>CM062922.1:83395598-88395598 GCA_031878705.1 Tapirus indicus
CCCAGGGCCATTTACCAAGGTAAATTTCTGGATGGGTAAAAGATATGCCCCTCTTTTCCCTTCTTTTTAAACCTCTTTAAAGAATGAAAAGAGAAATTTTGAAAGAAGATGTTGGCATTGAGAACTGGAGTGATGTCTGGTGAGCAGATCAATTTTAGAAAAGATAAGTATTGAAGGTTGAGGATTTAGGAATTAATTCACTTAAAACCCTGTGTCCATATATTCTTTGGAAGATCTACATGCCTTCTCAGGTGTATTGGTACCCCAATTTGAAGGCTTTGGTAGTCAGTCTTACTACAAGAAGTACATATCCTTTAGAATTTCTTTTGACAGTAGATTTAAGGAAAAGAATATAGAGAAAAATTATCACCTGAATAACATTTTCATAAGATGTGGCAAAATGACTCCTGTTTGTGAAATGTTACCTGCTTGTTTTGTGGGTAGGGAATCTGAAGCCAGGTAGGGTAACCACTCATACAGTTCTACAGGGTTTTTAGGTTAGAATCCTAGAACCTTTTCACTTCCTGTCACACCTGGAACGTCTTCCCTCCCCTCACCTCTCCCCCTCTTGCTTTTCCTTCCCCTAAAAAAAAATCCAAGTAATAAATACTCCTGATTTACAAAATCAAATGGTATTACAAGGTTTATAGCAAAAATCAGCAGTCCTCAGTTCCGTTACTCCCTATCCCTTATATCATCTCCCTAGGAGCAATCTTTTCCACTTTTAATTGTTTTTATTTACTTCTGTATTTCTAAATAACATGCCTATTTTGTTCTACCTGGGAAGTTTTATGGAAGGAAACACTTCTTCCCTCAAAATGCTAGTTGCCCTCCTGTTGAGAAACTACTATAGAGTTAACTGTACTTGAGAAGATGAACTCATGGCAACTAAACTCATAAGGGCCAGGTTATGCATTATAGTGGAGTATGTAAGCTCAGTAGACCAGCTGTTTTCATAGGTCTGACCAGTGCATTTTTCACCCAGGTGGAAAGTTATCTAGAATGCCAAATATTAGAAGGATACTAAACCATGGAATTGGAACAAGAAGAATTAATTAATACAATTTACATTTTTAGTTGTATTGGACTCAGGTCAAGCAGTTGATTCATTTTCATAATAGGGGTAATCTTATCTGATCTTTACTATAAAAAATTAATTGCACAAAAGAGTAGGGAAATATAGAAAACCAATGTTTTATAAAGATTTGAAGCATATTCCATTTCAGATGGCAGACATGCTCTCTTTTGAGGTAATTGACTGAACCAAATGGGACAAATGTGACAAAACTTGCTATATTGCAAAGAGCACTGAGAGTGGAGAATAAGATTCTAAATATGTTTCCTGTTTTTTTTCCCCCTAGGTATGTTTCTTTTCACTCTTTCTCTTACTCTCGTTTCCTCATCTAAAAATGAGATAATTGGGATAAATGATCATTATACCTTTTATGGAAATTTTGACAATTGTAAGAAATGTTTAGAGAATTAACTTCTTGGACTTCTATTTTTAGTAGTGGGTTAAATGACTTTAGAGGATTACTTTTCATGTTCAATTTCTGAGACTATTCTAACAGAACTTTATATGGCTAGACATTATTTTGATATAATTGGCTATACTCTTCCCATTTGAAGTGTTCTCTTTTTACTCCTCCACTTTTTCTTCTATATAATTTTTTCATATTTACATACGAAATTATAGTTTCATAAATTTGCCATTTATCTCCTTTCTTGAAGTTATTCCTTTAAAGAAGATTAAATTGCAGAAGAAGGTGCCATTTGCTGAATTCCTCATGTACTTAGTTGGTCCCAGTTTTCCTTTGACCTTGAGGCTGTGTGGGGCTTTGCCCCTTCCTTTCTATGAGTGGGTTGCATTTTCACCCTATTTACATGTCCTAGTTGATAGACTGAAATGAAGTATTCAAACTTACTATTTTGAAGATAGTTTGTACAGTTCCTTTGCAAATGAACTATGTTATTTATTAACAGTCTTGCCTGTATATGTGCCTTTTTATATAAATATGTGGTCTTTGCTCTCTAGCCAAATAATTTATAGACAGTTATAGATAATCAGTGTAAAGAAGTCCCAAGAAGGATGCAGAGGACCCTGGGATACTTTGTCATCATTGTTGGGACTCAGAGTCCCTGTGAGTTTGTTCTCTGTGATAGTTTACCTTACTTCTCAGGAATGTGTCTAAGGTCCAATCCAGTTTGTTATGTAAGAAAAAATTTCACTTTTAAATCTTCATGATACTGCGATACAAATTTATTCAGTTGTAAAACATTAATTCAGTTGTGTTTGTTAATTGGAATATCCTACTGTGATTGTCAGTTCATATTTGTCCTCCCTTGACTTAAACATTTCTTTGATCTAGTTTGCCTCATCCTTTAAAAGGCAAAGATTCCCTCCCTCTCCCCAAAGGGGCTAGAGTCTAGGAGTGGATGTGAGGTGGCCATACTTTTTTGCAGCATGTGTAATATCTTAGTGATTCTTCAAATGTTGGTGAGGACTTGTTAAACGTATAGATTCCTGGAATCTTTTCTAGAGTAAGAGGATCAGATAAAATCTGTCCCAGTGTCATTTTAACAAATGCCTCAGATAGTTCTGTTGCACAGCCAGGTAAATGAATATTTTATTAATCTTTCTTATTTACTTATTTTTGTTTGTTTTGGAAATGCTCCATGGGCTCTTTTTGTGTGGGAGGAAGACTAGTTCTGAGCTAACATCAATTGCTAATCCACCTCTTTTTGCTGAGGAAGATTGGCCCTGGGCTAATATTCATGCCCATCTTCCTCTACTTTATATGGGATGCTGTGACAGCATGGCCTGACAAACAGCGTGTCAATCCGCACCCAGGATCCGAACCTGTGAACTCCAGGCTGCCGAAGCAGAACACACAAACTTAACTGCTATGCCACCAGGCTGGCCCTTCCACTGGGCTGTTTTATTCTCCTTTTGAAATATATATTAAAAAATAGAATTATATTTATTCATAAACCATCTCTTATTATTTCATTTTTAGCTTTTGGTATTTTGTTTTTACATGTATTTATCAGATTCATCTGGAACTTCTTGGTTCTTTTTGTGAATTTTGACAGTAAAAGATATATATTTGTAATTCTGTTTTTTGATACCCAGAAAACGTCAAGCTTATAGTTATCATTTATCTCTTACATCATTGTTTCAGTTACCAATTTGGATTATTTACCTCTCCCTTCACTTGATTATACTAAAATTTTTGATTTTCAATGTTTGATTTTGACTGAAATCTTCTATAGAAATATATTAATTCTCACACCTGTGTAAGTAATAACTAGAAATAGTAAATTTGACTTCTGAAAAGTGTGGATTTCTTCCCATGTATTATGCTGCTTACTCCACTGAAAATGAAATTCTTATAGCGAAAGTGATTTTATTGTCTAGACACTATGTTGGTTTCACTATGATTTTTGTCTTGATGTCTTACTAGTTTGGTTGAAGAAGAGAAGGCTAGGACAGGTAACAGAATTGCCATTTCCCATAAATAGTTTTTTTCAGCATGGTAGATGAGGAATGCAATTTAAAACACTTGTTTCTTAAAATTAGTTTTAGTTAGTTTTGGGGAAAATGCCTTTTAAAAATGCCTATTAGTGAACGGGAAAACTGATTAAATAGAAGTATAAACTAACTTAAATGGATGCCTAAAGTTGCTTCAAACTGGTTATACTGTGGTGTTAAAGAAAACTTTGAACTCATAGTTATATTTTTAAAAGAACAATTATAATTTTCTATTATAGGAATCACATGCAGCCCAACTACAGATCCTTATGGAATTCCTCAAGGTTGCAAGAAGAAATAAGAGAGAGGTATATTATTTTGTGTGTTTTACGTAATGTTTCATTTACTATTGTTGACTATTTCCATTTCCCCCCCCGACTTTTGTAAATGCATTTCAGGCTAAAACATTTATTTAAACATTTAAAAAGCATTTGAGTTTTCAGGACTTTTTCTTAAGCTTTGTTATTTTAATTACCTTTACAATTTGATACGTTAAAAATCCATTTTTGGAGATATGCTGAAAAGTTTTCTGTAAGATTGAATACAATGACTTACCTCAAAGCTATAAAGAATGAAAAATAGGATTATCAAATGACAGCCTACCCTTCACCCTGAAAAGAAAACTTAGGAAAATTTAGGTAATAAAGCCTTAAGTAGAGAGGGTTACAATTTTTCTTATGGTGAAAATGCATGCTGGGGAAAAAACAAGTAAAAACATAGCTACCTATTTAGAATTTGGAAAGTGTAAGTCATGCAGGATAGCTAAAAGATAATTTTTTTTAAATTTTATTTATTTATTTATTTATTTATTTTTTTTGTGGGGATGACCAGCCCTGAGCTAACATCCGTCGCCAATCCTCCCCTTTTTGCTGAGGAAGACTGGCCCTGGGCTAACATCCGTGCCCATCTTCCTCTACTTGATATGGGACACCGCCCCGGCGTGGCTGACAGGCAGTGCGTCGGCGGGCGCCCGGGATCCGAACTCGCAAACCCCGGGCTGCCAAGCGCGGACTAAACCGCTGCGCCACCGGGCGGCCCCTAAAAGATAATTTTTTATTAACAATTTTATAACCAGAGTTTTTTAAATTTTACATTTATAAAATTTATCAGTCATTTCACACTTGTGCAAAATATGGGAAAATCAAAGGCAAAATTCTGTGCTCTGCGTAGCATGTTAAAATAACTTTGAAAACTGTTTTATATTTAAATTCCTGTCTCAAATCTCTTATATTTTTACTTTGAGTTGTCTAATTAGGATATTTTTCACTCATTAAAAAAATACATATAACCATCTATTATGTGCTGGGTTCTGGGCTATCTTTATTATTTCAAAAATAAAAATATGAGAGTTTTTATTTTGATGAAGTACTTTAAGTGCCTTGCCAGAACCTTACATTATCTTAGCTTTGATATTTCCCCTTTTTGTGATTGTTCATGGTGTCTATTTTTAACTTTTTCTTACTTTATTCAGATTAGATTTTTCTGTATTATGCTAGTGTTGATAGTTAAATATTCTTTATGTGGTTTAATGACTATATTTTTCTTATTCTTAACTTTTGTTGAGTTAGCAGTTGTAATTTTAATATGTCTATTAAAAACATTGTCTTCATTATAAAATTAAGACTTATTTGTTCCTTTTTTGGGGGGAGCACTTCTTAAACATCAATATGCATGAGAGTCACTTGAGGGTCTTGTTAGAATCCAAGTTCTGACTAAGGGGATGTGTGTTGGACCCTGAGAATCTGCATTTCTAGCAAGCTTCAGGTGATGATGCTCTTGGTCCTTGGACCACACTTTGAGGAGCAAAGTTAAAAATTTTGTAATGTATGGAAATAAAATTATTGATTCAATATGTACACTCAACATTTTTTGCTATAGAAAATTCTTTGGAAAAGTGATAATTTTTCATATTCCATGTATACCCTCCCACCTTTTGAAATAGAATGTGAAATTGTTTTGCAGTAGCTTTACATGTTTCTGTCTGGTTTAGACTTTAAACTCATTGAGAGTGAGATTCAAGACATAAGAAATTGCTTAATGAACGAGTAAAGGAATCAATTAAGTGAACAGTCCAAACCTGAGGATATCTGGAGGTTAGATGTAATGGCTGGTCTTTACCTGTACCTGAATTATTTAAGGTTTTCGTTAGCCCTTGAGGTTTTTCAGTGCTTTTCTAGGGGTGTATTAATGCTTGCAACAAATGGTTAGATTTGAAATTGTCTTGGGTAATAAGGATGCAGCATATAACTTAAAAAGAAAAAAAAGAAGCTGTGAGGATTCTGAGATTTTTATCCTACTAGCAAGCTAACAAGTTAGCCTGCCACAGTTTCATAGATCCTGGCAGAAGACATGAGACTCCTGGGTTAGAGATAAAGGACTTCTGTTACTCACGGCACATCTAGCAGCATCAGCTTCATATTTGCATCAGCTCCCCCTGACGCCCAGGGGCAATGTAGAGATGGGCCCAGGTGGATTCTGCACGTACCATAGATTTATGTTACTCTATGGAATCCCGAGCTTAGGAAACCGCAGTCTTTTAAGGGGGTCTCCTAGCAAACCTGTCCAGTCTTTGCCCTGCAGGGAGACACTGTATTTATTATATTGATCAGAAAACACGTCTGCCCTCTGTCCTGGAGGAAGTCAATATTTCTATCTTGCCAGGTTGTTCGCTATATAAACATCCTTGAAAAGATAATTTGGAACAAAAGCTATCACAAGATATGCAGAAGTGAGAGAGATCGATGGAGAATTGTTTCTCAATAATATCCCTTTCTTGTGATCCTAATTTGTCCCACCTCTGATGTGGTGGCCGGTGGCCTTCAGTAACACCTTCTCTGATATTGCCTTTGATCACATAGCTCTTCTGATCAGTGTTTCCATATTTTTGTTATTAAACACCTGGGTTAATTGTGCTGTAGAATCTTTCAGCTTGACTTTAGTTTGAATCTAATATGATTCTTGTGAATGATTGATTTTTTTTTCCCCCTCCTTAGAGCATATTTTTTTATGGTGGGCAGTTTATCCAAGAAATGTACTAGTTCCAGGTACTTGGATATTGGTGCCACATCTGTGCACTAATTATATTGTCCTTAATACATTTTGGTTTTCTTGTTTTTAATGTGTCCATGATGGAGTGATTTTGAGTATTCCAGGTTTAGTTACATAAGGGACTTGGAGGAGCTAGGTTAATAAAATTAGTTTTGAAAATTTGGAACTAAGGTAACAGATTTTTAAAAATATACCTGTTGCTTTGATTAAATTTCATAAATTTCTCCATGATTGGAGTTGGGTACATTAGTGATTTGTATTCGTAATAAACTTTAGTCTAGAAAATATAGTTGACTAATATCTCATGATTTAGTGTGGACAGAGTGGAGTGGTTATATTTTCTTCTTGCATATATTATAAAGTATATTTGCATATTTAATCCTCAAAATGAATATAGTTGTTAAAGGTCTTATCTCCTGTAGTCTAGTTTATACTTGAACTTATTCAAGCAAAATACAGACTGACCAGGAGGCAAACTGCTACTTTTGAATTTATTTTCCTAAGATTAACATTTAGACTTGGAAAATTAACCTTGTGATTTCATGCTTAACTTTTAATTGGGGTTGTGATGAGTCTTGGTTTAGACATTGATATATACTAATCAAAGAACTTAAATCTGCTTTTCAGATTTAACATACTACTTATTTACTCCAGTGTCACATCTCACTAGTAATTTAGGGCTATTAGAATCCTACATTTAATTTTTATTTTTGACTTATTTTTTCTACTGACCCTCTTTCGAATATTAAGGACAGGAATGTGCAAGGCACATAGTATTTGCATTAATCATTTATTGCTGTGTAACAGGTTTCCTCAAATTTAATGGCTTAAAACATCAAACATTTAATAGTTTGGGTCAGGAATAGTGGTGTAGCACAGCTGAGTGCCTTGGCTCGGGGTGTCTCACCAAGTGACAGTCGAGGTGCTGGCTAGGGCAGCAGTCTCAAGGTTTGACTGGGATAGGAACCCTTCCCAAGTTCACATGCTGGCTGTTGGAAAGGGATGCCAATTTCTTGCCTCATGGGCTTCTCCATAGGATACAGGGCAGCTGGCTTCCCTCAGAGGGAGCAAGTGAGAAAGTAAGAGAGGATTTTGAAGACAGCAGTCACATACCTTTTGTAACTTAATTTTGGAGGTGAAATCCCAACACGTGTGCTGCATCTGTTTGTTAGAAGCAAATCATTAGGTCCAGCCTACACAAAAAGAGGGAATCATACAAGGGTATGAATACTAAGAGGTGAAGACCTTTGGAGGCTATCTTGAAGCCTGCCTACCACAACACTTAATAAATATATGCATTTAAATGAACATGTTATTCTTTCTTCATGGTCAGATTGAACAAAAGGGCTTTGGATTTCATGTAAAAGCCAGTGTCATTTGTGCAAATTTGTACCAGCATTTGAACAATTACTTTGTATTTCATTTGATTTAATTTTAAGATGTACTTCTGGACATTTGTGGTACCTGTTCCATTTACTGTAATAGGACAGTTTTGATGAGTCTTGGTTTCCTTTGCAATTTTAATGAATTGAATTTAGTAATATTTTTATATGAAATAAAACACAGAAAAGTCCATTAAACAAATTTACAGTTTAAGGAATCATAGTAGAGTTGGCCATCCATGTAACCACCATCTGATTAAACAGTAGATTATTGCTAGGACTCCTGCAGCTCCCTCCCAACGCTTTCCAGATTACAGCCTTCTCCCTTGCCTGTTAGGTAGTCAATATTCTGATATTTATGGTAATCACCTCCTTGTTTTTCTTTATTGTTTTAATGCCTAAGTATTTGTAAGTCTCTCTTTTTTTGTGTGTGTGAGGAATGTTAGCCCTGAGCTAACATCTGTTGCCAATCCTCCTCTTTTTACTGAGGAAGATTCGCCCTGGGCTAACATCTGTGCCCATCTTCCTCTGTTTTATATGGGACGCCTGCCATAGCATGGCTTGACAAGCGGTGCGTTAGTCCACGTCTGGGTTCCGAACCTACGAACCCTGGGCCGCCAGAAGCAGAGCACACCAACTTAACTGCTCCGCCACCGGGCCGGCCCCAGTCTCTTTTTTTTTGAACTTATGTAAATGCACTTCTGTAGTATGTAATGTTTTGCTCTTGTCTTCTTTGGCTCAGTGTTACGATTCATCCATAATTGTTGTATATGGCTGTAGTTAAGTCATTTTTTTGTTGTATGGTATTCTATTAAATGAATATACCCCATTTTTGTTGTTGATGGACTTTAGAGTTGTTTTCAGTTTTGGGCTATTTGCAAACAATGCTACTATCTTATATATGTATTCAGGTGTATATTAGCCTATACATCTGTATAGTATGTATGTAGAAGTGGAATTAATGAGTCATAGGATATGTATATCTTCAAATTTATTAGATAATGTCAAACTGTTTTCCTAAGCAGCTGTATTAGTTACTCTTCCTACAGGCATTCTGTGAGTGAGTGTTCTTATTGCACTGTATTCTTGCTGGTACCTGATATCAATAGACTTTTTCCAGTGTTGCTAATCTTGGGGTATGTATTGCTTTCTTTTTGTGGTTTTAATTTACATTTCTGTGATGACTGATGAGGTTGAGCACCTGGTACTATGTTTATCGGTCATTTGGATTTTTTATGTATGTGTGAAGTACTTGTTTAAGGCTTTTTGCATCTTTTCTATTTAGTTGATTTTCTTAATGGTTTATTGTTTATATGATGCAGATAAAAATTCTTTGTTCACTATCTCTATATCTCTGTACTGCAAATATTTTTCCCCTCTAATTGGGCTGCTGTTTTCATTATCTTGATATCATCTGATGAGTGGAAGTTTCTGTCTTTAATAGAATCAAATTTATTAGTTTTTCCTGTTATAATTAGCACCTTTTGTATCAGGTAAAGAATTCTCCACTGGAGGTCATGAAGATGTTTTGCTGTATTATCTACTTGAAGCTTTATTCTTTTATCTTTCACATTCAGATCTATAATCTACTTAGTAATTTATTATTGTGTATAATGTGAGGACAGGGAACTTTTCATATAGATATCCAGTTGTCCAAGCATCCTTAATTTAAAAGTCCATCCTTTCCCCATTGCTCTGAAGTACCACCATTGTCATCTATCCTGTGAGCATATATGTGTGGGTTTGTTTCTTAGGCTCTCTTTTCTGTTCCACTGGTCTATTTGTCTGTCTTTTTGGCAATACCACGTTGTATTAAATGCTAGAACTTTAAAGTACGTTACTGTTCTTCTTTAGGAAAGTCTCAGCTATTCATGGCTCTTTGTATTTCTATATAAATTTTAGAACCTGCTGGTACATTTTCATGGTAAACCTCCTGTGATTTTTATTAGGATTACTTGGACTCTATAGATCAACTGGGAGACTTTATCTTTACAATATTGAGTCTTCTAACCCATGAACATGGTATTTCTCTCTCTATATTTAGGTTCTTAAAGATGTTCTTCAAAATTTTGATATTTTTTAGGGTATTATTCTTATACATCCTTATTTTAGATTTGTTCTTAAGTCTTAATCATTTTTTATGCTATTGTAAATGATGTCTATGTCTTTAATTTCAGTTTCTTACTGTTTGTTGCTGGTATATAGAAGTACAGTTGATTTTTACATATACATTTCTTTTGTATCCAGCAACTTTGTTAAACTCTTATTAATTCTAATAATTTGTAGATTTTTTTTTTCTGTGTACACATCATCATCTGCAAATAATAACAGTTTAGTTTCTTTCTTTATGATCCTTATGTCTTGTATTTATTTTTCTTGTCTTACTCTGCTGGCTAGGACATCCGGTACAATGATGAATAGAAGTGGTGATAGCGGGGCATCCTAGTCTTGGTGCTGATCTCAAAGTGAAAGCTTTCGACGTGTCACCATTAGGTATGATGTTTTTTGTAGGTTTTTTGTAGGAATTTTTGTATCATTCAAGGAAGTGAATTTTTATTCTCAGATTTCATAAGAGGATTTTTTTTCTTTAATCATGAGTGGGTGTTGAGTATTCTCCAAAATTTTTGTGGGTCTGAGGTGCTATGAATTTTTTCATTCTGTTAATGTGAATAATTACATTTGTTTAACAGAAAGTCAGTCAGCTTTGCATTTAGGGTGACCAACTGTCCTGATTTGCTCGGGAATATCCTAGTCTTATCACTGGGTGTTCTGCATTCTAGGAAACTCCACCAGGACGGTTGTCTGCCCTACTTGCATCTCTTATGTAAACCAAACTTGGTCATGATGTATATTGTCTTCTATATTGTTTGCCTTGCTGATATTTTGTTTAGGATTTTTGAATCTATGTTCATTAGTGAGACTGTCCTATAATTTTTTTTCTTACCCTAATCTTGTTCACTTTTGGTATAAAGATTGTTTTATCAAATGAGTTGGGAAATGTACCCTCTTTTTCACTTTTCTGGAAGCATTTATGTAGTCTTGGAAAGATATCTTTGCTAAATGTTTTAAGATCTTGCTGGAGAAGTTATCTGTACCTGTTGTTTGTTTGCAGAAGGTTTTAAACTACTGATTCAGTTACTTCAACAGTTATATGCTTATTCAGGTTTTTGTTTTAGATATCACTTTTGATATGTTATACTTTTTCTAGGCATTGTCTATTTCATCTAAATTTTCAAATTTATTGATGTAAGATTGTCTTTAATATTAAATTTTTAATGCCCCCAGAGTTCTTAGTGATATCTTTTATTCCTGACTCTACTTATTGGTGCTGTGCCTTTTTCTCTTTTTTCTCTTGATCAGTGCTTGGCAGGGATGTATCAATTTTATGAGTCTTATCTGAGAACCAACTTTTGGCTTTGTTTGTGTTCTCTATTTTATTTTTGTTTTCTATCTTAATAATTTATGCTCTTTATAATTTCTGTCCTTCTTTGGTTTTATTTTGTTCCTTTTGTAATTCGTTAACCTGAATGTATGTATTATTATGCGGCCTGTTTTTTCTAATATAGACATTTAAGGCTGTAATTTTTCTTTTAGCTGCATCTGCTGATTTTGGTACAGTATTTTGTTTGTTATTCCTTAATTCAAAATAGCTTCTGATTTTCATCATAGTTTTTCTTAGGCCTGTGGGTTATTTAAAAATAACAGTTGGACGTGGGGGATTTTCTTATTGTCTTTTTGTTACAGATTTCTGTTAATAGTGCGTTATTATCAGAAAATACTTGTGTTTTATTCTTTTGAATGTGATATTTGCACTATCCCCTGGTAGTTGGTTAAATTTTAAAATATTCATGCTTGAAAAAAGTGTGTTTTCTGCAGTTGCCTGGTCAGTGTAAAGTTTGTTAAATGTATGGTGAGAATTTTCTGCATCCTTAGTAAGTCTTTGTTTCCTTCTTATATCAATTACTGAATCATTATATTTGAAGTGAATTTCTTATAGACAGCAGAGGTTTTTTTTAGTCACTCTGCCAGACTTGGTCTAATAATTGTGTATTTAGACCATTTACATTTAATGCAAATATTATGGCTTAAGCCTGCCATTTTATTGTTTGTTTTATGTTATACATGTATAACTTATCACAGTCTACTGGTGTTGGTATCTATTTACATTTGCTTTTAAATAACCCATCGTATTTAAAATGCCTCCTGTAGTCCCCATTACAGGAACTAGGTATTAAGTATATGTATGTTTGTGGGGTGGTGGTATGGATGGTAAGACTTTAGTTTGCACTTCATGTGGCTAAATTTGCTTTGCTTTTGGTATTAACTCTCTTAGAATTAGTGTGTGTGTGTGTGTATAAAAGACTTTTTTTTAGAGCAGTTTTAGGTTCACATCAAAATTGAAAGGAAGGTACAGAGATTTCCCATATACCCCTTGCCCTCACATGTGCAAAGTCTCCCCCATTATCAACATCCCTCACCAGATGGTACATTTGTTATAGTTCATGAGTTTATAGTGATGCATCATAATCCCTCAAAGTCCATAGTTTACTTTAGGGTTCACTCTTGGTTTTGTACTGTCTATGGGTTTGGAGAAATGTATAATGACGTGTCTATCATTATAGTATCATACAGAGTATTTTCACTGCCCTAAAATTCCTCTGTGTTCCACCTATTCATCCCTTACCCTACCCCTACCCCTAACCCCTGGCAACCACTGATTTTTACTGTCTCCATAGTTTAGCCTTTTCCAAAATGTCATAGAGTTGGAATCATATAGTATGTAGCCTTTCAGATTGGCTTTTTTCAGTTAGTAATATGCATTTAGGCTTTCTCTATATCTTTTCATGGCTTGAAAGCTCATTTCTCTTAGCACTGAATAATATTCCGTTGTCTGGATGTACCACTGTTTATTTATCCATTTACCTACTGAAGGGTATCTTGGTAGCTTCCAAGTGTTAGCAGTTATGAATAAAGCTGCTATAAACATGTTTTTGTGTGGCC
Organism: Tapirus indicus; assembly: GCA_031878705.1. NCBI lineage: Eukaryota > Metazoa > Chordata > Mammalia > Perissodactyla > Tapiridae > Tapirus > Tapirus indicus. Next base: position 83,408,562 of record CM062922.1, read on the forward strand.
ATAAGTTTTCATCTCCTTTGGGTAAATACCATGGAGTGTGATTACTGTATTGTATGGTAAGAATGTGTTTGGTTTTTTAAGAAACTGCCAAACTGTTTTCCAAAGTGGCTGTACCATTTTCACTCCTACCAGCAACAAATGAGAATTCCTGTTGCTCTACATCCTTGTCAATATTTGGTGTTGTCAGTGTTCTGGATTTTGGACAGTCTAATAGGTGTACAGTGGTGTATCTCATTGTTGTTTTTATATACATTAACTTTTACTACTCTTTTTTTTAACCAGCTTTTCTGAAGGTACACCAGTATTCTTTTGTTCAGTTTTGAATATGTCAGATCACTGACGTAGTCCTGGCAGCTATAAGTTATTCTAATTATATTAGCTTCTAAAAAACAAAATTCAAATACTGAGTTTAAGACTTTAGCTTATTTTTATCAAATCATGAGTGAAGATTAAATAAATGAGTGCCAATGATATCCACCTTCAGCAAAGCTAATGTCAATAAAAGGGGACTCTATTTTTGAATTCTTCTGCATTTTAGTCTTAAGGGATTCTGAGACTTTTCTTAACTTTTTAAATTTAAGTGTTTCTTTAAATTTTCTTTGAGTTTTGGCATGGTAAGAGAGTGCTTGCTGTTGATGGCTTAGTAGCATTTCTCCGTCACATATTTATTATTGTTTTTAGTACCCAAACTCATGATGGTGTTAAGACAAATTTGATCCAGGGAGTTGTCTGTTATCATTCCCAATTTGTGATCAATTTTCATTCAGATAATTGGCAGTTCATCTTTATGGACTTCCTTCATATATCTCCAAAACATTCTTGAACTCTGATTCATGCTTATATTCTAGATTCTGCCTCTCTGGGTTATGAAACATGTTTGCAGAGTGAATTTAGCCCAGTTGTTCTTTCCACTTCTTTTAAATGGTTGTCCTTTGTCTTCTATCTCCTAGTACTGTAATATCTTACATTGATGCCTGAAAGGAAAACACTTGTTACTTTTATTCCTCACTCTACTCTCCATACTTGTGGCCACCAAATGTGTGGGTGATTTCCCCACACCAAACAATTCTCCAATTCTCTGTGGACACCAACTGGACGTCCTGTAATTCAATTCTGACACTATCTAACCTGGAGGAGTTAACCCCACATCCCACAGGTTAAAAGCTCAGTCCCACAAGACTGAGATGCCACTTCAGATGCTAATTCCAAGTCCAGATTGTCACCTGTACTCTGACCTACTGGCGGCTATAAATCAGAGGTTCCCACGACCCCCTTCTCAGGTTTGATAATTTGCTAGAATGGCTCACAGAACTCAGGAAAGCAGTTTACTTACTAGATTACCAGTTGATTATAGAAGTATACAACTTAGAAATAGCCAGATGGAAGAGATACCTAGGGAAAGGCATGTGGGAAGGGGCTCAGAGCTTCCATGCCCTCTCCAGGCAGGCCACCCTTTCAGCATCTTCACATATTCACCAACCCAGAAGCCATTCACACCTCTTAATTTAGGGTTTTTTATGGAGGCTTCATTACATAAGCATGATTGGTTGGCCATTGATGATTGAAGTCAATCTCCAGCCCCTCTACCTTCCCTGAACATTGGATATGGGGCTGGAAGTTTCAACCGTCTAATCATATCATTGATTTCCCCGGCAACAAACCCTGGTCTGGAGGCTCTACAAGATCAGTCATGTCATTAGCTACGGAAAGACACTTGTGATCAAGGGTTTTAGGAGCTGTTGCCAAGAGCCGGAATGAAGACCAAATATATATGTCATCTTATAAATCAGATATCACAATATAGTAATAATGTAGAGCTCCAAACTCCCTCAGAATCTCATCATGAAATGTGAATGACTTAAATTTGATATGTGCTCTCTAAATAGTTTTCATTTCTCCAAACTTTCTTTTTTTTTAAACTTCTTGTCTTAACACCTTTTCAGACTTTTCCACACAGGTAGGATAAGTCATTTTGTTTTACACTCTAACCATATATTTATTAGGGCAACACTTGTACCTTAGTTTTATTTTAAATTGAACCATATGAAATTGCTGTTTTGGGAAGTAAAAATTGTTTGAACATTGGCAGTTTTATATAGTTCACCATATATATAGCAGCCTCTATTTATAATTATAGATGTGTTATCCAGCAAAAGCTGTGGGGTACTAGAAGGGTGGGACATTATCTTCAGAGAGTAGGATATTAGAGTTTAATATTTTGGGATTTGAGGTGATACTGGAATTTTTTTCTGGTATTTCAAGTTCAAAAGTGGAATGAAAATTATTAATTTGATCTTAATTATGTATCACACAAGTGATATTGGCTATTTCTGGATGTTGATTTATAGATGATTACTTTCATCTTTCTTTTTAAATGTATTTTTTTTAAAGCAGTCATACTAAAGATCCCTCAGCTTTTGCTTAAATAAGGATTTCAAGAGTGAAGCATTTTAGGGGCCGGCCCAGTGGCTTAGCAGTTAAGTTTGCGTGCTCCACTTGGGCGGCCTGGGGTTTCGCAGGTTTGCCCGGGCGCGGACAGATGCTCCACTTGTCAGGCCATGCTGTGGCGGAGTCCCATATAAAATAGAGGAAGATGGGTACGGATGTTAGCCCAAGGCCAGTCTTCTTCAGTAAAAAAAGAGGAGGATTGGCAACAGATGTTAGCTCAGGGCTAGTCTTCCTCACACACACACACAAAATGAGTAGAACATTTTAAGTAATTAAATGAAAAAGGTTAACGGATGACCATGGGATGCTTTGCTGAATCAGAGGTTAAGATCACTGGAGTTGAAAATGTCTTTGAACCAAAAGATAAAAGGCTTCAGTGATGGTGGGAAATAATTGGGATGTTTATCAATGGCTAAGATCAGTAGAGGGTGATTTGGCTGCTTGGATTGAGCCAGACCAGAGTGGTTTTTGTATGAGAGTAGAAGACTAATTGTTAGAAATGGTCATGTTATGCAGTAGAAGTGGTGAGTTCCCACCTAGTCCTGAGAAACCTGGGGCGTGAGAGAATTCTGACCAGCTTTCATTTGAAAGAGTTCCAAGATGGACTGTGTCTTTGAGGGAGAGCAAGGTTTCAGTTAAGGTTAGGAGTGTTGTGAAAAATGTTAGGATGGAGGAAAGTATCTCCACCCCCTGTTTCTATGATAGTATGCTGTCCCCTTCTTGACAGTTAATGCAGGGCTGCTCCATCTTCCTTTGCCCATCTCTTGAACAGTGGTTCCCTACCATCCAAGTTTTGTTCTCATCTCTTCTGACTATACTGGTTGACCTTGGGTGATTTCATTCATTGTATAGCTTCAGATTTGTTATTTCCCTTTCTCATAGCGTTTATGCCTTTGTATGTATGTATGTATTATTATTATTTTTATGTTTTGTTTGTATTTACTCTGCTTATTCTGTCTTTCCCCAGTTTTCCACTTGGCAGAATTCTCTTAGTCCTTCAAGGCTCAACCTTTCATTTAATTTCAGTTATCCAGTTGCCTTGACCCTCCTGCTGAGTTTTCCATCTAGGTTAGGAGCAATCTATGTTCCCTAAGTTCTGTGTGCATACCGTCATCATAATGCTTACTATGATATTTCAACTATTGCTTTACTTCTTTGCCATCTCCCCTAAAGTGAGTTCCTTGAAGGCAAAGGCTATAGTTTTCTAAATCCTGTTCTTAGTATTTGGCAAAATACTTAGGATTGATAAATATTTGAATTAATAAGTTATTAATTATATTATCTACTTTGTATGTATTCCCACAGAAGAGAAGTTGCTAATGTTAATAAACCTTAAAAGTCTGTTTACCCTTACCAGTCATTAAAGAAATGAAAGTTAAATAATAAGGTGCCACTTTCAAGAAGTAGTATAGCATAGTGGTTAACAGCATGAATTCTGAAGCCAGAGCTACTTTGATTTGGACTCCAGTTATGCCACTCATATGCTGAATGATCTTGGGCAAGTCATTTAATCTTTCTGTGCTTCATTTTTCTATTGTGTAATTGTACCTATTTCACATCTGACAATAAGTATTCATTATTGCTTTACATTTTAAAAATTGGTGCAATATATTTGGGTTAGAGTAAGACAGCCTCTTATATATGCTGGTGATAGAAATTTAACTTTGTATAGTGTTTCTGGAAAGCAGTTTTGTTTTATATAGTGAAGACTTTCTAACTCTTTATTTCTTTTGATAGAATATTTTCATTTTTAATAATCTCTTAATAAAATTTGAAATGCAAACTCATATGTTCCAGAATTACTTATAGTAGTTTGCAAACAACTTAAATCTCTAGTGAGAAGGGAATGGTTAAATATATTATTGAATGTGATCAACAGTTAAAATGTTTGCATTTTAATGGCACGGAAAAAGGTTATGATGCAATCGATATCAAAATGAAAACATTCTCTTAAATATGTTTTAAAAAGTGCTTAAGAAGGAAATGTTAAGATACTAACTTGTTATTGCTTTTGGGTAGTGGGATTTAACCTGTTTGAAATTAATTTTTATTTTTAAAATGGGATCAACAACTGACATGCTGACATTAATTGCTTACAATTAAATGAGGTAATTTGAGAGACAAGTTCTTTGGATGTCTTGTATTTTTATTAAATCACATTGTAATTGTTCATCTTTTTATTATGAAGCCATCCTTGTTTTATTAAAGAAGTAAAACATCGTGTTTTCTTAAATATTGTTTCTACATTATATTTTAACATAGGGACTTCCAGCTCTTTTTGCAGGCACGTTTTGCCATTAGTGCCCAGTTTCCTAGAAATCGTTTTCCAAACGTAATGTTATTTTATGACCATAGTGATGCCAGTGTGGTTTGGTTTAGGCTTTTTTTTTTCTCTTTTATCTACAGCAACTGGAACAGATCCAGAAGGAGCTAAGTGTTTTGGAAGAGGATATTAAAAGAGTGGAAGTAAGATATCAAGAATTTGTCACACCTCTAGCAGTTTTTTAATTTCATGAAATTGTCACTTTTCCTTTAAATTGCTGCATTCAGTTTAGGGGATTGATCTTTGTTATGTAGAAAGTGACAGATGTTATGTTGATTTTAACTGAGAGTACGTTTTGTAGAAGAAGTTTCCTGAACACTTTCCTAATGATGAAATGTATTCTAAATTTGTTTTCACAGCATTTTATTGCCATAATTATTCTTGGGTAGATTGAAAAAACAATTGTTCAATTTTCTCAGTGTGCCATCATATTAACTTAAATCAACTCCCACAAAACCCTCAATTATTACTATTAAAGTGATGTGTCACATTTTTGTTCTTTTATTAAGTAAATAATTTTTTACATATCTACTCTGCATTCCTAGGTGCTAAGGTTAATTTAAAAAACGATAGGAGAATGCATTACCAATTATCTAGGAATTTATAATATAATATTTTACTTGCAGAAATCCGTTGGAGGATCTTGGAGAGGCTCGTAGGCTATTATGATGTGAGGTTATTGTCTTCAGCTATATTTAAATTTAGTGTGTGTTTTTAATTACTCACATGTTATAATTTTCTTTTGCTGATAACACAGAACATATTAAATGATCCTGAGTTCAATATTTAGTGGAAGTTCAGTATCCCATGTGGTATTCCCAACTTGTTACTACTATATTTATGTCCCTTGCTTGGCAGTATGGTTGAACTAAGCTTGGATTAGTTAGAGTAATTCTGCTTGATTATGTATCCTTAGTGGCATTTTAAAATTTGCTGTTTTTTCATTAATCAAAATGTAGAACATAAAAAAGAGGCCAGGTTGTTAGTATGATTCAGAGACATAATTTGTGCAATAATAGTTGATTAAGAGGCCTTTTTCTCTAGGTTAATGATCAAGAGTTAGAATTTAAGTCATTATTAAAGAAAACTAATATTTGAATCAAGAGGAATGTTACTTTTCTGAATATTTGCAGAGGATATTTTTAAAACAGAGACTGACATACCTTGTTCTTCTGTACTTTAGAGAATTGAACCTAATGATTCAGTTATCATACTGTCATATTTTTGTTAATATTTATTGGTAGGTTCTCACCTGGATTAAAAATTAGCTAGTTTACTGTTCTCATAGTATACTATACATCTCATTTAAAATATTTACATTTGTCTTTTTCTGTGTTGGTGGCTTCATTGGTGATGAACAGTATTTATTAAAGAGTTTCTAGTTCTTTAAGCATGTGTACCATAGAAAAGGCTTATCTCTTAACTTTTTAGATATCCTTGCTTTTGTACTCTGGTGAGGAAGCCTGAGAAATTTGGATATTGAGACAAAAAGGAACTGATAAAAATCTGGGAATGGAAAGGAATATAATATCATAGCTTGTCTTGACTTATACATCTTCTGTTTGGAGTATCTACTATAACTTAAATAATTGTGTTTTCAGGAAATGAGTGGCTTATACTCTCCTGTCAGTGAGGATAGCACAGTGCCTCAATTTGAAGCTCCTTCTCCATCCCACAGGTACAAAGCTCCAAACTTGTAATTGCTTAGGATTTATGTTACAAAGTACGCATATGGTACTAGTCCTTGGGAGCCTTTTCCATGTAATGTACAAAACCTCTGAGAAATTACTTTTGGTCATGATCTAGAAATGAGATTCAGATGGCCCATCTGTTTTCTTAATGCTTTGAGTTTTCATGCCAGGAACAGTCACTGAGTAGAATATTGTAGTATTATGAATTCAGTGTTGGATTAAAAGTTTGGTGGATTTTTTTGAAATAATGATAGCTTTAACTATCTTGCAAATTAAAATCAGATGAGATTAAAAATCTATAATTTGGGAACATGAAATGGCAATATTAGGGAAAAATTTGATTAAGTAAAATCTTGGGCTTTTCCCATAATTTGTTGAAGTTTTTTGGGCAGACTTTCCCCAGATTTAAAATGAGGGCATTAGATAGATCTGTTAATTTAGATCTCCCTGGTGTCGTTTTATAACTCCCTGTTATAAATTTAATAAAGTCTTTTCTTCTAAATGCTCTGTTAGAGCAGGGATTATATTTGTCTTGCTCATGACTGTTTCTTTAGGTTTTAGAGTAGTAGTGGTGACTGGCCTCATTCAGTATTTGTGAAATAGAGTGAACGTTTGTGGTCTCTTCTAAAGTTCTGTTTGATGAAATATATACTACCTAAAATTTGAGTTTGAACTTTTTGCTTGAATTCTTTAAAGTAAGAGCAATTCTGCGTGTTTTTAATTTGCTAATCCATTTAGAATAATGGTCCAGTGGAAACTTTTCAGACAAATAGTTGTAGGATAACGTGGATCATCAGGCAGTCTAATGCCAGTACTAGAGATTACAGTACCTTCAGAACCTGTGTCAATTCAGGAAAGCAACTGTGGGTCTAGTTTGGTATGATATGTGGGGAAGGAGCACAGGGGATGTTCTAGTTAAAGAGCATTCTTGGGATGTTTCATATTTTTTCCATTAACCATTTTATGGAGAATTCTTACGAGTTCCAGTTCATTCTGGGGTCACTTTAGCTGTCTAATTCATCTTGTTTTCCTCCATATTTTCTTTAACACACTTGGGAATGACTCACTTTGTGGGTTGTTATTATCTCTAAGCTTGGCTTTTACTTCCTGATATACATGGAATCTTTGTCACCAGAATATTTATTATGTGAGTGCATGCAGGCAAGCAAAAGTTGTCATTTCGCAAGATATTTACTAATAAACTGACAATTCCCATTGTCATATCCCTGTCTGTTTAATAGTAGCATTTCTTTCTGTCTGTTGTGTCCAAGTCTTTGTTATTCAGTCTCTCACTGATGGCTTTTATTAACATGTGGCAATATAGTATTATGTTCATTTAACTGGCTCTATTTATTGAATGCCTCTGATGTGCTAGGCACTGTTCTAGGTGTTAAATCTAGCTGGCAAAGTCTCTGCCCTTATGGAGCTTAACTTTTGTGGGGGGTGTATGTGTGGAGGTTGGGGGAGATACTAAATAAGCAAATATATAATGTGGTAGTAGTACATAACATATAAGTAGTACCTTAGGAAGTAAAATTAGGCATACTAGGGGTTTGCAAGAAGATTCTGTTTTAATTTGGATAGTCAGGCTTCTCCAAGGAGGTGACATTTAAGCTGACACATGAATGAAGTGAAGTGTAAATATGATAGAAAGTCATGGGAGAGTTTTGAGCAGAGTCTGATTTAGATTTTAAAATGTTTACTGGGGTTTCCATGTGGAGGACATAGAAGAGAAGAGACTATCTGTGTTCCTCCAAACCCCCTGCCCTTGAAGCCAGGAGGAAAGCTAGGAAGCATTGCAACAGTCCAGAAGAGAGGAGATGATGGCTTGGGTTAGGATTTTATTGGTGGAAGAGATGAGAAGTGGTTGTATTGTAAAATAAAGTAGCAGATGTTGTAAAAGATAGAGGATTTCATGAAGTCTATGAAAACGTTGGAGAATTGCTAAAATCATATGTAAAGCTATTGTCAAATGAGTTTCTGGCAGTTAGATTGGTTAATAGTTGAAGGGAAAATAGGCAAACTTGATATTTTCTTCAGGAGTGTTTTGATATCTTCTTAAAACAAGTAATTTGAATATCACTTAAGGTTTGAGAGATACACTTGGGAAAAATGATGTAGCCCTTAAATACTGCTGGAAAATGACCCTTAAGATTAAGATGTGAAATTAAAGATGCTGGGAAGAATGTTATGTTATACTCAGTATTTGATTTTTCTTTATTTTTAAGAAATAGCACGTGGTCACGATTATAATAACTCCCCCCCCCAATTATTAGCTTCATTATTTAAATGCCAGATAGTTTTTGTTTTTATTCCTTACTGTAACATTTTGATCTCTCTTTTAAATAGGTTTACTTTAAAAAGCCTTTTTGTAGATTCATGTATTTTTTTCTATAATGAGGACCTTCTTTATATGTCAGGTCATTGAATTCCTTACATAGGTTCTGGGTTTGTGATTAGATTATGTATTTAAATGAAAAGAAAAACAAAAGACAAATCATATCTTGTCTGTTCTCTTCCTGCTGTCTTATGTAGACTCTCCATATCACATGGAGTCTAGCAGTGGTCTTTTAACTCTCCTCCTACAGTGTGTTGCCAGAAATCTAATATTTCTTTCCTTCTTAAAATCTTTCAGTGGCTTTTCATTGCTTGTAAATTGGTTTAGATCCAACTTTTTTGCATGGCCTTCCATAATCACCTGTACCCTGCCTACTATTTTTGTGCTTTAGAATTGAATTTAACTTCCAAATCAGGATGTTTGGGCACATTTGTTTAAACTTTTCCTTTTGCCTGGGAACTTCTGGATTCATTTCTTAAGTAGCTTCTTCCCAAGGTTTGGTGATTTAAAAAACATATCTTAAGAAACTCTGCTACACCTGCATCGAGGACTTCTGAACATAAATAATGTTTTGCTGTATTTTAATGAAGTTTATCTATGGTGTGGGAGAAGTGGTTAAACCAGTTGATTATTTTGTTGTTGGGAGTACAAGCGTTAACTTGCCTTAACTGTGACCCTGTACCATGCAAAGGAGTTGATCCCATAGGTGATAGAGGACATTGAAGAATCTTACGGAATTTTCAACATAAACTAAAGCAAAGAAACACAAACGCAGAAAACAAACTTTCTTGGCAATAATGTAGAGGGTATTTTCATACATCTGTAATTTCTCATTGAATTGATAGGTAATAGAAATGTAGCAAGTTATGAAAACCTTTTTTGAAATAGTACAATTTCCTTTATTTAGAATATTTGAAGAATTTATTCTTCAGTCTCTCAGCCAGATTTTGGAGTGTATCAGGCAGGTATAAATCACTGCTTTAGGCACTGGGGATACAGTTGTGAATATGACAGACCCTAGAGCCCTGCTGTCATGGTTACATAGCCTTAGAATGGAAAATAAGTTATGCGGGCAAATTAATTATTCTGCTTAAAATATGGTGTACATAGACTTTTTGAATCTAAGAATGAAAATCATCGAAATAGATTTAAGTCTAAAACTTTAGTAATTATATTTGATTAGTAGGCATTTCAGGATTTTTAAGAAACACTTTTGGATTCTTGTTACTAAACTGTAATTGTCTCTGCTGATGAAGATGTTAAAAATCTATTCCAGTTCTGAAATCTGAGCTGTGAATAGGCCAAATTTCAGTGTGTTTGAGTATCAACCAAGACTTTTGTTTGAAACGCAAATTTTTGAACCCTATCCCCAGATCTGATCATTGGGGTCTTAGGTGGTCGAGAGATTCAAATGCAAACCTGGGGGATCATACTTTAAAAATATGTAAACACTGGTTGGATAGATAGTGAATATGTCTGTATTACTGATATGTTTTTAAATAAATCTGTACATCAGATGTGCTTATTTTCTTTTTCATAAAGGAAAGCTCAAATATTCAGCACTAGAGTTTTTACTAGGTTTAGAGATTCTACCTTTGAATCTTTTGTTATTGTTTTTGGAATGCTTCCTCTACTTTCTTTGCTTTTAAAAAAGCCTTTTTCTGAGGTTATTTCAGATAACTGGGTTTTTGTAACACTCAGATTTATAGCAACTGTATCATCTGATTTTTAAAAACTTCTTCTCTGTTAATTATAACTAAATTGTAATCTATTCCCACTCATTGGAAAGTGATAGTATAATATAAAATAGGCCAGATACAGCACTTTGCCTAATAAGCTGGGACTTTCATTAGTTTTGTTGGAAGCAGATCAGTCTTGTCAGTCTTATTCTTCAGAGCTTATTCTTTTCTGTTTTTGAAATTCTACCAAGCAAGTTATTTACTTCCAAAGGCAGTAAAGCAGTAGATTCAGACCTGTTCCATCTTTCAGAAATTTTCCATCATATTTGCTTTATACATCTGCCAACAATAAGTTTCTCCCTGAGGAAATTTGTCTTACAAAGAAAACTTTAAAATGAGTTGCCCTTTTGCTTTTTTCCGCCCCCCCCCCCCACTTTAGGAATATTATGGAATTACAGACATTTTAAAAGGCAGTATAAATATTAGGTTCATACAGTCGCCCTGTGCACTTTATAACTACAGCCCTTCCTAACTATGTGCAATGAAAAGGGGACAAAAGGGTGTTGGGGAACATTTTTTCTGCAGTTCTGAAATACTCTGATATCTTCTGTTCTTTGAAGAATGTAAGTTGAATCTCTGTCTCTTTCCTAGAGACCATAGGTACATTCTCTGGAGCCCAATGTTTTTATTATTAGACTAACCCTGCATTCCTCAAGTACATCCAAGCTTGTGTGATGTATCGGTTCCCTTAACATTTTTGTAAATGTTTGGAGTCAGAAGTGTTTTAGAAGGTGGTGTTCTTTCTGCCCCCCACCCAAACCCTCCCCCATTTTAAAAAGGTAATATAGTACATAGGCCATGTGTTATGTATTACCAATGGAGGAGTAAAAATTAGTTCCACATAATCAGGCATATTAATATTTCAGCATTGAAACATGAATGCTCACAGTTAGTGAGATAAATGGTATCAAATTTGTTCAGGTCAGGTTTTACCTTCAAATAAGTTATAGTATTTGATTTTCAGAGTTTTGGGTTTTAGGAATTGAGGTCTTATATAATCTTTTTGAGCCCAATATTTTTAAAAGCCGAACTACAGACTGCTAAAAAGGCCATTGTAATCACCAATGTTTATTTATACAAATTTTGTTGTATAAAATTTGTTGTGAAATATCTCATTGAAATTCTTTGAAATACAAGATGAGTAGTAGTACTGTTTATTTCTAAAGAGTCCTAAACAGTGTATAAGAAAAGATTCCACGTTAATTTTCAATTGGATTTTGCATCAAAATCAGGAAATTATTACTGTTCTAGAGGAGAACTGTATTTATTGCAAAAGTAACTGTCAGAATAACACAGCATCTGTGCATTAGCTACTATGTTGTAATTTACATGTATTATCTCATGTAACCCTTAGGACAAATGCTATGTACTAGGATTTTTTATCCTTTTCCTTTTACAGATGAGGAAACTGAGTCATAGAGATGCAGTAATTTGCCCAGCATCACACAGCTAGTGGCATAACCGGGCATCCTTATCTAACGTAGACGTCCTTACTCTAGAGCCTGTTAGGAGGTGAAAGAGTTTTGGAAATCATCACAGAGTTGAGAATAAAACATCAGGGCAGTGATTCTTCAAGAAGAGAAAAACATGTTGCTTTGGCAGTCTTATGTGAGGATTCTGGAATTACACTGCCTGGGTTTAAATTTCAACTCCACAACCTATTAGCACTTTGACCTTAGGCAAGTTTATTAACATCTGTACACCTCAGTTTTCTCATTTATAAAATAAGGATAATAATACCTGTCTTCACTGGTAGAATGTGATAATATATTTAAAGATATAAGAATAATGCCTGGCACGTAGTAGGCACTCAATAGATGTTAGCTGCTGCTGTTAATGTTGTTAGTAGATAGATTGGTCACGTTGATTTTGGGTGATTTGTTTGAATAGTATGTCAAATGATAAAGGGGATGTGGAATTAGAAAGGAAAAAAAATGAACACGAAGACTGATTTCTAGTATCTCTTGAGGTGTTTGCAAATTGGGACCACAAGAATTTTGGTTGTTTAGTAAATGGGATTTACTATTAATTTGAAATGCAGTGCTTCAATTTTTATATAAAGGAAACAATTACGATATACTCTGATGTAGCAGAGAAAAAGCTCTATGTTAAGTAATGCATAGAAAAGCATTATTTTGACAAAAGCAGGTAATTTAGCTCTGATCTGTTTATAATACTGGGGACTATTGCTCTGGTGGAAAGGCAATAAAATAGTGACAGACTTTACTGTTTTAAAAATTTAAAACCATGTTTGGTTTTAATCATTATTAAAATTTATAAGTCAGATTATTTTCAGGTTTTATGTTGCTTACTATGTTTTGGAGAAGTGATTCAATAATTTTATGTAGACTACTGGAGAGTAACAGGTTTTGGCTGTAGCCCCATATAGTTTATTAAATGTAGAAGTTGATTTCTTCTGTCTTAAGCTTATACTAATGAAAAAACAAATCAGTGACAGCAGTTAGTCTAATTTCATGTGTGTATACACAGCAGTTTTTTTCTTTTTTGGTCCATTCAATTCCCTTATCTATCTAAAAAAAACTCATTTATTTTCTTTACGTTAAGCCTTAAATGATCTCAATATGCTTTATTTTGCTCATAGATTAAAAAATTCTCTATAATTTAACTAGCTAATGTTGTTATCTATTTATAATTTAAAATAAATAATCCTTTTTCAAGTAAAGGCCCAATCTAAAACTAGTCACTTATTATTTTTATAAAGAATGAACCACTGTTTTCTCTTAGCTGCCTGTTCGTTATAGATATAGCTTATATGCGCAATTGACTTAAGTCTGTCTTTTTTTTTTTTTTTTTTTTTTTGTGGGGAAGACCAGCCCTGAGCTGACATCTGTTCCAGTCCTTCCCTTTTTGCTGAGGAAGACTGGCCCTGGGCTAACATCCGTGCCCATCTTCCTCTACTTTATATGGGACGTCGGCGGGCGCCCGGGATCCGAACCTGCGAACCCCGGGCTGCCAAGCGCGGACTAAACCGCTGCGCCACCGGGCGGCCCCTTAAGTCTGTCTTTTAATTACAAAGTATATCTTTGCTTTTGGAAGCAAATAATTTAAGTGAGAGTGGTCTGTGACATCTAGTTGCTAAATTGTGAATTTACTCTGTAACTCGGGTTAACAGCTGTGTGGTTTTCATGTATGTTTTAAGCTAAGCTTCTCGTTGTCACCAGCAAGAACATTAGGGATTTTTTTATCATCTTATTTTCCCCATCTTGATTAAAGTGTATTTTTCCTAACTCAGTTTTAGTTACTACCCCGAAACTCTCTTCTTGCCCTGGCCATTCTTTGATGTCTTTATTAAATTTTTATAACTTTATTGACATTTACTTGAAATAATCGATGATTCTCTTTCATAGGTCGCTGTTTTTTCACTTTTCTCCTTAAATTATGTCTATGAAATGAGTTGGACTAATCCAGGATTTCCCCACTCTTCAGTTAGAGAACACGATGTGCCTAGCATGGTGGTTCGGTGTAGACTCTGGAACCTCACTGCATGGGTCTGAATCCTAACTCTGCATTTAACTTTGTTACCTTGGGCCAAATCTATAATCTCGGTGCCGGAGTTTCCTCAACTGAGAAATGGGAATGATGATAGTGTCTACCTTGGAGTTATGAGGTTTAAATTATTTAAGCCAGTGCCTAGTACGTAGTAAATGCTCGATACGTGGTATTACTATTGTTATTGTTATTGTTACCATCTGGTGATTGTGGCTAAGTCAGAGTTAAGAAGTAGTATAGCGCCAGAATCAAGAGAAGCCAGCCCAGTCAGTGCTTCCTAATATTCTCTTCTATTCATGTTGCTTTACACACACACACCCGCTAAAAAACAGAATTAAAGGGGCTTATTTTTCAGATTTCTATTGTTGCAGTCCTATGCATTAATAAATTTTTCTTAGTGAAGAAGATTAAGATCTGGTATAAAATAAATTTCAAACTTTGCTGTCATTATTAATAAAATACCACTAAAAACCTGTAATTTCAATATCTTTGACAAATTGATGAGTATTTTTTTAACATGTATTTGAAATGTAGTGTTATCTCACTATACACACTGATATATCAATATCATTGTTCAGGCTTTACAGTCAAATCTGAATTACAACACCATAAAAAATCATATCTAGAAATTGCTCTGTTGACCTCTACATATGCAGCTATGTAATTTTATTAATGTTTAAACAAATGCTAGGTGATTGGATTTCATTAGTAAAAGGAACAGAGATTTTGAATGCATAGCATCTCCTCATTTTTAGCCTTATTAATCCCTGGGTGGAGCATACTGAAAATAGTGTGTGATCTTGTCGTACCAGTGCATGACTTTGTGCAAGGAATGTCAGCACTGGTTATATTTCATCAAAAGAAACCAATTAGAAGATTCTGTTAATTCTTTAATTTGTAGTGTAAGTGCTTTGAAGGCTCTTTTTTGTATAATTGAGTCTTAGTACAGAAACAGTTAAGAACACAGTGAATTGAGATCTATTAATATGTGTTTTTTTTCTTTTAACTACTATGAGAACAGTTCCATCTGATTTATTATATTTTTGAAAACATGAGGTTGTATGTTATTGACTAATTTTATTAATAGAGGGTAAAATTTATTGAATGTTTACCATTTTTGGCATTGTACTGAGACTTTGAACACAATGATTTAAATCTCATACCTCCCTGAAGTGTCTTTTCATTTAATAGATGGAGAAACTAGAGGCCAAATAAGATTAATAACTTGCCCAGAGTCATTTAGCTGCTAAGGGATGAAATTCAAATCCATTCTGTGCTCTTAAGAGTGCCTCTCATGTTATAACCTTTGAGGTTATTTGAGTACTAAAATAAAGAATGATTTTGTGTATTTGTGTAGAGAGAACCATTTTAATTCTCAATTGTTTAAATTTCATTGGGATAGACAAGAATATAAACATTTTTATAGTAGAAATAGAGGAGAATTAAAAAAAATTTTAAAATGTAAATGACTTGCCAGTTTATCATGGTTGATATATATGTTATGCCATTTTTAGGTGTTAATAGTCTTCATAGGCTAATTTATTTTGTTTAAAGATGGGAAGGAGATAGGAGTGATGAAGTAATAAGGTAGAAATGGTAAGATAGAACTCATAGGAAGGAAAAGATAGCCTGGACTTCTAGAGGTTTTTCTAGGGTTAGGTGGGAGAATGCACAGAGGATATAACTAGATAAAAAGAACCAATGTAGAATGTAGATTATGTTTGACCAGGGCAGAGAAAACTAGTATATAGGTTTTGGGTTATGAAAGAAAGATTGTTGGTATTTTGTCATTTATTCCATTCCTTTGATAGTTTTCTTTCATATGAGATGATTATGATAACATTCTGGAGCTGGAAGGGACTCTAGATAATCTAAAAACTAGCTAATCCCCACTTATCTCACTTTGCAGAGAAGGAAACTGAGTGCTAATAAGGTTACTTGCCCAAGGGCCCATAGCTCTTTACTGGCAGAGCAGGATGTGTTAATCATAGCTTTTGATTGCGTGCTTGTGCTCTTTTCCCAATACTCTTAAGTCCTCTTTTCCTTAAATAGAGTTTCAAACAACTTATTAAACTATCTGAAAACGAAATCGAAGCGAATACATTTGTGTATACAACTGTCTTGTGATTATTTCCTATTGACATTCTTTCATGGTGTGAATGTTTAAAGTGGTGGGGTGAAGGGGTACATTGTTTAAATAATTGCCAATTTTTTTGTTTATGAATTATGCATTTATTTGATGTCTGATGAAATATAAACACTGAAACCACATTTTTCTTTCTTCATTTTGCAGTAGTATTATTGATTCCACAGAGTACAGCCAACCTCCAGGTTTCAGTGGCACTTCTCAGGTAAATGATATATTTAACAGTATGTTTTAGTGGTACCATGAATATAATCACCAGAGCTGTAAAGTCATAGATTAGTTTTACCATAATGTCTTATCATAAAGACAGCTCTTTTGAATGCTGTGGCATTGATTCCGACTTGAATAGCTCTGATGCATAATCAGCTATTTATTTGCTCATCAGTGATGACTTAAAAATTTTTGTTTAATATACTGGTAACATCAGGCCTCAAGAGGAAAGAAATACTGTAAGAGGAAATTATGAATAATCAGGGCATTGTTTCTGTCAGGGGAAAAAAGTTATAATCTGTTAATGAATTACCCATGATTATGTTGAAATGCTAAGCTTTTTGTGGAAAGTAAACTATGGGCTTGAGTAAAATAGACGCTAGCTTCACCTCTCTTCTAATTAATTTTATGGTTATTTTGACTTCTACTCTCTTTATCTGTAACTTAGAGATGCTGATATTTGTCAAATCTAATTTTGATGCAGGACATTTTTTTTTGAACTTTTAGTGAAATAATTTCAAACTTAGAGAAAAGTTACAAGAATGATAAAAAGAATTCCTTTATATCCTTTATCCAGATTGTCAGAGGTTAACATTTGATCACATTTGCTTTATCATTCTCACTCTGTCTATCTTTTACATATATACACATAAAATTTTTTCTCTGGATTGTTTGAGCAAGGTATAGACATAATGTTCCTATACCCTAAATAGTTCAGTATGTATTTCCTTAAAAACAAGGATATTGTCTTATGTAATTATAATTTTAAAATTCAAAAAGTTAACCTTGATACAGTGCTGTTATCTAATCTCTATATCTTATTCAGATTTTACAGATTGTCCTAATATTTTATAATGAGAGGAAAAAAATGAGGCATTTTTAATTCATGTTCATTTGTCATTGTTTGTTCATTCATGTTCATTTACTTTATCTGTTAGTGCAATTATTTTTATCAAAGTGAAAAGAAAATTCTTTTGGATCATACAGCTTTTGTTTGTGTTTTTCTTTTCCCACTACTTAGATGACTGCCTCTATTACTTTTATGGTTAGTTTGAGTAACTACTCTGCACGTCCTGTGTTATCTTTGTATGCATGCATGTATTTGGCCTATTCTTTTTTTATAGTAAGTTCATAGATTGGTTTGTGACTGTTTCTGAACAGCCATGAAAACACCAGATTCGGGTGTTTTTATAAGACATAATGGGATATATCAAGAGAAATTTTAAAGCATTAAATTGAAATATACCTTAAGAACTTGAGAGGGAAAAGCAGTCTCTGAATCTGGAAACAGGCTTGGCATTCACAGCTGAGCCTTGATGTTCTCCTTTTGAACATAATCTCACAGAACATAAACATCAGACATGGCCACTCTGTGACTGTGATGAAGTGAAACAGTAAATAAGATCACTTCATAAACTTGTCTAAGCACATACAAAAATAAAGTCACTGTGCAAGCCACAAAAAATACCAGACCTACCTCTATCCTGGCTAATATGAACGATTGCTGCTTCTTTACTAATTACAACTTTAGTTTCACTATGATCTCTGTGCTTCTAGGTAAAGTTTATTAAGATACTCAGTCACAGAATTATCCCAACTTCATGACAGTATCCAATCCAGAGCAAAGCCTTACTTCCTTGAACCCTCCCCCAAATCACTCAACATGAGCCTAAATCCTGTAAATTGTTTCTTCTCTTGCTGAGACACCTCTTTCTTACCCATAGTGTGCTGTATTCTTCCTTGCAATGAGCAATAAATAAAACTTGTTCAACTGCAGGTGTGTTTCTATTGGTCTTTGGCTGCCGGGCATTGGCAAACTCTACATAGAGTTTATATACCATTGATTTGGAATTTCTAGCTAATTCTATGAGCTAGAAAGAATAGAAGTTGAATCTAGTTGAAAAAGAAAAGCAATCAGAATAATTTTTTTTTTTAACTTTTAGAGCAGCACTTACTATTATCATGTACTAAAAAAGGAGACCTCTGGTTTGAGATAGTATTCCGAGCCAATGTGTTAATATCTTTCCAACCTCCACCCACAAGAAATCCCATTGACATATTGCTATCCCCACACTGAAAACTTAAAAGAATTTGTAGAAGATTAAAAAATACTTAGAAAGGCCGCCTAACAAGTGAGTTACTGTATGCAGAGTAAAAGCATGCCTAAGGGTTAAATAGTCTGGGGTCTTCCAGAACACTCCAGCCTTAGCATCTGCCGGAGGGCAGGGAGGTTGAGGAGGAGGAAATCCTACTAGTGTTTATGGGATAGAGCTGATCTGACAGATTGCACTGAAGGCCTCACCCTGCATTTCTAGCTGTACTCTTTAGAAGAGATAGACCTAAAACAAATTGACACAAAAAGGATTGAAAATAGAGGAATAATTGAGGATAAGCCCAGCAAATATATGAATGCTAAAGAATATAGCAAAAACTAAAACAAACACAAACAGCAGCAGCAACAAGAAAAGTGCAAGCGAAACTAGAACTCAAAGAAAAAAGCATTAAAGACAGATACAGTTTTTCACATAAATAAAAGGTATAGTCTCCCCAAAGAAGTAATAATTTGTATGACTTTATATAAAGCATTGGTATTTCTATAAAGCAAAAACTGTTAGAAATTTTAGAAAATTGATTGAAACTTAAACATGGTGGGAGATTTTAAAATATAGCTCAAGTAGTAGTATTAATAGTAGTAATGTAACATTTATTTTGTACTTACTATTCATGGACACTGCTCAAAGTATTTTACATATATTAACTACTTAAATTCTCAGAAATTCCCTATAACTACTATTACTATTATTTTCTGTTTTGTTGGGGAGGAAACTGGGGCACAGTGAAGTTAAGGAGGTTGCCCAAGGTAATATAACTAGTAAGAGGAGGGAGCTGAGATTTTAACCCAGGCATTGTGGCTTCAGAGCTTGTGCTTTTAAATACTCATTTATTCAACCAACATTTTTTTTTGAGTACCTACTGTTTAACAGGTAACTATTATAGGCTCTGGGGATACATTATTGAACAACCAAATTAGGCCAAAATCTCTGCTGTAACCAAGCTTCCAATCTAGCTGGAGAGATACTAACAGTAATAAAAATAGATTACCTTTGAACAAAGAGGAGGTGAGGGAGCAAGCCATGTGAATATCTCGGGAAAGAAGTTCTTGGTAGAGAGATAACAAGTAAATAAGCTTTTAGGTAGGAGCATGCCTGACATACTCCATAAGTCCAGTGTGACTGGAGAGGAGTGAGCAAGGGGGAGAAAAGTAGAAATGAGGTAAAAAACATAACAGAGGCCAATTGGTGTGTGACTTTCTTAGGCTATTATAAAGACTTCGGGTTTTTCTTTGAATGAAGTCAATTAAACTTGATTTAATAGGTACTTGTCTCACTTTATACTTTGCATCAAAGGATATACATTATGGATAGTAGTCTTGGAGCATTTAGAAAAATGGATTGATTCTAAAACAGGATAAAGTGTACCATCTACATTCCCTGAATCAGAACCCTGAATAAATAAATATTTAGACAGAGACAGACAAACAGATAATTTGGAAGAGTAAACTAAAGACTCCTCTGAATACCTTTGTGTCAGAGTAGTTCTAGATGCTGCTACAGACAATTCAAAAAATAATGCTAGTGAAAATATTACATATCAGGTCAAAATTGTCCTTAAAAATTTATATCATTAAATGGATTTATTTTCACATAAGAATGAAAATAAATGAACTAGGCATGCAACTCAAGAAGCTGGGAAAAACTTAAGATGGTAAATGTAGAGAGATAAAATAAGAGCCCATATAAAATGTTTCAGTATACAATTGAAATTGGCTATTATAATACGGAGTAGATTAAAATAATTTAGACAGTGCTGATGCATACTAATAGAAATGGTGGTCTTAATGAAATGTATAATTTTCAAGAAAAATAAAAAATATTAAAATAGATTAAAGCAGTATGGAAGAATTTGAATAGATCAGTAACCGTAACTATTAATTTAATGTGATTCCAATAAAAAAATCTCAAGAATATTTTTTAAGGGTGTTTAAAGAAGTGTGACCACCTGACTTTAAAGTTCATTGGTAGAGTGAATGATTCAGAGGAATAAAAATACCAGGGCATTGAGCCAAAAGGAATTAAAATGTATTCTAGAACTGCTGTAACAAAAAGAGCACAATAAAAATTTAAAAGCCACTGAAAGTTAACAAGTGTTTAGCCTGTGGTAAAGGTGGTCGTGCAGATCAGTGGTGAAAGGGGAGATTAAATAAATGGTGGTGTGATAGCCAGGAAACCATTTGCAGGAAATTTAGCTTTCTATTTTCTCACTTGCTGTAGGAGTCCAGATCAGCTAAATAATGATTTAAATAATAATAGAATGATGGAAATTAAGAAAGAAGCCTATATATAAGAATGCACCATAAACAAAATTTTAACCCCAAACTGGGAATGGTGTAGTAAGTATGATAGGTAAATGCTTTAATTGCTTCAAAATAAAAAAAAAATTTTATATCAATTTCATCTTTTTGATGAAATCTCCAAATGGGGTAAAATGAAATGGATGAAGAACATTTAAAAAAAGGTGAAAATTCAAATGACCAGCTCACATATGAAATAATACTTAACTTCCCAAAAAATAAAAGCAAAATATGAAGTAATATAAGCTACCAAAGAAGTCACCTAATAGATATGGCTAAAGATATTTCAAAATGGGAAGTACTCTTGTGTGCATGTGCATTTGCCTGAACATGTTGAGGGCAGGTTGGGGAAGTGAGCAAGAGGGAAAGGGCGGAGGAGAAAGAGAGTTGGTAGTCTTCCAGGAAGATATTTGGCAATATATACATATGACAGATGCTAAAAATGTGTGATTTTGTCATTATACACATATGAATTTATTATAAGAAATGATTCAAAGTACTATGTGAAGATTATATACCAGTGTTATTTATATAAGCAAAAATTCTGGAAAAATAAATATGCCTAATCATAATAGAATAGCTGTGGAAACTATGGTACAGCTATAGGTTGTATATTTTACTGTTCTTAAAAAATAATGTTGAAATTGAATTGAAAAAATGTTAACAATATAATGTAAGTGAAGCAAGAAACAATTATTTTATACCTCTGAATTTTTATAATTGCCTGTTGATTTTGCTTTAGAATTTTTATATAACCTTAGTACAATTACCAAAATCAGAAAATTAATACTAATATAATATTATTATATGAGATAACTTATTTAAATTTCAGCAGTTTTGCCACTAATGTTCTTTTATAGCAAAAGAAAAAAAATTTCTTTGTCCAGTACTAAGCCAGAATCACTTGTTGCATTTTGTTGTTGTGTTTCTTTTATCTCCTCTAAACTGTTACAGGTCCTCAGTCTTGCATAACATTGACATTTGTGAAGAGTATAAACAATTTATTTTGTAGAATGTCCCTCAGTTTGAGTTTGTCTGATGTTTCCTTCTGAGTAGATTCAGATTATCCATTTTTTTCAGGTATATTACAGAAGTGATATTGTGTCCTTCCTTATTATATCTGGACACATATGTTTGTTCAATACTGGTGATGTTAACTCTGATCACTTAAGGTGATGCCTGCCAGATTTCTCCACTGTAAAGTTACTGTTTTCTCCCTTTTGAGCATCTATTAATAAATTTTACTTGAAATAATTAATATGGTCATTGTCCAAATGATAATTTTTTAATTCCTTATTTCTTCCACATTTATTAGTTAGCATTTCTACTGTAAGGAAGACCTTTCCCTCCTCTTTGTTTATATTGTTAGGAAATCATGGATTCTTAATTTATTCTGTCAATCATTTTGAAAGTCAAATTGTCCCATATTTGACTAGTTGGAACTCTTTCAAGCTGATTTCCATGTTCTTTTGATATGTCCTATCATTCTTTAAGTACCTTCTTACGTTCTTAGACAACCAGATATTCCAGCATCACCTTGTACTTACCTTGCCTCAGTCCTGGAATCAGCCATGTATCCAAGAAGGCTCGTTTTCTTTTAATGGAGAATAGTATTTAAAAACCAAGATTTGGGTTTTAAATGTGTGCTCGTTGTTCCTGGAGTGTCATTGCTTGTCAGCCTTTTCAGTGGACAGAGCTAGGAAACATACGTTGTATGTATATTTACAGACATATACTATATATGCATTAATTACATATTAATCCCCTTAAGTGTTTGATTAATGAAAGGACTCACAAGAATCAAACAATTTATACGTCAGGAACAGCTTGATTACAGGAATGGATACAGTACAGCCAAGCAGAAGAAGGATATTCATTGAAAGGGTATGGAGATTTCAGGAACAGTCTTCTTTGTCCTTCCACCACCAGATCATACAGGAATTGCTTTGTCTTCAGGTTTAGAACCACTACTGGCTTGCATCTGAAACACCTCAGTAATATAGGAAATCCAAAGTTGACTTGTGGTCAGATCTCCTATTTTAAGCTAGTCTATAGGCAGTGCATTCCAGTTATGTGACCAGCCTTTACAGGCTCCACTGCAACCAGATGCAAATTATAAATTCAAATATTATTACTAAACAATACTGACAGACTTTTACATTCTGCTTCAAAACAACTCGCTGACCCGTGGTTACAGAATATCATTTATCTTTAGTTAATACATTACATAATGTAGGCAAGAGTCAATAGCTTTGGAGGTAACCATGTGGGCAATCCAGACTAGCTGAGATTAGTCCATGCTGTTCAGTATATAATATATAATATTTATATAATCATATATGTTTATAACATGTCTCTATATATTTATGCATCTATCATAAAAGCTATGAGTTCATACTAATGATCTCCAATTATAGCTCACCATCACAGGGTTCATTCTAGCTTTTCAACTTTCCATATTTGTTATTTTCTTTTCTGACAGAGACCTGGCTCTCATTATCAAAATACATTTTACTTAGTGTCATAGTCTTAGAATATATATACGTAAAGTAGTATGGGAATTGCTAACAAAACAAATCTACTACCTAGAGGTGAGTATTTATTTAAAATTTTTTTTGTATTTAGCCTGCGAGAATATATAATGTGTTCAAAGGTTACTTGGATTTGATTGATAATTTTCTGTTAGTATTAGTTGTGATATGTCTTTGAAATATGGTTAAGTTCATTTGCTTCTGTTTGTGTTCCAGCACCCATCCTCATCCTTATTTCATACATCTTTTTTTTTTGAATATATAAAATATTAACTTGATTCTAAAGGTCAGAGCCATACAAAAAGCCATTTAGTAAATACCACCCCTCCAGCCCTTCAACCAATTCCCATACTCCCATCTGTATCCACCACATTCTTACTTACCCCGTAGGTAACCAATTTCATTAGTTCAGGTTTACAGATATACATCCATATTTGCTTATTTTTCCTTTCTTATATAAAGGGTAGCTTTTTAGTGATTCTCTTCTGCACTTTGCTTTTTTTTAAAACAATTTATCATGAAAACAAATCCATAGAGAAGTGCATAGAAATCCTCCTCATTATTTTTTGCAGCTGCCTAGAAGTCTTTTATGTGGCTGTGCTGTAATTTATTTAATCAATTTGTTATATAAAGGCAGGTAGTTTCTATTATTTTGAAATTACAAACAGTGCTGCAGCGATTAACTTGTGCATATGTATTTCCATATTGGAGGTATATTTTCATTGTAAATTCCTAGCGGTTGTAGTGCTGAGACAGAGGTATAGATGGATGGATGGATGGACAGACAGACAGCCATCGGTATTGCCAAATCCTCTCTCTTTCCCAAGGGTTGTACCAATTGGCATTTTCACCAGCAATGTATTAATGTGCCTGTTTTCCTAGAGCCTTTCTCATAGTGTAACAGAATGAGTTGCACTTAAAAATTTTTGCCAATCTGTTGTGTGAGAAAAGTATCTTAGAATGGTTTTGTGTTTCTGTAATTATGAGTGAGGTTGAAGATCTTTTCATATGATTACTGGTATTTAATATACTTATTAGTGAATTATATGTGCATATTTCTGGCTTATTTTTTTCTATGAGGGTTTTAATCTGTTTTGTTCAATTTTTAAAACTTTTCTGTATGTTAGGAATATTAGCCTTTTATCTGTGATCTATGTTGTCTGTTTTTTTTTTTGTTTTTTTAAATTGTTCAAAAGTTATTTATTTTTATTTAGTTAAAGTTATCAGTCTTTTCTTACGTCTGGTTTTTAAGTCTCCGTTCAAATGTCTGCCTATAATTAGGATGTAGAGAAATTTACCCATGCTTTCTTAAAACACTTGTCTTATTTCATTTTTTACCTTTACATTCCTATTCTCTTTGGAGTTTGTTGTTGTGTATGTTTTGAAATGTGGATCTAATTTTATCTTTATCCAAATGGCTAGTCAGTTGTCCCAATCCTCCTTTAAAAAGTCTATTTTTGATTGTGTGTTTTGAGATGTAGCCTTTCTCATATCAAAAATTCTGTATATGTGTGGATTTATTTCTGGCCTTTCTCTTCTATCTGCTGGTGTGTTTCTCTCTCCGTGTATCACTGTCACTTCTTTTTACTTATAGAGGCTTTATGGTATGTTTTAATGTGTGATAAGGCTCATTCCTCCCACCCCCCAAGTTTTCTTTTTTAGTGTGTTGCAGAATATCCCTTCCTCTCTGTTTTTTCACGTAAACTTTAGTACCAACTTATCCAGCTCTGTGAAAAAGCTTCTTGGTATTTTTATTGGAACTGCTTTTAACTTATAAATTACTTTAGGGGGAATTGATATATTTATGATGTTGAGTTGAGTCTAGGTTTTGCTCATTTTTTCATAAGTTTATTCCTAAGTAGCTTTTAGAGTTGTAAAAATTAATAAACTTTTAATTTTGAGACAATTGTAGACTCACATGCAGTTGTAAGAAATAATACAGAGAGATCCCGTGTGCCTTTACCCAATTACCCCAATGGTAGCATTAACAATATTGAGCTTTCCAGTCTGTGAGTATGGTATATCTTTCCATTTATTTTGCTCTTTTAAAAATTTCTCTTGGCAATGTTGATCGTTTTTAATGTAAAGGTCTTGTGTACCTTTTATTAAATTAATTTTTAATTCTTTTTTGATGCTATTATTGATGCAGTTGTTTTTGTTTCATTTTCTATTTGTTACAAATATAAAATTGATTTTTGTATATTAACCTTGTTTCTTGTTAGCTTGCTAAATTTACTTATTAATTCTAGTAGTTTTGTAGATTTCTCAGGAATTTCTATGTAAAAATCATGTGATCTGCAAATAAACATTTTTACCTATTTTTTCTTCTCTGTCCTCTTCTCCTTCCCTTCCCTTTTCTCTTCTTCTCCACCTTACTCCCCTACTCCTCTCCTCCCTTCCCTTCCCCTCTTACTCTTCGACTAATATGATGTTAGCTTTACATTTTGGTAGATGCCCTTTATTAAGTTGAGGAAGTTTCCTTCTGTTCCTAATTTGTTGAGAATTTTTAACATGAATGGGTGTGGAATTTTGTCAGATGCTTTTTCTACATCTCTTGAAATTATTGTATAGCTATTCTCCTTTATTCTGCCCTTTTGGTGAATTGCATTGATTAATGTTCTAAGAAGAAGACAACTTTGCATTCTTGGACTAAACTCCATTGGATCATGATGAGTTGTTCTTTTTATATATTGTTGGATTTGATTTGCTAATATTTTGTTGTGGGTGTTTGTGTACATGAAGGCTCTTATTCCTCCTCCTCCTATCCCCTTCCCCCAGTGTGTTTGTCAGGTTGGGGTATTAGGTTATGCTGGCCTCATAAGACAAGCTGGGAAGTGTTTGCTATTTTCTGAAAGCGTTTCTGTAAGATTGACGTTATTTCTTCCTTGAAGATTTGATAGAATTCCCAAGTAAGACTATTTGGGGCTGGAGTTATCTTTGTGGGAAAGCATTATAGAATGAATTCGTTTTCTTTATTAGATAGACAGATAGATACATTCTCAATTTCAGCTATTGGCAAATTTGGTAAGTTTTCTTTTTCAAGGAATTTGTGTCATTTTTGTTATGAAATTAGTTATATAAATTTTGTTCATAATATTTTCTTATTTTCCTTTTAATGTCTGTTATGATCCGTAGTGATATTTCCTCTTCCATTCCTGATATTGCTTTATTTATTTCTTTTTTCTTCATCATTCTCAGGGTTTATCAATTCTTTTCTCTTCTTATTAAATTTGCTTTGAATTTTTTATTTTATTTTACATTTTGTTTTCCCTTTTTTAATTATTTCATTTTACTTAGATATTATTTCATTTTAATTTAGCATGTATTTTTCTTTCTTTAGCTAGAACCTTAGGTTATTTACTTCAGGTCTTTTCTAATATAAGCTCTTAAAGCTGTAATGTTCCCCTCTATGCATTGCTTTAGAATTTTGCAGGTTGTTTTTCCATCCTCATTGAATTAGACATATTATCTAATTTTTCATATTATTTATTCTTTGACTCATGGATTCTTTATAAATGTGTTTTATGATTTCCAAATATTTGGGTTTATCCTAGGTATCTTATTGATTTCTAATTTAATTGAGCTGTGATCAGAAAGTACACATTTCAATCTTGTTAAATTTATTGAAATTTGTTTTAATTGCATATGGTTTGTCTTTGTGAACATACTATGTACATTAAAAATAATGTTTAATTTTCAATTGTTTGGTTTGTTGTTACATATATATGAATTAGGTCAGAGTGGTAGGTAGATTATTCATCATCTATTTAGTGCTGTTAATTTCTGATAGGACATTAAAATTTATATTTGCTGACGTGTCTTTTTCTTTAATTTTATTATCTTTACTTCATCCTTTTTAAAGCTCTGTTCTTAAACTTATACATATTTATAATTGTTTTGTATTGTGGATAAGAGAATCTTTTATCAAATGACCCTCCTTATCTTTGAGAATACTCTTTGTCTGTTCTGATACTAATATAGCCACTTTAGCCTTCTTACTTTATTTGCATAGTATATCTTTTTTCATCTTTTTAACTTTTATTTTAATTGTGGTTTACACTTAAAGTGTATTTCTTATAGTCATTGTATATGATTTTTTAAATCCATTCTGATAATCTCTGCCTTTTAATTGTAATGTTTAGTCCATGGACATTAAGTGTAATTATTGGTATATTTGTACTTGTCTGTTATTTTATTATTGTTTCCTGTTTATCCCTTTTGTTTCTTTGTTACCATGATCTCCTTATGCCTTCTTTTGTATTATTTGAATATGTTTTATAATTAAATTTTAATTTATCTATGGGTTTTTTGGCTGTACCCCTTTGCATTTTTTTTAAACTATTCTGTTGGTTACAATTTATGTCTTTAACTTGTCCTAGCCTACTTAAAGTTAATTTGCATCACTTCATGTAAAATGTAGAATCCCTGTGGTTTATAGGTTCACTTATCTTCCCACCCCTTGCATCCTGTATGCTACAGTTGTTATATGTATTATATCTGCATAAAATATAAACCCTGGAAGATAATATATTTAATTTAATCAGTCACATGTGTTTTAAAGAAATTAAGATAAAAAATAGCTCTTTATCCAGATACTTGGCGTTTCCCCTTCTATTTATTTCTTCCTGAAGATTCCTATTTTCCTCTGGTGTCCTGTGAAGGAAGTGGCTAATTTAGCTTGTGAATTAAACAGTCATACAAGTACTTTTTCTTGAGGCTACATTCTACTTTGGTATGCAAATAGAGTGCTTTATGCATAGTTCCCATTTCATAACCGAATAGTTAAAAGATATGTACACAGGGGTTATTTCATAACAGAGTAGTAAAAAGGTGTATACACAAGTGTCAAGATTTAATAAAACTGATGATTTTAGTGGCCTTATTAAGAGTATCTTTAATCATGAGAAAGAGAAAATTTGAACAGACTGATTACTAGTAAGGAGGTTGAATCAGTAATCAAAAGCCTCCCCCCAAAAACATAAGTTCAGGACCAGGCAGCTTCACTGGTGAATTCTACCAAACATTTGAAGAACAATTAGTACTAATCCTTCTCAAACCAAGAGTACCAACTCTTCCAAAAAATAAAAGAGTAGGGAGCATGGTTCTAAACTCATTTTATGAGGCCAGTGTTACCCTGATACCAAAACCAGATAAGGACGCCAAAAGAAAAAAATTGTAGGGCAATATCGCTGATGAACATAGATGCAAAAAATCCTCAACAAAATATTATCAAACTGAATTTTCGACAGTACATTAAAAGGATCACACACCGTGATCAAGTGGGATTTATTCCAGAGAAGCAGGAGTGGTTCAACATTTGCAAATCAATCAGTATGATTGTTAATGTGGTATAAGAATCATAAGATCATCTCAATAGATGCAGAAAAAGCATTAGACAAAATTCAAATCCATTATGATAAAAATTCTCAAGTGGGTATAGAGGCACCGTACCTCAACATAATAAAGGCCATATGTGACAATCCTCCAGCTAACATTATACTCAATGGTGAACAGCTGAAAGCTTTTCCTCTAAGATAAGGAACAAGACAAAGATGCCCACTGTCCACTTTTATTCAACATAATATTGGAAGTCCTAGCCAGAGAAGGTATGCAAGAAAAAGAAAAAAAAGGCATCCAAATAGGAAAGGAAGAAATAAAACTGTCGCTATTTGCAAATGACATGATATTTTATATAGAAAACCCTAATGACTCCACAAAAAAACCTGTTAGAACTAATAAACAAATTTGGTAAATTTGCAGGATACAAAATAAAATATACAAAAATCTGTTGCTTTTCTATACACCAATAATAAGTATCAGAGAAATTAAGAGAACAGTCTCATTTACAATTGCATCAAAAAGAATAAAATACCTAGGAATAAATTTAATCAAGGAGGTGAAAGATGTACACTGAAAACTATGACATTGTTGAAAGAAATTGAAGAAGTCACAAATAAATCAAAAGATATTCTGTGCTCATGAATTGGAAGAATTAATATTGTTAAAATGTCCATACTACTCAAAGCAATCTACAGATTCAATGCAGTCCTACCAAAATTCCAATGATATTTCTCACAGAAATAGAACAAACAATCCTAAAATTTGTATGGAACCACAGAAGACTCCAAATAGCCAAAGCAATCTTGAGAAAGAACAAAGCTGGAGGCATCACCCTCCCTGATTTCAAACTATATTACAAAGTGATAGTAATCAAAACAGCATGGTATTGGCTTAAAAACAGACACATAGATCAATGGAACAGAATAGATAGCCCAGATATTGTCACATATATTGTCAATTAAAAAGGAGCCAAGAATATACAGTGGGGAAAGGATAGTCTATTCAATAAGAAGTGTTGGGAAAACTGGGCAGCCACATGCAAAAGAATGAAAATGGGCCACGATCTTACACCATACACAAAGATTAACTCAAGATGGATTCAAGACTTGAACTTCAGACCTGAAACCTTACAATTCCTAGAAGAAAACAGAGGTGGTAAGCTCCTTATCATCCCTTGGCGGTGATATTTTGTATTTGACACTAAAAGCAAAGGCAACAAAACCAAAAATAAAGTAGTGGGACTACATCAAACTAAAAAGCTTCTGCGTAGCAAAGGACGCCATCAACAGAATGAAAAGGCAGCCTACCAAATGGGAGAAAATTTTTGCAAATTGTGTGTGTGATAAGAGGTTGATATCCAAAATATATAAAGAACTCATATAACTCAGCGGAAAAAAACACACACACACACACACACAAAACGGTTCAATTAAAAAATGGGCAGAAGATCTGAATAGACATTTTTCCAAAGAAGACATACAGGTGGCCTACATGTACATGAAAAGATGCTCAACATTACTAATCATCAGGGAATTGCAAATCAAAACCACCATGAGATACCACCTCACACCTGTTAGAATGGCTGTTATCAAAAAGATGAGATAACCAGTGTTGGCAAGGATATGGAGAAAAGGGAACCCTTGAGCACTGTTGGTGGGAATGTAAATTGGTATGGCCACTATGGAAAATGGTATATAGGTTCCTCAAAAAATTTAAAATAGAACTGTATGATCCAGGAATTCCACTTCTGGGTATTTATCCAAAGCATACAAAAACGCTAACTTAAAAAGATGTATTCACCTCATGTTCATTGCAGCATTATTTACAATAGCCAAGATAGGGAAGCAGCCTGAGTGTCCATCAGTGGATGAATGGATAAAGAAAATGTGAGATATACAAGCACACACACAGGAATATTACTCAGCCATAAAAACAGGAAATCTTGGCATTTGTGACAACATGGATGGACCTTGAGGTCATTATGCTAAGTGAAATAAGTTGTACAGAGAGAGACGAATACCGTATGATCTCATTTATGTGGAATTTAAAAAATAAGCCAACTTAGATACAGAGAAGAGATTGGTGGTTGCCAGATGTATGGTGAGGTGGGCAAAATGGATGAAGGGGCCACAAGGTACTGTCATAAAATAAGTCATGGGGATGTAATGTACAGCATGGTATTTAGTAATACTTTATTGCACATATGAAAATTACTAAGAGTAAATCTTACAAGTCTCATCACAAGAAAAAAATTTATAACTATGTGTGGTGACAGATGTTAACTAGAGTTATTTTGGTCCTCATTTAGCAGTATATACAAATATTGAATCATTATGTTGTACGCCTGAAACTAATATAATGTTGTATGTCAGTTATACTTTAATTTTGAAAAAAAGGTTATCCTTGAGGGAAACTGACTTTTATAAAATGTATGTTATTATATTATTATTATTATGAGTAATGGTGAAGAATATAATGTTTACCAGTGGTGTTGGTGCCATTGCCTTGATTTGTGATGAGGCCAGCAATTTTATACTGATGTTTGCTTTTGCATCACAAGTACATACAGAAATACACTGAAAACTGCATATGACATCTTACTATATTTATGAACATAGGTTTACCTCACAGATACCCTGAGGCCTAAAGACCATACATACTTTGGGGACTATGCTTTGAGAACCACTGTTCTAAATTATGTAGCTTTCACCTTATAAACCATTTTTTAAATCTGTTTGAAAGTGTGTGTGTGTTTAACAGTTAATTTTTTTTATTTTCCACTTGGTCCTTGATCTTATAAAGATTACTTACTGTGTAAATAATAATTAGGTTTTCATTCTGCATTGTTTCACTTATGAAATTAGTTTGGGAGGAAGAGGTATTTGTATGTTGAAAAATTTGCAAATTTTGGTTAACCATTCAGAACACTTTTAGCTTCATTTACAGTAGGGCTCTTCGTGGAATTGATGAGGAGCTTTGCTATGGTAACAATTATTTCGTTCATTGTACAAACATTGATTTCATTCATCTTTTGAAGATCTCATTGCTTTTGTATTCTTGCCCATTACTTTATATTAAGTATGTGAAATGGAATATTCAGTTTTGAGTGCTTCTTTTTTATTTTCAGTTTAATTTCATTCATTGGGAATCAGGCTTTTGTTAAATTTATAAAGATTTTTCATAATTTACAGGCTGACCCTAAATGATCTTTCTGTATAATCAAGTTTAATTTACTCAATTATAATATGCCTGTTGGCTTTTTCACTATTGGTGAAAAGTGTTTTACTTTCTTAATGACCAAATAAGATATTTATATGCTTCTGTTTTTGCTATGGTGAAATTTAATTTTATTTGAGTTTGGTAAGTGTAGCCATTTTTCTTTAAAACTTATCTAGATAAACACAACGGATGAACATCTCCTTTTGATTTCTAACTATATTTATATCCTACTTATAGGTTACAGAGCTTATCCTGAGTTTATGTTCAATCTGCTGATTGACCTTGTGTATTATCTGCAACTAGTTTATATTCTCAAAACGTTTATCTCCTCAGTGTTAGCATATTTCTATTCGTTTATGTTGATGTTATTTGTGAATTTAATAAACATGTGACAATGAGCCAAATGATGCATATTTACCAGCAGTTATGAAGCAACCTAGTTTTGGATGAATTAAAAAGGAATTGCACTGAATAAATAAATTAAAGCTAAACATAAATATTAGCAAAATAGTTGTGAAGGTGAGTTTGCTGTAAAAACTGGAATCCAAATCCAACGGTGTTTTTGACTACATCTCATTTGTTTTATATGTCATATTCTTGATTTTTGTTATTGTAATCATTCTGTTTCAGACTATGAAGTCTTTTCTGTTTTTCTGTTGAGCTGATTACTTTTTAAGAAATCTAGATTCTTCCCCTTAGAATTTATAAAAAATATGTTGGTACATAAAAAGGAACATATTTTATGAATATGTAAATTAGAAACATAATTGTAATAAGAGATGAACCCAGCTTATGAACCCAGCTCCTATGTTAATTACTAGAACATTAACTGTACTATTCAAGTTACCTATGTGCTCCTAACAAATTCCATCATCCTGCCTCATGTCCAGAGGTAATCACTTTTCTGATATTTGTGTTTATCAATGTATTGACTTTTTAAAATAGTTTTACTGTACATTTATGTACCCCTATATTATTTGGTTTGGCTATATTTGGACTTGATAAAAATAGTATCATAATATGTAGTTTTCTGAGACTTGTTTTTTCAAAGATTCATTCCTGATGTTTATGACGGTAGTTATTCATCTTCACTAATGTGTAAAATATTTCATTTTGTTAGTGTACCTCAATTTATCAGTTGTCCAATCTGTATACATTTGATGTATTTCTAGGGTTTTTGTTTTTGCTATTAAGGGCATCTTTGTACATGTCTCCTGATACACAGGTGCAAGAGTTTCCCTAGATTTTGTGCCTGGGAGAGGAAGTGAGGGTCATTTGGTATACATATCAGTGTTTTTTATATTTTGATATAATATCAAATTGTTTTCGAAACTCTTTTTATTAATTTAAAACTTCCACCACAGGAGTATATGAGTTCTAGTTTCTCCATATCCTTGTCAGTAATTAATACTGTTGAACTTCTAAGTGGTTGCTACAATAGTGGGTAGTAAATAGAATTTAGTTGTGGTTTTAATTTACATTTTCCTGTCACTATAATGCCAGCATCTTTTCTTATGTTTATTGGCCATTCATATTTTATCTTTCATGAAATGGCATTTCATGTCTTTTCCAATTTATTTTGTATCAGTGTTTTTCTTATGTTACTAATATGAGCTTTTTTAAAAAAATGTTTTCAGGATAGTAATAATTTGTTCCTTATATGTTACAAAAATATCTCATAGTTTGTATCTTCTTACCTTTTTGGTGATGGATTTTGATCCATCACTAAATCTTAATTTCTCTGTCATGGAGTTCATAACTTATATTTAGTGCTTTTTGTGTTTCATTTAAGAAGGTCTACCCTACTGAGATCATAAACATATTCAGTGATATAGTACATAACCAATTTTTGTAAATGTTCTTTGTATGCTTAAGAAGAATGTGTGTTTCTAATTGGTTATAGCATTCTATTTGTATTTATTAAATTAAGCTTTTAAATTTGGCTATATCTATGGTAGTGTTACTGGCATAATCTCTCAGTTGAGTTGAAGAGGTTAATCTCCTGCTATGTTGGTGAATGTTAATTTCTGTAGGAATTTTTGCTTTATATATTTTTGAGGCTGTGTTATTTTGTATGTACCAGATATGCAATTATTGAATTGAAATTTTTCCATTTTGCAGTGGCTGTTTGCGTCCCCATTAATGCTTTTCATATTGAGTCTGTTTTTTTCTCCTTTGGTTATATTTGCCTAATAGATTATTTTTCATGTTATTACCTCCAGATTTTCGGTTTCCTTATGTTTTAGGTGTTTCTTTGGCAGATAGCATACAGTTATATTCTTAAAAATCCATTGTGTCACTAATTTAATTAGTGAATGTTTTCATTTACATTTGCTATGATTACTGATATAGTTTCACTCTTTTTTACTCCTTAATATGCTTGCTGTTTGTCTCATGTTTTGAATTTTTTTCTTATACTTTTACCCCCTCTCTCACCCTTCTACTAGATTAAATGTTACCTATTCTATTACTCTTCTTTCAGTGGTTATCCTGGAAATTTATCCATACTTAGCATCGAAACAGAAACTAAACTCAATCAGTATCTTTATTACCTTCCTGAACAACATAAGGGGACCAGAATTACACTTTCTTCACTCTCTTCTAACTTGCATGCTATTATCTGGTGTATTTATTCTGTCTTATTTTTAAATTCCATAAATTAGATATTATGATTAATGTATACAAAGTATTTACAATCACTTACTTGCTTTCTAGTTTTCTTCTTTTTCATTTTGTGTCTCAGACCTTTCAGTTTGTGTTACTGAACTTTTCAAGTACACGCCTTGAGAAATTTTTTTAGAAATGGTTTATTGGTAATAATCTTTGTTTTCATTCACATGAAAAAATATTTTGCTCATGTTGTTGCAAGATAGTTTCATTGGGATCTGAATTTTAGACAGGAGTTATTTTCTTTCAACTTTTTGAGAGTAACCAAAGTTCACTGTGTTCTAGCTTCTTTCATTGCTGTTGAGAGGTAGTTTGCCTGTTTAATTGTTGTTCCTGTTAGGTAAATTATCTTTTCTGTTTGTCTGATCTTAAAATATTTTTGTTTTTGGACAAAAACACAGTTTTGCCTCAGTATGTCTAATTGTAGATTTCTTTTTAATTATCCTACTTGATAGGAATAATTTCTGCATCTATATTCATATCTGTTTTTGGTTCTGGAAAATTGTCAACATCAACTCTTCAAATATTTCTTGGGTCTGTTACTCTTTTTTGGGTATCTGAGTGGCCATATTTTAAAACTTATTATTGTTTCTTTTATGAGCTCTTATCCTTTCTTTCAAATTTTCTATCTTCTTGACTTTATCCTTCATTGTTAGTAATTTCTTCAGATTCATCTTCCAGTTTGCAAATTCTCTTTTCAGTCTCCAAATCTCAGTTCTAGTACTTCTTTTGTAGGTATTTGTCCCCAAATAAGTACTGTCCTCTTTCTCTTTCCCCTCCTTTGCACCGTTATATTTTGTTTAACATCATCTCTCTGAGTTCACTTTCCTCTTTGGTTGTTAATCTATGTCTTTGCAAATTGTCTTACTTTCTTGTGATCCAAGCACTGCTTTAAAATATTATTCTTATCTACTATTTGGTTTTAGCAGGGGTTCACTTTTTGTTCATGGTAGTACTTTAATATTTCTTAATACATTTGCAGTTGTGGTATAGTTATTGGTGAACGTGTGTCATCTCAGGATCTCATTATGTGCCTTATCTCTGTATCTGTTTATGTGCCTCAAGCATAATAGATAACCATTTGTGGGAGAATTGTCTTATCCTTTCAATTAACATGGTGTAGGTAGTATTATATATTTAGGATCATAGACTTGTTTTTCATAGGATTTATATCCAGTATATTTCAGGTTTGTTGTCTTAGTGTATATATATCTGATTTAGTTATTTTGATCTTCTAATGTATATATCAAACTATTTAGCAAATGTATTAGTGCCCCTTAATCTAATAATATTGACTTAAATATGTATTCTATACAAACAAGCACTGTTTCTATTATTCAAAGGGTACAAGGTTGCAATATGAGGGATGATGAAGAAGCAATTAGTTTCCTTTTGATAACTGTTTTCTAACAATTTCTGCATATTAAAATTCTCAAAATTCTAAATTTTAGAATGGCAGTTATAATGGAATCTATCTTCATTTAATTTGGAGAGTTGAAAGAAGCTTTTCATTTTATTCTTGGAAAATTGGCCTATTCACTTTAAAATAAAAATTGGAAAATATGATATAAGAACTATGGTTTTTTACCATTTGTAATTACTTTAATGTGATAAACTTTTGAAATTAACTATGTAAGCATTTGGATATTCTGTGCAGAGAAAGATTATGGTTTATTCTGAGTTATGTGTCTTCTTTTTATCACCTTAGACAAAGAAACAGCCTTGGTATAACAGCACATTAGCATCAAGACGAAAACGACTCACTGCTCATTTTGAAGACTTAGAGCAATGTTACTTTTCTACAAGGATGTCTCGTATCTCAGGTACATATTCAAGACTTCTTAAAATATCTCAAATTCATATTTCAGATCCATTTCTAGCTTCTTATGCTGGATTTATGGAAAGTGCTATTCATAAAGCAAAAGTATGTATTTTTGACATAGTCTACCAGAGCATTGTGGAGGTTTTTAGAGATCTTGGAGAACATTTCTTTCCTATAGCTATTTTTGTTCTCTTTCTCTATTTGGAAATTTTTAATCTTTATATAGTGAACTGTATAAAGTTAAAAAAATCAGCCATGAATATGTAACTAGCAAAAATAAGTTCCATTCAGTTGCCTCCAATTACTCAACATTTATTAAGTTCTAAGCAGTGTCCTCTGTGCTACAAATAAAAAGTTGAGAGAACTGGTTTTTATTGCTAAGCAGTATTGTAAATTTAGTGGGGAAAAGCAACAGGCAAATAATTCTATGTGATATTATATGTTATATAAATATGCAGATATATTATGGGAATAGAGAAGAATATCCACTAATATAGCTGGTAGTGAAAAACTCAGGCCAAATTGAAAATGGGGAAATGTAAGGGAATGATCACTGTAGGGATTTCAGAGGCGTTCTATTTAATCAAGGCCAGTATTGATTAATTTAAAAAGGAAAGTAGAAACATGTTCAAAGTAGAGGAAGTAACTTATGTAAAGACATGGATGTGACAGCATAGGATATTTTTATTGCTGTAGAAAAGTAACATAGTTCTGCCCCTCTTTGTTAGCTCTCTGATCTTTAGCCTTTCTTACTGTCTTTGCTCACCATTGAAGTAGGGGCATTAATACCAACCTTACAGGGTTTTTTTTTAAGGTTTATAGATGATGGATATAAAATACAATGCTTGGTATAAGTTGGGCACTCTATTAATGGATGTCATTATTAGTATACCTCAAAATGAGGACCACCAAGGGAAAAAAAACTGATATTTTGTTAGTTGTTAAGACTTTTGGCCTTGGTTTTCGCTTGAGTAGGCATGTTTGTATTATCATCTACACATTGCTTACATCCTTTGGACAAATTTGCCTCGGGATTGGTGGTGGAGGAGAAAATATATATTAGATTTACATAGCATTTTTTCTGTGAAGACTAGGAGGAAGCCAAGCTTTGTTTATAAGTGTGTTTTAAATTAGCAATCAACAGTTTTTATACCGGTGGAAAGCTTTCATTTTATTGCCTAGGAAATGAGTCTTTTATTGAGCTTATGTCATACTCTATAAACTGCCATAGGAAGCTGTTAAATTGAAAGTGGCTGAGGCCTACATTCTGACTGACAGAGGGTTCATGTTAACCTTTTCAGATGTTGTTTGTTGGTATGATGTTGAAATGCAACCACAGGCAAGTGGCAGACATTAAAAAAAGAGAGAGAGAGATGGGAAAGAGAGATTGGAGTAGGCTATTGTTATTAATAATTTTTAAGAAACTAGCAGCATAGGTATGCTATGGGATAGTAAGGGTAATCACGAACCAATTTAACTTATTTTTGCGCTGTAGCTTTACAGGAAACTAGAATAATAAGTTAAAACCAGGAGGAAGATTAGATTTTAATTTTTGTGGGCATGGCTGTATTGTGCTTAATACATGTTGTCCTTAGTTGTTAGGAATCTCAAGTTTATCTTATCAAATTTGCATATTGTCTACACTAATCATATTGCTGAATATGAAGTTCTTCCTAGTATCCTTGATTGTGAAGAGGAAATTTTACCTTCTATGTAATGGGGCACCTAAGAGTTTGGTTGTCCTTTTGTAAATTTTCAAATGAGAATCCACCCGCCATCCTCAACTATTATTTTCAACTATGAAAATGAGAGATGAGATTAAGAAATTAATGCCTTGGACTCTCATTTGTAATTGAAAGAGAAGGTAAATTATAAAACATTAGAAGACAGAAGAGACACTGAACACAATTTTACAAACTAATCTGTAATTAGAATAGGAGAGGTGATATGCCAGCAGATATGTATGGATGTTGATCATAAACCAACCAAGCAAAGAAAATCCTGCTTTTTCATAAGCAGATAAGGGAAATCTAATCCCTGTATTTTCAGATACTGAAATAACTCTTTTTAGTGTTTTCTTTATAACTTCTATTGCAAGTAGGTGTTAATGAGTGGGTATGAAGGCCAGAAGTTCAGCTACCCTAGGAAAGGATTGTGGTCTTAAACAGAATACACATTCTTGAATGCTTGTGAATTTTATGTACTTAGGAATTGATGTCAAAATGTGAAAGAATGGATTAACATTAAAACAATTTTTAAGTGAATATATAAAGTTACTGTCTTTCTAGTAAGTATTTATTACATTAAATAGCTCACAGTAATAGGATTATGTATAAAAAGAATCAACTGTTACATTCAAATCACTTTATAGTACAGTTGTCGTTGTTTTTGCAGTAACCCATGTTTTATTTATAATTTGTTCAATTTCCTGAGAAGAATTTTTGTGGAGCAGGAGCTTTATCTCAATAACATTATGATATTGCGTGCTAATTGGGTTTGTTCCTTTTGCTGGTTTTGGAATGGAAGTACTACAAAATTAGATCCTTTTAATATAGGTTAGATGAATTTGCTAAGTTAGTATATAAATCTTTAAAATGTAAAATATCAGGGACAGAAGGTTACTTAGTTTCCTCAAGTAATTGTTTTTCCTTGTAATATTAGAGAAATTTCTTCATGTCACCAGTTATCTTTAAGATAACCTAATATCTCCAGATAAAATAAATTCTTTACTATGCATTATATAGTATAGTAACTCTTTTGACTTAATGATTCTTATATCTTAATTTCATTATGCCTGCTGTTGTTTTTGGAGGACATTTAAGAAGAGAAATTATGAAAATTTATCTTGAAAAAGTTGTGTGTTTGTATGTGTATGAGCTTAGAATAAGGAAGAAGGTATGAAAACACTATGTTTTAACAGACTTTTTTCAAATTTCAGTCTTGGAAGCTAACTAAAGTAATTGTGTGATTTGCTTTTAATTCTTTGGAAAGGAAAATACAAGTCCAAACTTTAAGGAGTTTTAGAAAAAGAATGATTTTTTAATTTATGCTCTCACTGTAGGCCTGTTTCTAAATTGGCTGTATTCTCAGGTACTTCATAAACTGATTTTGTGATTTAAATTCTACATAATTTGGTTACGAATAGTTTACTGAAATGGTCTTTACTTAGAATATTTGTACAGTGTTCTTTTGCATGGAATTATTGTTTTCCACATTTCACCAAGACATTTGAGTGAAACTATTTTAAGTTTGCTTTTGAGAATTAATAATGCACACATTGCAGTTTTCTACCCCCTTCCCGTAATTGGATTTGAAGCACTTCAAAGTATTATATTAACAAATGTTGCATTTTCTTCTTACTTAAAAAGCAATCATTTTTTAATCTAAATTATGTTGTTATAAATTGTGTTTTGACAGTAAATAAACATGGGCATCACACTGTATCCCTGTAAACATGTTCCTTCAAACTAATAGATACCCTGTCTGGTATTATACTGCTTTCTCCACCCTCACTTTCTGCATTGAGAAAGGATTTTTGTTTTACGGTATTATATTTATTTATTTATTTTTTGTGTGTGTGAGGAAGACCAGCCCTGAGCTAACATTCATTGCCAATCCTCCTCTTTTTTGCTGAGGAAGACTGGCCCTGGGCTAACATCCGTGCCCATCTTCCTCTACTTTATATGGGACGCCGCCATGGCATGGTTTGACAAGTGGTGAGTCTGTCTGCAGCCAGGATCCGAACCTGCAAACCCCAAGCCTCCAAAGCAGAGCACTTGAACTTAACTGCTACGCCACCGGCCGTCCCCAGGATTTTTGTTTTAATAAGTGACTTAATTTCTCTTGATTAGAGGTACTTTTTTTGTTTTTCCAAGGAATTATTGCTTAAAAAAGAAAGAGCTCACAGTATGTTCTTACTGGTGTTGAAAGAGACAGTATCTTTCAAAGAACCACTAAGAAATTTTTATTAAAGCTAAAACATCAGTTAATTAGTGTATACTAGTCTTCTCTAAATACTTTTTAAGAATTGTTTTTTTGTATTTAGAATATAATTTTTAATGTGTGGATATTGATCTTTGGCTTTTGTTGCAGTTCAATTTGTTTATTTTGTTTTCTTCATATAGATGACAGTCGAACTGCAAGCCAGTTGGATGAATTTCAGGAATGCTTGTCCAAGTTTACTCGATATAATTCAGTACGACCTTTGGCTACATTGTCATATGCTAGTGATCTCTATAATGGTTCCAGCATAGTCTCTAGGTAAGTATTGAGCAGCACTCTCTGTTATTTTCTTTTGCAAGAGTATATAGAGTTTAATTGAATTTGAGAAGCTGTTACAGTGTTAAGCTTAAGAGCCTGTATTCTGAAGTCAATTTGCCTGCCAGTTTTTAGTTCTGTGGTCTTAGGCAAGTTTCTGAATCTCTTTAGTCCTCAATTTCTTCATCTCTAACATGGAATGGTTAATAATATCCACCTCACAGGGTTGCAGTTTGTTTTCTTGTAACATCTTTGTCTGGTTTTGATGATAGGATATCATAAGTGACACACCTCATAAGTGCTCCCTCCTCTTCAGTATTCTGGAAGAGTTTATAAAGAATTGGTATTATTCTTCCTTACATATTTTGTAGAATTCTCCAGTGAAGCAATCTTGGTCTTGAGTTTTCTTTGAGGGTAGATTTTTCAATATAAATTCAATTTTTAAAAGAGATGTAAGGCTAATCAACTTATCCATTTCTTCTTGCTTGAATTTATTGGCATACAAGTGTTCATAATATTCCTTTATGATCCTTTTAATATCTTTAGATTCTGCAATGATGTTCCCTTTCTCATCCTTGATATTGGAGATTTGTTTTCCTTTATTTTTTTCCTTAATAGTCTGGCTTAGAAGTTTATCAATATTATTTATCTTCTTAAAAAGTCAGCTCTTAGTTTATTGATGTTCTATATCTTTTTGTTCTTTGTTTCATTGATTTCTACTCTTTTTTTTTTTTGTGAGGAAATTAGCCCTGAGCTAACATCCACTGCCAATTCCCCTCTTTTTGCTGAGGAAGACTGGTCCTGAGCTAACATCTGTGCCCATCTTCCTCTACTTTATGTGGGATACCTGCCACAGCATCGCTTGATGAATGGTGTGTAGGTCTGTGTCCAGGATCTGAATCTGCAAATCCCGGGCCATGGTAGTGGAGTGTGCAAACTTAACCAGTATGCCACTGGGCCGGCCCCTGATTTCTGCTCTTAACTTTATTATTTCCTTTTGTTTGGTTTAATTTGCTCCAATATTTCTAGTTTCTTAAGATAGAAACTGAAGTGATTGAGTTGAAACCTTTCTTTTTCTCTTTAAATTAATATAGATAATTTGTGATATAAATTTCCCTCTAAGCACTGCATTCCACAAATTTTGATGCAGTATCTTTTCTTTTTTCCAAATTTTTTTTATTGTGGTAAAATATATATAACATAAAATTTATCTTAAGTATACTGTTCAGTGGTATTAAATACATTCATAATATTGTGTAATTGTCATCACTATCCATCTCCTTAATACTTGACATCTTGTAAAACTGAAACTCAGTGCCCATTACACAGCTCCTCATTTCTGCCTCCCCCTCAGTCCTGGCAACCACCATTCTACTTTCTGTCTCTATGATTTAGACTATTCTGAGTATCTTATATAAGTGGAACCATACGATATTTGCCTTTTTGGACTGGCTTATTTCACTTGGCTTAATGTTGTCAGTGTTCATCCATATGTTATAGCATATGTCAGAATTTCTTTTTAAGGCTGAATAACATTCTGTTGTGTGTACATACCACATTTTGCTTGTCTCTTTGTCCCTTCATGGACACTTGGATTGCTTCCATGGTTGGTTGTGTTTTTTAATTAATTTTGTTTTATTGAGATAACATTGGTTTATAACATTTTATGAATTTCAAGTGTACATCATTATCTTTCAACTTCTGTATAGACTACATCACATTCACCACCAAAAGTCTAGTTGCCATCCGTCACCATACAAATGTGCCCTTTTACTCCTTTTGCCCTCTCCCCTTCCCCTCTCCTCTGGTAATCACTAATCTATTCTCTGTATCTATGTGTTTATTTATCTTCCACATATGAGTGAAATCATATGGTATTTGTCTTTCTCTGTCTGACTTATTTTGCTTAGCGTAATACCCTCAAGGTCCATCCATGTTGTTGAAAATGGCAAGATTTCATCTTTTTTTATGGCAGAGTAGTATTCCATTGTGTATGTATACACCACATCTTCTTTATCCATTTATCTGTTGATGGGCACTTAGAGTGTTTCCAAGTCTCAGCTATTATGAATAATACTGCAATGAACCATAGGGGTGCCTGTGTCTTTTTTAATTAGTGTTTTCATGTTCTTTGGATAAATACCCAGAAGTGGAATAGCTGGGTAATATGGCAGTTCTATTTTTAATTTTTGAGGAATCTTCATACTGTTTTCCATAGTGGCTGCACCAGTTTACATTCCCACCAGCAGTGTATGAGAGTTGCCTTCTCTCCACGTCCTCTCCAACACTTATTTCTTGTCATTCTAATAATAGCCATTCTGACAGGTGTGAGGTGGTTTTGATTTGCATTTCTCTAATAGTGATGTTGAACATCTTTTCATGTGCCTGTTGGCCATCTCTATATCTTTGGAAAAATGTCTGTTCAGATGTTTGTTTTTTTGTTGTTGAGATGTATGAGTTCTTCATATATTTTCTATATTAACCACTTGTTAGATATATGATTTGCAAATATCTTCTCAATTGGTAGGTTGTCTTTTTGTTTTGTTGATTGTTTCCGTTGCCATGCAGGAGCTTTTTAGTTTGATATAGTCCCATTTGTTTATTTTTTCTTTTGTTTCCCTTGCCTGGAGAGACACGATATTCAAAAAAGAACACTGCTAAGACCCATGTCAAAGACTGTACTGCCTGTGTTTTCTTCTAGGAATTTTATGATTTTAGGACTTACATTCAAGTCTTGAATCCATTTTGAGTTAATTTTTGTATATGGTTTAAGATAATGGTCTAGTTTCATTCTTTTGCAGGTGGCTGTCCAGTTTTTCCAATGCCATCTATTGAAGAGATTTTCCTTTCTCCGTTGTATGTTTTTGGCTCCTTTGTCGAAAATTAGCTGTCTGTAAAGGTGTGGTTTTACTTCTGGGCTCTCAATTCTGTTCCCTTGATCTTTGTGTCTGTTTTTATGCCAGTACCCTGCTGTTTTGATTACTATAGCTTTGTAGTATATTTTGAAATCAGGGAGTGTGATACCTCCAGCTTTATTTTTTCTTTTCTCAGGATTCTTTGGCTATTCAGGGTCTTTCATTGTTCCATGTTTTAGCTATTGTAAATAATGCTGCTATGAACAAAGGTGTAAAAATATCTCTTCGAGATCTTGCTTTCAGTTCTTTTGTGTATATACTCTGGAATGGAATTGCTGGATCATATGGTAATTC
Organism: Tapirus indicus; assembly: GCA_031878705.1. Classification (NCBI taxonomy): domain Eukaryota; kingdom Metazoa; phylum Chordata; class Mammalia; order Perissodactyla; family Tapiridae; genus Tapirus; species Tapirus indicus. Next base: position 83,452,423 of record CM062922.1, read on the forward strand.
TTTTTTTAATTTTTTGAGGAATCACCATACTGTTTTCCACAGTGGCTGCGCCAGTTTACATTCCCACCAATGGTGCACAAGGATTCCGGTTTCTCCACATCCTTGCCAGCACTTGTTATTTTCTGGGGTTTTTTGATAGTAGCCATCCTAATGGGTGTGAGGTGTTATCTCTTAGATTTGATTGGCATTTCCCTAATGATTAGTGATGTTGAGCATCTTTTCATGTGCTTATTGGCCATTTGCATTGGCCAGTTGTTCTTTTGTTGCCTGTGCCTTTGGTGTCATATCCAAGAAATAAATGCCAAATGCAAAGTTGTGAAAAGAGTTTTATAGTTTTAGGTTTTAGATTTAGGTTTTTGATCCATTTTGAATTAACTTTTGGAGTATATGGTTTTAGGTAAGGGTCCACCTTCATTCTTGATTATTGTAGCTTTGTGGTTAGTTTCAAAATCAGGAAGTGTGAGTCCTTGATCTCTGTTCTTCTTTTTCAAGATTGTTTTGGCTATTTTAGGTCCCTTGAAATTTCATGTGAATTTTAGGATAGGTTTTTCTATTTCTGCAAAAAATGTCATTGGGATTTTTATAGGAATTGCTTTGAATCTGTAGGTCGCTTTGGTTAGTATTGACATTTTAACAATATTAGTCTTCCAGTCCATGAACATGGCATGTATTTCATTTATTTATGTCTTCTTTAATTTCTTTTAGCAATACTTTGTAGTTTTCATTGTGCAAGTCTTTCACCTTCTTGGTTAAAGTAATTCCTAACTATTTCTTTGATGCTGCTGTAAGTGGAATTGTTTTCATAATTTTCAGATTCTTTGCTGGTTCTGTATTGAAGATGTGATATCTTTTCATTTTCATTCAGTTCAAGAACTTTTGTGTGTGTGTGTGAAGAAGATTGGCCCTGAGCTAACATCTGTGCCAATCTTCCTCTTTTGTATATGGGACGCTGCCACAGCATGACGTGATGAGTGGTGTGTAGGTCCGCGCCTGGGATCTGAACCCATGAACCCCGGCTGCTGAAGTGGAGCACATGAACTTAACCACTATGCCACCGGGCCGGACCCTCAAGAACTTTTTAATTTCAAATTTTTTTTTTTTTGGACCCATGGATTATTGAGACATATCTTATTAGTTTTCAAATATTGGGATTTTCTAGTTGTCTTTCTATTATTAATTTATATTATTTTTGCCTTTATTGTCTTTTGTTTTTTTGTTTGTTTTTGGTGAGGAAGATTGGGCATGAGCTAACATCTGTGCCAATCTTCCTCTATTTTGTTATGTGGGACACTGCCACAGCATAGCTTGATGAGCAGTGTGTAGGTCCACGCCCGGGATTCAAACCCGTGAACCCTGGGCCACTGAAGCAGAGTGCACAAACTTAACCATTACGCCACCAGGCCAGCCCCTCTTTATCATTTTGATGACCATTCTTTAAAACCTTTTAATAAAAATTTCTAATATACATAAAAATAGAATGGATTAATAATCCCTTGTAGAAAGCACCAGATTTTGCTATACCTGCTTCATTTATACTTTTCATTCTTACTTTCTTTGCTTAAGTATTTTGAAGCAAATACTTTCACCCCTACATCCTTAAGAATCTCCATGTCTTAAATATGAACATTGTAAAACCACAGGGCTGTGTCACATCTAACACAATTAGCAGTAATCCCTTGGTATCATCAAATTGCTAGTCCCTGTTCAAATTTCTTAGACACAGTGAAGATACCTTAAAAGGATGTTTTTGATGCAGGTCAGAAATTTGGCAAGTTTTAACTTGTCCAATATTACTAAAACTACTTAAGTTTTTCCATTTGCATGACTAAGATTTTTATTTATATATATGAATACTGGTCTTGAAATTTAAGCAATTAGCTAAAGAGGCTATTGTGGTAAACCTTTTATTGTATTCTAGCTCGTTGTTTAACTCAGTAACGAATAAGACAAACTTCATACATTAATTTATTTTTTTATATGTTGGCAATGTGAGTTTTCCTTTTCATGCACTGGAGTGATTAAAATTTGAAAATGCAGTGGATTTTGGGGCTCATTTAACTAATTAATTAAATGAGTAATTTATTTAACAAAAATTCATTAACTACCTTAGTGTGAGCTAGGCTAAGAGTATAACCATGGACAGGCCAGATATGATGCTTAGATTCAGGAGAACTCTGTCTTATTTCAGTGCCTTTGTAGAAGAAATATAAGAAACGTGTTTGAAACAATTTAGTTTGGAGCAACACTGTAACACTATTTCTTAAATTCAAGAAGGTTCTTATATTAGTTAAGAATTTAAGTAATGTAGCTTGAATGAAATGGCAAAAGTAAGTGTGGAAGTTTACTTATAATATCGACCTGCTAGATATATATGTTTACCTATAATTATGTGGTTCTACCCAACTAAAATGTAATGCAGATTAGAACTCTCTTGTAATATTGATTAATGTCCCTGAGTATTGTGAATTCATCCTGTATTGTATTTCCTTCTCCATTAAAAAATGAAAAAAAAACAAAAACAAAATAAAAATTTCCTTCTTAGCTTCGTATTAAAAAAGCAACATTTCTAGTTAGAAAATGTAGGAATGGTTATACATCTCTAGGTATTCAAAAAAGAGTAAGAGCCATTCTTTTTTCATCATTTCTGAAAGCCACTTTAGCTTGATTTAATGTAATCCTGGTTTTTTTCAAATGCTAATAAACTTTGAGCGTGCAAAGACATTTAGATCAGAGCACTGTGTATTCTCAGGCAGACGTTTACTGTCCTAGGAAGACTTAAATGAGATTTCAGTTTGGGAATATCAATATTATTGAAAGTGAGATGAGTTATATTAAAATGTTTCAATTAAAATAAAAATTTTAAGGGGGCCGCCCGGTGGCGCAGCAGTTTAGTCCGCGTTTGGCAGCCCGGGGTTCGCGAGTTCGGATCCCGGGCGCCCACCGACGCACTGCCTGTCAGCCATGCCGTGGCGGCGTCCCATATAAAGTGGAGGAAGATGGGCACGATGTTAGCCCAGGGCCAGTCTTCCTCAGCAAAAAGGGGAGGATTGGCGACGGATGTTAGCTCAGGGCTGGTCTTCCCCACAAAAAAAAAAAAAAAAAATTTTAAAAGGTACCTTCAGTTGTTTTATCTTGGCTGTTAACATCCATTCTTTTCTCTTATTTACCTTGAATTAACATTTCTGAAAGAAAAACCTCCAATTTTCAAAGTTTATTAGGCAGGATTGATGAAGATTAGTGGGTAACAACAAAGGAAAATGGTATCTAAAGAATTGAAGGGGGGGCCGGCCCGGTGGCACAGCTGTTGCGTTCGCGCTTGGTGGCCCGGGGTTCGCGGGTTCGGATCCCGGGCGCCCGCCAACGCATTGCTTGTCAGCCACGCCGTGGCGGCGTCCCATATAAAGTAGAGGAAGATGGGCACGGATGTTAGCTCAGGGCCAATCTTCCTCAGCAAAAAGAGGAGGATTAGCAACGGATGTTAGCTCAGGGCTGGTCTTCCTCACAAAAAAAAAAAAAAGAAAAAGAATTGAAGGGACTTTGAAACTTTTACAGCCCTGATGAGTTTTTGCTTTTCCTAGTTTCTCACATTCAGACATGTCATTGATAATAATTCATTTTAAAGGCTTTTAATTCTTCTCAAAATAGGAAATTTAATGAAGAATTTCTTTTGGGAAGAGAGATAAAGTTAAAGATGACAATGCTGAATTTGGTATATTATCTCATTATATTGTAGAAGAAATTATTCTTACAGTAAAATTGCATGAAATACATCTACTGTTGGTCATTTATTCAGTGAGAATCTCACTGAGAGAAAAAGCTGAACCGGAAACTTTGCTTTAAAATTTTTTCTTCCTTTACTTATAGATCATTTTGGGTTATTTTATACCATACTCATAAGTCCACAAGGTGGCAGCATTTGTTTACTTCGACAATATCTCTTAGACAGTAGACAAGGTATGGAAATGAGTGACTTATAATGAAGTTCATTATCATGAACATGACAAGATCCTAGGTTAACAATGGCAAGTAATGGGAAGGATAGAGAACTTTTCTTACATGTAGCAATAATGTCACATACTGCATTTTTTCTTAAATTCGGTAGTCAGTGGTCACCAGAGAGGAATGGTTTGAAACTGCATAGTTTAAACTTATTGCATACTTAGTAGCAATCGTCTTTTCTTGAATTCTTGGTTTGAATTTTACATAACTAGAGTGTTATGGTTAAAAATGTTATATACTCCATCTGTAGTTTAGAGATTTTTTTGACATTTTTGCCTATGTTTTCTCAAATTTTTGAAATAGAATTACATCAGGCATTAGTAAATTCATAAGAAGAAAATGGTTATATATCGTGGCATTCATTACTGCTAGATCAGTCACTACACTGGTAATGTAGTGTTTGATTACACTACACCACAGTAAGTGTTTTCAGACACCAGAGTGAGTATTTTACATGACATTGTTAATCTTTACATCAATCCTATGGAGTAAGGCATTGCTATTAATCCCATTCTACAGATGAAGAATTGAGGTAGAGAGAGATTTTCTAACTTGTCCAAGATCAACACAATGCCAGTAAATGGGAGAACTAAGAGGTGAACTAAGACAATTTGGTTCCTGAGTTCCTCTGATCTGTTGCCTCTTCAGGATTTGTTGAAACCTTGGGAAAAGTTTCAGAAAATATTTTACTTTTGAGACACCCAAAAGAATAAAAAGGATTAATTCTTTTGAGTTTCTGATACTTTGTCTGTTACTGTCTGGTTAAATTGGCCCTCATAATGAACATTTTTTGAGTTTTAATTTAATATAGAAATTATATTCAGATGCCACTTCTTGCCATAGTTTGAAACTATTCAAATTAAACATCTTTTTTTTGTTGGAGCCAGTTATAAGGATTGTTTTTACTAAACTTCAATTTATAATGATAGTGCTGATCCAGATTTGGGGTAACTTTTGATACATTTTTTATTAATATTCAGAATGCTGTGAGTTTTTAATTTGTACTTAAAAAACAGACCTCCAGGAAATTATTGACTTGTTTTCTAAGGAATAAGTATGATTTTTAGGACTACTAATGTATTTTCTCTTTTTGTTGGAAGATATTTCTGTTATTGTCTTGAGTGTCATTGAGCCACCTGTGGTTGGTGGGGAAGGTGAGCAGTGGGAGTGCAGAGGAAAGGCTTTCCTTTCAGAATTTTGCCCTGGACCAATCTTTTAAAGCAGTAATTTTAAAAACTGTGTTCTAAGCTTGAAGCTTCATCAGGAAAGGGATCTTATCTGTCTTATTTCCTGCTACATCCCCATGTCTGGCACATGGTAGGTGTTCAGTAGTAAATATTTGTTGAATGAATGCATGAATGAGTGGAAAACTCTTTTGCCTGTTCTGGGAGCGTCTGGAGCAATTAGGGATCTAGCAATTGTTCCTCTTAACCAGCTTTTACATATTTGCTTGCTGATAAGTGTTCCTTTCAAGAAAGTATCCCTAGGCTAAAAAAGAGGTTTGTAAATCACCAGTGGCACGTGACAGAAAAGTAAATTAATGCTAGCAACTTAAAATAGAGAAGTCCAAGATTGTCAGCATATGTTGATGAGTTTCCTACTTCTATGATAATTCAAGATATAGGTTAAAGATGAAATATAGCCTAAGCTTAAGCTTTAGAAGTTCCTACGTCCTCCCTCTCCCTCATAGCCTCTATCCTAAGATTTTCCTGTTGTCATCTCCATTCCTCGTTTTTCCGTTTATTTTCCTTTGCCCGTGCTTAGACTGAGGCTTGTCAGTAGTATGGAGTGAAACCATAAACTCAAATCATTTTATGCTTATTACTACAAAGAAAGCAATAATTAGGTTAGGATTTTAGATTTTAGTAGACTTAAAGAAGTTTGTCAGAACATAAAATAGATGCCTACAACAAAGGTTTAGAATTAGAATGTTGCCTTTTATTCATGGTAAAATTACTTGCCTGGAAAAGAGTAGAGTTTGTTAACCTAATGACTCTCTTCAATTAATCAAAGCAGAAAAGGAGTTAGAATGGTTCTGTTTGGTATCCAAGAGATAAAAGTAGGACTCATGGCTGGAAGCCACATTTTAAGATTAATATAAGGAAGATCTTTGTAGTCATCAATGTGCAGAAGTGAATAGGCTTCATCAGGAGGCAGTTGCCATATGCTCGTATGACTTTTTAAAACTAAGCTTTAGCTTTTTTACCTGAAGATCTTTCTGCAATTCTGAGATCAGTTATATATTCACCTGTATTTGTCTATAATATTTATTTTTATTTTAATTTTTAAATTGTACCTATTCATACCAAATACTATAAGTGCTGAGAGTACAAATAAGAGTGATGTACAGATTAGTGGAGAGACAAACCTATAAGCCAACAGATAGAATAAAGTGTTGTAAGTGCTGTACAAGTATCCACTGGGTACAGTATAGAGAATGGTTTTGAGAGAAGCCAGAGTGGAAGTAGGGAGAGCCGATAGATAGGTGGTTGGTGAAATTGTCCTGGCAGTACATGATGATAGCTTGTGGCCTATACTAGGGTGAGGTCAGTGGGGCTTGGGTGAAGAAGTATTTAAGAAATATTTAGCGACTGGGATAGACAAAACTTGATGATTGATAGATGTTTTTAAAGGAGAGGAAGATAACTTGCAAGTTTTTGGCTTGAGTAGCTGGGCAGAAAAATATGGGTGTCATTTACAGAGATAGGGATACTGGAGGAAGAGCAGGTTTAAAGGCAATGGGCACATGGGAGATAACCAACTAGAGATTTTGCACGGGCTCTCTGGATGTACAGAGAAGAGGTCTGCGACTTTGGGAATTTGTACAGTTGGTCATTGACACCATGGCTGTAGATTCATAGAGCTCCAACATTTAAAGGTCAGGTAGATGAGGAGGAACCAGTAAAGCAGACTGAGAAGGTTCTTAGAGGAGAGTGTATTGCCATGCAAACCAATGAGGAAAGGGGAGATAATCTGCAGGGTTAGATATGGGCAGGATTGGATCAAAGCAAAGTGAGACTTTTTGCCTTGATTATAAGGGAGGACACTTCCTCTTGGATAATAGGAGGGAAGGAGAAGAGAATGAGTTCAAAGGCAGGCACATTTGTAGATTTAGTGACAGAGAGATAAAAGAGTTTATGCTTTTTCCATGTGTCATCTCAGAGTAATGGGGAGAAAGGGTGGTCGGTGTTTGTCTGACTTTAAAAGAAAGAGATTAGATGATTGATTCAGTTTATGGACCATGGGATTTAAACTGAATACTGAAGGAAATAAGATAGGAGATGGCTGAGAAAGAGGCAACAAGTGATGGAATCAGCTGTATGGAAGTCAGGAATGAAGGGTTGTGGAAATAGTGCACAAGCAGGGGGGATGCTATGGAGATTGTGGTCAGAGAGGTATTTGCGTCTTTGTCAGAAAAAATTTTTTCATCTTTGTGCTTGTAGCACTGGATGGTTTACCTGATATCTAATGCTTACTCCTGTTTGTTGACTCATTTGGACAATAAAATGCAAGGTAGAAAATAAATAGTAAATGCTTATGGGGATCTGATAAAATGCTGAGGGAGTTGACTAAAGAGGGAGTTCACTTTAGGCTATGACTCTCAGGATCCTGGAGATATTTGAAATGGGTCTTTTAAGTTTTTTCTTCTGAATTTCTATAGATTATTCTTTCTGTACTTGATTTTTAAGATAGGAAGTGGCATTAATATACTCTCTCCTATGTCTTCTTTATTCCAAAACCATGTCTTTTGTAATTTTTGCAGAAGTTTGTGGTGGAAGTAGTAATTGTTGTTAAAGGCTGGGCTGTCATTGTACTTGCTTAAGTATAAGGGGAAAATAGAGCTTATTTTGCACCTTCTCTGGATAAAATATGTGGAGGGGAAAGAAGGGAATATAATTATTCACACATATCAAATTTACATAGACTACCTCTGTAGAAGGCCTTTGTAAATCTTGACAGTAAAACTACTAATTTGGAATAGGGGGAAAGAAGACCACTTTGAGTAAAGTCTCATGTAGTTTTAAAAAATTAATTTTATTTCTTTCAGCTATCTAGCTTAATTAAAAATAGTTTCAGTTAATCCTGTTTAAATGAGATAAAATGAGAATTTATTTGAAATTATTCTAGCATTTTTTGTAGCACATTACAACTACTAAGTAAATGTTAGGTAGTATTCTTATTGTTTCAGATTTACTAACATGCCCTGGGGCAATGGTTCTCAAAGTTTAGTAGGGCCTCAGATAAGCTGGAGGGCTTATTGAAACACAGATTGCTGGGCCCTACTCCCAGAGTTTCTGGTTCAGCAGTCTGTACTGGGGCCAATAATTTGCATTTCAAACAAATTCCCAGGTGGTACTGATGCTGCTGGTCTGAGACCACACTTTGAAAACTCTCTTAGGTTAAGAGCTTTAAAAAGAAGAAATTTACTTCTAACAGGAAAAAGTTATAATTTTAATTCTTTAGGAAAAGACCATAATTATTTATTTTTTTATATTTTATATTTTATGAAAATATCAAAGAAATAGGTTAAAAGCCATTGAGTTTATAGAGTTTCCTAACCAATAAGCTGTCATTGTGTGCTGTGAATGGGTTGCATATGTACCAAAATATTTATTCCTTCTGTTCTTGGTGCAGTTGGGTGGGAACTGAGTTGGGGAACCAGCTCATAATCAATTGTCCTAAGGACAGAGGGGGTTAATCACATGTTTAACTTATTTGCCAAGGAAACTCTAGCTTAGAGAACCCAGAACAAATAAAGTATCTTAGTTAATTGTTTTAGTTATTTTTGGTCAACGAATTTCAGGTGAAAGTTAAGATTGAGCTCTTTAATATATAAAATATTGATATTTCATGCTGATAATTAACCTGCAAAGCTGAGTTCTTAAAAGGAAGCCTACTTCTTAATCTGCTGGAGAACCATCTCACTGACATAGAAGTGAGCCACTGAATTACATTAAATAGGGAACACATTTTGGAGCAGTGAGAAAGAAGTTTTGAACCTTTTAAAATTTGAAAAAATATGTCCTTAATTTTAATCTCTTTATTCATTCTTTCTTACACTGTTGACTTAATTAGGATATGTAGGGGAGAAAAAATTGTTTTGCTTCTACCTTTCTAAGTTTTCGGCTGGGACCTCGATAGCAAAAGACAGTTTAACAAGAGTAAAACAAATAGAAGTTTATTAATATGTATATTTCAAATATACATAGGAGAAACCCAAGGAAATGACTAACTCCAAGAGGTGGCTTAGAACTCTGACTTATGTCACATCTTTAACAAAGAACAATAAATCTGTAGAAAATGACAGGACAAAGGAAAGCAGGTTTGGTCTTCCAAGGGTGGTAAGCTATGAGAAGGTAAATATACAGGAGGAAACTAATGGAGTCAAGTTTGTTTGCAGATTCCTCTGGTGCCACCTCTGGGCTTATAAGAGTCTGGAGTTTCCAGTAGAGCAGAAAAAGGGAGAGGGAAGAGAGGGCTTTTCCTGGGTTGGCTGCTTCCTAATTGCCTTCAGCTCAAAATAATTTATATGTCAAAGAGGCATGTTTTGGGGTGATGTATTCTGGTTTCCTCTGGATAAAAGTGAGGTCTTGTCCATTTTATCACTAGCGTGATAGGACTTTACTGCAACTTAGAAATAACTTATATCAGTATATGTAAAACTTAATCTAGTGAAGAGTGTTTTACAAATATTTGACAAAAAGAACTTCAGTGTACAGTCATTTGCCCTGCGTGTGATAATTTACCCATACATTGCTTCCATCAGACGTTTTCAGACATTTAAAATTTCTTAGGTAAGATAGGATGTTATTCTAAGAGCAACTGTTCACATGTACCATTTCATTTATTCCCCTTTATCTGACTTCATTTCTCTATCTATTGTTCACAGTAGAGAGTTTCATATTATGCTAACACTTCACCTGTACAGAATTTAACCTGTGGCAATCACATCTGACTGAAACATAGTCAGTAACCAAGGCTTACATGAAAAATAAAAAGGCTTTAGAACAAAATAAATGCCATTAAATTAGTGTCTAAAGCTCATATATTAGCAAATCACAAGCTTCTTGGATTATTTCAGGCCTTATTGACTTATTTTATATACAACTCCTATATTCTTAGTTATCTGATTTGTGTCTCTTCAGATTATAAAGAGGATCTACAATAGGTAGGTTCAATGACGGCAGCAAGAGATGATAGCTTCTAGCTTGACGAAGGGGAAGAAATGATGAAACTGCAAATAGGAGCTAAAGAGTAAAGCAGTTTGGATTCATTTACTATGAGGTCAAGTGGTTTGACTTATCTTAATAGACCCTGAGATCACTGAGATGTAGTAAGAATGTGGTAACTAATGTAGTTAGGGCTGTTCACGTTACTGTGTTCATTGTGTTTGTATAAAGGTAGTAAAGAATGTGTTACATTTGACAGATTACACTCACAGGAATGAAAAGTTGGTTCCAGAATTTACTTAACTAATATTTATTGAGCACTTATTGCCTTAGAGCAATAGATAGGTATGTCTGGAAAATGCTATTGTATCTATTATTATTCAAAAATAATTTTAAATACACATATTGTCATTGGTGTAAATGTAATATGAAAAATTTACATATTTCTTTGTAATTACTTTTAAATTTTTAGTAATGGTAAGTTTCAAACTTCACATTGCTTTTATTCATATAAAAGGGAATGTAGTGAGAAAAGTACTGGCTTTTTGCTTAGTACAGGGATCAGCAAACTATGGCTCATGGGGGTTGTATTTGGCCTATCACTTGTTTTTGAATGGCTCATGAGCTAAGAATGGTTTTTATATTTTTAATTGGTTGAAAAAAATTGAAAGAATTGTAACATATAATGTACAATAATGTGACTTACTGAATTTTATTTTATTATTTTTTTTGTTGCTATCTTAATAGTTTATAACATTGTGGGGTTTTACTTGTACATTATTATTTGTCCATTACCATGTGGATGCATCCCTTCATCCCTTGTGCCCACCCTCCATGCTCCTTCCCCTTGGTAAGCACCAAACAGTTCTCTCTGTCCGTGCGTTAATTTATATTCCACATATGAGTGAATTCATGCAGTATCTTTTCTTATGGCTGAGTAGTATTCCATTGTGTGTGTGTGTATATATATATATATATATATATATATATATATATATATATATACACCACATCTTTTTTAACCAATCATCAGTCGAGGGACACTTGGGTTGCTTCCACTTCTTGTTTATAGTGAATAATGCTGCAATGAACATAGGAGTGCATAAGCCCCTTGTGATGGTTGATTTCATGTCCATTGGGTAGATGCCCAAGAGTGGGATTGCTGGATCATAAGGTATTTCTATTTTTAATTTTTTGAGGAATCTCCATAGAGGCTGCACCAGTTTGCATTCCCATCAGCAGTGAATGAGGGTTCGCATTTCTCCATAGCCTCTCCAACATTTGTTGTTTTTTGTCTTGGTGATTACAGCCATTCTAACGGGTGTCAGGTGGTATCTTAGTGTAGTTTTGATTTGCATTTCCCTAATGATTAGTGATGTTGAACATCTTTTCATGTGCTTGTTGGCCATCTGTATCTCTTCCTTGGAAAAATGTCTGTTCATATCCTCTGCCCATTTTTTGATCGGGTTGTTTGTTTTTTTGTTGCTCAGTTGTATGAGTTCTTTATATATTACAGAGATTAATCCCTTGTCAGATAAACAATTTGCCAATATTTTCTCCCAGCTGGTGGGTTGTCTTTTCATTTTGATCCTGGATTCGTTTGCCTTGTAGAAGCTCTGTAGTCCGATGAAGTCCCACTCATTTATTTTTTCTTTTGTTTCCCTTGTCCGAGTAGACATGGAATCTGAAAGGATCCCTTTATGACCAGTATCAATTAGTGTACTGCCTATATTTTCTTGCAGGAGTTTTATAGTTTCAGGTCTCACTTTCAGGTCCTTAATCCATTTTGAATTGATTTTTGTATATGGCAATAGGAGTTGGTCTACTTTCATTCTTTTGCATGTTGCTGTCCAATTTTTCCAGCACCATTTATTGAAGAGACTTCCCTCTCTCCATTGTATGTTCTTTGCTCCTTTGTCGAAGATTAGCTGTCCATAGGTGTGTGGTTTTATTTCTGGGCTTTCAATTCTGTTCCATTGATCTGTGTGTCTATTTTTGTACCAGTACCATGCTGTTTTGATTACTATAGCTCTATAGTATATTTTGAAATCAGGGATTGTGATGCCTCCAGCTTTGTTCTTTTTCCTCAGGATTGCTTTAGCTATTTGGGGTCTCTTGTTGCCCCATACGAATTTCAGTATTTTTTGTTCTATTTCCGTGAAGAATGACATTGGGATTCTGATTGGGATTGCATTGAATCTGTAGATTGCTTTAGGTAGAATGGACATTTTAACTATGTTTATTCCTCCAATCCATGTGCATGGAATATTTTTCCGTTTCTTTATGTCTTCCTCGATTTCTTTCAATAGTGTCTTATAGTTTTCATTGTATAAGTCTTTCACTTCCTTGGTTAAATTTATTCCCAGATATTTTATTCTTTTTGTTGCAGTTGTAAATGGGATTGTCTTTTTGAGTTCTCTTTCTGTTAGTTCATCATTAGCGTATAGAAATGCAACTGATTTTTGTAAGTTGATTTTATACCCTGCCACTTTACTGTGGTTGTTGATTGTTTCTAGTAGTTTTCCGATGGAATTTTTTTGGTTTTCTATGTATAAGATCATGTCGTCTGCAAATAGTGAGAGTTTCACTTCTTCATTGCCTGTTTGGAGTCCTTTTATTCCTTTTTCTTGCCTAACTGCTCTGGCCAGAACTTCCAGTACTATGTTGAATAAGAACAGTGAGAATGGGCACCCTTGTCTTGTTCCTGTCCTCAAAGGAATGGCTTTCAGTTTTTCCCTGTTGAGTAGGATGTTAGCTGTAAGTTTGTCATATATGGCCCTTATTATGTTGAGGTACTTTCCTTCTGTACCCATTTTGTTGAGTGTTTTTATCATAAATGGATGTTGGATCTTGTCAAATGCCTTCTCTGCATCAATTGAGATGATCACGTGGTTTTTATTCTTCATTTTGTTAATGTGGTGTATTACGTTGATTGATTTGCAGATGTTGAACCATCCCTGTGTCCCTGGTATAAATCCCACTCGATCATGGTGTATGATCTTTTTGATGTATTGCTGTATTTGGTTTGCCAATATTTTGTTGAGGATTTTTGCATCTATGTTCATCAGTGATATTGGCCTGTAGTTTTCCTTCTTTTATTGTCCTTGTCTGGCTTTGGTATCAGCATGATGTCGGCCTCACAGAATGTGTTGGGAAGTATTCCATCTTCCTCTATTTTTTGGAATAGTTTGAGGATAGGTGCTAAATCTTCTTTGAACGTTTGATAAAATTCTCCAGGGACACCATCTGTTCCTGGGCTTTTATTTTTTGGGAGGTTTTTGATTACTGTTTCAATTCCTTTACTTGTGATTGGTCTATTCAGATTCTCTATTTCTTCTTGATTCAGTTTTGGGAGGTTGTATGTGTCCAAGAATTTGTCCATTTCCTTTAGGTTGTCCAATTTGTTGGTGTAAAGTTTTCAATAGTATTCCCTAATAATCCCTTGTATTTCTGTGGTAGCTATTGTAATTTCTCCTCTTTCATTTCTAATTTTATTTATTTGAGTCTTCTCCCTTTTTTTCTTAGTGAGTCTGGCTAAGGGCTTGTCAATTTTATTTATCTTCTCAAAGAACCAGCTCTTTGTTTCATTGATCTCTCCTACTGTTTTCTTGGTTTCAATCTCATTTATTTCTGCTCTGATTTTTATTATTTCCCTCCTTCAGCTGATCTGGGGCTTTGTTCTTCTTTTTCTAATTCTGGTAGGTGCAGTTTAAGGTTATTTATTTGGGATTTTTCTTCTTTGTTAAAGTGGGCTTGTATTGCTATGAATTTCCCTCTCAGGACCGCCTTTGCTGCCTCCCATATGAGTTGGTATGGTGTATTTTTTTTTTTCATTTGTCTCCAGATAGCTTTTGATTTCTCCTTTAATTTCATCAATGACCCATTGGTTGTTCAGTAGCATGTTGTTTAGTCTCCACATCTTTGTTCCTTTCCCAGTTTTTTCCTTGCAGTTGATTTCTAGTTTCACAGCATTATGATCAGAAAAGATGCTTGTAATGATTTCGATCTTCTTAAATTTATAGAGGTTTGCCTTGTTTCCTAATATACAGTCTATCCTTGAGAATGTTCCATGTGCACTTGAGAAGAATGTGTACTCTGCTGTTTTTGGGTGGAGTGCTCTGTATATATCTGTTAAGTCCATCGCGTCTAGTTTTTCATTTAAGTCCATTATTTCCTTATTGACTTTTTGTCTGGATGATCTATCCATTGATGTAAAGGGGGTGTTAAGACCCCCTACTATTATTGTGTTATTGTTAATACCTCCTTTTAGGTTTTTTAGCAGTTGTTTTGTGTACTTTGGTGCTCCTGTGTTGGGTGCATAGATATTTATAATTGTTATGTCTTCTTGGTGAAGTGTCCCTTTTATCATTATATATTGACCTTCTTTGTCTCTCCTTACCTTTTTTATCTTGAAGTCTACTTTGTCTGATATGTCTGATATGGCAACTCCTGCTTTCTTTTGTTTGCCATTAGCTTGCAGCATCGTTTTCCATCCTTTTATTTTGAGTCTGTGTTTGTCTTTAGAGCTGAGATGTGTTTCCTGGAGGCAGCAAATTGTTGGATCTTGGTTTTTAATCCATCCCGCCACTCTGTGTCTTTTGATTGGAGAATTCAATCCGTTTACATTTAGAGTGATTATTGATATATGAGGGTTTAATGTTGCTATTTGATTGTTCATTTTCTGGTTCTTTTGCATTTCTTTCGTTTCTTGTCGCATGTGTTTCAGACTGCAAATTCAGTTTGGTATTTCTGCCTGCTGATTCTCTTAGTTTTCTCTTTATTTGTCATGTGTGGTTCTCTTCTGGTTATTTGTTTAGTGGTTACTGTGAGGTTTATATAAAAGATCTCCTGGATAAGATAGTACATTTTCAGATGCCTCCTGTTTCCTTAGGCTGAGTAACGTGACTTATAATAATGACATATGAAAATTATGTGAAGTTCAAATTTCAGTGTCCGTAAATAAAGTTGTATCGGAACACAGTCATGCTCATTCCTTTACATATTCTGTAAGGTTGGTTTTATACTACAACAGCAGAGTTGAGTACTTTCAGCAGAGAACCACACAGCTTCTGTGGCACTTTTACAGAACAAGTTTGCTGATTCCTGACCCTAGTAGATTTGTTTAGGCTCTAAGGGTATACTGCTATACTTGATTAAAGTTCTGTCATATATTTGGACATCAGTGTATCCATGAAAGAAAATAACTTGTGTTGAATTTCTTATCTCTTTGTGATTGGCTGACTATTTTATATGCTTCATCATTACTTAACACAAATAACCTATCACTCAGCCTGTCATATGGTAAGCACTCCATCATTGGTTGAATAATAAAAGATTTAGTCCTTACATAACAAATTCTGAGTTGTTCAGCAGAAAGTTTCCTATTTGTGACTTCTAAAAATTATTTATCAAGTGGAGCTGAAAAATGCCTTGAAATAAGACAAAAGCTTGCATTGTGATTAGGAGATGTAGCTGTAGCATACCAATCTTGAAATAGGGATGTTTTTCTACCACCAGTGATGTTTAATTCTTTAATTTTAATTCTCTTCTTCCCTTTTCCTCTCCCATATTAATAGGTGATTTTGTTAATAGCATGTAAAGTTATAAAACTGTATTCTTTGATCTGTGCTTGAGAGATTTTGATTTATGGTTATGTTATTTACATAATTTAAGTTTAATAAATGTAGGATCAGAAATTGGATAGTTTTAAAAATCACCTTTATTGAGGTACAGTTTACATAAAATAAAGTGTAAAGTTTTACTTTTGGCAATTGTATAAACCACAATCAAAATATAGAACGTTTCCAAAAATTTTATTTCCTGCCTTTTTGCAGTTAATTTCACCTCTTCCTCCAAACTCCTGTACCAGGCCGCTAGTTATCTGCTTTCTGTCACGTAGAATAGTTAAGTCATTCTGTATTTTCTTATAAGTGGAACCATACAGTATGTACCCTTTTGTATCTAGCTTCTTTAGCTCAGCATGTTTCTAAGATTCATTTTTGCTGTTGCCTGTATCAGTAGTTAGTTAATTATTTAGTAATATTCCATTTTATGAATATTTCCTAATTTGTTTATCTAGTCATGTGTTAATGGCCATTTGAGTTGTTTCCAGTTTTTTACTGTTATGAATAATGCTGCTCTGAATATTCACACACAAGTCATTTTATATATTCATCTTCATATTTATTTCTCATGAGTAAATACCTGGGATTGAAATTGCTGGGTTGTAGGGTTAGTTTGTGCTTAACATTTTAAGAAACTGCCAAACTGTTTTCTAAAGTGATTAGATTATTTTAACATTCCAGTCAGCAGTGTAAGAGAGTTCCAATAGTTCCAAATCCTCAATAACTCTTGGCATTGTCAATCTTTTTATTAGTGAGTATATGGTGGTATTTCCTTGTTGTTTTACTGTGCATTTCCCTTATAACTAAAGGTATCTAATGCGCTAATTGGCCATTTGTATATCTTTTATGAAGCATCTCTTCAAAACTTTTGCCCATTAATAAAAATCGGGTCTTAGCATCATTGAATAGTGAGAATTTTTTATTTATTCTCGATGCAAGTCCTTTGTCAAATATATGTATTGATGATAATTTCCCCCAGTCTGTGGCTTGCCTTTTTATTAATAGTGTCTTTCAAAAACACAAATATTTAATTTTCATGAATTTTAATTAAATGATTTAAGCTATTTCTGTCCTATAGAAATGTTTGCCTAGCCCAAATTGTGAAGATTTTTCTCCTTTGTTTTCTTCTATAATTTTAATAGTTTTAGCTTTTACATTTAAGCCTATAATCCGCTTCAAGTTAATTTTTATTTAGATTGTGAAGTAAAGGTTGGGGTTCACTTTTCCCCCCCAGTATGGATATCCACTTGTTCCAAGTATCGTTTGTTAAAAAGATGAACTTTTCCCATTGACATTTTTATTTAAATCAATTGAGCATATATGTATGAATCTACTTCTTGACTCTATGTTCTGTTGTATTGATCTTTATGTCTGCACTTAGGCCGGTATCACACTCTCTTAATTATTGTAGTTTTGTAATAAGCCTTGAAATCCAGTACTATAAGTCCTCCAACATCGTTATTCTTTTTCAAAGTTGTTTCGGCTATTGTAAGTCCTTTGCATTTATGTAAAAATTTTAGAGCAAGAGCTCTTTTATTTTTCCTGCTGTGATAGTTTGAAAGGATTTATCTAGTAAAAGTCACATTTTCTCTTAAAATATTTTTTTTCAGTGGTTTTGTCTACTTGTTCCTGTAGCAAACATGATGTGGATTTCTATTTGTTAAGTCTTTCTGGCTGATATTTTGGGGACACACTTTTATATGTTTATGATGAAATTTTTCCTAGACTATACATTTTTACTCCAGATTAGTCCTCTGCAGCATGGAATAGTTTCACTGTATGATAGTTCTGTTGTTTTCTGATGAACCATTACAGCAGTGACATTAATGATTTAATATTATAATTTAATTGGTTGTTTTGTAAATACTACCAGAGGATAAAGAACTAAAAAATTAGATATATTTTCTACTTCAGTTTCAAAGATAAAGAATTGGAACTTTTGCTTGCGTATGGATCTCCCACTTTTACTACACTTGTACTAAATACAGACACATTCCAAAGAGCACAAAATGTCATAGTAGTTTTGGGTACAAAATATATTTTGTTTTTCAACTCTTGTTTTTTTCTCTAGTAGATGTTTTTATTCAATCTTTCTATTACTCTTTTACTTCAAAAGTTATTTTCAGTTGGCCATAGTTCTCTAATAAACACCTATCCATAAGATACCAATATACTGTGCCTAGAATAGGTGTTTTAGGACACATGAAGAACCTACAACTAAATTATTTAAATAATTATAAGTTATAACTTGCTATAAACTTAAATGAGAAATATTTGATAATCAATATGTTGATCTTAAAGGGCCTTGAGACACATCTTTAATTTTAAATGCTTTGAGGAGAAAGACATTTTATCACAGTCGCAAACACTTGACATTTACAAAAGTGTTTCAGAATATAGTTTGTCAGTAGTTTATTTGTTCTAGCTATTCAGTAATAGGCAGAGGGAACTGAAAAATAGAATTTTTTTGAGTAGTTCTTTTAAAGCAAGATCTTGTGGCTTTATGGGTTTAAAAACAAAATCAGCCAACTAATAAAAATAATCAAACAAAAATATACATAGACTTTAAATGTGGCTTCATTTTAGTGCCTGTGGAATGAAATCAAGTGTATCCATTAATTTAAGATAGTCATTTAAATTAAGACGTACAAGTCAATTCCGACTCATTGCTTAATTTTGTACAGCCCAGAAGATAAAAATAGTTTTTACTTTTTTAAAATGTTGAAAAAAAATATAAAGAATAATTTTCGTGACATGTGAAAATTCTATGAAATTCAGATTTCAAGGTCCATAAATAAAGCTTTATTGGAAGATTGACACTATTCTGAAGCAAAATTAATAGGTATTGCAACTTCTCTATGCACACATTAAAAATAATTTATAGTGCCCCAACTGTAATATAAAGGAGAAATAAAAGGAAAATAATTTAAAATAAGATACACATTTTAATATGTGAACACTTTGGATATGACTGCGTCAGACAATATAATGGAATAGTCAGATGCTTGAACCTACTTATAATAATAAGTTTTATATGTTCAGTGAATATTAGAAATGCAAGGGTAGTTTGTCTTTATATGTATAATGGAATTTATTTCTGTGCTCAGATAATTACTTATAGATTTTTCATTTGCACAAGGATGAGAGGTGTAAATATCTTTGAAGTAAATTCTAAGACAGTCAGTATCATCAATAGGATTGGAAGAGGGAAGAGGGAGGGCAAAATAACTTTGTCCTTTGCTCAGAGGAGAGACTTAAAGAAATAAAGGATTCAATGTTTCTCTTCTATAGTAATTCATACAGTCATAAAAATAGCCACTAGACAGAAATACTACAATTCTGATTTATGAGAATAACATACAGAAAGCAGAAAGAAATCAGATGGTCAAAGATATTTTTAAATTAAAAATGCAGTTAAAACAATATGTACCCAAAATAAAATGATAGGTGTAAAAGCAAACATATGATTGATGAATGTAAATGTAGGCTAAACTTTACTCCCATCAAAAGAGAAATATTTTCACGTTGGATCACAATATAAAGCATACCTGTGCTATATATAATATCCTAAAATTTGGATGTGAATGTTGAAAGTAGATTTAATTCAGGCCAGAAATCATTAAATCTAAATCTCTTTCTCTTCCTCACACACACGCACACACATGCACACACACGCACACAACACTTCATAATGATCAAGATTCAGTCCCTGATGAAGTTTAAGTAGTTGAGGAAAGAGTTATATTTAACTAGGGTTAGAGTTAACTTCCTTGCCAAGGAAGTTAAGAAATAGAATTAAAAATGGTAAAGGAGTGCAGAGTTGTCTATGAGGGAGCCCTAATTATTGACCATGTAATTTATGATGAGTAAAGAAGAAAGTGAATACATAAGGGAGTGGGGCTCAGTGGTGATAAGATCAGTGAATTTTTAGGTCCCCATGGGCTTGAAGACTTGAAGGACTGTTGGAGACAGTGAGTCAGCTGGCAAAAAAGAGAGGTGGTTGAGAGAAAGTGATATGTCAGAAAGTGAAAATGAGATTATGGAGAGAATGAAGTCATTGGTAATGAAAAATCTAGAGGGTATGATCGTGGTTGTGTGGAGTGGAATTGAGAAGAATAAAAGATCTTTGGAGAAGAGAAAGTCAAGAAACTGATAGACCAGCGTATTAGAATAATCTTCTATGTGATTATTGAACTAATTATGACAAGAGTAGATTTGGAGAGAGTGATAGTGAGCTGAAAGTTAAAATTTCCAAGAACTCATGGGTTGGTAGAAGGAGTAACAAGGAGCAGTATTGAGTGGTATAAGTTACAGGAGATTGATTTTGAGCTGGGAGGTTTTAGGGAGGGTTTGGAGGGTGAATGGCTGGAAGAAGCTGTGTATATAGCAAGGAAGACACTGACTTCATCTCCAGGCCTACTTGAACTTGGAATGTGAAAGGACTTCAGGGGAAGCAACATTTTCAGGCGAGAGCTGGGCTTCAGTTAGATTAAGAAGGTAAACAGAATATTTAGGGAAGAAACTGGGATTATTAGTGGCATTATCTGGATGGAGAGAGGTTTAGCTTTACTTAAAATATATTAAAATGCACATGATTTTTGACCTAGCACTTCATATTCTAGGTATATTTAAGGATATTCTTGCACATGTGAAAAGTGACACACATAGAAAGATATTTATTTTATTGCAGCATTGTTTAACAGTGAAAGACTAGAAAGTAAATGTTCCTCATTAGTAGACTGGTTAAATAATTTATGATACATCCATAGGTTAATTCTCTACAACCACTGGGAAGAAATAATGTAGCCCTAATAGGTATTAGTAAGAAATGCTTGTCAAGATACTGTTAGGTGAGGACGAGGGGAACCAAGGTGCAAATCAGTATGTGTGATATCATCCCATGTGTTTAATTTAAAAAAAAGAATATGGGGGTTGGCTGGTGGCATAGTGGTTAAGTTTGCGTGCTCTGCTGCGGTGGCCCTGGGGTTTGCAGGTTTGGATCCCAGGCTCAGACCGATGCATCACTTATCAAGCCGTACTCTGGCGGACGTCCCACATAAATCAGAGGAAGATGGGCACATATGTTAGCTCAGGGCCGGTCTTCCTCAGCAAAAAAGAGGTGGATTGGCAGCGGCTGTTAGCTCAGGGCTAATCTTCCCCCGACACACACAAAAATATGAATACATACTTGCTTGTTTATGCATAGGGTAACTCTAGTAGGATGCACAAACTAAAATTATTTGTTGTGTCTAGCGAGGGCAATTGGGTGCTTATTTGGCAAGATTGGGAGAGAGACTTGCTTTTCTCTGTACACTTTTTGAACAATTGCCTATATGTATATTTTTAAAAATAAAAGAAGTTTTAAGAAAAGATTCAAGCCAGCTTGTGAAGGATCTTTGGTAATAGTTGGAGTTTGGATTTTACATGGTAGTAAATGAGGAGAATTATGTGAACAGAGCTGTGCTTTTGGAAATTTACCCTAATTCAGTCCTTCAGATAGATTAGAAAAGATTGCAAGTCAGGAGTAGCAGACTTGGTAACGATGCTGTTGCACTAGCCCAGCTTAGCATTAATGCAGGCCTAATTTATAGTTCTGTGAACTTCTCAAATGTTGTGTTCTGGTTTTTTAATGTCCTGGTTTTCCATCAGCTGGGTCAGTGTTTGGCCAATAACAGGTATGTTGGGTATTTGATGACTGAGAATATTCATGTATCATCCATTTTCTTCCAGTAGGCCTCAGTAATCATTGAATCCTGAATTTCTGTAGGATATTTTGTTCTTGTCATTTGGCACTTGCTTATATTGTATATAATCTTTTCCACTGATTTAAACCCTGTGAGGCTGTCTTACTCTCTTTTTATCTCCCTATGTTTAACCTATTGCGCAGGTTAAGTTGTTATATGTTATTACTATCATATATGTAATGTAGTATGTATCATTATTCTATGTTATTATTCTTGTTTATTTTGTCTTTCTGTGTGTTCTTTGAAGACCAGCCCTTTTGTTCTTGTTAAAATGAGAGATTTGCATAGTGATTGAAAGCACAGATTCTGGAACCAGACTGCTTGAATTGGAATTACATAGTGAACCTTGGGTCAATTACATCAGTATACCTCAGTTTCCTTATCTATGCAATGGAGATTTGAAGATTAAATATATTTTATGTAAAGTGCTTAAAACAATACTTGATACATAGGGAGTATATATGTTATGGAAGTTTTAGCTGTTATTATTGACAGATTTGGGAGAAAGTCAGTTCAATAATGTAGGGGAAGAGGGAGAATTCCCCCTCCCTTTCCCTTAAGGTGCTTATGGCTGGTCAAATAATTAGAAAGGCAGGTTAGCAGGAGAAAATAAAACAGAGTTTAATAACATGTATACTTGGAAGAAACCCAGGAAAACTGAGCAACTCGTCACAATGGCCAAAGTTGCCCCCTTAAATATCATCTCAACTAAAGACAAAGGAGGATGTTGGGGATGGTGGTTTGGGACTTCAAAGAGGAGGAAGGCAGTTGACGTGGAGATGGAAAAGCAAATGTTTGTTAGACAACTGTTTACTGGGCCAGTTGTAGAGAATGTGGCCAGAGAGACAGAATTTTGATAAGATGGGCTTGTTGGTGCCTTTCTTATCACACCTGTTTTAACATTATACTATGGTTATCTTGTGGTAGTACCTCCTTCCTGGATCAAGCCTTCTGTCTCAAATTCTTTTAGGCAATTTGAGGGAAGGCCACATGTTCTTCCTGAGTCTTCTGAGCCTTTATTGTTGTTACCTCACAAAGGGCACCATCTGCTCGCTGCAAGACAGAAGCCAATTGTCAAGAGGCAAGATGGTGGAAAAAAGAAAGGGTTTATTACAGTTTGCCAGCAAAAGGGAAGATGGCTGACTCATGTCCAAAAGAACCATCTTAAGGGGGCACAGAATCTTACAGCAGTTACATAGGCTGGTGGGTTACAGGGGAGTGGGTTAGGAATGTTGAGCTTTGGGTGCTACAGACTGGGAGTCACCACACCAGATTTTTCAGTTGTCCTTGATGATGGCTGTTCGAGGGTCATCACATTCCTAAGGAACTCAAAAGAACAAAGTTATCGTCTATTGCAGCTGGGAGGTACATGCACAAGCAGGGGTCGTCAAATCTACAGAGCTGTTAGATCTCCTGGAGGGTGCAAATCCAGCTGGGTTAGTTAGTCAAAGGTCATTCAAAGTTACAATAGGTTTCTTTTCTACAGTATGTCTTCCCTTATGTCAGCCTTGTGTTGAGCCAGTATCATTGTCTTCAGCTCAAAATAATTTGCATACCAGACTGGCACATCTTGGGGTGACCTGCCCTGAACCTCATCAATAACATCAATTCTTAGTTACTTTACCTGTGTTTTTGTTCTTTAAAGATCTGCCCATTTCTTTTCATTAAAATGGCCAATTTCTGAACTCTTGAAGTTATAGTAGCCTCTGTCTCTTGAGACACACTGTTATCTTAATGAATTAGACCTTTAACAACTGCATCCACGTTATATTTTCTCTTCATGAATTGGATTCTAGTATTCAAGTATATTAATCCACGATGTTTGTTAATGCTTGTTTTATAATTGCAAAAAATATGACAGACAGTGGGAACACTGACAAAATTCCTCTCTTGGGATATTGATGTCTTTGCTTTGCTTTGTGCCACACTGTACTAGAGGTATGCATTAATCAGCTATCCTGTGTGGTCTCTTGCTTTGATGCTTAATCACTTGACTGATAGCCCTTTTGACAAAGAATATAGCCTTTTCCTACAGCTGAATTATGTTTTACAACTGTTTAAATAAATCCCTTTTTTAAAACAGCTGAAACATTTCAAATGTGAAATAAAAATGTGCTTTATTTCCATGTTTAAAATAATTTAATATTATTTTTCAAAGAAAGTATTTTTGTGTATTTTGAAATTTAAAAAATTCTATGAAACTGAATTTATCATGGAAATGAACTTTCATAACCACTTGTTTTAAGAATTACTGGTGATAGTGGATAGCAGAAATGAATTTTGTATAACAAGCAAGACTTATTACAATTCTTTTTTGAATTTAATTGCAGAAGCAGGTATGTTTCAAGTAATTCATTTACTTTTTATTTTGTTTATGTTTCAACCTAACTAGTCACTGTTTATTATTATTGATTATGTTATCAGATTTCACAATTAAAGAAGCTGAAATACTGTATTGTGAAATAAGAGGCCACCCATTTTGGATTAGCTCTGAAAAGCTCTCTGTACCTGAAAACTACCTTGTTCATCTGAGTTATTCCATGATCTCTTTCTAGATCCTAATTATGTTTATGTTTTGGAATAGATATTAACTCTGTCAGAGATTGGGAACAAATGATTCATTGTTTGAAAGTACTTACATCTTGAGTCTTAGTGATACAGAAGTTGCATTTTTAACTTTCTTTCCCTTTTAACCAAAATTTACGAAATAATATTATTTTTTATGCTTTTTGGTCAGTATTTCTATTAAGATCTTCTTGTTGTTAAACTATAAAGAACCACAATATTCCAGAATATTAGAAAAAGAATACTGTACGGGTTCTTGATACTTCAGTATATTAAGAACAAAACATAACCAGGATGTAAGAAAATAATAGCAGTTAAGTCAAAACAAAAAGATAATTTTTTAGTGTGAGAGTTCAGAATGAGCTAATGTAGCTAAATAATTGCTTTTGTTGAAAGAAGAGAGCTTTCTTGAATAACAGGGTAGTGACAGAAGAAAAAAGAGACTTTTTAACTTACTTATAATCAAATCAATTCTTTTGACAGATAGCATTTTTATTTATGTCATGTCAGTTTTCTCCCCGCAGTGTCTTTGGACTATTATTTTTAAAAGTTAGTCTTTAAACTTCTTTTTTTATATTAAAAACTAAGAATTCAGAAATGACATATTAACTTTTATTGATACAACATTGGAATGCAGTTGATTCATTAGCCATGTAGAGGGGAGGAAGACATATTGTCTGCCCTCTCTGGGACCTTCTGGCTGGGCTATGAATTAAAATGACATGAGACAGAAAACAGGAGAAAATCAAACAAAGCTTTATAACATGTCTACGTGGGAGAGACCCAGGAAACTGGGTAACTCAACCAGGATTGCCGAGGTGCCAGGTTAAATAGCATCTTCAGCTAAAGGCGAAGGACGATGTTGGGGGTAGTGGTTTGCGACTTCACAGGGGAGTAAGACAATTCACATGGAAATGGAAAAGCAAATGTTTGTTAGACAGCTGTTTACTGGGCCACCTATAGAGAATGTGGCCAGAGAGACAGAATTTTGGTAAGATGGGCTTGTTGATGCCTTTCTTATCACACCTATTTTACATTATACTATGGTTATCTTGTGGTATTAGCTCCTTCCTGGAACAGGCCTTCTATCTTAAATTCTTTTAGGCAGTTAGGGGGGAAGGCCAAAGTTTCTTTCAGAGTCTTTTGTTCTTAAAAATAATCAAGCCATGGGGGCTTGCCGCTGGTGTAGCCATTAAGTTTGCATGCTCCGCTTCAGCGGCCCGGGGTTCTCAGGTTGGGATCCCCGTGTGGACCAACACACCACTTATCAAGCCATGTTGTGGCAGCATCCCATATGAAGTAGAGGAAGATGGGCACGGATGTTAGCCCAGGGCCAGTTTTCCTCAGCAAAAAGAGGAGGATTGGCAACAGATGTTAGCTCAGGGCTGATATTCCTCACAAAAATAATAATAATAATAATAAAAATAATAGTAATAATCAAGCCAAAGAGACACGTTTTGGGGTCGCCAGTTCTGATCCCGCACACATATATGTTTGTAGGTGGAAGAAGTGTATTTAGGGATAATATAACTGGTTCTCCCTTGAAGTCTCAGACCAAAACCTCCTAAAGATAGGACTTCAGTTCCAATAACTGTCCTTTGCCAGACACAGTAATATTTCTCCTTCAGTGGCATGAGGCTGTGGATATAAATTGAGTCAGGATAGATGAACTGTTGCCACGGATATAGTTAGGCTGCATTAGAATCCACAGGGCAGATAACAGTAGCTGAGACAGCAGTTCAGTTGAGGTGGTTGTTCAGATAATCTGTTGCATACATAGTTACGTTTTATTGGAGGGAATATTTGCTGAATTGTGCTATAGTCAATGACATTTAATGAAATTCCTTTAAAAATTTTATGAAATTAATAAAGGATTTAAAGCTATAATGAAAAGTGAGCATTTCAACAGTGTGTTTTTATGGGAAATCTTCTTAATGTGTACTTATTTTCCTTATTCATCATCAGCTCAGCAAGCTTCATACTAAATTATTAACTAATCATTAACTGTTCTGTATATCACAGATAATCCATGAAGAAAAGCATGTCATGTAGTATTTGTATGTATTTCATGAATGCTTAGAATATGCAGAGTACTAGCATATCATTTTAGCCACTTACAAGCCAGCTAATTTTGGGCAAATTATTTCACCTCTAATCCTCGGTTTTCTCCTGTGTAAAATATGGATAAAAATAATACCTATCTTACAGGATTATTATGAGAATTAAATGAGTTAATACGTGAAGTGGTTATAGTTATTAGCGAGTGGTCAGTGAATGTTAACTATTACTACTATTATGTAATTAATTGTATATCATTGAGAATTTTTATGTATTCTCTAGCTTTATAGCTAAGCTTCTAAAAGAATGCTTAACTCATTAAGAAATGCTGTATGTGATGATTCATTTTACTCTTAATTCCATTAGGTCACTTTATTTCTTGCTGATTGTATAACAATTTTGTTGAGGCGCCAAGTTAGGTTCTGTAAAGGTGAATAAGGTCTTGTGTTTTGTTTTGAAGTAGTTTATTTTTATTTATTTATTTGTTTATATAAATTCCAGGTGTACATTATTATACTTCTATTTCTGCATAGATAGCAAAATGTTCACCACCCAAAGACTAATTACAATCCATCACTACACACATGTGCCTAATCATCCCTTTTGCCCTCCTGCCTTGACCTTTCCCCTCTGGTAACCACCACTCCAATCTCTGTCTCTATGTGTTTGTTCGTTGTTGTTTTTATCTTCTACTTATGAGTGGGATCATACAGTATTTGACCTTCTCCCTCTGACTTATTTCACTTAGCATAATACCCTCAATGTCCATCCATGTTGTCACAAATGGCTGGATTTCATCATTTCTTATGGCTGAGTAGTACCCCATTGTGTATATATACCACATCTTTATCCACTTGTCCCTTGGTGGGCACTTAGGTTGTTTCCAAGTCTTGACTGTTGTGAATAATGCTGCAGTGAACACAGGGGTGCATGTATCTTTATACATGCATGTTTTCATGTTCTTTGGGTAAACACCTAGCATTGAAATAGCTGGATCGTATGGTAGTTCTAGTCTTAATTTTTTGAGGAATCTTCATACTGTTTTCCATAGTGGCTGCGCCAGTTTGCACTCCCACGAGCAGTGCACATGAGTTCCTTTCTCTCCAGATCCTTTCCAACAATTATTGTTTCCTGTCTTGTTAATTATAGCCATTTTGATGGGATGAGGTGATATCTCCTTATAGTTTTGATTTGCATTTCCCTGATAGTTAATGATGTTGAACATCTTTTCATGTGCCTGCTGGCCATCTGTATATCTTCTTTGGAGAAATGTCTTTTAAGGTCTTTTGCTCATTTTTTAATTTGGGTTGTTAGTTTTTTTGTTTTTGAGATGTATGAGTTCTTTATATATTTCGGAGATTAACCCCTAATCAGATATATGGTTTGCAAATATTTTCTCCCAGTTGTTAGGTTGTCTTTTCATTTTGTTGATGGTTTCCTTTGCTTTGTAGAAACTTTTTAGTTTGATGTAGTCCCATTTGTTTATTTTTTCTATTGTTTCCCTTGCCCGGTCAGACACGGTATTTGAAAATATATTGCTAAGACCGATGTTGAAGAGTGTACTGCCTATGTTTTCTTCTTGAATTTTCATGTTTTCAGATCTTACATTCAAGTCTTTAATCCATTTTGAGTTAATTTTTGTGTATAGTGTAAGATAATGGTCTACTTTCATTCTTTTGCATGTGGCTGTCCAGTTTTCCCAACACCATTTATTGAAGAGACTTTCTTTTCTCCATTGTATGTTCTTGGCTCCCTTGTCGAAAATTAGCTGTCCATAGATGTGTGGGTTTATTTCTGAGCTCTTGATTCTGTTCCATTGATCTCTGTCTGTTTTTGTGATACTACCATGCTGTTTTGGTTACTACAGCTTTGTAGTATATTTTGAAATCAGGGAGTGTGATACCTCCAGCTTTGTTCTTTTTTTCTCAGTATTGCTTTGGCTATTCAGGGTCTTTTGTTGTTCCATATAAGTTTTAGGATTCTTTGTTCTATTTCTGTGAAAAATGTTGTTAGAACTTTGGTAGACATTGCATTGAATCTATAGATTGCTTTAGGAAGTATGGACATTTTAACTATGTTAATTCTTCCTGTTCAAGAGCATGGAATATCTTTCCATTTCTTTGTGTCTTCTTCACTTTCTTTCAACAATGTTTTACAGTTTCAGTGAACAGATCTTTCACCTCTTTGGTTAGGTTTATTCCTAGGTATTTTATTCTTTTTGTTGCAATTGTGAATGGGATTGTAATCTTAATTTCTCTTTCTGTATGTTGGTTGGTATCCTGCAACTTTACCATATTCATTTATTATTTCTAAAAGTTTTTTGGTAGCTTCTTTCGGATTTTCTATATATAAAATCATATCATCTGCAAACAGTGACAGTTTCACTCTTCCTTTCCAATTTGGATCCCTTTTTATTATTATTTCTTTTTCTTGCCTGATTGCTCTGGCTAGGACTTGCAATACTATGTTAAATAGGAGTGGTGAAAGTGGGCATCCTTGTGTGGTTCCTGTTCTTAGAGGGATAGCTTTCGGTTTTTCACTATTGAGGATGATATTAGCTGTGGATTTATCATATATGGCCTTTATTATGTTGAGGTACTTTCCTTCTATACCCATTTTATTCAGAGTTTTTGTCATAAGTGGATGCTGTATCTTGTCAAATGCTTTCTCTCCATCTATTGAAATGATCATGTGATTTTTATTCTTCATTTTGTTAATGTGATGTATCACGTTAGTGGTTTGCTGATGTTGAACCATCCCTGCATCCCTGGAATAAATCCCACTTGATCATGGAAGTAGCTTATTTTGAACCTTTATATAAAGTCAGTAAGAATTCCCTAAGTAACTCTAAAAAAAAAGGAGATTTTTGGTTTTTCTCTTATTTGTGGTATAAGGAGTCTGTATTGGGGGTTCATAAGTCAGATCATATTTGATTGGGAGATTAGAAATGGATTTGGGAAAACATAATGATAATTTAATGATTCCACTTTTATGTGTATTTTATCTCTGTCATCACCCCTTCCTTAATTGCTTCAGTAATTCAGCTTGTATTCTAATTTATTAAAATAACATTAAATACTGTGAAATTCTATCATCCTCACAAAATGGTAGGAAGGGGGATATCATTAGAATTTTTGAAAAGATAATGGTAATTCTCTTTTCATGTATTTTTAATATGCCAAACCATTAAATTTTTGCTCCCTATTTTTACAGTATAACTTATTAGCCATCATAATTGGGTAAGTTGTAATATGTTTACTAAAGCTGAGTTGAAAAATATGTCAGGTTTCTAGGAACAAAAGAACCATCTATAAGCAGAATTTTATAGCTAGGCACATTTCACTACCACTTGTAATTTGATATGTCTTGATAATGACTTAATCTGAACACAGATAGGGCCTAGTACAGTTTGAAGCATTTTAAGTAGATCTCTTATCCTTATAGACAGAATCATTTTAGAAACAGAATAAATCAAATTCTGAAATGTCGTCATTGTTAAAATCACAAGGATAGGTAAATAGTCTTACTGACCAAGTATATACTTTTTTCCTTAGTATTGAATTTGACCGGGATTGTGACTATTTTGCAATTGCTGGGGTTACAAAGAAGATTAAAGTCTATGAATATGGCACAGTCATTCAGGATGCGGTGGATATTCATTACCCTGAAAATGAAATGACATGTAATTCCAAAATCAGGTACTTAAGTTCTTTTCTTGGCATAATGCAGTATGTATATAACAATTAGTGTCTGTAATTTGTATGAGTTGGTTACCTTTCCATGAGACTCGTTACTCATTCATGGTGAACACTATAAGTGCATGGAGAAGATACATCAGAATATCTTTCTCAGAGATAGTGTTTGCTTTTCCCCATATGTGGGTTAGTAGTTACTGTTTTTCTATTTGCCAAATGAAAGTCTTCATTCTTTCACTTAATCAAATAAAGATCTTTGTTGTAGATAGCCTTTCATGGGGTGTTGAATAAGGGATTACT
This sequence comes from Tapirus indicus, assembly GCA_031878705.1. Taxonomy (NCBI): domain Eukaryota; kingdom Metazoa; phylum Chordata; class Mammalia; order Perissodactyla; family Tapiridae; genus Tapirus; species Tapirus indicus. The sequence continues at coordinate 83,482,578 of CM062922.1, forward strand.
GTAGCCTATGAGTAGTATCTGAAAGTTAGGAATTTTCCCCTAGCATGCACATGTCTCTAAACATTATAATTGTTTATAGTTTTAAGAATTCTTTTTACAATAACATTCTGCTTTTCATTGAGAGCATAATATTTAAGTTTCATGTATTAGGGGTTAGAGTTCATAATGAGTGCTTTTAAAACCTGGAATAATGTTAAAAATGCAGGCACCGGACTCTGCTTCTGATCTGTCCCCCAAAAATCTCAGAGGAATCCTAGAATCTGCATCACTTAAACAAGTTCCTAAGTATTCTCATGGTCAGTGGCTTAAAAGGGAAGGGTATAAGGAAATCATCTAATAATAAATTTATTTAGAACTTTGAACATTTTCCAAGTAGTCATCCTTGTACCTTTTTTATCTGGATGAATGACATATATATATTGTGTGTGTGTGTGTGTGTGTGTGTGTGTATGCTCATTTTAATAATGTTAATAATATAGCAAGTATTACAGTCTTAATATAATTTATCTCTTTCCTTTTTGTTTCCTAATTCATCCATCAAAATGGTAGACTGATAATTTGTGAGCCTGCTTATTCATCAGTGGCACTCATCATTGAGCATCTGTTATAGTGTTTGTCATAAGTGGAAAGAATGCAACATTAGTTTGACATGATTTTATTGAATTCTTATGTGGCAGGCATTGTCCTAAGAGCTTTGTCTTTAGCAGACTTATGAGATAGTTACCATTATTGCCTCATTTTATACACAAGGAAGCTAAAGCACAGAAAGGTTAATTATCTTGCTTAATATTACACAGCTAGTCTCTGGAAGAGCCAGGATTCAAACAGGGGTAGTTTGGTTCCAGAGTCTGTGCTCTTAATCATCTCATGCTGCTCCTTTATAAAGTGGAGACCATACTAGTAATACCTGTTTCATAGGATTGTACTTTAAATAAATACATGTAATGCACTCAGCACAATACTTGGCCCATATCAAGAATTCACAGTAAATGTTACTATAATGAAAATGTGGATTAGAGAGTTTACCTTTTCTGTCTTGACACATATGAAAATATGGCAATACTTTATGGCACCTTGAAGTAAACAGAGGAAGCTATTCAAGCCTGGAAGCTATGGGCTTGGGGCTGAAAGGATCAATATGTAAACATGCCTAAAACCAATTTGGAACACACCAGTTGTTAAAGTTAACTAAATTACTCAAAGCCACAGCTAGTAAGTGGCAGATCTGGAATTTGAACTCAGGTCTTTCTAAATCCAAAATTTAGCTCTCAACTGTCCTATATAATTTCTCCCAGAAATTCTATTAAGTATATTTAAACATGCAAATGAACTCTTCCAGTCCCAGAAATTTAGTATGAATGCAGCTAGTAGAGAGCAAAAGACTTGATTGTGTTCAGAAGCTTGTAAGTCATCTAGGTTAATTGCTAAGTGGCTTCTTCCTTAATATACATTAGCTTTACTTGTATGCATGACTCGCATACGTGTCTCACCAAAAGCACACATTTTTAGATCTTGCATTCTCAATTTTGGAACACTTGAGAATAGCTGAAACCATAAATGTTAAAAGTTTAATTCTAACTGTTAAATGCTTTTAATTGGAATTTCATTCAGAAGCTTATATTAGTTAAGATATTTTTTGATATAAATACAGACACCCAATTCAAATTAGTGTATTGGCTTATATGATTGGACGTAACTGGATCCGGGCCTAAACAATCTGATTAGGTCTCCGTCATTCTGCCATGGCATGCTTTGTGCCCCCTTGGCCTCTATTATTCTTCACTCATAGACATGCTCTCCTCGTGTATCAAAGATGGCCAGTGGGAGCTTTAGGCTCATATCCATTTTCCATCTAGTGATCAGAGTGAAAGTGGTAAGGGTCGTTACTTCGTAGTTTCAATAACAAAATCTGGGAATTATTTGGTACGTTTCTTCCCAGATGTATTCTGGGCAGAATAATGATTGTGAACTCATTAGACCATTTAAAGAGGGTTGTCATCTTTCTGAACACATCCAAATTCTTTGTGTTTGTTGTTATCTATTTTTACATAAAATAAGGCTTAACTATATTTTTCTCTTTCAGCTGTATCAGTTGGAGTAGTTACCATAAGAACCTGTTAGCCAGTAGTGATTATGAAGGCACCGTCATCCTATGGGATGGATTCACAGGACAGAGGTCAAAGGTCTATCAGGTAAATAAGGATACTAGTTATTTGTTTTAAGAATCACATTTTTACTTTTTCCCTTAATAATGGTAGAGCTTCATGTGCTGTATAATTACAAATTTAAAGTCACTAGCATTTTTTTATACCTACATAATACCAAATAATGCTTTTCTAAAGCATCTCCTCAGCCTCCTGCCTTTGTAGCATGTATCAAATGAATTTCCAAAAGCAGTAATTTTAGTAAATGTACATATAAAAAGTTTGGGAACTACTTTCCATCTCATTTGTTTTCGTAGGCTGTTCTCTCCCCCTCCCACCATAGCAATAAATTGGTATCAAGGGTTTCTTTTGCTTTATTTAAGATCTATGTTCTGTCTGAGAATACTTTGTCTTTCTTCTAAATCCAGGAGCATGAGAAGAGATGTTGGAGTGTTGACTTTAATCTGATGGATCCTAAACTCTTGGCTTCGGGTTCCGATGATGCAAAAGGTACTATTTGAAATCACCACCACCCCCACCCCTTCCTGCCCACAACCTTAATTCCTTTTACTGGCAGAGATGCAGATATTTATTGAAACTCATAGCAATCTTTTGTGATTATTGATTATTCCAAATGTAATCTAAGCACAGAAATCCATATCTTTTGGAGTGAAAGAAAAATGAATATAGTGCATCTTCATTATAATAATGTTTTCTGGATTCTTGCCACATGGTGACACTTTTATAACCAATTCCATTATATGTACCACCAAATGAACCTTTCTTTGCTGAAATATTTAGACATCTCAGTATTCCGAATTATGTTAAATTTCCAGTGTATACTAAATTTTTAAATGAAGTTCATCATATTTCAGGGAAAAAAATTCTACATCTCTTTCTGTCAATTTAATTGACCTCTCTTTTCTTTTTTTTGTTGCGTATCCATCTTTATTATTCATTCTTTTCTGTTATCCTTATTGTCTTCCGTTTTGGCCTCGGTTCTTCTGTTAGATTTATGAAGAAAAGAAAGTGAAAATGTGATTCTTAAAACAAATAACTAGTATCCTTATTTGCCTGATAGACCTTTGACCTCTGTCCTGTGAATCCATCCCATAGGATGACGGTGCCTTCATAATTGCTGCTGGCTAACAGGTTCTTATGGTAACTACTCCAACTGATACAGCTGAAAGAAAGATTTCTTTTATCTTAGAGTTAGTAGCCTTAATTTCTTTGCCCTTTGCTTCTTTTCTACATGTAACTTCCAGACTCGTGGTTAGATAGGCAAGGATAGTTCTATTGTTGAAAACTTTATTTCGCAATGATAGACCATGCCCTATTCTGTAAAAGGGAAATGAACATGACTGGACTGCCCCCAGAAAGTTTTGGATCAAAAATTGGCAGGTTTTTTTACCCACAGTATATATAGATTAGAATACCTACCTTCTTGATTATTTTAAGAAATTATCCTTAAATTTTTCAATTATTTAGAACATCATGTTACAATTGATATTTTTATGTTTGAATACAGAGTTTTACTAATTATGTTAAACATCTTTTTTCATAATAATATACTGGAGATATCCTTTACTGAGTTGAATACTTGTGTTTTTGTACTGAAGATTAACAATTGTTAAAAGATGGTAGCTGGTCAGAGTCTTCATCAGGAAAATAGAAGCCATTCTAAGCAGTTTAAGTAGGAATGGATTTTTAAAAAATTATTTCTTCATTTTAAATTGTATTAAAATACACAAAACATAAAATTAACCATTTTTAAATGTACTGTTCAATGGCATTAAGTACATTCACATTGTTGTGCAACCATCACCACCATCAATCAATAGAACTCTTTTCATATTGCAAAACTGAAACTCTATACCCAATAAACAATAGCTCCCCAATCCCCTTCCACCCAGCCCCTGGCAGTCACCTTTCTACTTCTGTCTCTATGAAATTGACTACTCTTTTAACTACCTCATATGAGTAGAATCATACAGTGTTTGTCCTTTTGTGACTGGCTTATTTCACTTAACATAATGTCTTTAAGGGTTATCCATATTATAGCATGTGTCAGAATTGCCTTCTTTTCTAAGGCTGAATAATAGTCTGTTGTATGAATATATCACATTTTGTTTATCCATTCATTCGTTGATAGGCAGACACTTGGGTTGCTTCCAACTTTTGGCTGTTGTGAGTAATGCTGCTATGAATGTGAATGAACAGATACCTCTTTATTTCCCTGCTTTCATCTCTTCTGGGTATAGAATTGCTGGATCATATGGTACTTATATGTTTAATTTTTTTTGAGGAACCACAGTTCTGTTTCCCACAGCAGCTATAGCATTTACATTCCTGCCAGCAATGTCCAACTATTCTGATTTCTCCATATCCTTGCCAACACCTGTTCTGTTCTTTTCTTTTTTTAATTAAATAATAACAATCTTAATGTGTGTGAAGTGGTATCATATTGTGGTTTTGCTTTGCATTTCCCTAATGATAGTGCTGTTAAGCATCTTTTCATATGCTTATTGGCCACGTGTATATTTTTGAAGAAATGTTTATTCAAGTCCTATGCCCATTTTTTAATTGGATTGTTTGGGTTTTTTTGTTTTTGAATTGTAGGAGTTCTCTGTATATTCTGGATATTAATCCCTTATCAGATATTTGATTTGTGGACAGTGTGCTTTGATGCATAAATTTTTTTCAGATTGATCAAGTCCAAATTGTCTATTTTTTCTTTTGTTTCCTGTGACTTTGGTGTCGCATCCAAGAAGTCATCACCAAATCCAGTGTAATGAAGCTTTTGCCCTGTATTTTCTTCTAAGTGTAGTTTTAGCTCCTACATTTATGTCTTTGATCCATTTTGAGTTAACTTTGTATATAGTGTAAAGGAAGGGTCTGATTTCCTTCCTTTACATGTGGATATACAATTTTCCAGCACCATGTGTTGAAAAGATTGTCCTTTCCCCGTGAAAGGTCTTGGCACCCTTGTCAAAATCATTTGATCATTTATGTGAGGGTTTATTTCTGGACTCTATTCTCCTCTGTTGGTCTGTATGTCTGTCTTTATGCCATTACCATGCTGTTTTGATTACTGTAGCTTTTTTTGAAATCAGGAAATGTGAGTCCTCCATCTTTTTTTTCTTCTTTTTCCAAAAGTGTTTTGCCTATTTGGGATCTGTTGGGATTCCATATGAATTTTAGAATGGATTTTATTCTTTTTCTGTAAAAAGACTTCATTGGGATTTTGATAGGGATTGCACTGAGGCTCATTGATTTAATTGATCTTGAAGAGCTAGCTTTTGATTTCATTGATTTCTCTATTTATTTCCTGATTTTAATTTATTGATTTTTTTGCTCTAATTTGTATTATTTCTTTTCTTCTGCTTACTTTGGATTTAATTTGCTTTTCTTTTTCTAGTTTCCTAAATTGGAAGGTTAAATTATTGATTTTACGTGTTTTTTCTTTGCTAATATATGCATTCAGTGCTATAAATTTTCCTCTAAGTGCTGCATCTCACAAATATTTTGATAAGTTGTATTTTCATTTAGTTCAAAATATTTTTAAGTTTCTGTTGAGATTTCTTATTTGAATAGAAATAAGATTTTTTAAATGTATATTTAGAAGTGTATTGTTTAATCTCCAAATATGTTGGAATTTTCCGGTTGTCTTATTGTTATTGATTTCTAGTTAATTCCATTGTCGTCTGAGAGAGATGTTGTATGATTTCTATTCTTTTAAATTTGTTAAGGTGTGTTTTATGGCCCAGAATGTGGTCTGTCTTGATAAATGTTCCATGTGAGTTCGAGAAGAATGTTTATTCTACTGTTGGATAAAGTAGTCTATAGGTATCAATTATATCCAGTTGATTGATGGTTCTTTGAATTCAACTATGTTCTTACTGATTTTCTGCCTGCTGGATCTGTCCATTTCTGTAGAGGGTTGTGTATTTTTTAGACTCCACTTTGATCTAAGTGTTTCTGCTTTTATTATACCAAATTGTCTTGATTTGTAGCTTTATAGTAAGTCTTGAAATCAAGTAGTATGAGTCCTTCATCTTGTTCTTGAAAATGATTTTAGCTCTTTACTTTCCACATACATTTTAGAATCAAGTTGCCAGTTCCTACAGAAAATCTTGCTGGAATTTTGATTGAGATAGTATTAAATCTATAGATCAATTTGGGGAGAATTGATATCTTAATATATTGAGACTTCCATTTCATAAACGTGGTTTGTTTCTCCGTATTTAGGCCTTTTTTGATTTCTTTTATCATAGTTTTCAGCATAGAGATCTTGCACATTATTACAACTAAACAGTTTATATTTTTGGTGCTGTTGAAAATAGTATTTAAAACATGTTAGTATCCATTCATTTTTTTTACTTGTTTCTAGAAAAAAATTGATTTTTAGATATAAATTGTGTTTCAGCACCCCTGCTAAAGCCACCCTTTACTTTTCAGAGATTATGTTTGGAAATTCCTTAGGCCAATCGTGTCAGCAAACAGAGACGTTAATACTTTTTTGTTTCCAATGTGTGTGCCTTTCATTTCTTTTTATTGAGCTTGCAAGACCTTCCAGAATGATGATGTATGGGAGTGGTGACAGTGAACATCCTTGCCTTATTCTTGATCTTCATGAGGAAAGCTTGTAGTCTTTCACCATTAATATGATGTTAGGTTTAAGTTTTTATTGGGTGTGTTTTATCAAGTTAAGGAGATTTTCTTCTTAATTTTGCTGAAAATTTGTATCATGAATGGATGTTAAATTTTGTCATGCTTTTTCTGTGTCTATTGAGATGATCATTATTGTTTCTCTTCTTTTGTTTGTTAATATCATGAACTATAATGATCTGTTCTCAAATCCTGAGGTAGCCTTACATTCCCAGGATAAACCTCATCTTGGTCATGATGTATTATTTCTTTTGGGTATTGGTAAATTTAATTTGCTAATGTTTTTTGTAGGATTATGTTCGTGAGGGGTATTGGCATTTATTTTTCTATTCTTGAAATGTCTTCTTGTGTCTTTCATATCAGGATATTGCTGGCTTTATAAAATGATTTTCCTCTTCTGTGTTTCATTTTTTAATTTTTTTTTCAGGGGGTGGAGGTGGAGGGAAGTGATTGTTTAGAATTGTTATTATTTTGTTCTTACATGTGCGGTAGAATTTGTCATTGAAACTCTGGGCCTGGAGGTTTTTTTTGTTTGAAGGTTTTAACTAAGAGTTTAATTTTTTTAGTAGATTTAAGACTATTCAATTCATCTATTTCTTCCTGAGTGAGCTTTGGTAGTTTGTGTCTTTCAGAAATTGATATTTTGTGTCCTGTCTCTCATTTTTTATTTATATATTTAGGTCAGTGTGGCATTAGGTTTATCAATCTTATTGGTCTTTTCAAATATCTAACTTTTATTTCATTGAGTTTTCTGTTTTCAGTTTCATTGATGTTTGTTCATTAATTTTTTCTTATTTTGGGTTTAATTTCCTCCTTTTTTTCTAGTTAAGGTTGAAGTTTATGTCATTGATTTGAGCCTTTTATCTTTTCTAATATAAATATTTTCTGCTATATGTTTTCCTTTAAGCACTGTTTTAGTTGATCCCACAGATGTTCATATAATGTATTTGCTTTTTTATTCAATTTAAAACTACATCTAATTTCTCTTGTGATTTTCTTATTCAGCTAAGAATTATTAAAAAATGTGTTTGAACATTTCCCAACTTTCCTTAAAATTTTCAGAAGTCTTTCTGTTATTGATTTATAGCTTAATCTTTTTATAGTTAGAGAACATGTTTAATAATATTAATTCTTTTAAATTAGTTATGATTTATTTTATGGTCCAGAATATTATCTACCTTGGTAAATATTCCGAGTGCATTGAAAAGAATTTGTGTTCTGCTGTTTGGTGGAGTGTTCCATAAATGGCAGTTAGATCAAGCTTGTTGATAGTGTTTTTCTTGTTTTCTGTATCTTTGCTGATTTTTTTTGAGAGTGGGGAGGTCTCGTTGTTAAATGTTGAAAGAGTGTTGAAATCTGGTTTTATTTCTCCTTTCAGTTATCTGTGGGGAGGGTCGTTTGTATTTCTTGTTTATTTGGAAGCTCTATTGTTAGGGTTATAAACATTAAGAATTATGTTTTCTTGGTGAATTGACCCTTTTATCAATATATAATGTCACTCTTCATCCCTATTAATATTCTTTCTTCTGAACTGCTTTGTTAGATATTCTTCAAAGCAATAATCTCTTTATCTGATTTACATGAATGTTAGACCTTTCCATAGGTCCCTGAGACTCTCTGTTCTTTTCTTGTTAATATTTTTTCTCTTCTTCAGATTAATTTGTATTGTTCTGTCTTCTAGTTCAGTGACTCTTTTATCATTCCATATCAATTTTGCTATTGATTCACTCTAGTGAATCTTTTATGTAAATTACTGTGGTTTTTTGCCAAAATTTCCATTTTGTTCTTTTTTTATGGTTTTTATTTCTCTGCTGAGTACTTCTATCCTTCCATTAGTTTTAAATGTGTTTACCTTTATCCCATGGGGCATAGTTACAATAGTTGTTTTAAAATCTGTTTCATAATTGCAGTATCTAGATTTTTTTTTTTTGTGAGGAAGACCAGCCCTGAGCTAACATCCGTTGCTAATCCTCCTTTTTTTGCTGAGGAAGACTGGCGCTGGGCTAACATCCATGCCCATCTTCCTCCACTTTATATGGGATGCCGCCACAGCATGGCTGACAGGCAGTGCGTAGGTGGGCGCCTGGGATCCGAACCCGCGAACCCTGGGCTGCCAAGCGTGAACTAAACCACTGTGCCACTGGGCCGGCCCCTCCAGTATCTAGATTTTAAGATTGGTCTCTGTTGATTGTGTCTTCCCTTGAAAATTCTCTACGTTGCCCTAGATTTTATGTTGACTAATTTTGGGGTTGTATCTTAGGCATTCTGGATATTATTTTGTAAAAATCTGAGTCCTGTTCATATTTTCTGGAGAATGTTTTTTGTTTTGTTTTTTTAAGCAGGCGATGAGTTGGTTCAGATTTTGACTGTAAGTTCTATATTGCCTTCTGTGGGTGATAGTTCTATCGTAAGGTCAATTTTCAAAGCCGTTGCTGTGCTACATCGGTTTGTTTGATGCATATCCATTCAGAGGTTAATCTGGAAATTGGGTGGTCTTTTCAAATATAATGCAATGCACAAAGTCTTTGCTATGCTACTTTGTGTCCATCTTACATATAACAGAGCTCAGAAATCACTGCAAGGCTTATGGCTTGTTCATACACAAAATTATGGGATCTCCTCTGGTGCTTTCTTTTCCAGGTTTCCCCCATACTTTTTGTCTCCTGTGGTTCTTTTTTACTGAGGCTGGGGTTTCTCTACAGATGAGTTACTCCTTTTTATGATCTCAGAGATGGAGATTCTCTTGGAGTATTAGCTTCCCATGCTGCTGCAGCTCTGTGACTGAGTCCCTCCCCTGGGGAAAAGTTTAGAGAGAAAAAGGATAAAACGAAAAAAAGATTTTAAAAAAATGAAGATCTCCCAACCTTCTGCCTTCAGGGACCCTTTTTATCGGTCTTATGGCCAGAAGCACAGAGATTTTTCTCAGTTTTTGCCGGTCGAAGTGCTGACTTTAGCTTGCTATGGGAGAAAAAAATGGTATTCTCACCCTCATATTTGTCGCTTCTTTTAAGTTTTGAATTTTCTCTCCAAAATGACTTTTTTCTTACTTTGCAGGTTTCTCAAAGAGTTGCTTTTTGATTTTTCACTATTGTCTAAAGTAAACTCGTAGTGAGAAGAGGTTGGCTGTAGTGGGCTTACTCTGTTTTGGTTGGTACTAAAAGTCTCAGATGCATTTAAGGCCATCTGAAAAGTGTTATTTAGTGTTACTTAAATGTATTTGTCACTCCTTGACTGTTTGGTGATTTTACTTATAAAATATTGCCTTTGTGATAATTTTATAGTAAGAATATTTTAAATTGCTTTTAATATATTTTACACAAATATATTAAATATTTTATTTATTTTGTATTTAGTAAATTTTAATGGAGTCATTTATTAATGGGAGTTATTGTTTCATTGCAAAGTTAAAAACTTGAGTTCTTATAAATATTTTTCCTATTCATGCTGTATATATTAAAAATAGTTTACTTCCAAATATATATGCATATATTTGCATGGTAAAGAATCATCGATATGTAGCAAGCTAATTAGAAAAGAATTTCATGAGGCATTTGATAAGTTCTTTTGGAGAGATATATTTTCCTTTTTAAATACATAACCTAAGAATTGTTTGCAAATAAATAATCTTACTTTTGAATTAGAATAAGTGATTCTTTAAAGGCTTTTTTTCTCCAAATATGAGTTTGAAGAATTTAGGCTTTAAGACAGCAGAAATTACAGGTTCTTATTCATTCTAACTTTTCATAGTTGTGTAAGTTAATGTAAGAGTGAAGAATTTGAAATCTTGGTAAATTTTAAAAATTAATTTTAGTTAACCCGTACTGAATGAAATGCTTCCACTTCTTTTTTCTTCAGAGGACTAAAACATGCCCTGCAACATGATAAATAAATAGCATTATGATAGCAGTTATTTTTCATATAATTTATAACTTTAGGCAGTTAACTTGCCTATAAGTTACAACTTTACTGAGTGTAATACTCCTGATCTAAGTGAAATTAAAAGGCTTATGTTGGCCAGCATCCCAGATGACCTCCAGTGATCTTCGTCTCCTGGTATTCCCACACTTGTGTAGTTCCTCTTCCTTCCCATTGCTCTAGTCTGCATGACTGGTAGAATACTACAGAAGTGAAGGTATGTCTTTTCTAAAATTAGCTTATAAAAAACACCACAGCCTTAATCTTCATCATTCTCTTTCCAATGACTTGGTTTGGGAGACACTAACTGTATTGTCATGAGCCCAGATGGTGGAGAACTGAATCCTCGTGCCAAGAACGATGTTGAGTGGACTTTGAAGTGGATCCTCCAGCTCAGCTTAACTGAGTGAGACCTCTGAGCCTTCAGACTCTGAGCCAGAAGCACCCAGCTAATCTGCTTGGAGATTCCTGGCCCTCAGTAACAGTGTGACATAGTAAATTTTGTTGTTTTAAGTTGCTTAGTTTGGGGACAATTTGCTGTGCAACCATAGCTAACTAATACAAGGCCTGTTTTCTCTATTTAATCAAGTTTAAAAGGAAACTTATGTTTGGTAATCAGGATTGTCAAAGTGCACATCTTTGTGTTTAATCGTTTATACTTCTTATAGATTTATAAAATAGTGCAGACATCCCTCAGGTTTATGGTAGTTTTGGGGGAAACAGCATTGTCCCTTTTTCCTCATTCTGTTTTCGATAAGATCTAGAAAGTAGTTCAGAAGTGAGTTCAGGAGTATGAGATATCAATCATACTCATACTTGCACATCCTCACTAAAGATAGGTTTTCTTACTGTGTCAAACTCCTGTGCCTGTTTCCTTTTTTTTTTTTACAATGAATTCTTTCTTAGGAAACTTTCGTGCAAATAGACATGCAGTGGGCCCTGTCTGAAAAGCTCAGAAATGTAAATCCTGCACATTGGAATTGATGCTGTTCTTATTATAGATATGCAACGTGTTCTGTTTTTGGAAAAAATAATTTTGAACAAAAGAACTTAGGGACAGTTTTAAGCCAAATTATATGGATTAGTAGATGATAAACTTCAGCCATCCTCTAGGGTAGTGGATTTTTAAAAATTTAGTATTTTTTAATGAGAAGTAAGATTCAGGTGGCACTTCAAAAAAATCTTTCCTTTAGCTATTAACATTAAAGAAATCAAACTTATAATAAAACACTTAGTTTTAAGTAACATTTATTTCCCAAAACCAGCCAGATAGTATTCAGAACAGGTTTGTTTTTATTTTTCGCCTCTTACATTGCAACCTGATTTTCTTAGCAGTCACTATTTTGATTTTTACTGAGCATCCAAAGAGACTACATATAAATAAGTGCAGTGTATTTTGTTTGATTTAATTGTTTTAGCTCTTCACCTTGAGGATTGTATTTTTTTTTAATTCACTTTTACTTTTTCTTATAAAGGGGGATTTTCACAATAAAGGTTGAAATTATAATTTTTGAAGTTAAATGAAATTCTTACTATCACCCTTTTAAGGAGAAAGTTAGCAGTAGGCATGTTCATATTGATTTACATACTGTCTCCTTATTTTGAGGACTCTCTCATTTATTTTGTCTTAGACAGTTTCTTCCAGCACTTTTATTGATTTCTTCTACACTTTCTCCAAAAGGTTATACTATTTTACCTTATTTTTTTGGTGAAGAAGATTGTTGCTGAGCTAACATCTGTGCCAGTTTTCCTCCCCCTTGTATATGGGATGCTGCCACAGCATGGCTTGATGAGTGGTGCATAGGTCTGTGGCCGAGATGCGAACCCATGAACCCTGGGCTGCCAAAGTGGAGCGTGTGAAGCCAACCACTATGCCACTGGGCCCCTATACTATTTTACCTTTTGATCTATGATGCCATCTTAGGATATTGAGTTGATTTTTATTGATTTTAATGTTATTTTATCATATCTGTTGTATTAGTTTCCTCGGGCTGCCATAACAGTGTTCCCCAAACTGGGTGGCTTTCACAATAGAAATTTATTTTCTCACAGTACTGAAGGCTAGAAGCCCAGAATCAAGGTGTTGGCAGGACAATGCTCCCTCTGACGCTCTAGGGAAGAATCCTTCCTGGCTTCTGGTGGTTAATAGCAATTCTTGGTATGCCTTCACTTGTAGCTACATCCAATTTCTGCCTCTCTCAGCACATGCCTTTCTTCACTCTGTGCCTCTATATTCAAGTCTCCCTCTGCTTATATCATCCATTGGATTTAGGGCTCATCCTAATCTATTATGACCTCATCTTAACTTGATTTCATCTGCAAAGACCCTATTTCCAAATAAGGTGACATTCACAGGTAACTGGGGTTAGGACTTCAACATATCTTTTGGGGGAAGACAGTTTAACCCACAACACCTGTTTGATAACCAATGCCTTAATAAAGTGTAATATATTCTTTATGCGTTTTCCTTTTCTATGCTGTATATATTCACTGTGTCTTTATGGTATTTTAAACCTTAGTTATCCGTATAGCTTATACAGTTATGTTGAATTCTTTATTGAAAATTATAATCATGGTAGTTACTGTTGTGGTTTTTTAAAAAAATGTTAATGATTACTTCACTGAGAAAATTACTGTGAAAAAAAGACCTGACTCACTTCTAATTTAACTGTCATTATGTTCTGGTTCATTTTTATGCTTATTGATACTGAATTGTCATAAAACACTGATGTATATACCCTTGTTTGTAAGAGTTCTTAGTGATTAGTAGTGGGGTTATGGGAACAGTAGGTGCTCCATAAATATTTGTCATAGATTAACTTTGGCTTGCTAGGCTGTTAGAGTACAGTTCTACCAGTTGATATTCAAATCTATAAATGCTGTGTTTTACATGCAGACTTTAATTATAGTTAGCCGTCTCATCTCAGAATTGTATATCTTAATTGCCTGAACAATTGTATATTGATTGAAATAACACATGACTTTTACTGGAAAATAACATGAAACAAATCAAATATTGCTATTTAAAACTCTTATTCTTTTATTTTAATAATGAGTGTCTTATTTTTCTCTGGGAAGGCTAATAGATTCATCAGATTGTAAATAACGTTTCTTAATGATTAACTTTTACTCAGAGATTCCACATATTTGAAGACATTCTCTATTCTTATGAAATCCCATTCATAGACGGTAAATTATCCAGTTCACACAGAGAAAGTCTCTATTCTTTTTTTTTTTTTTTTTTTGTGGGGAAGACCAGCCCTGAGCTAACATCCGTCGCCAATCCTCCCCTTTTTGCTGAGGAAGACTGGCCCTGGGCTAACATCGTGCCCATCTTCCTCCACTTTATATGGGACGCCGCCACGGCATGGCTGACAGGCAGTGCGTCGGCGGGCGCCCGGGATCCGAACTCGCGAACCCCGGGCTGCCAAGCGCGGACTAAACCGCTGCGCCACCGGGCGGCCCCAAGTCTCTATTCTTATGAAATACTATTTCATGGAAGTGGTAGTTGTTGGAACCAATTTTCATTCCTATTTGCAGATTACTGTTTTAGTATTCCTAAAAAGATTCTAAAATTTTACTATGCCTCCATCCTAAATATTGGTTTTCAGCCCCAAATGCACATTACAATCACCCAGAGAGCTTTTAAAAAACACCAATACCTGGACCCCACCTGAGTATTGTCCTGGATGGGACATTGGGACTGATGGAAAGATGGACAGGAAGATTTTTGTTGTTGTTAGTGTTCGTTATTAATTCTAATGTGCAACCAGAATTATAACCTGTATCCTGAAAATCTATTTTATGTGTGTATTCTAGTGTCTACTAAGACATTTTTGTTTAAAAATGATATGGTTGCTCTGAGACCTTACAAGACAACAGCTAACCGTTCTACTTCTGCTTTCAGATCTGACCTGCTCTGATCAGTCAGCTTTTCAATCCCTAATCCTTATAGATCTCAGTATATACCACTAGAAGGGACTGAATATCAAATATTAAGGCAAAATTTTAAAGTTTAGCTAAACAATTCCATAATCTATTACTTTAGACATACTTAAATCATACAACTGTTCCTACATAAAATTTTAAAATCATGGAATTCTTAATTGAAAGATAAAATAAGAACTGCTCCCAGGTATTTTAAATATTTATATTTTGATACGTATATCATACTAATGAAGGTGTGTGTGTGTTTCTCAAAAGTGTTGTGTTAGAAGATAAATCATATAGTCACCCTACTCCTACACACACACACAGACACACACACAATGTAAGGAATACTAAAACAAATACACATGTATCTCCAGATTGCATTTTTTTACCCCTGTCTTTCATGCCTTAGTTATAGGATCATGTTACCTCTCAGTATACATTGATTGTGTTGTTTTCCAACTTTGAAACTAAGCTCTCTTGGTTTCAATACACTGTCCTATTCTTCAGGCATTCAGTTTAAACATTTTTGGTCCTAGTAAACCAAAGTGCTTTAGATTAGACAGCTGTAGCAATAAGCAAACTTTCTAGGTTACAGAAGCATTTGCTAATGTATTGTTTATTTCTTTTCATTTTTATTGTCCTTTACTCTTAGTCAAGCTCTGGTCTACCAACTTAGACAACTCAGTGGCAAGCATTGAGGCAAAGGCTAACGTGTGCTGTGTTAAATTCAGCCCTTCTTCCAGATACCATTTGGCTTTCGGCTGTGCAGGTAAGAAATGAAAGCAGATTTATCTTCTTTTAATGTTGGTTGAGTATCGTGGTTAGAGTACAGGAGCATTTTAAAATGAATAACTTTCTTTGTAGGTTTAAATTTTGTTTTCATTATTAGACTCTAAATTATAAGTATGTTGTACACCATCGTTATTCATTTATTGCTGTGCCTTAATTTCAGTGTTCTTAACCCATGTTTAATACATAGAGATGAATTTGTTGAGTTTTTTTGTTATTCCTCTAAGTCTTTGCTGCACGAACTAATGTTTACTTATTCACAAACTTAGGTCATAATGATATTTAAACAATTGAGCTATAGTGTACAGACATAGGAATCCTTTTTTTTAA
The DNA here is from genome assembly GCA_031878705.1 of Tapirus indicus. Classification (NCBI taxonomy): domain Eukaryota; kingdom Metazoa; phylum Chordata; class Mammalia; order Perissodactyla; family Tapiridae; genus Tapirus; species Tapirus indicus. Next base: position 83,498,357 of record CM062922.1, read on the forward strand.
TTAAAGGAAACCTAATAATTCCTCCAGCAATTATTTATTGAGTGCCTGCTATTCACAAAGCATCCATCTAGGGGCAGTGAATCAGACAGATAAAGTCTTGTATCAGGGAGTTTTTTTCTAGAGTGACCAAATGTCTGGGTTTGCCTGGGGTGGTCCTAGTTTATACTTATTGTGGCATCATAATTACTATTGGTGCCTTCTTTCATTCTCAGAAGTGCTGTGGGTTGGAAGGGAAATCATAGGATCACCCTACTCTTAATTTCTTTGTCTTCTATGTCTGTTTTCCCCCCTTGAATATTTACTAAAACAGTAAACACCTGTAATTTAACTTCTGCATTGTGAAATCTGTTTGATTCTTTTTTGTTGATAATTTCAGATTTTTTTTTTAAAAAGATAAGTTAGCACTGTATCATGAGGACATCACCTTTTAAAAAGGAAAAGCACAACTTAAATCTTAAATTGTCATTACATCATTTCCTTATTTCAACTTATTATTTATTTCACTTAGATACTGACATAATTTCATAGTTAAATTTGAGGAGAGTATAGACTAACATGTATATGTGGGTAAATTCTCTTTTTATTAGCATATAGAATTCTTTTTTCATGATTAAGTGCTATTCTTTTCCATTTGAACTACTTCCTTATTTAAATCCCTGTTTTGTCACTGACTAGAAATGTGACCTTGTGTAAGTTGAATAACTTCTCTCCCCAAGTTTCTTATCTTTAAAATGGAGACAGCCCTTTGGGACTCTTATGAGGATTATGAAAGAAAGACGCTATGTGTAAAACTCTTATAATACAGTGCTCAATATTGTTTAGTTATTTTCACTATAAATATTTAATCATGCATTTAATTATAGTTTATTGAGTTTTAATGTTATGTTCTATTTTATAAACACACTAACCGTTGGCAATCATTTATGAATAGAACTTATTATCAATATTTAATATGTACAAATGCCGGATATAAGCATCTTCAAAATTTCTCCTTCCTGGAAAAGGGACACCTACTTAAAAAATGTTTCAGCTGTCTGGCAGATAGTTTTGCCCCCAATGTTTTAAGTTTTCATATATTTCTTAGTTAATTTTTGCATTTACTTTTCCATGTAAGCTTTAATATGTATATTTTTCCAATTCTAGAAAAATTGTTTTGGGATTCTCATCTGAATTACATTATATGTATTGGTTAATTTTGGAACCACCGACATTAAGATACTATGTCTTCCCACATAGTTACATAGGTTATCTTTCTGTTTGGATTATTTTCTGTCTTTTAATGAGATTTCATTGTTTGCTTCATGTGGATTCTAGGCCTTTCTGGTTAATTTTTTTCTATATATAATTTTTGTTACTATCTTAAAGTATTTTTTTATTCCTTATTTTAGGTACTATTTGCTAAGAATAGATAAAAACTGTTGATATTTGGATATTTGTATTATATCTTAGCACAGTATACATTTTTCTTATTAAATCTAGTAGCTTATTGGGTTATTTATTTATTTATAATTGATAGTAGCCAAAAGTGATGGCTGTGTTTTTGCTTTTCCAGTGATTTATTTCATTCTCTTCTTACAAGGAGATTTTATATGATATAATGATAGTTATTTCCCCCATCTATTTCATTTAGTTGAATGGGCTTTAGAGTTTTGCTGCTTAGGATATCTACTTTTGGAAAATAGTCTTTATTAAATTCAAATCATTTATTTTTCTGTTTCTTAGGAGCAACTTCAGTATTTTATCAAGTGCCTTTTCAGCATCAGTTGATATAATCATATGGTTTAATTTATTGACATAATTATGCTTATATATTTTCTTATATTGAATATATTTGTGTTTCTAGAATAAACTTTGCTTGAGCATAATGTGGAATTCTTTTGAGAAATTGCTACATTTCTTTGCTGGTATTTTTACATCTATATTCATAAATTGGTCTATAATTTTGTCTCTTTTTTAACCATTTTTAACGTCACTGTTTTATAATTTTCAATATATGAGTCTTGAACTTCTCTTGTTAAATTTATTCCTAAATATTTTATTACTTTTAGTTCTGTTGTGGATGGAATTTTCTTAATTTTATTTTTGGATTGTTTGTTGCTTGTGTGCAGAAATAAAATCAATTTTTGTATATTGATCTTGCATCCTTCAATCTTGTGACTCTTGTGTATTTTTTTCTCATAGTTTTATTGTGGATTTCTTGAGATTTTCTCCCTTTTTTAGGATCATATCATCTGTGAATTAAAACAATTTTATTTCTTCCTTTACAATATTATTGCCTTTTTGCTTTATTGCATGAGCTAAAAGTTCATGTACAATGTTGAATGGAAGTGGCAGAAGGGACTTGCTTATCTTAGAGGAAAAGCATTCAGTCCTGCATAGTTAAGTGTGATGTTAGCTGTGAGTTTCTTGCAGATATCCTTTATCAGGTTGTTTTCTTCTGTTCCTAGTTTGCTAAGAGTATTTATTATGAGTGAGTGTTGGATTTTGTCAAATGCTTTTTCTGCCTCTATTGAGATGATCTTGTGGTTTATGTCCTTTATTGTAATAAAATGGGGTATGTCATTGGTTGTTTTGTTTTTTTGTTTTTTGTGGGGTTTTTTTGGGTGAGGAAGATTGGCCCTGTTGCCAATCCCCCTCTTTTTGCTGAGGAAGATTGGCCCTGAGCTAACATCCATGCCCATCTTCTATTTTATATGTGGGATGCCACATATAAAGCATGGCTTGATGAGTGGTGTGTCGGTCTGCATGAAATCTAAACCTGTGAACCCCAGGCCGCCTAAGCAGAGCACACAAACAACCACTACACCACTGCGCCAGTGCCTTGTTTTTGTTTTTAATGTTAAATCACCCTTCCATTCCTGGGAAAAATCTCTCATGGCCATTGTATAAAATCCTTTTTATATGTTGCTGGATTCAGTCTGCTAATATTTTAAGTGTTTTTGTGGGTATTTGTCTGTAGCTTTCTTTTCTTAATGGAGTGGTTTGTTGTTTTTTGTTTTTTTTTTTTTTTGGTGAGGAAGCCCAGAGCTAACATCCATTGCTAATCTTCCTGCTTTCTGCTGAGGAAGATTGTTGCTGAGCTAACATCTGTGCCCATCTTCCTCTATTTTGTTTTTGGGATGCCGCCACAGCGTGGCTTGATGAGCCGTGCATAGATCCGCTCCTGGGATCTGGGTTGGTGAATACCAAGGCCGCCGCCGAGGTGGAACGGGCAAACTTAACTACTACGCCATTGGGCCGACCCCTTAATGGTGTTGTTTTTTGGCTTTGATAGCAAAACTATTGGCCTTATAGAATGAGTTGGGAAGTGTTTCTTCCTTTATTTACTGAATGAGTTTGTAAAGGATTAATATTATTTCATCTTCAGTTACTTGATAGAATTTATCAGTGAAACCATTTGGACTTGGACTTTTCTTTGTGGGAAGATTTTAGATTCCTAATTCAGTTTTTTCTTATAGGTCTGTTCAGATTTTCTATGTCTTCTTGAAGTCAGTTTTGGTAGTTAATTGTTTTCTAGGAATTTGTAGACTTAATTTTCTTATTTGTTGGCATAAAGTTGCTCATAACATTCTGTTATAATCTTTTAAATTTTTGCAGTATCAGTAATAATGTCCTTCTTTCATTTCTGACTGGTCATTTGTGTCTTCTCTCTTTTGTCTTGGTTGGTCTACTTAAATATTTGTCAGTTTCTTCAAGGTATAGGGCTGTGTGTGTGTGTGTGTGTGTGTGTATAGGGGCTGTGTGTGGGTGGGAGGTGCTTGAGGCCAGCACACTACATATTCCCACTGTTCTTAATGTTCTTACCCAAACTTACTTGTTGGAAGGTTTGGAGATCTGTAGGCTGAGCTTCTGGAATGACTCTTAGCTCACCATAAATATATAGAGAGGCCAAGATAGCTGTTCTTTCTTTCACATCCATTGGAACTATTGAGATCTATGAACTGTTGAGATTAACAACATGATGCCATTGCTGTAATCAAGGGATCAGAAGTCTTTCACCATAACTGCCACAAACGAGACTGGAGACTGGAATATGACAACAGAGAACTTCCACATCTTTACAACAGTGCTTGCAACAGATGCATCCAAAGCAGAATGACCACAAAATTTGTAACTTTCAAGTCTTACATAAGTGCATCCCGTTGGTGGAGTCTAATTCATATCTAGAAGCATAACTGCAAGGGGATTTGGGCAATATAGTTTTTAACTTTGCATCTTCCATAGGCTGTAAATACGCTAAGGTGGGGGGAATGGATGCTGAGTGTCATTGGCCCTCTCCAGCACAATGCAGTTTGATATGAGTTAAGAACTTACTTTTCCTGGCTTTGATATAGGGGTTGATATCAGAGCAAGACATTAATGAAGCCAGTAGTCTTTACTTTATTCACTGCCTTTAATTGTAACTTTTACTGACTGAAACATGCCTTATCATAAAAAAAACTTTTACTGCTAGAACAATGACTGATGTTGAATCATCTTAATTTAGAATTGAAACATTTCTTAGAACATAGACTTTTATCAAAATGTTTCTCTTTAAACGGGGAAACATCACTTTCTCTTTAGCTGTAATGTTTATTTTACCCCTGAGAGCAGTACAGAGTCATATTCATGAGGTTGCTTATTGAATATCATTTGTGATGACGAATTTGACGTTAGGAATGGTCTGTACGTTTTTAAACATTGCTTTTGGAGTTATAAGAAATAGATAATTAGTATGTGAGCTACCCACCAATTACAGTGTGACTCCCTGTTGCAAGGGCACTGTGGATCCTCTGTGGGTAGTGATGCATCATGCTCATTCTAAGCTTCCCTGCCTACCTTCATTTAGATCTTATATTTCCATTTGGTACAATGAATTCATTTCTCTCTTTGTGCTTTTATTTCATTATTTTGCTCTTTCACCAAACTATAAAAAGATGTTTAGTTTTTGTTACTGGAGTTTATAGCATAAAAAGTTTCTTGAAGTGGACTGAAAATTTACAAGCATTTCTTTTAAAGTATCAAATCCTAAGTCATGGTCCCCTTGAAAATAGCAGACTAGGAATTTTAGAATAACTTTTTGAGCTTAATATTGAGAAAAAGGCTTTACATTTTATTTTAAACCATTTAAAATCTATTTTTAAACATTGAGATTATCTGAAGCATGATTTTACCAGAAGAGAGGATGATATTTTTAACATAAGAGTAAAGGTATTGTTTATTAATGGTCTGTTACTTGATTACTACATGACATTTTCTTATTGAGTAGAAAAATAATTTTTCTCTAATATGTCTTCTTTACAGCCAGCTTGGGACAGCATTGTAGGACTCAAGTAAATAGAACTACCAGCAATCTGTGGTTTTAATAGAATATGAGAGTTGCATGCATACTAACTTGAAGCATCTTGCAATTTTTAAACTGTAATTATTATAACAGGAAATATGGATACTCTTAAGATAGTCTCTTTAAAGTAATTAGCTGTTTTTCCAGAAATTAGTGATATAAATTGTAGGTAAAATTAGTATTATTCTGAGTCAGAAATGGCCTTTATGCTAATAACATAGTCACTGGGAAGGAATACGCTTCCTAGAACAAACAATCATCTGGAATATTCTATTTAACTGTGTTATCAATAAACATTTTTAGTTTTGGTTACTATAAACTCTTTGTTACTCTCAGTAAACTAAACAGTTCACACACATAAACACATACCATTTCTTTTCCCATTTTCAATACTCTCTGGTTTTGTGATTTGGCATATGATTACTTTTAGTCTTCAAAAGGAAAAAACCTTTTTTGGTTGTTTTGGTTGATTATTTTTAAATGTCACTATTACTTCTCTTACTCTAAAATTTTCAGTGACTTCTCATTGCTTAAAGAATAAATATAGATTCCTTTTGCTTTCTGTTCTAGGCCCTGCATGATTGGCTTCGGTATTTCTTATGCTTGACTCATTTTGTTTACTCTGAAAATTTTCACTCAAAAGAATTTTTATAAAGCTGCTTCTTCCGTGAAGATTTCTTGATTCTCAGTAAACCTATCTGAGGCTATCTTATATTTTGCATCTTCCATCTTTAAAGATTTATGTAATCGTTTAATCATTGTTTATATTTAATTATACAAACATCCAAGATTATATCCTCATTTTCAATTTTCATATATTACAGGTAAAGCTTAAATTCTCCTTGATGAAACATGATTAAACTACCTCCTTAGAGGTACTACTGTTAATAGTTTTATTGGTATCTTTCCATAGGTATCATTTCTTGAGGAAGAGGACAGTATTTTTCTTTATTTAGAACAGTATTTTTTCTTTTTTAAAATCAGGGTGGATTCTAAAAGGTGAACATCTACACTATATAAAACACAATTTTAGAATACCTTTAGATCTCTGAAGTCAATTTATAGCATACCTTCTGCTCCTCCCTACCCCTCTCCCATCACGGTTACCAAAATATAATTAATTTCTTTCAACGTAAGAACCTGGTGTTTAGTATAAGGGGCTGTGAAACCTAATTTAATTCGTTTTATAGAGTTAATGTGGAGAAACTTGAGTCAGGTAGATATGTAAGTGCTCAGGGTATATTTTATTATATTTTCGCATCTTATTTAAGTAATGGGAAATATTTTAGGTTTGTTAGTTCATAAATCTGCCTTGCCTTTTATTTTATACAGCAGTTGCCAGTGGGGATGATGTCTTTTCCTTCACATTTAAATAAATTAAATGTCTGAATATTTATTTAATCTTGATTAATGTCATAGCATTCATGAACATGTGTATCAGTTATCTATACTATATAGACAATAGGGGAAAAATTAATATTAAGGACGTTTCATTTTCAAGTTTCCAAGTAATTTGAGTGAACTCAAATGGAAGTGGCATGCATAAAGCCAGTATTCAAGAAAGAAATTATTTTATTACTTTGTCATAAATAAAATCTACTTTTGAGAGTGCTAGAATTTGAAAAGAACTTTGAAGCACCTAGTAAATCTTTCTCCTATTTATGTCTGATTTGCCTTCCAGCCTGTAAGTAGCACTCAAGGTAGATCTTTTTTAAAAATGGGCTTCACAAGGAATTTTATATTTATATCAAATGCAGAGATATTTTAAAGTCAGGCATCTGTTATTCAGCTGTTACTAATATAATGGACATGATCATCGTTCATTTTTTGAAACTAATATTGAATCATCACTACAAACACTTGGGGAGGTATGAAATAAGTGATAACGACTTCTACAGAAACCATTAAAATAAGAAAACCAAAGTACAAAATCCAAATTGTAATTGGGGTGGGAGGGAGGGAGTAGAATATTTGTCTAATCTGAAACAAAGCAAGAAAGGAAAGGGGAAGAAAGTGTAGAAAATTTGGGATAATTAAAAAACAGAAAATAAGCTGATAGAAATTCAAATATCTCATTGTAGTAAGTGGAAATGGCTTAATGACTCTAAGTAAAAGATAAGGATTAACAGACTAGTTAAAATGTGCAAAATGCAATAATATGCTCTACAAGAGACACATTTAAAACAAGAATAAGGAAAGGTAAATGAAAACACTTTTATTTTGGCACAGGAGTAGATAGACTGGTGGAACAGAATCAGAAACAGACTCGCAAATGTATAGATATTTGATACCTGACAAAGATTATATTGCATAGGAGTTTAGAAAATAGGGAATTTTCATACTCGGACAGTTGGTATGGGAAAATGACATTAAAACTTTACCTCACGCAATACACAAAATCAATTCCAGGTGACCAAACAACCTAAATGTGAATAGCAAATCTATGAAGTATTTAGAAGATAATGTAAGAGAGAGTATCTTCATGATCTTGTGGTGGGGAAGGCCTTAAGATACAAAAAGTATAAACCATAAATGAAAGGTAGATAAATTTGGCTACAATAAAATTAAAAACTTCTGTTCATCAAATAATACCTAAAAGAAATAATTTTTTTAAAAGTCATTAATTGGAGGAAGATATTTAGAAGACATATAAATGACAAAGTCTTAGGATCCACATTACATGAAAAACTTTCAAATACATAAGAAAATGATAAATATATCTTACAGTCTTGCTACTCAAAGTGTAGTCTGCACAGCAGTAGCATCACCTAGGAGCTTATAAGAAATGCAAATTCTAAAACCCTGGCCAAGACCTACTGAATCAGAATTTCTGAAGGTAGACTCCAGCAACCTGTTTTTTTAACAGGCTCCCCAGGTGATTTTTATGTACTCTAAAGTTTGAGAAGCCTTGCCCTAAAGAAACACATTTTAAAATAATGTGTGTAGTAGCATTGTTTGCACATTCATGCTGTGGAACGCATTGAGCAGTGAAAGTGAACTACAGCTCCATGAATCTATGTTGAATGAGTAACAGGTATGAGTGTTGAATGGAAGTCACAGAAGAACATACAGTACAATATGCACTGTACTTATATGCATCCAAAACAAACTATATTGTTTAGGAATATACATTGACCATGGAAATGTATGGTCAAACCATGAGAAAGGAAGGGAACAATTATTATAACCATTGTTACCTCTCAGATGAAGAAAAAGAAAACATGATATACAGGAGGCTTTTAAGGCAACTTGTATTTGTAACCAGCATAGAAGTTACAAGGGGCTGAAACTATTCACGTACCTTCTATAGACTCTGCTGTATGCAGGCTGTTTTTCCAAGTCAGAAAGGAAGTTTTTTTAAAAGATGGAAAAAATGTAAACTAATTTAAACAAATGCTAAAAACTTAGCATATAGACATTCACAGAAAATATTAAATAAACTTTCTTTTTCTTGGTGACTTTTAAGATATTACTATGGAAACTTTTTAAAGTTGACTGATGTTTTGGCAGTTGGTGGAAATGGTTTAAGTGAACAGACATGGTAGTGTCTCTCAAGTCTTTCTTTATAAAGATTGAGGCTTCATCAAAACTGTTTAATTTTTGTTTCCATTTTCAGTAGGTCACTAAAGTTTCAGGTCAGCTATGTCATTATGTTCCTTTTCGTAAGCACCTACAGCTAGGATGAGTTATGTTTAAGGAAATTAGAATAAGTCCAATGCCAGAGTAAAGCAAGATTGTCATTGTTTAGTCAAATACGCACTCAGTAGGAGAAGGTTTTTACTGATATATGTGATTTACTGAAAGGGTACTGGAAAATGTGTTTTTCCTCATTGAGGTTTTAAAAAATTGACCTCTCAGTGTGGCTTACTATTGTAGATTATTGCAAATCTGTCATATGAAATACTTTATTTTTGAAAAACCCATGTTAGAAAATTGAAATCATTTTTCTGAATTTAAACATTTATTTGGTGTTTTCGCATTCTATTTACAAGGTTAGTTTTTTCTTTAATATACTAAACACAATAGTGATGAATCATGTAACTTATAGATTATTTCTTTAGTGAGAAAATTAAAATGAAGATATTGAGAAGAGGCTATATTTAAAAGGATTGCTGCAAAAAATATAGAATTTAGCCAGTAGTATCTGAGTTACATATATTCATTAGACAGAGACTGTGGTTAAAATATTATCTTAAAGAGCTTAATTGAATTAAATCAAATGTGACTTTTTTTTGCCTCAGAGATCCTAGTTTAAGATGGAATATATAGATTGCCACGTCAGTATTACAAACTAAGAGCTTAAAAGCCTATCTAAGCCAGCTTTCTTTCCTTTTAGTGATTATTATCTCACCTTTTTGTGACCTTCTGATATGAAATGCTTACACCTGTTAATATTTTGAGTCACTTTTCTCTATTAGTGGTTCTGAATTAAACTATATAAACAGCATTTTAGACGCCACTAATTTTACTTTAACAACAGAGCCAATTTAGTTGGTCTCCAAATTGTTGTAAGGTGCTGAAAGATTTTTTTTTAGATTTTAATATTTATAGTGAATTGCATTAATGGTCTCAGTTTTTCACCACTCCCTGTATCTGGGTGCTTTGCCATGGAGCAGTGCTTCCCGCTATGGGAAACAACCTCACCCTTTGACTCTGGGCGTGGCGATGTGACTTGCTTTGGCCCAAGTGATGTTAGGTGTGACATTGACCAGAAGTTTGAAATGTGCTTACACACTTGGGCTTGCTTGCCATTGCCCCTCTGTCATCACCATGAGGAGAACATGCTCAAGCTAGCTGCTGGTCCCAGGAGGAGGAAGAAAGACACTTGGAGCAGCACCTACTTTCCCCAGCCAAATCATTCAACTCCCAGACACAAAAACAAGCTCTACTGAAATCAGCCAACCGTGAGCTGTCCCTCAGATCAGTGAGAATAAATGAAGGTTTTAAGCCGCTAAATTTTGGAATCATTTGTTACATAGCAAGTTTGTGGCAATGGCTAATTAATTCCCTGTTCTATGAAATTTTATGATATTGAATGAATGAAGGCCATTTCTCTATGTAATTATCAAGGCTCTAACTAATTATCTTCTGTTTATAAAAAATCATTCCATATAGACTAACAGTGTACTTCCAGCCAATATATCACCTTCACTGGTTTCCACTTGTTTGAAAGCACAGAAAAAATCTACATGAAACTACTACCTTTATATACGTGCTTTAAAGAATCTTCACATATGGAAAGACATACTTAAATGGTTGATGTGTAATCTAAAGCAAAGGTCTTCAAACTGTAGTAAGAACACCTTAATGGAACACTAAAAGTATTCACGGTGTGTGTAGAAACTTATAGATTTAAGAAAATCAATTTTTAGGTCCTCAGATTTCATATGTAAGTTGATATGCCTGACAGTGAAGCTTCAGGTGTCATGCCGGTTCTCCTTTTCCACTTTAACTTTTATAATAACTTTTCTCCTGTTTTATAAAAGAAAATATATCTTTCATCATCCTGAATCTTAATATGGCACATCGTTCAAGGCTGTGCAAACCTTAGGATTATTAAACAAAAGGGATGATTCTAAATGTTGTGTTACTAGAGTTACTTCCTATCATTCTTTGTCTTACAGATATTTCTATTGAGTGAAACATGGTATTAGAAAAAGTATATTTTATATCATGTTATAGTGCTTTTACTTTAGATATTTGTTGAGTGAAACAGTGGAAGTAGGTGAAGTTTTTTCTTTAAAGGACTTCTGAGTATTATCAAGAATTGTATGCATTGTTCCTTTTTCTCAAGTCCCACGGGAGCAAAGCAAAGAGCCCATTAGCACCAAATATTAAATGTGGATCTGCTTACCTCAGTTGGGCAATAAACTTTACACCCTATTTATTCATTTATCTATCATAGAATCAGAATTCAGAAGTGAAGTGTTTACAGGGAGGCATATTAACACTTTTATTTGAATTGAAAAACATAATCTGACATTAAATCTGGTCCATCTTTATCTATAAATTGATAAGCTAAATCTGCATTGTGAAGGTTTTGATGAAAAATATGTTTAAAACATGAAATAATATAAAAGCAAAAAGTAGAATAGCGCTTCCAGAATACTTTGTTGGCTAAGTTATATTAAAATTACAGTATTTCGGTCTTTTGCAACCTTCTTGAGAATATGTTAATATGGGTATAATTGATACTGGTCCGTGGTCTGTCTGTTATCTGCAGTTTGAAAGTCCAGAAAGCCCTACGTACCAGAAATTCGTTGCTCATTTGATGACATGATCTGATCTAGAGCAGAGCTACTTATCGTTGTATATCCCACTTAGTATAATTGTTCATAAGTCTTCCAGCAGAAATGTTAATATTTTTGATTACAGGGTGTGGACACAAACTTTATTGGGAATAGTGCATAATATGAAACATATATCCTTTCAAAATCTAAAATACTCAGAATTATGAAACTCATCTGCCCCATGTACTTGGGATAAGGGATTGTGGTCTTGTACATTTGATTTGATGTTGGCAAAACCATTTTAGTACTTTGCAAAAATTGTGACTTTAAATTACTCTTAATTACTAGGTAACAGGGTAGATTGGTTCCAATTCCTTGCATTCAATAAAATTGGAGAATGGTCTAATCAAGATGTCAGATCGTTAAAAATATATTTTGGTAATAGCTTACTATGTGATTTTGGCATAAACTTAGGATTTAAAAAAATTGAGCGACATTACTATGAGAGAATTTTCCATTTCTATGACTATATTTATATAAATATAGAAATGAACAACAGGATTAGAATTAATGCTAAACAATAAGAATGGAATTCCAAGAGTATGTCATATTCATTTGCATTTACAAGAACTAAGTGGGACAAAGGGCAGAGGGAGAGGGGATGCTACAACCATCTTATGAAGACATACATTTTCAGTAAAATATTACTTTTGTTTAATGATTATCAAAATTTGTATTTTTTATCAGTTGTATACTACTAATAATTTTAATGTTAACTCAAATGGAAAAAATGTCTTACAATTAGAACATTTTGGTCACAGGATTGAAATTAATGTTTGTATGTATGTACGTATCTATTTTTTTTCCAGAGAAGAGAAGATGCTAAATAAGATAGTATAAAAAGACAGCATAAAATCAGTTGGATAAATTTTATTTGCAAGGAGAATGAAGTTACAAATTTAAGGAAAAGATTATGTAAAGTTTTCCATTACTAAAGAATACCTTGTTCATATGTATTTTTTTAATAGAAGATGTTGAACATCAAATCATTTATGATGTTGAGGTTTCATTGAATACACTTAATTCGTATTTAAAAATTTTTAAATGTCACTGTTTAAATGTTACAAATGACAGCTCTTGCAAATATATTATGAAAATTTTAGAGCATTGATTTAAAATTTATGAAGGTAGAGATTTTCGGTATTCCTTTAGGCAAAAAATTAGAAGTCTGTGAATCTCTACCTGGTTAGTTAATTTGGGAGGAGATGAAGGTGGATAGTTGTAGCTGGTAGAGAGTCAATGAGTGGCTATTACAAGTCAACAAGTAGGTGCTAAATGCTTTAATTGATGGATTAGTCTTTAAATGAATTATTGCACACTGTTAAGTGAAAAAATAAAATATTTTAATTGTAAAGAACTATGTATTTTTATTACATAAAATGAAGGAGTTTCAATAAGATGTGAAATTTTTTTATAAATTCATACATGAATCTGAAAACCTGGACTCTACTATTATAGAGCCATTTGTGGTTATAGAAAGAAGTTCAGAATCTCAGAAACTTCTTTCTTTCCTGTGCATGTTCTCACTCACGTTCTCTCTCTCAACTCTCCTTCCTTCCTTTTGTTTCTCTTCTCTGCCTCCCTGTCATTTTCTTTCCTTCTCTTCCTTTTCCTCCTCCATCTTTCCTTTTTTCCTTCTCCCTTTTCTCCCTTTTTTTTCTGAGTCCCCTTCTCTTCCTTTCCTCCCTCCTTCCTTGCCTCTTTCCTTCCTTTCTTCTGTCAGTCTCCCTCTTTCTCCTTTCTCCCTCCCCTTCTTCCTCTTCCTTTTCTTCTCTGTTTTTCTCTAGTCCTACCTGCCACTCTGCCCTTACCACTGGTTCTCAACTCCATGTTTGGGTCTTTTCTCCACAGTCCTATACATACATTTTCTGATTTATTTTCCTTCCCACCAATTCAGTCTTCAGTTCTTGTCAACTCTCCCTATACAGATCTTCTGTCATGCCAGAAAACCCCCTTTTCTGATTACTAATCACATAAAGATATCTGAGATTTTGCTGACAAAATATTGTTATTCTATCAGCTTAGACTTGACTGCCTTGTGTTTATTCTTTTCCCCAATCATTTTATCAGACTTTATTTCTAACTGGGTATATAGTGATACTGATGTCAAAGAGACAGCCAACTGACTGTGAGACTAAGGTTGCCTATATATATTAAAATTTTCTGGCCAGGATACTTAAAAGGTACTACTACAAAGTGAACAAGGAAAGATTGAGCTGTTACTATTATAGACTGGTATGAATGAGAAGGAACACTGCACCAGGCAGAATCAATGTAGTTTTCTTGTAAGTGTGCAAGAATGGAGAATGTGTGCTCTATAGATGTGATAAGAAAATATTGTCAAAAGATAAGCACATTGGGAGTTCTACTTCTGCTTAGTATATATAGAAAGCCACCGGAAAATGTTACTCCCATCTTAAAAACAGGAAAAGCTGTATGAGCTGCAAAATTATAACTTTTTCTTGACCTGCCAGAGAGCTGAGGTCACAAGGCATGGGAACTGAATTCCAAAGAATGATAAGCCCTTACAAGGGAAGATGGGACACATGAACTATTTCACTGTTTGCAGACCACAAGAAGAAGTAGCCACTACAGAAACTGGTAAGAAGAAATGAGCTAAAATTTAAATGCATTCTTAAAGGGCAAATGTGGGCTGACATAGCAATAACTGGAAGCCCGAAACACAAGGGGAGTGCACACCTACTCATAAACTCTTCTCCATGGCCCTCCACTGGCTGCTCACAATAATGAATGTGGCAGGGCAGTAGAGTAGTCTGCATCAGTGGCATGCAGGAGTTCACCAAGTGATCTGTTTCTGCTGAAAGACCAACACAAAACATCACCCTTTTCACTGGGACCCTCCTCTCATGTAGCAGAGCTTTAAGCTATTGGGAGAGGAGCAAGAAAATTTCTTGGGCCCAGGATCCGGCATCAATATAAAGCAGAGATCTACTACGACTGATGGAGTGGCTTGAAACTCTCTCTGCCTAAGACCTGCCTAGATGCTGTATAGAGTTTGGTTGCCATGATGGTGAAGGATTGGAGTGCTAAAAAGGCCCCATATTGGAAGCTCAGGCATATGGGGCCTGCCTAAGACTTATGATGGTCCAAAAGAACCGAGAACCCCTGCTCCAAGCAGAATCCTAGCACCAAAAAAAAAAAAAAACTAAGCAAGAGCCATCTACCTCTGTGGAAGGAACAGTAGCATGGAGAAAGACCTTCTCTCAGGCTCAGAAATGCAGGAATTGCTAAAAGGTAAGGGTAGAACAGGAATACTGAGAAAAATTTCTGTGCCCCATAACCACACTAAACATGAGGTGATGACAGCTCATTGCTGGAAAAATTTGAAGCCTGTCGTGTATTTAACAGTGAACTTAACCAAAACCAAAACACAGCTCAACCACTGACTAGATTGATTGATCCCCTCACACTAATGGCCTCACAGAAAAAGAGGTGTGCGCATTTCCAGGCAAAGATACCATTTACCTCATTGTCTACTGTTCTATTCATGATCTCTTACATTTAATAAAAAAGTATGTGACATACAAATAAGAGTAAGCATCCCATTGCCAAGACCCAAAGGAATCAATATATTTATAGCAGACCCAGATGTTGGGGTATGAGACATAAATTTTTTAAAAACTGAATATATGTTAAAGGATCTAGTGGGAAAGGTAGACAACATACTTGAAAAGATGAAGAATTTCAGCTGAGAGATGGAAAATGTTTTGAAAAAGTAAAATGGAGATACTAGAAATACAAATCTTGATATCAAAAATGAAGAATTCTTAATGTGCTTATCAGTAGATTGAATACAAACTAAGAAAAAACTAAGTGAACTTGAAGGTAGATCAATAGAAATTATCCAAAATGAAACACAAAGAAGAGGGTGGGAGGGGAAAATAGAACACAGTAGCCAAGAGTTATTGGACAATATCAAACAGTTAAACACACTTGTAATTGGAGTCGTAGAAGGAGAGAAAAAGACAAGAAATATTTCAAGAGAGAAAGACCAAGAATTTTCTAAGAATGATGAAAGATAACAAATCACAGATACCAGAAGCTCATAGAATTTAAAACAGGGTAAAAACAGGCCAAAAATATCTAGCCATATCATTGTTAAAATACTGAAAACAAAGAGAAATCTTGAAGGCAGGCAGAGTAAAAGAAATATTATGTACCCTGAAAGATTAAAAATTATAACAGGCTTCTCATCATAAACTATTCAGGCCAAAAATCAATGTAGCCACCACATAGTTAAAGTGGTGGGAAAAAAAATTTAACCCCAAATTCTGTATCCAGCCAAAAAACCTTTTACAAAAGAAGACAAAGATTTTTTTCAGACAACCGAAAGCTGTATTTTTGTTAACTCAGAAACTGTGATGGGTATAAGATGTTAACCCTACTTGCATGGATAGGTGGCCAGAGGGATGGACAGATGGTTGGGTGGATGATGGATGAATGGATACAGAAAGATGGATCTATACCAGATCTAAATTGCCGAAAATAAGAACTAAACCACCCACTTGATTTTGTATAACTCTAGAATACTGGATTCTAAATAAAACATATTAGAAGATACATGGTAGGGGAGTGTCAATATTTGGAAGCCGTGGTCATTCTGGTATGAAACATCTGTGAGTCCAGCAATTAAATGATACTTAACTGCACTCTGGATCTACAGATAGAATGCTGTGATGCTGATCAACATAAACACATATACATGATGAACTTTGTACTCTTCACTTTAACTGTAGATCTGCTTATACAGTATGGAATGTATATCAAAAGGTTTCTCCTAGTCTCTAGAAGGAAAGTAAATAGTGATTACTTAGAGGAGCTTGATCATGTAGCACTCTAAAAAAAAAAAGAATTTTTTTTTCCTCTCTCACACTAATCAGGATACCTGGAATTTTTTTTTAATCAGAATTATATCATTCATTTATTAACTTCACAAACACGTATTTTTTAAATAACTTTATACTTGTTACTATGCATCCAAAAATAAAAAATAATTCTACCCTTCAAGGATGCTACAGTTTGTTAGATAAGATAAACAAGCAAATAAATTATAATACATTGTGAAAAATAGCATTAGAACAGTGTTTTTTAAATCTGAGACACCTATCAGTCTTCCTTGAGAAACTGAAAAATTATTCATGCCTGGGCCCTATCAGAAATCTACCGAATTAAAATCTTTAGAGAGGAGACAAGCGTTTGTATTTTCAAATTGCTCCTCAGGTCATTTTCATGTCTACCCCTCTCTCTTCCCCTGGGACAAGAATAACTATCCTAAAAATATTTATTTCCTCTTCTAGGTGGAACATGAATTTGGAAGTGTAGATATAGGCTAACTAATGAAGGCCTTTTGTATGTTGTAGTAATAAGGAGGGTTGATTTGTCTAATGAATATAATTGCATTAAAATATTAAGTCTCTGTTCTAATAGCATTTAGCAAAATGTAAGGACCAAATCTGTCCAGTAAAAGAAAAAAAAACAAATTCTTACAAACTATTACTGAGTTAATAGGATTCATTATGGCTTTTTAAAAAATGGCATAAAGAAGGTCATTAAATAGACTGAGCCCCAAATCTACATTATCTTATGCATGTTAATTCTACATTTTAGGTTAGTTTTTCAATCATATTCTTGCCTGGAGTCTCCCTAATATATTACTACTAAAGACTCTTCATATTTCTGGAACACTGGTTAAAATATAGATCTGTACCCTGGATTAGATGAAATTGCCCCTGGAAATGGAGGGACAGTTGTGAAATACACCAGAAAATTAGTTTCTTGACATGAGTTGGGGGTTAATCAGTATTTTGTTTTGAAACTTGCTTCAAATGGTTACACCAATAAAAGTAATTCAATCCTCAAAAGGGTGTTCTGGTTCTAACAATATGATCAACTAGGTAAACTGAAAATCCTCTGTTGACAAACATTTTGTTTATTTTAGATAGACATCATTTTATTTATTTATTTATTTTTGGTTGAGGAAGATTTGCCCTGAACTAACATCTGTGCCAGTCTTCCTCTATTTTGTATGTAGGTCACTGCCGCATCATGGCCACTGATGAGTGGTGTAGAGCTGCGCCTGGGATCTGAACCCAGGCTGCCGAAGTGGAGCACACCAAACTTAACCACTAGGCCACAGGGCTGGCCCCAGATAAACATTATTTTAGGTAAAATACATAAAGTATTATTTTACATGCATAGCTATAAAGTATTGAAATCACAAAGAAACAGAATATAGAAGATTATAGAAGCCAGAGAAGTAAACATGTGAGCTGAAGCTGTGTTGCCTGGTTAATGGTGGTGATAGAAAGTTGCTAGCCTCAGTAATCCAGGGATCTAGATATTGAATAGTTAGCGGGAAGGGAAAAAGTGGTGTGGACTATGAAGTGTCTACCTAGGGTGCTGTAATTGTCTGCCTGTCTACATGGGGAAGTTTCCAGAAACTGTCTTAACCTGGGTTCTGAGTGGTGGATGGGAATTGTCCCCCTGAGAATTCTAACCACTGCCTGCATGGTATAGGATGCTTCTCACTGCCCTTACCACAGAGAAATAAACAGAAGAAGAAAATTAAGAATTGAATAAAATATGAGGAAAGAAATCTTGTGAGCAAAGAAATTCATAAATGTGGGTAAATCTTAGCTAGCATTGACTGTATAAAACAACAACAATAACCATCATGTATTGCTCATGGGAACGTAAAATGGTGCAGTCAACAGTTTGTCAGTTTCTTTAAAAGTCAAACACAAAATTATTACATGACCTAGTAGTTACACTTCTTAGGTATCTACCTGAGACCTGAATACATGTCCACACAAAGACTTGAGTGTGATTGTTCGTAGCAGCAGTACTCGTGATAATCAAAAAATGGAAACAAATATCCATCAACTGATGAGTGGTTAGACAAAATGGGGTATATCCATACAATGGATACTATTCAGCAATAAAAAGGAATGAACTGCTGACATGTTAAAACATGGATGAACTTCAGAAACATTATGCAAGGTCTAAGAAGCCATACGTAGAAACCATGTATTGTATGATTCCATTTATATTAAGCGTTCAGAAAAGGCAAATTTACAGAGATAGATATAGTCGTTGCCTAGGGCAATGGGTGTAAATGGACATGAGAGATCTTATTGGAATGAGGAAAATACTCTAAAACTGATTTATGGTGATGGTTGCAACCAGTGGGTAACTTTAGTAAAAATCATTGAATTGTATACATACAGTGAATGGCTCTTATTATATGTAAGATGTGTCTCAAGCAAGTGTTTTCAAAAAAGCAGATGAGGGGGCTGGCTTGGTGGCATAGTGGTTAAGTTCCTGCATTCTGCTTTGGCAGCCCAGGGTTTGCTGGTTCGGATCCTGGGCACGGACCTACTCAAAGCTCAAGCCATGCTGAGGCGGCATCCCACACAGAAGAGCAACAACTCTACAACTATGATACACAACTATGTACTGGGGCTTTGGGGAGAAAAAAAGAAAAAAGAGGAAGATTGGCAACAGATGTTAGTGCAGGGCCAATCTTCCTCAAAAGAAAAAAAAAGCAAATGTGGGAAGTAAAATTATATAGCATTATGTTTAGCCAGAAGCCCAAAATGTTTGTATTACCTTTTTTATAAAGCCATCAAGGATATGTTTTTAAATTTCCAGTTACTTTGAACCCTGAATACTCTGTTTCTAGAGCCAGGATCACAGGAAATATCAGTGGAACTCCCTTTCAGACTGACATTGGCATATGTATATACTTTTTAATGCAATTTTGTTTTCCTGGATTCAAAACAGAAAACGCATTGTATCCTCCTTATCTTTGAAAATGAGTCATAGCCCTTAGTTTTCTGGCTGTTATAGGTATGACATTGTCTGTAAAACATTTGATGAAAAAACACGAGAACCAGTTAAAATTAGCTTTGCTTTTCATTTCTTCATTTACTACATTTTCTCTTTTTGTTTGTTTTGTTTTAGATCACTGTGTCCACTACTATGATCTTCGAAACACTAAGCAGCCAATCATGGTATTCAAAGGACACCGAAAAGCAGTCTCTTATGCCAAATTTGTGAGTGGTGAGGAAATTGTCTCTGCGTGAGTATTACTCTCTTGAGAGGTTGAGCTTAACACAGATCTCTGTCATTGTCACTTACCAGTTTGTAATGTCACCATGGATATATCTAAAGAGTAACACTGTGGTGTATGCACTTTTTCTTACACAGTAGATTTTTTTCTTTTTTGCTGAGGAAGATCTGCTATGAGCTAATATCTGTTGCCAATATTCCTCTTTTTGTATGTGAGCCGCCACCACAGCATGGCCTCTGACAGACGAGTGGTGTAGGTCCACAGCCAGGAACTGAACCCAGGTTGCTGAAGCACAGTGCACCAAACTTAACCACTAGGCCACCAGGGCTGGCCCAAATAGTAGATTTTTTTAACTTGTCTAACTAAAATATATGTATAGTCTGGTCTGTGTTGCTCACTTTTGTATGTTATTTATGAATAAAATCCTAATGATACTAGTTTTTACTGTAGCTCCCTGAAACATTTGAACTTCACATTAAATTTCAGCTACTGCTTCTCCTTGAGGAGAGAAACAACATAGTTGATGCAATATAAGAGTAGTGTTTTATTTATTAAAGTCTACTAATGTTATTATGTATTTATCTGCATTGCAGTACAGTAGTAGTATTTTTGATATTAAGTAATATTTGGTTGACTGTTTATGATTCCATGTTACTTGATCTCCCTATGATTTCATGGTGAGCTTTAAATGTTTTGAAGAGAACTTTCTAAGTATGGCTGTTTATACCCACTATGTCCTCTGAGAAGTCTTCTGAACTAGAGAATCTTAATATAGGCTTTTAGTTGTCTTTTATTTTGTTTGAAGGTAACAAGATGTCAACCAGGTAATAAATCTCAATTGCCAAAATTTTGTTGACCAAGCTCTTCTACTAACAGAGGCAGTCCCTTCTTTCTGTTATCCGTTTCGTGGTTCTGTTTATTTTATATTACCCTAGTAAATTCTCATTCTTAATTTCTTTCTTTGTCATATCTATTATTTCTTCTCAAGCTCTCAATGATACATTACTTTCACTTAGCTTCTAATCTCCCTTAGGAGATTATTATGCCAGAACCTTGTATTTGGTATCTCCTATCACATCCATACTGGTTGCTCTACATAAGAATTTGGTCATTTCAGTTGGTTTAGAAAGGTAATTTGAATTGACTTACAAAAAAAGGAAAAAAGGAAAGTGGGAACTGAACTTTCCAAGGGGAGGTAATATAGGTAATTAATTCACAATCTAAATTAAGTGGTAACCAGTCAAAAAGTATTCCATCTTTAGGAGTAATAATGGCCAGTAAATAATTACAAATTTATGCAGATTCAAATATGGATGATGGATTATATGGCAAAAATACTTTTCTTCAATTTCAGATTTATAGATGTTGAATCAGTTAGTTTGATTTCAACTAGTTGTAGTATATGTATACTTAATTGTATAAATTGGAAATCTTAGTTGACCTTATTAATGTGGATATGTTGTTTATATTTTCACTAATCTTTTTTCCTTCTTAATTTTTACAAATCACGATTTTTCTCTTGGACATATTTGGAGTTTTGAAGTATTTAGAATCCACGAGTATATTAAAATACTAAAAAGTAATATTAAAATATACACATACTGCTACAACCTCTGAATTCTTGGCCAATAAGAAACTGTATAAATATATAAAGGGATAGTCAATGGAATATTGTTGAGCAAAGAACAAATTTAAAACAACCTAAATGTCTAAGAGTAGATGTTATGTTGAAAAAATGCTGAGAAGCAATAGAGAAGTATTTAAAGAGTTTCGAGTTTGGCCTCTGAAATAAGACAGTTTCAATCTTGACTCTGCTATTTACTAGCTGTGGTACCTTGAAAATGTCCTTAACCTTCTAAATTTCAATTTCCTCATCTCTAAAATGGAGCTAATAACAGTACTTATGTTGTGAATCTTTTTTGTGTGTGTGTGTGAGGAAGACCAGCCCTGAGCTAACATCCGTCGCCAATCCTCCTCTTTTTGCTGAGGAAGACTGGCCCTGGGCTAACATCTGTGCCCATCTTCCTCTACTTTATATGGGACGCCGCCACGGTGTGGCTGACGAGCAGTGCGTCAGCAGGCGCCCGGGATCCATACCTGCGAACCCCGGGCTGCCAAGCGCGAACTAAACCGCTGCACCACTGGGCGACCCCGTGAATCTTTACATAAAATAATGTATGTAAATATTTAGCATAGTGCCCTATTCTGTGAATGTTACAGTAAAAGAAAAGGTGATTTATTGTGTAATAAAGACATAGAAACGTATTTATTTTACAGAAAAACGGTAAAACAAATTGTTGAATGAGGGAGAAGCAATTTACAAAATAATATGTATGGTATGATCCAGTTTTTATAACAAAAGTCAGAAAAAACAAAAACATGGTGTTTTATTCAAGTCCTAAGATTGTCTCTGTATGATAGGATTGCTGGTGATTTTTATATTCAGTTAGTTTTTGGTAAATAACTGTATTTGCATATTATTTCAGTAAGATAAACTACTTTATATAGACCATTTAATCATTCATAGTATTCCACCCCTTTAGGTACAACTAAGCTATGAAAATAGTTTATATTCAGTCTGCTAATACAATTCAACATTTGAAAAGTAAATCAGATCAAGTGGAACAATTGTATCCCTGAAATTAAGCACAACTCCCAATAAGAGCTCTTTTGTTGTTTGATGGTGGTGATATGGTGGTATTGATGACTAATGTTTATTAAGCTCTTCCTACATGCCCAAGTACTATTGACAGCATTTTAAAATAATTAATTTAATTTTCACAATATCTTACAGGATTCATCTAATTCTATAAGGTAGGAATCATTGTTTTTCACATTTAACTAATGAAGAAACTCAGACCAGAGAGGTTGTAAAACTTCCCCAAGGTCAAAAGCAAATTAATGGCATATTGAACATTCTAACCCAGACAGTGTGGCTCCAGAGTGCATTCTTAACCCAAAAACGGGATTACCTCTAATTAGTAGTGATGAGTTTCATGCCACAAAATTTTAAATGCATTCTAACGTTTTGTGTTTGCCTCAGCTCAACAGACAGCCAGCTAAAGCTGTGGAATGTAGGGAAACCATACTGTCTACGTTCCTTCAAGGGTCATATCAATGAAAAAAACTTTGTAGGCCTTGCTTCCAATGGAGATTATATAGCTTGTGGTAAGTGAAACCATCTTTTCCTGAAACTTTTTAGCAGGTATCTGTCACTGAGATTGCATTCAATGGAAATAGAGTACATACCAAGTCAGGAAATGATTTGTACATTCAAAAGGTAGCATATAGACTCAATGCCTCAGCACTTTGAATTTTGCTTGGATTGTACTGGAGGAAGCATTAGTCTTTCCCTCCTTTACTGGGCACAAGCCCTGATAACATAAAATAGCGTAAGATTGTTAAGTATGTTTTATAGTTTTTCTCCATTTTAACATAATTTCTATAGATTTTATGTAGAATACAGAAAATATTAATTTCTGCTAGTATCCTAACTTTGGAGACATTTGTCTTCTTAAGCTTGATATTCATTTTCCCCTATATAGTGTCCTCCTCATTAAGCAGTCTGTTTAGGTAGTCTTGATCGGTTATTCTAGGACTTGTATTGTTGATAATTTATACAAATTTAAATCAGAAGTAAAAAGATCAAATTTGGTACTGTTCCTTCGAATGCACTAATATATCTAATGCCTGAATATATAAACTTTCATCGGTACTTTTAAATAACTTGGTCTTGAGTCGGTAAAGTTGACTTGCTACACGTGTACATGAACCTACACCCTGCCAAAGCAAATCTCTCTCATAATTATCCTACTTTAATAGACTGCTCAAAAACATAGGTTTTTAGACCACTCATCTAGTAGAGTAATGCCTTTATTGGGGAATGAGAAATAAGTTTTGTAGGTTATTAAAATTTGCGCTTATAAGTGCTATAACTTTCTTTTTCCTCCTTAGCTAGAAATCTTTCTAAATATAATTTAAGATTCATGATATAACAAATTTCTAGTTCTCTTCTAGACCTCTGCTATAAATGATTTTATGTAGTAATTTCAGCCTTAGAATTATCAATATTGTTATATCATTTAACAATGATTATTTCTTTAAATAAGTAAAATATAGCTTTTTTCTATGAATCCTTTTCTCACGTGATTCACAAGACATCCTGTGCTCTGGTCTTTCAAATTTAACCATAAAAAGATTATTAGTCTTTGAGCTTAAACATTGAATGATAATTACCTTATGAATGTGATTTCCTAATTCTGAGTTCTCCCATTCTAAAAAAGGTATTTTTTTCTTCATTTTTTTTTTCCAGGAAGTGAGAACAACTCTCTTTACCTGTACTATAAAGGACTTTCTAAGACTTTGTTAACTTTTAAGTTTGATACAGTCAAAAGCGTTCTGGACAAAGACCGAAAAGAAGATGATACAAATGAATTTGTTAGTGCTGTGTGCTGGAGGGCACTACCAGATGGGGTAAGTTTTCATATCAGTTTTTTCTCTTTGGTGTCTCATATAATGCTTTATGTTTATATATACAAGTGAGTTTTTTTAAGTTTAAAGTATAAATTGATATGTTTTCTTTTTTGCGTAGTAGTGCGTCACCAAAGGAAACAGGCATTTTAGGTAGTAATTGAAACGTCACGAATGAAACAGTGTTGTGCTGACATGATGTCTCTCCTGTGTACCCACAGCATCTTGTGCATACCTCGGTTACACCATAGTCACATTGTATCTTTATATTTTTCCATAAGATTGGAAATTTCTCCAGAATACCCACTGTGTCTCATTTTCTTTAGTAATCACATTTATGCGTAATAAACATTCAGCTAAACCTGGTATTAGGAAAAAAAAATTTGACGTAGGTAAAGGAGAGCGGCCTGTTTGTACACCTAATTAAATACTATTTGGACAGAATTGGTCTCTACAAAATATATTTTTACAAGAATATTTAAAGACATTTAATTTTTTAACAAGAAAGTTGCACTTCTGGGTTGCAAAAAAAAGTTTCCTCAAACTTGTCACTTATTCATACATTTTAAAGTACAAGCTTTCTCATAAGTTATGTGAAGGAATAATTGTTTTATTATTTTTGTAAATGTTAGTCATTCATTAATGCCATTTTTCTTCAAAAAATAGTTTTTTAGATGCTAACTTTTGGTTAGTTTTATTTTTGACACAAAAACATCTTATTTGATGGCTGCTTTAAGATATCTGAATTCTAGTTACAGTTTCACTTTAATTAGATATATTCCATTGCCATCTTGTTTAAGTTCTCTTACTCAACCTCTGGTTTTGGTAATGAGAGACTAGGTGATTTGGACCAACCCTCCCTCTAAGTAGAACTAGAAATGGACCAAGTGTATGTATTTTAAAAAACAGAACCAAAAACCTGTTTGAAGGCGTTGGAAAGTAAATAAGATAGAAAAGAATTACCAGCCTAGGAATGTGAGCCTGGCTTTTGAGTATACTCCTCTTCCCCTGGGAGCATTTGCCAATTTTGGTGGAATGGCTCAGAGCACTTGTGGTAGCCTCACAGGGACATAGGGATTGGAGTCTAGTGCTCACCTTTGGTTTTAGGTTCCCAAAGTGCTGTAGTCTAGGGTACACCAGTAGAAGATAAACCCTCACAGTGATTGCAGCTCAACTTCAAATCATATCAGCCCTGAAATTAAATTGAAGTAATCCTGGATTGCTAGTGTCCACAGGATACAAACTTTAATCCTCTCTGAAAGAAAATATTCAAGAAAAGATCATCTAAGGACTTCATCTGTTTTTTCAAAATTGTAAATACAATAACTAGGGCACAATAAAAAATAAACAGACATAGGAAAAGGCAAGCCAGCATGAATAAATCCAGCGTAAGCAATGGACAGTAGAAACAAAGTCACAGCAGCTCAGGATATTGGAATTATCAGACCTAGCTTGAAAATAACCATGCTGGCAAATGAAAGACAAGATTGAAAATTTCAATTGGGAACTAAAAACTATTTTAAAGATGAAAATCCTAGAACTGAAAAAATATAATTACCAAAATTGAGAACTCAGTGGGTTTGTTGAATGGAAGATGAGACACAGTTGAAAAGAGAATTATGGAATTTGTAGGTAAGTTAGAAGAGAATATACAGAAGGAAGCATGGAGAGACAAAAATGATGAAAAAATACAGAAAAGAGATAGAAGATGAATTAAGAAAGTTAAACATATTCAATAGGAGACCTAAAAAGAGAGAAGAGAAATAATGCAGCTGAAGCAAATCTTGGAAAGGATTATTGGTGAGAACTTTACAAAATTGATGAGAGACATCAAGGCAGAGATTCAATAAGCATTTGTACCCCAGAGAATAAATGACTTGAAATCTGCAATATGAGTAAAGATTTAATATCAGACCTGGACCCTGAACAGACCTAGACCTGCCTGAAAATCTGACTTTGTGTCTCCCTTCTCATAACACCATTTTGTGGAAATATACTGAGTTAAGACAAACACAGAATGTTATGTGCTAGGAGCTAGTTATCTCTTAAATTTACTATGAAACCCCATCTGTGGTATTGCATCTGGACTGAGAGAACTGTGAGTTGGTGTGTTGGCCTTACATTTATGCAAAGTGAACAGTGTAAGACTGGCAGGAAACCAAGGCACATCTCTGTATTGAAGTGAACCACAAGTATCTTAACTGACCTTGGCAGCTGTGCATACTCTTTATGTGGGTTGGGGGGAGATCCAAGAAGCTATGTGTGTGAATAGTTGCTTGGCCTCCTGATGAGTTTGAAGATGCTGTGTGTGCTGAATTATTGAACTTGTATTGCTAACTATAAAGCTAACTAATTTAGTGCTAGATTAAAGCTAATTGTGTCTGGTCCTGTGACCCCTGCTGGTGGTGGGACAGTCTCACCATGACACATCATAGTGAAACTGCTGAAAATAAAATACAAAGGGGTATTCTTAAAAACAGACAGAGAAAAAGTATTGTCTTCAAAGGACCAGCAGTTAGACTGACAGCCAACTTCTCAGTGAAGCAATGGAAACCAGAAGATAGTGGGACCAAATCTTCAGTGTGTGAAGGAAAATACCTGCCAATCTAAAATTCTATATCCAGTGAAAGTCTCTGAAGACAAAAGTAAAATAAAGACATTTTTAGGTAAATAAATCTGAAGAATTTGCCACCAGCAGACCTACATTAAAGAAAACCTTTAAAGGATATTCTTAAGGCGGAAGGAAACGATACTGAAGATGAAGATGAAGGTCAGAGATGTAGAAAGGAATGGAAAACAATAGACATGGTAAATATGCAGTAAATCTAAATGCATATTGACTATATAAAGTAATGATGTTGGATTTAATAAACACATAGAATTAAGTACTTGACAATAATAACTTGTCAGAATGATAAATGTAATTAAAATGTTCTCAAGTCCTTGCCTTGTCACGGAAAGAGGTAAAAGAACTGATTAATATTAGACCAAAAAGGACATATATTGTAGTTTGTAGGATAACTTCTAAAGCAGATTCTTAAAGTGTGCTACCTAGACCAGCAACATCAGCATTACCTGGGAACTTGCTTTATTTCATAATAATAAGATTAAAAGAAAAGTTCTGTAACTCACTTCATTAGCATTCCAGATTTATTTTAAATCTGATTTTTATTAAAGTGTTGCTTTGATTAGCCACAAAAAATAACTTTATTTCCTTACTTTAGATGAGGCAGAAGGTGTGAGACTCCTTTGATCATTTATTGAATAAATATTTATTATGTGCAGTCACAGTTCTAGATACTGGAGATAAACTGTGAACAAACTGTAGAAAAAAAAATCCTGACCCTATAAGGAGACTTAGAATTTTATGTGCCAGAGGAGGCAAAAAACAAGATAAGTTATTATATGAGAAGGTGATGAGTGCTTTGGAGAAAAACAAAGCATAAAAGTGGGATAGGGAATGTTGGAGTAGGGGGTTGTAGTTTTCATTGGTGGTGACAAAATGTCTACGTGAGTAGCTAAATTAGAGCACAGGTAGAAGGAGATGCCGACCTAATCCATGTTTAAATGTAGGAGAAGAGTATTCCAGGTGAAGTAAACAGTTCAGAGGCCTTGAAGTACAAATGTGATTAGTGTTCAAGGAATAGAAAGAAGGCCAGTGCTGCTGCACTACAGTGAGCTAGGTGAAGAATAGTAGATGATTTCAGAGCAGTGAAGAGCCACATCTCTACAGCATTGTTTACCATTGTTAGGACTTTGGCTTTTATTGGGAGCGAGTTGGGAGCCATTGTAAGATTTTGAGCCAAGTATTGATATAATCTGACTTAAATTTAAAAAAAATCAGTTTGGCTGTTTTGTGGAGAACAGACTATAATGTGTCAGCAGTGAAAGCAGTAAAGCTGTTGCAATGATCCAGGTAAGATTATTAGTGGTATACCAGTGATAAGTAGTCAGATCCTGTTCACATTTTAAAAGTGGAACCAATAGAATTGCCAATAGATTCCATGTGGAGAGTGAAAGAGAAAAGTCTAGGATGACACCAAGGTTTTTTCCCCAAGGAACTTTAAGAGTGGAGTTGCCATTAATTAAAATGAAGACTACCAGAGGAACTGTCTTAGGGGAGAAGACCAAGAGTCAGCTTTGAGACTGGCTAAGTTTGAGAGTTACTACAAATGCTAAGTGGAGATATGAAGTTTGGAATTCACGGGAGACTTGTCAACTGGTAAAGTTGGAGATGTTACTTGCCATCTGTGTGGGCATGCTAAGTTTGACATTCACAGCAGATTGTGGAGCCAGAGATACAAATTTGTTAACTGTTGGCATATGATATTTAAGCCAAGAAACTGGATAGGATCTCTCTAAGGGAGTGTAATTAGAGATTAAAAGTAATATGAGTACCTTACTTGAAGGCACTTCGTTGTTCAATGATTGAGGCAATGAGGAGGAATCAACAAAAAGAAAAGGAGTGGTTATCCATAGTAGGAAAATTGGTGCCTGGGAAGCCAAGTGAAGAAAGTTTTTCACGGAGGGGGAATTGATCATCTTTGTCAAATGCTACTAATATAAGTAAGATGAGCAAAAGAAAATGAAAGGAGTGGTAAGACAAAAGCTTGATGGGAGTGGTTTTAAGAAAGAAGGGAGGGGTCTGCCCAGTGGCGTAACAGTTAAGTTCGCATGCTCCACTTGGGTGGCCCATGGTTTGCAGGTTCAGATCCTGGGCGCGGACTGACGCACTGCTTGTCAAGCCATGCTGCGGTGGCATCCCACATAAAGTAGAGGAAGATGGGCACAGATGTTGGCCCAAGACCAATCTTCCTCAGTAAAAAAGAGGAGGATTGGCAACGGATGTTAGCTCAGGACTAATGTTCCTCACAAAAAAGAAAAAAAAAGGAAGGGAGAAGTTGGAGATAGTGAAGTACAGAGAACTGTTTTGGAGAGTAATAAAATAGTACCATGTTTAATCTCACCTAGATTAAACTTTTGTAATATATAAAATCAGTAGCTGTCTCTACAAAGGCTAAACATTTCATTGTCTTTCTATGCTTTATTTCTATCCTATCTAATGTTAATCACAAGAAAGAGATCAAGTTAAGGACACTTACAAAATAGCTTAACTTTGAAAGTTTTCTTAGTTTTTGGACAAATGTAACTGGTATATCAATCTACTCTATGAATTAACAGAAAACATAAAACTATTCAATTAATAATATAAAAAATTGCATATGCCTTTATGTTATCATTTATGGCAGTAATTTAGTCATAGAGGATAATGAGAAATTAAGAATGAGTGGTAGAGGGAGAGACACAAATACAAATAGATATCTTCTTTTAGGGCAGCATCTCAATCTTATAAAAATTTAGGATATTTTCCTGCAGATAAAATTTTTGTCTAGCCTTACTTTTTCTTATAGCCTAGATACATATATTTCCTTTTGGCCACTTCTAGCTAAAAATGAACAGTAATCTCGAGCCCTGTTTTGAATAATCAGCCAAGATCATATATAATTTCTACTCTTTTTATTCCTACCATCCTACATATAAACTGGAAAGAATGTTATACACCGCCCTTTTTTAAGATGTTGGTCAGTTTCATTGTAGCATTTATTGCATCCATCCTCCTACTTTATGTCACAGTGCTGTGAAAGATAACTGCATGCTGCTCTCCCACCTTCACATTTGCCATGTGGTCTACTTTTGCATAAGGCTTGCAATTTTTACTTTAATTTACTCCTGTTAAAGACAGAGAATATTTCTAATGTTGTTTCTTTTAATCTGAGAGATGGTACTTTGTTCTGTGTCTTTTTCTTCCAAATATTTTCCCTCTGTCTAAAAGCACTTGTATTCGGTCACCTTAGGGTTTGCTGACAGATTCTTCTGTCCCTTGTTCCTCAGCTTTGTCTTGCAAAGGTAGTGGCTCTAGCATTTCTACCACTAAAATGCCACAACCTCTTGTACTGGTATTTAATTTTCAAAGAGGTTTTAAGATGTTTCATTTGAACTCGAGTGAAAATACTTTTTTTTAGAATAATTTTTTTTATTGCAACTTAAGTTCTCTCTAGAATATTTAGAAATAGTAATGGTTGTTCTGTACTAATGAAGAATGCAGAATTCTTCATTTTATATTTTGGTTTTAGTTTATTATTTTAATTCATTTGAAGACATTTTAATTAAAGAAGCTTTAGTAGCTTAGAGTTATTGGCATAAGGATGTTGTAGTATTGCCAGATTCTTAGAATTTTTCCCCCAAGACTAAATCTTATTATTTGTATTGCCTATTTCAGTATTAACTTTCATGGTTTTTTAAAAAATATAAATCTGTGAGAAATAACTACTTGGGATACCACATATCACTTTACCTTTATTCAGGCTTTGGAATTTAATTTCCTCATTGGTTATTTTTTAAATATAAAGAAGAGAACTTGATCATATGTTTAACTTGCTGTCATGAAAGAAATTTACTATCCATTTATTTGAAGAAGCAATTGTAAATTCTAAAACTGTGTACTTGAATGTATTGTATTGATATCAGATTGCACATCCAGATACATTCCATTCGAAGAATTATACAGTCTTTGAAATAAATGAGGTTTGCTTTATTTCCATACACAGCACTCAACTCTATACTTTTGAACATAGAGAATGGTGGGTTAGTAGGCTGCAATTTCAATTCGTTTTCTGACTCTACTTCTTTGAAAAGTACCCCATAATTTATTTGGCGTCTTGTGTCCAGATGTAGTCAGCTTTTGCTATCTGATACTTACTAGAAACAGCCACTCTCTGGATTAATAAAGTCCATAGGTAATCAACAATCCATGTCAGTTCTAGTTTCAATCTTTCTTTCTAAAATATTCTAGATACTTACAATTTCTAGCAAGTTTGAAAGAGCGGGTATACCTAAAAGGAAGTAGTGATATGGTCTGGATAATTTATTAACTAAATAATTATCCTTCAACTAATTTAGAGCTGATTCAAAGAAAATTTTTTGCATATATATTAAGAGAATGTGGACTCAGAGTGAATCTCCTTGGCAAACACTTAGGTAGAGAATAATGTCATTTTGTAACATTATCTCTTAGTTGTTTTTTGTTGTTGTTTTTAGTGATTGTCAAAGAAACAATTAGAAATGAATGTGTGTATATTTTAGAGAATTTAGAGAAAAAAATACAAAGAAGAAAATGTCTATTATCACTTTTCCCAGAAATAACCAATGTTAATATTTAATGTAATTAATCTTCATGTAATTTTTCCATTCATAGGTACTTTTTTTTCAAGAAAATTAAATATTTTATATATTACTATGTATTCTTTACCTTTTGCCTTTATCGTGAACAGTTCCCAGGTCAAAATTTATTTTGAAAAGAGTATTCTCAATGGCTGCATATTATTCTAGTCTAAGGACTTCCCATAAGTGGTGTACCATTGTTGTCGAGGATATTTATGTTTACTTTTTACTACTATGTAACTTTTTACTACTATGAATAATGCTTCTTGAATATTTTTGCAGTAAATCTTTGAATTTTTCATTAGTTCTTTAGAAGAGAACCTTAGAGATTTATCCATTTAAAGAAAATGAATAGCTTTAAGGCTTTTGATTAAAATTGATAGATTGCCTTCCAGAAAAGTTTATTTTCGTTTGCTCTTGTACCAAGAAAGTCCAGGGGTTTCAGTTTCACCAGGCCCATAAAATATGGAATGTAATGCCAATTTCTTTGTCAATTTGAAAATCTCATGTTAGTAAGCTAAAAGTGATAATTTTTTGTCAGTTGTTTCCATAAACAATTTTCTAAAATGTTAACTTTGATATTCTTACAAATTGTATACTTATATACTGAGAATTATCTCTTTTAAAAGAAATTCTTGCTTGAAAGAGAAATACCATGCAACTGAGGTAACTGTCTTATAATCATAGTCCTCTGGCCATTTGGTATTAGTAATTTAAATCTATTCCACTATCTCCCACACTCCACATCCACCTTGAATGTAATGCTACAAAGCTAAGGTAAATTTTGGACAATATTCTTTATTTCTGTCATATCTTTTTTATCATCACTGCTTTATTCAGAGACTGGAGTTAGGTAAAGGAAATTATATATGTTCTGTATCTGTGGATCCTTCTGTGGCATGCCTCTTATCTGAAGCTATTTGAATGAAATATAAACTGATTCAAGAATGCAAATGACTATTTCTGTTCTTAAGTGGTCATGTCTATGTAAAGGAATACCATATTCTTGTTAGAGGCAGATCCTGAGTCCATAGTAACTCCCACTGAGGCTGTGGGTACCCTCATCATTGTTTTTATCATCTCTCAACTACATCATACATAGTTATCTAGTCTTGGGTCACCAATTCAAATTTGTATCTAATGGTAAAAGACAATACTTGTAAAGGACACTTAAGACTCCCTTAGGTCTTCAAAAGTGACCAAAAAAGTATATACTGTATCATCAGAGGAAGCATTGGTTATTAAGGGTGGATATTTTTCTCCTGTGGCTTGAAACTCCAGGAAGCATATTAAAAGTTTCTGTAGCTTTAGAGTGAAGGATGTCCGGATAATGATTTCCTAATTTCCCTCCTTTGAAACCAAGTCCCTCAAACTTGTCTTGGGAAACCGTCAACTGTGTTATCCCTCATACTATACAAAGTTATAAGCATCTTAGGCAAGAGTGTCTTTTTCAGTCGGATAATGAAATATGTTCTTCTATTCTTATTTCTAATGAATAAAGCTTTGTATAGTGAATTGCTTATTTTGAAATGTTTAAATCTTTGTGTTCTTAAGCAGATCTTTTCTTTACCTAAATCTCTCATGATTCTTATCCATTAAAATATTTGCTGAATGAATTAATATACTGCCTTGTACTGTTATTTGTGTTTATGTCTCATGTCTCCTTCTGACTTGCAAACTCCTTGAAAAAAAGGCATCATCGTATATTGAGTAAGAGTACAGACTATGGAGCCAAGCAACCTAGGTTCAAATCATACTTCCCACTTAGCAGCTCTGTGACCTTGCTCAAGTTCCTTAACTGTACTGTGCTTCAGTTTCCTCATCTATAAAGTGCTGATGATAATAGTAACCTACCTCTTAGGGTTATTGTAAAGTTAAAATAAGTTAATATACATAAAGGGTTAAGAATAGTTTTTGGCAGATAGTAAGAGCTGTATAAGTGTTTTCTATTAGCATTCTTCATTTTTTAATTACCCTTAGCACTAAGCAAATTGTTCTCACATAATGTGTATTTAATATATAACTTTTCTAATGAATGATACAGCCCTTCAGGCTTGACTTCTTGTTTTTTGCATAATTAAATATATAGTAATTTTTGAAACCAAAGGAATACTGGAATAGAAGTGGGAGATGCTTCTAATGTCTAATAGATGCACTTAAAACTCAGTGGTAATATCAAGACTACATTAATTTAAGAAAACTACTTTTCCTGACATGAACATTCATGGGTACTTATATGATTATTTCATAATTATCATTTGCCCCTTGGGATGTAACCTTCAGGCTTTTGCCTATTTTCAAAAGCAACAAAAATTTTAAAGTGTGTGAAGCTATAGGGAAATTGGTATTTTATTATTTGCTTAATATTTTTGTTAGATTTATAGCCTGGTCCTCCTTCCCTTTCTCCATTGCATTAGCACTATTTCACAATTCAGTCTTCTCTTGAAAAGACTTATCTATTTTTCCAGTTTATATATGTTTTTATCTAAGAGATAGGCATCCATCTCTGACTTAGTAAACTGGGTATAAAGCAGATTGTACTAAACTAGGGAAGTTAAAGCACATGTGAAAAGCCAGTATGCTTCTGTGAAAGTGCAGAAAACATCCATAATAAAATGTCTTTATACCAGTGATTCTCAAACCTGACTGATCATCAAAATCACCTTGGGATCTATACAAAAAAAATAACAAACAATTCTATTCTTAGACCCATGAATCTGTATTTTGGGGGAGGAAAGGAGAAAGGTAGAGATTTGTAGTTTGAAAAGTTTCCCAAGTCTCCTTGGAAAATTATATGAACAATCAAGTTTGGAAACAGATGATTCAGTTACCGCTGGAAAGAGATTTGTTATACATAGTAACCAAGAGGCATAAATGTTTCTCAAACATCTGCTAAAGAGGGAATAATTGTAATTATGAATACCTAATGTCTGTTAGATTTTGCTACTCCCTTATCTACCTCAGGAAGAAGCACAAACAAAAAATAATAAGATGTGGTCTTTTTTCTTTAATTATCAAAAGTTACCCTTGACGTATATTAACTTTCCACACTTATAAGCTATTTCTCATCCTGAATTCTTCAGTGAACACTGAGAAGACAACATACGACCTTCTTTTTCTTGTCTTCTCTCCTTACTTCAGTTCTGTTTCTCTTTTTCCTTTTATCTTTCCTTTCCTTTCTTCTTTCCTCTAGCCGGATGGTTTATAACACTTTAGAAAATTTTCCTGACTGGAAGAGGGCCAATCTGAATGAACTCTTGTCTGTATTGGGCGTGGAAGGAAAGAAGACTGAGCATGGACCCTGACTTCCAGGAAGACTGGCTCCTATCTCCTCCTAAGTGCCCCACTCTTCCCTTAGTGTCCAAACTAGAGTGGGGAGGAAAACTAGAAAAGAGAGGAGACAAGAATGTGGTGCAATACTGAAGCAAACCTGTAATTTACTCTCTAAGTCAATTACATTAAGTATAAATATTCATTAACCTTAATGTCCACTACTGTATGGACAACCTCTGTGAAAACATTTAGATATTTTATGGTGAGTATTGTAATGAAATCAACAAAATAGGATTTAGTGGGTCTGCTAGTCTACATTTAAAATATTTTAGTCATTTTTATATGTACTGTAATGGAATTTGACCTATATTAGAATGGCTTTTATAATTTTTTCTTATTAAATACTTTTTTAAAAATAGTGTCTGTCTTTCTGAAGTATGCTAATTTTGAAGCATAGTATTGACACAAATCTTGAAGCTACTTGGTTTTTGCTTTTGTTTTTTGTTTTGCCTTTTTTAAGGTTAAAAAATAATAATATGAGAGTACATTCTGAATTATGCTGTTAACTTGTAAATAATTTTAATTATTACCCCACCGTGCTTAAACTTGTCTAAAGTATTTTGAGATGGGAAGGGATTTAACTTTGGTTTCTAAATGTTTATCTTTTGATAGTTCCTATCAAATTTCCATAATAGTAGTAGAAAGAAAGAGAGTGAATGTTGAATATTGTTTCCTTAACTTAAAAGTTTACAACTTAAAAGTTTATTTCCTTAACTTAAAGTTTCCTTAACTTCAAGTTACTTCAATTGGTTTCATAGGCTGAAGTGTATATTTGGAAAAACATGATTATTTTCTAATTGAATAAAAATATTTTTTTAAATTACTTAAAGCAGAAATAGCCACGGACAGAAACTGTTTAAGAGAATAGTGTTACCTCCTAATTTAAACTTTCATCCTATCTGGGGAAAAGAAATATATTTTTGTGTTTTACTTCCAGAGTCCCACATTAATCCCCGTTGTTCTCATGACACTCTCCTATATTGATGTGATCGTTATGGGGGTTTTGTGTCTTTCATGTCTCTTACTTTATCATTTCTTAAATCCCGTTATATGCAAGATTTTTCCAAATAAAGCTATCAGAAGTTGGCATTGACTATTCTCAGGAGGTGGAAAAGTTATTACTGCTCAACACAGGAATAATTAGATTAAAGAAAAGTCAATCTATTATAATTGCTGTAAGGAAGCCATTTAATTTTGTGTCTGTTTAAATTAGTCTTTTTTTATTGTAGAGAAGATTAACTTGGATGAAAATATAGATTCTTTATTTGAACTGTGATAGCCAACCAAAAGATGGAGATAAGAGGCAGAAAATAAATCTAAATAATTTAGTTTAAATGACAGTGTTTACACATTGTTGAGAATTAAATAGGCAGTTTGTCTTGCTTGTATTTGTCTTCAAGATCTTTGAAATTAGGAAGCTTTGGGGATAGATTGTATAGAAAGTAAATCTGACTTCAAGATTCAATTCCTTTTTGTTAATTTACTGTTTTAAATCCTAAGTATCTAGTTGAGGCTTTGTGAATCACCAAGCATAAATTTGAGGTGCTTTCCAGAGAATGGGAGAGAAAAACAGTTAGTAGTTGGCTTTGTTTTTAGTGTGTTTTATTTCTTACAACATTCCAAACATTGATTTATTTTAGGAGACCCAAGAGTTTATCTTTTTATTTTAAAAAATCGCTAAGAATTATTATATCTCTCAAAAAAAGTCCTCATGGATCCCACAGTAGAGTTACCACCTAATAAATAAGAAATGAAATATTTCATTTCATGCCCGACTACATAAATACCTTTGTCTAGTTTGAAATATATAACTGAATAGATTTAATAACTGAATAGATTTAATCCTTATTTTTAGCAGCCAAGAATAATTTAAGTTTCCCAAGTCATACTCACATGCTCTTTCTTATTGTTTTTCACTTTGTTTTTTACCAGCTAACCAAATCTGTAATTCACATGATAATCCTTGATGTTTGTCCTAATGGAAGACTGTAGTGGTTCAGATTAATCCAAAGTGTCCACTAAGAAGAATGGATAATTGGTATAGAGACTTATTTGGGTATTTACATTTAAAAACAAGTTTTATCTTATATTCTGAAAAGAATAAAAGGAAGTTTCTGCCTCTCCCAATTAATAAGTTAGCGTTGCAACTTCCAAGTTCAGTAGGAGTCCCTGTGTACAAGGAATATTTTTGTTTCCTCAAAGTTTTCTGTTTTG
This sequence comes from Tapirus indicus, assembly GCA_031878705.1. Classification (NCBI taxonomy): domain Eukaryota; kingdom Metazoa; phylum Chordata; class Mammalia; order Perissodactyla; family Tapiridae; genus Tapirus; species Tapirus indicus. Next base: position 83,535,300 of record CM062922.1, read on the forward strand.
TAAAGGGTTGAAGATCTTTTCATTCTAAACCTTTTATATTTTGCAAGATTTTTAAGATCTGACAACTGTCTTTCCCTTTACTAATGGAAAGGATGAATTATTGATTAGCAAAACAAATTCTAGGATCCTTTATGGGGAACTCACTGGTCTTATTGGTAGGGAAAGCCAGGTTACCCTGTAGAAAAAAAAATCTCCATCAGAATACTCACTATTTTTAAAAACAAGTTGTCAGTCATCTGATAATGAAAGAATAGAATGAAGGAAACCACTTAATTTTGACCAGAGATTGATTTTCCTCTATACATTAAGTGCATGCTTTTACTTATTTCTCTTTTTCCCTTTCATTCTGTCCTTTCCAAATCTTTATTTTAGGGATATGGAGAAAAAGATCACTTCTCAGGGTTAACTGGGGTTTGGGTTTTCTTGTTGGTTTTTAGCTTCTAGTTTTTTGTTAGTCTTTGTTTAAATGTCATATTAACTCTAAACTCACCCATTTGATATGACTAATGTGGGGAAAAGGTTTTGTTTTGTTTTTTGGTAATATTAGTGATTTATTTGAAGGTATATTTTTTTCTATCGAATGAGATTTATCAAAAACATGTTACTTTTAAGCTTTTGTATATCTATGTTTTTTAGGTATAGGGATTTGTATAAACCTGAGTTATTAAGGGTGAAACTATTGGCTCTGAATACGTGGGAATAAACCCTCAGGAAGAGATTTTCCCACCCGGTTTAGGTGCCTTGTTTCTTACTAAGTGATGAGTGGCAATTACTTTTTTAAATAAGCATGAGGTTTTGGGTCTTTGCATGAACATTTGCATTTGAATTATTATGCAGTTTCCTCTTATTATGCTTGCTAAAATATACAGGTTGCCTATCAGAAGAGTCAAAGCAAATTAAAATAACTACAAGCTTCCTTCTCAGTCTGTCCTAACCTATAAAGTAATGCCTGACCAAGTAGAAACTTGGTATCTTAGCATTTGAATCCTCTAAATCCAGTTATATCTTATTCATGAGACCTAATGACCTTTTTTATCCCTTGTCATCTGTGCTTCAGAGTGTTATATTTTTCTCCACTATAAAGAACTTTTAGAAAATAGAGAACAAGGAGAATTGGCCTGTAATTCTACCACCTGAACAGAACCGCAGTTAGTGTTTTGGTGTTTGCCCTTTCAGTCTTCAGCTGATATTGTTAGATAGTTTTATAGTATAGATATATTTTGTATCTAGCTTTTTACATCCGTCACTACATCTAAGCATTTTCTCACCTTACATCATAATAGTAGTAGAAAACATTTATGTACATTATCAATTACTATTTGTCTATTATTATTAAGTATTTAGGCTGCCTCTAATTTTTTCTCAGTTCTAAGTTTGTAATATTTTGGGGCCTATGGTTTTTCCCCTTTTATCTTGCAATATTATATTTGTAATACAAAAATCCCATAAGTAGGGGAAAAAACTGGATCAAAACATTCAGATATATTTTAGTTTTTGATATCTATTATTATTTTGATTTCCAAAAAAGGACAAATTTTTAAACTTCAGTTTTTCTTAAACGTGCCACCACTGGTTGTTGGGGGAAGAGAGATGAGGGTGAGATAAAGAGAGATAATTTGTGGGTATGTATTTATATTTTTGTGTAGCTCAGACTTTGAAATCTGATGTCTGGGTATAAACCTTGGTTCTCTCACTCTCTGTGACCCCTTAGGAAAATTCCTTATGCTCTCTGAGTCTAGTTACTCATTTTTGAAGTGGATTAATACTAGTATTTAAATACCTCAAAGTGTTGTTTGGAAATAAATAAGATTATGTATATGAAACACTTGCACATAGTAAGTTTTCGGTAAATGGTAGCTACTACTAGTAAGAAATTAATGTGTAAAATGAGGAAATTAACATTTGAGCATCAATTCTGTATTTGTATCTTACTTAGTATTTTGCATAAGTTATCCAAATCTATTCTATGTATTTCTAGGAAGAAGGAACAGCATGTGCCAAAGCTTGAGAATATGAAAGAGTGCCATGGTTTGGAGGCTGCTGAGATATGACATGACTAGTAGGAGATGAAGTGGGAAATGGTAGATTAGGAAGAGTGATTTTTAAGGATCATTCTAGACTATATTAAGAACCTTGAACCTTATCTGTGCAAAAATAAAGGACTTTAAGAAGAGTGATTTACCTCAATTTTTGATTCATGGTTTTAGTTTAATTTTTAAAATAGAAAAAACAAAGATGGTGCTAGCAGAAGTGCATATAGTAGGCTGGAGTAGAAAGACACTGGTGACACGGTTTTACTTTGGTCCAAGAGTTTAGGAGATATGTTTGAGGTTAAGTTGGCAGGATCTGTTGTTTCATTAGAAGGATGATGACTCTAGGTTATAGCAGTTAATTAGCTTTTTCATTTTAAGTAAATCACTTAACATGTCTTAGTTTCATTTCTCTCTTCAATTTGAAGTAGTTGTATACTAGATTTGTATTTCCCTGTGGCCATTTGTAAGACCAACTATGCTTATAGTAAGACCATATTGTTTATATGTAGGTCAACTAACAAATCAAACCTTGTTTTCCCCCATGCATAACAAACTCACCAAAACATTGACTGTCTGAGAAACTTTGGTTTGCATTATTTCCCTCTTGATTGAGCTCCTGAACTCACTTAAAAATGGAATAACTGCCCCCAGTTCTAGAATGTCCCTTAACCACAAGGAAAGAACTCTTCTGCCAGTTGGACATAACCCATCTCAGAATAGAAACTTACTTGATGTTGAAAAAATGGGGTAAAAAGTTTCCTAAAGACCACTTTCTAAGAAAAATTGCATTTTCTTTGACTATTTTTAGAAATCCTTATTGAGCAAATTGTAACACCTTCCAAGGACTATAGGTCTAGCATATGAATATTTTATAAATAACAGTGGTAAGAAAAATAAACTATTTTTAAAAGCCTCTCTAAAATGTTTTGAACTTCTTTCATTCACATGTTCTTTACTAATACACTCTTAATATAATGTTTCTGGTACTGTAATTACTGTATTATTTTTTTACATTAACTTTGGCAACTTCATATTGTCAGTAAGTGTTGAGATAGATTCTTACTGCCACAGGTTAATAGAAAGTTACTATATTTGAGTTTATATTGCATCTTAATAACACCTGCTTCTGTCCTGCTCCCTCTCATGAAGAACTTCTATTCTAATCACTTAATATTTTAAAAGATTATAATGAGATGAAAAAATAATAGACCAATGCTTTTTTCCTTTCTAACATTGTTCTGAAGTTTTGATTGTACAGTTTAACCTAAGTGTAAAATGAAAGCATTGATGCAGAGACATTCACATTTTCTAACTGTATAACTGTAGTCTTTAAATATTTGCATGAGTTAGAACCCTTCTCACTTCTCTGTTAATACTGAAATACTAAAAGGAATAGAATGGATGGTAGTTCTAACACTTCAGACTAGTGCTGAGTTAGTTGATGTTATTGACTAGTTTTCCAGAACTAAGCCCTTTCTTTAAAGCTCCTTATTAAATCAAATGTGTGTATTAGTTAGAATAGCAGTTACCACATTTGATTACTCTTAATGGTCCTTTGGGACTCTTCAATTCCACTAGTACAAAATTCTTAACTTAGGATTCATGAAACTTACCCCCCAAGGATCCCCAGGGCATTCTTTGACCCACTAAAAGCATATGAAAAAGTTTGTCATGTTCACGTGATTATTTTTCTGGAAAGACAGTTATTGCTTTTGTTAGATTCTTAAAAGGGATCAAAACATTAATGATTAAAAATCAGTGCTAAAAAATGTGATCTGACAAGTTGACTTGATACAGCTTTGAATTAAATTGTGCTAGCAATATCAATTACTAAAAATTATAATTTAGTTTTCTGCCCTCACTTTGAAGTTTACTTTAATTTTTATGTAGGTTGGCAGACTTCAGAGGAAATAAAGAAAAAGTCACAGAATAGTTGTATAGAAGCTCTTTATTTTAATCCTTTCATTCTTTTCCTCTACCTCTTCCAGTCTAGGTTTGTGTTATCTAGTATGTTATGAGAGAGAGAGAGAATGTATGGACGGATGTGTGTGTCTCTGTAACTTTAAGCAAATCACTTTGCTTCTGTTTGTTTCCTCATCTTTTATAAAAGGAAGTAACACCAGATTACTCCCTCGCAAGGTTGTTGTAAAACTCAAATGAGATTTTTGGCTGTGAACAAACATTTTAACCCATATAACATCACATTAAGGCAGGATACATCTGTCACATATGGAACAGACCAGTTGTAGTGAAGAATTTCACATTACTTTAATACATAGTTAAGAAAAAATAACTCCATAAAAATTGCTTATAATTTACACGTAGTCTCAGAAATAAAAAGCAAGAAGAGGTAAATAAGATCATAAAACATCTTTTTCCTCATCTAAAAATATTAAATCTGTTTATGAAAAGAAGTTTCACTTGGGCTTACATATCTCAGCTATATTTAAAGGTATATTTTATGGGGTTACACCAAGAGTTATTAATATAACTTTGAATAAATATAAAACATGTCTAAATCTTAACATGAGCTTTATAGAGAGAATTGTTTGGAGTAAGATATCCCTAATTTGAAATAAAAGGACTGCATCCATAATTTGTGTACTGTTTCACAGTTTGTTGATAATCAGTATGCCTCGTGATAGATTCTGAGAGTATTTATAGGGAGTGTAAAAAAGAATGAGAAATAAAATTTTCATGTTATGTAGGTAAAGTAACAAAAAAGGATGTTGAACTATTTAATTATATGTTTGCTACTCTTATTTTTTTATATTTGCTATTTTTATAAGTGGAAAATTATTTATTGTGCAAATAATTGTCTTACTAACTGCTCTGCATTATCACATGAGTTTTCTGATGTAATAATCTTGAAAACAAATGATCTTTACTTGGGAAACTTAATAGGTGAGTTGTTAAGAAAATATAGTAGTTATACATTTGGCATGAGCAGTTATACAGTACACGTTATTTTTCAGTAAGATTCTTCTTTCTGTTTTGATTTAGTGTGTAAGATTCAGTTTTTGTCCCTCTCAAAACAAGTAGGGAAACACAGTTTTACTTCACTGTTTGTTAATTGGGTATTTTTACCTCATTGTAAAAGCTACATATAAAAATTTTAAAAATCTTCATTCTAGGGGCTGGCCTGGTGGCATAGCGGTTAAGTTCGCATGCTCCACCTCAGTGGCCTCAGGTTCGCAAGTTCGGATCCTGGGCACAGACCTATGCACCACTTATAAAGCCATGCTGTGGCAGCATCCCATGTAAAGTAGAGGAAGATGGGCACGGATGTTAGCCCAGGGCCAATCTTCCTCAGCGAAAAAGAGGAGGATTGGCAACAGATGTTAGCTCAGGGCTAATCTTCCTCAAAAAAGGGAAAAAAAATCTTCACTCTAAAGTTTTTAAAATTTGGAAAACATGTTTAGTATGTAGACTGTAAGTTAATAGCTGGCACAATATTTTCTACTATCTATGTTTTCTGCCTCATATATTCCTAAAGTGATTCAAATGTAGTATTTCAGATGATGCTTTTTTCTCATTTGTGTAATTATACCTCAGTTCTGACCGGAGACTTCTAGATTTTTTCCATTGAAGATATCATCTCCTGAATAAATTATTCCATCTGACAGGGAATTCTAGGCAATAAGTTTTGTGTTTGTTTTCTTTTTAAATATTGTGGGTGGCAAATTTAACTGAGTAAACAGATTATAGTTTGAATTTGAGGTCCTGGGGGTAAGAAATTATTTTATTAATTTGACTTGCTACTTCTCCTTCCCTACTTTATTGCTGTTCAATACATATATGATATTTTTGTTGGAAGTTTCATTTCAAACAACAGTCATACTTTATAAAATAACTGTGATCGACCAGTATAAATTTAAACTCAAATTTTTAGGGAAGTGGAACTATTTCTGTTTTTCCCTCTAAAGATGCATGTATTTGTGTATACATGTATGTACAGATTCATAATTTTTTCAAAAATCATATGAATCCGTTCATTGAAACTAGTAGTATTCACTGTTGCCAAAGCACATAATTTCTTACCACATAACTTTATTTCCTTCTCCATTCTTTTTCTCTTTGAAAACATTTTGAGATATTCTGGAGAATCAACATGTCAGTAAAAAGAGTGATAAATAATTGCTATTCACCCTAGCTTTGTTTGTTGTGACTTTGGGAGAAAAATCAACATCAGCAGCTGTGCAGGAAGAACTTTTAATGGTCATTAGTCCAACATTTGAAATGAAATATTAATGAACAAAGAGTATGTAACAAACTTTGTGTTTTTTATGCATTCCCCTGCCTATTGCCACCACTCCTAAAAAAGCATATTTAAAAGGAACATGTACTTAAGACTTAAACTGGCCCTATAATTTTTTAATTTTCATCCAGTTCATGTTTTTAAAATTTCCCTTGACATTTTCTGTTTGACCTTTGGGTTATTTAGAAGTGCTGTTTATTATCCAAATTGGGGCATTCTTCAGATGTCTTCATTTTATTGAGTTCTAGTTTAATTTTGTTGTGATCTTTATGTATTTTTGTGCTCTGTTGCATATATAATTGTTGTAGCTTCCTCATGTGTGTTGACTCTTTTGTCATTGTGAAATGTTCCTTTTTGTCTGTTTTAATATTTTTGGTCATAAGGTCTATTTTGTCAGATATTAATGTGGCCATTCCAGCTTTCTTATGGTTACTGTTTGTATGGTATATTGTCTTTGTGCCTTTCAATTTCAACCTTTTTATGTTTTTGAATGTAAGGTGTATCTCTAATAGTTGGCATATATTTGAGTGTTTCTTTTTTATTGAATCTTACAATCTTTGCCTTTTGGTTGGGATGTTCAGATCATTCATTTTTAATGTAAATATTGATCTGGTTTCATTAACATTTGCCATTTTGGTCTTTATTTTCTAAATGTGCCCTGTCTTTTTGTTTCTCTGTTCATATATGAGTGCTTTGTTGTATACTTTTAATGTGCCTTTTTTATGTCAGTATTGAATTTTTTTTTTTTTACTATTTTTTTTCTTTTTTTAGTAGTTGCTCTAGGAATTACAGTGTGCATCTTAACTTATCATAGTTTACTTCAGATTAATACCAGTATAATCCCAGTAAAACATAGAAACTCTGATCCAGTATAGCTGCCTTCCCTTCTGCCACTTTTGTGCTGTAATTGTCATATATATATATGACATCTATTAACAACCCTTACTGATTTTCTCTCTACTTCTTCCATCAATTATTGAGAGGGGTATTGAAGTCTCCATCTGTAATTGTGTACTTTCTATTTCTCCTCTTAGATCTATCAGTTTTTGCAAAAATATTTCAATGTACTATTGTTAGGTGCATACATTTAGGATTGCTGTGTCTTCTTGGGGGAAACAATCCCTTTATCATAAGGTAACATCCCACTTTATCTCTGAAACTATTCCTTGTTCTTAAGTCTACTTTCTCTGGAATTAATATAGCTAGCAGCTTTCTTTTGGTTAGTATTTACGTGATACAACTTTCTCCATCCTTTGGCTTTTAATTTATCTATATGTTTATCTTTAAAGTAGATTTCTTTCAGATAGGTGTAGATTGGGTCTTGCTCTTTTACCTAATTGATGATCTCTGCCTTTTAACTAGTATATGATTATTGATATGTTTTGATTAAGATCTACCATTTTCCTGCCTCTTACTTATTTTTTTCATTAATTTATTTCTTTTTTTCCACTTTTTCTTCCTTCTCTGGATTTTATTGAACATTGTTTGTGATACCTTTTTATAACCTCAGTGGATTTATTAATTATACCTTTCTTTAAAATTTCTTTTGGTGATTGTCCTGAAGTTTACAATATATCTTTTAAAATAACCTGAGTCTATCTTCAAATAATATTATACTACTTCAAAGGTGTAAGTACCTTATAACACTATATTTCCAATTCCTTCATATTATCCTTTGTGCTATTGTCATGTATTTTACTTTTACACAGGCTGTGAACACAATAAATGTTACTATTTTTTGATAGTATCATTTAGTGCAATTAAAAATGAGAAAAGTGGATGTTATTTTACCTTATTTTATTTCCAATGCTCATTTATTTGTATAAATCCAAATTTCTGACCTGCATCATATTTCTTCTACATAAAGAACTTCCTTTAATATTTTTGCAAAGTAAATCTTCTGACAGTGACTTCCCCTCAGGTTTTGTTTGTCTGAGAAAATCTTTATTTATCTTTCAACATTGAAAGATATTTTCATTGAGTATTGAACTCTGGATTGACAGCATTTTTTTTCTTTCTGCTCTTTAAAGATGTTACGCTATTGTCTTCTTGCTTACTTGGTTTCCTCTTCTTACTTGGTCTGCTGTAATTCCTATCTTTATTCCTCTGTAGGTAATGTGTCCTTTTTTTCCTCTGACTCCCTTCAAAATTTTCTCTTTGTCTTTAATTTTCAACAGTTTGTTTATGATATGTTGAAGTGTAGGTTTTAATGGTGTTTATCTTGCTTGGTGTTCTAAGTCCTGCTTGGATATGGGTTTGATCTCTGTCATTAATTTTGGAAAATTCTTGGTCATTATTTCTTCAAATATTTCTTCTTCCTCATTCTCACTTATAGAATTCTGATTATTATGTGTACGTTAGCATACTTGATGTTGTCCCACGGCTCTTGGTTAATCTATTTTGTTCTGTTTTGTTTTCCTTTTTTCACTCTTAACTTCTCTTTGTGTTTTAGTTTGGATAATTTCTGTTGTCCTGTCTTCAGGTTCACTTATTCCTTCCTCAGCTCTGTCAAGTCTACTGATCATATTGTTAAAAGGCATTGTTCACTCTGTTACTATGTTTTTGATTTCTAGCATTTCTATTTGATTCCTTCTCATAGTTTAAATATTTTTGCTGAATTACTTATCTGGTAGTATATTTTTTCTACCTTTTTCATTGGACTCTTTAACACATTAATCATAGTTATTTTATTTAAAATAGTACAACATCTGTGTCATACCTGAGTCTGGTTTGATGATTGCTTTGACTTCTCAGATTGTGTTTTCTCCTGAATGCCTTGTAATTTTTGGTTGAAAGCCAAACATATTGTATGGCACAGTTGATACTGAGGTGAATATTTTTTGTGTTTGGAGGTGAGCATGCTTTTCATTCTGCCAGACTTTCAGCATGGGGGTTGTGTTAATTTAGTCATGAATGATTTATGTTGTTTTGAAGTTTGTTGTTGCTATGATTATCCTCAGTATGCTACAGGATTCCTTTTTTCTAGTAATACTTTGTGTTTAGAGTGTTGGCTACTTTGTCAGAGGAATTTTCTCAATGTATTCTGTTAGGTTTTCAGTCCTCCCTTTGCACTGTTTCCCAGAAGGAATCAGTCTCTTGCAGCAATCCTTCCTATATTCCTTTGGGGTTTTTCTCAGTGCTTGTTTATGTGGTAGGGATGGTTGTGGGAGGAGGGATGTTCTCTGGTGTTCTGATTAATCCTCAGTCTAAGTCACGTACTGCGAACCTAGGTCTTGGGAGTGTGGACTTCACAATTGTTTCTGCCCTTCTTCCAGATACAATGCTGGGCCTACCATATGGTGCTGTCCCTCCACCGAGAGTAAAGCTTTTTTGTTTCCTGTTCCTCTCCCCAGCTGCAGTAGGTTGCCACCAGTGCCCTCAGGGTATATTATTTTTGCCCCTCCCTTTCGCCTACAGACTAATCCTTTTGTTCTGTAGGGGACATAGTGGATGTGCTTCTGGGTGATGTTTAGGTTGCTGTTTTCTTCCTCCAGCTACTACCACATGAGAAGTTTTCTCAAGATTCTCTGCAGTCTTTCTTGATGGTGTTCATGAAGGAAAAGTTTGCAAAAGGGTGCTACTTCCATACCCTCAGTGGGGTATGGAAGGCTCACACTCGATGTTACCCATCCTGTAGCATTTTGTTAAACTTCAGCTTAATCTTTCTACTGGCTTATCCAGCTGTTTCTGTGGCAGGTAAGCAGATACTCTGGTGTTGTCTCTCGCTGTAAGCACTAGTTTTTCCTGATTTTAAGTTGTTTTACTGGTGACTCAGTTCTTTAATAGGTTCAAGAAATGTCATTAATTTGCAGTTGTCCAGCTTTTTTCTTATTGTAAGCATAGAAACATTGCTCTTTCCAGCTTTTTCCATCTATAAGCTCAGCTGTCTAGTTTTTAACACTTGTATTACTTCTACAGATATAAATATAAGGGGTTTTTAATAATCACTTTTAGTTATCTTAGACTTACTTTTTGCTGTTTAAATTTGTGTATTGTCAGCATATTTCAGAACTGTATTAATAGTAAATAATATTTCTTATAATATTTTCAGAATGGTTACCTTTTTCAAAATATGGCTTATAATATATATCCATCTGTAACCACCCCCCCATACCACTTGATTGAACATGTAATCATTCAATCTAGTAACAAAAGTAATCATTCAATCTAGTAACAAAAGTAATCTGAATTACAAAAGATAATTCAGTCCCTGAATTGGTAGTAGCAATGAAATCATCTATTTGAAATTTGTTTTCTAATGAAAGTCTTAATACAAATTCAGCCAGGGGCAAGAATTTTAAATGTGTGGGGAAAATATTTAGGCTATCCAGAAGTTTTGATGTGAGATGATCTTAACCATTAAGAACTTTTTAATTTTTAGTCTCAAATAAGGAATGTTTCTATAAAAATTTGCCAGACTTCTTATATGCAACTGACAGGTGTGAAGAAACATTTATGCCAATTTGGCATTCTACTTGTGAACCAAGGGGATTGCTATGGAAATTCAAACTATAGACTAAAGCCTGGAGTCTTACAAATATAAAATCAAGTTTGGTATGTTGTTGTTTCTTTATGGTATGCATTGTTCTCTTTTTTCATTTTATTAAATAGCCTAGAATTACATGGAAGAAGCAAAGATCCTCTCCCTGATATATCCAGTCTTGATCCCACCTGTGGAAATTTGCAGAGATCCAATAGTGTTTCCGTCTGGGAAGGAAAAAAAAAGTGTTTCCAACAGTAGCCACTACAGACCTGTTCTTCCTTTCATAGGAGTTAATTAGCTACTATCTCCAGCCTTTCCAAGAGTCATGTAAGGAGGCTCTCCAAGTTCCCTTTGGAAGTTGGTCACTTTGGAAGATATTTTAAAGACCAACTCCAAGGGAAACATTGGGTAATAGGCTGGAGTTGTTGTTGATCTCCTCAGTAGCAAACATAAAGGCTAGAACATTCTCATAGTACTTTTAGTAAATCAGAATCTTAAAGCTGGAGTCAAAGATCTGTCTCCCAAAAGCCAGCACGTCCTGATGTTTATTCAGCCAAATTTGACCAAATGTTTACCAGTTTATTGTAAAGGGTACAACTCAGGGACAACCAAATGGAAAAGCTGCATAGGGAAAAGTACTGGTGGGGATGGTGGAGTGTGGGTCTTCCATGCCCTCTCTGGGCGAGCCACCTTCCCACTTGATGTGTTCACCAACCCGGAAGCTCCAGAATCTCCATTTTTATCACAGTGCCCATGGGATTCATATGTAATAAAGTGCTATAAAATATTAGTCTTTGAGCTTTTTTTGTATTTGTTTTATAAGTATTTGATAAATTAACAAAATAAAATTTATCTAATTAAATTTTCAAAGACCCTAAATGACCACAGAAAGAAGTGAGGTTAATTTAATTCAGACAGTGAGCTCTTTGGGAATTTATTCTGTACAACCAAAAGAAATTTATTATAAAATGCCATTCCTTTGATTTTTTTCCTTTCAGCCTTTGACATGTTAACATCCTTGTTTACTTTTGGCTTTATCATTCTTTTAAATCATTTAAGCCTAAAACTCCCAAATCATTATTGTTGCATGTCTTTTTGTATCTTCCTTCTAATTATTCATCAAACAGCAAATAATAGTTTCTTTGAAGTATCTCCTATATGTGTCTCTTTTCGTTCATTTGTGCTTTTCATCTCCTCATTCTTGTTCCCCACCACCCTGTAGATTACTTCCAACACCTTTATGTCCCCTTCAGTCTACCTTTGTACACTGCTACCAAATGTCCTTAATCTTTACACTGAGGAATTCAGATGGAGTCTAACATTGCTTAATACGTTTAATTGACCCTAGGTCATTCAGAAAAGTTTCTTTCAAACTCAATATTTACTTCACTCCAACTTGTATATTTGGCTATCATTTAAAAATTAGGGGAAAATTTGATAAATATACTACCTGAACTTGTCAATTATTTTATGTTTCACTTCAAATAACTTTATCTAATTTAAAAATTGTATTTTACTCTCACTATTAAATGTGATTCTTAAGAAAATCCAATTCCAATTATAGAAGAAAATACAATAAGAGAAATGATTCAAAAGTAGCTCAGATTTCAAATTTTGTAGTAATTAGGAAGTCAGCCTTTAAAATAAGTATAAAGTAATCATAGATGTGATTTTAAAGGTCACTCTTCTCTCTACTCCTTTGATTATTCCTCTTTCCTCATGTGTTTGATCTTAGGCATCATATCTAAACTATCACCTGTGTTCAAGATTTTCAAGAATCTGGCATAATGCTACTTGTCCAACCTTATTTCTATTTTCTGACACAAAACATGTATTAAGAAAATTTCTTCATTGTCCTGTACTATTCCTATTCTTAACTCTGAACTTGTGCTTGTGTTTGTTCCTCTGTGTCTTATCCTCTCTCTCCAACTTATCTGAATTTTCTCATCCTTTCCCAACCCAATCCCTACTTTTCTATTCCCCTCTTAACCATTTTATCTCCTTGGTTTCTGGTTTCTCACAGCTACTGATGCACTTGAAGAAAGTACTCTACCAGCTGCTATTCAAGTCTGTTCTTCTCTAATTGTACTTCGTTGGTGTTGCCCCAGTTATATTCATTGCTTCTACAGTACTTTGAGAGCAAAAAATATCAACAGCAGCTGCCATAATAAGAGCTACCAAGTTTTCTAGGAAAGAGTTAAAGATAAGATAAAATTTGTCTACTTAACCTGGAGAGCCTACTTTATGTTTTTAGTCTATTTTGTAAGATCGTAACTATGGTGACTAGAATGATATAATAATACAGTCATACTTGAGACAACTACCCTTTAATTGTAAAGAAATTTAGGTTATAGTATTTTAATAGGAATAACTGCCACTTATTTGTTTGGTGCCTATAATATGCCAGTTCCTTTTTGGTTCGATACTTTACTGTGTTTCCTTTGAGTCTTCATAAAAATTCCATGAAGTACCTAAGATTATCTGTTTTATAGTTGAAGAAATTGAGTCGCTGAGAGGGTTAAGCAGTACTATGGCAGAACCAGAATGTAGTTCCAGGTCCTCATGTCATAAATTCATTGTTGTTTCTACTGTGTTTCATGGTATCCCTAAAATGGTGCGGAACTCCTAAAACAGCTTTGCCAGAGTATTCTGAAGGAATTTTGCAAATAGTACCTTTAGAAATGCACAGTTCCATGCTCAGAGGTTCTCCTCATTATTAGTCAGCAATACAGAGTCATTCTTCCCTGTCAGAGACACCATTGCAAGCACACTGTTCTCAAGCTTCATTCAGGAAAGCGTTGAAGGTCTAGCGGTATTGACATGTGACAGAAGTTGTCAGTGTCTGGAGATAATATTTGAGTGCTATGTAGCAAGGAAAATTAAGTTGATTAAGGCCACTTGGGGAGAAGGGAGACTTTGGAAAGCATTGTGAATGAAGGAAAGGTGGTGAATGTATGTGCTATTTTTGAGTATCTCAGTCCTCTTTCCCTTGTACATGTTCATTACAGCCTTTTCTCACTGAGTAAGATCACTTTGACTTTGTATGCTAAATGTGCCTTTTTAAGGTTCTTTTTCTATTATCTGAATCCTGGGTTTTTTTCCCTGTAGCTTATTTGAATACATTAAAGTATATTTAAATAAGAATTTGATGCAGTCAGGAAGTTGGTATAGAAAAGACTGGATAACAAAAGCCTTCTTAATAATGAAGCACACCAAAAATGGAACCTGCAGGAACCAACCATGTGGACAAATGAAAATATGTCTTTTGTCTACAAATTGCAGTGATCCTACATAAACATGGAGGTCTCTGTCTGGCTTAGGACAGCTGGCTAAGTCTGATCGTTCCCCTCCATACAACCTTTAAAACCAGCACTCTAAGTACTGCTTTCCTTGCATTTTTTTAAATATCTCTGGTGATTAAGTGTACTGGATTATTAATAGACAAACAAGTGAGGTTACTTCTGCATCCATATTAACTGGTTTTTGAGGTTTCTTATAAAACCATAAGAAATAGGTTATTGTTTGTTTAATTAAGGGACCTACGGTGAATACAGAAATACTATTTTTCTGAGTGGCTACATTAGCTTAACTAATCCAGGGTTATTAGTAAAGGTCAATCAATATTTTAGATATAAAGAGGCTAATCAGAGGTAACGCGCATGAAATTTTTCTCATTAAGAATTGATTTGTCATTAAGAAAGTGATTTTTCTAAAATACAGTTTATGTAATCTTTTAAGTCTGTAATTAAATTTCAGAAATGACCATTTCCAGGGAAAAGCTGGCTACTAAGTATTAACTTCTTGGTACTAAATTTTAAATCTTAGTTTTTCATGGTGTATGTTCTGCTCTAAGTTGGGCGAGTGGTGCGGAGCAGGGGAGGGATCTGCAGTGACATTTCTAATGCACTGAGGTGTGATATACAGCACCAGAGTGTGCTATAAGCAAGCCACAACTGGGCTTGTTTATTACTAATTGGGTGAGGATCCTTTTTTGTGGTTCTGAAATCTCCATATTTCTTACTCTCAGCAGTTATTGCATCAGCTAGTTGTTGAATAAGTAGCCCTATTTTTCTAGGCTCTTTAGAAGTCTTTTGTCTACTCTGGTCTTTGTTGTAATGAACCATTTTAAGATTTTCTACTCAATCATATTATTTTTGTTCTGTTTCTTTGCACGATAAATTCAAATCTAGATTCAAGACCCTTCACTTAAATGACCTCTGACTAAAACTCAGGAACACAAATATTATTTAGGTCTAATTCAAAAAGGAAAAGAATGCCTTATGGACTGAACCTATCTCAACAGATGTTTACAAATATATTTGAGAAGTGCCCCTACCACTCTATCACTTTTTAGGATGTCTCAACTAAGGCCCAGAAATGTTTTACTTCTCCTTGTGTTTTTAAATCCTTTGCAATGCCCCTATCTTTTTGAGTCTGCTTGCTACCATATTCTTCTGTTTCTTCTTCCATGTAACTACCTGTGTGTTCTCACCCTTTGCCGCCAGATCGTATATGCCCCTTAAAACTACGTTATCCACAAACTCCAATCTAGTAGATGACAGCTGGCTTCGACTCAAACCAGATATGTGAATATAGGGATTGAGTGATCCTCATATGTAACAAATCAAAGCTAATGATATTAAAGATGAACTTAAATTTGAATGTGAGTTGTTTTGTACACCGCACCAATACCACCAGTTACACATACTTCTTTGCTGTTTGAGCTTTTGTGGAAGCTCAGACTTTGATCCTCACAATATAAATTTTAAATCCTATTATTATATAAGATGGATATTCACTTTGTCTGTCTATATTGTTATACTTAAAAATTGGATGGAACTCTACTTTTATGGCCAAGGATATGCTAAAATCAGGGCCAATCAGGTATGTAATGGTAAAGCTGTACTAGTTTTTTATGATAGGCTGGTGCCTTTGCCTGTTAAATATTTTTAATATCCACCTCTGAGAACAGCTGGTGTTGTATGTGCTCTAATTGTGAACACAAGTTCCTTTGGATACCGAATAAAAAGATTAGGTCTTAACAGAAAAAAACAGTTGGGGGCAGGGAGAAAATATGACATTGTGGTGATTCGGGTAGAGATGAATCTTCTCTTTCCTTCCTTTGTGTGTGTGTGTGTGTGTGTGTGTGTGTGTGTGTGTGTGTGTTTCTGTCAACACACATGTCTCATTCTAAACCGACACTTAGATTTTTGACTACTTTGAATTCTGGGTTGTTGACATATTAAGTTAGCCTTTTGAAATGGTAAAACATCTTAGAAGAAGCTTTGCAAAGAAAATTGTACTCACTAGACCAATCTATGCATGTATATGGCTATTTTGCCAGAGAGAGAAGCAGCTTATACGAAATTATTTTTAATAAATGCTAATTTTCATATTTATTTGGTAGAGACAGATTCCAATGGTAAAATTTAATGGGCTGATATATTTTGTTTATATTCATGATCACATTAGGCTCTTTTTTTAGAAAAAATTAAATTTCATATGTACTCATGTCTTCTGTTTGATTATTACTACTCTTTTTAAAATCTAGTCATAAGGTATAGGAAATATCTGGCACTGGAGCACCATCAGTTTGCCATAAAAAAATCTGGTCCACCTTGTCTTAGAGTGATTATAAAAAGTCTTCAGTATGGAATGTTTCTATTATTTATTCAGAAAAATCTTATTTACAAAGCTTAAGAATTCTGAAATTGAAAATATGATAAGCCACCAAATCTAGAAGTCCTTTTGATTAGTAGTATAATTCATTTTCTTCTAGTAAGTTAGTTAAGAGCAGATGTTTGAGTGAATCAAAAAATTGAAATGTTACGAAGATAATATATTTTATTAAAATAATGACCCATTATTCTGTTAATCATAGATTATGACTATATCATTCTATTCATGATAATCTTTATAGTTTCAGATTAGAAAGGGACCTAGTATTCCTAAGCAAGGATACCAGTGGACAGGAAAGAGAGGATTTAGGTTTAACTGGATGATCTTGAAGGTGTTCCCTTGTGATAAAGAAACTCCAATCTCCAAGATGTTAAATTGGGATTGGGGAGGAAGGCAGTGGCCTGGCAAGCCTTATATACTGACTATAGAGCACTCTCTTTCACCTTGGTTGTGTGGCCAAGCCCTTTCCCCTATGACATCACTTGAAATCATACTTAATGGGAGATATAATAAAAGACCAAATTCTATATACAATAAGACTTTTAGGAATCTAGGTATATAAGATTTGAAATGTAATATCCATATCTAATGTATGAGAGCTGAGGCTCTCCTGTACATGTCAAATGCTTACCTAAGACCCCTTTCTCCTTCCATTCTGATTTTGTAAATTCACATTGGGGCAAGGCATGTGATAAGCTTACTGGATCAATATGCTACAAACCAGCAATTGGTGTATTGTATCAGTCTTCACAAGTTGGTTTGTGGCTTTGCTTTTCCACAGCTGTGGCTTTGAACAAGTTAAGTCTCTTTAAGACCATGTTTTCTTTTTGTAAACTGAGGATAAAAATAGTATTTTCCTCAATAGATTAATATGAGGTTTAAGTGAAATAATTCGTATAAAGTCCTTAGCACAGTAACTGGCCTATAGTGCTTAACAAATGGTTATGCAACAGTGATAGAAGTTTGTTTTTTTACTGTCTCTGTAAAATAGTAAAATGAGAATCATAGATCACAAAATTCGTTTATTGTCTGTCTTGCAAACACCGTTCAAACAACTAATTCACTCAGGCTTCGATTCTTTATAGAATGCAGAGAGAGCTAATAGTAACATGTTAGTTTAAAGAGTAGGATCTCTTATTGATAGATTGTGGTTTTGTGTTCATTCTTTCTTAGACACATTTATGTATATTTTTACCAAGTCAATTCTGAAAAACTACATGCTGAAAGAAAGGTCAGGGACAAAAACTGTTGGGCTTACAACAGTTTAGCATTTATTCAAAACCTTTAAAGATCATCTTGGAACCAGTGTTTGAATATCTTTATGTGGACTCTCACATACTGTCCATGTACAGCATAGATTTATGTCTATATTAAGGTAAATGAACACTCTGGTCAAATTGGGGTCACATTGGTCAAATCCAGACAAAAATGAAATGCTTGTAACTCCGAGATCCAAAAACAATAGAAACTTGATTAAAGAGGAGATCTGCTATAAAGTGGTTTTAATAAAAGAATGATTCTGCATGTCGGGAAAGCCACTATAAGATGAAGCAACAAAATGTCAGCACTTGAACTGATTATTTTTTCTTTTGTATTTAAATCAGAGGATACCATGGGGAAGTATATAAAGGCTTTGGGATGGTTTGAAGGAAATAAAAAGGAGTGGAGAAATTGGACAATTGAATAGTATCACTTAAGAGAGCATTGATGGAAGAAAAACTGTTAAGAATCTCTGCATATTAATTTGCATCTCATCTCAAGGGAGAGGAAGAGGATGTTCATAAGGCAACTGTAGATCGTGCATAAACGGAAAAGCTGAAAGGGCAAATTCATTTGAAAGTGCTCTGAGGCTATAGGATCCAGACTGAAAATCAGATTTGACTGTTCACAGAGTCTATGAACTCCTATGTAAGGAGAAAAGCCATTGTGATTTTCAGGATGCATTTTGAATACAAATATTACCACACTTCCACTTCACCCCAAAGAGAGAAAAAATGAGGCAAAAGCCCTACTTTTATGTTTATAATCTTGGTATGAAAATAGCCTAAAGTATGTGTGGTCTTTTATTTGCAGTGAGACTGCAGTCATCACTCCAGTTAACACACTTTTCTGGCAATGAGAAAACAAGATATCTGTGTTCATAAAAAAGAGAATGCCAAATAAGATGAGGCTCTATGGAGAGACTATTAAGGAATTAACAGATAATGTAGGTTGTGAGTTGTTCTTGTTTGAAGCCCTGTTACCTCAAATTCTTATATACTTCTTCCTTTATTTATATTTATTTAAGAAAGAATATTAAATTCAGTCATCTTCCTTACTGTTCTATGTCCTCTAGGGAGTTGTATTTGCAAATGCTGTATGTTGTACATAGTGATTTACCATTTTTCATTGTATCAGGTGTTTGTCTAAAGAGTTTAAATGGATGTACAGTTTTAACTTAGTGGACACTTTAAGAAGAAAAGTAAGTGCTTGTAGGACAAACTGTTGAAGACAGAGCACTTACATTAATTTTTACTAGCTGTCTCAGCTGCAGCTCTTGCTTTTAGAGGACAAATGTGAATAGTATTTCAGTTTACTTTACATTTGCCATATCACTAGTAGTGTTCTACTGCTTGAAAGGGAGACTTATTCTTAAAGATCGTATGTCTAGGCTCCCCCGCCCCCATAAAATTTTCAAGGAACTTAGTTCCTTCCTTAGTTCTACAACACAGACTATAAGTTGTTTGGGGGGAGAAAATGTTTCTGAATTTTTTGAGATCCTTCTTTGGCAAGGTTATGCTTTTAGACATCTAAGGGGTGCAGGGAGGCATATCATTTATAGCTTCTGTCTTGGTAGTGTTCTGATTAAGAGTATTGGAGTCAGGTTGCCAGGTTTGCTTCCTGTTGCCACTAAATATTAGCTCTGAGGCTTTGGGTAAGTTACTAACTTTTCTGTGCCTCAGCTTCCTCTTCTATGAAATCAGAATAGTATCTTCCACATAATATTGTGGAATAAAATTAGAAAATATATGGAAAGTATTGAGATAGGTGGGAAACTCAAAGTAAATGATTACTCAATAAATAATAAATGTTGCTGTCATTATCTTATACATTTTATACACTGTCCACATAGCTGGACAACTGTACTTGTTTTTAATTCGTCAGATATTAATTTTGCAATATACAAAATATATTCTCTGCATTTAGCTGGTTTAAAACCTAGTAAACATAAACATTCATAAATATATAACTATGATATAAGCCTGAATGAAAGAAATCCTTATAAGAGAATTACCCCTGAAAGTATTGGCCCTAGAGGGAAGAGATTATTTCTAATTGGGAGGATTATGGAAGGCTTTATGAAGATATTGGCTTTTGTGCTGGGCTTCATAAAGACATGAAGAGAGGAGGGCTTAAGACAGAGGGAAAGGACATGCCTGGACAGAAGACCATAAACCAGCATCTGTTTAGTACCAACTAGGCATTATATACTAAGTGCTATCTTAATTCAAAATTATCACCATAAATCTTGTAAGGTATGTACTCTTGACCTCTGTTTACAAGTGATATTGAGGCTCAGAGAGGTTAACTGATTTACCCAAGATAACACAAGTAAATAAGGAGTAGTAGAGTTGGAATTTGAATCCAGGTCTACCTGGCTCTAAAACTCACACTCTTTTTGCTGCACTGCCTTCAGGCTGGAGGAGAACAGTGTAAACAAAGGTGTAGATGAGGGAAACTACAGTAGCTGTTTAGGAAACTTCTAAGAGAATAGTGTAAGTAAGAAGGTGGTTAGGAACTCTCCCCTCTTGGGGAATGAAGCTGGAGAGGTACCACATTATATAGTCTTGAATGCCATACCAAAAAAAGAAGGGTGGGCTTTCTTCTGTAGGCATTAGTAAGCACCAAAGCCTGCTGTACAGGCGTATGACACTATCACATGAGATGTACATAGCAGTGTGTAGAGTACATTGTAATGAGAGGAGATTGGAAATAGAGAGTCCAGTTAGGTAGGTCATTAAATAAGTCAATCAGCATTTTTTTCTGTATTCAGTTTCCTTTTAAAAATGTTAAAGTTGGCCTCACATATTACAAATATGTTTAAAGCTGTTTCAATATAATCACTTGAAGAAAACAACTTTTGAACTATGTTTGAGGATGCAATTGTTATCTCCCACCTACTAGCATACAGCTTAAAAATTGTTTTGCTTTTTCCAAGAATTTCATTTGCTTAACTTAATACATTGAATTTAAAAGTTTTGTTAAGGGATAGGATTAAAGAAGATGATTCTAGGTGCTTGAGGGACGGGGATAAGGGGGTAAGACATCACTGAAGGAATAGAACACCAGTAAAAAAAATTAATCCTATTTTTTGCTTGTCACTGACTCCTTGTTATCCATAAATAAAATCCTTATTCTGGTATGGGAAAATTAGTTTGCATGTTTGCCCGAATATCAACTCATCAACTAATACACAAGCTGATTCACTATTTCTCATCATCCCAAACCACCATTTTTTTCCAAACACCATTTTTTTCCATTGCATTTGCATGACCTGTCCCTTTGCCTAAAATGTCCTCCATCTTTTCTCTTGAGGAATTTTGACTGTTACTCTTTCATGTTCCATTTGTGGCCTTATCTATGAAGCCTTTCTTATCTCTCCCAGGTAGATCACTTCCCTTGCTTCCTCAGTTGCCCCTTTGAACTCTATATTTCTTATAATAATAACGTAGTTTTCTGTTTGAAAGTCAATTTCCCCTGCTAGTCTATAATCTCAAGATCAGACATCATGTCATATTCATCTTCAGAACTTCAGTACCCAGCACAGTGTCTGGCATGTAATATCTACCCTAATGATGATAAATGGATGGATAATGATAAATGAATAAAATGGCATGAAATTAATAAACTTCATGCTGAATCCACTATTGTATCATGAAAGTGCTATGATAATGGACATTTATTCTCTCTGTGGAAGTAATTTAGAGAGTTCCCTTATCACCTTGGAGATCAGGGAAAGATTTTTCCAGAATCTTCTGTCAAAGCCAAGTTATGAAGATTGAGTTAGCTCCAGGAACTTGGCCAAAGGCCCTTTATGCTACAGATTTGACCATTAGGTAGAGTTGCTTTTGATGTCACCAACACCATCTAATTCCTAAATCCAGTAACCTGTTGTTACTAAACAATTTTTTCATCTTGTCATGATTTTTGACAGTTTTGGCTACTTCCTCTTTCTTAAAACTCTTCTCTTAGCCTCAGCTAGAATCGACTTTCCCTCACTTAAAAACAGTCACTTATAAGATGCATGCTATATGCCAGATACTTATATATGCGTCTTTTTTGATCCTAACAACTCTATTAGCTCAGTTTTCTTCCCTTCCTTTCCCACTTCCCTTCCCTTCCCATTAGCTCTGTTAGCTCAGTTTTATGTTACAGTTGAGGAGACTGAGATTCAGAGAGGTTATGTAACTTGTCCATGATGACATAGTTTGGAAGTGTTAGAGCTTTGAACTCAAGTGTCTCTGGCTCCAGTGACTGTTTATTCCACTCTGCTGCTCTATCTATAAGGCATATTTTGTTAATTTGGTTTTAGGGATACAGATTGTCTTACATAGTCAGGCCCATTTTATCCTGAAGGCCAATTACTAACATGTCCAGGAAAACAGAAGTGAACTCTCTGAAGTTGCTTTTTCTGTAAGAGAAGCCTAGAGCCTCTCTTAGATGATCAAGGGGCTTAGAATTGAATATAAAATATGGCTTGTCACTTTAACAAGGATGAGATCCCAAGTTGGAAGTAGGGTTGTTTGTTACTTGAAACTCAAGATAAGGAGAAAATAGAATCACCAGCTAGAAAACTCATGATTCTTTACATCTTGAGAAAGCCCTGAAGGTGTACTTGGTCTACCATACAATTGAAGTTCACATTAATGATGATAGTTTATCTGGAAAGATTTCACATCTGATCATAGTCATTGCTTCAGGGACTCAGAACAGTGGGGTGAGAGATACTCACTTTCCCCCTATTTTGTACTGTTTAAATTTTTACCACATGTGTATATTACATATCCATAAACTAATAAATTTTTTACTGAGGTCATAATAGTTTATAACATTGTGAAATTTCAGTTGTACATTGTTATTTGTCAGTCACCAAATATATGCCCCTCTAACCCTTATGATCATCCCCCAACCCACTTCCCGTCTGGTAACCCCTAATCTGTCCTCTTAGTCAATGTGTTTGTTTATCTTCCACATATGAGTGAAATCATATGGTGTTTGCCTCTCTCTGGCTTATTTCGCTTAACGTAATACCCTCAAGGTCCATCCATGTTGTTGCAGATGGGACAGTTTTGTCTTTTTTATGGCTGAGTAGTATTCCATTGTATGTATACACCACATCTTCTTTATCCATTCATCAGTTGTTGGGAAATTGGGTTGCTTCCATGTCTTGGCTATTGTGAATAATGCTGCAGTGAACACAGGGGTGCATAAGTCTCTTTGAATTGTTGATTGCAAGTTCTTTGGATAAATAACCAGTAGTGGAATAGCTGGATTGTATGGTATTTCGTTTCTTTTTTTTGAAGGAAGAGTAGCCCTGTGCTAACATCTGCTGCCAATCTTCCTTTTTTTTCTTTTTTCTCCTCAAAGCCCCAGTGCATAATTGTGTATCATAGTTGTAGAGTTATAGCTCTTCTATATGGGACGCCACCTCAGCATGGCTTGATGAGTGGTGAGTAGGTCTGTGCCCAGGATCCCAACTGGCAAACCCTGGGCCACCAAAGTGGAACGTGCAAACTTTACTACACCACCAGGCTGGCCTCTGGTATTTCTGTTTAATTTTTTGAGAAATCTCCGTGCTGTTTTCCATAGTGACTGCACCAGTTTGCATTCCCACCAGCAATGTATGAGGATTCCGTTTTCTCCACATCCTCTCCATCATTTGTTTTTTATCTTGGTAATTATAGCCATTCTAACAGATGTAAGGTGATATCTCATTGTAGTTTTGATTTGCATTTCCCTAATGATTAATGATGTTGAACATCTTTTCATCTGCCCGTTGGCCATCTGTATATCTTTTTTGGTAGAATGTCTGTTCATATCCTATGCCTAGTTTTTAATCAGGTTTTGTTGTTGTTGTTGAGTTGCATGAGTTCTTGTATATATTTTGGAGATTAACCCCTTGTTGGATATATGATTTGCAAATATTTTCTCCCAGTTGGTGGGTTGTCTTCTTGTTTGTTCATAGTTTCCTTTACCTTGCAGAAGCTTTTTAGTCTGATGTAGTCCCATTTGTTTATTTTTTCTTTTGTTTCCCTTGCCTGAATAGACATGGTATTTGAAAAAATACTGCTAAGACTGATATCAAAGAGTGTACTGCCTATATTGTCTTCGAGGAGTTTTATGGTTTCAGGTCTTACCTTCAAGTCTTTAATCCATTTTGAGTTAATTTTTGAGAATGGTGTAAGATAATGGTCCACTTTCATTCTTTTGCATGTGGCTGTCCAGTTTTCCCAACCCCCTTTATTGAAGAGACTTTCCCTTTTCCATTGTATGTTCTTAGCTCCTTTGTTGAAGGTTAGCTGTCTGTAGATGTATGGTTTTATTTCTGGGCTTTCAATTCTGTTCCATTGATCTGTGGGTCTGTTTTTATACCAGTACCATGCTGTTTTGATTACTGTAGCTTTGTAGTATATTTTGAAGTCAGAGATTGTGATGCCTCCAGCTTTGTTCTTTTTTCTCAGGATTGCTTTAGCTATTTGGGGTCTTTTGTTGCCCCATATGAATTTTAGGATTCTTTGTTCTCTTTCCAAGGAGAATATCGTTGGGATTCTGCTTGGGATTGCATTGAATCTGTAGATTGCTTTAGGTAGTATGGACATTTTAACTATGTTTATTCTTCCAATCCATGTACGTGGAATATCATTCCATTTCTTTTTGTCATCATCAGTTTCTTTCAATAATGTCTTATAGTTTGCATTGTATAGGTCTTGCACCTCTGGTTAAATTTATTCCTAGATATTTTATTCTTTTTGTTGTGATTGTAAATGGGATTGTCTTTTTGAGTTCTCTTTTTGTTAGTTCATTATTAGAATATAGAAATGCAACTGATTATTGTAAGTTGACTTTGTACCCTGCAACTTTGCTGTAGTTGTTGATTATTTCTAATGGTTTTCTGATAGATTCCTTAGGGTTTTCTATATATAAAATCATGTCATCTGCAAACAGTGAGAGTTTCATTTCTTCCTTGCCAATTTGGATACCTTTTCTTTCTTTTTCTTGCCTAATTGCTCTGGCCAAAACCTCCAATAGTATGTTCCTGTTCTCAGAGAGATGGCTTTCACTTATTCCCAGTGTAGTATGATACTGGCTGTGGATTTGTCATATGTGGTCTTTATTATGTCAAGGTACTTTCCTTCTATACCCATTTTATTTGAGAGTTTTTATCATAAATGTATGTTGGACTTTGTCAAATGCTTTCTCTGCATCTATTGAAATGATCCTGTGGTTTTTATTCCTCATTTTGTTAATGTGGTTTTATCACATTGATTGATTTGGGTATGTTGAACCACCCTGCGTCCCTGGTATAAATCCCACTTGATCATGGTGTATGATCCTTTTGATGTATTGCTGTATTTGGTTTGCCAATGTTTTGTTGAGGATTTTTGCATCTATGTTCATCAGCAATATTGGCCTGTAATTTTTCTTCTTTGTGTCATCCTTTTCTGGCTTTGGGATCAGGGTGATGTTGACCTCGTAGAATGTGTTAGGAAGCGTTCCGTCTTCTTCAATTTTTTGGAAGAGTTTGAGAAGGATGGGTATTAAATCTTCTTTGAATGTTTGGTCTGGAATTCTCCAGGGAAGCCATCTGGTCCTGGACTCTTTTTTTTTTTTTTTTTTGAGACATTTTTGATTACTATTTCAATCTCTTTACTTTTGATTGGTCTGTTGAGATTCTCTGTTTCTTCTTGATTCAGTTTTGGGAGGTTGTATGAGTCTTAGAATTTATGCATTTCTTCTATGTTGTCCAATTTGTTGGTATATAGGTTTTCATAGTATTCTCTTATAATTCTTTGTATTTCTGTGGTATCTGTTGTAATTTTTCCTCTTTCATTTCTAATTTTATTTATTCGAGCCTTCTCTCTTTGTTTTCTTAGTGAGTCTGGCTAAGCGTTTGTCAATTTTATCTTCTCAAAGAAGCAGCTTAGTTTCACTAATCCTTTCTTCTGTTTTTTTTGCTGTTGTTTCAATTTCATTTATTTCTGCTCTAATTTTTATTATTTCCCTCCTAACTTTGGGTTTTGTTTGTTCTTTTTTTTCTAGTTCTATTAGGTGTAGTTTGAAATTGCTTATTTCAGATTTTTCTTGTTTGTTAAGGTGGGCCTGTGTTGCTATGAATTTCTCTCTTCGGACCACTTTTGCTGCATCCCATATGAGTTGGTATGGTGTATTTTCATTTTCACTTGTCTCCAGATGTTTTTTGATTTATCCTTAATTTTTTCAAAGATCCATTGGTTGTTTAGTATCATGCTGTTTAGTCTCCACATATTTGTCACTTTCCCAGGTTTTTTCTTGTGGTTGATTTCTAGTTCTATAGCATTATAGTCAAAAAAGATGCTTGATATGATTTCAATCTTGAAGTTATTGAGGCTTGCCTTGTTTCCCAACATATGGTCTATCTTTGAGAATGTTCCATGTGCACTTGAGAAGATGGTGTATTCTGCTGTTTTTGGATAGAGTGTTCTATATCTATTGAGTCCATCTGGTCTAGTTTTTCATTTAATTCCACTGTTTCCTTGCTGAATTTCTGTCTGGATGATCTATCCATTGATGTGAGTGAGGTGTTGAGGTCCCCTACTATTATTGTGTTGCTGTTAATTTCTCCCTTTACGTCTGTTAATAGTTGCTTTATGTACTTTGGTGCTCCTGTGTTGGGTGCATATATAAGTGTTATGTCCTCTTTGAGGGGTGTCCCTTTTATCATTATATGCTGCCCTTCTTTGTCTCTCATTGCCTTTTTTATCTTGAAGTCTACTTTGTCTGATATAAGTATCGCAACACTTGCTTTCTTTTGTTTGCCGTTTGCTTGGAGTATTGTCTTCCATTCCTTCATTCTGATCCTGTGTTTGTCTTTAGAACTGAGATGTGTTTCCTGGGTGCAGCATATTGTTGGATCCTGCTTTTTACTCCATCCAGCCACTCTGTGTCTTTTGATTGGAGAAGATGGTTTTCTCAGTTTTTCTCTTTATTTATCATTTATGTCTCTGTTCTGATTTTTTGTTTCGTGGTTACCATGAGATAAACAGTCTCGTAGATGAGAGAGTCCATTTTCTGATAGCTTCTTATTTCCTTAGTCTAAGCAGTTTCCATCCCTTTCCTCTTCCCCATCTAGGTTATTGTCACAGCATATTCTGTTTTGTGTTGTGAGTTTGTGGTTAACATGAAGGGATTATAGTTATTTTTGATGTTTTCCTTCCCTTTATCTTTAATGTTATAATTGTTTGCTAACCTGTTCTGATAGAGAGCTGCAATTTTCTGATTTTGTCTGCCTTTTTATCTCCTTGCTCAAAGCTTTTGTAAACCCTTTCTTTTTTTTTTTCCGACATGAGGACCTTCTTGATCATTTTTTGTAGGGGGATCTTGTGGTGATGAACTCCCTCAGCTTTTATGTTTATCTGGGAAAGTTTTTATTTCTCCATCATATCTGAAGGATATTTTTGCTGGATAGAGTATTCCTGGCTGGAAGTTTTTGTCTTTCAGAATTTTGAATATATCATTCCACTCTCTCCTAGCCTATAAGGTTTCTGCTGAGAAATCCACTGAAAGCCTGGTAGGGGTTCCTTGGTAGGTTATTTTCTTCTGCCTTGCTGTCATTTTTTTCTTTGTCATTGACTTTTGCCAGTTTTACTAATATATGCCTTGGAGAAGGTCTTTTTACATTGATGTAATTAGGAGTTCTGTTAGCTTCATATACTTGTAATTCCAGCTCCTTCCTCAGGTTTGGGAAGTTCTCAGCTATTATTTCTTTGAACAAGCTCTCTGCTCCTTTCTTCCTCTCTTCTCCCTCTGGAATACCTATAATCCTTATGTTGCATTTCCTAATTGAGCTGGATATTTCTCGGCAGATTTCTTCATTTCTCTTTAGTCTTAGTAGTCTCTCCTCCACCATTTGAAGCTTTTCTGTCCTCTAAATTGCTAATTCTGTCCTCCATAATATCAGCTCTGTTTTTTAAGGACTCCAGATTTTTCTTTATCTCATTCATTGTGTTTTTCATCTCCAACATTTTTGATTAGGTTTCTTTTATAGTTTCAACCTCTTTTGTGAAGAGTTCCCTCTGTTCATTAATTTTCTTCTTGATTTCATTGAACTGTCTTTCTGAGTTTTCTTGTAACTTGTTGAGTTTTTTTGTGATAGCTGTTTTGAATTCTCTGTCATTTAGATTGTAAATTTCTCTGCCTTCAGGATCGATTTCTGGGTACTTGTCATTTTCTTTCTGGTCTGGAGTGTTAATGTACCTCTTCACTCTATTTGCTGGGTTGAACTTGTGCCGTAGCATAGTGGTAATATCTGGTCGCAGATTCCACCTCCTGACAGTGGTGGGGAGAGTCAGGAGCTGTGTATTCTGAGCCTGATGCAGTGCCTGGCAGCTGTGCCTCTCTTTTGTAACCTTTGCTGACAGGGCCTGTCTCCATTTTCCTGCTGGCCGCTGCTGCTTTACACACGTACATATGCAGGTGCTCTGGTGGGTGTCCACTACTCTGGCAGACTGCCTGAGCTGGTGCACCAGGTGGGGGGGGCAAGGGTGCTTTCTTTTGCATGCATGTTCCCTGGGTGTTCCCACTCTGCATTCGCTGTCTGCCCTTCTGGGCTGCTCAGCGTGGTGAAGATGCCCCCATGATTGCTTAGCCTCCTTGGCATGGCGCATTACCACAGGCTGGGAGGCAACTCTGAGAGCAAAGGCATTCCCGTGGAGGGCTGCCCTTTCACCCCTCTCAGAGTCGTGTGCTGGCCACCAGGCGTAGTCCCACACCTAGATTGCTGCCATTTGGGGAGGGAGTGGAGATCCCCTTACCTCCTTTCACTGCCTCCCTGGGGGTCCAGCACCTCCACCTTCAGACACATGACTGCGTGGATCTCTCAGACATCTGTTCTGTTGTGTGAATGTCCTCTATTGATTTATGAGTGTACTTTTCGTTTTATCTTAGGAGGGAGAGACTAAGGGAAGAACTCACTCCACCTTGATGCTGATAAATTTTTTTAAGCGAGAAAGAAAAGTGTCACAATGATCCCTAAGGAATGGTGCATTATTGTTCCCATTTTTTAATCTAGCAATCTTGCTACACTATTTTATTAACTTTGATTATCCATTTCTACTTTCTTTAGATTTTTTTTAGGTACACAATAATATCCACAAACAATGAAAGTTTAATCTCTACTTTTCCAATTTTTACGTCTTTGTATCTTTTATTTATTTTGCCTTATTCGAATGCCCAGGGCCTCGAGTATAATGTTGAATAGAAGTGATGATATCAGTCATCCTTATCTTGTTACTCCTAAAGAGAAAACTTTTGAATATGTCACCATCACATATGATGTCTGCTGTAGGATTTTTGTAGATACCCTTACAAGGAAGGGTATTTCAATTTTCAGCTTGCTAAGACTTCTTATCATAAATGAGTGCTGAAGTATGTTGCTTTCTTTTGTATCTATTGAAGATAATGTAATATTTCTCTTTTAAGTATTGATGTGATAACATTTTTTATCTAATGTGAAATCAATCATATCATTGGAATAAATCCAACTTGGTCAAGATGTGGTATCATTATATATTGTTAAAATTGACTTACTATTTTTTTTCAGGACTTTTAAATCTATTTTCCTGAATAACATTGGCCTGTAATCTTCCTTTCTTACATTGTCCTTGTCACATTTTGATTTCATAGTTATATTAGCTTCATAAAACAAGTTAAGCATGCTTCTTTCTTTTCTGTGGAAAAATTTGTATAAGATTGGAATTACTCCTTTCTTGAATGTTTGGTTGAACTTGTAGGTAAAGTCATGTAAGCCTGAGGTAGAAAAAGGTTTTGACAGTTGATTCATTTTTTTAATGCCTGTAGGATGATTCATATTTTCTATGTCTTCTTGGTCAGTTTGGGTAAATTTTTTATAGGAATTTTTCCACTTCATTTAAATATTCAAATTTATTTACATAAATTCTTTTTTTATTTCCTTTCTTTTCTATAAAATTATTCATTATTCTTCTCAAAGATGGAGAAGTCAGTTTAACACAAGCTTAACATTTGGAAAAAGAAACTAAATAAGGAAAGGGGTATATTCTGATTTTGTTTAATAGACGTATGTTACTTTTGGTTAAAAAAATGTTGTTTATTATCATGAATACCAAGGCTTACACATACAACCATCCTTATTTTATGGGAGTCTCTGGTCCATGAACATGGTCTATCTGTCAATTTATTTAGCTATTCTTTAATATCTCTCAGCACTGTTTTATAATTTTAATTGTGCAGGTCTTACATATATTTTAGGTTCGTCTCTAAGCGCTTCATGTTTTTGATGCTACTTTATACGATATTTTTAAAAGTTCCATTTGCTAATCATTCGTTGCTAGTTTATAGAAATATATTGACTTTGATATAATTACTTTGTATCTGAAAACCCTGCTAGGTCAATTTATTAGCTCTAGCAGCTTTTTTTAAGATTTGTTAAGGTTTTCTACATAGGCAATCCTGTCATTTACAAATAAAGACAATTTTACTTTTCATTTGTGATCTGTATGCTTTTTCTTTCTTTACCTTGACTATTGCACTGGGTAGGACCTCTAATAACAGTCTCAAATAGAAGTGTTGAAAGGAAGCATCCTCCCCTTGCTCCTAGTCTGAGAGAGAAAGAGTTCATCATTTCACCATTAAGTATGATGTGAGCTGGAAGTTTTTCATAGGTATTCCTTATCACCTTGAGGCAATTTTTTTCTGCTCTTAGTTTGCCTAGAGTTTTTAGTGTAAATAGGTATTGAATTCTGTCACTTGTATTTTCTGTGTCAATTGTGATTACATGATTTTTCTCTTCCGTTAAAATGGTGAATTACATTCATTAATTTTTTTAAATGTTAAACCAACTAGGATAGCTGGGAAAATTCCATTTGGGCATGACGCATTATTCTTTTTACATATGGCTGAATTCTGTTTACTGATATTTTGTTGAGTTATGAAGGCAATTGGTATGTACTTTTTTTAATAATGTCTTTCTCTGGCTTTGTTTGACTCATAAACTGCATTTGGAAGTGTTGCTTCTCTATTTTCTGACTTTTTCTTTCTTCTGTCACATTTGGGAATTTGCATCTTTCATAGAATTTATTCATTACCTGTCAATTTTATTGGCATAACATTGTTTCTATTTATTCTCTGACTGTCCTTTTAATATCTGTGGGGTGTCTAGTGATATCCCCTCATTCATTCTTGATATTGTTAATTTACATTTTCTCTCTCTTTTTGTGGAGATACACCAATTTTATTTCAAGAATTAGTTTGGTTTTAATAATTTTTATCTGTTTTTTTGTCTTTTTATTTTATTGATTTCTACTCTGTATTACTACCATGTTTATACTTACATTGTGTGTAATTTGCTTTTTCCTAGCTTCTTAAGCTGCAAGTTATTACATCATTGATATTAAACTGTTTTGCTTTATTAATATAAGCATTTAGAGATATAAATCTCTATCTAGACACTGTTATAGCTGCATTACACAAATTTTAATATGTTGTATTTTCAATATATTTTAGTTTAATATAGTTTTTCATTTCCCTGTGAGTTCTTATTTGACCCCTGGGTTATTTAAGAGTGCGTTTTTAAATTTCCAAACATGGAGGGATGTTTCCAAGTTTCTTTTTGTTATTTTTTTCTACTTTAGTTCTCTTTGGTTAGAAAACTTATTTGTATGATTTCAGTCTTTTAAATTTGAGATTTGTTTAATGATCTGGCACATGCTTTTTCTTGGTGAATAATCACATGCACTTGAAAACAATGTATAGTTTTGCCCTTTAAGTAAGATGTTACGTCAATATTAATTTGCTCAATTTGTTTTTGATAGCATTATTCAAGTCTTTTATATCTTTATTGATTTTCTGTCTACTTATTCTTTGAATTATTGACAGAAGCGTGTTGAAATCTCCAAACACAAGGGTGGACTTATCTGTTCCGTTCAGTTCTGTCAGGTTTTGCTTTGTATATTTTGAAGGTCTATTTTAGATGTATATGCTTTCAGAATTTTTTTTAAGAAATAAATTGACCGTTATTATAAAATGTCCCTCTTTATCCCTGGTCATATTCCTTGTCCTGAAGTCTACTTTTTCTATATTAGTAGAGCCGTCCTAGCTTTCTTAAGATTGTTTGCATAATATATTTTTTCCCCTCCTTTTACTTTATATCTTTGCGGTTTCTTTTTTTCCCTTAATTTAAAGTGTTTCTTATGGATAGCATAGAGTTGGTCTTGCTCTTTTATCAAGTCTTATAATCTCTGCCGTTTAATTATAGTATTTAGGCCATTGACATTTACTTATCAATATAGTTGGGTATTTGTCTGTCATCTTGCTGTTTGTCCTATCTGTTCTATGTCCCCATGTTCCTCATTCTCCTTTTTTTTTTTTTTTGATGAGGAAGATTAGCCCTGAGCTAACATCTGTTGTTAATCCTCCTCTTTTTGCTGAGGAAGATTGACCCTGGGCTAACATCCATGCCCATCTTCCTCTACTTTACATGTAGCACACCTGCCACAGCATGACTTGATAAGCAGTGTGTTGGTCCGTGCCAGGCATCCAAACCTGTGAATCCTGAGCTGCCAAAGTGAAGCACACGAACTTAACCACTATACCACTGGGCCAGCCCCTCCCTTTTTTGTATTGAGTATTTTTAGAATTCATTTTAATCTCCTTTACTAGCTTATTGCCTATACTATTTCTTTTACTTTTCTAGTGGTTTCTTTAAATTTTATAATGTTCCTGTTTAACTTAATCACAGTCTGTCTTCAGATTACACCACTTTGTGTATTATGGAAGAACCTTACAACAATAGACTTCTGTTTTCCCCTTTTATCCCATGTACTTTTGCTATCATATATGTTACTTCTATGTTATAATAACCATAGTGCATTGTTATTATTTTTGCTTTAAATAGACAATTAAGAAAATTGAAAAACAAGAAAGCAAATATGTTTTACACTTACCCACATTGATCATTTCCAGCACTCTTCATCCTTTTGTTTACATCTGAGTTTTCATGTGGTATAAGAACTTCCTTTAACACTTTCTTACAGCACAGATCTGCTGCTATCTCAGCTTTAGTATGTCTGAAAATATCTTATTTTTGAATATTTCTAGATTGAGTTTTCTTCTTTCATTGTCTCAAAGGTATTGTTTTATTGGCTTGCATTACTTGTGATGACAAATTGGTAGTCTTGTTCCTCTGTATGTAATGTGTCCTTTTTCCTCTGGCAGTTTCAAAATTTCCCCTTCTTGCTCATTTTTTGCAGTTTATAATGTGCCTTGATGTGGTGGTGTGTTTTTTTCTGCTTGGATATTTGTGGTTTATAGTTTTCATATTTGGAAAACTTTTAGCCTTATATTTTCATATACTTTTTTTACCCCTTCTCCTCTATCTGCGATTCCAATTACAAATTTGTTAGATTGCATGTTGTCCTGTTGGTCGCTAAAATGTTAATCTATTTTTGTTGTTCCCAGCTTTTTTCCCTGCTTCAATTTGGATTCTGTTTTACTGTGTTGGCAGATATATTGGTGTCTCATCTGTTGTTATGCCCATCCAGTGAATTTCTCATTTTGGATACTGTACTTTTCATGTGGAAAAATTCCGTTTGGTTTTTATAGTTGTCTTCCATTTCTTTTCTCATTAAGTTTGTTTCCTTTAAATACTTGAACATAATTATAACTGCTTTAAAAGTCCCCATTTGCTACTTCCATTGTCTCTGGCATTTCTGCATCTGTTTCTATTCATTGATTTTTTTTTTTCTTGGTTATAGGTCATGCTTTTTGCCTCTTGAATGCCATACGTTTTGAGTGCTTTGTTCTTAAGTGTCTGGATTGTGTTGAATTCATTTAAGAGTATTGAAGTTTGTTGTGGCAAAAAGTTAAGTTTTTGGAGATAAACTTGATTCTTTTGACTCTTGTTTTTAACCTTATCGGGGTGACTCCAATGTAGCAGTCAGTTTTTCTTAAAGGACCACATTGCAAATATTTTAGGCTTTGTAGGCCATATTGTCTCTGTTGCAGCTCCTCAACTCTGCTGCTGTAGTGCAAGAGCAGCCATAGACAATATGTAAACAAATACCTGTGGCTGTGTTCCAGTAAAACTGAAATACAAAATATAAGCGGTAGGCTGGGTTTGGTCCATAGGCTGTAGTTTGCCCATCCCTACCCTAGAGAAGCATTTACTTAAGCCTAGTTTAGCCCTACTAATAAAGCATGACCCTTCTGGGGATTCTGCTGAATGCCCTGAATTTTCATGAGGTTCCTTGACTCTGGCTGGTCAAAATTCAAACATTTCCTAACTCTTTGTGACATCTGGCATTTGATAATGTTATCAATTCTCAGTAGTTATACTTTCCCTGTTCATTGTTATTTTCCTGGCCTTGTGTAGTTTCACCTTATGCACGCACAGTTTGTCATTCTGACAAGCGATCAGGAGGACCCCTACACAGCTTCCTGGAGCTCTATTTCTATGTAGCTTTCTCCTCTGTGGTGCTTTGCCCTACAAATTCCAACTGCCCTGAAGATATCCTAAATTTACGTATCTGTCTCTTTAACTTAGTGAGCCTGCTCTGGTCTGCTTAGATTCCTCTATGCTCTATTTGGATTCCCCTTCTTGCTGTGGTGTCCAGAAATTGCCTCCAAGCAGAAAGCCAGGGTGATTATAGCACTCACCACATTTATTTCCCTTCTCCTAGGGATCACAGTTCTGCACTGCCTGTTGTCCAATGTTGTCTTATATATTTTGTTCAGTTTTCTAGTTGTTTATAGTAGAAAAGCAAATCCATTCCATTTATTCTGTCACAACCAGAACTGGAAGTTGTTTTTTTTTACATATTTGTATCTATAGTAAAATTAATTCTCATTTAAAATCAGGTATATCTGTCTCTAGGAATAAATCCTCCAATTGCAAACTAAGTGAATAATTGTTATTTCTCAACTCACTTAGGATTTTAATGTATTAGCTATACTGGCACTTTTATAGGTAAGCTTTATGTTAAGAAGAAAATAGCAGGTACATTATTACCTAAACCATGAGGAGAGTTTTGTAGCAAAACTGCCACTTTCCAAGGAAGAGGGAGAAAATAATGAGAATTACTGGCTGGCATGTTTATTTTACTTCGCAAGTAGAAACAGCCCACTGAGCCAGAGCTTACTTACATTAGGGCTCTGGCAGACCACAGCCACAGATGAGAGCTACCGGTCATTCAAAACACGCAAGGGGTCACTCCAAACCTGCAGTAACAACCTTAAACTTATCACTGCCATACCTCTAGGCTGAGGTAAAGTACCTGGTTTTTCTGCTGCATGCAAAACTTAATTTATCTTAAGTCAATATCTGGCTATCTGAAAGACAGTTTAATCCTAAATCTCTTTATAAGTTTGTGGTCTTTGCAGGGAGGGGCATACTGAGATGTGAAGCTATTATTTTTGTTTCGTTGTTTGTTAATTTGAATAGTTTTTGAGTGTTTCTAAGAATTCCTAGGATTCTCTATCACCTGTGTGTTAGTCCCAAAAGACAATTCCAACTGGGCAGTCATGTCCTGTGTTGGCTTATTTGTGAATGAGATATTTATCTGTCTCCACAGGAAAGGATGTATAGAGTTAACCTCCCGGTAACATCTAACATGGCATCATCTGTTAATGCCACAATAGTCCTGAAGTTACAAAATGACATTGTTTATTCATGTTGGATAGTTATCAGATGTCTTCCTTCTTGGGTGTAGTGTAGTAACCGTACAGACTTCAAAACCCCTCTTATGTGGTGATCTAACTATATTAGATTCTCTTATTTATATTGAGCCTAATCTTTGGTACTGTATGATAATATACCACACTTTTGCAAGCTGTCCTTCTACCAAGCATTAGAATTTTGAATTATGTATTACATAATATCTCTTAACAGGCAGAAATGGATTCCCCCTACTCCAGTGTGAGTCCTCATCTCTACCAGGTTTCTCTGCCTTCCTCCTTTGTATTAAAAGGTGACTAGAACCAAAATGGCAGAAAGGGAGAGGTTTGGGCTATACATTTTTCATCATCCTGACATTGTGTTCCAGTAGCAGAGGGAGCAATTCTTGGTGATTGCAGCATCTAATGATGGTGGCAGTAGCTTTCTTAGAGTCTGGGGTCTTTCTTCAAACAGAAACTAGATTGATCAGTACTATTTGTAGCTTCATTTCTGGGTGGTGTTCACAGAAGAATCATTTCTGGGTTCTCTGGTGGCAATTGTGATATCACACAGGTTGATTAAAGTTCTTGCTAGAAAGACATCCATATTATGCCACACAGTACCCCTTTCTGTTGTTTTCTGAGGCAGGCATAGAAATTCTGCCTCTTGACTTTACCGCACAAAGGGCACAATCTGCTCACCCTGTGACAAAAGCCAGTCATCAAGAGGCAAGACAGTAGAAAGGAAAGGGTTTATTACAGCTTGCTAGCAAGGGGGAAGATGGCTGACTAATGTCTCAAAGAACCATCTTACAGAACAAAGTCTACAGGCCAGTTATATAGGGGACTGGTGGGGAGGCATCAGGTCTCAGGGTGGGGTATTCATCTAGTCTTAGTTCCTGACAGTCTTTTGTTTTACTTGATATGCATCAGAGACCGGAGCAATGCCCTATACCCTGATCTTTCATTTGTCATTAGTGATGGCTATCAGCATCGATTCTCTGCCCAGGGGTCATCACATTCCTAAGGAACTCAAAAGAACAAAGTTATCAACTTATAGCAGCTGGGTGGGGCCACAAAACCCACAGAGCATGTCAGGGCTAGTTAATCAGAGATCATTCAAAGTTACAGTATGGTTTCTTTTCTACAATATGGCTTCCTTTATGTCAGCCTTGTGCTGAGCCGGTATCATGACCAGCAGAGTGAGTTCTTACCCTAAGGATACTCAAAACTCACTCCAACCACTGTTACTGAACCAGGTTCGTTTTTGCCTGTCACCCAGAAAGCCAAACACTGAGATGATGAGATTCCAGCAGAGAGAAGGTTTAATCACTACGCAGCCAAGTGGGGAAAACAAATCTCAAATCTGCCTCCCCAATAATGGGAACTCGGGGATATTTATGGGGTAGGGGGCTGGTCTCCGGGTGGGGGAGGCATCTGGTCTCAGGGTGGGGCACCATCTGGTCTTAGTTCCTGATGGTCTTGTTTTATTGGATATGCAGCAACACCCTGTACCCTGATTTTTTAGTTGTCCTTGATGGTGGCTGTCAGCATAGACTCTTTGCCCAGGAGGTCATCACGTTCCTAAGGAACTCAAAAGAATAAAGTTATCGACTTACTGCAACTGGGAGGGGCCATTTAATCCACAGAGCATGTCTGGGTTAGTTAATCAGAGGTTATTCAAAGTTACAATATGGTTTCTTTTCTACAATATGGCTTCCCTTATGTCAACCTTGTGTTGAGCCGATATCACCACCTTCTGAACTCAGGTTACTAAAAGAGTAGGTAACTCTCAAATTTCTCTCTCTGCCCCCTCATTCCAACCAACCCCCTCCCCATTTGGAAGCATTAATTCTATGCATATTCAGTCCCAGAAGTAGCCCATAATTCCTCAAATTAGATATTGAAACTAATTCCAATAGTGAATACTATATTACCCATGTTACTGTTTTCAAGAATACATATGCTGATTTAAAGGAAAATCTCAGCTAGGAAAATATCAATGTAGAGGGGGAAAAAGTTTCCTTAACCCTCTTGGGGTCCCTGTCTAAGTCTGAAAATTAAACTGACAGAGACAAATTAACAGGAGAAAAGCATACAAATGTAATAAAAGTTTTATGTAACATAGGAGCCTTTAAGGAAATGGAGACCCAAAGAAACAGACCTGTGTATTTTATGCTAGGTCTGATGAAGAGTGGACAGTCGTGTAGAAATGTGATAGGTTAAGGAGGCTGAGGTAATTGTTGTAAACTGGGGGAGACTTAGCAAGACCTGTTTGTTCAGATTCTTCTTAGCATCCCTTTGTCTTTGGTGATAAGGATGCTCTTTTACTCTGGGTATAGGGAGGGCACCTCTCACATGAGGGTTTTATAACTTGATTCAGGGGAGAACCTCAAGAGGAGTGAGAGGTCACAGTGACCTTCTTGGTTCTGCCATTTTCTCAAACTCCTTCAGCTTAAAATATTCAGTATGCCAAGGTGCCATATTTTGGGGTTGTGTCCTGAACCCCATCATCAGCCATTCCCATGCCCACCCCCAGAAAAAAACATGTCTTTATTCCTTCTTGATACAACTATGTCCATTGATGCTGTCACCAGCATCCAAGGAATATTCTGATCTGAAAAATTGGGGGGATAGTAGAAAAAATTATTTATTTCCTCTTAGATCAGTAGCAACAAGATGAGCGTTTTTCAAAAGTAACTTTGCCAGGAATCAAAGGGAAAGTTAAAAAATACAAATGTGTAAGTTTGCAGAGCACAGATTTTTTATATCAAAGAAACTAAAGTTTAACTCAGATTGGCTGAAGTCACTTTCCAAGCATACAGATTAAGAGTTTTCTTCATCACTTTGTCATGAAGCCTGTAGGATATTCTGGCAGATACTATCCTTCATTGGGGTTTGACCACTTCATCTGTTCTCATAGCTGTTATTTGGATTTAGTCTTTCCATCAGCCATGTGGCCCTATGGCAGTTTTGAGTCTGTTTACCTCCTTTTAGCTGCCTACTCTGAAAAGCAAAAAGACTTCTATATACTTCCAAGTTCCAGAGCCCTATTGGACTCTTTGTTTCCAACAGGAGGCATGTCCCAACTCTTCCTGCTTAATGAGATTCTCTCTGGGAAACTCAGTCTTGTCCTTTCCTTTTCCCACTCTTCCTACTTTCCAGAGAAATAGTTTTTTCCTAAGGCTTAGAATAAAAAAAGTAAGTTACCACATACATTCTATTTCAAGTAATCCTTAAGGTTATTAAAAATGCATATACTGAATGATAGAATAATTAAAAAGAAAGATAGCCTCCCTTCTCCCAGATGAATATTCACATTTTTTTTTGTTTTCTTAATACCAAATAGCTATCCATAAGAGATTTGTGCCAAAGATATTGGCAGCATTTACATCAATTACTGGTGTTTTATGGGAGAAAGTGAATGAAGGGAGAGTTCTCTGTGGAAGGGATTATGCACTTTTTCTCATTTATTGTTTTTCTTATTTATATTTTATTTCAGTCTTTGTTTCTCTTGGCTTTCCTTCTAGTGTCAATCTATTTCTCTTTTACTTTCCTGTATGTTTAAAAGTTTTCTACTCTGCTTCCGACTTTTATTTTTTTTATTAAAACTTAATCCTGAAAATATTAAAATGCATAGTTAAAAACATGTTAAAGTTGGTTCTCTACTTTAGATTCTGTTGGTTTCTTAGAGTAAAGTGAAGAAAGAAGGACAAAGAGGAAATAATTCTTTTGTACTGCCCTCCAGGAAATCCTTCTCTATACTTTAAAAGTTCTTGTTCTTTTCTAGGAGTCCAATGTGCTGATTGCTGCTAACAGTCAGGGTACAATTAAGGTAAGCTATTTTATACATCTCCATTTTAAACTCAGATCCATTTTTAGACTATAACAGACTATGACTATAACATGGAAATATATAGTTGTACTGAGCCTTAGAAATCATTCCAAATCGTGCGTCTCTGTCTGCTTGGAAATGGGTTTGATTGAAGGGGAAAAGAATAGGTAACTTGCACCTATGGAGAAGATGATAGTACTTGCTAGAGCTTATATGAATGCTGAATGGATTGATAGGTGGTCCGAATGAAAATCATGTGAAGACTGTTAAGCATTCACTGTGGGCCGAGCACTGTTTAGCTTCTATTTTGCCAGTGCAGCTACCCCACAGGGCATTCAGTGGACAAAGGTCCAAGATGTAGCAGGAGATGCTTAGACATTCACCAGATTTAGATATACCTCACTCTTCTTTTACTCTTCTCTTCCTCGTGTTTCTCTTTGTTTTCTTCCCTGACAAGTAGGTTTTTCCTCAATTCCCAAGGGTAGAAAGGGTATTTTAGTGATCAGTTGAAAATTGATCATGTGATCATGCCGTTAGTGTAATCTGAAAACTTAAATATCTCTTGGCACACAGTCTCAGTCACAAAGTCTCAGTCACAAATTCATACATAGTTTTCCACATACTACTTTTTTGTGGTTAGGAGCTCCGAAGAGAGTAGAAATTTTATGTAATTTGTACCGTTGGATATTTATCACTTGGGCACGATACACACTGGATAAATAAATCAAGCTAAGTAGTGAACTTTTTAAGCATAACACCATTTTGGAGGAGGTTTTTAGTACATGGGTTTGATTAGCACTTATTCTCTGGGTACCAGTTCTTTCCACACATTCTCTGCTGATATAGAAATATCAGGAAGTTTTTGTTTTTGTTTTTTATAATATGTATCTATTTTCCCTGCCACTTAGCATTATTTTTGCCATAGCTTCCTTCCACTCATCCTGAGTGGAGAATGACCTAGCAACCAAGGGAGCAAATGCAAGCCTAACACATTGTCCTGCAGAGATGAAATAGGCAAACTCAAAGCAGAAGAACTGCACTGTTAGCTGGTCAAACTAATTTACGTGGTGTACTCTTTTATATGCAACTAGTTTCTCTATTTGGAAAGCCTCCTTAGAGAGCCATGGACAACTTAAATGAAAGCCAGGCTTTTGAACTGGTCAGTATCTGGAAGACTCAAGCAAGATGGTAGACAGTCTTGGAATCTCTGTTTTAAGTGGCTCTCTACAGTCTCTAAAGTCTCTCTTTATCTTATTCTCATAGCAAGTCATATATTGAAAAAGGTGCATCTTATTCTTCAACAAGTTTGGCCTTTGTGGCAATTGGGATCGCTAACATATTTGCAGAAGCTCAAAGCTACATATGTACTTATAGAATCTCAGTGACAAATTAAAGATTTTGCTGAACAGCATTGACCTCTTATGTTAAGCATCCTGTTTGCCAAATATAAAGACAAAAAGCATTACGGAAGAGGAGGTATAAGTCACGCTTTAGCAGAGCAGGAGGGGAAAAGTTGCTCCTTTAATTCTTTGCCACCTAGAATTGCAGTCTCCATGTAACATAATCCTTTTTGACAGTGTCTCATAATTGTCCATGTGTTCTATGTCCTTCCTTAGCCATTTCTCCTACTCTTTTTATAACTGATCATTGCTTCTTATTTATAGTTTTAGCAATATCACAACTTTCTTGTGGGACAAGAATACTACTTGAATAACTAACAAAATATCTTGACTCCAGATGAATGGCTAGAAAATGAATGAATCAGTGGGAAAAGGCAAGATTTCAGGTCCTCTATACCATGATCACTATAAACTGTTAATCAATGGAAGAAATAAATAGATTAAAATCCTAAACAGTGATACTTAAAATTTTCTTAAGAATGTGGAAAGATAACATATATCTCAAAAATGTTATATACATGCTATGCATCAGCCAGTTCATTTATCCATATTGTTTTATGTAGTTTATCGTGAAGACTCCCTAGTTAACTGTGGAAATAACTGATCTGAAAGAGTTCGTGCAACTGTTGAATTGAAAGTCAGAAAGGATTAATGTCTAATCCCTTCAAATTCCTTGGCATTTTAGCAGTTGAGAAAAGTTTTCTTGATTTGGTTCTCCATTTACAATATACTGAAGATTCATTAAACTCTTTTTATATTTTAAAACTACTTTATTGATATTTGGGTGGTGAACATGATGTAATCTATGTAGAAATAGAAGTATAATGATGTACACCTGAAATTTATACAGTGTTCTAAACCAATGTTACTGCAATTTAAAAAAAAAAACTACTTTATTGAACTGATCCTTTTTTCCCCCCATTAGGTGCTGGAGTTGGTATAAAAGGTCTACTCAAGTTAAATTGTACTTGATCCTGCTGAAATACATCTGCAGTTGACAATGAGAGAAGACAGAAACTGTCATGTGATGTTTCTCCCCAGAGTCATCATGGGTTTTGGATTTGTTTTGAGTATTTTTTTCTTTTCCTTTTTTTTCTCCTTTTTGACTTTTGGGACATTGGGAATGCCCAGTGAACTCTCCACCATCGATGTAACTCTACGGACTTTGCTGCTGTTGGTGGTGTGGTTATCTAATTTTTGTGATA
Organism: Tapirus indicus; assembly: GCA_031878705.1. Lineage (NCBI taxonomy): Eukaryota > Metazoa > Chordata > Mammalia > Perissodactyla > Tapiridae > Tapirus > Tapirus indicus. The sequence continues at coordinate 83,577,117 of CM062922.1, forward strand.
GGGAAACAAATTCTTTTAAATAAAAATAAATAACAAAAAACAATAAAAGTTTATTGAGCCACAGTCGAGCTGGGAAAGTTTTGTCAAATGTGGTGAGAGATAATTTTTTCAAGAAGTAGCACACGTGAACTATAGAATAATGTACCAATGAATAATTTGTAAGGTTCATACTTCTCAACCTCTTGGAATTGTGTATCAACATAAACAAAATATAAAGTATATGCATTTCTTCCAGTGAATTTAATGTTTACGGTAGGTGGGAAGACGAATAACTTTATGAATTCCTTGCTTCATTCTCTGACCAGATTTATATCATCAGCAAGTGCCATATTCCTCGGTCCCTCTGGATCTGGCCAAGGATCTAAAATTTTGACCGTTGAGATCAGTTCAAACAGAAAGGGAATGTCAGTCTGTGACAGCTATCTCTGTCTTTGCCTTTGAAATGTCATATATATTTATCATAAGCCCTAAATGCAGACAAACCAACTTATTTTATAAAATCATAGCTATCAGATAGTCATAGTTATTGGTATCATCCTGGGCTGAACAGTGAGTTAGAGCAGGGGTCAGCAAACTTTTTCTTTAAAGGGCTAGATAGTAACTATTTTAGGCTTTGCAGGTCATAGGGTCTCTGCCACAACCATCAACTCTGCCATTGTAGCAGGAGAGCAGCCACAAACAAGACATAAACAAATGGGCATAGCTGTGAAATAGGTGGAGGGGTGACTGGCCCACAGATCATAGTTTGCCAGCCCCTGACTTAAAGGAAAAGAATTTGAAGCCCTATTACCCAAATTTCCAAGCCATATAGTCTCTTAGACTGCCTAGTTAATTTTATAAGTTGTTTTCAATTTGTAAAAGGAGAGAAATTAGTAGTTAGAGTAGCAGGTCAAGCAAAAGTAATGTGAAACTTCCTGTTTGAGCTACCTTAAAAGCCTGGACACTTTTTAGAAAAAGAAATAAACAGAATTATTCTCCACACATATCTTATAAAAACAGACACTTTGAGAAACTTGATATGAATAAGAATATAAATGATAAGGGTAATCAGAATATCCCACTGTATCCTTCTACTCAAAATTAACAGGTCCACATTTCATTATCCGAAACGCTGGGACCAAATGCATTTTGGAATTTAGAACTTATTGAATTTTTGATTAGTAATAGAGTACACGGTATACTATATATTATGTAATACTTTCCAGCAGAGTCTGAAACAATACTTTATTATCAAATACATTAATGTTTCTGTAGCAAAATGTATGAATGTTCATACTATATGGGATTAATAAAGGCTAAAAATAGCCTTGCATCAGTTCAGGTTAGTTTTTAACATCAAATGAGTTTGCCTCAAACTTACGTGAAATTTTTCAGTTTTCAGAGCTTCAGGACAATTTTATCTTACTAACCTCTGGGAGTTAAGATCCTGATAAACTTTTGGACTCAATTCTGAGAGGAAAGATCACTATCATTCAAAAGTTACATCTGTCGTCAACCAGAACAATATTAGTTGGCCTTCGTTTCCAAGATTAATTTATGACCTTTTGCAAAAATATAGAAAGAATATTCAGATGTAGATTCTTCACTTAAAGAACTTCACTTAAGCAGATATGTCCAGAAGAACGTCAAAATAGGAAGCAGAGAGTCAATGCCTCTTTGAATGAATTTAAATAGAAGCAGATTTTTATGGTTTTTAATTTGGTCTGACTTTTTTTATGTTTTATTTCAAGGTGTCAACATTATTAGGGTCATGTTAATTTCCATATGTTTGGAAAGATGCACTAAAGTACCTTAAGTTATCAAAGGGACGTGAGTTTTTAATGTTATTATTTTAAGAAGGCAGTACTTTATTTAAATTTGTATTTTAACTCTTTTTCTTGTAAATAGAAACCATTTTTAAAATTGAGTTAATCTTTGCAGGATGTCAGCATCAAACTACTATTACTATTTTTTGGAAAAATAATAGTTAAATAAAGCTTAAAGGTAATGTCCATTTTAACAGCAAAAAAACTTCTAACTCAAGAAGAATATGGGTTTTTATGTTTCATTCTAATCTTTATTTCACTGGATTTGTAGGGGTTTCTTAGACAAAGTTGCCTTTGTTCTCAGGCACACAACTCACATAAGAAACATTAAGGATTAAAGAACTTTGTAAAGTTATCGTAAGAAGATTGAGCTACCAGACACCAAAAAATTTATGGGACTGAGCCACACATCAGAAAGATGAGTATGGCTGAACCATTGGTGTGCAAGGAAGAGACAAGTATGGGATGAGTTTGAAGAGATAGAGTAGTCCAGTCGATATGTGGAGCTGTCTGGAGCATGGTTGAGAATTTGAATTTTGTTATAAAAGCAGTTAAAAGGAAGAGTTGAATGGGATGATCTCATTTATGGTGAATGGATAGATGAGGGCAAGAGTGCAATTAGGAAGGTGATCAGTCAAGTGTTAATGGTGCCTTGGACTAGGATGGTAGCATGATCCAACCTAAAAGCCTGTTTCAGCTTCATAGAGTTTACCACACTCTTAATTCCAAATCTTGGAAGATTCTTGATTAATTAATTTTTAAAGTCATTTGACAACAAAGAATACAGCTCAGCAAATGTACTTCTTCAGTGGTTATCCAATTTTCAACCATCAGTAAGTCACTTGAGAACCTCATGGCCAAAATGTCTGTGTGCTAAGCAGAACTAGAAGCTGCCTAGCCTTGGTTCTGATATAAAGTTATCTGGTCATTGACCTTAATGCAGTTATGCAAATGTAACTGGGATTAATAGTCAGGAAAAGTCTGCTTACTTAGTAATGAGACATTTGGAAGTGTTAACTTGGATCCTGAGTTTGTTGTGTTCCATGACTGACATTAACACTTAAAATAGTAGCACCTTGTAGTTCCTCCCAGAGCAGTTAGTTACCAAGTCCTTTGTGGCTTCTGGTTAATATGTTAGGCACTCCTGGAATCTTGGACTGAAGAGAAAACCATAGTGATCATTCTAGAAATATTTGTTGAGCTCCTGCTTTTTGCAATGGAAGCACTATGTACTACATACTAGAGATATAAAATAAATAAGATATGATCCCTACTCTCAGAAAGCTTAGTATCTAGTGGGAGAGGCAGATAAGAATACAGTCTGTAAGTACCATAGTAGATGTAAATTTTAGATATACATAGAAAAAACATAATCTAGAGTGGTAGGAGAGTGTGAGGGCTGAGAGTAGAGGCAGTTAAGAGGAATTTTTTTCCTGGAAGAGGTAACATCTCAGCTGAATCCTGAAAAGCAGGTAGGAGTTAAGCTATAAGAGGCAAAGGAACATTCAAGACCAAGGGAAGCAAAGAAAAAGGCATGAGTAGCTCCTAGTGGCCAAAGTTGAAACAATTTGAGCAACAAAATAAACTAGTATTCAATTATAGATTATAACCCAAAATATAAAATAAATATCCATGAGTCTATACTGATATAAATAAATAAATGGAGAGAAGAGAGAAGTTTCCCATGCAGAATTCCAAATTATGTAGATATTCCACCCTCAAGGAGATGGACCATAATTCTCCACTTCTTAAGTAGGGGCTCTGCATAGTGACTTCCTTCCAAAGAGTACAGTATGGAAAGAGAAAAAAAGTGTAACTTTATGGTGGAGAAAACTGACAAACTCTACCTTAGCCAAATGATCAGGGTCAACATCACAAGTTACAACTCATGTTGATAGTATGTACTCTGTGTGTGTGTGTGTGTGAGGAAGATTAGCCCTGAGCTAACATCAGTTGCCAATCCTTCTCTTTTTCCTGAGGAAGATTGGCCCTGAGCTAACAGCTGTGCCCATCTCTCTCTATTTTATATGTGGGGCGCCTGCCACAGCATGGCTTGATATGTGGTGCGTAGGTCCACACCCGGGATCTGAACCTGTGAACCCCAGGCCACTGAAGCCAAGTGCATGAACTTAACTACTATGCCACCAGCTGGTCCTCAATTTTTTTTTTTTTTTTTAGTGAGGAAGATCGGCCCTGAGCTAAAATCTGTTCCCAATTTTCCTCTATTTTGTATATGGGATGCTGCCACAGCACGGTGCATAGGTCTATGCCTGGGATCCAAACCTGAGAACCCTGGGCAGCTGAAATGTAGTGTGTGAACTTAACCACTATGCCACCAGGCCAGCCCCGATAGTATGTACTCTTGAAAATGGCACTTTGTGGTCTTCCTCCCAAAAATTCATAACCCCAGTCAAAATGAGAAGAATGTCAGATAAATCCCTAGTGAGGGACATCCTACCGAATACCTGACCAGCACTCAAAACTGTCGAGGTCATCAAAATGGGGAAAGTGAGAAACTGTAGCAACCATGAGAATCCTAAAGAGACATGATGACTAAATATGATGCGATATCCTAGGTGGGATCCTGACACAAAAGGACGTTACGTAAAAACTCAGAAAATGTGAATAAAGTATGGACTTTATTAATGTATCCATATTGATTCATTAATTGTAATAAATGTACCATACTAAGGTAAGGTGTTAATAATAGAGGAAACTGAGTGTAGTATATATGGGAACTCGTGCTTTCTTTGCAACCTTTCTGTAAATCAAAGAAAAAAAGCTGTTCTAAAATTAGAAGTTTATCAAGAATAAAAAGGTATGGGAATAAATTCAGTATATACAAAACAAAGTGCAAGACAGTAGTGTGAGTGGAAGCTGGAGAAGTATAGAGATAAAACTGACCTGTTCCAGCTATCACTTTTAAAAAAAGTAGAGGGAAACTTAAGAGTTGAGAGGAGATTTAAGTTAACGGTCTCAACTTTGTCACTAAGAAATTGTATTGTTTTGCAAAAGATAGTAAACCTTCATACTCCATATTTATCTCCAAATTCTACTTACTGAGAATGGTAGTCTCATCTCTGTTAATAAGTAAGCTGCTATACAAAGTCCATTCCTGTGATTCAGTCACTCAGATATCTGAGTGCCTGCAGTTGTTTCTTCTTTTTACCTGAGATCGTTACAGCTTCTCAATATGAGAATCAAGAGATCTTTCCATTTGTATATGGTTTTAATTTGTTCTCACTTCTCTATGAGTCATTTGTGCTTAATCAGTTTTAGATGCAAACTCCCTAGTGCCCAAGTTCTGAAGGAGATCTTGGGTTGGAACTGGGTAGGGATTCTCATGAATTCTAAGTTAAAGTTCCCAAAGATGGTAATGGTCCAGGTTAACCAATTATTGTGTAAAATTTTTGCAATCTCCCTGAAGATGATTTTATGGATTTTCCTGTATGCCCTGCTTTTACCCTACTGTCAGTGCTAATCTGTGACCAGAGGTTTAGGAGCCTTTTGGAAGGACTACGTAAAAAAATAATCTTCAGAAGTTTTAAGAGGAAGAACCGAAGCAAACACAAGTAATGTATAGTCAAAATGTACAGATTCACCTTTAGTTTTATACACCTGAAAGAATGTTTTATCCCAGAAACTTTTTTCTGAGTGATCTTCAGTGGAATAGCAGCCTAATAATAACTCAGTTCACTCCCATGGTTGGTATCCTCAGATAGTGGCCTGTAATGGATATGGACTGTTGCTCAAACGGGATGAATAAGGTCATACAGCCACTTGCATATATGGTGGCTTTATTCATTCAACAAAAATTTGAGTGCCTATTAGGAGGTAGTCTCTTCTAGGCTAGAGGTCAGCAGACTCTGTAAAGGGCCAGAGAGTAAATATTTTAGGCTTTGTGTGCCATACAGTCTCTGTCACAACTACTTAACTCTGCCACTGTAGCATGTGAAAGCAACCCTAGACAAAATGTAAACGAGTGAGTATGGCTGGGTTCCAGTGAAACTTTATGAGGACACTGAAATTTGAATTTCATTTGTGTGTGACAATATTTTTGAAAATTATTTTTGAAGCATTTAAAAATGCAAACCCTATTCGCTGCTCATAGCCATACAAAAAAAAAAAAAAAATCCACGAGCTGGATTTGGCTTGCTGACCTCTCTTCTAGGTGCTTACCATACAGCCGTGACAGGAAAAAAAGAAAAACCATGAAAAGTCCAGTCTCTCCTGAGCTTGCATTCCAGTGGATAAGTCTTTGTGCAGTGACCGTGTTCTCTGTCCGTCTCTAGCACAGGAACCTGAGAGGCCATTTTAGAAGGCACACCTCACAACTAAAAGCTTTTTTTTGTTGAGTTGCATGGCAGTTTCCACAGCAGTGCACACAAATAATGTTGATGTAACTTGGTGTGTGCATTTTCAGAGAGCCAGGATACGTTCTTTTCTCTTAAAGCTCAGTAAACTAAGACATTTTGCATGTTTTACTGTTTGAGTAGAATATGAAGATCTCAGAAAGACCTGAGAGGACTGGGGTTGAGATTATTTTCGCTGAATACTCTGAAAGGTTTTTGCTCAAGGTAGCCTGTTGAGTGTGGGAGAGCAGAGGATATTCTGCAAGGGTGGCTTTTTTTTCCCCTTTTCTTTCCTTTTTGGTTTTTTCATCCTGAGCTATTGAAATTTCCTTTCTGAATACAAAAGAAACTTCTCAAGCTTGTAGCACTTACATGGAGACTTGGGACCCAACTGATGTTTTCTTGGAATGATTGAGTCTCTTTTATAAGTATTCATACATATTTTATGGCTAATGTTTGAACTCTGGATAATTTTGAGGGGTTAAGTTTTGAAAGATGCAACAAAATTACTTTTTTTTTCCCAAATTAACCATTGTTTAAAGCCTGCCCAGTTAATAAGCACGTTATTTTTTTTTTTCGATATTTTTCATGTTTAGAGACCAAACTCTGGTCAGTGTTTTATTTATACTATAAGAAAGACTCCTCACTCCCACTTTCCAGATTCTGTTTGGCCAGTCCCAGGAGAGACTTCTAAGGCAGCCTTCTGTTCTTAGAACTGGAGTATGGTGTTCCTGATGATTGAATTGCAAAGCTTTGTGGTACAATTTCAGTAATGTGTCTTCTCTGGAAAGGCCTCTAGCACTCTTGGAAATTAGAAAGCACTCCATGAATACAGGGCAGTATTAGCATATGTATATTAAAATTTTAGTCTCTCTTCAGTTTCTTTCCATTATGAAAAGCAATGAAGTATAAAAGTTGCAAACACCACCAACAAAAGGATGGAAGGTTGAAAGGTTAGATTAGCTGTTCTGGGAGTTTCAATGGGTCCATAAAATGGCTTTATTCCTTGTGCTTTCTGAACATGACATCTGCCTGTGAGCTGACCTGCCAAGGCCACCATCACAGCTGTCATGAAAAGCTAGCTTATGAAAATGCCCAAAGTGAAATTTCTGAAGTGTCCATTTTCCTACCATGCATTCTCTCCCTAGGGAAGGTTCAGAGTATGATTTAGGTGGCTGTGGGCTGAAAACCTGCATCACCTCTACTGAGTGTTTTCAGTCTCATTCCTCTACAGGCAATAAGAGTGGAGAAGGGAGGGGAAACTATGACTGCAGGCAAGAGAAAAGATTGGTTATCAGGGAAAACAATCATCCAGAGAGCCATAAGTGGGAGCCAAAGATGTTTCCCCAGTGTTTCATTCCCCAAGAAGTGTCCTCATCTCCCAGCATCTTCCCACCCTATGGTTGTCTAACTGCGTTGTAACAAATCTTTATGACGGAACAGGAATGTCTCTCTCCTTCCCCACCTCTCCTTGGATGTGAAGGTCAGCAGTCTGGTGAAGCCTTTTAACTGCATTCTTGTTTCTCCATTATCTGAGACTCTCCAGGGAACCTTGACATTAGTTCATCTCTCCTCTAGGCTGAGGGATGTGGAAGTAGAGCCATTCGGACAGAAATCCAGCCCTCATGCCCTCAGTCTCAGTACATTTCAATAAATAATCCCCTTCATTTTTCCTCTCAGAGTCAAAAGACCAGTCCCTAACTCCCCAAAGCTACTAGTGAATTACATGTCCTACTCAATGTAGTAATTCCTCATATAGCACCATGAGAGCCAGTCTTATAACTTCTACTTAAATACTTCTAGAATTTAAGAGAGCTCACTCATTCCTGAGACATTCTGATATCATTAATTTAAAGGCTTTCTCCCAGTACCCCAAAAAGAAGATAGACAAAAGTTTGCAGAAATGCTCTGCAGCATGTTTTCAGTTTCAGCCCCGCACATGGGGATGTGCGCTGGATGCTGCAGGGAATTCTGCAACCAGCAGATTTCGCTTGTTCGATGGAGCAAGCTCATCATGGACCAGGAGATGGGGCACCATGGCCAGGAGAAGTCGACTACCCAGCACTCTGTACTACCACAGAAGAATTAAGTGCATTAGAGACCCCTCGAGAGGGGTTGCTAAAGGCAGGACTTGAAGCCTTTCCAATAAAGGTGAGCTGGGAGAAGTTGCAGCAGTCTATGCGGAAGACGGGTGAGTCCGTTGGTTTCCATCAGTGGTTCGTTGAGGCTTTCTCAACTTTGACTGGCATAGACTCCAGGACAGATCAAAATCACACTACTCTTAACGACCTTTGTCTCGACTCTCTTGCTGACGCTTCAAACCCAAGTTAAGGAAAAGGTGGCAGGGTGGCAAGGACAGATTATTGCTCAAACCCTGGCAGCAGCTACTCAGTTTGGGGATAATTCAGAAAAAGAAAAGAAGAGATTAAAGACTACTGTATTGGCTGCTTACTTAGAACTCTTGCTAAAGGGAATAATCCCTACTCTAGCCAACCTATGAAAATAGCAAAGGAAGAGGAGAAAACTATGTCATTGCAAAACTCCAGGGAATTGGTAAAAGGACCATAGAGGGACGCTGGAGCATGTGGAGATCGCAGAGAGGTGAGTCAGGAAGGCCTACCAGGACAAAACCTCTGGCTAGGAAATACTTGGCAAATGGCTCAAACAAGCAGATTGAGAGAAACTCACAGAGGGGAGGGTGAACCATACCCATGGGAATAACTCACTCAGGTTCATCTATCCTTCCCTTTTCTGGTAGATATTGGTGCCACTTTCTCTACGGTTTCCTCAGAAATTTCCCACTTTCTACCTGACAACAGATGGTACAAATTGTTGGTGTTTCAGGTCGACCCTCTTGTTCCTTTTTCTCTGGTGCCCATACACATCACTGTTTTTACTGAGGAGCATGCGTGCTTACTTTCTCCTAATTTCCTGTAAACCTACTGGGGAGAGACCTGCTGTGCAAACTAAAGGCTATGACATTCTGTACTCTGGATGGAGTGTTTATGGAGCTCCCTGAAAAAAAAGTCACCCAAATTGGTCATTATGTGCCTTCTGGAATAAAGGGGGATGGCAGAGAGTGGCAGTCTCACACCATGCTGGAAAAGCACCCAAACTGAAACAAATCAGCATACTGCTCTGAGCCCTAGGGGTTAACGGGATTGGTTTAATTCGAGATCTAGAACCAATAAAAATAGCTTACAAGAAAGACAAGCCATGGCCATATGTAAACGATATCCTTTGTGGAGAGCTCAGTTAGAAGGAATAAAGCTGGGTATAAAAGAATTAGAAAATTAGGGATAATTAAAAAGGAACATTCACCTTGTAATACTTCCAAACTTCCAGGAAAAAGAAACGTAAATTTGATCAAGTTGGTCAACCACTATATAGATTTGTAAAAGATCTTAGAGAAATAAATTTGTTGTCCCGTTGACCCCTGTAGTCTCTAACCCTGCAACTATTCTGATTTTGATACCATCATCTGCAAAGTGTTTCTCTGTAGCAGATCTATGTTCTGCTTTTTTTTTTTTTTTTCTGTCCTTCTAGTGGACAAGTCTAAGTTTTGTTTTGTTTGCTTTTACTTATGAAGGAGCCCAATATTTGTGGCAAAATAATTCCTCAAGTATTTCAAGACTCCCCTACTATTTTCTCTAGTCATTTATAAGAAAACTTAGAAAATTTTGTCCCACAGAGGGATCTGTGATCATACAACATGTAGATGATTTGCTGGTAGCCTCAGAAACTGAAGAGCAATGCAAGACTGATACTTTGACTTTATTGCAGGTCCTTGTTTCACAGGGTTATAAGGCCTCATTAGAAAATTGCAACACTGCCAAGCTGAAGTAAATATTTAGGGTATCTATTGTCAGCTGAAGGCCATAAAGTATTACAATCTGGGAGTCCGCCAAATTTGCATATAGAACAGCCTACTACAAAAAAACAACTTAGACAATTTGGGGGACTAGTAGAGTATTGTGGACAACGGATCCCAGATTTTGCCAAGCATGTACAACCTCTGACAGAGCAATTGCATGATAACTCTCCAGACCTTCTGGTCTGGTCCTTAGAATCGGAAGAGGCTTCTGAACAACTGAAACTGGCAGTATCTTCTCCTCCAGCTTTGGGGATTCCAGATTTTGAAAAACCTTTCTACTTGTTTGGTCATGAAAATAAAGATGCTGCTAGGGGAGTATTAACTCAAAAATTGGGACTAGACCATAGACCAATCACAGTTCTTCTAGATGCTCTAGTACTGTGAATTCCTGGATGCCTCCAAGCAGTGGCAGTGGCAGCAGCCACCATTCTTTGAAAAGGCCCAAGCTGTTACCTTGGATCACCTGACTTATTTGCGTGTCGCACATGCTATGACAGCAATCTTACACGTGCATAAAACCCAGCATTTGTCAGTGCGCTGTCAAACTACCTGAGGAAGCATTATTCAGTCCTAATATTGTGCTTGGAAGGTGTAGTCTCCCAGACCCTGCTACCTTCTTACAAGATTCTGATCAAATAGGTGATCATGATTATACAGTAGTAATAGAGGAAGACACTAGGCCTCAACCTGATTTATCAGACGCCCCAGTTCAAAAACGCGGATTTGATAATGTCTGCTCATGGGTCATGTGCCCAGAATACAAATGGCCAGCTTCTGGCTTCCTATGCTGTAGTGACTTCTCATGAAAATTTGAGGCTTACATTCTGTCTGGAATTAAATTGGCACAAGCAGCTGAGTTCATAATTACTAGCGCTGCAATTCTTGGTTCTGGACTTAAAGTGAATATATATACTGATAGTAAATATGTGCTTGGTGTTTGTCATGCAACAGATCAAAATTTAAAAAAATTAGAGGACTTTTGACATCAATGAGAATTTAAAAAAAAAAACTCATGTCAAATTGATAGCTGGTTTGTTAGGGGCTTTACAACTGCCTGCTCAGATGTTGGTAGTTCATTTTGCTGACAGAGCTGCAAATGCTGCTGTTAAAACATGGCAGAGTCCAAACTTAAAAGCTCCACTTTTAATACAACAAATGTATTTGTTTGTTCAGAAATGTTTGTTCATTCTCAAAACCATGCCTTGCAGAAGAAAACAGACAAAAGGATTATAAGAAGGATTAAAAGAAATTCAACTGGACTATGGGAATTTCCTACCAATCTAATTCCTATACCACAGTCCTTATTTGCTTGCTTGGTGGTGGTGTGTCATCAACAAAATCATCTGAATAAAAGAGGGGTTTTAAAGACTCTAAACTCTTACTCACATACCACAAAGGTTAAATTTTTCCAAACATATTAAAAAGAGATGTGTTGTTTGTCAACAGACTTCTTTACAGGCCACTCCCAAGATAAGCACAGAAACTTCTCCCTGACTCGCTTTACCAGGAACCTGGTGGCAGTTGGATTTCATAGACTTAATGCCTGTGGGAGGTAAGAGATTTGTCTACTTATGGTGTGTATGATGTCTGGATGACCCGCAGTCTTTCCCTCTTCAAAAGCCGATGCCCAGGCAGTGGTACAGGCTCTCTTACTATGTTCAGTCAGAGGAAGACACTTTATTTCTACAGTTGTCCAGGAATTATGCAGATGTTTGCAGATTCCTATAAGTCCCAGTCCTCTGGACAAGGAGAACAAGTGAATCAAACTCTAAAGCAAAACAAACAAATCTCCTTGAATAAGACTCAGCATCTACCAGGTTAAAATTGGCCTAGGGCGTTACCACTAGCCTTACTGAAAATCAGAATGGCCCCTGCAAGCAAGCCTGGAATGTCTCCTTTTGAACTTAACGTTTGTCAGACCTATGAATTTGGGCCTGAGGCCGTGTCCTGTGTCCAATTTAACAGAATCCTCTCATAATTGTGTTCAGTACTTAAAAGGACTTCTATCTTCCCCAGAAACTGTGAGACTTAAAGTCATAAAGATCTGGAAGGACCTGCCAGAGGAAGTCAGCCACCCTATCAAGAGGGAGACTTCATCTACATAAAGGTGTTCCAGAAGAAAGACACCTGTCACCAAGTCGAGAGGGACCTTTGCTGCTGCTGACCACCCGTAAGGCTCTCACAGTGAACGACGGCTTGGCTGGGTTTCTGCTTCCCGTGTGAAGCCAGCACCACAGGAGGGCTGGACTGGGGTCTCCCAAAGGACCTAAGACTTAACTTTTCCAGAGTAGCCAACTGATATTGACCTCAACTGGAAAGAAATATTCTAGAAAATGTTATCAGTATTCTCACAGGCTGCCCGGCTGTCCTACTCACAGCCGTGGTTATTCCATGTACTTTGAAAATCAAATTTACTAGAAAACAAACAATGTTGTTTGTTACACTAGTCTTTCTTTCTGCACTCCCAGTAATAGTTCTCACAACCACATATTTCTCCTCAGCTCTAATTTGGGCTCTCAGTATGGATGTGCTCTGGACCTAAATCCACTAGTCTGGTTATTAGCAGGGTATATATGGGACCATCTTCACTAGTGATCTTTGATAATAACACACTGAAAGTAATTAATATGCATCCAGGTGCTCAAGCTCTAAATTTGGCGCAAAAAAATGTTAACTGTTTGGAAAGATGATGTAGAAAAGAAAACATCTAATTAGTCAACAAACAGAAGCTGCAAAAGACTGGTCTAATGTCACTAGGTTAACACTGGGATTAAAGTTCTTTCTAGTCCCAGTATGGATGGATAAACAAAGGTGAATGCCTGTTATATTTAAGGTTATTCCCCAAAGCAAATACTATACTGACTTTTTAAATTCATATTACATCAACTTGTAATTCTGGTAACTGCTTTGTTTACATTTTACTATGGACTCACTGGATATTAAGGTGACTGCATGTTGCCCAGAGAAAGGTATAAACCACAATGGAAATAATTAGAAGTTTGTGATGTCATTATTTTATAGTAACACAGGGAGGAAATTGTAAGGACAAATACAAATTAAAAATGAGGCTTAACTCTCCATGTTGAAAATAAGAGAAAAGACACACACCCCCTTTTTTCTTTCAGAATTTCTTTCTCTGTCCTTTTCAAATGTCTATAAATCTTTATAATGGCTAATAAGCCTCTTGTAAGACTCTCAATTCAGGACTGTTTCCTCCAGGACCTGGGAGCTGTTTTTTCTAAACTCCAACATCCGGGGATCGAGCTCCAGTATCTCCACTTCCTGTGAGGGGGTAAGGGCCTAACTTCCATGGGCATCTTGCTCCAATTTGCAAAACTACCTTCTGTCCTAAAGATACGAGGAGTTTGTTTTTCCTCTGGATCAAGCCAACACAAGTGGCCTCCCCAGTTACCAAGATAAAGTTAGGAGGAGCTCTATGTGACATAGGTGTTGTCAAGTCCTCTTACTTGGTGGCTGGTGATTGACCATCTGGGGAACATGGGTGTAGTGGGCTGTGTCTGCTTGGCTGGGTCAGCGCGATTCCTTTCTGTTGGCGGGTTGCCTGTGATGCACATCACATTCTGGTTTAATGCCTATTCAGCAATAGAAGTGTTTTCTTTCTTCACTACCTCCATGGAGAGGATTTCTGGGTTGGGAGAAGATCTTGTTTTTAATTATATGACATTATTATATTAGTTATAATTATATTTCCCCAACATTCCCTAAAAGTATCAGCAAATATGCCTCCTGTGGTATCACTGTATTCTTACATATTCTTACGGAAAAGGTATGAATTACACTGCAAACAGCCCTGCGATGGTGTGGCCAAAGGTGATTACTCCAACCTCTCTGTGCTTTCATAGCCACCCCACCACCACCAGCCAGCCAACTGATGACTTTAAGGTCCTCGCCCAGCTTTAAGAAGAGTCCTGGGTTGCTGTTGTTTTCTTTCTGTCTCTTTTTGTATACAGTTATGTGTTGCTTAACGACGGGGATACATTTTGAGAATTGCATTGTTGTGTGAACATCACAGAGTGTCCTTACACAAACCTACACAGTCTAGCCTACTACACACCTAGGTTGTATCGTACTAATCATATGGGACCACTGTCATATATGTGGTCCATCACTGACCGTCACATCACCCTGTGGCACATGAGCGTATTCAGATCCCGTTAGGGTTCGCCAGAAGAGATTGTGTTCGGCTCCTTCTGCCAACCTTAGGTGGGAGGCACTTGATCTTTCCTGTGGCAGGACCAGGTCCCCCAAAGTCCCTGGAGTCCAGAGTCTTGACTGAGAGAGACTGAGCCCCAGTTTCCTTTGCCTTTGGCCAAGTTGGGTTTCCACAGAACTGTAATGGCTCCTCCTGAAATGAAACTCTATGATATTCCACCCCCCCTTCCCTCATTTAGGGACTTTTCTTCAGAGAATCAGGCTAAGGACCTTTGGAGGAAAGGGACATGCCTTTTAGTCATCCCCTCGCTGGTGGATCTTTGCCCCATCCCTTCCAGCTTGTTCAAAGATACTTGCTTTCTCAGCTTGTTTTTCAAAGTCCTCCTAAAAGAGGCAAGCCCTACCTTTCTGCCCGATTCCACTCCTGCCCCTCACCCTGACATTTGAGCTTTTAGCACCCAGCAGTGGCACATAATGGGCACCCAGCTATTTGTTGAATAAGTAAACAGATTCTAGCCTCTGTATTTATCACCCTAAAACATCCCTGAGTCTCCCATTGCTAAGCCTCTCACAAGCTAAGCCCTCTGCCAGGAATGCCCTTTCACCGTGGAAACCTTCCACAATTTCAGAGCACAGCCCCCCTGCCCCTGCCCCTGCCCACCCCCGACCCACCTCCACCATGGAAATCAGCATCTGCCACATACATCCACAGCTCTCTGTGGTGTGTGCCTGCCTGGATCTGTGGTTTATGTATGCACATGTATCCCCACCACACTGGGAGCATCACAAAGGCTCCATCTGCAGCTAATTCGTCTCGAAATCTCTGTGTGCCTGTGCTTAGCAGGTGATGGGTAAATGTTTGAATTGAGGTACCGTACCCTGCCCTTTCTGCAGGAGAGGAACTGTCAAGCCCTCAACACTCCCAGCCCCCACCGTCTCCCCACACACCTCTCTCCTCTGACCCTGCAGCAGCCTGTGCAGGAGCCGCCCTTCAGAGGGGGAATGAGAGGTTATGACAGTGTCACAGCACGGAGGCACATAAATGTTTACAGACCAGGGGATCGTGACAATTTAGGTCCCTTTGCTTTAGTCACGTGGTATGAGGCAGCCACAGCAGCCCTCCACTTTCAGCCTCCCAAGAGGACCCTGGGGGCTCTCGACGAGCCCCCACCTATGGTGCTGACCATTCTGGGCCCTGATTCTTGGGCACCTGAGATGCTTGTGAAGCTGCCTGGTGTCTGCAGAGCCTGGGGTTCACCTGGAGGGAGGAGGCGGGGTGTGCGTTACCTCACCCAGCCAGTCACCAAGTCCTAGCCATGAGCACATTTCAATCCACTCCATCCGTGAGAATGGACGGTTCTGCCCACGAGCTCCTTATTAGAGGTGGGGTCTTGCAGTTTAAAGAACAGGCAACTGCTTTGTAAAGCCACTTCTTTTCCTCCTTTTCTTGCATTCTGGAACCGAGAGGGGTTGACAGGAAGTGGGCGGTAAAGGACAGACAGGCCCCGCACTTACACTTCAGACAGAAAACAAGGCCTTACATTTGCATAATAATTAATATTTCTTGAGCTTTCCAATGTGCCACACGCTGTGCTGAGTACTTTATATGTGTTAACTCTCAAAAAAAAAAACCCTGATAAAATGGGTGTGTTCCACGTGTGAGCCCCAATTGAGTTGCACAGTGTGCGGCAGGGTTGTGCAATTGTCCGTATGCATGTTGCACTACAACTTAAAAAGCCCTGGGAAGTACCTGCTCGTATCTCTATGTTAAAGAAACCAGGTCAGTTTGATCCCTGAGTCCAAATTCCTAACCACTATGCAGTACTGAGCCCTCCTCTTATTTCCGTTGGGTTCTGACTCTCGGACACGCCTGGACGGTTGTTACTCCAGTCACACAGATGTAGAAACTGGAGCTTGGGGAGGTCAGTGTAATCTTAACTCTAGCAAAGACACGAGGACATGGCGAAGCCAGGGCGCAAATTCTGATGGAAGGCCAGCTCTTCCTGAACTCCGGGTGACCTCCCAGCAGGGAGCCCAGGGCCACCTGTGGCCCACAGTCATGCTTTCTTGGCAATGTTTTAACATGTGTTGAATTTGAATGTCTTGAGATGGGCCAGTTTGCAATGAGTACTCCAGCTATTGTCTATTGTATGACACCAGCTCCACTTCATGCCTCTTGTAACCTACCTGCTCCCAGCAAGGCATAGTTTGGCTGTCTTCTCACCATTAGTAACTCCATTCGCTTCGGGAGCATCATCAAAGTTGTTAAGCAACTGCCAGAGTGGCTTGTCAGAGCTCTTTCTCTGCGAACGGTGCAGGTCATCAGCCACAGGGCCTCCATCAGCCTGGGTACTTGCCGGTGGCACCTGCCCATGCCCGGGGACCTGGAGGGTCTCTGCAGCTTGGAGGCACAGCTCAGCAGCTGTCTCCTGGGAAATCGGCCTCCAGGGGCTGGAGCCCACCTGCCCACTCCATGAAGTTTAAGGCCAACCCCCAATAGGAATGGGCCCAGAATACCAAGCCAGTTGAGCACATTGCATGAAAGAGCAAAACCCAGCCCCAGAAGGACAAACACTGGCTAAATTTGAGTGGTTCTTGACGATCCATGTCTGTCATAAAGGGCGCTTTACTGGTGGATAGAATTCCTGGGCCACTGACGACTTGATCAACGTGTGGCTAAGAATTTCCCCGGCACATGACTGTGCAAAAGGAATGTCAGCGTCCCCCAAAGCACCCCTCTACTTAAGTCGGACCAGCAGTTTCCATGCCTACCTGCCTGAGTAATTTGAAGACAGATTCCTTCATGAATTTCTCACTCTAGCAAACACAGCAGAATCCTCCAGGTTCTTTCAGAAGAGCCCATACTCAAAAACGCCCAGCCCTCACTAGGATGAACGAGGGGTTATGAGTCACTTTATGAATAGATACTTTTTTTTTTTTTAACAAAGGAATTCATTCTTTGGCTTCTCTGAACTGTAAGCTTCCCTAGGAATACCTTGAAACTTCACACATAATTAGTTCCCTATCAGATACCGAGGAGGTAAGCTGAGAGGCGATGACCTTGACCTTTACATAGGAGTCACTGACACTGGAAAACTAAACAGAAAGAAGGCAAAGCATCTCTGGAACTTCAGTGTAGTTCAATGGGGAAAGATGTGTTTCACAGTATTGCAGTGTGCATAACAAGCTTTAAGGGCAGTGTCCGTTGTGCAAGATGAGGGAGCAGACAGAACACACAGGTATTTAATCAACCTTGTTGGTGGTTGGCCACTCCTGCCACAGGACCTTTGCACTGGCTGCTCCTTCTGCCTAGAAACTCTTCCACCAGATACCTGCATGGGTGCTCCCTCACTTCCTTCAGGTCTGGCTCACACTTCACCTTCTCAGAGAGGCCTGCCCTGACCATCTTATATAAGAGCCCCTCACACACTGTCTCCCCTCTACCTTGCTTCATCTTCCTCCATAGTTAGTGTCCCTGTCTAGTGTATGTGCATGCATGAGAGCACCTACACAGACACACACACACCCTTTTTTTCTTGTCTGTCACCCAACACTGGAATGTAAGCTTCGCCAGGGCAGGGACTGTGTCTCTTTCGCTCACTGCTGTATCCTCAGGACCCAGAACAGGACCACGTCCGTAGTAGGTCTTTCATAAAATGTGTTGAATAAATAGTCGATTCCATCGTAGGCTTTTCCTATCGGAGCCCCATGTGTCCTTTCTCACAGGTCCCTGCATGCTCCAGCTAAGGTTTGGCTTGTCCCCATCTGGTTTGCCAGCATTATCCTCCTCATGTCACATCCTCCTTGGGAAGGCAGAGTTGCTGCCAGTTTCCATCAAGAGGATGATGGAAGGTGTCCATTTCTGATTCTACCGGGCTGGGAGGGATCAGAACTGATCAACCCCAGCCCTCCAGCCTTATTTCCCAGTAAACCTCACACTTGCAGGGGAGCGCTCACCTACGGGCAGGCACTGTCTTGATCACGCTGTTTTGTTTTGTTTTCTTCCCCGGCACCTACTGTTGTACCTGGCACATAGCTAGTACTCAAAAGATGTGAGTGAGAACATAGGTCCTCTCATACCACACACCAAGAGGTGTGTTCCATCCAGAACTGGACACCGCAGCCACACCGCTCCCCGCTCCACGGACACTGCGGGCTCCTCCCACCTGCAGTGCAAATGAGCATCTTCAGAAAGTTTCCCTGGCCATCCACCAGAGGAACTGCTTGCCCCCAACCCATGCGCGCGCACACACGCACATGCGCTCTCTTTTCTGGGTTGTTTCTTTCAGAGCACCTTTCACCAGCTGAAATGATCGAATAAGATCTTCACGATCAGCTAGTCCATTTTACAGATGAAACCTGGGCAGGTTAATGTGCATGTGCCCCCAGGTAACAGCTAGTTACTGGCAGAGGAGGAACTAGAAGAAAACCTGCCTGCTGGGAGGGTCTCCTTCCTCCACAGCCTGAGACCTCCTTGCTGGCCCCTCTTGGCTTCCTGGAAGGGGAGCAGCTCCTGGGGGTGATGCCGACCCTGATATCAGTTCCCCTACGGTAAACCCAGCACATATGGGGTTAAAACCAAAAGCACTCATCCTCTTTCCCTGCTTCTCTAAGGTACATTCACTTGTAAGTATTGGGTTTTTTAAAACTTTGTATCCCTGAACTTCACAAGGCAAAAAGAAGTTACAAATTGTTAAAAGCCCAGGTGGCCTCATGCTGGGCTCACACTGAAGTTTTGGCTAATTACCAGTTCTTGAGGTTTGTTACAGGGAAACTGACATCCAGAGAATGTCAAGAAACTAGAGCTTCCCAGACCCCAACTCCTCGGCTTCCTGGCACCAGAATCCACTGTCCACCACAGAGCGACACAATCAAGGACGCCCAGCTGTGATCCTCTTATCTCACCACCCCCCCACCCCCACCCCCACCAGCAGCCTCACAAGGCCAAACGCAGGCTGGTGGGAAAGCGCCAACCAGCAAGGCCACAGGCTCCCCCTCCCTACAAGCAGCTGCATTCCTCCCGACCTTTAAGACCCCTTGCCTCCCATCTTTTGGGGAGACGGGACAAATTTGAGGGCTCACTCTCATCTCCCAGCTGACGTCACCCAAAATAAAACTCTTTCCTTGCCATAAGCCTGGCATTCGGTTTTTATTTTGGTCCCTCTTGTGTGGCAGGTAAAGAACCTGGGTATGTGTCCCATAACAGGGGGAGCCAGGGCAGTGTGAGGGCAGCCTCCTCTCTCCTCAGCCTCCTTCCAGCTGGAGGCTCAGGACTCCTGTGATTGGGCAGGGAAAGAAGGGCCAGTCAGCACCTCAAACCCATCCTGGCTCGCGCCCTCTCACGAAGCCAGTCCTTTTGGTTGCAGCTTCCCTGCTCGCTAGCTTTTTGGTTTTCCAGTGGGAGGAGGATTTCTGAGTGAGTCTGAAGAGGCAGAGTCCCACCGACCTCTCCGTCCACGTTAGGAACGCCAGCCAGACTGATTCGGTTCCGCTCGGGCCCACTGCCCCACCTGGTTCAGCACCTGTAGCTGGGGGTGAGGGTGAGAACAGAGATGGGTAGTCAGGGGCACGGGACTGCCCGGCCACCCCTTCCACAGGGACTGGTTGTGCTTTCCTTTCCTTCTTCCTGTAGCAATGGCAGAGGAAGGATTCCAGCTCAGATCTGCCCACTCTCCTGGTCGCGGGCCCACGCACTTTCTACAGCCCCCACTCCCGCCCTCCTCCCTCCACTCCCTGCCCTAGATTTCAGGGGAA
The DNA here is from genome assembly GCA_031878705.1 of Tapirus indicus. Classification (NCBI taxonomy): domain Eukaryota; kingdom Metazoa; phylum Chordata; class Mammalia; order Perissodactyla; family Tapiridae; genus Tapirus; species Tapirus indicus. The sequence goes on from CM062922.1 coordinate 83,597,075, forward strand.
GGGGCTGCGAGCACATCCCCACCATCTCCCAGGGTAGGGCCTGTTTTAGGGACTCCAAATCAGAGAAAGGGACCTCTACAAGCAACCCAAAGCACCTCCAGCTCAGATGATTAATATTCACATAGGTCTGCTAAATTTGCAGCCCCCAGGGTTCCAGGGAGCAGCATAGTTTACAAGCATTGGCTTCCAACTCATCCTCAGGGCCAGCACATCCAGAAATGCACCACCACCTTCGAGAACCGTCAGTGTCTTCTGAGTCTGGCTAGGAGCAGAGAAGCCAAGCCAGGAGAGCCCTACCCGGCTCTGGATTCCCTCAGGAGGCTCCAGGCTGCTCACCCTCGCCCTCTCTCCAGAGCGCCCCCCGCCCCCCCCCCCCCCAGAGGTCACCCGGAGCTCCCCAGCTCGTTGGCCCAGCACTTGCTAAGCGCGGCCCTTTCGGCCCCCACCCCCACCGCATACTGCCCGCGGCCTCACAGTGAAGGGCACGGGGCCTTCTCCCTGGAGGAAGCCCGGGACACGCAACTGCAACTGTTCCACCACTTCCCGCTTTAAGGAAATGGAAATGCGTCGGAGCAAGAGTGTCGAAGGTGACCTTATCATGCAGACTGGCCAGAGGGGCTCTAACTTCTCTGAAAGCAAATGTGTGTGTGTGTCTGGGATATTTCCTAATTTTAAAAACGTCATTGCTAACTTGGGTTCTTAAACTGTTTTTAGTAGCTGCTCATTTGTGACACAACTCACAAACCTGACACCTCACAGTTTGGTTGAGAACATGTCGGAAGGGATGTCTGTGCCCCGAGGACAGAGAAGCTGCAGCAGGGCTGCGTTAAGACTGCCGAGCCCTACAACCCGCACACAAGAGGAGAATAAACGCAGCGCCCGGCCTTGCGGAACGCCCCGCGGGAGGCGCGGGAGTCCTGGGCGCGTCTCCCACCCCCACCCTACGTGCTTCAAGTTAAGCGATGCTGCACCGTAAAAGAACAAGTAGCAAAAACGTACTTCTCTGCTGAAAATCAAGTAGCCTCTTGGCGCTCTGGCTTTCCTGGATGCACGTCTTATCTTTTTGTTGGGTAATCCGGGGCCGGTCTAGACTGTGGGTTCCCAGAGGGCAAGACCGCGGCTGCAGTGTTCCCTGCGTCCTACAGCTCCCCTCCGCCGGGACCTGGCGTGTACTGTGTGCCCCCTGCATCTTTGTGGAACAGAGGTCCTGGGTGGTTGCAATTGATGCTGGACGGGAAATGAGCCGAGAAACCCTCTTCCCATCAGAAGTCAATTTATTCTCATCTCTGGAAGTGCTGGGGGGACCTGAGCGGGCAGTTATAGGCTGGCTCCCGTCTGTAACTCACCTCTCAGTGGCACATGTGCTGGACCCCTCATCTCGGGATCGCGATTGATCACGGCCGCAGTTCAGTTTGAGGCGGAACCAGATTCAACGTCTTTGCCCACAGAACTGTTTTCCTACTATTTGTGACTTCCTATCTTTGTGTCTTGAAGGTTTTCAGCCCACTTAAGTCTCCTCCTAAGGGGGCAGCCCCTTAAGCTCTTGTAAACTTATGCTTTAGATACCAATAACCTTGGCCAGGGTTAGCAGAAATAAAAGTGAGCAGAGGATAGTATGACAAATAAAGTGGGTTGGCTGACCCAAACCCCATTCCCAACCTATATCCTACTAGCAGCCTTTCAAGTAGGGTGGCCATGAAACTCAGTTCTATCTAATGAGACATAGATGGAACTCTCTTGGGAGGTTCCTGATCCTTTCTCCAGTCTTCTTGTTGTGAATAAGAATTTGATGGTTGGTGCTTCAGCAGCCATCTTGCAATCAGGAGGGAATGATCAAAAGAACCTCAGAGACATTATCCCTGACTGCTCAGAGCCACCAAATTCATACCAGCAGCAATCATCCACCTCCAGACTTCTTGTTAAATGAGAAAAATAAATCCTTATTTTGCTTCTATCATGTGTTTTTCATTATTTTCAGTGAAAAGCACTATTGACAAATATACATAGACACCTGGAAAGTAGGAGGAGAAGCACTCTCATAGCCATGCCTGCCTACAGGGACCAATAATAGTCATTCCCAAAGTAGTTTCTGGGTTCAGACCTGCTGGATAAAGGGCAGGGTCCTGAGTGACTTGGATCCCACTATGAGACACAGCTTCCAGACCATCTTGGTGTCCTGGATACCTGGGACACAGTTGGTGCCCAAGACATCCTGCTCCTGAAGCACTGCTGGGGCCTCGCGATCTGGTCCCGAGGAGTGCCTGATTTCACAAGAACGTGTCATTAGTTTCTCTTCCTGAGCTTCCTGAAGGAAGAGATGTAGACCACAGCAAAAATTCTTAAAAAATTTTCTTGTCCTCTCATAACAGCTTCCCTCACACACTGTGGGTTTTTTTCTCATGCCCAGATCTCCTGGAGGGGCTGAGGGAGGAGGGTGGAGAGTCTACATTTACCCCTAAATGTGACTGTCATCTCTGCCCCCATAGGTCCTCCTTCTCTGTGCCCCCTGGTGCCAGGCAGGGCCAGCCTTTCTCAGTGGGCAGGGGGAGGAATCCACCACGTGGCAAAGCCAGAGATCTCTCTCTGTGGTGGCAGGAGATGGAACAGGCCAGGACACACCTCCACTAGTGATGCATGAGAAGGAAAGGGGAGGGGAGAAGGGGAGGAAGGTGTGGACTCTTCTCCCCACTGACCGTCATGTGCCCTGGACCAGGTCACCTCCGCACTGTGGCCCTGTTTCCTTATCCTTAACACCAGGCATTGGGCCAGGCTCATATCTAAGGGCCCTTCTGGATTTTTCAGTGTCTGGGTTTATCTCCTGGGGGTGTCCCTCCAACTTCATCTCTTTTGTCTTTTTAATTCTCCAAGGAATTCCAAAGTCCTAAGAGGAATGTGTCTTTGAGAAGCACAGGGCTGCCACTCCTGGAAACAAAGTGTTTAGACAGAGGCAGAGCTGGGCTTTGACCCCGAGTTGTCAGGTGCCAAGAGCTGGGCTGGTTCCCCTGCGCTCTGCCCATGGCTGGTGCCAGGTACCAAGGGCCCAGGAGCCAGCTCCTCTCCTGCCTCCTTCTGGCCTCTTCCCTATTTGTCGGTATGTGAGGAAGAGGGAGGGAAGGAAGGAAGGGGAAGCACCCAGACTCACTTTTCACCCCATCCACAGCTCTCGGGACAGTTTGGGAAAGTGGGAAAGACAGTACAGCACTGGCTTTGGTGTTCGACTGCACGGAGCCAAGTCCTGGCCCTTCCATTCACTGTGTGACTTAGGGCAAGTTCCTTAACTTCTCTGTGCCTCGGTCTTCATCTATAAAGTGGGGGCATGCCTATCTCATGGCATTCTTGAGGAATATGATATGGAAAAGTATGTAGAGCCATCAGGCACACAGTGAACCTCTCTCAGTGCGAGCTGCAAATTGATGGATTGTCAGTGGATTTCAATTCTCCACGTTTTCCCTGAGGTCCTGGCTTCACTCTCCCAGCAGCTTCTCTGGAGAGGAGAAGAATGCTGTGTTTGCCACAGGCTCCGTGGGATCGCGGGATCGGCAGGGGTAGGAAGTGGTGTATTCAGCATGGTGAGGTGGGCTGTGCATCTGACAGGCCAGAGATAAGAAATCTCTTTTAAAAAACAAAGCAGTCACATTTTTAAGGCCTACCACACAAGCCCTAATCCTCTAGAGAGAAAATACCCCGTAAAAAAGTGTTTTAGAAATGCCATAGGGTGGTCCCTGGGCACGTTGTTTAAATAATCGGTTTATCTTAATTATGGTATCTACTCCAACCTGCTGGAATTCCCATGAAACAATTATGAGGAAAATAATAGGCAGGAGGAGGACCAAGGGGGCCCTGGGAAGCCCCAGCTGCTCTCTCTGTGACAGCTGGGAGTGAGGCCATCCCAGGCCTGGACCCCCCAGGTCAGCAGTGCCTGGGGCAGGGCAGGGTCTGTTAGTTCATTCACTCACTCATTCATTCATTCATTCCATCATCATTAGGTGCTTACTAGGTGCCAGCCAGGGGACAAGACAGACCAGATCTGACCCTCAAAGAGCTCACATTCTCCTGAGAGGAGACGCTAAATAAATGAACACGTGCCACAACCCTCCTTCATAGGTGCTCTAGGGAACAATAGGGTGATATGGGGGCAAATAAGGGGGACCTTGAGCCACTTAAGACCACTGAGGAGGCTTCTCTGGGGAGATGATGCCTGGAGGAACTGAGAGCTGAAAGAGAAGAAGGAGCCAGCCTTGGGGAGATGGGGAAGAGCTGTCCAGGCAGAGGGAATGGCAGGTGCCCAGGCGGGGAGGCGGGGTGGGCCCGCGGGGGCTGCTGCAGAGACCACGGCAGACATAGGTGAGCAGCCCCAGAGCAGGCAGGGCAGCTTCCAGAGGACAGAGAGAAGGCAGGGCCTGGGGAGCAGGGAGAGCCTGCAGAGGAGTCCGTGGGGCAAGCTGGTGGAGCCCCCTCAGTGGGCACCCTGAGTCAGCTCAGTCATGTTCAGCAGACGTTTTGGGGCATCAACTCCGGGCCATATTCTGAGCCAGACATGAGGAACGTGAACCTTTTCAGCTTCTCCTGTTCCGCACAGTGGCTATTCAAGCCCTTACCTTGTCCTCAAGCTTCTGCCTGACACCACCCACCCCAGCTCATCCCATCGTCACCCACTGGGGGATTATTGTTTCCATCACAAAGGGGTAGAAGTCGGAGGCTGAGACCCCCTAACTGGGTCTGCTCACATCCCTGGTGCTCCCTCTAGGGTGTGTGTGTGTGGGGGGGGGTGTCCTGTCCTCCAGACCACAGCGCATCCCTCGCCTGTGCCTGGAACACCCTCTGCCCCTCAGGGCCCGGCTCTGTGCTATTAGTCACTCTCCCTCCTGTGTCCACAGCCTCTCCCTCTCTTCAGGGTCCTTCCCCTCTGTATCTAATGACCCTCAAACGTCCCTCACCCAGAAAAGCAAGGACAATAACTCAGTCACCTCACTTTAGCCTCTGCTCTATTTCTCTTCTCCGTCTTGAAAAGGTTGCCCACTTCCTCCCCCGACCCCCTGCCGCTCCAACTGGGAAGCCAAGAGCAGCAGTGGACAGTGTGACCACATCCGGCAGGGCCCTTGCAGGCTTGCTGCCTCAGCCTCTCACCTTCTGGAAAGCTCTTCCTGACCCTGGCACCCGAGCCCGCCCCCGCCTGCCTCCTCTCTGTAGCCAGCACTCCTATTAGAATGCATCGTAGTGGATGAAACTAGTTTCATTCATTGTCTCTGCCACCTGGCCCTGCCACCACTTGCTGGTCAGTTCCACAATAGGGACACATATCTTAGTCTCTAGCATTGTTCCTGGCCCATAGTAAGAGCTCAAAACACGTCGTTAAATGGATTAATGGAAGACATGCTCTCTGCTTTAGGGGCCTGCCTTTTATTGGAAGAGACAAGCTGTAAACACATCGTTACAACTATAATATGTACAGTGTCAGAAGTGGTGCGGATCTTACAGGGGGGCCGCACGGAGTGCAGAGGGAGCCAGTGCAGGAGCCTGACGTGTCCCCGAAGTGACAGCCCCGCGTCTGCGCGAAGCCGCCTGTTGGTGGCAGCGTACCGGCATTCCCGAGGACAGACAGCGCTGGCAGCTGGTTAATGCTCTGTCAGTACTTTGAATGTACATGCATCTGCGTTCGTGTGAATATGCACACAACTCAACAGCTCTGTCTGACCCTGGGGAGGGAGCTGGCCCGAGGGCACAGCCCGTCTGGCGGCTCCGGCACCAACACATGCACTGTGCTGTCTTCTCTTCAGCGTAGGTCCAGGGCGCGTTTTTACCCAAAATAAAGTCAGCGTCACAGGCTGGGGTTGCTCTCATTCCTCCGATCTGCCTGGCTTTGCCCTTCTTAGCTGTGCAGTCTTAATTCTCGGGTCCCTCATCTGTAGGGGAGGGTAGTAACAGCCCTTCCGTTCAGGGGTTGTTGTGAGCAAAACACGAATTAATATGGGGAACAGGTCACCACTAAGGACAGTGCCCAGCCCACAGAAAGACCTGAAAAGCACCAAGTGTTCGCTGTGCTTGCGCTCTCACTCTCTCTGTGATTCCGAGCGTTTGGTGTCCTCTCTGAGCAGCATCCTCCTCTGTCCATGCAGGCTGGTGGCTCCCTGGGCCCCCAGATTAGGGATGGGGGCCCCTGGGAGGCAAGGTTGCCAGATGTAGCAAGTGAAAATACAGGGCGCTCAGTGAAATTTTAATTTCAGATAAATGGCAACTAATTTTTTAGTATACGTATGTCCCATGCAATATTTAGGACATATTTACACTAAAAAAGTATTGTAATATTTGGGACATATTTATACTAAAAAGTATACTACATTAAAAAAGTAACAGGGACCAGGATATAAAACCCAATGGTCCCATCCCGGAGTCTCTGAGTCTGGCCTCTTGTGGCCTCAGGCCTTGGCCAGGACTCCTCACTGTGTCTCCCCCGTGCCCAGAGCAGACACTCAGAAGGAACTGTTGACTCACTGACTACATGAATGAGGTTACCGTGGGCCTGAGGCCTGTGGGGTGTGGCTTGAAGGGCCTTGGGGGCTCCATTTCTCAGCATTTCTGGCTGACATTTCCCCGGAGGTCTGCAGACTTTCCCACCAGAGAGCCCCACCTCCGGGCTATCTGTCCCTGGGAGGCTCCTTCCAAGTGGAGTGGCCCTGGAGAGCAGCCCTGTACTCGGACATCAAGCCACCATTGGCCATCACACATTGGCAGGCTCTGAGAGCCTTGCAGGGTGTGGTTAGGTGGGGGACCATGGGTCGCCCCGGCTCCTGGATGTGAATCCCAGCTCTGCTCACTGAAATAGGCATTTATTCTCCCTGTATTTTTCCCATCTCCCATTTCACCCTGGCAGCCTCAGAAGTTGCTCAAAGCAACTGTTCTGCACGCCTTGGAGCAGACTAGATGTGTGACAAGCCTGTGCCAAATGCCAGTGAGGGTTCTGAGAGAAGGGAAAGACAGAGGTTCCCCCAGAATGGATTGGGGCAGAGGGAGGAGCTGGGAACTACTTGGTGAAAGCAAATGGGGAACATGACAAGAGCTTAGAGGAGATTTCTGGCTTTTTCCTGAAGGTTCCTGGGCCCTAAGGGTGATGTGGGCATGGAGGGATCATGAGGGCAGGAAAATGGGTGTCTCAGTAGTAAATAGTACAGACAGATCAACAACAGCATCTGTGTTTATTGAGTGCTCTGGCCTGGCATTGTTCTACGTGTCTTACAAGTATTGATTCATTGTCTCCTCACAGTGGTTGCTTCTGTTTTCTCACGAGGAAGCTGAGGGGCAGGCCATTTAACTTAGGAACCACTAGAAGGTCTTCTTTGAAGCCTCAGCTTGTGTAAGATCCTGGGTGAGAGGAGACGCTTCTATAGTGACTGAGGTTACAAGCTGCGGGAGGTGGAGACTCAAATTTGAATTTGAGTCAATTTAAGAAAAGGAAATGTGACATTCTGTTTGTCAACTGAAATTCAAACTGTCTGTCACATTCATTACGGATACCCGTTCTTCTGACTCCACTTTGCCCCAGTCTGACCTGGCTTGGCAAGTGCGAGGATGGAGAATTCTCTGCCATTAGGACTGCTTCTTCCACCCTCCCAGGGGAGTGGCTGGGAGGGGTTTCTGCCTGACTTAGCCCTTGTCATCTGTCAGAACATCGCTGGTCGGCGGGGGGGCGGGGGGGGGCGGGCGCTGGGGTTGGGAGAGGGGGGCAGCTGCTATATGTGCAAGCACCAAGTTCCAGCCCTCCCCAAATCTGTGCCTCCTCAGAAGGGCTCTGAGCACAGCGTCTCCAAGGCCACTAGGGGCAGTGTCAGCCTGCGGTTTCCACAGCCAGCCTCGGCTACTGCCGAGAATCCCAGAGGAGCTTCTCAAAACATGCAGATTCTGATACAAATGCTGGAGGTTCTCCCTCAGTGAGTCTGGGGCCTAGTTCTCCCAACTGATTTGGTTTGGAGCCACTGGTTTGGGAGCCACTGATCTAGGCCCACCTTCTACCAGTTCAGGCTTCCTCCCTGGCCCTCCCCAGTCCCAGCCCCCTGACCACAGGTCATCCAGCCTCAGCTTGAACACTCCCCGCATCAGGGAGCTCATTCTTCACAGGCTTGTGCTGTCAGAATGCTCGGAAGTTCTTTCTTACCCTGAGCCAAAGCTTGGTCTCCCACTGCCACATCTGACCCACATTCCCCCTCCAGGGCCAGGCTGCACCCACCCTCCCGGCACATCTTCTGCCAACCCTTCACCTGCGAGGACCAATGTGGGTCACCACCTCCCTCACAGACTCCCCGACTGCCAGCAGGTGCCTCACTGGACCCCATTGTCGACGTCCCTGTAAAATACACGTGCAGCCAAACCTGAGCCTCACCCTCCGGAAGGTCTGGTGAGGAGAAGAGGCAGAGACCCCACCCTCTCCCTGTGCAAACACTTCCTCCTGGTGAGGCATATTTAGGTCTAAAAGCTAATAAAACGAGAGGACAAGTCAAGCCCAGAATAGCCCCAGCCACACTCGCACACTAGCCCAATTCTACAATTGCTTGGCTTTTTAAAAAAAAACTTTATTACCTCAACATTTTTATTCAGTTGCAGCTAGAGGATGTGTATTACCGTTTCCATAATGCGCCATCTTCTTGCGTCTCTGCACAGTCTTCCTAATCGTCATTGTAATGACCACACAGCGCAGCGTCCTGTGGCCTGGGTTCAAATCCCTGTCTTCCATCAGCACCTGGGGGCACCCCTGGCAGGTCACTGCCCCTCTCCATTAGCTGATCACGTTCCCATGTGCCAGGCCCTATGTCCATTCTCATTTTATCCTCCAACTCCTGTGCTCTTGACCATGCTGCATCCTTGTCTCTGGAGGCAGCTATAGGATGTCACACCCGTTATGACTCTGTCCATGGGGGACAACAAGAACAGCTATTTTAGATGTTACCTGTTAGATCACCCTTTGCCAATAAAACTACCACCATATATGGAGCTAGGCTACCATGGGCCAAACCTGGGCTGGGCATCTGGCATACATTATCCTGGGCAATTGTCAAGGCAACCCATGAGACAGCCAAATGCAGCTCCACATTACAGATAAGGAGTGAGGCTCAGAGAGGTTCAGCAAGTTATCCAAGATCACACAGCTATTACAAGACAGAGCAGGGATTGAATCTCAGGTCTCTATAACTTCTAAGCCTATGCTTATGCCACTATCCTACATTTCAGGCTCACTGGGTATTTGAGCCCTTGTGAAAATGAGCTTCAATATAATAGAGTTGCAGCAAACCTTGCTGATTTTGTCCTTCTCCATTCCAGGCTTAGAGATAAGCTTTTTCTCTCTTTGATGGGTGAAAGACACGCCTTCTCAACTCACTATGCAGATTGGGCAAGTGGGGCACAGACAAAGGGGGACTGGAACTCAGAAGGCACAGTGCCAGCGAGCAAGTGGAAGAGGACGGGGTCATCAAAGGAGGAGATGCCAGTGGTGGGCAGGTCTGTCTGTAGTTCAGCTCCTGAGAGCTCCTGGCACCAGGCTCAAACCATCCCACCTCTGCACCTTCCTCAGGAACACCCTTCGCCAGGCTGTGCCCAGCGCATCGCCCTCCCTGCAGGCCCAGCTCACAGGGCCCTCCTCCCTGGCCTCTCCAGACCATGCCTGCCTGAGGCAATCACGCGCTCTCTGAACTCCTCTGCAATTATAATTTCAATGATTCATTTGGCAATTAATCATATCTTGCCTTGTGACATCTCTTCTATTCCGTGTTGAGCTATTATTTAGAAGTGCAATTGTTTAACTTCCCATGAGCAGCATATGCTGCCTCGCTAATCTAGTCGGGGGGTTTGTTGTTTATTTCCTGGCAGTCAATCAAACCAGAGGAAGCTTGAGGCCCACACTAGGGGGTGGGGGCAGGATGGAGGGTGAGCGGGGATCCTCGCTGAGGAGGCAGTGGGAGCAGAGAGTCAGGACAGCAGCTTCTTGGAGAGTTAGACAGCCCATCACACTCCTCAGCCTCCTTCCCTCCTGATTCCCCAGTTACGAAACAGCTCTGGATACAAACAGTCTCAGGAATTTTCCATGCATTCGTACAGTCTCCCGCCTGCATCACAGTTCCTGTGGGCAGGACCATTCATTCTATTTTCACTGAGGCTGCTTAACATGATGTGGTACACCACGAACGTGGAGAGAGGAGTCCCGGACTGGAGTCTTGACTCTGCCGCTTCCTGGCTTTTCCTTCTCGACCTCAGTTTCTTCATCTCTACAATGGAGTGAAAATGCCCACCTCATGAAATTGTTAGGAGGATCATGAAACAGACACAGTAGCACTCTCTGTGCATTCTGAGCACCTTACAGACATCAACCCTTTAATCTTCACAATAATTCTTAGGAAGTAGATTCTTTCATTATTTCCATTTTACACAAGGAGATTCAGGGGTGAGGATCAGAAGAAGCTTGTAGGGGGTGCTCCGGGGAACAGAGCAAGGCCCACCAAGAATAACGGTGAAGGAGTGAGTTTTCGTGTGTGTGGGTGTCTGGGTGCGAGTGAGGCAGAGACGGTTGGGAGGAGAGGAGAGGAGCAGGGACTGGGAGGGGAGTGGTCTCTGAGTGCCCCCAGGAGTTTCCAGGCTCCAGTCTGATATGGGGAGGGGAGGGTGGTAGCAGGGAATGTTACAGGCTTAAATGAGCTCCAAGATCAACGAATTTGCTTCAGATGAACTTGACCAGGAGGAGAGCAGGAACCTGAGTTAGGTCACAAAGTTCTGGGGAGGGTGGAAATGAAGCAAAGGGGTCCAGGGAGGGTTTTCTTCATGCCCATCCCTTTTTGAATCCCAGATCCTCCTGAAGCCAAGGACAAGCAGGGGCCACTGGAATATAACTCAAGCCAGGGAAGGAGGCCTCACCCTTTCCACGTAATCAGTGGTGGGAGTTGCACGAGTAAGAAGGTAATCTTTCGCCTGCAAAAGATCTCATTGTTAGATGCTTTCACAGCACCGGGACCAGCTTGCCATCCACTTCTCCCCTCTCTGCTCTTCCCTCGGAATTGGAAGGGCCCCATTTTCCCTTCCTCAAATGCAGCAACCTAGTCAGACAAACAGACAGGAACGGCTACCATGTGCCAGGTGCTGGACAGGAACAGATGGGCTCTTAGAAGAGGAAGAGAATGGGTTAAAAGGAAGGAGAGGGTCTGGGGAAGCCTCCCTCCTGACCAAGGAAGTGGCCAAGTGGGATGCCCAAGGATTCAGGACCAACCAGGGCTTGGAACACTGAAGGACCAGGAAAGCTATTTCGGGCCCCAACACCGTCAGGGGCCAATACGGCAGCCACTCGCTACACCACGGCTACTGAGCACCGAAGTGTGACTCGTCCTAATTGAGAGGTGTTGTAAGAGTAAAATACACAAATTTCAAAGACTTGGTTAAAAAAAAGGACGTAAAATATCTCACTATTAATTTTTTATATTCTATGTTGAAAATAATATTTAGGATATATTGAAGTAAATAAAATATATTATTAAAATTACTTTCACTTGTTTCTTTTAATTATATTCCCTTTTACTTGAAAATCCGTATGTGGCTCACATGATATTTTTGCTGGGCAGTGCTGCTCGGGCCCTGTGGCCCTGGATGGTTGACTGGCTGAGGGGAGTGTTCTGTCATAGACTTTATCCCACCCCCAACCTCCTGAGCAAGGTCATAGGAATTAAAGGACTGCATGGAGCTGACCTTGACCTACAGGGAGAGTGGGGGCAAGAAGCAGGGAGGAAGCAAAGGAAATGGGTCTAAGAAAGACAATTCTGGTTCTCCAGTCCATCTGGATGGCCATCTACAGAACCCAAAGCACTATTCTAGAAGCTATGGGGTTAAAGAGATGGGAAAAACGGCCGCTTGTCTTCTTGGGGCTTGCACTCAGGAGGGGGTGGGGGAAGCTGAGGCATCTTAAGTGAGCATCTATTAGAAAGTCAAAAATGACACCCAGCCTGGGGGCCTTCGGTGATTCAGAAGCATTTTCGCTGAAAGGCAGGATCTAGAGAAGCCAGGACGCTGGAGTCTGGAGTCCGGAGAGAAGAAAAGGGACTAGCATTTAGAGCCTCTTGTCTCATTCGATCCTCAGAAGAAAATGACGTTTGATGTTATTGTCCCCAATCCTGGATGGGGAAAACTGAGGCTTAGACAGCTCAAGTAACCTGCCCAAGGTCAAGAGTCACTACCTCCCAGAAGATGAGTTCTTTTGCCACCTGGCTGTGTGATCTTAGGAAACTTGCTGAACTTTCCCGAGCCTGTCTTCACTTAACTCAAAGGCTGCTGTGAAGACGAGATGAGAGGATGAGTGGGAAGTGCTTTATAAACAGAAATGTAATGCCTCCGTGGCCAGCTCATGGCAGGTGCTCGACTTCCATGTGTGTCCATCCCAGGTGTGTGTCTCCGTCCTGGACCTCTCCCTGCTCGCCTCTCCACGTGGGTGTCTAACAGGCATCGAAAACTTAACATATCATCTTATACTTAACGCACTCAGACTTAAACTCCTAATATTCCTCTCCAAACCTCCTCTACCTTCTGCTTGCTAAGGGCAAATCCATAGAAATATCGTTGCTCTTCTTTTTTTTTGCACCCTTGCTTCTGGGCCACCAGCAAATCCTATTGGCTTCTACCTTCAAAATACATCCAGAATCCAAACGCCGGCAGCTCTTCCCGAGGTTCCTGGCGTAGCTCCCCGACCAGCCTCCCTGCTCCCACCCTTGCCTCCTGCATCAACACCCCACTCAGCAGATGTGTGTTTAAAACACACATCAGATCATGCACCTCCTTGAACTATCCAGCGGCCCCATCGCACTCAGAGCGACAGCCAAGCATTGATAGCCTGTAGGCCCAGAGGGTCTGGCCCTTCATTACCGCCCCAACCTCTCCTCCCACAGCTTCACTCGCTCACTCAGCTTCAGGCACCCTGGCCTCCTGCTGTTCCCCCAGTATGGCAGGCACAGCCCACCTCAGGCCTTCGCACTTGCCAGTCTCTCTTTCTGGATCACTCTCTCCCCCATTCCTACAGGGCTTGAGCTTTCACCTCCTTCAAGGAGTATTTAAACTTTCACCAACCCCCCCCCCCAACCCAGGATTCCCTATCCTCTCCTTTTAGTTTCTTCAGAACGCATAACACTTCTAATATATTATATTTATTCCCCCCTCCAACTCCTTCCCACCCCATAATGCTTAAGAATTATGCTTGGGTTTTTTTTCCTGCCATATTCCTGATTTTTAGAACAGTGTCTGGCATGTAGCAGGCTTTTGGGAAATGTCTGATGAATGAATGAGTGTGAGTGATTGACTGAGCCACCGCAGACATGCTGGGGGGTGGGTGAGGGCACTGCAGACTCCCGGTGGAGGACAAGTGGGCCTCAATGCAAACCCAGCTCGCTGCTATTAAAACCCAGAGGCCTTTCCATCTCATTCTTTATCATAGAGACATATCTCTCCTTTCCAGCACAGTCAGTCCAAAATCAGTAAAACAGAGCCTCTCTCTTGCTCTCTGTAAGGGCCCCATTTCTTTGGGCAAATGCTGCAAGGCCAGGTCCCCCTCGAGTCTGGACGGGTCTCTCCCTGGGTTAAGGACGGAGAGTTGGGAGACCAGAGATGCTTCCCTGTTTCGTTTGGAGCACAGAGCAGAGACATCGGCCCCTCTGGCAGAGACACCTGAGCGGTGAGGTCTGAATGGCAGGGGTCCAGAGAGGGTGGCTGGGGGAAGGAAACTGAGGCCAGCTGCAGAGCAGGCCTCACAGGACAGCTCAGGGGGACAGGTGTGGGAAGGTGGGACAGAGGGACATGGAGATATCTCCCCCAGACAGGAAAGGTGGCAATAAATTGGGACCATCTGTGCTATTGTTAGACATTCTAAGTAGAGCCAGACTCCCAGAACAAAGAAAACAGCCCTTCAAAGAAAAAGAGAGAACATAAACACAGCAGCAAGCAACCTGCTCACACACACAGACACACACACACACATATACACCCCTCATCTAATCATATAAACATATTCCAAACAGGGTCCAGAGCTGTCCTTGGGAGAGAGGTTTGAAATATATATATATCCCTGAAATGTTAACTGTGAGATCTCCCAGAGAATGGCTCCGCTTGAACAGACTTTCCTGGACCTTCATTTCATGAATGCTGAAAACAGAATTTTTATAAGACAAAGCCAAACAGAACTGGTGACGATGTTCTTGAGGGCCTTTTCCTATTTTCTCTTCCTAGGGACCCACCCCGCAGCCTCATCCCCACACCAGCTGCATCTCTCTCCTTCCCCAGAGACCACCATGGCTCTTCTGGAAGCTTGGAGGGCATTCTTTTCATTACTTGGGGTCAGGAGTATGAGGAGGGGACAGGCCCGACGTCCGGTGCAGTGGAGAATATACAAGCGTAGAGCCGAAGAGCTGCAGTGGGAAGTCCTGCTTCCTCCAGGGCTGTGAGCTCATCCTGTAGCCATCAGTCTGCTCTCCTGCCTCACGGGAGTATCAGCACTCACTGCACAGGGCTACGGTGAAGATCTGAGGACGTGGACGCAAACGGGGGCTGGTGAGCCATCCGGGCCCAGAGAAAGGCTTTGCGTTGAGGATTCTCCTTCCTGAGGTTGGCGGTGACCCCAGAAGGCTTCCCCGCCAGCCTCTTGTGCCAGGGCCACATTCCCCTAGGATCACTGCTATTCTCTTCTTTAAAATTTCTGTTTCTCTCAACTTCTCGATAGAAAAAAAAAAAAAGAGGTGGGCTGGATGCAGGTAAAGAAAACGAGCAGAGGGGCATGAGATGAAGGAGTTTGGGGCAGTTGGCAGGGAGGGAAGGGACCAGAACAAACGTGAGTCATGATATTCCTCTGGGTCAGACACTGAGGACGATACTTGATGAAATCTCACCCAACCCTCCCCACCTCCCTGCGAGGAGGTCTGTACCCTTGCCCCATATTCCAGAAAGGGAAGCCAAGGCTCAGCGTTGAAATAATTTGCCCAGAATCACAGAGCTGGGATTCAGTTCAGGTTTGTCTTTTCTTCGCCCTGCTCCCACATCTGAACTGGAAGGTCATAAGCACACTTGGACTCTAGCCCCTCCTCTCCACGGATTGCTGTGTGACCTCAGGCACGTCACCTCATCTCTGAGCTTTCTTCCCGGCACCTGTAAAACAAGAGGAGTGGACTAGAGGACCCACAGGATTTAATACGGGGTAGAGTGTGTCCATCCCTGAGGGAAGGTTATGACTCCTGAGGCAGGCTTGATCGTGTGACTTGCTTTCGCCAGTGATGTGTGAGGGGAAGTGATGTGCGCTAGGGCCGAGCAGAAGCCTGAAGAGCCCATTTCATAGTCCCACCAGTGTGTCTTCCTCAGCCAGGTGGGGCTGCTCTCCATCAGCCTTAGTCCCGGAGGAAGAGGATGCAGAGCAGACCCACCGTGGACATGAGCGTGAGCAAGGCAGAAGTCCTGGCTGTTGGAAGCCCCTAAGATTGGGGGCCATTTGTTGGCACTGGTGGACTTAGCTTAAACTGACAGATACAAGGATTACATGAGGAAAGGAGGAGGAGGAAAGGGAGAATAATGCCCTAGGGGCTGGCTGGTTCTGACCTTCCCTGAGTAAGCGTGGGAGCCACCGAGAGAAGTCCTTGGGAGTTCCCCTGGGACGTAAATGACTCACTGAGTTACCTGAACTCCTATGGATCTTCCAGAACAAGGTGTCCAAAGAATGTGGGGCAGACGGAGAGCACTGGGGGTGGCGAGGGGCGCTACCATCCCAGGAACAATGGAGCAACGTGATAAGGGGAACAAAGTCAGCAAATCACGTGGGAAAAGAATAAGGAAATAGACGAGAGATGGTACTTATGAGGATGTTGCAAGAAGTTTCTTTTGTTTCTAACAGGAAACAATATTTTCAGGGTAGGAGAGACTCTTCAAGCCTGTTTAGGACAGTCCTCTTGTTTGACAACTGAGGCAGTTGGGGATCTGAGAGGTTTAATGACTTGTCCGGGTCACACCACAGGTGAGTGGCTGCGGTGGGCCTTGGGCCCAAGCCTGACAGATGCGAGTTCAGGTTGCACCTTTCTGTTTCCCTTTAGTCGTGAACTGTAAAAAATTTTCCAGAGAAAAGGGCAAATTATTTGACTTGAAGGAAAGCAAGGAAGGTGGGAGCTGGGGGTTGGGTCCTCCTAGCCCACCGGGAAAGGGAAGTCACAGGAAGACAGTTTAGGGAGAAAGGCAACCAGCTCTCGCCCGCACCAGGGCCTAAGGAGTTCCGGGCAGTGCGAGCTTCCTGGGAGGAGAAAGGAGAGGACCGATGAGCGCAACTCAGCAACCCGGAGTTGAGGTGTGCTCTGGCTTCCTGTTACCCACATACCGTATTTTTATCTCACACAGATCCTACGACACAATCGGAAGATTCCTGTTTATTCTGAGTCATTTGAGGTTCAGGGAAGTTAAATAATTTGCCAAGAACTCATAGCTCATAAGTGGCAGAGCTGGGATTTGAACCCATGTCAGTAAGACTCTGAAGATGCCACTAAAGGAAGGCGGCCAAGGGAGGGCAGGAGCAGCGAGAGAGCAGGAGGAAATGGTTACTCACGCCCAGGCCACCTGGGCCCCTACAGCCCAGACTCAGAATGGCTGTCAGAGCTTCCAGCCAGCAGCTTCTGGCAGAGGCCCCTGGAGCTCACTGGAAGGGCTCTAGACCACAGTCAGACCAGCCTGGGTGCCCTTTGTCGTGTTAGCTTGTGTGGCACGGCCAGTCTCCCCAGCGGTGCCCCCACCTCCCTTGCAGCAGCCAAGGAATGAGTCAAGGCTGCTAGTGTGTTCTTGGCTTTGTGGAAACATCCATGTGGATCCCTGTGCCCCTGGGCCACCTGCTGGTGACAGACCCACAGCACAGGCATTCTAGGGGGAGGGACTGGGCCCAGGGAGGGCTGACAGAATCTGGCTTTGGCCCAAATGCACATTCGTGGCTGGACATTTCCTTCCAACTAATAAACAAATAATCATTATTTTTCTCCAGCCAAATGGAAGCCGGCCTCGGAGCACTCAGCGAGAGAGCAATAATAGCAAGTTATCGACAGACAGGGAGCGCTTAATAGGCCGCAGACCGATGAGGATCCGAGATGGATGAGGGCTGCGCTATCGATTCTTGGAGCCCCATGTACCCTTCCGGGGGGGTCTCCCCCTCTCCATTTTCTCTCCCAGGCAGGGCTCCAGCAGCTCCTCAAGCGATTAGCTGGACTGTGGGGAGGACTGTGCTCCATCTCCCCAAATCCCCAGGGGAGGAGCATATTTGTAGTTGTGAGAAAGGTGATAGACTATCAGAGGTACCTGACTTCAGCCACAAATCCTGGATACACAAGCCATGCTTCTACTTTCCTGCTACAGCAGTATAGAAATAGCAAATTTTTCATCAAGGTAGAAAACAACGGCCACAGACGTAGTGTCCCCCACCATTTTTATCCCTTAGTAGCCAGAGCCATATAGTCTGAAGGAAACACCCTCTTCTCTGGCTGAGCCTGGGGTCTTTGGAGGGCCCTGTGACTGGGAATTGGGGCAGAAGGAGAATGGTGACAACTGCCCACCCCCGTGTGTACTGTGTGGTCAGAGCACGGATGACAGAGCAAGAGGGACCCAGGGAGGCCAGCCAGCCGGATCTAGGTCCACGGGGCCCCGGAAGTTCAGCCACATTCCTAAAATAGCGGGCAAAACCTGGGATGTGTGGTCCATAGTGTTCATGAGATTTTCCAAGGGATCGAAGCAAGCTAAGTGCCAGGACCATGGCCACCCCCCTCGGCTCTACTGATGTGGGGCGGCAGCAGCCATTGGTGCTTATCCACACAGCCTCGAGGAGAGGCCTCTGAGCTTCACTTGCCCCCACCCTCCCTCAGCCTCCAGTGCCCATTGAGCAGCTCCACACTGTTTCTGGAACACAGGAGCACCTCGTGCCCAGCCAAGGAAGCCAGCAGTGTCCCCATCCCTCCGGCCCGCCAGGCCACGACTTCCCGGCTCTCCTAGGGAGAGGGCCCGGCCTCACCCATTCCCCATCTTCAGCGCACATGAAGGGACAATTGGCCCTGCGAGAGCAGCTCCTCTGTGCCCACATGACCCTCATCTAGAGAGCCACCAGGACCCCTCTGTGGGTGGTCCAGGCCCCCTCCCACTGTGGACAGGCAGGGCCTCTGCAGGGTGGGCCTGTGACCTGCGGGCAGGGCCCCCGGATGACAAAAAGCCCAGTGGCTCTGATGATGCTGAGGAACAATTAGCTTTCACTCAGGCCTCCTTAAAGCAATCACACGCCAGATTTAATTACGGCCTTCCGGAGACTTCGGAAGTGAGTCACCAGGATGATTAGGGGACCTGGAAATGGTCCCGGGGGGAGATGGAATTAGCCTGAAGAGCTTTTAGCACCAGAGGCAGAGGAAGAAGTCCCCTCACCCATCTGGTGACCTGGTGCAGCAGCCCCATCAGAAGCTGGTCCCCAGTGGAGCCGGGCATGCTGGCAAAGGACCGAGGGGCTGTCCCGCTACCACGCAGGAGAGGAGACCCTACAGTGGTCTCTCAAACCTTGTGCCCCTGGCTCAGCCCCGCCCCTAAGGTGATGGAAAGGAGTCTGAAGCTGAAGCAGAAGTTGCTGTTTTCCAAGGACCTCTGTGAGGAGGGCCAAAACCTCCTCAAGACATAGGACATCTTGCCCGCAGCAGTGCCACTCATGGCTCCAGTGGCTTCACTTCATCCATGCTTGGGGGAGAGCGGGAGGACATGAACGGGCACCGCACGAACTCTGGGAGACTTCCCAGGGCCTCCAGGACATACCTGGGGAAGACTGCGAGAGGAAGGCTCTGGAGACACTGCAGTCACAGGAGGAGCCCCAGCCAGCAAACCCCAGACGAATGCACAGAATGTGGCTCCAGGCTTGTGGGGCCCAGGGAATCCCAGAAAGCATGTCACATCAGGGTCCTCTCTCTGTGTTACACCTGAAAAGCAAAGGACACCCAACAGCTCTTCCAGGGAAGGAGAAATTACTCTCAAGTCTCGTGCTAGACGAGTCCATTAACTGGCTGCTTGTCCTCTTCAGGCTGTGCTTCAATCCCAGCCACTGATGGTCATCAATAAGTTATAAAGGTGGCTGAACGTCACAAGTCTGACAGTTCGTACCCGGGAACCCAGCCACAGATAACACATTTGTAGACTCATGAATTAGACCAACAGGTCTTCCTGCCCCCACCCAATGTCCTTCCATGTGGTTCTTTGCCCGAATTCTTGCCCCATCTCCTTGTCTTGTCCAAACTGCACAAGGAGTATGCTCTCCTCCCGAGGGGTGTTCTGGCTAGTCCCCCCACCAGCCGCTTACCCAAACCCCAGATCTGGAATACGGTTCCAGAAGCTGACGACGATGGGGGGTGGGCACAAGGGGAGAAGGGATGCATCCACATGGTGACGGACAAATAATAATGTACAACTAAAACCCCATAATGTTATAAACTATTAAGACATCAATAAAAATTAAAAGTTAAAAAAAAAAAAGAAACTGACAAAGAGGCCCAGGATCCCGTCAAGGCTTCACGCTCCTTCTCCATAGCCATTTCCTGCCCCTGACTCTTGCCCCGGTTCCTAGACTGGTTGCTCAGCAGGTGACCTGATCTGATATGCACCTGGCCTTCCCGGCAGGGGAGCTGTAGACAGCACTGGTCGCCCGGGGACAGCCACAGCTGCACCGGCACCAAGAGAAATGTGAATGGAACATTTAAGCTTTGGGGACCAAAGTACAAATGAAAGGACAATTGGCACATTTCTAATTGCTCTTTCCTACTGTGAACAACAGACAAGGACACAAGGTGCCCGTGTCATACACACCAGCCACACTGCACTAGATACAGGAAACGCGAGTGAGCAGAGCACCCAGACATTCATCAGTCACGTTGGGAAAACTGGAAAGAGCTGTGAGCAGCTCTCACCCACTTAGCATGCCCGGGCAGGCGCGGTCTGCGGTTCTTGCCGTTTCAAAGATTTATATCGGTCTCATAAGTATCTTTAAATCCTTGGTCTCCTGTGAGGCCTAAAGCCAAGAATTGACATTTCTTCAATGTAAATAGGAAATATTACAGAATGAATTGAGGTCAGTTTTTTAAAAAATTGCTTTCTTGACTTTTAACCCTGCATCTTGCTGACTATTTAATTCTACTTGCAGTCGTGAAGGAATAAGCCTGTGATTTCTTCAGTGTGACACCAGGGTTTCAAACAAACCATCCACCTCTCCAAATAGTGGCTCCAGTCTGCTGGCGCCAAGTTAGAAAATGAACCAAAGTGACTAGAGGGAGGGAGGATGGGTCTTGAGGGTGGGTCACGTGGCCGCAGGCGTGTGCAGCGGCCCCAGCCTGTAAATGAATCCCCTTCATAACTGTCCAATCAGTGGGTACTGGGCACTTGGAAGGTCTTTCCCAGGAAAACAAGTTATTGACGGGACCTGGGTCCCTGGGCCAGTTCCCAGGCACACGCGAAACCCATGATGTCTTCAAGAAAGTTCTGTGCCACTGCTTATGGCCTTTAATTGGACAGTTGCTCTGTGTTATTTTAGAAACATCTTCTCTTCTGATGCTCACAGCTGTGTGGGGCTGGTCTCACGAGCCCCCAGTAGCAAGGCAAACACTGAATCTTTGGGAGGCCAAGGGTCTTGCTGAGGCCACATCGCTCTACAGCCACCTGTGACTATAGTCCTGGGAGTTTTACTTGGAGAACAAGGCTCCACCCATGGCCATTGAGAGCCCTGTCCATGTGCTGGTTTTACATCTGTGGTGCAGAGCTTGGATCCCAGGAGGTGGGGATTGACATTAGGGAGGGTGTGTGTGTGTGTGTGTGTGTGTGTGTGTGTGTAGGGGGCACAATTAGCTTCAACACAGACAAGCTCACCTAGGTTACCCTGTGTACGGAGCTCCCCAGGTGCATTTACAACATCATTCAAAGGGTAGACACTTCATTTATGCACCAATGTGCAGAGATACTGCACCAAGGAAGAGGCACTGACAGACAAGAGAACTGAGGAACCGCATCGGTTTCTTTGCTTTCCTGAGGATATTTCCCCCTTTGCTCTTCAGGCTCCTTTTCCCGGTCATTAAGGTGTTCGGGTTTCTGCTCCTCACTGAAGGAGAGAATACCGCCCTGGATCACCTGCTTCCTTCTTTGCCAGCTCAGTAGACTCTGAGCTGCCCGAGGGCAGGCCCAGGTCTGTCTTCAGCATTGTGCCCGGCCTGGCGAGGAGCAGGGGCTCAGAAAACAGGGAAGGAAGAAGGAACCTCTACCCCTCCCAGCACAGCTTTGCCCTGCGCCCTCCCTGCCCCCTGTCCCCGCCTTCTCTCCCCCAGGCTCAGGGACAGTGGTTTTATTTTCTGTCTTTTCCTTCTTCCTCCCTGCTCCCGGGCTCCACGGTAGACTTGTGAAGTGCAGTGTGCTTGGCCTGTGGGGACGTAGCGGGAGGTGGACATCTCGTGGCCCTGCTCAGCTGCTGCTTAGGGCTCTGGGCTGGTGTGCTTCCAGGGCTCTGAGAGGAGGGGCTGTTTCTGGATCAGAGGAGAGAGCTGCTGAGGCTGGCTGGGAGGGTATTTATAGAGCCAAACTTGGAGAGCAGGGATGCTCATGTCCCTGGAACCTTCCCTCGTTTCAGAATTTCTAAAGATAGAGCAGTGTGGCATCTGGTAGGAGATGAGGTACACTAATTCCTTGTAAATCCACCAAGAATTTTCTCCCAATAAGTGCTGACCAGTTTTCTCAGTGCTGCTTCTTCCTCCCCCTACAGCCACCAATCTCGATCATTGGTGGGTGAGAGTCCACTGCCAGGGAAACTGAGGGAGCCAGCAGCTGAGTGACTGGCAGCATCTCTGTGACAGTGTCCAGTCCAGGGCTGGAATCAGCAGCAGGTGGAAGAAAGGGGAAGGTAACTCACATTTTTGAAAGCTTGTCATTTGCGAGCACTATGGCATTGAGTCCTTGCACCATCTCTGTGAAGTAGATGTTATGATGCCCATTTTATAGATGAAGAAACTAAGGCTCGGGGACTTGCCTAAAATTGCTCTAAATTGGTGGAGTTAAGATGCTACTTACCCAACTCAGCCTAGGACATTGGTGAGGAAGGTAAGAGAATAGGGGCTCTTGTCTCCAAATTTTGGATATGCCTTTAGAATCATTATCCCCAAAGCTAGTGGGCATTAGGCTATATGTGGTGACTGCTCTTGCTCATCTTTTGCCCTGAAATGAGAATAATTTCTTCAAACCAGGCCTGGTCGGGCACAGCTTCTAGGGGGTGAGAGATCTTCCCCCTACCCCAAAGGTGGCACCCCTCCCAGGTACCTTATGACATGCCCCCATCCTACTACCTGTCCAGCGTCCTTGACACAATGAGGACATAAAGTGAATGGATGGATACTTGTCAAGCGCCTACTGTGTGTTAGACCCCGTCTTTGTCTCATGAGAAGACACTGCTCTGTCTTCTCCTACCCTCCCGGCAACCCTGTGATACAAGTGTTGTCTCTCCTGTTCGTAGATGAGGAAATTAGGGCTCGGGGGGCCAGGTAACCTGCTCAGTGTCCCACAGACAGTCAGAGGCCCAGCCGAGATGCCCACCTCTGGAAAGTCAGCCCCTGGGAGCGCCTATTGACTTCCTGGCTCCCACAGCATCTGCGCGCAGCGATCAAATCCGCGGCCGCCTGTCCGGTCTGGTGTTTTCACCACTTCTCAATCGACCGCTCCACATCTGTCAGCATCCCCTGTGCAGTGGGTAATGGGATTTGATGGCTAAGGTGACCCCTGCTCAGTCAAGCCACAGCCCACTTGTCCCTATCCTCAGCATGTGCTGCCTTCCAGCTCAGGCTCGGGGGACATCCAACTCCTCAGTGTTTGAACGTGGAGCCAAGTGGCCAGGGCTGCTGGGGTGGGCCTGCAGAGCTCCTCTCGAGGCCTTGACCACCTGACCGCCATGCCCTCTCGACACTTCTCCCAGGAAGGCAGGAGCGAGAGGCCAGGGTGGCAGGACCTCCCACAGGAAAGGGAACTTGCTCTGCAGCTGCCTGGCGGAGAACGTTCTAATTTGTCCTTTTTGACGGCTTAAACTCCACTCATCCTTAAGGGCCTGTCTGAGGTCCCCTCCTGGAAAACTTCTCCTGT
The DNA here is from genome assembly GCA_031878705.1 of Tapirus indicus. Lineage (NCBI taxonomy): Eukaryota > Metazoa > Chordata > Mammalia > Perissodactyla > Tapiridae > Tapirus > Tapirus indicus. The sequence goes on from CM062922.1 coordinate 83,620,220, forward strand.
CTCTTTCTTCACCCACCAGAGCATGTGCTATGTGCTTTACATATTCTGGAACTACAAAGTCAATGAACTTCAGAGAACACAGTCCAATCTCCTAGCCAACCCTGGAATTCCTTCCCCATCATCCCTACAGGGTCTGTCTTCCACTTGGCTCCCTCCCTCTCAGGGCAGCCCCTTCCTTGATGAGGTGCTAAGCATTTGAACACTGTTCCTCTCTTTGAGCAGAAACATGCCTCTGGTGGCCGGTCACTGAGACCTGAGACTTGGTCCATGGCAGTCTCCAGACCTTTGACGAGAACTCTCGGGGCCTCTCCAGATCTTGTCTTCCCCAAACAAGACCAGGAGAACCTCAGCAAAACCCAAGAAGTGTGTTTCCTAGAGGCCGTGTCTTCAGAGCACAGTGCCAAATGGGGCCATTTGTGGTTGCTTTGGGGCTTATCTATTCAAAATGTTTAAATGACATAGTTTTAGCAGCAACTCAGAGAACACTAGGATAGTCCCCATTAGCATTGAAAAAATTACCAAGTCTCATTGAAAGCAAAATCAAGCTTCGGAATATACAAATTAACCAACCACAGTTTTGAAAAACCGTTTTCTTGCTAACATACTACGTCTGCCAGGCTGGAGGCTTGGTATGGGGGGGAGGGGCGTGCGGGTTTGCAGGCATCTGTTCCCCAGCTCAGACCACGGTCTGAATGAAGACCCCCAAGTGAAGATTGGTGGGAGACATGCATCTTGGCATTCCAGGGAGGGGTTTGTGGGAGAGAAACGCAGCAGGGGCACATGGGGCCGGGGAGAGGACTGTGGAGGTTCCACTGCGGGCTGCCCGCTTCCCTGCGCAGTACCACGACGAATCCTCAACACCGCACGGAGGGGGTCCCCACCACCCCACGCTGTGCATGGGGACCGAGGCTCAGCGGAGTCGAGGCACAAGATCCAGCAGGTCTGTTTACTCCCGGTTCACGCTCCTGCCTTTCATTATGACACTCGCTTGTTCATTCTCTTTTTGTTGCACGTGTGGTGCCCGAGGCCCAGATCATGCCTCTTACCCCTCCCAGAGGCCCCCGCCAACGGCAGGGCAGGCTGACCAGAGGCACTCAGGAAGATGTGTGAGGTGACCACACTCATTGGTTCCAGGGCTCTATGATCCCCCAGGACGTACAGGAGTAGAAAACAAGGATCGAGGTCCTCACTCATTCTGCTGCTCTGTGGCTACAGACGCCCCCAACCCCAGCTGCCCAGTGCCTCCAGAGCTGGAGAAAATGTCCCTGTCCCCTTCCCCTCCCTGGACCATCTTTTCAATTTAACAAAGGAAGGGTAACACCTGCCCTCAGCCACTCCTCAGGGATGTTGAGAGAAGGGCTTTTAAAGAAAGGTGCTGGGTATGGTGGCATCATTCCTCTTCTTGGTAAGAGTCATAACAATAGTCTTAGAAGCCGCAGATTTTACTGGGGCCCCATTGTCGCTCAGAGGAAGTCCCTCACCTCGCCCTGCCCGGGGCCTCCACACCCTACACGAGCCTGTGCTCTCTGCTCGTGGACACAAGTCGAATTGTTCAGGAGCTGCAGCTGGACCCGGAGCGTCGCAGGATCATGATCAAACTTCACGTCCGGAAGCAGACGTCGCAGTCAGCTCCACTGTCCTGCGTGTGGAGTTTCTTTTCTGGTCTCTGTCCTCAACCGTCACCCCCGGTCCACATTGGTCATGTATTTGCGGTGATTCAGAGAAAGAGCAGGCGGTGCAGGAGAGCCCAGCAGTTTTACACCTGCCCCAGCACAGCCAGGGGAAGATCCCGTCACTCAACTGTCCCCATAGTCCTAATGAAGCAAAAGCAGGGGGTTGCCAGAGAAGTGGGAAGTTAGAACTGGAGGAGGGCCGGGGGCAGGAGCTGGAAGAACCTAAGAGTTTGGGGTGCCGGGGCCGAGCTGGAGTGTAAATCACAGTGGATTGGGCTGCTTGATACAAATACAGATTTCTGGGCCTCACGCTGGAGATGTTGCCAACACAGGAGCTAACACTGTGCACTGCTCACCACGCCAAGAACGTTCTAAGAGATTTAGAGATGCTAACCCACTGACAGTCCCTGGAGCAAGTGCTCCTCTCTCCCCTGTCCAGACAAAGAGGCTGAGGGACGAAGAGACTGAGGGATACAGACGTGTGGTGACTTGTCAAGGGGCAGAGGCAGGATTTGCAGAGTCCCAGCCCTTTCCGGTTACTGGTTCGGCAGGTTTGTGAAGGGCCCTGGAAACTGCCTTTTCTAACAAGGGCAGCAATCTGGGGGCACGCTTGGAGAGCCTGAGCTTCGAGGCCGGGTGCCCGTCACAGCCCGCCCGCCCCGACAGACCAGTGAGGTGTCTGTTTAGTGATTGATTTGGGCTCCTCTGGAAAATGCCCCGGGGCCCATTCCCCCAGATCCTATCTGCCCAGAGACACAGCAGGGGCTGCCGAGAGGGGCCGGGCCAGGAGGGCCAAGTTGGGTCAGTGTGATGAGCGTCTCCCACGCCTCGCACCACGGAGGACCATCCTCTTTGTCCTCAGCAGCAGACTTCTGCTGAACCACTGAGAGCCTGAATCTGCTAGGCCCTGGGGACAGTGGAGGGAGGAAGACTGGATCCCAGCATTTATGTGAGGTGTCAGGGAATGGTCTGCAAATTACACCAACTCAAGTCCTTTGTCAGCGTCCACTCCCGGTTCTTTTTACCTTTCTCGTCTCATAGCCTCAGACTCCCAGATTCATGCTGTATATGTTAATCTAGGTTTCCCCAAATGCCAGTCATTTGCATACCCTCTTCAAGGAATTTTATCAGAGCTGAGCACCACTGCACAATTATTTACTTAATATTTTTTAAATTGACTCACACTTCTTTACTTAAAATTAATTTTTTGTGTGTGAGGAAGACTAGCCCTGAGCTAACATCCCTTGCCAATCCTCCCCTTTTTGCTGAGGAAGATTGGCCCTGGGCTAACATCCATGCCCATCTCCCTCCATTTTATATGGGACGCCGCCACAGCATGGCTGACAAGTGATGCTTCTGTCCATGCCCGGGATCTGAACCTGTGAACCCGGGGCTGTCGAAGTGGAGCACGTGAACTTGACCGCTATGCCACTGGGCCAGCCCCTAAAATTAATTTTTCTAAAGAAAATTTTTTTGTGTTAATTATATATATTTGCTAGTACCTAGTACAGTGATTTCCAAGCTCAGGATATAGCCAGGGTGAAATCCCGTCACTCACCTGTCCCCATAGCCCCAGTGGAACAAGGACAGGGATCGCTAAGGGTGGGGTCCCAACTGCAGGAGGTTAGAACTGAAGGAGGAGAGAGGAGAGTCCTTGTATCAGCCAGACTCATCTCCAGTGCATGCCCCACACTTTGGGAAGCACTGCTTGGGCCGCACTCTCCAGCCTATGGTTTCTGGTGCAATCTATGCTGTTCTTCTCTGAGTCTGCTCACGCTGCGCTCCCTGAAGACCCTGGCCCTTCTCTGCCTGAAGAACCGCTCTTCCTCGGCATTTTGCTTCCTTGTGGGCTCCTGGTAACACCATCCTGGCCTCCCCTAGACAGAGCCTTTCTGTCATTCTGCCCCCAGAGCACTTTGTACTCGTGTCCATGCTCCACTGGGAAGGCAGGAACCGGACAGAGAGAGTGGTGGTCATCTTTGCATCCTCGTGCCTAGCAGAATTATTTGTTTGTGTTTTTTTTGGTGAGGAAGATTAGCCCTGAGCTAACATCCATTGCCAATCCTCTTCCTTTTGCTGAGAAAGAGTGGCCCCAGGCCAACATCATGCCCATCTTCCTCTACTTTGTATGGGGGGCCACCACAGCACGGCTTGATAAGTGGTGCGTAGGTCCATGCCCGGGATCCAAACCTGTGAACCCTGGGCCACCAAAGCGGAGCACGCGAACTTAACCACTATGCCACTGGGCCGCCCCCCTGTTTTTTTTTAAACGATAATTTCAGAATGGTTACCATGTGCCAGGGTCCATGCTAAGAGCTTTATATATATTACTCCACTTAATCCTCGCAACAACTTTTATTCCCATTTCACAAATAAGGAAACTGAGGCCTACAGAGTTTAAAGTTGTCCAACATCGCACAGAAAGTACAGAGTAGGGATTCCTACCCACGTCTGTTGGATTTCAGGGCCTACACTGCTAAACACTACCCCACCCAGCAACGATCGTTGGAAGGCACCATATGTTTGGTGAATGAATAAATGGTACAGATGAACTAACAAGTGAGTGAGTGACAGGCACAGAATGTTGTTCTCTGGGGCTGTGCATTTCCAACCCAAACGCCCGGCCACAGGCTGGCGCTGATCCGATGGGTGGGAGGTGATTGTAGGGACGTGTCAAGAATGGAGAAAAGCATGCTGTGGTTTTAGGACACTAAGAAAAGGCCCCAAACTTGTGAGCGGGTGGAAGTGAGAGGGAGGAAACCCTGGAAGGTGGCGTTGCTCGCCGACACACTCCAGCCTCGGCTCTGGAGACTGGGCTTCCTCAGAGCAGGGCCTGTTTGGTGTCCTCACTTTCTAACCCCGCTCCTGGAGCAAAGTGGGTGCTCAGTGGACGTCTTCATTCATTAAATCTCAGGTCGTTCGTCTTATTCATTCGTTTGTTCCTTCCTGGTAGGCCAGCCCTTGGTTTCACAGCCTACTGTTGCAGAGGGCTCCATGCTGCCAGCACCCAGCAGGAAACTCTTTGGGCCCTGGTGAGGGGTGGGGGGACACAACCACGACAATGGCAACTTCCCTCCTGTGGGCCTCGGGTCCCTCTCTGTAAAATCCCCCTGTTAGACTCCGTTCCTGGAGGTCCTTCCAGCTATGACCTGCTCGAGCCTGAGATCCAGCCAGGGGTGAGGTGTGCTGCTCGGCTCTCTGGGACGCTGTGGCTGGCCTTCTGGAACAGGGCTGGGGCCGTTAAAGCCCTGTCCTGGTGCCCCCGCCTCCGGCAGGTGACTCCTGCCACAGCTGGGAAAGCAAGCGGCTTCTTCTGCCCAGACAGCAGGCGTTGGAAATTATTCAGGAATAACAAACAGGCCAGAAACATTTGCATAAGGAATCATGCAGAACAATACATGTTATTTAAACCATCTCTGGTTGGCAACAGAAGCAGAAAGCAGCTGAGATAAATCTGCAATGCAAATCAGCCTCATTTGGAGCCAAGCCTCAGCTTGCTTTGGGGGTGGGGGCGCTGCAAGAGATGGGGAGAAGAGAAAGCATCATTGTCTCCGTCCCCCCCCCAACTCAGCTCTCGCTCTCTCCGCCTGCCTTTCTCTTGCTCGCCCTTACATTTTCTCATTTCTCTCCTTCCCTCCCTTCTTTAGAGATTAATGGAAACAATTTGTCTTCTAATGTGACTACAGCTTATGAATTCTTTGTCTCACTCTAATCCTTTAAATTATCCACATAATAAAATATGTATCCAGTGATTTCAGGTCATAATTTGATCTTCTAGGGAAAGTGGGGAGGGGTAGGTGAGCTGAAGCGAGCCCTTCTCCTAGTTTGTTCCTCTCCATTTGTCATCCTTTTTTTGGCTTAATGATCTTCCTCTTGCTTCCTCTCTGCTCTCTGTCTCCTGCACCTCCTCAGGGTACCTGGGCTCCTGGCACGAGAAGGGGCATTGCAGAGCCAGGGGGCAGCCCCTAGGGCTGCTAGAGGAGAACGCTCTCTCCACGGCTTCCTGACCTCGGCAGAAGGTGGCCTCCCTCTTAAGAGCAGCAGGATGATTCCCGACTCCCAGGGGAAGCCAGTTTTAAAGAACTGGGTTGTGACTGCCTAAAGTCCAAAGGGGGCTCCAAACCCCAGGACTCCCCACTCCATGGGTCTTAAGGGGGCGACAGTTCAGCATTCACCGGTCTGGTGTTGCCCTCATCTACATGACATCAACTGACAACTCCCTGCAAAACACAAGGCCAGTTCTTCTGGGGAGTGCCTGGCAAACTCACATCAGTCGGCTGGATGCCCGGTGTTGGCTGCCCTCAAAGTCATTTCAGGGGGCCTTCCCCACAGTCCATCCTGAGAGAGGTACCCTGGAACTGCAAACCCCAGTGGGCCATGCACACAGCCCGCCCTCCTCAGAGCCCCGCAGTGTTCGCTGTGGAAGTTGGGAAGGCGCCTCCCTGGGGCCACGGTGTTCAATGATGCACCTTGTGGCCTGCCCACGGGCGATGGCCAAGGGATGGGCTGACCACAGGCCTGGAGGCGGAGCCTTTTATAATTTGCACAAAAGCATCCTAAGGACAGGGTCAGCCCTGCCCTCATCGCCATTCTAGTTTGCACATTGAGTCCTAGTCCCCAAAGTGGCCTTGCCTGTGGTCCAGTGACTCAGGGCATCCAGTGGATGCTCCCTCCGGCCTCAGGCTGAGGGCGCACACCCCCTTCCACAGAGCAGGCAGCGTTCGGGATGAACACCGGCCCCAGCATGCCTCGGAGCGTCTGCCGCAGTCTCCTTTGGAGATCCCTCCATTTCAACCAACACCCCTGTCTACACTCCATCCCACCATTAACATAAACCCCTCACATCACAGGAAGAACAATCGCCCAGCTTCATGCTCTGTGGAGCCTGTGAAATGAGAGGCCCCTCCGCCCAGTCAGGGAGGCCCAGGGAGCCTGGTGCCTCCTTGAGGAAGAGGAGTGGAGGGAAGTGGGGGAGACGGACTTGGTGTTCTCAAGGGCAGGCTGGGAGGTCTCTGAGCAGGATGAGAGAAGTGGGCTGCGGGAGATCCCTGGGGCGGCAACAGGGAGTCTGTGGACAGAGCAGGCTGGTGACAACTGGGAGGTGAGTGGGTAAAAGCCCGGGTGTAAGGTGAGGCCAGGGCTAACTGAGGCGGGCCCCCACTCTCATCCACAGAAACCAGGAAACTGGGAGTCTGTACGGAACTCATTTGGAGGCAAAACCTGCCCTGAACTGAGGCTATTTATAGTCTTTTATTTATCTCCACTTGCCATGAATATTCATGGCTCTCCCTGCAGAAGGATTAATGTGCCTGATTTCAGGGAGTCGGCCCAGACCGTGCTGGGCTGCTACACACTGGAGGGGAGAAGCATCATGTCACCTCCTAAAATCTGAAACCTTCCAAAACACATCAGGCCCCAGGGGTTCGGGATGAGGGGCGGAGCCTGTGAAGTATGAGTGCATGAGGGGTGGCGCTGGGCACGGAAGGGCGGGGACAGCTGCGCCAGACATTTGAAGGAGGCCTGACTGGATCAGGGACTGAGGGAGAGGCTGGAGTGGATGAGGGCGGCGTGAGGGGGCAGGGGAGCTCAGTTGAATGACTGGAGGCTGGGGCCAGAGTTCCTCTTTATTTTTCCAGGAATGGTGACGAGTTTCGAGTTAGACACTTCCTATCAGAATTTGTCTTTAGAAGGGGCTGCCTGAATGCAGTATCTCCCCTGAGAAAACAGGCTCAGATTGTAGAAGAAGAGGCTCAGGTCAGGCACCAGGAAGCTCTGTTGCGGTCCTGACTGTTGAACCACAAACGGCTCCGGGGGGCGGGCTCGTGTCTGGGGTGCCCGGTGGCTGCAGGCCTCTTCTTGACCCCCCTGGTGTGATGGGGCTGCTCCTGAGAGGGGCTGCAAGGAATACACATCAGTAGGCCAGGACAGATAAGGCCCCGGGCCCTTTGCTCAGGATTCTCTGCAGACATCTGGGTGGGCCCGGGGCCTGGGGCTCAGTGGATCTCACTTTGGAAAACAGGGCTTCAGGCAATGCTTTTTCCAGAAACAGGATTAAATCCTCCCCAGGAGCCTTCTCTGCCTCCCCATCCTACCCTCTCACTAGGCTGAATTTTCTCATCTTCCAGTCCCAGGAAACAGCCCAGCTCAAGTGGACTGTGAGGCTGGGAAGCCAGAAACAACAAGAAGCCACGTCCCATGGTTGTGACACTCCAGCGTGACACACCCTCACGGGTGATGGGAGCTCTTCAGAGAACTGTTCTTTCCTCTGCTTCCCCAGAGGCACAGACAGCACCTTGCTGTCTGTTCTAAATGCTTTTTTTTTCTTCAAAGAACAGCAGAGTTGGGCTGACTTTAGAGAGCATTCAGTACAGGGGGAGAAACTGAGGCAGAGCGAGGGAAGGTGGTGCTGGGCCCAACATCCGGGTTCCTTCTCCCTCCTGAAGCCTGTACCACAGCTCCTCACCAGCCCCGGCCCCCAGACCCTCCCCTCCTCATTCCAGGCTAAAAAAAAACCCCTCCTTCCTGAGGACTCACACTTTTTCAATATTTGGAGACTGTTGTCATGCCACTCTGTGGCTGCTGCTTAGCCCAGCAATCCAGCGATGGATATTTAAAGACTTTTTTTTCGTCTGAGACAGCCCTCCCTGCCTCCTCTCTCCTGTGCTCCTATCCTGGGGTTGCCCAGCTGGTCTCAGTCCTCCCAGATACAGAAGCCTGGGAGCACTGGGCAGGCCTCTGGAGATGTGGAGGAGAGGTTCTCGGGGGGCCTGGGCACGGGGAAGAGCCTCTTGCCACCTCTGAGCAGGACTGGAGCCCACCCCCTCCAGATCCCAGCCTGGACACTAGGTGCTGGCAGCCAGGGTTTCTTGGAGGCCCTTCACGTCACAGAGGAAGTTGGAGGAGCGTGGCCCTGGATCCAGACTAAAGGCAATGGAGTCCAGCTCCTGTGATCCTGGGCCAGTTACTCAACATCTGAGCCTCAGTTTCCTCACCTGTAAAATGAGATAACAATCGCCACCTTAAAGCGAGGTCAGGACCAGGACCTCCATGGTTACCCTGACCTTGTTTACTGATTGTGTCTTCTGACCCCCAAAGCAGGACAGGCCTGACAAGGCAATTTAGGGGAACAATGGGGTGATTATTTGAAACTGGATTTTCCATGAAAAATTCAGAATACAGTTTGGTTATTATTTCCATTGGTGACAATAGATATTTAATTATAATTATTAACTAATAAATGTAATGGCTGTTTATTCATCATGTTTTAGTTTACATCCTGTAGTTTCATTTAATTCACACAAGTATTAAGGCAAGTATTATTATTATTATTATTATTGAGATTCTCATTTTACAGATGAGAAAGTTGAGCTCAGAAAGATTAAGTGACCTTACCAAGGTAATCTAATGGACAGAACCAAGACTAAACCACCAAGTCTTGTCTTCTAGACTAGTTAAGGCTTGTTCCATATTACCTCATTCTAAAACCAGGAAGATAAACTGTTTCCTTACCTGCCAAACCCATTCCCTATAAAGATTTCATGCCTTCTAGAATGTAGTATATTTATACAATGGAATATTATATATCAGTACAAATAAATAAGTTGGAGCTACATATATAAACCTGAATAAGATGAGGGGACACATATTGAGAGAGAGGTGAACTGCAGAAGGATACACCAGTGTGATACTGATACCGAATGTCTTAATCTCAAGTTCATGTACCAGACGCACAATAAGGCAATCACTGAGACACCAGTGCTTGGAGACGGAGAAAGGTTAATTTGAATTGGTTAAAATGGAAAGACCAGGAAGATAGTTTCTCTCAACTCCATCTTAAGGAAAGAAGAAAGCAGGGGGTCTTTATAGCGCTAAGGGGCTTGGGAGGAGGAATTGTGGAGAAATGAAGAGGAAGTCCATGTTTCTTTCACTCCAGATAAGCTCTCGGGCAACCAGATTTCTGGGTGTCAAGGCAGCTGGGGGCTGGTTATCTGGTGGTTCTAACTTCCTTAAAGACATCCTTTTTCTTCTGCAAAACAAACTTATAAATCCTTGTGACCCTTGAGTCACCCCTCAGGTTAAACAAGAAAACAGCAAATTAACACGATTACCTTCTTTTCATCTGTGTCTGTGTTGGCAACAAGGTCAAAGCGTAGTCATGTTCTTTTTGAATATTCACAGTAACCCGAAGGTACCCAGCTTCAATACCATTATAGGTTTAAAAGAAGTGAATCAGTACCATATTTTTAAAATAGTATGTATTTGCCATACCACTCAGCAGTTGCAATCTTAGCCGTTTACATTAGAAGAATGAAAACTTATGTTCACACAGAAGCTTCTACCCAAATGTTCATAGCAGCTTTATCTGAAATATCCCCAAGGTGGAAACAACCCAAATGTCCCTCAGTGGGTGAGTGGTTAAGCACATCCGGGCACATCCATACAATGGAATACTACTCAGCAACAACAAGGAACAAACTACTGAGAGATGCAACAACTTGGACGGATTTCAAGGGCATTCTATTTAGTGAAAAAAAGTCAATCTTAAATGGTTACATACTCTATGATTCCATTTAAATACTTGAAATGGCAAAATAATAGCGATGGAGAATAGATTAGTGGTTGCCAGGGTCTGGGGAGAGGAAGAGAGAAGGAGGTGGGTTTGGCTGTAAAAGGGGTCTTTGTGACAGAACTGTTCTGTATCTGACTGTGGTGCTGGTCACACACATCTTCACATGAGGTAAACATGCATACAACTAGATGCACACACACGCATGCGCACACGAAAACACACGAGTGCGTGGAAAACTGGTGCAATCTGAGTAAGGTCAGTGGGTCGTATCACTGTCGGGTTGTATCAGTTTTCAGGCTGTGATATCGCACTATAGTTTTGCAAGATGTTACCACTGGAGGAAACCAGGTGAAGAGCACACGGGCTCACTCTCTGTTATTTCTCACCATGCACGTGAATCTACAAGTGTCTCAAGACAAAAAATTTTAAGAAAGTGTGAAGTATAAAGACATGGGGGGATAGCGAAGACCCGCTTCAGGATGGGGTAACAACTAGGGGGCGAGGGGCAGGAGGAAAGATAACGGGATTGGCTTCCACTGGTAGTTTTCACCACATTCGATATTTCCTTTTCTGAGTTGGGTGGTGGATACGTGGCTGCTTCTAATAGTATTTGGTATTTCTTTTGGTGTCTGAATTATTCCATAATTAAAATAATAATCCAAAAAAAACTCCCCTCTGTTTGAAGAAGGAGAACTGAAGCAGAGTAAAAAGGATTCAAATCCTGTTGTGAGTCTGTTTCATCTTGTGTCCCGTGTAAAGCCTTTTGAGTGAAAAGCTGCCATCTTTTGCTATTTGGCAGACCGTACTGGAAGCAGCTCTGGAACTCTGTAACATTAAGATGGTGGACCTGCCCACCCCAGCCCTGTTGGCCGCTGGCACCACCTCAGCAACTGGAGAAAGTTTGTACAACCAGATGACGGTATTTTAAGCAGCAGAAATCAGGGCCGCCTGCTCTGTCTGGCCAGCTTCTCAGGGGTCTAGGAGCTTCTCTCGGTCTCCCCAGCGGAAGCAGAGATGAGAGAGCGGAAAAGAAGGGTTAAGACAGGAGGAGGGGCTGGAGGGCAGGGAGCTGGCTCAGCTGGGCATGTTGGCAATCAGTGAGGACCAGCCAAGCAGAGCCTGGGAGGCAACGGAGTGTTTCCCTGGGAGCTGCGGGATTAGAGCATCAAGGTCTTGTTTGGAAATTGCAAGGATTTGGTGTCTGTCAAGTGTCATTAGTGCACTGGGAGCTGGGCCAGCCTTGAGAGCCAGCCGTGTCCTTGCCTGCAGGCTCTCCCGATAAACGGTGGGGATTGAGACTCAACAACACTTAAATCAAAATAGCCTCCGCTGCAGCCTCTGAGGGTCTCGCTCCCGCTCTGCTGAGAGTGAAATGCCCCAGCAGCCCCCAGCTTCCTCCCACCTGGCGGCCACCGCAGCCCTAGCAGCAGTCCCCCCAGCACCCAGGCTGGAGAGCCCAGTCCCAGGGCTAGGGCTGGCAGCACACTTTGTGTCAAAAATCAACCGCTGGCCCTAAAAAATGATAAGAGACTAATGATTTAGGTAAACCTTGAGAGAGGGAGGGAAGGAAGCAGACTCCTTGGTTTCGCCCACACTGCCTTCCAGGCTGGTTACAACGCTCAGGCTCTCTGCACCAATGGGGTGATTTAAGGCTGGGGAAAGAGCAAGGGAAAGGAAGGTCAGCTGAGAGTCAAAGCCAGAAAGGAAGTCCTGAGTGGTTTGTGTCTGCTCTGCGTAAGGGGCAGGCCCTCAGCAGATCTACCATGTCTGGTGGTACAGGACGTGCACTGCTCAAATCCAGGAAGCACCACGCACAGCATAGTCTATGGGAATGGTGTCTCCTGGAGTTGGGCAGTGTACAACCTGCATGGCTGTCTGTGAGTGGACCTGCGAGGGGCCCAGTACAGTAATAAGTCACTAACATCTGTGAAGCAGCTGTCGTGCATCAGGCACCGCGTGAAGGGTTTTACGCCTGTGATTCAATCCTCACAACAATTTGGCAAGTGGGGATTTTGCCCACTGTTATAGATGCACCAGGGAAGATGCCAGTGTTCACTTCCCATGTAAAGGGCTCTGTTTTCCAATGACTTCAAGTGCAGGTTTCAGACAGCTTTAGAAGTGTGTGTCCAGCCTGTCTTAGGTGGTGTTTTGTAGGTGTCCATGTGCACACATGTATCAGAGAGAGGATGAATAGACTGATGTCTCGATTCATCCCGGGTGTTGGTTATGAGAGGCCTGAGTCCTCACTCTAGGCCCAGGATTCCCTCCCAGTCTATCTTTCTCTGGAACAGAGTTCCCTGTCCCCTTTCCCTGCCTGCAAAGGGCTGTGAAGGTGGGGAGGCCATGTCTGAGACGACAACTGTGGTTCTGGAATCCGGTGAGAAGCGCAGAGAAGGTGGCATCGTCTTGGTGGTTCTCCCACGTGCTCGTCCACACCCAGGGAAGGGACATCCTTCAGCTGCCCCTGCTTTGGCCTGTCTCTGGCAGAGCCTCTGGGAGCTAACATGTGGGGGCCACGGGGCCGTGTCTGCTGGCCCAGCCTCCCTGACTGCCCGCAGCATCAGGTCCGGCCGGGGGGCTTTCCTCAGAGACCGCCGGCCTTTGGGGGGCAGCAGGGTGAATCTCGTTCCACAGATGAGACGACTAGGGCTCAGCGAGGTTAAGCAACTTGCCCAAGAATATCTAACTAGTACACGACAGAGACCGGGTCAAACTTGAGTGTGACTCAGTCTAAACCCTTTATGACATGTTGCCTCCCTCCGAAGCCTGCTGGTGGCTCTTATTCCCGGGAGGAGCCAGACCTCACTGCGTGTGATAACCCCCGGTCCCCGCATCCCCCATCTTAGGACAGAGACCCCCCTCCTTGGGGCTGTTACCCTCCTCCACCTGCCCTCCCACCTGTGGTCTCCTTCGCAGTGCTTCAGGGAGGGCCAGTGCAGGAATGTGCGGTAACATCTGCGGAGCAGCTCATCTGCATCAGGCAGTGTGTGAGGGGATCTGCACATGAGATTTAATCCTCACAGCGATTCTGCAGGCAGGGATTTCGCCCGCTGGACAGACGAGCAGGAAGATGCCGGGTGTGTGCTTCCCCCAAGAAGAGCCCACGGAGACCCTCGCTGACTCAGCGCGTCTGAGCTCTCGGAAGATGGCAGAGAGGGGAGCAGGTGCTTCTATCATCTGCCAGCTGTAGCTCAAGAAGGCCACAGCTCCTTCAAAATCTGCCACCTGCCAGCAGCCCGACCTCTGTGGTCCTGGAAAATCATAAAAGCCCGTGAGAAACCTTCTAAGATGCCCTCAAATCAGAGGATCCTGCACTAGTTAGAGGTGCCAGGCACTGTGGGAACCAAGGAGCAAAGAGGGATACCTTCTGCAGACCAGGGCCCTGGGCCGCCACCTTATTCTCACACTCTGGATCGAGGTACCCCATATACTGTGCTCTGAGGTGCTATTTGGAAAGCAGGAAGTGATTACGGGGTCGAGGGAGTCTGGGGAACAGGCCAGAGACTCCTAGCAAAGCGCAGGTACACAGCCTTCACGAGTCCCGGTTGGTCCAGCTGGCGTCCCTCCGAAGACCTCCGGGGTTTATCCTCTAGACCTGCAGGGCTCCTTCTCAGGGGTCTCAAGGAATCCAGGGTCCTTCAGGCCTACACTCAGAATTCTCACGTTCTCCTTCCTGGAGGCTCCCGGTCTACTCGAGTTCCAGCAGCAGCTCTTCTTTAGTACCTTTGTCCCCACAAACTGACACCTGTCCTCTCACTTCCTGTCCCCTCCATTAGCCGCATCCGAACTTGAGGCTGATTCCTCTCCTCTCGGCCCCACCCCACCTTATCTTGGATTCCAGACATCCCAGGACGTCTCTCTCCATCATTCTGTTTCCAGTGGGTTAACTTCTCCTTCATATGCACAGTGCTTCCCACACCCACAGGGCAGCGGCCTCTCACGGTCACAGGCGGTTCTTTCAAAGAGTTCAAAACACATGTAGGTGTCTGATCCCCTACCTTCTCCCTGTGAGCTGGGGAGGGGCAGGGAGGAAGGGAACAGGAGAGATTTTTGTTTCACAGCATTGCTTGCCAAAGCGTTAGTCAGTTATTTGACTCCAGATAACATGGTAATTAATAATGTAATAAGATGCAATTTATAGGCACTCATGCCTGAAGGCTCTGGTCCCAAGGCCCTCGGTAAAATGCAAAATTAAAAGCATCCATAATTTCAAAGAGGACAGCACGACCAGAGCTCACTGAGCCTGGGATAACTGGGGGCCGCGGTGCTCCACACTCTGGGGACAGTGGCTCAGGCTCCCAGCTCCCAGCAGCATCTCCACCCTCCCCGTCCCTCCTTCCCCCCCACCCCCAGACTCAGCAGAGTGGGAAGTCGGGCATATGCACTTGACTGCCAGCTTCCCCTCAACAGACGCACAACGGACCTCCTAAGAGAAGCCTTCCACCTTTCTCTCTCCTATTGGAAGGGGAGGCCCAGGAAAGTCAAAGAAGACTCAGACTCAGTTGGAATCCCAGCTCTATCATTTAGTGGCTATTGACCTAATGACTATGCCTCAGTTTCCACTTTACAGGATTGCTGTGAGCGTGAATGAGAACAGCTGCAAAGCCCTTTTGAGTTTACAAACTGCTTATTTGCATGCGTTACTTTCTGTAATTCTTTAACAACTCCCTGAGGTTTTACAGCAGAGACTACCTGCCCAGTATCTATTCTCATCTGCCTCCTTTCTAACAGACTCCGTCCTCCTTTTGCTCCAGGTGGCGATGTGCAAAGCTAAAAGACATTTCTCAGCCTTCCTTACAGCTAAGGATGGTCAACAAGATGTAAGCAAATGTTGTTGAGGAGTGGGAGGAAGTCCCAGGAAAATTGTTTAAGGGGGCTGACTCACGTAGAGACAGATTGGATTGGTGGTTACCAGAGGGGAAGGGGGGGGGGCAGTGAAAGGGATGATCAGGCACATGTGCGTGGTGATACAGTGTAATTAGTATTTGGGTGGTGAACATGTTATCTACGCAGAAATACAAGTATAATGATGTATACCTGAAATTTATACAATGTTATAAACCAATGTTACTGCAATAAAAAATAAATACTGAAAAAAAGGGGGGGCTGAGCTGACCCAGCTAGGAGTATGCCATTTTACCCACCCCTTCTTCCTTCTAATTTCTACCTGGAATTCAGATGTGATGGTTGGCACTCTGACAGCCATATTGGACTATGAGGTGAGCTTGAAGTTGGAAGCCATATGCCAAGGATGGTGAAATAGTAAGATAGAAAGAGCCTGGGGTCTCCGATGACTATGGAACTGCCATAGCAGCTTGGAAGAGCCTCCCTCTAGATTTTCTCTGCCTGAGAGGATAATAAACCTCTATCTTGCTTAAGCCAGTGCAATCCATCTTACACTGGAATGCATGATTATCCTATCTTTCAAAGGGGGGAACTACAGCTAAGCAAACTTAGTGTAACTTGCCCAAAGCCACCCCTTTAGGTTGAAGGGGCTGCAGTCACATCCCTTAAAGAGAGAGCACTGCCTTCCCACATTCCCAAATTGTTCTTCGGTTTGCAGACATCTGTAGACATTAAGAATCCTCAGACGTTCTTCTTTTGCCCAAAGATCAAATCTTCTTGCAGCACTTGGGAGCTGCCATTTCCTGAGGTCTCTTTTCATCTCTCTGCCTTTCCTTTCTGTCTCTCTCTCCTCCCGACTCTTGGTCTTCTGCTGGTCGCTGCTTCCCAAAGCCGTCTCACCTACCAGCAGAGAATACTGTCTGGAGACCCTGAGCCCTGGACTGAGCGTGTGACAGAGAGGACAGTGGCGGCTTCTGCCTTCGCATGTCCCTGGGAGAACCGAGACAAATCCATTCTGTCCCTGGGGCTCCCTCTTGGACTTCATGCTCTCGCTCCCCAGCATTGCCAGGCGGTGGAGGACCTGTCCCAGCTCCCGCCCTTCAGACTCAGTCACCCACTGGAACGTGTAAGAGCAGACGGGTCTGCGTGAACTTCTTGAAGTCCGTGAGAGGTCGGCAGTGGGATGACAGGTGTGGCCTGTCACAGGAGGGTGAGCTGGGGTCAGTCAGGCCCCTGGCCCTCTGTGGCAGACAGACGAGCATTCCCACGTCTTGCAGAGATGCACAGTTTAAGAAGGAAACGCTAAGTCTCCATAATGCCTTTCAAAGGGAAGCTTGAAGTGGACTTGTGGCTTTTGCCATCCTCTGATCCAACCACCGGCTGAAAAAACCCAGCATATTGGTCTTTGGTTTGGCCTGTGGATTCAAGAGTGCTCGGCCAGACAGGGGCAACCTAGGAGAGCCTGAGAGTGGAGTCGGCCATCTACACCACGTGAGGGGCAGTTCCCATTCCAGGCCCTGGCTGGTGTTTTATGTGCCACGTGGGAGGCAGGGAGAGGTGGAGGTGTCCTTAAGAATGGGGGACTCAGAATGTCATAAAGATTGTTTTCCTTGTATACATAGTATTCTGAAGGGAGAAAAGAGGTCCTTATTGAGCTTTTCACTCCTCACTCAACCCAAAAGCAGAGGAGCCTGGGAAAATGCTTTTGTCTCCCACTGATCAACCAGACAATCAAAGCAGATAATAAAAATAGCCAACACTTATGTACCGCCTACTGTGCCAGGTGCTGGCGTGTTTCACTTATATTAACTCATTTAATCTTTACAATAACTGTCTGCAGGAGGTACAGTTATTATACCCACTTTACAAAAGAGAACACTGAGAAACAGAGCAGTTTAGTAACTTGCTCAGGGTCACAGAGCTGGAGAGAGGTGGTGATCCCAACTTGGGCAGTCTGTCTTCTGAGTCATTACTGGCTCTGCTTCTCAAAAGATGCTGGACTTGGGGATTTCTGGGAAAGCATGCAAGCAGAATCGCTTTCGTTCAATCATTAAGACAATTAGGACATTAAAATCTGTTTCAAATGAGGAGTATATGTAAGATGCCCAGACCCACGTATTCCACTACTTTTGAATATGGTCTCATTTTTTTCCAAAGGTGTGTTCATTACCCCTTCGCTGTGTTCATTTGAACCTCATGGTCTCCAGTGAAAGAGCAAGGTCAGGTGCAATTATCCTCACTTTTTTTGTGTGTAAGGAAGATTAGCCCTGAGCTAACATCCGTGCCCATTTTCCTCCACTTTATGTGGGATGCCGCCACAGCATGGCTTGACAAGCGGCGCGTCTGTCCCTGTCTGGGATCCGAACCTCCGAAACCCAGGGCCGCGGAAGTGGAAAGTGTGAACTTAACCTCTACGCCATGTGGCCGGCCCATCTTTCTTGCTTTTTAAATACAAAATCTTTTAAAAGATTCAAACAGCACAGCAGACTATAGAGCAGCATTCCCACGCTCTTCCTGGGCATTCACACTATTATATTTCTGTATGTGTCCTTCCAGTCTTTCTTCTAAGCAGAGAGCAAACTCATGCATGATTTTTAAAGAGCATACATGAGATCATGCGGTTGTCACTGCTTGCCTTGTATGCTTCCCAATATGTCACTCTCTAGAAGTCTGTTCCACTTTGTTTTAATGGGTCCACGATATTCTACAGTATAGATGTATCATTATTTATCCCCTCTCCTACTGTTAGGCATTTAGGTTAGTCCCAATTTTTTATGATTAGAGTGAACGCTGCAATGATGACTCTTATTCATATATTTCAGGGCACCTGTTCAACGGTTTTTGTAGAACAGATTTCTAGAAGTGTGGCTATGGTTCTAATAGTATGGATGACCAAAATTTTTACATACTACCAAATTGTAATCCAAACAAGTTGTGCCAAGTGACATGTTCACCAACTGAGTCCAAGAGCAGCCATTCTCTACTCTCTGGCCAACGCTGGGTATTTTCAATTTCCTAAATTTTCATTTATCTAGTGGGTGAAAAATAATACCCTATTGTTTTGAATTCAGTTTGCCTGATAACAAGGTTGAGTAACTTTTAAATATATTTGTCAGTGATCTGTATCTCTCCTACGACATCTCATTTGTATCATTTCCTCTTCCTCCACTGGGTTTTGGTATTTCTCTATTCATGTGCAGTAGCTCTATATTCTAGAAATTAATTTTTTTCCTGTTGCATATATCGCAAGCATTTTCCCTCTGGTCTTTATCTCTTTTCTTTTAACCTTGCGATGTCTTTTGAAGTACAGATGTTTTAAATTTCTATGTAGGTAGTGTCTCTCAATTTTTCAAATTATGAAATGTTCCAAACTCATAGACAAATATAAAGATTAATATAAAACCTATATACTCACCACCAGCTTTATAAAACCTTAACATTTTGCCACACGTATATTCCCATCATCTTGTAATTTTTATTCGCAGTTTTTGTTTTATCCTTTTAAAAAACAAAATGTATTCTTTCCAGCAAACTGTAATTGCATTTACTGACATGTTTTGTATATTTCTGTGTTCACTGTCACTTCTTGCAGTCCATATCTTCCCTCTGGGTTTACTTTATTTCTAAATGAAGTACATCCTCGATTGTGCTTTTAGTGAAAGGCTGTTAATGTTAAATTCTTTTAGTATTTTTTTATGGCTAAAAATGTATTTTACTCACACTCTGAAATAATAGCTGTGGCAGTGACTGCTAGCTGCCCAGCCCACATCCTTGTCCTCCTTCTTCCTTAGAAACAGAACCGGAACACTGATTTTATTTAGGGCAGCTGTGTGCTCAGCAGAATGACCACATTTTCTTGGCTCTCGTAGCCATGAGTGACCAATGAGATGTAAGCAGAAGACACTGAGTGGGGGGGAATCTCCTTAAATGGGGCTGACTTAGCTAAGAGGAGCACACTCCACCCTTGTCCGTCTTTGTGGGACACAGGAGACTTCATGAGACAATGAGGAGAGAAGCCACAAGCTAGGAAAGCAGAGCAGAAGCAAGGCGAGAGGGACTTGGGTTTTGTGATTCCCCATCCCACTCCTGGGCTGCTGCTTCCTCGCCCCTTTGATGAGACAATGCACACTTTACAGTCGTGTGCCACATAACGACGTTTTGGTCAACGATGGACCACATATACAACGGTGGTCCCATAAGATGAGTGCCATACAGCCTAGCTGTGTAGGAGGCTATACTGTCTGGGTTTGTGTAAGGACACTCTGTGTTCCCACAACGATGAAATCGTCTGACGACGCATCTCAGAACGTATCCCCGTTGTTAAGCGATGCACGACTGTGTCTGATTTGTTTACGCCTGTTATTAGATCTTTGATGCTAACGGCAAAATTCAATTCTAGGTTTATAATTATTTTTCTTTCCCCCTTTGAGAGTGATGTTCTATTGTCCTCAGCGTCTGTTATTATGGATGAGAGGTCTGCTGTTAGTCTAATTGTTCTGTCTTCTTATCCAGTAATTTTAAAGATTTCCCCATGATCCTTGCTATTTCTTAATGTGTCTGCAAGTGGATTTATTTTTATTTATCTTGCTAGATACTTAGAATGCATTTTCCATTTAATGACTCATGTCTTTATCAAGTTTTGGAAAGATTTCAGCAATTATCTCTTCAAATATTGATTTTCTGCCGTTCCTTTCATTCTCTCTTTTTCTGGAATTAGATGAATGTTAAATCCTCTCTCTCAATTGTTCCTTCTTGTCTCTTAACTGCATTACACATATTATGTGTTTGTGTGAGTGTGCGTGGGGTTCTGGGTGAATTCCTCGGTTCCATCTTCCAGATTATGAAATCTTTCTTTAACAGTGTCCTGCATTTTATTTTCCTTTAATTTCTAGGATTTCTAAGATTTCTTGTCTTACTACCCTTATTTTATTGCTGCCTAGTTTTGTTCAATAATTTCTATTTTTTTCAATATGGAAGTGATGGCTTTACTTTTCTCCAAGAACGTACTAGAGATACTATACTTAAAAGTCTTTGTCCAACTGTTGTATAAAATTAATTTCATCTAAAAAGTTCTCATCACAAGAAAAAAAAATTTGTAACTATATATGATGATGGATGTTAACTAGACTTATTGTGGTAATCATTTATATATATCAAATCATTATGTTTCATACCTGAAACTAATATAATGTTATATGTCAATTATAGCTCAATTAAAAACAATGTTCTACAAAAAAAAAAGAAAGGAAAACCATAGCTACTTAATAAAATACTATTGCAAAGATACAAATAGAAGGATAGCTGCTAAATATATACATCCACTTCTGCTTAGAACCATTTACAGCTCTTTACTGCACATAGAATAAAATTATGAACCTAAGCAAGACTTGCATGAACTGGCCACTGGTTACTGCACAACCTCATATCTCATTGATATCCTCTTCATTCCAGCCATACTGGCACATATTTAGTTTCTTAAACACAATAAGACCTTTCCCACCTCAGGGCCTTTGCACATACTGCCATCTTTTTGTAATGCTCTTTGCCCAGTGTTTGATACAACTGGCTTTTTTTTTTTTTTGTCCTTCATGTCTAACTAAAAAGACACCAAAGTGTGAGCATAGTAGAATTTGATATAATTTACTTATATTTCCTTCTTTTTATCTTTTTTTGGTTTGAATTCTTAAAATGTTTAAATCTTTAAATTTTTAAGATATTTACTTTGTATTCATTATGTTTTCAAGAGGAAGTTATTTTACTCTTTAGTATGCTTGAAATGTGTTTGGTAAGAAACAAAATATTGACATTACATTGCCCCCCAAATAATTAGACAGTTGTCTCAATGCCATTTATTAAAAAAAATAAAATTAAAAAAATCAATTTCATCTAGAGTGAATTTGTGTTGCAACTGCTTTGCTGGCCTATCTGTATTAGCTTTTAATTTCTTTATGTATATTGGAATTTTGGTTTGAAGGCTCATTTTGAGTGGGAAGTTTTGGTTTTTCATTTTTTCTCCTCTTCCTTACCCTGACCCCTCTCTATCCAGCTGTTAGGTGGTCACCATGACCTGACTAGGGTTGCCAGATGAAATACAAGATGCCCTATTAAATGTGAATTTCAGCTAAACAACAAATAATTTTTTAGTGTAAATATGTCTCAAATATTGAATGAGATGTAATTATACTACAAAACTATTTATTATTTAGTTCAATTAAAATTTAAATGGGTATTCTGCACTTTTATTTGCTAAATCTGGCAACCTTGTACCTGACCCTCTATATCCCCACGCAGAACCAGATCTTGTTATGCGGATGTGGGTTACCACTCCATACGATATTTAGGTTATCAACAAAAACAAAATAAAATAAAGCAAAATAAAAAGCTGCCTTTTTAGGGCCACAGAGAAAATTCTTGCTACCTGAGGAATGAGAATTTGCTTTCCTGGGGCAGGATCTTCCATTCTGCGTGCCCCTTCTTGGTTCCCCTGCAGCCGTGGAACAGATCTCTCTGACGTTGCCACGTTCATCACTGGTAAGTCCACCCAGTCCATAGAGCACCAATGCGTCTTGTACACAGGTCAGCATGGTTAGATGTTGTGAAATTGTGATTTACAAAAGAAAGAGAGGAGACAGTTCCTGTCCCCAAAGAGTTTATAATCTATTTTGAAGTCAGAACAAACACAAGAAAAAAGACGAAAGGAAATTTTCAAAGTAGAAGCAAGAGTGGGTGCCAACCAATTAGACTGAGGCTGGCCCCAAGGAGAGCAGTGAACTGAGGTGGAGTTCCAGAAAAGGAAAACAACACTGACTGAGCATCTACTGTAAGCCCCTAGATGATCTCACTTAATTCTTGTTACCATTTGATGAAGCAGGATTTATCTTCTCGGTTTTATAGAGGAGGAAACTGAGACTCAGAATGATTAAATGGCTTGCCCTATGTCATGTGACGAACAAACAGGTCTTCTACCCCCTCACTCTTTTCACAAAGCTATGGGTCACTGCTGGTTAGTTAGCACTGAGAAATGTTGGGATGGGAGGGCAAATAATAGTGGTCACATTTTGGGACCTTAAAATGCAAAGTTAGAAAAACACCACAGCAATCTTATATGAAAAGGACTACTCTGCAACATTTTCCATCAGTTTTTCCTGTACTTTCTTAGAGACAGACCTCGGATGGAGCAAAAGATATTGACGAAGGTCTTGGCAGAAAAGCAAAGGAGTTCAGAACTATGGCTATTGATGTTTTTGTTAATCTCTTTAGATGTTGATGCCCTGACTTCTTTGAGCCCCAGACTAATTCTGGAGGGCTCACAGTGGTTTGAATCACCACACAAAATGCTGTTATGAAATAAATTGTGGCTGGGTTTTGATGAATTCCCTTGGAAAGTGAGTTGTTATGCTCTGAGAGAGCTGGGTGCTATCAAGTTTTGTACCCCGAGTTGGGAATGACTGTGTTTTCTCAGAGCGGCAGAGACACCAGGAACTTATTTCTGTCTTCTCGAATATGTGGCAATGACGCCTATGACGTCACACGCCATCAACCTGTGTGTAATCACAGCTTTTTTCTGGTGTCTTCTCAGCCTCTTCCATGTAATTTGGGGGGCACAAGACGGGGAATATTTGCCACAAGTTGAGCTTTGCAGGCTGCCTGCAAATAAGAAAGATGGAAATTTCACTTGTGCTGCCAATGTAGAAAATGACAATATTTATGTGATGTTACCCTGAGCACTGAATTGGGGGAAATGGTTAATTGCATTGGAAGCAAGTTGGGAAAGCTAACAACGGAGTTTGTGGGCCTGAACTAAAAGTATAAGCGAAAGTGGAGAGGCGGAAGGATGTGTTCCCAAGAGCTGGCCCCTCCTTCCAAAAAGCCTTGAGAAAAGCAATAGAGAGAACTGAGCCAGGAGAGCACAGACTTCAAATTACCCACACCACTGCCTCCCAGGGTGAGCAAGTCTGGTCAGGAGATACGGCCGAATCCAGTCATCCCTTCATAACAAAACCTTATGTCTGTGTTTACTTTGTAACTTCCCATTTGCATGCATTCATTCTCCCATGCATGCATTTATTCAGTAAGTATTTATTAAGTGTCTTCTTTGTATCAGGCAGGTTACTGAGGCCTGGGATACAATGATGAGTAAACACTAATACGGTCCCTACCCTGATGGAGCTGATAGTTCAGAGCGAGAGGCAGATATTAACCAGTCAAAACCACTGTGATATTCCTACCAACAAGAGATCATGGTACTCTGAAGATCTATTCTGTGTGGCAGGTACTGTCCTAGGAGCTGAGGATATATCAGTGAACGGGGTGAAGCAAGTCCTGCCCTCTTGAAGCTCATGTCCTAGCACAGGAGACAAAACACAAATAAACATATAATTTCAGAAGAAACCCATAATGTAATTTCAGGTATCAGTAAGTGCTATGATAAAAATAAAGCAGGGTAAGTGGTTGGAGTGTGACTGGGTGGGCACTTTAGTTAGGAATGTGCAGAAAGGCCCCTCTGAAGGGATGACTCTTGAGCAGGGAACTGGAGGAACTGAGAGAGGATTCTGCAGAGATCTGGGGGAATATTGGTCTAGGCGGAGAGAAGAGCATGTGCAAAGGTCCTGGGACTGGAAGGATCTTGGCTGTGTGTGGAAACAGGGTGTAGGTGGGCAACAGTGGTGGGAATGAGGTCAGCAGGAGGCTGTTGCAGGAGCTCAGGTGGGAGCTAAGGGGGCTTGGACCAGGTTGTTGGAGGTGGAGGAGGTGAGATGGTGTAGGCTTCGAAATTTCCTCCATCCTCCATAAGAGGATTCGACCTGGTCAAGGAGGTCAGGGCAGACTTTCCTGGAGAAGTAACACTTGCTCTGAGATCTGAAGGCTGAGTAGAAGTAACTAGGTGAAGACGGAAGGACAGAATATTCCAGCATATAAATGAGCAGGCCCTGTCGGGGAGCAAGTCAAGTCTGAGGCACTGAAAGAAGATCTGTGGGCCTAGGTAAAAGTGAGGAAGGGATTGAAGCTGGGGGGATGGGTAGTACAGACCCTGGGGGGCTTTGTGAGCCACGTGAAGGACCTCGGGCTTCTTTCTAAGTGCTGCGGGGAGTCACGGAGGGGTTTTCAACAGGAGCGACCCAGTCAGGTGTGTGTCTTGAGAAAGCTTCCAAATGCTGAGTGGAGGAAGCTCCATTTTCCTACTGACAGTCACCCTCCGAGGGAGACTCTCCTCTCCCCATTCTACACACAAGGAAACTGAGTCTCAGACAGTTGATGGCACTTGGCCGGTACACAGTGATGATTGACTCTGAGTCTAGAGCCAGAGCCCTTTGTCCCTGTCACCTGTACTGCACTCCCCCCTTTTCTCCCCCAAAACACCCCCACCCTTGACTGGAGCACTTTGTAGTGACCAATGCAATTATGGTTGTTTCCACCCGTTCTTTCTCAGCTGGGGGTCATTGTGTCCCCCTTTCCAGGATTTGACTTATTTCTCTGGGTTGGAAAATTCCAAGGATGCAGGCGTGGTCTTCATTTTCCTTCCCCAATTAGCATTTTTGAATTAAGCATTGTCTTTTTCATGGAGTCCTGGAAGGGTAACATATTGCTACTAACATTCATTTATTCCCGCCAACATCAGCCCTCCCTCCTTCCCTCCCTCCCTCCCTCTCTCCCCCAGACGTCTACTGGACTCTATCTTTGCACCAGGCACACCCGGTTTACAGGAACAATTCTTGACCAGTCTAGAGGAAAAGATATGAAAACCAGCTGTCACAGATTACATTGATAATGGTGTGTGAAGAAGTCGGCCAGATGTTTCTCCCTGCTGGAGATCCAGGGGCGGTAAGGAGTGTGGAGGGAGGCAGAGACTGGGCCATGAAAGAGCGAAAAGCGTGCGGAGAGAGCCTCCCAGAGACACTTGCAACTTTGCCCCAGTCCAATCCAACAGGAGACACTGAGCAGAAAACCCTCTGTTAAAAATGTTCTTGGTCCTTCCGGTCCTCACAGATCGTGATGACAAGGAAGATGCGGGTTGACGGAGTATGAAATTTTCAGCAGCTACAGAGGAAGAGGCCCAGAAATGGGGGCTAGTGCTCCCTGAGCCCACCAAGGGAGAGAGACCCGAGAAGCAGACGCTCAGGGGGCTCTCAGTCTTTCCCGTGCGCTCCTCTGCTCCCCTGCCCCGTCCAGTACAAAGGTCAACTGATGCTACGGGGTAAGGGGGCTGCTTGGGTATTATTGATTTGAGTGACTGTGGGTTGTGCTTATTTATTTACTGATTTATTTTGCCAGTCAAACTCAGGTTTATTGACAGGACTCAGCCTGCCCCTGGGCTCTTCCACCCCGCCAACCGCAGTGCACAGAGAAATAATTAGTTGCTGAGATATCAGAACAGATGTCGAACTGACATCTTCCCTTTACTAGTGTCAAATTCAGCACTTTTCCAGCCTCCCAATAAGTTCCCAGCTGCTTGCTGCGTTCTTCCCACCACCCTCCATGCTGACCTCGGCCCAGAATGTACTCCCCTTCTCCCCCTTTCAGCCCTTTTCATCTTACTTCTTCCTTCTTGATGGACATGGGAGGAGGACAGTGGCTTGGGTAGGCTCTGGGTCCTTCCTCCTAAGAAAAGCTCTGGCTCCCACTGTTTCTCAGAGACCTGGGGCCCCCAGGCTCGGGCACGGGCAGGCCATTAACTGCTTCATATCAGGGCAGTGACCTTTGTCTCCTTGGGGCATCCTGAGGCTTTTTTGCAGACACCGTCAAAGTAGGGTGCACTTGCAAAAGCCATGCTCAGTTCTGAACAGATAAAACTTCTGTGTTTTGAACTCACTAGAAAAGGCAGGGTAGGGTCTTGGGGGTATGTAGGTTATGACACAAGGTGGGGCTAGGGAGGATACAGAGAACACTTCAGAATACAGAGTGTGCTGGGCACTGTGCTTTAGATAAGCTGTCAGTCTGGGCTGACGCAGGGGATACCATCAGGGCTGGCATTCACTCAACTAATATTCTTTTATGTGCCAGGCGTGGTGATAGGTCCTGGGGATGCTGGAAAGAGCTGCATATGGTCCCTGCTCTTGAGAAGTCGACAGCTGGCTGGCTGGGGAGTCTGGCGGGCCACACTAAGGAGGCTGGCCTCTATCAGGAAGGTGGTGGGGAGCCTCTGAACAATTTTAAGCAGGGGAGTGATGTGATCCAATTCATATTCTAGAAAGATCACTCTGGAGGCCGAGTGGAAGATGGATTGGGAGTGGGACACTGAAGGACACCAGGGACCTCATTAAAAATCTCTTGTTATCATCTGGCTGAGAAATGACTAAGGTCCAGCAGAGGCTGAGGCAGTAGGTATGGAGGGAAAAGATGTTTTGGAGATATTGTCAGTAGGACTTAGGGACTGGGGTCAAAATGGTTGTAAACCCATTATCTTACAGCCTAGAGGAAGTTCGAGGATCTATTTCAGGTCATGCAGCCTGTAAGAAGCAGCAGAACCAAGGGGTGACTTCAACTCTGTGCATTCCTCCTGAGGATTCTGTTCCCCACTTACAAGCAGCCGTCTCTCCCTCCAGAAGAAGACCCAAAGTTGCCCCATGTTACCTAATCTCTGAGAACCTCAGGATTGGAAGGTGGTCTCATCAACAATTGACATAATTACCAACCCTGTCTATGGTCTTCCCACCAAAGACGTGTCCAGGGCCTGGACACAGGGAGCTCACCACCTCCTGGGGCTGCCCACCCCATCCCTGGGGGGCTTCTTCCCAGAACTATACCCAAATCAGCCTCCAGTAGATTCTGCCCATTGTTAGTTCTACTCTGGGAGGTCACAAAAACACAACACAACACACATCAGATTGGAAAGTTCCCGGTGGAGAGTGAATTCTCATCCAAGGAGCAAAATCTCCTTGAAAGAGGGACATGAGCTCAGATGTCTGTCGAGCATCAAACACCGGGGGTTGGGGAGGGTGGGTAGGTCCTGCCTCTCACACCTGTCACCTGGTTCAGCCACTCCCATCACTAGGGGAGGGCACTATTCATCCGGGCGGTGCAGGAACCACGTGGATAATGTTTCCCTCTCCAAACCCTGGATTTCTGGATTCTACACCCAGTGTCTCCCATCTCCCGCTCCTTGTGATGTGCAAAGCGATCCACCAGGACCCTGTCTGTTCTGTTAACTACCTGCCCACTGCCTCCTACGTGCGGATGGGGAGCGAGTCCCTGTGAGATCTGAGAGCTGCAACGTTGTCCGATTCACTAAAACTCTGCAACAAACCTAATTGCCTGATTTATCAGCTCAGATACAAACGGCAGTTAGGCTCCACTTCTAACTTTTAATTGGCTGTAAAGTCGTGTGCGATCATGACCCCTTACTAAACTCTTCCCATGAAGCTTTCATGTTTACATAGCACCGTAAATTTGGCTCATCAGTCCTTCAGAAACGTCCCCAATTTCTGCCTCTTTCTGTGAAGCCAGTTATCTTCCTGGTTGTCTTGCAGGTTTATTTGAAACCTGAGGCTTCCTGAACTACAGACCCAGAGTGTGTGAACCTGCTCTTTCCTCTCCCCCTGCCCAACCTGGAGATGCTCCGGGGCTCCCCTCTGCCCCATCAACTCACTGCTGGAACCATCCTCTGCTTTCCTCTTTTTCAAGCATCTCTCTCAGTTAATTAACCCTCTCCTCCTTGGGTCATCTAAGACCTTTATCACTTGAACCTCTCCTCAGCCAGGCACATTTTAACGTTGTGCAAAGGACCCTGGCACTCCCCTCCTAAAGTAACCCAAATTTATTAATCCAAGTTTTGCAGCAGAAAAAAACAAATAAAGCTGTAAAAGCCCATGAAAAACATTAATAGTGACAGAAATGAAACAAACATGCAACCAAGCCAGGGTTCAGGAAATAGAAAAAAATAGGCCTGGAAAAAAAATGAAAGAACAGTTAAGCCTTAATAATAACACAAATAGGTTGAGACTATAGACTATAGGTTGCAAAATAGATATTATGCAAAAAATTGAATATTGTTACAAATAAAAAAATACTAGAATTGACTCTGGAACAACAAATGAGTGAGATGTAACATGAGTTGGAAAATTAAACAAAAACATAGAAGGATTAAGTAAATAGATAATTGTAATGCATAAAAAAATAACAGACTAACCTATTAGAAAGATTACTCTATGGAAAATAGAAAGCAGGAAAGCTTAACAAGTACAGAAATAGTAAATAAAGACATAATAGTAGAAAGTTTCTCAGAGCTTTTTAATAAAAAGATAAAGAATTTAATCTGTGTAGAGTCTCTTTCAGGATTAATTACCAGAGAAAGATGGTAATACCATTTTTCTTACCAGAAAATACCATTGTAAAGCTTTAGAGACAAAGAAAGGATATATCAAGTAAATAGGGCTGGCCCGGTGGTGTAGTGGTTAAGTTCACACACTCTGCTTTGGCAGCCTGGGATTCACAGGTTTGGATCTCGGGTGTGGACCTACACACCGCTTGTCAAGCCATGCTGTGGCGGTGTCCCACATATAAAGTAAAGGAAGATGGGCACGGATGTTAGCCTAGGACCAATCTTCCTCAGCAAAAAGAGGAGGATTGGCAACGAATGTTAGCTCGGGGCTAGTCTTCCTCACACACACACATACACACAAAGTAAATAGAAAGAAGAGAAACATGAAGTAGCTGGGATCTTCCAACCTAAATAATAGAAGCAAGGGGGATGAGGGTAAAATGTATAAGATTCTTAAATACAGTGTTGCACATCTACTCTCCTAGACTCCAATAAGAAGAAAAAGCTACTCCTGAATGACAAGGTGAGTACAGTAGATGACAGTATTCTCCAAGTTATCCTACAGACTTGATCCTATTAAATTAACAGTGAAAATACTCCATTGAATCAAAGTTATAGAAATTACGATACATAAGAATGAAAATAATTTGGAAAGCTTTGTCTGTTCCTTCTTTCCGTAAACATTTCATGAGCCTCCACTGTGTGCCAGGTACTGGGCTGGTTGCTAGAAACTTGCTCTCTCAGGTATTTTTTTGTTTCATAGTGACAGTAATTAAGATGCTACAGTATTGGCTTAAAAACAGAATATAGGTCATTGAGAGATAACAGAGATTCCAGAAATAGACTCTAAAGAAGAAATAGTTTAAAAAAATGTGAAAGGAACCACGGGGAAACAAATAATTGTATGTTTTGCTGGGTTGACTAGAAGCGTTGCAGAGAAACATCCAGATCTATAAGTTACACCATGTAGCATCATATGTCTAGGTGCATTAGGGACACAATATTAAAACAAATAATAAGAAGAAAATAGAATCTTGTCCTTACTCACCTGTGGAGGAGAGCTAATTACTTCCCTGCTTGAATCATTACATTTTCAGTGATAAGGATGACAGGTTAAGATCCACATAGATGCAAAACTTCATGAAAAACAACAAAACTCAGGTATAAAGGAAATTAATGGGAAATACATATCATGGATACGATGGAGAAAAGTCTGAATTCAAAATATATAAAGAGCCTACACACATCTGCAAGGAATAAAACCACGTGTCTATTGAACCTGTGGCTGGAGAATGTAAACAAATATCAATGCAACAGTAAAGTTAGCAAGGAAGATGATCCATCTCATATGTGATTAATTTAAAAAAAAAGAAAAGAAGGATAAAGCAACCACGAGCTCCCACTTCACATGTATTAGCAAAAGCAAGGTAAAATAATAAAACCCAATGCTGGTGCAGCTGTCTGCAGACAGTTCTCTCCCATCAGGATCGTCAATGTTAATATTCTGGAGGATGGATCATGAGTAAATAATGCATATGTGAGTACACACTTCGAGCCAGTGTTTCCCCTTCTAGGACAGTATAGCCTATAGATTAAAATCTATTTTTATACAGATGTTTATGGGAGTATTGCTTATAATAGTGAAGATCAAAATTCTCACGAATCAGGGAGAGGTTAACCAGACCCTTATCAGTTCAGAGGAATATTATAAAACTATTGTTCACAAATTGAAAGCTTTTCTGATACATGGAAAAGTATATACAAAAGTTTTAATCGAAAAGCACAAAATGTAAGCTCCACTATGCATAACGAATTAGAAATTATATATATTTATGAAAAATTATAGAAGAGACTCTAAGAAGTGGTGATGGCTGTGATGATAAAAAAAGCCAGCTTTCGTTGACCCTTTACTATTTTTGCCATGCTCCATGATTTGTCTTTTATGAAGATTATCTCATTTAATTTCCCTGACAATGTATGCCATCGGTCTGGTCGCCAGAGACAACTGATGCCCAAAAAGTTCAGTCCAAGACCACACAGCTAGTAAATTGCAAAGCTGGGATTCCAACTCCAGAGTTCAAGCTAACATGCTGCTTAGTCAACCGGTTATTTCCTGAGACCTACATCCTACATGTTCTCTAAATATTTTCTTACAGCAGCCCCCAGCTGACTTGTTTTGGGGAGCTGTGGGGAGGCTCCTCCAGGAGGTGCTAGCTGTGGCCTTCCCTGTGAGGGGGGAAGGAGGGAAGGCAATGGGGTGGGTGGTGGGAAACGTCTTAGCTAAAGGCATGGAGAGTCCTCATCAGAGGGCACCCCATTCCCTAACTCCCCCTCACTGCCCTGCCCTCCCTCCTTCCATATTACGGCTCAAGACCCCCAGCCCATGACCATGGAGTTGTATGTGGTGTTTACTTTCCTGTGACTGCCTTTTCCAGCCAAGCCACTTCTGAAAGATCGGGCTCCACGTCACGCCCTACTAACTCACTTCTCTCTCACACACCTCCTCTTTCCCCATGGATATTTAGCACCAACCTTCCTTAAAATGATTCTAAAGCAGTATTTTATAATCAAGCTCTCTGTCTGAGCCAAACGTCTGCCGGGAGGCCTTTGCCTCCCTACCTCGCCTCCTGCACAGTTTCATCACGTTCCAACAGGCAGGGCAGAAGCACTTTTGAACACTCACGTGTGGTTTCCTCGCCAGAACACTGCGTGTGAGGTCAGGCGTCAAAAGAAGCCTGAGGTGTGATGGAGCCCTCCCCAAGGTCAGTCACCAGCCCCAGCGGTTGTGAGGCTGCGTCGATGCAAGGGCGGGAAAGACTAGATCTTTAAGCGCTTCCAGTCTAAAGCAGAGGTTGGGAAGGTAAGGCCCGCCCCCTGTTTTTATACAACCTGCTATCTAAGAGTATTTTTTACATTTTTAAATGGTTGCAAAAAAAGCGAAAAGAATATTTTTCCTGTGACGTGAAAATTATATGAAGTTCAAATTTCAGTATCCATAAATAAAGCTTAATTGGAACACGGCCACACCCATTTTGTGCCCATTTGAGTAGTTACAACGGAGACCACATGGCCCTCAAAGCCTAGAATGTTTGCTACATGGCCCTTCACAGAAAATTTGCCAATCCCTCGTGGAAAGGAATGTCTGTTCTCCTTGAAGGCTGCCTCCGCACCCTGACCAGCCAGCTCAGTGCCCGCCTTTCAGTACAGAAGGAGCCTGAGGCTACTGGGAATTAGTTGCGTCCCTGTTCTAGGCTCTCGGTCTGGGTCTCAGTGGAAATCACTCCTACTTTCTCTCTCTTTGACCTTGCACAAAAGACCTCCCATGCTCATAACCATGGAGTTATACACGGCATTTATTTTCCTGCAACTCCTTTTCCATTGTAGGGCCATGGCAGGAGTCCCTGCAGAGGAAAAATAATATTTGTGACCACAGAGCCACTTACTTACCCATGGTTCAGAGAGGGGGCTAAGAGTTGGATGGAGAGGTGAAGGGTGTCTTCAAAGGGCTTAGATGTTGCCCCCTGGTAGAAGCAGAATGATTCTAGCATGTTCCCAGCACTAGAGATATGTACTTGGTCCAATGGGAGTTGGGTCCTAACCATGAAGAGGCAGCAAGGCCGCCTTTTTCATCAGGTGTCCTTCTAGGTGCACCCTTGGTCTCACCACACTAGAGGTCCATTTGTTTTTCCGTTTAATCTCCTGTCTCCCAACCCTTTCCTTAGAATTCTCAAGAAGGGGTTTTCACTTAAAAAAAAAAAACAGAAATTAGTCCCTGTTTTCAGCCCAGAGAGTTTATTTTACAAAGTTGTCTCAGCAAGAGAACAGAGAAGTACTATGACTCATTGTAATAAGGTAGATATTGTGACAAGAAAGATGTTAACATCTTGATGAAAACCCTGAGGGGAAATCTGCATAAAGCAGTCTCTTTGTTGCTTAAAAACAGCCACTGATGCCTTATTAAAAAAATCAAAATGCAATTTTGTTAAATATTCAGTCTGGGAATGATTTGGAGAAATTTCCTTATCTCCTGGGTGTTTTTTTTTCCTTGACAGAATCACAGATGCTTAGAGAGGAAGAGACTCCAGTGTTGTCAGCGTTCCTGGAGGGCCCTGCGGTGGGCACGCTGGCTTACGGAGCCCCACGCTGTCTGAGGTCCGGGTCAGAGACCTGGAACTCTGAAAACATAGCAAGAAATCCCTTTACTCAAGTCTCCCTCTCTTCCTACACGGTCCATTCCTTCAACTCCATAAAAAAAAAAAAAAAAGACTCAATTGGATTTTGAGTTTCCTGAAATTTATTTATTTTTTTTGTAGCCTGTTGCTTATTTTATTTATTAATTTTTTATTGATGTCTTAATATCTTATAACATTGTAAGGTTTTAGTTGTACGTTATTGCTTGTCAATCACCATATAAATGCTTCTCTTTACCCCTTGTGTCCCCCCGCCCCTTGCCCCTGGTAACCACCAAACAGTTCTCTCTGACTGTGTGTTAGTTTGTCTTCCATATATGAGTGAAATCATGCAGTGTTTGTCTTTCTCTCTCTGGCTTATTTCACTTAACATAATACTCTCCAGGTCCATCCATGTTGTTGTGAATGGGAGAATTTTGTCTTTTTTTATGGCTGAGTAGTATTCCCATTGTATATATATATATATATATATACCACATCTTCTTTATCCACTCATCTGTCTTGGGACACTTGGGTTGCTTCCACTTCTTGGCTATAGTGAATAATGCTGCAATAAACATAGGGGTGCATAAGCTCTTTGGAGTGCTGATTTCAGGTTTGTTGGATAGACACCCAATAGTGGGATAGCTGGATCATAAGGTATTTCTATTTTTAATTTTTTGAGGAATCTCCATACTGTTTTCCATAGAGGCTGCACCAGTTTGCATTCCCACCAGCAGTGAATTAGGGATCCCATTTCTCCACAACTTCTCCAACATTTGTTGTTTTTTGTCTTGGTGATTATGGCCAATCTAATGGGTGTAAGGTGATATCTTAGTGTAGTTTTGATTTGAATTTCCCTGATGATTAGTGATGTTGAACATCTTTTCATGTGCCTGTTGGCCATCTGTATATCTTCCTTGGAAAAATGTCTGTTCATATCCTCTGCCCATTTTTTGATTGGGTTCCTTGTATTTTTGTTGTTCTGTTGTGTGAGTTCTTTATATATTATGGAGATTAACCGCTTGTTGGATATATAATTTGCGAATATTTTCTCCCAGCTGGTGGGTTGTCTATTCATTTTGATCCTGGATTCATTTGCCTTGTAGAAGGTCTTTAATCTGATGAAGTCCCACCTGTTTATTTTTTCTTTTGTTTCCCTTGTCCGAGTAGACATGGAATCGGAAAAGATCACTTTATGACCAATGTCAAATAGTATACTGCCTATATTCTCTTCCAAGAGTTTTATAGTTTCAGGTCTCACTTTCAGGTTTTTGATCCGTTTTGAGTTAATTTTTGTGTATGGCAATAGAAAATGGTCTACTTACATTATTTTGCATGTGGCTGTCCAATTTTCCCAGCACCATTTATTGAAGAGATTTTCCTTTCTCCATTGTATGTACTTAGCTCCTTTGTCAAAGATTAGTTGTCCGTAGATGTGTGATTTTATTTCTGGACTTTCAATTCTGTTCCATAGATCTGTGTGTCTATTTTTTGTACCAGTACCATGCTGTTTTGATTACTATGGCTTTGTAGTATATTTTGAAGTCAGGGATTGTGATGCCTCTGGCTTTGTTCTTTTTCTTCAGGATTGCTTTAGCTATTTGGGGTCTTTTGTTGCCCCACATGAATTTTAGTATTCATTGTTCTATTTCCATGAACAATGTCATTGGGATTCTGATTGGGATTGCATTGAATCTGTAGATTGCTTTAGGTAGTATGGACATTGTAACTATGTTTATTCTTCCAATCCATGTGCATAGCATATTTTTCCATTTTTTTATGTCTTCATCAATTTCTTTCAGTAGTGTCTTATAGTTTTCACTATATAGGTCTTTCACCTCCTTGGTTAAATTTACTCCCAGATATTTAATATTTTTTGGTGCGATTGTAAATGGGATTGTCTTCTCAAGTTCTCTTTCTGTTAGTTCGTTCTTGGCATATAGAAATGCAACTGATTTTTGTAAGTTAATTTTATGCCCTGCAACTTTGCTGTAGTTTTTGATTATTTTTAATAGATTTCCAATGGATTTTTTTAGGGTTTTCTTTATCTAAGATCACGTCATCTGCAAATAGTGAAAGTTTCACTTCATTGCCTGTATGGAGTCCTTTTATTCCTTTTTCTTGCCTAATTGCTCTGGCCAAAACCTCTAGTACTATGTTGAATAAGAGTGGCGAGAGTGGGCACCCTTGTATTGTTCCTTGTCTCAGAGGAATGGCTTACAGTTTTTCCCAGTTGAGTATGATGTTGGCTGTGGAGTTGTCATATATGGCCTTTATTATGTTGAGGTACTTTCCTTCTATATCCATTTTGTTGAGAGTTTTTATCATAAATGGATGTTGGATTTTGTCAAATGCCTTCTATGCATCAGTTGAGACTATCATGTGGTTTTTATTCTTTGTTTTGTTAATGTGGTGTATCACAGTGATTGCTTTGTGGATGCTGAACCATCCCTGTGTCCCAGGTATAAATCCCACTTGATCCTGGTGTATGATCTTTTTGATGTATTGCTGTATTCGGTTTGCCAATATTTTGTTAACGATTTTTGCATCTTTGTTCATCAGGGATATTGGCCTGTAGTTTTCCTTCTTTGTATTGTCCTTGTCTGGCTTTGGTATCAGGATGATGTTGGCCTCACAGAATGTGTTAGGAAGTATTCCATCTTCTTCTACTTTTTGGAAAAGTTTGAGAAGGATAGGTGTTAAGTCTCTGTGGAATGTTTGGAAAATTCTCCAGAGAAGCCATCTGGTCCTGGACTTTTATTTTTTGGGAGGTTTTTGATTACTGTTTCAATCTCTTTACTTGTGATTGGTCTATTCAGGTTCTCTATTTCTTCTTGATTCAGTTTTGGTAGGTTGTATGAGTCTAGGAATGTATCCATTTCTTCTAGATTGTCCAATTTGTTGGCATATTGTTTTTCATAGTATTCTCTTATACTCCTTTGTATTTCTTGGTATCTGTTGTAATTTCTCCTCTTTCATTTCTAATTTTATTTATTTGAGCCTTCTCTCTTTTTTTATTTTGTGAGTCTAGCTAAGGGCTTGTCAATTTTGTTTATCTTCTCGAAGAACCAGCTCTTTGTTTCATTGATCCTTTCTACTGTTTTTTTCGTTTCAATTTCACTTATTTCTGCTCTAATGTTTATTATTTCCCTCCTTCTGCTGACTTTGGGCTTTATTTGTTGTTATTTTTCTAGTTCTGTTAGATGTAGTTTAAGGTGGCTTATTTGGGATTTTTCTTGTTTGTTGAGGTGGACCTGTATTGCTATGAGTTTCCCTCTCAGGACTGCTCTTGCTGCATCCCATATGAGTTGGTCTGGTGTATTTTCATTTTTGTTTGTCTCCAGATATTTTTAAATTTCTTCTTTAATCTCATCAATGATCCATTGGTTGTTCAGTAGCTTGTTGTTTTGTCTCCACGTCTTTGTCACTTTCCCAGTGTTTTCCTTGTAGTTGATTTCTAGTCATAGCCTTGTGGTCAGAAAAGATGCTTGTTATAATTTCAATCTTCTTAAATTTATAGAGGCTTGCCTTGTTTCCCAACATATGGTGGGTGTATCCTTGAAAATGTTCCATGTGCACTTGAGGAGAATGTGTAATCTGCTGTTTTTGGATGGAGTGCTCTGTTTATATCTATTAAGTTCATCTTGTCTAGTTTTTCTTTTAAGTCTGCTATTTCCCTATCGACTTTTCGTCTGGATCATCTATCCATTGATGTGAAGGGGGTGTTAAAGTCCCCTACTATTATTGTGTTGTTGATATCTCCTTTTAGGTTTGTTAGTAGTTTCTTAATATACTTTGGTGCTCCTGTGTTGGGTGCACATATATTTATAAGTGTTATGTCTTCTTGGTGGAGTGTCCCTTTTAACATTATATATTGCCCCTCTTTGTCTCTTATTACCCTTTTTGTCTTGAAGTCTACTTTGTCTGATATAAGTATGGCCACACCCGGTTTTTTTTGTTTGCCCTTAGCTTGGAGTATTGTCTTCCATCTTTTACTCTGAGCCTGTGTTTTTCTTTAGAGCTGATATATGTTTCCTGGAGGCAGCATATTGTTGGATCTTGTTTTTTTTTTTTTTTTTTTTTTGTGAGAAAGGCCGGCCCTGGGCTAACATCCATGCCCATCTTCCTCCACTTTATATGGGATGCCGCCACAGCATGGCTGACAAGCAGTGCATCAGCGGGCACCCGGCATCCAAACTCGCAAACCCTGGGCTGCCAAAGCTCGAACTAAACCACTGTGCCACCGGGCAGCCCCTGGATCTTGTTTTTTAATCCATCCCGCTACTCTATGTCTTTTGATTGGAGAATTCAATCCATTTACATTTAGAGTGATTATTGATATATGTGGGCTTAGTGTTGCTACTTTATTGCCCATTTTCCAGACCTTTTGCATTTGCTTTGTTTCTTGTCTTGTGTGATTTGGACTACCAATTCAGTTTGGTAGTTCTGTATGATGGTTTTCTTAGTTTTCTCTTTATTTATCATATGTGTCTCTCCTCTGAATATTAGTTTAGTGGTTACCATGAGGTTTGTATAAAAATTCTCATAGATGAGGTATTCCGTTTTCTGGTGTCCTCTTATTTCCCTTGTCTAAGTTGATTCTGTCCCTTTCCTCTTCCCCTTCTAAGTTTTTGTTGTGACAACTTATTCCATCGTGTGCTGTGATTTTGTGTTTATAGTGATGAGGTTATGTTTATTTTTGGTGTTTTGCTTCCCTTGATCTTTGATGTCATAATTGTTTGCTAACCTATTCTGGTAGAGAGCTGCAATTTATCTGATTTTTGTCTACTAATTTTCTCCTTGCTCAAAGCCTTGTATCTCCCCCTTTTTTTTTGGCATGAGAGCCTTCTTGAGCATTTCTTGTGGTGGGGGTCTTGTGGCAATGAACTCCCTTAACTTTTGTTTATCTGGGATAGTTATCATTTCCTCATCATATCTGAAGGATATTTTCACTGGATAGAGTATTCTTGGCTGAAAGTTTTTATCTTTCAGAATTTTGATTATATCATTCCACTCTCTCCTGGCCCATAGAGTTTCTGATGAAAAATCTGCTGAGAGCCCGATTGGAATTCCTTTGTACATTATCTCTTTTCTCTTGCTGCCCTTAATATTCCTTCTTTGTCATTAACTTTTGCCCATTCTACTACTATGTGCCTTGGGGATGGCCTTTTTTTGCTGACATATTTAGGAGATCTATTGATTTCATTCACTTGTATTTCCAGCTCCTTCCCCAGGTTTGCGAAGTTCTCAGCTATTATTTCTTTGAACAAGCTCTCTGCTCCTTTTCCCCTCTCTTCTCCCTCTGGGATACCTATAATTTGTAAGTTGCATTTCTTAATTGAGTTGGATAGTTCCTGGAGATTTTCTTCATTTCTTTTTAGTCTTAGCTCTGTCTCCTCCTCCATCTGAAACCTTTCTACATTGCTATCCTCAATAGAACTAATTCTTTCCTCCATGTTGTCAGCTCTGTTCTTTAAAGATTTCAGATTTTCCTTTATCTCCTGCATTGTGTTTTTCATCTCCAACAATTCTGATTGTTTTTTCTTTATGGTTTCAATCTCCTTTGTGAAGAAGCTCCTAATTTCCTTGACTTTTCTACCTGTATTTTCTTGTAATTCACTGAGCTTTTTTATGATAGCTATTTTGAATTCTCTGTCACTTAGGTTATAAATTTCTGTGTCTTTCAGGTTGATTTCTGGATGCTTGTCATTTTCCTTCTGGACTGGAGATTTAATGTATTTTTGCATAGTGCTTGAGGGTTTGTTTTTATTTTTCCTCATCCTGAAGATGTCTGGATGTAGATTCCACTTGCTCACTAGGTGGGAGTCAATAACTGTGTGTTCCAAAATGGCTAAGATGTGTGGGCCTTCTGGTCCAACTGAAGTGTGGCAGGGCTGGTGCTTGGCTGGGCTGGAGGTCCACGGGGGTGGGGTGTCATCTGCCAGCTGCTGGGCTGGATCACTGCTTGGTTGGCTCCCTGTGTGTCTCCGCTGGGCTACAGCACCACTGGTCTTGGGCCCCCTGGTGTCACACACTGCCAGTGGGGCTTTAACTCCACGGGGGTGGGTGTTGTGTG
Source organism: Tapirus indicus (assembly GCA_031878705.1). Taxonomy (NCBI): domain Eukaryota; kingdom Metazoa; phylum Chordata; class Mammalia; order Perissodactyla; family Tapiridae; genus Tapirus; species Tapirus indicus. The sequence continues at coordinate 83,658,813 of CM062922.1, forward strand.
CTGGCCACCAGGTAGAAACACCACAGGGGTGGGTGTTGGGCACTAGCTGCTGGGCTGGGTCTCCACTGGGTTGAATCCCTGCACGTCTCTGCCAGGGTGCAGCACTTCTGGGCTCGGGTGCTGAGCATGAGCTTGGCTGAGCTGGGAAGCTGAGGGAGGGAGAGGGGCACTCACTTTCACCTCCCTCTTCCCAGGGGCGTCTCATTCTTCCCTCCCTATCTGCTCTCCTGGAGTGTTAGCTTGGCGAGGACACCCCCACAACTGTTCCGTTCCTTCCGTGTGGGGGTTCCCCTCTGTGCATTAACTTGGAGAGTGAAGGTTTTCCTGCTGAGGGCCATCCCTCCCCCTCCTCTCTGAGAGCCAAGTGTTCTCAGTCTCAGGGCCACTGCCACTGGGGAAGGAGAGGAGACTTCCTTACCCGCTGCCTCTTCCCCTAGGGTTTCCAGCACCTCCACTGTCAGATGTAAGGCTGTGTGGGTCTCCCAGACATCCTATATGTAGTTTGAAAGACCTCCATTGCAGTATGGATGACCTTTTTGTTGTATCTTAGCGGGGGAGAGTTGAGGGGAAAAGCTCACTCTGCCATGATGCTGATGTCACTTCCTGAAATTTATTTTTAATTTTGAAATTTCTGACATTTTTGGCAGATTGTTGCTTGAACACCCCCAGTGACAATGAGTTCACCACCTCTTGAGGCAGAATATGTGACATTGGGCTGGAATCTACCTCCCACTAATCTCTCCCCTGGTCCTAGCCCTTCATTGGGGTTTAATATATGACCTAACCTCTCTTCTTTGTGGCAGCTCTTCACATGGTTGTGGACAATGATTGTGTATCTTTTTAGGGTCCTACAATAGCTGAGGTTCCCCCCCCCCCAATCACAGAGTAACGTTAAAAATTTCCACTGAGCCCCATCCCTCTGGCTGGTGTCTGGTGGCATCACAATGTCAATAGATCTTCCAAAAGGGAATGTCTCCTTCTCTGGAAGCCAGGTGATTCTCTCCTCTTATGCAGATGCTCCTCCAAAATGAAAGACTGAGGGAAAAGCCGAAGGCAGATCTGTGTGCTCCCTAGGCTTTGAGGCAAGTCAACCCAGGGCAAAAGGCTTCAGCTGCAATGGTGTGAGTTGCTCTTTAAAAGAAGAGCTGAATTTATGCTTTGCGCCCCACCAGGAGGTATGGCAAGCTCTTGAGGGCCTGGACTCTATAGCTCTGGCTGGTGTCAGGCATGATGGGAAGTTTGGGTGAGATACTCGTATCCTTGTGGGTATATGATACCCAGGAAGGGGACTTTGCTGAATGCCAAGCGATAAGGAAAGCAGAGCCTGTCCTTGCTAGGGGACAGGGGCATTTGTTCAGTGAGGGCTCACTGGATAGAAGGAGGAGGGGGAGAGCCTAAGCAAAGCAAGTCAAGGTTACTGGCCTTGCTCAAGGTCAGGAGGTAGCTCAGAAGGGGGAGGGTGAGCAGAGGTTTCCTCCCTTATTCATTCACCTGGCCACATGCTCCCTCCCCAGTCCAAGAAAGTCTATTTGCCAGTTCCACAGATCCAGAATGTGTACTTTAGCAGAGCACCAGCAACACCAATGGCAGCCTGACCGCCCAAGGGCACCCAGAATCGTTGCTGCATCGCCTGCCTCTCCACACTGCCCCAGCCCTGCATCCTGGCCCACGACTGCAATCACTACTCTTTGCAGAGATTCTAGTGGGGACAAGAAACAAACAAAAACAAATGGCCAGCCCTTCTATGGCCCAGTTTCCAAGGTAGGACATCTATATATAGCCCTTCCAGAGTAGGTCAGCTCCAGGGAGAGGGCCCTGCTCCGGGGCAGTTGGAGGCCCAGGCTGAGCCAGACCACAGAGGAGAGGTGACCTCCCAGTGGAATATTCTGGGCTCCATTTTATTTCAAACTGACAGCCAGTCTCCATGTGACTTTATGGATAAGGAAAAAAAATCCTGCAAAAATGGTGTCTGTTTTTCTCCTCTTTCATGGCCCTACTTGGCTCACTATCTCGTGAGGAGAGTACCAGTATAGTGGTCAGAGCTGGACCTGTCCACTCCCGTTTCTTTTTTCCTCCTTTGTACTAAAGGAGCATCCAGGGGCACACAGAGCTCTGACAAATCTACTTTGACAGCTGTGGCTCTAGTGCCCTCACGGGTGTCTAGACCTGGAATGACTTCAGTGGTCATTTACTCAACCCTCATGTTCTTTCAAATGAGAAGAACAAGACTCTGAGGGGTCGAGAGCAGAGCCACTCAGATGTTAAGAGAGACCTGGGCCATTTCAATTTTTCATATGTTAAAATAAAAGAAGCAATTAAAAAAATGAGAGTTATAAGAATTGTGGAATATCTTAAATGTCTATATTGTATAAATTAGAACTCTTTATAGAAAAAATGCAATACAATATATTTTAATAGTCACAAAACCTAGAAAAATGTTAATTCACAGTCATCCTGCACTACAGTGTTGAATAGTCACAAACTCAAGTTTACAGTTGAACACTGAATTTCTTCTTCCTGCAGACCCATCAGTGTATCTTTAGGAGTATGAGTAATTTTATTCGGAGAGAAGCTCAAAAGTCTAATTTGAGGCCATGTTGATGTAAAGGCCAACTGGCTGCTCTGCCCTCTTTATCTCTCCTGAGCTTTTCCAGAAACCAGCTGTGTGAGCTTGACCACTCATGTTTTCATCAGTGTAGAGGACCTAACTTCGTGTTTTTGGCTTTCTTTGATTTACTATCTTACTGAAAGTCTGCTTGTTTAAAACATATAAAAATCAAAACTTTTATTTCGTGGTAGAGCCATCAATGAAGCAAATTTAGCACCAGAGCAAACCAGCAAAAATCCTGGCTGTAGCAACTTACTGGTGTTGTGGTAGCCACCTCCAAGACGGTTGCCAATGATCCTTGCCTTCCGCATACTCTCCTACACTGAGTAGGGCTGACCTTGCAACCAATAGGATACTGTGGAAATGAGGGAGTGTGACTCCCAAGACTGGATCAGCAAAGACATTGAGGCTTCCACCTTTTTCACTCTTGCACCACTCACTCTGGCTGAAGCCAGTAACTGTGTCCTGAGGACGCTCAAGTAGCCCATGGAGAGGCCAAAATGGGGAGGAATGGAGGCCTCCTACCAACAATTAGCACCGCAGGAGTGTGCCATCTTGAAAGTGGATCCTCCAGCCCCAATCAAGCCTTCAGACAACTGCGGCTCTAGCCAAGAGCTTGACAGAAACCTCCCAAGACACTCTGAGTCAGAACCACACAGCTAACCACTCCCAGATTCCTGACATTCAGAAACTGTGTGATAATAAATGTTTACGATTGTTGTTAAGTTGCTAAGTATGGGAGTAATTTGTTATGTAGCAATAAATGACTAATATTGTCATTTTACATAACATGTATAATAAATGACTAACCTGGTTCATGTTATTCACCACATTTTCCTTGCCTGGTCTGGTATCAGAAATTCTTGCACTTGAGGGTCATTCTTTCCTGGGCATCAATTCTCAGGAGTATAATCTTAAAAGGCAAAGACCTCCATATGTGTTTTTATCTTAACCCTTAAACTTCAATGAGCTAACCCCTGAGTGGAGAGGAGGCCAGCTGAGAGGAGGCTAATCCTGGGAGATAGGACTTGTGGGTAAGTGATGGGAACAAACTTTTGCTGGTGATTAGAAAATAACTGAGTATAGACTCAAAGTCACAGAACCCAGCTTGAGTTCCTCATCTGTAAGCTATGTGATCGTGGGCAAGCCATGGAAACTCACGAGCCTTAGCTTCCTCATCTGTACAATGGGATTGACACATGCATCTAACTCACAGGTCACCCCACAACCCCCACGAGGATAAGCAATAATAAGACACACAAAAACATTTCATAAGTCAGAAAGATTGACACAAAACTTAGCTTATTTAAGTACAATCTCTAAGCAAAAATTCAGCTGCCCAAGGTGGGAATGGGTGTGCTCTTCTCATTTGTTAATTGCCTTTTCTGTGCCATGAATTATTAGGAGTGGGGACATACGAATGAGTAAAATAAGTTTCCTGTCCTCAAGGGGTTCACAGTACTTGGAGTGATAAATAAGAAAACAGGCAATTACTATAGAGTGTGAAAAGTGCTAAGCTTTTCACATCTTCATCAAGCATTTATTGAGTGCCTTTCCTCACAAGTCAGTGTGCGGGACACTACTGACACACGAACAATGATTAGGAAGCCCATTGAGAAGGCTGCCAGGAGGAGGCATCACTGAGATCATAAAGTCATCAAGTCTGAGGAGGTGGGCATCCATGAAGATTAAGAATAAGGGTACTGCAGGCAGGGTGCCTCGAGGCCTGGAGGTGACCAGCATGGGGATATGGGGCCACTTCCCCATCTCAGCACCCCAAGTGAAGTCAACACCACTGAGAAAAACATCCCTGGAAGGTGACTGGAGAGTTTGGGGGGCCCGACTGACCTAGAACCCTGTTTAACCAGTTTACACCGGGTCAACACTATGCCTGAAGCCTGAATGGGAGTGCCTGTCAATTTCCAATTACCCATCAGTGTTATCTCAGCCCCGGTCCGCCTGGTTCTGCACGGTTATGGGCCCTTTTGCACTGTGAGTGACTTAGAGAATACCAACTAACTTAAATATTAGCCCAACTCATAATTAGGTTAATTAAGCTAATAACTAGGAGGATGAATTTATTGCACAAGAAGTTATCTGGGGTATGCCAAGACCAATTAAAATTAAAATTAAAATTAACTGCCGTTTGGGGTTCCCTGTATCCCTGACCTCACTGTTGGCTCAGACCATCCATCCTTGACTGCGCACATTAAGGGGGCCCCTTTTCCTTCTTGCTCACGTCTGCTGCTCAGAGCTTAAAGCTGCAGAGACGAAGTGGAGAGAGCAAGTGTCCTTTGGGGTCACAAGCCCATTATCTGATGCAGAGAAATGTCTCATTGCTTCCAAATGAGCAAAGCAAAAGATCAGCTGATTTCATTTCCTCATCAAGATGGATGATTTCCAAGTGTTGAAACTGAACTAGACATTTAAACCCATTTCCCTCCAAGGCTCAGCCCTGGCAGCCTCTCCCTCAGCTGCTGTACCCAGCCCTCGGCGACAAGAAAGATGAGCTCAGTGCACACGGGCATTTGATTTGATTTCTAGGCTAATGTATCCCCCAAAGGTGCAGAATCCTCTAAGAAGATAAGATAGGCTTATTATTCACTGGGTAGAGTTATCCAGACACCTCTGAGTATAAGATGGAGCAGAAACAAGTCGCACAAATGGGTACTAGGAGTCTCACATCTTTACCCAAAAGGATACTTTTTTGAGGGATTGCCCTTCTGGGCAAGGAGCCTGAGGATTTTGCATCACTCTTGCTTGTCTTTTACACACAGGCCTCTTCCAACTATCACATCCTGGCTGACCTGCTGTGCTCTAAGTCATTTCTACCTAGGATAATAAAAGGAATATGAATCTTCATGATGATGGGGAAGGAAGGATGTCAGCTTCCCCCTTTGGCTTGGTCCTTGTTGTAAGCTGCATTTGGGCCTTGCTGACCTCAGCCCAGCTCTGGATCTCCACCTCTGGCTCAGATCAGTTTGTCTCACTCTCCTCTCTGTCTAAGTGCCCAGGGACTCAGCTTTCCACCACCAGTCACTCTGCCCCTGGGGTTCTCCCTCCATGAGGTTCATTGTGAAGGCCAGTGCTGCCATCTCAGTTTCCTCCCTCCTTTCTGTTCCCAGAACGAGAAGTACTCAGGCCCCCTTTGCCTTAAGTCATTTGCTACAAATCCTGAGCTTGGCCCTCAGTTTTCATTCCTGAGTGTGTGACTCAGCAAACCTTTGGACGTTTGGCTCTCTCACTGCTGAATAATTCACTCACAATCAGCAGCCTCATAGCATATGTGGTTGAGATTCAGGCCTCTGCAAAATCACAAATCTCCACATGTCCAAGATCTTTGGGGCTGCTGGTAAATGGTGAAGGTGATCATGCTAGCTTCCTGGATGCCAAGGGTCTACTGAATCAGAGAGTCATTGGGCCACAAAGTGTAAATAGGAAGTAAGGATTTAATTGAGAATGGCTACCATTATTGTTTGTCTGTGCAAAGAATAACTAGTATGAACAGATACCAGTACTAGGAACTTTCCTGAGTCTATCTTCTGCCCTAGTAGTAATGCTTCAGGCTTCCTGGGCAGACAGCAGTGCTTCAAGCCCCCTTGTTTCTGGATCCAAAGTCTCCATTACACTGCACTGCTTGGGCTGCACAGTTGTCAGGTGGCTGTTAGTTTTATGGTGACTTTGGATGTGGATCTGGTGCCCCTTACCTGGGAGAACTAATCAATCCATGGTTTATAGGAAGGAAAAGGAAATGTTAACTACCAACTGAGAGATTTTTGTCTGGAAACTGAAGATATGAGATCAAATACAGGGAGATCAGGTGAGAGCCTGTCTTAAAACCATGGGAGAGACAGGGAGTGCTTGAAATAGGGGACAGGTGGTGGGGTTGGAGAGGAGGAGTTGGTGAGGAAAGGTCAAACAATCAGAACTTGGTGACTGATAAGCTGGAAGAGGTCGTTGAAGGAGATTTCAAAGTTTCTGGCTGAGGCAATTGAGTAAAGGGTGGTATATTTTTAGACGTAGGAGATATAAGAAGGATGAAGCTGTGGTGGGGAAGTTTTAAGAAGTTTGTGGATGTGCTAGGACTGAAAGTTAAAGGAATTCTAATTAATGGCTTTTAAATTTTTGCATGTAAGTTTTATCTGGTCGATTTACTGGACTTCTTTTTGATCTCATTAATAAATACAGTTTTGGATGTGTTTGAGTATCCTCGTCTGCACTTGAGAATTAGAAATATGGACTGGGAATAACATTTGGGGGTCATCCATGAGTACAGGAAGTTAAAGCACGGATCTGGACAAGACCACCTAGGAAGCATATGAGGCCTGAAAAGAGGAGCAAAAAGAAGACTGAGGAAGTGGTCCTGGGGGAGGAGAGTGAGCAACCGAAAAGGAGCAGTAAGGAAAAAGTAAGAAAAACTAGAAGGGAATGCTGTCTTGGAAGACCAGGGAAGGGAAGTTTTAAGGAGCCAGTGGCTGAGACTGTTAGAAAAAATTAAGTAAGGTCAAGTGGGAAAATATCCATCACATTCCATGTTTAGGAAATTTGGGAGATCATCAAAGCATTTTCAGGAGACAGCAAGAAGAGAAGTAAAAATACATTAGGTTGGCTGAGAATAGTCCAGAAAGTCTTGAATAACAAAAATAAACCTTTTCAATAAATGATGCTGGGCCAATTGGATATCCATATAAAAACTAATTTTGGACTTGCCATGCTCCAATTTCAAAAATCAATCACAGATAGATGGTAGATAAAACAATAAACTTTTTGAAGACAATGTAGGCTAATACCTTCATGATCTTGATGTAGGGACATATTTCTTAAAAAGGGCACAAAGCCCATTAAATGTAAAAGAAAAAATAATAAATTGAACTACATTAAAATCAAGAGCCTCTATTTATCAAACGATATTGTTAACAGAGTGAAAAGGCAAGCCACAGAGTGAAGCAACATATTAACAGTACTTATATCAAAGAAAGAACTCATATCCAGTATGTATAAAGAACTCCTATATATCAATTAGAAAAAGACAAAAAGCCCAATAAAAAAATGAGCAAATATCTTGAAATGGCACTTTCCCAAAGAGGATATCCAAATGGCTCAGTAAATATGAATAGGTGCTTAATTAGTCATCAGGGAACTTCAAATTAAAACCACAATTAGCTATCACTATCCATACATGAAAATGGCTAAAATTAAACACACTGATAATAAGTATTGGCAAGGATGTAGAGGAACTGAAACTGCCTTACACTGCTGGTGGAAGTGTATATTAATACAACCATTTTGGAAAACAGCAGTATATTCTAAAGTCAAGCAGGGAAAGAAGTAAAGTTGAATCTGGATACAAATAAATATGTAGTTGTGGTGAGGACTAGAAGTTAAAGGGTCCTGGTTAATGGTCTTTTGTTGTTCACATAAGTTTTATCTGGCCAATTTACTGGACTTCTTTTTTGCTAGCTCTAAAATGTTTTCAGTTAACACCTTTAGATTTTTTAGATAAAGAATCATATATCTATAGATAATTCAAATTTAGTATTAGTTTAGTCCATATTTGTACTCTTTTTTTGTTGTTGGTGGTGAGGGAGATTGGCCCCGCTTAACATCTGTTGCCAGTCTTCCTTTTTTTGCTTGAGGAAGATTGTCCCTGAGTAACATCTATGCCAGTCTTCTTCTATTTTGTATGTGGGACACTGCCACAGCATGGCTTGATGAGCAGTATGTAGGTCTGCACTCAGGATTTGAACCCGCAAACCCAGGCTGCTGAAGTGGAGCATGCAAACTTAACCACTACACCACCAGGCTGACCCCCATATTTACACTCTTAAATCTTTTTCTTGTCTTACTGCACTGGCAAGGATGTAAGAACAATATCAAATAGCAGCATTATTAATGAGCATCTTATATTGTTCTTGACTTGAGTAAGAAAGCTTCAAATGTTTTACCACTAAGTAGGATGTTTGTTATAGAGATCTGGTAGACAAGCTTCAAATAATAAAAAAGTTTACTTACACTTCCTCTTTTCTAAGAGTATTTTATATTAAAAATTGATGTGGAATTTTATTAATGCCTTTTACCACCTATTGAAATAACAGTGTTTCTTTTTATTAATGCAATAATTTGCATTACTAGATTTCCAGTTTTAGCTATCTGTGTTTTCAAAATAAACCCAACACAGTCATAATGAGCATATATTGATATATAGTTTAAGATTCTGCCTTTTTGTACTACCCATGTCCACCTTTAGTATCATAATTATACTTGCTTTATGAAGTGAACTGCAAAGCATTATATCTCTTTAAAGCCCTTAAAGAATTAAAAGAACAAAGAAACTTTCTGTCTTTGAAGATTTTATAGAATTCATCTTTAAAACTGATCATAGTGCCTTTTTTGGAGGGGAATTTTCTTTCAATTATTTTTTCTATTTATTCCATGGCAATTGGTCTAATCTGGACTTATATTCTTTTTAAAGAAATTTTAGTAGTTTGCATATTTTCCTAGCAAATAATCCTTTTGATCTAGACTTTCAAATTTAGTGGTAAATATTGTACATAATATACTTTTATAATCTTTTATCCTCATTATTTTTTCTTTTCTTTCTTGACCATGTATGTCGAAAAGTTGTCCTTTTTTAAGGGACCAAAATTTATTGTCTATTTTAAATAATTCATTGCTTTTCAATTATCTTTATTAATTCCTTACTTCTATTAAAAATTATTTTTCTGTTTTTGAGCATCTAGCTCCCTCATTTATTATTTTGAATGAGATTTTTTGTTTGACTTTTAGCCTTAGCTCAGCATATTATATTAAATTTTCTATCCCTTTCTTTTATTAACTCAGGTAGACTGTACATACTGTGAAATAAAAAGATCTTTAGCGTACAACTTAATAGGTTTTGATAAATGCCTACAGTCATGTAAGATACAGAACTTTTCCCTCCTCCCTTCTTCTAGTCAATTCCCACCCTCCCGTTCACAACTACTGTTCTGATTTCTATTGCCTTAGAATAACTTTGCCTGTTCTTGAACTTCATATAAATAGTCAGCCAAGAAAATGTTTGAAGTTCTTTGATTAGGGCTCAGTCCTACTCATTCTGAAACTTATTCTCTGTGGTTCACAGCTCTTCCCTCTGGGCTCTTGGTTCCACTTGCTGAGTCATCCTTCCTTTTTCACAAAAGGTAATGCATTTGCAGCTGAATAGTTTTCTTAGCCTTTCTCCTGTCAGTATAATTTTAAGGGTCCAAAGACCTCTTTTTATTTTGTATTTTCTCTCTTTTCCATCCAAGCTACCAGTGTTTTTGTTGATACAATTCCCTTGAAGGCTTTGTGGATCTCCTGGGAATCTTATTGAGATCAACTCCACTGGATAAATGCGACACCCACGAATCTCTTTGAGATAAGCCCTTCTCTACCTTGGGATTTTGCTGAGGGACAGCACCCTTATGCTTCTTAGAAGCGCTGTTGTTTATTTCAGAGGATGTGTTAGGCATATTCTTGAAATTTTTAAAGGGTCTTTTTTTTTTTAATGTAATGGTATACTGAGGGACCACCTTTGATATTTCTGAGGTTTTAACAAAGAATATTACAGCCATACCCTCAGCTCATCTTTAGAAGATGTTTTCCTGGTAGTGCCCTGGACTTGATTTTTGCTCAGAAGCCATTTCTTATTTTAGCGTCCTTTTCTGTCTAAAGAGGCTGAGAATTTTCAAGGCCATAAACTCCCAGGCCCCCCTTTAGTTTATCTTTCTCCTCTTATATTTCCCATAAATACTGTAAGCATTTTGCCTGTAAATACCTCCAGCTAGATCATCCAGTTTGTTGGGTATATTTTTTATTTTCCATATTACTGCAAGTGACAGTATTGCTAAACTTTCTGTCACTACATAACAAAGATCCCCTTTCCTCCAATTTTCTGTACTCAATGAACCATAGGAAACTGCCATGTTTACAGAAAAAAAATGGTTGAATGTTGGACAATTTCACGTAGTTCAACCTAATAGATACCACATTTCTGTTAGTTTTGTGAGTGGGAGAAATTACTGACAGTTGGTTTCTATTTAGCCATTCTCAACCTTGCCTGCACACTAGAATCACTGTGGGAGCTTTTAAAAATCACGACGCTCAGGCTGCACCTCAGAGCAATTAGATAAGTCCCTCTGGAGTTTCAACTCAGGGCTCACAATTTTCAAAAGCTACACAGATAATTCCAATGTGTGGTCAAGCTTGAGAACCGTGGATTGAGAATATGTACATAGCTTATTTTCTGGGATAAGACTATCCAAATGTCACTGTGGCATTAAGTTACCTGGGACAGCACTCTGACTCTCCAGTCCTAATACTGACTTGAAGGTTAAAACTGTAATGCTATAACTTTCATTTTAGAGAGCAGTATTTGAAATTTGGCAGAGGTAAACACTGGAATAAGTTGTTCTGAAAGTAGGAAATTAGAACAGCTGTTCCATTATCCTGTGATTAATTACTTTCCTTTATTTTATCCTCTGATACCTACGATTTTAAGGGTTCTCTGGAGGACCAATGGAAAATTCTTTTTTTTTAGAGTTTTTCTTTTTCATCCATTGGATTTATGGCTTCCTTAGTTTTGTAGATTTTGTTGCCAATCTTTCCCCTCTTACCTTTCAGAAAATTCTTTTGATGTGACTACTAGTTGACTCCTCTCTTGACTTTCCAGTGCTCCTATGGATTTGTTTTTATATATTTTTTGTCATTCCTGTGACATTCCTTAATGAAGAGAGGCAATATTACGTGTTCAGGCAGTTAACACTTACTATCACTTGGTAGGTACCAACTCGTTTTCTAGGAGCCCTCTATCTATCAAATCATTACCTCGCTTGTGAGGAAGGTGTCATTGTTTGTGTTCTCAGGGTTCTCCAGAGAAACAGAACCAACGGCAAAAAGATTTATTATAAAGAATTGGCTCACCTGGCTATGGAGGCTGACAAGTCCCAAGATCTACCGTTGGCAAGCTGGGGACCCAGCAGAGCTGGCGATGTAGTTCTAGCCCAAGTCTAAAGGCCTGAGAACCAGGGGAGCTGATCGTGTAAGTTCCGGTCCAAAAGCCAACAGGCTGGAGACCTGGGAAGAGCCAATGTTTCGGTTTGAGCCCAAAGGCAGGAAAAAGCAATGTCCCAGTTCAAAGGCAGTGAGGCAGGAGGAATCCTCTCTTGCTCAGGGGAAGGGTCAGCCTTTTTGTTCTACTCAGGCCTTCAACTGATTGGATGAAGCCCACTCACATTAGGGAGGGCCATCTGCTTTACTCAGTCTATCAACTGAAATGTTAATCTCATCCAAAAACACCCTCACAGAAACACCCAGAGTAATGTTTGACCAAATAGCTGGGCACCCCATGGCCCAGTCAAGATGATGCATAAAATTCACTGTCACATTTTCATCTTATTTTATAGATGAGGAAATCAAGACACACGAGAAGTTAATTAATTCAAGCCAAGCTCATGCAGCGACTGTGATGGAGCTGGGATTCAAACACAGGTAGCCTGGCTCAAGAGTACATGTTCTTAACCACTACACAGATTACCTCTCTAACCACAGTGCCCAGTTTTATGTGCATTTTGAGGAAAGCTGGGGTAGAGTAGGTGTAGAGCCCACAAGCCCATTGCAACCGTGTGTCCTTCTAGCTCCTTTCTGGGCAGGATGCCCAGCTGCTTGGATTTGTAACATCCAGGGCCTGGCCAGCCCAGATCTTACCTTATCTCACTTAACGAACATCGCGTCTTAAAGGAACACAGAGCCCCTCCACTTGAGCTACTGTTCCTGGGCACGCTGGTCATACCAGGGACAGCCCCTCTTGGCAAGCATATAGCCTTTTTGTCCTCTGCTTATATAAGAAACCCCTTCCCCGCCCGCAGTTGTGGGTGCGCGTCGCTGTCCACCTGGCTGCCACTGGACCTCCCTGAAGTAACTCCCAATAAACCCATATGTCTCGTTGGCCATTTATGGCTCTTTTCTTTGGTCTCTCACAACCTATCCTGCAGTGTTCACCCAACTGGGTGTGCGGCCAGACAGTAGGGAACTTGTGAGCATGTTGAATGTTTTGAAAACTGCTATCAGTAAGGAGAAGAGAAAATTCACTAGGATTAAGGGAGAGCTGAGATCTGAGAGTACAGGTGAGGCTGGAGAGCCAGGATTAATGGTGCAACTTAGCTTTCCAAATCAGGGCTCTCAGGGCTGACCATGTTTCTAGAATGTGGTGGGACACAGTCTCCCTAGCTGCTCTCTTCTTTGTGGTTCCTTGATGTAGACCTACAGACGTTTTTTTGCTTTGAGTGTTCTATTGCTAATACTTAAGAAAGAGCAAGAAGAAAGGGGTTGGGGGTATTAAAAAAAATAGTGGGAATTAAAAAATTCTGGAACCTTACAGCATTCTTACAGGAAATCATCCTGTTTCTCTTTTCCTGTGTTAGTGACTGGAAGCCCTGATAGTTCTCTGCTCTCTTTTACAATTTGTGAGGGTGGGACTCACCAGAACCTCCCTCTCCCTCGGGCCACCGGCTTCTTTATCTAGCAATTTAAAAATGTCAGCAACATAATTTTTTTTCCAGACAAAATTTTACTCAGTATCTCAATATATAAAATACATAAAGGCAGCATTTGGTAAGTACAAATTTATAGAATAAATTCAAGCATACCTTTTCCTAATTATTGCAAAGTCAATCAAAGAGAATACTGAGTCTACTTGGATGAACACAAAATTGGAGATCGTGACTGTGGCGGACATTTGTGGTCTTATAGAAGTCTCCATATCCAATTTCTTTCTGTAATCTGTTTTGGATATACAATATCAAGAAAATCCTGATTCAAACAGATTAGTAGCTTACCATGCAATCTCAAGATTCTCTTCGATCAAATTGATCCGAAAGCATTAAAGAGGATTTGTAGGACTTTTTTGCTTCAAAGTTGAATCAGCAACCATATCTAACAACTAGCTCACTCCCTTATCATAAATATAAAAGTCAATCAATAAACACCTCACACTTACAATAAATGCTAAGCCTGTCAATTTTATGACAGTGACATAATGAAAAGTATTCTGATTTTACTTACTGCATATTAATTATAGCTCAGTACAGGCTGAATAAATGTGCCTGAACCTTGTTCAAAGCTATATAAAAGTGCCTGGAGAAGAGCCTACCACCTAGTGGGCATAAAATAAATGTTTGTTGGATGAATGAACAAACCAGCCTTGCCCGGTATCTCATTAAGTATTGAATTATATATACATTTTTATTTTTACTTGTGCATGTCTGATTTTAAAACAGATCAGTGCAGAGATACAAACTTCATAATCAATGACTCATTTGCAAGACTTTCAAATATATCCCCAGATCTGGCAGTAGAAGTTTTCTCCAAGCTCTGCATGAAAACAAGCTAACTAGGCAGAATGAAGTTAATCCACTGGTTGGTTATCTTCAATATCAAAGTTAGCATAGAGCACATTTGAGATTGTGTTTTACAGTTTAAAAATTATTTTAGAAATCTGAGTCAAACCATTCGGGGAACCCATAACACGTCATGGAACTCAGTGTACCCTTGGGTTCCAAGGAGCACAGTTGGAACCCACTCTTGAAGGTTACGGAGGCCACTTCCTCCATGAAGTCCCCTCCTCATAGCACGCAGCTCTGAAGGCAGCGACGGTACGCAAAGAGCCGTCACGAGGAACCGTTCAAGTGTCCCCCATTGGTCTGAAGAGCAAGAGAGCAGGGGCCATGGTTTAGCTTACTAAAACCATAATAATTTGATGACTGATTTTTTTTTTTTTTACATTTCTCTATGTGCCAGGCACTATTCTAAGAACTTTACATTTATTTACTTATTTAGTTCTTAAAATAACCCTATTTAGCAGGTCTTATCATTATTATTCCCATTCTACAGTTGAAAGAGCTGAGGGTGAGAAGGTGCACAGCTGGGCAACGGCAGAGCAGGGACCTGCCGTGTGGACTGACTCCACAGCCTGCCATGGAGTCACCACCCCACACTGGCGGACGATGGGGCTTCCCAAGGGCAACTTGTTGGGCTTGAGAGTAGACACTGGCAGCTTCACATCCACTTTCATATTTAATTTATTTCCTTAGTTTGACTTCAACAACAATAATAATAATCATGACAAGAACACACATAAGTGTATTGGTCCCAATGACATTGGTAAATTCGAGGCTGTGTTTGCTATTTCAGGACAATCAGATCTCAGAATTGATCAAAATGACCACCATGTCAATCTCAAATGCCAGTTCTAATGAGATGTTCTTTGAAAATTCTCTAAAGTTATCTTTTACTTGAAGAAAAGATTTGTATTACAGATTTTATTTAATGCGGATAAATTAAATACAGATTGAACACACTGTTGTGGGAGAGTAGATGCGATGACTCTATTCTTACATCAATTGTTTTGATTTAAACTTTGGAAACCTCTGTTCACACAGAGTGGCTTGAACCAATTTCTCCTGTTGGCACGAGGGTAAACGCAAGCATGGAATCCCACGATGTTGCTTAAAAGACAACTCCAGCATGTGAGTCCATTATCTTTTAAGGTTATGATTAAGACAGAAATACAAAATTAAAAAGAAATCATTAGAGATTTGGGGGAATACTGAGAATATATCCAGGGACAGCCCCACACTGAGATATCCGAGGATCCTGGTTCAAGAAGCACACGTCAGTGTTTCCTTGCATCTCAGCTTTCCGCAGGATGGACTGACCCCACTCCATGGAAAGAGGAGAGAAGAAGGTTCTGTAACTACACACTGTTTCTTAGCTCCCTTTACTGGGAGGGCAGCCACACTGAGGTTCACTCTTGGATAAGGAAGTGGGGAGGAGTGATGTATGAATCAGACAGGAGCTGGAGGCTGGCGGCCTCAAGATGCTCCATGGGCCCATCTGCTAGACCTGAATGTCAAAGAAGGCCTTTTGCTCTGCAGCTGTGTATGCAAGATGGGTATCTTCACTCACCACCTCCAAATCGAAGAACAGATGGGTTTCTGACTTGAAGAGGCAGTGGAGAGGCATCTGAACTTTATTATATTTATTTTTTTTAATTACTTTTTTTCTTAACTGAGTTGGAAGTGGTACTTGTGTTTGATCACCTGGGAGGCCCTAATTAATGTGCACTCAGCACTGCACCCTCCTCTGTGGCATCTCTGATTAAAGTTTGCTATTGTTTATGTGACCCTCAGCCCAGTGGCTTACACCTGAGCAGTACCCTTAGCTTCCCCAGCTTAAAGTGGGGTGTGTTACACTGGAGGCCCTTTAAGTAGAACAGAACCAGTATGCAGGGAAAAGCCCAGCAGCTCCCTCTGTACCACTTCCAACCCCCAGTAGGCTCCTCTTGCCACTGCAGTCTCGTCACTGGGTGGGTCCATAGATTGCCTGCCTGCAGCATTGCTCTCTCTTTGCCTGGCCCACCTCTGGTCTGGTTTCTGGCCTACCTCTGGTCTGGCTTCTGGCCTCTGCTGTCTTGTGCAGTCTCAGCTTTCACAGGTACCTCCAAGTTCAGATCCTCCTGCCTCAGGCAAAAAACACCACAGCTGCCAGTGTGTGGTTTCCTAAGGCACATCTCCCATGTCTTTGGTCATGCTGTCCCTCTACTGGAATGTTCTATCGCCCCTGCTTTCTATCTGACAGACACAGCTCCAAGAAGCTTATTTAATATTTCCCGTTCTCACTCCAAGGCTGAGGGGTCTCTCTGTTCCATGCTTCCATAATGCCATATTCTGGTGTAATCATCTTCTTAGATGTCTGTCTCTCCCACTCAGCTTTGAGCTCCTTTTCATCTCCAAGATCCAGCACAGTGCTTGGCATGTAGTTACAAGTATCTGATATGTTTTTGTTGGATGAATAGGTGAATGAATGAATGAATAAATAAAAAGCTGTCTTGGCCCAGGAGGCTCCACCTTCCGGGCCATATTTAGGTCTCTCAAACCAGCCAAGGAGACTCTAGCCCTGTTCTGGTCTATTTGATCATCTCCTTTTCGTCAAACACCGAGGCCCATTACACAGGCTTCCTCTCAAGAGGAAATGTCCTGAATCTATTCATCTTCAGTCTCCTATAACTAAATGTATTTGAATAATGATGATGATGCCAATGGAAATAGCTACTACGATAACAACCCCATCCATTCGTATAGCATTTCATGTTTTAGATAGTTTTAATATGAATTATCTTATTTAATGCTATAGGTTTTTAAAATGCCTATTTAATTTAATTGTGGGAATTTATTATTCTGTCTTCACGGAGGAGGAATCATTTAAGGTCCAGGGAGGTTAAAGCAAGTGGGCTGGTTCACACTGGAACCTATGTTTTATGATTTCCTATTTTGGTTTTATTTCAATGGAATCATACAAAGTTGTCAAATCAAGGACATGTTCTTAGCTTTCTGTCACCTAATGCAAATTAGTTATTTGAATCATTTTTGTGAGAGTGATTCCCAACTTCTTCAAATATAAAGATCACTTTTTGTTGCTTAAAAAAAAATCATTATAATGGGAAATTTGGCACAAAACAAAGAAGTTGAGAGAAAAAATAATGAATCCTTGTGTATTCATCACCCAGCTTACTAACATTTGCCAAGCTGGTTTCATCTATCTATCCGTCCTCCTGCCATTTCTTAACAAATTAAAACTCTAAAACCATTATCTCAACTAGCAATATTAATGAAAATTCCGTAGTATAAGCTAGTGCCCACACTGTGTCCAAATTTCCCCGGTTACCTCAACAATTTACTTTTCTGTTTGTTTCAGGATCCAATCAAGATCCATACATTGCATTTGGTTGATATCTCTTTAAACCCATAACAGTTCTCCCACTTACTTTTTTTTATTTTGCCCTTTATTTGTTGGGAAAACCAGATAATTTCTCTAGTAGAATTTACCACGTTTGGATTTGGCTGATTTCATCTTTCTGGTGTCATCTGATATGTTCTTCAATCCCTCATTTTCCAGAAACACTTTTTAAACACAAAAACTTTTATAGATTTCCTTCTCCCTGTCTTAGTCAGCTCAGACTCCTATAACAAAATACCTTAGACTGAGTGGTTTGAACAACAGACATTTATTTTCTTACAGTTCTGGAGGCTGGAAGTCCAAGATCAGGGTGCTAGTATGGTTGGGTTCTGGTGAGAGCTCTCTTCCTGGATCGCAGATGTCTGCCTTCTCACTGGGTGCTCACATGACCTTTCCTCAGTGTACACATGTGGAGAGAGAGATCACTCCTTTCTTTTTCTTATAAGGGCATAATTTCGATCAAAGGGGTTCCACTCCGATAACCTAATCTAAACCTAATTAACTCCCAAAGGCCCCACCTCAAAATACCATGACATTGGGGGTTAAGGTTTCAACAAATAAATTTTAGGAGGACATAAACATTCATCCATAACATCCCCTAAGCCCCACCCATAATCCACACACAGTAGTGGCTATTTTTTTGCATGTTCACTGAGAAAATTCAGAATGGCAAAAAGCCACTGTGAATTCAGTAATGCTATAATCTAAAATTTCAATATTATTGATGATCATAGTATTACATATATTTTAATTAAATAAAGTCCAGTTTATCAATTCCTTCTTTCATGGATCATGCGTTTGGTGTTGTATCTAAAAGTTATCATCAAACCCAAGGTCATGTAGATTTTCTCCTGTTGTCTTCCAGGAGTTTTATACTTTCAAATATTACATTTAGGTCTTTGATACATTTTGAATGGATTTTTTGTGAGGAGTGTAATGTCTGTGTCTAGATTCATTTTTTTTTGCATGTAGTTGTCCAGTTGTTCCAATATGATTTGTTGAGAAGACTATCTTTTCTCCATTGCATTGCCTTTGCTCCTTTGTCAAAGATCAGTTGACTGTATTTATGTGGGTCTATTTCTGGACTCTCTATTCTGTTCCATTGATCTGTCTATTTTTTCACCAATACCACACTGGCTTGATTAATGTAGCTTTATAATAAGTCTTTAAGTTGGGTAGTGTCAGTCCTCCAACTTTGTTCTTCCTCCTTCAATATTGTATTGGCTATTTTGGGTCTTTTGCCTCTCCATATAAACTTTAGAATCACTTTGTTGATATCCCCAAAATAACTTGCCTGGGTTTTGATTGCGATCACGTTGACTCTATAGATCAAGTTGGGAAGAACTGACATCTTGACAATATTGAGTCTTCCTATCCAGGACATGGAATATCTCTCCATTTACTTAGTTTTTCTGATTTCATTCATCAGAGTTTTATTGTTTTCCTCATATAGGTTTTACACAGATTTTGTTAGATTTATATCTAAGCATTTCATGTTTTTGGGTGCTAATGTAAATGGTACTGTATTTTAAATTTCAAATTCCACTTATTCATTGCTGCTATTTAGGAAAGTGATTGACATTTGTACACTAACCTTGTATCCTTCAACCTTGCTATAGTCACTTACTAGTTCCAGTAGTTTTTTTGCCAATTCATCTGGATTTTCTACATAGATAAACGTGTCATCTGCAAACAAAGATGGTTTTCTTTATTCTTTCCTAATTTGTATATATTTTATTTCCTTTTCTTGTCTTATTGCATTAGCTAGGACTTCCAGTATGATGTTAGAGAGCAGTAGTGAGAGGGGACATTCTTGTGTGTTCTTGATCTTAGTGGGAAAGCTTCAAGATTTTTACCATTAAGTATGATGTCAGCTGTAGGATTTTTCTTGATATTTATCAATTTGAGGAAGTTCCCCTCTATTTCTAGTTTACTAAGAGTTTTAAAAATCATGAGTGGGTGTTGGGTTTTGTCAAATTCTTTTTCTGTGTCAGTTGATATGATTATGTGACTTTCCTTCTTTGGCCTACTGATGTGATGGATTACGTCAATTGATTTTTGAATGTTGAAACAACCTTGCATACCTGGGATAAATCTCACTTGGTTGTGGTGTATAATTCTTTTTATACATTGTTGGATTTGATTTCCTCATGCTTTGTTGAGAATTTTTACATCTATGTTCATGAGAGATATTTGTCTGTAGTTTTATTTTATTGTAATGTCTTTGTCTGGTTTTAGTATTAGGGTGATGCTGGCTTCATAGAATGAGTTAGGAAGTCTTCCCTCTTCTTCTATCTTCTGAAAGAGACTGTAGAGAATTGGTACAATTTCTTCTTTAAATGTTAGCAAAATTCACCAGTGAACCCATCTGGATCTGGTACTTTCTGTTTTGGAAGGTTATTACTTATTGATTTAATTTTTTAAATAGATATATAGGCCTGTTCAGATTGTCTATTTCTTCTCATGTGAGCTTTGGCATTTTATGTTTTTTGAGAATTTTTTCCATTTCATCCAGGTTATCAAATTTGTGGGTGTAGAGTTGTTTATAGTATTCCTTGATTTACCATTAATGTCCGTGGAATCTGTAGTGGTGTCTCCTCTTTCATTTCTGATATTAGTAATTTGTGTGCTCTCTTGTTTTTTTCTTAGTCAGCCTGGCTAGAGGCTTATTGATTTTTTGATCATTTCAAAAAACCAGCTTTTGGTTTCATTGATTTTTTTTTATTGATTTCCTATTTTCAATTTCATTGATTTCTGCTCTCATTTTTAATATTTCTTTTCTTCTGCTGAATTTAATTTTTCTTTTTTTCTAGTTTTCCTAAGGTCGAAGCTTAGATTACTGATTTCAGATCTTTCTTCTTTGCATTCAATGCTCTACATTTCTCTCCAAAACTGCTTTTGCTGCATCTCACAAATTTTGATAAGTTGTGTTTTTGTTTTCACTTAGTTCAAAATATTTTTAAGGTTCTCTTAAGATTATTTATTTAACTTATGTATTATTTAGAAGTGTGTTGTTTAATCTCCAAGTATTTGGGGATTTTCCAGCTAGCTTTCTGTTACTGATTTCTAGTGTAATTCCATTGTGGTCTGAGAGCAGACTTAGTATGATTTTATTCTTTTAAATTTGTTAAGGTGTGTTTTATGGCCCAGAATGTGGTCTATTTTGGTAACTATTCCATGTGAGGTTGAGAAGGATGTGTATTCTGCTGTTGTTGGATGAAGTAGTTTATAGATGTCCATTATATCCAGTTGATTTATAGTATTGTTAAGTTCAACTATGTCCTTCCTGATTTTATGCCTACTAGATCTGTCCATTTCTGATAGAGGGGTGTTGAAGTCTCCAACCATAATAATGGATTCCTATTTCTCCTTGCAATTCTATCAGTTTTTGCCTCATATATTTTGATGCTCTGTTGTTAGGCTTATACACATTAAGAATTGCTATGTCTTCTTGGAGAATAAATCCCTTTATCATTATGTAATACCCCTCTTTATCCCTGATAATTTCCTTGCTGTGAAGTCTGCTGTCTGAAATTAACATAGCTACTCCCATTTTGTTATGATTAGTATTAGCATTTTGTATCTTTTTTTATCCATTTACTTTTAATCTACATGTGTCTTTACATTTAAAGTGGGTTTCTTGTAGACAACATGTAGTTGGGTCTTGTTTTTTGATACACTCTGACAATCTCTGTCTTTCAATTGGTGCATTTAGACCATTGATGTTCAAAATGCTTATTAATATAGTTACCATATTTGTTACTGTTTCCTATTTGTTGTCCTTGTGTTTCTTTTCCCCCCTATTTTTGTCTTCCACTCTTTATCTGTCTTTTGTGGTTTTAACTGAGCATTTTACATGATTTCACTTTCTCTCCTCTCTTAGCACATCAGTTATACTTCTTTTTTTACTTTTTAAAGTGATTGCCCTAGAGTTTGCAATATACACTCCACTTTCCACAGTCTACCTTCAAATAACACTATACCACTCCATGGGTAATGCAAGTACCTTATAATAACAAAATAATCTAACTCCTCCCTTTTGTTCCTTGTATCATTACTGTCATTCCTTTTGCTTATACATAATATAATATATGGTTGGTATTATTATTTTGAACAAACTGTTATCTGTTGATCAATTAAGAATAAGAAAAGTAAAAGCTTTTATTTTACCTCCACTCTTTCCTTCTTTTATGCCCTTCCTTTCTTTATGTAGGTCTGCATTTCTGACCACTATAACTTTCCTTCTTTCTAAAAAACTTTTTTTAGCAGTTCTTGCAAAGCAAGTCTACTGGCAACATATTCCCTCAATTTTTGTTAGTATCACATATATTTGAAAAAGAACAGTGCACAAACGTACAAAACACGTTCCTTATTCAGACAATGTCTGTGCTACAGAAGAAGCCAGGGGTCCCTATAGGAGTCATTTAATGCCCCGATCCCCACCTCCACCAGAGGCCACTAGCCTTGGAACAGGTTGGTAACCAGCACTGTAAAATGGCAATTACTGATAATAACTTGATATGTTGCTCCTCTTAGAGGTGTTTGCTTTTAACAGGAGAAAATGCTTCATACCATAGGAAGGCCTTTGGTTTGGGTCAATTCAGTGAGGCTGGTGGGATTCTTGGGATAGCCTAGCTGCTCTTTCTCTACAATGGATTTACACACTCAATCTAGGGTGAGAGTTAGGAGGAGGCCACTGGAGTGGAACTTCCCAACAGGTGTGTCTGGGATGTCTCCTTCAGGCTATGGGGCAAGTAGAGCCCTTGGGCCTGTTGTCTATGGCCTAGAACAACCTCTAAGAGTGCCCTAAATGCCATCCCTGTTAGCCTAGTGTGCTATGTCAATATTGCCATTTTATCTCTGTACCTTGTCTTTAAAAGGATTGGAGGCACTGAGGAAAAGCTGCGCCTAAGAAGGGGTATTTGGTGCTCTGTATTTTCCTGCTCGATAGGCTGGAGGGTGTGACATAGGAGACAGTGATGGAATTCAAGTCTTCTTGGTTCAGCCGGGGTTGTTATCCTTGTGTATAAAGAGGGAGGCTTTTGGATGACTTGTCAAGTTTTCTCAGAAAGTTGAAGATGCAGGTTGACAGGTTTTATTAGAAGGATATTGCAGATATATAGAGGGCTTTTCATCAGAATACACACTGGCCCAAAGCAGTAATAGAGGGAGTTATTTTCTGAGCTCTTCAATTGAGTGATGGGTAGGCTCATAGTTAGTGAGAGTTGCACTAATCTGGAACTTGGTAAGTACTGGCCCAACTCTTGTTCCCCTTCTGTCTTATTTATCCACAGGACCTAGACACTGTCCTTCAGATTCATCATGAGGAATATTGGAAGAGTCACAGGAGCAACTCAGAACCATGGTGCTAGGGGGCACAATTTGGGGCCTGCAGGAGAGGGTAGGGAGATGACTGGAGATGTCGTAGACTTTGGTACCACAAGAGTTTGAATGATCTGCATGAAGCTGTTCTAAAGATCACAGCTGTTTAAAGGAACACTAGACAGAATCTCCATAACCTCCCTGAATTTAGCACCAATAATAGGAAGAAAGCCTGTAGGTATTTTACAATGGTTTTACTGATCAATCAATCGATCTATCTGTCCAGGTGTGTACACATGCATGTGAATGCTGCCTTTTGCAATGCTTACTGGAAGAAATGTAAGTTCTAGAAATGGACTATAGAAAAGACTTGTTTTTGCAGTACAGCTTGGGACCAATGTCATTCTATAAAGGAGTTTTGGCTTTTCTTTTTTAATGGAAATTAGCCATTTATCTTAAGAAAGCTATTGAAAGCCCAGTTCATTTATTTGCATAAAGATAAAATGTGCCAGCATTTCTCTTCTTTGCTGTTATCAATGAATAGAGACACACAAAACCTCAGGAAAAAGACATAAAAGACGCCCAAGCATCTTTTGGATCTCCTTTATGAACCAGTCAGCTTCACCAAATGAGACTGGCACTTTTGTAAAAGCATATTGCTATAAAAATCTCATGTAACCAATAAACCGTGATTAAACGTATGCTACGCAATGTATGACTTCCTTCCTCTCTAGTGTCATCTGCTTATTATGTTATCTTAACACAGAAACACACTCCTCTCTTCTTCCAAGATCTGTGTTTAACTACTCTGAAAACAGATTAACACTGACACAGGAAATGGAAGCAGTTCTTGATAATTTATTGGATATGGAGATTAAGAAAAAGGAGAAGTCCAGGATAATTCCCTGGTTCTGGCCTTAGTGTCTGGAACAGCCAATGACTGAACAGGAGAGACCTCCAAAGCTCAGTTGCCTTTTGACGTTAAATGCTTTCAGAACAGAGCAAAATCTCTATGACTGTTTTAAGATCTGATATCAGATTAAGCTAAAAGAATTGTGAAATATTTTCTAAAGCCCAGACATAATAGAAAGAGCTGAACTCCAATACAAACACTGGACATCAAGGCTCAGGTGACCTCTTCTGATTGGCAACACTTCACACGTGCTGTTACACGTCATTGCTGGGAGGATTGAGTGTGTCCCCATGTGACTCCACTGGGAGAGGACACCTGAGAGCTTCTGCCTGGTTTCTCCTGGACTTTGCCTCACGTGTCTTTCCCCTTTGCTGATTTTAATCTGTATCCTTTTGATGTAATAAGAATGAGTCCTTTTTCATGAGTCCTTCTACACTGAGCTTGAGGGTGGTCTTGGGGAGCCCTGACACGGAACCTCAGGGGCAAAAATTTGGATGGAAAAGGCAGATTGGAAGAAACTTGAGAGTGTCCTGAAAGACCCTGAATTGCATAATAGAGCAGAGGCATTTACAATAGCTATAGATACAAGCTCTTGTGGAGTGTGTCCTCAAAGTTTATCCTGAGAAAATAGATTGGACTTTACTTTGGTTCTGTACCCAAAGAAAGGGCGTGTCTTTTGAAGACTCCAGGAAGACACTCTTCAAATCCTTTAGATAGCATTAAGGAGTAGATCCTGATACAGATGTGACCCTGGCTCCCACCTCATGTCTGTGAATGACCTTGAGCCAGAAATAGGAAATTTGATATGTAAGCAAAGACTGGAAAAGGAACTAGATCCGTTGCCAGATATCCACAATGTTGCTGAACTTTTTCAAAGAGCTTTAGGACAAAAGCAGAATAAGGCTAATGGCTTACAAATAAAACAGCTAGATATTCTCACCCTAGTTAATCAAATCTGATAAAAAGTCCTCTTATTTTACACACTTGTAGATATCATGATCAAAAAGACATGGGACAAACAATTGTTCTCTGCTAGCTAAGAAACTGCAGGAAAAAATAACTGCGTGGGACAGGAACAAGGGCCCCAAGCTTCAGGTTCCCTTTGAACACCTCCAAAAGAATTTCATATTACTCTCTACAGTGGTTTTAAATATGACCATTGCTTGCTTCTTCTCAGGATGGATGTATTCTTTTCCTTGTGAGAGAGTTATGGCTCTGAAGGCAGTGAAATTGATTTTGTTCCTAACCTTGGGAATTCCAATCTCTCTCTCTGGTAACAGGAACATCCATTTTACTGGGACTGTCATTAAGAGTTTCGTAAAGCCTTTTCACCTACCCAGAAACTTTACTAACCATGTCACTCCCAATATTTGGAAAATTGAAAAATACAGATGGAAAAATGCAGATGGAATTCCAAACTAAAACTAACAAGACTCTCAGACCTCTGGAACTTCCATGGCCTCAGGTCTTGCTACCGGTTTTAATGACAGTGAAATCAACTCTTGGGGTTTATAAATTCTCCCTTTATAAGTAAGTAAAAAGCTGACTCATGTGCCTGAAAATATCACTTCTGATCCTAGACTCTGCTCTGTTTCATGCAAATTTATCCAAATATGCAAGAAACACATGTAACACATCCAATTTTAGCATCAGTAGGTATGGGCAGCCTTTCCTTAACATCCTTTAAACAACACTCACATGACCTAAACTATGAAAACATGGTTTTCTGGGAGAGACATCAGAGGCAGACAGACTTCAAACTCCAATAAAAAGAACCTTATTAGGTACTGTCAAGAAATAGCTAGCACAGGAGTAAAACTCCAAGGGGTTGACCTCTGGATTTATGTCTCTCAAATAAAGAGACACAAGCCATTCTCAGATCACTGGAAGACTGTCCCGCTGGAGGCTTCAAGCTGAGGTTTCTGACAATCTTCAGAAAGGAGGAGGCAGCTTCTACCCAATACTTGGATCAAGGGAGCAAATTGTTTCAGCAAACTTCCACCCAAGAGCTAAAAAACAAAATCTAGATTATCATGCTTTAATTTGCATTTCTTGCCCTTTGTTTTCCTAGCTAATTATTCTTTCCTCTCTGCTAGTTTAAAATCTGCTCACAGACACTTGTGAACCCTTAACTGTGACACCCATAAGGCCCTCTCCTAATACTGCTCTTTGCATCCCTAGTCACTTCTTTGTAAGAGTCCAATATCTGGCTATGATTTGCTCATGATTTGGCTAAAATATACAATAAAACTAGCTGTTGGCTTTATACTTATTTTTCTTTAGTTACCACCCATCCTTCTTTGGTATCAGTCCTTTGTAATGAATCAGTTGGTTTCCTCAACCATTTGGTGATGTTTTAGATGGCAAACACCAAAAGAAGCCAAAAATGTACTATCACATCACACCTTAGGAGGAAATTTCCTATTTCCACGGAAACAACCATCCTATGTAACTGAGTGTTTCCACAAACAGACCTTGGAAAGGACTTTGAAACATACAGGCCATGGGGCTGTGAACACTTGTGGGGAGCTGCCTTACTTTTGCAGACCTTACCTGAAAGGTCACTGCTTAAGCCCAACTTCATGCTCTTTAGTTTCAGATCAACCTAATGATCTCTCTTCTCTAATCTCACCAGGTAGTGACAAACCACTCTTGTCCAGTATTGCCAAAACCAGGTTTAACAACTTCATAGGGATATTTTGGCTGATTACTGACCATTGGGAGGCTCCCAATAACTAGGATTAGATTTGTGGCCAAAAACCCTACAACTCACAAGCCAGATGCAGATTTGCTATCTCGAAAAACTGAAGCCTGCCTTCAAATAGTCTCTGACAGCACCCAGGATTTGTTTTGGCCTACCCATTTCTCCTCTTGGAAGAAGAGATTTTTAGATAACTCGAAAAGCTGAGCCTTGATTTGATACCACAAATCTTAATCATTAAGGAGGATTCTGAACTATTTTCTTCTTCTTCAAGCCTCTTTATTTCATGTCTGAAGTAAAGGCCCCAAAAGTCTGGAAATTCCTATAGTATTTGATGGCTCACCCATTGATAGGGGAGCTGGACGATGCTACTAAGGCCATAGAAGTCGTGACTCGAGAAGTTTATAAGATTGGGCAGATGGTGATTCACAAGAGAGCAGCCCTGGATAAAATATTGGCCTTTCAAGGTGGAACATGTGCTACTTAGGGGGAGAATGTTGTACTTAAATTCTACAGATCTGGGAAACCAGCATAGAAATTAGAAAAGTAGGTAATTTAACTAGTATCTCCATATATGGTTCTGTAAGCTGTTCTCATTGGAATGGGATCTTTTCTCTCGGATATAGTTGGCTCTTAGCTTAGAGGTGGATTACAAACTCGGATCATCATCCCTTTCGTTGTATTAGTCACATTGCAGTGCTCAAATACAGCTGTGCTCCTGCTGTTTCATCGAAAGATTCAACAAATGATCAGCCAGCAAAAAGCAGTGTATCAATTTTCTATCACTGCCATGACAAATTACCATTAGCTTAGTGCATTAAAACAGCACAACTTTATCAGGTCACAGTAGTGTAGGTCAGAAGTCTAGGCTGGTTTAACTGTTTCTCCTGCTCAATTTTCAAAAGGCCAAAACTGTGGTGTTGGTGGACTGGACTCTTCCCAGGAGGCTCTGGGAAGAATTGGCTTCCAAGCACGTTTAAGTTGTTGCCAAAATCCAGTTCCTTTGCAGCTATAAACCAGAGGGTCCCGTTTCCCTGCCAGCTGTCAGCTGGGGACACTCTTAGCTGCCATAGGCCTCCTTTTGGTCCTTGCACGTGGGCCCCTATGTTTCAGAGCCAGCAAAGGCACATCAAATCCTTCTTGCACTTGGGATCTTTCTACTTTTCCTGTATCTCTTCTGCTTCCAGCTGGAGAACTGGGCCCACCAGATACTCCAGGATAATCTCCTTATTTTAAGATTAGTAACCTTAATTACATTTGCAAAGTTCCTTTTGCCATGTAATATAACACATTCACAGGTTCCAAGGATTAGGGTGTGGATGTCTTTGAAGGCTATTATTCTGCTTACCACAAACAGGAAAGTTTGATGCTTATAGAGGTAGAAACAACTACGATTGGAACTTGATACATGATCATGACACCTCAAATGTCAGTGCAGATCTGGGTTTATCGCAACGCTAGAAGGTAATGGTTTATTCTCCAGCTCAGGCTGGAGAATGGCCACAACGGGGGACTAAGAATTGAGACACATGTGACAATGCAGTCTCACTGTTTGCAAACCAAATGATGCAGGCAAATAATTTCTTATATGCACAAACAGCTCTCTTAGTAAAATAATGATTTGCTTCCCTAAATAAACAACTGGCTTAACAAACAAGATCGTACATGTAAAGATTCACATTAAGGCCCTCTCTTTGCTGTGTCCACTAAGTTTAAACTCTTATGGCAGGATCTTTGCCTAATTCCGTCTAGATGCTTCCCTTAAAAGACCCACCTTAAACTCTTTGAGCCCAGACTCCAAAGTGCTATAAATACTCTTCCTTAACTTCCCCCTTAGGAAATACTGCTAAGACTCTGACAAGACAGTGTTCTCCTTTCTGCAGTAAGTTTAATAAACGCAGTTTTGCTTGTCCCACAGGTTTATCTGATGGGTTCTGGGGTGCAGTTGAGCCTCCCTGAGGGCAGCTCATGCCTCCTTGGTTCCTGGGAAGCAGAAGTGGGGTGGCGGGGGGGACACAGTGGAGACTCATCCAAGGTCCAGCCATTATCAGCAGGTTTAGCTTGGGTCATTGATGAGATGGAGTGTCTGAAGGGCCACGTCTGCACAGTCATCAAAGCTCTGCCATCCTACAACGGCTCTGCACAAACTCTCAGAATCCATCTTATCAGCACAGCCCCACACACTCTAGCCCAGGGCAAGCCTTCAGTTGTCTGAGGAGAACAGTGTTGCTGTGTCATTCAGGCATGGGGCTGCTGCTCAAGCCTGCCTTCCCCTACCAAGCTGGGTGAGTCTGAGGGAAAAGAATGAGGAAACAGTCATGTTGACCCTTTACTCCAGGACAGCATCCAATTGCGGGGGATTGGGAGGTGGTTGTTCACTGGGCTGTGAGAGCTTGAAAGGGGGAGATCTTTAGTGGTCCCGACTTCAATCCCACAGGGAAATATAGGCAGGAGATCAGGAAGTGAAGCAGAGGGTCTTAGGACAAAACCTGAGAACTTTCTAGAAGTCTGGAATAAGGGGATAATGATGACAGATGGAACTAAGAACTTGTCTTCACCTCTGAGGACTCAGGGTTCTAGTTCCTTTCCAGAATGTTCAGATCTTGGGAGCAGGGGAAGATGGGTGTGTAACTGAGGGAGATGGAATGATTAGAGGCTTGACTTCTGTTCATGGACTCATGACTACTTCCTAGAAAAGAGGAATGTTTCATTTCCTGGTGGCCTGTCTCTGAGAAAATAAATCTCCCCCATTTTTCATTACAGTGAGATTCTGCTCCCTTGGTTTCAGGGGTCACAGGCAGCTGCCCTGCTCATTGGGATTGAGGTGGGGTGCCGTGTGGTCTCTGTTCTTTGGGGCCTGTTCTGAGTGGGAGGAACTGACATGATATCCATGCCATAGCTGTTGTGGAGACAGCCTCTTGGACAGCATTGGCTCTGCACACTCCCTTTGTTACTACTCCATTCCAGAATAAATAGCCCAGAAAGGAGGAAGGAAGAAGGCAAAGGAAATAAGAGTTCAGAGATTCTGAAGCTTCATGGCTGTTATGGGCTGAATTGTGTTCTCCTAAAACTCGTCTGTTGAATTCTAGCCCCCAGTACCTCAGAATGTGACTGTATTTGGAGATTGGGTCTTTAAGGAGGTGATTAAGGTAAAATGAGGTCATAAGAGTGGGCCCTAATCCAGTGACTGGTGTCCTGGTAAGAAGAGGAAATTTGGACACAGACACATACAGAGAGAAAACCACATGGAGGCTCAGAGAGAAGACGGCCATCTACAAGCTGAGGAGAGAGACCTCAGAAGAAACCAACCCTGCTGACACCTTGACCTCAGACTTCCAGCCTCCAGAGCTGTGAGGAATAAATTTCTGTTGTGTAAGTCCCCCAGTCTGTGGTACTTTGTTATGGCAGCCCAAGTAGACTAACACAAGGGCTTGAGGCTGTGTGTACCTGGAGGGGTTGGAAGAAGTGAGGGGCATCAGCAAACTATCAATTATGCTCTATTTGGGGCCTTTTCTTCCACTATTGTGATTTTCCTTCTTCCCCGTCTCCTGTTATTTCCTTTTTCTCACTCTCTCCTGTCCTTTTTATTACCTATGTTTCTACTTCCAGATTTGAGTACATAGCAAGTTTTGACCCAGAGAACTGGTCTATTCTTTATGAATCAGAGTAAATGCAAAAAGGAAAAAGAAAGAAAGAAAGAAAGAAAAAGGAAGAAAGAAACAATGAGAGAAAGAAAGGGAAAAGGCCAAATATCACCTAAAATTAAGCTTAAAACATAAAACTTTCTTTTGACTATTACCATGGGCCCCAGCAAGTTGAATGGGGGCAGGGAGAATGGATATTCAGAATGGCAGAGGGGTAACAACTCCTAAGTGTTAGCGGAAATGGAGGAAATCTTAAATCCATCAGATCCAAGTTTTTTACTTTTGATAGGATTCCCTTCGGGTGGTTGACCAAATTTTCCTTCCTCTCATCTAGCTTGTTTGGCAGAACGTTGGTAGGTAATGGTGCTTGGCCAGGCCAAGACAATAGATGCTCCAGCCAATCACAGCAGTGCTATACTCCACCCCAGGACCCCCTTTTTTCTAGCATTTTCCTCCATCACTGATGAGCTCTTGGTGTATCTGAGGAGGGTATGGCAAGGGATCAGAGGATTTGGGTTCACCCAAGTGTGAGTGTCCCACTTTGCTATTTCCCCACCTGCTGGGGGACAGAAACACAAGATGGCACATTCACTGGGGGCCCAATGTTCCTTCAGTTGACCCTGGTGGAGACCAACAACACCGTCTTTGAGGACCCCTCTCCTGGAATGGTGGCCAAATCTGAACCATCCCAAACAAGGGCAGGGCAGCTGCGGAATGCTGATTTGAGGTCAGTCTTCACTTCTTCCACATCTCTGCTCAGTGTCACCTCTCTAAGCCCACAATGACTATATCATGTAAAAGGTCAACTCCCTCTCCACTTCCAGGGACTCCCTTTCCCCTTACCTGGCTTCATCCACCTGACGTTTTATGTGTGCAGTGTTTATTTTGTTCTTCATTTTTGTGAGGACCAGTCAGTTCCCCCACTGGAAGGTGAATTCCATTAGGGCAGAGTCTTTGTTTTATTTACCGCTATATTCCTGCTATGTGCCTGGGACACAGTAGTCAGAAATATGTCTTGAATGAATAAACTAACAAAACCGAAACATTTATTCAAGTTATTTCAGCTAACCTTACCAACTGTTAACCTAAGGGAGCATGAAGCCCGGAAAAACCACACTGTGGAACTCTATTTTCCCCTCCCCCACTGTAGGGGAGGAAATAGTTTTCCTTGACCCTCTTAGGGTCCCTGGCTGGGTCTGAAAATTAAACTGACAAAGACAGATTAACAGGAGAAAAGTATACAAATTTTATTGAATTTTCACATGTACATGGGAGCCTTCACAAGAGAATGAGGACCTGAAGAAGTGACCAGGGCTGGAAGCATTTATACCTTTTCAACAAAGAAACAATAAATTTGTGAAGAATTGACAGGACAGAGGGGTTTGGGCTACAGGTTGTCAGTGGTGAAGAAGTTACTAGGAAGATGAGGGTTAGTTTAACAAGGTTTGTTTGTACAGATTTTCAGCCCCCAATTCCCTGTCTCTGGTGATGAGAATGTCTTCCTTTCTCCTGGCACAGGGAGGGGACCTTT
Source organism: Tapirus indicus (assembly GCA_031878705.1). NCBI lineage: Eukaryota > Metazoa > Chordata > Mammalia > Perissodactyla > Tapiridae > Tapirus > Tapirus indicus. The sequence continues at coordinate 83,690,343 of CM062922.1, forward strand.
CACTTGGGAATTTTCTGACCGTTTCAGGGAAGATGGTTGGGACGGGAGCTCAGTGTGACCTTCCTGCTTCTGCCGTTATCTCAGACTCTTTCAGCTTAAAATATTCCATGTACCAAGGTGCCATATGTTGAGGTAGTGTGTCCTGAACCCCACTACCACTCCGTGCATTTTCATGCAGGTAGAATCAGGTTAATTTAATAGAATAATAATCTATGCTGGTTTACTTAAAAATTTGGGGGAGAATTTTTTTTAATGTTAGTGGATCTATATCCTTTTTCATTGTCTGCTCTTTGAGTCTCAGTCACAGCTTTCCCACCTTCCTGAAAGAATTCACCAAGTCACAGGACTAACGAAAGGCAGCACCAAGATTGCATCCCTACTTGCCATCAGTCATGATCTTTCTGCTACGTGTCAGGATCCCAGCAGCGTAGAGGATCTCACAGTGTGGAGGATCCCGCAGTGTGGAGGATCCCGCAGTGTGGAGGACCCCGGCAGAGTGGAGGACCCCGGCAGTGTGGAGGACCCCGGCAGAGTGGAGGACCCCGGCAGTGTGGAGGACCCCGGCAGTGTGGAGGACCCCGGCAGTGTGGAGGATCCCGGGAGAGAGGAGGATCCCACAGTGTGGAGGATCCCAGCAGTGTGGAGGATCCCAGCCATGAGGAGGATCCCACACCGTGGAGGTTCCCAGCAGTGTGGAGGTTCCATGGTGTGGAGGACCCCAGCATGCTGCAACTTCATCCCTGCCCCAGTCCTTAGATGCTGAGTGACCCAGAGGCCTGGGAAAAGCATCATTCCACTCTTTCTTTATTTGCTACAAAGTATTTTTGAATCTCTACTTCAGACATAACTTTTCCAAGATGGTTTATCTTTGAAATGTGGAAAATAATTCCCACCACACAGAGTTTTAAGGATAAAACAAGGAAATATGCATGGCAGTATGTCAGAAGCTCCAAGAACCAATGTCTGATGTTTTCATTGTCACAATATCTTCAGAAACCCAATAGAATGGAGGGTGAGGATAAGAGACTTGGGAGTGGGGTGAACAATAAACTCAAGTGGAGCTCAGAGGAAGGAAGGGTAAGTGCAACCCAAACAGGTATGCGGGAGATGTCAATGTCCTTTCCCTCATCTTAGGGAGCAGGCAGAGAAGAACTCATGGAGACGGAGCTTGAGCCAGGCTCGGAAGGTGGGGTAGGACTTAGAAGGGCAGGGAGGAAGAAAGGAGACATTCCTGAGCATGGAACAGCATGGTTAGTGTGCTTAGGGGACAGCAAGGAGACAGACTCTGCTGGAGCAGATGGACTCACTTTGAGAACAAGAGATCAGTGAGGAGAAATAAGGTGGGGCCTGTGGTGGAAGGCTTTACCTAGCAGGCAAAGGAGTTTGGTCCTCAGGTGATTGGTAACGAAGAGCCCTTGAAGTTTGGAGGTGGAGGGGTGACACTACCACAGGGCTATTTGAACAGTCTGGCCGTGGAGCTTAAGCTGGAATTGAAGGAGAGAGAGGTTAAGTGTTAGGATCCCAGCTTCACAGCCTAGGAGTGAGGTGATGAGACCTGGATGACCTTAGCAGATCACGTTGGAATGGAAAGAGAAGCAAGAAGAGACAGGACGAAGAAGGAATGGGAGGACTTAGGAGCTGACTCAGCCAGAGAGAGGGAGGGGGAGCTAATACCAAATGATTTCAAATCCGAGTGACAGGGTGAGTGGTGGTTCATTGATAGAAACAGGGACGTGGCCCTGATTTTGGAGAGAAAATAATATAAGCCCAAACTGGCCATTTTGAGTTGAATTTAATATTGGAAGATCCAAGTGGAAGGGTCCCATAGGCAGTGGGAAGTGAAATGCTCAAGAGAAAGATCAACCCTGAAAATAGAGAGTTGGGCAGCATTCACACGGAAGGTGATGGATTTGCAAGCATAAACAAGCTTTCCAAGTGTGAAAGTCTAAATGCCACCACCTTTAAAAAAAAAAAAAGTTTCCAAGGGGAAGCTTTTAAGAATTATTTCGTATACCAGGTAATTTACAGACAAGGTCAAAATAAAGGCCAAACAAAACTCCGGGCCCTCCAAAAGTTACCAGGCTCCCCTCACCACACCTTCTGGCCTGGAATTTGTGCCCCTGTGCAGGGTCCAGCTGAGAAGACCCAGCCTGCTAGGGGGGCGTTCAGGCTTCCCAGCAAATGTGAGGCTAATTCTGTGCCTCCGGGTTTGTGTAAACAAGCGTTCTCCCAAGAGATCAGAGAGGTGGGAGGGAGGCCAGCATCTTAAACTGGGACAGGGGTAGGAAAAGTTTATCAGAATCAACAGAGGTGGGGGCTTTTAAAAACAACACTTATGTCCCCAAGATTTTAATCTACCCCTTCCTCTAGTGAAGCTCACTCCCATGGTGAGCTACTGATACTGAACGGAGAGGGGGGCTCTGTCCGATGTGTGGGCAGGATAAAGATCCACAACCGCTGGAGGCCTGAAAACTGAGCAGAATGATGCGGAAGCAAGAAGAAGGCAATCAAAGGATTTAGAGCAGGAAGATCAGAGAGGGGCTCAGGGACCCAGAAGGAAATCAGACGGGGATGGAGGGGGGTTTCACAAAGGAACGCATGGCCAAAAGTGTGGATGCCCAGAGAGCAGGACAGAATGAGGCTGTGTCAGGATGTAAAAAACCTTTGGATTGACTGCCCCACTGTGGTTATGCAACCACCTAAGAATTCACTCTTTTGAGAATAAGATGCGTTATAAATAATTTATTTTAGGAATTGGTTATGCAGGAGTCAGTCCTAAAGAGAATTAAAGCATTTCACTGAAAAGTGGTTAGTTTAATGACAATGCGTAGCCGTGTCCTCAATGAGCAGGAAAAAAATCAATGGGACAAAAATGAACTATTTTCCATTCATTGATTTTGTTGCCCTTCAGAGTGACATCCACTCACTCAGTTACTTTTTACACTTTTTTGGGCTTCTCATGGGGAGTCCTGTCAACAGTGAGGGCACCTCAGAGACACGAGGGGCCAGGACTTCTCCCCAGAGAAGGCTTCAACGGGTCCCCAGGCCAATGAGTGTGTTGCAGACAGGTCACCTTTCTGCATTTCTGAGGAGAAAGAGGCACTCCAGAGGGACAGCCAGCTCCTGCCTCATCCCTGACTCTGCTGCTCTGTCTCATCATCTCCCCAAGCCCCAGTTGCGCATGTTTCTCTTCTGCTCCCAGGCACTGTGTGGCCCTGGTTGCCACAGGTCCACGTTCCCTCCTTTTCAGCCAGGTCCTCACTGTACTCCTTGGCAACCCTTCCTCTTTTGCCCGTTGGCTCCCTTCACAAGGTTACAAAGGCTGTCCCCAATTTTTCTCATTCTCCTTAAGCTCCAGGTCTATTCTATTTCTGGGAGACTTGGGCAAATTAAGACCTCCTGTGACCTCCTTCACCTTCCTGCCTCTTTTTCCTATGCATCTCTTCTCCTTGTTTCAGAGGCCTAGGAGACCCTGCCATATTGATTGCAAAAATGGCCTCAAGTCTTTTCTTTCCTGTATCTGTGCCCCTTGCAATGTAACTTTGCTCTTCCTCCAGTCAAGAGGTGGTATCTCCCCTGCTCCCCTTGAATCAGGGATGGCCTTGTGACTTGCTCAGACCAAGAGCGTGCAACAGAAGTGATGGTGTGCCAGTTGGAGACCAGGCCTCAAGAACTTTCATGGGCTTCTGCTCTCTCTCTCTCTCTCTCTCTCTCTCTCTCTCTCTCTCTCTCTCTCTCTCTCTCTCTCTCTCTCTCTCTCTCTCTCTCTCTCTCTCTCTCTCTCTCTCGGAACCCTTCCATTACCATGAGAATAAGCCCGGGCTAGCCTGCTGGAAGATGGGAGACCAGAGAGGAGATCTGAGGTGCCCCAGCAGAGCCAGTTCGTAAGCTGACTGCAGATGCATGAGCCAGCCTAGCTGATATCAGCCAAGCCTGGTCCAGACAACAGAACTGACCAGCCTACATACAGATCTGTGATACAAATTAAATGTAATGTTTTAAGTCAGCCAGTTTTGTGGTTTGTTATGCTGTAATAGCTAACTGATACAGAGAATTGTTTCCTTTCTGGAGCTAATCTGCTCCCAGTCACCTCCTTTTCCACCTCTGGAGGGTCCTGGCTCCCTCCCTTCTCCCTTTTCTAAAAGCCACCCCCCCCCGCCCCCCGCCTCACCTCCTCTGCACACTTCTACATTCCTTCCTTTCTTCTTTTTATTGCTGAATTTGGTGAGGCCACGGTGATTTCTTCTGTCAGGTCCTCCCTCTGATCTCCAGCATGTTGACCTCCACCCTCAGTGCTCCCCTAAGGAAGTCCCTCAAAATGGACCCCCAAGGGCCATTGACCAGGCCACCTTCTCTCCAGACGCTCTATCAAGGTCACTTTTAGAGGTAGGGTTTGAAGGTTCCTCTGTGGCCATTGATGCTGTGTGTCACACTCCCGTGGCCTCTGCTGCACCACCTTCTCTTCTCCCTCATCTTTTTCTAGCTCCGCCTTCTTCTTCTCTGACCATCCTGTTCCTTCCCCTTCTGTAACTGCAGACATCTCCAATTTTCCATCGCGTGCTTCCCTTTTGCTCTGTAATTTACTTTAGGCAAATGACTCACAAACACAATCTCAAGCCCTGGCCTTAAATCCCATTATATAATTTTAAAGTTCTAATTAGACATGTTCACTTGGCTGTCTGGCTGTCCCCTCAGATTCAGCATTTCTGAAGACAATCTTGCCTTCTCCTTTAAAACTACACTCCCCTTCACTATTTCCACCACTTTCACCATCATTTTCTCTATCAGCTAAGCTTGAAATCTTGGATTTCTCCCCTACTCCAGGCCCCATATCTAAAGCTTTGTGGAGAAGCCCTCAGTTTTATTTTTTCCACCATCAGCACGGCCACCTCTCTCATTCAGGCGGTTAGGATTTCTCGTCTGACTATCACAGAAGCCATTCAACACCTCTCCCTACATCTAGTTCTTCACCAGCAACTCACCTTGACAATCCAGACATCCTCCTAGAACATCTCTCATCACGTCAGCCCTCGGCTCCAAAACCTTCCATGGCTATTTTTCTTCCTCCACCTGATTTGCCAGGGCCCTTCCCTGGAGAGCTGTTTAGAATTAGGCTATTGGAGCCCCCCCACTTGGGAGGGGTACAGGAAGATGTAAGTTGCTCTAGTTCCTCCTTTATATGGGGTCAGGTTCTGAAGCTTTCTTCCCATTAGACCATCCCTGGAAGCTGAATCTCACAATGAGGGTCTCAGTGGTGATCTCTGAGCTATAGACCCCTGCTCTCCCTGAGATGTCCTTCTCTGATAAGGAGGCTCCCAACACCCAGGACCCCCCTTTGTACTCCAATTCGTCTGGACTCTTGTCTAACTTCTGACTTTCCCCGTAATCTGCCTGGACTCCCCAGGATAGGTAGATCTCCCCAGCCCTTAAGGTCTACACCTGATTTCCTCCGGCCGCCACTGCATGCCCTGGAGAATTGCAATGCCTGCATCAAGACTGCCCTCCTTCCCGGGAGGTGTAAATTCTCATGGCTGTGTTGTCCCGAATGCCGCCTCTGTGGAATGAGCTCATTTTATGGATCATCACACCGTCCCAAGGCATAAGCTGCTTCTCTCTGCCCCACATTGACCCAGCTGGGAAATGTGTCTATTTTCTCTGATTCATGATATTTGAGTGTAAAGCAGACTTTGATGTGAATTTGGAAGGGGGATGCGAAGGTGGTTATTTACATTGCAGCAATCCACATCTTCAAATTAAACAGTAGATATTTCTGTTCTGAAAAGCTTGTTGGCCATCTGCCCCTGAGGCTGTTTTGAAGGCTTCTTTGCCTCTATCTAGCACCATCCTCACCCCTCGCTCCAGGCTGGGTCCCTGGACCTTGAACTCTTGCTCTGTTTATGCAGAGCCAGATAGAAGGTTCTAGAGAAGGAAGGCCCACCCTTGGTTTATTCATATCCATCACATGCTCAGCAGAACTGAGAGCTTTCATTTAAGCAGACACACCCTCCTTGGAAAGCTGCTGTGGTTTAAATATCCCCTTCTGTTCTCTTCCCACCATGCAGCAGTTCTTTCCTAGGTTTGGGGTATACTCTGCTCCTTCCAGCCCCTTCCCACTAACCCTATTCCTCATCATTCCAGCCTGGCTGCCACTATGGCCTTGAGAATCACCTGCTGCCTGGATTCCCTGCTGCTGCCAATTGTGAGAATGTTCTGGAAGTTTGAAAGTTCTCTGTGCACCTTGGAATATGGCCTCCTGAACCTGTTCCTGCTCTTGGGCCCTGCATCTTTCTGAGGCAAGCTTGCTGGTAGAGGGGGCAGTGCCTCCTCATGCTCAGGTGTAGTTCACCCAGATTAATTTACTGCAGGTTGATAGCAACCTGGCTCCCTGCCTCTGGCACCTAACATGCTATGTCCCTGGCATTGGGCTTGGAACATGAGCTCTCACCTCTGTGTCCCAGGCAGTGATTTTCCCTGCAAGACACAGTGGCTTGGGCTCTTTGGGGTTCCGGGAACTTAGTGGTTTGGTTTCTTTCACAGTGTTCCTATGACACAAGCTGATGTGTTTGTCTTGGAATTAAAACAGCCGTTTACTTGGATGAACTCATTTTAAAAATAGCCGCCACCTTTTGGAAGGCACTCAGCAGCTGTTTTACCACTCATTGAGGATACTGTAATAGTGACAGAGTGTGAGCCAATGGGGTCTGTGGTGTCTTCCCTGCTTAAAGTGACTCCAGATCCTTGGCCCTAAAATGAGCTTTTCTGGATGCTTAAATTTAGAAATTAGTGGTAGCTTTGCAAAGTGGGGGCTCACCAATTGCACAGTGGAACATGAGCTGTAAGTTTAACCTACAAGCTGCAGGCAGATTATGGCCTCTGCAGAGAGCTGGGAGCCAATCATGGGGGCTCCAAGCACCTTCTTCCTCTTCCTTGGCTCAATGACTGCTGGTGTGGAGGCCTAACAGACAAGAGGTCATGGATACCGCTAGCCTGTTCACTGCTTCCCCACTACGAAAAGGGTGGAGCCCCTCCTTCTCCCAGTCTCTTATGTGTGGCTCTCTATTTTGGGACGTGTTTACCTTCTAGACACTTGATGCTCATCCATGGATCTAAGAAAGGATCGTCAGTAGGATGAGGAGGGGCAGGCACTGAGATTTTTCTCTGTCTCTTCAAAGACAGCCACTTATACAATGAAGTGTTGAGAAGTGGTCTCTGAAATCAGGGACCTTACAATCTAGTTGAGGTAACGAGATATCACAGCTGAAACATACCTCTGTTTCAGTTATTCCTTCAATAAAATATTGTACCAGGCACTTCAACACACAAAGCTCAAGGAAAAAGGAGCTTTGCCCTCACATGTGGGTGGGGGACCCGGGTATGCGAGATTGTCATTACCATCAATGTGGTAAGTGTGATGAACACCCCCACCGTGCCTTGGTCGGAGTCTCCAGGGAGAGTTCATAGGAACAGGGAAGTTTTAGTCTAATTTTTAAGGATGAAAGGAGTTTTTCCCACAGAGAAGGTGGTTCTAGCCACAGAAGCAGCATGTGCAAAACTGCGGGAGCGTGTTGACCAGCAGGAGCGTCTCATAAGACACGTGGGAGAAAATGAGGCTGAAAAACACCATGTAAAGGGTTGGCACTTAGTGTAGGCAAAGAGCAAGGATTGAAGGACTTAGGCTGAAACAAAACAAGGTCAGATTTGTATTTTAGAAAGAAAATTGAGAAAAGGGTGGAGAGAGTGAGTTGGTGGGGGAGGGGTGAGACTGAAGTCAGAGACCAGAATGGAGATAATTATAATCATCAGGGCGAGAGGTGATGAAGGAATGAAGGGGGCAGATGGGAAAGATGGCCATGAAATTGAGTCCACAGGGCTTGTCGACTCCTGGAAGTTGTGGTGAGAGAGGGCAATGATCTGGGGCTCCAGTTTGGATGGCTGGATGGTTTGAGCAAAGGCTTGGAGGAGAGAGTCTGGTGCACTGGGGAGGCACTTTGGGAATGTAGAAGGGAGTTCCGTGTGGCTGGTGCACATCGTAGGAGGGAAAGTGGCTGGAGATGAGGCTGGAGAGAGAATGGGGAGGCAGATCATGGAGGGTTTTGCATGCTTGACTAAGAAGTGTGACATTTATTCTGCAGGCTCCAAGTGCCACTGAAGGGTTTTAAGTAGGAGCAAAACGTGAATGAATTTCTGTTTCTGAATTATCACTAAGTTTGTAGGTGATGGTGGACAGGACTGCCCTGGAAGGGGTATAGTTTGAAGAAGAGGATCAAAGACTGAGCCTTGTGAAATATTCTCATTTAAGATATAATGTGGGGCACTTGAGAGAGAGAAACAATGAAAAAACTACTGAAATCCTAAAGCAGGTGGTTCTGAAAAGGAGAGAGGAACATGGGCTGGGTAGGCAGCAAGACCTCATGAGTAGATGGGATTGAAGCATGGAGAGATATAACTATAACAGGCATATCGGAGGCGGGGGAGGGCTGGGCTAAGGTATTTAACTCAGTGCTTTGATTTGGCCTCTTTCTCTGTGAAAGAAGATACAGGAAACCTTAGAACCAGTCATCCAGGTGGGCTACTTTACCCACAAGATGATGGGAAGGGCTTAACCACAGTGATGCCCCAGGGACACTGGTTGGGGTAGAACTTTGAGTCTTTCCCAGGGAACTTGTGTGTCTTGCAGAGAAGGTCCTGCCTAGCCCCCAGGACCATCCCCAGACTTGCTGTGATGACTTCTCTTTCTGGGAAGACTTTGAAATATAGCAAAGACAGACCGATGGAGAGACCTAAGAAAGTCTAGCTTCTCTTAGAGAGGTGACTAAACCTGGGGCAGAGTCAAGGACGTGAGAAGGGCCAGGACCCTTGTTATCCAGGTCTAGATTTCTCTAGGCTGGTGCTGTTCCTGGGCTGTGTGTGCTATGGCCTCATTTGCTCCTGTTGTCTTTGTGACCTAATTTTCAGTTGACCAGTGGGCCAGGCAGCTCCCCCAGCTTCACTGCACAACAGAAAATGATGTCATGGGCTATGCTTATTTTTAATGGTGCCTTAAAATTCTGGTCCCATGCCAGCACTTGCACAGCTATTTCTGCTGAGTGCCTAATCAGTAGGTCCAAGATGTGAGCTGAGACCACGCGCGAGGCTGCAATCCTGCTTGCTGGCTTTTTATATGGATGTGGATCTCTCTGTGCACCTTGCCAGCACATCCTGGTGCCTGCCTCCCTTTACCTCAGGAGCAACTCAATGCAGTAAATATTTACCAAGAACCCACTATGTGCCCTGGGCTGGCGCTAAAAATGTGTACCCTATTCTTGTCTGTCTTTTAAGAAATTAGAGTCAGAGCTCGGAATGAAGAAACACAGCTGTTAGAAGAACTGACTGTCAGGCCCACCAGACTCTCCCCTCATTGTCACAGCCTGAAATGGTCACAGAGTGCAGTTTTGTGGGTGCCTGGGCATGACTTTCAGCTGAAAAAAAATGTGTATGCACATACCATGCACACAACACATATATACTACGTACCCTTTTCTTTTTTTTCAACTGAAGTGAATAAAACCACACAGAAAATCCTATTGCTCAATGAATGAGGGAGGGAGCCACCACTGGTATGGCATCAAAATAGTTTATTACATGAGCTGGTGGTCACCTTGGAAAGCAGATGCCTTGGTCTTTGGAGGCCGAAAGATCAAGATTCAAATCCCAGTTTTACCAATTACTGGCTAGGACATGGGGAGGGTTAATAAACTTGCCAAGAGAATATTTACTGGGTGCTGACTGCTGTTATGAGCTCTGTACACAAGTCATTGCATTCAATCCCCACAACAGCAAACCAGGTAGATAGCACAGCCCCAGCTTCACTGGGTGGTGAAGGGGTTAAAGGTGGTGATGCTGAGAGCACCAACAGAACATCTGCAAACCCACCGTACACACAGCTGGTCTTCGCACACGGGAGCGGGACACAGGACAGGTAAACTTCTGTGGGGGATAGAGGACGAGCCGCAGGAGGGCTGCAGCTGGAACCTGGGGTGCTGGGGTCAGCTCCAAGACCCCAGCTGAGGAGTGAGATGGGAATGGGAAGAGGAGGAGGAGGAAGAAGAGAAGGGGAAGGCTGTGTTCAAATGGGCTCTGAGGAGGCACCCGAAGCGTGTTTTGCCTACACCATAAGTTTATCCCACTTAGTGCCCTGCTGGATAGTGGCCTGGTGTATTGGTCTGCTCAGGCTGCTGAAGCAAAATCCCACTGGTTGCAGAGTTTAAACAACAGACATTTATTGCTTCAAAGTCTGAAGGCCAGAAGGCCAAGATCAAGGTGCCAGGAGAGTCGGTTTCTGGTGAGACCTCTCTTCCTGGCTTGCAAACAGCTGCCTGTTTACTGTGTCCTCCCGTGGCCTTTCCTCTGTGCACGCGTGGAGAAAGAGCTCTCTGGCATCTCTTCTTATGAGGACACCAGTCCTATTGGATCAGCACTCCACCTTTACGTCCTCATTTAACCTTAATTACCTCCTTAAAGGCCCTATCTCCAAATACAGTCACATTGGGGTTTAGGGCTTCAATATATAAGTTTTGCGGGACACAAACATTCAGTCCATAACACCTGGTGGTGTCAGGGACAGATCAGCTGTCAGAATCCACATGTGCTTTGCCTCTTCTGCATAAAGTAGAGGTTAAGAGCAGGCAATCTGAAGCCAGGCTGCTGGGTTTGTATCCCAGCTCTGGGTGAGCATGGGCAAGTTTCTCAACCTCTTTGTACCTCGGTTTCCTCATCAGTGAAATGGGGACAGTAATATTCCAGCCTCATAGATGAATTGTGTGGATTACATGAAATAAAGCATACAAAGCTATGAGTGAGGAGCTGGGCCCACAGTGAGCACTCTGTAAAGGTTTGTCAACAAAACTAAACCACGGAGTGGGTCATTATTGACTCAGATCTCTTCTGACTGAGTATTCGCCCACCTGTGTGCCTACCTGGCCACATTTTAGATTGTGTGTGTGTGTGTGTCGGGGGGATGCAGATTAATTTAAAGACACAAGCTCTTCCCTCAGTAACCTACAGTTTTCTTAGGGCAATTTGTATCCAGGAAACTATTAAAGAGCAGCAAGAATTTTGTTCAGCGTCTGAGGCAATTCCCCTGATGTCGTATCCAAGGGCTTTCTCACTCTGCAAGGCCAGGCCTGCTTGCATTTCCCTGGGAAGGAAGCTCAAGATGGTCCACTTACAGTTACAGGTGAAGAAATCTTGGGTGAACCCCCACCAGGATCCTGTGACCCAAATGCTCCCTTGCAGAAGGTTGCTGAGTGGAGACTTTCTTTTTCTACTCTGTTGTTTTGGCCTTGACTTTTGCTTGTAGCTGTGTAAAGACAACTCATTTCTGTTCTAAAATCTTTCCAGGGAACATGCCCTACATCCCTTCCCAAATTGCTTTCTTATTAGGGCCACAGAGCAGGGCTACCTTGTGCTCACGGTCTGTTAAAATCTTCCTAGGCACCTGGTCGTTTACTTTTCCCAGGAGTTAAAACGTGCGTGTCCGACCAGCCTGGGCAACTGCACATCTTGACTCTTGCCACTCCCCCCGCATCCTACACACCCTACACACTCAGGGAGCTTATTCACCATTAGGTTTACTTCTAATTAATTAATTATTTGAGCACTTGTTAAACCTCTTTAGGGTGCCAGGCATTGTGCTAAAAGGAGAGAATATAGAGAAAATACAGAATCTCTTGGGGAGACAGACAAGGCAACAGGTGCAGAGGAGAATGCAGGTCCTATAATGGGGGCGTGGGAAACCATGTGAGGGGAGGAGCATCTAGATGAGACAGAGTGGACAAGGAAGGCTTCCTGGCAGAGCTGACACTTGAGCTGAGTTTTAAAGGATGAGCAATAGTTTGATAGCCAAGGAAAGAAGTAATGGCAGCAGTAACTGTAAATATGAAAGCTTGGAAGCACAGAGGGTAAGCGTGGCTGAAGTCAAGAGTGTGTAGTGGGAGGAAGAGGGGTCAAGGCTGAAAGATGGGCCGAGACCAGCTTTTTATTATTCATGGTAGAGATGATGTTGTTCTTCTTTACAGATGGGACAACTGGGAAGTTACCTCTGCTCACAAAGTTTGGTCATGGTGGAGGTGGGTGGAGGCCCGAGGACTTGAGCATAAACCAGGAGCTAGAAGGAGGAGAAAAAGGGAATGCATTCCCATATTTTTCTTGATGGTCTTTCTTCCCTCCTCACTGGACTTCCTTGGCTTAGAAAAATCATGCCTTTGTTCCCTACCGAGGACTGACTTACTACATTTCCTCTATAAACTCTGCTCCTGGGAATGTACAAAACCAGCCCTTTCTCCTCTATCTTACCTTAAGTGCTACAACTGAAGGCACTAACTATTTTTGGTGCGTTTAGTCCTGTTGTTGTGCTCTGGCTCAGTACCCATCCTCTGGAGAAGATGTAAAATTAGGGTCCTAACTGTAGCTCTATGGTAAGATTTCCCTCAGACGCTATTCTCAAGGGCAAATGGGCACTTTGAACATTCGAGCAACATTCCTAAATGCCTGCTATGTTCCAGAAGCTGGGCTAAGAGTTTGGAGTACAGAGAGGAGCAAGTTTCATTTGCTTCACTCAGTGAGTTTATAGCGAGGCCCACAGACAGATCATTTCTGTAATACGTGGCAGAGGCCTCTTCCTAGACATACTGAATCAGATGGTTGTGGGTGGGGGTGGGTTGTGGAGGTAGCTGTGGACTCTGCATTTCTAATAGGCACACTGGTGACTGCTCACTAAAGTTTGAGACCCACTGCTCAAATGGCTAGGGAGGAAAGGTCACTCAGTTCTAACCACTTTCCACATAAGAAGTACACATATGTTCTTCATTTGAGATGATGAACATTTAAGCTCTAAAATAATCCCCAAATATAAAAATAGTGCTAGTTATTACTTAATGTTTACTGGGCTCCAGGTATTGAATGACACACTTTACTCTCCATCCCAGTTAAGTGTCCCAACAATTTCATGACATCTATATTATTACCCTATTTCACAGATGATGATTAATGAGGTTACATAACTTGTTAGTCAATGCTCCCGACTCGAGCCCCTCTCTAACCCTGACCAAGGCACTTCTTCCTAGAGTTCCTTGTCTCTGTGCTGTAACTCCAGGTCAACTGCCACATCTCTTCCCTGCCCCAAGGCCTCCTGGGAGGAGGAGTCCATTAACCTAGAAGTTGCCTGCGTGAGAGAGAAACAGCGTCCAGCTTGGTGTGTGGCAGCAGCGGGCTGGAAAGCAAAGGGCTAAGGCAGCCACGGAGAGGGGATCCAATGAGTTCCTCTGCCCTCCCAGCCCTGCTTGCTGTCGTCCCTCTTCCTGTGTTTGCATTCCACCTTGTAATTAAGCAATCAGCTTTTCTCAGTGATTATTCACGGTCTCTGCTGGCAAAAGTCACTCGATCTTTGGCTTGATGCCTTCTAGTCAAAATGTCACCCAATACATGTGCTAATCACCCAGAACCCCCACTGCCCTGCTTGGCGTGCTCACTTTGGAACCAGGTCAAGCATCGTGCCCTCGGTTGCAGCTGCGCCACCTGGCCTGGCCAGGGTGACTGTCCCTGAAGTTTCTCCACAGGACAGCAGGCAGTGTAGATTTTGTCCAGATCTGCCCATGCCCATTGGATTGGGGGTGGGGGCCGCTGCCTCCTGTTCACACTCTATGGAGAAGGCACTGTCAGCCCCTGAACATGGAATGAAGCCCGCCTAGGAGGAATTCACAGAAGGGCTCCCACTGGCCTCTCCTGCAGGACTTGCTCTATTGCCAGACAAAGCACTGGAGAATATATGGTGCCAAGTGAGGACGCCCCAGCCCATGGGAATAGACTTAATCAGAGCCATCCACCCTTGACATTTATGTGGTGGCTGAACAGACAGTCTACAAGCTCACAGCTGAAGTTTCTCACCTGCTTACTAAATAACTGCAAGGTGGAGGGTTTTTAAAAAATATATGCTAAAGGTTTATAGTGCGAAAATTTTATGTCTGTGAAAGCCATTCTTTTTTCTTGGTTCTCTTTTCTCCCTCCTCTCCCTTATCTCTACATTTTATCCTCCTCTTTGCCAGCACAATCAGCTTCCATCTCTGAGTTTTCTCTCCCTTCCTCTCCTTTTTAATCACACTTCGACAATCTTTCAATCCTTGTGTCATCTGGGCAGGAACTCAATTTGATTTCATGTCGTCCACATGAGACGGTGTGCTTTAGTAAAAGAAAAGCATCAGGAACAGCTGAAGCGTCTTAGGACTCATTGCCTGGACTTTTGTAAGCTCTTTGAGGGCACAATTTATTTATTATTCTTTAAATCTTCTTCCTCCCCTCCCCTGTTGCTAGTATTTCATACGTGTGCATTTAATTTAAAAAGGGTGAATGCAGAAGAAAACTGGAGCTCAGGTTTCATGTTACTTGGAACCAGCATTTGTCATCTCTAAAAGGAGATGATCAGAGGGCTCCAGGCCACCCATAGGGCCCTTATATTGTCTGAGGTTTGCTAGTTGATGAATGAAGAGGATGGTGATGGGCGCGTGATACCTTTCCCGTTCTATGCAGGGGTCCTCTCTGCGGCTCATGAGCAGATCCTGTAGCCTGAAGGCATCTTCTGTGGCATCTCTGATCCACCTTCAGCAACCTCCTCTCCCACACTCCAATCTGATGCTGTCCCTGTTGACGGAGGACGAGGAGGAAAAGGGAGTGGGAAGGGCAAGATGAAGTGTGGCGTAGGGGGTACAAATGAGTCAGAGTGCCTCTTAGAAGAGGACATAGTACTTGAGGTCAGAGAGAAAAGCCCAGAAATCCTCCTATTCGGTTAACATTTATTGAGCATCTACTGTTTGCCAGGTATAGTGGCCAGTACTGGGAATACAATGGGGCAAAAACAATCGTGGTGCTGGCTGTCAGAAATGCCTCTTCTAATTTAGAGTGGAGTTGCTCAATCTTTAATGTGCACACAGATGATCTGGGGATCTTGCTGCAATCAGGATTCTGATTCAGTAGGTCTAGGTGGGGGCTGAGATTCTCCATCTCTAACAAGCTCTGAAGTGGTGCCTATGTGGTCGGTCCACGGACAACATGTTGAAACCAAAGATCAAGAGGAGAAATTGAGTCTTGAAGGGGCTGAAAATCCTGGAGGGAGGAGCAATACCCAAACTGAGTCAGCAGCCAAACTGGACAGGAGAACAGAATAGAACAAAAGGAAGGGCACGGATCTGAGGAATCAAGGAAGCAGTAAATGGAAATGGAGGGAAAAGACAGAGACTGGTAGAGAAAGGAAAACAGAAAAGGAGATTGGCGGTAGGAACAGGCCAAGAGGTGGAGCATATGACTCTGGAGATGAGGATTCAAGGCCGAAGGCTGCTCTTCCTCAGAAGTAGGCTCACCAGGAAAGCCAGGCCAGGATGGACAAGGCCATCAGCTGAAGCCAGAGGAACCAGGACGACAGAAATGGAAAGGCCCTCTGAATTTGGGGCTCCCATATCAGAAGAAGAAGTCGAGAGACGGAAGATGAGCAAGTCAATAATACATAGCTAACATGCACAAGAGTAGGGGAGAGCCAGTACAGCTTAGTGAAAAGTACCAATTATAGAGAGAAGCGATGCGTTCTTCTATTGTTAAGGAGACCCTGTAACTCAAAGTAGGTAAACAAAGGCAAACTAGATCTTCAGAGACCTTCTTAAATGAAGAGAAGAAAACCATCTGTAGTCAGCCTGATAATTTATGGGTACTATGTAAACAGTCCTTTCAAGATGGCTACGGGTACTTGAAAACAGTTGTTCCTTCTGTGATTGAAATATTTTCCCTGCAGTTTAAAGTCACGAATTAGTGACATCTGAATGAACGAGACTCTCAAGTCTCCATCTCCATCACCACCATCTCTGGCAGAGTGGGGGTGGTCAAGCCAATAATGGTTCCAGGGAATGGGGGGACCAGACATGGTTCTGTATGAATCTGCCCTTCCCCTTCTCACTTATTCTCCTGTCTCAGCATTCAGGGGGCCCCGCCAGCCAATAGCAGTTATGAGACGTGGGGTCCTGTGTCTGGCTGTCAATAATCAGAAGAGTCTATGCAACCAAACATGGGGTCAGTGGCTCAGAGGCTCTGTCGCCTGAACTCTTGCTATTGAGAATGTGCATCACTGAGATCAGGAAACGAAAGATCCCATCTGTTCATGTCTGCGCCCGACCAGCCCTGTCTTCCTAGAGCCATTTGTTCTTTCTCTCCCTCGCCTCATCGGCAGATTATCTGTGGGTCTCTTGCTCTCATCAGCAAATGGCACAGTTGTCACTAGAAAAGGAATAGCAGGCAGGAAGGGAAAAGGCCAGGGGTTAACTGTGTCAGCAGTGAGGTACATGGCCGCTTCAGTGGCTCCTGAAACAGCCCTCCCATAGAGGAGTAAGCAGGTGGGCCAGCTTTCCTCCATTCCCTAAAAGAGAGAGCTGAAGTGTGATGGAGACAGGTTAGATGTGAGGGAGGGATTCGGCAAAAGCACGAACTTTTGGGACTATAGCGGACCATGAGACCGTCCCAGGGGTCTAGAAAGGCACAAGGGCATTTCATTTCTCTTTAGATGTTTGACAGTGACACTACACAGAGACCACTTGAGGTTACTTCCCTCCTTTGGATACTGGGTTTCTCCTATCTGTGTCATTTGGGGATGGCCAGGGATCCTTCACCAGCTGCAGGACTGATGGAGTCCATGCTCCCCATGTCAGCTTGCCCAAGTCAGGCCTTGACCTCCTAGGTGTGGAGACACCTTCCCTATAGGACCCACAGTAGTAGGGCACCTGGTCCTGGGCACAGTCCTGATGTACCTTCTGCTCCAGCTGCTGAGGAGGGGTCACAGGTCCTGGGGGTGGGCTCTCTGGGTCAGGTGCCAGATAGCGACCAAGGACAAGCCTTTTTAGTCACTGCTAGTGACTCCTTCTCCTAAGGGACCCAGGATCGGAGTCGAGCAACAGGCGCAGGATTCCCTATGCCTGTGCAACCAGGCTCTGAGTTAGGAATTATGGGGGCCACAGAGGAGCATGCGACCTCATTCTTATGAGCACCTCAAGGAATATTCAGGAACATACCTGAAAAGGCCAAACGTACTCACGAATAGACGAAGTGCAATCTGCCAATGATCATGAACCCCACACAAGGGCGAGGTGCTGTCAGCAGACGAGCGCCTGAAGTGAGCGGTTCTGCCACGAAGGGTGCAGATGACCACTGGGGTCGTCCTACTTCACCTATGTAAACCAGCTGTCGGCTTGGGGCCTCCACGCTCTTTGAAATCTGGATGAAACTGCTTTGAATTGGCCCCCAATTCCACAGATTATTAAAGTTAAAGTCTTTTCCAAGATTTTGACTGACCTCTGAAGCAGTGGATGGCTGGACTTTTAGAAAAGTGAAATTTATCTTGTCTTTACTTCCTCTGCCTCTTGGATTCCACCTTTCTCGAAGGACATCTCTGTCCCTCTCCATACTGACCCCAGTGCAGAACTCAGATCTTTTTAAAGCCCTTCCTCTCCGACCGAAAACAGTCACTCTCACTAAGTCCTGTGCTTTTGGTAGATTGTACTGCAGACCATGGAAAGCACCATCAGGCAGGACTGACCACTGCCATCTCTGGGCTCCCTTTTTCTCCCCGCTGCTCACTCCCTGCCTCTGAGGGATCCGGTCCCCCTCCACTCCTCAGAGCAGCCTCCTCCCCTCGGAGCCTGGTGCCATTTGGTTTCCAGGACACGGGGAGAAGGGCCTTGTTTCTATCGTGAGCGCTTACCTGAGTACACACCCAACAGAGGCGGCTCTCTTCTGAAGAGAGACTTGGCTGCCGGTTCTACAGTGGACAGGCTTCCCCACTTTGCTACCTGATATTGGATGGACGCGGGGACCATCCTCTTTTCACAAATCAGGAAACTGAGACTCAGACAGTTAGGTGAGATAAGAGGTGACAGGGCTGTACCGGGCAGTGGAAAGATCACAAGTTAGGGGTCAGGCAGAATTAGGGTGAATACCAACTCTGCACTTTACTAGTTGTATGACCTTGGGTAGATTACTTAATCTTTCTGAGCCTCAGTTTCCTCCTCTGTAATTCCCACCTAGTCTTCTTATTGGGAAGAGTAACAGATAAGACATGTGAGAATGTCTAGTACAATGCCTGGCGTAGAAAATGTGCTCTGTCCAATAGCGGATTTGCCCCAGGATTACAGACTGCTGGTGACAGGCTGTCTCCTGATGTCCAGGGCACTGTCTGACTGTGGCATCCCCACTGTGTCAGTCAGGGTCAACCACACAAACAGACTGGTAGGAGATATGTATTGAGTGATTTATTGCAAGGAATTGGCTTATGTGATTGTGGAGGCTGGCCAGGCAAGTCTGAAATCCATAGCGCAGGCTGTCAGGAAGGCAGGCTGGAACCCTCAGACATGGTTGGAGCTGCTGTCCACACGTGGAATTTCTTTTTCACCAAAGAAGCCTCAGCTCTGCCATTAAGGCCTTTCAACTGATTGAATCAGGCCCGCCCAGATCATTGAGAATAATCTCCCTTACCTAAAGTCAACTGATTATGGACCTCAATCACATTTACAAAACATCTTTGCAGCAATTCCTAGGTTAGTGAATAACTGGAGACTGTCACCTAGCCAAGTGTGACACATAAAACTGACCATCATACCTACTAAACCGTGAGCTCCCTGAAGGCAGGGGCTGTGATTTCGTCTCTGCCTTCACAGGCTTGGCATCAAGCTGCCAGAAGGCAGGCACTCAGTGTCTGTTTGTTGAATGAATGTATCAGTGGAGGTCAGATTATAGAGTCCCTCGAGGGTCTTCTAAGTAGGCTGTTTTATCCTAAAGGCAATGGGGAGCCATGGCAGGGTCTTGAGCAGGAGTGGAGGGGATGTAGCTGCTGCTTTCTCTGTTGAAGCCTTGTGCCAGCAGGTAGCTCCTCTCTGAGAAAAGGAGGAATGAAGTCTGATGCCTGCATCCTTCGTGGGTGGATTGTTCCTGCTCGGGAGACATTTCTCTTGAGTTCTGTCTAAAGGGTAGAGACTCCCTGGGGAGTGTGTTCCAGACAGGCCACTAAATTTAGTCCTCTGCCTTTTTACAAAAGAAAAACCAAACCATGATATTTTACCCTAAAATTACGCCCAGGCTTTTGAGGAGAGTGAGTCCCCATGTGGCTGAGGCAGAGGGGTCTGTCTCAAATGTGACCCTGAGGGCTCCCTTCTTGCGGCTACTACTCTGGGGAGGGGGGTGGTTGCATCATTCGGCCGGGCCGTGACTTGGACCAGGCAGCCGGTGGGCTCGCAGGCCCCACAAGCAGAGAGGAAGCGGGAGCAGGTGCCGGCCCGACTGGGGTCCCTGCCCCCGATCTTCTCTCCCAGAGGAATTAGCCATGCTACAGTAGACACGAAGCAAGGGCTTTTCACATCTCGATCAGAAAACAAAGAACAAGAGATTTCATTTACTCTCTGCATCCAAGCCCCTGCGCAGGCTCGGAGCCTCAGGGAATCCCTGGCTGCGCTGGAGACCCCGCGGTGCTACAGGCAGAGCCGGCTCCCACACACCCGTGCTGCTCTTCCAGACAAAGTGAGCTCTCCGGCCAGGAGTGGAGCCAGATCAAAGGGCCACCAGGAACTCTGAACATAGAGAAGCATATTCATTTCTTCTTTCAATGCTCTAATGGATGAATTGTCTCATATCCCCTCACCTCACCTAAAGACATCATTTTTGCTTTTGAGAAGACTGAATATTACTTTCAATCATATCATCATTAAATTCTTAATGAGTTTGGGGGGTTTTCCTGCTGTTTCTGGGATTCCTTGAGGATGTTTGAAGATTCTCCACTGGGTCTAGAGACCCAGAGAATGGAGCCTCACATGTGCTCCAACATGGGATCATGTTGAACCCAAGGACCAGGAGGCCCCTGAGGGGCTGGTCAGGTCATCCCGCGGTCCGGGGCTGCCCCACACTGAGTGAGTTCATTTCCAACCTGTTCAACCAATATTTCCTAATCCCTCCCATGCCATTCCCCATGCATGAAAAGATGAGTTGGCTGTGTGTCGCTGTCCTCAAGGAACAGTGCTAAGCTGGGGAGACAGATACAGACCGTGATGATACGGGATGATCCAAGTGATGCAAAAAATGGCCCAGGGTGCCAAGTGAGCCCGGAGGAGGGTACTGAATCCACTGTGGCTGGGACAGGCTCCTGGAGGTGGAAATACCTGGACCGAGTCCTGAAGGATGAGTAAGAGTTTCCAAGTGAAGATGAAGATGAAGTGGAGGAGAGGAGGGCATTCAAAGCAGAGGGAATAGAACATGCAAAGCCACAGAGCTGGAAACAGCCTGAGATGGGGCAGGAAACAGAGACTAGACTGGCGTTGCTGAAGGTGAAAGTGTGAGGCCTCAGGGCTAGCATCTTGGTCTATATCTGGGGGAGGGAGTGGCTCAGTCAGACTTGGTTTTACAGACACCTCTGTCTGCTGCTGAAAGCAAGATCAGAGGCAGTTAGAACTAACCCTGCTGTTTAGGTGAAAGATAATGTGTCCTTGACCTTGGAGAAGAGAGGACAGATTAAAGAAATATTTGAGAGAATATCATCAGGCCTGGAGGATTTGGATACCATCTCCTTAGACATTTTGAAACAGCACACCTGGTATTGTAATTCTTTCTTCTACCTAGCATGACTCCTTCCCGATGCAGGGTAAGCTCATTCCCTGGCTCAGCCGTTGCTTCTTCACACCGAGTGTCGCCTCTTCACAGGTTCAGGGGAGTCTAGAGCTCAGACCTTTGGATGCAGCCTCCATCTTGCTCTGCTGGGTCTGGTGCTTGTCTCCGCTTCACTGTAACTCAAATAGAACATGCAAGTGTAGTCAGTGTTGGAAACCCTGGCTTAGGGCCTCTGAGACTCCGGACTCCTCTCCAGGCCTCTCATCTATGCTTGGCTTCTTGGCAGAGCCCTTTGTAGTCTCAGATGAGCACGCTTACAGGTTCCCCCAGAGTCAGGAGGGAGCAGCATTCAGTCAGATGATTCATAGTCTAAATTGGGGTGCAGAAGCCCTGGTTAGCACACATCTGCCAAAGTCCCCAAGCATGGTGCAGGTCGAAGTCTTATCCTTGGTGGCATCTGTTTGCTCATCTGTCAAGGGAGCTAATAATACTCGTACTGCATGATCCTCTCTGGAATCTGGTTGATCGGGATGTGCCGGGGGAAGGCTTATGCGCAGGTAGGGTGAGCTATGCGGCATGTGCTGCTGGGGCAATGGGCAGGATTTGACCACTTTCCATCCCGTCCCCTGAAGACACCCTCCCTGTCCCTCTCATGCTTGGGAAACTCTGGAGCTGAAGGTGGGGGTGTACAAGTAAAGCACCTGGACCCTCCTAGATGCCCCTCATCTCCAGACAGGGAAAGAGGGAGGAGTCTGCTTTTACTTCTCTGCCCACTTCCAGCCCTGAGAAAGACCATAGCCTTTGGAGCTCACCTTCCCTCCACCTGGAAAGTGCCTCACCCTTGCCCTCAGGAAGAGATGGAGGGCTGCTTGCTTAAAGGGCTGGTCCGATCATGTGCTAATCGAAGGCCTGGGCAAGTAGCTGCTCATGTTCCCAGGAGGCCAACACTGAGACATAAAGGTAAAGCTTTATGGAGGGAGCAGAGGTCTAAGCACACAGCCCTGAGGTACTTGATGCAGCTCCTTACAGCCACACAGGAAGGAAATGGAGCTTCTGAGACTTTCCTGAGAAATCTAAAGCTCCTTTTAAATAACAAGGAGACATTGGTGAGGGGACTTCTCGGCTGCTATGTTTTCCTTCGAGGGCATTGAGCCTCACTTCCAAGGCACCCCCCTGCCCTCTGCACCCAGAGTTGGAGATCCTCTTTATGGGGAGCCTCAAATTGGTCTGTAAGCCCAGATCCTCAGCTTTCATCTGCACACGTGGAGTTGAAGGAAGAGTAGCTTGAGCAGGAACAAGGAATCTCAAAGAAGCATCATCAAACACAATTTCCTTATTCTAGAATGCTGTAAGAAGAGCTTTAGGCTTTCATTATGCTCCCACATGCCCTTGACCCTCAAGGAGCCCCTTGCTGGGTGGGGCAGATATTTTGGTTCTATTCCCATTTTAAAGATGAAGAAACTGAGTCAGAAAATAGCAAACTTTGTGGAAAGCGAATTGGAATGGGGATGAGGAGACATGGGTTCCAGTCTAACACGGCTAGACTTGCCGAGTCTCAGACCCCTCATCTGGAAAATGAACAACCAGTTGGGTGAGATTAGCAGCTTTTGGACTGGAATTCCTGGGAGGATGAGTGCCTCTGGGCCCACCAAGAGGGTGAAGCATGATCCAGGAAGCCAGAACCCAAGAATTTCTATGCCTACTTCAATCAGAGCTCCCACTTTTATCTGTTATATATTGGGATTCCACATGGAACTTCATTCAAAGACAGGATTTCTCAGTTTGAAAAGTTTAAAAACCACTGAACTAAATAGTGTCTAAAGTCCCTTCCACTTCTAAATTCTGTGACTCTCTTGAGTCAGGTCTGTTCAGCCGTGATCTGATGCTCTCTCTACCCCTTCTCCCGGACCGGTGGGTGACGGAGAAGTGGGACGGGGTGGGCTGTCTGCCTCAGACTGGTTGCCTTGACTTTGGCCAGAAGCATCTCCCCAATGGAGATGGAGGGTGGACTGGGATGTTTTCATCTTGGCATCTCCAGCACCTATCACATTGTAGGCAGTCACTAATGAGTGGGGGACAGCTCCACTCCAAGTGGAAGGACTTTTAGAAGGACTTGCTCCTCAAAACATTCACATGACTGGACAGTGGAGAGGAGAGGACAGTGGAGTACCCTGTGGCTGAGGGGAGGAATGCCACTAGGACGCTGTCTTTAAGCTCCAATATTAATAAGTTAACACTAAATTGCTACTAGCCAGTGGGTGGGGATACCATTTGTGACAGATTTCTGCTAGTAAAGAGAGGTACGAATAGTGCAGTGGGTGGTCAAGACATCTGTTCATCCTGTGATTCTCTGGCTTTGGAATCTTTAAATTTTTTGCCACTTGCTTTCTTCTCACTTGAAAATAAAGGGAGTTCTGATGAAGGTGAGATTTCCTAGATTTCTTCAGTTATTGGTGATGGGGGTGAGAGAGTATTAGGTGATTTCCAAGTGGATCTCTTTACTTCTCATTAGCTGTTTGCAGTCTTTCTTTCCACCACAAAGCAAGGAGGTGATATTTAGATGCTGGAGGTAACCCTAGGGCACCACAGAAAGAAGGGTCAGTGGAGTGGGTGTGGGA
This sequence comes from Tapirus indicus, assembly GCA_031878705.1. NCBI lineage: Eukaryota > Metazoa > Chordata > Mammalia > Perissodactyla > Tapiridae > Tapirus > Tapirus indicus. The sequence continues at coordinate 83,713,619 of CM062922.1, forward strand.
AGAAGAGGTAAAGACATCAGCCTGGGCTCTGCTTATGACACTGGACATCTGAGTGCTGACTGGAGGCCATCACCACCACCAGCTACTACCATGGTGCAACAAAAACGACCTCCGAGTGCTTGCTATCTTTTGTTGCATCTTTTTCCTTCCCCATTTTTAAATTGATGTCTTAATAGTTTATAACATTGTGAAGTTTTAGTTGTACGTTATTGTTTGTCAATCACCATATAAATGCTTCTCTTTACCCCTTGTGCCCACCCCTTCCCCCCCTTGCCCCTGCTAACCACCAACCAGTTCTCTCTGTCCATGTGTTAGCTTATATTCCACATATGAGTAAAATCATGCAGTGTTTGTCTTTCTCTCTCTGGCTTATTTCACTTAACACAATACCCCCCAGGTCCATCCATACTGTTGCAAATGGGAAAATTATGTCGTTTTTATGGCTGAGTAGTATTCCATTGTATATGTATATGCCACATTTTCTTTATTCAATCATCAGTCAAGGGACACTTGGGTTGCTTCCACTTCATGGCTATAGTGAATAATGCTGCAATGAACATAGGGGTGCATAAGCCTCTTTGGATTGTTGATTTCAGGTTCAGTGGGTAGATACCCAAGAGTGGGATTGCTGGATCATAAGGTATTTCTATTTTTAATTTTTTGAGGAATCTCCATACTGTTTTCCATAGAGGCTGCACCAGTTTGCATTCCCACCAGCAGTGAATTAGGGATCCCGTTTCTCCACAACCTCTCCAACATTTGTTGTTTTTTGTCTTGGTGATTATAGCCATTCTAACGGGTGTCAAGTGATATCTTAGTGTAGTTTTGATTTGCATTTCCCTGATGATTAGTGATGTTGAACATCTTTTGTAGCATCTTTTGTGTCTTTTGTTCAAGATTCAAAGTCCTGATAGAAAATGTGATTGGCTGCGTCCAGAAGTGATTGGATTAAGTCACGTGGTTGGTCCCTGGCTGTACAAGTAGTAGAAGAAATTTTTGGCTCTTTGGCTTCCATAGTAGGAGGCAGCCAATGAAAAGGAGAACCAAAAATTATCCTCTGTCAAGATTTCACAAATAAGGAAAAGGTAAATCCAAGTAAGTAATTTGAGACATGTAGCAGAAACTACTAGCTAGTTAACAAAATACTTTCCCCTTCTTCCTGGGCACAGAGTTGGACTGTGTTTCCCAGCCTCCTTTGCAGTTGGGTGTGGCCATGTGACTGAGTTCTAACCAATGAATGTGAGGGGAAGTGATGCCATTCCCCTTGCCTCAGTTCCATGCATGCTTCCATGCACGCTGTCCCATGCTCCTTTCCCCTCTGGCTGGCTACAGTGGAGATGATCACCCAGTGAGATCTTGAGAGCCATATGTTGAAGATGGCAGATCCACAAGATGGAAGGAGGTTAGGTCTCTGAATTACCTCCTGGGGGAGAGGTGCCTGTCTGGGCTCTTAGGGGGAAAAGAAACCTGTTCATTATGTTAAGTCACTGCAGTTTGAGGTTTATCTGTTACAGCTAGCATGACCTTAAGTGAATATTGGGTGCTATTAGGAAGAGGGTGGAAGTTAGACAGTAAAACAATTTACGCTTCTCCATCTCAAAGAGAGGGGAGGTCAGTAAGGGCAGTTGGGATCAGACTGTAGAGGGTCTTGAAGGCCTAGATATTCAACAAGAGGCACAAGAAGTTGGATCCTCTTTGGTCATCATAACACCAATCTGCAGGCAGATGAACAGTACTTTCTGGGTTCAAGGTCGTCTCCTTCAGGAGAGTTCAGACAGCTTTATTAACCCACTAAGAGCTGCTTTTCTCAGGCAAGCGAGAATACCAGCAATTCCTCCATTTGGCTTGGCAACTTGGGGATGATCTAGTAAGGGTGAAAGGGGCTGCTAGCCAGGCTGTCAAGGTGATGTTTTGGAATGTGCTCATGTGTCCCTCAATGTCCTTCTGGGCCTGGGCATCCCTATGCCCCTTGTCTTTGCTTTACCACAATACAGATTATTTTCCCTTCTCTGGTCACAGGTCCAGAAAAAACACTAGACCAGGAGTCAGGGAAACTAGGTTCTAAGTCCCCATTCTGCCACAAGTGGTTGTATGGCCTTAGGAAGTTTTTTCCCTTCTTTGGGCCATAAAATGAAGGTGTTGGATTAGTTGCTTGCTTGGTGATTTTTTTTCTTCCCGCTCAGTCATTCTGCCAACATGGATTCCTAAACACGATGCCGATCTCTTGGCCCTAGAGGGGGAAATGAACAAGCACCCTGGCTCTGTGCAGTACCTCCTTGGGTGCATTGACCCTGTGCCTCCCTGTAACTCAGTTCACCAAACCTGCCAATTGGCAGCATTACCGAGGTCCTCCTGTGCACGGCATTGTGGGGAGTTACAGGAGAGGAAGGCAACTCTTTCTTAGAAGAGCTTGAATTGGATGCAAGTCTCTTGACTTCTAATTGCAGCTTAGTGGGGTAGGGAATGGGCTGGTATTTATGGGTATGCCAAGTTTTTGGAAGGGGAATAGCGATGCAAATAAACTCCACATGGGCACTGAAACCAAGCCTTCTGGGTCCTAATCAAGTGTGCAGGTGGCTGGGTTTTTGCCTGCTGAGCTTCTACGCTCTGAGGACCTCTTTAACTTCAAGTGAGCCTGTGCTTTCATGAAGGGGCTTGGATGGGCTTGAAATGGAGAGCTGCGAGGCATCAGCTGCCAACTTAGGATGGGGATGGAAGCTGAGGAGGAGCCTGAGGGCTCTCCCCCTCTAATGGCATCCACCTTCCCAGGTTGTTTGGCCTGTGTGGAGTAGGGTGGTACCGACCCTCACCATGGGCTCTCCCAGCTGACAAGGGGCTGAGATGGTCCTGGGAGGCCCAGTCTGGGGCTGTGCCAGCTTGGAGCAAAGAAACTGCTGTTCTCTCAGGAGTCTCTGCCCTCCGTGTCTTCCCCCTCCAGGCTGCAGCCATTTGTTCTTTGGGGGCTTCTCTGCTCGTTGTTGTCTGTTGTTTGCTTCTCAGGCACTGCTTCCAGCTTCCTTGTCAGTCTTAGGGTTAGTCTGTCACAGGAGACTTTGCTCTGGGATCAAAGGCCTAGTGTTAGGAATGTGTGAATCTTGGTCAGGCAGGAAGCAGCTCCACGTCTCGGCTTTAAAACAGCTTCCCGTTTTCAGAAGTTCACCAGCATTTTGTGTGTTTGTGTTTGTGTGTGTGTGTGTGTTGGAGGGGGTGGTGGCCAGGATGGAGAAGTAGAGGCTAGCAGGGCGTGCTTCCTCTGAAGGCTGCATGGGGGCTCCTTCCTCGCATTTCCTTCTGGTGGTTGCCGGCGATCCTCGGTGTTCCTTGGCTTCTAGATGTGCCACTCCAATCTCTGCCTCCGTCATCTCATGGTGTCCTCCCTGTGTCTCTGTGCCCAAATTTCCATCCTCTTATGAGGACACTGGTCATTAGATTAGAGGCCATCCTAATCCTGTATGACCTCATCTTAATTTGATTACATCTGCAAAGACCCTACTTCTAAATAAGGTCACATTCGTAAGTAGCAGGGATTAGGATGTGAACATATGTTTTTTGAGGACACAACTCAACCAATGTCAGGAAGGTACCTACTAAAGTAGGATTCCCACTGGTTAAAACCATTGAATGAGGTGGAACCTGACTTGTTGATCTTTTATTTCACACGGGCATTAACAATGTGCAATTTCCCGGTGCCAACTCTTCATATCTCATTCCTCAAGGAGTCGTTCAAAACGAATAGAGAACAAGAAAAGTCGGAAATGAAGCTACTTTCCTGTTTTCTTCTGAAGCGAATTCTTACAAGTGAAAACTGCAAAGTGAGTGGCTGGCCTTTCTATGTGTCCATTTTTCTTTTCGTGTATGTGTGAGGAAGACCAGCCCTGAGCTAACGTCCGTCGCCAATCCTCCTCTTTTCACTGAGGAAGACTGGCCCTGGGCTAACATCTGTGCCCATCTTCCTCTACTTTATGTGGGACGCCCCCACAGCATGGGTTGACAAGTGGCGCGTCTCTCCGCACCCGGGATCTGAACCTGTGAACCGGGGGCCGCTGAAGTGGAGCGTGTGAACTTAACAGCTATGCCACCCGGCTGGCCCCAGCTCTGTGTCCATTTTTCATTCACTGGTGTTCCATGGTTACTGTTGGTCATTATATCCACTCAAGAATCCAGTCCCTGAAGACAGGAGCCGTGTCTTAAACTCTCTGCATCTGTTAAGCACATAACCTAGTGCTAAATGCACACAGAGTGAGTTCTCCATACTTATGAAAGGAAAGATTTATTTCCGATTCTTTCCACTCCTGTCCCTGTTGTGCCTATGAAGTCATTCTCTCCACTCTGAGTGAAGGATGAGGGTCCCAGAGTCTTCAAGCCAGATCCATGGCCTTCCTGTCAAGTCGGGCTGTGGGAGGGGATAGTTTGAGTTTGGTCCCATTACTGATACTCTGCCGCACTCCTGGAGCTCTTCAATCTCCACTGAGACCTTCTGTCAAGTCGTGCTTAGTCCCTCAGATCAGGAGGCATCAGTCCTCAGCGAGTTCCAGGCAAGGACAGCCCAGGAGATCTCTGCATTTCACTTAAGCCAAAGGGCCTGCTGTGGCCTTAAGATCATAAATGGAGGTGGTGGGGGGGGGACTTGTAAGACATTGGCACTTCCTTATCAAAAAAAAAAAAAGAAAGAAAAAGGTAAATAAGTAGAACTTACTAACACCAGTTGTGTTCAGCCTTTGGGAGTGGTTGTGGCAAAGCCAGCAGGCTACCTGCCTCATAGCCTTTATCTTGTCCCACATGATTTGGCCATTTCTGATTGTATCAAGGCCCAGATTCTTGCTCTTGACCAATCCCCAAAGCAAGGACTGTGGCTGTACTCAACACATTCCGAGTTCCTAGAAAAGTCAAATGGGGGAAAGAAAATGGCGCCAGAGGGATCCTTTCTTGCCCATTGCTTAGTCTTTGCTAGAATTGCGGCTGTCTCTGCCCCGTTTGCTCCTAGGCCCTGCCATTATGCCTTATTTTCATACCTGGAAAATACATTCTAGGCAAAAACTAAGTTTTAATGGACATGTTGGGATTTATAGCCTCAGTTTTATCCGAGTTTCTCCCGTATTCGGGCCTGTTGGGACGTCCGGTGAAGCAAAGCTCCGAGGGACCTGCAGCAGGAAGACGGGGGACTAACTCCAAGTGGAGGGAGAAGGCGGGCACCTGCACTTGATCCCAGGACAGGGAGCCGTCCCCAGAGTGGAGGGGCCACTTGAAAAATAGCCACAGTCTTCCACTCAGATTGCCTTCCTCTGTCCCCGGGGACTTGTGCCTGAACCTCAGGATGAGGAAGTTGCCAGACAGGCCTTGTCAGTACCTGGAGAGCTATTGCCTGGCCCTCCCGGGGGCACCGAGGGCCCGGCCAGACGGCAGCCTGGGCCTCACACTGGCTGCACTGGCCGCAGCGTTGCTCTCAGGGATTGGAGGTGCGGGCAGTGGTGTCGGCTCTATGGGAAGCAGTGCTGGTGACAATGGTGGCCCTGCCTGCCAGAGTTAGTGATGCAGCAGAGGTGTGGGCCCAGTGTTGGAAGCAGCCCCTTTAGCTTTCCAGATGCCAACAGTGACAGAATGTCACCTGAGGGATCTTAGGGGACAGCAGCAGTCATTTGGTGACAGAAGCGGGCATCAGTAGTACGGCTGCCATTTGGGGGCAACTAGAGACACCACCAGAGTGAGCCAAATTTGAGGCTGAGGGAAGTAGCACAGCTACTTAGAGAGTAGAGCTAAGACGTTTTCTCAGAATCCCGTGAGACACCACCTAGTGATGCCTGGATGGAGCGTAAAAGGAAGCAGAATTCCATAGAATGGAAGGTGTGGAAGGGAAACGGTCCTGTTTTATGCCTGTGGTCACTGTGTCACCCATGAAGGCTAGTGGGGAACATGGGTCACTCTGTAAAGCTGGAACATTCCAACATGCAGCTTCAGTGGAGAGAGACACATTTCAATCAAATCAGATGCCAGGGATCTCAAACAGAGATGCCACTTTTTAAAAAGGCAGACATTTCTAAAAATGTAGAGAAGGATGGGGGCCGGTCCGGTGGCATAGTGGTTAAGTTCGCGTGCTCTGCTTCAACAGCCCGGGGTTGGCAGCATGGCAGGTGCCATGCTGTGGCAGGCATCCCAAATACAAAATAGAGGAAGACGGGCACAGATGTTAGCTCAGGGCTACTCTTCCTCAGCAAAAAGAGGAAGATTGGCAGTGGATGTTAGCTCAGGGCTGATCTTCCTAACAAACACACAAAAATGTAGAGAAGGTGCTGGACATGTACCCTTATTGGGAGAACAGGAGACATGGACCCTTGAAAAGATAGTGTGCTAGGAGAAGAGCTGAGCATGTCACATCCACGCTGTGGGCCCAGCTGCTGGCCTCATCAGAACTTCAGGGGAATCATTTTCTCTCTATCCTAAGCCCTTGCTCTTCTCTTAGCAAATTCCTTTCTTTTCACTTTCCAAGGCCAAAGGAGTATTGGCATGATTTGTTCCCACACTCTATTTAGTTTCATTCAGTTCAATTCAACAAATATTTATTGAATGAGACAGTCCTGAGTCCGGGTTGTAGAGAACACACATATGAGCCAGACACTGTTCTTGCTCCCAAAACGTTTATAATTTCTATGGGGATAGAGGTGGAATAAGACAAATGCACACGCGTCAACCTAACACACAAACACCTTTCAAGGGTCATCTCTCTCTAAAATATGTTGGGAAAGAGAAGCAGTAAATGAGGAAGTTGCTAGCACTCTTCTCAGCATCCCTCGAGGAGGCTTAAATAGCACATCTCTCTCTTCCCACCGTAGAGGGAGGGCTGGGAGGCAGGCTGCACTTACTGTTTGTTCTCTCCTTTTCTCCTCATAGCATAACTCAAGGCTGTGTGAGGTTTACCCAAAGGCTGAGGTAATCAGATGATGTTGGGGATTGAACCAAAAAGATACGTTCAAGGCCTAACCCTTGCTACCTGTGAGTGTGACCCTATTTGGAAATAGGGTCCAAATGTAATCAAGTGATCAAGTCAAGATGGGGCGGCCCCTAATCCAGTCCTTATAACAAGAGGGAAATTTGGATACAGACAGAAACAGAGAGGTGACAGAGGCGGAGGTTGACCCTTGGCTGCAGCTACCAGCCAAGGAACACCAAGGAGTGCCGGTGACTGCTGGAAGCTAGGAAGAGGTGAGGGGGGCGTCTCCCCTACAGTTTCCAGGGAGTACGGCCCTGCTGACACCTGGAGTTTGGACTTCTAGCTTCCAGAGCTGTGAGACAATAAATTTCTGCCGTTCTAAGCCACCCAGTTTGTTACAGCAGCCCTAGGAAACGAATTCAGATGGAATCAGCTCATAGAATGGGAAAACTGAGAGCTACAGCTAAGTACACTTTCCCCTAGTTGAGGGAAGAAAGTCACCCCAGGAGCTTAATCTTCACTAGGATGCCATCGTTGCCACCCCTCAGCCCCTCTCCCTCTCTTGTCCTCAGGACTGTGTCTTTGTGAATGTCTCTCCTTGTTTATTGTTCTTTTGGGGGCTCTCCACAATCCAAATGTGGCCCAGAGGGACTGGTCTTTGCCCAGGATTTGTCACCTCCCTCCAGCAGTTCATTACTTCACACTTGATTTATTCACGGTAGAGTGACACCCAGGGTGAGACCCTTCAGCGTCATGGGACCCTGCCTCTCCAGAGTGGGGATGGTGGCTTGGATGGACGTGTATACTCCATATGTGGCACCTTTGGGCTGGCCCCCCAGTGTTCACTGCAGACCACTTTATATTTCCCATAGGTTGCCCACAGATCACACCCACACACACAGTCAGTGATCCCCAGAGACCCCACATTCTCTCAGCTAAGGGTGGCAAGCTCTTGGCTTGGGATTCTGACTGGATTACATATGCAGTGCTATCTCTTAACTTGTCTGGAGCCCTGAGCCTCTTACCACGTGAGCAATTCATAAAACAAAAAATAGTAAGTGACAGATTTGGAATGTGAGCTCTTTGGAGTAGAAGACACTTTAAAAACCCGCCAGGGTTTTAGTCTATATTCAGGTTGCATATTTCTTCCACTCTGCAAACCTATGAACTGAGCAGATGCCTGGGGTCAAGCGTGATTGAGAAATGGGTGATCTTATTATCGGACTTAGTGACCTGGGAATGGAGAGAAATGAAAAATAATTTTTTTTCCATTTTTTTAAACCGTCTTTCTGTTTCCATCTCCTCCTCAGGGATGGCGCCACACTCATGCCACTGATCACAGATTGCCAAGGCCCTGCAGTGTGCCTTGCCCGGCAGCACAGAAACCCAGAACTGGAGAAGCAGAGGATGGAGTGCACTGTCCTGAAGGCCAGACAGATCCCTACCGGCTGGTCTGCTGTGGCAAGCTGGCACCCCAACCACACGGTGCTAAGGAAGCAAACACCATTCCCACCCCCAACCTGCAGCTCAGCTCTGTTCAAACATCTCATTTTCTCTCCCAGGCCTCTTGCAAATCCTCTGTTTATCCTGCTCTTTCTCCCACCTGTTGACTGGCGTGTTCTTTCCACCCTGGATATTTCACTCCACCGCCCACCCCTTCCCTTGCCTGTACTCACTATCAGCTCAGTTGCTCTTGATACCAGATAATTTGGTTTTTGATTGGGCATTAGATGGATTTAAAGATGTCAGTTCTCTGCTTTCTGGATTACAGTCAAACCCTCTTAATATCATTGTCCTGCTCAGCCCGCTGGAGCCTCGGCCCTGCCACTTCCCCGCTCGCCCTCTAGAGGCGCCGTTACTCCTGCCTGTGGACCGCCTCACTGCAGGCCCGGGGTGGGATACGCAGAGTGCCGGCTGCTCTGTGCTCACCTACACTGCGCGTCCTAAGAAGCGATGTCGCCCACTGAGGGTTGGCCCCGATGTCCAGCTTTCTCAAGTTGAATTTTCTTTCTTCTTCTTATTATTAAGCTTAAGATGAGAGACCCTGGATGACCCAGGAAAGTAACATAAGGTTCATGGAACCTCTTCTGGGCTTTCCAGCTCCCTTTTGGAATAAAGTGCGTTTGTGCCGGCAGAGGGTGGGGGAGGGGGCGTAGGCAGTGGGGAGGCGGCGAGGGAAGGAAAATTCTGCTTATCACAATGGTTCAGGAGCAGGGAGCTGTGGACAGATGCCAAGAACTGAAAGCCCAGAACAAAGTATTGCTATTTGTATATGGTTTTGTTTTGAGCTTTGTTTTAACCTCTGTGCCTCAGTATTTTCATCTATGAAATGGGGATAATAGTCCCTAACTTATAAGGCTGTTATGAAGAATGAACAGGAATATGTATGTATATATAATATATTTAAGTATATACGCTATACTTTCTTTGGCCTTTCTCCATGTACATATATGAACAACAGTATGTGGTACCTGGTAAATGCTAAATAAATGTTATTTATTGTTCTGACTATGACTATGTAGGAACCACAGCCCTAGAGACATAAGCCCTCAGGCTCCATAACTTACTTGCCATGTGAATATAGTCAATTATTTAATACTATATTATTATCATTGGTTATTTATATTTTTATTTATTATCAGATAGGTGTTATCTTGGAGCCTACACACTGTCATTGGGAATGGGGCTGGAAAGCTGCTGCTCTGCGTCTTTCATAGGGGTCACATGAGACATAAGGGGCTGTGCAGTGCAAAGCGAGTGTCTGGGCAAATGCAGGGTAGTAGTGCTCCCGGACAAACATGTGGCTGCGTGGATGCCACCCTTTCCTGTCACCAGGCCTCCCGTCACCCCTGCACCCCTCTGTCCTCATCCTGATTCTGGCGGCAGCCCTCCTAGTACCCACCCGCCAGTACCCATCAGTGCTAAGTGTCTGCCACTAGGGGAAAGCTTCTGCGATCACACTAGTACTTTCCTATGGGAAGTGGCATCAACGGTTTTCCACTAGTTGTGTCACTTGGGTAAGTCATCTGACTGCTCTTTAATTGATGAAGTGGAGGCAGATGACATGGGGGATCTGCCAGCTCAAACATTCTGTGAATCTAAGGTTCCAGGAAACGCAAACAGGTTCAAAGGACAGATGCCAAGTCTGGCTTTCTCGAGTTTGGGTACTAGTCTTCCATAATGACACTGAGGCCATAATCCAGGATGAAGCCCACTGGCTGCACGAGGAGATGCACATGGACACCAGGGAGAGCATGTCATTCCCAGGGCTGGATCACTAAGCCTGGAGGTCAGCAAGAGCCTTGCCATGTGGTGAGCCACAATGACAACAAACAGCAACTACCCATTCATAGGTTAGCAGGTGACTAACAGGGACACGTGCAGGACTCGAGAAGAAATGACCTTTCCATCCATAAAACATGGTGACTTCAAAATCTGGCTGTGGGGGCATGGGCACACACTGTTAGATTTCCCTGAAAGATCCCTGGCCAAGGAGGGGACACTGGATATGACCAGCTGTGTCAGGGTGGGTGTGTCACTTTCCTTTGTGGACCTTGGCATACTCACCTGTCAAATGGAACAACCAGAGTTGGAAAAGATCAGTTCTGAGGTTCTTCGGGCTCTGATATTCACAAATTCATTACTTCCTTCCTTCTGGATACGTCTGGCCAGCAGCCCAGACTAAAGCTGGTCTCCGTGTAGGATCCTTTTACCTACCTCCTTACGGGGCCTTCTTGTTCATCTTCATTCTCTGGTACAGGATAGATGCATGCTCTCAGCTACTTAGGAAACCCTTTTGTCCATTTTTCTTCTTAAGCATTTAAATAAATGAAATCGAGTATGTGAAGTACTTACCACAATGCCTGGCTGATAATAATGTATTCATATATATGTATACATATTCTCCTAATACATGTCTTCCTCTAACTGTTTCCTCTGGCCTAAATATCTGTCATTTAAAATACTTTTTATTTTTTAAAACTTGGAGTCATTTAGCTTGTTCTTTGCAATAAAAAGGTTTCTTACGAAAGCAGTTCATACATTCAAGTTCACAGCGTGGTGGGCCTTCGTCACTGCAAGGTGCCCAGCACCATGTCGGGTTCTGACAAAGGCCCCAGGAGCGTATTTCCTGGAGTTGCAGCCCTGGCTCATTTCAGAAGGGATGTGCGAAGTTGGGATGCTGATACAGGAAGGGTCGGCCTGCTTATGAGGCCAAAGAAACTCAAAGTCTGACTTGGAGCTGTTGAGTTAACACTTTCCAACAGTGCGATTCCAAGTGAGAAAATACAGCTTCATCTCAGAGGGGGCTTGAGCTGGCTTGTCTGATCTGGGTTACCCTCAAATTTGTAAAAAAAATACGATCTGGATCCCCACTCACCTGTGTTAGCAGTGAGGAAAGCAGAATGATTGTACAGACTATTTCTGAGGCTCATTCCTCCCTGGATGCCCAGACCCTCCTCTGCAGCCTCACACTCAGTCCTCAGAACACACTCTTAGGGGTGCAGAGCCCAGAGCAGAGATTATTGTTCTCATTTCTTGGAAGAGGAAATATAAACTCAAGAGGCTATGAAGGGATGCTGAAGGGGAAGGCGCCTGGTTTGGGAGAGGGGGTGTCTGGCTGGACCAAGGTTAGAATCTGTGCCCTGGAAGCCTCTGTGTGTGGCTTACGAGAGTCTCATAGGCTGACTCTAGGACAGGGGTAGGAAGACTAGGGAACAAACTAGCCTGGACCCGACAACCCTCATCCCCTCCTCCAGAAGCCCCACAGGGAGGCATTGCCTTTGTACTTGATCTAACTCTGCAAGTTTTTCTACATATTAACAGAATGATATAGAAAATGCAGTGGCAGAGCAAACCCGGAGCTTCCCTCTGAGAGTTGAAACGGGAGTGGGGGGAGCCAAGAGGGCCAGGGGTCTCTCACGACACAACGACACAACGGTGGGGCCATCCACCTCCTCCAGATCTAAGTTCTGGAATCTCATCACACGCTGGCCACCCGGAGAGAAGACTTCAAAGAAAGGAGAGTGGGGGAGAAGGTGGGAGAAGATTGGAATAATAGCATTGGGAATAGCCCAAGAGAGGCTTGCTTCTTAAGGAAAGAAGAGGACAAAAGCCAAAAAAAGGAGAGCTGTAAAAACAGAAAAGAGGATAAGGAGAATTACTCTTTACTTTAGTGATAGATAAAAAAGACGAGGAGAGATACGGGGAGTGGATATTAAAGGCCTTATAGAAAAACCAAACATGAAGCCGAAGTGCCAATGGGTGCCAGTGACGCCTTTCTGAAAATTGGAAAAATGTTCCTTTGGCCACTCTGGTGCCTCTGGCAAAATTTGTTCCATATTTGTGGCACTTGAGCTAAGCTAGTGGCCGACCCTTGCTTTAAAGGGTAATAACTTCTAAGGCTGATCCAGATTGCTATAGCCAGCAGGGACTCAGAGAGATGGACGCCCAGTGGCTGAGGGATTAGCAGGAGTCCCAGAATGCCAGCCTCAGGGAGGGGAAGGGAAGGAAGAAGAGAAACGTTGAGAAGGTAGGAGATCAGATAAAGGGAATTCGTGCAGTCTTTCCTTCCTCCATTTATTCATTCGTCAAGGATTTAATGAGTTTCCCCTGCATGTCAATCACTGTTCCGGGCGCCATTATCTCAGTTAATCTTCACTATAACCCTGTAGTATCAATATTATTTCCTCTATTTTACAGATGAAAAAACAGGAGCTCAGAGTACATTTCTTAAGGAAGAAAAGGGAAGGTTTAAATTCTGTTCTGCCTGACTCAAAACCTTACTGCTTGCAATAAAACATGCTACGAGGGAGCTCAAGATGACTAGGATATAAAATACGCTCTCAAGTGGCAATATTTATTCAACATGTTTGCAAGAACCAGGTGCTGTTCTAGGCTTTGGGGGTACAACTCAGGCAAAGGCCCTGCCCTCCTGGGGGCAGTGGATGCAGTGGGGGATCGGACAATAAACAGACAGGAAGACGGACTATAAAATGCCAACTGGCATTAGGGGTATGAAGAAAAGTAATGCGAGGAGGGGGCATGGGAAGGTGGTGACACCGCGGGCCATTGGAGAGGGGGTGTCGAGAAAGCCCTCTCTGAGGGGTGCCACGTGAGCCGGGAGAGAGCGAGATCAGGTGTGTGCAGACGGGATGAGACAGGTACTCAGCAAACAGCTGTTGAGGTTCTACTGTGTTTTCGACACTGCTCTTGAAACTCACGTACATTATTTCATTGGATCGATGCAACACCATGGAGAGGGAGCTGTCATTACCCCCCCTCCTTTTTTTTTTTATGAGGTAGTTGAGATGTGGAGAGATAAGTGACCAGCCAGAGGCCGCACATCTTATAAGTAGTTTAGCAGAGGTTTAAACCCAGGTCTTTCCGACCCCAGGTCTAGACTCGTAGCTCCTTCAGATCACAGAGCCCTCTTGAGGCAGAACGAACAAGGCCCAGAGCCAAAGTCACAGAGTCCCGTCAAATGTTCAGCCAAGCAGGAGCCAAGGGACAGGTGCTAAACCCAGGAAGGATATTTGTTCATAAAACCAGGACCAGCCAAAGCTAAGAGCAAGAAGGATTTTTTTTTAAATGGGTGTATTCAAAAATGTTTGCAGAAATAATAGGATGGAGCACTCACTGGGGAGCAGGTGCCCTTCTGGTACTTTCCACGAATTAACTCACACAACCTTTACAGCCACCCTACAATCAAGGTACAATGATTATCCCCAATGTACACATGAGAAAACCGAGGAGAAGGGTGCCTTTCCCAGTTGACAGAGCATGAGTCCCAGAGCAAGGGCTCAGTTGCAGGCAGGCCGGTGTGGGAACAGGCTTCACTCTTACTCTCTGTTACCTGCAATGAAGGCAGGGGCTGAGGGGAGGGAGGTGAGATCTGGGCCGTCAGAGGAGGGAAGCTTTCAACTGCTGAGAAGTCAGGCTGAGAAATCGAGAAGGGAGAGGATCACAGAATGGTGACAACAAGCCAGAATGGACCCCGGGTCCTGCTTACGCTGCTGCTGACCAGGAACTTAGGATGCAAAGCAGCAGGGAGACAGCAGCTGGAGAAGGGAGGAGGCCTGGTCTCTCAGACTAGAGCTCTCCCACAGGGAAGAGGGCTCAGGGAGGAATGGGGAGCAAGGAGTTGAAATGTCTGATATGGCCAGCACGAAAGAAGCTGAAACCTAAAATAAGGCCTCCATTTTCCTATTCAGGGACCAAAGGAAATGAATACTGGGGCTCCAAGAACAAATGAGAGTAAGAAGTTTGTGAGGAAGAAAACCCATGCCAGCGACAGCCAGGGAGGGGAAGAGTGGGATGGGGGGTAGTTTTGACCCCAGGCTGTCCAACCATACTGGTTCTGGAACTCCCAGGAGAGGCACCTACCCCAGTCCCCACACTTGCCCTTGTCTATCTAGAAGGAAAAGAGGCCGGCTCTCTCTGCTCTAATCCTCTGCTGCACTGAAGGGAGACATCTGCTTTGCTCTTTCTAATTTAGTGTGGGATGCCTGGCTGGCTCTTGGGTGTAGATAACGATTCCACTGGCTGGCAGGTAGGCTGGGGAGCCAGGGGCCCAGCTGCATCCCTTCCTGGCTAGCATTCCATCACCCTGAGGCCCGCCCTTTCCTGGCAGGCTGCAGCTGGCCAGGCACCCTCTATGCAAAAGGCACAGGGCAGGAGAAGGGGCAGGGTTCCTGCCTCACACAGGCTCAGTGCTGCAGCCTCCCAGAATAGGAGGACTCTGATCAGAGCCCCCTGAGCTGGCAGCATGCAGATAGGAGCCAAGGGGTTGGGGGGTGTCTGGAGGAGGTGTTCCAGGCTGGGTATGCTGGGGGTCTTGGGGGTGGGGGAAGAGCAGATTTGTCAGGCAGGGATGGACATGGTCCCTGGGATGGCCTCCTCACCAGATGGGCACTCCACAAGCAGAGCTGCAGAGCACTCTGATGCCAGTGGTAGCAAGTCCTGGCGCAGTGTCACTCCACCTGGAAAAGCATGGGTAACCACACAGACTTCAGAACAAATGCATGCTCTGGGGTAGGCCCACCCCATGCCTCCCATATTCCAACCATCTTCTACACAGATGCAGCAATGGCTGCCTTATCATTCCACTAGGACTTCTCTTTGCAATTCCTAAAGAACAGCCTCAGTACCTGTCCTCAGTGGAATGATGAAGAAGAAAATATCACCTTTCTTCCTTGCACCCTAATGGCATCTTCACTCACCCCAACTCCTGCTCCTGCTCCCATGCCCCAAACACCTACCTGTTCTTAAGCTCCTGGTTAAGTGCTCCTCACCCCAGCTGAAGGCATTCCCTTAAGAGGAAGTGTAATTTTCCCAGGAAGCTTAGAAGATTCAAACATTAAGCCAGCTTGACAAAAACCCAACACAAATTAGCTTAAGCAAAAAGAGAATTTATCAGCTCACCTGACTGGGAGGTTTGGAGCTGGCTGGATCTATGGTCTCAAACAACATTGTTCGGGCTCCCTTTTTCCTCATCTTTAGCTCTGTTTTCTGCCGGGTGTTGGAGTCATTGTTTTCAGCTGTGGATGGAATTCCTCCATAAGGCTAGGGAAGATGGCTATGGTCAACTCCAGGCTTCCATGGTCCCTGCTTGGTAATCCCATTAGGAAAAGAACTTGTCTTTCTTCATTTCTAAGAAGGATTCTGATTGGCCCTGCTTCATTTCTAAGAAGGATTCTGATTGCCCTGTGGGTAGTTCAAATCATCCAACTACCCACCTTCTTCTCCAGCTCAGGCAAGCCCCCACTTACAGGGCAAAGCTCTTCTCCTAGGCTCCTTCTACCCATCAGTGCTCTAAAGCCTTCTTGGGGCCACTTCCTCATGCTCCCTCCCCCAACCAGCGCCCACCTGGAACTCCAGCCTTCCTGTCTGTGGGGCGGTCCCCTGGCTCTCCAGGACTCTTCCCAGATGTCATCCCCACTGTGTAATGAGGTTGCCAAGGCCTGCTGAGTCAGGCTGGGGCTGAGCCCATGCCTGGCCGTAGCTTTAGGAGGACAGGGCCTTCTCTATCTCCTTGTGAGCTACATTACCTTGTGGTCATCTTTAAGAATTCCTCCCTCTACCTCCTAGAAAATAAACCCCAAATCTTTTTGTGTGTGTGTGTGAGGAAGACTAGCCCTGAGCTAACATCCATTGCCAACCCTCCTTCTTTTGCTGAGGAAGATTGGCCCTGGGCTAACATCTGTGCCCATCTTCCTCTACTTTATATGGGATGCTGCTACAGCATGGTCTGACAAGCTGTGCGTCGGTCCACACCCAGGATCTGAACCTGCGAACCCCGGGCTGCCAAAGTGGAGCGCGTGAACTTAACTGTTAGGCCACTGGGTGGGGCCTCTAAACCTCAAATCTTGAACTAGTCCTTTATAAGCAAATCCCTCAGCCATTAGGTCAATACAATCCCACAAGTCATTTACGCCAACCACCCAGCTAATGCTTACATCTCCCTACAGTGTCCTAAAGAGAGGCTGCTCCTCCCGAGTTGGACCACTTTCAGGAAGTCTTCATTATCAGGCAACTCTGACTGTTGGCACCTTCTGCCCTCTTCTCTTCCCTTTTTCCATGGACCCTGGGAGCAACATCTAGCTCCAGACCCTCACTTTAGAGGCAGCTTCCCCAAGGCGCCTTCTCCAGGATGGCCTGAATATTTGGCCCCTGGTTTTGTTTATGATGGGTACTGGGAAGGCGTGCACTCCCAGCCATTGTGGAGGCTCCCCTTGTCCACATGTAGTCAGGGGTGTGATGAGTGAGTGGGGACAGGGCTCCATGGGAGACTATGCGACACTGTACAAATACTCTTGTCCTCCCTCTTCCAGTGCTGAGACTCTCTGGGAGGGCTGAGCTGCTCCATTGCTTTCGGGGAGCTGTTCATTTCCAGGGTTGCTATGCCTAACACTCCTGGGCCCTCTACCTACTGAATGTGGCAGTGACTGGTCTGTTTTAATTAGGTGTGGAGGGGCACAGTTCACAACAGGACTCTTCTGCCCAGTGGGATAGAGTCACGTTAGGACTGCATGGGGTGCCTGGCCTCCTCACCTTTGCTATGGGGAAAAGGTTTGGGGTGAGAAAGATAAAAGAGGAAAATTGCCTCCCAAATAGTGTCTCCAACCTGGAGGAACCTTTATTCTATCCACTCAACTCTACCCCTCCACCTAGCAAACTTAGTTGGAAACTCAGAATCAATCTCTCTCTCTCCATCCCCCTCCTGACTTCCTCTGTCTCCTGGGCCCAGGCCTGGAGTGGAAGTGGACAGAGCCCCACAGTGCATTGCCAGATGTTTCTTGAAGGCAAACTGTGTCCCAGCTCTCAAGGAGTTTACATCCTTATAGGAGGAAAGAGAAATAATTTATAACTTTTCATACCTGTGGTCAGGGAGACAGACTTTGGGAAAGAACAGAGGGCAGGGTCAGAAATTGTGTAGGAGGGAAGGGTTGGGAAATGGGAAGGCTTGTTCAGGAAGAGTTACCTGGATAAAACAGGCTTTGCAGTGGTGATGAATAACCTAGATCTTGCCCACTGCTCCTCTTCCCGCTCTCCTTGGCCAGAGCCCTGAGGCCACCACGTGTCTTATCTGGTATTTACAACAAACTTCCTTCCTTTCTATGCTCTTTGAGGCAGAGGTGTGATGTTGGCCTAGGTTAGCCTGGGAAGTGAGGGCTCCCCAGGGCTATTCTGGACTTGTCAAGTCCCAAAGAATTCTAGGTTCCCTTCCCTGTCCTGTCAAAAAGCCACAAATGTGCCTCTGAGTCCTAGTGTCCAGACCTCAAGTCCTGGAAGGGTGGATCCCAGGGGCCTTCTGAATGCTGATCACGGTGTAGATTTTCCTTGGGAAATTACACCAGAGTGGTTCCTGATTCTCTGGAGACAGCTGAGTGCCTGAAGAGATGCTTAGTTTGTTCCAGCAGCGTGAAGAGAGGGCTAATACCAACACGGAGGAGGGCTTGGGGGCTGGAGTGTCAGGTAAGAAACAGAAACCAGGGGCCAGTGATGACCAGCTCTACAGGGGCATTGTGACAGAAGGGTCTTGGCTCTGAGAGTAAATCAGAAGCTAAGGAACCTCAGTCCCAATATCATCTTCAACTAACACGTCATTTGAGTTGTTATTATGAGGCAATCCACAAGTATTTTGTGGCTATCTACTGGATACCAAGTACTTTAGCCACAAGGACTAAAGAGGAAATAAAACACTTGATCCAGGGATCATGGAAATAGAATTGGGACTCCATCCTCAGTCTTCTTAGTTTTCTCTCTCATTGACGGTCCCCATCCAGCAGTCATGTCCAGGTAAACGGTTCCAGATCTATATCACCAACTCTAGATCTCTATCTGAGCTCCAGAGACATACTCCAACCATTGCCTAGACATCTTATTATAATTCATATTTACCCTCCCCAAACCAAATTCATGCATCAACCTCACTTCCCCTCCACCGCTCTCAAACTTGTCCATTTTCCAAAAGTTTGACATCCTTCTGCCTACAATGATCCTTTACTCCCCTCTCTTTATGTCCCACTATCCTTCAATACAACTCAGAGTTCATGTTTTCTATGTATGAAATGCCTGGATGCAATGGAGCGCAGCATAGTTTGGCTTGGCTCTGTCTCCCGAGCCCACATTTTTTAAGGTCCAGATGAAAAGCCACTTACCGTGTGAAGTCTCCCCGAATCCCTCCCAGGCGGAGGAGCTCTTCCTCCTCTGGGCCCCCATGGCCTGTAATCTGCACCTCTCTCAGCCCTTTCTGCATCGCTCCCCCCTCTCAAATGCAAGTCTCTGATGTCTTGGTACCTCTGAAATATTCTTACTGCCCAGTACATTTAGTAACATCACATCCACCAGAAACAATTCTGCCACCCTGAATTTCTCCTTTCTTTGTACTCATTGGAGCCTTCTTGTGGCCTCCTCCTCTCCTAGTGATGGATCACACTTCCAGCTTCCTTGTAGATGCCACCTCAGCACTCAGTGACCGCACGCGTTCTATTTGGAACACCCCGTGAGTCATGTGATCACATCCAGATGAAGAGAGACGACATACAGTGTGGTGCTTCACAACGAGAAGGACGTCAGAGTCAAACAGACGTGCATTTAATTTGGGTTCTACACTAAACAGATGTGTGACCTTGATCAAGCCACTTAACTTTTCTGAGCCTCAGTTTCCCCACTTGTAAATAGGAGGATGATGCTTACCTTGAAAGTTCACACTGTGCTCTCTCTCACCTCCAAGTTTGCATGGGCTGTGCCTTCTGCTTAACTCTCCCACACTCTTTGCTGACATAACTTCTAGTTCATCAGGTCAGCTTAGATGCTAACTCCTTGGGAATTCCCCTGGCCCTCAAGGATCAGGTTAGTTGTCTTTTCTATGTGCTCATTTATTACATTGCATTTGCCTACGTCTCAGCACTTACCCCCTGAACTGCAATGGGCTCTCTTGCCCCCCCCTTGAGAAACTGGACACTCCATGAGGACAGAGGTCACGATTTGTTAACTATCACATCCCATATTTGTCCTGCTCCATTCATTTTTTATCCAAAGAAAGTCAGACAAATTGAGCCACATTAGGTAAGGAATTCATAATTACGAAATTCTGAAGAAATTGTCAGTAGCTCACTGAGTGCTCATTAGCTGAGTGCATTGTAACAGTTCAGCTCATCAAATTGCTGGCTCCATCCCGGCACTGCATTAGGCACTAGGCAACCATCTGCTTTTGGTACAGAAATCGAGTGATGTGTCTTCTGAACTGATGTGAAAGCCCAATGGTTTCCAACTTCGTGAGGTTTACAGACAGTTTTGTGCATGTGAAACTACCCAAATCACCAAGAGAATTTGTTTTCTTAGAGGATTCTCATCAGTAGTAGCAATTTCCACAGTTTGTTTGGCACCCATAGGGGTAAATAATTTATTTTAAAAACTCAGCCATGTATAAATTTGTTATAGCAATCTAGGCACTTTATCATAAACAAAAATAATTACGGCTATGGTGCTATCTTCTGTTTATATCAGATGCTGTCACTTCTGAAGCATACATTTGTTGTGTATGGTACTCATTAATAGTGTAAGCTCTGGGGTCAGATGGCCTGTGTTGCACCCCATCCCTGCTATTCACTAGCTTGTGATCTTGGGCAAATTTCCTGGTCCTGTCTGTGCCTCAGTTTCCTGGTCTATGAAATGGCAATAGTAGCATCTGCATCATAGGGTTATTGTATGGATTAAGTGAGCTAATATGTATAAAGGCTTGTAACAGTGCCTGCTGTATACTCTATAAATGCTAGCAAACATTATTTGCTAAGGGTGAATCAAGCATCAGAAAGGTGTTTGGATGTCATTACCTTTAAATTCCCTGCCAACTCTGCAGTTCTACATCTCTATATCATTCCAATCCCTCAGCATTCCTATTCAGTAGGGAGGGGGCAGCATTATCCACATTTTAGAAACAGTGAAAGTGAGCCATAAAGAAGCAAAATGTCTGGTAAGCGAGTGGCAGTCTGAAACTTAAACTCAACTTTGTAGATGGAAGTACTAGGACCCTTTGCAGGAGGCTGTGAGACTACACATTTAAAAAGACTGTATGATATCCCTTAGGAGCCTGTGAGCAGTGACCCCTTGATGGCCCTTCTCTGCAGCAGTTCTCCATGGATGCTCAACAAGGCCACTTCTTTCTCCATCTCTGAGATGATCTCAGGCCATGGCTTCCCAGATATTTTTCTTACCAGCTTTTAAAAAAGCCATATTAGAGTGTTAGATGGGGTGCTGGCTAGATACTCTCCTCTTGGTTCCTTATATTCCCCGCCTCTTTAAGCACCCCATTCCTGACTTGTCCTGGCTATAGACATAGCTCACTGGGCTGCAGACCCTGACTCTTTGGAGGATGTCTACCTTAAACCACTTGGGAACCCCACAACTGATCTTCCAAACATTCTCTCCCCAACCACTCCCCCCATCTCATTGCATTCTTTACTTCTGCAATCATCGGCAAAGGATCCTTTCCCTCTTCCTCCACCTCCCTCTTTCTTCCTATCTGGGTTGGCAGAGGGAAGACCCTGGCTGTATAGGACCTTGTCTATGCAGAAGCAGTCCCCAAGAGTTTGTGGGTTTGGGGTGTGTTCCTGTTTCTGAATCTGGACTGTTCAGGACTCAGGATGCTTTTCTTTTCTGGCCACTAGGGGGCTGCTTGTAGGAGGATGGAAAAACGGAGGCTTAAAAAAATATCATGCTGCTGAAATTTCAGCAAGAGGGGAAAAGAGAGAGCGCGTGAGAGAGGCAGCAAAGCAGTCCCAGGCTTCCTCGTCTCTTTCACGTCAGCGGCAGGAACCGACTGTGCTAAGGCTGTTGGCTCAACACGCAGAGACAGAGAAAGGCGCAGACACATAGAGTGAGAGAAGAGCGGTCCTCCCTGACCCAAGGAATTACCACTAGTGGAGTAAAGCCACCTGACTTTTTGATCTTATTTTGGTTGCCTCCTCTTTCTCCTTCCACTCTAGCCCAGCCAGCTGGGGTTTCATTTCTTTCGTGGAGCCTCCTCTCCTCCCAGAAAAGGAGGAAGGGAAGAGAAGACAGAGGTGGGTTCTCTAGGTGAGCACATCAGCTGGCTCCAGCCTGAACAGACAAGAATTCTCTTCGCAGGAAGCTCCTCTCCCTCCCCTGCCGCCCACCCCCAACCTGGGTAAGTCCAGCGCGCTTGCCCCTTCGATTTCCTTGCTAGCGTGATTTCAGCACCACGGAGAGCAATGAGAAGCAATTCGGTTCCTGTGTGTCTCTGTGTGTTCCTGCAAGGCGTTTGGCACTAAGGTTACATCTATCTCTCTGCTGCCAGTCGAGTCGGGTTCTGCGTAGGGAAAAGAAAGGTGCAAAACTATGTCTACCAAATTAAAGGGGGACGTGGACTCTGACCTTACGCGTGTGTGTATGTGCGTGTGTGTGCTGTTGCATAAGACAGGTGAGGTCTGAGCTAAATTGCCAGTGGGTTTCTGCGTGTTTCCATGTAGAGCTGTTCTTTTTCTGTGTAGATAGACGGAGGATTTGGGGAATTAGTCATGCACCTTATTTAACTCTTTCCCAACAAGCCATCCATGGAGGGAAAGTGTGGCAAGGGAAGTCTGTGGGGTTGTGAGTGGAGGTAGAGTTAAAAGTTATGCTCCTCTGAGAGAGCTCCGGAGGAGGTGATTTTTAAAATGTCAATTTCCCCAGGATTCTCTGGTTTCTTGCTGTGGAGAGAGCCCAACCTGACCTTTTCCTGTCTCTCCTAGTGTGAATCCAGGGCAAGTGGGCAGGTGCAACAGGTGAACATCAGGCTGGGCGGTTTAGGGGGCTGAGGTCTCCTTGACTTCATGGTGGTAGGAAACTGTCAGTATCTTGAGCTTTGCAGAGGTTGGCCCGTGTGGATTATACTACATTTGCAGGAAGGCAGGAAGTGCCCTCCACTTTTCTGTCATCCTTGACTAGGTATGGTTTGAAAGAGGACAAAGTCTGTTCTGCCTTGTTTTCTGCCAGTGAAAGACAGCTCAGGAGAAACGTTTGTCTTCATATGTTTGGGGAAGCAGAAGTGAATCTAGACTGGCCCTGACTCAGGAAGGCTTGAAGTAGTGCTATGTGCTCCAGCACTGAGAGGTTCCACAAATTAGCTCATCGTTACTTTAGACTTCATTGCTATGACTTTTTGCAAGATACTCCTCTGTCTCCTCTGCTTCCTGCCTCTCTGAAATATGTTCAAAAATTCCCTGGAGCTGCCTTGGTTCTGCCTTGGAGACATTATCTACCTGCACCCCTCTTCAGTCCTGCCCACACTTGCTTGGGTGGGGCCACTCAACAAGTGGTCTTGGGGACTTCCTTCAATCTCCAAATCTCTGTGGAGCCAGCACCCCAGGGGGGATTTTAAAGAGATGTGTTTTCTTGTAAGAGCAAAGCTTGCCTTGATTGGCCCCTAACTATTTAAGGTTCTCATCACTTCCTTCAAGTATGTTGAGGCAGGAGAGAGTGGGGGTGGGGGATTCACTCCTTCCAACCACCAATGAATTCTAGAGTGGTGACTCTCTGTCTTGCTTTTAATTCAGCACCCTAGGCCCCTCCTTCAAGCTGAACAAAATACTCTCTGCCTCTGGTTGGAGAACCTTCTGGATGAGAGCATAGTCCTGAGTGAAATGGCACCACTGTATTTTTTTTTTTAAATATGCTTGCCATTGGATTCAGAAACCTCAGCATCTCCCTAGAATGGCAGGAAGTAGAATGCAGTGAGGAAAAGAGTGAAGTCAGAAGTTGTAATGGTAGGGGAAAAAGATTGAAATAGACAAAGCAGAGCATCAGAAACCAACACTGACTCATTCATATTTCAACTCTCCCAACTTCTCCTATTCTTGAAATCTCCCAGTTTGAACAGGAGAGTGGATGGATTTCTGCATGAAATTTAAGCCTGAAGGCTTAAAAAAAATTCATGCTGTTGCAGTGGACCCTATCCAAAGCCACCGTTTATTACTGAAGTCAACATACTTAGTGGTCATTATCTCAGTAATGCCCTTAAATTCTCTCTGAAAGAAGTGCTCAGTGCCATTACTGGGCCCATTTAATAAATGGAGAGAGATAGGCATTTAAAGTGCTAGGCCAGAGGGTAGCAAAAGCGGAACTAGAACTTCTGGCCTCCTGATATCTCGTCACCTGTGAATGCAGAAATGCTCACGTGCAGGAGAGCAGGGATGGATTGCTTCTCAGTGGACAGATTTGCAACCGAAGCCTTTTAGTGAACTCGGTATGGAGCAGTGGTTTCTCCCTGGTGAAGATGAGAATCAGCCAAGAGTGTTAAGGTGTTGCTAGCCTTAGGTTCTCAGCCAAGAAGATGGCCAGGAGCCAGATGAAGAGCTCTCTGAGTTTACTATGAAGAGAGAACCCCAGGCTGGTGGCCTCTAGGATGAACTGATGTCACACACCTGATTGCCACACTCACCTTGCCCCAGAAATCTCAGTTGAAGGCACCCTTCTGGGGCACATTGCCATGGATGTCTTGGCTTTAGGCATTTGATGACTGTTCTCTCCTCCAGGTCTTCTCTGGAAGCACCTCCATCAAGTCCTCTGAGGCTCAGAATGTGGGGAGGATGATTAACGATCAGGAAAACTGGACTCTGAGTACCCACAGAAACTACTAGGAGAGGAGTGGGAGACTGGACACAAGCCCACCCCACATCCCAAATCTCCACTCCCCTGGCAGCCCTAGCCTTCATGTCTGGCCTGCCTTTTGGAGAGAAAGCACATATCCAGCCCTCATTCACGGAGCAGGGGTGACTCTGATGGGCTGCCTTTGAGACCTGGGGAGATGAGAGATGTGGGGGAAGGTGGAGGGAAGGAGAAGGTTGGCATCCTGCCCTAGTCCCCACAGCCACAGGTTGCCGTCCTTTACCTGGTGAGCGCCATTGTTACTTAAAAAAAAAATTCAGGTATAGTTTGCATATAATAACATGTGCTGATCTTAAGTATTCAGATTAGTAGGTTTTGACAATTGTGTACACCCGTTTGACCACTGCCCCAAATGAGATATACAAAAGTTCCCTTGTGCTTCTTTCCAATCAATCTTTCCCTTCCCCAACCCCATTACCTTCTGACTTCTATTGCCATAGCTTCCACCGCTACATTTTGCAGTGGAAATATATTGCTTAATGTGTTACTTAATAGATGTGTTATGTAGAACCCAGACTTTTAAAAGAACATTTCAGAGGTCTGAGGCTACTGCTACAGGGTGGGTGGTGGGGGGAGGAAGGGTGCATTTTTCATCCAAGTTTGTGGTCATGAAGTTGGAAAGTCAAGTGGTTATTTCAAGTGTGTGTGTGTATGTGGAAGCCACAATCAAGTCCAAATAGGAACTAAGGAAGCCCCTGCAGGCCACTACCTCTGAGCTGACCTGAGTTATTTGATGGTCCAATGCATGAAGATGATGTTGAAATTTCTATTAAAAACTTGGAAGTCAGCATTCAGGTGGCTGCGTACAAGTCATCCCATGTGGTCTCCAGGAGGGTGAGGTGAGGAAAGAATATCTCTGTGAACTTACCAGGGAAAGAGAGAGGAGAGTTCACTGGGACAGTTCTTGTGCCAGGAAATTCAGCTCTGACCAAAAAGGTTGTGGCTGAGGAGCTTGCTGTTCCTCCTTATTCAAGAGTTGCTTTAGAACCAGAAGTCACTTTGCAGAGACTCATGACCCATCATACGGCCTGGCTCCATCCAGGGATGTCTCCATTCATCCTGCTCCCATCCCTGGTTGTAGGCCAGGGGATGGAGTCTATTCTGTTTTACCATGAAGAAGCAGTGGAGCTATCAGAAGGTTTTGATGACTCTGGTAAATATATATATAACTGATATATGTATATACACACACCACACACACAAACACACACACATGCATATATAACGAGTCCCGACACCTTGCTTGTCCAAATCTCTCTCCTCTGTATCTGTAGATGCTCTATGTTCAGGGAATGTTGGATAGAGATGGGGCATTTTGTGCACAATTCGAGCATGAGGTCCTCAACTAGAAAAATCAGAGTTTCTAGCAGATCAACCTGTGAATCAGAGTCTTTTATAGAACTCAGAATTTGTCCAACTACGTCATAGAGCTGTTGACATGCTTGGTGGGAAAACATGTCCTCTGCCTCCCTCCACGCAGAGACTTTCCTTCCCAGTCCTGGAGCACCTTCTTCCCAGGCTCTGCTTCTTCCTGGGACTGCCTGCCTCAGGGAACACACCCAGCCAGCTCATTTATGGGAAGGCTTCTCCCTGAGTCAGCTCTCCCAGCTGGGATGCCATAGAGCGAAGTGCACGTTGCTAAGCCACCGGGTCACGGCAAGTTAGAGGACAGCCACAGGGAGGATTCCCTAATGTCGAGGCAGAAGTTTTGTGCAGAAATACAAAATTCGAATAATCTCCACAAAGCCAATTCCAGCAGATGATTTGGGAGAAGGGCAGAGAAACACCTTTGCCTCTTCTTGACTACAAGCTGTGTTAATAAAGATCGGATGGGATTTCCCGCCTAACTGGAGTTTCATCTTAAGAGCAAGTTCAGTGAGATGGGGAAATTGGAATAGAGGTATTTAAAAGCTATTTTCCAACTGTATATAAGCATCACTACATCTTTACCTTGGAACATGACTTTGGACTAGAACTTTATTGACACATTTCAAACTTTATTAATACACAGCAAGTAACCAACATATCAGTTGGCAGAGGGAATTTAAGCAGACTTGCCCTCTTCTCTTTCCCTCCTTTGTTTTCTTGTGATAAAGTATACATGACACAAAGTTTACCATTGTAACCATTTTTTAAGTGTACAGTTCAGTGGCATGAGATTCATCTACACTGTTGTGCAACCATCATCACCATCCATCTCCACAATGTTTCCACCTTCTCAAGCTGAAACTCTGTATTCGTTCAACCATGACTCTCTATCCCCTCCCCCAGCACCTGCTAACCACCATTTTACCTCCTGGCTCCATGAATTTGACTACTCTTGGTATCTCATATGAGTGGAATCATTCCATATTTGTCCTCTTGTGACCGGCTTATTTCACTCAGCATGACGTCCTCAAGGCACATCTGTGTTGCAGCCGTGTCAGGATTTCATCCCTTTTTAAGGCTGACTAATGTTCCACTGTATGTATGCACCTTGTTTTGTTTACCTGTTGATGGACATTTGGGTTTTTCCTCTTCCTCTCCTTTAATTCTGGCCAATTTCCTCTGCTTTACTCTCCAATCAAGTGGGAAAAGGAGACTCTGGCCACTGGAGTTGAAATTCTTCCCCTTCCCTATGAAGACCAAGCAGGTGGCTTTCTGGAGGCAAATCGAGGTGGATAAGTGGGGTTGGTGCACTCCCCCCAACCAAATGAGTTGGGTCTGTTTCCTATACTCTGGCCCTCATTGTTAACTGTACAACAGATACAGTTAAAGTAGACTGGGGTCCTAAACTCTCTATTCCCCACTGAAGTGCCCCAATCTTACCCCAGATAAGTACCAGGAGACAGGGAGAGGCCAGCTCTCATCCTTGGTGGGTACATCTCCAGGTCCTTCCCAGCTTACTTATCACAAGTTGAGACTCCATAATGAGAGAAGGAGTTCTGGGGTCAGGGATCAATAAGCCAACAGACTCAGTACAGTTTCTGAAGTATTCTAGCCCTGATCTCCTAGGGACCCTGTCCTTAGAGCAGGCACTGCCAAGGTCACCCCCACTTGACTCCTGTAATATCGCCTTATGCTCTGGCTATAGATGACTCAATAAAAGGTTATTACCAGAACCCAGGAGGAATCCATGGTTATTTTAATCTGGATGAGTTCTCATCATACTACATGGTATGAAAGAGGAAAAAGCCTAGAACATTGATGCCAGGATAGTATCAACCCAGAATGGCTAATATTTGACAACAGCTTGGCAACATCTCTGGGCTGAAATTTGGTCTTTGGTCCTAGTGCACCTAAGAATTCATATTCCTGGGCCCTGGCAACTTGGATCTTTCTATTGCTTAATGATAGTACCAGCCAACACTGACTGAGTGGTTGTTACAAGCTTTGGCCAAGTGCTTGGCACAGAGAATGCCCTTAATAAATGTTTGCTGTCATTACTACTGTTAATAAGCACTTTAAATACGTGATATCATTTAGTAGCTAAAACATTAAGACGTATACTATCAGCCCCATTTTACAAATGAGGAAACTGAGGCATGGTGATTGAAGTGACTTGTTCAACTTTTTACTGCTAAGATGTGACAGATCAGGGACCCAAACCCAGGTTCGAAGCCTGCCCGGAACTGCTGTCTTATATTGCTCTCATCGTTCATTTGGCAATTAACAATGGCTCCATTGTGATTGCTCTTAAGCACATTTAGAGGAATTTTATCTCTTTCATTATTGCTAATCTTATATGTGAAAATCCAGGTGCCTCTCCACCTGGATTACCTGTTCTACCAGGACTGGGAGAGCCCCGCACAGGGTCTGGCACATAGTAGGCCCGATAAAAACGGTCTCATTTGCTACTGGTTCAGCTCATCCTAAGTACAAGAGTTCCCACACTTACTTCCCTTGTGCAACAATAATAATAATAGCTATTATTTATGGAGTGTTCACGATGTGCCAGGCACTATACCAGGCCGCATGACACAGCATCTCACTTGCTTCTCACAGTAATGGGAACTAGCAACTCTCATTTGTTGGAGGTGGCTGTGTGAAAGGCACTGTGTTAGGTGTTGACCATACCTTCTCTTATTCAATCCTCACAACAACCCAGGAGGAAGGTTGGCAGGGGAAACCTTCTTCTGCAGCCAAATGAGAAAGGGGGACCCTGGTCCCTGCACAGCATGAGCTGAAATAGTCGCTTTTCCCACTGAAGACCACAGAGAACACACAGATGAGGGAAACGGAGCTCCTGAATTCAGAGAGGCTAAGTAACTTGCTACACAGCTAGCAGGTGGCAGGGCTGGTTCTGAACCCAATCTGTTTGAAACAGAGCCCAAGCTCTGTCATTCCTCTCTGCTGATTCTGTCTTAGCCACACCCTTTCCCACCCTGGGCCACACGTGCAGCAAGAAGCAAGACCTGGGGGTTTATTACTAGGAAACTTGGCTTCAAATTTCTGCTCCACCATGTCTTGACCTTGTGCCCTTGAGCCATCGTTTATCTGTCTTAATCTGAGGTTCCCCATCAGGGTCTGTCCACTGCCCTCCCCACCCCAAAAAAGCCTGTGGAGATCATCAAGTCTTCTTTGAAGGGTTCTTATGAGAATTAAATGGGGTTCAAGTACATGTGCCTAGGACGGCACCTGCCCGGCAGAGCAAGAGCGACTGTAGCACCCACTATTTCCTGTGGCCTGGGGGCTAGGGGCAGCCTGGGGTACTTGGCATTTTAACAAGCTAACACTTGTCTGGGCTGACCTGGATTTTATCTTCTCCTCAAGTGCTGATGGGCTGGGCTGGCCCTTGTTTTACATCACCTTGATTTTAAGAGCATGTGTTGGCTATTTTTTCTTTTGCTCCTTTGGCACCAAGAGCCCGGCTGGCTGATATTTAAAAATATCTGAAAGATGCCTCTTGCCAGTTAATTACCTGGAAACTGGACTGGACGGACATTAATTTGAGCCTTGAGGAGACACCGGGTTCTGAGACCCGTTCCACGCTCAGCAGGAGACGAGGAACCTTTGGATTCTGAGTTCTCTTGCCTTCCCCTCCCTCCAGATTCTTCTGCTATTCTAAGTTTTATTTATGAAACATTTTCTCTTCCTTTATAATTATGTTTTCCATAAGAAGAACATCTAACAGCCACTTCCTGGCTGGGGTAGAGTAATTGTTTGAATTTTTTGACAGTGTGCAATTTCAAGGGCTTGAGCTTATATAGATTACCTTGAGTTTATCTCAGCAAGAACATCAGGAGAGCAGCTGCCTTGTGTAGCATGGTCAACCCCATAGCCACCGAGCGCCTGCATCTGTGTGGATGGTCTGTTTGTCTAAACGGATTTCTGTAAAAGAGATACCCATAGAGCAGGTTTGCCAGCCTGTCCTGCCATCTCCTGTGAGCTTGTCAGTACCAAGGTCGACAGTGGGGCCCAGGCCAAGGGACAGGTGTAGAGAGCTCAGCTGACAGCCCGGTGCCCCTCCAGCCCCTCCTGACAGCGGTGAGCCAGGGGCGAGAGGGCGCATGCAGACAGGGAGAGGACAGCACCAGGGCCAGGAGCCCTGCCAGCAGAAGGGACAAGGCCCTGAATGCCAGATGAGAGCCCTGCAAATGGTTATGTTGAAAAGGGCAGAGGCCACACAGTCTGGAAAGGGGCTGTCTCCTCCTGGTGACCCAGTCTGTGCCTCAGGGAGATGGAACTTATAAACCCAGCCATAAAGCCTCCCGTTCAAAGCCATATATATTTATAGAGATATAAATGAAGTTTAATGCTGGTGAAATTCACTATAAAAGCAAAAGACTTCATCTGTTTCTAGACGTCAGGTGCAGATCAGCTCAGGGCTCCCTGCCTTTCTCCAGCCGGGAGCCGCCCACGTGCACGCGCCCACAGGCTCCCACGCGGCCCAGCTGCAGCTCTGGCGCAGCCGGCGGGGGTGGGAGAGGCAGAAGGTCTTCTGAGCATCTGCAAGCGAGGCCCCCAGCAACGATGTGTTCCCCTATCCATGAGGGCTGTTTAAAAGCAGCGAGGAAAAAGCGAAAAAGGAAAAAGCACTGCCAAAATCAAGTAGCTTCAAACAGGCAGGAGTCTGGCTTTAAATAAAACAATTTGAGGAAGGTTGGCTTTTCATCTGTCTCGGAAGCTGCCAGGTTTCGGCTCCTCATAGCTCCAGATGGAATCCGGCAATGAGACTGCAGGGCCAGTGCTGACCGGCCCCACGCCCGGCATGTCTCTCCCTGCCTGCCTTGCATTCCCTTACTGCCCATGCTGGGCTGGCAGAAATGCTTGGTGAAACCCTGCCAAACAAGGGTTTGAATCCTGGTGCTGCCATTGATTGGCTGTGTGGCCTTGGAGAAACCACCTGACTTCTCTGAGACTCAATTTCCTTGCCCATGAAATAGCGTAAATAGTTTTTACCTCTCAGAATTGCAATGTGGGTTAAACGAGATGTCATTTTCTACTTGAAGACTCATAACAGCCCTGAGCACATAGAAGATCTTCAATCCATAGAATTCTCTTGGTGAAAATGTCTACGGCAGAAGGGGTGTGCTTCGAGGGTGGAGGTAAGGAGTCACATGGCTGCTTTGGCATACATCCTCCCCATGGGATAGGGAGGCCTGTGTGGCCTGAGACTGCCTGCAGGAGCAAGTGCATTCAGGAGACAGGCAGTGGACTTGAACCCTGCCCTCTTTTCATCTTGCTCCCAGCTCTCCTCAGTCCTGCAGAGGCCTCAGGGCCAGAGACCCGGGGGCAGCCACTCAGGAGAAGGTTGACTGACCAAATAGGATAGCCCTTATCTCCCTGGAATTACCCCTGTGGTGGGCTGTCTGCATCCCCATAAATGGCTCCCCGGAAAGATCAGAGGGAGCAGTGCCGCCCACCTGGGGCCCAGTTCCCTGGGGAGCATGTCCTTGGGTAACTAGGGATGCCATTCCAGACCTGACCCTCAAGAGGTCAGCAAATCATGCCAAGGGCATGGGTTTCATTCCCGGGTCACCCTCCATCTAAAAGAGGGGCCAAGTGGAATATTCTGGAGGAGAAGAAAGGGTGCTGTTGATCTGGACCCTGATACGTACTGAGTGGGGGAGGGGAGGGGACCACTATCGGTCAATCTCTTATTAAAATGGGCTGAGGCCCAGTGTAAGAGTCATTAAAATGCAAAGTAAGAGTGCCATACCCTCCTCCCCACCCCTGCCCCTTTTTTCGTTTGTATTTTATCAGCTTAATTTGGTGAGAATGAAAAGCTCAGGCAGCCATCCTTGGAGACTAGGAGGGAAAGGGAATAAAGCCACCCGAGAGGGCCTGTGGTGGCTTCCCTGGCAGCGTCCTCCCTCCAACCCCACAGGGGTCTCCTCCCAGGCCCCCGTAGCACCTCTTCTCTGTGGCTGGAGAAAGGAGACAGTGAGCAGTATGGAGCTCTCTCTCGGCTCACAGACCCTTCTATTGCTTCCATGCTTTCCGGGTGGGGTCCTGTGGGCCTCTGGTGACCACATTTGACAGAAGGGCCAGGGGACCCTACCTGACATCCCCCAACTCTGCCACTGTGGGAGACCTGGGGAAAGACTGACTCCTGCTCCTTGAAATGTTTTGCCCTTTTCCTTTTAAGTTCTTTAGGTCAAATGTTGCTAAAGGGATTATTTGCCAATGGCAAAATGCTGCTAGAATGGGTTTTAAATAGCTTTTTCATTTCTGAAGTTTTGCATCTCACCCCAGAGTTAGGCTCAGCAACTGGCCTGACCAGGCCCTGCCAGTGAGGAGGGAGGAACTGTGGGGTGGTTACCCAAGACCTGCTTCCGGGATGTTTAGAATCTCCCAGGTTCAAAAATCACCAGCTGGGTCCAAGATAGCTCCTCGGCTATATTTCAGTAGCAAAATAATCGCTAAGATCTACGTGATAAAAATGATTGGCAGGCAGTGAGCTACGTACTTTACACTCAAACTGACTAAATCTATACAACCACCTCTGAGTGAGGTCCCATTATTATCCGCATTTTACAGATGGAAAAACTAAGGCACAGAGAGATTACTTAATTTGTCTGAAGACACACAGTAAATGACAGAGCCAGGATTTGAACCCAGGAACTCTGTGCACTTAATTACCACGCTGTCCTGAGCATCACTCAGAAACACCCAGGTTCCCTGTTGCCAGAGAGAGATGCCAAAACTGGAGAATCAGTCTTCACAAGCTTGGTCTGAGCCACAAAGTTCAGTTTAAAAGTAAGACCAGAGCAGTCCCTATTTCTCCCAGGGGCTCAGGGCTGTCACTTCTTCCACTCCCCCCTCTTGGGGAGTGATTCTGTTTTTTTAACAAAGCCTCATCTATCTCCTTCAGGATGAGACGAGGACCCAGCTCCAGAGCAGGTGAGTTTTCTTCAACGCATTTGCCGTCATCCGACCTCACCAGGTGGTGTCAGTTCTCATCTATCCACAAAAGCCTCAATCGCTTTGTGGTTTATCCACTTTGGGGATTATCTGGGCCACAGCTGTAACCACCCATTCACTTGTGGGCCACTTCTTCTAACTCTGATCTGCCATCGCGCAAAATGAAATTCCTGTAATGGATTTTCCAGTGATCCGTCCAGCCGGGAGGAGTGTGGCGAGCAGATGCAGCAAAGCCCCCTTTGTTCCTGTTGAGGTTTCTCGTTCAGCTGCCGGGATGTAAAATGAACACCAGTGGCAGCCAGGACCAGTGGAAGATTGCAGGGGAGGCAGGTAGTGTTGGCGGGGGGTCATGGGCCAGTTCACGGTGGCTCAGGCATTTCCCTGCTCTGCAGTCGGAGGTGGAGATGGCGTCAGAATATCGGCCAAAGGAGCAGGTGGGCCGTGCAGTGCTTAGAGCCCCCCCACAACGTGCCAGGCGCAGCGACAGACGGAGCCAAGAGACAGGCTTATCCCAGAATAGAAGCGCTGGGGACAGGGGAGGCCTGGGCACCCCAGTGTAGGTTTGGTTAGAGGCTAGAGTTTAGTTCTTGCATCGGGTCTGAGGGGGGAACTTGGGGGGAATGCACATCCCAGCTCTGGGTGAGGTGATTCAGGGCTGAGAATCCATCCCAAGCTTGGGCCAACCTCCTGCAGGCAGGAGGACACAGAGTGAGGGAGAAAGAGCATCAGTTCTGAAGGCAGTGGACCTGAGCTTGGGGCTTGGCTCTGCCTAGCTCTGCTCCCTTGGTGAAGTTACTTAGCCTCTCTGAGTCTCTATCACCTCAACTCTAACGTGAGGATGATAATACCTCTTAGGAATTTTGTGAAAATTGAATAAGGTAACATCTATAGGGCTCCTGGCATGCAATAAATGTTCATTCCTTTTCCCCAATAGTGGTAATAATTTCTTGCATTTCGTTGTGCTTTATAATTTTCATAGCACGATTACGTATATCACATTTGATCTGTGCAACCGTTTGTGAAGGTAAGCAAAATGACTCTTATTAATTACTCCCATCACAGATGGAGGAATTACTATAGAGTTCCAGGGGCTTGTCCAAGATAGCACAGGTGGCAAGTGACAAAATGAGATCACAACTCTTGCAGCTTTGGGTTTAATCATTTTATAGCACTTTTTGTTGTGCTGTGATTATGCTGGTAAGTGAAACCACAAAGATCAAGAAGCCCCTCTGCCCAGATGCCCAGGAGACAGAATCAGCTGCCATGGCCTCTGTAGCATCTCTGGGTCTGGGCAGGGCCTGGGGTGTCCTTCAGAGGCTTTGGCTCTCCATTCCTTTCATTTCTACAATGTGTCCTGAGACAGCTCCCTCAGTAGATTAGTGCTGAATGCTGCGGCAGCCAAGTTCCCTGTGGGCCAGATAGCCTCGGCTTTCCTGCCTCCCCAGCTAGCCATCTTGGGGACCTGAGTCACTCATCACAGCCACTACAGAGGGACCAGCTCCCACCTCGTTCCACCACTAGCAAAGGAACATAAAGCCTGTGTCCCGCAGGACAGTAGCCTCAAATGTTACCTGCACAGAAAAGCCCCTCCTAATAATCTCATCTAAAATAGCTCTCCTTGACACCAAAAGTAAAGGCAACAAAAGCAAAAATAAACAAGTGGGATGACAACAAAGTAAAAAGCTTTTGCACAGCAAAGGAAATCATCAACAAAATGAAAAGACAACCTATGGAATGGGAGAGAATATTTGCAAACCAGATATCCAATAAGGGATTAATATCTAAAATATATGAAGACCTCATACAACTCAATAGCAAAAACACCAAATAACTCAATGGGCAAAGGACATAACTAGATATTTTGCCAAAGAGGACAGACAAATGGCCGACAGGTATATGAAAAAGTGCTCAATATCACTAATCATAAGAGAAAGGCAAATCAAAACCACAATGAGACATCACCTCACACCTGTTAGAATGGCTTTTATCAAGAAGACAAGAGATAAGTGCTGGTGAGGACGTGGAGAAAAGGGACCCCTTGTGCACTGTTGGTGGGAATGTAAATTGGTGCAGCCACTATGTAAAACAGTATGGATAGTCCTCAAGGAATTAAAAATAGAACTCCCATATGGTCCAGAAATCCTACTTCTGGTTATATATCTGAAGGAAATGAAATCACTGTATTGAAGAAATATCTCCACTCCCATGTTCACAGAAGCATTATTCACAATAGCCAAAGTACTGAAACAACTTAAGTGTCCATTGATGGATGAGTGGATAAAGAAGATGTGGTACATATATGTATGTTATACCATGGAATATTATTCGGCCTTAAAAAAGAAGGAGATCCTATCATTTGCAACAACATGGATGAACCTGGAGAGCATTATGCTATGCGAAATAAGTCAGATAGAGAAAGACAAATATCACTTACATGTGAAATCTTAAAAAAAAAAGTTGAACTGATAGAAACAGAGTGGAAAAGTGGTTGCCAAGGGCTAGGGCATGGGGGAAATAGGGAAAGGAAAAAAAAATAATAAAAAAATAAAATAAAATAGCTCTCCTTGTCACTCTCCCACTTTATTTTTATCACATTTATTACCAGCCAACATAATATATATTTATTTAATTTCTTCCCTGTCTTTGAGGATCTCCCAGTCTGGTTGGGGTAGAGGGGAAGCCACAAAGATAG
Source organism: Tapirus indicus (assembly GCA_031878705.1). NCBI lineage: Eukaryota > Metazoa > Chordata > Mammalia > Perissodactyla > Tapiridae > Tapirus > Tapirus indicus. The sequence continues at coordinate 83,748,751 of CM062922.1, forward strand.
ATACCTACCTCACAGCATAATGAAGTGCTAACATCTAGGAACAAGCTGTGTGGGGTAGGGGGGTGAGGTGCGGGTGGGGGTGACTCACACTTCTTGGGGGATCCCATTAAGCTCCACAGAGGAGATGACATGTGGGCTGTGTGTTAAGGGTGCATAGGCCTTTGCCAACCAGAGAAGAGAAAGGGGGCGCTCCAGGTAGAAGGAAGAGCATATGCAAAGGCTCAGAGTCAGAAAAGGGCACGCTGGAAGGTAACTGAGAAATGTGATGTAGCTGGAACACAGGATCATTGGGTCATGGTGGTGGGGTGGTGAGAATCCTGGGAGATGATACTGAAGAAGGAGATTGGAATTTGGGCCTTCCTCTTGGGACACCCAAGGGGAGAATTACCAACTGCTTGGGTACTTTAGGTATGAAATCTTAAGCTAATTGTAGCATGCAAGCTTGTTTCCTCTTTCATCAGAGAATTAAAGGCACAGCCTAACCAAATTTTATTTACCATTGAGATAGTCTTTTATTTTAACCATATCTTTTACTGCAAGATCTCCGAGCAAGGGAGGGATTGCGGGGATTTGGAGGTGGGTGGAAGGGACCTGCAGTAACTCTGGATCCCTCATCTCTGGGGGACGTTGGGGGATGCTGTTCTGCTCTCATTTTAAAACATGAGGCCAGTTCCCTGCCACTCACGCTGCTGTCTCTACTTCCTCCCATAAAAATGACATCGCTCTGATTGGTAGCACAGAGGTTAATGGTGAGATTGTTTAGTGAGAATGAGGGATAGAGAACCAAAGAAAGAGAAGCCCTGAGACCAGAAACCTTGAATGCTCATTCTGTTTCCTTGAACTGTGGCTTGTTTAAGAAAATTGTCTGTTCTGTTTCTTCAGCTCCTTTTCCTCTGGAAAGAGGATGCGTCTGGGAGGCTCCCATGCCAGGGCTCTTGTCCGGGAAAGAGCTTCCCTGTTGATTTGTGTGTCAGCAGTTCAAATGGGGGTATTTATATTGCGGCTGAGCACCTAATAAAAATTTAAATTATCATTTAAAAAAAACGGAAGGAAGTAAAAACTGTTCAAGGAACAACCTCCTAAGGAGAGTGAAAAAAACAGCCACATGCACAATTCTAGGGCCTCAGGACAGGAGCTGGAAGACGAGGATTGTGAAGTCAGCCAAGATGTGCCTCTGGCCCTTGCATTTCTCATTTTAAATGCCTCTCCCTCCCATCCAAACACCTCTCCCAGGCTCTACTTCAGACCCTGGCGTCATCACTCATTAGCTGTGGAGCTTGGGCAAATGACAGACATTTCTCTCTGAGCTGTCCTGTTGCATAAATAGAAGGAAACAGGAGCATTTCAGATGATATTACATATGCAAAGCTCCTGGAGCAGAGCCTAGCTCATAGTGGGTGCTCAACAGAGGTTTAGTTCCTAACCCCCTTTCCCTTTGCAGGATCCCCTCTTCAGGTTCTTCCCTGTAGCCTACTAAAATCTGATTGCAGCCAGCTGCTATCTTACTCGAAAGGCTCTGAGCCACTAAATCACGCCTATGTATAATGATTGATAATGAATTAATAGGTTAGGTGGTGGCACTTATGGAGCGCAGAAGGAGAGAAATGAAGGAAGCTTTAATAGCAGAATGTCAGAACTCAGTTACAGGCCTCTGTAGAGATAATTTGGGTGATGGGGCTTCTGAAATGTCCCTTAAATTATGCCCATTAGGAAACCACCTCTCTGGTCACCTGTAAGGACAGGTGATGCTCAGGTCAGGAAAGCAGGGCGCGGGTCTCTCAAACTGTAACGACACATCAGAGGGCTCTCCCGCTGCCAAGACCACATCCTTGCCCTTGACAGTGCCATTAACTGCTCCTCTCCAAAGTCCTGGTCTCAAGTCTCCCGACACTCCTCTTTCTCCTCTGCTCCAGTGCTCCAACTCCAGCGACCTCACAGTCGCATTGACACCTCCAAGCCCCTGACCCTGCCTTTTTCACTATCCATTGCCTCGCTCCACCAGGCTTAGATTCTATCCTCCATCTTTACCACTAATCCCTTGCAGAAACCTCTCTGGACTTCTTGTCCTGTACTCAGCTGGAAAACCCCAACCTGGTTAAACCCAGCTATTGGCCATGCTTACATCTGAACTACACTTTGCCAGAAAAGAATAGGTAGTCGCGAGGACTGTTGTCGCTTTACAATTATGACTGTACCTCTCAAGTGGATGCTGGAAACAGTCTGGCAATTCCATAACACTTACCTAGTGTTTATTTTTCCACTCTCCAAAATGACAATTTTACATCTCCTTTCTCCAAAGACTGCCTACTGTCCCTTTTCAATGTCTCCCAGCTGATGACCGTACCTGGTATTTTACAGACAGGCACTTCCTCATCTTCTTGCCACTGACTCCACACCTGTTGCTGTCACTGTGCCTGTCTTCTCGGTCTTCCCTCCTTAGTCATGGGGACCGTGCCCCTGCTCCATGCAAAGGTCAACCCTCCTTTTATGTTGTGACTTCATCACCTCCCGCTTTCTAAGGACTTTGTTCCTGCAGTGATCACCACTTGTCTCTTGAATCTTCAATTTCTCCCTCACTACTTCCTGTTTCTGTAAGTAACCAATGTGCTCTCATGTCTCCTACCTTAAAAAATATGAAAGCCTCTCCTGATTCCACTCTCCTTCCAGTTTCCACTCTATTTCTCAGCTGTCTGCAAAACTTATTGAAAGTATTGCTGTCCCCAATTCTCACTTCCATTCTCTCTTTACCTAACCGGGCTTCCAACCTCACCACTCCACAGAGACAGTTCAAGGGCACCAGTGGCCTCAAGTTGCCAAATCTTGAGGTCATTTCTCTGTTACTTTCATACCTGACCTCTCAGCATCACTGGGCAGTTATTCCTTTCCTTAAACCACTATCTTCCCTAACCTTTGGTGACATGCACTTCTTAGGTTTTCCTTCCATCTCAAGGGCCACTACTTTGCTGGTTTCTCTTCCTGTACTCAATCTCTAAAAGTTAGAGGGCTCCAGAAGTCAGTCATGGATCTCTTTCTCTCCTCTACCCTCACTTTCCTCGCAGGTGACCGCATACCACTTGTACACCAATGGCTACCAAATCCATGCCTTTAGCTCTGACATCTTTCTGGAACCCAGCTTAGAGAACTCAACAGTCTACCTGGTAGCTCTACTTTGATATTCAGCTTAGTGCATCCAAAGAGAATTCTTGATTCATTGACATCCTAAACTTCTTCTTCTTCTAGTCTTTATCTTCTCAGTCAAAGGTACTACATCTACCTAGTTGCTTAAGTAAAAAAAACCTAAGTCATCATTATTTCTCTTTTTTTTCACTCACCACTCTATATTCAATCCATCAGCATGAGCTGTTGACTCTACCTCCAAGATGCTTTTCAAATCCTTCTCCACCACTAATGCACCCAGCTCTCACTTGGACCACTGCAAAAGCCCCCAACTCTTGTTTCTGATTACACTTGTTTTGGATTGGCTCCCCTGGAGCCAATCTGTACTGAAGCTAAAGTGATCTGTTGAAAATTTAAATCAGATTTTGTTTCTTTCCTTTCTTAAAATCCTCCACTGATTTCCCTTACACTTAAAATAAAATTCAAATATCTTATCCTGATCAGCAAAATCCTACATATCTCTTTGACTTCTATTTTATTTCTCTCTCTACTATTCACTCTGTTCCACTCATATTGGTTTATCAAAAACACCAATCTCAGCACCTCAGGACTTTTGCAACATCTGTTCCCTGGAATTTAGAGAAATCTTAGGAAGCATCTAATTCAACTTTCTCATTTTGTAGACAAGGAGACTGAGGCCAGAGAAAGGAAATCTCATAGCAAATCAGTGGTAAAGCTGGACCAGGTCTCTTGATTGCCAGCACAGTGCTCTTTCCACTAGAGCGTGCTGGGTGGTTGCTGCCCTCTGAATGCTTCATCAGTGTCTCATCTCGTGAGTTGCAGAGACCTTCACCTTGGTAGAAACATAGATCTGCAATTTGGTTCAGTCTTGGATGTGATTTTAAGCAAGTTAACCTGGTTGGCCCTAAGCACTGTTGTGGAAATTGTAGTCCTTGAATGTTACTATGGAGAGTAACCTGCTAAAAGTAAGGAAATTATGACCATGAAGTCAGGAAAGCAGTTATCTCTGGTGAGGGAGTGGTTTGTGATCAGGAAAAGATATACAGGAGTGTCCTTGAAGTCCAAGCAAGGTTCTATTGCTTGACCTCAAGGGTGGTTACAACTATTATTGATTTAACTTGAATAATTATTATTGATTAAATTTGATGTGTCATTTTTATGTGCGCTTCTGTGTATATGTTATATTTCACAACTAAAACATTTTAAATGATAAACAGAAACTTACAAGATTCCATGAGAGCATGTAACAGGGGCATCTGGCCTTGTCTGGGGAGCCAGGGATGGCTTCTTGGAGGAAGGGACACCTGAACTGAGATTTGCAGATGAAGACAAGTTAGGCAGAGGAAGGAAGGTGGGGAGACATGGGTAGAGGGGACAGGAAGGAGGCAAAGAGGGAAGAGCACAGCACAGAACAGACTCTAAAAGCAGTCTGGTTTGGCTAAAGCCCAGGGAGTGAGGAGGAGCAAAGCTAGAGAGAGAAGCAGGAGCTGGACCATGCAGAGCCTTGTTAAGGATTTTTGTTTACGTCCTAGGATCAATGGGAAGTGCTTGAAGGTCTTAAGCAAGGAGTGACATGATCAGATATATGTATTGATCAGACATACAAAGTATAGAGAATAGACTAGAAGAAGGCAAAAGAGGATGTGGGGAGGATAGTGAGGGGCTTATTTTAATCATAGAAGAGAAAGATGATGATAGTTTGAATAAAGTGCTAGCAGGTTAGAGATGGAGATAAATGGACAGATGTAACAGATAATGAGGAGGTAAAGTCAACAGAACTTGGCAAGGGATTTGTTGCATGTCTCCCCTAGAATGTATGTTTCTTGAGCTCAGAGGTCTTTGTCACTACTGGCTATTCAGAACCTAGGACAGTTCCTGGACCATTGGTGTCTCTTACCTGAGGACTCTTCAATGTGTTTGTTTCTGCATTCCAGAATGTGTCATGGAAGTGGAAGTGGAGTGATGGGAGAAAGCTTCTGAGGTGCCAAGTACATAAAAAATGCAATGAGGACAAAAAGCTTAGAGTGTTTAGGAGCCACCCTGAGGATTCCAGCACTTCTTGCATAGAATGGGCAAGTAAATGAAAATAGATTATATAAATGATAGTAAATATGATGAAAGAAGAAGATATAAAGTTACTAGTGCCATTGGGTATGGTAAAACACAAATCTTCAAGAACATCTCAGAAATTATCCAGATAAGGAATAAATCGCCAAACTAACACCAGCCAACTAATCTTTACTCAAACAGATGATATGGGCATCCACTCAACATTACTTACTGCAGGAGTATAGAGGGCCAAGAAATGAGAGCAGCAATATAACTGGTGAAATCTTTGGGGGTGTAGGATGAAGTCCAGCTTGTTCCTATTTAATATTTTTTAAGTTTAAAATTTGATTGGAGAGGTTCTCTGTGGTTTGGGCCTGAACCTCAACATAAAAGCAAAATTATTCCCCAAATATCCCCCCATCTCCTAAAGTACATGTAGTCAAATAAAAGGTAGAGGGTGTTGTTCAGACTGTTTGCACAAGGAAGGACATTCTCCCCTCCCTGTCTGTCATTGGAGAAAGTACATATACAAAGCAGAATATGCTCTGTGACTGAGCAAACACCCTTTTTGTTGGCAGTGGGTCAGCAAATGCCTAGGAGAGATCTGCATTTGAGGTGTAGACTTTTAAAACACAAAGTCAGGCCAATGATATAGAATATAAGAGGAAAAGCAGAAGGAAAAAATGTGATCACAAATTATAACAAAGGCTGGGTATTTTTTAAATATTCTTATTTTTCCAAAATAATTTCTATGATAGCATGATATGAAGTCCTTCAAAGTGATGCTGTCTTTCAGTGAGGTAAATCTGATATACAAATAACTCTTGATTATAGGCAAGTCAACAGAGAGGTGGAAGAGGGCAGGACTGGGGAAATCAGCTTGAATGAGCCCCAATGTGGCATGTAAGGATTGACAGCCAAATGAAAACAAGGGCGTGAAGAGACCACAGATCTACGCTAAACTGAAATGAAGGTCCTCTCTACAGGACTGCTCGTGGATGACTCCAGAGAAAGGGACCAAGCTATGATAAGGGATTTGCTTAAGGAATGACAAGGGGACTTTAATGACAGCTTGACCTTGTTGTCTGTAAAACAGTCTATGTGGGGTCAAAAAATGGTGAGTCTTTTTCCAGGGAGTCATAAATTGCCCAGAAATTTTGGATCCATGAGATCTTTGTTAAAAGATACATGAGATTACTTAATTAATACCCAGTTTCCCAGTAATTGGTAAGCTCCCAAAGTTCAGGAATGGTGTCTATTTGGCTCACTTTGTATGCCTAGCATTCTTGCCCAGCCCCTGGGGCACAGAAAGTCCTCAATAGATATTTGGAGACTAAATGAATGGAGATGACACCCAGGTGGACTCTAGATAAGAGCGGAGCTACTATGAGGGTCCTTACTATGAGGGTCCTTATGAGGCTGCAGATTGGAGGGTTAGGACATCCACTGCATATGAGGAACATGTTCAAAAGCATCTGCCACTTTCTTTCTAGAAACTTTAAATAAACAAGAAAGGTGATTGAGCAAGCTCTATGGGGGAATAATTATGTCTGTCTATTTGTGCATCTATTTATTTATGTAACTACCCATTTATGTATCTATCTATCCAACCATGTAATATTATACAATAAGCACCTATTAAAATATACTAGAAAAATAGAGCACCGTAGAAGAACAGGGCGGAAAAACGATAACTGTCTCATAAGCTGCCATAAGTATTGGCCTCCATTCATGACCTACAGGAAGAAACCCTGTCCCTGACAGCAACGCGGACCAGAATATGGTGAGAAATAAAATAAACTGTGTCTCAGGGATTTGATTCATGAGGGAGAAAAGCTGGCAGGATCATGGAAACACATGAATTATTCACAATTCAAACCAGGTAAGAGGAAAGAGGAGGAGGGAATGACCAGAATACACTCATCAAGGAAATGAAGCTCTCCATAGCCGGGGAGAGGCCGGGAGGGTGGCAATGGGAGCAGCCTAACGCGAGGGCTGAAATCAGGAGTGTCAGAAGGAGGGAAATCCACTTGTCCCTCAGGCAGGGGAGCGGAGAACAGCTGGCAGGAGTGAGGGTGGCTCTACATTCCCGGGGTGGGTGAGCTGAAGCAGCGTCCCTACCTCTGAAAGCCAGGGAGTGGTAGCCCGGCGGTCACGATTGAGTTAAAAATAAATCCTGGTGCCAGGTCCACTGCTGCCCTGTGACTGCAGAGGAGGGGAAAGGCATATCCGCCTGGGGCAGCAGCCTGGTAGGCGGAGCGGGGAGTGGGGGCTAGTGGGGCCTAGAGTAGGGTAGAGAGGGGTCAGGAGGGTGAACGGAGTGTCACCCTTTGGAAGCACTGCTCTGTTCCCCAGTTGTGTGTGAGTGTGTGAGGAGGCTGAGGAGTCAGGGAGAAAAGACGAAGCTTGTTCCTCAACATAAAAGAGAGATTTGGGGTTGTACTGAAGTGAGAGGGAGCCCATCGTGAGTAAGAGACCTGGAGAGGCAGGTGAAGCCGGATGTCAGGAGCCCAGTAATTGTAGGAGTGGAATGAACGAGAAGCCACGGTATCTTCAGGAATAGGACGACAGCTCAATTGCTTCAAGTGAGAGTCAGGCGAGAGGCAGCCAGGTGGTGTGTGGGCGGACCCATCTGGTTTAAAGGCCTGGGTGGGGCGAGCACAGCCAGTACGTGTTTGGTTCTCCACTGAGAGCACAGGTTGGCGTGTCTGCAGGTATTTCTGGAGCACTAACTCTGTGCCAGGCTGGGCACACAGAAGGAGGTCTGTGCTCAAGGAGCTTACATTCTAACTCGAGGGGACGTAAACAAATAACCAAATAAGATTATTTTAGATACCAAAAAGTGCTATGAAAGCAATGAACTCAGGTAACGTATTAGACACTAACTGGGCATGTTGGGAGGTGGAGGGGGCTGCTTTAGTGAGGATGGTCAGGGAAGGTGACATCTGAGTTTCACCCTGAAAGATGAGCAGGAGCCAGCCTTGTGCGTGTCTGGGGGAAGCATAAAGCCAGGAGTTCAGAACATAGCTGAGCAAAGACGACAAATGCAACCAAGGAGAAAACTCAAAATCCAGGGCATGTGCCGCACAGAGCCTCGGTCTCCTTAATCTGTAAAATGAGAGTGTTGGACCACTGATTGCTAAGTCCTGCTAAATCTCAGGAAGTCTTCATGGAAAAGGTGGGACTTGACCTGTGTCTTGAAAAAAGATCCTCAAAGCACTGGTGAGGTCATTTAAACCAGCACCAAAGGTATATTGTTTTCTAAAACCTTTAATGAGAGCAAAACAGGAATGTCTGCTTCCCCTGACTGAGGTATGGTCCTCCTTCCTCCACCCGGCAGGGAGACTGTCCTAAAAGGCAGCCTCTGTTCAACTCTGCTGCTGCCCTGGAAGCTTCGTTGAAACTAAAATCCATCATTTCCTGTTCCCATTGCAAAATACTTTTATTTGCAAATAAAATATTTTATTGCAAAATATTTGGCCACTTATCTCATCATGCCTTTTAAATAGTTAACAAAGCTGCCAACCTATTTGTACATCTACTTCCTTTATTTATCTGTAGACTCCTTGTTAATGTCTGAGCTCCGAGCACAGTACCAGGCTTGGGACAGGTGTCTCTGTGGAGGTTGAAAGACTGAATGAATTGCAGATGGGGAGGTGGATTAGTCTGTTGGGCTGCCATGACAAAATACCACAGACTGAGTGGCTTAACCAACAGGAATTTATGTCTCACAGTTTTGGAGGCTGGACATCCAGCATCGAGGTGCCAGCTGATTCAATTGCTGGTGAGGACTCTCTTCCGGGCTGGTAGATGACCGCCTTCCTGCTGTGTCCTCACATGGTAGAAAGAGAATGCTCTGGTCTCTCTTCCTCTTATAAGGACACTAATCCTGTCAGATCAGGGCCCCACCCTTATGACCTCATTTGCCCCTAATTGCTTCTGTAAAGCCCTATCTCCAAATACAGTCACAATGAGGTTAGGGCTTCAACAATATGAATTTCTGGGAGACACAATTCACTCCATAAAAGTAGGTGAGGATGTGAGTGAGTGAGAAAGCTCTAGAAACAGTTCGAATCTCCCTTTTTGGGCAGAAACATGTTGCTCAGAGGGGTATCCTGCAAACAGGGCGGAGAAGTCACCTGCCAGGCACCAGCCTCCATGTGAACTGCTCCCCTTGCAGAGGCCCGGACTTCTTCAGCAGTGGTTTTTCCCTCTGACCCTGTGGAAATGAGAAAACTTAGGAGGAACACACACTTGGCTCCATCAGGGTCCACCCTGGGGTAAGTAAGAGAATCAGATGCTTGTCTGAGCACTGGTTTTGACAGTGGGGAGGGCGTTGGGAGAGTGGGAGGGAAGGGACTACAGTGGGGAAATAAGGGAGCAATTGGTCTGTCCCCCAGCGGGGCCTCTGGGGCCAGTCATCCCATCACAGCTTTTCTAAGGAGGAATGCTGGGGCTTGTGAATCTTTGCTGCAAGACTGTAGTCATTCCAGGGGAGCAGCCAGGGTCCGGGCAAGAACAGCAAAATTAATGAACACTTTGAATGCTTTCTTTGTCCCAGGACTATTCTAAGTGCTTTCCATGTATTGACTGATTACATCCTCATATTGGTTGCCTCATTTTGATGGCAAAACTAAGAGAGATAAAGTAACATGCCTACATTCTCACAGCTGGTAATGACAGCTGCGAACCTCAGATTTGAACTTTGCAGGCAAGACCCTAACCACTGCGGCATGCTGCCGAGGGACCGTGGCATCCGCTGTCGTGTGCACCTTCCAGTGGGAGGGCTGCAGAGGGGGCCTGAGGACCTCTGCTAAGCAACAGTAGCCTGGTCTTTTTAGATCGTGCCCCAACTCCCCTGACACTGCCCTGTCTGAAGCCCAGAAGGTGGGCTGCAGTGCGGACAGAGCTGCCACCTCTTCTGAGATTTGGGGGCCCTAGACAGGTGGGCTGGTGTCTGCCCTACATCCTTCCCTTTTGGTCTTTTCCTCACCCAGTTTTCTTTAGGGTGGGGATATCTCCAGAGATAAGGAGAGATGTGGGACCAGAGGAGAATGGAGAAAGAGACAGAGGGAGAGAGAGGACAGAGAAATGAGGCCACAGAAAGACCTGGGTGGCCACAGGTGACAAACAACTGCAGACTCATGTGACCTCCTTATCTGCAATTGGGCAGGTGCAGGCATTGAGAGGAGGGGCAAGTAAGTGTCCTTGATAGTAAAATTCAGAGAGACCCTTGGCCAGGAGCAGTCCTCTTGCCCAGCACCCTAAGAGGGTGATGGAGATGGAAACATGGACTCTGTTATAGGAGTGACGTCTGCATCCTGAGGAAGCACTGGATGGACTCAGGAGACCTGAATTCTAGAACCACCTTGGCCATGAACAACCCGTGTGACCTTGGACAAATCATGATCACCCTGGGCTTTGTTTAAATGAAGTGGTCGTGTGATGGATCTCCAAGGCGCTTCCATCTCTTACAAGATTCTGGGTTTGTCTGACTCCTTGGGGGTGCTGAAGTGTCAGTTTATCAGTTTATTCAGGATGGGATGAGAGTTTTAATGGACCCATCAAGGAGAGAAGAAAAGTCTCCATGACTTTGCCAAACCCCCAGGCCAACTCAGCTTACTCAACTGTCCAGCCTTGAAAAGCTGCCCTGAGTGACCAGCACTGTGGGTTCTGCCTGTACCACACCTTGCTTTGCCTAACTGTGACCTTGGCCACCTCATCCCCCATCCAGGCCTCCAGTTCCTCCACTCCAAGTGGGCAGTGGCGGTCCTCACTGCCTGCTTCCTCTCCTGGGTTTTATGGGATGAATAGGATAATGTTTTCTAATTACTTATTGCTCCTCAGAGCACAAGTGCTGTGAGTCAGGATAAAGGACTCTTCTAATCTAGTTGCTTTTGGAGATTATTCATCCAGAAACATAAATGAGCATTTAAATGAGTGTGGAGGCTGGGGAATGCAGGGCAGAGAAGGCCATGACAGAGTGGTGGGGGTGGGGGCCGGGGCAGAGCACTGGGGGGTTGTTTGGCAGACGCCCCCTGTTCTACATGATATTTTGTTTGACCTATGACCTCATGCTCCTTGTTTGCTCTAGAATTCCCCCAGACTCATGCCCCTCTCTTGTAAAATACATTTTATTAACTCATTAGGTGGCTGTCCTAGAAAAGACCAGCCGCTGTGCACTGACAGTAGGAGCCTTTGGTACTTAGCGGACAGAAACCTCTGCCATGTATTACAGAGAGATGTAGTCCAGGATCTCCAGGCCCTGGCCTTGTCCCTGGAGCGCTGGCTCTGAGAATGTTCGCTGGGGAAGCTGGCCTTCTTGATTATACAGGTAGCCATGAGAGGGCAGCACAATTTATTAGCTCTGTGTGTGTGTGTGCGCACGCGCACGCTTGCCCACCCATGAGTCCAGCCTGCATGAAGACGGTGACTGTGACATCCATGCTCTTGGCTTTGACACCTGACAAAAGGGACATGGTTTAAATGTCACAGCAAGGGCCTGTGACAAAGGTGGTTGGGAAAGCAGATGTCTCCCTGCTTGACTGCACCGCAGGAGGTGCCAGGCCCATGACCCTAGGTGCCACACTTTAGTGGATTGGTTTCCTAATTTGGAATTATTTTTAGGAGGAAAAAAAAGTCTGTGATAAAAATCCTAATGTATTCATTCCTTTATTCGACATCCACTTATTAAGTAGTTAATTGGTCCAAGCCACTGTTAAGCAATGTGCCTTTAGAGCAAAAATTGTTATACTAATAATAATTATTATTACCACTTCCATGAAATAGATAGGAATCATGATTCCCATTTTGTAGAACAGGACACTGAGATTTTAAGTAACCTATCCAAATTTCATAGCCAAAGTTTTATTCATGAGGTGTCAGAATGTACGAAGGATGCTCCAAAGGAATGGTTTTGGTCTTTCAAAGAGGTGACAATTAGATTAAGGGGCTGTGACAAGACCATAGGCCACGGCACAAGGAAGAGCAGGGTGTGTACCATGAGTGATGTGCGAGTACATGCTACAGGAGTTCTGGGGAGGAATCTGGAAAGGTTCCATAGAGGAGGTGAATTTGGACTGGCACTGGAAGGATGGGGAGCATTTCCCTGTTGGAGAAGTGGAGGTCCCCCTCAGCAGAAGGAAAGGTGGGGGCCCAGTTACAGAGGAGGGAGTAGACAGAGGCTGGCTGCACACAGCAAACAGTCTGGGTTGACTGGAGCAGTGGTCCTCAGCCCTGCCTGTGTGTTAGAATCATCTGAGGAGCCTTTTAAATCGCCGGCACCTAGGCCCCCATTCAGCTACTCTGGTTTAATTGGTCCTAGTCATTGGTGCTTTGTAAAAGCTCCCTGGGTAATTCTCTTGTGCAGCTTGGACTGAGACCCACTGGCACTGGGGATGGACTGGGGGGGTCCAAACTAAGGCTATGACATGCACCCAGGTTTGACACAGAGTCCGAATAAAGGTGGTGATAATGTGAAAAGAAAGGGAGGGATGGGCGAGAGTTGTTTGAAAGGCAGTGACTCTGGGCTGATTGTCCATGGGAGTGTACAAGTCACAATGACTAAGGTTTGAGTTTGGGTGCCATTCACAAGAACAAGAGCTACGGAATGGAAAACAGCAAGATTGGGGGTAGGGGGATGTGGGAGGAGGAGGATTCTGCTTTTAGACATCTCGAGTTGAAGGATAGTAATTATTGGGCCATCAGACAGGATTGCCCAGCAAGAGTCATGTAAGGGTAAAGAACCAAGAATGGAGAATCTTGAGAATTTAACCACTTCAAAAGTGGTGTGTTAGGTTGAGAGAGTGCATGAGCTTGGAGAGAAAGGAGAGAGAGAGAAGAGCAGAGGGCTCCGGTGAGAATGCCTACATTTGGGAGGCAGAAGGACAAAGAGAAGCTTAGAAACAATTCCTAAACGGAGAATTGTTCCATTTGCATTAGCCAGTGTCTGGGTGGGGTGGGTGATGGGCAACAGAGTCATTTTTCATGGGCCTGGCTGCCTGTGACTTGAAAATTGATCAGCTGAGTCAATAGCTCCGTGCTCAGATTCAAAGCCCTGGCTGATGTGTGTGCAGGAAGTAGGGCAGCTGCAGTCCTGCTTTCCCTCACCAGAAACCCAGCCTGCTCAGGCATCTGGCGGAGAAACCAAGCTCATTTTGCCACCATCCTTGGCCTCTAAGTCCCAGTAGCATGAAGGAAGAATCAATTCCAGAACCACACAGGTTATGAATTCATCCATCACAAAGAAGTCCTTTATTCTGAGCTGTCCCAAAGATGAATCCCTGTTTTCCTGGAGGACACAATTCCATCCGCCCTCGCTGTTTTAAAGGGATCCCATGAGAACATTTCTTGTGACATCCCAGCATCACCCTATGGGACCAACTTAATCCCTGAGAGGAACTCTAAGGATTTCCCTGAGGTCCACCCTTTGAGGTTGCCAAGGTGAATGAACTGTAGCAGCAGACTGAGGAGGGCGATGACCAGAAGCACATCAGTTTTATGGGGCTTGGGGCACAGGAACAGGACCTGGAGTCTAGGCAAATGGTCAGTCGGTCTTCATCACGGAGGACAGTGCAGAAAAGATTCCCAGGTGGACAAGCAACTCTCGGATCCTCAGTTAACCTGACTTTGGGAAGAGCCGAGGACGTGGAAAGAAAAGAATGAAGATGCCGTGGATGGAGAAAGAACATTTTAGCATCTATGGGCCCCACATAACCTAAAGGGAATTTGGGGAAGCCTTTGTGGGTGGCATAAAGACTGATGGGGCATGGAATGTGTCCCACCTCCCTACCCGCCCTAGCGAAGTAGACACACGCCAGCATGTATTTTAGGGCGGTGCTTCTCGTCCTTTAATGTGAGCATCTTGTCAAGCACAGAATCTAATTCGGTACATCTGTGTTAGGGTTTGAACTTCTAACTGTCTCCCAGGGCGTGCTGAAGCCACTGGTCTGCAGACTACACCTGAGTAGCAAGGTTTTGGAGGTAGTCGACTGAATGAAAGCCAGGGAGAGAGCTGAATGGTTGGCTTTGTCTCCAACCCTTGCCCCCATCACTTCTGCCCTGGGATCGTTTTTGGCACTGCTTCCCCCACTGCTGACCAGGGAGAGGGACCTGGGAAGGGGGTGGCGGGAAGATGGGCAGAGGGCCTCAGAGGCTCCTTCCAGGCTGAGTCACAGACTCTGGCTTCTTGTCATCTTGCATATTACCCAGTGCCTGGCTGTCTCAGTTTGTTGGCTTCTGAGGCTCCTGGCTCAGGCACAGTAATTACAGTTGAGGCCCTGATGAATTGGAGGCCAGTAATTAAAGCGCCTATTGATTTTCTACTTAGGAGTTCCCTGTAGCTGGAAACAAAAGCGGGGAGGGGTGAGAGATAAACAATCCGGGCAAGGTATTTCGAAACAGGGCATTGTTCAGTGTGCAATAGCTGGGCCCAGCAGTCACTGAGAAGGGGCTGCAGGGTAATCATTTATCACTGGCCCATCTCTCTAGAATCTGAGGATTGATTGTCTAGTCAATATGCTTCTGGGCCATAGTGCCGGTGGAGTAAGGGGAAGGAGGACTGTCTTGTGAAAGAGTTCATCCTTAGATCTCCAAACCACGAATCTGTCTTGTTTTGCTGCTTCATTTAGCTTATTTTAATTATGAATTAAAGCAATTGCCTCATTTATATCATCTGCCTTCATGGGCAACAATGGGCTTCCTGTGACTAGAAATTTGGTTTTTGATGGCTTCTGGAGCTAGACACTGGAAAGCGGGGACTTGGAAGAGGGGCATGATGGGGCGGAGAAAGTCAGAAAGAGTGGGCTTGGGAGAGGGGCATGATGGGAGGAGAAAGGTCAGAAAGAGTGGGCTTGGGAGAAGGGCATGATGGGAGGAGAAGGTCAGAAAGAGTGGGCTTGGTAGAGGGGCGTGATGGGGACGAGAAGGTTGTAGAAGGAGAAGGACTGATGGCAAGTAGAGGGAGCTGGAAAGAGAATGAATACAGAGGGTCCTGGAGGCTGACCAGGGCTGAAGGGGAGAGTCAAAGAGAGGAGGCAAAGTCACTGGAAAGAACAAACTGTACAAGCAGAGGGTGGGGTAGAACCCAGAATCCAGAGAGAGAATGGAAGCAACATGGAGAAAAGAGGCAAAAAGAGGCAGGAGAAAGAAAGGCCCAGAAGTCAATGTGAGCAAGGGAGAGGCAAATGAGACAGGAAGAGGGTTTTTGGTGGAAACATAAAGTGCATTTAATTCTTACTTAAAGATTGCTTAAGTTATTTTGGTGCATTTAACTCTTAATTCATCTTCCTTTCACTGAGCTAATGTGAAGTGAGAAAGAAAAACTAATGAGAGGAAGGCCTAACTGGCAATTTTATTTTAGTCGGCTCCGGGAGCTCTCTCTTCCTTCTCTCATGCTGGGTCACTTGATCAGAGAAGATTCTTTTGTTTCTCAGAGAAATGTTGCTCCTCTCCCAAGCCTTTTCCTCCCACCCGTCTTCACTGCTGCAGCTGGTCTGGCTGCTTAATGATGACGAACTTAGATTAGGATCCGGGTTTTGATAATGATTGAAGCTGGGCAAAGAGAAGCGTTGGAGCATAAAGCATGTTGGAACACAAATACCCATTATCCCAGTCAGGGCAGACAATGGGGGTGGTGGGGAGGAGTGAGTTGTGGAGAAGTAAGTGGGCTGTTACTCGTTATAAGTTGGATTTTAAAAAAATTCTATAGAAATACTGAATGAATTTATTCAGCTTATTCAATCTAACTGCACACCGTGCCTGCATCTGAAAAAACTCTTCTGCAAGTATGCCCAGTAAATGGCAAAAAGCAGGATGGGGGCGAGAGTGTTGTTTATTGTGTTAAGTAGCTGCTGTGTGTAGATGGTTGTACAGTGCACTGCACACAGGAAACCCCGGGGCCTGCCCTCACAAAGCCTAAAGGACTACAGGGCTCCATTCTTATGTGTGGCTACAGTTATTTGGCTCAAATCTTAATGGCTCCCTAGGCTGCAGAGCAAAGTCAAGCTCTAAGCCTCACAGGAAAGACCTTCCCTGGTTGATCCCAGCCTATCCCAGCATCCCCCTCTCCCCCTTCCTCATGTGCCCCTTTGCACCAGCCTGCCAGGTCCCGACCGTTCTCCTGTATTCCCCACCTCAGCTAGAAGCACCACCCTTCACCCAGTTCCCCCAGCCAGAAGTCCATAGACATGGTGGATTTTTCCCTTAGGCCCCCAATTCAAAGGGTCACCAAGCCTTGTCATACTGCCTGGTCACTCTTGGACCCTGGTCCCTCCTTCCCATCTCTGCAACCCCAGCTTGAGTTCAGCCCCACATCACCTCTTACTTGGACTCTCGGGTTGTTGCAACGGCCTCCTTGCTGGTCTCATACCACCCCGTTCTAACTTCTGTGCTACACTCAAACAATTTATCCAAGATGAACACCTAACAAGGTTATTCTCGATTTTTTAATGGCTCCTCACTGCCTGCAGAATGGAGTTCTTTCCAGCTGTGTGAGCTTGGGCAAGAGATGCAAGTTCTTTAAGCCCGATTCCTCATTTGTAAGATGGGAATTATAATGGTTGCTTCATGGGGTCCTTGTGAGGAGGAAATGAGGTAGTAGAGTAATGTGAACACAAGGCCTGGAACATAGAAATTACCAGTAGTGGGCAGGAGGTGACGGTGGTGATGGTAAGAGGAGGAGGAGTGGTTGTTATCATCATTATTACAGAGGAAAGTCTCTATGATCTGGACCCAAACTTATACCTACAGCTTTGACTTTTCTCCCTGAACTCCAGATTTATATACGTGTGTGTGTATGAGTGTGCACATATAACTGGCCACACAGCTTTTTTCACTTGGATGTCTAATGGACACCACAAATTTAACAAGTTCAAAATTGAACTCTTTATATTCTACCTCTCATACATGCTCTACCCTCAGTTTTTCCCAACTCAGTAAGTGACAGTTCCTTCCTTCCAGTAGCTCAGAGCACAACCCTTGCCTGCTCTATTTCTCTCATCCTCCACATTCGGTCCCTGTGTAAATCCTGTTGTCTGTATCTTCAGAATATCTCCAGAACCCAGTCCCTCGCACTATCTCTACTGCTTGGACCCTGGTCCCAGTCACTGTCTTCTGCCAGGATTTCCACAGTGGCCCCCTCCCCAGCCTTCCTGCTCCTGTCCTGCCGCTTTATGATGTAGTCCCTTCACACTGGCCAGAGGGCTGCTTTTGCTGTGGAAGTTGAAGCCCTCCTCTGCCCGCAACCTTCCAGTGGTGCCATTTCAAGGCACTTCTCCATCTGCTCCCCCAGCACTGTGATTCTCTAGCTTCATCTCCTACTGCCCTGCCCCGCCCACACTCTGCTCAGCCAAACTGGCCTCCTTCCTATTCTCAAAGGTGTCAGGCAAGCTCCTGCCTAGGGCTTTGTACCGGCCATTTGTCCCTCTGCCTGAAACACTTTTTCCCTAGAGATCCACATGCCTCCCTCTCTCATCTCCTTCAAGTTTGGCTCAAATGACACCTTCTCCCTGATGCCTGCCTTGGTGGCCCACATAAAATTGCACCCCCATTGCTCCCAATCTCCCTTACTTGGTTCTCTTTTCCACATAGCACTTAACACCTTCTAACATAGTATATAATCTACTTAGGTATTATGTTTATTGTCTATTGCCATTCTATACAATTTCCATGAGAGCATTGATTTTTGTCTAATTTGTCCACTGCTTTATTCAGCATATAGAATAGTGCTTGGCATATAGTGGATGCTCAACAAATCTTGTTGGATGAATCTTTTGCCATTCATACCACCCTCCAGCACCAGTATTGTATCCCAAGGAGCTCTCTTTTGTGCATATTGGGACCTTGGTTCATATCTATTTCTCTACAAGACTGCAAGTTCCATTTGCCCTCCAGAGCTGGCTCACAGTACTAGATAAATGTTTAATGTATAAATGCATAAGTATTATTGATACATTGGCTGTAAGTAACTTGTACAATTAAAGATGCAAATAGAATTTTCTTTCATAAAGTTCCTTCAAAATGGACTAAGGTTCCATTTGTCTGAAATGGTTGCTGGCAGCTGAAATGCTGCCCTCTTAAGGACCAGAGTGCGCCCCCCATTTCCCCCCCACCAAGTCCACAGTTCATTTGTCTGTTGGCATCACAGCAATAGATCTTGAGGCCCGAGGGAAGCCAGTGTTGGAAGGTAGACATCTGTCTCTGAGCACTGGGGCATGTCCTTTTATTCAAGGCAGTGAATCTCTTCGTCACCCCCATAGGATGTAAGAGATGGAGACGTGGAGAGGAGAAGGTTAAGTGACTTGTGCGAGGTCACACACATCACCCTTGATGGAGAGCAGCATGAATAGTAAGGCAGCTGCAAAGCTCCATCTGTGTCGTCTGAGGCCGCCTCGTGGGAGGCCCGGAGTCCCAGGGTGAGGTTGTGATACTTTATTTGGCAGGGAACGGGGAAGCACTGAAGGCTTTTGAAGAGGAAAGTAAGATGACAGGAGTCAAAGCTTTAGGAAAATTAGTTTGGCAATGATAAGAAAGGTAGACAGAAAGGAGAGAGTCTGCGACCAGACTATTGCGGTAGTCTTTCAGAAGTAATTAGGGCCTGAACTTGGAGAGCAGGAATGCAAAGAGGGACAGATTGACAGACTAAACAATCGTCTATAGGGCTGGGCAACTGACAGGTCTTAGGAAAGCTGTCTTAGGAGGGCTCTGTACCAAGGCCTCTTCGTTTATCACTGTGCTTATTCTTCCAGGGTGATCTCAGCCATTCCCATGACTTCAGACATAGGGCCACAGCTCCCAGACATGTAACTCCAGCCCCAGTCTCTCCTGATCCATGCACATTTCCTAAGCAGCTCCCCTGGGAGACCTCACCGAGACCTCACGCTCACCACGTGCAGGACTGAACTCACCCTCTCCACCCCTTCCACCCCCATGGCTCAGGAAAGTCTTCACTGTCCAGTCCGGAACTAGGAAGTCATCTTTGGTCCCTCCCTCCCCATCTCCATTCACTCACCAAGTCCTCCAGTCATGCTTTATATACCTGTAGAATCTACCCACTTCTTTCTCTCTCCTGCCACTGTGCTAGGCCTGGCAACCATTCTCTACTTCCCAGGCAATTGCAGTAACCTCTTGCATGATCTCCCATGGGCTATTCTTGCCATCCTCCAATCCATTCACATTAATGAAGTTTTATTTATTTTTAACACAGTCTGAGTGATCTTTGAATAATGCAAACCTAGTCATACTTTTTTCCTACTAAAATGCACCGATAGCTTCCCATTGTCCTTAGAATAATCTGCTACATCCTTAATGTGGCTTCAAAGACCTAACACTGCGATCTCGACCCACATCTGTCTCTTCCTCACTTTGTATTAGAGTGAGTTGCAGAGATGTTGGTGTCACCTGAAAGCCATTGAACTCTCTGAAAGTGGGGATCATGTCTGAACACCAAGCAGAGTACCTGGCACATGGCAGATGTACTAGTCAGGATTCTCCAGAGAAACAGAAGCAATAGGAGAGAGAGACAGAGACAGAGACAGGGAGAAAAGAGAGACAGAGAGATTTATTGTAGGAATTGGCTTATGTGACTATGGAGGCCAAGGACTCCCACGATCTGCTCTCTGCAAGCTGGAGAACCAGGAAACCTGGTTGTGTAATTCAGTCCAAGTTCAAAGGCCTGAGAACCAGGGGAGCCAGTGGTGTGAGTCCCAGTACTAGTCTGAAAATTCGAGAACAAGGAGTGCCATGGCCAAGGGCAGGAGAAGATGATGTCCCAGCCGAAGCAAGAGAACAAATTCAACCCTCCTCTGCCTTTTTGTTCTGTTCAGGCCCTCAGTGGACTAGATGATACCCACCCCCATTGGGGAGGGTGGATCTTCTTACTCAGTCTACTAATACAAATGTTAATCTCTACTGGAAGCATCCTCTCAGATACACCCAGAAGTAATGTTTTACCAGCTATCCAGGCATCCCTCAGCCCAGTCAAGTTGACGCCTAAAATTAACCATCACAGGAGGTGCTAAAGGTATCATTGAAGGGAGCGGTGAGATGTTCAGTAGGAGCAAACACTACAAAGAGGTCCAGAAGGTGGGGGCTGAGCAAAAGCTGTTGGAATTGACAAGGGAATGGAAAGCAAGTCTGTGTACCACAGCACAGTGTTTAGGAGCATCACTGAGCCAGGGAGACCTTACTCACCTGGTGTGTTAGGGGAATGAGCATTCTGGCTAACTAACGTGTTTACTTTGGGTGAAGGTCCAAGTAAATATTGTTTTCAACCCTTTCTAGCAAAATTATTTCTTTCTACAACAAATGTGTTTATTTTCCTGCCTTTAGAAACTGTACTAACTACAGAAACCCAACTAGTTAATAAATGAAGGATTTTCTGGAGTTTTAGGGTCATTTGGACTTTGGTTTTCTATGTCTGAAGCAAGGGTGGAGGATGCACCCTAGATGGGGTTTTGAATAAATTCCTGATTTCTCCTTGGGGAGTGTGTTTGTGTGTGAGGGCAAAGGAGGGGGTCATATCTGGACTGTGTTACAAAGAAGCTGCACGGCATTGGGAAAGTCCTTCACTTTCTCCCCAGTGAGCTCAGACTTGCTGCACCAACCCCACGGAGTCGTCATGAGGATTGCATGAGATAACATGATTGAAAGACCCGCAGCCCCCTGCCTGGCACGTGGTAGATGCTCACTTCCTGTTCCATGGCTAGGAACCCAAAAACGTGGGAAAAACCATAAAGTGATAGAATATACCCTTGCAAGGTACAGACGTTCAATGAGGGGAATTCAGTTTTCTTTCTTGCTCTTAAAAACCATTGATTTGCATTTTACTCCTAAAAATTAAGAACACAACAAAAATAGTTAGTTAAAGCTGTTAGTTAACCCAGGCTTTACTTTTCATCGTTTCTCTCCTCATAATTACAGCAGGGAAGTGTTGTGGTTTGGAGGAAGGGAGGAAGCTCTAGGGCAAGATCATTACCCTTCCCTCCTGACCCCAGGAGGTTGCAAGGAAGGCGCTGCCTGGAGAGCCTGTCCTTCCAGTGGGAGCTGAAGAGAGAAAGGAAGGAGGGGGACCCACCTCAAGGCCAATGCAGCTTTCACCACGAGCCCGGGGCAGGAGCCTGTGGCTGCGGCTCTGCCTGAAGTGGGCTTTCGTGTTGCTGGCTCTCGGTAAATGGAAAATAATGTTACGCTATGCTAACACTTTCCCAGCACTGCTGCATTCAACAAGATGGAAAATTATACCTGGGTTTAAAAAAATTAAAAAAAAAATGCAGGGCTCTTTGTACCTGTTCTTAGTCATTAAAAATGTGTTTCTGAAGTGCTAAATTTATAGTTAATTGCACCGTTAATTCATTACGTAGCACTGTTTTTTTCTTTACAAAACTCCACATTAAAGCAAACCCAACCAATTACTTGAAGTCTTAGAGATACCACAAAAGGAATGACTTAATTTAGTAAATAATTTTAACTTAAGTAATTATTTGCTGAAAGAGAGTTTGTTGATTGCCTTAGGAGACTGCATGCTCTTGGCCTCATAATAAACCTTCCATGTAATTCTTGATTAATTACTTACACCAGCTACATGTTATTTACTTTGAACAAGTTGGGTTTTACGAAAAGGTTATAAAATATCTGTGAAGCAACCCCAGTAGCACCTCTTGGTCTTTTTCAGGCCTGTGAGCCAAAGGGTGGGGAGTGGTTCCAGTTGTGTCCCCCTCGGAAGACAAGGCTCCCAACCCTCCCGTATCTCAGCGTATCTTTATAAAGGAGGATATTGTTCCAGACCATGGTATAGAGAAGCTCACCCCCTGTTTTTTCATTTTGTTCTTGTTTGCCACATACTTGAAGATGTCATGCATGTAGTAGGTACTCAAATAAATCAGATAAATGAAAATATATAGCAATACCAGCAGCAGCACTTTAAAAAATATACATGTCTGTCAGATATAGAATAGGAATCATTAGCATTCAGAGGCTTTTTTTTAAAGGCAAGATAATTAAAGTATTTTGGAAATAGAAGAAAAGTGGGTAAATGAGCCAATGATTTTCAACTTGTTTGGAATTGCGACCTGGAATTTTGATAGTGTTCCTACAGTGCTCTAGGGCATATGTTTATTTTTAAAATTAATGTGAGCTAGAAAAGTGTTCTGAGAATTTTGTGTATGCTGGAAATACCTTGAAGCATCAGAAAAGTCACACTTAGGGATCATTGCTCCCGTTTTTAAGCATCCCTGAGCCTCAGATGACGGGCTGGGAGCAACACTCATGAGGCCGAGCCATCAGGGGCGCCTCACTGCTCAGGTTTGCTTCTGAACCGTGCAAGGAGGAAAGAATGACAGTAGGACTTTATCTCTGGAATAGACAACCTTCTAACCCTGAGGGGCAGATGGCTAAAAAGGATCTTGAGGATTAATCTTTGAAAACAGCCCACTTTTACCTGGGAAGGCTTCTTGGCGGTGACCATCCATTCTCTTGACTTATCTGAAGGGCTATTTATGTAGAAGAGGGATTAAAATTGACCTGTGTCGGGGTCAGCCTGGTGGCGCAGTGGTTTGGTTGGTGCTTTGGCAGCCACGGGTTCGCAGGTCCGGATCCTGGACACCGGCTGACACGCCATTTGTCAGCCATGCTGTGGCAGCGTCCCATATAAAGTAGAGGAAGATGGGCACAGATGTTAGCCCAGGACCGGTCTTCCTCAGCAAAAAAGGTGGAGGATTGGCAACGGATGTTGGCTCAAGGCTGGTCTTCCTCACCAAAAAAAAAAAAAAAAAAAAATTGACCTATGTGGCCCCAGGGAGTGGAAGAGTCACAGAGAATGAGATTTCCTTTCTGGGTAAGGAAGAAGTTTCTAATAGACTAGGAAGTGGTGTGTGTTCTCAGGCTAACATGTTCAAGCAAGGACATATATCCACGGCGATGCTGAGAAAGAGCTAAACCAGGTGTGGTGGGGTAACGGCAGGGTGGTCAGGGCGTGGGGGTTGCTAGATGAGTCCTCTGGTCCTCACCATACCCTTTAAGATGTCTTACCCCATCTTTTCCCACTTCCGTGGATACTCTGAGCTCATTCATGTCCTTAATGGATGGTGCCCAGTACTGAACGTGGTACTCCAAACTCAGGATGGAGGGTCGAGCAAGGCAATGACATCCTTTGATTTGGACTTCGTATTTTATTAATATAGCCTAGACCGTATCAAGTCCTCCTTTTCACTCGGGCCTGAAATACAGTAGTCTCTCCTTATCCTCGGTTTAACTTTCCAAGGTTTCAGTCACCTGCCATCAACCGTGGTCCAGAAGCAGATAATCCTCCTTCTGATGCATGGTCAGGTCAATAGTAGCCTAACGCTCCGTCATGATGCCTGCATCATTCACTTCACTTCATCTCATCACGTAGGCATCTCACATCTCACAAGAAGAAGAAGGTGAGTACAGTAAGATACTTTGAGAAAGAGAGAGAGAGAGACCACATTCACATAACTTTTATTACAGTATACTGTTATAATTGTATTTTTATTAGTTATTGTTGTTAATCTCTTACTGTGCCTAATGTATAAATTAAACTTCATCATAGGTAGGTATGTATGTATAGAAAAAAACAGTATTATAGGGTTCAGTACTATCACTGGGGGTCTTGGAACATGTCCCCCACATATAAGGGGGGACTACTTTATGCCATTTGGATGTTTGATACTGAATTTAAAGTCAACCAAATCACTGCCATTTCCTTAGCTGAATTGCTACCAAGATAGATCTCCAATATGCTGACCTTATAGAGTGGATTTTTAAAGTTAAGAATGTTATACTGTTACATTTTATCTCATTAGTTTCAAACTATGATGTTATTGGGTTGGGAGGCAGGGAGTGGTAATTTTGAATGGTGATTCTATCGTCTGAGGCAATAAATGCTCCTCCCTTTGTGTCTTCTCTGGCGTTGTAAGCATGTCTCCCACATTTTCATCCAAGTTAGGACAGGCCTTGGCAAATCTTCGGAAATATCTCTTGGGACATCCTCTAGATAAAACAATCACGGGCTGAAGAGGTGGAGAAGACCTTAGTGGATGTCTAATTCAACTTTTTAATTTTATAGATGAAGAACCTAGATTTACAAAATTAATAATCTTGGGGCAACGTTGTTTGGTCAGTTACAAATCAACCTATATTTATTAATATCTTGACCATATTTTTCCACTTTGTCCTTGAAACATTATGAAAAATCTTGCTGATCCTTCAGCCAAACACACACACACACACAAACACACCATTGGTTTGTTATCTATTTTTGTCTTGTGTTGGCTTGAATGGATCAACTTTTTCTTTCCAAAGGCTCACAAGCCATCTCTTTCTCCTTCTAGAATTTAGATCAATCTTCAGTGTAGAGAATACTTTTATATTCAATTTCATAAATTCTAGAAAACAACGTAGCTTCTAGATCAGTGGCTCAGTAGTTGCTTTTAAAAAAATTTCTGGCAAAAAGCAAAACCAAACCATCAACCTAAAATTCAGCTTAGAATATATTGTAAACTTTGTTCTAGAATTTGGGAATCAACAATAGCCGACTTCAAGGCTTTATTGTGCCTCCCCAAATTTCCCAAAGCCAATATGTCCTTCTCTAGATAGTCTTTCTTGGTATTAGGCTGTCCTGGGCAATGGGTGGCAGAAAGCATGAAACTTGGAAGTTACTGACAAGGGGAAGTGGCTAAATCTGTAGACTAGGTGGACCTTGTGGGTCTCAAGCACTGGATGAGCTCAGCACTGGACGATCAGCTTCTGAAACCATCCTGCCCTCATTCCAGCTGGAGGAGACTCTGGACTCTTACTCCAGCTCCATCCCCATTATGTTCTTTGCATTTTTGTTTTCACCTTGTTGAGGAAATAAGAAGCCCTCTGGTCCTGTCACCTTCCTCCCTTGCCTGGATACACTGCATAGGAACCTAAAGGAAAATATCCTAAAAAAGAAGGGAGCCGTGGATAAGCCTCTGTGGGCGTCTGTGAAGGCACACATCAGCTGAATGACAGGTTTGCATGTAAACAGCCGCAACTCATGAAAATAGTTTTTAATCTACTTGAAAGGCATATTCTGAGAAGGAAATCAAGTTCCCTCCAGGTGCGTGGAAGCTCTTTGAAAGAGGAGCTGCTGCAGCTAAAATACAAGCCATTATGCGACTCTACTTTTTATGATCCTCTCCTTTCTTCCTTTGGCACCACCTCCTCTGCCCCTCCCCATCTGTGAACTCTCTGGAGAGCTTTTGACTGGAGAGACAGGGAACAGAGAGTCAGGGGAATTATATTCTCTCTTTCTGGGCAGATCAAGGCCAAGTTCCATCAACTGGTCACTGCTTGACTTTCAACTGAATGTCTATCTAATCCTGTTTCCCATCTTTTTTCAAGACTTTCCTTCTCTAGGCAGACTGGTCTCCCATTGCCTCTCCTTTCCAAGCCTCTGTATTGCCCACCAACCCTCCCCCACACAAATCCTGTTCTCCTTCCAAGGCTCCACATCGTACTGTGTGGCACAGACTAATCCTTGACTCGAGTCATCCTGTCGTTTCATGTTGTAGTATAAAGAATTTTTAAATTGAATTAAAATTTTTATTGTGGTAAAATAGACATGAAATAAAATTTACTATTTTTAACCATACAGTTCTGTGACATTAGGTACATTCACATTGTTGTGCAACCATCACCACTATCCATCTCCAGAATGTTTTCATCGTCCCAGACTGAAACTCTGTACTCATTAAACAATAACTCCTTATTCCCCTTTCCCTAAATTTTAATTATATAAACAATAGAGGAATGCATTGTAAAAATAAAATAATACAAATAAGGTACAGTCCTCGTTGACGATCACACCCAATACCAATCCCTCCCTTGGATTTAATGACTGCACTTACCTATATATATAAATAAATATATAAAATATATAACATAAATATATAAAATAAGGTTTTGTATGTAGCTTTGACACAAATGATACGTACATAACTATCATATATCATGTAAATGATATTTACAATGATATCATATCATTGTACTGATACTTGCTATTTTCACTCAGCCATATGTCTTGAAGATCTTTCCATGCCAGTACCTAGAAATCTACTTCATTGTTTTTAAGTGCTACGTAGTATAGTTATACCATAATTAGCCATTCCCCTATTTAATCGTTTCCAGATGTTCATACCTTTAATTTTAATAGAAGCCATTGGATCACCTTCCAAAATGGCTGTGCTAATTTGTACTCCAACCAACAGTATATGAAAGTATCTGCTTCCCCACAGTCCTCAATACTTGATGCCAATAATAGATAAATTTATCAAGTGGTTACTTACTGCCAGGCACAGTCCTGAATGCTTTATGTGTATGAAATCATTTAATGCTCACAAGAACCCATCAAGGTAGATATTCATATTATTACCCCTTTATAGGCCCAGAGAAGTTAAGAACCTTGTCCTGGGGCACACACACATCGGCAAGTGGTAGAGCCAGGAGTTGGCCCTGGATAGCCTGACTTCAGAGCCCATGTCCTCACCCACTCTGCCATTTTACCGATTGCTGCCCCTCCAATGGGTAAACATGGTGTCTCCTGGTGCTTTAATTTGCATTTCCCTTATTGCTAGTTAGAGGGAGCATCTTTTCATAGGTTTACTGGCCATCTGTATTTTCTTTTTTTGTGTATTGCCTGTTCATATGTTTTGCTCTATTTTCTATTAGGTTGTTTATTGATTTGTAGTCTGAGAAATGGTTCTGACTTCATTGGTGAAGGATCATTACTTATACCTTAATGAAAATGATCAGTACAGCTGCGCATTAACTAAGTCTAGCCCCTACCCTAGCTATGAAAGGTGGGATACATGAAATTCAAAAGTTCTTGTAGACATTCAAGAAATTTTCATACAAAAATGAACATTCATTCATTCATTCGTCGAATATTTTTTTTAATTGAATGATACCTCTGAACTAAGCACTGTGCAAAGGAACATTACAGATCGCAGAAGGGTCAGTAGAGATCTTACTCAAAACAAAGAGCTATTAACCTTTACAGTTAACTGATCTATGAGTGCATTACTAATAGTTTTCACCTGCTTTTGCCAACGGCCCTCTACTGAAAATACGTAGGCTATCAACTAAGCAATGTAAGAATTTGCCAATGTAAATATTTTTAAAGTTTATATATTATTAGCCTTCCAGCAAGGAAATTACTCTCAGAGAATATTTATTTTAATTCTCCCTCCCTCTTTTCTTTCCTTTTTTCTTTCCTTCCCTCCTTCCTTTATTTAAAAAAATTTCCTGGAACGTCAAAATATGATGCTCCTTACAGAGCAGATGCTAAGAATTATGGACAGATATTTTGGATTACCATATTTGAGCAGGAAACTGTCTGTGGTAGCAAACTGAAACCTTTAGGAATAATTGTGCTTTTTAAATGAAAGCAGATCCAAAGGATTTTACGTGTTTCAAGCACATTTTCCTCCGGAGCAGAGAGAAGAAATCTACATCCTCATTTGGTATTGATCCAGAACAGCCCCGAAATGCAGGACATTTAATGGCTCCAGATGTTTATCTCTGTGTATTGGGCAGGTGCATCCAACTCAAACTCGAAATCGAAATCTCATGGAACTGCGGTGCAGACCTGCCATTCAGATGGAAAAGCTTTCTTCCTGGAGGCTCTTTTCCGGTAACCACTCTGCACACGCACACACCTGCTCTGCCTCAAGGTAGGAATGTTGGGAGTGCATTTCTGACCCTTACCTCATTTCAGCAGGGGATAACCAGACCCCGGCCCCTCTTTATACCAGTTTCTTGCTCCTCATCTGCCGAGAGGCTGAGTTCAGGAGGCCTGGTCTCTTGCCAACGATGCCTTTTTTCCTGTCTGTGGGTCTGGAGGAAGGAAGGTGCTCACGGATCCAAAAATCAATGTTTCTAGGGACTTCCATTCTTTACATTACAAAGAATGCTGGCTGGGTGACAACCCAGAGGCGGCATATCAGTCTAAGAATAGCTTGGGGCACCGTGTAGGTGGCTCCTTGAGGAACTGAGGAGAGAGCCTGTGATGCTCCCATATTTACTTGCATCTTCTCACCAAGTGCACGCTCTTGACCTTCAGTGTGGGGCCCCAGTGTGTGGCCATTTAGCACACGTGGAAGATGCAGTGGCCACAAAGTGTGACTTAGAGCCACCCTCAGAGTGTCTTCCTGTGAAAATATCCCTGGAAAATGAGTAACTTCACTTGCCATTTATAGAAGACAAAATAATTAAGTGACAAGACTGTTTAATCAGTGTGTCAGTAAATAAAATTGATTTAGCGTCTATTGTGTTACAGAGAGTTCTCTGTACTCCACTATAAATTGAATGAAATAGCTGTGTTCTAGAGCTTCTAATCTGGCTAGTAAGTCACAATCTTGGAGTTGGGAGGCATGGCTGAGGTTCTCTGGATGGTTCTTCTTAAATTTTAATTTGTAAGGGAATCACCTGGAGACCCTGTGAAAGTGCAGATTGTTACTCCGTAGTCTGAGTGCGACCTGGATTCTGCATTTCTTACAAGCTCCCTGGTGCGCTCCACGCTGCTGCTCCTCCACCAGCCCACTAGGGTGTTGACAGCCCAGCTCTCACCCAATGCTAGAATCTCTTTATTGGAAGCACTGTTAACATACAGTTGAAAAAATATTGTATTTCATGCCACTATAACTGGGTTCTAGCTCTGCCACCATTAGTGGGTAAAGTCTGTGGCTGTGGAAGCAGGACTCGCCGAACTAAGACTTTCCTCTAAATGGCCCCACTATTGGAAGGAGTGTTTTTATGTTTTGTTTCATTTTTGGTTTTGATTTTAGAAGAAACAGTTTTGAGAGGTATGCATTGGGCCTTATTCAAGGCCAGGCTGAGAAGAAGTGGTGGGTGTGGTAAGTGGATCTGTGAGGCCCATTTTGATGGTGAAGAGAGGAGAGTGGCAGGGGAGTTGTGAGAGAAGGAGATGAGGCAAGAGCGCAGTGAGGGGCGAGGAAAGAGGAAAAAGAAGCCGCGGAGGCAGAAAGTGATCAATTGGGCTAGTTGAGGGGGAGCAGTGACCGGAGCATGAGCCAGCGTTTTGGCGGCAGGCGTAAATGTACAGGGACAGACCTGAGAGAGATCGCACAGATGACATGCCAGGAACTAGCAAGGGACATGGAGTGAAAGAAATTGCAGAAGGAAAGAAAAATCAAAGGTGCTTTTTACGGTGAAGGTGCAAACTGCCAGGGGCTAAAGACGGCATGTGTTTGGGCAGGAGGCCTGAGAGATCAGGCTGAGAGAGGAGGATGAAACCTTTGAGGTAAAGTTTTCTGATTAGAGTTTTCAGGTATCAATGAGAGGGAAATATGGGACAGAGGACTGGGCTGGACATGAAGAAACAGAACGGATGGAAGAAAACAGACCGTTAGTGGAGATGTGGAGCCTGCTGGTGTCAGCAGAGGAGCCGTAATGGGATCAAAGGAGGCCCTGATTCCAGCTCCGTGGTCTGCTTGCCCTAATGCCCTCCAAGCCCAGTTTTTGCAAACCCAATGCCCATGCCCGTTTTTACAGTGGCAACTGGACACGGGCTTGGCAGGGAGCACGCGCAGTGCAGCCTCCCTGAGGGCACAGAAACTTCTCTGAAGTTGAGTCCATGTGGAGAGCACCACCGTGTGAAGAGGAAACCAGGCAGCTGCACTTTGCCCACATGCTTCTCTCGTAAAGGTCGCAGCACCCAGATCTTAGCAAAGGGCTGAAAGCTACAGGATAGTGAGTTTAAAAGCCACGCCCCTACTCCTGAGCTTGGTCCTGCAGCTGGAGTAGTGTGGTGTCCATGAGAATGTGCCTCATAGAACCCCAATAATGAGCTGTGGGATTGACCAAGGGCCCCAGTTGACGTGCTCTGAAGTCCATTGCTGCATTAGCTTGAGCCCACGCGTCCATGACTACTCCCAGCCAATGACTGAGCGTGTCGAGAATGCTAAGGCAGACCGGTTCCTGGGGGACAAGGTCTCTAACAGATGCCTTTAGCTAGAGGACTGCCTGACAGCCTTACCAATCTTTAAGCCTTTGTTAGATTGCACAGCCATCTAGATGGTTTCACCCAACCTACCCTCTCTCCTTCGCTTGGGGTCAGGTTTGCGTGGTGACCGTATAGCTCTCCCAGCCTCACCCAGCTCCCTGCCCATTCCATCTCTCACAGACATTTCCCTTAATAAAATTCTTGTATGTATAATCCTATGACCTCTGCTTCTCAGAGGACCCAGACTAACACAACTGGGGACCAACAAGTGCAGAGGGAATAAACCAGATTTGTATCAGTTAATGATATAAATATCAGAAAGGGAAAGAATTCTTGGAAAAACATGAAAGCAGAAGAGAAGGAGGTGAGCCCAAGATATGGGAGATGTCAGGAAAATGATTCCGGGAGTCACCCACTCCCATAATGAGTCCCTTGAACCTGTTACTGCCGATTTCTGCACCCTCCGTGATCTCCATTTTAAGCCTTTCGGTCTATGACCACCACCTTCTGACTTTCCAGCTCACTCCTTCTACCATCACCAAAACGCACAGCCCGTTGATCCTGACTGCCAACTGGTCACTGTCTTCACCCCTCTGGCTTGGGTACCTTCCTTTTCCTGCATTGAGCCCATCAACCTTCGTTGTCATCTCTCCTGTGCATAAACTCAATTCCCTCGCCCATCACATCCTCCAGAGTACTGGCCGGTAAATCCCCAACCTTGGTTAAATCCAACTCTTCACCTACTCCACACTTATACAAATTCAGCTTAAAATGGTTAGGGAAAAGAACTCTCCCAAACTAGCCATGACATCACTTTAAATTCATGGCCACAAATCTCAAGTTAGCCCTCAGCTCTGCTGGGCACTCCTCCTGCAGTTTCCTAGTCCATTCACTC
Organism: Tapirus indicus; assembly: GCA_031878705.1. NCBI lineage: Eukaryota > Metazoa > Chordata > Mammalia > Perissodactyla > Tapiridae > Tapirus > Tapirus indicus. The sequence continues at coordinate 83,779,836 of CM062922.1, forward strand.
TCCTCTCCTACATGACTATTTCTCACCTCCTCTCCCTTTGCAAACCTCCCCTCTCCCTCTTGCTATTATCTGATTCTCCTCCCCTCAGAGTTTCTCCCTCTCAGTAATGGCAATTCCGTTACTCAGGCTGAAACCTTGAAGTCATCCTTAATTCCTTCCTTTGTCTCACATTCTACATCCAAGCCATTAGCAAACCCTGTTGGCTCCACCTTCTAAATATCTCTAAAATCTAACCACTTCTCGTCACTTCCCCATCTCCATCAACTTGCACCTGGATTACTGCAGTGCCTCCTACAGGTCTTCCTGCTCTGATCCTGTCTCCTCACCCCCAGTCTATTCTCAACACAGCAACCAGAGTGACCACGTTAGATCATGTCATTCTTCTGCTGACAACCGTCCATAACTTTCTAGCTCACTTAGAGCAAAACCCAAAGCCGTTACCACAGAAGGCCCTCATGTCTCCTCCCTGTGTTGCCGACCTCATCTCTTGCTGCTGCCCACTCTGCTCTTTCCACTCCAGTCTCACTGTCACACCTCCTTGCCTGTTCTGTTCCAGTAAGACTTCTCACGGTTCCTCAAACATACCCGGACTTCAGCACCTCTGCACTTATTGTTCCCTCCACCTAGAACCCTCCTCCCCCAAGGCTGATCCCTCAGTTCCTTCAGGTCTGCTCTGAAGTGTCACCTTTTCCATGAGGCCTCCCTGACCACCCAATACAGAAGGGCAAGCCCCTCTTCCCACCCCAGCACTCCCTCCCTCTATGCCCTGCTTGGTCTTTTCTCCTGACTTAGCTCTTATCGCCAACTGACACGGGACATCTCTGCTTGGTCGTCATCCATCTTCCTTAACTAGGATGTTAGCTCCAGCAGAGCAGTCTCACTGCTTCACACAGCAGGTGCTCAATGAATAGTTGTGGAATAAATAAATTAATGCAAGTTGAAAGAGGTAATGGGATCTAGCTGATGGGAGAAATACAAGAGGGAGAGATTTAGACCACAGAGGAATATTCTCTGGGAAAATGTTTTGATGGGGAAAAGCAAGAAACATGGAGGTAGAGAGTCAGAGAACTCGCCATGGTGGAAAGGCAGGGCTGACTCCAGAGTCAGGATTCCTTTCAGGAACACGACACTGTCTCTCTGAGTCTCAGTCCCCTTATCTGCAAAATGAGGGTGGGAGTCACCTGCCTCTCCAGGTGACTGTGAGGCTGGAGTGAGATAGTGCTGGCACGAGGCCTGGCGCATGGTGGGTGCTCACAGGGATCAGCAGGGCCAAGTCCCCCTGTCCCACCCAAGCAAGACCGAGGCTGAATATCAGTCACCATCTGCCGTTTGCAAGGTTAATTCAACTACGGAAAACCATCTCAGGGGAGGGAGGAGTCCCTCTGGTGGAGACGATCTCAGGGTTTGAAACCACTGTGGTGGAGAATGAGAGGAGGTGCTGGGGCAGGGGGCAGGGACACTCGGCCTGCTGGGGGCTGGGCTGGGCTCTTCCCTCCTCTGTCTGTAGCCAGAGGAAAGAGCAACCTTAAGGGGAAACAACCGGTGATGTATTTCTGTATTCAGAACACTGACATTGCTCCAGAAAGAAATGAGAGGAGGTTATGCAGGAAGGGAATTGAGTCTGTCAGGAGCTTCAAGAAAGAAAGAAAAAAAAAGATGTAGAAAGGAGCTGTTTGTTGCTCTTTGTTCAGGTTTTTATCTCAAGAGTCTGTTTATAAAAATGTTCTCTCCTGCCCAGCCTCTTTCACTCCTGCCTGGATGCTGCCCCCCAAACCCCTACCTTGCTCTTCTTTGAGTTAAAGCTTTTTCGTTGATTAAATAATGAGTAAAAGCTCTTCCCAAGCCTGGCCTTCCTGGTGCTAGGGAGAAATTACAGATATATGTACATACATATACATGCAAAATAGCCTGAGATAAAGAGGCTCAAAATAAACAGGTTTCTGGTTGTGTTTTTTTTTTTTTCAAAGAAATGTCATTCATAAACTACACTTACAAATGACACAAATTCAAACTAGGGCAAACAGCCTAAGTGCAGCTAAATAGTTTGATTTAATAAAGCTCTTGGTTTAAAAGCATCTATTTTTATTTAAAATTATGATATTTATTTTAAAAAATGGGTTAGGGCTTTCTCCTCAAGGGACACTGTATTTGCCAGGTACTGAGCTACCCATATTATTGTCTATACCAGGAAGGATAGCCAATTCATAGCCAATGTTTCTCTTTGGTCTTCTTTTCTCAAGGCTCATCAATTAAGGCAAAAGTGTTTGCAGTGAATCATCTGTGCAGCTGATATATCTTTAGTCTGATATATCTGTGAAGGGACTGGCCCTTCACACTCCTCCCCCATGTTCCAGCTCTTTAGTCATGTCCCGCAGCCATAAAGAGGAGGAACAGTAGTTGTCCCGGCTGCCCATTCCCCCCCCATGTACCCGTGGGGGCTTTACCCTTTCGTCTGTTCCAGATTTGGAGGAGAATCCCTTTCCTCTCCGCACTCATAAACAGTGACATGCATAATGGAATTTTGAAATTTTACAAAGATACCAAAGGAAGGCAAAATAATTTTGAAGGGCATAAAATGAATGAACAAACAATGTACAGATTTCTGAGCCCTAGTTAACTCATATTTAACTACAGATTGGTTAACAGTGTTTATAGGTTCACAGATGGTTCTGTAACTAGGCAAGTCAACAGAAGCACAATTCTGACATGTATGACTTGTTCCTCTGCAGATGCTGGCTAACCTTTATCCCTCCATCCCTCCATCCATCCATCCAACAATTATTTATTGACTGACTAAATAGTGTAGGTACTGGGGACATGGAAGTGAGCAGAAACAGCTCCGTCTCTGGCCTCATGTAGCTTGTAGTCTAATGAGGAAGACAGACATCGATTCAATAATCACCCTAATGAACATATAATAATAAACTGAGGAAAGTGTGCTGAAGGAAAGGAACATGGTATAATGAGAGCATATTACTAGACTAGGAGTCAGGAGAGAGTTCCCTGAGAAATTCATGCTTGCATTGTGATCGAAAGGATGAGTAGGACTCAAACAAGGAAGAATGTGGGGGTGCATTCTGGAAAGAGGAACTCAGGGAGCATAGGGAATTTGAGGCCTGGCAAGAAAGCCAGTGCACTGGAGCTCAGAGAGTAAGAGAGGGTGGTAAGAGGCAAGCCTAGAAGAGGAGTTTGAGTCAAGCTGTGCAAGCTATCTATTGCTGCATAACAAGTTGCCCCAAATTTAGCAGCTTAAAAAACATTTATTATCCCACAGTTTCTGTGGGTCAGGAATTCAGGAGCAGCTTAGCTGAGTGGTTCTGGCTCAGGGTCTCTCATGAAGTCACAGTCAAGACATTGGCAAAAGCTGCAGCTGGGACTGCAAGGTCTGCTTACAAGATAGCATACTTCCATGGCTGCGGGCAGGAGGCCTCAGTCCTTACCATGCGGACCTCTCCATGAAGCTCCATGAGAGTCCTCGTGACATGGCAGCTGGCTTCCCCCAGTGCAATGATCCAAGAGAAAGAGAACAAGAAGGAAGCCATTAATGCTTTTTTAAGTCCTAATTGGGAGGTCACACACTGTCACTTCCACCACATTCTATTCGCTAGAGGAGAGCCACTAAGTATAGCCCACACTCAAGGGGAGGAGAATTAGGCTCCACCTTTTGAAGGGAAGAGTATCAAAAAATTGTGGACGTATTTTAACGTCACCCCACAGGCCATGGAAGCCCTTGTAGCCTGGTTAAGATGCACTCATTTGCTAGGGCTGCGGTAACAAAGCACCACAGACTTAAAGAATTGAAATTTATTTTCTCACAGTTTTCGAGGCTAGAAGTTCAAGACTAAAGTATTGGCAGGGTTTGCTTCTCCTGAGGCCTATCCGTGGCTTACAGATGGCCATCTTCTCTGTGAGTCTTCACAAGATCTTCCCTCTGCCTGTCTATGTCCAAATTTCCTCTTCTCATAAAGACACTAGTCATATTGGATATGAACCCACCCTAATGACCTCATTTTAGCTGAATTACCTCTTTAAAGACCCTATGTCCAAACATAGTCACATTCTGAGGTACTGGGTGGGTACAACTTCAACATATGAATTTTGGGGGGACATAATTCAGCCCATAACATAAGAATTTTGATATTTATTCTTAGAGCAACAGGAAACTATTGAAAAAAATTTAAGCATGGGGGTAGCACTAATGGATCTACATTTAGGAATTTCTCAGGTTGTAATGTGGGCATCTGATAAGAGAGGGAGCCAAGTGAAGGTTGACTGGAAATTTTAAAGTAGTCCAAGTGAGAAGGGATAGTGTTGGGGTTAAGGTGGTGGCAATAGAGACAAAGGTCAAGAGACATTTAGGAGGCAAAGTTGTTAGGGCTGTGGCTAGATTGAATATGAGGATGAGAACAAGGAGGGTCAACGACGATTCTTGAATTTCTAGTTTGTACCCCGGGATGGTGGTGAAGCTATTGCTGAGATGAGGAATGATGGAGGTGGTGGGGGAAGATAATGAGTTTGTTCTGGTTGTGTGGTGATGAGGAACCTGGTAGTGAACCAAGTAGAGATACCCCTCAGGACGTTGTGGAGTACTCAGTTCTAAGACTCAGAGAAGTCTGACTGCAAATGTAAGCAAGTCTGTGAGTTATCAGCAAAGAGATGGTATCTGAAGAGAGGACATAGGTGAGATTGGCAGGGCTAAAGTATGAGTGAGAAGAGAAAGGGGCCTCTGGCTGAGCCTCAAAGAACTTTGTTGCATACACACTGGATTTTTAAGCCCGATGCCTCTAATTCTCACATACTCTGAATTTCAAAGTATGGCTTAGCTATGTCTTTGCAGAACTTGATATAATACATATGAGAAGAAGTGAAAGGCAACATGCACTGCAGGTGGTCCATGATCTTATTATACAAGAATGTTTCTGCCCATCTCCCTAGTGCAGACACATGGAAGGATGGTGACTCCTCCATCTCACGTATGGATGCGTGTGTGCTGGACATGAGATGACACCAAAGTGTTCTCAGACCTTGTAGATGGCAAATTTTAGAACAGTCACCTGTGGGACACAGGAAAGGACACAGTGTTTGCCCCATCCCTCATCTTTCCTGGATCAGAAATGAACCAGGAGAGAGAGGTACTGTGGGTGATGGGTAAAGATGGGGCTCCTGGGAGACCTAGGTGGGAGAGGAAGGGAAATCAATCATAACTGGAATGAGATTTTTCTCTTTTCTCCCCACATTAGACCAACTTTCCTTGGATAACCACATTTCTTGCATGTGTCACAGGGGAGGGTCTGTGGAAAAGGGACTCTAGGGTAAACAGATCATCTCAGAAGAGGATTTCTGTCAGGGGACAGAATTTGTGCTCCCAAACTAGGATAACTAATTCAATGTCACACGTGTGATTGAGCACCTTCTCTGTGTCCAATATGTGTGTAGAACAAGTTATGGGTGGAGGAGGGTACTTGATAGAATAAGAGAGAAGTGAGAAGTGTGGCAACTCTGGCCTGAGATTCCTGATGAGAAAATAGGGAACAAACCCAGATTGTCCACAATAATGCAGTTTTCAGGATAGCGCATACTTTGGGAAAGATAGACTCTTTTAAAGACTTTGCTCTCATTACCTCTAACATCCCACATATTCTACGGTTTCTCATGGTCGTAGCTTATTGTCTGAGTCTCATCACTTGAATATAAGCTCCACAGATGCAGGGGTCTGGGTCTTTTTTGTTCAATGAGGTATTGCAAGCACCTAGAATGGTGCCTGCCCATAATAGATGTTCAATAAATATTTGTGGAATGAATGAATGAACAGTCTTCAGAATCCCGTGAAGCAGGACTGCTGTGGGTCTCCCTGCATGTGGTGATGGCTTTACAGGGCATCACCTGTGCAAGGCCATACGTAACAAGAAATCTTTCTTAATCTATTTGTCTGCATACATTGGAGGAAAGTAGGGTCTATCTTGGGGCATGAAATTCATGACATTTCCTCTCATATCTCCCACTGCTCCTTTTATGAGACCTCCCTCTCCCCTTCCCCCCTGATGACCCCATTCAGGGCAGAATCTCATCTCATGCCACGTCTGCACTGTTTACACCTGCTTACCGCTGGTGTGACTCACCTTTCCCCACTGGGCTCCCTCACCTGTGCTCTTGGAAATGAGCACACTTGTTTATAGTTATGAAATTTAAAGTTTTAGTCTTCAGGTATACAAACTTCACACACTTGGCAGATGGGAAGATTGGTGAAGGGAACTTGGAGCACTCTTAGATTACATTGGCCATTGCTAGGGCAGGTTCCGCGTGCAGATGAACCTGGTCCATTTCAGTCAGAAGGGATACCACAGTCAGGCTCACTTCTCGGATGGCCCCTGCTCCTTCTCTCTGGAGGATCATCTGGGGCCCTGTCTAACTGCACAAGATCACGTTCCAAGCACTTTCAGTGGCAGAGAGCCCGAGTGTTTTCCAGGACCCGGAAGGTCCGGCCCCCACCCATACGCCTTCCTCCAGGCTCTCCTTGATGTCCCTGCTCTTGCATGCCTCTGCCCCAGGGTTAATTGGCATCCAAGATCACTTTTTCTCTCCTAGCCCCTTTTCTGATACCCTGACACATTTCTCTCCCTTCATTGTTATTTTCACTGCTGGTAATAACGTTTTTAACCGTGAAGTACGTCACGGGAACCCAACTACTTTGCCAATACAAAGTGCAAAATTGAATCTAATTAGGAATGAAAATTAATTATATTTGAATAACTTCTGAGGGACTGTAGAGATGAACATGGGAAGCCCCCTCAGAGGAGGTAAGAGTTGGATGAGATCTTGAGAAAGGATTTGGAGCAGTTTGCGGTGGCAAGGGATGCCGGGGTATCATAAGATGTATTTAGCAGCTGGTGAGAGGATGAGCCTGGAGAAGAGCTTTGTGTTGGGGAATAGAGCAAAACAGGAAACCCCATTTCTCTCCACAGAGCTGCAGCCTGCTTGTCTGTCAGCTAAGCTAGCAGCTCTCCCCTGATGTGAGCATTGAAACCGACAAAGAGATTAATAAACCAAGTTCGGGGCTAAAAAAGGACAGGACCTCCCGGAGAATTCAGTCAGGCTCTGTTTGAGGCTCAGAAGCTGATTTGTATGGCATGGAAAGAGGGAACTGGCATTGCTTATTCAATGAGGGGCAGAAGACCAGCAATTTCACTTTAATAGGCTCTCTGTGCCCCAGTTGTCTCGTCTGTACAATGGGGAGAATGATAATAGCTCTCTGAGGCTTGTTGCAAGAATTAAATAAGGTAGTTAATACATATGAGACTCTTAGAATTGTGCAGGCACCCAATAGGCTCTTAGTGCTGCTGCTGCTGCTTCCATTATTGTTATTATTATTTTGAAACCCTTTAATCTCTTTGCTTCCCGGACCTCACTTTCTCTGGGTTTTCTTCCTACCCTCCCGGCCCCTCCTTCTCAGCCTTGTCTGCAGCCTTCTCCTCCTCTGCTCTACCTCTAAAGGTTAAGGTGTGGCAGGGAGAGAACCGGTCCCCTTCCTCATCTGTAGCTATACACTCTCCGTGGTGATATCCAACTACTTATATGGATGCTTAATTAACATCTGGAGCTTCAAATGGCCCAAATGGAAATCTTCACTCCCTACCCCAACTCTCCCAACCAATTCCTTACCCAGCCCTCTCCATTTCATCAAATGGCACCATGATTCACCAAGCTGCTCAGCTCCAAAACCTGGAGACTTTCTTGATTCTTCTCTCTCCCTTATACCTCATATTCAGTCCATCGGTTGGTCCAATTTACCCCTTTCCTAACCACATCTAGCATATGTTGGCTTCCCTCATTGCTTCAGTGACTCCGCCCCTCCCTAAGTTTCCATCACAGTAGCCTCCTGACTAAGTCCCCCTGCTTCTCCTTTGTTTCATCTAACACTCCTCCACGCAAAGCCAGAGGTAACTTGAAATAATTATATCAGATCAAGTCCAGAGACCTCTTATCACAATCAAAATTAAATACGAATGGCTTCCTCTGGCATAGAAGCCAGGAGGATCCAGCTCTGCCTGCCTCTCCCACCTCCTCTCCCACCTCTCACCCCCTCACCTGCTGTTTCAGCTGCACTGGTCTTCCCTCCTTTCCTCAAACCTGCCCAGCTCATTCCCACCCTGGGGCTGCTAGCCATGTCTTCTGAGGGTCAGGTGCAGTCTCCTTCTTGCTATTCATGACACAGTATGAACGTCATCTCCTCAAGAGGGCTTCCTGGTCACTCCGTCTAAAAGCAGCCACCCAGTCACTCACTTTCACGTCAGCCTGTTTTAACTCTCTGCACACACTTATCACCACATAATATTTTCTTGTTGATGTGTTTGTTTATTGTCCTATGATGTCCAGACACTGGAACAGAGACCGTGTCTGTCTTAGTCACTTCAGTATCCTCTGCAGACAATATAATTGAGTAAAAGTACATAATGTTTGGGTCCAGACATAAGCTGAAACTCTGGTTCTTCCTGCATGAACTGTTACCCTGCCTGTAACCCTGGTTATAGCTGTGTGACCTTGAGCTTACTTCTCGACCTTGATTTATTCATCTGGTAAATAGCAAAACCACTTATCTTGCTGAATTTCAAGATGATTCCATGAGATAATGAATGCCTATAAAACAGCATGCCTTGACCGTTATGCATCCCCACAAATATTACCTCTTTTTATTAACGTTGAACCTCTGGATGGCAATGGAAACTGAGGCCTCGGGTAACGGAGAGAAGAGCTTAGGGAGAGAGAAGCCCTCTGCCCCTAACCTGAACAGAAGCAGATTGTGGGGGAGAAAACCCAGCCTGCAGCCTTCCCTCACCCCGCTGGCTGGCCACCCTGTTGTAATGCTGCTGTTGGCAGTGCTGTTAAAATGTACATAAATATTGGCGTGTTCTAATGGGACTGGATTGAGGCTGATAAAGGCAATGAGAGGCAAGGTTATTGATGTCTGTCTGAGGGCCTCCGCGGGACTCAAGCCAGGGCTGTAACAAGGATCCAGAAGTTGCATCCAGCCAATTGATTCTCTATCACCCCAGGAAGACATGCGTTCAGGGGCGCTGGCAGCCTGGCGAGCGAGAGCCCACATTGATGGGAGCATGCCAGTGGTCCCGCTCCCAGTGTGCCTTCCCTCCCTGCGGGCCTCCAATCCAAGAGGCATTTGGCACCTTGGATTTGCATTGACGAAAACAATGGAAGAAAAACCAAGGGAGGCACTACCTGGTGTTCCTGGTGGAAACAAGAACTCTTGGTGATGTGTTTTTGATTGAGAGGAGATAAGTGGAGAGGCACTGGCATCACTCTGGGTGGCCAGGCTGCTATAGAGCCTGGTGGAGGGTAAAGGGCCCCAGGAGGGAGCCAGGAGAAGGTCCCCGAGGAGCTGTGGGCCCAGCTCAGGCCTCTGGTCCTCTCTGTGTGTCACATTCACTGTTGGTGGTGGGGTCCCAGATGTGGTGCCACAGAGAGATGGGGCTGTGAGGCCCGCGGGGGGCCCAGAACTGTGATGACCTGTGTGCCTGCTGTGTACTCCCAGACTGTGAGCCCCTCGAGGTCAGCAATGGTGTTGCATTCATCTCTGGATCCCCAGAGCCCAGCACCGTGCCAAGCACTTGGAGGGCACGTGGAGTTTGCAGAGTGAATGCACAGACTTGGGCAGCACCATCTCTGGCTCCCATCACAGAAGATGCAGCCCTGGCCTCGTGGCACAGAAACGACTCTCTCTGAGAGGGGCAAATGGTGAGAATGCCAGAGACGCAGACGGAACCCCACGTGGGTGGGGAGTTACCGGGAAAGACTCACAGAAACCTGGGGCCTGGCCCAGACCCCACTCTGACTTGACCAAACAGTGACGAACCCACCCTCTCTACCTCTGGATTCTGGAATTCGGCCAGCTTTAAGCACTGCTTGTGGGGAAGGCCAGGCTCCCAGGCCCTCCCAATGGCACTGCCATTTCATCCCCCTCTAATCGGTCCCCCATCCCTCTACTCAGTGAACAAAACCAAACAAAATTTAAGTCTGCGAAAAGCAAAGGCATTTGGGGTCTCCAGCAGATGCACTCCTTTTACTCATTCATTCATTCATTCATCTACTCAGCTAACAGCCATTTAGCATCTGCTGTGCTCCAGGCACCAAGATTTCCCGGGCAGTCACACAAAGGGGAACAGCAAGCTTCATCACAGTTATTTAGAAAGCTCAGCACCTCTTCTCCTCCAGACCACTCTCAAAGGCAGGCTGATTCTGAAGTGCTCATTCTCCAAGGCTGCGACTCCAGAGGAAAGCACACGAGCTGCAGCTGTGCTTGTCTGCCACAGTCTGCCTGGGGTGAGGGCTCCTCCCCGCACCAGCCTGGAATGCCCTGGAACCCCAGCACACAGCAGGGCTAAGGGCTCATTTGGCACAAAGCATCCATAGCCTAGTTACTGAAGTATCAAAAGGTGCTCATCGGAAGTCGGTCTCCTCCCTGAGATGCCTGTTCCACCACCATGCGAAGGGTGGGAGCTGGCGGAAGGGAGTGCTCAGCACTCCGGCCCATCTAGTTTAATTTATAACTTATGTCACAGCAGCAATTAGTATGTATTGTTTACATTCCTTCTTAACACTTTCCCCAAATCCCTGGGTGTTTGAGATGGCTGGTGTCTTCACACCCCACTTGTCGGAAGACATGAGCGTGTTCTGGGGGAGGGGATGTGGGGGTACTGACAGCAGAAGGTGGGGAGGGCCACGGAGTCCTCAGCCTGAGCCATATGGGGCACATGTCACTTGAAGCATGGGATCCTGACAGCAACATCTGCGTCTCATTGTCTGTGGCTTGTGTTTTCTCGGTGCTGGGGAGCAGGGGACCAGATCATGAATTCAGTCCCAACTATTGTCTTCCAAAAAGGAAGGAAGGGGCATGGTAGATATGCCTGGGGATGGGGAATTTCAGCACATCACAGCTTTCGTTCATTTGGGGGTTAACCACAAAAGGTTCAGAGATGGGGGAAGAGGCGAGCTGGAGGTTGCCTGGGGGAAAGAAAGGAAAAGAAAAGAAGGGAAAGAACATGTTGCTTTATTTTGAGTGCTGTGTTCTTTCCGTTATAGTGTGCTTCCTTCCCGTGGGTGTAGAGTTGACAGAACTAATGTAGACTGAGCTTTTGGAAAAATAAGTGTTTGTAACAAGACCATAATGGAGGGATGAAGGCAGGGTAGGGAGGACAGAGTGGGCAGATGGATTCTTGAAGGACTTAGAGGGTACTACTGGGGCTGTGAGAGACAGGAAAAGGCTGTGGTGGAGAGGAGAGAGGGACTGAGCTGAGCACCCTGAAATCCCTCCACCTACTCAGGGAAAAGAATCAAGAGTCCTGGTGGTAGGTGAGGGGAGTGAGTTCTGCAAACTAAGATTGGTTAGGAATTCTTTGTCTGTATACAGTCTTTTATTTTATTTATTAATTTTTTTTGCTGAGGAAGATTGCCCTGAGCTAACATCTATGCCAATCTTCTTCTATTTTGTATGTGGGTCACTGTCACAGCATGGCTGCCGATGGGTGGTGTAGGTCTATGCCCAGGAACCAAACCCAGGCCACCAAAGCGGAGCTCATCAAACTTAACCACTAGGCCATGGAGCTGGCCCCAAAGTACACAGTCTTTTAAATTAATGATTGGTATAAGTTTTGGTAGTGTTTTCTATGACACTTCTTAATGACTCTGGGGTAAGAGTGTTATTTGTCTTATATTTTAGCTATCCCAGGTATATTGGGAAAACAAGAATAATAAGCAGTATTCCATGAAAATAATTCCCCAAAGGATTCCAGAAAACTTAGGTGGATAGAAAAATCAACTTCTAAAGTTTTTTTTTTTTCCAGTGGAAAAGCAGTGTGTGTGTGTGTGTGTGTGTGTGTGTGTGTGTGTGTGTGCAGTCAAAATTCAGACCCACTCACACATCTGGTGGTAGCAAGTTTCTTGCAAAAGGGACCATATCACTGATAATCCTCCTGCCAAACAGTGAACATTTTTTAAGATCACTTCTCTCATTTCTTCAGGTCCAAATGAAATCTCTGAACAACACATATGAACCACAGTGTCAACGGGAATAAAGAAACAAGACAGTTAATAGAAAAAACACTAGATTTGTTTGAGTAAAAAGGAACAAAAGACACATATTGGCTATTTCTTGATGAAATAATTACGGAATTTTGCAGAGGGAGATGGTTTCAGAGATGATTCGGAACCTGGGAGAACCAGGTGGATGGCTGATGTAGGGAGGAGCCAGCTGCCGTTTGGACATACTTGATGTGACGATGCCTCTAGTCCCAGGGCATGGGCTCTGAGTGATTTTTTTCCTTTAGAGGTCACAAATCAAACCAAGCCAGCTACACTCCCTTATCCTGTCCCCTTCATGCCCAAGGATACCCATTTGAGAGAATATTGGCCAGAATTCAAGGTCATGGGCAGAATGAAACTCACTGGCTCAAAAAAGGTCAAACTTATGAACTTAACCTTATTCCTACAGTTCTCTAGCCAGTGGAATTAACTAAGCAGAGATTGCTGGGAAAGTGGCCTTGAGTGTGACCTGCACATCAGTGTTTAATAAGTATTGTTCAAATAGATGAATGAACTGTTAGCTGAAGAAGGAAGTCATGGTGGAGAAAGGTCATAGGTCAGTTATTGGATTTGTGATTTATGCATAAGAAGATGACTGGTGAAGTTTCAAGTCCTTTCCTTGACTACCTAGGAAAATGCAAGCTCGAAGTAAATTGAGGAGCTATTACTGAGAGGCAGAAAGGAATGAGAAGCCCTTAGAAGTAATTCAGAGAGAGCAAAGTGAAGAAAATGCAAGAAAAGAGAGGACCCCAGAATTCCAGGGAAGAGGGATATCCAGAAATGTGCAGTCTTGGAGAGTTGAAGGAGAATAAAGACTCAGATCTAACATACCTTAGAGAGGAAGAACCAGGACTGCTTGATAACAGAAGAAAACAGGGAAAAGCCAGCAAGGGAGAGTCTAATGTCTGAAGTTCAGAGAACTTGAACTGATTTGGGATTTCCCAAAGTTCTGGGGAATACCAGCGTGTGGTGTGAAGATGGGTTACACCAATGAAAGGGCTTTCTTGGTCAGGGCAGTTTGGAAAACACTAGGTCAGACCATGATGTACGGAGCCCTTTTCCCAGATCTCAGAGCCTTTAATAGGATCATGAATCCTGTCAACCCCCATAAGGAAGATACAGTGCGGGCATTTTCCAAACAGAGTTGACGATAGAACAGTTTTTCATGGAGCGTTTGACAGAGTGGCTATTTGAAGAACATACTTCGGGAAATGTTGAATACGCTTCCTTCACGTTGGGCCTCTTTGAGCTGTGGCAGTGTGGTGTGGCAGGAAAAGTGTTAAAAAGGGAATGGAAGTTCTAGTCCTCGCCCCTGCCATCTGCTACCTGTGTGAATTTGGACATGATATACCACCTCTCTGGGCTTCAGTTTCCTCATGTGTCCAATGACGATGAGCTAGATGATACTGAAGTCTTATCCTGTCTTAGGCTTTATCATCCTAATTGGCTCCCTTCGAACATTTGGAACCATGTGCATATTATAGGATGGATGGGTGAAAACCATTCGTCACTTTATTGATTGTCTCCCTTGCTAAACTGTAAGTTCTGGGAGGGCAGGGTCTGCACTGTCATAAGTGTAGCATCTAACTAGGCAGGGCCTGAAACACAGTAGAAGCTTAATACATTTTGTTGAATGAATGAATGAGGGGCTTCATATTTGATGAGCCATCATGTCATGCCTGCCAGAAAGGGAGATGGAGTGCTAACACATCAGATCTTCAGCCTTCCTCCAGTGGCTGAGTCAGTCTGACATACACATCCAGCACAGAGGTGCCACATGGACATTCTTCCAGAAGGTGCTGTCCAGGCTTCGGTGTCCATAGGGTTCCAGAGTCTGAAAAAGGCTGGAGGCAGGCTCCAGAAAGAGTTAAGGTCTCCACCTCCAGGAGCAGGGTGGCTCCTTCCACACTGCAGGGACTGGCTCCCACAATCACTCTCCTGTCGGTGCAGGAGTGTGAAGCTCACAAATTGCCTCCTCACAGGACTGGAGCTGCCTGAACGCAGAGCTGACTGCTTCATTGTCGGTTTCTGCAGACTTGGTGGCTGGAGAGAGAATCTATTTTCTCTCACTAAATTAATCACTGTTGGAAGCTGATCTCCTGGGGTTTCCCCAAGCCCACACCAGCGCGTACTCTCACACGATCTCCCCCTTCCTCAGGGCCACTCTCCTCAGGCCGTCCTCCCCTTGCCCCTTCCTCCCCTCCCACTGTGCTGCCTCTTTGCCTCTCAACTCTCATACCTGCCCTCCCACTGCAGGTATTTGGGCTGAGGTGGGAGACAGCCAGACAGGTGCAGGCACAGAAACCACGCGGGTCTCTGCATGAGTGTCCAGAAGGTGGGGCGCAACTGGCTGCCTTGTGCTGGAGGGCGGTGGACAGAGAAGGCAGCTCAGAAGTTCCACCTGCCAGCTCACCCTTGGCCAGTTTAGGTGTTTTCAGGGTCTTTCCTGGAGAAGGGTGGTGGCAGTAGGATCAATCCTTGAGGAAAATTGTTCCTTTAAAATCTGCCCTGACTTGGAGATTATAGGGTTGGTCACAGCTAGACTAAATTTGATCAGTATTGGTGACACATTACTGCTTATAAGGAGTTGGGTATTTATCTAATTGTTCTAGGACAAGATTTTGTTATCTTTCTTGATTATACCTCTGTGGGCTCCCTACACTCTAAGGGAATAAGGTGTGTGTGTGTGTGTGTGATTAGTAAGGAGAGAAGGACATGGAAGCTTGTTCTATAGCATACCTTCTGCTATAGAGTGAATGTTTGTGTCCTCTCAAAGTTCATGTGTTAAATCCTAACACTCAGTGTGGTGGTATTTGGAGGTGGGGCCTTAGAGAGGTGATTAGGCTATGAAGGTGGAGCCCTCATGACTGGGATTAGTGCCCTTATAAAAGGGACCCCAGAGAGCTCCCTCACCCCTTCCACCGTGTGAGGACACAGTGAGAAGATAACTGGCTGTGAATCAGGAAGCGCGTCCTCACCAGACGTCAAATCTGCCAGTGCCTTGATACTGGACTTCTCAGCCTCCAGGACTGTGAGGAATAAATTTCTGTTGATTATAAGCCACCCAGTCTAAGGCATTCTGTTATAGCAGCCTGAACGGACTAGGACACCTATTTTTGGGGGTCCTTTGAGCACTGTATGAAGTCACTCAAGTACACAGACAGAAAAAGGGGAAGCAGAATCAGTTTTCACAGGCCTGTAGACCCCTGCCCACTTGGTGCCAACCCTTTGCCCCTAATCTCATCCATTGTCTCTGGGAGCAGTAGTTCGAGTACTTTGAGTCTTGTTGCAAACAGAGGAATGGTGCCCTACTATTTCGCGGGCTTTCCCCATGGTTCCGGCTACACATGGAATGCTCCCTGGAGCAGGAAGATCTTAAACTTTTGAACAGTTAGAAGGGGGAAGCCACTTCATTCCATCCCCAACACATAGTGTGTGTGGGGTCTCCAGGGGAGAAGGGCACTAGGCCCCTGCACCCTTTCTATTGCCACAAGAGTGGGAGAGGATAGTACCCTGGCACACCCCTTTCCTGCTCCGCTCAGAAGTCTAAGCAGCCCATGAAGGGGGGAAGGAGAGAGTAAGACTGACGTCCATCTCCGAGCAGGCACCTTTCGGAAGGATGTTTCTCTCTGCCAGAGTTCTGGGATCATGTCTGATTCATAAGGACAGTCTCAGCTGAGCCCATCATTCCATCCTATGGGGTAGAAGATGGCAGGAGTGGGGGAGGGAGGCAGCTACTGCCTTCCAGTGAAACTGAATTTAAAGTTGAATCTGAAATGAAAGGAAATCCACACTCCTTAAGAAAACCCTAGGCAGATTTAGATGGGGAAAAAGTGGAGGCTCTGGAGCCACTGCGGGGGTATGCATTAGTCACCTCTCTGAGCCCGTCTTTGTCTAGAACACGGGAATTCTAATCCCTGCTCCATAGGGCTGTTGTGAGGATTTAGGAGCTTATGGCTATAAGCACCTGAGCCCTGGGGAGGCTCACAGTAAGTGATGGCTGTGATTATAATATTCATGACCACAAACGAGCATGGGCAGTAATTAATACGTTTTAACTTTTCAACATGTCCTTCTGTTTGTTGCTCCGGGCTCAGTTCCAGCACCAAGAGCCTGGTTTAGCAAACTGTGGATTTAAGATCCCAGATTCCTGCATTTTTCTCAGGATTAAAACCCTTTTCGGGCTTTTGGGGGTCTCACTTGATTCAGGAACCATCTCTGGTGACAAAATGCCCCTCAGTGAGCAGCATCTACTAAGTGCAAGGACTGTGCTCAGGTTTGCTGGGACCCTTGCATTAGCAGTAGCTCTGGTCAGGGAGGGTGGATGGAGAAGTGTCCGTCCCCAGCTCCCTGTGCTTGGCCCACCCTGACATCAGCAAGCCGGCCTCAGGTGTGAGGGAGAAGGGCTGCAATAGAACAAGCTTCCAGGCCCTTCCCTCCTTTCTCCTTAGATCCCTGCCTCACCCCCTCTCCTGCCCTGCCTCTTCTCCTGGAAAAAGTAGTTCGAGTCTGGGATTCTGCCCCAGTGACCTTTCTGCGTCAGGCTTACAGAGCATGTCATGTTTCCCACAGACCTGCAAGTTGTCCAGAGGGAGTCATTTCTTAGGTCTCACATCACTTTAGGAAGTAAACACCCTGGATGGAAGGAGAGAGGAGCATGCTGTGTGAGAGATGGTGTATTTAATCTAATTCCCCTTCCTGGGCTTTCTGAGGGAACAGCTGGGCAAGCTACAGAATTTCCTCTCCAATGGCGTTGGAGTTTCGACTGTCCTCCTCTGCACCTCTCCCCTCCCGCTCCCTCCATGCATGCACAGTTTGCCTTGAGAGCCAGCTCCTCCCTTGGCTCTCCTTGGCTTCAGGCATCTCTGGGTCCCGCTGGAATCCCAACAAGTCAGCCCCCTCGTTGCCTCTTCAGAGTCTATTTTGACACCAGCCTGGGTCTCCTTTCTCCTCTCCCTTAGCTCACCCTCCTCACTCAGCCTGCTGCCGTGGTCCTTTACGGGAAGCTCTTCTTTCCTCCTCAGCCCCGTTGCTCACACCAAAAAGTGTGTCAACCCAAAATAATAAATTTGTAAATAAAAGGTGGGCTTGCCCTTGGCCTTTGCCTCCCCCTGCCCCCACTTCCTGTACCCTTTTGTCTGTGTGCACCCACATTCTGTCCGCACCTGCAACCTCCCAAGGTCTTCCTATGTGCCAACACAGTTCTAAGTGCTTACATTCTATCTACAAAACCCTTCAAACTTCATGACAGCCCTGTGAGGCAGTACTAATATTATCTCCATTTGCACAGAGGGGAAACTGATGTCAGATTGGTTCCCTAACTTGCTGCACGTCACACCACTTGAAATTGGAAGCATCAGGATTCAGACCCAGACAGTCTTGCTCCAGGGTTCATGCTCTTACTACCATGCGAAGTCGTTTCTTTACACAAGCATGCATACAAGACAGACAGTGCTGCTCTTTTCCTTTGAGACACACGTTGGTTAGTCCTCACACTCAGACGACACATGTGCACAGCATCCTTTCATCCCTCTCTGCCCTCTCTCTGTGCCAGCCCCTCTCTGCTATCCCTTGCAGAGTCTCTCTTCTGCCTTATCACGCTCTTGGACTCTTTGCAGCTCCATCTCTGTCCCACTTGCATTTCCACAGCCCCAGTGCTTCGCCTCAAGCTGTCTGCTTTTGCATTTTTCTTCTCCTAATTTTCCCCATCTTTCTCTCCCCTGCCTTGGCGTGGATTTTTCAGCTGTCATTCTGCCAGCATCTCTTCTCTATGTTTCTGTCAATATCTCTTTCTCTCACTGCCCCTTTCCCATCTCAACACCCTCCCGCCTTCTCGCTCCCTCTCTGCCACGCTTCTCTTTTGTCTCCCTCTCTTGTTCATTTAGTGGCCCCATTTATTACATCAGGGTGCAACCAAGAGTGTCTCTGTCTGTGTCTCTGCCTCCCCACTCCACCCCCTCCGCCTTCTCTGAGACTTTCAGCTGTAGACGGGAACCACATTCAGTCCAAGCCCTGTTCCTTGCCAAAGAATAACAATGAGCCCAGGAACCACAGAGGCACAAGACAGAATGTCTCTGTATTTCAAGAGACATCCTGGTCTCTTGGGACAAAGTGACTTCTCTTGGTTTATTTATAAACTCTGGGCTGGGGGGATGCCCAGCATGCAGACGGAGCAGCTGGCTGGTGATTGCGTTCAGTTGGGGGCCTACGTGGTTGTTGGCTAGTACCTCCTTTCAAAGCCAAGGCCAAGTTGTGTTGAGGTGGAGCTACACAGGCACGAGGTAGCTCTGTCTTCCCTCGGTGCCTGGGGCAGACGGAAGCATGGTAGTGGAGGACCCATGGAGTTCATGGAGGGCAGTGACCGTGGTTGTCACGTCATTCATACTCATATTGCCTATGCAGGTAAAGCACTGAAGCCAGAGCAATGAAATACGAGTTGGAAGCAGAACCCAGGCCTTCCTCCTCCTCCCTCTGCAGGATGCTCCTCCACACTGCCTTCCAGTACCGGCTGTGATCACACAGATCACATGGCCTCCTGGTCCGCACTGTGGGTGATGCGTGGACGGCGTTGAGTGGGACTCGTTCACACTTGCTTGTGCCTGGCCTCTTCCAAGAAACCTCTGATTCTTCCAGCCTCCCTGTGATCCCTCCTTTCCTCAGTACCCCTCATGCAGTCTAGTCTTTAGTCTATGCCTTGTTGATGATGGTCTGTGACATCACTTTCATGGCTGGGGGACAGCACTTCATGATAGAATAAACAGGTTCTGGGCATTTGGCCTACCCAACTGAAGGGCAGGCATTTTGATGATAGGTCATGTCTCCGTTAATGTTGTGTCTCCCCCTTCTCTAGCAGCTGGTACCCATCGAGCACCCAGTGGGTGTTCAGTAAATATGGCTGATGGTCCCATGGGCCTGCACCTGGCTGGAGACTTGGATACCTGTCCCCAGTGCCCCAGCTGTCTGCTTGGGCAGCCTGTCCCATGGTGCAGGAGGATGCATGACATCTGCAACTTCAGAGAGGCAGACCCAGCCTCAGCAGTGTGGCAGACTTGTTCCCAAACACCAGCAAGGGAGGCTGGGCCAGCCAAGTGAGACTGCTAAAAACCCTCCCTTATTTTACCCTGATCCCTAAGGGTAAACTTTGTCAATAGCAAAATATACAGAATTAGCTGAAAAAGTTATCTTTTCTTGAGCCTGTCTGCAAGTCAGAAGCTGCTTCTTGGGAACTGTTTCGCTCACTTCTGGTAGCAGAATGGCGCCCACCTCACTCAGGGATTCCCTGGGAGTATGGACAGACACAGCTGCAGGGGGAAGGGAGGAACCCAGTCACTCTCTGGAAACAGGAGGGCAGCATAGCTGGCCACCCAGACTGACCACAGCTTCCATCTGTGCTCTGGGGGTGTGCATGGTCTTGCCTGAGCTGTAGCTCTTCGTCTCTCTGTCTTCCCAGAAGGGACAGGCCACTGTCTCTGCCGAGGCCTTTGGTTTAGGCCTGTCTTGTTTATTTAATCATCAATGCCCCCAGATGCTTTCTTCGAGATCTCCCTTTGCCCAATCCCCTGCAGCTGCAAGCTAGCCCGGCACTCCTGGGCGCCCCTCCCAGAACTGTCTCTGGGTCAGCAGAGGGACAGAGAGCCTGAGGAAGCAGACAGGAGACTGGAACAAGCAGGGAGGCAGGATCTTCCCGACACTGTGTCCACCAAAGGGGGCCCCTTTCTGTGAACCGAGGAGCAGCCAGAAGGCAGGCAAGCTTGCAGACTGGTCTGTGTCGCCAGGAGGGCAGGAGATAGAGTAGTGGTTTTCAAACCCGGCCGTGTGTACGAATGACCTGAGGCATGTTTAAAAAAAATACAGATGCCAGGGCCCCACCTTGGAGATTTTAATTCAGTAGGTCTGGGGTGGGGCAAGGGAATCTGTATGTTTAAGATGTCCCTCTGTCAGCCCACCCCCAACCAGGTGTCAGGGAGGCACAGAATTATTCATTTTTACTCCAGCCCACGTCAACAGGGGGGCCGTCACTTGTCCTCCCTCATCTCCACTTCCCTCACCTCCTCTTCCCTCATCCTTAGTACTGCCCTATCTAGGATGGCCAAGCGTAAGAAAGAGGAGATTGTGTGTACCAGGCCGGGGCTGGGGAAATAATTGAAAAGATTGTCATGATCGCTATCAGTCACAGGTGCCACGAGCAAACTCTTGAGTCCTATAATTGATGCCCATTAGAAACAGCTTTTTCTCTATGATCTTCTAGAAAAGAATGAACATTTGAAGGTGCCTAATGCATTCTCTGTGGGAAAGCATTCATTTCCGCTGGCATTTACTCCTAGCTCTCTGTCTTTTTCCCTCCTCTTTCTCTGTCATTCTTGATCCTCCTTATTCTACTTAATAAAAAAATCCCTTTCATTTCTGTAGCCCTTTACAGCTTCCAAACCTCTTTCCTGTGTATTATTTCTTCCCAACAAGAATCCAGCGAGGAGTGCAGAAATTTTCAGTTCCTAGTTAATAGATGATGTTCAAAAGTGTTCAACGACTGGGCTAAGGTCACTTAGTAGTAAATGGTAAATGCGAGCTCTGTTCTCCTCACCGAGGCTCTGCCCACTGCAGGGCTCTGCTCCTCCAGGCCCTCTCCTCGAACTCCTTACCCTCCCTGCTGCCTTGGTTTTTCCTCCCCGATCAAGTTGTCAGACAAACAATTGTTCAGAAGTTTGCAGCTGCAGGGAAAGGCCTGCGGTGAGGTGGAAGGGCCTGGATCTGGGTGGCCCAGAGTGGGGAGGGAGTGATGTGCTCGGACATGCTGTCCAGCAAAGGGATGAGCTTCTCCTCCTGCTGCTGCTGCTGCGAGAGAGAGAGTGAAACAATGGTTTCAAAGAAGGCCAATGCCCAGGAGCAGAAACAGGAAGAGGCAATGGAGGGAAATCAAAGACAGGCACCTAGAGGCCAAAGGAGAGGTAGAAAAACAGGAGAGAGCCTCCTGGAAGGTACTTGGGCCACATGCCCGACACTGTCCCAGTTGCGTTCCAGCTCCACACGCCCTCTGGCAGTGGAAGAGTCGGTACTGTTATGCCCCTGCCCACATGTCAGTGCTTCTTCCTGGGTCTCCCCTCCTGCCTCTCTTTGCCAATGGGAACACCACAAGGTGGGAAGTGGGAAAGCACTGCCCAGGGAACACATGCCTGACCCCAACCCTGTATCTGCTACTCATTGCCTGAGTGGCCTCGGTCTCCTCACCTGTAAAACGGGGCCAGTGGCGGCGCCCTCCCAGTGCTGTGGTGGGTTAAAGTGAGATCACATGCAGAGGAGCTGGTACCTGTCTGGGATCTGGGTCTTCCTTGGGGCCCCACCTCTAACTAGCTCCGTGTGCAGGAAAGTTCAAGGTTCTTTCTGACATGAGTATTTAACAGCTCTATACATGTGAGAGCTCCTAAGAATGGTAAACGCCCATACAAATAAATGTAAGGAACAATTAATACACACTAGGAGTAGACAAGTGAAGAAGGGAGGGAGAGAGAGCATCCTTCCACTTCTTGGCTGCTTTTCCTCCTTTTCAGCTTTTTTGTTTGTTGCTGATGTGTCCTCTGGCCTTTCCAGCTGTGATTCTCATCATCGGTCTTGTTCTATTCTTATCAGAAGACCTGTGCTTTGTTTCAGTCCCAAAGAGAGTGGCCCTGCCATCTGTCCCAACCCCTGCACACAGCTGGGTCTGCATGGCCCGTCCCTGTTTGCAGTCCTGGTGCTCACCAGGTTAGTTATGAGCTGCCCCAGCTTCTCCCTCAGCAGTCAGTTGATTACCAGGGTGCCTCCAGGCGGCTGGAGCTAAGTGCTGAGGGTGAGGTACGCATCTTGTCCTCCAGGAGCTGACATTCAAGAGGTTTAGGGCTCGGCTTTCCCTCTCCTGAGACAATCCCGTTTACCGCCTCCCAGGTTTGCAGTGGGGATTAACACAGACAGACGGTGGCTGAGCCCTTGTGAGAAGTCGAGTACCTCAGAACCGCTAATCACAACTTTGTTGCCCTATCTTATCGCCTGCCATTAAAAATCAGGGTATGAAAGCCTCACATTTGTGAAGCTCAACGGAGTACCCACCACTGTGCTGCAACAGGGGGAAACTCAAAGTAGTTCTCCTTCCAGCAGTTTCTATGGCACCATGTGTATCCTGGATTAATGTTCCCCCACAGCACCCCCTGCTGAACCCAGCCCAGTATTCTCCCACAGACCCCTCTCCCCACTACCCTTCGTGGGGCCACCTGCCAGAGTGAAAGTGACAGCTGTCTAACAGCTACGGCCCCATCCTATCAGGGAAGCAGATGCTCAGACCTCAGGGGGACAGAAGGATGTCCCTGCTCGGATAGCAACAAGGCCCAGCAAGAGCCGAGCCTCTACTGCAGACAGGAGGGTGCCCACGTGCGGTCATGTTCCCCTGGATGTTTAAGGATGCGCCACATTTGCATATCAGCGCTATCAGCGCTGTTGATTTCATCTGTGTGTGCCTTCTGTGCATGTGAGTGCATTTCTGCTGTGTAGACCCATGGTGATACCTGTGTGCTCGTGTGAACAGTATGCACATGGGAGCATGTATACGCTGCACGTTCACATGATACTGTTGTGTGCGAGTGCACCTGTGTGGTAGAGGGGAGTTTTGAATGCATATTTGTGTTCGATCTGCTATCTGCATAACACTGGGATCCAGGATGGGTGAAGGGGCCCACCAGCTCCGAGATGGCAGTGCCACGCGGTGCTACCCTCGTGAGGCGGGTTCAGTAAGGAGGCATGTAACACTCAACAGTCATCTATACAGTTTTAGAGGATCCACACAGCCCCGTTCACTCAGGCATTGCTAACAAGCTGCTGATGACAAGCCGGTATGCACAATGGGACCGAGCAAGAAACAGAAGAGAGGTCCTTGTCTGCCTGGCTGCTCTGCAACTCGCCAACATTCTGCTTCTCCCCTGCAAACTTGATGCAACCTCCCTGCCTCATGTGCCTGGAATCCCCTCGCCCCGAAGAAAAAACAAGCTCAATAGCCATTTCCAACTCCAACCACCCCCATCTCCCAAGTCCTGCTCCGCCCTTCAAGCCTTCCCTTCTTTCTCTCTTTCTGAGCTCCCACTGAATTAGATTAGTCACATTCTTAATTAACTGTGCTGGTAAGAGCTCTATTAGGTATTAAATGTTTGTCACAATCCAATTAAAAAATCCATCACAGTAGGACAGGTTCTCCAAGACCCAGCAGTTTGAGGCTGGGGGTTCTGGTGCTCTCCTCTCTGCTAGGTGATGGGTCAGAGGAGCAGGGCCCAGGAGGCCAGAGGGGCAGGTGGGCTTAGAAGGTAGGGACAACTGTTGGAGGGACTCTCAGGGAGGCTACCCGGCTTGGTGCAAGGACATTACAGTCCAAGCATCCCTAACGCCTACAGAATTCAGACTATCGTAGAGTGACCAGCTGTCCCAGATTGTCCAGGACTATCTTAAAGGGGGTGGTTGGTCACTTAACCTACAGCATCACAGCTTCCTCTAACCCCACAGGGCAATGGGGCAAGGCCAGTGTTGTGTGTGTGTGTGTTTGCATGCACAGGCACACATATGGGGGTCGGGATGTGCTGGGACCGAGAGGGGCAAGATTGATGGCTTAAGCCTGGTGGGAAGCTTTTTGACTCAAGTATAAAGAATGGAATTGGATGAAGTTGGGCTGTGGTTTCCAGGGGTCCAGCTCTAGGCCAGAGCTGCCATTCAGAACTGTGTCTTTTATTCCATTTTAAAGAGACTTGCTCAGGAGGGGAGCTATCTCTGGTAAAAGGAAAAGAAAATGAGCATTCATTGCTAGATCCCCAGCCTTTCTTCCTACAGTTCTTGGCTCTTTCTCCTTTTCCTTTAACCTTTTCCAGGTGTGAGCTGTCCCTCAGCACCTCCTCCCTGGCTGGGCTGGACACACACAGGTCTCCCTGCTCCCTGACAGTTGAGTGGATGGCCGGTTTTAGAATTCCCAGTTCCCTGCACAATACACCATTTCTCCCACTTCCTCTTGGGCCCCAGGAGGGAGAAGAAAGGAAGCACACAGCGTTGTTAGTCCCCAGTGCTGGGTCCCAGTGGGACGGTGAAAGGTACCGGGCCAGTGTGCGGCCACAGCAAATGTGGCGCGTGCCCCCAGCACCTCTCAGCCTTGATCATATCACACGCTTGGGCCCTTCAAATCTCCTAATGTGGTTTTTGAGGTTCCTGCTCTTTGGGTGCATCTTTTATGGCTCTGTAATAACTATACAATTATTGTTTCTTATTATGATTGGCATGCCCAAAACATCTTCTCACTCTTAATTCTTTCTAAATCTACCCTCCCGTACCAGCAGATCTGGAAATCCGACCTTCCAGGAAGACTGTCCGGATTTACGTGGCCGAGGGGAAGTGTTTACTCAGTCGATTGTGAGTTCCTGTGGGGCAGGAAGTGTGACTCACTCATCTGCACACCCTGAGCACACGGCACGGGGCTGAGGTTCACGGGAGGCACTTAAAAGCATTTATGAACTGACTAAATGAATGAGCTCACATTCAAGACTTCCTTTCTTATTCTTCTAGGGCCCCACACATGCTTGCCCCTTTGCTTCGGCATGAAGCAAACATTTAACTATTGACGCAGCACCTTAGCATTCTTCTGAATGTTTCTCCGGTCTCTATCAGAATCGTCTTGTCTTTTAGCTTATGAACCTCCAAAGGGCGGGACCCCTGTCTGTTTAATTGTCTCCCCACAAGATGGAGCTGCGCTCATTCTCTGGACGAATCAACATCCTTGGTGGTCCTTCATTCTTCCATTTGCTCTGTAACCACCCATCAAGCGCTTACTCCTGGGCCAGGACCAGCTCAGTCTTGAGGCGGACAGGAAAGAAATGTCACGTGCTGCCTTTTCCTCCAGGAGCTTGCAGTTTGGTTGAGGAGATAACACATTCAGAGGAAATAGTGAAGTAGCAAATCAAGGCAGATTTTAATTAAGGGCCCCCCGTAAATGATGCTGACACACGCGCCCTAGCAATTCAGAGACAGGGGAGGGCCCTGTGGTTCCAGTGGTCAGAGCCTGAGCTGGACTCGGAAGACGGGAGGCCCTGGGGCAGTGCTGTGAGGGCATTGTTTCCAGGCGGAGGGAAGAGCACAAGATTTGCAGACTTGGAATCAGAAGTAAGTGTGTTGATTGCGGGAAAAGAGTGGAGACTAGATTAGCGGGAAGCAGCATTTCAGAATTGAAAGGGGAATATGAATGGAAACTGATGACAATGATAAATCAGACCCACACCCTGCATCTTGCAGGATGCACCTGCTTGCTCCTTCTTCTCAAACCTTGAGCTAGCTGGGAGCCCAGTGTCACGTGGCACAGAGAGAGGTTTGGAAGGTTCTCAGGTGCTGCCAGCAAAAGGAGTTGAGGGATGTCTTCTACCCAGAGAGGTTAGAATTTACCTCTCTGAATTCACAGGGTTTTGGCCAGGACACAGGCTGGCCTCACTGAGAAGGCGTGCAGAAACTGCCTTTGGAGGGGGCGGGATGGGCTGTCAGCCAATGGATATTAAATGACAAAGACATTTTATCCTCACTCAGGCAGAAGAGCAATACTTAGGATTGCCCCACCTTCTACTCCTGTGCTAAGAAAATAAAGCCAAGACATTGAAGTCAGCACATCTCTTTTCCTACCGAAGTCCCTACATTGTCCCAACTCATAGGCCACAGTCAGGGTGGCTGTTGAATAAGGATGAACTGGGCATGGAGGGAGCTCAGTGGGCACCTCCACCTGGTTGGCCACAGACCCCCCTCAAACAGCAAACTCAGCATGTCCAAAACTGACCCACCATCTTTTCCTCTAACCTGCACCTCTCGCCTTCTTTCTTATATTAGTGAATGGGCTCCCCCAAGCCAGAAACTTTGGCCATTCTCTCTTTCTGGAACCCCCCAGATGTTCAGTGACCACATGCTGTCTTCTTCCCCCTTCACATCTCTCCACCTTGTCCTCCTCTCTTCATCTCCTGGTCGTAGCCCGAGTGCCAGCCATCATCATTCCTCATCTGAATTATTTGAAGAGCTTTTAACTCATTTTCCTTCTAATCCAGCTCCCATGGAGTGCTTTCAGGGTGATTTTTCCAAGATGTAAATCTGATTCTACATTTGCCCATATTCACATTGTTACTGGCTCCTTAGCTCAGCATACAAGCCTGTGATGATTTGCCCCCGTACCTTCCTAGACCCATCCCACCCCTCTCCCACCCACAACCCTCTCTCTATGCATCTGAAACTATTGCACTTTCCTTA
Organism: Tapirus indicus; assembly: GCA_031878705.1. NCBI lineage: Eukaryota > Metazoa > Chordata > Mammalia > Perissodactyla > Tapiridae > Tapirus > Tapirus indicus. The sequence continues at coordinate 83,806,200 of CM062922.1, forward strand.
ATGTGTCATGCTGTTTCCTAACTTTGTCCTTCAAAATTCAACTCAATTGTCATCTCCTCCAGGAAGCCTTCCCTGGCTCAGAGGTTATGGAGATGTTCCTCCGGGTTCCCCCAGCACCCTGGGCATGCTCGCCCAACCACTTATCGTACTGCTGTATTTGAGTTTGTGTTCCTGTGGGGAGCACGGTGTCTACACATGGTAGGCACTCAGTAAACAGTAACTGAATGAGTGAATGAATAATTAATCACAAGATTGAGGACTTATTTACTTAGCAACTCTCTGAGTTCACAAAATGCCAACCTAGGCTGAAACCACTTCCTTTTCCCCTTGGTTTTCAATGCAACCCCTTTTCCCTCTCCCTTTGCTCCTTTCTGTGGAGGAGGCAGTACCAGCAGTCTACCAGACTTCTCACACCAGGCTTCTCCTGGACTGGAGACTCACAGACACCGAATGGCTAGATCCTAATGTTGTTGAAGTCCCCAAAATGGGCTTTGACAGCTCTCAGGGGTTAATGAAGTAACCAGTCTTGTGCCCCCGGAGATAGGAAATATTGCCAGGGCAGAGGTCGCAGAATAAATTAATTGAATTTCATGACCTCAATCTGGTGCCTATGCAGATATTTCCCACACTCCAAAGACTTGGAGTGACCTGTGACTGCTGGCTGAGCATGCCCAGGAGGGAGGAGAGGATGAAGGAGGAGGTGGGGCTCGAAGGATCCAGAGGCGTGGCGCATGTGAGCCACGCAGTGCGGGAGGACCCAGGGCCCATTCCCACCCCAAGATTCTTCCTCCACCGAGTGCTGGAAGCCGGGTGCTGGGGGAGTCCCTGCCTCTGAGCTGGAGATGCTCTGATGCAAGAAAGGGGAGAGGCAAAGGTGTCATTCTTTTCTGAGAACGTAAAGCCAATGACGTGGATTGCTGCATTCTGAGGGAACCAGCCCTCCTCCTCTTTTCTTGCCCACCACCCAAAGCCCCCTCCCCACAGCCAGCTCACAGACTCCACACCAAAGATCTTGAGGTTGCCCCTCCACCCTCACAGGTTGTGTGCGCCCTCTGAAAACCCCAGCTCAGCTGGCAGTGGTGAACGCTAACACTCTTGAAGAGCCTTTTTTCAAAGACTTAACTGGGGTTTATACTAGAAAAAAAGCCAATGGGGTAATTACATGCCCTATGACTGGAACGCCTACAGTTTTACTGAAAAAATGACTAACTGTTTTATCCCTGAACTAGGGTGCAGTATGGTCTGTGGAGGGGTGGGAAGGGGGCACAGAGTGACCCCACAATGTTGACCACCACAAGGCCGCCCTGTTTCCTGTGGGCGATGGAGTACGGATTTGGAGGGCAACCCAGAGTGGGATTAGGCAAGTTTGGGGTTTTTATTCATTTGTTCATTCAGCAACCATGTTGAATGCCAGGCACTGTGCTCGGCAACAGACCTTCCCAGAGAATGTTCCCTGCTCTCAATTACAGGGAAGAAGGGAGTTCCAGCCGAAGCAATAATTATAATGGTTACTGCATTGTCTCTTTCAAGTGCTTTATGGTCATTATCTCTGTAGCATTCACAGTCCCTAGTGAGATAATTAATTATCACTTACTGCTGCCTGCTGAGAAAATGTGGGGAAACTGAGGTAGAAGCTGATGTGCTGGCTTCAGACTAAGGAAGAGGGCCATGGAGCAGCTGGGCAAGCTCCTGGGAGGGGCTGGCTCCCAGGGCAGGTCTCACTCAGCCCTGGGAGCCGCCTCCGTTGCAGAGGCCCAGCACTTTGGGACTGAGCATAATGGATCTGCCCTCCCAGGGAGGTCATGCACACCGGGCCACGGAGGCTGGAGCAGTGGAAAGACCGCTGGCTTTAGTGCAAGCAGATCTGAGTTCCAGTTCCCACCCCATCTCTTGCCATCTGTGTGAGCTTCTGTAAGTCACTTGCTTCTGTCAGCCTCAGTTGTTCACTTTTAAAAGGGAGGTAATGCCACTTTCTTTATAGAGCTGTTGAGATCATTAAACAAATGTGTGTAATATTTGCACGGTGCCGGTCAAGGTGGGTGTTCAATAAACGCAATTATTATGCTTATTACAGCTGTCCAGTGTCGGTCTCTAACTCTTTTTGAGATGCCAGGTGGCATCACTGTGACTGCCAGCAAGGTTTGCCTGTCCCTTTTTGCCCAGTCCTGGGACAGTCGAGTCCTTCCACCAGGGTGGATTGCATCCCAGTTCCCAGGGGCTGGGTCTCAGAAGAGCTGTGGTCGGGTGAAAGTCCCCTTCCTGCTGTGGGGACGCCACATCGCATGCAAGAGTGGTGCAGGGACGCAGCAGTTAGCAGGAAGCAGACACTGGGGCTGACGGTGACACGAGACATCTCTCCTTAAACAATTAGCCTGAAAGTCACCTGATAGTCAAACTGAGGTCCAGCAAAGGGTGGGGGCTCCCCCTTCTTCCTGTGTGCTTCTCATTCTCACTTCTTTTCTCTGGAAAGATGCTTTATATGTTAATTTCACTTGTACAAACTTCTTGGGTAGATGGTACAAACAAGAGATGTCCCCAGCCCCCGTTCCTACTGAAGGAGGACCCTGAATCTGCTCCCAGTAAGGCTGGTTGAGAGGTATGGATTAGACGGGTGTTTTTCAAATGTGAATAATAAGCATGTGAATTACCTGTGGATCTTGTTAAAAATGCAGCTTCTGGGTTCAGTAGGTCTGAGGCAGGGCCTGAGAATCTGCATTTCTAACAAGCTCCCTGGTGGTGCTGATGATATGGAGCCATGGCCACACTTGGGGTAGCCAGGGATGGGTGGATTGGGTCTTCTTGGCTGACTTCACTGACTGGGGGTCTTCCCCGGGTTTCTCATATTTGTCCTTCCATTCCCACCAGCTTGGATGGCCAGATCCCTTGCAACATACAAGAAAGGAGTATCTGATCTGGAGTGTGTGGGCGGGAGAGTAGAGGCACCTGGGAGGCAGGGACAGTCAGGCAGGGTGTCAGGGGAGGGGAGGAGGACCTGGAGCCCTCTGTGCTGGAGCTTCTCACACGTCGTCTGTTCCAAGCAGTTTCCCCCACAACACCCTTCTCTTCTCTCTGCCTTATCTCCCAGTTCGGGTCAGGTTTGCTCCTCGGTGCTTCCATATTCGAATTACCTGTTTACTTGTGTCTCACCAACTAGACTGAAAACGCCTCAACGAGGGACCTTATTCGACTTTGTCTTCCCAGCACAGGGCATAAAACTCAGCACATTGTAGGTCTTAACAAATGTTTGTGAGTGAATGATGGATGACTCATTCACATACAGGCTGGATGGGTTTCACTTCCTGGCTCTTTATTCACTCACAGTCCATGGATGTTTATAAAGCATTAGGTGTGGGCTGGGGTATAAGTCAAAGGCTAAAGCATGGTCATTGCTGTCATGGGGTTTCCAGCTCATGGGGAGACTCACTGTCCATAATGAACTGTCACACAGAGCAGACTATGCTAAGTGTTGTTTGGTGGGGGTCTTGGCTTGGGAGAGCACAGAGGACAGAGAGATGAGAACTGGCTTGAGGGGTGGAGGAAGATGTCATGGAGAAGGTGGTGTACTGTCCAGGCCTTGAAGGATGGGCAGGTTTTCAAATGGTGAAGAAGGATGTGGAAGGTCATTCAGGAAGAAGAAACAGCGTGGTGAAAAGTATGGAGTTGGGAAAGTTTTAATTAACAAACCAGGCTCTGTAACATCCAGAATGGGCTTCCTAAGGTGGGGGGACTGAATACTATTAGCGGCAAACTCAGGCCCAGCCAGCCATACCCTCCTCCTGCAGGGAGCAAGGAAGCAGCATTTACTAATGACACCCTCGACAGCATGCACCTCAATTCCCCTTTTCCCCAGCAACATTAGATTGGAAACACTGGGCAGCCAACCATGAGGAACTCTCTGGAGCCATCAGGACCTGAGACAAGGATGGAGGGGAGCAAGGAGGATAACTGGCCTTACTCTGTGGGGCCTGGAGCCTCTTTCAGGGACCCGAGGATGGCCTAGAGCACTGGGATTTGGAAGCTGGGGTTCTAAGAAGAGTCAAAGAGAGGCAGGGAGCTGTAGTTCTGTGATGGCACGTCTAGAAAGCTGCTCCATACAGTTGTGCAGGACAAGCTGCCCTCGGCAGCCACTTGTGGCCACTTCTGGCAGGCCCTTTGGAAAGAAGCAGGAAGGCAAAGAACCAGTTTCTTTGGACTATTGAACAGAGAGGCGAAATTGTCAAATGTCCCATCTTAGAAAGGACATTGCAGACAAGAATTGCCCCTGTCCACTTTGGGCAAGTCACACAACCTCTCTGAGTCTTTGTGTCCTCATGTGTATAATGGATATAATAAATATTATCTACCTCTCAGAGTTGAGTGAAATTTGAGTTCAGTTATATATATAAAACCACTATGACAGGACAGGTACTCAGTAGAAATTTAATATATAACCATTAAATTTTTTTTTCACTCGTGGTAAACTAGGAGGATTTCCCAAAAGATTGGCCCTTTCCAAGAGGGAGAAATGGTCTTTGTTACTAGTGAAATTCGGGCACATGGTAGGTCCTCAGTAAACAGGAGCTGCTGAGGTCAGCTGTCCTGGGCTTTCTTTTTTGTGTGTGTGAGGAAGACTAGCCCTGAGCTAACATCCATTGCCAATCCTCCTCTTTTTTCCTGAGGAAGACTGGCCCTGAGCTAACTTCTGTGCCCATCTTCCTCTACCTTATTTGGGACGCTGCCACAGCATGGTTTGACAAGCAGTGCGTTTGTCCACTCCTGGGATCTGAACCTGTGAAACCCCAGGCCACTGAAGCAGAGCACGTGAACTTAACTGCTTCACCATTGGGCCGGCCCCTGTCCTGGGCCTTCTTAAGCAGACTCAGGCACCCCTGTCTCCCTGTTCCATTGCACCGTTAGGATAATGATGGCAGGGCATTTCCTGTTTACAGCCTGCCTTCCCCACTGGAATATAAAGTACTTAGGACAGGAAAAAGTAAGTGGAATTCTTTTCCTTTTTTATCTCCAGTGTCCAACACAATGCCTGGCACATGGGAGACAATAAATGATTGATGAAGAAAGGAATAAGAAAATGCGTAAAAGGCTAAATGAGGGATATTCATTTCCTTTTCATCAATGGAATCATTCTCCTTGCTTCCCAGAACAAATGTGCTGTGACAAGACCCCAAAGCTCTGTGTGACATTCTTATTAACCCCTCTGATGGAAAGAAGGATGCCCCTCTGGGTCCGTTGCTCTCCAGTTGCAGTCCTCTGAAGGCGCCTCCAGGACACGAGTAGAACCACCAAAGCGTAATGCATCTTTCCCAGGCTTGTGAGGAGGAAAAACAGTGCCCTAATCATTTCTTCGTTTCAAAGCAATGTCCAGCACTTAGAAGACCAAATCGGTTAATGTGGAGATCAAGTAGTTGATGTTTCTGCCAGTGTGACTATTAGCTGTGTCGTTCACTCTTTTGGGTGGATAGGGCATTCTATCCAACCTCTTCAAAGTCTATCCTTTTGACAGTTTTGTATTTCTGTCTGGAAGTTTCATCTACCTTCACTAACGGAGCTCACTCAGGTATGTTATCTTTGGGCCATCCCTGGAAGTTTTCTCCTTCCTGTTATATTTTCTTGTTTTTGGTATCTTGGGGCATGCAACCTGTCAACCCCACACCCCAGACTCTTTGCTTTAGTCTTAGCTTTTTGGAGGTTTGTGCCAATCACACTGACAAAACTGTATTCCGAACACAATAAACAGAGGATGCAGGCTTAGTCTAGCCTGAATGTTCCATTGGTTGTTCATTGAAACATTGACACCCTTTCCATGCCCTGTGCTCATTGCAGTAGCCACTTTGGGAAAAGTTCACACAATTCTAGGGAGCCTTGGTAATTGTAGAAAACAGAAGTTTCACAAAGGCTCCAGATGGTTTAAGAAATTCTGAAATCCTTGGTTCCTTCAGGTCAAAATTTGACCTACCACAGGTCAAAGAAATTCTGCCCTGACCATCTCACCTTCCCCTCTCCCTATTTCCCTGTCTCAGAGAGGCTCGAATCAGCTGTCAAACAGTCTACTCCTACTGCTTAGTCCTTCTTTCCTTCCATATTGTGATGTCACACCTTATGCAGAGAGGCCCCACCAGTCTCCTCCTGTCCCTTTCTGATGGGAATTAACCCCAGCTGGGACAGATGACCAGGTCAGCCTCTTCTTCCAGGATCTGCCTGGCCACTTCACACATGCAGGAAGTCTAGATCCAGGTTTGCCTAGAGGCAGGCTGGCTGCAGCTGGTCAAGGAGAAAAACAGTTCAAAGAATTAACTATTCAACAGATAGCTATTGAGTGTTAGGAGGGACCACTCAGGCCACGCAGTACAATCTCCTTCCTAATGCATGAGTGACCACATCTCCAGTCTAGTGTCTGCTCGCACACTGCCCATGTGGTCCAGTATATTCCCTGGAGGCCCATCCTTGGACAGTTCTAAATACTGATGAGTTTGCCTTTATTTTGAACAGGAGTCCATCTCCATGTAGACACCCCCCCCACACGCACACACCAAATTGATTTATCCTCTGGGATCCCAGAGAATAGTGAAATGCCTCTCTCCAGACATCCCTTCAATTATTTAACATGGATGCCCTTGGACTCTGAGTCTTCAGTTCCCCAAACTGAAAGTATTTTGCTCTTTCGGCTGACCCCCGGAAATCACAGTTCCCAATTCTCTGCCAGCCTGGGTGTTCTCTTTTGAACATACTTTTTGTCTCCCCTGCCATTTAAAGGATGGGATCCAGGCTTGAGAACCACATTTCAACACAGAATAGTGTAGAACTGTCACATCCTTTCTTCTAGTCACTGTATGATAATCATCCAATCTAGAACCCATTCAAGCTTTTCTGTCTACAGTTATTATATATATATATATATATATATATATATATGTATGTATATATATTTTTTGCCATCACATCACATCATTGGTTCATAGTGAACTTATAGTCAGTGAAGACTCTATGTCTTCTCAGCACGTTCTACTGATAAGCCATTTCTCCCTCATCCTCTACTTGAACAGTTTGCTTCATCCTTCTTGTATTGCTAGTAAATTAGCAGTCCAGGGCAGCTCTCTGCCTGCCTATGTACTACAAGAGGCTTCATTAGTAGATTTTTCTTCCCTTTGCTCCTAAATTAGAGTTTTCTCTTCTTCTTCCTTCTCCTCTTAGAACAAACTCTGGCCATGAATTGGCGTGATTGGCACTAGTCTCACTAGCAATCCTCTGAGAGGGAAGAGAGAGGGCAATGCCTGAGGGAGGGGCCAGAGCCCTGGTTAGGCAGATCCCTGTCAGGGTGGCTGCTTGGGGAGCTGAAGGAGGCCTCTCTGGCTCTTGGAATCTAATATCTCCTTGACAGTAAGGTCCAGGCAGCACGGAGCCTAGTGGCGTCAAAAAATAATAGCATCTGTCATTTTTTGAGCACTTACCAAGGGCCAGGTACTATGCTAATCGCTTTACATAAACTATATCATTTACTCTTTTTAACAAATCAGTGAAGTAGAAATTAAACCCACTACACAGATGAGAAAAGTGAGGTTTGAAGATATTGCTAGTCCAACAGGAATTTGAACACAGTTCCGTCTGGAACCAAACCTCAAATCTTAGTCATTGTACTTGGTGTTCACTCTGTGAATGTGGCCTCTGTTCCAAGCAGCTGAGCAAAGTGAGACCCCAGGGGTGCAAGCACCCTGCAGGAAAACCATCATAGGCTTTCTTGGCTCTCTCTCTCTTCCCCTCCTGTACTCAGACTGTGGCAAGTTTACAGGATGAATAGCATAAATCCTTTCTTGGATCCAGAGAACAGGTAACAGATACCCTCCAACCCCATTCTGTTTGACATCATAGTGATAGAAAGAAGAATCCCCATCACTACCTGCCTCATAGTTTTGCATGAGACTTACAATCAATTGATCAGTCACATACTATTGACCCCCTACCAGATGATCAGCACCAAGCCAGGCTCTGAGCCAGTTGTAGAAGAAGCATCAGGCCTGGTCTGGGCCCTGCATGAATAAGATTTACACATAAGAAACAGCAATGGAAAGAGAGAAGACAATAAATGGTCAGGAAACAAATTGTGAGAGGTGGATGCTCAGTGCTATAGGAATTAGTTCACCAGGTTTTGTGGAACGGGTGGGACTCATAGAGGGTCCTGATGGGTGGGTGGGTTATGATATGAGGGCTGGAGCAATTGCACGGAGATTCTACAGGAAGAAGAAAAAAAGACACGCATAAGAGGGCTTTGAAACACCGAGAAGCTATGCAGGAAGCACAAGGTGTTATGAAATGTCATATAGCATCACAGTTATTCTTGCCCAAATCTGGATCTTTCATAACTACCCTCATGTCCACGAGCCTGAATCCACTTCCCACCTTGCTCACCTGTGGTTTCGGGTTCTAATCTCCATGCTCCAACCCTGATCTCTTCCTCCTAGAACATAGAAAGAGAAAGTCTCAGGAGACCGAGTTCTTCAGGACTTTTACCTTTAGCATTGGGTGGTCTCAGGGGCTGGGGATGGAAGCAGGAATGTCTCCCTCTGGGCTTGCAAAAGAGTAGTTTTTTCTGGTCCTAAATTTATAAACAGTGAGAGCATCCCCTTAAGGCCAGAGAGCTGCTGTGGAGAAAAACGCTGCTGCTGCTGGTGGAATGTGGGGTGGGGACCCGGCTGGCAGGGGAGAGAGAGACAGGCAGGAGAGGAGAGGGGTGGGCAGAGGCCCAGAGAGGAGAGAGGTGCCTGGAGCTAAGAGGAGGAGGGAGGAGAAGGGGGAGGGAGGAGGGAGAAAGAAGAGGTAGATGTAGAGGGGAGGAACTAGAGAGGGAGAAAAATAAAGTCAGAGGAAAGAGAGGTATAGTAGGGGGAAGGGAGGGAGACGTGTGCAGCATAGCAGCTACCTTAATCTCTTCAAAGTTTTCCTCGTTGATTAGGGATTTGCAGCAAAATCCCTTGCTATGGAAAGACATTTGCTTTACTCCCGTTCAGCTGTCAAACAGAGGGAGGCCTCTCCCTGGGTGGGGCTGGCTGTGCAGTGCCCAGCAGGATGAGAAGGTCTTGGAACCCTTCTCCTGTCTCAAAGCCCACCCCGAATCCACTTTGTCAGTGAAGCCTCCTGAAATAAAGCACTCCTCCAATGCTCTGGGTTCCTGTCTCATTATCTATTACACCAAAATTTAGTAGCTTAAAATGGACTTTTTAAAAATCATTTCTCATGAGTCCTAGGGTCAGGAATTCAGACAGGGATGGTGAGAATGGCTCATCTCTGTTCCACATGATGTCCGCTAGGGCCGAAATGCCCGAGATGCTTCTTCATTCTCATGCCTAGCACCTCTGTGAGGATGGATCCACTAGGTTGTGTGTTGGAACCTCTGTTCCCCTGTTAACTGCTGTCCTGGTTCTCCTCCCTGAAGTCTGGTGGGCAGTAGGAGCTCAGGAAACACATGTGGGACGAATGCATATGTGACTAAAGAATGAAATGAAAGAATACTGGTTATTTGAGGTACCACCCAAATCCAAGGACTCTGAGCGTTGTGAAAATGTTGACACATATCCTCGCTCAGGGTTCTCCTAGCCGGCTTCTGACTGGACATGCAGAGAAAAGGCCTAGCTTCTTTTGGGGAAGCTGTGGAGTGAGGGACATCAATGCCGTTCCTGAGTGCATGCCCTCACACCCAGGGCCCTGCATCATCTGGAGTATCCTTCTCTGTTTCTAAGGCCCCACTTCTGGTCCTGCTTCTTCTAGAACCCTGTGCCCACTGAGTCAGCAGAGGAGGGATGAACTTCCCTCCACTTCTGGGAACTCATTGTTGACTTAGCACTCCATTGTTTGTCCATTTACCTTCTTCACTTGCTCCTTTCTCCTGTAATCCAACAGGAGCTCCATGAACCCAAGGCACTGTGTCCTCAGGATGCTTTCTCACCCACTTCTAACTCTCTCCTTAATGTCTATGATAACACCAGGCATTTTTTGAGATTTCCATCAATATTGAATAAACAGAAACTTGGCATTGTGGAAGGTCTAAGCCTTTTAAAGGACTTTCATAACCATCCTCACTTGATCCTCCTTGACCCAAGTCTAAGGGCTATGCAGGGCATTTTACAGGTAGAAAGACTGAGGCACACAGAAAGGTGAAAGGATTTGCTCATTGTCATGTGACTGGTCAATGACATTGAGGAGATAAATCACTAGTAAAATTCTCTCTCGGCTGGTTGGGCGGGTGACCTTCGCACAAGACCCAGTGTGATGGAAGTACCCTGGGACTGCCCCTGGAGCTATTCCCAGTTCATGGTGCTGGCCAGGGCACTGCAGGAGCTGATTACACAGCTTGTGACCAAATGGCAGCTATTGATTTGTTTCACTGTGTCCCTGATTCCCAATCCTGCCTTACCCCCCAAGTCGGTCAGGAGGTCTGATGCACATCTCACGTGACCCTTCACCAAAGATTATTGTTAACTCAACCTCCTCATTTTAAAGGTGTGGGAACTGAGAGAGGAGACAAGGCTGGTTCAAAGTCACTCAGGTTATTAGAATCAGAGTCAGGAGGAGGAGCCAGGTCTCCTGCACAAACTATACAGCTGGGTCAGGAGTCATCAATGTTCTAGCATTCTCTCCTAGTCAGAAGGGACCCCAGATCCACCTCCAAAATTTATATTTAGAAAAAATTTGGTGAAAGAAAAATTAAGAATAACAATGAATAAAAAAAAAGCCACCAAAAGACCCTATGTATGAGTCCAGGTTATTTTTTTTCTAGAAAAACCCCCACCTGCTGCCTCCTGGAGTTCTTACCCAGTTGCCTGAACCTGCGGCAGTGTGTGGCATCTGGGTCTTTATGAGAAACGGAATCCCTCCCCCGGGAGCAGTCCTTTAGGCCTTATAGACATCAGCACCTTCGGTCCTCAGAATGCCTGTCACGAGAGAGGCAGGGCAGGGACCACTATTCCCACGTGATGGATGAGAGACTGAAGAAGCAGGACTAGACAAAGGCAGAAACCTCCTGATTCTCAGCTGGACTTTCTGGTCTTTTATGAAGGGATCATTTGGATGATGAAGAAAGCGGGTGTTTGGCAAGTCCACATGAAGAAACAAGAATGCGGTGGGCCTGAGGGGCAGCCTGCCTAGTTACCTCAGTGCCCCACCCAGGAGAGGGTCTCCTCTTGCTTCTCCCCATCTTCGTTGGCTTGCAGAGTCTCTAAAGTGTTTTGCTCCTGGCTGATATGCTCATCTTTGGCAGAGACCCTGGCCTTGCCCACCATCTACAGTGAGTTGGGAAGGGTCTGTTGCAGTAGGGTTCTGATCCACTATTCCATCCCCTGCCCCCAAACCCCTCCAAACACCTGGATGAGTCACAGCCCCAGGCTGCTGGGGAAGCCATGTTCCTTTGCCAGCCTGGTTCTCCCAATGAGGGTGGTTGAACTCAGACTCTCACCAGCTCTGCCCAGCTGAGGCTGAGTCATTGGGTGGGACTTCTGGGGCAATGCTTGGCATCTTTGAAAGCAGAGTGGGAGCAGGGCAGAGGCAGAAATGGCTTCCACCCCCATCCCCTTTTCTCCCCATCTCCCAACCCAGCAAGCATGGCTTAGGTTGAGGATCCCTCACTGAACATCTGCCAGCTTCCTCTGGTCCAGCTCAGCCAGTGGTGCCTGGAAAAATCTATGTGCCAGCACCCAGCACAGCACCTTGCATGTAGTTGGCACTTAGATCTGTTGGTGTTCTTCCCTCTCTTCCTCCAATCTGGTCAGTTTTCTTGAAGGAGCTCCAGGGATTGGCAGGAGAATGAAGGAGAAATTCTGTCTCCCAGTATTGATTTTGGAGAAAAGAGAATTTCCCATTTTCATGAGCCTCTGTTTTCAAGGAATCAATGGAAATGTGTTTATCAGAAAGTCTGCCTGGCCCAGGGAGGGCTTGAGTGGTGTAAACCACTGGAGGAGGAAGGAGAGGGAAGATCCTGGGCACTGGCTCTGAAAAAGTTCTAGCCACTGAGACCACTTGAGAATGTTATCTTTATCTGAAAGAAGGTTTCGCAAGCTGCTCGGTACCTCCCTGCACGAGTGTACTGTTCTCAGCTGGTCTTTGCAGCTGGGGATTCAGCAGCTGTGCCACCAGTGGGGTGGACAGGTGTGGGGGTTTGCTTTGTCCTCAGTGCAGGCCACTCTGGTCCCTCCCGGCATTCTGCACAGAGCACACAGCACTGACTTACCCACCGGCAGGGCTGGTCTCCCCCCTAGAAGTCTGAGCTCCAAACCCTCTAGTCCATTCATGGACTCAGGGATGGTGGTGGAGGGAATAGACTCTGGTGAACCCGCTTCACTGCTCCATGCCTCGGTTCTCCTTCCTGTGAGGGCAGAGGGAAGAAGCATCTCCTTGTGGCACTGTCCTGGCCCTGACCCCTTGACAGCTGAGAGCCTGGGCCTGGAGGGCCAGAGCCAGACTGTGGGCAGCTGAGTCCCACCACCCAAGGGGCTGCTGGCATGACAGTCGGGGAGTGAGAGAGCAGCAGCCTTGGTTCCAAACCTTGAGGTATGGGGCATTGGCTGAGAGCCAGGGTCCTGGAGCTGCCCCTGGAGGCTTGTCATGTGGCAGAGTCATAGAATATCTGCCATCTGCATGATGGTGTGTGGCATCCGAGGGGAGGCAGCTGATCTGCTGTTGCTTCTGCTTCTCTCCATCCCCTCATTAACCTGGGACCTGAATAAGGACTTGGAATATCCATCTGGTGGAGAATATCCCAGCCCTCTGCTTCTAAGAACCAGCCACTAAAGGGCATTCTCTTCTCCTTTCTCTTAATCGCTCCATCTCTTCCATCTGCGTCTTTTCTTCTTCCTTCCCCACACCTCCTTCCCTCCCATATCTTCTTCTTCCTCCCCTCCTTCCTCAATGTCCTGTCTCTCTGTCTCACTCCTGCACTCAGTGTGCACAGCCACGTAGAACAAACATACAGTGAACACACAACCACACACATATCCTCACTTACAATCACACTAATGCATAACCACATTCACATCCTTTTATGCACAACCACGTGCATGCACCACACACACAGCTTCAAGCTCACATAAACAGCCATGTGTACCCTCACTCACAAATGCCCCATGCCCACAGAGTCCTCATCTCCTTGCCTCTGCCAGCTGACGTGACCGACAGCTCTGCTCTGATGAGCTGTCACATTATGGGGACCAGTCACATCTCCTTCAGTGACACTCTCACCCCAGCCTGGGATAATTGGGACTGGAGGGAGTGCAGGCAGTGGAGCGAGTCAACTGAAAGCCCATCCAGGAGTATGCCTGAACAGAGCACCTCAGTAAACACAGAACCCCCAAACAGTGGCGCTCATTTCAGGACTAAACCGTAACCAGGAGCTGGGCTCCTGAGTGACTGAGTTAACGGAGTTGGGAGGTTTTTACTGAGAGGCCACTGGTTCAGACCCAGCTCCAGTCAACAGGAACTAAGAAATATTTTATCTGACAGCTGATGGCTGCCATTAGCTGGCGGAGGGACTCCTGCCTGCCCCACCATGCAGGCAAGGTCATTGCTGATCTGTGTGGCACCTCAGGGTTGGCACATGGCTGGCATAGAGCTTGGCGAGCTGATGGAAGCTTGGGACATATTAGAAAAAGATACACACACACTGCAACCCTCCTCCTCCCCTGCCCCGCGAGGACTGATTTTAAAAAGTGCCCTGTCTGAGCAGATGGCCTCGTGGCTTGGTGCTTTAGTGTGATTCTACCTCTTTTTCTGGGAGATCACCATCGGGCACAGGACACATGGCTTGGTGAGCCAAGCACTGGCTGGATTCCAGCCCCCTTGATCCCTGGTGCCTGAGCACAAATGGCAACCCCATACACACAGCCTTGAATAAGCACTCCCATACCATCTCCCCACCCCACCCTAATCAGCCTCCTCATTGTCATTGCTTTTTCATGACAGCTCAGAACCAAAGTGTGACAAAGCTCTCCTAGATCTCTCTGTTCCTTTCTCCTCACAGGCGAGGGCATTGGTGAAGTGTCATGCCAGAGATGTCCCTACTCAGGAATGACCAGAACAATTCACTCATCTAAGGTCGCAGCTGGCTCTTTGCTAACAGCAGTGGGAGAAGCAGCAATAATAGCACTCATTATAATAGTTAAATTGCAAATAATCTTTCACGGTTTCCAAAGTGCTTTGGCACACATGTCCCATCCTCCTTGAGAGGAACCATGATAACGAAGATTCCCACTGCCCTCATTGGCTCATTCTACTTTGAGGGGCAGCCCAGTGTGGTGGCAAGAGAATAAAGAATCAGGCCAATCTGGATTTGAATCCCAGCTCTTGCCTATTTCTACCTAAGTGACAGTTTTATAGCCTCTCTGAGCCTCAGTTTATTTGCAAAATGGGGATACTACCACCTTCCCTCTAGGCTGATTGGGAGAATTAATTGAAGTATTTTTTTCATCATGGAGTTGGACATAGAGTGAATTAATGAGAAAAGTTACGGAGTCAAAATAAGGAATTGTCTTTCTGGGAGGAACAGAGATATTACAGGGAGGGTCTGGAAGAGATGAATTGTGCTTCTGATTTACTTCACGGAACATTTGTGAGACACATTTTGCCCATCGGGTACTATGCTGGGCATGGGCTGTAACAGGGGGCAAGCCACCATCCCTGCCCTGCAGGGTCTTAGAAACCGTAATTCCAATGCACCATAACCCTGAGTCAGTCATTGGCATCAAAACAGAGGCATAGGACCAAAAGAGGAAGGGACCACACCCACTTAGTGGAAGAAGAACAGTCTGTTGGAAATGATGTAAGAGATTTATTAAGATAAATCTGAAAAGGGATTGACAGGTGGAGGCTGGGTGGGAGGAAGGAGGTAGTGTCTCAAGAAGAGGGAAGAACTTAACACCCAAGCACCAAATGTGGAGGAGTGAAATAGTCCACTTTTGCCTGACCTTGGTATGTCATGGTCCTCACTGCAGTGACCTGGAAACTGTATGGTGCCCATAAAGAAACTGGATGGGAGAAAGCATAGTTACCTTTCAAGTCAGTATCAAAGGACAGCATTCTGACCTAGTTTAGATAGATCACTCAATCTCTTTTTCTCCAAGACAGAGTGGGATTCACCTTTTTTCTGCTTTCATGCATTCTTTATAGTATACATGGCAAATACCACTTCTGGATGCTTTCCAAACATCTAGGGCTTTCTGTCCTAGCATCCTGCTCTTGAGTCCCATTATAAAGAATCTTTTACATGTACACATCAAAGGGCAATTGGGGGCCTTAGGGCCATGAAAGGCAATAAGCAAGAAGAATTTGAGGAAATTCACAGAAATGCTCTAAAACAGCTAGGGAAAGCACAAAAGGAATATTTAGATGTTTTGGGGCATTAAACCATTGTGCCTTTAGATAACACTCGAATCTCCCAGGGAAGAGTCCGAGTCACACCCCTCAAGCAGTATTTCACATACTGGAGTAAAGAAGAAAATATTCTCCTGCAGAGAAAAATATTCTCAAGAGCTCTAACATTAAATCATTTTATTATAAAGGTACTCAAATTTATGTAAACATAAAGCTAAATATATTTTCCTAATGGTTGGAAATCTTACATAATTATGAAACAGAAGTAAATTCATAAATTAAAACAAAAAACCCTCAATTCAAATTAATCACATCAATTTAATATGATATGCTGTCATTTTGCTCAGAATAAATCTCTGCCTACAAAGTGAATACAAGTCTGACTTCTGAGTAATACAGTGCCAATTCCTTTGACTTTAAGATATCTGTGTATGTTGTACAATAACCCAACGTTTCCACCACTTGTCTTTTTTTCTGTAAACGCGAGACACAGAGAGCTGAATTAATTATACCCCTTAAATCATGGCAAATTATGACAATTTGTCAGTACAGGAGCCCTTTCTTGAATTATACCATTTTTTTTCCTTCATTCCTCCTGCCTTCCCAGTCCCCTCCCCTTCTCCAAAGCACCCACTTGAATGGGTGAGATACGTGTCCTTGGACATCTGGGGGTTTTTTGCTTGTTTGTTTGTAGAATATATAGTGTTGTTTTGTGGTTTGGCTTTAATTTATGTGAATGATATCAAACAACATGCTTCACAGTGTTTCTTACTTTTTTCATTTACCGCCACATTTTTATGAACGACCCATGTTGCTGAGTGAAATTCTAAACATTGCTTCTACCTGTGCAGACGGCGTCGTGCTGTGCATTGGCTATGTTTTCATCAGCTGGTTCCCTAAGGTGAAAACCCAGATTGCCTCCAATTTCCAGCTGCCACATAAAACTGTGGCAAATCTCATCCCCTCGTGTGAAAATTTCTCCAGAATGTATCTCCAGAAATGGCCTGGTGGTTATGAAATACTTCTATGTAGATAATTTCCATAAGATTTTTCTCCAGAGTCTCTGTGTCAGTTGACACTTCCAGGAGGAGAACACTTCTCTCCTTCTCTCTTCCTTGCCAATCCTTGATAGCGTCCGACTTCAATGTTCGCCAACTCGATAGGTGTAAAGTATTACGTCATTGTTTTCATTGGTATTTTTTCCAATTAATAGCAAGTTGACCATCTCCTCAAATATTTGTTAGCCAGGTTGCTTTCCCCTATTGTGAATTTTCTACCCACAACTTTGGCTCACTTTTCTGTTGGATTTCCTTTCTTGTTCATTTGCAGGATTGTTTTATATCATAGATATTAATTTCTTATTGGTTTTATACTTTGAAACATCACCTCCAACTTTGTGACCTGTGAATTCTATGTGGCCCCATTGAATAGAAATCTTTAATTTTGATGTAATTGAATATATTCATTTTTCACTTTGCTGTTTGTGCTTCTTAAGTCTTATTTAAAGTGTTTTCCCAACTCATAGTGACAAATATATTCTCATATTTTTTGTCTATTAGCTTAAAGATATGGAGTTTGCTCTAGTTTTTTAGTATATAGCCTTTCAGGTCAAGAAAGCTCTATTCTTAGTTTTTTGAAGGTTATTTTTAAATCCTACATAGTTTTGTACTTAATTAAATGCTTTTTCTGGATATATTAAAATAGAAATATAACCACTATATGAACTAAGTGATTTAGAATAAACTTCTAGTCTTAAACTACCATTTCTTTCCTAGAATAACTCTTACTTATCATCTTTCAAATGTTTCAACTGACTGTTGTATTCAGTTAGTTAATATTTTATCTAGAATTTCTGTTTCTATGTGCATAAGTGAAATGAACCTGTCATTTTTGTTCTTGCATTATCCATATCCAGTTCTAGGCTCATAGTAATATTAGGCTCATGAAATGAGCTGGGCATCTTTCTTTTTCTCTTTTCTGGAGCAACTGATATAATGTAGAGATTATTTATTGCTTGAACATTTACCAAAATATGACCAGACCTGGGATTCTTTGGAAGGAGTTCTTCAATTATTTTTTTTCAATATCTGTAATAAATATTGCATTTTATATATTTTAAGGTTTATCAATTTTATGTAGTTTTTTTCAATTTTAGTGAAACACAACTAGTCACAATAGTCTTATATTATTTTTAAGACTCTCTGTTGTGCTTGAATTTCCCTACTTTAAATTATTCATTCATTTATTCATTTGACTTAGGGCAAAAAGCTTCCATGTTCCTCTCTGGGTTTGACCCTCCACATTTGCTGCCTATTCCTTCGGTCGCCCCAAGGTCACCCTCTCCCTCTGAGAATAAGCCGAACCCTCTGCCTGGGCAAGACTCTTTTCTGATACCTCTGTCTCTTGCTTCCAAGAGCCTACCCCTGGTCTTTGTTGATGTGGTGCTGGAAGAGGAGCTAGTAATGATGGGGGAGGGGTAGTAATGAGGTGGGGGAGGGGTAGTAATGAGGTGGGAGAGGGGTGTTGCTGTGTTGTCTCCACAGTTAGTTTCTCATGAGCCTGTGTCAATTAAGCCAGCCCTACTTGTTGCCAAGGTTATTGTAAACAATAATGCAAACACAGGCATGGTAGTCACATCAAAGTACTTGGTTATGAGGTGGCCAACTCCTTAATCTAGATTATTCTGTTAACTACTTTTTAAAGATTGGCATCAAAATGAAAGCACAAAATTTAGAAATTCCTTAGGGTTTGGTTGATCCCAGTTTGAGAAGCACTGTTTTGAATAATTTCCACTTGCCTGTATGCTTTGCTCTATTTATTTTTAATATTAATCCTTTACAATCTTAACACATCAATATGAGCAAATCATAATATTTTACCAGCTTAAACAAAATGAGGAAACATCATCCAGGCAGAGGAAATGACACTTGCAAAGACATAAAGGAAGGAGAGGTCAGGAGGTGAATGTGAGGTACACCTAGTAGAGTTTTCTAGAACACACATGAAGAGTGGGCAGTGAAGGTGGAAAAACAGACTGTGAATGGATGAAGGGCTATGGAGAACAGAAGAGGATGAGGCTTCAAGAAGGTCATTTACTGGCAGTTAGGAGAGGTTTCAGGACAGGGATCGGGGAAGACCTGTCCACTGTGGAATTGAGGGCTGGGTTGTAGAGAAGAGACATCAGGAGTGGAAAGCTCACCTCTGGATGGTCGTTCTTGTATTGAGCCCATTCTACGTGCTGGGCTCTGTGCTAAGTGCTGTGGCTGCCTCAGGGAACAAGAAAGATGCTGTCTGCTCTCATGGAGTTTATGGCCTAATGGTGGGGATGGACATCACATCAGCAAACAGAACCGTGACAGAATAATTTCTGATCATGGGAAATAAGGACGGAGTACTGAGAAGGAAGTAAGCAGAGTGGTGTGATGAAAAGTGACTGCAGGCAGAAGTCCTCTAAATAGGGGGTCAAGGGAGTGTTTTGGTAGGTGACTGTAAGCTGAGACTTGAGGGCAGAGAAGGAAAGCTTGGGAAAGAGCTTTTGAGACTGAAGGAATAGCAAGAAAAAAGCTCTGAGTTGGAGAAGTGATGGGCACACTCAAGGAAAAGAGGGGAGGCCAGAGCAGCTGGAGAGAAGTGAGTGCAGGGGAGGGGCAGGTGGGGGCTGAACATGGTCGGGGGCTCGGATTCCTCCAGGTGTGGGGAGGGCCCCTCAGAGGGCTTCAGTCTGAGAGGAACATGGCCTACGCATGCTTCACAGTCCTTCTGGCTCCTGGGAGGGATCTAGATCACGGAGTAGGAGTTGAAGCTGGGGGGCCTGTGTGGACACCACTGAGGTGCCCCAGGCATGAGATGAGGGGAGAGAAGTGGGCAGGGTGGGGAGGTGTTCTGGAGGCAAAGCTGACAAGGATGGCCACGTGGGGGACTTGGACAGGACATGAAGGAAAAGGAGAAACCAAGGATGACTCCTGAGGTTTTAGGCCGAGTGACTGGGTAGATGGTGACACATTTACTGAGATGGGAAGACTAAGGGTGGACCAGGCTGGAGTGTGGATGGGTAGAAGAGCCCTGTAGGTGGCAAAGAGGAGAAGGAAGGGGAGGATTGTTTTACCGTGGGAGAAGACTGAGTTTGCTTGCAACAGAAGGAGAAATGGCCATTGGACAGGGAAAATTAAACAGGCAAGTGTGAGAAGGGGCAGCTGATGGGTGAGGGGAAGACGGTGCTTGGACTGAGGAGTGAGCTCTCAGAGAAAGGGATGCTCCCTTGGCCATGGAGAAATGGTGAAAACTAAAATTGTGCTGTCTCCGTCTTCTTTGGACGCCTCACCGTCTGCTGCCATGTGATAGTGGAGTGAGGGGCTGATGGGAGGGCAAGGTTGCCCCTTTAAGTTGTCTGAAACTGACTAGTAACCTGAGGCTGTGTCCCCATGGTCAACTTACATCCTGTTTCGCTGGTATCACACAGGTCCTCCTCTTTCTGGCAAAGCAGCTCATTTTTTTTTAAGTGGAGCTTTATATTCATTAAAAATTTATTGAGTGCTTGCTATAGACAAAAAACTCTGAAGGTCTGAGGGTACAAACATAGCTGAGGCATTGTTCCCGGTCTCAAGGAACTCGCGATCTAGTTAGGGAGGTGGCAGCGAAACCAGAACATAACACCAGGCAGAGCAAAATGAGTGCTAGGAAGGAATTACAACCATCAGCCAGCAGGATAGGAAGTAAAATATGACTACTGATGGGCAGAGGGCGCCACGGATCAGAGTTGGCATTGTGGAGAAGAGAACTTGGCTGGAATTTTGCCTAAAGGTAAAGGAGGGGGAAGGCGTTCTAGAAGGGGGAACGAGGTGAGCAAAAGCTGACTATTCATGCCACTTGCACTGCACACTCTTGGAGAGGGCCATCTGCCGGAGATGGAAGTGGAAAAGGTTGGAAACCAGGGGCTCAGCCTTAGAGAAGAAACCATGCCAATGAGCATAGAAGCAAAGGGATTAATGCCCTGCTTTCTCTTGGGGGCTACCTGGGGCCTCTCATTCCTGACCCACACCCCTAGAATCACACAGCTCCAGGTAAGGGAGGCCCCAGGGCCAAGAACACCTGAGCACTGGAGGAGCTCGTGTCTGCCTAGGACTCGGGGCTGTCCACAGCACAGTGGGGACCGCAGTTAGACGATTTTCATTACCGTCACCATCGTAATTGGCATTTCACACACTGCCTGTTATCTCCTTCTGGTGTTTAGCAGCTTGGAAATGTTCTGCCTGTGATTTTTTTCATCTAAGCAGAACCATTTACTCCAGCTTCTCCTCCTCCCTTTGCTTTGCTTCTTTCTCCTAAAAGAGAGCTCGAGAGCACGAACTATTTTTTTAGCGTAGAATAGTGACAAGCGTATTTTCGAATATTATAACAAAGAAAGGCATTATGTGGCTGAAAGAAAGGCTCTTAAAGAATTAAATAAAACCCCACATGCCTAAATTTTAAATCTGCCCCTCCCCCAAGAAAATACACTTGAGCGATTTTTATGTGTGTGTGTGGTGAACAATTCTACTTGTTCAGAGGTTAGGAAGAGTTTTAAAGAAAACACAATGCTCCCTTTTTTGCATATGCCAAACATTTTCACCCAGGGCAAAATCGGTTGCTATTTTAAACAAATTGATTTTTCTGGAGGATGCTGTAAAAATATTATTGCAGGCAGAGCCAGCCTAGGGCAGAACAGTGTGAACTGAGCAAAGCTTGTCTTTGGTGGTATCCTGACACCTCTTCTCTGTTCAGGGGCTGATCTCCTCCAGCACCTGTCCCATCCTGCTTCCTTAGGACTTAGACTGTGATGAAGAGAACTGGGAGCCTGGGAAAATGGGATCACCTCTGGCTCAGCCACTGACCAGATGTGCAACTTTGAGCAAGTCCTTTCCTCTCTTTGGGACATAAAATGAAGGTATTGAATCATGAAGGATAAAAAATTCAAATGACCACAGTATGAGGCAGGTCATGTAAATAGGTGAAGCAAGGCTGGCAGAATACACTAGGGAGTGGTGGGGTCTGGGGCAGAGTAGAGAAAGCCTGCCGTGACTAAGGGGCAAGGGCTAGTTTGCTCCAGCTGATTGCTTCCGTAGGTAGTAAAGCCTGATGTTGTCAGAACTTCTAATTATTTATGAGAACCGAAAAATTTGAATTTTATGTGAAAATTTCATATTTTAAACCACTCTTCGGGCCACACAAACATATCTGCAGGCCTAATTTGGCCTGCAGACAGTAATCTTGTGATCTCTGGGCCAGGTTATGTGAGCCTTCTGGTTCTATCAGCAGCTGGTAGAGGATTTCAAGTTCCACTGTCTCTACTGAGTATTTTAACTGCCACCTAGGAAGCCCGAAGAATGAGTCTCTAATGGTGGGGCTGGAGGCTTTATGACCGCCCATTGGAAAAGTCATTTACAGTAACAATCTACCTGGCCCTGCACCTGCTCCCCAAAGAAATTATGCCATCCTGGCAGCTTGGGTGCTCTGCACACATAAGGCTGGCATTGTTTATGTGGTCTCTTTCTATTAAAAAGTGGCCCAGGAGCTGGCCCAGTGGCGCAGCGGTTTAGTTCACGCTTGACAGCCCGGGGTTCGCGGGTTTGGATCCCGGGCGCCCGCCGACGCACTGCTTGTCAGCCATGCCGTGGCGGCGTCCCATATAAAATAGAGGAAGATGGGCATGGATATTAGCCCAGGGCCAGTCTTCCTCAGCAAAAAGAGGAGGATTGGCAACGGAAGTTAGCTCAGGGCTGGTCTTCCTCACAAAAATAAATAAATAATAATAAAAAGTGACCCAATCAGTGCAGTCAAATCCACACGGGGAGAACTGTAGGGTCAGTCTTTGGTCATATAATTGTACACAACTAGAATGTCTTTATTTTACCTCCTTGCCCCAAACACATTCACCCTTTAATGTACTACCAAAAACTCACCTTCTTGCCTTGGCTTCCAGGAGTTAGGAAAAACTTGGCCCTGTGCAAAGTCCTTCTTGTGGCCCTTAGCCCAGGCAAGAATAGTAGTCAGGTTTCATAACTTTCATAACAAAATATCAGCTTTGTCGTGTCTACAAGTCTGATATTGAAAGCAGACGACTTTTCATTCAATATTCTAGCATTTGTCAGTATTCAGTACAAAAGTGACTGCTTTTTAGTTCCAGACAAAAGCTTGGTTGAAATAACTGATAGATTTTAAGTTAGACCAAAGTATTTGCCAATCATTTATTGCTTAATGTTTATTAAGTTCTCTCCCCGACTCTGTTGGATTGCTCAGAAAGCTATATTCCTGGACCATATTAACTTCGTTCTCTGCAGGAATATCTTCACTGAGTCCTGTTGGTTATCATGTCCATGACTTTTATGGAAGGCCATTTTAAGAACCAGCCAAATGAAGAACATTTCTACATTTTCTCTAAAAACTGTTGTGGAAGATATTGTCCATTATGCTGTTCAATGTTCCTGATACAATGATCCACATTATAAATTCCTCTTTGAATTTAATATCAGGAAAATGTTTGCTTCTCTTGGCAGAATAGAATGCTTCCTCTCAAGTGATCATGAAGATTCTAGACCTCATAATGCTCCCTTTCCTTTTTCGCCTTGGCTGCTGGGAATCTTAAAGCCTGCCTTCATGCTGGTGGCAGCAACCATATATTCCCAAACTGGGAGCATAATTATCTTCCTGTTTCATTTTATTGGTGTTGACCTGTTTTTATTTTAATTGTTTTCTTCATATATACATGTGTTATTATATGTTCATTAAAATAGTTTTAGAAGTAAGCGGTGCATAAATTATACATAAATTTCGTGATCATTTAAAAACATAGTATGTTATATCATTTCATTATTATTTCAAATTGCTTCATTTGTGTCTTTTTAATCTTCTCGGCTGGAATTGTACTTAAAAAAAAATCTTTCAATTGTACTTAACACAGAGTTTTACACCCAGTTAGCACTCAATAAATACTTGCTAATTTGTTCACTTCACCATTGACTAATGGCTCATTCCCAAGGCACTGAAAGAAGGAAAAAAAACTTAAATCATATAAAGAATGAAAGTTTATTCATAAATATGAAGTGAGAGAATAGACAGTGTTCACATTCTCCCTCCCTCCTCTGTCAATGAATAGGGCATCTAATGGGGAAAGTAGAAGTGTGACTTACTCAGTGATTCCTGGATTCCAGTAGGAATTCCTAATGTGCAAGGACACTGCAAGACCAGAAAATGGCTTCTACTTGTTTAAAGATTTCACATATCTAGCAAACATACATTGAGTGTTTACCATTTGCCTGGCACCATGCCAGGTGGGGAAAGACAGAAATGATGGGGAGTGGTCTAGTCCCAGGGGTTGGATAGAAAAGCAGACAGACCTCAGGGCCACAGTTCACAAAGTGGCCCCAGGAAGTTGCAGTTAGGGTCATTTCTTTCTTAAGGTTGCCCAGCCTTGTGGAACTAGATGAGGGGTGCAGAAGAATGATGAAATAAGGAATCAACCGCTGGTCTACTTCATAATGTATGTCATCCCATGGCTCGGTCTCTCTTCATCTCCCACCTGTTGGACCAGTAAGTCCAACACCACCATGTTCTTGACCTTTCTGCCCACAGCCATGATCTGGCTGGGCTGAGATGTGATGCAGCACATTCCAGGGATAGAGAAATACATACTTGCTTGCAGCTGGGGTTTACGATGAGGTGGTACTGATTAGATCCACAATAAACTGTGACCAGCCACCTCAAAGCTAAACATCTGCATAGCCAAGGGAGAAATGGCATTTTGTTGGGCAATGTATCGGTTTACAAAAATTGGTTGCTGACCCTGTGGGGTAACATGACTATTCAGTTGCTAACACACCCCTCCAATTTGTGGTAGCAATCTCTTAAAACAAGCATACTATTAACTCTCTAAGCAATACATATCTCTGTACTTTGATTTTTTTAGTAATAATATTCTTGGGAAAATAGCAAATGATGATCACAATTTATTTCAAAGGGTGTTTAGTAATTTAACATGCATCTGCGAAATGTTACTTAATCCTGGGTGGTCTGGGTGCAATTATGTTTTAATTTGCACATGATTGCTGACTCTCATACCACTTAAACAATCAGGATACATCAAATGACTGGCTGTTGTCTTATAACATTTTGTTTTCCCCTTTGGAACTATTGGAAAGAGACCATCACATCCCACAGCCATCTGCAATATTGCGTGAATATTGAATAGATATTATGAGTATTGAATTTGGCAGCACTTCTGTGGTCATATTTCTATGTATTTTTCATTGCCTACTGAAAAGAAAATGAAAAGAAGGAGGGAAATGATTTAAAAGTTCTCTGGGCTCTGCAGAACTGCCCTTGCATTTCTAGATCCCTCTCTTACCATCCTTTGTTTCATTTTCACCTCCTGTAATAATAACAATAGTATCTTATCTTTGCATAGTACACATATTTTAAAAGCATTGTCCAGTAAAGTCCCATGTTTGGTCTTTGCATTGACTCTGTGAAATGGATGAGCAGGA
This sequence comes from Tapirus indicus, assembly GCA_031878705.1. Taxonomy (NCBI): domain Eukaryota; kingdom Metazoa; phylum Chordata; class Mammalia; order Perissodactyla; family Tapiridae; genus Tapirus; species Tapirus indicus. The sequence continues at coordinate 83,831,063 of CM062922.1, forward strand.
CTTGTCAAACATCCATTGTACATATGAGAAAGCTCAGGCACAGAGAATTGGTGACTTATGGTGACTATTATTATTATTATTCAACAATAGCTTAGGAGAGGCTAAGAACTCCTGATACCTTCCTCCAAACATTTCCCACTCAATAGCACTGCCTTCTAACTAGAGGCTGATGTAGGGGGAGATACTTCCTGTCACAACTTAGAGTATATCTCCAGGATGTCAAGAGTTATTATGGAACTGGATGTGAAGGGCCAACATCTATCTAAAAAGTAGCCCACTTATAAGTGAAGGGCCAGAAATATGCATGTATTTCTCTTTTTGGGTCCCATTCCTGTGTCATCACCCATCAGAAATGGGAGAAACATCTTAGACTCATTTCTTTCACCCCTCACCCAATAGACTACAAAGTTTTGTTAACGTTTCCTCTAGGGATTCTCAAAACCATCTTTTCCCCTCTTTTCAATTGTTATTGCCCTATTTGATTCTTCCATCCTTTCTCATAGACCACTGCAACATCCTAGCTAGTCTCCCAGTCTTCACTCTCTCCCTCCCCTACCCTGGCTGCCAACCCCAATCCTTCCTCCCTGGTGCTTCAAAAGTAATATGGAGTGAAAATATGATCGTGTCCACTTCAGTGGCTCCTTAGTGCTTACGGAAAAAGGTCGAGCTCCTTTCCTGCATGATTTGGCCTCTAGGTGCTTCTCCAGATGAGTGTCCTGCGATTCCCTGCCCCTAACCTCAAGTTTCAGTAATGCACCAATTTTCTTGCTATTCCATGTTTCCTTTCTTTTACACATGCTTTTCCCTAGGCTTGCAACACTATCTCCCTCCAGCACTCACTCTGTAAACACATATATACCACGTGTATGTGCATGTACACAATGCCCGTGTACTTTTCACACACTTTGGCTATCTCTTGTGGATTGGGGCCAAGGGTGATGGAGTGTTCTTCAAGACTCAGTTCAGAGACTTCTTCCTCTGGGCTGCTGTTTCTGATCCCTCTGGGCTGGGTTAGAAGCCCCTTCACTTTGCTGCTGGAGAATCCTTAAGAGTTGACATGGCTGTGGGTAGGGATTATCAAGTCTACCTCTCTGTCTCCTCTGATTATGACCTACTTGATAGCAGTAACAGGGTTCTATTTATCTTCATAGTATTAGCTCAACAACACCTAATATATGTTAGGTTCTTAATAAATGTCTATTGAACTGAACTGAAGTGAATTGGGCATGAAAGTTCTATTTTCTTCTTGTAGTGGTAGACTCCAGCACCTCGGATAGCTCATCTCTTTAACCTGTGCTATGAGGCTTTCCTGGTCAATAAGTTACTAACACACCTTACCCCTTTGTTTGCTACGAAAGAGTCTCTGCACTGTTCCAGAGCCTAGAGCAAGCCCATTTGTAACCTAGCTTCATGAACAAAGGGCTACATTAGTAAAAAGTAGTTTTTTATTCCAGTGCCAGACATGGGGAAGATTTTTTTTAATCCTAGCTGAAAGACCAAAATATATAAGGAGAGTTACTGTACTGCTGGGCATTCTCCTTCTCCTACCCATGGGGTAAAAACTTCTTGCCCATGGGGCATTCCACCCCATTGTACCCTCTCCACAGTGAGTGATGGAGGACACTGTTGAATGTGTTAATCCTGGTATCACTGTGTCCTACCTTTGAGAACACTTAGGAGAACTTATTTGGTGTTGTCATCTGGATACTTCACCTGGACAACTCATTTATTTTTATTTTATGGACAATGCAAACCATAAAATTGGTTGTTTTTCTGTCTTGAATTGGCTGCTAGGAAGCTTGAAATCAAACTTATGGTTGGCCTCTTGCTAGTATGTAAGACCTCAAAGCATGAATTTTGGGTATCAACCTCACTTCCAGTTGCATCTTTTCCTTACTTTATTTTCCTTTGACTAATTTTTCCAAGTTTTATGAATTTTATTTTGCTCTATAGCTCTTTATCAGCTACTTTGGATTCTTTTATCAAGTGTATCAATAAACAAAAGTAAACTAAATAAATAGATATCACAATAATTAAGGTGAGAACACATATAACTTAGACAACAGCATGATGTAGAAGTTCTACATCAAACTAGGTTGTAATCATCTTTTCAGCTGCACCTGGACCAGTTATATGATCTCACACAAATCAACTCTCCCTGGTAGGACAAGGAATTGCATGTCTAATTCTGAGAGCTAATTAGTTTATTTTTTGTTTTGGATGTTTTATGGTAATTTCAACCCATCATCATACTTATAAATATATATCACTGATTCTACCGTACGGTTGATTAGGTGGAATGGGTGAAACAATATCAAGCACTGGACCTTTAAAGGATGGCTGAGGACGTTATTTTGCAAAGGAGAGAACATGTACACAATTTGAGGTCCCCTGTGAGCCCAGGGGCTCAAAGAGGATGGCAGATGATCATGGGTCCTTCTAAATAGTAAAAAACGCTAACTATGGGCCCTTAATAAAGTCTTTTGAGGAAGGCAGGGCAGAATAAGCTTTTAGAAGGAGGATTCTCAATTAGAGGGACAGGTGAGATTTGGCTCAAACATCTGCCCCAAATCTTGGCGGCATTGGTGCTGGGAGTAATTGTGCCAACCAAGTCCCCCTAAATTCTCTCTCCCAGGCAGCTGTCCAAGTACTTCAGGATCTCACTGCCCTCAGAGCCCACAGTGAGAATTCCAGAAGGGTGTGCTCAGAGTTTCCCTGGAACACATAGGCCGTATATAGGAAAGAGAAGAAGGAAGTTTGAGGACCAGGGACTCTTGTTCATTGGCCCCAAACCTTTGCTTGAGTCTTATCTGAGGAAAAGGCGTACAGGGCTAAAATCTTCAGGCTCTCTCTTTAAAGAAAATGTTTATCTCTGGAAGTACCTAGTTACTCACATTGCCTTCCAAATATGCAGGAAGTTTTATTTCATTGATTTTATTTATTCATCCAACACATATATATTGAATGTATACTACCTACCAGCCACTGTTCTCGCTACTGGGGATATATCAGTAAAGTAAACTGGAAAAGTTCTTGTGCTCACTGAGCTCACATTCTTGTGGGGTTATCAGGTTCTATGGAGCAAAATCAGCAAGGTGAGGGAAACAGGGAGTTAAATTAAATAGTTATGGAAAGCTTCTCTGATAGAGGACATTGGACAGAGACAAAAATGAAATGAGGAAGGGAATAAATGGAATATCTAGGAAAACAGCATTTCTGGCTAAAGGAACAGCAAGTTTAAAATTCCCAAGGTGGGAGCGAACCAGCATGGCACAAGCCTGGGATCCCAAGTGAGGTTGGAAAGTTAGCTGGGACAAGATCATAAAAGGTCTTTTAGGTCATGATGAAGTCCTTATCTTTTACTTTGTGTGAGCTGGAAAGCCAGTAGAGCAGTGACAGGATATGACTTGGGATGTAAAAGCATCACTCTGGCTGCCATGGAGAGAATAGACTATAATGAGTCAAGGGCAGACACAGGAACATCAGTCTCCACGAGAGATGCTGGTGGCTTAGGCCAGAGTATGTGCAGTGGAAGTGCAGGAGTGACCAGGTTCTGCATATATTTTGAAGATGAAGTTAGTAGAATTTGCTGATGGGTGAGATGTAGGTGTTGAGAGAGAGAGGAGTCAAGAAGAAAATATTTCATTTAACAAAACTCTGTGTTCCCATAGGAAAAGTAAAAGTTAAAAGATGAACAAAATAAGGAAAATGAATCCTTCTGTTTGGGAAGACGTTATTCAGGATGCAAACAAGTAGGGATCATGGCCTAATTTAGCCCTATGGTGGAGTTATTTGTTGAATGATGGACTTGGCTACTAGTTATTTTTTAGAGTCTTCTCATCAATCAATGAAGGGAGAGATCCTGCTAAAATGTGGAGGATGGTTCTGTGACATCTTATTCTCAGCTGGAGGGCTTTGGCACCCTAAAGTTCCCTTTCTCCAACATTCCAGTGTGTGCCCCTTTGTGACCTGCAACCAACTAGTTCAGTACTAGTTTTGCCTCTTCCCCAAGCCCTGGGACTGAGGTCCAGGGGTAGCATTTTGCTGGGTGGTACTTTTGTGCTAAGACCTAGCCTGAGGCCAAATGCACTAGATCCTATTCACCGTGAGGCTGTCTGAAGGAGAGTTGGTCCCACTGGGATTTGAAGTCCTAACACAAGAATCAGAGAGAGCCCAACATTTCACCAGGAAGGAGGCTGGACATTCTCTGGAAGTCATTGAGGAGCATCCCTGCCCAAGAGTGTCACAGCTGGTTATTGTTAATGACTGAGTGACTTCTTGTAATTCATTCTCCTGTCCAGTTGAACAAGAGCAGAATTGTGAGACATCTGTTCCAGTAGGACTCTACATAAAGGGAAGTTTGTTCTCGCTGTCTCTACACCATCCCAAGAAGATCTCAGTATCAGGGCTTTAGGGACAATTACTAGAAGGTCTGAACTCCCTGAATGAGTGCTTCCACAGAGAAGAGCAACTAGATGCTCCTTTGCAGCCTGACAAGTAATGGAGGATCCCTGAACATCCATGAGTCTCTCCTAAGGTTCACTGGAGAAGGGGGTGGGGAGAAGGATCTTGTCATCTCTGGGGAATGATGCTCACTTCCCCCTCATTATATTCAGCATCTCCTTCTCTGCAGAGCAGTGTCTGATGGTGATCATGAGGCCACATGTACAGATAAGAAGTCTGAGCAAAGAGATCTAATCCAAAATCACAGCTGAGACAAGCTTTAGACAATGAAAAGGAGTCCAGACGACATTAGATTTGACATTTCCCCCGTAGTGGAAGATTTCTTCTTGCAGCCACACAGAAGTTCATCTGACACTTAATTATCCAGGCACTGGTTGGCTGATACCTGGCTCATTCTGACCCCTAAAGATGAACCTATCATGAAAATGTACATGTGTTACCTCTCACTCATTGCCACTCAGGCATGATTAATCAGGCTGCAGATTACCCTGGCTTCTCTATTTTTTCTCTTTTGCTACATTTTGGATGATTTTATAAATCAGTCCTATCTCCCTCCACCATAGGGTGGGTATGAGTAGAAAGAGGAGGTATAGCTCAATGTAGTCTATGCATTTGTGAGTTAGGAGAAAAGATCTGGTATGGAAGAAACTAAATGGCTAACAAATGATATTGGATTCTCTTTAAGTTTTAATTATCCATGTTATCTCTGCTTTCATTATTATGGATCCCTGAACATCGGCAGTAATGGCTGCACAGCTGACAACTGTACCATGTAATCACAACGTCTGCTCTGTGATCATATTCCAGCATGCTACTTCTCAGGGACCCTTAGAACTCAGGATGCTAGAGAGCAACGGAAATAAACAGAAGGCAAGCCCAGAGTGCTGTCTTGAATGTCCCAGCCATCTTTCATTATCACTTACTTTCTTAAATATCAGATTCATACCAACTAAATCTATTTTTTCTTATCAATTTTCAGAGTCGAATCTGTAAGATCCGTGATGGAAATGCATTATCCTTCTCTTCATTATTGGTATAAGTCGAGTTCATTTTAAGTCATACCCAAAGCATGTTAGTTATGGTGGTTCCAAGAGGAACTCATTGTTGGACAGTCTTGCCATCTCATGATTACTTTTTCTGGACTCTGCCCTGAGGCATTAGGTGAAGACCTGGCATGGCACCTACCCCAACAAAGCCTAGGTTTGTCGGGGCTGATGAGGCTCAGTGTCCAAACAGAAAAGTCATCTTGGTGAAGAGTCACACAGCAGAGAGTACTGTGGCTCCAGGGGCAGAAGGCAGGGCTCCAGCAAAGACTGCACAAAGGAGTTTTGAAAATCAGGCAGAAGACAATACAATTACTATCTGGGAATTCTATCCATGGGTGACTGGTCTTGCCCTCAAATTGGGGTTCAGAGGCAGATCTCTAGTCCTAGAAGAGGGGCGAGGAATTGGGTAGTCAGCAAAGAACCAAATGAGCATGCAGTTCTGGGACCTGGGGCCTGAGAAAGAGGGCAGGGGGCTCTTGGGGACGGACCATGACTCAGCTGTTCCTGGGAGAGCTTAAAAGTGCTTATCAGTGTAAGATGCTCAGAACAGTGCCTAGAACATAGTAAGCCATCTTTAAGTGTTAGCTGTTATTATCACAACAATTATTATTTTCATGTGACTATGCTAGGAATGCATTCCTGATCCTGACAATAGAAGAGGACGTGGTTAATACTGAGCACTTGAATCTCAGTTCAGCAAAGTGACAGATGCTAACCCAACTGTGGTGGATGAGACTATTGAGATGCTGCCTTTCATATCTCTACATTGATCTGGAAATTGGAGCAAGCATGATCCATCAGTTGGAGGGAACAGAGGGTCCAGTGGTGGAGACCTGAACAGAGAGGAAATGAGGGGTGGGGCTGGCACCCAGGGTGTGGCCTGAGAGTCACCTAAATAGGGGACTCCCAGGCAGTAACATGTAATAAACAGCTCTCAAAAGCGGAACATGCCTGATTTCTGTGTGGGGAAACATAAATCCTCTTGGTTTGAAATTGATTTTTTGTATTTCTAAAATAAACACTCAGGGATCCAAATGTGGATATTGCTAACTCTCTTCTCAGTAATCTATAGGCCTCTATGGACTGTAATAGTCCAAGACAAATAAGATCTATTATTTGATTGAGGGTCTTCTGTAGCTGGGGTGAGCGCAGCATCATACAGGAGTGTGGACAATGGGATGACTGCTGAGGACTCCTGTAATTAATTCAGTCTCTATAGAGTTAATTCCATCTGAAGCACGTACCAGCGCCATCTGCATCCGTGCAACTGGACTTGGGGGAGTTTTTATTAAAAATTCTTAAATCAGTTCAATACAAGAGAATTATCTCCTGGCCACTCCATATCTCCTGCCAAGTACTTGATAAAATGTGTTCTACAAATGTAGATATGGAGTCATGATAAGAAAACTCACTCTTGCTGCATATTGGAATTATCTGGCTGATGTTGCAGCCAAACATTAAAACCAGGACAAATCCCCACTGGAGAATTTCCAAACCGCTAGAGATCATCCATCGCCCTGGGGCCAAGTTGGAAGGGAGACGTGAGAGACCATTCAGTTTACCCACAAATTGGTGAACATATTCAAGATGGAACTTCCCAGGCTGCTCGAAGTCAAACAACTTCCAGATACATCAGGTCTAATCAAGGCTTGTAAGTTAGGGCTGACCTCTAGGTCAGTCCCATCGTGTACCAGGGTCAGCTTCTTGCAGGATGACCCTCTCACAAACCTTTAAGTTCAGGGTGTGTGGGGATGCAGCAGGCCTCTGGTTTTGGGAGATGCATCTTGTTAACTGTCTCAAGAAGCAGGGCTCCTGTCCCTGGTGCCCATGGCCAGCCTCACTGTACCTACAGAGGGGCAGAGGAGGGGCTGAGTAAGGAGCAGTGACGATGGTAAGGAGCAGTGACAATAAGGGGTTGATGTGGGAGCATTGCCATTGAGAGAATGAGGAGGGCTGGGGCAACCTGGAATAGCCGTAGCAACCTCTTTCTGAGTTTTTTGGGCTAGGAAGTTGGTAATAAGTAGTATTGTATAAAATTATAACTTGCCATAAAAAAGCAGTGGTTTATTACAAAAAGAACATCAGATGAGAAGGAGAAAGTGGGACTGACTTCCGGTGCTGCAGGAGTTACGTGAGCACAAGCGAGCCGTTTTCCACATCTGTGCCTCGGTTTCTACACCTGTACCTTAGGACGGTGGAGACAGGGAGGACTAGGGGACATGTGAGGACCTTTCCAACTCTACTATTTCAAGTCCCTGAGTCCTGTCCCCTGCCCCAATATACTAAGTCCCCCCCAACACCCACATCTCACTCCACTGAACACTTAGATTTCCTCTCTAATACAGTCCACTCTCCGCATACACTTGGGCTATAGAGATAAAACACTTGCCTGAGTTGGGCAGACAGTCATTTAAGCCAAGAAAACAAAATGCGAAAGAAGATGAAGGCCCATCAGCAGAACAGATGGCTCTGCACACAAGGCAGAGAGACTCACAGGTGAGATAGAGGGCAGAGCTGATGGAGGAGAGGGATAAGAGGTGTCGGGCAGCTGGACGGATGGAATGGAGGAAGGAGGCACCGCAGTGACAAGTGGAGCAAGCATATCATCAGCATCAGCATCATCTTATACAGAGAGACAGTCATTCAGGGGAATTTGAAACGCAGGGGCCTGCAGCTCTGCCCTCGTCCCCAACTTCCTCCCTGCCCCCAATTTAAACAGCAAGTGGTTTTCAAAACCAAAGTAGGGAGTTGACAATGGCTGAGTGTACTGTGGGCCATTCACTGTGTCAAGAGGTTTACATATATTAGCTTACTTCATCTGCATAGTGACCTCAGGGTTTACCCTTATTTCTATTATTGTTGTTATTCTAGTTCTATGAATGAAAAAAACAAAGTTAGGAAGGTCCACTCAGCTAGGAACTGCCAGTGCTGGACTTAACTGGGTTTGGCTGACTCTTAGGCCCACGTCTTTTTCACTGTCCCGTGCTGCAGCCAGAGCCACTTCTGGTCTATGGCACATTAGTTTTGGTGCATTTCCCTAATTGTCTTGCTCTTCTTTTCCACTCCTCCCCAATTCCGAGACCAAGATCCCAGGAGGTTGGAGCGTAAAGAGGCCTTTGCTTCACTCTTTTCTCTGCTTCCCTCCCCTGCCTTTTCTGCCCAAAGTTCCATTTATAATATGGAATGTACTAAGAGGCCATCCATTCACCACATCCCTAATTTTTACGGCATTTGTGATTAAGTCAACTCAGAGGCTGTGGGAAGCTTTTGTAATTAAATAATTTGAGTAACAGAATATTTAATTAATTGTAATTACACATGCCATCTTGAAAGCCATTTCTATTTTAATTTTAGCACAAGCTAGATTGTACAAAACACGTTGTATCTTTGCCGCCAAAACTTCTTGTCTCTCTCTTTCCTTCTTTTCCACCATTCCTCTAGCCCTCAAATCTTTACTTCCTTCTTTCCTTGTATTTGGAGGCATAGGCAGTCGAAGGGTGCCAGCCACACCTTAGTGCTGTGTGCCGGGTGTAGTGGAAACAAAAAAGAACTTAAAGTCTTGGCCTACAAGACGCACATGGTCTAATTGAGGAGACAATCCATCAACACCTTGTAATATGAATCATATGAGGAGCCCCACAGATGAAAATTATGTGACCAGTGCACTGAAGAGGGCGGAGGTGGGTTTGAACCAGGCCTCAAGATATGTGTAGTGTTTGCATCAATAAAGAGAAATGGGAGCAAGTTCCTAGAAGGAGCAGGTTTGGGATCTATAAAAGGTGATGTGTATTTCTTTTTTCTTTGTACCTCTTTTCTCTTTATCCTCTTCTTCATGTATTCACTCAACAAAGCTTTCTGATGCCTGTAGATGCCAGGCAGTGGCCACAAAAATATCTGTTCTGGACCCAAGGAAACTCCCTGCCGTACTCTGTGCCTTCCCATCCAAGCTTGGTGGGGACGGCAGAGCCATGCCCCAGTCTCCAGGTGTACTGGGCAGGCCCTGTGCCTCAGAGCCCAGCTGCTGCCATGCCAGCTGACTATGTCCACAGCTGGCCATGAGAGTCCTGGTTGGTCCTCACCTGACCCAGGCAGGACCTTGCCTAAAGGAACAGGGCTTAGATCACAATGTACAAGGGACACAAGAGAGGAAACCATCCTAGTGGGTCCCCAGCCTTTTTGTCATTCCCTCCACTTAGCCTGCCCCTGGGGCTCTGGCGGTCAAGGGCCCTGGGAGGCTCCCCACGCTGCCTTTGTCTGGAATGCTAGGACTTGACATTATGTCTCGCTGGCATGAGACCATCTCAAAGCTGGACTCAATCTGCTCTGAGGAATCTATATTTTCTGACTTCCATAGCCTTTGCTTTCTTAAATCGTCCCATCAGGAGGAATTCTGATATCACTCCAAAAGGAGATCTAAGATTGGTGGCTATTCATGTGTTTGTGTTTCATTCATTCATTTGTTCATAAAACATGTGTCAAGCAGCTTCTGTGTGTCAGGCACTGTCCCAGGTTTTGTGGGACATAAATGAATACAGGAGTCTGTTCTCAAAACCCTTAGAGACAAATAGAGTTTACCAGACATGAAAAATTACAATTCAAGGAAAGCTAAATTTCACAATCCAGGAAGATAGGAGATACGTCTAACTCAGTTTGGGGAGTTGAGTCAGGTCTTGAGATGAGTAATAAATTATTGTAAAGCAAAGAAGAGGAGGTGGGCATTCTAGATAGAGGGGACAGCTTGTGCAGAGGCATGGAGACAGGTACTTGGGGAATGGTGTGAGTTTCTTCCCTAGAGGGAGTTATATGGCCAAGAACTATACCCAAGACTATTTGTCCCTCTGAAGGGAAACAGTCATCCGACCTCCTATGAGAAGGCATCATGGTACAGTGACAAGTCTCAATTTAATATTGGAAATTCTGGATTTGCATCGTGGGCACCAGATGCTCTGGGTTTGAATGTGAGCTTTGCCATGTACCATCTGAATGGTCACGGCAGGTCACAAATTTCCACCCCATTTTGTCATCTGTCCAATAGGCACCGTTAGACCTTTCAGAACTGTTCTCAGGACCAGATGAGATAAGGTACACAGCACTAAATAGGCATTTAATAGAGGTTGATGTTCATATTACTTTTATTTTTAATGCCAAAACTTTTTGTAAACTATTAGGTGCTTTACAAATATAAAGAATTACATAGTCTCTGCAGGATCTAGCAAAACGTCAACCCTAAATTCACGGTTACCAGAGTTTTTAGATCTCAGATAGTTTGTTTAGTCTCATCTAATCCTACAGACCGTATTTTCCAAGTGAAATAAAATAATCAAATGTTGAAATAAGAGTTCACATTGGAGCAAGGGTGACATCAATGATCAGGTAGTAAAAGTCTGGATGTCCCAGTTTTTCAGTCCATATGGATGGACACCCAGTAGAGTCCTCAGTTCTTCACGGTGAACCGGTGAGGCTTGGGAACTGAGAAATCAGCTCTGCTCACACCATCTCTAATGATCAGATTTGCTAAGCCCTTTTGCCAAAGCTGCTTTTGCTTTGTTGTTAAAGCCTTTTCTTTTGTTTGCAAAATTTATCAAGTGGAGAGTCTCTATTGATAATAGAGCTGCATGACGATGCTCACCACACCGGCTGTTTGAGCTTAGAGGATCTGCTCTCAGAGGTCCAAGAGGTCCAAGCCGAGGCTCTTTCCCAGAGCAAAGTTCCTCCTCACAGGGTCCCTTGGGGCACTTCGACGTTATTTCCCTCATCCCACCCGTCTCCTCCAGAGCAAAATGGTGTTAGTGACAATCACATATCGATGTTGTTAGCAATGAAGGGCGGTAATGGCCATGCGTGCTTCCTGGTTTTTCTAAATAGTTTTAAACATGATTTTAAAATTTCATTTTTAATCAAACAGTATTCTATGCTTTTTATAATATGTAAGACAGTATATAGACATACAAAGAAAGAGCTACTATCCTTCTGACCCCTCTAAGTCCACTCACCGAGATGACCAATGTTTACAGTTTGGTGCATATATCCTTCCATGGCTTTCTCAGCATTCACACACATGCACACACACACATGCACACACAGATACACATAGGCACATTTTCCTGTTTGTTTGATTTGGCAAATGGAATCATTCACTGCACATTACCCTGTAATTTGCCCCCCATCTATAGACCTATAGATGTAAGTCAGAGACCCATATACACACATATTTTTGTGATAAAGATTCATAATGAGGGGTTGTTGATCAGACCTGTGCAATTTTAATTTTAATAGAACATTCCAGGTCATGTTCCACAAAGATTGCACCATCAACTTTTGAGAACACCCATTGCCCCACATCCTTCCCAGTCCTCGATAGTATCAGTCTTCTTAATTCTTGCAAGTCAGAAGAACTAGGAATTAATGAAATTAATCTCCTTGCCCCCATCCCTTCCCTCCAGAGTAGCCGGATGACCATTGTCTGGGTGCCCATAGATCACACAGAGCGCCGGGCCCTGTCCTGGCTCTCTGGTTTGATGAGAATTCAGCGTGTTATGCACAAGCTGTTCAAAACCTTTATGTTGCCAGCAGAGCCTGGCTGAGTTCTCAGGTAGAGTGAAGAGCACAAGTAAATTTAGTGTGAAATAGCCCTGACAGCTCTAAAAGGTTGTGTTTTATTCATTAAAAGGAGGCCTAACAGTGAAGCTAAATACTGTGGTAGGAAGTGAATTCCCTACATACCCAAGGGAGTATATTTGAAACAGAGGCCAAAACTCTCTTATCTACCAAACTCTCCTATATGCTAAAGATGAAAGAGAGAGAGAGGGAGGGAAAGAGCGTGATTAAGACTGGAGTCAAGTCCTGAACCCTTGTAGGATTGTTGTAGGACTAGCAGTGAAGTATACCCAGCACTTAACCCCATGCCTGCTACATGGTGAACACTTCACAAATTGTGATGCTTGTTATCCTTATCAAATAACTAAAACAACATAATTTTCTTCAACTTGTGATTTGTGACTGATAGACACTTCCTCAATAAACTATGATTTCAGGAAAGTTTCTATTAAAAAGCTTTACTGATTTGCAGTTTCTAGGGATAGGACAAGAGTCCTCTTTTCTGCATGCCTAAACAAAAGGCTCCTCTCCATGAAGCAGAATGGGACCTTGCTACTCGTCAGATCTGTCCCCAGAGTCCAGGCCCTGGAGAGCTCTGTGTACCTGGGCGGCCTGGGGAATGACCTTTCAGCAGAGGTTGTATCAGGAAGTCCCTCCCCAGGACTTAGTATGTATCTGAAGTATCGGAAGTTCATCCCAAAGAGCGGATAATAACTTATCTACATAGTGAGGAACCATGTGCTCAACTATTGCCACTTTTATTTTCTACATACATATTCTGTATGTGTTTCTATCTACGTCCCCTACTAATGATTGCACCTGCCCTATTTTAGCTCTTAGGACCATGCAAGAATAAAGGTGAGCTCCCAGCACCCCAAGGCTATTTTTTTTACCAATGAGCTGGCTCTTGCCTCTAACTCTATTTCCAACCTCTAAATTTCTTGGCTTCCAAATCTCGACTTTGGCCTTTTGACTGAGGTGTTGGCTTAGGTCTCTCAGTGCTGACCTGAGGTTGTACCAGGCCCTCAGGCTCTTGCAGCCCTTTGCAGCCCCCTAGCTCCACCCCTCTGACACTCAGTGCCTGACCCAGCCTCCTGACTACAGAGGCCTTAGCTAGGCTGGTCCCAACTGCCTCCATCCTCTCTCACCTCCATCTCTCTACAGCAAGGAAAATGCTTCTCAGCGACAAAGTGCATTGGCCATTTCACTACATTTCAGTCTCTGCAGTCGTTCCTCCATATGTCTGCATTTCTTGTGTCCATAGGCTGTTTGCCAGAAATCCTTTACAGCACACCATCTCGGCCCACATTCCTGCCTGCTCCCAGAAGCCCAGGATGAGAGCTGTGAGCCTGGAATCCTTTTCAATGGGTAGAAGCTTTAAACAACCCAGTTTCCCTGGGAACCTGTAATAGAAACATCTTAGCCTGGGTCTGTAGGACCTTTTCAGTGCCTCGGTCCTGCTGACCATGTGTTAAAGCAAAGGGACAACAAGATCAGTTGCTGGAGATGGAGAAGAGGCGAATCATCTCGGCTCCAGAGCCACTGAGGCTGCAGACAGCTGGGGCCAGATGTGCGGGAGCTCGGGCTCTATCAGAAATCCAATCTGATCCACTCCAACTGGGCTATTACACTCAGCCCTGACAGGATCACAGTCTCAGAGCACAGAGTAAAATTAAATTTGAGAGAAAATGAGATTTCTTTTGTTTTCTGCAGAGTCCTATAGATAAGTGTTCTCCACGACTTGACCTTGAAGGTCGTAGGAAGCCCCCTTGCAGGTCCAGAGGGACCTGATAGACAAATTGACTGAATTGGTGGTTCCCTTGCTTTCCCGCTTGGTACTATCATTGGGGACAACGGGCTCCACTTTCCTTCTCCCTCCAGGCCAGGACTGGGCAAAATCGCAAACTATAGAGGAAGTTTGTCCCCAGTACCTCTTCATCCCTGCTCAGCAGCTCCTCCTCCCTTGTCAATCCTTGCTCTTCAGCTACCCATTGGCAGCTGCAAGCTGCGAACCGTGTGTCCCAGGGTTTCACTAGCTTTCAGCTAAAACTGACCCAATCAGCTCATTTGAACTAAAATGTTAAGTGTCACAAAAAATGGTTAACTCTTTACCTCTTCCCCATAAATCTTTTTAAGTGGCCTTCAAGCAAAGGAATAACTAAGCCACAGATTTCAGAGATACTGACAGGCTCTAGGAACCTGTAGGAGAGGTGACCCCACCCCAAATCACAACACTTGGGCCCACTCCCCTGGGGAGAAAGATGAGCCCTGAAAACATGATTTCCTTGCTGGCTTATAGCAGCATTTCTGAGTAAGGGCCACACACAAGCTGCGTCAGAATCCCTGGGATACTAGTGAAGTGCATATTTTCAGTCCTCATCCCAGAATTGCTAAGTTAGAACTTCTGCCATGGCTTCCAAGGAAATAGCCTTTTTAACCTGCCTTCCATGAGATTCTGAGGCACAACTTGAGAGCCATTGGCTGTAGACTCGGAGGCATTTCTCCCAGTGGTCCAGGCTCCTTCAGACCATCACATGTCTGATGGGTTGTCTCTGGAGTGACAGATGGCTGGCTCCTTCAGCCCTTACAGACCTGCCATTGCTCCCAGTGGCTGTTATGGAAAGGGCCAGGGGTTTCTTAGAAATCTGCAGCTTCCACTCAGCCCATCTTCTTAGGCTCTCTCCAACAGGAAAAATTGAGTCTTTCCAAAGAACACGTCTAGACATGTAAAAATGTTAGAAGGGTCTCAGGTTAATTTGAATATGAGACTGATTGTCTTTATAGATGGGCAATGATGATGATAATTATAATTACAAGTATTACCTACTGAAGGCCAATCAAGTTCTAGGCCAGGTGCAAATTGTTCATAATTATAATTTCATTTAATCCTCACAATGTTCTTACATGGTGAATATTATTATGGTTTGTTTTCTTTTTACAGATGTGGACATTATGGCTCAAAGTGACTGGGGCAGTAGTAGAATTTGAACCCAGCTCTGTCTGAATCTAATATCTCCTTCCAGGGATATGTAGATTTATGGAGCCAAAGCCCTTTCCCATACACTATTCTGAGTTTTACACCAACCCTGTGAGGCAGACAGAACAGGTTTTACAGATGGGAAAGCTGGGGATGGAAGGAATTAATCATTCCAGGCCAGGCACTGGAATTAATCCCCAGTTGGGATTTGAACTCAGCATTTGACTCTCAATCCAGAGCTTTTTCTTTCATGATCCTCTACTCTATCCTCCTGCCTCACGCATCTCAAGTTATACCCAAGAGGCAGCAATTCTATTGCTTTAGATTAACAACTGTGTGAGTTTCCTAGGGCTGTCATAACAAATTGCCACAAACTTTGTGTCTTAAAACAACAGAATTTTATTGGAGGCCAGAAGTCCAAAATCAAATTGTCAGCAGGGTCACGCTCCCTCTGAAGGCCCTAGGGGAGAATCCTTCCTCTCCTCTTCCAGGCGTTCTTCAGCTTGTGCCTCAAAACTCCAATCTCTGCCTGTGTCTTCACTTCTCTTCCTCTGTGTCTGTGTCTTCTCTTGTGTCTCTTATAAGGACATTTGTCACTGGATTTAGGGTTCACCGTGATAACCGAGGATGATCCCATCTCAAGATCCTTAATTACATCTGTAAAGACCCTTTTTCCAAATAAGGTCACATTCACAGGCTTCAGGGGTTAGGACATGGACATATTTTTTGGGGGGCCACTGTTCAATCCACTATAAATTACTGGTATTTTGAGACATAAATACTCCAGGAAGTGTAAATATACTAAGCTGAGTAGAAAGCATATACAGTTCTTCATTTCAATTTATCTCCCAGTTGTTTCTTTCCCAAGTGCCAAGTGAGGGCTGCCATGGGAGTGAATTTTGATGAGGATTAGGAACGGGGGGGATTATTTTGGAGCAAAGGAGTCTTAAAATTAGAGCGACACGAAAGGTTAGAGCCCAACTAGAAGGCAGAGGAAAGAGGAGGCCATCTAGGAAGGTAGAAAGGGAGCTGGAGGTGGGTAGATTGGTTCTGGAGCCACTAGTTCGTAGCCACGGATTACCTGGGTGGGATCTGGGGGGCTTCCACACAGCCATAGGTATTGAAGTCTATTTCTGGATTGAGGGAGGAGAGAAGGGAGAGAAGACAAATATCGCCATCTTATTCTTGTTCCAGTTTGAGATCACTTCAGCCTTTGGGGAGATGTATGAGGGTCTAGGGTGGGGGAGATGGGCTAGAAGCCCCAGATGCCCATGCCAACCACGGAACCATGCTCTCTGCAGAGGGTGGAGCAGTCAGCTGAGAGCTGTCAATTTCTCCGGCACCCGCTCTGGTGTGGGGGATGGAAGTCGTGGGGAGCCCTTTAATCGCAGCAGGAACATTCTCTGTGGGGAGAGCAGGATTGGGACTCCCTTGGGGAGCCTCTGTTCAGAGTTGGTCCCACTTCCTACAGCAACTGCGGAGCACACAGAAGCACCAATGCCTCTGGGAATTCCCTACACCTGGGCGTTCACAAGGAGTGGGGTGGCCTGCAGGCCAAGAAAACATCTTTTTCTCCAGATGCTGCTGGCAGACCTGGTGGGAGCCAGTAGTGGAGAGCACTCCCTGCCCCACCCTGTGCCCCTCTCTGCCCCCTTCCTCAGCATTTACACATTCCTACATATTCCCCTTGATGGGCCCACCTCCAGTTCTGATACACCTCTCACATCTGTGATATTCTGTTTTCCTGACACTTGGAAAAGGATGTTTTACAGACAGTATGGGCAGAAAACTCACCCTGTTGTTTTCCAGAGTTGTGGGTTATTTGAGAAGGAAAAGAAAAGAAAAAAAAAAAAACATCAAAAAGGGATCCCAGGGCTGATTTGGGAATCACAGAAGCCAAGTTTGTGGCTATTGGAAGCTCCTGGAAGCTTTCCCAGGTAATAGAAGTCTCTTCCTCCCCAAAGTTCTTAAGCTGCTAAAGATGGTTAACTCCTTGGTGTCAGAGCAGCAATGCCCCTGGTCAAGCTGAGGATGAGACCCCAGAGGTGCCCCTGAGCTTTCCCCATCTAACAGTTCCCCAGAAAGCTGGGGGCAGCCAGGAGACAGGAAGTGTCATCTGAAGGCTGGTCTCCCCTTAGGACTAAAGAAGGGACACCACACGGTAATTGTGAAGTAGAACACAAGTGTCTTTGGAACTCTGTTTTCTTTGTACTTTTCTCCATGTGCCTCTTAGTGGCTCCTCACTCTCCACCTCAGGAGCCTACTGCTCCCTCTAATTCTGTGAGTTTCCTGTGGCTGCAGTAACAAAGATCTAGCCCCTCATTACCCCCGGCTGCATTCCTGTTTCTGTAGTTCTCCTAAATGGGAGTGAGTGCTGGGGATGCCACACACTCTAGCTGGGTCCTGCACCTGCAAACACTTGATTCACTGCTGCAAAGGAGCATTCAATAAGGAAATGAGAGCATGTAAGTCTTTTCTGTCTAACGTGCTCCTTCTTGATTCTGAGTCTCCAAGACTCATTTATTCTCTAAATATTTATTTAGTGTTCAAAGTTCTACAATAGGTATGTAAGATATAGAAATGTATAATAACAATAATACTTAACATTTACCCAACACTTACTATGTACAAAGCACTATGCTTAGTGCTTTACGTGGATTATCTTAGTGCTCTTGACAACCTCATGGACTGAATAACATTACCATCCCTATTTCACAGAGAAGGAATACAAGCCTAAAGAGGCTGGATAACTTCCCCAAAGTGTTTCAGCCAGGAATCTGTGGAGCTGGGATTTGAACCAGGGTAGACTCAATCCAGGACCATAGCCTGAACCTCTCTGGGTAATACAAGTCTGTGTATTCAAAGTGCTCATAATCTAGCAGGAAAGACAGCCATAACTCAGAACTGAGAGTTTTTGAATGCTTAGAGAAGGGATAAGCCCGTTCAGGAGTGGGGAGCAAGGAGGGACGAGCAGGGGAGTTTTGAATGAGGTCAAATTTGAGCTGGACATTGAAGAGTAGGTAGTTAGTAATATTAGCGAGAGCTTATCAAACACTTGCTATGTATCAAATGTTGTGCCAATGTTTTATACAACAATCCTATGAAGTAGAACAATTATTAGTCCATTTAATAAGTTAGGAAATTGAAGGCACGGAAAGTTGAGTGTAACTTGGATAGATGCATCTGGGAGTGGGGGCAATGGCCAGAGGGAGAAAATGTCTCTGAATGCACAGAGCTGGAAACCTCAGGGGTGAGCTTGAGGATAGTAAGTAGCTAAATTTGGTGGAGGTGTCAGATCCACGAAGGGAAGTGAGGAAGGTCAGATGGGGCCAGATCGTGGCCAGCATGGAATTCAAGCTAAGGGTTTAGACTTAATTCAGTGGGCAGTGAGGAGACATTAGAAGATTTTAATCAAGAAGATTAATATGGCAGCAGGATTCAGTCTAGAGTGAGGGCAGATGTAGACATGGAGTTGAGTGAGGGGCCTGTTACAATAAATCACATCCATCATTTGGTCAACAGTATGTACTGAGTTGCTACAATGTGGCAGAATAGAGTTGTCAGCCAGAAAGAAGAGTTCTCTGCCCTCCTACAGTTGACAGTCGAGGACAAAGGTGATGAGGGGCTGAATCAAGGCCGAGCAACAGCAGAAGGAAGAGGGAGGGTAGTAATAGTATTTCACTTTTAGAATCAGCAGGGCAGGGCCACTGAGACATTCAGACTGCTCTCAGCAGTTGGGAAATGAAACATGCCTGTGGGTTAGGGGCCAACCCACCTGGAAGGTAAGTATGAGACCAAAAATAACAAAACTTATAAAGCAAGTTGGAGTTTAGAAGAGAACTTTTTTTTTTTTTTTTTTGGAATTAACACAAACCCATTTGAGGTTGAGCTTTCATGAAAGGGCAGTTCACACACCTGCCAACCCCAGGGAGGGGGCTCCATACTGTGGCTGCGGGAGCACTGGACACCAGAGGCCAGCCTCGTGCATAGCATGACTGGGATTAATTCTGGGTCCTTAGTCTTTGAACCACTACTCACCACTGCTTTGCTGATTGTGCAGTTTTGGCTCATTCAGCCCCTCTGCTTCTCTCCTCTCTCCCTCCTGCTGCCAGCCTTTGGGCTGTGTTTCTGCTTGTTAGCAGCTCTGCTGGAGGCAGGGTGAGGGGATAGGAAAGGTTCCAGAATTTGGACTAGTTTTTTTGGCTCATTGTTGTCTGCTCGGATGGAAGCCAGGTTGGAGGACAGGGGTGGGGTGGGATGAGGTTACTGGGTCAAGTTTTTCCCATCATTACTCCAGTCTGGGTATTATATATCCTTCACCCAGTTCCCTTTGCCTATCCCAATTCTCTCATGCTTCAGAGAGCCCAGCTCACACCCGGTAGAGGCTCTATAACTGTGGGTTTGGTGATGAAGCTGAGAGCAATCCTTCTAGCTGGAAGTCCACACTTGTCACTCTGAGCTCCCTAGGCTCTTTGTATACTTATTACTTTCTTGCAAGCCAGGGGGAAGGACCCCAGAACTTACCTCTGGGGCCCTGAAATCACTTTTTGGATTTCCCCGTCCATATAACCAAAGAGAGACATGTTGGCCAAGATGACTCTGTCTACGTAAAATTGCCTGTATAACAATTACACTTTACTTTCCATTAATTCCCCCCTTCTATTTAATTGGTGAGGTAGGTTTTATTATTCCCATTTCATAGATGGGCTAGTTTCAGTTCAATGATTTATGCAAGAGACTGGGTTACTGGAGTAAAAATGAGTTGGAGTGAATGTTTTCTTATTCCAAAGCCTCCGTTGTTTCCTTTCCAACACGCAACCTCCGTGTTTGCACTGTTTTAGTGGTGATTGGCTTTGTTTACTAAATTTTTTCTCAAGGGGAAGAGCAGGGACTTGCATTTGATTTCCCCAATTCCCTGAGCATCACAAACCTGGGTACACTTCCTGGTTCAGCCCTAGCTAGTGTTGGGTCTTGAGAGCAAGTCTTATAACTTCTCTGGGGCTCTACTTCCTCATCTGTAAGATGGTGGGTTTGGGTTGGATAATTTCCCAAGACTCTTCAGGTTCTACATTCTATGCTTCCATGTTTAGTATTGGTTCACTCCTTTTTTAGGTCCAAAGCCAGCATAGAGGACGCTTGTTTTCTCCCCAACCAGGCCAGTGCTTGATAGACTGATGAACCCACTTGGCTTTGTTCTATCCAATACACCAGGTGTGTTATCTGTGTGACTTTTATGGTCTCTGTAAAATGTCTGCAGTGAAACAGCTTGATGATGTATTTGCTTCTCTGGGCAAAGTCCTGGGAGGTCATTCCTGGGCTGAGACTCTGCACAAAGTTTTGCATGCTGCAAGCTGATAAAGGCTGTATAAATACTAGATGCTCCCTTTGGCCCTTTGGGCAGCAAAAGACAATGGGCTCAAGAGCAGTGGCTGCCAGTGGAGGTTTCAAGTATTGTGTCTGTCTTCCATTAGATAGCTGGACACCCTGAGACCACCCAGGAGGGATGTAGAGGAGTAGATCATGGTGGAGGAGGGGGCTGAAGGGAATGGGCCCTCAGTCACTAACAGAGACTCTCCCAGTGTCCCAGCACAGCAAGGTCTCTTATCATGGAGGTCACTTCCTCTCTGGATGCAGAAGTTGCCCTTCCAGCCTAACCCAGCTGGGCAACGAAGCTGGTGAGGCACAGATGTGCACTAATGAACAGCCAGATGGAAAACCAAATAGGCACGTCAGTGCCCAACCAAATCCTCAGCCCTCTAAAATTAATCACAACCTGTGTGCTGGGCGCTCCTGGGCAGAAGGTGAAGACAGGGTTTGATGAATGGCATTTCCCAAAGGGAGCCTCAAATAGTCTTTGCACCAGGGTCAGCCATCCCCCCAGGCAATATGTTCCTGGAGGTGACAAGCAGGTTTGGGCTCCTCAGTAGATTACAAAGCGGCTATATTCAGGCCAACCAGGTGGGAGGTTCCCACTTCCTGCTGTAAGCAATGAAGAATTCTCCTGAGGTGGGGCTCCTGGGCTTGAGAAGGGCATCTGCGCAGGGTGGGCAAAGAGAACCAATGGTTTCCTCTTAGCCACCTGGGATGGAGACTCCCCCCTCGAAACAGCTGTAGTTTAATGGATGGAACAAAAGCAGCTAAATGGCCGCCAACAGCATCCAGTTGAGTCCCAGAACCGTAGTAAAAACAAAAGGGAGAGGGAAAAAGCAACCAGTCCTGCCTGGTTGATTTGTGGCATCTGCATTGACTCTGCATTTGTGTTCATGGTTTCTCTGAAGAGGAGGGGGGCTCTAACGATATCACTTTCAGTCTCAAGGCTGGAGACATAATCGCCTGCCGTTACTCCTTAATTACATGGTAACTACTATGCCATTACTTTCTAACTCTGGTCTAATTGCAACTCACTTCTGATAAGTGGGCAATAAGCATTCGCAAACAAGGTCCGAGATCTATTTCCACAAAGCTTACTGGCAGCCCAAGAGAAGGAATGCAGACACACAAATTGGGTGACTGCAGGGAGCCTGCCCCCATAATCACCATAAGGAACTTTGGCTGTGCTTGAATGACCCTCCTGATTAAGGAAGGAGAGTGATTAGGGGGCTTGGGGGGGGGGGTACCTGCATCCTACGTAGACACCATGCAGGAAGTCGAGGTTTGGAGCCCAGAGTCTTGAGTTCAGGATCTAACTCTTTTATTTACGGCTCTGTGATCTTGGCCAAGCGCTAAACCTTTCTGGGTATCAACTTCCTAATCTAAAATGGATAAAATAAATAAAAACTACCTGCAAAGGTAAAGATTAAAAAAGGTCATGTTTGTGAAAAAGCTCTGTGAAATAAAGAAGGCTGTGTAGTTGTTAACTACTACTATCATTTCCAGGATGAGGAATGTCCTTTGATGGTGAAAGAAAACCATTATTTTGAAGCCTTCAGACTTTAATGTGCATACAAATCTCCTGGGGATCTTAGATTCTGATTCGGTGGATCTGGGTGGCACTTACATTCTGCATATCTAACAAGCTCCCAGGTAATGCTGATGCTGCTGGTCTGCAGACCACTCCATGAATAGAAGGCTTTAGCTGACTCAAGGAGCCAGCTGTGGACCGTGACAAGAGGTAGGGCAGAATGACTGCATGGTCCCTGACGGGAGCCAGCACCCACATAGACTCTGCTCCTGGTACAGACAGCAGCGTTGTCTGGAAGGACTAAAGCAATGAGGACCCCAGGCACCCACACCTGACCCAGGATCAGGTCCTTGGTGTAAGGGTAAATCTCCATGGGGAGAGGACACCAGAAAAGTTCTGAGGGAAAGATGGTTTTGTTTGATAATCAGCAAAGATTTTCCTAAATCAGAAAACTCTCAGCAGAGAAGACAGCATGGTGATTCCGAACAGGGGTTCCAGATGGACGGCTCCAACCTCAGAATCTGACCACAGAAGGGGCTCAGTTACTATTTGATGGAAGGAATGAGAGAAAGAAGGAAAGAAGAATGGAAGGAAGGAAGGGAAGAAGAGGCAGGGAGGGAGGGAAGGAAAGAGAAAGAGAATTAGTTTATTTTGGGGGTGGTGGGAAGAATAGACATTGCCTACTTCACACTTTTGTTAATGGCTGGCACTGAAAAGAATCCCAGAATTATGGGTGGTTGAAGCTAAAAGGCATCTTTGAAGGCATATTTTTCAACCTCTCATTTCAGTCCAGAAAACTGAGACTAAGTGGGTTTCCTAAAGTCACACAGAGAGTTGGTGGTAAAGCTGGGACTTGATCCCAGTTTTTCCAGTTCTCAACCCTGTCTTATTTCCCATGCTCCTCATAACAAATAAATGAAACTTGCTTCTTGGAATGTCCTTACATGACGAGTGCCCAGAAAGAATGGAGGCTGCGCAGCTGGAGTCCAGCTGGGGCCACCAAGGACTGAGCCCCTCCTTGACTCCTTGCTGAATCTCTTGGTTCCCTCAGCTCTGAACACCTATTTGATTTCCGAGAGAAGGCACTGCATTTCTTCTGTCCCCATCCCACAACAGGGAGAAGCCAGCTACCCCAGAACCCCAAACCCTCAAAGTTCTGATTCAGAACAGTGCCCCCTTTCCTATGCCTGGACCCCACAGCACACCTAGTACCACCTGCCAGCATCTGGGAGGTGTGGGTGCCTGGAGAGGGATAAAGGACAGTGCCACTTTCTCAAGGACACATCTGGATGTCCCCGAAGTGCTACAGTACATCTTGGGCAATGCAGCCATGCCAGGCAGGTGGCGGGCCACAGAGGCAGGGCCAGGAGAAGGAATGCTTTGGCAGAGAACATAAGGGCATGGTTGGAGTGAAGGGCAAAGTAATCTGATAAAACCATGCCACTCAGAGAACACTTCTAAACAGAACTCTTAGAATCCAGAAGTGCCTTCAGGGTGGCAGGGGGAGAGGTCACTGACTTGGAAGCCAATTTGGCCTGTGGCTCTCCTCCCGGCAGGCTCCTTGTCCCACACAGGAAGAGTCAGGAGCTCCGTGGTAGAGCAGAGCACATCCACGTGCCATTCTTCAAGACATGTTTTAAAATAACCTTAATCTATGACCTATAATATGTACATTAGGGAAGCAAATTGAATATAAACGCATAGTACAACATTACTTTTGAAACTCCTAGCAGTGAGCATGGAAAGTCATTAAATATCCTTTTAGCAAAGACGCTGGTGAGATTCCGAACTACTATGTAGAAGAAGATCTAAATATACATGAATGTGGGGTATTTTAGAAGCCTAATTGAAGGGTGCATGCTCTGTTTGTGATACAGACCGTAAATAAGAGTGGTTAAAGTTTCAGATTTGTTTCTTATCTCTATTTAGTACCACTAAACATGTCATTGTTTGGGAGGTAACTCTTTATCTTCCCACTCTTCTCTATACACCAACTTCACTGTCACGTTCTCACGCAGGAAGACGCTGGAGTTCAGACAGGTCAGGAGACCGCCAAAAGTGGCTCAGGAAGACAGGGCTGTCCTGGCATGGGGCTCATGCACCTCTGAGTTTACACCTGCAGCGTGGACCTGGGTGTGGCCCTCAGAACCAGAGGCCTCCAGGCATGGAATCCCTGCCTGCATTAGTGGGCAGGACTTAGTGTTCTAAACGGAGGCATCTCCAGGCCTGCAGACTCAGTCCAACCCTCCTGTCCCAGGCTCAAGGTTTACAACCAGATCTTCTGAGAAGGGGAAGTTCCTGTCTAGTCACCTGCCCAGGCCTGAAGCCCAGGCTTGGTGCTTGGCATCCCTTCGGTGGAAGCTCATAGAGCAAATTTAAGGGAGGAACCGCGTTCCCGGAATCTCCTCCCCTCCTCAGCTGGGAGACAGACCAGATGAAAACAGAATTTGGTTGTGGTCTGTTCAGGCTCCAGGTCACACCAGCCTCATCCAAAGATGAAAGGTTCACATCCTATTAGCAGCACTCTCAGCCCTCATCGGCCCTGCCACCCTTTCTTTATCTCCACGGATGTAATTAAGCCGTTTCCCTTCCTTCCTCCTTCCTCTCTTTCAACCGCAGGAAGGAGGCTGTTTTCACTGGCTTCTTCCCAGCTCTGGTGAGGCAGTGGGTCCCCTGATGAGTCCAGACGGCCCTGCAGCAGCTGCCCTCCAGGCTGTCCACTAAAGGAAGAAGCGCTATGGCTCTTTTTTCTCGATATTTCCACTCCTTGTCCCGTTGTCCGCTTTACAATGCACACACCGCCTGCAACTGTGCAAGAGAACCTGAGTGCTGAGGGTCTCTGTGTGTGCTCACGCACAGTCAGGATGAGGGAGGGGTGAGACGGGATGTAACTGGAGGAACCTCCCCGGACAAGGTCCCCCTTCCAAGAGGCAGAAAATACCAGGAAGATTTAGAGAGGAACTCAGCAGGGGGAGGCCTGGAGGACACATAGTCACCAAGGGAGCTGCCCCAGGTCCTTGCCCAAAGTGGTGCCAATCATGTCTGCTAGAAAGAGTCAGGATTTGGGGCTCAGGGCAAAGAGAACACTGGGAGAATGTCTTTCAGTGCTCCAAATTTTTAAACTCATCTGAGATGATGAATCCCAGAAAGGACTGAAAAAATAATCAAGAAAGAAAGTCATAAAAAAAAAAAAAAGATTCCCAGGAGGCAGTAAGAAAGCAAAACCTCTACCTAGCAGATGATGAGAGAGAGAACACAGCTGGGGGAGAAACGGAGAGAAAACCCACTTCCTCCAGCTGGGTGCTGGCTCCCTCGCAGCCTGATGTCAACATCAGCTCACTTCGCTGCCCTTCCGGGCTTGCTCCCCACCGTAGTTGGGCCTCATATTCTTTGTCCACACTCCCCTCCCCACCATATTCCAATTTGACAACAATAGGATTTTGATACAGTATACTCAGTTCTTTGGTGAGACAAATTACAGAATGAACACATATGCAAGAGGTGTGGCTAACACCTATTGAGTGCCTGCTGTGTACATGATCTCTAATAATAACAGATGCCATGCAAGGCAAATATTATTGCCCCCAATTTACAGATGAGGAAACTGAGGCTTAAAACTTGCCCAAGACCACATAGCTAGTAAATGACAGAGCCAGGATTTGACGGGGTTCACGTTTCTCCAGAGCACATGCTTTCTCCCAACACCATAAAATCTCTCCGATGGAGGTGATGAGGATTTAAACTGTGACACTCCTTGGACAGAGACAGCTGTGTTCATCTTTATAGGAGGCATTTAATAAGGAATTGATGTAGATGGACTATGCAGAAGGCCTGATTCTGATTCAGTCTCTCTTGGCTTTGCTGACAATGTTTTCTCCAAAAAGGGAGAGGCAGTAGCTTAATAAGATGAGAGAGCACTGGCCTGATTCTAAATTCCTAAGTGGAGGTCAGAGGGCCACCCGGCCGGGAGGTGCACCATAGTAACACGCTTATGGCAGCAAGGCAAGCAATAGGGCAGAGAAACAGGACCTCTAGCCTCAGAGGACAGAGGAGCAGACAGGTCACAGAGAGAGGGACCAATAGTGACTATGAGATGAGCTGCAGGGCGGAGGTCTGGGAGGAACCAGGCAGGGTGCGCTGACAGACTAGCTCTGGGGTGGAGTTGGAGGGGAAAGGGATACCTGTGCTGATTTGTAGGATTTCTCTATTTCCACATGTAAATGCTCCCACCATGGCCAATTTCAAGCTACCGATGTGATGTCAACTGGCTCACAAAATTCCCCCAAATTTGGCAATCGGCTTTTACCACTGGACCCAGGAAAGTACTACGGCAAGGACGTAGAACCTCAGCAGCAAAATAGGACACACTTACAGAGACTCAGAGGTCTGGAGAGGATCCCAGGGAGTTGGAGGAGTCATGCTCTTGCTTGATGGTGCTTCATGAGTAGAGCACGCTCCAGAAAGATAGCGATAGCTTAAACAATACCCAGAAGAGAGTCCCTCGAAGTCTCTCCTGGCAACCCTTTCACTGGTTCCCAACTCTCACAAACATAAAGCTCTAGGTATCTGAACAAATACCTCTGGTCACAAATTATTCTTTAGACTTTCAAAGTGCCTTTAGACTTTCAAGACTTTCACCATGTTGGTCCAACAAATTCTCAGTCCTTCTTGACTATACACATCTTGAGGGAAGGGGTCATGTTCACACCCCAGCACAAAACGCAGTCCCAGACACACAAAAAAATCTGTATATTTGTTGAGTAAATGATTGGAATCAAGCTCATTAATGGAAAAACATTTTAAAGAAAAACAGCATGTCTTCAGGGAATTAGGAAGAGTTTATATTCCCACACTCTCTGATTCTCGTCTCTTACTCAGCCTTTCTCACTTCTCATAAGTGGTTTGAGATTTTAAAGACATCACAGAAAGATTAAGTGTACAAAGATTAATTTATTTGTAAAACAGCTGATTATTTTATATGTTAGGAAAGGTGGGCTTTTTTTTCCTAATTGAAAAAAAAAAATCTATCAATGCCAGCAATTGAATGCTCAGGGGGATGGAAAATCCCAGTGTTTAGCACTGCCTGTGGGCCCAGACTTTGAATAACAGAGCAGAGGCCTGATCCCTTCACTGGTGCCTGTCCCTACAGGGCACTTCTGAAAGAGAAGGCCATTGCCCACAACCTGGATTTTTTCTGCAGCTAAGTGAAGTTCCTATAAAACTCACCAGATATGCAAAGAGGGGACCATGAAAGAGACTCAGATCTCCTGAGCAAAACCACAGGGGTCATTCAGAGCCGTGAGGGCCACCTGTGCTGGAACATCTTTTAGCCCAAGGCAGTGCAGAGAAACTGAGGGGTAGGGTGGGGCCCCAAGGGTGAGCCCCACCCACCCACATCTCTGAAGCTCAGTTTGGGGAGACAGAGGGGAGGTGCTCTCAGAGACTGTGGAAAGACAAAGGTGGATGGTAAGGGGAGCCAGGCCAGAGCTCCCCCCATCTCCTACCAAACCCAACCTGTGGGCTGCTTCTCCAAAATCAAGATTGGGTGAGTTTATTGAGCTCCTTCCTGGGAACGACTCTGTGGCTGGTGTCTACCAGATGAAGAACAGTATTATCCAGTCTGTGACCTCTAAGGAGCAAATCATCAACAGGGCCCTGAGGAAGGGTGGGTATTGGATATAAAACATGAAGCATTTCAATTGTTACTTGTCTGCTCTTTGTCATTCCCTCCCCCACCATTGATTTAAACTCAATATACAGCCCTTTATTATTTTTCCTGTCTCTATTAGAGGATTAATCGTGTTGTGCTATAGTACTTCATA
Organism: Tapirus indicus; assembly: GCA_031878705.1. NCBI lineage: Eukaryota > Metazoa > Chordata > Mammalia > Perissodactyla > Tapiridae > Tapirus > Tapirus indicus. Next base: position 83,858,870 of record CM062922.1, read on the forward strand.
CGTCTGTCTCCTCTGCTCTTTGTGAGCTTCTCAGTGGCAGGGCCTATGTGTTTGTGTTTCCAGAGCCTGGAACAACCCTCGAGATATGGGCAGTGCTCTGTATATGCTTGTGTAGTTAGTGAACCAATTAATCCATTTGTTAATGGGTCAGGAGGAGGAGAAAGAAAGAGAAGGAGGTCAAGAGCAGAAGGGGAGGAAACAGAGACCAGGATAGGTGCTTGAAGAGCAAAAAATGCACCTTAGAGAGGGGGCTGAGTGGGCATCGTTCCACACTGATGGGACAAAATAAAGAACAACGCCCAGATGACCACAATGCTGGGGGATCAAAGGCTACGCTGCTTTCTTCCCAAAGGAAGGACCAGGTTAGGTCACTCTGCAATTTCTTAAGTTTAAAAAAAGAAATGCATCAGTGAAGAACCAAGCAAAGGGCAAGGAGGAGAGAATTTTCAACAGAAACATCAAAGGGTGACCTTTAAAGTAGAAGCCAGGCAAGAGCATCTGGGCCGCTAGGTTTCCAGGCCAACCAGGAGCATTAAGCAGCCCAGGTGATGAAGTCATGTAATATCCCCACATAAAGGGAAACTCCACGGAGGCGCCCAACACATGTGGGTGCTCAGGAACCCTGTCCTTTCTCCCTCCCTCTCTCCTTTCCTGAGAGGGAAAGGAGACTTCCTGAGAGGGAGTCGATTGTGGCATCTCCTCCATGACACTCAGAGGAGCTGGAGGGGATGGTCTACGAGGTGTGTCAAGTTTAAAAAAATCCCAACTTGGTAAATAGGGACTTTATTTGAAAGGATTATTTCAAGGGTGGGAAGAGGGACTATTGCAATGGGGAGACCGCTGTAACCATAGATCCGCAAGCATCCCGAACAGGCAAAAAGAGCTTATATTTCATGGGGAGGAGTAAACAAGGCTGGAAAGAACTAGGGATGGGGAAATGGCAGGAAAGGGTAGCATGATGGGACAGCTAAGCAGAGAAGGACCCTGAGGCCAGCTTATTCTCAGGAGGGGCTGTTATGGAGTTGTATGCTGACCCAAGTTCACGGGCGTCAGGGAAGAAAAGAAGTTTAACCAAAATTTGGTTAACAAGCATTTTGTTCCAATTGATCAGTGGGGAGAAGCAGTTCAGCTAATCATTTATGAGACAGAGAATGGGAACTTAGAGGGTCTGTGTCTCGCCTTGTCATAGGTGAACCAGGGGGGCGTCCCTGAGTCTCATCTCAGTCATCTGGAGAAGGGAGGTTCTTCCTGGAACAGAAAAGGGTGCAGCATTTCTTACCTTCACGGTTTTCCAGGATCACAGGGCTCAGGTGAAATCAGCACTGCCAGGGGTGGGAGCCTTCTCTACACCGACGCCAGTCTGCAGAGAACAGCACAGTTCTCTTCTGAGAGAGATGGTTTTCCTAAGGTGGCTGCACGATTTGTCTGGAGCCAAGGTTCTGCTTAGGGTCAAAGTGTTTAGGTCCCAGTCATTAGCCTATCTTCCTTTGACTTGGCTGAATTTAATGAGTGTTGTATATGTATCCAAGTTCCAATACGTAGATGATGCTGGCATTATGTTCTCGTCAGCAAGACCATCCCTGTCATGCGACAATCCCTTAAACTCTCTCAGTTCAGTGACTTTTTATAAGATCATTTAAATTCCTTTTGCTTTGTCTCTGTCCCCTTCAAAGAAACCTGATTATGATTTGGCTTCTCATGTAGTTTGACTACAGGGAGAGAATGCACTAATCACGCAGCATTTAGTCCTCTGGTTGTATGACAATTACATCTCCGTGTAGCTTAATCAGGTCTTCTGACATTTACCTCTGTCTCACATGCATCTCAGTTAACACAGGTCATTCCTCAGGGTCCAGCATCACTTGGCCAATGACAGAAACTGTCTCTCTGCCTGCAAAGTAAAAGTCAAGTCCAAGAACGTGGGGACGTCTGCATTGTACCCCCTGAGGATGACTCCTTAGATGACACCACCACTATATCCAGCTACCATTTTCTAAGTCTCATCTCTTCAACCAAGGACTTGAAAAGGTCTGTCCACCAAATCACTCCAACCTCAGCAGCCACTGAAAAGGAAGAGGAAACATGGACCCCATTCCCAGTGTTTATTTTTTTTCCCTTCTTTTTATTAATTTACTGCCTTTTATCCTCATTCCCAACTTCCATTCTCTTACCTCACAGGCAATGATTCTAATGTGTTTGGTGTATGTATTTGTTCTTGCAAACTATATGTATTATCAATTCATGTTTTATACTTCTGTAAGTCAAATTGGGTTACAGATATCATGCAAGTCTTTACTTTCTCTATTTCACACTATGCTTGAAAGCTCCAGCTGTGTTACTATATGTATATTTGGTCCATAGCTTCTTCCTACTACAAAGTGCTCCATGATGTGCACGTACCATGTCTGACTTATCCATTCCTCAGGAGGGAAACTCAGAGAACCACCACCACACCACCTGGCAAACAGTGCTGTAAGGAGGGGCCTAGCACATGCCTCTTTGTGGCTCTATAGGAGCGTTGTTTGGAATATATGCCCAGGAGCGGATTTGCTGGATCCCAGGTTGTGTGTATTCCATTTGACTTAGGACAGTCAAATTGTTCCCTAGATTGGCTGCAGCAAACTACACTCTTGCCTGCAGGGCATGAGGGTTTCTGTAGCCCACATCCCTGCCAACACTTGGTGTTGTCTAGCTTTTTAATTTTTGCCACTGCCATAGTTTAAAGTGGTGTCTCATTATTTTATTTTGCACGTTTCTGATTACTGATGTGTCTGAGCAGCTCTTTTTATGCTTATTATGCTTTGGAGTTTAGTCTTTTTTTATTTCCTATTCTTAGTCTTTAGCTATTCTATTGTTAGATTTTCTGCCTTTTTGTAGTTGATTTACAGAAGTTCCTTGTATAGTCTGTATATCAGTCTTTTGTCAGCTTCAGACATTACAAATATTTCTTCCCAATATCATCTGTCAATTTTATCCACACTGTTCATGAATCCTTAATTTTCAATCAAATTCAAATTTTTTTGCCTTTGCTTTGTGCTTTTGAAGTTTTGTTTAAGGTCACAAAGTGATTCTCTTACATTTTCTTCTATTAACCTTTAGTAATCGTTGCATTTAGTTCTCTAATCTCTCCATGTTCTACTCTGTGTGTGATATTCATTTAAAGAAATCTAGTTGTGTTTTTCTCCGGAACGATATCCGCAGCAAATGTGTAAGTCAAATAAATTCATGAAATCTGCTAGTTTCTCAACACCATCTCCTAAGCAATCTATGCTCTCCCCATTGATTTGTAGTGCCACCTTCATCATATATTAAATTTCCATAGCAGTGTGTCCTATCAGAAAGTTTACTGGTTAGATTCACTTGTTAGAGAGTGATAAGACTTCAGAAGATTTCTTGAAAATAGAAACAACAAAGGCCTCTAAGCCCTGTAGTACTTCCAGGATGAGCGCAATCTAAGGAAAGACTTGTGCAGACAGCAAAGCTCCTTGGAACTTCCTAGTGAGGCACAGTGGCTTCAGGTCTGAGAGCCTCTGCTGTCCTTTCTCTGGCTACAGAACTGACCAAGCTCAGCAGCAGCCAGTGTTAGTTAATTGGCTGCAGTGTATTTGAAACTTTCATAATTCCTTTAAGTATACTACCTCACTCACCTTGAAAAACCTCATGAAGTAGTTAGCATCAACTCAGTTTCACAGATGAGAAAATGGGGATGCTGAGAGGTTGGATTAACTTACACCAGTTTCCCAGCAGATGAGGTGCACAGCTCCATCTGAACCTAGATGTGCTCAACTCCACTACTGATGACCCTTCCTGTTATGACCCTCTGTTACGCTGCTCTTCACATCCCTTGTGATTCTTTCAGACAGTGTCAACTGAGTTCTGACTACTGTAAGACATTGTGCTTGGTGCCAAAACATTCATCAGATGACAATCCTGTCCTTAAGGAGCATCTAGTCTAGCCTGGAAGATAAGATGTATCCACAACAAGCACAATATAGCTTAGAAAAGGAGAGGTGCCTTAGAAGACCTTGAGGAGGACCTTCAGTTCTGTAGTTGCTCAGAATTGGGAGAAATGTTTTCAATCTTCACCTTTTTCCAAGAGGTACCCATCCCATTAGACTTCCATGTATGTCATAGTCAAAAGTATGAATAACTATCGGGTTGCAAAATGCTTAGCAAAACTGTCATGCCAGAGGGTCCTTCTAGGCTTTTAGGAATTTGAGGAGATAGCCTCCATCCTGCATGAAATGTCTGCCTCACCTGAGCCGTCTGCAAGTTCAGCATTTGACCTGCAGTCTCAAGGCCACTTGCTCTCAACAATTCTCCACCATTGGCCGAAGGAAAGTTTACACAGAGGCCAGATATACTGGAGATATAGAAAGAAACCAGAAGAAAAAAGATGGGTAGATATTTTGTTAACAGATCAAACTCTACTAACTTTCCAGATTTGAAAGGTGTCATAGGTTGGGTTCCCCAGAGGCAGCCCCAGGACAAAGATTCATGGGAAAGTGGCTCAGGAGAACTTAGTATGAGAGGGAGGGAAGCAGGGCAGGGAGAGGAAAGAAGCCAAGCAAAGGTGATATTTCAGCCAAAGACCCAGCATCAGCCTGATCCTGCAGGGGAGCTCTGGAGCAGGATGTCTCCGAGTTCGTTCAGACTTGAAACACCGTTGCTGGGGCTTTCATCCTCCAGCATGCATCAGGCATTGACTAAGGGCCGGAGGGAAATGAAGTGGTGGAAGGGAAATCTTCCAGGCAGCTCCAGTGGTCCAAGGGCTGTCCTCGGAAGAGACTAAGCACAGGGAAGTAAAGCCTCACAGAAGCCGGGGCGGGGCAGGGCCTGGACATCAACGGTGCCACTGTGAACAAACGTCTGCAACACATCCGTAAGTCAAGCTCAGGAATTCTGCCAGCTTGTAGCCATTCCTAGAGATCCTCGGAGTCCGCCTCAGGTTACAGGGGAGAAAGCTGAGGCACAGAGAGGCTAAAGTATTTGCCCAAAGTCATGTAAACTAATTTGTGACAGAATGTGAACTTCAGGCTCCTCAATCCAAGTGCAGGTCTCTTTCAATTACATCTCACCACTTCACTGCCCTGCGAGGACCACGGCCCTTAGAGCTTGGAGGAACACTGTGCTAACACGGTAGATCATAGTTTTCATTTCATGTACATCAGTCTCCGCCCAGAGTCTGGCTTCTTTTAGACCCAGCATCCATCCTTGCAGGCCCCGGCTGGCCCAGGGAGCTCTGCTCAGCAGCCCAGTAGAAAACAGACTTATTCCCTTGACAGAGGACCAGGAAGCCATCTGGAAGACTTATCTGGGTAGTTAAGGAAACCTTGGCGCCTGAAGAAGGCACTCGGAAGATGACAGGTCTGAATAGTCTGACAAATTTTTATTGCCCCCAAATCTCCAGTCCTGTAAGTCATGAAATAAATCTCAGCCCACATCAAATAAATTATTGTCTGTTTAAGAACGAAAAAGTGGATGAAGCAAACAGCACACATCTGCTGCTGCCTCTTCTTTCCCTCAGCTCAGTATCAGGGGTTTTTTTCTATCCAGAGCTTTGCCTAACCTTCCTAACACCAAACCTCTGCTGCCAACTCCCCTGATGGATGGCTGGGCCAAACAGCGGAGAGCAATCAACGGGTTAAGACTCAGGAATTCTGAGGACAAGCAGACAGGAGGAAAGAAACTCTGAAAGGAGAAACCTGTCATGCTTGCTGGGTGGGCAGACGAAGTGACCAACGACTCCTTAGAGCACTAAAGATTTATCAGCAAAAGGAAAAAAAATCAATTGGCCAGATAATCTGAGAAGAGAAGAAGGAAGTTGAAAAATAATGCAAGTGACAAAGTGGACGGGGAAAGAAATTTTCAGAATTAAGTAGGGATGTCTTCTCTGGTCTCCCATGGCACAACCTGTGCTTCCTTTGTCCTTGCGTTTAACAGACGGAATTATAATTGTCCATTTTCTTATCTGTTTGCCTGGCCACAATGCCATGTTCCTGGCAACAAGGACTCTGTCTTTTTCATTCAACCTTGATGTATGGCAGGCCTAGCACAATGTCTAGGACAGAGCAGATGCTCATTATGTATTTGTTGAATGACTAAGAGAATAAATGAATGAACTGGCATTTTTTTAAGGGTCAATATTGACCAAAGCACAACGCTAGACACTTGACCTCCTTGAGTCATATAAATCTCTCAGTAATGAGATGGGTATTATCATAGACATTTTGCAGATAAGAAAATTGAAATTCAGGGACGTTAAATAATTTTCCTGAGGCCAGACAGCTAATAAATGGAAGAGCTGAGATTCAAAGCAAGGTCTATCTGACTCTAAAGTCTACGGTTTTTGTTGGATTTACTATTTATTTATAGACAATTCTTTATGATGTGAGGTCTGGCTGCCCGACCTGAGAATGAGCTATCATCCTCCCTCCCTGGGCTGCCGCCATTTTGTCATTCGACCCTTTGCCTACACTTCCTCCATTTGGTACACTGCAGGCAGTTAAAAAGACGAAATCCACGCCTTTCCATTAATTATACCTTGTCAGGCTCTTCCCTCTGGGTGTCTCATTTGTGTATGGTTTCTCCTCCCCTCGATGCTGTAAACTCCTGCCACATTTTGTGCATCTCCGGCCACTCCTCCCTCAGACACTTATAGGTATGACTTGGGTCATAGGCGGTCATGTCATCCTGGGTGACATCACAGCAGAAGGTGACAGAATGAGGGTGCCAGGAACTCGGGGGGCTGTGGCACATAAACAGGAGTTGCACAGGAACTGCCTTTGAAAGCCCCACCAAAAACAGAATCAACCCATCAGTTGTACACAAAACAGACTGGTTCTTGAAGGGCAAATGGGACTTAAAGGGAGAGGATGGAATAAACACAGGTTCTTGAAAAACTGGAGCACACTGGAGTCAGCCGGTCTGTCTCTAGCTCCCTCTCCTTCTCTCTGGGCAGCCAGATAGCATCGGGCACGGAAGAGTGTTCTTTTCACCACCACCCTCCTTCCTCCTGTGATCTTGGGTGACCTCTCTCAGCCTGAGAGTTCCCAACTATGAAAGGAGTGCTGAGGCCAGTCCACTTCTCTAGCCCAGAGCTGGGAACCCCACGCCGGGCCTTTGATGTAACTGTTACCTCACAGGGCTGGTCAGGCGCTGGGAGAGGAGGGAGCTCCTGTGAGGATCAAGAAGTGCTGAATTAAGCTTATTATTAGAACTGCACCTGAACATTGGCTTGCTGAAGGGCCATCCATCTCGGCCAGGCTGAAGGGACAGAGCGTGATTAATGCAGCTGGCTAGTGGGCTGGTCCGCCTCTGCCCATCTCCTCCTCTGGATGCTGTTTGAAGAATTCATTAGGAGAGGGCAGGAGGGAAGGAGGAGAGCTACCACTGTCCCATCTCGCCACCCCTAACCCCCTCCAATTTGGCTTCTTCAACCAAGATGGTCAAAGTTGACCAGGATCCCAGAGGTCCTCACGGTGGGAGCGAGGGTCAGCACAGGTGTACCACTCCCAAACCACACAGCAAGGTTAAAAGTTTTGAATGCTCCCTTAATCTAGTCACTTGAAAATAAAATAATGAAAATCAAAGGGGGCTTGGTCCTCTGTGCTGACCCTGCTGGACTCTTCTCTGGCTCTCCCCCAAAGGAGTCTGCAGTCTAGCCACACAGACACCGGAATAGACAACCTCAGTGCAGCGTGGTGAGTGCAGGACACAGGGTGCAGTGGGAGGCCAGAGGAAGGGCTCACCCTGCCTTGTTCAGGCCTCCTGGAAGGGGTGAAGAGGTGCTGGGTTGGTTAGAGGGTTCCCCATACCTCACCACTCACAGATGCTAAGTCCAGAGTGATCCACTTAGACCTCCAAGCAGCCACTACTCCCTTATTTAACCCCTGGGATGTGGGCTACGTGAGCAATGGCCATTACTTATCATTCGAATCACTCTTCATTATCCCTGTGATTTTTTTTGGTCTTCTAATGAGTTCTTCGAAGCATCATTTTTAGCATTCTGTAAAAATCTAACACTTCTTGCCCCTACTGAGGTCAATTTAATAATTGCTACAGTGACTGCTGAGAAGTGGGAGGAATTATCAACCCTCTCTCGACTAGAAAAAAAATCTTTATTAATGATTAGGCCATCTTTTCAAGTTTTTATAAGTTCTTGCTGACCCCTTACTATTTCCTTTGGGAGCAGGAGTGACTGAGTTTGAAGCAAACTCATTTTTTTGACTTCTCAGGTTGGATAACTTGACACCAACACTAAGGCAGGAGCCCAGTTATCTCGATGCTTTATTTACAGGAAGCAGGAAAGACTAGAAAAAATGTCTCTGTTGCTGGAGCAAGAAGATTTATGCTTCAGTGCCAGGTCTACAGCATACAGCTGGTGGATCTTGGGTAAATCACTTTTGTTGCCTACCGCACTAAAACAGACAAACAACACACATTTACTGACACCAACTTCTATTACTGCACTATTTCTTGTCCTCTCAGAACTAGTGCACATAATTTTCACCATTTCTTTATTTCATTACTTATGTATTTATTTATTTCTCCGTCATTCCAGGAAGGATTTGAGAAAGCTTACAAAAGAAAAAGGAAAAAGAAGTGGAATAAAAATATATGACAGGGAAAATTAGTACCCTAAAATGTGTGCCGCAAGTTTCTATTTATTAGAAATAGGCCGTACCTTGGTCTCAGAGCTTTCTAGTGGCCAAATGAAATCAGGTAAACTGAAAGGGGGAAAACATCCCAATCATTCTGGAAGAAACAAACAATTTTTCCTGCTTCTGAGAACTAACAGAGATTTCTCTCTTGGATCCTAATAAAAGAACATTGGGAGATGTAGTAGCTGACAACCACAACAACAACTTCACAAGAGTAAAGATGCCAGTAATTTCTTCAGGCTGTTACTTGTATTATTCCTCAGTGCAGGAGGAGGACACAGGCTTAGCAGGGAATTCAGTAAAAGATTCCCCCTAGGTCAGGAATCAAAACACTATGCTCTAAGCATGCATCTCTCTTCTGTAGGCTTGACCTGTTGATAAACTTAGACCAGCCATGATTATTTATTATTAAATTAATTATTTATTATATTATTGTTCTCAAAGAGTAGTCCCAGTCCTGCAGCATCAGTATCACCTGGGAACTTATTAAAAATGCAAATTTTCGAGCTCCTCCAGGCCTACTGAATCAGAAACTCTGGGGATGGGGCCAGGGAATCTAGGTTTGCTCTGTTTTGTTTTGTTTTGTTTTGTGAGGAAGATTGGCCCTGAGCTAACACCCGTGCCAATCTTCCTCTATTTTGTATGTGGGACGTCACCACAGCATAGCTTGATGCGCGGTGTGTAGGTCCGAACCCAGGAACCCCAGGCCACCAAAGCAGAGCGTGCGAACTTAACCACTATGCCACGGGGCCAGCCCCCAGGGAATCTAGGTTTTAGCAACCCTGATGCAATTTGAGGACCAGTGACACAGAGAGGAACGAGTAGATTGACATCCTTCCAACAAGTATAGGATCGCTGTCTTTTGTCTCCAATCCTTTGATTAGTGTTGGGGCAGTAGGTAGTTTGAGGATATATTTTTTTGACAAGAGTCTGGAGAGCAAATACTTATGTTATCAATTAAAAGCAGATCCATAAACTTTCAAAACCACTCAGAGGAAGTCTGGTTGACCTTCTCCCTCTTCTGCGTGCTGTCTCTTCAGAGGTCACCTGACCTCCCCGCTCTGTGCAGAAGGTGCCCAGACAGGCCAGCAGTGGGGCCAGGGTTTCCTCTGATGATGCCTCCACTACCCCGTGTGCACTTCTTCCTGGCTTCTTTTAAACTGTTCTTGCATGTTTTGCACATATATTTGTTTTTTCTTCTCTACTGTCCCTCCCAGCTCTAAAATTCTATGACTATTCCATTAGATAGGAATAGAATGAAAAAGAGCCCTAAAGCTGAAAGGGACTATAGAGATAATGTAATGCAACCTCCTCATTTTACAGATCATAAGCGAGTCGAGAGCAAGAACAAATAATTTCCCTTTGTGTATTTCTGAGCTCAATGCCTGGCACCTAACTAGTTCCGGGGACTCTTAGTTGAATATACTTGTTGACTGTATGTAGCGTTTCCTAATTTTCACATGCCTTATAGTGTTGTATTCCCACCAAGACTCGGTAGGTATTGTTAAGATTTTCAAACCAAGAAACTAAAGTCTGAGGAGTGGATGTTTACCAAGTTTCACAGCTTCTAATATTATGGATCCAGACAGCAACCCAGGCCTCTTAACTTTTGGCCCTTTTACCGTTCCCTTCTGCCATGCGACACCCCATAGGGCAGGGAAGTGTGCTAGTCACACACCAGGCCTCCCTCCAAAGATATATAATATGTATCAAAGTGAATGGCTCGCTTCCGTGTAAATGGCGGCCATGGTCAACAAGTCAAGGAGACAAAGGAAGGGCCTCGGCTGTTTCAGACTCAAGACAGCCTTGACTCACCACACGTCTGAGTGAGGACTGGTGCGTGACCTCAACAAACCCCACTCAATATAGAGCATGGGGCCGGCCCAGTGGCGCAGCGGTTTAGTCCGCGCTTGGCAGCCCAGGGTTCGCGAGTTCGGATCCCGGGCGCCCGCCGACGCACTGCCTGTCAGCCACGCCGTGGTGGTGTCCCATATAAAGTGGAGGACGACGGGCATGATGTTAGCCCAGGGCCAGTCTTCCTCAGCAAAAAGAGGAAGATTAGCTACGGATGTTAGCTCAGGGCTGGTCTTCCTCACAAAAAAAAATATAGAGAGAGAGAGCAAACTCAGGGAGTGGTGGTTTTCATCAGACTCCTCTGAGAGGCGTAGCTACTGGACTATCAAAATCAGCCAAACCCAAACTGGAGATGAGGGAAAGAAAGGCATTTCCACACTTCCGTGTGTCTACATTTGTAGACATATTTCTGCACACATGTAAATATGGGTAAACATGTAGAGACTGCATGTGACTTCTAACAGAGGCAAAGTGATTTGATCTCCTCAGCAGAATTAATCTAAACAAAAGCTTCCAAAGGTCGCAGAAAGAGGACGACAAGATGTTGGATTAAGGAAATGCAAGAAAGTGTTTTACTCAAGGCCACAAATACAGACTCAGAGGTCTCTGTTGCATAAGTTTTTAATCCAGCACTTGTGTCTGAGTAAAATGTCTTGGTCCCCCCTCCCCCTTTTTCCTTTGGGTTCAGGTTAGCATTTTCTGTGACCTTCCCAAAGGTCACAAGGCTGCTGATAGTCCATAGGTGCCTTTGTGAAAATTAAGAAAAGGTGCTCCTTCCTCCAGATAGACTTAGCCCCAACTAGGGAGCATGGCTTGGACAGTGGAGCATAGACTGAATTTCAAATCCTACTCACCTGTCAGCTGGCCATTCTTGTCCAGGGCATAACCCACTCAACTGTACATGGCAGTCCTGTCTATGTGCAAGCCCTGTGTGTACTACAGCTGTGGGGCCATCCAATCCAACAAGGTCTGCATCTGGGGGTGCAGCTCACATATGGGCATAAACAGAAGCCTTGCTTTCTGCTAAGCCACATCACCTTTAAATCAAATAGATATTGGGTAGCCAAGAATGGCATATGAGACTGTTTGCTGAACTATCCCACATACAGTGGAAGATCATTTCTTCCAACTCTCATTTTATAATCCATTTCATTAGGCAAGTCCAAATTCATACTAACAAGACTAACGATCCTACTAGTAATAGCTAACACATATTTAAGGCTTACTATATGCCAGGCATTACTCTAAATACCACATGTATTAACTCATGCAAACCTCATAATACCTCTCTAAGGGAGTTACTATGATTATCCCCCCTATACAGATGAAAGAAACACAGAAAAGTTAAGGAATCTGGTCAGGGTCACAGCTGATAAGTGGTAAAGCTGGCATTCCAACCTGAGTCCAGCTCCAGAATCTATGCTATTAAACACTATGATACCTATGAAAAATGCTAGAAACATAAGAGATGCCAGGACAGGTAGGTATGTAGTCAAACGGAAGTCTGCTCAAGAGATTCTCTTACATCATCTGGCCCACCCTTCCATCCTCCTCAAGAGCCATCCTGGCCGCACAGCCTGGGTCAACCTCTCCTGGCTAAGAGGTGCCTCCTTCCTGAGTTGTACCACCCCCTTGCCAGGAATCCAAATCCCCCTTGCTATCTGGAAAGTGCATCTTCTGGTTTCAGGTAAGACAGAAAACAACTGTGAGAACTGCACGTGGTGGCAGGGAGCCCGCCAACCCGGACTTAGGGGAAGCCTGGGCTGTTTGCATACCCCGCCCGCGTCTCCCAGCTGCCGTCCCACCCTGGCGCCTGCGAGGAGCCGCAGGCCTCACACCTGGGCCGCTCTCGCCCGCACTTGCTCCCGCCCGCGCACAGGTGGGCCGGTCCCCATTACCGCTAATGCACGACGCTCGCGCACAGCCGAGCGCGCGCGCTGAGACCCCATTAATCCCGCCCGCCCGCTCAGCCGCACCGGTGAATTACAGACCCCCAAGTCTTCACATGTCCGGGTAATGCTCTAATGGCCTGCTTCCGTTGCCAAGGCAACTCCAAGACAGCTGCACCGAGCTCTCTAAGTACCTGAGGTGAAAGCATAAGAGGCATGTGTGCCTTGGTGGTCACTGTGCGGTCGGGCCGCGCTGGCGTTGCTGTGACCGCCTTGGCCAAGGCTAGGCACACCCCGGAGCGCCCGGAACGGAGGAGCAGCGACTCGGGCGGGGCGCGAGTTCGCCTAGTGGAGACTCTTCCTGCCGGCTGACCTACCCCGCTGCCGACCGACCGCAGTCGCGGGCTACCGGGGCGACTCCTCCACCTCCTGCTCGGTGACCCCCCAGGCCCTTCCTTATCTGTCTTGGGGCTGCAGCCCGCCCTGCAGGGCTCCCTCCGGGTAAAGGAAAGGGTCCTGGGGTGGAGTCTGGAGACCACTGCTCCAGTCCTGCCTCTCGGCTTACTAGCCCGTGACCTTGGGGAAGCCCTTTAGCTCCTCCAGAAAGGCAGGCACGTTGAGTGCAGAGTGCCTGAGGTGTACGGGCGCGTCTCTGCCCAACACTTCCCTGTGCTGGATGTTTGCCCTCATGGAGCTGACAGTTCATTAGAGCATTCCAGAAACTGTGAAGACTTGAGGGTCTTGAGACGAGTCAGAGTGACAGAGTGATTCACATATGCCGCTGAGCGGTTGGTAGCCTGGATTAATGGAGTCTTATTCAGGCATTGGCTGTTTGAGTGTCTTCCCGGAGGGTGAAGGGCACACCTACACGCTTTACTGAAATCTCTGGACCAGTGTCCCAGGGACCCATATTCTGTCCTGTGTGACTGACCTAGAAGCTAAACGCAGTGCACTCTTCTTTTAAAATATATCTTTATTCATGTTGGCCTGTAGTTTTAGACTCTCATAGTCTTTTAAGTTTGATTCTAACAGTCGCCAAGCCTTGTTTCATCTCCGCCTCCCATTTATATAGACTCCACACATTTAATAAGCATATATTCTATGCTTATTACCAAGGCCTTGAGGATATGGAAAACATGCTCACTGAAAACCGTAACTGTATTTCATTAGCATGAATTCATACAGTGCTTAATATAACCTTTATTTGTGTCCCATGAAAAATAGCAACATTAATTCCAGAGAGTTGATTTGTTTTTATTTTTTCAATGATATAACTAATGATGTACTCTTGACCAAGTCACTTAACCTGTTTGGCATTTAGATTTGACAAATGTACCATAAATAATAATTAGATGAAAGAGAAATAAGGAATGGAACTAAGTGAAGTCTACCGTTAAATCACCAGTAAGAAAACACCGTGCATTTGCGGTGACTGTTACATCCTGAGAGATGTCCCCACATTTGGTCTCTAGAGACTGTTACTTTGGTTCTTAACGACAAGTCCTGTTCGCCCAAAGCAAGAATGTTGTAAACTGCCTTATATTTGCCTCGCCGTCCTCAATACACAACATTGTGCCCAGGTGTGGTAGGCCCGTAAGAATTATTTGTTGAGGGTAAAGGTGATGTCCAGAAGCGATGACCAAAGATTATCTGGTTCCTCGAGCACTCCTTAAGAAGTTGGATGTTAATCCCCTGGCAGGCCCAGCGGCCTGTTCAATTTTTACTAACCCTTCTATCTGTTCTCTAGTGAAGACACTTAGAATGAAGATGAGAATTCTGAGCCTAGAGGAATAATGTTACCGAAAAAGAGTCAGTAGTTTCCATTCTTATTAAAATTCATTCTTCCTCCACTGTCATCTACTTTCCTTTGGGACCAGGCCAGTTGCTCTGGAGGTCCATGTATCATTGCTAATTTACATGACTGGTCCAGTTAACTAGCCCCCTTTTCCATATGCTCACTCCCAATATACCCGTCAGCAAGACTTTTACCTTGGTATCCCGAAAAAACAGGCCTCTTCCCCACCTAAAACATCGCACGGTGGTTCCACTAGCACATTTGAAAATGGGCCCCAGTGTCTTAAAAGTAAAGGAAAGCCTCTGGAAATTCAGCTCTTGGGTACAATCTGAACTTCAGCACAAGCAAGTGCAGCTGGGCGTCTTGAGACTAAAGTGGCATTCATGCATTCAGTGGTAGTCCCTGAATGTCTCCTCTGTCCACACTGTTCCAAAACAGTTTCTAGATGGGGGGCCCAGACACGGTTTCCCTTTGCGGGAGCCTCTGGAAGCCTGCAAGGACATGTGGGAGACAAAGTCACTCCTGACCTCCCCTGGGAAACACTGTTCCTCACATGAGGCTCCGTCGGCATTCTGTAGACCAGAGCACTGCTGCAGGCCTGGCGGGGGCTTGGCCTGGCATCACGGGCAGCTCATCTCAACCCCACCCCGCCCACCCGAGGGGACCTTGTACCTCAGGGATAATCTCTCTTGTCATTACCTGCCTCGCAGGGAGGTTGAGAGGATTTAATGAGATAATGTTTGTAAAGCTTTCTGAGCTCAGAAGAATGAATGGTGCTATATAAATGCAAAACATCATTATTATAGTGATCACAGAAGCGTTCGCTCTAGTTACAGGCAAGGGGGGAGGAACTCTGATTCCATTATCATCTCCTATTTCTGAGAGCTGATAACACTCTGAAATGCACGTCCCTTTTCCAGCTGAAATTCTCCACCTTTATAATCTGCTCAGAGGTGAAATGTTTGGGGAAAATTTTAGAAATTTCTCTTTAGTCTCTTTTGAGAAGGAAGAACACTAAATAAGCACACTTTGCCTGCTTACAAAAGAGCTGTTTTGACCAAAATCATTCAAAAAGCCTGAGCTTTATGACTTTAGATTTAGCTGGTCTTTAGTCCCCACTGAGATAAATGGAGCAGTGTTAAATCTGAAAGGGGAAAATTGGTTTGGCAAGGTTCTAATGTTTGAAGCACCATTCAAGGGGTGCTGAACAGAGGCTGATTTTTCCATATAACAAAATTGTTTCTTTCTAGAGAAATTATTCCAGTGATTTTTCCCACACTGGAAAATGAGGTTTGTTATTTTGATAATAATTCATCCTTCCAATTTAGAAAGATCATTGATTTTCAGAAGACTCTCAAAGTCCTTTTTCTTATGTAGAATCAGTCCCTGAGTAGCAGAAGAGACTGCTCCAGAACTCCCTGTACATATCCGCTGTGTAGGTATACACTGTAGGTATCTCAAACTGAAATGATTCCGGGGGCCAGGCAGGCAACAGAAGGGAGGGAAATAGGTCAGTCTTCGTGACAACCAGAGTGTGGCCTCTGGAGGGGAGGAATAACTTGTTCCTTCTACCCTCCTAGGTTCTTGGCTGAGGCCCTGCAAATGAGAGGGACAGAAGACAAATTAACAAGAGAAACACAAACAAATTTATTAAGACATACATTGCATATACAGACGGGTGGACTCAGTGATGAGTAACTCAAAGGGGTGGTTAGAACTTGGGGCTTATATAGCATCTTAAAGAAGAACACTAGTTTTGTAGAGAAGCAATAAGGCAAAAGAAAAGGGGTTTAGGCTTCTGGGGTCAGCAAACTGTGGGAGGGTAAATATATGAGGGAAACTAACAGAAGACAAGGGTTAGTTGGTGAGCTGTGTTTGTGTAGCCTCTTTGTGGTGGCATCTAGTCTCTGATGATATCATCTAGTCTCCGGTGATAAGGTTGTCCTCTCTCCCTAGTATGGGAAGTGGCAGGGGGGAGGTGGGAATATCTTTGCAAGGGGAATTTATGTTCTGCTTTCAGGCAGATGGGGGGGTGGTGGGCAGAGAGCTCATCCTGTGCTGCTTTTTCTCAGTTGCATTCAGCTCAAAATAATCCTTATGTCAGAATGGCATATTTTGGCGTGGTATGTTCTGATCCCCTTCACGTTCATGTTGAGGAGTGGTAGGAAGTGGAGGGGGTCATGGCAGGAACTGAAGAACCTTCCAGAAGGACCCGCCACTCCTCAGCTCCAGCTACCTCTTGCAGTGCAGAAACACAGTTCCGGGGTTTCTTCCAGTTTTTCGAGGGAAGCCAAAAGTCAATCATTCTCTATACCATCTCCCAATTTTAAATGTTATTCACAAATTCTTTTTTTAACACTGTGTAGCCAAACCAAACATCTGGTCTGTGGGATATTCTTTTCAACCTTGGATTTAAACTATGTGAATTTTCCAAAGAAACTACAGTGGAGAAAAAAAATGTTTTTTTCTCTATAAGACCCATAGAGTCTTACAAGAACAGAAGAATCACAGAATCCTGACAACTTCTCCTTCTCTATCTTGGTGTTCCCCTTCCTCCACCACAACTTGCTTATTTTCTCTCTCTGTGCCTCAGCCTCTTTGTTTTCAAAATCAGTATAATAAGAGTACCTACCTCACAGGGATGTTGTGAGTTATAGAAGAGAGAATATATGTAAAATGCTAGGACGCTGGCACATGATGAGCACTCAGTAAACCCTACCCTCTGTTACTGCTGGTTCATCTGTTAAATAGCTAGACCACGGCCTGGGAATCAAGTTCACTGCCCTTCTGTTCTGTAACAAACACTGTCTCCACTGCTTAATTCACTTCAGTTCAATTCAATAGGATAATTTTGTGGGCTCACTACAGACTTAAAACAAAGAAGAGGGGTTGACTTGGTGGCATAGTGGTTAAGTTTGTGCTCTCCACTTCAGCAGCCTGGGGTTTGTGGGTTCAGATCCCAGGCACAGACCTAAGTACCACTTATCAAGCCATGCTGTGGCAGCATCCCACATATAAAGTAGAGGAAGATGGGCATGGATGTTAGCCCAGGGCCAATCTTCCTCAGCCAAAAGAGGAGGATTGGCAACAGACGTTAGCTCAGGGCTAATCTTCCTCACCAAAAAAACTCCACAAAAAACAAAGAAGATGGGACAGATTTTTGAAGCCGGCACTTCTGAGAGTGGAGGATGAGAAATAGTTGCAAAGCCAACTGAGTCCATGCAGAGTATCCCAATGTTGTCCTCATAGTCAGCTTCTAGAAGGAATTGGAGAAGTTCAGCTTCTCCAGCTGTCTATTTCCAAAATGTAGTCTTTGATGCTAAACTCTTGCTGAGGGGGATGCACAGGATAGAGGAGAAAGCTCTGAAATGGGGCTTAATCTGGGTTTCAGTTTAGATATATGCTTGGATGTGTGCAAGACTCCTTTTGTATTTGCTTTCACATCTCATTTATAAAATGAGGGAGTTGGCCTAGACAACCGCCAGGCCCTGTTTCAGCCTTAGTTTTTTTTAAGAGGTTAATAAAATGAAATCCCTGCCCTCATGTAGTTGGCTTTTTTTAAATTTTCTAAGTCTGTGTCTTCTCTTTGTATCTTCTTCCACACAACGCATTCCCTACCAACACTAAGGCAATCCAAAGAGCTTTTGTTGATCATAATTCCTATCCTAAAAGGGTTTGTATCTCACTTGAAGGATAGTATTATAGACTCGAAGCAGATACTAATACAAGATAATATATGATTAAGCATAAGAACAAGAGAGACAGAGAAATGCTTTAAGAGGTAGAAAGGAAAGCATAAATTAGGGTAATAAGGGAAAGATTGAATAATGGGTAGATTTCTGATGGCCAGGAAAAGAGGAGAAAGGAGGAGGGCATTCCAAGAGGAACTAAGAGCAAGAACAAAAGCTAGCAGGTGGGAAGAGCATTTAAAAATGTCTAGGAAGCCGTTGTGTTTTCTCTATACTGATTGATATAAATTCAGAGGAGTGAAAAAAAAGGTCAAAGAGGACTAATTCCTGCAGGCCCCAGGATAACACTTCCAATCCCCACCAGAAAGATTCTGGAAAATTACATTACCTAATTGGTACACTCAGCTTTTCTGTTTCTTTAGAAAGTCTGCCATGGGGCCCAAGGAAGTCAGAGAAGATAAAAAAGTATCCACGTCAAGAAGCAGGAGTCTCCTAAGAAATGCTAAAGTGACAGAGAGATACGCGAGGAAACAGAGACCCCGCTCACTCTGGACTCTCCCCAGATCTACCCGGTGGCTTCATGGGTGAATAGTTACTACGGAAATTAAGTCTAATAAAAGAAATTCAGCACTGCTGCCAGCTGAGTTCTGGAGTCATGAATGTGAAATATTCTGCCTGAACTTCATCTGTTTGGGAGGACACTTGGTGCTGTGAGAGGAACTCAGGGAACGTGTCTCCATCACAGAGAAAACAAGTGATCCCAGGCCCGACTTGCCATGCAGGAGACACCCACGCATGTCTCCTCTGCACAGACAAAGGAACAGAGGACAGAGGCCGATGAGGGCCCTGGGCTTGCCACGGACAGGATTGTGAGGGACAGCCTCTTTAGAAATGTAATTTTATTGATTTCCATTCAACCAGTAACGGAAGCTCACAATGATGAGATGATAAGGGAATTGAGAGCCAACAAAACCATACTAGTTCCTGAAACTTGCAACTCCTAAAACTTGGGCTGAGAGGGATGCTGAGTTTCTTTCATTAAACTCTATTTTCATGGGAATTATTTGCCCATAAAGCCACTTGGTAGATCTCAGGAGGACCTGACAGAAAAGGGGTCTCTATTTTCTCACTGCTGTCGGAGGTGCCAACTATCGGGTTGGGTCAGACCGGCATCTCTACACACTCTTTGACTTTTCTCTCTCTCCATGAACTGGCTCAACGTGAGGCTCGGTTTACAAGGACAGTGTGAACAGTGTGAGGGGCTGGGTGGGAGGGTGAGGACCGACTCGAGCTCTCCCTTCACCTCCATCAGCGCCCTCCACCCAACTCTCGCAAATAAGGTTACTAAGTAAAAGTAACTCTTTCTCTGCAAATAGTTCAAGCTTCAAGATGAGCGCCCTAGACTTGCTGCCTTCCAATCAGATTGCTATCCTTCATTCCCTCCCATAGAGAAATTCTGCCGCTCTTGATACTCTTTAGAAGAGATTTAACAGGTAGTGTCCAAGGAGAACCCCCAGTCAGAGAGGTATAATGGGTAAATGCTTCCTTTCCACTATGGCCAAGGACAACACATATATATCTTCCAGCACCATCTGTAGGGAGAGACACACTAAACAGCAGTCAGAAGGTCCCAGAAGAAGAAACACTCCCCCTTGAAGACTTGTTTGTTTGGCCATTAACGAGGAGCAGGTAGGGGGGAGAAGAAGGAGGGGCTTTGGAATCATTGCCCAGCCTGAAACTGACAGGAATTTTTTTCCAACCTAGGAGACTAAGCAGTGAGAGAAAAGGGGTCTGGGCCCTCCTCAGGCTCCAGCCCTGAGCCGTGACCTTGAGGGAGTCACTTAACCCCAGTGAACTTCAGTTGCCTCATCTGTAACACACATGATGCTCTCCACTGAATGATGGTTAATAGCAAAGTGAAACAGTGAGGTAAAGGGCGGATGTGATTGACCCTCAGGAAGTGCTGCCCAGATGAGTGATGGGGAGAGAGAGTGAGCGCAAAGACGGCCTCCCACAGCACCAGCAGGGAAAGTGAGAGAGCCATCAGCTCCTCCAGCCATGCGTCCCTCAGCCAGGTTCCCACAGTCAGGACACCATTAATAATCACAGGGACAGCAGACATACACTGGCACTGCCCCAGACAACCCGAGATAGGGGAGCTCCTTAGCTGTCTATCTCTAAGAACCAGAGAAGGAAAATACTGGCTGCCTGAGTCAGGGAGGTGCTCTGAGCCCTGGAGGAGAATCCCACTGAAGGGGGTGCTGGGAACTGAGGTGGGCCAAGAGCATCTCTGCAGGCTGGAGCCTTATTTTATGGGTAGAGCTTCCTTGTCCACGCCCAGGGGAAGGCACTTTGGAGGGACCAGAGGCCCCACCATGCTCCAGCCTTGTTCCTGAGCACATTGTCCTGGCAGATGCTAGAAAAGCCCCCAATACTGTCTCTCACTTTCTTGCTCATCTTTTCTTTTCCCAGGAGACAAATGCCTTGTGCTTCTGAGCTTTCTCTCTCAACCAAATTTTGGGGCTTATGAGGGACGCTGCACTGTCCTAGGCACTGAGGAACATGAGGGGAAGTAGAAGTAAAAAGTCTCTGCCTTCAAGTTGCAAACAACTGGGGCTGGGTTTGCGGTTGGAGTTGAGGTGAATTGTGGACGTGAATGACAAGGGAATTTGAAATAGCTGTTTTATAGAGTATGTTCACGCACTACACCAAATGGCGTGTGCTTAGGGGCTATCATATAGATGTCAGAGAAGGGAGCCCTCCATGAGCACTGAAAGAGTTGTTGGAACACCCAGGAGAAGGTGAGACTTCCACAGAACCTGGCAACATGGTGAGACCTGGGGAGGTGGAGGAAGTAGGCAGAGAGGCCCCCAGGCAGAGCAAAGGCAGGAGGCCAGCGCGGATCCAGGGACTTGTACTCTGATTGGCAAGACAATTTAGGTGCATTTCCCTCCTCCCCTACTTGTTTACTCAAACACATCTCCTGTTTGTATACTTCAATCAGTTGTAGAAAAAGAATAAACAGAAGAAAAATATTTCCCTACATAGCTCTCCTTTCGTCATACTGCCATATTTTCTATTTTTGTTTTGCATTAAAAAAAAAAAGAAAGAAAAGCCTTCTTGCATAGTCTCCTCTTAGTAGGTTACAGTTACTCCTGGCTTTGGAGAACATTAAGGGATTTTATGCCACTCTGGCATGGGGGGATCTGAGGCAGGGTGTGTTCGCTTTGTCTTCCCTGGGCTGGGCCGTGCGGGGCTGGCCAGGAAGAGGCCGGGGGATTATGTGGTTCAGGACTTCGGTTTTTAAATCTGAAAAAGAGAAGAGTTTAGACTAGATGAGCTTTAATATCATCACCAGCATTCAGGGTCAATGTCTCCATGATACCATTCATTCATTCATTCACAATTCGACAAATGTTTTCTGAGCACCAACTGCATGCCAAGCTTTGGAACTACAAGTGTGAACAAGTCACAGTTCTTTCACATACTCTGGAAAGGATAGCAGGTGAAAGACTCAGCTGCTGCAGCTGAAAGGAAGTAGCTCTGGGAGGCCAAGCAGAGATGCAGCAGCCACAGTTTGTCGAGGCAGCAGCAGCCAGGGTCAGTGCACAGCCACAGAGGGACGAGAGCACGACCGGGACTCTGTGGGCAGGTGGTCTAAATTGGGATGTCTGCCAGAAGGCAGCCCGGCCCCAGCAGGTTTCAGGGCAGGGTCCCCAGCTAATGGGGTTGGCAGGGAGGACTACGTGTGAGCTTAAGCTACTAAGGTTACCAGGGCAGGCCTCGGACCTTGGAAATAACATAAGAATCCAGTTACCATTTCTGGGGTACAGCCTGGGGGAGGGGCAGGGTTTCAGGCAGTTGGCAGAAGCCCAGCAATTGGAACTGAAGCACAAAAGGGCAGCTCAGTGGGGAGGGACAGCTTGGTACCACCCCCATGGTTGGATTAGAGCAGCTTCAAACCCTCCTTCCTCAGTTGGACCTGGTCTTAGAGCTTGAGAGTAGGGCTCAGTCAACACGTGGAGAACAAAAGCCTCCATCTGGGATGGAGAAGAGCTGCAGAAACTGGGAGCCAGGTAGGACCTAGGAAGACAGGTATAATAGCAAATGGGATAATAATATGGCAATAATGATAATGACCACCAGAGCTAACAAGGATTGAGCACTTACAATGGGCTGAGAACTTGCTAAGGATTTTACATGAATTCTCTCTTGCAAATCTTACAATAACTCTGTACATAGATATGATTATCCCCCTTTTGCAAATGAGGAAACTGAGCCTTCAAGAGGTTAAATAACTTGCCGTGAACCAGTCAGGATCGCCTATGTTTTATGCTGCAGTAACAAAAGTCTCCCAAATCTCAGTAGCTTAAAACAACAGAAGTTTATTTCTCATTCATGTGGAAGGCAGGTCAGCAGGGGTCTCTGCTTAGATTCCCAGGCTGAATGGAAACTGACACATACTTCCCCAACTGCTATGGAAGGGGGAAAGGACTGTGGTCAATTTTGCACTACTTTTAAAGCCCCCACTTCCACACTACTTCTGCTCATACCCATGGCTGAAGCAAGTGACATGACTACACCTGACTCCAAAGGGGACAGAGAAATACAATTCTACCATGCGCCCAGTTAGAGAATGACGGTATTTACGAACAGCCCTATTACTAGCCACCCAGTAGATGGGGAAAACAAGTTTAAATCCATGTTGGCTGACTCCAGAGCCAGTGTTCTATCCTCACACTATTCTGGAAGAGAGAGTCAGCCAGCTGGGGTGGTCTCTTGCCCCCTTCATGCCTCCCTACATGGTCATTGCAGTCTCTTCCCTTCCCTTCCCAGCCTGTGGCTTAGGAGACAGGCACCGGGTGATTGATGGCTCCCAGCAATAGTCGGGGAGAGATTATCTAACAGCATGTGCTGAAGGAGCCGTGGCTGGGAGTCTGCTCACAATAGCAATTGAAGCGCTAGCTTCTGCTGGGCTTGGAGTGCCGGGGTCTCGAGGGTTTATTAATCCCACAGCAGTCCTGGGAGGGGTTCATTGCTGCTCTTATTTATACCTTTTACTGTGCTCATCCAGCAAGGAGAGTCAGCTGGGATTATGTTCGAGGAACACAGAGCCCTGGCTGCCTTCCAAGCTAGGGCTGTGGAGGGTTCTTCCTTCTCGGCCAGCTCTTAGGCTGCATTCACAAAGAAGAGTGAATGGAGGCTGTTCACTCATGGAGATGCAGACATGTGCATTCCCTCAGAAAGGAGGTGGCCAGGAGGATGGGAAATCTTGGGACTTCGCTAATCCCCTTAGTACTGGACTTAAGGGCTACCTTCTCCTTGATCTCCCCTCCCCAGTCCAGAGCGACTGAGTGTACGTTCCTCGGAACCACTGTCCTCTTGCAGTCTGTCCCTGCGCCCCTTGTTAGTTATCTGGTTTTATTGCTTCTTTTTCCGTATGACATGTTCTGTCTGCTGTAATTAAAGTGAGTTCCTCAGAGCACAGATTATGACTAATGCTTTGTGGGGACACTCAGAGCACCGAGCAAGGTATTCAATCGGTGTTTGCAGCTCCTGGCTCCTGCCTACCTGTCCAAGCTCACCTTCTGCCGTTCCCCCCCCCCATTATCACCTTGCACTCCTGCCGGTTGGAATGAACGGCTCATCTTGCCATTGCACCCCTCCTGGCCTGAGCACACGCTTTCCTTCATCCTGGAATGCCCTTCCTCTCCTTGATGCCAACTACCCATCTCAACGAAGTGGATCCCTCTCTACTTTGTGCCGACACTGTCCCTTGCACATATTTCTATTACAGAAATATTTATATTTCAATTACTTGTGTACCCATGTGTCTTTCCCACTAGCCTGAGAACTCCTTGAGAACAGAGATGTCTTATTTACATTTCTGTATCCTTCTGCCTTTATCAATGCCTGGAGAGGACCAGGACTAGTGGGAGGAGAATGAGGTGCTTGCCTGGGGCACAAAACTTAAAACTGTGCCAAAAAACTCAGTCATCAAAATAAATAATATTTAAGGCAATGTTTTAAAAAATAAAAATTAATGAAAAAGAATCTGAGATGAACAAAATATCAAAATTTTAAATAAAGATGGTATCAATAACAGCGTCATGCCAAGTCATACCGGAGCCTGAGGCAGGAGGAAAAATCAGAGATACTGATTCTGTCTTTATTTAAAATTTTGATTTTTTTGTTCATTTCAGATTTTTAGCGTAAGTTTTGCACTAATGTTTGTTTTTAAAAACATTGCCTAGAATGTGATAGGTGCTCTATAAATATCTGTTGAATGAGTGAGTCAGAGAGTAAATGATTATGTGAGCGAATGGCTGGAAAAACTTTGCAGGTTGACTGTCCAATTATTCCAAGTTTTGGTATTTACGTTTAGAATTACACATGTGTCCTTACCAACTCCTTTTTCATTTTATCATCTGTCTTTTGGTGCAAGCTCTCTAAAGTTTCTCAAGTTTAGAGAAAAGAGAGAATAGAAATATTATACTTGAATTCAAGTCAGTTGAATGTGCTTTTCTCAATTTGTTGGAGCACCTTTCGATGGGGCCAAGGTTTGAGATCCCATCTGTGTAGGCCAGTTGCTTGGTTTGGACGCAAAGACAAAGTGCCACCCTTCCCCTCCCCAACCCTACTGGGGAAACAGAAGGCTTTGGTCACTGGGGACGCAGAGTAAGAAACCAGCTATTAGAGCAAATCCATCTCCACCACGAGCAACACAGAATGGGCAGCCCTAGGGAAAATGTTGACATTTTTGGTTGAAATGAGATCTTGGGTCTTTAATACATCAGTGTTGTCACAGATAAATGCCCAAGAACTGGCTATACAGCCATGTCTGGAGCCTCTCTTGTCCCCAGTTAAAGGCATTAGCGTGGGCTAGTGGGAAAGGCACTGGGCCCAGGAATAAAGAGCTTGGGTTTGGGTCTAGCTCTGCTCTCACTAGCTGTGTGAACTTGACCAAGTTACTTAGCCATTGTGAGCTCCAGTTTATTTATATGTAAAAAGAGAGGGTTGGTCTACTAAATGATGGTTTTCAAACCCTGTACTGTGGAACCCTAGGGCTCTGAGCAGGTCTCGCAGGGGCCACTGATGGAATCATTAGGGAGGTGATGATATCCACTCTGCTTCGTCAGGTGCAGCCCTATTTTCATCATTTATTAAATTCCCACCCGAGATTTGTTTTTTGGAGAAAAAAAAATGGAGTGAAGTTCCAGTGCTTTAAAAAAAATGACATTTAAAAAAAAGATGACAATGGTCTAGACGAGTGTAATAATCCCACCAGAGCTGTACTATGTGGTCTCTCAGCTACAGCTTCCAGGAGTGCCAAGTTTGCTTCAGCAGTGTCTGTGTGTTCACTTAAGCCCCTGGGCTAGGAGGGCCCAAGGTGTAGAGATACACAGAGAATGATGGCTTGAATTTTTTCATCCATTCACTTTACACGTCTCTGTCCCAAGAAATCACTCAAAATTAATTATGCTGTTATCACCACAAAGTGTTGAGAGAGGCCGTTAAGAACTAGTCCAACTGCTTAATCAATGTGTGAATCTTCTCCTCTCCATCCCTATCAAGTGGTCATGTAAGGTTTTCTTGAATTCCTTCAGTGAGTGTGAACTCACCACCTTTGGTCATATCTGACTTGAACCCCTGATTCATAGAGCATGACATCTTCAGGTCACGCAAGACAAGCTCAATCCCTCTTCACAGAATAACCCTTCAAGTAATTGAAGAGAGTGACCACTGGCTCCTCACCTTCTTTTACTGGTCAAGCTAATCACCTCCACCCTTAAGCTCCCCTCTTTATGGCATAGATTTAACTCTCTTCACCATACAAGTGGTCCTCACCATTCATTTTTGTCTCTTAATGGAGATGCACCAGAATGGAATGCACCATCCTGCACAGGCTGATCAGAGCAGAACAGTTTTCTTTTTCTAGTCCAGTGCTTTTCAACCCTTCCGCACATTAGAATCACCTGGACAACTTTGGAAAAAATATTGCTTTCCAGGCTCCATCTCTGAACAATTAAATCAGAAATTCTGGGAATGGGGGCTAGATTCTGACACTAAAACAAATGTCCAAGTAATTCTTTTGTGTAGCCAGAATTAAGAACAACTGCTTTTGACGCTAGGTACAGAAGTCCTTGATTCTTGCTCTGGTTGGCCAATGGTCTCTTGGAGTATGCTACACAGTTTGGTTGGGAGGCGAATTTGAGGGAAGAAGGGGAGAGAACTATAGTTTGAGTAGCTTTCATATACAAGTACCGAGCTAGACCCTTAGGTACATTATTCCATTTCATCTTCATCTGTGAGTCAAGTGTTTTTGCCCCAGTTTTACAAAGGAGAAAACTGAGACTCAGTGAAATTCAGCAATTCACTCAAGGTCACTCAGCTAGACAAGTGGCAGAATTGGGATTCCAACTCAGATCTGTTTTAGCCCAAATCCCACCTTCCTTTTATCACGCACTTTGCTTTCCTTAATTCAATTAATTTAACAATTATTTATGACAAAACAGGACCCACCATATGCTAGATATCTTCTAGGCCAGCAACTGTTATGAGCTGGAGTTTTTGTGGTAATCTGCCAAGCTCTGCTAGGACACAGAGCATTTTCTTTCTTCATCCAATGATTTGTTTATGGGTATGTTTTCTTGAAGGAAAAATCATGTCGATGTAATGCAGGCTTTGTAGAGAAATAAGTCTTTGGTATTTGGTTGTAAAATAAATGTCAGAATAAAATGTTTGAGAAAATAAAGAGCTGTATATGAAATCACTTCCCACAGAGCTGTAGAATACTGATGGACTGTTGCTGGTGTTTCATTATTTAAGATAAATTTGGTACAGAAGGAAGGAGGTGCTGTACTCCGGCGGCTATTGATCCCAGAGCTATGGTCGCCTTGCTGGGAGTGACCACAGAGCGGATTCACATTGTCTTAGCGACAAGGCTTATCCTATCCTTTGAAGACCATTCCAATCAGCTAAGTGACGTGAGCAGCAACCAGTGGCTCTGTGATTCTTCTCACCAAAGTTTCTGGAACATACTCAAATAAAGATGTTGGGCCATTTGTGGGGCTACTTATAGGCTGAATGTACCCGCCAGGGAGGAACAACAAGGTAAGAATAAGGGAAGTGGTCCAGACAAGAGAAGGAAAAGATGAAACAAAAGTGAAATGGAGAACAGAGAAGTAACAAGACAATGAAAGGTGTATATGGAGCACAGACAATTTCAGAGGGGATTCCCCTGGCCATAAACGCCTTCCTACCCATCTCTTTCCCAGGCGAAATCAACCTGTTCTTCAGATGATAGCCTAGAAAGCCCCTCTTCCTTGGGGGCTTCCCTGATCACCTAAGACTGGGTCACTATCCCTCCCATGTTCTCCCAGTCCTATGCTCACCTCATCATAGGACACAATGCTGTATTGACATTGATTCTTTACTTAGCGATCTACTACTTTGGTCTGCACACCTCAGCACTTAGGGCATCCCTGCTGCTGGAGCCCTGAGCAGCCTAGCCGGTTTACCCAGTATGTGGCAAAACTATTCTTTGTGTGCCACGATACAGAAAATGTTAGGATACATTGTTTTAGATTGCTTCATTAATGACAGGAAGGGAGGGGGGAGGTAGGGATCGAGGGAGGGAGGAAGGAAAGAAAGAAGAAAGGAAAGAAGGAAAGGAGGGAGGGAGGAAGGGAAGAGATACAGGTGGCCTGGTGGGAATAGGTTTTCAGTTACTGGAGATATTCAAGAACCACCACTTACTAGATTGTTCTGAAAGCTGTTTCTGTCTAGGTAGGAGGTTATAATACATGACATTTAAAGTCTCCCCTGTCATTTGATCCAGACCGACCTGGTGAGAAGAAGGGTATGGGCTTTGGAATCAGAAAGACATAAGTTTGAATCCCAGCTCTGGGACATGATCTGTAGGATCTCGCTCAAGTTATTTAACTTGTCTATGCCTCAGCTTTCTCATCCATAAAATGGGAGTAATAGTAGTTTTGTTTTTAGGCTGTTATGAGAATTAATGAGATAAAGTTTTTGTAATATTCTTGGCACATGGTAGACCCAACAGTTTTGGTAAGATTTTTAATTTTGTTTCAGAACCACTTCAAGAACCACTTTTGTGGCAAATGACAGTTAACATGGCTTAATCCTTAAATTTGAGTAGTTGGATTCAAATCCTGGCTCTATATTTGTCAGTTCTATGACCTCAGGCAAATTACTTAACCCTCCCCCAACCCCCGTGCCTCTGTTTTTTAATCTGAAACGTGGATAACTGCACCTACCTCACCAGTTCTTGTGCAGAGGAGTAAACGAGTTGACATGAGTAAAGTCCTCAGAACACGCCTGCACATCATAAATGCTCGTGTTTGTGCTCAGTCTTGTCAATATTCCCCAGTAGGAGGCAGCTAAAGGGAGCCAGTGAACTGGCTGCTGTACAATCGCGGAGGAAACATCAAAGGATCCGCCCCGGGAGCCACGCGCTGACCGTCGGGTGGGAGATGTAGGGGAGTTCATTTGCGGTTAATATATTTTCAGCTGTGCTAATTCGCACAAGCCCCAAAGCCTAAAATAAATTAAGCCAGTCTCAAAAAAAATGAGGCTGTAGGCTAGTAAGAATGTTGAGAACTTCTTTTTATTATTATTGTTCTAACTGTGGTAAGAGTGAAAATGTTGGTAAACTAAGCTTGGCTATGAACCAGTAGATGCTGAGCCCCTGCATCCAGAGTCATGAAGGGATTTGAGCACAAGAGACCAAGTATTGTTACTGTAACTTTCCGTTTTTTAGAATCTGCATGTGATAGACACTTTCCATGCGTCATACATCCAAACTTTGCAAGCCACCTGTACTAGTTTCCCAGGGCTGCCATAACAAAGTACCAAAAAACCGATGGCTTAGAACAATAGAAATTTATTGTCTTGAGTTCTGGAAGCCAGAATTTCAAAATGGGGGTGTCAGCAGGCTCACGCTTTCTGCCGTCTCTAGGGGAGAATCCCTCCTTGCCTATTTTAGCTTCTGGTATTTGTCGGCAATTCTCGGCATCCCTTAGCCTGTGATGTAGGACTCCAGTCACATGGCTGTCTTCTCCCTGTGTCTCTTCACATCATCGTCCCTCTGTGCATGTCTGTTTCTATGTGCAAACTTCTCCCTTCTACAAGGGCAGCGTTCGTATTGGATTAAGGCCCACTCTAATGACCTTATTTTAGTTTGATTCCATCTATAAAGACCTTATTTCTAAATAAAGTCACAGTCTAGGTCACATTAAGGTACTGAGACTTAGGACTTTAAAATGTCTTTTTCTGGGGACACAATTTAACCCATAACACCACCCTTTAAGGTTTGTATTATCATCTTGTTTTACAGATGACGTATCTGAGCCTCAGGGGGACAAGAAATATGTCCAGGTCACATAGCTGGCATTTAGAGGTCTTCCAGACCCAGACTAGACCCCCCCCCCCACTCCTGGGCCTCTGTATGCTGGCTCTTTTGCTGTGTCATGGTGTTGCAGGTTGAGCTGGCACTTCTTATGACACTGGTCGATCCTACACTTCACTCCAGCACATGGTTAATTAATTCTGTAATCTTTACATGAACTCAACTGGAGATGTCCCTTCCCTTTTCTGGATCCTGAGCAGTGACTGATCCCCACTGCTCACATATAGCCAGAGGACACCCTGAAATGCTGCAGGGATGAGTGGGAAAGGATAAATAAGGAGAGTGGTACTTGTTTCCACCAAAGTTTGCTGGTTCCTCCTGATCATTGAGCATCAGCTTCCATATCTGCTGCACCTTCTTAGTTGACCATTGTCCCATCATGACCTCCACTGACCAGACCATGTAGTCTCCCTGTGTCCTGACCCACGAGGCCCCTTGGATCTCCTGGGGCCCATCAGTCACCTTCTCACCCCTGTCAGGGGTGCTCTAGGCTCCTGGGTGTGGGCAGGGTGGGAATTTTACGTGGTCTTGGCATCAAGGGAGGCATTTCCAGTCCAGGGTCTCTTCTCTGCTCTGTATCACATTACTCTTGTGGCATGCATGTCATTGCTCTGGGCCAGCTCAGCAGGCTCCCCCAGCTAGCAGGGATCCTACCTCCAGCTCTCACGGTCACTGTGACTTTCTGAGGCTCCACTGCCACCTCAGCCCTTGCCTGAGCTTTCTTGCTCCTGCCTGCTCTGGCAGGCCTCGTGGCTCTCAAACTGTAGCCACCTTCTGTGTTCTACTCAGGACATAGGATCTCCTCCATGCCCTCAGGAGTCAGCCGAGCCTCAGTGGGGGGTGGTAGTGGGGGAGCTATTTCCTCAAGACCTCTCACTGCCCACACCTGTCCTGCCATCCCCTCCATTATACAACTCACCCCTGTAATGGTGTGGGCCTCTGTGTCTAGTGGTCCAGGCAGGAAGCATGGTAAAGCCCCCTCTGCTCAATATGTGAGGTTCTCCACTACCCCTTCTCCCAGAGTTCTAACCTCGGGGTGGAGCATGGAGCATGGCCCACATTCACGCTGAAACTTTTTTGTACTCCCCTTCCCATCTTCTTCAGGTTCCCCCCAACCACCTCCCCAAGCCCAAAAAAGGTTCTTATCTCCTCTCTGTATGATGGGGAAACTGCCTCTACACACTTAAGGGTTTCCACCTTCTCTGGTTTGTGGTATAAATTCCATTCTTGAGTCCTCTAGCCTTTTCTGTTGACAGTCAAAGCTAGATTTTTGCTATTAAAACAACAATGCAACAATAACTAAAATAATAAGGCTTGGCTTCCAAGAACTCCAGGCCAAGAGTCCAAGTCTTGGTTCTCAAGTAGTTCTTTGGTCTCCTGGGGCAATTAGCTTCAGCCTGATGGTCTAGTCTTAAAGGTGAAAGAGTTGTAAGGTTAAAAAGAATTACCTATATAGGAAAATTCATGAGGTAATGTTTTAGAATACTGCCCTAATTTCATTTTAGCTTTGAGTTGCAGCCAAGAAGAGGGTGCTTCCCTGGCACCACCCAGAATTCATGAGCTTGGTTGGTTGAAGCATCCTTTGAATGAATCCTAGATTCTGATCTGTAGGAGTTGATTGGTTTTGCTCTAGTCCAGGGCCAGAGATAATATCACTAATTGTGGCTCCCCACATCCCAAACATGTGCTGTCAGTACCCCAAATGTGGATATAGATGGATTAGCACAGATTGTCCACAGCTAGAACATGATGGGATATAGTGAGTTGTCACTGAGTTACTAGCTTCATCTTCCTTTATTAGCAGAGGACATGTCACTTTATGCATGCCACCGACACCATAAACCTGATCATCTTGTCCAATCTTGGTCTTTTTACAAACGTAGAAATGGAACTCTAGAAAGGTAAGACAATTGCCCCAAATATTCCAAAGCTTCCTTGTTGGGAAGCCAAGGCAAGGAACCCTGTGTGCAGATGTGCTCCAGGGAGAAGAGAACTCCCCAGTTTTCTCTCCACCATCCCATGCTGCCACAAGGATTCCTCACTCTTCGCAACCTACAGATTGTTTTTCAACTATAAATATCCAGTTTGGAGGTGGAGATGGACAAGTACAATTGCTTGACCCCAAGAAGCCCCAATCCATCTGCTTGTGGCTGCCAAAGACAGAATTTCTGATGAGCTGGAACGTTGGTTTCTTTGCCAGGAGACTTCAGCCCACTTGCCAAGGAAAGATCAGTTCTCCGCTCAGATGAGCCCCTGTCTAGGGGAGGGGAGATTATAGTGGAGGCTGCTCTTGATGCTTCCATGGCACACCATCAGAAGGCCTCTGCTCCGGAGGAGGAGGTGCTGGACAGACACATACAGATGGCGGGGATAAGGGGTCCCCATCTTCAGTTCCAGTCGATACCACTGCAGAAGCAGCCGGCTCTGCAGAGCCTGGGTCAGCCACACAACCATGCAGATATTTCTGTGGATTTTTAAAAAGCAGCTGTCAGCTCAAGCTTGCTCCTCTGAGCTTTCAGTCCTGATGGCTAGACTGGCAGGGTTCCGACATGGAAACCTGGAAGGAAAGCTTACTTACCGTCAATCATAACTGTGCACCTTTCCACTCAGTTTTTGTTTTCAAAGCAGAGACCTCCTGAGGACTTGAAACACTCTGTTCACCGTGGAAAGAGAGTCGTGAAAATTTAGAAAGCAGTTGGGGCAATTAGATTCACATGCCGTAAGATGGTGGGGGGCCAGGACAGTGCAAACTCTCCTTGTTTTGACCCCCAAAGATACCACACACACACACACACACACACACGAACACACACACACACCACTCTCCTCCTTCCCCTATGCAAATAAGTTCAGGTAAATCTTGAAGGTAGAAAAGAAAATAAGTCACAAAAAAGTCTTCTTTGAAAGGGAGTATAAAGAGTCCCACAAGTTTTCCTTTACTGAAAGTTGCAGGAGGGAGGGTTTATTCCAAGTGCACAGGGTGATTATAATGTAATAAGACCGCTATTCTTGTGTGGCTCGTTAGCTAGCCTTAAAGATAATTCTAAGAGAAGTTCAAAAGATATTCTGAGCTGTGGGAGAATCAGCAAGGGCATTACCTTGAATGACAGCCCTCCCTTGGATCTCTGTAAAAAGTTAATCACATTTCATATGCAAATAGATACCCCCAGGTGCAGTGTGGGACTTCATTCATTTATCAGATGGTCTTTCTGAGCCTGTGTGCAGCACTGTGCCGGGTGCTGGGGGGCAGATAGAAAAGGTAGGCCTGGGTCTCCTGCCCCTACTCGCTTTGGGGAGAAGTTAGGTTGTGCAGAACAAAATATTTAACTGACATGGCAAGACGGAATTGTCAAAATAATTGGCCACACCTCGTTTGAGAGCTTCAAGCTGTCTTGCATCAGCTGTCAGAGTCGCCTCCCCACCTCTTCTCCCCCAGAAGCTGTGTCCCTGAATCAATGTCTAGATGCCAGGCGGTGGGGTTCTTGGGATCAACTGTGCAGGTGAATGCCTTGATGGTGGGGTCCCCGTCTCTAGCTTTCCTTTCCTTTCCTTAGGTTGGTGGGACCTCAGTGTCTTTTAAGGGATCTCTGATGTGTCAGAGTTGCCATGGGGACCAATATCCTCCTTAAAAATGGAACCTGCCCCATGAAAGGGAGAGGGAAAGGAAGGGAAGGATAAAAGGCAGGACCTGCAGGGGGGTAAGGATATAAGTTGGGAATCCCAAAGAGAGAGGACTGTTGAAAAGAAAGGGGCTTGGGGGTGCAGTTTGCCAGAAGGAAGCATGAGTCGTGTTTCTCCCGATCCTCGGCTCTCTATTTCCTAGAGACCTGGACCCTTCAGTGGCCACTCTGTCCTCCACCCCTTGTCCTCCCTGTCATTTTACCCATCACCACCCAAAACTCTGACTTCATTTCTACTCCCTCAAACCCTCCATGGGTTATCACTGATGCTGGATAAAGTTCAAATTCCTGACCTTGACACCTCATTAATCCAAACCACTTTCCCACGACTCTTCTCCCTGAATCCTTTGCTTCTGCCAC
The DNA here is from genome assembly GCA_031878705.1 of Tapirus indicus. Taxonomy (NCBI): domain Eukaryota; kingdom Metazoa; phylum Chordata; class Mammalia; order Perissodactyla; family Tapiridae; genus Tapirus; species Tapirus indicus. The sequence goes on from CM062922.1 coordinate 83,892,234, forward strand.
AATGGTTCACTTGCCGTAGTCCAAATACACCCTGTATTTTCTGGCTCAGCCTTCCCTCCTGCCTGGAATGCCTTTCTCACCCATCTTCCCCTATTGATCCTGCTGATCCTTCAAGCCCCGCTCCGAGCTCACCAGCCCACACACAGTAAGCTTTCCTGCCTGCCTTTGAATTCTCATCATTCCTGCAGCCTGTAGCACTCCTGTAGCCCCTATATAATGCCTTCTGCTATATAATGATGGCAACATGCTCAATAAATCTCAAATGCAGGAAGGAAGGAAGGGAGGGAGGGAGGGAGGGAGGAAAGACTGCCCTCATCCTTCAACTCTGAATAAACAGGACTTAAGGTGGGAAGTGATGAAGGGTTTTGAGTCAGTTCTGTTTTGCTTAATTGGGAGAATTATATGGATGAAGTTCTGAGGGAGGGGTTCTTGACTTGGTGGTACCACTGTGGTAAAGGCAAAGAGTGCCTGACCTTGGGGTGAGCTGAGGCAGGGTCTCAGATGACAGTAGGGCTTCCTGGCAGGACAGGAGGGGCGTTTCTGCCCAGACAGACCCCACCTCACCTGGGGGTGGGCACAGCCCCGCCACCTGGCTCTAGCATCAGAGCCCTCAGAAGTCCTTCTTCCTCTGAGCCAGCCACAGGATGACACACTAATTGCCAGGCTGGCTCTCATTTAAATTCCTCTCAATGGCAAGTGCAGAAAAGGTGACAAAATCCCGACAGGATTTCCATTTGTTTTAATTCTAGTTCAGCTCCAGGGATCTCCTCATTAAGCCACATCACCAAAGCCTTTAGGGGCCAGAGCCCAGAGCCCAGAGCTCAGAGCCCAGAGCAGGAGGCAGCACACCAAGGCAGAGCTGCCCAGGATCTCCCTCCTCACCCCACCTCGACGCCCTCCTCCCTCTTTTCATTCATCTGAGGCCCCCACAGCAATGTATTCATCTCTTTTCTCCAGCTGTTTTGTGGTGTGTCTATGTAGGTAATGCTTCCCGTCTATCTGCCCCCATCATTTTCATATTCTATCCATTGGGCTATTTACACTGTTTATATTTTCTCTCTTTTCTGTTTTATGGCCCCTTTCCATCCACAGCATCTATCTTGCTGGAATTCTGGTCTATTTGTATTCCCCCGCCATGCTGAGGCTCCCCTCTTTTTAAATCTCTTTTATCAATCTTGTTTACCTTCTCCATTGCCCCTTCATCTTGCTATTATCTAGTTATCTAGTTAAATGGCTCTTGCCCCTCCCTCGCTGTCTCCAGCTTTCACCTGAATCCACTCCAGGTTCCCCTGGCAGACCTGCCTGCTCCACTCCCACCCACCACTTCCTGCACTTGACAAGTGAGCCCCATTAAACTCCCCTCTGGGGCAAGCCTTTCTCAGCCAGACACCCACTCTGTGCACCCACGAGGTCCTCTCCATCTACTACTAATAACCAGAGCGAACACATATTGAGCGTCGAGTGCATCAGGCCCTGAGCTAGGTCTTCATTTCTTGCTTACCACAACTTTTCAAGGCAACTTCTTGTATTAGAGGAGGAAGCTGAGGTTCAAGGTGGTGAAGTAACTTGCTCAAGGTCACACAATTAATATGTGGAATTTTGACGACCCACTCAGTTATCTGCATGAGCAACGGCTTGGAAAATCTCTCCCGCAGAAAAATGTAGTCCTCATTTCTAATAGGCTCTGGAATACTGCATTTGTGGCCATAGATTTTCCTCCTGGTGCCGCTCTGCTGTGGCTGATGGTCAAAGTATAGTGCAGGGAAGACCACAGTATGGGGTGTTTTGCCCCAGATGCTCCACAGAAATAACAATGTCCACCAGCATTGTTGCTCACTGTTAGGGGGAGAGCAACGTGATGGCTCCACCCCCTGGTCCAGCCCTATAACTGTTTCTATTCCCCGAGTACCCACACTGACCCAGGGTGGTGTGTGGTGGTGTCAGATGCTTAATGGAAACCAAAGGAAAGCCACCCAGGATTCCAATATGGCCTTGGACAAATAATAGAAGGTAATTGAGTGTTCTCTGTCAGTTAGGCAATGGGGAGATCCCTGCAATGGAACCACCATGGGATAAGATGGAGACAAGTGAATCCTCAGACCACTTGGTCAAGAAAAAAAAATGACTTCACTCCCAGACCGGGTGATCTCCTAAAATAGTAATCCCAAGGACGAAAAAAAGAAACAACCAAACAGAACCCCCAGGTAGACTGTAGACGAAGTTACTGAACTCCTTGAAGGCAGCCTCAAATTCTTCCCTGGGTCCCTCTTGCCTCTAGAGGAATCCAAACCCCCTAGCCCCATAGGATATTCAAGGCCCCCTACAGCCTAGCTCTTGTACATTACCTACCCTTACCCTCTTCATGAACACCTCTTCCCTGCCAGATTAGAAAAACACACGGTCTCTGATCATGCCACGTTTGGTGTGGGGAAATGAACTGAGACCCCTGGGGGCGTACTTGAGAAAGAATGGATGGCCTCTGGCTAATTACTAGGGTTTTTATACCGGTCCTGAAGGATTTTACAGAGCCCAGTAGGGGAAAAACACATGCACCTCAATGACTATATACAGAGTAGAGAGGTGATGAGCACTAAAATAAAGGTAATTAATACAAATTGGGAGCACAGACGAAAGGGAGACATCCTGTACTGAGGGTTGAGGAAGACTTCATGGAGAAGGTGGCATGAAAAATAGGTCTTGAAAAATAGGTAGGATTTATGCAGGCATTCTAGGGGAAAGATTATCATTGGCAGAGGCAGGGAAGTTCATGGAGGATTTACAAGCTTGGGGTGAGGAAGTGGGGTGGTGATGGAGGTAGAGAAAAAGGATGCTTTTCTGTACGTATCTGACTTGACTGACTACACATTCCACGGGGCAGTGGTGAAGTCCTTGTAGCTGCTGTGTCTAGCACGGTCATGGCTGGTGCTCACGGCTTGTTTCTAATCACTGGCGGTGTAATGACAATGGCGATGGTGTGTGTAACAGTGATGCCGATGCTGCTTTGTGGGACTCAAGCCACTGCCACCATAAGGCTGAGGATCAGGGACCAGATCTGGGAAAACTGAGTGACTTTCTAATGGCACTTCCTCCTCTCCCGCTTCTTCCTCAAGCTCTCTCCATCTGACTTTGCATCTTTTTCAGGAAACAGATGGGGTGTTGCCAAGCTGACTGGGACCCCCTGCCCAGGCCAATAGACCTTGTCACAGAAAAGTAATTTCTTTTTAAACTTCTATCCGGTGAAATCCCGCTGCTGCACACAGCAGGCCACACCGTGCCAGCGCTGCCATCCTGCCATCGCAGTGCCGGGGAATAAAAGAAAATGCTTAGCATTAAATTTCATGTAAATCAGACTTTATTTGCTCTGGTGACAGGTTATTACCTTCTGCAGGGAATGAGGGGAAAAAAACGACTGCTGGCTGGCTCCCCAAACGAGGATGTCTGCAATAGCAGCCTAGAGCAGTGCAGGCCAGGGTCATCAGCCTTGCCCCACTTCTTCCTCTGCCCTCACAGCTCCCACAGGCTCTTGCACCAGCTGGTGGATGGCTTTTCCACCAGTATCTGCAGTCTCCCAATGGCTTCAACTTAGAGCACCGGTCACACAGCTAAGCCTTCTCACTGCTTGTGTGGGAGCATCTATTTACAACGAATGCCCCCCGAGCCAGATCTTACACGGCCCTCCTCTGCGTCGTGGTACAGGCCCTCTCCCACCCAGAACACTTTATGCACTTCTCTCCACCTCACTGAACTTAATCTACACTTCAAGGTCCGACTCAAGTCCAAAACTTCCATGAGGTCTTTCCTCACCACCCAACTGGTGGCACTCTCTCTCTTTAGAGTTTTGTTATCCTCAGCCTCTGTCCCGTAACCTCGCCCATCCTGACTGCTACACTCCTATCAGCAACCAAAGTGCTTGCTGGCTTCTACTGCGAAATCTACTCTGTGTCAGGCCCTGTGCTGGGCACCACGGATGGATACAAACATGCGTGGCTCACAGTCTCTACCCTCGGCCTGCTCACAACCTGCCTGGGGAGCTAAGTTATGCATGTGAAGAAGTCAACCACCACTGTAACCACAGAGCAGATTCTTAGTAAATGTGTTGGCTGCTGATTGGGGTGTATCAGCTGGGATAGATTAGGCTATGCTAAAGCAACAAATGACCCCCACATCTCAGTGGCTTAACGCAACAAAATGTGTTCCTTGTTCATGCTACGTGTCTGTTGCGGTCAGCCAGCGGACTCTGCTCTTTGTAGTCACTCAGGGACCCAGACTGGTAGAGCAGCCACCAACTTAAACATTACAAGGGAGGATCTCACACCGACAATGAAATAAAGGTTTCTCCTGGAAGTGACACAGATCACGTCTACTCACAAGTTGCGTGGCCCCACCAAACTAAAATGGGCCAGAAAGTACAATGCTACCATATGTCTAGAAGACAGAGAGCTAGAAATACTTGGTGAATAGCACCAAAGCCTGCTCCAAAGTGCTTAGCTATTAAATTCCATGAGAAATGTGATGCATCTGTTTTGTCACCACTGAATCCCCAATGGCTGACACAGTGCTTGGTACATAATAGAGACTCAGTGAATACTTAGGTTGATGGCCAGCATCAGCTCTGACCCTTTATCTTGATGCAGAATTGAGTTATGTGTTTTACTGTCCTTGAATCTGCCTTCTGTGTCTCTGTAGACCACAAGCCCTTGGCAGGAGGCAGCTGTGCCTTCACTGCCTCATAGCCCTTACACACAAGGGTCAGTGTTGCTTGGTGTATCCCCTCTGCACCGTAGGAGAGGCAGGAAAGGAGGGGCACCACTGTCTGTCGAGACTGCTCTTCATTATTTGGTAAGCAGATACTTTCTGAAAAGTATGTGTGTAAAGGTTTGAGTGTATGTGAGGATGTGTGTGTGTATTACAGGTAACACCGGAAGGGAGGAAGGCAGAAGGTAGCTCCATATTTTATCGCTGCAAATCTCCCAGTAGTAGTTAATCGGCATCACGTTTGATGCAGTACTTGGTGATGGGAGTTGGTGTAGAAGACCTTGGGAGATGGGGGTGCAGTCCTCCTTCTGGCAGCTTTGCTTCCCTACTCTGAGTGGCTCAGACACCCATCTTTTCTTCCATTTGGTCTTCTTTTTTCTCTCCCCTCTTCTCCCTCTTTTTTGCCTTATCCCTTTCTCCAAAACCACAATGGCAGGTAGAAAGAGAGGATGGGGAAATGATATGGCCCAAATGAGGAATGTGAGGACAGGGGTCTGGCTGCAGATTGGCCAGCATTCGAGGCCACGGTCATGGCTGGAGCATCCTTGTCATGGACACAGCTTTAGATATACTTGACCAGGGTTGAGAGCCTTGGCAGAGGAAGCTGAGACAGAAATCATTCCAGGTCCTCTCTCCACCCCTCCCCCACCATCCTTCATCTTCCTCTTCAAGGCCTGAGATGAAAAACAACTGGGATTCATGTCCTAGGAACACCCCCCTGGCCACCTATCCCACAGCCAGGGAAGGGGAAGAAGGCTGGGGTCTTCCACCGGTCACGTCCAAGCCTGTTTGAGCTTCTCCAGCATCTCTGACCAAGGACTGCAGTTCAGAGAAGGCAAAGCTGGTCCAGCAGCACTGCTGCTTCACAGCCTCCAATGCTGGACATCTGCCAAGCTCACCATCTGTACCCTCCGGCCAGTGGTATGCATTGCCAGCTTCTGCATCAACCCCCACCCCCAGCCTGTGCTGGGAATCTGCCAGCACCCCAGACTGCATCATACAATCGGATAAACTTTGCCAGGTTTATGGCTGGTAATTTATGGCCTTCTTTAGCAACATCTATCACACTGTACAGTCGTTAATCCCAGAGTCTTTGCCCACTTTGCAGAAAATAGCTTGCAATTCCTTACAATGTAGCATTTGCTAACTCACCTGTCGGGCTGTCAGGCTGTGTGGGTGTGACAAGTCACTCTCCAGTTACTTCTTTCCATCTTACTTTGCTTAGGTGAGCCAGGCCTTCTCCCTCTGGAAAATAATAGCAAGGATCTTGATTACTCAGCTTCCGTCCTGCTCTCCCCTTTTACTGCTGCAGTGGCAGCTCCATCCCCAACCTCTGTGCTTCCTGGAAGGGCAGCAGGGGTGCTGATGGCAGGGTAGGCTCACAACTCTAGCAAGGGCAGAGGTTTGCACTGTTACAAAAGAGAGAGCAGGTCCCAGGCAACACAAAGTTGCTCCCTCCTTATTCATTGTCAAAGAGGGAGGGGGTGGAGTGTGGCCTGAGGGTGCACGTACGCACTAGTATACAAGTACAGGATGTGTGCAATACGTCTGTGGTCAGCCCTGGCTTAGGCATGCTAATCGAAGGATCAATTTGGACCGTTGAAAACTTCCAACAAAGGCAAACAGAATAATGCGTAAATGCATTTGGCTCCAGGATGAATCACATGGTGTCTTACAGCCAACCTTTTTAACTCAAGCTATTCCAGCATTAAAATTAAGTCTCCTTCTCTTAAAGCATGTCTCCCTGGGTGGAAGAGGAGGTAGTTTAGGAAGTTCTAAATCATGGTGAGGAAGGACAGGTGGGGTGAAAAGATTTGGACTGTAGTCATATGGCACCTAGAGTGTATATGGATGAATTAAATTTTTTTTTTAATTCTGGAGAAAGATGGAGTGAGAAGGGAATACTGGAAGGGAATACACCAAAATGATAAAAAGATTAAATTCAGATGTTGGGACATATATATGCAATATTCACTATATGTAATATATTGTATTTATTATGTGTAATATGCACCTATTATATATATATATATATCCCAATTTATTATTTTTCTAAATTTCCTACAACAAATATACATTTTTATACTTGGAATAAACAAAAACACCACAAATGAATGCCAATGCTCATTATGACTGACCGATTGATTGACATGACTGACATCAAGGCGTCTGTCCCTCTTCTGTACACTCCTAGGACCAGGGGAATATCTAGGGGCACATTATCTGTCCATTGCTTTTCCTGGGGCCCATTCTCCACTAAACCTCTCTGGTTTATATGAACCTTTCTGGTTTCATGTTTGATTTTCTGATAGTCAATATAGGAAGGAAGTCTCCATTACTGAAGAACTTAAACATTTCCCAATGCAAAAGTCATATTCTTTATGGAATATACAGTGCTGGGTTCAGGGCACTCAAGAAATATTTGCTGGATGGATGAATGGATGAATGAATGAATGAAGCGATAGTGCCTGCTTTTCATTTTGAACAAGCCATTTGAGGCAGTAGGTTCAGGCTGATGTCACTTTGCTGTCCCTGGTGTGAGCTCATCAGCATCAGTGCTGTGGGCAGCAGCAGCCACGGTACCTGTTCTTGTCCAGTCAGGGTGTGGACGGGGCTGACAGAGCACCAACTGTGGAAGGTGAGGGCCCTTTCTACATTAGCCTGCAGGAAGGTTTCCTAGCAAATTCACAATCCAGCTTAGGCATTTGTTTGCTTGTTTGTCATTATTGGACTCTTCGGTGGAAGGCATGTGAGTTCCTGCAGGAACTATGAGCAGACACACTGCCGTCTCTTGAACTCCCGTTGTTGCACCAGGGTTGTCTTTGACGGTCCGTCTTCTGCTTGATGCTCTCTTTGCCATTTGGCCTCTGAAGACGCTCAACTGAAGTGCTGTTGACATTAGACTCCCTGATTTGGGGCAGTGGAGAGAGGAATCTACAAGTATGACTCTTAGTAGCCCACTCCTTTAGGGTATAGTCAGCTACAACATAGAATAAAGTCATAAAATTAATTAATTTCAGCATGTCTACCCTGCACACACACACGCGCACACACATGTGCGCATGCGCTCTCCAAATGGTAATGAAAGGAGCTCCCTCTTTCAGCCACATACGGAGCCCAACTCTCCCTTCTTTCTCCTCCCCACCCCGACTGCCCTCAATAATCAGAATTTGAGTGAGGAGGATGGGAAAAGTTGTGCAAACAACCATGACCCTCAGTCTGAAATTGAGATGAGTTTGAAAGTTCATCCTGGGCCTCTGGAGACATTCACAAAGATCACAAATCAGCAGTTTGGTCTTCTCCACACAAAAGGGTCAGAGATGAAAGAAGCTGCGTTTAAGGGCCAGTAGAGTGTGTGTGCAGCTTCTATGTGCAGCTTAGAAAGGGCATTCCCAAGATTCCTATTTTTAGTACTTGGAGGACAGCCTTTTTACCCATCACTGAATGTGAGGCACGGGACTGGGTAAAATGCATAAGGTCAGAACTGTCGCCCTTGCCACGGGCTAACCATGTTGACTCAAACTCATATCCATTATGTATGGCTAAGTTTAAAGGGTGGGCTGGCAGAGGGCACATGGGTGGTAGAGGAAGCTACAGTCTTGGATCCCAGACTTAAAAACCCAGTGACCTTGGGGAAATCACTTAACATTTCGGAGCCCCATTGTCCATCTCCTATAAACCTGCCTACCTAATAAGAATCAAATGAGTTGGTGTTTGTGAAAGTGTTTTGCAAACTGTAAAGTTCTTCACAAATGCAAAACATGAGAAGAGTAAGTGCATGATAAGTACTTGTTGAACGAGTGAATAAAGGGAGCTCCGTGGTGGGTGCTATTAATTTTGATGACATATTGATATCACTAGCAAGCATTCTATCGACAGATGACAACTCTATGAGTACTGGTCAAAACAAAACTCAAAAACCACAGATTTCATTGCTGAGTGATATATGGCCTTATACTGGTTTTCTTTGTTTCATTTGTCTCTGTCTCATCCCCACCGTTATATTGTACGCTGCTTGGAAGCGGAGATCTGGTCATACACAGCTTCCCAGCATCAGCTAGGCACAAGAGTTGACCTGAGTATTTGGGGATTGAGTCTTGGATCTCCCTTGGACAGAATTCAGGCTGCTGTGAGCGTGCACACGCACGGGACAGCCACCTGCTGGTTGGACTGGAGGGGTTGGGAGGAGGCAGAGTATTTGGGGGGTACTCTTGCAGATGTGCCTACAGACCCCTTCATCTCTCACTTTCAACACAGTTTGCCTAGAATTAAATAAGAGAAAAAGGGGATGTGCGCAGCAAGTGAGGTTAAGCTGCAAATTTCTTCCCAGCCTTCGGGTGATGTTCACTATCTCCTGAGAGGGTTAGCTAGGTGGCTGGCTGTGACTTCTCTCATCCCCCTTTTAGGTGCTGTGCTTCCTCTCCTTCCCGGCCAGCTAGGGGCCCTTCCTTGGCAGTCCCTGGCCAGGAAGTAGAAGAAAAATAATGAGACTCGAGGAAAAAAGCCTTTTACTTAAAAAAGAAAAGTAAGTGAACAGCCAGGGTAAGAGAGAGGGAATCTTTAAAAGGAAATTTTACTTAGTCCTAGCATCAAAATGAGGGCAAGCTCTTTCTTCTCCACGAGGCCTGCACTAAGGAAAGTGGAGTTACTCTCCTTCCGTCTCATCGCAGGGAAGTCTTTATGGCTTCCCTCAAGAGTCTCAAGTCCCAAGCAGAGTGTCGCCATGAACTCTAGCCCCTGCACATTGCTCTTCTCTGCACCGTGCTTCGCAGCAGAAACTGTGAACAGAAATGAGGTAACATACAGGGGCCCCAGCCACTGATCCAGGATTGGGCAGGAGGCAGAGACTGGATACACCCGATAACTGTCCCCAGACACTCAGATAGTGAAATTAAAGCCGAAGGGCCAGTGGGAAGGGAGAGCATGTTAAGTATCACAAACAGGCAGAGATAAAGGGTATACACAAGGCTGATGGATGGAGAGAGACAGAGACCATTTCAAACCTGAGCACCTTTTGTGATACAAAGGAAGCATCTCTGTGGGAAGGGACGGAGCTATTAAAAGGATGAATTGATTGCTGAGAGATGCCCAACAAGCTTGTTCCATGGACCCAAAGCTCTTTAAGTGATTACATGAAACAGGTAGAAACTAGCTATTAGCAAGCGAGAGAAAACCCAGAGGTCAGGCTTGTTTGTGTAAAGAGAGAGCAGCAGTGATTCATCATCGTACTTCAGACGGTTAAATAAATATTTACTAAATGAGGGCAGTAGTACGTGAAAGGGAAGCCATCCTTCAGGAGCCTCTCTTCAGCTGGACTTTGGTGGGACTGTGCTCTGGGACCCCAGGGGCTTGGACTTGAAAGGACATGTCAGGTGCAGGTTCTTGGGTTGCCTTCAGCAAGTCCACCCGAGAGACTTGCAGGCTTTTTGGCAGACTTATGTTATTGTAAATATATCTGCCAACTTGTTATCTCTCCTGGTTTAGGAGTGCAATATTGTGATTTATAAGAAAAATAGATATTTGGCTATTCAGATGAGTAAAATGTATTTCTCATATATATTTGGTCTTTGTCCAGAGTTCCTGGCTCACAGCTCCCAAACCCTTGGAATTTCCTAAGTGTTGAGAGTGATAATGGTCTTTTGTTATGTTAATTAAGTGACTTTTGGACAGCACCTAAGGAGGGGGCTGGTTGCCAGTGGAGTCAACCATGTGATTAAAGGGTCCTACCACCTTGACCTCCAGGGAGGGGAGAGGGGCTGGAGGTTGAATCCATTGCCAATGGCCAATGATTTACTCAATCATGCCTATGTAATGAAGCCTCCATAAAAACCCGAAAGGACTGGGTTTGGAGAACTCCAGGGTTGGTGAACACAGGAAGGTGCCGGGAGAGTGGTGCTCCTGGAAGAGCATGGAAGCTCCATACCCCTTCCCCCATACCTTACCCTATGCATCTCTTCCATCTGGCTGCTCCTGAGTTACATCCTTTTGTAATAAACTGGTAATCTATCAAGTAAAATGTCTCTTTGAGTTCCGTGGGCCACTCCAGCAAGTTAATCAAACCCAAGGAGGGGGGCATGGGAATCTGTGATTTATAGCCAGTTGGTCAGAAGTACAGGTGGGCTTGTGACTGGTGTCTGAAGTTGGGAGGGGTGTGGTCTTGTAGGACTGAGCCCCTAACCTGTGGAATCTGATGCTACCTCCAGGTAGATATCGTTAGAATTGGGTTGAATTGTAGGACACCCATCTGGTGTCACAGAGAATTGCTTGGTAGTGTGGGGAAAGGCCTCCACACCATTTGGTGACCAGAAGTAAAGTGTTTTATGTGAGTAATAAAGGAGACTCACAGGATAAAGACCCACAGTAGGGAAGAACTGGGTTTTTTCCTACACAGGTGGAAAGGTGAGTTTTCCCTTTGTAAGGAGCGTAAGGGCAACAGGAAAATTGAAATAAGGAAATACTCAGACTGCATTTAAATCATTAATTTATTCAGCTACTATTTTCCTTGATGATTTTTTTTTAAGTTTAACCATAGGAATTATGATTATGGGATTGGAGAAAACGTAACAAGAACATCCATTCAATTCCATTTAGATGAAAGTATCAAAGAGTCCTAGAATGAATAGCTGGGAAGGGCCTTAGAAATCCATTTGTCCCATTGTCATTTGTAGCAGAAGCAAGCAAGTCTTAGAGCAGGGAGGGGCTCGTCCAAGGCACACAGGTGTCTAGGTCCCAGGCTCCTGCTTCCCACAACCATGTTCCCTTCACAAGATCACACTTTCCACCCCTTAGAGGGAAGAGTTCTTGATGTGATTTAAATATCACACAGAGATGTTTTCACATAGCTGTATTAGACCCATGGAGGCCAACCATGGTTTATCCTTGCTGTGGCTCTGAGCTGCTTTCTAAATAGAACAGGACCTGCCATCTCTGAGGGAAGGCATATGTTCCCCTGTAAGAAAACTATAGGAGGAGCTCCTGGGTGGGCCTACAGTCCTCCATGACTTCCTGAGAGTTGTGTCCTTGTCTACAGGGGACCTTGGCTGTCCTCCTACAAGCACATCATCCAGCAGTGTGGTCATGGCTGTGTTACTTGCTTGGTGGATCATCCAGTAGAAATGCTTCACCCTAGGAGACCTTCCCTTTCCAGCCCACGCAACCCAGCCTCTTCTTTCCTCTTAGGGAATTTAAAGTTAATACTGTATTAAACATAATTACACACACAAACAATCTCTGGGAGATCTGAGGTTTTAAAGTTTTCATGCTATTGCTTGAATAGGAAGAGTTACAAGAGGTTAATGACTGTAGGTGTCTTGAAGATCTTAAAAGAATGCAACTTTGGCTGAAGGAAACAGGACAGCAAATAAGAACTACGTAACAGTTTTGTGGAAACAAAATAAGACCATGGGCACTGATGGCAGACAAGATGCACCACATTTCAACCAGCGGCAGTAGCTGCAAGCAAGATTTCATGATGTGATGCATGAGGTCTTCTTTTGTATTTTCATTCCCTAAAGAATACTTTGAAAAATAACACTTTAGGGACCACAGTTATCAGAGTTGTTTTCTCCTTGTGAACAAAAAAAATGTAGACTTATGGTATTCAAGTGGGTAAAGGATTACGGAGGAATGGAATAGACAGTAGGTGCAATGTTGACTGAATCTGGGGCATTGGAACGTGAGCATGCTTCATTCACCTGCTGTCTGCCCTCCTATCAGGCCATTTATGTGGTGACTTAGTATCACTCAGAGATCCCACAAGGACAGTAGAGTCACATTCTGAAGAGAAGTTGGGAGTGGGGGCCAGTAGAGGAGGTTCCCCTTTTTGGCTGAATTTTCTTTCTTGTTGGAAATCCCAGGAAATCTGTAGAGTGGAGCGTACAGTTTGGGTGCCTATGGCTCCAAGGTCTAAGAGCAGAGTCCCTCATTCAAGATCGATGCAACATCCGAGATTGAGGGCCTCCTGTGTGTCACATGCTGCTCCTCGGACCTCTAGTCCCAGCCACCCAACACTATGTCGTTAGTGCACCTCCCACCCTCGTCCATCGCTGTTAACAAGTAACAAAATTGATTCATTTGGATTTTATCTCATTTTTATTTCTCCTTCTCACCCTGTTTTGGGGTTGCTAATAAACCACATTCTAGGGTAAAATGCTGGGAGCTAGAGGGGAAGGAAAGAAGGAAAATGCAAGTGCCTAGCTAATGAATTAATTGGATTTTGATGTACTAAGAGTCCATAATGAACTCTTGATTATTCAGGGATATGTTCCCAACCTAATGTAGTCTTCTTTATTTTCCTCCTGCTCTGCTCGAGGCTGAGTAATTTGGAACTTGTATAAAACAACGGATTCTTGTGGAAACAAAACACAGTAACCAATCGTGGTCTAATTATCTTACCTTTTCTTTTCAAAGCTTTTTCAAGATTTTAGTTGTCACCCATCCCCTATTAAAATGCAAGCTTTTTGAGGGCCAGCGTCTAATTTACATTCACACTCTTTCTGCCCCTGCAACCCCACCCAACAGTATATTATGAATATTTTTTCATGTCAACAAAGACAATTCATTTTTAGTGGTTTCATAGTATTTCATTGTATTGTGTACCATAATTTCTTTAACCAGACTCTTATTATTGGACACTTAGATTTTTTTTTATTTTTCAGTATCCCTACCAGTGCCTCACAAGTAAACCTTGCGCACTTTCTTAATTGCTTTGTGAGGATAAAGACCTAGAAAGAAACGCTGGGTCAAAGTGGATGTGTGTTTTTAAGGGTTTTGACACATGTTGCCAAACGATGCTCCAGAAGTGTTGTGTCAACAGCATATGAGCAGTCTTATTTCCCGCACCCTCACTCAGTGGTTCCAGCAGGAAATTTCCCAGTGTCAGATACCAGTGAGAAATGATTTCCTGAGGTGGAGTTGCTCCCAGTGGGTGGCATTATTATTCAACTCCTTTACCCGCACGAGGCTGACGTCCAAGTGCAAGCCCTTTCAAATCCAATACTGTGTATTTATAAAGGTCAGTTTACTGTTTTCATCCTCCACTGGTTTGTCTGATCAGTAGACTGACCATTTCCGCCTCCCATGGGGGTGGGGGTGGAGGTGTGGGGAAGGTAAGACTGAAAAAGACAAGACCTTCCAAAACGAGGCAATAGGTCCTCGCTCCTTCTTAGAAAGGCAGCAGCCTCAGAAACAAAATGGCCGGCTCCACAGGGTCATCCTGTTTCTTCCTGTTTGTAAAAAGGAAAAGAAATGAAAACTTGCGTGATTCTCTTCAGATCCAGAATTCTTCATAGGCTGAACTGTCTACAACAGTGGTTCTCAAAATAGTACAGTGATCTCAGCTTTTAGCCTTGGATCTTACATTATAATTCTGGTTTTATGGCAGTCCCCTGGGCATTCCTGCCTTCCAGCCAGTCATTACTAGGTTGAAATAAAGAGAAGACAGAATTCAAAACAAAGTTAGTGATGATGGAATGGGCAAAGGTGGAGGTGTAGAGCTGAAGGGGGAAAGTGGGACATAAGGGGCAAGAGACAGGGGCAGGACAGGAAGTGGGGCAGAGGGAAGAGAAACTAGTGCTCGGCACGGTAGCAAAGTCGTCTGGTTTTTGCAGGGTCTGATTCAGAGCAGTAAGACTGCCAGAGGGCTCGGAGCACAGGAGCGTTCAGGAATAGCCCCAATCTCCATCTTACCTCCCCTCCCAAAAAGCCATCCCAAATAAATATTGAATCTCAGTTCTGTTCCCTAAGCCTCTCCTTCAAACCAAAATGCACTCTGAAGTCCCTCCTCTATGCAAGTTCTGGAGCTGTCCCTGGGAGTATCTAGAATCACCATCAAAATATGCAACCAATACAAAATTCCTTTTAAATATTCTAGGTCTCTAGGTACCATTTGATATATTAATTATGTAATTTACTGATTAAGTGGATTAATAAAAAATCACTACTCGTGAGATTTTCTAAAGCTCTTGATGATGTTTCTCTCTGGTCCTATAAACTACAGAAGGGCCCAAGAAAGCCTCACAGCTGAATGCTAATGAGGGAGCCTGTGGTGCCAGGGTCGGAGTCCAGGGGCCCCCTTCCCAGCCGCCCACCCCACTTGCAATGGGGAGGTGAGCCATGAGCAGGGGACAGGGCAGGAGGGAAGACAAAGGGCCTCTGATAGGGAAGACACAGGTACATTTCAAGCGTCATGATCATCCGAGGGCCTTGAAGAAGTCAGGGCCTCGGAGAGCAGAGTTGGATTCTACTATTGGCTTGTGGTTATTGACACGTCTCTTTGAGGGTACTTTTAACGGTAATATTGTGCTTTTGCTAATCTTTGTCTAAATCGACAACTGGTTCTCTAGTTAGTCTTCCTGTGACTCTGGTCGAAAGAATGAGGATTCAGTGTGCATAAGCCTCAGAAGTGACGAAGGAAAACGAACAAGCCCAGTCCTTTCAGAGGGTTTTGTGAACTTTGGATGAGGGTGACGTGAGCCTTAGAGGAAGAACTTTGCTACAACCTGGGGATGTAAGAGAAAACCCTCGGTCACCTAGCCCAAATGTCAGAGGGCCCACTTGCTCATTGCTGATTAGAAAATAACAGACCCCCTTTCCGTGAGCACTCCCACAAGAGGGGAGCACTCTTGTGGACAAGACCAGGACTCAGGGCTCTTCTTTCTCAGGCATTCAGACAGCAACGCATTTTCCCAGCAGAAGCCTCCATGTTGTTCCCTGCCAAAACTGAGCAGTGAATTTGGAACTTAGGCCAAAAGAGCTTAGTGTATATGTCAACACTGTATAGAGCTTTGTAAAGCTGCCTCCATTTCACTGATGGATGCCCTCTCCATCAGGGACAAGGGGCTCTCCTGGTGGGCTAGCAAAGGGAGAGATTGTGTTCATGTCACCTCTTTTGTCCTCAAGGCTAATAACTGGTGTGTCTTTTAATACCATTTAATAGGCTACTGAGGACCTTAAATAGACAACATTAAGTAAGTACTGAAGTACTTACATGGGGGGCTGCTAGTTTGCTAAGCTGATGGACCTTGGCCAGAAAACAGTGCAAGTGATTTTTGTGTCTCAAGAAATTTTTTGACTAATTTGAAAACTTGTTTAATCCCAGCTCATGTTCATCCACACTTTTTTTCTAGCTTTCTCCATTCCATCTTTCTTTTCCTGGTGGGATCAATCTAAGAGAGAGCAAGTCCCTGCCATTTTGTGAGTTCTATGAAAACATAGTTCAAAAGAAAGGAGAGGGAGAGCCATGTAGGATGTATTTGAGGCTCATGTCAATGCCAGGGGCTCTTCGCAAGGAAAATTCACAGACGCCCAGGATAGCCTACTGAGTCTAACACAATGCCTTGCTTGGCTGATGCTTTGTGGGGCAACGAGATGGATCGTACTCCCTGATTGGGCCTGTCCATTTGGTCAAACAACAGATTCTATCGATCTCTTTGTGGAACATGGCCAGACATTTGATTGAATTAACCAACCTGAGCGGCTGTTTTTCTCTAGTAGACATAACCAATGCCTCAGGTTATCATTAAACATTTTACTTCTGGAGTTTGGGGCCTGGCAGAGAGAAAGCAATACTGACTCTTCATGACAACAGCTAAAAACTGGCAGCTTCACATCGCCAGCCAAATTCCCCTGTCCCTTGTCAGCCAGTCCGCACCAGCTGGGAGACTTTCCAGCAGCTTCCACTGAGCCCAAGCAGCTCTCCTCTGGCCGAGCTGTTCTGCAGCCTCCCGTCTCTTCTTCTCTGCCGGATCCACCAGGGACTTGTATTTCTGCAAGAATTCCTTGGGTGTGTTGTGTGTTCTCCCCTGCTTAGTCGTTCAGCCATAACCTTTCCATTTAGAATCCTGCCCTGCTGATGGTTCAGCTCCCCAGTTCAATATTTTACATTTATCTCTATTGAATTCCAGTTGCCTTCTGTTACAAGAAGCACTTAAATTATCTGAGCCTCACTCCACAGGCTCAGGCTCCAAGTCCAGGACAAATCTGTTCAGCACTTAGGGATCATTGGCTGTGTGAGGGGCTCTGGCATATAAATGTGTCTGAATTGGGCATTTCTTAATGATGGTGAAGGCGGCAGCCTTGGGTGGTAGCGTGGGAGCCACTGAATTTATAAAATCTCAATCAGGTTTCCTCAGTACTGGGGGAAAATGGACTAAATAATGGAGAGTGAGAAAATAAAATAACAGTACAGCCTTATAGTATAGAAGCAGCTAGCATATTGCAAGCGCCAGATATGAGCACCATTATGCACGTCAAAAATATAATATAGCCTTTTCTTTACCAAGGAGATTTACAATGTATTATGTCATTAGCTCTCTTGTTGTCCTCCCACTGCTGATGGCAGGAAGTCATATGATTTTTCTCATATTTCAGGGTTGGAAGAGTGGCTCAGGATGGGGGAAGAGCTTGTGATGTGCTGGGAGGGGTCTCAGCTCAGCTGGACTCTTCTAATTTTCTTGCCAGTGAATCATGGCTACTGAAAAACAGACACTCAGGATGAAGGTCTCCAGAATGAGGGATTCTAGGTCTAGATGCATTCTACATACCAAGCCATTCTAGAAAAATCCCAGCTCTAATGTGGGAGGACATGAACAACAGACAGTTTCAACCAACTTCTTTCCTTAAATGCACCCCAACATTTTGGAGTCCAGATTGTGTCGATTTTCTAAGGTCTGAATGCAACAGTTCGATGACTTCTGTGGTTTCCCCTGTGGGATCCAGTAAGCACCTTGAGTGCTCTAAAACCCTACAAATCTTGGGAGGCTGAAAAGTCCTTTGTATCCATGAATTCATGGTTTCCTTCTGATTCTCTGACACCTTTTGCCTCCACGAGGGTGAAAAGAATAGAAGAGAAGAAGAAGAAACCAACCATAGGAGGTGGGGCTGGCACAGAAGGAGATTTATGTAAGGTGATGACCGTGCTTCTTCCGACTGTCTGCTGGGCCCCTGCATCCTCTTTAGAAGTGGATAAGCAATTGCATTGTTTTTGAGGAGAGAGGGGGAAATGAGGAGGTATCCTGAAGTAACAATGAGGCTGGCCAGAAATCCCTTTGATTAACTCATATATTAAAAGGTCATGCACAAAAGATGGAAAGAGAAACACATAACCAAGGACACACACACAAGAGTATCACAAGCCTGTAAGAAGAGTGCCAGGAAGGCTAAAGCTCAGAGTGAGCGGAGGCTTCAGAAAAATGCCAGGGACCACACAAAAGCTTTTAGTAGCTCTGTTCAGAATTGAAAGGGACAGGCTCGCTGCTTGGAGAACGTGGAGTAAGGTTAAAGATGAAGAGAAAGGAGAACCACTCAAGTTTTTTTTGTTTTTTTTTTTTACCAAATGGCAAGATCTTTCAGTAGAAGAAAAGAGAATCAATATTGCTAAAATAATCTTGAAACTCAAGCTGGACAAGCGAAAAGTAGGTGGTCACCTGGAGGATTTAAGATTCCAAACCTGGCATAATTCATGACAAGATTTTGAAGAAACTTTATTAACGCTCATAAAACCACAATTTAGAAATGATTGAGGAAAGAGACCAGAAGACTAGAGGTGAGAAAAATCTGGAATTTCATAGAAAGAAAGTGGGTTCCGGATTGCACAGCCTGGTGACTTTGATACTGATCACCATAGAAATTCTAAGATTAATTAATATTCCACTTGTCTATGGGATCTTGGAAGGGAAGTAGCAATTATTGGAAGCTAGCGTGGGTTCACTGAGCACAAGGCGTATTAAGTGGAGGCCTATTTTCACTTTTGGCCGGATTGCTAGATATGTAAATCAGCTAGATACTGTAGATATGACAAGGTCCTTGACAATGTTTGCTTTGATATTCCCCTGGATTGAATGGGAAATTGAAGACTGCATAATACTGTTAGCTAGCATCGTGGTTAGTGGCCAGCCCTGCCCAGGCATTGGATTACATCAACATAGTGGGAACATCTTGTAGCATATTAAAGTGCTTCATCTTTGGCTCTATCCTTTCTATTTTATCAAGGACTTAGATGAGGATTCAGCAAGCGTGCTTATCAGATTTATGTATAGGATAGCAGAACCAGGATTCAAAATTTCTCTACAGGCAGTGGGAATGGCTAAAACTAAACAAGTGCAATTCAATAGTCCTGCACTTAGGCTTAAAAATTCAGCTGTGGAGGTGCAGACGAGGGATACTTGGTAGTTCACATGAAAAAATGCTTAGAGGTTATTGTCTGACTAAAATATCAAGAGCAGATTACAATATATAAGGTTTCTGAAACATTTCCTACAATCACACACCACTGGCAGATGTATTCTGCCCAGGACAAAGGATGCAACCATCTCATTGTCCTGGAGAAATGTTCCTGACAAATCAGAGCTGATCCAGGTGGGGCAAACACAATGGTAATGCATCTCGAAACCTTGTTGCGAGAGTAACTTGGCAATGGCTGGTGGAGCTAAAGATACACCTACATGTATAACCTAGAAAAGTCCTTGCATCTGTGCAGAAAAAGACATATATAAGAATGTTCCCAGCAGCATTGATTATGATGACTAAGAAGAGCGATAACCTAAATGTCCATCAACAAGAGAATGGCTAAAGAAAATATGGTACATTCATAAATCTCACAAACATAATTAGAATGGAAAAAAGAAGTTGAATAAGAACATCTACAGTATGAGAGCATTTATTTACATTTAAAAATGTGCACAGTAATACTATTTATTGTTCAGTGATACATATGTGTGAAATAAGTCAATAAAGAAATACATGGGAATGAGAACTACCAAATCCAGGGCAGTGCTTACCTCTTGGTGGAGAGGGAGGGCAACGCAGTAAGTGATGGGAAAACAGGCTGTTTACTTCTATTCACAATGTTTCATTTTTAAGCTGGGTGTTAGGTATATATGTCTAAGTTATTTTAATCTTTATACCATTTTCTATGTTTAAGATATCCAAAACACATTTTTGGGGGGATTTTAAAAAATGTATTGAGGTGAAATTCACAGAACATAAAATTAACCATTTTAAAGTGAACAATTCAGTGGTATTTAGTACATTCACAGTGTTGTGCTACCACCACCTTTACCTAACTCCAAAATATTTCCATCACTCCAGATGAAACTCTGTACCCATTGAGCAGTTTCTCCCACTCCCCACTGAAGGGTTTTTTGGATAGTGAGAACTTAAAAAAAAAAATAGGCTTTATTATTTTTTTTTTTTTCCGAGCAGTTGTAGGTTCACAGCAAAGTTGAGAGGAAGGGCAGAGATTTCCCATATACCCCCTGCCCCCACACATGCAGAGCCTCTCTCATCAACAACCCTCACTGGAGTGGCACATTTGTTATAACACCCAGAATCCGTAGTTTACAGTACAGTTCACTCTTGGTGCTGTACATTCTTTGGGTTCGGACAGATGTATAATGATGCGTGCCCACGATTGTAGTATCACACAGAGTCACTTCACTGCCCTAAAACTCCTCTGTACTCCATCTATTCATCCCTCTCCGTAACACATTTTTAAGGAGTGTGCTTAAAAGAAAAAAAGACTTACCAGAAAGCAGAAAAGGAAAACACATGATAACTATCTTCAAACATTTAAAAATGTTTCCTGTGGTAGAGAAATTCAATTTTTTTATCTTGTAAAGCTCCCAAGGGATCAATGAGTGGATATTAGAAGAAGGAAGAATTTGGTTTAGCATGAAGAGGAGCTTTCTAACAAGATCGGAGCAGTACATCATAGTGGTTCAGAATACAGACTTGGAGTTAGATAGACTTGGGTTAAAGTCTGCCTGATGTTTATTAGTCCTGGGAAAGTGACTTGACTTCTCCGAGCTTTCATTTCCTCATATTTATAAAGTAGATAATAATTAATAATAGCATTGACCTAATAGAATTATCCTGTGGACTAATTTAAATGAAGTATATAGAGGATATCATAGTGAATAGCACAGAATAAGTGCTGCATAAATATAAAATAAATACAAAAAAATAAAGGAAGGGCTGCCATTGATAGAATGACTACCTTGTTAGACACCGAGCTTCCCGGTGCTGTCAAAGTTCAAGCTGAGAAGGGATGATGAACTGTCCGAGGTGCTGGAGAGAGGGACTTCTGCACCAAGGGGAGGCTATAGTAGATGTTCACTAGTGTCCTCTTCACACCTTGTTGAATCTAAAAGTCTTTGTTTCAGACACTGAAGAGTCATATGCAGTCATAAGACTGCGATGTATTATTTCTCTATTTCTGTGAATAATATTACCACAAACTTAGTGGCTTAAAACAACACCCATTTATTATCTCAGTTTCTGTGGGTCAGGCTTAGTTGGGTTCTTTTGCTCAGGGTTTCATCTGAAAGCTGCAACTGGGGTGCTGACAAAGTCTGGGGCCTCTTCTCCAGGCTTGATCTGCTTCCAGGCTCACATGGTTGTTAGCAGAGTTCAGCTCCTTCCAGACTATTGGACTCAGTTTCTTGCCGGCTGTCTGCTAGAAACTGCCCTCAATTCCTGCTGCTTATTGGTGGGGGGACCATCCCCAGTTCCTTGTCACATGAGCCTTTCCAACGTGGTTGCTTGCTCCATCAAAACCACCAAGGGAGGGAGTTCCCCAATAAGAAGATGTTAAAAATCTTATGTAACATAATCATGGAAGTGACATCCCATCACTTTTACCCTATTCTCATGGTTAGAAGCAAGTCACAGATCTTGCCCACACTCATGGTGAGGGGATTACACAAAGGTGTAAGTTTGGAGCCAAGAGTAACTGAGGGCCATTTTCTAATCTGTCTGCCACAGACAGGGAACTGTGTGAGGAAGCAGAAGTGCAAGCACGTCCCTCAGGAGGCAGACACAGATGTGTAAACACAAGAACAGCACAGCTGAGATGGAGAAGGAACAAGAGGAGGAGTGTTAGGGAAGCTGATGGGCTTACTAGCCAGCAGAGAACTCAGAGAGGTGGCTGTGGGGACCATAGGCTGACTGAGCTGCCATTATGGCCAACGGCAGTCTGCCTGGTGTGAGGATAGGCTGTGCCCAGAAGTCTGAAAAGGCCCTATTTTCACAGAGTAGAGAGAGACAGTTTTTGTCAGGTTGTATTTAGGTACAAGGTGGATTTAGAAAAGATCAGGCTTGTTCTGTACCAGGTGGTATATCAGTTCTTGTCCACTTGATCACACTTCATCCTCCATGGGAATTAGTTATTTTGTGCTATATGTGGCGAAGGTGCCTGCCCACCAATCTGGATGTGTTCAGCTTGGTGCCACAGATCACTGGCCCTCTGGTGAGGAGGCAAAAAAGAATCAAAGGGTGAGGGGCTGATGCTAAAGCTCCGAGATGGTGGCCCCAGTGGCCAGGGAGCCTACCTTCAGAATGGCCCTGCATCTCATCATGTGCCAGCAAGGGAGATGTATTTGCAAAGGAGCCTGGAAACTCTAGTTACAGTTCTGGATAGCCCCCCATTATACCTATATTTAAAAATCTTGGGGCCGGCCCAGTGGTATAGTGGTTAAGTTCATGCGCTCCATTTCGGCAACCCAGGTTCGAATCCTGGGCACCAACTGACGCACCACTTATCAAGCCATGCTGCGGCAGCATTCCACATACAAAATAGAGGAAGATAGACACGGATGTTAGCTCAGAGCCAAGCTTCCTCAGCAAAAAGAGGAAGATTGGCAACAGATGTTAGCTCAGGGCCAATCTTCCTCACACACACACACACACACACACAAATCTTTCTACCTCCCTATTCTATTGTAAGCATCCAGTAGTAGGGCAGAGTGTCTGAGTCTACATATCTTGCTTTGAATAGGGCCGAGAGAAGCTTCAAATCAATGCATAACACCATGGTGGTTGTGATGGTCTTAGAATCACACAGCCTTAGGGTTGGAAAGAAGCTTCTAGTCAAATCCTCCCACTTAAAGCTGAAATCAGGGATGACTTGGGTCAACTACTTCAGATTCTTCATAGTTGTATGCCTCTGGGTTTTGGATAAGAGTAAAGCAAAGAGACTTTTAAATCTCTGGAAAATGAAAATACTTGTATGAGTTTGGAAAATGGATACTCCAGCTTGGGTTCCCAGCCAAATAGCCTTGACAATATTTTCCCCTGACAACCAGCCCATGGTGTGTTTCAATGATCCTTCTCTCAGTAGAGCTGATTTTTGCATCTTGTGAGTATCTCTGTCTCCAGCCAAAACCTGAGGAGATGGCTTTTTTCTGCTCTGTAGGCGTCATTGAGTCAGCACTAATGCACCTATGAGTCAGACCAATGTGGGCGAAACATGCATTCACCCAGCACCCTGGAATAGAGGGCAGCATGAGGCACCGATGCCTTTGAAGAATACCAGGCATGGACTTGCCTAGGAGGTTTCATCATGGAACTAGAAAATGTGTTTTGAAGGAGTAGCAGGAGTTGTCCATCAGCAACTCTCCCAACACCTGCAAGAACTTGACTAATTCAAACATCTGAGATTTTTCTCCTTTGCAGATGTATTGATAGAGGAAGGAGGTCAAAGGGAGAGGAAGTTGGGATCCTTGGCATACTTCGTCTGGGCCAGGTGTTGGGTGAGGTTCCCTTCATATGTTGTCTCACGTGACATGTACTGTGCCCTCTCCTTTGTGGCTGCTTTGAGCTTGCAGCACCCAGCAAGATACTTAATCCATACTAGGAATTCAATAATAATTGCTTAGTTAAAAAGCATTAAATCAATATAAGGAGGAGGATGGAGCTCTGGCTTGAGTGTAGGGAGACCTGTGTTCTCGCCCTGGCCATGCTCAGCTACTGGATGACCTTGGGATAACCATCCACTCTGAACCTCAGATTCTTCATCTATAAAATGAGAAGGTTGAGTAAGATGATCCTTCAGGCCCAACCAATTCTAACTCTCAATGGTTTTATGATTTGACAGGCATGGGAACAGGAGAATCACAATGAAAGAAAATAACCGATACAGAGGAAGCATGCTGCTCACCAGCTCAGCCTCCCCAGATATGAATGTGCTCAGGGTGGGGGCTGTAGGCATGATGGAGCCAGGAGCCTGTTCCCAGCGGGGCCAGCAGCACCCATGGCCCATGCTCACAGTGTAACCACCAAGTGATGCACAGCTCTAGCTCTTGACACACACAATTCCACTTGAGGAAGCGCCAAGTGGCTAGCTACGAGAGAAATAATTACCAGATTGTCTGAAATAATTACAATTTCCAAACAAGTAAAGCACTATGCTGTCTGTCAATTCCTTGAAACACACATGCACATACAATTACAAGAGATTTTTGCCTGAACTCTGATGAGCACCAGCCTCAAAATATGCCTTGATGTTAAAAAGTCAAAAATGCAGACAGATATCTTTTTTTATTTTTGGTATGTAGAACACCTTTTTGTTAATCCCCGAGGAGTACAAATAAGCTTGTATTTGTGCGTACATGCACACGTTCAGAGTTTAGAGAGAGGAGTATCATCTTTAAAATGGGAATTATAGCACCGTTAACTCTCTGGGCTCAACCTGCAGCATTAGATTTGTCTGGCAACGCAGAGCTCTGGCGTCTCTCCCTAGTAAGCACGAGCAAAGGCTAACGCAGGGTGAACGTATGCAGCAGGTCTTTGAAGAGTCTTGAAAATGCCAAGTCCCTGGGTGTTTGACCAGAGAGGAAACGTGCCCATGTCCAGCCATCCAGTGAGAGAAGGGAGGCAGCCTCTCCCCGACCATCTTTCATCTGCACTCAGCTCACTGAAATCGCTCATTTTATGGGATGCCCAGGGTTGAAGATGACGCATTTGTTCTGCCCACAGAATGACAGTATTTCCATTAGCGCATTTTGGATTCTGTTTCTCCCAGAAATGGGTTAATATTCTTGTGTGTACATCAGTGTGTGTGTGTGTACATATGAGCATGTATGTGTGCATGAACATGGATGTGTGCGTGAGCATGTATACGTTTGTGTATATGGACATGTATGTGTGTGTGTGTGTGTGTGTGAGTGTGGCATGAATGTGTGTATGTGTGCGCACTTTGAGGTGCTGAAATTATTTAAAATACAGTCAAGTCAGCTAACAGAGTCATTCTTAGACCCACTTTATGTTATTGTTGTATTTTTCTTTCTCTCTGAATCGAAAATGATGCAGAACTAAGGAACTGCTCTTGTCTTAATTACCACAGAAATATTGCTAATTAGAAACGAGGGAAGAAGTGTTAAGGATTTGCCTCAGAATCAAAGGCAGCATTATTTTCCAGTGGATATTAAAAGACTTGCAAAAGAGGCTAAGATGATGTGGTAGATAGAGTTGTGAAGTATGTTCGGGGCCCCAGTGGTAAAACGGCTGGAAGGGGAAATTAAATATCTGGGAGGAAAATGTTCTCAAATGTTGGAATTATGCCTGCAGCCATAACACTGGATGCTGTGATCCTGTCTACCTCCAACACAAAGCGGGATCAAGAGACCTCCAAGGAACCTGAGGGTGGAAAAAGTGTTGGTGGCTTCAGCAGGGGCATCTCCACCCATCTATCCCTCAGCAGACATTGGCGGTAGCGCTCATGCAAATATTTTGAATGTAGCATCTTCCTCCTACCCCGCCCACGTTTCCCATTGCTCTCTCTCTCTCTCCCCCTTTTTTTTTTTTTTTTTTGTGGGAAAGACCAGCCCTGAGCTAACATCCGTCGCCAGTCCTCCTCTTTTTGCTGAGGAAGACTGGCCCTGGGCTACCATCCGTGCCCATCTTCCTCTACTTTATATGGGACGCCGCCACGGCGTGGCTGACAGGCAGTGCGTCGGCGGGCGCCCGGGATCCGAACTCGTGAACCTCGGGCTGCCAAGCGCGGACTAAACCGCTGCGCCCCATCCCCATGTCTTTTTTTTTTTAAAGCCATTTTTCAGCCTCAAACTGAGTATGTGCTTGAGGAATAAATCAAAAGATTAAAAGACAATGAGGGGCCTATCTCTTGGGGTCCATTCCACATGGCAAGACCCCTGCGTTTGTGGAAGACTGAACTTCTAGATGAGCAGGGAGCAAGGAGATGGCACGCGCTGGCCTGGGTGCCTCCTGGTTTTGATCAAGTGTCTCCGGGTCTGATTCAGCTCCCAAGCCTGAGGCAGACTGTGGCAGCTACCTTTAACCACAAAGGCAGCACCGACATCAGGATTTATCTGATCGTTGTCAGTATTTCTAATGTTTCAATTACTGAGCCAGAAATTAAGTCTGGAGGCATGAGGAAAGGGGCAGGATGAGATTCAAGCAGTCGTGT
The DNA here is from genome assembly GCA_031878705.1 of Tapirus indicus. Taxonomy (NCBI): domain Eukaryota; kingdom Metazoa; phylum Chordata; class Mammalia; order Perissodactyla; family Tapiridae; genus Tapirus; species Tapirus indicus. The sequence goes on from CM062922.1 coordinate 83,918,191, forward strand.
GAGAGCAATTCAGGAATGGGAAGGAAAAAGGTAGGAACTGACACGGTGGAAAAAGAAAATAGAAAGAATAGAATGACTCAATGTCCCCAAAGTAGGAATCCCAAAAGAAACAACGTACCAGAGATAGATAGATTACTTACTCCAAAACGATGCCATATTTCCTCTTGCTTTAGATTGATGGCTTCAGTACATCCATAGAGCAACAACCGGTTTAAAATCTAGGCTGTGCGACCACGGATAAGTCACCCAATCTCTCTGAATTCTAGTTCTTTTGTCTGTGTACTATTCCCTGCCCTGACTACCTCACAAGGTTGTTATAAGGATCAAACAAGGTAATATGTGTGCGGGGCTTTGTAAATTGAACAGCACTGTACGCATGGCAGGTGTGATTATAGTTGTGTGTCAGCACTAGACAGATGAGCTTCGCCATCCAAACTCAGAATCGGCGGTATGTGCTCACATACAAAAACTTGGCTTTCAAGACTGGTTAAAGTTATCAGAAACAATCCTCTTCTACCTTCCACCCCAATCATGGGGTAAAAGGGAAGCGTTCCTATTGTCAAGGTACCATGTAAATTAAGGTTACTTTTCTATGGCCTCCTGATTGCTGACACAGAATTTAAAAAGTCAAACAATACTATAAGACACATAATGGAAAAAAGCAATTTCTTGGCTCATCCTTCTCAACACTGAGGGCTGCTCTTCAGAAGCAACCACTTTTAGCCATTTATTTTAGTATTTACCAAAATAAATTTAGATAATATATTTAGACTACTATTTCTTGAGGTTATTTTTTTCCTTCAAATTTTAGAAGCCATATATTGATTTGCCCCTGTGGAAAGTAAGGATTTAACTCTCATACAACTGAGGCCTCACACCACCTACCACTCGTGCACACAAACACACAGGAATGCTCACACACGCACACAGACATTTCCCCTACCCACCCTTCCAGTATAGCTTATCGCAATCTTTGGTTAAATCAATATTTAGTACTTACACTATTTTGCCTTTGTAAATATTGTTCACAACAAAAGCTGTGTAGGGTACAATTATCACAATTAATCTCTTGTGTAACTTCTTGGTTGTCCCTAGAGTTCAACTTTCCATCTGCTTATTTTCCATTGTGACTAACTACAATTCTTAGCAAACTCTTTGACAGACCCATAAAACATAGCAACAGCCAGGCACAGCAACCAAAGGGTCTTTCTGTGTTTCCTAGGAGATGCTCCTCCCAGTCTGCAGTCTTCCTGCCCATTCATGGGCTGCTCTGCAGGTCTGTGACACACCAGTCCTCATGGAGTGTCCTTCACTTGCCTCTTAGGAATTCCTTTTCCTTCTCTCTTCTGTAAGATCCTCGGTTTCCTACACCCAATGCCTCCCTCCTTTTTGGCTTACTCCATTGTTTTGTGGCATACATCCCCTACTAGCTTCCCAAGAAATGATGCATCAGAGGTAAATTTTTTCAGATTGAGAACTTAGATGTCTGAAATGCAACTATTCCTCCCTCACACTTGACTGGTAGTTTGACTGGGTATAAAACTTTTGGTTGAAAATTATTTTCACTCAGAATATTAAAGGAATCACCCTACTGTCTTTTAGAAACCAGTGTTGCTCTTAGAAAGCTGATGCTGTTCTGATTTCTGATATTTTGTATGTCACTTGCCTTTTTTCTCTGGAAATTTTTAAAAGAAGCCTTAAGATCTCTTTATTCCTGGTCTGAAATTTCATGACGGCATGCCTTGACATGGTTCCTATTGTCATTTATTGTGCTGGACACATAGCAAGCCCTTTCATTCTGGAAAATCATGTCATTCAAAAGAGGACAATTTTCTTACATATTTATTTAAGAATTTCCACTCCTCTATTGTCTTTGTTTTCTCTTTCTCTGACTCTTGTTAGTTGGAAATTGGACCTCCAAGGATAGATCACCTAATTTTCTTATCTTTTCCTTCCTGTTTTCTATCTTTCTATTCTATTTTCTGGGAGAGTTCCTCACTTGTATCTTCTATTCATTCTGTTGATTTTTAAAATTTTTTCTGTTATCTTAATCTTTAATATCCAAGAGCTTTTTCTTGTTTTCTGAATGTGCTTTTATATACAGGATCCTGTTTTGTTGCTTCACGGATGAAATGTTTTCTCTCAAGTTTTCTTCTGTTGTGTCTGACTCTCATTTCCTTCTTTGTTTGTTTGGATCTTTTCTATACTAGGGTCTTTCCTCAAATGTCTGTTAATTCTTTTCTGTCTATTCGTGTCTTAAATATGAACGAGCCGGGCAGCCTGGTGGTGTAGCGGTTGGGTTCGCGCACTCCACTTCAGCGGCCTGGGGTTCATGGGTTCAGATCCTGGGTGTGGATCTACACACCACTCATCAAGTCATGCTGTGGTGGCATCCCACATACAAAGTAGAGGAAGACTGGAACAGATGTTAGCCCAGGGCCAATCTTCCTCACCAAAAAAACAAAAAACAAAAAAGAATGAGCCACTAGAAATCTAGTTAGATGCTAGGTGTGTGTGCATACACATGTGTACACACACTGTGGGGGTGGGGTGCCTGTATGACTATAGAATAACTAGCAGGGTGATCAGTTGCAGTCTCAGTCACTTAATTAGGAGACATTTCATTTCCCTGGAGACATTTTTCCAGTCTCCTTCCCAGGAGGTGAGAGTAATACAGGCCTAACCAAGAGGGGGAAAGGACTAGGGGGGCAGGGAGAGTCTCATGGTTCAGTATATCAATTTCACTTAATAACCCTGTTTTCAGTACTTTCCCCCACATCTGCTATTGGCTGTGGCTGATGGCCTCGGATCCACAGTCTGTCTGACTCAGTGTCTCCAGAGAGTGAATCTCTTGCCTTCTGTAGAGATGAGGGTAGGAAAGTTGACTGGGTGGGGAAGGAGGGGGACTCTAGGGGTCAGCAGCTCCCCATGCAGACTTTCACCTGGTCTTCCTGTTTGCAGTACCTCCTGCCACCAGTCTTCAGAGGCACCTGTGTCTCTAGTCCCTGAGTCTTTCCTGAGTTCCAAATCAGATACAGCTTTTTGGCTCCCCTTCTGCAGAGACTGTCTCTGCTCTTCTAAATTGGTGGCCTATGTTCACCTGCTTCCCATCTTTCAAAATTTTGTTGCCACTTCTCCTCTGCTGTGAGTGCCTCCTTCATGGATTTAAATCTTTTTTCCTTTCAGAGAGTGTGTTAGTTGTCTATTGTTATATAACAAATCATCACAAATGCAGCCACTTAAACAGCACACATGGATTATCCTACAGTTTCTGTGGATTGGGAATCCAGCACGTTTTAGCTGAGTCCTTGGCTCAGGATCCCATAAGGCTAAAATAATGATGTTGGCCAGCTGCATCTTCATGGAAGCTTGACTAGAGAAAGATCCACTCGCAAACAACTTCAGGTTGTTGGCAGAATCCATTTCTTTGCAGTTGTAGGACTGTGGTCCCCACTGTCTTGCTGACTGTTGACCAATCTCAGGTCCTTGCCACATGGCCCCTCCATCTCAACAGTGAAGAACCTCTCTTGCATTGAATCCCGCTCATGCTTCAGATCTCTCTGACTTCCTTACCGGAACCAGTCAAAACAAACTCCACCTTTAAAAGGCTCATGTGATTAAGACAGGCTCGCCTGGATAGTTTCGTTATCTTAAGGTCAACTGTGCCATATAACATATCTAGTTACAGGAGTAAAAGCTCATATTCATAGTCCCAGGGATTATGCAGGGTGTGTATCTCATGGGGTGGGAGAACTTGGGGGCCATGTTAGAATTCTGCCTACCACAGTGAGATTTTTAAGAGGGAGCAGAAATAAAGTGTTTTAATGCCAGATGTTTAATCATAAGTCTCTCATGCCCTAGTTAACACATTGCTGCTGTTATAGGACATTTCAGTTACTATCGGTGCTTCAGATAACAGCAAACTTGATCCCCAACTTTTCACATGTGGTGTTCCCTTTAGTTGTGGTTCAGGAAGAAGGGGCCTTCCTCCTCTCTCATTCAAACGAGTGAGCCTTATGTGCCTAAGAACCCAAAGCACACTCTGAGTGGACTCCCACATTCCCCTCCAAAGCATGAGCCTAGTAGGAGCCCAGGAGCCAGACTGGAGAGTTGTGGTTCTGATCTGTCCTCAACAGTCCAGAAACACACAACCAGGTGAGGTCGCTGCTCCTGGCCCGTGCACAAATGCTGCGTACCAGCACTACCCAGCTGCATGAAGATATTACCAACGGAAGACAGCACCTTGGCACAGGGACATGGTGATTTTTCCTGGTTTGGCAGATCCCAATGGTAGTTGTTGTATTCAGTGATGAATCACTAATTTCTAGAAACCTTGACGGGAACCTGAAGGCGGGAGATAAATGTGAGTGGGGGTATTGCTCCGAGCATTCCAGTAGATAAATGACTAGTCATGACTAAAAGATGGTTTTACATTTTCTGAGTGTAATCAAGTGAGATGTAACCAATATTCTGTAGTTCATTAGCCTCATGTCTCCTAAGCTTCACTGTCAGGCACTGCCTCATGGAAAGGCTCCCTGTCCATCTCACCTTTTTTTTTTTTTAATTTCAGCTTAGAGTAAAACTGGTGGGAGAGCCACTGGCAGGTAACCAGAGAAGGAGGGGCCCTGAGGAGAGGAAAAGGTCACACACAATTTGGTCTTAGACTGAAAAGGAGAGAAGAGAGAAAGCAGGGAGGCAGGAATGGGGAGAAAGATTGACACGGGGAAAAATCGTCTGATTCCAGGACCTTTCAGATGCATGTGCATTTCTCATTATAGCCGACTAGGCATAGCAAACCAATAAAATGTGTGCAATATTTGGAAGGAGTTCATAAAGGAGGCTCCTCTGGTTGCTGCTGGATGGAGAGGCAGCAGGACATACTTTATACACATTCAGCCTTCAGTCCCAGCGAGGGTCTCTGGGCTTCCTTTTCAAAAAAATGTACTTTATCCGTTTTCCTGTGGAAAGGAGGGGTAGAGAGACAGGGTTCTGAGACTCTAACCCAGGGAGGATATGAGACTGCCCCCTGCAGAGGGGCTGAGAGCCCCTGTGAGGGATCCTGCCTTGGCCGTGCCTGTGTCAAGGTCCACCTGGTCCACCGTGGAGATCAATGCTGAGAGCCTGGCTGTGGTCTCACCTGGATGGAATCTCAATGGCTTCCCACAGGTCTCTTTATTTGGGTCTTTCCCACCCGGAACCACCTTTCATGCAGCCATCTTTTGACTTCTAAAACCCAAATCTAATCATGTTAGATTCTCTACTTAAAAACTGTTGGTGGGTAGCTGGCCCAGTGGCGTAGTGGTTGGGTTCATGCACTCTGCTTCAGCGGCCCGGGGTTCGAGGGTTCAGATCCCAGGTACGGACCTACACACTGCTCATCAAGCCATGTTGTGGTGGCATCCCACATACAAAATAGAGGAGGATTGGCACAGATGTTAGCTCAGGGTCACTCTTCCTCACACACACACACAAAACCCATTGGTGGACCTCAGTTGTCTACAGAGCAAAGCCCAAGGCCAAATTTCTTAGCAGGACATTCAATGCTCTTACAACATGGTTTCAGCAGTGTCATCTGTAGCTGCCACATCCCATTCATAGGTGCATGCTTTATCCCCACTGAACTGCACCTCTCCCTGAATTCACTCGGTCCTGTCACACTTGTTGCCTTTGTACACGCTGTTCCTTCTGCCTAGAGCACTCTTTCTTTCATTGTCTATATGTCAGAGAGTATGCTCCTCATTCTTCAAGTACCAGCCCCCATTTCACTGTCTCTGAACTTTTGTTCCTTACCACTGCTTCCTACTTGTCTTTTCCACTTCAAGGCACACAAGGATCAGCAGAGTGGGCTAGCTGTTAATTAAGGAGAAGTAAAGACTATATAGGCTCAAGGTTGCACATAACGGGTTGGCTGAGGATGGCTACAGTCCCACATTAAATAAATATAGGGACACGTGACTTCACCATGACTCAGGGGGGAAGTGCCAGTCTTATATGGAGGGCACTGGGGTAGAAGATGCTGGTTTCAGAGATGCCCAGTGAGCTGTATCTGGTGACCCGGGATCAGGGCTCTCCTAAGGAGGTTTGTAGGAGGCAGGCCAGCTTACCTGGGAGACAGAGGTCCCCTGGCACACATCAGACAGTTAATGTTTGTGGTGTGTCTGTTTGGACAGTAGTTGATCTTAAATAGAGAGTCAGGTGTTGAGCTAGGAAGACAAAGTGCAGAGGAAGGAAGGGAGAGAGTGAGATGCCCTTTGCAGGGCAGCACCAATTGTTCATTTCACTCCAGCTCAGCAACAAGCCTGATCTGGCAATGGAATAGACTGGCTGACTTGAAGTGAGCCTCTGCCCACTTGCCCACACTACCATCTTGGGAAATTCACTTGCTTCCCAGTGTGTACATGTCTTTATGTACAATGGAGGGAAGTTTTCAGACTTCCCAAGAGTCCAGAGGAAGCCTCTCCAGTTCAGAGCATCTGCCACATGCTGAGGTGACACGGGGCGACCTGACAACTCACAACACGTCCTGCAGACTCAATAGTGATGAAAGGCCACTCACACTTTGAAACGCCTCCTGAAAGGCACACCAAGCCTGGGGACTTAGATGTGTGGTATCATTTTAGATTTCTCCACGTCTGAACTCTGAAAAGTGACACTGCCCTCATGGCCTTTCTGCCTTTAGTCCAGGTTGGAGGGGAGTTCCACATCCCGTTAGGTGTGTCCCTGTCTTCACAGAGACAGTGCAAAGAGAGGGCATCCTTAAGATGAGAGATTGCCGGTAATTCTGCTTCTCGCTCGATGGACTGAATCTGTGCAGGCAGATTCTATCCCTCTGTGGTCCACTTCCCCTTAGCCTTTTGTACACATCACACTTAACTCCACCCCAGAGTAAAAGTAACCTCCTATGTCTGTCTTCCCACTATCCTGGGGAGCTTCTCGGAACCCCCAGCCGGCACAGTGCTTGCACACGGTGAGTCATGAGCGCACCACAAAAGTGAGCTTGGCTTCCTCCCTTCTCCCATTCTTTGATCCTTCTGCCGTCCTTTTATCTAATTCTTTCCCTCTCCTCTTCTTTTTAATCTTTCTCACCTCCCAGTACCCGTCAGACTGACAGAGGCTGAGGGCAGACATAAAACACCAGGCTCATATCCCAAATGGAAAGCTCAGTGCTCATAACTTTCCAATTCCACTCTCCAAGAAACCAGAACTTTCTCCTCCTTGGGCACCGCCTTTATACTTCTCTGTCACATCCCTCTTTCCTCATGCATATGACCCTCTCTGGCACATCGTCTTCCCAGGCAGTGCCTATAGCTCAAAATCTTTCTGTGCCTCCATGAAAAGCAATATGGTGCTGCGATTCAGGACCTGCTCCCTGGAGTTGAATGGCCTTAGTTTTAATCCTGGCTCTGCCACCTACTAGCTGTGTGAACCTGGATGAGTTCACCAAACTCTCTATGCCTCAGTTTACTCACCTATGGAATGGGAGTGATAATAACAGCACCCACCTCATAGAGTTGCTTTTGGGATTAAATAAATTAATGCACGCAAGGCGATCAAAGCTGTGCCAGGCGCTTGGTGAGCGCTACACAAGTGTTGCTATTATTATTTTTAATATTATGAAGGAATCACAGATACAGACATTTTCAGGCATATAGCCTCAATAATTACATCCTCAGTCTCTCTGTTTCCACCAAATCTTCCTCCTCAGTCTGCAAACAGTCTTAAATCTCTTATATTCTAAATAAAACTTGCCTCCTACTCTATCTCCACCTTAAGCTGTTTCTCCCTGTCTCTTTCCTTCTCTTCAGTCGACATCATTAACTGAGAAATCTACACTCACAGGCTCCACCTCCTCACCTCCCATTCATGCCTCAATCCGTAGCAGTCTGGCTTCAGCTGCCCAGGCTATTAAAACTCTTCTCACTCGGATCGCCAATAACCTCCCTACTGCTGCATCTAATTACCTCTCTGTCACTTTTGACCCCAGTGACCACTCATTTTTTCTTAAAATATTTCCTTCATTTCTGAGACACTATTCTTTTCTGGTTGTAACACTCAACTTTTGGTATGTTACACTCAAGTAATAATCCCCAAATTTCAGCAGCTTACAACAGCAGAGGTTTTCCTTTATGCTCACATTCCATGTCACCTGAGGGTTGGATGTAGCTCTGCTCCTCGTATATTCTTCATTTGGGGATCCAAGCCGAAGGAACCGAGGATCTTCTGACGGAACCACAGTGACTCCTAGGACTTCTGCTTGGATGTAGTTACATCACCTTTCCTCCTGTTCCACTGGCCAAAGCAAGTCCCATGGCCCAAGCCTGACACCAAGAAATCAAACAAGAGCACTCCTCCCGCTTAGCCTCTTTCACGGGATCGTGTTCATCCACCCACTTCTTAAATATCAGTGCTTTCCAGAGCTTTTTACTCTACAGATCCTCTGCAGGTAATCCTACCCATGCCCTGAACCTCAGTAAGGACCTATATTCCTAAGATTTCTAAATTTCTAGCACAGACGTATTTAACAGTCCTTTGGACTTAACCTCTCCAAAATTCAACTCCTTTTCTTACCTTCCTCTCCCTTTATTCTCCATCATAGTTAATGACAATGTCGTCAATCCAAATGTCGAAATCTGACACCTAGGACGGCTTAGTTCTTCCTCCCTCCTCGTCTCATCTAATGAGCCAACTACAGTGCATTCTACTTTTAAGATAAGTCTGTCATCTCTTCCCCTTGCTCTCTCGTTACTCTGGTATTACCTGAGTTTTGGCCCTCACTATTCCCTCCTTCAATATCAGTGATTCTCAACTGGCCCGCCTGCTTTTGCCACTCTTCTCTCGAATCCATCTCTGCAATGCAGCAAAGAATATCTTCTCCGCTCTGATCTTCTCCACTCTGATCTCCAGATCATGATCCACACCACTCTGATCTTCTCTGCTTAAGAAACTTCAAAGGCTCTCCCATTAACCTGCAGTAAAATTCAGGCTCCGTATCACGGCATTCAAGGCTCTTCAGAGCCAGGACCCAGCCAGTCTTTTCATCACCCTGTCCCACTACTCCCCATCTTGCCCCCTCTGCTTTGGCTGTATTGAACTTCTCACCAGTGCCAAATGCCTCGTGAGGTTTCCTGTTCCCATGTATTTACTCACGCTGTTCCCTCCGTCCAATGCTCTGCTCATTATCTTTGCTGAACACCTGATCTTCCAAGATCTAGTCTCAACGCCTCTCAAAAGACCTCTCCCAGCCTCGCCAATTCCCCTTGTCCCTCCTCTATGATAAGTCACAGCAACCTTTGTTCTAACATCAACACATTACATTATCATTCACATCTTTCTCTTCTGTATGGACTGGGAGCTCCCAGAGCAGGAACTGAATTATTGTCATCTTTGAAATTGCTCAGGAACTAAGGCAGTGCAGGCACATTAGATACTCAGTAAATGTTTATGGAGGAAAAGAATAAACAAACGAATGACATAAGCCAGTCTGTGTCACATTAACGCAATGGTCAGATTTTTTTTTCCAGTTATTTGTTTTACTCTCTGGCTGCTTGCTGGCTCTAGGAGACACAGTCTCCTTTTCCTGTTGGAGGACTAACTTCCTGTCTTCATGTTCAAAGTGGTCTCTCTGGAGCCCTGAAAGTCTCCAGCCTCTTAGCATTCCTTAGCAAACCTCCCTTTCCTAGAGCCTGTCCCTCCCCTAACAAGGCTCCTCCACAGCTATGCTCCCTGCTCTCCAGCTTCCCTCAACAGCCCCCCTGGCAGCTCAGGCCCTCCTTAGACTCTCCCCGGAGTCATCTAAACCTGGATTATATCAGCACTCGCTGCCTCTGGTTTTTCTCGGTTTCCTTTCATCTCCATCTCTGCCAGGACTGGCTATGTTCTTTGCAGGGCCCAGCGCAAAACAACAATGTGGGGTTCCTTGTCTAAACATTATTAAGAATTTCAAGATGGCAACAGCAAAGCACTAAGCCAAGCACAGGTCCCTTCTGAGCACAGGGCCCTGTGTGACCCTGCGGTTCTCGTGCCCATGAAGCCTGCCCTCAGCTCTGCCCCCCAGTCCCAGGTCAAAGCCACATACAGGGGGTCATCTAGGAATACATCACTTCTTCAGGAAGATGAGTTAGCAAGGGTGAAGAGAGCGTGCATGTTTGCCTTCATGAGGACAGAAGCATTGGAGACAATTTGGTGAAATAAGTTAAATCGGAATAAGGTTTTCAGTTAATGCAGATGGAAAAAGGGAGTTAAAAAATTATATGTGTGTATTATATATGAGATTAACATATGATTATGTTTGGTAAGTAAAGGGTTGGACCATGTAAAAGTTATTTGAAAAGTAAGAATAAGCTATCTCATTAGGAGCATTTTGTAATTATGAAGAAATTGCTTGTCATGGTTTGCATCAAATCAGGAGATGTCGAGTGATGTTAATTCTGTGGCTTGAGAGTGTGGGCGTAGATTGCCCTTCTTCTCTATTAGGACTCTGTCAGATGACAAGAGGACAGGCGACAGGCTGAGCAGGATTTGCGAGCTGATTTACTTGTCCATCCATTTATTCAACTAAACTTTTATTGAGGCCTCATTTCATGCCAGTGACTCAGATTTGGAGTTTCCTCCCAGCGAGGGCAACGAGAGATCAGATTGGGGGCTGGCCCTGGAGCTGGAGACAGGGTACGTGTACTGGATACCAGACAGTGCCCCCTCTGAATCCACTGTAAACTTACAGTGAAATAAAGCTTACACTTGCAAACAAAATGCCAGCAGGGATGGGCACAGTGTCCTTGTGGAGAAGAAGGGCTGAGAAAGGGAGGGCCCAGGTGGGGAGTTGGAGGAATTCCTTTACCTCTTTGGTCTTCCTCTTTCCCCTTCCTCCAACCTAACGTTAATTAATGCAAATAAGGGAGGCTCCAGGATCCTGGGATTTGCCCCAGCTGAGCGCCACACTGCCACCAGTTGTCACAGTCTTGCACTCCTGCCGGGAGAGACTTCCAGCGAGACTTGCATTTGTAGAGGATCTTCTGGTCTACAACCGTTATCTCATTTTAATCCCCACAATAGCCTTGTTTGGTAAATATTAGGTTGAACCATATGAAATTGCCATGTCTGTAGGTCAAATAGAGTTAAATGTTGACAATTTCTTATGGTTCAATCTAACACTGGCAGTCTTATTATTTCCATCATTATTTTCTCAGTGACAAGTACGGAAGCTTAGGGAGACTTCACCAGTCTCACAGAGCTGGGCATGGGGTTCAGACTTCAAGCTGAACTTGAACTCAGATTCACGTTCTTTCCGACGTTTGGTGCCCTTGTTATAAATGGTAAATCAGCTCCATGAGCAGCACACACAGGTTTGGGAGTCTCATGTTAATGTGCTTTGACTGTCCTTTTTTTTTTTTCAGCCCCAGATTGAGTAATGGTTCTCTGTACAAACTCATTCATTTTTAATCAGTTGACTGTAATGATTTGTTACAAATGATCTTTAATTCTCAGCTGTGGTTAATCAGTCCTGAAAGGCACTTTTCTGTTATTTTATTTGGATAGGACTTTTAGTGAAATACTTGCCCACCATTACTTAATCACTTGTTTGTTTTCCCTCTGCACACAGTTTCTAGCAGCTTACAGCAGTATTTAATGTGGGCGTTTTCCCTTTACCGAGTGAATTGAGTTCTCATAGCCGTAGGCACAGGGACCTGGGAGGGTCAGTGCTGTGGTTTGATGTTAATTGACCCTCTTCTGCAGGCTAAGCACAAAGCTGGGCGCTGAGGATACGTTGACTTATACGTAGACAATTGCAACACAACTTGGGAAGGTAATTATGAGAGTGCATGGTGTGGGAGAGAGAAGGTGGAGGGGATGGCACCTAAGCCATCCCTGGAGTGTCAGAAGTCTTCCTGGAGGAAGTGAATCCTAGATGATCAATATTAACCAGGGAGAAGTTTCTAGGCAGATGGAACAACACATGCAAAAGCCCAGAGAGGGAGAGCATGGGAACTGGGAAGATTTAAGTAGTCGAGCAAGGTGGGAGTGCACAGCGGAGGCAGGGGAGGGTGGCAGCGAGAGCCGAGGTTGGGGAGGTAAGTGGAACCAGAGCATGGAGGGCCTTGGGTACATCTTAAACCTTGAGAGGTTTAAGAAGAGAAATAACCTGAGTAGATTTACTTTAGAAAAATCCTTGTGGGAGCAGCGTGGAGAATGGATTGGAAGGGGGCGGAGAATGGAGACAGGAAGCCCAGTGAAGAGGAGCATGAGGAGGAGGTGAAACAGACAAGAGATGCTAGAGGCCTGAGAGAAGTGAGCAGCTGTGAGGATGGGGAGAAGCGGGTGGATTGGAAGTGAAGGCTGGGCCCCAAGAGAAGGCGTGGTAAAGGAGGAAAGGTGCAGGAGATGAATTTCTAGTTTTACTCTTTCAGGGCTGGGCTGGGGTACTCGCCTGCTGCCCAAAGAGAACATACACTCTAGCTCCAGGCCAGTGTTATCCCTAGACAGGAGCGGCTGCCCCTGCAGACAGGGCTAGGAGCTATGCCCTTTCCTGAGCCCTCAGCTCTCTTGAGGCAACTGAAATCTGCTCTGCATAATCTCCAGTGATCCTGACCAATGAAAGGAAATTGAAGACCTTTCCTTTCCCCTCACCATCCCCAGGTTCTGCTATTTCTGGTCCTCCTGGAAGTCGGGCATCACCACTGGAAGATCTGAGTCAAACCCTGGAGCTGATGATTCTAGAAGGTTACCTTTCAGATCATTTTGTCCGGGGATGCAATCAGTCCAGGCTCGGCTGCAGGGGGAGGTGAAGCCCACCTGAGATCTCTTCACGGCCTGTTTGTGGAAGGGACCCCAGCTTCTGAAGGCAGGAGGGCACGTGGAGCCTCTGTTACTAGGGTGGCTCCCGTCAGCACGATGAGAGGAAGGACTAGATGATGAGGGAACTGCCGTGGCAATGATGTGGTCTGACTACAAAAGCAAAAAACAAAAACCAAACACAGTACCAGCTTCCTCCCCACTCTACATTCAAGAACCATTTACCAGCTGGGACCTCCTTCGCCGTCCTTTTTGTCAAAGCACAGAAAGTGTGAGGTAGATTTAATTTGCCTTCTTTATCTCTGTTTTTGGTGGCCTTACCATACTCCCTTTATCCTTTTGATGTTCCCTATCACAGTCCTTAAATCCCACTTTTCTCTTGGTGTACCAGACCAATAGCTGATGTGACTAACTCATGCTATAGTGTGATTGACTTATGCTTCGGTTTAAAATGCAAATATCTCTGGAAAGGGCAAATAGTAGGACAAAGGTATGAATCTAATGGTAGAAATGTGAGTTTCAGAAACAGGGACTTGGAGGGTTTTGCGAAAACCTTCTGATCACACTGCATAAGCAACTGCCTGGCCTAAGGATGGGCCGTCTTGGTTCTGACCCATTCCCAGAAGGAACTGTGAGGTTTCTTTAGAACCTCAATGATGCAAATCAGAGACAGTCTGTGTTTCTCTTCAACCTCACTTTGAGGAAATGAATCTCAAGGAAAGATTCAGGAGCCACCAGGTCTCTGCACAACTGGTTCTTTCTGCCTGAGGCGCTCTTTCCCATCTCGGGAGCCCCGGCGCGAGATCCTCTCTGCTCCGACCTTTCTCAGACTTCTGCTTGGGGTCCCGGGTGCTTTGTTCACACCTCCGTTAAACTCTTGACGCCGGAGCCATGTGACACGTCTGTCTGGACCGGTGAGTATGAGCTTCTCCCCATCGACTGTGAGTCTCTCTTGAGGGCAGGAGTCATTTCTCATTCAGCTCTTTGTCTCCAGTGACTTTTAGTTCTGGTAGAAAATAAGTGACCATAAATGGGCTTTTTTGGTTTTGTGCTTTCTTTTCTTTTCCTCAGGAGGGGTACAAAAAGATGAGTGCAATGTGGAGGGCTGTGTGGGCTTTTGTTTAGGAGCATCCCTCCAGCCTTCCTCAAGGCTATACTGTCATATTCATCAGGCCCTCCCTGGGGAGACTAGGATGAAAAAATTACTATCTGTGCCTTCAAGGAGCTCACAATGTCAGTTCAAACATAGATGTAAGAGAGTGAAAATGTTGAAAGCATGGTTTGCTCTTAGTCCATGTGGATGGCCTTGTCCTGAAAAACTGGAGACTGGCCAACACTGACTAGGTTGAAATCTGAAGGTGTGAGGAAACTTCCAAGATTCTGCCTCAGGTTCTTGAGTATAAACCCAACATCTGGGGGGTCAGCAACCTCCCTGTAGGCCAAGAGAAGTTGGATTAACCAGAGGTGGTCCTGACTCCCCTCCACCCTCCTATCCTGGGAATATTTGGAAATGTGTGTATGGCAGTCGGAGTGCCTGGTGGAGGGCGTGCCAAGAGAGGGTGCGTGGAGGCCAGAGATAAAGATCATCCTGCACCAGCCTGGACAGTCTCACCCAAAGAAGAATCAACTCACCCAAAATGGCAATAGCACGGTCTACAAAACACAAGGCTAAACGACAGCCTTGGATCACACCGGCACCCCAAGAATTCAAGGTTCTAGATAGAAGTTCAATTTTTGAAGACTCAGGTGCTGATTACAGAAAATAAACCTTCTTTTTCTAGGGCCTCCCTCATGTTAACCCACAGTCAATACTCTTCTCCACTGGATTAAACTCCTCCACCTCCGCAGACCAGGCTAAGATTGAGACTCTACTCAACCTACTGTAGCCCAAGGGACAGTGGCCTTCTAGTTACACCGCAGACAGTTACTCTCTCTGCTCCAATCCTGTGCCTCCCCTTCCCATTTCCCACAAGGCCAGCATCTGAGCAGAGAAAATTTGGACACCCCAACCCTGGTTGTGACCCCGTGGACCCCATTTGCATTGTTCTGGCTTTGTACCCAGCTTCCTGGGTTGCTCCTATAAGCACTAAGCTCTTCACCTCTGGTTTTGCCTCCTTTATTTTGCCCTGGCTCAGATTTCTTAAATATTCTACTTCTCCAGATTTTGACCATGTACAGTCTTACCCAAAAAAGAATGATCTCACTCAGAATGACGATGGTGTCCCTACTGATTTACACCAGAGCCTTATTTGAATCCACTTCCTGCTTGACTGGGTGACTCCCCACCTTCTCCCTCCAGTTCACAGGCCTCAGAAGCAGGCCCTGGTCCACAGAGCTGCCTGACCAGGCCTTTGATGAGGGAGATGGACTCAGGTGCTATCTGTGTCTTCTGCTCAGGGTCCAAGTCCTGTGTCCTCCGTGCTCATGCTGGCTGATGGGGAAGCAGCAGAGGGGAAGCAACCCAAACAAAACCAGAGGAGAGTCCTTCATTAATG
Organism: Tapirus indicus; assembly: GCA_031878705.1. Lineage (NCBI taxonomy): Eukaryota > Metazoa > Chordata > Mammalia > Perissodactyla > Tapiridae > Tapirus > Tapirus indicus. Next base: position 83,933,475 of record CM062922.1, read on the forward strand.
CCTGGGCAGTTGATCTTTTATCACTGTAGCAACTGATCTCCCTTCACTGTAGGTCCAAGGGAGATGATGAGATTGAGCAAATGAAAATTGAACTTGTTCTGAGAAGACAGGAATCCTGGGCAGTTGTAAAGTTGTGCCCTCTGGGTCAGGCCCTTTGAGAGGAAATTGGCTATTTTTGAGGAGGACCTGAGAACTGCCACCAGAAAATATATATTCAGCCTCTGGCCCTGAGGGTCATACCTCTGCCAGCCTGGTATTGGCTTAGCCAATTACCTGCCCCATAGGAGCCATTTAAAGGAGAGAAGAAATATTCCCCTCTGTCCACACCTGGGCAAAGAGGGGCTCTCCATCAGGGCCAGGGCTCTTCTTAGATTCAAAGCTTTCACTTTCCCTTTTTGGCCTCATTTGGGGCTTCTTTCATCCAGGAGAGCACATATCTTAAGACAGGAAATTACCCTGGTGATTGATGTCTAGCAAATGCAATTAAGCCCCAGTTAAGTGCTCTCCAAGGGGTGCCCTTCCAGTGTGGCTTTTGAATTTGGTGATCACTTAAGGACTGGGCACCCAAGTCCTCGTTGTAAAGAAGCGTTTGTCTCTCTCAGGCTTCGGCCCCCAGAACTTCTCACTTCTTTTTGATGCAGAGAAGCTGTGGGCAAAGAGATAAGAATGGCAGGTGGAGCAGGGAAAGGACAGAGTGGATGCTGGGGAGGGGGACCTCCAGAACAAGAATCACCAGGTTGGCCAAAGAGTCCTGACGACTCCCAAGGTGAGGCCCGAACATGTGTTGGGGAGGCAGGGGGTGCCTTCAGTGGCCGAAATTCTATAATATTTGCTAATCAACCTAGTGTTGGAATATAATTCCTTAATTCCACTACCTTGGACTCTTTGGAGGGATAAATAAAGAAAAATGGCCCAGACCCTGCCTTTGAGGTATTTGCATTCTAGTTGGGAAGGTCAAACACACCCCATCAAACTTCCAGGCAACCAACTTCCATCTGGCTCAGCCACACACACACACACATACACACACACAAAACAGTACATTCAATATTGACCGATCTGTGGAGCTAGGGAAGGACGGAGGAGGCCATCTGCATCCCGCCTGCCAGAGCTCTTAATCAGCTCTGCCAGTTAGAAGCCTAATGACCTGGAGCACGTGACTTCACCTCTGTATGTCTTAATCTCCTGACTGTAAAATAGGGGTAGTAACAGTACTCTCCTGTGGCTTTGAGGGAGGATTCAGCAGGGCAATGCGCAGGAGGCCCAGAGCCAGGCCCACGGCTGTGTCAACACAGGCCAGTTGCCTTCCCCCTTCCCGAGCTGGGGCTGATTAACCTTGTTTATGTCATGGAAACTTTTGGCAGCCTGGTGATGCATATAAGCCCTTCTAAGAATAATGGTATAAATGTATAAAATAAAATATTTAGGATTACAGAGGAAACTGCATTTTTATTGAAATGCAGTTATCAAAATGGTAAAAAAACAAATTTGCTGTATAATAATATATGTGCTTCTTTATTAACACAGTAAATAACAAGATCTGCTGGCAGGTCTAATAACTACTGTAATTTTGAAGGAGTAATAAGCTTAAACAATATATCAACATATCTGCAACAACCGTAATGAGATATAAAAATATCTGTGATTTCTATTGGTGACAAATTACAGCTACTGCTAATGCTACTGTGACTTGTTGCCTACATTCAAAATTAGAGGAATTGCTAAATTTTTGTTAGAAGTTGGTGAAAATCAAGATGTAATTTTTTTCCAAGTGCATGGACTTCCTGTGGACCTCAGGCTAAGAACTATTATTATAAGGCTTGATAACAGAAGTTATAACCACACTTTCTAAATTTTTAAAATAACACTTATTTTCTCATTACTAAAGCAAAATATAAACATAATAGAAAAGTTAAGAAATATAGATTAAGTGGGAAAAGACAAAGGAAATTTAAAAACATGACCCAGAGAGAAGCACTCCCAATACTTGGTGTAGTAGTTTGACTTTTAAGAGGTGAAGCTCATTGCTGATCTGCTTTTCCTGCGCTGCCTCTGCCCCACCTAGGATGATCAGATTGCAGCTTCACTCCAAGGGACCTCAAGACATAGCGAATGCTCAGTAAGGAACCAACTCGAAGCACCACGAATGTAGGCCAGAAAATACACGAAGCCCAGTGATAGCAAAGGAGCCCCTGCCCTTTACAGCACAGCCAGCCATAGGCAGGGCCAAGTGTCCAGAACAGAGCAGGGTGCCCCAGCAACCCAGAGAACATGCTGGAATCTTCCAGTCCCACTAATAGGAGTTGTCCCACTGATCTCAAATCTCTTGTTAGACCTGATGAATTATCTCAAGTCAGAATCATGAATTGTGAATGGAAATTACCCACTTGATGAGGGATCCTAACTGACTCTACTCAAAACCTGCCAGAAGTTCCGATCAGATCCCTGATACATGTAGCAGAGTGTGAGGGTTCGCCCAAACAATCTGTGTAGAAATAATGATAATGAGGTAGCACTGAACCCAGGAAGTAGGGCACAGTCTGCAAACACTTACACACATGTGGACAGAGAAGGATCCTTATGCCTCTCCAAATGATCCCCTGTAGCAACACTGTGCAGCTGTCTCTGGGGTGAAAGAGTAGTTTGACATATGTCCAGCTGTCCCAAGTTAACTCTAGAAAACTGAAGGCTTGGAATAGCTTGTGGAGAATCCACCATGTGTGAGTTCAGAATGCAAAGGATGCCAGGCCCTCGCTTACTTTCCCCAAGATCCCCCCGAGAATTCAACCCCATGAGCCCTCCAAGCAGTGCCGGTGTCTGGACCCCTGACTTGCCATCCCTCCCATGTGAACATGAGGTTGTGAAGCCAGCGTCACCAAGTTAGGGTCTTGCTGCACCTCCTGGATGGAGCTTCCAGGAGACTGAGACCAACACCATTATAGCAACATTGGAAAACACCTCCTTTCTCTTCTCCAACTCAGACCTTAGAGCAATGTCCTCTTCTGAGCGCCAAGCCAAGACCTTGCCTGCGGGGGAGGAGGGTGTTAATGAAATGCTGCCGGCATAGTCGTCAGAATGTGGTTGTGTGTGCTCTCCTGGAGGGACCCTGCAACCCTGAGGCGGCACACCGTGCTTCCTCTAACCCCGGTTAAAGATCACAGCCCAAGATAACAGGCCAGCAAAGCTCCCGCGTGCAAGGCACCGCCAAATTTCAAAATGTTTTTAATAAAACAATGTGGAAAGGGCAGCCTGCTCATTTTGATTCTCCACTGGGTCATTCAATTAAACCTGAGATTCTGTGAAAACCTGAACCACCCTGACCATATTTTCCATTAGTAATAATGATAAAAGATAATTATTGAGCCTGTCTGTCAGATATTCCAGGCACCCGCACCTCCACTTAATTAATTGCTAATTAAGACATGAAGGAACTGCAGTGTGTCTCACACGTCCTGACTTTATTAAGCCTCAGCAAAACTTTCTCAGGGAAAAGGAAAACTAAATTGCCAAGGCTGAGCCCCATCTTTGGTTGGAAACCAGGGGTGGAGAGGGTGGGGCGGAGAGGAAGGCTGGCTGAGTCGGGTCATTTAACCACATCATTCAGGTGGTGCGCAACAACCCTGACAGGAAAGAACAAGGGGGAAGAGAGAGGAACTAACAAGTTGCAAGTCCCTACCTTCTGCGCACACCGAGCTAAGCCTTTTACATCTGTTATCTAAATTAATCCTCATAGCAAACCTGTAAGGAAATATTATTATCCCCATTTTACAGATTAGAGAAAGAGGTCTTAGAAGGATTACGTACATATCTTTTCCAAAAGTGTGTGGCCAGTGAGAGCTAGAATTTGAGCCAAATGTCATGCTCTTCCTTTTGTTGTTCCACAGAGATACGAGAAACAGAAATGTTTTCTTCCAGGTCTTGGCCATTATTGATAAGGGCAAAAAGGCATTTGTGATAGCTAGCCCTCCAGATGACCCCCAATCAATTCTTGCTTTCCAGTATCCATACCCTTGTGTTGTCTCCTCCCACATTTAATAGGGCTAATCTGCGTAGCCAATAGGATATTGCAGAGATGATGACAAGGCAGGTCATAAAAGACATTGTAGCTTCCACTTGGCTGTCTCTTGGAGTGCTCACTCCGGGGGAAGCCAGCCACCATGTTGTGAGGATTCCCCACGGCGCTGCAGAGGCCCACATGAGGGGACACCGAGGCCTCCTGCAACAACCAACATCGCATAAGCGAGACATCTTGGAATCAGATCCTCCAGTCGGTCCTAGCAAGTCTTCAAATGACTTAGCCCTCGTCGACATCTTAACTGAAATTTCATGAGCGACTTTGAGCCGGAACCAACCGGAGAAACCACTTCCGAATTCCTGACCCACAGAACCCATGACATAATAAATGTTTACTGTTTTGAGGCACTGATTTGGGGGGTAATTTGTTACACAACAATAGATGATGAATTGAGCATTCATGAACTTTTCACATCCTGCTGAATTGCAAAGTCTTGCCAATACCAGTGGGTTAGAGAAACCCTTCTCAGGAATGTTCAGACTTGTATGTCTGAAAGTAGGAATCTCAAATCATACTCATTCAGGGTCCCTTATGGCAGGAGACCTTGTGAGTTCAGGAGCCAAATATGGGTCAGATCACCAATAGTTGCCTAAATTTCCCATTTTTCTCACTAAGATGACTAAGTACAATTTGTTGGCCACTCATGATGTGATCCATTTTTCAGCAACTGACCGCTGTGAAAACTGACAAAAAACATGAATTGACAATACTTTAGCTTATTGGGTAGCTTCGTCTAGAGCTGATAAGCATCCCGGCAATCACATGGCTATTACTGGGACATCTCCAGCAATTTGCAGTAAACAAAGCAAAACCGTCCAAGTACCGGGGTTTATGTGGAATGCCAAAAGGAACTGCTGCTGTGGGGCCTGAAACCTCTGCAGGTTTTGGCTGCTGTGTCTCACCCGGCCTGGCAGTGTCTTTCTTCTGCCCACGGTTCACCCAGGCCAAAGGGGAAAAAACACAGGGCTTTGGAGAAAATCTGTGACCAGAGTCAACATGGCTTCCTTGCTGCTCTCTCTGGAGTGCCAGCTCCTCGGATCCTGCCGGGGCAGTCAGGGGCAGGGAGCCCACGTGACAAAATCCAAGCCCAGCCCCTCAGGTTCCCAAACTCACATCCAATATAAGAAGGATCAGCATTTGATGAGGAAAGAAAATATAATGCACATTTTTCTGGGCATTTTTCAAGGAAAACTTTTTTTTCGAAGATGAGCTCTTACAAGTTGACCCCAGAAAATAGCTATGAAAGAAATGTTGAGCACTAGGCGGGGAAGTGCAGGTAGGTGAGTGGGTGGAGAGAATGGACAGAAAGAGCGCATCAGTTTGCTGAAGATGCTGGGGAGCCAGACCACCATGCTCCTTAGTCTTTTGTGTCTCCGCTTCCCTCTCCCTCGGTTCCCCCTTGGGAGTGTGTAGGCTAAAAGGATTTGGGAGCGTGAGCCCTGCACTTGATGTTTATCTCTGCTAATGGTTTTGCCTCTGGACCTTACCAGTTACCACAGGCATACTGCCCACATTGTGACACATCAGCGTCAATTTCTGTTACAATAATCCCTCGCCTTGTCAGACGAAAATCTACTCCAAGATAAGGCCTTTGTGTGATCTCTTCAGGGCTGTATGGCTTGTTAATCAAATTAAATGGATCTCTTAGTGAGGTAATGCATATTATATCACAAAGGTCAGTATATTAGGTTCATTATGAGCTTCACTCTAACAGAGCAAGCGTGGTCCTGACTTCAGGAAGATCAGTGCACTCTTGCTCAAATTCAAGGTGGCCATTACTCAGCCCAAGGTTTGAAACCTGTTTAAAAAAAAAACATGCTAGTTAAGTGGAAAAAAGCTCAGGACTAGAACATAGGAGCCTCCACATTCTAGTTCTAATTCTTTAAATAACTGCATGCCCAGTGCATGCTCCCGTAAGTGAACTTCCCCTGTTATAACTGCCAGTCATGTGTGTGTCTCCCCCATGGGCAGGAGCTCCCTGAGAGCAGAGCTGTGCCCCTTCTTGAATCTCCAGTGCCTGGGACAGACCTGGCCACTCAGAAAGCTCCTAATAAATGGTTGCTGCCAATGACTTTGAAACATAAAATCAGTTCATCTAGCTATAGTCATATATGTAGATGTAGGGGAGAAAGAGATTTCCCTCTACCCTTCTAGGTTCTTCTGGCTAGTCTAAGAATTAAATTGACATGAGACAGAATAACAGGAGAAAATCAAACAAAGTTTAATAACATGTATACATGAAAGAAACTGAGAAAAACTGAGTAACTCACCAAAACGGCTGAAGCCATCAGCTCAAATGCCATCTTCAGCTAAAGACAAAGGAGGATGTTGGGGGTGGTGGTTTGGGACTTCAAAGGGGAGGAAGACAATTCACATGGAGATGGAAAAGCAAATGTTTGGTAAACAAATGTTTGCCATACCTTGCAGAGACAATGGGACATGGGGAGGACTTTGATCAAATGGGCCTTACTAGGTTCCTCCCTGTCTAACACACCTAGTTCATATTATACTATAGTTGTCTATGGGGATAGCTCCTTCCTGGAACAGGCCTTCTACCTTAAATTTTTTAGGCAGTTGGGGTGAAGTCGTAGTTTCTTCCTGAGCTTTTTTGTCCTTAAAAATAATCAAGCCAGGAGCTAGCCCGGTGGCATAGTAGTTGGGTTTGCGCACTCTGCTTCAGCAGCCTGGGGTTTGCAGGTTTGGATCCCAGGTGCAGACCTACATGCCACTCATCAAGCCATGCTGCGGTGGCATCCCACATACAAAAAAGAGGAATATTGGCACAGATGTTAGCTCAGGGTTGATCTTCCTCCCAAAATAAATAAATAAATAAAAATAATCAAGCCAAAGAGACACATTTTGTAGTGGCAAATTCTGCTCCCCTACATATATATGTGGTTATATGAGCCTGAAGGAAAGAATGAAGGTCTACATTCCATGCTGTCAAGGGGGGAGTTGAGAAAAATATGGATGTGTAGGAAGGAGAGAGGGTGGAGAAAGGCAAGCAACAGAGAAAAAAATAAGGAGGCTGCATTAAAGAAGCCTAGATGTATAATATGATCTTTTTGTAGAAGTACATGTATATTTGCACAAATAAATTAGAGGAAAAATGATGATGTTCATATGTTAAGTCAAAACAAGCTGCAGAGTGTTTCAGTTCAAACCTATTAACAAAACATCCCATATAGCTGTATATATATGCATAATACGGTTTAAATGAGCACAAGGGAGGGTGTATATGGTGGGTGTTATGAGGCACCACCCAACTGAGACACTGAAGCCCCCGCCACCGGGAGCGCTGGCTGCTGACAGCTCACAGCTGACTTCCTCTCCAGGGGTCACCTTCAGCCAAAGGGAGCTGCTTTGCCCAAGGCTGTTCTTGCCCTCTCCCTGGGGGCAGCCGACATCCAAAGATTGGTAGGGTCCAAAGGCCTGTCCTTTCTCAATGCAGGACAGCTCCAGAGCTCCTTCTGGCCAATTCTGCTTCCTGTATCCCCATAAGAGGGTGCCCCAGTAAACCTTCAGTGTATATATTCTGTCTTAGTCTGCTTCCTGGGAACTTGACCTATGACAGTGTGGGAGGATACATACCAGTCTATTAAAATGCTGCCTCATGGGGATGAGGATGGGGGGAAATGATTAGCTTTTCCTGTATACATCTTCATATGCATTCACCTATTACAATGAACACATCACTTTCATAATTTCAAGAAAATCAAATTTAAAATGTAATAAACAAATATATGTGAGTTGAATGAATGAGTGAACGACTGCGCCGATATGTGGTTGGACAAATAATTATAAAGTCGCATGTTGAAGGTCAGTGTTTAATGAACTAAACTGAAGGGGATTTTGCCAACACTTTTGATGACTTTTTGACTTAGTTATTTTAAAAGAGATTGGAGTAGCTTTCTAAGAGTGAGGTCACCACCTCCCAGAAAGGATGAGAAAAAAAAGTGTCAATGGGTGGAAGCAAAAAAGAGAGGGAGTTTTAATTCCGTAAAAGGAGAGATTTTTAAAATATCAGAGCTATCTGCCAGTAAGATAGGCTGCAAATTTTGGGCAGCTGCTGTCCACATTACACTGTCCAAAGGATCTGTAATTCTTCCATTTGGTGAGCAGCCAGATTAGAATTGAAGCAGGAAACATCCGGCATCTACATCACCTCTACCACCTCCCTGCTCCGGGCACTGGCACACCATTGCTGACCACTCTCCTTCCCAACGATGCAGCCTCAGAATCCTTCCCAACCCCACTATCCAGCAGCCACTGCTGATGTACTGGAGTGTTCACCAGCAATGAAATCTATTTGCCCTTCTGGAACTAAATGATCTTTCCACTTCCTCCAATTCCGAGGTTCTACCAGGTCCCGGGGGTGGGGGGGAAGGTTAATTTATTCAGGAAGAACCTAGATGAGCAAGCCTATACCTTAGCCAAAGGTTTGCTCTTTCCTCCCTTCTGGTGCTATTTGATTTTTGCAAATGCATCCTCCTTAGGTGCCTTTAAATAAGATCCCTGAGGCTCAGTGTCCCCTTTGGAGAAGGCTCAGAAGAGTTTGTGGGAAGCAAGCCCTTAAAGGCATAGTCATCCTGCTATGGACAGTGTCGATGATCCCTGGGAATTGTGTAGGGGGCCTGGCCCACATTCTGCATAGGACCTCGCTTAAGGAGACTGACAAACTGCTGAGGCGGAAGCTCCCCACCTAGGATAGGTGTCACTGCTTCCGCAGGCGGTGTCTCTAACCTGAGAGAACTACTCTTTGTTATGCACTCATTTACTCGATGAGTATTTCTTGAACCTGTCTGTGCTGGGGACAGGAGCTAAAGCAGTGAGCGGGACAAGAATGTGCCCTTGAGGAGTTGAGTGTCCAGAGTGAGAAGAGCACAAATGAAGAGGCCTCCAGTGAGTGCTGACTGTTGTGACAGGAATGCACCGAGTCCCGGGGACATTAAGGACATAACAGGGTCTCAGGTTTAGGGGGATGAGCGGCTTCCTGGAGAAAGTGTCAAGCGTTTGTCATAATCAGATCATCTAAGCATGTAACTACAGCCACCTTCTAAGATCTCAGAATAGATTTGCTACATCAAACACATTTCTGGATTCATAATCATTCTGTGGAATCTTTACCTTAAATATTTACCACTCCACTGCAAAGCTATGAGAACGAATGAAAGAAAATTAGTGAAACAGAACTCTCTGGAGAGGAAGAAATAACTTAATAAACAGTTTTCTTTGCTTTAGAAATCTGCATGGTGTACCTCCAAGTTCATCGAAAAGGATATGTGGCGGTTGGGATGGAAAGGGAAATTGAGATTCCTTATTTTAAAACCGTAAACGTATTTCTTCCCTCCTTTATCCCTGCTTCAGGTGGTTGTATCAGTGTAACTGCACAGAGGCCAGGTCTATTTTGGCGGAAGGATTAAAGAACGTGCGGGGAAGAGAAAACATCGAAGACACCATCACTAAAGGTACCATTTCCTGTGACCCTCTCACCATCTGTTGTTGCAATGGCTTGCACTAGCGACTGCGTATTCCCGGAGATTGGAGACTCCTTGTCACTGCAACCACAGCCTGCGGGACAGTCTCCCTGAAACAAGGTCGTCAAGAGCATTAGCTCCCCTGGGCTTCATGCCGTCTTGGAAAGAGCAGGAGAAACTGGGCACCAAGGTTTTGGCTTCTCATAAAATCTTTCTGAAACGCATTTCATGATGCGGTTGATAATAAAAGTGTTACTGCTCTCGGTCCCGCCAAAAGGCTAGACTTGGTTCCCAGCCCACCCGCGCCTGCTCTGGGCCGGCATGAATCAGTGCTGAATTATTCACCAGCCTGACTCTCAAATTTCTGGAGCTCCAAAACCTCTAATAAAGTATTATGAAAAAATATCTATCTCTTTATGTCTATCCATAACTATTTATGTGGCTAGAGGAAAAACCTGTCATTTTATTTCTTTTAATTTAAAAGCTTTCCTAATTCCTTTTTCATACCACATATATATGTCTAAAGAATTTTCAGGTTGAAATAATAACCTCTAAAAAACGGTCCACAGGAGAAGGTTCTCAGGATTCACAGAGTTGACAGGCACAGTGAATATTTTGCTCCCTTAATAACTTTCCCTGGCTCTCAAACTCAATACACGGAATTGGGAACTTTCAGACAGGTGTGGCCTTTTTTTATTGTACAAAACAGTGATAATATACCCATCAGCTTCTCTCTATATTTGTGTATATGATTGCTAAAGTTTATTCAGGAAAAACTCCTTTCCTTCCTCAGACTCATCATGCCCTCATTATCTATCATGGCATTCTACAGCGACAGGACAAGTCTTTTATGAAGCCCCACATTTGAATTTACCCAGAATACCCTCAGTGGCATCCTACCTCACTCGGGGACACTTGACTACAAAGTACTCCAGGCTGTTTAAAACACCTTTGAACATACAACTCGCATGGGACATCATTGCATTAAGCTGGCTATCAGTTATTCACACTTAAGAGCAAATTGGTTAATTTGGTGCTTCTAGCCTAACAGGTGGTTGAGATGGAGTTCTCCCCAATCAAGCAGAGCTGGAATGAGGTGGACCATCTGGGCAGCGACTAGGGGTAGCTGTCACAGGAGCATCACTGGAAATGATAAGAGACATTTTTACTTACCAGCACTCTGCTCAGAGAAAGCACCGTGTAGCCAAAAAAATACTCGACAAACCACTGCATCGAAAGATTAAGCTCCCCCTAACCCCCACCCCACCCCCACAAAGAAACTTGCTCAAATGAAAATAGTTGGTCTCTAAACTGACTTCTGAGTAAGGTGAGTTGAATGGGGGTGTGAGCTCTGGGGTGCTGCCTCCTCTAAATCAATGTTGAATAAATATTTAAAGAATATTGGTTTAAATGTGAGATAAATTATTAGCTTGACTAGAACACTCATATTTTCATCCAGCCCTGATGTCTGAGGCTTTTGATGGAGGGGTTGGAAGGATGAAAGAGGGAGCCCAGGACCCCACCAGCCTGCCTGAGACCCCGTGGGGAACCTGAGAAGCCCGTGTGCAGCAGGCAGGCAGTGGGAGAGGGGACTACTGAGGACAAACATCACATCCTATCTGGCGCTGGCCTTACTCCAGGAACGAGGACCCCAGTCCTACCTGTGGACTCAATATGCAGGCTGATCAGAGAATGCTCATGAAAAGCTAGGATGAGCCTGATGTTTAGAGCAGGGCTTAGGGATGGGCCCTGTGATATTATGATTTATAATAAGAAATGTATATTTGGTCTTCGTCTGTTTCTGGCACAGAGTTCCTCAAATCCTCGGACTTTCCCAAGTGATAAGAGACATAAATATTCATAACAAGCCCCTTTCAACCACACCTGAGTTTATGTTAATGAGGTGATTTTTGGAAATCCCCTAAGGATGGGGGCTGATTGCCAGGGGAACCAACCAGGTGATTAGAGGGATGGAACTTTCAGTCCCACCCCCAACCTCCAACTTCCAGGGAGGGGAGAGGGGTTGAAGAATGAGTTCGCTCACCAGTGACCAATGATTTAATCAATCATGCTTATGTAACAAAGCCTCCCTAAAAACCCCAAAGGAAGAGATTCAGAGAGCTTCTGGGTTGGGGAACCAGAATGCTTCCATGGGCCACCATGCTGGGCCCCAAATGCCACAGGGACAGAAGCTCCTTTGTTCAAGACCCTGCTCCATGTATCTCTTCATCTGGTTGTTGATTCATATCCTTTAATATCCTTGATAATAAATCAGTAGTCTAGTGAGTACACTGGTTTCCTGAGTCCTGTGAGCTGCTCTAGAACATTAGTTGAACCCAATGAGGGAGTTGTGGGAACCTCGTATTTGTAGCTGGTCGGTCAGAAGCACAGACGACAACCTGGGCTTATAAGTGGCATCTGAAGTGGAGGGCAGTCTTGTTAAGATGGAGCCCTCAACCTGTGGAATCTGATGCTGTCTCCAGATAGATGGTGTCAGAATTGAGTTGAATTGTAGGACACCCAGCTAGTGTCAGAGAATTGCTTGGTGAGGGGAAAAAACTCACACATTGAAATTGGTGTCAGGATCAGAATTGTAATCCCAAACCACATCAGAGCCATAAACACACCAGGGTTAAGCTTCATTAGAGTTGACAGAAGTTCCTGGGCCCAGGGAGGGTCAAACCAAAGCTGGATGGGAGGAGCCTACCTTGAAGCTGGCTAATGACCATCAGTGGGTCCAGGCAGGGGTGGTGGATCCTGCTGGCCCTGCTGAGGGTGGAACTTCTCAGAAGTCTACAGGGTGCAGTATTCGGAGGTAGTTCTCAGAAGCACCAGCTGCTCTGTTGATTAAATCTCCAAGCCACCTCCTGGCACAGAGGCCAATTCATCTTCCTCTGCCAAGCCTTGTCACATGTGTACGATTGACCTCACAGGAGAGCATGGATTGTCCAGATCAGCCCCCTCCCCCAGGTACTTGCAAATAGCTGTTCCCCAGCATGATTTGTGTTACGATTGCAGAAGTTACCAAATAGGAAGACCCCCAGGTCGTCTCCTGCTCTTCAGCAATTCAGACTGAGGCGCATTCACCAGGCAGGTCTGAATGGCCTTCCTCAGCCCGCTGCTTCCCTACCTTCATTCCCCATGCATTTGAAGGCAGCTTATTTTAAAAGCTGATTAGATGAGCCCTTAATAACATTAGAATTTAAATGGCCCCAGATAGGCTTTCTGCTTCTTTCCAAATTGAGATAAATGTGATATTTGGGGAGCTGAGCTCCCAGCCTCATGGCCGCTCTGGACCGCAGGCAGGTTTTGAAGCTCTACCTTCTCCCAGGCTTTTCTGCCGCCTGAAACCGGATTTGTGTGCATCCATCAGGTCCCTTTCATCTCTAAAGGTCTAGGACTCATAGATATGCCTTGATGATCACGCGTTTTCAAGGAAAGGCAAGTTGGGGACAAGATGACAGGACAGAGTTGTAATTTAAGTGTGATCATCTCTGGGAAAACTTTCTCTGTACTCACACACTCTCTGATAACTTTCAGTTCCAGGCAACAAACGTTTATTGAGCAACCACTCTTTAGTCATTTAATTCAATATTAATGTTGTTAACAGCTGACTTTTGCTGAGAATAATACAAAATGATCAGAAGTATGAATGTTTCATCTCAGTTAAAATGTCCAGCTCCCTCTGTAACTCTTATAGGTGGGTTCAGTGCTGGGGAGGGGAAACACTCTTATCAAGGCATAAAGTATGACTGCCTTTTAATTTAATAGTCTTCTGTAAGTTTCAGAAAAGTTAGAAACAGAATGGGAGGAGTGGAGTGGGAAAGCCACCGAAGGAGAGCATAATCGGATGGTTCAGGATTGAGGGAGACGTATTTTTTTCAACCAAATAAACAAAAACAGAGTTGTCTTCTCTTCCCCATCTTTCCCCAACCAAACCAGACACGTGGGTGTCCTTAGAATTAAATCTTGATGCTCTTAAAAACATGGCTTGCCCTTTAGATGGGGATAGTCATTAAAGAAGTGCCCCTGAATTTAAGCCTTTTTTTGGAATGCTCACTAAATACAGCTGCTCTTACAGCCCTTCAGAAGGAGCTAAACCCTGAGCTTAAACCTGGCATTTGCGTTCTGGTGGGAAGATACCAGCTGCCATGTTTCCTGGAAGTGAAGCCAAGAATTCCGGGGAGTCAGCCAGAAGAGGAGGAAGGGGACATAGCCGGGCAGAGCTGTGGGTTAACTGACTTCTCCTGCTCTCCCCCTAACAGTCTAGAACTCACCCAGCCTTCAGGGACCCTTGAGGGAGTTTCAGGAGGAAAATACTTGTAATCCACTTAAACCGTGGCTTGAATGGATTCAAACAGAAACTACAGTTTGAACGTGAATGACTGCTTTGGCTGTCTCATAAAGACAGAGATGAGGAAGATCAGCAAAGGACAGACCCAGAATCACAGTGTATGACCCTCTCCCAAATCTCTGATCAGCCTCCACCAGGACAGAGCCCATGTGGCTCCAGTGGTGCTCCACATGGAAGGGAAGAAGGAGCAGCAGGGAGGCAGGAGGTCTCCGCAGAGCCTCCCTGCTCAGCCCCGCTCCTTAGCAAGTTAAGCATCCCTTTCAATTGTGATAAATTTGTATAAAGAACATAATGTCTAAGAGGCCATTGCTTGTTAAAGTACTTTCTGAGTATTTGTGTTTTCTCTCAACATCTTAGAGTTTACATGGGGAACATGTATGGCATTGAGTGTGTCAACTGGCAGTTTACACGCAAGCTCACCTCTCCCCGTGCTCAGCCTGGGGCCATGCAGAAATGGCTTTGCTTGGTTTTGCTCCTCTCCTTCTCCCAATGCCTCTCCACCATCATCCTCCCTGATTTGCTTTTTCTTGTCCCTCTGGAGAGAAAGTGTCCCTGCTCCTTGCAAGGCTAACTCTTCCACTGAGCTCTCAGTCCCTCCCCTCCCACCTCCTCTAGAGCCTTCATCCAGCCACTGGGTTCCTTGCTCATATTTCCTCTCACTTTCTATAAATTCTTCTCCTTATGCTTATGAACAAGCCTTGGTTCATTAAAACAAACAACCAAGCAAACAAATACAGCTTTCCCATGATTTTGTGACTCTCTATCTCCTTTTGTCCAAAACTCTGTGAAAGAATATTCTACATTCAATTCCCACCATATATTCACCCCTTAATCCCATGGAAAATGGTGCATCCTACCCACCCACGCAACAAATGCAACCTAATTCAGCAAACATGCATGGAGTACATGCTGTGTGCCACGCTTAGTCTGGATTCTGACCACAAGGCGGAAACACTCTTATAAGGCAGACAAGCATGCTTACTCCCTCTCCAAACTACAAAGTGTGTGATAAGTGGGATGATGGGGCCATGTACTACAGAGAGGCAAGACAGGAATCATCAGCCTGGTCTTGGGGGCAGGGGGCAGCAAGGAAAGTGCTGTAGGAGCTCTCCAGACAAATGGGGAGCCCAGGAAAGGAGAAGAAAAAGGGAGAGAGGGTGGGCAGTGCAGGCAGAAGGAGCAGCATGGGAAAGCTCATTGAAGCCACTGAGACAGTGCAACGTGTTGGAAGACACTGTGTACATGACAGCGAGACAAGGGCTGTGGTGGCTGCAGAGGACGACAGATGTGTTGTCTTCAAGTGTGAGATCTTGGGAGACTTGAACTCTTTCTTGCAGACAATGGGAACAATGAAGGATTCAAAGCCGAGCAGTGACATAATCAGATTGTCTTTTTAAAAGATCACTCCAAAGCAGTCAGTAGAGGGGGGAGATCAGATAAGAAGCTGCTCTAATCGTCCAGATAAGAGGGACAGAGACCTGAACCAAAAAAGTGGCTCGGGATGCAGGAGAGGGGATGCTGGCACCACTTCCTCCATCCTCCAAGAGTCCCACCTGGGATCCATCCAAACAGATGTTTGTTCTTCCTGCTCTAAACCCTCAGAGCATCTATTGTACTTTTTTTATTGTACTTACTCAACCTGTAGTACAGTCATTTGATCGTCTCTCTGATTTTCCTTATCAAATCGTATCTTTGTCTCCCCTTCCTCAAATTACAGTACCTTGCTCATAATAAGAGCTGAAGAAAAGGTTGTTTAGTTGAATTGACTTTTCAAGAGCTTCAAACCATGAATAATTGAGGAATCAGCCATGTGTAAGTGCTCATCGTTTACATAATTATGGAAACAAGCCAATAAAAAATTTTTTATTTTTTTCCCATTACGTTTATTGTCCCAGAATGCCTGGCTATCTTCTTAGTTTGCCAGATTTGGGGGAAATAGTAAACATGTAATCTTCAACACACGCAAGTGGCAGAGGTGCTACTTGGCTCTCACCTCCCCAGGCAAAGGGAGCGGTTGAAAGGAGGGAACAGATGACTGCATTGATTGAATATGAAAGCCATGTACAAATATTGAGAGACTTGTGGAGCACACTGCATGATGGGACCCGTGCGCAGAGTCTCGAAGGTCAACGTGCAGATACAAATTGATTAAGCTAAGTACTTACTGAAATTGCTTTCCAACATACTGATGAGAATTGATCACAAGCAGGACCCATATTTATAGTGAAAATGCTTATGTAAAGTTACCCTTTGGTATGTCATCAAAGAAAATTTAAATTGTTCAGATTTTTCCCCGAATGAAAGCATCTACAGTATAGTTAACAAATATGTTGTAAGGAGTTAGCCAGCACTTGCAATTTTGTGATTGACTTTCTCTATGTGTAGACCTAATTGGCCCCATAACAGCTTTCATTGTGGTGTCTTTTTATAACCCTGAGATTAGCCCCTCTCTTTTCCTCTCTCATTCCAAACCAAAGGATTCTGATTGGTGGTGAATCAGTCCTATCCAGTGCGGTACCCAAGTTGTCACTCTTAAATACTATCCCTAGGTCCTAGGAAACCAGGAGTCAGAAATCTCCTAAACCTGGACTGCATCCAACACGCTTAAGCAGTGGTGGGAGTGCCACCAGCCTAGGGCACTTGGGCAGCAGGGAAGAAAAGAAGTGGAACAGGGTGAATAAAAGGAAAGACAAGGCGGATAAGGGAAAAATAAAAGAAAGGAGCAGAAGGCCCAGCCAACAAGTCTTTACCGAGTAATTTTTATGTGTCGGATACAAAAGAATGTGCCATGGGCCACACGAAGCAAGCACATATTATGGTCCCTGCTCTCAAGGAGCTTAGGAGTTAGTCGAGAGGGCAATTCTAACTGCAGAAAACCAATAAAATACCAATGCATGACAAAATAATGAAGTACTAAATACCATACCCCGGCACTGGCTGCTGTATGTCGCTGAGAACCAAGGGAGAGTGAGTGTTCTGGGTGCAGGGAAGTGGAGATGACTAAAGAAGACCTCATGGGAAAGGTGGTGTGCATTGAGCACTTGAAAGCAGAGGTGGCACAAAGCCAGGAAGGCAAAATAAGCATGACACCTTGGACTATGGAAAAGTAAGACTCAAAGGAGAGGAAGAAAGAGAACAGGAAAAGGAAAAAGTTGCCATGATGGTGACGGAAGAGCAGCTACCACAGCTGCCTCACGTCTCCTCAGGCACCTGTGCCAACCCTTGGATTGCCTTGGCCAAACACCAACAATTTAGAGGCAGAAGATATTTCCGTGGTCCCAGGAGTCTCTGTAGAATCGGACTGGTGCCAGCCAATTTTTGCGGTCTCTGTAACCACAAAGGGAAGCGTCTTTTTCCTCCTGTTTGCTCGAGGGAGTGTTGTTTACACCGAAGGCCTCACACTTCAGGCTGGTCTTTGACAATTGAATTCTCGTATTACTAACAATTGGGTGTAAAGAACCCACAGAAACGTCACAACAGATGAGATGGCTTCATTAATTGAAGGTTCCAGTAGCCTCTGAGAAATGGAGAGATTGGTCAATTAAGGATAATTTATCAAATGCCTTTCAAGTGGGTTTTATGAGAGAGCAAGACATCATCCACAAAATATATTTTAACTGGCACTGTGAAATTGCCCCCCCAATTACTCCCCCACCCCACCCTCACCCCCTCTCAAATTTAAATAAAAATAAAAAACACCTGGTTCTGCTATGTTGTCTGAAATTCTACTATTTGAGATACATTCTTGTTAAGCTGTTGCCTCTCCCAGATATCCCTTCTGAAAAGCACATGTCCCCAGAGAGAGACCCATTTATCCACACTAGAATGCTCATTATTTTATTAGATCATTTTCTGTCTAAAGGCCACTGGAGGAGGAAAATGCAGAGAAGAGGAGGAGAAAAGTGGGAGAAGAGGGGAAAATAAATTAGAACATGGGGCTCTGCTAGGAAAGACAGGATGGGGGAGGGTATCCAGTGCAAGTGGTGTGTGGTCTAGACAGCTAATGAGCAGAAGGAGGGGCAGAAAATAGAGCCAGCAGGAGAGAGAGAAAATCATGTTGGAATAAAGTTAGAATCAGACTTTGTCTCCTTTGTAGCGTGGCCTGGAGCAGCCCCGACTGATTGGACAGCTCCCACATCGAAGTTGGGCATATTCAGGGGCCACCTGAGAACTCTCCACATTGCATAAGAGAGCGAAAAGGATGAGGACCCAGGACAGGACTAGCAGGGGAGGACTTCTTGTGAGGCCTTGCCAGCGGCAGACTAAATATCTGTGTACGCAGCTAAGTCAGGTCCAGCCGCGGCAAAACCACAGCGAGTCTTTCATTAGGCGCAGAGAAGAAAATGCCTAGAGATCACCCCCAATGCAGAGCAACTGTGGCCGTTGGCCAAGGGAGTGTCACAGTTCCCAGCTGAGTCAGCAGAGTACAACGAAGCTGGGAAACAATTAGGAACCACGATGACGAAGCTTTGTGAGAACTCTGATAATCTGATACCGGCCACACAGCCCCATCAAATGTTCCGTCTAGGACTTCAGAGATTAGTCTAGTTCCACCCTCATCTTCTAGCTAGGGGAAAATGGAGCCCTGAGAAGACTTAAGGTTTGTTGAGTGCTTTCCATCTGCTAAGTGCTGTTTTGATTACTTTATATGTATTAACTCATTTACTCCTCCCAACAATGAATAACAATAGGCGTTATTATCTCCATTCTGCAGATAAGGAAATTGACGTACAGAAAAGCTAACTAATTTGCCCAAGGTCAAATAACTTAGTAAGTGGCAGAGTGGGGATTTGAACCCAGGCAGTTTGAGCCCAGAGCTCCTCCACATAAGCACCACCCGGAAAGATTTGTCTGAGCTCACACAGTCAGACAGCAGGAAGGAAAAGCTGCCATTTGTCATTTGAACCATGGCACATTCAGGTTGGGGTGTAAGTATCAGTTGTGCAATGATGAATGTCTGTTGGGGAGGGGCTACAACAGCGTTGGTAATTCCTTGTGAGAGCTGAGGGCTGTCCTGAAAGGGAAGCAGGCATCATGGTGAAGTAGCCTATCTCTCCTGAATCGAGGAGAGGTAATGGAGTTGTAATAGAGCCACTGCAATTGAAGTCCTGATAATTATTGAGATAATGGCCCAGAAATGGAGGAGTAGATAGATCTCTCCTTGAAGAGGAGGAGCTTGAAGTAATGAAATCGTAAAGAGTGTATTGGGAGGGTTTGATATTCATCGATGCAGCAGCAACAGACCATGAGTGTAAAGATAAAGGAAGAGTGGTGACACATTTGGTCATTCAATCAACCCCCCTTTCTGAACGCTAACTTTGTCCAGCTGCTAAGTGCTCTGGAAAGGAAGTGAGGTCTAGTCCACCAGGAACTTCCAATCTAATGAATAAAACAGAGCAGTGGTAAATAACTTCCCTCCCCCAAACCCACACAGTGGAATCTCAGAAATGCAGGTATGCATCGCCAGTTACGTTAATATGCCCTCGAACTGCTTTGAAGAAGCAATTGGTAGTTAGGATTCTTGGAATCAGAGGGACAATTGTAACAGAGGGCTGTGCAGATGAGTTGGTGTCTTTAAGATGAAGATTATTACTGTGTAGCTGTTATGGAAAGAGAAATGAGGATGGAGCAGTGAGTTGTAAATAAGAGTGAGAAGGGCAATAGTGAAATCGCCATGGAAAGGGGCAGATCTTTTTTGGTTCACGTTAACATGGGTGATTTAAGGAAGGAAAAGAAGGGGCTTCTAACATTAATGGAGATGTTGGAGTACACGTCTAGTGTGTAATATGGACGCCTGTAGCTTTGTCAAAGGTGGCCAGGGTCTTGCATTGTAGAGGGGTGGATAAAGACATTGAAGTTGTTATGGGAACAATTATGATTGTAGCCAAGGTAATAATAAAGATAATGGACCTGTAATTGAAAAGCTGGTGGTTGTAAAGGAGAAGGTGAGGGCAACTGAAATGCAGAGGGGGTGAGAAAGGAGCTAATGGTGGTGATGGGAAAGGTAATGGAGTTATAATGTAGATGATGCTAAAAGGTAATGGAGTTATAATGAGGTGATGACTACAGAGTGGGGGGAAAAAAGATGATCATCTTAATGGAAGCAAGAGAGACTGTGATACAGGTAAGCACTGTATGCAGAGCATTTATCACAACAGCTGGGGCTGTGGGTGACCAGGAAAGTAATGAACAGCTACACCCAAAGTTCTCATTACAGCAGGAGTTCTAATGGACCCTGGAATAAGATAATGACGTTAATGGAAAAGATGATGACCACCACGAAAATTAGGAGCCTTGTGATGGTATTTAGAACTATCTATTTAGTGGGGGAGACAAGAGGAGGAATGGGGGTGGGACTGAGGGTGGACTGGTGTGGACATATTTGTATTCCCAGGACTGAGGTTCCTGAGAGCTGTTCCCTAGATACGTCCTTGTGGGTTATTTGGCTTAGTGCAGCTGATGCTGCTTGTACAGGCATTTGTCATGCATGAAGCAAGTCCGGGATGAACAGATGTGGCTGTTGCATGAGTTCAAGCTTACAATCTAAATTTTGTTCTTAAATTAGGCATGACAACACACTAGCTCAGATATAGTACTTCTTTGAGCAGATGTGTAAACAAAATGTCTGAGAAATGCATGAGTTTGCAGCAGAAGAGAATGTACACAGAGGATTTTTTTTTTAATATTTTTTAACCATTAATGCCCTCTCCAAGTGGAGAAGTGGGAACTTAATCCTCCGGGGCTCACTCCTGAACTGCTGAGACCTTTAGTTGGGAAGAGAGTCTGTGGCAGCTTGTGCTGCACAGGCAGGTCTGGTGTGGGCTCCACACAGGGACCTGAGGATCTGTCATTCACACAGGTCCCCAGTGCTGCTGGGATTTCTGCACTGAGCAGCCTAGAAGTGTACACAGAGGCTAGATTTTGTACCTGAAAACAAACAGCTGATCCCAGACCCACATCAGGCATCCAGGAGACGTGGGCAACACGTAGATCCTGTGAGGGGAGCAGAGGCAGCCCCGTAGACTCGTTGTCTGCACAAGGAGGCTTGCATGAAACATGGGTGTCCTCTGCCTCTGGTGCCTAAATGCCACCTCTCGGACCAACTGCATCCAAATCACATGGAAAGCTTTTACAAAAATACAGGTTCTAGATTCCACCTCACGAAGAGTCTGATTCTGTTGGTTAGGGGCAGGGCCTGTGAATCTGTATTTTAAAAACTCCCCTGGGAATTTTCCAGTGTAATCTAGTGTGGGAACCACTGTCTACGTGTCATCCTGTGGCCCTTATAAAGAGAAGGTTAGGCAAGAGGTGGGGAAAGGGTATTTCACAGGTATAGGCCAAACCAACCTTTTGAGTAGATTTGTCCTAACAGTGGGGTTTGAGCAGCACTCAGAAGCCTCTCCATCTCAATAGAAAGCAATCCTCCACCTGCACATGGGGTGTACTTTTCCCTCACTGAAGAGTCACACAACTGACTTAAGCAGTCTCCCAGCAAGGGACTCCTGGAATGCCACTATGGCAAGAGGCAACACTGGGTCGCTGGACCCTATTCCCTCTAGAATAGAAGGAATGAAGCAGTACAGGAACCGGAGTATATGTAAGGGGAGATGAGGAGGAAATGGCGTGAGGAAGAGGGAGGAAAATGTCCAGAAAAGATGTTCCCATTACCTCTAGTTATGGGAATGGATGTGGATATAGGGATGAGGGTTGGCGCCACCGTGCTGTCTTTTGAAGGTCTCTTCTGCCCAGCCCTCGGATGTACCATTTTGTTCTTCAGGATTCTCAGGGATTAAAAAGTGTCAATATCATGGAAATATTCAATTTCTGTTTTGGAAAGTACCAATTATTTCTGTCCTTAAATGGCATATAAGTTGTGCACGTGTACATATGTCTACACCTAAATCAACAAAATTAGAAAATGAGTGTAATTCCTAAGCAATGCATTACAAGGAAGATGTATTTTTTTCAATTGCTGAACAAAATGATAGATCATTTCTCAGTAGCCTGTGTCCTAATTCTTCCTGTTCCCTTCACCTCGACCTCATAAAGAGACCAGCAACTTAGCAAAAGATTCCAGAACAAAGCCACCGTCACTTCAAAAGAAAAACTCAGATCCTGTTAGCATCAGCTCATCTGGATCCGCCTCAGAGAGACAGAAACCCAGAGCATTCTCTCACATTCCCTCAGCAGAGTGAGTAGAGAAGTTCAGACCCTGCTTGATTCACTTGGAAATAACTGAAGCAATCAGCTGAGGCTGTGTTGGACAGTGAGTTCATGAGCACAGAGTGGGCCTTGTCTTCAGCCAGTCACTTCTCCCTCTCTCCCTGGTCACCACCCTTATCAGAAAGCAGACCATGTAGCCCTTCGAAACTATGCCTCACTTTTCCAAGGATGCTGACCAACCACTTGAGAAATTCCACCTTCCTCCCAAGTCATGTTGTCGTTTGTTAGCTGCTAATCATTCGTTAGCCTCCCAGGTACCTCATGGAAACCAGGACCTTGCCTTCATTTGCGAAGGTGGTTCACTGGGTCCCCCTTTAATAAAATTACAACTTCAGGAAACAAATCATTTATATCAAATACAACCCCATGGCTTCCTCTTATGTTAATCATTTCAGACAGGTGCTATTAGGTAATTCAATCACTGGGCTCCAGAAAGCAGCTACTGAATTAATGAGGAATGAACGCAAATTCTGAATAAGAGATTTTCTGAATAAATGGCTCTGAATGAAAAACCAGGAGCCAAGCCTATAATCACAGCAGATGACAACAATACAAAATTGCATACTAGACACAGCCCTAGCTTCCATCTATTCTGGGTCTACAAACTCTTTTGAAGCCAAAAGAACACGTTGCGACCACCACCAACAGCCTTCCACATTTACTGCTTTTCTAATATTGCCTTAATGCTTTCTCAGGTGAACTGAATAAATTCTGAAGCTCTCATCTCAATTTAGAATAAGCCTTAGTTTATCCCCAAGCCTTTCCTTAAAAAGAGCATCTTTGTCCACAGCCCCATTCAGATTCTAAACTTCTCTCGCCTCCCACCTGGTCCACCTGCATGTGGCCTCCCTCCTGTGTAGGACACTTTCCTTGTAGCCAGCAGAGTGATCTTTCCAAAACTCAAACCTGATCACATCACGTTCCTGCTTACTCCCCTCTATTCATTTTCACTCTCCTTGTCTTCTTAGCATGTCATGACCAGGCCCCTGCTTATCTTTCTAGTCTCATCCCTTATTGTTCCCGTATAGGAACGCATCCTGAGTTCCAGCCACACCCAAGTTCTCATCATTTCTGAATGTTCTATGATCTTTCAGAGCTCCATGCTGTCTCTCCCACTGAGTGCCTACTCCAACCTAATTCTCATCTTTTAAAATTCACCTTGACCAGTGCCTCCTCCTCAAACCCTCTCTGACCCCTCCTTACTGCCTTTCCTAGACTGAGTTAGGTGCCCTTCCTCCGTGCTCCCTCAGGACCTGGGGGCAGAGCTCAATTACTGAGCACAGCACTCACTGTAATAGTTGGAGCACAAGTCTTTCTCTCTAACTAGACTGACATCTCCTTGAGGGTAAGATTACACAGTGTTTACCTTGCATTTTCAATGCTGGGCATATGGTAGATACATAATAAATATTTAATAAATGAACGAACCAGTGATAGAATAAACGAAACTAGGGTTAAATAAATGAGTGAACCCAATGACACGATTTATGCCAGTTCTAGCAGCCACACTTCCACTCCCCAACTCTGGGCAGAGCATTGGAAAGGTTTATTTTTGTCATCTGAAGTTCAGTCAGTGAAGACTTGGCCCTGAGTGAGTGATTCTCCCTACAGCTAGTGATAATCGCAACTTCTTCATCCTCCTGCTCTTTAGTAAATCTCTGAAAAAATACACTCTGCAGCATGGATAGGATGCTTCCCGTAGCAGGAAACCGTTAGGATGAACCACGTGCTGACCCGTGTCGCCTTCCTTGGGCACATGCTTCCAGCTCCACGGGAGGTCTCCCCACTCTGCACACCGTTTGGTTTTCACAGAGCCGTGGTCGCCTGGCATTCATCATGCTGTGCTTCATCAGAGATTTAATCAGGTTTGAGTTTTTACAACGTGCTCGTCATGCTCACTTAACTTAAAATCAAGCCTGTTCGGGCATTAGTCGGTCCTATTCACTCAGTCTGGTAGTTTTGGCACTTAGAACTTTAGAATTTTTCATCAAGGAACACTGTACGTTTTTACCAAGGATTCCTTATACGTAAACCTCTCAGGCTGATTCCTAGTTGAAATATTCCAGCCTTAGGGATCATGCTGCTGTGAAGGAAATATCTGTGTGTTAACTTCCTATTGACGCTGTAACAAATGACCACAAACTTTATGGCTTAAAACAACACAAATTTCTTATCTCATCGTTCTGTAGGTCAGAAGTCTGACGTGGGTTTCACTGGCCTAAAATCAAGGAGCAGGCAGAGCTGCATTCCTTCTGGAGGTTCGAGGGGAGAATTCATTTCCTTGCTTTTCCAGCTCCTAGAGAACGCCCACATTCCTTGGCTCCTGCCCCCTTCCTTGGTCTTCAAAGCCAGCAATGGCTGGTAGAGTCTTTCTCACACCACATCAGTCTGGCCTCCTCTTCTGCCTCCTTCTTCCACTTTTAAGGACCTTTGTGATAACACTGGGCCCATCTGGATAATCCAGGATAATCTCCCTATTTTAAAGTCTGCTGATTAGCAACCTTCACTCCATCTGCAACCTTAATTTCCCATTGCCATATAAGGTAACAAATTCACAGGCTCCAGGGATTAAGACACGGACATCTTCGGGGGGCCATTATACTGCCCATGGCACTTGTATGACTCTGGACCTCTGGGAGACATCCTTCATATCACCTAAATCTAGTGTGGACTTCCCACCAACAGCATCAGTGTCCTCTGAAAGCTTGTTAGAAATGCAGACTCGCAGGCCCCACCCCAGACCTTCGGAATCAAACTCTACATTATCACCAACTCCTGGGGCTTAGGGTTTGAGAAGCACCACTCTAGAGGGTCCCCGAGGGGCAGAAGAAAGAGCTTGGACTTGGTGTTGGACAGACAGTGGTCTTCTCTGGGACATGTACATAATAATGGAGGGATCTTGAGGAGCCCAGTCAATAGCCCTGCTATTCCCTGTCAGCGGTCTGAACAAATAGAAACATAAGACAAAGAAGTGGGCCAGGTGGGGACCAGGATATCACCTTGGTAAGATGATACCTGGTCATGTAGCTTCACCTGCAGGTATAGCATTGAACCTCACAATGAGGAGAATTTCTCACTCCCTCATGGCTGCACTAGACTGGGGAGGGTCTGCCCCACCACAGGCCCTGCCCACAGGGGCAGAGCCTCTGTAGGAGGATTTCTAGTAAGGAGTAGTGCATCTGAGAGCACGTGCTCCCTGCAGGTAGGCCAGCTCCCAAAAGGAAGGAAGAGGAAGAAGCTGGGCCACACATGCTCGGCTTCTCCTTCCAAACTCAGCAACCAGATAGGTCATTGGTGAGTAAGGGGATAGAGATAAGACAGAAGTTTTACAGCTAGTAGAGCTGCCTCCACAGAGAAGGAAACATCAGGAGAGGGAAGCAGCATTTCTACTGATAAATAAGGTTTATTTCACAGGGGCGTTGTGTGGTAGCACTTGGTACCTCATAGTTCACTTACAAGGATTATTGTGTTTTCCAGCAGTTCTAAAACCTGGCAACCCATCAGAACATCCTAATGACTTGTTACAAAATGTGGATTCCTGGACTCCACCCTGGGGGATTTGGATTCACCAGGTCTAAGGTGGGGGTGGGAATCAATCAGACCTGAAATCCTGGTGGTGCACAGGTGAGAACACAGCTGATGTCATGGGCCCTTCAGTCACTTGGGCAGGACTTTACCTAAATCAGAGAGAATGAGTGTTGGACGAGACTCTTTTGATTGCAAGTTACAGAAACCAACTTGAGCTGGCTTACCCAAAAGAGGGAATGTATGGCAGGGCCCCTGGGTGTTTTACAGAACACAAGGGCAAAGGGCACGAGGGGGGAGGGGACTGGCCCCACGAAGTAGATCCTTTCAGGAACCCAGAGGTGCTCTCTCTCCGTCTCTCATTTCTGCTTCCCTCTGTGACCAATGCCATTCTCTCTCTGAGTTTTCATGTCTGTCATGAGCAGAAGATGGACTCCACACAACTCCCAAGGTGCTTTGTCCCTGGACACTGCAGACAGATTAGCTCTTTTTAGTCCCAATTCTAAGTTCCCAGGACAGAGAATCTGATTGACCCATGTCAGGTCAGCTGTCCCCACCAGGTTCAGCACCTGCCCCTCCATCTTCGTGAGGATGTGCTGGAGAGAGGGAGACTCTCAGAGAAAAGAAGTCATTGCAACTTTGATTGATGCCCAAAAGAATCTACTAGAGGCTGCTGTCTATCCCCTGTTTCTATTTTTAAAATTGCTTTCCCTCAGTAACGAAAAAATAAAAAAGGAAAATCTTGTGACTTTGGGTGTCTGATAGAAAGTTTTAAAATATTTCTAATTTATACTTATAACCAATCTCATTGAAATACCAGTTCTAGTGAAATCCCCAAGATTGTGCCTCCCTGCTTACTGGAAATGGTCAGAGATCTTACCTCCTTTGGAGAGGACGCTTCTGCTTCTCTGAGTCCACTTCCCCACATATTTCAGGGCCCTCCTACATGCTTTTTTCTGGTGTGAAGAGGGTTCTTTTCCAAGAAGACATTTTCTAGGAGTGACTGCCAAATCCACTTATGTTGTAATTATTTTTTAGGAGAGTGTCCACCTATCAAACCACAAGTTCTTCCAGAGTAGAGATTCCATCTCACTTAGTGCCCATTGTAGTGTGGCCCAGAGTGGCAATTCAATACCTGTTTATTGACTTTAGGAATGAATGAGAATCATTGTCCCTCAAAAAGTGACGTAAGGATATCATGCTTAGTGAGACATCAACATGACCCAGGAAAGGATGCCAGGAGAGAGTCCCAAAATTCAGGTTTGCTGTGCCCTTCTGGGAGGAGAGTCCATGATCGCCTCACTGGGGTCCTGGGGAAGGAAAGGAGACTCTCAAGAGATTTGGCTGTGTGAGAAGTGGGCACAGGAGTTAGGGCTGGTGGCCCTGCAACTCACAAATTAAATTCTCCCCCAGGCCTCCCTCTTTCCCTTGGGAAAAGGCACAGAGCTCCTGCTTCTCCTTTTCCTAAGGACACGACATCCCTGTCTCTCTGTCAGTCTGCTCAAATTCCTGCACCTCACTCCAAGATGTGCTTGAGTCGTGGGAACCAGGAGTGTTACTTCTCAGAGGTGCCAACTGGCAGCTGTCATAGGGTCATCATAGGGAGAGGGAGTGTAGAGACTCTTTACGAATGTTTATTTTAATTGCAGTAAAAAAACTTAGACTTCACAATCCATCATTCCGCTATAAAATCAATATCGCAGAGCTCAAATATCTGTATCATGACAGTGTTTTATTGTAAAAATGTATTTTCCTACATGTTCTAACTTCTAAAGTAAAAAATAGCTCTGGCATGACAGTCGCCTGATATAAATGAAAACACAATTTAATGAAATGGCATTTTATGAATTTAAACTGAAGCAAATATTTGACATGCTTTATTTAAATTAATCTGCTGTGCATGCTCTGCTGTCTCCCTAGCAGGCGAGCCCTGTTGTATTACACGTTTACTGCACTGGCTCTGAGACTTGCTGGTGGAGAAAGAGAAGCTGAGAGATCCAAGGGAGCTGGTTCTGAGGGTCCCACAGGCCCACGCTCCAGTTCCATTGGCAGTAAAAATGGCTAGATTTGGACAGGAAGTCATTTAACAAAACTACTGCTTCTACTCTTGCGAGGCAAGAGGGAGATATTCAGCTCCGTGTTGGTGGCATTTCTGCCACATAAACATCAAGTTGCTTTTAGTAATCCTGAACCAGTCCTAATGTGCATTCTATTTAAATTCTAAGCTGAAAATGTTTTTGTGCTTTGTAAATACCATCCCTTTCTCAACTCTCTAGAAAAACAGTCTGCCAGTTCTAGAATGCTAATACTATCACTGCAGAAGGGAAACTGAGGCACAGATACGTTCATTAAGTTACTATCTGGCCCTTTAAGAAAATGTGTGCCAATCCCTGGATTGATAGAATAAGGTTGATTTGGAATGACCAAATAATACTGGTTTTGACTTGGAATCCCAGATACTAATCCAATTTCTTCTTTTTACAGCTTCCTGGGTTAGTAATTTGTGGATCCGATTAAGAATTTTCCAACGGTTTATAGTTCTAGAGACTGTATTTGACTGTGGTTATTCTTGCTTTCCATGACCAGTAACCTGACATCACAATCTCGATCCCTGAAGGGGGGTCTGAAATAACAATGATGGTGCTGATGATCACACGGGCAGGTCATGGTCCTCACAAGACAGATGTTGTGAGCTGGTTATGGGTCATGATCCAAAATAATATATAACTTTCACACATATGGCTGGCAACTTGTGGTGTCTTTTTTGCTTTGGGCAAAGGTTTTCACAGCTCTTAGGATCAAGTGCACTTTGCAGATGAGGATATAATTTAAAGACAAAATAAAGAACCTGAACTTGGGGGAGGGCAGGTTCTAAATACATTTTAAAAAGGGATTTCACACACACACGCACAACGTAGAGCCTGTCTCCATCATTTGGAAAACTTTAGTTCCATTCACAGGAAAAAGAAGGAACTTTTAAAATGCTGTATAAGATGGCCCCTGATCCAGAGATCTCTACATTTAACAAAGCATCCATTCCTCTTTGATCAGAAAGAGTTTAGACACAGCCCTTTCACCCCAACGTCATACAGGGTGAATTCTTAGGTCTTTAGGTTTACATACGGCCCAAGTCATTGAGTCGACTGGAAAAGATCCTTTTCTAAAAGCTTATCCTCTGTGCCTGCCATCGATGATCAGAGGTGACACGGTTTGGAGGTGCCACAAACAAACTCTCGAAAATGGGAGTAAAGGGGGAAGGAGTTCTTTAGGTGCCCAGGCAACTGTGAAGTAGCAAAAAGCAGATAACAGCCGACAAAATCAAAAGGCAGGAGAAAAACTGAAAACGAAAGAACACAGTGGATTGCATTTTTCTCAAAGATAACCTGGGAACGGGCTTTATCATCCAAAGACCATTTTCTCTCCCATCTAGGAATTCAAAAAGAAGAGAGAAAAGGATCAGTTTTACAGCAAAGTTCAGCTTAAGTAACCTTACTAGGTAATTGAAAAAAGCTTTCAGGTGTTTGGTTAAAAAAATTTTTTTTTTTTTACTGTTATCAAATAAAAACTCTACCGGTAGAAGGAGAAAACTAGATGTTGGAGAACAGAAACAATTGCCCAGCAAAGTAATGGTTCTTGATTTTCCAACAGGAAACAAGAAAACTCTTCTAAGTTAATTCAATAAATACTCTATGAAAAATGTCTATTTACTTTATAAGATACAGTCCCTGCCTTCAAAGAAGCTGTAATCTACTTCTGAGGCTAGGACCAACTCACATCGTTAGGAAACAATGTAAGATAGTTTCCATTCATGTGTCACTCAAACTGTGCAGCAGGGGTTAAAAGCGAGAGATACGAGGGAGTAGTTTGGAGTATATAACAGTACTAATGGTCTATTGCTGATAACAGATCACCCTAAATTAATGACTTAAAATAATAATCACTTATTATCTCACAGTTTCTGAGGGTCGGGAATCTGGAATCAGCTTAGTCGCCTGGTTCAGGTTCAAAGTCTCTTGTGAGGCTTCAATCAAGCTGTCAGCTGGGGCTGCAGTCACCTCAAGGTACGACTGGAGGAGGATGTGCTTCCAAGCTTACTCATGTGTTCATTGGAAGGCCTCAGCTCTTCACCACATGGACCTCTCCTCAGGGCACTTTACAACATGGCTGCTGGCTACTGCCAGAGCTAGCAACCTGAGAGATGGCAAGAGAGAGTGAGAGAGAGACCCCCAAACTGGAAGCCACAGTCTTTTTATAACCTAACCTTGGAAGTGAAATCCCATCACTTCTGCCATATTCTGTTTGTTAGAAGTGAGTCAAGAAATTCAACACACACTCCAAGGGAGGGAATTATACACAGTGTGAATACCAGGAGGTGGGGTCATGGGGGGGGTCACCCTAAAGGCTTTCCACTACAGTAACCAATGGTGTTATACTCTAGAGGGAGGTAAGCAAACTACAGCTAGAGGGCCAGTCACCTGCTTTTGTAAATAAATTTGTATTGGCCCACAGCAAACCCATGTGTTTACCTATTATGTCTGGCTGCTTTTGTGCTAACAACTGCGGAGTTGAGTAGTTGTGACAAAGACCCTATAGTCTGCAAGCTTAAAGTATTGACTATCTGAACTTTTACAGAAAAGTTTTGCTGAGCCCTGCTCTAGAGCAACACTTCTCATAATTTATGTGCTTATGAATCACCTGGAGATCTTGTTAAAAAGTGGCTTCTGATTCAGTAGGTCTGAGTGGGGCCTGAAATTCTGTATTTCTAACAATGCTCCCAGGTGATGCTGATGCTGCTGGACCACAGACCACACTTTGAGCAGAAAGGCTTATGGACCTTGACGGATGAGAAGGTCTTGGGTAGGAGTGGAGGGCTTTCCAAGTAGGGAAAATGGCATGAGGAAAGAAGAGAAACGGAAAAGGCATGGCATTTGGGGTGGGAATGGGAAGACTGGGCTGTCTGGAACAGAGTAGAGGACATGGCCATATCCTCCCTGTGAAAAACAACTATAGACAGCAACCCTTAGCCTTGATGCAATGGAGGAGGCAGTGGGGAAACAATATAGTTTTGCTTCTTCTTATTTCAAGATACACAGTCTTTTTTTAAAAAGGATCAAAATATAGTGAATTGTTTATCCAACAAAAGCACTAGAACTGAAAAAAGGAAAAATAAATAAATAAACAGATAAATAAATCACACAGACCTGTGTTTAGTGCCTACTTTGCGTCACTGATATGCTAGGTCCTGGGGATACAAGATGAATAGACAATCCCTCCTTATCACTCAGGCTGGTGATGGACAGAGACATGTAAATTCATTGGAGATGATGCAGCATGAACAGTATTTTAATTGAAGTATCTGCCCAGTGCTGCAGGAAAACAAAGAGAGGGAACTGGGTCTTGAAGGATCAATAGGAGTTTGTTATGCTGGATGGATGAAGAAAGCCTTTGTGGCTGAGGAATATTATAGAGACATGAGAGGGCAGGGACTTGGTAGAGGTTGTAGAAGCCTGGTGTGTGTCAGGTAGGGGAATGTAAAGGGGTCAGGAAAGGAAGAAAGTAGGGGCCAGACATGAGGCTGGACAGACAGGTAGAGAAAGACTGTCAGTGGCCTCAGATACGGCAGAAAGACTCAGACTCCATCAGGTGATGATATCAGATAACCCATAATGTTTCTGGTGCATAGGAGTGCTTAATTATCACTAGCTGCTATACTGTTTTAGAGATTCTGATGGCAATGTGGAGGATTTCACATCTGAGAAAGCAGAAAGAGGATCATCATTCATTTGGCCTGCAGGTGAACTAATTTTCAGAATCCTTGAAATCAGGATTTCCAGGCAACCCACTGAAGCTCATATGCCACATGGGCTGTGTCATAGCATTTCCATCCCTGTTGGCTTGTATCCCCACACGCTGGCCCTGCCTGCTCCCCGTAAGGCCCCCCTGCCACTGCAGAGAGGGAGGTGACTGCTCGGCTAGCGTGCCTGTCCTTATCCACAGAGCACTGGCAAGGTCTTTGCAGACACAAGTAGTGGACCTACATGGAGACTTTACATTTGTCCCATTCAGACTTGGCTCCGTTACCCTTGGAACCACCAGGGCTGCACATTCCCCATCATGGCATGCACCCTCACTGGACTAAGATGAACTGTCTCCACCTCAAACAAGTCACTCTGCCTTTAAGCTCTCCAAGGTCAGAGACTGTAACTAATTCACCACTACATCCTTGGCCCCTAACCCAGTCCTGGACCCAGAGTGGGCACCTAGACAACCTGCATCAAATGAGCGAATGAATGGCAATGGGGCTAATAATTTCCTACCTCATTGTTTGTTGTTAGGATTGTATTAGTTTGCTAGGGCTGCCATAACAAGTTACCACACACCACCGGTTGGCTTGAACAACAGATATTTATTTTCTCACAGTTCTGGAGGCTGGAAGTCCAAGATCAAGGTATCAGCAAGAATGGTTTTCTCTGAGGGCTCTCTCCTTGGCTTACAGACAACCGCCTTCTCTCTGCCTCTTCACATGGTCTTTTCTCTGTCCACGTGCACTCCTGGTGTGTCTCTGTGAGTCCTAATCTCCTTTTCTTATAAGGACATGAGTCAGATTGGATTAGAACCCACACTAATGGCCTCCTTTTAACTTAACTATCTCTTTAAAGGCCCTATCCCCAAATACATTCACATTCTGAGGTCCTAGGGGTTAGGACTTGAACATGTGAATTTGGAAGGGGACACAATTCACCCCATAGCAAGGGTTGAATGAGCTCATATAAGTAAAGTGTTTAGAATGTTGCCTAGAGCACAGTGCCACAGCAGTGCCCGTGACTACCCTGAGTAGTTTGGAAGGAACACGGAGAAAACACGTTGTTTGTCTCTGAACCAATATTACACAGAGACACTCTAGACTCAGCTCCCTTTTAAAAAGTGTTTTGAGTTTTGAGGCTTATTCAGAAAGTCAGGAGAAGAGTTCTGTAACTCAGTATTCCTGCATAGATCATTCTTCCAGGGCAGCATGGCCCCAGTAAGGATGGCAGTCTAATCCCTATCCCATCCCATCTTACCACGATAAGTATCATACCCACCATTTACAGAATACATTTCATTTCTTGTTTCTCATATGCTCTCCACAACAATCCTAGTAGTCAGGAACTATAATTTTACAGATGGGAAAACTGAGTCCAGAGAGGTTAAGTAACTCATCTAAACTCAGCCAGCCAATTAATGACAGAGCCAGATTCAAACCCAGGCATTTTCACCACAGCACACTGCCCAAGAATGAGAGGTTGGTCCAGGTGTGGGCATCACCTTCACTACATCTAAACTTCTGCTTCAGCCCAGGAATGCTCTGACATCTCTGGCCTCTGACATTGATACACTAAAGCAGAGGTCTTGACCTGGGCCAACCCAACCTGGAGATGGCCCAACATACCCCCAGGTGGGAGGGAGGAAGGATGAGAACACACACTCGGTGGCATCTGTTCCCCCGCCTGCTTGCCTGCTTTGACCAACCCTTGTGTGTGATATCACTCAGCTGCCCCTCAGCCAGTCACTCATTCGTCCTGCCTGGGGAAGCTGGAGATCAACACAGCAGGCAGGAGCTCTGGAGCGGGGAGGCTTCCTGCTGTAACGTGGAGCAGGGAGCCACTCCTGTCAGCCGAGCGGTCCAGATGAATAACAAGCAGTGGCAGCAGAAGGAACTCAAACCAACAGAGGAGCCGGGGTGGGAACAGTGGGAGGGGCCGGGGGGCAGATGGGAGGTGACACTTGCGTTAGGTGGTGGGGCTGCTGCAACAAGGTCCCAAAGTGGGTGGCTGAAACTACAGATTTGTTGTCTCCCCATTCTGGAGGCCGGGAGTCCAAGATCAAGATGTTAGCAGGGTTGCTTCCTCCTGAGGGCTGTGAGGGAGGGATCTGCTCCGGGCCTCTCTCCTTGGTTTGTAGATGCTGTCTTCTCCCTTCGTCTCTTAGCGTGGTCTTTCCTCTGTACATGGCTGTGTCCTAATCTCCTCTGCTTATAAGGACACCAGTCATGTTGCATTACGGCCCACCCCAATGCCCGCATTTTAATTTGCTCACCTCTTTAAAGACTTTATCTCCAAATGCAGTCACATTCTGAGGAACTGGGAGTTAGGCCTTCAACATATGAACTCCTGGGGGGACACAGTGCAGCCCATATGAAAAGGACCCAGCTTCGCTGAAGCTTGGAAATTTTTCCTGACAAACCTTCTCCTTTCTGAGGGGCAGGGACCACTTGTCTGGCCCAGGAGCAGCACAGCTCACTTGTCCTGGTTGGGGGAGTAGATGGGGGCTGACTCCCATAGGGCCCGAGGTGTCTGTCAGCTGTCAGGGCAGGACATGCATTCCAGACACTGAGAAGACCTGGAGGCCAGCAGCCAGGCCAGAGCCCGTGCTCCAACTCCAGAGTGAGGGGTGATGAGGATCTGAGTCACAGCAGAGGCAGGTCAGCAGTTAGGACAAGGTAGCAGGGGCTCCGAGGGGATGCAAGATGGCAGTAGCTGCACAAGGGTTGACTCCAGTGAGCTGTTTTCACTGCTGACCTGCCTCCTCCGCTTGGGTGGATGGGTTATTCACCCTCTTGAAGCCTCAGGGTCTACATATATAAAACAGATATTAATAATACCTACCCTGTAGAAGTGTAAGGAACAAAGAGAGAATGCATGTAAAGTGCCTAGCACTGGGCCTTTAAAAGGCAGCCATTCCTTCAGCACTGGTTGAATGGAAAGTGGCAGCTGTAATCACAATAACATGAAATGTTGAAGACCCCAGTTGAACCACCCAACCCAAGGGAGATTTTTCACCCTAGAAAATGAAACTCCCTTCAAAGATCAGTTTCCTCTAGGACCAGCCTCATCATGGGCGAAGCATGTGAATGTTGAAAGACTTCCTGGGCATCAGCCCTCTCAGTACACCCCACCGTCTAGCCCGTCGCAGCATTTACCATTACGGCCACACCTTAGGATAAGCTTTTTGAGACTAGAAGCCCCTGGTTAACATGTAACCCTGTAGCCCTTCCAGAAGGGTCTTCCACACGGGCACAGTTTTGCCTGGTTCTGATTCCCAGGACACTTTTCATCATACAACCGACTACAGCAAAAGGCAGGCATCGCTAAAAATTTCTGCCTGCCTCCTCCTCCTTCTTCCTCCTGTCTCCTCCCTCCTCCCAGGATCTGTTACAGGAATTTTATTCCCCTTAATTTGCTCTCTGCAAATTGCTCAGCTTGAATACTGTTATTCAACAGCTCCGTGAATGGAGTGTCGTGAGATTTCAGCCCACTCGCTCTGCACGCAGTGCTCATTCTGTGGGGAGAGAGCCGCCCTTGCAGAATGGAAGCCAGGACCCACCTGCTGCAGGCCTAAGGTACCTTGTGAAATACCTAATCATGCAGCTTCTCATTTGTACAGGGATTTATAGTTTTGAGAACACAGTCATCCCCATCGGCTCATTTACATAATACCATAGAAGACATAATACCGTTCATCTGTACAGCTCCTTCTTGGTTTAGCAAGTACTCTCATATACATTACCTAATTTATAGATAATATATGATAATATGATGCTCTAAAAATATATTGATTCCTTCCATATGAATGGTGCTATTACAATCCATTACTGAAAAAGAACATGGACTGGCCAGCTCCTCACATGCTAAGCGCCGAGGCGTAAGCCCGTTCTTGGTTGGAACCATTCTTAGGGCTTACACTGTTGGAATGCAGCCTTCCAGATGCCTCTTGAGCTGTGTCTTCTCATCTTAGAGAGTCTTCCATTCCTTCAGCCATGGGCCCAGTGGCACTGTCCAGGGCTCTGGTCTCCCAGTCATCCTGAGCAATGCCACTGAGCCTGTTCATAAGGTCCCTGTGTTCACTCATGCACAGCTGTGGCAGGGCACCCTGCTCTCTCTAACTGTCACGTGTGGCCACTCCAGGGAGCTGGAGTGGGATGAGCATATGCTGGCTACATTTCAAGACTCTGACTGCACCTAAGCTGTGGTCTAATATTTAGGGGATGATTGTAGAACTCCTCAAAGAAACTTTAAGGATATCCTTGATTCACTCAGTAGGTCCAATCCATCCTGCAGTCTTGGCAATCCTTATCAAGGGCATGTTTGATCATGTCCTCCATACCCATCTTTTTCTCTTTGCCACCCTCAAACTCTCCATATCTTCACCAGCACTTATCTCTTGTCTTTTTGATAGCAGTCATCATAACAGGTGTGAGGTGATATCTCATTGAGGTTTTGATTTGCATTTCCCTGATGATTAGTGATGCTGAGCACCCGTCTTGCTAACTCTTATTCTTTGCTTTAGATTGGTTTTCCTGGAAACAGACTCTGAGCCAGAGAGTTGTACGCAGAAGGTTTAGTGGGGAGAACTCTTGGGAGATAGATCTGTAAGGAAGTGAGGAAGGCAGGATTGAGCAGGGGCAGGAGGTGACTCACAGTGGTTTTAACTGAGCCCTCAGTCAACGCTTCATGGAGCACTAGAGCTGGAATGACCCATCAGAGTTGTCTCAAATTGAGACAAAGGGTCAGGCATTTGCATCCCTGCAAAGGACTGGAAAATGGAACCGTGGGTGGGGAAATGCCCTGAGGCCCAGGGCAATGCTCAGGGACGGACACTGCTGTGAGCCTCCAGCAGCCAATACTCCCAGCATGGGGGTTTAGTGTCTGGCCTGAAGAGGGGGTCCGAACAGAGCACCCCCAGCATTCTTCTACACCAGCGGTTCCCATCGTTTGCTACACTGGGGGACAGGAATATTGGAAACAATCTTGGAGTCCTGCCTAGCACATGGGAACACAAGCGCATTGCCATTCTGCCTGGTCCTACTTTTCTTCTCATCCATCAGGACTGGACACTGTATCTTTGCCAAGACCTCATTTAGCTGGCAGCACAACTGCTAAAAGGAGAAAGCCAGGCAAAGGCCTTCTGCTCCATTCCTCTTCCGTCCAGCCCTTTGAACAGGGCAAGTCCCCTTCTGCGCCGTGGTCTTAATCAGGCTTTTCTAGGGCATGCTGCATTCCTTGTCCTGCTGCCTCCCTGCATGGAACCCTCTTTTCCTAATTTATTTTCAGCCCTGAAGCTGATCTCAGAGGCAGCATCTGGTTCTGCTTTTAAAACAAAGCTCTGGCTGAGCCGGGCAGAGAAGCACAAGAGTCAAATGCATGCTTGTCCCCAAGGTCAACCTGAAACAGTGCAGCCTTGGTTCTTCCCTGCCCACACTGTCTCCTCCCAGCATCCTTTGTGGGCAGCACACAACATATATCTACCTGGGCCTATTACAGGGTCCTGGGGTTACAGAGTCTGCAACTGGGTCAGAACCACTGGGCTTCAGAGGCCCTCCCAAGACCAAATCCACTCAGAAATTCTAAATCCATCAAGGAAAACAGAAACTGAGGAGACTGTGACTTGTGAGGCCTGAGCTGTACTTTTTAGCTTTCTCTTTGGCAAGTGAATAGCCTGCCTGCAGCTCCCCGGCCTCAATATCCAGAAACCCAAGTTTCTGGTGGGTCACAGAAGCTAAACTACCCCCAAAATTCTACAGGAAGTACTGACTCGTTCATGACTCCCAGATGATGATAAGGCATCTTTTAAGCTCCACCAGGGCTGTTGTTCTGACTGTGCTGTTCTCATTGTGGTTCAAGTCTCAGTAAGACTGGAGCTCTCATGGAACGAGCGTCACCACCATATGGGGGGCAGGAGAGACATGCGGCAAGTCATTGTACAGTCAAAACTCTCTTCAGATGGTGGAAAAGGCTGCTGGTCCAGGCATGGTGACCACGACCATAGATATTGTATTTTCTGGGGTGCTTTCACTTTCAACTATTCTGTTGCGTGGCACCATAACTTGTGTTTGTCAAACCAGTTCAATCTTAGTTTCGAAAATATGGTCACAGTAGCCCAAAATACGGCTACATACAGTAGCTATGTAGTGGGTTGACTGGGAGTAGGGGGAGGGATGGATGAGGGAGGTGGGCAGAGAGGCCGGGTATGCTTCCTGCTAAGAGACACCACAAAAAATGTACATTCTTCCTTCACCCTAACCCCAGAACTGTGTTACCTATCCCACTCCAAAGGGACTGTGAG
This sequence comes from Tapirus indicus, assembly GCA_031878705.1. Taxonomy (NCBI): domain Eukaryota; kingdom Metazoa; phylum Chordata; class Mammalia; order Perissodactyla; family Tapiridae; genus Tapirus; species Tapirus indicus. The sequence continues at coordinate 83,971,231 of CM062922.1, forward strand.
GGCACATTAACCAGGATATTGAAGGCATCTGATGGCTGTAAGGGGGAACACTGATTAACCAACTATGGGAGGTAATTTACTTGGTTAGCTCATTTCTCCTCAGAAGAGCCTAGCATGGAGGAAGACCCTCAGAGCATGGGCACAGGGACGTGAATGAAGCATGCCATGCCTGCTGAGACTGGGGCACAGAGTCTGAGAGATCCAGAAGGGAGGGTGTGAAGGGAGGTGAACAGGGGCAGCAAATATAAAACATACTGAGGTCTTCAGCTGGGGGTGCAGAGGAAACAAAGATGACAGGCCAAGGATCAGGAAGATGGGTCAGCATTCACCCTCAGCTTCCATCATCCCTGCATGGAGAGCCCGGCTCTACCATCCTGCATGTGACAAGTGTGGCTCTTAGAGTTATGCCAGACCCATATTAAATACCCCAAAATGTCAGTTGTTGTTACTGTAATTATTATGATTACTCATCAGGCGTGCTTTCCTTTGTTATTTTTAATTGGAGGGGAGGACAATGCCACCCTCAATTTCTACTCCAGAGAAATATTTTTCTGCCTCTTCTGTATATATTTGGAAAGGAGAAACCAATAACAACAACAGAAAATCCAGAAACTAAACATGTGATTGAAGAGATTCTGCACAGTTTCAACCTCGAAGGAGCCAGAGTCCACGGCATGTGGCCAGTGGAATGTCAGCTTTCATAGGTTTTGCTTCTGGTTTACGTTTCCTCTGTTGTTGTTGTTGTTTTTCTTTTTAATTATGGTCAAATGTCCTTGTTGCATAAAATGTGGCTTGAATATGAGCAACAGAAGGTTGAGCAAACAGAGTTTAATGCTATAATCAAATGCAACCTACAACCACGTTCTTATGGCACATATTATTGATAGATGATGGTACTAATAGTTGTATGTGCTGCATGCTAATTGGCCACACCAGAGGGGCAGCTCACTTAAGTTACTACTCAGAGTATGACTTTTATATAGTCAGGTTCTAAATCCCCCCTCCCAGCACTCTGCTAGCTCTCCAGCCTCTAGACACTCCCTCAGTGGTGATTTCTCTGATACCACATCCTTTCTATGCTTAAATTCAAACAGGGGCATGGAGCTTCCCTGCCTTAATAGGGAGAAAAACTCAACAATAGAAGTATTGAACAGGGTACACAGGCCAGGGTGACACGAGCTTCTGAAATAAACTGACACCCCACAATAGAAGCCAATTTCACACTCGCATAGCAGTGCAGTGTGGGTGCTCCTCATCAGATGATAGTTTTCCTCCTGGTGGTGACTGAGGGTCTGAGGTTCCTCCATCTCGTGGCTCCACCGTCCCCCAGTCCTCAGAGTTCTCTACACCCGGGTGGCAGGTGGAGAAGAGAGGGGGAGAGACATACCTGCATACCCTGTTCGGCCTGGAAGTGACACACAACACTCAGGTTCCTAATACATCACTGAGAACTTGCCGTGGATACAAGGAGGATGGAAAATGTCCCCTGCCATGAGGTAGCTGCTCCTCACAACAGCTGCAAACCATGGAAATAGGTGCACAAGTTTTTCATGGGTAATTTATCTCTGCTACTTTTGCAAGACCCAAGCAGGACCTGTTTGGTTTAAGCACTAGTGATTATTACCTAATGCAAGCACTGAAGATTCCAAGGGATCAGCAACTGGTCGGAAGAGGGACTAGGGCAGGGAACACGTGTGAGCCCCAGGGAGCACCAGATGCAGGTATTCTTGCATAAGGTAGAAGCCTATTTCTCCCACAAGACTCCCCAACTGCAGCCACCCAGGGCATCGGGATCTGGGGGGAAACTCCATGAAGCACAAATGCCTGTTTGATCACCCTTCACAGCAAAACCTTGTTAAGCAGATATTGGTTTATCCAAGAGAATGCACAATTGGAAGCAATTGTCGTTCCCCAGCTAACTGGATACCCGGTCATGCCCAGTAAAAATATCAGATTATCTGAACTAGTTAATTCAAAATCCATTCTTCCTGGTCCCTTGCCTTTCAAATTAATGACATTTGCTGGAATTGACTGTGAGAGAGAGGGCGACGGGGCAGGCGGAGGTGCACATGATTCCCGGGAGTTAGTGCCTTCGGCTCCCACAGGCCCAAAAGCGAGGCAAAGCGGAGGGAAGAGGAGAGGGAGGGCTGGCTATAAAGTGTGCATACTGGAAAATTAGATTTTAAGTACTATTTTTTTCCCCTGAAGGACGCTTGAAAGGAACCAAGAAGGAAAAGGAGAATGCGTAAGCAGCTATGTAATTAATGTCACAATTAGAAACTTTAGAGAAGGGAGGTCCTTCTGGTGGGCTTTGTTCTGTTGGAGTCTCCCCCCTAAAATCCTTGGCCTGAGCAAGCATGACCTGAAGTCCAGGAGCAATGAGAGACAGCAGAGGGCTGTGGCTCTACCATCTACCAGCTGAATAAGGGTGAGCATGTTACTTAACCCCTCCGTGCCTCAGTTTCCTTCTACGTTAATGTCAGACAGGCCCTACCTTGAAGGGTTGTTATAGAGATTAAGTGTGTTAACATTTGTAAAATGTTTACGGTGGCATCTAGAACACAGCAGGCCCTATGTAGATGTGTAGGAAATAAAAAAGCTGGACTAAAACCCTTGTTCCCTCTTTTAATAGCCAGAAGACTGGAGCCACTTCATTTAAACCCCGAGCCTCAGCTTCTTGTTCGTAAAATGAGGCTGATTTTATGGCCGCACAGAAAATCTCACAGGTGGTGAGATCAGCTGAGACTGAATGTGGACGTGCTTGCCCAGCACCTGGCACAGACCCGGCTGTTAATAATGCTAAGTGCCACCTCGAGCTGAATGTTTAAAGTATTCCCAGATCCCAGCAAAACAGGAAATGAGAGACGTCAGGAAACGGTGCCAGGGAAGCTCCTGTGCATGGCAGCCCCAAGTCACCAAGAAGAGTGTGTGCCAGCCAGCACTGTAATTTTTACTTATTTCACAGAATAAGGAGCCATGTGTGTGCTGAGCTCCCACTCAGGTGATTAGAGAGACATATGTGGCACGTCCACACAGATTGGCAGGGTGGGAAATCAAGGAGAAGTCGGGGAATACCTGGTGAAAGGTATTTAAATAAGTGAGATGGATCTGGCTGTGGCAGACTTTGGTCGCGAATCTGCTGGAGTATTAAAATAGCACAGAGACAGAGTCTGTGAGCAGCAGGCACTCAGAAAGTAAGAGCAACGAGCCTTTCTATTTTAATAACCGGGAAACGCACAAGAACATGAACTTCTTTATATAGAAAAACAATGCAAAGACTTCCTAAAATCAATTCCAAAATGCCTTGAGGAGGGTAGGATGTTAAACATCAGCCAGCATGCTCCCTCTGAAGTATAATCCAGTGTCTCTGTGGCACAGTGACAGGATCTGGGAAAGTGATACAAGGTAATATTCAGGGACTGTAGAAAGACTTCATTCTGCTCCTCTTCCTGAATAAGTTAAAAAAAAGACACAGTTTGGGTGTGTGAGGGTTAATGCGACTGCCTCTGTAAAATGTCTGATGCAGGTCCCAGGTCAGTAAGCCTAAATGCCACCTATGATGTCGTGATTCACATGGTCTCCATATACCAGTTCAGTTAGCCAGCATGTAGCAGTCATGGAGAGTGTCATAGGGGATGGCAGCAGGCAGGGATTCCCAGTGCTTTTTCCTGAAGCTAGGGTTGGGGAACATCCTCATTAGTGACCTTGATAGTATTTTGTTCCCCCAATACCACTCCCAATAGGTCTAAGCTCCTGGATAGCAGTGATCATCTTCTACATCTTTGTGTCCTATGGACACCTTCGTTCATTCACTCAGTAAACACTCCATCAGCACTCGCTCTGAGCCAGGCACTGTGCAGACACTGGAGTTAAAAATACGGATACGACAGGATCCTTGCCCTCGAGGACCTCATAGTCCAGCCAGAAAGGCAGACAACAAACAAACGCGTAGTAAGGTTTTGTGGGTGCTGTGGGGGTACAGAGAAAGGAAGTTCAGAAAACCTCAGGGAGGAGGTTACCTTGACCTGCGCAAGAATGATGAGTGGGTGTTTGCCTCTGTGACTGCTTAACTTAAAATCAAATGTGTTTGTGCGTGTGTGTGACAGAGGGAAAGAGATAAAGAGAGGGAACTTGACAAGTTAGGAAATTTCGGGCCATTCAGGAGTTTGCTTGCCTTTGCTTCAGCAACCTGGAGCATTTCCTCAACCGGCTGAGACAGGTAACGGACATGAGTCCTCCATGGATGTTATGGACTGAATGTCTGTGTCCCCCCCAAACTCATATGTTGAAGCCCTAACCCCCAGTGTGACAGTATTTGGAGATGGGGCCTTTGGGAGGTAATCAGGGTTCAATGGTCCTGTGGGGAGGGGGTCCTCATGATGAGATTAGTGCCCTTCTGAGAAGAGACACCAGAGAGCGCTCTCTCTCTCCGTGCTGGCACAAAGAAGAGGCCAGGGGAGCACACAGAGGGAAGGCGGCCATCTACAGCTCAAGGGGAAAGCTCTCACCAGAAACTGACCATGCTGGCACCTTGATCTCCAACTCCCAGCCTCCAGAACTGTGAGAAAATAAATTTCTGTGGTCCAGCCACCCAGTCTATGGTCTTCTGTTATGGCAGCCTGAGCAGACTACTACAAGGGATGAGTGCAATTCTCAGGTACATCAAAAAGAGTAGACCACGTAGGAGCCCGGATAATATCTTCTCACAATCAGCACGTCCAGAGCCCTTCTTTAGGGTAATGCATCCCAGTGAGGAGGTGGAAAGTGTGGAGAGGATTCCGCCAGGAGCTGCTGAGAGTTGAAAAGTAAAAAGCATGCTGAAGGTCTGGAGGGACTAGGGTTATTTGGAGGAAGGGAGTCCCCAGTGGCTCCCCATTTTCTGTTGGATGGGATCTAAACGTGTGCGGCCCTTTACAATCCGGCCAGCTCCATCTCCACCTTGACCACCCCTCTTATGCATAATCGATAGGTCCCAGCCAACCTGAATTATTCACCTGTTCCCTGAATAGTCTGGGTTAATCCAGGGGCAACATGGTAAAATGGTTAAAAGTCAGCCTGCTTGGCTTGAAATCCAAGCTCTGAGACTTAGTCATGAGACAGGCAGGTTAGCATAGGGATGTGGCACCGCAAGGGAATTGGAGGGTCATACGGGGGTGATGATTGCTGGGACATTGCTAAGACATAGTTAACCCAACATGCTCGTGGGAATTTTATGCTGCATTATAGTTTAAGCCGTTATAGCTCAGGTAGCCGCAAGTTCCCAGACCCTCTGTCTCTCACTGTCTTGATATGCAGTCTGAGAAGCCCCAGGCCCTGCCTCAACACGATGAGCCCACTCAGGTGTGAGAATAAGAAGTTAATATGTATACCACAAGCAAGGCAACTTGACATTTCTAAGAAACTTCTAAAAAATCTAGTGGTGAGGGCATTGAGAAGCAAGATAAGACCCCCCCACCCAAAAGTAAGCATATAAAAGATGCGATGGCAAAACCACTCAGCGCAGCAACTCCCTTGGAGTGTGCCCACTCTGTCTATGGAGCGTATCTTTCTAATAAATTCCTTACTCTTTGTATTCATCCTTGATGTTCTGTAAATTCTTTTACAATGTGACATCGAGCAACCTGGATCCACAGTGCGATAACAGTCATTTATCCTCATCGTGCCTCAGTTTTCCCCTCTATAAAATGGGATGATAGTAGTACCAACTTCATAGAGCTGTTATGCAGAATAAATACATTGATGTCTGGAAGGTGTTTGGAATAGTGCTTTGTACTCAGTAAGTGCTAGATAAGTATTTGATTTTATTATTTCTCTCTACCTAGGAAATTTTATTTCTACTCAAACATCACTTCAAGCATCATCTGTTCTGTGCAGTGTTGTCACTCCCTCTTCTGGGTTCCCATAGTTCTTTGATCTGACTCATTAGCACAGTACATGATGTATTTGTCTCTCTCTGAACTGGACTGTGGATTCTCAAGGGCAAGCAGGGAAGACGCCTCATCTTCCCCCTGGCCTGGCCTGGTGCGTGTCACCAAGCAGGTGATCCACAAACAGTCATTGAATAAATGAATGAGCGTGTGCAAGGGTGAGGAGGGAAGGAACAAATGCACATCGCTATGCCTGCAGGAGTGAGTGCTGAAGATGGCGTGTGACTGCGGGGTCCGATCCAGGAGGACGCTGCACCTAGAGCACCATGTCTGATGCTTGTCAACTCCTCTGAAGTGTGAGGGACTTAGATTCATTATGGGCAAGAGTCTCTTGATGCTGAAATATTTTAGACACTGGGAACAGTGTGCCCCCTTCCTTTCCTTTAGAAAGAGGCTAGATTTTCCTGTCTGATGTCACTGAGGCATTGTCCAGACTCCATTAGGATTCCTAGGTTTCAATGGCACAGATGGAACAGATACGTGGTGTGTAATCCTTAACAACAGAGAGCAAATGATCACCGGCGGGCGTTTAGAGCACCACAGGACTTGTTAGCATTCAGTACATAGCGGACGTGTAAATACAAAGGTGATAAACAGGGGCCGGGAGCCCAGCGTCAGATCCCTGCTTGTTGGACAGGTCTGCCGGCCCACTGGCCAGCCGGTGCTCAGCGCCGGCGACGCCCCGCAAAACCGTCCTCCCCAGGCAGTCGGGCGGCCTCTCTGGCAGTCGGGCGGCCTCTCTGGCAGGAAAGCTCCACCGTGTCTCCCCACATAGCAAATGCAGAATCAACGCTTTCCACTCAGGCCAACCTTTCCTGACCACTGACTCTGCTGCCGCAGTTACAGCAGCACTGTCAGCCCCCCCACCCCGGGGGCTGGGAATCAGCTCCCACCCCAGATTAACATTCAAGCAGAAGCCCTGGTGATGAATATTTTAATATAATGTTTACTGTTTACCCACATGAATGGAAAGGACTTGCATCTGCCAGTGCCACCTGTGCCCATGGAACTACAGCCCAAACAGCCACATCCCCAGAGAGCCCAGCTGTGAGGAGGGGCTGCCAGGGCTGTAGGGAGGCGCAGGGAAGGGACCTGAGGGGTGAGGCACCTGGGGAATTCGGGAAAGGAGGCGCAGACCAAGATGTGGAAACGGGCCAAGCCGGAATGGGAAGGAGGGAGGAAGAAACAGGGAGGGCAGTTGATAACAAAGAAAAATGGAGGTTAGGGGGAGGAGCCCCCCAGAAGATTGTAGGGGTCCCTTGGCTGGGAGTGGATGTCACAGTGGTTCCCATCAGGATGGAGGCAGGGACAGCGTGTGGCAGACTCAAGTATGCAGAGCAGGTTTCAGAGGAGTGGGCTCTCCTGCAAGTTCTGCAGCTATTCGTGGCCACGTGGACTCCCTGGAGGACAGCGAATGCTCTCACCTCCTGCCCAGGCACTGGCTTCCAACGCTGGGCTCCCTGGGATCACCAGAACCAGGGCGTATCTTCTCCAGTAGGAAAAGAGGGAAGCTAACTCTGGAACCGGATTGGGAGCTGGAGTGGAAAGGCTCATTCACAAGCTTAGTTCAGGGTATTTGTGGTGTTGGAAGGGTCCGGAAAGGGGCCTGGCAGAGGCTGTCCTGTCTGGAAAGGTGGCCATCACTTCTACCATTAAGGTTGTAAAAGCCAGCGATGGCCTTCGCCTGGTGGATGAGGGCAGAGCCAGCTGCTCCCAGTGGGGCATCGGCCAGAGAGGGGCCAGGCCTCTGCTGATGGCCTGAGTCACACAGGCTCTCCTCTTCTGGGCACCTGCCTGTTCTCCCAGTAAGACAATGGCTCAGGGAAGCCTCTCCCCTAGAGATGAACATTTCTTCTGAAACTGCTGTGGTCTTATGTTTATTTTGTCCCCTTTCTGTTCCCTTTCACCTCTCTCCCTTTCTTGGGTTACACTTTAGGTTAGAGTTGGCTCTCTGACGGAATGTGGCTTTAGTACACATTTGATTTCTACCAGCTGCTTTTCTGATTGTATTTCTAGGCTCCGTGGAATCCCAAGCTCCCTTCCTTGGAGAGATTGCCAAGTGTTTGGGGAAAGAGGGAGGCGACAGCCGTGGTGCATGAGGAAGAGGCACCTGCTTTCTAATGGGTAGGGCAGAGAATGATGCATCACCAGGGGAGTGTGCCGAGTCTGTTCTCTCTCTCTCCCTTTTTCTTCCTCATCTCTCAGCCTCTCTCTCTTCTGCCACTTTCACCCTTGCTCTGTGAGAGACCGTCCACCATCCTAGCTTCTCCTGCTGCCTGTGTCCATTCCTGTAGTCCAACAGCCACGCACTACCTGGAATGAATAAAAGACCACATAATATTCATTGTACTTCTGGGGGCCCGTATGTAGGAACAGATTTCGTTTTTAACTTTTTATTACAGAAAAATTTTAAAACTCATAAAAATAGAGTTGTCAATGAACCCTGTGTACCAATCACTCAGCTATAAAAATCATCAGCCCTGCACCTCTCTTGTTCCATCCATAGCCCTCACTCCCCACACACCCCCACACCCACATGGAATTTTTTTTTTTAAGAAATTCCAATTGGTCATGTTATTTCATCCATAAATATTCATGGGAGCTGTTTGAGTAGAGCGCTAACGCTCCAGCCTGTCTCAAGCCCCAGAAACCAGCTCAGGCCTTGGCACACACCTGCCCTTGAGGGTGGAAATTCTGTGACCCCCTCATCATTTCAGCATGTGGATCTCATCTCATCATGTTGCCCAAACTGTTCTTCTCAGAAAACTGTTGTTAGAAACAAATCAGCGCCCCAGCTCATGGACAGCTTTGTCTAAGACCTTAGGCAATTTCTTGTCTTCATTCCCAGAAGAAATCATTTTGTGAGCAAGTCAGCCTATCAGAAAACACACCTGCATGCCAGATGTGCACAGCTGTGTGTAAGCAACTGCCGATCCATCTGCAAAACTATCTAAACAAGGAAGACAAGCAATCTGACCATCAAATAACTCTTGTAAATGATAGTAGCACATGCAATATTCAAAAGTGATAGACGAAACAAACTTGGGCTTTCTCCAGAGAGAAAAATCATAAAGTAAATGCTCTCCCCACCCCCCACCAAGTTTGATGAAATCAGTTTGTTCATCGATCAGGAAAACAAAGTTGATTCTGGAAATGGTTACTAGGAGGCCTGCATTTGGGCCCCTCATCTGATTGCTATCAATGACCCTTGGCCCACAGTGAGTGACCTTTCTTTATGCAACTTTTAAATAAGTCATGGAACCAACTAATAAAAAGTTTATAGTTTAAAATCTGGGCCCAGAAATTTAGACATAACTATATCGATGCTTGTGCTGTGATAGAAAGTGCATTATTTAAACTCAGGAAGTCTGGATGTGTCCACTAACTTGTGTGATCCTGAGGCAATTATTCTACTGCTCTGGGATTCTGTCTTCTCATCTGTGAAAAGGAGTAAGTCATCATAGTTCAGTCTCCCTCACTGGTAAGTAGGGAAAGAAGTCAGGAGACGAAATGCTAGAAGGATATTTTGAAAAGAATGGGAAATATATTAATATTTGAGTTTATTATGTTTATAAGAAACCCATATATTATGGATTGAAAATGTGTAGTTCTTTTGGTTGAAGTAAGACAAAAATATATATATATATACACACATATGTATGTGTGTGTATATATATAGCATTTCAACTTTTTGAAAAGCACAAGTGACGATAGATATAAAGTACTTAGAAAAATATCAGACTCTGAATGGTGAGCATTATTAAAAACTAAACACGGTCAAGCACAAAGAGCACTCAGCCCCCCCGTCAGCAATCCCTTATTGATGTTCACGACATCATATAACTAACAAGTGCCCCTTCAGCTTCCAGGCATTCGGGTCTCCCAGGGCGATGAGACTACAGGGCACGGAAGGAGGTTACATGGGGTCCCCAGGAAGGCACCGTCTCCACTCCTGTCTCAGCCCCTCCTAACTAAATGCCGACACACAGTTCAGCTTGGCTCAGCAACCATGATTTACATGGGAGCTGGGACAAGCACATTCTTTGCACAAACCCTGAGGAGGACTGTGGAAATCCCCAGCTTTTCCCCAGCAAGGATTCAGCCATGATGCCATCTAATCTCCATCTCTGGGGTGCAGTAGTCATCCTGTGCTTGGGATGGCAGAGTCCCTGGGGACGACTCAGATGTGCACCTGGCCTTTGTGAGCAAGGCGGAAGGGAAGGACATTGGGCTGGAATTCAGGAGGTTCTGGGTTGTTTCTGGCTGATTTTGGGTGACCTTGGACTGCTCAGCTTGGGATGGCTCTGTTTGCCCATATATTCAGTGGGGATAATCATATCATTTCCTTCCACATTCATAGTGTTGACAGGGGTCTAAGATACGTGTGAAAATGCCAAGAAATAAATTAATAAGATCCTCAGGGAATTGAAGTTCTAGGGCTGTGACATATTCACTACTCTGCTGGGTGACTTTTATCTCACCTTCTCTGGGATAGACTTTAAATTCACTTGCAGGTTCAAATCCCGTTAACTCTGAACATCACTTTGTCCTCAGATTCCTGTTCCTTTAGCCCAAATTTTCCATGTTTTTTGAACTTTCCTTAAAGTGCAGGCATCTTCCCTCCCCACCTACCCCACAACCGCTGTCCCACCACCCTTCTGGGGACCAGCAAAAACTGTTCCCTTCTCATTCCCTGTCCCTCACGTAATCTGCCAGCTTTTCATGGTGGCAAGGGGATTCTGGGAGTTTCATCTTTTTGCATTTCCTTGAGTGACGTGTACACTGGCCCACGCTAGAACTTCAGTGGCGGCTGGGGATCAATAAACAGTGCCCTGACCCAAGTGACTTTCTTGGAGAGAAATGCCTGGGAAGCATTCAAATCCAGACCCAGTAACAAATCTGCCCAACTTTCCACCAAAGACTGTGCAGGGCCTCTGAGGACCCCCTGCCCAGCTCCCCCTAAATCAATTTCCCAACCGAGCAGAAGAACTGGGCAGGATTGTATTGAATCTATTCCCCTCCATCACCCTTTACTGCATTCCCAAATCCCAGCTGGTATCTAGCGCTTTCTTCCAACCAGTGCTTAATCCTCAGTGGTGATCCTTTTAAGAAATTTAATTTCATTCTCCACCCTTCTCTCCCCACCCAACTTTGCCCATAAAAAACAGTTCTAGGAATTTTCAAATTCCAACATCATATGAAAACTTCTTTGTTCTGCAAAGTACTCATTCTAGATGCCTAATCCATCTCCCGCACCATTTGCAGTGACGCACTGCGTGCTCCCGGAGTTTATAGATCTCTCGTTTGCTGCCTGCTTCTTACAACAGGCTGGAAGTTCAGCCTTTTAAAAATCAATCTAGCTCTCTGCTCTCCTGCACCCCACCTCACAGTTTGCACAAAATGACAGTCTGTGCGCTGAAGTCTCCTGAAGATATTATTAGGTCTTATTTTTGAACCACCCCCAGCAAGAAAACACCGGCTCGATGCCCTCACCCAGGGCCTGCATGGGTGCACTCACAGCCCTCTACACTCAACCCTGCCCTTTCCACGAGGAGCATCTCTGGAAATTTGAGTGGTAAGCTCAAAATCCCAGGTACCATCAGAGAGCCCAAACTGGAACCCTGTGCTTCTACAAATGATCAGAGGAAATAACATTTATGGTAATAACGAAAGTAACAATTAAAAATAGCGTTAAAAATAAAGAACACTATTTTTTTTGAAAGCTCACCCTGTGCGGGCACAGTGCTAAGTACTTTACCTGAATTACAATCCCCAGAAAATTGTCAGTGGTAGGTACCATTATTATCCCCATTTTTCAGCTGAAATTGAGGTATGAGGCAGTGAGTGACTTGCTCACAATCACACAACCAGGAGTTAATAGAGTCTGGATTAATCTTAACTGTCTGACTGCAAAGCCCTTGCACATATCCACTATGCTACACTGTTTTCCTGAGACCAATTTGAAGTAACTAAAGCAAAGGAAAGCCTTTACTATAAGCACCCTGGGGTGACCCATGGAAGCCAAGAACAGGAATTGGGCCCCAGGAGTGACTGCAGCCAGGGACTTAAAGGCCATCAGTGTGCTCTGGGAGTGTGTGATTCATTCTATTCTCTTCCAGCTGGGTCATGTGCCAGAGAATGTGGCTGCCATCGGGCCCCAAGTATCACATGTTAGAACTTCAGACTAATCTTGCTCTCTCTTCCATGATTCAAAAATGCCTTGGGGTGGGAATGATTGGCCAGGGGCAAGTCACAAAAACCCGTGGCACCTCTCACACTAGTCATGTGGGAGGAGGGAAAGGGAAGAGCAGGTCCCAGAGGAAGGTGGTCAGTTCCCCAAAGAAGAGACTTCCGGGAAGTTCATCAAATGGGTGTGGCTTCCAGTGACCTTGCGTAGGTCAAATCACCTAGGATGGTGATGATAGCATGTTCCTCCTAGAGCTGTTGTGAGGACAAAATAAGAAATCATATGTAAAAGCTTGGCCTGGGCCTGGCACATGGTAAATACCCAGTAAATGTTAGCTATTACTATTATGAAGTTGGAGCCGTTGCAAGCTCACAGGCCTGGCTCAATTTTCTTCCTTATACGTAAACATTAGTATACTAAATCCCTTGGCACACAAGATCCTCATAGCCAGTTCTTTTTCCATTTTGGAAAAGTGAAGGAAGAGCTAAGGGGAGAGCTGTGATGTCCCCAGAAGAACCTGCTCTAGGATTATAACGGACCCAGCAGGTGTGACGGGAAAGCTGGGAGTGAGTGTCTTGAAATGTGTCTTTTCTGGGTCCACACCCTCCTGTATTTCATGGCAGACCAGAGATCTTAGGGCTCTGAAGTTGGATGTGGAGTCCTCATTTCTGCCGGCCCTTCATCTTTGGCAATGTCCTGGTCTCCCAGTATTGCTCAGCCTCCCTGAGGCCACCGAAACAGATGAGGCCAGGGAGATGTGGCAGTCCTTGGCTTGAGGAAAGACACTAGATTCCTTGCTACTTCCAACTTAGTCTGCAAAGCCACTTACAGTTTGGGAAACTTCCAGTGCTGTCAAGACCCTTCAAGCTTGCTCCCTACCCCCTCCTCAGACTCGGTGAGTCCCGCATTAGAGAATATTTCTCGGTTGGCAGGTTGGGCCTGAAGGAAGAAATCAGACACTTGGAGCCCTAAATGCCAAATGCATCACTCTAATTTATTCAGACATGTTTTCATCTGGGTATTTTCTATACTATCAAACTCTGCATCCTTCAGTGAAGACATTTGTCTTAGCTGAATAAAATCTCTTAATGGTTTAATAAAAAGCACTTAACTCAGTTTTCCTAGTTTTATGAGTGCCTTGAGGTCCTTCAGGAGAGCAAACATCTTTGCCGGGATCATTGAGGGAAACATAATTATTTTTCTGCCTTCTGATGTATTATTTTCTGGAAGGAACAGTTCCAGATGCTCATCGTATGCTCACAAATTCTCTGAAGCTCCATCAAAGGACAGGGTATTCTCAATGATGGACTAAGTGGTGTCCCTCCTTCCATAACTGACCTGCCAGTCCCTTCAAAGACATCCTCTACATCCTTCCTGTCTTTGCTGAAATAGCATCCGTGTCATTATCATCGCCAATTTGTTCCGTGCAGAATAAATGGAGAAAAGAGTCGGGAGGTCGGTTAGAACTTAGTGCCAGGAGCAAAAGCCAAGCAGGAAATTAGGTTAGTAGAAATTTCATGAGGATGAAAACAATTGGGGAAGAAAAGGAGGACTAAATGGAAAACAGGGAAGAGTCAGAGAGAGAGAGAGCCAGGAAGCAAGATGCAGGCAAGGGGCAGGTGACCTGCAAAGGGAGAGAGTGGAGAGGCGAGAGGAGGGAATGTATTAAATAGAAAAGCTTAGGGAAAGTGAAAAACTGGAACATAACACAGGAGCAGGAGATGCACAAACAGTGGGAATCACAGCCAGGGGAAGAGGAGAAAGTGGGAGCACAAGGAAAAGAGGAGGAAGAAGGCACAAAGGATGGCAGAGGGAGGAAAGTAACACATTCAGGGATTGTAGAGGGTTGAAATGCAGAGTTTCATAATTAGAAAGGAGCATAGAGATGGTTTTCATTTTACCAATGAGTAAATAAAATAACTCAATGCTCAGAGGGTTAAGTGGCCTTTCATCCATCCATCCATCCACCCATTCAGTCTTTGAACAAATATTTCCTCAGCACCTTCTATATGCCCTGCTCTGTTGTAGGCACCAGAGACACCATGTTGAACAAGACAAACAAGGTCTTTGCCCTCAAGGAGCTCACAGTCCAGTGGGGGCATATGCACGAGTGAGCTGGCATGTGCAGCACAGTGGGATGAGAGTTATGATGGTGCGGGGGCCATGGGAGCCACAGAAGAGGCCCCTGACAGCTGAGTGTACCAGGCAGGGTACCCGCAGGCGCAAAGGCCAGCCACCAAGAGCCCTCCAGCTTCGGAGGAGATCAGCGGCAGAGCCTGAGATGGAAGCCCCATCTCCCGGTTTCCGGCCCCTATATCCAGCTGCCTCTGGGTTTGGTTTTGTCCCCTTCAAACTCCAACGTCCCGACAATTCATCTCTGACCTGAGTACAGAGGATCAAATCCAAGAGCAGCCTCCTTTCCTATCTGTCAGGAATTCCTTCAGTGGCTCACTATTCCCTTCAGGATCAAATCCAAACTCCTAGCATCCAGGTCTTCCCTCCTCCAGCTGGCCTGTGTTTACCCTCCATCCATCTTCTTACCCATTCCTTCCTCTTCCCGTTGGTTCCAGCCACACTGAAGGACTTAAAGGTCCAAGATCAGGCCTCCATTCTTTTACAGGTAAGGCCCCCTTTGCTGAGGCATGTTCCCTGTATCTGCCCTACTGCATCCTTATAGTGCCCTTGACATACACTCTGAACTCATCCCAAGACTCAGCCCAGGTTCTGCCTCCCACTCTGAGCCAGTGCGATCAGATGTCCTCTCCCCTGGGATCCCTCCCCATCTCCCTCATAGTAGTTCCCACACTCATGTCTTGGTCATCTCGTGGCTTGTCTTCCTCCCTGAGGAGACTGTGAGACTTGAGGCATGGACAGTAGCCTGTTCACTCATCTGTTTACCCCCCGTGCCTGGTATAAAGGCTTGCTTACACAAAGTGTTTAATAAATGCTTGGGGAGCCGACTTGAAATGAGTTCCCAGTGAGACACGTTTTGATGTGAAACGGAGCTGCAGGCTTCCCCCTGAGAGACCGCTGGGTGAGGTCTCTGTCTGGTGAGGTCTGGGTGCCTCTCCGGGCTGTGTCAGTGCACAGACATGCTCCAGGGAGGGGGCAGCCTTGAATTTTGGCTGTTTTGGTGCTAGCTCCACATTTTATAGAACCTGAGAGAAGTTTCAGTGAGTTTGGCTCCGTAGATGGTCATGAAGGGAACAGAAAGATCTTAACTTCTCCACGTATTGCATTGTTCCTAGCCAGTTAATTCATTCATAAGTTCAACTAATAATTGTAAAGTAACAGGCTAGATATTCACCTTCTCAGCATATCCTCTCTGTGTACATTTATTTGTCTACGCTCAGGGTACAGAGTATTACTGTTCTTTGCTGGGTAAACTTTAATCAGCATTTTCCTCATTAGCCTATGGTAGCATAGAAGCTTATGGTTCATGCAATTCATTTTATCTTTTTAAATTTAATAAGACACAAGTTGGATGGTCATTAAGGGTCTCCTGTTGTGCATGCAGAACCGAAAATAAACAGGGATAACATTAACTCTGGTTCATTATGTTCAGCAAGAAACGTTTTATCCCTTCTAGTCATCATAGCAAGGGCCATGAAGGCAAAGTCGGGGAAGCACTATTTCCATTTCCTCCACTTTGCTGTATTGATGTGACATAAATGACGTGACAGTTAAATGGTAGGTCAGGTTAATTTGGTCATCCTAGTAGGTGACTTGGATCATCACAGTGCAGCCCAGTGGGCTTCAATCACTCATTCTTCTAAGACCTAAAGATGAAAAAAAAGGAAAACTGTCTCTGCCCTTGAGGAATTCACAGCGACAAACCCATAAAATGACAGTAAGCTGACCACTCAATGTTGGTATGCAATGTGAGGACACCTGGGGCAAGGGTGTGGTTGCAGAGGCGGAGGGTATGAGAGAAGCTTCACAGAGGAGGTAACCCCTAAATATTACTCCAGTGGCTCTGGTACAGAGGAATGCCAACCGGAACAGATATCACCCCACTCCCAAGAGGACACATTGGGACTGTGCTTTCTGGGCAGAAGAGTATCCTTGTTCCTAGGGATAAATTCTGGGTCCACCTAGATGCCCGGATTTCTGTCTGGATTATCAGAGTGAAGGTTTGAACTAGGGGATGATCTGGACTACTGCCTTCTAGTGGTGCTCTAGTCAGGAGGATACACCAAAAAGCAGAGACCAAGGTTTAACCAACGGTCGGTCCCCCCAACCACCATCCTCTTCCCCAGAGCCACCCACGAGTGCAAAGTCTGAAAGGGTGGGTTTTTGCTCTGATCATTCTACTGGGCTGTGTCTTAAGTGGACGGCCCAAGAGCATTGCTCATCCTAGGGCTGGGCTGGGAAGGCTCCTGCCTTCTCTCCAAGCAGCAGAGAGGACAATCCCTCATCTGTACCTAAAAACCCCTCTGATGAAGGCTTAGTGGGGGAAGGGAGCACATTGGAATTCATCTCAGAATCTTATCCCCAGAATTAACATTGAGGGTAACAGAATTTTCCATGCCCCAGGCTTTCCCTTCAATGATTAGTACTAACACAGATGTTGGAAAATGTTAACAGTGGCCTCTACTGTCCAGATGTAGTATTACTACATACTTAAATCTTGTCTAGATATTTTCATATTCATTCACTTGTTTGCTCACTGATTCGTTCATCCAATCATTATTCAGTAAACATTTATTGAACATTTACTATCCGTCAAGATAGAAAGACAGTGTGAATCAAAGGGTGCAAGGATGAGTGCCCACTTCCCATTCCCTAACCTCAGATTTTCTCTCTCAGTGGTCCAGACATAAAGCCTTAGATTTGCAAATTTTTCTCTCCTTGGGGTTAACGCATAGCAGTCCACTATGACAATGCAGAGTTTTCAGTTTAAGATAACATATTACTCCCTGGCAGTCATTAACACTTTAGCAGAAATTAGTTCATTCTATCAGAAAGAAGCATCCCCAGGGTGAATAAATACAGAACCATGTAAGCATGGATTATAAAAGGATAAGAAGTGGTCCAAGATATGCCCCTAGAAAGAGTAGTATAACAAGACCCAAAGGGCTAGAAAAGAAGAATTGAGGACATTAGGCACCCCAAATAAAGAGGGAGATCAGAGAAAAGGCAGTATAACTAGTGGCTTTGGGAGATGTGTTCTAAGTTCAAATCGAGCTTCTCTTATTTACTAGTATTTGACGTCAGGTGAGCTTCTTAACCTCTCTAGACCTCCCTCCAAATTCCATATATTGTGGGAATTGTTATATAATGTTATCTAAAGTACTTAGTAGAGTGCCAAAGATAAGGTAAGTGTTCAGTAAATATTCGTCATTATGACTGGAGGGGAGGAAAAAGGAGGCTGTGCAGGCATTAGAGACAAACTACTGCTCACAGTTTTGACTAAGTGCAGCCCTTCCCTCTGCTCATCATGTTCTCTGGGCCAGTGTTGGTGCTGCTGTCTCAGTTGTACACAGAGCTCCTTCTATGAGCACAGCCCAGGGTATGTCTGAGCTCCTGACCTTGCAGCTGGAGAATGGAGCCCAGGATGGGTCCAGTGACCTGAAGGAGGAGTCTGGGGTCGCTGTCAGTGCTGAGGCTTCTCTGAGGAGGTTGAGGGAAAGCCTTCATGGATACTCTACCAGAACTTAGGACACGTGCGCAGATGGATCCCTGTGGCCATTCCTGGCCTCTCCTCCCTCTGCTCCTACTCCTACTTGGCCAGTGTCACCACCTGTCTTTGTTCCTTCTGAGGAACATGAAGATAGGAACTACTTTCTGGAGGTCTGAAACGCCTTAGCATTTATCTAGAATCTCACCAGAATCCTATTCCTGGAGATCTGAAGTAGATTTGTCAATGATGATGCATCTTCCAAAATTAGCATGCCTCATTAGCTTGGCTCAGAAGTAACTGGAAAATGCAGCTACCCACAGCAGCAGGGAGGGTTTTCAAAGGAACCAACCAGCCACGAAGCATATCAGAGGGATGCCATGAGATCCTTAGAAATCCACACCTCAGATTCAAGGCTCAGAGCTCAGTGAGTCAGTCATCAATGAGGGGCCAAGCTGTGCTGTTATTTCAGCTTGGTATCGAGAATGGTGTATGGGGCTAATCTGAAGACCAACCTCAGGAGTTCTGACTGCCAAGTCCAGCCAGGAGGCCCATGTGCAACAGGAGCTGATGGGCCTACGGAGGGCTTAGGGAAATTAGGGGCTGAATTTGAGCTACCAGGTCATCAGGATTAAGATGAAACTACTCTACCCACTTAGAGAGTCCCCATGTGAGTGGCCTAATCACCTTAATACAGAAGAGATTGAAGCAAGTTGGGCTGCATCTGGGGGTACTGACTTAGGGGGACCCCTTAAGGGGGTATCCCTGGGAGGGGCCTTCTGAATCGATTCCAATCCAGTCCTAAGAAATAGTTGCTCCAAATTCCTCAAGGAAACCAAAGAGTTGCACCATCAGTGGAGAGAGGGCACTTCCTACCACAAACAGGGGCAGTTGGGCAGCCACTTGGGGAGTCAGAGAGTCAACATGGGGCAAAATCTTGCTAGTGGTTGAGAATAAATTGTCTAGAGTTTGAATCCCAGCTCTACCTTATGTGTAATCTTGAACAAGTTTCTTAACTCTTCTGTATCTTAATTTTCTCACCTGTCAAGTGGGGATAATAGTGTCAAGCTACTATTGTGAAGATAAAATGAGATAACATATGTAAGGGGCTTGGCACAAGATAAATGCTCAAAGTACACGGGCTAATATAACCCATATGCCCCAGGATTTACCAGCCTGTAACTATAGTATAAAGCCCTATTTCCTTTTAATGTCTGCATTTGTACAGTATGAGCCCCAGTGGCCTAATTGCCGATAGTCATAAGTAGAATTTAACAAGAGGATGCTGACTGCTTGTCATCAGCTTCTTGGAGAAAGAAGAGCAGATCCTACCACAGGGCAGCAGCCACATAACTTTCTAACGACAAGGTCCCCTGAAGTCTTTTTCCATGGTGGGGAGGGGGAGGGACTTTGAGCTGGGTATTGATCTCCTTCCATCCTTTCATATGTTATCCACCCTGGTGGTTGCTTGAAGGTAAGCGCAGATAGTGTTTTCTTTCTGGTTTTTTTTTTTTTTTGGTGAAGAAGATTAGCCCTGAGCTAACATCTGTTGCCAATCTTCCTCTTTTTGCTTGAGGAAGATTGTTCCAGAGCTAACATCTGCACCAATCTCACTCTATTTTGTGTGTGGGATGCCACCACAGCATGGCTTGATGAGCGGTGTGTAGGTCCGTGCCCTAGATCTGAACCTGTGGACCCCGGGCTGCCGAAGCGGAGCACGCAAACAACCACTATGCCACAAGGCCGGCCCTGGTAGTGTTTTTTTTTAATAGAAGATGAATAGGTGTCCCCTAAGGACACTGGCCTGGATAGAATTCATTCACAGACAGAAAGATGTACCTCAGGGTTGGATCTACTCTACCTCTTGAACCACACCTGAAAGGTAATTGAATGTTTACAAAGTGCATGATCAGATGGAGAAACTGAAGCAGAGAGAAGTTAAGTGACTTGCGCAAGGTCAGACCATGAATCAGCGTTTGCACTGGACTCTGTTTCTGCTCTCTATTGCACTCTACTTTCTTTCTAAATTCACACAACTGAGTCCAGCCTGCTCCATCACCTCTTCTTTCTCGTCTTCTCTTCCTCTAGTATTGTCACTCCATGTCGACAATGTATGCACACATATTGAAAGTTGGTCAAGTTTTCTGACCCAAAACTGTGTAGGACTGTGTGTGTAAATTAAACTGGGAGTTTCCAATCATCCACTCTAAAGAGAATTGCCAATGAAGTGAAAAATCCCAGAAAGCAGTTACACATAACCCCAAATGATTATTTTTAGTGTGAGAATGAAATATGTTCCCCTCTATTTGCAGGGGAATTGAATTTCTCTATTATGCCTTGCTAACCCTAATACTCAAGTGAATTTGCATTCTCTGAGCACCCAGGAAGTGACAGCACAGGCAGCAAGCCTCCCAGAAGCATGCTGGGTGGCAGAGGAAGCCAGGTGGAGAGTAAATACTTGCTCTGCAAAGATCCACGCTTAAATGGCCTATCCCCACCACTGGGGATGATCACAGCTGAGAGATGATGCAGGAAGGAGGGAGAAAAACACATGGGGAGAGGGAGGAGGCAGATGACTTCTAGAAGTTCCTTCCAACCCCATGTTTGTGCAAGAACCGACTGTGTGTGTGCTGCGTGTGTGTGCCTCAGTGAGGGCAGCCATCACCTGAGTTTTCTCCAACACTTCCCTCTCTTTCTTCAGATCCTCTAAGCCCTGACCGGTCCTCCCTGATTCCCAAACCGGCAGCATCTTCCCAGGTCTTGTATTTGTCTGAATTCAGTGTGCTGGGCTTGTCTATTTCATTAGATGGTGCTGTCTGCAGGGCAGGGAGCTGGGTCCTCATACACTGGCAGAGCACTGTGTGCCTCCAGCACTTTATAAACAATATGAACAGAACAGAAATTGGCTAATGCCTGAGATAAGCAGTTGACACAAAAATCTGCATGTAGATGGCATTGCAGTGAGAGGTAAAACACACCGTCCACGTGGGGTTGTAGGAAGCAAGTTCTTCAAAAGATAAATGTTATACAGCCCAGAAAATTTCATCAGCAAATATTCTAAGCAGGTTCCTCTGAGTGTGTGTGGAACAGATGAAAATGGCATCTCTCCTTTCACAGTGGAGCTGGAAAAGAAAATGCTATTAGTGGGAATGACATATGTGAGCTTCGCTGTGAATAAATATACAACGTCTCTGTATATATTATGTGCATAATAATAACACCTCAAATCTATATGGTGCTTTTCGTCCCAGGAGCTAAGAATGATCTCTGGTTATTATTATCTCATTTATCCTTGCAGATTTTTTTCACTTATATTTTGCTAGTGTATTACCAAAATATAGAAACATTTAACAGCCATCCTTTTGGTACTCCTTTCCCATAGGTCCTACCTTTCCATTATGCTCTCCTTAAAATGTAGTTAGGGAAGGAGCTGTAATCCTGTCAGAGGATCCTGCAGTTTATTCACGGGCCTAGAGAGCAGATGCCGCTTGGTGCTGTGACGGGTCTCTAAAGGCCAACAGTCCTGAGCTTGCTCCCCCAACCCCCATTCCTCAGAGTTCAAATTCCCAAAAGTGTCACCACTGGGGTTTGAGTAGTGTGTCAGGTAATGCGTCTCTATAATTTATAGAGGAGGGGTCACACCCAAAGCTGTTATTGCCTGCTAATGCTTTTGCAAAAGTTAGTTAGAAGATAAATTAGTCTACTTTCCAACCAGCCCAGAAGGGACTTTTGAGTAGAGACTAGCGGTTTTTTGACTGGGATGTGTGACTTTGGGTGCTGGGGAGGGAGTGTGGAATGTGAATTGTTTCAGACACCTCCAAGGAGGGGAGGCCCAGAGGGCACTTGGGAGGTCAGGAAGCAGCAAGAGGACACTGGGGACTGTAGATTGGGTGCTTGAAGGAGTGAGATTTTTGAGGCGGGAGAGTGGAGTGAGGAGCACCAAGACCACCAAGAGAGCAGCTCTTTCTCGAAGCAAAACCTAATCAGCACAGGGTTCTGAGTTTACAATTCACTGTTTACTTAGTCCTCTGGGCAATCTTATGAGTCAGACCATTTTAACGATGTATAAACTGACACTCAGAGAGACTGTGGTTTTCCTGAGACCTCCCTGTCCCTCAATTATGGCACACACTAACTTGCTTCTAGACTCTGGGAGGCAGTATGTGGTCACTAAGGACTCTCACCTGTTGTCCCCGATGTCCTAAGATGGAATGGAGTGAGAACGAGGTAGTAGGCCACCAAGTATAGGTGTGTTGATGAATGATGGCCCTTGGGCTGACAACCAAAATGACGTTCCTTTGATTCTCCCACTTGGGCTCTCTGTGGTCTTCCTGTCCATCTTCCTTTTACTACCACGAGGCTCTTCACTCCACTGACCTTAATTCCCCTTTTAACTACAGAGCTAGCTTGCTCCTTAACATATTTTATTATAGGATTGTTGAAATTTGGAGGGGCAGCCAGATACTCGGGAAGAGATGCCAGTTTTAGTCCTTAGATGATTTCAAATTCCTAATTATTTTTTGAATTCTCCTCCTTATATTTATTTATTGATAATAAGTAAGCTGGACAGGAACAAGTTATCTTTTCTTATCTGGGGTAACAACAGGAGGATTTGGGAGCTCTGGATTCTATTTGGACAGTAATCAGGGAGACTTTCCTGAAGGAGGCCATCTGGATTTTGGAAGATCAACATAAATTCACCAGACTAAAGAGAAGGGAAACAGTATTCCAGGGCACAGAGTAGACACAGGGCAGAGCATGTGCAAAGGCACAGTAGCATCGACTCAGAACTACACATTCCTAGGACCGTACACATTCTGCATCTGTGTAGCACAAACCATGAGAATAGGAAATGACAGGACATAAAGCCAGAAAAGTAGACTAAATTAGATTGTAAGACCCTTTTTGTGCCAAAGGGCTTGATTTTATCCTTCTCCCCGAAAAGCAAGCATAACCAAACTTAGTATATCACTTCATGCAATTCCTTGACCAACTCACCAACACCCCACATCTCCTCCCCAAGCCCTTAGGTAACAGAGGTAAGAAGCAGAAGCAGGCCACCATTGTTAAAATTTCACTTTCACAGATTGGGTGGCAGAAATCAGGGAGAAGATGCTAGGGGCCAGGAGACCAGATGGAAGATGCTGGGGAAAGTCCAGATGAGAGTCAATGAGAACCTAAAGGAAAGCAGCGCAGGGAACAGAGGGGAAGGGAGGAGTCAGGGGACGCTCAGGCTGTAGACAGGACCTGGTAACTTGGGTGACAAAGAGCTCACTGCCCTGGGGCATCCTGTTCTGCTCCTGCATGAGCAGCTGTTGCAATGGCTTCCTCGCACTGAGCCCAAGCCACTCGCTCACTTAACAAACACAGCACTTGCGGGGCGCCCGCTCTAAGCACAAAAAATATTAACTCATTTCATCTTCACAGCAGCCTATGAGGCAGGAGCTACTGTTACTCCCACTTCCCAGGTGGAAAAACCGAAGCATGGAGAGGTCACACAGCTGGTATATGGTGGAGCCAGGGTTCCAGTGTCCGAGCTTCTGACAGCTGTGCTGTGCCATCTCTCAGTTCATTCAGCAACATTCAACAAGTATGAACTGAGTGCCTATCTATGAAAACTCCTTTCCTCAGGCACAATCCCCTCATGCAGCATGATCTAAGTGTATTCTTTCTTCCAGTGGCAGCACTTCAGGCATTCAGAGACAGAGATTGCCACCACTACCAAGACCCCGATTCTCTATTTTCCAGAAGTTTCCAGATGCTTGAATTGACCTCACTCCAGGGCATACATGGCTATGGCTTGCCCTCTCATTCCCTTGGTAATTTTCTTCTCCCAAAGAATGAGCTCAGAGCCCACTGCTCTAATCTCAAGCTTTGGGTCTTGTATCAGTCTGCTAGGGCTGCCATAAAAAAATACCATACCCCGGGTGGTTCAAACAACAGAAATCTATTTTCTCGAGTTCTGGAGACTGCAAGCCCAAGATCAAGGTGCAGACAGGGTTGGTTTCCTCTGAGGCTTCTCTCCTTGGCTGTCAGATGGCCGCCCTCTTGCTGCCTCTTCATGTGGCCTCTTCTCCGTGCACGCATGCCCCTGGTGTCTGTGTGTCCTAATCTCCTCCTCTTATAAGGACACCAGTCACATTGGATTAGGGCCGACCTAATGGCCTTATTTTAACTTAGTTACCCCTTTAAAGATCTTCTCTCTGAATATGGTCACATTCCGAAGTTCTGGGGGTTTAGGACTTCAACACATGAATTTTGGAGGGACACGATTCAGCCCCTAACAGGACTCTTCTCTCCATCATCTCCGCCTACCTGGCTCGTAGTTCAACTTTCTCCCAAAGACACATCTTTGGAAAGATATCATATTACGGAAATTAAGTAAATTAAATTGAAATATATGCACCAGTAACATGGATCTTTCCAGAAATGGGGAATTTTTGCATGTGTGGTTCCTAAAATGACATCCCTCTGCCTCCCTCCCACAGAGTGGCTTGTGCTCTGACAGCTCAAGGGGAGGCAATAGTGATAAAAGCGCAGAGGCTGGCCATGAATCTTCTCATTTTAATGCACTTCATTAAAACCAGCATTTTTATTACAAAGACCTGCCAAAGTGAATATTAGACAGAAATGCATGTTAAGCTGCCATTGATCTTTCTGGGTAGATTGTACATTAAAGATCGCACTTTCTCACTCTGTTAGCTGCTCACACATGAAAGGGAAGCAAGAATCAAAGGTAAAGTGCTTTAGCCTTATCCCTCCACCATCACTATGGCTACCCAGTGGGGTAGAGTGAGCAGACTCAGGCAAGGGGTAGGAGTCACCCAAATCTCATTTCCAAAGCTTTTTAGACGTCTGGGCCTTGGCCATCTTCTCTGCCCACCCAACTGGCCTTTCCCCATGACTGGGAGGTCACTGCCAGTTCACCAGGTTGCTCTGTCCAACTTGGAGCTCCCATTCCCGAGGAGAGGGTCTGAGTTGTTCCATTTCTTCGGAAGGACAGTTCAGCTAGAAGCACGTACAGGATAATATTTCTTCCGTGGTGTTTCTTCATCAAGGGGACAGTGTTAATTCAAGATGAGGGCCGGGGGCATCTTTGAGGGTCTGCTGGTGGTTAGCGTGTGTGTGTGCATGCATGTTTGTGTTACCATATTGACAGGAACAGAAACCAGACATTTAATGCAAAGAGGACGAAAATGCTTTTGGCAGCTGGGAAAGAAGTTGTATGAGGAAATCGTGTGTCTGGGGTTTACTAGAGCCTGAGATGGAGTCAAGGTTTCTCTGCAGATAGCTGGACAATCCTCACTAGGATTCCTGTCTACTAAAATATAACACTAACGGCTAATCCCACCAGAAAAATAATTTCTCCAAGGACCACCACTTATTTCAGAACAGTCACCTCTCCCATCACTACTATATTCCCCACCTCTGCTCTAGATGCATCTATCCTTATACCCCATCTTAGCTTGTGCCTCCAAAGCTAGAGGCCCCTACTCTCAAGAGGGCTATGAGATGGCCCAGCCGTGGCCCGGCAGTGCTGGTTTGGAAGGGCAGATGACAGGCCTGGCTCATCGTCAGCTAAACCAATGGTGGTAAATGTTAGAAATCAGAGATTCAAGCACCCAAAAGGGATCCAGATGACCAATACTCCCTTCATCCAAGATATCATCCCTTCCCAAATTAATGGCGCCCCCAGTCATTGCAAGTCAACATACAGCACAAATTATTAATATCGCAACAAGTACAGACTGACATGATCACTGGGTCCATCAAGGAACCCAAATAAAGATTTTTAAGGCTGTGATGCAACAAGTAGAGCTGGAAAGGGAAAGACACAAGTGAGTTCATTACTCAGACCGATGTATTAACGTCAGTCTTGTGACTCATAAGACATTTCTTCTGTTTTACTAATTGCAGTGTATTTATTGCTCTTCTCTTCACTGTCTAATTCAGATGTGTCAAACAAGAGCAATGAAATTCTTGTTCTTGACAGTGCAGACTGGCTTCTTCCTTCTACCCCCAGTGGTCCAACCATCCCACCACCACTTCCCTGATGGTCTCCTCATCACCAGGTGATTGTCTGAAGAGGTTCTCGCATTCCCCCATTCCATCCTGCTCTCTCCACCTCCTACCCTCACCGTCTCTTCCCTGGTCCACTGCAGTCATCTTCAACCTGGTCTCCATGTTTTCAGCCTCAGTATCTCTTCACTCCAGCCTAAGCACCATACTGATGCCGGAGAAATTTGTCTAAAACCCAGGTCTCTCATTTTTAGACTGTTAGACAGATCCCACTTCCTCTAGAATTGTGCTGGAGTTCCTTAGCCTGATTTCCGAGCACTGTCTGACTCGAGACCTCCTTTACTCCCTCATCTCCCACTTCCCCAGTTACCAGAGCAGCACCCCCCCCCATCCAGCTACAAGAGGCCCCACAGCCCTCCCCATACTCAACGTTCCAGCTCCTCCATGTCTTTATGTGTCTTTCCCACCAGTCGGGAAGCCCCGTGGTCCAGCTCAAAACCCTCCTGCTCTCTGAGCCTTCTCTGCCCCAACCACAGGTAACAAATCACCCCTTGAGTTGTGTTCTCATGGCAATGAGGCCTCTATGCTACTTTTCTGTTTGGATGTCTGCCTCCTGGCATGACCATGAACTCCTCAAGGGCAGAGGCCGCACCTTATTTGTTGTTGAAGCAGAGAGCCAGTGCACATCTCTGGTCCTGCCCTCTGGGGCCCCACACGCACCCGGCATCTCCAGCCAGCAGCCGTGTGGGTCCATCAGACTCAACAAGCCCGAAACTGAGCCCCGTGATTTCTCGCCAGTTGCTCCTCTTCCTGAGCTCTCTGTCTCAGTTGGTGGCAATCTCCAGACTGGAGGCCATTTTGACTCCACTCTCAGGACTATTTTCTGCCCATTTTACTCCCCAAATATGTCTCAAGTCTCTGCCCTCCTCTCCACCCCAACACTCTATTTCTGACCGTCATCGACTGTCACCTGGCATCCACAGCAACTGCCACCCCACCAGCTACTCTGCCCCAGCCTCCGCAGGCCAGCCTCCGCACACTGCCAGGTCACGCTCACCTTCTCAAGAATGCATCAATGGTTCCCTTTTACTACTCAAGAACGAAGCCCACCGTGCTCAGCATGAACCCTCATGGTGTGACTGCTAATGGCCTGGTTGGCCTCACTTCCTCCTGCCTCTGGGCTCCGCCCCAGGCCCCAGCCACACTGAATCACCTGCAGGTCTCTAAACACAGTGTGCAGATTCCCATGGCCACACCCTTGTTCCTGCCCACCCTCTGTCTAGAATGCCTCTGCCCTGGGCTGCTCCTGCTCATACTTAACACTAAATGTAGGTGTCTCCTCCTCCTGGCAACTGCCTCAGATTTCTCCCAGCTTCCTCAGATTGGATTAATTCCACCTGCTCTGTGTTTCCCTAATCTCCTCCGCATGTCACTGTTGTGGCACCTACTGCAATATCCTACACTCCTTGGGGTCAGGAGCCATGTTGTACATGATGGGAATGCAACAAATGTGCAATAAATGAACATATTTTGTTAAAGAAATGTCTAAAGGTAAAGGGAATGGGCTACTAATATGCGCCAGATTCTTTACATGCAGTGTGTCAATTAGGTCTCACACAAACTCTATGGGGCAAATGTTGTTGCCCCCACCCATATACAACTGAGGAAACTAAGGCTCAGAGAGGGTAAGCAACTTTCCCAGAGATGACAAGGAAGGGTTCAAGCCTATATCTACACCTCCATACCTTGCCCATCCCTCCACCATTGTGCTGCCTCCTTTCCTAGACTGGCAGTAGTAAGTTCTCACACCCTCAGAAGGTCTCCAGGAAAGAAGGCGGCCCAACCGCCCGGAGAGCAAGACTCCCTGTCACACCCCAGTCGCTCCTGCCGCTCTGCAAACCTCCTCCTTCAGCTCTGCATGTCTGCAGGCGTGGAGCTGAGCCCGAGCTTCCTCTGCTGCCATATCACATTGCAAACTTCTATCTAATCTGCCGTTCCCTCTCTCCCTAAGGACACGTTTATGTTAGTACTTTAAAGGCAGGCTTCTCTCTATGAAGCAGGCATGAATCCATTCTTCACTGGCATTCACATTATGGGAAATGCACTGCTTTATATATTAACAAGTAATTTTCTTTGCCCAATGCAGTTCAAAATTCAATAAATGTCTTGTAAGCCCAATTTTCCCACTTGTAGGTCAGAGAGCAGCCTCGTGGGGGTGGGGAGAAAATTCCCACCTATGTCTTTGTCCTCCTCCCTGCCCTCCCCCCACCATCCCCTCAGACATCAGTATGCTCAGTGTGACCGTCAGGAACAATCAGCGTGGAAGCTGCACTCTCGAGTCCCGGGGCTCGAGGGGTCTCCAGATTCACTGTGTTGTTTCATCTCCCACCTCCCAAACTCATGGCTGCCTCTCGAATGACCGTCTGTGGGCAAGCCCCTCAAGCACCCCCACGGTGGGCTGAAATCCATCGTTGGTCAGGTTGTTTCTCTGAGTTAAGCACTGCCTAGTTCTTCTGTCCTCCTTCAGAATGAAAATCTTCCACTGAGTCATTTACCCCGTATCCTCATCAAGTTCATTGTTTCATTTTGCCAACCAGGTCAACTGGTAGTTTGAACTTGGGTTTGAAAGGGTTAAGGAAAATGAGGTGGCAGAAGGCAAACTGCTCTGCCTTTGCCGTCCTTCCAAGGTTGACCGTCTCTGGCAGGAGGGAAGGGGTGGGGGCAGGCAGAGCAAGAGGCTGCCTCTGGCCCCACACTGGGGACAGTGGACATCACCCTTGGACAGAACATATTCACCCAGTTCTGAGCACAGGACTCCAGGGACACTTAGGAATATGGGTCCCACTCTGCTGTCTGCATCAAATAATAATTCAGTAAAATCTCAATTAAAACCAAGTCATAAATCACATTTAGTGTTGCCCCAACAGGTCGAATCTAATATACCAGGCCTATTCATCATCTGCCAGGCCCTGGAACCCCAGCATCCCTCTTCTGAGGATTCAGGGGTTAAGGTTTATTTCTCCCACCTCAGCCACCATATCATCACACCCCAGAGAGTGGGGGCCAGGAAGGTTTGGGACTGTGTCATGTCCTGAATGTGGGGCTTGCGTGTGGCTGGAGAGCCCGGTAGGGAAGGGGAGCCCAGATTCCTAAACAGGCTGTTTGTCTGCTGAGTGTGGACCATTTGAATGGGTGTGGTGACATGTAGATGCAGTTACAGGAGCTAGACATACAACCTGTCAAGTTGAATGAGTTTTCCACAGGCCAGACAATGCCGGGCAGTCATTCCAACAAGCAGTGGGCATCAGAGGTCCAGGAGAAGAAACAGGATTTCCTGAGATAAGCAGAGCAGTGATGGGGGGCCCCCACATGGGAAGCTGATAGACATCCTGGCCAGCCCAGGAAAACATGGCCATGATGGCAGAGCCCAGTAACTGGGCAGAGATTCAGGGCAGGACTTGGGTCCCTGGGAGGGTGTGGTCCAAGCCTGGAGAGATGGGGTCAGCAGCAGACAGGTCTCCTGGGAGCTGGAGGGACTGCAGAAGACATCTAGTTGAGATAGCAGCCAAGTGAGCAACTGGGGAAAATGGGTTCTACAGATCTAAAATCAGGGTTGGGGGTGGGAGAAGGACTCTTTCCTGAGGCCTCCTGGAACTCAGAGAGCCAGGCTGGTGTCCATTAGAAAAGCCAAGCCTGAAGAATCACTAGTATTTGATTCCTAGCTGTGTGGTCCTGAGCCAGCCTCTTCACCCCTCTGAGCCTCAGTTCCCCATCTGTAAAACGGGGCTTACAAAATCTAATTCCCAGGATTTTTTGTTGAGGATTGAAGGACCTAATAATGTCCAGTGTAATGCCCACATGTGGCAAGTAGGGGCTTGCGTAATGAAAACCCTATTAGTGCAACGGTGGAAAGGCCGCCTCTGCACAGCAAGTTCAAGAGACCAGAGGCAGAACTGAGGTCAAGGTTGTGGAGCCAGGGTCTAAGGTGAGGACCAAGTGAGAGCTGTCTTAAGCCGTCCCACACCACCTTAGGGTCCCACCAACAGTTATGTCAACCAGCAGGTCGGCTTACTGGGGGGGTCTTAAGGGACCAGAGGCAGAGCGGGTGTGGGCAGATTGCCACATTGGCCGTCCAGTTCAGGGGGGCAGTGCTGGCTCCAGAGGTCAGCCTGGGCCATGGGCAAGGCTGCACCAGCGCAAGAACGAGGTAGGCCTCCTGAATACTTCTTCACTCCCACCAGCCCTTCCTCTTCCTTTTCTTCCTACTTTCCTTCAGCAAGTATTTCTGGGTCCCCTGCGGTGTGCCAGGCGTTGGAGGCTTGACCTTAGGAACAGGGACAGAGCCCAACCTGCAGGGACGCAGAGACTGGGAAGCAGGCTGCACTGACTCGAAGGGGGAAAAGAAAGCACCTTCTTACTTTTGAAAGAGTTCATTGAAAAAAAAATCACATAAGGCACTTAGCTGCTCTGTGATCAGTGCAAAATCTACTTAAGCCTTTGTCATCAAGTCTCATTTTCTGCCACTGACTGACACAAAATAATTGTTGGCATTTACCAAGCACTTACAAGATGCCAGGCACCGCGTTAAAAATAACGTGGATTATTTGTTTTAACCCTCCCAATCTGGGACCACCAGCAGTGTTATCCCCATGTTATCGATCAGGAAAATGATGCTAAAATAAGGAAAGGAATTTGCCCAAGATCTCACAGTAAATGAGCAGTGAGCTGGAATTTCAGTCAAGGCCATCCGAGCTTTGCACAGCCATGTGTCATAGGCCCTAAGTCCAGGGCCCTGGGGGGTCCTGCTCATCCCTCCAGGATCCCTGGCTGCCACCTGGCACATGGGCCTGGGGCACATTGAGGTTTTTCCTCCTGGTCTGTGAAAGCTCAGAAACAAACTACCTCATCAGCATGCTGGCTTTCCAGGCCTTCTCAGACTCAGAGCCCACTTGGGTGGGAGCAGGGCGGGATGGGTGCCTGTCAGGGCTGAGAGCCCTCTGCCCTCTCCCCTCCAGGAGAGGCAAAGCCCCCCATGTGGCAAAGCCCACTCTCCAGCACAACCTAGCGGCTGGATTTGTCAAGCCCTACATTTGAATAATTGTCCTCATTTTCAGTGCCTTTTCCATGATGTTAGAAAAGGAAAAAAAATTAAAGAAAGTCAATTGATCGGGTAGAAGACGATGAAAAACAAATCATATCTATTAAAATGAGCATTTTCTGGCTACCATTAATGCAATATGACAGTGGTAAGTCCTAAAAGTGCTGCTTTTCTGCTCTAGAAAATGACCTCAGCTCACATGAACCATTGTCCATGTATACCCTTTCAGTTTGTGACACTTGCTCAGCCCATTGCTGAGGAATGATCCAGTGTACAGTCCAGAAATTTCCCAGGAGCTTGAACGCCTGTGTTCTGGGTACTCTGACACCTGGTCTGCGGCTTTCCCCAAAACTCCTGACCTTCTCATTGCTGATCCCTGTTCTCCACTCCTAGTCCCTTTGGCCACCTTCTCATCTTCTGTGGAACTGGTGGTGTCTTCTTGTTACCATCGACAGTCTATTAATGGGCTCCTCCCTCTTCTTCAGGATTGTTCACATTTTACTCCATACTTTAATTCTGGCTATTGGATTTTTGAAGCCCTGAGTCTCCTAGGACAAAGGTTAACCCATGTCTATTTAACCTGGTGGGCAAAATGGATTTGCTCCTCATTCAGAAGTGCTGGGTTCAATGCAGTTGGGATTTGTCCTATTATCAAATAATTCTTTTCCTTGATTATTCCCCTCTGAGTTCAAGGCTTTCTATCAAGTGTTGGAGAGAAGAGATTTGTGGCTTAGATCTTGTGAGGGAAGTGATTAGTTACGTGAGGATCCAGGGACCAATTATTCAGAATGAACAGGCCCGTGTGTGTGAAAACTACATGTTCTTTTTGACAGCACACCAGTGCTTCAGATTCAAGAACCCTGAGACAGGTCAGACCAGAGAAGAGAAGAAAATCACTCCTCGGCAGCCCCCTGCTTTACTTGCTCCTGATTACGTTACCAGCTCCTTTGGAAAGCATATACTCTGTGGGTATCTACCCAGCAGCCTTTTCTCAGTTTTTCTTTGTAGCAGAATCCTAATTCGGTTCCAGTGCCTGATGAAATCAGTTTAGGAGAAGGCTGAGTCCCACTCCAGCTATTGGTGGGAAGGAGAGAGTCTTGACGGTAAACCAATGATGATAACTCCGTTCTCCCTTGCAAGGAATTGTCATAGAAATCGGCACAAGCACAATTCTGGCCAATAAGCTGTGAGGCAACTTTAGGGAATATTACACTTTTAAAAAGGGATACAAGGAAGGGAAAGTCCCTCTTACTCCACTTCCCAACTTTGGACATTGCTGGGTAAGGAAGTGATAACTGGAACTGGGGCAACTATTTTGGGATCAAGAGGAGTCTAGCCTGAGAACAAAAGCCAACATGATGAGAATGTCAGTGCAAGAAGACAGAAATAACCTAATTCCTTGATGATGTATTGAGCTGATGGATAAACTGGCTTTGCCTATGCTTTGGCTTTTGACAAGTGTATGCACTAAAAGGATGGTAAAAGAAGAAAGACCAGGTGTGCTGGCAACAGCATCCTTAATGGAGTTTCTGAAATAAAGTCAGGGAAGGGCTGAAATCTCTGGAAAACACGGAGGAATCAGGAGCTCCTATTAAATCCTCAGGTAGGTGGGATAAGCGAATCTGATAAAGCCCGACCTGAAGGTCGCCTGCTGCCACCAGGACCGGTGCTTTGGACTCTAGGCGCCCTGAAGATGGAAATAGACCCTGAATCTTTCAAGGCAGAGCTTCTCCAACGTGATTCAGAGAAAACTGCCCTTCTGCTCTGGCCCCTGACTTCTAGAAAGTTACTGTTGGCAAGCTTCCTCCTCTAATAAAAGGACAATAACACTACTCTGCATTCTCCAGAAACAATTTCCAAAACACGGCCTATCATTATGCCAAAAGAATAAAAACTATCTTGTCGGCAAAGCAGACTATTAACCAAAAAACCCCAACTACTCCAGGGTGCACATTTTTGCCTCCCCCCGCCCCGCCTATAGCCCTTCCAATCATTGTTCACGTTCTCTGACCAGCTGTCCTTGTCTTGTTACTGCTGTTATTTTTCGAGGTGGTGGTCTGGGGTTGTTGTTGTTGATAGGCATGGGTGTTATTTGCAAATCATCAAACTCACCCTGTCAGGATGCACTAACTAACTCTTAAGGCCTCACAGATGTTCCCCCACTTAATCATCATTACAATTCCAGAACTGGTTCCTAGTGAACCCACATATCGAGACTGCTTGTTTTACTGCAGTATCCACATACACAAAATTAGCAAGATCAGCTCTTGGAGTGTTGGCTGCTGCCAAATAAGAACCCAGGAGAATGCCTGTGTATATTATTAAATTGTGCATAATGATGGTGTGTGTCTAGAAACTGACTTCCCTGGACGAGTACATCTTTATCTCGTGGGCCACGACAGCTTGTTTGAACCACGGAGCACGTTTTGATGTTTCTTCTTCCCCATTTATCAAAATGTTTTCAGTACACACACAGAGTGTGAGGGAACTAATCCTTTGATGCATTTCAACCTCATAATTTCCTTCATTGTTTAAATTGCTTCTGTGTTTTCATTTGAATTGGCATCAAGTCAAATCCATCTTGTTTGAGATCCTCCACATACACCAAATTAAGGGTATTTTTACCTTTATGTGGCCTGATTAACCCATGCACCTTAATCCAGATAAGTTAATGAATCAGAAAAAGACTGGAAATGGACATATTTTATAGTCAAAAGAGAAAGTAATGAGGGCAACTGGACATTCTGTGGGTACCGATTACATGTCAGGTCTTCGAACAGGTGCTTGCACACAGGATCTCATTTAATTCTCAGAACAACTCTATGTTGTAGATATTAATACTCTATATTTCAAATCTAGAGACCAAATCTCTGTAAGCAGTGGAAGTGGCTTCCTAAGGTCCCGTGTGCATGTGTGTGCACATGCGTGCGTGCATGCATCTGCATGTGCATGCATATTAAAGTGGTAGAGTCTGAAGTCAAAGTTATGTCCATCCCAGTCCCAAAGCCCTCACTCTGCCTAGAACCCCTCTCTGCAGAGGATGGAGGAGGAAACGCAGAGAGAAAGATGAGGAAAGGCCTAGGGGTGAGGAAAGAAAAAGCAAATGAATTGGCAAAAATAAGGAACTATCTGAAGGAAACCATTAAGAATTCATGGGCGTAGAAGGAAAAGGTCTCATTTGAAAAGAAAACTGAAAGTTGACAGAAAAAAAAGTATAAGCAAAAGCAGTAAACACTTGAGAATAAGCAGTAAGATTTCCCAGGAGATGTTGCAGAAAGAAATCAAAGTAAAAGATGGGAATACAGAGGGGCGTGGGGAGGAAAATGTTATATGTAGAGAATTCGTTTTCTGTTATTTCATGAAAGTTCTTTGTAGGCGATTTCAGTGGAGAATCGAGAAAAGAACCGTTGAGAAAAACACAAGTCAGCTCTGACATTAACGTTATCCAATCTTTGGGGAAGTGAATCTAATATTTAAAATTTTAGACACTCTTTCACCTCGCAGAGTGATTCCTTAAATGTAAAGGTGAGCCAGGGGAAGAAAACATTTTCTTGGGAGCAAGACTTGTCCCCCTTGTGAGTAAATTACATCTTCCTGGACACCGAGTGCTGTAAATCTTAGTCCCAGCAAATTGTGGCCACTGACTGTTATGAACCCCAACTGGAGGTCAGTGGCTAAAAGAGGCCGTGGATCATAATTCTCCAGAATCACAGACCCCTGCAGAGTAGAAATCATTTCCTGGGGCTCCCAGGTAGCTCCACCTATCCATCTGGGGCCGGGAGGAGTGATTCTTGAGGCTTTGAGTGATTGTTCACTGAAGTGAAGGAAAACAAACTGAGTAGCAGAAACCCTCCCCTCCCGAGAATGTTCCTGTAGCTTCAGCACACAAGTGTGTGTGTGTGCGTGTGCACCTGCATGTGTGTGTGCATCCACATGTGCATCCACATGCATGTGTGTGTACATGCATCCGTATGTGCATGAGTGCAGGTGCATGTGGGTATCTATGTGGCGTGTGTCCTCTGCATGTGTGCATGAATGCATATGTGCATGTATCCATGTGTGTGCCCTTGAGTGTGGGTGTACACGTGCATGTGTGTGCACGTATGTGCACATGTGTGCATGCACACACACACAAAGAGTAACAAGGCATCTGCAGAAGTGTCTCTAGAAAGGCAATCTTGAGTGGTAAATGCACTGAACTTAGAGTTGGAAAATCTACCTTGGAGCATATTTTGAGCGAATTCTTTCTCTTACCTGCTTTGCCAGCATGGACGAGTTACTAAACCTTTGCTAACCTCAGTTTCCTCATCTTTAAAATGGAGATAACATTCCCTGCCCCATTGTTGTGAGGATCAAATGAGATAACAGGTGTGAGCATACTGTGTCGGCCAAACACTTTGTAAGATCACATGCGTTCTCACTTGGTTAGGGACAAAATGGAACGTAATACAGGATGATCAAATTACTAATTTTTCAACTTGTTTGTCTCCTTGAAAACCAAGGGCTGGCAGAATCAGGCAAATTTTCCAATATCCTAGTGCTTCTTCCTTCTCAGTAGGAGCTAGGGGCCTTCCCCTGGCCTCTGGAAAAGTCCACCAAGAAAGCTTGGGTACATCTCTGTGCTCTTTCCAGCGCCCAGTGGTGCTGTGGGACTTGCTTTGATGCTCCGGGAGAAGCAGCCAGCAGAAGGCAGCAGAGCAAGACTCTCAGGACACCTGTTTCCCCACTGCCTGTGGCCCAGTCTCTCCACCTTCATGGCACGTGTCATATTCTTGCCACCCATTCCCAGGAGCCTAGGGCATGACACATCCTCCATCTGTCTCCTACCTCCCTTCCCGCATCTCCACAGAAAAGCAAAGGCGCCCTGCCCCCAGTTCCAGGGAAAAGCCAGATTAACCTTTCTGACACAACAGCAAATGTTAACAGTCTGCCTTACTTCTCATAGTGCCAATCCAGACACCAGTCACTCACTGCCTGTTAGAAGTACAGAGAATATATGTCAAAACTCACCCACACATGCTGAATCAGAAAAGAGCAGTTATTACTGCAAACTCTATATACATTATTTATCAAATGAACTCTCTGCAGTAGGAATACAATTCATTTCTACTCTCTCTCTCCCTTGTTCTTTCATTTCAATAAGAGATGAAAGAAACCATTTACAGAATCTTTCTGGGCATTACTCAGGCAGCAGTATCCCTGGCTGGGTTTGAAGTCAAAGCTCTCTCTGGCCTGAAGGGAGTGGGCTGCCTCGAATGGGAGAGAAACAGCCCCTGTCTGCCAGGTTTTCTCAGGCTCCCCTGTCCATGGCCGCTCCCACCACCCCACCTCCAGGAACTGTGAATAACCGGCTCTCTCTTCAGCTCTCCCGGCACACTTGAAGGAGGTGGGAACCTTGGCTCAGACTAAGGCAAATGACTTTTAAATGCATTTTCTTTGTAACATCAGCTTTAACAAATTATCACAAGGTGGAAAGGAAGTTCCTAATAAGTCTGTTTGTGGTCAAGACTAGCTCCAGTTGGCCTCATATTAGAAAACAGAAGAACTAAATCTCTTACTCAGTTTAGACTGGTGTAGGCCTTAAAGTGAAGATCACTCATTTTCATAATCATCTTGGCTCAAAGTGAAGAGTTTTGCCTGGTGGAGGTAATGGCGGTAATGGTGGTAGTAGTGGTATTGGAGGTAATGATGGTGGAGGAGGTGGTGGTAGCAATGGTGGAGGTGTTAGCAGTGATGTAGAGGTGAGGATGGTGGCTGTGGTAACGGCAGAAGGGAGAGTGGGGATGGTTATGGTAATGATGCTGATGGTGGAGGTGATGATGATGCTGGTGGGTGGTGATGGAATGGTTCGGTAGTGCTGTTACTGTGGTGGTGGTGGGGACAGAGGTAAGGATAGTCTTGGTGGAGGTGATGATGTTGGTGGTAGAAGTGATGACGATCGTGGGGGGACAGTGGAGGTGGTGATGATCAGGATAGTGGCGGTGGTGGTGGTGGTGGTCTGTGCATCATGGTAGAGTGTGACAATTAATCATTGTATTCAAGACGACTTCCATTAAGGAATGGAACATTTCTTTTGCAAGAAGGCACTTTGCTCCTATTTCAAATCAGACCTCCATAAAACCCCTTCTCTAAATCCTGTCCAATTTTGTGTATCTCCGAGAAGAAGCTGCAAAATGAAAGTTCCATTTCTGAAGGACTGACTGCCTGCTAGTGAATATTTTCTTGACTTTGGGACTAGGTATCCTGACTATCTTCTCTCCTGAAAGTCAAATCCTGCTTGCGTGAGAGCCCAGCTCAAGCTCAGCTCCACACCTCCGGCCCATGGTGACTCCCCTCCTCAAACCTTACTGACCTGGCTTAGCTCATTTATTGCCTTCATTATTATTTCTTTTATCTTGTGTGTATGTTTGTCCATCTCAACCAGATTGTAAGCTTCTTGAAGATGAGGTGCGTTTCTTGTCTTTCTTAAATCCCATACTCTTTAAATAAATATATATTGAACAAATGAGTAAATGGATTGATGAATGCATCTATGGTGCTATCATTTTCTGCCAAAAATACATCGCATAATGGTGCATACAATAGTCAAGAAACTAATTTGAGCATAAAGACCTTCTCTGGCATTGTAAGAAAGAGGGAGTTTAATTAATATTACTATCATTACAATAGTAGCTAACATTTCTTGAACTCTGTGCCAGGCTCTGGGCTAAGCACTTCACACATGTTATCTCCTTTAATTTTCACAAGGAGCTAATGAAGTGGGTATTATTTCCCCACTTTACAGACCAAAAATCGAGGATCAGAGAGTTTCAGTAATTTGCATTAAAGCCTCACTGGTAAAAGTACTAGCTTTGGATTCAGATGGACCTGGTTTCAAATAAGAACTCTATCCTTTACCAGGTGCATGGCTTTTATTAAGTCAATTGTTATCTCTGGATCTTGGTTTCCTCATCTGAAAAACGGAGAAAAAAAGACTTGATTGTACAAGGGAGAAGGAATGAGAAGAATCATAAATATGTGTCAGTGTATATATATATATATATATATATATATATATATATAATATGTAATTATAACTATATTAATTGTTAATATAATATTATAAATTTTATATACTCACACTCCTTTGCTCAGTGCCCAAGACAAAGTGTGTGTTCAAGAAATAGTTGCTCTTTATTTCTTTTTCTATTTTTCTGCTGAAGGTCTGAGAGCTTTCAAGTGATGAATACAGGGCTTCAGTTATCAAGCTGGTTGTAAGGCCCATGCTCTCACACACCGTACATTCAGCCTCAGAAATGAGCTATTCCGTGAGCACAGAGGGTGGTCACAGGGCATCTCCATATGACCAAATCAGTGAAAAAACAGGCAGGTCGGTTGGTGGGCCATCTCAGTGGTCTAACACCAATCTACAAAGTCAATGTCTTGCTTAGCAATCCACCTGCAAAATTTGGCCCATGGTACCCTGCCAAGGTCTATTATACTGCTGGGAGCACTGCCTATGGAAATGGAGCCTTTCCAACCACGCAGATGGTGGTGTGGGCCAGCTCCTGCAGGGAGTCAGCAGTCCGGGCCTCCCTGACTGACCAGCAGCCCACGTGTGGCAGCTCTGGGACACATTCCTCTTCTGCTGCTTTACCCAAGTGTTAAAAATTAATTTAACTCATTGCACTGACAGGGAAAAAGTTAATAGAAGTTTTATTTTTAATATATGAGGAACCTTAACAGGATTTAAACTTAATGCCTCAGAAATGGGAAGAACTGCTGACAATTTATCTCCCAGAATCTACAGACTTTAGTGGGGAGCTAAAGAAACGGAAGAAGTATTATTCCAGCAGCTAGAGGCAGGATTGAAATACCTCCCACAGCAATTGGGAGAAATCTCAATAGTCTGTCAACCCAAGAAATTGACTCATAAATTGCCCAAATCCTCAGTTTCCCCTTATTACCCTGACCTCCAGTTTTCTTTATTATCCAGAAAAAAATATTATTTCAATTTTTTAAGATATAATAGAGCTTTTCACTTAGAATCATAGAAGTTTAGAACTGATTTCTTCCAGCTATAATAATTTATGATAGTAGGAGATGTAGAGGGAAAGTTTATAACAGAAAATTTGCTGAACACAGGCCATACATTTTGTTTTAGACATGGCTGTTGGCTATTTTCAAAAGCTACTAACTTAAAAAAATCTGTCATGCAAAACATTCTTCAATACCCTTAGACCCAACTGCCTGAACTGTTCATTGTTAGGTTGTTTTATTAAGGAGGCCAGTCAACTACTTTTGCTTAAGAATTCTTTCACTGGATCTTTGTCGTGTACCTACTCTGTGTCAGGTTCTATTCTAGATATTTAGGGGGGCAGTGACAAATGAAGTAGTCAAAAGTCCTTGCCTTTCTGTCACTTACATTCTAGTGAGGGGGGAGAAAAATATCAACAAAATAAACAGTAAGTAATGAAGTATATTAGAAGTGATGAGTGTTATGAAGGAAAACAAAGCAAGTAACGTGAGAAGGCCGTTGAGAGAGTCTATTTTCAACAGGGCAGGCAGGAAGGGCCTGACGAAGAAATGGCATTTGAGTGAAGACTTGAAGAAAGTGAGGGAACGAGCACTGTCACCGTTCGGGGGAAGAGCACCCTAGGCAGAGACCAGGAGGTACTACAAGGCTGAGGCAGGAACTTGCCCTGTGTAATCAGGCATCACGAGGAAGGCTAGCGTGGCTGCCCTGGGGTGAACAAGGAGGATAGGGAAGCGGAAGTTGTGGTTAAGGGCCTTCGAGGTGGTGTATAGGGATAGGCCTTAGAAAGCCTACAGCTGTGGTGACTGTACATCCCAATTACCTGGAACAATGTTGAATTATGCCTGTTGTCCTGGCAGAATTATTAATAGTGCCCCTGTTCGTTCTCAAAGTGCCCCTATTTGGATGAAAAATTATTGTCGGAGGAGGTCGTCAGGAGGATGTGACCACTGGTTGACCCATGAGCTAGATCCAGGCAATCAGAGGCCCCCACCCCTTCCTCTGTCCTTGGGATGTACTTTCTGCCCACTGTTCCCACACTAGGAGTCACTTCAAGGATGCGGCCTTGAGAGAATAATATGTTATTGAGACCATCTGGACAGTATATGTGACTGAACCCCATAAGTCCTCTATATAAACTTTTTAAGACTCTGCCAGGAGGGTGAGGAGATCTACTCATCTTGTAGCAGTCAAGACAAGCCTCATAAGTAAGTTCCCTTGCTTATTAAACCTGCCGCCTACCAATCTGGAGTGGTCCGTCTCTTTCTTTGGTCTCTCCCTAGCTTCCGGGTACACGGGCCAGTTTCGAACTTCACCCAAGGAACCCTCGAAGTTGCAAACCAACAATTATGTGGTCACTACTTGTGGGCTACCGTTAGGACTTTGGCTTTTACTCTGAGCCAAGTAGGAGCCGAGGGAGTTGGAACAGAGTGACAGGACCTGACTTACATCGTCAAGGACTCACTCCAGCTGTTCCGTGTAGAAAAGCCTGACTTGAGCCCAAGGTGGGAGTCAGGAAACAACCTGGGAGGCTTGTACAAAGTCAGGTTGTCGCCCCTCCCTAGAATGTTCCTCTCCCACCGTGTCTGGTTGGAGAACCCCAAACAGCCCTCCAGTCTTCCAGGGCCTGACTCAGATGTCTCCTTCTTGTAAGGTTTTTCCTGACACAGCCCCACAGCTGCCCACCCTCACAAAATTAAATAGTGCCTTGACTGATTTTTTTACTTCGTTTTCATGTCTATGATGATGTTTACACATCGTGTTTAGTTACTAGTTGACGTACCCACTTCTATTGCTAGACAAGGAAGATCTTTTTTGAAAAGGGAAACTCCTATTATTAGGGCTCCAACACAATGGTCTAAATGTCTGTGTCCCCCCAGAATTCATCTGCTGAATCCCACCCCAAAAGGTGATGGCATGAGGAGGCGGGGCCTCTGGGAGGTGATTAGGTTGTGAGCTTGGAGCCCTCATAAGTGGGATGAGAGCTCCTATAGACGAGACCCCACAGAGCTCCCTAGCCCTTCCGCCACGTGAGGACACAACAAGAAGTCTGTGACCTGGAAGAGGGCCCTCACTTGACCATGCTGCCACTGTGATCGCGGATTTCCAGCCTCCAGAACTGTGAGATATAAATTTTTGTTATTTATAAGCCACCCAGTCTGTGGTATTTTGTTACGGCAGTCCAAACAGACTAAAGACACTAATATGGGCTAGACGCTTTGTATGCTTTTTTATTTTACACTTAAATTACACAGTATTCTTAAGGGATGTAATATTGGCCCTGTTCTGATTATCTATGTAACAAACCACCCCAAAACCTAGTGCTATAAAATAATAGCCATTTCATTATGCCTGTAATTCTGTGGGCCAGGAATTTGCACAAAGCGTAGTGGGCACAGCCGGTCTCTGGTTAGAGTCGAATGGCCAGAGGCTAGAAATGCCGCGGCTGGACGATCCATTTCCAAGATGGCTATTTCATTTGTGTGTCTGGCCCAGGCTCTGGGATGACCAGCAGGCTGGAGTGCCCACTTGTGGCCTACATGGTGGTTCAGTGTTCCAGAGAACAAGGAGGAAGCTTCACGGCCATCATGATCTAGTCTCAGGAGTCACACAGCCTCGCTCCCACCCGCTCTATTGACTGAAGCCATCAGGATCTGCCCAGATTCGAGGGGAGGCAACGTAGACTCCATCTCTCAGTGAGAGGAGCATAAAAGAATTTGCAGCCATGCTTTGAAAACTGCCACAGTTCCCACGTTGCAGATGAAGAAACCACGGCTCAGAGAGTGTAGGTGATGTGTCCAGTATCACATAGCTAAAACATGATGGAGCCAGTACTCCCAGTGTTCTATCCGACTGCAAAG
Source organism: Tapirus indicus (assembly GCA_031878705.1). Classification (NCBI taxonomy): domain Eukaryota; kingdom Metazoa; phylum Chordata; class Mammalia; order Perissodactyla; family Tapiridae; genus Tapirus; species Tapirus indicus. The sequence goes on from CM062922.1 coordinate 84,012,957, forward strand.
CACACGTTCTTTCCGTAATACCAGATGCCTCTTGTGGGAAGGAGATCATGTCTTAGCTCTATCATTCCCTGCTTAGCATAGCTTGACACATCATGACTGAATGAATGAATGAATGCAGCATGACCAGTTGCTTCTGAGCATTCTCTGACCTCTGCTTGCAACCCTAAGGGATGAGTCTCTCATGGTGATTTCAGTCACTGTGGCAAGAGGTATGGGAGACATTTGGGGGTGTGGGGAGACATTTTGGGTGGAGCTCTGTCTACTAAAACCCTTTTAACTGAAAGACGTGTTCTTCCTACTCCCATCACCAGCCCCAACAGACAGACTGTGAGAGTCATTTAGAAGATGGAGAAACTGAGCAACTTTCTGGTGCCTTCAGTAGAAATCGGCCTAAGCTCGTCCTCCTTCCCCTATAAGGATAATGGGAGCCTGAGAACAGGGAGACAGGGTCCATCTCCAAGAAACCGACCCTGCCCACCGCCCTCCCAACTCCCTGACCTTTTCAAAAAGGTAAATATGGCTAAAACGAAAGCAGTTCACTCTGGATCAAAAACTGCAAATCCGAGACCGGAGCTCACATCCTGGCCCTACCGTGAATTTGCTGTGTGTCCCGGAAGATCTCACTTCATCTCTCTGGGCCTCAGCTTTGTTAGCTGGTACTTAATGGTCAGCCACCTGTTCGCCACCCTTCCGTATGGAACTTTCTGTAGCTGCAGGGAATGGACCACGGGTTTCTCTCCGTCCCTCAGCCCTCACGCCTGGCCCATCACCAAGTCCGGCTCAACTTTATTTCCAAAATATTTCACCAGTCACTTGGGGAAAGGGCTATTGGGAGTTTTTGTCCTGTTCTTGCAACTTTTCTCTAAGTTTGAAATTATTTCCATCCTTTTCTTTCTCTCTCTCTCCATTCCTTCTACTTTGGTCCAAACCACTGCCACCTGAGTTGTTACAATTGCCTCTTAATTATCATTTGTTTGTTTTCTGTGACCACTCTTGCTCTTCTACCAGAGATTCTCCACACAGAAACAAGGGTGCTGGCTCTTTGTTTGTTTTTTGTCTGTGTTTTTCTTAATTTTGGTAAAATATGTGTAATATGAAATTTACCATTTTAACCATTTTCAAGTGTACAGCTCACTAATATTAAGTACATTCACACTGTTGCGCAACCATCACTGCCATCCATCTCCAGAACTTGTTCATTATCTCAAACTGAAACTCTGCTCCCATTAAACACTGACTCCCCGCTCTCCCCGCCCCAAGCCCTGGGAACCACCCTTCCACTTTTGTTTCCATGGACAAGCTCTCTGGAAACACAGGTACCTCTCTCCAGCTACCTCATATGAGTGGAATCATACACTACTTGTCCTTTGGTGACTGGCTTACTTCCCTCAGCACAACGTCTTCAAGGTTCATCCATGTTGTCGTATGTGTCAGCATTTCCCTCCTTTTAACACTGAATCATAGTCCATTGTATGCATATACCACATTTTGGTTCTCCATTCATCTGTCGATGGGCATTTGGGTTGCTTCCCCCTTTTGGCTATTGTGAATAAAGCTGCCATGATCGCTGGCGTATGGGGTCATCTTTTTAAAAATACAAATCCGCTCCTGTCACTCTCCGCTCCCTCATAGCTCTCCAAAGCTTCATGCCAAGAATAAAATCCAAACTCCTTCACCTTGTCCACTAGGCCCTCAGGTCCCTTCTCTCTGTTTTCTCTCCGCTGAGCTTACCAGGCTCCAGCCATATCAGCCTTCTCTTCTGTGTGTTTCTCAAACACACCACACACGTCCTCGCAAGGGCCTTTGCACGTGCTCTTCCCTCTGCCTGGAATGCTTCCCCTGGACCTGAACCAGGCCAGCTCCTTCTCTTCCTCCAGGGCTCTGCTCGAATGTCTCCTCCTTAGAGAGGCCTCCCGGCACCAGAGCTACAGCAGCCCGTGCGCCCATCCAGCCACCAGAGCCTCCTTCCGGGTCTGTTTGCCCCATGACAGTTGCACTTCTGCCATTACGTCACATTCCCAGTGGGTGCTGTCTTCTTTCCCCACTAGACTGTAGAGCAGGCTGCCTTGTTCCCTACTGAATCTCAGAGCCCAGACAGAGCCTGGCTCACAGGGGGCTCTCAGTGTTTGTGGGATGAATGAAGTCTGAATATCTGACCTGACAGCCCACAGTGGAAGAGTAGCAGGACAGAGGAGTCACAGGACCCCAAAAGGAGTTGACAGATGGGAGATGCAGAGCACATGACATTAGTTCCCATTACAGTCCTGCCTCAGCTGGGAACTTTTCCTTCAGCTGCTGCTTTGGAGGCCTCCAAGGGGGAGCCCAGGGTGGACAAACATATGGTGTGACAGAGTTCACTTGGTACAATGACACTCCAACTACGTCAGGCTTTGTGTTCCCAGAGAGCTCGGAGATGACAGGGGAGACCTGGCTGGGTCCAGCCAGAGCAATTCTTTATAGACGTGCCCCTAAGTCACCGTAGCACATGGTATATATAAGGAGGGAACCCGTTAGTCTGCATCTCTCTGACGTTCAAAATGCTAAGTCACTTTTCAGGCTTGGCTTGATGTCTCTTTCATCAACAAGAGCTACAGTCCTGCCAGGCTGGGGACAGATCACTCGCCCTGCTGCTGAGATAGGCGGTTCTATACAAGGCAAGGGGAATGCTGTCGACACACAGCGAGTTCCACACATCTGCTCTTAGGGGCTCTTGGAGGCTCGTCCTTGGGGGACAAGGGGCACAGTAGGACAGCCTATCCCCCACTGGAGAGACTTAACTGAGACTTCTCCCGGAAGCAATGCAGCATGGTGCGCACAGGAGCAGATTGGAGGCCTAGAGGCCTGGCTTCCCGATGCCCGCCTCTTATCAACTAGGGGGCATTGAGAAGTCTTTTAACCTCGTTGGGCCTCAGTGTCCTCAAGTGCAAAAGCAAGGGATTGGGCCAGATGGTCCATAAGACCCCTTTGAGCTTGAAAACTCCAACTGTTTGATGCAGCAAAAGGGTGCAAACAGATGCTTTCATTCCCTTCACATCTGCCTTGCACCAGCTTACAGTTGGGCAGTACACTCCAGGACTCTAAGCTGGGGGTGAATTTATCTTTGCGGAAAAAAAGAACAGGAGAGGAAATTACTCCCCCTCCTCCCAACATGAGCAGTTGAAAATCTGTGGAACGTCAGTTGATGGAAACAGCTTTCTCACTGTTATATGGATGCAACTGGCTGTGCTTCCAGACCACCATCCAGGAGCTCCCCATCCAGAAAGACCAGTAAACAGACGAACAGGCCACAGCAGCCTGGTATAATAAGTACTATGGAAAAGAGAAGCACAAGCTGCTACGGGCGCTTAGAGCAGAGAACTTAACCCAGAGTGGGTAGGGGTGCTCTGCTATCAGGGAGGTCTCCCTGGAGGAGGGGACACTGAGCTGTGTCTTAGAGGATTCTACCTAAATATCTCTATTTTTGTCATTGCTAAAGGTGAAGATCAGCTCACAGCTGCAGGCGACTATGGAGATGCAATGATACTAGGGCTTGGGGAGAGGAGTGAGAGTCTGATGGGAGGGATGGAGAGGGATTATGAAGCCCCATTTGGTCTTCAGCTGGAGGCCATGAATCTTTAATGGCACCAAATGACAAGGTTGGAGGATAGGGGTTTTCCCCCATAGTGCCAGGTAAGGCAGAGGATCTCGTCGATGGAGTGTTGAGTTTCCTCCAGGAGAGGCAGTAGATGGATAAGAGAGTGAGGGAGCTGGCCCTCCAGATAGGAGAGTGGCTTACATGACAGGTCAGGGGCTAAGCCAGGAGGGAGTGGGCCCAGGAGAAAATGGAGGCCTGGCGGGACCAGTGAGCCCACGTGGGCGGACAAGCAAGTGTTGCAAAAGCAAAGCATGAACACGCTGAAAGTCGCTGATGAGGCTGCAGGTGAAGCTGATCCATGTCAGGCAGAAAAACGGAGACTCGGGGTTACAGAGAAGGAAGCCTTGAGTTAGTGAAGCCTCAGCATTTCCTTATAGCTCCATCTTTTTTGTCCCCTCTTCACCTTAATCTTCACAAACGCCTTCTCAGGACAGATGGCAGCCACGAGTAACAGGTCTTCAGGACCATTCAGTTAGCAACTGACCCAGCACAAAATGCAAATGTCTCCTAACCTGTCTGCACAACCACTCGATATTTTCAAGAATCTAGCATTTGCAGAGGAGCAAGGAAAGAAAAGGGAAAAGGGGAGAAATGACAGCCCTTAAGACATCCTGCAGGACCAGCCGACCCCTGAGGTGTGCAGGGTGTGTGGGTGCCCTGGACATTGCTGTGAGCGCGTGTGTCCGTGTGTGTGTGCATGTGTATTTGTGTGTGCATGTGTGTACACTCCTGTGTGTGCCCACAGGCCTGTGTGTGTGTGCGTGTGCCTGCATGTCTGCATATTTGTGTGTGCGTCTATGTGTGAGAGCAGATGAGTAGCAGAGCCCCCTGGGGAAATGGAGGGTTTGCAGCCGGTTCTGTGGATGTCATCCAATCAGGCTCCTTGGGCAGGCAGCAATTTCCACACAGCGTTTTCTACAACTCCAAGTGGTCTCTACTGTTCCAGATAAGAAACAGCTCAGGGTCTTTGCAAAACCTCCCGTGATCTGCTATCACTTCTCTGTGTCAGCAGGTGGCAATCCCGGGAGGCTGATCACTGGGTCAGATGACAGGACCCTACAGAAAAGTGATCCCCTTAGATTGGAGCCAGCCCCAAGGAAGGGCTAAAGGGTGCCCAAGCAGCGTCAACATTTCCTGGACCATCCCTCACTGTGGGGTACAGTGACAGACCCAGGATGCTCTTGGCATGGAGGGAGCAGACAGCTGGGAGCCACAGGCCACTCCCTCCCCATGCTTCCCTACCTGCCTCAGGGTAAGAGCAGCTCCAGGCTCGGTCCTAGACTACGGCTCGCTGCTGGACTTCCAGGGGTCACCAAAGCGAACATCAGGACCCTGAACCTGGAAGTTACCACTTCCCGCCCGGGAGGGTACATGAGTGTCAGCCTCCTCCGGTGGCTTTCAATTGCCCCTGCTGCTCCCAAGCCGGGCCAGCACACCTAGGTCTCTGTGTCGCATGTGACCATCCACCTCGGCCCGGTCAGAGGTGGATAAGGAGAGCACAGTGGGCCACTGACCACCACACTGGGAAACCCACAGAACCCCTGAACGCTCCCGAAAGCAGGTTGTGGGAGGTAAAGCTAGAGCCGTGGTGCCCCGGCTCAGGAGCTCATGGTGGGGGGCAGCCAGGTATGGGGACAGAGCACAGGTGCAGGTCACCAGAGCTCTGATGTGGCTTCCCCTCCGCTCATGCCTGGGGAAGAGGAATCCAGGCATCTGCTGTCTTTTCCCAGTGGAAAGTGATGAGCAGCACGGTGGTGATAGTAATAATAATGGAACATTTGTCGAGCCCTTACAAGCACCAGGCCGTGTGCCGAAGCTCTCGTGGATTAGCTCCTTAAATCCTCACAACAACCTTAAGAGATGGGCGCATAATTGGTGCCATCTTACAGGTGTTGGAATAAAATTTGATAATATTAACTGAGGAATGTTCCCTTGTCAAGCACCACACACCCCTCCCCACACAGAGCCCAGGCTGTCATTGCCTCAGAAGCCACTCCTTGCCCAAAAGTGGGTAAGATACAAAATCAAGAAAAAAACTCAACCAACTCTCAAAAAACAGAGAAAACACAGGAATGGATTGTGTCTCCAAATAGGCGTTGGAAAAGTCACAGCAGAGACCACAGTTTTGAAGTCCCAGTGGTTTTGATTAGCAAAAGGTTGGGAAGAAGGCAGAGTGACGAATGGTTAAGAACAAAGGCCTCCCCAGCCCCTCCAAAGAAAAGGAGCAGGAATAAAATAAAAAGGGGGGGGGAGGAGGAGGGGAGAGGCAGAGAGGCAGAAGTAGACAATCCACGGAGAAGCAGGGGTGAGACCAAGACAGGAGAGGAACCCAATTTACTGCAGGCGTGGGTCTCTGAGGAGGAACCAGGGCTCTCCCCTCCCACCATCCCAGCAGCCACTCCACACACTTTCCATGCCTCTGCTACTTCCAGAAGATGATAGAAACCCAAGTGAAGTGTTTCCCTGGTTTGTGTCGCAGGAAGAGGATGGGGAGGTTTTGAGCCTCTGGAACACACACACGCACATACACACAAACCCACACAGACACACAGCAAGTGTCTGGGGCACCCTCACACCCTGAGTAGCTCGGGAGGTAGCTGGTCCTGCAGGCTGTCTTAAGGGCTGTCATTTCTCTCCTTTCCCCAGATCACCATAACTGCCAGATCTCTTGCTCTGGGCAGCAAGAGTGAGCAAATTTTTTCTTTGCTTTTTGTTTATTATATAAATAATTCAGGTTATTATAACCTGAATAACCTTTTCATGGCAAAAAAGTTAGAACATACAGATAAGTAAAAGGAAAAACAATTAAAATCCTGCCATCCAGAGATGGCCACTATTAATAATCTGCATGTACCTTCATATCTCTCTGTAGATGTATACATATTATGTATATCTTTACAGCAATATAGTTTGCAAATCAGTTTTATAAGCCGATAGAGAAGGACTAGAGCCATAAGTTAGACTATGTCACCAATAATTACAGGAAAGCCCTTAATTCAGGAATTCTATATCGTCCCAGAAAGATAAAATAAAGGAAAAATCATAGCCATCTCGTTGCTGGAAGAATGTCCCTCAGGTGAAAAAAGTGACAGAGCCCAGCTTCTGACTCAAGGGTGTGGCACAGACAGGCCAGACCCTGAGCCCTGGTCCTGATGTAACATTTCCCCAGGTGCCAGTGTCAGGCCCAGAGGGTGGAGATGTCATTCTCCCCCAGCTGCTCACAGACCCAGGACTTCGCTCATTTCCAAGTACGTGCAATGCCGCTTGCAAAATGCCCTGAGTTAGAAACCCTCCTCTCAGGATCAGAGAGATCTACATGGAGGAGGAGGAGGGGCACACTGATCTGTAAGTAAGTGAGAGCCACCACCTTTCAGACCTGGACAAGTTTGAGATCAACATCCAACCACGGTCTCAGATCAGCGTGAAAAGATTTAAAAAGCCAGACACACAGGAACCGTGTGTTCCCCATAATGATTCAGATGGAATTATATTGTCCAGGCCATTTTAAAAGCAAGCAGCTTATTTCAAACAGGGGCACACAGAGGCTACTGATGGGCACTGCGAAAACTCAATAAAGGAGAACATCTAATGAAAGCGGAGCTAACAGACAAGTGCAGTCACAGGTCACGCATGAATTATTAACCTCGGGGAGCTTTCCATCAGTTCTGGGAACTATGGATCGTGTCTCTGATATACAATTTGGGAGATATTGGTTCTCCATTTCATAAGCGAGAGCTTGAAGCAGGAAATGTAGTTATTTCTTCTTTAAATATATATTGTAATTACCAGTAGGCAATGACTAAATGTTATTACCCATCTGTTGGCTGCTCAGGGGCGTGTAATGAGTAGACCTTAGCAGGTTCCTACCATTTTCTGTAGCATAGTGGCTGGGGCATGTACACACCAGTAAGTATTGAGAATTTGTTATTGAAAATTTTTATAGATAGAGATCAAAAAATGAAAAACATCCTTGAGCAGGTTTAAAACTTGTGCTCAAAATATTTTGATGAATTCTCATTACAATCAGAATAGAATCTAAACTCCTTTGTTGGGCCTATAATGCCTTACATGATCTGGTCCCACTTGCTCTGTGTCCTGCCTTTCACCCCCTTACTAACTGCATCAGCCATCTTGGTCTTCAAGAGTCTCCAGAGGTGCCAGGTTCTTTCCCAACTCAGGGCCTTTGCACATGCTCCCCCCTCTCCCTGACCATTCCTCTCCACCCCCACAGTCTCTGCCTGACTTTTTCTTTCTCATTCTTCAGGTCCCAGTTTAAATATCACCTTCTCAGTGAGGTCTTCCCTGAACACCTTTTCTTAAGTAGCTTCTGCCTGCCCGGCAATATTCTCCATCTCAGCGTCCTGTTAGTTTCCTCCAGGTCACTGATTACAATTTAGAGTTGTTTAGTTGTGGGTTCATGTGCTAGGCCTCTGTCTCTCCCAGGGGGCAGGATGGCAGAGATGGTGTCTGTATTATTTGCCACTGTATTTCTAGCAATAAGAATACTACCTGCCATCTATTTGCTGAATGAATGAATGGATGAACCATGCTGTTTGTTGTTTCTGGGATGGGATGTGTGAAGGACAGATTTGAGTCAGGACCTGTGACACATTCATAGGTGCCAGGGCCCAGGAAGCTCTGCCCATAGACCAACGGGTAAGGCGCCCAGAGGCTGGCCAGCTGCACTTCATGTCCCCCACCTTGCACCTGTCTATGTGTGCCTCTCTTTTGACCCAAAATTCCCAAATTCCCACTGGCCAATCCAAATCCTTAAATCTTCTAAGACCCCCATTAAGTCTCGCTTCCTCCTTTAAAAAAGTCTTAGATTCCTTGGTCGGAAAATCAAGAGACTCCTTAAAGCCCTTCTTCGTCTTGCAAGGCTCTCTCCTCCCTCTGACCAGCCTGACTCTCAGTTCACCACTTCATTATATTCTGTCTCTAGCAGACGTGTTGGTTTTGTAAACTGGTTTAGATTTTCCTATCAGATTCTAAGTATTTTGACTAGAGTGTCTGATTCTGGTGCCTCCCTACCCTGAGAAATCTAGATTTAATAGACACAGACCCCCAAGTCCACGACCAGGTGAAGCCTAAAGCTCTCTTATGGGATGGGCCTGTGGCTTCATGAACCCCTCTACCTCAAGCTCATGTTAACTAGAAATCCAGTCCTCTATTAGACTCCTCTGGAGAGGACCTCCCTGGAAAAATTCACCCCTAAACAGAACATTTGTAGGGACAGTAAAATTTCCTGAAGGTTTTCTGAAGTTTCCTGAAGGAAACTTCCTTCAGGAAGCTGCAAAGAAGGAAATCACATCACAAATCATGGAGCAATCGATCTCAGAATCCATCTTTTTGCATTCCTTTCTTCCCAAGTCCTTCCCAACTACTGCATCCAGACTCCATTATTCTTTCTCATGATCCTCCCTTCTTTCAGTTCCCATCTCTCCTTTTCCCTTCTCTTTCTTGGAATTAAAACAATTCTCCTTGGCTCTGGCAGGGGAAAGTCTTGATCATCTGTGGAAGCCGAAACATGCATTAGGGGTGTCTCACCCTCCACTCCAGGCTCGACGAAGGAAAGCATGTTTTAAACTTCTTACCCCAGATTATAATCTTGCTTCAGTATCCCCCACAGTTCCTACCACAGTGTCGCAGTGCCAGTCCCTACCACAGGTGATCTGTAAACGTTGCTAAGTGTTGACTAAAGGACCTTGTTGACTGGGAGTCCTGGGGTATAACTTAAATGTCGTGAACGCTTGGTAGTAATAGAACATTCCAAGCCAGTGTTCATGTCCCTGATCTTCCTGGTGTGTGGAGTAAGTTCCCTTCTCCAAAACTGTAATGGCAGTGCCATCCAGAGACAGGAAAGCCATAGTTCAAATTAGAATAAGATGGCAATAAAGTGACACACAAATATCTAGCTGTAAACGCTGAAGGGACTTAACCAAGCAAAAGGGCACAGCTTTTCTATTGCAGCATAATGTAAAGGCATTTTATTACTCTGCCAATTGGCAAAAAAGTCAAATGACTTTATGGGGCTTTTTCTAAATTACCTTTATTAATGCATGTAATATTATTGAAAAATTATACTATAGGGTAAATGTTCCATCGAGCTACAAGTTGCCTGCAGAAATGTGTTGTAAATATACATGGGTGAGTATGTTACTATCTTTACAACTCATTTCACACTTATTATAGCCTTCTGAAACCAACTAGCACTGAGCACTTGGGAAGGTATGGGTCTTTTACAACAAAGTACACAGCATGGGTAAATTTGCAGAGCCTGGAATTACATCAGTTGTCTCAGGGTGTGATAACCTCTTTGGGAGTTGTTTCAAGACTTCTTTTTCTCAGATCCCTTTCATCTTTCTGATATGTTGACATTTACTTTTAGAAACCTGTTCTGGCTGATTTGAATAAATACCGTCTTGGGCAGTTGACAGGACTTTTCACATTTATTGTACTTTAATGCTTGGAAACAGGAGAGCGAATGGTTGAGGCATGGCAGGACGGATGCAGCGAAAGCTTTCGCCTCTTCCCTCTGGTCGTTCTGTATGCGTCTATCTGATAGACAGTGCCTCTAGTTATGGCTCAGGGATTCCAAACACAATCTCTTTTCGCCTCTCTGGTCGGCTCTGAGACCACCCTCTCATTCTCAGTGTTCTAATAATCCAGCCAATGTAATTTCAGAGCCCTGGGATTCAACCTCAGTGTTTAAACCCATCTCTCTCCCGTTTTACAGCCTCTCCTCAGGCGTGACCCCAGGGCCTCTCTATCTTCATTCACTTTCATCTTGTTTCTGCTTAAGTCTCCTACACCTTTCATGGTTCTAAAAGTCAAACTGATTGGAATCGTCTTGTCCTAATTTATGAGGCTGGTTTACATGTCCTGCTGCCTGTGAATTCTATTCTATTCACAGTGAATTCTATGAACTGCTGAAAGAAGGAGAAGGAAGAGGGGATAAAAGCCAAGAGAAAAATAAGATGTAAAAAAAGGTAGGTAAGTGAGGCAAACTAAAATTTATTGCACTGCTTATCTCGTGGATTCCTCCAGAGCTCCCACTCTGGAGAGGAAACACACAGCATCCTCTGCAGACTGAAGCCACAGCAGCCCCTGAGAACCCACTGCCACCCAAGATGCCAGCTTTGCCTGCTCTGTTCCCACTGAAGCTAGTTCCGGGCTGGGAAGACTTCCAAATGCAAAATATGTCACACTTAGACATGACTTTTAAATTCTGTTTTTTATTCACTCTCTCTTTCCTTGCTTATCTATCCCCATCTCCTTGGTTTTTAGATTTTTTTAAAAGCCCTTCTTCATGTTCTTCTTCGGCAGTATGATAGCATCTTATGAGTCTTTGGACCACGTCACTGAGAAGTGGCTGGTTGGAAATCATCAGCTAGGGAGGAAGAATGGGTCCTACCCAGGTCAGGTGGAGGAGGCGCAGTGATTTCTCTAATGCAGCTCAAGGGGCTTCCTAGAGGCCCCCTTCTCCCACACAGCTCATCCACTGGCCTCCCACAGACCTGACTTCCCACAATCTTTTGAAAGTAAGTGTATTCCTACAGCTGGCAGAATGCTGTCCATATCTATAACAGGAAAGAGCATTGACCTAAGGTGGGTTTATCTAATACACAGGAATTGTTAATGTCTATTTAAATTGGTTTAATTTTTGTCGAGTATAGATATGTAACACATACATGTAATATATATGTGTGTGGGTGATATATATTTATATATAATATGTAAATATGCACACAAACTTTTAATGAAAAAGCATTTTGTTTCTACCACAGTATCCCATATTCTCTTCTTGTACAATTATAGCAGTGTTCTGACCATAAAGGCAGCACACAACTAGACAGCCAGGAAATGCCAAGTCATTGGATAGAGCTTCAATTCATCCACCATGTGTTCATGCCAACCACGTGCCAGGCACCATGTAAATTGCTGGGGACCCAGAGATGCATACGACATATGCCCTCACCTTTATTCTCAGCGAACGACCTGGCTTCTTACTTCTTTGAGAAGTGGAAGCCGTCAGAAGAGGATGGCTATCTATCCACTCCCACTGTCCCATCTACTAACCCTCTCGCTTTAACTGTGCCTTCCCTCCAGTGACTAGGCTCTTATCTAAAGCCAAGTCTCTCCATGTGAATATTGGATCCCATTCCCTTTGCTTACTCAAGACCATCAATCCACCAAACAGCCTCTCTATTCTGCATCATCTGTTTTTCTCTGCTCTGAAGTCACTTATGACTGCCACATTGCCAAACCCAATGGTCAATTCTCAGTCCTCATCTTATTGGATTGATTCCCAGCTCTTAACCCAATTGAATCCTCCCTCCTCCTTGAAACACTGTCTTCACTTAGTATTGATGAATCCAGTCTCCCCCAGTTCTTCTCGTGCCTCAGTAGGTGCTCCTTCTCATTCATTCACACTGGTTCCTCATCACCAAGTGAATCTCTAAATGTGGTGCGCCATGGGGATCAGTCCTTGGAATCCTTCTGTTCTCCTCTTACACTCACTCTATCCATTTCCGTGAATATTCACTGACAACTTTCAAATTTAAATCTTGATCCCAACTTCTTCCTTGAAATCCAGACTCATATATCCAACTTCCTCCTCAATATGACCTCTTGGAGTTCTAATAGCTGTGTCAAACTTTATACACCCGCAATCCAACCTCTGATTACTCCTGGTCTTTCCCATACTAGTTAATGGCAACACCATTCCTCTATTTTCACATACCAAAAATCTTGGTGCCATCCTTCACTCTTCCTTTCTCTCACCTACCATATTCAGTCCATCAACAACCCCATTAGTTCTTTCTCCAAAATGTCACGTAAGTCACATCATGTCACTTCTCTGCTCGAAAATCTCCAGTGATTTCCCATCCTACTTAGAGAAAAAGCCATAGTCCTTACCATGGCTTCCAAGATCCTACATAACTGGCACTGCTCTCAGACACCTCTCTGACTTTACCTCATGTCACTCTCCCTCTTGCTCATTTGCCTTCTTACTATCCTTGGAATATCTCGAATATAATCCCATCTCAGGGCCTTGCACTTGGTAGTCTCTGACTAGAATGTTTCTCCTCCAGATATCTGCATGGCTTGTTCCCTCACTTCCTTCAAGTCACTGCTTAGATAGTTTCTCATCAGAGGTGTCCTTAGCCCTCCTAGCACTGCTTTACTATCCCTGTTTACTCTATGTGAACTTTCTTTATAGCACTTGTCATTACTTGATTTATTACATTTCTATATCTCTTTTCTCTCTTCCACCACTAGAGTGTAAGTTCCTTGAGAGATATTTTATTCATCACAGTGTCCCCAGTGCCTAAAACATACTAATACTCAATAAATATGTATTGGTGAACAGAATTAAAAGCTCAGTCCTTGCCCTTAAGGAGCTCATAGTCTAGCAGAGAAGACAAAAATATAAAAATACATTCACAAGGCAATATATAAAGTGCAACGACAGAAAGCTGTGGGAGTGAGAAAGAGACACAATTGTTACCCCAAATTGAGGAAGATCGTAGAAAGCTTCCTGGAAGAGGTGATAATCAGAGACTTAAAATTAAGGCAGGGTTAGCTAGGTAAGGTGAATTGGTGGAGGGAGAGGTAAGGAAGTAAGGAAGAAGGAAGAATTGTCAAGAGTATTTTAGACAGAGGGATAGCAAGACCAAATGCAGAGAATTCAGAAACTCTATGCTACATGGGAGAAACCAGAATCGATAGAAACATGTTCCTAAGCACAAATCAAGAGGCCAGGAGCAGTAAGAGATGAGGTGGGAGACGTAAATAGAGTCATATCATGGAGCACCTTCAATGCCAAATTAATGAGTTTGGAATAGAGATGACAGGGAGACATTTCAAGGTTGTATGCAGAGGTAAGGTGGTGTTATTCACTCAGGAACTCAATAAACTTCTTTTAAATTAATATAGGCAATGTGCCAATGGTTGGGCAAATGACATCAAGGTTACAGTGTACAGTCCAGCAGGCGATGTCAGTGAGCAGCTACAATGCAGTGAGGAATGGAGTATAATCTGAGCCAGATCACCTCCCTGGCAGTATGGAGGATGGCTGTGGGGGAGACACACAGGAAGCATTGAAAGATCAGTTGGAGGACTCATATTCCAATTCAGGCAAGAGATGATAAATTATCAGCCCAGGGAAGGAACCGTGTTCCCAGAGACAGTCAACACCCCATATGCTGTCATCATAAAAGGTAGAGCTTATCTGGAGTCTTCACTTCTCTTCCAGTGCTGCATCTCACACCTGCTGTCTGAAAATGGATGTTCTTTACCCCACAGGCTGCCAGAAGCTTCCTGGGAAACCAGCATGTGGATGAATCTTGAAAATTCAATCTGGCTGCATCCTGAGTTTCACATGCTGGTTCTCCAGGACCACACACTGAGACACTTTGCAAGGAGATTTAACAGAAAACAGATGGCAAATGTCATGGGGCCTCACACAACTGAGAAGGCAAGGGAGTAAACCAAAACCCAAAGCACTAGGAGCAGAGTCCCTAGAGCAGGCAAGGAAGTGGTCACCTCCCCTCTGCCTCTTGACCATGAGGGCTGCAGGGGTACTGACCTCCTGCAGGAGCAACTATGGTCTCTGTGACACAATGGATGGGTTGGTGCTTAGATTGGTGGGTGAATTGTCCCACATCTCTTCATTCTGTTCCTTCACTCTGAATATTCTTTGAGCTCATTACAACAGCTCAGAATGAATACTCTAAATTTAGACCCAAACTATTTCATGTTTCCAAGGGAACTGTAAATTACTTCGTGAATGTACATACAACACAGCCAGCAAAATTCACTTGATGAAGCCCTCTCTTACACGTGATGTCTGAAGGCTCCTCGTAAATTGCTGCCTTGTCCAGGCTCCTGGACAGCTGACAGCCTCAGACAGATTGCCTTTGCTTCCCCATATGACACTTCTGCAGAAGATGCTGCTGTGGGCACAAGGGACTCAAATCTTCAGCTACTACAGCTCTGAACTCCCCAAAGTCCCACGTCATGCCTGTGAAGGGTTTGTTGGATGGAGAACAGAGTCAGGGAGGCTCCATTGCTCATGATGAGCCATCTAGCATGACAGTGCCCAGACTGCCCTCAAAGCCTCAGTGTCCCACCTGATAGCGAGGACAGAAGAGTCAGTGACTCAGGAGGGAATAGTGGAGCATGGGAAACAGTTTTTGATGATGTTAGTGGATCATTTAGGACTGAGTTCAGCTGTAGTAACAGATTACAAATAACAGTGGCTTAAACAACATAGAAATTTATTTTTCTCTCATGGATAAGAAATCCAGAGACATCAAATCTGGGGCTGATATAATAGACACACAGTGTCATCATGAACCCAGACTCCTTCTATCTTCTCTCTACTCTTCTTATTGAGTAGTTTCCATCCTCAAGTTCACTGCACGGTCCAAGATGGCTTCTGGAGCTCCAGCCATCGTGTCCACGCTCTAGTCAACAGGAAGGAGGAAGGTGGAAGGGCAAAAAGGCTGCACTTCTCAGCTGGTCAGTTTCCTGCATGCAGCTTTCCCACACTATACTCTGCTTGCATCTCACTGGCCCAACCCTGATTACCTGCCACTCCTAGCAAGAAAGACTGGAAAATGTAGTCTTTTAGTTGGATATAATATGGCCCCAAATAATATTATGTGTCATAATATTCAAGAGGGAATAGGAGAATGAATATTGGGTGGAGCCTAGCAGTCTCAGCTACAGTTAGGTTGTAGTGATATGAGAAGCAGAGGCCCCTAGGCCCCTAGTATAATGCCATGGACCGTAAAATAACAGCAAATACTCAAAAAGGGGAATGAGTCCTGAAAGGATGGAAGAACTGAGGGAGAGGAAGGAAAGAACAACCAAGGAGGGAAAGAAAAGTAAATGAAAGGAGGGAGAGAAGACAGGAAGAAAGGAGAGGAGAAAAGAACAGGGAATAAGAAAAAGATGGCTATCAAGAGAGGGCTAAAGAAAGGAGGGAAAGGAAAATATAACATGGGAGTTTCATGGCGCCTCCATTTTCCACCCTTAAGAGTGACTTTTGTTATTGGGGGAAGTTGGCTTCCTCTTTCTCAAGCTTGGGGGCTTCTTCTGTGCCCTCCTAGGAGCAGGGCTCCCTGCTTCAGCTTGTAGCCATAGATGTTCCAGCCCCTTCTCTTGCAAAGCCTAGAAAATGGGACCAGCCAGGCCCCTCTATCTCTAGGCTGCCCTTGCCCGTGAGCTCTCACCAGACCAAGCACTCAGGAACACAATGGACATACGCAGAGTTCTTTACTGGAGGATCTACCTCAAGTGTGGAAGTTGTTGCTAACTTGGACAGCCCCTTCCAGACTGGCCTCTGCAAGACAATGTTCTCTGTGATCGCCTCCTTCACCTGGGACATGCAGCCCCTGCGTCAAGACTCCCAGTCAGCTACCCCATCCCCTCTCCATGCAGGAGGTGGCTCACTTACATTCCTCCTTGTATCTTGCCAGTTGGGGCAACAATGCCACAAGCTTTGGCAGAAGGCGTTGGTGTTCTCACCTCCATCAGTAGCCTGCAGACAGAGAGATAGATTATGGTCCACAAACAAGGGGAGGTGGATCCCCAGTGAGGGCTGAAGACTGGCTGATGCCCTTACTAGGTTACCTATGAAGTAATTATCTTTCACGGAGGCAAGCTTTGGTTTTCCTCAGCTTTTGACCCTGCCCTTTAGAAGACCGCCACCATGGTCTTCATTGCCCTCTATGATTGTGCTGAGAAGCATTGGTTCTGTCCTGCTCTACCTGAGGCCTGGTCCCAGAAAAAGAGAAATTTCACTGTCAGCAGAAGCTCTCCTGGCCACCTGGGAGGAAAGGTGCCCAAGTGGATTAAATTATCTTTATTCTGGACCCTCCTAGGACCTAAAGCACTGGGTGGGTGCTAGCTCACCCCCCGATGGAAGGAAGGTGAGGCGAAGGGAGAACATGGTCTGTAGTACCACCCTAGTTAGAATGTAATCTTCTACAGAACAGAGTGTGATCTTACGTCTATTTTATATCACCTCCGTGCCAAACACAGTGCCCCCACACGTGGTAAATGTTTGACAATACTTAAATAACCATATGAGAAAATGTCTATTTTCTCAGCTCCACATAGCTGAGATACAAAACTTAAAAAAAAATGTTTCAATAACGAATTAATATGAAAAATTTCCAAGGAAAAGGTTCAGGTTCTGATTTTTCTCCCAATTGATTCATTCCTCCCCAAACATCCATTTGGTACAGTCCCCAAATGAAAAGGCAGTTTTGAGGATGTCCGATTCCAAATGTCATGCAGATGACTATGCAAAATGCAGGCTGCTCCCTGGGCTCTGTGGCGAGCTGTGAATGATTCAGTTCCTGGAATAGGTACTCTTATGAGAAAAAGCAGATGATGAGGCCAACTATCTCCCCCAGTCCCCTATATACGTGCATATAAAGGGTGCCCAAATTGGGCTCAAGAGAGACTCCAAAATAACTTGGAGTGGCACTAAAACAAAATTTTTCTTCTCCTCATGGAAAATGACTTTTTTTTTTTACTCCAAAATATGAAAGAACCCATTACTTGCAGTAATAATTTCCCTCAAGCAGTGATATTTCACTGGGCCCTCTTCTTTATACAGTAGATATAAACAACTTTTACCTAAAGACAGTGAAAGGGAAGTACAGAAGAAATTTGATGGATTCCAATGAAAATCTTGGTACTCTGCGGGTAAAAAGGAAAACTATGAGGCAACGTCGAGGAGGAAGATTGTATAGCGGGAAGAGCATGGAGCCAGGAGTCAGGAGACCTGCATTCTTATCTCAGATCTACCACTAAGAATTGAGATTACTGCCTCACCTGTCAGATAAAAAGGTCTAAGGTGAGCTCTAAATTCTGCTGATTCCATCATCTGGAGTCTGTACCCATTGGAAGTACATGAAGATGGGAGTGGGGAGTATAGGAAACTATGTTTGATATAACATAATCTCAACTATTAGAATGATCCTTCTAGCCTGAGATATGAGGTAACAAATGTTCTCACTAAGACTTTTGTCTAATTCTTGCTTCAGGAACCCTGACTTAATTCCTTCTTCAGAAGTTAATTCCTAAAGGTTGTCCAAATTGCCATTCAGCTACCTCACGACCAATTTCTTTCTCACTTTTACTATTACTATGACTACCACAACTTTTGTTGTTATTTAACTTCCTCGGGCTCTAAACAGATCCAACTCAAAACAAAGCTGGCAGAAGATTCGATGACAGTGGAATTAGTTGTCCAACCCACACACTGGGGCTTCAGCAACAAGCTGTGGTGAAGTAGTGCTACTTTCTTCACCACCAAATGATGACCGACCCAGGGCTATAAAGTAGATTTTATCTCACACGCAGACTCCATCCTTCTTGTAGAGCTGCGTGAGGTGCTGTGTTGAGAAGATTCACAGGAGAGAGTGTCAGGATCAATTAGCAATGTCTGCCATGAGGGAAGAAGGCAGAAGCAATGACACACATGTCACTTATTGGCTGTCCCTGGGCCCCAGGATCTTGGGCTACCAACCTGTACCTTCTTGGGATGAAACTACCGTGATGACGGCCAAATTCCTCCAGTGGAGACATCTTTCCTCAACCAGTGACATCATACAACACTCTCCTCCCATTTTCCAGAAGATGACTCCCAGATCCTACCCAGTTTCTCCACTAGTTTCAACCTGTGCTCTAAGTCCTTGAGAAGCATTTTATGAAGAGTAGCCCATGTAATATTAATCCCATAAGATGCTGTTAACAGAAGGGCCTTTGAGCCTGCATTTGGGAAATGCTGCATGCTAAATATAGCTAACATTTTCATCTAATAGTTATTGAGCATCTATCATGTCACAGGTTCTAAATGCTTTGCATGTATTCATTAAGTTAATCCTCACATTATTGTAGTGTCCATTTTACAGACGAGGAAACTAAGGCAGAGAGATCACACAACTAGCAACTGTTGGAGTCAAGGTTCAATCTGGTAGTCCAAATCAAGAACTCATTCTTTTAATGATGATGCCATTCTACATGATGCTGCCTACCATTTCTATATCTATCTCTCTATCTCTCTTTCTATGTATGGATCATTCTATCTCTCTTTATAATCTGTATCTTCATCTACATAGCTACTCTAAATCTGTATTTACATTTACATCTACATCAATCTTGATGGTTCACAAATCACATTAGCATGTCTGAAAATTTCTTCTGTAAAGAAACCTATTTAATTGTTTAGTTAGGCGATTTCTAAATTTGACACCAGAAACTCCCTAAAGACACTTTTTTTTCTTTCTTTGCTTAGCTTCTACTAACAACTCATGTCATAGAATGTTCTAGAGCACCGTGAAAATATGCTTTTGAGGATTTTCTGAAGGAAGAATGAGAATCTTGTATCCTAGTTTCAGCTTTCTGCTTTATTTAGACCAATATTAGTGTAATCAGGTGATTCAATCCACATGAGAGTTATCTAATCTTTCAGGTCCTAAATGAGTTTAAAGGGAGTTGGTAAATGTAGAGAACAGAGTAAACTCCATCCCTGAGTATCCAATTAACTGTTTAAGGAATTGTTGATAGACGGCAGACAGAAGAGTGAAGTCAAGCCAAGAATAAACTAATAGTAGATGGTGAGCATTTCCACTTACATCAAATGAGAATCATGTGGTATGGCAAAAAAGCCTTAAAATTTGGACTGAAGAAATTTTCATTTAAGCCCAAATTCAACCAATAGCTTGAACTTTATTCTCTGTTATACGCCTAATATATAATATTATGCCTGGTAGGTACTCAAAAAATATAAGTTGATTTAAACGAACATTTGATCTCGAACAATTTACTTAACCTCCCTGAGCCTTAGTTTACTTGTATACAAAATGGAGATGATAATACAAATTTCAACTTCCAGGGTTGCTGTGAAAATTAATCCAGATGACATATTTGTAAACAAGCTTTAATTTTAAAGCCTGATGTAAATGTTAGCTGCAAGCACTGTCATCATCAACAATAACAAACTTCATCAGATTTGAAACACGCCATCCTAGTTTACATCAGTTCTCTCAGCCAGGTCTCCACTGGAGTTGCACCCTGGTGAAGATGCTGGTCAGCAGTAGGCATGTAGGCAGGAGCAAGCCCCCTGGCATAGAAAGAGGTAAAATAAAGGCCACTAGGGCTTAAGCAGGGACAATCCTTAAACAAATTAGCTTCTGGCTATGGGGAAAAGAAACCCCCCCCCCAAACCTCTTAGATGCTGAGACCTTGGTTTGCAGTTGATACACAGTAGCCCCTCAATAATTGTTGAATTCAGCTAACTTATATGCCTTTAGGTTTACCTAAGGAGGTAGAATGGAGTTCCCCTTAAGCTTCCCCTTGACTCTTCCCCAAAGCTACACAAAAGATAGGATTTCTAATAATAAATCCAGATCCCAACCCCAAGTCCGTTCTGTTATCATGTATTTCTTGGTGCTGGAGCAGAGGTGCCTGGGGAATGTAGGTTCAAAAAAAAGACATGTTGCCAATTCCTCACACACCTGTTAACATCATGAGAAACACTTGATTCTTCTTCCCTAAAGAAGCCTCCAAAGCCACCCCGGCCAAAAGGGGAGTCACCAGCCCCATGTGACTCCCGAGCACTTGAAATGTGGCTAGTCCAAACTGAGATGTGCTGTGAGCACAGAATACATACAGGATTTCAAAGACTTAGTATGAAAAAAAGTAAAATCACTCAGCAATTTTTAATGTTAATTACATGTTGAAACGATCATATTTTAGCTATATAAAATATATCGTTAAGATTAATTCCACCTGTTTATTTTTACCTCTTTAGTGTGGCTACTAGAAAATTTTAAATTACATATGTGACTGACAGTGGTAACTTGCATTATGCTTTTATAGGAGAGTGCTGCTCTATAGCAATGGTTTTCAAACTGTGGGTTATGACGTATCAGCAGAGCATAAAAGCATTTTAGTGGGTTACAACCTGTATTTTTTCTTAATGAAGGAGAGTAGAATAAAATATAATAGAGCAGATTAGAATGCATTCAAAATAGTACTGTTTTGTGAAATTTTGGTTTCAATTATATACATATATATATGATTTAATTATTACATATTGGGTTATAAAATAAAAAACATTTTTACTGTCAATAGAGTAGAAAGTGTTTGAAGACCCCTTTTCTAAATTATCCATGACCTGACAGTGCTTCCTTGAGTCAGAATGTTCCGGCACAAACAACAAAAGCTGTGTGATTTGTATCTGACTAGGGAGATTCAGAGATGAGTTAGGTCAATGCTGTTACTTTTAGGTTCTGCCCGGGGAAACTCTGCAGCCTCCGCTGATGTTGTACTAATGTGGGAGAGAGGGCGCCTGCACTGCCTATTAACCCATCTCTGTGAGTCATGTAAGTTCAGAGGCCTGAGTAGAAAGCAGCGAGGACCGCTCTGTGACCCCCAAGGGCTCCTGGGCCCTGGGAGATGAAGGCAGGGGGGCCAACAGCATCCGAGTACTCCGAGAAGCAGGAAGTGATGCCCCTTCAAGGGCAAATTAGACCTCGTGCTACTAATTTTATCCATAGAGGGCTGCTGCTTCCTTCAGCACATCCCTGCACGGCTAGAAGTTTCCTCTCCAGACTAGACAGGGAATCCACAACTCCAAAGACATCTTCCCTCCAGGTAATTAAACTAGAAAATGCAACAGCTGCACTTTCTGGAGGCTGAGCTTCAGTGACCTCAGCAGGCTCCAGAGGCAGCTCTCTCCGGGGTAAAGGCCGGCTCCGGGTTGATTTAAGGCCCCACAACAGCACGGCGGTAAGCCGTGGTTTGAATAACCCCGGCTTTGCAGGAGGCAGTGGTCCTGACTCACCCCAGTGATGCAAGGCCACAGATGCTGCAGAAGCTGCAGCTCCCTGCGTTGTGACTGCTGCTTAACCCCAACACTGCCCCAGGGGCTCACCCCTGGAAGAAGGGCCAGGGGGCTCTCTGTTCCCAGGCCCCAGTTCATGGGGGTGCTGAAAACAGGCTAGTCTTTGCAAATTCAAGTGCAGTGGCAGTGGGCAATGCACAGGCAGAGAGGATGCAGACACATCCCATTGCTGCCAGCTGCCCTTTCGCCCTGCTCGGTCCTTGTCACTGAAGGCCATTTTCATAGCTAATCAAGACACTGCTTCAGGAACTGATGTCACAGGTTTTGATATAAATGAATTCTGTTCCACGATCGTGACTTACCCAGGAAACTTGAATTAAAATGCCTCAGATAGTGAAAGCTCATTCAGAACTCATTCAACCTGAGTCCCACACAGCACCTCAGAAAACACTACCAGTTGGGCGAACACGTTGTTTAGAACACTTCCTTTCTGCTAGGCCCTGTGTTAAATGCTTAATTCATATCATCTATTAAATGCTTAAAACAACCCATTATGACTTCCATTTTATAGATGAGGAAACTGAGGCTTAGAGAAATATGCCACTTGCCCACAATCACACAGCTAGGACACAGCAGACCCGCTCCAGGCTTGTGAGATTCCCAGACCCGCACCATCTTATCTCCTACTTCAAGTATTCTTCATTCAAGATCTTAGAAAATGGCTTGACAAGCCCACAGTAACGTCTACAAACCTGAGCCCTGAGGTGCTTGTAGTGCTTGGGATAAAAACTACTCTCAGAGTCTCTCTAGGGGGTGAGAATCCATCCTCCCGGACCCACAGGGATGCCGGTACTTGTAACACTCCTAGAGTGCTGGGGTTTGAGTCACCCTCCAGGGTCTTTTAATCAATATTCCTTGTTTGGTCTCCAAGTACCCGAAGCTCTTTCAGAGCACACACTGCATCTTAGTCAGCAACTTCTGTCTTCCGCTCAAACTTGGCCCCTGGCCCTTTCAAACTCTCCCGATGGAACCCAGAGGGTGCAAGGTGGTGCATGGGGACCCAGGAACTTCCAACCCCCACCCGTCATGTCTGCTCTGTCTCCCGCTCCAGTCGTTCCCACCCCTGCTGAAAATTCTCTCCTCCAGAGCCTCGGGCCCACCCGCCCGAGGGCCCTGCTCTTCAGATCAGTCAGAAATCACAGAGGCGAGAGGGGAGCAGACCCTTCTCTCCCACAGGGCTCTCTCTAGTAGACCTGCTTCGTCATTCTGATCGGGATGAAACAGAATGTCCCCCACAACAGCTCTGCATTCAGACACAATTCTGCACACATGTTAATGAGGAGAACTGTGCAAAGGAAGCTAGTCACCCTGTCAACACTTCCCCAGGCGCCCAACTAACAGAGCAGTGTGCTTGGTGTCAGGGGCGGAGGGAAAAATACAGAAACTGCTCCCTTGTTGGGATATGTCTGGCTCTCCATCACTGCCTGGCCAGGCCTAGTGTCAGCCTTACCTGCGTGACCCCACAGCCTGGCAGCTGATGGGCCCAGGGTCCGCCTTAGACCTGCCTTCCAGGCCTGCCTGAGTAGGGACAGTGTCACTGGGTGGTGCTTCCCCAAAGACAGCTAACCCAAGGAATTTGTTGGTTTAAAGCATCTATTCCAAATCGTGCACAATCTCAATTATGTAAAGAAACATAAAGTTGGAAAAAAATATACCAAATCACTAGTGACTTTTGCTGGGTCAGGCTATTAAAAATACAACCTTTCTCTATGTTCTGGCTAGTTTATAATGAACATGCATTGTTTTTCTAATCAGAAAAAAACACTAAAAAATGTAGACTTGTTGGTTTAGCTTTAGGCCATTGCTGTGGGTATTCTAACTTCCAAGGTTTACAGTGTTTGGCTGGTACACACCCGCCTTTCTGTTGATGTGCCTCCTCTCCTTTTGGTTCTGACCCTCATGGCTTTAATCCAGCTCTGGGCTTTCAGTTGACCCTGGCTGCACCCAGGATATGCCACATTATCCCCCTCAGTCTTGCCAGCATCATGCTCCAGTCTAGCTCAGGACAGTCTGCCTTGGACCGTGAAGCTGGTCTCCTAGGCCTCATGTCCAGCTGCTATAGCCAGGTGAATAGCTTTGACCCCTGGTGCCCCTCCGGTTTCTTAGAGTCCAGTTTCAGGGATCAAACTCAGCCCAGGAACAACCAAGGAATAATGCAGGAATCCTTGTGATTCCTAGGGGATCGAGTTCTCTTTTTACATTCTAATCAACCTCACTCCAGAAAGCAGACCGTTCCCTGAGGGTTGATGATCACCTGCACGAAGCGAAGGTCCTTCTCTATACTTGTGGGTCAAGAAGATGCACCACAAATGCCACCGTGGGATTTGTCCTCACCACCACCCGAGCATCCTCAGTTCTGCTCAATTCAACAATTATTAATTTAGCACCCGGTGACTGCTCACCATCCCGCTTGTGTCCTCTCTAAATGCTGGGCTGGGGGAAGTTTGAGGAGGAGAGATGATTCCATGGCTGGATGCCTCATAGCACACCTCGGACCTATGCAGAAATGGAGACCATGTGCTTCTTTACTTTTCGTATGTTAGCCATACTGGTACCTTCCCATCAATTACATGCCACTTTATAGTTTATACAATATTTTCTCATAGACTTGATTCTCACTATAAATATTTCCCACTTCACAGATAAGGAAACTGAGACTCAGAGCAATCATATGACTTGCTCAAGCTCATAAAGCCAGTAAACGGAAGCGGCAGGAGACCCAGAGAGACGTTGTGTCTTCAAGGCAGGGCCCTACCCTCCAAGCAGGAACCCCTCTCTAAAATCTCCCTGAGGTCGCCCTCCGGAGGGGACCTTTTATGACCCGGCTCACAGCCAACAACCTCCATCAAGTCCAAGGGCAAGGAAGGCCACAAATCACTCCTTCATTTCAAAGACAAAGCAAGTAAATCCATGAGAGACTGACAGGGCCTGAGGAATCGGGGACACCAGCTTTTCAGTGAAGATGGACGTGCAGCAGGTAAAGACAATTAGGGGATGTGAACGGCCTGACAGGTCCCAAGGTCAATAAGAAGACACAATGTGACAGGCAGCAGTGATCAAAAAGGAGGGGGAAGACCTATAATCCTGAAACCATCAGCAAGAGGGACTGGAAAGAAGACTTCAGGGCGTTTATTACCAGAAAAGTAAACCGTGCTGATGGCTGGGAGGACAGTGTGTCCCCAGGCCCTTCAGGGTCACCTTGCACCCTCCCAGCAGCAGTTCTCCTGGATAACACTGCAAAGAGGAAAATTTCAGAAACTTCAGAAGCAGGAAAAACCAATTAGTAGGAACATGCAGACACCTGAGTAGGTCAGGATGGCTGGAACCACATCACACGTATGTGTATGTACGTATTTAGAGAGAGAGAACCTACTAGACTTCAGGATCTGTGCTGTATGGTAGGACAAAAGATAACTAGATTATAGACCTGCAACCCAGGGACCCTCTGGGGGCAGGGGACAACAACTCTGCAGATAACTATGGTAACAACTGTAATAACAAGTTCTGCTTGAGCTCAGAGAAGGAGATAATTGTCACAAATTCCTTCTCATCCGAAGGCTTCTCAATCCACTGGATACATCCCGTGACATTCAAAAACATTTGAATCTTGGTGCCCTCGCTTAAAGGCTTTGTGATTTTAAGCAAGTCACTTAACCCCTCTGTTACTCAATTTCCTCATCTGTAAAATGGGCACCATCATAGTAGCTGGTTCCGTTGCCATGAGGATTAAATGAATTAATATGTGAAGCCCCTAGAAGAGTGCCTGGCATGTGCTTGGAATAGTATGTGTGGGTCAGAGAAAACCCCTCCTTTCCTTCACAGTGCAATCCTGCTGCACATTGCAATGGGGTAGAATGCACAAACCCTGGGTCGTGTAGTTCCATGTGACCGGCTTCACTGAGGATGGTGGGGATTCCTTATCTAACACAGCTGGTTTGAAGAAACCCAGCCACCAGTCCCACATCTTCAGTCTTCTGGGAAAAGCCCAGAGATCTTGTTATTTTGGAGAAAGGCAATACATACTCATTGTTGATTTAATACTGTAGGCTCATCTTGCAGCTCAAAAGTTGGGATCATTCTAGACACATCTGTGGGTCTAGACTAATGAAGCTATAATATTCCACTGCCTACCTCATAATTATCTTCAAACGCAGCCCCTGATGGATAAGGCGTGGAAAAGTCTCGGAGCTGGCTTGGGAAAATGTTCACCTGCTTTGGGCTTCCCATTCAGTGAATCAGGCTGGTGTCTTGCTCAGCGGGCAGAACTCTTTTATAATGATTTCCCTGCAGGAATCCTGTTTGGTAATGCAAACTAGGATCAAAGGGATAGGTTTTCCCATGACAAACTCTGTAGAAAGGATCCAGTTTTGAGTTGTTGCTAGGAAAATCTGAGAGCCCCTTGGGGTATGGTCCTCCAACCCTCAAGTAGGAGAGTTGTTGAGTAAATTCCTACAGAGAAGCGAGCCGGCCCTGATGGCCTAGTGGTTGAAGTTCGGCGTGCCCTGCTTCAGCGGCCTGGGTTTGGTTCCCGGGCGCAGAACCACACCATCCATCTGTCGGTGGCCATGCTGCAGTGATGGCGCACATAGAAGAACTTACAACTATGCACAACTATGTACTGGGGCTTTGGGGTGGGGAAAGGAAGAAAAAGGGAGGAAGATTGTCAAGGGATGTTAGCTTAGGGTGAATCTTCCTTTGCAAAAAAAAAAAAAATCCATAGAGAGAAGCAAAGACAGGTTCCCTCTGCACTGACCAGCTTGGGTTCTCCACTCAATCTCCCCTTACCCTCGGCTGCCAGACCCCACCCCACCTCCAGCCGGGCCGCTGAGAGTCAGTGTTGGTGAGCCCCCCACCCCACCGCAGCCAGCTGCTCATTAATGCACCTATAAACGGCCAAAGAGTGGAGAAAGTGGAAGGCTGAAACATTTTTTTTAATTTAAAAAAATTATTTTTTATTTCTTTTGATGTCACTGTACTTTTGCAGTTTCCCTGTGAGGAAAACAAACCCAAGAAGAAATGAGCCAAATTCCTTTTTACACTGTAAATTTCTCAGAGGTGGCACAGAACACCCTCAGAAAACTTGATGTCTGTAATACCAGCTTTATGGCATGTTATTCATAGGAATAAGCCTTAGTTTACACATCTGTGAAGTGGGGCAATATACCCCCCTTACATACTTTACAAAATTCGTAGAAGGATCGACCGAGATTATGTTTATGAAAGCATCTTGGGAACTATAATGAGTGCTGCAAACTCCAGGTGTTCTGTCACTTTGACTCATTTTTGTGCTTTTCAACACGGGAAAGGCAGACAGATGAATGTGGGAAAAAATGTTGAAAACTTTTACAGGCAATGAATCTTATTCTCTGCTACAGCACAAAACCACACTGAACCATGTCCACTGTTAGGTTAGTTGAAGGCTGTGGTTAAAATGAAAATGTCACTGTTATTTATGGTTTAAGGCCTACCTGTTCCAAATTGGTTTTCAGAAGGCGTTAATTTATTGCCGACACTGTATCTCGTATTACTTTGGCATTTGACTACTGTGGGAATGAGGCACAGAGGACAGGTAAGGTTTAAGCAGAGCTGGGGACAGGAGGAAATGCCTGGGGTAAGCAGCCCTTCCCAGGAAGCCAGGTCCCTGTGGGCACCTGCAGGGACGAGCACTGGACAGCTGTGGGTCAGTCAGGGAGGCCACCAGACCCAGACCATCTGGGGTTAGTAGTTGCTGGGCTGTTACCATCCTTAAGCCCCAAATGAGGAGAAGGGTGGAGAGAGGGTGTGGAAGGGCAAATGGACGAACTCCAGAGCTGCATGTGTAGGGAGAGGGAGTCGGGGAGGTGCACACTAGGGCTGGGGGAGGAAGGAGAGCTCAGGTCAAAGAGAACAGGACTCCGTGCACAAGTTATTTCGGGT
Source organism: Tapirus indicus (assembly GCA_031878705.1). Lineage (NCBI taxonomy): Eukaryota > Metazoa > Chordata > Mammalia > Perissodactyla > Tapiridae > Tapirus > Tapirus indicus. Next base: position 84,040,439 of record CM062922.1, read on the forward strand.
GTACAACGCACTGGAGACACCCTGCATCCTCTTGTGGCTTCTGTGTGCCCCATATGATCCAACACGGACTTTGGGACCCCTCAAAACGTGCTTTGCTCACCAGAGCCTCGGGAGCCCAGCTTCACTCAGAGCGTACTCAGCATCGTCTGTGTTCTTAACTTGTCAGAAAGATGCTGCTTGCAGCTAAATGGTCAATTCTTGTCTCTATTCAGATTGAAAACATTTAAAAGTCAAATATTTTACAATACTTATCTTGGATTTAGCAGTTAATAAAACAACATTTGAATTCCACTGGAGTCCCCTTTTAACAATAATGAACAAAGATGATGCAGTATAACTTAATGGAGAGCAAAATGCATTTTGTCAAGACAGAGAGTGAAAGAAAAGGAATTTAAGAAATTATGTACCCTGAAAAACCACTCTCTGAAATAATGAGAAAGGCTAATCCGGGCCTTACCGACTAAATAATTGCAAAATAAGATAAACGACAAGCAAAAAAATCTTTTGAGTTTTTCAGATTAGAATTCATCTTTGGGGCCAATTGTAACTGCAGATGTTGAAGAGTTTCTTAATCATGCCGTACCCTGCTTAGAAAACAATGATGGCTCAACAGGCCCGCAGAATACAGAGCAAATTTCTAAAGATGCAGATCAAGGCTCTCTGACATCTTAGTCCCCTCCGTTCCTGAGCACACACAGACACCCCAGGAACCTTGCCCTTCCTCCAGCATGATTTTCCTCTTTCTCTACTCCTCACTCACTTCCCCTGCCTCCTCCTTTCAAAATCTTTCTAATTCTTCGAGACCCAGCTCAGAGGCTACCTTTTCCATTGAGCTTTCTCGAGTGAGTCTTGCAGTTGAAATTCTTCCTTCTGTTGGGCTCCCAGAAGAATTTCTCCATACCTCTGATCCGGTACTCATCATGGTCTCTATCTATTCTAGTTATGTGAATATCTTCCTCCCAGTTACACAGGGAATTACCTGAGATTTCTCTAGCTCACCCCTGACATCTTGAATGGAACCTGGCCCAGTTCTTGGCATGCAATCAGTGTGTAACCAGATTTAATTAAGCAAGGTGTGCTCCATATACTGTACTCTTAGAGCTGCTTCAAATTTCGGTTAGAAAATAACCATTATTTCATGCACTAGAAAATATAATTCACCTGTGTGTAGTCTCTGGGTCAGGGTGGTGCTATTTTATGCTCCAAAAGACATAATTTACACAATGAAGTAAATAACGCCTTTAGACCTCTAGAGCCAAATTTTCATAAGTTGTCACCTCCAACATACATGTCATCTGAAGAAATTAATGGATATCCAATATGAAAGCAATTATTTGGTTCCTGCTGGAAGGATCAACTCCAATATAGTTATGTCATATAATTGGGAACAGCATGAATTTGATATTTGAATCTATCATTAGGTATTTTTAAAGCAGATGGGTTAACCAGTATTCTGGATGTGGGTGAGTATAATTTTTAAAGGTGACTATTTCTAAGATTTGTTTGTTTCTAAAGGGTTTCAATGCCCTAGAAATCAAGCAAATGATTTCTACAGTTACAGTCATAATTAACTAGATGTTCTGAGCCCACGCTTATAAATTGGCATGGCCCCAGGTTGGCCTCCTGGACCCACTGGTCCATGGACATCCAGCCCTGGAAGCGCTGCTGATATATGACCAGCTCCCTTATCTCATAGGCACACACTGGGCATGTGTGTATTATTTTTATAATCTAGTTTTAATTGATTTTAAGCCTTTGTGAAAACTGAAGATGGTCCCTTCAGAGGCAGAACTTCCTTGCATTTGGCCCTGGGGCTCCAATTTACTCTGCTCATGCTGTGCCCTTTACCCTCTCTCCCCACCCGCTCCCCACAACACATATCCAGTTTTCCTACTCCACCCCTCCATCTGGACCAGGACATTGCCTCTTTAGGTGGCCTTCTCCAGTCACTTTTCCCACATTTTTATCTCTGTTCACTGTTAGGAGTGCACCTTAGACTTAAAATGAGTGATCTTCAGTTTAATAATAAAAATGACCTGCCTCGCTTTGTCCTTCAATTTCATGTCTATTAGTCTAGGCTTCTCAACTAGATTATAAGCCCCATGAGGGCAGAGACCACTTTTATATTCTGAACCAATTTCTCAATCTGTTCTAAGGGGTATCTTCGGCAGGAAATAGAAACCATCGATTTGGGCTGCAGTCTGACTGGCAATCTTTCTTACAAGGGAATTTTCTTTGCAGTTTTATTAAATGTAAAAAAGAGAAAGATGAAAAGCAATATGATGACTCTTCAAGAAGAATAATTGAACAGCAAATGGTGACATGCTGTTCTCCCAGCTCAGGAAACATAGACAAAAAATAGACGTTAATGATAGCCAAAGGTCAGACTCTTGGAAGAATTCCTGACCAAAATGGTGGAGATTAATTAGAAATTCATTATTTATATCCCACCTACTTCCAAAGGATAGAGGCGACTGATGGCATCTACGACTGAACAGAGAGTCTGGAAATATGACCCAGGATTTAGCTTGGCTCTGGCTTACTGAGTATAATCAGGCAAAGAATTCCCATACTTTAAGCCTCATCTATAAAATGGTAATCATCTCACGGACTGTTGTGAGGATTAAATGGAGCTATATTTTAAGATATATATAATATAATATAATATGATATGATATGATATGATATAAAAATATATAATATAAAAATTATATACATACATACATATATACACATACGTACTTATATGTATGTGTATATATACTGTCAAATACTCTACAGATGTTAAGAATTCTCTGGGGTCTATAAAAATTGGGTAAATTCTCTCCAAAATGGGATTCCTATTTACCAAAAACTATGGGGAAACCAGAAAGGCATATCAGCCTTAGCTGCCCAGAAAGAAATAGGTGCCCTCCCCCAGCGGTAAAGTGCCCAGCCTTGCCAGTTGTATTGTAAAGAGGGAATCTAAACCTAGATGACCCCACACTCACTTCCAATCATTACTGCCTGGGTATTATTCCCTTGATTGATATTCAGGACCCCATTTTCCAGATGAAGAAGGCGTTGATCTAAGAGGTCAGGTCAATTAGAATTCTTGCAGATAGTACAAGACAGAGCCAGAGGACAGGACTGGAAGCCAGATTCCATGTCCCAGCCACCATGGTTTCTCTAATCCGCACTGACACAAAGCTACAAACATACTGGGCTGAACGCTTGTGCTGAAAAACAAATGTGGTTCCATCAGATCGTGAACCAAAGCCCCTTTCTGCAGATTCCCACATGGGGGCACACTGAAGGGAACGCAGTTGAGGAGCGTTGGGCAGCCAGGCCTGGTGTGAGGCAATGGACGCCCCAGCCTGGCCTCTACATCCTCCCACATCGTTCTGTCCTTCCTGACAGCTCTGGGCCAGCCATGGAGCCCTGTCTGCGGGGAGTTTTCTGCCCTCAGGTTCTTTTCAGAAATCTGACAGGCCCAATAAAGGCCCAGTGCTGATGGAGGCGAGCAGGCTTCGAGTCCTCCCGGCAGCCCTGGCGCTGCCTCTCCTGACACAATGGGGCCGGCTGTAATCACATTACACCCTCGTCTCTCATAGTTACCCTCTTTCTCCAAGTGACAGAGCATCCCAAAGGCAGGGAGGAAACTATTTTTAAACTAATTCTAACTGAAGAAAAAAAGAGTGTCATTTTTTCACAGATATAGTTCTGGTTTATAAATCACCCCCAGGGACAGAGTAGGGACTACAGTTGGCAGAAGCTAGAAAATTCAAACAGAGCCCTGGCCGCCCACCACAGGAGACCACCTCTCCTCACCTGCCCAACAAGCTACACGCTCATTTTTTTCTCCCCTTTTTTGTTTCCTGAGGTCCTTCTGCCCCCGTTCACTTCTTCCATCCCTCCTCTGACTCTAGCAGAAAAGGAAAAGAAAAAACACACAGGCATAATTTCAATGTGAGTGACTTCTGGCTTTTTCTCTTCCTCTTCATCACCTCCTTGACCTTCCTCCCACCCCACACCTCACCTTCTTGAGACCAGTTCTCCTCTCCCTTCTCCTCCAAGGCTGGGAAAAGGTGACTGCTCACAGATTATTTTTCTATAACCAAAGCTCTTCAATGTGAAGAAATCAAGCCAGGAGAGGACATGTGGAGGAGGACAAGGGAAAGAAAAGCCACTTAAGAACAACTTTAGCTGGAGGCAAGAGATTCAGCCAAGTGGGGTGGCCTACGTCTCCCAGCAGGCCTCCCAAGGGAGGAGCCGGCACCTCGGTAACATGGCACCAACTCGGCCTGGAGGACCGTCCTGCTCTCCACCCACCTCCTCTTTCAAATTACCTCTGGTGCCACCATGATAATTAGATTGATAAGGAAGCTGGAGTGGAGGAAATGAATCAATGGCACCACACGGATTTCTTGAGTATCAATCTATTGAATTATTGCAACTCCCTTAAACTCTCATTTGTAGGGTCATTAGCTATCTGTCTGGCTCACAACTGTTAGTGTATCATTGAATCCTCGGTATATTGTCTGTCCCTTGGGTTTATATTTTCTCCCTCTACCTGTAGAACTTTCATCTGTTCCTCTCGCCAGCTTGGCCCTTTCTTCTTCTCCATCTTCTCAGCTTTTCCTTCCCTCTCTGCTTCTTCCTCATTTTCCCCCTTCTCCCACCACCACATCATCCCTTTGACTGGCCCATTTTACTCCTAGTCCTGGAGTCTCACTAGCTCTAGGTGGATGATTCATCTGATAGATAGGAAGATAGTGAGGGGAGGAGAGGATGCTCTGCTAGCTCTACTCCCTCGAGCTTCCTAAGTTGCCTCTGGTGACAGAGACTTGGCATCTAGCTTAGAGGTGCAGCCACCGCCTCCCATAAACTGTCACACATAGGTCTCGGAGCAGGTGGGACCCCTCTAAAGGAGACAAACATAAAAATATCAGATGAAGCTCTCCTACATAGGCCACTGGATTAGACTAGGCCTTCCTCATAGGAAGTTGCAGAAATTTGCCCTCCGGTGTCACTGAAAAGCGCCACAGGAAGAGACCACCTGCAGAACAGCCGGAAGTCTTTGCGACATGAAGGAATAGGAGGTGGCGGTAGAGAGTGAAGCCAGAGAGGGGAGCTTTCAGGGACACAAGAAAGAAAAGCTACTTGGAGATAATTATTAAATGACCTGAGCTTAGAAAAACTAAGGGCAGGTTTTTAAAGTAGGCATTAAATACAGCATTCCCCTTTCCCCTTCAGCGGGCTTCAGATGGAGTGAGGAAAATGAAGTCCCTCATGCCATTCATCCCTCCCTCTCTCTGTCCCTGTCACCAGAAAAGCAACCTAAGCCAAACGGAAGTGGAGACGTAAGAGGGAAGCAGAGAGCTCTGCAGTGTGATTAACAATGGCTTGTGACCTAGCCGGGTGGGGACACATCAGAGGGAGCCCGTGCAGGCCCTGGTTTTCTATAACTGCTGGCTTGGTGGGGATTTGTCCTGAGAAAGGGCAAATTTAGAAAATGTCCCCCGACTCCTTTGGATCAAGGTTTACTGGTTAGAATTGCTTTTGATTCTTTGGGACACAGTGGAGGCTGGGCACTTTTAAATAAGGAGCCATCAGACAAGCCTTCTCTCCAGGGGGAGAGATGGGAGCAATTTCTGGGGTAGTACCCTGGATAGGTGGAGAAAACATTAAGCTAAAAGTCATCACTGTCAGGAAGTCCTAAATGTGTTCCTGGGAGAGGAGAGTGTTGATTTGCAAGAGCTCTAAGCCTTTTCATGAAAATGGTATGTGGCCGCTAATTAAAGCTGGCCGAAAAACAGCAGTAAAGAGTACAGACTATGGTCAGCAAGATCTTGGCTTCTCTGCTCATTAGCTGTGCAATCTTGGTCAAATTCCTTGGCCTTTCCTGAAGATCATCTTCCTGTTCTCAAATAATGGAAATAAAAAGAAGACTTAGCATCACAGTAAAATTACCACAGAGCCCTACTTGTTGTTTACAGCGGGTCTGATTGATTACAACCCCTTCTGATTGGTTACTGCCTGAGCCACACCAGTGGCTAAATATCTTGACTCCTAAATTTCACTCCTTCCTAACTTGTAAGGTTGTCGTGAGGAATGAGTAAAATAATACAGGGAGAACGCTTAGCTTAGCTTGACGCCTGGTAAAAGCCCAATTCGCTGTTGGTATTTCTTATGGATTGAATTACATCCTGCAAAGAAGATATGTTGAAATTCTAACCCCTAGTATCTCAGAAGGTGACCTTATTTGGAAATAGGATCATTGCAGATGTGATTAAAGATGAGGTCATACTGGAGTGAGGGTCCCCTAATCCAATATGACTGATGTCCTTGAAAGAATATAGCCCTGTGAAGACACAGAGACACAGAGAGAATGCAATGTGAAGATGGAGGCAAAGATTGGAGTGATGCATCTCGAAGCCAAGGATTGCCTGCCGTCACCAGAAGCTTGGAGACAGGCATGGAATAGATTTGCCCTCAGAGCCATCAGAGGAAATAACCCTTGTGACAGCTTGATTTTGGACTTCTAGTCTCCAGAAGTGTGAAAGAATAAAGTTCTGCAGTTCTAAGCTACCCAGTTTGTGATGGATTTGTTATAGGAGTCTTAGGAAACTAACGTAATATTCTAGTGGGTAGACTCCTCAAAGGCCACGTAAGACCATGACTTCATAAAGTATCAGAAAAAGAAGAAGTTAACGTTCATTTTAGTCCAGTCTTTCGTGTGATGGTTGCAAGCCCATCTTTGGCATTCTCACCAAGTAGTCTTTCAGCTTGTACCTGAACACCTCCAGTGACCAGGAACTCACTACCTGTCATGACAACCCAGTAGCTCTGACAATTAGAAAAGCTACTCTTTATATGGAGCCAAAATCTGTTTCCCTGTTGATTGCCCCATTTGGTAGAAACTAGCCCCCTTGGACATTTTGCCATATAAAAGTCCAATCCCTTAGCATTTAACAGCCCTTCAGATACTTGTATTATGGAACAAGCCATGTTCTTGCACATATCAGAGTTTGAGCAAATGCAATTTCTTTTGTGTATAATGAACTTCTGCTTTCTCTACCTAAAGAGTAATCCATTAAAATCCAGTTCAGTATTTTCTCCTGATAGGCTAGGTTATGCTGCAGGAATTATTTCTCTCTCATAGATCACACATCCATTGTGGGTCAACAGGGACACTCTATTTATTGTGGTTACTCAGGGACCCAGACTGAGAAAGTAGCCACTATCTTGAACACTGCCAGTCACCACGGGAGAGAGAAAGCTCTGGAGGGTGTCCTAGCAGCAACTAATGCCCCAGCCCAGAAGTGACACACATCACTTCCTCTCACAGCTCATTGGCCAGTACTGGTGGTATGACCTCACCTAACCAACAGGAGGCTAGAAAATGCAGTCCTACCATGTGCTTGGAAAGCCAGGCGAGAAATACTTGGCAAATGGCACTGGTGATTACCCCACCCCCTCTGCAGGGCTTTCCCTGTTCCCCCTGGCAGAGTTGCTTGTAGTACCTCCAGCCCCCTCAGAGCATTTTGTGTATTTGTTGGTCATGGCAACTATCACATTGCATTGTCATTATATGTACTTGTGTTTTGTGAAAATTAATAAATAGAAATAGCATTAAATTGGAGTCAGGAGGCCAAAATGGGGAGCTCTCATGCCCTACATCCATAGCAGAGCCCAACAGGAAGAAGAAAGGCTTGCTCTTCTTGCCTGACAGGAAGCTCAGCCAGTGAATGACTGTCACAACTCAACCAATGAAAAGCCACTACACAAGGAACTCTCAATTCCTCCAATAGGCTGTTTATTGACAACAGCCTTCCCAGCTTCCTCTTTGTCTCCACAAGTCTCTCCTCTCTTTGCTGCTGGGCACTTGCATGTGGCTCACCATGGCTGCAGACCCCAAATTGCAATTCTTTGTTGATCCCAAATGAACTCATTTTTGCTGGAGAAATAACTGGCTGTCTATTTGTTTAAGGTCAACAGTTTCCATCTCCTTCATGAGACTGAGAGTTTGTCAAGGACAGGGACTAGAATATAATAAATGTTTAGGATGTGAATGCATTTGAGAACAGCGACCATATATCCACAGTAAAAGCCAAAGTCCTTACGGTGGTTTACAAGGCCATATCTGATCTGGCCCCCACTACTCTGACCTCCTCTCCCCACCTCAGCCTCCTCATTCATTTGGCCCTGGTCTCCCCATCACGCAAACTCACCAGGCCAGCTCCTGCCTCAGAGCCTCACACTTGCTGCTCCCTGTGCCTGGAATGCACTCCCCCAGCCATCCGCTTGGCTCACTACTCCACTTCTCTCAGGTCTCTGCTTAGCTGTCGCTTTATCAGAGAAGCCTTCCCTAAGCGTGCTCTATAAGATATCAACGTGACTTCTCCTCCTTGTTAACTCCCCACCCCTTATCCTCTTTTATTTTTCTCCACAGCAGTTACCTCTTCCTGAGGCAAACATGCACAAATGTATGTTACATTGTCATGTATTAAATATCATATAATATGCATTGTATGATACATTATATATGATATACATAATTATTTTTTGTATTTATGGTCAGTCCTCCCCCTTCCTGCCCACACACACACACGTCCATGTAACTTCTATGAATAAAGGAACCAGCATATAGTAGGTACTCAATAAATATCTGTCAGATGAATGAATGATAAAGGAACAAATGTACCTCCTGAGTCTTCACTTCTCTGGACCCAGAGGGAGGTAAATTCCCCCCTCTCATATGACAAGATTTCGAGTGCCTTCAACATCCTAGCCATCTAGAAGTGATCAATGATGCGTGCCATACAGAGCAAAACAGCCCTTTGCTTATCCTTTATTTTGTATTTCAACTAATAAAGCCTGAGTTTAAATAACATTTTGGAGGCTACAAAAATCATGCTGTTGACTGACTCACGGTCAGTTTGGTTATTGACCAAAATCTTAAGTGTTTTTCACACGTAAAGTTGTACCTCTCTCTCCATATATAATTGCATAGTTATTGCTTTGGGCCTAAGTGTAGAATCTAACATTTTTCCCTCTGAATTTTCCTGTCATTTGTCTTCCTTTTCATTGATAACATCATTTATTCTTTCAGTTATTTATTGAGTGTCTACTATGTGCAAAAATCTATGTTAAGTGTTATGGGTGTAATGTAATAATTGTACAATTCCCAGAAGAAAAAAGTTTTTCAGCAATATCAACATGAATCAGACAAACCAACTCTAGTTTATTAAGAGAGTTGATAAGGCTCCTTAGCCTTGAATGTAAGTATAAATGACTGAGAGCAGAGCCATTCCTTTGAATGATAGAAGGGCAGTGTGGTACTCCAAGGATGCAATGCGTAGAGCACCTGAAAGTGGGAAGGCAGGTAGCACCTCAGAGAGAGGGGCATGGAAAGAACTTACAGCACCTTGGATAGAGGGGGCATGGAAAAAGCTTACAGTTATGAGAGAAATTTGGTTCAGACATGTCACTCCATCTCTCCCCAAGGTTGACATAGGTTATCTAGATGTCACCAATAGATTGCCACCTCCCACATCACTCCAAGAACCTCACCTTTCTTTGGACAAGGGTATGCTAAGGTTTGGCTTTCCTGCTGTCCACTAATGGGTGAGACTTCTCACATGTTCTAGTGATTTCAGGGCAGCCCTTGGTTAGGGGAAGAACCAGAACAACTATTCTATTTGTCTACAAATAATATTTATCTATTTTAGTTAATTCCAGGTACTAGGTAATATTATACAGATATTAACTCAATCATCACCACAATTCCATGAGGTAGGTGCTGTTATTATCCCCCCTTTCTAGATGGGAAAATTGAGGCACAGAGAGGTTAATTGATCTACCCACAGCTAGAAAGTGAAGGAGCTGGGTTTGAACCCAGGCAGCCTGGTTCCAAAGTCCATGATCTTTATAGCTCTGTTCCATTCAGCTTCCTTTTCACATTGGGAACAAGTACAGATTACGGTCCAATATATAATATAAAGCCTAAGTAATAAGTCAGCCTTTTACACTAGTCACTTATACAGATCACTCCTAATAAAAATCAAACCTCAGATGTCATCTAGTTGAACTGAAATTTAAGAGAATAGTGAATAAGTTGCGGAGAACAGAAAGAAATTAAATGAGTTGGAGAATGATTCAACCTTTGGCTCGCTGAGCATTTACTCATTAATTCATCTGTTTATTCATCTTTCCATCCATCTACCCACCCACTCTGTCAACAACCACATACCGAGCACTTTTGCTTTCCTAGCAATCATCAAATGCTGCAGATAAACGTGGTCTGACCCAAATGACTTAGCAGTCCAGGTGGAGGGAAGCAGACAAAGGAAACCCATGATCTAGTGTGGTAAAAGCTGTCAGACAGGCTCATGGAGGAGTAGGGAATTAACATCGCCTGTGCTGGGGAGATACATGAGGGGACAGGAGGAAAAAGGTGAGAGAAGAATGCTTCATAGAGGAAGGACCATTGGATCTGGCCCTAGCAAAACTTTCTAACCTCAATATTCATGGGAGGATCCTAGAATTAACCCAATTTCCATCAGAGACAACAGAAAATGGAACGTGCTTTTCAAGAAAGGCCCTGGAGCACAGCAGTTAAGAACACAGGTTTTGGAGTCAGTTAGGGCTGCCTTCAAGTCTTACCCTCTCTAGGTAGAATTTCCTCCATTATAAGATGGGGATGATCAGTACGTCCCATTGAGGGTTGTTCTAAGGGTCAAGTAAGTTCCTGCATGAGGTTCACAGCACAGTCTGGACACAGACCATATTCAGTAAATGTTAGCCTGCATTTGTTGCCTTCTTCTCAGACTCATAGTTACCGTCACTCCCTCCCTTAGTCTTTAATCTTCTTAGTAGTTTTAACACCACCTTTAGAACCAAAGTTTGTAAGCCTCTTTTCCCTTTTACATAGGGAATAAAAAAGAAATATAATTTCTGTAAAACTGATTTGCATTACAGAAATTTATCATTCTCTGTGGTTCTTGGTGACTAGGTAACCAGCAGAGTAGCTAATTCATTATTTTAGCAATTTAAACAGGACCTCAGGAGAAAGGCACCCCGTGGTCACAAAGCACTGGGACTATACTAATGAGAAGATTAAAAGAAAGTTCAGTGCATACAGTCCCAGATAATCACAAATGTACCCAAGGATTATTAACAACCACAATTACCTGGAATTATATTATCTGCCTGGCTGGTTATTCTAACATCAACTTGTACTGAAGAGATGAGCTTAGAGGAGTTAATAAGTTATTTTGAAGTGGCTGGTGGGGCCCCTTCATAATAAATATCTGGTGAAATATGAGGGTATGCCTAAGGCTCCATCCTTCACCCTAATTCTCACCCAGAAGTGAAAGGAAGCTCTGAGTTCTCCTATCCACAGAGCCCCTGACCCCAGTCCTCGCACGCCCTCTTTGCTGGAACCACTTGCCCGCCATGGGGGCCAGACATGCATTCTAGATAAGCCTTTTGGGAAATCATAATGTTCTTCTGAAGAAGCGGTGTCCATTTTCAGGAATCGATTCCTCTAGGGGACAAAGTTCTGGGCTTTTACGACCATGGTAGTCATTGTCCCTTCACAACCTCCCCCTTGAAAACCTTTCATGCCTATTCTTTGGCTTTGAGGATTGTGGACAGTGTGGCGCCCAGCTGCAGGTCTCAGAGATTGTCTCGTTCCTTGGTTTCTCTTGCAGATTCCCACAACTCCATGCTGTGTGCTGCAGGCTGGTCTTGAACCCGGAGCTCTGGCTGAGAAAATGGGGGCAGACGGAGAAACAGTAGTCCTGAAGAACATGCTGATTGGTGTCAACCTGATCCTTCTGGGCTCCATGCTTAAGCCATCGGAGTGTCAGCTGGAGGTCACCACGGAAAGGGTGCAGAGACAGGCAGTGGAGGAGGAAGGAGGCACTGCCAACTACAACACAACGGGCAAGGAGCCACCCGTGGTCTTCAACCACGTGTACAACATTAACGTGCCCCTGGACAGCCTCTGCTCCTCCGGGCTGGAGGCCTCGGCCGAGCAGGAAGTGAGTGCCGAAGACGAGGCGCTGGCAGAGTACACGGGCCACACCTCAGACCACGAGAGCCGGGTCACCTTCACCCACAGGATCAACCTCCCCAAAAAGGCCTGCCCATGCGCCGGCTCTGCCCAGGTGCTGCAGGAGCTGCTGAGCCGGATTGAGATGCTGGAGAGGGAGGTGTCGCTGCTGCGGGACCAGTGCGAAGGCAACTGTTGCCAAGGAAGCGCTGCCACAGGTAGAGTCTAGAGCTTGCTGTGTGGTCTCGCAGGCAGGAGAGGGCTGAGCAGAGGGAGAGGGAACAAGAGCAGAGGAGCAACCACTCCCTGTGAAATCTGGCACCTCTTCACCCGGAGGAAAGAAGTGCCCTCATTTGTAGCTCTCTTACTGTGTCTCTAAGATCTAAAGGCAGTCCTTCCCGGGGGATTTGGGGCAGGGACTCTACACTGCTCAGCCAGTTTGAAATACATTAACCTGATTTTGGGGGGATGAGTCAGGTAATGGTACATTGATTCAGCACAGCAACTTCTGTGGTGAGCAGGGAATTGATGTCTGTCTTCATTCATCTTTGGTTTTCACAGGCTGTTGAAATGATATCTATCGGTGTTAACCTGAGGGACTAGAAAACGCAGGCGCTCCGTTCACTCAATTACAGCCTCTCTCCCATTGAGTAAATGATAGTCATTAAGGTCTCGGAGGATGTGTCCCCGTCTTCTCTAGCAAGATGGAAGTTTTAGCCCCTGCCCCCTCCACCAACACACACATGGGTGTGCATGCACGCACGCAAACACCTGCTCGCACACACTCACACGCATTCACAGGGCTTATTCCATCCCCCAAAAGACTGAATATCCAGGAGATGTCCCTCTAGCCTCACCCACCCCCTGACTAGTAACACTTAGGAATTACTGTTTTTACCTCTCTGAGAGAAGTCTTCAGAGCCAGACTTCCTGAGTTCAAATCCTGCCTCTGCTACTTATTACTCTGTGACTTAAGCAAGTTACATAATCCGTGCCTTCCTTTCCCCATCGACAAACGGTGACAGATTAGAAGGACAAGGAGTTATTAAATATAAAATCATCTATTCAGATGAAAGAAAGCCTGGCTTCTAGTAAGCACCATATAAGCAATAGCTATTACCAGCTGACCCCCAGCAAGCAGAAATTGTGTCTGTCCCCTTATGGGCCCAGCTCCTCTCACCCAAAAGGTACCTCACACCCATGCCATTCATTCTTTAACAAGAAGAGGAATTTGTCTTACTATCTTAGGTTTAAGCTTTCACCTCTGTAGGGCCCAATATCTCAGGGCTTTCACAGACATGAAAGTGGGAGTTGGCAGGAAATGACATTTTAACAGGGCCTGGATGGCCCACATGTCCAGACAGATGTCAGACACATTCATCCTGAGACACAGCAAGATTAGGGGCAGTCTTTGAGTCATGAAATATTTCATGGGTTTTCTCACCTCTTTCTCCTCCTCATACTCAAAACTATAAAGAAATAATCTGAAGAAGAGAAGAGAAAGTCCAGTTGTTCGGTCCCCTGTGCCTCAGTGAGAACTGTCAGGTCGGTCCACCTTTGCAATGAAGTGGGGGAATGCGGGGAAGTCACAGGTGTTCTTGGACACGGACTCTGCTGCCCAGAAAGCTGGGTGGCTCCTGTGAGTCTGCTTTATACCAGCCTCCCGCCAGGTTCCCTGGCAGATGTGGAAAAATCTACAAGCAAGAGCTATGTTAAGCCACATCAGTGTAGTATCCTTTCCAGCTACCCAGGTTGTGTGAAGTGGCAGAATTTAACAAGGATGTAACTTGCTTGACTTCATATCCCCAAGGCCAAGCGCAGAGAAGGATCCCAAGCAGGTACTGGGTTTGGGTTTGTTTAATAAGTTTGTTTGATTCATGCTAGACAGATAAATTAACCACTGTAGTAATAGCGTGGTAACGGCGAGAATGGAGATACACACAGAATCCTAAGAAGATCACAGCAAACAGTAACTAAATGAAACTGAGGTTCTGGGAAGCCTTTGGAGTGACGCTGGCACTGGGTTGTGATCAATGAGCAGAGTGAGTTAGACGGCAGGAAAGAGAGGGAGTAGGGTGGGTCTGTAGCACATATGACCTTGTCCTGCAAAGTAGGCTCAGTGCTCAGGCAACATCCCCTCAGATCCCCTTCAATCCCCACAGCACCTGCGCATCTTTGTCAGGGGCTGTCCTCGGGCTGTGGGAACCTCCTTGGCCCTCCCAAAGAGAGAATGGAAGAGCCAGAGCATTTACACCTCCCAGGAACAGCCCTTAACCCATGGTGAGGTGTGACCCACACTGTGACCTGAGCACTCTGCAAGACAGAACCCAAGTTACACTCCCTGGAACTTTGCCCGGTATTGCACCCTGGCTTGGGCTCCTTCCCATTCCAATCTTCCCCTCTCCCTGACCAGTTTTTCCTGGGAGCACTTTCCAATAAGTCTCTCTCACCCGAATTCTCATCTAAGGCCCACTGGTAGGGAACTCAAGCTAAGACACTGAAGGTGAGCTCCTGAAGGACAAGTAACCAGCTGTCACTCATCCTTTCCCCAGCACCGTGCTAGGCACAGACAACCCATATTAGGTGAAAATATTTATGAAACTGATTACATATCAAACTAGGATGAGCTTAACTCTCATCAACACAAACCTGATCAGAGAGTAAGGAGAGGTCTCTGCCCAGCCCTCCCCATATACCATTTACAGGAGGTGCCACTGCTGCCCCCTGACCTTCTCCTTGACTGTTCCAGGACAACTGGACTATATCCCTCACTGCAGTGGCCACGGCAACTTTAGCCTCGAGTCCTGTGGCTGCATCTGCCACGAAGGCTGGTTTGGCAAGAATTGCTCAGAGCCCTACTGCCCGCTGGGCTGCTCCAGTCGGGGCGTGTGTGTGGACGGCCAGTGCGTCTGTGACAGCGAATACAGTGGGGATGACTGCTCCGAACGCCGGTGCCCGACGGACTGCAGCTCCCGGGGGCTCTGTGTGGACGGCGAGTGTGTCTGTGAGGAGGCCTACACAGGCGAGGACTGCAGCGAGCTGAGGTGCCCCGGGGACTGTTCGGGGAAGGGGAGATGTGCCAATGGTACCTGCTTGTGCCAGGAGGGCTACATCGGTGAGGACTGCGGCCAGCGGCGGTGTCTGAACGCCTGCAGTGGGCGAGGATACTGCCAGGAGGGACTGTGCATCTGTGAAGAAGGCTACCAGGGCCCTGACTGCTCAGCAGGTAGGAAGGGGAGCTCCGTGGGGTGTTTGGCAAAGGTGGTCCAGCAAACTAACTAGAGGTGGGAAGACAGATGGGAGGAAGATGAATTTTAGGTAAAATAATTCCCAATTGGGTTGTTGTCATTTGCTTCCCAAGAGAGCAGATTTCTTGAGTTAATCACAATTGTCAAGGCAGATTTAAGGGGGAAAAGGGCAGAAATCAGGAAAAGTCAAGTTCAGGTTGAAAGTTGGATCTTACCCCTGAGAGTGGAACAAAAGCAGAGGTAATAATGGTGACTGCATTCCACTGTCGCACAGGTGGGGGAGAGAGGAGAGTCAGGCCCTGGGACCACCCTAGGCAGGGCCATCTTCTAACTCAGAGGGCTTTCGAGAGCTCCACCTGCTCCAAAATATCTCCCTTGCCTGTTGCCATGTTCCAGGGACACGTCCTTTTACAATGCATGGGATAACCACACTAACCAGGCACTCTGGTTATTTTGGAGCTTACAGATTGCAAGGTGTTATTAATTTATAAAAGGACCTAGTGTCCACTTGGAAAACGTATTTATAGGCAAGGAATTAAATGTAAACAGAAATAAAGCATTAAAGGCATCAAGCAACAACTCACAGTCTAACAGTCAGCACAGAATATTAAAAGGCTACGGCTCACTTTGCTCCAGATGACATTTAGCAAATTGGAACCCACCCTGTACATAATCTACACAGTGGAAACCACTACAAATGCGATGTCTTAAAATGAAGATCCAAGTCCAGCAGCGGGAATAATACCAATATCTCATTGGAGATGATTTTTTTTTTCGCCTAAAATCAGATTTTCATCATCTCACTATCATTGCTCATCCTCTTCTAACTAAATCAGTGACTCTTGCTGATACATTAGCTTGTATTTTCAATGGTATAGGTTAAGTGATTGATCCTTTCCGTTTACAGTTCAGTGGGTAACGGTGGGTTCAGAGTGCCCTTTGGGAAGACTTAATGTTAAAAATAACAACAAAGAAACATTTTTAAACCATCTGATGGGTCGATTCTAGGAATGTTCTGATCAGCCTTCTGGCATGAGTTTAAGGGAGAAATCCTGGGAAGCCAGCTTCATCAACCTTTTGTTCTTCAGCATCAGCAGTGGTTCCCACCTGGATAGCAGACCAGCTGGACAAGGTTCCTGCGCCTGTGACTTCAACTTAAATTCCTTCAAGAGATCAATGGCAATAACGAAAAGAAAAACAACATATTTTCATATTCCTTCATTTTTTCCCATATTCAATTATTTCATCTAGCCTCCTATTTTGTTTACTGAATTGAAATATCTTTCTAAAAATATAAATAGTTGTTATACCAAGCAGAAGTTAAGCCTTGCTGTTTCTGAAGCCAAAGTCACCAGGCAGTTGCTGGGAGGCTGAAACACGGTCCTTGCTCCCACCGACAGGGTGAGGCTCCATGAAGCCCCATCAGAGGATACTGAGTGTCAGGTGGAGTCATTGCTGTGTATGGCTATTCCACAGTCTACAAGCTTCTTAACAGAATTGATCTTTGTTGGGATGGACATACCTGTCCTCTTCTTGACCTTGCTTTTCTACAGGGATGGGTTCACTTATAAACAGGATCTTGACCTAATCCAGGGTGCAAACTGAACTGGAGATAAACCCTCCCGGTCACTCAGGGAAGACTCAGCAGCTGCTGGCATAACTACCACTGGGTTGAGTCCAAACCATGAGCACATGTCACCTCCAACATGTTACGTCTGTGCTGTTTGAGGAAGACTTCTGGAGGCCCAGATAAATTACTTTACAGGTTCCCAAAGCATGTGAGGAAGGACAGTTGCATAATCTCCGTCTGTTTCTATAGCAACCTTGGAGCCACCACTCACTGCAGGAGGTGCCGCTCTGAACGCCAGCATTTTAAACCAAGTGCCATGGGTCTCTTCCAGAGAAGTATCTAGGTCATTATCTAAAGTGCTACTCTGCTTGCTGTTTGTGGGAAAGCTGTAGGAGAGGGGGCTATTTATCCAAGGTTTGACATTTCTGGCCAGGCACACACACTACAGCACTACTGCTCCGCTCCCCGACAGGAGTGAGGATAGGAGAGAGAAGAGTTGGGAAGGTGAAAACATGGAGAACCACAAAATATACTTCCACATAGGTCATTCTTTTCTCTGTGAAAAGGGCATGGAAAAGAGCTGCCCGTTGTGTGGATTTCATTCTGAGGTCCCCTATGCCCCTAGAACTTGAATGCAATTGAATAATGTCACAAGGCCACTATATTTGACTCCTGGACTTGACTTTGCTCAGAGTATGCCATGGGACAAAATCTCAACCTTTCTGCCTCTGTTCCCTGGCCATGTAAAGATAATAGAACAAAAAATTCATGAATATGAGCACTTAAAACAGGCCTTAGAAGGAAGCTACTCTGGGCTTCTCATTTTACAATTTAAAAAGCAGCAATCCAGAGAGACAGAGAGATTTTTCCAGAGCCAGACCGCTAATTAACGGCAGAGCAAGAATAAGAACCCTGGTCTCCTACCAACTTCTAGCTTTCATTAATCCTCCCTGGGATGCTAAGTAGAGCAGAATGGGAAAATAGAAATTTTAAAAGCCACATACACAAAGAAATAGTCTTTTGACATGAAAGCTGAGCCCTGTCAAATGATAAAAAAAATTAGGTGTTGGAGGTGGAGTAGAGAAGCACGTTAAACCATTTGTCCACATCTGCCCCCAGTGAAGGCGGTTAGTGTGGGAGCTGGCCGCAACTCCCTATGAGTCAGCAGGATAAAAGAACCACCAGACCAGGGGCTTGAAACAATCCAGAAAGCTGTTCCCTGGACTTCAGTCAGACCTGCGGAGATTCATCAATGTCAGCCTCTGCCTCTGCCAGCACTGCCGCCAGCCTGACCTTTGGCACCTGAAATCACTTGCTCCTTGGAGCAAGACACTTCATGGAACTCATTCCAATTTCTCTCACCACATATGTGCAAAACTGATGCAAGATCTAAAATGTCAACAGCATGGCATCTTTGCAGATAAGCAACTCCAATTTCTCAAGCCACTTTTTAACTGCCTGCTTTTCCCCAAGGTTCGAAGTTGGAACCCCAAAGGAAATAAGACTAAGAATACTTTGTACCCATCCTAAATTCATTGAATCAACGCATATGGCTCTTTTATAGTTTGCTTTATAATTCAGTATCATTTCATTTTATAAGAATCACTGACACCCAATGTACACAGGTGCTGCTAAGTTGTAGGGCAACTGGTGATGGTCTCTTCCATTGAGCCACTACCACTTCCAAGAGTACTTTCACCATGAAAAACACCGTTGCGGCTTTCTCATTAGAAGTGAAGGCAATATTTACCACCAGGCTAAGGTCTCAAGCTAAGTCACCAAGAAAAAATTCTTCTGCATCTCTTTTTTACTTTAAAATCCCAAAATGCTCTTCTAGGGTCATCCTCCATGGTCATTATTAGCTTTATTTTCTGGAAGAAGGAACTGAAAAGGAAAAGGCTAGTCCCAGATGCCCTAAGAGTTGTTGGTGACTTCAGATTTGAAATGGCCATTTCTGTCACTACAACAGTAGTCCCACATAGGAAATTTGGCATCAGTGTACTGAATCACAAGAGGCAGGCACTAGAAAACTTTTTTTTAAGGAAGTTTTTTACCTCTAGGGTAAGCACTAGTCTGGACTCCACATCTTACAAGATAGGCCGAATTATTCTCTAATGTTGTTTACTTTTGAGGGCTGTGTACAAATGAAAGAAGGCATCTGGTGCAACACACAACCTGTCCTAAAAATTGTAGGGGACAGAACACTAAGTGTAGAAGATCTGGGTTTGAGAATCAGTTCTGCTGTGGCCCATCTCTCTGACTTTTAGCAAGTCCCTTAACCTGGGACTCAGTTTCCCCATTTATAAAGCTGGGATATTTATATCTACCTGCTCTACCTCATAGAGATGCTACTAAAGGATTTTTTAAATTCTAGTTAGACAGTGTGTCTGAAGATGTTTTATAGACTGTGAAATGCTATGCAAATGTAAAGTGGTCTTGTTTACTGCCTAAAAGGTTCTAGAGTCATTCTGCCTGGGTTCAAATCCGAACTTCTGTATGTGCTGACTGGGTGAACCAGTTTCATCATCTGTAAAATATGGGTAATGATAATGCCTATCCATAGTGTTGGTGAGAGGATGAAATGAGATCATCCATGTAAGAGTGTTTAGCATCATGCCTGGTGCATAATAAATATTCAACATAATCATGCGGAACACTGACAGGTTCTATATATCAACTCTTCTTCCCTTGGCCTAGGAGTCATTCTTCATGCATTACACAGGCTGTCCCAGAGGTCTTATTGCAGTTCAGAGCTTTAATAATGCCAGAATTAGAAATAATATAAGCTTATAAATTATCATTTGAAAGTTTAATTAAGTTTCATTTACATTTACTTCATTTTATAAATTTAAAAAAATAATTTTTTGTTTTGGTCAACATTTTCCACCTTCAATCAGAGAAGTTCTGCTATCTAGACTGTTTTATACAATGAATAATTTTGCACAAAAGCAATCAAAACAAATGGCCAGCATTGCAAGTGTATGTTCCTAGTTTCCATCCAGTGAGTCTGGAATCAGTTAAAAGGCTCCTCATTTCTGCCTCCACCGAGGATTTGAGGGTGCGCTTGTGAACACAGCAGACAGGGTAGACATTGTCCACTCACACGGTCCTGTGAACAGCAGCTGGCTCAGTCCTGTGCTCTTGTAAAGGTGAACGGGTGAGAATACTCAGAGAAGAAATTCAAAACCAATGACAACTCTTAAACTGACCAAAGCTTCCGCTGCATGTAAATTTATAAGTTAATTTTGACAATTTAAATATTGGCCTGATCTTTGATTTAATCTATGGGCAGGTCCAATTACAGGCACACTGGAGTTAGCCTCCTAATTGGTCTTAAAGGTTCAATAATTTAATACCCACACCGCTGGTAAATCTTCACTTCCCAAGGGAACCATAACATGAAAGGCTATTTCAATGAGGTTTAATCTTTGGTGATTCTGAGTAACATTTGAGAAGTAGGACAAGAGACAAAAGCAAAGCCCTCAAAAATGCTCTTTTATCATCATCCTCAAGGTCAAGGCTAATAAAAACTGGATTAACACGTTACATTTCTTTCAAAACTTAAGTAGTCTCCTTTCAAAAGGGCAAATGATGTGATAAAGGTTATTGAATGTCTTCATCAGTCCACGGTATCCAGGACTTAGCCTTTCGGCTTCCTATATTTTGCAAGATAACCAGGAATAAGCCTTTATTCCCATTTGGCAAATCAAATATTGGCTCCCAGGGTAATCTGGTGACAATAACTTATTAAACTACCAAAAATTTTGGCCAGTGGTATGCTGTTAAATATCTAACAACTGGCTCTCTGAGGAAAAGAATAAAAAGCCCTAATCTGTAGCATTTGCCAATTTCCATGGTGTAAATATTCCCTCTGAGGCCAATTTCAACTACCAATGCAACATCACTAAACACAGAGTTGGGACGAGCTGTGCAGCAGAGCAAGATTAAGTAGTGTTTCCACCAGCGAGATACAACACATGTAAATTACCTTAAGGGCATAGATAATAGTAAAATGTAGTGAAATAATTTGAAAGTGCTGTTCGAGTATTTATTACCTTTGCTTTTAATCTAATTTACTTAATTGTAAATTTATAACAATTAAATCTATAATAATGGCTCTATTTAACAACTGTCTGGCAAAATTCCTGAAAATTCGACCATCAACTCTCATGAGCCAGTAGGAGCCAACTCCAGCACACCACTAATTCATGGCCCTATGGAGGTAGAATTAGGCACAGAAAAAACAAGAACCTGCCCACAAAGGGAGTTACAAATCACTCAAAGCCATTGGGCCAAGCAGAACATACAGGTGGGGCATGTGGGGTGAGACGTGAGGAAGGAAGTTGAGTCCAGGATGGGAAAGGCAGTCCTCTGAGCTCATGCTATCTGTGTATTGCCTCCCGGTAGTTGCCCCTCCAGAGGACTTGCGAGTGGCTGGTATCAGCGACAGGTCCATTGAGCTGGAATGGGACGGGCCGATGGCAGTGACGGAATATGTGATCTCTTACCAGCCGACGGCCCTGGGGGGCCTCCAGCTCCAGCAGCGGGTGCCTGGAGATTGGAGTGGTGTCACCATCACGGAGCTGGAGCCAGGTCTCACCTACAACATCAGCGTCTACGCTGTCATTAGCAACATCCTCAGCCTTCCCATCACTGCCAAGGTGGCCACCCGTACGTACCATTTCCCCATCCTGCTTCATTTTCCTTTTCTTCTACATGAGATCATGGGCATTCATGATAGTAGTGTCTTTTCTTAATTCTTCAGGGATGCCTGCAATAATCATTGCTCTTGAGGGGAAGGGCTTCCAATGTGACCCACTTAGGAAAAAGGCACTTCTGATTCAGAAGGTTTCCAGATTCAGGCAGCTCCTATCAATAATGGAACCAGAAGGACAAAAAGTATATTAATTATTGAGTTCTGACTTGTTATAAACTAGAGTCTGATTAGAAGTCAAGGAAAGTGTGAGATTTATACAGACGCTGAATCTAGATAGAGATTCAAAACCAGGAGAAATGAAATAGGACGTATAATAAGCAAGTGCTAACTGCTATGTTACAGATGGTGAGTGTATAGCAGAGTGGGAAAAAAATCTTATTTAAAACCACAACTGACAACACCCACTTCTCCTCACAGAGAGGTGGCATAATTTCTTCATGGTCTTCTGTTTAGCAAAGTATCTTGATAGTTCATTTTGATTATAAAAGTTGAGGCTCTAGAGCGTAATTTAGAAAGATTCAATGAGGAGAAAGAGAGAGGCTGAGACGGAGACAAGAGCAAGTTAAACTGCCCTCCATGAGAAATGCAAGTTCTTCTTTTTCACTTGTGACGGGGAGAAACTCCTATAGGTGTGTATCTGTATTTTGTGTGTTTATGTAAGCATAGAAAAGTTTTAAAAGATTACATACCAACTACTAACATTGACTGCATCAAGGAGTAGAATAAGAAAGAGATAGGAAGGCGGTGTTACCATTTTTTTATACACCTCTGAATCCTTAAATCATCTTTTCCAACACTGCTTCTCCAACTCTCCGACGCTGGCTGGGTGACCTATGATTCAATTCAATTCTGATGCTATCTACCTGGAGTTGGCATCAGATCCCGCAGGTTAAGGCCTCAGTCTCACAGGACTGCCCCCACTTCAGGCACCTGTCACAAGTCCCAGGTTGTCACCGGTACTTCTGACCAACCAGCTATAAATTCAAGGGGTTCTCACAACTCCTCCTTACATTTCATAATTCATTAGAACGACTCACAGAACTCAGGAAAATGCCTTCCGTACTACTACGAGTTTATTATAAAGGATCCAACTCAGGAAGAGCCACATGGAAGAGATGCACAGGGCAAAGTATGGGAGAAGGGCATGGAGCTTCCATGCCCTCTCTGGGCACGCCACCCTCCCAGCACTTCCCTGTGTCCACCATCCTGGAAGCTCTCTGAATCCATCATTCAGGGTTTTTCCAGAGGTTTTGTTATGTAACAACTATTGATTAAATCACTGGCCATGGGTGATTCACTTAGTCTCCAGCCCCTCGTCCCTCCTGGAAGGTTTGGAGGTCGGCTGAAAGTTCTGATTGTGCCTTGGTCTTTCTGGAGACCTGCTATCTAGGGGCCCCAGCCACCAGTTATCTCATAATCATATGAAAGATACTCTTATCACTCTAGAGATTCCAAGGGTTTTAGAAGCTGTGTGCCAGGAACCAGGGCAAAGACCAAATATTTATTGTTTATTATATCACACAGAGATTTCAGCAGTAACTGGAAACTGGAACAAGAAGTGACCGTGAAACATAAGCTCCTGGGTCTGTAAATGGGACTTATCACCAAATGTGGAATAAGAGTTTTGAGCCCATTTTATATAGGTCTCAAATGACAAGATGCTGTTTGGGTAGCAAATACCATGAAAGTTCAGAGAATGGGGAGGTCAAAGTAGAAAAAGTTGGCCTTGAAGTCTTCATGGAGGTCCAGGGACTTGAATTGTTCTCTGAAGGATGCAAGGATAGGGACAGGCAGAGGGGAAAGGATTTAAGAAGTCGTCTTGTCCCCTTGCTTTTCAGGTGACAAAGATCCTGTTATAATGTTTGACTCCCCCTACGAATGCTGACTCTGTTAATATGCCTATAATTATCTCTGTTTATATTTGACCTTTTTTTAATTCCTCTGGTGCCTGAGAACAAGTTTTAAATATCTGCAATGATTGTGTAGAGAGGCAGGTCACCATCTGCTGCTTTTCCCACCTTGCTCCGGGATGAGTCACCGCAGCAAGTGCCCGGCCTGACTCCCGAGCGTCTCCTCTCTGATCCACATGCACATGCGGTGATGAGGTTTCCATCTCCTGTGTCATTTATTATGCCAGTTCAGAGTATTCCCCTCAGGCAAGCTCCCAGGTGACAAGGACAAAAATCATGTAAACTCACCTGACATGCCTTCAAGTGGGTTTAGAATCAGCCCCACCTTTCAACCAAGAAGCATGAGGAAGCTTCCAAACAGGAAGGATGAGAATCTGTCAATTTTCCAATGGGAATATCTATCCCATGCGAGGCAAAGCTAAAATGGGAGCAGGCTTCCTGGAGAACTGAGAAAAGTCGTGCTGTCGTATTTCAGGGCTGGTAATTGGAACTCCATTAGGACGAGCATACTTCCACCTCACAAAACCTGTGCATGCATGTGTGTGTGTGTATGTATGTGTGTGTGTGTGTGTGGTAGGGCATAGGAAAAGAGGGAGATCAGAGAGGAAGGAAAAACAAGTGAGCTGAAAGATCAGTGAGGGAGAGAAGAGAGAAATCATGAAGGAACAACTGGAGAAAAGAAGGAGATAGTGAAATGAGAGCAACGATCCCACGATCTGCTATTGTCCTTTGTGTACACCTTTGCTTTGCTCATGACATGAAATGGACATTTCAGATCATCCTACCGTTGGTGATTTGAGCTAAACAAAATGCTCTCACTGCACATCAGATGATCAAGGAAACCATTCTAGTCTTTATTCTGAAGTTGGCTCACTCTCCATCTTTAGCCAGCCCTCTCTGTGCGCCCCTTTTCCTGGGTGTGAAATGGGGACACTGATCTTAGCCCTTATATTGCCTGCCAGGAATCCTTAGAGACTCCAAGAGTAGTAAAGTTCTCTAGAAAAGGCAATATATCGAATGCCAAGATTTACCACATTATTAAGGAAAGAAAAGTGTGGCTTTTGTATCTTAATAATAACTTATTGTGTAATAGAAAGCATAAGAAAGTATTTATTAGATTATGTTTGTTAGGTTTACTCGTGTATTCACCAACACTGAGCACCAGGGCCACAATGGTGTGGGCTGATCCTGTTCCCAGGACCCACTGTGTCTGTTAAAAGATTGGGATAGCCCATCACATGCCACCACACCCATGGCGTGGATGAAGCACACCCAGACAAAGCCCCAGGTGATGCTCTCTGTCCCTGCCAGGGATAGCCATGACGTGACCACCCACATTGCTGTGTTCCAGATCTCTCCATTCCTCAAGGGCTGCGATTCAAGACGATCACAGAGACTACCGTGGAGGTGCAGTGGGAGCCCTTCTCATTCTCCTTTGATGGGTGGGAGATCAGCTTCATTCCAAAGGTAACGCCCACCTGTCAGACTGCTAACCAGCCTTATGTGGAGTATCCATACACTCAACTTGGAATCAGGAGCAGCAAGGAAGGCACTGCCCAACATCTCCCTCTCTGCCATTATAGACGCAAAGGGGCACTTTGTGGGTGTCTGGACTAGAGAACATTTCCTTCACTAAGGTGTGGTGAGGACTGACTGACAAGAGTAACCCTGAGCCTAGCACGCCGGCCTTCGAAGATGGGAGGGTGCAGGAAGCAGCCGCCAGCCCCAGCTCTCTGTTCAGAAAGCTCTAGCATTTAGCAAGCTGTGACTTTAGCAAGTCTGAAAATCAGACCTTCAAAAAGTTGGGGCTTCGCGTTAGGACATAAGAAAAGCCAAACTGAATCAGTCACATGGTCAGCCCACAGCTCCATTCTGTGCGGACAGACACGCCAAAAGTCAGCTTTCATGGCTTCAGTGTCTAAAGGTTAGAGGTATAACACAAAAACACCTTTTATAACCTATTAACTGAAAAAAATGTCTTAATCAAATTATTAGTCTTTGAGTTAAACAGTATCCTAAGATTCCTTTCTATTCTTTCAAGTAGTATTTTATTTTATTGATCCTAAAACTAACTTTTCCAAGTTGCCGGAGGTGCCTGACTAGTTCTAGTTTCCCAGAACTTGTTTACCCTACTGATGTCTCCCTAACTATAGCACTCATGGGGGTATAATGTTTAATCATACTCCTTCCCTCTGTCTTCATCTTTCAATATCAAAGAGTATTTTCTCAGTCATTCATCAGACTTAATGACAGATGACACATTTTTGGCTAACAAGACTGTGACTCACCATTCTTGTGCTTCAAAATTCTTAGAGGCATGGACTGTTGGAGCTACAAAAGATCTTCAAGTCCACAGAGTACGACCCTTCATTTTACGTCTAGTTTGTTTAATTTATAGATACTAAGACCCAGCAAACTTAAACGGTTTTGGACAGCTAGTTGGTGGCAGGCTTAAAATAAGAACCAGGGTCTCCACTTCCTATTCCAGGGCTCTGTCCACTAAACCAAGATGCCCCCTTCTCTTATGTGGATATAGTCATGTCATGGCAAGCTAAATACATCTAAGCACAAATTCTAGACAAATGTTTTCTTATGTGTCTTATCTGCATTAAAATGGACAGTAAAGTATGGTGGCCAACTGGATTTATAACAGGGCAGAGAGAACCAAGCCACCTGCTACTCAGACAGAAAAAAACTATGCTAAGTTTGCCTGTTTTACATCCAATATGTAAAATTCTAACTAAGAGAGGGGCTGGCCAGGGCGTGCCAAGGTCAAACACATGGAATAACTATGTGATCTGTAGGTTGAGGCCACTTGGGGGCATTTGTCACATTGATTTATAAGAGTATGGGTATAAATTATGTATAGAACACTGCAGGTGACACGAACAAAGACCGAAGAATGGGGAGAAGGGCAGCGCCACAAAAAGAGCCCTCTTGTCTCCTCCACTTCCAGGGACACACACAGAAAACGTATAATAATAGGCAGACAGATAGACAATAAATCCTGGACCCAACATCATCAAGTTGATCTCTTTCATTTCCTCTTCCACTGATTTGTCTCTTTCCTCTCTCCTTTGTATTATTTTTTGCTCCATGCTTCCCTTTTTCTTTCTCGTACTTCCTAATTGGTTGTGTCACTGACTCCTAACTCATCTGGGGGAAGGGGAAACAAGACATTGACAGATTTGCACCCAGCATAACACCATGAAAAACTTCAGATATAGCAAAATAAAAGCTCCACTCATTAAAAAACTGAGAATGTCTCAGTTTGAAATATGTTGTGTGTATACGTAAAGATGTTTACACACATTCACACACAACTATAGTCTTCTAAACAGCCAAGGGCATGCTCATCATGATAAATGCCAAAAAATCTGACAGACATCAACCATAACCGTTGACTATTTAATCTTTGTCAAGAGCCAATCTACATCACCTCATGACTAATTTTTATTGGCAAACTCAATAGACTTAGGAGAGGCCAAAGAAATGTTCTTGAAAATTGGTTTTCCATTTCCCAAATCCTCATAGAGAGGTGGCACTCTTATTGAGCCTGTTGGGAGTTGTTCCTGGCCCCAGACACCCAGCTGAGCGTGGAGGGAATAAAAATTGTCCCCATTTTAAATTTACAATTCACAATCAGTGTTCCACACCTTTATCTTTCTCTCATCAGATTTCTTTCCCAGTGAATTTCTCTTTTGCTTTCTCTGCTTCTCCCTTCCTCCAACTCCCCAGAACAATGAAGGAGGAGTGATTGCTCAGCTCCCCAGTGATGTTACATCCTTCAACCAGACGGGACTAAAGCCTGGAGAGGAATACATTGTCAATGTGGTGGCTCTGAAAGAGCAAGCCCGGAGCCCCCCTACCTCGGCCAGCGTCTCTACTGGTGAGTGCCTTCCATCCTTCTCCTGATGGCTACCCGTTAGGTCACTCAAGAAAAAAAAACTGCAGACTCGCCCAAGAAGTAGAGAGACAAAGAGGTGCTAGGATTTCTCCCAGAGCTGAGAGAAATTTTGGTACCTGGAGATGGTGCTACTCCACCAGATGCTTAGCTGAACTCTTTCGTTATTGCTTATCCTTGTGAGCACAGAAATCAGGAGAGTATTCTATGGGGAAAACTCTTCATTAAGAGTAACAGGGTATTTCTTCTGATCTTATTCATTAAGAGATCTAATTGTCAGCTCCTAGTATCTTGAGCCTTGAAAGCATCAAGAGCTGACTCACTCTTACCTATTGTGAGATTTGGAGAAAGTCATCCAACCCTTCCCAAATCTCAACTCATTTTAGTACAGTGATGAACAATAATACCTCCTTCGTTGAGATGACATGAGGATTAAATTGGACAAAGCACACAAAATGACTAGCACTGTGCTGGTGAGAGTGAGGCCTCTATATCTGGTGCATACACATATACTCAAAGAACGCTCTGAGAAGTCAGAGCAGTAGGAAACAAATCATTCAAAACCAGTAAGTGTGGGTTGGGTCACCGTTCACGGTGACGACTTAAGTTGATTACTATTTCATCTCTACTGTCAATCTCAGACAAGATCATTGTATTTTTCAGCTTGATTCATTAACTGTGTTGTGTTTTGCCTTATTGTTTCCTTAGCTAATAAAGGATGTTCAATCTCAATGCTGTAAATTAGCAGTTATGATACATATGTGTGTGCCCAAGAATTTCTCAAAAGTTATAAATAGTGTCTGGCATCATTTTTGGTTCTCATTTTATCAATGGGAGAGGTGAGGCTTGAAGGTTAAGCAACTTTCCCTCTTAGTAACAGAAACTGAGATAGGTGAATATTGGTACAGCTTTACTTTTCACAAATAGAAATCGACCCCTAAGAAAGTCAGTCATGAGTCCAGGACAAAGGCCAAGTTGGAAAAGGGAACCACAACACTATGTAATGAGACCATGTTTATGGATTAGTGATTCATACTTTGCTAATTGGATCCAAACTAAACAGCATCAGATGTGGAGGGGTATGCTCAGTCTAGAAAACATTGGTGTAAAATGATTGTGGCATTAGATTATGTTCCATTAGAGCACCAGGGTTCCAAGGCAGCACCTCAAGCGAGGACAAAGTGGAGATCCAGGCCTCTGATTACTCCCACTCCATGCCCATCACACCCGCCTACCAAGGCAGCTCCATTTTTATCTTTTGTATTTTGTACAGTCATATAAGATTCCATTCTTTAAAAAAAGAGTATTACCCCCCCCCAAAAAAAAGGCTTTAAAACCACTGTTCTAATCCAAATATGTTTCAGAAGAAACTCCATAGCCATAAAGCCTAAAAGTGCTCTGTAGGAGTCTCTCCAGACACGAGTGGTCGGAGTTTTTCCACAGCTCTGTTCCCCAAGGTTCTGCTGGAACTTGGAGAGTTGACATCTGGTGACATGTGTAGATTCTTCTCATCTGATGTGGAATGTTTCAGAGTCTCCACTTATTCCTGTGATTTGATATTAAGAAAGTATGGTAGAATACAAAAGGCTAGAAGGAGGAGATGGTTCATAAGAGGGCAGAGAAGAACATTACAGCTGTGGAAGGTTTTTCTTCCAAAGTATTGAGAACACTTAGAGAAGATCGTCCAACCCTGTCTTAGTCTTCTATTCAAACCACATTTTTACGAAATTTGCAGTATTTTTTGGTTTGGAAATTAGATTAAAATTAAAAGTTCCAGATCTAGAAATTTGTGGTAAAGCTAGGCAGAATTTTTTCCAATTAAGAAAAATATCCTAGTTAATATCTTGGCATTGCATACAGAGTCATGAAGAAATGGAAAGAAAAACATTTATTCCAGTTCACTTTTTGAGTAGGACTTGTGTTTGTTTAGAAATTAGGGCCTCAGATGAAAGCAAGCTGATATCTGCTTGAGTGGAGTGGGACATCGCTACCAAGTGGCCAACCGAAGGGCAGAATCCAAGGGTGGCCACAGAAAAGATGGTTGGCTCCCAACCCAATCTGCTGTTTTCAGAAAATGATTATTTAATTATTTCCTTCTGCTAAGGTCTGACCTCCACCAGCCCCTTTCTGCGTCCTCATCAGGCCCTCAGAGTGGCTTCTTCCAGGCAGGCCATTTGGGGAATGCAAATCACAAGACCTCTTGCTGCTAGAGCCCTCTGTGCTACACAATCACATTCTAATATGGTCAATCCATTATGATTAGAGTTTTTTGGATTTAAAGTGTTGAAGGACAAAAGCCTCATGTGGTCATTTAAGTTTCTGTGACATCTTTTATTTTTTTCAAGAAGCTCCAGTTCATTGAAATGCTTTCTCTTCTTTCTCGTGGACATGGAGGATCATCCATTCATTTCATTTACTCAACACCCGTTTACTGAGTGTCTGCTATGTTTCAGGCATTGAGCTTATACAGCAGCTAGAAGACCATTTCCCCCATTTCATTATTAAATTAAATGAAAAGAAAAAGGCCCAAGTTATCTGAAACCACTAAATACAGCATGTTGAAAAGAAAACATCTGGATGTGTTCTGTTAAATTACATTATTACCCCAAATATGAAAAACAGAACTTCATTTTAACTCCAAACCAGGTGGCATCAAAATGGTCTGGTGATTTTCATTTTGGTTGGTGCCAGACCAAAAATCCTAAGCTGCTTAACAGAGAACAGGACTGGGCTAGACCAAGAAACAGGGTGGGGTGCCCAGGGAAAGGCCCAAGTCTAAAAGACTGAGAAGCGCAAGGTCAGCCTCAGACAATCTTGAGGGAGACACTCCATTCCAGAGACAGAGTAAGAGATGGTCCAGTGTGGATTAGATAAAAAAAAGTCTTACTTGAGACTCTCTGGTAACAAGGAAGAAAAACTTTCTTAAACTAGCTGAAGTAAGAAGAGAATTTACTGGAAGGATGTAGATTATCTCATGGAACCCCAGGGCCAGAAATGCATCTGGATCTCACAAAAGACTTGAACCAGAAAATGGAAAGTCAGGAATCAAGTTCCTATCTATATCTATCTAGAAGCTCCACATAGGCATTTATTTCTGCTTCTCTCTGTATGTTTGCTCCTAAAATTCTGCACCCAATTCCAGTGGGGGGGGGAGGAGGGAGAGGGGGTGAGAGGGAGAGGAGGGTTCCTCACACCAAGCAATTCTCTGCGACATCAGCTGGGTGTCCTACAATTCAGCTCAATTCTGACACCATCTACCCAGAGACAGCCTCAGATTCCACAGGCTGAGGTTCAGTCCTACAAGACTGCCCTCTACTTCAGATGCCAATCACAAGTCCAAGTTGGTACCTGTGCTTCTGACTGGCTGGCTACAGATTGGAGGTTCTCATGACTCCCTTCTTGGGTTCGATTAAATTTGCTAGAGCACCTCACAGAACTCAGATTACCGGTTTATTACAAAGGATATTAAAGGACAGGAATCACCAGCCAGGTGAAGAAATACGTATGGTGAAGTCCCTGACAAAGGAGCTTCTGTCCCTTTGGAGCTTGGGACCCAGCATGGTGGCATGTGAAAGCATTCTGGTTCCCCAACCTGGATGCTCTCTGAACCCAGTTCTTTTGGATTTTTATGGAGGCTTCATCACATAGGCATGATTGATTGGTTGACCAGAGACAGATGATGGGACTAAAAGTTACTAATCACATGGCTGGGGCCTCCGGCAACCAGCCTCCATGTTCACTTCATTAACATCACACAAGACAACTTTCTCACTCTCATCACAGGAAATTCCAAGGGTTTTAGGAGCTCTGTGCCAGGAAGGGGAGGAAGACCAAATATGTGTTTATTATAAATCACTCTCCCTCATCCTCCTTTCTCTCACTCTCTCTCCAGATCAGATGTTTTCTATTTATGTGTGTACATGGTAGAGCATGGCCACATTAGCCCTGGCTCTACATGGTCCAAGACCAGCTAACCAAAGAACCAGGATCTCTAGTTCCAATTCCAAATCCCTGAAGAATATTAATATTAATCAGCTCCAGCCAGAGCAGTGTGGTCACATAATAAACGCAAACATAGAAGCTGGGCCTACTCTTTTAGAAGATAATGAGTAATTCCAAGAAGGGCATGTTGGCCATGCAGACAGACCATGAGGAGTTGAGCACACCATTTTCTATTCTCCTCACTTACCCCTTTCTTTTTCTATTTCCCTTCTACATTCTCTCACCTTCCCCCAGCCCGACCATCATCTCATTCAACATGAGCAGGATCCCAGGAGGGTGCTGGAACCAAGGATGGTGGGCCACCTAGGAAACCAACCAGCTTTTCCAGGGTAACGCCATCTGACAATGGTGTTCACCTCAGCTGCTCAGTACCAGAGGCCAGGACTCATGTGGGACACATGCTGAATAACCTTGAGGGACTATCTGTGACCACAGTGCCCTTCTGGCTCAGGAATATGCAGGAATAGGTGGGAAAAAATAGTCCACAAGAGGCTGTTGCAAAACTCAGGTCCTTTTTTTTTCCAGAAAATCTAATTTCCCCAGAAGGCATGTTTCATGTCCACAGATGCAAATGTCTGTTGGGTTTTGGTGCTGTCTTAGCAGCCAGTTGACTGAGCTGTTAGTATGGCTGAGCAGGGACATCCTTTGGATACTCATGATGTCCTCTTTAGCAACCAAGTTAAGTCTCAGATGTTTACGTACACAGATGTTTATGGCACAGGTACCAACTTGGACTTGTGATTGGCATCTGAAGTAGAGGGCAGTCTTGTAGGATTGAACCTCAGCCTGTGGAATCTGAGGCTGTCTCTGGGTAGATGGTGTCAGAATTGAGCTGAATTGTAGGACACCCAGCTGATGTCGCAGAGAATTGCTTGGTGTGAGGAACCCTCCTCTCCCTCTCACCCCCTCTCCCTCCCCTCCCCTCCCCACTGGAATTGGGTGCAGAATTTTAGGAGCAAACATACAGAGAGAAGCAGAAATGAATGTCTATGTGGAGCTTCTAGATAGATATAGATAGGAACTTGATTCCTGACTTTCCATTTTCTGGTTCAAGTCTTTTGTGAGATCCAGATGCATTTCTGGCCCTGGGGTTCCATGAGATAATCTGCATAATTTCCTAGATCTTTCCTCAGGACTCAAAGAAGGTGAGAGCTGGGCAGCAGGGCAAACATCAGAAGCACAGTTCTCTGTCCCATTACCTCCAGACAGAAGCGTGCTGGCCTTCTCAAGCCAGTAAGGGCCCTTCCCCTGCCCAGACTGAAAAGTGCCAGCATTGAAAAACCACAGCCTGGTGAGAGAAAGATTCAGGGGAACTGAGTTCCAGGGTCAGTTCCCCTATCGCCAAACTATGTGTCCTTAGGAAAGAGATTTCATCTTCCTGTGTCTCATTTTCCCCAACAGTAAAATGGGATAATAATTCCCATCCTCTCTCTAACTGAGCAGGCTCACATAAGGAGGAAAGGAGACAGCTGACGTTAAAGGCTCATTTCTCAAACTTCTTTTTCTATTTGATCCTTCTCACTCAGTCATTGACGGGCCCACGCAGATCCTGGTCCGTGATGTCTCTGACACCGTGGCCTTCGTGGAGTGGACGCCCCCTCGAGCCAAAGTCGACTTTATTCTCTTGAAGTATGGTTTGGTGGGTGGGGAAGGCGGGAAGACCACCTTCCGGCTGCAGCCTCCCCTGAGCCAATACTCAGTGCAGGCCCTGCGGCCCGGCTCCCGGTACGAGGTGTGGGTCAGCGCAGTCCGCGGGACCAATGAGAGCGAGTCCACGACCACCCAGTTTACTACAGGTAAGGCTGGGAGTGGGGAGAGGAGCAGGAGGAGGGGGAGAGGGGGTGAGCCAGCTGGTGGTATTGTCATGCAAGAGGGCTATTAAGGCTATTAAGGAGGGCTATTAAGGGAGTTGACTTGGGCATCCATGTTATCACCGTCACTGCAAGAAGTAAGCAAGAGGTTTCGGGGCCTCCTGGTGGAGTCACATCACAGTACAGAGGAGGGCAGTGTACCACTAGTCAGGAGAACTAGGTTCCTGTCCTACCTCTGCTACCAGCCAAATCTGTGACCTGATATGCGTCTCCTCCCCATGGGTCTCAGGTTTCTCATTTGTAAAATGAAAAGTTTGTCTTGAAGTCACTTAAGCATCCACATTACTAACCCAAACAGCAATTCTGTAAGAGTTCAGGACGTGTGCCCGTTTCTTGAGACACTTTATTGCTATTTGCTGGAAATCGTTGTGATAATTCTCTAAATCCATAATGACCACACTAGCATGATGGCGTCCTTTGGAGTTGTGCAAAGCCCAACCTGCACAACTAGAAGCAGGCCTTCTGCCTGAGAGTCTGTGACTCATTCTGCCATTTGTAAGCCCCAGCAGGAAGGCTAATGTGAGGCCCGGCTCCCAGACAGTAGGCTGGACAAAGCCCATATCAGTGCCGCCTGCCTTGCTATGATGACCACTCACCCCACTTCCCAAGGCTGTCGGGACTCTCAATGAGCTTCACCAACGGTCGGGAAAGGTCAGACCTCACGGTAACCTGCTCCCTGACTCTCTCGGAGCCCATCAGGCTGGCCAGTTAGTGAGCAAATAGGACAGGCCCCAAACAAAGACAGGCTTCCTGGCATTCTCCCTGGGTCAATGGGCCTGTGATCACACAGGGAGCCTGTCTAACCCAGATTCTCAGTCTCGGCCCCTCTGCCCTGGGGAGGTCACATGTCAAGGAATGTCTCTGCCACTTCCAAGTAGTCCCAGGGATCAAAGGAAACTAGTAGCATCTGTAAGATCTAAGAACCAGCATCTTCTGATGGGGTAGGAGAATCACTAATTCAAGCACCCTACCTTGAGCTGTGGCCTAAGAGCCTGTTACAGGGTGGAGGAAGCAGCTGAGGGCTTCAGGGAGTTTCGATAAACAGCACCGTTGCCCTCCCCCATGTTTACAATCAACTGATACCTAAGGCAAAGAGCAAGACAGGTGAAGGCCAAAATATCCCCTAGGTTGGAGCATGCTGCTTATTGTTAGAGCCAGATGGGCTTGCAAACTGACAGCCTCTGTGGACCTGGGCAAGTCCCCCCGTGTGCCGGCAGTTGGGGGACTACCGGGGTTAGGAGGAACAGCCAAAGGAACAGGCGGAGGCCTGATCCTGGGGGTCAGCGGCTCCCGTGAAGGGAGCAAAAGGGCAATGCCCAGGTCCTGCTACAAAACTCACCACTGAGGTAAGTCCATCTTCCCCAGTGTAAGAAAGAGAGATGCCAAGAGTCTTACAATGGGGTCCCTCTGCACAGAAGGAGACACTGGGCCGGGAAAACTTCTTTGTTAGAAGGGAACAGGTGTGGACATTGAGGAAATGGAGAAGGCAGGGTTTGATTCTGAGGGCTTCTCTCCAGCCCCCGCACTAGACTCCACCCCACCCAGGGGGCTGCTGGTCAGAATTTTTACTGAACGCATCTTGGGATCCCTGGTGACTGAATATTCACTTTAAAAAAAAGGAACCAAATTCTGCCCATTTCTCTTCTCTTCTTCTCCCTCACTTAACCCAAACTGCTCAGGGCTGAGCGTGAGGCGGGACCTCACACTTGTCGCTTCTTGGTGAATTCAAGGTCAGCCTTTCTCTCCTCCCCTCGCACCCCCACAACACCGCCTGCTCAGATTGTGGGATCTCCTGTGGGCCACGAGTCCTGCATTCCGCTCTGAATTTCAAGACAGTTTTTGTTTGAAAAGTGGTTTCTTTGTGCTTTGCTCAGATAAGGAGCTTGAAGAGGCAGAAAAGGGGAAGAGAGCTCTCGAACAGCATGATGAAAAGCAAATTCTTGAGGTTTAGGTCGACAAGATGGAAGCAGGATTGGCTGGTGGCCCAGGAAAATTCCAATCAAGACAATTACATCTGCCTCGTCGAAGCTCCCCCTAAGTTTCAGTTCACTGCTGCGTGGTTCTGTTTCCGGGTGCCTGGCGGATTGGCAGCTGTTAGGAGGCTGCCATCTCAATGCAGCCCCAGCCTGCACCTCCAGCCTGCTGCCCTCCGCTCGAGGGGGCTGGGGAGACGTCGGTGGGGGGAGATGCGAACAGCTTTGCAGACAAGCTCTCAGGGTCTGGGGTCGGCAGGTGCCGGCTGAATGATGAGAGGGTGCCCGGACCCCCGCAGTAGGGCCCTCAGTCATTTCAGAATTCCACTTAAATTCAAATTAGCCAAAGCGCTTTTCCAGGTGATGGCTTCAACACTAGGAGCACACTAATTGCACAGGCAATTAAAACAGATTTGCTTCCTGCATGGAGAGTGGGATATTTGCCTGGGTCTTAGAGCTGTTTGGATAAAGGAAAGGACCTTAATGGAAACACACAAGGCCAATGGTTACAGAGAAGCCGGCCTAAGGAAACCTGGGGGCCAATCTCTAGAACCTCCATGCCCTCAGTCACTCTGGTTTCAGTACCCCCACAGGGAACTCCTGGGACTGCTTCTCTCCAGGGGGGGCCTTCTCTCTGAGCACATCTCTCAGGGCACTGAACGCAGCATCCAGGGCATTCAGCCAACCAGAGGCCCTGTTGGAACCTGAATGCCCCAGACCTCTCCTGAATGCTGGTATGAGTTGAGTTGTGTCCCTTAAAAGATGTTGAAGTCTTAACCCCCAGTACCTGTGTCTGTGACCTTATTTGGAAATAGGGTCTTTGCAGATGGTCAAATTAAGATGAAGTCATTAGGGTGGGCCCTAATCCAATGTGACTGTGTCCCCATAAAAAGGGGAAATTTGGACACAGAGACAGACACGCAGAGAACGCCATGTGAAGATGAAAGCAGAGATTGGGGGGATCCTTCTACAATCCAAGGAACAGCAAAGATTGCCAGGAAACCACCAGAGAGAGGCGTGGAACAGATTCTCCCTCACAGCCCTGAGAAGGAAGCCACCCTTCCCACACCTTGATCTCAGACTTCTAGTCCAGGAGACAACACATTTCTGTTGTTTAAGCCACCCAGTCTATGGTACTTTGTTGTGGCAGCCCCAGGAAATCAATACAAAGACCCAAGTCACAACAGTTGGAGCCCCGACCTGCTCGGCAGTGGTTCCACTCTGGGATTCTCTCAAGTTCAATCTGAACGCCACTTGCCACCCCAGCCAAGACCAGCTGCCCTCTGTCGAAGTGGTTCTTTTTCCCGGCACCACCTCACCCCAAGCATCCTCAGAGCCCCACAGCTAAAATATTTAACAAGACTTTTCTAAGGGTTTTGAGGTCACAGACAGAGAACTGACAGTATTCATTCAGTCACTTCACATGTACTTATTGAACACCCAGTAGGTGACAAGCACTGTTCTAAGCACTGAGGCTACAGAAAAAACAAGATAGACAAGATCCCAGTTCACAAGAGTTATATTCTAGTGAGGAAAACTGGACAAGGAAGAAGAAAAGAAACATACAGGATCATGTCAATTGCGAGGACTATCCTGAGAAGAGAAATGGATGATGGAGAGGAAGGGCTACGTTGGACTGAGTCATTTAGAAAGGTCTCTCTGAAGAGGTGAAGTTTTAACCAAGACCTAAGTGACCTTAGCCTTGTGAGGATCCAGGGAAGAGCATTCCAGGCAAAAGTAGCAGCCAGTGCAAAGGCCCTGAGGTGGGAATAAGCTTGATGTGTTTCAGGAATAGAAAAAAAAGGCAGTACAACTGGAGCACAGTCAATTAGGGTAGGAGTGTTCCAAGGTGATGTCTGAGAAGCAGGCAGCGCCAGATCATGCAGAGCCCTGCAGGCCATGATTAGAAGTTTGCAACAGGAAGCAACAGGCAAGTTTTAAGCAGGAGAATTGCTTGATCTAATTTATGTTTTAGAGACTAGATATGCCTATTACCAGAGTCCACAGCCCCAAGCCCCACCCCTGGATCCCCATTAGACATCTGTCTTTGCCTTGCCCCTGGCTTGCTGACATGTTGCAGAGACATGCTCCCATCTACAGGAGTGCCCTTCAGTGGCCCCTTCTAGAGGTGAGGCTTCAAGACCCAGGGGAGCAGACCATTTCACTCCACGCCAGTCCTAAGATCCACCTCCCAAACCCTCATTCCCAGGATTGACCTCTTTTTGGCATCACTGACATTGGAAGTACCTGGTCCCTTCAGAGAAAACACTGCCCCTATCCACAGGGCACAGTCCTTAAGGCCAAAAAAAAAGAAAACAAAAACCATAGTTTCCAAGGTCTGGGGTTTTTAGTTGTGACGGGCACTAGGTAGGTTCAGGACTCAATCTGAAAGCTAATCCTAACTTCTTTTTGCTCCAATTCCATTCAGGCCACACAGCCCAAGCTCAGTGCAGTCCCTTTGCCCAGCCTCTCCTCCTGCATAAGATGTAGGGTATACGGTCCAGGGCACTCCTCTCTCCTTCCAACCGCCAGAAAAACAACACACACAGCACGTCAAGGA
This sequence comes from Tapirus indicus, assembly GCA_031878705.1. Taxonomy (NCBI): domain Eukaryota; kingdom Metazoa; phylum Chordata; class Mammalia; order Perissodactyla; family Tapiridae; genus Tapirus; species Tapirus indicus. The sequence goes on from CM062922.1 coordinate 84,078,234, forward strand.
TGCACAGTATCCGGCATGCTAAAGCCACATTGCGTAAGGAAACATTGCTCAGAAACATAAGCTGCAGAGACATAAATCTGCTAGAAGATTCACCCAATTTACATCACTAAACAGAACCCTTCTCCCTCCGAAGCAGCTGCACTCAGATTGATTCACAGCATCCCCGTCTTTGGAAAAGAACAATCAGTGGATACTTGCCTGGCATTTGCTAATTAAAACAGTCCTCAGGAGGTCTCAAGAACAAAGGGCTGGTCCACTCCAAACTGAAATTCAAGTTTCCAAGACAAGACCTATTTAGAACTACTCAGTGGCAGTTTTTCAAGACAGCACCTTATTACCATGCAAGTTGCTTATGTTATTTCTGCCCAAATAAGCCTGAGGAGATGACCAGTCCTGGGAGAGAGAATTAGACCCCAGGATTGCGAGAGAGACCCCAATGCCAGGGGTCTTCTCATTGCATGGGAATTCTTGGAACCCCAGAGAGCAAGCATTGGCGGGGGCACGTTGTTGGAACACCGGAAGAGCTTCAGAGGCAACAGGAAGCCAGCCCAGCGCTTGGGCACCTATTTCTGCACCAGGCACCATGCCACGCACTTCATATGTGTTGTCTAACCTGTTTAACAAGGAAACGTCAGTATTATATGCCCATTTTACAGATGTGTCCATTGAGACCCAGTGAGGTGAAAAGACTTGCCCATGGTCCCATGACAATAAATGGCAGAGCCGAGGATCAACCGAGGCCTGACTCCAAAGCCAGTATTCTTTCCACCATATCACATCCTCTCTATATACTTCATTTCTAACCTGCAAACCTTTCAGCAGGGTCTCCATGGTAAATCCAGAGGAAGACAGCTTATCCTTCAAGATTTTGCAGTCAGCTGTCTTCTTCCTACTTGGTGGTCAGTGTGACATTACTCTATTCCATCTTCCTCCTTTGGACGCAGTCGCTGATTTTCTCCTCCTCGGGTTTCCTTGCTTAGTTTCAAGCTTATGATACTAACTGGCTCATTTTAAAATTTCTAGAACACCATTGGAACCCCTGAATGGAAACGGGGAAAGTGTGAAGTGTGTTCATATTTAACTCCCAATTCAAATGCTCCAACCCTACCATGGAATCAGTCGTGGCCAACCTGTCAGACTGAAAGCTCTGTGCAGCCCCGGGGTTCACTCAAATGTGAGGCACAGTGGCAAGTGGTGTGGGCTCTTGCCCCAAAGCTTGTTAAAGTTCAAGATGCATGTTATCCCGTGTGATGTTGGTGATGTCTGACTCTTTCTAGAGATCGACGCCCCCAAGAACCTGCGGGTTGGTTCCCGCACAGCAACCAGCCTTGACCTTGAGTGGGACAACAGTGAAGCAGAGGTTCAGGAGTACAAGGTTGTGTACAGCACCCTGGCAGGTGAGCAGTACCACGAGCTGCTGGTTCCCAAGAGCATCGGTCCAACCTCCAGAGCCACCCTCTCAGGTGAGTGAGCTCTGGCTCCAGGCGACCTCGGTTCCTGAGCCCACACCCTCACAGCTCTCTCCCCAGCCCACCCACCCCACACCCAACCGTTGCCAAGTCCCACTGACTTAGTACCTACCACGTTTGTCTACTGCTCTCCTTGTACTGCCAACACCTGGTCTAAGCTACTGTCACGTCTTGTCTTCACCTCTGAGTAACCTCCCCCCATTCTCTCCTGCCCCCCTCTAACCTCCTCTTCACAACAAGAGTGATCTTTTCAAAGTTCATTTTTACTTATGCTGTCCCATTGTGCATACATTTCAGGGACTTCATTGCTCCTGGAAGAAACTGTAACCCTTAGCGCAGCCCACACTGCAGTGCCTGGCTTCCCCGCTGTCTTCTCCCGCCTCCCCTCCCTCCCGTGTCCCCTGTGCTCCCAGTGCTCCAGACACACAGGTCTGCTTCTCTCAGCTCCTCAAACACCTTTCCCCTCCTGTTACATGCTGCTCTCGTTGCCTGTCAGGCTCTCCCGCCTCTGTCTTCACCCAGTTGTGTCTGCTTCCCTTTCAGCTCTCAGTTCACTTGTCACTTCTCAGGCAGCCTGTCTGGTTCCCAGATGAGGTCAGCTCATCCTGTCCGGCAACTTCACCTCGCTGGTTACCTCTCACTTCATAGCACTCCCCAAGCTACCCTTGGACACTTGTGGGTGGGATTATTCAATTGTTGTCTCCACCCAGACCTAAAGCTCTGTGAAAGGGGGACCACCTCGGTTATTGCTTATCACTGACACCCCAGTGTCCAGCACAGCATCTAGCACATACATGGTCCTAGGTAATCAATGGATGAATGAATGAATGAAAGAAACTGCAAGTGTTCACTGTGACTGGGGCGTGGACTATAAAAGGCCAGTGATAAGGTGAGAGCCTGGTCATGCCTCATACATCCTATAAAGAGTTTGAGTTTATTGTTGGGAGCAATGGGGAATTGTTGGGGGATTTCACATCAAGTGATGTAATGACTAGATTTGTGCAGCTGCAGTGTGGAAAATGGATGGGAGGAGGGCAAGGCCAGAGGCAGAGATTCGTCAGGAGGCTGCACTAGAGTCAAAAGGAGAGATAATGGTGGTCTGGACTAAGACAATGCCCTAGGTCACCATGACGCTTGGCTGGGGAGCACTCCCTGTCCCCATGGGGACGTGGGACCCAGCCAGGGCTCCTCCTGGGACCTTAGACACACCCATCCAGGAAAATCTACCTGCTGGACTTCACTGGGAGGCAGATGACTAGAAACATGGGGCATGGTTTTCAGATGAAGGAGACTGTGCCAAGCAGCCACGGACCGGGGACGGCCAGTGTGCTCACAGACAGAGACTTTGTTTAACTTGTGTCTTGGCTTCCTGCAAAAGCATTTGCCATCTTAGGAGACAAGGGATATACAGCAAAGAGTGCATACAGTAAACAAGCGTCGTGTAATCAAAGCTGTTTTCCTCCTGAACTGAAATCCCAGACCACCTTGCCAAATGAGGCCAGTTAAAGTAAATATAATAAATGCTTTTTCCAGAGAGACGCACTCCTGAAAACACAGCAAGGAGATGGAAAGATATGCTGACCAAGCAGGTTAATGGGGGTGAATTAAACACAGCAGGAACAGACCAGCTGGCGTAGGGGCCTTTACAGCAAGCTGGAGACATTCACAAAAATTAAGCTAAACGAAAAACTGAAATGATACAAGAGGGAACCGATTCTAAGCGCAGCCCATGCCTGCCTAGAGCTGCAGGCTGATCTGGCAATTAGCAATTTCACAAGGATGATGGCTGGTTGTTCGGATAGAGGATACACCATAAAGTCATGAGAGAGAGAGAAGAAGCCAGTCACATCCTGGCTATTATTTCCCACCACCGAGACACAGGAAGATTCATTGATCATCTGTCTTATTCCAGGCACCTTCACAGAGTTACAGCTTATTTAATCTTCACAGCAACTTCGTGAGGGATGTTAGCATCCCCATTCTATGGATGAGGAAATTGAGGTTCAGAGAGTTTGGAAACTTACCCAAGTTCACAAAGCTAGCAAGGGACATGGCTGGGACTCAAAGGCAGTTCTGAGTCCTAGTCAAAAGCTTCTCATCCACGGCTGCTCCTACTAGAGAAGTCAAGTGTAAGGGACAGTCAAAACTTCCACGCTGCAGACTTACAAGGAATGGAACATTATTATTGAGGACTGGGCTCACATAGGTCAATTTTTTGGTTAGAGTTGGGCTTAGGAAATAAAACTATAAATATATATTACACATAATTATCCCAGGGAGCTCACTGCTGGGGAGATTTATAAAGGCAAATAGCTTTATGTGATTTAAGAAGGGATTATAGGCATGTAAGGAAATCAAGTATGTCTGTACTTGCTGAGATGCAAATTACAAGGATTATTGGCTCTCTTGCTGGGGGATCTAGGGGAAGAGAAGGAAGGACCATGAAGGAGGGAAGGCAGAATGAGGGAGGGAGAAGTTTGATCCCAGCTCTAAAGAGTTGTTTTTCTCCCCACTCCTCAACTTGGATGCTAAAGAAGAGAGTTTTTCAGCCTCCAAGGTCTATTTTTCTCTCTGGTTTGAAACAAGTTGTTTATTTGCATCTATAAAACAAGACCCTGGCCACGGTGGGAAGGGCATTCCAGGCTCAGGTGGACCAGTTCTGCCCTGGCCAGAAAGAGCATGTGGAACTAGGAACTTCAACTCTCCCCATCCCCACCATCCCTATCTCCTAGTCAAAAATAACTGGGGAACTCAGAGACACAGAGATCAGATTGGTGGTTACCAGAGGTGGGGGTGGTGGCGTGGGCAAAATGGGTGAACGCAGTCAAAAGGTACAAACTTCCAGTTACAAAATAAATGAGTCCTAGGGATGTAATGTACAGCATAAGGACTGTAGTTAATAATACCGTATTGTATACCTGAAAGCTGCTAAGAGAGTGGGTCTTAAAATTTGCACCACAAGAAAAAAGTTCTGTAACTACGTGTGGCAATAGATGTTAACTAAACTTATTGTGGTGATCATTTCACAATATGTATACATAACAAATCATTATGTTGTACACCTGAAACTAATACAATATTATATATGTCAATTATACCTCAATTAAAGAAGAAAAAATAATAATTGGGACTCCAAGCAGAAGGTCCATGCTCTCTTGCCCCACTTTTATTTGAATGCTTCACGCTGTGGAACACGTTAGGAACCAGGACTTTGGACCCTGTGTCCAGGCGCGGCCACTTTTTCCCATGTGATTTGGGGCAACCGACTTAACCTTTCTAAGTGCCTGTTTCATCATCTGTAAATGGAGAATGAGACCACTTACCTCACAGTGTTAATGATGAGGCTTTAATGAGATGGTGTCTTTCATGAGTTTAAGGTAGTGCTTCTAACATAAAAAACGACTCCGCATGTGGCCGGTGATGGGGATGAAGCAGAAGGAGGAGGAGGAGGTCTGTGAGCTAATGGATGGTTTAGGATGACTTCCTGTAACAGGGGTGGCACAGAGAGGAGAACCTTGCTTCTCAAAGTGGGGTGTGGGCACCAGCAGCAAGGGCATCCTCCCCAGAGATGTTAGAGCCCTCCCCCGCAGATCCACCGTACCAGAGCCTGCATGTTAGAGACCCCAGGCCATCTGTGTACATTAATGAGCAAGAAGCGCTCATTTAGAGCACGGCTTCTGAAGTCGCCCACTCCGGTTTGAAACCAACTTCATAGATGTGCATCCTTGGGCAAATTTCTTAAATTTCCTGTGCTTCAGTTTCCTGGGCTGAAGGACACTGTGTCTACCTCACAGGGTTCTGGTGAGGATTAAACGAAATCACATCTATCTATACATACAAGCACCTAGGATGGAGACTGGTACATGGTAAACATTCAATAGCCATTTGACCTTTCATTGTTTTTAATCCCCACAAAGCTCAGATCTGGATCCGTGGCAACCTGGCCTCTCCCTGGAACAAGTTCTCACCCCCTGTATTCTCACAGCTGACTCTAAACCATTCAAGTCGTACGGCATCTGTATTTGCTATTCCCTGCAGAAGCCCTTGTCTCCACAGGCACCATCTACCCTTGGCTGTGGAATGCAGGCCCTCCCTGACTCTTGGGCCTCTGAGTCATGCAGAGCGCAAGCACCCCCTCCCAGCCTCCCGGTTCACCTACCTCACCCTTTGCAACTCAGAGGCCAGGCTGGGGCACAAAATACCAAACATTTCTTTTCCATTATTCTCTCTAGGCAATGCCCAGTGAATTCCCTCTGGAGTAGGAATTTGTTTCTGAACAACAGACTCAGTGTCTGCAATGATTTTTTTTTCTGCTCTCGTGGCTTCTGTGTCCTTAATGATAAGTCCTTTTTTAGGCTCAGCCTCTCAGCCTAGATGATGTCTGCTTGGCCTGTGTACCATACCTGGAGTCCCCAGGGAGTCCCCAAGTTTTGTATACTTTACAGGCTCATCAAGGTTAGGTTAGAACTTGGCAGCACTCACCAGGGACTGGCACCACCACTCTGTTTTCTGGGTGGCAACAAAAAACAAGAAACTATATAGAAAACGCCTAGTGGAGAGAGGGAGGGAGGCAGGGAGGGAGACAGAGAGAGAAGGAAAGAAGGAAATTCTCATTCCTTAACTGAAATTTGATCAAAAAGCCCTGCCTGGGACCAATGCAAATTGTAAACACCGCTCTGGCCTCTGTGTCTGAGGTGACTCCTCTAACCTGTCCTCGGAAAGGCCTGTGGCTGCAGTGTTTCACCCAGAGGGGAGACGGGCTTGTCCTGACCCATCTACACACTCTTTCTGGTCCTCCCTCATGAGCAGGAGCCCACACTCAAGGACCTCTGTGGCCAGGGAGAAGAGCCAAAGAAACTGGCTCGTATGGCCACTAGGGCTCTCGCTGCTCGGCCCCGCCTTCCTGCCTCCTGACGGCACATCCCAACAAGCTGCCTCTCTCTGTGCCGTCGCTGCTTCCACCTCCAGTTAACAAGCTGCTAATCAGAAAAATCACCAACAGGGCTTAAGAAACCCAAGGGCTCGAAGATTCCTACAGACATCACGATACACCATACGAGCGCAAGGAAACAAAGACCTACAGCCAGCCACACACGACACACCCTCTCACACGCACAAGACTGACGTCCGCAAGCATGCCTCAGTCCGGCCGCGCGAGGTGCCACCTTCAAGGCCTCTGGTTGCTGGGGACATGGAACAGAGTCCCCTACCAAACCTCACATTTTCTCCTCAGGGCTCAGATGGGGGTCTAGTGGTGAGAAGGTGGGCTCCCCAAGGGGCAAAGGCAGGAGATGTGCTTGTCCACAGGAGGATTTTCCATGAAGAAACCTGAGACCCCTGGAGGAGTCCAGCTGGCAACTCAGCGCTGACCAAGGCACTTGATGTTCGCTTCAGCCTGTCTGCACTCCCTAGCGTGCCAGGGCACAAACACCAGACTCGGTGCCAGACCTTCAACGCCCTGCAGGCTCTTCTGAGGAGGAGGAGTCGGGCAATGGGCCTGGGGCCAGAGCCAGACTGTGCTCAGCCTCCTTTGGGCGAAGTCACAGTGACCCCAAGTGGTCACTTTCGTAAGGCACCCTCCGAACAGGGCGCCACCTTCCAGGGGCCAGACGGGAGGGAGTGGGCTGCAGAGACCCAGGCAGAAGAGAGGAGAGAAAGGGCAGAGGCTTCCACATCCCTCCTCCTCACAGAGCTGCACATAAGGGTGTCTGTCCCCCTATTTGTGTTAAAGGGCTGCTGCAAGGGAAGCAGGAGAGAAGCCAGGTGGGAAATTTTCAGCTTGTGCTTTGGCTTCTTCAGCAGGAAGTGCTTGTTCACAGTAGAGACCAGAGACGGACGTTCCGTCGGACGGAGGGTGCTGAGCCGTGCTTCTCATTAATCTCACTGGCAACAAGGAAGTTGCACCTGAGGTTTGTGCGGCAGTCCCTTCCTTAAAGTCAGCACGGAATCAGCTGCTTCTTTTGATGCTCAACATGATCCCCACTCCCAAAGCAGGGAGATGTCCTCCAACTCCTGACACATTCAGGGAACCCTGAAGAGGCGTCTACCACTACCCAAGAAGATAAGGATGGGGAACCTGGGAGCTTAGATCTCCATTACATTACAAAGTAGATTGTTGCCTATCTGGTATGATTTCAGGGGATCCAGAAGGTCCTCTGTCTCCAAACACCTCCCCATCTATGAAACGTCTGGTACCCAAATTCCACTGCTGGAAAATTTCCCTATGAGGGCCCCTCCATTAGGTCCCTGGTTTTCATGACTTATTTCACCTGATCTGCCTTGTTCCCTCTGCCTGTGATGCCCTTTCCCCAACCAATGTCTCCTGAGCCCTCAAATCCCAGTTCAGAGATATCCTCTCTTGGAAGTTTTCCCAACCCTCCCCAACACCACCCTGCCACGCTGGATGAATATATTTTTTTCACTATGCTACATACGGAATTAAAATATTGAAAAAATCAAATCCCTTGACCCAAAGACCTAAGAGTCTAGTGAGGATACTGACATGAAAAGTAGCAATAACACTATAATAACATAATTGCTATTAAAACTAAGAGATTGACTGTAAGCTCCTTGGAGACAGGGTCCTCAGTTTTTCCTTTCCTTTGGAGGTGTGTTACCGATGCACTAGACCAACCAAATCCCTAACCCCAGTTTGGTACACCTGAGCTTCACAGACACTTGGGAGATGAGAGCAGGAATTTAGATATGGAGAGAGTCCATATTTCTGCACGTCCACCTGAACCCGAACAAGCCTGCAGACCCCGGGTGTCTTATTCATGTTTTTGCGGCAAGAGGCAGCAATCTCAGTTTCATGGGCCTCCTCCTCTCACTCCTCACCCACTAGCAGCAGGAAGCATTAAGAATAGGTTTCTTAAACAGGGGCAAGTGAGTCATTCTGCCTTTATCGCCCATGGTCCTTGAAGTGCAAGTGAGAATTTGCTAGTTCCTCTTACTCTCCAGGCCTAATTAATCTCTTCCTGGTCACCATGCCCTATCCTGACCACCAGAGAATTCCGTATCTCCTTCCCACTACCTTTCCTAACCCTGGCTGGCCTCCAAGGTCCAACTCAAGTCCCTTCTCTAGAAAGCCTTCTCCGGCTATTCCAGCCATGCTGACCTCATCGCTCCTCTGAAGTGGTCTTAGTTATCTGCCCCTGGGGTAGCACCAAATTCCAATGTGCTTACTCCACTCCCCTCTACTAGCCTGTAAGACTGTTAGGGACAGAGACCATGCTATGATGTGTCAGAAAGAACAAAGGACTTGGGTTCCAAACCCAGTTTTATCATATATTAGCTTTGTGACTTTGGTCAAGGAAGGGACTTCTCTGAGCCTCTGTTTGCTCATCGGTTATGTCCTCCTGGCAGAGCTACAGGGGAAATAAATGAGATAACATGTGCAAATCTCTAAGAAGCTATAGTTAAAAATACTACTGTTGACCATCAACCACTCAAAAATTCTCCTTCAATTTTTATCCCTCCTTTCTTCCCTCCCTTGTTTCATTCTTCTTCTAGATTACCTATTGCAGGTAGTTCAGTGCTTGGCCTATTACAGATTTTTTTTTATCTCATTAAGGACAAGGGTGCCGTCCACTCAGCTCACCCTGGCATCCCCAATACACAGCCTTGTGCCCAGCACAAAGGAAGCCCTCAATAATATGTGCCGAGCAAATGAACTGTGTGCTTCGGGAGTTCAGAGAAGAATGGGTGTGCAGTGAAAGAGTTGAGAAAAGCATCAACCCAAGTTGAACAAAAGAAGTTCTATAAGGGATGGAGAGTGGTGGTTTCCTAAGGGATGAATTTTCTGAGCAATTGTTAAGAAAGGGAACTGAGCCATTTATATGCTACCACTTGCAGGAGTTGAATGGAAAGATAAAGGGAGCATTAATAGAGAGCAATGCCATCTTTAAAAAGTGAGAAATCCCTAGAAGTCCTCGAAGTGCTGATATATAAGTGTATTGGATATGCCTCGGATACACATTTTCCTTTCCAGCAGAACTGTACTTTACCTGCTGGCAAAGAGCAACAGTTCTCTTGTAGCACAGGAAGAAAGCTGCTGAAAATCAAAGGCAAGCAGCAGGCAGGAACCTATAAGTGAGTCCCACTTTCCCATCCCCTAGACAGAAAGCCTGGAAGTGAGTACTTTAAATTCTGCTCTGCAGTTTTCTGGGAGAAGATGATTCCATTGTAAATTATTGAACATTTCATTTAAGCTTCATAAATAAGAAACTCGGATGAAAATGTTACATGTTAGATCCGTTTGGCAACATATAATTTCTGTCTTACTCCCTCGATCTGTCATCTTTCATCTACGTCGGAGAATTTCTACTTCATTATAGCCAATTGAAGGTCTCAATCAGTTCCCTGAGAAAAGTAGTTTATGTCCCAAAGGTAATCTAATTTTTCCAAGCAAGGATGTACCTGGGACTCACCGCACATCCTGACGGAGATAAATGTGTGCTTCGAATGGATCTGGGGGCGTTGCAATCACCCACTCAATCTAGCAACAGGTACTCAGCCCAGCCAGGGGACGGCTCCTCGCTGACACCTGGACTCTCTGAATCACTGGTTTCATCAGAGCTGACAGGCTAAGCCTCGGCAAGCTGACAACAGGTGTGCTGAGGACCAACCTGTACCTACCTGGGGCACACAATAAAAGGACTCAAAATAGTTCCCTGGAATAGTTCTCTGAGCAAGGTAATAATAATATTGGTTACTATCACAATGGGCCAGGCGCTGTACTTTATACACACTGGTTCATTTAATCCTCATAATGACCCTCTGAGATAGATACTGTTATTCTTCCCATTCTCCAGAAACTGAAGCTCAAAGATGTTAAATAATCAAAGTTTCACAGGTTGAAAGTGGCAGAGCCTGAATATTAACGACCTCAATATGGCGACCTCAAAGTTTGTCAGACTTCAAAGTGCACCTCCACTGGTGTTGGCACATTAGATAAAGAAAGAACTAAGCGTTAGGAAATGGATGGAGCTGGTTAGAGAAAGGAAAAAGAGAGCTGATTCTAATGCATTCCTTCCAGGGAGCCTGGTCAGTAGACCTGGCGGGTTCTGCCACACTCAAGCATGGAGGGATTTATTGCAGAGGCTGCAGTGAAGCCATCCTGCGGAGGGGGTGCAGGACCCTCTGGCTACCGTGCAGCATTCCCCTTTATTAAACCAAGCCATTTGTTAAAGAAGGGCTGCTCAATGCATTTCCTATCAGAATCATTCTTCTTACCTCAGGGACACTAGAGAATTCACAGCTGCTCTGGGGAGGGGATGAAATGAAAGGAGGGGTGGAACATTCCAGTCCTCTTAAAAGCCCTGAACTCTGAGGCCAGAAGCCTGAGTGTCATCTCTAGCTGGTCACAGATGTACTCTTTGCCTTAGTTTCTTTTTATAAAAAGATGGTGTACTGGTTTGAATAGTGTCCCCCCCCAAAATCGTGTCCACCTGGAACCTGTGAATGTGGCCTTGTTTGGAAATAGGGTCTTTACAGATGAAATCAAGTTAAGATGGGGTCATAATGGATTAGGGTAGGCCCTAAATTCAAAGCGACCAGTGTCTTTATAAGAAGAAGAGAAGACGTAGACACACAGGGAGAATGCCAGGTGTTATGGACTGAATGTGTCCTCCTAACATTCATATGTTGAAATCCTCATTCCCAATGTGATATTAGGAGATGGGGCCTTTGGCCTTTGGGAGATGATTAGGTCATAAGAATGGAGCCATCGTGAATGGATTAGTGTCCTTACAAAAGAGACTCCAGGGGTCGGCCCAGTGGCCAAGTGGTTAAATTTTCACGTGCTCCGCTTTGGCAGCCCAGGTTCGCAGATTCAGATCCTGGGCATGGACCTACTCCACTCATCAGCCATGCTGTGGAGGCATCCCACACATAAAACAGAGGAAGACTGGCACAGATGTTAGCTCAGGGTTAATTGTCCTCAAGCAAAAAAAGAGGAGGATTGCCAATGGATGTTAGCTCAGGGTGAATCATCCTCACCAAAAAAAAAAAAGAGAGAGAGACTCCAGAGAGTTCTCTCACTTTTTCTGCCATATGAGAACACAGCCAAAAGATGGCCATCTAAGAACCAGGAGGTGGGGTCTCACCAGACATCAAATCTGCTGGTGCCTTGATCTTGGACTTCTTGGCCTCCAGAACTATGAGAAATGAATGTTTGTTGTTTAAGCCACCCAGTCTGTGGTAGTTTGTTATACCAGCCCAAGCTGACTGAGACACCATGGGACAACAGAGGCAGAGACTGGAGTGACGCAGCTGCAAGTCAAGGAACACCAAGGATTGCTGGCAACCACCAGAAGCTAGGAAGAGGCAAGGAAAGATTCTCCCCTAAGAGCCTTCGGAAGGAGCATGGCCCTGATGACACCTTGATTTGGCCTTTAGACTCCAGAACTGTGGGAGAATAAATTCCTGTTGTTTTAAGCCACTTTGTTTGTGGTCATTTGTCACAACAGCCACAGGAAACTAATGCAGATGGAGAAAAGACTCCCCATCCCCCCTTCCTCACAATGTGAGGGTCAAAACACATCAGGTATTTTGAAAAGGACAAATGTTAGACTAACGAAGAACAGCATGATCATCAGCCACGGCTCTGACAGGGCCACACGGAGCCCCGCAAAGAACATACCAAAAGGACTCAGACTGACCATGGCCCCCCGGGTGATGATTTCATCTTGTTGCATTTTCCTACCATCCTACTCCTAATAAATGAGGATGGCTTTCATGCTAGTTTGATGCTAAGAATAATGGCACCCAAAGATGTCCACATTCTAATCCCTGGAACGTAACCGTGTCACCTGTCATGGCAAAAAGGAAATTGTGGATGTGATTAAGTAAAGGACTTTGAGATGGGGAGATTGCCTGTACTATCCAGGTGGGGCCAGTGTAATCACAAGGGTCCTTATAAGAGGGATGCAGAGAGATCAGAGTCAGAGTAGAAGATGGGACAATGGAAGCAGAGGTTAGAGAGAAAAACTTTTGAAAATGTTATGCTGCTGGCTTTGAAGATCAATTAAGGGGCCAAAAGCCAAGGGATGCAGGCAGCCTCTAGAAGCTGGGAAAGGCAAGAAACATATTCTCCCCTAGAGCCTCCAGAAGAAATGAAGCCCTGCTGAACCGTTTTAGACTTCAGACCTCCTGAACTGTAAAATAATAGATTTGTGTTGTTTAGAGCCACTATGTCATGGTAATTTGTTACAGCAGCAATAGGAAATCAATACACCAGTCAAACCGGTTAGTCTGCAAATGAATGTGGGAGAGGGTAGGGAGACACCCCAGATAATTCCAGATATTCTAGGAGGCTCCCAGTGATCCTTTGTATTAAACCCCCAAAGGACTTCCCCAGAGAGGCTCACACCCTTTAGTTGGACCGTTTTTGCATTTTCTGCATCTTCCCAGAGTCCCCAGAAGTCATCCTAAAATTGAATCCATAGCTTTAAATACCCTGGGGCCTGAACTACTGACCTTGGTAGGGAGCCCACAGCAACAGGGCTTCTGCACGCTTCCACACTAAAGGCCTGACGGCACTGTGCTCAGAGAGAAAGTCCATCCACTGTTACTCCCTAGAAGGGACCCAGGAGTCCCCATATGGCCTCAGTCCCTATCTATAAAAGGTGCAGCTTGGTCCTCTACACAACGTTCAAGAAATGCTTTCAAGGCCCATGCTGACACGGTCCCTCCTGGTTACACACTCCCCCAATCCACAGCTTAAGCAAGAAATCCCTTCACCAGTTGTAGCCAACCCGAGACTCTAAGTACCAGAGGGAGACCTTCTACAGGAGAGCACACTTCTGAAGGTCCCTGACAAGAGTGGCCTCACTGCCTTCCTGAGGAGGTCAGCAGCAAGAAGCAAGCTCTGCACTGACCAGTTCATCCTTGGTGTGGATTTCCTAAATGGTGAAACTGGGATTTCCTAACAGGTAAAATTAGCAGGGGATTCAGGAATGACTAAACACAGGATCTGAACAGGAGTCTAGGCTCATTTGCTTCCCTTCTTTCAGCTTTCTCCACCCCGACACATGTGGAATAATGTTTGTTTCTGCATCAACCGACAGATCTGGTACCTGGCACTGAGTATGGAGTTGGAATATCTGCCGTCATGAACTCACAGCAAAGCGTACCAGCCACCATGAATGCCAGGACTGGTGAGTGGGTGGATTGGTGCAGAAGAAGCCCAGGATACTCTGTAAGTCCGAGGAGCCATGGAGGCTTGTCCTGCAAGGACTGGTCAGAAGGCAATGCCCCTTAGTGGACAGGTTCCAGGTGACAGTTATCAGCCTAGGAAAAACTTCTATCTGCAGCTCCTTGATTCCCTGTGCCTAACCTCTAACATCCGATACACAGGATGGAGTCCCACCCCTTTCCCCACAGACGTGCATATGGTGTCCATGGTCTGAAGGGCCGCCCACAGCTGTGCAGAGCAGAGGTGGACAATCCCAGATAGGTTGGTGTCATAGCAGGTCATATTTCTTTTAGACCACCACACAGTAGGCAGAATGTGGTGTCCCTCACCGTCCATGGCAGAAGCCCTCAGAAAGGCCACAGGGGTAAAGGTCTAGACTTGTGAGCAACCCATTAAATCTAAGGGCAATGGAAAAGTCCACCTGAGACCTTTGCTACTCTGAATCCAGCAGTTTTGCTTCCAAATCCCGGGTAAATTTCAAAGTCACTCTAGTACCTTAGGCACAAGCAGCCTGGGCTGGGCTGGAGATTTTGAGCCAATCCCTGTCCCAAGGCTCAGTCTAGCATAGACAACCTCTCTGAAGAACCACATGGACATAGGTACCCTGGAGTCCTCAGATCTAGTTGCCTGTGCAGCATGGCCAGGTCAGTGAAAATGGCCTCAGGAACAAGGGTCGCTACTGTTGCCAGGAATGGCGTCTCTCTACTTGATGGTGGCTCCTGTTTGCCCTGGTTGATTGCTGAGTAAGGCTGGGAGAAAATGAGTACGGAGAGCTTAAAAATCAGCAGCCAGCTTTGCCCCAGAGGTGGATACATTCCGGTGGTGTTGGGACTACTAATGCCTTTCTGCAAATTGTCCATCTATGTGCCAAGCCCCTGGCCATCTCTCAATGGGAAGGTGTTAACAAAATGTGAGATAAGTGTCAGCAATAACAAGCTAATCCTTGTGGTCAGGAGGGCTGCTGATAGCTTAGAAATCCACAAGGAGGTCCAATTCCAATTAATACTGGCCCTCCTGTGGAACCTGTGTGAAATAGGCCACTTATGTTTATCCACAGAACTTGACAGTCCCCGAGACCTCATGGTGACAGCCTCGTCAGAGACCTCCATCTCCCTCATCTGGACCAAGGCCAGTGGCCCCATTGACCACTACCGAATTACCTTTACCCCATCCTCTGGGATCGCCTCAGAAGTCACTGTGCCCAAGGACAGGACCTCGTACACACTGACAGATCTAGAGCCCGGAGCAGAGTACATCATTTCAATCACTGCTGAGAGGGGTCGGCAGCAGAGCTTGGAGTCCACTGTGGATGCCTTCACAGGTACCAGGGCAGCAGAAATTCCAGCCGGGTTCAGGGGTCAACGGATCTTAGTGTGAGAAGGTCATCTAGTTACCCACTCTTTTAAAGCCCCATTTTATTTAGAGAAGAAAGAGATAGATGTAGTAAATACATCAAGAGGGAATGGTTGGAAGTAAAGGGGAGAGATGAGCAATGCTGCCTAGGTGCCTGAAAATTTGTGTCCAGTTTCCTACAGCCTGGACATAGTGGTTGATTCTGTCCGTCTTCCCCTGCCTGCACTAAATCAGTGGGCATTCAGAGGATACATGGGATCATGTTAAAGTCCTTCCAGGATAGAGGTTTTAAATCCTGGATCAGTATTATGAATAACCCACAGAAGTAATGCTGGTTTTATCCTGCTGAGGACATTCATTTTTCAGAATGTGGCTTGGAAAAAGGAGAGTGGACAGGACTGGAGAGTGAGGAGGTAGAAGTGTTGGGTCAGCAGATGAAGGTATAGTCCTTAATAGCAAGAAAAGCAGATCCCTTCAGTCAGATGGCTCTTCTAGCCCGGTGGCCCTACCACCTCATGTGTGTTTCAGAACCATCCATCTTCTCTATTTTGCAGGCTTCCGCCCCATCTCCCATTTGCACTTTTCTCATGTGACCTCCTCCAGTGTGAACATCACCTGGAGTGACCCATCCCCGCCAGCAGACAGACTCATTCTGAACTACAGCCCCCGGGATGAAGAGGAAGAGATGATGGAGGTCTCCCTGGATGCCACCAAGAGGCATGCTGTCCTGATGGGCCTGCAGCCGGCCACTGAGTACATTGTGAACCTGGTGGCAGTCCATGGCACGGTGACCTCTGAGCCTATTGTGGGCTCCATCACCACAGGTGAGGCTGAGGACTTGACAGAAGGTGGTGAAGGGGATTCCCACAGCAGCCCTTGACAAGTCAATGAAATTTACAAAGAGAAACACCCAAGAAATAGGGGACTGCCTCATTTGACTAGAGAGGGTCTGTGAGCTGTTCTGAAACAGCCATCTCTTCCAGGGCTACACAAAATGTAAAAGATGGGAAACTTCCATTTAGAAGGTAGAATGGACTCAATGTCTTCAGGAGGCCAAGGCTTGAATACATTGGTCCAGAAGCCCTCCCACTACCAGCATAGGAGAAAGACCTGGAGATAGTTAGTCTCCGCGAGGAAACAATTCTGTAGAGAGAAGACATCTGTTCCTATTCTGGAGGGCCATCTCTTCACTTCCCAGTAAGGTCACTGATGCAAATGATGATTCCTCAGAATCATATGGGACTAGCATGCAACCATGTAGAGACCTAGTACTTAGAGAATGGGGTTGATTTGTATATTGTTTGGAAAACACAAGCATTCTGAGATGAATTGGATCATTATCATCTCATCATTCCCAAATATAATCCCAAATATGAGTATATATGTGGGTGAGGGCATGTGTGTTTGAGTGGTTTCCTACATACTGACAAGAACTCACAAACTGGACAAGTGGATTAAACACTCAGCTGGTTTTGACTCTGAGATCCTCCAGCAGTCAAAAAAATAAAGCATACAGTGTAACTGAAATACAATTTAGGAAAGTGGATTTGTTCTGGACTGGTACTCTGAAATCCCTCTACAGTCAATAGGCAGTTTTTCCAAATTAAACCAAAGGTGACTGCTCTAAGTAGGAGAGATAGAGTTGGGTTTGTCCAAGAGAAGTTGTCCTAGAGAATATGACCATGTTACCCACAGTTCAAAACAAAACACACAAACTTAAAGGAAAGTTCTCAGTTGGCATTCAGATAGTAATAGTTGCTGCATAGGCACAAACCTTGCCAACTTGACTTCATGTTTTTAAAATATTCTCCATGAACATGGCTTTGGCCACACCTATGAGGTTTCAGGTGAGACTTCAGCCTGACCATGGTTTTAAGGATGCTCTGGTATACAGTAAGGTCTTATAGGCCTCTGGGACACCATTAGCTCTTGGTCCACATAAAACCAAGGATAGGAATTCCTTTTTCACACCATGCTTTCTCTCTTTTTCCCACAACCACTCGGATCCTTGCAGGAATTGATCCCCCCAAAGACATCACAATCAGCAATGTGACCAAGGACTCAGTTATGGTCTCCTGGAGCCCTCCTGTTGCATCTTTTGATTACTACCGAGTATCATATCGGCCAACACAAGGTAATAAAAAGTTATATAATTTCTCAAAGATGAGTGGGATTTGGAGCCGGGGGAAAATTGTTACAAGAGAACTAATGTATCCCAGAGGATATCACCCCCCTGCCTGCATTTTTCCTCCTCTCTGTGGCATGCTCCATCAGAATGAGAGTGGGTTGATGAGGAGCAGCCAAGAAACCCTACACTCACTGACTCCTCTCACAAAAGGCTTGATTACATTCACCCAGAAAGCAGGCCCTTCACCAGCAGAGGTAACTGGTCACCATTATCTAGGCCATGTAGTGAGGAACAAAGAGCCCTAAAAGAATCTGCCAAGAGCCAGGGTCATGTGCACTTTCCTGAGAGAGTAAAGTCTAAGAGTAGAACCTAAAGACCCAGCAGAGCCAGATGGAGCCTTGGAGGGAACCACAGTGACAGTAGTCCTATTTCTGCCACTCTAGCCAAGTTATATGTCAGAAGAAGTTGGCCCAGACCTCCCCTGCATCCTGCCAGTTCTTGCTGGTGCATGTGGCACTGTGAATGAAGTGGAAGGCTTACTTTCAGTAAGGGGGTGGCATAGTTTTTCAGGCTACCATGTCTTTGGGCTGCATGGACCACTCTTTGCAGCCATGCCCTCTATACCACCTTAAGAAAGACCAGCTTGTTAAAAAACTCCCTAATAGTCTTTTTACTTTGCTCCAAGAAGCCTGTATAATGAGGGGATGGGACCAGCATGCAAGTTCTCTCGAAGATCCAACATTCCCAGTCCACACACCATTTCTCTTCCCTCCCCACCAAGTGCTGAGTCTTGCACCTATCCGTGCTTCATGACAAAGCACCACTGGGAGCTCCTATGTAAACTGTACCATGAGCTATGTTGATGAGAGATCCGCTGAACTTTAACTGTGGCTTTTGTTCTTCCTTAGTGGGACGGCTGGACAGCTCAGTGGTGCCCAACACTGTGACAGAATTCACCATCACCAAGCTGTACCCGGCCACCGAATACGAAATCAGCCTCAACAGTGTGCGGGGCCGGGAGGAGAGTGAGCGCATCTGCACTCTCGTGCACACAGGTATGCATGTCTCTCTGTCATGGGCCAAGTCAGGACCCTGGCTGAAGACCTGCAACAAACGCAAGAAGCAAAGAGTGAAGTTGTTCTGGCTGATACAGAGGGCACTGGTTCTGGGCTTGGAGCTCCATTCCTGGGTGCTCCTCTGACTCACTGTGTCGTGCAAAGCAATCTTGCAGCTTCTCTCCTCCCTCATATTTCTCTCCAATACTAGTTTAGAGAGTCACCTTCCAAGGGTCTTATTGGTTTAGGCCAGGAATTTACATGGAACTTCCAAAGTGAAAAGTGACCTTTCACAGACACAAGATGGAGGTGAATTCTAGAACAGACATCTGAATCATCCTATCTAATTTTTTTTTTAAACTCAGAAGGAAATTCCATCTCAGAGACAGAAAGTGTTGTTATTCCAGTAACAACCCTTAAGGTAGGAAACCTCTATCTTATATGTCCAGAAACCACAAGCAGCTGCATTTACTCTTGCTTTAGGCGTCAGGGAGGAAGAAGGTGGTGGCTTTCCTCTGGAAAATGAGTCCCTTCGATGGGGCTGGCTCCACTGCCCCTCCTTCCCTGGCCCCTCAATCAGTCCACCATGCAGAACTAGGAAAGATTCACTGTAGAAGTCACCAGAGGGGACAGTCAAAGTTTTCTGTCCCCAAACCCCAGACCTAACCTCACAGTTAAGCTATAGTTCCCACAGCACATGGGAAAACACCCAACTTGCCTCATTAGGAGAACACCTGGATTTCCTGAGGTTGCTTATTTTCCTCAGAGAGTGGTATTTCCTGAACGAGAAAAATGTAACTTGGAATTCCTCACTGCTTTTGTAGTTGCTCTCAGAAGCCCTAAAACAGCACAGCATCCTAAGGCCATCACCAAAGAAACATTCCTTCAGAAACTCAAGAAAAGTATTCTTCTAAAGATACCAGAGGATATTCGACTCTTCCCTAGTCTCCTTCCAGGCCTATGACTACAGATAACCCAGCCATGTTTTTGGTTCAGTCTTACCCTTTCTATCAAATTATCTGTGACCATTAAAGTATCAACAATAATTGACCCAAGGTGATGCCCAATGAGTCAAAAGAAGCCCCCTCACACCTTCCTGAAAATCTTATTCAAGATGAGAATGATAAAGAAATTAGGCTTTCTCTCATTGAGGACAATAGAATGGATTTGAAAAGCCTCCTACCCCCGAGGTAAAAGAGCAGCAACTCAGGTCGACAGCTCATTCCTTGTGTTCTTGGTCATAAGCAGTAAGCACCTCTAAAGCAGATATTTAATAGTGCACCAACCCAAACCACCCTCCTCCAAGTTCAGGCAGAGCCATTTTATCAACTCCCAATAACCAAATTGCTCACAGAAATGTCTTATTTTGTCGTTGTTTGTTGTTGTTGCTTTAACATGAGGTCTATGATCTTACAACTTTTGGAAATGAGTACTCCTTCAGGATCTCATGCTTAATCTCAGGGAGATCAAGCTAATCATAGTCTGACAAAACTTTTCTTCTTCATTTCTTCTCATAAGGTTGCATTTGAAGAATTCATTGAAGGCAGAGATTATGGATACAATTCAGATGTAAATTGTAAAAATATTTTATGGTTGTTGCTTTGAAATGAGGGACATAGGCAAGCAATAAAAACCTTCAATTAGAGAACAGGGCCAGATCAGCAGCACATCTTGATCCCCAAAAGTAAACTGCAAGACGCTTAGGTTGAGCTGATACCGACACTATTGTAATAACATTCACTTCTAGAATAAATCCCGACTTTATAGACGGGAGGCACAGTAATAAAACAAAGGCACAGAGCATGGGAAAATGAGAATACAAATATGGTCCTACAACAAGGAAACCATGTTCCCCTAACAGGCACTCTTGGCCTTAAACCTAGAAGAATCCCCTTGACTCTCTATGTCACATAAAGGATACCAGAACTCAGTACAGAGGAAGCCTTGTGAGTAGTAAAGCAAGAATTCAATAAACAGATATGACTTTAGAGGTAAGCTGAGTCCTATTCCATCACCGCACAAATATTTATTGAGTACCTTCTAAGTTCTAGGTGCTGGGGACACTTCTGCCTTCATGGAGCTCCCACCACACCTCCTGAAGTTCATCAACACAAATGGTTCCACAGCGTGCCCCTTACATTTATGAAAGTGCAAATATCTTGGGAAGCATATTATCCCATTAACTAAAGAAATATAACAATTTCTATATATTCTTAGTTCTCCACCTAGGTTTAAAAGTCTAAAACACAACAGCCATACTGAGAATCCCCCACAGCACCTGACAGTGCTCTGCACATAAGAAGTTAATGAATTAAAAGGAAGATCTGGGGGCAATCGGGGAAGAGCTGGGTACTTGAGAAGAAGGAGGAAAGGGAGAGGAGGAAGAGCTGATGGAATCAGAGGGGAGAAAGGAGAAAGGTCTCCACTCACTTCATTATTTTGTACAGCAGCAGACATGCATCATGGGTGAAACTACAGGAGACGGTTTGCTACACTTTCATCTTGCAGTTCCTCTTACCTTTACCCGATACTCTCCTATTCTGTTTCAGCCATGGACAACCCTGTGGATCTGACTGCTACCAACATCACTCCAACGGAAGCCCTGCTGCAGTGGAAGGCGCCAGTGGGTAAAGTGGAGAACTACGTCATTGTTCTCACACACTTTGCAGGTGGGTGTCTGCAGCCCTATGTATCAGGCAGGTGGAAATGGGGGGATTGAGGCTGAAGACTAGTATGAAAGGAAAAAAACTAAAACGTTTTGTCAATCTGAGGGACAAACTAGAAACTTTCCTGCTTCAATTTCACTATAAAGCCCTCAAGATGTCCCCAGACTCTGCAAATGGTATCAACTATAGGAATTGAGAAAGCTGAATCAGAAGGGTACAAGAAAGGCACATAACCAAGGACAAATACAAGAACAGAGAAATAGCACTAGGAAGACAAACTTAGAATTGACCTAAGAATTACTGCAAAATGCTACGGGCAAGAAAGCAGACTTGGCTAGATATTCACAGAGGAAGAAAAACACTAAGGTTGTAGGATCATGCTTGAAGCAGATTTGGGTTTTCTCTACCCATATCTAGACCAAAAGATTGAGCCAACATGAAATCTTGAGTGTCAATGTCTTCTTCACCATGTTTGTTCACCTTATGCTATTTGAAGTCGAATGGAGAAGCCCAAAGCAAAATAGCATTGAGCAGTCCAAGTACTAGGCCTAGGAAAATTATCTCCCTGCCTAAATTATACATGTGATCTCAGAACTGTTGTGGGTTACATTCAAGAATCCAGAAAACAAAGATACCGGAAGACAGAAGGCAGGCAGATGTCTTACTTTTCAAAAATGGCAGAGAAAGCCAATTCTGTAAGCTGCAAAGAAGTAAACTGATAGTCAAAGCTTGGGAAAGTAAAACCCAAAACAGACTATTAAACAAATTGGAAAAGGAATTAGTGATTGCTACATACCAGCACAGGTTGTCTAAGAATAAATTTTACCAAAACCACTTTATGTCCTTTGTTTTTTATTGGCAAATCCACTAGCACATTTGTATTTCAGCAAGGCATTAGAAAAACCCACTAATCACCTAGATGGAAAAATACATGATGAGTCATATTTGGAGTTACATAGAACTGTAGCTGACTGAACGACCCTCCTCAAAGAATGAATATCAGTACTATGGATACATCCCAACCCCTCTGTGTGCATGCACGATCCATCTCGACTCCTGCCGTCCCTCCTTGCATATCATGATTCTGCAGTTCCTAATTCTTACCATGCCTTCCCAAGTCACCATGCATTTGCATATGCTGTTTCCTCCACCAGGAAATTCTCTCCCTTCTTGTCTGCCTAGAAAACCCACCCTTCAAGTTTTAGTTTCAACACTATCTCCTCTGTCAAAGCTTCCATTTTTTCCCCTAAGGCAGTCAGATGCACCTGCTCACAGGTACAAAAGTACACAGCTCCATCATAGCAATTAACTTTCATTCATTCAACAAATACTTTTGATGCCCTCCTATGTGCTGTACACTCTAAAGGCTATAAGGATTCAGAGACAAAGTGTGAGCTCTTGTCTTCACAAAACCCACATCTAGTGATGATGCAGACAAGTAAATAGTTACAACTCTATGGGAGCAGTGTCATGATATAGGCAAGCACAAAACACCTTGGACACATCTGATGGGCCACTATGATTTGGGGTCAGGGTGTTGAAGAGAAGAAAGGAGGTGGATCTTAGATAAAATTAAAGAAAGACAATGGGAGAAGAAAGGAAAAGAGCAGCCTGGGTGCATTTACAGAGATATGAGAAAGCATGAGGAGTTTGAGGAACTGCAATAGTTTGACGTGGCTGGAGCAGGGACTGGTGGCAGGATATTCCAAAGGAGGACATTGAAAAAAATAGTCATTATGTTTGCTCTTCCAAAGAGTTCTTTTGGATTTGAACTTGTTTGCATGCCTTTAGACCACAAGGAACTTGACACCTCAGGCCCTACCTAGTTTGGAGAAGTGCCTCACAAACTTTGTTAAATGCTGAATGACTCAGGAATATTCTAAAGGCACAAAGAGGGCTTGGCCCTGATCTAATAAACAGTTTCATCAACAGCTTGAATGAATATAGAAAAGACATGTTCACCAAATATGTATATAAAACAGAACTGTGATCAATAAAATCCAAATTCAAATAAATCTTAATAAACTGAAACAATGGCCCAAAACTCAATCAACAAGTCAAAATGCAACAGAAGTAAATGGAAAGCTCTGCCCATGGGTGCAAAAACTCAACTACATAAGGTTGGTTTGGGTGGTTATAAACAAAGTCTTTGATCAGTAAAAATCTTCATGTGACACCATATCACATGACTATCTCAAAACCTAATGGATTAATATAATTGGCAAAAACAGAAGCAGAGGTTGACCCTGTTTGTTTCATTGAGCAGTACTTCTCAATTATTGTTTCCAATTCTCCTGAGTTTTACATTTCAGCAGGGACACTGATAAACTATTACTGGACTAGAGAAAGGTAGCCAGGATTGTGATGGTTTTAGAATTGTCACATACATGTAATAGGGGACGGGGGCTGAATTTTCTCAGTCTAGAGGAGAGAGGACTTGATTAGGAAGGGTGGTGTGAAGGAAGGGGTCATGTAGACAAAAGACGGCTTAGTCTTTGTAACTCCAGAGGTCTCAGTAGAAGTTATAGAAAAGACAATTTGGCCTCCAAATAAAGAATATTTTTCTCAATTAAGATACAAAACTAGATGAGAGGAGATCCTTGTATGGAATAAAATGCGAAGCTAAATAACCTCTAAAAGATTTTTTCCAAAATTCTCTAATATTGAATCTTAGGAAATGACTTTGAATTTGATAAGTCTTTCCTAAGTTGAATAGCCTTATTCAATCTTTATCCATGTTCATCTGATTTCAGTTGCTGGAGAGACCATCCTGGTTGATGGAGGCAGTGAGGAATTCCAGCTTGTTGACCTGCTGCCTAGTACCCACTATACCATCACTTTGTATGCCACCAGTGGGCCTCTCACCAGTGGCACCATCAGCACCAACTTCTCTACCCGTGAGTACATGGTCAGCTACATATCTGGTATCCCTAGAGGCTTTTGTGGATCCTGAAAATGACCAGTTTCCATGTGGTGGACTAAATTATAGTCTTTAGGCTTTGGACACTGCAGCTATGAATATAAGAATATATTTTAGTAAACTGTGGCCCAAATGCCAGTGGAAGTGAGCTGCAGCTCTTGGCCAGCAGACACATGTCTGTTTTCTGCTCTTATCCTGGGTCTGACTGACAGCAGTAGAATCAGGCCAAGAGAGGCCAGTACTGGAAATGCATCTGGCCCAGAAAAGTCTGCATATTAAAGGGCTTGATATTGGGGAGAGAGTTGCTGGGTGCAGTCATGGCCAGGAGAACAGTAGACAAAGGTATAGATGTCGGAATGTTATAAGCTCAAAAGTGAACTCACAGACATGCAGATTTAACAAGGTCATGATTTCAGACATAGAGGGTGAGATTGGAAGATGTCACAACAAGGCCCAGAGGCCCAGATGAGGGAAGAGGGGAATAGCTGCAAGAATGATCATGACGCTGAATGATTATTTTCTGACCCAGGAGCACTCTTTATGCTCCTGTCCAAGTGAGAGCTGGGGTCAGCAGTGAGCAGCCCAGAGACCACATAGGTGGGCAAATAAGTACACATGCCTGGAATCGAACAGGGAGGAACTGGAGGGCCAGGCACTCTGGCATTTCCTCCTCTTGCAGTCTTGGACCCTCCTGCGAACCTAACAGCCAGTGAAGTCACCAGGCAAAGTGCCCTGATCTCCTGGCAGCATCCCAGAGCAGAGATTGAGAACTACGTCTTGACCTACAGATCCACCGATGGAAGCCGCAAGGTAAGATTTTTCTGTAAAGGGGAAAGACCATTTCTGTCAAGCAATCCACAGGGTACAAATTGGGTTTCCCATTATGGATACACAGCATGCTGTTGAGGAAAGAGTCTGCAAGCCAGAGACTTGGGTGCTAATCCTGGCTCCACTATTCCTCTCTACACAAGTTGGGGCAAAACACTCATCCTCTGTGAGCCTTAGTTTCTTCTCTAGATAATGGGGATATCTACTCCTGCAACTTCACTTGGTTGTGGTGGTGCTTCCAATATGATGATGCAAAGCACATTGGAAACTTCCAAAACTATATAATTACAGGATATTGGAACGATTTTTCACTAACAGGGCCAAGCAAACATGAGCTGAATACCAAATTCAACAGTCTTTTATGCCTCTTGATAAGCGTTACAAAGTCTGCATCTATATAGCCTACAGTAAAGAGATGACAAATTTCTGTTTCACGTGATCAGTTGAAACAGTCCATCTAGAGCACTGGTTGTCAAACTTCTGTCAGCAGTAGAATTCTTTTTTAAAGTGAAATCATATTCAGAATAGATTTCAACAGAGCTAGTCTGTTGGCTATGGAGTAGGGAGGCCTAGGATTCTGCTTCCTCACTTCTCTAGGAGGCCCAGTGCAACGTGAAAGCCACTAGATTCGATAATCCAGGTGCCCATGTTTATCCCAGTGTGCATCTGTGAGATGGCAGCTGGCCTAAATCTCACACAGGAGCTGTCCTCTCTGCTTATTGGCTCGGTTCTCCTCATTGTGGGATGGAGAGGATAAAGATGGCCACTGCAGTACTGACCTAGCTGGCCACAGGGCCTGGACTTCCCTTCCCCACTCCCTTGATTGCAAGCCAGTCGCTCTCTTTTACCTTCCTTCCTCTGGTTCATTTCACAGGAGCTGATTGTGGATGCAGAAGACACGTGGATCCGACTAGAGGGCCTGTCGGAGAGCACAGACTACACAGTGCTCCTGCAGGCGGCCCAGGACACAGCACGGAGCAGCATCACCTCCACAGCCTTCACCACAGGT
Source organism: Tapirus indicus (assembly GCA_031878705.1). Lineage (NCBI taxonomy): Eukaryota > Metazoa > Chordata > Mammalia > Perissodactyla > Tapiridae > Tapirus > Tapirus indicus. The sequence continues at coordinate 84,103,858 of CM062922.1, forward strand.
GAGAGACTTACCGCCACTTTGATCCCTTCTTCTCTGCTGCATGACGTTTGTCTGCTCAGCAACCTCTGCTGAGACTTGGCCAGGGAGGAGCCTATCAAAGAAACTCAATTGCCTCTTTCTGCGAAGAAAAGTAATTTTTTCCTCCATTACCAAGGCCACCATAAGAACCAGCAGTGCAAATCCCTGGTCCACCTGGACCAAATAAATGCACCAAGTAAAGACATCAGGTTCCTGTTGAGATTTTCTGCAAGTGTTTTTCCAGCAAAGTTCAACCTTCCCTCCCTCCTTCCTCTGCTGCCTGTAATCAGAGATTCCACTAGTAAAAATAGCGGTAGTAAACCCCCAATATTAAATCTATGGTTCTTCTCTATGCACAAAGCATTTGTGCATTCCTGTGGTCTCAACTCAGTCCTTACAACAACTGGTGAGGAGGGCCCTGTTATCCCCACTTCACAGACGATGAAACTGAGGGGCACAGAAATAAAATGACTTCCACGGCTAGTAAGTAGCTGAGTCAGAACTTGAGTCAAGCTCTTCTACTCCTAAATCCAGCTGTTCCTCCTTGCCTTCCCTCATTCAAGTATGAGCAGAAGATACTTGAAAATGTCCTTAAGGGATAAGAGTGCCCTGATGTGTATAACAGGAAATAAACTAATATCTAACTTTTGAGGGCTATTTGACTGGCACTGTTCTAACTGCACTACATGCATGATTGAATTTAATCCTCATGACAGCCTGTAAGGTATGTTCTATTATCCCTATTTACAGATGAGGAAATGGGGCCACAGAGAGGTGAGGTAACCCACCCAAGAGCCCAGAGCTCTTAAATAGGAGAGCTGGGATTTGACTACAGTTGTTCTGGCTCTGGGGTCTGTGCTGTGAACAATCCTTTCTGCCTCTCTACAGTCTGTAGTGTGGGACTGCCCAGTCCAGACTTTGAATTCCCTCCCTGCCCCATATTCTGGGGTTGTGGCCGTGCACATGTGTGGGGCAAGTGCGAGCACATCCCTTATCCCTAGACACATGCCTGCCTGCCATCTCAGAGCACCAGGATGACTGGATTCCTGCCCATGCCCCATCGCCAGAGAGAGGTGACAGAAAGTCTCCCATCCCTACCCAGGTGCTTCCACCTCTAGACTTGTTCTAAATGACAAAGCAGAACGCTGGACCAAATGGACCAAATGTCACCAGGGGTTCTTTAAGGTAGTGAGATTGTGAATGAGTCCCCTTTTTCCTTCTTTTTATACTTTTCAATATCTTACAAAGTGCCTGCAATGGGTACAGTAATATAAAAACAATTTTTTTAATTAAAAAAATAAAAATAAACCTCAGTCTCACAACCAAGACAAGGATTCAAGACATGTCCCTACCAAGTGGAACTTGGAGGACACCTCATCTCTTTTATGGGGCTGAAGTCAATTACGCTCACCCTTCCTGCCCTTTCAAAGAGGTCTTGTCTCAACCAAGATGCTACCCTCTTCTTGTTCAAGCCCTGCCCTGTACGTTCACAGGTTAGTTAAAGGTTCCCCCATGGTCCTCTTTTCCAAGCTACCACCCAAAGACCCATGTATTAGAGCTTTTTACTGAATTAAAAATTTCTTTTCCATAAAAAGGATGCAGATGACAAAAATGTAAACAGAGCCCCCAATTTCCATATTTACTAGGTCTGAATTAATCATTCCACCCCAAAATGCATGGGTTTCAATGCTTGCTCAGTGTAGTAGGAACTTTTAAATCCCATCCTGGTAGTGCCACAGCTACTGGTTGTGCAGTATGACAATATACCTGAGGTTTCTGCAATGTCTTGCTCCATTGCAGAAGCGACCCTGGCCTCTCTTAGATGAAGCTGCCCCAGGAGGTATGCAATAGTTTGGGTGTGGGATCCCAAATCCAGCTGGAGGCTCAGCAAGATCCAATAAACAGAGGGTTAACAATTTCCAGAAATCTGGAGAGGAGGCCAGGGTAGTGGCTTTGTTTGGTGGACAGTACAGGGGGACCATCAGGATGTATTTAGGTGTGTTTGTTTTTACAAGACTGCAACTGACTCTGGGCTCCTGGGGCATGACCAATACCAAATCAGAGAGGAGAAAACTGAAGAGCCCACATTCTCGTACAGTGTGGTTACTGACCGAGCTGCTCCATGGAGAGTTTGGGGTACCAGAGAAGAACTTGCCACTACTACAGTGGTACATGGAAAAGATGTGTCCATGTTTGGAAGCTTTTGCAGAGTTTTACTGGAAAACTCAATTTTAAATTTAAGTCACCGACGCTACCAACCCTGCTGGCTTTGTCTTGGAGATTTATCAGAACACACTGAAATGAGTGGTTGCAGAAAGAAAAGTTTGTGGACAGAAGTAATGCATGTGAAAACACCTTGCACACAGCCTGGCACACAGCAGACACGATCAGTGTTGGTGGAAATGAATAGTTAAATCCCAGCTGCAGATCTCAGAAGAGGGGCTCCTGGTGAAACAGCTGTAGGAAAGGATTCTCAATATCCCGCACAGGGATGGCACAGGCAGAGGTACTGCCTGCGGAGTGTGATGTCCAAAGTCCCTCTAATGTCAGGCTCTTTCTGCCACCCTAAATGCAAATTTCCTGTGTAAATTTCACAAAGCCTACAGTTATTTGCATGCCAATATTAATGAGTCCTCATTGTCCCATGCCCTTCCCCCATCTTTTCTACCCCCATCCTCCAACACCCCCGCCAAAAGCAAATTTTATTAAAGAGGAAGACAATACCAGCCTACAAGCTTCCTAAGTTTGGGGATCAGGATGTTAGCAAGAAGAGAAAGATTGGGGTTTGCCTGAAAGGTGGCGTGAGCCAGAAGCCTTAAGGTTGAGTCTGCAAGGAGGGGCCTCCAGCGCCCTGGCACCCAGGTGTTCTCATCCCAGGAGTCCCCTGCCAGCCGCCATAGAGCTCCCCAGATCCTAGATCCCGCGAGATCGGGCTTCCTCTGGGAAGAGGGGTTGCAGCAGCAGCGCCGGGGGCTTGGTTCCACCGTTTGTTGAGCCTACTCTCATGCTCAGCGCGTTCCAGCCTGTCCTCTCCCTGCCCTTCCATCAGGACCAGCATTTACTCCTCACACACACAACCAAAGCCACATCGGACACCCTGTGGGCTGCATCTGCAGACTCCTGTTTGCCTGGGGGGAAAAAAAGAAGAAATGAAAGAAGCAAAAACGAAGTGCAGAGTATCTTCACTTACTTGAAAGATTGGAGTGCTTCCAGTCTGTACCCCATGAATTACTCCTGCTGAGCAAGAAGTCTGAGGAACGCCAGGGCATTCCAATTGATGACAAAGCAGGGCTGATGCATTTAGAGGCTAACTTCGTTCTAGTACCGGCATCCTTCCCGACTTCACTGACGGTACCTGAGCTTTACCACTTAGCAGCATCCTGTTCTTAGGACGGGCTGATCTCAGGGGAGCCTTCTAAGCGTTTTTTATGCTTTATCTTGTGGAACAAAAGAGCCTAAAGTTGCACCCCAAAGTGGCCACCATCCACTGACAAACCCTCATCTTGTCCTGGATGGGCCAAGAAAAAAAGACTCATTTCAAGCAGATGCCTACTTAATGGTCTGGAAAAGAGCTGGGATGTTAAATAAAAGAAAATAAAAGGGAGAGAGAGAAACGAGAACTGGCTCCCACAAAACCTCAAAAACCTCCTTTGATGGAGATGTCTTCCCTTGTTGCATAACTGCCATATAACATAAGCCCATTTCATTCTTTCCGTCATGATAATAGCATCCTGTCCTCTTGTCTCTGGTGTTTGCACAAGACTCTGGGGGGAATTACATACAAGGAGTATGGAAGAGAAAAAATATGGATACATTATTCATAATTTACTGTCGCCTGAAATTTCATCCAAGGTCTACTTGTCTTTTAGAGGCATGAATATAAATGAGGAAACAAATATTCCCCGCAGAGCAACAGGGACTTGGTGAAATGATCTTCTGAGAGGCAGGTTTCATTGTCTCTTTTAATGCTGTAAGAAGCAAACAAGGCGCTCGCTAAAGCTTGTCCTCAGAGACAGTGAACACTATAAAATAGGTTGTCTTGACCTTGAGGTTAAGTGAAGACAATCATTTGCAGAGGTACCCAGAGACGGGTAATGAGTTTTCTTTATTGCCTTTACTCCAGTCCCTGCTATCCCACATCCAGGCTGAGCTGCTCTCTGGGGCTTTTGAGGAAAACTCCAGGAGTCTTAATGCAAGCTTCAGTTTTTGAGGTTATGAATATTAATAAAGATTGGCAAACCATGGGTTCTGGGACAATAGATGGTGGATCATGCAAATCCACATAGTTATCAGTTGGAAAGGAAAGCCTAATGACCAGTATCCACTGCTCTCTACCCTTATATACGCCACACTTCCCTCTCACCAAAGTAGGGGCTACTCCCTGTTCCACTGCTTAGAAACACCTCAAGCTCTTCCTCATTGAGACAAGCAGACCCGTAAAAGGAGAAGTTCACCTTCTTTCTTTAGGACCTGACTGTGGGGAAGGAGGTAGGGCACTAAGCATCCCATTAACACAAACCATTCTGATGCACATCCAACATGGGTAGATGGATGGGTGTCAGACGAGAGGTTTGAAGTAACCGTACTGCTCAGTTTATCGCATACCACAAATGTCAGTCTCCAACAAGGACCCTCTCTATATTTATTCATTTATTTCCTTCCACCCCCAACTTTTCTTCCACCTTCTATTTGCAACCATTCTGATGTCTATTTGCAGCCATCAGAATGTGTTAAATTTGTATCTTTTGTTGTGTTTTTTAAAAATGTGTTCTTATAAAATTGCTTTGAGTATATTTTAAATGTATGTAAATGGTATTGGATTACGTAACTCATTCCCTGTTCTATTTTTACTCAGCACTGTTTTTAAGATCCGTCCATGTTGTTATGCATGTGAATAGTCTTTTGCTTCCAACTGTTGCAAAATACTGCATGGTGTGCACCCATCACATTTCACCTGTCCATTCTCCCAGAGAGGAACATGAGATTGTCCCCTTCCTCCCACCACTACAAATGGTGCTGCAGCGGATACCTTGTATGTATCCACTTATAAATCAGCGAGGCAATGCATTGGGGATATATACCCTGAAGAGGAATGACTGGGTCATAGAGGATGTGTTTACATAGTTTAACTAAGCCTTGTTCTCCTGAACGGCTGTACTAGTCTACACTCCCTCCAATGGTGTACGAATGCTCCTATTTCCTAACGACATGTATCATTCCTCATGACTTGACATGATTCAGCTTTGAAATTCTTGACAGTCTAATAGGCATAATTGATATCTCATTGTTCTAGTTGAATTTCTTTAAATAATAAGTTTGACTTTAAACATCTCTTCATATGCTTGTTAGGCTTTCAAATTTTCTTTTTCTGTAAATTGCCTGTTCACATAGTTTGTCCATCTTTCTATCAGGGTTCCTGTGCTAGATAAGTATTAGCTCGTGTTGTTTGGGCTTCTGAAGTCTTAAGAAGTCTTTCCCTCCCTGTGGGACACAAAGCTATTCTTCTAAATGTCTTTCTATCAACTTTCTAGATATATTTTTTATATTTATTCTCTTTTGTATGTGGTATTAGGTAAGGATACAGTTTCATTTTTCTTTCTATAGTGAGCCAACTTCCTCAATTTTATTTACTAAATAATCCATCTATTCTCCACTGATTTGTGGTGCTTTATTGTATATTAAGTTCGCATCTGTACATGGATTGAACTCTGAACTCCCTAGGGTCTATTTGTCTGTTTTTGCCAACACTGCATTGAGTTTTTATATCTATGACTTAATATCTTAATAGCTGGTAGAACAAGTTTCCTCACTTTTCTTTTTCAAAGTGGACTTAGGTATTTGGTGACCTTTGTTTTTCCATAGGCATCTCAGAATAACTTTATCAAATTCCCCAAATGAAACTTCAACTTGAATTTGGATTGGAATTGTAATGAATTTGTAAATTAATTTGGGGAGAACTGACATCTTTATAATACTAAGTCATCCCTTCTAAAAGTATATGATGTATGTTCACTTATTCAAATCATCTTTACGTTCTTTAATAGGGTTTTAAGTTTTTCTGTGTAACATTGTTTATGTTCTTAGCTAATTTCTGAACATTTTGTAATTTTTTTATTGCTTGGTGACTTTTATCTAATTTTAAAAATATTTTCTAGTTGGTTGTTGCTGTTATGGAAAATTGCTATGGACTTTTGCATGTTGATCCTGTATCTAGAAATCCCGCTGAACTCTCTTATTAATTCTAATTACTATTTTATTTCTGTTAATATTTTTAGGTAAATGTGTTATATCAGTTACAAATAATAATAGTTTTATCTCTATATTTCTAATTCTTATACCTCTTATTTATTTTTCTTTTCTTATCACCTTAGCTAGGACCTCCAGAACTATGTTAAACAGTAACAGTGATATTAGGTAACCTTGACTTGTTCCCATTCTAAAGCTTCATGTTGCATAATTTTTACTAAGTATTCATTTTTTAAACTTCTTTTTAATTTTAAAAAAAGCTATTTAATCTTTTCTAAAATAAATATATAATTGGCTAAACTTAAATAAATAAGAACATTATTTGCTTAGGTTTGAAGTTCAAAACGTGTTAAATTACAGTATTTTCTTCTATTCTAAGCTAAGAGTTTTTGTAATAAACTTTATTAAATTTTATCAAATGTCTTTTTCTCTATTAATTTAGTTAATTACATGATTTTTATCCTTTAGCTTACTACTGAGGTGAAGTACACTTAAAAATTTTTTTTTTTTTTTGTGGGGAAGACCCTGAGCTAACATCTGTTTCCAATCCTCCTCTTTTTGCTGAGGAAGACTGGCCCTGGGCTAACATCTGTGCCCATCTTCCTCCACTTTATATGGGACGCTGCCACGGCATGGCTGACAGGCAGTGCGTTGGCGGGCACCCGGGATCCGAACTCGTGAACCCCGGGCTGCCAAGAGTGAACTAAACTGCTGCGCCACCGGGTGGCCCCTAAAAAATTTTTTGATACAGTTTTTTACATTACTAGGAGAAACCTCACCTAAATATGATTTTTTAATGCACTGTTGGATTTGATTAGCTAATGTTTTGCTTAGCCTGTTCACATCTACAATCATAAATGAAATTGACATATATTTTTTTCTTGTACATACCTCCTTATGGAGTTTTGAAATCTGTGTTTCACTAACTTCATTTTAAAAAAAGCTGGACAGCTTTCACTCTTTTTTCTACTTTCTTTTAAATAACTTAAGACAGAACTCATCACTAAAACCACCTGGGCATGTTTTGCTGTTGGTTTATTCGTTTCTTTTTTTGTTTTTGGAATGTGAGATGTTTGACTAATACTTCTAAGTATTTAATAATTAATAGATAATTAAACTAATTATCTATCCAAGTTCTTGGTTTCGTCTTGCACCAGTTTTGACTCTTTATAACTTTCTACAATTTATTCGTTTCATCTGAGTTTTAAATTTTAGTGGCATAAAAATCTTCAAAAGACTTTTTATTCTTTTTAATCTCTACTGTATCTGTAGCTGTTTTCCCTTTTTCATTTTGTTTTTTTCAACTTCTCTCTTTATTTCTTGATCAGTCTTGCCAGTGATTTACTCTGTTAAATATCTTAAAAGAACCAGCTTTTAGATTTAAGATCCATATTTGTGTTTATTTATTCCTATTGATTTCTTAAATGTATCAATATATCTTCCCTCTAAGAATCCAGATACTTGATCATGCTTTCAGATTCCTCTGGATTCCTTCTTACTTCCTATACTTTCACCTCTACCCAAACAAACCCTGTTTAGGTTTTGGCTCTGGGTTGTTATGAATAGGCTTTCTTTTTTCTCTTCTTTTATTACAGCATTTTATTTAAGACAAAAATAATAATTTTACTCAAGTATTAATCACCCTTACTTTTCGTATCTCCAGCATTTGTCACTTCTTAATTGTGTGCTTACTCTAAATTTTCAGTAAAGGATTTTATAAGGTAAACCTTGTGAAATCTCATATGCCTGAGGAAGTTTTTTTTTTTTTACCCTCACATTTGAATTGCAATTTGATCATAGATATAAAATGCTAGGTTCAAATATTTGTTTCCTTCATATTTTAAAATATTATTCCATTGTCTTCTCATATGCAGTGTTGCCATTGAGAAGTCTGATGTCAATCTGATCTTTGTTCTTCTGTAGGTAGTCTGCTCTTTCTTTCTAGAAGCTTTTAGAATGTTTTTCTCTCTTCTTGACAACCTTACACTTCACTGTATGTCTTGGAGTTCATTTATCTTTTTGTCTCCAGTTTGACACTCTATGAGCCCTTTAAATCTGAAGTGTTTTATCTTTAATTCTGAGACATGTATCTTCATTATTTCTTTAAACATTTCTTCCTGTTTTTATTTTCCCTTCTTAAGATTTCTATTAGCTAGATGTTGGAATGTATACTCTATCCTCCAAATCTCTTAACTTTTTCTTTATGTTTTCTTTATCTTTACCTTGAATCTTTTCAAAGTACCTCAATCTGATAATCCAATTCATTTATTTATTTTCAGCTGTATCTATATCTCTCTTTCATCCCATCTGTTGCACTCTTACCTTCAACTGTTATATTGTTCATACCTAATATTTCTACTTAATTCTTTATGATTTTTGTTCTTTTTTCATATTATTAATATCTTTCCTTACCTCCTTAAATAAGATCATTATGATTAATTTAAACTTGGTCCATCTATTCTAATAATTCTGCCTCAGATGATTGATGTCATTCATACTGCCTGTCATCTTTCTTTCACAACAGTCATATTCTTTAATGAATGGATATTCTGGCCTGTGAGCTCATGTTCCTTTGGGGTTCTCAGCTGCTCTTTCTGGTAATGTGTGTATTAGAGAAGAACCAAGTGCATGTGAAGGGGTTGGTAATGATTACTCTGTGACAATATAGGGGAGAAGCAAGAATAGAATTTCAAAACTATCTTCTAACTTACCCTCTCTCTTTTTTGTGCTGTTTTTATCTGGTTTTTGTATAGGGTAATGCTGGCCTTATTGAATGAGTTGGGAAATGCTCTCTCCTCTTCTGTTTTCTGAAAGAGATTATGTAAGAGATCATATTGGTGATATTTTTCCTTTAAATGTTTGGTAGAATTGCCAGCGAAGCCACCTGAGCCTGGAGATTCATTTTCTAAAGGTTTTAACTACAGATCCAATTTCTTTAATAGTTCTAGTACTACCTGGGTTATCCATTTCATCTTGGGTGACTTTTGGTAAGTGGTAATTTTTAAGGAATTGATCCATTTCATCTAAGTTGTTGAATTTATTTAGATGGAGTTGTTCATACTATTCAATAGGACATGGATGTGCAATCCCTCTATAGGGAGGGTGGTGAATATTGTCAAACAGTAATACAGTCTGGCATAGGTTGTAAGATGACATTGTGACTTTTACAGAAGGACCGTATATGTCACTATATACAGGACTTGATCTAGCCCATTTTTAATCACATTGTCCCAAATGTCTTCCAAAAACCGAACTTTAATTTCCCTTTGCATAATCATAGGCGGGGCATAGTGCTCACATGGCATCATACATTTAACAGATATTGATTGAGCGTCTACTGTGGGTCAGACACTGTTCTAAATGCTGAGGACAGAGTGATGAACAAGATAAGCCAGATGACTACCCTCATGAAACTTACATTCAAGGGGATGAGGCAGTGGTAAATAGACAAAAGAAGAAAATAAGGTAATTTCGAGTAGTGATAATACTATAAAAAAAAATAAACAGAGTAATGGAATAGGGTCAGATATGAAGAGCTAACTTCTAGGAGAGCTCCTATGGTAGGAAGCTTTCCTGATTGTCACTTGCCACTTCCTCCCCCATCCTAACCCTGAACTCAGCTAGAGTGGTCAGAAAAGACCTCTCTCTGGGGCCGCCCGGTGGTGCAGCGGTTTAGTCCGCGCTTGGCAGCCCGGGGTTCGCGAGTTCGGATCCCGTGCGCCCGCCGACGCACTGCCTGTCAGCCATGCTGTGGCGGCGTCCCATATAAAGTGGAGGAAGATGGGCACGATGTTAGCTCAGGGCCAGTCTTCCTCAGCAAAAAGGGGAGGATTGGCAACAGATGTTAGCTCAGGGCTTGTCTTCCCCACAAAAAAAAAAAAAAAGAAAAGATCTCTCTCTGAGCTGAGACATTTGAGCCAAGACTTGAATGATGAGAGTGAATCACACAAAGAAAAGCATTCCCAGCCTAGGGAAGAATAATTACTATACCCCCAAGGGAAAAAAAAGTTTGGCTTGTTCAACAGATTAAAAGAAAGCCAGTGAGATAGGGGGAGTACAAGGCAGAGCTGGAGCATGCAGAGCTTTGTAGGCTGTGGTAAGGATTTTAAATTTTATTCTAATTGCCAGAAGCCACTGCAGTTGGAACCATTGCATTGGAGACGCCATTAGAGTGTTTTTGGCAAGTGAGAGACAGGATGAGATAGGATCACATTTGCATTATAAAGAGACCTCTCTGGTTAAAATATGGAGAATGGATACAAGTGTTGCCAGAATGGCAGGAAGAGACCAGGTAGGAGGCATTATCACGACCCAGACCTCTCCCTTTCATATTGCATCAAGAGCCGCCGAGAGGGGGCAGGCTGGCAGCTGCCAGTCTGTGACCAACTAATCTGCTATGGAATTGGGTCTCCTGATGTAAGTGAGTCCAAGGAATAGTAACACAAATTATGTCAGAACATTTCATTGCTTTCTGGGTGCCTTTAGCTGTTCTTTGAAGGGAAGATTTGGAAGCCTGTTGCATTTGCCCTTGGTGGGTAGAAGGCAAGTGGTCTACAGAGCTTAAAGACCTTCCTCAGCAACTCTGCTTAAGGTGAAAATAGCCAAGCTGTCTATTTCTCCATAGATTCTCCATTCCCATTACCTCCTTAATGGCTGTTGTCACCTCTCTTCCTGGATTCCCACTATACCTCCTGAATAGGGTCTTACCTCCAGTCTCACCTCCATCTAATTTATTCTCCACACCACAGTGAGAATGATCTTTCTATCATCTTGAGCTTAAAGTCCATCAGTGGACTCTCCATCCTATTTCCTTCAGGAGAAGGTCCAACTCCTTAAGTGCCGTGATCCAGTTGCTCGTACCTCGCCAAGGCTCTCCTTCATCCCTCCAACCCACCTCTTGCTCTTGTCTCCTGCCTAAACCTGCAGTTTCCCAAATAGGCCATGCTTTTGTACAGACCTGGAACACCCTTCTTCCGCCAATTTGTGGCTAATTTCGACATCGGTTCCTAAAATAAGAAGCACTTCCTGATTTGCACTTGCTAATCCCTGCCCCATCCCAGGCTCCACTGCTCATTCTACCCTCACCAGCCCCAAGCTTCATTGCATGTCCACTTCCATGTTTCGATAGCTGTCTATGTTTATCTCTTTTCCAGAACACTTGAACTTGGGATTGTATTTGTCTGTTTCTCCCACCTTAGTGTGAGCAACCTGAAAGGTGGGACTGTGTCTTTTTCTTCTTTATATTCCCATCTCTTAGTCCAGTATTTAGAATCCAACATACACTTCCTATATGCTTGTTGAATGAATACATAAAAGAATAAACAAGGCAAATGAATTGGAAGAAGCTGTGAAGGAGGCTAAGGTGGTAGGTTTGACAGCCCGTGTGGGCTGAACTGAACTGATAACTTTGCCCTGTCCACAGCCTCAGACTGTCCCCCACAAACCTGCCAACCACAAACTCACTTCTGGGGAAAGAAATCTAAGTGCTAGCGGCCAGAGGTGGTCTCACCGGTGCTTCTGTGGAGCAGCACACTTTGCTCTGCAGTTGCAAAGAGACCTGCCAAGGTTGTTCTCAGAGAGAGACACTGACATCATGGCTTCAGTCCTGCCGCTAAGGCCATAAGAGTGGGCAGTAGGCAGACACTCTCCAGAGCCATTAACGCTGACCATTTTGAAGACTGCATCCAAGAACGCAAGAGAAGTGAGGGTCAGGCCAGGGACAGAAAAGTCTCTTCCTTCACTCCCAGCTGGCTGGGGACTATCTGTGCTGTATGTCACATAGCACACTTCACTCTACTCAACATTCAGCCCCCGGATGCCCGACACAAACCAATTTCTGAGCCATTCTTCTGGTGAGTGCTCTGGTCCTGTTGATCTCACAATTACATCTAGAAACACTTAACCATGAAACATTTCAGGGTACCGATCGCTTGGCATTGCTTTCCTCTTAACTAGGTAATCACCACAATCTGTACTATAAACAAATGCCTCTTTGTCAGGCCAGGATTGTACCAGAGGGTAGAAAAGCCTCCCAGTTTTGCTCTTGGTCCTAACATTTCTGCCTTGGGAAAAATTACTGGGATGACCTATGTTAGGGTTAAATGTGAGTTTCTGATATTAGATGTATGATATCCAGAGAACTAGGGATGCCCGAAATCTGCCCTGACCATCTCCTAAAAATGTCTGAAGCCACAGTAGACATGCAGTGAACACTGCAGAACAAGAATCAGTGTATTCTTTATTAGTAGCTAAGCCAAAATCCAATAACCCCCAAAGCAGAACTTCATGGTAAAAACTGGAACACAAGGCATAAACTCAACGATAAATAGAGTCTCTTATCCTCTCTCAGCCAATCTAAATCTGGGGACCAGCTGGCTTAAGACCTACCTACTGGGAAAGAGAGAGGGAAGACAAGGGAGAGAGAAGGAAAGGGAGAAAGGGAAAGAAAAGAAGGAAAGAGGGGAGAGAGAGAGAATGAAACCGAGACACTCAGTCTATTTATCCACCCAGCCATATGGATCTAGGCAGAGAAAGCAGATCACCGGGCCCCTTGGGGGCACTGTCTAGCTTACTAATTCCACCTCTTGGCCTCTCTGAGAAGAGGAAAATGTACCAGAGAAAGAGTGGAGTTCAAATCCAGCTGGTCTTCAGACTCATCTGAGGAGCTTTTTGTAAAACATGATTCCCCAACACCCACCCCCTGACATTCTGATTCAGTAGATCTACCGCAGAACCCAGGAACCCAAATTTTAATAAAGTTCCCATTTTGGGAACGATTAGTGAGCCTCTGCTTCCTCTCATCTGGTGAAAAGGAATAATAATTTGATCAAGGACTGGTGGTGTGAGGCAAAAATTCGGCAGGATTGAGGACTGGAGAGGAGTGGAGAGGAGTGGTTTCACGGTAAATGTCGTGTCTTCTCCAAACACCCAGGATGTGAAAATCCCAGACGGCTGCTCCCGGTATTCTGCACAAGCAAAGAGCTTGGTGACTGTCTTTCCATCAAGGCCACAGGCTAAATTACAGTCAATCGAATCTATACACAACCAGGTGGCCTTGCAATTTGTCAAAGGTAGGGCAAGTACAGCTAGCAACTATGCATCAGCCACATCCTCACCCCCTCCCACCTCTCCACCCCTCCACCCCCTCCACCCCCCTCACCCGCATGCATTTGGTGAGCATGCCACCAACCAGCCCAGTGCTGGGCCTGGAAGGAAGAAAGCACGGCCTTCCTCTCCCAGGAAGGAATCCAAACTTTGACACTCCTTAGATCACACTTTTTTCTTAAGTTGATATTATTCCCATTTTCTGACTTTAAAAAAATGAATCCCTCTTTTATGTGACAGTCCTTCAGATATTTAAAAACTTCTCCAGAGCAAGTCATCTCAGGTTTTTTGGTTTTGGTAGGCCTACCTTTAAAGCAACTCATACGTTTGAGCCTTTTAAAAGTACCTGTAACTTAAATATTAGTCTACTTTATCAATGTGAAGAAGGCCATGTAAGATCATTTATTTACCTATTCTGAAGTTTGGTTTGCTTTTATATGTGTATTTGTATGAAGTTGTCATTTTGAGGCTTGGGGCAAGATGTCCTGTTGGGGACACATTGGGTATTGGGAAGAAATTTGGGGCTCTGGCCCCTTTAAGGAGCTGAGTTGATGAGGAGAAAGGGCTCTTAGTGTATAAGGTAGGAGTGAGCTGAAGAGCAGGAACTCTTTGTGCTGATCTTCTGCGATGAGAAACTCAGGTGGTGAGAGGAGGGGAGAAAGGAAGGCAGCCAGGCTGGTTGCTCCGGAGACCAGGTGGAGAATGACCTGGAAGCCAGGAAATAACCCCGTGTTCCCAAAGCAACAGGGAGAGGGGAAGAAGCTCACTCACACCTGTCACCTGAAACATAACCACAACCTCTAGGGACCGGTAGGATCAGGAAACCCACGAGCTCTAGGACATGCTGGAGATGAAAGTTAAGAGCTTTTCTGCAGTTATTAAGGGAATCAGTTTTGGGGGTAAAGATACTTAATTTGAACATAGAAATTTTTGAGGTAACCTTAACTTTTGAGGCTTTATATGCTTATAAGATAAATACAGACTTTAATCCTTTGCTGCACAGATAGATGCAGATCCAATGGACCATATCATATGTTATGCTCCCTGTTTTAGAAGAGTGCAAGAAGCACGTGACTTGGGGTCTGAAAACTTGTGTTCCAGTGACTGAATGAAGTCATGTGATGTTTGTGAGTGCAGTTTCCTTCTCTGCAAAATAAGTCTTTGATCTGTAACAATCCGCCTTCCTCTCAAGTTTCTTGCAAGAACTAAATGGAAGTAAGTCATGCTTTGTAGAATACAAGTGCTATAGAAATATGTTGCTGTTCCCTGGTGTAACCATGCCTGAAGGAGGTGATGCCTTTGTTCTAAACTACCTCAAGGTGGAGCACCCTTGACCATGGTGTGGCAGCAAGCTGCACAGTCCTTGTGCTAGGAGGCGTTAACGGATCTCCAGAGGGCCCTTGCGTCAAGTCTGCTGAACCCCAACAACCTCTTCCTGACACAGGCTGCTTCACTGATGATCTGAGACAGGGGGCTTAAATGACCTGGGCGTTCAGCAAGATTATGTCACCTTCCTTGTGTGGCATTATGCTGTCACTTGCTCTGCCCCACAGGCTGACTCTCCAAGTGGCCCTCTGCCACACCTGCAGTGCACTGGTTCTGCCACTAGGGTACACTGTAGCAACTGACAGGTGAGGTCCCTACCAGCCTCTCTTCATAACTCTGCTAGAGTTCCAGGAGGCACAGCCACATCAATCACACCACACTCTTCATTGACCCAGAAGATCATTATATTTACAGAGCACCCAAACCAGTTCTCCTCACATGGCAAGCTCTGCCTTTTACTTGCTCTATCAGCTCCTGCAGTCCAGAAAAGCTTCTCCCATGGGTTCTTTGCTTCTTGGCTTGCCTACTAAGCATTAACATTTGCCCTGAAGCTAAGCTCTTCAAGATACATGATTTAAGCTTCTCTTTCAGCTAATTAGATATTGTTCTACAAATTGGCCTGTTCTCTCTGAAAGGTGAGCAGAGATTTATTTCCCCTGCCCTCTCCTTAAACTTAAACTGAACTGTAAAACATGGCCATTCGATTGTTTAGTCCAAGCAGATTATTTTGCACGAGGAATAGATATCCATCTTCTTACTAACGCTGAGCTTGTTTGGGCGTTCCTTACTGGCTGCTGTTAAAACGGCAGAAGGCTCAGCTTAGATGCCTCTCGTCCTTTTGAAAGGTGGGCTCTACAGTGATCTATTGTGGCCCATACCTCTGTAATCATGGCCTGAGTAACCAATCACTAACTGCAGTAACACACCTTTGCCCTTGGGGATGGGAGGGGTGTTTATTTTCCCCATTTTACTGGTGGGAAAACTGATGCCCAGGGAAGTCAGGCTACTTGCCTAAAGCCAAACAAATAAGTGGAGGAGCCAGACTGTGACCCCAGATCTTCGGTCTTCTGATCCCGTGAAAGTGTACATTGTCTGATAAGTTTAGCCTTAGTTAAAGAGGAAGGGTGCAGGATGGTGCAGGGTTCCCACACACTGTGAGATCCAGTGAGGATTTCTTATAGCCCTTGATAAAGTATCACAAGGCTCTCTAAAATCTTCCTTGATCCAAGGGGCTCTTATGCATAGTGGGAGAAAGGATTCTTTCTGGAAATTGCCTCTTTTCTTGTGCAGGGGGCCGGATATTCCCTCATCCTCAAGACTGTGCCCAGCATTTTATGAATGGAGACACTCTGAGTGGGGTTTACACCATCTTCCTCAATGGAGAGCTAAGCCAGAAGTTACAGGTTTACTGCGACATGACCACGGACGGGGGTGGCTGGATCGTAAGTACACGCGGCTATCCTTCGTGCATGCAAACATCCTTGGTGTTCTAGTCCACCTGGCTCAGTGCCTATCGACCCAAACTTCACCATCCTCTGGCCATCCTTTCATCCACCCCTCACATGTCCTACTTAGGGCTCTTCATTACCCTCAGGGCCCTTGCTCAGATGCCCAATCCTAGGTTTGGCCAGGCAGAGGAAGGAAGAAGCATATCGAGACTACAGTGGGCCGGCCCAGAGAAGGGGCCCCAGGAAGACTCCTCCTCCTGCAGAGACAGTTCATGCAGGAGGGTGCCAGAGAATGGGACTAAGAGTTCACATAGGCCCAGGAGTCTTGCCTGCTGAAGACTAGAGCTGTAATAAAGGAATAGAGGAGGCAGGTCATCTGCAGGAGGAAGTGAGCCTCTCTGGGGAGGTGATTAGGATCTTTCTACTGGAGGATTCCATATGGAGAAGCAGGTGAGGGGCAGAACATGGATAGCCACCTCTAGTTACAAAAGTCCCCCTGTCCCATCCTTCCCTGGCCTCCCTGGTTCTTCCCCAGAGCTGTCACAGCCTTCAGGGAGCACCAGTGGTTGGGAAAAGAGAGATACCCTTTCCTGTCACCATCCTCTTCCCATGTCTGATAGGGCAATACACAGAGAAGAGAAAGGGCATCCTCACAAATGGTCCCGCCTTTCAGTGCAGGCCACTGTGTGGGTGGGAGAGTTCTGGCAGCCTGGCCCTAGAGTGACTCAGTGTTAGCTGAGTTGGTGTGGGGTGGAAAAGCCCCTCCACCTGCCCTCCTGTGGATCCCCCCTCCAGCGCTGCTAATACACAGCGCCAGATTTTTCACGGTGCAAAATGGATAGTTTCTGAATGGAGTTAAATGGTAGCTGTCCTCATAACAGCTACTCTTGGGAGACATTTTCTTTTTTGTTTCTGACATATTTGTGCCTCCTTCTTAAAGCGTAATTGGAAATTGAAGCCGAGGCTGATGTATTGGAGGTTAAATGAAATTAGCACTTAGCTTGGAAAGTGAATGATATGCAGTTGCTTTTCCTGCGATAGGATGATGACAGTTACGAGCTGATCTGAAGCTGGTCTCGTTCTTTTGGTGAGAAATGCTTTCTCCTGCATTCTGCGGTGCAAAAAGATTAATTTGAGAGCCAAGCCTATTTCCCTTGACTATTTGGGCGTTGGATATGCATCCTGAATCCCTTCTGCATTGCAGGGGTGCAAATTAGTGTCAACTTCACACGCTGGTCTATTCATCAGGGGCCTCTGCACTTCAGGAGAAGGGCTCTGAGTGTCTCCTACAAAAACTGCTCAGCAAATGCCGTGCTCTGTACCACAGTGCTCCTTATCTGAGCATCTCTGTCGTTGCACATATGAAACTGTGTTATAGCAATTTTACTCACTCGAGTTCATTTTCCTTACATCTCTTCATGGTTCCCCCCTTTCTCTTCACAGGTATTCCAGAGGCGGCAGAATGGCCAAACTGATTTTTTCCGGAAATGGGCGGAGTACCGTGTTGGCTTTGGGAATCTGGAGGATGAGTTTTGGCTGGGTAATACCTCCTTTTTGCTTTCCCGTGGAGTGAGGCTCTGGCTTTTTGTCCCTCTGTCTCCTTTCTGTATCCACCTGGGATTATCCGAAACCCTGTTGAGAAGTTGACAGCTCATGAATTGCTTTCAGTACCTCTTGCTCTGTTTGGCTCCACTATTGATCTGTTTTTATCTCATTGTGGTGTTTTCCTCTTTGCTCTGTCTCTTCCCATCCTCATTAACAGTCTCTTATGCTGATGGATCTTGACACGAGGCAACTACAAAGGGAGTGAGCTGCCTGGTGGGGGAAGGGGGCACAGGGAGCAACAGGCCAGCTGGTCCTCTCTCAGAAGCCAGGCCCAGCCAGGCAGCCTGCAGGTCAGGAGAGCAATGAGGCAGTCACTCTGCTCTAGTTCCTTGGAGGAGTGTTATTACCTGACTTGAGAAGGGAAAGGGAAAAGTAAAAATGGCATTAGAGGTGACCTGCCCAGGTCTGACACAAGCAGGAGGTGTCGATTGAGAACCGAGCTGGTGTGGGAAGGTAAACACACCTGACCCTGGCAGATGGCCGTGGAGCCAGTCCCAGAAAGCAAGAGATTTATTATTACCTGCATCTCCCTCTTGGTGAGATTTTCATAGTGATTATAAAGGGAGGTGGGGGCAAGGCGAATAATTGCGTTCCATGTTTGTGGTCTCCTCTGTCACTAACTCATCCAGGCCTCACCATCCTTCTCCTGGATGCTCACATAACAATCCCCTAACTGGCCTCCCTGCCTCCAGGACCACCCATTGTCCACACAACCACCAGAATGATCTTGCTGACACCCAAACTCTGAGCAACGGCTAACCTCATTTGTAAAACTTTTCAATGACTCCTTGTCACCACCAGGTGAAAGCCAAGAAC
The DNA here is from genome assembly GCA_031878705.1 of Tapirus indicus. Lineage (NCBI taxonomy): Eukaryota > Metazoa > Chordata > Mammalia > Perissodactyla > Tapiridae > Tapirus > Tapirus indicus. The sequence continues at coordinate 84,122,421 of CM062922.1, forward strand.
GTTAGCTAAGGTCGAAGGTCCGCTCTAGTATACCTCTGGAGCCTGCTCCCTACCACTAAGTACCTCACTCCCCTCCCCCCAGCCCAACACCAAACTCCAAGAACTTAGAACTACTAATGTCGCCTCTGCAAGGACAGCTCTGCTGGCCAACTGTCTCCCTCCCCTATGTTCTGTGCGTATTCAGAGACCCAGCTACACATCTCTTCCTCCACAGAACTTATCCTACACATTTTTGTTACCCTTGTCGTGTGGAAGAATTGGCCACTCCCTGTTTTGTGGCCCAAATCACAGTGTCCATTTTCCTTTCTGTCTCTCTTGACTCTACTATGTAAACTTCTTTCAGGGCTGGGACCACATCATATTCATCTTTTAACCCCATTGCCTATTACAGAGCCTGGGGATAGTAGGTACCTAAAGTATAGATGTGAATCAATCCCATCAATGATAAAAATTTATTAAGAACCAATTGGATGCCCAGATCTGTGTTTGCTGATGTAAGTAATAAAAAATATAAGGTAAAAAAAATCATATAAAAACATTGAGAGAGAAGTCAAGTGGATAGGAAAATATCCTTCCCTTCTACGAGTTTGCAGGCAGCTTGGGAGACAAGTGTAACGCACAGGAATTAATGCACCCGCAGTAGACAGTGCTCATGTTTCCCAAACTTCAGCCACTGTGTGATACTTTCACAACTTTCGTCATATCTGTGAAGTATCTGAACTATCGTACACTTAAATTTTCTATATATCTCTTGTTTTATTTAATTAAATCTATTGTTGGGTGAAAATGGAAAGCTAATTATCATGTACCATAAATAAAAGGGAGCCTCAAAAGTAAATGCAATGAAAAGGAACAATATTAATATTATTAAATGACAGATAAATATGGAGGCTGCAAGCCCATTGCTGTTGCCAGTGGTGGTGGTAGTGTGAAAACGGAGATTAGAAAGTGTTGGGTGTTAAACCACAAAGTGTAGAACCAAACTAAGACTGAGAGTCAAGGTCAGGATCAGGGTTAAGGCTTCTCCCTAATCTATTAAAAATGAGAATTTGGAAATACTTTCTTCCCATGTATTCAAAATTAGTTAGTCCTATTCCCCCAAATATTTCTCACATCATCAGGGTTGCCATCCCACACTGCGAAACACTGTACTAACCTGTGAGTTACTGACAAGCAGGCCACAGACATTCAGAGAAGGAAGAGTTCAGCTTTGTGGAGAGGGCATTGATGGATGAGTAGGAAGAATGCAGGAGGGAAGGGGACAAGAAAGGAGGGAAGGCAGGGATCCTTTTGACATGTGCAAATGGGACAGTGAAGAAACCATCCAACTAGAGGGAAGGCGCAAGTCAGGGAGAGAAGAAAATGAGGTTAGGTGGGTTGAACAAGGGCACGTTATGGTTCTAAAGTGCGGAAGAGAAGTCTTGACTTGCTGCATAGGGAATAGGTAGGGAGCCAGTGAGGCCTCGTGAATAGAGTTATGGCCTTGAGGATGCGCTCTTTGGCAGCAATACTCAGGTTGGGGGTAACACTATGACCCATGGTTTATGTCCTAAGTTGAAGCAGAGCCTGAGACCGGGACTCTTGTTCAAGGGATTTATCAGGGGAGGGCTCTCAGGAGAAGAGGAATGGGGAAAGTAGGATAGAGCAGGGAAAAAAGTGCAAAAATAGGGTCTTGTTGGGAGATTAGCTTCAGTCTGCTCCTCAGGGAAGCTCTGGAGCATGAATTGCTCCTCAGAGTTGGTCCCCACTGCGGCCGGGGAGCCAGGTTTTTGTAGCCCCCACATCAGGCATTGATGGAAGTCTGTCCCAAGGCATGGGGGAGGGACAGTGTAGCTTCCAGGGGGAAGTGACTCCCGTTTGGTCAAGGGCAATTATCCAATAAGGAGGCAACTGTGAGTTGTTAGCAGCCAACACTTCTAGCAGCTGGGGGATGCGTCCACCATCCAATTCAGGGCATCTGGGCAGGGCACCACCAGGATCCAGTTCATCCACACAAGCACAAGTCTGGGGTAGCTTGTGGGTCAGCAACCCAGCAAACAGTAGTCAAACAGCCTTTGACTTAGAATCAATTCAATGCTTTAAATCTCAAACAGTATGGGGAAGCAGAAAGATCCAGGTGACCTTCAGCCAATCATTTCACCTCTCTGAATTTCAGTCTTCTTTTCCACAAAACAAAGAGACTAGCCTAAGTAATCTCTAAATTCCCTTCCATCTCTGCAATTCTTTGATTCTAAATCAGGACATACTCTGGTAGGTATAAGCTGCCACAGCAAAGCAAGGGAACCCCAGTTCCATAGGCAGATAGAAATCTGGAGGACTCGGAGATCACCAGCAATGCAAGGTGAGTGGCTCAAAGTCTGGGCAAATAGGTCAAAATTGGAAAGTCCCGGGGCACAGCCAGCCAGGGCAAGGGGACGAGAAAATACGTATGAGAAAATATCACTGAGGAGAATCTGGGCTCTGCCTGAACTCTGGACTCACAGAGGTTTGCACCATGCAGGAATCTGTTGGACCAAGGCCGGGGAGGCTTAGAGGCCAAAGGGAGAGCTAGTGAGGCAGGGTAACTGCCTGGAAAGACCAGTGAAGATGTAGCAGTGCCAGCTGTAGCAGGTGGATCAGAGAGAAAGGAACTGGAGTCAGGAGGCAGGTGACAGTATCCCCTGACCTGGCGATGGGAGCCTCAGGAGGGCGAGAGGCTGAGAGAAGGAGAGGACGTGTAATGAAACGTGAGAACCCCTTCACAGGCTACCAGGAGATGGTAGAATGTCCACATATCCTGGACCCCTAGGGCCCACCCTGACCTCCTCTGATCAGTGTTTCTTCCTCTTGCTTCCTACACTGAAACCAAAGGACTTATGACTGTATGCTGCCTCTCATTTTCACCCATGGTTTGGAGCAGGAGATGGCGGGGGACAGGGCCAGGAGTCCTGAGACTCAGCATTCATCACTTACTGGGTCAAGACTAGATGTTAGCGCCCCTGAGCTGCTCTGTGGTGGGAACTCATCGGCAGACCTGGGGTGGCCTTTTTGCAGGAGGAATTTCAGAGTCTGGCAGGGTCTGTTTGATAACAACCTCAGAAGGGCTGAGGACAAAAGCCATCTGGAGACCCCTCCTCCTCTCTATAGCATCTGTTTTGAGGCCACAGTCGCATTTTCCCTCCCATTCCCAAAGCCACTGGGACCGGCTGACTGCATTCTCTGCTCTTCTCCACAGGGCTGGACAACATACACAGGATCACGTCCCAGGGCCGCTACGAGCTGCGCGTGGACATGCGGGATGGCCAGGAGGCCGCCTTTGCCTACTATGACAAGTTCTCTGTCGAGGACAGCAGAAGCCTGTACAAACTCCGCATAGGAAGCTACAACGGCACTGCGGGTACCTTAGCCCCTGAGCAGACCCCAAGGACCATGGGCGTGTGGCAGGACCAGGGCCCCCACTTTCTAAGCCTGAGCTGCACTGGGCAGCAGCAGCACCACAGAGTTTGTGAATTCCCTGCTAGCCGATGAGGAGGGCAGAGGGCTGAGAATCACTGGCCCTGGTCCAGGCTGTCCTAACCACTCAGGTGACCTGAAATCAAATTCTCAGGACTTCGGTTTCCTCATCTGGAAAACTGTAATAATGATGCCTGCCCTACTTCACAGAGAAGTCAGAAAAAAATGCAATCAATGCAGTGCAAGTGCTTTTAAAAAATGCGCCATGTAACGGCAAAGGGTTATTTCTCTTGTCTAGAGTAACCAATATGGGCTCTTATCCAATGAAAGCATCTTCATCTATTGTCTGGGTAGAAATCTCCCTGCAACGACATCTCAGAAAACCATCTTTGAACTAAGGAAAATAAAACAGACGCCCCCACATTCTGAGATGACCCCCCTCATCAGTAGTCATCGTAACACTCCCATCAAGGGCAAACAACAGCACTTAAATGCTCCTCAATGGCCACATTTCTTTTCATTCCTCCACAAGAACCACACGCATGGTCACATTTTCTGTATAGATTTTTATGACATTTCTACTAAATAGAACTACCATCCCTGTAAGCTCTGTTGCATTAGTAGTTTTATTGGAACATAACGTGAAGTCTGCTTCTTAGGCTTTGCCAATCTGTTTCCTGGGTTCTATTATAGCACATTTCATAAAACCTGTTTTGCCAAATATTCTACTGTTTGGTACATGGAGTTATTGGTCCTTTCATTAACTCCAATTTTAGGGCTAAATGCTAGTGTATAATTTTAGTAAATTTTTATGTCTTGGAATTAAGAAGATCATCAAGGTGTTGTCCTTCCAAACACTGCATCTGTCCAATGATTTCTCTTCTCAGCCAGGTATTGTTACTCCAAAGGGAAGACACTCTTCCTTTGTTATTGTTCATATTGGAGGTCATTCCCAATGGCAATCAGACCTGCTTGAAGTGCCCCCAACAAAAGGTGCAATTGACACATTTCGAAGATAAAATAGTCGTTGAAATGGACTGTATTAAACAAACTGTCAGACTAAGTCATTTCAAAAATATCCTGATACTAACCGCTCCATAAGATTAGAATTGTGCCGGTAGAAAAGCAGCTCTTATTTCTCCCACAGAAGGAGCAGGCCCTCCCACTTCCTCATGTCCCACCTTCCTCTTCACCGGCTCCAGGCCAATGCTTTTCTCTGTCTACCATGGGCCCAGCGACTGCTGCCTCATGCAGCTGCATCTCGCTACCCGGCCCCATGGAGGTCAGAACTGCTGGACTGCATTCTACTCTCATGTTTCAGAGGCAAATCCCACCAACAATTTGGCCAATCATACTAAATTAATTACAGTCTGACCTCTCACCTCAGATATTCAGTTTATCTTCCTCAAAAGATGAAAACCTGTGCTTATGTAGGCTGTCCCCTTCTCTAGGCAACTCCACACAATGGTCATTCTTTCTAGATCGGAAGGTCTCCAGGGAGGAAGAGCCCATCTTCTCTTTCTGGCATTTACTATTCCCCAATTCTTTTGGCCTTTGTTTTTAGTTGTTGCTCATTTTTACTGGTCCTGCTGGAAACAATCCATCCCCATGGCATCCAATCCAAGTTCAGCCCCTTCTCCTGTCCCCATTTCCCAAGGATCCAGAAATCCAAATCTCTAACCAGGGCTCTCATTGTATTAGAACTAAAACTTCAAATCAAGTTATCAATAAGAGGTTGTTGAGCAACTCCTAGAAGCTCTTCGGGCAAATTGTGGGGGCTCAAAAGAAGCATAAGACATAGCCTCTGCAAGACCTAAATATCTATTTAAAGAAAAGAAACAATTAGGAAGTAACTCACCACAAAAGAAATGGTACTCACGTCCAGTGTAATGGGTGTTCAGAGAAGGAGAGTCTGGATGGTTGAGGAAGGCTTCATGAAGCCAGCAGAATTTGACTGGGATCCCAGTGGTAAGGAAAACGCTCCAAGGAAGGCAAACCCTGGAAAAGAAGTAACAGAAGGAGCAGTTACTGTGGAGGGAGGGAAGGCATGAAGGGCCTGGCTGCCCAGGGCAGGATGTGGGCTCAGAAGAAATACAAAGAAGATTGGTGAGGTAGGGTGGAGGCAGATCCCCAAGGGTCTTAAAACTGAGAGGAGTTCAGTCTTAATATGGTGGGCAGTGGGAGCCACAGTGGGTCCTGAGTAGTATAATGGAGGTGGGGTTGTAGGGAGATCCATCTGACAGCCGTAAGCAGGATAAAGTAAACCTGAGTGAAGAACAGAGACCACCTGGAGCTGCTGCATTAATCCTGGTAGGAGATAGTAGGAGCCTCGGCTAATGTCAGGAATTGAGAGAAAGGTATAAATCTGAACAGCAGTTTGAGAGAGAAAAACAAAGACTTAAATAATGTACTTAATATATGAGGTGGATGTATGAGGCAGAAATGGGACAGGGAGCCAGATTTTGAGAGGAGATAAAGACCAACATTGGGATCATATCCGAGAAAGCAGCAGGCCACATCAGAGTGGAAGCTGGAGAGAATTGTTCCAGGGGGCTCATAGGGGCAAATTCTAGATTACAGAGGGATAAGCAGGAGATGAGAAGATAGGAATGTGGGTAGAGACAACACAGTCAAGGAACCGAAGGTAAAGAAAACGTCACTAGATAGTAGGATTAATCCAAGAATTTTTAAGATAAAAGATATAAATATGACTCAGGATGGGAGGAAGTGAAGATCCTAAAAAAAAACTGTGAAAAAAGGAAAAAATAAGAAATATTTTCTGTCTTCTCTGGGACTTGGAGGAGATGGGAAAGAATGAGTTGCAGGTAGTGAGATTAACTCTAGGTGGACACAAAACCTGATTCCTTGGTGATAAGGAGGGGAAGATGAAAAGGATGGGCTAGAGACAATGACATGTTGAGTTAGGGACTCAACTGGCCTGAGAGGATCAGGCTTCCCAATAAAATAAAGATCATCCCCCAAGAGTTAACTTGTGGTGGGAGCATTGGAGGCATTGAGTGGCCACTATGATGTGGACTTGGAAGCCACAGAATCAGAACTATGGTCTCTCCTAGCTTAAAGCAACCTCAGAAGCATCTAAGATGACTTTCACTCAAAAGCATGAGGCCCTTCACAATGTCTCTAAGCACAAATCCTGCCCAAAGGGTGGCTAATCATTATAAACTAATTACAGTCTGATCCCTCACCTCAAATACTCAATTCGTATGAGTCCCCTGCACAACATCCCAAGAGAACACCCATCCTCTGTAGAGATCTCACCAGTCTCCAAGCAGTCTGTCACATTTGTGAACAGCTCTAATATTTGGGTGATTTCTCCTCATATATTTAGCCAAAATATGCCTCCTTACAAGTTTCCACCTACTGATCCTCATACTTCCCCAGAGAGTTCATTTATTTATTTATTTTTACTCAATAGCCCATGATCATGAACCTTGTCTCCCCTTCAAGCCTGCTCTTCCCCAGGATACACCCCAGGTTTTCCCAACCACTTCTCCTCTGACACGGTTAGGATTATTTTCGTCATCCTGTTTCCTGTAAACAGGAACTCTTGTTTTCTGAGGTCTCTCTTCACATGTGGCACTCAGTTCTAAGCATGGGGATTTGAGTGTGAGCCCACCAGGCATGATGAGCCATGGGAAAAATGCCAGGCTGCATGGTGGTGACCCAGCTTGGCCCAGGTCACCATGGCTCATCACTGTCTCGTCTAGAGAAAAAAGGAACCATGAATGTCTGTGTCCCAGTGAAGGCCTGGAGGAAACACACAGGGGTGGCGAGGTGGAGCTGAGTGGACAGAGTTCTGGGCAGAAGTCGGGGGAGTGAGGAAATGAGTCAGAGAGAGCAGCATGGAAGTAGTTGAAGCCAGGAGTAAGGTGGAGTAAGAGTTCAGTATAGCCGGGCTGATGAACGGGGTAGAAACGGGAGAGGTAAGGGGAAGGTCCCTTAAGTGGAGGCCAGGTTTATTGGGATGGGGTCAAATGTCCAGAAAATCCTGACAAAAGAGTGGCTAATTGAACAGGCTCAATGTGTCTTTTTTCCAGGGGACTCTCTCAGCTACCATCAAGGACGCCCTTTCTCCACAGAGGACAGAGACAATGATGTTGCAGTTACCAACTGCGCCATGTCATACAAGGGGGCTTGGTGGTATAAGAACTGCCACCGGACCAACCTCAATGGGAAATATGGGGAGTCCAGGCACAGTCAGGTAGGTGAAGTTCTGCCACTGTTATGAGTGATCCAGAGCTGTGGAACCCACAGTCCCTTAGCTTTATGTTTTAAATGCACATGTGGATCTTAATTTCCCTTTTAAAAAGAAATGTTCAGAGTCTTGAGAAAGGACTAGCATGAAGAGGAAAGTAATGCAGACACTGGGTTAGGGCAGGACAGAGTAGAAGCCAGAGGAAGAAAAGGAAAGCATCTGGACTCAAGAGTTAGAACTCACCCCAAGAAGCCCTTGACAACCAGTCAAGTTCCATTTCATTTCCTCATCCAGAAGATCCCTTGAAGAGCTTATTAATTCCAGAGACATCTTCACAGACTCAGCTTCATCCTAAGAAGTGACCTAGGAAGGGAGAGATCAGAAATACCACTGTAAACTGGACTATCTTCCCCATTACAGACTACAAGTCCATAGGCTGGGCTGGATGATAGGCTGACCAACTGGACCAGCTGGAACTTTCCCAGTTTTAGCACTGAAAGCCCAGCAGCCAGGGAACCCTTTAGTCTTGTGTAAACCAAGATGTTTGGTCAGCATAGATGGAAACCACCTGACTCTCCCATCAGGAGTGAGCAAACAGTTCTCTTCAAAATGCTTCTATACTGTTGGTATTTTGAAATTCAACAATGGTTACTGGTGCATGCAAATCCTGAAAGCCAAAAACCTAAAGCTGGCAATAAGGAATGACCTACACACATTCCCAATAAAGACCCAGGCCACTGGCATGTTTAAAAAGAAAAGCCAGAAGGAGACTCTGCTCCTTTGACCTTGTTGGGAACTTGGCCACAAGCTTCACGTTAATGGAAAATGGCCAAATCCACACCTTGGACTCCCCACTCCCATCATTCCCCTTCTTTTCAAACTGGAGGTTCCGTTAAGGGGAGAGGGATGACCTGATTGCTTATCTTTCTCCTTCGCAGGGGATCAACTGGTACCACTGGAAAGGCCACGAGTTCTCCATCCCCTTTGTGGAGATGAAGATGCGCCCCTACAACCACCGTCTCACGGCCGGGAGGAAACGGCGGTCCTTGCAGTTCTGAGTAGTGGGCGGCCACGAGTCAGCTGACCTTTTCTGTCATTTGTTTGTATTTTATAACATGAAACAAAGGGTGGGGGGTAATAGTAATGTGCTTTGCAACATATTCAGAGTGTTTAAAGGAAACAGGATGTAGCAGGAATCAGTTGAGGTGCAGCCGCTCATGGTTTCTGCTGCCCCCGGGCCTGACCCTCGGTCTCCATTCTCCCTCCTGCCCAGTCATCCTTAACCTCCCCCTCTTTTCCCACCAAGGAGGAAAAGGGGGAAGTTTTCTTAAAAGACCAATTCAAAGGCAAGTCTTGGAGTCAGATTGTCATGGTGACAGGCACGTGCCTTCTTTCCTCACCCGCCTTCTGAGATGCCCTCCACGACCAGATGTTCATGCCTAGTCACTGCCTTTGATGGCCGGGTTCTCGTGCTGGCCCAGAGAAGAAGCCTCCGTGAGAGAGCTTTGCCAACAACTCCCCTTAAGAGAAAACAGATTAACTTCACCCATCCCAAGAAGCCAAGTATTCTTAAATGGGCCAAAGATTTTCATCCTCTGACACACTTACTCTTACCAGCTGAGTGTCCTCTGTTACCTTTCAAGAGTACTGGCCTCTTTTCCAGCCCCAATAGATCCTGTGCCTACTTGCATTCTACCCTGAGACCCCCACAGCCCCACAAGCCCAACCTCTGCTTTGGACTCTAGTTCCCAAGGTATTCATTGCCCATGCCTGGCCCTGGGCTGCACAGTGGCCGTGTCCCTGTGGGTCATAAATCACTGCCCCCTCCCTCAGGTCAGAGAGCAACTTTCTTTGGGGGTGGGAGTGGGGAGACAGTTGTGAGTTTTAGCATGTTGGAGTCAAGCATTGAGGAAAGAACAGAAGAAGTGGAAACCAGGGCACCTGCCATTGAGATGACAGGTCCCATGGGGAACACAGATCTTACCTAGCTCCATGTTCTCTATTTCTGGTCCTATTTGTCATGGATTTTTTTTCTGAATTGCAAACTGAAGGCCTCATTTCTGTCTCAGCCAGGCTCTCTTTAGTGTGGGTGGCTTAATAAGAGTCAGAAGAAGAAGCTATATGACCAGCCGGCCAACCCCCTGACTGATATTCCCCAGGAAGAGGCAGAATTTGGGGGTTTTGGTTTGGGGGGGTTGGTTCTGTGGGAAACAGGAATGACCTCCTTAATGAGGTGAGATCATGAGAAGGCTTTCTCCATCTTCTTTTATTATACCGCCTTTGAGAGGGAAAATGAAAAATGCCGGAGGAAATTACATTTAGAAATCCAGAGGTGAAGAGGGGGCAGACTGTGGGCCTACCTCCATCTTATGAAATGTGCTCCCTTCACTAACATGATTTGATTTTTAAGCCTAAGAGAGCTGGGGGGTCTAGAAGCCATGACCCTTCAACTTCTCCAGATTATGTTGGCTGCAGCTGTCCCTGCAGCGTCTACCGAATCCGTGCCCAGGACCCCCACTGCCTTCTCCCTTTCCTCTTCTGTTCCTCAAGGCCCCAGCTCTGTTTTCTGTAATGCCCATTCTTAGTCAAACTGGGGCATGGTTTACTTTCCCAGTCAATTACTGGATGAGCCTCTGAGCAGGCAACTTTCTAATGGAAACATCCACAATCTAACCAAGCTCTGATAACCAGGAAGGGATGGTCCCTTGGGCAGATGATCACACTTCTGAGGTGATGAGGATGAAGTCAGCTGCCACTTGCTATAGCCATTCTCCCTTCAGCAGGCCTCCAAGGCCTTGTTCACTGCTGTGGTGCAGATGCGACTGACAAACCCAGTGCTGAAAAATGGAGGTAACATTTTCACTCCTCAATTCGCCATGGGCTTCAAAAAAACTACAAGAAAGAGAAAGAAACAGAAAAGTAAGATTCAGCTAGAGAGTGGACACCAGTGAACAGTAGGAAGCAACTGAATGAGGAACCTGTGGGCTGAGCCATAGGCCCACCACTGCCGTTTTGTTACCTGTATGACGTCGGGGAGGTGTCTTCACCTCTCTGGGCCTCAGTTTTCTCACCTGTTGAATGAAAGCTTAGACTACAAGGGCTTCTAATTTCCCTTTCGGTTTTGACAGTTAGTGATGCTAGTCTCTGATCTGAAAATCTGCATAGAAATTGGCATTGGTGAGAGAGCACAATTAACTAATGAAAACTCACCAGAATCCTTGCTTTACTTGAACAGAAGGAAGGAAGGAAGGAAGGGAGGAAGGGAAAGAAAAGGAAGGAAGACTGATTTGGAAGTCATAACTGAAACACACACACACAGAGGAGAACACATTGCAGAAAAGATCCTGCCAAGTAAGAGGCTGAGCTCATTTTGTCCATAAAAGTAGAGCCCAGGGACCTGGGTGGTGCTAGGACAGCCCACCTCATCAAGGGAGCTGAAATGGTAAAAGATTATGAGTCCTCGTGTCGTCAGTTCAGGTGAAAGCCAAAAAACATCAGTGGAAACCAAAACCTGCCTTTTATTGGAAACATTTTATGGAGCATTTTTATAAATAGTATCAGCAGCATTGCCTAGGTTCATTTTGAAGCAAGAAAGGGACTTCAAAGATTAGCACACCCAACCTTCTATGAAAAGATTTATTAAATACAGTGATTTTCTCACAAGCTTTCACCCTGTTTAAGAGACACTGTGTCCATTATCTCCCCAAGGCCCATGGTCAACTTGACTCAAAGCTTTGTAACTTTACTCACTGATTCCTGCTTATCCTGTTCCTCCAAGCATGTGGGCTCTTTCCAGTAAGCAATACTCACAAAGCACTCACCCTGAGAATACCAAAGTTTCCCTCAAGGAACTCAAAAGGAATAGAAGTGAACCACGCTCAGAGGCAGTTTAACTGCAGACACATCAGGATATGTACTTACAAAAACGAAAGAACTCTATCCATGACTGCGCCAGACTCACTGCCTAGACCCAAGATCCAGACAGTCTCCTCTTTTTTGCATTTCCCCATCAGATAAAGATAGTTTCCAATGCAGTAAACTCACATTCTCCTGGGTTATTTCTGGAAGGTGAGGAGTTGGATGTAAAGGGCAGGCTGGAGAGACAACAAATCTGTGGAAAATTCCTGCTGGCCTTTAGACCAGATTTCACTGGAGGAGGGAGACTTGCTAAATGTGACCACGAGGTGGCGATCACAGCCCCCAGTCACCTCCTTCCTGATCATGGGGTTGAGGACAGCAAGTCCCTCCAGATTTCCAGGAGAACTCATACCAAACCAGGACCCAGGAAAACTGGCCAACTGATTTGCACAGGAAATTGACTTGTAAAAGAACAACAAAAATGGCAGCAAGAAAATGCAGAGCAAACTTCCACAAATACAGTCACGTGTTGCTTAATGATGGGGATACGTTCTGAGAAATGCGTTGTTAGGTGATTTTGTCATTGTGCAAACATCATAAAGTGTCCTTACACAAACCTAGACAGTATAGCCTACTACACACCTAGGCTAGATGGTACTAATCTTATGGGACCACCTTCGTATATGCGGTCCATCGTTGATAGAAATGTCCTTCTGCAGTGCATGACTGTCATGACTATAGTTAAATCCACCCAACCTTCCACCCACCAGCTCCCCTACTCCACTAGCCATAAAGCGGTAAGACCTCTCACACCCTGTTCCCTTCCACCTGGGAACCAGCCAGCTCCCTGCACACTGAAACTGTTATTTCAAAGAGAAACCTGAAGAACCAAGGTTGCCAGTGAACTCAATGCCAGACCAAACAATCCTAATCACATTAGACTTTTAAAATCCAGTCCCAGAACAGAGCTGTAGATTAAGGGACAAAAGGTCGTTGTGGAATCTTTTCAAAGAGCTCTTTTAAAAGCATCAGTTGAGAAAGGGTTTATGAGTTCCTCTTTGTCCTCTGGAACCTGTGAGAACAGTGGATGCATCAAGCTGAAGGGGTTGAAATGGACTAGCTGGTGGCCCAGATTTGCAAATACTCCTGGGGCATGAAAACATTTTTCCTTTTTTTTTTAACCTCCACTTGGAATTTCAGGAAAGGTAGAGCCACTTACTCAAGATATGTGCTTTTCTACAGCTTACTTTTTTAACACCAGTCTCCTCTTCAACCTAATTCCTTACTTCCATTTCTTTCTCTCCAAAGGGGGCACTCTACTTGCATCTCATTATCTACTCTTAAAACTTTGATAAAGAAGCTTGGAAAGATTCACACTTCAGTCTCAATAATCCCACAGAGGATGGGGTAATTTGTTTTCACTTGCCTCAGACTTGTCAAGGTTACAAGTAGGGGGCCTTGGGACCTCAGAGGCCTGGGGGGAGTCTGTTACGCTTGGGAGTCTGTCTCTTGCACAAAGCTCCAGATATCAAGAGCTGCTGACTCGGCTCTGCCTAAGGTGGTCCATTTTCCTGGGTGGTCCATTCTCCTCCAGGTCACAATGACAGAGAGGTTCTATGCTCTGAGGGAAGATGAGTCACAGGGCTGGCTTCGGGGTTGTGCCTGTAGCCTCTCTCTGGCTGTACATCAGGGTCCTTTGGCCAAGATCCTGAAGGTCTTTGACTAGATGCTTCCCTAAACCTTTGTTTCTTCCATAACCCAACCCCACACGGATGTAATAAGGTCTCCCTCAGCAATACCGGAGAATTTTGGCATGAGCAGGCCAAAGAGAACTCACAGACCAAATAAAAACCTCCAAAAGCAAGTAGGAAAAAGACTCTAGTATACTTTATGAGGGTGTGTTGGTGTACATTCAGGTCCAGTTGGAAAGAATGGCTCTGGTTCATCCTAATCGGATCCACACTGGATTTGCTTATGTCTCTTCTGTGTTCTTCAAGCTTTGAGAAGCAGGTGGGAAGAAGAAAAAAATAAGATATAAAATACAAAATAACATAAAAAAGAAGCCAGTGGATCATTGGAGACTGAAAGCAAGCCTTGCACAGATGGACCCACAGTAAAAATGCAGAGACCAGTGAGGCGCCAGGGCAAAGGGATCACGTTAGTTCCTTGAGTTCTTGCCCCCAACCACCCGCCAGAGCTCCTGTCAGTTCACCACTTCACATGAGGAGAAACTAAGGCACCAGAGGCCTGTCACAGAAAAGGAGAAGCTGAGGGGCTTTCTGTGCTTGCTCAACCAGTCCTGCCTGGACCTCACTTTTTCTTCACAAGCAGTCACAAGCCTGACTTGTCATCTCCAGCGTTTCTGATTAATTTTTCAAGGTCACCCCTTGCCTGAAGCATGACTTCATTGCACCTGCAGCGCTTCATTGTCCAAATGTCCTTGGCAAACCTCACAGTCTTTGGACAGTGTTGCATTTTCTCCAAACCGGAAATCCTCCCTCCTTCCCCAAGCTTAATAAGGCTACTGAAGAGCATGCAAATAACACAGCTCTCATTCCTCAAACAAACTCTACCCCTCTGTTAACTTAATAAAACAGCTCCTCATTGTCTGGGCTGTGAGGCTGGGCTGATGCTGAATTTCCAGTTCGGAAACATTTAACTCTTTCAGTGTCCCTGGATCAGCAATCTCAGGTACTGGCATTGGCTCGTTGGCACCATGGGCTCATGGGAGGCAGTGCAAGCATCCTCGAAGGCCTGGAACACCTAAGCCACAAGAGAGGGTTTGGGTCCAGGTGCTTGGCCAGGAGGTAAATGCGTGGATGAGAACTATTGTTTTCTTTCCATCGCTGGTTTAACAGCCCCCAGGGAGACCCTGTGTTGCTTTTTAACATCCTGTCATTGAACACTAATATGCGCAACACCGCCTCCCAAAGGCCAACATTGGAAACACACCTTCAGAGATGGAGGGGACTCTGGAGATCATCTAACCCAACCCTCTTATTTCATTCTCCAGGACACTGAGGCCCAGAAAGGTTAGGCAACTTGCCCAAGTTCACACAGCTAATTAGTAGCAGAGCTGAGATCAGATCTGGCATAGGCTTTTTAATTTTTCTCTCCCCAAATGAAGACTAACAGAAATGGTATTTATTGCACACCTACTATTTTCCAGATACTATGCTAGGAGCTTTATGTATAGTACTTTGTTAAGTCCACACCACCACCCTGACTCAAGTTTAACCATTTTACAGATGAAGGAATGGAGGCACAGAAAGGTTGAGTAACACGTCCAAAGTCACACAGCTACTAAGTAAAGCCATAATGGGAAGCTCTTTGTCTAATTCTAAAGCCCTTGCTGTTTCTACTTCATGAGGCTGCTGCCCTTTATATTTATTTAGCCAAGTGGCCACCATCTTGGATTTTACCAATGTTCCCATAAGGGGGCTTCTGATGCCACTTCCTCTCTCTTCTCTGTCTTTTAAGAAAAGGGACTTCTTGCATTGTTTTTGCCACATACTCCAGGGGATCTTCAATCTTATCATCAGGAGTAAAAACATCTTGGCCGCTCTTTTTTTTTTTTTTTCTTAAATTTGGGGGGTCAAGGAAAGGGTCCACAGCAGGTTGGGAGGGGAAGATAAAGACCAGGACACAAACACTATTTCCCCCACCCAATTCCTTTGGGAATATAGCAGCCTCTTTCTCACCCAGCAGTGGAAGAGTAGGCTATTCTTCTCAAACTGGGGCAGACAGCGTAGCCAGGATTGAGGAGGGGAAGCCTCAGAATAAACATGGCACATGTTCCTGGAGTGTCAATTTTACTCCAGAATTTGGGAGGAAAAGGGTTATATTATTAACGAATTCACACCAATACAGATGATATCAAATGCAGAAATCCCATGAATTTTTAGGCTGAATCAGCAGGTTGCAGACTGATTTGGGCTCCCTCTTCCCAAGCTCTCAGGGGTACAAAGACCTTCATGGTGCCCCGCAGGGATACATCAGTGGAAATTTTTGAGGAATAAGACTAGAATAAGGAAGGAGACAGATTAATTTTATTTATACCCTGGTTTCTTTTCTCCTCTCCCTAGCTGCTCCCACCTCCCCGTAGGTGGGGTCTTAGAGGGCAATTGGCTACAATCTCAGCTCTCTTTGCTGCTTTGGGGAATTTAGAAAGAAATCAGTACTTGGTGACTTGTATTTTTAGCTGCCAGGCCCAAACTCCAGAAATGAATCCCTTTTTCTTAATTGAACAACATTTCTATATAAAGGAATAGATGTCCCCGAAAGAGAACTCTGCATGTTATGGTCCTCTCCCATGTGGGGGCTGCTTGGGCAGCAGAGACCCCTATGTGTTAGATACAGCAGACACCATAATTTCTGCAAAAATGTCAGCCAAGAAAATGTTCCCCTACCAAGCCCCTGTCTCCAGCCCTGCTGTCTTTGAGGTCTAAATTCACACCGTGGTCCCACAGACTCAAGGCCTAGAATCTATATGAGTTATTGTTAACACAGACTCCTCCTTCCTATCATTCACACACGCACCCTGCCAATTATTCCAACCTCAAATACGCTCCAGGCCCATAGGAATTCCCAGGTACCCTATGCAAGTCACTGTGACTTTGAGGGAGACATTACCTGGGGCTTGAGCAGCTGAAACCCACCCTGGTGGTCTCTAGATTGTTGTTCTGAGAAACCATAAACACCAAATCCTCCATTCCCTTCGAATTTGAGTTTGTTGTTTTAACCTTTAACAGCCTTTTCAGGTAAAAATAACAAAGACCAATTTACTGACTTTGTAGCTACAACGTGCTTGGAAAAGCATTTACTTAAAAGAAAGACTGGAAGGGAAAAAAAAGCAAGAAGAAAATGGAGTACATACTCCTCAGGCGATGCACACTTTAATGAACTCAAATAAAACTAAAAACATGCAGAGGAAGAGCGAGGACAAACCACCTTCCCCATCCTTTCACAGCACTGTAGCTCAAAGATGGAATCTCCGCTTGTTAACCATTGTTAACTAGTATTTTTAGTCCTGATTGCTTTTAGCCTCTGTATAGTTCCTTTTTTAAACACATTTTCTATACGTTAATAAAAGATCCTGAAGGAATGATGTGCATCTTCCGAGTCCTACGGGGAATTATGGGGACACGCCTTTCTCAGTGGCTGGCCTGCTCTCTCTGGGCCTCCTCTCCTTAGCGTTCACCCACCACTTCTGCCAAAACGTCTTCTCTCCATCACCCTTTTGGGTAGGCTGTTCTCATTCCTAATGGTCCTGCTACTTCACCTGCCTCCCTCGCCTTCCCTATTCCTAGTCTCTCATTATATCTTCTCTATCTCTACCCCTCTCCTTCTTCCCACCTCCTCCTCCTCCTCTCTTTGCCTCTTTCTCCCTCTTTCTTCCTTCCCTATCTCACACCAACTTTGAATTCTTCATCTCACCCTTTGCTTTTACCATCAGAAAAGGTCACTGATGGGTGGTAGCTTCTGCTGGATGCCCCAGCATCACTCAGACTGGTCCTGTCTATGGTTTTGAGCCCTTGATCAGCCACAAAGACTGATTCATTGCCTGCCTCCCTCAATCCTGGATGCCCAGTAGTAGCCAGATCTTTGAGGCTCTAGTGCCATCTATGGGCACTGACGGGGAATATTTAACAGGCCCAACTTGCTGACCCCGCCTGTCCTTGGCTCAGTCAGTCTCCAGCTCCCATGACCACCTGCCTCTCAGACTTGGTCACCTGGGAAAACATTTTCCCTTTCTCTCTCTTGAAAATGGGCCCAGTGCACATTGTAAGAGCAACTCTAACAGCCAGGTAAAATTAGGTAAGACCCAGCCAGGTGACAGCCCCAAGAAGAGGGTCATGAGGGGAACTTCCATCCAGTCCAGACCCACAAGCACACCGAGCAAGGACATATAGAGATCACCATAACAGAACGAGGTAGGTGCCATAAACCCGGACTAGCCCTTTCTCCTGCTGGAGGGGGCAGGGTCATTAGGAGACCACCTAGGGGAGGTTAACCGGGCTGGGTCTTATGACAATAGGAATTATCCAAGGGGGAAAGCTGAGGAGGGAGCCGCATGAATAAGTGTTGGAGGGCATGAACCAGCACACCCTGCAGGAGCAGGGCCAGGAGTGGTGAGTGTTCCGGTTGGCCTGGCTGCCTGGGGCCCTGTGAGGGAGTGTGATGGCAGAGCTCCCCACAGGCAGCCAGGTACAGGCTGAGTGTTGTGAAATGCCAAGGCCAAGAGAGAGACTTTTCTCCATGCTCCCACATTAAAAGGGAGACAGAGAGAGAACTTTAAAAACGAATCCCAGCCTGAGAAGTAAATTTTTTTTAAAGGTTCATTTGTCCTAGTCTTTTCTAGGCACAAGCAGGGCTCCTTTCAATCCTGGGCCATGTGAGAAACAGGGACAAAAATCCCAGCTTCTAGCCACGTGACAAACTCCCACTGAAGGAACCCTGCACGAACAGGGGCCAGGACACTTTCTTTAGCCCTGTCCCTGTGCTTCATTTCCTCTTTCTTCATCATTTCCTACAAAACAGATTTCTGGAATATCAGACAAGAGAGGCCCTTTAAAAACAGCCACATTTCCTGGTCCTATTTTGAATAAGCCACCCCAGAAACCCATACCCCAGCATATGTTCCCAGAAAAGTGACCGTTGTAAGGTGCAGATAAAATCACCTGAATCTCATCCTGCATGTTATCTGGGAAACAGAAACTAAAGGAATATAGTGAAACTTAAAGGAATTTCAGTAATTAGTATTTATTCCTCAGGTAACTGAATGGTAACATTATGTTCTAACTTTAAACGAGTATAATTCGCCCATTACTTGAGACCTCCGGGTGCATTTACAACCACCTGAACAAGGATTTAATTATTGCTGTGTTGTGGGAACTAAGAACTGCCACGGGTAAAATTAAAAGTGGATTATTAAGCAAGAGAAATGTTAGCAGCATTAGTAATCAGTGCAATTACCAAGAACTCGACCTAAACACAGTAGTATCTTCTCTTCTGTAATGACCCCACTGGCCCTGGGGACATGTGTCTCAACAGCCACCTCTTTGCCAGTGAGCAGTAAGACATCATCATGGAATAAGGGCCAGTGGGTCCTGTATCTCTCCTCTCATGTGACATGTACAACATACTCTGTTGCCCAGGCTTTCAAGGAATTATAAAAAGAGCAAGCATTGGACTCAAAAATCCACATATAACTGCATCTCTTGTTCCTCCCCTCATCTCACCTTCTGAATTCAATGAGCACCTACTATGGACCAGACCCAGCGCTGGCTCTGGATGTACAGAGACGAAAGGCCTGGTCCCTCCTTGAAGAGATTTAGTCTCTTTTTGCCTCTTTCTCTTTCCATTCACTTATACCAAACTCCCTACTCCCTAATCCAGATATTCCACACATATGCAAATAAAGCCCCTCCCTTCAAAGGTTTTAAAATAGAACAGAGTAAAATTTCCAAATTTCTGTTTATATGTTCTTGAGGAACTGGAAAGAGATATGCAGTAAAAGAATTCAGTTAATTAGGATGAGAGTTGCATTTCAATATTGACAATATTTTTTTTTAACTCAGACAAATTTCAAACACTAAGAAAAGTGGCAATTAAGGAGCTTCTTGAATCCAGAAAGCTAACAGAACCATCTCAAAGGATTGATTACTATAGAATCTTCCTTAATGGGAGGACCTGGGGGGAGGGAGGGCATTCAGAAAGGTTCTGGTGTGTCTTTTAATGCCTTAAATAAGAATTGCTATGATCAGAGATCACCACTAAGCACTCACTCATAGCTCGTGTGAGAGCTTTGGACCTGCTCTTCGTGACAAACAATAAGCCCTTTAGAGGTTTCTGGGAAATGAGTATAAATTACAAGAAATGCAGTAGCAATGATGAAAATTCAATATGCTAGCTGTACAGGAAATTTAAAGATCCAAGAAAAACAGTGAGAACTATGAGGGAATGTGTCAATTATGTCTGTGTGCAGGCAATACCTGGCATGATTTGTGACCCACACTCACTTTTTATGACTTTTTTTCCATAAATAAAACCCACAGAGTAGTGACCAAAACTTATATTTACAACCAAAGCTACACACAATTGAAACAACTGGCAGCGATGACAACCTGGGTTACTATGAAAGGCAGCTCAGCTGACTGCCTGACACAGAAGAGCGCCGGGCCACTGAAGAAGTCAAGATGGAGCCACCTGCCCTCCTACCCTACTCCCAACCCCATCGTGGACCATTTAAAGACTCTGAGAGGCATTCGTGCAAATCTAGTTTTCAATACTTTTTTTTCCAAAGAAATGACCTGAAATTTAACTCAGTTTGAAATGCCCATGCTTGCAGTGGGGCAGGGTTTTAATACAGCAGTACTATTGACATTTTGGTCAGATAATTCTTTCTTGTGGGAAACGGTCCAGTGCATTGTAGAACACTTAGTAGCATCCCTGGCTTCTACCCATCATATTCCAATAGGACCACCACCCCCCCTCCAAGGTGTAACAACCAAAAATATCTCCAGACATTGTCAAATGCAATTTTGCCCTTGGGCACTCAGTTGAAAACCACTGTTATAGGGAAATTTATCATAAAAAGAAGATGATTTCAATCCAGACTTCATCGAAGCGATGTTTTAAGAAGCTTCAGCCAGTCCATTTTAGTCCAAAAGATATGAGAGCCCCCCAAATAGAACCCTGCTATAGCTTTTCTATTGAATTTCTTTTTATATAGTTTATAAATGTTCAAAAAGCATACATCTGTGTTTTATTTTAGTTTCATTTTGTTGGAATTACTCTGGGTATTTTTATGGTATGAGATTAGATTCCAAGGTAGGGAGTAGAATTTATAAGATGGTGCTTACAGAAAATGAGAGCTCAACTCACAATGGTTCCATTTGTCATGGCTCTCCAGGAGTCAAGTAAGTTCCAAATCAAGGGTCCCTTGTAAATTAGACCTCTGGCTCTGTTGCTTTACCTGATGGGTGATAATAAATGGTATTGATAGTTTAACATCCCCAAATACCTCACAATCTCATATGTCCTGAATTTTTCTTAAGAAAAAGAAGTCAAGGGTAAGTTAGGCACCAAAGACAGGGTGAAGAGAAGGCTTTGTCCCCAAATTCTGCCTAGGTCTAGGATTCTGGTCAACTGAACAAGAAAGGCCAGTATTCTCCCCACCAGAATGTGGATATCAAAGTCGCATGCCTAAGAAAGTGCTCTGTGGTGTTAGGGAAAGCAAAGGGTTAACTACACTCCCAGCCAAGGAAAACTTTAGTTGTGTCACAAGAATAAAAATGGAGCAAAAGGGAAAAATGGATAGTTATCCACAAAAAAAGTCTACTGCAGCCTCAGCATGTGGCAGAGAAGAACACCTACCACCAAACCCCTTTACCCAGCTTACCCTCCCAAACAAACTCTTCCAGAACACAGGAAGGGGGATGCAAGGAGGGACGCCATTTTTACTTCCAGCTTTTTCAGAGAAGTCACAATGTTGATTTTTCTTTCCTATTGTCCCAGCCATGCCTGTTGGGCCACACGGTCTAGTTTTGTTCTTAGGATATGTAGTCACTGTAGTAGATCTTACTTATAATAGTTATGCTTATAGTAGATGTGCTTAGAAAATGCAGTTGCCATAGTAGATCTCCGTAAGGTTATGTTAATTGTGAAGGTAATTCTGGGATCAGGAGAGAATCAACATGCAAGTGTGACTGGCAGCAACAGCCCTCACATTTGCTTCTCTTGGTCAGATGGGACAGGTCTGGTTCAGTCTCTCAAGAGAATCTGATGAGGTCCCTTTCCTGCGGGGGTGTGTATAGCCACAGAGCTCACAGCACAGGAGGAAAATTTGGGGTTCACATTGCCCAAGGAAATGTGCTCTCCATCATGATCTTTTTCACCACAGGGTCTTCTTCCAGATCAAAAGCCGCTGAAGCAGCTCAGAAAAGGCCTCTACCATTAGGGTCTGGCTGCGACCCCTTATCACATTTCCAGACCATTTATTTCTCTTCCAAGACCAAGCCACTTTGAAGAGTCAAGCCCTCCAGTTTGGCAAAGGAAAGGGCTTATTCATTTTCCAAAGGGCTGGAGGGGATTGGGAAAGTACCAATGAAAAGAGCATTCTCCTAATCCGCGAGCTCCTTGAGGGCAGAGAGTGGGTTTTCCATTTCTATTCCCAATATTTAGCCCAGCACTCTGTATGGACTCAACACAGAATTGATGTAAACTGAATTGAATCAATTCTACCTTATGTCTATGAGAGAGATTCAATTAACAGCATTAATTACGTCAAAATTTAGGACAGATCCCTAAAATAGCATGCTTTGAGACTATCTGAGGAAGGAATGCTGGACTTCAGATCAAAGGCATATGTGATCAATCCATTTCTGCCACTTGCTGGTGATGTGCCCTAGGTAAGTCTTCTCCTCTCTCTGAAGCTTGGTGTCCTTATCTTTAAAATGGGAATAAGAGTAACTGTCCCTTCTTCACACAATACTGTGAGGGGCAAACTTCAAAATGTTCAGAAAATTCTTTGAAGTAGGTGTTGTCACTCCTGGGAGCGTGGTAACTTGGTGAAATTTAAAGGATTTTGAAAATCATCCTTAAATCTCCAATACCTTCCCAGCAGTGTTGTGACCTGAAATTTCACTCACCTAGTTTCCTAAAGCAACTTATTGCCCTAAGAAAATGCCCAGCAAAGTAAGAGTATCCACTTGCTCTCGGGGATTAGTTGATGGCTACCTGAGAGGAGGAGGGGCCAATGGTGGGGGAGGAGAGCAGATGAGGAGACAAAGAAAAGGAACAGAGGACACAGGAGTGGAACAAAGCAGCCACAGCTGAGGCCAGCCCCATGGATGACTCTCCTGGAGGAGAGAGATGAAGAGAACCAGGCTGTGTTGAAAGCCAGCCCAGTATGTGCCAGAGCTACAGTCTGTCTAAGAACAGTCTGGTTCCAGTCCATTCCTCCACTGCCCCCCGCTACCTTCAGACATAGAATCAGGACCAGAGAGATCTCAGCAGGTACCAGAGAGATGCTTAATAGCACTCTTTTGGATGTGTTGGGGGAGGACTCCTCACTGAGCCCCAGTATTTATCAAAACTGCTCCCAGGAGACCACACCTGTGGTTGAGGCCTGCTGGGTTCAGGCATTAGCCCCACAAAGGGCACGCTTCAATAGCATAGTCGATGACTGCTAGGGAGGGGGCTCCTGTCTGCTTCTAAGGAGCTGTGGGCTTCAGTTTTGTTGAGTGGGGTGTCTGGGGCCAGAGCTGAACTGCTGAATAGACAGAGACACTGAGCACTGCCATCAGCCCCACCCCCTACCATCCTCCTACATGGGCCCAGAGACCTAGCCCCACTTCTACATAAATGTGAAACAAATGCTTGAAGAATATTCATTTGAAAAGGCAATTGTGCTGGATGCCCACATGTGTCAACTCAGCCTTGCCGTCAAATGTGCACAGAAGCCCCACATAGGAAAGAGTGTCTGTTTCTACCCCTCAGAATGGACCTGAAACTTCCCACCAATAGAAGCTTGGTCACTCAGAGAAGGCCGCCACCCTGTCCCTATCCCCACCCCACCCCAGGAGGGTGAGCCAGGAGCAGGGCACTCACCTTTCCCCAGACCTCTCCAGTGACCTGGGACTGGGAGAACAGCTTGTCACACCCCAGCCCTGATTCTGTCTGGTGCTATAGGGGGCAAAGGGCCCATAGCCACCTTCAAAGCCACTGACTTGTCCCAGGTCCTGACCTATAAAAAGAAGAGGAACAGAAATGACCACATTCACACTCAGTCTTCAGCTCCTGCTTGCACCCAGGGGGCGCAGACAAATTTTCAGTTCATTGAGCCAGTTGTTTTCACTCTGGTGGTGTCATATGGACTGTGACAGATGTGCTGGGGCACTGGAGCCCCTCTGAAGCCATTTTCCCCATCAAGGCATGATATTGTATGCCAAAAGCAAGACAGCACCTCCTCACATAGCATCCACTGCCAAAGACAGCCCTGTAGGGCAGCGAGGAAGACCACACCCTTCAATGCAGCTTCTTGTCTGCACCACCCAGGTTTTCATGACCTAGAGCATTCACAAACTCATTCGTTCACTTGTTCATGCAGTCATTTATTTACTCACTCAACAAAGAGACATTCAACACCCATGTCTGCCTGCACTGTGCAGGGAACTGGTGGAAAGCCAGGACAACTGGAGCACAGACTGGTGGTGAGTGGGTAACAGAGATGTAGATGGGAAGGAGGGCAGGACCCAATCAGACAGGGCCTTGCAAGTCAGGCATGAATTCTGAACTATCGTAAGAGTGGTGGAAAGCCACAGGAGGATTCTAAGCAAGAGAGTGGGATGATCATATATGCATTTAAAAGAGGTGACTGTGGATGTTGTGTAAATGGTGAGGGGATGCACAAGATTTGGGGGGAAATTCAGGAGTGGTTCAGATGAGAAATAGAATGACTTGGACTCAGGTGGTTTTAACACAACTGGGGAGTAAGATATATTCAAGAGATATTTAGGAGGTAAATTGACAGAACTTGAACATGTGGATGAGGGACAATGAGGTCACAGGGTTCTGGATGGCACAACTGGATGGACAGTGGCCCCCAGGAAGGGGAGAGATACTCAGTGAGAGCTGAAGGCAGGAACTTCATTTTGAACATCAGCTAGAGGCACTCTGAGATATCCAGGCAAGAGGGCAGCTGCATGTATAGGACTGAAGTTCAAGGAGAGACCCGAGCTAGAGTTACTAGGAGATCGCATACAGGACCAGCTACATGGGCATGTAACCTATGCAGTCACACAGGGCCCCACGCTTGGTTTAATGCTCTGCTGTCACCATCTTGAAATTTTTGAACAAAGGGCCCCACATTTTTATTCTTCACAAAGCCCAGCAAATTGTGTGGCTGATCCTGAACATATAATGCAATATCAATAAGGATACTGATAGTAATTGAAGCTATAGACATGGGTTCATTCATTCATTTCACAAATATGTATTGAGCACTGAATGCATCCCAAGCATTGTTCTATGCACTGCTATAGCAGAGAACAAAAGACACAATAATACCTGTCCTCATGGGCCTTATTTAATAGTAGATGGAGAAATCAACAAACAAGATAAATTAGTGTAATGTAGAATATGTGAGATCGTGATAAGCCTGTAAAGATAAATGAATAAATAAGGGGGTTGTATTAGTCTGCTAAGGCTGCCATAACAAAATATCACAATCTGGGTGGCTTAAACAATAGAAATTTATCTTCTCCCAGTTCTGGAGGCTAGAACTTCAAGATCAAGGTCCCAGAAAATTCAATTTCTGGTGAGGCCTCTCTTCTGGGCTTTCAGACTGCCACTTCCTTTCTGCGTCCTCACACGGCCTTTTCTCTGTGTGCATAGGGCAGAGTGGAGGGAGAGAAAGAGAGGGCTCTGGTCTCTTCTCATAAGAACACTAATCCTGTTGGATCACAGCCCCACTCTTATGACCTCGTTTAACCTTAATTACCTCTTTAAGGCCCCATCTCCAAATACGGTCACATTGTGGGTTAGGACTTCAACATTTGAATTTGGGGGGCAATGCAATTCAGTCCATAACAAGGGGTAGGCAGTGTTGGGGGTATAGCAGAAGCTATCAGCCCTCCACCTGTGTCTCCTCAACCCACCACTGCAGCTTCCATGACTGTTCCCATTCATGCTAACATTTTACCTCAAACTCTGCTGTTTTTCTTCAGAAGTGTTAAGGAATTAATGCCCCCACCATCAATCCTCAAATAGATAGGGAAAGGAGATGATGGATACACCCCATCTTCCTTGCTCCTGAGCAGGAAATTCTGAGGTGTGTGTTCTAGTTTCTCAAAGGTTCACAGCAATGAGCCACTTATTAACACACTTACTGTCTTTCATCATTTCCTTTTTCAGTTCTCTGCTACCTCACTATGCTTCCTGAGAGCACCTCCTAAAAAAAAACTACTTGCACTCAATGTCTCATGGTCTGCTCTTGGGAGAACCCAAATTAAGATAGGGGTTTTCGATTTAAAATATACACATAAGGCCTCAGAAAACCTCAGTGAGAAAGTGACATTTGAATAATGTCCCATGAAGAAGATAGTGGAGCATACTGTGGGGATATCTGGAGCTGAAGTGTCCAGGCAGAGAGAATGGCAAGTACAAAGACCTCGAGATGGAGCTAACTCAAGTTCTAGGTGCACCAGCGAGGCTGGTAAAGAGGCCGGGGGAGAGCAGCCGGAAATGAGATCAGCTGGGTAATGGGAGGCCACTGTAGAGAGCAGCACTGGCCAATAGAAATAGGATGGGAGCCACATGCACAATTTTCAGCTTGCTAGTAGCCACATTAAAACAGGTAAAATTGATTTAATAATATATTTTATCTCTCCCAATATATCCCAAATACTATTTTTCAACATGTAATCAGTATAAAAGAAATTGTTGGAAAGATATTAGATTCTTTTTTTATCCTATATCTTCAAATTCTGGAGTATATTTTACACTTACAGCACATCTCAATTTGGATGCTAAGTTTTCATCAGACATTCTTAACCTGTGTTATGGGCTGAACTGTGTTCCCCTAAAATTCATGTATTGAAGCTCTAATCCCCAGTACTTCAGAACGTGATTGTATTTGGAGATAGAGCCCTGAAAGAGGTAATTAAGATAAAATGAGGTCATACGGCTAGGTCCTAATCCAACAAAACCAGTGTCCACATGAGAAGAGGAGATTAGGATGCAGGCACACACAGAGGGAAGATCATGTGATGAAACCAGAAGACAGTCATCTACAAGCCAAGGAGAGAGGCCTCAGAAGAAATCAACCCTGCGACACCTTGATCTCAGACTTCTAGCATCCAGAACTGTGAGAAAATAATTTCTGTTGTTTAAACCACAATCTGTCGTACTTTGTTATGGCAGCCCCAGCAAACTAATAAACCTATATTTAGATTTTTAAATCTAAAACTGCATAAAATTCACAGTTGGAAAAGGAGATACATGTACCCAAGTTGTCCCAAACACACTGAAAAGTTCCTTATTTGCTGAAGCTCCATTTCAAGTGCTCAATCGCCTCATGTAGTTAGTGGCTACCATGCTGGACAGCCTAGCTACAGAGAGTTATGGACCATAATAACAACTTTGGCTTTTACTGTAAATGAAGTAGAAAGACGTTAGAGATTTTTGAGCAGAAGAATGATGTAATCACACTGGCTTCTAGGCGAAGAATAGAGTAGGGGGAAGTACAGAAGCAGAAAGTCCAATAAGGGGGCTAGTACAATAATTGAGGAAGAGATGATGATGGCTTGGATCAGGGGAGTTGCAATGGAAGCGGTGAGAAGTGGTCTGTTTCTAGATGTATGTTGAAGGAATACCAAATTCTGAAGGATTTCCTGATGGGCTGTATGTGGGATGTTAAGAGTCAAGAATGACTCCAAGGCTCCCCCCACCTTGGACTTTTTTATGAGATTTTTTTTTTTAAATTGAGACATAATTCATATACCAGAAAATTCCCCTTTTTAAAGTATACATTTCAGTGGGTTTTATTATATTCACAAAGTTGCACAACAATCCACTATCTAATTCTAAAACTTTTAATAACCCTAAAAAGAAAACCCATGCCCATTAGCAGTTATTCCCAATTTCCCCCTCCTCCAGCCTCTGGCAACCACAAATCTACTTTATGTCTCCATGGACTTGCCTATTCTGAACATTTCTTATGAATAGAATCATACTATATGTGGCCTTTGTGTTTGACTTCTTTCACTTAGCATAATATTTTCAGTGTTTGTCCATATTGCAGCATGTATCAGTACTTCATTCCTTGTCATGGCTGGGTAATATTCCATTGTATAGATATACCACATTTTTGTTTATCCATTCATCAATTGATGGACTTACAGATTATTTCCACTCTTTGGCTATTATAAATAATGCTGCTATGAACATTCATGTACAAGTTTTTTGCATGGAGATATGTTTTTGTTTCTCTTAGGAATATACATCAGGGTGGAATTGCTGGGTCATAGGTTGGCTCTAAGTTTCACTTACAGCTAATTGTATTTCCAAAGCAGTTGCACCATTTTCTACCACCAGAAATGTATGAGGGTTCCAATCTCTCTATATACTCACCAATTCTTGCTATGTCTCATCTTTTTTGATTATAGCCATGGTAGTAGGTATAAAGTGGTATCTCATTGTGGAAATTTACATTTCCCTAATGAGTAATGATGTTGAGTATCTTTTCATGTGCTTATTGCCACTTGTATATCTTCTTTGGAGAAATGCCTATTAAATCTTTTGCCCAGTTTTTAATTGAGTTATTCACTTTTTTATTGCTAAGTTGTAAATTCTTTATATCCCCTGCATACTAATCCCTTATCACATATATTATTTGCAAATGTTTTCCATCATTCTATGGGTTGTCTTTTCACTTTCTTGAGAGTGTCCTTTGAAGCACAGAAGTTTTTAATTTTTATGAAGTTCAATTTATCTGTTTTACTTTGGTTGCTTGTACTTTTGGTATTGGATTTTGTCATATGCTTTTTCTGCAACCATTGAGATGATCCTATGGTTTTTGTCCTTTATTCTATTAAAATAGTGTACTATATTGCTGGATTTTCATATGTTGAACTAACCCTGTATCCCAGTTTGTCATAGTATATAACAATTTTTTTTATGTTTCTGGATTCACTTTGCTAGCCTTTTGTTGAGAATTTTTATATGTATATTCATAAGAGATATTGGTCTTTAGTTTTTCTTCTCATGATGGCTTTGTTAGGAGTTGGTATCAGGGTAATATCGGACTCGTAGAATGAGTGGGGAAGTGTTTCCTCCTCCTTTTATTTTGAAAGAGTTTGTAAAGACTTGATGTTAATTCTTCTTCAAACAGTTGATAGAATTTACCAGTGAAGCTATTTGGGCCTGGCATTTTCTTTGTGGGAAGTTTTTTATAACTAATTCAATTTATGTATTTGTTATAGGCCTATTCAGATTTTCTATTTCTTTTTGAGCCAGTTTCAGTACTTTGTGTGTTTGTAGGAATTTGTCCATTTCATCTAGGCTATCAAATTTGTTGGCATGCAATTATTTATAATATTCTATAATCCTTTTTATTTTTGTGAGATCAGTAGTGATATCCCCTCTTTCATTCCTGATTTTAGTAATT
The DNA here is from genome assembly GCA_031878705.1 of Tapirus indicus. Lineage (NCBI taxonomy): Eukaryota > Metazoa > Chordata > Mammalia > Perissodactyla > Tapiridae > Tapirus > Tapirus indicus. Next base: position 84,151,097 of record CM062922.1, read on the forward strand.
TGAATCTTCTCTCTCTTTTTTTTTTTTTTTTCTTTTTTTGGGGGGTCAGTCTAGCTAAAAGTTTGTCAATATTGTTGCTCTTTTAAAAAAGAAAGTTTGGTTTCATTGATTTTTCTGTTTTATCTTTTTTATTCTGTATTTCATTTCTTTCTGCTTTAGTCTTTATTCCTTCCTTACTTCTACTGTCTCTGGGTTTTATTTGCCCTTCTTTTTCTAGTTTTTCAAGATGAAGTTTAAGTTATTAATCTGAGATCTTTTGCATTGTTTAGTATAGGTATTTACAGCTATAAATCTCCCTCTAAACACTACTTTAGCTACATCCCATAAATTCTGGTATACTGTGTTTTCATTTTCATTCATCTCAAAGTATTTTCTAATTTCCATTGTGATTATTTCTTTAAACTATTGATTATTTAGAACTGTGTTGTTTAATTTTCATATATATGTGAATTTCCCAAATTTCCTTCTGTTACTGATTTCCACTGTAATCAGAGAGTATGTTTTGTATGATTTAAATCCTTTTAAATTTATTAAGACTTCTTTTATGGCCTAATATAGGTCTATCCTGGAGAACGTTCCATGGGCATTTGAGATAAATATGTATTCTGCTGGTTTGGGGTGGCATGTTCTATAGATATCTGTTAGGCCTGGCTGGTTAATAGTGTTGTCAAGTCTTCTATTTCCTTCTTGATCTTCTTTCTAGTTGTTCTATCCATTATTGAAAATGGGATATTGAATTCTACAGTACTATTGTTGAATTGTCTACTTCTTCCTACAATTCTGTTAGTTTTTGTGTCATGTTTTGGGGTTTATTTTTAGGTGCATATATGGTTATAATTGTTCTATCTTCTTGGTGGATTGACCCTTTTATCATAATAAACTATCTTTCTTTGTCTCTAGTAACAATTTTATCTCTTTAGATTACTGTTTGCATGGTGTAGATTTTCATCTCTTTACTTTCAGCCTATTTGTGTCTTTGAATCTAAAATGTGTCTCTTGTAGACTGCATATAGTTGTATCATGTTTTTTATCCATTCTATCAGTTTATGCCTTTTGATTAGTGGCTAATCTATTTATACTTAGTGTAATTGCTAATTGGGTAGGATTTACCTATGCCATTTTATTCTTTTCTATATGTCTTATATCGTTTTTGCTCCTCTATTAATCCATTACTGCTTTCTTTTCTGTTAAATAGATATTTTCTAATGTACCATATTAATTCCCTTTTCTTTTACCATATTTTTTAAGTTATTTTCTTTATGGTTTCCCTGGAGATTACAGTGAATACTTGGGGCACTCCAACTTTAAGAGTTTGGAGAGAAAAGGAGAAAGTACTGAGAAAAGAGGAAATCCCAGGAGAGTGTGGTGTCCTCTTGTAGAGGACAAGTAAAGAAAATATTCAAGGAAGAGGGAGTGATCAACTTTGTTGAATATTGCTGAGAGGGGAGATAGGATGAGAAGCTCATTAGTAACCTTGCAGTTGGGAGGCCTGGTGGTAGTGGTGTGAAAGCCTGACCAGAATGAGTGAAACCTCTAGGGGAAAATAGGGGGTTTATTTCAAGGGAACCTAAAAGAAGTCAGATTGCAGAAGGGAGAGCCATTTCAGATTCCTTGCCTCGTCTTTCCACAAGAAGTCAAGTCAAATGGAAGAAATAATGCATGTGTATAGAAGATTGGATGGATTTCAGTAGTCTGAGTTCTCTCTTCCTTGTCTGAGAAGCAGAGTCATAAGGACCTCTGCAAATCTTTTAGGCATTTCATTTCAGAGTATATAATAATTTGAGAAAACTATTTGGAAGGCCTTGTAAGTATACAGTTGGCTTGGGCACAACATCCTCCTAGGGAACTAGAAGCCAGGAAATCAGAATACCTACTAATTCAGGGAAGCCATAATATCTTGTATAAAGAAAAACCACTCCTGTGGGTCTTCTTTATTCTCACACTGTTACCACACTACTTCTGACACCAGATGTGTGGGGTGTTTTCCCACACCAAAAAATTCTGTGACACCAACTGGGTGTCCTACTATTTAACTCAATTCTGACACTATCTACCTGGAGTTAGCATCAGATCCCACAAGTTAAGGATTCAGCCTTACAAGACTGTCCCCTCTACCACCATCACTTTGATATCGGCTCAACACAAGGTTGACATAAGGGAAGCCATGCTGCAGAAAAGAAACCTATTGGAACTTTGAATGACCTCTGACTAACTAACCCAGCTGGATTTGCACCCTCCAGGAGATCTAACCGCTTTGTAGATTTTACAACCCCTGCTTGTGCATGTACCTCCCAGCTGCGATAAAATCATAACTTTGTTTTTTTGAGTTCCTTAGGAATGTGATGACCCTCGAACAGCCATCATCAAGGACAACTGAAAAATCTGGTGTGGTGACTCCCAGTCTGTAGCACCCAAAGGTCAGCATTCCTAACCCCCTCCCCTGTAACCCACCAGCCTATATAACTGCTGTAAGATTCTGTGCCCCCTTAAGATGGTTGTTTGGGACATGAGTCAGCCATCTTCACTTTTGCTGACAAACTGTAATAAACCCTTTCTTTTTTCCACCATCTTGCTTCTTGACGATTGGCTTTTGTCTTGCGGCAAGCGATCGTGCCCTTTGTGCGGTAACAACTTCAGGTGTCAATCTCAAGTCCAGGTTTTTATTTGTGCTTATGACCAACTGGCTATTAATCAGAGGTTACCACAACACCTTCCTGGGGTTCGATTAATTTGCTTGGGCCACTCACAGAACTGAGGAAAACAGTTTACTTACTAGATTATTGGTCTATTACAAATAATATTAAAGAACATGAATGAACAGTCAGATGAAGAGATACATGGGAAAGTTCTGGAAGAGTCCTGAGCACAGGAACTTCTGTCCTTGTGGAGTTTGGGGTGTGCCGCCCTCTGGGCATATGGATGCATTCTTGTTCACTAACCTGGAAGCTCTCCAAACCCCATAGTTCAGGGACTGTTATGAGGGCTTTATTACATATGCATGATTGATTAAATCATTGGCAATTGGTGATTGATTCAACCTCCAATCCCTCTTTCCTCCCTGGGGGCTGAGGGAGAGGGTCTCTGGTTCTGAAAGTTCCAACCCTTTAATCATACTGTTGGTTTCCCTGGCAACCAGCCCCCATCCTTAGGGGCTTTCCAAAAGTCACCTTATTAACATAAACTCAGTTGTGGTTGAAAGGGGCTTGTTATGAACAACAAAAGACACCCTTATCACTCTTGCTCTTATTGCTTGGGAAATACCAAGAGTTTTAGGAGCTCTGTGCCAGGAACAGGAAGAAGACCAAATACTGTATATGTGTCTTATTACAAATCACAATTACATTTGGTATCTACCTAAGACAGGAGTTTTTTTTTTTTTTTAATTTTCACTTCAGATACCATTATATTTATTCAGCTTTTAATGTAAGATATTCAAAGACAATCAACAAAAATTGAACTCCTTCATATTCCTAATGAAGAGAAAAAATTATTCCCAGTTTCCTGAATGGGGATTGAGACCTAATGGAAAATACTTAGTTTTCCACAAGAAGGGGTTTCTAATGGACCAGAAGCAGGAAAATATGTCTGTAATAGACGTGATATTTGCCTCTCCAACATCCATTCCCTTTTCCCTTGCTGATACACCAATTTTATTCTAATATCTACACCTTCCTCTAAAGCAAAATTTCTCAGCCTTGACTGTTTGAGCCAGATAATTCCTTCTTTTGCAGTGGAGGGGGGAAACAGGCTATCCTGTGCATTGTAGTATGGTAGGATGTTTAGCATCATCCTTGGCCTCTACCCACTAGGTACTAGTTACACACACACACACATACACACACACACACAGCAGTTATGACAACCAGAAATGTCCTCTGGAGGCAAAATCATCCCCCATTGAAAATCACTGCTCTAAGGACAGGGCACAGTGGTTCAGGCCTAAGCAAGTCAGCTCAATCCTATTCTGGCCCACAGTTATTGTTTCAAGGGTAAACACAAGTCCCAGTTCAGTCCTAGAAGATTAGAGCAAACATTTTTTGGTGACTTCAAGGAATGAAACTCTCATTCCCTCTGAATTTTGTGGTATAGGGATGAAACTCTTGAAATCAGTGCATCCATTTTCTTGCCATGAAAAAAGTCAGGCTCAGAACGAAGCTGACACCACACGAGTCTAAACAGAGACGCTGAAAGAAACTGGGTTCTGATTACACTAAGTTACCAAATCCAGTCTGACCTGGATTTATGAATACATCCTTTTGTTTAAGACAGTTTCACTTGAGTTTTCTGTTATTTGATACTAAAAGAATCTTAACCTATAAAATATATTAACTAGGTTCATGCCACTGAGACCCCGGAAATTTTTGACCCAGTCTAAAATATAGCCTACCATTAACTTCCAATTTAAAAAAAAAGAATTTAAGAAAAGTTGAAATTCCCTCTTTCCATCTTTGACCTTACCACATCCATCCCCAAAATCATGCCAGTTGTGTACTCAAATGGATAATGTCAAAAGAGTTTCGTCATATAGCCCCCATTAAAATGGCCTTGATTACCAACTCAGCCAGAATGGTCCTGAGAGACCCTATGACAGAAGAGGAAGATAACTGAACTCTTGGATTCTAGGTGTTCCTATTATTGCCTGGCTGTTGACATTGGGGAAACCACCCATCCAGGGCAGCAGTTGTCCAGCCGTGGTCCAGATCCTCAGGTATCCGTGAGACCTTTGCAGGGGACCCACCACATCCGAACTATTTTTATAAAAATACTAAGGTAATATTTACCCTTTTCATTGCATTGGCATTTGCACTGATGGTGGTAAGACCGCAGGCACCTGAGCACAAGTCACAGCAACGGCAACAACTGCACTCAAAGTCGTCCTTTTTACTCACAGTAAGAAAAGAAATGCCAATTTCACTTAAGAATTCCCTTGACGAAAAAGTAAATATTATTAATTTTGTTACATCTTGACTCTGAGTCCAAGTCTTTTTAATTTTGCGTGAATAAATGGGAAGAATGCTTAAAGCACATCTGCAGCACACCCAAGGACGACAATTGTCTCCAGGAAAAGAATTTGTGCAATCGAGTCACCCCCTGAACTAGCTGCTTTTTTCATGGAAACACCACTTTTACTTGAAGGAATAACTGACAAACTATGGTTTTTTTAGACTTGGGTATTTGGCAGACATCTTCTCAAAAATAAGCCAAGTAAGCCTGTCATTTTGAGGCAATCCATTGACAGTATTTGTAACTAGTGATAAAATTTGAGCTCTCAAAAAAATTAGAATTCTGAAAAACTTGTATCCACTCTGTTAAGCTTGACAGCTTCCCAATACTTAAGAACTTTTCTGATGAGATCAGTGGTGATGTTAAAAAAAAATGTGATTTTTTGATTTTGTGTAATAAAATATGTCAAATTTGGAAGATCTGCATAACCCATTGAATGGTCTTTCATTAGGTTGCCTGTCATTTTCTCATTGATTTTAGGAGTTATTTTTATATCTTCTACATAGGAAGCATTTGTCAGTCATGTGTGTTTAAAATATCTTGTTTTACTTTGTCCCTTGTCTTTCCACTCCCTTGATGGTGTCTTTGATAAAGAGAGTTTCTGGTTTCAATGTAATCAAATTCATCAATCTTTCCCTTGATGATCAGTGTTTGTTGGTTGTGTTTTCTGATCCTGAGACGTGAATATATTCTCCTAAGTTATCTGTGTTTCTATCTTTTACACTTAGGTTTTTAATCTACCTGGAATTTTTTATTAGGTAAAATTATATGAATTGCCTATATTTGACTCTTTTTGACCTACAAAATGAGAGTTCTATTTGGCTCAACACAATACATGATGTGAGGAAGGGATATAGTTTCATTTTTTTCCATATGAATAATAAGTTTTCCCATTACTATTTATTTAAAAGTCTATCCTTGCCCACTGATCTGCAATGCCACCTTTCTAATGCAGGCCTGTTTGTCAATCCCAGCCCCAATGCCACAACACTTCAATTATTAACACTTTAAAATAACTTTTGATATCTATAGGGCAAGATCTCTCACATTGTTCTTTTTCTTCGAGAGAGTTTGGCTCTTCTTGACTCTTTGCACTTCCAAATAAATCTTAGAATCAGCTTGTCAAGTTCAACCAAAAAAAAAATGGCAATTTTTATTGGAATTGCATTGACTGTATACATCAACTTGGAAGAATGGGCCTCTTCCCAATGTTGAGCCCTCCAGTCAATGAACAGAGAATATCTCTCACCTTATTCTGTCTTCTTTAATGTCTCTCAATAAAGGATTATAATTTTCTCCTAATAGGTTTTACACATCTTTTATTAGATCTACTGCCAGGTACTTTTTGAGCCTGAGATTTGATTTTACCCTACTTACAAGCTAATAAGTTAGCCTACTATTGTTTCGTGAGTGCTGGTAGAAGACACAAGATTCCTACAGAGATGAAAACTCTTATTACTCACAGCAAGCAAAAGGTGCATCAGTTTTCCTTGGTCCAAGTTCCATGGAAGAGGCCAGAAGGATTCTCCCCACATAGTGGATTTGTTTTACATCTGAAGATCACTGAGCTTGGAACACCCATTACAGTCGAGCATCGCTTAATGATGGGGATACATTCTGAGAAATGTGTCGTTAGGCAATTTTGTCCCTGTGCAAATATCAGAGAGTGTACTTACACAAACCTAGATGGTATAGCCTACTACACACCTAGACTACATGGCATAGCCTATTGCTCCTAGGCTAGAAACCTGCACAGCATGTTACTATACTGAATACTGTAGGCAACATTGGTAAGTATCTGTGTATCTGACCATATCTAAACATAGAAAAGGTACAGTAAAAATACAGTATAAAAGATTATAAAATGGTATACCTGCATAGGGAACCTACCATGAATGGAGCCTGCAGGACTGGAGGTTGCTCTGGGTGAGGTGGTGAGAGAATGCGAAGGCCTGGACATCACTGCACACTATTGCAGACTTTATAAACACTGTACACTTAGGCTGCACTAAATTTATAAAAAAATATTTTTCTTTCTTCAGTGATAAATTAATCTTAGCTTATTGTAACTTTTTTACTATATAAACTAAAAAAAGCTTTTACTTTTTTAACTTTTTTACTCTTTTGTATTAACACTTAGCTTAAAACACAAAAACGTTGTGCAGCTGTACAAAAATATTTTCTTTCTTTATATCCTTATTCTATAAGCTTTTTTCTATTGTTTTTAACTTTTTATTTTCTTTTACTTTTTAAACTTTTTTGTTAAAAACTAAGACACAAACACACACATTAGCCTCGGCCTACATAGGTTCAGAATCATCAATATCACTGTCTTCCACGTCCACATCTTGTCCCACTGGAAGGTCTTCAGGGGCAATAACATGCGTGGAGCTGTCATCTCCTGTGATAACAAGGACTTCTTCTGGAATATCTCCTGAAAGGACCTGCCTGAGGCTCTTCTTAAGGAAGTGTCACTCTTTTCAGAAATATGTCCGTGGTGGTTTGCCTGGTCTGTTTCTTTTTTTCATCATAGATTTGCATATAAGCGGATAATGCACCATGAAGATTCCTCTCTATTAATGAAAACCTTTCAGTGTTGGAGTCCACGTTTTCATACTTTTTAAGGAGCTTGTTGAGGTCTGCAAAAGCCTCTGCCAAATGCTTCACTATGAATTTTGGGGGAGAGAGGGTCTTCTTTTTCTTCTCCTGCAGTTTCCTTTTCTCTTCTTCAGCTATGCATTCCTGTCCCAGTTCCAACAGCTCCTCATTAGCCAGTTCTTCAGGAACAACCTCCAGAAGCTCCTCAATGTCATCCTCATCCACACCCAAGTTAAAATGGTCTGCCTTCTCAACCACAGCCTTGTTGATTTTTGCAACCTCCTCATCCTTGGCAAATCCTTTGAAGTCATAGATGACCCTCTTGAGTGTCTTCTTCCAGATGCCATTCAGACACTCCTTGGTGACATCACCCCAAGCCCAAGCAAGGTTCTTGATGCAGTCGCAGATGTTGTAATCCTTCCAGAATTGCCTCAATGTCTTCTCTGTGTCTTTGTCGATTGCAGCAATATGCTGGGCAAAGGTCCTTCTCAGGTAGTAGGTCTTAAAAGCTGCTATAATTTCTTGATCCATTGGTTGGATCAAAGAGGTGGTGTTTGGAGGGAGAAACAATGTTTTGATATTGGAAGGAAGATAACCAATAAAAGGAGGACGTCCAGGAGCATTATCAACAATAAACAAAATCTTGAAAGGTATGTTATTCTCCAAACAGTACTTCTCCATTTCACTGGCATTGTACTTCAGGAGGACATCTTGGAGGAGGAGCTGGGTCATCCACGACTTCTTACTGCTCCTGTAGCACACTGGCAGTGTGTGCTGATTGATATACTTGAAGGTCCTGGGGTTCTCACTGTGCCAGATCACAAAGGGTTTCGATTTGTAGCCTGCAACGTTGCCACCAAGTGAGACTGTTACTCTGTCCTTAAAAGCCTTGAAACCTGGTATTGGACTTGGCCTCCTTATCGATAGTCCTTTCAAGCATTTGTTTCCAGAATAGAGAGATTTCATTTATATTGAATATTTGCTCTGGCAAGTAATTTTCCTCCGCAATCAGCTTTTGTAGTTTCCAAAAATTCTTCACCTGCCTTCATGTCAGCACTCTCGGACTCACCACTCACTTTCACATTATGTAATGAATAATGATTCTCAAATCCTTGAAACCACCCAGAGCTAGCAGTAAATTCAACATTACAGTCAAATCCGGCCTTTTCTTTCAACATCACCAATGAACTTTTTGCTTTGGCCGTGGTTGTCACGGTGCTGAGAGGGATATGGTTCTGTGTCTGGTCTTCAATGCAGATCATTAGAAGTTTCTCCGTGTCTGATATAGGCCCTTCTCAAATTTTTTTTAGTCTCATTGCCTTCAATGAAGCAAATCGCTTAACAGCTTCCATCACTTTGTTCTTGTTTTTCAAGATCTTAGCTTTGGTGGAACGGGACATGTCTGACTAGGGAGCAGTAACCACCACTGATTTTCTGCTTTTGTAGTCCTTAATCACTTTTAATTTTGTTTCCAGGTCATTCTCTTGACATGGCCTCTTACTGGCAACATTCATAGTGGATTTTGTGTGGTGAGGGGCCATGAGGAACACAACAGTATGAGATTAAAGCACAAGAGAAAATGATGCAATCAAGGGACACAGTAAACACGAGATGTATGAAGCTGCCGTCGGCTTAACAGAGCATCCTGTTTTACAGTAAACATTTTTTTATAAACAGAAAGAGTACACTCTAGAATAATGACAAAAAATATAGTAGAGTAAATACATAAGCCAATAACAGTCATTTATTGTCATTATCAAGTATTATGTACCGTACATAATTGTGCGTGCTATACTTTTATACGACTGGCAGTGCAGTAAGTTTATCTACACCGGCATGACCACCAACTCTTGAGTACTGCATTTTGCTGTGACATTATGACAACTACAATGTCACTAGGCAATAGGAATTTTTCAGCTTCTTTATAATCTTATGGGACCAGCATCATATGTGCTGTCCATCATTGATCAAAATGTCATTATGGGGTGCACAACTGTATTATACTGCAAGCAATAAGCAAGCTTGCTCTTTGTCCCAGAAGAAGACATTATTTCATCCCTCAAGATTTCGCGATAGAAAAGCAACCTTAAGATAAGACCCATGGGGCCGGCCCAGTGGCACGGCAGTTAAGTTCGCGCTTTGGCAGCCCGGGGTTCGCGAGTTCGGATCCTGGGCGCAGGCCAATGCGCTGCTTGTCAGCCATGCTGTGGCAGTGTCCCGTATAAAGTAGAGGAAGGTGGGCACGGATGTTAGCCCAGGGCCAGTCTTCCTCGGCAAAAAAAGAGGAGGATTGGCAACAATGTTAACTCAGGCCTAGTCTTCCTCACACAAAAAAAAGATAAGACCTATGTAAATTGTCAGGACCATGCATTGTTGGCATACCCAGCAACACACGCTGGAGCATGAAAGACTCGTGGAGGAGTATCTCCCAACAGTACTTCACATAATCTTATAAAAATTTTATTTTCTAACTATCTGTTGCTGACATATAGAAATATAATTAAATTTTGTATATTAATTCTCTGTCTAGCAATCTTACTAAACTCATCACAGTCATGCATCACATAACAACATTTCAGTCAACAACGGGCCGCATATGTGACAGTGGTCCCTTAAGGTTAGAACAACATAGCCTAGGTGTGTAGTAGGCTATACCATCTTGGTCTGTGTAAGTACACTCTATGATGTTTGCACAAAGACAAAATTGCCTAACAATGCATTTCTCGGAATGTATCCCCGTCGTTAAGAGACACATGACTAATTCTATTAATTTATCCTTGGATTTTATAGAATTTTCTACACACAAAATCATGTCATTTTTAGATAATAAAATGTTTCTTTTGATCCAAACCTTATAGTTTTTATTTTTTTTTCCCCTGCTTTATTTCACTGGCTAAAATGTTTCGCTGGCTTAAGTGGACCAATGTTGAGAGAAGTGATGACAGTACTGTGGTCTTGTTCTTTATCTCAAAGAGAAAGCTTTTAATGTTTCACTGTTATAACTGATGCTTTGTCTAGTCCCCCTTTCCTTTTTTTGCAAATACTTTTTATTAAATTAAATAATTCCTTTCTACTCCCAGGTTGCTAAATTTTTATAACAATTGGATACCTTTTTTTCTGTGTCTATTGAGATTATTGCATGATTTCCCTCCATTCATCTAGTAATGTTAAAACAAATTTAATTTTTTAATGTTAAAACCTTGCATTATTGAGACAAACTCAACTTTGTCATGATATATTATCATTTTTGTACTGTGTTAAATTTTATTATCCTTTTTTGTGCTTATGTTGGCATTTTAGATGTAAACTCCTCTCCAAGTACTGATTTAATTTCATCTCACACATTTTGATTTGCAGTATTTTTTATTATCATATAGTTAAAAATATTCTCTAATTTCCATAAGCATTTCTTCTAAGAATTATTTAGCAGCATGCTTTCTAATACTAAACATACTCTTCTAATTATCATTTTATCTTTGATTTCTAGCTTAATTGAATTGTGCTGAGAAGATTCAATATACATTATTCAGCCTTTTAAAATTTATTTGGGTCTGCTTTATGGCCCAGCATATAGACAATTTTGTGTAAATATTTTGTATATTTTGCAAAAATTCATGTGAGTCAAGTCAATAAGATCTGTCCATTAAATCGTTTTTTCATTATATTTAAATACTCCATATTCCCACTGATGTTTTATCTGCTTGTTCAATCATTTACTGAGAGAGGGGTATTAAAATGACTATGACTATGGATTTGTCTATTTCTCCTTGGAGTTATCAATTTTTGCTTGAATATTTAGAAGTCCTGTTATTAAGGTACATATAATTTTAAGTTATTATATCTTTTTGGTGAAATGAACTTTTTATCTTTATGAAGTGATCCTCTTTATCACTAGTAAGGATTTTGGTTTAAAGTCTATATTTTCCAATCTTAAAATAACTGCACTGGCTTCCTTATGGTTAGATTTTGCCCAATGTATCTTTTATCACTCTTTTTTTTCCTTTCACTCTTTCTATATCCTTATATTTTAGAAGTTTCTTTCATAAATATCATATAGTTAGATTTTATATTTCATCCTATGAGGCCATCTTTTTCTCCTAACTGTAGCACTTATTGTTATTAATAGACTTTATTTTTTAAAACAGTCTTAGATTTACAGAAAAATTGCAGATAGTACAGAGTTCCAATCAATCCCACGCCCAGTTGCCCCTGTTATTAACATCTTGCATTAATATGATACATTTGTTATAATTAATGAACCAATATTGATACATTATTATTAACTAAAATAAGATGCCCTTAGTTTTCACCTAACATCTTTTTTCTGTTCCAGGATCCCATGTAGGATACTACATTATATTTAGTCATCGTTTCTCCTTAGGCTTCTCTTGGTTGTGATGGTTTCTCAGACTTTCCTTGTTTTTGATGGCCTTGACAACGTTGAGAAGTACTTGCTTAGTATTTTATAGAATGTCTCTCAACTGGAATTTGTCTAAGGTTTTTCTCATGATTAGACTGGAGTAGTTTGTTTTGGGGAGGAGAATCACAGAGGTAAAGTACCATTTTCATTACATCAGACCAAGGGTGTGTACTATCAACGTGACTTATCACTGTTGATATTTACATTGATCACTTGACTGAGTTATTGTTTATCAGGTTTCTACACTGTCAAGTTACTCTTCTTCCCCATCCATACTGTATTCTTTGGAAGGAAGTCAATATGTGCTGCCCACACTTAAGGACTGAAGAGTTATGTGTCACCTCCTTGAGAGAATCTACATAAATTATTTGAAAGTTTTCTGCGTGGGAGAATTATCTCTTCTCTCCCATTTATTCATTTATTTATTCTATCATTTATTCATGTCAATACAGACTCATGGATATTGGTTTTATAGTTTGGTTATAAATCAATACTATTTTCGTTTTTGCTCAAATTGCTCCAGCTTTGGCCATTGGGAACTCTTTCTGTTTGCTCCTGTGCCCCTCTTATCTGCCTACATCATCATGAGGTGTTTGGTTTGGTTTGGTTGGTTGTTTTTTGAGTACTTCTTTACTTTCTAACACTGTAAGATGCTCAAGGCTCATCTTGTATATTTCCTGCCCTAGTCCTAGAATCAGCCATTTCTCCAAGGAGTTTGGTTCCTTTTGTTGCACAACGGTGTTACGCACAAGGATCTGGGCATTAGGTGTGCTCATTACTACTAGGTATCATTTCTTTTAGGCCCTCTCAGCTGACAAAGCAAAGAGATACATGTGTGTATATTAACCAGTGTTAACTGTGTGTAACCATTTGTATCTGTTAGGTTGGTCATGAGTTGTTACTAACGTCTCCAACTCTATTACCATAAGGATGATTCTAGCCAGTATTTGATATTGTCTGTTTATGGATTTTGGCCATTCTCATAGATGTGTAGTGTTGTCTCATTGTTGTTTTAATTTGCAATTCTCTAATGATAAATAATGTTAAGGATCTGTTTATATGCTTATGTGCCATCTCTCTATCTTCTTCGGTGAGGTGTCTGTTCAGATCTTTTGCCCATTTTTTAAATGGCTTGTTTATTTCTTATTGTCGAATTTTAGGTGTTCTTTGTATATTTTCACTTATCCTTTTTATATTTAACGAAATTACCAATACATTTCTATACCTATTCTTCCACTTTATTTTGTGTTTTCTATTTGTTCCACTATGTTTCTTTTTCTCTCATTTTTTTGAATTTTTTTGATTGAGGATTTTTCATCGTCTCATTTTTCTTTTCTACTAGTTTGGAAATTATAGACTATATTCTATTCTTTCAGTGACTACATAGAAATAACAACATGCACACTAATTTATCAAAGTCTAAATTTAAACAATATCTTTACTGTTTGTCGAGACAGCACAAGGACTTTATAACACTTTAATACCATTTACCATCCTCCAGACTTACTTACTATTTTAATTAAAGTGGCTTACTTTTCTCTTGTTTGAAACACACACACATTACTGGGGTTTTTTAATGGATTTGCCCATGTATTTACCACTTTTCTCACTCTTCATTGCTGTCCTTTTGCTTGCAGCTTATCCTTTAGAATTTCCTTTAGAAAAGGTCCTCTGGCAGCAAATTCTCTTGGTTTTCAGTTTTCTGAAAATGTTTTTATTTTGTTCTTATTCTTGAAATATCCTTTCCCTGGGTGCAGAATTCTAGGTTAGTAGTTATTTTTTTCCTTAGCACATTGAAGATTTGATTTCAGGTTTCTACCATTTTTGTCAAAAAAATCAGTTTTCTATCTGACTGTTACTCTTTTAAAGGTAATGTGTATTCCCCCCGCCCCTCCCGGCTGCTTTTAAGATTTTTCTTTGTTGTTGATGTCCTGAAGTTTCACTATAGTATGCCTAGATGTACATTTTTTGTTTATTCTCTCGGAATTTGTAGGGATTTTTGAATCTGTAGATTTTAATCTTAACAGCTATCAAAACTTCTCAGCTGTTATCTCTCCAAACATTTTTCCTATCCCATTCTCACCTGTCCTTCTGAACTCCATTAAAGTTTTGTTAGATTTTCACATTCTATTCTCCATGCCTCCTGATATCTCTTTCATATTTTCTTTTTTGTGTGTGTGTCTCTATGCTACATTCTGGATAATTTATTTGATTTATCTTCAAGTTCACTCATTCTCTTCACCTCTATCTAATTTGATGTTAAACTCATCCATCGGGTTTTTTAATTTTATCATAATTTTCGTTCAAATTAATTATATTTGGTTTTTCCTCAAATCTGTGTTAAATTAACTGAACAAGGAGGCCACTAGACTGAGGTGCCTCTAACGCTGTGGTACCTACATAAGCACCAAAATCTAAGTCTGTGAATGCCTCAAGGTTTCAAAATCAAAACACTAAGAACAACCAATCACAAACAGCCAACTAGGCTTTAAGCCATAGTCAATCAATCATTCCCTTACTTTGCTTCCACCTTGTTCTATACAAGTCTTGCCCCCTGGCTCCTGTTGGCAGAGTGCTCCTAATCTCTTCCAACTTGGCACTGCCAGATTCAAATTGATTTTTGCTCAAATAAACTCTTAAAATTTTTCATATGCCTCAGTTTATCTTTTAACATCTGCTTAGACCCTCATTATAGTTTCGTGTTCCCTACAGACATCTTAATCTTGTCCTTTATTTCTCTAAACACAATAAGTGTATTTACTTTGGATCATGAGATTGATAATTGCGGTGTCTGAAGTCTGTGCAGATCTGTTTCTTCTCTCTATATGTTTAGGAACTTTTTACTGTTAGCTGTTCCTTTTCCTTTTCCTTTTGAGAATTCTTTGAGGCTTTGGATGGAGATGGATTCTTTCGGAGAGAATTTGAGCTTACTTTTACCAGATGGTTGGGACATTGCCACTCAAAGAATTCTTTAAAATATGACTTGAAGTTTTTGGGACCACCCAGGTCACATGAATTTGGCTTACATGTCCACATGAAGGTCAGCTCAAGATTTTAATTATCAGGGAGAGTTTTATTTTTATTAAGTCCTGTTTTGTCTGGTGCTTAGGCAACTGGCCTTGAAATTTCCTGTGTGTGGAAGGGGGCAGTTGGGTTTAGTTCTAGCTCACATGGACACAACATGTGACCCATCAGGGTTCCAGGATTTGGGAACAGGCACTGAACTTTGCTTTCTCCCCCTGCCTCTCTTTTTTCTCTTGCATACAGACACACACACACACACACACACACACACGCACAGGCACTTGTCCTAAAAAACTGTGAAAATTGACGCTCAGGTTCATTAGATTCAGCAACATCCCTCAGGGTGAAAACTTTGCTTACTTCTCTTGGTTCCTGCTTTCCCTTAGATGATGGGCTGGTAAATCCTTTCTGCTATATGTTACCAATTCTTTGATGCTTCTAAGAAGATTTTTAAATGTTCATTAACTAGCATTTTTCATTGTTGTTAGCAGGAAGATTGTTCCAGGTACCTAGCTGTTATATTACCAGAAGCAGAGCTATGCATTTTCTGAACACGCAAGTTTGCAGCAAAGAGATAATTCAGAGTGAATTCCTACTCAAAGGGACAATGCAGAGATCTGTGGCGTGATGATTTTTCAAAGGGAACTTTGAGAAATACGATGGTAATTGCCTTTATACACACATATACACCAAACTAGAAGTTTCAGGCTGGTGGGGGTTAGAGGTTCAACCTCTGTCTGTGAGGACCAGCAAAACTAGTTCTTCTCTAAGGAGACAGATTTCATTCATTCTACAAATATTTATAGTGCAACTATTCTACATCCCGGGGATACAGCAGAGAAAACACCAACAAGTCCCTGTCCTCATTGAATATAAATTCGAATGGAGATTCATGTCTGTGCCCTTCTCAGCACCATGTTCTAGCCAGCAGACTTGGTAGCACAGTTGGGATATAGCTATCATTAGTGTCATATTTCCTGGGGCCAACTCGGCAGGTGAAAAAACATAATAAAGTGAAAACTTTTTTTTTTCCTTTAACAACCAGTGCCCCACAGACAATATGTTATTTCTTTCTTCCTCTGAGTTAAATCTCCTTAAACCTCTGCCCTTTCCACACTGGGCATAATTGGGAGCAACAGGGATACTCTACATCCATTTGCATGACAAACCCTACTGCAGTTGCTTGGTTGCACTTGAGCTTCTTTTGAGAAAAATCAGGCTTTCTTCTTTTATAGTCTGTGTCAAACCACTGTGAGACGTCTCACCCTTAAGCTTGGGGAGTGGATGGGAAGTTGGATATGCTCTTTGGTGAGCTGGAAATGCCCAAATAAATTAAGTTTATTTCAGGATTAGAAGGCCCTAATTTCAAGTCCTGACAACCTGCTTCTACCAGAATACACATGAGCAGAGACTACATACCAAGACGTGGTCTGCTAGCTCGCCTTCCTGCTGCTGGATGATCTCAAGTTTACACTTAGAGACCCCAGGAACAAACGGAGAGAAGCTTCTTCCATGCAGTCTTGCCCTCAAATTCCCTACACTACAATAGTAGAAGAAAGCAGGGCACAGAATTGCATGCACCCTCTGACGACCATTACGTAGGTCACTTGTATGTGCAAAAAGACCATAAGGCAGCATTTGGCAGCATGTGTTCCTCAAAATCCTTTGAAATGTTCCCAGAACAAAAAAAAAAAAAGTAATGTTTATATCTTTCTTGCATCTTCTCAAAATGCACTAACATACTAAAGATTTTGAGAAGTTCCGTATTGAAGTAAAGAAAACTGTAGCATTATTGGAACATTTTTCAAATTTCCAAGATCATTTGATGACGGAGAATTTTTCTGTCCACATGACACCTAGTGTTCCATGGAAATGCTGTGGAAAAGTGTCATGAGGAAAACATAGGTTTCATTATTTTTTGTGTTAAAGTGATAGGTTTATAGGTGCCTTATTCCCCCCTTTTAAAATATTTTGCCATCTAACTGTATGATGATTTTGCTTATTTGTTTATTTTGGTGTCAGAGTTCTTAGTTGCAAGCTGGGTGACTGAGGCAGAAAGTCATTGACACACTTCCTAGGAGACCCCGAGTCCTTTTATCCCCTCACGTGTGGCTGATTGGGGTTGAAGATCCTCCATAAGAAAAAGTTTTCTTAGCCCTTCTTACCTCGTGTGGTGCTATTTGGGCACAGGAAGCATACGTTTTCCTCTAGTGTAAGCTTTTTGAGAGCATAATCCATGTCTGCTCCATGTTTTTATCTCTATAATTCTTAGGATAGTAGTAAATATTTGAATGAATGAATGACAGATATTTGTAGCAACCATGATGTACCACCAGAGGTTTCAGCAACAGATCAACACCACCCATTTATATTACAGGAAGGCTTTTATTTTTCCAGGTGAAAAGTTCTTGACTCATGCTGAAAAATTACTTGAAGGAAAAGGTAATTTACACACTCTTCCTTGGTCAGTTTCAGCACTTCATCCCATCTAAGTTTTCACATAAAAATAACTAATCTAAAGAATGCAATAGTAAAATTGGCCAGGGCCCATGAATCCCTAGAAATGTTCTCACAGAGTCGTAGAAACCTAATGTTGTGTGTTTAAGTGGTCTCCTGGGTGAAACACAATTCCCTCCTGGGGGATGTGACTTAGAGCATGAATGGAGTTTTAGCTTGGGATAGAGAGGTGGTCATTAAGAAACAACTAGTTTCAGCTGACTGATTCCTGAGCCCCAAGTACACTGCAATCTGGTTTCTGAATACCACCTACTCCAATAAAAACGCTCCAGCTAAGGTCACTGACAACTTCCTCATAGGTAAAATCAACAACCTCCTCATAGTCCTTATTTCACATAATCTTTCTGCAACTTTTGGCACCTCCCATGCATCCTCTGCTTCAAATCTCTTGCCTTGTGGCTTCTGGATGCCACACTCTCCTGGGTTTTTTGTTTCTATTATAGTTGTCCTTTCTAATCTCCTTGTAGTCTCCTCTTGCCCTGCCCATCCTTAACCTGTCTGTGTTCTCTAGTGGTTGTCCTTGGCCCTCTTCCAGTTTCATCTACTTCCCTGACAATGACTCCAAATCTCCCTTTCCCACCCTACTGACCCAGCCCTTCTCAGTTGGCTTCTATAAGGGCTTTAAGCCTTAGTGCCCTTAGGCATCTATTGTATATAATTAATTAGCTTCTCTCCTATTTATCTAGAATGAGAGAAGCTACCAACCACTCTGGGGAAGAATTGAGAAAATAGTCACTCAACTCATTTCCTGTAGAGCTTCATTCTCTCCAAGAAACCTTACTGAGGCCGGTTGGCATTGGACCCATAGAGCCAACTGCCAAGGAGACGTCTCCACTTGGTTGTTTCACAGGTACCTCAAAAGCCAAACTTCACCAATAAATCTATTACCTTCTCTCTATCCTACTTGTAATTTAGAATTTTAGTAGCATAAATATTAGTATGACTATGTAAACACATTTTGTAATGGAGCCATAGTTTCCTTTCCTGCACAACTTTCTGTTGTCCCTGGAGTTAATAGTTATCTTTTGTTTATTTATTTGCTTAGATTTCTATGAACATACCCTAATTTTTTCCATGTAATTAATCTCCAAATTCTCCTCCAATTGTGTAAACATCCTTGGTGTATTAGGTTTCTTATCAATTTTACTTCCTTAAAGAAACTGCCTATAGATGGACTTGTGGTCTTCACTGTTGATATCTCACTGGGGGCCCTCTGGAAGCCCTTGATGTCAGTACCTTTAGATCATTTATTGTGGGTTGATCATCTTCCAGAGAAGGCTCTTTCCATCTCTTTCCTGGAGGATAAAGATGTGGTTGTCAAAATTCTGAGAGCCTAGTAAGAGCTGAAGACTGGAGGTGTCTCAGTCTCAGTATGTAAACTTTCACCAACTCACCGTATTTTCAGTATGATTTCCCCATACTCAACTCTACATGGTGTCTATTTTATCCCCTCAAGAGAATAACCCTCCAGTCTTCTGTCAGAGCGGAAGTGGGAAGTCATCTTCTTGAACAGATGCGGAAATGATTTGGGGGTCCAATTCTTTCTTTAAAATTATTTGAACCAGTTCTCTTGGTTTTAGATCCTCCTTTACCTCTACTTCCAAAGTATCCATTATCTCTGATTCCTGAGGTTTGGTGGGGAGCAATCTCTGGTTCAAATCAGCTTCCTATTTAGCTTTCCCCACTGCTTACTTAAGATTGGAATTCCACTTTGTCCAGTCTGCTAAATCAATTGCCACTCTTCCATCTATTGCCTAGCTTCTAAAATTTTGTTACTGTTGTATTTCCCCTGTACTGTTTGTTCTTATAATTTACATATTTATAAAAATCTCATTAACATCCCTTTAACAGAGTTTTGGCAAGGAGAGATATAATACATGTGTTCAGTTTATCTTCTTTAAATAAAAGCCCCCTAGTTTTTTAACTATATCTCTTGCTACCCTTCCAAACACACTCTGCTTGGGATTCTTCAAATGTATTATTCTCTCTCTCTCTCACACACACACACACACACATTTTTATGTTACTCTCTGCCCAGATTGTCTTTCTTACTCCCCCTGTCCCCCATCACCTCTGCCTGAGGAACTCCTGCTCATCCTTCACCAAAAACTCTCAGCTCTACCAGAATATTTCCCAGACCCTGTCCTATGCTCCTTAGCTCCCAGGACATCTCCCTACCACAGCATTTATCTTCACGAATAGTAACTGCTCATTTACTGCTCTGTCTCACCCACTGAATTGTAAAGACACACTTACAGATCTCTCACAAGGCCTTCTTCCTCCAAGGATGCCTCTGGCAAAAGGAGAGATCCTTTACTAAGTGGCAAATGAGAGAATGTATAAGATGCTCCCCTAAGGCAGTGTTCCAGACCAACAGAAGGCTTCAGTCCAAACCATTAACAAAACTATTATTATTATTATTATTATTATTATTATTATAAATGTCTTTCTCCTACACTAGGTCTCAAAGTTAGACCAGAAATTAACTGCCCTAGAAATTATGTATTGTGCTTTGTAGTCCAAGCACTTTAGCATTCATCAATTAATTATGATAATTTACCATCATTAGCTAGCTAATTAAATTTGAAACTGAACCTCCAGAGGAGAAAGACCAATTTGGAAATATCACTCTAGGCAGATGTCCATAGGCCCAGCTCCTCATTTCTTGACCTTCCATAAAAAATAGTGGGCTCTGGGCTGGAACCAGGCCACACAACCATCCCATGGGTTCCTCCTCCTCGCTACACAGTTGGAGCCCAGAGCCTCTCCTGTCCAGAGCTTTGACAATAAAACAGCCCTGAGAGTGTCCTCCCAAGTGACATACTCATCCGAATCACAACATTCTTTTCAGTCAGAAACAAGAGGCTGTCTCGAGCACAAGCACACAAAATGCAGAGCTTCTCTGGCCTTTACTCTTGAAACAAAAAGGTGAATAAAATGGCTAGAGCTGTAAGCCGAGCAAGTCTTGCAGTGTTTGAGGGCTGCTGAAAAAGTGGTCTTGTCAGAGTGAGTGGGGGGGATGGAAACAATGGAATGCAAGAAGGCCCTTTGCAAACCTCCACTTGGGGAACTAGAATTCTCGTTATCCAGTGCAGTCAGACCCCCAGATTGATTTTTCTTCCATACACCAGAGATATGACCTCTCACCTGAAATCTGTGGAGCTCTCCACTTCTCAATGCAAGGAAAAGTAGAGAGAAAAATTGTCTGGTGTGTGTTATGCCTCACTTATGCATTGAAATTGCTGGAAACTCTCTCATGGAACATTAGTCCCAAAAGCCGTTCGATGAGCCACCTTCTGCTGAGATGTTGCTCTCAGATTCCACTGAGGGACTCCCTCACCCCAAACTGTAACCAACCTGGCTTTTTCTCACGTGCCCTTAGGAGAAAGGGGAAGGTCAAATGTCTCAGGATGCAGGGATTTTCCTAGAAACATTGAAAGACTTTAAAATGTTCTCACTGCAGATTGCGTGTAACGCAGCCTGATAATAATGCTGTTATTATATATCACACAATATTAATAAAGATAGTAATAATAATAATAACAATTTTGGGGTGTTTTCACAATTTATGTTAGAACTTCCACCTTGTGAAGTAGGTATTTCATTACCTTCATTTTTACAAGGAATTAGGCTCTTGTACAGAAAGTGACTTGCCCAAGGTCACAGAACTAGTTGGTGAAACAGCTGAGATTCCAACCCTAGTCGTTTGATGCCAGTTAAGAGAGAGCTACTCCCAGTCTGTCTATATCCACTGGGATGCTTTTGGCTGCAAATAGAAGAAACCCCAGCTAAAAATCAAAGGAAGAGCAGTCTTGGGTTTGATTGATCCAGTGCCTCAATGACATCAACAAGGACCCAGGTTCTTTCCATCTTTCTTCTCTACTACCCTCATTGTGTCAAATGTTTCCCCTCATGATTCCAAGGTGCTGCCACAGTTCCAGCCATCACCTGTAGTGGACAAAGCCCAGAAGCAGAAGAAGGACTATCTCTGGAACATGTCCCTTTTTCAAAGCAGAGGCAACTTCCATTCACGTCTCATTGGCCACAATTTCATCACATGCCCTACCTCTACAATCACTTGGCAAGTGACACCATCTTCATTAGCTTAGACCAATCAAGATTTAGTGTCCTAAGGCTGGGAAAGGGCCCAGCCACTGCTAAAGAACATGGATTCTCAGAGGAAGGTAAAGAAAATTTGTCAGCAAAGAATAAAGGGGAAGTGCTCTGGGATTGGCAACCAGCCATGGCTGTCACTCCCACCAGTATGGCAGACTATTTATTTTCTAAAACATTTTGCTATCAAATAATGTAACGAAGCATCTGATAATTCTATAGCCATAATTGATATGTAATGTTAGTGGAGTATGAAAGAAAAGTCCAAGACCAATGTGACTAAATACATGTCATGCGAGGTACACAACACTGTAGAGGGAACTCCGTGGACTGGGGTGAAGAGATTTGAGTTCTAATCCAACACTAGCTAGCTGGATGGTCTTAACCTGCCTAATCTTGACTTCTTCCTTTTTTTTACAGTGGATAAAATCGTCTGCCTCTATCTACTTCATAGAATTTTCCTTAATATAAATGTCTTACTAAACCATTATAGCCATTAAACTGAAGTCATTTTCCAATAAATAAATGCAATAGGGAAGTTTTCTGGTTTTGAAGGCACACTGAATGCTCATCTTTCTGGGTTCTCCCCACCCTTTCCTTCTCCCCCCTAGTTCTCAGACAAACCTGGAATATGCACTGTGGGTCCTCTACTCCTGGTGCCTGTCCCTAAACCAAGGGCTGGGAGGTCTGTCAGTCAGCATCTGAGCGGCTTTTCAGAACTCACCATAATGTACACACATGAACCCTCTGTTTGTCTTTGCATTTTAGAGAAGCTATGTGATGAGGGAGGGGGTGTCAGGGATCATGGTGATATATGTGCTCCCAGCGAAGCCAAAGAGACTCAGAAGGAATTGAAGGAGGATTGAGAGTGCTCTGGCCCCTTTTGTTCCTTTGCAATACAAGGAATGCTTCAGCATGCACTTTCACCTCTCACAAGATTCCTGGGTATCTTTCTCCATTGTTCTTCTCTCTCTCTGGTCACACCCTTTGGACTGAGATTTGTGCCCTGGTTTTAACTTGGCTCTGCCTCTCTTACTCACTGAGTTGCTGCAAACTTCATTGCTAGATTCACCCTACTTGTGTGCCTACACCACTTAATTTGTTCTTATCTATTACAGTAGTTTTTGTCTTTGCTTTACCTTCATTTCTATAATTCAGAAAGTTTTGAGCTGCTTGCCTATGAAAGAGTATATCTTAAAACCGTGTTCAGTTGAGCTAGAAGAGACATAGAGATCATCTAGATCCTTGCTACTCAAAGTGTGGTCTGCAGATCGGCAACACTGGCATCACCTAAAAGCTTCCTAGAAATGCAAAATCTCAGGCCAGCCTCAGACCTACAGAATCAGAATCCACATCTTAACAAGATCCTCAGGTGACTCATATGCATATTAAAGTTTGAGAAGTGCTGATCTAGATCAACTACCTCATTTCACAAAGTTGTCAAGTGACTTCATTAAGGTCTCACAGCTAATTTGGTGAACTGGACTAGCTCTCAGTTCTCCTGATTACTAAAACTGTACTAAAACTCTCTCCTAAATACCATTGATTCATTTTTATACTTAGCTAGTTTATCTTGCTTTCTTTTCCATATGGTATAATAGGCACTGATATAAAAATATGCCAGTATTTGGCTTTCAAGCTCCCTTATCTACTAATATCTATTATTTTGATAACATAGCTTCATAGTTTTCTGCAGCCTTCTTTTCTTTCATTCTTTAATCTAATTAATTCACTGGGCCTTGTTCTTGTCCAAATAATGACATGAGGAGAGCTTCTCTTTAATGTCTTTCTACTCACCTCTTCCTTTCCCATCTTCCTTATAGGACCCCATCAACTGGACTGTCAACTAGTCTATCTACTAATATTTTATTTGGAATTCTTGTATCTATATCTAAAATGAAAATACTTTAAAGAAGTTTTTTTTTAATGTTAGCTTTTGGTGAATATCTTGAGATTAAAATTATGATTGCTTCATAAAATGAATTGGAGAGTTTGAGAATTGACTTTAAAATCTATGGATCTCCTAAATGAAGGATTTGGTGGGTCATACTCTATGGCTCACCTATATTTTGAACACGTTTATAAGATTTTCCTATTTAAAGGATCAGAATTACCTAAAACCAAAAGCAAAATAATGCTTTTTTAGGCAAAATATGCTGCCATATTTGTACCTTTTAGTTTTCTGGTACCTCTTGAGCAGACTGGGGTAAGAAAGGAAAGATGGAGAAGGGGAAATATGCCCCCAGACCTCCCACTCCATTCCCTACTGCCCCCCATCCTGAAATAGATAATCTCACGTGTCTGTAATGCTGTTTATCTACCCATTGCCTCCACCCACGACAACCCCATTAGCATTCTTTCAACTCCTTTCGTCTTGTACCAAGCAGCTAAGGAAATCTGAGCCTAGAAGTCCTAGATTCCATTGCAGTACATTCTTGGGATTTTTCCATTTCAATGCCCTCAAAGTAGGGAAAGAGCATTTGGACAGCTCACAGTCACTCTCAGGCCATCTGACAAGGCACGTGTCAGCGTGCACTAGGAGCATCTATAGATGACTCCGAGGCCCTCCCTGATCTGGAAAGATGTGGTCATGATTCATGTTTCTGCAACAAATGACAAGAGGAAGAATAGAGTCTGCCTCTTATTAACAAGTGTCCCTGCTGTCCTTGTCCTCACACATTGTATTTCCCAGTTTAGAATTGTCTCTTAACCTCAACAGCAGCCTGCATTTAGCAGTTCCTGGGTAACAAAGAAAAACCAGTAATTTTATTACTACCACCCCAGCCGCCTCAGTTTGCTTTGAGAAGTTTTTGAGATTGAAAGAAGCTAAAGAATATACAGGAAGTCCAAAGAATATTAAAACAGATTGCTCAAAGATGAATGTTTCCCTATCTTGATTGACAGGTCAAGCAGGCAATTGCTTCAGTAATGTGGCCTGAAGACATTAATCAACAAAAGTTCTGCCTATCTCATACATTTCCCTCTCGCTGACCTGAAATTCTGCCACTAATTTGCTAATGGAAGGGCTCTCATTCTCCTGTGTTGCATGGATGGAGGGACATCTAAATCCATGTATTGCACAGTTTTCCCAGACTAACCTTGCTCTGAATTTTTCACATATGTTCAGGAGGGTAGACGGGGTTCCAGGTGGGTAGTGGGGGCCATGGGGAGAGGATGGTAGGGGGACAGTAGGAGTCACAGAGAGAGAAACATTTCTAAACTGGAAAAGATGAGTCTTCTGTGAAATCAAAGAAGAAGCAAAGTTTGCAGTGTCTCTCAGCCTCCTCCAGATCCAAAGGATTTCCTTCTCTTGCAAAGGGATCTCTTCTCATCCAGCAACTGAGTCGGAGAATAAGGAGTTATAGAAAAAATAAGAAAATCAGTAAACAATATCCCCTATGGTAGCTTGAAAATAAATATGACAGTTTATTTATGTACGTATTAATTTTATGCAAGTAATCCCAGAATTGTGAGTTGCTTTTGCTATTTCCTGCAAGTGGATCCATGAAGAAATCCTCCTATTATTCCAACACCAGAGGAGTGTCAGAACAATTGAAGATTTACAGTAGGATGCGAAACATACGAGCAGTGACAAGGTGGTATCTCAGAGGTAACGGTAGGCACAGTGCTTAGTTCACTCTTCAAGTTCTGAGTTGAAGCTACAGAAGGGCCCAGTCTACGCAGACAGATCCAGGAGACTGAACTCTCTAGAGGATATGTTTCTCTATCCATTCCTTCATTTAACAAATATTAAAGAATCTGTACTATGGGCCAGGAATCCCTACTATGGGCTGGTCACTGACAGCCCAGATATTAATAAGACTGCTCTCAATAGTCATAAAACAGAAAATTATAATGCAGTGTGTTAAACTGTAGTGGTAGAAATGGCAGAGTCTTGTAGTAGAATTGAGAAATGGCATCCAACTTAGAGAATTAGCTAGACAAAGTGGTTTGTGTGTGTGTGTTTATTGAAAAATAATATGGCATGCATAGGGAGCAAAAGAAATTGTTAGGTAGATGCCAGGAGATAAACCTGGAGAAGCCAGCAGGGGGCACTCATGGAGAACCTTGTATGCTGTATTAAACCATGTACACTTCACCCTGTACATAAAAACTGGGGAGCCATGGACAGAATTCAATCAAGGACATATCATAGTCAAACTTAATTATGAAGATGCAATCCTCTGTCAACTGCGTGGAGAATTAGTTGAAGGAGGTAAACAATGGAGGTAGGGACAGCAATTAGGAAGTCATTGTTGTGGTTAGGAGAGAGGTGGTAGGGGTTCAAACTGGGGGAGTGGCTGTGAGGATGAAGAGGCAAGAATAATATTGAGAGCTATTTGGTGGTAGATTGAATGAGAAGGGAAGAAAGGGAGATGTTCATGATGGTCCTCAAGTGTCTTATTTAAGTGATTAGTAGATGGTGGGGCCACCAATCTAGCTAGAGAATACAGGAGGGAGGAAGTTTGGTAGGGAAGTTGATGAATTCAGCATAGCCGTGTTAGGTTTGAGGGGCCTAAATGGCATCCTGGTGTAGATTTCTAGCAAGTCATTCACCAGAAGATCTGAAGGTCAAGCAAGAGGTCTGAGATTTGGGGGTTATCACCAGCAAGGTGGTGATTTAAACCATAAAAGTGGATGCACTGACACAGAGAGAATATGTAGAATGAGAAGAGAGCTGAACCAGTGGTGTAACCTTAAGGAATACCAAAATGTAAGGGGCAAGAAGAGAGAGGAGTGTCCATCCACAAGAGATCTAGAGGAAGGGTCATAAAGGAGAACCAGGAGAGTGAGGCTCATGAAAGCCAAAATAGTAAAGAGATTCGATAACCTGCATCAAATGCAACAGAATACAGCAAAATGTAAGATCTTAAACATCCCATCTGATGTGGTGGTTATGAGATCATTGGTAACTTTTCCCTGACCATTTTAATGGAATGATGGAGCCAGAAGCCAAGCTGAGTGACTTAAAAAGAAATGGGAAGTGAAGAAGTAGAGACAGAAAATACAACCCATTCTAAAGAGTTTTCATGAGAAGGGGAGAACAGAGATTTGTTGAGAGCTAGAAGAAGATATGGATTTAAGGGAAACTTTTAACAGTGGCAGCTTGAGCAAGTTGATAGACTTACAAGGGAAGAAGGAGAAGATACAGAATGGAGAGGGTTGAATGATGTGACAAAGTTCTAGTAAAGACAGGAAGCAATAGGATCAAGAGCACAAGTGAAGGAATTGCCCTTGAAATGAGAAGAGAACCTTCCAGGACTGGAAGGATTTGTTTAACATTTGGAATGCTTTTGGCTGTAAGCAGCAGAAAATCCAATCAAGAAGCTTAAAGAATAAGGAAACATTATTATTCTATATATCAAGAAGTCAAAGTGTGGGATGATTACAGGCAAGTTTGGCTAATTCAGTGGCTTAACAATGTCACCAAGGATGCAGGTTCTTTCCAGGTTTCTGCATTGGCACCCTCAACACATTAGCCACTCTCAACATGGTCAAAAGATCACGGCAGTAGCTTCAGGCTGCACGCTGAACAATATCCAAAGACCAGAAGAAAAGAGCTCCTCTGTCTTGGCTCCATTTTGACAGGGAGAAAAACTTTCCCAGAAACCCCTTAACAGAACTCCATTCAATGGCCAGAATTTCTTCACATGGCTAAGTACTGACAAAGGAATGAAGTAGTCAAAATTGGGTTAGATTAATTATGATTCCATTGGGGCTAGGCAAGGGCCCAGCTCCCCTGAAGAACATGGCCACCAAATACCTAAATTAAATCAGAACTCTGTTATCAAGAAAGAATGGGTGAGCATGCCTACTGGATAGCAATCAAAAGTGTCTGCCACCGTGGGGATAAGTGTGGAAAAGTTTATATCCAAGAGTAGAAATTATGCCTAATTTCTTTTATTTCCTTGATTGTTTGCTGAGAATGAAAGAACAAGTGTTGAGTATGAGGCTTGAAGGTATAGAGACCATTTGAAAGTCAATGGAGGAAATGAGAAAGGGTTGACTAAAGACAAAAGATTGAGAGATAGTGCTAAAGGAAGAGTTATGATGGGAGACCATGAACTTTTCAACATGCCGACCTATATGTGACTATTTTTCTAGTGCATTCTCCTATTCAGGTGCAAGAGTAAAAGAGGTAGAGAGTAATAGTACCATTGTTCCTAGGTTGGTATTTTATGGACGATATGATACAAAGATAAAGGTGCTTGTGAAAGAGTGGTTCACATCTCTGTATAACCCATGGAATCTAGGTTGTATAGAGAAAGAGGGGAGTCATAAAGGTTCGGATAAACTGTGAGAAAATGATGTGATCAGGGACAGGAAGAGCACATGAGCTCAAAGTATAATCGGAAAGGACATTATGGTCAGGGAGTAGGATACTGGAATGCTGCGCAAGCAAGGTTAGTTGAAGAGTAGAGAAATGAACAACATTGAAGTCTGGAGACTGGGTTGTTGGATTGGCTGTCTGATAAACATTAACAAAAATCCTAGGATTGTGTCTGAAATAAATGGGGATAATAACTGGGAGTCATTCCAAAATCATCAGTGAAGGAAGGGAATTAACCTGGAAATAGGCTGATGTCACTGACCAGGAGGAAAAGAACATGATAAAAGTGGGTGGTATGACCTGGAAGGGAAAAGAGCTTCTACCTGAAGGTTGATGAGCATTGGTCTGGAGGTGCAGATAAAGGTCAGGAGAACAGCCACTTTTTTCCTGGGAGGCTGCTGCATGGAATGTAGAAGAATGAGCAGGCTCTAATGGTGGGGACTGAGAGGCAGTTGAGATTTCGAGGATCTCCAGATCTCAATTAACAAAAGAGGGTTGAGGAGCCTTCCCAAACCTCTTTGGGGATGTAAAGAAGTATATGTTAACAAAGGAAGGGGGGCCAAATGTTACGACACCCCCAAAGAATTCTCAGATCCTTGGTTGGGGTGGATGACGGTCTGACTCAAACTCACTGTATGTTTCAGTAAGTCTAAAAGTCCTCCATCAACTGAGGGAGGATTTCAATGTGACCATGACTTCTATACCGCATAAAACATTAACAGTATCATTACTAATGCAATGAAACCTCCTTATGCCAGAGTAAATAAAAAATAAAGGTGTGAATTTAGATATGAGACAAAGTGGCTCTCAGCAGGGATTTATACGTTTCTGCTAAGCTGGCTCCTGCTCACTTACACTTTTTGTCTTTCTTCATTTGCATTTCTAGTTTCTTTTCTCATTATGGTCACTATTTATTTGACAGATGATAGAAGGCCAGCTGAGGGTGGAGTACGATTAGCATATAAACAAGATTTTAAAATAGCTGGAACAGAGAAGGATTTTAGAGCCTGCTAATCACTGGAACTTGACCTCAAGAGAAAGTGTTCTTGGGCAATCCTCGACCAGTCCTAAGAATGCCCCTGCCTTGCCTCAGGTGACCTAGGATGAGTCACCATTTAACTTGGCTGCAAGCTGTCACCAGGTCTTTCATTTAGCTCTAATATTCTAAAAAGACTTGGTAGTAAATACATAGTACTTGAAGGAAATGTGGAATCGTGTGAAAAGTAGACTTTACACTCAGACAAACCTGAATCTGAATGCCAGTTACCATGCCAAGCTTTATTTCCCTTTGCAGGTTAACTCAACTTTGAGTAAGACAAGTCACCATCTAAAGTAAGTGTGCTATGGGTCAAGTTCTTAATATACATAGCCAGAATATCCCCAACTCTACCAGCCTCCTTGGGTCAGCCTCCTCCAATGAAGTATTTTGAGCCCCTACCTAACATACTAAATTAGAGAAGTCTAGTATCTTTTCCAGGATTTCCAAAGTGGGCACAAATATTCTTCAAACTCCTGCTTCCAGCAAATTTCTTCCCTCCTCTCACCATCTCCCTCCTGAGATGCTGTCCTCTCTCCTTTTCCGATGTTGAATGGATATGGCTCCCCTCCTTAGGCCTCCACACAGCACCAACACAAAGCTTTTCCTGAAGGTTTGGTGATAATGGAGGCAATGACAGAAAAGGAAGCAGACTGAAGTGGAATATCACACATCACGCCAGAGAGCATCTCTGGCTAACCTTCCACGCACCTGGGATCTCAACCTCCAGTCATGAGCTTTCCCTCAGCCTCTCTTTACTCTGATTTCCAGGGCTGGGAAACAGACATTTTCTGTTACTTTGTTATGCAGGGCACTTCCAGGGCCCTTGGTCTCACCTTGTCTCCCTGTGCTTTGCCTTCAACAACCACAAAGTGTCCTTTCCTGTGAGTTTCTACTCTTGGCTCCACCCCAAACAACACAAAGAATCATCAGAAGCTTTGAAATGGCAATTTTTCTTCCACGTACCCCAGGCCCAGGTCTGGTCAGGGATCCCTCTCCCATCAGTAGATCTTCCAGTAAGTGGAAGGGAAGGGAATAGAAAAGTTATTCTCTCTCCGTCCTCGCAAATTCTAGGTTCTGGGATTCTATTCTCTTGTTATACGTATATCACTTTAAACACTCACAACATTCTAAGATATGTTTTAGATCCTCATTTCACAGATGAGGAAGTTTAAGCTTTAAGAGAATTGAAACAATTTGCTCAGTGTCGCAAAATTAATAAGTAACAGAGTCAAGATTAGAACTCAGTGTTGGGACTGCTGTTCCCTTTTGGAAGCCAGCTGCCAGGTAAGAAGTCTAACTACCGTGAGGCCACCATGCTGTGAGGAAGACCAGTCAGCCATGTGGAGAGAGAGAAAAGCCTCACAGAGGAGCATCGAGGAACCAGGCATGTGAGTGAAGGCTTCTTGGATCTTCCAGTCCATTTTAGGCACCAGCTGAATAAAGATGAGTAAATGAGTACAGCCAATGTCACGTGGAACAGAACTATCTGCCCAAACCCTAGCCAAATTCCTTACCATTCTGGTTTTTAAACCCACAAGGTTAGAGGCCTTTGGGAGGCTCCACTAAGGGAGGGGGGTCACTCAGAAACCAGATTGCTTTCTCACAGACTAATTACTCCTGAAGAATCTGCCTGAGCAGTGGCAAAGAATGACATAACCTTTGTTGGGCCAGAAGGAATGCCCAAAGGTAGAGCAGATTCTGGCTGAGAACTGCCCAAGCCATGGTTTTGAATTTCAAGGAAGAAATCTAATTATGTTTCTGTCTGCCCATATCATTGCTACAATGAATGTGGGTGTCTCTATGTGTGTGTGTCCTCTGCATGGGCTCTGCTAGGAACTTCAGAAGGTAGCCAGGAAATACCCTATAATGGGGAGACTACTGACTTCATGTCAAAGAAAGCCATTTTATTACTTGTGTCCCATCTCCATAAATTTGAGAAATGGGCTCATGCATTCATTCATGTAAAACAAGTTCCTGAAGCATCTACTGTGCCAGGCACTGTACTAGGCCCAGTGGTTTCCACCACAAAAAGGGCAGACATGGCCCTGCTCTCAAGGAACTTCAACTCTAATGCTAGGAAGACAGGCAACAAATAAGGAAACAAATCAATGAAATAAGAGAAATTGGGGGTAATAGTAAGATGAATGAAGAAAAACAAAGTGTGAGCCAGGGATAGAGCACAACAGGGTGTGGTGGGGTGTGGCAGAGAGCAGTGTCTACATTTAAAGTCCTCTCTGAAAAAGTGACTTTAGAGCAAAGACTTGAATGAATCGAGAGAGGGAACTATGTGGAAAATGGAGGAAGAATGTTCTAGGAGGTGGGGAAAGCATGTGCAAAGGCCCCGAGGAAGAAACAGGCTCAAAGCAGAGTAGGAGGGCAGTGTGGCTGGACTGAAGAGGGTGAGACTGGAGAGGTACACAGGGGTCACATGGTGGAGCTTTCATACCACAGTGGGGAGTGTGGATTTTATTCTGACGTATTATGGGAAGGCACTGGAGGGCTTTGAGTAGTTCACTCTGGCCTGGTGTGTGAAAAATAGACTGTAGAGAGGAATGTGTGGAAGCCGAGAAACTGGTTGGGAGGTTATTGCAATTGTCTAGAAGAGCAATGATGGTGGCCTGCACCTGGGTGGTAAGAAGTGATAGGACACAGAATGTGTTTTGGAGGTAGAGTACCTCAGTCACACACACATAATTATGATTCAGATCAAGTTCCTCAGCTCAGAGATTTGGAAGCATTTCCATTTTTTAAACTGATGACTGAAAGAGCTAAGTGGGTACTTCATCAACTCCCTGGGAGGCAATATTTGGCATTCCAAGCATGCCCCCTGAGTGCAGAGAGACCCAAATCACCAGGACAGCTCTAGGGTGAGGAGATGAGTGGATTTTGTTTGGTCCCAAAGGAAAGTTCCATATAACAATGTGCCAGAGCTGCCTCTTGCTTCTCTGCCTGGGCAGACAGATTGGGTAACTTTCTAATCAGTCATACAACTATCCGTTGAGTTTGTCCTATTTGCCATCTTGGAGAAGATCTTAGTTTTGTGATATGTCCCTGGAAAACAATGTAATGACACTTTCTGTGGCCTGATCAATATTCCTGGATATACAAAACTAGTTTCTGACAAAGAAGAGGACCAATTTGCATAGGGACCCCAGGATCTTCTGGGAAGGAAGTAATCTAGACTCCTACACATTTTTCACCAAGATTTAAAATTAGAGAAACAACAGTAGCCCCGGCCACGTTTCATCAGCTGGAGAAGATTCCAAAGGCCCCAAAGACAAGAGGGACAAAAGGAAGCCGTGCTGGAGGCCCAGGCTCATCACGGAGCTTGAGGTTTGTTAGGCTGGACCAGTTCTGGGATAGCATGTGGTTGAGGCGGAAAGACTCTCACAGTGCAGCCTCCAGGGCCCAAGTGATTCACTGAGGAAATAAAAAGCCTCCTATATTCGGTAATGGACGGATATGGTATGGTGCGTGGTATACCATATATATAAGGACATGTTGCCTCATAATCATGAAAATTTGGCACTGGCTATCTTTACTGGTAGGACAGTGGATGGTTTTATTTATCTTTTTACTTGTATTTATTTTCAAAATTTCTACAATGAACATGCATTATTTTTTCAAAAAAGAAAAAAAGTAAATCAAATATAAAGTAGAGAGTATTTAGTCCACACCAGTCACCCTGCCGGGCAAGCGCCCCTACAGGTGACTGCAGAAACATAAAAACTGATGACTTCCAGGGAATTCTGTGACTCCTGTGATGACCATAGGTGGTGATCCCTAGGCCAGTGTGTAGCCAGACCTGCTGTTCCCTCAGCAGGAATCCTGGCCAGGCTGTCTTCTCAGCTGAAAGGAGCTTCCCCAGCCCAGGCAAGGACGTTGGCAAGCCCCTCCCCCACCTCCTGTTCCTGATCAGGGCTCCCTTAACAGTTCAGGTGGCCCCGTGAGATGACCACTCATGGATGTCGGATGGGGACTTCCCACACAGGTTCTCTGGCCCCACACATGTCCTCTACAGAGAGAGTTTCACTTCAGGTGCCAGGCATCACACCCACGCGGCACATAGACCCTCCCTCATGCGATTTGCATGCCACAGCCTATCCTCCTGGGGTCACTTCGTTGTCACAAACATTTATATCTTGACCTCACATGGTTTGAGCTCTGAGCTGAAGGCTGAGGGGGATACAAAGATGAAAACCCCAACTTGCTGCCTTCAATGAACCTCCAGTCCGGGGAGGCAGGAGACACAGAAGAGCCTCTGTCACAGGTAGAACGCACTGTTTTAAAATAGAGATGAACAGGTAAACTCGTGATTGGCTTCCTCCCACGCCAACCAAAACTACTTCCGTGTGGTATCAGGTCCTGCCTTCAACACGTCTCTCAGATGAGTCCCCTCGCACCCATTCCCAGCACCTCTGCAATGGTTCCCCCCCGCCCACCTCTCACCAAGAACACACGGGCCTCAGACCACCTGTCAAACCATTCTTCATGCACTGCCAGAAGGATTTTTCAGAAATCGATGTTTCCTTCCTCCTCTTCTTAAAAACAGTCAACAGCCCCCCATTACGTCCTGCAGGAAGTCTTAACCCCTTAGCAAGGCCGCCAGTGCCTTTCCCAGTGTAACCTATCTTTCCAGATCGAGCTGTCTCTTTGGTTTTTTCTTCCTGCCTTCCAGCCCCTAGCAAACCCTACAGCCATCCCCAACCTCTCCACCCTCTCCCACCGCCCCCCCCCCCAAGCACACACATCCAGAACACTCTAACAAGACCAGACTTATCAACATTCCTCAAATACAAAGCAGCCTGGAAGATCTTTTTCCTTAATCTCTGTTTGTCAAAATTCTGTTCATTCTTCAAGGTGCAATTTAAATGCCTCCTTTTCCATAGAGCCTTCTTCAGACCTCAAGTCAGAATTAATCCTACCATAACAGCACTTTGCTTTTATCTTCTTAATTATACTCATCATATTATGCTTTGCCATCCTCCACTTAACCTTGAGCTCCCAGAAAACAAATATGGCATGTCACTCTCCTGGGTGTCTTCCACAACACAGGGCCTAGCATGCCACAGACACATGTTTGCTCCTTATTGAATCAAGAAGCAAGTCATTCTTATCTGTTTTCAATACAAAAAAAATATTTAAGACGCGTTGTGGCTCAGGCAATGATCCACAGATCCTAGATACTATTGATTCTGTCATTTCCCTGGAGACCCCTGACTAATACAGCAATCAACCCTCAACAGGCTGGAAAACTAAGCAACTCCTGCCAGTACAGAGGGCCTTGCCCCAGTGGATGTTGTACATCAATGCAGTACAGTTATTCACTTTTTCCCAAGCCCCGATATTTCTTCCACGTGGAGGGACATTGATTAGTGTGACACTCTCAACCGTCTCCAGCCCTCACTCACCTCGTTGGTGAGTTAAACGGAGAAATCAGACAGAGTTGCCCAGCCCCTTCCTCTTCTTGTTCCTCTCTGCCTTTCTATGCTCTAAATGTTACCTGGAAAAATGTCCAGCTGTGCCTGTGAGAGGGTAGGCAAGTCTACCCGATTCTGTGCTCAGCAGGACCATTTGTTTCTCACTTTAAGCTGCATCTTCCAACTCAGCTTCTATCAGTAATAAAGGTAATATTTTTCTCCATTTTTACTGTTTTGCTTCCTGTTCAGAACCCTGGTCAGAAAAGAGGCCCCCAGGCAATGTTCATATCCTGGCTTTACAGCTCCCAAAGAGTGTCTACCTAAAGAATAGCCCACAGGGGCCCTTGGACATCTCCTACGGACCCTGGAGCGACAGAGCTGAAGTGGCCTTGAGCTTGCTAGTCCAGCCCCTCTTGGTCCTGAGGAGGCTCATCTACTTGCTCCTGCCTGTGGGAGGTTGTGAGGAGCACATACGAACGTGTGTGTGAAAACTTCTGTCAAGTCTGTCCCAGTATGTAAACGTGAGGGGGATTATTGTGGCTGCTGTAATTCTGTTGATGTAGGATCCCAGATGCCCACTCTGCCGAGTTCCACTCAACTATTTCTGGGCGTCCTCAGAAGCCGTCTCACTTATTGCTTCCCCAACATGGGATCAGCTACCCTGTGGCTCCCGCAAAGCACTTCCCATGACATCCTCCACATCCTACCAGACATGCAGTTATCTATGGCAAGATATGGAAGAGAACAACTCCCTCCCCACGTGGTGTTACAACACGTGGTTACAACACGTGGTGCTCAGGACTGCTGAAGCGGAGATGCCCCTGCCCAGTGTCTTATGACCTTTACATGAATCTCTCTATTTCTTCTTCACCTAGTTCCCTCTCTCCCTAGGCCAGGGGCCCAGGCTGCAGCAGATTTGTATGATGGACGCAGTCCTCATAACATCACTCCTCCCTCAGAAGCCTAAGGCCCTGTTACCAGGCCAAGATTGTGGGGCTTGGTTCCTGCTTCTAGGAGGCTCCTGAGTCCCTGGCTGGCTCACTGACCACTTTACCAGGGAACCCCAGATGTGTCTGAATTCCAGTGGCGGATGCAGTACATCCTATTTTATAAATAGCAATTGACACGTCCAGGCCTCAAGTGCCCCTAAGGCGGTTACACTGGTGCCCTCATTAAAGAGGACCCTCCCAATCTCTCCCCCATTTCCTGGCCAGCCCACTTCCAAACCTGACCTCAGGGATCCTGCTCCCTCTCCTCTCTCTCTCTGCCTTTACTTGTCCAAGAAGAAGGGATGAGGTAAGAAGAGTGAGATGTGGAGGAAGACACAAGCAAGAATCAGCCTGGGGGTATTTTCCTCCATTGCTCAAGCAGATAATGTATTCTATATCTTGCCAGGCCTCAGAGAGAGTTGGGAGCTTTTTGTTTTTACCCTGAGCTGTGTGCACTCACCTCCCTTGGGAAGAAGGAAGCATTCCAGCACAGAGCAATCCCACACACACAGTAAATTCTTCAGCCCTAACTCCCAGGCAGTCACGATTCCTGTGGGTAGGAAAGGAGGATGGAGAGCATGTGAGGTGGATGGTACACTGGCCCCTTTAAACTCAGCCAGAGAGAAACTGTTTCCCGGATGGCAGCAGCAATCCCACCTCTAGCTGCTGGCTCCCACTGGGCAGAAAATTCTCTGCACAAAAAGTTTCATCCTGTCTGCCAGCTTGAGCCAGCTGGTTTCCTTCTCTGCAGGCCATTCTCTAGGGAGGGTGTGCGGGAGGAAGACTGGGGATGAGAAAGGTGTTTGGAGCGTGAAAAGGGTCAGGAAGGGTTTTGTTCTCTTCCAAAAAAGGACTGAGCCAGCAGGGCCTAGGAATTCCCCTTCACAAGCCAGTGGTGTTGAGGACACAGCTGAGGGATGCTGTAAGTTTGGCACTGATTGTCTCTCATCTGGACCATAAGAGGCCTCTGACGCCTTAGCCTCACCCCTGCCACTGGAACACAGGTGGCAAATGCTGCGACTGCAGATTCCTGGGGAACACGGCTTGGGAGCAGGCTGGACCCTCCCTCTGGGCAAGGCGGGCTGAAACCAGAGGATACCTGCAGGAGGACACTGTCCGAGGGTGGCAAGAAGGAGCCCAAGAGAGTCCAAGGGGACCAAGGATGAGGGGCCTGTGCTGGGGTGAGGTGTGGTGTTATACTTTCCCCCAGCATCCTTTCCAGCTCTCCTCCCCACTCTGACAAAAACAAAATGTCAAGCGAAAGAGAGGAATATTAGTCTACAAATATGGTTGTGTGAGAAATGTCAGATAGCTTGATCTACTTTAGTTTAAATCTGACCCTGGAGTGCTTCTCCCTCTGGTCTGGTGGGAAATCCAATCCAGTCATTTCCACAGCCCTCAACCCCTTAGAGTCGTGCAAAGGACCTAGGGATGCTTCTGCTGCCCAAAATATTTGTGAGGCCCCTCCAGCCCACACTGGTTACTGCCTTGGACCCTCCACAGGACCCCTTGAAATTAACCTCACCATGACTTTCATGCAACCTTAGAGGGGGACTGAGAGCCCCATTCCCCCTGGGGCCTGGGGCCCTGCCCCTGTAGGTGCATTATCCTCTCCAAGATCTTGACAGTTCCCCAAAGAGACTGTCGGGGTAAGGAGCAGGGGATCCCACCTTTGGAGGGACTCTCTGACCACCGCTCCCTTCCCAGAGAAAAGGAATCTCTCCCTGTGTCCTCTGTCACCTCTTTTTCCTCAAAGCTTCTAGCCTCCCCACTTCCTTCTTTCAAGAAACCCAGGACGTGTCTGCACAAGTGTAAGGCAGTGATCCCACCTGGAAGCTGGCAGGACAAATAATCCTGCAGATATGATTTATTTGACTACAACGGTATTTTAAATTTTTTAGATATGTTGCCATATTGGGAGATGACACTTAAAATATGAATTTCTGGCTTTCCTTGAAAAATCAGAAAATGAGGCCCATTTGATGGGATCTGGCTGTCTATTCATTCAACAAATATTTACTGAACATCTGTTATGTTCCAGGTGATAATCTTCTAGGTCCTGGAGCTAAAATGGTGAAAAAGACAGATGAGGCTCTAGTTTGGGGGAGCTTACATTCTACTTTATGTTGGGGAGATAGAAACAGGCATCCATGTGTGCAGGGGCTGAGGAACCACATGCAAACGAGGGATAAACCAGATCCTTTCAGATAGTGACAAGGACTGAGAAGAAGACACACCACTGAGACAGGAGGGTGAGTGAGGGTCCTATTGGAGAGGTCAGGGAAGCGTCTCCATGGAGGTGTCATTTGAGCTGAGATCTGGATGACAAGAAGGAGCCTCACGCATGAAGATCTATGGGAAGAGCATCCAGGCAGGGGAAACACCAAGTACAAAAGCCCCAAGCTGGGTACAAACTTGACTTTTAGGAGTGACAGATAAAAGGCCGGTGGGGCTGTTCGGGTAACTGCAGAGTTGGGGTTGGGGCTTGAATTCAGGGAAAGAAGGACACTCAAGAGAGAATGCCCTTGCAGAGGAGATAAGTGAGTCCTGGAACAATGCAGCAGGCTAGGGTCTAAGGGGAGAGGTGGCCAATTAGGGACACCGCTGCCATGGAGAAGCATGGTCAATGGGTGTTAGAACCACTGATGTTTGATCTGGACTATTAAGCTTCCTTTGTCTGGCTTATAATTTCGTTGTGGTAGCATCACATGCCCAGGAAAGTTTATCAAATCCCAATAGCCTTGAATTAGCTGTTTTTGGGAGATAAAGTCCAGGCTG
This sequence comes from Tapirus indicus, assembly GCA_031878705.1. Lineage (NCBI taxonomy): Eukaryota > Metazoa > Chordata > Mammalia > Perissodactyla > Tapiridae > Tapirus > Tapirus indicus. The sequence continues at coordinate 84,189,330 of CM062922.1, forward strand.
TGCCCTTGTTTGGGGGTCTAGACCACAGGGAGTTCTAGAGAAGTGGTTACAACAAGCCCAGAGGCCATCAGCAGAGCAAACCAATGTGACACTTAGCTGGCAGAAGCTGAGATGACTTGAGGGACACGTGGTCACTCCTCGGTAATTTTCAGAAACAACTGGGGAAGGGACAGGATTCCTGAGCCCCCATGCAGGTTGGGGGCTCAGACCATAACAGCTGGATATCGAGAGTGGTGACTGCTGACAGCTGGAAAGCCTCTTGAAAGAGAAGTAGATCTAGGTGAATGGATGAAATTCAGATCACATTTGGAAGACTAGCATTGGACCTCTAACATGAAATACAAAGCCTCCTTTCAAGAACTTCCTTGGCTAAGTTACCTCAAAGCTGCGGTAATTAAGTTCCTGAAAACATTGAGTAGGGTTGCAGTGTGCCCCTCTTCCATGACGCTACATTACTCTTCCTGCAGGCACCACCAGAAGGAGCGTCCTCACGAGGCCGAACTTACTGAAAGGACCTGATCAATCCTCCCTGATACAATGCCAAGGGTGAGCTGAAGAGACGGATGGGAATGCTCAGCTCAAGTACAGCCCTGAACCGGCCTGGCATAGAATGGGGGAAGGGCAGGAGGACTTTCCAAAACTCCTACTGTAGCCTATTCACTCATCCAACAGGCTGTGTTCTAGGTGCGTGAGACGCATCAGTGATTCCTGCCCTCATGGAGCTTACATTCTAGCAGGTGAAAACGGATGCTAAATATAAAAGCAGAATAAATGTCAATTATATGGTACGGTAGGAAGAGAGAAATGCTTTAGAAAGAAGACATGGAACAAGGTAAGGGAGATCAGGAGCATTGGGAAGAGGGCCCACTGCTCCTTTCATACGGTGGTCAGAGTAAGGTGACATTTAAGAAAAATTGAAAGAGATGAGGGAGAAGAACATTTTAGGCAGAGGGAACAGCCAGTGCAAAAGTCTTAAGACGGGAATGTGCCTGGTGAGTTCCAAGAACAGCAATGAGGCCAGAGTAGCTGGGCTGTCAGAGGGTGAGGCAAGAGTGGACAAGGTGAAGAGGTGACAAGGGCCATCATGTGGGGCCTTGTAAGCCATGGTCAGAACTTGGAAGCCACCAGCTGGAACAGAAATTTTTATAAATTCCGTTACGGGGGAGGGGGGGGCTGTGCACTTTTATCTCTGCATCCCTGACACTGAAACCGGCAAGCAGTTAGCCATTGACGATTAAGCAGCTAGTAACGGGGGGATCAGAATTGGCCACCCCAAAATATGTCTCTGCCTCCTGGAGAGACGCTTTGACTCCCACCCCCACTAACTGATCAAAAGAGTTTGGGATGGGAGGCCTGCCCCCAGAACAGGTCATCACCATAGACATCTCCGGGTATCCAGGAGGGTCCTTGCTAAGCCATTCTTAGATTTGGTTGTAAGAGACATTTACATTTACAAAGGAAATCTCCATTTGTAAAGGTATCTTCTTCCCTGTGCCAAGAAGAAGGGGGGGATGACCTAACCTAGAAACTTGTCAGAACCCAAGGTTTAGGACTTAAATCTGCATGATAAACTTACCTGCTGTTAATTGTGCTGTTCAGGCAATATGCGATCTGACTCCCACTAGGTTCCTATATCTCCCTGGGACCTGGGTCACCATGATAAGGGATTTTTTGAGCTATTTTTTCAGAAGCCACCATTCTGTGGACATGTGTCCTAAGAAGAGGCCTGAAGCCTGACTACACTTGCACAGATCATCAATTACCTCATCTCTCCTCACCTCCAATCATTTCAGACCACCTTACCCCCTATCCCATAAATATCGCTGAGTCCCTGTTTTCGGAGAAGCGGATTTGAGATTCTTTTTCCCACTTCCTCACTTGGCTGCCTTGTGATTAAACTCTCTCTCTGCTGCATCTCATCGTCTCAGTGTTTGGCTTTCTGGGCGGTGGGCAAAAACGGACCTGGCTCAGTAACAACACCTGGCATATCACCTGCACCCAACCAACACCTGAGTGAATCATTGCATGAGAAATACACCTTTTATGATGTCCCAGTATATGGGTCAGTGCTGAGTCATCAACATGGACCCCCATTTCCCCCTCCTACACTTCCACATCCCCCTCCAGCCCCACAAGTGTCCCTGACACAATATCAGACAGTATTGTCACTGCCCAAAGATGTGTCCCCACCTACCCTAAAGGGAGACATCACATGTGTCCAGAGACCATATTATACAAAATTCTTGGAGAAAAGGGCTGGGAATGTAGGTCTCTGTGACCAAAAGAAGCAAGTCAGCCAGTCAACCTCATCTCCAGGCGCCACACGCCTGACTCCACCTTTCATGGCTCTGCGTGAGGCAGCCTGCCCCTCTCCCTTCCCCCTCTCGCCATCCCTTCCACACAGTCCATTCAATGAGCACTAAGATTCCTTGGGAAGGAATTCCTGCGCAGAGTCGAGACATGTATAAGGCACACTAATAAGCAAGGGAGGTGGGTGTACTCATTTTCTTTTCATTTGAGACAGAACAAGTCAGCATACCAGGCTTTTCCCAGAGCCTCAGTGTCAGTCAACAATTGAGAAAAGAAAGAAATGGTCACAGCCCCATCCCTGCCCCCGACTCCTTCCCTACCACAATAGACAGGAGGTTAGCTCAGGTCAGCATGTTCTTTGGGGACCTCTCTCCCAGAAAAGAGTAGAGTGACACCCCTGAGCCCCAGGGCTGTCCCTTCTGGGAACTAGATATGACCTGACCGAACTGGAAACCTTATGGAGTTTTGCAAATGCTTTTCAAATTATCAAGCCCCACCAACACTTTTCTTTGACTCTCAAGAGCTGCAGGAATCTCTTCCCTCTCCACCTTTACTAAAAGAGCTCTTGCACCCTCCCTTGGTCACTCTTTCCTTCTGCAGTCGCCAGTCTCACAAGACTGGGACGACTCGCACCTGCCAGCCCCGCAAGAACACCGTGCCTGTGGACCCAGAATCAGAGGAGAGCAAACAATGTGAATGAACATAAAGGTGCTCTAGAAAGGTAAACACTTTAGACAAATGTTACTCAGAGGTCAGTGGGTCACTACACTCCTTAAAATATACATCTGTTTGGCTCAAACCCCTATTTTATGTCCTAGGGAAAAAATCTAAGGCCTGCCTTGAGATTTCTGCAAATTGCAAGGGAACCTATATTCTCCTCTCACCTCTGGCTCCGATTTTCTGCCCTCACTGAATTCTCATTCTCTGCTCTCCATAATTCTGCACCTTCTTCACCCACCCTAGCCCCTCCCCTGAAAGCAATCATTTTTATAAGCAGTGCACGTTAGCAGAATTTTTATTGATGGTTTGTAGGTCACGAGGAATGAGTTACATTTTCTCACCACACAGCCAAGAACCTAACATCTGATACTAGATGTCCCATTTCTTGAACATTCTCTGGGGACTTCTCTGGCCAGGCCTTAATGTGAAACGCCACGGCACCTCTCTCCCTCTCTCCCCCAGGGATTCTTCCTACTTCTCAATGCTCCCTCAGAGCACTGCCGCTCCCCTCCCTGCTTTGCATATCTGAAGCCTATCTAAGTGTGCAATGGAACCAAAACACTTGGCTCCTTTGGAAAGACTGGCTTTCTAAGACACTTGCTTTAAATGGTGATCCTTTTCCTTTGTTTCACCAATAAAATTAGAATGAATTCTTTTTCATTAGGAGGCAAAAGAAATGTCTTCCGTTTATAAGCTCACTCCCTGATTTGTAGCATTCTCTGCCTACTGTCCTTTAGGCCGCGAACCTCCAATTCTGCTCATAGCTAAAGAAATGGACTTCCCTACCTTGGAATACCAACCCTCCCAGCAGCATCGGCACACTGGCTCTTGTAAACAATGTCTTGACATTACCACGCTATAGCTGCTGCAAATGCCACCAAGTGGTCTGAACCATAGAGCTTAATCTGGGGTCTAGGAAACTCTTAGGAAGCTAGGCACAACTGCAGAACGTCCTTGAATCCCCTAAAACTATGCAACTAGTATATGCGTTTTTCTGAAACAAAGATTTATAACTTTAATAAGATATCCCCCCAAAAAAGTGTTAACCACTATCAAGTAGCCAGTGAACGAGACTGAACTCTTTATCAGCAATGCAGCCTGAGGTGCTAAGGTAGCCTTAAACTAGGTCACTATTTAATTGGCAGTTTGGAAAGAGAAAAAATCATTATGAAAAGACATAAGTTTTCAAAAATAGCTGCTATGAAAGTTGTAAAAAATCAACAGGAGTTAAGAGCAGGGAAAATAAAAATACAAATTCTTGTTTTTTATAGAGTTTTTAAAAATGTGATTCAATAAGCTAATGTGTAATAGCTAATGCCTTTTCACAGACATTGACAAAGTAATTCTGAAACGGAGACCATTTACTCCTACATTTCACATTCTGAAGAGTCTGGTTTTATAATCCTAAAATATTAACCATAAAAACAAAGACAAATCAGATACATAGATTTATTGTATTCATTGGAGAACAACTTAGCTCAGATAAAACAATTGCGACAAATGAACCCAAAGTTAAGGATGGATGGGAGCCTAGAGCCAATTAAAACTAAATGGGAAAGAGATTTAAGTCTGAAAATTGAAGATAAGGGTTGGCAATTATCCTGCCATCTAACCAAACACACAACTGCTACTGTTCTGGATGACTTGATGTATTTTTAATTATCATTTCAAGCATTTGACTCTAGTTAAAAAAAATGAAATTGACCATAAAAAAAAATGTCAGCTCTTTCCCCATAATTTAGAGAGGGAACTATCCCTCTCTGCCCACACAGTATCTCTACCCGGAGACACAGTGGTGCAGTGCCATTAAAATAGTATCATAAATTATAGAGAAAGAATGCTCACCATCTCCTGATCTGTGTTTACCTCATATCAATTCTCGATTGAATGTGGAAATGTTTAGTTTTGCCTCATTTACATTGTTAATAGTTTTACACTAGATTATGAGAAAAAGATGAGAAAGAAGGCCCTTAGAATGTGGCAAATAGCTTAAAAGTCTCAGCCGAACTTGCCCAGTGGAAGACAATACCACCTTTAGGTTCCAGGCAAGAGGGTCCCTGGCCTGGATCTATGTGTTAGAGGGGCTCCCATACCTCACAGCACACACACACTTCTTGAAGATCACGTGCACACCTCTGTCACTTGGGATCTCGTGCTCAGTGCTGGTGCAGAGCAACCCACAACCGCAAACATCCTTGTTTCTAGCACCCTTCAGGCCCCAGGGAAATACTTCACATCTCTCCCCCATGTCCTCAAAACAGAAGGCAGCTGCATCTGAATGCCATGAATGTTTGTGGGTTTCATCCTGGAGACATTGAACCATGGGGAGAACTTGAGCAACAGAAGCACTTAGGTATAAGAGAAGAGACAAATTAACTTGTCAAATCCTTCCTCTCGGCATAAATGCAATACTTATTGCATACTGAAAGCTTGTTTCCTAGTAAGTGCCAGGTGTTTGTTTTCTTCCTTCTCTTTGTATTCTAATTGAAGGTTCCCAAAGTACTTACAAATGATCACAGTACTTGCAACAGATGCAGGTAGCAGCTGAGGAACATTTTGCAATATTAAACAATTCATATTACCCTTAAATTTGTGTGTATGGGTGAAGCATGATACTAACATTTTTGTTGGTGACTAGAAGAATATTGAATGCTAAAACTGTAAATGGTTTTATTTTTGTAAAAATACTTTAAAATATTTAATTACACTTCAAAAAAATCAAGTTAAAATTCAGCTTTATTTAAAATGTTTATGTTTGATACTTCTTCAGGGAAGATAGAATAGACATACTTTGACATTTCTATTCCTTCCATTAAACACAACTAAAAACCCTGAACATTATATATTAAATAAAGATAAGAAGACTCTAAAAGGTAGAGAGAAGAAGGCAGATTGGCTAGAGTCTTCAGAACCCAAGGAATTATACAGTGGTCAGTTCCCTGGATTTTCTTTTTGCCACATATATCCCAGATTTGGAGCTGAACAACCCAGCAACTCAGAAACCAACAGGCAGACAGAACAAGCCCCAACAAAAGCCTTCACTCTCTCACCAAAGGAATAGGAAAGGGGCAGCCTAGCAGACAGGAAACTTCTTAGATTATAGTCCAAGTGGGAGCCTAAACATCCCCCTCATGAGACTTTAATGAGGTGTCCCAATACACCCAAGTGGTGTCAGAGAAGGTCAAGCAGGGTGCCTGGACTTTCATCCTCACTAGCCAGTAATGAGCACCCCCCTGCCAGTGGAGGGCCACATTGAGAGCCTGGACTTCCACTCCCATCCAGTAGTAACAAGGAGTCCCTCTCCCTTTCCCCTGGGGTGCTGTCAGAGGGTGCCTAGTGGAGAACCAGGACTTTCACCATCACCCAGCAGTAACAAGGCTATCCTAACTGCAGAGTCAGGGGAAACCACATGGGGAGCTGGAACTCTCACCTCCACCAGGTAGTAACAGGGAGCAGCCCCTCAGGGATCAGTTGTCAACATAGAACAGGTGGGTAACCTGGACTTCTACCTTCACCTTGCAGTAATAAAGTGGTGCCTCCCCCAAAAAGCTAACAAAAACAGAAGGTTTAAATAAAATCTAGAGTCCTAGAACATAATATGAATATTTGTTCAAATTTCAGTTGAAAGTCACTCATCTTGACAACAACCAGGAAGGTCTCAAACTGAATGAAAAAAGACAATTAATAGATGCCAACATTGAGAAGAAAGAGATGTTAGAGTGATCTGACAAAGATTTTAAAGCAGCCATGATAAAAGTGCTTCAGTGAACAATTACAAACACACATGAAACAAATAAAAATATAGAAAGTCTCAGCAAAGAAATAAAAAGTGTCAAAAAAGAAACAAAATCAAAATGAAATTCTAAAAATTGTCCAAGTAACCCATAGGAAGGCAGGAAAAAAACAGGGAAATAAAAAAACAGAGACAAGAGTGAGAAAACAAAAAAGACTTCAATCCTATAAATAATGACATTAAATGTAAATCATCAAAATACACCAATTGAAAGACAGAGATTGGTGGAGTGGATTAAAAACATTACCCAACTATATCCTGTCTAGAGGAAATTTACTTCAACCATAGTAATATAGGCAGGTTGAAAGTAAAAGGATAGAAAGAGATATATAATACAAACATTAATCAATGGCAAGTAGGAATGACTATATTAATATCAGATAAAGTAGAGAAAATTCAAAGCAAATAAAATTACCAGACCCAAAAGGGGACGTTACATAATGATAAAAGTGTCAATTCACCAAGAAGACATGATAATCCTAAACATGTATGCACCAAACAACAGAGCTGCCAAATACGTGAAGCAAAACTGATAGAACTGAAGGAGAAATAGATAAATCCACAATTATAATTGGAGACTTCAACAACCCTCTCTCAACAATTGTTAGAAATAACTAGGCAGAAAGTCATCAAGGATATAGAAGAATTCATCAATACCATCAACCAACAGAATCGAATTGACATTTATAGAACACTCCACCCAACAACAGCAGAATACACACTCTTTTCAAGTGCCCACAGAACATATACCAAGATAGACCACATCCTCCGCCATAAAACAAACCTCAACAAACATAAAAGCACTGAAATCTTACAGAATAAGTTTTCTGACCACAGCAGAATCAAACTGGAAATCAATAAAAGAAAGATAACAGGAAAATCTCCAAACACTTGGAAATTTAACAATACACTTCTAAATAATCCATGTGTCAAAGAAGAAGCCTTAAAGGAAATTTTAAAATTACATTAAAATGAAAGAAAATAAAAATACAACATATCAACATTTGTAGGACACAATTAAAGCAGTATAAAGAGGTAAATTTAGAACACTAAAAGGATACTTTTGAAAAAAATCTCATATTAATAACCTAATCGCCTATCTCAAGAGCCTTGAAAAAGAAGAGCAAAATAAACCCAAAGTAAGTGGAAAGAAGGAAATAATAAGAAAAGCAGAAAATAATGAAATTGAAAACAGAGAAAATCAATGAAACGAAGAACTGATTCTTTGAAAAGACTAATAAAATTGGCACTGCTCTAGCAAGGCTGGCAAAGAAAGAAAGAAGACACAAATTACCAATATCAGGAATAAAATGGGGGATATTGCTACAGACTCTGCAGACGTCAAAAGAATAACAAATGAATACTACCAACAACTCTACATACCTATATTTGACAAATGGACCAATTCCTCAAAAAATACACACTACCACAACTCACCCAATGTGAAATAGAGCATTTGAATAGCCCTATAGCTATTGAGGAAATTGAATTTTTAAATTAAAAATTCACAAAAAATAAATCTTTAGAACCATATGGTTTCACTGAAGAATTCTACCAAATATTTAATGAAGAATTAACACCAGTTCTACACAACTCTTCCAGAAAATAAAAAAGTAGGGAACACTTCCCAATTCATTTTATGCAGCTGGTATTACCCTGATTCCAAAATCAGACAAAGATGGTACATAAAAAGAAAACGACAGATCAATATCCCCTGTGAGTTTAAACACAGAAACACTTAACAAAATACTAGCAAACAGAATTCAGCAATATGGAAAAAGAATTATACACCATGTCCAAGTGGGGTTTATTCCAGGAACGCAAGACTGGTTCAATATTTGAAAAGCAATGAATGTAATCCACCAATCAACAGATCAAATAAAGAAAATCACATGACTATACTAACTGATGCAGAAAAAAATTAACAAAATTCAACATTCATTCGTGATAAAAATTCTCAGAAAAATAGGAATAGAGGGAACTACCTCAACTTGATAAAGAGAATCTACAGAAACCTATAGTTAACATTATACTTAGTGGTGAAAGACTGAATGCTTTTCCCCTAAGATCTGGAACAAGGCAAGGATGTCTCTCACGACTCTTACTCAACATGGTGCTGGGAGTTCTAGCCAGTGCAATAAGACAAAGGAAATAAACGGCATACAGATTAGAAAACAATGAAATATGAAACAAAACTGTCCCTATTTGCAGGTGATGTGATTGTCTACACAGACTATCTCAAGGAATCCAAAAATAAAAAAAAGAACTCCTAGAATAAATAAGTGAATTTAGAAAGGTCACAAGATTCAAGATAAATATACAAAAAAAAAAAATCCATTGTTTTTATATATACTGGGATTGCACATGTAGATATCTTAATTAAAAATATAATACTATTTACAATCACACATAAAAAACAAATACTTAGGGATAAACCTAACAAAAACAAGTACAGGACTTGTATGCTGAAAACTACACAATGCTGATTGAGGAAATCAAAGATACAAATAAAGAGACATATCATGTTCATGAATTAGAGGATGCAAAATAGCAAAGATGTCAATTTCCCCCCAACTGTTATACAGGTTTAACGCAATTCTGTCAATATCCCAGCAGGACTTTTTGTAGATATAGACAAGATAATTCTAAAATGTATATGGAAAGGCAAAGGAACTTGAATAGCTAAAACCATTTTGAAATAAAAGAATAAAGTAGAAGGAATCAATCTACCCTATTTCAAGATTTATTGTGTAGCTGCAGTTATTAAGACTGTATGATATTGGTGGAGAGGTAGACATACAGATCAAGGGAACAGAAGGACAGCCCAGATATAGGCCCACACAAATATGCCCAATTGATTTTTGACAAAGGTGCAAAAGCAATTCAACAGAGGAAATATAGTCTTTTCAATAAATGATGCTGGAGCAATTGGACATCCATAGGCAAACAAAAAAATGAACTTTGACCTAAATCTCACACCTTATACCAAATTTAACTCTAAATGGATTATAGGCTTAAATGTAAAACACAAAACTATAAACTCTGGAAAACTCTAGAGTTTTTTAGATAAACTCTAGAAAAAAAAATGGGAGAAAATCTTCAGAATCTAGTGGTGGGCAAAGAGTTCTTAGACTTGACACTAAATCACCATCCAAAAAAGGAAAACATGATAAATATCCAGGGATTAAGGAGTGAGTGAGGGAGAGAGGGAAGTGTGTGGCTATGAAAGGGCAACATGAGTGATGCTTGTGGTGATGGAAATGTTCTTTATCTTAATTTTATCAATGTCAATATCTTCATTGTGAAATTAAACTATAGTTTTATAAGATAGTACCAAAGGAGGCAACGGGGTAAATGGTATCTGCGATCTCTCCATATTATTTTTTACAACTGTGTGTGAATCTACAATTATTTTGAAATAAAAAATTAATTAAAAACTACATTAATTATTTATAATTTGCATTTTTCGTTTAATTTTAATAGATAATCATAAATGCTTTAGAAAAAACTTTTTCAGTAACATACATGAAAAATAATGTTAAGTTTTCACATTTTAACAGTTGCTTCCATTTATAACTTGGATGAAATATACTCAAATGTCATTCCGACAACATCATTCCCTGTTTTAAAATCTTTCCATGGCTTTCCAAGGCCTACAGTATAAGAACTACTTAGCTTGGCATTCAAGGCCACTCCTGTTCCAGACCCTTGCCCATGAACCAGGACTCACCCTTCACTGCAGTCCACCCGCACAAACTTCTCTCTCCAACTCTTGACTGCTTGAAGTTCCCTAAAGTGCCTTGCTGTTTCATGCCTCTCTGCCTGCTCACTCTGCCCCCCAGACACCTTCATAGCTTTCAAATCATCGAAGCATCTTCCTGTCTTTCAAGACTCAGTTAAAATCCACCTCCTCTAGGGGTTCTTGCCTGTTCCTCCCATAAGAGCCCAGACCAGAGAAAATTCATCATCCCTCTGCAGTTGCACCATAACTGTACATCTACCTTGGTACCTAACACTCAGTTGCTTACCTGTCTTATTTCCTCTTCTATTCTGTGAGCACCTTGAGGACGGGGACTGTGTAATATCCATCTTTGCATTTCCAGTGCCTCAAATATTGCCTGGCACATAGGATGTGGTCAAAAATGTTTGTGGAATGGCTGAATAGCCAGTTCATGCGATTCCTCCATTCTGTTGGTTTCCTCATTCTCTCCTTTTCTCACCTTTCCTCCCAAATAATTCATTTCTTACTCTCCTGAAGTCCATTAGACTTTGTTCACAGGACTAATATGGAATAGATATACTGTCTTGTAGGCGGCTGCATGCACATGAGACTAAGAGTTTTTCAAAGATGAACAGTGTGCGTTTTTCAGACACTCTTTAGACACATCACAGAGCTCAAAATTGATTGATCAATTGTTCAACTGATTGAATGAACAAATGAATGAATGAGCTTGAAATGCCTTATAAATTACACCTGTAGGTAATTTCATTTACTTTGCTCCAGGACTTTTTATGAAGAGAGAGAGAAAAACAATAAGATACACAAAAACCGTAAAACTCGCAAGGAAGAGCCCCGTGTAGCAGGAACCCAGAAAAAAAGAACGAGTACGTGGTGGGAATCATGAACATCACCGTACAGTTTTTGAGTGTAGGGTTAGGTCCTTTGAATTGTTCTTTGCAACTGATGGAAGGAGGGAGGGTGAGAAACCATCACATCATTTCCAGCTTCTTAGAGAGGAATCCCAGCACAAGTCTTATTTTTCACATATAGGGAAAAAAGAGACACAAAGCCATGTCAGAATCATCAAATGGCACATTTCAGTTCTGTGCACAGTCCCAATCTTGAGGAATTCACAGTCTACTTTCAATTGTAGTCATTCCAAACATTTGCCTTTAGGGTGGTTTAATGTAACAAGAAAATGGGTGGGAAAGAGTGTGGGCTTTAGCTTCAGAGGGGCCTGAGTTCAAGCCCTGGCTTGGCCCTTTGCCTAGTTACAGGAGACTGCCATCTCTGAATCTGTTTCCTTAGCTGTAACGTGCAGTATCAGACTACATACTCAGGGGACAGGAGTGAGAATCAAATAAAACAATGCATGTAAACTGTGGAGCATAATGCCTGGCACATAGTAGGCCAGTAAATGGGAACTGTCCCTTTCCCCATCAAAGGCACCAGTCTCTGGATTACGAACTTCAAAACACCTTCAAGCGCAATAGTCTTCTCATTTAAACTATATTAGAAGCCAAAGTCATAACGCCAGGGGAATACTTAAGAAAAGTATGACATGCATTAAAAATGTTATGTTAGATACCCTGCAGGGGTCTCGGGAAACCCTTGTTGACTGACAACTGTATTGTCAGAGCATAAAATCACAGAGATAGAAAGAGGTAACAGCATGAAAAGGTAATTTGGAATCAGCACAGGATAATGATTTTACTTCGGTAAGTATTTTATTTTTTAAAAGCAATAGTAAAGGAAACTGGAAATCATTTGATTTAAAAAATCAGGTTTTCTTTTACAGTCACAAGTTTATATGAACACCCAGAGGCACAGTACCCAAAATGCAGGTATCTTACTGGCAAAATTGCTAAATTGGAAGCAAAAGTGTTCCAGGTATTGAGGGGATGTGTATGCATGACACTGTTGCCCCTTCTTGCCGCATGACGCAGGGAACAGGAGATACAGCCGTCCTATGCACCTGTGACTTAAGTGCCTGCTGGCACACTTCCTAGAATTTCATCGTCCTGAAGACATGGTTTACCCAACAAATAGTTATTGAGCTTTACTATGTGCTGGGTACCATGGACTCAGGGACACCAAGATGGATGGATGGATCCTTGTCCTCAAGTAGAGAGGTACATGTACATATAAATAATTGCAAGTACAGAGTGACTGGCTGTACTAGAGGTGTGTACAAGGACACATGATGGCATAAAGAAAGGAGTGGTCCATTTAACCTGAAGGATTAAGGCAATATTCCTCAGCGGTAGTAACAACTGTGGGTAGTTCCATAAAAACTGGGACATTTATAAGTCATACATAATGTATTCACGTATAGTATCTTACATGTATAGTAGGTACATATCTTACTATCCTTTTGAAATCAGCAGCAAATAATCATTCCCATTTTGTTGATGCATGGACCATGATCTTACACCCCCTATTCATGAATTCATCAGTTCGCCTTATTATTTTAAATTAAACACCTGGAGTTGTTATTGGTCATTAAATGGTCCTCAGTCATTGATGCCTCGCTCCTCACAGGTTCTTGAAGTCATATGAGACAGGCCCCCCACAATTATGAAGATCCTGAAGAGAGGTGGGGAGAAAGGAGGCTGAAGGATAGAGGGACACAACTTCCCAGTATGGGTATCTCAGTGGCCTGACAAAATAACCCAACATTCTGGAGAAATAAACGTTTTGGAATTTTCAGAAATATGATAGAACTGCAAGTCGTACATGAAGCAGCTATGCACATTGTGAAACCTAAGCCACAGGCTCTTCATTCCACAATAGAAAAATTTCCATCAAGTTAAAAAATAAAAACAAAGGCAAGACATGCCAATATGTAGAGAGACCCACAACACCCTAGGGTATGGTGCCACTACAGATCTTCCTATTTATACTACAGAAATAGCCAAGAGGTTGCTCAGGGGCCTCCACTGCAGGCATCACTAAATGATCTCAGAAGGTTTTCCCACTGAACCTGAGATAAGGGGATAAGGTGAGATGAAGAATAGAGTGCAAGTATCCATTGTGCTGTTAAAAATAGTGCTTTTTATGCATCTTTCAAATGGCCCTGTTGTTGCATTAAAATTGCCACTTCAAAATGTAATCTACCCAATTTCACGTCCCATGCCTGCCACAAAGCTGTTATGTGACCTTTCTCAAGGTCACATAATTTCTCTGGGCTTCTAATTCTTCTTCCATAATATGAAGACCTGGACCAGAGAACCTCCATAGTCGGTTCCCGCTCTGACCGCTTCTAATTCTGACTTTCCTTTTTACCCCACATCTAGTTTTCCCAAGCTCTATCTGTACCAACAAACAACTGTGTTGGGCAGCAGAAATCCAACCCATAGTCCCCAAAGTGGATTCGTAGCCCAAACAGCACAGTCCAGTGGAAATGCCCCACGGGCCCATCTGGTCGGTGTCTTTGCCTCCCACCTTGCACCCCCGTGTGCTAGATGTAAAACTACAAGACAATGATTGCCTCCCCCAAAGTGGTAACTTGAAAATCAAGATTCGCCTTGCCCTCTGTGGTTTCATTTCCTGCCCGGAAACAGTTCAGGGCTGCAGATGCGGCCTGAGATGACAAACACTTCTAAGATAGCTTCTGGGTTCAGCACGGTTTCCTTTGCTGTAAGATACTGGTAAACACTACAGAGCCTTTTCTCTTTGTGGGGTCAGACAGAAAGCACAATTTGGATGGACTTCACCTTGGATTTCCTACTTCTGGATGAAATGAGTGTGAAGTGCACCCTGGAGATTTGGTGTCAGGTGGAGCCCCCTCAGCAGTGGTTTCCAGCCTCATGGAACCCACCAGATAGGGAAAGAAGAGCCCCCCAAGAGTTCCAGCCAGTAGGCAGCAGGTGTGAGGTGTGAAATTGCATTGAGCATCCCTCCAGGAGGACCAGAAAGTTGCCCCAGGCAGAGCCCACCCCCAGCTCAGGAACACTGGGGCAGCCTTCTCTGGAGCAGTGAACTCTGTCTGTATGTTTGTAAGGGCGTATAATACAGTGTTTAAAAGTATGAATTATAAAGGCAGAGACCTGGGTTCAAGTTCCATCCCTGCCCCTTACCACCGCAGTGACTTGAGCCCTCCAGCCTCAGCTTCCTCAACCATAAGATGATGTTGATAGTAGAATCTAATCATAAGAGTTATTGTGGAGATTAAATAAGACAATGGACGTAAAGCAATAAGGTGCAGCAGCTAGCACGCAGCGCTGTGCTGAGCATACTTGAGCCTGAGGCAAAAGGAAAAATCAATACTACTGAGCCACTCTTTATTTAAAATATTGATATTTGTTCATCATGATTTTTTGCATTAATTTTTATTTTTTAGAAATATTGCATTAAAGCATTACTCATCTTGATTACTGAGGGTTTTTTGGCAACCCTTCAATTTTGCACACTTGCCTAAGAATGCAGTAAAGCTTGGTTGCTGTCATTTTATCATCATCACACAATGACAATGCAACATAGTTTAGCACTTAATTATCTAATGTCTTGTGTTAGTCATTGTTCCAAGTGCTTATGTCCTGTTTTTCCAACTAATTTGTACACTCATTAAGGGCAGAAATTATGACATATGTCTTTTCTCCCTAAAACTGCTGAGTACATATGAGATTCAAGTAAGTACATGTCCAGTGATTGCTTGTAGCCCATGGTAGACAATTTGCCATTCCACTGTTCTCTTCTACTGTTCTCTAATTGTTCCATGTGTTTGATGGTTTTGTTTCATGATCCTTGAGGGCAGAGATGACATCTGGTATTTATCCTATGCCATATCCGGCACAAAGCTGGAGGGACAGAATCAAAGAACTGGAAGGGACCTGTGAGTTCATCTAATCTCACCTTCTCACTTTATACATAAATCATTTGATTCCCAGAGAGGTTGCATGACATGGCCAAACCAATCAGCAAGTGCGCTGGGATGAGAATTCGGGTCCCCTGGGCTCTCTCCGCTTCAGCACTTTCAACATTTTCTTTTATCTCTCCATCCCCTTCAACACCAAGCATAGAGTTCTGCATGTAGAAAAAAATTCAATAAATGATGTAGATTATTGATTTCTGGAACTTGAGTAATCTTTGCTTAAAGAGGGAGTAAGGAGTCATTGCCCAGAAAAGTCTATGTGTATTTACCAACTATCCATATCTCCTGGCTCAGTGTGGCAAGGTGGTTATAAGAACACTGGAATTGGAGTCAGACAGCTGAGTCAAGTCCAGGCTTCACCACTTCCTAGCTATGTGACCTTGGATGAAATTAAGTTTCTTAATTAAATTTTCCTCATCTAAAACATGAACATAATAACGGTACTTAACACATAGAGTTGTAGAAAATTACACTGAATGAAAACAGTAAAAGGGTATAGCAGACTGCCTAACACATAGTAAATGCTCAACAAATATTAGCAATTGTCCCTATTCTAAAAATAAGCCCTAAGAGTTAGGTGGGCTTTAAGAGCAGGTGCATAGAGTTATATATATGGTTGTGTAATAGACCCACAGTTTTATATTATGGTGGATAAAGATTGGGAATGAGAGCTAAATTATCAGTCAAGTACTTATGATCATGCTATATCTATCCCATAAAACCTCATAAATAACTCTAATACCCAAACTATTCTGTGGGATCTCAGGTTCATGTAACCATGACAAGGACCCCACCCAACCACCCACCAGCTGACTAGCTTCTGAAATTTTACAGATTTCCCAAAGTAGCAGGAGCCCAGGCCAATAGACTATAAAAGGGACCTGTCATAGACTCAAGAACACCCAACTAAAATTCCATTTTTACTTCATTTCAAGAGAAAATAAACTATATTAGAGAGGACGCCCAATCAATAAGCAGAAGCCCAGACAAATATGACACTCCATGACTTGGAAAGTTGCCAGCAAAGCCTGGTGCTGCGAACAATGGATCAAGTAGCTCAGGGAAACCAGTCACACAATCGAGTTCACACAACACCTCACCCACTTCTAGTTTCTTTAGCCCTCAGCACAAAGCAAAACTCTGAACCCAAACTTGTATGACTCCACAGGAAGATGTGAGGTAGAAGTCTGTGTGAAAAGTAGCCTGTTTTTTAGTACTTAAAACTCGGGGGGAAAGAAACAGACTTGGATATCCCAAATTTCTAATCAAAGACCATAGTACTTTGCATTTTTGCAGCATCTTCATCCCAAAATTCTCAAACCACTTTAGCTTGTCTAGCATTAGCATCTCAGAGAAGCAGCTAAGAGTTCACTGAGGCCACAAAACTTTAAAGAGCACTTAAAGCACTTTGGTAAGAAAAATGAGGGAAAATACAAACACAACTGTTTGTCATACTGGGTCAAACCCTCCCTTGGCAATCTGGAGGTTCCTTTAAAATTCAAGGTTCCCCAATAGCAATGTGGTATTCTAAATTGGATCCTAAAACAACAACAACAAAAAAATGGACATTAGTGAAAGAACTGGTGAAATCCAAAGAGTCCATAATTCAGTTAATAGTGTAACACCAATGCTAATTTCTTAGTTTTGACAAATGCACCATGGTTACATTAGATGTTAACATCTGGGGAAACTGAGAGAAGGGCATGTAGGATCTCTGTATTCATCTCTGTAACTTTTCTATACATCTAAGATTATTCCAGAGTTTATTCAAAAATTTATTTATTTTTGTGAGGAAGACCAGCCCTGAGCTAACATTTGTTGCCCATCCTCTTTTTCCTGAGGAAGATTGGCCCTGAGCTAACATCCGTGCCCATCTTCCTCTACTTTACATGTGGGATGCTGCCACAGCATGGCTTGATGAGTGGTGTGTAGGTCCATGCCTGGGATCTGAACCTGTAAATCCCGGGCTGCCAAAGCAGAGCATGTAAACCTAACCACTATGCGACCAGGCCAGCCCCCCAACATTTATTTTAAAGTACCAAAACAATAAAAATAATAAGTAAAAACTTCTTTGCCGAAGAACCTTTGTTTTGTGGGTGGGAGGGGTGGGGATTATTATTCTCTCTCTCTCCAATGAAAAGTATATTAAAAGGACAAAAATCTCCAGCCTTTTACTAGAGAACAACCAAAAGATGGTGGCCAACTCCTTTTCTCTTCAAGGTAACATGTTGGGAAGGTAAAGAGAACTGGAAGCTCCAGGATTTGGGCTCTCCAGTCTGTAAAATGGAGATAATGATCTCTCTCTCAAGCGTGACTGTGGGGAATAAAGGACACAATGGATGCAGAGCACTTGACCAGTGTCAGGAGCTGGGTAAGTGACATTTTCCTTTCTCTAGGACATCCCCACCGGCAGCTCCTATCTTCAGGGAAACTCATAGAGGTGGTCCCTCTGGGTGGACGGATGGCTCTTCTGTTTTGGCAGGTAGGGCTCCCTGAGTTCGTGGCCTCCTGAGGACCTGCTGGATGGCTTAGCACCTGGACAGCAAGCTGTGGTCTCTCGGCCCCACTTCTAGAGAGCAGCTTGCACTCTGCTGGGCTCCTGCCAAGCCCTTTGGGGCAACTCTGTCCTTGTACTACTTTTTAAAGAACAGCCCACCCACCACTCTGTGGGGATAAGAAAACAGAAAAACCTACCACTTAAGTGATTTAGTTTTCAGTAGAAGTCAGAAGGGCAACAATGAGCCATGAGCTGTGGCTGGGGCTGCAAAACCACAGGATGGCTCATTTCTAGAGTGACACTTGCTCCCCTTGGCTTGGCCCACCTTTAAGTACATCCACACTGACTCACTGTCTTTTGTTTCAAGGAAACTCTTAAATTAACTAGACCTTGTCATTGTGTGACAGTGTGGAGCCCATCTGTTCTTCCTGGCATTGTCTGGTCTTGCAGATAGAGACTATTTGGTGAAAGTCCCAAGTTTTTACGTCCTACCTCCACAGGTTGTGAATTTTCTTGAATAATCTCCATTCCAAATATCCTGTCTTATTGATCCTAGAAATCATCCAAATGTCCCAGAAATTTAAAATGTTTTAGTACGTATTCTCTCCCAGACAACCTCCTCTACCTAAATGTGGCCACACGTTCTTGCCAGCCCATGGGCTTTCTTCAGAAGTGGTCAGGGTACTTATTGGGTACGTGGGTATTTTAAAAGACATTTCTCATGCTTTTTGGCCCTTTAGCATCTGAATCCCCCTGCTATGTTTGGGGAGGCCCTCTCTCTGTGAGGCAGAGCTGGTCTCCCTCTATGGAGACTAGCAATGATAGATGTTTGTTTACTAGCCTCCCTCACAGCTGGAGGGCTGGCCATGAACTAGGCTACACCAATCCAATGCACCTAGTCTAGACTTTAAATTGGAAACTTTGTTGTTAGTACCATTGAGTGGATTCCGACTCCCAGTGTCCCTGTGCACAGCAGAGCGGAACCCTGTCCCGTCTTTTTGTGCCATCTTCTCACCTTCCTGTACTATACCAGATGACGCTCTGCTGCTATTCATAGGGTTTTCATGGTCAATTTTTTTCGGAAGTGGGTGGCCAGCTCCTTCTTCCTAGTCTGTCTTAGTCTAGAAGCTCGGCTGAAACCTGTCCACCACGTGTGGCCCTGCTGGTATTTGAAATACTGGTGGCATAGCTTTCAGCATCACAGCAACATGCAACCACCACAGTATGACAACCGACAGAGGGATGGTGTGGTTCCCTGACCAGGAAACGAACCCAGACTGCAGTGATGAGAGCGACGAATCTTAACCACTAGACCACCAGGGCTGCCTAAAATTGGAAACCAGTCATACAAAAAGGCAGGGAGGGGGCCCACCCAGTGGCGCAGTGGTTTAGTCCACGCTTGGCAGCCCAGGGTTCGCAGGTTCGGATCCCAGGCGCCTGCCGACGCACTGCTTGTCAGCCATGCCGTGGCGGTGTCCCATATAAAGTGGAGGAAGATGGGCACGGATGTTAGCCCAGGGCCAGTCTTCCTCAGCAAAGAGAGGATGGCAACGGATTGTTGGCAACGGATGTTAGCTCAGGGCTGGTCTTCCTCACACACACACACACACACACACACACACAAAGCAAGGGTCACACAGAATTCTGGAAATGGGGACAGTTCCATCCAGCTTACTGACGTACCAGTGGTGGCAGATTCAGGGGCAGTTTCCAGCATTTATTGTTGGTGTGGCGTGGGGCCAAGCTGCAGTATCTGTTCTCAGCAGGAGCAGCACTGGATCTTCACCAGATCAGTTCTGCAGCACATTTTGAATATTTTCCCTGGCCACGTAGCCCCTAAGCCTGGCCCTTTGACCTTTCTGGAAATTCTACCAGCCAGGGCCCACTTCATGGGTGGCCCTGTGTAGTCACATGGGGCCCCAGGCTCAGCATGCTCCTGTGCTTGGTTTAATGCTTTGCTGTCCATCTTCCAATTCCTTAAATTTTTGACCAGGAGGCCTCACACTTTCATTTTGCACTGGACCCTGCAAATTATGCAGCCAGTCCTGCTGTGCGCTACCTAGTATGCTTTAGGTCAAGCAGTTCTTAACCTTCTGTGCACCACAGAGTCCTCTGGCCATCAGATGAAGCCTACAAAGCATATAAAGAATGTTTTTAAATGCACAGAATAAAATACATAGGGAGCTAATTTTATTGAAATATAGTTAAAAAATTTTTTAAATAATATGATATATATTATCATATTGTGATATATGATAGCATAATGTGTGCTTTCTTATTAGTGCATTAAATGAGTCTAGTGGCAGGTCTAATAACCGCTATTATTGTAATGAGCATAAACAGTATTGTGGAATGTCTGCAACAACCGAAATGTGACTTGAAATTATCTATGATTTCTTAAGATGGTAAAGTCACGGGTATCTGATTTGTTGTCTACGTTCATAACTTCAGGAAATGCTAAATTCAGTGAGAGATTACTAAAACAAAAACAAAAGTGATCCATCCAAGTCACAGAGCCTCTAAATTTTAATTAAAATTTAATTTTAAAACTTAAGTAATTAAAATCTAATTTAAATAAATTTCTTTTCTCCTTCAATCAGCCAAATCTGTTATTTTCTCGCTTATAACTGAGAAGCCCGTAGGATACAGGTACCCCTTGTGCCCAGGCTCCAGGACCAGCCCTGGGTAGGCCAGGGTTCTCCTCGGAAAACAAGCAAACACAGTGCTCATCATGGTTCTGGGTGTGTCAAAGACATATCCAGCATAGCCATGCCCTCAGCTGTCAGGATTTTCCAGGAGAAAGTGTCAGTGATGACACTCCAGGACACTGTCTGGAAAACAAGGACAAGCCTTATGTGTGTGGTATAAACTGAGCGATCTAGATGGCTGAGCAGGTGGAGATCCCTTCTAGCTAGGAAGATCAGCTATCAACAGTGGGTCCGCGTTATGAGAAGGGAGACAAGACACACAGCAATGTAATTGTTGCTCCAGAATGATTGATGAGTCCCCTTCCTCAATTTCCCAAACCCCAACCCAGGATTCTTTGTTCTAGCCGAGATCACCTCTCAGGTATTTCAACATGAGTTTGTTTTTCGCCGATCTCAAAGGAAATATGATGAAAATATATCTCTGCCTGTACTATTCTCTTGTCCCCCTTCCACTCCTCCTTTTGGGAGGGGAGGACTCGAAAGCCCTTTGAGGAAAAGAGAATATTTATCTTTTGGACACACCCGAGAAGCCTGGGTTTGTTCAGCAAAAGTAGAAAACAATCCATTTGCAGATATCCTGAACTTTTTAAAGTTGTTTCATATCCATTATTACACTGGAGTTCTGGGCACATATATATATATATATTGGTGAGGAAGATTGGCCCTGAGCTAACATCTGTGCCCATCTTCCTCTACTTTGTATATGGGATGCCACCACAGCATGGCCTGATGAGTGGTATGTAGGTCCGTGCCCAGGATCCAAACCCACAAATCCTGGGCTACTGAAGCAGAGCGTGTGAACTTAACCACTATACCACCAGGCCAGCCCTGGGCATATATTATTATCACTACTTTATAAATGAGGAAACCAAGGGTCAGAGAGGTTATGACTTGCTCAAAGTCACAGAACAAGGAAGAAAAACCCAGGTTTCTTGCCTCTTAGCTCAGCCCCTTCCTCTGCCCACATCTCTCCTATGAGCAGATCATAAAAAAAAAGGGGGAGGCTGTCTCTGAAAGGGAAGTACATTCATGCAGATCACCTAAAAACCAAAATACCCACACCCCAGATTTTGAAGAGCAGGTGTCGGCTAAGAGAGGAGAGGCTCAAAAAAACAAAAAACGCAGATCACCGAATCCTCTGGCCTTGAATAAGCCTTAACTTGGGCCCCCAACATAAGACAGAATTCACTTGGCTGGTGACCAGCGCCTAGAGTCCTTCCCATTCCTGCCTGGGAGTTATGCTCATAACAACAGCAGCAGCAGGAAGACGGCTTCATGAACATAAAAATAAACAAACTTTCTATTTTTAGCAGGGCTGCAGCTGTGAGAGTTCATTATTTGCTTTTTAGCTGCAGCATTCTGAGGGAGGAGAAGCAAGGGTGGAGGGGGTGGGGGACGAGGACAACTAGGGACAGTTACAGTGGGAGCCAAATTTTCCATTGCTGACCCTAATTACACACAGGCCACAGAAAGCAATGTCCAGCCTGGAAGTCTCTGGAGTCTACAGGTCTGGAAAAACTGGAGAGCGTCAGCCAGGAAGCTGGCCCACGATTGGGCTGTTTTCTGGCCATATATAGAAATAATCTTTTACCCACATGGATTTTAGAACCACTGAAAACTGTGTTGCCTAGTGACTCCATCGGAGGAGTGGAAGATAAGCTTGCAGGTGGAGACCTTCTTCCACTTAACTTAGGCTCTAGTTGGAACCTGTGTGAATCTTGCAGGAACTCAGATCCAGCATCTTCCAGGCTTCAACCTTGTGTGGAGAATTCTCAATAAGCCTGCCACCCAGCCCTCACGGACAGATGGCAACATCAGGAACTTGAGAAAGGACAATCCCAGTGCTGGAGGTGGGGAACATGGAGCTGTGCTTCCTCCTTTCTGTTTGCCGGGAGCAAGATTGGACATTGTGAGAAGAGAGTCCCAAGGCTGCCACAGAGGAGGGGCAGAAAGATCCTTTTCTTATAAATATCACAGTCGCTTTAGGAAGTGTACACCTGATCTGATCTCAGAAGTGCCTCTGTAGCCGTGACTTACTCTGACCCCTTGTCCCCTTTAATTATGTTCTTTTCCCCTCTCACATCCCTTTGCATGCACAATTCCAGCTATATTTTCAGTTCTTTATAAGGAGACAGAATTGCAGAACCCAAAGCAGTACTGAGGAAGGAAAGACTTCAGCACTTTCAGGAGATAAGTGCATGCAGAAGGGCGTCATGCTCTCCCATGGTCTTCCACGCTTGGAGAAAGCCTCCACAACTCCCCAGATATGGCCTTACGGCTGAGGGTCTTCATTCACTAGCAGATGTTTTCCAAGCACCTCACTGCACCATCCCTGCTCACATGGAGCTTGCAGTCCAGTGTGGGGAGCGAACAGGCGATCACATGACTGTGCAGCAGGGTCTAGGATGGGGAAGCGCAGAATACAAAGGACCGGTTTCTACCTCAGTCTTGGGGAGTCAAGATCTTTTCAGAGGAGACGATGGCTGAGCTGGGACCCAGGCAGGTAGAGATTGGGTAGGGGTAAGAGTTTCTCCTCAAATGCTCCCATGTAAGAGTAGCTCTCAAATGATAAAATGGCAAGAGAACATAACAGGGCTAAACTATACAAGAACTTAACCCTAGCACCTCAAAGATAGTCAATTTCTACCTGCCAATAACATTTCCTGTTACCCAATAACATTATTGAGCAAACCGATTGCTGTCAAATCATAAGAAAAAAGACAGTATCATAATCTATTTGAACATGAATTTCCACAGCTAACCATGTAAGCCCTAGAATCTTGGGATTGGATGAGATGGGCTACTAGATCTTCTCACCAGGTATAGCAATCCCTTCTACAGCATCCTGGCCAGGTGGTCACAGACTCTGCTGGAATTGTCCAGTGATAGAGACCTCTCCACTGATCAAGGCAACTAGTTGCTTAGTTAGTTAGTTTTAAAGGCAAGAGCTAGAGTATGTAGTGGCCTCCTATCAGGCTGGAGTGTCTAACTGCAGTCTTCCAGCCTGTCCACACTCCAATAAATCCTACAAAAGGCCACCAGATTAACTTTCTTTGAGAGTAGTCAGTCCATTGCCCAAAATCTACAGTGACCCCCAACTACTGACATACAAATTCTAATCTCCTTCTAAAAGACTAGACTAGCCCACATCAAAGTGTAACATTGGTTATCTTTGGTCACCAGGTTTATGGATGATATTTTGTTTTTCTTCTTCATACTTTTGAGTCTTTCCCTAGTTTTCTGCATTAGAGAAGGAGAGAGATTGAGAAAGAATTGTTAAATAATTAATGTTATTTACCAAAAAAGTCCTACCATGTTTATTCCTTCTTCACACCTTTGTTCATGTTGTGCCCAACCTAGAAACCTTTCACTCTCTTTCCCCATCTTCTAATTCTTCTGCACCTCCTAGATTCTGGCCAATCCACCTCCATCAGGAAGTTAGGCTCCAGCCCTTACTGACCTTAAATCCAAATTATGAAATATAGCACTTTGTTATAAGCAGTTTTCTACTGTTTGCTAATCATTTCATGAGTCAGTTCCACATTAGACCGTAAATTCCTTAAGAACCACATCGTAGTGCCTACCTAGCACAATTCAGTGGTTATTGTAGATTCTCCATAAATATTCGCTAGTGAATGGGTGAAATTCCATTGGGTTGTATTTATTAGCTCAGTTGGTTAGAGCACAGTTCTAATGGTTAGAGCATAGCTCTAATAAGTTTCATATGCCATCTGATCCTACGCTTCTCAAACTGGGGTGCCCACATCCCTGGAGGTATATGGAAAAGTATGCCAAGCATATATGAAGCCACAAGATATTAAATAATCTCTTCCTAAAGCAACAATTTCCTACCCTTTAGGGATACTCTGGTGGAGAAGTTTGAGAAGCACTTTTGTAGCCCATGTTTTTCTAAGTACAGGAATTCCCTTGGAGGCTAATATCCAGATTCTGCTTGAGTTTATCAGTTCGGGCTTTGCTTCTAGATACTTTCAGATGACCAATAGGTCTATACACCACCAAGAGATGTTCCTGGGAGGTATCATTTATCCTGCATACAACAACATAGACCCCACTGGTCTAGGAGCCAGAACACCTTGGTTCTAGTCCAATTATGCAAGTACTGTGGGCAACTAGCCTCTTGAAGCTCCAGCTTCTCGTCTGCCTTGCCCTCCTAACAAAGGTTGGGTTAAATTAAATAGTACATGTGAAAAGTCTTTGTAAACTGAAAATTATGTGCGAGCTCCAGATATTATTATTGTTACATCATCCAGAGTGAGTTAATTTTATTGCCCCACAGATACAGAGGCCGCTTTCCAAACCCATTCAGTTGAGTAAGGTGGGTAGCAGTGGAGCTCTGAATTCAGAAAGTTCTGAGTTGAAACCTGACTCTAGGATGAGCTCCACAGACTAGAGTCTCATCCATTTTTGTATATCTCATGTTTTGCATGGTACTAGAAACATTTTATGCTGAATGAATGTGTTTCTAACTATTGGAATCTCTGCCTGCCATCTACTTGATCTTTGACAAATTTTTAAATTTTCCAAATCTCAGTCTCCTCATTTCCTAGACTGATATAATAGTATCTCATAGTGTTGTTAGAAATGTAAAAGCAATGTGCATAAGCTGCTTAACACAGTGCCCGAAACATAGAAAGAAATAAGTCAATGGTGGTTAAAACAGAGAGAGAGGGTGAGTGTATCTCTGCAACTGGGTAAATGAAGGCTACTTCGTTATTTTATCTTTATGTGAGCCCTTCATTTTACCTGTTGTGAAAGAGCCAACCTAGAGAGAGGAAGTTTTCTTGTGGCAACTCTGATGTTCTGAGTCACTGAACTAGTTAAGGAAGCAAATTTCAAAGGCACAGTCACTTTGTGAGCCCTCCGGGCAAAAGGAATAAACAATTTCAGCCTTCACAGAAACTTCTGCCAGAATGAATGTGCTGGGCAGGACAAGCTGGAGCTTCCCAAGCATCTCTCTGACAAAGTGACAAGAAATGTTTAACCTAGTGCACGTAAATGCTATATGAAACCCACACCATGGCCTCACTCAATAAATTGATAAGTAAACCCATGCCCAAGGGAAGAGCAGAAGACAAGGGGAGCCACAAAGAGAGGCGAAATGAGAACTCTGTGGGGCTCTCCTCCCGCCCTGAGACCCCTGCCAGGAAAATGGAATCCAGAGGCCTGTTGTTTACACTTGAACAAAGCCAATGCTGAATCCCAACAAAGGGCCCTGAACAGTAGTGCCGGCCAGTTTACAACTGCCAGTGATAGTGCTGTAGAAAGAGGTTGCAAGACAGATCTCTGGGGGCTGTGGCCAGAAACACAAAATGAAAACTGAGCCCCTTTGTGCCCCATAAGTATAAACAATGGACCACCAGCCCCACTACTGGAAGGCGTAGGGTGACGGGAGCTATTTCTAGAACTTACGGGAGCGCCAAAGAAAACGCAAAGTGCATGGAGGTGGGGACATGGATGTGTTGGGAGACGTGAATTATCAGAGGAGACATCCAAGAGTTTTCTCAACTTCCACCAAGGCCAAGATTGAGAGCTACAGCCCATAAAAGTAACATTCTTCCTGGCATCCTGGATGCAGCATTGAAGATATTTTGGATGTTGCATTAAAAAGAGTTCCTTGGCACCCTGCCCACAGCCTAGTGGTTAAGTTCCCCACGCTCCACTTCAGTGGGACCGGGTTCAGGTCCCAGGCACGGACCTACACCAGTCATCAGTGGCCATGCTGTAGCAGTGACCCACATACAAAATAGAGGAAGATGGGCACAGATGTTAGCTCAGAGCGAATCTTCCTCAGCAAAAAAGAAAAAAGAGTTCCTCAAAAAAGTATATTGTCACTGCTCTTTTCAGAGGAGCTTTCATAATTAGAGTAATTTATGTCAGAATTAGACAGTTTAAGAGGGGAAGTTTCAACAGAAATCTAATCACAAGAGATAAATATAATAACTGGTACGAAAACAGGTTCTCAGAATCTGTTTAGAAGTTCAAAGCCAAAATGAAAAAGCAATGCATTTTAGAAGGGTTGTAAGGGGTTGGAGGTGAGGGGGAAGGAAATAATTTATTAATTATTAATTAATTTATTAAGCTGGAAAACTCACTGTGTTTTGGGTAACCTGCTAAAACTGAATACGCATGAGACTAAAAAGAAAAGACAGTATCTGCAGAAGATACTTGCCTTAAGGAAAAAGAACGAGGTTTTGCTACCTTCAGAGGCAAAGGCCACAGAGTCTGTAGAATTAGGGAGGGAGTCTTGGTGATTCACGTTGGCTCAGATCCAAGCTCTACAGAGGCCATGACGCTCATCCACAAAGACCCCCACGTGGGCGCAGTGTAAGGGCCTGAACCACATGGAGTGTGTCTCCACTTTATGCAGCTCTCCTGTATGGCTCTGCCATTCACACATTTGTCCAAACCCTTCTGGAATCCATTTATGTTGCCAGCTTGTGCCACCTCTGGGAGATAATCCATTCCATAAATTCCTTACCTGCCACATGGTGTAGTATTTCTTCTGACTTGTCCTGAACTTGCCTCCTGTCTGGTCAAAGGCACTGCTATCTTTTAGGATCTGGTGAACAAGTCTATGCTCATCTTAGCCACACCATTTATAGGCTGATCATTTCCTCCTAACAGCCTGTGCCATGTCAGCAGCCCTTCTGACTTCTAGTTGGTTTCTCAGAGCACCCAGGCTGCTGTTCAGGGAATTTCTGTGGCCCCATTTATGCTTCTAGACCCTCACCCATGTCACAGGCAAGAATACACCATAGCTTTAGGTGAGTGTAAGATAATGTTCTCAATTTAATATTTTCCACACATGAAGAATACGCCCATTTTGGGAAAGCACTGTACTGGATGTAAATAGGTTATATTTGAACTTCTTCTAGACCCAAGGAGTTTGCAAAGTGACGGGAAAGTGTCTGCAGGCAGCACAAGGATGGATGCTGGCCAGTAGTGCAAGTCAACCTGTCTGAAACAGGGCATTGCCCAGAAAGAAAGTCCTCACCTTCATAGCAGGCTACCTTTCTATAATAAATACCCCATTGATTTTCACAGCACTCTCAGAGGGAAGCAACACCTTTTGTGCCCAACATACTGATGTGAAACCAGAGCTCAGCAAGTGCTAAAGTTAGTAAGGGGTAGTCAAATTTCCAGTCTCAGTTCACAGATCTGCTTACTTTGGATTTTTTTTTTAATTAGATGTTAATGCTCTGTTTCACTCCATTTACAGCCCATTAACCTCTTGACCACCTTCAAATATCTTTACTGAAAACATGAAAAATAACGAGGATTAAGCAAAATATAACAGCACCATGGTTGCCTGGGGCCATTCATGAGTTCATCAGAGTTGGGATTTCATGCCAAGAGAATAAAATGATAGGTGGTGCTCTAACCTGCTTTTTCGTAAGGGATGCATCATCCACCCAGAGTGAGAACATCTTGGCCAGACGCCCACTCCTTTACTTCTGCCATAATTGCATCTTCCTAGTAGCATCAATCCCTCAACAGACTTTGCAGCCTTGGCAATCCAGTGTGAGCAAATCCACCATCTTGCTCACCTACAAGGCACTGATTTCTCTGCCACAGAAGCTGTTGGCATTCCTCATTTACCAACTGAGGCATCACAGAGATATCATCTTATGGATAGGCCTCTGATTATCTTTCTACCATTGACAGCCATGTCCATGAAACCCTGAGCTCAAGTCAATTGCCTCAGTTTCTCTCATTTAGTTTCTTCCTGTTTTCTCTTAAAAGCAAACCTAAATAAGTGTCATTTAGCCACAGCCAATCTGTAACGCTGCTCTCAATTTCCAGGAAAGTATTTTCTATAGCCTTCCCTCAATAGGCCTCATTCTAGGCCTGAACAGTACCCCTCTCAAGTGTGGAATTCCTCCACAGAGGGCAGTTTCTTCCTCTATTTGATGATATAGTGGTAAAAGGATGGACTGGGGAGTTGGAAACACTTGGACTCAAATCTGGGCTCCAGAATTTATTAGTTATGTGACTTTGAGGAACTTTCTTAACTTCTCTGAACCTCAGTTTCCTCATCTGTAAAGCGAGGCTAATACTACATCTCATAAATGTGTTGTGAAAGATGGAATGATATGTTATGTGTAAAGCTCCTGGCACAGTGTCTAGTGTCCTTCCTTAACATGGAAGCAAATATTCCAAATATCCCAAATCTTTAGGCCAGCATTCAAGGCCTCACTGCCAGCCCCTCACACCTTTCTTCCTCAATGCTCTCTTAGACTCTCTACTTCGGCTCTAAGCTCAGGAGGGTTAGAGGAACCAACTCTACATAGATGGATGATCGTAGGCTCAAAGTGTGATTACAGATTGAGCTTTTCCCAGTTTCGTAAACACATTCTGGACACTTCCAAGCAGACTTTCAAGGCCAATCTTCCCATCTCTATTGGCCCTACCCAACTACTAGCTAGCCCATCTGCTTCTAGGACCTACCTTCCCCCCTTTTCTTGTTCAAATCCAGACTGAGTTCATTCCACCTGGATTTCTGGGAAGAGGGTCTCATCTAGTCTCCTTTCTTTGGAAGAAAACTGTTTTTTCTCTTTCCTTAATCATCTTTGGCATTTCTGACTGAAGGCCTGGGTTTTCTCTTTGGCCTTTCAGCTCAGAGCCATTTGGTTTCTCCTGCACCAACAGAAAGGGATCTCTCATTCCTCAGTGAAAACAGTTGGCTGCACCAGTCATTTAATGTCCACACGCAGAGGCCAAATGACACCAGCACTCAAGCACAGTAGGGGGAGGGCAGGACCTGGCTCAGCACCTGGCACCTGGTACCTGGGCACATGAGTCCTGGCAAATACAGTCAAGAGGGCAGCATCTCAGGCCCATGTCATGGAAGGACTTCCAAAGACAACTCTGAGGAGGCCTCTCCAGGGCCAGGTCCTGGCATCACCCCCCCCCCTGCCCCCCCCCCCCCCACAGAAACCTTGGAGACACTGAACAAGCTCCCTGCCCTGGGACATCAGAAGCTTTGTGTCCAGAGTCCTGCATCCAACATTAGTGCAGGCCTTTCATTTTCTAGCGTTCCAGGTGCCGAAAACCGGACCCACGAAGATCTGAATAAAAAGTGGACTGAGTGCAACTGCGGCTGAGCGGGAAGAACCTCTGAGAACTTTTTCAAGGCAGCGTCCCCCTCCATCTCTGCTTCTGACAGCACCCGATAGGGCACAGTTTTCCTTAAGGCCTTCAGTGAGCAGCACAAAGACTTTTCGGAGGTGTTGCTGCACCTCGCTGAGCACACAGCCTTGACGAGGGAAGCCAGTCATTTCTGTTGTCCAGATAAGGCGCCGGAGCCTTCACCCAGTCTGCCCCATGGCCTCCCTCTCCAACGCCTCCCGCCCCCTTTCCAAGAAGCCTGCTCTGTTAGGTAGCACTGGGCTGTCTTCACTTAAGCCGAGTTTCCCCTGAATTCTCTCTCCAGTCCCTGGGAACTTGTGTGCATTTGTGAAGCTACTGGGGACTGGCTCCGCTGGCGAGGAGCGCGGCTGTCCTGCAGGAGGCGTGTTCCGGGACCCGGGGGCACGAACACGTAACGGCGGGGGCGGGGAGGGGGTAACTGGCGGGAAGGGGGAGGGAGGGCGCGTCTGGGGCGTGTGCGCCCGAGTCCGAGGGCACCCGTGGTCTGTGGGCCCCGCGTGCACAGCCTGGGCCGAGCCCAGGGCGCAGGAGGGAGAGCGAGTCTGATTCAGGAAGTTGAGTCTCTGACATCAGGGGCAGGACGGAGTCGGAGTGAAACCTCAAAAATGCGAGGCGTCGGCCCGCGGGAGGGCGGGGAACACATAGGGCGCCTTTCTCCCGACGAGCGGCAGGTACGCGCGGCGCGGGGCGGCCCCCGCTGACCCCTCCACCCCAGACCTGGCTCCGCGTGAACGGGCAGGGCCTTCGGGAAAGAAACCTGGACGTCACCCCTGGTCCCCGATCGCTGTCAGACGGGGAGCCCCGGTGGGTCCCTGGCGACCACGCCTGCAGGAAGCCCGCCGGTGGACTGAAAGGTGAGTCTCAACACTTTTTGTGGTTCTTGTGAATTTTTTAGATACAGCTTAAGCTGCCCTCTGTTTGGAAGGGAACTTCCTACTCACTTCTTTCTGTAGAAGGACGAGACCAGCCCGAGGATAAGGAAGATTTAAGGACTATTTCTAAATAGCCTCCTACCCCTTCACAGCTTCACTTTTAGTTTGTTCTTCCTCTTTGCAAGGGTCCTCAGCAGCCTTACATCTGCCTCTGGGCTGGGTCCACATGGGTTCCTAGGGGGTTTGGGGTGGAGTTCTCTGACTCCAGTTGACAACAGCTGCCGGCAGGAGCGGTTTGAAAGGGACAGATGAACGTTCTCTTTGCTACTGAGAAAGTTAAGGCCTGAGACCCTCCAAAAAGTGTCCTGGGTTTAGCTGTTTCTAAATTATTCTAGGTGAAGCCAGATTTTCGAAAGGGGCTAAGAAACTGGCCAAAACGAAAATATGGCCTGGAACCAGGGGTGGAATGGGAACCTGTCTGCTGTTCCCTGAGCCTCCAGAGGATTTGCTGTGACACAGATTGCTTCCTAACTTCTTTGACTCTCTGAATGGTCCCACTCCCAGCCCCCCGCCCCATCCATGAAGGTAGAATGGAGGACACAATTAGACTTGTTTCCCTAGTATTTTGAAGAGCTTCACAGAAATACATTATGTAACAAGAGATTTAAATAAACTGTAGATGTTAGCTAGCGGGAACACCAGTCCTGCCTAACCGAAAGGGAAACCGAAGCAGACAAGCCCTGCCATCATTTCACAGAGGACGCATGCCAGCTACCTTGCAGGACTGCTCCACAGATTCTGTTGAATGAGGAAGGCGAGGGAAAGCACACTTGAGCAGCTCAGGAGCACCTTCTTTCCAAAGTTGCTGCATTTCATTCAGCTAAAGTTTGTAGGACCCTGAAGCTGATTTTAAGGAACCCTCATTTTGAAGTCTTGTTGGATAATGGGAGAGCCTTGAGTTATAAGGGGAGCGGGACTTAAAACTAGCATTGATGCGTGTTGTTCCTAACCATTTTACAAACGGTTTGCAAGTTCCACCTAAAGAATTCAGCAAAAGTCCTGCCATCAACCTCCTAGTCTGATGTGCCTTCCCTTTGCCCAATGCTGGGCTGGGAAGGCAGCTGTACTAGAAAATCTGATCAGGTCCTTCATTTCCTCTGAAACTCCAGCTCCCATCCCCACCCCAGATACAATTTTAGGAAAGAAATGCATTGCAAAACAAATGTTTCTCCTGCCTCCAAACTTTGTCAATATTTAGCCTGTGGAATGAGAAAGGATGACTTCTGCCCTCTTCCCTGAAGACTAAACCCAAGAGAATAATGAACACCCAACAAGCTACGTTACTGATTTCATCAAAGAGGGCAGTACATCCATCTGATCCATTCATTCAACGTTCACCATACCTACTGCCTGCCGGGCAGTGTGCCAAGACCTGGGAGTCAAAAGATAATGAGAGAGTTTCTGCTTTTGAAGACCCACAGTCTGGTAAACATATTGAGACAGATACAGAAACAAACTGTAGTTTAGAATACAGTCACCTGCCACATAACGACGTTTCAGTCAACAATGGATTGCATGTACAACAGTGTTCCCATAAGATTAGTACCATATACCTAGGTGTATAGTAGGCTATACCATCTAGGTTTGTGTAAAGACACTCCATGATGTTAGCACAATGACAGAATCACCTAATGATGTATTTCTCAGAATGTGTCCCCTTGTTAAGCAGCACATGACTGTCCTACACATCATTAATAACAGAAGCTATGGGACACTGAAACAATCCAAGGGAGGGAGTGATAAAGTCCCCCAGGAATTACTGGAAGTTAGCACTGCAGAAGTGATGGATGAGCAGGGTGTTGAAAATGATTAGGAGTTCTCAGGGAAAGGGTATTTCAGGCAGAGGAAAGAGCATAGGCAAAGTGAGTGGCAGGTTGTGAGAACTGCAAGTATCGGCGATTCCACTACTACTAAGCATGGTGACCTTTCTCCTGTGGCAGTGGGAAGTCAGTTTAGGGTTTTAAGCAGAGAAACGGTATGGTCAGATTTGTGTTTGGAGAGAGAACTGATGGCCAGATGGAGGCTGGATTGGAGAGATGGGAAGCAGAGATAAGGAAGACCTCAGCTAGGATAAAGGCAGCAGGAACTGAGGAAAGAGAATGGATTTCAGTGGTGTTTAGGAAGTAGAATCAAAAGTTCCTGATGACCAAGTGCTTGTGGTGAGGAAGGAATGAGTGGAACAGAGGATGATTAGAAGGTGTTGACCTGGGGATGGGGGATGCATTTTGATGCCCATAATGGAAATCTCATGAACTATGGGAGGAGTGGGCTTGGGAAGTGGATTGTGGGAGAAGGCGGCGATGAACACTTAGACACAGTTAGGTTGGTTGTGCCCAGGAGATGTCCAGATGGAGATATATGGTAGGCAGTGGGTGTTCAAGTCTGGAGCTCAGGGAGAGGTGTGGAGGCTGCTCCAATTTAATTATCCCAGATGTTGTACGTAAAAGCAGTGTTGAAGGCAGCTAAAGAGGCCCTGATATCACTATCAGTGGGATGACATTGATGCTGAAGAGTCGTGGATTTGTCAGTAGTGGCCAGCAGATATTATTTTCATGTCATATGGTGACTTCCAGATGACTCTCTCTGGATTCCCAAGGCTTTCTCAGCGTGCCTTGCAGGGTCGTACCTAAAGTGTTGGAGAGAATCCTGGGTTAATGGCACACAGATAGTACAGATGCATTTAACCAAACAAGCAAATCCCCAGGAATCACCCCCACCCCGTGAGAAACGAATACTTTAGTTCAATTGTAAGATCTGCCAAGGCCTCTCCAGAACTCATACCCCAAATCTGGTTATTGCACCTGTGTGGGAGGGTCCTACCTTCATTAAAACAAGAAGGATGACTTTCTCATACTAATTCTAAACCCCTATAGAGTAGTTCTCGCTGCCAGTGCTCAGATCAGGATCTTATGCAACCTGGTATGGAAGAAAAAAACCTTGAACTTGGAACTAGACAGACATGGGTTCAATTCTTGCCTTGACCACTTATTAGCTGCCCTTGAACAAGTCTTTGAATCTCTAAGCTTCATTTCCCTTATATTTAAAATGGGGATAATTATTACTCACCAGGGCAATGGTTAGAATCAGAATCAAATTAGAAAAGAAAGTACATTTAATGTGCTACATAAATTGTAAGGTTCTATAAAAATGTAAGGGGTTTTATTATAATTTCTAATCATCCCTCTTTTACTACCAAATCAGATGGACTGTGTAGGTGTAGGATCTGGGCAGCATCTTAGGCCCAGACTTGCAGCTTTCTAACGGTATGAAATATTTTAAGGCAGTAATTATAAAAGCCTCCTTCCGTCATGTCAATGGCATGCATCTATTCTGGCCCCTTCTCTTTTTCTCTCCTTACCTAATGTGGTCAGAGCCCAAAGCAGTGAATCCTCTACTAATGCTGATGCAGGTTGCGCACTGCACAAGGATTCCAGCAAGCTCCTGGGGCTGAAAGCAGCCAGTATTCCACTTGCTGGGCCGTGGACCTACCCCACTTGCAGCTGAGTCCACCCAGAAGGGATGCTGTTTTCTAATCTTCATCAAGTGCTGGTTAAACCAGCAGTGGCCCTGAATCTGAGCATCAGTTGATGGTTTGGCTATGTCTGTGGCTTTCCTCTGTACCAACAAGGGAAGCCCAATGCATTCCAACCCAGTGAAGCTGGAGTTTTATGCCAGTATCAAAACTTTCAAGTAAACAGACTTCTGATAGGGGCTGGCTGTTGATGAAGAAAAGGAAGTAACCACAGACTCAAAGACTTCAAATGAAAAAACACTTCCGAGATGAGCCGGCCGCCCCCTCACTCCACAGATGAGCAAACTAAGGTTCAGGGAGGTGAAGTGTGTGCCTGGGTCAACAGCTGGTTAATGGAGGGACCAGAATCCAAGCTCTCTCTTTCTCCTTTCAGGACTAGTGGACACTCTTGAGGGCTTCTATCACCCGGCCCTTCTGTACCTCACACACAGGGACATACACAGGCGCTCAAATGCTGGCAGAGAGGTCAAATGAAAAGACTGCCTTGGAGGCTGAATCTCCCCCGAGTGGCCTCCGCAGGAAACCACGAGCAGATCTTCAAGAGATGTAGGCAGATCTCATCCTTTCAGGTAGTCTCCGTACCACACCCATGCCTTCTGTTTCCTCACCTTCAATCCTTAAACTTTTCTCAAGAATTCCCAAAGACCCCTCAAGAAGCAAAACAGCATAGGGGGCCATAATGAACGAAAACCGTTTTAGTGTTTCGTGAAACTTGTCCTGAAGACTGTTTCAAAACCCAGTGGATGGGTCAGCATTACACATGAAATACTGATATACAACTTACCATTTGATGAGAAAGGCTCCAGGAGAATCATAGGACCTCATGACAGTTGTCACGGGCACAGTAAGAGAGAAAACAGTGGCAGATAGACTTTTTCCCTCTCCAAGCAGAAGGAAAATCTACAGCAAATTCTTTGAAGGGCCATCTCCAGGGCTGTATGACCAGCTCAGGTTTCTGACTTTTCTCCCACATCTGCCTGAGCCATCTGAACGTGAGTGGGGACATGAGTGGACTTTTAGTGGAGACCGGGCAAGGGTAGCTGAGTTCCGAAATGAACTTCACACGAACCAAGATTCCTCTCTCAGGGCAACTCCCAAGGGGCCGTGGCAGTGTCCAAACTGAATCACAGCCTCTGGGAAGAGAATTGCTCCCACGATTGTGAGCAAGCTGCTCCATGGAGTCTGTTGCTAAGAAATGAGAGAAACCCTAATCCTTGCTGTATTTCTTGGTCAAAATTGAAGATTGTGTTTGTAAGCTTTTGCAGACTTGTCATTGCTCTTAACTGTCTAAAACTCCTTCCTGTTAGGGTGTTTTTCAGTTGACTTTTATTCTCCTCAGATACAACCCTAATTTTGAGCCAGATAGGCTTAAGGAAAGCCCATCAGCAATTTCTTTTAGTTTTCCAGGCAAGTCATAAAAGAAAATTGGCAGAAGAGAGGGAACAAATATAGTACAATAAGGATAGTTGCCTGTTCTGGTACTTTGTCTTCAGATTGTCCTGAGAAGGGAAAGCTGGGGGTCTACAGGTTTAGAGATGGATGTAGGGTAGAGGTTGGGGGCAGAGAAAGCATCAGTGGAAACTAGAAAGTTCCATTAGCTTTAGCATTATGGGAACAGAATGGCACACAGTGGACGTGCTGTGTCTTAACCTAAATGACTTGTGACCGTGGCCAGCTTAAATCAGGGAAGAGAAAGCTGCAATGCGAGTCAGGAGCCGGCTGTTTCCACCTCAGCCTGAGTAGGATCCTGAGTCTGTGTCTTTCTGCTCGTGTTCTTAGATTCTTATGCAGCGCCAGCGGCGGGACCAAGTGCCAGCTTCCAAAACCCCCTCTGCTGTGAAAAGCCCTGGCTGTAGCCTGGAGGCTCCAGAGAGCCACTCATGCACACCGGCCTGAAATCACCCAGAAACTAACGCTGGGCCAAAGTGACCTTCCCAACAAGCAGGGATCGGGAGTAAACAAATGTTCATCCACACTTCCTTGGCTCCCATGAATTTTTAGTGTGCATCTAGGCTCTCAATAGCCATTTGTGGAATAGTGGTGCTAACAATTTGAGGCGTATGAAAATGACAGCCATTGCTGCCTCCCACCCCCCAGGCTGCTTCATGAGCACATCACAGTTGCTCATTCAACATCATGCTGGGCAGAAGTGGCAAAGCTGAAAGAGAACACACCACTCTTAGTCCAGCCCCACAGACTTGCCCCCTCTCTCTAGCCCCTTTCTTGTAAATGACTGATGGCTTCCACCCTCCCTTCTCTCTCTCTACCTTCCACTCCCGACCTGAAACATTCCCTCCCGCCCAAGGCCCACAATCTGCTGAGGAGCAATTGCCAGCGCAGCAAGGCAGTGGCCTAGATTAAAACCCCCAGGCTCATCACATGGGTGACCCACGCCATTCCCTAATGAAACCTCCACTGGGAGAGAGGAGCACATTTGCACACGATGCCACCCAGACATGACCTGCTCAGAGAGCTCCTGGTTTCCAAATTAGAAACTCAGATCCTGCCCTGTGGGATATTGGACCACGAGCCTTCTCTGGTTCAGAAAAAGGCAATGATGTGCCGGGTGCCTGGGATACTTGCTGATTACTAACTACTGTGCTCTTTGTAGTTTTGCGTGAGGATGTTATTGACCCCTCTGAGGAAAGAGCTGATTTTTACTGTGTTTTCAATGGATGGATGGCACAGATTTCCACAGCTGGCCATGGAAAGAATATCTCATTTCCAGACAGAAGCACTGTATTTCCCCCATCCTGTCTGGGACAAGGGGTCGGGACATAGTCACAGAGCATGTGCCACATGGGGAAGAAGGTCTGATGCTGCTGACTGACATTTTCCCAGAATAAGTTTTCATTGGTTTAAAAAATATTATTCCTTCAATGAGGAATACTTAAACCACTTAGGTATGTGGTCATTCAACATTTGGTGTTGGAGTGAATGAGTAAATACCCACTAAAAAAAAAAAAAACTGTGATATTTTATACTTCTTAAACAGTTAATAATGGGAGCTATACCATTCTTTTCCATTTACCATCTATTAGCTTTCAAGAAATTTTACATTATCTTCTCCCATATGTTTTTTATGGAGGTGAAATTCACATCACTTAAAATTAACCATTTAAAGTGAACAATTCAGTGGCATTTAGGATATTCAAAATATTGTGCAACCACCACCTCTACCTAGTTCCCAAACATTTTCATCACTCCAAAATAAACCCCCATACCCATTAAGCAGTTACTCTGTACTGCTCCCTCTTCCCAGCCCCTGGCCACCACCAATCTGCATTCTGTCTCTATAGATTTATCTAATCCAGATATTTCACATAAATGCAGTCATACAATATGTAACCTTTTGTGTCTGGCTTCTTTTGCTTAGTTTAATGTTTTCAAGGTTTATCCATGGTTTTGCATGTATGGATGCTTTGTTCTTTTTTTGTGGCTGAATAATATTCCACTGTTTGTATATACCACAATTTGTTTATCTATTCATCTGTTGATAGACATTTGGGTTGTTTCCACCTTTTGGCTATTGTGACCATGTGTGTACAAGGATATGTTTGAGTTACCTATTTTCAGTTGTTTCAGGTACATACCTAGGAGTGCCATTGTTAGATCATAAAGTAATTCTATGTTTAACTTTTTGAGGAACCACCAAACTGTTGTCCCTTCTCCCTATCTTCACTTTATGCTGATAAAGTGAATTTATCAGCATACTTATAAATTCACTCTCCTTTCTTGAGGCTAATATGAGTATTAAGTGGCATACTTTTCCGTGCCTGGTCTCTTATGTGTGGTCTTTGATCTTATGCTTTAATGAGAGATATTAAATCCTGCCCCTTGTTGTCCTAGAGGTGCGGAGTTATTTGGATGCTTCAGAAAGAACAAAAAATTGGGTAAACTCTAACTCCTTCTTGGTGTCACTGAGTAGGAAGCAGCAGATGACAGCAGCAGCATTTGTGGAGCACTGAGTGTATGTGTGTGAGGCGTCGCATTAAGCACTTCGCCTGCTTCCTTTCATTTAACCATCATGACAGCTCAACTGTTATCCCTGTTTTACAAAGGAGAAAACTGAGGTCTCTCCAAGAGCTCAGTCCTCTTCCCCTGGCTCCAGAGTATTACCCGTAAGCGTCTCCTACAAAGAAACTGCAGCTGCCACCAGTGATGAGTAAGAAGCTGTTCTGTTTCTCAGGAGTTTACAATCTATTTTGGCAGACAGATAGATAAAGAGGCAATTATAATACAGTGTAATAAATGCTATAAGAAACGTCACAACCTTTCCCATGGGACTCAGAGGAAGGGCACTTAGCCCAGATCTGGGTGATAGACTTCCCAGAGGAGATGAAATGTAAGTGTGTTATTTGATAGTAGACCTTTGTGACCCATGGTAAGATTGGACTCTCCCCCAGTCACCCTTTGGCACCACCACTTCATCACTGCATTCCCAGTGCACAGTATCTGGCATGTAGTAGCTTCTCATTGAACACGGGTTAATAAACACATGTGCTTCTGCAGGTGGAACCTGCAGCCCCTGTCACTCTGTTATGTGACTCCAATGCCTGGGACCTATATTTCAAGTCATGGGCTTTCTCAAAACAAATGTGGCCCAGGGATCAGGGGAAGGAGATGAGAAAAGGCCTAGAATGTCTTTTGTTCTCTTTATGTCTGAGCAGGCTCCTGTACATAAGACAAGAGAAGAGGGGGAAGAAGGGTGGGGAGAGTGGCGGGAGGTCGTTCAAAGGGCATTGTGAAGAGATCTTCCACTCCGAGGTGAGGAGACTGTAGAGGGGCCTGGGATCCTAAAGAAGAAATGACATGAACTGGCAAACTACTTTCCAAAACCGTAATTTCTGCATTTCATCTTAAGGTTGTATTGTTACTTCAAAGACTCCTAGCTTGCAGCTATACCCTGTCTGAGGCAATTCACCTCAGCCGGCAGGTTCAGGAAGCAGTAGCTTCACTGTGGGGGTCTAGATTCCCGCCCCCCCCCGCCCCCCGCCCCGAGCTGGTAATGCTCGCTCCTCTTTCCCAGGGATTCTCAGTGAGCTCTCGGTGCCATCGCTTACCTTCGGTCATTCACCTTCAGCTCCTCTCTGCAAAAGGAGAATTGAAACTCTCCGGAGGCCTGGCAGCCTTGCTTTAGAAGGCAGAGCTGCCCCAATGTGGCTTTGGGTGCACTTTTTCCACACGCAATTTTTAAACATCTCTGTGCCTGACACTATGCTGGAGGCTGTGGGGAATTTAAAAAACAAACAACCGGCACAGACTCCACCTTCAGGGGCCTACTGCCTATGCCCAGAGCCTGTGAGCACCTCGCTGCAAGTCCTGCCCGCTCCTTCGGAGGTGTGAGTAACAGCCTCTTCCCTGGGATCGGAGTCTGTCCTAGGGTCTCTGCTCCTAGTGCCACCATCTCTTCCCCCACCGCCCAGGCTCTGGCGGCACCACTCTCAAAATCCCTGACACCTGCTTCATCCCTGCTCAGCTGGCTCTTGGGCTCTGACCAACTTGCCTCAGCCATAAGCTGCTGCTTTTGGATCCAACCCCAGCTGTGAAAGCTCGACCATTGCAAGGCCTTCTTGTTCTGCACAGGCCCCAGTCCTGGTCCCCTCAACCTGCGGAAGCCCTACCCTGGTTGACCACCCCATGAACTGGCCCTGCAGAGGCCTCTGTAAATCTTGTACAGATGTGAGGGTTCAGGCTGCCAGTGATGAATGTGGACACTGGCCCTGAGGAGGTAACATATAGACATATAGCCCTCACACAGACTCTCTTCATTCTGGTTCTTTTTCATCCCTCAGGACCACAACCAGTCAGCCAGTTCACTAACCAATCGACAAGCATTTATTGAGCATCTACCATGTGCCAGCCCTGAACTAGGCACTGGGCATACCTACAGGAAAGAGCTCTTAAATAGTTTACAGTCAGTGGGGAAGCAGATGTGAACAGCGTCTGTACCATAATCTTTCATGCATCATCAGGGAGGTGAGGTAGGAGAGAGGGACAGAAATTTTCAACTATGATGATCTCTGTGTAACCCATGATTCCAGAAAAAGCCCCAGGCCACTAAATCTCCCTTTCCCTCATCATTATCTGGTGGGGGTTGCACACAGGTCAATCTTTGCTGCGTTTAACAGGCCAGAGCATCCCTCACTGGCTCTGCCTGAAGTGACAAAAGGCATCTTTCTGTGCTGCACACGGGAGTCATCACTGTGGTCCCTTTTGCATCCTTGAGCTCCTCTGCATTGGATCATGAGCTCAGATGCCTACGGGGGCCTGACAGATAAAGCTAACATCTACTGAACCCTAACTCTGTGCCAGGCACTGTTTAAAACACATTATACAGATTGTTTAACTCATCTGATTTCTACAACAATCCAACGACGTAGAGTCTGTTCTTATCCTTCTTTTATGGTTGAGGAAACTGAGGCACAGAGAGGTAAAGGGACTCTCCAAGGTCAGACGGCTAGTGAATGGGGGCAGGGGGCAGCCTTTGACCCAGGCTGGTCCACCTACAAAAGTAACACAGGTGGTGTAGGAATGTAGGAGGAGGTGCTAGGAAACTGGAAAGCTGTGGATCAAACAAGATCTGGTCACTGGTCACATTTCGTGGGCTTCCAGTTTGCACCCTGTGATCTAGGTTTGTCCCTCTTCGGCAGAAATCTCATTTGGTGTCCACCAACCTTGTGCTAAATGTTAACAGTATTGCCACGTGGGTAGTCTGAGTGCTTGCACACATGCAAGTGTGTGTGTGTGTGTGTGTGTGAGAGAGAGAGAGAGAGAGAAAGGAGAGAGACCCCTCTGAACTTGTGCCAGCTAGAACCAGCTTTGGTTACCCTTGTGACTCCAGATTTGAAATCAGGATTATTACCAAATTTAAGAAAATACAAAAGGATAACATATGTTTGGAGTGAGGGGAGAAGGAGGCAGAAAACTCCCTATGCTCTCAAGTTTTCTTACACAATAATCTGCCCTCATGGTCAAATGTGAAAAACATGCCCTGAAAGTCCTTGGGCCCAGCACATCATCAGCCACCCCCTAGCCCTGTCCTTGGACATTCAAGTCATAATAGGTAAGGAGGGGAGGAGGGAGAGAAAGTTTCCCAAAGCAGCCCTCCTCCTCAGGCCACAACCTTGTGGAGCCCTCCCCATGGGCCAGGCCCCTGGAATGCCCTGGATTAGAGCAGCTGGCTGGCAAAGCACCAAGGGAGGGCTGGGCTGGAGTGAGCTGTTTGAGTGTTGCCGTGGTAACAGTGGGAGGTTGGAAGCCTCTAGATCTGGGCCAGTGCCTGGGCCACCTTGATTGGATTCCTTCCCTGAGCCTGCTGTGCTTTCCTGAGCAGCCTGGAATCCCTTTGCTCCCATCCTCACTGCATTTAATCATCCCCATTCTCCCTGCAGGTGCCAACACAAATCACACCCTCCTTGAAGCCTTGCCTAGATTCCCATGGAATTAACAGCTTCCTCCTTGCTGCTCCCATAATCATTTGTGTGCATTTCCCTTGAGACCCTTATCAGTCATGCTTTATAGTTCTTCTCCTGTGCATCCATTTCCCCAACAAAAAACAAATTCCTTGACTTCACAGTCTGTATCTTTAGTTCAGTTTGGAATCCCTTACCCAGGTAGGTGACAGGTTTCTACTTCTTGTTAGGCAGCATTATCTGGACAGCCTTAGCAAAGAGAGAAGTTCCGTGTGCACAGAGTAGGTACTCAGCAAATGCACACTGAATTGAATTGTCTGCCGCTGCTCTGCAGAGAGCGGAGATGGCAGTTCTTGGCCTCCTCAGCCTCAATTGTATCAACAACTCAGGCCCAGGCAAGGAGGGAAAAAACTAACAAAGGGAGTTCCTTCCTCTGGGAAAAAAAACAGGCAGAGCCTTTTGCACTAATAATAG
This sequence comes from Tapirus indicus, assembly GCA_031878705.1. Lineage (NCBI taxonomy): Eukaryota > Metazoa > Chordata > Mammalia > Perissodactyla > Tapiridae > Tapirus > Tapirus indicus. The sequence continues at coordinate 84,231,476 of CM062922.1, forward strand.
TGAAGTAGTGAGTCGCTACGTGCTACACACATATTCTCTACTCAGTTGGCTTGACAAAAGGAAATTACCAAATGAAATGATGTCGACTCATGAACACCAAAATGTGTCAGGAACACAGCCTGCCAGGGCTTTCTAACAACATGGCGACAGTCTCACTTTCAAGTGATGTTATCATAATATTCAATATGGCACTGCATAAGGCCAATCTCCTTTTGAGGACAGCGATCTTTGGAAGTCAGGTCTTACTGCTGTCATCTCTGTTTCTTGCCACTGACAGCCTCACTAGAGATTTAAAAGTAGCCAGTCATGGGGCCGGCCGGTGGCTTAGCAATTAGGTTCGAGTGCTCTGCTTCTGGTGGCCCGGGGTTCGCAGGTTTGGATCCCAGGCACAGACCTATGCACTGCTTGTCAAGCCATGCTGTGGCGGCGTCCCGTATAAAGTAGAGGAAGTGTTAGCCCAGGGCCAGTCTTCCTCAGCAAAAAGAGGAGGATTGGCAACAGATGTTAGCTCAGGGCTAGTCTTCCTCAGACACACACACACACAAAGTAGCCAGTCACCAAAAGGGACCTGCAGAGTGTGCCTGTATTCTGGAATGCTGAAGAATATCTGGCGTCTGAGCACACTCTGAGCCCAGGCTGAAAGAGTTCTCCAAACCCAGAATGTTGAAATTTTAATTGGTGGGTTTTTTTTTTCCTGAGTTTCTTCTTCTATCTGACCACAGTGCTGTGTGTGAAGCCAGAAATGGGCGTGACAGAGTGGAGTGAGTGCTGCATATTTAGGGGAAGAAGTCTTGCCACATCGTCCTTGATTAGCTATGAGACCTGGGATATTTAATTTCAATGAGCCTCAGTTTCCCCATCTATAAAAATTTTCATTCATTAATTCAGCAAATATTTTCCAAGGGCAAAACATGCCCCAGATGTTGGAGGTGTCATGATAGGAATAGATTCCATCTAGAAAAGAAGAAAGATGATTAAATAAACAATTAGTCTAAAGCAGGTTCTGGGCTGTGGTGAGAGTATGGGGACAGCGGGGGCCCAGGGCAGGGGCTGTCACCTTAATGAGGTCACAGGAGTTTCCCAAGGGAGATGATGTTTCGGCTGTGACTTAAGTGACCAGAGGCCAGGAGAGTCAGCCAGAGTGGTTGGGTGGGGTTGGGGGAGAATTGGGGGTTCCAGATAAAGAAGCTTGTGTGAGGCCCAAAGCAAGAGAGGGACCCCAAGTCTCAAGGAGTCTGAGAAACAGAAGGCTTTGAAAACTGAAAAGTGACGGGTTGCCTTTGTTCGCTCCTCTCTTGCTGCTTTGAGAGCATCATGCTGGGAAACCGGAAAACTAGAACCCAGTCTGCCCTGGGCCACTAACCAGCCTTGCAATTTTAAACAAATTTGGAACACATTTCTGCTCTCTAGTTTATTCATCTGTGAAATAGGGCAAGAACTCCCTCCCCTCCTCATGTTACTATGGATTGCATGAAGAAACATTTGCAGAACCTTTTAAAAAGTAAGAGGAGTTGTAAGTGCGGGGTCTTTGACGGGTCTTTCCCAGTCATAAACAAATGCCAGCCCAGTTGTGCGGCAGCTGGAAGACAGAAGTGACTTCATCAGTTTTTATCTCCCTCCCCCCATTCCCAACAGATCAGGAGATAAAGAGCAGTTTCCTTCTGATTGGTTTGGTGATATTTCATTTCAGTTCATAATCAGATTTTGTCTAGGGGAGTAAGCATGCTATTAATAAAAGGGTTTTTTTTCTCATTGTAATAATTGTGATTACTGAGCCCAGGGGTGGGGTCTTAATCCTGCATAATCCTGAGCTCTGGTCAAGGCATACTTCGAATTACCAGAGGATCAGGTAAGAGAGTGTGGCCTCAGAAACTTTGATGCTATTCTATCTCCTCTACTCACCAACTTTCGGGGCCTCCCTGGGGCCCATTACACCAACCTGTGTTCGGACCTCCAAGCCCTCTGTAAGGTCACCAGCCTTGCCTGTACCACCTCATTCCCCACTCTTGCCCAGGTTTCTTCACTGCCATCACAGTCCCAAACTCTGTGTGTGTTGTTCTCTGTTCCTTTGCTCTTGCTTTCCCATCCTATCTAGCTCACCGCAGCTTCTCTTATTCTATGCCCCTGAATGCCCAACCCTCCATGTGATAACAGGCAGCACAGGGCCCAGCACAAGCTCCATCTCCTCTGTGCATTCTCCGCCTTAAAACTGGAGCCAACATTGATCCCTCTCCTTTCTAATGGTCAAGCATTTTCACGCTTTCTGATATTTACTTTAGCCTTTAATTGCTATTATTGCTTTTGAAAATTAAACTTTGCAGAGCATTTTCAGTTTATGAACAACTCTCATGTATATTATTATTAGACTTTCGCAACAACACTGGGTGGTGATGAAGTCAATGTGACGATCATCTTTTGGCCTTATACATGAGGAACCTGAGGCTTGGGGACTCAGGGCCTTCCACTGTCACCTGGCAGGACTCACAGTGTCTATGTTTCACTCAGAAAGCCTCCTAGGAGAGGAACCAGTTCATCCGCTTCTTTTTTCCCCTTAGTACCATGTTGATTGCATAGTAGATACTTAACTAACTCTTCTCGAAATGAAATCCATATGTAACTGCAGGAAAAATAATTCAAATGGCATATTTTATGATGCAAATAATTCCTATTAGTACTATTAGCCTCTTCGTGTATAAAAAACAATGTGTTTGCAGCATTATTTTTATTATAGTGACCCAGGAAACAACCTAAGGGAGACTCATGCACATTCTATACAAACTTCCCCACCCCCACCCCGGGGTTATCAGGGAGCAGCCACAAATGCAGGCACCACTCCCCCTGCTCGTGCACAGCTCTCCGGCCTCCTAGCAAAGGATGGAATGTGCTCCTCAGAACTTGCTCTGCAGGGTGGACATGCTTGGCTAGCCCTTGGAAAACTGGGGTCACTTGGGTAGGTGGAGGATCCAGATTGCCTAGCACCACTACACAGCCAGGTGAAAGAGCCGCTGGGTAGGGGTGGGGCGGCGGGGGGTGTCCATCCATCCGTTCTGGGGGGGGGGGGGCAGGAAGACCTCCAGCACAGGAGCAAATTTCCCAAGAATTCAGGCCTCTCTGACTACCTGGTAGAACTGAGGAGTGATGTTTCTTACCATGTGCCCACATCTGCCTGGAATAATACCAGTTATGATACTAAATACTCGTACAGTTCCTAACAGCCTCGGAGCACATTCACACCCACTGTCTGCTTTGACACAGGACCCTGTGAGGCAGGCATTCACTTCCAGTTGTTTGTTTACTTTACAGAGTGTGTGCATATGATCAAACCTTCAGACCTGTAGTGAAGGACTGAGAGCAGCCAGTCTCCCAGCCCGGCCCCCAGTGTCCTTCCATGGAGGCAACACATACTATCACTTTCTTGTGTATTTTTTCAGATTTTCCCCCATTTTGGAGATGAAGAAACTGAGGACCAAAGCAACCGAATGACCTTCCCAAGTACACATGCTGAGGAAGTCACAGGTGAGAATTTGGGCCAGCTTCTCATACCACAGTCTCTGAGCTTCCCCTACACTCCTGGCTCCCAGGCTATCTTTTAGCCAAGAATTCAGCTCATATGAAAACATACAAGAGTGTAAACAAATAAAAGCCAAAGCCAGAGCTGGAGGTCTGGAGCCCCACAGGCTCCCCCCTGAGACACAGAACTGCCCATCCCCATCAGGGCGTTACAAGGACATCCGCCTCTTCTCTGGCTGCTCCAAGCCAACCCCATCTCTCAGACCCTCTCTTGCCTTCTAACAAGCAGAGGCAGGGCCACACATTCAGACCGTTTGGCCCTATCAAAGTGTTCCTACCCAATGTTCTGTTTCTTCAAGACCCTGATACTTTGAGCGTCAGTCTGATTAAAAAAAACGTATTCTGGGCTGCTAATGGGAGATAAAGCCTAAAGGCTGGTGCGGAGGCTGCAGGCAGTCCCTGTCTGAGGCCACATGTGGAGAGCTGGGAGAGCAGGTCTGAGTCTGAGTTCTCTAGCCTCTCCCTCCATCCCCCCACCTCCCAGTGGCCCCATGTACTTTCCAGAAAGTCTTCCATAAAGGTTTGAGGTCTCCAGGCCAGGATGGAGCAGAGCTGGTGGATGGAGAGGAGTGAGGGAGTGGGGCCGAGGGAAGGGTGTGTGGGTGTGTGTGTGTGTACACTGTACATGTTAGTATCTACCGGGCACACCCCCTGCCATCCCCAGCTTGAGCAGCTTCTTCCATCCATACTCCCAGACCACAAATGTGCAATAATACCTGCAGCCTCCTTGGGGAAAGGCATTTCAGAGGTGGAGAGGGAGATGTTTGGGGGTGAAGGCAGGCAAACTGAGGGGATCAGGGATGGGGTGAAGCCAGTGGCAGTTCTAGAATTTCTCTATAACAGGAGCTTAGGGGTAACAATCTATTTGCACAGAGGCACCTAAAGCTGCATTTGACCAGACTGAGCCAATGTCATCTGCATCGAAGAAAGAGGGTGCTGAGGCAAAAAAAAAGTGGGTGCTGCTTGCTTGAGTGGGTGCTCAATAAATATTTTAGTGCACTCATGTATGTCCTCTGCATTCACCCGCAATTATATATCAAAAGTATATAAAAACAATCTGCATACAGTGTTAGGGATGCGGATTTAAACCTGTGCAACCAGGAAGTGAAAGTTCATCCTCCAGCAGCATCAACTCTTCTGCACAACCCACCCTCCAGGGCTGAGCTTGCGGCCCAAAGCCTGGTGAATCTGAAATATTCCACACTGTGCATTCCGCAGGGGCAAGCTAGGAGTGGAATGAGAATATTTCTGCTCCCTCCCTCTATGATTTGGCCTTTACATTTTAAGCCTTAATATTACAGTAAGGTAGCATTTGGCTTTTAATTGCCTCCAACTTTTGTTAACATTAAATGAAGGGAAGAAATGGAAAGGAAAATAAACCATATCTGTATTGCTTTTGAGTTGCATAATTGTATATTCTTGCCACTCCATTAGTTTTCAACTATTTCAGCCTATAAACCTCTCACCGCTACCACTACTGAGAAAAATAAATAAGTCAGTCGTTCGGTGATTGCTGCAAAGTTTGCAGAACTCTAAGTTCTCTTCTCTAATATTAAAGAGAATTGTGCCACTTTAAATTTAAGATCTATTTTTTTAATTGCCACCTGCATGGGAGACCCTGAATCACACAAGTGCTTGGTTGTCTTCTTGCTTTTTCAAAAAACACTCTTTCCCTCCAAGAGGATATGACGTTTGAAGATTTAAACATCAGTGGAGTCCTCCACAGAGCCTACCCTTTATTTGCGAAACAGAGAAGCCCTAACCCCCGCAGCTGCTCCTAACTCCAGGATGACCTCAGAACCTTGCTCACACTTTCCAAAAATAAAACCTCACCTAGGTGCCTTACCACACCCACAAAAATTGGGTCCCAGGTCTTTTACCAAATAGTTTTGAAGAAGGAAAATGAGAGCTGAATAACGCAGGTATTTCACTGTAACCATGGCTACAGGTTTTATTAGCACTAAGACTAGGATGTGGTCAGATTGGATATATACAGACGGCAAACACAAGCGTGAGTGGTGTTGGAGGGTGTGCCCATAAATTCTCCAAGCTGGAAACGTAGCTCCTGATGACTATGATTCATAAAAGACTGGTGGAGGAGGGATGAGGAGGGTGCAGGGTTGCATCAGTAAAAGCAGCTCAGGGTTCTAATTTTAGCTTTAATTCAGCTTTTTAATATAATCCTCTAACATGCCACTTCCTTGCATTTAGATTGCAATTTTCCCTTCTCGATGTTCATTCACATGTCTTGTCTGTTCTTCACAACAATCTTGAGAGATATCTGGGACAGCTAATAGCCTCATTTCTCAGATGGGAAATGGGCTCAGGAAGCTTAACTGATCGGCCCAAGGTCAGGGGCTTGGAGGACTACGGAACCAGAGCTAGAACTGGGTCCTCTGGCTCACAGCTTAATATTCTTCCCGCTGCACCCCACTGCCAGCCTCTTGTATCGTGCCCGGGAACATACTGAGATGTATTAATTCCTCTCGCAAACATGCCTCATCCTTATCCTTTGTCTGATTAGCCGAAGACCAGGGTCAGTCCGTCAAACTGGAGGTTTCAGCTGGAAGTAAGGCTTGTCTTTTGCCTTTTGTCCTCATTTCTCTTTTTCAACCTCCCCTTGTGACTTCCCCCTACATTAGATGACAGCACAAGGAAGAGGTAAGGTAGTCCCTACTGCAAAGGGAGTGCATAGTCCAGGGGCTGCAAGCTTCACATGCCTCCAGGGACCAGGTAGGTGACAGGACAAGGACCAGGTGGGGGAAGCAGGCAGGGTGGGACTAGGGCGTGGGATGGGGAGACCGTGGACCCTTCTGAAGCTCCAGCAGATTGTGGCTAGGTGGGAGATTAGTGTGGCCAAATTTTAGGACTAGTTAATGTTGAGAATTTTATATGAGATCAGAGGAGGCAAAAAAATGAAATAAAATAAAAGCGCCTGTGTGTGGCTACAGCCCCTGGGCTGCCAGTGAGCACTCACAGGAGTTGGTGCCTTTGGGGCCCCAGCGCCCACCGCCATATGTGACATTGTTCTGCACTTCTCTTCTTACACTTTTGGTCCTATTAAAATGTGAGCTCCTTGAGGTCACAGAAGACATCTGAATTAATCAGGAGTGTATCCATAGGGTTTGGCACACATGGCAGGCTTTCCGATGTTTGATGGATGACTGAGTGAACACCCCATCACCCTAGAAGAGAAGGTCCAGAGACTGAAGTCCCCAGCTCCTGAGAATGACGGTTGTGTTGCATAGTGGTTACAGCAGGATCTTTAGACTCAGGACTAGAGTCAAACCTCTTCTGCACTTTAGTGGCTCCATGGCCTTGGGCAAATTACTTAATCTCTGGTTGAAAGCCTCAGTTTCATCATCTGTATAATGGGGATAAAAAGGCTCGCCTCCCAGGTTGGTGAATGAGGGCATGTCTGTAAAGCCTTGATTACACACACAGAGTTGCACACTTCCTAAGAGCACAACAAATGGTGGCTTTTTGATTCAACAGATCGTTCCCCATTCCTGTGAGAAGTGATAAGATGTTTTGCCACCCCTCTGTCTTGAGGCTTCAGGCTCCTGAGGTATCGGTGTCAGAAGAGGCCAGTCAGAGGAAAACAAGTGAGCGCTCCAGCAAAATGAGGAGGAGAAAGCTGATAGTAAGGGACAAAACAAGGCACCCCAAGAAGTAGACCCTCAGGTCAGCAGGGTGGAGAGTGAGATACAGCTGGGAATGGATGGAGATCCAGTTAGCAGGAAAGCGGGGGAAAGGCCAACATGGCTGCCCTGACGCCCTAGCAGCTGGCTAACTCACTCTTTAAATCGGTTCAGTGAAAAATTGATCAAAGTCTGCTTAGAACAAAATAATTCTTTAATAAGTGGATGTTTTCACACACTATGAATAGCATAATAACAAATACAGTGCTATATAGTTTTTTTTTTACCATTTTTATTTATTGATGTCTTAATAGTTTATAACACTGTGGGGGTTTAGTTGTACATTTTTGTTTGTCCGTCACCTTGTGGATGTAACCCTTCACCCCTTGTGCCCCACCCCCAGCCCCCTTCCCCTTGGTAACCACCAATCAGTTCTCTCTGTCCGTGTGTTCACTTATATTCCATATATGAGTGAGTTCATGCAGTGTCTGTCCTTCTCTCTCTGGCTTATTTCACTTAACACAATACCCTCTAGGTCCATCCATGTTGTTGCAAATGGGACAATTGTGTCTTTTCTTATGGCTGAGTAGTATTCTATTGTATGTATATACCACATCTTCTTTAACCAATCATCAGTCAAAGGACACTTGGGTTGCTTCCACTTCTTGGCTATAGTGAATAATGCTGCAATGAACATAGGGGTGCATACGCCTCTTGTGATGGTTGATTTCATGTCCATTGGGTAGATGCCCAAGAGTGGGATTGCTGGATCATGAGGTATTTCTATTTTTAACTTTTTGAGGACTCTCCATACTGTTTTCCATAGAGGCTGCACCAGTTTGCATTCCCACCAGTAGTGAATGAGGGTCCCCGTTTCTCCACAACCTCTCCAGCATTTGTTGTTATTTGTCTTGGTGATTATAGCCATTCTAACGGGTGTAAGGTGATATCTTAGCGTAGTTTTGATTTGCATTTCCCTGATGATTAGTGATGTTGAACATCTTTTCATGTGTCTATTGGCCATCTGTATCTCTTCCTTAGAAAAATGTCTGTTCATATCCTCTGCCCATTTTTTGATCGGGTTGTTTGTTTTTTTGTTGCTCAGTTGTATGACATCTTTATATATTACTGAGATTAATCACTTGTCGGACAAAGGATTTGCAAATATTTTCTCCCAGCTGGTGGGTTGTTTATTCATTTTGATCCTGGTTTCATTTGCCTTGTAGAAGCTCTTTAGTCTGATGAGGTCCCACTTGTTTATTTTTTCTTTTGTTTCCCTTGTCTGAGTAGACATGGAATCTGAAAGGATCCCTTTATGTCCAATCTCAACTAGTGTACTGCCTATATTTTCTTCCAGGAGTTTTATAGTTTCAGGTCTCACTTTCAGGTCCTTGATCCATTTTGAATTGATTTTTGTATATGGCGATAGGAGATGGTCTACTTTCATTCTTTTGCATGTTGCTGTCCAATTTTCCCAGCACCATTTATTGAAGAGACTTCCCTCTCTCCATTGTATGTTCTTTGCTCCTTTGTCGAAGATTAGCTGTCCATAGGTGTGTGGTTTTATTTCTGGGCTTTCAATTCTGTTCCATTGATCTGTGTGTCTATTCTTGTACCAGTACCATGCTGTTTATAGCTTTATAGTATATTTTGAAATCAGGGATTGTGATGCCTCCAGCTTTGTTCTTTTTTTTCAGAATTGCTTTAGCTATTCGGGCTCTTTTGTTGCCCCATACGAATTTCAGTAGTTTTTGTTCTATTACCGTGAAGAATGACATTGGGATTCTGATTGGGATTGCATTGAATCTGTAGATTGCTTTAGGTAGAATGGACATTTTAACTATATTTATTCTTCCAATCCATGTGCATGGAATATTTTTCCATTTGTTTATGTCTTCCTCGATTTCTTTCAATAGTGTCTTATAGTTTTCATTGTATAGGTCTTTTACCTCCTTGGTTAAATTTATTCCCAGATATTTTATTCTTTTTGCTGCAATTGTAAATGGGATTGTCTTTTTGAGTTCTCTTTCTGTTGGTTCATCATTAGTGTATAGAAATGCAATTGATTTTTGTAAGTTGATTTTATACCCTGCCACTTTACTGTAGTTGTTGATTATTTCTAGTAGTTTTCCGATGGAATTTTGTGGGTTTTCTATGTGTAAGATCATGTCGTCTGCAAATAGTGAGAGTTTCACTTCTTCATTGCCTATTTGGAGTCCTTTTATTCCTTTTTCTTGCCTAATTGCTCTGGCCAGAACTTCCAGTACTATGTTGAATAAGAGCGGTGAGAGTGGGCACCCTTGTCTTGTTCCTGTCCTCAGGGGAATGGCTTTCAGTTTTTCCCCGTTGAGTAGGATGTTTGCTGTAGGTTTGTCATATATGGCCCTTATTATGTTGAGGTACTTTCCTTCTATACCCATTTTGTTGAGAGTTTTTATCATAAATGGATGCTGGATCTTGTCGAACGCCTTCTCTGCATCGATTGAGATGATCATGTGGTTTTTATTCTTCATTTTGTTAATGTGGTGTATCACGTTGATTGATTTGCAGATGTTGAACCATCCCTGTGTCCCTGGTATAAATCCCACTTGATCATGGTGTATGATCTTTTTGATGTATTGCTGTATTCGGTTTGCCAATATTTTGTTGAGGATTTTTGCGTCTATGTTCATCAGTGATATTGGCCTGTAGTTTTCCTTCTTTGTATTGTCCTTGTCTGGCTTTGGTATCAGGATGATGTCGGCCTCATAGAATGTGTTGGGAAGTATTCCATCTTCCTCTATTTTTTGGAATAGTTCGAGAAGGATAGGTGCTAAATCTTCTTTGAACGTTTGATAAAATTCTCCAGGGAAGCCATCTGGTCCTGGGCTTTTATTTTTTGGGAGATTTTTGATTACTGTTTCAATCTCTTTACTTGTGATTGGTCTGTTCAGATTCTCTATTTCTTCTTGATTCAGTTTTGGGAGGTTGTACGCTTCCAAGAATTTGTCCACTTCCCTTAAGTTGTCCAATTTGTTGGCGTAAAGTTTTTCATAGTATTCCCTAATAATCCCTTGTATTTCTGTGGTGTCTGTTGTAATTTCTCCTCTTTCATTTCTAATTTTATTTATTTGACTCTTCTCCCTTTTTTTCTTAGTGAGTCTGGCTAAGGGTTTGTCAATTTTATTTATCTTCTCAAAGAACCAGCTCTTTGTTTCATTGATCCTTTCTACTGTTTTTTTGGTTTCAATTTCATTTATTTCTGCTCTGATTTTTATTATTTCCCTCCTTCTGCTGATTCGGGGCTTTGTCTGTTCTTTTTCTAATTCTGTTAGGTGCAATTTAAGGTTATTTATTTGGGATTTTCTTGTTTGTTAAGGTGAGCTTGTATTGCTGTGAATTTCCCTCTCAGGACCACTTTTGCTGCATCCCATATGAGTTGGTATGGTGTATTTTCCTTTTCATTTGTCTCCAGATAGCTTTTGATTTCTCCTTTAATTTCATTAACGACCCATTGGTTGTTCAGTAGCATGTTGTTTAGTCTCCACATCTTTGTCCCTTTCCTAGTTTTTTCCTTGCAGTTGATTTCTAGTTTCAGAGCATTATGATCAGAAAAGATGCTTGTAATGATTTCAATCTTCTTAAATTTATAGAGGTTTGCCTTGTTTCCTAATATATGGTCTATCCTTGAGAATGTTCCATGTGCACTTGAGAAGAATGTGTACTCTGCTTTTTTGGGTGGAGTGCTCTGTATATATCTATTAAGTCCATTGCGTCTAGTTTTTCATTTAAGTCCCGTATTTCCTTATTGACTTTTTGTCTGGATGATCTATCCATTGATGTAAGGGGGGTGTTAAGATCCCCTACTATTATTGTGTTATTGTTAATATCTCCTTTAAGGTTTTTTAGCAGTTGTTTTATGTACTTTGGTGCTCCTGTGTTGGGTGCATAGATATTTATAAGTGTTATGTCTTCTTGGTGAAGTGTCCCTTTTATCATTATATATTGCCCTTCTTTGTCTCTCATTACCTTTTTTATCTTGAAGTCTACTTTGTCTGATATAAGTATGGCTGCTTCTGCTTTCTTTTGTTTGCCATTAGCTTGGAGTATTGTTTTCCATCCTTTTATTTTGAGTCTGTGTTTGTCTTTAGAGCTGAGATGTGTTTCCTGGAGGCAGCAGATTGTTGGATCTTGGTTTTTAATCCATCCTGCCACTCTGTGTCTTTTGATTGGAGAATTCAATCCATTTACATTTAGAGTGATTATTGATATATGAGGGTTATTAAATAATGTTTGCTATTTTATTGTTCATTTTCTGGTTCTTTTGCATTTCCTTCATTTCTTGTCCTTTGTGTTTCGGACTGCAAATTCAATTTGGTATTTCTGCATGCTCATTCTCTTGGTTTTCTCTTTATTTGTCATGTGTGGTTCTCTTCTGGTTATTTATTTAGTGGTTACCGTGAGGTTTATATAAGCGATCTCCTGGATAAGAAAGTACATTTTCAGATGCCTCCTTTTTCCTGAGGCTGGGTCGATTCAATCCCTTACCTCTTCCCCTCCTTATTTGTTATCTCTTTATTCCAACTTGTGTCCTGAATGTGTGGTTCCAGTGATGAGCTTGAATTAATTTTTGATGTTATCCAACTGTAGTTTGTTCTGGTTTAGTCTACTTGCTTTTCTCCTTGCTGAAATCTTTGTATCCCCTTTGTCATTTGTTTTTTTTTTTTCAGGCTAAGTGCCTTCTTGAGCATTTCTTGTAGTGGGGGTCTTGTGGTGATGAACTCTCTTAGCTTTTGTTTATCAGGGAGAGTTATTATTTCTCCATCATATTTGAAGGATATTTTTGCTGGATAAAGTATTCTTGGCTGAAGGTTTTTGTCTTTCATGATTTTGAATATATCATTCCAGTCTCTCCTAGCCTGTAGAGTTTCTGTTGAGAAATCAGCTGAGAGCCTGATGGGGTGTCCTCCTTTCTATGTTATTTTGTTTTTTTGTTTAGCTGCCCTTAATATTATTTCCTTGTCACGGGTATTTTTCAAGTTTGCTACTATGTGGCGAGATGATTTTTTATTCCTGTTTATATATTTAGGTGATCTATTGATTTCATTCACTGTTATTTCCCTCTCGTTCCCTAGGTTGGGGAAGTTCTCAGCTATTATTTCTTTGAACAAACTCTCTGCTCCTTTTTCTCTTTCTTCTCCTTCTGGAATACCTATTATCCTTATGTTGCTTTTCTTCATTGAGTCTGATATTTCTTGAAGAATTTCTTCATCTCTTTTTAGTCTTAGCTCTCTCTCCTCCTCTATCTGGAGCGTTTCTGCATGGCTATCCTCAATAGTGCTAATTTGTTCCTCCATATTGTCAGTTCTGCTCTTTAAAGACTCCATTTTTTCCACTATCTCACTGATTTTGTTTTTCATCTCCAATAATTCTGATTGGTTTTTCTTTATGGTTTCAATCTCTTTTGTGACGAAATCCCTGAATTCATTGATTTGTTTCTGTGTGTTCTCTTGTATTTCGTTGAGTTTGTTTATGATAGCTATTTTGAATTCTCTGTCATTCAGGTTATCAAATTCTGTGCCTTCAGGGTTGGTTTCTGGGTGTTTGTCATTTTCCTTTTGGTCTGTAGCCATAACAAATTGTCTCAAGGATCCGATGGGGACGGCCTTATTTTTTCCCCTCATGATAAAGTTGGTCCTGCAGTTTCCCCCTGCTGCCACTGGATGGAGATCACGAGCGGTATGCTCTGAGCCCGCTGCAGCCCCCGGAGGGATTATGCTGAAACGCAGGGTTTGTGGGGGGAGGGGTCCTCTCTTTCTCCTGCTCGAGGGTTTCCCGGGGGTTTCCTTTCTGGCTCTCTTAGGGTGTTTGCTATACCCCCTAAACAGTCCGCCATTGCTTCCCAGTGGGGATCTCTCGACAGTCTGTGAGAGCACCTGGATGGTGATAGTTTTCCCCGCTGTGGGCCACCCCTCCCCCTCTGTCTGTGAGCCACGCTGTCTTTGCCGATAGATTGGGGAGGGGGAAGACAACTTCTTACCTCTCCTCGCGTCCTTTTGGGCTTCCTGCGCCTCCACCGTCCGCTGTATGGCAGCAGGGGTTTCTTAGAAGTCTTTTGTAGTGTTTGGTTGAGCTCTGTTGGAATGTGAATGATGTTTTCGTTGTGTCGTAGGGGGCAGAGATTCAAAGAGGGAATCTCACTCCGCCATGATGCTGACGTCACTCCCCAGTGCTTTATAGTTTTCAAGGCAATTTTAAGGCACCTGCTCTGTGACGTGTACTTGGGCTATATGCTTTACACACATTATCTCATTTATTCCTCCTAGTTCATTCATTCACTCATTCTTTCATTCATTCATCCATTCAACAAATGCTTATTGCCAGTGCACTTTCTTCCAGGCACTGTGCTAGGTATTGAGGATAAAATGACATAGCACAGTGGATAAAGCACCTAGCCCTCTGAGAAATGTGCTGATATCTCTGTTTACAGAAGAGAAAACTGAACTCACAGAGCTTAAGTGAATGTTGCTCAGACTCCACACCCATGTTAGTGGAGGAGGTGAAATTCTTGACTGCATGTTTTCTGCTTTAGGAGAAGAAAAATCAGAAAACTTCCTTGATGATCTCGGGATATAAATATGAGGAAGTTGTTGACTTGCTAACAGGCTGGAGAGATTGTCTTCAATCCCATTTAGCACAGTTGGAATTTTCAGAGTATCAGAGAGACATGATTTCTAGTGACTAATCTTAGCGGTGACTGAAAAAGACTAATTATTTGCAGAGTCTATGGCATGGACCCTTGGAGACAATGTAATTAGGGATGAGAAGAGAGAAAAGGAAGGAAAGTGGGAAGGAGAAAGAGTAAAGGAGAATAACATAGCTAGGGATTCTAGGCCTTCCATAACAGAAAGTCAGAGAAAGCCCAAATGGAAACCTTTTAAACTCTTTTCATTGTTCTTAAATTATTCTCTGATTATTTCCCTGGTATCATCTTTGAGTAGAGAGAGGGTGTCTTTTAACTCCCCTGTATTTCCTAGCATAGCTTAATTAATACTTGATTGACTGAAAGATTGACTCATTTGAACCTGGAGTGAAATGGAGCTTTTTAATTTTCTTTTCTGCTGAACCTGAAATAGAGCATATAGTAATTAGGAAAGGATCCCTTGTTATCAAAAAGTCCCAGCTACAATGAGCTCTTTGTAACTGAGCAAAAGGAAGCTAGGTGATTATTTAGGAGCTAATAAAGCACACCCCAATCCCAACTGCTTTCAGCAATATGGGATTTTCTTGGTCATTTTTTCCTCCTTAAATTGAGTTCCTTGGCTGGACTGTGGGCTAGATGGTGGGTAATTGTCATCAAAGTCTGGCCACAGATGTGACTGATGGCCCCTTTTCTATGCCCTTTATTACGCCTCCTCTCTCTCCCCAATGACCTGGGTTGACTGATTAACATTTTTTCAAGATCTCTTTTCTTTCAGGACCCTTGGGTTAACTGGCATGTCTTCATTCATTCATTCAGCTACATGTCAGACTCTGGGCATCCACAGAATAAGACAGGCAAGGGCCTTGTTCTCATTGAGGTCATTTTCCAGTGCAGGAAGACAGTCAATAAATGTGTAAACTGCCATGACAAGAGCATCATATGTGAATGAGAAGTTTCAGAGGAGGATGTACTACAAAGGCAGTAAGGTAGGATGGTGTGGTAGAGGTTGCCTGGGGGCTGGGCTTCTTTGATTATTTGGTTAAGAAAGGCCTCTTGATGAGGTAATATTTGAGGTTACATTTGAGTGGAAATGCACTTGAGCTGAGCTCTGAATGTTATGAGAAGTCAGTCACACCCAGATCTGAGAGCAACTGTACCAAAGGGACAAACAAGGTCCTGAGTGGTGGACAGTCCTGAAGTAGGTGTGTCCAGGGTGCAGTGAGTGAGAAGGGGGTTCAAGATGGGATTGGAGAAGGAGGCAGAGCCAGATGATGGAGGCATGGGGGGGGGGCATGGCAAGGAGTATAGATTTCACTCCCCAGGCATTAGGAGGTGGTGGAGAGTGGAGGTGCAGGGATAAGGGAGAACAGGCTATAGAGAGCGAAGAGTAGAACCAGAGACTGGCTAGGAAGCTGTTGCAGTAATCCAGGTGAGAGATGATGGAGACCTGGCCACGAAATGGAGAGAAGTGGATGGATTTGGGATATATTTTGGAGATCAAGCCAATGGGACCAGCTGATGGGGTGGAGGTAGGAGTGAAGCAAAAGGGGTATATTAGTATCCTGCAGCTGCTGCAACAAAGTACCACAAACTAGCTGGCTTAAACAACAGAAATGTATCGTCTCACAATTCTAGAGTCTAGAAATCCGAAATCAAGGCATTGATAAGGTTGGTTTCTTCTGAAGGCTGTGAAGGAAGGATCTGTTCCAGGCCTCTCCCTTGGCTTGTAAATGGCCATCTTCTCTAAATGTCTCTTCACATTGTTTTGCCTCCATGCATGTCTATCTCTATGTCCAAATTTCCCCTTTTTATAAGGAAACCAGTCTTATTAGATTATGGGCCCACTTTACTCCAGTATGACTTATGTCTGCAAAAATGCTCTGTCCAAATAAGCTCACATTCTGAGGTACTGGGGGTTAGGACTTCAACAAACTTGGCGGAGGGGGGGCACAATTCAACCCATAACGGGGGGGAACCAAGGACACATGGTCAGTCTTCCGTTTAGTCCAAACATCAAAAGAATTCATTCATTCATCAAATATTAATGAGCACCTCTTATTTGATAGGCACAGAGCTGTATGACTGTCAGGTCACACAGACAAGTGAGAATCACTCCCGTTTAGGAGCTTGCAGTGAGCATGAGAGAAACAAGTCAACAAGTACTACATATGTATTAATATATGTAAAATATGACCCCTTGCACTTTTCTGTATTCTTTGAACTTTCCAAAGAAAACAAGTAATTATAATACAGTAAGATAAATGCTATTGTATGTTCCTAGCTCCGTGAGAGCTCAGAAGAGAAAGAAATCTATTTGGGGAGGTTGGCAGTGGAGGACTGATTGTCACAGAAGACCTCCCAGAAGAGGCTTGAAGGACTAGGAGTTCTCCCGTGAAGGGACCCAGGGAAGAAGGTAAGAAGACATGCCAGGCAGATGGAACAGCATGTGCCAAAGCATGACAATGGGAGAGAGCAGGAATGTTTGAGAAAACTTAAGGAAAATGTGGCACTAAGGGTGGTGGCGGGAGATGAGGCTGGGATCATGGGAGGGACCAGCTCATGAGCAATTTGTCCTCCTTGCTAAGAAGTTGTGATTATCACGTAAGTGATGAAGAGCCAAAGAGGGGCTAAGCACGGGGGCTGTGATCACATTCGGATTTTAGAAAGATGAATTGGAGGAAGGAAAAACTAGAGACCGTTTTGAGGCTTGGACAAATGCAGTAGCAATGGGGATGAAGAGGAGGGCAGCCGTCCTTCTCAGGGTGTCTGTGCTTCTCCACCCTCTGCCCTCTATGCTTACACCACCAGAGTTGCCTGGCTTAAGCCCTGCTATGCCTTCAGCGCTCGTGGCTCCAGCGGCACTGGCCTCCCTCTCTCCTAGAGTAGGCCAAGCTCTTTCCCGCTTCAGAGACTTCACCCTGCTGTTCCTGCCCCCTGGAAGGCCATTCCCTTAGCTGTGCACAACTGGATCCTTGCCACCCTCAGATCGCAGTTCAAAGTCACCTACTCAGAAGCCACACCAATCATTTCCTTTATAGCACTAACAACGTGTCTTGGTTTGTTTGCACACGTGTTTATTCTCTACCTTCTCCCTGTACAGACTATGTAGCTTTATCACATCTGTGTCTTTCATGACTATATCCACAGAGCCTTGGACAGGAGCTGACACATACTAGGAGCATTAAATACAGTGGCAAGAGGAAAGAAGGGAGGGAGAGAGGAGACAAAGGGACAGTTTGGTGGGGGTGAGGAGGGAGGCTCATGTCCCACTCTGCCCAACGATGTGACACCCATGGAGAGAAGGTGAAGAGACTGTTCAAATTCTCATAATGCTGCTTCTGAGTGATGCCTGTACACATTTTAATTCTGAAATGTTGCTTTGAAAAAGAATGATGAATGGAATAATTTAGAGTTTCCTTACTACAGGAAAACCAGAGAAATGAGAAAAAGTGCCTTTTAAAGAAGACCTATATAATCAGTCATGACTCCAGAACCATCCCAAATTCCAAGAAGGCAAACAAAATCACCATTAGCTAAGGAATCAGGGAATGTTTATTTTGGCCAGCCTGTTTGTTTGGGGTCAGATAATAAGGGCTCACATTTATCGCCAGGCTCAACTCTGAGAGGCTCGACATCTACTGACTCATTTAGTTTTACAACAGCCTATTATTATCAACTCCACTTTACAAATGAGAAAACTGAGCCCCACAAAGAGAGGTTAAGTAACCTGCCCAATCTGATATAGTTAGTGAGTAGCAGAGTCAGGATTCGAACTCAGGATATTTGGTCCCAGAACCAGCACTCTGAAGCAGTTAGCTAAACCCCGTTTGAGTCAAAGCTGCACCATTGGAGAGGTGTTGAACTCATTACATACTTGTTATCACCATTACCAACATTAGCTTTTTGTCACTTGCATTAGTCAGGATAGGCTAATTGCTATAGCAAATAATTCCTAAATCTCAGCGGCTTCACCCAACAAAGATTTATTTCTCACTCATTCCGCTATTCACTGTGGTCAGCAGAGTGTGGTGCTCCAGGAACACCTGCCATCTCTGCTATCCCAGGGGGCTTGGGCTCCTCCTGTGGGTCCTTTGCATCTGGCCAGCTACTGAGCAAGCAGAGAGAGGACATGAGGACCTTCGGGGAGATGTCAGGAGCCGGGCCCACATTCCCTTGGTCAGAACTCAGTCACATGGCCCCACAGAGATGTGAGGGGCTGAGAAGCGTCGTCTAGCCTGTGCCAAGGACAAGGACATGATGGGCATCTTGCCAAGTGCCTCAATGCTTATTTTTAATGACTTTTGTGGGGCAGACCTGGTAGGAGGGGGTGCTGGGAGTCAAAAGACATTGATTCTGGCCCTGACTCCACCAACTGTCAACTGTGTCACCTCCAGCAAGTCACAGCCTCTTTTGGCCCCAGATTCCTTATCAACAAAGTAGGGAACCCAACCAGATGACCCGGCTCTGGATTCTTCCAATTCAGAGTGTCTATACACTAAAGCATCATTTTATTATTTTTAATAACCATGCTGCCTTAATCATTTCTATATTGATGATCTATTTGTGCTTTTGTTCAAAATTGCAACCATAATTATAACATTGATTCTGAGGGAAAATACTATTTTCCTCTAATATCAACATCCAGTTACACATCATATATGCATACTCGGGGGGGGGGTAGAAATGAGGCTCCAACTTTGTGTTTGGACTAGTTACTTGCAGTAATTAATTAAATTGGGGAAAACACAGATATCTATTTCATCATGCCTAGAGCCAGGTTTAAGTTATACATGTAATATTCTACAAGCAGATTATTTGCTGTGATCTGACAATTTTTGTACAAAACAGTACTTACATCTGTTAGAGGGCATCTGAGCATGCTAGGTTAGCAAGGTGAGAACCATCAAGAAAATATATATCCAGAGCGGCAGAGTTAACAACCACTGACTGAGGTTCCATTCTCCGCCCTCGCTGCCACAGCGCCTCGGTTTCTGAAGCGTGTGATAGTATCTTAACCACAGGGATTTTGCAAGGATGCAGGGTGGTTTTGAGAGCTGGGGCAAGGTTTGGGCAGGTGGGATGGAGAGGCCCGGGGCTGAATAAGATGTTTTCAAACCCCCAGGAGAGATGGTGGGGAGTCAGGTAGAGACTGTTTGAGGGGATTCCTGCTTTAGAAAAAATAAAATACGCCAGACTCGAGACCTGAGAGGACACTAGGGCTAGCAGAGGGCGAGCAGAGCCCAGCCCAGGGACACTTCCTCATGTCCCTCCGCCTGAGAGTTCTGCCGCCACATCTGCTGGAGAATACCCGAGTCAAGCCACTTGTCTGGCCCACCACCGCCACCCTCACCCCATCCCAGCTGCCATCTTTCCAAACTGTCATTGTTTCCTCCCACTCCTGCCCTCGTCAGTCTGTTCCCTCTCATCTCAGTGACAGTGTTCTTTACGAAACACAGATGGATTATTCCCCTGGTTGCTTAAAACCCCATGGCTTTCACAGCATACACCAGCCATTAACACGGCTTAGACGGCCCTGTGGGTGTGGGGCCACCTGCCTCAAGGGCCTTGTGTCTCCCCACTGTTTCCCATCTCACTGCTGCTATGTTCAGCCACACTGTCCTTTTAGGTCCTTTTCAGGAGAAGCAATGGGTCCAGTTGTTCCTCTGGAAAAAAGCACAATAAATGCATTATTTCTCTGTGTTTCCAGACTTTGGGGGGACATTTTATAGTATATTAACAATTGAACTCATTGCTTTACATTTAGAGGCACTTCACCTGAAAAGGTTATCTGAGGCTTGAAGAAAAACATACCAAGCATATTACTTGAAAACGCTTTAAATAAGTTTATTCTGTGTTTTGAGACTTTTCAGACACCCTGGCCATGTGTTTGCTGTTTTTGTTAATTCAGATCTTAGCTAAGTCATCCCCCACTGAGCCTGCCCCACCTCCTTGATGAATATTACTCACTTTCTTAGCATCAGGTTTCTCCTTCAAAGCACTTTCCACTTTATACTTTCATACCTGTCTGTGGGGTTCTTTAATGAGTGTTTGCTTCCTGCACTAGACTTTGAGCACTAAAAGGACAGGGATCTGGTCTGCTTGTTCCTGGATACCCAGGACCCAACACAGTTCCCTGTCAGTGCTCCCAGTAATAGGGGCTCCATAAGTAGTCATTGACCCAATGATGAGCAGACACCTGTCCTGACTGTCATTTCCCTTTAATCTCTTTCCCTTAACCCTCTCCAGGCTGAATTGCTTAGTCCTTCCCCTGTTGCCGCTCCCGTGTCCCTTTACACAGAGCTTGACCACAGGACTCATCACACTCTACTGCAGCTATTCGTGTGTCTCCTCCTTGCTAGACTGGGAGGCGCTCGGGATCCGAATGCACAGGGCCGGACACATAGTGAGGATTCAGTGCATGTTTATTGCATCGAATCGTCACCTCTGGGGAAGTAGTTCTGGCCCAGATGCCCTACTACACAAGGGCGAGGAGTAACTCTGGAGGAGGCTCCTCGCAGCAGGCCATGTGCTGCTGTGTGTGAAGATCAAACTCCTCCCCACCCCTCGCCCAAGATCCATTCCCTCATTCGACACAGCTCCTGTGCTCACAGAAGAGGCTCATCCGCTCAGCTTGCTTATGTGACGGTGTTTGAACCTGACAACTGTGCAGAAACACTGGGGACATTTGTTACAAACATAAATTCCTGGGCCCACCCTAGACCTACTGAGTCAGGGTCTCCAGGGATGAGGCCCAGGAATCTGCGTCTTTAACTCCCTTGGTGACTCCAAGCAGCCAGCCTGGCCAGAAGTCCACCCTGCTGTCCCCTGAGATCCTTGGGAGACGAGATAAAGCAAGTACAGTGAAGCTCAGTGGAGGCGTCTGAGGAAAGACCCAACAGGAGGTCTTTGCCCCCAACTTTTAGTTACGAGATGGCCCCCCACACATACCCAGGAGTCTGCAACTGCAGCAAAGGAACCTGAAGGTTCTGAGAGAGACCTGAACCTCTGCCTCACCCCACTTCACCCCCCAAGAAGGCTAAAGTTTTGGACCATTTGGAGGTCATTCTGGAGTAGGTCTCAGGGATTTTGATTAGGTGCCATCATGATCCTTATCATGAACATTTCTAGAAAACATTTACTATCTGACAGACACTATTCTACAGCTTTACATGTATTACTTCATCTAATAAACAGGAACAGTGAGAGGCTGCTGCAAAGCAGAATGCCCCATCCGCTGCTTGGTGAGCTAAAGAAGGAACACCGGGCCAGCCCTGGACACAACTCTGGGGCAGCTCTTGGCTCACGGGGATGGATCAGACCTACCCGTGAAAGGACCCATCACTGTACACTCCCAGCAGTTCTAAAACCTGGGAAGGAGGCTGGGGCCTGCAGAGGGCTAGGTGCTCCCCTGGGCTTCACTTTAGGAGCTCAACAGCCCTCCAGACACCATCAGATATTCCCCAAGCAATCCTTCTCCATCCCCTTTGCTGGGTGCCGGAGTCTAAAGTTACAGCCACAGACCTGCAGACCAGCCATAAGCAGGCAGGTTACCTGGGAAGCCCTTTTCTTTTGAATGGCGTGGGGGCCATGGTTCTTTGGCAGTGAGGATTGGGCTTGAAGGTATGACATGGGGAGGGGGAAGAAAAGCTCAAGGCTAGAATTGGCCCATTGTTATCTGGAGATAACCCACTATTTTATAGATGATGTTTTATAGTATTTTACAGTTTACAAGATGCATTAAATATATTGAGCTCTTTGAATCCTCATGACATCATTACAAAGGAAGCTTATTAGCTTCATCTTGTAGCTTAGGTTCGGCAATTTGCCATGGTCACAAGAGTTGACCCAGGGCTCAAACCCAGGTCTCTGGCTCCAGGATCACTATTCTCCATCAGCACCTCACACACGGGCAGATAGAAGCTTGTTGGATGGAAGAAAGAATGAATGAATGACTCTCTCCCCAGCTAGATGCTACTAAGGATATAGAGATGAATAATTTTTGGTTTCAAGGAAACTGAAAGTAACTTTTCCCCTCTTCTCTCTCCTCACACCCAACCCCACAACTACAATCAAACAAATAAGTTGGTTGGCACCTATTGTTTTTACAAGAATAGATGAATTATCTTTCAAACAATGTCCCCAATACTTGAGAGCCAATAAAAGGATGGAGTCTCCCAGAGTGCATTTCTAAGGCCCAGAGTGTGGCTCCTTTTGCAAAACATTCCATGGAAGCTCTAACTTTTAATTCATACCACCAAGGAGGTATGTGATTGTTTCCTGGAAATGCTAATAATGTGAGGCTCATAAATACTAATGAAGCACTATAGATTAGCAGAGCTCAGCAAGTAACCTGGGGGCCTAGAAGAGAATTCTTAGATTAAAAAAATATAAAGAATACCTTTTAATTGAATTTTCCCCAGACTGGATTCCCAAATGTTAATGAATACTCTCTTTGACTATATAGAGAGTAGACTCAAATAAGTACCTTTAGGGATCCAGAAGTGAATTATTGACTTAGCTTTAGCTTGAAAAGAAATCTATTTATTCAAAGGCTATTTTAGGTGCTGTGGGATGGGCAAATTTGAGACAAAGGTTGGGAGAGGTAGGAGGGGCCTGGGATGTTGAGATAAACACATAATTCAAATGCATACTTCTATTTCAGCCAACTAAGCAACCTAAGTTGGAATTTGCTTATTACATTTGTCTTTTATGACATGATCCCTCAATAATAATAACCCCCCTGGAATGTACAAGTCTCTGATATCCGAAACCATATCTTTGTCATGCATTCCTTCATTCATTCCTGTCATTCATTCATTCCGAAACCATATCTTTATTAAGTATTGAATTCTCAATGCTTAACACAATGTGTGGCACATAATAGGTTCCCAGTAAATGTTTGTAAGTGGATGTTAAATGTTAAAACATTTTCCAGAACTTTTCAGATCCTGTTATCTTTTCCTGAAGGGCAGCTCTGATCACAACATCCTCCTGTTATAAAGCATCACAATATCCTCCTGTTATAAAGCACCCAGATAAATGCACACACCCTGTGAAAGCCCTCTCTACTCTGGCCACAACCTACAGTCCTCTCCCTTCCCACCCTGAGGCTCAGGCTCACCAGAAAGTCCCCTGTTCTCCTGCCCATGTTCTAGAAGTTTCTCTGCCTGGAATCTGTGCACATCCTTTTTACCCATGTTTCTCCATCAAGATCCTACTCACCTTTCAAGGTCCTCCTCAAGTGACTCTACCTTCATGAAAACTGCCCTAATATTCTCCAGGAGCTCAATGTCCTTCCTCTTTCTTTCTAGCTGAACCCACGAGTGGCCCTGATGCACTTATGCTCCCTGCAGGGACCACACGACCCCTGGCACAGAATAGTTTGTCAACAAGTGTGGTATTATTGTCTAATTTGAATCACAGAAGTGCAGTGCAAGGAGCTTTTGGTCCCAGGAAAGCTTATGTGTGGATCAAATTAGAGAAAATCACCCAAAGTCTTCCTACAACAGAACAGAAAAATCCTTCTAGATGGGCCAAAAACTACTAGGCCATACAAGGCTGAGGTCAATGCCAAGGTCATGGCAAAGGGAGAAGAAAAATTCAGAGAGACGAGTGGTGTGAGAAGCAGCAACACAGCAGAGTGGCCCCGCTGAGGGGTCCTCGGACCCAAGGGTGGTTTTTCCCTATAAATGGCCTGTGGGCTTGAGGATGTGCAGACAGATCCACAGCATGCCATGTTCCCAGGGCTTCAGAGGAGCTTGAAGAGAGCCTCTGGTGGGGGATGTGACTTCTCAGAATACTTTTCTTTGTTGCATGTTGAGTTTAAGTTCAGGCAGCCATATGCTTTCTATAAACTTCCACTTGGGCAGGACTGGATTTTTATTGTATGTATCTTCATGCATCTGTGAAGTATCTAACAAGGGGAAATAAATCTCTTTGCAGTCTTTTTCTACAACAGACTGGGATGAATGTTTAAGTCAATCTGGGGAATAGCCAAGTATCAGAAGATTCTATAAATCCTGGGATACTTGCCAAAAATGGGTTAATTCCACACAAAGGGGCAGGAGGCCCAGAGCAACACCTGTGAAGGACTCATCCCTAGGGGATCTGGAGCCAAACAACTTCCCAGAATCAGCAAGGCCAGCTCTGCCGCTCACTCACCATGTAACCTGTGCCTCCATCTCTCCGGCTGTGGGATGGAGGGAATAACTCTACCTATTTCATAAGGTTGTAATGAAAACTAAATGAGTTAAAAGGTATAAAGTGCCTAGAACAGTGACTGGCATATCAGTGCCATCTTATAGCATCACTTCACTTGCATGGGCCAAATGGCACAGTAGCAGGTGCCAACTTATACAATTAAATAAATTGTGTAAATAATGTGACGAGGATGTGGAGACTAGGATTGAGATCAGGTGGGGCTTGGATGGACACATGGGCACCGAGTATATGGAACACTTACAGAGTGTGTTATCCAAGGAATAAGACCTCCAAGAACACCCCCTGGGATACCACGTATCACACCCCACCCAGCAGAGGACACACATTTATATTCCAGTGCAGGACAATAGAATGAAGCCTGGTCTTCAGAATGATTCTAGACCCAGGTCCCCTGGTGATTTTCTCCATAGACAATGCACCACCCCGTTGCTCACTTAAAAGATATAATTCATGTGAAAGTGATTACACAAGTATCAAGTGAAATAAAAATATAAAGTAATGTCATCATCCTTAGTTCTTCTGCTTTCCCAGCAGCCTTGGGAGAGCCCAGGACCCGTTGTCCAGAGGTCTGGGTGTTCATTGCAGCTCTCTGTGGCCTCAGACATGTCACCTCCCCACTCTGGGCCTCAGAATCTTAATCTTTAAGTGAGAGCATTGGTTGGGATGATCCCTAAGGTCTCCAGCCTGATAATCAATGACTCTTTGACCTTTGGGTCCAGGGCAATGTCTTGCACCAAGAGGTTTCTTAAATTTCCTTGAATCATGCCTGTCCATCAAGTCTTGTTTGGACACAAGAACCTGTGGATTCCAGATCCAAAGGGGCCTCTAAGACCTTAGACTTGAGAGCTGAGGCCTAAGATACGTGTGGAGAAGTAGAGGGGGGTGCCAAAGGAAGGCGGGCTGCTCTCTACAAACAACCAGAACAGCCCCAGCTGTAAACTGAGCTCAGGATAGGAGAAGGGAGGCATTCCAGGGACCCCATCCCAGTTTCCAAGCACCATGAGCAGCCTACAAGACTCCTTTTCCATGGCAAAGAAAGGGAACAGGCAGGGAAGGAAACTTGGGAACATTTATTTGGTTGAGGGACAGAAAGCAAAGACAAAGGTAATGAGGGAGAGGAAGGTAGAAAGAGAGAACCAGCAAATGGTCCCCCAGGAGTGGGATGTAACAGGCAGGAGATATGGAGCAGGGAAGAGAGCATAAAGGGACAGCAAGAAAGGCAGGAGCGAGGCAGAATGAGGACTGATAACCTCTTAGCCTGGGGGAGGTCTACATCCCCTACGACAGGCAGCAAGACTTAGACATCTCATCTTGTGCTTAAGCATTACTAAATGTCGAAAATGGCAAGTTGTGTTCATAGAAGGTCAGATACAGAGCTGTCCTGTGGGGAGTATGTATTCAACAGATATCGGGTCAGCTGCAGTGGAGAAGGGATTGACAACTGCTCTTGTAGAGGGTCCAGGATGCAAATCTCTAACCAGAACACTGAATACACACATTGGTTCATTTATCCAACCATTACTGAGCACCTACTATGTGCCAGGTCTGATAGACTATTAATTTTTATATCCTAAGCCCAGTATAGTGTGTGCATAGCAAGAATTAGTTAGTACTTATTGACTAAATGCATGCGTCTATCTTGTTTATTGAGTCTTAATACAAATTTCAGTGAACTCTGGAAATCGTTGATTCCCTCCCCTTTCTTAAGCCTAAAATCTATGATGTTATTAAAAATTGTAGGCCATTTCCATCGTGTTTCTCTTCATTAGTCTGTTTTGTTCCCTTCAGGTGCTATATCAGTGGCATGCCCAAACCCCAAGCTGGAAGAGGAATAAATCAGAAGTGGGCAAGGCTGCATCCTCTTGAGTCCAGAACTTTCTAGTGAGCTGAGAGATTCCTCTGGCCCCAGTCTAGCCAAGCACCATGGAGAAGATCAGCTCCTTCTTTAGCACCATCTGGGACATCATCTCTACCAAACACCAAGAGGGCCTCTTCAACACCATCTGCCTGGGCATCCTCCTGGGGCTGCCTCTGCTGGTGGTCATCACACTCCTCTTCATCTGTTGCCACTGCTGCTGGAGCCGGCCAGGCAAGAGCGGCCGACAGCCAGAGCGAAACAAGGGGAAGAAGAAGAAGAAGAAGGCTGAAGAAGATCTCTGGATCTCTGCTCAGCCCAAGCTTCTCCAGATGGAGAAGAGGCCATCACTGCCTGTCTAGTTAGGCAGGAAGCAGAGGTGTCCTCCCTCGGGGGCTAAGCCGCCTTCCAGCTATACACGGGGTAAGGAAAAGCAACCCTGAAGTGATGCACTCCCATCCACAGAGGAACTACTCAACCAAGGAACAAACCTCAGACTGAGTGTCCCCATGGAGGGCAAGCACTCCTGGGAAGCACGTGGACAAAATTCTTGGGCACTGTCTTGGCAGCTATGTGTCCAATAGCAATGCTCTTGACTACAGACTCAGGCATGCCTTCTGCCCATCTCTGGCGTACTCCGTATACAAAAGAACAAGGAACATTTTTCCTTACATCTTGACATGTTTCCCAAATGCACACACACGCACACTATGCCCACCACACACACATGCACAAACTCAGACAACAGGTACCTGGGCAAGTATACTCTGTTCATCAAAGGGTCATCGAATGTCTACTTTGTGCAAGGCCCTGGGCAAGACAGTACATTATCTACTCTTGGAAACATCTCACAGGAAGGCCTGGCCAGATTTGGGCACACGGGCACAATTATATAACCAGGCAAGGTGCCTATGCATCGTCTATTGCATATACCACTCAGGTTAGAGACGTGTGCTTTCCTATTCCTATCCCTACATAACCTTTTACTGGAAATTCTCATATTTGAACCCTCCAGCAATCTGGTACATTCCCCATCCCTGTGTATTGATATAGACACACCAAGTTCCTCTGCTTCTGACCTCTCACCTGGGAGGAAAAGTTTAATGTGTGATGGATCAAAATTCATTGAAATAGTTGCAGACTCTTGTCTGCAACTCATGACAGAGTCCTCGTTACCCCTGATGGGTATTTAATGGGGTCCAAGACTTCTCTCTGAGATGCTACCCTCAGAACCACTCAGCACGGTGCCCTTCTCCGAAAAAGAACAAACAGCTCTTGGTAGTAACTGCTGGAAAGCTATGGAAACCATGTGTACTCCATTCGCTTCAGTGAACTGCAACTGTGTACCTGTGCAATGTATGTTTTATAGATAGAAAGGAGCGGCTACACCTGAGCTAGGTATCTCCTGTGTAACCAAAGGTTTGAGCAGGGAAGGAATTCAGACAATCACTGGCACAGTCTCATAGAAGACACACTGGAAACAATTTCATAGGGTTGTAATGGGTGCATGGTATGTTGCCAAATGGAATGCAGAAGTTCCAGAGTTTATATGAAAGTAGGATGAAGCTATATAGAGGTTTATTAATATTTATCTTGAAGCTCAGGCAAGTGCCTTGCACACAGTTGGTACTCATAACTGTCTGTGGATGCTGTTGGATACATGATGATGCTAAGGGTAAACTTGCAATACCTCGCCAGTTCCCCCAAGTGACCTTCTCTTCTAAGTGAGCCCAATAATTGCTGCAACAGATGGAAGCTGGGTATTGAATTCTGCAGGAGGGTGCGTGCACAACCAAGGGTCGGGTTGACAAGCATGCTTTGAGGTCTGCGAGGACACGTAAACTAGGTCTGCAGTGAGTTGAGAACATCTCCCCGCGGGGCAGTTAATCCACTGATATGATGAACTCGTTGGTGTTTTGATTGTATTGTGACCATATTACAAAGAGGAATCATCCCCAACTTGGGGGCAGGCTGTGCTCTCAAAGTCCCTTTGCAGATCTGCTGGGTAGCTCTCTTGAAATATTTTCCCACAGGAGCTGTTCTAAATGGTGGCAAAATTGCTATTTAATTAATAATGCTAAACTATGATATTTATAGCAAAAAACTAAAATCTGTAAGATTGTGTTAATGGAAAAAGTAATGGAAAAATATACTCTATTTGCTCACTTGGGCTCCTGGTACTCACCTGCCCTCCAGGTGTACTCCAGGCCCATGAAGGGCAGGCGTCTTGTGGTGGACTGCTGCAGCAGGGTCTTCTAACAGGTGACCTATGAATCATAATTCAGGCCCGCATATATTTGAGAAACAGTCACTTCACCCTCTCACCCCAAGTAAATACCTTGGCACTCAGGCCCCTCACTCATACACCCTTTTGACCAGAGAAAGAAGCACCCTCTGATTCTCTGTCCCCTTGTCACATGGTGAGCTTGTCATGGAGCATCCGGCTGTCCCCTTCACATCACAGGATGACTAGTCATGTCCCCACATCTACCGCTGCCACCAGGACAAGCTGCCCTTCCTGGCTCCAACTCTCAGTCCCCATAAAATGGATGATTTGGGGGACACGTGGAGGCTGACAGCTAAGACTGGTGTCAGATGTGATCCAGGAGAGCGGGTCACTGGGATCAGGGACCGTACCAGTAACATGGTTGCCATGGCAACTGGCTGCTGGTTTGAATTAAGACAGCAGTCAGTTGTCACTGCCGTGACAAGGCCTCTGTCTCCAGGTGCAGTGCCCTGCTGTCTCCTAATCAATGGACTTGCTCTACCTCCAGGCGTGAAACACCCAGAAACACACTTCTCAGTCACTTCCACAGCCCAGGACCCAGGAGAATCAAACTCTCAAGCCCCTGAAGGGGCTTACCGTTTCCCCACCCCAACCTTCCCTGGCAACCTTCCTGGGGTGCCTACAACAGTGCCAGGTGCATGACAGGCCCTCAAGTTTGTCTTGAATCAATGGGTGCATGAAAGGAGCCCAAGGCAATTATTGGAGTCCACTCCCTCTTCTTCCCACCTCATTCTCATCCTTCTCCCCCAGGTTTTACTTTACTCTTATTCTCTCTCCTCCTGGCACCACCCTGGCTCCATCCATTTATTTCAGTCCACTTTTACTCCTTCCCAGCCTCTGTCCCAGAACTGCCACTGGCAACTGGGGGCCTCAGGACTGGAGCCTGGTTGGCCCATCCTGGGAGGTTTAAGCTAACAGATGGTAAATAGGACTGTAAAGAAGAGGCTTCCTAAACCAGCACAGGCTTGGGGAGGTGCCCCCAGGCCCGGACTTCTGAACAGCTTCAGTCAGACTCAGCCACCGGTCTTTTCCCCACTGCTCAGTCGATTCGCTTTTTTATTTCCTGGGGGGAGGGGAAAGGGAAGATGTAGAGAAAGGGCAGTCACCTTTTCAAGAAGAATATAAATGGTCCAAGTGGTATAGTATTTTTTTTTCCTGGAAAATTCAAACACACCAAATGAAAAACTTATTTAAATAAAATACTTTGAAAATAAAAAGCCATGCCTGACTTCCTTACTTGCTGGACTCGGATAGTTACTTTCTTGACAGCATTAGACATTACCCTCTCCCAGCCATCACGCAGAAATGACGGGTGCAGCGACTCCCTCTGGGATGCCAAAGGTCCGTCCCGGGCACTGCCTCCCCCCTGGCAGAGTCACATGTCAGAGGACCAGGAATGTACTCTCACACCCCTGCCTGCAGAGCAGACACCTCGGAGACCATGTACCCTCAGGGGTGCCAGCAGCAGAAAAAACACACTGATGTTCCTTGGCAACACTTAGAGAACATTCCCTTCAATGAGGTCAATCAATGTCTTCTGAAAGGAAAAAGGGGAAAATAGCAAAAACGAAGTAAAAATAGACCTCTTGAGTTAAATCTGGTGCTGGGAAGGGGAGAGATCAAGAGCCTCTATAGTAGCTGCTAGGGAGATAGATAGGTAGATGATAGACAGATGATATAAATAGATGATAGATAATAGATAGATGATGATAGACAGACATACACACATGCGTATGTATAAATATGTTTCTCAAGTTGGCCACAGCTTTGCATTGGTTATGAAATGACATGATTCAGATGCTCCTGACCTCTCCCTTGATGATGCTAAGCTGGTCATTAGAGCAGTGCTGTCCAATAGAACCAGAAATGATGGAAATGTTCTGTATCTACACTGTCCAATTTGGTACCATTAGCCTCATACAGCTATTTAAATTAATTAAAATTAAATAAAATTAAAGGTCCAATAGCTGAGTTACACCAGCCATATTTCAATTGCTCAATAGTCACGGGCGGCTAGTGGCTACCATCCTGGAGAGCGTGGATCTAGAAGCTTGTGGGGAGAGTGGTCAGACGCGTTGGTAAAACACTGTGTTTATTGCATTTCAACTGGGACTTAGGAAGGAAGGCCTATGCCTTATCTCCCCCAAGGTAGGCTGATATTTCTGTATTGTTAGTTGATTCCTGAGCTCCCTTCCCCATCACCACAGACTCCATGACAAGCTGAGAACAGGGACTCTTCACCCAGCTCTGTTCTTTCCTCCAGGACTTGCACTTTCCAGTGCAGAGGAAGGAATATTGCCCTGACACCATCTGGGTGAGGAGCAGCTGCTGCACACCTGCGGGGATGCCAGAACCAAATGCCATCAGCTCCACCTGCCCCAGCTCATCCTGACCTTGGGTGTGAATATGGATTTGGACAATGCGATGAGCATTCTCAACTCACCAGAAGACGCTGCGCTGGCCCGTTGCCCTTTGAGCTAGTATTATTCCCAAATTCAAAGTCACAGGATTATAAGACTGAAAAAAAGAGTCCCTGCAACACAGCTTTCTGTCTCTGTCATAGGTTCAAAGGGATGTTCTCAAATACCTATGGCACTTCATTCAGGAATGGCCATGCATGCATGTGACTAACTCCCTCTTCAGGCTATTTATTCCTTTAACAGTTTTGACTCTTGACCAAGTGCCAGCAATACAAAGTTGTCTGGAGGGGCTCACAGCCTGGTTGGGGGACAGACAAGCAAACAGACCACTACGTGTGGTCACTGCTTCCTTAGGGGGAGCTCCAAAGCTAATGTCAGGTCAGGCTGTGGGGGCCATCACCCAGGAGCTGTCTAGAGAGTTGCAGAGGAGGAAATTGGGAAAGAAGGGCACTGTCTGCATTGCCTACAACCTGAAAGGGCAGCCTGGAGTAGAGATGCAGAGGACAGCCTGACAAGGACCTCCGTCAGCGTGGTGGGCTAGGACTCACGACTGGGGCTATCTGGATTCTGAAGCTAACTCCAACTTCTGCTGGTTATGGAATTTAGGCCCATGACTTAGTCTTTGCAAAAGTTACCTGTAAAGTAGAGTTAATGATAGCATCTATCTCACAGGGAGAGGAGTAAATGAGATAATGCATATAAAGCGTTTAGCACAGGGCCTGGCTTATAGTATGTTCTCAGTAAACGTTCGTTGTTATTGTCAAGAGTAGAAGGAAGCTCATGAGAGAGCTGTGTCTTAGAAGTCAAAGGAGAAGAAACTTTCAAGAAGAAAGCCAGAGTACATAGAGTCAAATGGTGCAGACATATCAAATGAGACAGGGATTGAAAATAAAGTACATTTTCTATTCCCGTTGGTGTAACATGTTCCCTAATTTCACCACACATTGCACTGTCTACAGTATTATCGTATTCCCAATCTGCAGTATGTGACAGGCAAGGTTCTCAAGTACCTATCCCACCTCCCCTCAAGCTCCTCTGCCCACAACCAAGCCACCCTGGGGTGACAGTGCCCTCCGGTGGCCAGATCAGGAGAGAGCTGCATCAACAAATTTTTCACTTTCAACAGTGTTTCCCTGAGAACATTGACACTGCATCACTGGTCCTCAGACTAAATGTGCTCAAGACCCCCTGGGTTTTATGTGATATTCACAAATCTCAGGGTCAAGAATGCCATGCCAAGATGAGGGATTTTCATAACCCTACGTCTTAACTGTTGTTACAAACACATTTCTGGTGGAGCGTTCCAGATTTTACATCACTGCCCACAGGAAAGCTTCCCTAACCCCACAAGTCTTCCCCATCACAGCAAGACCAGACTACACGGTAACTGCACATTCCTGCATTTCCAGCACTCCACCCCGATTCCCACCTGCATTAGAATTCACCTTTATGAGGCCAGAATTGTAACTGTCTTATTCACCACCATATCTCCAGTACATGGCATGGAACCTGGTATATACTATATGCTAAATAATGCATTGATTAGGAAAAAAAAGAATTCCTGGGGTGTTTCTTACAAATGGAGGTTCGCAGTCCCTCTCCGCCTTTCTGCCGAATTTATTAAATCTAGGATGGGGGGCAGACAACCTGCTCTTCTGACAAGCACTCTAGGTAATGCCAGTGGTTTCTGAACCACACTTTAAGAAATATTATCTAGATTCTCAGAAAACAAAAGAATTCTATGGTCAAGTCAGTTTGCAAAACACTGCATACTGTGACTTCCCCACTCCTCCTTGAGATCGCAATGCGTGTGTCACACGAAAGGTTCTGATGGGTACCATAATAGAGAAACTGGTGTAACTCCACTTACCTCAGAGTTTTCCCAAGCCTATTTGACCAGGAAACCTCTTCTTTTAGCACATCTGGAGGAACAAGGGTTCTGAGGAACACTGTTTGAGAAATGCTGCCATAGGGGGGGTTCATGTACCCCCCGTGCTTCATCTGTTCTGGTCTTTCACTGCCTACAGCTCAATTCATATCATCCCCAAGGAAACCCTTTCTGAAAGGCAGACATTCTCCTTTACCACTACCAAACTTTCTTTCGCACTCTGCCCTGCCATAATAATCCTATGGGTGGCCCCATCACAAATACAGCCTAGAGCTGGCTAGAGATACACTTCTATCAAGGAAAAGAAGAAAAAAGAAAATCTAAAAGTTCTGAATGAAGTTATAGAGACTAAAGATCCAAGCCGCCTGTCTCACATCCCAGAGCGCTCCATATTACATATGACCACCTTCATCGTCTATTTGATTCTTGCAGCAACCGATGCAGGGAGTAAATGAGGACTTGGTATCATTCCCATTTTACAAAAGAAGAAAATGAGGCCCAGGGAAGTCAAGTAAGCAACTCACCCAAACATGGAATGGAAACCAAAGTCTTCAGACCCCTACCCCAGTGCCCCTCTGTACACTGGGCACTGTGGTCCAGGACGAGCTACTGATTTTGGCTCCTCAAAGACCGTTAACTAGCAGGATCCCTCCCTTAAGTCAGAAACCTATGAAATACAATAAAGAAAGGGCTCTGCCCATAAGCCTTTAGAGTCCCCACATGTCCCCTTCAGATGTGCCACAGCAAGCCCCACCTCCTTATCCTCCTCTAATTAAACCCAATTTTTTTCACTTACCAAAACAATGAACTGTTTTCATTCCATTTTTTCTTCTTTTATTTAAGTTATAATACTGCAATGCCATTGTTTTCTATTTCTGCCATTATAAGTGCCCTGCAATTTATCTGTTATAGAACAAGCAGGCTTTTATGGGCTAACCTGGGAACCTAACTTCCTTATATGACATTGGAACTGGAACTCAACCCATTTCCCATTTCCCTATAGAAACAACCAACTAACAGAAGAACTGTGGGAAGTGGAAATTCATTTACACATCAGAAACGGCCTAAAATCCCTTCCAGGGGTGCCCCCTTCACCTTTCACCATGCCGACGGCCCCATCCCACCTGTCCCACCAGCAGCCCAGCAGAGCAGGTCGCGGATAAAGCCCAGGTCTCCCCAGGCAATCTCTTCAAGGCATTTCCCAGTTATCTGCCTTGTGCGTTAGTCCAGCAGCAGCACTGTCTGCACAACCACCAAGCACAGGCTGGATGCTGAGCCACACCCTATGGGCTGACTCTCCAGACCTCTTGTCCAGGAAGGAAGAAAAGTGGCGACACCCCGCCCCCCAGAACTCCCCTTTATGGAGGAGAGGACAGTGGCCTTGAAGTGAGAGGTTCCCAACAGGACAACACTGCCATCTCCTGGCCTGGCTGAGTACAGCATGCCTCCTGCACTGGGCCTCTTTGGCCCCAACCATAGTGATTCGTGCTCGACAGACATTCCTTCTTGATCCTCTCCATCACCCAGGTGAAGCGCTTAAGAGAATGACCTGGAAACTTTTTTTAGCAGAGAACTTGCTCCAGCAAATGATTATGTTTCGCCAAGAGCTCTTCATTACTTATACTTGTTTTTCCATCTGCCATGCTCTACCTCCATTTGCATTTCTCCTGTCCACACTCTCTCTCTTTTCACACACCACACCTGCTTCTTTTCCTTCACAACATTCCCTTGATCACAGTCCCTTGGGTCATTCTTTGTTTATCTCCTTGGCTCCTTCAGCACTTTCTGGCTTTAATGATCCTTGAATCCCTGAGAATTCTAAGTTAAAAAGCAGAGCTCCTGATGTCATGTGACAAACATAAACTCTGAGACCCTACTCCCAGGGGAAGCTATTGTCAAGAACAACCAGCTCTGAACTCTGCCACAAAAGGACCCCTCCCTGTCTTTACCACCCATTCCCCTCAAATCCTGTTGATTCTTCCTCCTAAGTATCTCTTTAATCGGAGCCCTTCTCCCCTTTCCCACCACTTCTGCCACAGACCAAGTCATCCCCTATTGCCTGTTGCAATAGCCTTCACTAGTTTGTGAATCTCCACCCTTCCCCCAAAACTTCCCTCAACACCTCCCCCCATCCTCTCTCCTGCTACCAGACTGATATTTCCGAAATACAAGCCTCCCAACACATGTCCCTCCAAGGTTTACACACCTCTGAGTGTTCTCCACTGGCCAACTCTTTCATTTTAGCAGTGGTTCTCAGCCCCGCGTGCGTGCGTGTGAGAATCCCCTGGGAGCTTTAAAAAGCTCAGATGCACAAGGCTCAGCTGAGACCTGTGGAAGCCAAGTCTCGGGAGGTGGAGCAGGATCTTGATATGTAACAGCTCCAGCTGATTCTGCAGGACAGTGAGCGCTGAGAACCACAGGACGACTCCCAAGGCCAACATGAGAGTCCCCGCCCATCTCTCCAGCCTGGCCCCCACCAATCTCACCTCACCCCACAAGGAAACCGCCTTCCGCCCTCAGACACGCCACACTCCACCCTTCTCATCTTTGCTGCATTGTTTCCTTTTCCCGAAGTGCCCTGCCTCCTCCCACGCCTCTTATTTCTCCCCTGGCAACTCAGATTCATCCTTCCAGACCTAACGCCTACACCACACCTGTGAAGCTTTCTCTGGCGCCCCTGCTCTGCTCACTGCATCCAGTCCATACCCCTGCTGACTCACTGTCCCCATGGTGCTACCCACTGTCAGTTTGTCCCCACAGTCATCCCCACCACACTGCGGGCAGGGGCTGGGTTCTGTCCCTCACTGCTTTGCTAGAATCTTGCATGGAACAGGCAATGGCTTGGAGACCTTATCAAATGCTTGGATACTTCTGTCCTTGCTTCGACTCTACTGCCTGGCTGCAGCCCGTCCCTCCAATGACAGCTTTTGTTTTCTTTGGCTTGTCCTAAAGGGTAGGAATTGTCCCTTAAGCTTCAAAACCCTGATGGCTCATAACCTGGCTAGGAAAGGTATCTGACCCTCTGAAAAGCATGTCTATCCAGAAAACCATTCCTGTCAGAGCTGGTCACGTTAAAATGAAGGTAGGCACAGAGGTTTAGGGCTGGAATGTTCTCAGGCAGACAAATATCCTTTGATAATGAGCCTCCCCCGACTTCCTTCTCTGTCCCTTGTAGAACCCTTAAAGAGTCAGCTGAGGTTTTCTCCACCCATCCCTTCAGGGGCAGCCTGGGTCCTTCAGGGACAAGAAAGCAGGACTCAACTCCCGTTCCCCACCAGTTCTCTTGTTGGCCGGTGGTGGAAGAACACTGGGGTCAGAGAGCACGGAGTGTGCTGCTGCCGTCACAGGTGCCTCCAGAGCAAAAAGACACTCGGCAGACGGCCCCCTACACCAGAGCTACTCAGAGTGGTCACCAGTCCAGCAGCAGCCCCAGCCCAGACCAACTGAGTCAGAAGGTCTGGGATGGGGCCCAGCCCTCTGTGCTTCACCAGGCACACTGACCAGCCTGTGAAACGTTGGGAAGCGCTGTCCACCATGCACCACCCCCAGCTCTGAATCATCCAGGGTTTGATCCACTTTGCAAAGGAGGCTCTTCTTTTCTAAAAAGCCTGCACCCACTGGGACGAGCACAGGCTCCTGAATCACCAAGAGGACGACCCTCCATGTAAACAGAAGACAAGGGGACTCCAAACTGGGAAGCTGTACAGAGGGACCTTTAAGATGGAGGAGAAAATCAGCTCAGGTTCTGGCCCTGATGAAGCTGGATCAAGACTAAAGAAATCTGGGAGATCTCTGCAAATATCCCCTCCTGGGAGCGGCCTGCAGAGTCCCCCACCTCTGCCACCAATCACTACCTCCGTTAGTCCTGCTGTATTCTTCTTCCAGGGCACTTAACCCATCTTTAAATTGTCCATTTAGGTGTTGTTTACTGTCAGTCTCCACCACCAGAATTTAAGCACAGGGCAGGCATCTTAGGTGTGTTCACTTCTATAGCTCTGGTGCTTAGAGTAGAACCTGACACATAAATGAGTGAATGAATGAATGATAGCACACACTCCATTAGTGCTAGGACCACGTCCAGCCTGCTCACCTCAGTGGGCTCACCTTCACTGCTCACCTCTGCCTCCCAAGCACACTGCCTGGTAAGAAGCAGGCAGGCACTTCAATTCTCGCTGAATCAACGAACAACGTGCAAGCACATTTTTGAACGATCAGCCCCAACCCTGCAACTGTACTCCATTCAGACCACACAAGCAGATCTAGCAGTGACTCTGGCAATATTCAGTGTGTGTGTCGGGGGGTGGGCAGTGCTGAAAACTTTCAAGGTTGACAAAAACTGTCTCGAGAATATGACTTGGCACTCAGCCTGACGTTAAAACCTGGCGGACCCGAGGGAGTGACTGACTCCCCAGTCCTGGAGGGGGCCTGCTTCTCTCAAAGCATCAGTCTTCTTCCCAGTCACTCACTTCTGGCTCCAAATACCATTATTTGCCATCACATGTAGAGACCACAGCCCACCAAATTCCATGATAATGCACAAATTATACCTTCCCTTGCACTTAGGTTAAATTTAGAATTCAAGTGCACTTATGTGGGGAAAATAACACAAGCCAAATTTTTAAAAAATCAAGTGGTTTATTATTTTCTTTTTTCCTTGAATAGGAATTTAAGTTACTTCAATGGGCACTTGACTTCACTACAGAAAAATCTTCTCAAGAGATAGGAAGACAAACAGAAAGGATCTGACCTTGCTTAGCGTCCATCCAAACAGGAACCCTCTGGCGCTGAGCACTTTCAGGAAAGCCAGGGATCCAACAGTGTGGGGGCCGGGGAAAGGAGGGAGCCTGAGGATCTGACGCCATGAAAGGGAGTCACAGAAAAGTCTTTAGGAGGAACCAATTACCAAGAGAGTCAAATTATTTAAAGTTGAAACGAGTGAGAATTTATTCACAACATATGCACATCTATGAAAGTGATTATGCAAATAGCTGGAAAGGGGGCACTTAAAAATAGCAGTAACATGGAAGCTTTGGTCTCCAGCAGGCTGGATACTGGTCAGAACTTAGCTAAATGTGGGTCCATCTTGGTCCCTTTGGGTTCCCTTTAACCTTCCTCATAGCACGAGCAATTTTTTAAAAGAGGAAGATTTACACTTCTTTCGTCAAAACCCAGTGGTAATGGAGATAATGAGCCATCAGGCCACCTCAGCCTCTTGGTCATTGAAGAGAACCCCTCTTTGGTGCTTCTTTCTAGAGAGATTTGTATTAGCAGAGCTTTAAATATATATACCAATTTCCAGAGATTTCCAATTGGTGAAGGGCTAAATGATTCTTTGTTTTTCCCCCTAATCCTTACATTTCTTACTGAAGGTAGACTGAAAAACCTTGCAGTTCCAGTGCTGTCTTTCCCATACACACTGTGCAACTATTATCGTGTTGATTTTCAGGGCCCCCAATATAACGGGCAAAAATGCAAGTGACAGAAAGTAACCCCTCTGGTTTGAAGCTTAGTGACATGCTTTGTCCTGCAGGCTATCCAGCCATCTCAGAAACTAGAGGCCCTGAGCATCCTTCACATGTCCACTAGCCAGTCACCACACCCACCCCACCCCAAGCTCACATAGCCCCAACCCAGGACTGGTCTTGTCTCATGTGACGATTTCTCACACAGGCATCAGAATGTTCTCGTCTTTCCTCCTAGCGTCCGCTTCTTTCTGTTCAGGACGTGCTCCCCACTGTAGCCATGAGGGCGGATTTTCAACTCCACATAAGGAATGGAGAATTCATGTCCTTTCCACGGCTCCCAGTTCACCCCCTACATAAAAAAAGCTGACATCAAGAAAAGGCACCTGGGAGGAGGGTGGGGTGGGTTATGGCACAAAGGAATGCTCCTTTGCCAGTGAAACCACTCCCTGTCTGCTTGGAGGAGAGGAAAAAGGACAAGTGGTGACTGGGGTGGTTTTGCTAAGAGAAGTGAGGGCTGAATCTAGAAATATGCGCTCTCTGCTGGCCAACTGGGGTTAGACAGGCTGATGAGGACTTGGAAGCCCCCTATGGTTGGAGGGATGGGGTGCAAGCCCAGGAGGCCAGAGCCGCAGCAAAGATAACACAGGGTCAACCTGGCCAGCGATGATCACATTATCTTTGCCTCACTCTTCTCCTTTCCAAAAAATTAAAGGCAAAAATAAACATATTAATTGGCCAATTGTGTAAAATCATTTTCAATTTAGACTGTTTAGATATTAGCTCTGGGGTAACAAATAGCCTGCTGAAAACTAAATTCCATTTTACATCTTTTGACTGGTGAGTGCAATAATATTTAATTCACTTAATAACCTTGCAACCTGGCCAATAAAGAGCCCAAGTGACCAATTTTATGTATTTTAATTTGTGAGGTAAATAATAAACAAGAAGCTAAATGCCTCGCAGACTGTGAAAAGCACATTAACCAGATGAATGTCTTTTATTAGTAATTATGGGGATGGTTTAGGACACGCTGGCTGCTCATTTCAAACATCTGATCTCTGATCACAGGTTTCCCTGAGTCAGCCCACATGCTGCCACCATGATTCATGGGCCCACCCTCCTCGGCTTCCCTGGGGGCACATTTCTTCTTCCCTTTGGAAAATCACATAAGGATTAGAAGCCCCCACTGCCAGGTCAGGACCAAACTAACCAAAATGTATCTGGACTTTGGATGTGCTAATATTTACAGTATGATTGGTTGGAGGTAAGCTCTGGGGAGAGGTGGCTTCCTGAAGGCAAAGATCAGGACCCAGGATGGGAACCTAGAAACCCAGGATGGGGACTCAGACAGTTCACAGAGGGGACGGATTAATGAGGAGGAGGAACAAGGCTGCAATTTTCAAGAAGCTGGGAGGGAGCAGGCAGGAGATGCTCGGTAGCTGGCAAGGAGTCAAGATGATGTTCATGGGTCATAGAGGTTCAAGAAATCACTGGTAGGAAGGGGAGAGGAGCCCTCGAGAGCTCTTAGCCCTGTGAGTACACTCCTGAAATGGAGGGACTGGTTTAACACAATGCTCTGGGTAGACTTTGGGTGGCTTTGGATGAAGTGGATACAAGGGTGGGTCTGACCTAAGGCAGAAAAGACTTTGTTTTCCTGGTGATCAAAGGACTTGAGAGAAATCACTCTGGTTTAACTGGGAGAACCACTAGAAGGAATTATGAAGTGTCTGTTACAGATGGAATGTTTGTGTCCCCCTAAAATGCATGTGTGGAAGCCCTAACCCCCAGTATGATGGCATTTGGAGGAGGGTCCTTCGGGAGGTAATGAGGGTTAGATGAAATCATGAGGCTAGGGCCCCCATGATGGGATTAGACCAGAGCTCGCTCTCTCCACCATGTGAGGACACAGTGAGGAGGCGGCCATCTACAAGCCAGAAAGAGCTCTTGCCAGTAACTGAATCTGCCGGTGCCTTGATCTAGGACTTCCTAGCCTCCAGAACGGTGAGTAATAAGTGTCTGTTGTTAAGCCACCCAGTCTACAGTATTCTGTTATAGCAGCCTGAGCTGACTAAGACAGGGCTCATGTGTGAACTAGTAAAGCAAGACGGTGTGTGACCCACATCATCTGCCTCTATTCAGCAGGGGGCAGCCTGAGCTCCCACCCACCCACTAAGTCAGTCAGCAGCACTGGTGGGAATTCAGAGTGGGGAGGGGGTCTCAGCAGATGGACAGGGAGGGCCTTGGCCTTGAGGCCATGGAGCCTGGAGGAGAAACTCTACTGCCCTGACTGGAAGCATCAGAAGCAGAGGGGCAGCCAAACCAACCAGGAGGGTGTCTCTTTTGGGAACTGAATGTGGGCAGAACCTGGGGCAAAAAAGATGTTTGCCTGTCACCTACCTCACTGTGCTTGGTCTCCCCATATCTGCCATTGGGGTTGGCCAAGTGGCAGTTCTTGTACCACCAGCCGCCATGATGTGTCAGGGCACAGTTGCTGAGGGCGATATCGTTGTCTCTGTCAAAAGTCGTAAACTTCCACCCGTTGTGGTAAGAAAGAGCGTCCCCTGCACAGAGAAAAGATGAAAGGTGAAAGCCAAGTTTCACCACTGATCATACCCTGGCCCGAGAGGAAAATCTCCAGGCATGAAAACGCCAAGGATCCAGTCAGTTATGTGGCCCCTCCCCTCTCACAATGGCCAAGAGGAGAACATGATACAGATGAACAGATTCTCTTTCCTGGCCCATCACCCAAACTTCAGGCCTGTTTCTCCAAGAGCCTTAACGGCATTTTTACTTAGAAGCTTCACAGTCTTGTGAAATATCCAAATCTCCAAAACCAAACTCATTGACCCTCCCCATAGAACCCGACCACCCCTTCTACACAGCTAACCCCTCTCCCATCCTCCGTTTCTGCCCGACCATCCTCCCAGCCACCCCGACTTGAAACCCCTGGGCCACATTTGACAATCCTGTTGTACCCCTTTATCAAGCCCTTCCTTCTGCAGGTCACTCATATGCACCCCTGCTTTCATGGCTGCCACCCTGGGCCTGGTCTCATCTCTTTGGGCCTTCCTA
Organism: Tapirus indicus; assembly: GCA_031878705.1. Taxonomy (NCBI): domain Eukaryota; kingdom Metazoa; phylum Chordata; class Mammalia; order Perissodactyla; family Tapiridae; genus Tapirus; species Tapirus indicus. The sequence goes on from CM062922.1 coordinate 84,272,577, forward strand.
GCCCTTCTGAAGCTTAAATATCCATTTTCATCGTCTCAGACCTAATGTCTTACTTCCCACCACATGGAAGTGAATTATTCCTCCTTGCTTTGCAGGCCTGTGGCTTGGCTGTTCCCTTTGCACAATTTCATAGCCCACTGTCCCCACAGGCACCCTCCACTTGTGGAGTGGACAGGTCCACCTTCCATGCCTCTGCTCGCTGATTTCTCTCTTCCCTGCATCGGTCCAAATCCTAACCATTCCTCAAAGCCCAGCTGGACTCCACTCCTGAGGAAGATTCTCTTTATTAATCCTCCCACACACCCTCCTAACACACACCTGAACTTCTAGAGCGCTTCTGGGCACATATATATAATTTAGTGCTTCATTACATCCTGTCTGAAAATGTGCTGCAATTATTTCTCCTACTTCCCCATCATATTTGTCATCCTTTTATAAGTTTACTTTTTAACTCGGCTCATAAAAGGCAATAAGGGCCCATATCAATCACAAGCTTAATCAAGTTCTGTCCTACAATAACAGTACTTACATCTGATCTCTGAGTTTACCAATCATCTTCACATATATATTCTCATTTGATCCCCACAAGAAGCCTGCAGGGTGGGTCGGGCAGCTCTTAGTCCCATGAGGAAACAAACTCAGAGAGGTCCGACTCCAGGGACCTGTCAAGGTCCCACAGTCCACAAGCAGCAGAGCCAGGACTCAAATCTCAGTCCTCAGATTCCAAGTCCTGGGTTCCTTCTGAGACACGATTCGCCTGTGGCTTCCTTATTTCAACAGAGGGCTTCAATTATGCCAGCAAGAGCGAGCTGTCTCTGGCAGTCTACAACAATAGTTCTCAAAGTGGGGCCCCTGGACCAGCAGCATCAGCATCACCTGGGAGCTTGGTAGAAATACACATTCTCAGGCCCCACCCCAGAACTACAGAACCAGAAACTCCGGGGTAGTTCCCTGCAATCTGTGCTTTAACAAGCCCTTCAGAGGACAACAAGTTCTTCTGATGCAAGCTGAAGTTTGGGGACTTTCGTTTTGCAACTTCATTCATTTATTCAGGAGACATCAGGAACACCTGCTATAGCCCAGCACCCTCTGGGAGTAAAAACAGAGTAAGTTCTTGCCCTCAGGAACTTAGGGGGTGGTTGTTATTCTTAGTGCCGCTGAGTCGATTCCAACTCCCAGCGACCCCGTGTACAGCAGAGCAGAAACCTGCCTGGTCTCTCTGCACCACCCTCTCCCCTTCTGGTGCTCCATCCGACAATGCTCTGCTGCTGATCACAGGGTTTATTCATAGTTGGCGGCGGTAGGGGGCAGATATATAAAGCGTTGACACACATTGTGTAAGGGGAAGATCCCAGTTTGTCCCACTGACTTGGGAGCTCCAACAACAGCTCCTCTATACCTCACCCAGCAAAAGTAGGAGGAGCGAGAACAGGGCTCTCAGACACAGCAAAACCACTCTGCCCCCATCAGTTCTCTCTGATCAAAGAAAGGCAAACTCACCTTATTCACACACATTCCTCCTCCCTTCAGAGTTCTTGCAGACAGTTAACTACAGGTTAACATAACACCCAATGGCTCCCTGAGTAACGCTCTCTCGATGAGCACAGCTTACCTAACTTGCGTATCAAGTTCCCAGTGCTGTTTCCTAGGAATCTGTGCAGAGGCTGTGTCTGAAAGATTTGTTTGTGGTTATCTAACCTTGGGCACTGGGATGAAGAGAGGGGAAGCAGGTTTTGGCCTGAGTGCGGGAATTTTTTTTCCTGCAGATGGATTTTCTACCTTCTTGAAACTGAAGCCATAGTGATGTTCAGGGTAGAGATAGGATGTACTCATAAATCAAAATATAACTTTTCTCTGGTCATCAGGCCCCAGCTGAGAGAGTTCTCCGATTTATTTAAGCTTATCTCCCTATGTAAGATAAGGCAGAAAAGCCAATGGTGGTTAGACTCCCTCCCTTCTATTGGTGTTTTAGGAGAAAACCTGGATGAGATAAGCACCCCACTTCTACTATAATGACTTTGGGTGGGAAGCTGGCTCTTCTCAAGGAGTGTGTGGGAGGGGTTGGTGGCAGGCCCATAGAAGGTCTGAACCCAAGCCCAGGGTGCGGCCACTGTCATCACCCATCTCATCAAAACATCACTTTGAGACCAACTCTCCTCCTCCAGCACTTCCTGAGACAGGAAGGATGACCCAGGCTGCTGAGCCATCTCAGACCAGAAGCCGTCATTAAATCACATCCCCTATAAGCCACACAGGCACAGGACCATGTGTCTAGATGTTGAACATCTTCTCTCCTGGGACCAGGAATGGGCCAATGAAAAAGTGATTTGTGCCATCTCTAGCTTTCCCTTTTATCCATGTACCCAACAATTTTTTTTCTCTAAGCGCCAGTATTTAAAAATCCACTCAAGCAAGGAGGGCACTGGCATTTGGGGTCGAACAATTCTTCACTGTGGGTATTTGGCCTCCCTGGCCCCAGCCCACGAAATGCTGGTGGAGCTCTTCAGTCACATTACCAAGTGTCCCCCGGGGGAGGAGGGGACCCATCCCTGGTTGAGCAGTGCTGAGTCTCCTGCAGGTGGGACTTGAAATCAGCCATAAATGATGGGTCAGCCCGGTGAAGTCATTCTGCACCATTCCAAACAGCTATCTATTTATGTTCTTATTACAATCTCTAAACAGATGAACAGCATCTTGAAGGTGGAGCTCATAAACTGTCCTTCCTGCCCCACTCCAAGATTCCGAATCAGAAACTAAAGTGACACAGCATTACCTGGCTGAAATTTCCTTCACGGAGGCATAATGGGCTTTATGACAGGACTTCACTGGAAGCAAAAGTTGAAGGCCCACATGAACGGTCTGAGTATTAAACAAGTCTTAAACCACCCATTTCCGCTAGGGCTGTACATCTCTAGTTCTAATCAGAGCTAAAATGGAATTAAAAGCTGGAGAGAGCTGGCGTGGGCAGAGAGATATCAAAATGTTCACCTTCTATTTGAATGCCACGTCCTCTAAACAGAAACTCATCATTTAGGACATAAGTAGCCAGAAACTTCCAAAATTTCAAAACCCTCCTCAGTGACCAATCAGCATACATAAGGAAGGCTAAAACTCCATTAACCACACCAGTGTAACTCAGAATGTGAAAGGAAGAATGCCAGTACACCTGGGAAGACTAGATCACTGCCTAAATGCTGCGCCATTTCAAAGTCTCTCAAAGCTTCCTTAAAAAATACCCCCCTACTGTTGGCCTGAACAACCTCAGAATTAGAATTATCCACTAATCACAGTCAAAATGCCAATAGAGCACCTGGGAGAAAAATCTCATTAATTCACAAATGTGTTGACTCCCTTCCACTCATTTCCCCATTAGCATCAGTTCATTTACTGGATTATTTTAAGACAAGCCTCAGAAAAGGGACATTTGAATGGTAGAGGAAAGGGGAATGGGCAGCTTGGAGGGCGGGCCTGAGTGAGGTCCCGACCCAGGAGGCCAATGAGGGCACTGGGTTTCAGGGAGAGATGTGGGACACAGGTGCCAAAGGGAAACACCCCAACTCCATATCTCGTCTGGGGAAGGTCCCACGAATGGAGTCTCTGAAGACTGGGACTCTTTAGCCTGAGAAAGGTAAGGCTGACTGATCACCATGGTCAATAGTGAACATGGTATTGGAAGGAAAAGGGATGACCAGATAGTCTCCATGTGGACTGAGACCAGAGCTGGAGGAGGCCCGAGGGGTCTAAGGGAGACTGCAATGTGAGCACCCCATGTACCTAAGGGTTGGGGGCTCCTGAAATCAGCTGTCTGGACTACAGTCTGATCTTATGGAGCAGTGGGGAGGTAGGCAGATTGCTTAGTCCTACAAAACAGCGTCTTTATATCTCCCTCATTCAGTTAATATCCTTATAATCATAAGGATGTCCATCTGTGTTTCTCAATTGTATTCAACTGCCCTACTTCTATGCCTGACTTTCATGCTTTTTATTGTACCTTTAGCGTAGTACAGTGGACAATGTACGTCTAGAAGCTGTCTATAAAGTATAAAAGGGTTGCCTGGCCTGTTTCCAGCCTATGGAGACCCAGACACTGAGGGAAGAAGTGACAGCCCCCACTAGTGCAGGACTTTCTAGCTGCAGTGTCTTTTTTTTTTTTCCCAAGGATGGTTTTTCCCTGAAATAATTCTTTGCACACTTTTCCCCACCCAGCCCTCACTCAGAACCCTTGAACAGTTCTCCCGTGTCTGCTGCCCAGGCTCCTCACACTCTAGTAGGTGCCTACCCCTCCCACTTTGTCTCCTCCCTTGTCACCAGGTCACCAAACTCACCCCTTCACTGACCCCCATGGAAGCTATTTGCACCTCAGGGACTGTTCTTTACAATATAAAACATCCATAAGATTATATAGAAAGGTCTTGCTAGCAATATCATATTTTAAACTCACCTACTGTGCGCCAGGCTCCATGCTAAGCACTGGGCAACAAGAACAATGCAAAATTCATGTGATTTTCTAAAAATCAAATTATAAGACCTGAAAAAGTTTTGCATTAGCAGTTGTCCACTTCAGGTCATGGTGTCTGTTCACAGCCTTCTGCTATTTGGGGTCCCTGAGCAGATAATTTTGAGAAGGCCTACAAGGCTTCAAGAGTACACCCCAATTTCCTTGCCTTGGTTCAGTCCTTGCTCCCCACCGAACTCCCCCAGGACTGGGGAGCCCCTTCCTTTCCTCTCATCTAAGTTCTACCCTTTCAGACCCAACTCCAGCCCACATCCTATAGGAAGCTTCCTTCACTGGCCTCAGGACTCAATGTGCCCTCCTTCTCCACACTCCTGTCACTTTTTATTCTCCTTACCACTTATCTGACTCTCTGCAAAAGTCACCTGAAATTATTATTTATCTATTCACATGTGAGTCCAAGGGGAGAGACCATGTCTTATATTATTGGTCAATCTGGCTGGAAACACTCCTACACAGTTACACCAAAGTCAAAAACATGTAAAGTCAAACAGCAGACTTACTTGTTAGGGTTTTAAAAACTATAAATATAGGTTGAAAATATAATATTAAAACAATAACCACTCTTCCCCTCTTAAATATTCAATGGTGTAATCCCAGCATTTCCATCACGTTGCTTAATTGTGTTTTTTTCCTTCACAACCGAACACACAGTTAACTGGTTTAAATTCAATGAACAGCTAATCAAGACTAAAGATTCCCTGCTTTCCGCTGAACTGCTAATTTCTGTGTCGTCACAGTTGTATGAAGTTAATGAGACCTATACTTCTTATGGTTTGAATCAGCACCTTCATTTTTCTGTCTTTACTTATGGCAAATATTTTACCACAGAATATTTAAATAATAACATACACTGCTGTGCAAGGATGGCAGCCACACTGCTGAAGCTGAATGAAAGGTGGGCAGGCACAATGAAATCCCTCAGAATGTGGGTTTCTCAACTAATGTACAACAGCCTGAATTTGGGGAGTATAAGAAGAGGGTTTTTACTGGCAGAGGGACCAATGTACAATGTACAAAAGTTCCAATTTTATGACCGTCAAGGATTGCTTTAACAACTCTATTTACCTCCAACCCCCTGCAGGGAGCAGGGCCTTAATTGTCAATGAGGACAATTCACCTTCGAAAAACAACATTCCATCCCCCAGATCCATGGCATGTGGCAAACCAATGCTTAGACACCCAAGATGCAAGAGACCCCAGTCGTAAGCAAACGTAATTTCTCACCTGCTGTCCCTCTGTATTTCCCAACTGTGAGCCTGTACCGCTCCTTGCTGGAGGCCACTTGGAAGAAATCATACGTGGCATAGGCAGACTCATTGGCAGTCTGTAGGTCCACTCTTACCTCATACGGGGTAGGAGTGCCAGTGGTGAGATTGTGTAGCTTGTCAAGTCCTAAAAAGAAGGAATGGAATTCTAATAACCAATCAGCCGATGTGTGCGAGCACACATCATTGGCATCTGAGACTTTTAGCACCAAAAGTCACCTTAGCCTTTACCTCCTCTGCAAATGGGGGCCTTCCCCACCCTTTCTCTTTTGGAAGTTCATTCTCTCATCCTATTATTTCTTTGGCACAGTCACGCTAATGAGTGTGGAAACCATGTCCTCTGGGACGGAGCAGTGGGGGTAATTATGGGATGAACCAGCCCCCATTGACTCCATCTCTCTAAAGCATTAGCAGTTCTCTTTATCAAGGTTTCTGAAGGGATTTTGTACCAAGCAAACCATAAACACCTATCTATTCTATCTATGATGATTTTTTAATTTTTCATTTCCCAGCTGATGCTTTTGGCTATTTCACACCCTATGAACATTTGCTCCATAATAGAGCAGAAGGAAAAGGAAAAAATGATGCCCCTAATGACTGGCATGACTAGCAGAATTTCAGGGACTACGAACATGATCTCCCAATAATAACCCAGGATCCCCATCGATCAACTATTTCTCTACTCCTGTGGTTTCTAAGTTCAGGCTCCAGGCAGATCCTGTGGGGCTTAGATACAGCATAAAGACCACCTGCGACAGTCTCACCTCTCACAAACCCAGAGCATACGAGAACCTTCCCAGCAACATGGCCCCACCAACACCCTGGTCGACAGATTCCTCAGAGTGTCCCTGTCACCTGGACCTCTTCCTGAATGTGGTGAGCTTCCTCAAGCTGCCTGACCAGCTTTTCAAGGGGGAAACCTCCCCTCCACAACCCTGCCCTCCTAGATTCTCGGAGACCATACCAAACCAGAACTCCTTCATGGGGTCTCCAAAGCCTTCCACGTAGGCCCGCCAACGCTTGAAGAAATCCAACTGCCCAGTGTTCCGCCTCTGGAAGACCTGAAAAGGGAGTGGACATTTAACTCTGACACACTTGAATAGACATGACTGATGGAAAGAGGATAGTAGGTTAGACTGGGGGCTGCTCTAAGAATAGACGGAAGTGGATAGAAGGTAAAATTGACAGATGTGGTGATAGATTGCAAGTGGAACTGAAAGACAAGAGAAAGTCAAGAGTGATTCTTGTGGTTTTGGCTTGCGTACTGGACGGCTCTTCACCGAGAGGGGGCATCTGAGAGAGGACAGGTCTTGTGAGAGCAGCACAGGCTCCCTGGGAACATGGTAAGTGTGAATCACTTCTGAGGTATCCTGGTGAATGAAGATGCCATACGAGCAGCTGAATGTAAGGGCTAAAGTTCTACAGAGAGATCTAGGCTAGACTTATCAAGGTGAGAGTGTGTCTGAGATGATGCCAGGTGTTCACCAAGTTCCATTTCACCTTCCTCCCCCCAGGAACACAGGAAGACTTCCTTTTTCAGCCTCCCTTTGCAGATGAGCTGGAGCCATGTGACTTGTTCTAGCCAAAGGACTGTAAGTGGGAGCACAGGAGGGTGGGGGTTCTCCATGCTCTCTCTTCCATTACCATGTGCCATGGTGCCTCAGTAAAGGTCACATGTTGACAGGGCAGAGCCACAAGTTAGAGTCAGCCTGAATCCCTGAGTCACCACTTAGAAGTGAGTGCCAAACCCACAGACGACTTTGCACACATGAGAAAAAAATGTTCATGTGTTAAATCATTGGAATTTGGGGTTGGTTTATTACGGCAGCATAGCCCATTCTATCCTAACTAATACAGAGAGCCACCAGGACAGAGACAGCCAAATGAAGCCATTGAAAAGATAAGGCCACCCAGGAAGAAAATAGGAACTGAAAAGAGAAAATGACCTAGAACGAAGCCGTGAGGACCCCCAATATGTAACAGGCACAGGGAGAAGGATGAGTACATTAAGGAGAGAGGAACCACTACAGATGACGAAGGACAATGAGGAAAACATGGAATCACCAAGGCCACAAAGAGAAAGGTGTGGTCAACAGGGTCAAGTGCTGATGAGAGGTCAACATGAAGCCTAAATTGTCCATAGAATTTAGTGACATAGAATCACTGGTGACTTTAACAAAGGCTGTTATTAGTGAGAGATGAGGGCAGAAGCCAAACTGGAATGGTTGAAGAATCAGTGAGAAAATGGAGACGGAGCTGGGTACCATTTCATGAGAGTATGGGCTGCCTTCTTTTAAAAAATTCCTCTATTTGGGAAAGGAAGGCAGTTCCAGTCAGAGTAAATTAGATTCTTTCATCTGAAGTAAACCTGAAAAGTACCTAAAAGCTAAACACACCTATATGTGCTACTGGAATTGATATTACATATAATTCCTCATGGCCCTGAGAGCCAAGCTAAACGCCATTCACCCGAGAAATGATCCTGGAATTCTGGAAGGCTGGAATTGTATCTTTCTCTCCACCTACTTTCCTTTATATTCATCCAAATGCAGAAGCCCCAACACAAAATCCAATCTCCCTCGTTTCCACCACACTTCACAGCAAGTGCCTTGAAGTAAAACACATTATCTTGAATTTGGTAAGGTAAACCTCAATATTTGTGCTTTCTTCACATTTTTCTCTGGGAAGCCCCAGGGAGGGAGGAGAGAGCAGGTTGCCTGAGACAATGTGTGAGCTCCACATAGGAGCACACATTTCACTCCTTCTGAAGCACCAATCCATCCATGTTTGCTGGCCCGGAAGCACTGAACTAAGGCATCAGTGGGCAAGAGACAGCCCCAGGCTCCCAGAGTCAAACCACAGCCTCCTCAGTCATTCCTATTCCTCAGTCTCAGTCAGCTCATTGTCAAACAGGGCTAGAAGCAGGAAGGAAGTGTCTACCTCAGAGGTGCTGGGAGGGCTAAATGAGATGGTACATGTAAAAATGTTCTGTAACAATAAAGAGCTGCTGAATGGGACTTAGGAATGACCATGGCAAACTGACACACTGCATTAACAATGTTGTTCCCTTTCCCCTCTTCTCAGGTGAGAGATGTCCCATTCCTTTCGTGGCCTCCTTCATTTCTTTATTCATTCGTTCACTTATGTAACAATCGTTTATTGAGCATTTGTTAAGTGCCAGCTGCAGGGCAAGCATATATGATGCCATTTTACAGATGTGCAAGTTCAGAAAAGAAATTAGCCAGAGTCATACAGCTAATTATTTAGTGGCTGATGCAAGAAGAAAACATTGATCTCATCTTTCCATCAGAAAACTAGAAAATACCAGCTCTACTGAGTCTATTTTCCAAAAGGGATTTCTTAAGACTCTGAGACTAATTGTTAATTTCTTAGCACAGCGCCTGTTTCAGTCCCTTCCCTGGGACTCTTCCTGTATTATGGACAGTGGAATCCTAGGGTGGATATGGCACCAATGGTTGGCTCCATGCACACGGCATCAAATTACGTTCCCGCTAAGTAATTAGTTACATGACAAGGTCAGGCTCAAATCCAATCCTGCCCTCCTAGGACAGACACATTACGAAAGCATTTGGTCTCCATCTCCAATCAATGAACATAGTGCCCAAGTGTGAGAGGAGCTTTCTGGCTTTTATTATTATTTTAATAACGTTTCAGTTTGGCTAGGGAAACTCCAAAAGATGGTTTCAATGCTCTTTGTATCACTGTTTAGACCCAGCTCTACACTTACTAGCTGTGTCCTTGGGCAAGTTAGTTAACCGTGACAAGCCTCACTTCTCTAAACTATTAGATCAAGATTTACTTAATAGCCCATTCGTCATGCTCTTAAATCGAGGTCATTAATCATAATAACTCAAAGTATTGAGGCCAGACTCTGGCACATACAGATATAATAAGTTATTATTATATCTCAATAAATGTTAGTTTGCATTTTATTATATCGGATTCCAAGTGAACTGACCCACAGGGATCATTTGTACATCTTGATCAGGCAGTCTTGATTGACTCATTCAGAATCTAGTCCATTTCCACTCTGTGAGGTGAAAACACCTTATAATGAACTATTTGGGATAACAAAACCCCTTAGCAAATAAGCCTCAAGGGGAAAAAAATCTCTTTCTGTCTGGTTCTACTCTACAGAACTGTTATTGCACTCTAGAACTTACTCAATGTCCTAAATGACCAAACCAGAGGAAAAAATGAAAATCTTCTTTAAACGCCTGTGGAAAGAGCCTCTAATGTGGTCCTTCAGACTTGTAGACGGAAAACAATGAGGGAAATAGTTGAGACATTTAAGTGTTCCCTGATGGTCTTCATTCCAGCCTCCCACCCACGGCATCAGTGGCAGAGTTCTTCTGGCCTGTGAATCAAACTGGTCACCTGCTGCCTGAGATGGAGAAGAATTTCCTTAAAAGGATTTTAGAAGCTCAATTTTAAAAAGAGCAATGTACTAAGGTCATCTTTCGGTGACAAAAGACTCTTGAACCCAAAAGACATGGAAACTGTAAAAGACTTGGTGAAGTTTTCAGGACTCCACATGTTTTCCAGAGGGTGGTGGCTTTGAGGAGAACCCTACAGAATCTCAGTTCATGTATTACCTTCGGGAGTCTGGGTCAGAAAACAGGACTTGGGATGGGGTCGGGGACCAGGGTTGGTTAGAACGCAGAGTGATTTTATTATTTCTGGAACTGACCCCTGTGTTCTGGTAAGGGTCATCTGCATGGATGTAGAAGGCAAGCTCCTTGAGGGCAAGGGTTTTGGTCTGTTTGGTTCACTGCTGCTTCTTGAATATATAAAATAGTGCTGGACACATAGTAGGCACTCAATAAATATTTGTGGAATAAAACGTGGGTATTCCCAGGCAGACAGATCGACAGGTCTCTTTCAAAAGATTGCTCTAGACAAATGTCTCCTTTCCTATGTGAGGTTGGCTTTCAAAAAGGCCACACTAGACAGTACAAAGATCCCACCAATGGTCAATTATGGGCACAAAGGCAGGGAACTGGCCCGAAGCCTGAAGGGACAGAATGCTTAAGAGTTACAACAGTGCTGACAAAAAGCAGTAGGTCCAACCCAACGTGTCTGTCAGGTGGAAGACCTCCCATGTCACATTCTGTTCTGTTATTTTCTTAATTCAATCCGGAATATCCCCGATCCAATCCAATGACTGTCTTTCAGCCATCAGATGCAGCTGTACAGATCATAAGTTTTCTTCGCTGCTGCTTATCAGCCGGTACGATTTTATCCGTGGCCGCTCAAATGTCTTTTGTTTCCCGGGCCCCTGAGCAAATGCGTCAATGAATACAGTTTGAGCACTATGAGATCATGCTTTCTCCTTCCCACCGTGAGTTATGGGTGCACAGCGGGTAAGGCTGCATGCTGGTTTGGGGCAGTGCGAGCCTCTGTCTGTTCAGGCACAGGGAGACGGGGTGGGGGCTTGGGGGGAGATAGAAGGATCAGATTGCAACCCGCAAGGGCAGCTCATCATATAATTGGATCAGGCTGCTGCAATCAAAGGAGGTGCCATGTGGTTTAAGCAGACAATAGCCCAAGGGAATAAACTCCACACGGAAGAGGGATGATCAGAACATTGCCAAGTTTCCCTCTTTCGGGCTTTAGCCTTTCAAATCAAAGTCCAAACGCCTTGTTTCTGTACTGTGGAGCCAGGATGCAGAATCTGGACAATAGGCTCCAATTCAGAGGATTGAGCCCCCAGAGAGGTCAAGCGTTTCCATCTCAGATGGCCTGAGATGACCCATTGGGAAGACCAATGATCTAGGAGGCTGGAGTCCTGAAATGTGGTCCCAACTTGGTCATTAATTCATGTGAGTTAGCCAAGGCACTTCTTGTGGGCCTCAATTTACCTATCTATAAAATAGGAATAATAATCTCTCTCACTTATTCTAAAGCTTTTGTGTGAGGGTCATGTTTATGAATGTGCTTTGAAGAGAGTGAAATGTAGGTAATACATACACATGGGGCATTATTAGACGGCGATAAGCCCATAAGCCTTCACAACATCCGCCTTAGATTAAGCAAGCCTGCTCTACCCCAGGTGTGAAGTACCTCAGGCTCTCTTCTTACAGTGGGAAGGGATCTCTGAAAACAGCTGCAAGCACAGAGCTCCTCTCTCCTGTGGATAAAGAAGAACTAAAGCTCCCTGGGCTGACAAACAAGGCACTGCCGGGAGCTCCCCGGGGCTCCGTGTGACTCACAATCCAGCCACCTCCATCCGTGTCCATGTCACAGTACACCTGCAGGGGCCGGCTGGCGTCACCGTGCAGGTAGATGGTGTATAGGCCACTGGCGACGTTGTTGTTCTGTTGAACTTGACTGCAGTCCGAAGGGTGTGGAAAACGGGCGCCAACTGGGAGCCAAGCAGAGGGACAGCGTAGTCAGGAGAAGGGCCAAGAAGAAGGGGAGTGAGGCTATTCCACAATTTTAAAATAATTTATTTTGTGTAGAAATTATTTCATAATCTCCTACTACTTTGCTTCTTTCAGCTCTTCACTCACATCTTAATTTTTCTCACTTACTCTGCTCTCATCAAACCCTCCAAGTGTACTAGAAATAAGGTCAAGTTCACATCACTTCCTTTCCTGACCCAACACCCCCCCCCACCAAAATAACACTCCATTTCGCTCCCCTCTTTAGTCTCCCTACCATGGGATGGATTTCTTTTGAGCCCATAACCCCATTTCCATCTCCCCATGCCTAGAGAAATCCATGACTCTGTTGCCACTTGCTCCTCCTTGGACCCTTTTTCTGGCCTCTCCGATGGTCGTCCTCTACCGCATTCTCATTCAGAGTGCAAGAGTCTACATTACCTGTGGAGAGGATGGTGGACACGCTCCTGCTCCGACGATCACCTTTAAAGGCAACCAAGGACACAGGGTAGGTGACGCCCTGCTCAAGGCCTTGCATCTCAAACCTCTGGTCCCCTTGTCCGAGGTGCGCCTCCTACCAAACAAAGGAGACAGTAGACAGTCACTCAGTTGATCACTCCTGGAACCTTAAGTGTCAACAGAATCTCCTGGAGCTAATGTCAGAAGCTCTCTGAGAGCACAGTGTTTTGTCTCTTCGAAGGCTCAGTGCCAGCCCAGAATCCCAGCCCCTTCTCTGGAGGGCAAGGCCCTAGAGATTCAGTGCTGCTGGGAGCGCTAGCTGGGAGCCAGCAGCAGGCACTGCCCTGGGGACCTCTGCGCTCCAGATACACGCCGGGGCACCGCCTACAGCCGCCGCTGGCAGCACCAGGCAGGCAACACCAGGCTAAGAAATTAACAGGGGAGGTGAAACTGGCCATTGATATCTGTGAGGCAGGAAGACAGTTGGTTTTTCAATAAACTTCCTTCTCAATTTATCTTACTTCCTCTATACACACAGGGCTAACTTTCTTAGCAGGGCTGTCCTGAGCGTTAATTGAGATAATGAATAAATCAATGTGCCCTTCCTTCTTTCCTTCCTTCCTTCTTTCTTCCTTGCCTAGAAGAGAGAATAATAATTTTCCATTAGGACAATTTTTAAAACCTTTGCTGGCCTTCAGATTCCAGGTGGGAGGTATAACCCTTGAAATAACAGTTAATCAATAAATATTTATTAAGCACCTACCAAGTTCTAAGGTTCTAAGCCAGGTTCTAAGCACTAAAGGATAAACGAAACATACAAAAATTCCCTGTCCTCATGGAGCTGACATTTATTGAGGAAGACAGGCAAACAAAATAACATGGGGCAGATGTGTGGCCAGCAAATAAGCAGTGCGCTCAGCTAGCAGCAGGCACAAAGGTTAGTCCTATAAAATGAGACCACAATGTTCACAAATGACTGTGTTTAGCACTGTCCCTTGCATAAAGCAGGTGATCAATAAGGATCAACTCATTTATCAGCAGGTTGCCATGCGACCAGCAATCAAGCTGGTTGACCCTAGTCAGTTGCTTCATATGGAGGCCGGGCACGGGCACCAAGAGGAGAGACGAGGAGGATCCAGTACCTTGACAGGGCCGTCTGGGAACTGGTAGGTCAGAATGTAGCCGTCAATCTGAGCAGACGGGGGTGTCCAGGTCAATACCCCACCAGACTGTGTGACAGCAGACGAACGAAGGTTTTGGGGAGGGTCGATGTCTGTATATCAAAAGTCAGGTAACTACTATTACTAAGGTGCAACTGAGGCGAGGTAGCTGAAATGTAACCTACATTTTCTCTCTACATAACCTCCCGTTTCCCTCCCTCCCTTCACGTAGGCTCCGTTCTTCCTTGCTACCAGCCCTTTATGACTTTTGTTTCCAAAATTATAGACCCATTGAGGACAAGAGGATTAAGGAACAGGGGTTTGGGTGGGTCCCGGGAGAGTGAACCTAGGCCCCCACTTCCCCAACAGATTCCCAAGGAGTGGTGGGTGCGAGCCATCTAGATTAGTAGATGGGCTCTCAGAGATGGCAGGGCTCCCAAAGGGGCATGGAAGGATGGAGGAGCAGCAGATCTGAAAGAGCCCTGCACACAGAAACCAGGGGTGTCTCAGCAAACACCCACCTGGAAAGATGACTGAAATGCCGACGGGCACTCCCATGCCTGGCATTGGGATACTAACCAAGACTTTACATACAGCCCTGGGGAAGGAGCATGGCCCTAAATTTACTGAGATTTCTAACCAACAAGTGGGGGGGGGGAGGCTTATGATGGAAATTAAGTTGATATGGAAATATAAAGTTCTCTTTCTTACATATCTATGTATGTGGCCTTACGTGCATACTCTGTATAGAAAGAATCGTGGGAGAGCTTGTATAAAGGAGGAAAGAAAGAAAAGGAAGAAGAGATATAGACACAGCAGAGAGCTCTTCTGATTCCCATGCACTTTCCCACTCAAACACCAGAGGGAATGCGTGGGTCTGCATGTGTGCACTGGAGACTGGGAGAGCTAAAGCTCAGCAAAAATTCTAGTCGACACCATAATAATTGGTCAGATGGCTGATTTTTTTAAACGAAATAAGATATGAATGGAAATTTCCATTTTGAAAAATCATTATCATAGAAGGTGATTTTAATTTAGAAGTTTCCAAAAAAGACGTCTCCAGGCTATTTTCTACCCAGTAGCATTTCAGCTGAGAAATGAATTGCAGTATTTTAATACAAATCAGACAGCTGTTGTTTTGAATTAGGGTGTTTTGACAAATTCTGCGTTTCTGTAATATCAGCTTGGTTTGACTTTCAAAAGCATAACATCTGGTGTGGATTTTATTCTATCCATCACATGGAAAAACTGAATTTCCTGCTTTCAAAATCAAAGCAAAACCTTAACTATTTAAGTACCTTAAGCTGGTTTCTGCTACCTCTTTGACTGCCCACCCATCCCCTGGTTACAGACCTGAGATGTCTGTCTTAGTTACTTCCACATTTCTATGAAGTAGGAAGATGATAACGTTGTCTGTAAAAATGAGGAAAGTAAATAAGAACATAAAGAAGGAAGAGGGGAAGAAAGGAGCGAGGGAGGGAGGGGGACAGGGAGAAAGGGTGGAGGAAGGGAGGGAAGGAGAGAGGGAGGAAAGAGAAATGAGTAGGGAGGGAGAGGGGAGAAGGAGGGAGAGAGGGGGAGGGGAGAAAGAAGGAGAGAGAGGAAGAGAAGGAAAGAGGGAAGGGGAGGGGGAGAAGAAGGAGGGACTGGAGGTGGGGGTAGGGAGGGAGAGGAGAAGGAGGGAGGAAGACACTGGTTGCCTCTGAAGAGCAGCACTGGGTATTAGAGAGTCTGAGATACGGAAAAGGGTTTTTCTTCCTGCACACCTTTGTTTAGTTTGAAAATTCCTACTATAAGCATACATTACTTTTTTGATTAAAAATTTCTCCTAACTGTAACTAATCAAAATAATAACTTCGAGGCACCTCTAACTCTAGAAGCCACACATGGTGTACTCGGCCGCAGAGTGGACAGCCAGTCCTTGCCCAGACTGTCTAAAGAGGCCATGGACACCAGGGTGGGCACAGAGCTCCTCTCAGACCCCTCTGATATCTGATTCCCATGATGCTCAGTGAGACCAGAGGCCCTGTCATGCACATAAAACAGCAGCAGTGCAGGCCCCTTTGATCACCAATTGGAGAGGGACAGCGAGGGAAGAAAGATGCTCCCCCACTGTCCCCAGTCCAGAAGATGGAAACAGAAGAGGCTCCTGTCCTCTCTCTTCTCCAAACTGGAGCTGAGGCCCAACCAGGTTCTAATATCCAGGGTGGAGGGCCTGGGCGCTGGGCTGGGTGGAGAGGGTGTCAGGGAGGCTACCTTTTGCACAGCCATCTTCAAGAGTCACACAGGTTTACTTTCACGCCACCGCCTCTACACTCTTTCATCTTAATCTGAACTGTCATGTCAACGTATTACCTCAAAAAGGTAAAGAGAGAACTACTTTGAAAAACAGCCTCAGGAAAACAACTGCCTTCCTTGCTCCCTTCCCCACCCCTACTAAGGGAGGAAGACTGTCCTGACAGGTGTGAAGGGCACCCTGTCCCGGTCCCTCACAGTACCTGTCAGGGCCTTGGTGTCGGCCTTCTTGCTCTCTCGGTCCCCCTTCTCGGCCCACACGTGGACCTTGTACTCCACGCCCGGCCTCAGGCCCGTCAGGACGGTGCTGCTCTGCTCCTTCCCCACTGGAACCTCCCTCGTGTCTCCATCAGCAGAGGTGTAGCGCACCATGTACCTGTCGATGACGGCCTGCACCGGGTCCCAGGAGACCGTGGCCGTGTTCTCCGTCACCAGATCGGTCACCAGGTTTTGGGGGCTGTCAATTTCTTTAAGAAAATGTTGGAAAGGCCTAAGCTTTGAAGCCCTGGAAGAGATGCCCACCACCCCATCACCGTGATTTTCATCTCCTCGAGCTCTCTTAGCACGAGGCTATGGTATTCCCATCCAGAGTCGCTGGTGGGAGTCGAGGGAGAAAGTAATCCTGATTCTCCATTTCTAAGGATTAGTTATTATAAGCTTGACATACTTGCTTGGCTTTCAACTCCCTAAAATGTGGGACGAACAATGTCTTCTTAACAACATTATGATACATCAAAACCATCAATTAAACATCTGCCGTGGCGTTCACAGTAGCTAATTTATCATTTATCAAGGGCTACTTCACGGGCAATCATTCTAAACGTATTATCACAAGCATTGCAATGACCAGATGCTATAAATGTCTTTGCTGAGTCTGCTGAAAACATGGCTACTGCACAACTTGACTTCCCTTCTATGGGCTGAGTGGTTCCACAAGCAGCTCGTCACTGTCAGGGAAGGGCAGCTCATGGAGATCACCACGAGAGCTCACTGTCTGTCTTTGATCTTTAAGACTTTCTTTGTAAAGTCTTTCAGCTCAGGTCACATCTTTTGGTACCATGCACACTCAAATCCACAAGTTCTAACTTCAATTCCAATTGACCATCTTTCTCTTGTTACCTGTTGGGGCCTTGGTGTCGGCCTTCTTGCTCTCTCGGTCCCCTTTCTCAGCCCACACGTGGACCGTGTACTCCACGCCCGGCCTCAGGCCGGTCAGGACGGTGCTGCTCTGCTCCTTCCCCACTGGAACGTCCTTGGGGTCTCCATCAGCAGAGGTGTAGCGCACCATGTACCTGTCGATGACAGCCTGCACTGGGTTCCAGGAGACCGTGGCTGTGTTCTCCGTCACCTGGTCGGTCACCAGGTTTTGGGGGCTGTCAATTTCTTTTTAAAAAGAAAAGGCTGAATTTTAGAGCCAAGGGAGGATATCCCACCACCCCATCACCAGGAGCTCTCCATTCAAGTTATCTTTAATAATGATACAATTCCATTAAAATAGGAGTGAAAGGCCTCTGGTTTCCATTTTCCAAGGAAACAAACCAGTGGATATTAAAACTGGAAGGAATTAGATCTCCAAGTTTATGGAAATCTTCTGTCCTTCTAATTCCCACAAAAATAACAATAAAAATCTCTGGCGCAAGAAGATAAACCACCCAAATTGCTGTTCAAACAACCTCTTTTGTTATCCCCATGGTATCTATTTTGTTTCATAGAATTTGAGCGCTAAGAAGTCATATCTTCGAAGCTTCTTGTCTAATAAAAGGGGAGGAGAAAGGAGGCCCAGAGAAATCAAAGACTTGTCCAAGGTCCCACTGTTTTCTTGTGTTAAAACCAACACTAGACCCTCTTCGCTCAGAATTTTGAGCCCTCCCACCTTCTCAAGGACTTTGCTCCTTTTCATCTACTCTCTCTCTCCTGCATCATCAGCCTATTCTCCACTACCATCATTTCCAGACAAGCAAGCTCTAGGATCTCCCATCCTTCTGCACTCCTTAACTGACAGACTTCTCAAGACAACTGTCATGATACCTTAACTTCACTTCTCACCTCCCATTCACTTCTCAATTCAATGATGTCGGCATTTTTCTATACCACACCACTCAACTGCCAGTCTAGGTCACTAACAACTTCCATGTTACCAAATCCAACGGATATTCACCATTCTCACCTTTCTGGGTTTTTGAGCAGCATTTGGCAGAGCTAATCCACTCCACCATCTTGAAACACTCTCAGCACTAGGCTTCCATGACTACACACTCCTGTGGTTTTCTCCTAACTCCCTGACTCTTCCTCAGTCTCCCCTGTCAGCAACCTGTAAATATTGGGGCACCCACGGCTACCTCTCTCTCTCTTTGCACTTCTCTCTAAGTGATCTCATCCATGTCCACAGCTTTAAATACCAACTAGATGTTCATGACTCCCCAGTATGTATAATTCTGAGCCCATGACTTGATTCTTCAACTGCAAGTCCACCACAGTGCCTCGCATGTATTAGTCACTCAATAAATATTTATGGAATCAATTAATAAATCACTCAATTGACCAAGGAATCTCACAAGTATCTCGAACTTAAATAAAAGTCTTAACGTTCCTCCCCAAACCTATTCATCTCTCAGAAAATGATCCCCCAATCTTTCATGTTGCTCGAGTCAGAAACACAGAGCATACTTGATTCTTCATTTTCTTCCTGTCCCTCATCTCATCCATCAACAAACACTGTCATTTATACCTCCAAAATATGTACACATATATCTCCTTTTCTCTATCCCTACCTTCATCATTGGTGATCTAGTGGTTAAGATTTGGCGTTCTCACTGCCGTGGCCCAGGTAAATTTCCAGATCAGGGAACCACACGACCTGTCTGTCATATTGTGGTGGCTGCCTGTTGCTGTGATGCTGAAAGCTATGCCACTGGTATTTCAAATACCAGCAGAGTCACCCATGGTGGACAGGTTTCAGTGGAGTTTCCAGACTAAGACAGCCTAGGAAGAACGACCTAGCCATGCCCTTCTGAAAAAAATTGGCCATGAAAACCCCATGAATAACAGCATAGCATTGTCTGATATAGCGCGAGAAGGTGAGAGGATGGCGCGAAAAGACAAGGCAGGGTTCCTCTCTGCTGTACACGGGGTCGCTAGGAGTCAGAATCGACTCAATGACACTAACAACAAACTGCCATCACACTGGTCCAAATCATCATCATCTCTCACCCAGACTTTTATTATATCCTCTTTACTAATCTTCCGACTTCTGCCCTTGTCATCTCTTCTGTTTATTCTCCTCACTGTAGCCTGAATAATCTTTTTTAAATGAATACCGCATCATGTCCCTCTTCTAATAAATCTAATACGCTCCCTTTTAGGCACCATATGGTCCCGTATGATCTGACCCCTGCCTCCTTCCCCTTTCATCTCATGCCACTTTCTCTCTCACTCTCTATGCTCCAGCAACACCAGCCTCCTTTCAGTTCTCCAACCATCTCATACTGTTCCAGCTTACAGCCATCACAGGTACTCTTCCCTCTGCCAGCCATGGCTAGTTTTCTCCAATATCCATTCTCTCCTTCTTCTACAATCACACTGTCCAATAGATCTATCTGCAGTGATGGCGATAGTCTATAATTTTCACTGTCCAATACAGTAGCCATTTGTCACATGTAGCTACTGATCATTTGAAATGTGACTAGTCCAACTGCGGAAATATTTTTAATTAATTAAAATTTAAACAGCCACATGTAGCTAGTGGCTACTGGGTTGGACAGGACAGTATAACAGAAGTTTAAGCTGGGCACATGGCCATCCAGCTGAAGATTTCATTTCCTAGCCTCTCTTGTAGTGAGGTCTGGCAGTGTGTCTGGATCTGGCCAACGGAATGTGGAAAGAACTGATGTGTACAATGTTCCAGTCATGCTCTTCCCTTTCCCATGCCCCTTTCCACTGGCTGGAATGAGGACAGGTGATGACCATGCAGATGAAGGCAACTCCCGAGGGATGACTGAGCACCAATACAGAAGGAGCCTGGGCCTCCTGTACCATGGAGCTACCATATCAGCCCTGGCTCGCTTACACTCTGACCATCCCACAAGCGAGGAATAAACTTCTTTCTTGTTTAAGCAACTGTTATTTGGGTGTTTCTGTCAATATGTATCTTAACTATTACTCACGCCATCCCATCTAAGAAACATCCCTACCCTGTTATTCTCTGTATCTACACCATCTTCATCTCTTTCAGAGAATTTACCATAATTTACAGTTTTAAATTTGTTTTCTTGTTTCTTTCTATCTTTCCCACTGGACTTCAATAGAGTAGGGATCACATTTGTTTTGTTCACCCCTGTATCCCAGGCCTGGCACTTAGAAGATGCTCTTTAAAAATTAGCTGCATGATGACGTCAACAAAGAGCTTTATCTGCCCAGAGTAACACTATTCCTTTAAACTATACAGCACCATTAAGTCAAACCTACATGAAATAGCTTGCTACAAAATAGTTATTTAATCCAGTGTTTTTAGTAATTTTGTATTGGTTTTATCTTATTCCCTATAATCTGCTATGACTGAGAGGCACAGTGGTTAAAAACAGAGGCTTTGGAAAAGAGTTTTAAGACATTCATGGGATTGCTCAGTACTGAGTCCATTACTAGGCTTTGCTTTTTTTTTAGATGAATGAAATTTTTTACAGCAAACTCTCCTAAAACAGTCCACAGTCCCTAAGGTCACAGACCCCAAAGGCAGTGGTGTCATAATTCAGCAGCAGTAGATCAAACCCACACTGATGACCCTAGTTTGTTTTTCTCCTCCCTCCTATTACCTGTCGGGGCCTTGGTGTCAGCCTTCTTGCTCTCCCGGTCCCCCTTCTCAGCCCACACATGGACCGTGTACTCCACGCCCGGCCTCAGGCCCGTCAGGATGGTGCTGCTCTGCTCCTTCCCCACTGGAACCTCCCTCGTGTCTCCATCAGCAGAGGTGTAGCGCACCATGTACCTGTCAATGACGGCCTGTACTGGGTTCCAGGAGACCGTGGCTGTGTTCTCTGTTACATGGTTGGTCACCAGGTTTTGGGGGCTGTCAATGTCTAAAAGGAAAAATGCTGATCAATATGCACTATTAATGGGCCACAGAGTGCAGAAACTCATGGCCATTTTGCCCCAAGCAAATGAGACCCTTTCATGTTTTGTGGTTTTTCCATCTCATATGTTCTAACTGCTTCATGGACATACGTCTTCTCTCCCCAGATAAACTTTGGCTCCTCAAGGAGAAAGCACAGTTGACCCAAATCTGAAAATCTACACCATTACCTCTACCAAGAGTTTAGCAAAACAAATCTCTATTCATTTAGGAAGCGTATGTCAAAGTCCCACTATATACAAGGCATGGCGCTAGGCGTGTGCAGAGTCCAATTGAAGAAAACATGGTCTCTGCTCATGAACACATAATAATTTTGTTTCTAGCATCATTCAATGAATACCTCCCATTTCATACAAGAAGATTCTAATAGTCAGAGGCAAATGTAAGCTCTAGAGGAAGAGGGCTGCATCCTATTCCTCTGTGGGTTGCCACTGCCTAGTAGAAAACATGGCAAATGGAAAGTGCTCAACACATATTGTTAAATGAATCAGCAAAAATTAAAGGCCAGTTTTAATATTCTTCAGCATATCATAGATTTACTTGTTGGTTGCTGGTTAAATCGTTGTACAGAAATATGGCCATACATCTCTTTCACAACAATATAAGATATAACATAGAAGTTATCTTTATCCTCAAAACCAAAATTATCATGATTCATTTATAGTAAAGCAAACCACATACATCTACTTGCAATAGTAGATGCAAAATCTACTTTTTAGTTGAATTTTCAACATTATTATTATTAATACTAACATTTAATTTTAATTTTCTGTTCCTATTCACAAACTCAGTGAGACCCTTGATACTGTACAAGAAAAGATTCATGCACTCAGAGGAGGAGTGTCTGGAATGACCACCCAATCACAGAAAAATCGTAGCTTGGAGACTGTCATGTGGACCCGACTTGTAAGGAAACTAGTTAAAGGGAAGTGAAGGGTGGTATGCGCAGTCTATTATGAAGGGATAACATCCTGATC
Organism: Tapirus indicus; assembly: GCA_031878705.1. Taxonomy (NCBI): domain Eukaryota; kingdom Metazoa; phylum Chordata; class Mammalia; order Perissodactyla; family Tapiridae; genus Tapirus; species Tapirus indicus. The sequence continues at coordinate 84,294,778 of CM062922.1, forward strand.
TTTCAAAAATCATTAGTTCTCCAGTGTCAGAGCAGGAAAACAAACTTGACCAGCCGTAGGCTTAGCATGACAGGTCTTACATTCCCAAAGAACAACGCTCTGTTACCTGTCGGGGCCTTGGTGTCGGCCTTCTTGCTCTCTCGGTCCCCCTTCTCGGCCCACACGTGGACCGTGTACTCCACGCCCGGCCTCAGGCCCGTCAGGACGGTGCTGCTCTGCTCCTTCCCCACTGGAACCTCCCTGGCGTCTCCATCAGCAGAGGTGTAGCGCACCATGTACCTGTCGATGACGGCCTGCACTGGGTCCCAGGAGACCATGGCCGTGTTCTCCGTCACCTGGTCGGTCACCAGGTTTCTGGGGCTGTCAATGTCTGAAAGAAAAATGATGATCAATAAACACTATTAACAGAATGAGAGTTTGTGCAATGTTGCTACGTGTGAGGCAGTTTCCCATCCCACGGTTTTCCCATCGCATATGTCAGTTTTCAGTTGTTTCACAGACATAGATCTTCTTTCCACAGCTGGACTCTTGGATCCTCAAGGAGGCATCACAGGACAATAGAAGAGATCCAGAGTCAGAAAACTAGGTTCTATTTCCAGCCCGGAGAGGCAGAGCAGAGGGGCAGGAAGAGCCCTGGGCTGGAGTCAGCAGATCAGGGATCTAGGCCCAGATCTGCCACCAGTCAGCTACGGCCCTGGACAACTCTGCACTTCTGGCTGGGCCGCAGTCTCCTCACTTGTAAAATGTGGGCCTTACTAAATAGATTTTTAAGGTACCATAATATTCCATGAATATTCCACAAATCTGACTCAACGAATCGTCAGCTAACTTCATGACTTAGAGAAATCACACACATGTATTTGAGGTTTCTCAACTGGAGAATGGGGAATATTGATTCCTGCTCTACCCATCACAAAAAATTCCTCTGAGGACCAAGCAAATGAGGAATATGACCTTCATTCATTGCTGGTAGGAATGTACAATAGTGCAATCGCTCTGGAAACAATTTGGTGGTTCCTCAAAAGGTTAAAACACAGAGTTACCACATGACCCAGCAATTCCACTCCTAGGTATGTACCCACAAGAACTGAAAATATATGTCCACACAAAAATTTGTACACAAGTGCTCATAGCATCATTATTCACAATAGCCAAAAATTGGAAACAACCCAAATGCCCATGAACTGACAAATGGATAAACAAAATGTGTCATATCCATACAATAGAATATTATTTGGCAATAAAATGAAGTACTGATATATGCTACAACAGGGATGAACCTTGAAAAATATTATGCTTAGTGAACAAAGCCAGTCACAAAAGGCCACATATTGTATGAATCCATCTATATGAAATGTCCAGAATAAGGAAATCCATACAGACAAAAGATAGTAGTTTCCTAGGGCTGGAGGAAGGGGATGGGTAGGGCTGGAGATGGATAATGACTGGTAATGGGTATGGGGTTTCTTTCTGGGGTAATGATAAAAACGTTCTAAATTAGATAGTGGCAATGGCTGCACAACTCTGTGAATATACTAAAAACCACTGTATTGAACACTTTAAAAGGGTGAATTTTATAGTATGTCAATTATATCTCAATAAATCTGTTCCTAAAAAATGAGGAAGCAGAGATGAAAGAGCTTTAAAAATTATGAACTGTTATTGTATATAAGTGCAACCATAGGATCCTCAGAACGGAGCACACAGTACTCAAAAAAGGATTTATCCACTAAGAAAGCAGTAATCCTTCCTTCTTCCAAAGAGATCACAACAAAAGCCATTTCCCTAAAGTACCTAGCTCATAGATCCTCCCATATATGGTTTCTTTATATCTCTTCCTTTTCAAGAAGAAATATTTAATGGTTGATCACAAAGGAAATTCACAATTGGAGGAATAGTGGGTGGATAGGACCAACCGCCATTTATCTTTACAAGACACCAAAGTATTAGGCCAAATGTGAGCTTCTTATTTTGAAATAATGTGTAGAAGGGAAATCAGGGATAGTGTGTGTAGTGTGACAGAAGTCTACCATCTCGCTCTTCCATAAACCATCAATTCTGTCAATGTCAGGGCAGGAAAATAAAACTTGACCAGCCATAGGCTTAGCATGACAGGTCTTACATTCCCAAAGAACAATGCTCCGTTACCTGTCGGCGCCTTGGTGTCGGCCTTCTTGCTCTCTCGGTCCCCCTTCTCAGCCCACACATAGACCGTGTACTCCACGCCCGGCCTCAGGCCCGTCAGGACGGTGCTGCTCTGCTCCTTCCCCACTGGAACCTCCCTGGCTTCTCCATCAGCAGAGGTGTAGCGCACCATGTACCTGTCGATGACGGCCTGCACCGGGTCCCAGGAGACCGTGGCCGTGTTCTCCGTCATCCGGTCGGTCACCAGGTTTTGGGGGCTGTCAATTTCTTTAAGACAATATTGTAAAAGCCTAAGCTTTGAAGCCCTGGAAGAGATACTCACCACCCCATACCATGATTTTCATCTCCTCAAGCTCTCTCAGCACGAGGCTATGGTATTCCCATCCAGAGTCGCTGGTGGGAGTCGAGGGAGAAAGTAATCCTGATTCTCCATTTCTAAGGATTAGTTATTATAAGCTTGACATACTTGCTTGGCTTTCAACTCCCTAAAATGTGGGACGAACAATGTCTTCTTAACAACATTATGACACATCAAAACCATCAATTAAACATCTGCCGTGGCGTTCAGGGTAGCTAATTTATCATTTATCAAGGGCTACTTCACGGGCAATCATTCTAACTGTATTATCACAAGCATTGCAATGACCAGATCCTATAAATGTCTTTGCTGAGTCTGCTGAAAACATGGCTACTGCACAACTTGACTTCCCTTCTATGGGCTCAGTGGTTCCACAAGCAGCTCGTCACTGTCAGGGAAGGGCAGCTCATGGAGATCACCACGAGAGCTCACTGTCTGTCTTTGATCTTTAAGACTTTCTTTGTAAAGTCTTTCAGCTCAGGTCACATCTTTTGGTACCATGCACACTCAAATCCACATGCTCAAACTTCAATTCCAATTGACCATCTTTCTCTTGTTACCTGTCGGGGCTTTGGTGTCGGCCTTCTTGCTCTCTCGGTCCCCCTTCTCGGCCCACACGTGGACCGTGTACTCCACGCCCGGCCTCAGGCCGGTCAGGACAGTGCTGCTCTGCTCCTTCCCCACTGGAACGTCCTTGGGGTCTCCATCAGCAGAGGTGTAGCGCACCATGTACCTGTCAATGACGGCCTGCACTGGGTCCCAGGAGACCATGGCCGTGTTCTCCGTCACCTGATCGGTCACCAGGTTTGTTGGGCTGTCAATCTCTTTGAAAGAGATGAAAGAGTATAGCATTTACCAACTCTCTGGTTCCTGAACAGCCAGCATACACACAACCAAAATGATGACCCCAACAAATTTCAGAGTCTGGTATATGCCAATGATTGCGATAACTTAAGGGTTTAATTAACCAAGTGGTCTGAAAAGCCAAGAATGAGCTAATAGCATTTAATGAGAGTAGGATTTTCAGACAAAGCCAACATAAAGTCTCAACTCTATAAACTTTTCCCACAAGTTGCCTTTGGATAAAAATAATTGGTCTTCATGTACAAATTTCTCTTTTACCCTGGATTTATATAATATACTCTTTCAGTTCCTGACCCCTTGTACCCATAAACAATTTACTTCAATAAATGTCTGCATCAGCTCTAATACTTTGTTTGGGAAGAAAAATATCCTGGGAGTAGGAGCTGTCAGTTCTTTCCATTCTGGCCTATGGCCAGAGAACTTTTAAATTGACAGTGTTTGAGGTCTGGGCTGATAAAAATCATCCTACCTATAGAACCCGTCTGGATTTCTATGCAGTTAAACTGGGGTAGAACCTGGGATCCACCATTTCCTGGTTGCTAACTTTGGACAAACTGTATAATTTAAGTCTCGGTCTCCTCATCTGTACAAAGAACAAAATATCAGTACCTACCTCATAGGTTTTGGTGAATAGTAAATGAGATATTGCATAGTAAATGCTTAAATATAAGCTCTTTGTTATTATGAATGTCATTTGAGGAATGAAATACCATTTTCTCCTCAAAATGTAAACCCTTAGAGAGTCAAAAAAATTCAAGATATTGGGTGCATGATTAGCATGACTTTATTATCCTGTTTCCAAAACCACCTCCTCAGAAGGCTGAGCTCTCTGTGATAGCAACTGTGTTTCAAACCTGCAAACCACTATTAGCCAGCAAGGCCAGGCCAGCTCAGTGGAATACATAGCCAAGGGAGATAACTTGCCTTAAGGAGCAGAGTTCAGAATGCACCACAGACAGCTGACATATAAGGACAAACAGTTTAGCTCCTGGGATTCTGAGCTGGCTTTAATGCTCCAGCCTCATCCTTCACTACTCCACCACTCTCACAGACCTGTCCATCAGAAACACCGCTTAATAGATAACTGTGTATTAAGATACGACAGAAAACCAACACGTGATAGTCCCACACCTTAGGCCTTCACATATGCTGCTCCCACTGCTAACACTCGCCCATCCTTCTAGGCTCTGTTAAGGTGCCACCTCCTCCTATAGCTGCCATGACCCCTCTCCACCCCAGGCTGTGGTAGGTACCCTTTTTTCAGGTTCCCATAGTTCTAGGAACATTTATTTGCTCTAGAATATAACTCACTGCACTTTATCTATTATACTTGTTTTCTCTACCCGGAGGATTGTGAACACCGTATGAGCACAAACTATGTCTTATTTTTGTACCCCCAAAGCCTAGCTTCATGCCTGACACCACCAACAATACCACACCCCAGTGGCTCCCATAAGCTGGGGTGCTTACTCACACCATCCCAGCCTAAGGCAGGGGAAGGTTCTTCTCTATTCCAACTTCCACTGTCTTAAAAAGGCTGACCCACATGCTCTTTCTTTTAACAACACCCAAAATCCTCGTAAACGGAAAGCCATGTATAATATAAACCAGGAGTTGGCAATCTACAGCCCATGGGCCAAATCTGACCCACTGCCTATTTTTATAAATAAAGTTTTATTGGGATACAGTTATGCCAGTTCATTTATGTTTTGTGTATGGCTGTTTTCTCATTTCAGTGGCAGAGTCGAGTGGTTGCAACAGAGACTTTATGGCCTCCAAGGCTGAAAATATTTACTCTCTGGCCCTTTACAGAAAGTTTGCTGACCCTGACTTTAAAGAAATCTAGATCTCACCATCCTTACTGTCAAATTCTTCTCCTTCCCCTAGAAGAGATAAGGCCCATCCGGACCCAGGAGGCTGTGCACCACGAAATGCTTCAAGGGCTAAATGCTGATTAACTTTTGCTATGGAACGAAAGTTTGCGTCCCCCCAAAATTCATATGTTGACGCCATAACCCCCAATTTGATGGCATTGGAGGTGGGACCTTTGGAAGGTAATTAGGTATAGATGAGGTCATGAGGGTGGGGCTCCCATGATGGCCTTAGTGCCTTCATAAGAAGAATAGACCAGATCTTCCTCTCCCTGTCACGTAAGGGCACAGAAAGAAGGCAGCTGTCTGTAAGCCAAGAAGAGGGTCCTCACTGGGAACTGAATCAGCCAGCACCCAGATTGTGGGACTGTCCAGCCTCCAGAACTGTGAGCAATAAATTTCTGTTGTTTGAGCCACCCAGTTCATGGTATTTTGTTTTAGCAGCCTGAGCAGACTAAGACATATGCTAAGAATTAATCACTGCTGTCACTTATGGAGCACTTGCTATGTGTCAGGCTCTTATATGAATTAACTCACGTGACACTCAGATGCCCTATTTTACAGATAAGAATCTGAAGAACAGAGGTGAAGTAACTTGCCCAAAGCTACTCAGCTAGTAAATGGTAGAGCTGGCATTAAAAGTTGGACAGTCAAGCTTCTAAAATCATATTCCTAATTATCTGCTTCTCTGAGAGTCTCTACACTAAGTGACTTCCAGAACAGAGCCCAACCAATAAGTGAATTCTTTTCTATGATTTTCTGTCAAGTGTTTGGAACCTCAGTGGGCTTCAGGATCAGGCTTCTCTGAATCCAGGGATAGTGCCAGAGGAGGGTTTAAGCAGAAAGAATGTCCTGGATATGCCCCCATGCAGTCTCAGGACACTGCAGGCCAGAACTGGGCAGAAAGACTGGGTGAAGATCCTTTCGGTTTCTGAAAGCTTAAAGGCAGAATCGTACATTTGGTGAATGTTGACTCAGGAAGCAAACCATTTCCACGGTCTGAAAGAGAGCTCCAGATTGTATGCAAAGTGCCTGTACTGTCCTGCAGCCGGAGATAAGCATGCAAATCCACTGTCAGCCAAATGTTTTGAGTTTTCACGTCCAAAAAATAAAAATTAGGAAGTGTCAGTCTACTCTGAGGGAGTTGCACATGGAATTCCAACCCAAACAAATATGACCTTCTGTATCAAATAAAAAGGCTAGACTCTTTTGTTTGAGGTTAAAAAGGAAAGAATTCGTAATTGTGAAATTGAAAATTGCTTTTGCAACCCCCTCTACCACCCCTGCAAACAAGAGAGCTGATGCTGGGTGGGCATCAGCCTCCTGATTCAAAAATCAGTATTCTCCCTGCCACAAGGAACTTGGTTTTTGCTCATTCTTCCATTACCTGTGAGGGCTGTGGTGTCGGCCTTCTTGCTCTCCTGGTTGCCCTTCTCAGCCCACACGTAGACTTTGTACGCCTCTCCTGGCTTCAGGCCCATCAGGACGGTGCTGTTCTGCTCCCTGGGTATTGCTGTGTCCCTGCTCTCCCCGTCAGCGGAGATGTAGCGCACCACGTACTTATCTATGACAGCCTGGACTGGGTCCCAGGTGACCACCGCCGTGTCTTCTGTCACTCGATCAGTGACCACATTGGCTGGACTATCAATTTCTTCATAAAAATATATGAGAAAGAAAAGTTAGAGAAGACATCTGGCTGGTCAAGATCACAGAGGTTTCAAGATCTAGTTCATCTGGGTGACCTAGTTCCATAGGCTACACAATGCAAGACGGTCTCTCTATCATCTGTGACAGGTGGACAACTGGCCTCTGCTTGAACACTAAGCTGAGAAAGGCTCTCTGATGGACAGAACGATCCCTTCCATTTTCAAACACTGAGCACGTTAGAGAAAACTGCTCCAAGTGTAGCCACTTGAAGTCTAACTCCTTCAAGTAAGTCTACCCTCTCTCCTCTTCCAAGACACCATCCAGCAAGTATTCAAGAAGAGTTATCACTCTCCTTCCTAATTCTCTTCTAATCAAGACAGCTTCAGCTCTCCATTTCATACACTTAAAATTATAAACTTATATATTCTATTATATTCTTATAAACATAGTATAAACTTCCAAATTATAGTTTCTAGGCCTGGTACTTGCATCTAGACATGCACCTTTCTTTACCTTTTTAGAGAAAAATTCCCAGAACTGAGGAATTTCTCATTCATTCATTTAACAATTCACTGAGTGTCCATTCATGCCACAGAATCTAACGGCACTCAGGAGTCACCAATGAACAAAAGTCAGAAATCCCTGCCCATGCAGAGTTCACATTCTAGAAGGACTAACCCAGAACAATATGCCCTCCATGTCCTAGACACTTTGCTCCCCAATAACATATCCTCAGCCCACAGACTCAGAAAATCCCTAAGTTTTGTCACACATGTCCCTGCTAACCCAGAGGTTCTCAACCTTTGTCAACACTGGGCATCTAGTAAGTCCCACCACCAGAGAGTCCACTTCAGAAGGGCTCAGGTGAGCTCTGACATCTCTATTTAAAAAACAAATAAGCAAAACTCCATAGGTGATTCTGATGTACATCAAAGGTTGACAACCTCCACATTAAGTCACATCTTGCCAATTCTTTGCATATATAGTACATTTCCTGGACCCAACATTTATCCTTGTTATATTTTATCTTATAGATTCCATTTATAATTTAGTCTTTCATTCAACATGCCCACTTTCCTTTCCAGCTTCTTACCATTTTCAAACTTGATCAGTAAGCTATCTGAGTGCATCCATCAAGATCCCTGATAAAGATGATGCACAGAACAAAGCTGAGGCACGCCACGAGAACCCTCCCTACCTACAGATTGGTATCCTTTTGGGTAAGACACACAAAACAATTTCTTACTCTCAGAAACCTAAGCATTTTTCCTTCCTCCCCATTCTGCTCTACTTCTCTTGGTCAAGGGGTCTGCAGCAGAGAAGTTACAACTTTACACGGCTGCATTTTTTAACATCAACTACAGTGTACCTTTCTCGAGCACAGTGACAGTGTTTTCTTTGGGTGCAAGGAAATGAAATACATTCCATCACCATAGGCAGTGAAAGTTTTATTTAATAAATCGACTGTCATTTATTGAGCACATACTAACTGTCAGGTACTGTTCACACATTACTTTATCAAACCTCATAGAGTAACGCAAGGCATTTATCAGATTCCCCATGTACTAGCTCAGAAAATTAATAGCTACCATTTTTAGAGCACTAACTATATGCCAGGCTCAGAGAGGTTAGATAACATGCCCAAGGTCACTAGTAAATAGTAGTCACTGATTCATTCCACAAACATTCACTGAGTGACTATTTGAGCTGGGGATTCAACAATGTTATGAATTAAACATTAATCTCCCCTAAAAACATATATCGAAGTGCTAACCCTCGGTACCTCAGAATGTGACCTTATTTAGAAATAGTGTCTTTCTAGAGATAATCAAATTAAAATGAGGTCATTAGGGTGGGCCTAATCCAATATATATATATATATATATAAAACTTCTTTATAAAAGGGGGAAATTTAGACACAGAGACAGACACACACAGAGGAAAGATGATGTGAAGGCACACAGGAAGAAGACAGCCATGTGATTGGAGCATCTACAAGTCAAGGAATGCCAAGGATTGGCAACAAACACCAGAAGCTAGAAGTAAGGAAGGATTCTCCCCTAGAACTGTCGGAGAGAGCACGGCCCTGCTGACACCTTGATTTCACACTTCTAGCCTCCACAACTGTAAGACAATCAATTTCTGTAGTTCTAAGCCCCCCAGTTTTTGGTACTTTGTTACAGCAGCCCCACAATACTAATATAAGCAATGAACAAAATAAACACTCTCTACAATGGACTTTACATTCTCCTGGAGGAGCCAGACAATAAACAAGTGGTGATAGTACAGGGAAGTCCAATAAGGCAAGGCAAAGGGATTAGAAAATGGTAGACAAAAGACATCTGTGATACTAGACAGGGAGATCAAGAAAGACCTGTCTCACTGAGAAGGTAACATTCAAACAAAGTCCTAAATACGTGAGGCTGCAGGCCACGTGCAATCTGGGGAACATCATTCCAGGCAGAAGGAGCAGCACGTTCAAAGGCCCTGCTCCATGTATTCAGGGAACAGCAGGAGGCCAGTGCATCTGGACAGAGTAACTGAGGGGGTCACGTGGCTAGACGTGAGGCCAGTGAGGTGAGGGGGTGAGTGGACAGCCTTGAAGGTCACTGTAATGACTTTGGCTTTTGCACTGAACGAGATGAGAAGCTTCTGAGCGTTTTGCACAGAAGAATGGCATGATCTTACTTGTTTTATAAAAGGATCCCTCTGGCTGCTGGAGAAAGTACAAACCGTAGCGGGTCAAGAGTGGAGGTCACTTGAGAGGCGGCTACCACAGTTTATGTGTGAGACGACAGGAACATGGACTGTGGCAGTGATGAAAGTCATGAGAAAGGCTAACTGTGGAGATTTCAGAGGTAATGCTCTCAGAATCTGCTCATGGATTCAATGTGGGATACAATGACTTGCTCGTTTGGAGCCTAAGCAATTTGCAGAATGGAGTGACCATTTATAGAGATGGGGAGATCTGAGGGAGGGCAGGGTCTGCAGTAGAGGGTGGGGAGAGAAATGGGACCAAGAGTTTGCTTTTGGGCATATTAAATGGTAAGGCCAAGATTTGAACCCATCCTTATCTATCAAAGACTACATATTTCCACTTTATACCACTGCATGCTAAGCAGCACCATCATCAGCCTTTTCTTATGGAACTACCACTACTACTACTGATAATAAAAAAATTATAAATAAAATGAAGTATGATCTGAAAGGTTCCTGCAATTTGAAATCCAGCAGCACTGGTAGATTGGAGCTTGGAGTGACAACTAGAAAGGGGAAATGGCTTTAGAGTGTCACCTCTGGGAGACAGGGGCTGGCATACCTCATTGGCAGAGGGGGCCTCCTGGGATGAGAGGGCAGAGCAATTAGGATGTAGATACCGACAGGGCCGTGCCCTGGGTCTCTGGAGGCTCGAGCAGGCTCTGAGAGAATGCTCAGGGGAAAGTGTGCACAACCATAGAGAGGACTCCCTCTCCGCCTTGTTGCCCTTTCTGTGCAAAGCATGATTCTGCACATGATAGGGAGGAAATGAAGAGAGCCTTCAAAGGTGATATCTCAATCTGGGGAAATCAGCACTGAATTGTGAACAGGAACACTCAGAACGGAAAAGTACAGATGGGGAAGAAGAGAGCAAGAACATCTGACAGTCTTGCTCTCAAAGTCCCTCATCCTCTCCAAAGTGACTCACATCTGTATAACCCAGGGTCCCAGAAGTGCCTCCCACCACCTCACCTGCCCCAGATCAGTGCTTGCCACCATAGCTGCCAGAACCCACAGTACAGGCCCACAGCTTCGTAGGGTCAGGGCTGTCTCTGTGTGCAGCGCTCTCAAGATCCATCACATCCACACGCGGGGATAGAGGAAGCCGTAACCAGACCTGAAGCTCCTTTTCCCCCCACCAATCCCAGAGCACCCCAGGAATGGGGAAGAACCAGGAAAAGGCATGTTGGCTATGGAGAGTAGGAAGGAAAATAGAATAATACCACGCCAGGGTTATAGAGACCTAGCCCAGAGAGATGTGACTTCTCCAAGCTCATAAAGCCAGTCAGAGCCTGGGCCAGCCTGGAACTCAGCACTCTCTACTCCCTTTCTCTCTACTTCTTAACGACAACAACTTAAGCTGGAAGGAGGCTCTTCTTGAAAATCAACAACAAATTAAGCCGGAAGGAGGCGCTTCTCCTTGAAAATCTCAGGATAGGAACTAGATGCCGAGACGTAGAAGTAGGAGGAAAGCCTCAGCAATGGAACCCTCCACGATACGCCACATCGCTGGAAGAAGCCAGGTTAGCAGAATCAAAACCTCCTTCTCGGCCAAGAAGGGATATGGGGATCACCAACAGTTCTTCCACGGAACAAAGCCTTTCAGTAGCTGCAGCAGCTGGCCAAATCATCGATGAGTCAGAGCAGTAGCCTCAACTAAGAGACAGGCTCTTCTGCCCTGGTCCCAGCTTCTTCCTCAGGTTGCAACTCCCCACCTGCTGGACACTGGCAACCCTGGGGGGACCTTTGTCAGAGCCAGTCAAGGTCAGAGAGATTTAAGACAAGACTTGGAAAGTTTGGTTGGTGGGACTCACCTTTGAGGGCATGTGTTGGAATAAAGGTGAGCCCCACTTACATGTGAGCCCCATTTACAAAACTGAGTATACAGAAGAGGCTAATTAAGAGCTCTAGGCATATCAGGGAAGTTTGTTCCACTTCATAACCAGATTCACCACAGGGTTGGGTAGGGGACGGCTGTCCTCGGTCTATGCTGGAACACCCAACAGCACAGGTCCACACTCCAGCCCATGACCACAGCATTAGAACAGCTTTCTCCATTCACAATGGCCACTTGTGAATCATCCAGTTGGCGTAGTGGAAAACAGCACAGTCAGGGTCTAAAATCTATGGAGATGGGGGTTTGGGGACAGACATGGGAGACAGTGCCTATGCTATTGGTTTGAAGGAGAATTCATGGAAGAGTTGCCTTTGGACTACAGTACCTATGCATTTCGTGGTCTTGCTTTCTCAGGTCTCCTCTACTGTTTTTCATTGTGGCAGTAAAATTATTTAAAAGGCACCATTTTTAGAGAATGTGATCTAAGAGATCAACCCCTCTTCCTGTTGTCCTCTAGCTTTGCTTCTGGAAAGGTTACGGTTTGGCCTCAAGCAAACCTAAGTTCAAATGCCATTCACTAGTTTACTCTGAATCTCCTAAACTTCATAGGCTTCAATTTTCTCATCTGTAAAATGGGAATAATAAGGCTTACAGTGCTGTTTTAAGGACGAAAGATAATTACGAAGCCCCACAGTACCTAGAAACCAGTGGGTACTCAAATACTGGGGATCGTCGTTATTTTTCAGCTACTGGGTGTGTGTCGGGTGGGTGTGTGTGAGACAGAAGTTCTCAGTGTCAACTGGAGCTCATCTTGACACATGAAGGAGTTTGGGAAAGAAAGTTTTAGAGGCTGGACCATTTCAAATGTATGGAAATCAGTAAAAGGTGAAAAGGATAATCAGAGAAGCAAAACTGCTATTTCATAGTATAATCTAAGGGGAAAGTTCTGAGGAAATTGTTAACAAGTGACCATGCTGGGCCGTGTGCTCTACTGTGCACGGGAACTCATGAAGTTAGAACACAGCAAGCCGTCCTTTGTTTTATACTCACCGTGGAAAGGCATGAATCACGGAAGGTATTAAAAGACTCATGATCATAAAAAAATACAAGAGAAGGAACTTTCAACTCATTTAGTCCAACCTTTCATTTTACAGATGGAGAAACTGAGAGGACAAAGGGATAGCATGACCTCTTAGTTACTGGCCTCCCCTTCTTGTCATTTGATGTGAGGTGGCTGTGAGGCTCTGACGGAGAAGTCCAGGGACATTTCTCTCTGAAGACACTGGCCTGGTTTGTGCTTGCTGCTGTGAAGCTGACCTGCTTCTAACGCTTTGCCTCTCTGGAAGGCGCTTCAATGCACTCTGAGTGTGTTAACAGGGTGAGGATTTTCAGTCAACCCTCGCCCTTTCATGGTATTAGTTCCTCGGAGTGACTTGTTAAATGGAAAATACCTGAACCGTGTCATTTCCTCCCTGCACATGCTTGTGCTGTTCTTATAGTCCAGTGTCTTTTTTGATCTCATGGAATGCAAAACATTTGGAGAAAAAAGAAATTCTTCTTTTCCCTTAAATTACTTAGCAGTCTAATTTGAGAGTGTTTCCTGACCTTAGAAATTACTGTGTCTTTTCTTGTTTGTTGGTAACACACATGACATAAATTTATTTGCAATCCAATGAAATATCCTATCCTGCTTTTACAATATAATTGACAGTAAAAACACTTCTTGAGTGCTCACCTTCTAGTTGGGATAATATACTTGAAAGGTTAACTAGCAATTCAAGGCTCTAAGAACTCAGAGGCAAAGACGGCTGCCATTAATATGGTCCTAGAAGGCCTCCATGGGGCAGCTAAGGTTGGAGCTGAGCCTGGAAGGATGAGTAATATTACTGCTGTGAGCCCCCAAAGGGCAGGGACCAGGACTTATCCTCTTTGGAAGTATATAAAGAGACCAGGTCTCTAGTGCCCAGTGGTACTCGGCGATTAATGTTTATTGCACTGAATTAATTGATAGCCTGAGATAACAGTGAGGGTTTCTAGGCTGTGGGAACAACATAAACAAACCCCTGATGTAGAGATAAGACTTCTGTATTAAGAAACCCTAAGAACAGTCAGGCTGCAGGAAGCCTTCCTGTTGGGAAGTAGGGAGAATAATGGCCTAGGATGGATGGGCCCACTGAGGCAAAGATAAAAGGGCTCCATGTTATCCAAAGGCAATGAGGAGTATCAGAAATTTTTTTAGTTCAGGAATAAACAGTATGAAAATTAACCAGAAGTACGGGACAAGAGGTAAAAGTCGAAGGCACTTCTGCTTTATGTCCACCAAAGTGACATCCTAGGTTCAAACCCCAGCTCTGCCTTTTCCCAGTTGAGCCATCCTGAGCTAAATATCTCTAAGCTTCATGTACATAAGTTTTCTTACATATGACAGAAATAATAAACAGACCTACTGCATAGGACACCATTCAGGCAGGCCACACAGTCTATATTATATAGCTTGTAAATTAAATTATATCTTATCCTTTTTAACTGCCCAACGATAACTCTCACATTCCCGATACCCAATCTATTAGGCAGTTGAAATAGTGAATTCAATTCTTGCACCATCTCACCCCAACAAGTTACTTCCAGGACTAGATGGAAAAGAACTAAAAAGCTTTTCAAAGAAGTCCCAAATTCAAAGACCCCTTCTGTGCTGGCTCCAGGAATTAGCCTCCACCCAGAGGCATTATGTTCCAGATCACCGGCTCCCCACTTGGGTCAGCAGGAGCACAGTACTGCAGGAGGACTCACCATTCAATATGGGATCAAGCGTTGTCTATCAACTAAACATTACAGAGGTCGTCTTGCATATATGCCTACAATGATTTCAAATTCTTCTCTGATTAATAAATTACAGATTTACTGTCAGATGTTACTAATTTATAACATTTGTCATTACATATTTTCTCAATCCAAACATATGCTAAATATGCCACTACCCCCATGCGAGGGTCCTTAGTATCTTGACATTTTAAAGCAGATTGACTGAGTGTGGTCATCAGGAAAAAATACAGGAGCAGCAAGACAAAAATTATAGGTCATCTGTCTTAGGTAATACGGAGCTGTGGGCCTAGGTCCATGATAACAAATGCCTTAACAAAAATCCAGTGATGGAAGCCACTAAAATAAGCAGAAGGGTGTCAGAAATGGCCTTTTCTCTTGATTCCAAGATCCTAGAGGAGATTTTCAACAGCAAGAAAAATTTGAAATAGGAGAAGTTCCCCTCCCCTGCCCCCCAAAAGAGATGTCAGTACACAAAGAGATAGAATCCCTCTACACACAAATCCCAGAATTTTTATGCAGGAAGGAATCAGTCAAGAAAAATATCAGAATGGAAACATGAGAAAAGTTCATAGTCCCTCCAAGTAGCTCTTACCCGTCCTGCCATTGAGGAGAATCGGCTTGCCCTCCAGGTCTCCTCTCACGGGGATAACCGTGATCTTGTACTCTGTCCCGGGCTGCAGACCTGGGAATAAGCAGCCAGTGCAACTGTGAGTACAGGCTCTGGACTGAGGGGGTGGGAGTGGGGGTCAGAATGCATGAAATGAAGTTGATGGAGCTCCCATTCCTTTCTTGAGCCACCCAGCACTTATTTCCTAATGTTAGTTATAGTCCAAATGTTTTCCTGCTTCCAATAATCCTTTCCCTCAAACGTTTCTTTCCTTCTCATTGTAATAATTAGCCTAAATTGTTTCCTTTCTTTTCTTTTCATTGCTGTTATGTTTTGTTTTGTTATTTCTCTGCAGAAGCAACTTGAAGGATTTTCCTCATGGCACAAACATTCGGACTCTGGTGGCAAAATGCAGGCAAATAGCAGCACGGGTGAGGCACACTGGTTTTCACTCCACAAACACTGGGCACCCCAAGACGTCCTCTCAAGATAGAACTCGGAGTGGACGGCGGAACAGGGGCCCAGGGGAGGACTTACGCTGGAGCTAATGGGCCTCGGGGCCCCTTCACCTGCACGGGCTTCTTCCAAGACCATGTGCCAAACTGGGTTTTCATAATCGTGTATTACTTTTCTTAAAAAGGGTCCAGAAAATTGTATAAGCTTCAGGAGTCGCAAAAATGTGATCCAGCCCTGCAAGGCCCCTTAGCCTTGTCTTAACGTGCTAAGGCTTGGATTTCCTTAGCAGCTGTCACAGCATTAGCCCAGTCACCTGGGACAAGGACCTCCCCACCCCAGGCCTCCGAGCACCACTCCTTCCATGCATCATGCTGAACAAACCACTCTCTCTCTCTCTCTCTGTGTCTCTCTCTCTCTCTCTCACACACACACACACACGCAGTCTTCCAAAAGGAATGTCTGTGTGCCATCATATCCACCCCGAGACACAGAGTTTTCAAGAGGACACTGGGCCTATAATCTGTTAACCAGGTGCTCTGAGGTTCCAGAGTCACCTCTGGGATGCTGCAGCAGAGTCCATGGGCCTCCAGAGGAGGCTCACATCTGGGACTTTCCAGGGTCAGGGTTCAAGTGATTCCTAAGGCCCCAGGACCCTTTGTGCATACTTGGATGGTACAGATGGTGGTGCCCTCTGCAGACCCTGTCCTCGCCTCAGCATCTGCAGCAAACATCTCACATCCTCAGCGTTGGCTCTTACCAGTGATGTCATATCGGCTCTTGGGGTCACTGCTCTTGGGGACAGTGACCTCAGCCACCTCCTGCCCTGTCAGGGGGCCATACCGCAGCTTATAGTAGTCCACCTCGGTTGGGGGGTTCTCCCACTCCACGTCGAGTGAGTTCTCAGTCTCGTCTGTCACCCAAGCAGTGCCAAGCACCGCAAGATCTAGGGCAGGGGTCAGGGAGGGCAAGAGAAAGCAGTGAAGAGCAAAGGTCCCACAGGTCTGTAACAGGCTGTTGGCTACCAGGTCAGCTCCCTTTCTTAACACATTGAGAGCAGGCTTCAGCCCCAGACACAGTCCTCAACAGGTGTCTTAGAACTCCCAAAGTAGCAAAGAACTGTTGGTTTTCACATTGTGCATGGAGGGCAGACTCTCTTCCAGGAAAGCCTCTTCTCCTCCTCTCATCCCATCCCACTGGATGCCACGCAGCCCCGAACCGCACCTCTCAGGCCAGCCATCCAGACCGCTCAGCCCAGGGGTCAGGCTGCTCTGCACTAAACACTCACCCTTTAGGGGCAGAGCCCGTGCCCTCAGAGACTCCACCCCAGGAAGAGCAGCTCAGGCCCCTCCATGTAAAGTTCGGGAAACACGTTCCAAATTTTCTGGATTACAATGCTGATGACACAACCAGCTCCTTCCTCAGCCTCCCAAATTACAGCCCTCACCTCTCAAATGCTCCTGAGAGGATTAACCCTATGCAAAACGATGAAGTAGGGGAATTTTAACTAGGTCCTTCTGAATATCCTGCCGACACCTTCTACCAAATTTTAGCGCCTCCACCGGAAACCTGGTGTCCTCGTGCTGCCCACCCTGTCTGTCCTGCGAAGGAGGAGAGTTACTGTACACATTCATTCATAGCAAAGTATTAACAGCTAAATCTTACCCCTCCACTCAGGAAAAAAAATAAAATTATAGTGATTACTACAAAGGAATAAATCACTGATGTGGTTCTATGGGAAGAACTTTTGGGGGGTGGCTGGAGAGGGGGACTAGGGTCTTTGGAAGCACTTTGAATTCCAACAGCCATATCCCAGGTGGATGTTACCGGCCTGAAGCTGGGAACAGGGAAGACAAGTCCCCAGACTCTCAGCCTTGCCCCCTTCCTCCATCACACCCCCACCCTCACCACCTTGGTGGTGCTCCCATCCAGGCTGACTGCCCCCTTGTGAAGGATGCAGGACAGAGAACTTGTGCACCAGGCAGGAGTGAACTCCGTGATCTCACGGACCCTTGGCTCTGAATGTTTCTGATTCACTCTGCTACAGATGAAGAGCCTCACAGAGCCTCTTCTCTGAAGCTCTTCCTCCCTCCTGCTGGCTTCCACCCACCAGTCTCCAGGTTCTCCCTTTAAAGCTGGGAATTCCTTGAGGAAACAGGTCAAGAGGTGAGTAATGAAAGTGATTCAAGGATTATGAAAGGGGTCCTACATGGCTTGCAAATGGAAAAGGAGGAATTTCATGAAAATGTTCCAGATTATTATGGGGATAAGTGTCTCTCAGGCTGAGGGTCCCCTGAGGAGCAAATAGGAATGGGTTTAACTGGAATCAGCTTAGACAGAAAGACACATTTCACAGTTGCAGGATTTTACAAGTCCCTAGAGCAAGAAGCCAGGAGGATTGGCTAAGACTTTCCGAACAGATGTCTCTGCTCCTCACTGGGAGGCTTGGGCACCATCCTGTCTGAAGGCAGAGGCAGCCCCAGACAGAAAGCGGAGAAAGAAAAAGGCAGCTGGAGAGCTGGGGACTGGCCTGGCTCTCACAGGTGGGCCTTGGTGTTCTCCCGTGGGACAAACAATTTCACAGAACATGACCATCAGACCAGCCACTCTGTGGCCATGCTAGATCAAGATAAAGGACCATTCTGTGATCATGTCTGAACATAGGCGAAAACATGAACACTGTCCAAACGACAGAAATGACTAAACATCCCCTGTCCAGACTAATATGAGTGACAGCTCCTTCTTCACCAATGACAGCTTTAGCCTCCCTCTGGGCTGCCCTCTTTCTAGATAAGATTCACTGAGATACTATCACCAACTAGGTGCCTTGGGTTCAGAAGCACTTTACTGTTTTTCCAAGTTGTTTCTTTTCCTTTTTGTATGGTAAGGAGATGGAGCCACCACCATCCTGAAACTGACCAAGTGAGAAACTCAAGGGAGATGTAACCACCAAACATCCTGAAACTGACCAAGCCTCACCACAAGAGCTGCACCCATGACCTTTGCCTTATTTTTAAGCCAAGATCTCTCCAGAAGGAGCTTAGGCCTCATTATGTGGAAGCACATTCTCCAGTTGAGCCTGTGCAGGCAAATACCCGCCTCTCCCTTTTGAATATTCATTCCCCATCTGAAATAAAGGTCCTGGCTTCGCTTTGTTGGGGGACGCCATGACTTTGGAAATGATTCCTCATAGCCTCCCTTTTCTGCAAATATACTTTACTTTGTGAGACAACTTCCACTGATGTAGAGTCTTATTTAACTCACCAGGAGGAGAGCCCACTTGGTTCGCACACAAAATCAATCACAGAGTTACCCCCACTTCCTGACAACATGCCATCCAGAGAAAATCTCTGCTTCCTTAAATCTTCCTCCAAATCACCTAACACAAGCCCAAATTCCACACCAGGCCTTTCTCACACTCTCTTACTGAGACGCACCCAGGCCCCCATGGTGTGTGTTCTCCCACGCTGCAACAGTCAACAAACCCAACTTGTTCAACTACAGGGGCATTCCAAGGGGTCTTTGGCTGGAGAGTGTGGACAAACACAATCACAAATTGTGCTCCCAAGATGACAAGTCCCTCATAGCCCTTTCCAACACTGAGCCATCACTACCTACACCCTATCCCCAAAAGGACAGGCAGCAGACACACTGTGTGCCAAAGTCCCATCTACCTGCATCTCCCTGGATCTTTCCCCAGGAGTTTAGGGCAAGACGGATGCAGCCTGGCACATAGCAAATGCTCAGTAAAATAGGTTGAGTGAAGAAATGAATCAGAATCAATCAAAAAACCAGGTTTCTCCAAATCCTTGAAGATCTAAGCTGCCTCAAGAATTTCAAGAGGAAACAAGAATTTCTAAAGAGTAAGCAGCAATGTTTGTCCCTCCAAACACTTTGGTAGCATTTGGTGGTACCCTGGAGACTCTGTCCCTCCAGATCTATCCTCCTGCTCTATAGACCAATTACCTCTAGGAATTACATTAGCCAGGTTCCCTTGCCCTCTGGCCTCTGGTTGGGCTCAGCCAGGGAGAGTTACCAGATTAGAGGGCAGGAGAGAAAGTTCAGGCAACTGATCTCCTTCGCTCCCTCCTAGTGGGGACACGGTGGACTGCCTGCATCCCTCTGCCAAAAGCACCTCATCAGGGAGCCCTCTCCTACAGCTCTCTGGGTCCCAGTACCAACTCCCACCCCCTGCCCCTTGGGGGGAGCCCCACTGATGCTAGTCCTAGAGTATTGCACCACCCAAACCTTACTCACACCCTTGTAAATAACCTCTTTGTTACACTTTCTTCAATTGCCAGGTTTGTTCCCTCTCTTTCCTGCTGAGATGAATCTGATACAGGGGGCTTCAGCAGACCTCCACCCAATCTCAACTTGAACTTGTTGAATGGCCTGGGAGGCTCAGTGAGGACCTGGCGATGCCTGAGGGTGTGGGCAATCAGACTTTACTAATCTCAGGGACAGAGAAGACCCCTGAGACCCAATCCCGCAGGCTGCTATCACTGGCTTGGAAGACCCAGTAATCAGAGGGTGGAGAGAGGGCAGCGAAAGCTGAGACTTTTCTTCAGAACCTGGGATTGCAGCAGCTGTGTTTTTCAAACCCCAAATCGGGGCAATGGCCTGAGTAGTAGAAGGGTGGGGACAATGGAAAAAAACATTTAAAATGGAGCCTCTCCTGGGAAACCTGGGGCATCTGGCTGCGTCCTCACCTGTAGTGGCGAGGAGATGCTGGGGACTGCTGGAAACCTCTTTCTTCACATTGCGCAAGGTGACTATGTACTTGGTTCCAGGCTGCAAACCAGTGATCTTGTAGGTGTGCTGCTCCTTGGGCACTGGGATCTGCTTCCCAGAGAGCTCCTTCCCCAGAGGGTAGTAGCTGAGCAAGTAGTGGTCCACCTCACTGGAGGGCTCCCAGCTCACCAGCAGGGAATCCTCCGTGCTCTTGAGCAGCTGCAGGCCCTGTGGGGGGACCACTGCATGCAGAACAGGAACAGACGTGGAGAGGGTGAGGAAAGAGGGGTGGGCATCATTCTTGATCCCTCTGGTTATCTGGTTGAGGGGTTAATACTGGTTGGGAGTTCATACTGACCCACTCACCCCCAAACACACACACACACAGCCATTAGATCACATAAGACCACTGGTCCTCACCATCCCCTTGGAACTTGTTAGATATGCAAATTCTTGGGCCCCACCTCAGACCTGCTGAGTCAGAAACTCTGGGTGGGGCCCAGCAATCTGTATTTTAACAACCCCCCCCCCCCGGGGATTCTGATGTAGGCTCGAGGTCGAGTCCCCTGCACAGGACAAAGTGTAATTGATGGTTAAATGGCGCCGTGGGGACCGTGGGTGCAGGGGAAGAGGAGGGCCGGGCGGGCCCAGGCACATCTTCGCTCTCACCCTGGGCGCAGTCGAGGCCGGTGAAGCCCTCCTCGCAGTAACACTCGCCCGCGTCGCAGAAGCCGTGGCCGCTGCAGTCGCCGGGGCAGCGCCGCTCGCTGCAGTCCTCCGACGTGTAGTCCTCGTGGCACTGGCACACGCCGCGCACGCACTCGCCGTGCCCGCTGCAGTTCTCGGGGCAGGCGGGGTAGGCGCAGTCGGCCCCCTCGTAGGGCTCGTCGCACAGGCAGCGGCCGTCCACGCAGCGCCCGTGGCCACTGCACGCCCCAGGGCAGGCGGGCCGCTCGCACTCGGCGCCCTCCCAGCCCTGCTCGCAGCGGCAGCTGCAGGTCTCCGCGGAGAAGTTCCCGTGGCCGCTGCAGTGGCGGCTCAGACCTGCCAGAGAGAGGAAGGACAGTAGGCCGGGGTCGAGCGGGGGCTTGTGAGTACGCACCTCTTTCCCTGGAGACCCGTAAGAGCAGGCTGTGATTTCTGGGCCCTGTGCTGCTCTTTCTTTGGAGGAGGGTGGGGCCCATGAGGAAGATAACGGTCCGCCCTTTACAACCTGGGCCAGGCGAAATTGACAAACGTTTCCTCCTTTTCTGTCTGAAAAGCCAGGCGAACCACCGTTTCCTTTCCCTTCTCATCCCAAGGGATCAGGTGAATTGTCCTGGTTCCCTCGCCTCTAAATGGTGGTAATTATCTAGCATTTTTCTGTGAAGGCGCCTTAAATGCTCCAGCCTGGACGTCAGCAGGCCAGCTTACACTAGGGGCAGGGCCCCTGGGGCAGGCAGGCAGGTAAGATCCAGGCTGGGCAGGAGCTTGTCTTGTCTTGGCTGGAGTGGGCTGGACGTAGCAAGGTGAGTCCTTGGAAAATGAGCCCAAACTGAAGCCTGGAAAATTGGACCTGCGGAAGCTACGAAATAGCTCAGTCTCGTTATGGGAGCGGGGGGTGAGAGAAGGGATTCACCAGACTCCCCTCTCTAACCCTAGACAGCAAGAGGCAGTTGAAGTGTGGGTCAGTCAGCCCTGTCCCTTCACCAGCCTCTGCCCCTGCTTCTCAGACCACCTTCTTTCCTTTGTAAAAGCATTTGACCTGGAGGCTCCTCGGGGTCAGTTGCACGCTGTATCATTCATGGCGGTGTCCCCAGTACCTAGTTCTGTCTGGCATATAGGAGGTCCCCTTAACAGCAGCAATTCCTTTGGCCATAAAAATGTATGCTGAAGCACCACTCATTATTTAATTCAGTTTATGTTTTAAAAAAAGTGGTGATGGGGGAGCTCACTATCTGTAAAATCAAATTGTAGTTCTTTATTACTATTAAAAGAGTTAACAATTTGCTGAGTATGTACTATGGGCCAGGAACCTTATGCACATGGTCTATAGTTCTCAGAACTAGACTAGTTGATAGAATTATCCTCGTTGGACAGTTGAGGAAACTTAAGGAATTTGCCCAAAGGCACACAGCTGAAAAGTAGCAGAACTGGGATTTTTGCCCAATCTTATCTAGTTCCAAGGCCCTCAATCTTTCTTCTGTATCCTGCTTTCCGTTACAGTAGAAGTTGGATCCACAGGTAAAACAGCGCCCAGAAGCATGCTCATCTGGAAGCATTAACCCAGGAGTCAGGACTCACTGTAAGAGTTGCTGGTTCCTCCTGCTCAGGCTTGCAGATGCCCCCTGGAGCTAGTGCCAGTGACGAGGCCCCCAGAGAAAACCCCGAGTGAGAGGTGGGAATGCACCAGACTCACAGAGGGCTCATGAGGCTGGTGGAACACGTGGCACAGAGAAGGTGCTCATTAGATGTTTACTGAGTGAACACCAGGTAGAAGCTCACCAGCAGCTCCTTGACAGCAGCGCTGGACGCTGCACTGTTCCTTCACCTCCGCCATCTCTCCTTCCAGCTTCTTCACCCGGGCCAGGAGGTCCTGGACACGGCCTGCCAGGTCACAGTCCTTCTGGGGCGTCTGCAGGCGGATGTTGTGCCTGAAGATGATGTTCTGTTCCTCGGCCTCCCCCGGGACCAGGAGTGAGGCCCCATCATCACTGAGAGGCTGGGGGTTGGCCTCCACCTGGACCAGGGCAGACTTGGGCACGTCAATCTTATAGGTGTGGCTGACAGTGACCTGCTGCTCCTTGTCGCTGCAGCCATGAGGCTCGAGAGTGGCCGGGGCTGAGGCCACCAAGAGCACAGAGCCAAATAGGAGCCCCAAGGGGAAGCAGAACATCCCCTGGAGACCCATCCTTGGAGAGACGGGGAGCAAACCCTCCAGGAGGCCTGTATCCAGAAAAAACACAAAGAAAGCCATGGAAGTTTGCTGATGGAAATTGACCTTTTTAATGGATTCTAAAAGTCCACAGGAAGCTGAGAAACCGGGACAAAGATTTCATCCTACATCTGCTGAGGATCTGAACTAAATTATTTTTGGTTCCTTCCTCATACATTGCACATCCCTGCCTCCTGTCTTTGCTTACACTGTTCACACTCCTGGGAGGCCCTTCTCTTCACTTCCAATCTGTGCTCTCCTGCACTTTAATGATAACAAGGAGAACAACTGTCTTGTATTGAGGGCCTACTGTGTGCCAGGCTTTGCTCTCTCTAGTCCCTAATCTATACAACAACCCTAGTATTATCCTCGCATTAACACTACCAACAATAATAGCTGCACAGAGAGCACAGGCCACGTGCAAGGCACTTTCTAAGTGTTCTACACTTCACTTCCCTCAATCTTAACAATGCTTTGTGGAATATACTATTATTACCTCCATTTTACAGATAGGGAAACCAAGGCACAGCTACTTTAAATGACTTGCCCACAGGCAAGAGTGGCGGAATTTGAACCCGGCAATATGATTCCAGAATCCATGCCCGTCACGGTTATGTCCTGCTGCCCTGCACAGAGGAGGAATCGGAGGCTTGAGGGATTGAGCAAGTTGCCCCGGGTACCACGGCCAGGAAGGGCAGAGCCTGCACTCGGACCCCAGACCGGTGTCCTGCTCACCACCTCAGCCTATGAGCCAGCAAAAGAACAGAATTTCTAATAAAAATACCTTCACTGTGAGGTCTTCTCTCATGCCCCCCCACCTCGCCCCAGCTGCAAACTCGTTCTCTTCTGCCAAGCATTCAGGGAATTCTATTGTCCCTCTTGGGTCTCTTGACAGTTTATCCTGTGTTAGAGTTACTCTGGTACGCAGCTTGTCTCCCCAGGAAGCTGGGAGCCTCTTAAGGACAGGGCCCAAGGCTTTTTCCTCTTGGGGCCTTCCCAAGGCAGGAGCAGAGTCCCACCTGCCGAGGGGCTCAGTCACCCTCAAATCCATCGGTGTTCGGGTGGCCTTGGTTTGTCAGTCAGGCCAGCCCACCCAGGCCAGAGCAGGCTGTTAGGTTTTGCCTCCTCTGCCGCCAGCGGGAGGTGCGGGCCTCCAGCACCGTCAGTGTGCAGAGGAACCCCTCGCCCAGCCCGTTTTCCCCGTGTCCCCAGCCCCGATCTGGGACGGCACATTCTTGATCACTAACAAGCTGAGGCCGGGCAGACTACCAGAGACCTAGTTCACACCTCACATTTACTCCCAGGCACTCAGTCACCAAAACAGCTCTCAGTGGGGCTGTCATTGCCACTCTCTGCTAGAAACTGAGCTGCAGAGCTGCCTCCTGACAATGGGCGTCTGTGACCAACTCAAGACTCCTAAGCATTGGTAGGAGACTGAAGAAGTCAGGAAGCTTGGTCCTTTCCCCATGGCTGTGTCCTGCTCAAGCCCAGGCTCTCCCTCCCCGCTGTGAGAGGCAGCTACAACAGACAAATTGACAGGTCCCAGGTGTCTAGCCTTGCAAAGGCAACTGATCCTGAGCTTCCATCTCCTGGTCCGTAAAGGGGGATGGTAAAGCCCGCTTAGCTGCGCGTTACGTAGCAAGCACTTAGCACCATGCCACGCCCGTCTTAAGCACTCAGTAAATGTTTTGAGGTTTGTTTTGTTTTTAATCAGCTACTGAATATGACTTCCATTTCTTTCTCATCTTTTTTATTGTGAAGGGTGATATCTATTTTGAAAAGAGCATACAACATAAATTGTATAGTTTTCATGAATTGTTACAAAGAGTAACAGCCATGGAGCCACCACATGGGGTAAGAACTAGAATCAGTGGCCCCCACATGCCCTCACCTGAGTCTGCTTCTTTTCCAACTCAGTGGTTAGAGTCGGTAGAACACCGTCACAAGAACTGACCTGGGCAGATAACTTCGTTGGTCAGAAAAGGAAGAAGGCTTCCTAGTCATTAAACCAAATTCTAACACTGTGTAAAATTTTTAATAGTCATCATTAGTATCAGGAAGTGGAAGAAACAGAGGATGAAGGGCCCTGGCAGAATTATTGTTAAAAATAACAATAATATTACAATAACATTAAATGTTATTTGTCAAGTTGCCGCTCCATGCCAGGCATTGGCCGGGTGCATTAATCCTCATGATTTACCCTCCTGACAGCTGCTCTGTCAGATTGGTGCTGCTCTCCTTGTCCCGGGTGAGGAACCAGATGTAAAAGGTGAAGTCACCAACCAGGGGTTGCCCAGCTAGTACGTAGCACAGTCAGGATTCAAACCCAGGTCCATCTGATTGCAAGCCTGTGCTTGCTCCGTATCACTATGACATTCTGACACAAGCAATGCATGAGTCCAGTATATACCTGTCCCTGTGCAATTCCCTCCTTTGGGCAGATGTGCAGTATGTTGTACCCAAGGGACGTGCTACCTCTGTGAAATACATGGAACAGACCGAAGGAGAGTTCTTCATGTTACCCCTTTGTGCAACTCGCTCCTTCTTGGCTCTTCCTATTATCCAAAATACATATTATTGATAAAATAATAATAATAGCTCACCTTTTCTGAGCACATACTATGTCCCCAGAACTGGACTCCACACCTTGCAGATGTAATGGATTGGTCAGTGGGACATTCCTTGCTGTTGTGGGCTTTGGATAGTGGGTGATAAGTGCCCATACAGTTTAAAGAGAGATGCTCTACAGGAGGTTTCCTGGGGCCTGGAGGTTGGGGTGAATAGGGGGTGGAAGGCAAAGAGACCAGTACCTGCTCCTTGCCTGGAGGAACTCAGAGATGGGAGTTTGCCTGGAACAGGCTGCCTAGCAGACATTGGAGGGAGGCCATGGTGGGAGAGGCGTGCATCCCAGAGTTTGGGGAGACAAGGATCTGTAAGTCCTGCCATAGGTCAAGTTGATGGCACAGAAATAAGGCAGCTGGGGCCGGAGCTAAGGTGCAGCCCCACAGCTAAGCAGGAGGGCGCTGCTCCAGTAGACGAGCTACAGGAGGTGCCCAGCAGGTAGAATGAGGACTGTCTGAAGAACCCACAAAAGGTTCCCAGAAGAGGCAGTGGGTGGAGCCATCCCTGGGAACAGCTACCTAGCAAGGGCATCTGATAACCAGAGGGAACCACAACAGCCCCAAGTAAATAAAAATACCTTTTCCCTTCTCCTCTGACCCCCTTCCCTGCTTCAGTCAGCAACCTGGGGAAGCCAGAAGCAGCCGTGCAAGTTGGAGGGAAGTGGAGGAAGGAAAGCACCAGGCCAACCACAGTGCTCTGCCTTCCTGCTCATCTGCGGACTCCAGCATCAGGCTTGAGCTGGGCGAAAAGGAAAGATGAATGGGAGACCTAGGCTCTGATACTGAGATGGACCTGCCTTTCACAAAAGTGTTGTCTTCCAACACCGAAAG
Source organism: Tapirus indicus (assembly GCA_031878705.1). Classification (NCBI taxonomy): domain Eukaryota; kingdom Metazoa; phylum Chordata; class Mammalia; order Perissodactyla; family Tapiridae; genus Tapirus; species Tapirus indicus. Next base: position 84,321,237 of record CM062922.1, read on the forward strand.
AGACCAGAAAAGCTCTGGAATCGCTTGAGATTTTTGTCAGAGGATGGGGCAGGTGAGGAGAGCTGGTAGAGTGAATTGGAAGGCAGGTATAGGATAAAAATAATGATATTTCACGATTGCTGTCTTCCAAAGTTCAGCCCAAAGATAAAACAATGACACACATACTCTCCATTTACTCCCCGAGGTGGGACTGAGGCTCAGGGGTGTCAAGCAACGTGCTCCTGATTATGCCACAAGCGTGCGAGGCCGCAGAGACAAACCCAGATGAACAGTGTCCACTAACTGAGCCCGTAACCCCGTGCACTTCAGCCATCCACAGTGACCACACAGACTGATCTCAAAAGCATCTTCTTTGTAAAGGGCAGCACACAAGTTTCCACTGTCCAAAATCCCCTTCCTGGGCAACAATGGAGCTAAAAAGGCAGACTTCGGACTTCTCTGCCCACGCCTACCATCCATCCCCCACCCCGCCCCTCACTCTTCATCCGAGTAAATGGACTGCGGATGGTTTTCTGAGGAGGTTCTGAATGAATGCAAAAGAGCCGCAGACTCTTGCCCTAAACCCCAACAAGGCTGCTCAGAGCCCGGTCCCGCAGTGTTTGTTTCGTGAAGCCTGGAATATGAGAACCCCCAGAAGCCCTTGTATAAGCCCTTGTATGAGCCCTCGGTGTCGCCTGTCCTGAGTTGTAACAAGATATCCCCCACTAATTACAGCCTGCCGGTTTCCACACGTTGAGCTCAGATTTTCCTGGGCGGAGTGATTGCTCGAAAGAAGATGGTGGGGTGGGGGCTGGGGAACCCTCAACATAACACTTCTGTCAAGCGTACAAGCAAGAGGAGAAGCTTCTGTCTCTCTCTCTCTCTCCCACACGTGGCAGGGGAGACTTGCCTTGTGGCACAGCATAAGGAAGGGATGACTTCACCAACCCTTTATGCGTTAGCAGACCACAGACAGAGCTCCACAGGGTGGGGAGGGGACAGACAGGGCAGCAAATTCCACCAAGAAAAATGCAGGATAATAAGTTTCCAAATGAAGATGATTATTCTAGTGAGGACTAGTTTCTCATGGAAAGTGGGGTAAATGCTGTAGGAATGTGTGAGGCAAAGGGCTTTTACATGCAGGGAATGTGCGTGCAGGAAACCAGGTGCCCCCGAGAACCAGTCTCACTGACGCTGATCGTGTCTTCAATTCTGACTGCCGGAGGGGGTGCGGGTGGTGTGGGGAGGTGGGGGCAGAGGCACAGTAAGACTTAGAGCAAACGTCGCCTGGTATTGCTTTTTCAAACAAGGCTCTTTGAGGTGTGTACTGCCGACCATGAGCTGCGTGGGTGGCCCCCTTGGTTCTGCCTGAGAGACTGGCAATGCAGGGCTCTACATTGTGCTCTAGTCCTTCTCTCTGGATAACCCCATGTACCCCTGTGGCTTTAATTTCCAGCCAAATACTTACAGCTCCCACATCTGTCTGTGAGTTCCCAGCCCAGACACTCCTGTAAACTCAGATTGGCAGTCGCCCTGACTGTGTTGATCCCCTCTGTATCCACAGCCTCATAGCACAGTCCTGGCCAAAGTAATATTTTGTGCATTCAATCATAATAGCCACCGGGTGTTTTGCATATGTGTTTATTGGATGATGGGTACTCTGCCAAACACTTTATAAACATTATTCTCACTCAATCCTCAAAATCCTGGGAATCAATTGATATCATTCTTTGTTACAAGTGTCCAGACAGGTTAAGTAACTTGCCTAAGAACACGCACAGAGCTCATAAGCGGCAGAGCTGGGATCAAACACCAGGTCTGTCCACTCCCCGTGTGTGCATTCCTCATCTCTTTGCTATATGTACTGCCCCAAATGAGAAAATCCATTGAGAAGATTACTACATGTGAAAAAAAGACCAAATGTCCTCTTTCTTGTCGTATTTAAGAGGGGTTCCTCTGAAAATAAAGGAAACCCAAGGCATACAGGGTGCTCACTTCAACATTAATTGCTCAGCAACTAAATCCTATGGCTGCACGTCCTCTGAGCAGTGCCAAGGGTGATCCCCTGGAAAGATAAATTGGTATTTCTCCCATGGGAAGGTTAAATCCCGGTCACTTGTCTTAAGAAGCTGGAGAAGTCCCTTCCTAGGAAACACAAAGCGGACTTCTGTCTGCAGGGGCAGATGTCAGCCAAGCCTTGGCCAGAGGAGAAGGATGGACTCTGAGTCCTGGATGGTGCTCTCCAATCCTAGGGCTGATGGTCTCCATGTCACCTCATTTTCTCCAGAGAAGGAAACACACCCTGGTCAGGAATAAAATATACTACTTACACCAAAGAGAGTGGTAGCCAATTTCTTAGCCACCGTCACAGATCTTTCTACTTAAATTCAGGGCTTTCTCTGGTTCCCTTGTTACCTCATCCTGCCTTTACACTTAACCACAAGCAAATGAGTACACTGCTTTGGGCTTTAGAAAAATTGTATTATCATGGATTTCCAGTGGAGTCATTGAAAAAGATATTCTGTCCCCAAATGACACGGTGGACATCACTGAACTGTGAAGAAAAGTGAGGGAGGTGGGTGGCTTAGGGATGCATCAATGTCACAAATGTCATCTGGGAAACTTGTCACTCCTTTCCCAAACTCTCCCGAGCATATCCTGCCTGTGCCCTGGGTACTCCTGAGAGCAAGTGCTCGGGTGGCTGAGGAATCTCCCCGGCTCAACTCATCCTGGGCTGGAGACTTCAGGCAACTGATTTCCCCCCTGTCTGCCAGAGCGTGCAATGCACAAGGCAGTACTGTTTCTGCTAGGTCAAACTCCAGTCAAACCAAGTACACAGGAACATTTTTATTTCCGGTCTCTGACATCGAACTCTCTGCATAAGCATTCCATACAGGATAGGACAGAGCCAGGTGTGGGTGAGAATGAGAAATTGGTTTTATGTAATAAGGCTTAATACGGTCACATTCCAGGCATTATTCTGTCCCCCCACTCTTCTAGTTCAGTGGAATACATCCAGTGAGTGCCCAAGAAATCCTTGTGGATGACTCTCACACCGCCATGCAATACTCCTTTCCTGAAGAATTCTTTCCAGAAAGTCTGCCCATGCACCATAGGCTGAAAAGATAAAGATGGCGTCCCTGACCCAGACTCAGCACTCAGTCACTTCTTCATGGGTAGCCACAGGCTTGTGTGGTTGTTTTGTTCTGTCAACTGAATCTGAATCCTCCTTGTGGAGGCTCCAATGGGCAATGATTATGGTAGCTGCCATTTTCTAAGCACTCATGGTGTGCCACGCTCTGTGCTAAGCACTTTTAAAGCTCTTCCTGAACCTCAGGTAAGGATATTCATTTACCCCTCAGGAATAAATCACTTTCTCACAAAAAGCCCTTCCTTTTGCTTTCCTAGGAATGCACAGTCTCATGCACAATAAGAAGATAAAAGGAACGCAAGGGTATAAACTCAGGGACCTGCCTGCCACATCCAACACAGCACCCAATCTCCAGAATGACTAAGTATTACTTTATACACAATTAGCCTTATTCCCCATGAGCATGAGGGGCATCTGATGACAAATTCTGCTGCAAATGAATGATAATGAAGGAAGACACATGATGAAAAGTTGCAATTCCCTTTTTTAGTTTAACATGTGGTTTTCCACATATTGAAATAACTTTAAAGTTCCAGCCTTCTATCAAAGAGCAGAGGCTTTTCCTTGCTAATTGCTAAGGACTTGGCTCCACCCGCTTCCTCCGGGTCTCTCTTTGAGACCAACAGCACATATGCAGATGGTGGCCGGTTGGCATTAGCGGTGAGTCTACTGTGGGGCAGCCGGGCAAAGCCCCTGCCCATCCAGGGATCAGGCCAGAGATCTTAGCATCATCAGCTCGCAGACTGGTGGCTCCAGATGCTGCTACAGAACCTACACCATGATGTCATGTCTGTATTCAGACCCTCTAGGAGCCAAGGCTCTGGAATGAGTGGTGAATGGACCAGAGTTTCCACTGGGTCTGGGCACAATTTCCTCAGGCATCTTCTCAGGAACAGACCTCAGTCTACCCTACATTTCAAACCACAGAATGGGGCTGGAATGGAACCCAGAAGCCACAAGATGATTTGATGTTATCCTGTCCTATTTTCCTTCCTTCGGGAGTCAGCTGCAGCCTGAAACTTGGTGACATAGCAGGACTCAAAGTTGTATGAAAGAATGTCGGATGGTTTTTTCCCTCCTCCCTGGGAAAACGATACTGATGTCGATAGTCTCAATTCCCTCCCAAGTCCCTTCTCCCAGCACCGTTGCCTTGACTCTGAGTCTCCAACAAATGCCTAAATGCCAGAAAACACTGATTCTTTCCATGCAGATCTGTGCTCTGCCAGCCACCAATCCATCGTCCTGGCTCAGCAGGTGTCACCTGATACCTTGGTGATACTTTGGCTTCTCCAAGAACCAGTGGACGTTAGGCACCGTGGCTAACCAATGTCCACATGTGGGTAGTTTATTTTTATGTTAGGGCTTATTCTTCTTTTAATGCTTATATAAGCAACTCGAATGTCATTCTTTTCATTGACTATTCTCACTCATTCTTTCTCCAACCCCCAGCTCTCTCCCAACCAGAGAAATAAATAAATAGATAAAAAAATTAAAAGACCTCCAAAAACTAGTTTACCACATCATTTCTTGAAATGTTTTCCTTGAGACATTGCAAGGGTAACAGCATGGGAATTTTGGGGAAAAACGTTGTCTTCTTACAAATAAGAATTAAAACCTATAAAATTAAATGTTTGAATAAACTTCAAAGCTCCTCAAGTGCATTTGCAAACATCATCGTAATTGGTATATACCAAACCCAGAAAAAGGGAAAGTTGTAATAGTGTCCTGATCACAACTAAAATAAAAGTTCTATTTTAGGATTTTAAAAAAGTGAGATACAACAGATAAAATACAGAAGAAAACAAAAGAAGCCTTTGACATTGTAAAGAAGCCAACAAAGAAAGATGAGAAGGACATGCTAGACTTATAGGTAACATTTTCTGTAAAAATCTATCACTCCAGGGAGAAATTTCCTGATAAGACAGACTGCGTTTGTCCAGGTAAGAGGATGACTGAAACAAGTATACGCCGGCTAAGGACACGTTCCTCAGTCCTGGGAAATATTTCCTAAGTAGGTTTTCACTCCTCCTAGAGGTGACAGGAGACTAGTTACACTGCCCGGATGTTCAGGCTCGGGAACTGAGGCCCCCCCACTTACCTCGGAGGCTGCTGGGCACCACTTCTAACACTTCCGCCAATGGGGAGCCGGGCCCCTTGGGCTGCAGACCTTGGTGTTGGCCCGTCCCTCCTTCTCTCCTCTGCTCAGCTTCCCTCCCTGGGTTTAAATCCTGTCCAGGCCAGATGAGGAGCCAATGGGGACTCCTGGGCGTTCCCCTCTCTTCCCGGCAGGGACTCGGTTAAGAGATAATGAGCAATTACTTCTTATTCTAACTAGGAAAGAAAAAAATACACGTTTCCCCCTTCTTTTTCACATTAATTACGCAGCAGCTAAAAATACGCGAGGCTGTTTCCATTTAAGTGGATCCAGAATAAGGTTATTAAAAGAGTTTAAATGTCTCCTGGCCAGGAGCTGGGTTTCAGGGTTTGAAAGTGCATTTATAAAGACTCTTTCTCTTTTTCTGTTTCAGGCACTCTGGGACTTACTGCCTACCACTTTTAAAATAGGGAGAGACCTTTAGCACAGAAGGAAATGAACAGAGACCCTCAGGGACAGAACCTTCTATGACCCCCCACCTCCTCCCTCTGTCAGCTCACAGCGATGAATGGCAGGGGTCTGAGGAGGGCTGAGACCAAGAACGGCAGACCCAGGGCGTTCAGTTCCACAGCCCACTCTGACCCCACCCCATCCCAGAGGCCTCCCACACACCGGCGCAGAAGAGCTCCGTCACCAGGAAAGGCAGTGGTGCCACCCTGCCTCTTTGGCCATCAGATGGATAGAACTTAATCTTTTCTATGAACCAGAGCTATTCTGATAGGTCACAGTCAAAACTTGCTGCTCTCCCTGCTCTCCATCCCTGTCCTGCCCTGCCTGAGGTAGATTCTGGAGTGCAGATCTACAGCACAATGGAAGGAGCCCCCATGTTTTCACTTCACCTCTGTGGCATCAAATGTTGTTGGAAGGAATGAAGGAGAAGGAAGAGGGCCGGGGAGATGGGGGATCAAGGAATTGCCCTCAGAAGTGTGAGCGTGCGTCCAGAGCCAGATCGCCTGCATCTGAAGCTTGTGTCTGCTACTTGCAAATGACCTTTGACTTAACCTCAGTTTACTCATCTCTGAGAGAGGAATAATATGGTTATGGTGAGTTCTAAATGAGTTGATACATGTAAGGAATTTCAACTAGTCACTGGGACACAATGAGGACTCTGTTAGCTGCTATTATTGCCGTAATTATTATCATTTTCTATTTTTCTTGTATACCCCATGAAGTAGTCTGATAATTTCCACCTCAGTCTAGATGGGCTCATATTCTCTGCTCTTCTTCACTTACAACCACAAATAGTCCTGCTGTCTGCCCCTGGAATCAAGGCTAGCTATACACAGAGGTGACCACTGTAGTGTGAATTAGGGGTCACCAGAAAGTCCCCCAGCCCTCAAACATTTCTCTTTCCCCTTGAACCTTTTTCCTCTGCTTCTTAAATAGGAAAGTCTCCCCTAGAGTCTCCTAGGACTCTGCTGTCTCCTCAATTTGCTCTCCTGTTCTTAATTTCCTTTCACTAATTCTCCCCAAATGAGTGGTCTTTGCTGTCTCTTTCCATTACCCCATCTTCCGTGCCTAAATAGGTATAACTAAACAAAAACAACAGGCTCCTAAGAGGCCACCTTCCTCCAGCCTCTCCTTCCTCCAGCCCGTATCTGTTAGATATAGGACATGTGGCAATAACAAAGAGGACCCCACAGTGCAGTAGCTCAACAAGACGGAAAATAATTTCTCTCTCACATAACACTGGAAGAAGGCTGTCCAGGGCTGGTAGGGCAATGCCACCATCCACAGCACATGGCCAACACTCTCTAGGGCCATCTCCCAGCCAGTGGGAAGCTAAGGAATGAGGCAGAGGGGAGTGCATGTTCATTCTTTAAATCATAAAAACAAAACCTTTTAATTTTACTATCATTTCAGACTTGCAGAAAAATTGCAAAAGCACTACAAAAAAATCCCCGTATAACCTTCACTCACATTCTCCAAATGTTAACATTTTACCGTATTTGCTTTATCATTCATTCTCTCTCTCTATTTTTTCCCTAAAACATTTGAGACTAAGTTAAAGACAAGATTTACGTCTTTACACATCTATCTCTAAATAATTTCAGTGTGTAATATTTCCCCAAACAAGGACATACTTTTACATAACCTCAATACAATGATCAAAATGAGGAAATTAACATTGACATAATGCTATTGTCTAATTTACAGACTATTCAAATTCCATCAATTGTCTCTCTAATGTCCTTTAGAGCAAAAGAAAAAAAAATTACGGATCCAGCATCTGATCCAGGATAACTCATTGCATTTAGTTGCCCTGTCTTTCAAGTCTCCTTTAACCTGGAACAGTTCTTCAGTCTTTCTTTGTCTTTCATGACCCTGACATTTTTGAAGAGGGAAGGTCAGTTATTTTGAGGGATGGCCTCAACTTGGGTTTGTCTGATGTTTCCTCATGACTAGATTTAGGTTGTGCATCTGGGGCAGGAATACTACAGAAGTGGAACTGGAGTGTCCTGGGTACCTCTTATCAGGAGGCACTTGGTATCCATCCGTCCCGGTGTTGGTGATGTTACCTTAGACCACTGGGTTAAGGTGGTGTCTCCCAGCTTTCTCTACCGTAAATATTTGCCCTCTTCGTAATTCGTATTGGGAAGGTGTTTTGAGACGTTGTAAATGTCTTGCTTTGTGTTATGCTTGTAGCCACTAGTTTTAGCACCCATTGTTGATCCTTGCCTGAAACAGTTACTACGATGGTGGCTGTCAAATGGTGATTTTTCTAATTCCATGGCTCCTTCTATGTTAATTAGATGGAATTCTACTGTAAAGAAGGGCTTTTCTTTCCCCTCCTCCCATTTTTCTTGTTAATTATTTTATTTATCTATATTCAAACTGACTTGTGTATTCTTATCGTTTATTCTATGGGTTATATTTCTTTCACTGTCATTATTTATTTTCTTGCTCAAATTGTTCCAGATTTGGCCAGGGGGAGCCCTTCTGGCTGGTCCCTGTGTCCCTTTAACATGCACCGTCATTCTTGGAGCACTTCTTCACTTTCTGGATAGCAAGTTATTCAGACTCGTCTTCCACTTCTCCTGTCCCAGTCCCGGAGTCAGTTATCTTTCCAAGGAGCCCTGTCTCCTTTTATGGGAAAATGAGGCACATTTTGGATAAGGGCACAGCCTGGAGGAGGCGCACATCACTTCTGTAGAATCCGTTCGGGCAGAATTTAGTCATATGATCACGTGCAGCTGCCAGAGAGCCCGGCATATCTCCAGGCGGGTGGTCATGTGTCCAACTAAAGCTCAGGAGCACCATTAGTAAAAGAAAGGAAGGGACAATGGGCATTGATGGACAGCTTGACTTCTGCCACAGAGCCCACCCATACACCACTGGCAAAATGCTCTCCTTGAGTCGTAAAATCGCATCATGTCACTCAGCTGCTCAAATCCTTCAGAAATTCTCATTACTTACAGGATCAGCTTCTAAAGTTCTCTGTAACTGCCCCCATCACACCCCTTCTTATACACTCCCGTTTCCAAACTCATCTCCCACTCTTCACAAATACAAACTGAGCTTCGACCACTCAGCCTCCCCGCCAGTCCCTGGCACAAATGGTGCTCCTCCCCCTGCAGTTCTCATATCCGGAGGCCAAGCCCATCTCCACTCTGTGAGGTCTTCTCTGATTTCCCTACTGTAACTGCCAGAATCAAGGTGAAATGTTTACTTTTCTAACAGCTGACCCCAGAGTTTCTCCCCGGGAGCTAACTCCCTTTGTATAGGAAAATACTTGGAATCCTAAGGGCAGGCTTGCAATGAAACTAAGAAACAAACCAACGAAAGCTAAAAGGCTCTGCATGGAATGAACAGGAACTGGCAGAGGGAAAACAGAAGACTGTGGAGGCGGTGAGTATGAGGGCAGAGGCTGGGGCCTAGGGAGGAGTGGGGCTGGTGAGCTATCCCTTAGAAGATGATTTACTTCTAAAAACAAGAAAATGTCCATTCAATATTAAAATGTTTGCTTTGCTTTGTATAAATCCCCCTTCATGGCCCCAAATCTTAGATTGACTCTCCACCCCCACAGATACTTTTTTTGACTGGATTGAGGAGGGAGGAAAAAACATCAAAGGAAAGGAGCTGGATTACACATCTGGGTCAGCACTGCACAAAGAGAAGGAAACCGCCACGAGATGTAAGACACAGTGCAATAGCCTTCAGAGCAAGCAAGAACCCAGAGCAGACACGTCCATAGGCCATAAGCCCTTCACCCTGTCCACTACAGGATGCACAGAGATTGGGGATGGGAATAGGAGTGGGGTGAATGCTGTGGATCTTCCACAGGTGTGTAGGATGGAGGGTGGAGTCAATTTTATTTAACTCTCTAGGAAGGGTGACCTCGGCTGGCACCTGAGTTACAGGATTTCTTCTCAGTACCCCTGATTTCGAGATCCACAGGGCCAGTTGGCTTTTCCATGTGTCCATGCGGAGGCTCCTTAACCTCAATATGAGTTTCTGGAGAAGGAAGACTTTGTTTTCTTTTTTCCTCTCGTTACCTATGGTATTGCAAAGTACATAATTCTTTACCTGAAATTACATCATAACAGGTTTATTCCTCAAGATGCCCAAGGACAGAGAAATTCCCCAAACATATCAAGCCTAAACATGGTGGCAGGCACTGTTTTGTCTGCCTCCCCAACAGCCTTTCCCTTTGTCTTTCCCAAGAACACCCCAATTTTGTTTAGATATCCACTCGCCTCCTCCTGATCTTGGACTTCAGGGAGTCTGAGCCCATTCCCTGCCCCAGGAGGTGGGTTCTGACTGATCTAAGCCAACTAGGGTAATCCTGTTGTCCTTGCTGGAGACTGATTCAGGCAAGAATATACAGTGCATTTGGGGTCAGTGAGACATAGGGAGAGGTGGCCAACAGGGCTTCAAGGAAAAGTTCCTTCACTCGAAAAACAAATAAATGACCCAAAGAAGAGACGGACATTGTCACATCTTTATATAATGCCTGAAACTGTGTCTGACACCTTGCAACTAAACATAAGGGTTGCTAGCCGAAGACAAAGGAAACATATCAAGGATGGCAGAGCAGAAAGATGGAAGCAATCTGGGTTTTTTTATGACATCGCTAAGCTGCTGAATTGACCCTTCAAGTTTTCCAACTTCAGAACTTTCTTGAGTCAGGATTTTTGTTTCTTAGAGCTGAAAGCATTCCGAGGGATTCAACATTGTTCAGTTAATTTCTTAGTAGCAAAGTGATTTATTGACATCCTGCTGAGAACATAGAGAAAGATATGTAGGGAACCATGGCTTTGAGACAGGGAATCAGATTCCAGAGCTTTCTGTTCTTTCAGCTACTCTGTGTTGTCTTTAGGTTGAGAGTCCATGATTAAAAACAGCCACAGATTCTTTGCAGCTCCTCCCTACAAGAGACTGAGTCTGTTTCTCCAGTGCTTGAACCTGGCCTACCTTGTGATCTCCTTTGCCTAGTAGAATGGGGCTAAGTGCTGTGATTCTGAGCTTGGGCCTCAAGTGACCTTGCAGCTTCTGCTCGCACCCTCTTGAAATACAGGTGCCTTCTGGGGGATGAAAGAGCACAAAGAGAAAGAGGCCTGGCCCTCCTAGCCGAGGCCCCAGACATTTGAATGAGCCCAGCCAATACTAAGTGAGCCATCCCAGACCAGTCTAGCCTAAACTGCCAACCCACAGAATTACGAGAAAATAAGTAATTGTTTTAAGTCACTGTATTTTGGAGTGGTTTGCTATGCAACAATGGAAAAACGATACAGGGTCTATACCCAAACTAGGGGAATAATTTAACTGGAAACTAATTTCAACCCATTATTTTTCCCAATAGTGTAACCTATTCCAGAACAACCTGGAAAAAAACAAGGTTGCTGGTTCAAATGATGAGTCAACCAACATGTTATTATATCATCTTCTTTTATTTGAGAAAAATGTAGGAAAAAACATTTCATCCCCAATTTTATTTGTCCTAAGAAATCACCCAAAACCCAACAGACCCATGCACTGGTTCTGAGGGAGCCTGAATCAGTTGTGTTGAGTTTGGAAACCTGGAGCTGGTTTCAGCTGGTTTGGGTCTGTTTGAGCTGATTGGAAGAGATGTCTTAGTATCTTTAATTAGGATCCTGCTGAATTTAAAGGAACTGAAACCAAACCTATACAGACCTTCACTGTCAAGATCTTGTCTCAGCTCGCTCACTTACTCTCTCTCTCTGCTATAAATTATATATATTCTGTACTCATCGGGTCACCTTTCCTTTGTGGTAGATCCTAAATTCAAATCTCTAATAGTGCTTACAGGGATGTGCCACCTTTGACTTTAAATGTGCAAGTGCCTACAAAAATGCACAACAGAATATGGCATTCAGCAAAGAGAAAGATTTATTACTCCCTTCAAGGCAATGAAAGACCTTGATTCTTCTTCTATCAATATTTTCTTCTCTTGGGTCAATATTTTTTGACATCCATCTCAGTAGAAGTCAATATCTTCTTATTAATCTCTTTTGTCGATAGCAGTTGCTACGAGCCAACAACCGAAGAGCATGGGATCAGAAGGCTGGATTTGCAGCTAGGGGCCTGGAGCCTTGTAGGGGATGGCAGTTTGGTCTTTCAGAGTCTCTTCATGCATCGTTTGCCCATAGATGGCTATTTTGTACATATCATTATGATTTTCAATATAAAAGTAACATTATTATAAACTAACTAGAACATGGAGAAAAATATAAAGAAAAAAATTAACATTTCCTGTAATTCCAATAACCAGAGATAACCACTGATTATTTTTCTACAAAGGTATACATATATATAGAGATGCATATATCTGTACACATGTACAAAAAAATCAAACAATTAAGATTATATTATATAGAAATTTTTTTCTGCTCTTTGCTCTTTATAAAGTTTTTTCTCCATTTTCTTATGCATACTTACAAGGGCATGCTTTTTAATGCTGTGTAGTATTCTAGAATGTGCTTCTAATACATGGGGGAAGGGATTGATTGCAAAAGGACACAAAGACATTTGGGGGAGTAATAGAGATGTTCTATATCTTGATTGTGTTGGTTTGTATTCATTTGTCAAAATTCATTGAACTGTATACTTTAAAAGGGTAAATTTTAAGGTATATAAATTGTATCTCAATAAATCTGAATTAAAGGGGAAAAAAGACTTAGCTAAAGAATCACCTCATAATATGATGCAGTGCTGCTCAGATCTTAGTCTACTCTTTAGTTTCTCAGTCTTGACAGCACATGAGAATCACCGGGAAGTTTTTAATAAAATAAGATGCCAGGGTTGGGGGTGGGAGGGGCAGGGACCAGAGACTCTGACTTAATTGGCCATGGGTCAGGCCAAGGATATATTTTTAAAGCTCCCATGGTGATTCTAAAATGTGCAGCCAGGGTTGAGAATCACTGATCTGCAAAATAAGTCATTTGGACCAAGGAGGTAGAAGGAGATAAAATAAGATGTGTAAGTTTTAGAATCATAAAAGAGTTTTATAAATTTTGCCAACTAAAGTTCATTAGCCCACTGACTTTTTTTGTGATATTTCCCCCAAAGACCTGAGATAGTCATCCAAATATTTTTATTGCAATATAATTCACATACCATAGAACACCATACACATTTTAAAGTGCACAGTTCAGTGGTTGTTAGTATATTCACAAGGTTGTGCAGCCAGCACCGTTATTTACTTTGAGAACATTTTCTTCAGCCCAAGAATAAACCCCACACCCATTAATAGTCACTTCCCATTCCCCTTCCGCTAGCCTGTGACTAGTGCTAATCTACTTGCTGTCTCCATGAATATTTCATATAAATGGAATCATACAACACATAATCTTTTGTAACTGGCTTCTTTCACTTAACATCGTGTTTTTAAGGTTCTTTCACATTGTAGCATGTATCAGTACTTCGCTCCTTTTCTCGGCCAAATAATATTCCATAGTATGGATACACCACATTTTGTTTATCCATTCATCCACTGATGGAAATTTGGATTGTTTCCACTTTTTGTCTATTATGAATATCGCTGCTATGAACATTTGTATACAAGTTTTTGTGTGGATTTACGTTTTCATTTCTCTTGGTATTTACCTAGGAGTGAAATTGATAAAGTTACCATTTGGTAACTTTAACTTTTTAAGGAACTGTCAAATGGTTTTCCAAAAGTGGCTATACCATTTTAATTCCCACCAGCAATGTATAAGGGTTTCAATTTCTCCATGCCCAACAACACTTGTTATTGTCTGTCTTTATTATAGTCATCCTAAGAGATGTGAAGTAATATCTTGAAGTTTTGATTTGCACTTCATTAATGATTAATGATGTTGAGCATCTTTTCGTGTGCTTATGGGTCATTTGTATATCTTCTTTGGAGAAAAGTCTGTTCAAATCCTTTGCCCATTTTTTAACTGGATTATTTGTATTTTTACTGCTGAGTTGCAAGAGTTCTTTATATATTCTGGATACTAGGCTCTTAATAAACATATGACTTGCAAATATTTTCTCTCATTCTTTGGATTGTCTTTTCACTTTCTTGATAGCATCCTTTGAAGCATAAAAGTATTTAATTTTGATTTAATTTTAATTTTGACAAAATTCAATCAATTTTTTTCTTTTGTTACTTGTGCTTTTGGTGTCAGATGTAAGAAACCATGGACTAATCCAAGGTCATGAGATTTATAAGTTTTCTTCTAAGTTTTTTTTATAGTTTTAGCTCTTACATTTAGGTCAATGATCCATTTTGAGTTAATCTTGGTATATGGTGTGAGGTAAGGGTTCAACTCCATTCTTTTGCATGTGGATATCCAGTTGTCCCAGCGCCATTTGTTAGAAAGACTGTTCTTTCCCCCATTGAATTGTCTTGGCATCCTTATTGAAAATCATAGTCTTGTATTTTGTTTAACTATTTACCTCTGCTCACCTGAAAGAAATTTTTATTTATTCTGCCAGCTGATTAGGATCTCTAAGTCTGGTTGTCCATATCCACTCATCAGTGGGTCCAGTGCCTAATAATTGTGACTTTTAAGTGCCAGGTTCCCACTAGGTCCTGAATAAATACTTTTTGATAAACTGATCTTGAGGTTAATCAATTTAGCAAACATAGCATAATTTGTTTCTGATCAAATTGATTGGTCTGATTCAAGTAGATCTCTTTGATCAGCCAACAGGACTAAACTGACCTGTACAAGTCAACATTCTTAGGATCAGAAGAGTGATAGAATCCTTGGGATGACAGTTGCCTACCAAGCAGGACCACAATTTTCTCTGGGTGTGTATTTCTCCTCCATATGACTCACGGTTAAATCCTAATTTATTTTAAGTTAATCATAGTAATTCCAGTCTCTTCGACATGGTTTGATTTAGAAAAGGGTTTTTGACCCAATTCTGTCCAATGAGGCTTCTGGAAAAGTTTTCCTCTATTGGAAAAGTTGATCCTTCTTCTTCCAATGGCTGTTGCCATGCTTGCCTGGAATATGGCAGCCATCTTATAACCGTGAGGGGAGCTAAACAGCAGACAGGAGGACAGAGCAGAAATATGGGAGAAATCTAGGTCCTTGATGACATTCTTGAATTCCTGAATTAAACAACCTTGGTGATTTCCTACCTTGGGACTTCACATTATCTGAGATAATTTATTTCTTCATTACTTAAGCCAGTTGGGTCAGAGTGCTTTGTTATTTGTATTCAAGTCATTCTAACCAATGTAGACCTCCTGACTTTTCACAGAAAATGCCCTTCAGACTGCAAAATTTTAGGGGGGCTGTAAAACTGAATACAGTGACCTAGGGATATGAAATTCTCCAAGGGGAGTTTTCAAACTTAGCCCCAGATGAAGTTTCCCTAACATCTGCAAGGGGAACTGCCCTCTAGACTGATGATGATGGGAAAAGTATCATATGTAAGTTGAACTCCATCACCAACACTGAGTCCCTGGCTTCTTCAGGGAAAACAACCCGTCTCTATTGCTTTTCTAAAAAAGGAATAGAGTTTTGTTGTTTAATATATTCTCATCCTCTAAAAATGTTTGGCTATGAACGAAGGGCTTTTACATTCTAAGTGGAATGATGAATTCTCAACATCTTGGGATTGAGAGGGAGCCAGGAGAGGCCGTAGATACAGGAGTCTCCTCCCTGTCAGTAGTCATCCTTCCTATGGTTGAGACCTCCAGTCAGGGCTGCTCACCACCCCGGTAGGAAGGAAATTTCAGTTGTATGTTGAAGCCAGCATGTGTGGGTTGTTGGGAGCCGATTATGCACATCTCTTCCTAACTCTTCCCAGCTCCAGACTCAGTGACATCACATTGGTAGCTTAAAAATTAGCCATTTTGAGAGTATTTATACCATGGAAATCAGCAAAGAGCTTTTTTTCTCTGAAGAGCCAGCTGTTAAACGTTACCAGCACACCACTGGAAGCACCTGTTTTGGTCATTCTGGGGGTTAGAGTTTCCTTTGTGTGTGTGTGTGTGTGTGTGTGTGTGTACACCAAGGTATCACAGCATATCCCAAACTTCATGACTGTAAATCAAAAAGAAGAAAGACAGACACCACTGTTCCTCCCTGAAGATGACTAACTGCTAAAAATGATGATAGGAAAACCCAATCATTTTCTTTACAAACTGAGTCATAGCCTCTCATCTCAAATTTTCCTCCTAAGGCCAGGCTGTTCAGGCTTTTGTTTCTTTAAAACAACAACAACAACAAAACCTTTGATTCTCACTAATAGCATAACTGCCAACATTTTCATTTTTTTTTTAATTGTTGTTTTCTCAGATTACAGCAGGGCTGCTGTGTGGCAACTGTTCCATCACATGCAAGGGCAAAGCCACGGGTAATGACAAGGTCTTATTGTGAAACTGCTGAAGTCACTCATCTGAGGCCATCTGTGGTCTCTGGGAGATGAGTCTACCGGAGGCACCCTGAGTGACTGAGGGACAGGGCTCCCACAGGGTACCTCTGCAGACTGCCTCCCTCTGGCCCTCCCTCCCTTCATCTCCTTCCATCTCTATTGTCCCCTATTGACCCCCAGCAGGGCCTTACAGGCTCTTCTTTCTCCCACTCCCTCTTGCCAATTACAGGTTTAAGAAATCTAAAGTGGACAAAATTCACTGTCAACACAATGTCATCCCCACTGGAGCCTAAAGCTGAAGACAGACTTTTGTTTTGAATTATGGATTATTCCATATATACATAAAGGTATGGAGAAGAGTATTATAAACACTCTCATATCTCTACCGAGCTTAGGAAAAACAAATGTTATGGACACTGTATAAGTCCCCGCATATGCCTCTCAGATCATATTTGCCTCCCTCCAAGAAAGAAACGCTTTCCTGAAACTGAGACTATCATTCCAATTCACGTCGTTATACTTTTACTACGTAGGTCGACATGTAAGCCTAAACAGTATATAGAATTGATTTGCATGATTTTAAGCTTTATGTAAATGGTATAGTATATATTGTATGTCTCTTGTTGCAACTTGTTTTATTTTTGTCAATATTATGTTTTTATCTATGTTTGTATTAGTTTCCTATTGCTGCGTAACAAACTATCACAAGTGTAGTGGCTTAAAACAACTCACATTGATTATCTCATGGTTTTTGTGGATCAGGCGTCCAGGTGTGGCTTAACTGGGTCCTCCCACAATCAAGGTGGTGGCTGGGATGCATTCACATCTGGAGGCCTAACTGGGGAAGAAGCTGCTTCCAAATTCATTTCACTTGTTGGCATAATTCATTTCCTTGAGTCTGTGTGGCTCAGAGTCCTAGCTTGTAGAGGACACCCACTTCTTTGCCATGTGGCCCTCTCCCTAGGCAGTTTGCTTCATGGCAGCTTTCTCCTTTAAGGCCAGCAGAGTCTCCCACTCCAGTCTGTAAAATGGAGTCATATTGTATATAAGACTTATCATATCAATTTTGTCACATTCTATTGATTAGAATCAAGTTACAGGTTCTTCCTGCACTCAAGGGGAGGGGATTGCACAAAGGTGTAGACACCAGTAGATGGGAATTATTGGGATCTGTCTGTCTGCCTAGGATCTATCTGCCACAATGTTGACACATGTTACTCTAGTCCATTTATTTGTGTTGTGATGTACCGTTGCATTGTATTAATACACCAGAGAAATCTACCCATTTTGCTGTTAATGATTATGTTAGGGTGATTCCAATTACTTGCTATTACAATGTCATGCTTAATAATCTTTACAGGTCTCTTCTGTACATGGGAGAAAGTTTCTAAACTCTAAAGCACACGTCTTCAACTTTACTAGATATGGCCTAATTACTCTCCAGAGTAGTTAAACCTATTTCCATTCTACCCAGAAGTGTGTCACTGTTCCCCATGATCCAACACACTCTCCTTCTCTTGAAACTGACAGAATTATTTTTATATTATGGACAATCTGATAGGTGTGAAATGCTATCTCCTTGTTCTAATTTTTATTTCCCTAATTACTAATGAGGTCGAGTGTCTTTTCATTTGTTGATTTGTTACTATTTGTTTATTCCTATATTAATATTCTCTGCCTTATTATAATTTTTATAAGAAGCTTTAATTTCCAATCGGGCACACCTTACCATCTCATTCTTTTCTTCAAAAAAATTTTAGTCTATATTGACCTTTGTTCTTTCATATAAACTTGGATGCAGATTGTCAAGTTCCATGAAAAGCCTTGCTTGGACTTGATTGGGGTGGTCCTCAATTTGTAGATTAATTTAGGGAATGTTATGGGCTGAAGAGTCCCCTCAAAATGTACGTGCTGAAGTGCTTACTCCCAGCACCTCAGAATGTGACTGTACTTGGAGATAGGGTCTTTAAAGAGGTGAGCAAGGTAAAATGAGGTCACATTATGAGGGCAGGCCCTAACCCAATATGCCTGGTGTCCTTACAAGAAGAGGAGATTAGGACACAGACACACACAGAGGGAAGACCATGTGAAGCCTCAGGGAGAAGACAGCCATCTACAAGCCAAAGGGAGGCCTCAGGAGAAACCAACCCCGCCGACACCTTGATCTCAAATTTCTAGCCTCCAGAACTGTGAGAAAATTAATTTCCTGTTGTTTAAGCCACCCACTCTATGATACTGTGTTATAGTAGCCCTGGCAAACTATTACAGAGAACATCGATGTAGTCACAACATGGAGTTTTCCTATCTACACTCGTAGGCTCTCTCTCCATTTATATAGATTGTCTTGTCAACAAAGTTTTATAACTTTCGGATGTTAGCTCAGGGCTGGTCTTCCTCACAAAAATAAATAAATAAATAAGTAATGAGGTTTAATTTCCTTCTTTTCTATTCTTATAATTTTTGACATAACTGAATAGAAGCACTGAAAGCTAGCATCTTCGTTTTAATCTTGATCTTCAAGGGGATGCTTCTCCAGTTTCAAGGATGTATATTTTTCTGAGGGGGTTTCACCACCTGGTTTCCTGCAGCACATGCTCTTTAAAGCCATCTCCAGTCCCTCTTTCTCTAGCCCCTTTGCCCTCTTCTCCATCCATTACAATCGATCTGTTCTGAGCCCCATGTCTTGAAAATAAAGTGAATTAATGTGGTGATTCACACTAAAATGCTGATGGCTGATTATCAATCAGATGGCACATTCACATTTTGGGACAAATGTCTAGGCCCAAGGAATACATGCAACTGTTGGGGCTTAAACACTAACATCCACTCAGATCCCAACAGTAACAGAAAACAGCACAGGCCTCCTTTACAACCCCCTCTTAAAAATACCACTTCTCTGGCACCTGCTCTCTGGGTGTCTAGATCAGACTAGCTCAGATGGAACCAGGAGAAATTCTAAAGGATGGGGACTTGATGTGTCCCCTTATTTTAATCCAACTACCCAGGTTCACACCCCAGTTGCACCAATTATTTGTATGGCCTTGGGCAAGGTGCTTCTTCTCTCCTGCCTCAGTTGCCTGACCTGTCAAATGGGGATTGTAGTAGCACCTGCCCATGAGTGGGATTCAACGAACCATTAATATAACCCATTGGGAACAGGGCCTGGCCCATAATAAGCACTCGATAAGCATGAACTAAGCCCATGGGATGGCCACCTTTGCACTGCCCTTCACTTGCTTAGTGGGTTTTTACATTTCTCTTCTTTTTCCTTAAAATCTCAAAATACGGTAGTTAAATGTTACCCTATCCCCCATTATGTTCCACCCTGCGGCCTGGCTCAGAATACTGCTTTAGTTCGTTTGTAAAAGTTCATCCAACCCTGCCTGTTGACAATCACATTACTACTCTCCCTGCCTTTTTTCTAGTATTTAGGGTTGAATGCCACTGGCTTCCAGGCCAGCTTTCCACAATGAATGAAACGCTGAGCAAGAAGCAAACAATCCTGAAAGGACCAAGCCGAACCTGACCATAGAGAGACTGGTGTGCTGGGGGAACCCCAGGCAAGGCCTGGTTTATAACCCCATCTCCTAGAAATCCTATTGTTAGCTGAGGACTCAGTAGTCCTGGTGAGCCGAGGACATTCATGCCAGGGTCACAGGGAGTGGGGGTGGGAATAGTGAATGACTGGCTTCATTTCTTTTCAGTAGTAGCATCAAGCAATGAGATTGCTGGACTGTAGTCTCTGGGAGCCCAAAGTTCTGCCCCTCTTGTTCAACATGTAAATCCAAGAGCCAGCACCATGCCTGGTACATACTAGGCATTTAGCAAATAGGTACGAGTTTGTCATAATTTTCCCCTGCATCCAATCCCAGTGAGGCCTAATGCAGGCTCTAGACCCACAATAGAGGGTTAATCAGTACTGGTGGGTGCTCCAAGTGGTGACTATGCTGCAAAATCAGCGTTAGCCTCAGTGAGCCGAGTCCCTGACGGGTCCTCACCTGTCTTGTGATCCTCTCTTACTGTGTTTGTGTGAGTGCACACATCCTCAACACGATGCTGTAGAGGAGAAAGTTAAATCACTAAACAAGTACAGCTCTGTCCACTATGTAAGATGTTTTGTCTACAGTGATAAAGCATCAGGTGTTACTGTCATTCTCAGCAGCAGCAAATATGTATTGAGGAACTAAGCCAGGCAAGGCACTGTGCAGGTAAGAAGGTACAAAGAGGCACAGGATGCTGGCCTTGCCCACAAGGGAGCACAGTGAGGCTTTGGTCAGGAAAAGAGAAACCCTAACACAGAACGCAATAGGAAGGGACAGAAGAGCAAAGGCCAGCTTTCAAGTTTGCCTCTTCCTTTTAGAAAATTAGGTGCTTTGGGGGCTGCAGGAAATCACCATTGGTAATCCCAGCTGCCTTCAGCACCAAGGTAGAAAATTTTCAGGAGACCACCTAGCCACACACGTGCCTCCACAGTCAGAGGAGCAACAAAACCCCTCTGCCTCTCTTTTTCATTCCAAGTCTCAGGAGAATGCCTCTCATTGGTGGAATCCAACTGAGAACACTGCCAGCAAAGGATTCTGGGAAGTGTGGTTCTCAGGCTTCTAACCCCTGAAGTAAGGGTGGGTGTAGAAGGGATGGAATGATGTTAAGCTGTCAACAGACAATTCAGCACGAAAGACTTCTAAGCGTAAATTTAGAAAAACAAGACGAAGGCAGTTCAC
This sequence comes from Tapirus indicus, assembly GCA_031878705.1. Taxonomy (NCBI): domain Eukaryota; kingdom Metazoa; phylum Chordata; class Mammalia; order Perissodactyla; family Tapiridae; genus Tapirus; species Tapirus indicus. The sequence continues at coordinate 84,342,064 of CM062922.1, forward strand.
CTTTGCTAAGCTCCTGAGAAGTAATACAATCTGTGTTTAAAGACAAGCATTGTTATGAGAGTCAGAGCCTTTGAAGAAGGCTTTGGATGGAGTCATACCCTAAGACAAGATTTGACAGATATGAAAAAGAGGAAAAGCATATAGAGGTGAGGCCACATACATTTATTCGCTCACTCACTCATACATTTAGTCATCCATTCAGCAAACGTTTATTGCTAAGCATCGGGCTCCTGGATGGTGAGGAGCCACTGATTGATTGTTTCTAAGAAAGGAAATAATATGATGAGATTTTCAGGGCGGGAGGTCATTTTGAAAACGCGTATAATGCACAGACAAAACCGAACGGACATGCACCTCAGGGCAAACACACTTGTCTCTGAGTGGGGAAATTATGAGTAAACGTTATTTTCTTTTCTAAATCTTTCAGTGTTTTCCAAATATCCCACAATAAACATGTATTACTTTTATCAGAAAGAAAGTTTTAAGACAAAAGATAGATCAAACTGGTGTCTGTGTGGAGGAAATTCATCTCACATTTGTCACTTGACGTTTTTCTGACTAAGACACATTTCTATTCCTCTCACCTTCTTCCCCGTCACCTGGTTGCCCCCTATTCATTCCTCAGTTGAAACTTTCCTTCACTGAAAAGACTTACCTGACCCCTAAGACTAGGTTAGGTCTCCATGTTCGACACTCTCGGCCTCTGGGCTCTCCCACCACTCGACATACTTCCCAGTATGGGCTTGATGTCTGTCTTTCTCACCAGAATGTAAGCCCCACAGGGCAGGCATCATATCTGCCTTGTTAACAGCTATTTCCCAAGCAATAGATATTGTTGGAATGAATCAACGATGGCTTTAAAGGATGTAAGGCTGGAGACAGGCAGATTAGTAAAAAGGCAATTAAGATAATCCGGAGAAGGGACGAAGAGTGCCTAACCTAAAGAAAGGGCAGAGCAATAAAGAGGAGAAAACAGCCCGTGGAGATGTTATGGTATCAAATCTGCAGAGCCTAGTGACTTCTTGGATTCTTTCAACAAGAAGTTGAGGTTTGGAGAATATTTTGGAGGTAGAACTGATAGGACTTGCTGATGGATTAAACGCAGGAACGATGGAAAGGGAACTATCAAGGAGGACTCAAGAGTTTTTGTCTTGAGCAGCTGGATGTATGATGATACAATTTCCTGAGATGGGGAAGGTATTTGTGTGGGGAGGGATCAAGAGTTCCAATTTTGGATGAGAAGCAAGGATGGGGGAGAAATGTAGGGTGAAGCCCAGATTTTGGCTTAGGGGTCATTCTCTTGGACAGGAAATACAGAAGATGGACCAAGCTTGAGGAGAAAGATGAATTCAGTTTTGGACATGTTGAGTTTGAGGTGTCCACTGAGATACCCAAGATATCAAATGAGATTATCAAGGTCTAGAATTCAACGGAAATTTCTGGATAGAAGCAGATGTAGACTTAGTGGTGGTAGTTGGAGCCATCAGGTGAATGAGAACATGCATAAAATGAGAAGGGCAGAAAGACACCAACATCAAAACCCTTGGGAAACCGATATTTATGGAGGAAAAGATGCCCTAAAAAGATATTGAGAGGAAACTGTCAGAGGAGTAAGAATACCAGATTATGTGAAACAGGGAGTGCCATTTTGATTAAAGGAGGAGTCCAAAAAGGGAGTAACACATTGTAGTGGTAAGTAGTAGCCAGATTTTGAAGGTCCTTGAATGCAAGGCAAAGAAGTTGACTCTTTATCCTGTGCCTTTATGATTAGTGGTCATGACGAATGTAGATGTGCCAGCTGTACCTGGCTAAGCCTTCCAGCCCTGTAGGGGAATTGAGAAACACTGTGGGTCAAAGGTCCAAAATCTTGATCCACATGGTCAAGATTTGGAAATAGGAAGTAGAGAGTGGCCTGTTAAAAATATATTTCTCAGGCCAGCACGATGGCGTAGTGGTTAAGTTCACGTGCTCCACTTCAGTGGCCCGGGGTTTGGCAGGTTCGGATCCCAGAAGTGGACAGATGCACTGCTTGTCAAGCCATGCTGTGGCGGCATCCCATATAAAGTAGAGGAAGATGGGCGTGGATGTTAGCCCAGGGCCAGTCTTCCTCAGCAAAAAGAGGAGGATTGGCAATGGATGTTAGCTCAGGGCTAGTCTTCCTCACAAAAAAAAGAATTAAAAAAAAATATATATATTTCTCATCAAAAATGTCATCTAACCCAAGTCACCACTGACTTGAGTAAGCTGGAGAATAAAACCCAGAATTTCAAAGGCCATCATTATTTTTGCTTGGTTCTTATAGCTAGCCCCTCAGCAATAACAAGGGACAAAAAACATCCCCCAGGAATCCTCCTGGTCTAGCCAACTCCAAAACCAACCACAGCTCATCCAATAGCTTCTATGATGAGCCTCTGTAGCAGAGCTTCGGCGCCACATGAACCGTGTGTTAGTTTATGTTCCAGAAGGAGCCACCAGACAAGTGCAGAAAAAATGTCTGTCCTCTTTTCCATTACAATGTTCCAGAAGAAGAAAACGACCTGAGGCAAGGGGAAGACAGGCATCACGACTCTTTTAAACCCTGGCAGCCTTACCTTCTACCATGCCACTGTGGTTTGAAGAGAAGTTTAAAGCTAAGCTTCAAAAACAATTACAAATGAAAGATCTGGCTGAACATAACTACAGAGGGAGATGGAGATGAACTGGGCCTTTGCAGAAGGTGACAGGGTGTATGGTGAGTATGTGAACCTGAACGTACAGTAAGGCATCTCAGCAGATGCCTTGGTGGGGAGGTTGCGTGTCACAGGAGGACGGACCTCTCTGTGTGCATTGGAAACATGAACAGCAATTCAGACTGATGGAAAGAGTACCAAGATGGTTAGCAACTGGCAGTATGTTTACAAATGTCTGCATGAGACTGTGCTTGGCATAAACACTTTGCAGACTCACATTGTGCATTTGCTTTCAGAAAGCCCTAAGGTTCCAGCCACTGACAGAAGCCAGAAGCTGCAGAGACTTAACTGGGAGATGAGCTGGACAGGTCTGCTGCCCTTGAGGGAATGGGCTGGCCCTGAGAAGTCTGTGATTGGGAGCCTGGTTGGGGAGAATAGGGAAGAAAGAGCAAGGTAAACCCAGTTGAATGTGAGGTTCTTTGATTCAAGCTTTGGCCAACACTCCTTCCGGCCCCCAGTCTCACTTCGTGCTGGGCTCCTCTTCTAGTGGAAGGTGAGTGAATAAGCAGAGAAGTCTTTTGAGAGAGAGGCCACCTCTGGGGGATGCAAAAGCCAGAGACTGAGCAGTTGATGTTCTGAAGCACCAGAAGCCTGTGGTCAATCCCTGTGAGTTTCCTTAAGATGCACCTTGTTGGAGAAGGCAGGCCCCTTCTTTCTCTTGGCTCTATGGTGAGGCCCAATGTGTCCAGTGGAATCAAGGAGGCAAAACCATCAGAGGGAAAGTCACAGGTGAAGGGGGACCAAGAAGGGGTCAAGGATAACAAGTAGGCCTAAAAGTGCGGTCTAAGGCTAAGGGTATGACATCAAAGCCGGGAGGGGGGCGTGGGAAGAGAGGAAGATAAGCACCAAAGAGACAACCTCTGCTAGTTCCGCCCAGTCCTGTCCTGTCCAACAAACACCGGGCACCCTGCTGGGTGCTACAAAAGCCAAAAAGACAGGGTTCCTGCACTCACGGAGCTCACGGTGTTCTAGACAAGCAGGCTACTCAAAGTTTGTCAACATGACGAGTGCTAAAGCTGCAGGGTGCTAGGAGCCGACAGAGGAGGAGCCCTAACCCTGCCTGGGGTCCCCAGGAAAAGCCTCCTGGAGGAGACAGGCGTAGATGCTTTGAAGGCAGAAACAATATTGTGTGCACACGTGTGTGTGCATGCGCGCACGTGTGCACATGCATATAGTATATATTCCTCACAGCCCTGCATAGTATTTTGTGTATGGCAGATACATAATAAAGGCTGTTGAGTGAACACAGGAATTAATTATTTTTCTATTTGTATCTTTCTAATCATTCCTCTGCTTACTTCCTAAATCTTATTCTTCTTTTCCTTTGATGGAAATGCCCAGAGAATTTCATTTTGGGGTAAGGTCCAATAAACTGGATGTCAATCAGATCTAGAAATTTCCATTTCATGACATGAGGCAATACTGGAGGAAAGGATACCTGTGGCCCACAGTGAGAAGGGAAGTCGTCGTCACCATAATCATCACACAGCATTTACTGAACGCTCACTGTGTGCCAGGTGCTGTTTTAAGGGCTTTATGTACGAAATGTGCTGATCATTTTATCCTCACAACAGCCCAGTGAGGTGGGTGTTATTACAGGTGATGACTTCAGTCAAAGCACAGAGAGGTCATGTAACTTGCTCAAGCTCCCAGAGCAAGTAAATGGTCGAGCCAACGCCGTCTGGCATCAGAGGCGGCAACTCCTATTGCACCCCACCCTTGGGACTGAAAACTAAGGGCAAAAGCATTTTGAGCTTACACCCCAGTGTACAGGTCAGAGACCACTAATAATTTTAAAGCTTTTTAAGCCACATAATATCTACCAGTTCATTTTCCCTTAATTCCCTCTGTTTCCCTATAGGGATTGGCAGATCTTACATTCAAAGAGTTTTATAGATGATCAATTTTGCCTGGGCTTTTCTTCCAGTGGTAAGAAACATAAGTCGCAGAAAACAAGATAATGTTAGAATCATGGAGCACATCACTTTCTCCATCAGATTGTAGGGACAAGTCAAGTAGGGACTGCTTTCTGGCATTGGGGCTCAGGAAGGCCTGGGGATGGGGCTAAAAGACCACAATGGCAAGACTGGCTTTCTTGGCCTCAGGTCAATGTCCATGTTTTAGTCTCACCATCTGAAAATGGAGCTAATGATCTTTCAGCCTCATTAGAACACTGCAAGATTAACTCATGTCTATATCTGACAAGTTTGGGTCTTCCCAGAGGAAACAATGACTACCAAGATTTATTAATCCAAATAATATCATCAACAGTGACAAGTTAATGCCAACCCTCCTTGATTCTTCCCCAGTATTAAAATCAGCATTAATCAGAACCTACCCTACTACTACAGAAGGGTGAAGGACAAGTAAGTGAAGCAAAAGAGGGAAAGAAGATGCTGTGAAAGGCCTCTGTGGTAACTATGGACATTCCACACAGACAAATACATTCTACAGTCAAGGACCCACATGTGTGGGCCTGTTCTCTCATCTTCATTACATCAGCTTTTCCTGCTGGATTGCCACCCCCCTTCATTACTGCAAATGCTCCTCCTCTTCCAGAAGCAGACCCCTGTAGTTACTGAAAGCATGAGGCTGAGGTTTTCTACAGAATCCCACATCAAATCAGAGTGGGAGACACGGCCTGGCATCAAACCTCAAGCACAGACTTCAAATGTATGAGAGGACAAGTCTAACCCCTGCTTTGCTGATGACCATAATCTGTAAGTTTCTACCAAATATAACCTGAAGTCCATTCATTCAGGTATTCACTGAATGCATGCTATGTGCTAGGGACTGTTCTATGACTGGGGATACAGCATTGAACAAAACAGACTAATTATCATCATCATCACTGCCCCGTGGAGTTTACATTTTTAAAGGAAAAGACAAACTAGCATTCCCTGTAGTAGAAGAGAATCAATATTAAGGAAGTATCGCCCTGTGGTTCTGTGAAAGAAGTAAATGAATTAATGGCAGTTTATAATCTTCATGTATCTTTCAGGGAATCTACACTAGATTTCTCAGCACTGTACAGCAAACTAATGACCCTACAGCTTGTGTCCTATGGAAATGTAGCAGTGTAGCTAGTTACCATTGTACTTTTTTTTCCTCTTCTCTTCCTTGAGCAGAGAACTCAGGGTGCTTCTCCACTATGAATTACATCCAAGGAAGAAAAAGCAAAACCCCAAATGGAACCCGGAAAGCAGACATCCAGCAAGTCGAACTCATTCCCGTAACTTAATTACTTGAGGAAAAAAAGTTTACTGAGGACTGAATGCCTACCATGTGCTGTGCATCATGAGAAATCCAGGACAGTGTTATGATGTGAATCCGACCCTCAGAGAGACAGGACACGAAGCAATGAGCCAATAACACAAAAGTGTACATTAGCTATTTATGACAGCAAAGAGCAGAGGATGAAAAAAAATCTAGAAACACAACTTTAATTTCTTTTTCTAAGATAAATCAAGACAAAATTCAAATTTGACTGACAACTGGTAAACTTAGCAGGAGACAAGGCATATCCAGGATCATTTTTCTCACTCTAACATAAATTAGCCTGGAGGTGGGGGGTTGGATAGAACTTAAGGGACTTTGGGTTTCTGTGAGAAAGCCATGGAGAGGGGCCTTGGACAGACATGGAATGTAGAGTGACTGTGCTTTCCTCTTGCTCCTTCCTGGGCCCCAGCATAGACCACGGACATAAGCACACAGTACACGCTTCTGTTGCTCTGGGGCTGCTGGGATGCCTGCAGGGGTCACCTGACCGTGTATCTTCTCCAGAAAAGGGGCCTCTGCCGTGTGCTGTGTCATCAGGACTCTAGGACTCGTGGCTTTGCAGAGGTTTCCTACTCTTGTACTCTATTAACAGTGACTCTTTGATATTTAGTCACCATAGCTACCAAAAGCAATGCATTTCAGCTAAATTACTAGCATTTTGCCTTTTCATCAGGGTTTGGAATTTAGAAAAACTAGGAAGAGGAGAAAGAAAAAAGAAAAAGGGGAAATGATGTAAAAGAAGGAAGAAGCTGCTTTCCTATCAACTGTTGATTGCCCCAAATGAAAATTGATCAAGAATATTGCCAAAGAAAACGGGTGTGACCTTGTCTCTGAAACCACACAAAACATTTTATTTCAGCTTGGGCCACAAGTGACTGGAGGAGAGTGCGTTGGAGAGCAGAGTCGAATCCAAAACCTCAGAGTAAGTATAGACTTCCCTCTGGTAAGAGGAGAGGGAGGCACCCACACAGCTGGAGAAGCAGGCACGAGCCAGAGAATCAGCTTGACAATCAAGAGGACTGTGGCCTTGGGCATGGAGGCCTCAGGGCAGGAGAGTGTCTGGGGCTCTCCCGGAACTCCCCTGAGGCCGGAGGTCTGGAATCCTCAAGGCCAGGCAGCCCTGGGCGTCCTCATCTCTCCAGGCAGCAGGCAAGGCTCTCTTGGGCATTCAAGGGGACAGCAGAGTGACCACATCTGCTTGAGTTTCAGCCAGATGAATAAGCACTGTCCTCATCATCATCCAGGGTTTGTTGGGACTGGCTCTGTGCAGGGCAACTGCTTGATTCTAGGAACACAGAGGCCGCCTCATCTCTGTCCTCATGGACTTCACTTTCTTACCAGGGGAACAAGACACAGGCTCTATGACTGTGTTGTAGAGAGGCCCACAAAAGCCCTTCACTCCCCCATTATCCTCTTGAGGCAACTGGTTCCTCTCCTCTGTAAGAGACAATGGTTAGCCCCATCAGCACTGTGAACGTGGTCTTTGCATGCCTAGGAAGAGAAAGACAGAAGGGCAGTTTTTTCTAAAATACTAGGCCAGCAGGTTGTATTCATAGAGGCTGGACTTGAAGGCAAAGTCCATGGGCAATGAGGAGAGAATTTTGTGCCAGTCCAGTCCTTTCCCATCCAGATTGGCAGTGTCTGGTTAGGACATGGTCAGAGGTAAGAGTTGGATCATTTCAACCGAACAAATATTTATGAGCATCTGCTACATACCAGACCCTCTGTGAGGAACTTGGGTATTAAGTGGAAAACAACACATTGCCTTAAGGAACTTTCAGATAAGTTGGGGGAAATTCATACAACCACAGTACATATATTTTTGACAGCGTGGGGAACATGTCAATCAGGTACAATATTGAAAGAGCTATATGTGAATATGTCAGTCCCACTCTCCCTAACTTTGACTTCCCCCTATGAGAAGCTCTAATAAATATGTGCTTACTTTTGTGTATCTTTTTAGAAATTAAGGATGACCAAGTTTTGAACACACAAATTATGAGTCACTGCTAATGGTGTCAAAGAGGAAAAGAGGAACTGGGAGGTAGGAGTAGAAAAATGAGGTAAAGAAGTAAAGGTGCTGGCACTGAAGTCTTGATAAAGTTAAAGGAGATGAGGGTAGTGGGTTGAATACTGTCCCCCCAAAATTCGTGTCCACCCACAACCTCCGAATGTGGCCTTATTTGAAAATAGGGTCTTTGCAGATGTAATTAAGGTAAGGATTGAGATGAGATCATACTGGATTAGAATGTCCTAAATTCAAATGAGAGTGTTCTTCTGAAAGGCAGAAAAGAACACAATGACATACACAGGGGAAAAGGCCAGGAGAAGACGAGAGCAGATTGGAATGATGATGCCACAAGCCAAGGAACGCCAGGAGCCACTGGGAGCTGAAGGAGGCAAGGAAGGGTCTTCCCCTAGAGCCTTTGGAGGGAGTGTGGCCCTCCTGACTCCTTGATTTTGGACTCCTGGCCCCCAAAGCTGTGAGAGAATAAATTTCTGTTGCTTTAAGTCACCTAGTTTGTGGCCGTTTGTTGCAGGCAGCCACAGGAAATGAATACAATGAGGAAAAGTAAACCAGGTTCTTAGAACTGGGAACTAGCCTGAGAGGAAGGAGGTAGCTGAAACTGAAAAGAGGAGTTGATAGTATGTACTTCTGCACACAGATACTAAGGCCATGACTGAGATTATAAACCTTGGAAGCTGGATAGAAGGGTTTAGAATTACCTGCTGAGCTGTGCCTCATTGGTTAAATAAGATTATCCTAAACCCTTTCCATCAAAAGCACCAATTTACTTGACCTCTCTGAATCATGGCAGAATTAAAGAAAAGTAACGCAGGTGCGAGCCGGGGAGCCATGCCTGGCAAACCAGGTGGGCTGGACGTCAGGCTCATCGCCCCCTTGGCCAGGCCCAACCTGCAAACTATGTCCAGGGGCCTGCGGGCGGAACTAGGGGGGTGGGAAATCAACAATTCCAAGTCCTCAAGTCAGTAAGATGTTGAATATGTGGATGGAAAGTGAGACTCAGAAAAGAAAAACCTCTCTGTTTGCATACTATCTGCAACAAATCAAAACAAACATGCAAGCATCTCCTTGAGACTGCTGGGAAGAAAATGTAACACATTTTTTTGTGAGTCAGGGATGGTAAGTGGAAATTGAATACCACATCCGCTACTACTAATTTAAGATGTGCAAAATGTCAATCCCATTGCCTTTATTTAGACATCAGTCTTGATGATTAACTGAAGATAAAAAGGCTTTTCATACATTTACCCCCACTCAGAACCTTATCTTCCCACAACATCTCAGTTCTGCAAATGCAAATTGTCCTATCTGCCCACCAAAACCCCAGCGGTGGTTCTGGCCTGGTGAAAAAGCATTTTCAGGTCCCTCAACCGGGGCAGACCAGCTAAAAGCCTTTACATGGGATTGTGTTGCCATGCGACATATTCTGCACCACACACCCCAGTAATTTGTAGCATCTCCCCCCACCCACCCATCTTGTCACCTGCTCCTCACCCCTTGGATGGCAGAAACTACTACGTGCCTGGTGTTCAATTAAGCATTTGATGAACTAAACCAAACTGAATGGAAAGGTTGTCTGAAATGAAGACTTCGCGAGGAAGAACCACTGGAGGGGAACCTGGAAAGTGGATAATCGAATGTGACTAGACGTGTTTGGGGGACGGGAAGTGGCGCTGCAGAGGTATAGCGCAATCACAGATATCGCGTAAGAGGTTCGGACTTCATTTTGAAGGCAAAGGGGAGCTATTAAAAGTGAGTAGTTGTAGTGTTTTAGAAAGTTCACTCTGGCAGCAGAAAAGGGTGGATGTTTTGGGGGGAAGGTGATGGATTAAGTAGAATAAAAAAACAGAAAGGGAGGCAATAATAGCAGTTAGGAATCCAGTTAATACTATTTCAGGCAACAGATGAAGAGGATCTGAACTAGAGGAGCAGGAGTAGGAATGGAGAAAATTTGAAAGACGATTAGACATAGAATCAGCAAGATTTGGATGATTTGTCAGATGGGATATTTTTGTTTTAGCCTGAGTTCCCCCACTCCTCCCCCAGCACCCACAAAAGCAGAATCCAAGTCAGAGGTTTATGTGCAAACAGATTTGGGCAGCAACCCTGGGGAGCAGGAGTGAGGGGTCAGGGCAGCGGAACAAGAAAGGAGGAAAAAGCAATACTAAGCTGTGTGACTATGTTAGGGACTGGTGCTCCGTATCTCTGAGAACTTGGAGGAGGCACAGGAAATGTGTCATCCATAGGCTTCCATCCCCTATTGGTCCGGGGTGTCCCCATGGGCGTCAATTGCCCTGCACTCGGTAGCCAGGCGTGTGTGAGTGCCAAGCAGGCCCTGGTTCCTCGGGGGTCCCACGTCAACCTCCCAGAAGCCCCAGGCAAGAAGGGAGAGGTGCCTGACGTACTGTCTCACTGAGCTAAGCTTTATATTTTATACCCTTAACAGCACTTTTTCCCTGCTTTTTGAACAAGGGATCCTCCATTTTCCTTTTGCACGAGGCCCTGGAAATCATATACCTGTTCAGCCGTGATTCCCACAGAAGAGGCAAACTCAACCCCAAACACAGGTCCTACCTGATGACAGCCAACGTGTCATCATTTTAGTTGGACGACAGCTGTGTGCGTGTGTGTGTGTGTGTGTGTGTGTGTGTGTGTGTGTGTTTCCAGCTTGCATCAGGCTGTGTATGTGGGAACAGGGTGAGGGTGGCGGGGCGGGTGATGGAGCCCAGATGTGGTACTACTGCCACCCTGTGTTCAATTCCATGCACAGTACAGAGCTCCAGGAGGCAACTCCCAGGCGGGGGCCTCTGTGGCTGCTTCCAGAAGTAAGTGCTAAAGCCACCCACACTCCACAGCCAGGCGGGTACACAGATAGGATTACTATTCAGCTGGTGGTGGTTAACGAAGCAGACTATCCACACACACAATTTCAGAGCCAGGGTTGAAAATGCTTGTGTGTGTGTGTCCCTGTGCCTTTCTCCCTCCACATGTTTTCCTTCACTCCCACCTTCCTCCTCTTTGTAGTTCCCCTTACAGCTGTCCCCACACATGGACCACTGTACCGCCAAAAGGCCGAGAAACTTGGTTCTTTTGAGTGAAACCATATCCAGCTCTCCAGATGTGGGAGCCCCTCGTGGAGAACACTGTGTGGTGAAGCACTGCAGGGGCGAAGCCGGGAGGGCGTTCGGGTCCTAGGAAGCTGTTGAGTCAGCCTGGGCCAGACAAAGACTCTAGGGACAGGCATATGCCGAGCAAATATTCTTACTGTGTAACTCCTAGGGCCACAGTCAAGTTAACCCTGTTATTTACCAGTTACAAAATAATGAAAAGGAATAATTAATTAAACTTCTCAAAAACAGAGAGGTTAAGGAAACAACCAGTCCTGTAAGAGGTATAGACTAGACACCAAAGGAACAACAATTTATTTGATAGCAGACACTGAGGAGCCAGAGAAATGAAGCCCAAAGGGAGAGTGAATGCCTTAGTACTACAGATGAATGAAGTACGCATCCCTGAACTCTTTTCCTCCTGCTTGGTCCTGGACTCTGACTGCACCTGTCCCCAAGGATAAGCAGAGGCTATTGACAGGGACCAGAGCATGAGCCTGTCCTTCATGTCCCTTGAGAAACGTATTTTTCAGATATTTTGGGTGAAATAATAGAGGCATAAAAACACAAGGACAGGTTAATATTTTTAAACCAACTTCAAATTTTTGTGAGTCTAAAAGTAATACATGTAAATTACAGGGAAATTGGAAAAATTGAAAGAATATAAAAATAATCAGTAATCTAGTCACTCATCCATACTCTTAGTATTTGAGAGTATTTCTTTCTAAATTGTTTTTCTATCTATCTATCTATCTAATCTATAACTACACTTGTATTGTTAAATATATATATTTTAAATTTGGAACCCATCAGATTTTTTAAACTAGAATTATAACATGTTATTTCTTCATTCATTTAACTCTCCCCCTACTGTCAGTCTTTTAAGTTATTTATTTGTCCTTATTATAAGTAATTCCATATTAAGTGTCCTTATATATAAATTTTAGAGTTTCTCAGTATTTCCTTGGAATAGATTCCCAAAAGTGGCATAACTGAGTCAATAGATAAAAACTTTGAAAAGACTCTTGCCAAATTGCTTTGTAGACAAGTTATGCCAATTTATATTTCTACTACTACGATATGAAATTACCCATTTCCTTACACCCATAAGAATACTGAATTTTTTTGACTTTTGTTAATTTGCTAGATTAAATTACGTCATTGTTTTAATTTGCATTCTCTTGGAAACTAGTGAGGTTAAATATTTTTAATGTTATTAGATATTCTGAAAATTGTCTACTGGAATTTAAGTGTTTAAAAATATATTCATCTATATTTTATTCTGTTTTTTAAAGGCTTTCTTAGCATTTAACTCTCTAATTTATCGAAAACTTATTTTGATATATGGTAAGAGGTGAAGATATAATTAAAAATTTCATTCCCAAATCTTTAACTATTGTTCCAGTTCCCCTTGATCAATGATTTTTATGCTTCCTTTAATGTATAACCTAATTCTAATTATAATGGGGTTTCCATAAAGCCTATCTATTCTCGTTCATTTACCTGTCAGTTGATTTTGGCACCAGTACCACGCTAGTTCAATCACTATGGCTTTATAATACATGGCATTTTAATATCTGGTACGGCAAAACTATTTGTTCTTTTCCCTTTTCAAAAATTTCATAGCTCTCTACCTCCCTCTGGTCCCATTTATTCTTTTATCTATATTTTAGTATTATTTCAAGTTAAGAAAAATTCTGTTGGGGTTTTGATTGCAATGGCACAAAATTTATACATTAACCAGTTGGTATGTTCTTTAAGTAAGGATTCCCTGACAGCGGTCAGGCCTTTGTCCTTGAGCTCAGCGTGGAGCGGGGATTAAAAGCATGGGCCTTGGCCTGGGGCTAGCTCTTTGAGCTAGGCAGGTTATCTAACCTCTCTGAACCTATGTCATCATCTATACAATCGTTCCTGCTATTTTATTAGGCCTGGAATGAACATGGTGACCAGAACAGTCTCTCACAATCAAATCTCAAAACATTTAACTCTTAAATTTTACTCTGTCGACTCAAAAAGTAACTTTTAAGCCTCCAAAGGAAAGACTATAAGGAAAAAGCAAAGGCAATATAACCAGCAATGGTGGATATCTCCACCTGTGTCTAAATCTATAATCCCCAACTAAATATGAGCATCAGAGGGGCAGGGATTTTCCCTGTCACCCCACCTCACACACCATACACAGAGGTACATAATAGGCGCTTAACATGTATTTGCTGAATGAATAAATGAATGAATGATAATGCTTCTCCTGATCCTAGAATTCCAGGACAGTAAGGCTAAGAACCTTCTCCACACTCTTTCAAATGGCCAGGGAGAATCGCAGACTCCTTGGGAGAACCCAAGGTAAAGCGAGCCTTCGCTAGGCCTTGCCAAGTTTCCTCATACACTAATGGAGGAGGGTGCATTAGGGAAAAAATTTTAGGCTGTTTTACAAAACCAACACAATTAATTTAAAAGACCCTTGAGTCTTGTCTCACTATTTCAGAGCTTCCTAACTTACCAGCCATTAAACTGCCTTAATATCTTATAGTGAAAACAGCCTAATAAGATACTAATGCTGTTTAAGATATTTGTACACCTAAGTTCATAATAGCATTATTCACAATAGCCAAAAAGTGGAAGCAAAGCAAGTGTCCCTCAACAGACGAACAGAGAAAAAATGTGGTATATCCTTACAATGGAGTATTATTCAGCCACGAAAAGTAATGAAGTATGACCCATGCTATAACATAGATGAACTATGAAGACATGTTAAGTGAAAGAAGTCAGTCACAAAACGATAAGTGTATGATTCCACTTATATGAGGTATCTAGAGTAATCAAATTCATAGAGACAGAAAGCAGAATGGAGGTTGCCAGGGGCTGGGAAGGTGGACAGAATGTGGAGCTATTGTTTAATGGGTACGGAGTTGTGGTTTGGGAAGATAAAAATGTCCTGGACGAATGGTGGTGATGGTTGTACAACAACATGAATGCACCTAATGCCACTGAATTGTACACTTAAAAATGGTTAAGATGGTAAATTTTTTGTATATCTTACCACAATTTTTAAAAAATTTACTAATGCTGTTTAAAGATGCTTTCAGAACTGGTTTTACAGAAAGGAAGCAAAAGGCTACTATGCAGAAAGCTGGCTCACCCATTTAGTGAGCTGATTACAGAAGATGATCCTCAGTTGTGGGGAGGGAGAGAAAGGCATGAAGTGGGCTAGAATTAGGAATAGATGCCAGCCTGACACTCGTCCAGGAGTTTTCTGATTCTACCATGGCAGGGGCTCATGTTATCCTTTCCTCACACCTGGCCTCAGTCAATCCCTCCCCAGTCCATTAAACATGTTCCAACAAACTTGAGGCTCTAAAGAACCTCTAAGCATTCACCTTTCTTTCCAGAAGTCTCCTGTTCAACAACCTACAAGTAAATAGCTCATGGGCATCTCCTCACTTCATCCATCAATACATCTAAGATACAAGTCTTTGCCAAGCTAATATATACTCCTTGATACTCTTCTACCAGAACGGTAGGTGGGCAATACTTGTCTTACATCCACAAAAAGGAACGGGGCCCCCTCAAAGGGTTCATTGCAGACCAAGGGCATCTGCTATGAAGATGACCTGAAAGTTCCCTGCACTACCGACTGAAAACAGCAGTTTTTAAATGGCAATGCTCCCCCTCCCCGTCCCCAAACAAAATGTTTTAAGCCCTTTTCACCTAAAGCTCCAATACAGAATGCACATTTAAAATAATATATAATATATAACCCTAAACATATAAATGGGAACTATCTTTATCATCACCATCATCAACGTGACCATTATCACCATTATAGTGGAGAGAAAGGAGAGATCTGCAAAATCCACAGGAGGGGTGACAGACAAAGAGGAGTTGGCAATAATTCCAGGTTTCTGGCAAGTAGTACCCTAAACTGAATGGAGGATAGAAGAGGAGGAGCAGGTTGAGCGAGACCAAGAAAGACTTAGGGGCAGAGAAATTGGTGACAACGAACCGCTGGGAGAGGGCGGAGGAAAGAAGGTTGGTAGGAACGAAGACAGATTAAGCGAGTGCGCAAGGCGGACGGAAAGGGAGCAACAAGTGAACTGCGTCACACCACAGCATTGGTATCAAAGCGCCTCTCCCAGGTTTTTCATTTGTTCAAGTTCCGTTAAATACCGCGAGAACGCAAACCCAATAACAAACCCTCCTTCCACTAGGGTAAAGACCCGCCCACCTCCCGCCCCGCCCATTGCGGCCCAGGCCCCGCCCCTCTGTCCTCCTTGTATTCCGCAGTGTCAATAAAGTTGCAGCGGTTTGACATTTGCGGCGGACAACATGGCGGCCTCCATGCTGGGCTCTCTGCTGCGGACCGTCCGGCAGGTCAGGCCCGCGCCTTTACCCCCACCGCTCCCCTTCCCCCTGAATCTCGAAACCTGCGGGTCGCCCACTACTCTGCCACCTGTAGCGCCCAGTGCGGACCCGTCCAGGGGTCCTCCCTCCGCCCACTTCGCTCCTCTGGCTTGATTCGGGGGAGGTCCGAGCCGCAGACGTAAATTTGGCGTTCATTAGCTAGTATAATTGACTGGCATTGAAAACTGCAGATGGACTCCGATATATGAGGAAGTGAGTGTAGGTGGAGAAGAGAAGAGGTCCAAGGATTGAGGCCCCAGGGACTCCAGCGTTGAGATGAGAGCCAAGCAAAGGAGACTTGAAAGGAGCTCAGCGAGGGAGGGGGAAAGCCGGGAGAGTGTGGTGGCCTGGAAGCAGGCATGACACAATTTCAAGGAGTAGGGAGTGGTCAGCTCTGCTCCAAGTCGAGAGGTCAGTTAAAAGAAAGGCTGAGAGTTGGCTACTGGGTTTAGCAGCGTGGAGGTTGTTGGGACCTTGATCACAGCAGTTTCTATGACGTGGTGGGGGCGAAAGCGTTCAAGAGAGAATGGGAGGAAAGAAATTGGAGACCAGGGATACAGATAAGCCCTTGAAGATGTTTTGCTGCAAAGGGGAGCAGAAAAATGAGCCAATAGCTCTAAGAGGAAGTGGATTAAGAGTGAGTGTTTTGTGTGGTTGTTTTTTTTAGCATGACAGAAGTAACTGCATGTTTTTGTGTTAAAGGGGAAGATCCTGGAGAGTAGGAAAAATTGACGATGTGGGAGAGGGAACAATTGCTGGAGCTGTACCCTTGTGCAGGCAAGAGGCGATGGGTCTCGTGTTCAGTTGTTCGATCTTAGGAACACGGACAGTTCATCTGTAATAGTGTTGCCCAATAGAAATATAATGCCAGGGCTGGCCTGGTGGGATAGTGGTTAAGTTCGCATGCTTCACTTCGGAGGCTTGGGGTTCACAGGTTCGGATCCCAGACGTGGACCTACCCACTGCTCATCAAGCCATGCTATGGTGATGTCCCACATACAAAGTAGAGGAAGATGGACAATGGATGTTAGCTCACGGCCAATCTCCCTCACCAAAAAAATAAATAATGCCAACCACATATGTAATTTAAAATTTTCTAGCAGCCACATTAAAAGAGTAAAAAGAAACAGATGAAATTAATTTTAATAAGATATTTTATTTAACTCAGTATATCCAAAATATTGTTATTTCAAACATACCTATAAAAATTATTTATGAGATATTTACATTTTTTTCATACTACATCTTCAAAATCCGGTTTGTATTTTACACTTACAGCACATCTCTGTTTGAATGCTAAATTTTCCACCATTAAAATGGAAAATGTAACCCTACCAAAACAATAAAGTTGTTTAATGTTTACTGTACTTCAGTTTAAAATGTTAAAATGATTAAAATTAAATAAAATTGAGAATTACACTCCCCAGTTGCACTGGTTACATTTCGAGTGCTCACTAGCCGTGTGCGGCTGGCGACCACTGTACTGGACAGAGCAGATGGTTAATAACAGGAGGGAATGGAGAGCGATGGTTACAGACGCTGGTAAGTGGGTGGATGTAGTAGTGGGAGTTTGTGGAAATTCTCTTCAGATTGCTTCTAATTTTGTAATAAAAGAGAAAGTGCAGTTGAGGACAGGGAATTGAGGATGTACAAAAGACAACATTGTATTTATGGACCATGGAATTAATTCAGGTTGGGTAAGGAGGAGACAGGAAATCAAAAGCTGAGAGACAGTGAAAAGCTGGTAGGATCAATGGATTATAAGCCCCAGCGGGGTTGTTTTGGGGGTGTTAGAAGGAGCAAGCTAGAAAGAAGTGAGAGTCAGAGAATGAGGTACACAAAACTGAGATAATAGGAAGCTTGCACTTATGGTAATAAAAGACCTGGGACATGGACATGAGTAGGTAAAGAAGAATGGAGGATAAAAATCACTGGAGGAGAGGAGTTCAGGGAATGGAGAGATCAAAGTATAATTTCATGTATGTTGAGGAATTAAGACAGGAAGAATATTGCAGAGTGTGACAGTGAGGATCTAAATTCAGTGAAAAATGAAAGGGGGGCACTGGTAGATGACAGCAACAGTGATGGGTGGTGGGAGGTATAACTCAATGGCATGAGAGTCAGAGCTTCCTTTTCAGGAAGCAGGGAGGTTCTGGAAGCTGCAGTGAAGAGCAAGGAGTGAAGAGCAAATACACCCATCTGCCTCCATGCCTAGTCGTGGGAGAAAAAAGAGCTACAGGGGAAGCTATCAGGAGGGATTCAAGATTCAACTAGAGTAAAAATATGAAGGGATGTTTAGAAGAAGCTGAGGTTGGAGAAGATTTTGATGACGGTAGACCATGAGTTGAAGAGGACCCAATGGAAGAGTTTTAGGAGGTGAAGAGGGGTGAGAGAGAGGGCAGGATAGGGTGTGTACAGAACAGAATAGAATGCAGTCTTCATATATAAAGCACTGTTAGAAACTGACAGGAAAATACAATATGATGGAAATGTGGGCAAGACATAAAACATTCACAGAAGAAATAATATAATAGACCAATAAATGTTTTATTTTAAAAGTATATTACTTTTATAGTCAGGAAAAAAGTTATATAAAAAAGAATGAAAGATTTTTTTTTTTTAAGTAAATAGAAACCTGTTAGGAGATAGTAGAGAGGAAGTTGATTAGGAATAGTTTGAAAAAGAATTGAAGGAAAAAATATTTAATTTTGTTTTCTAAGTCTCCTTAACTTTCAACGTAAGCAAACCTTACATTGTCCCTCAACATGAATTGTTTCTTTCAGCCAGAATGATCCCCCAGGTCTCACGAATGTATCTTGTTCATTTCCTCCTTTGGTTTGGACAGACTTCACATTCTCTCCCCTCTCCCGCCCCCCAACTGTGTCAAGATTCTCTCAGTCCTTCAAAGCCTTGCTGAAGCCCCCTTTTCCATGACTTCTTTTCAACCACAGCGACCACGGTATTCATTTGACTCAGTCATGTGTCAAATCGATATTGAAATTCCATTCATGCTTGTCTTATTTCCAAAAGGTAGATGCAGAATTGTATTTCCCCACGAGACTTTCAGCGTTGAAGGTGCTCAGTTTATCTTTTGTTAAGAGATTGAAAAAATGTTGGCTTTCTAGTATAGTATTTTCATTTTCAGTTTTATGTACTGTATAATGCCGTGCATATATTTCTTCTATAAATGGCTATTATAGGAAGCCATCGTTACTTTCTGTAGCTGCAATTTAATAAACGTGTAATGTTTGCTCTGGTTTGGGAGAGACTTGAGTTGCTAGTGGCCTATACTCTCTGTGTCTGTACTGTCAGTCAGAACTGTAAACTATCACCATGTAAACATGTGGCAATAAAAAGCCTCTGTGTCTTATTACTGGACAACTAGTGCTAAGAAATATTAGGTCAATAATAATTTCAAGTACCCTTTGACCTAGCAGGTCTGCTTCCGAGAATTTATCCTGCTGATATATAGGGATACATATGAAATGATTTATATAAGAGGTTATTCACTGCAGCATTGTTTGTAACGATAAATATGAGGTATGGTCTAGTTGTCCACCAATGGTTGCAGGTTGCATAAATTATGATGCATAAAAAATAATTTCCTTCTACCCTCATAAGTTCTCAGCTGTGGCCCCTGTAAGACAGATTAACAAGAGAAAGCATACAAATTTATGTTTTATATGACACGGGAGCCTTCGTAAGGAAATGAAGACCCAAAGAAGCAGTTAAACCTGGGTGTGTTTATGCTAGGTTAGATGGAGAGTGGACAGTCGTGGGAAAATGTGCTAGGATGAAGGGTATGGACTAAGGGTAGTAAACTGGGGGAGACTTAGCAAGGGCTGTTCGTTCAGATCCTCTCAGTGTCCCTCATCTTCAGAGAGGAGGCCCCTTTCCCCCTGGACGTAGGGAGGGCACTTCTCATGGGAGGGTCTTATTACTTGCTTCAGGGGAAGGTCAGAAAATCCTTCTTGCACCTGCCGTTCCTCAAATTCCTTTTTCTTGAAATAGTCAATATGCCAAGTTGCCATATTTTGAGGTAGTGTGTCCTGAACCACATCATATCCATACAGTGGAATATTACACAAGCTAAAGAAGATGAGGAAGCTTTTTAACATATGGATATGGAAAAATCTCCAAGATATATTGTAAAATGTGAAGAAAAAGGGGGAGGGATGAAACACGGGAGGGGGGAATGAATACGTGTATTTGTAGACAAAAATCTCTGGAAGGACACACAAGAGACTAGTAACAGTGGACACCTTAGGAGGTGGGGGGTCGTTACTGGGCAAATGAGGGATGAGGTGGGAGGGAGGCTCCACTGTATGTCTTTTTTTGATTGTTGAACCTTACATATAACTATTAGCCTAAGTAAAGGTCAAACAGAATTATATTAAAAATAATCAGAAAAATTTTCACCTTCCAACACACGTTCTTAACTTTGTATTAATTACCACCATTTTGGCTTAATGTACATCCATGAAAGTTACTTATTCTGAATTAAGAAGTCTATTATTTTAAATTACTAAAGTGATGCAAAATGACCAAAAAAAAAAATATAGGTCATATATAGTGACTAGAAGAAGGTTGCAGGATGGGGGACACTGGCAGAGCCTGGGTCTGACTATCCTTTGGTTGTTCCTTGTCTCTGTGTTTTAGATGGTTCCTTCATCAGCTTCAGGCCAAGTTCGAGGTTACTATGTAGACTGGAGAATGTTGCGTGATGTGAAGAGACGAAAAATGGCCTATGAATATGCAGATGAGAGGCTACGGATCAATTCTCTCAGGAAGAATACCATTTTGCCAAAAGACCTTCAGGTTAGCCATTTTAAGATGAGTCCCTATCTACCACAAGAGCATTAACTCAGATCAGATCACTTTTGATACTGTTTGTTGTGATTTAGTATCAATATAATTTCTGAAGAATACGATCAAATACTCCCACAGGCAACATAAACGAATACTTTTGAAAGTGATTTTGGTGAGTTTCAGATTAAAGAGAATTTTTCATTCCTAACTAGCCTTTTAAGCATTTCATTAGGTGATCCTTAGAAAGTACTAGTGCATGGTAACCACACAGCAATTGGGCAGTTATTTTGACCTGAGGTCTCTCCCCCACTTCATCCCCACCTTTCACCTCTCAAGGTGTTGGGAGGGTTTGCTAATGCATGGGGCTATATGCCTAGCACATGGCCTAACCTGTTCCTTGCCTGGGGCCATGCCTAGCCTGCCTTTCTGAACTCCCTTGCCCACCTCTGTGTGCTGAGGTGGCCTTCCATTTAGGCTGACTTTCTTGTCACACTCCTTAACTTGAGTAAGAGGATGTCAATCCTGTTTGGCCTCCTGAAGCATAATGTCCTGCCCCTAACTAGTGACATAGACACCTGAATTCAAGAGTCTTATCAGGGAATATAACTCAAACTCAAGGCCACTCAGCTTATACAAAGCTCAGAGTAAAAGAAAAAGCCGTTTATAGAAGCTGGCAGAATAATATACAGGCCATTCATTACTGTGGATTCTTTTAAATCTTGTCTAGATTAAGGTGGATGAGCAGAAAACTGAGTGCCCTGGACCACTCTGTTATGGCTTTTACCATAATGGCCTTAAGCTACCTGCCTGTATTTAGGCAGTCATAAGAAGTGGCCCCCGAGAAACTCAGCTCAGGATGTTGTAGAGAACATTATTTATGAGGATCCCCAGGAATGTCTCTGGTCTAACAACCAGCGATAGCTGTGCAGAGACTCTGTGAATGGCGGGAACTGATGGTGGCTCCATGTTGCCTGTCAAGTAGCTTACAAGTCAGATTTATGTCCCAGCGCTAACATATTTACAGGCCTTCACAGCATGCTCTTTTGTCTCCTTTTCCCTTTGCCCCAGTTACCTCATTTGTAAACTGTCTTAAATCTTCTTGGGAACAAGGAGAGATATGTATGTACATAGATACATAATCTGTAGCTATTCTTCAAGGTCTGCTGCCATGAAACTTTACTTCATTCTTCCAGCCTGGTCATTTCTCCAGTCTAGGTCCTTCAGTAGCAATTACTATCTACCATTCATTGACTTAATAGTGTTATATAATTCTCTCTATATATAGATTTATATAATTCTCTCTATATAGAGAATTATATATGTAATATATAATTGTGTTTTATATAATTCTCTAAGTATTTCATAATGGCAACATGTGCATAAGCTTTTGGAGAGCAGGAACTTTCTTCATGCTTAATAGTTTATGTTAATTTAGTGGCTTTCATATGCATTTTCTCATTTAATTTATGTACTGTTAATATGTTAGAGTAATTATTTTGCTTCCACAGTTTAGCACAGGGTTGATCATACTTGTCAGATTAAAGTGAATATAACACACACACACACGCTAATACGCACACTTTTAAGCACATACATAAGAATAAATCTTTACTGACAGAACCTTAGCACAAGCTACTGCAATAATCTCTATTTTTCTCCTCTCAACCATATATATATATATATATATATATATATATGTTTGTTTGGGTTTATTTTGGTGAGGAAGATTGGCCCTGAGCTAACATCTGTGCCAGTCTTCTTCTGTTTTGTATGTGGGACACCGCCACAGCATAGCTCGATGAGCGGTGTGTAGGTCCGTGGCTGGAATCTGAACCCGGGCACCCCAGGCTGCCAAAGCAGAGCATGTAAACTTAACCACTATGCCACCAGGCTGGCCTCTTAACCATTTTTGCCCTTACCATATTCATTATCTACATTGTAAATAATCTTTTAAAAATGTAAATCTCATCTCACTCACCTTTGCTTCTCCAGTAGTCAGAATCTTTACCATAGATGTCAAGGCTCTGTGTGATCCTGCCCTTACTCCCTCTCCAGCCTCATCTCAAACCACATTCCCTCCTACTTGATCTTCAGCCCAGAGGTTTCAAACCTTCAGGATTCACAAATCATATGGGAAATAACCTAATTTTACACCTCAAGGAACTAGTAAAGGAAGAGCAAACTAAACTCAAAGTAAGTAGAATAAAGGAAATAACAAAGATCAGAGTGGAAATAAATGAAATAGAGACCAGAAAAACACTAAAGATCAGTGAAACTAAGAGCTGGTTTTTTCAAAAGATAAAATTGATAAACCTTTAGCAAGACTCACAAAGTGAAAAAGAAGATTCAAATAAATAAAATCAAAAAGGAAAAAGGAAACATTACAACTGGTATGACAGAAATACAAAGGCTCATAAGAGACTGATATGAACAATTATATGCCAGCAAATCGGATAACCTAGAGGAAATGGATAAATTCCTAGAAACATACTACCTACCAAGACTGAATTGTGAAGAAATAGAAAATCTGAACTGACCAATAATGAGTAAGGAGATTGAATCAGTGATCAAAACCTCCTAACAAAGAAAAGCCCAGGACCATATGGTTTCTTGGGTGAATTCTACCAAACATTTAAAGAAGAATTAATGCTAATCCTTCTCAGAGCCTTCCAAAAAATTGAAGAGGAGGGAACACTCCCAAATTCATTTTATGAGGCCAGCATTACTCTGAAACCAAAGCCAGCTAAAGACACTACAAGAAAAGGAAACTGCAGACCAATATCCCTAATGAATATATATGCAGAAATTCTCAACAAAATACTAGCAAACCAAATTCAGCAATTCATTAAAAGGATCATACATCATGATCAAGTGGGATTCATCCCTGAGATACAAAGATGGTTCAACATATGTAAATCAATAAGTGTGATACACCACAGTAATAGAATGAAAGATAATCATATGATCATCTCAACAGATGCAGAAAAAATATTTGACAAAATTCAACATCCTTTCATGATAAAAACTCTCAACAAATTGGGTATAGAAGGAACATACCTCAACATAATAAGCCCACAGCTAACATCATACTCAACAGTGAAAGGTTGAAAGCTTTTTCTCTAAGATCAGGAATAAGACAAGGAGGCCCACTCTTGCCACTCCTATTCAACATAGTACTAGAAGTCCTAGCCGGAGCAATCAGGCAAGAAAAAGGAATAAAAGGCATCCAAATCAGAAAGGAAGAAGTAAAATTGTCTTTGTTTGCAGATGACATGATCTTATATATAGAAAATCCTAAAGACACCACCAAAAAACTGTTAGAACTAATCAATGAATTCAGTAAAGTGGCAGGATACAAAAATTAACATGTAGAACTTAGTTGTGTTTCTGTACACTAATAACAAACTATCTGAAAAAGAAGAAAACAATCCCATTTACAATAGCATTAAAACCAATAAAATACTTAGGAATGAATTTAACTAGGGAAGTGAAAGATCTGTACACTGAAAAGTGTAAGACATTGATGAAAGAAGTTGAAGACATAAATAGATATCCTGTATTCATGGATCAGAAGAACTAATATTGCTAAATGTCTACACAAAGCCATCTAAAGATTCTGTGCAATTCCTATCAAAATTCCAATGGCATGTTTTCACAGAAATAGAAGAAATAATCCTAAAATTCGCATGGAACTTCAAAAGACCTTTGAATAGTCAAAGCAATCCTGAGAAAGAAAAACAAAGCTGGAGGTATGCCACTTCTTAATTTCAAACTTTATTACAAAGCTAGAATAATCAAAACAGTATGGTCCTGGCATAAAAACAGACATGTAGACCAATGGAATAGAATCAAGAGCCCAGAAATAAACCCATGCGTACATGGTCAACAAGTATTTGACAAGGCAAGGATAATTTCTTCAATAAATGGTGTAGGGGAAACTGGATATTCACATGCAAAAGAATGAAACTGGACCCCTATCTTACACCACTAACTAAAATTAACTTGAATTAGATTAAAGACTTAAAAGTAAGACCTGAAAATGTAACTTCCTAGAAGAAAATATAGGAGGAAGCTCCTTGTCATGGGTCTTGGAGATGATTTTTTAGATTTGACACTAAAAGCGTAAGCAACAAAAGCAAAAATAAACAAGTGGGACTACATCAAACTAAAAAGCTCCTGCACAGAATGAAAAAACAGCATGAAAAAGCAGCCTATGGAATGGGAGAAAATATTTGCAAACCATATATCTGATAAGGGGTTATTATCTAAAATATATAAGGAACTCATACAACTCAATAGCAAAAAAAAAAAAAAAAAAAAAAAATCCAATTAAAAAATGGACAGATAACCTGAATAGAAATTTTTCCAAAAAAGACATACAGATGGCCAACAGGTACATGAAAAGGTGCTCAACTATCATCAGGGAAATGCAAATCAAAACCACAATGAGATACCACCTCACACCTGGTTAGAATGGCTGTCATCAGAAAGACAACAGATAAGAGTTGGCTAGGATGTGGAGAAAAGGAAACCCTTGTGCGCTGTTGGTGGGAATGTAAATTGGTGCAGCCACTGTGGACAACAGCATGGAGGTTCCTCAATAAATTAAAAATAGAACTATCATATATGATCCAGCAATTCCACTTCTGAGTATATATCTGAAGGAAATGAAATCACTAGATAGAGACAGAAGAGATATCTGCACCATCATGTTCATTGCAGCATTATTCACAATAGCCAAGACGTGGAAGCAACTTAAGTGTCTGTCAGGGGTGAATGTGATATTCATTCAGAGAAAATGTGACATATACACACACGGTGCAATACTATTTAGCCATAAAAAAAAGAAGGAAATCCTGCCTTTTGCAATAACATGGATATACCGTGAGGGTGTTATGTTAAGTGAAATAAGTCAGACTGAGAAAGACAAATACTGTATGATCTCACTTATATGTGAAATCTAAAAAAGGCAAATTCATAGACACAGAGAGGAGAATGGTGGTTACCAGAGGCTGGGGGACTGGGGGGAGGATGGGGAGATGTTCAAAAGGTACAAACTTCCACTTATAAGATGAATAATTTCTGGGGATCTAATGTACAATATGGTGACTGTAGTTAACAATACTATACCATAAACTTGAAAGTTGTTAAGAGAGTAAATCTCAAATGTTCTCACCACACACAAAAAAAGGTAATTATGTGGGATGATGGAGGTGTTAACTAACTTTATTGTGGTAATTATTTCACAATATATACATCTGTCAATCATCACGTTGTAAACCTTAAACTTACACAATGTTATATGACAATTAGTCTCAATAAAGCTGGAAAAGAAAGCGTATGGGGAGACAACAGGAATGCATTCACATATTTTCCAAATGACTTAAACAAAAATGTATGTATCGACCCTATTCATTATAGCTCAAAACTAGAAGGTACCCCGGATGTCCATCAACTATAGAATGGATAAATGAATTACAGTATATTCACACAACGAAAATTACCACCAGTGAGAATGAACAAATTATGACACATGCAGCAGTATGGATGAATCTCACAAGCATACTGTTGAATGAACAAAGTCAAACAGAAATGAATAAAAAAGAATGCATGCTTTCTGGTTACATTTATATAAAATTGGAAACAAGAAAAGTCATCTGTGGTGTTAGTAATCAGGTGAGCTGTTAGCCAGGAGGTCAATGACTGAAAGGAGGCACACACTGGGCCTGGGTGTTAAGAATGTTTTGTTTCTGAATCTAGTTGCTGGTACACAGCTATGTTCTGTGTGGGAAAAGTCACTGAGCTTTACAAACTTGTGGCTTGTGGATTTTCATTCATTTATGTTGTTTCAATAAAATTTTTAAAAATTCATATTGGGAGCATGTCAAACTTTTCTGTCACTTTTCTGGCCTATTTGTTTCTACTCAGAGGTTAAGGTTTGCTACTGTGTCGGGTTCTTTGGCCAAACTCTGGCTACATTAGTGAATCAGCCCTTTGTTCTCTTCCTCTAAGCATTGGATTAAGTATCTAGAATAAATAAATGAGTACGATCTATGTAATAATGTGACTTCCTTTAGGAAGTGGCTGATGAAGAAATTGCTGCCCTTCCCCGGGATAGCTGTCCTGTCAGAATCAGAAATCGGTGTGTTATGACGTCCCGTCCACGCGGTGTGAAGCGGCGCTGGAGGCTTAGTCGTATCGTCTTCCGTCACTTAGCCGACCACGGGCAGCTGTCTGGGGTCCAGCGAGCAATGTGGTAATCAGCTCCAGAACCTACTGTGCTTGCAAGGTAACTGGTTCTGGCAGGAAGAGACTTTTCTAATAGACAAAATCCTAGTTTTTATAGGATCGCGTATGGGAGTCTCGTCTACCTGATGCTGGCAATAGTTATATTAATTTTAAATGAAGAAGTTTGGATCTGTGTCAGTGAATTCTGGCTGTCAGTGAATTACCTTTTCTCTTGGACTTAAACATACTGTTCCCACGCGTGGTGCAAAGAGCAGAGTAGTAAAAAATATTTTCTATGAAAATATACTCTGTCTGTTTGCTTTTTGCTTCAAGTTTAATCTTTTGGTAATATATAAGGGTTCCTGTATTTTTAAGGGCATTATTTCATAAAGCAGTATCATCTTATAGTTAATCCAACTCATTGACACATAGCTTGACTATGGCAGTCTCAAATCCTGGACTGGCTGCCCTGACCTGCAGAGCTCACCTTACTATTAGTTTACTGTTAGAGAAACAGTACCTTGGAAGGTAAAGCTGATGTTCTGGGTTATCTAACTAATGCTCAATTCGTGTGATGGCTGAACAAAAGGCAGAACCACCAACTGTTTTCTTGTTCCATCTTCAAGGGCCCTTAGAACAAAATATGTCACTTTAAGCCCTTGAAAATCTATCCAAAGAGGAAAAGTTTTGTTGGAATAGTATATATTCCCTGTATTCATGTTTATTTCATTTGTAGCAGAAATAAGTAAAGGTAGCAAAAGGTTGTCTTGTGCGGTAACTCAACAGTGTCATCAGCCCAGTGATAAAAATGTACATGTAGAAGTACGCAATCACCTACTCACTATCAGGAAAGTATTCCTGGAGCTGACACTGGACCTGAAGTCAGGAGCAAGGGGTGAGGAGATTGTTTGCAGAGGAAACAGTGGAAGCAAAGGCACAGGGCATCAAACAGTGACACTGCAGTCACTTCAATGGAGAAATATGAGGCACAAGACAAGGCCGTGTCATGAAAGATGTCACATATGAGAAGGGGTTAAGATTTAATTTCAATACCAGCTTTGGAGAGTTTTAAGCAAAGGAAAGACATCATCAGTTTGCTTTCCATATAACTGACAGCTGTGTGATAGATGGCCAAGAGAGGAAAGGGCTACAAGCAAGATGACCAGTTGAGGATGTCTTAATTAATTGTTCAGGAAGAAAGGGTCTGAACTAAGGTGGTGGGGTTAGTGGGGGCCAGCCTGATGGCATAGTGAAGTTCACGCACTCCACTTCAGCTGCCCACGATGCACAGGTTTGGATCCCGGGTGTGGACCTATGCACCACTCATCAAGCCACGCTCTGGCGGCATCCCACATACAAAATAGAGGCAGACGGGCACAGATGTTAGTTCAGGGCTAATCTTCCTCACCAAAAAAAATTATTAGGAAAGAAAATAGCACAAGACTTGAGACTGCGTATATCTGAGGTAAAGAGGCCTAGACTGGATAGCTGGTAGAAGGCAACTCCATGATAGAAAATGTGGGGAAAAAGGAATGGGCTTGGGGGAACAGAAGATACGTGAGCTCAGATTTCAGTTGTGCTCTTTGAGATGCCTGTGTCATCCTGATGGAGAAGTCTTGTGTGCAGCTGAATAGCAGAGTCTGGCACTCAGGTGGAGGCAAACTAATGAACTAATGAGAGGGAATCATCATGATACACCTTGGATTATACTTCCTAAATTTATTTTACAACTTACCAAATGGAATGCTCTAATATCCCAACTAGTATTAATCAAATTATAACTAGAACATCAAATTTGCTGATTTCTGGCATCCCATTGACAGGACACCCCCACCCCCCACCTTTTCATTTGTTTGAATCAGGGTCCAAGCGTGATCTATATATTTCATTTGGTTGCTATGTCTGTCACTCCTCTTTCCTTCACGTCATTCGTTTGTTGGAGGAGTCAGGCCATTTGTCCTACAGAATCTCCAATATCTGGCTGTTTGTTTCTTCGTGTGTCCCTTTATTCCTCTGCCCTATAAACTGGCAGTTACATCTAGGGGCTTGACTAGATTTAGATTCAGTTTCTTAGGAATGAATAGTCACACGTGTGCTGTGTACTGTTACATCAGAAGGCACACATCTCACTGTCCAGCTTTTAGTGGTGATTTCAGGGGGTTCAGCCTGAACCCTGTTCAAGTTCACCATTTATTTTTTAATTTTTTTGCTGGGAAAGATTCACCCTGAGCTAACATCTGTTGCCAATCTTCCTTTTTTTTTTCCCCCCTCCCCAAAGCCCCAGTGCATAGTTGTATATTCTAGATGTAAGTCCTTCTAGTTCTTCTATATGGGCCACCATGACAGCACAGCTACTGACAGACAAGTAGTGTGGTTCCACGACTGGGAACCAAATCTGGGCCACGAAAGTGGAGTGTGCCTAACTTTGCAATGATACTTTGGAACTTTAACCACTAGGCCGTAAGGGCTGGCTTTCAAGTTCACCATTTATTAACCTGTCACCTAATGACTTAAGCATTTCATTGGTGATTGTTACCCTGATCTGTATTTCATTAAGGATTTCAATGGTAATTTTCTAAATTCCACCATTTTTTCTGCATTAGCTGGAATTTTTCTAAGGAACTTTATCAATAATTTATTTCCCTGAAATACATTTTGTACAACACAGACCATATGAATGCATGATTCTCTTGTCAATAGAGTAAATGAGTTGGTGCTCATTTACTTCTAAAGGTAACAAATGACTTTTCACAATCATTATAAACTTTTAAAATATTTAATGTTTTAATCCACTTCAGACATTATGTTGAGGCTCAAATTAATCCTCCCATTGCCCCTTATCCTCCCACTGTTGGGTCCTGTATCCTGTTGACTCGATACAGGATATTTCCTTACCTTCTGGCATAAAATAACTCAGTCTTACCTTGTATTATCTCCTGCCTCAGACATTTTTCCAAGGGTCCCTGGTCCTTCTAGTAGGAAAGTGTTTGGAGACCACATGTGAGCACTAAGGGTGCTGCTCATTGCTACTGAATTTTTAATTGTCATTGCTTTTAGGCCCTTTTGGTGGGCCTTCCTAGGATATGTGTATCTTTTTCAAGATAAAAATAATGGCAAGTTTATACTCATTTTATACTCGTAAAAATCTTAGCTCCTAATGATAACCTAATTATTTATTACCTTTATAATACATAAAAAGTTTCAATATACTACTGGTTTTTCTCCCACTAACAAACACTAGTGATTGCAGAGTAAGGTTCTTTCGTCCTTAAGAGTCCATCTCACTAATGATGGAGTCAAAATACTGTGTTCTAAAGTCACTCAAAAATTTGTTAAGGTGTTTATAACACCTTAGGTTTGTTTTCCAATTTTAGAGTTGTTTTTTAAATTTTAGGGTTGCTTTTAAATTGTTAAATTTTAGGTGGTTCCAAAGTCAAAACTATAGAAAAAGGTATAATGCTTCCATCCCGCCTCTTTCCTTCTCCTATTGGTAACCATTAGTTTTGGGTTTACTCTTCCAGTTTCTTTTTGAAATATAAGCAAATACATATATGTCTGCGTACTGACATCACCCTTTCCAACACTACGGTCGTTAGGTGGACCATTGCTCATTTGCTTTTTCACTTACTGTATCCTGTGATCATCCTCTATCAATCAATCAGTATTTCTATAGAAATACTCATTTCTTTTTGTGACTATAAATACTCTGTGTGGATGTTCCATTTTATTCAGCAAGTCCCCTATTAATTGACATTTGGGTGTTTGCAATCTTTTGTGTATATCCTTCCAAATTCTTGCCAGTGTTATCTTTGGGAAAGAGCCTAGAAGTAAGTAAAATTTTGAGTCAGAGAATACATACGTATATAATTCTGGTAGCTATTACCAAATGCCCCTCTCTGAGTTTTAAGCTTCTCAAACCTTTTCATTCCATTCTCATATATGTATTTATTTCCCCATACCCTCAACAGTGTTAAACTTTTGGAGTTTTTCCAATAAAAAGTAGTAAACAGAATTTTTTTATAACTGTTTCTCTTCTGAACAAGGTGAGCATCTTTTCAGATGTTAAAGGTCACTTACATACATTTCTTTTTCTATGAACTGTTCATAATTTTGGAATCCTCTCAATGTGTCATGTTTTTGGTTTGTGTGGGGTTTTCTGTTATGTAAACATTTATTATGTAGTAAAAAATGATCAATATTTAGCTTTATTAATTACTTCTAGAATTTAAGTTGCATAGTGTAGTTTTCCCTCACTCTTAGGTTATAATGGAGTTCTATCCAGGTCTTCTAGTACATATGGCTTCATTATTTGTACATTTAGATCTTTGATCTGTTTGGAATGTATCCATATAACTATTTTTAGTTATCTCTGCATCTCAATAAAAGCCCATCTCTTCCCCAGTTTTGAAATGCTTTTATTGTATTCTAAAATTTCTGTTTGCTTTGGGTCTTTTTCTATTCTGTTCCATTGGTCTGTTTATTCATGTGCCAACATCAGTTTTAATTATAGAGATTTTATAATGTGTTCAACATTTAGTAACAGCTATCCTATTTATAAACTTTCATTTTTTCTTATTTTTTGGTGAGGAAGATTGTACCTGAGCTAACATCTGTGCCAATCTTCCTCTATTTCATATATGGGATGCCACCACAGTATGGCTTGGTGAGTGACATGTAGGTCCGTGCTCAGGATCTGAACTCAAGAACCCTTATTAAGAGGGATTTAATGCCCTCTAAAATAAACAACTCCCCCTAAAAGCCTGACTTTTCTGACATACTCCTGGAACACTTGTGACTGCATTATTAGGGCATGGTTAATGCATGGCATATGCATTCTTGAAGCTGCTAATAGAAAAGAGATCAACCTCTCTATAGCAACCCTAAAAGCACAGGTACAAATTTGCATTTTATGCAAAAATTCAGATTTTATTTTTACTTATTCTTACATTGGTGGGAGCTGATGTCAGCAACTTAAAGGCAAGCAATAACTTTTGTTTTCTACCTCTTAGCTGAACAAAAGTACACATAATGTAGCATTTTCATTAGACAAGACTTGCTTTTTTACATTTCACGCAAGAATGCAGTTATTACCCTTTCTTGAACAAAATGACCAGGTTACTAAGGAAACCTTCTTTGGGGGAAATGTTTAATAAGCATATTTTCTTTAAATAAATCCTCCAGTAGGAAATGGGAGAATTCACTGCCTTTACTTAGAAGAAGGCTGTGTAAATAGTTATCTGCCAAATTTATCTGTGTAGCTCACCAACATTTCCTTATTGGAAACATCAATATTTCCACATCACAGTTCTCAAAAGGACTTTAAAGTCTCAAAATTCTGTCTCTCCTTTCGCTTGCTTTTCTCTTGATTCCACCCAGGCCTTATTAATGGTTCGCTTCATATCATCATCTCCATCTTCATAAATTTTCTTTAGCACATTCATCAATCCCTCACTAGGATCTGTTTCAGTGTCATAGGAGGGCTTTCTGTTAAAAAGAGAACACATACAATCAATAATGGAGATATATACATGGAGAAATCTATTATGTATAAAAATGATCCCATTTACTGACAAATTTTATATGTATGATTACCAAGTATGGAAAGATACGAATTAGGTTGTTAAGGTTGGTAGGAAGTGGAGGGGTGGAGATTAAGGTGAAGACAAGAGTATCCAAAGATATTCTCAATTAAAACAGCATGCACAAATTCATCTTACTGAAAATAATATACACCCACAATTAGTGCATGAAAGAGTGGTCATCAAAATGGTAAGGGGTTATCTTGGGATGGTGTGATTTTTAGCAGGAAAAGTAAGTAAATAAGCATTTACTTTTCTGAACTGTTTTAATTTTTTAGAAGCATGTTTTCCTTTTATAGTTTGAAAAAAATACTTTCATTGAGGGAAAACACAAACATTCATTACACATGGACACATATTAAAGCTTACACATTTTTAAATTAGAAAAGCCCTCCTCTTAAGCCTGAGTTACATGGGTTTGAGCCTGAGGGTAAAAGCATAGTCCTTAATGTAGTCAATACCTTTAGTTCAATCAACGTCCAAACCGGGCCAATTAACTTTATATTTAATTCTTCACTCACCTCATTTATTGATTTTGTACTGGGCCCTGGGGATACAGTAAGACAGCATCCTGCACTCAAGTAATTTGATTCATTCTAGATTTAAAACCAATCCCACAGATAGTGCCTAACACTAGCCAAGCACATACCAAATGTGTGCTGGCTACCAGAGGGGAGGAGTGAGAGCAATGGGGGTGGCTAACTGACTCAGTGCAGTACACTGGCACCACAGGAGGAAATTTAAAGCAGAGGAACGTCTGACCTAGAATGGAAGTATCCTTGAATAAACATGTTTTAGAATAGCCATTACTAAGTAGGGTAAAAATATTCCATCTTTCCACTCTACACCAGTGCTAGTCAAACTAACTACATATCAGAAACTTGTGTGAAAATCAAAACCATAGAAGCGTGGCTGGGCCTCCCTAGAACTACTGAAATGCAATCTCTGGGAATGGGCACGGAATCTATAGAGAAGCACCACTGGTCCAAGGTTAAGAACCAGTACAAAAGAGCAACCAAAACCACAAAGACCTCCTTATAAAGCACTTTGCTGGACATGTGCCCTCTTCAGACAGGTTCTGACAGTTGAAAGCAGATATAAGATAAGCGGGTTAGTGAGCAGACATTATGAGGCAGATGGTCAAATTACAGACTATACAATTCTATTATCCATACAGACAAACTATAATCCCAGCAAAGAATACATTAACATTCTTAAAGAAATGAAAATAGACTAACTCTTTCTCTTTGCATTCTTTTTCAACCTGAGTCAGGTAGTCCCACCGTGTGTTTTCTGCTTTCTTTCTACATAAGATAAGAACTGTATCCGTCTTGACCTGGAAGAAAAGTGGGAAAACAGGTACAACTTAGAACATAAGCATGAATATTTAGAAAACAATTATTTACTAAATTAATTGAGTTACTAAGATGTGTAGGACCTGTTTTAGGTGCTAGTAATACTTTCATGAATAGGCAAGAGTCCAAACACTCATGAAGAGAAAGACCATAAACAAGTGAAACTGGAATACCTTCAAGTATGAAGTGTTATCAAAACAAAGAAGACATCAATGGGGTTGGGGGAGGAGCTTCATTAGGAAAGCCTCTGATGTGAAATCTGAGCTGTGGCCCAAGATCCAGGAGAAAGGGCGTTCTAGGCAGTTGGCACAGCAAACAGAGAAGCTCCAAGATAAGATGATTTTGGTGTGTTTGAAAAAAGGGAGGAATGGCAGGATTTCGGTGACTGAAGGAAAGAGTATTATAGTAAGAGGGATCAGAGACAGCAGAAAATCAGATTATAAGGCAGTATGGGTAAGGAGTTTGGAAGGTAAGAAAGCAGAAAGAGTAAAAACGTATAATTCTTTCAACAATGATCCATGTAACTCCTAGGAGTCTTTTGAGTGTTTCTTCAACTATGGGATTAGTGGATGAAGAAGGGAGCAATGAGACACAAGTTATCAATCAATTATATTCTAATATTACCCTTATTCTGCTACATAACTCTATGTAAACATAGATGGTAGAATGGCACGTCTATCTATCATATGCATTAAACCTCATTTACTTAAATTAGGTAAAAAAGAGGGATTATCTGAATTAGTGAAAAGTATGAGTAATAGTTTTTGAATCAGTATTTTTATAGCTTCTACTAACTCCAACCAGGCTAAGTGCTTAAGTCCCTTCATGTATCAAAAACTTACACATAGTGCTTCTAATAATAGCTACCATTAATTTAAGGACTTTATATATATTTCACTTCAGTATATCATTTCAACTTTATGAAATAAATTATTATTCCCATCGTACAAATGAGGAAACTGAGGTACAATGATTAAATAAGCTGCCAAAGATGACAACTAGTAAATAACAAAACTAGCATTAAAACTCAAAGTGCACTCTTAACCATTTTAAAAGTTTATTCTCCTCTTAATTTTAATGCAACATTCTTATAATAATCTACTTTTCTAGAGCAGGGGTTGGCAAATATTTTCTGTAAAGGACCAGTTAACCTTTTAGGCTTCATGGGCCATATGGTCTGCTGCAGCTACTTAACTCTGCCATTGTAGCATAAAAGCAGCCACAGACAACACATGAACAAATGAGTGTGAGTATGTTCAAATAAAACTTTATTTACAAAACAGGCAACAAGCGGTAGTTTGCCGATCTCTGTAACAGAGGATAAATTAATTCTAGTTCATCTCAATTCTAAATCAGCCAGGTTCAATTTAATGAGGTTTCACAGTATTATGATAAAAAAAGTGAACTTACTTTTTTTGAACTGCCTTCCACAGAGATGGGTTTCAAGAGGTTGTTTACAATCATGGAGTAGCTCTTCCCATTTAGATTCTTTACCAAAAGATCAAACGACCTACAACACAATAGCAAATACATTATTTTTCTGGTTCTATGAAAGGTGCTCTGTAGTTCTCGTGGAAAAAAGTCACCAGTTTTATTTTTGGATGTGCATTTGGCTATGCCAGATGATAAGACTCATCCCTTTCAAGCAGGTGTAAAGGATAATTAATTCTAAATTGAGCAGAATTTTAGAAAATGCAAAGAAATGAGCCCATAATAAGGCAATCTCTGAGTTAATGATTACTGTCTTCCTCGTTATGAGAACTCACCTCTCTGTGAAATGCACCTGCACATTCTCAGCAGGGACTTGATGAACTCCAGTTAAGGTAATGTAGATTTTCACAAACTTATCCGACTGATCCCATCCTAGTAACAACAACACAAAAATGGGACATGAGTGAAGTCTGGTACTATCTCTAGAACAGCAAATGCATATGGCTCATCATAAAACTCAGTAAAATGAAAATCCAGTAATAGAAACATGAGAAAATAAATTTCCTAGACGGAGAAATTGAGCTTCAAAGTGGTGAAATAATCTACCCAAAATCAGGCATCCAACTAATGGCAGAACTTGGATCCAAAACCAGGTTTACTGAACACAAACTTACGTTCTTTTCATTCCTTAGAATAAGGAATATGATCATTAAATACATTCCTTAAGAGTAGCTAATTGCCCTTTTATGGAAATAATTTTGTCCAATACGTAAATATTGATAATTCTCCACTAAGCTGGATGGCTAAACATCAGTAGTGTCTTAATTCCATAATCATTTCTACTTCTCTAAGCAGTTCAACAAATGCAATCCTAGCTTCCTCAACTCCCTTCCCTGGCAAGGGAGAAAACAAATTTAGAGTCCAGTTCATCCACATCTGCTAATCTGACTAACCTACCATAATCCTACCAGTTTCCTGCCCTCATGAGAGCTCATTACTCAGATTCAAGTCGCACTGCCTCCAAAACAAAAAAGTTTACAATCTATTGAGGGAAAATGGTATTATTACATTGTTATGGTATTAGCTGTGTCTGTGTTCCAACCACACCATGAGCAGGGACTGGTCTTTGTCACTGTTGGGTATCCACAAGTCCAAGCACAACACAGGCACATGTTAGATGCTCAAAAATCTTTTTTGAATTTAATTGGATTCCTTTCCTTGGTTAATATTGGTGGTGGTTTGGCAAAGTGAGATGCAAAACAGGGTGAAAACAAGAGGAAAAGCTGTGTTCTACACATACTGAATGTATTTCAGAATAGGTTCCTTCTTATTGCTACTCATCATTGTACTGAATCATCTTGTTCTTTTGTTAATAGCTTCTACAATGCATCCTTTCCTTTTTCATCTCTTAAAAAGTATTTTATTAAATAAGATCTGATGGGTCCTCTCTTTCAAACCACCAAAACAAACACTCAAAACTATTTTAAAAATTAAGTTTCTTAGTGGGTCACTACTGAGGAATACGTTGCCTGCTGGCAGAAAGAACTGGACGTAGGGAGCAAGTCATACCATAATTACTGATTTTCACGGTATAGCCTGTTGTAATGGGAGCAACCACAGCAGCTGGCTTTTCACTGTCAAGAAGTTCTGCTTTCCTCGGTGATTTCTGCTGCATCTTGTTTTTGATTTCTGTCTCAATCTTGGATTTTTCAGCTGAAAGGGCATCACGTACTCTTTTTCTAGTAGTTTTTTCCAGTAGCAGCTTCACCTCTTCTAGATCTTTCTGTAGCTGTATTAAAATAAAAGATAAGTTAGCTATGATAAATAATAGTTTGATATTGTGCCTATTAGTTATTTCAGTTTACTGAAATAAGTGCTAAGAATTAAGAAGTTCATTTAAATTTTCTAGGGTTGGTTTGCAACTTGGATTCTTTTCTTCAGCCTACTGAACTGTAAATAACTCAAGCTTCCTTTTTTTTTTTTTAAGGAAAACTCAATCTTGAAGTAACAGTAGGTAATCAAGCCTAAATTTTCCAGTTTAGTAGACTGTTATCTGCCTTTGTTTTAGAACCTTTTATTTACAAGATACTTTTGTGACTTATAAACTAGAAAAAAATCTTAAAAAAACAGAAAGAGTTCATGAATTTCCTTGTAACATCCAGTCCTAGTCATCATATGTTAGGAATTTTTAAAATACTAAAAAAAAAGATGAGTGAATACAGCATAAGTGTGGTGAAATGCTACGGCAACTTTCCTGAGGTAATCCTCTACTTTCTGTCAGTGACTGGTCCTCACTTATCTTCCTACCCCAGATATTGCACATAAAAAGTCTGAATTTTTAAAACAACATAAAAAAAAAAGACATATTTCTGCTTTCAAGAAGTCTTGTTCTGAAGCTCCAGGTTAATCTTCCAGTCAGAAGTCTGGGATGTGACTGCACAGCGGAGGGAAAAAAACCTGGGCAAACACCCCAATATGCGACATCCTCCTGGATCACTGAAAACGCCACCTGCTCTTTTCTTCTTATACCAATACATTGCCTCCCGAAGTCTATTTCTATTTCTGTTTTCTAGAGATAGAGCCAACATTTTATGAAGTTCAAGAGTCAAAGACAGTGTTAGAAAATTAATGGTCTTAAAAATGTTTTCCCAGTTATCCTGTGACATACTGCAAACGCATAAGATCTTTACAAACGAGGAATTCATTTTTCTTAAAATAACTTTCCCTTCTGGCTTGATAGTAGCAATGTGACAAGAAGACTTACATCACAGCCTGAGATCACATAAAAGGTTCAATATAAAAATCTTCAAATGCTTGATAACTCAATATCCTAAGTACAGAGTTTGAACATCTTTGTTTCTTAATAGTCTTACAAAATGCAGTAATAGAAAAACGAATGCTTTTCTTTTACCCAAGCCTTTTATTATCTCATTTAACTTAGATGCCCCGTTTTACCTGTCTGCAACTGATAACACAGTACAGAGAGTCCAAGTAGGCCCAGTCTCCTGTCCATACTCTACTCCCTCCCCCAAAATTGTATCACTAAGACAAAAATAACCTCAAACTCATCTTCTGAGCATAGAACCAAGATGCTTTAGTTCAAGGCAACCTTTTTTATTATAATGGTTTAAAAAAATTCACACTGATTCTAATACCAACATGATAAAAATACTGAAATGTAAAATAAGTATACTTGTTCCCAGAGTAAGGAGTTTAAAAAAGGAAAAGGAAAATGTATTAAGTCTAAACAAGATGCTTTACTTCCTGACTACAACAGGAATCCTTTCTCTTGGAGACTCAGAAAAGACCTCAGAACTAAGCAAGATATTCCCAGGCCCTCTTTCTGGCCAGTTTTGGCTCTGAAATAGTACACAAGTAAGGTAGCCACTGTAAGTCTGAGCAGCTTACAGCAGGCCTGTTTCAGGTAACTCCTCAGTTCTGTCATTTGCAGACCTGAAACCAGTAAGATCGATCCCTTCCGTGCTTTTCCTGCACACACACTTTAAGATGTCTTAGCCACAGCAGTTTCTCATGTAATTGATCTTGGCATTCGTTTTCCTTATGCAAAATTACATTTCCCTTTTATCCCTGCCCGCCCATAAACATTCAAGCTTTATCTTCCAATCTATTTCCAAATTCTTCACTAGAAGGCATTAAACCAAAGTGCCTTGAAATGGGTAAAGGTCTTAGACATTTCTCCAAAGATACACACAACAGCCATCAAACACATGAAAAGATGCTCAACGTTATCAGTCATTAAAGAAATGTACATTAAAACCAGTGAGGTACCACTTCACACTCACTAGGGTGGCTAACATCAACAACAACAAAAAACACAACCCCAGAAAAAAATAAACGTTGACGAGTATGCGCAGAAAATGGAACCTTCATACATTGCTTGTGGGAATGTAAAATGGTGCAGCCACTCTGGAAAGAAGTTCAGCAGTTTCTCAGAGTTAGTTACCACAT
Organism: Tapirus indicus; assembly: GCA_031878705.1. NCBI lineage: Eukaryota > Metazoa > Chordata > Mammalia > Perissodactyla > Tapiridae > Tapirus > Tapirus indicus. The sequence continues at coordinate 84,380,977 of CM062922.1, forward strand.
GACTCTACAATTCCACTCCTTGGTATAACCTCAGAGAACTGAAAACATAAAGTCCACGTGAAAAGTTGTATGTAAGTATTCATGGCAGCATTGTTCATCATAACCAAAAAATGGGAAGAATCCAAATGTCCATCAACTGATGAATGGTACATTTTGTGGTAAATCCATACACTGGAATACTATTCAGCCATAAAAAGAGATACATGCCACACCATGGATGAACTTGAAAACATTATGCTATGTGAAAGAAGGCAAAAAGCAAAGGCCACATATTGTAAGATTCCATTTATACGAAGTGCAAGTAGCCAAACCCATAGAGACAGAAAGTAGATTAGCGCTTGCTGAGGGGGAAGGGAAATGGGGAGTGACTGCTTAATGGACACTGAAGTTTCTTTTGGGGGGTGATGAAAATGTTCTCTAATTAGTGATGGATGTGCAACACTATGAATATACTAAACAGCACTAAATTGTATACTTTAAAATAGTTAAAAACAGCGAATTTTATCTAAAACACACACCCCCTCCCAAACTGTCCCTAAATGTATATTTTTAAGTACCTTAATTGAGAAAGTCCCTTACCTGGAAGAGGATTAAGACTGAGCTCCCCATAGGTATGACTGTCAAGTCACTTCAGAGTCTTTCCTCGGGGCACATGGCACCCCAAGGCCTGTCTTTAACACAATCTCGTGGAAGTTATCCAGAATACTACTAAACACACACACACACCTTTTCTTCATTTTAGGCAGATTCTCAGACTTATTTGAGATTTCCCAGTCTTGTTCATATTGAGGAAAAGTTTTCCGGGAAACAAGTCTAGCTAATATACACCCAACACTTTCCTGTGAATAACAATATTATGTATCGACATCCTACTCAAGCCAGGAAAAGAGGGACCCAGTATTATTATTCCCATTTGTAACCGCGCAAACTACGTCTCCAAACAAGTTAAGCTGCCCATGTTCAGAGTGCATAGAGCTTAAAATTTAGAAAAAGAGGCTATTTCCTACCATTAGTTACAACTTTCCAATGTATTTATTTTCAAAAACGCATATAGGAGATTGCTCTGTGCCCAGCACCCTTTTCAACACTTACAACCACCACTTAGTCTTTCTAATCCTATGAAACGGACACTGCGGCTCAGAGAAGCACCATAACCTGCCCAAAGTAACACAGCTAGTCGTCCGTGTAGGGAAGACACGAGGAAGAGAATGTGCTGGGACGAAAGCCTCCTCACCTTCCCAGTGCTTTCTACCATGGCCCGACACCCAGATTTTGCAACCAGCTTTAATTTAACGAGGCTTCCCATCCTCGGGCCAGTACAACGGGAGCGGAAGGGCCTGAGGAAAACGCGAAGGTGACCAGCGCGCTCAAGGCCACTAGCGGCACCGCCAGCGCCGAGGCTCACGACACACCCCCGTCTCCCACCCCGCCGGAGGCACCGCTGAGCGCGGGCCGGGGCCGAGCGGAGGCCCGGGGGGCCGGGCGGCACCAGGGGCCGCTGCAGGTGCGCGGGGAGGCCGCGGGGACCCGAAGACCCAGGGAGGCGGCCGGGGGCAGCTCAGCACGGGAAGCAGGGCGGCGGGGCCGAGCGCTGCAGCAGGGCCGCGGGAGGAGGGCGAGGCCGGCCCCCTTACCTCCTCCAGAGCTGAAGCCATGGCCGGCTGGGTCACGCAAGGCCCGCGCTGCAGCCGCACCGGGGAGAACAGGAAACACCGCCCCGAGCGCGCTCCCCTGAGCGCAGACCGCGGGCACGCGTCGCAGGGCTCCCAGCCTGTGCGCACACTCGACCCTGCGCGAGACCGCGGCCCGCCTCCCGCACGCGGCGCCTCTGGAACCTTCGCGAGCCCGTCACCGCGCTCCCCCGCCCCGCGAGCGCAGCCGCAGCGTCAGCCCCGCCCAGCCGAGCCTGGCCCAGCTCTGCCCGCCGAGCCGCGTAGCAACGCTCAACTCTCGCGAGCAAACCGGCAGTTCGAGAAGAGTAACGCCTCTTCCTCCCTGGCCCGGCAACTGTATGTTTTACACTTTGACCTAGTTTGCCCCGGTTGCGCAGTCGCAGCTCGGAACCGCTGCCTTCCGTACCTTAACCCACCTCCGGAAATAACGTACCGATCTTCGGCGTCCAAATCGGAAGTTGCCTAGAGAGGCAGCTTCTTCCGTCCTCTCCGGGACACCGGGCCGACGAGACAGCCAAACGGCCTGAGGTTGATCTCTGAGCCTCTGCGAGAAAAGGACGGAAAAAGGGGGAGAATGGGCAGTCTATTTAGTTTTAAAATGGGAATGAATGAGGACGTTAAGTGTGGAGAATCCTGATGGGAAGCTTGGTTTTTCACTGGGTTCTGGCGCTCTGGTGACGTCACCATGATTTAGCTTCTACGACGTGATGGCGTCATCAAGGACCGCGATGGGAGGTGAGGTTGCGTTGGTCCCGTGACCGGACCCAATGGCGCAGCCGAGCATGAAGGCTACTCTTACAAGGCGCCTCATCCTCCGACTAACTGCGGTTCCGCCTTTCCCTCGGGGACTCTCCGAACCCTTCCCTGGTGCCCTCGCCCCCTTCACCGACCATTCTGCGAGTCTCTCGTTCTCACCTGGGTTGGATTCGATTTAAGTGAGGCTATTATCGTCAGAGAAAATGTGGGTTGAGTTTTCCCGGGACTGCATTCTGCCTCTCTTCTGGCTCCAGCAGCCCCTCTCAGTAAGGCCCCTGAGAAACCCGCTTTTCAGATTATATTAGCTTTTGGCAGCCTCAGAACGTCTGCAACACGGTTGAGAACGTAAACAGTAATTGCTGAGAAGTCAGATACCCCGCACTCAGCTTTATAGATCGCCCAAGATGGCGGTTGGAATCAGCAAGTCAGAAAAGGAAAAAAGCTACTAGGAAAATGCAGGCTGATCATTTTTCGTAGTAAAGAAGAATCGGAAATACAGTACGAAAACAGACAAATTACAGCTACACACAACATGCATGAATCTCACAAACATAACGTTCAAAGAAAGAAGCCAGGCATAGAAGAGTTCATATCGTTTGGTTCCATTTAAATGAAATCTAAAAACAGTAAAACTAACCTATGGTGTTAAAAATCAGGATAGTCTTTCCTTAGGTGGGGAGGACAATGATAGGAGCCTCGGCGGGCTCTTGAGGTTCAGATAACGTTCTGTTTCTTGAGTTGGATGCTAGCTACACTTTGTAGAAATTTCATTGAGATGTAAACTTAACATTTGTGTAGTTCCTTTTGTATGTTAGGCTTAACTAAAAGTTATATCTAAGTAGGCCCAGGAGGGAATTTTCCCGAGATGATAGAAATGTTACACTGACACATAACAGTTGTCACAATTCATAGAATGAACTCCTAAGATCCGTGCTTTTATTGTATGTTAATTATACCTCAGTTTAAAAAAAAAAATGTCCACACAAAAGCCTGGAATTATTAGGCACTTTATAATTATTATTATTAGGAACGTAATTATTAGGAACTTAATAGGAACAAATATCCCATTGCATTGTGTGAAAGCCTGACCTAATGCAGTGATTTTCAAATTTGCTGATTAGGCACCTGGGGCAACTCCTCCCCCCACATATCCTAAAGTCACAAGATTTGAAATACTAATTATCCAGTGACTCCCTAATCTATCTTCAGCTCCACTATACCTCTGAGCTCCAGACTTGGCCTCTGCTTGGATGTCTACTAAGCACACCAAATTCAGCTTGTCTAAAACAAAACCAAAAAAACCCCCTCCTCCCAACTTCTCATCCTCACACACCAAATCAGTTCCTCCAATTATTCTCCAGCTCTGTGACTGATCAGCTCATTCTCTTAATTGCTCAGGAGAAGGAGTCATACTTCAGTCTCAGTCTCAGATCCTACATCCCATCGTGTAGCAAGTCTTGCTGGCTTTACCTTCAAAATATGTCGGGAATCAAACCCCTTCTCACAACCTCGGCTGCTACCACCCAAGATCAAGCCAAACCTTGTATTCACCTCATTAGTTAATGAGGGAACCAATAAGATGTTAAAACTTATCAAAAGTCCATTTGCAAAGCCCGGTGCTTATAGGTAATTTAACAACGGAATGTTAGTGTAAGGTTGCGAAGTTAGATGCAACTGGTTAATGTCCTACAGGGTAATAAACTATATATGACCTCTGGAGTTATCTGTTCCACTGGAAAGTAAGGAGAGATCTGCATCTCTGCACTGGACAGACATCTGGAGGCTAACATGTAACTTCACTAAGTGTAGCACCTTTAATCAATAGCGAACAGTGAGCTCCACTTCCTGTTCATGGCAAGACCACTGGACTTCCTAACTGCCAAATTCAGTAGATATTTTCTGAATAATTTGACTCCCTTACTTTTTATGTAAAATTTCTCCTTTAGAATATCACGTGAGCCAAAAAAAAAGTTGTCTGTGGTCAGGGTTCGGGCCACCAACTGTAATTTTAGAATCTTTTAAAATATATGCGGAATTCTAAGAGGAGCTAACTAATCTATTGGCTTTCACTTAGGTTCCGTTCATTCAGAAAATGGAAATTAGAACAAAATGTAAATCGGGATTCTCTGCCCCCTGCCTCCACTTCCATGAAGCCTCTGGAGTTCTGTTTGAATCACATGATATCACTGTGCTGTACCTTGAAAGACTAGCAGCAGCCACCTAATCCAGGATTAGCCCATCAGATTTCTGCAAGATTTTGGAATTGGGACACTGAGATGCTAGTCCATCTCTGCTGATCACTTTTAGAGAGCATATATAAACTTGGAAGTTGTCCACTCAGAAGCAGGGAAAACTTGTTTTCAGAGAGAGAAGCAGCAGCAGATACGCATCACCTGGCAAGACAAGCAGAAGAGCAATTATGAGAAGAGTTGCTTTGGTTCCTGATGGCATCCCAGTCCCCTTTCCAGTGCCTCTTCAGAAATAAGTGTTTGGTCTTTTGTATCTATGAGAGAAATATACCTATTTCATTTAAATTAATTGTCTTATTACTATTAAGCTAGCTTGAGAGAGTTTCTGTTACTTGCCATCAGGGAATCTCTGTAGAGAGGAAACTAGGGCACTTGGCAGTGCTGATGATGTACAGGGTATCATTTTGCAGAGAATAGCCTGGAGCAAACAGCTATTTTTTTCCTTCCAAGTTGAGGAGAGTTTAGTGTCAGATAAGAAGTGTTACATAAACACTGGGCTCAGATGATTCAGAATAAAATCAACTAGAAAAAAATCAGAGAGACATATATGGACTTCAGAACAAATGTTTATTACTGCTTAATGGGGCCAAAAGGGCAACAAAGCATTGAAAACATCACTGGCTCACAAAAACAGTCACCTTGTTACCTTCTTGGTTGCATTTGTTTATTTCACAAGGCTTCATTCACACATGAAAACAAGATAACTAATCCAATTCAAGTTCATAACAATTATAAAAGTAAACTTTTGTTGGGACAATGTACAATAAATTGCACTTTTCTTAACAAGCATTACATTTACATTTACAGAGTGTACTATACATAATACATGGAATAATGAAAACATCTAATTGGTCACTGTTTATTGAGGAGAGAGGCTGCTCACTAATGTTTCCTTTGTAGTCAATTAGCACTGTTTGGGCTAATCAACTGCTTTATTCTAGAACCTGTTTTCATTAGAGAAGCCGTGGGCAAAATCATAGAATTCATAAAAATACATGGCACAGAATTTCTACTACCTTCTCTGCAAGGGAAAGGTAGGAGTTGAAAAGAAGGAAGTGGGGCTGACTGAGAAACTTTTCCCCTAATTTGAACTAAGCATCCATACATTATGCAAAAGACCAAAAATAGAGAAACTGATGCAAAAGGCTATTGGGACATCTTGGATTCTGGGACCATCTCCAGCTTTATTCTTGTGCTTTCATGACACCAGAGTCTTGATGCATTTATATCCTTATAATTCAGTTTCCTATAGTTTATTCCATATATAATATAGTTATTAAAAGTTACATTTTGATGGAAAAGATTTTACATGTTAATTTATTGCCAATGAAAAAGGAAAGTAACATAAAATGTCCGTTTTCTACTCAGTGATTCTTTTTTCTTAGATTAAAATTTTCAAAATACCACTAATGATGAACCAGGGATGGAGGTGGAAGAATGGGACATGTTGATGAAGACATTTTTATAGCAGGTAGCAAATTCATTTGGAGATAACCTTGACATGTATTCTTTTAGATGGAAGCTGAGAAGGGACCACCTGACAGCGGACTGTAGTCACTAAGCTACTGGTAAACATCCACTTTTCTCATTACAACTCAAGATCATCATCTCCTGTTGAGATGCAGCCCACACTTAAAAGTATTTGTTTTGGTAGCTTTTGAAAGATAAGGAAATTCCTAAGGTAAAGGGCTTTGCCTTTACACTATGGAAGCCGCTGTGAGAGAGGAACGATGTTTTGGAGCAGTTCTAATTCACTGTGACCATCAGCATGGCAACTAGAGGAAACAGAGTTTGTTAATCTGGTAGTTGGAAACATAGGCCACGGTGCTGTTGTCTGGCCCCCTGTATCTGGTTGCTGTGTGTGTATTCAGTTGCCTGGTACCTGGGTATACAAAAGAGGCAAGGATACTCTGTCTAAGTCTTCCAATCTCTCCTGCACTGGCCCCCAACAGTGTTCAAATCAAACAACAGTTTTTCCATTCTCTCTTTTACTTGAAATTGAAGCAAGAGAATCAGGGCTATTTTAGAGGTTTTTTTTTTTTTTTTATTTTAGGAGTAAGTTATACAATGGACTCATCTTGCTAAGTAATTGAAAGTGTTCTTTCTCAGAGAGAGAAAACAGACAAGGTATTTAATTTTTTAAAAGCCCCTTTTCCTCTTAAAACTGTCCTGAAATCAGACAACCACTTTAGCAGAACAGGGGACTGATTTCAGCTAAAGAAAACTCACTCCTTATGTTACATGTGTGATTCTCATCCCCAGTGACTAATCAACTCCTTCAGGAATCCAACTCATCTCTTTGCCCTAAACTGTGTATTCTCTTGTTTTTCTCACTTTTGCTAGGAAATGCAGCCACTAGTTAATAACTGGAAAATATTTTAGGAAAATGGAGTAGGGGTTTGAGAAAAATAAATATTACTACATAGTATAAAAGAATGAAAAATTAAAAAAAAAAAGAAACAAGATAAATACTATTAAATATCCCAACATCAGTGCAAAGATTGCTTTTCTACTACGGAAATTTAAGAAAGCCAATGAAGAAGAAATTACTAACTTAATAACTGGGAGAGGGGAAGAGAGAGATTGGTTGTATGGAAAGATAGGCCATAGGCCTGTATGACATTCCTATTAGTGTTTCTGGTAGGCACTCATACTCAGAACATTAGGTAACTGAGAATTTCTTTGTATTAAATGATATGTAACTAAATGTAACCAAATTGTCATGGCTCAGGATGTGGGAAGCTAGCAAACATATGCACTGCAAAATTCAGCCTGGTTTCTTGCAGCTTTAAAGAATGTGTTAAACAAGATTCTCAAGATATAAAAGCTAATGAACTGAATTATCAAATTGAATTTCATTCCCTTACTTTATTCTGCAGAATTTAATGAAAAGAGAAATCATCACTTTTCAGAATGTTGCAAATGTTGGATTTTTGGAGGAATCTTTTATATAACATATTGTAGGAAAAGATGAAAAACACTGTAGAATATTTGAAAATTTCCTGGATATTTGGGCTTGTTGATCTCTTTCTAAAATAAATCAAGAAAAAAGTAGCAGTTCTCAAATATATTTCACAATAAGTGAAATTAAAACTAGCAGTTAATGCTGGGATGCATGAGTTTTCAAACAATACACGGCGAAGGACATATGGTTTGGGATAGCTATTTATAACATATTGTATAAATAATAATATCATATACCAAATTTTGAATTTCCTTTCTATCTTTTACTATTGCTACTGACCCAAAGGCATTACAGTGAGGGATAGTTTAGATTTATGGTACCAATACACATAACCAACAATGATATGGAACTGGAGAAGAAAAAAATCTGTAGATTGCCATTATAATCTTTTGAGAATTAAAAGAAAATGCAAAAGACAGGTTTATTAAACATTTGGAATGTATGTACCTGGTGATTTTGTTTAAAGAAAAAACTGTAAGAGGCTATGAAATTGAGCCGGGTCAACAGGTAAGGACTGGACTGAGAGCCATTCTATTTCTCCATCAACTACCATTTACAGAAAATTATGCAACGTAGGCATTCTGTGGAATGTGCTGATTTTTGGAAGTTAAAAAGAGCTCTGTACAGTAGAACTATGAGATTCACAAAACATTTAGCTGGCCATCTGATAAGGCAACTTGTACAAGGCTTCTTGGAATCAAAGCGTAAAGTACCAGTAAAGCTAACAAATTATACTAAATGATTTACAGAAACAAGTACCAAGATGCAATTTTCTAGCCGTTATATTTTACAAAACAAAACAAAAAAGATTAGTTTTTCTAAATTACCATGTAGGGAATGTTAAAGTCAACATAGACACTTGGAATGCTGGATTATTTTCCTTTTTGGTAAAAGGAAATGAGGATTATGATGAAAGATGTCAGGACAAAAAAAAAGAATTATGTAAGAAAAGTATTATTTGATGAGTGTAACAAAGGATAACAAACAACCCTATCAGTTTTATGGGTTGTAGATGACATAAACACTGATGAAGGGGACTTCTCTTTTTAGAGTTTAAAAATCATTTTAGAGGAAAGGATCCACCATGAGCAACTTGTAGTGCATGCTCCTGGAGTTGAGATGGCTCTTATTTGATTTTTACTTCCAAGAGTGTGTTACTTTTAATTGCAACATATGGCACAGATGAGAATCACTCTGGCACTAGAGTTTAAGATCCTTTGCAAAGAATACGTTCAACAATGAAGCCAAGGATGAGTATCAATAAATGTTACTGTATATAGCTGACAGTAGTTTGGTGGCATAAAAGGACCAAAGGCCTCTAAAATAGCTTAGAAAATGGGAAAATCAGTCTTGCCCTTACCAAAGGATTTCCTGCAAGTACTATTTATATAGATATGTTAAATATAATTGAAAAAAATATTTCAATCAACTTTTAAACAATAGCTTTACCTTTCCATGAGATAAGTATTTCTATAAACGTTTTATATTCAATCAAAAATGTTACAAATACATTTGCATCTCTTCATCTAGGCGTACAAAGGGCACATTTTTAGGGAGCTACAGAAATCAAGAAAAGTTGCCTAACATTAAACTGTGATGATGTGAAGCTGACATCTGTTTCCCATTTCATAACTTGAACAAAGTTACAGGATATTAGTGTTTCTTTAGCAAGTATATGTTAACATTAAATGAAATGCGCTGTCCCTGGTTCTGGATTCCATTCTAAGCACAACGGCTGAACCTGGCCTTTCTAGGCTTCTCTGGTGAAGGTTCCCTCAGGCTGCAACTCACAATATTCGCTTCTGACCTTATGTTTGCCAGGAGTCACAACTGTGTTCATTCTGAGGAACTGGCATTTCCTATGTGGAGTTCTTAAAAGGACTTGTTAGAATACCAGGACTAAAATGATTTATTTTATCTTGTGTTTATCAGAATCTCAGTTTCTTTTATCTAGTGTATATTCTCGATAGCCTATCTTATTCCCTGGTTCTTGGCATTTCATTCCAGAAGTACCCAACAGAAAAAGGAAATAAACCAACTCTTGGGGACTGTTCAATCCCAGGTCTGTTCTTTCCTTTGGACAGGCTACTGCTATCCAGGGAATCAAATTCAGGAGGAAACCTGACAGGGGTTGAGACCAGCCCCACAGTGTGCTTCATCTGAATAAATCCGGAAAAGTTAAGAGGTTTGGGTTTCAATCCTTTCTTTCTTTCTTTTTTTTTTTTTTTTGCTGTCACAAATATCTTCCTATCACTTTAACCTTGGAATAAAAGAAATCTCCATTTTTATGTAGGATAAAAATAATTATGAATAATTAGTTCTAAATAAAAAGACTTTAGTTCTGAATTACTTACTTCCAACTAAACATCAGGCATATAAAATAATGTGTAATACTATGATGGATCTGAACATGGCCTTCCATGAAGAAGCTCGAAAACAGGTATTCAACATAAATCAGATCAGCTGAAATAACATCCCTTTGAAAAGTGTCATAGAAGAAAGAGTGAGAGCTACTGAAAGAGTCTGGCTTGCTTTCTGGCCTCCTTTACTTTCCTTCAAAGGGACTGCCAGGGGGAATCCTCGCGGGTTCCAGCGCTGTGATGTTTGTGCTCTTGTGCTTGGCTGAGGCTGGGACTATGTGCTCTCCCTGGGTGGCTGGGTGGCCTGCGGCAGCTGCAATGCCTGAGCGCCTGTGGCCGTTTTGATAGAGTTCAGGGTTTTGCTAAACCAAGAGTTTTTTGCAGCTTGGATTTCATTCATAAGAGCTCCTCTCTGATGTTCAAGTTCCTAATTAAAGAGAGAAATCATCTGAGTTATGTAAATATTTTCTCTCTGCCAAAAAAATCACAGAACAGCTTTTCAGAATCCCCAGGTCTATATAGCCATAGTTTTCCTCCCATAAAACCCAGCAGAGTTAATTGGCTTCTTAATGCAAGAAAAAAGTTTAGAGCTAAAAGAGTTACCACTAAAAACCAGGAACTGTGCTTTCTCTGAACAGTGAAATTAAACCTTATTTTATCTTCTTTTCCCCCCTGCAGTTTAGGTCCAAATTACTTTTAGGTTACAATCTGAGATAACATGTTTAAAACCACAACAGACATAAGTGTATGGGTGGATTGAGTTTTTACTGGCAGTGTAAACAGGAATGAAGTTTAGTTCCAAACCTTGGACTTTGCCCCTGAGGACCACGAGGTCCAGCACAGAAACAGTTACGGATCGCTGGTGCAGCGCAGGGTGGCATCGTGGCAGGAGACAGCGGTAGGTAAGGATTACTGGTGGAAAGGAAATGGGGACAGTCCGTCTGAAGCCAGGGCTGTTTTCCTCCAATATGGAAAGGGATTTGGCAAAATCAGGTAAAGATGAAAAGAAGCTCCAGAGGAAGGAATGTGTGTCAGCCAGTGTTCAACTGTCAGGGGAAGGACTGGGGGTGGGGGCGGGGCAGGGGGTGGGGGTTGGCTTTCCATTTTCAGGATCAGCTGCCACAGTGACCCAGTGAGAAAGGACCTTGGCAAAAAATCTCAGGGTAAACTAAAAATGCATATGCTTAAGTTCTCACAAGATATAATTTTAATTATTAAAATTACATTTCAAACTTTGTTTATAGCGGTGTTTAAAAATACCGACCCAAAATGCAACTATGCAGGACACATTAGTGGGCAGAAAATGTATTCCTCATATATAGTAACATGTTAGGATTCTGAGCTCGATAGGTATATTCTAAAGTACTAGAATATCCTAGACCATGAACTGTTTATTTTTTCTTGTTGATCGTTCATTAAATCACTAACCTGGATTTTGCACTTGGCCTCCACCAGCTGCAGTTTGGTTTGTGCCAATTCCAGCTCCATCTCCCTCAGCTGCTTCTTCAGTGAGTCCTTCTCATCATCTGATTCAACTCCCTGGTCCTCTTTGTTTATGGCTGCTGGTTTCAAAGCGCCCTCCTTACTGAAAATGTCACTGCAGTGCTTACATGCCATCATTTTACCCTGAAATATCCAACAGGGATAACCAATATCAAACTGTAGTTCACAGCATAAATCACTTCCTGAAACAATATGACATGATTTTTTAGACACTGCTTGTTGTCATCAAATGCAGGCCCATTTCTGAAGGTAATTATTTTTCTTGTGCTGCAACCAAAATGGTTATAGTCAGCACAAACCCCGACTATCCAAGACAGGTGCTCCTTTTTCTTGAAGTATCTCCAGAGAGACCCTGGGAATAGAAAGTATTATAACATCTCTCTGAAATCTGTCCTAGAAATTTGTGCTACCATTACTCTTACCAGATGCCAAGCTGCATGCTGTCTGCTCTACATGCAGTCCTCACTGAATCCCAGAGCTACCGCAGGATTAGGTACTCTGTCACTCCCATTTTGTAAGTGAAGAAACTCAGAGGTTAAGTTAACTTCCTACCGTAGACTGAGGAAGGTCATTATGACTAAGCTAAATCTACTCTTGTGACAAATAAAGTGTATGTCCTTTTGTTCAGCTGTAAGCAAAGATGATCATTATTGTTCAAGGGAATATAAGTCACTCTGCCACATGCCCAGATGCCAGTCAAGCACACGGCACTGAACAACAGCAACTCTTCAAGACAACAGCACTACTGTTTTCTTAAAACATCTCCAAAAATACTTTTAGAGATAAAACATATTACAGAATATTTATATTCTGATGTCCTACTGTTACACCAAGTTCAGTATGTCCATGACCAAAACTTTACTCCTCTCTTCACACACACACAAAGCAATGCTCTCCACACTTCTGTGTCACTCTGCGTATCTCCATCATTTAGGCCTGAAGACTTTGGTGTCATCTTTTCATTAGCTTCTCCTTCATTCCATATTCAGCTGGTCATTAAATTCTTCCTCTGACATGTCCAATCTCTCACTATCCCAGGCCTGAATCCCTAACATTCACCTTCTCAGCCCCCACTGATTTCTTTCTCATCCCATCCATAATGTACTTTTTAGATTCCTGCCTGAGTATAATTCATTAGACACTTAAAAGATATCTTATAACTCTCTTAAGAATCTATAACAATAATTAGCTCAGTACTGGCAAAAAATACGCACACAGCAAGTATTTATTACATATTTAGTGTTGACTAAATATTTGTTGACTAGATAAAATGTGAAATGGTGGCTTTTGATCTGGGTCTTAAACGATTAAGTTTACCAAGTTGGATAAGCAGTTTTATTAGGCTGAACCGTATGAAGGAATAGATTAATTTCACAAGAGGGAGGAGGACCTTTCAGCAGAGAGAACACCACATGCAAAGACGCTGCACCATGGGAGAACTGCGGGGAGTTTGAGATAGCTCAAGCAGAGAGTAAGTGATGCAACAGTGAGAGGCTCCAAGTGAGAAGAGTTCTCCATGGCCACGGTGTAAAGGTCCTTAAGTATAATGCTATCGAATCCTGATTTTATCCCATAGAAAATTAATTCATTCACTTCATCAAATCCTGTGCCGCTCGTTGGAGATAGAGCAGTGAGCCTCATGAAGCTGCAGTCTGGCAGACATGCTGCAGTATGAAGGTGTGGTAGATTCCTACCTAACATCCATCTCTCCTCCTAAGTAACAGAATCCTGATTTTATTTGGGCTGAAGATATGCCCAGTTAAAAGGCGTCATTTCCCAGATGCCCTTGAAGCTAGGTGTAGTCACGAAATTAAGTTTTGATATGTAAGCAGAAATGTGGTATGGAACTTAAGAAGGCTACTTAAAGAGCTCACCCAGTTGGAGGTGGGCCCTTGTATCCTTGCATCTCCTTCTGGCCTAAAATTCTACCATGAGATTGTGGGTGTGATGGTGGAAACTCCAGTGGACAGGTTTGACTTTTAGGTGTCCTTGACAATGAAAGCCCATGCTGAGGATGTGGGTCACTAATAACTGATGAGCTTACATCACTGATGGAACCAAGGATCTTTCTAGTCCTAGACTTCTTTTACATGAGATAATCAACATCTTTTGTGCTTAAGCCAATGTTATTTTGGGTTTCCTATATGTTGCCAATCTAATTCTAAACTGATACACAGAGTGATATAGTCAAATTTATATTTGGGGATGCTCATTCTAATTATAGTATAGAGGATTAACTAGAGGCGGGATGGTGACAGAGGAAGATTGTTATCAGAAGCTACTGCATCATACTATAATAAACAAGAGGTGCAGAGGAAGTAGCACTGCAGAAACAGGAGTATGGTGTATGGTATAATGGTGTGTGTAATGGTGTAATGGCTAAGGGTATGGACTGTAGAGTCTGATTCCCTGGGTTCAAGTCCTAGCACTACTGCTTATCAGCTATGTGACCTCGAGGAAATGAATTACCTGTTTTGGTAATCATTATCAATAAAAAGAAGATAAAATAAGTCAATAAAAAGAGAATATAAGAGTATCTATCTTCTCAGGTAGTTGTGAAGGTTAACAGGATAATACATGTAAAGCCTTGGAACAGCACACATAGTAAGTGTTTAATAAGTGTTAGTTGTCCTTTATTCTGGTTTAAAAAGTTCCAATTCCTCTTCCTGAATGTCATGGTCTTTCATTAGGTAACCCCACCTACTTATCCAATATTTTCCTCTATTCCTAATGCACATTCTAATCACATCAGTCTCCTTAATGACATACTGAGATCTCATTCCTATTTCTGGGTCTTCACTCACACGGTTTCTTCCAGAATGTCCTTTTTAAATCCTTCTAACTGAATTCTACCCATCCTGCTTGAGTCCAAGGTCTAAAGTCATCTTTTGTCTGTAGTTCTTACGATTTTGCTTTCTCTACAACTCTGATTGTCAGTGTCATCCAACTCCGCACTTTACTCATATGCTTTTCAAATATTTCCTAAATGTTTCATGTGCATATGTATGTAACTTGGTCCTGTAGGAAAATTATAGGCTCTTTGCCATGTATAATTTCTATAAAAACAGAAGTCTAACAGCTATGTACATAGCAGATGCTCAATAAAACCTTTATTGAGTGATCAGTATAAATCCTTGTTTCCTTTTTACTTCCACAAAGATTTTAGTTCAGGACAGTTAACCCTTTTATGCCAAGACACTACATCAGCTGAGTCCTGGTCAGTGTGCCTCGAATGTACAAAGAATGATAAAGGCTGAGTAGGAAGAGGGGCCAAGGCAGGCCAGAAAGGGAAGATAGGAACCCAAATTATAGCAGGTTTAGGGAGGGAGACCACCAACTCTATACTCACTAATAATCTCAGACTGATGTTTTATAACATGAAATAAGAAAAAAACACTTTTGGAATAAAAGTCAGAACAAAGTTCATATTTTCAGTTCTCATGTCTCAGATTTTCAGATTATAATTTATAAAAATATATATTTATTGTATGCCAAGTATTAAGCTAAGCACTTTACATACATTACCTTATTTAATCTTCAAAATGACTTTATAAGGCAGGTACTGTTATCTGTATTTTACAGAATACAAAATAAAGCTTAGAAAGGTTAAATAACTTGTCCAACTTGTTAAATTGTATGGTGAAGTGCCTAGAATGCATTTATTTACTAGTATTAAACCTGAATATATTCAAACAGAATTATGTCAGGTTTTTGTAACACTGGTCCCAAGAGCTGACTGAGCCAACACTGCTGCTTAAGAATACCAATCCATTTGCTTTACTGTTGCTTCTATGGAATATGCAATAGCTTTTCAGATAATCAACATAAGGAGCTTTACCACCAGGGGGCAGCAAATAAATAAATGCTACGGGGTTTCTTTAAAAACAAACCTCTAAAAATTTGGTGGAAGAATCAGTTACTCAATACGTGTTTTCCAGCCAAGTTCTGTATTGCCCATGGTGTTTACCGTTTAAGAGAGCAATGGGATCATCCCACTGGGTCGCACACAAAGCGACATCAATCAGCAGAGTCAAGATGCAGGCTGCTGAAGAGTTCCCAGGTTTCCACTTTCCAAGAAGGCTCAGGGGCCTCTTGTGACAATGCTGAAATCCTACCTCCTTTTCTGTTACCTGCCTCCGACAGCCCATAAGATTTATGGGAACATAATCTTTCAACTAGCAGGGAAGAGGGTTACACCCCAGTCAGAAGAGAGCTACCATTCTCCATAATTCCCAAATCCTTTAAAACAAGTGGTGCAGGTGGGTGGGTGTGATGTCCGCAGGCCATCCTGCCTATGGGGCATCGTCTTGTATTGGGATCTTCCTATCAGGCACTCGCGACAGGCATTCACTCATGTGAATTTGGAAGAAACTACATCACAGAGCTATTTCACTCTTCCTCACCTTTACTACTTCCAGCTCCTCCTTGCTGGCTGCTTGCTGTTTCTCCAGTCTGGTACTTAACTGGGAACAGATCTAAGGGAAAGAAAAGAGTTTCTTTACTAGAAAATAGAACAACTCTTGCAGCATGTGCACATAACTGTTTATCAACTCATCTATTAGTCCAGCATCTCTGATGCTAGAAGAAATTCTGCAAATGAGTAGCACTGCGTATGCCAGTCTTTTCTGCAACGAGCAGCAGAAAGCCTGAGAGTGTTCCATGCGTAAAGCACCTCTCTATCTTAATTAATAGAAAAAACACATGGGGTAGATTTGATTTCTTTCTGTCACTAGCCTTTGTGACAGGTTCCAGTAAATTCCTGTCCTCACTTTGGAATCGATCTATAGAATCATCACTGAGTATCTACTTTGTGCAAGGTACTATGCTAGGAATCTGATGAAAAGAATTCTGAACCAGAAATGTCTTCTGTCTACAGCCACAGAAAGAGTTTCTATCTTCAATTACAAAAGTTTCCTTAGGAAGTGGCATAGAGAATAAAACAAAGTTAAAATGACCAGAAAATAATAAACACTAAAACTCTTATCAAGTGGTTTGGCAACATAGCAAAAAATGAAAAGCCTGGAAGTCCAACTTTACTACTTTCTAGAATTGTGTCCTTGGGCAAATTCACTAATCTTTCTAAGCCTCAGTTTCCTCATGACTGAAAAGTGCTGGGCTGTGATAATCAGTGGAAAAAAAATGTATGTAAAGGGTTTAATATAGCATCTGGCTGATAGTAAGCGTTCATTAAATAAAATCTCATTATTACTGATTCTGAAATAAGTTGCTAACAAGTACTAAGAACAGACAGAAATAAGTGCTTTCAAAGCCAAAAAAAATTATTTAAAAAATATATTGGAAAGTTCAACTCTTGTTGAACTTGAGTGAAATAAGAATCTTTTATTTTTGAAAAACTGAATTAAAAAGTTAGAGGATGTCAAATTTTAAAGTGTAATTTGTACTAAAAACATAAAACATCTACCTCTATTACCAAAACAACATTAAAAAAATCCCGGGCTACTCAAAAATAGTTCTAGAGACCAGGGCCTGCCTGTCAAGTTCAGTCTCCACATCTCCAGATCGAAGCCTGGAAACAATGAATAGGACCATATAGGCTGATGTTTAAAAGAAGCGATCTCCCTGGTAATTTTGGCAAACCACATACCCTTTTAAATAAATCAAAAAATTCTGAAATATAGCCAATAATAGCCAATTCCAACTACACAATGCATTTAGATTATGTTTTATGTTCTGATTATCTTCAAACAGTTCGGTCCATTGCCTTTTATGTTACTTGAAGTGCTTGGCAGATAATATTCAAGAATAGTCCCAAGGATTTGATGAGCGCTGCATATGGGAGCCACCCATGGCCTAACGTGGCGATGAAAAAAATACATTTGCAGTGATGGTAAGTTCCATAGCATATGGTCTTTAACGTTTCTTATATCGGTTAATGTCTAACCATCCCTTCTCCTAGTTACCCAAATTCAAAATCTCAGGATCACTTTCAGTGTTTTCTCTTGTCAGCAAAAAATGACTATCTTTTGTGTCTCCCTCTTCTCCATTTTCATAACCACTTATTTTAGCTCAGGGCCCTCTTTTTTCTCACCTGGACTTTGCTGTTAGTTTCTTACTGGTCTGTGTCTTTGCCTGTGGATCTCTCCACTCGGTTCCACCTTTCTCACTGGGGCAGGGTAGTGCCAGCAATACATCCCTGATAGTGGCACTTTCCTGCTCAAACATCCCCACTACAAACAGCATAAAACCCAAACTCCTCAGCCCATCCCTGAAGACCTTCCTTGAACTGGGCCCCAACTCACCTTTGCTTCTCTTCTGTACTGGAAACTCTTGCCAAACAAAACTATTACTGTTCACTAATCTACCTCCATCCCTTTGCACATGCTGTTCCCCCTTTCCACCATTTCCATCCTCTCCTTCCTCATCTCCACATACCCAAATCTTACCTAACCTGTGAAGCAAGCTCAAATCACCCCTTCTCCAGGAAGGGTTTCCTCATTCCCCATATGTAATAAGTTCCCTTTCCTCTTATTTATACACAGGAATTATCTCTCCATTACAAGATCAGCTTCTAGAGGAGAGAAATTGAATCAATTGTCTATTGTTCCTCCAAAGTATTAAGCCTTACATGGAGCAGGCATTAAATAAACACATGTTGATTATCATAAAAGAGAGTAAGACAGCTCTGAAGCCTTATTTCTAAGTAATCTTCCATGAAGGGGAGGAATCCTGATGGAAAGATGTTCATAATGTATGCAGTCAACTAGTTCCAAAAAAAGGCATGAACAAGTTAATCGACGTTTCTATTTATATAGCAACAGTGCATACACAGTATATTACAGTGGTTATTTCTAGTAGGCAAGATTAAGGGGAGTTTGTTTTCTTTGTGCTTTTCTGTACTTTCCTAATTTTCCACAAGGAACATAAATTTCATTTACAAGCAAAAAAACTCGTTTAAAAAGAAAAGTAAGCATCAGACTTCAAACTACTATATGAAGCAGGAGACCTCAGGGAAATTCTTGGATAAGCAGGTGGCATACAGTGCCTTAATTAATTCTGGAAAACTGGAACTTGAACAGACCATTCAGGGTCTCTCGCCAATGAGAGGAGTCCTTCCATTACCTATCACGACCAGCGGGGACAGGAAGATACTACTGGAGCTGGAATGAGGGTTTTCTGGGACCATTCTGGTGATAAGGCCAGAAACATCCTCAAGGAGAGCAGCCCTCCATTAAAAGATCATTTTAAGGTTCACAAAAGGAGGTTTCCTGCTAGCACTGGCATGCATTGGGTAAGGCCACATGGCCATGTGGGGAAAAGAGCTCCCACATTCAATACTGTGACAGCAAAGGAAACACTGATCCCCTAGCCACTGCCATTTAATACAGTCACTAAACTTTAGTCCTTGGCAAAGAGGCAAATGTTACTAGTGTGATCTACTGGAAATCAGCTTCTGAGAAGGGCAGAGACAGGATCCCAATGGTAATAATAAGGGTTCCTGTTTCTCTAAAACTACCAAATATTGTGAACAACCAACAGATTGTTTTGCTCAATTAAACCTTCCATGTTATCAGCAAGCATGTCCAACCAGTCTATTTCAGATGAGAAAGTAACCCACCAAATTTAATGAATGCAATATAGTCATTGTTCTGGAAACTCTAAAAACAAAAATATCTTTTCCCCAAAGAAAAACAACAAAAATAATTACTTTTATAGCAACAAAAACCACAGTGGCAAATTACCTGTTTATACTCAGCAATGATAGCTGTAGTCTTCTTTATTTCATATTCAGCCTTCTCTAGCTGTTTCCTGAAGACTTCTTTCAGCTGGAAAGAGTGAGAATGAGAAACATTAAGACTCACTCAAAATCCTAATAAATTTCTACAAACATCTATATTCAAGTTTGCCTGATTTACAGTCAACAACAACGTTAACAACTATAACTATATAAATTTTCCTCACTGAAGTTGCATCTTGATCATTTGAGAAACCTAATCATCTCTAGAGATACAGAAACCTTACTTTCTTTTATGTAATGTCTAAGACATATGAGCAATTCTATTATAAAACTGCATATGCTTATGACTTACTTTATAAACATATTGTTAAGTAAGTGTCTATTCAGAAGCTATCTTTATCCTTATGAGAGTCTAAAACAAAACACCCAAGCAACAATGCATGTACTCTCGATGCTATAAAATACATTACTGAGAAAACATTTAGGCCTTCCTCTTCACAGTCCCCTACTGTCACTGCTGTTGCCTCTCTGGAGGGAGGAACAAGGAGCTTTTGGGACTGGAGTCAGAAAAGGATGGAGAAAGATAAGAGCTCTTGAGGCAGGAGATCCAGGGACTAAAGAAACCGTTCAGAAGCTAAAGGGACACATAGTGCAGGTACTTGTTACAGTCACACAAATACTAAATTATGAATGCTAAACTTAAAACCACAGTTATTTCTGCAGTCCAGCAGCTCTAGAATTCTAGGTATAGGGGAAGGGTAAGGCAATGAAAAACCTCAGGTGCCACCAGATAAAAAGGAAAGAATTCAATTCTTCCAAGTTGTTGACCAAACAAACAAAAAACAACTCTGGTTAATCTTTAAGTACTTAATCAGAAAAAACAGATGAATTTTGCACTGCAGCATCCAAATTTACAAATTATTGCAATTTATAATTGGACTTATCTTTAGAAGATTTCTAAATTTCTTCATATTTGCTAAATTCTAAAATTCTAAAAGCGATTTGTAGGTTATACTAATTCAAACTTAGTTGTTTATATTAGTCTATTCTCTATCTTACATAAGTTAAGGACATAAACCAGACCCATCTCCCCTTCTGCGATAAGGCCCCACTGCCTTCAGGACAGATTTAGAGCCAAGAGGCTTTGAGCAAGTGCCACTCAAACTCTCTAAGCCCTAGTTTCCTCATCTGACCAATGAGGAGAATAATCCTGATCTCACAAGGGTACCATGATTAAAACGGGATACACACACACACACACACACACACACACACACACACACACATGGAGGGAAGAAACATGGATTAAATTCCTTTGCTAATAGCTTTATTCTTTACCTAAAGTACTGAAATGGGCCCCAAAAAGGCAGGAGGTAAAGGAAAAAACAAAACCCATCAAAAGGCCTAGATCAAACTGGCTAATCAGCCCCTAAAAAATTTTGAGTACGTAAAAAAACAATCTTAGTCCACAGTAATTTCCAGGACTCATTTCATCATTTAAAAAAAAATAAAAACACGGAAAACTTTTTATAAATCCTGGAAGGTGCTAAACGATACATCCCTTCATTAGTAACTTTACTGGAACTTTTTCTGGTTGCTTGGATGTAGGTCTTTGAAATGCTTTGTGCTCTGTTTTATATTTAGTATTATTGATGCTTCAGAATAAAACTCATTAAAATAAATGAGTTAATCATGACGGGCTGGCACTGACACAGATGGAGAACATTGCTGAAACAGCCTGCTCTTCCTTAGGGAAGCAGGAAGCTCTGACTCCTTGGGGAAGACGCCCCTCCCATCACCCATCCGGGGTCCTTTGCAAAGGCGGTGTCTTCCAGCTGATTGGCCTCGCAACCCATATGAAGACGGTAGGGTGCTAGCTTCAAGGCTAATTCCTAAAGGGTTTCTTTTTATTCCCCCAGGGAATAAAGTTTGAGAGCTCTGCTGGGAACACTGGCACTCCTTCTTCTAAGGCATGAATCAGGAAAATTGAGCGTGACTGATTAACTCCCAGCAGAGATCTCTGTAGGCTTTCAGATTAACAATCCTCATAAACTACTTAGGGAAGTCAAATATCTCAGAGATACAACACGAAATTTGCAGATTTGTCAAAGCTCTTGGATCATAATTCCAAGTTACTAAACTTAGAGAAAACTTAACACTCTTGCTAGGCATCTCAGTAAAGGCGAATTCCTAAAAGCTGTTCAAGGGTGGAAATGCTGCCTCCTCTTCTAACACCCTTCAAAAGAAATGTCGAGACTCAATGCTACTCACATGTACTGTTTCAACATTGCCCTCCATTTAGAATAAATTTAATTTTACTTCTTGTTTATAGTATTAATCAACTCCATACACCAATATCCCTGTGTAAAGAAAAGACCACCTATGCCTTTTACCTGAGCAGTCTCTTCCTCTTGCTTCCTCTTCTCTTCTTCAGTCTCCACCAGCCTCTGTTTGGTCAAGAGGAGCTCCTTATTCAACACGTCTGCCTTGTCTTCTGCCTGCAAATCAGAGCATATCACAATCACACAGAAGGTGAAGAAATTGTGTGTATACTTTCTCCAGTCTCCACTGATGACTGTTCCAACATTACTGCAAGCCATTCTTTTCCCTCTAGCTCACCCAGGGGGTGGCTGATGTCACTGAATGCCAGCCAGGTACCAGGTGCTTGGCACACTATCTCTGATCCTCACAACAATAATTATTTTACAGATAATGACAGTGAGGTTTGGAGAGATCAAATAACCTGACTGGGACACACATCTAATATCATAGCCATGATATGAATTCAGATTTGAATGGCATCAAAGCCCATGCTCTTTCTCAATGCTTTATTTATTTACTTATTTTTAATGAGGTCACACTGGTTTATAACATTAATTTCAGGTTACATCATTATATTTCAACTTCTATATAGACTATATCGTGTTTACCACCAAAAGTCTAGTTTCCATCAGTCACTGTACAAATGCACCCCTTTACTCCTTTTGCCCTACCCCTACCCCCTTCCCCTCTGGTAACCACCAATTTATTCTCTGTACCTATGTATTTGTTTGTTGTTGTCTCAATGTTTCTTACACATTTTCAGATGTCACAACAGCACTCACCCTGAGTCTGTGTGGATGGATTGGATGAGGGGTGGAGCCTCATATGGAAGCTTCTAACTGGTGAAGCATGGGAGGGGATTCAGAGAGGATTAGCAGACAGGTTAATCCATGGATAACAGTTAAGGGAGAAAATTAAAAGACCAGCCGAGGTAAACTGGCCCACTAGGCTACTGACACAGGACAGTAAGTCTAGTAAAGAGAAATTAAGACCAAGAACCCACGATAGAGATAGCCCTGAGGAAAACTGATGTATGGACCAGGAATTCAGACAGAAAAGACCATATTTCCAGAATGACCAAGAAAAGC
This sequence comes from Tapirus indicus, assembly GCA_031878705.1. Classification (NCBI taxonomy): domain Eukaryota; kingdom Metazoa; phylum Chordata; class Mammalia; order Perissodactyla; family Tapiridae; genus Tapirus; species Tapirus indicus. Next base: position 84,403,589 of record CM062922.1, read on the forward strand.
TCAGAGAGCATACTCTGGTCTTAAATTGGATACAGAGCCAAAATTAACTATGAAAGCACTGTGTATATATTTAACTTAGTAAACGTGTCTATTTTACACTTTGGGGCCCTTACCTCACCCTTTAGGTCTCAGCTTCAAGCTCACATCTGCAGTGAAGCATGGCCTGAGCCCTGTCTCACTCACCCCCATCTCAATCAGTTCCTCACCCCCATCTCAATCAATTCCTCTGTTTTCTCATATTTCTCTTGATAGTACTTGAGCACAACCTGTGATAACAAATTACACATGTGCTTTATTTGTCTTGTGCACTAGACTTTAAGCTCTGGGAGGCAGGAACCGTATCTCTTTTGCTTGTCACTATGTCCCCAACACGCAGCCCAGGACCAGGTCCAGAGCAGGTACTCCATAGGATGTGGTGCATGAAGGGGTGTGGCTCTCTAAGGCACTGCATAAGTGGACTGTGTGGAGTGGAGGTGGTAGAGGGCCACAGGATGAGTTCAGCAGAGAAAACCACAGATGCAGAGGAGAGGCAGCTATTTGAAGAAGCTATCCCTGGCTGACAGCAGCAAAATGTTATCCAAGTCATTGTGAAGACTGGCCAGGGGGCCTCTGTGTTTCACCATATCTCCTACATGTCCAGATGGCCAGCAACACAGTCTGCTGGGTCCTGGCAGAGGAATTGCATTCCAGCCTCTCTGTTCTCACTGTCCTACAGTTCCTGATGCCCCATATCCCAGTGGTTATAGCTCTGTTTTCAGATAATCTGGAACTGTTGGGTAGTTAAGGTGAAAAAGTCCCTTTTAAAGACTCTAAAATTTGTTCTGATACATAAGATTCTAGGGGGGAAATCTATCTTCACAGCAAAAGAACATCCTAAAATTAGAGGTGGGCCTCAAAAACTGCAACATTTATGTTGCATGCTAAGTTTTCATAAATTATAAGATACTTGATGTCGATTATAGAAACTGCAAATCCTAGAGCTGCAAGCTAGGCAACTGAGGTTACCCACAAAGCAGGATGACCCTCCCCAGAGCCTCTGACGGAGCGTCATAGAGCGGTGAACCAAGAGCAGCTGTGTTGATCATTTCAGTGTTCTTAAAACTCGAACCAAATCTACCTCCCTCTAACTGCAGCCCATGGGTTCAAGTTCTACCCTGAAATATCCGAGCGACAGCCCTGCTGATAAAGGAGATTGCAATTTAACCTCCTCTTACAGTACCCTCTTACAGCAATTTCCATTTTGTGAAAAGAATAGTCCTTTTATAATATACATCATGACACTCTGAAATAAATGTTTTCTAAGTTTGGCTTCTTGAAGAGAGATTCACCCCAAATTGTAGCCTTCAGTAAACTGAATAGCCAATGCTGTCCTGACATTCAGTAACACGTTTCTTAAATTCTGCAGTGTATCTAGATGTTTTATAGTTTTGGAAATGTCTGTAAGAAAAGGAAAAACAAAAAAACCACCCACTTCTCTGAGGAAACTTTTAATAAACATCTAAATATTTATGATGAGAGGACCTATTATTTTTATTTACACATTTCTGCTGCACATTCTTCACTAGGCCAAGGTGAGGCAAGCTCACTCTACTTCTATTGTTATCTGATCTGACATCTGCAGAAATTGCTGTGGGTCCCATACGGGGAGGAATCTCAGAGCTTTCCGGGAAGCTTCACCCAAAGTTTCTCCTCCATGTGAAACAGTGAAGTAGGAGTGATTCTTCTGTTCATCAGAATAGGACGAGATCTGAAATAACTTGGTTCTCCCTCTAAAAATGGTCTTCTGGGTCTTTGTATAGCCAATCTCTATACCTCACTTAAATAGAAATCATCTTAGATGTTAAATGAATCTCTAGGAATGTAATACTAAACAGATAGATAGTCAAATCCTATTTTTGAACCCAAATTATAAAACCTTCACCATGATTTGATAAGACTGAGTGAACCATTGTCATTATAGTCTTCTAATCACTTACTAACACCTTATAATGCCTGACTGATACTGAAACTTTTAATTGCTATTGAATGCTTCTGTGACATATATATGAGAGAAACACGCACTGCAATTTGTGATTTAATCGTGAACCAACCCATAACCTGATCAAAAGGCTCAGGTCTAACATCTGGGATGAGGACCTTCCAGAGAGAACTAGCCAAGCCAGGGGTTCAATTTAAAACAAAACAGAAGAATCTGCTACACATTACACGTAGGTTCTGGTCTAACAGAGAATTTGCTGTGGTTAGAAGGGACCTGGGCACGGGCTTCAGTGGGAAAGTACTGGTTGTGTCTCTTCTTTCTGTTCCTTGGGAACAGGAAAGGACAGAGAGGGCCCGAAAGCAGGTAGCAACAGAGACTGAAATGGAGATGATGTATCTTTTTTCATTTCTAATCGCTGAGAAGTCCTTATTTAAGGTGTCTGAGGGAGGGCGAGTTGTCAAAAGAGAAGACTGTCAGAGAGAAAAATTAAGAGACTTTGGCGTCCAGGAATCCTGAAGCCAGCACTGAAATGACAGGGTAAGGAATAATTTATTTTAAAAAAGTACCTAATTACTAAATTAGTGTTTCTTTTCTTTACATATTGTCTCAAATACAATCTGCTTTCATGTTTGTTTAATGTTTGCCCAAGTTTTGCTATTTTAATTAAAAGATTTGATTTTGATAAATTGGGAATGGAAAAGTACTGGGCAAACTGGGTGAAGGCAGGCAAACTGGTACTTCCATTCTCAGGCTAACGCCCTTCATTGAGACTGGAGGGCGGGACACCTACACTGCAGGGACAGGGTTTTGATAGGCGAATAAACCCAGCAGAAACTGCAAAATCAGATGTTAGGAGGGAATATGCATGAAATAGCAATTTTTATTCTTTCTTCTAGATAATAAGTTTCAAAAGGCAGGGGCCAGGTCTTATTTACTTTTTTGAAAAGAGAGAGAGAGGTATGAAGGGAGGAAATAAGAGACAGAAGGAATAAATTAAAGAATGAAAGAATCTTTTCTTCAGTGACTAATCTAATATCCACCTGAGGTACCTAGGAACTCAACAATCAATTATCTCAGGAGTATCCCTAGAACAGTCATTCCAGACTGAACCACAGAATGGATTTTCTTGGTGGTAAAACAATTTTTTTGCTGGTTATTAAAAAAGTATAATGTATATTATTACTTAACCAAGGGTGGTTAAGTAATTTAAAGTCTTCTTATAAAAGATAAATAATTGAAAAAATAAAAGTATAAAGATGAATATAAAAATTAGATTTATTCTGATCACCCAGAGATATCTAGTAGTAATATTTTGATGTATTTCCTCGTGGCTTTTTTCCTGTCGCGGTATAGTCCAGTCTCCTTTCACACAGGATGACCCTAGGCCAGCCATATCCCCAGAAATTTAGATACAAACATTATATATAGATAAAACTACTGCTTAAAAAAATATTATTATATCATTATCTTCTCATTGTTTTTAAAAACTATTCCAAAAAGACATTTTACAGTATACGTTCATTCTCTCTTTCTATTGGATATATACGTTACATATTCATATTTTTTAGTAACACTACAACCTTGTACATACATTTTTGACCAAATCTCTGTTTTTTTTAGGATAGCTGTCCAAGTCAGAGAGTATATATGTCAGTTTTCTCATTTATAAAATGGAAGATTAAAGTAATACCTACTTAATGGAGTCATTAGGAAGATTAAATGAGATAACGCTTATAAATTGCTAAATATTGTGCTTGTTGTATAGTAGGTGGGTATTTAATTTCATTAAATATCTCAGTAGATATATTTAATATATATCTATATATTAACAGATATATTATTAATTATATTAATAGATAATTGTTAATAGATAATAATTAATAGATAATTATTATATTAATAGATAATATATATCTCAGTAGATAAAAAAACTCAGTAGATATTTTATTATTTTTTAGACCTCTTAAAGGCTTGATATATATTACCAAACACATTTCCCACACAACTTTCAATTTACAACTCTGTCTAGCTTATTTCACTGCATCCTCACTGAGTCCAACTTAAAACTTTTTCATTTAGTTCACCATCTTAAGAAAACCACTAATGGATAAAAGATTCAAAATGGCAGAATCAAGTGAGTCAGGGCTGTTTGGAAAGCTAATATGGAAACAAGAATTTCAGGATAATAATGACTCACTACTACAGTCTCATTAATACAAAAATGTGTAACAGCTGAGGTCAGGCTGGGTGTGGCTTTGACTCTCTTAGTCACACATTTCCATACCTCCTCTAACAACTCCCCAGTAGGCTGGCTGAACTGGGTTTGTGGTTAGAAGGGCCAACACCCCCCCCCCCACCTCTCACCCCCTACCAGGCTGCTTTTTCTACCTTCTACATCCTGTGTCCCAAGCTGCACAGTTTTTGTTTTATTTTCAAACTCCATTTAGTGTTGACTCCTTCAGCTTCCTCCTCTCCCCCTTTAGCATGATTTTTCCTTAACAATGATCTCCCATCTTCCTGTGGTTAAAACTTTTGAGCTGCAAAATTAGCTGTTTATATAGGAAAAAGGAGTTGTAGCAGGGACCATTTTTAAACATTTAAAAAATTCCTTCAATTTTAAATATTCAATCATATTTATATTATTAATGGTTTGTATTTTAAATATTGTCAATGCATAGGTAGAGCACAGGTATTTTTACAGATTCAACAGTCTCTCAATTTTTCTGACCGTGCACCATTTGCTGGGAATATTCACTTTTAAAAAGTCAGAAAATAGAGTGACAGTTTTAAATCTGCACAGAACTCTTTCCATATTGCCAATTATCTCCAAAAACACTAGCAATAGAAAACAGGAAGTCCTAAGGCTGTCAGTGCTGTTGGAAAGAACAAAGGAAATTCAACAATTTAAGGTCTTCCTAGCAATAGCTAACATTTATTGAACACATACTATTGTAGTGCTGCATGTTATTTAATTCTCACATCATCCCTATGAGGTAAACACTTTTCTGTACCTACAGGCAAGTTAAGAATTGCCAGGGTCACAGGGTTAGTGAGTGGTCATGCCAGGATTCACATGCAGGCAGTCTTGGCTCTTAGCCACTAGGATGCCTGTCAACCCAACAATACATGTATCTTAATGTACACCCTTCATATAAAATCTTCACATTTATTGTAGATGAAAATACTTTTTGGAACAAAAAGTAAAGTGCCTACCATTGTTTGAGGGGCATTAATATACTTTTGGTGACTGATATTCTCAGGTAATTACGCTGGCAGCCCTTGGTTTAGGAAAATACAGATTAAGAGAAAGAGACACCAGAGAAGTTTAGAGGTATAAAAGGAAGTATGTCACATATGCTGTTTGGAAATGACCCATATCTATCTCAAAGGGTTGTATTTTCTACCCTCTCTGATTAGCACACACAGTCCCCTCCCACCTGCCACCCATCCATTCATCCATCAAGCCGCTCACTCAGTGCCAAGTACAGAGCAAGCCCCAGCGGCACTGCAGTGAGAGCACCTGGTCCCTGCCCTCGGGGAGGTCGTCACAGTCTTATTTCTACCTAGTGAATGACAAGTTTACCTGATCCAAGTCATTCCGCAGAGCAATTTTGCTGGTTACTAGTTCATGGGCAAGGTCATCATTCTCTTGTTCCAACCTCATGCTGGCCTCCTGTAATCTCCGGTTCTCCCTCTGCAAAAAAAGAGCAACAGCCAGAGGTGGGCATTAGTGCCTGAACAGACTATCAAAACAAGTGGAATTGGTGAGGAGAAACAAGCAACAACAACAAAGTGAACTTTTGAAGGTGTAAAAAGGAGAAGGCGCAAGTGGCACAGGAAGGCAGGACTGCTGTCTGGAAACAACGGTGAGTTAAGCTGGCAGCGCAGATGCGGTACCCTGTGAAACTTATACCCTGTGAAACTTACAACTGTCCCTTCCACCCTCCAGACAGGACTTCATTATAACAACTGTGCCACAGAGCAAAATTTCCAAACATACCCCCAATCCTGTGAGGTTTCATATAGATCTAGAACATAGACACAGGCAATTCTTTGTTTGAAACATGCACAATAATCCCACCCTTGACCTCAAAGGAAACTGCAAGACACAGTAGGGATGAAATGGTGGGGAGACCACTAGACAGTTCTTCAAATTGTTTTTCCAATATCAGGGTTCAAATTATTTGAGTATATTTAAGAGCACTAAATCAAGAATCAGTATACATGGGTTCATGACTTTGCTATCAACTGACATTTTCATTCTTTGGGTAGGAATATATTTACTTTTCTGAACACCAATTTTTGTGTTAGTAAGAGCAATGGTCCTTATGATAACATCTCTAAATGTTTGTTTTGTTTTTTTAAAACTTCACATTAAAAGATTCTGGGTAAAATAAATTAATGAGCTGTTTTTTCCCTTTGAATTTCCAGGGAAAATTTGAAACAAAGTTTCAAAGAACCAAGCCAATAATTCTTATGAAATAAGGTCTCCCCTTAGCTAGCCATTATGAACTGTGCACATTCACATCTATTGTCAGAATAGCAATTTAGTGTCTTCCATTCCATAGTATCAAAAGCGCTTTCTTTTCTACTGTTAGCAGTTACAGGAGATTCAAAAGAAGGTGACAGGAAAGACATCAATGTGATGAGACCTTCCTGTTTTTCAGATTTACACTCCTAATAGTGCTTTCTGCAAGGGTGGCAAAAAACTCAGACAAAGCAGTGTTGCACAACCAGAAGACAAATCTATGCCCTGGAAGATAGTGTTATCATAGCATAGTGGGAGGGGATGAAGTGAATTTTGCCTTCTGTAGAACAACCTGGAGTTTGTTATATGGAAAGAAGAAAACCGAATTTCTTTTTGTTTTTAGAAGAAGGGCTAAGAACCAGATGGGAAGGGCAATGCCTGAGACTTTCATGGAGGCAGAGGATCCAAAAACAGGGCCAGCGGGGAAGCTAAAGGACAGATCTGCACTTTGACTATAACCAGCCAACAGGGTCCATTTCTGTCTTTTCTTTTGGAAAAGGCAGACTGGGATAGTTGGGGAAACATTTTTGAAAAGGATACCTACTGAAAAAGAGAGAAACAATCCCAAATCACTTAGGTACTTTTAAACAAATTCATGATAGAATTCCATGCAATGTTAAAATATAAGTGAAAAATAACTAATGACAGAAGAAATGCTTATGCTACTTTATAGAAAAAAAAAGATGAGTAACTGGAAAATTCCATTTTCATAACAACATGAATAACATTAACTGTGGGTAGTGGATTTTTATTGTTGTCTCTGTGCTTTTAAAATGTTTTCAAGTTTTCTACAATAAATATATAATGCATGTGTTAAAAAAAAGTTTAAGTTGTTTAAAAAATAAAAAGCAATTCAGAATTTCAATTCCATTAGAAAGGATAAAATGCCAAAATAAGATTTTTTCAAAGTCTACTCCTGTTATAGGCTTATATTCTATACCAAACCATACTGTATCTTCCTTCGTGACCAATGTACAATGTAACTGCTCCAAAATGCTGCTTTGCCAGGAACTCTTTCCCAAGAGATTCCTGAAAATACAGTGTACATATTTGCAGGGGCAAATTGTACTCATCAAATTCTGCCTGTCCCCTCAATACACAGAAGTTCTACCCTTGCACAGAAGCATAATAAAAATGGAGACTAAAGTATAAAAAAAGCTAGGGTGTCTACAGCTGAATCTTTCAATCTTTGCTGAAATAATACAAATTCTAGCAAGGGCTGGATAGCTAGTCTTTCATTCTGATATATCCAACTATTACCCCCTTTTGTGGAAACAACTTACATACTTGTCAAAAACTTAGTTTAAAAAAAAAATGTTTCAGAAACTTTTCCAAAAAATTTCCTCCTTGCCAAGAACGAGCAGCAACACCCAGCACAATTTCATCACATTATTTCGCAATGCAGACTGCCTAGACAGGAAAGAGATTTTTCTCATTTCTTGATAAATCCCTTCAAAAGAGACCATGATAAGACTGCTCCAATACCTATTGCTGAATTGTGCCCGATTTCTACTGAAACTGTTCTTGCAGGACTCCAAGGTACAAAAGCTCCCTCAACTATTTATTTACATTAATTTGGCAGAAGTGAAAATGCTGCAGCTACCAGTTTTTCAGGTTACAGTGACACATGTTTAGAACTGAGTTAAAATAATCTCCAGGTAAAGTCATATGATGCTCATGGAAAAGTACTCTGTTAAAAGTATCAAAAAAACACACCAGGTAGCTACTTCACTATTGATTAGAGATAAATGTCTGATGCGTTATATTAAAGAGGTGTGAGCTCAGCTGAAATTCTGACTAGTAACTTCCCATTACGATGCTGTTGTAACTCAAACCCTTCCTTATAGACACACAGCTAAGAGAGTAGGGGGTAAGAGGGGAAGACTTGGGAGAAATTATGAGTGTCTGAGGGTCCCTAAAAAGCAAAATTGCCTAGGAGGCATGCCTACTGGCTTTTGCTTTAGCAAGAAGCTTCAGTTCAGTGTCTGCAAAGCAAGCAGCACAGGGGGAAGTGAGACTCCTGCTGTGCACTCACAGACATGTGGGAAAGCAAGCTATGGGGTCAAAAATGCAGTATCGTCCTCCAAAGTATGAACCTGAGGCAGCGAGGTGTCCTCAGGAGTCCTCCAGTGCTACTGAGTGCCACAGGGAGGCACTGCTACTGAGATGGAGATTTTCTATGAGAAGAACTTGCCAGCACTTACCAAGGGTTAATGAGAGATGACATTACTTGGCTGTCTTTTCCAGCCTTTCCTGAGGAGCCACAGCTGTTAGAACTGACTGATTCAAGAAAAAGTTTGCTTTTATGCTAGAACGGGCAGGAAAGTGTAGCTCTGATGGGCTTGGGAAAGGTAGTAACCTTGCTTGGTTCATTTTGCAATGTTGGCAAGGGCTGCCCACCTGAGAGAGACTTGAAGTCAGCCCTGTTAACCTCGTCAGTCCATTCCCGTGCTGTAAGTCTGCACAAGCAGACGTGCTGAGTGCTCAGAGCCCGTAAACAAAACAGGCAAATTGCTTCCCTTGCCTTTCAGAAAAGACTACAGGAGACAGTGCTTACATAACCCTTAAAACTCACATCACACTGTTTGAAACATCCACCATCTCACACAGTTGACACCATCTGAACAAAAAGCAGACAACTTTCCTCATTTCTTCCCTCCCCTCTTGCATGGGAGATGTACAGCTGGGAAAGTTAGGTTAGTAACTTTTGGGAGGAGGATACTGCATTTTTCAGAGAGACAGACACTGCAATTACAGACACACATAGATAAAAAACTTACCTCCTCAAAAGTCATAGACCAACTACCGTTTTCAATCATAGGTACAAAGACAATTGAAAAAAAAAAAAGAATATCCAATGAAATTGCACACCTACTAATACATTTAGGAAATGGCAATAACAAAAACAGACACTTGGTAATGCTATTTTGCTGTTTTGTTTTTTCTTAGAGTGTCATATACTCTAGGTTCTCTTTCTGACTGCAAACATTTGATGGAAAAAAGTATACTTGAGGCACCCAGTGAGCAAGTCTCAACTCAGGAAGACGGACACACTAAAACTCCTCCCTCTCCTCTCCACACTGCTATTTGCAGTTTGCATGACTAATGAAAATGCTGTATGTGGAACTATTACGGTGAGTTGTTTATACAGTGTTATTAAAGCTGGGTGGAAGGAACTTCCTTACATGACAAGGTCGGAAACCTTGCAAAAGAGTTCATCTTCAGGCAACAGAATGAAATTGCTGGGCAGGGGAACACAAAAGAAGAACTGATCTCAGGTCTCCTTTGTGTTTGGGGATTGAAGTTTGGGTGAAGCAGGACAAGGGATGGTAACGTCATTTTTTCCAAGATGAGGAAACAGAGAAATGTGAACTGGCAATCAAAAGAAAATAAACAAAGCCTTACAGGAAAAAATGATGGGGAAGGAGGCTGCTTTAAAAACTCTAGTTCAGTATTTTGGGTGTGTTGTCTGCTACTATAATGAATTCTTGGCACATGTTTTTAAAGACATTTAAGGATCAGGAGAAAATGTTTTCTTGAATGATCCAGTGCAATTTTATTAGCAACAACACACTCAACTCTCCCATATTTTCTTTTGGATACCTCTTTCAAAAGAGTTGATAATCATCATATTCAAATTTCATCAAACAGTTTTTTGACATTCAAAAATGCCTACAGATGAAATGTTTAAATGTCGACATTGTCTGTAAATAAAGATTTGAGACAGAAAACCTGGATATTTGAAATCATTTTATGCTCTTCCTTTAACCAACATGTCCAATTTTATCTTTCTGGTGGAAATTTAAAAATTTTAAATGTCAAACTAAAAACAAAATCTAGTCAGTAATAACTAACTGGCAGTTGGCAAACCAGACTGAATTTCTTTTAGCATTTAAAAAACAATCTTAGATTATACTCTAGCTCAGGGGTCAGCAAACTTTTAATGTAAATGCCCAGACAGTAAATATTTTAGGCTTTGCAGGCCATATGGTCTTTGTTGAAACCACTCAATTCTGTCATTCGTTGCGCAAAAGCAGTCACAGACAATCAGTAAACAAATGGGTGTGGCTGTGTTCCAATAAAACTTTATTTCCAAAAACAGGCAGTGGGCTAGATTTGGCCCATAGGCCACAGTTGGCAGATCTCTGCTCTACTCTAGCATACAAATCAAATTTTAAAAAAGCAAATGGGGTACAGATGATGTAGAAACATTATGAGTGTGACATCATTTTCTCAGTATTACTACTTTAATAGGAAACAAAAGTTACTAAAAATTGAAGAAAATTTTTTGGAGAATTCTGAAGATTATCAATAAACATACTTAGAAATTCTTAATATGCATAATATGTATACCTCCCCCAAGTGTTAAGTATAGCTCAACCAGCAGACAAGCATCATCAGAAACCACCTGCTCCTTCTTAGCTAAGTTGCTCAAGAACCCTAAGCGGGCTTTTGCTTGCATCCTCCATCATCCTACAACCGAGTTCATCAGTGATCCAAGTCCACAAAGGAAGAGCGGCAGCCTTCTGAAGTTTACCATTAAGTTATCACAGGCAGATAGAAACCATGCTCTTGACTATGACTATTCATTAAAAGCACATTATTTCATAACATAAATATTTCCAAAAGCAAACAACAGTCTTTGTGAAGTGGAAAAATGATAAAATATAAGTTTATTTTCATTGGCAGAAAAACATTTTTCAAAGATGGATTCATTTAGCTTGAGTTCTCTGAGTAAGGAAGGGCCCAACACAGTAAGAAAAGGGAAACCTTTTTTTTCCCCAGGTAAAAAGTTTAGCATATTTAAACTTCTTAACTTGTCAAGTTAAAAACAAAATGCGATAATTGCTCTAATTTATTTTATTAGGTATGTAAGGAAGTCAAATAATACAAGTACAATTAAACTTTACTTCAAATATTTTGTTTGTATTGTTTCTACTATATATAATTAAATAGCTTAATTTTAATTTACATGCAGGGACAACTGCTCTACAAAAATTAGTATGTGTAAGAAAAACTCTGTAAATTTAGAAGAATCATTTTTTTCTTTTTAAATTACATTTTGATAAAAGAAAAGTTACTATGTCTAACCTCAAGAAAGAAGTTAAACATTCTAAATTTAATTATACTGAACATGGATAAGATATTACAATTAGAAATTATGTATTTATAATACTCTCTGTGTCCCAAACCTAAGAAGAGTTTAAGCATTCCTGATTCTTTCTAGGATTTGCCCATCTAGAACAGGTAATAACATAACCTTCATTATGCTTTGGGAGATTCACTGAATTTAATTAATTAGCTGTGCTTTTTAAAGCTTAACCCACATTTGTGCAAGTAGTTCTTTAATTAAACAAGAAAAGCATATCATCTTCTGGAGACAGGTGAAGGCTGCAGTTCTTTAAAAAGTGCTGTCAAGAGAACACATGACTAGAATACTAACTTCCCCCAAATGGAAACAATTCATCTCTTTAAAATAGAAAATAACAGTTTAATTTCTGAAATCGGTAACTGCTTATCAGGGACTTGGTTACTAATTTTTAGAATGTACTAAAACAGCTACACATATCCATGAATGTTTGTTTCCTGGGGACTTGTATGAAAATGAAAATGTACATGATGTATTTCTACCGACAAATCTTTATCCTGCATTTTATTTCATTTGAAATCAATAAATAAATTTACAAACCAAAATATCAGAGTAAATAAATACTACTACACAAATTTGGCCAGGTCAAACTGAAGGACAATAAAAGAGGTTTAGAATAAATATTCTATATTCTTTTTCCAGTAAAATTTCTTTTCTGTCTCTTGAAATCTAGTCATGAAGATAACAGAAGGAGTATACCAAAGGCTGAAGCAGTCATTCTAGAGCTCGCTGAGTTTCAAATACAACTGATGTCAAGACCAGGTAGCGCAGGCAGTGTGTGTACATATGTATCACTTATTTATATATGTTTGTGTGTGTGTATACATATATGTGCATATATACATATATATGTGTACATATATATGAAAATTAATGTACCACCTACTTATGTTGGCCTTTACCCTATAAGTATGGGTACACATAGGATCTAAGTCATTAACAAGCTCCAATTCTGACAGGAAGGTCTCCCTCCCATGAGTATGGCTTTTGCACAGGCACCTCTGGTGTGACTTGGGGTTTATGAAAGGAAGATGGTGGGCTGCATGCCAATCCTCTTGGAACAATTTGCTTGGATTTTTTTGCATGTGTAAGATATAAAGCACATACCATAACATTCATCTTCTTTAAATGGACAATTCAGTAGTTTTAGTATACTCACAAAGTTGTGCAACTATCACCACTATCTAATTCCAGAACATTTTCACTGAGCTTAGGGTTCTAAAATTTAAATTTATACTAACACCATTTCATCTCTTTCTTTGTGGTTGAGATTTAAGTGTTAATACAGGTGAGTATAATGATATAACCTGAGAATGTAGATATTTGTGTATGTCACAAAAATAGATGCAAAATAAATATTTAGATAGATATAGCAAGAATATGACTGCTGAGAGCTACCTCTGCATTGTTGGTTCTTTAATCCCACCTCTGGCTTCCCTGCAATAGCCCTTTCTTATGCCACCATTTCAAAGGGAAATAGCATCAAACAGAAAGATCTCTTAGAATACTTTATTGTATGACATTTCTGGGCCTTTTTTTTTAAATTAATCGATACAACTTTCCTAACTCCCTTGCCATAAGGCAAGCTAGAGAGTAGACATATCATTTTAAGCAGTATGGATCCTGATCATTGAGGAGGGGTTGTTAGTGAACCGGTATAAGTTCTGACTCGATGTCCTCAAAGATCTTGCCAAGTTACTCTCAAGAATTTACAAGGCCAGGTTCATAGTCCAAGATTTATAAATTATAAAGTGTTCATTCCCAGGACATGCATCTTATTCTTGACCAGATTAAATTTACAAGATGCTAAAAAGTATTTTCTAAGACAGTTTCCTACTTTAAGATGATTACAATTAGCTTCTTAAACTAGCTATTGAATATCTGAAAGAACAAACCTGTTGTGGCAGAAAACTACGTTGTCAACTGTCACCTTGAAAATGTAATCATAATTTGAGGACTATAACTTTATCAAGTATATTGCCAGTACAAATGTCTAGACATTATTAAAAGGATATAGAGATATTAGTTAGATGATGTACTGATAACCTTTTACAGTAATACTAAGGAAATAGCTACAGTGGGTATCTGATATGTAAATAAAAGAGCCCACAATACTCAAAAGTATTGTTTTCAAAAAGAAAGCAGTTTAATTCTACTTTGATCTCTCAGGAAAAATTGTACACATTGATAGTCTTATGTGCAATACATACTTTTTAAAAAATAATATACATTGTACTATTTATCTATATATTTCTGCTTTGAAACAAAAAGGATTTAAGAAACAATAACAAGTTCAGTCCCAGACTGATTTTAAATATACTATTTTAGTCTTTCATTTCTCTCTCTCCTATTTTAAAGCACTCCTCCCAGATTGTATTCATAATGATGGCAGCAATAAGAAAATCAGAATGATACAAGCAGTGGGAAGGCTTCATTTTGGATCCTCAATAATATTTTATAATTACTCCTTCAAGCCTTTCTAAAGCAGCATGCTACATGAGCTACATTACAATTGGTTCTACTGAGGGGCGGTGGTGGTAGAAATTAGCTTCAAACCTTCTTCCATGAGCACCTTATGTGTTAACAGTTATTTACCCTAGCAGTATATGGGATTTTATTAAAGTTCTTCAGGCCAGTTCTATAAATAAGGGGAGGAACATACTGATGTTACTTTATTGGTTAGCAGTACTAGGGAGAAATATGAGGAAGATAAGCGAGGGGCTGGCAGAGCAGACCCATATAAGGTGATATTTTTCTAGTAATATTTGGGTAATTCGAGGCAGTAGCCTAATAAGGCTAACAACCACCATTTATTTAACACCAACTATGTGCTGGGTACTTAACATACAACATCCCTCACCCTGACAACAATCCCTCAAGGAAATGTGTACACTACACGTTTCACAGATAAGGAAGAGCTTCAATAACCAGTCCAAGATGCTGAAAAATGGCACAGGGATTAAAACCCCAACTTGGATTCCAAATCTTGTGTTTTTGTGGAAAGCCAGGATTTGAACTCAGGTCTGACTACAAAATCCATATACTCCTTCCACCACATAAGCTCCACATAAGGTCCGGCTCTCTGACCACATACAGGCAACTCTAGTTACAAAAGTGGAAGTCATCCCACTGTGGGTGATTTAATTAATAATGTCACCCTGGTACTTTTTCTGGCAGTGTATTTCGGCAGTGGTGGTGCTCAACGTGAAAATACAATATTCCCTTATACCAATGTACTGATGTGGAGAGGGAGAGAACCATGATGCATCTGCAGGAATCTGAAGAATTAAAACATGTTGAAGAGAGACAATAATAATTCATTTGGAGAAAATAAGTTCAAAATCAGTGTTTCCCAACAATGTATCGTGGGAACAGTGGTGCTAATTACCGTTGAAGAGATCTACCTTTGTGAATGGCCCCATTTTTAAAAGCACTACTATTAACTAAGATATTAAACTGAAATCATTTTGACTCTGAAACTGCATACTGCAGTGAAATGTCACTGTTACTCATAAATTTGTTTATGGAAATAAATGTTGCAACAAACACCAATACTGTGCTCAATATACCTTTGTGGTTTTTATTTTTCCTTCCAAATGAGTTTGTATTTTTAACATTTGCTACAGACAGAAGTAAGTCTGAAACATTCTTGTGCCAGTCTTGGAACAGTTCACCTTCTAACAGTCTTTGTGGATGTGACCGTGCACAGCTAAAACAGTACTTTGCCATTTTCTTTTTTTTCTCACTTTTGAAAGCAGTCGATAGCCACTTTCTTTTTCCCTTTCTCTCAGCTTCTTATGAAGATTCCCAGTACAAATGCAACACGTGGAGTTACCTACAAATATACAAACTGAAAGAAAAGAAATATTATGGTTGGCTACTCAGGAGTCTCCTGAAATGCAAACATACCTGGACATTTAGCACGGTCAGAGTGGCTACACCAGTTGAGAAGGAACAGAGGGAACTGAACGTGCCACAACTGCTGCTTTAGGGTAAAGAAGGCACTCTGCTCTGAGAGGTGACCCATGGCTCCCATACCTTGTATCTGTCCATTGGGTCTTCCTGCTGCAGCTGACTCTCTCGCATTGTCTGATATTCTTTCTCATATTTCTTCAGCTTCTTGGTCGGTACCTGCAGGGATTAGAGGAAAAGCGTGTTAGACAAGGAGATCATTTAGGAAAACACTTTCTGATGTGTTTCCCAATTAAGTCTCAATTAAGTTCCCAATTAAGGCATTTTAATGAAGCATACCCAATTCAAAGTTAAGGGGGAAAAAATCTAGATTCTAGAGCAGGGGTCTGCAAACTTTTTCTGTAGAGGTCTAGATAGTATATATTTAGGCTTTGTGGACCATATGGTCTAGGTCGCAACTATTCCACTCTGTTGTTACTGCTCAAAAGCTGCCATAGGTGATACATAACTGAGTGTGGCTGCATTCCAACAAAACTTTATTTACAAAAACGGGCTGCAGTTTGTCCATCTTTCTTCTACAATATTGCTTATATGTCATAACTTTTTCTTGTTAATATGCTGAACAGTGCTGTGAGTTCTGTTAACTACCTTTCGTTAAGTAAAATTCACTCACAGCCTTCTACCATGTTGAAAATGAAAATTATTAATTTATAAAAATAAAAAATTGAGCCACAAAAAATAACTTTTAAAGTGGAGTTAATATACCAGAGAGAAAGAAGATTCTAAAGTTTGTCACTGAAAACTCAAAGAAATACACAATCACTGTGTGGGAGATAATAGAAAATCATCTAAACAACTCATCTATTTCTTGCTAAAATTATGTCATCTTTAAAAGACAGTAGTCTACACTTTTTCTGAAAAAAGACTAGAATCTCACAGAATCTTAGAATTCTAAAAATAAACAAATAAGCATAGCATAGTATAAAGGTCACAGAATTTGACACTAGATGGACTAGGGTCTGAACACCTCCTATTGTTTTATTAACTGTGGTGTTTAACCTCTCTTAGCTTGAGGTTCTTCATCTGTAAAATGGCAGGCAGGCAAATTTCTACTTCATAATGGTTGTCAGAAGTATTAAATAATATAACATAGGTAAAGTATCTAAAATAATGCCTGGTTCATGGAAATTTTTTAAATTGTTTTCTTTAAAAAAAAGTATTTAATAAAATTAATGTATTATAGTCTATTTGTTCCACATAACAGGTTAAATCTACTTTTAGGCTTTCCTTGGACAATCAAAATTATGTAATTTCTTTAGACATCAAAATCTTTCCTTAATGTTTAGGTCCTAAAGTAAGTGACTTGAAATGAAGAAAAGTTTATCCAGTTTTTTTAAAGATAATGTGTTATTTTGCTGAATTCTTGGGGACTCGGTGAGGGCAAGGATGATGTGTTGATGCCCCTCAGTATCTATCATGATGCTACCAAAGTAACTGTTTCTTGTCAAGTTCAAAACATGGTATTTAGAAAACATGTATATGTGTGTGAGAAAGAATGGAAAGCACCCGGAATGAATATAAAGTTATCTTATGTTTTTCTTGAATGAAAACAGTTTTAATTCTCTGGAATCTCGCCAGAGAATTGACTAAATAAAAAATGAAGACACCAGGTATCGTTCCCCATCTTATTCTGATTACTTTGGTCTTCCCACCTAGGAGCACTCTGAAGCACTGGAATTCCGTGCTTCTCACATTTGGGAAGTTTCACAAACTCACTCCAAACCTGACAGACAGTGTAAATCATTCAACGGCCACATGATGACAATATTCATCTGCCTGATGGGGGAATGTCTCCCCCGTCAAATAAGAAAATGAGGACATTTTCCAGGGTGTAACTGAATTGCAAAACCACTGCTGAATATTGTCATGAGAAATTCTAATCCTTTATTACTCCATCTCCAGAGACCTCCGTCAGTATACTGTGACCAACTGGAGTGCCCATAGAGAGGGAAGCATCACCTACGAACTGTGCGGCCTCAAAACCATCAGATAAACAACCAGGAAAATATACATGGTTGTGTGCTAACCAAAGCAGCCACAACAACATCATTTTTCTTGATTTTGATAGGGGCCTCAATTTCCTCTAGTTTTCTTTTCTCTGTATGTATTAATCATACACTCCAAAAACCAAAAACAGACTCTCCAGATGAAGTGGCAAATCACTAGCACCGAAGTAGCCCTGGAGCAGAGGAAAACAGGCAAGAAGTCTGAGTTTTAGGCAGTGACAGGTGTTTCATATGTATCCCTAGGAGCCAGGGTCAAGGGGAGAAGTGAGATGTACAGTGAAGAGGGAGCCTACTGCAGCAGCCATTTACTCACAAGATCGGACATATTTCAATATTTTTGCAAGTGAATACAGGTACTGGTGGGTAGCAGGCTGAACATCAGTCCTGTGTGGAAGTATTTTCTACATGGTTCTAAAATGGATCCATTCATCAATGACTGAATTACATATTGCAAGCTTGTTCCTAGAGAATTTCTTCTAAAATCATATATTTTTAATTCAGACTATTATTGAGTTTTTTTATATATATGTAAAAGAGTGTCCTTTTAAAAGTCAATCTTGCTACTTATGTTAAGAGGGTCACTTCAAAGTGAAATTTTAAAAAAATACCTTGAACACCCTCAATAAGCTAATCCTTTCTCATCTGGCTGAGATTCTAGGATGTTTCACTTCACCTTGTTCAGGGAAACAGGGCAGGTTCCCAGAACAATATGTTGCTAGGAAACCTTCCAAGCTTATTTATCTTGTGCTGTGGGGTGATATTGAGCATCCACCTGTGATTGGCACAAAGTGAAAGGGGGGAAAAGGGTGGAGGAGGAAGGAGAGCTGATATGAAACTCCTGTTATTTATTAAGATAATCAAAGAAAGTACACTGTTACAGTTTTTAAAACTATATTTCAGGACAAAATTGATTTTATTTTAGGGAACGCAATATTGAGCTTGAAATTTTTCTTATCAAAGAGAGGAATAAAAAACCTCTTTAGTAGGTAGTTTTAATTAAAAGAACAGAAAGTTATCAAGAATTGAAACAACCTATTATCTCCAGAGAAGTATAGGTTTCTTTCCCTTTAAGTAAATTTAATGTAAGTGTGCACTGAAGAATGTGTTAAGAATCACCAATCCGTTTAAACGTCTACTTAACTTTGTGGTCCTATTCCACCAACCGCCCATCATCTGCCTGTCCAATACCTCCTATTTGGCTACATTCAGGAGATCCACAACTGTTTGATAAGTGTGACTGATAATGAGCACTCACCACTTCAAAATGGTATTTATTAAAAAACAACCAACCAAACAAATAGAAAACAGGCTATGCAACCCTGGCAAGACAACCCCTAATGACTATGACAGCAATCATTTAAATAATCAGCCAAGGCTTGACATTTTGGACTTGACAA
Organism: Tapirus indicus; assembly: GCA_031878705.1. Lineage (NCBI taxonomy): Eukaryota > Metazoa > Chordata > Mammalia > Perissodactyla > Tapiridae > Tapirus > Tapirus indicus. Next base: position 84,422,619 of record CM062922.1, read on the forward strand.
CTATATTTAGAGAAGGCAGAATTTAAGACAGAACCAGTGTTTTTCATCTTTTGAATATTTTACAATATTTAGAGACCTTTCACAGAGTGTGTGGACCTGACATTTAAATTCCTAACATAACCATTTACACAGAATTAGTAAGCTGGAGCTGGAGGGACCTTTGGAGATTGTCTGGTGCAACCCCTTTCTTGAGGATGAGGAGACTGAACTCATGGGGCTAGAGCACTGGATGGAGCCAGCTGCTTGTAGCAGACAACCTGGGATATGGACGGGTCCACTATCTCTCTGGCCTGTACTCCTTTCTGGTACTGGGCTGTCAGGGGAAGTGTTTCCCAAACTTTAGTCATTCAAATACCATTTTCATTATTTTTGCCATATCCAAATACATTTTACTACTGTTTTTCTTTAACTCAACTAATTTTTTTACACAAATTTATTTTATAAGAAAACAATCAATTTGGAAGCAACAGTCAACATAGACAACTGTCGCAGACAGAAAAATGGCCTTCCAAAGATGTCTGCATCCTAATCGCCAGAACCTATGAATACGTTACCTTACATGGCAAAATGAATTTTGTATGTGTGATTAAGGTTAAGGACCCTGAGATGGGGAGATTATCTCGGATTATCTGCGTGGGCCCAATGAAATCACAGGAGTCATTAAAAGAGTAGGATATTCCCAGACGTCAGTCAGAGGAGACGTGACTACTGCATTAGAACCAAAGACATTCGACGTTGCTGGCTTTGAAGATGGAGGAAGAGGTTTAGGAGTCAGGGGATGTGGACCACCTCTAGAAGCTGGAAAAGGCAAGGAAATGGAGTCTCCCCAAGAGCCTTCAGAAAGGAATGCAGCCCTGCTAACACTTTGATTTTAGCCCAGTGAGACCCATGTCAGACTTCTAACCTACAGAACTGTAAAATAATAAATTTATGTTCTTCAGAGCCTCTAAATTTGTAGTTATTTGTTATGGTAACAGTAGGAAATTAATACAAAAACCTCTTATAAATAATCACTATTAATTGAGCTACTAAACGTTTACAAACAAAACTCAGTTGAATGTCTTAACACTTTTGCTGAAAGTTAAATAAAAACTTCCCTGCCCTTTATTTTACAACCAATCACAAATTATGTCAATATAAAATAAACTGTAAACTGTTAACCCTTAGGTCACAAATACCAGAATAGCAAGATAGACAGTAGTAAGCAAAAGATAAAAACAACCCCACCCCAGCCAATGTGTAGAATCACTCAGTCCTTTTCTGTCTTCTCTCTCTGGTTGCACGATTTAAGTTGCACCCAGTTCTTGCTAAGGATCTGTGCAATGTCCACTGTTATTTTCTATTACGCTTTATTGTATTCCTTTTTAAAATGCCCGTTCAGACCTCCTTAAATGATTTCATGACCAGCAGTTTGAAGGACACTGCACTACATCAAAGGGACTTTTTTCACCTCTTTCTCTGATGATCACCCCCAGTGGGTTATGACATTAAATCACTGGGGAGGTTTATTAAACCCCCTCTTGGTCATCAATGCCCTCACCTGCCATTTACTGATGAGGGAGGGTCCTTTCAGCTGTTAGCAGGAAATACAAAGAAAAAAGCTTAATAAACTTAAGGGAAAGGAGAGTGGTGGGGGAGTGTTAAACAGTGACCTTCAATAACAGGGAAAGAGAAAGCACAATAATTCCTCATTTGCTTTACTCTTTCTCACTGTTAATCATGGTGGCCTGAGCTGGAGGTATGTGAGCAGAAGACTGAAAATGAATACGCTCAACTTTCCTCACTTCCCACGCTCTTCTTCTTCTGTTCATTTAACGCATATATTTCTTATTTTTATATATGACTCTGATGGAATGAACATATATGTATATAAATTTTTGTTGTATATCAATTAATCTTAGATGAACTTGCCTTAATAATCCTCACCTCATTAATCATACCTACCTGGGTTATCGCCTTACTTTGTATTTTTACTTTTATTACGTTATTTTGAATATTCTTTATCAATACTTGAATTTCACATGCATTAGTTATTTTTAATAAAACATACTTATCCTCTTACATATATGAGTTGCTTAGGTTTCCTGATTATCAAATGTGATCTTTATATATTTAAGGAGTTCAGGTGCCTTAGAACAGCACAGATCTTAAACTTCGGATAGTAATTCATGGAATAATAGAACTCTTAAGTAACAAATTTGGAATACACCTATTATATTAACTTAAGGAAAATTTATACACAGAAAAGAGGAAAATAACACAACATGGCAGAATACATGTGTGGAGATTTTTCAACCTAGTCTATACTCTGCAGTGTATATATTGAGCTTATGGAATAGTATATCAATTCTGTGAAAAGTTGGTTTTGAATTTAACTAGAGAAAAGAATCTAGGAGCACTGGTGTCCCTCAAGGTAGGGGTACTATTGGCATTCTGGGTGGAATGATTTTTGGTCATCTTAGACTCCACTTCCCATTTCTGAGTCTCTAGCATCCCTGGTCCATTTATAATTTCACCCATTAAGTGTTGGTAGTGCCCTCCAGTCATGGTGACAACTAGATGCCCACACACCTTTTCAAACAGGGAGGGGAGGGCACTGGGGGGTGGGAGGCGTGAAGGGGAGAAGTAGTAGGATTCATACTGAAAACTACTTCAGCTAACTGTCAATAAAGACAAAGGGAGGCCTGGACCAGCACGCTAGGTTTTCAGCACTGCATTCATATATTCTGATGTCTGCCTCCCTCTGCTCTGTTTTTGATCAGCAGTAATTGGCATGAAGAAAAATGTGGAATACCTTCATGCTGAAGAATTTCCTAACAGTTTTCAAGCTATAATTTAGAAAATTCTATATTTGAGCCTCCCCAAAACTCTGTGAAGTAAGTATTATTTGAATTTTACAAATAAGAAAACTGAAGAGAGGTAACTTGCCCAAGATCATACAGCTGGTAAACAGAGAGTCAGAAATGGGATCCAGGCTATCTGCCTGTAGAGTCTGCCCTCTTCAACCACTTTGCTCTACCGCCTGGGACCAGATGATTAAAGCAAAGCTCTTCAAGAAGCTGACAGTCTAGACATAGTGCCAAATATGTGTTTAATTACCATATAGTTTCATAAGTGCAACAACAGATGTTCATAAAGGTACAAGGGTGATCAAGAATAAATTTGTTGTGGGGGGGAGCACCTCAGTGAGGAAGATTTTCATTATGACTGATTTATGTAAGTTTCCTTGCCCAATTAAAAATACAGCATTTCCCCTATGCTAAATTTTAATAATGGGCCAGTTACTTGTAAGAACTATTATTCAGGGCTTGATGAATCTGCTGATCTATTTCAGAAATAAAAGATACAAAAATATTTACTGATGGATGCAAATGCTGGCAAAGTAAATCACTATATAAAAAAAAGGCTGATAAGATCTGGTTAATATTTTCCTGATGGTCAGAAGTTTGAGTGCCTAAAAAATTAAAAGGCCAAAGGTACTAGCCATTATGTATTGCTCTTGTTCACTTCAGATAATTTCTTGGGATGAATAAAAATGATCCCATTTAATATATTAATCATTGGACAGAGAAAAAATAGATGAGAAGTATATAGTATTACATTTCTTGGTGATTTGTGTGTCTGGAGGTGAGAGTTTCTAATTCAGAGTCACTTCTGCAAAGATTTGTCAAGATCTGGACAGGAAGTGGATCAGTGGCAACTAAAATTCCAACATTTTGCAGCAGCCTGAGGGACTTGGGAAGAAATAGATGGGAAGGAATCAAGAGGAGAAGACACCTAAGAAGACGGACCATGTCTTATAGGCTTCACTTAATCCTCTTCATACTGTGTTCACCAAGAGAAGCCACTGTTACAACGAGCTTTTACAACGAGGAGGAGGGGGAACAAAGTTAATGATATTTTACCTTATGGAACCGGGGGGGAGAAACCTTCAGAGAACATGAGTCTATAAATGATTATTAATTGTACTATTTTTTAACTTGAGGTATAATTGACATATAACATTATATGAGTTTCAGATGTATAACCTAATGATTTAATATTCGTATACATTGTGAAATGATCACCACAATAAGTCTAGTTAACATCTGTGACCACACATAGTTACAAATTTTTTTTTCTTGTGATGAGGACTTCTAAGATCTACTCTCTTAGCAACTTCCAAATATGAAATACAGTATTATTAACTATACTGTACATTAATCACCATGCTGTACACTACATCCCCAGGGATTATTTATTTTATAACTAGAAGTTTGTACCTTTAGATCCCCTTCACCATCATTCCCCCAGAAACTGCTTATCTGTTCGTTTCTAATTCCTCATCTCCAGTCCTATAAATCTAATCTTGTACACTATTTTTATGGAACTCCTTGGCACTTCTGCTCTACAGCTTTCCTATCAATAAATAATATCTGGAGGTAAAGTAATTTCTTTACTATCTATGTGTTGACAACATCTAAATTTATAGTTTCCAGCCCAGGACTTTTACTGCGTTCAACCTACATATTCAACTGCTAACTTCATATCATCTTTTGGATGTTTCACATTTGAGACATTTGAAACCTGAACTCATGACCCACCCTCTACCTGCTCTGCCCTTGTTCATCTTCCATCCAGATGCTCAAGCCAGAAATTTAGAAGTCATCTTTGACCTCTCCCCCACCAATGATCATGAAATCAATCACTAGATTCTATAGAGTACGCCTCCAAATATTTCCCTAGCTTGTCTTCTTCTTTTGAACCTCACTGGCACTGCCCTAGTTCAAGCTAAAATCACATCTCATCACTACAATAACCTCCAAACTGGTCTCCCTGTGTTCATGCTTGCTCTACTCCAAATTTTTTCTCCATAGGGCAGCCAATTTTTTTTCAGGATGCAAATCTGATGTCATTCCACTTCCTAAATTTTTCAATTGGTTTCCGTTGCACTTAGGATAAAGAGAAACACCTGACATAGCTCTGCTGGTCCTATAGGATCTGGTCTCCATTTACTTTTCCCCGTCACTCTCTATGACCATATTTTGCAAAAGTGGCATTCACCCATCCCAGGAGTACATAAAATGATCCAAACAGATGCAAAAGGCAAAAGACATTCTTTAGAATTTTTAGTTCTATTTATTTTTTTTTACCTCATCTTATAAAATGTCTATATTTGTGCCAATTTTATTAAGGTATAATTTATTTAAAAATGAATATACATATACTGGAAGTCAAAAGAGTTTAGAGACAACCATTCTCTACTCCAGCCACAATGGGCTTCTTTTAGTTAACACATCATACTCTGCCCTGTCTCAGGATTTTGAGCATGCTGTTACTTCTGCTGGAATGGGTCCAGCACATTCACTTCAAGATTCTAATTCAAAAGGTCTGAGGTGTGATCAGGCACCTCTATTTTTATAAAGCTCCTCAGGCAATTCTGATATATGGTCCATTTGAAAACCACTGAATTAAAACATCAAGTGCTGGAGGGAGTAGTGAGAGACAGGCTGGAAAGGCATTTATAAAGTGGCCTGAGAACACAACCATCAGTTTCTAAGGGAATATTCATTCTAAGTTTCAAATAGCCAATTTATAAATAAACTTCAAGAGAGAATAAATTCGTAAGATCAGATCTGTTGTAACAATGGCTATTTTTAATGTTCTAAGTTTTTTCAAGAATCTATTATATAAACAGGTTGAATATAAGGACAAAACCAAGTTTTAAATAAGGGAAAAACCAGACACCTCAAGAACAATTATTTAAGCAATAGAGTTTCTCTTCAATAATACATGTAGCGTGGGTTTAGGAGTTAAACTGGCTTGTATTTGAAAGCTTGCTGTGTCAAATACCAGCTATGTAATTTTATAAGTAAATCATTTAATCTTCTTACTCAGGTCTCCAATTATTTGTTTACTTTTAAATAAAAAAATATATTTTTTTCTTTTGCTGAGGGAGATTCGCCCTGAGCTAACAGCTGTTGCCAATCTTCCTGTTTTTGCTTGATGAAGATTAGCTCTGAGCTAACTTCTGTTGCCAATCTTCCTCTATTTTGTACGTGGGTTGCTGCCCCAGCATGGCTGCTGATGAGTGGTGTAGGTCTGCACCTGGGAACTGAACCCGAGCTGCTGAAGTGGAGCATGCTGAACTCAACCAACAGGCCATGGAGCCAGCCCCAATTATTTATTTTTTTAAGTGGGGGTAACACAAATAACAACTAGTATGACCATCTCCCTTTACTGAGCACATACTGCATGCCATGGCACTGGGCTAAGCACATAACATAGTTAATGTTATTTTTGCCTCACAAAGTTGAGTTGGGTTTACTATACCCCTTCTATAAAATGAGTACACTGAGGAAGACTAAGTAACATGCACAGGGATCATAATACTGACTGACACAAAAGGCCTTTTTGACACCAATGGTAAAGCCTTAATTGCAACATGTTACATGCCTGTCATCTACACTGCCTGCCATCTAGACAGCAGACATAGCTCTCAAACCCAGGAGCCTGGCCAAGCCTCCTCAGCAGCCTGGTAATTTAACTGAGCTAATCAACCACGGGGTGATAGAGATGTTATTTTAGCATGTGACTGGGAGATAATGAACTAAGATAGCTGCCATATTACCTAGCAGGAAGTAGAAGCTCAGAAAAACATAAACACCTGAACTTTCTGGGCAAGCTAGAAAAAAAGAGAAGGTCAAACAGACCCTGGGGTGGTTGAAGCAGGGATTTAACTCTGAGAGAAGCCTGCTTAAAATTCCATAAAGTCTTAAGAGGGGGCAGAATGAAATGATATATTTTCCTTCTCTCCCAGCCCTCTGAAAAAAAGTACTGAGGCATAAACCACCCAAGAGATTTATAGCTTAAAGCAAATTACCTTAAGGTATTGGACTCAGTCAGTGCTTAGACGGAACATTTCTGAACCCTGTAGCTTCATTGAGAATGCCCTTTTTCCATGTATTATTCCCTATACTTCTTTATTTCCTCCTCTTACCACTGCTTCATGTACTGATTTGTACAAATAATGCTGGCTTCTCTTCTTTAGCCACATGCAACAGTTGCAGCTGGGTCCTAACCATTCCTTCTGCTGGTTTTTAAATCTGTCTTTCTCAGATTTTTTGCACTTGAAGGAGAATAAAAGACATCTTGCCTGTTTTTAAATTCTTACCTCACTATATTGGTGATCCTCAATTTTAGGCTGAATTATGGAAATTCTGTTATTTTTCTATTTGTAAAAATTAAGCAGCAATAATATCTTAAGTTGGTATACCATATTGCACGTTTATTTCTTTTATTTTGGGGGGAGGTGCTCAAAATCCACTATAATATCTCAAGTAAGATTCCATTTCTGAATGAGTTTTTGGTGTGGAATTTATCACTTAAAATTTTTATTATCGTGTTTGGAAAATAATAGAATGACTACCAATTGCTAAAAATTAAGATAATAAGATGGTATATAGTACACTAAATCTGGTTATATGTTGAGCGGTACTGGTCTGATTCCAGAGAGTAGACTAACCAGCTGTAGTCCCAAAACTGGGCCACAGAAAGCTGACACAGCTGTGCACTCAGAGCGAGCTAATTAAGCTTATTTAAAACTAGACAATGAGACAAGAGAGAAAGAATGATAGAAGAGCCAAGTAGGACACTGTTCTTTATTATCAAATGCTATGCTCATTATAATAGTGCTGGCCTTTCCAACCATGGATGCTAAGAAACGTGAAGCAGTACTTTTATGTCAGTTGTCATTGGCAATTAGATCAAAAATAAACATATATCTCTTGCTAAAAATATTCACAGTAGGCTATAGACATTTATGCTGTAAGAAATTTAATTCAAGACTAATATGCCAAACAGTAGCTGTACAAAACAATCTGAGTAATTCTGTCTTAAGAGAGATCCCACTTTACTGTAACCAGACTGAGAAGGATAAACAGTGGGAAAGAAAGAGAAATGGGAACCTTTACTGGATTCATCTATCTTCAAAGGCAGTAGATAAAACTGGTTAGAAGCCATCATCAGCAGTATTAAATTGCATGATGATTGTATTGCCACTTTTACACATCAACTTTTTAACACGGGAAGAAAAACTTATCCCTACTTTGCATTTTAAAAAATCATCCATTCACTCACTAATTCAACAAATGTTTATTGATTATCTACTATGTAGCAGGCATAGCCATCCAGGAACAAATGCACAGTCTGTCCCCTCAAGGAGCTTACAGTGTGGTGGGGAGAAAGTCTTTAAAGAAATAATCACACAATTTAAATAAGTACAGCACTTACAAAGTAAGGTAAGTGCTCTGAAGGAGAAGTAAAGGTGGAGGGATAACAACACACACGGCTCTGATTTTGATTGCTTCTCTGAGGAATGACAATGAAGCTGAGACCTGAAGAATAAGTGAGCCAGTGACGAGTAGGGAGAAAGAGTGTTCCCAGCACAGTGACACAGGATGCGAAAGAGCAAAACTGGCTACATAATTTGCCAGGATTGGTACAAAATGAAAATCAAGGCCCCTTGTTCAAAAAGTGAGAATTTCAAGATGGTAACAGTAGAGCATTAAATCAAGTGTGGGGACCTGTGCCACTGTACAGGTCACATGCCCATGAAGCTAGCTCTGAGAAAGAGGGATGCAGTGTGAGGAACTGAAGGCCAGTTGGAGCACAGTGAGGAGAGAAATGGCTAGCTGAAGCTGAAGACGTATGAGAGGTACACAGGCACCAACCTCACAGACCGACCCATTACTGTCTCCTTCATAGTTTCCCAGTAGTTACTAAAGAGCTATTGTGTAAGCCAGGCTGTTATGTAAGCACTCTTCTGGGTGCTAAGAGGAAAACAAAGAAGACAGTCTTTGCTTTTAAGGAGTTTACAAATAATTCTATAATTTAGGGTAGAATGTGGTAACTTCCACCAGAGAGTGTAAACACCAATTTGTGGGGGATTCAAGGCATGAAGATTACTCACTTGAGGTGGGGTATGTAAACACACAGGCAGAAAGACTTCAAACTGAAATTGGCATTCTTCTGCCTTGAGAGCAATGATTTAGCCACACCACTGTAGAAACAGCAAGTACATCCAGCCCTTCCTATGTGCCAGGCACTGAATACTATATGCTTTACATGTATTAATTTATTTTAGCCTCACATCCATGAGGTAGGTGCTATTATTATCCTCATTTTACAGAGGAGGAAAAGAGACCCAGAAAAGTTAAATAACTTGCCCAGGGTCACACAGCTAGCAAGGTGGGGATACATTCCATTTCAGGCAGTTCAGGTCCAAAGTCCTGGCTCCAAACTACTATATTGTACTACCATTTTACTAACACTGTTTTATTTTGCTTTGTTTTTTTTGTTTTTATTTTAAATGTATGAAGTCTTTATTAGGATACTCGTGAATGTTATCAATGAGAATATGGTCATAAATCCCACATCCATTTTTTTTTTCTCCCCAAGGCCCCAGTAGATAGTCGTATGTCATAGTTGTGCATCCTTCTAGTTGCTCTATGTGAGATGCTGCCTCAGCATGGCTTGATGAGCAGTGAGTAGGTCCACACCCAGGATCCGAACCAGCGAACCCCAGCCCGCTGAAGTGGAATGCGCGAACCCAACTGCTGCGGCACTGGGCCAGCCCCTATTCTGCTTTGTTTTTTCAATCTGTGTGCTATCCTTATGCCCTTTTTGTTTCTTCTCCCTAGTCTTCTGTTTGTCTAACCTTTTTATCTACTCAGCTATATACACTGCTTCAAATTGGCTAAGAGATACAACAAGAAAAATAATATTCCTAAAGGTTTTTCCATCTTTATCATCTAGAGCTACAGCTGGCAGGAAGAGTAATGTGACATACATGTAGGCACAAATTTCTGAAAGAAGACATATATGATGCTACTTTTCTCTGCTATTGATGACAGTCCCGATGTGTCTTTGTACTGATGGCAAACTAGAGCTGATGTAGTTGTAGACAATTACTACTCACTCCCTAAGAACTGTGAGCACTGAATCAATGGAATGGGAATCCACACACTTGCTCTCAGTGTCCCCATGACCAGATGCTGGATCTGTTCCTTACAGAATTGGGAAGTACATGCATATGCTCATAAATTCAACAAATATCTACTGTGCGCAAGGCGCTATGCCAGATGCAATGTGGAATACAGAGAGACCTATGACACAATCCTTTCATCAAAAAACTTAAAATAAACTTTAAAATGTGATCAATGTCATCAGAGAAATATAAGTGTCATGCTATAATGGTTTAGAGGACAAAATTTTCACAAATCCACCAGGAAATTTACAACAGACTTTAAGGAGGTGCTAGCATGTAAGCATTGTCCTAGAGGGAGCTTTTGCTATTGACCATTCACAAGTGTCAGGATTTTTTTTTTTTTTTTTTGGTAGATATCAGTAGCCTACAAGGATTAGAGACAGGCAAGGCCATAGGTCTCCTCCCCACTACCCTTCCACCAGGTAGGAGGCATCATTTGTTAGGGGTGGTCAACAGGCCCAAAGAGAGTGCTCCACCTCAGGCGCCATTCTGCAGATGTTAGACTGCCTGACTTGACAGAATCTTACTTGCAATCCCTGTAAGCCTAGAGGGGCCTATATAGTATTTCTAGGCAATCCAATTTAAAATTATGTGATATCCTTTATGCTAACTAGGAAACCCTCCAGTGTAGATTTAAACATAAGTAGGCTAAATTTATAATAGTTATCTCCTGATTAGGGTCTTTCCAACGCCAACCAACTACCCCTAGACTGTGTATTCCCATATCAGGGTACTTCAAACATTAATCAAGTCTAAGCTATAGGCTAAGACAAACACATGTTATATCACACTGTGTAGGTTGGAGTATTTTAATGTAAATTACAGAAAGTATAACAGTACGGAAAGACTGTAAGAGGTACAGAGAGGGGTAAGATGTGGAGGGGACAGCTCATTATTGCTTATTTCTTTCCTCATTCCATAAAGGAAGCAGAAGGAAACTGCTGTAAGCAAAGGCCCAGAGCTAAAAAATATGGGCCTACTAACTGTGCCAAGCAGTTATGTTTGTCTGGGTGAGGAGCTAGATGCCCTAGTGAAAGGCACCTGTAGGGCAGGCTAGAAAGAATACTCTGGAGCCAGATCACTAGAAGATCTAGGTCACCGCCAGTTGATGAAAGCATGGATCTATTTTGATAGTTGCTAGTTCAGTCATCATATTTTCTGAAATGAAAATCAGACACATGGTCTTAACAGATGTTTGTATCCATTCTGGATATGAGAAGCAATATGGAATATGAAAGAATTTAAAATACTAAAATTTTTTGGATTGTTTCAATAGCTTATAGAACTTACATGGCAGAATATTTGACATTAGAACGATCTTTAAAAAAAAAGTCTTGTCCCAGTAACGATAAGTCACTGAGGTTTTAAAATAGAGCAACTAAAGGATCAAAATCAAGCTGGTAAGAATGTTCATCTGAAAATGGTGTGTATGCTAAACTAGAAGGGAGGATAAAGAAAAAAAGAAAGGTGGCAACTGAAAGAATATTTACAAAGTTATGAAGATAGTTCAGGAGAAAACGTCTTTGTGAAGAAGGTGACAGTAGAAATGGAAAGGAAGGACCACTGACACCAGTAAGAGAGAGGTCTTTAAAGCAAGTCTTTCCTGGTCATTTCGGTTAGGCCAAGTGACCCCTCCCCTCCTTGAACTTCTTTGGAATTAGTCTATACCGCTCATTTAATAATCATATATGTAATTAGCTTCTCCTGGGGTATGAATTTTCCTAACCCGATTAGGATGCCTTAAGGAAAAAAACCTGCCTTACTTAGACTTGGTATCTCCTGCTTCAACCTAACACAAACCTGCATACTTAGTGGATCCTAAAGCAGATTTGTTCAGTTAAGTATATTCTTAATGTCTTATGGTTCAAATGGATTTTATTAATTAGTTAAAATATTGGAACAAAAAAGACAGATGAAGACTATGCCCATACATTTTCCTTGATTATGGGTATTACAGGAGATATGTGATGACATAGAGCTGATGAGTGGAAAGACATAGAAATCCACTTACCATAGGATATTTTTGTTACCTAAATGAGAAGATTGTGATAACCAATTAAAAATGGCAGTTCTCCTTGATATGTTTGACAGAGCCAATAATTACCTCTGCTCTGTGGGGCAATTTCTAAAACAGTGCATAAGAATGAGACTCTTTGAGGAGACTTTTTATGCTATTCACGATTAAAGAAATTCATTTCTTTAATCTTGAGGGGAAAGACATAAGAAGAAAGTAAGAACATCATGCATACCAAATGCTTAACACATGAAGAGTAAATATATATCTGACAATCAGTAAGAATATATCTAAGAGAATTCTCATTGTGGAAAAAAGGTAATATCAAACTGACTTTCTAAAACTGATCGAATCATTTTTTATGTGCAGAGTAGATCAAATGAGAATATATTGGAAATTTGTCTTGGCCACACACAGGTACAGGAAAGGCCACAAGACTGGTTTCTTCGTGTGCCAGGTTAAGGTCCATCTACTGTTGTTTACACGTGAATGACTGCTCTCCAAAGCTTGGGGTGGAGTAGCATTTATGTTCCCATTTCCATGGAAAGTGTGAGGAGGAAAGAAAAATAAGGTATAGGCAAATGTGTATTTTAACCTCACTTCCCTTCCACCCATCCAGCCTTCATTTCCATGGGAACAGGAATTGCAAGACCTCCAGCAGCTGAAAGCAAAAGCTCACTCACAGATTGCAGCTGTTTGAATGTCAGCTGAGAGCTGCAAAATGACAGTTTATAGCAGCTGTTAAAATTTTTAAATGATGTTTTCCCTAATAAATTCTCCACTGTAATAATTTACAAGAAGGAAACTGACTATATAACTAATATGAGGAAGAACACTCAAAGGGATATTTTGAGGCTTAGTCTTTTGCTTAGTCTTTCATAATTCCAATATCATATATCATTTTAAAACAAATGACCGTGATAGGAGATGCAGTGAAATGAAGAGTGTGCTCATCAAGTCACTCTGATGTCACAAACTTGCTCCAAGCAGTCGACATGGAAAAAGTATGGAGGAACTAATTAAACTGAGAGAAGAGAGAAAAAAGGAGAGGGGAGGGATCTAATCTGACTTTTAAAAACTATTTAATTATATTTTATTACAAGAAACTATGTAAAGATTGTCAGCTACATCTAGAGTTGGAACACTGAGCCCAAAGAACTTGGTGAGAGATCTAGACTTAAGCATTTGTAAAGAATTCTATAAACATACAGTATTGCTATCCAAATCTCCTTGGTTCCTGAGTTCAAATGGAGAGGTCTACCCATATTTCTTTAGCTTCTGTAATTGTAAAGAATGGGCCAGAACTTGCTAAAGATTACCCATTTCATCTCTACATCCAAGGGCTTTAGAATAAATACGTAAAACGATTTATAGAAGAAAAATCTGTTATAAGCTTTTAGCTCAAGAGGAAATATCCTCATCAATAACCTGAAATGAATGCCATCCTTTTAAACATATGTAAAGGTTGAAAAAGAAAAAAATAATTCTCTTTGTTTTACATGTCCATAACTCAATTTTATCTCTGAGGTACTTTTTCACTCTTTTTGGAGAGGTTGTTATTCCAAATTATTCACTATAACTTGGCTTCTACTCATACACGCCTCAGGCAAATGCAAACACAAAACCTGAACATTATCTAATAATGTTCAACAGAATGGTGTCAAGAGCATTAGCCAACAAAATAGGGAGGAATATTAGAATAGACCTTGGGGCCTAAATGGGCTTTTTATTCTTACCACAATCTCCAAGGTGATATTTCCAAAACAAAAATATGAAAATAAACTACAGAGGAGCTCCAAGTTAGGATATCCGGTTTTCACTGTTGATTCAAGTCAAGTCTCATTCCATTTACGTCAACCAGCACACAGTGAGGACCTACTTATCACTTAGCACCAGGTACTGATAACACCAACATTTATGAATAAAACAGAGTTTCTAACTGCCAGATATAAAGTATTGCTATTTTAAAATTAATCTTATAAAAAATACATGGTAGCTCTCCTTCCCCATCCCTCACTACTACAGACCTTGATGTATACATGAGCATTGTCCTGAGACTTTATAATTGTTACTTATAATGTAGCACATAATTTAAGCTATAAAATGCAGATTAACAGTTGAAAAAATGAACTTGACTTCTTGGGAGCCAAGGTGAGTCTATAAATATGGGACTAAAGTAATTGATAAATTCTGACACTTTCCGATTATCTGTAAATGTTTTTTCTTTCTCTCCTCATAAGCAAATTTTGACTGGCTAATATAGTTAAGATATTTTATGAAGCACTTTGTTGTCTCTATAAAGTATACAGTGATTTAGGTTCATAACATAGATAGAAACTACTGTGAAATATAACCAGTTAAAGCATGCTTTAACTTAATCCAAGCTGCTCTTTTCTTGCTATAAACCAGAATTTCCTTGGCCTTCGTGTTTTCATCAGTGCCAGTAGTTGGCTTTCTTTTAGAGACATTTTCCATCTAGAAACAAAGTTAAGTTGAAATGTAGGTGCTGAAGAGACAACGGGGCTCATCAAGACTTGCTCGTTACCCAGCCTTACAGGGCGGATATTGACCATCAGGACTTTTCCCAAATTACAAAATGTTACAGTGTCATGGCTCTTAGGGGACTCTCCCCAAAATGTTGAAATCACAAATAATAAACTTATGAATTTAAAAATCTATATCATAAATTTTAGAATATTAAGTTTCTCATATTTCCTTTTTCAATGCTAACAATTTCCTGAGATACATTTTCAAGGGATTATTTATAAATGCAAATACATAAGGACCAGAAAAAATTAAGCCAAAGTCCATATTAAGTGATTTACTGCATCTCCTAGACTTTGCAAATTTGAGTTTTTATGTATCTGTTGTTTCCAGTTCATAAAAAAATCAAAAGTATCACACCTAGATATTCTCAAAACCATTATTCACATGAACTCAGAACAGAGAATCTAGAAACATTCACAAAAATTTTGTGAAAAATAAAAGGGCTTCTTTGAGAAGAAAGAAAATGAGAAACCAGAAATATCAATCACCTTTTAAGAAGGGAATCAGCTTTAATTCAAGGGAACCTTTAATTTGAATAGAAAGTATTTTTAATTCAGGTACTGTACTATGTCATAATTATCCCTTTTTGCTGATAGAAAACATAAAGGATACAGAATACATCCGGCTCAGGAATCTAAACAAAGAACAGACTCCCTGGTTAATCCGGTTGAGGTGAAGGTAGCAATACTGAACCGACAATGCTTTGTTCTCTCGTGTCAATACAGATGTTTTGCTTATATTTTCATGCCATTCAAGAAAAAAGAGATAAGACTTTCTTGTTGTCACTACAGAGCCTGTCTTATTCACCTGAAGTGTAAACCTTCAGATCTGTATAGAAGTCAAATTTGTGAAGCATACAGATTTTTTTACATTCTGGAACATGTTAAGGATTTTTTCCCTAGCTTTATTGAGATATAACTGACATATAACATTGTGTAAATTTAAGCTGTACAACTTGTTGATTTGATACATGTGTATACTGTAATGATTAGCTGACACCTCCATCACTTCCCATAATTCTCATTTCTTTTTTGTGGTGAGAATATTTAAGATCTACTCTCTTAGCAACTTTCATGTATATAATACAGTATTGCTAACTATAATCACCATGCTGTACATTAGATTCCCCAGAACTTATTCATCTTATAACTCGAAGTTTGAACTCTTTGACCAACATCTCCCATTTCCCCCAGCCCCCAGCCCCTGATAACCACCATTCTACTCTCTGTTTCTATGAATTTGGCATTTTTAGATTCCACATATAAGTGATATCATACAGTGTTTGTCTTTCTCTGATGTATTTCACTTAGCATAATGCCCTTAAGGTCATCCATGTTGTCACAAATGGCAGGATTTCCTTCTTTTTCATGGCTGAATAATATTTCATTGTGTGTGCGTGTATACACACATAGACACACCATATCTTCTTGATCCATTCATCTGTTGATGGGCACTTAGGTTGTTTCTTTATCTTGGCTATTGTGAATAATGCTGTAATAAACATTGCAGTGCAGCTATTTCTTTGAGATCCTATTTTCATTTCCTTTGGATATATACCCAGACATTGGATTGGTGGATCATATGGTAGCTCTATTTTTAATTTTTTGAGGAATCCCCATACTGTTTTCCATGGTGGCTGCATGAATTTACATTCCCACCAGCAGTGCACAAGGGTTGTGCAGCATATTTTTGATGACAGCAGAAAATACAGCCAGTATAGAGAGTAACAGTTCATTAATTGTACATTCTTAAATCATACATGAGCATAAAATTAATAAAACCTGTACAACCTCCATTGCTTTGATATTATTGCTACCATTTATGATCCCTGCTTTAACTATTTCTAACTGTTAGGCTTTAATAAAAACGTTTCTAAACCAAAAAGACAAAGCAAAGTTTAATTCTATAATTTAATAATTTTCCCTAGAGGATTGGGCTTTCCACAGATGGTGAGTTGAACTGGATAGATATTCCAATCTGACCCAGATGAAAGGCCATAAATGCTGGGATGGCTCCAAAACCCTAAAAATGGTCCCATGCACACTAACACCCAGGGAATCTTCATTATGCCAGAGAGAACCTGGATGCAGAGTGCAATACTAAGTAGAGACTCTCTCTCTCCCTAGGACAGTGGGTCTTAAACACCAGTGTGCATCAGAATCTCCTGGAGAGCTTGGTAAAACACACATTGTTGGGCCCTATTCCCAGAGCCTCTGATTTAAGTAGACCTGAAAATTTGCATTTCTAAGAAGTTCCCTGATGATGCTGATGCTCCTGGTCTAGGGAACACACTTGAAGAACCTCTGCTCTAGTTTCCTCTCATTAGGGAAAATTCTTGGGTACTCCTTAGTCATCCAATTTCCTTTTATATCCAAACCCATGAAAATACAGTGCAGGGTGGCCTAGAGTAGGTAGACTGGGCCCAAGCAAAGTGAGGAAGGTAACCACGCAAGGGGATAGCCCCATGTAGAACATTAGAGCCCAGGAAGGGTGAGGAGGGCATTTACACAGAGATGCAGCCTGGCATGGGTGTGCTGGGGTCCAAGCAGAAGACATCCAGGGAAGGGGTGCAATTTGACATGGGGAGTTAGAGCCCAAGGTGGGTGAGGAGGATGTTCACACAAGGCAGGGGGTGACAGCAGAAAAGGCAGACTTGGTACATGAAAGGGGACTGATCAAATAAGTTAAGGATCCAGATTTCTCAATGTCAGAGAAGAGAGTTATAATAATGGAAACAGAAAACTAGAATGAACCCTGTAGTGCTGGCTCAGAAGTGGAGGTAATGGTGCAAAGTCAGAGTTTTCAGGTACATAGTTAGAAAGAGAAAGATAGTTGTAAATGTATGTGTGTGCATGTGCGTGTGTCATTTCCTAGCTCTGTCTGCTGAGAGGGCCTAGAAACAATGATACCCCTACCTGTGAGCATATCTACTGCACAGATCTTGGTTTCCAAATACCATTCTCTACTAAAAGGAACCAGGGTGACTTGGAGAAATACCTGATTCCAAGGCTAGAGCCAGGAAAGCACAAAAGAGCTTGGAATATCTTGCTGTTCCAAGAGCAAGTTATAATCAAAGAATAACAGGGGCATGTCAAACGGACACAGAAGCCATCTTGAAGGAGCTTCCAAGGGCCAAAAAGGGGATAATTTGAGCATTAAAACAAATAGTGATAGTAAAATACAATACTGACTAAAATAAGAAATCATAAGTCCATATAGATATAAATGACGTAAACTGAAAGTCTGATTAGGAATGGGACATTTACATAATTTCAAAGTACCTCCCCTAATAAGTAGCTTATTAGTTATGAAGGGTAATAGAGCAACTTTACACGGAGAACCTGGTAGGAACCACCCTTACTCAAATGATCAAAGTGAGCATCACCAGTAATGGGATAAATCCAAATCGTGCTCCATTTGGTAGAATGGAAACAATGAGAAAAACACAGCACCATCTCTATGGTATTCTGGTCAAAAATGTATACCTAAATCTAATTATGAGGAACCAACAAACTCAAACCGAGAGACATCCTACTAAATAACTAGCTTGTAATCTTCAAAAGTATCAAGGTTATGAAAATAAAAGAAAGACTGAGAAACTGTTTCAGACCGAAGGTGGCTGGAGAGAGTTGAACTGGCTCAGGGTTCATCTTCAAAAAATTTTTAAAATAAATGAATAAATATCCTTCTTTGAAATTTTAAAGAAAAGGATTGATTTTCTAGAGTGGTTCTGATATACTCCTACACGGAGAAAGGAGAAGTCCCAGGTGATTTCTCTGAGTCCTTTCTAGTTTAACAATTCCGCTGTTTACTATCTACCTGCTTATTTATCATTCAGGGTACAGTGAACGGTAGAGTCTGAGCATGTGTAGCTCAGAACTTCAATGGACACGCAAATAATCACATACCAAAAAGCCATTATCAGTCTAAGGAAAGCTGTTTTATAATTTAAATCTTATTTTAATAGTAAGAAGGCAAGTCTCAAAAATTGACACCTAGACATAAAATGGGAAGCAGATAATGTCTTCAACAAAACAGGCCAGCATGTGCAGTCTTTCACATGGTATTTCTGCCACTTAAATGTAGGCTCAACCAGGAAGTAACATGAAACAATACCTTTAAATGTTTTTTTTAAGTTAAATATTAACAAAGCCTTCTGGTTTAAGATAGGAGTCATCTTTTTGCTTCAGACAGTGCCTAGGAGACTGACGGCAGGTAGTAAATACACATCTAAAGTTTGCTACTAGTGCAGTGGAGTAGACCTGACTCCTAGCACCCCTGTGCACAGCAGAGGAACCCAGCCCGGTCTTTCTGCACCATCCTCTTACCTTCTGGCACTGTATCCGACAATGGGCCGCTGCTATTCAAGGCCAATCTTTTTGGAAGTGGGTGGCCAGGTCCTTCTTCCTAGTCTGTCTTAGTCTGGAAGCTCCGCTGAAACCTGTCCACCAAGGGTGCCCCTGCTGGTATTTGAAACACCAGCGGCACAGCTTTCAGCATCACAGCAACACAGCCACATATGACAACCAACAGACGGGTGGTGTGGTGGTTTCCTGACCAGGAAACAAACTTGGGCTGGGGAGTGAGAGTGCTGATCTTAACCACGAGACCACCAGGCTGGCACATCTAAAGCACTATCAGTTTATTTTATAACAACTTGAGATGGCTATAGTTTACCAATTGATCAGAATCTTTCACACCTTTAGACAAAGAGCAGAACAAAGCTATATAGCATGTTACATAGACACGAAAACTCCATCTTCCTCCTCCCCTCATAAATACTCCAATTGGCTGAGACAACCAATTCTGATTCAGTATAGCCGAGTAAAATACATGATAATGGCTGTCTTCCCTAATCTCTTTTTTAAAAACATATAAGTCTTGCCAGGGCTGAAGCAAGCTTTGATTTGGCTCAAAGCACTGGCTTCTGTTAAGCTTGAAAAGCCTCAGAGAGAAAACCCCTGAAAGAGGAGCAGTGAAAAAAGCATTATCTGTTAGAAGCCATAAGAAATGACTTCCCTATTCAAAGAATTAAAGTGAGGCTTAGAACCAGAGTATTAGAATATCAATCCTACCATTAGCACTAGGGATTCTGAATTTTATTTTTAAAATATGATGCAAAAGACATCCCCTCAGCTTTCTCTTTTAAAAGAAATGGGAAATGTTCATCACATACGAAAATATTGAGTTTCACTAGGCACATATATTCATTCCCACCACCCAGAGCCTGGCCCAGAGGAGGTAGAAGTATACTGTACCCTGAGAATAAACAAAATTATGCATTAAGAGCATCCACATTGCTTACTTTGTCACTGTGTTTTAAAAGAGGGGACAATATTGGGATGATTTTTAAATGTTTCTGGTTAAAATTAAGATAAAACAACAACAGAAAACCCTCCTAAACTTGGGGTTAAAAATAAAACCAAACTATTCCCCTCTTGTTAAACTGAAATCTGATAAATTCATATACTTGGACTTTGGTTGTTTCATATTCATTTGAATTTCAAAATTGCACCTACTAATAGATTACTGTTAATTTTAGTAGGTATAATACCAATATTATGGTTATAATTTTAAAGTCCTTATCTGTTAGGATATACACTTAAGTACTTATAATTGAAATGATATGTCTGAAATTTTAATTTAATACTCCAGCAAAAAAAGTTAGAGAAATGAAACAAGAAAAGCAGGAAACTGATGGTTATTTAAGCTGGGTGACGGATATTCATGGTACTCTTTTTCTACTTTTGTGTGTGTTTGATAATTTCCATTATAAAAAGGGTTTTTTAACACATCCCTTATTAAAGCCTTTGGGTATAATTATGGAAATGACACAATACATTTTGGTCTAGATTTAAGTCTTTTACATTTAATACATTGGTTTAGAAATCTAACTCTATCCTTGATGCTACAACCACCTAATACTATAATCAGAGATTATTTAACAGCTACAGTCAACCCCAAATATACTATAACCAATTTTCATCCACATTCAGATATACTAAAGAGCAAAAGTTAGACATAAAAGCTTATATAGTAAGTTGGTCCTATTTCCTAATGCCTGTGCTGTAAACGATTCCATTATAAACGGATTCCATTATATTTCAATTTCTGGATCTTTGAAACACATAGTTCTTTGAAACACATTTTTCCTCATCTCCTCCTCAACATGGAAAACGAAGAAAACAAGTACCAAGTAAATCATCACCCAACAATGACAAAATCAAGCTCATTGAATTTTGCTTTAAAATCAATAGGAAGTAACACACTTCCTAAATTTCTAATTTCTAATCTAACCAAAGCACAAAAACCTAGTCATATTTTTTCCAGTCTGAGGAACAGAATCCTTCTATAATACTGGCAGTCAGGAACAAAGAAGACAGGCAACAAATAAAAAAGAAGAGTGGCCTTTCAGACAATTTCTTCCTAGCATCCCATCCTTAATCACCTCCAGTTACTCTCTTGTTCACCAAACACAACTGTTAAAAACCCCAGTAAGCAGCAGACTTCTTTTACAAGGCGGGGGTCAAGGGGAAAAAAATGCCAAGAGAATCAAGAGAGGTATACTAAAGCCCTGCTCTATTTGTTGGTTTACAATTTGTATCCCCCACCAGCCAGAGAGGCTCTCCAGTGTGGGGATAGACTCTAGTTCTAGCACCAGCCCTGAGCCTGTGCACAGCAGGTACTTGATAAATATTTATCGACCAAATACACGAATGAATTAAAAAGAAAATAAAATCCCCAAAGAAAGGGACAAAAATAGGAAAAAAGCTTCTGTATAAAGACAGAAAGAAAAATGGCAACAAAGTTGCAAAATATTGCAGATAAAAAGAATCTATTTCAATTAGTCAATCAGTAGATACACAAAAACATTTCTGGAGTTCCCAGAGGTTCCACTTAGGGCTCAAGGTAGGTAATAAAATTAGCAGTCACAGTTAAATCTTTACAGACTTTTTGCTTATACTATTTCCTTCTGGAATAATCTCCTTCTCATTTACCTCAATTATTGCCTGTCTGTTTCTTCCTTTGTTCATCCATTTTATATGTATACTGAATACCTCCACTGTGCTGGGGATACAATGATTCATAAAATGGTCACTACCTTTAAGATATTAAGCCTAGTAGGGGAGATAAATACATATGTGAAGAGAGAGCATAAATTGTCAAAAGATTGACTAAGATCTGTGTGGATTAGAATGGGGTGCAAAAATTAAATGGTCTATTCCATCTGGGAGTTAGGAACGTATGATAGAGAGAGGAAAGGCTTGGGCCTAGAAAAATGAGTAAGTGCTGGACAGCTGGACAAAGGGAGACATGTTGAGAAAGGCCCCATGGAATGACCGATTGGCAGGGGAATCAGTGGGAAGCGGAGCGTAACAAGAAGGGGCTGCGTGGCTGGAGAATGGCCAGATCTCAGGAAGGGCCTGATAAGGCATAGTAGGGAGTTCAGACTTCTAGGTACTATGAACTGCGAAGTCATTGAAGGATTTTAAACAAAGGAATTTCATGTTCTGGAAGGCATAGGGAAAATGATTAGGCAACCAGGAAAGAATGGAGAAGGTGAGGACAAATGTTACTAAGAAGTGGAAAATGGACCGGACTTGGTCACTGAGTAGATGTGAGCAATGTCTAGAGCAGCTGCTAAGCTTTTTGGCTGGATGGTACCATGCTCTGAAACAGGGAAATGAGAAGGATGAGTAGGTTAGGAAGACAAGGTCAGTTTCACATTTTGGATTTTGAACCACGCCATTTTACTAATTATTTAAAATATGATTAAATAAGAAATATTATTGTAATTCACATATTAAAGGAGAAAAACCATAAAATCATCTAAATAGATGCTCAAAAACCAATCGATAACATTAAACACTCATTAAATAATTTATTTAAAATTTTAGCAAATTAGTAATAGAAAGTACTGTTTTAAACTCAACAAAAGCTATCATTCTAAAACCTAGAGCAAACATAGTATTTAATGGTGAAACCTTAGAAACATTCCCTTTAAAACCAGGAATGAGGCAAGGATGCTTGTTATCATGGCTCTTTCAACAGTTACTAAAAGTTCTTATTGATGCAATAAGATGAGACAAGGTAATAAATCTGAGGTTTAGAAATTAGAAAGGAAGGCAAAAAACTGTCATTATTTACAGATGATTCTAATCATTTAATTACAGACATCTAAAATAATCTATGGAAAAAAGAATAAAACTATTTAGAGAGTTTAACAAGTTTGCTAGACACAAGGTCAATTTACAAAATCAATAGTACGTCTATACACTAGCAACAACCCATTAAAAATGTAAATAACAACAAAGCTCATTCATTCTTGGCACAAAAACTGTAAGGTCTCTGGAAATAAACCTAATAAAAAACATTTGTGAGAAGAAATTTTCAATTTTGTTAAAGAACATAAAAGAGGACCTAAATAAAATAGATGGGAAGACTCAACAGCATTAATATATCAATTCTTCCAAAATTAAGTCATAAATTCAACACAATTCATTCAATATCCCAAAGGATTTGTTTATATGAGCCTTGATAAGCTGATCCAAAAAATTCATACTGAAGAGCAAAGGACTAAGGATAGCAAAAAATATTTTAAACAAAAATAAAGACAGAGTCATTTGTCCTCCTAGATATCAAAGATTTATAGTAAGTTTTACTAACTGAAACTGTCATATCAGCTCAAGGATAGACACATAGACCAATGGAACGGAATTAAAGAGCTCAGAGACAGGCCCATGTATACTGTATGTGTGACGTGGTATAAAACTAAAGTGGTGTTATCACAAATCGCTGGGGAAAGGATGGATTATTTAATAAGTGGAGATCAAACAACTAGCTATCAAAAAGAGAAAAAAAAATTAGGTTCCCTACCTCAGACTATAGAAAGAATAATTTGCATAGATGAACTAAATGCCTAAATGAGAAAAACAAATATTAAAAAAATTTATATAGAGAACACTATCATCTCCATGAAAATCTATAAAAATCAGTTTTTAAAAAGTGCCTGGCAGAGAGTAAATACTTAATAAGTATTAACAACTATCTTCATCATCAACATCATCTATGACCTCTGGGTAAGGAAGAAATTTAAAATAAGAGAACAAAAGCACAAATCATAAAAAAATTAGAAACAAAATGCCTTACCATGGCCTACAAGGCTCTACTCCATCTGGCTTTCTCTCTTCTCTGACTGTTTTCCTCTGTGGTCTCCTCTACCCTCCCCTTACCTCACTAGGCTCCAGTCTCCACTGTTCCTCAAGCACACCAGGCCTGTTCCTGTCTCTGTCTTTTCACTGCTGTCTCCTCTCCCTTCAACACTCTCCTTCTATAGAGCCACATGGATCACTCCCTTACCTCAGCCAAGTCTTTGCTCAAGGGTACCTTTTCAGTGAAATCTACCATGACCACCCTATTTAACACTATGCTCCCTCCCAGAACTACTAATCTTCCTGACCTTGTTCTGTTTTTTCAATATTACCTATCATCTTCTAACATACTATACAGTTTTACTTAGTTATTGTGTTTATTGCCTGTCTTCACATAAATGTAAGTTCTGTGGGGCAGGGAATTTTGCCTCCTTTATTTACTATCATATTCCCAGAGTATAATAGTGCCTGGAAAATAGTAAATCCTCAATAAACATTTATTGAATGAATGAGTGAATGAAGACTGATAAACCTAACTCACTAAAATTAAAAACACTGGTAAACAGAAACACACTGTAAACAAAGTTCATAGATAATAAAACACTGAAAGATGTGAATAACAAATATAACTAACAAATAATTAACATATAACTACCTATATAAACCATTAGAAAGAAGAGAATCCATTAAGAATATGATCAAATGATGTGAGTAGGCAATTCAAACAAAAGGAGAGCCATCAAACACATGAATAGAGGCACCATCTCACCAGTGACTGGATAAACAAAATGTAGGATATCCATACAATGGAATACTACCATGCACCAAAAGGGAACAAACTACTGATAAATGCTATTGCAGAGATGGACCTCAAAATCATCATGCTGAGGGCACAAAAGCCAGGTATGAAAGACTATACAGCATATGATTCTATTTATATAAAATTTCCAGAGAATGCTGATCTATAGAAACAGAAAGTAGATTACGGGTAATTGGTCTGGGATGGGATGGGGACTGACTGCAAAGGAGGACAAAAGAACTATTAGGGGTGACACATGTTCTAAAACTGGATTTGGTAATAGATGCACGACTCTACAAATAATCCTTCCTGAGTTTCAACTGAGCTCATGGTTACCCATTTAAAGATTATCTTTCCCAGCCTTCTCTATAGCTTGGTGAGGCCATATGATTAAGTCTGGATGTAAGCAAAGGTGATATATGCCATTTTGTATGAGTGCTCTTAAAAGGAAAGAGATGTGTCTTCCCTTTCCTTTCTCCTATTGGTAGTGAGATGGCAAGAGCTCTAACAACTCTTTGGATCCATAGATGGAAGTAGCGTGTGAGGATGGCAGAGTTGTCCTACTAGCCTTGAACCTCTCAACTCTGAACTGGATGTGAGAAAACCATTGAATTTTAGGATAATACAATTGCGTTATACATGAAGAATGGAGTTCACCAGTCAACATCTGTCAACTGTGAAGTATCTTATGCAGTATTATCTTTATGAAATTTTGCAGATCAACAATAAGAATGTTCTTATCTAATTACAGAAAAATTTATGCAACAACTTTTTAGTTTTCAATATTTAAGATCTGTTGTAGATAAATATACTGGGAAATCTATACTGGACACTAGTATTTATCTGAAGTGTATGCATTGAAAGAATGTCTCAGAAATGTTATTGAAGTTCTGTAACTTGCTTCTGTCTTTTAGGTGTCAACACTTATTTTCTGAAACAATAAATTGCTGATTTTTTTTCATTTCAGATAACCACTGGCATTAAAGTAGTACTAAGTAAAAAAATCTGTCCTTTTTCCTATAGTTACTCCAATTAAACTTTAAGATAGTTAAATAACACAAAAAAACCTTTTGTGGACAGCTCGTTTATATAAAGAAGCTAGGTATTTACTTACCTGCCACCTGACTTAAAACGGAACCATGACAGGTAATCAACCAGGAGAGAGCTAAAAGTCAGAAGGCAGGGTCCTTTTCTCCTCTATAGAGGTTACAGGGTTAAGTCTTATAAAATTTCCACAAAGTAAGGGTTTGGTAAACATATTTCCCTTATCAGGAAGATTGTATCTCAAAAAAAGGTATGTTGTTCTTCAGGCAAGAGAAACTGCCTGTCCTAATTGACAGTCCACAGGATCTCTAGAAACACAAGGTTTAGTGCTGTTACCTTACTCAAGTGACAATGATGTGCAAGTCAAAACTTCTGGGAGAAACAATCAAAATCCTTGCAGTTATATAGTTTTATCACACGGCTCTTGTAAATAAGCATGTAGAGCAAGAACTATGAATGGACACCTTTACATAAAGCCAATGGTACAGTCTGTGTCATATATAATAGAGACATAAGCTTTCACACAGTGCTAGGCAATAATTAAACTCTGAATAGTTGTGCTGCTTAATGGGTATACTAGATGACAATGGAAATGACAGAACTAAGAAGTTGATGCCATTAAAATGGCACATATTTATTTTCACTATTTTCTAGATTAAAAAATGTGAAAACATAAAGACTATAAACATCTGAAATAAATTTTATCATTAAATGAATCCTTTTCTGATAATCTAGAAGAGAACAGAATTCACAGTTAATTTCAACTAACTGGCATGTTTCATCTCTTAGATTGACATACATTTTCCGTATGAAATAACTTTATCTGACTAGACACAGCTGGCACTGTCCCAAACAGATTCACTTTGTGCCCTATTCATCTGCACTTGTTTATACCTTGCTTTTAAGTCATAAGACATTTCTAGATGCGGGTGTGTTCTTTTCTGAGAATAATGAAACTTCTTGAGATCAAAGACCATGTATTTGGCTTTTTTGATATCTCTTCTAATAAGACATGGTGTACCCTTCCCACTTATAAATGCACAGTTCCACCTTATGCAAAGATGAAACAAGTATCTAATCCTCTGAGCATATCTCTGAGTTACTTTTCCAGGACAATGGATGTGAGCTGATCTGTCCATATTCTCTTGCCTGGTTTCTTTTGTGAGATAAATTTGAGAGGCTATTGGCAGGAAAAAGTAGTAAAATCCACAGAACAGAACACAATCATTTGTCTCATGTGGATATGGAGCATATGGCTAATATCTCATTAACACCTGCCAGCAACAGACGATGCCACTGACCAATCTTTTACGTTTTTCATTTTATCTAAACAATGAGTTCACAAAAGCATAAATGCTTACCCAACTCAATTTAAACTTTAAATTTTCAAAGGTAAAAATCAAATCTTATCTATTGACTCATTATAAAAACAGGGCTGCCAAGGGTAGGAGCTACAGTGAGTAGAAATGCCAGAAACATACCAATAAGAGGAAGTTTCTAAACTGAGCAGGGCTTTTGGTATTACTCTGAGCCTAGTCAGCACATCATAAAAGCTCCAGGGAGAAAACTGGGATATCTGGAATAAAACAGTCCTGGTTCTGGGAGTAGTTTAAAAATCACTGTCTTCAGAGTCATCTTTATCTCCATTCTACATCATCAAGGCAAGCACAGCCTGATATCTGGAAGCAGTAAGATCTCTGACTGCTCAGTCATGTGTCTCTACATTCTGCAGCTTAAAAGAATCATAGGAATAGCAAAGGAGCTTTGATTTTCATAACAATAAATGATGATTCAATTACATAATATGAGCATTTGAATGGGATATTTTCAACATCTTGAAATCTAATAAGACAGATGATGTTATTACCAAGTAGATAATATGCTCAAAAATTTATCACCAGTCTTATAAGTACATTTTCAGGTTCTATAAGCATGAGTTAAAAACCTCAAAATATCCTTTATAGGTAAATGGGACTCTTTTTCACAGAAAGATAAAGCTTAGAGAAGGAAACAAAACTACTCAATGCATAAAAATTTTCATTCAATTTAGCCATTATATTATTCTGCATGTATTCAACTGAATGGTTTGGACTCTTCTTATTAAATTACACAAAGATTTGCTTTATTAAATAAGTGTTTTATGAATTTTATGGTGCTTTATGTCAAGTAAAAATATCTTTGACACAAGCAACAAAGTAAGCCAGACTTCATCAAAATTAAAAATTTTTGTGCAAAGGACATTATCAAAAAAGTCAAAAGACAATCTGTAGAATGGGAGAAAATATTTGCAAATCATATATCTGATAAGGGTTTGATATCTAGAATATACAAAGAACTCTTACAACTCAATAAGACAAACAGCCCAATTAAAAAAATGAGCAAAGGACTTGAGTAGACTTTTCTCCAAAGATACACAAATGGCTAATAAGCACATGAAAAGATGCTCAACATCATTAGTCATTAAAGAAATGCAAATCAGAATCACAATGCGATACCACTTCATATCCACTCGGATGGACAGAAGCAAAAAAACAGAAAATAAGTGTTAGTGATGTGGTAGAGAAATCAGAACTTCCACACATTGTCGGTAGGAATGTAAAATGGTCCAGCTAGAAAACACCATGGTGGTTCCTCAATAAGTTAAATGGAGAATTATCATATGAGCAAGCAATTCCACTCCTAGGTATATACCTAAAAGAACTGAAAACAAGGACTCAAACAGATACTTGTACACCCACGTTTATTGCAGTATTATTCACAATAGCTGAAAGGTGAAAATAATCTACATATCCAACAACAGATGACAGATAAACAAAATGTGGTATATATATAAATGGAATGTGTTCAGCCATAAAAAGGAATGAAGTTCTTTTTTTTTTGTGGGAAGACCAGCCCTGAGCTAACATCTGTTGCCAATCCTCCCCTTTTTGCTGAGGAAGACTGGCCCTGGGCTAACATCCGTGCCCATCTTCCTCTACTTTATATGGGATGCCACCACGGCATGGCTGACAGGCAGTGTGTCTGTGGGCGCCCGGGATCCGAACTCGCGAACCCCGGGCCGCCAAGCGCGGACGAAACTGCTGCGCCACCAGGCGGCCCCTTGAAGTTCTGATATATGCTACAACATGGACGAACCTTAAAAACACTATACTAAGTGAAATGAGCCAGACATAAAAGAACAGTTATTGTATGATTCCATTTATATGAAATATCTAGAATAGGCAAATTCAGAGACAGAAAGTAGGTTAGAGGTTACCAGAGATTAGGAGGAAGGAGGGGAATGAGGAAGAACTACTTAATAAATACAGAGTTTCTGGGGGTGGAAGGGGGAAGAGGGGTAAAAAAGTTTGGGAAATAAATAGTGGTGAGTATAATTAATGCCACTGAATTGTACACTTAAAATGGTTAAAAAGGCAAATTTTATGTTACATATATTTTATCACAATAAAAAAAACTTTAAAAAACCACAACAAGGTACCACTTCACACCCACTAGGGTGGCTAGAATCAAAAAAAAAAAAAAAATGGAAAATAAGTGTTGGCAAGAATGTGGAGAAACTGGAACCCTCATACATGCTGGTGGCAATGTAAAATGGTTCATCTGTTGTGGAAAACAGTGGCAGTTCCTCAAAAACTTAAACATAGAATTACCATATGATCCCGCAATTCCACTCCCAGGTATATACCCAAAAGAATGGAAAACAGGCACTCGTACATGTACGTGCACGTTCACAGCAGCACTATTCACCATAGCCTAAAGGTGGAAACAGCCCAAATGTCCTTCAACAGATGAACGGAGAAACAAACTATGGTATATACATACAGTGGAATAGTATTCAGCCATAAAAGAGAATGAAGTACAGATATGTGCTACAACGTGGATGAACATTCAAAACATTACCCTAAGTGAAAGAAGCAAAACACAGTAAGTCACATGTTGTATGGTTCCCTTTATATGAAACATTGAGAACAGATAAATCCATAGAGGCAGAATGCAGAGATGGTGGTTGCTAGGGTTTAGGGGGAAAAGGGGAAAATGGAGAAACTGCTACATGGTAAGGGGCTTTACTCTGGAGAGACAGAAATGTTCTAGAACTAGATAGACGTAGTTGCACAACATTGTGAACGTAGTAAACATCACTGAGTTGTTCATTTCAGATGGTTAATTTTACAGAGAGTAGAATGATTTACCAGGGGCTGGGGGAAATGGGAAGATGTTGGTCAAAGGGCACAAACTTTCACTTAAAAGATGAATAAGTTCTGGAGACCTAACGTACAGCATGGTGACTATAGCTAATAATAACGTATACTTGATATTTGCTAAGAGAGTAAACTTCAACGTGTTCTCACTCTCCCAAAAGGTAACCATGAGAGGCGATGGGTCTGTTAATTAGTTTGATTGTGGTAATCATTTCACAATGTATACATATATCAAAACATCATGTTGTACACCTTAAATATATACAATTTTTATTTGTATATATTCATACTTTGATAAAGCTGGAAAATAAAATAAAATGGTTAATTTTATGTTATGTGAATTTCACCTAAATAAATTATGAAAATCTTTCAGAGGATCTAATAATTGAAGAGACTATAAACAAGAAAGAGGATGTAAAAATCAAAACTAGCCATTACAATTCACTGTTTTGAGAGTCAAAATTCTAATTGAGTTCTAGGCTAAAAGAAAATAATGGCTTTGGTTTTCTATCATAAGTTATCCCTTACAGAAAAATTATAACCCAAACTCTCTGAAATACCCTTTTAAATAGCAATGTCATTCAACAATGGGGTAAAAAACACATTGTCTCTCTACTTGATATAAAATTTTAAATCCAGATTTTTCCCCAATTCAAATAAATCTTCAGTCAATCTAACAGCTCCATCAGACACTTCACTCACAGCCACGTCCTATTTCTGTCTTACCTTCCCTTACTGCAATATCCTATCTTTATCAGAGCTTTCTAAGAAGTATCCATATACTCAATCCAAACTGTTTAGCTTTTTAGCATCTCAAATCTTTTTATAAAGACAAACTTCAAATTACTCCTTATAAGTAACAATGTTTTTATAGCTGCCTCTCAAACTAACTCCATGATCACTCTCCCTGAAAGGTCGGTCTATGTCCCCATGCCACCAATCTCAAGACTGCAGACACTTCTCTCAATAACATTTTAGAAATCATTACAGTCCAAAGGTTTCAAATTGTGGGAATTTTTTATCCATTTCTTATCCACCTACACCCAGTAATATATGGCTTTATATGGTAATAGTACTAATTCATTAGTTCTGTATTCTCTCCTCATCCTTTACATGAACATTTTCATCTCCCAGCTGCACTGCCATCAAAGTCTGTCTTTGAATCTCAAACAGAACAGCAGAATTTGTGGCAGCTCTGTGTCACAGGAAAAGGCATATCTGATATTAAAATGAGTTTCTCAGTATATACTCAGACACACATTCTATTCATGATCTTAGTGTAAAAGCTCCTGAATTTCACTACGTGCACATTCCATAAATCCAGAGTTTTAATGGGACAACCCCAACAACAAATAATATATAATTCTACTGTATATCTGGGTGCTGAAGCTTCAGGTACAGGCAAATGCTTTCAGAAGAATACCAGCAGCGATTGTACATATGTTTCTGGGAATTCTGGGAAGAGTTTCCCAAACTCTCCAGGAAGAAAGAGTTGCTCTGTTGCCTCTCCATCTCTAATACATAGAGAATTTATTTTAGAGGATGCACACAATGGAAAAAAACACAGCTGCTGGAGTCAGAGGCTGGAATTTGGAATTTAAGTTTTAGCTTTGCCACTAAGCTCTGAGGCCTTAGGAAGGTTCCCTAACTTCTCAGACACTTAGCTTCTTCATCTCTTAGACAGCCATGCACTTTCTACCTCAGCGGGTGGTGAGAATTAAATAGGACAATAGAAGCTCCTAGCACTTTAGGACAAAGTAGGCACTAATTAAATAAATGACAGTTCTCTTTTCCCCTTTACTACTGTATTATATTAGCTGTTTCCACCTCCCATTCTATCTTGAAGGCAGGTTTGGGTTTCATTTATTTTTTGAGCACAGCACCTGACATAAAATAGGTGCTCAAAAATATAAAATGGAATGAAAGTAAAGTTTGAATATCTATTTTTATGCTTTAAAAAAGTTTCATTTACCACAGGGTTTTATGGTCCTAAAGTTTTCTTTACTAACTTCGCAGGCACAAGTGATGCAATCTGATGACTGTCACCCAGTTCTTACATGCATAGTCTATATTGTATAGTCTGCCTATCATATATATTTTAATATCATCACTAATGTCTGGTAATTTTGCTTGGTAGGAGCAGATCAATACTTTTAAAAGTTCCAACTACTCTTTCTTTCTGTACATTCATCTAGAATATTTTTCCCCAGCTCTTTCTGTCCAGCTCTACTTGTAATATAGTAGACTGTTTTACCAATGCATTATTTTGGTTAGAAAATCAAAATGCCTAGGTGGAAATGGGTTTTCTAACCCAATTGCTTTTTTAAAAAAATTACATAGTGGTTAAGAATTATTACAATCTCACTGAAGCAGATATTTGTAGTGAGCTTCTGATATACAGAATCCAACTTCTCCCCTTCTGATAAGCACTCTTATCTCCCCCTTCTTTTCCAACATTTTATTTAGAAAAATTTCAAACATACAGGAAAAGTGAAAGAACTTTACAGTGAACACCCATCACCTAGATTTTACCTTTAAATTTTTACTGCATTTGCTTTCTCACATATCTATCCCTCTATCGATCCATCCATTCATCCATTTTATTTTTGCGATGCATTTCAAAGCAGCAGACATTAGTACGCCTCCATCTAAATACTTCAATATATTTCACTAGAAATACTTCATTAGAAGTAAAGATTTGTTTCTTATTTTTTTTTGTCTTTTTGGGTAAAATTCACATAAAATGAAATGCATAAATTGTAAATGTTCCACTCAATAGCTTTAGACAAATGCATACACCTGTGTAACCCAAACCCTTACCAAGATGTAGAACATTTCCATCTTCCATCTAGTCTCTTCAGACTGGCTTTTAGCAAGCCTGGTTCTCACCTCCCACTGCGATTTCCAGTAGAGAAGCTGAAGGGTTGGTCCAGTATGGTTAGATATGTGACCTCACTGCCAATCAGATGCTCACTTCCTGAATTCTGAATGTTAAACACAAGGTACAGAGTGCCCAAACAAAATGTTTGGAGATTAACTGATGCTACAACAGTAGGGCTCAGACAAGATTCCTGAGATGCCTGACCTCCACAACTTGATTGTCAGCCAAGCCTACTCCTCACACCTCTCATCGAGCCTGTAAGCTCCAGCTTTTCAATAAATTTCCTCTTTTCCATCAAATTGCCAGAGTTGGCATGCAACCAAGGAAACCTGACTGGTCTACTGATATTAAATTATTTAAATACCTCTTCATAAATAATGAAATGTTTTCTTAGAACCTAAAGGCATTAGAGATCCAGAACACTAAAGTAGCCCAAATAGTAGTAGTCATGTGCAGTTTAAATTTAAATTGTGCTATTGTTACTCTGTAACATACAGAGGAATCAGTTAAATACTTTAAGCATCTCTTTAAAATCAAGACACCTAGCAGCTTAATTTGCTTTTCTTTTTCAAATAGGTATTATTCTTCAAATCAATTATGTGTTCATCAAAACATGTAGTGAATTAAGATTGCAAAATAAAACTTTTAATTGTGGAGTTGAAGTTCATATAATTTAACTTCCCATCCGATGCTTGTATCTCCTCAGTAATATCCCTGACTACATATTGCTTAAACATATGTAGTAATTTATTGGACACCTACAGGCAATCAGAGGAATTTACTAACTTTCTAGTGAAAAGTTCTAATTGTTAGTTTTGTTTTTCCTAATACTGAGTTGAAATCTGTTTTTCTAGTAGCCTCTACTCATTAACCATGATTCTGCCTTCTATTCCAATTTCCACAGAACAGTCCTTCAAGAATCTGAAGACTATTATCGTACCTCCAATATTCCCCCCTCCCAGAAAGCACTATTTCCCTTGTGACAGGATTTCAGGCCATTTTTTACCAGCCTGAACCCTCCACTCTAGTTATATTCCAAGTGTTTTAGTATCATGGCATACCTGATTCTGATTTCCTTCTCATTCATTTTCTACATTTAAAAATTTTTCCATAATATATCTATATTTCCTTTATGATGACAAAATGACTTAAAAAAACCTGCTATATCATAGGAGTTGTTAGAGTACTTTCTGTAAAATACTAAAATAGGCTTCATGACAAAGTTTATATTCTAATCTGGAAGGAAAAATAGAAGAAAATTAGAACAGAGCAGATGAGAACTGCTGTGTTACCTCTCTAGACACGATCCTTTCAGGACGTTAAACTCACATTAGAGACCTTTGATCTGAAAGGGCTAATCCGAGTCTCTCAGTCTAAAGAAGAGAAAATTTAGAAGTAGAAAGGTCAAATGAATTGCCAAGTTTAAATTATTAGCCCGATGTTTCTGACAGTTCCATAAAATTAATGTCTTCCCTGCTTAAAACCTTTTAAAACAATTTTCCATCGCCCTTTGCATAAAGTCCAGTTTCCTTAACAGGACTATTAATAAGGCTCTTCATGATCTGGTTCCTATTATCTTCTCAGCCTAATTTCAAGCCCTTCCCTGATCCCCTCACCCTGACCTCTATGCTTTATTTATTTTATTTCTTTAAGTTCTTCTTTCGCTCCCCTCTGAGACTTAGAACATACCTTCTCCTCTTCCTGGGACATTGTTCCCCTTACCCTCATTCTCTCCAGTTGATTAAATCCTCCTCATCTTTCAGGTCTTTGCTAATCCCTAACTTAGACTAGTCCTCCCCACATGTTCCCACAGAACCTAGGACCCTTAATTTAGATTAGGTTTCCCTATACGTCCCCATGGGACTCAGGACTCCTGTCTTCACGAAACTCACAACCTTTTTTTGGTGAGTATTGTTGAACACTTGTCTACTAGACTGTAAATCCTGTGAAGGTAGGAATCACATTTACCCCACTCTCTTCTGTTCTCTTAGCACTAACACATTCCTGGGCACAAAGTACATACTTAATAAATATTCAATTTTGCAAAGGCTTAAATTGGCTTATAATTGCTAAAAACATCTATTAAAATGCTGTTAATAGGCCACACTACACAGAATTCTTTTTGATTCGAATCTCATATATTACCCTTAGCCCTTATTATGTTTCATGAACACACTTTCCGCATAGATCCTTCCGGATCCTGATTCTTTCAACCAATACTCTAGCTATCCACGTTGAGTCCTCTATAAATTTGATAAACGTGCTACAAAAATTACATTGCTTTTATATAATTAAGTGTCCTTCCTTTAAGAAACTGTCCAAAGATATTTTTAATATAAACCCCTTTTGTATCTGTGTCTGTTCTTCTTCTAAACTGCCACTTTCTGGACTACTACAGTTTTTTTTTTCCATTATACCAGTAAGTAATCTTAGCTTTTCTCACAGATTTATTTGAATAAATAGGCTGAAAAATGAGATTCAAGTCAGATGGCCACAGTTCCACATTCGAACAATAACGCTCTCATTAGCATATGCCTTCTCCACAGCCAGGGAAATTAAACACAGACAGCACTGTTAACTGGTTTACTTACTCACTGTAAGAAGAGGGCTTGCTATACAACAGGGCTCCCTTTCCACATATAGAGCACAAAGTCAAACAGGGAACTTTTGGAATTTAGACAAACATGTTTACCTTAATATCCAAATACCTGAAAAAAAGTGAATGAAAATCTGATAATAATTGTGCCAATCATTGTTAGAGCAATCATTTACCTTCAAGATCCATGCCTCAAAACTTAAGGAAACTCTAATTATAGATCTAATATCTAACTTATCACCTTCCTCAGAAACTGCTGAAGTGTAGAAAAGTTCAGGATTCTGATAATCTAAGGGATATATAATCAAAGGAATACTGGGTATGACAATGAAGGAGTGAGTACAAAGCACAATGCCATGCATTTGAATAATGACTAAGAGGGCTGCCCTAGAGCCAGGGAGCCTGTGATCAAATCCTGACTTCACTACTTTCCAGCAGTGTGACTTTGAGCTAGTTACTTAATCTGTGTTCCAGCTTGACCATCTCTGTAAAACAAGCCTAAAAATTTCTACCTACCTCACAGAGTTATTGTGAAGATTGAGTTGAAAAAGATTAATGTGTTAAATAAATTAAATGAAATTTAAAAAAATGTATTATTCTTTTTATTCTGTGTCTATGTTAGTACTATTAAGATGAAACCCAGGTTATAACACTGTAGGATTTGTGGACCCTGACCTTTATGTTTCTTATTATGTTGATTCCGTTTTATCTCAATTTGTGAGTATGCTAATTTCCTATTCTTACTCTAAATCTCCTAATATGAAGTCAGGGCAGAATCAAGAAAGGAAATAATTCTCTCCCTTTATAGGGGCACCAAAGACACCAAAGGCAAGTACATTTTACTGCTATATGGGAAATTCTCTAAAAGCTGAGGAAGACTGATAATCTACACAAGCAGATAGGCTAGAAGACACTTAAAGCAAGTACAATGCCAGCAATGCTGTTGTCACATGGTCATCATCACACTTATCTTGGCACAGCTGGACCCAAGCTCCTGAGGCCAGAAGCAAGTTGATTCCTATGGGTTTGGTCTAAATAGGTCACAGGTAAGTGAAATGTTTTAGTACGAATTCATAATGTTTTTATATAATGTTCAAATATGGTCAATATACAAAAAACTACTACATAGGTTAAAAGATTGAGTAGGCTAAAGGCCTTCATTTCATACGTTTGTTTTATGTTGTTTTTACTTCTGTTCTCCCCTCGAAGATTGTCTAAGGGAGGGAACAAGTGGCACTTTATTGTGGGATACCAATATCACTTCAAATTTGTATAAGCTTTTAAATGTTTTCAATACTTTATTCTCAAGTCTGTGGAGAATACATAGAACAGTTTCCATTATTTCTAATTAACAGAAATGTATAACTTTCATTCAGTTATTCCATTCACTTATTTGAACAACTTCAGTAGAATATCTACTATGTTTTGACTTGATAAGGGTTGAGAAAAAGTCCTTGTCTCTTGGCAAGTGTCTGTTAACAAATGACCTCTTTCTCCCCTGGGTCTAGTCTCAATGACCCTCTTGCACCAAATGCAGTGCGCTGAGCTCCTCTTCCACCAATGACTAAAGAGTGCTCACTTGGGCCAGCCTGGGGGTGTAGTGGTTAAGTTCATGTTCTGCTTTGGTGGCCTGGGGCTCGCAGGTTCGGATCCTGGGCCTGGACCTACACACCGTTTATCAAGCCATGCTGTGGCAGGCATCCCATGTATATAAAATAGAGGAATATGGGCACAGATGTTAGTTCAGGGCCGATCTTCCTCAAGAAAAAGAGGAGGATTGACAATGGAGGTTAGCTCTGGGCTAATTTTCCTCACCACGCTCCCCCCAAAAAAGAGTGCTCACTTCCTGACGTTAATAGGTGAAAGTCCTTCTTAGGAGAAAAATGAATTTGTGAGTCTAGCCGATTCAGTCAGCCCCCTATTTTTTTTGTGAGGAAGACTAGCCCTGAGCTAACATCTGTTGCCAATCCTCCTCTTTTTGCTGAGGAAGATTGGTCCTGGGCTAACATCTGTGCCTCCCTTCCTCTACTTTATATGGGATGCTGCCACAGCAGCTGCCACGGCTTGATAAGTGGTGCGTTGGTCTGCACCCAAGATCCGAACCTGTGAACCCCCAGGCCGTTGAAGCAGAGTGAGCAAACTTAACAGCTACGCCACTGGGCTGGCCCCGTCAGTCCCTCTTAGTTAGATAAAATATATTCAGATCTATTCCAGCCTTCTCTATCTCCTCTCTGCACCCTTCCATCATTGGAAGGCTGGTCACTGAAAACATTTAATTCTTGTGTAACAATCTTGAGTGCTAAGTCACACCTTGTTTTTCACATCTTCTTTGAAGAATTCAAGTCAATGACAAATTAGACTACACATTTACAGATGACATTAATACTTTAAATGGAAGATATATTTCCTGTCTCTTTAATAAGAAGGAAGCTGAGCAGCCTACACCCAAGAAAGAGAAAGCAATTTGCACCTTTCAGGCAGGAGCAATAAAGATGGTCATTTTACATGAAGGAATAAAATTAACCTAAGTGTGACTGTTAGGTTGGAGGGCACCACAGAGCTTTTGGGCTTCTAACCAAAGGTCATATTTTAACTATTAAGAGAAATTTTGCTGATCCCAGCATTTATCACATATTGTATGGTTTTAAAATTACCTTGGATGTATTGAATCCCAAATCATCAAAATTATTGTTACAATCTGTCAGCTTGGAGTACTTTAATAGATAGCTCAGTAAATGCACCTGGCACCTTCTTCCCCACCTCCTTATAATTCTTAGGATGTAATTGAGGGAAAAAAATTATTTGATGGTACCTTAACACAGTTGTGAAGTTGCATTGGTAGGAAGCATGCATTCAAACAGAGCATTAATGACTTGGAGATGATATTTTTCAAATCCTATACCCAAAGAACAGAATAGAAAGGATGTGCCACAAACTGTTCCAACAGGCCCTACAAGTGGAAGTCTTGGCTATTAATAATATTAGGATTATTCCACAGGAGGATTTCTGAGTATGAATGGTGGAGTCCAGCCTTCTGAAACTTACCATCCTTCCAGATATTTTGTGTGGCTAATAATTGTTGAGATCCTGATTAGAGAAGTACCTGCCAGTGAAATTCACAAAGAGGAAAAGCAGCACGTGTAATTGGGATCTATCTAAAAGGTCTGTAGTAAGGCCCTTAGAGAAAATAAAAATAAAATGGTTCTTCATGTCTCTAAAAGACACTCATATGTTTAAGAGACAGCCTTCATTGTATAGCCCTACATTAACAATTATGCTGTGATTTATGCAGGAATACGTACCAGTTTTTCTTTTCTTTCTTCTTGGAAGGAATCACAAGAATCTCTTAACAAGTGGCTGTCTTTGGAAACTTGTATTTTCTAACTTAATATATATATTGACTTTCTTTTATTGTTTTAAGGACAATTTGGATAGGGAGAATCTGAGTCATAAAATTGTGAATAATTTCTGTGTTTTAGTTTTTATTTGTATGTATTTTCCAAATTTTGTATAATCAACATTATTTTAGTCATTAATGAGGAAAAAATCTTTAAGTTGCAAGAAGATCTTTAAGGAATAGACCTATTCGGCAAGCTTCACTTTAAATAAATAGATAGAAACAGCTTTCTGTTATATGTATTAATCAACTTTATTACATCATTTCCCTACTCAAAACCTTCACCTATACAATTAAAATATCAGTTCCTTAGCATTACACTCAAAATCTTTCATGACCAACTCCCACTCTCCTACTGCTTCCTGGTCTTCCTCCCATATTCTAGTCAGATGGAACAAGCTGAAATTCCCAGACATGCTCTCTCTCTCTCACTCCTGTGCACCTCTGAAAGTGCTATTCCTTCTATCTAGAACTCTTTTCCCTCCACCTGACCACCGGAAAATTCCTGTTTTTTTCTTTAGAACTCTTCAAAAGTTTCCACCTTTGAATGGGCACAGATATACATTGCTGGTATGTAAATAATACATCCTTTAAGGAGAATGATTTGGCCCTATCTACCAAAATTACAAATGCACATACCCTTCAACCCAGCAATTCCACTCCTAGGAATTTAACCTACAGAAATACTCACACATCTGTGAAACGATGATATACAAGATTATTCACTGCACCATTGTTTGTAGCAGCAAAATATTGGGAGTTGGTTAAACACATTATAGAAATCCATACAGTGAAATACTATGCAGCTGTCAAAGAAACAAGGACTCCTCGATGTACTGACATAGAAAAATCCCCAACACATATTGTTAAGAAAAGCAAAGTACAGAACATGAATTCCCGGGATGCCAAAAGTTCTGTAAAAAGGGAGGGGAGGAATACTTACAAATTTGCTTATATTTGCATAAAATACTTCTAGAAAGATACCTCTAAAAAACCAGTAACATCACTGGGACAACAGGAATGGGTGAGAAAGTTTATTGGATACCATTTAATATTTGTTGAAATTTTGAAACCATGTGAATGTACAACATATTCAAAAGATAAAATTGCAAAGTTTAAAAATCAAAATGCTAAAAAAAAGTGTTTGCATCTTTATGAAAATATCTCTATTTCCCACACTCTCCTCCATCATTCCTTTATTCATTCATAAGAACCTTTACTGACGATGGACACTATGTACCAGGTGCAGTGGTAGGTAGAGAGGGGAAATAAAAACAACTTGCAAGGAAAATGAACCTCAGTGTACAACTCAGAAAAGCAGATAGAATATCTCATTTCAGTGAGCGCCCGGGTGCAGGGTGTGACAGGCACACAGAGGATAGGCAGGCATCTCATACATCTCTACTAGCGTTCATATCAGTGGTTCACAATAGCTGTTTACATGGCTGTCTCCCAAATTAGATTGTCATCTCCTTGAAAATATCTCAAAGTTTAACACAGTGTTATGCACACAGGAGGTATGCATGTTAAATGAACCACTAAATAAGATATAACATAAGCACTGCATTATTTTTTAACAGTTAAGAACTAATATTTAAGTACTCAGCTAGACTCTAACCTGATTCTGCTATCAATTTTATGAGAACTGAGTATAAAGGTCTAAGGATAATAAGATTTGAAGTTAACTTTCCCTATCTTACGTGTACAGACATTTATGAATGTATTCAGTTGTCACAGACATATCATCCACTGTAGACTGATGCTTATACCTATGCGGTGCTTCATTTTTTCCCAATACTATCAATTAAATACATACAGACAGCGGACAATGAACCAGGAACAATGCTGGGCTGGAGATACAATGCCCTGCCCTCGTGGAGGTTATGGTTAGTGAGAGAGTAATCAAATAATCACACAAATTTCACAAGTATTTTTCTATATGTTAATGAAGGAGAAGAGAGAAACTGCAAGGCACGGTCAAGATCTCCCCTAGCCAGCTAGGAGAAAGGAAAGGAAAGTTACCTAAAACCTTCATGTGTCAGATAATATAAGTTAAATGTTATGTTAGAGGATTGTGGAGAGAATTGAGTGTCCTTGAGCTTAAATGGAAAAAGGATCTTTATTTTCCTGAATTTCTGAAATGTATCAGTTCCTTTAATTATGCATGTAGGCAATAACACGCTGCAGTATTTGTGATTTTGTCACCAATACATATTATGTATATTTTCATTCACATTACAGTTGCTGCATATATCTCAAAGTATTGTTTATACTTATCACTATTTTGGAATTACAGTAGTTATTCTACTTGCTACCATATCTTCTTATTTAATGTGTTAATAGAAAGCACATACTACTCTATCATAAATCTGATTTTTGGGAGCGAGGGGTGGGCAAAATGGGTGAAGGTGGTCAAAAGGTACAAACTTCCAGTTATAAAATAAATAAGTCCCGGGGTTGAAATGTACAGCATGGTGATTACAGTTAACACTCTACTGCATATTTAAAAGTTGCTTAAAAAAAGTAGATCTTAAAAGTTCTCATAACAAGGAAAAAAATTTGTAACTATGTGTGGTGATGGATGTTAACTAGACTTATTGTGATCATTTTGCAATACATACATATATTGAATTTTTCTTGTACACCTGAAACCAATATAATGTTACATGTCAATTATATAGCAGTTTAAAAAATGTTATTTTTCTCTATTTTGATAACTATATTTCAATATAATTGGTTTCCCTTGTAATCTTATGTATTTTATTTTATGCATTTAAAAGCAGTTTTCTGATAACAGGTCCAAGAGATTAACCAAAAAGCCAAAGGAGTCTATGGCACCCCAATTGTTAAAAATCTCTAGGCTATAAGATGAATCAAGTTGGGATAACAATGCTGGCATACCACAGAATTTCAATGGAAAAAAAGAGATTTCTGTTTTTAATTACTGTTGGGAGGGATGAGAAAGAAGAGTGCCAATTCACTCCAAAGTTTCAAGTAAGATGAAAAACGGTAATAGAGTGGTAAGCTTGAATTTCCAGTCAGGTTTTATTGATTTTCAAAGAGTGTATGCCATTTTCTGATGACAAATCTGTGGATATATAGTTTTTGTGAATATAAACTATGTAATGCTGTTAAGAAACACAATGTTTATATATTTTAGATAGCTAACCTAACCACGATGATCACACAAAGCGTCAATTATTATATACGTGGTAGATGATTGTTCAGCAAACATTCATTTTCCCCTCCTGCAAGCTCTATGGTGGAGTATACTTTCCTGCCCCACGATGTTGGAAGTGGCCTTCTGACTTGCTTTGGTCAATGGAATATGGACAGAAATCAAAGTGTGCCAGCTCTAAGCCTAGGACTTTAAGAGGCATCAAATGTTCCCACTGACCCTTCTGGGAACTTTCAAACCCTCTTGTGAGAAGACCAAACTCCAGACAGCCCACTGCTTGCAGAAGAATGAGGGGCGTGGAACAGATGTAACCAAATCTGGTCCTGGAGCTAAGTAAGCTCGGCTATGTCCAGCTATGCGCAGCCAAGATCAGACTCTAACTACTCAAAGACTCATAAGGCAAAAGATAAATGTTTATTGTTATGTGCGACTGAGATTTATGGTTGTTTGCTGTGCAGCAATATCTGACTAAGAAAATATGATAAAAATACTCTTTAAAAACCTTGCCTGATTAACTAATGCTCTCCATTCCCTCTATAAAGAAATCTGATATTCTGGGCATGTTGAACTCTTGTGCCTACTAGGCTATTCTCACAACTGAGTTTATGCTTAGAAGAGAGTTAATTGCATTGGTACTCAAACATGTTTATGTTCATAATAAAATGAATGTGAAAAGAAACTGAATTGCTATTTCTATAAAAAACTAAGTTGAGTGATTTGGAAAGACTT
This sequence comes from Tapirus indicus, assembly GCA_031878705.1. Taxonomy (NCBI): domain Eukaryota; kingdom Metazoa; phylum Chordata; class Mammalia; order Perissodactyla; family Tapiridae; genus Tapirus; species Tapirus indicus. The sequence goes on from CM062922.1 coordinate 84,465,182, forward strand.
GACAAAGATGAGTGGTTAAATACAAAAGTCACTGTCACATTAAATGGTGGTAACGCTACCATTAAAGATGTAAAGACAGTTATAAAAAAACTCTAAAAAATCTGCATTAGATTGCTTCATAAGCTTATTAATTTATTGCCCCCCCATAAGTAAACTGAAACTAGAAAGTATTATGTATTTCAGAATTCCTATTCAAACGAAGGGCATTAAGAGCTCTATAAGAAAACTGATAATGAATATATACTTATGTTTTAAGTTAAAATAAACATTTAAGTTAGTTAATATATACTACTTTTTATGCTTCATCTCCCAAGCTGACTTTTTCTATTAACCAACCAATTACAGTTCTGACTGTGTCAGGTAAGAGGGATCCTTCAACATTTCAGCCTGCTAGAAATCCTACTGTGGGCATTACAATAATCAGGGCTACAGTGTCATTTCTGTTTTGTTTTGTTACAAATCCTGTTTATAAATCAGCTTGCAGTCCTAGAGTTTGAACGCTACAATTTGATTTCATACTGAGCTTGAGCACTGTGGTGAGTTTTTGATGTAATATTGGCTTCTCTAATAATTTAATCATCATTTTAAATTTCTGTTAACCAAGCCTAAAATCTGATTCATTAGATTTTTTAAGTACAAGGACATCATACAAGGAATGAAACCTGAACTCATTCTTCTGGCTTACAAAGCCTTATATCATAACCTGGCCCCTAACTTCTTCCCCAACCTCATTTCTTACCACTGTCTGCCCCTGGCTCGTGGTGCTCCACACCACATCACACCGACCCTCCTGTTTTGCTAATATATCAAGCTTTTCACCACTTTGGGGCCCTTCTCTCAGAGCTTTCCTCTACCTGAGATACTCTTTTTCCTAATTTTCCCATGGATGTCATTCAGATCTCAAATGACACCAGTGAGGCCCTCACTGACTACCCAAAATAAAGCCTCCAATTAATCACTTTGATTACATCACTCCATTTTAAGTCTCTGCATAATACTTATCACTAGCTAATAAGTGATATCATTAACTATTATTTGTGTCTTACCTCTCCCCAGAATAGTATAAGAGTCACAATCAATACATGTCTTTCTTGTTCACACCTAGATTCCCAGGGCTGAAAATATAGCATAACACACAGTAGCAGATAAATGAATATTTTGGATTGAATACAAACATGGATCCTAAAACAAACAAAAAACCCAGGGCAAGATTTTTGAGCCATGTGGACAAGCTATGTTTTATAAAACAGAGAAATAAAATTTTAATGTACAAGTTTTATGTCAACTGTTCCTATAACATCTTCCATAAAAAGATATTTTGAATTGACTTACTAATCAACCCCACCTCTTGTAGTGTAGAAAGATTATTTCTCAACATCTAAAACAGGATTAAATGCAGAAAAATTCTAATTGTTGTCATAGAAACTGGTTTAATAATTTCATGTTTATTAGTAAAACAACCTAAATAACTTTTGGATGGAGAATTTACTTATAAAGTCTTGCTAAAAGTTCATCTTCTATTTCAAAATTTCGTAAACAAAGAATCAGTTTGGAATAATATCAACTACTATACATATGCCTCTTACTGTGTGCTAGGTATTCTTAAGAGCTTTATATGTGTTAACTGATTTAATTCTCAAAACAAGCCTATAATGTGCTTCCAATATGATTCCAATTTTACAGATGAGAAAAATGAAGCTCAGAGTGGTCAAGTAACCTGCCCAAAGTCAGTGAGCCGGTTGGAGGTGAGGTGGGATTTGACCCAGACAGTTTGGCTCCGAGTCTGTGCTCATAGGCTCTGCTCCGTCTCCTCACCTAACGCTACTCTGGCAGATGCTGTCCGAGGAATCTGGAGTTGTGACTCAGGAACAGCAACTTAACTCTCTGCATACGAAAGAACTGTAAATCTTTTTTGTTTGTTTGTTTGTTTTTTTTATGTGAGGAAGACCAGCCCTGAGCTAACATCTGTTGCCAATCCTCCTCTTTTTGCTGAGGAAGACTGGCCCTGGGCTAACATCCGTGCCCATCTTCCTCTACTTTATATGGGACGCCGCCACGGCGTGGCTGACAGGCAGTGCGTCAGTGGGCGCCCGGGATCCGAACCCGCGAACCCCGAGCTGCCAAGCGCAGACTAAACCGCTGCGCCACCGGGCCAGCTCCCAAGAACTGTAAATCTTGATGCTGCATGGCAGCCATATTCTGCCAAGGGAATAATGAAGCAGAGAACTTGGGGAAGAGAGATAAATAATGTAGACGCAAAGAGAGAAGTTAATTAGATGCCAAGAGACAGGGAGAATGCTTGCCAGCATCAGTCTGGTATCAGCTCTGCTGCCTAGCTGAACTCCTGCCTTTGTGTTTAAAGAAACACACCCTGGTGTCCATGTAAACTCCCTCTCTTGTTTAAGATGGCTCAAGATTTTACTACTTGCAACCATAAGAACCTTAAGTCATATCAGAACTGACAAACCAAATGAGGGAAGATTTGGCTCCTTGTACTAAACTGAAAGTGATGAAATACTGCCAAAATATATACATGCTAAATAACAATGAGAATAAAAAATGTTCAGATAATAGCATTTTTTAAAAATATGAAGACTCTTAACTGGTTTTATAATGTTTTATTCTAATCAATATTTGAAATGTATATCCATTGAAGATTTAGAAATAACTTTATTGATTTCATTGTTTTTCCCACCTGGCAAATGGAATTGCTCTGAATTTTTTTTTTTTTTTAATTTGGCATGCTAAGTGAAATCTAGATGCCAATCTGATACAGAGGAAGTAATTTCAGAATGCTTACCCTCATCTTCCATTTATAGAACAGAGAAACTGTAGCTCCCTGAAAGAGCTCCTTTCCTTTGCTGGCACGGTACTGCCATTTTGGTATCTGTCAGTTAAGAACATATATCCAGTGCCAATACAGTCTAGACATGTGTTAGTCTGGGCAAACAGCTATTGTTAATGAACAGTGTTTCAACCACTGAAGACTAAGTCTCTTACAGTGATACCGTGACCTAGAATTCCTAGATGTGGAACATGGTAAATCCAGAATGGGCCATCTTTTCTTCATTACATTCTTGATATCCAACTTTCCCAATCAAGTTGACACAACAATATTTTTTCCAAGTTTACAAGGTGGGAAGCTTACGGTAATTTTCAACTTATCTCAACCATTTACTCTTCTTGTATAGATCAGCTGCTGCTTCTTCCTAAGTAATACTACTTTATCTATCCACTGCAAGAACTAACCAACATGTGTGGACTAATTTCTTTATCACACTGCCATTGTCAAGTGTTGAAATCCAGACACTTGTCAACTTTTTTCACCTGCATTGTAATGACCTTTAAATCCCTCCTATTGGTTCTACATTGCCTTCCCAGCATCCTGAGGCTCAAACCTAAGACCCTCTGCACCATCTTCAGGGCAGAAGGCTTCAAGTTTCTTGCGGGACTGATATCCTGATAGTGATTTCCTAATCAAAGTAATTCACCGGGGTAACCCAACTAGTCTATTTTCTCCTTTTGTCCACCCCCCTCCTTCTTCCATATCCCTACGGTGCCTTATCTTCTCATCCCACTCCTTCCTTTAGGCCTCTCAAACAGTTTGAATAGTCCTTTCCTTGTTAGAAGGGAAGACAATTAGTAAGCACTTTCACAATGCTAAATACTTTATGAGTGCTCTCACTTAATCCTTACAGTAATCCAATGAGGTACTACCACTATGTCCCTCATTTTTCAGGTGAGGAAACTGACGCTTAGAGAAATTAAGTAATTTACCAGTACGCAGCAGATGTAAAACTTGAACTGAGGACTGTGTAACTTTAAAATCCCTGAGATAGTTAACCTCCCAGCCTGCTCAGAAAGGTCTGACCCACTCCTACTGTCTGGCAAGCACCTGGTCAGCCTCTGAAGCCTAACTTAAGTGCTCCTACCCACCTCTGAAGGCTTCTTTCACACTGTTCAATCAGTGGTAATTTCCTCCACTTCGTTCTACCCTATGAGAGCAACGATCACTCCCATAAATATTTACTTTGCTTCCCTCTTTTACTTGACTGTGAGGTCTTTGGAGGGAGGGATATTCTATTTATACCCAGTACCTTGTAGTAACCCAAAAATGTTTGTAATATTACATACTGGCCTCTACTAACATATGTTGGAAAGCAATGTTCCCTTCATAACCACTTTATAGAAAAAGTTGAAATAATTCAGCAGAATATAAACTAACATTTAACCTGAAATATTCAAGCTTGACAGAGTATGCATTGGTTATTAGCCTTGTTCACTGTTTAAAATTAAATAATACATTTTGAATTTAAATACATATTCAAAGCTTCCTTTAGAATGCATAATAAATGTTACAGGTGTGATCTTCTCCCTTTATTTATACTAGTCAGATATAAAAATAACTGGAAATGGTGGAGGTGGTTTGAGAGGAATGCTGGTCATTCCATTCAGACAGAAGGCCCTGACTGAGCAAAACCTCTGAGACTCCTTCCCCCAGTGGTTATTACTCCTTATGTGAGCACCTGAGGCTGAATTTAAAGATACGTATGTTGGGGGGAGGATGGGGGGAGTGGACAATTTTCTCTCAAAACGCAAGCCAGTTAATTTCAGCCAGTGAAGAGTAAAAGAAAAAGTAATCTGTTGGATTTAAGGGGAGGCAGGAATACTGTGTCCAATGGGGCACCTTTCTAAATGTTTCTGGAGTCATTTTGATTATACTGGATTTTCACCTTGCATACCAACTTGTTTATGCTGTAATTAAAAAGTTCTTTAAGTTCTGCTAGTGGTGATTCTAGGCTTTTGTTTATTTTATCTTAGTAAATACAAAATCGGTCTGGGTAATTTCTTGTTTTGTGTGTGAATCATCTGGAAGACAAGAGAAGCTATGCTTGGCTTCCTTATCCTTTTTTCTTATCTGTGATTTGTCTAAAGAGACCTGTATAAAGGGATCTGTGATTTTCTTGCATTATCGTTCATTTTTAAAGGATCAATAGAATATAGCCATATTTTTCAAAGCATAGATCGAGACATTTCTGAAATCAATTTAGTGGCTCATACCTAACCTTTAAACAATTAAATAGAATAGAACAGGAAGAAAACTGAATATATCACACATAGCCATGGTAAGTATTGTTTTGTTAAATTTTCTTTTAGTCTTTTGTGTATAATGGCTTGCAATTATTATTTTACTACTTTTTACTATGATTCTCCATCAACAATGTCAGAAAGTCACAGGGCTACTAAAGAACAAGAAAAGATTCAGTGTCCACACCAAAACCACTGTACTTAATGGGATTTTTACCATTTAAGGAATGAAGATATCTCCTATTATGAAACAAAGTCCAATTAAGAAAGCTACTTAATTAATCCTGTACTAAGAAAGCTTCTAAATACCCTTTGTAATAGTCAACCTAAACCCAGAGGATTTTATGTTAGCAAGAATGTAATTTGCTTCACAGTGCAGAAATAAATCAGACTGAGAGCAATTAATTTTATATTGTAGAAAATCTGAGTATGTATCTCTTTCATACAATTTTTTAAAGGGTTCATCTCAGACAAAGCAAAAAATGCAATATGGAATCAAAAGCAAATGACAAATATTTTATCTTAGCACAATTTTAGTATAACTTTTCCAGATGAACCAAAACCAAATATCAACTCCAAAATATTATACCAGTCAACTCTTTTAAATTTCAAATCTGATATAGAAAACAAAATATCTCCAGAAAGTTGTGTAACTAAATTCAACACCCCAACATCTATATTATTTAAAATTTTGGTATACAGAGCAATATTTTGTGTCTCTGTCATACCTCTGAGGCTTTCCTTTTAGTGACCAAATTTCCTATCAAATAAGCTCCAGGATTATTTGGGGGAGCTGAAGTTGCATCAAGGCAAAATTTATATTAATATATATGGAATATTCATATAATCTACACATGGAAGAGTGTTTCCTAGTAAGCACATTAATATTAATTAATTCATTCATCCATTTTCTCTCTTTCCCTGCCTCCTGCACATGTGCATGTAGTACACACATGCACACCACACAATGTCCCGTAGTTATTGAACACAGGATGCTCCCTATGACTCAGTCACTGCCTACCTCTTCAGCTTCCCCTGTTCTGTGCACTGTGCCACTTTACAGCTCTCTGTTTTTGTTTCTTTTCCCCTTTGGCCTGGAAAAGTCTTACAAGTATTTGAAGACTCGGCTCAAACCCGTTAAGAGGATCTTGACAGGACTGTCAGAAAGAAATGAAACAGAATTCTGAATTCTTTGGATAAGCTTTCATGGTGGAATATAGTGAAATTAATGGCTACAATGAAGTTTAAAGATTATCCAGAACCATGGACTATTCTACCCTGACTTGGTATATATATTGTTGTTAACTAAGGGTTGGCAATAATCTGCATATAATGTATGTAATTATAAAAATAGAAATTATGTATATTATATAGGAAAAGAATGCAGTAGGCTAGGTGTTTCTGTATTAATGAACACACAGAAATATATTATGGTTTTGTATTTGTTTTGCTTTTGCTTTTTTTTTTTTGATCCAGCTGATTCTTTTCTTTTCTTTTATTGTTTTTGCCGAGGAAGATTTGCCCTGAGCTAACATCTGTTGCCAATCTTCCTCTTTTTCTTTTGTATGTGAGCTGATGCCACAGCATGGCCACTGATGAGTGGTGTATGTCCAGGCCCGGGGAACTGAACCCGGGCTGCTGAAGCGGAGCATGCCAAACTTAACCACTAGGCCAAGGGGGGCGGGGTGCAGGCCCCCAGCTGATTCTTTTAAACTGCACTATAAAACATCTACAAAAGTGCAGGGAGTATAATGAATCCCTATGTACCCATCTCCCAGCTTTAACAATTATCAACGCATAGTCATCTATATTCATCCATATCACCAACCCCTCTACTGGATCATTTTGAATCTTTGTTGACATTTCATCTGTAACTATCTCAACATCATCATTTTTAAAATCATCATTTTTAACATAATCATAATATCACTATTGCATAAAGAATAATTCTCTTAATATCATTAAATACCCAATTAGTGTCAAATTTCCCCCAATTATCTTATAGACGTTTTTTACAGTTTGTTCAAATCAGTATCTAAACAAGGTCAGTACACTGCACCTGGCTGATACAACCCTTAAGTCTTTTGAAATCGATCTATGAGTTTCCCTTTTATTTTTTTCACTGTAATTAATTGTTTGAAGAAATTGCCATATTATGTTTTTAAGGTTCCTACACCTTAATGTAGAGAATTAGGGTTTCCTACTAGTAAGATAACTTATGATACACCCTCATTCTGTTGCTTGTGATGAGTACTATTAAATATAATGAATAAGAGGTTGCTACAACAATAGTTAGGAAAGTTTGTTTAAAAGGTATGATATATTAAATTCAGTAGCCATTATAAGGATGACATCTACAGAGAAGAAGCAACAAACATTTGCAAGAATTTCATTTTTCTCTTATGCCAGGACATACACACCAAGACCCTTGGAGAATGGTAAAAAAATAAATTAATTAAATCCAAACTAAAATTATACTAGAAGTTATTTTCATAATAGTTCTTAGCAATAATGTAAAAACTCTGCAAGTTATTTGACTTTAAGATAGTTCAGTTCTCAATGTCAATGTTATGGGCCACTGGTAAAAATGTTCCACTTCAAAAAAACTGAATTATATGTGTCTAAATGTACGGAGCCCTCACCTAATAATCATATACATACATTCAAGGCAAACATGTGGGACAAAGTGATGTTTGGCACTATAAAACTCCTCTCAACCTCACTACATATAAAAGCATTAACCTAAGTGTTACTCCTAAGACACTTTAAATGTACTAGCAATGTCTAATAGTGTTTAGTTACGCAAGTAAATCATTGAAAACCTGTAGACCTTATTGTAGACTGTAACACAAAGCCAACAGCAATGCTTCTACTTTAATTCCCAGGAAGCTATGCCTCAACTGCTACAGGAGTATAACTATCACATTAGAAAAGTAAAAACAGCCCCAGAGTAATGTGCAAAGCACCACCTACCATAGACCTGGGCTTGCTGATGGCCACCAGACTAGTGAGGAAGTCTTCATCGTGCAGCTGGCTGAAAACATGGGCGTCATAGGCTACCATAATGGAGATTTCTTCCATCATCTTGCCAGCTGGCCTTTCCACAGCAGCAGCTGCTGCCCCAGCTCCAGGCCAGACTATCCAAGGAAAAATCCTACTGCAGCTCAGTGCCAATGCACACACCCACCTGAGTTTGAGGGGGTGGAGTGTCAAAAATCCAGAAGGAAAAAAAGAAAAAAAAAACCCAAACAGCTGCTATCACAGGCTTGTCTAGCAATTCACCCCCAGTAGAAAACTGAAGGTCTCTTATCTGTGAAGGAAGTATACACTATAAACACCTTCTGCATTCTTAACACAGCGGCTGGAAAATTCAGTTTTTGGAAATCTTCTTTAAACTTCAAAAAGAGAAATAAAGAAAAGTTTTCTAACTGGAAATATCCTATGGCAGAAACAAAAAAACCCCAAAACCAAAAAAACCACAGAAAATAATTTATGTTATGTTCTTGGTAATTAGAAATTTTTAAAGTTTATCTTCTTACTTCAGTATTATTTAGATCAAGATTCTTCTTAGAGGATAAGTGGATTTTCCTACTGCTTATTTTTTCACAATCATAGAAAATAGATGGCAACGTTTAGATTTTCAAAATTTATCGAATTCTTGGTGCAGTTAAAAATTATCTCCTGAAGTATGAATAAAAAAGATTCTTTTCCCCTCTGAGTATTTCTGTTAAAAAAAAGAAGTAGCAAAATATAAAAATGAAACAGGGACTGCAGTATCAATTAATAACCATTTCCCCTTCTCCCACTAAAAAAACACAAATATTTTAAACAGAATTCTTGATTTTGAGAAATTCGTTTTCTGTTGTTATTCAGAAAGCAACACAAGGGTCTCATTTCTAAATTGATTTTCTCCTATAGATAAAAGTTTTCTTCATCTTTTATTTTTAAGCTGAGAGGTTTATTTTAATGACCTAAATCAGCAGATAAGGTTTATTTTAACTACCCAAATCAGCAGATAGCTATGAACTGTCAGTGCCTTAGCCACCAGAAGTGTTTTTTTTAAGTACAACTGGAGACCGTAAATGAACCTCAGTGTGCCCTGATGAAAAATATGAAAGCTGCCCATAATTATCATTACAAGGTTGCCTAAACTACCAGGAAATATAATGTATGCTAATTCCATGGAAAACGTATTAAGCAAATAAAAAAGGGAGGACAGATGAAGCTCCTCCAAAAGTTGTTTTTCCAATATTTCTAATTAAGCTAGTCTCTGCTTTTTGTAGACTGTGACACTGCAGTACTATGAGAAATATTATTTATTAGAATTAGAAATCAATTTGGCAATGTTTGTCTACAATCAAATACAGATACTAGTTGGAATTTTTAGTTCTAATTACCAATAGCAGTATTATTTTGTTGAGGTTTGCTTTTTAGAAAACAAACAAAACTTAGAATGGGATTTATAGAGTTTATTTTCCCAAAGTATCTTCACCTAGATTAACATGATTACTTAAATAGTACCTTGTTCTATTTAAATGTAATTAGGAGAGTTTAACAACTGCTATAGCATTCCAGATCTCACACACACACACACAGAAGGGGGAAAACACCTTATTGCTAGGAAACAGGAGCAAGTCTAAGAGGCTTATTTAAACAGAAAATGCAATACTTTAAATAAATCCTCAAGATTAAAACAGCTTCAAACTGTGTTTGAACCCTTGCTGGAGCCGGTAAAGCATTTTTACTTTGTTTTTTTCCTACAATGAAGCTTTGTCTTTTAAGCATTATTTTCGTTAAAAATTTTTCCAGCACATTTATCTTAATGCTGACTAACCAGGTAAAAATTGAACAATAATCAGGAGACAAGGTATTAGAAGGCATCGAAGCAGTTCATACCTTTTAAATTCTTTTTTATCTTTTCAGAAGTACTTTAAAAGACACTGTGAACCTCTTCAGGCATTCACTAGCACCAGAAGATTTCAGATTTATCTTGCAGCACCATTTTGTAGATGTGAAAGCAATTCCTCTTGCTTTCATATTTTTCTTTGCTCCAGCGACTCAGTGCTTCCACACTGATATCTGAATAAGGTGCACTAACAAAGACACCTGTTGTGGAAGGTAAAGAAACTACTTCCCATAATGCCTTACTCCCTGCTGGCAACCGCCCAGGGTCAAACAAGAATTATAACCACATTTGAGCAGTTGCCTATGCACCCTGGGAGAGCACATTCAGTGTAACAATAGGTAATCTTCTTGGTTAAGAAGAACACTCATAATCCAAGGAGAAAAAGGACTGGGAAAACAACATCAAAAAGTTTAGCTGCCGTGCATTAAACTCGTTAAACATTTAACGCATCAGGGCTATAAGAGCACAAAACATTTTTAGAAACATAATCAAAGGCTGTAAAGATCGTTTAAAATTACATAAACAAACAGAAGCTAACGACTTCAAATAATTCAGTCCTTTTAGAATTCCACACAGGTTGTTAGGTAAACAATTAGGTATTTTTAAAAGCTTCTGATTTATTACCTTCAAAAGACTGTTCGAATTAGCCATAGTGACTAGAATTATTAATAACATTTCATTTCATTTCAAATGCAAGAGGTCCTCTGCCACAGCCACAGTGCATACATTTTCCAGCACAAAGACCTCCTAAGTTTGATTTATACCCTTCATTTTTTGTCACCCTTAAAATGTTCCTCCATACGTCACTTTCAGAATCTGAAAAGGAGAAATTAAAATGTTTCTTTTCTCATATAATGAGAAATATTTCTCATACAAGTATACTTGTCCCAACAAAAAGCACACTATTTGAAAACTGATCAACTATTTTAAAAACTGTCTGTTTACTGGCTTTTTCTCTTTTCCTAAAAACATTTTCTCCAGTTTCAGAAATAACAGTTACAACAATACCTTCCCAAACTTCAGGAGCCCTTGTACACAGTCATGTTTACATACAGTCCTTTACTTCCTTGCAAGACATCTTTCTCACGCTTTTGCCTTTTCCCGGGTGAATTGAGACCCACTGATCTCCCAGGATTGTATCGACCTGAGTTTCTGCAGTCATCTACTTCACACCACCTAACTCCAGTGAAAAAAGGCGTGGGGGTGGGGAATTACCTGAGATCAAGGGGTGTAGTGCCAACACCACCATTTGCTGCTAAAATTTACCAGGAGAAGATTGTGTATCAAACCGGCGGCAGAAAACAAGGTATTAGTGGTAACCAATAGATCGTTCAAGCAGGAACTAGCCAGCTGTCTGTCCCAGAGCAAGTCTTTTAACCTCCCTAGGTTTCAATTTCCTCATGGTCATGTAAATTGGGAGGGATGGAATAGATCAGAAGTTTTCACTTCTGTGAAAGTGTGCTCAGAAAGAGTCAAAAGCAATGTGTCCTATTTCCTTCCACTAAATAGGCTTATTGGGGGATTTGAAGGTGGAAATACCTTTTTAATCTCTATCAGAATAAAAAACAAGGGTAACATTAATCCCAGATGTTAAGAAAGTCCCTCCAGGGTTGCTATAATGTGTCCCAACAAATGCAGTCTACTTTGTACCCTAGTTTGGATTTTCTAATACCAACTCTTTTGCCTATAAAAGAGGATTCAATGACAGTTGTTACACTTTTTATTAGTTACTCTTTACAGTCTTTCTACTCAGAGACCAAAATGGCTACAAAATAATTTTCAAAAGCCTGTCTGGATCTCATTAAGATAAGAAAATTTTAATGAATAAAATATCTTCAATGATTTTTAAATGCTGTTTTAAGATTTTACATAGAAAGATTTTACTTTGGTAGCTGATTCTGTTCCAACAGTCATTCTTCTAGGATTATTACTTTTTACAAAAACATACCCGGGTCATACTGAATGAGGATATGTCTAACAAGCCATTCCTGGCCTTCAGAGAACATCTATTCTTCAGCGTCAAATTTAGAAACAGCCAAAACAAAAATTGAGAAAAGCCTGAACAAGATGTGAACATTTTTCTATTTCTGTGTTCTCCCCAAATGCAGCAAAGCAAAGCAGTTTCATTATGTGAGCAGTATTTTGTTATCCACAAGTCAAAGCAGCAAATACATTAAAAAACGATGACATGGGGCCAGCCTGGTGGTGTAGTGGTTAAGTTCATGCTTCAGGGTTTGCAGGTTCGGATCCTGGGCGTGGACCTACACACCACTCATCAAGCCATGCTGTGGCAGGTGTACAACATATAAAGTAGAAGATGGGCACAGAAGTTAGCCCAGGGCCAATCTTCCCCAGCAAAAAGAGGATTGGCAACAGCTGTTAGCTCGGGGCAAACTTCCTCTCTCTCTCTCTCTCACACACACACACACACACAAAATAGTAAGAAAAAAACGACATCATCAAAAAATCATCCCACCTCACAAAAGTAGCTGTAAAGACCCTTTTCCCACTCCTCAGGTTCTACTTGTTGAACATTCTTATCACAACAGCCATAAAATCAGGACAAGAAGGAAAGGAGGACAAAACCACCATGACAGAAATATGGTCCAGAGGGCAGAAAGGTCTTCTGCATCCCCCACATGTGCAGGTGGAGCCCTGGAGAGATTGTTCTTCCTTCCCCAGTGGCCCTTGTCTAATCATTCCTAAATAATTCAATATAAACATTCATGAAGTATACATGATTCAATTTTAAGAGATTGTCACAAAATGTTCATGGTGTTGACATAGAGATAAAGAAATATAACAAAGACAAAGTTCTACAAGTACTTTCTTAATCGCAGAAAACCAATATTCCAAGCAGGTTTCTATTTATACTTAGGAGTGTACATTATAAAACCCAAGTATTTCAAGTGGGCGAACAAAAGACAAATGAGAATGAGAAATCACGGAAGTATCAACAGAAGAAAGCTTTTCAGAATATTTTGGATTTCAGAATAGTTCAGTAACACATACTAAGTTTTTACAAAGGGAAAAGAACAAAAAGTAAAAAATGAGCAAAATCTTAGTTCTCTTTAAAATCATGCAAAGGTAAATAAAGAAAACCATTATTCTTGTGTCAAATTCCAGCCATTCAGCTCATTATCTTTCCCATCTTTCCTAGCAATTGCTAGGCAAATTCAAAGCCTTAGAAAACACAGATTTAAAAAAAAAATCCCCAGAGTTAAACTAAGAAGTGAAAAACCAGTGAGACATGAATACTTGCTTAACAGTTATATTGCGTATCCTGCTTCCTCATTTGCATCTCACTACAAAGAATGAGGGTGAGATAGACCCAGACTATGAAAGAGTAGCTGCAACTCTTTAACAGTTCATTTTTTTACCTCATTTCTAACTCTAAAATCCACAGCCAACTGCTAAAAACAAGATAACAGGTCCAAAATGGAGTCCCTTAGGCTAAGCCCCATGTCACCAGAGACTTCATTACAATTTCGGCTCTCCCAGAAATGGAGTCACCTGATCAGCACTAGTTAGGTAATCTGCCTGATAGACCCCCGCCAGCCCCTAAAGGAAAGTGACCTTGCAATAACCAACCCATTTTTTTGCCTAGTATCACTTCCTTGTTCCCACTCGTTTCTGCCTGTAAGTGTTTCATTTTGTACAGCTCCTTTCTATCTGCTAGATTGGATGCTGCCCGATTCATGAATTGTTGAATAAAGCCAATAAGATCTTTAGAATTTACTCAGTTGAATTTTATTTTCTAACACAACATGTTCACTTAAACTTTACCTCAGCAAAAATAGGTGTTTCAAGTGCTCCTAAGCATTTACTAATATTTGCTATCATCCAAAATGAGGATGATTTGCAACACATCTAAAAATATGTGTAATGCTTCATCTGTCTCATTTTGAGCAGAGTACACAACTAAATTGCAATTACAAATAACTTTAGTTTCTAAAATATTCAAATAATTTTTTAAAAAGTTTTACTAACAACTAAATCAAACCATTCCACATGCATGATATTTTAGATTCATTTTTTCACAAGATCAGAATGTAGCTTAGGGAACAGCAATAAAGTGTGAACTACTATTCATTTAAGTGTTCATTTGTTGAAAGTTCTTCCTGCAGGGTTTGTGACCACAGCCTGGATAGCTCCCTTTCCAGTAGACCCTCAGGTCCCTGCAGTATAGTCATATACAGACAGCTTGCGGGGGTGGATTTGGCTAATAACATTCTGCAGTTAAAACTTGATGAATCTGATGGTACGTGAATTACGTCTCAGTTTAAAAAAAAACAGATGTGCATGAGTGAGGCTTACAAAGTTTGTTATATAGTAACATAATCTAGTTATAATAATGACTAATATCTGCTAAAAATTCTTTTATAATAATAATAGCAACTAATATTTAGTAAGTACTATGTCCTAGGCATAGAATCTCATTTAATCTTCACTAAGTCAATGAGCTAGGTACTGTAATTATCCTTGTTTTATAGACAAGGTAACTAAAGTGTGGAGAAGTTTAGTAATTTGACTCAATTCTCACAGCTAGAAATGGAGCTGACAGGATTCAAAAACAAGTGTGCTGGCTCCAAAGTGCATGCCCTTCATCACTAAAGGACGACGAGGGAAGTAAGCAAACATATACCGAGAATCAGCCATGTGACAGACACTACTACTGCTTCTCAAACGCTGACATCTCCTTCACACACACACAGTTAGGTTACAATACACTATGCCTGTCAAGTAGCTCAGTAATAAGTGGTATTAGGATTGTAACAGAATGAAGTCTCTCTGCAGACAGGAAAGTCTTCATGGAAAAGATGGGTTGGATTTGGATAGGCAAAGCAAAATAATTTTTTTACAGGGAAAATAAAATTAGCCTGGCCAGAGTGGTGAATTAATATTGGGTACAGTAGGAGATAAGGTTTCAAAGGCAGATTTGAATCTGCCTGTGGTAGGTTTCAAATATCAGGTCAACAAACTTGGAATATATTGTGTGTAGGCCAAGGGCAGTCATTGAAGACAATAGGGTTTCTGCCTTTCTAGCCTCCATTATTGTCATTAGAAGAAGTACGTAGCGTATAATGGTTAACAGATGGGCACCAGAGTTCAGAATAACCTGGTTTGATACTTGTGTGACCATGAGCAAATTACATAGGCTGTCTCACCCTTGGTTTTCTCATGCATAAAATAAGAAATAATAATAGTGCAGATATTATGAGGCATAATAAAATAATGCATGTACAAGCCCTTAGTAAGCTGCCTGGCTCTAGAAAGTGTTTGATTAATGTTAGTTGCTATTATTACCAATATTAATAAAAATTATGTCTGTAGGGGAAAAATTATCTGCCAAAAACTGAAGAGAAGAGGGAATTAAACCTTTAGAAATGAGGTAGCGGGTATTCTCAGTATACAAGAAAACAGTCAATGCCTTCATTTTCTATTTCCTTGCCCAATTAATAAAAACCCAGGAAGGAGAAATAAAAGGTGTCAACCATCTCCAATCCTCTACTAGTTTTCCCTAAGCAATGAAATCTCTCTAGATGTTGCTTTATTTGGGAGCAATCTGGTAATTTACATGAGTTCTTCGGTCAGAAATAATTGAGACGAGTTAGAGAAAGGTAAAAGGCTGATAATGTGTATGTGTGGAATCTCCTATGGTTTAGCTGCCCTCTCCAGTTTCCTGACTACAATGCAAACAGAGTTTAATCAATTACCTCTCATTAAATTGAGCAATTGTGACAAGAACAGGGAACAAAGAGAACATTTGTTGTATAACGATATTCATCTGTTGTAACCTGATCAACAAAACACTGTTACTATGGGCTATCATGTGGAAATACATAATCCTTCTTTATAATTGTATTATAATAAGATTTTCCACTGTTCATTTGTATCTTAGAGTCAAAAGAAATATCCTATGCAATGGTTTAGAGTAGCAGCTTATCTGAGAACTTAGAAATGACCAATAAGGGGCCGGCCCAGTGGCGCAGCGGTTCGAGCTTGGCAGCCCGGGGTTTGCCGGTTCGGATCCCGGGCGCCTGCTGATGCACTGCTTGTCAGCCATGCCGTGGCGGCATCCCATATAAAGTAGAGGAAGATGGGCACGGATGGTAGCCCAGGGCCAGTCTTCCTCAGCAAAAAGAGGAGGATTGGCAACGGATGTTAGCTCAGGGCTGGTCTTCCTCACAAAAAAAACAAAAAAGAAATGACCAATAAAACTGTAATCCACTTCATTTCAAAGATGTCAACTGAGTTTGATTAGGGGTGAAGGGGAAAGGAGGAGGGAAGTAACATTTAACATCTACTGTGCTGGGGTGGAGCTTTCAGTACATTCTCTCTTAATTTTTACAACAATACTATGAAGCTGGTTTTATTATGCCCATTTTACAGAACAGAAAACCACTGCCCTGAGAGTTTAAGTAATTTATGGTCACACCACTAGTAAATCAGAGCCATGATTAAAACTGAAATATGTGATTACAAAGCCTCTGTAGTTTTTCCCCTACCTACAACAGGTTCATCATAAGATAGATGAATTCAAGAGAGAAGAAAGTAAATTCAACTTGGAAATTCTGAAATAGAAGCTTTTACATTTCCAAAACTGGACTCTCTATTTCTCTTCTTTTAGTATTTTGCTTTTAATATTATATCACTGTATTTCGAAAATATGAACTAAAAATTAATATTGCATCTAACAGTATTATTTATAAGGCATTTGCAAATATAAAGAAAAAGACAAGACTGAAAGCAAACTACTGACAAGTGCAATGCACGTATTAACAGCCTGCTACAATAGAAAATATTTTGTGGATTGAGGCAGCATTCCTTGAACAATCTGTCAATGGTGGCTTCATGAGGTTAAAAATTGGCTTTTTGTTTGCTTTAAGAGCAATAGTAAAGTGGTAAAATGGCTAAGAGTAAAATAATAGAAAGGTCTTAATAATTTTTTAACAGTGGTCACAGTAGCATCAGTGGCAATACCCAGAGCATTCTAATTTCATTCATGTCAATGAGAGTTTATTTTTTATATTCAATCTAAAATATTTTCCCAAAAAGTGGTCATTTCAGGTTCAAGAATCTCTAAGTATCATCATAGAGAGTATCTCTCCAATATCATGAAGATCATAAAAATGGCAAAAATCCTTATGCTTTAATTACTCTTCAAATCAAGCAGAAAGTTAAGAAAGAATATTAGTGCCTACATAGCTGCTCGAGGGTTTACTTTCAGTCACAAATCCTAATATGATTGTAACCACAGGATCAGTTTAAACTGATCCCATCTTATCAACAACAGAATGTTAAAGTTGTTTTCAGGAGCAGTGAGCCAAAACTGCAAGTCATATAGCCAGAGCATGCTCAGAAGAAAAAATTTTGACCTGAAATAACACCTGGAACCAAAGATTCTCCCCCCCACAGCACTAAAGGACCGAGATATGGCTGGAACTTGAAAGCCAGACTCTCTTCAGAAGCAAGGGGTCCACTGTCCAGGAAGATTCGGTGTTAAAGCCCCTTTCCAAACCTTACCATAAATGTTTCAAGTCCTTCCAATCGAAACCTATCCTGCCAGCACTCCTGCATACCAGCCTGCCCTACTTAACCCCTTAAATTTCACTCCAAACCCTGGGTTGGGGAGACAGATTTGAGAGCCTTGCCTCCTGTCCGTTGGCAGACCTCGCAATCAAGTCTTTCCTTTTCTCAAAAGCTGGTGCCACGGTATAGGCTCTTATACACGTCGGGCTATGGTCCTCTTGCCCAGTAACATAATGACTACCTTTAGGCCTGAGGACATAGGTATTCTGCGATATATCTTTCTTTTTTTTTTTTTGTGAGGAAGACCAGCCCTGAGATAACATCCGTTGCCAATCCTCCTCTTTTTGCTGAGGAAGACTGGCCTTGGGCTACCATCCGTGCCCATCTTCCTCTACTTTATATGGGATGCTGCCACAGCGTGGCTGACAAGCAGTGCGTTGGCGGTGCCCCGGATCCGAACCTGCAAACTCTGGGCTGCCAAGTGTGAACTAAACCGCTGCGCCACTGGGCAGCCCCCATCTTTCTTATTTAAAATGTCCATTTGGGGTCTAAAAAACCTTCAAATGTTTAGGTGAAGAAGACCTGTTTACTAGTTAACTGAAGATATATAAAGAAATCAGAGGCAAAACAAGCAACTCTGTCAAATTCTAAAATTATTAGCTATTCATTCCTTATTATGTTTTCCTAATTATCCTGTAATGAAATCTTCAATGCAGTTCTTAAATATAAATTTTAAATGTTCAAAACTGCTGTAAAGCTAGTGTTTTATGTTCAATTTAGCAAGAATTTGTGGAGAATTTTAAGTATGCAATGTAATATGAGATTATGATTTATAATACTAAAATGACCAACATTTAACTATTATTAGAATGATGGCGAAACAAAAAGTTACTTTGACAAGCTGAGACTAGGGGGATGTTTATATATTAGAAATCTATATAAATGATCAGATTGTAAAACTGAGTACAAATATATATTAAACATAAATGATTTGTGAAGAATTTTAATTTATGTAAATAATAATGCCTTTTGCTTCTCCTAACGGCCAACTAGTTCTTTGACACTTCACTACTTATTGGTATCTCTATTCCAAAGACTACAAATACAGAGAACGAAGGAAAAACTCTAATTAGTGACTGATTGGTGGACGTTATTTCTAATCATCTGTCAAATGACTAGGTTACAGGAATAAGTTAAAATTAATAGCCAAAATAAATAAAAGTTTCAGTATTTGAAAAATGAAAATGAAATGTTTTATCGATACTTTCAATTTTCCATTCCCATGTACATAGGAGAGCTATGTTACAAGAAAACTGGCTCATGAGGTTGGCTAAATAAACTTAATGTTAAGCAAAAAGTTCTGGTATCAAACTTCATAAAGAATAAAATGAATTTGCCCATTATCTGCGCTTGGAAACACAGAATTGAAGCATTAGTAACTGGTTGCATGCACAGTTTCTCTTTAATGCAGACTGCCTTGGCACTATTAATATAAGTTGCCTGTGCTCTTTTTATTACTAATATATTTGTAGAAGTAGTCTTTAACTTTACAACACCACAGAATACAAAGGGAATAGTAAGCAAATTTACTGGTATTTTGTCTTTACCCCAGGGCAGTTGAACAGAAGCAGAGTGAAGAAAATAGGTCTGAGATTTGGATGATAATAAAGTTTTGTATGTCACAGTGGGAAGACTTAAACCTCTGACAAGTGAACACGCCAAGGCTAAGTGACAGGAATCTGACAGGACGTTGCAACGTGACAGGACGTTCCTACCCCAAAGGCCTTAGCTCAGATGACTTCTGAGATACTTCTGGGTCATATAACTAAAAAAAAAAAACAAACCCCATTATAGGTAATACCAACCATTTCGATTTAATCTCTAAGTATTCCCCCTTCTAAAACCTTATTACATTTCCTCTAAAAAAAAAAACCAAAAAAACAAAACCTTAGCATTAAAGAGCAATATTGTAGAATTCTGTATCCAATGAATTAGAAAACATTTCTTTACCCAGCATATATAATTGATAGGGTATTCTGTTGGAAAAAAAATAACTAAAGCAAATGATGAACACAGAGCAATGTTACTAAGAGGTTGACGGGAGAAAAGAGACATTCATGTTAAATATACCGTTTTTTGTTTTGTTTATGCTACAAACAGCCCATATAGAAATCAACAAAAAAATGCAGAAATCAGAAGAAATTAAAGGGAAACAACTTACTCTTGGTTTTAGTGGTAAAGAAATACATAAATTTAAAAAAAAATAGTCCTCAAGCCTTTACTAGATATAGGCTTATTAGTTATTTCGACAGTTGCTAAGCAACGTTCTCTTCCATAGGGCTAAAGCACATGAAGTTAGCAGGTTTTCAGAAAAAGATAAACTGAATACAAAATTAGGGAATAGCATTTGAAAAGCAAAAAGGAGAAAGCATTAACTTGCTAATCAGGCTGTGAGAGAAGTTTAGTGACTTTTGCATTAGTGGTTAAACATTTTATTTTCCACTAGCACCAAATGAGATGGTACTTTAGTACATTAATATTTTAACTTTATTTAAATGTTCATCATTATACTCACCTCTACACTCAACAGCCTAATTATTTTGAAAATCTTAAATTAAATCAGATCAGGATACTCCAATTACTACTACTCACAATGATCTCGATAGATCTCTTTCTCGAACAGTATTTTCCTGTAATCCCCAGTTTCAGGGTATGTCACAACCCGGGTTTGTACTTAAAAAAATTTTTCATCTTATTGTAACATGAAATTACATCTTCATGACACTGCTTAAACTACCAGATCCCTGAAAAATCTTTAATGTTAACATTTTGGAATAACTCTTTTTACAGATCTTACTATAGCAACTCAGTGAGTAAATAGGAATGCTGTTTAATCTGTTATGTATAATAATGGAAACTTTTTAAAAAAGGAAAAAAGTAAATAACCGAAGGGAAAATTACTGTAGAATTTCAACTGCTGTGGGGGAAGAAAAGATAGGAAGTGGAATACAGTTCTATCATTTTGAGGATTCCAGGAAAAATTCTCCACCCTATGCCTGCACTTCTCTCCTTCCTCATTCTTTGTGTGTGTGTGTGTGAGGAAGACCAGCCCTGAGCTAACATCCGTTGCTAATCTTCCTCTTTTTGCTGAGGAAGACTGGCCCTGGGCTACCATCCGTGCCCATCTTCCTCTACTTTATATGGGACGCTGCCACAGCATGGCTGACAAGCAGTGTGTTGGAAGGCGCCCGGGATCCAAACCGGCGAACCCCGGGCTGCCAAGTGCGAACTAAACTGCTGCGCCACTGGGCCGGCCCCTCTCCTTCCTCATTTTTAACGTTATATCGCAAGTTGTGTAAATGGTGTAAGGTTGCAACTGCCAAATCCTTTATTCACAAAATCAGTTCCTCCCTGAGTTTTCTTATTGAGCAAAGCTTGATGCAGAGGTTTACTGAGGGTCAGCTTTAGTAAAGGAGCCAATGAAAAGAACCTACAAATGTGATTAATATCTTCATGGAGGAGAAGGAAGTGCCTTGTGTGTGGGTTGTAATCAAGCAACCAAAACACCATGTGAGCTTAGACAGGCAGCTTCTTATTTTATTTTAAAGCAACAGCATTGGACTATACAAATGATTAGAGTCTACTTTAAAGTAGCTTAACAGTCCATGACTCCACTTTGAAGCATATTATTATGTAAGAATTGTTATCTATGAAAGAACTACTCAATCTTTAAACCTGTTCAGATGGGACATTTAATACCAGTTAGGATCTTTTGAGTGTTTTCTTCTTCTGTTTTCCCATAGTAATGACATTGCCTCAGACCAAACTCAAGAATCCACTGTGAAAATCTAATTGTTCAGATAATAATAGCAAAAGGCCAAGAGTCAGCAAGCAGTTTGTAATGATATGTACGGCTAAGATATGAGTTGTAATGATTTCTGTTTTCAAGACCTACTAGAATTAAACATAAGTAGATACTCCGAATTGTAGAACTCTTACACTGAGTCACAGAGTTGCATACAGAGAAGTTTCTCAACCTTGGCACGATTAACATCTTGGGATGGATAATTTTTTGTTGTAGGGAGCTGTCCTGTGCATTTTAAGATATTTTGCATCATCACTGGCCTCTAGACACTAGACGCCAGTAGTATCCATCCCCCAAGGTTGTGACAACCCCCAATTTTCCAGATACTGCCAAATATCCCCTGGGGGGCAAGACTGCCCTGAGTTGAGAACCATGGACATACATAAATTAAAATTATGGAGAGGGGTTATTTTTTTTAATCCCAAATTTACCTCTAACCATTAGACTTCTAAAAATAATTTCTATGATTTCAGACCCTACTGATGTTGTCGCAGAGCCTACTGAAAATTATGAATAAATAAGTCATTGATTAACATCTGTAAAGAACTTTCTTTTACTTTGACAAGGTTTTTGCCTCATAGCTTACAACCAGAACACTTAAATATTCTTTTTGTTTTTTAGCTTTATTGTGGTATAATTCACAAAAATTGTATGTATTTACAGTATATGACTTGAATTTTGATATTAAATTTTATTTTATTTTTTGCCGAGGAAGATTCACGCTGAGCTAACATCTGTTGCCAGTCTTCTTGTTTTTTTTTTATATGAGCCACCTTCACAGCATGGGCACTGATAGACGAGTGGTGTAGGTCCATGCCTGGGAATGGAACCCAGGCCACTGAAGCAGATCAAGTCAAACTTAACCATTAGGCCAGGGGGCTGGCCCAGATATTAAGTATTCTTAAAATTGGAAAATCACAAATCAGTTACTGACAAATCACCTGTGGCATCTCATTGTTATAGGTATTGTTTATATGTCATTATTAATTATTTATATGTTGGAATATATATTCTTCAACTTCATCAATCAGTTTTACAAAGTAGTATCCATGAATTTCAGAGATAGATAGGAGGGTTCTAAAGGGTATTCAGATTTTTATGTTTCTGAAGGGGATCAGAATATGCCACCCCAAAATCTGCCACTTTGACATAAAGATATTTTGAGCTGAAGGCAACTGAGAAACAGCAAACATAGGAGGAGCTCTCTATTTGCCTAAAAGCAGGGCATATACTTCCCTTTTGTAGAGGAAATTTCCATTTGTAAAGGTGTCCCTCTATAACCCCTATCTACCATTAGTTTCGCCCATATATATCTAGTCATCTTCCCAGAATTTACCCCCCCAGAAGCCCAAACCCCCTTTTCCTTTGTCTAGTCACCTCTCCACAATTGATCGCCCTTTATTAAAGTCATATATAGGTCCCCAGGTCTAACCACCTTTTTGGGTTTTCACCTCTTTTCTATGAAGTCTCCATTCATGTAAAAATATTATCATCAATGAAGAAATATATGCCTTTTCTCCTCTTAATCTGCTTTTTGTCATTTTAATTCATAGGCCCCCAGAAACTGAACCTCAGAGGGTAGAGGAAAAGCTTTTCCCTTCGCTACATTTTGAACTCATGATTTGCTGACGAATTTATCATCAAAAAGATGTCAATTATATTTATTCATAAATATATAATACCACGAGTTCATAAAGTATTGGCATTGGCCTCAGAGATTATTATCTAGTTCCTGATTTACACATGAGAAACCAAAGCTTAGGGTTTAGGCAACTGAAAAAGCACAAATAAATTACATTTTTAAAAAATAAGGGGAAGATGAAAGGGAGAAAGTAGCATAAGAACAAACAAGAAACAAAGCCAAGAGGGAGAAAAGTAATACCTTTAGTGGGGTGTGGCAGGGTGTGACTCACCAAAGCCTACAAACTGCCAATCTCAGTCCCTGGGATCCACATAGAACAAGAACAAGAGAAGTGGTGGGTGTAGTTTTACAGCTTTGAACAAAGTCGATACTTCCTATCAAGGGGAAATTGTTGCTGGTGGAGAACTGTAAAAGCAGGTGACAGGGTGGACAGAACCTCTCTGCATCTAGGTTGACGTTTTATACCACCTGATTACCTTGATTTGCTGTTATCTGAAGTGGTGTGGGACAGGAAGAAGGGTGCGTTGAGTACATTTTAAACTTTTATATTTGGAAAGTTTTTCTTATGTGTTTATCCTGGGGCTTTTTAATCTAAAGGTATAACTTTAAAAATACAATAAATAAAACAGAAATAAAACGTAGATCCAGTAAAACATAATGGTTGACCTTTAGCTGCTTCTACACAAGTTTTAAATTGCATTTTAAATCTGTTCAGGCAATCCAATGTGTTATTGATCAGTGTGATCTGAGAGCATTTGGATGGGACTAGGACTATATAATATTTTAAAATTAAGAGCACAAATTATCTTCCCATTTAAACTGGCCACTTAATGAAAGCTATGTTCTGTTAGCACAAACAAAAATCAGTCATTGCGTGAACATCAATTCATCATTAAAAAAGGCTTAAAAACAATTCAAATACTAAAAGACAGTTGATACAACTTCACTTTATCAAGTGGAACTTCAGTGAAATTCAAGAGAACATATAATTACTGAGTTTTTCCTAGGTACAGAGCAGAGTGCTAAACATCTGGGGTACCAGAATGAAAAACTCAAGCAACCCAGATTATTATCAATAGGCTGTAGGAAGACAAAGAAAAAAATTTCTACATGTAATGAAAATAAATGTATTAATCCCTCACTCCCCATAAAAACACAAACAAATACCTTTTAATCTCAGTCTGTTTTAAAAACGTCTTTGCTTTGAGCCTTTCTTTTCATTGTTTTTAACAGTCCCTCTTTCTCAAGAGCCTGTATCTTGAATGGCTGCACAGAACAAGGCCCAAAGAAGGGGAGTGGAATGCTTACTTCTGGAGTCTATGAAATCACAGGTGGAATCTAGACTCATAAGATGTAGGAGCCATGCAGGCCTCTGGAGTCCTCTAACACAACTGCTTATGTCAAAGGCCCCAAATTGAGCTGTGGTGATGCTAAGACGGGAATCAGCCCTCTTGACTCTTAAGCAAGGGCCCTAATGGAAGCCAAAGCCTGTCTTGTCTTTGGCCTATGTATAGGATACAGTCATTCCCACTCTTCCAGAGTACAGCTAAAGTCCTAGGGCTAAATAAGGTGGGAATAAGCTTCCTTCATCCCCTTTTAGATTAGAGGAGGTCTAGGCCTGCATGGGGCCATCAGAGTGGTCCATGGTCCAACCAGTGGTCCATGCCCTGGTTCAGACTTGCTATAGATTCCCAAACAAGACCAGAAATGGATTAGTCTCTACTACTAAAACATATGACCTAGGCTCTATGGTAATTTGATGCACCACTTAATATAAAATCAGGCTTTCCTCAAAATATGATTCTAGGCAATTTATTCTCTATTGAGAATATCAGACCTTCAAAATGGTTGGGAAAGGAGAGGAAGACGGGCCATTTAAAAAAGCATTTTTAAAAAAAGCATTTACATTGAATACTGCAGTCAGAATTTTTCGTAGGCAAGAAGTCTTATTTCAAATTCACTGGTGGAATCTATAAATATATCACTCATTTCCTGGTTGCTTAGGCCATTAAGGGTCTAATCTATTTCCTGAGCTGAAACTAGCTAATGGAAAAATATTTAGAATAGTAATCATCTAGTGAGATGAGCATTTGGCATCTATTCACCCAAAACATATTCTTGGTCATAACTCCCTTCAGTAATTTATATGGTTTCTAAAGGAATAATCTCACTTTTTATAATGAAAGGTCTTTGCTATTAAAACATGGCGAGGCTCCCCCTTTTCTACCCTGAATATCTAATGAATAAGGGCACCCCTCTCTGACATTCTTTAGCCTCAACATATGTGTAACATGAGGTAGGGAAGTGGACTACCTGCTTTCCTACCAAGCAATTCATTAATGAAATCACTAAACAAAAAATAAAAACAAAAACATGAGGTCAATATTATTGTCATAACAAAACAGATTTTTTTATTTACATGATGGAAATCTGTTAAATAAGCTTATTACATCACCTATTTGCAATACTGCCCCAAAGCAGCAGAGGTCCAAATCACTGACAGCAAACTATGGTGTGTGGATGCTGGATTCACACTGGGCAGCCCACAGTGTAACACTCAACAATATTTCTCAATGTTTCATGCCCACAAGATTCTTTCTCTTTTGTGGCCAGCACTTAGCACACCTCTGACACATCTGTTATTACGTGGAGGGTTCAGATGGCAAACTAACTTTTTATATTTAGCCTCAGAGGAGTGTTATTCAGAAGGTAAACATGCCAGAGGAAAACCCCAAATGCAGGAGAGAGCCAAGTGTGACTTTAGGGTGATCTGTACCATTCCTCCCTTCCTTCAGCAAAGTTTATCAAGAGTTGTCTTTGAAAATACTGTACAAGAGCCAGGGTTGGGCTGTGGGGCAAAGCCAGCCTTTGAGTTGAGACCTAGGGGTGTGGTGCTCATGAGTTATGCACAACTCTGAAATCTGAGGCCACCAGAGGAAATTTCATTTAAATCAGTATCTGTAAAGTACGGTTTATACAGAAGATAAAGCTCAGTATAAGGTGTAGTTTGATTAGACAGAAAGATTACTAAACTTCAAGAAAAACACCCTGCTTTCTTCTTTTTTTTTAATACGAAACGCTTCACAAATTTGGCTGTCATCCTGGTGCTGGGGCCATGCTAATCTTCTCTGTACTGTTCCAATTTTAGTATATGTGCCGCCTAAGCGAGCACTGCTTTCTTTCAAATAGAATCCTTATACAAGTTATTACCTCTTCATAATTCAGATGCCAATCAGTGGTAAAGCCATTTTATATGTTTTGGCACAGAGCATTAATATAATTATTTCTGCTCTAAAATGCCTCAATCCACATCAGAATTTGTAATAATACAGTTCCATTCCTTTTAGAAACATCTCATAAAAAACAAAAACATTTAACTTCATTTCCTTAAGAAAAATAACAAATTTCTGCTAAAAATGACCAATATCGTCTTTAAAGAAATTTGATTATCAAAGCAAAATAGAAACTCTGTTCTGTCTGCTTGTCACACCCCATACAGTCATTAAAATCAGTTGTTAAAATTTTTCCTCATGAGTTTCACATTTATCATAGATAAATCTTTTTATAACACACTGCCCAGTGGTGTTGTACACAGGCAGAAGCATTTCTTAACCTCAGCAGACTTACAACAAGCCCCTGGAATCAGCCAGGAAAGGAAAATTGGACACTGTAACTTGTCAAAAAGAAAAGGCATCAAAACTCAGTATCAGAGATTCGTACGTTTTATTGCACCTGCTGATGAGACTATCTCGTTGGGCTCCTGACACCAACTGGCTTGCCACTGCTTTGTGCTTTTCTAGTCAGAATTTGAAGTGATGGAGACCAAGAAGCAATTCCCCACACGCTTGAATCTTCCTATGCTCTTTGGAGACCTGAACAGGATAGGCTTCTTTTTTGCAGTTCTCACAGTTAATATTTCCAGGTAAAAGTTTACAAAAGTGCAATTAATTAAATAAAAATTAAATATTTGATTCCCACACCACCAAACTCAACTAACTAATTGAAAGATAAATTCTAGTGTGTGACAACTTTAAAGGTAAGCTACTTTTATTTAGTCTTGGATAAAACTGCCACTGGAACAAAATTGGGGCAACTCAAGACTCTAGAAAAACTAAAGTAGTCAGAGAATTACAGTGTCATCTGACCGCACTACCATGATCGGAAATAGTTCTAATGACAAACAAAATCTAGGTCACATAAACACAAGAATTTTTAGAAAGGTATTCCAACTTTTTCACTGAAAATATAAAAAATTATTTAAAACAGAAATGAAAAAAATTGCTTTTAAGACTATAATCTTGAACAAGGAAAAAAAACAAGACAAGTACAAAAAATTTATTCTCTTCATTAAAGTAATAAAATTGGACTTCTACACAATTAGAGAAAATAATAAGAATACAGCAGAATATATTATACTTATGGCACTTAACAAGAATCATGCAGCCCCTGACTTCACATGCGGCCCCCATGCCACAGGCTCTGAAGCTGATTTGCACCAGCCCACCACATCCAGACTGGAGGGAAGATGCTCCCATCTCTAAACCCTCAGAAAGCCCCACATGTATGGGGGTTTTAAAATGTGATTTTACTCTACTGTTTTTCTATTGCTGTACAACAAATTATCATAAACCTAGTGGCTGAAAACAATACTAGCTTCCAAGCTCTTTCAGGTTGTTGGCAGAAGGTATTCCTTGAATTTTAGGAATGAGGTCCTGTTTCCTTGCCAGCTGTCACCTTGGGGCTGCCCTCGGCTCCTCAAAGCTGCCTGCATTCCTTCTCCTGTGGTCCCCTCCATCTTCAAAGCCACAATTGCGCGTGGAGTCCTTCTCATAACTCCTATCTCCTTGACTTTCCTTCTGCCACCAGCCAAAGAAAGCTCTCTGCTTTTAAGGCTCATATGATTAGATTAGGCCCACTCAGATAATCCAGGATAATCTCCTTATTTTAAGATCAACTGTGACATATAACATAACATAATCACAGAGGACATATCTCATCATATTCATAGGTTCCAGGAATTAGAGTGGGACATATTTGGGGGGCCATTTAAGAAATTCTGCCTACCAAAAAAATCAAGGTAAACAAAATAACAAAAGCCAAATGGTTTTGTGAACTCGTTCATGTGTGAAACAAAGATATTCTAAATTCCTCACACTTGGATAAGCAACATATGCAAATGGTATAAAATTAAAAAGATACAAAAGATATATAGCAAAAAGTAAGACTTTCTTCTAATACTGCCCCTTAGCCCCAGTTCCACTCCCTGGGAATAACAACTGTTTATTAGTTTCTTATGTCTCTTTGTAGAGAGATCCATATTTATTAAATCACATATATTTGGGAGGCCTGGTATTATCTGTTCCTGAAAGATTTGATAGAAGTCCCTTATTAAATCACCTGGGCTCACTCAGGCTTTTTGAAGGGGGTTGGGGGAAGTAATTCTGTAGTAAATAGTTAGTTTAGATTTCTAATTATCCGAGGTTAGTATTGATTTTTCTATTTTCCCAGAAAATCATCCATTTCATCTAGGTTCTCAAATTAATTTGCACAGGATTGAGCAAAATATTTTCTTATAATTCTCTAATTCTTTTCTGTTTCTATCATTTCCCCAAAATTATTTCTCATGCTATGCTGTCTTCCCTACCCACCTTTTAATCTTATTAAGCTTAAAAATTAAGCTTATTAATCTTTAATCTTATTAATCTTATTAAGCTAAAGACTTATCTGTTTTTTTTTTAAAGAACCAGCTCTCTTATTAGTCTCATCAAATTTTTTTCTAATTCATTAACTTTTATCTTTATTCCTACCTCCTATTTTTCAGTTTGTTTTGATCATTTTTCTAACTTTTTGAGTTAGATACTTTAGTTATTTTCTTTCTTTCTTTATTAAGATAGGTGCTCCTGAAGTCTGCTTTAGCTTGGTCCCATAGGTTCTGATATGCAGTGTTTTCATTGTGTTTTTTCCCCTAGATTTTCTATAACCTGTTTGGTTTCCTCTGTGATCCAAGAGTTGTTCAAATAAAAATTTTAAAATGTTCAGGTGATAAATTTTTTTTTCTAATTCTTTTCTTAATTTCTAGTTTTACTGCAATGAGATTAGAGAATGCTATATGTATTGATTTTGCTTTTTGGAATTCATTGAAGTTTTCTTTATGGTCTATTTTTGTGAATGTTTTACTCAGCATTTAGAAAGGTCTCTTCTTAGCTTTCAGGATATAAAGTGACAATTATCAAATAGTTACTTTATTCATTATTTTTATTTGGGTTTTCTTTTTCTTATTTTTTGTCCACCTGATCTCTTATGTAGTAGGAGAAGCAAATTAATATTTCCTACCACTATCGCGTAACTATTTCTCCTCACACTTCCTGTAGTTTCTGCTTTATTGATGATAGTGGTATTTGCTGTTATGAATCATCCTTCTTTGCCTTATTTAAAACTTTTTCCTCTGAATCCAATCTTGTCTGATATTAAAGATGCAGTTCCTACTTTTTGTGTGTTTTCTCAGTAAGCTTTTGCCCATTTTTTTTTTCAATTGTGTCTGTGTGATTTTTTCAATTGTGTCTGTGTGATTCTTCACTGAGTCCATTACCCTGCTTCTTCTTTATGCCTAATCAGGGCCAAAGAAGCTCCTACTGCCAGCCCATACATCCCATGCCATTAGTCTAAACTGGGCACTATTGGTTTGTCCGAGATCTGAAGCTGTGGGTATCTTTCTTCAACTGCATTATCTGTTCTTCACCACATATTGTGGTTTGGCTTTGCACATGTCTCCTAGTTTCTTTGAAGATGGGGTTCATATTTCTTTTTTTTGTTCTCCTTGTGCAGGTGGATGCCATGATCTTTGCTCTGCCATTTAAAAACTAGAATCTAGAATCTGTTCTTGCCAATTCTTCACCACTATCCATTCCCTACATCATGCTCTCTGGCCAAAGGCTATGCTGTACTGTGCTCTGCAGATGTTCCTGATAACAGTACTTTCTGGTCCTTAGTCCTCTGAATGAGGAAGGCAATTTCTTATCTGGCTCTTTGAAATTCCTCACATGGTTTCTAGGCTATTCTACATTGCCTATCTTTCTCTACCCCAGAAGCTTCTGGAAATCCTACTCTTGTCTCTGACTCATGTCTCTCTCTTCAGCTTAGTTTAGTCTTACTGAAAGTATATTTTTTACCAGCAAATTCAAACTTGACAGTAAACCTTAAGACAAATTAATAGCTGGGCCACATTCTGTTCCACCTACTATGTGAAAAACCCTCTCTTAGGCATTAGTGAGGCAAACCAAGATGAATGCCTCAGGAACTCATAATCTAGTAGAATGAAAAGAAATACTGTTCTCATATCTTTTTGCTAAATGCATATTTCCACGTAGTCTCTTCAAATGCCATGTTGTGTCATTAGCATTACGCATCTTTCTCTGGGCCCTCTCTATATCACATATTGACAATTAGAGGTAAACTGACTTTCCCTGTTCAAAGTCTGTATCCTCTTGAGGTGGGCATAAAACTGCTATTGTTCATCAGTCCTTGCCTCGGTTGCAGAGCCAAAATAATAAATATTGAACTCATAGAGCAGTTGTGAAAATTAGGATCCTTTGGCTACAAAAAATACTCACTTAAGTTATCTCAAGTAACTGTGTGTGGTTGTGTGTGTGTGTGAGACAAAGAGAGAGGGATATCAGTGGGAGCACTATTGTAAGGTTTCACATGAAAATAAGCAACAAAGGTATGCCATGTGGCTAGGCCTCACAGTAATTCAAGGAAAGCAGCTTAACCAGGCCTCGTGAGAAGTACAAGAACACAGATAGAGAATTTCAAGTTGTCCAAGATTAGATAGATGTGCAATGATTTGGTTAGTTCCTTATCCCTTTGGCAGCAATAATTTGTTGATCATACTCGCCCTCTACAAATATCAAGTAAAATGTTTGTATCCCCCCACACACACTTTTTAAAATTTTCATGACTTAGCTTTTACTTACTCATCACTCTTGCTTACTTATGGCTTCTACTGACTCATGTCATCTTTGCCTGCCTTTTTTCTGGTTAAGTAGTTGACTTCTGTTCCTATCAAACAATTCTCTGGACCTCAAATTTAAAATTTCCTGAGAGAGAGGATCTGATCATTCTACTATGTCACCATCATCAGTTAGATAAAGCACTCATGCCAGGTCATCTAATGGGTCAGCCTCCAAACAGCCTGACTGCTTTAGGTCAAATGTAGATGGTAACATCAAGCATACAGAACACGGCCACCTACATGCACTGCCTAGAGTTGGTATCCTCAGGAAGGGGCTATAGGTAGGACCCCTTAGAAAAGGACTATGGCTATAGAATACTCCTAGATTTGGCCTACCTAGTACAGTGGTTAGGCTTTCCTCAGCCCTGATTACCAACTCCATGCATTTTACCCCAGGTTCTCTATGACTTCCAAGAAGCATTAGTTGTGTGTAATAGACATGCTTATTTTACTGCATTTCAAGCTTTTCTTTTATACTTAAATGTAATCACTACCAAGACAAAAGTCCATATAGTCTATACCACCAAAGGCATGAGAATTTAGTGTAGCAAGCTAGAAATTCCTTGGAAAGAGTTATATCAAATAGCACCTACTGCTAATTTTCCAAGGGGTCAAAGTGATTAATATACATACTGCTATAAAGGAAGCATCCATTCAGTACTTTAGGCACTAGTGTGCCTAGAAGAAATTGGAGCTTACTTATAATTACATTTTTGCCACCTAAGACCACATAGGCAAAAGCTCTTTTATTTCACTTATGACAATTTAGAACTGAATTTCACTTTTCTTATCACAGTCCCTACGAGAAGAGGTTTTGTATCATCTTATGGGCTGGGAAAGAAAATAATTCCAGAAGCCAGCAATGCCATATGCTAGATTACAGGTATACTGGATGCAGAGAATAAACTGCTATGGTTTTAGAATTTCAACCAGGGCACAGCTGTAAACTTCAGCCTGGCCTAGCACCTGAACTGAGACAATAAATGCCTGATTTGGTACAGACATCTGTTTGCCCAAGTCTAGCCATATGCCACTGGAATCGAAGAGGAGGCAATTATCCCCAGGGCCAGAGTGTATTCCTTTAAAGCTCCTGTGGGGGCATGTGTCTAACCTGTCCCTGTATGTGCGATTTGCCTAATTCTTACAAAATTACAAACTCTGCCAATCATAAGAATAATCTAATAGTTTTTTTTAGAGTTCAGAATTGGAGATATATTCATCAAACAAAGGGGATATAAATTTAGATAAATTCCTTAAACAACAAACATTATCATAATGATGTTTTTCATAAAAATACTTCCAATTGCCAGATAATGACCCATCTCTTAAAGGCACATTACTGATGTGGTTAAAAAGAAATTCTCTATAGTGAATAATCCAGAAAATGCACACTACAAGGAACACTTTTCATATCAGTCAGACACATACCATACTACTTTTAGCCTTCATTCAGTTTTCAACCAAGGAGTTAAAGCACTTACAATATCAGTATTCCAGGAAATATACTGAGAATTCAGCATATGGAACTGAATTTACCTCTTGCCCTCCCTCAAGAGAAGGAGTGATGAAGGGCCAGTAAGGCAAACAGACTGATAAATAAGTAATAAGAAAACAATGTAAGAGTATGTCTAACTGGCTAATCCACTGGCCCAAGATTCAGAGGGGGATGTTCTGATTTCAATGTGTCCCACCAGAGATATGTACTTCTTCTGAAACATTTTGCATCTCTCACAAAAGTGTTTACCATGAAATATCCTGTGACATCTACTACCAGATGTATACAGGAAGAAAAGATATTTGTCAGTTTTAATTTTATGATTATTTTGTGTCCCAGTGTGTAAATTTGATTATATGTGAAAGTTAAACTAGGCAAGGAAGGGAGAGGTGATCAAGGTCATCAACTCTGTTTCGCAATGAGGGTGCTATTAGCAGGTGGGAAGAAGTGGCAACAGGAGTCTAAATCTGTGAAATGAATTACTGGGCCACAGAGAGCAAGAGTGATGGTTATTTTATAGGGAGAATAGGAAGCAATGATATCCTTCAACTCTTCTCTTGTACTTCAAGCATCTCAAATCCCCTCACCCCCTGCACAAACCTCCTAATATGCCAATCTACTCACATTGCCTGGTCACACATGACAGCAAACATACACAGAAGAAAAATGAATGGGAATGAAATTAGGTCCTTGGTATCACTCTGAAAGAAAATTAACATCTTCTTTCAATGTGATGCTAGCTGCTGAAGTAGTTAAATCACAGTATTCTGGTGATTTAAAATAATGGAAGTCTATTTTTTGTTCATGAAAAGTTCAGCTAGCAGGAGGGTGGGGTTGGGGGGTTTCTGAACTACGTAGTCATTTAGGAACTCTGACCTATGGGGAGTCTATCATCTTCAACATATGGTTTCCAAGGTCACTTTCAGTGCCAATATCCAGCTGGCACAGGGGTAGACAGAGAGCATGGAAGCTATATGGGAGATTTCTTTTTAAACCAGTCAGATCAAAGGAAGAAATGTACATCACCTTTACTCTAATTCCTCTGCCCAGACTCAGTGACACGACTATGCCTAACTGCAGAGGATGCTGGGAAATGTAGTCCCAGCTGACCAGCAAGAAGAAAGGAAAACAGGTTTGGTGAACAATTAGCCAATCTCTGTCACAGTGTCTTTCCCAGAATATTACACTTTATCTGCAAATACACTCAGCGCTTGCATCCTAGGAATGTGAATTTAAAAGCTATGTTTATTACAATGAAATTCTACTACTTAACAAATTTGCCTCCCAACGAAATTTACTGTAAAATGGATTGCCTGTAAAAGGTAAATTTTCATTATCATTACACACTGGCTTATTCAAATATGAGTTCAACTACATAAAAATATTTAAAATCTCATTAGTTCCCTTATATCAAATAGTGGTACTGTCTCCACTTGCATTTTTTACTTGTCAAGCTTACTATTTCTAAAACTCAACATTTCTAAAACTGAACTCATGATCTTCCCCTCCATATCTCCTCCTGACTTCCACAGCTCAGAAAAAGACCTCTGGACAACCAGTTATTCAAGCCAGATGCTTGGAAATAATCCTTTATATCTTACTCTCAAACCCCATCTAATTTATCAGCAGGTTTTACTTTCAAAATATATCTTGAGTCTATTAATTTTTTCCAATTTCCCTGAAACCATGTCAAATCCACTTCTCACCTGCATTACTGCTGTAGTTTTATTTCTACTTCTACCTTTAGAGTAGCTCTTTACCTTTAAATTTTCTCAATCTATTCCTTCTCACATAAGTCAGACAATCTCTTGAAAACCCTTAAAAAGATTTGCATTGTACTTAGGATAAAATCCAAAATCCTAACCAAAGCCTTTGAGGCCCTGCAAGAATCTGGTCCCTGGCTTCATCTCCAACCTCATCTGCCAGCATTTATTTTGCTCAATCTGTACAGCCTTTTGGTTCCTTGAAAGATCAAACGCCTTTCTGCCTAAGGGCCTTCCCACATAGTATTTCCTCTGTCCAGGAAACGTTTTTTTTTTTTTTTTTAACCATGAAATATATTTTCATATAAAACAATGTAATTGATGTATACAACTCCCACTCAATTCAAGCACCACAGCCAAAATAGGCAATTATCCCAACTGTCTCCCTCTGTGAAGAGGTATATGGAGGGGATGGGCCTTTCCCCCTAGCTTACCTATTGACAGAGAACCTTTTAGAAGTCCTGGCTTTGTCTTTGTCCTCTGCACAAGACCTATTAAAGTCTAAGATCTAGGCCACCAGGGATCAGAAAACACCGAAAAAACAAAATACAGGTTTAGAATTCACTTATATCTCAGGATTCAGGTTTCCACATAATTTCTGGCTCCTAAAAATTTTCCTTATGTTCCTACTAACTCAGCCACACATTTAAAAATATGTTTAAATTATTTTATCCAGAAGTTTTAGATGTTCTGTACCAGAAGGGTTTATACTGTCATCTAGTCCATCATTTTGCCAGAAAACAAAGATCTACAGCATACTTCACTACTCCTTTTCAGCAGGCTAGCTTCTGTCAATCTTTCAGAGATTCAGCTTAAAATGTCACTTCCTCAGAAAAGTTTCTCTTGATCCTCATTCCCCAATCTAAATTGGCTTCTTACTATTTTCTCTCTTATAAAAAACTTCTCTTCTCCTTTATTACAACTTTTGATTTAACATTATTTTTGTGTCATCTGTCCCTTCTGTTATCCTGTAAGCTCCCGGAGGACGGGAATCTTGTCTGTCATGATCATTACTGAACAGAATGCCTAGCGCAGTACTAGGACACAGTATGTGCACAAAATATCTTAAATATTAAGTAAAAGAATGAATAGATGCAATTTAATGTAACCATATTGAGTCAGAGTAGACTTAAATCTTGTAAGTGACTGATAAACACTGGCAATATTAAACAGCTTTTAAACATTAACTGCCCTCAAAAACTATGCAGTATAGTATAAGATTAATACAAAAAATAGTGACTTAAGAGAGGTAGCAAAGCACGACTCTAGAAGCAGACTGCCTGGTTCTAGATTTGAATTTTGGCTCTGTCCCTCATTAGCCAAGTGGCCTTTGTTAGAGACTTAAAGATTCTGTGCCTGTTTTCTGATCCATACAATCAGGTCAATAAGAGTACTTTGTGATGTTAAAGTGATGATTAAATGACAAACATGCCAGGCATCTAAGGAAGGGAGATGTAATTGTTGCTGCAGCTGTTAGCATTACAAAGTTCATGTTAACCAATGGTGCCTTCAAATAAAAATGACAAGTTACACAGAATCAGAAGGGAAAAATATGTAGGAGCAGCAAGCTATAGAAAGAGACTAGTTGCAGATGCACCAGCAAGAAGCAGGAGCATATGGCGACATCCACGAGCGAAGTAGGAAGGGCTGGTGTGGGTGCCCACTGCCAGCACACAGACATTACCAGCACAGTGGTTAGGAGAGAAGGGGCTGCTGGAGAGAGCTTGGGATGGCCCTGCTGTCTCCTTCTGCAACATGCTCACAGCACTTAGTTCACTCCATTCATCACCAACTCTCTGTGGGGAGGATGTCTTTGGATCTGATTTCAGGCTCAGTTCATCGCAAATAGTTGGGAACATCAGCCAAGTAGGCAAGATTAAGTTGTGTGCCTTTTGAAAGCATCTCTGGGCATTAAAGGCAAGTTCTGTCTAATGCAGCAGTTTCCTGAAAAAGTGCAGAAGTCTACTCATGACGGACAGCTCCAGCCCAGCATTCCAAAACTGAGCTTTCCATCTGCCCAACCCTGCTCCTCCCCATATTGTCCCCATCTGGTGGTCGCATTGCCCTTCTCCGTGGTACTTCGGCCAGAAGTGTGGTGTCATTCAAAACTGATGCCAAGTTTACTCACTCACTTGTATTGTGAAAAAAAATTTTTTTTAATTGAAAAAGCAGTATCAGCTCATGGTAAAAGAAATTGTATAAAAGGATAAAAGTATTAAAAAATCAAAGTAAATATTAAATGGCAAGGAAGTCTCCTTTCCACATCAAACTCTCAGCCCCCTCCTCAGAAACCAATTTAAGTTTTTTGTATGTACCGAAACATAAATTTGCCATGCATGTGTGTGGTA
Source organism: Tapirus indicus (assembly GCA_031878705.1). Taxonomy (NCBI): domain Eukaryota; kingdom Metazoa; phylum Chordata; class Mammalia; order Perissodactyla; family Tapiridae; genus Tapirus; species Tapirus indicus. The sequence goes on from CM062922.1 coordinate 84,501,833, forward strand.
AGCTGTTACAGGAATGGCTCCTAACCAGTCATGTCTTCTGGTATCCATTTCCCTTGCGTAGCCTCCTCTAACAATGAGCCTCCATGTGATTTATTTTGGTCAATGCGACACCGACAAATGTGACACAAGCAGAGGCTTGATAAGTGCTTGTGCACTGGGTCTTGCCTTCTTCAAAACCTAAGACCACAATGCTGTGAAGAAGCCAAGGGTGAAAACACATGTGGAAAGAGAGATCCTACTCTGAGCTGTCCCACCAACTGAATGCTACCACATGAATGAATCCAGAGAGAACGGCAGAAAAAACACCCAGCCAACTCACAGAATTATGAGAAATATTGTTGTTGTAAACCAGTAAGTGTGGGGATGGTTTGTTATGCAGCAATAGATAGCTGATACAATGTGCAAGCACAAATATGCAGATACGCTATTGACATTCCTTGAATTTAGTTTATGAAGAATAAAATGTCATTGATAATGATGAAATACATAAAGAGAATTTCATAGAAAATACAAAACATGATTATAACTTTATACATAAAGGAGGAACAGACTAGTCTACCATTTGGGATCTATATTAGCAGTCATTTGGTTATAAACTCTATTAATTTAACATTCTACCCTTTTAAAAAGGCTGTGGCATACACATCTTAGCCTCAGTTCTTCCAACACAGTTATTTTTAGCACAGACAACAAAGAAGTTTATTCAAATGAGACAAAAAAACTTTTAGTATTCTAAAACCATTGAATAATTATATGAAAAATCTAATAGTTAAAGATAAGGAATGGCTTCTGGTTACCCACAGCATCAAGAAAGTAAGTTAACCTTCTATCCAAGTCTTAAAGGTCCATAAAGGTGGAACATTCATAAATTTATATTTCATAATCCATGTAATCTACACAGTACGATAGGCACCCTTCTTAAAAACAGAATTCAGAGCAAGAAACTCAGCTAATTCACTTTTCTGTAGGAAGAAACTTGTTATTCAGTGTAACACATGAGGATTTTTCTGTTTATTTCCAGAGAGGATTTAAAGCCCAATATTCTTCATCTTAAATGAACAGAATTTGTTAACTGAATAAATATTTAATGAGTGACCTCTTTAATCCAGTTACTATGCTAGGTGTTGGATCAGGCATAAGGCATCTAGAGAGGAGCATGGTAGAGTCAAACCCTTGAGGAACTCACAGTGAAAGAAAATGACTCAAAACAAATATAGCAATAATGGTTATAACATTTTTTGTATACTAACTATGCATCACATTGTGCTAAGTTTCTTATAAATATTACCTTAATCCTCACAGTAATCCTATTACATAGATAGTATTACCCTCATTTTACACAAGAGACAACTGAGGTACAGGGAGTATAAGTAACTTGCCAGAGATCACACAGGTAATAAATAGAGAAGCCAAAATTGGAACGCCAACAACACGACTTCAGAAAACCACATTCTTAACTCCAACTGTGGTGCTCTAGTGGAGGAAGTGCCAGTTAGAATAAGTAACAGCCTAGGTTCCCAGAGGAGGTAATGTCTGATCTGGGTTTTAGAGGAGGTAATGTCTGATCTGTAACTGCAACAGAAATTGATAACTAATTTAGCCAGTGCTTCATACATATGCTTAGCTTTTAAAATTCTTACAACATCCTTGTGCAGTAGGTATTAGCCTCATTTCATGATAAGAAAAGTCATACTCAAGGAGATTAAGTAACTTTCAGTTAGTAAGTCTGTCAGTCAGTAAGAACTGCAGTCAGAATGCAAACCTAGGCTTGTCTGCCTGCAAAGCCCCCGCCTTTTCCAGGCACTCCACAGAGGGAAAGTATTCCAGGCAGAAGGGAAAAGATATGATGAGGCCAGGAAGAGCACAGCATATTGGTATGAAAGAAGGGGATGTGTGCCAAGCGGAGGAGTGTGGGCTTTATCCTGCAGGTAACAGGGAGCCAGTAGTGCTCTCTGAGGCAAGGAGAGATAAGATGTGGCTGGTTTTCCAGGCAGACATCTCTGGTGGTAATGAGTAGAGGAAACTACAGAAGACAAAAACCAAACCCAGAGAAACCAGTTAGTCTAAGGTGGCCATAACACCTCAGGATATAACAATATCGGGGGCCTGAAACTATGAATTCTGAAGTTTCTAAGAAGTTCCTACTATGTCAGACAATGTTCTTCAAAATTTTTCCCTCGCAGGGGCAATGGTTGCATTCTGGTTTCTTAAACAATGGCCATCCTAAAATTTGGTGAAATATTTTAGAATAAAAAGTTTTAAGTAAATGATCTTGGAAAAGAAACTAAGTCCCTATGTCCTATGTAGTATTCAAACTATGTTATTGCTTAAAATACTCATTTTAATATAACATAGATTTTCTTCTCTCACTGGACATCCTGCTAAGACATAACTTATCTACTTGCACAACTCACTGCCTCTCTTTTAGAAAAGGAGGGGAATAAGGGAAGTTGTGGTTTATATAAGATATGATACAATATAAAGGCAGGAATGTAAGAAAGTTAATGCAATAAGACCATACCAGAACAGGGTATATAAGGTAAATTAGAACTTTTAACAAGCTAACATGTGCCAGAGGAAATTCCTTGCCAACCAAGTGGGCTGATAGAAGTGGAGGGTGGAGTTGTGAAGAAAAATAGGATCTCTTAGATAATCTGAGAGCTTAGGAGAAAATGGGAGAACTTGAGTATGCTGACAAACAGGAAACTGTCATGTTGTCAGATGTTGGAGATACAGTCAGCATTATCAAGTAAGAGTCATGTTCAGAAGAGAATGTTTTCAGAGAAATTGGCATCCTGTTGACTATGAGAAAGACACTGTTATGGGCTAAATTGTATACCCCCCCAAATTCCTGTGTTGGAGCCCTAATTCCCAGTACTGGTATCCTTATAAGAAGAGGAGATTAGGACACAGTCAAAACAGACAGAAGGATGATCATTTGGGGACAGAGTGAGAAGGCAACGAGAGAGGCCTCAGAAGAAACCAAACCTGCCAACACCTAGATCTTGGACTTCAGTCTCCAGCACTGTGAGAAAATAAATTTCTGCTGTTTAAGTCACATAATCTGTGGTATTTTGTTATGGCAGCCCTAGCAAACTGATACAGACATGAAACTGGGGGCAGATATGAGACCCAGGAAAATAAGTACTACCTATTTAGGAACTGACAATGAAAAACTTCAACAGGCAGTAATAGTTATAGGAAGCACAGTGATCCTAAGGGTAAGGGGTAATAGAGGAAATGCAGTGCCTGGAAAAGAGAATGAATGAAACACTGCATAGAACACACTGATACATGCATAGAACCTGTGCCAAATTGAGTAAGTGAGGCTTCCCCTAACCTAAACTACATAATAGAACTTCTTCATGTGGTCTGTACTCCAAGCTTCCCTCACATAATAATGATAATAATAATAATAAATAACAAGTATTTGAAAGAGACCACATGAACTACATATTATAGCAATTTGGGTAGGAAGTGGTACAGGCAGGGAAGAGGGAAAGAATAGACATTCCAGGTGAAAGAAGCAACTCCCTCCCACAGGTAGCAATAGAAAGTCCTCAAACCAGAGGACTTGACAATGAGAAAGAACTGCCCATCTAATCACAACTATCAGTAACAGCAAGGAACATAATTGTCCCCTTGCAGTTTGTGTGCCTTTAAGTGGAGCTTCAGAAAGCTTGACAAACTACAGTTGGAGATATGTGAGTGACACTTAAAAATTTTCACTATCTTTTTTGCGTTACTATTCTCATTTACATGTTGTTTCCACCATTTCAAAAGAAAAGAATTTTTTTGCAGAAGTGGAGGTTAAGAGAGAAAAAGGCATAATAGTAAAATAAGTAAGTTCTCCAGAGTATTAATTAGACTTAGTTATATGCCAGCTAAATGCTAAATGGGTCCACGAGTTGGCGAAAGAAGAATATGAGTAAGTAAGTAAATATAATGTAATTATACTTCATACTCCTCAGAGTAGAGACACTGGCATCTGAAACAGCCAGGGTTGAAGTGTTTGGAACTCTGAACTCCCCAGGATCCAACGGCCCAGCCTTCCTAATCTAACCTATTTTAAACACCTAAGACATTTAAATTTATTTTTATTCCTACCTAAAAAAACAAAATTAAATTATTTCCAGTGAGCAGCAACAAGGGCACAGAGGAACAGCATATCTATTTTCTTGTCTAAATCAGATCCCCAAACACAAACTGTGAAGCACACTTTAAATATAATTTTAACATGAATTCAAACAGTAAAAAAAAAAAAAAAAAAAAAAATCAAATGTGGATCTCATTGTAAATAGTTGTGGGAAAATTATTTATCACCACTGTTTCCAAAGAATGAATGAGTTCTAACTTTATTCTCCAACACAAACATAAATCATAAAAACGAGATAAAAGGTAATTGGTAAAACACTGCAGAAAGGGATATGAAATATGAAAACTTCCATTTAAGAGCATAACCATTAGTCTTACTAAGTCTTTGGAAGACTGCTGAAAGAGACTTTGTTGCAGGGGAAAATAGAATACTTTGAGTTTGAAGGGAGAGAAACTACTAGTTGAAATAGTAGTTCTGAAGGGTTCTTTGTTGTTAATTCTATATGGAAAGCTCTGTCTGAGGACACTGTACCAAGTTTGGAATTCATATAAGGGCATAATGCTTTATTCCTATGATTTATTATTTCTTTTTCTAAAAAAAAAAGATGCCCACATAAAAATCAATTTTTATGTCTATCTTATTTTTCTTTGGGTAGGAGAATTTAATAACACATATAGATTAGTTCATGACACAATACCCAGGTTCACCCATCAAGTTAATTTTAAAATGTCTGTATGGGTTTTTCCTTAATAAACTGAAAGAAAATGACTGGCAGAAGTAGGTATAATGGTAGAACAAAATGGCAGAAGTAAATAAAGGAGACAAATGCATCCCAGCTGATGAGGAACAGCCAGAAAAGCTGAGTTTTCTAAATGTGGAGGGTGTCTGATGCCTGGACATCTGTAGCTATGGCCTGTTTTCTCCACCTGTTATCAACTGTTTCAGAGTATGTCCAACATTTACACATTCCCTGCTCATTTCCACAATACATGATTTGTGAGAGGCAATATCAAACTGTATTAATCCTGTTTTTGGGAAAAACAAAACAATGCCCCAAATCTGAGGTGCACTGAGGACTAAAAATGATAAGAGAAGCCTCAAAGGAAAAAAGAGGTAAATGTTTTGATATGGAAACTACCTCATTATCAATTTGTTATTTATCACATCTCTGTGTCCTATAACATAATAAACATTTCCCTAGTAGAAGATTATAACACTTTAACCAAATATTCCCATTGTGGTTGTCAATGTAGAGGTCTTTACAGGAAAGAAACACAAGATGCGGTTCCGTTAAAAAATGAACCCTTTCCATGGTGCACATACGGGCACACATTTTAGATCCATGGAGTCAACAAAAGCTTCTGTGTGGTCTCATTGCCAATTCAAACAAAGCCTCTATTTGGGAGATTACATTCTTGTTTACACACAGCAAAAATAGCCAGAAATAAATAGCAAACAGCAGGAAGAAACTAGAGATAAATTGCTTTTAATACAATTGTTCTTTATAGTTTTGCTCTAGTGTGAAAGTTATTTTCAAACAGTTAAATTCAAATCCACGGTTACAGATATGGAGGTCTTAGAGGAAAAAATATTAAATTTCTAGATAAACAAATTTACTGTATCCCATTAAAAACATGATTTGCGGGTGGCAAGATCAAATTGTATTAATTCACTCTGGGAGAGTGGATAATTGTCCATAATAGTATATAGGTAACTGACCTGAAGCAGAGCCTAGAATTTTCTGAGGCAAGTAGTTACCATGGTAACATCTTGTCATTGGTGGCCACCTCTCCAGCTTGGGGTAGGAAGACAATTTTGGTGTGTAAGAGGAAGATGCCAGGGCAGGACTTTTTGTTTTTAACCACTAGGGGCCCTCCTAATTTCCCTTGCTCTTATTGCCTCTGCCATCTTTGTTTATTCCTCCTACAATGCATTTCAAATCTCAACGATTAGAGTAAAATGGTAGTGATGGTCACTGTTATTAGGACAGAGAGAAGCAAGTCATACAAGCTGGCCATGGATTGCAAAATAGCAGTTGGCATGGTTTTGCTGCCACTAACTAACCTGAGCTAACAACTGAAAATTTTAAGCAGTGGTCAGTATTATTTTCCAATGTCACTAAACTGTCTTTAAAATGTAACCGTTCTTGGAGAAAAGAAGCTTTTTTCTTGGGTAACAACTAGCATTCCTCCTCCACCATTCTCCCTGTTCATGGAGTTCAACAATTCTTTGTACCTCTCCCCCGCCTTTTCTTGTGGTCTCTCAGTCCCCAATTGTCTCACTTTCTTTTCTACTAGTTGGATTCCATTATCCATCATGTTATCCACTCTCTGGCTACTAGCCTCATCTCCCTGACCCTGTGGTGTGCTAGGGTCAGCAACTAGGATCAGTTCAGAAGTGACTGTTAATATTTACAAATTGTGTGAGCCAGTTCTTAAGTCATTGGTACCTTGAAATTGGCCATAGTGGCAGTATTTATACCATGGAAATTGGCAAAAGCTACAAATCAGGGATTCTCCTTTTTCTCATCCCTCTTGTTTCCCCAAGATCCAGTATGTTAGTGTACAATTGCCCTGGACCCACTGTCCTTTCTTTGCCTTGTGCTGGCAAACCTCAACTCTGGGTCAAAATAACTGTCTGCTTTCTTCATGGATACATCTGGGCTGTTGAGTGTTTCTAGAGAAACTCACAAAACATTGCAGATTTTTGCCACTATGAATTCATAATCTCCAACAATACAGTCTGACAATTCTTTTGTGTTTTCCCAGTTGGTTCTTCCCTTCTCTACAATGTCCCTCTAAAAGCTTTTCCATGTTCTTTAAACCTCTCACTCTACCATATCCCCTTCATTCTAGAATCTGCTTGATTGAAATAACAAAAACCTTCACGTGGAATATTCTCAATTTCCTCCTCACCAAACTGCACATTCTCTTTATCTCCATCTATTCCTTGCTCATTCCATCCTGCTGTAATGGAAGAAAGGTCTATTCTTTTGAATCTCATCTCTGACCTCCTGGAGGCCTGTCTCTTGATATATTCCCCTTCTCTATCAAATCTTCAACTTTTCTCTTTCTGTGGGACTTTCCTTCTTTTTTGAAGATGGAGTGGTCTGGTTCCTGGTTATCAACCCTCATCATTCTCTAAGCTATAGTCACGTTGGCCTTCTCCTAGTTTCTTAAACATACTTACTCCCTCCCACCTCACAGTGTTTGCATATGCTGTTCCTTCAGTCTGGCAAGCCTTTTAATCTTAATTCAAGAAAGTTTTCCCTAAATCACCGAGTCAAAGTCAGGTTCCTTTGCTCTCTGCTCTCATATATCTTATGATATCCCTTCCGAGCACTTATCTCACTTTATAACCATACATTTATTAAGATGATTATCTAATTCATATTTTCTGCACAACAGTATAAACTCCATGAGTTCAGGGAGCACATCTGCTTATATTCAACCTTGTATTCCCTGGGTCTAGCACAATGCCTGGCATAGAGAAGATGTTCAATGAAGAAATTCGCTCATTAACATTTTTCAGCATTTAAAGACTCTACTTTCCCATTCTCCAAAAATCCACCTCAACCTCGTGTCTACTTATCTCTCTCTTGTACTTACTCTCTCTGGCTTGCTGGCTATCTCTTCCATGCTCCATTTTCTCCCCATACAAACCTTCTTAGAAGAGTTGTTTCATCTTCCTTTCCCCATTTACTCACCTCCCATTTATTCCTTGAATAATTGGCTTTTATACTTCATCACTCCACTGAAACTAGTCTCATTAAGGCCATTAAGGACCTCTTTATTGTTAACTATCGTACATTGTCCACTTTCCACTCCTCACACACCCTTCTGGGTGTCTTCCTGCCTTCTGTGTCTCACCAGCTTTTATTTCTCAGCCCATCTTTTATGTGTTAATGCATCTACCCTCAATCCTTGTCTCTGCTCCTCTGTAAGAATCACCCACTCCCATGGTTTCAATACTGATGACATTCAAATGTCCACTTTTAGCTTGGATCTCACTTCACTATCCCACTGCCCACTTGATATTTCTGTGTACTTGCATAGGAGTTGTCGATATACACCATAAATTTATCACGTCCAACACTTACCTCATTATCTTCCAACCTTGTAATTTGCTCTCCGTTTTTTGTTCCCTTTTGCAGTGTGATGACTACCAAGTTGCCTAAGTAAGAATCCTAAGTGTCATCACTGGCTCTCTTTCCCTGCCCTAATGCTCACATTTAATCAATAAGATCTGTTGATTCTATCTCGTGACTATCTCTGGAATCTGTCCACATCTCTCCAGACTATAACAAATACTATGGTCACTTCTCACGTGGATTACTGCAACCATCCCTTAATTGGTCTGTCACCAATATCTACTCTTACCCCTTTCAATCCATTCTCCACACAGCAGCCAGAACAACCTTTCTAAAACATAAATCTGATCATTTCTGTCTTCTATTTAAAACCCCTCAATGCTTCCTCCCCAAGATAAAATCCAAATTGCTTACTATGGCTTACACGGCTCTGCACCAGCTGTCTGACTCTTGCTTTCCTCTCTAGTCTTCTATTTACTCTCCTCATTCCCTATTCTCCAGTCATGAACCACGTTTAGATCTTGGACAGCTCCATATTTTCTGACCACTGGGCCTCTGCACATTCTCTGCATGGACCATCCTTCCCGCTGCCTCCATACACTCCTTAACTCCTGCTAATCCTTCAGGTCTCATCTTAACTCTTAATTCCTCTGAGAAGTACTCTTGCATAGTTTCTGGCACACAATAGACACTTATTAAATGACCTGTCTTTCCTAATTCCCTTGTTTTAGTTTAATGCCAGGTTTTGCGGTTTTAATTTTGCTCAAGTTATTTTACTAATAAAATACAAATGAAATAGGCTGATTTATATTTTAAAACATTCTTTTATGAAGATCTACCAACAGAATATTTTGAGTGAAGTGATGAACTTCACTACTAATGAGGTCCATCATAAACGTGGCATTTGCAACATTATTCCAAATAAAAATCAACTTAAAAAAAAAAAAGACTTGCTTCCCAGTCTTTGGAGAGTCATTCTCAGGAAAAGTTTACGTGTTCATAGAACTAAGGTATATATAGTACCCTAAGTTATACTACAGATGTTTTACTCTTCTAGTTTATCTTTTTATCAGAGCAATGCCAGCTAAATGAATTTCATTATGTTTAAAGACTCAAAATTTTATTATTTCATCATCTACATACATAGCACCTATTTGAACCATATGTGGCATGAAATATTGAATTAAATCATATACAATGTCTAAACTCTGACAGTTTTTGACTAACTAGAATGATAATTTCAATCAATTCAATCTAATACAATATAAATAGTATTGAATAAAATTATGTAGAAAAACAGGCAATCAGATCAAGAATAATTATAAAGGTTATGGGGATACATACTTGAATATATATAGGTATCCCATTGATAAATTCTTATGCTCTATAGAAATATCAATTTGTTTAACAAATTTAAGATTGTCCCACAGTACAGAGACTCATTTTTTCTGAGTCACTGAGCTCCCTTTAAGAATTCAATGAAAGCTTTACATTGTCTCACCAGGAATAACAAAATGCTCATATATATAAAGAAATTCAAATTTCTATTGATTCAGAGTGCATGAAGCCAAGATCCAAGTTTAAGAAGTTCTGCAATAGCAGAATTTTTAACTATAAGGTAAAAAGACTGAATAATGATATTCAGCAAAAGCTGACTTCCTGGGAAAGTGTAGGATATTCATACAGTAAGTAACCAAATGACTTTTCAAAGTAAAGTCTGATGGGTCAACATATTTTCTAATTTTAGCCTGGCTGAAACCACAAGAGCAGAGGGGATATCAGAATAATTTAAAATCATGTTAGTTAAATTTGAACAAATAAACACCAAAAGATATTCCTGATATTTAACAGTACACAGGTTTTAGAAGAATAAAGTTATTTATCCAATCCTATGTGGTTTATTAATACATCCTGTTGGTATACTCACAGAAATAAACCACATATGGAGCTCAGTTATTTTTTACCTGCAACTGTTGCATCTATTTTAGAACCAGTCAGTTCACTGATCACCTAGTTTTTTAAAGTTAGAGCAAAGTGATTCATTTTCTTGGGTAATTAAATGAGAAAATGTCCATTCAAAGAAGATACAACCATACACAAATACTAACTTTGAAAATAATTAAAATCCAAAAAAAAGTTTTATTACTTTTGACAGAAATTCTATCTTTAATCTTAAACAAGCTGTAGATAAGAAATTGTGAGTTCAACTTTTTTGCCTATTCCATGTCTGCAGTCACCCTTGTCTGTAAATGCTTTGTCTAACACAGAGCCTTGGTCCCTGAGTCCACGATTTCCTAAAATTTCCAGTTGCAGCATATGCTGCTGTAATGATGGCATGCTGACACACATCCTCACCACATTCCCACTTTCATCATTCAGTGTAACACCTCATCTTCTACAACCTCTCACAGGTTGCAGTATATCAGGATGTAGAAGGGGGAGCTGGTGCTAACGGTGACATAGGTCTTACCATTTTTTCAAAACTGCAAGCATTGTGAAACTGATTTAGCGGGTTGTGACTAGGTTTTTGGTTTGAGGAATTTTCTTGCAGGGAGAGGAGAGGTTTAAAATGACTTAGAATACAATACAGTAGAAGAGAAAACTTCAGAGTGCCTCATACATTGTAAAGGTAAGTATCTCTTCATATATACATACATATATATATATATATATACACGCACATATATATACGTACGTATGGATGGATGCTCAAGATCTTGATATAAAAGTTATTTTCAAATGTAGGTCTTGGTTTAAAAACAATTTCAAACCTTTAGATTGGAGACCTACGTTCTAGTCCCAGCACAATCCCCGAATACTGTACTCTTTATGTCTTCCTTCTCTCAACTTCACCTTACATCTGCCTCACAATCATGTTATAAATTAAAATGGTGTCCTGTGATATGAAATCAATACACAAAAATCTGTTGTATTTCTCTACACTAATAACAAACTATCAGAAAGAGAAATTAAGAAAATAATTCCATTTACAATTGCATCAAAAGGAATAAAATGTCTTGGAAGAAATTTAACCAAAGAGGTGAAAGATCTGTATATTAAAAGACATTAATGAAAGAAACTGAAGAAGACACAAAAAATGTAAAGATATCCCATGCTCATGGAGTGGAAGAATTAACGTTGTTAAAATGTCTACCACCCAAAGCCATCTACGGAGCCAATGCAATCCCTATCAAAATTCCAATGGCATTTTTCATGAAATAAACAATCCTAAAATTTGTATGGAACCACAAAAGACCTGAATAGCTGAGGATTCTTGAAAAAAAAAAAAAAAAGCTGGAGGCATCACGCTTCCTGATTTCCAACTATATTACAAAGCTACAGTAATCAAAACAGTATGGTGGTGGCATAAAAACAGACACATAAATCACTGGAACAGAATAGAGAGCCCAGAAATAAACTCATGCATATAAAGTCAATGAATTTACAACAAAGGAGCCAAGAATATACAATAGGGATAGGATAGTGTCTTCAATAAATGGTGGTGTGAAAACTGGATAGCAGCATGCAACAGAATGAAAGTGGACCACTATCTTACACCATTCACAAAAATTAACTTGAAATGGATTAAAGACTTGAACATAAGATCTGAAACCATGAAACTCCTAGAAGAAAACACACATGGTAAGCTCCCTAATATCAGTCTTGGTGATGATTTTTTGGATTTGACATGAAAAGCAAAGGCAACAAAAGCAAAAATAAATAAGTGGGACTACATCAAACTAAAAAGCATCTGCATAGCAAAGGAAACCATCAACAAAATGAAAAGGCAACCTACTGAATGGAGAAGAAATTGGCAAATCATATATCTCATATGAGGTTAATATCTAAAATATATAAAGAACTCATACAACTCAATAGCAAAAAAACAAACAATTTGATTAAAAAATGGGCAGAGGATCTGAATAAACATATTTCCAAAGAAGAGATACAAATGGCCAACAGGTACATGAAAAGGTGCTCAACCTCACTAACCATCAGGAAGATGTAAATCAAAACCACAATGAGATATCACCTCAAACCTGTTAGAGGGGCTATTATCAAAAACACAAGAAATAACAAGTGTTGGCAAGGATGTAGAGAAATGGGAACCCTTGTGCACTATTGGTGGGAATGTAAATTGGTATAGCCACTATGGAAAACAGTATGGAGGTTCCTTAAAAAATTAAAAATAGAACTATCATATGATCCATCAATTCCACTTCTGGGTATTTATCCAAGAAAACAAAAACACTAACTTGAAAAGATATATGCACTCCCATATTTACTACAGTGTTATTTTCAATAGCCAAGACATGGAAACAAACTAAATGCCCATCAATGGATTAAAAAAATGTGGTACATATACACAATGGAATATTATCCAGCTATGAAAAGGGATGAAATCTTGCCATTTGTGACAACATGGATGGACCTTGAGGACATTATGCTAAGTGAAATAAGTCAGACAGAGAAAGATAAATACCATAAGACCCCACTTATATGTGGAATCTTAAAGAAACAAAAAACAAACAAAAATAGTGAGCTCATTAGCTCATACAGAGAACAGATTGGTGGTTGCCTGAGGTGGGTGGTAGTGGGAGGTAAGTGAAATGGGTGAAAGGGTTCAAAAGGTACAAATTTCCAGTTATAAAATGAATAAGTCATGGGGATATAACATACAGCATGGTGACTACAGTTAACAATACTATACCGCATATTTGAATGTAGCTAGGAGAGTGGATCTGGAAAGTTCTCACCATAAGAAAAAAAATTTTGTAACGATATATGGTGACAGATGTTAACCAGACTTAGTGTGGTGATCATTTTGCAATATATACAAATACCGGATCATTATGTTGTACACCTGAAACTAACATAATATTATGTCGGTTATATCTTAATTAAAAAAAATGGTGTCCTGTGGGTAATGTGTAAATATCTAAGAAAAAGGTACTCTCCTTAGATAATGCAAAAAAACCACACAAAAAACCCTAAAAATTAAAAAAAAAAACAAAAACAAAATAACAACTCTATTATTACTTTTTAAAAAACATATTCATATCTATCTGTTCACATCCAAATAAATCACTCTGGTTGCACATGGCATTTTCATTCCAGGAAAAGTCCATTCAGATCATATTTTAAACTTGTATTCTAACATTTTCTGTTTCTGTATCTCTCAGATTCCATATTTCTGGCTTGACAATTGTTAGTCATCATCCTCTGAGGAACTTCATAAATTATATTGAGAAAAAAAATCTTGCTCTGTAAATTTCACATTTTTGGGTCGTTTTCTTGGGGATTTTGTTCTCAATGATTTTCCAACGCTATTAGATTTCCCGTGAAAACATTTAACTTTCTCCCTTACCTATACCTCTTAACTCTCTACTCTTTAATTCTTAGAAATGAATGTTTTATTTTAACAGATTTCTAAAGCACTGCCCCAGTTTACAATACTTTTCTCTGACAGCTCTGGAACAATCAGCTGGCTGAAGTCTACCTTTTAAACTTACCACCCACAAAATTCAGTCAAAGCCACCATGACCACTGGAATGTATTTTCAAAGTCTACAGACAAATGTGGCTTATACTTAGTCATCTGGCCCAGCCAAACGAAATAATCAGTCCTGAAGGTTTAAAAATTTACATTTCAGGATGAAGACTTCAGAGATCTAGCCTTAATATCTTTTTTTTTTTTTTTGTGGGGAAGACCAGCCCTGAGCTATCATCTGTTGCCAATCCTCCCCTTTTTGCTGAGGAAGACTGGCCCTGGGCTAACATCCGTGCCCATCTTCCTCCACTTTATATGGGACGCCGCCACGGCAGGGCTGACGAGCAGTGCGTCCGCTGGTGCCTGGGATCCGAACTCGCGAACCCCGGGCTGCCAAGCGCAGACTAAACCGCTGCGCCACCGGGCGGCCCCAATATCTTTTGAAAATGATCTCTTTGAATATAGAATTCATTTAAAAGACAATATAATTTTTTTCTGCTCAGTTATTCACTTTCAGCGTTGAATTGTACTTTTTAACATTTAGAATTTACTTTAAAATAAGTCAAAATTCAAAACAAAAGTGTTACACCAAAGAAGTGGTACAGTGGGTATGGTCTTAAATGAAGTCTACGTCAAAGTACATTTTGAGTGATGAGCTTAATAAGTCCATGGCAACTCTATCTTCTAATTGCTTAGTCCAAAATCTGTGGAATCATCTTGACTCCTCTTTTCCTCTCACATCCATGTTTAATATATCACGAAATCCTGTTGGTTCTCTTTCAAAATATACCCGGGTTCCAACCACCTCCATCTCCACTCCATCTCTATCCTCTCTGTTATTGTCCTGGTTCAATCCCTCATCATTTCTCAACAGGATTACTGAAAAACCCCATCTGCTCTCTCTACTTCTATTCTTACCTTCCTATAGTCTGTTCTCAACACAGTAGGCATTGTGACCCTCTAAAACCTCAGATCATATCACTCCTCCAGTCAAAACCCGCTTCACTCAAAGTAAAGCCTAAAACTGTATAATGGCCTACATTTTCTAGCTCCTTGTGAGCCCTCTAACTTCCTCTCCTTTACTCTCACTTTTATTCACTTCACTCCAGCTATATTGGCCTTTTTGCTGTTCCTCAAACGCACCAGGCATGAGCCCGTCTCAGGGCCTTTGAACTAGCTGTTGCCTCTGCTGGAATGCTCTTTCTCTAGACACCTCCATGACTAACCCATCTCCTTCACCTTCTCAGTGCGGTCTACTCTGACTATTTAATAACAACTGTAATTTTTTCTCTCTTCACCAATTCAGTCTTGCTTATTTTGTCCTACTTTTCCTTTTTTATTTGTGAGGAAGACCAGCCCTGAGCTAACATCCGTTGCCAATCCTCCTCTTTTTGCTGAGGAAGACTGGACCTGGGCTAACATCCGTGACCGTCTTCCTCTACTTTATATGGGACGCCACCACGGCAGGGCTGACAAGCGGTGGGTCTGCGGGCGCCCGGGATCTGAACCCGCGAACCCTGGGGTGCCAAGCGCGAACTAAACCGCTGCGCCACCGGGCCAGCCCCCTACTTTCCCTTTTTTCATAGCTATTTATCACCTTTTAACATTTAAATATATTCTTTATTTATTACACTGTTTATTGTCTGTTTCCTTCTGCAAGAATGTAAGGTCCTTAAGACCTGGGATCTTTGTTCAGAAAAGAAATTTATATTTATGTCATGGTTAGGTAAGAAGATTCCCTAGTATATTCCAGAGGTACAAGAATTAACATCAGTAAATTGGTTCCAAATTTTTAAAAAATGTGCTCTCTCACCTTGATACCATAACTTTCTGGATAGAGATTTCTATTTCAAGTTATTTTATAAAACTTGCTTAGTTTTATCAGACATATGATAAGGAGCAAGGTATCCACAGACATTTGGCAGGTGTGGGATGGGGGGAATGGGCAGATCAAGACTCAAAGCTTTCCAAGTGCCTTAGAGAAAGGAAAGCACTGCCTAAGTAGGCTTTTCCTGCTTTGTCCTAAAAAATCTTAAGACAGAGGGCAAAAGCTAAAGACTAAGTCAGCTGCCATGGAAACCACTATCACAGCAGCCCATTCTAGAGCCCGACCTATAAAATAAATATTTGTCTTCCTATTGTTACAATCTGAACCTTCCAATTTCCACTCTAAACCCTACTAGAAGGTACAGCTACTACATACATACCAGCCTGACAAAAAAGTCTGCGAGAGACGAGTTCATACACAATATTACCTTAAACATAGTCAAAATTCAGCAACACAGAGAGAAAGGGTTTTACATAATTTGCCATGTTATTCTGCATTCAAGTTCTACCTTTATTATATATAAGTTCATTTATCTTACCTTAATATTGCAAGCCTGCTCCATCAATCTTCTTGCATTTTCTTCTGCCCTGTATCTCTTTGGAAGCTGAACTCTGAAGAACTTTAAAGCACCTTCAAAATCAGCCTGCAGAAGATCTTCCTTTGAGGTCTGCAAAATAATCACCAAGAATCATCACTACATTTTAGCCTGCATTTGGGACAAATAGATTGAAAAAAGAATTTCTATTTTCCTGAATGCACTTTTATAGCTAGGATCTAGGTTAGTTCCAAAAATTTTTAGGTAGAGATTTCTAACCTCTTCACTACAAGCTGAAATAAGTCATCACAAATCCTAGAAGCAATATAAGAATTAATGAACAGGCTAACATATTTAATCTATATTACCTACAGATTAGAATGGTGGGTCCTTGAAAAGCTAACCAAGTTATAGCTCTGACAAAAAGAAAAACAAACGCCAGAAAAGGAAAAAATTTTAACCCTGGAACTAATCTGTGACTTTAGCTTGATGGGAAATTTTTTAATTGATGCCTTAATAGTTTATAACATTGTGAAATTTTAGTTGTACATTATTGTTTGTCAGTCACCATATAAATGCTTCCCTTCACCCCTTGTGCCCACTCTCCTCCCCCTTGCCCCTGGTAACCACCAAACAATTCTCTCTGTCCTTGTGTTAGTTTATATTCCACATATGAGTGAAATCATGCAGTGTTTGTATTTCTCTCTCTGGCTTATTTCGCTTAACATAATACTCTCCAGGTCCGTCCATGTTGTTGCGAATGGGACAATTTTGGCTTTTTTATGGCTGAGTAGTATTCCATTATGTGTGTGTGTGTATATATAAATATGTATGTGTGTATCTTTATCCAATCATCCATAGAGGGACACTTGGGTTGCTTCCACTTTTTGGCTATAGTGAATAATGCTGCAACAAACATAGGGGTGCACAAGCCTCTTTGGATTGTTGATTTCAGGTTCATTGGATAGATATCCAATAGTGGGATAGCTGGGTCATAAGGTATTTCTGTTTATAATTTTTTGAGGAATCTCCATACTGTTTTCCGTGGAGGTTGCACCAGTTTGCATTCCCACTAGCAGTGGATTAGAGATCCTGTTTCTCCACAACCTCTCCAACATTTGTTGTTTTCTGTCTTGGTGATTATAGCCAATCTAATGGGTGTAAGGTGATATCTTAGTGTAGTTTTGATTTGCATTTCTCTGATGATTAGTGATGTTGAACATCAATTCATGTGTCTGTTGGCCATCTGTATATCTTCCTTGGCAAAATGTCTGTTCATATCCTCTGCCTTGATGGGCATTTTTAGGATACTATTACAAAGCAGGCTGAAGACAGAGACAATGCAATCACAGCACGTCAGAGTTACATAATAAATACCTAATGAGAGGATGACTTTTCAACTCATGACAGTAGCAGCTCAAGTGAAGAAAATAGGAAATCGATCCTACATCTTAAAGAATGCTATGAAAAAGTAAATGAAGCAAACCACTTAACTACTAAACTTCTTATGAAAACCACTGTTTGCAAAATTTACTTCTTTAAGAAACAGCAACCACTTCGAAATAAATATATGCATGCACAGAAAAAAGACTGAAAGGAAATAAAATGTTTCTCTGGATGGTGGAATCATGAGGTTATTTTTCTTTATATTTTGCTGTATTTTCTGCAGTAAAGATTTTGTAATAAGAAAGACAAATATTTTAATTAACAACTGTAAGCTATCTTTGACAAGCACCATGATACAAATTATAGATTTAGGCAGACTGGGTACACAGAAGTAAGCCAAAAAGAAATTAGATGCTTTAAGAGTCAGTAATTAATTGTTAAAAACTTCAGTAATAAAATAAAAAAAAAAACCTGTGTTGGCTAGAATTCATAGAATTTTGTGCTAGTTCAAAATATTACTTTACTTAAATTCAAATGTAAAGCTGATTAACCTTAAAGACCGCATTAAAGGAGTAGAAGGAAGTCGGAAAAATTCCTGCTCATAATAGGGCCTGAGTTGTTGTCATCACCACCCTGGTCCACACCATTGTCCTCTCAGTGAGCTACTGCTGAAACTCCCTAACTGGTCTCCCTGTTTCTGCTCTTGCTCCCCACAATCTACTCCCCTTATAGCAGCCAGATGAGACTCTTTCAGATCATGTTGCTCTCCTGTGTAAAGCCCTTCAATGGTTCCTACTGTGCTCAGAATAAAATCCGTTTGGATTTTATCTTCACCACTGCCCACAAGACCTTTCATGACCTAGGGCCTCTGACTTCCCTTCCAGCCTCATCTTGAACCACGTCTCTCTTATTGTTCTCAAGCTTCACACACACTGGACTTCTTTCTGTTTTTTGTACACACCAAGTTCATTCCTAACTGAAGACTACTGCCGTTGCTGTTCCCTCTGCCTGGAATAGTCTTCTCCCAGATCTTCATAAGAATAGCAACTTTTGGTAATCTAGATTTTAGCTAAATGTAAGATCTGAGTGAGACCTTTTCTGAGCACTTAAATTCTTCTCCCCAGCCCATCAAATAATTTTCCATCAAGTCATTTTCCAGTTTTATATCTGCTTTTCTCTTAAGGACAGGGGCCTTGTCTGTCTTGTTCATTACTGTACCCACAGTGATAAGAGTAATATCTAGAATATAGGAGGTACTCAATTAAAATTTACTGAATGAATGAATGAATTCAATTTTCATCTCTTTTTCACTATACATATATATAATTTTATATATTTATATATATGTATATATAAAATATTTTTCTTCCCTTCTCCCCTCCTCTTTAAACAGAAACATGTTAAATAAAATAATATATTAATTCATACACCAGGCATTTTCACAGTGGGACTAAGTTGGCTCAATTTTAGATCCACAAACTAGTAATCAGAAAATAGAGCCACTGCTAACAGTGACAGTGAAAAAACAAGCTTGAGTATATCTCAGATTTATTTTCTCCCTCATAGATATTTAGACATGACGGTAATGAGTGGTAGAGAGAATGTTTACCACAATCAAGAACTATCAACTCACCTTAACTTAGTTGGAAAAGGAAGTTACTAGAAACAACTTTAGCCCAAAAGAGGGCCTCTCCAACTAAAATGTCCACTGTTGAATTATTGGGAAAGCATCTAACTACCAGTTATACCAGACATACTACAACCCTGATCTCCCTTTTTCACTTGTAATACTGGTCCTGATGATTAGCTTTCTGCTAATTGTTGGGAAAATTCAAGATAGGCTACTTATAGAGTTTGTAGGGAAACAGGATTAGCAGCTTTCCTCACTACTCAAAAGCCTCTGAGGGCCGCCCGGTGGCACAGCGGTTTAGTTCGCGCTTGGCAGCCCGGGGTTCGCAGGTTCGGATCCCGGGCGCCCGCCGACGCACTGCTTGTCAGCCATGCCGTGGCGGCGTCCCATATAAAGTGGAGGAAGATGGGCAAGGATGTTAGCCCAGGGCCAGTCTCCCTCAGCAAAAAGAGGAGGATTGGCGACGGATGTTAGCTCAGGGCTGGTCTTCCCCACAAAAAAAAAAAAAAAAAAAAAGCCTCTGAGGGCACCTCTTCTATTTTCAGTACAACTAACCTCTAGTTACCTGGCAACAGATGCCCAAAAACGGTGGGAAGCAGTCTCTCGCAGGCAAGTAGCAGCACGGTTACCTAATTTTCTAATACTGCCAAGGCCTAATTTAAAATCTAGCCTCTGAGTTCATACAGAAGCAGAAAGATTAGGATTAAAGATGAGGAATCATATAACCTGTGACATTTGGCCTCTGGTCAGGCAGCGATGGCCATGTAGACAGAGATGTCACTTGCAGGAGGCTATAGTCTCAGGGGAGATGCAGCAAGGAGCGCACCAGCTGGGTGGGGCTGAAGCCCAACTCAGGTTGAGTATCTGGAAGCCAGAATTCAGAGCGCCCTGTGACTGTCCTTTCCAGGACACTGTTGGTATTAATGATGCTCCAGATTCTCCTGGCTTGCCCAACTAAATTAAGCCCAAAAGAGAGGAGCTCTAACAACCATGGAGCAGGGAGGCTCAGGTGGACAAAAGTGTGGAAACTGCATCCTATTCAATCCTCTAACCTTAGCCTCTAGAAAGTACTGGGCAATTAAAGGTACTCAAACAAGGTTGCAAACGCTGGAATAAATTCATTCGAATTCCAACTCTAACTCATGGTGTTGCATAAGTCTCCACTGTTCTCCTACTTAGAAAATGGGAGTATCTTCAACCTCAAGTATTTGAGAATGAAACAAGTTAAGGCATCTGTGTGCCTTTTGTGAACCCCAAAACAAATGTAAGGGATGATAGTTTGGCAAGTTGTCTCTATGTTGCTCAAATATTGATATTTTAGTAGCTAAAAACAGTACCCTGCTACTGACATTCTTAATTCCATAAAGTAGGCAGTCTAAGTTGTAAGAACTTACATTCTTCTCATGGCCTGAAATAAAGCTAATTTCATTGTGAATGAAAAAATATGCCAGAAGACAATCCCATGGGGGAAAAAATGTCAGTAAGCAAAAAACACAATAACAAAAACCTTGCTTGCCAATGTTCTAGAAGACAACCTGCAGTCCTGCTTTGATTCTGATAAGCTTCTCCCCCAATTTTCTATATTCCATAATCATTATCGAAGAGACTTCCATAATCATTAAGTATTACCTCAAATGCCATAAGCAGATTATAAGTTTACAGAGCTAACTCTATTTTTCTAACAACTGTATCTAAGAGGTTTTTCCCTCTACAATTGAGGAATAAATACCTCTTGCTCTGCAAAGATTTAGATGCCTCATTAAGAATTTATCAGAAAATTGTTTGGTTTTGTTTTAAATACTTTTTAAAAATCATAATTTGTATACATATGTGTGTGTGTCTACATAGTGGGGTCATACATTCTTTTACTGATGACATATTCACTGCTCAAAAAATTTTTTTAAAAAGCCTAACAGGTCTCACTACTCAGAGATAAATATAATTAACATTTTGTTACATTGCTTATAGTCCTTTTTTTCCTATCCCTACACATACATTTCACATATATTTAACAAAATTTGAATCATATTGTACATATTATTTTGTTAAACATATACTTCACAAATGTCAAGCATTAATGTAATAATAATAAGATTAGTCCAAAATATAAGTAGTGATGTTTTCTATAAAACTAAAACATGGCTTCAATCACATATACTAATTATTAATGAGTTGGCTATGGAGATGTTAACTTAGCTAATGGTTATGATTAAGTTTACAGTTGTATGAATGCTAATCCTCTGCCCTGACAATGAAGAGAAGCTTAACACACGATCTTGTGATGAGACCCAAGCTTTAAAAATGCACCCCTAAAAGGCAGACTAACATTTCAAGAACCAAACCAAGTACCCCAAAGAGGTTGTGCTGGCCTCTGGATATCACTATCCATCTGTGCTCACTACACAGAACCCCATCAGGTTAGAAGAACTGATTTAAACTGGAAACGCTAATCTTCAACTGGGAAATTCTTAAGAGTTTTTCTATATTGCCTTCAGAACAGTAGTGAGGGAACAGTAAAATAATGAGAATGCAATTATTTTCCTGACACTATTATATTAATTAATATTAGCCAGAAAATAATATAGACAAGAATTAGGAAATTTTGAATAAGCAAAGACGTTTTCTTCCCTTGCAAAATAAAGGAAAGAATTCTGCCAGCTTTTAAGTAAGAGCTAATAAATAACTTTTAAAAATTAGTGGCTCTACTAACACTCATCTTTTGCTCCCTAAATTTTCTGTCAAATCCTTTTAAGTGATGATATGAAGCATGTTTACCAATTACATCTTCAAAGGTAACATTATTTCTTCCTTTATTTGAATAGAATTATATAAAAAGATTACCTGGACAATTAAAAACATTTAAACAAGTCCTACTTCTATTTCCTTTCAAGTAGGGAGAAAGAAATACCCAGAGGGAAAAGGTAATCAGGAAATTAATGTAAGTATCCTCGCCACTTGCCCCAGTAAAACGAATTAAGCAAACTGCCAGACATACAATAGACACCAACATACATTTGTTCCATGAATTCATAAAGGCTCCACTGCAAGCACACCCAGTATTAAAAAGTCAAAATTTATAAAATGTACATTAGACAGTAGATTTAGGACTTTTTTTATATAAAAGTTGATTTTTATATTTTAGGGGGCATCAGAAGTACACATGGCAACTTTTATATTTGGGTCTTTAACTTTCTTCCATAAGCAATCCTTGCAGCAGTTAACAACAGAGGTAAAAATGGGAGACATACTTTCTCCTCTTCTCTTTCACTCCCTTGAAATGAAAATTAATGTTTTAAGAAAGTCCACAAATTAAAAAAAACAAATAAAACTAGGACACAATTGACAGCATTAGAAATTTCATCAAAATTAAACTTGAAAATGGCTACTGAAGGGACAGCTGGAGGCTGTGCCTGTATATATCAAGCCTCCTTGGCCTGAGAGTCCTTTGGATTCATTGTGCACAGTGCCCAGAGTATCAGGATTGAAACTAGCCGACACTGACATTAATATATAATGATCTGATAATAACTTCCTATATCATATACTAGCAAAAAGAAAAAATCTACAGGGGAAAAGGGAGATTCTGAACATGAGTAAACGTTTTTCCTCTTTCTCCAAATTTCATACACTGTAATACAGAGTATGGACTCTGGCTATGTGCCACACTGCTGATACCATTTTGAGTGTGTTTTTCCCACTGAAAAATTCAGTGCAAGAGTATCACATTTTACAGTGATTTTTTTTTTAAAGGAGGCAGGGTGGGTGGAAATGAACAGTTCTAACGTTTGGGTGTTAGCTCTAGATGCTTCTTTTCCAAACCTCTCATTATTCTTGGATGATAAATCTTTCTTTAAGGGCCTCTGATAAGCAGTAAATTCTAGGTTTGATTATTTTAGGGGATTATTTGAAAAAAAAAAATCTAGGCATTGTTCTCTTTCTCACCTTCACTATTCTCACCACAGATAGCTTTTTCTTCCTTCAGTTACAGTGTCTAACAGGATTTCTGTTTAGTTGAGAAATATTTTTAGAGGTCTTAGAATCATTTGAAAGCACAGGCTTTAGTACAGGGAAACATTACTTAGCTGGCATCTAGGATACCTGTTTCTCTTGCTTTGGTATTTTAATTTCACCGAAGAAACGTGTGTTGAATGAGTCTGCACCCAGAATTTATGCCTTGTGGTGATATCTAAAAGGAGTACTTGTACCTGATGTATTAAAGGGAAATTGTTGTTTACACCTTTGCAGGACAGTAAGCAAAAATTCCAAATGTGCTTGATATTCTAGTAGTTTGATGGTCCTTCTGTGAATCAGGGAACAATAAATGAGGCTCAAAGTCCAAATCCACAGCACTATCTTAGTAAAGCTTCATTTATATCAGCTTATTAAGAAAATTAACTTGTCTTATGTGAAAAAAAAAACTACCGGGATCTTTAAAGTAAAATAAGGTATTTGTATGTGTTTAACTCACATGCATTCATATTTAAAACACAACTAAAAACCTAAACTTCAGTGTGCGCCCTCTTGACTGGTAATGGAAAGACTGCAATATTGCATATGGCAGGATTCCTCTTAAACCCATCCTGTGCAGATTATCCATCAGTCCGACATCATTAGCCAGTCCAATAACACACGGCTGAACAACTGTACTTCCCCTTGATACACATGCTAAAGTCTGAGCAGTAATTCACTGGATAGTTGATCCCAATTCACAGCCATATTACTAATTAAAGGGCATGTGATTTCCCAAAATGTAGAGTACCCTAATTCTATCAATATCTTTTAAGTACAACACTGTATAACAAAGTCAGAGATTTCCAAATGGCCCCACAGACAACTCAGCTGATACTTTTCATATGTAATACAAGTGGCACTATTACCTGAAGGTTAGAGCCCAAAACAACCTGAGGGATGTACTAGTCAGATACTTAACTGGGCAACCAAGCAGAATTTGTACAGTTGCAACATACAGATATATATGACCTCCCAAGATGTGAAGCTTGTGAACCCAACTCCCTGTGGATTTTATTGTTGATAATTTGTTTTAAACTAGAGGCAATTTAAATTTATCCCTAATGCAGATTTGAGTATGAGATATTTTCTTAGTTATCAATTTATGTTTTCCTTCAAAACACTGAAAATGTAAATGCCAAAGAAAGGCAGCACAGGATTACTGGAAAGTTACCAGTGGAAGCCCTTGAGATACAAAGTTAACTAGTCTCTAAGAGTATGGAAATATGTCAGACCAAAACTGATTCCTCAAAGAGAGGAAGAGAATTTGTTGAAATGTAGTTTAGCACTTCTTAGTGTCAAAGCTCCTGAAATAAAATGCTTTTTATTTCACTTAAAAAAAACCCCTCCTTTCTAATAGAAGCATGACTCTTCAGCTTTCTCCTTTATTAAGAAAAAAATGTGATTCAGGGACACAAAATTCAAGTGAGCACAGATGACCTCATCTGGGCATTAAAACATATGTATTGAGCTTTTTTAATTTTTCTTAAATGACAAAAGAACTATATTTCTAAAAAATATCGCCCCCATCCCTATAATTATATGCTGGTCATTGCATCTAACTTCGTCTTGCAGCTATAATCAGACTTTCTTCAGGGTGAGAAATCCTTTATGTACATGGCTTCCTACTATGTCTGTTATGATTATACTTTGCATGTAAATACATACATGAAGACTGAATTAGTAATTATAAAGATAAGTACAAACAGAGATGAACTATACTGGAGGGAGCTATGTAAGAAAAAAGAGTTAAATTCAGGCAAGTCAATACTGTACTTTTGAAAAGACTCAAATATGAGAGAACCATAACAAGGAACAGTCTGGAATTGATTAAGTTCCATTTTATAAAACAGACAAAGCTAAATTATTCTTGTTCATTACCAAATAACGGTATAGGACTACTGTAGACCAATTACATTATAGAACAGTTGCTAGGTATAGTTCTCAAACCACTAAAAAGAAACCCTGCACCAGCGATTGTGGGTATTTAATTTTAACCCTTGGTAGGAAGTGAGGAAGGGTGATTTTTCTCCTGTTCAGGAAATCAAAAACAAGCAAGCCAGACTTCCCAGATTCACAGCACAGAGCCAGCAGCTTTAAGCTGTTTCATAGACACATAGTCCGAACATTCCAAGAGAGAAATCTATAATTTCCTACCCAAGTATTTTTAGGGGATAAAATTCTCTATCAAAAAAAACCCCAGTCAAATTGAGAGGTTAGAAAGCAACCCACACGTAGTCTAGATAAGTAGCAATAATGTCTGTTGTAAAATTTAACCCTTTGGAGACATAAATAACAGAATGCCTATATCAAGCACTTGAATATTCTGCTTTATTGCTAAGCTTAGCCAGCAAGAAAACCATTTGTGTTTTTTTTTTTTTTTTTTTGCTGCCACGGAGATAATGCCACTAATGTGGCCCTGGGCTCTGAGAAAAGAGCCATATCTCCTTTAGCCAATTAAGGAGTGGCGTGGACCAGGCTTGAATAGAGCCCCACAGCAGTGGCCACTCAGCACTTCCTTCTCGGTAGAGTGGGGAGAAGGAGAAGAAAACAGGGGACTGCAAGCCTCTTCCAGGGATACAAGGAATTCTCACAGAGGGTAGCAGATTCCCTACAAATGAAGTTCAATGAAAAACAGTCTCACCGCCAGAAGCCGAGGCACAAACAGACGATGCCCCATCCCCAGAAGTTCCAGCACTCGACAAGCATACTCATTCACCAGCTTGCTCCTCTCGTCGTGCATGTCCTGGGACTTTTTGACAGGAGGTGTGAGCTTAGCAGCTGGGGCTGGGCAGGGCACCCCTTCTTCCATGAGCAGTAAGTAGGTATCCAGAATGAGAAAGCTGGATCTCTTATCCACAATTTTAAGAACTGCAGTGGGAGGGGAGCCAGGCTTCGGTCTCCCCAGGAGCACGCAGAAGCCAGTCTGTGGTGGGAATTGTCAGCTAATGTCTCCACAAGAAAAACATTTTGGCTAAATTATCCACTGTGCAGGAGCCCCAAAATAGATTGGAAAATGAAACCAAATACTGATCTAAACAAAAAACAACAAAAGCAATCAAACGCAAGAAAATGGCCAAGAGTGATGCAGGAGAGTTCAGATACATGTGTAAAAATGTACAAGCTGCTTAGAAGGGTCTAGCATGTGAGAGTGTGTGGGTGTGTGTGAGTGTGCTGTGTGTGCGTGTGTGTGTGAGAGAGTGCGTGTGTGTGTCTGTGTGTGAGCAGACAGCAGCAGCAATAGCCAGGAGGACGCCGGGGCAGTTGTGAAGCTACAAGGAGAAAAAGATGAGCTCATTGCAATCCTTGATTCGTGACAAGCAGCGCTGCTGCTGCTGCTGCTGTTGCTGCTGCTGCTTCTTGCTGTGAATCAGTAACGAAGGGGTAGGGAAGGAAGGGGAGGGAAGAGGAGGAGGTAGGTGAATGAGCATGCAGAGTGTGTCTCGGGGGAGAATGCTGTAATAAGAAGCCAATGGCGAGCCGTTGGACAGATGCGCTTCCTCCTCCCAGTCCACCTTCAATCAGCGTTAGTCTGACAGCTTATGCTGTTGAATCCTAAACCCAAAGATAGATGAACTAGCTTCTCCTAACATGTGATGCCCATAGAAATATCAGACAGCCTGCCAGCTAAAAGGCTGACCTTTATTCACTCTTGCTTTCTAATAACGATAACAGATAAAAGTCTGGTTTTATACTGCATATTTGAAGTAGGATGCTCCAATCTTTGTTAGATTCCTGAAACCTCTACACAAGAAAGGTTTAAGGCAAAATGATGGAGTATGGACAGAAGAGCAAGGACGGAGCATCCAAGAAATGACACACCCTCAAGTTGAAGTGTTTATGCAATAATAATGACTTTTTGCAATGCTAAGATGTGCAGAAGTATTTCAGCATTCCAGGAAGGCTAGCCACAATTAAAAGGAAGATTTTTATGAACACATAATATGATAAAACATAAAATCTACAATGTAATAAGAGTATACATTTAAGAAACTACTGAAGTTGAGACACTAAAAAATAACTTTCTTAAGCCATAGAGCTTGATAAACACTCAGTTAATAGTTCAGAACACTGTTTTGATAGTCTCTGGTCAATTTAACCCTTCCATAGTAATAATATAACTGAGAATTATCCACAGTTTAAAATTTTACAAGCTTAGTATTAATTTCTTTGATGTGAATAATCAGTTGTAGCCAAATGAAGGCAAAAGGACAAGATCACCTTTAGGGACAGTTTCTTAATTTTATCCTAACAATTAACTAACATCTACTCAGAATCTTGGTGCTGTGGTTCTGTAGTCGGTCTCATGAACACCAGACCAGTTTTTCCATGCAGGGGTAGCATGGCAAAAGAGTAAGAGGGCTAAGAGAGCCAGAGCAGTTCCTCTGCGTCTCAGTTTCCCACTCTGACAAATAAGAGTTACAGATTTCTCCAAGTAACAAAATAGAAACATACTTATCAACATATCTCTATATCTTGGTTAAAGAAGTAGATTAATTATGTAATTGGAATTAAAGGGAAATATTGCCTCCCTTAACAGAATATTATTTGGTTTCTTTTTCCAAAAACTCAGGACAACAAAACTTTTTCTGTTAAATATTTAAAGTATTAATTAAAAAATATCTTAAATAACATATTTATATATTGCTGTCAAGCCTTTTATTTCTTCCAAAAATGATTTCTTCAAGAACTATACAAAGTAAAGATTTTAATGTATAGTTTTCAAAAGCATAAGAATATGACATATATATAAATACATTTCAGATCCCTAAGGTTTTAGAGGAAATGTCTGATGGGCTACCCAGGGTGGGGGTTGGTTCGGCTGGAAGGGGGAGACTGTAAGGAAGAGGGAAGAGGTTCTGGGCCTTTCATACCCCACCCCTACACACACACACACACCCCCACAGGGAACAGCTCCATTTTTATTTTGTTTACATACTGGAGCTCTGCATAAGATTTTGTTTGAAAAGACTGTGCTACTGCTATGTAAGTGTGAAAAGAACTGCCACAGAAGCTTCACATTTAAGAACAAGGGAATATTTTGACTTGCAAAGGAAGGAAGAATTCAGTGACTCCTCTGCTTATGGAATTTTTTTCTGATTGATTTTATTTAAAGGATAGGGGAGATGTTTCCGTTCAATGGACCTGGTCTCAAAGAACACTGGCAGAAGCATTTATTTTTTCTTATATAAACCAGAAATGAAGAATTTCTTGCCCAAAAGGATTCTGGTAAAAAGAAGTAAAAGTTAATCAAAAGACTTTGGAACTGTATGGGTTTGGCTCTGATGCTCACAAAAGAAGTTAAAATTATATGTACTAAATATTAAATGTAATAATTAAAATATAATATTTTAATAAGCAAACCAAGTTACACTTAAAATATTTAGGTACATTTAACAAAATGCTATGTAAAAGGTACTATAAACAAGTGTTCATGTATTTCAGTTTTCCCAATCACTCCATCATCCCTCCCCTCAAAAATATATTATACTTGAGGTAGTGAGGGTACAGGTTCCATCTTGGGCTCTGAGTAGCCCCTGCTGGAATGGCAGCAGTAGTTTTAGGGGGAGACAGCATGGGTCCAGAGCGTACCTTCTCCAATCATTATGAGGAACTGGGGCTGCACCAGGGCCCTACAGAAGGCACAGGGGATTGGAGCAGAGGAGCCTGAGGAAGAGCAGAAGGAAATGTGGGCAGGCCCAGCTGGCTACTCCTACTAGCTCCTGAACCAAGATCCTGAACCAGAGGAGACAGAGCTGGCACCAGTGGGGGATGGAGAAGATGTAGCTGCTGACATCCAGGACTGGATCCAGGCCCTAGGGCTTCATTAGCCAGACTTGCTGTTAGAGAGTGAGGATGAAGATGAGGAGGGAGCTACAGCACTGAGCAATCACAGCTCTGGTCCCATGAACCCAGAACATGGAGAGCTGGTGAAAAGGGCAACGGCTGGAGATACTGAATGCCCAGTGGGAAGATGTGGAAAAGAAGGCTCCCCAAGCCCAGCAGGCATCCTCTGCCTGGAAATGACCACACTGAGAACTGCTTCATCTCTCTGCACTCCATGCCAGAACCAGCATAGGACTGAATACATCCCAGGTTGTAATGTCCATCCCCATCCTCCCATCTCCCTTTCTACGTCAAAGCAAACCAGACTTCTTCTCGGAGACCTACTTATTCAGTTCCATACATATGAGGACGTTAGCCCAAGCCCAACCCACCTCAGCATGTATCACTCTATAAGGAATAAAGCACCCTATATACATAGCCCCCCATTGCCCCCAAAGCATCATCCTTGCTTTCAAAATTTCCATAATTTTTCAACCCTGGTCCTGTTTTTGGGTTGTCCTTTGATAACAGGCTGTTGGTCAATATCAGATAAAATAACTCTTCTAGAACATCACTTGGTGAAATGGAAGAATGGATTCTAGACATTTTTGAAGGCTTAGAAGAGTGATTCATCTCAGTGAGCATTTCCCCTTCTCCCTCCCCAGTTCCCCAAGTAATTTATTTACTGCTGATGAGATTCAGCAATAAATACAGTACACTTTTGAAAACTAAATATTTGAGTTATAAAGTAGTTCAAAAATGAAACTAATGATAGAAAAGAAACTCTTCTGAATTAACTAGTTAATAATACATGATTTCTCAAATTTCCTTACACTATCATAATGGAGATTTTTTTTTTTTTTTTTTTTTGGTGAGGAAGACCAGCCCTGAGCTAACATCCGTGGCTAATCCTCCTCTTTTTGCTGAGGAAGACTGGCCCTGGGCTAACATCCGTGCCCATCTTCCTCCACTTTATATGGGACGCCGCCACGGCATGGCTGACAGGCAGTGCGTCGGCGGGCGCCCGGGATCTGAATCAGCGAACCCCGGGCTGCCAAGCGCGGACTAAACCGCTGCGCCACCGGGCCGGCCCCCTGGAGATTTTTTTTTTAAACTCTGTAATGGAAGTTCAACAGCAAGTTAAGATAATATGGGAAATTTGAGTGAATCATTCTACAAGGCAGAGTGAGAGAAAAGTAAGGAGGACCAGGCAATAGTCCCAACAGAAGCCTCCCTCTCTGGAGCGCTGGAAGCAGGTGGACAGTGGTGCAGTACTAATTAGAGCCTGGTGCTTGAGTGCTCCTCCTGAGACACTCCACTGTGTCGTCATTGCTGGACATGTGCAGGACCTAAATAGATTTCCATTGTAAAATGGAAAGTATATTTGACTTATGGAACTGTAATTAAGAACAATGAGTGCAAAGAAACATGCTAAGTAGTTATTCTGGGGGTTACAAAGGTGAAAAAGAAACACTTTCCAGCCTGTAAGAGCTTAAAATCAGGGAGGCATTCCAGCACAAAGGTAAAGCAGGATGTGGACACCATAAAAGGAAGAACACACTGTGTGCTGTGATCTAGTCATGTCTTTGTTGTCCACAATGGATGCAGACACAAGACGGCTTATACTAGTGGGACTCGCCTGGACCGAAATCCAAAAGTAATGAGAATTAAACATACCTCTAGGAGAAAACAGGACATTGCTTATTACATCATCTTTTTGTCACATTTACTAGCTGTATGACACGGGTAAGTTACTTAATACTCTCTGACCCTCTGTAAAATGGCAATATCATCTATCTAGACAAGCAGCTCTGAAAATTTAATAAGTTAATGCATATAAAGGAATCTCTCATAGTGCCTAGCACACAGTGGACACTAGATAACTAGTAATTTCCTTCATTCTTTCCAGGAAGTCATGTAGAAGGGGAGAGCAAGTGTCAAATGCATTGCATTCATCTAGATCAGGATTTGGAAAGTCAAAAAGGACTCTGGATACATTAACATAAGAAAGAGAGTTAGCCAAACACTAATAAAAGACACTCCTGTGAGATCACCTGCCTCTTCAGTTCAGCTTAAGATTTAGACACATTAGTAATAAGTAGCAAAGGATCCGAGCTCCTCTCAACCAGGAGAGGTACAACTGCAAAAACTGAATTTTCTAGCTATTTCTTTTTTTTGTCTGATAGACTACTTTTTAAAAGATGGACCCTCAATAATTTGGCAAGTTCCTAAGATACAACAAACAGGTCAAATAAAGATGACACAGATGTAGTACCGGTGTCTTGGTACTACTATAAAATCCCACACAACTCACACTCTGCTATTCAAGTCTTGATTCTGCTACACGCTTCTGGAGGCAGAAAGATACACCAGATGTTGCTTCTAACTTTATGTATTATTCAAGCTACTTGAAGAAAAGGCTAAAATGAAATGTAATGAGACTGAGCATACAAGTTATATCATAGGGAAATGAGTCCCATTATTTTGTAGTTGGAACTAATACACTGAAGAATTAGAGTACAAAATAAAAGAAGATACATAATTAACTAACACTTTGGTGGATAGTTCAGGTAACAAGTTTACAGGAATTCAAAGGAAAAAAAAAGATTTCTGTAAAATATTATAGACATCTAGTTTTTTAGGAATGTTCTGACCTCTTGTGAGACGTAAGGCATAACTATCGTAGGGTTATTTTGTCTTTTTTTTTAATAGAAGAGTTTAATGGAACTGTTTTTTACCCAGCAAAAGCAATTTAATAACATTCTGAATAGCCATGGCAGCAGCACTATTACCTTATTCCCTATTACCTTATTCCCTATCCTTGTGATCAGATGCTAGTGTAATGCCTTTATTAATCCAAGAACTTCTTCTACAGTCTCTTTGAGAGTTGGTCATTTTGTCTCTGCTTCCATACCTTCACTGAGAATTAGCTCAAAAGGCTGCCTATTTTATTACCGGACATTTATATTTCTTTAAAAAGGACTACTTATGGTAATACAAAAATGTTAAACTTCTAGTCACTGGACTGAGTTATACATTTTATAACAATACAGAATAAATCTACTTTTTTAATGTGACATTAATTAAAATATTTGAAGACAGTCTTAATTTCCCTTTCTCCAAGCTAACCATCCCTGCTACTAACTGGGCCTCCTATAAACTCATTTCTGGACCATTCTAGACTTTGCACAACACTATCTCCGGCCCCAAGGACACACTTTTTTTGGACAGTGTCTCTCAATAAAGCATCCTCACTGAAAAGGATACTCTAGATATGATAACAGAATCATAAAATAATGTGATGTTTTTAGACCCCAGAAAACATCAAAGTCTGACATGTTTATCCTTTTGATGAAAAGACTGAGGCAGCAGATTGGTGACTTGCTCAGGATCATAAAACTTGTCTGAGGCAGAGCTAGGAGGCCAAGATCCCAGAGACCAGCTGCACAGCAGGGAACCTAGCATTTCCTGCACTCTAACTTGCTATCTTTCAATTAATGTAGCCCATTAAAAAAAACTGGCTTATCAGGAAGACTGCTTCACCATTTTATTCTACATGGAATTGGTCCAGAGCCTGTGCCTGTTATCTGGTATGAAAGAATCTAAGATGTTTGGATTTGTGTTGAGAGGGGGCCCAAAAGCTGCCTTAAGAATAGTCACTTCTAAACACACACTTGTGATAATAAAGGACATCTGCCTTCTCAATTTTTAACTGAGAAACACTCCCTTCCTCAGTGAAACAGTCAGAGAGGCCACATCCTTGACAGCTCAGCCACAGCATCTATATAAGAGCAGCTTTCTTGAAGCCATGTTAGTGATGCAGGCTTGAAAATGGAATGCTACCTCAGTTCATCCATTCCCTTCCCTGGGCAATTTGTATAAAGTTCATATTTATTTTCAATCCTAAGCAGAAGGCATAAATAAATGTTAGCAGAGGACTGGTTTTTTACTTTAAATTGATCAAATTAGAATTACGATATATGAGGAAGGGGAGAGGGCAAAAGGGGTGACTGGGCACATGAGTATGGTGATGGATGGCAGTTTTGGGGTGAACATGTTGTAATCTACACAGAAATTGAAATACAATGATGCACACCTGACATTTACATGTTATAAACCATTACCTCAATAAAAAAATAAAATAAAATAATGACAAATAGAACTTAGACTATTCTTTGATTCTCTCAAGCTGGATCAGCATTTTACTTTTTATTTTTATGTATGTGTCTGTGTGTCCATGTGTGTTTTGTCATCATTGTTAAAAATAATGAGGTGCTATATTCATCTTGATAAGTTGTGAATTGCCTCTACCTTCTTCCCACGGTCTATCTCCAGTTCTCTATTAAATTTGCTATCTCTGGCATCTTCATGTTACATAGAATGCTAGGTGTAGTTTAACAGCTGTCCCTGTGAAAAATAATATTTTCAGTGTAGGAGTTATATGGGTCAGGCCATGTATTAGCATGTGAATCTGTTTCCACAAAATGAATATGTCAAGATGGGGACATTCATTTTTTGAATAGACAAGTCCATGTTCTGAAATAAAAACGGCAATAAACTGTACAGCCGTACTATTTCCCTCCTGCATGCCCCCCACTCATGGCTTCAAATGGATTCAGGAGAATTTCAGCGGCAGCAAAATGGTGAGAGTGGAGGTGATTTTTCCTCTGCTTTCACTGGAGGTGATCTGCTCCCTCTCCACTGTGAGTTCAGCTCTTATATACACTCAGTATTGCCAGAGGCTGTCTTGCATGATGGTAGTAACAAGTGAACAAATGTACATGGGGCTTTCCTGCTTGGTGGGCTCCTTTCTTATCTCATACTCATATTTGTTCCAAGCAGGGCCTAACATAGTAACTTATATATTACAAACTCCTTATAAATATTTAAGTGACTAAAAGTATAAATAATAATAGTTACCATTTATTCAGTATCTATAAAGGCTATGAACTATGCTAAGCTCTTCAAGTATGCATTATTGCATTTAATCTTAACAACCAATTATGCCCACTTTACACAGGAGGCATGTGAGCTTAGAAAAGTTAAGTGACTTGACCAAGATCATGTAGCTAGTAAGAGGCAACGGCAACTACAGTTTTTGGATAACTACACATCTGATATATAAGTGTTTTCGATCTAATCTGAGTTATTTGAAATCATGAAGGAAGTGGAGTTAAACAGGCTAGATCATGGAGGCTAATCAAGTTAGTCCAGAGGAAACTACAGGATTTACATAGTCATGTCACTATGAATATATGAGGGACTAATATGTCTTGGATTCTAAAAGAAATGACAAACAAAAACAAAGTAAAAACTTATGCTCAAAGAGCAGCATCTGTACCCTGGAGATCTTATCCATACCCTTCTTATTACTACTGAACAACCCAACCACGAGATCGGCTCTCTCTTGAGAGAGCTCCCAACTTGTATATCTATCTCCTTACTGGATATATGCAGCCTCACATGTAACAATCTCAGCATGTCCAAAGTCACCGTTCCTTCCCCAATGCAGTTCTTCCTCTTACATTTCCTATCCTGGCTAACAGTATCCTCATCTACCCAATTACCTCAGCAGACACCTGGGTGTCACCCCAGAGTCCTCCTTTTACCTCCCCATCCCAACCCATCATTCAACTCGGGTAGATTCAACCCCCTCACCGTCTCTCAAAACTATCCCATCTTCTCCATTCCCATCTCTTCTGATTTGAGATCAGCCCTTAGTATGACACGCTGGGACCTCCACCACCTGCAATACTCAAGTTACTTAAAGTTCCCTGCACATACCGGGTAACTGCATGCCTCCATGTCTTTGTCCTTGCTTTCTTCTTTTCTTCAACTGTGTTTCCCCTCTTATTCACTTACCTTTTCTTAATCTGTCAAAACTCAGCTCTGACATTACCTCTTGCAGGAGCCACTCCCTCAGTCCCAGAGTTGAGGTACATGGTCCTCCTGTTTGCTCTCTTTCCACCCATGCTGTCTCTCTCATAGCACTTGCAGGCTTATACTTTAACGAGTTGCACTGAAATCAATGCTTAGGGTCTCTCCCCCGCTAAGGCACTTAGAGATAGGTATCCTGTATTATCCTTCTTTTTGTCCTAAAAACCTAGCAGAGTCAGTTACTTGAAACATAGTGGCTACCCCATAGCTGTTTGTTGAAATGGTTCAGCATTCAAAATGGATAAAATATGATTATTATCCAAGGGAGGGATAGATAGGCATTTCTCTGATTAGAGATATTGGTATTTTAATTTCTGAGCCTTTTAAAATGCTCTTCCCTCTTTCTGGAATGTTTTCCTCCATCATTTTTCCTTCAAAAAATTTAACAATCCTTCAAAATGTTGTTATGTAAAGAACAAAAGCTGAGATGTCAGAGAGATCTGGATTTAAAAGCAAGATTTGATGTCCAGTAGCTGTGTGACATAAGGAAAGTTAACCTCTTTGAGTCTCATTTTTCATTAAGAAAATGAGGTTTAAAACAGCAATCTTATGAAGATGCTAATGCTATTAATGTCTCTGATATTTCTAGCTTGGTAAACTGAGATGATAGTAAAGATATTAACTGACAGAGAAAGCACTGGGGACAGGAAGGGATGGAGGATGAATGGAGTTAGCAAGGAATATGCGGCAATCAGTTGGAGATGTTTCACAGGCCATGGGAAATGTGAATCTGGAGCCATGGGCTGGGTTTAGGAATAATTGATAGTCATATGCAAGATGAAATACAGGAATGAATGAGGTAAACCAGGGAAAATACGAAAGTCATGAAAAGACATTCTCATAGAATGTCTTATCTTCTTAATTATCTCAGGTGTAATTTAATAACTACTTGTATAATGATATTGTTAGGGAAATGATTTACCCTCCCAGACAGTAAGTTCCTTAAGGTTAGGTGTTGCTTTGACTTCACTCACCAGTATGTTCCCAGCACCCAGTACAGCGACTACATAAAGAAGGAGCTCAAGAAATAATGACTGAGTTGATGAATGCTTGGATTTCACATAATACTCACCAATGGGCTCTCTAATCATCTGCTTGAATTTGGTGACTTAAATAGTAATGTGAGGGGGCTGGCCTGGTGGTGTAGTGGTTAAGTTCATGTGCTCTGCTTCGGCGGCCTGGGGTTCGCAGGTTCGAATTCTGGGTGCAGACCTATGCACCGCTCATTAAGCCATGCTGTGGCGGCATCCCACATACAAAATGGAGGAAGATTGGCAGTAGATGTTAGCTCAGGGCCAATCTTCCTCACCAAAAAAATGAATAAATAAATAAATAGTAATGTGAGACTACAAATTCCTAGTAAAAATGTACTGAGGCGTGGGTAAGAATAAAAATTTCACAAGTGCCTGCTGTGGGCCAGACATTATGCCATCCACTTCCATGCACAATCTCATTTCATTGCTATAATATGCTGTAGCAAAATTATTGCTAAAATAAATGATTTGCTCATGTTTTGCAAAATCAGTTTGCCCCATCTCTACAACCCTGATTTCTCACTTTCCCTCAGCCTTTCAAATCCAATATATCTACAAATCCTGTCACCCCTATCTACAAAATTATCTTGAATCTGTCCTCTTTTTCTATCTTTACTTTCACTGCCAAGCTACCACCATTTCCTGCTTGGTTCAAGCTACCATCATTTCCCGCTTGGCCTATTGAAATAACAACTTAATTAGTGTCCATGTTTCTACTCTTGCCTCTTTTCAATTCACATTCCACATACCAGAATTCCTCAACCAAAATAATGTCTTAAACCCACAAATCAGATCAAATTTCTCCCTGCTTAAAATTTATACTGGCTTCCCAAGGTACCCAAATGCCAACACTTCACTATTATTTATAGTCTCTACTGATCTGGCCCCTGCCTAGCTCTCTGACCACTCTCCTTCCTCTCTAGATCTTGCTTAATCACTATGCTCCAGTTACACTGGCTTCCTTTCCATTTTGAACATACAAAGCTTTTCTGGCCTCAGGGCCTTTGCGCTTACTGTTGCCTCTGATCTTCAGGTGGCTGGCTCCACGGCATCATTCAACTCAAATGTTATTTTGCTCAGAGGCCTTCTCTTACCACTTTTTCTAATGGAGGACAGTAACACATTAGATTCCCTTGTATTATTTCTTTCATGACAATTATTACTTCTTGAAATTGTTTACTTCTTTCTTATATATTATCTCTCTAACTAGAAAATATCAGGGCAAGGCTCACAGGACAGAGGAGAGAGAGCTTTAAAAAATCTTTACTGGCAACTTACTAGAAAAAAAATAAACATAAAATAAGATTCTAGTGTTAGCTTCTTTCATTCACTCATTCATTCATTTTTACTTTAAAAGATTATGATTTTACAGGGCCTTTTGAATCTCTCTTTTCTTTAGCAACCAGGAGTCAACTAAAGTGACCTCTTGACATTTATAGATTTAATATTTATTGCTTCAGCTCTCCCTGAGAGACCCCACAAGGCCACAACACAGCAACTTGTGGGTTTGCTGAGAAATTAATTTAGTTACTCCCATGTAGCAGATGGTGAGTAAGCTTAGCTTATAGTCTTTGTTCTTGTCAGTTATCACATGTTCTTATGGCAAGGCAGTTATTTTATCAACAAAGAAACTGAATTAAAAATATCATAGTCGTATTAAAAAATTAGGAACTTTAAGAGCATCTTATAATATATCCTTCATGAATGTCAAGTTGGTTTTTTCCCCCAAACCTATGTCTATATACATTAAAGAAAGAGGCCATACTCCAACTAAATTGGTCTACTTAGTTAACTGCAGCAATGCTATGATTAATACGAAATGTTATGTTTCCAAAAAGGCTACTATTAATCTATAACCATCAAAAAGACTGGCCACAGAAAAATGCAGAAACCATTT
Source organism: Tapirus indicus (assembly GCA_031878705.1). Classification (NCBI taxonomy): domain Eukaryota; kingdom Metazoa; phylum Chordata; class Mammalia; order Perissodactyla; family Tapiridae; genus Tapirus; species Tapirus indicus. The sequence goes on from CM062922.1 coordinate 84,539,590, forward strand.
TAGACATGCAAGTAGCTGAGTCATTGTGGTTTTTGGTAAAGAAGAGAGAGGCTTCTATATTTAAAAACAAAGATACCGTAATATTGGTTTTTTTCATTATTTATTTATTTATTTATTTTTTGTGAGGAAGACCAGCCCTGAGCTAACATCCGTCCAATCCTCCCCTTTTTGCTGAGGAAGACTGGCCCTGGGCTAACATCGTGCCCATCTTCCTCTACTTTATATGGGACGCCACCACGGCGTGGCTGACAGGCAGTGCATCGGCGGGCGCCCGGGATCCGAACCTGCGAACCCTGGGCTGCCAAGCGTGGACTAAACCGCTGCGCCACCAGGCGGCCCCCATAATATTGGTTTTTAAAGTGTCCTGCAAGCTTTGGATAATATATGCTATGTAACTGTCATACTTTAGGAAGGAGAAGGAAACTAACACAAAACAACCAGAAACAACCCTCAGACCCAGTGGGGATAGAGAGGAATAAAGAAACCCAGGGGTAAAGGGTGAAAGAGGAAATGTTCAATTCTCTGTGTAAACTCCATGAGCCCACAGTTGTGCTTGGTGCCAGGAGGAATACAAAACTAGCACATAGTACGGTCTCTATCCTTAACAGCATGATAGACTTTATGGCAGAAATAAGATTCACGATTGAGAGAATTAGTGGGTACCCATGACAGTGTGTAATAATGTGTCCAATAGGTACATTTGAAACCAGCAGGTGCATCTGAGGCCAGATTATCATGCAAATGGAATCACAGAGAATGGGCTTATGTTGGATAACAGACAGGTGAATAATACAATGAAGACAATTTTTTAGAAAGATTAATATGGTAGCAGAGGGCAAGGGAGTTTAAAAGAAGAAGAAACTGAAGATAGACAAGTCATAAAGCTCTTGCAGTAAACCAAATGTGAGAAAATGAGAGCCTGGACTGGTGTGGTTGTCATGGAAACAGAGCCATGCTTGAATCTGAGAAGTATCATGAAGGAAAAACAGCTCTTCGTTATCTCTGTGTAACTTTCCAAGTACATGTGGCTCATTATGTCTTCCTTTAAATAACTCATTGATACAAAACTGCCAGTGATAATACTCCTTACCAAGTCAGGGAAAGGCATACCACACAGGAAACAGAATGCTTCCTGATATATGAACACAGTGGCTCTCAAAGTTGCTGACTTTGAGGCACAAAATTTGGTTAAACGATTAATTGGTTTGGTCACTTTCTCTGAAAGTCTAATTATTAATGGAGTTCAAACCATAATCCATTAAGTTGAACCAAGCTGAAGCTGATCTGGTAGTGATATTCAATTGTCTAGGGACACCCTGGTTATCACTAAATGAGCAATAAGTAAGAATATGTAAGGTCTAGTAAGCTGCCTTCTCTACAAAAAAACACTTTATATGCAGCTCCTTTCCTTAAAATTGAAGAGAGAACATGACAGGGAAGTTTTTAAGAGGACAAAAGAGAGACAAAAACAGAAAAGTGGAGAAGAGCAATGACTGTTAGTATTCATCATCCGGCACATCCAATTGTTTCCAAGTCCCCCCGACAGCACTGGGAAATGTTGCTCAGTTTACCTCTCCTTTCCATCTCTATTGTTGCAGCCTTGGTTAAAGAAGCCTTCATTATTTCTCCCCTGGACTGTTCTAATAGTCTCCTAACCAGTCTCCATATTTACTACCAGTCTCTTCACATTTCAACCCATCTCTCTCACTGTTTCCAAAATTGTCTTCCTAAAACACCATATCTGATCACGTAACTGTTTGAAGGAACCCTCTGGCCCACAGATTCAAAGGTTAGCACACAACTCTAACCATGGGACACCCTTCAGACAATCTAGACCTATCCTACCTTTCCAATTACATGTCACCTTGACACTTCATGCGCAATGTTCTCATGGAGCTTCTTCCCAAACATGCTGTATTTTATAATGCTTCTGTTCCTCACATATGCGATTCTCATTGTCTAAAATATCATTCCTTGTCTTCTTTTGCTAATCTTTCAAGACTCAAATGTCTCTTTCAAGTCATCCTTGCATTATTTCCTTCCTCTGCCTTTGCATCGTGTCCCATTTGTTTATGACAGTACAATAACAACTATTCTATGGCAATTATTTATATACCTGTCTCCCCTACTTCTCAGCGAATCCCTTGAGATTAACTACAACACACTCATCTTTGCATCTCCACTACCCAACAGTTCCTAGTCACTGTGGTTACGGATCATTTAAGTAAATATTGAGTAAATGAATGAATGACTGATGCTCAAATGAATAAGTGAGTTATAAATACAATTAAAATATGAGCTTAATTTAAAAAAAGATGTATTAAACTAGGGGATGGTATGTGTGTATCTCTTTTATTTAATGTCTAAATTAGTATGAAGAAAGGTCAATTTCTAAAAGAAGAGAGGGAAAATACTGACATATAATAAAACAGTGTAAAAGCTGTAAGAAAATAAATAAAACAATGTTATTTAGCAGTATGCTCACTATCAGTTGGTAGTTCCTTCAGAAACAAATAAATTTGATTTGGAGTCTCTCATCATCAGACAGGCTAGTTCTCTGGAAGCAGATCAATGGACAGACTCAAATACTTTGCATGGTGGACACAAATGGAAGTCCAGAAGTTATTGTTTTTGTTTGGATTTTAATGTGTACAACGTATTGGGGAAGGGACTGTTAAATAAAACAATACTTTCTATTTCACATGGAAACAAAGTGTAAGTATTGATGGAAGTGGTAACTTATTTGGCTATAAGTAGTAAGTACTGCAAAATCAAATCATTCAAGTTCTCAAATGTTTCTAAACAATGCCAACATGCACCCAAACTAATATTAACATAAAATACATCTTTAAGATAACATTTGATTGACAAGTTTATTTATACAAGAGGGCAGATGTTCAGAATTTACTAATAACAGAATTGAAATCAAACTCAAGAAAATGGCGTGGAAATCACTGTGGTAAGTGGAAGACACTTCCACATGTCTCTCCTACAAGCCATTCTATTTAGAGAAGATAGAAACTACAAGTAAATGGGTAAGATGTTTGAAATGGAATTTGCCAGTCTAGACAAGTGAATTAACCAAAGAATTAAGTTCCAATTTCCATCTGTTTTACGTTTACATATATTCTTTCTTTCCCATCAGCGATACCCCAGGTTATGATGCTCTGATCATGGGATACCACACATTTAAATGAAAGTTGAAAAACCTAGCCAATTTTCAAAAACTGAAAGTCTGATACATAAGCATTCCATTGTATGTCAGACAAAGGGGCTTAAGAGCAGGTACCACCACTGTAAGGTTTATGGTCTGCATATAACGGTGGAGAAGTAGAACATACTGTAGACATGACAGAGTGAGCACTTGAATATACGTGCTCAAAAGCTTCTGCACGGCCTTAATGGTCCTGTTCTTAAAAGAGGCATTACTCTTTTAGCTCTCCAAATACTAATGTCAGCTTTGCTGTCTTTGCTCTGAAATGAGAACACATTATTTTCCAAAAAGCATGCATCAACTGCAAGTGTGCTCAGCAAGAACTTCTTTGATTTCCTCTCTTTACCCTGAAATAGCATAAGATACCACATCATGATAACTACAATTATATATATAATCCCTTTACTGAACTTGCTTAAAGTGGTAGTTGAATGAAAAACTAACCTTAATCTAAGAGTAAGACTTAATTCTCAATTTTAAAATCACTTATCTGGAAATATTGTATTTTGAAATACTGCAGTAAATTCTATACAAAAGAAGATGACAAGAACTTTCCAAGAGCCTATTTAAATGTCACCAAGAACAAAATGGATCCTATCTGAAACACAACACCTTCCATTGTTTTATAATTAAGGAGGAGGCATTTATAATTTAATAACTAAGAATAAATGGATTGGTGGCTTCCTTTCCAAGGCCAATCCTTTAAAATGGAGCTGGCTCAACCATACAAGGCCTTGGAGAACATGTAAAAAGGCTACTAGCAGATAAGCACCCAGTGTACTCTCCACTGTCCCCACCCTGCTCTGCCCATCTCCAGGCTGCCCTCCTTTACACTTATTTTGATTTGCTTTCCTGGCAGTTCCATCTATTCTCAGCTGTGTACTCAGGTTCCTAAAACTCACCTCAGGCCAGCCTTACTTGATGGCCCATGCTTGTCTCAGTTACCTCCTTCAGTTCATTTACTCAACTCTCAACCTTCACAGTGCATTACCATCTCTAGGTAGAAGATGCTCCCACTACCAGTTCCACACCTGCTGCAATCAGCCTCTCCCACTTCCTACCACAACAGGGGACAGATCTCAGACTGGTGATTTCAAGGAAAGAAAAGAAATCTGAGATAAGGTAAATATAATAAATTAACAACAAGTGCTAAAGAGAAGGAGAACAGAGTAAAAATATGAAATCTATAGTTATTCAAATAAAAGAGAAAAAATATCAAAGATGCAAAGATGTCCACTCACCTCTCAATTATCAACAGAGAATGATGGCACTAATTTCAAAGTGAGGATTAACACAGATTTGAACGTGTACTGTAATTATTTGAATATCTCATGTATTAGAAAAAAGACTTAAATAAGGTTAATGACTTCACTGAAGTCATACAGTGAAGAACTGACTCAGGAAGAGTTAGGAATGTGTTCAGATTCCTTATGTGGTATTCCCTCACGTCCCCACTCCAATCTACTAGACCCACAAAAAGTTTAATGTCTCCTACGATGCAAAGTGCCACCCATGCAGAGATGCAGGGCTGCCCCAGAGGAGAGTAACAAATGAACAAACTAGTTTCAAAGAGCTTCCCTCAAATTCTTTAAACAGTATTTACATAAAGCAAAGCAGGTATTTAAAAGCACTTACCTTAGCAAGTAAGCTATAACACAACAGTATTTCCTGAGAGTTATCTCTGTTTAGGATTGTAATGTAAAGACAGAGGAAGGTAAGTGATGATCAGAGGTTAGATGTGAGCTGGACTTGAAAAACGTGTAGATTGAGAAAGGCTAGAAGGCTATTCTGGACAGAAAGTAGACAAGCCTAAGGTGTGCGTGGGTAATCTCGAGTCTACTTCCAGTTTAGCTGGAGTAGAGACATGTGACGCAGTTAGAACCATCCATATGAATAGGCTGCAGAGGGTTTTTAGGAACAGACTAAAGTATCTGAACTCCATTTTCAATCTTTAGGAATCAGTGCAGGTCTATTAAATATAGGAAAAAGAGGATGGAATCAGTGTCTGAGGCTGTACTTAACACTGATAATTTTAATTGAGGGAAATTTTAATCAGTGCATGATTATTTAAATAAAAAGTTTTTAAATTTAGAAAACATGGGACTTTTGTATTCAAAAGAAAGGAGTATTTGACATGCATAATCTATGTGAAAAGATCTGTATTTACTGTATAAACTATTAACAAATATTAATCAAAAGAAGCAAGAGTTAGTGTCATCTTTTTTTTTTTCTCTCCAACATAAAACTTGAAAACAAAGCACAGATCTTTAGGGGAAAATCAAAAGTACTTCAAATATTGCTTTAGATGAGCTGCAATCTACTTAAATACAACTGGAAAAAGGATGAGGTTAATCCTTTGGCCCCCTGCTACTTTGTGTATCAATCCTGGAGTTAGGGATGCCTGCTGAACATGCATCCATGCATTTGCCACTCTAGTGGATAAAAAAGTAAGCTTCAGACTGTCTTTAAGAAATAAACAGTCTAACTGGAGAATGCAGGATATACAAAACATCTAACTAAAATGAAAGATAGTATGTTAGCATCAAAGTGAACAATACATTTTGTAATTGCAGCAGATGCTCATTTCGGGGCATAAGGAGTCAGGAACCACCCTTTAAAGGAGGTAGGGTTTAAGCCAGAATATAGGGGCTAGGACACCTCTGTATAAACAGAGAAAAGGGAACGTGGTATGTGAAATAAAGACACTTTCAGGATACAGTGCTAGAGTTTAGCTCAAAGACTTTTGATGGGAGAATGAAAGATGGATATTGCATAGTAATCAAGGACATGATGTAGAGACAGGCAGCCATTGTCTATGTAAATGGTGCCCCCTGAAGTCGTGCTGTGCATAGGCTGCCTTACCCACATACGAATAATGATTGATAATGAAAAAGAAAATATCAAAGGCCTACGAAGATTTTATAAAGAGTGGCTGAAGACACAAAATTGGAACTTGAACTGGGATAGAATTTAGGAATTATTTTTTTTGGAAAGTAAATTTATGCAATGCAAAAATGCAGAAGGCCCAAAGATTTATCTATTGTTAAAAGCTAAGGCGGAAGAAGAATTCACCAGAGGGGATGGGCAGAGAAGTAAGGGACCTGAAGAGTACAGAATTGTCGAAGAACAGAAATGGTACCATATTTGCAGAATGCTTTTTTTTCCCCATCAGTCTAGCTAGAGAGGGAGGAGGCAAACTGTGAAAACGTCTGTTCTTTTATTCAATCTTACAGTTTTTCCCAGCAGCTTCTATGTCTTAAGACAAGATTAATATACCACTTTGTTCAGTTGCTGGAATTTAGTACCCATGTAATCTTGTTTCCATTTCCTCCAGCTGTTAAAAATTTCAAGTTGCAAAATTAAATGTATTGTGAAAAGAGTACTTTTTACTAGACATAGGACTATTCAGGTGATCTCTTTCTTCTTGAGTGCACTTCAGCAGTCTGTGTTTTTGTAGGTAGGCTTTGTCCATTTCATCTAAGTTGTCAAATTTATTATCATAAAATTGCTCATCACATTATCATTATACATTTTAGTGTTTGTAGAATCTACAGTGATGTCATCTCTCTCATTCCTATTATTGGTAATTACTGTCTTCTCTGTTTTTTCCTTGTCAGTCTGCTTAGAAGTCTTACTCGGTGCATAAATATTTATCATCTTGACATGTGCTTTCTATTTGTTTGATCTACTCTTTTTCCCTTTTCCTTTTTTTCTGCTTCTTTAAGATCGAATATCTTTTATGGTTCTATTTTGTTTGTTGGCTTATTAGCTATAACTTATTGTTTTGTAATTTCAGTGGTTGATTTAATTTATCACAGTCTACCTTAAAGTGATATTACACTTTACACTTACACTTCACATACAGTGTAAGTGCCTTACAATAAAATACTACCATTTCTTCCCTCTTGGCTTTTATTCTGTTATTCTCACACATTTCTCTTATATATATGCTATAAATCCCACAACACATTATTATTTTTGTTTAAACAGTGAATTATATTTGAGATATTTAAATAACAAAAAAATCATATATTTTAACCAAATAGTTACCATTGCAGTATTCTGCATCCTCTTGTGTAGAATAGATTCCTATTTCTATCAAGTATCATTTTCCTTCAGCCAGAGGATTTCTTTTAACATTTTTAGTAATTTATATCTGCTAGTGATGAATTCTTTCAGGTACTGTATATCTGTAAAAGTATTTTGCCTTAGAAATTTTCCCTTTTTTTTGGTTTACTACTTTAAAGATGTTGTTTCACTGTCTTATTGCTTACACTGTTTTCAAGGAGAAATCTGTTGTAATACTTATCTTTGTTCTTTGGTAGATATTGTGTCTTTTTTCTTTGGCTGCTTTTAAAGTTATTTTCTTCATCACCAGTTTTGAGCAATTTGATTATGACATGCCTTGGTATAGTTTTCTTCATGTTTATTTTGCTTGGAATTCACTGAACTTCTTGGATCTGTGGGTTTATAGTTTTCATCAAATTTGGAAAAACATCAGCCATTATTTCTTCAAATGTTTTTTCTGCCCCTTCCCCCTTGCCTCTTCTTCAGGGACTCCAATTACAAATCCAGGGGGCCTTTTGAAGTGTTTCACAACTTGTTACTCCTTTCTTTCTTTTTTAAAATTCCTTTTTCTCTTTGTATTTAATTTTGCATAGTTTCAATAGCTATGTCTTAAAGTTCACTAACCTTTTCTTCTGTAATGTCTCATTGCTGTTAATCTCAGTCAATATATTTCTTCATTCCATCAGATATTGTAATTTTTATCTCTTGAAATTCAGTTTGGGTCTTTTTTATATCTTCCACCTCTTTCTCTTTTTTTGTAGTGAAGTTATTCATAACATTTAATAATAATGTTTCTAACAATCTACTAGGAAGATGCATTGCACACAGTGTTATTTCAGATAATAGAAACAATAACTACTCTGTAATGCTTGAAGTGTTCAAAAATAATTCTTATAAAGATATACACACACACACACTTTTTTATTGAGGTCACATTGGTATATAACATTATATATATTTCAGGTGTACATCATTATATTTCAACTTCTGTATAGAGTGTTTCATCTTCACCACCAAAAGCCTAGTTGCCATCCGTCAGCATACACATGCCCTTTACCCCTTTTGCCCTCCCCGTACTCTCTTCCCTTCTGGTAACCACCAATCTGTTCTCTGTATCTGTGTGTGTGTGTTTGGTGCTTATCTTCCATATATGAGTGAAGTCATAAAGTAACTGTCTTTCTCCATCTGACTTATTTTGCTTATAGCATAATACCCGCAAGGTCCATCCATGTTGTTACAAATGGCAAGATTTCATCTTTTTTTAATGGCTGAGTACTATTCCATCATGTATATATATATCACACCACATCTTTATCCATTCATCTGTTGATGGGCACACAGGTTGCTTCCAAGTCTTACCTATTGTAAATACACTGTAATGAATATGCAGGTGCATTTATCTTTTCAAATTAGTGTTTTTGTGTTCTTTGGATAAATACCCAGAAGTGGAATAGCTCGATCATATGGTATTTCTATTTTTAATTTTTTGAGGAATCTCCATACTATTTTCCATAGTGGCTGCACCAATTTACATTACCACCAGCAGTGTACAAGGGTTCCTTTTTCTCCACATCCTCTCCAACACTTGTTATTTCTTGTCTTTTTCATAATGGCCATTCTGATGGGCATGAAGTGATATCTTATTGTAGTTTTGATATGCATTTCCCTAATAATTAGTGATGCTGAACATCTTTTCATGTGCCTGTTGGCCATCTATGTATCTTCTTTGGAAAAATGTCTGTTCAGATCCTCTGCCCACTTTTTTGATCAAGTTGTTTTTTTGTTGAGTTGTATGAATTCGTTATACATTTTAGATATTAACTCCTTGTGGATATATGATTTACAAATATCTTCTTCCAACTGATAGCTTGCCTTTTCATTTTGTTGATGGTTTCTTTTGCTGTGCAGAAGTGTTTTAGTTTGATGTAATCCCATTTGTTTATTTTTTCTTCTGTTTCCCTTCCCCGAGGAGACATGGTATTCCAAAAGACACTGCTAAGACCAGTATCAAAGAGTATGCTGCCTATGTTTTCTTCTAGGAGTTTTATGGTTTCAGGTCTTACATTCCAGTCTTTAATCCATTTTGAGTTAATTTTTGTGTATGGTATTAGATAATGGTCTTTCATTCTTTTCATGTGGCTGTCCAGTTTTCCCAACACCATTTACTGAAGAAGAGTCTCCTTTCTCCATTGTATGTTCTTGTCTTCTTTGTTGAAAATTAGCTGTCCATAGATGTGTAGGTTTATTTCTGGGCTTTCAATTCTGTTACACTGATCTATGTGTCAGTTTTTCTGCCAGTACCATGCTATTTTGATTACTATAGCTTTGTAGTATATTTTGAAATCAGGGAGTATGATACCTCTGGCTTTGTTCTTTTTTCTCATGATTGCTTTGGCTATTCAGCATCTTTTGTTATTCCATACAGGAAGAGGATTCTTTGTTCTATTTTCATGAAAGATGCCATCGGGATTCTAATTGGGATTGCACTGAATCTATACATTGCTTTAGGTAATATAAACATTTTAACTATGTTAATTCTACCAATCCATGAGCCTGGAATACCTTTCCATTTCTTTATGTCTTAATTTCTTTCAACAATGTTTTACAGTTTTCAGTATACAAGTTTTTCATCTCCTTAGTCAAATTTATTCCTAGGTATTTTATTATTTTTGTTGCAATTGTAAATGGGATTGTTTTCTTGAGTTCCTTCTGCTAGTTCATTGTTAGTATATAGAAATGCAACTGATTTTTGTGTGTTGTTTTTGTAGCCTGCAACTTTACTGTACTCGCTGATTATTTCTAACAGTTTTTTGGTGGATTCTTTAGGACTTTCTATATGTAGAATCATGTCATCCGCAAATACTGACAATTTTACTTCTTCCTTTCCAATATGGATCCCTTTATTTCTTTTTCTTGCCTAATTGCTCTGGCTAGGACTTCCAATACTATGCTGAATAAGAGTGGGCATCCTTGTCTTTTTCCTGTTCTTAGGGGAACAGCTTTCAGTTTTTCACCATTGAGTATGATGTTGGCTGTGGGTTTGTCATATATGGCCATTATTATGTTGAGATACTTTCCTCCTATACCCATTTTATTGAGAGTTTTTATCATAAATGGATGTTGGATCTTGTCAAATGCTTTCTCTGCACATGATCAAGTAATTTTTATTCTTCATTTTCTTAATATGGTGTATCACAGTGATTGATTTGCAGATGTTGAACCATCCCTGCATCCCTGGAATAAATCCCACATGATCACTTGATCATGGTGTATGATCCTTTTAACACATTGTTGTATTTGATTTGCTAATATTTTGTTGAGAATTTTTGCATCTATGTTCATTAGCAATATTGGCCTGTAATTTTCCCTTTTTGTGTTGTCCCTGTCTGGTTTTGGTATCAGGGTAATGTTGGCCTCATAAATGAGTTAGGAGGCATCCCAACCTCTTCAATTTTTTGGAAGAATTTGAGAAAGATAGGTATTAAATCTTCTTTGATTGTTTGGTAGAATTCACCAGAGAAGCTGTCTTGTCCTGGACTTTTGTTTTTTGGGAGGTCTTTGATTACTGTTTCAACCTCTTTACTTGTGATTGGTCTATACAGATTCTCTATTTCTTCTTGATTCAGTTTTGGGAGATTGTATGATTCTAAGAATTTATCCATTTCTTCTAGGTTATCCAATTTGTTGGCATATAGCTTTTCATAGTATTTTCTTATAGTCCTTTGTATTTCTGTGGTATCTGCTTAATTTCTCCTCTTTCACTTCTGATTTTATTTTTGAGCCTTCTTTCTTTTTTCCTTAATGAGTCTAGCTAAGGGTTTGTCAATTTTGTTTACCTTTTCAAAGAATCAGCTTAGTTTCATTCATCTTTTCTACTGTCTTTTTAGTCTCCATTTCACTTATTTCTGCTGTGATTTCTATTATTTCCTTCCTTCTACTGACTTTGGGCTTCGTTTGTTCTTCTTCTCCTAACTCTTTTAGGTGTAGTGCTAGATTGTTTATTTGAGATTTTTCTTGTTTCTTTAAGTAGGCCTGTATTGCTATATACCTCCCTCTTAAGCACTGCTCTTGCTGCATCCCCTAAGTTTTGGTATGCTGTTTTCATTTTCATTTGTCTCCAGGTATTTTTTGATTTCTTCATTGAGCCAATAGTTGTTCAATAATCTCTTCCATTTCTTTACTTAAAATTTTGAAAATATAGAAATTATAATTACCATATTAATGTCATTGCTAATTATAGCACCTGGGCCTATTTTGATTGTTTGGTTTTTTTCTTCACTGTGGATCAAAATCTGCTTTGACCACATAGATGAAGACGATTCTATGAGACTATAAAGCAGTGTTTCACAACCAGGGGTGACTTTTCCCTTCCACCCGACCAGGGGACATTTGGTAATGTCTGGAGACATTTTTGTTTGTCTTAATTAGTGAAGTGCTACCGGCATCCAGCAGGTAGAGGTGAGGAGTACTGCTAAACATCCTATACTGCACAAGACAGCCCCCCACAACAAAGAATTAGCTGGCCTAAGATGTCAATAGTACTGAATTTGAGAAACCCTGCTACAGAACAATAGGATGAAAGGAACTTGGGTCCCTGAATGATTTTATGGAGCTAAGCTGCATATAGGCCTGGACCATTGGCCTGTCTGTATAGTCTGTCACATAAAAAAAGAAAAAACTCTTATTTAAGCCACTGCATTTTGGGTTGGTATGGCAATTTAGCCTATACGCCAATACAGAAAATTGGTACCCAGAAGTGAAGTGCTGCTAAAATTAAAACTTAAAATAAATTACTTGGCTTTGTAGTTGAGTCAAAGACAAGGTGAGAAAACAAATATTGCAGGCTGGAAAATTGGTGATCCTTTTTATGCCACATCACAATATGTGTAAAACTGTTGCCTGTGATAACTTAAAAGTTAGACCATGTATGTGCCTATGATACCTGTCACTCTATAGAAAGTGTTTAGAAAGTAGTCTATAACCCAAACTGATCAATTACAGTGATTGGAGGCCTACGGGTTAGAAAATCTAATTTGTACCCCAAACAGAAGGATAAACAGTCTCCATATTTTTTCACAAGTATCTCTCAAAAAACCAAAAGCCTACAAAAATATTGAGGGAATTAAATCCCCAAAGAAATCAAAAGCCTGGCCTAAAAGGAAGCCTATATTTGTTGGGTCACTAACACACTCTCAGGCGTCCAAATCTCCACAAATAGGAAGCAAGATTTGAAAACTGTACGGCTTCCAAGGAGAATGTACCCTCTAACACTAACTTTAGATGTCACCATGGAGGACAACGGATAATGGTGTAATTCCTAGAGATTAGAACCAGGGGACAGACAGATGGGCTAACCAAGAAAACTTCTCTACTGCTAGAGCAGGGAATCTGGTAAATTCTTATGGACCACTGACTATGGTGTGTTTCCCATTCTTCCTTTTGCTGAACGAGAGCTTTTATTGCAGTTATACTTTTCCCTACCACTTCTGTATACTAGATGTGAGATGAGAAGATACCTTGTCACCAAACTGTGAGGAACCATCCCAGACCTGAGAGACAAGACTGAGACATCATCCAGAGACCCTTGACTTTGAGCAGATGAAGTAATTGAAGGAGGCCTTCGAATGTCTCCCTTGGGAGGGAGGGAGGTTTATGTGTAGGAATAAGGTGATCAAAGATACTGAATGACCAGAGGGGCAAACAATAATAGACTGCTAATTGTTCTCTAAAAAAATTTCCTCCTTCTTCCATAGACATAAGAATTTTAACAGGGGCACGTGGCTGCTGAGATACAGACTATATTTCTTAGTTCCCTTGCAGCTAAGTGTAGTCATGGACAAAATTTTTGTCAATGGAATGGGAACAAAAGTAATGTATGCAACTTCCTCACTACTTGCTTAGAAGGAAATTGCTTCCCTTCCACTTTTGCTTAAAATTTTCCTCTTCCTCTGAGTTGGAACTTGGATGTGGCATTGATCTAGTTTTAACCACATACACGAGGGCAGCATCCTAGGAGATGGTGGAGCAAAAACATATATGGAACCTAAGTCCCAGAGTGATCTCCTGGAGTGGAGCTGCCTGCCTTTTTGGGCCAGTCCTCCTCTTTCTGGAGTGGTATGCGTGAGAGAAATAAACTTTCTTATTTAAACCACCATATTTTTTTATGGTTTGTCTTTCACGTGCTCTTTCTCTGTTTAAACAGCAGCTCAGTCTATACTCTAATTAATCAAGGCTACGTATACCACAAATAAAAAATTCGGCTCTAAATTCATTCGGCTTTGCCAAAACCAAATTTCCTGAGTCAAAGAAAAACAGCAAAGGAGGAAAAACAGGCAAGCCTATGGGGTTTTCAGTTATTGCGGTTCCAATGAAAGGAGCATATTTCAACCTTTTCTCAACCTGCATAAACCAAGTGTCAAGTTTATTTTTATATGCTTCAGTTGAATTTCCTCTGACTGGTTATACTATTGTGATCATATCAATCGATTCCCACAGTGAGTCATCAACCCTGTCAGTACTTTAATGAACAAAATTAGTCTGTTTCATGCTAAAAAGCAATACCAGCAACTCTTACAGATAAAAAGGGTTATAAAAACTTATTGGGCAGTGACATCCTCTGACAAAAGTCTCCTGATAATATCTCCCTATGATTAGCTCACACACAGTGATTGGTCAGAATGAAATGGAGTTTGAGTAAGGCATTAAACAGGATTCAGGGATGACTTCACACATCTTAAAAGCTATAAGAGAAGAAATGGATAGGTAGAACTCAGGAACCAAATATTATTCTAGCCAGTCAAGAACAGAGAATATTGTAATTTCATGATCATTCTTGATAGTGAGTTTGTTTTCCTAAATTCAATTATTTGTTTATGTAACAATAGCTCCTAGTTGCTCTGGCTCTGCTTCTGTCCTATTCAACCAGTGACATTTTAAAATTGAGATGATTATCTTTGAACATGCAGTTGTTGGGTCCTAAACACACTATCCCAAAAATATGGTATCTTGGCATACTGAATATTTTAAGCTGAAGGAGTTCGAGAAAATGGCGAAGTAGAAAAGTTTCTCCGACCTTCCCATGCCCTTCTCACCTGAAGCAGTTCATAAGACTCTCCTGTGAGAGGTGCCCTCCCTATTCCTGGAGGAAAGGAACATCCTTATCTCCAAGACAGAGGAACGCTGAGAAGAATCCAAACAAACAAGCCTTGCTAAGTTTTCTCCAGTTTATCACATTAGCTCACACCCGCTTTGTCCTATCATTTCTTTTTGACTGTCTACTCTTCATCAAACCTACCATAAAAACACTCAAGTTTAACCAGTTCTTCGGGTTTTCATTTCCTTTTGAAGGCTCCCATGTCACGTAAAACACATTAAATAAATTTGTATGCTTTTATCCAGTTAATCTGTCAGCTTAATTTTCAGATCCAGCCAGGGAAAAAATTTTTTCCTCCCCTACACAGTCTTCAAACAACTCAGATAAAAAAACTTTCTTTTCATTCATAGTACAATGTCAACATGGATTTGTGAAGTAGAAGCTGATTTCACTACAATTTAAGAGTCTCCTGCTATACAATGTGAAAAAGCAGTGAATTTTGAGTGAGAGCTATTGGGATTGAGTATCAAGTGGGAATAATAATCTCTTCTTCACAAGCTAATAGTGAGTTTTAACACACACACACACACACACTCTCTCTCTCTCTCTCTCTCTCTCTCTCTACAGGTTAGAGGTTAAGAACATTGATTCTGTAACTAAGACAGGCCCAGTTCTGAGTCTGGTGTGTCACTCACCTAACTGATTGACTTTAGCCAAGTTATTTAACTTCTCAAAGGCTTTGTTTCCTCATTTGTAAAATGGGGATATTGACTCATACCAACCTTTATAGAATTACTATTAAAATTAAAGGTCATCTATTACGCTAAGTGAAATAAGCCAGTTACAAAAGGACAAATATTGTATGATTCTACTTATATGAAGCAATTAAGATAGTCAAATTCATAGAGACAGAAAGTAGAATGGTGGCTGCTAGGGGCTAGGGTGGGAGGAAATGGGGAGTAATTGTTTAATGGGCTTAGAGTTACAGTTTGAGAAGATGAAAAAGCTCTGGAAATGGATGGTAGTGATGATTGCACAACAATGTAAATGCATATAATGTCAGTGAACTATATGCTTAGAAATGGTTAAAATGGTAAATTTTGTGTTATGTATATTTTACCACAATAAAGAAAAAGAAAAAAAAATTAAAGGTCATAAAGATTAGTTTAAAAGTGCCTAGCACAGCACCAAGCACATTTTAAGTGCTCAACAAATGATAGGTGTATTACTATTAATTTTATTCATTAATTAGTTTTGAAATGTATTTGAGAATTCATCACAAATGGTAAAGGCTACACAATTACATAATTATTGATGTTAGTTGTCAGATTTTTTTCTACGGATCCAACATATTACTTGTGTATCTGGAAACACCTGGTAAGAATAATGGTAGTACAGAGGTCTGTGTACTATACATACATCCTCACGCGCGCACACACACACACACACACACACACACACACACACACACAATGACATTTCACTAATTTAGAACAAATGGGTTGTTTATATTTGAGGATAGTGCTAAAGGGGCTTTTAAAAGTAGGATTGAAAACAATTTGCTAGTATTCATTTTTAACTACAACAGATTGAATATTTTTTTTGCTCCTAATTTTATTATATTGCTCTGTAAACTCTTTTTTGGTAAGAGAGACAAAAAGAAACTCCCGCCAAGCACTTCAACAACAAATGTGCTAATTATAAGATAATTCTTATTTATTCACTAAAGGACTGAGATGGTTGTATATAGCATATACAGTGTGTGTATGTATGTATATATACATACATACACACACACACACACACACACACACACATATATATAGTATAGATTGACAATCAGCAAGACAGAAATTCATAGCCTTAGAAATCATATTTTCCTGTCTCCTTATTTTATAGATAAGAAAATTAAGGGTTAGGAAATTTGATTAAAATCCCACAGTAAATTGGTGGCAGAAACGTTTAAAGCCCTTCAGAACCTCATCCCATGCATCACCCTCAAATGCGCCAGAGCAAAGGACTTGCCTTGGCCATTCTTCCTCGTGCCTCCTTTGCATGTTGCTCACTTTGCCTAAAATGGCCTCTTCTAAGTTTAGTTGCCACCTTTGGAACATCTTTCCTAGTTCTCCTAGAATGAATTTGGCACCCTGCCTTTGGGCTTATGACCCCAGAGCAATCACACTGAATTATAACTGTCGACTAGTCTGCTTCTTCTATTAGACTTAGAACAACTGGAGGACACACACTATCATCTCTTCACGCTCCCACACCTCACCCAGGGCCTGTTAACAGTAGGTACTCACTGAATGTCTGCTGGATAAGTGAACTACCAACCATCACAGGCTTCTCCAAAAGGAGGCAGAAAAGTTGGGATTAAGGACACAGGTGGGAAGTTAGCCTTGGAATGAAGGGAGAGCATACTTTCATTAAAGATAAGAGCACAGCAGAGGATGAAGATGGAGAGAGATTTTTAAGTAAAAGGAAGGAAAGCTTGAATGAATTTGTGCTAAGAGTACTTAGTTTTCTCACAAAAAATAGGACAAGGAGGACATTGGATTTTACTGTTTACTGTTTTTTGTCGAGTGATCTCCTATTTCTTAGGATACATTAAGTACTGACAAGTAATTAGTAAACTTGGAACACGGCATGTTTAGTCAACTATCCTCCCTCTCTATCATTGTGGATTGTCTCATGAGAAATAAATAATGAGAAATTGCTTCAACAAATCTAAGGTGTTATATATAATGCATGCACGGTACTATGATGATATACATGTTTTTTTTCTGATATAGATCCCTAATCCATAAAATGCATTTTTTTCTGAAACTTTAAAATTCCTTGAGTATCTTGCATTAGTTAGAATCTCACATTTGTGTGTGTTGGTTGTTTTAGCACTTACTAGATGGCATCCTAAAACTAACCTATCATCAAACTGAAGATACACTAGAAAAAAAAAAACCTAAACATTCAAACAACAAATTATGTTGGAAGGAGAAACCAATATAAAGGAATACTAATGTCACAGAACTGGAAGTGCTGGACTAGTGTCATTTATTTCCAAAAGAGTAGTGTTTTGCTGCCACCAGCAGGAGAACAAGCATTCCTTCATGGAAGTTACAAAACTACGTGCATGTGCAAAAATCACTGCAAATCCAAAAGAATGTTTATGAGTTGCTTCATTTTTCTCAGGTCTTTAGACTTCTAATTTTGTAACCTCAATGGTAGCTGTAGAAACTAGTCTGTTTCAGTTCTTCCTTATGTCACCATCTTTAAGCACAGAAACAAGAACTTTTTTTTTGCTGAGGAAGATTTGCCCTGAGCTAACATCTGTGCCAATCTTCCTCTATTTTGTATGTGGGTTGCCACCACAGCATGGCCGCTAAGAAGTGATGTAGGTCCATGTCTGGGAACCTAACCCGGGCTGCCAAAGAGGAGCATGTTGAACTTAACCACTAGGCCATGAGGCTGGCCCCAGAAACAAGAACTTTTAACCCAAGCTGGTGAATCAAAGACTAGGGAGAACTGAAATCTATTTTTCAATTTTCAAGGTATTTTGCTCTTCACTTCTTGTTCTTTAACCCTGCATGGTATTCAAATGTGGTCCTGCCAGGAGAGAGCCCCTGGAGCATGAATTGATCCTTCTTTCCAATGCCAACAGAAAAGGAGGGGAAATTATACTTTGAAAGGTCAAAGGAATACTTAACTAACCAGCACGGTGCTAAATAATAACTGACTTTTGACTCTCTTAAATAAACAAGTCCCAATTTTGGAATTTTTTTTTGTTCTCTATTAAGCCTTTTCCCATTTCTCTCCTGCCAATTAGAAGGTACTAATAGTGGATGCATTATCCCTTACAGATTAAGTTTTATAATTCAAGCAACCCTTGGTAATCCAACAAGAATTAGCTGAATTACAACTCACGCTCCAACCCAGGTGCTTCCTTTACCTCCCTTTTCAAGGAGCCCCCTAACACACTTCAGGAACCTGCCGCTAATTTTCACAGGCCCCATTGAGCAGCTGCTACAATCCAGAAAATGGGCATTGAGATGGAGGAGCACAGAGACAAATTAGCAACTGCTAACAATGAAAATGAGGACCACTCATTTTCTATGTGTGACTGTGAATGCTTGCTCTAACTGCAGAGTTTTCTCTTCTTCCCTTCCTTGTTCCCACACTACATTGGATAATTTTGAATGTTTGATCACAGTGTAGTAGATAATTGGCTGCACATTGGGATCACCTGGGAGAATTTTTTTTTTAAATACTGATGCTTGGGTCCCACCTAGATATTCAAATGAAATTGGTCTGGGGTACAACTCAGAATCAGAAAATTTTAAAAGCTGATTCTAATATACAGGTGATTCTGATGTACAGTTAAGGCTGAGAATCCCTGCTCTAAGCAACACATGGGTATTCCTACCCTTTTTGGTTCTGGAACTGCCTGCATCAGATCTTGGGGGTGGCAGATGGGTGGGAGGAGGCATTCAGAAATGTTCAATTTAACTGAACTCCTTGGGACTTAGACGAGTCTTAAGTACACTAACAGTTAAGAATCACTTTGAATTCTATTGCTAAAGGGACTTACAATATTGTGATATAATTAAAATAAGTTGGGACAGTCTCTTTTTGTAGATTGGTGGGCAGATTTTTTTTGTTTTGTTTTTAAGGGAGGAGGAGGGAAGTGAGAGGAAGACAATTTATTTGCTCACACGCATTAAGAGGACTGTCAGATACTACTTTAAACAACGTAAGGAAAGGGACTTCGTGCCTACTGGTGTATCCCTATCATTAAGCATAGTGCCTGGCTCATCACTGCTGCTCAAAGTCTTTTGCTGAATAAACAAATAAAGAATGAATGTTACTAGTATACAATGTATCTCATGGGTCCTAGAAGAGTTCTGAGTAAACAATGGTAGATAAGTTGGTGGATAACAAGTAGAAGATTACAAAATGACAAGGTTATTAAAGGCGAAAAAAGATGGAAGTCCTAAAAGGGAACGGTGGGAGGCAATTTCAGGTGCAGAAGGGGCACTGGACAGGGAAGCAGAAGCAGGATGGGATACACGGAGCACGGCTCCTGAGAGAGCTTCCGGCCCATGGACAGCAGGGGGAGCAGGAAGGTTTTGATGTGGGCCGAAATAAGGAACATGAAAGGCTATTCCTCGTATGGAATTCTAGACAGATTCCTGGAAGGAACACGCAGTGACAAAAAACCAGGCCTGCAGTAGCAGGCTACTGATAAGGGGAAGGTTTGGTGAAGGAGAGAGGTGTTACAGTTAAGCATTTAGATTCTATTTGAAATAGAAACCAGAACCACACAACTGAACAGCAAAAAAAGAGAGAAATAAGTATTCTAATACAAATACATTTTCTATTTGTCATGTAATGTGAAGTTCTTTCTAAAAACTCAACACTGAAGTAAATGGAGTAGGCAGGGACAAATGAATAATCTCTGAGAGAAAAAAGTTCAAAATTAAGTAAGTAGACTACATAAGCCCAGACATACACAAAGATTCTTCTTTTAAAAATAATAAAGTCTGCAAAAAAAAGTCAATTATATTTTAATAAAGCTGCAAAAAATACATAACGCACCGGAATTTCCTATAAACCTAGTTTGAATCACAGTGATGACAGATAAAAAAATCACATAAATGAGTACAACGGAGGTTTCCCCAGAATAAGGGCTCTACTACTCCTTATGCATGGCAATTTTGCTCTTTAGTAAATAACAATCTGTTCATCATTCTAATATGGTCAAACTATTACCATATGTGGCAGCAAAGGGTGGTGGTGATAGTAGCAGTAGCACAATTCAGAAACAGAGTTCTAAGGAACAAAACTTTTCTGAAAGCGGTAAATGACATCAAGAACAAGACAAAGATGTTTGCTCCCATCACTTCTATTCAACATTGTACTGGAGGATCTAGTGGGGCAGTTAGGTAAGAAAAAGAAATAAAAGGCATTCAGATCAGGAAGGAAGAAGTAAAACTACCTCTACTCGCAGATGACATGATCTTATACATAAAAAATCCTAATACACACACATATAAATATTAATGCTAAAAATAAGTTCAGCAAGATTGTAGGATATAAGATCAATACAGAATAATAACTATTTTTAGATACTGGTAATAAAGAATCAAAAACGAAATTAAGATAACTTCCATTTACAATAGCAAACAAAATAAAATACTTAGAAATATATTTAACAAAAGAAGTACAAGACCTTTGTATACTGAAAACTACAAAACATTGTTGAAAGAAATTAAAGACCTAAATAAGTGGGAAAATACCCCATGTTCATGGATCGGAAGACTTAACATTGTTAAGATGGCATTACTCCCTGACTGATCTAGAGATCCAATGCAACCCCTATCAAAACCCCACGTTTTTTTGCAGAAATTGACAAACTGATCCTAAAATTCATATGGAAATGCATGTGATCCAGAACAGCCAAAACAATCCTGAAAAAGAAGAACAAAGTTGGAGGACTCACACTTCCTGATCTCAAGACTTACTACAAAGCTATAGTAATCAAGACTGTGTGGTACTGGTACAAGGAGAGAAACAAATATCAATGGAATAGTCTAGAAATAAAATGATGTGTCTATAGTCAACTGATTTTTGACAAAGATGCCAAGACCATTCAATGGGGAAGGAAGAGTCTTTTAATAAATAGTGCTGGGACAACTAGATGTCTACATGCTAAAAATGAAGTTGTACTCCTACTATATTAGTTTGTTAGGGCTGCCAAAACAAAGAACCACAAAGAGAGTGGCTTAATTAACAGAAATTTATTTTTTTTCATAGTTCTGGAGGCTATACGTCTAAGGTCAATGTGTCAGCAGGGTTCGTTTCTTCTAAGGCCTCTCTCCTTGGCTTGTAGATGGCCGTCTTCTCCCTGTGTGTTCACATGATCTTTCTTCTGTACATGTCTGTGTCCTACTCTCCTCTTCTTATAATGACACTAGTCATATTGGATCAGAGCTTACTCTAATGACCTCATTTTAACTTAATTACCTCTTTAAAGACCCTATCTCCAAATATAGTTATTGTCTGAGGCAATGGGGGGTTAAGACTTCAACATATGAATTTTGGGAGGTGGGACACAACTCAGTCATTAACATCCTCCCTCAGTCCATATGAAAAATTAATTAAAAATGGATTAAAGACCTGAATGTAAGAGCTACAAATATAAAACCCTTAGAAGAAGAAATCTTTGTGACTTTAGATCAGGAAATAGTTTCTTAGATCTGACACCAAAAGTACAAGCAACAAAAGAAAAAAATAGATTAACAAGACTTTATCAAAATTAAAAAGTTTTGTGTTTCAAAGGACATTACCAAGAAAATGAAAAGACAGTCTACAGAATGGGGGAAAATATCCAGAATATATGAAGAACTCTTACAACTCAACAATAAAAAGAAAGATAACCCAATTAAAAAGTGGACAAAAGATCTGAACAGATGTTTCTCCAAAGAAGATATATACAAATGGCCAATGGGCACAGAAAAAGATGCTAAACATCATTAGCCATCAGGGAAATGCCAGTCAAACCACAATGAGATACTGCTTCATGCCCACTAGAGTGGCTATAATCAAAAGGGTAGACAATAACAAGTGTTGACAAGGATGTGGAGAAATCAGAACCCTCATTGTTTTAATTGTCTTCTATTTACCCTGTTGGTGTGGGAGGGATTCCTGCCCTAGGGTTATGGAGATGTTTGATTAGTATGATTTGATTGAGAGAGCACAATGAAGAGGGAAGAAAGAAGGAGATGAGGATAGAGAAGTATGCTGGGCCAGATCACAAAAACCTTGTGGGACACGTTAAAAATTATGAACTTTATCCCAAGAGCAATGGGAGGCCACTGAAGAGTTTTAAATAAGGGGTAAGTTACTTCTCTGACCCATCTCCTACTGCTCTTCCTTGCTTGCTCCAGTCACATTCCCAGCATAGAGCCTTTGCATGGCTTTTCCATCTACTTGGAACGCCATTCTCCTGCACATCAGCATTGCTCACTCCCTCACTGCCTTCTTCAAGCCTCTGTCCAGGTCTCACCTTCTTAATGGGGCCTACTCTGACTACTCTTAACACTGCAAAACCTACCCAGAACTTCCTTTTCCCTGCTATACTTTTGCTTTTTCCCATAGCACTATTACTTCTCATATGTTATATCTACCTATTTGTTATGTTTATTGTTTATTAACTGTCCACTGCTAGAACATAGGCTTTATGGAGGCATGTATTTTTGTTATTTTAGTTCACTGATCTAGTCAAGCACACAGAATAGTATCTGTCTCTGAATAGGTGTTCAGTAAACATTTGTTGAATAGTGAATAATCAAATGTGTTTTAAGAAGACAACTCTGGTGGCAATGTGGGAATGAACTGGATAATGGTCATGAGTAGATGGAAGACATCCACTTCTCTCAGCTCCACTGCTAACATCCAAATCCAAGCCACCAACTACTCTTACTTATCACACTCCAGACACAGGCCTTCTTTCTTTTATAACCATTAAAAAATTCTCTTTAAGGCCTTTACACATGTTTAGTCTGCCTAGAAGGCTCATTTCCCAGATTTTGGCATGGCTGGCTACTTCTTTTCATTCAATTTTCAGCTCAAATATCATCCCTCAGAGTACTTTCATTGACAATCTAATCCAAAGAAGGGAGCTCCCTTCTCCACTTTGCATCAACCTCGTTCTCCTTCATAAACCTCAGTATGTGCTAAAATAATTATGTTTGTTTAATTACTATCTTTCCTTCATCAGAATGCAAGTTTCAAGAAAGCAGGTCTTTCCTCATCAGCACTTTATCTCCAATGCCTGGAAAAGTACCCAGCACTTGGTAGGTGTTCAGTATCTGTTACTGAAACAGGTCACTGCAACAGTCCAGGTTAGAGAGGAACCTAAACTATTAAAGTGGGAAGATTCTAAAAATTCTCAAGAAGTAGATACCACAGGAGTTGGTGACTTAGTAGAGGTCGGGGACTAAGAAGAGAAAAGAGTTAAGGATAACGTCTAGGTTTCTAGTTTGAGCAGCTGGGTAGTGCCTTTACTGAAGTGAAGGTCACTGGAGGAGGAGGAGGTATGGGAGGCCACATGAGTTCAGTTTCAACTTTTGGATTTGATATGCCTCTGAAACATCCAAGCAGACACATTAAGTCCACAGCCAAATATTTGGATCTGGGCTAAACATAAAGATGAGAGTGAACATTTATAGATGAAACTGGGGGAATGAACAAGATCAGCAAGGGAAAAGCATCAAGTGAGTTCCTAGAGGCTGGAGCTCTGTGGAACTCCAAGTTAATGATGAGGGAAAAGAAGGAGTGAGCAAAGGGAAATGAGAAGCAGCAGATGGGGTGATGAAAAATAAGACAGAAGCTAAGGGAGAATGTTTCAAAAAAAGAAGAAAAGAAAAAAGTGTTATGTCATTTATGCTGTTTTGATAACTGCTGAGAGATCAAGTAAGATAAAAATGGAGATGTCCACTAGATTTTATTAGTGGTTTCATCAAAAAAGATCTAATAGAATGGTAAGGAAAAACATCACAGTGGAGAGGGTTGAAAAGCCAAAAATATCAAAGATATACTTCAGAACTCTTACATAATATGCAAAGCCCCTCCAATCTTCCAAAATTTAGCCAGGATCAACTGGCTTCCCTAAAAAAACTAGATGTTCACAAACAGAAGAACATAGCATTGGACTCTTCAAAACTTTCTGAAGAGTTTTGTCTGTTTACAATGAAACAAATTATTATAATAATTACTTTTTAAGCTGCTTTGTTTTACAACTTGCTTTCAGTGTTCATAAAAGTGCATATTTAGAAATTCTGCTTTTTCAAGAGTATGGGGGAAATGCACTCTCATATTGCTCGTAGAAAGCAATTTTGCAGTATGTGTCAAAAATTAAAATGTGATTACAGTTTGACCCAGCAATTACAGTCCTAGAAATTTATCCTAAAGATATTATTAGATAAGTATGCAAAAATGGAAGCTTAAGGATGTTTGTTACAGTATTAACAGGAAAGTCTGGAAACAAATGTCCATAAAAATTAAATATAAAGTTGGCTAAATAAATTATGGTACATACAATAGAACACTAAGCAGTCACTAAAAAGGCTAAGGAAGTTCTATGTGTAATAATAATTGTAATTGGTGTAATTGGTGCACTGCAATACTTACTAAGTTCCAGGCACCAATCATATATTAACTCATTAAACCCTAACAACAATCCTATGAAATAGATTTTACTAATATCTCCATTTTAAAGATGGGAAAACTGTAATTTACCTAAGATCACTGGGTAAATTGTGGGAGATGGGATTTGAACTCAAGCAATGTGGCTCCAGCATCCATGATTTTAGCTACTACATGCATGTAGTGACATTGAAAGATATTCATAATATATTATTAAATGAAAAAGAATCTTGTTCAATAGCATCTTTTGAAAGAAAATAAATATATGTTCATCTTTGTACACTGTTCTCCTGAATTTATCTCCTACTTCCTCATCTTCTTATCTGAAATCCTCAAACACACATTAAAAAATATATGTACAGGGGCTGGCCCAGTGGCATACTGGTTAAGTTCGTGCGCTCCACTTCTGCAGCCTGGGGTGTGCGGGTTTGGATCCTGGGTGCGGACCTACCCACCACTTATCAAGCCATGCTGTGGCAGTATCCCACGTACAAAGTGGAGGAAGACTGGCACAGATGTTAGCTCAGCGACAATCTTCCTCAAGCAAAAAGAAGAAGACTGGCAACAGATGTTAGCTCAGGGCCAATCTTCCTCACCAAAAAAAAAGGTACATCTACATATATATGTATGTGGGTAGGTAATGCATGCTTACATATTCATAGACTAAAGCATGGGAAGAAGATTTTATACTCAGTTTTATTATGGTTACCTGTAGGAGTGGATTATGAGTATCCCTTTGTCTCTGTAATGTTTATATGCTCACATAAGATACAAAATGAGCTTGTGGGGGTGGGGGGAGAAAAATATTCTGTCATTTACTTTCAACCGTTATCTGAAAGCAAAGAACCTATTCTGATGAAAAATTTTCTCTGCCAGGGGCTGGCCTGGTGGCGTAGTGGTTAAGTTCACGTGTTCCGCTTCATCGGCCCAGGGTTCATCGGTTTGGATCCTGGGCACGGACCTATTCACTGCTCATCAAGCCATCCTGAGGCAGCATCCCACACAGAAGGGCTACAACTCTACAACTATGATATACAACTATTTACTCGGGCTTTGGGGAGAAAAAGGAAAAGAGGAAGATTGGCAACAGATGTTAGCACAGGGCCAATCTTCCTCAAAAAAAAAAGAAAAGAAAAAAAGCCAAAAGATTAATTCCTGGGTGGAAAGCCAAAACGAATAAAAAAAATTTTTTTCTCTGCCAACATGAAGTGGCTAAGATTAATTCTGACTGACCACCTCCAACCTATTATAATATACTATGCTATGACTACTCAATGTTTCATATAATAAATGAATTAGATTTCTGGAAATATATTTAACTTACCTAGTGGACACCTCCAAGATCCTAAATGATTTGATGATGCTCCCTACATACTGAATCATTCTTTTAGCTCAAAAGCTTTCTATCTACCTGGTAGACTCTTTGTAACCCCAAAGAAAGTAGCTCCTATTCAGAAAGTAGGTATCTTTAAACCACACTGAGCAACAGAGACATTCACCTGTATCTATGTTTAAAAATATTATAAATCCAGCTTTGCCATTACTAAGCAAAGACTTTAGGCAATGTGGGGCCTTGGCTCCCTGAATTATCAACCGGGAAAGAGAATTAGATGATTTTCTCTAACACAATTTATGATTCTCCTACAAATAACACCTGGACATCTAATGCATGCTAATGAGATAACCTATGCTAGCACTTAGCACAGAGTAAGTGCTCAAGAAATGTTCTTTCCCTTTCTGATCCCTCTCATCACAAGAAATACTTCTAATACAGAGGAATCTAAAGTCCCTTTACCTTGGGCCGCCCGGTGGCGCAGCGGTTTAGTCCGCGCTTGGCAGCCCGGGGTTTGCGAGTTCGGATCCCGGGCGCCCGCCGACGCACTGCCTGTCAGCCATGCCGTGGTGGCGTCCCATATAAAGTGGAGGAAGATGGGCATGGATGTTAGCCCAGGGCCAGTCTTCCTCAGCAAAAACGAGAAGATTGGTAACAGATGTTAGCTCAGGGCTGGTCTTCCCCACACACAAAAAAATAAATAAATAAAGTCCCTTTATCTTTAGCAAAATATTTTCAAGTACCAAGTCTGACCAGGCAAAGGAAACAATAGCAAAAACAAACAAATGGGACTACATCAAACTAAAAAGCTTCTGCATAGCAAAGGAAACCATCAACAAACTGAGAAAGACAACATAACAACCGGGAGAATATATTTGCAAACCACATATCTGATAAGGGGTTAATCTCCAAAATATATAAAGAACTCATACAACTCAACAACAAAAAAATTAACGACCCAATTAAAAAATGGGCGAAAGACCTGAACAGACATTTCTCCATGGAAGATATACAGATGGCCAAAAGGCACATGAAAAGATGTTCAACATCATTAACTATCAGGGAAACACAAATCAAAACTACAATGAGATACCACCTCAATTCCGTCAGAATGGCTATAATTAATAAGACAGGAAACAACAATTGTTGGAGAGGATGTGAAGAGAAGGCAACTCTCACACACTGCTGGTGGGAGTGCAAACTGGTGCAGCAACTACGGAAAACAGTACTGAGATTCCTCAAAAAATTAAGAATAGAACTACCATACAATCCAGCTATTCCACTGCTGGGTATTTATCCCAAAACAGGAAAACATGCATACATAAAGACATATGCACCCCTGCGTTCACTGCAGCATTATTCACAATAGCCAAGATTTGGAGGCAACCTAAGTGCCCATCAAGGGACGAATGGATAAAGAAGATGTGGTATATATACACAATGGAATACTACTCAGCCATAAGAAACGATGAAATCCAGCCATTAGTGACAACATGAATGGACACTGAGCGTATTATGCTAAGCGAAATAAGTCAGAGGGAGAAGGTCCAATACCATATGATCTCACTCACAAGTAGAAGATAAAAACAACAGCAAACAAACACTTAGAGACAGAGATTGGATTGGTGGTTACCAGAGGGGAAGTGAGGAGGGAGAGGGCTAAAGCAATGATCAGGTGCATGTGTGTAGTGATGGATTATAATTAGTCTTTGGGTGGTGAACATGATGTAATCTATGCAGAAATCAAAGTATAATGATGTACATCTGAAATTTCTACAATGTTATAAACCAATGTTACCACAATAAAAATAATAATAATAATAATAAAGTCCCTTTGCAGCTGTATTGAAAATTAGTTAAGCTGGGTTCATAAGAACTTTGAACTATCCTTAAGTTTGTTATTTTTATATAAACAAATATATATTCTTTTATCTGGCATATTAGATTAGAAGCTAAAAGTCAGTCATTGTCATGTGTTTGGAGTATTCTTTTTCCAGGTGGGGGCAATCAGATTAATTAAGTACACTTCAATTCATCCTATATATACTGTCTCTATGTGGGGCCAGCTCTGGGATTCATACAAGGAAGGGATACAAATATAGGCTAACAATGGTAAGAAAGCTCTCCTTTTATCTTTTCTAACTAGTCAAATTCTCCAAGATGATATCACATGAGTGTCCATATATTGCTAGAGAAGATACAAAAGCCTTTCTGCCCAGTGGCCAGAGAATGTCCTCTGCACAGGTTGTCCTCAACCACATGTCTGGGTTAACATGGCCAAAAATAAATGAAAATTATACAACCAAGCCCCAAAAACCTGTCAATCAGGAAGATAATTTACCAGATGGATACAGTATTAGGCTGACACAGAATACAGGCCTGATATCCAGAGGGGGAGTCCCGGGTTACCTCCGAAAGACAGACTAAGCATATGCTGAGAGCACCAGTAAAGAAAGGTCATCAAAAAAAATGAGGAAAGGCATTTTGGGCAAGATGTAATATCTGAGACTTAAAAACATTAGACATGAGGAAAAATCGGGACTTTGTTGGACTTCCTTACACTTACTCTATGATTTAATATTGTTTTTAGTCTGAATTACATAAATACTTTCACAGCTTAGGATTCTAAAAGTCTTATCCCAGCCCTATACAGAAAGCATCTTAGAAAGTTTTAGGTTTTGATTTGTTTTAATGACAAGAAAAAAATTAGAGGTAGAAATCCATGACTTCCCTAAAGGATACAGGCAAATACGTTTGTGTTATTTTAATAAAAATATTTTAAATATTTTCCTAACTTATAAAATAACTTTGGCATAAGGATTGTTCATATCTAAACTCAAAATGATTTAATGAACAATTTAGAGTACATTTTATGAACTTTACAAAAAACAAATGTTTTACAGAATAAGAGATGAGGAGTAGCAGCCCACTTCTTGAGTTGCACAGGGCCCAAATTATGTCATGCCTTTGTTTTGGATCAAGGTATTTCATGGTTAAGTACGGAAACTCTCCTAAAATATCAAGAGGCTCTCTCCAATAATAACAGCTAACATTTATTAGGCAATAAAATTTTCTAGATACTATGTTAAGGATTTTTATGTATCATTTTATTTAAACCTTACAACAATCGCACAAATTAGTTTCTGTTATTATCTCAAAACTCAGGGTCTGAGCACTTAAGAGTAATTTGCCCAAGGTCATACACTAGAGCTGAAATTAGAACCAAATCTGTCTGAGTCCAGTGTCTGCAATTTTAACCACTATATTTTACTGGGAAAAAGGTGAGCCTGCATCTTTTTATAAACAGGTAATTATTGCCTTCAATAACAGAATGTTACCTTTGACTGAAGGACAAAAACCTACTGGGTTATTTTCGCCAACTCCGTGGCAAATGTTTTGCTGTTATGACACTGCTAAAGCTGCACTGATATGTTGATATAAAATCCAACAAGGTAATTATAATTGAATTCTAAAGTATCTTATAAATTTCTAGCTATCAGAGAAAGAACTGAAAACTGAAATGTAGCAGTTTCCTTTTTAGTGAGTATATTACAGAAGCTTTCTAATAATTCAATTATATGTTTAGGTACCTCCAGGGATGTTACTATGGTAAGAAGTATTTAGAGGAAAAAGCTGGCATCATTTTCACAGAAAACAGGTTTTAACTTTTATATCATCCAACTCATATGAATGAAAACATCTTTAGATGTTACTGGAAGGAGTGCTATGACAGCAAGATTAAATGGATTATAAGAAAAATAAAGAAACAAACTCTAAAAAACAACAAAAAAAATGGGAAGAAGGGAGAGGATCAGAGGTCCTCAGAGAAGTCTTTTTTTGTGTTCAAGAGTCTAGAATGAGTCAAAGGCTGTAAATTAACTTATGTCCAGCTCGAAGGGCAGAGAGGTAAGTTAGTTTGGTAACAAAGATAAAAACAGACATACCTTTAGGAGAGCCAAGGCTACATGAAAGATTATGTTCAAACCCTGAAATAGAAAAAGAGAGTCAAAATCAATACTGTCACATGTATCACTATTTTACTGAGTATTTTCCCAAGATTTCCGTACATCTTTAATAAAATCCCTATTTGCTTTCATCTTCACATACAATAATAATAAAATTATGAAATTTTTTTTAGCTGAGGAAGATTCACCCTGAGCTAACATCTGTGCCAATCTTCTTCTATTTTGTATGTGGGTCGCCACCACAGTAGGGCCACTGATGAGTGGGGTAGGTCTGCACCTGGTAACCGAACCCGGGCCACTGAAGTGGAGCATGTGAACTTAAGGGCCAACCTGTGAAATTTTTTAAAAGGTATTTTCCTTCTCTGAGAGGCTTAATGTAAACTTTTGGTGCTATTTAATCAATGTTCACATAAAATTACTGTTTTTACAGTAAGTTATTTTCCTTCAATCTATTTCTGGATTATTTGCATGGGTCTAAGCCTTATGAAAGTCAAGTTCCTTGATCAAGATGGCAGTAATGTAAAGTCTAAAATTATTAATTGAAATTCCTAGTCTGTACATCTGGGTGATGTGGTTAAACTGCTAGTGGCTAACAAAGCAAAACAAACCACAAATAGTGTTGCTGATAACTGGGACAGATTGTATGAGGAGAGTTGTAAGCATCACACTGGATTTCCACTACTGCTCTTACTGTTTTGTTGTTTGTTTCTTGCTTTCAAGTAGTGTTTATACAACCAGAGGTGGTAATTAGGGGCTATCTGCTCAACTTCCCTTTCCTTTGTCTTTGCTAAAAACAAGAGTAATATTTCTTTAGGAATAAACAAATTAAATAGCTTGTTAAAAAGCCATGCTGGAGCTGAATTCTGAACTCTGAGTTCAGCCCATTGACTAAAGAGATGTTGAGATATTAAATTCAAGAGATAGGGAATCTCAAATGCTCAAGATGACACAATCAGAAACAAAGTTGTCACAGAATATGCAGTTTCCTTGCCATGGCATGTCATCATACATGAGAAGAGAGATCTTTCAAGTATGAGTTGACATCTCCCATAAGTCAGGGTCTATTTGATGCGCCCTCTTCCTCTTGGTCACAAATATCATCTATCTGCCTTTTGGATATGGAGCTGTATCAGATGTATGATGCAAAGGACTCCTAATAAACCAAGCACTTTCTGTTTCCAAAATCAGAAGTGAGAATTAGGACTAGGAACTTAGAGCACACTGCTGTTATAATTTGCTAATGTAATCTTTCACATTCAGCCACCAAAAATATTATGTAATGGTGAAAGGGATGAATGATAAACATAAAATATTTCGTTGGAGGTTTTGGGCTTACTCAGTTAATTCTTTAAGAAACCAAAAGCAGTAGGAAGTAAGTATAATCCGGCCAGGAGACAAAAACAAATTGACACAGCTCATCACCACACCAAGCAATGATCCTAGACTGTTTTTGATCACTATTTACCAATTAGAAAAAAAAGAAAGAAAACTATTGTAGATAAAAAAAAATTTGATTATAATTAAGCAAAATTTGCTTTCCTAATCTAAATCTGGGTCCTCACCCCCTAGCTGCTGCCCACTGCTGCCAAAACTTGCAGACCAAAAGAAAAAAGACCTGCTGCCCTGCTCCATACTCCCTCCACCCTGACATCACAACAAGGCAGTAGTGAATTCTCACAACCTGATTGCTTATCAGCCTGCCATCAGGACTAGTCTACCATGTCTCTGTTCTTATTTTTCTAGTCACTGCTCAAAATGAAAGCCCCTCTTGCCTCTGGTTCTCTAATCCTCATAATGCTCCAGTCCTTTCTCCTAAGCCAGTCTCCCACTCTTCCTCTCCTTCCCAAATCCCTTCAGGGTACTCTAGAAACTCCCCTCCATGTTCAACCAACTCTGCTATATTCTCAACCTCTCTGTCAAACATTCCCCCCACCTCCTCGCTTTCACAGGAATAGCGAAATCTCACTGATTCTCCTAACAACCTGTAGTGTGATTCCCACTTTTTCAGAATATGAATTTGACTAGCTTAAGATTATACATGTACTTAGTAGCAGGCTAGAATCATCCCCTAAGCCTCCTAATATCTAATTTAATGGCATTTTCAGCACACAGTGCTGGTGTAACGTACATAGTAAGTGCTTATTTGACGACCGAATGATTGAACTATATAGTAGCTATCCCAGATTTTCTGGGATTTATTCTTTTCCCTATGGACCCAACTAGACCAGTTTTCAGAATCATCATCAAATTACAGTTAAGAAACCCTTTTCTTCAATTATCTCAAAGTGAAACTACTGGACAACTGAGCTATGAAAAACACAAACAAGAACTTAGAAATAAAAAAAAAATTAAACATCTCTAAATAGCCAAAATGGCTCTAATACCAAGAGAAAAATTTCTTCAAATTTTTATTTCATATACACTTCAAATTAGTTTGGTGATATGGTTTCATAGTTTACAGATGTCAGAAGTAGCAAACTAAAAGACAAAGTGTGTGCTAGATGGAGTTAGGGACAGAGAGCCTGTAGAGACAGTTGTCAGAAATAAAATATTAGATCTAAAAGAAATAGACGATACACTTTAAAAAAAACTATAGAATATATAGCTGTCTGGGTCCATTTAGTGCAGCTAATAACCCTTCAATAGTTAATATTAGTTCATAATAATAATTCAGCAGTGTTAATGAATGCTTACATTATGTTCAAAATATTGTGCTTAAGAAGGGAGCATAGTATATATTTTAAATAAAAAGTAGACAATTTTTTTAAAGTTTGTGAAGCTAAAGAGGTAACTTTCAGTTACCAGAAAAAATTTATATATGTAAACTCTTTAAACAAGTTCAGAATAATAAGGTATTACTGCATCTGCTTATATGCCTCTCTAGACATTATCCATAAAAATTGAGAAAAGTAAAGACCTTCACAAGCCTTAAACTAAGGTAGAATAGTGTGACCAGACTTTGTAAACAAAGATACTTTCAGACCTCTGAGTTGCTGGAAATCAGAAAACTTGCTATTCTACCAAGTTCTTTATTTCACTACAAAATGTATCCTGATTTACTATGAGGAGAGTAACGAAGGCAACCTTAGTTGAGTATTTTTCAATATTTATTTTTTTCTTTTAAATAAGACTTATTCTCATTTAGGAATAGAATTAGATGTATCATTAAATTACAGGAACCTTCCACAGGCCAGCATTTGGTCAGTTTAAAAGCAGGGCACTACAAATAGGTTGGTTATAAGATGATAATGTCAATGCAAGCTTTGGTTCTCAGTCTCCTAGCCAATGATGAAGTGAATTATAAGCAAACCACCCTTCACTCATCTAAGCCACCATGAACTACATCCCCCATTGTTACTTAATTGTTCACCTACTTTTACATGATCCAACCTCTGTCTAACTGAACTGAAATTTATTTTTTGAAATACATTTTTAAAGAAAAAGGTGTTATACATTTTCAACATGCCTCCCCTTTTCAGGAATATGTAATCTGTAGCAATTTGTTTGTTACTGAGGGGTAAATAAGGGTTCCTAGTGGGACTCAAAGGGTTAAAACATTTGGAGAATTATTAAGAGTAAAAATAACAAGTAAATATGTTGTTATGGCTACTTATTATTTATAGTACAAGGTCTAACTCCAAGTGCAAGATAATAAATAAGAGCCAACATCCACTCAATATTTTCTATGTGCCAATATCTGAATTAATTACATTGGAAATGTGTCCTTACTTAATCCCATATCAACCCTAAATTCCATTTTACACACAGGAAGTTAAGACAGAGAAGTCAA
Organism: Tapirus indicus; assembly: GCA_031878705.1. NCBI lineage: Eukaryota > Metazoa > Chordata > Mammalia > Perissodactyla > Tapiridae > Tapirus > Tapirus indicus. The sequence continues at coordinate 84,573,256 of CM062922.1, forward strand.
AGTAAATTTCTCAAGGTCATACAGTTATAAGTGGATTTTAACCTAAGCAATGTAACTGTAGAAGTCATACTTTTGACCAGTAAGTTAGAAAAGATGGCTCAGTGAATGAATGAATAAATCTCTTAGCTGGGTATTATTTAATGTGTCCTCTAAATCCTAAAAGATTAAAGTGATTCCTTCCATTTGAAAGCAAGTAAATTTTGAGAGCAGAGAGTAGAAAGATAACAAATAGGTGACTTCTACCAAAACCAAATTTTATTATTTGTCTCCACATTGAAAACACTCACAAAAAGTAGCTGACTGCTTGCAGGATGTGAGGCAATAGAAACTCAGCTTGCTGTGGAAAGAAAGGGTCACCACCTTCCTCCAGTGACAACAGATTGAGATCAGTCTTGTGTGAATGAAGAAGTGGTTCCTTAACTGATTAGGAAGCTGCTGTTTCAAAATTCAGTCACAGCCTGGAAAAATCTCCGCTTTACAGAACACCTACGAGTAATTGCCTCAAATTAAATAATTGTTCCAAAGTGCAGATCATCATGTTCCTGGGTAGGCCAACAATTGAGCACTCACAATCCTGCATAAAGGAAAGCTGACAACAGATCACTCACTGAAACAAAGACACTGAACGTTTTGGCTCTAATGAGCAGGCAATCGTGGGCTCAGAGGGAGCTGACAGATTGCGTGAGAAGCTGTCAGAAACTACACTGACAGCACTGAGAACAAATGCTGAAAAGGTAGTGTCAAAAAGTGCCAAATGTGCATCAGCACCTGGGGCCTTAGGAATCAAAATAAAAGAGAAATAAACAGTATGTGGAAATGGAAATCCTAACAACAAGGCAGTGAGAAATTATCAAACTAGAAGTGGCCAAGGTAAACGGAGCAGGCCCACAGACAAATGCAGCTAAAGCTGGAGGAAATGAATGTAGCCCTTTCTCACCCATCCAACATGGGACATATCACCCCAGGAGGGAGTAATGACTAAATGAGATAGCATATAAAAAAACATATCAAGGAGCCGGCCTCATGGCATAGTGGTTAAGTCCAGTGCACTTTGCTTTGGTGGCCCAGGGTTCGTGGGCTTGGATCCCGGGCGTTGACCTACACCACTTGTCAAGTCATGCTGTGGCAGTGACCCACATACAAAATAGAAGATGACTGGCAACAGATGTTAGCTCAGAGCCAATCTTCCTCACCAAAAAAATAAAAAAAAACAAATCCAAAAAACATATCAAATGAATTGAGCACTTGCTAGGTATTCAATAAAAGCTAGCAATTTATTATTAGGTTGCCTACCATACCCAGTATTTTATGTATATTTTTTCACTTAATCCTCTCAACAACTCTCTGGCATACGTGTTACTACCACTATTTTAGAGGTGAGGAAACTGAGGCTCAGAGACATCATGCTGTTAGTAAATGGTAAAGCCAGGACTAGAACTTATGTCTGTCAGAAAATAAATAACCACGCATTTTTCACTAATTCCATCTCCACTGCAAATTCAGGGAGATTCTGGTTATATATCTGTGATGAATTAACAATGGTTATAGTTTTTTGACACTTCTCCCATTGAGAGGTGAGGTCTCTGTCCTTTCCTCTTGAATCTGGGAGGACTACGCTACCACTTTGACCGACAGAAGTGAAGCTATGCCAATATACCAGGCCTGGATCTTAAGAGACGGACAGCTTCCATGCCCCATCTCTTGGAGCACTCCCTCTTGGAAGCCAGTCACCATGTAAGAAGTACAATTACACTTAGACCACCATGCTCTAAGAAGCCAAACAAAAAAGAGCCTGCAGGATGAGATGCCATCCATAAGAAAGAGAGGCCAAGGATCACCCAGGTGCCAGACATGTGAGTGTGGAAGTCATCTTGAGAGTGACTCCTCCAGCCTCAGATGCCCCAGCTGTTGCTATGTAGATCAGAGATGAACAGCTGAATTCTCCCCAAATTCCTGACATGAAATTGTGAACAAAATAAATGGCTGTTTTTAATTTTTAAAAACCTTTCATTTTGAAATAATCTCAGATTTATAAAAAATTTGCAAAAATAGTACCAAGAGTTTCTGCATACCCTTCACCCAGCTTCATCAAATGTTAACATCTTATATAACCACAGTACAACTATCAAAACCAAAAAAGTAGTATTCAAATTTTGTCAAATGTTCCACTAATGTCCTTTTTATGGTCCAGGATCTAATCCTGGATCATACAGTGAATTTAGTTGTCATGTCTCCTTAGTCTTCTTTCATGTGGGACAGTTTTCAGTCTTTGTCTTTCATGAACTTGACACTTTTGAAAAGTACTGGCCAGTTGTTTTGTAGAATGTCCCTCAGTTTGCTTCGTCTGATGTTTCCTTATGATTAAATTTAGATTGTGTATTCTTGGCACAAATACCACAGAAGCGATGTTGTCAGTGCATCGTATCAGGGGGCTACATAATATTCATATGTCTCACTCCAAAATCATTGTTTTAAAGTCACTCAGGTTTGGTGTAGCTTCTTATACACATCAGGTAACCAGAAAAGAATCCCTTTGACTTCTCTTTGATAAATTTCTTACTTCTGTGATCTGTCAAGTAATGCATTTTTCCACAGAAAGAAGAAAGTAACAGATAATTACCATGCAAATATAAAGAGGTAAATACTGGCTGCTCTTAAATATAAGTCCTATAGCAAGAATATTGTAACACGTTGGCCAATAAGTATTTTACTTCATTCTGCTCCTCATATTGTAATCTCTTTAAACGTTCAGTCTTTTAGGATGACTAAATAATGGAGTTTGATGGAGTAACCAGTAAAAATGATGTGATGTTTAGGGTTGTGGTTTTTGCTTCTGGATGCCCACTAGAGGTCAGGATTGCAGCACTGAAAACCAAGCAGCAGCTTAAAAAAAACGATTTCAGGTCCCTTCACAGCAGCCTTACACAAATTCATTCAAGTGCTGATGTTTTAAAGCCCTCACAGCTGAGTCTTCCCTTATGTCTACTACTAATTCACTAATATAATATAAAATATAACAAAACTTGGATGATTCCCACCTTCTCTTTCCCCCGTTTTATTATATATTTTCCAGTTTTACCTATCGATGCATTTGTTAGTTTTTTCATAAGCACAGTGGTAAAGAAGAGAATTCAAGAATGAGGGGGGAAGAGAAATAAATTTAACATACGAATGCTCTAGTTAGTTGTGGGGTGATTTTTTTTTAATCTTTGCTTGACTCGCATTGGTTTTTATAAATGAAGTACTGAACAGAGATATATCTACAAAGTCTGAGTCCTTAATTATGAGTGACTCTGGGAGAATTCTTAGAAATTAGTGGCATCTGAATTAAATAAACATTTCAGAAATGAGGCAGGTAAAATAAGAGAAATAAATCAAATTAGAGGTTTTGACAAGTATTCCTCAAATCTGTATGCCAGGTATTCTGAGGACTGCTTAGTACATACAAGCATTTAAATATTTACAAGGATGGATAAGTCATCCCTACACCAAGGGACTCCTAGGATAGGATAAGAGAGAAAAATATAAACAGATAACACACCACCACTGGGTAATAAAGGAGAGGTGTGATCTGGAAAGCACTTTACAGTTTCCATAAAGATGCCCTATTGGCAATGAACATTGGGAATCCCCCTTCTGTTGTTCTCAAATCCCCTTAAGTCATGATGAGCCCTTGAAGTTCTATTATCTTCCAGCTACAGTTACCAGTCCCAGGCTGTGGGGGGCGGTGGGGAGTGGTGGTTCTGATGCCCCTTCATAATGACAAAGGAATTGCACCAACTCCTAACAGCTGATCTTGATCCTCCCCTCCCTCCAGTCTCTTGCTAGAGTTTCCACTGACCCAATTCACCCAGAAGCCAGAAGGTACAGGAGTTCTGTTGTTAGAGTTCTTGTACCTACACCTTTAAAAAAAAAATAAAAATGACTTAAAAAAAATCTTACAACACATTACTCTAAATTCAATAAATATTTATAGAGCACCAACTATGTATTCAACATGGCAGAGAGGTGTTCTGAAGATTTAAAAGAAATATATCTGTTTTTAAAAATCAATATAATTTGGGAAGCAAGTCATAAGCAAAGGTTAGAGAACAGAGCACTATTTGGTACAGTGTGTTAAGTTACAGCTCCCCTGCAGAAAAATGCACGAGGCAATCAGGCGTGCAGGAATAACCCGAGTAAGAGCAGTCTCAAGTCTTCTGTGGAAAACTGGAACTTGATTCAGTTCCAGCTGATGAACTAATAGAGATGATGATGAAGATATTAGCACACTTAATATATGCCAATAGTCATTTTTAGATCTACATGTATGATTCAGTAAAGTCAGAATAAGATTGTTTTAAAAGTTAGCTGAATTAACAATGGTGATGTTTTAATGCTTGATTCTTCAGACTAAATTTATCATTATAAGGTGTAAATTTTAATATAGCAACTTGAGAAGCATTAAACTATGCTTGTGAGATAATAAAAAATACATATTGGTCTTTGCCCCTGGCTCCTGGCACAGAGCTCCTGAAACCCTTGTAATTTCCTAAGTGATAAGAAAACTAGCAGCATCTCTTGTTCTAATATTTGGTCTTTGACCACGGCTCCTGACACAGGGCTCTTGAAACCCTTGTAATTTCCTGGGTACCGGAAGTAACTTTTGTTCTAATGAAGCAACTCTGGGTGGGCTCCTGGATGGGAGCTGGTCACCAGAAAGACTAAGCCATGATTAGAAACTTGGAATTTTCAGCCTTGCCCAACCCCACCCCAACCCTTCTCTTGAGAAGGGAGAAGGGCTGAAAACAGAGTTAATGATCAATCATGCCTATGTGATGTAGCCTCCATAAAAATCCCAATACAGTAGTAGGGGGTTCAGAGAGCTTCCAAGATGGTGAACACATCCACACCAGGAGGGTGATGCACTGCAACTCCACAGAGACAAAACCTCCCATGCTCAGGACCCTCCGAGACCTCGCCTTATGTATCTCTTCATCTTGTTGTTCATTTGTATCCTTTACCGTATTCTTCAATAAACTAGTAACCGTAAGTAAGTGTTTTCTAGAGTTCTGTGAGCCGCTCTAGCAAATTAATCAATCCTGAGGAGGAGGTCATGGGAACCTCTGATTTGTAGTAAAAAATACAGAAGCTGTGGGTAACCCGGGGATCTACTACTTGTGATTCACATCTGAAGTGGGGTGGGAGCAGTCTTGTGGGACTGAGCCCTGAATCTGTGGGATCTGACACTATCTCTAGGTAGATAGTGTTAGAATTGACTTAAATTGTAGGACATGCAGCTGGTGTTGCAGAGAATTGCTTGGTGTGGGGAAAAACCTCCACACGTTTGGTGACCAAGAGTGTCAGAAGTGAAGTGTTCTGTGAGTGTGGTAGTAGTGTGAGAGTAAAGGAGACACACAGGGAAGAAACACACAGGAGACAGAATGAACTGAGGTTTTCCCCTACAACAGAAGGGAAAAACTAAGGTTTTTCCTTTACAATGCTAATACAGGGAATCCCAACCAGAAGATTTAGACCTACTGATAAGTTGTAAGGTCCTCCTTGATAACTTTCTCAGCTGGTTACCACCACGTCATGTACCACCTGCTAAACAATTTGACACCATTCCATATAGAGATGGAATAGCACTTTTCCCAGTGCTGCATGTAGGAATTTCATTAGTAGTACCCACTCCCCACAAACCCCATCGTCCTTAGTGATCTCATAACTGTGGGGAAATAAAAAATAGGTTCTTCTCAAGGAATTCCCCCACATTAGACCATGCCCTGAACCTCTGGACCTTTCTATATGGTGTTTTCTCTACTTGGAACATCCTTCCCTCTTCACTTAGCTTACTCCTCTCTTTCTCTAGGTCTGAGATTAGATGCTAATTCATCTAGGGAGACTTGTGTGGCCTTCCATGGCTGGGTTAGGTACCCTTCATTAGTGCTCTTTAAAAGCACTCTGTACTCTCCATATCACAACACTCATCCCACTGCTGTGTAACTACTCATTTACCTGTCTCTATTCCCTGTAAGTTACAAGAGGGCAGAACTCTGCCTGTCTTTACTGGTATATTTCCATCACTCAGTACACTACCTGGAACAGAGTAGGTACTCAGTACTGGTTGAATGAATGGATGAAATGAATAGGGTTGTGAGGATCAAGGAAACATACCTTTAATAAGAATTAAAAATCATGAAATGTTCCTGAAACTAATTTCTTCCTATAATTTATTGATATTAACTGCATATTTTTTTTGGTTGCTGAGCCTCCTTTTCAAGTTTTTGGAAAGATAAGCATGTTATGCTCAGTTCCCTCTTAAATATGAAAAGTGAGCTTCTGGACAGTAACACTAAAAGCCAGATTTGTTCTCTCTTATCTTTTTCTGTCCCAGAGGTTCACCACTTCTTTCCAAATCTGAAAACTAGGGTATAATGCATCAGGCTGATTTGCTCAGAAAAACTAAACCAATCACACATTAATCACCATCTTTGGAGAAAAGCAGGAGTTGATATTTTAAGTACTTGCAGAGCAGAATCATGCAAAAAAAAAAAAAAAGGCGCAAGAACTTGCTATGAAATATACAGTTGAGAGGATTTAAAAGCCTCAAGAAGCTGTATATAATTTTGCTTGGTGATGACTCCAGTGAAAGGGTGCACCTAGACTAACACACCAGGAAATGCTATGGATAGTAAACTCGTATCCCTCCAAGATTTGTGTCATGCTGGGAAACCATTAATGAGTGTATCCATCTTTGGTGACCCTTTCTCTTTCTTCTATCCTCACTCAGTATATGGGTAAATGCTAGTGAAGCTTAAACACTAGGGATAGCAGAGGCAGAAATGATACAGGAGGAAAGCACCGAAAAAGAGTCTGAAAAGTTAAATTAGGCAAACAGCTCCACTGTTGCCCACCATGTCTCTGTGAAGGTATAAGAAGGATTTTACCATTTTAGGAACTCATACTTTTTTTTAATTGCCAGATGTGGCAGCTCCATCTTTTTCTCCATCTCCTGGCCCCTGCCACCGAGAGCCACTAGCAGCCTAGTCTGAATAAAAATGCAGTGCAAACTTTAAGAATCAGAGTGATATACCCTGGGGATAGCCAAGGACCCCAAGTTTCTTTCTGCCTCTGAGACAGACGTAGCATCTCTCTGCCAAAGACTACATAGGAGTCAGTATCAATCTAAACACAGCACTTTACAGTTGCCATTAGTATTCCCCCCTTATCCATGGGAGATATGTTCCAAGAGCCCCAGTGAATGTCAAACTATGGATGGTATGGAACTCTATATGTACTATGTTTTTTCCTATACATACCTATGATAAAGTTTAATTTATAAATTAGGCACAGTAGAAAATTAACAACCATAACTAATAATAAAATAGAACAATTGTAACAAAATACTGCAATAAAGTTACTGGAGATCTTAGCAACCTCAGCACAGGATTATTTTTCTTTCCGTATTAAGTCCTTATTAAATCTTTCCTTATTAAGTTTCCTTTTCACTTAAAGGAAGCACTTTATGGATTCTCTTTAGTATATCTGAATAGCCAGCACCACTATTCTTGTGCCTTGGGGCCACTGTTAAGTAAAGTAAGGGTTATTTGAACACGAGCACTTGTGATACCATGACAGTAGAGCTGATAACCTAGTCAGCTACTAAGTGACTAACAGGAGGGTGACATATACAGCGTGGAAAAGCTGGACAAAGGGGTGATTCATATCCAGGGCAGGAGGGAGCAGGAGCAGGATGGATCGAGATTTCATCAGGCTACTCAGAACAGCCTGCAATTTAAAATTTATGAATTATTTCTGGAATTTTCCATTTAATACCAGTCCTGGTTGACCACGGGTAACTGAAATTTCGGAAGGTAAAACCATAGATAAGGGGGACTACTGTACATGGTAAACCTTAATTGCTACCATCTGTATGGCACTTTAGTGCAAAGAACTTCTGAGTACATTGTTTCATTCAACTGTAACATATCTGTCAGGTGTATAAGCTGATATTAATATCTCCATTTTACATAGGAAGCTCAAATATGCTAGGTGATTTATCTGAATTCCCAGAATTAGGACTGGAATGACAAGTTTCCTGATTCTAATCCAGTTCTTTTTCCATTAGATGCATTATTCTCAACCCTGGTTATTTATTAGAATTGCCTGGGAAGCTTTTATAACACACTGATGCAGGAGTTTCACCTCAAATCAAATAAATAAATAATCAAATAAATAAAAAGTTCTCAGGGGTAGAGCCTGGCCACTCGTATTTTTAAGAACTTCCCAGGAGTCTCTAACACGAATCCAGACTGAGAATTGAGCATTACCTAAAGTTTTCAAGCCACCTGCACATTAGAATCACCCAGGAAGCTTTAGTAATCCTCCAAAGTCTAACTTAATTGGCCTGGTTGGGGCCAGGTGATTATAATATGCAGTCAAGTGTGGGAATCACTGCACAATGCCTCTAACAAGCATATCTTAAAATTCTTTAATTTAAAAGTCCGTTTATAGCTATTTCATAATATTTAAAATGTTTCCAAAGGTCACGCATGCAAAGTTCTTAAAGTCAAACATTAAAATTAAATATAATGTGAATTGTACTGTAGCATTAACTAATTAAGAGGTTGGAATCTAGCTGAAAATAATGATGATAACGGTAGAAGCAACTAATATATCTTAAAAAAATAAGATGATATTGTGGCTCAGTATGGTTTTTTAGAAATCACAGTCAAACAAATTAAAGATGTTAAGTAATCTCTCTGGAACCTATTAACGTTGATCATGCAATACTATGGAGAAAAAAATGGAACATATTCAATTCTCTAACGAATAGTCCTTTCAAGTATATTCACGTAGGTAATGATCCACTAAGAAAAGATGTTTCCCACAGTGAGTAAGTCAATATGTCAGATTTTATTTGAATTATGCAAAAAATCTCATCAAATACTTAAAATATCAAGGTAAGTTATATTTTATGCATTCAAAATGAATAGATATGATGCATATCAAATAAAATGATTAATAAAAACATGAAAGTTAGGATACACTGAAAGCTAGTCTATGTACCCCATCAGATCATTTGCCAGCAGGAAAAAAATATAGAGTGGTCACTTTGAAAGTTGTTGAAATTTGAAAGTTGTTGAAAGTGTCAAATTTCACAAAAGTCTTCAGGGATTTATGTCTGTGTGTATTATGTGTACATATTTGTATACAGGTGGTATTCTATTTTAACAGGAAACTATACAACTGGCTATTTAAAAATCTACAGAAAATACAATGAAATGAGTTAAGCTTAATAAAAATGCAAATGGAAAGATTTGAAAGTGATAAAATTTGGCAGATTAATGATGAGAAAAGAACAGCATATAATGAAAGTAAAGCAACAAATTTCAAGTTAGCAGATTAATTTCATGAAACTGGTCATAGAATAGATTTCAGAAAAAACAAGCTATCAATATTATTTCCTTAAAAAATTCCATTGAGAATCAACATTTACTCACCAATTACAAATGTGTCCTCAAATTTTAACATAAATACACATTACTTGCTTGATCAGAAATCACATTCCTTATTAGAAGAGACAACAATACACATGCTTTTGAAAATAGTATGAATTTTTACTGTAATCTGAAAATTTAATCTTTAAACTAGAAATGTTTATAAAACAAAAATGACAAATTCTTAAATGTAACAAAATATTCTGGTGAGCAATTGATTTTCACTGAATATTAAAAACAGCTGAGAGTTGGCAAAGGTCCTATTTTCTATAGCTTTATAATATTTCCACTCAGGCATTTTTGCACAGGAATCACAGTAATTTAGAGTATATTTTTCCTATTTCCACACAGCCATTCACATATCAGGGATATGTAAAATCTACAACCTCTGACCAGTGAGCCATAATAATCATCCACTTTTTTAGAAAGCAAAAAGTAAATGAGCTTCCAATATATTTTCAGTTAAGTACTATGATAATTATGTAGTAAACCCTTTTCTGTTAGTAATTAGCTATCATAGAACAAAATACCCAGGACTTCAGGTACTAGAAAGTGTATTTAATCATTTGATTGCTTTAGGATATAATTCGGCTCAGTGACTATTATGTTAAACTGTAAAATGGATGGGAAAGCTTGTTCCTTTATTGGGAGCTGACCAAGAGAAAGGTATCTATCTACTGGAGGTAGATAATTAAATCACTCAGTCTGAAAGTTCTTTTCCAAGAAACCCTGGCCTCACATCAAGAAATTATACTGGAAATCACAGATCTGCCTGCCACAGTGAGGAGGAGACATCCCCACTTAAGAAAAGATGAAAGAACTAGTTCAGTAAATTTGGTCTGAGATCTATTAAATGACAAAAAAAAAAAAAAAGTTAAAAGTGAGAGCTAAAGAGACCTAATTAGCAAAGGACACTGTAGCAACAGGAATATAGTGGTTGCTGCAAAAATTCTGTAATTATAGGGAAAAGCTCTAGAAGCCCTGTGAAATTCCTTCCCATTTAAATATAGTAAATTAAGCCTACTATTAAACAATCTGGAAATTCACTGTAGAAATTCACTAAGACTATAAACCAAAAGTTGAGAGCAGGAATTAGTTAAAAGATCTGTATCACAGTTCCACTTCTGCTACCAACTAGCTTAGGATAAGTGTCTCAACCTCTCTGTGAGTAATATTCTTAAATAAAATGGGGAACACTGGTTAAGAATAACAAAGGGGGGTGTGTGTTAAAACTTAACTTTCTGGATCCCACCCTGGAAGATTCTGATTCAGCAAGTCCAGCGTGGGCATGAACATCTATTATGTATTTGAGCGCCCTCTACCCTGCTACGCAGACTCCAATAATAAGCTGGCTTTAGGAACCCCTGGTTTCCACGTTTTTTAAGAGTTAAGAGAAGCCAAAGAAGAAAATGTCAGAAATACTGGTATAGCTCAAACAGAGGAGGGCCTTATACACCAAGTGAGTAAGTTTGTATTTCATTTCCTTATTCCACAGTCACCATTCTACCTGCTGCCATTCTGCTTCTGCTCCTGCAACTTATTCCACTGAAGTTGCTGGGATGCAAGTCACTAGTGAAAGGTCTTTTTAATTATTTCCTGAGGTCTTCCTATCTCTCTAATTGGGATTTAATTTCCCATGCTCCTTGCATCAAGGACCCCATTTCCTTCCTTCAGGTGGCCAACTGACCAGCAAAGAAGCTCAGCTCAAGGTAATCACCTCCTTGAAACTCTCCTTGATTGACAGTCTCCCAACTCCAAAGCCCCTCAAAGGAGATTTACTAATGCCTATGTTCCTACCATTCCCTGTCCATATATCTTCTACTAGGATCATTGCTATATTCACTTCATGGTACTTAGTTGTTTATGCATATTCATTTCTCCTACAAGATGGGAAATCCTTTCAGGCCAGGGACCATGTTTTACTGCTCTTGATAACCTCACAGCCAATCTAGAGCTGGGCATATAATAAGCACTTTAATTTTATTAATTTAGTTGATTTGATCCTATTATTTAGGTGATGGAAACTGGTAAGATTTCTATCCAAGGGAGGAAAATCCATGCCTTAACTTACAAATAAAATGAGAGGGTTATAAAAGAACAAGATACTATTTTCCCCAATTAAACGAGCTTTCTTTCTTCCCACTTTTTAAAAATAAAGATTAAACAAACATATGTGATCCAAAGCCACCTAAAGAACTAGTAGAAAAGGTACAAGAATTCTAAAGCATATAAAACAAGCACAGATGATTTGTACTGCAAATAATTCTATTTTATTGATCAGTATGAACAGATGTCAACCCATGATTGGCTTCTAGCTCTGCTTGATCCATGGTATAAAAAGAGGTCTTGGTGCAAGTCCTCAGCCACAAAGAAAGGAAGGAGTTCTACAATACAATATTCTAGAGGCTGAGCATCAAGATAGCTTTGATTCTAGCTCATCTCATTTTGTGCCTCATTTATAAATAAGTGACATTTGACCTTCTCCTAAGACCAAGTTTTTATCTCCTAATTGAGTTTTGGTTCTGAATTCTTACCTTTGTCTAAGTTGCTGTCCTGAGAACCTGCTCAATTCTCCAAGCTTTTTTAGGACAAGGACTTTATTTTACTGTTGCCAGTCGCCTCTTTGGAAATGAGGTCTTGCTTCCAAATCCAATTGGCTGGGGCTTTGAAAGCTTTGCTGGACCTACCTTCCATTCTGAATACTACCATCTCCCAAGATCCCCATAGTCACGCTCGGTGTTCCAGCTAGGAGCTCTTCTTTCTTTCAATATACTAACATTTACTACTAAAGGCCAACCCTTGTACTAGGAGATATAAAGATAAATAAACTACAGTCTTGCTGTTGAACATTACATGCTCTAAAGGCATGAAAAGATTCTCCTACCTGGCCGGCCACTACTTCAGCCTCCTTTGCAGGATTCTCCACATTTTCCAATCCGCTGTTAGGTGCCACAGCTTTCAGTCACAGATCCTCCTCCATTGATACTCACTTCCCTAGGTGACCCCATTAAGCTCTGTGGCTTTAAATATATACTATATACTGATGACTCCCAAATCAGCATCTTTAGCCTATCTCTTCTGAACTCCAGACTCATATCCAGCTACCTCAAGATGTCTATTTGGATGTCCGCATAGGAATCTCAGACATGTCTAAATGTGAACTCTTTATTTTGCCCACAAACCTCTTCCTCCAATCTTTGCCACCTCAGTTAACATACCAACTGCATTCTTCTAGTTGCTCAGGCAAAAAACCTTAGGGTCATCCTCTCTTTTTCTCACAAGCCACAATCAACCCATCAGCAAATCTTGCAGGATCTACTTGTAAAACGTATCTGAAATTCAACTATTTCTTATTATTTCTATGACTCCCACCCTAGCCCAAGCCATCACCTCTTGAGCTGGATTAATGCAAGAGCCTCCTGGTCTCTCCCTTCTCCTACCTCTTGGTCCCCCACAGTCTATTCTCCACACAACAGCCAGAGTGACCCCTTTAAAAGAGACATTAGAGCAAATCATTTCTCTGCTCAAAATCCTGTTTTCTTTTTCTTTTTTAACTTAGATAGCTTCATCAGATCAGAAACTTGGACTGACTGATTTCCTCATCACCTAGAAGAGGGCTTGGCACATAATAGTGCTAAATAGTTGTCAAATGAGTGAATGAAAGTACAACAAAAGAGGTATGCACATGGCATGGGGGAGCCCAAAGGTAAAAAGATTAGTCCCTCTTCAGTAAACTGGGAAAAGCTTCACAAAACCATGAACAAGATTTTAAGAAATAAACACAAATTGGTCAGGTTAAAGTGTTGAGAGGAAAGCAGTGCAAACCAACAGCATGGCATCTGTAGAGGCAGAGAGAAATGAGAAGCACGGTGCACTCAGGAACTGCACGTGATCCAGGAGGGCTGAGACATAAAGTGTACGTGAGCAAAGATGAGGCCTAAAGCTGGACGGGGAGGCAGGTGCTCCACTGTTTGCTTGCTCTTAGTCTACATTATCATCAGTTCTAGAGATACTTGGGCAACTTAAAAGGCAGTAGATTGGGAGGGTGGTTATGAGACGGACTCTGAAGCCAGCTTTCCTAGGTCTGAATTGACCTTTCACTTCCTCCTAACTTAAAGCATGACTTCATGACTTAGAGCAATTATTTAAACTCTCTTTGCCTCAGTTTCCTCATAAACAGCACCTACCTCACCATGTTCTTGTGGAGATTAAATGAGTTACCATATGTATAGCACTGAGAAGAGCGCCTGACACAGAGTTAAGCACTACATGTCTGAACACATTAATATGGTAAAGTCCTCAAAACTGAACTTCCCAGAATTTTTTTAATTTTAATTTTTTTATTAATGTCTTAATAGCTTATAACATTGTGAAGTTTTAGTTGTACATTATTGTTTGTCAATCACCATATAAATGCTTCCCTTCACCCCTTGTGCCCACCCCCCACCCCCTTGCCCCTGGTAACCACAGTTCTCTCTGTCTGTGTGTTAGTTTATATTCCACATATGAGTGAAATCACACAGTGTTTGTCTTTCTCTGGCTTGTTTCACTTAACATAATACCCTCCAGGTCCATCCATGTTGTTGCGAATGGGACAATTTCATCTTTTTTTTTTTTTTTTTTTTTTACGGCTGAGTAGTATTCCATTGTATATATACACCACATCTTCTTTACCCACTCATCTGTCGTGGGACACTCAGGTTGCTTCCACTTCTTGGCTATAGCGAATAATGCTGGAATCAACATAGGGGTGCATAAGCCTTTTGGATTGTTGATTTCAGGTTCGTTAGATAAACACCCAATAGTGGGATAGCTGAATCATAAGGTATTTCTATTTTTAATTTTTTGAGGAATCTCCATACAGTTTTCCATAGAGGTCAATTTTGTCTATCTTCTCAAAGAACCAACTCTTTGTTTCATGGATCCTTTCCACTGCTTTTTTCATTTCAATTTCATTTATTTCTGCTCCAATTTTTATTATTTCCCTCCTTCTGCTGACTTTGGGCTTTGTTTGCTGTTCTTTTTCTAGTTCTATTAGATGTAGTTTAAGGTTGCTTATTTGGGATTTTTCTTGTTTGTTGAGGGAGGCCTATATTGCTATGAGTTTCCCTCTCAGGACTGCTTTTGCTGCATCCCATATGAGTTGGTATGGTGTATTTTCCTTTTCATTTGTCTCCAGATAGCTTTTGATTTCTCCGTTAATTTCATCACGACCCATTGGTTGTTCAGTAGCATGTTGTTTAGTTTTCACATCTTTGTCCCTTTCCCAGTTTTTTCCTCTCAGTTGATTTCTAGTTTCACAGCATTATGATCAGAAAAGAGGTTTGTCTTGTTTCCTCATATATGGTCTATCCTTGAGAATGTTCCATGTGCACTTGAGAAGAATGTGTAATGTGCTGTTTTTGGGTGGAGTACTCTGTATATATCTATTAAGTCCATCTCGTCTAGTTTTTCATTTACGTTTGCTATTTCCTTACTAATTTTTCATATGAATGATCTATCCATTGATGTGAGGGGGGTGTTAAGGTCCCCTACCATTATTGTGTTGTTGTTGATATCTCCTTTTAGGTTTGTTAATAGTTGCTTTATGTACTTTGGTGCTCCTGTGTTGGGTGCATATATATTTATAAGTGTTATGTCTTCTTGGTGGAGTGTCCCTTTTAACATTATATATTGCCACTCTTTGTCTCTCATTACCTTTTTTATCTTGAAGGCTACTTCGTCTGATATAAGTATGGCCACACCTGCTTTTGTTTGCTTGCTATTAGCTTGGAGTATTGTCTTCCACCCTTTTACTCTGAGCCTGTGTTTGTCTTTAGAGCTGAGATGTGTTTCCTGGAGGCAGCATGTTGTTGGATCTTGTTTTTTAATCCATCCTGCTATTGTGTGTCTTTTGATTGGAGAATTCAATCCATTTACATTTAGAGTGATTACTGATATATGTGGGCTTAGTGTTACTACTTTATTGTTCATTTTCCAGATCTTTTGCATTTGCTTTGTTTCTTGTCTTGTGTGATTCGGACTACCAGTTCAATTTGGTAGTTCTGTATGATGGTTTTCTTAGTTTTCTATTTATCATATGTGTCTCTGCTCTGAATATTAGTTTAGTGGTTACCATGAGGTCATATAAAAATTCCCGTAGATGAGATAGTCCATTTTTCTGGTGTCCTCTTATTTCCTTTGTCTAAGTCAAGTCTGCCCCTTTCCTCTTCCCCTTCTAAGTTTTTGTTGTGACAACTTATTCCATGTTGTGTTGTGATTTCATGTTTATAGTGATGAGGTTATGTTTATTTTCGGTGTTTTCCTTCTCTTGATCTTTGATGTCATATCATAAGTGTTTGCTAACCTGTTCTGGTAGAAAGCTGCCATTTATCTGATTTTTGTCTATCCATTTTCTCCTTGCTCAAAGCTTTGTATCCCCTTCCTCTTTTTTTTTCTCCCCCCCCCCCCCCGGTATGAGGGCCTTCTTGAGCATTTCTTGCAGTGCGGGTCTTGTGGCAATGAACTCCTTTAACTTTTGTTTATCTGGGATAGTTATTATTTCTCCATCATATCTGAAGGATATTTTCACTGGAGTATTCTTGGCTGAAAGTTTTTATCTTTCAGAATTTTGAATATATGATTCCACTCTCTCCTGGCCTATAGAGTTTCTGATGAAAAATCTGCTGAAAGCCTGATTGGAATTCCTTTGTATGTTATCTTTTTTTCTCTTGCTGCCCTTAGTAGTCTTTCTTTGTCATTAACTTTTGCCAGCTTTACTACTATGTGCCTTGGGGATGGCCTTTTTTTTGTTGATCTATTTAGGAGATCTACTGATTTCATTCACTTGTATTTCCAGCTCCTTCCCCAGGTTTGAGAAGTTCTCAGCTATCATTTCTTTGAAAAAAGCTCTCTGCCCCTTTTTCCCTCTCTTCTCCCTCTGGGATACCTATAATTCATAAGTTGCATTTCTTAATTGAGTCAGATATTTCTTGGAGATTTTCTTCATTTCTTTTTAGTCTTAGCTCTGTCTCCTCCTCCATCTGAAGCCTTTCTATTTGCTATCCTCAATAGAACTAGTTTTTTTCCTCCATATTGTCAGTTCTGTTCTTTAAAGATTCCAGATTTTCCTTTATCTCATCCAATGTATTTTTCATCTCCAACAATTCTGACTGCTTTTTCTTTATGGTTTCAATCTCCTTTGTGAAGAAGCTCCTATTCCTTGAATTGTCTATCCGTATTTTCTCGTAATTCATTAAGCTTTTTTATGATAGCTATTTTGAATTCTCTGTTTTTTAGGTTATAAATTTCTGTGTCTTCCAGGTTGATTTCTGGATGCTTGTCATTTTCCTTCTGGACTGGAGATTTAATGTATTTCTGCATAGTGCTTGAGGGTTTGTTTTTATTTTTCCTCATCCTGAAGATGTCTGGACGTAGATTCCACTTGTTCCTATTAGGCGGGGGTCAATAACTGTGGGCTCTGAAACTGCTAAGATGTGTGGGTGTTCTGGTGGGACGGAAGTGTGGCTGGGCTGGAGCTCCACCAGGGTGGGGTGTCAAGTGCTGGCTGCTGGGCTGGATCTCCGCTGGGCTACAGCACCACTGGACTTGGGTGCCTGGGGTCCCGTGCTGGCAGCGGGGCTTTAACTCCATGGGGGTGGGTATCCCACGCCAGCCACTGGGCTGAGACAGGGGCAGCTTCCTCACACTGCTCGGCTTGGGTGTGGTCGCGGGGCTGATCTCCACTGGGTTGAATCCCTACACGCCTCCACCCAGCTGCAGCACTTCTGGGCTCAGGCACTGAGCATGTCGAGCTGGGACTCTGAGGGAGGGGGAGTGGCACTCACTTTCACCTCCCTGTTCCCAGGGGCTTCTCATTCATCCTTTGCATTTGCTCTCCTGGAGTGTTAATTTGGCGAGGACACCCCCACAACTGTACCGTTCCTTCCATGTGGGGGTTCCCTGCTCTGCAGGAACTTGGAGACTGAAGGTTTTCCTGCTGAGGGCCACCCCTCCCCCTCCTCTCTGAGAGCCCAGTGTTCTCAGTCTCAGGGCCGCTGCCGTGGGGGAAGGAAGGGAGACTTCCTTACCCTCTGCCTCTTCCCCTGGGGTTTCCAGCAACTCTGCCATCAGATGTAAGGCTGCGTGGGTCACCCAGACGTCCTGTATGTAGTTTGAAAGACCTCCGTTGATGTATGGATGACCTTTTTGTTGTATCTTAGCAGGGGAGGGTTTAGGGGAAAAGCTCACTCCACCATGATGCTGACGTCACTCTAGTACTTCCCAGAATTTTTACAAGGAATTTCAGTTATTTAAGACCTCAAGGAATTTGCTACATATTTTGATAAAAGCTGACCGATAGATTTCTTGTATAACTTCTTGAAAAAAATTCTCTCCTTTCTCCCAACCAATTTGATCATATCAAAGACTCAGTCTTAGAAAAGCTTAGGTCACTAGCAAACGGAAGTAGCTAGTACTTTAGGAGAAACAGATGGAAGGACTAATAAACTTTAACAATGGATAGAGAGGTGTTTATAGTTTTTGCTTCTAGAAATGGTAGAAGCTGACTAATTTAGTCTTTAACATTTATTCCTTAATTGCTACTTGGACTTTAAAATAACTATTTCAATAAAACAGAGCTTAATTGAACTGATAATGTAGACAATTTGCCGTGGAGAGGCCTCTATCTTGCCTCTAACAGTCCTTACTAGACAGACTGTGGGAGATCACTGAGCTGGACAGGATCTCTGGAGGTACATCCACACAGGCCTTGAGATGTCAAACCCCAATCACAGGAAACAGACAATGATAATAACCAGAGAATTTGAGGAAGATAACCAGGAAGCCAAATATCCCTCCTGTTTCACTGTTTACTGGCTTCATGTGTGAATCTGCCTCACATCTAACTGCTGTTCCTTTTGCTACAGAATAAATTAACTTCCTTTTGTTCTGGCCTCAAAGGAAATGGAGAACACCTGGTCGCAATTTTTCCATGTCATGAAGACACCTTTGTAGGTTAAATATTCTTAATTCCTTTCATCTGTCCTCATATGTACTAATTGTAAATCCTTTTTTTGTTCACCTACAAACTCTCTTCAAGGCCGTCGCAAACTTAATAAAAAATAAAACTAGATAGTATACTATAGCATAGGTTCAAATAGTAGAGACTACTGTTGAAGAATTACCTACTAGACTCAGAGTATTCAATTTAAACCCTAATTCTAAACTGCCTCCTCCTGTCTGAGCTTGAGATCAAGCTTATGATTTTTCCTGCCATACTTATACAAGTCCTCTCCTGTTAAATAAGGCTATTGGCTGAACTCCCTGTAGAGTACTTTCCAAGTCTAACAATCCATGATTCTTCGGGATTTGAATATATAGTAGAAAGACTTGATTTTCTGGTTTCAAATTAAGAGCTGATTGAATGGATTCACAGAGACATAGCTGTTTTAAGTTCTAGTTCACCAGAAGATGTAACAAGGAAGGCACTGACATTACCAGAGCAGAGTCTGGAAACCAAGACTCATGTACAGAATATGCCTATAGAATTGAGCCTTTTTAAGACTGAAGGAGTCTCCAGGCATCTTGCAAACTTAAATGAAGGGTGATTTATGAATAAAAATAAAGATGGACAGCCAGGAATGGTATGGAAAAGAAAATCCTCAAGTTGGAGATTTAGGGCATAAAGGTTTTTGTTCTGTTTTATGGATTATCCATTTGAAAAAATATTTGTCTCAAAAAGCATTGTAATCTATTTTTCAGAAATCTTGAAAAGCAAGAGAATTAAAAATCCTGAAAAAGTTACCAAACTAGAAAGTTCCTTCTCTAGACATCGTAAACAACAGGACAAACACTCCTTTTAGAAGGATATCTAAGTGTCTGCAGATAGGATGACTGTAAAATCTGACTACACAATTGCTATTGGCCCTCATGAACTTTTAGTAGTCTCATAGCAATGCTTCTGAGGGCAGTGAGCCACACTAGATAAAAGTAGGATGTCTTTAGGGCCACCTCAGGGGAGGTAGGCAGGAAGGGCAATCTTATTTTTCTACTTAGGATGGAATTTAGAAAAAAGGTTCTGCCCATTAAATTTTTCTCTAGGCCATAATTTTTACTTTTTAATCAAATTCGTACGTCCCCAAGCAGAATTTATTTTACGCCTGTTTTAATTTCCTCTAAGACCCTGAAATTATGTGACTAGGCTGGAAGACCGCTCAAGTGTGAACAATTCTATGCCTGGGTAAAATTACAGGCATTCCATCTCAGAGAGTAAGAGGACAGACACCATATCCTGGTGAACCCATACTGGTGCACTGGAAACATGAGTATTCAAATTTAAATACAATCAACTAGCATGGGGGAAAATCCAAACATCAAGAGAGAAGCACTGTATATTCAACTCACCAAAACAAAAGTCTTATTTGAGTCAAGTAATTATTCTAGAATTTACATAGAGTTATTAGAACTAATTTCTCTAGCTTTTCATTTTTCAATGCTGTAAAATTTTAAAGACAACATAAAGGGAAATGGGTAACAAATTATAAATAGAAATAAAAATTGTAGTTGAATTTTGAATTGGTTCTAATTAAGTATTTGGAGGTTACCATGTGTGGAGGTTACAATGCTTGGGCAATAAATGATTGGGTCTTGAAGATAATTCTCTAAACTGAAAGTGAATAGAAATTAGTCTGCAATGTCTTCTGGAGAGAGACTCTGGGTTCCTTTTCTCCTCTACAAAGAAATGCAGTTCTGACTATTGGTACATGAGATTAACTTGGTGAGAAGGAAAACCAGGAACCTTACTAGTTGTTTTTTTGTTCGTTGTTCTCTAAAGCCATGCTACAGAAAGTGTGCCCTGCGGAGGAAGTATCAGCATCACCTAAAAGTGAGTTAAATGTGCAGACTCCCAGGTTCCATATCTCAGAACCACCAACTGGAATCTGAATTGGCATTACAATAGGATTGCCAAGTGTTCAAATGCATATTGCAATTTGAGACCCACTTGCTAAAGTTCCTTCTAGTTCAAAGAGTTTATGATTCTAAACAACAAAATCTGACTCTTGACAAAGGCGTCTTTGCAATAAGGTAAAAAGGAAACTCACTGAACCTGAACATAATGACATTTTAATGAAAGGAAAGGATTGTGCTAGGCATAGGACAAGTATTATCTCATTTAATCTTCACAACAACCCTGAGAGATGGATATTATTATCTTCTTTTTACAGAGGAGGAAACAGGTCAGAAGTGAAATGATTTGCCTGAGGCTGCACAGTGTATAAGCCTGTTACCTTGGGAAGCCAGGTCTTTCTCACTCCAAATCCTACGCTGCTTCTACACCACTGACCAGGAAAAGGGTGTCAGAAGAGGTGCCCAGTGTAGTCACAAAAAACAAACCAAGTGAGACTTACCAAACAAACAAATGTTTCCCAATACTTACTCTGGGCCAAGAACTGTGCTACTCTAAGAAGAAAGGTGAAATATATGAGCAAGGAAACAAAATTAAGATAGACTACAATGAGTATAAAATCTGTGATTCATGTAAATACTAAAGATAACCAGATTTAAAAAATGATTTGACATTAAAAAAAAAAAGCAAATAACCACAGACCACAAAGTTTCAGAGGCCACACTTCTGCATTTCTCCATTTCATCTATTTTTGCATTTTCTTTTAGACATTATATATCTATTCTGCCTAGTGATTCAAAATATAATCTACTTCCCACAAACAGCAGATGGCACCATGCATCAGTGAAAGAATGACAAAATGTCATAAAGGTCAAGCTGTCAAAATTAGTATCTTTTCAAAAATAACTCAAATTTTCTAATTAGCTTTATAATAGTGACAGATAATTTAAGACTTCATTCTGAAAATTCACTTTAGATGAAGTTACTTTAGATCCAGCCATGCTGATCAAGAATTGTGTGAGAAAATAAATGAGGAAAGAGGCATCCTAATTTATAAAAAGTATGCAGCAAATCAATTTATAATAGAGCTTATCAATAGAGGCATTAGCTCTATTAATCCTAACATGAAAACCTCAACCCAGTAAAGATTTCTGAAAGAATACAAATTCAAAGGGGAAATGCAAAGTGCCAAATTACTAAACAAACAAATTTAATATATAAATTAACAATCATAAAATTATTATAGCTTCAAAACTGATTTCAATCAATAAAGCTAATCTGTGTTATTGTCAACTACAGCTCACGCAGAATTATATTTTTTCCCACCAAATCACATCACAATTCTTTTCTTTGACTCCACATACTCCCAAGCGCTGTCCCAGACATAATAAAAACTTAGGAAGCATACTAGATCAAAACACTGGTAGAGTATGAGCCCTTCTCTTCTATGACCCAGCAAGCCAGCAAGAAAATAGATATTACTTCAGTGGCTATTCCATTCTTGAAAACATAAAGCACCTGGACTATCTTTTTTCAAAGACAGAAAGGAGATTCCATAGACACAATTTCTATAAAAGTTATAGAAGGAAAATGAAAGTTTAAAAGACAAAAATAAAAAGTGATGTAAAATGTTACATATTATTGATGTTTCCAATTTGTAAGTCTAAATTCCAGTAAATCTCTTATTTTCCAAACAGAAAACACGTTGGGAGAAAACAGGAGATCATGTTTTCAGAAGCTAAAAAAAAAAAGACCAACAACAACTCATGAAAAATTTTCCTGCAATATACTCCTCTTTCTCAACCTTTAAACTATGTATGTAGTGCTTTAGGAAGAGGGTAATGTTTTCCACTGTCCCAGACAGGTATTTTTCCTGTATAAAATACAACAATAATACTTCTTAGGAGTTTAACTTACAGTGAGCTCTGACCTTCAATTGCACAAGTTCATTTCAGGTCCAAACAATAAATAAAGGAAAAATGAAAGTTCATTTAACAAATGCTCTTGGCCCTAAGTAGGCACTCTTTTCCAATTCAATTCAATCCTATTCTTCCCTACCTCATTCTTTTCTCATTGCACTGTCAGAATCCATTGAAGAGCCCTCCAGTCATGCCTTAATCATGCCCTTAACAAGAACCCTGGCCTCTAATTTCTGAAATATGAATTCATCCACCACCATTCATCTCCTCTGCTCACACTTTCAACTAACCCCCATCAACTCTTACGTGGGCAGTAGTCCCTAACTGGTCTCCTTATCCCCCTTCAATGCTTTCACAACAGCCATACTCATCTCTGAAACATTTAAATCAAACCATGCAATTCCATGCTTATAGATCTTAAATGGCTTCTTGCTGCACTTGGGATGAAATCCCATGTCTTCCCCAACATGGCTGCCAAACCCTGGTATTATTTGTCCACCTACCACTTGGCCAACTGCTCACTGTGTTCTAAAATTTCTGTATTTCTTTTAGTTCCTCCCACCCAAAAGTCTCAGACATGTACCACCTCAAGTCATCACTAGGAATTTTCCTCCTCATTTCTTAGATCTCAGCTCTAAATGTCACTTACTCAAAGAGATCATTCTTGAAACCCTAATCTAAAATAGGTTTACTTAATACAAAATCTGGAGGCAGCTTGTACTTTTCCTTCACAGCATTTATTATAATGTATAATCTTATATGTTTTTCGTATTTATTATCTGTCTGCCCATTAGCCTGTTAGCTCCATGGATGCAAAGACAATGTCTGTTCTATTAACCATGGTATCTACTAGGTCTAGCTCAGTGTCGGGACATATTAGGTGTTCAATATTTATTAAATAGTAAATGAATGACTGGATAAATGAATAAGACATTTCTTTTAGTGAGTATCTCTGGTCTCCTAGATGTTTAATTGATGAGCTATTAGTTATTATTTTTCTAGAGGCAAAAGACAAAGCCCCACTTCAAAACAATTTGAAAGCATATGCTGCTCCTTTTTTGGCTTTCCTGGCATCCTCCTAACCACTGTTAAGTACTAGTCTGTCTCATATTCACGCCTGGAATTAGACAGTAACCCAATTTTCACTCCTTTCCAATGCCTTTGAAAGTAAATCACTCATGAGTCCTTTTAGACTCCCAAATAAACCTTTAATAACCCAACCTTTAAAAATTGAGTTATCCGGATGACATAATGCAACATACTAACTAATGTATTCTATGAATTCTTTTCCCCTCAAATATAAGAAACCACATCAAAGAAAAGGCTATAAAAGAAAATCTAATCTAAAAATTTTGCATACATTGTATGTATTCCCTCCCCTGTAACTCCACAAAAATGTATTACTGTTAGACAATTTGGCATTATACCACATAGTCTTAAATGTATACTTACTGTAAAAGATAAAAGGCACAAGTGCTAGAGGATAGACTTGTAAAAGCCACAACCCACACGTCAGCATTCATTCTTTTTTTAAACTTTTTTTGTGTGTGTGTGTGAGGAAGACCAGCCCTGAGCCAACATCCATTGCCAATCCTCCTCTCTTTGCTGAGGAAGACTGGCCCTGGGCTAACATCCGTGCCCATCTTCCTCTACTTTGTATGGGACGCCGCCACGGCATGGCTGACAAGCAGTGCATCGGCGGGCGCCAGGGATCCGAATCCGGGAACCCCAGGCTGCCAAAGTGCGAACTAAACCGCTGCACCACCGGGTCGGCCCCTTAACTTATTTTTTCACTGAGGTATAATTGATATATATATTAGTTTCAGGTGTACAGTATAATGATTCGACATTTCTATACACTGTGAAATGATCACCACACTACATCTAGTTACCATCCATCACCACATGTAGTTACAAATTTTTTTTCTTGTGATGAGAACTTTAAGATTTACTTTCTTAGCAACTTCCAAATATGCAATACAGTATTATTAACTATAGTCCCCTTATTGTACATTACATCTCCATGACTTATTTATTTTATAACTTGAAGTCTGTACCTTTTGACTCCCTTCATCCATTTTGCCCACCCCCACCCTCCTCTCCTGTGGCAACCACAAATCTGTTCTCTGTATCTACGAGCTTCGCTTGTTTGTTTTGTTTTAGATTCCACACAAGTGAAATCATATGGTATTTGTCTTTCTCTGACTTATTTCACTTAGCATAATGCCCTCAAGATCCATCCATGTTGTAGCAAATGGCAAGACTGCATTCTTTTTTATGGCTGAATTCTATATATAAACACACCACATCTTCTTTATCTATTCATCCATCAATGAGCAATTTCCATGTCTTGGCTATTGGAAATAAAGCTGCCATGAACATAGGGGTGCATATATCTTTTTGAATTAGTGTTTTCATTTTCTTTTGATAAATACTCAGAAGTGGAATTGCTGGGATCATATGTTAGTTCTATTTTTAATTTTTTGAGGAAACTCCATACTGTTTTCCATAGTGGCTGCACCAATTTATATTCCAACGAACAGTGCACGAGGGTTCCCTTTGTTCCACATCCTTGCCAAAGCTTATTTCTTGTTTTTTTGATGATAGCCATTCTAACAGGTGTGAGGTGATATCTCACTGTGGTTTTGATTTGCATTTCTCAGATGATTAGTGATGTTGAGCACCTTTTCATGTGACTGTTGGCCATGTGTATGTCTTCTTTGGAAAATGTCTATTCAGGTACTTTGCCCATTTTTCAACATGATTCCTTTTTTGCCATTGAGTTGTATGAGTTCTTTACATATTTTAGATATTAATCCCTTATCAGATATTAATCCCTTGCAAATATTTTCTCCCATTCAGTATGTTGCCTTTTCATTTTGTCAATAATTTCCTTTGCTGTACAGAAGCATTTTAGTTTGATATAGTCCCACTTGTTTACTTTTGCTTTTGTTGCCTTGCTTTTGGAGTCAGATCCGAAAAATCATTACCAAGACAGATGTCAAGGAGCTTATCACTTATTGTTTTCTTCTGGGAGTTTTATGGTTTCAGTTCTTACATCTAAATCTTTAATCTATTTTGAGTTAATTTTTGTGTATGGTGTATGATAGTAGTCTGGTTTCATTCTTTTGCATGTGGCTGTCCAGTTTTCTCAACACCATGTATTGAAGAGACTGTCCTTTTCCCATTGTATATTCTTGCCTCTTTTGTTATAGATTAACTGACCATACATGCATGGGTTTATTTCTGAGCTCTGTATTCTGTTCCATTGATTAATGTGTCTGTTTTTATGCCAGTACCATACTGTTTTGATTACAATAGCTTTGTAATATAGTTTGAAATCAGGGAGCATGATGCCTCCAGCTTTGTTCTTCTTTCTCAAGATTGCTTTGACTATTTGGGGTCTTTGGTGGTTCCATACAAATTTTAGGATTGTTTGCTCTATTCCTGTGAAAAATGCCATTGGAATTTTGATAGGGATTGCACTTAATCTGTAGATTGCTTCAAGTAGTACAGACATTTTCACAATATTAATTCTTCCAATCCACAAGCATGAAATATTTTTCCATTTTACTTTTGTCTCCTTCAATTTCTTTCATCAATGTCTCACAGTTTTCAGTGTACAGGTGTTTCACCTCCCTTTTTAAATTTATTCCTAGATATTCTATTCTTTTTGATGCAATTGTAAATGGGACTGGTTTTCTTAATTTCTCATTCTGATAGTTCACTGTTAGTGTATAGAAACGCCACAGATTTCTGTATATTGATTTTGTATCCTGAAACTTTACTGAATTCATTTATTAGTTCTAATAGTTTTTTGGTGGAGTCTTTAGAGTTTTCTATATACAAAATCATCTCATCTGCAAATAGTGACAGTTTTACTTCTTCCTTTCCAATTTGGAGGTCAGCCTTCATTCTTAATGTTTAATGCTCATTAAATATATGTCAGTTGATACTACAACCCAACTATCTTAGCTCTCTCAGATTTACCTTTCTTAAACATCTGTTTCATCATGCCATTACCCTGATTTAAACTTTCAGTGGCTTCCCATTTATATAATAAAACTGTGCTTCCCAAACTGGGGTATGCCAACTCCAAGGTAGATAGCTGTGTGTGAGGGGAGGAAAAGCCAAACCAAATATGCTACATCTCCTTGGACAAACAATTTTTACTTGAATATTTGAGGAAAAAATATTTATACTAAAACAGCTATGGCTCTACTATGGAGCAAAATGCAAAATTCAATAATGGATTTTTAATATGATATGCAACTTTAAAGAAGCTTTGAGTTTGGGAGACTGTCAGACACATAATAGAAACTCAATAAATGTATCAAAAAGACATCACAGAGGACTTTATTCATTTATTATATAAATAGTGACTACCATGGCCCAGCAATACTGGGATTGAACTGTGGACTTCCCCCAATTTGGATTAGGTGTTCCTTGTTCTTATGAGCTCATCTCTACTATATGACTATTCTCAGTACAATATTAGGTTGACCATGGAAATTGCCTATATTCAATAATTTTTGACTTAAAAATGGCTAATTCCTATGATTCAACATAATACAAGAGTCTTTCTATCTTATATGTATCCAATCACCCCAATCTGCCTCCCTCCAAAAATATCTGTTAGTTCTTTGTCTCCATCATCAAGTACTGTGACTGGCCTAAAATAGAGCATGATAAATGTTGGCTTAGGGCTCAGCCTGGGTCAATTTGTAATAATGAGCACAAACAAGCATCTGAAGTTCCATATTTTGAAAGACTGGTAATAGAAACCCCTCACCACCTTCAGGCTGAGGCACAGAAGACTCCTGTTAGCCTAACAGCACTGGCAATGCACGAGATAAAATGAAGTGGGAAAAGCTAGTCACACTCATGTTCCCACACTCTAACTGAATAAAGTGTTTATCCTACAGCACATTACTGAGCTTATATATAACAAAACTGTTATAATAAGGGATTCATATAAGTGGAGACTCTTTTAAGCATGATCATCTATTTTGGTTGTGAAAGAAAGAAATAGGTTTAATCCAACTAAGAAGGTGTGACACCAACCATAAAGAATTTATTGAGTATCAAGCCACACTTTTTTTAAAAAAAGGTATTTGTGAATCTGATTTTTAAAAAGCTTTGATACTTTGGGAAAAGGAGAAGTTTTAAATTTTCAAAAGAGATTTTTAAGCTTAATATATATAAACTATTAACGATCATATATCATTTTCTAACTTAGTGAAAGTAAAAATTCAAATAAGACCCCCAAATAGTCTGTATTGGAAGAATGCAGGTTCATCTTCATTCCCTATTTGGCAACTGCTAATTCTAAAAGGTTCCATCTCATTCTTCACCTAAATCTTCATGAAATAAAATATCTGCCTATTTTTAATCATAATTTGTCCTGCTGCAGCATTTCTATGAAACAAACCTGATCCAGATACTAGTGCCGAGGAAGTTTAGCTGTTAAAACACTCATCTGGTCTCTGTCAACTTGGCTTTGTTGATAGGCCCACAGTAACATCTGAGCAAAAGAGCCTTGAAAAAAACCAACAGACCAAGGGTTTTACCCCCAGAATGAGCACAACCACAGAAACATTGCTGTGTTTCCCTTAAGTTTTATGCTCCTCTGAATTCATTACCTTGGACTATTACTTTACTTCTTAGAATTTGCCAATATAATGAATTCTAAGAAATGAAAAAGTGCACTATCTCTTGCCCCTCCACCCACTCTTCTCAGTTCTCCAGAGAAAAGACTATGCCTATATAATTCAGTAACTACTATAGGGGCAGAAAGTCATTCCTCAATAACTCTGCTACTGCTGTTTTGATGATTAAAATGATCAAAGAGCACATATCCTTTAGCCTCAACACATTTCAATGTATAAGTACAAAATACTGTTAAATCAGCATCCTTTAAACTTTAGAAAATTTAAAAATTGGGGAATATTTGTTAAACATGCATATCCTCAAAGAATCATGAGTCTAAGATGGATCTACAGAATTTGTATATCTAACAAGGACTCCCAAATCCCCTCATTATTTTAATTGAGATATAATTCAAACATCGTAAAATTCACCATTTAAAAATGTACAATTCAGTGGTTTTTAGTACACTCACAAGGTTGTACAACCATCCCCACTATCTAACTCCAGAACATTTCATCACCCTGAAAAGAAACTTTGTAGCCATTAGCAGTCACTTCCAAATCCCCCCTCCTCCCTCCTCCCTCCTCCTGGCAACTACTAATCTACTTTCTGTTTCTGTGGATTTGTTTAGCTTCTTTCACTTTGCGTGATGTTTTCAAGATTCATCCCTATTATATCATATATCGGTATACCATTCCTTTTTATGGCTGAATAATATTCCATTATATGGGTATACCACATTTTGTTGATTCATTAAGCAATTGATGGACATTTGGGCTGTTTCTACCTTTCAGCTATTATGAATAAAGCTGGTATGACCATTCAGGTTTTTTTGGTAAACCTATGTTTTTAGTTCTCTTGGGTAAATACATACGAGTTGAATTGCTGGGTCATATGTAACTCTATTTTTAACTTTTTGAAGAACTGCCAAACAGTTTTTCAAGGTGACTGTACTATTTTACATTCTCATCAGCTATTTAAGAGGGTTCCATTTTCTTCACATCCTCACCAACACTAGTTTTTGTCCATCTTTTTGATTATAGCTATCCTTGTGAGTGTGAAGTGGTATATCTCTGTGGTTTTAATTTGCATTTCCCCAAAGGCTCATGATGTTAAACATCTCTTTATGTGGCTTATTGGCCATTTGTATAATTTCTTTGGAGAAATGTCTATTCCAAATCCTTTGCCCACTTTTAAATTGGGTTATCTGTCTTTTTGTTGTTGAGTTGTAAGAGTTCCTTATATATTCTGGATACAAAGCCCTTATCAGATATGTAATCTGCAAATACCTTCTCCCATTCTGTGGGTTGTTTTTTCACTTTCTTGATAGTGTCCTTTGAAAAATGGAAATTTTTAATTTTGAAGTCCAATTTATCTATTTATTCTTTTGTTGCTTGTGCTTTAAGTGTCATATGTAAGAAACCATTGTCTATATCCAAAGTCACGAAAATTTACACTTAGGCTTTCTTCCAAGAGTTTTATAGTTTTAGCTCTTACATTTAGACCTATGATCCATTTTGAGTTAATTCTTATATATGGTGTGAGGTAGGGGTACAGCTTCATTCTTTTATAT
Organism: Tapirus indicus; assembly: GCA_031878705.1. Taxonomy (NCBI): domain Eukaryota; kingdom Metazoa; phylum Chordata; class Mammalia; order Perissodactyla; family Tapiridae; genus Tapirus; species Tapirus indicus. Next base: position 84,602,764 of record CM062922.1, read on the forward strand.
GTCAATATCTAGTTATCCCAGCAATTTTGTTGGAAAGACTATTTTCTCCTTATTGAATTATCTTAACATGCTTTTCAAAAGTCAATTACCCACAAATATATATTTCTGAACTCTCAATTCTAATTCATTAATCCATATATCTATACCTATGCCATTACCACACAGTTTTGATTACTGTAGCTTTGTATTAAGTTTTGAAATTGCGCCCTCTACCCCCCCACAAATTATTCTGATGAAAGCCGTGTATGAACTACATTTTGAGAAATACCGGCTTATGCCTTCAAGCATAACTACACTTCTTCTATCAATGTGTCTTATTTCTATAACTGCTACAAATATATCTTCTGCAATATGGGCTTCTAAAATAAAAATATAATAATATATTTATCATGATTTAGAATCACTCCTACTACCTCCACATTTCCACTCAAAAGGAATAAAATTTCATCTTTTTTTCTAATCAGAGGTCGCAAACTACAGTCTTCAGCTGAATTTGGTCTGATGATGCATTCTATTTGGCCATATAGTATTTTTACAACTCTTGAATTTGAGTTCCTTTACATGGAGCATGTACTCTCCATTTCACTTCAGTCCCTACTACTCAGGATTGTGTTACACCTAGCCCATTTCACTTATTTTTGTGCATTTGAGTTGGCCATATCTGATCTAAATAAATCCTTAAAATAACTCATTAAAGAAAAGTTCTGATTTATTTTGTTGTAACCAACACTCAATTTTTTCAAGGGTTTTATCCAACGCTAGATTAAATTCAAGGCTCTTTTCTTGAACTTAGGAAGATTTAACAGATATTTACTAAGAGTAGTTCTACAACCCGGAAGATCAGGTAAAGGGTGTGAAACTCCACTAAGTTCAAAATACTATTTGTTATCAGGTCTAGTAAAGATTCAGAAGTTGAATATAGTTAATATGGTGGGTAAAATGTTATTTAGGTTTATCAGTAAATTTCAGATAAAATCCAAATTTATCTTTAATTGCCAAAGATAATAGAAAATTGGCTTATATCTTTTAGAGCAAAATACACAAAAAAATGTTAGCTGGCATAATTTTTAGCTGGCATAAATGTTAGCTGGCATAATAAAGGTCATTTTAAAGACTGGTAGAAGGCCTCAGAAAATATACTGCACTGTAAGGAAGGAGTTGGCCCTCTACCTGAGGGAACACCAGTACTTAAGACCACCATACCAGCACTGGCTGTAGGTTCACCATGATATTCTCTCCTGTCCTTCCCTACCTCCCAAAGAGGGATTCATATAGGCTGCTTTCGGTCTCCACCATACTCATACTCAGCCTAATATAGCTGGATGAATATTTTACTGTCACTAGAATAGTACATGATGACAAATGATACTGAGGGTCTCAAAAATGGATGGAATTATTAAACGTTAAGAGCATAAAATCCAATTGGACCATCAGATGAGCCAGGACAGAATCTTTCCTCCTCTTTCATTCCCTTCCTGGGACATAGCACATCCTTGCTTTTTCTTTTGGGACTGGGCACAAACTGACCTAGGATAACAGAAGAGGGTCTTTTGTAACACAAATCTAAAAAGACAAATGAGGTAGAGATTCTTAAGAACAAAGTTATGCCAACAGGTAGTCATCTTGGTAGAGGAAAATGTCTGACTGTCTTGTATAGAGTAGATCCTGAGGGCCAATGCAAACTGTCTTCTTTCACTTTCTTTTTCAGCCTGGTTGGATCAGAAACATTCTCTAGGGTAAAATCAAGTGAAACTAAATAACTGAAACCCAAGCCAAAAACCCTTTAAAGAAGAAGATGCAAGACCACAGGGCAAAGGAGTAAAACCAGAAGGTAAAAGATGGGAGAGTCTGGAGAAATAAGTAAAGAGAGAGGAAGCTTCACAGAGAGGTTCCTTGAAGCCTGGGGCAGGACGGCGGGGCTGAAAAGACACAGGTGTTACTCTTGAGGAGCAGGAGAGAGCAGTAAAAGCATGTAGAGGAACCCACCTGATTCCCCACTCAAGATGAGTTCTGTATGGATTACAACAGATAACTTGAGCTTGGAGAAAAGAATTAGTCTATACATCTTCCAAGACTCACTGGTATAACTGATCAGCTAATGGTGAGACTCCTTTTTTCTTTCAGTTTTGGATGTATCATTATGCTCCTCTAATATTAAGGAAGAGATTCTCACAGAACAAGGAATATTTGCAAAATGTCCACATGGTGCATTATCAGACATAAACAGAAAGCAACTATAATGATTTTTGAAAAAAGATCTGGAACAAGAACTGGATCATATTTCTAGATAGGGGAATAGGCAAAGTAATACCTATCTTCTAAAGGTTACTTGTTTTTTAGAAGCCTGAAAATTTCACTTATTTCAAGGTTGACTCATGGTAACTGAATACATTCAGCACTATTAGCTTCAATCCACAGTCACTTATTTTAAACTGTTTACTTTTCAGGTTGAATGCTTATTAATTATTAAATGTGCTTTGATTGTATTTAATAAAAAGAAAGAGCATTTAAATTAGAGGTTTTATCAGTGCTGTTGGATATCTACCTTTCATCCTTTTACAAAGGGTCACATATTAATATTAATAAATGTTCTTTTAAATACATTTTTAGAGAGAGATTATGAAAACTAAGAATCCACTAATTTTTCTCTGTATTAAGGATTCTTATGGACAAAATGCCTATCTGTCAATTAGCAAACATGAGAGGAACTAGTCAGAATTAGTATGTACCTACTTCATTGGGATACTAGAGAACAACTAGACCATGACCACGAAATGCCTTAAGTAAGAAACAACTACTAGACTGTGTTGCAGTCCAAGTTGCAATCCAATAGGTCAATGAGCCATTGGAACATGCAGGAAATCGTTCTATTCAATTATGGAAATTATTCTGGCATTATTCCTCAGCAAAAAGAGCAAAATGGGCTATATTACTAGGATATAGACAAGAAGCAAAACATGAAGTGGACTTCTAAAAAAATAAAAGCTTCTGAAAACTCTGAAAGGACAATCCAAAAAGCAGGAGGCCAGAAGGTCCTATTATGCCTCTTTTTAACCAATGCAATCAGCAATGCTAATACTGGTAGCTGGATATTGTATGTCTAGATATAGTTAAGAGGCCCTGGGTAAATGATGAAAAGGTCAAACCACTGTTTGGTTAAAAATACTAAACAATGGATGCTGATGGTAAAGTAGCTGAAAAGGGAAGCTAGAGAAGAATACCAGGAACATCAGAAGAAGCCATTTCATGGTGAAATTCTGCTCAGCCATAGAAGGAACATCTGGAATATGAGGTCAAGAGAGACTGAGAGACTTCAACTGATACTGAGAATCGATAAGACTCCAACCTTTAAATGAGAGTAGATACGGGGGCCTTCTTAAGAGAAGCAAAGACCATTGGTCTACTTGCTATAGAGATGGACAAGAATAATCAGACTACTACTCATGTGAATTAAAAAAACAAAAACAAAAAACTATTTCTAAGTTGGCCAACTTAGAAGCTGAGGAAGGTGAAGGGCAGCAGTCTGTTTGGAGAAGGTAAGAACAAATGGGACAAGGTATGTAAAGCTTTAGTACAGTGTGTGGCCCAGAAGTACTCTCCAGAAAAGCCTGCCAGTATCCTGTCCTCAAATCTTTGAAACTTAACAGGGAAGCCTGAGAGTTTATCAGCAAAAACTAGGTATGAATAAAACTGTATGGTGAAGGCAAGTAACTACTCTCCAAAACAAGGTTTCACATTCAGTTTGCTTCCAGTGGATATTGTATGATAGAGTTCCTTCTCTACTGACCAATCAAAATAGTTAATACATTGGAGGACTGTTGTTACTAATAATTGCAATGGAGGTCTTAATACAAATATTAGTTAGAAGATGCTTTCACAATACAACTTCCAGACAGTGAGAAGCATTCAGATACTTTACATAGCTTTGCAGATAATCATTACAGTAATTTATATAGATCAAAGTCCCATACTGCCTTGATTCAAAACCCTACCTGCAAAAACTATACCATGAAAATGATTTGGAACACTGCTACCACTTCAACTCTGAGGACCATAATTTTTAAGATTATACTCTATATCAGAACTGTGCTACTCCCCATTCTCATTAAATAAAGATCTATGATTGGATAATATATGGCTTGTTTTTGAGATGCATTAGAGTTTTATTTAATAAATAGTATTATTTATCAAATGCCAAATTTAAAAGCAGACAACACTAAGAATTCTAGTCCATGAGGTATATGCACACTAGAAATGTGTTGTTGTGCCAGATCCACCAATTACTCTTCTCAGAAAATCTGCCTCCATGTATAACTCATGTTGAATGGGCTGTAGGTCATGTGACTCAGTCAAGACTATGCCTTACCACAGCATATTGGACAAGAGATGGAAAACTAGTCAAGGTGACACATACCTGTAACCTATTGACTATGCAGGCTTATTTTAGGACCAATTAGGTTATCCTTCAAGAATTTTGTCTAAAAGATATATAAGGAGATTGCCAAGAGCTGTTGACACTAGAGTTAAAAGGTGATGGCAGACCTTTCTGAGATACTTTAGGTCTTGTGCAAAACAAAGCACCAGAGAAGTAGGTCAGGAAAGAAGAGAGAACATCCAATTCATAGACAGCGATAGGGAGAAATACATAAGAGTGCCTGGAGTTTCTTTGGCACCTGTCCTTTCTGAGGTCTACTTGCTCATCATTTCCTGGATTCTCTCTATATTTACAACAAACCTCACTGTACTTGAGCTACTATGTCTGGGTTCTGTTTCTTAAAAAATATCTTAACTACAACAGAAGGAATTCCTAAAGATATTAACTTATTTTTTTTCACTTAAAACTCAAGAGGAAAGTGATTTTTCAGCCTGTATGATTTCATAAAAACATTTAAATAAAGATAACAAAAATAATTTTGTCCCTTAATTCTTCATTCCTCTTTTCCTTCAACAGATATTTCTTGTGTGTCTACAAGTTGACAAGGCATATGGTAGTGGGCAAAAAAGACATGGCTTCTTTTTTCAGAAATTTAAAATCTAGTGGAAGAAATAGGCATTTGAAAAGTAATACACAGTAAATAAATAAATAAGCACCAACTACAGGGTGCTAACAAAGTAAAAAGATGGACCTACTTAAGAATGGGTGATCAGGAAAAGCTCCTTAGAGGAAGTAACATTTAACCTTAGACCTGAAGAAGTTAGCCAGGTAAAGAGTGAAGAACACATTCTAGGCAGAAGGGAAAGAATATACAAATGTTTTCAACTTGAAAAGATCTTAAGTGTTCCAGAAACTAAAAGAAGGCCAAAGTTGAAGTACAGTGAGTAAGGGAAATACTGAGCCTAGGATACCACTGGGGAGGAAGGAAAGGCAAGATTACAGACCAAGTGAAACAGTGTGAGTTTTATTCAGTGGATTTTCAGCAGAAGAGTGACATGATCTGATAGGTGTTTTATGAAAATCTTCTGGATGCTATGGAGAATAATGAGATAAAAGAGACAGGGGGTTAAGTGGAAAGACCAGTTAGGAGGTTACTGAATAGGATATGATACTGGCTTGGAGATAGAAGATAGGCTTCAAGATCTATTTTGGAAGTAGACTTGATAAACCAGTGAGTACAATATTTTCTAAATGTGTTCAATTATAAGTTGCTCAGAGATACATCACATGTAGTAAAAATATAGATATGCATGGGAATGATAAACATTGAACTCTGTAAAATGGTTCCTCTGAGGAAAGCAAAGGAGGGTATGGTCAGTAAGAGGTAGTAACATACAAAGCTAATTTCATTGGTATTGTTTTATTTCTTAACCAGAGAGGTAGAAACACAGGAATTCACTGTATGTCTTAATGCTTTTTTGGTATATTTTAAATATTTAATCATAAAAATAACAGAATATGTTTAGTTATTTTATTCAACCCATGTGTATACAGTTTAACTGCTATGAGTTTTCTGCAACAAAAAAATACTCTCTCTATATAGTATACATATTTATATACATATAGTGTATGTATTATATATATGCACACATATAAAGTAACTTTAGTTATTCCAATTCATGATGAACTGTAAGATTTTTATTGGAAAAAAAATCTGTCACCCTATAACTTTAAGCCAGTGATCTTTGTTCTGATTATGAGAACTAAACACACAACAACTAAATACTGTGGGTTACTGAACAGGTTCAAAGTACATAAAGTCTTTGTCAGTCTTCAAAGTAATGTGGGTCTAATTTTACTGAAACAAAATACCACTCCTGTTTTCGGCAGTGAACATGTACCTTTATTTTAAAGTACTAGGTTTGACATGTTTATTCCCCCATTGACCATCTTTCATAATTATTCCATCCTCTATATTTCTTATTTAAAGGTACCAATATTGACCTCAAATGTTCCCAAAGGTACCAAAATCTGCTTCTACAACAAACATTGCAGAGAAATTGTAATCCAAGCATTGCCATAAAAAAGCATGTAACAATAAGATTCCCCAGTCACTCTCTACATCATCTGTCTCCAAGATGCTCCTTGAGGCATAGAAGCTGAACAACCAGCCATCCTTCCCTCCCACCACTACATTAAATGAAAACATGTAATTAACAAAACTTACCCCAGATAATCCATCAACATATCCTGTCCTTCCTCTCTACCTTTGAAATCTGTCCAGAATTCAACCATTTCTCACCACCTCCACTGCCACTAACTTGGTCCAAGCAATCCAGATTACTACAGTTGCCTCCTAACTGGTCTCCCACTTCTCCCTTTGAATTCTCCCACAATCTTTTTTCAACAGTGCAACCTGAGTGATCAGGATAAAACATATATCAGAGCATGCCACTCAAAACTCTCCAGTGGTTTCCCAACCCAGTCCAGTAAAATCTAAATTCTCTACAATGGTCAAAAGACACCAATAGGATCTGCCACATTTCTCTTCCTTCCTTTATCTTTCTCCATAGTACTTAATACTCTGATATACTATATATTCCACTTAGTCATTTGTTCTCTTCCACAGGATAAAAACTTAATGAGGGCAAGAGCTTTATCTGCTTTTTCTTTACTGTTGTATCCCCAAACTTGAATGGTGCCAAGCATTTATTAGTAGGAGTTCAATAAATGTTGAATGAATGAATATTCCTCTTAAGATCACAAAAAGCACAGACAATGAATCTGCCATTTTAATTTAAGGTTTCTGCCTCTTTCTGTAATGTCAAAATTAATGGAAACACAAGAAAGAGCTGTAAAACAACTGATGTGAGAACTATAAAGACCCTTGTAGATGGGAAAGAAGTTAGGGTCCAGAAACAAAATTTTAGAGAGAGTTTCTTCTCTAGTCTTGAAGATTTCTATTTTAAAATTTTAAAATAATTATACACTATTCATTGGTTAGTCAAAGCACTTCTGTCCCTGCTCATATGGCCAATTATTACTCAAAGTTTTCAGAAAAATTTATATTTATGTTTTTAATCTTCCTTATATCGGCCCATTCTGATGCATATTAAACTCAATGTATTACTTAATAAAGGTGTTAGCTAATGCTACTGTAGTAATCATATTGCAATATATAAATGTATCAAACCAACATGTTGTACATTTCAACCTTACACAGTGTCATATGTCAACTATATCTCAATAAAAAAAAACTCAATATATTACTGTTTGAGGGAGGAAAACCAGGGCAAATAGTAAGAATATTATATAATGAATCTACTCTTCAGATAACAGCTTCAGAAAACTGCTTTGAAAGGGTGATTATACCTGGTGGGCTTTAATCACATATTGTAGTACTGCCACTTTTTTCATCATCTAAAGAAAGGAGAGGCAGGAAATATACTCTAATTTGAAGGGTCAATGATTTCCTTAAATTTCATGAAATATCATGTTACTATATAAAACTGAATATATTTGATACTCTAAAAATTGAACTATTTGGGAAGAGTCAACTTCAAATACCAGCTGTCAGTTATCTTGTCAAGACTAAAAGAAATACTGTTTCCCTTATATCTTTTGAAAGAAGGTAGAAGAAAAAAGCACTTTTGGAGAACTACTTGAATCACTAGTCAAAAGCAAATAAAATGAAACTTCCATTAAGGTCAATGGCTAAAATTCTGGTTTTAGCAAAGAAGCATTTCAACTGAGGGGAAACAAAGGTGGTTAGAAAGATATTAAAGAGCCAACAGCTAGTTAACCCTCTCTTAAGAATCTCTCAAGTCAGCAAGTTAACTGAAAAAATTGAGAAGCAACTAAAAGGGTGGCTGGAGCAGAATGGAGGATAATGCTATTAACTGAATATTTATTATGTAGCAAGTACAGTGCTAAGCATTTTATATTCATAATCTCATTTAATCCTTAAACCTGGGAGATAGGTACTGTTAGCTTCATTTTACAGAGAAAGAAACCAAGAAACTTGTTATAGGTAAATAACAAGATGGTACAGGAAGGGTTAACCAAAACACCAAATATCTTTTTTTTTTTTGTGGGGAAGATCAGCCCTGAGCTAACATCCTTTGCTAATCCTCCTCTTTTTTTTTTTTTTTTTTTTGCTGAGGAAGACTGGCCCTGGGCTAACATCGTGCCCATCTTCCTCCACTTTATATGGGACGCCGCCACGGCATGGCTGACAGGCAGTGCGTCGGCGGGCGCCCGGGATCCGAACTCGCGAACCCCGGGCTGCCAAGCGCAGACTAAACCGCTGCGCCACCGGGCGGCCCCCCAAAACACCAAATATCTTAACTCCAATGTTAAACTGTCTCTGTTGCTTATTTTATAACTGAATACATTGCTAGATTTTCCCCAGCAGGGTAACTTCTCTCATATAAGCAGAAAAGTGATTGATTCAGTTCTTAGATCCAGCTTTTAGTCCCCATTGGTAAACAACTTCAGAGATCAAGTGAATGACTTCAATCACCAATGAGTTTCATTTTGTCCCATATTCATGAACTCTAATCTGGTCCAGGACCTGCCCTCTAAAAAACCAAAACAAAATAAAACAAAAACCTGTCCTTAATCACAAGGAAGACTTTTACTGAATAAAAACAACCTGAAAGGTAATGATCAAAATACTTTGGAAAGCTGTTTGGTGGCATCTACGAAACCCTAGCATATGGACACCTTAACCCAGCAATTCCACTCCTAGGTGTGCACCCACAGAAGTGAACATGTATGTTTATCAAAAGACAAGTTCAAGAATGTTCACAGCGACACTATTCATAATAGCCCTAATCTGGAAATGACCCAATGCCCATCAACAATAGAATGAAAGAATGGATAAATTGTAGTATATTCACACAATGGAATAAACAAACCACGCCCAGATGCAACTATGTGGATGAATACCATAAACGTAATGAAAAATGAAAAAGCTAGACAAAAATGAGTTCATATTGTATGACTCCATTTATGTAAAGTTCAAAAACAATCAAAATTCATCTCTGGTGTTAAAAGTCAGGATATTGATTACTCTTTGGAGGGGTGGTGACTGAAGGGGTAGTGAAAAGGAGGAGCGCTTCTGAAATGCAGATGAGGTTCTGCTGTTTTTTCATCTGGGTGCTTGTTACATTAGTATGTTCACTTTGAAAAATCTTCATGTTTTACACTAATTTTTGCACATTTTATTTTGTTATACTTCAATAAAAAGTTCTTTAAAAAAGCAATGTTTTATTCTTGGGGGGTTAACAGCATAGTATTTACACTATAATTGTTAGTCCTTTTAGCCTTTTTCTTATCCCTCCACAAAGACAAAGGAGACAACAAAACAGAAGGTGGTGGTGTTTTTTTAAAAAATAATTTTCATTTCAATTATTGGCTAAATGACAATCTACAGAGAGTTCCATTCTCCATCTCAATATAACAAAATGTATTTTCAAATTCTGTTGCCATCCATCTTCACTAAACAAGGGAATTAACCCAAGTCACCATATACTCAGCTTTAAATAAACATTTTAAATAAAACTATTAAGAGTTTTTTATTCAGACTGCATTGCCAAAGTCTACTAAAATTCTTCCCTTTTTTGCTACTAAATTAACTTCATAATCTTAACCTCAGGATGCATGAAGGAATGTTTAAAAGCACATAGCAAAAGCATATAGAAAAACATGAAATGATGATATGCTTTCTAAGAGGAAAGTATCAAGCTCAACCTCTTTCTTTCCCACTTTGCAATAGGATCTTTGAAAAAATACTCTGCAGAACAATACAATTTTTTGGTCAGAATGATGAACTTTGAAAAATCAACACTTTTCCATCTGAGAATTTTAACTCAACATTAATTCATAACATTCAAGATTTGAATTTTCTTAAAAAAGAGAGAATAGGACAAAAACAAACACCTATGGATGATTCTATTTAAGACTACGTTACCATTTCTTCTTTTAAAATATTTTACCACATATAAAAGAATAATTTTGATATAAATATTTTAGTAACTACAAGAAGGAAAGGGGCAAAGAGAAAACACAGACAAGCAGGAAATAAAAGTTTATCTAAAAATTTCCTTTGCGAAACAATCCTCTGACAAAGATGAGTTAGTGGAAAGAATGAATACCCTGAAGCACACTACAATATTGTTCCCAATCAAGTTTACTTTGAAAAGCTACTTCACTCTGGTAAGGGAAGTTATCATTTATTTCCCTAGTTACCATGATTCTGTGATTACAACCTGTTCCATGTTTGGGAAGCTATGCAACTTCCTCAAACAGCTAGAGTACAGGTTTAAGGGAAGGGAAAGTAACATCCACGATGCTTTCATTAATTTTAATAAGCATTAAGATTTTTCAAACAACGTGATTATGAACCACAGTTGACAAGCAATGAGAAGGCTTATAAATTTACTTTTCTTTTCCCTACCATAAATGCTTCTAATTTTCTTAGCAACTGACATTAGAAATTCAAGTATCTATAAAATGAAATTTCCTGAAAAATTGTGAATTTGGGTTCCAGAAGACCCATGGACGGTGCTCCAGCGTCAGGTGCAGCACCATTCAAGTAGAGACAGTGTTAGAAAGTCACCACTCCAGTGTGCTAAAGGATATGTTACTACTCTACCAAAAGTGACTGAGAAATCCAGTTTAACTGGTATGATTAAGTATATTAATTTCAATCTCTTTTCTATAATGAACACTATAGAACCAATCTAGTATGAAACTAGATAATCTCTTTCAGCACAAGGACGTGAACCAATGATAATAAAGATTTGTTAGCTCCTATTATATATAAAGATAAAACGTTAAAATGCCATACTCCCTCTTCCCTATTTTTATGGATACCATGAAACACTAAACTTGGCTCATTATGCAATGATTAAGACCTATGAATATTTATTTATCAAAACTATCTTTTAGTATTATCTTGTTATAAGATTATAGTACTCAAAGATACAAATTTGGTTTTTACTTTCAAAGACTATTGCACTAGATTAGAGGAGTCAGAACTGTTCACCACACCAATTCAGATAATCAGGCAAAGTAGAGTTTGTAGTACAAATGCCTAAAATTGCTTTGTGTATACTGTGATCACAATATTTTGACTCTGAATGAGGGTTTAGCTTGTAATTCTGCATTCTTCTTTTAGGGTAAATTTAGATAGTCATCTTAGAAACTAATTTATAAGTAAAACAAATAGAAGAATTAATGTGTTATCAATCAGGTTCTCTAGCTGTTAAATATGCAGAATTTGGGAACTTATTCTGTGGCCCTCAGCAAGTCACTCAACACTTCTTTATCAAAATATGTTACAAATGTTTAAAAATCTTACATACAAAATGCTCTGGAACCTTCAAATATTGTACAACTGCCAACTAGAACCTCTGAAGAACAAAACCCAGCTGTGCTTACATATAAAATGGTTATTGCTGTAGCAGACTAAGAAATAATAGTTATGCTTTATAGAGTTTATACACTGTATCTTTTAAAATCTCATTCTGTAATTAAATTTCTAGTTCCTACAGTGATTAAAATGGTTAGTCTTTTAAGAAAAGGGAATTTTGTGTAAAAAAAGTAATACAGTAATACAAAACTCTGTAGATTCTATTAGGCTTATACTTTTGATTACTCCAGCTTTTAAATTTAAGACAGCTATATTTTTATACACATTTGTATCCTCAATAAAAAAATTATTCTCATCCAACAACTTTCCTATCACTGTTAAGACTATCAAACATTTTGAGAGGCAGTATATGACATACGTTTGTGTAATACTACTTATTTCTTTAGAAGAATAAAGTAAATAAATGTAGCCATCTAAGGAACTAAAAACAATGAAAGAAACAAACATAGACACTAAGGAATTTTGCGAACTAGTTTTTGAAATATTCCACTGTATAAAAATAGAGCTATATGATAGAAGTCTCAAACATCATATACAAAGAGATATCTTATGAATTGAGGATTTAATTACTATAAAAATTTCATTTATATTCACTCTTGGAGCATAACTGCATTACTATTAAAAATACCTGATTCTAAATTCATTTATTTAACTTAAAGGTCCTTTATATTAGTAATACCTTATTACACAGATATAGACTTATTATGAATTTAATTATACAAACTTAACTACCTCATTTTACTTTGTAAGAATTATATATGCCTTAATATTTTCATTTCTCACAAATAGTGAAATTACAATTAAAATAGTCTTTACTAAAAATTCAAATAGAACTTTTTGGTCAGTATTTATGGCTTAATGTCACAGGAAAAAAGAAAATGAAGAAAACCGTAACCATTTTCAGTAGAAACTATTTTCTGTTTTGGTTTAGGTAAGAGATCGGAGTCACTCTACCTCACAAAGCAGTAAGTCAATGATGTGGAAGACCATGCAGAGTGGGAACTTGGCAGTAAAAAGAGTGAGAAACCACTGGGATGCATACATATGAGCTTCCAGGTTCAGATCACAAAAATGGTTGTGCAGGTCCGGAAACTGCTCCTAAAAGTCAAAGTGGAAAATTGAAGGGATGGAACAGTGAAGAAGCTTTATTTCCTGCCACAACTGCAATTTATGACAAGCTTTCTATGACCACTCTCAATTTATCACAGCATTTGTTGAATTACATGTAACTATACAGAAGGGAGGACAGGAGATAAGAATTGGGGATATAACAGAGAATCAAGGAAAATAAAGACAGACTTATGAAAAATAACAAAGATCATCTCTTGCTCACTTGACTGTTTTTGTTTCGTGGGAAATGCTCACTCTGATAGAACACCTGCAGTCTACTGAAATCACGACTCCAGGGTCAAGTCACAGCACTCCCATTCAGAGCTCAAGTCCTAACTAGCTAGGAAAGAAATGTCCATCTTCTCTTTGGAGACCATTTAATATCTACATCCTCTGGCTTCTATGGTATCACTTCAGTATATTTTTGGGGTACTTAGAAAACCCCAAAACATAACCAAACTTTAAAAAATCTTTGACATATTAAATAAATGGCAAAGTACAGAAATTGTGCAAGTGTATAATGTAGGAAATTGGATGTCTTCTAAAATGTCTTCATGCTAGCTTTTCTTTCTTCCCAAGTTAAACAAGTAAATGCTTTTTCAAAAGCATGAAAGGCAAAGTAAAGATCATTAGCATAGCTGTTCCCATAACTGAAAGACAAAGACAAAGATATGTAAAAAAGCCCAATTTAGTTTTGTTTTCATAAATAGACTACAAAAACAAAAAAACCCTCTTCTTGCACAAGATGCTCTTTGAAAAGCACCCAAATGTGCCCATCGGGGACTTTAAATGGGGTGTCCAAACGGTCATCCAGTTAACAGACGAAAAATGCGTCTGAGTGCCTTCACAGTACCACCAACTTGCTATGCATTTATCAGATACATTTATTTGACTCTCAAACCTCTTAAGAATACTGACCTTTGAAAAAAAATATGAACTTTGGTAAATGAAAGGTAAAAAAGTCAATAATCCCAAATATTTACTTGGAAGAATTAAATCTCTAAAAAGAGCCTATTGTTTTTAATGTCCATAGTTACAAGATTCTTCTATACAGTCTTTTCCCCGCTAAATGCCCATTTGTCATTGCGCTTACAGGTCATTTGACATCTTTCCTCCCCTTTATTTCTTCTTCACATTTAAGGTCTTCTACCCTCCTATATTATCTTCTCCCAATAAAGCTAACCTTAACCTCACTGCAAACTCTCCATCTTCCACTTCCCTGTTCTAGTCTTTCAGTCTCCTATTGGCTTCACTTCCCTCTTTAGACATCTATCTAAAGATACCTCCTGACAGATCATGTCAACGAGCTCCTACCAGTATCTTCTGTCACATCCCACTAACCTTCCTCCCCAATCACTTTAATTTTCCCCAGTATAGAATCAATTTATTCACATATTTCCTTCACATTTCTCTTAGGTTCCCAATATTTCATATAGAGAAAGCCATATAAACATGCTGCACAGACCCATCATAAATTTAAGATTTCCAACCTCAGGTAGAATTTCAAACTACTCAGTAATTCCTTTTATCAGCATTGGTCAGTAATTTTGACCTTGCTCACAATTCTTTTTATTACGTAATATCTGACATACATATAAAAGAATGTTTCTCATACATATAAATTTACACATACATATTATGAAAAAGTTGCAACATTGTTAGAGAAAAGGAAATTATATGGGAAAAATTTCTGTCCCTACATTACAATATTTTAGATGTTTCTTATTCTCTTATCAATATCTTTTTGCCTCTTCAAAGCATTCTCTACGTGTAGAACTAAATATGGTACTGGTACTAATATAGAGAAAGCTCTTAAGAATTTCAATTTTTATTCATAAATATCTTCATTTCTTTATAAATGATACTCAGCAATCTCTTCATTGACTTATTACTATGTCCATACTTCAAAGCATTAAAGTTGAATATTTAAAATGGAAGACTATTCTAAAAATGGTCAAAATAAAATAAATATTTTATGGTATTAAGGCCACTGTAGACATTGGACAGAAACCTGTTCCATTTACATTATCTGTAGAATTCCATTAAACTTTCATAAATCATTATTGTTCATCAATTTTATTAGACGTTTTCTATAACGCAACAAATCCCTGAGTGATAAAAGTTCCTAACTTTTACTTACCTGCATTAGTCTCTCCAACTGATAGAATTTGCAATGAAGATCTTCAAAGTTGTTTTTGTAGAGATCTCGTAAACCATAGTCATACATGATTTTCACCAAAACACAGAATGCTTGTTCCTCTGGCATCTACAGGAAAACATATACATATAGAACATGACTGAGTGGCATTTGGGCAGAATGTCAGAGAGGTTCCTTCATGTTATTAGTCCTTTGTATTAATGGTTAAAGGCCTCTAGTGAATGAAATTCTTCAGAGCCAGCCTTCTGCTATAACACAGGTAAAATTTGTGTTCAAAGCTTCCAACTTCCTCACTTGAGATAAATTTCTCTCTTTCGTGAATTTTAATCATCCTGTCATTCATTCATTAAGCCATCTTAAAAATAGGTAATACACTGGTGGGAATGCAAACTAGTGCAGCCTCTATGAAAAACAGTATGGAGAGTCCTCAAAAAATTAAAAATAGAAATACCTTATGATCCAGCAATCCCACTCTTGGGCATCTACCCAATGGACGTGAAATCAACCATCACAAGAGGCTTACGCACCCCTATGTTCATTGCAGCATTATTCACTATAGCCAAGAAGTGGAAGCAACCCAAGTGTCCCTCGACTGATGATTGGTTAAAGCAGATGTGGTATATACATACAATGGAATACTACTCAGCCATAAGAAAAGACAGAATTCTCCCATTTGCAACAACATGGATGGACCTAGAGGGTATTATGTTACGTGAAATAAGCCAGAGAGAGGACAGACACTGCATGAATTCACTCATATATGGAATATAAATAAACACACGGACAGAGAGAACTGATTGGTGGTTACCAAGGGGAAGGGGGGTGGGGGGTGGGCACAAGGGGTGAAGGGATACATCCACATGGTGACAGACAAACAATAATGTACAACTAAAACCCCACAGTGTTATAAACTATTAAGACATCAATAAAAAAAATACTATCTTCCAAAAAGAAAAAAGAATAGGTAATACAGTCATGTGACTCAAAAGTCAAAACAATGTAAAAGTATATAAAGGTAAAAGTCTCACTCCTTTCTATCCCTATGTACAGTAATCCCTGTACCTGCCTCCCCCTACCTCTTTTGCATAACCTCATAACTACTCAATAATTTCTCATGTAACCTGCCAGTGTTCATGCAAATAGAAAATTATATTTCTTATTTTACTTTTTCCCTTTCCTACATAAAAGATAGCATTCTATATACACTGTGACGAATCTTGTTTTTTTCCCCTCAATAATATTCCCAAAGAGGGATTGCTAGGTCAAAAGATTAATGCATTTTTAATTTTGATAGATAGTGCAACACTGTCCTCCCAGAGTCTTCTTGATGGTGCTATTTTTCTTTCTATAAAAAGTAGTTTCAGGAAAGATATATGAGCTTCTATCATTAAGATTTAAATGACCAATAAAGTCTAATATACCCTATACCCTCCCAGAGGTATTTTTATTTGAACAGAGAATGAAGTCTGAAATCAAAAGGACAAATCTCTAAATTGTGGTATCAATAAGCTGAAAGAATTTAGAGAGGGATATATCCAACATTCTAGAAATTAGACTAAGCCAACAGAATAAAGTATTGTTCTTACTCAATGTCCTAGGATGTAACTCTTATGTAAACATCTACTTTAAATGTCACTTTGAAAGTCTGACCTTGGCTGATTATAGTATTTGACACCTTTGTCAGACCTTGACTGATTATAGTATTTGACACCTTTGTTAGACTAACCTCCTGCCTGAATAACTAAATCAAATAGAGTTCTATTTACCCACTTAGAAATGTAACTGTTTATTTAAGTTCCTATACAAATTAGCCACTTATATTTTCTACTTATAAACCATGAAATATGTAAATTAGTTAAATAAAATCTCCTAAAGTTAAATAAGTACATTTAGCTGTTGTCATTTTGATTCTCTAAATATTTGCTTATTTCTTTTTTATCTATGAGTTGTCTGGGGCCTTGACTTTGACCCCAGCTGTTCAAGTCAGCAAACATTTTTCTGCTTATATTCAGTTATTCAGAATATAAGTACACTGTATTCTTTACTCCTTTAGCAATTCTGTCATTGAAGCCTCAAGTGACATTAATTTGCACATACATGGTCTACAATAGTTTTCTTACCACCAAGTTCTAAGCCTCTTCATCTTCCTCTCAGATCTCTACTAAAATGGCTATATAAAAAAGCCCCATGCAAGGTAACTGTAGTCAGCCCTAGAGAAACTAATTCACTTAACGTCTCCCTCTTTCTAAGTGAATGATGGTTAGCTGAGTATTTTACAATCTGGTATCTTATAAAGGAGATAAACCTTTACTTCCCCAAAAGTGGTAAAACCATTAAAGCAAAAAATGCCTTTGAGCATTCATACATGTAGTCACTGAACATGAGAGACGCACGCACTGTGCTAGGTCCTGGAGATGGAGGTACAGGTATAGTGCCTTCCCAGGGGACAAGTGAAGGCAACTCTGCTTGAGCTTCACACGGACACAGAAGTCCTGGGATAGGGGCAGGTGGGTGAGTGGACGAGGAGTTAGACATCACCACAGCTAGAGTAGAGGAATGGCTGGCTTTGTGCCAGATCAGGGTAAATTATTCAGGAAAATGACAGATGGACATAAATTTCTGCTTTGCTTTTAGGTATGGCGCTTAAATTCTCTCTCTCTCTCTCCTTCCCCTTCCCCTCTCCCCCTCCTCTCAGCCTCATCTGTTGTCTGTCTCTCTCCCACACATATACAAACAATATATTTAATAAATGTTCTTCAAAAACAAAAGCATTTGGAAGTTTGAACTTGATCCTTAAAAAATAAAACTGACAATCCCAGTCTGTAATCTTTTTTTCTTTTTTAAAAAATATATCTACATTTGGGGGAGGGAGGTAGTCTGAGAGTTAGTATCCTCTATGTCGAGCTTTAGTAATACAGCCAAGTTTTTGATTTTCAGTTAGTTCATGTGCCACATGAAAACAGTGGACTAAACCGATAACATACTAATCCAGCTGGGGCAGAATCAATACTATCTATGAAGACTAAGATCAGATACAATAAGCTCTTATGGGATCTGAGATACTATCTCATCATAAAACTGACTAAAAATGAACCCCTGTGAAGACAGAAAAAGGTTGCTAACAAAACGAGTGACAAAGTAATGGGAAGTATGTATAATCCCTTGGAAGGTGGAAATGCAACCTTCTCTTTCTAGTTTAAAGACTAAATGGGATCTATTTAGCATGTCTAATTAAACTTCCCTTGGTATTTCTCCTTCTTCAATTAATGTATTCATTATCAGTAGCAGCAACCAGGAGTAAGCACACAAAATTTAGCAAAAATGTCAAAGATTTAGAAAATGAAAATAAATATCTAAAAATGTATAAGATATGGCTACACAACAAATACTGATTGATATTTACACTGCAGAGAAAAAAGGAAGTTCACACATTGTCTTATAATGGTATTTTGCTTTTGAGGGATAAGACAATGTCTATTTAAGGAAGATATTATACCTCAGTGAAGTGTCAATAATAGGAAGTGAAGGCTGAGCCTAGATTGGTGGTATTATAAAACATAAGATATATGATATGAAAACATATTTTGGAAATTGTAAACAATAGTCACTTACTGGTAGCCACTAATGATTTCAATGATGGCAGAAAAATTTATTGACAATAATAAATTGTAGCTTTGTCAATGCAAATAAATATAATACTGATAATTCCAATAACAAGTGGGGTATCGAAGACTTGCTGTATCATTACCAATATTTGGCCTTTACCATATCTCATTAAATACTAGAAAATAAATGGACTGAAGTTGAGAAGTGATGTGCAGACGGAATCTTTATTTCCACCATACAGATAAAATAGACACAAACATACTCAAGAACATAAATAACAGTAAAATGTGGCAAAAAAATTACTAAGTGATTAATTTTCAGTATTTACTACTTTTTGTTTTTAATATAGTTTATTTAATTGTAAGATGATATCATTTAATTTTTCCAGCTTTATTGAGACATAATTGACATATAACATTGTATATGTTTAAGGTGTACAAAGTGATGATTTGATATACACATATATTGCAAAATAATTACCACAATAGGTTAGTTAACAGATCCATCACCTCACATAATTAACATTTTTTTTTGTGGTGAGAACCTTTAAGATCTACTCTCTTAGCAATTTTCAAATATACAATACAATATTGTTAACCATACTCACCATGTTGTACTTCACATCCCCAGAACTTATTAATCCTATATTTCACCACACTTACCCATTTCCCCCATCCTCCACCCTTGGCAATCACTAATCTACTTTGTTTTTGTGACTTTAGTTTTTTTAGATTCTACACATAAGTGAAATCACACAGTATTTGTCTTTCGCTGTCTGACTTAAGTCATTTAGCATATTTAGAATAAAGCATATCATTGTTTCACTTAGCCCTCAAAGTTCATCCATGTCATCACAAATTTCCTTTTTTATGGCTGAATAATATTCCATTGCATAATATATACCACATTTTCTTTATCCGTTCATTCCTCGACAGACACAGACTGTTTCCACGTCTTGGCTATTATAAATAATGCTGCAATAAACATGAGGGTATACCTATCTTTTTGAGTTAGTGTTTCCATTTCCTCAGGATAAACACCTAGAAGTAGAATTGCTGGATCATATGGTAGTTCTATTTTTAATTTTTTGAGGAACCTCCAAACTCTTTCCCATAGCGGCTGCACCAATTTAAATTCCCACCAACAGTGCAAAATGCTTCCCTCTTTCCCACATCCTCGCCAAAACTTCTCTCTTGTCTTTTCTGAGAACAGATGTGAAGCAATATCTCATTGTGGTTTTGATTTGCATTTCCCTGATGATTAGTGATGTTGAGCATCTTTTCATGTACTGTTGGCAATCTATATGTCTAGAGGAAAAGTTTTCAAACTTTCACCATTGAGTATGAGGTTAGGTATTGGCTTTTCATATATGGTCTTTAGTATGTTGAGGTACATTCCTTCTTTACTCAATTTGCTGAGAATTTTTATTATGAATGGATGTTGAATTTTGTCAAATGCTTTTCTACATCTATTGAGATGATCATATAATTTTTATCTTTTATTCTATTAACGTGATGTATTACATTTACAATTTGCATATGTTGAACCATCCTTGCATCCCAGGGATGAATCCCACTTGATTGTGGTGTATGATCCTTTTAATGTACTGTTCAATTCAGTTTGCTAGTATTTTCTTGAGCATTTTTGCATCTATATTCATCAGGGATATTGGCTTGTAGTTTTCCTCTCATGTAATGTCCTCTTCTGGTTTTGTTATCAGGGTAATGCCTGCCTGGTAACATGAGTTTGGGAGTTCTCCCTCCTCTTCAGTTTTTCGGAAGAGCTTGAGAAGGATTGGTATTAACTCTTCTTTAAGTGTCTGGTAGAATGCACCAGTGAAACCATCTGGTCCTGGGCTTTTTATTTGTTGGGGGGTTTTGATTACTAATTCCATTTCCCTGTTATTGGTCTAGTCAGATTTTCTATTTCTTCATTCTTGGTAGGTTGTATGATTCCAGGAATTTATTCATTTCTTCCAAGTTGTCCAATTTGTTGTTATATAATTGTTCACAGTAGTCTCTTATGTTCCCTTGTATTACTTTGGTACCAGCTGTAATGTCTCCTCTTTAATTTATAATTTTATTTATTGGGGTCCTCTCCCTTTTTTCTTGGTTAGTCTAGCTAAAGGTATGTAATTTTGTTTATCTTTTCAAAGAACCAACTCTTAGTTTTGTTAATCTTTTCTATTGTTTTTTTAATTCTCTATTTATTTCTCTTCTAGTGTTTATTATTTCCTTCCTTCTGCTAACTTTGGGCTTAGTTTGTTTTACTTTTTTCTAGTTCCTTGAGGTGTAAAGTTAGGTTGTTTGTTTGAGGTATTTCTCTTTTCTTGATGTATGCATTTATAACTATAAACTTCCCTCTTAGAACTACTTTTGCTGCATCCCGTAAGTTTTGGTATATTGTGCTTCCACTTTCATTTGTCCCAAGGTATTTTCTTTACATTTCCGTTATAATTTCTTCTTTCATCCATTGTATGTTCAGGAGTGTTTAATTTCCACATATTTTTGATTTTTCCAGCTTTCCTCCTGTAACTGATTTCTAGTATCATACCATTGTGGTTGTAAAAGATACTTGATCTAACTCCTATCTTCTTGAATTTGTTGAGACATTTTTTGTGGCCTAACATATGGTCTATCCTAGAAAATGTTCCTTGTGCTCTTGACAAGAATGTGTACCTGCTGCTATTGAACTGAATGTTCTGTATATGTCCATTAGGTCCACTGGGTCTATAGTGCTGTTCACATCTGCAGTTTCCTTATTGATTCTCTGCCTGGATGATCTACCCATTGTTGAGAGTGGGGTATTAAAGTCCCCAAATATTACTGTATTGCTGTTTATTTCTCCTTTTAGTTCTGTTTGTATCTGCTTTATACATTTAGGCGCTCCAATGTTGGGTGCATACGTATTTATAATTGTTATGTCTTCTTGATGATTTGACCCTTTTATCATAATATGACTTTCTTTGTCTCTTGTGACCACTTTTAGCTTAACCTTTAACTTAAAGTCTATTTTTTCTGATAGAAGTATAGCTATCTCTACTTTCTTTTGGTTATTATTTGCTTGAATTATTTTTTTCTATCCCTTCATTCTTATATGTGTCCTTAAAGCTAATGTGAGTCTCTTTAGGCAGCTCATCATTGGATCTTGTTCTTTTCCCAATCAGCCATTCTATGTCTTTTGATTGGAGAATTTATTCATCAAATTAAATTTAAAGTAATTATTGATACATAAGGATTCACTATTGACATTTCATTAATTGTGTTCTGACTTTTCTGTGGATCCTTGGTTCCTTGCTTCCTCTCTTGCTGTCTTCCTTTGTGATTTGATGACATTTTGTGGCGATATGTTTTGATTCTCTTCTCTTTATCTTTTGTGAATCTACTGTCAGTTTTTGCTTTGTGGTAACCATGAGGTTTACATAAAATATCTTATGTAATTATGTGCCACATAATGACATTTCAGTCAACAATGGACCGTGTATATGACAGTGGTTCCACAAGATTAGTACCATATAGCCTAGGTGTATAGTATTGTGTAAGTACACTTGATGATGTTTGCACAATGATGAAATTGCCTAACACATTTCTCAGAACATATCCCCCACGTTAAGTGATGCATGACTGTAGTTACAATATGCTATTTTAAGTTGATAACAACTTAACTCTAATAGCATACAGAAACTCTATACTTTTGCTTCCTCCCCATACACACCCTTTAGGTTATTGATGTCACAATTTATATCTTTTTAAATTTCATGATAAAAAGTTATTATAGTCATAGTTATTTTTAATATATTTGCTTTTTAACTTTTAAACAAGAGTCGTAAGTGAATTATGCACTACCATTTTATATTAGAGAATCTGACTTTGATTACATATTTAACAGTACCAGTAAATTTTACACATTCATGTTTTTATGATGTTAATTAGCATCATTTTATTTCAGCTTGAATTATGCCCTTTAGTGTTTCCTGAAAGGCAAGAATAGCGATAATGAACTCTCTCAGCTTTTGTTTGTTTGGGAAAGTCTTTTATCTCTACTTCATTTTTTTATTGAATATATTTGACATATAACATTGTGTAAATTTAAGGTCTACAATGTGTTACTTTGATATATTTATATATCGTAATATGATTGCCTTTGCAGCTATTTTTATCACATTACATAATTATAGTACAATACTGTTGTCTATATTCACTATACTGTGCATTAGATCACAATGGCTTATTTACTACTTTTTGCAAGTTTGTACCCTTAAACAACATCAATCTTATCTCCGTACCCACCCCATTCCTTGGTAACCATCATTTTACCCTTTGCTTTTTACAAGTTAGACTTTTTTTTCTTTTTAGATTCCACATGTAAGTGATATCATACCGTACTTGTCTTTCTCTGTCTGACTTATCTCACTTAGTGTAATGTACTCCAAGTCCATCCATGTTGTCGCAAATGACAGGATATTCTCCTTTTTCACGGCTGAATAACATCTCATTGTGTATATATACCACATCTTTTTTATCCATTCATCTGTTGATGGGCATTTAGATTGTTTCCATATCTTTGCTAGTGTGAATAATGCTGCAATAAACATGGGAATGCACATACCTCTCTTGTTTTCACTTCCTTTGGGTATATACTCAGTAGTGGAATTGCTGGATTGTATGGTTAACCTCTATACTCTTTTCCATAGTGGCTGGACCAATTTACATTCCCATAAACAGTAAATGAGGGTTCTCTTTTCACCATGTGCTCATCGGCACCTGTTGCCCCCTGTCCTCTTGATGATAGCCATTCAGGCAGTGTCTCATTGTGGTTTTGATTTGCATTTCCCTGGTAATTACTGATGTTGAGCATCTTTTCATGTGCCTGTTGGCCATTTTGATGTCCTCTTTGAAGAAAGTCTGCTTAGTTCTGCATGTTTGTAAATCAGGTTTTTTTGTTATTAAGTTGTATGAAATCTTTATATATTTTGTATATTAACTCCTTATCTGATATATGGTTTGCAAAATTTTTCTCCCTGCCTGTAGGTTGTCTTTTCATTTTGTTGATTGTTTCTTTTGCTGTGTAGAAGCTTTTTAGTTTTATGTAGTCTCATTTGTTAATGTTTGCTTTCATTGTTTGTGCTTTTGGTGTCACATCCCCAATATCATTGCCAAGACCAATATCAAGGAGCTTCTTCCCTATGTTTTCTCCTAGGAGTTTATAGCATCTGGTCTTCTGTTTAAATCTTTGATCCATTTTGAGTTAACTTTTGAGAATGGTGTGAGATAGCGGTCTGATTTCATTGTTCTGCATGTGTTTCTCCAGTTTTCCTAGCACCATTTGCTGAAGAGACAAATCCTTTTCTTTCCCCATTGGGTGTTTTTGGTTTCTTTGTTGAATATTAGTTGACCATATCTACTTAGATTTAATTCTGGGCTCTCTATTCTGTTCCATTGGTCTTTGTTGTCTGTTTTTGCGGCAGTATCATACGTCTTAATTACTATGGCTTTGTAGTATAGTGTGAAATCAGGAAGCATGATACCTCTGGTTTTATTCTTTTTCCTCAGGACTGCTTTGGCGATTCAGGGTCTTTTGTGGTTCCACACAAATTCTAGGATTGTTTCTTCTATTTCTGTGAAGAATGCCTTTCGTATTTTGATGGGGTTGTACTAAATCTGCAGATAGCTTTGGGTAATATGGACATTCTAACAATATTAGTCCTTCTGATCCATGAACACAGGATGTCTTTCCATTTGTTTGAGTCTTCCTCAATTTCTTTCAGCAAAGACTCATAGTTTTCATTGTACAGATCTTTCACCTCCTTGGTTAATGTACTCTTAAGTATTTCATTGTTTTTGATGCTATTGTGAATGAAATAGTTTTGTTTATTTCTTTTTCAGGTGTTTCATCATTCATGTAAAAGAATACAACTGACTTTCGTATATTGATTTTCTATCCTGCAATTTTACCCAAATTGTGGATTAGTTCCAAAAATTTTTTGGTTGACTCTTTGGGATTTTCTATGTATAAAATCATATCATCAACATATAATGACAATTTTACTCCTTTCTTTCCAGTTTGGATGCATTTCATTTGTCTTGCTTAATTGCTCTAGCTAAGATTTCTAGTACTATATTGAATAGCAGTGGTGAGAGTGGGCATCCTTGTCTTGTTCCTGATCTTAGAAGAAAAGCTTTCAATTTTGCTCCTTTGAGTATAATGTTAGCTGTGGGTCTGTCATATATGGCCTTTATTATGTGGCGGTATGTTCCTTCTATACCCAATCTGTTAAGGGTTTTTATCTTGAAAGGACGTTTTATTTTGTGAAATGCTTTTCCTGCATCTAGTGAGATGATCATGTAATCTTTACCTTTCATTTTATTAATGCGATATATTACATTTATTGATTTCTGTATTTTGAACCATCCTTGCATCCCTGGGATAAAACCCACTTGGTCATAATGCATAATCCTTTTAATGTGTTCTTGAATTCAGTTTGCCGATATTTTGTTGAGAATTTTTGTATCTATATTCATCAGGGATATTGGTCGATAGTTTTCTTTTCTTGTGGTATCCTTATCAGTTTTGGCATTAAGGTAATGCTGGCCTTGTAGAATGAGGTTGGAAGTGCTCCCACCACCTTGACATTTTGGAAGAGTTTGAGGAGGACTGGCATTAATTCTTCTTTAAATATTTGGTAGAATTCACTGGTAAGCCATCTGGTCCTGAAGTTTTCTGTGTTGGGAGGTCTTTGAGTATTGATTCAATCTCTTTATTTATTAGTCTGTTTATATTTTCTTTTTCTTCCTGATTCAATCCTGGTAGGCTGTGTGTTTCTAGAAATGTATCCATTTCTTCTACATTATGTAATTTGTCAAAATATAATTGTTCAGAGTAGTCTCTTATCCTGTGCATTTCTGTAGTATCAGTCATAATTTTCTTTATTTCTTTCATTTCTAAATTTCTTTATTTGGGTCTTCTTTTTTTTCTGAGTTAGTCTAGCTAAAGGTTTTTCAATTTTATCTATTTGAAGAACCACCTCTTAGTTTTGTTAATCCTTTGTATTGTTTTCCTGGTCTCTATTTCATTTCTTTCTACTCTGATCTTTATTATTTCCTTCCTTTGGCTAACTCTGGGCTTAATTTTTTCTTCTTTTTCTAGTTCCTTGAGGTGTAGGTTGTTTATTTGAGATCTTTTAAATTTCTTAGTATACACATTTTTTGCTATAAAGTGTCCTCTTAGATCTGCTTTTGCTGCATCCCACAAGATTTGACATGTAGTATTTTAATTTTCATTTGTTTCAAGATAGCTTTTTATTTCCTTTTTGATTTCTTCTTTGACCTATTAGTTGTTAAGAAGTGTGTTTAGTTACCACATATTCGTAGATCTTCTCACTTTCCCCTTGCTGATTTCTAGTTTCGTACCATTGTGGACAGAAAAGATAACTTGAATAATTTTAATCTTCTTAAATATGCTAGAATTTCTTTGTGCCCTATCATATGATCTTATCCTGAAGAATGTTCCATATGCACTTGAGAATAATGTGTATTCTGCTGCTGTTGGATGAAATGTTCTGTATATGTCCATTAAGTCCATTTGTTCCAAGGTATGATTCAATTTCAACGTTTCCTTGTCGATTTTCTATCTGGATGATCTATCCATTGCTGATAGTGGGGTACTGAAGTCCCCTACATTATTGTATTGTTGTCTATTTCTCCCTTAAGATCTGTTAGTATTTGCTTAACATATTTCAATGCTCGGGTGTTGGGAGTGTATATATACATATATATATGTATACACACATATATACACACACACATACACACACACACACACACACATATATATATGGGATTGTTATATTTCCCTGATGTATTGACCCCTTAATCATTATATAATGACTTTCTTTGTCTCTGGTACTATTTTTGGCTTGAAATCTATTTTGTCTGATATAAGTATGGCTATACCCACTTTCTTTGGATAACCATTTGCTTGGAATATCATCCTCTACCCCTTCACTTTGAGCCTGTGTGTGTCTTTAGAGCTGAAATGAGTCTCCTGAAGGCAGCATATAATTGGGTCTTGTTTTTTAATCCATCCAGCCACATGTGCCTTTTGATTGGAGAGTTCAATCCATTTACATTTTGGGTGATTATTGATATGTAAGACCTCACTACTGCCATTTTATCTTTTGTTTTCTGGTTGTTCTGAATCTCATTGTTTCTTGTGTTTCTTTCTACCTTTTTAAGTTGGTGGTTTTCCATGGTGATTTGCTCAGCTTCCCCCTTTTTATATGTTGTGTCTCTGCTCTAGGCTTTGGTTTTCTGGTTACCATGAGGTTTGCATAAAATGTCTCATAGATAAGAGTCCTTTTTCTGCTGAGAGTAACCTACCTTCATTTGCCTACAGAGGTTCCATCCTTTATTCCTCCCCTTTTATATTTTGCTATCACAACTTATCTCTTTTTATGCTGTGAATTCATTACCAAATTGTAGTAGCTATAGTTATTTTTAATGTTTTCCTTTAATCTTTTTGCTACAATTGTTTAACATCCTATTCTAAAATAGTGTTACAGTTTTCTAATTCTGACTATCTATTTATCACCTTACTCAGAGTTTTGTGTACTTTTGTCCTTTCATTTCATCTAGAAGAGCTCCTTTCAACATTTCTTGTAAGGAGGTTTAGTGGCGATGAACTCCCTCAGCTTTTGTTTTTCTCAGAAGCCTTTATTTCTCCTTTATAACTTTGCTGGATAGAGTATTCTTGGCTGGCAATTTTTATCTTTCAATACTCTGAACATGTCATTCTACTCTCTCCTGAACTGTAGAGTTTCTGCTGAGGAATCTGCTGATAGTCTTATGGGGGTTCTTTTGTAGGTTACTTTCTTTTTTTCCCCTGGCTACCTTTATGACTCTTTATCATTGATTTTTGACAGTTTCGTTATAATGTGTCTTGGAGAAGATCTTTTTGCATTAAGATTATAAGGTGATCTATTAGCTTCGTGGACTTCTATGTCCATTTGTTTCCCCAGGTTTGGGAAGTTCTCAGCTATGATTTGTTTAAATAAACTCTCTGTCCCCTTCTCCCTCTCATCTCTTTCTGATATAGCCATTATTCTTATGTTGGCTCTTCTAATAGAGTCTAATAGCTCTCATACAGTTTCTTCACTTTTTATAAATCTTAGTTCTCTCTCCTCTTCCACCTGAATCACTTCTAGATTCCCATCTTCCAGATCACCTGTTGTCTTCCATCTGATCTGCTCTATTTCCAATGCTTTCTAATACATTCTTCATCTCATTTATTGAGGTCTTCAGCTCCAGAATTTGTTTGGTTCTTTTTTAGAATGGTACTCTTTCTGTTTATTAATTTTATTCCTGAGCTCATTTAATTGCCTTTCTGGGTTTTCTTGTACCTCACGGAATTTCTTCATAACAGCTTTTCTGAATTCTCTATCAGATCACAATATTCTGTGTCTTTGAGTTTGGCTGCTGGAGAATTGTCATTTTCTTTTTATGATACCATATCACTGTGATTTTCCATAGTATTTGATGAGATGTGCCTCTACTGCTGCATTTGAAGCAGCAAAAACCTTTCTTATTTAGGTAAAGTTTTGTTTACTTTGATTCTAATAGTTTAACAGGTTGGCAATCAGAGGCCTTTCTTTTATGTTCCAGCGGGTGGTGCTATAGCACATTTTTTGTTTCTCTTACTGGAGGTGCTCCATCACTACATTTGGCAGCCCACGCTTAATAACAAGGGTTGGCAGCAGAATGGGGGAGGTGTGTGCTTAGCCTTTGGGTGTGCCCGTGGCCCAGTAAGGGGATCCTTGAGTGGGAGTCTTGGAAGTCCTGGGTGGTGCTCTTGCTGAACTCTTGGGATAGACAGCAGAAAAAGTGTTCCTTCAGCTCTGTTGGTCTGCCTCCCGTTTCCTGTCCCTCCCCCCAGTCACAGATGTCTCTTCTCTGAAGTTCAGGAGCTGCTGAGGGGCAATGGAACCCTCCAGTTACAGTCTGGGGCCAGGTAGACTTTCACTCACCACTTTCACCCCCCATTCCCTCTGCCAGAGGGGTCACCAGTGCCACCACCACTGCTGGTGCCACCACTGCTACTTGGGTTTATCCCTATTTCATTTTTGAAGGACAGCCTTGTCAGGTATAGTATTCTTGGTTGACAGTTTTTTTCTTTCAACATTTTGAATATATCATTTCACTCTCTCCTGACCTACAATGTTTTTGTTGAGAAACTAAATAGTCTTCTGAGGGCTGCCTTAAATGTGATGAGTAGCTTTTCTCTTGTTACTCTTAAAATTCTTTGTCTTTGATCTTTGACAATTTAATTATAATATGTCCTGGTGTAATCCTTTTTGGATTCTAACCATTTGGGGTCTTTTAGGCCTCATGAATCTGGAAGCACATGTCTCTCCTCGAGTCTGGGAAGTTTTTGGCCATTATTGCTTTAAATAGACTTTTTCTCCCTTTCTCTTTCTCTTTTCCCTCTGAGATTCCCACAATGTGTATATTGTTCCATTTGATGATGTCCCATAAATCCCACTGGCTTTCTTCACTCTTTTTCATTCCTTTTTCTTTTTACTTCTCTGACTTGATCATTTCAAATGATCTATCTTCTAGTTCACTGATTCTTTCTTATGTTTGATCATATCTGTTGTAGCTCTCTACTGAATTCTTCAGTTCAGCCATTGTATTCTTTAGCTCTAGGATTTCTGGCTTTTTTTTTTAATGTTTCTATTGCTTTGTTGAACTTCCTATTTTGTTCATCATTGTTTTCCTAATTTTGTTTCATTGTCTGTCTGTGTGTTCTTGTAGTTCACTGAACTTCTTTAAGAGAATTATTCTGAATTCTATGTCAGACAGCTCATAAATCTCCATTTCTTTAGTGTCAATTATTCGAGCTTTATTAGTTTCCTTTGGTGGTGTCACATATACCTGATTCTTCATGATCCTTGATTCCTTGCATTACTATCTGTGCACTTGAGTAAGAGATCTCCTTTTACAGACATTATAGATTTGCTTTGCCATGAAAAGATTTTCACCAGTCAGCTCAGCTTGAAGTACTGGATGAGTGAGCTGATAGCAACCAAGGGCAGGCAGAGCTTGCTATCAAAGTCTCTAGTTGGGTGAGGCCATTGCTCATACTCTAAGGTTGGGGGAAAGGATGCCACTAGCTGGGCTATGTGGTTGGGTGGGTCTGTTGGCTGGACTCCACATACAAGCAGGACCACTGGGCGGGGCTCACTGATTACATGGGGTTGCTGGCTGTGCTCCATGGTCAGGTGGGGCCACTAGCTGTGCTCTACAATCACCTCTGGACAGGCAGGGTTACAGGTTATGATCCCTGACAGGGTGGTGACACTAGTTGGACCCACAATTAGGCAGGATTATGGGCTGGGCTCTGCAATAGCTCCTGATAAGGTGGGGTCTCAGCTTGTGCTCCCTGACCAGATGGTGCTACTGGCTGGACTGTATTCAGGTGGGGCCACAGGCTTGGCTTCACAATCAGGTAGGCTGTTGACTGTGCTCCACTATTGGGCAAGGTAACTGGTCAGGCTCTCTGGTCAGGAGGGCCCTCCAGCTGTACCCTGTAGTTGGACTGGACTAGTGACTGTGCTCTACAGTCAAGTGGGATCACTGTCCAGGTCCTGATTAGTTGAAGCCACAGGCTGTGTTCAGCAATTGGGAAGGACTGTAGGCTGGGCTCTGCAGCTGAGCAGGGCTGCAGGTTGGACTCCATTGGTGAACAGTACTGTAGACTGGACTCCAAGGATGCCCAGGGTCACTGTTCAGGCTACCTGGTTATGCAGGGCCAGAGGCTATGCTCAATAGTTGGGCAGGGCTGCTGGATTGGCTCCCTGCCTAAGCAGGGCTATACAGTGGGGTCTGTAGCTGCTCAGGTTCTTTGACCAGGTTTCCTGGAAATTCAGGACTGGAGCTAAGCTCAGCAATTGGATAGGGCTGTGAATTTGCTTCCCTGCCTGGGCAGGGCAGTAGAACAGGCTCCATGGCTGTACATCCATTGACTGGAGATCCAGTTCAGGCAGAACTGCTAACCAAGCTCCCTGGCCAGATGAGGTCAGTGGCTTGGCTCTGCAGATGGGAAGAGCCACTGGCTGGGACCTCTGCTTGGTCACCACTGCAAACAGGAATGTAGCCCACCAAGGTCTGAGCATTGGTTGCTGTAAGTCCCACCCCTCCTTCCCTGTCTCTATCTGATGCCCAGTGGTCAAGCCCCACAGATTTCTCTAGCAATCCCTATGAGGTGAGACCCAAGTAGGCCTCCTGGGAAGTATCCTTCAATGCTGGGAGAGCTAAATGTCCACCTTGGGCTCTCTTCCCACTGGAGAAATCATAGGCCCAGGGGGACCCTCTTGGTAAGGAGCTGTGCCAACCTGGGAGGGGCAATGTGGTCAGAGTGTAGTCACTCCTCTTACCCTTCTAATGCAATCCTTCTTGGTCTCTGTGGTCCAGGGAGTGCTTCAGCCTCACATCCAAGTTGTGGGATTTTCGTAACAGTGTCTTGTCTACAGAGAGTTGCTAGTTGGTCTTCTTGTGAGAGGAACTGAAGTTGGGAATGACCTATGTTGCCATCTTGATGACCCACAATGTCCATTTAATTTTTAATAAAGGCTGTGTTTAACAACTGGTTAACAAAATTCCTGAAAATTTAACAATTGGTTCTCATGAGCTGGTATGATCTGGCTCCAGCACAGTACTGATATAAACCATAAGGAAGAGTCAGGAGTGTGTTAGAGGATGTATTACAGAGAAAGATGGATTATAAGTATGTTGGTTTAGTAAGGATCTATCACTTTTCTTTTGTATGAAAGGATAATCTACAAGAACCTATATTCAACCACTGCCTTTGAAAGGGTGCCCAGAAACAGATGATAAGTATAGAAAAGATGCTGCAGCAGAAAGAACATGCTTTGGAATTATACTGATAGACATGAATTCCCAGATATGCTTTTAGTTACTAGCTGGGTGACCCTGAGCAAGTAACTTCTCAATGTCTGAGTTTTTTTTATCTCTAAAAAATTAGAAATAACAATACCAATGTCATAGGGATGTTGTAAGGATTAAACGAGATATATGTGAGAGACAACATATGCACAGTGTAGGTGACCAATAAATGTAAATTTCCCTTTTCTCTCCCTCCTTGAACACAGAGACTGTCTTATACATCAACAACTATCATAGTGCTTTACATGCAGATACTCAAAAGAATAAAAAGAATAAATAAATGCATGGATAAAAATTTTATCTAATCAAAAACTACAAAAACAAATTTCCAATATAAGGCCCTTCTCTTGTTAAAATGATTTATAGGAATATATGTTCTTAAAAATAACATAGCAAAAATGTGCTACTTTTCACGTAAATGAGAGCACTTGTATCACTGGGAAGAACGTCCTCCTCTCACTCCTCACCCTTTTTATAACTTAAATAGTGACAGGCGACAGTGTCCAGGCTCCCCTTAGAGTTAAGGCACACAAGCTCAGGGTGGACGGCTGGGCTAGGGTATACCATGTAGCACAGCTCTGCCTTTGAAATTTTATAGATTTTTACGGTTGATCATAAATGGCACTTAGAACACAAAGTCTCTGTTATTCACTTTAACTTGAGATCTTTGCTTTCTCTGAATCCCAAAGCTCTTGGTAGCATGTAGTATAGTTATTTGTATGACCCTCTCAATCCCTGGATGCTGCTTTAATTTTGTATCACCCACAGCTCTTAGCATAGAGACTTAAATAAATATCAAGTATTAAATATTTGTTTAAGATAACTTTAGCAAAACTCTGAATGCATCTGCCTTTACAATGAAGGCATGTCACAAAAGTCGGGCAATCTGTTCGCAACTGTGAAGGTGAGAGACGACAAAAATGTAGAAGGAACAGATTGGTGTGCAAGTAGAAGCAAGGGGCAGCCAATGTAACTACATTAGTATTTGATTTCTTTTAATATTCTTACAAATGCTAAATGTAAGAAACTTAGGTATTATGTATTGGCTATTAAGCTTGTCCCTCAATTAGCATAAAAAATCAATTAAGATCTGAGAATCAATACCTAGCTGTACGATTGAACCTCAACCACAAGAGTGAGTTCTCCCACTGGGTAGTATTGTGGCATCTGCCTACTTTTTTAAAAAAAGGATTAAATTAACTACTTATTACAGTGATTCATATTTCATTGAACTAGACAATCCAATTTATCATTGTTATGCAACTGGTCTAAAGTACAATAAAAATAAATCATTGAACAATATATTTTTAAATAAAATATTAAGATATTGGGGTATAGTGGGTCTCTAATATTGACTATCCATCTTTGCTGTGCACAGGAGCTTTGTCATGGAATCAGTGTAGCTTTATTGGAGAAAGGAGGAGATAAACATTAAAATCTTACAATTTAAGATATCAAAGTATCATCCATGGCTCTGTGAAACACAAAACTAAATACCTGCCTCACACGCACAATCTGAGAATCAAGCATGATATAACAATCACTGTGTGGCACAAATCTGATAATGATTGCTGTCTGTACTAATAGATCATCACTGAATGGAGAGAGTCTCCAAGCTTCACTGCTTCTCTCTTCAACAAACCAGAAAACAAAGCAGCTCTAAGTACCTCAAAAGTCTTGAAGACTCACCTAGAGCAACACACATCAATATGTTTTTGAAGTAAAATTATATGTTGATAATTTAAAATAATCCCCTTATTCAGGATAAAACTAAATTTTCTATTCTGCACGATAGTGTATCACATCTTTTGGTAATCAGTCTAGCTTTTTCCACAAAGCAATGAACACTCCACTGATTTTTTTATTTTTTAGTTTTCTTCAACAAAGGTGGATGCTAGTGACTATTTTGAAAATCACAAACTCATGAGCTTTCATTTTCTGTTTACACATTGAAAAACAAAGAGAATGAAAACTTTTATTTATTTTCCTTTTAAATCAAATATATACTAAAATACATTTAAATTGAGTATCTATTTATAAGCTATAAAACATACTGTACAATATATTAGTGTGTCACATGTGATCAACTTAAGCTGGCGAGAGCAGGGTCCAAAAGAAAACTGGCTCAGCAAATAATTATTAATTTTAGAAAAAACAGCAGCAGCTA
The DNA here is from genome assembly GCA_031878705.1 of Tapirus indicus. Taxonomy (NCBI): domain Eukaryota; kingdom Metazoa; phylum Chordata; class Mammalia; order Perissodactyla; family Tapiridae; genus Tapirus; species Tapirus indicus. Next base: position 84,636,577 of record CM062922.1, read on the forward strand.
TCGTTATGAGAGGTATTCATTCATGACCCTGTTTGATCCTCACAAAAATTCAGAAAAGTAGATATTATTTTTACATTTTAAATATTAGATTAGTGAAGTTCAAACATGTTAAGTGATTTGCCAATAACTACACATCTATTAAGTAAAGCCTAGGTTTATGCCCATGGCTGCACTCTTTGTGCCAGATACAAAATAAGACTCTTTATACTCATAGTATAAGGTGTCAAATATTCAGAAAAACCCTAGAAGGATGACAAAACTATTTCCATTTTATAAATGAAGAAACTGAAGCTCAGAGAGTTTAGGAAACTTACCCAAGGTCATATAACTTGAAAGGTATTAAGCCACAATTCAAATCCATAGTTGTGTTTTTTACTATCATTTGAAAGAGTTCAGCTTTGAAAGGGCAGAGAAACCTAAGATAGCTAAATAGGAGGATCAAGAAAGGATTTTTCTAAGACAAAATGTCTTGAGTATATTTACGGGACATGAAGAGAAGATGTTGGGAAATGGCTCCAAAGCACTGATGCAAGAATTAACTCAGAACAGGAAAATTTCTTGGATTATAAGGAAAAAGTGATTTGGGAGTACAGAAGGGCTTATTTAAAAATACACTTAAGGGGCCGGCCAGGTGGTGCAGTGGTTTAGTTTGTGCTTGGCAGCCTGGGGTTCGCGGGTTCGGATCCCAGGCGCCCGCGGATGCACTGCTTGTCAGCCATGCTGGGGCAGCGTCCCATATAAAGTGGAGGAAGATGGGCATGGATGTTAGCCCAGGGCCAGTCTTCCTCAGCAAAAAGAGGAGGATTAGCAATGGATGTTAGCTCAGGGCTGGTCTTCCTCACACACAAAAAATAATAATAAAAATAAAAATACACTTAAACTCTTGTAGTAGACATTACTATAAGATGAGGTGATGTATCTGTCTAGCAATCTATCTCCCTATCATCCAGTATTAAAACCCCTTTTCCTGTAGGAAAATCTTTCCATTGTTCAGGAGGAGCTGATCCAGCTCACAGTCAGCACTGAGGTGGACTCAAGACCTGGGCCAGGCCAATCAGAATTACCCTACCTTCCTGGCCTTATTAATCAATTCAGGCATGGCAGGTTCCCCAGGCAAGCCAATCAGAGTCCTCCAGGGAATTTTTTTTTTTTTTTAATGAAGAAGCTATAGCAAAATATGGTGCCTTTTATTTATTTTTTTTCCTAGCTCTGAAGGATCTTTTTTTGTTTTGTTTTTTTGTATTGAGGTAACATTGGTTTATAACGTTGTATAAATTTCAGGTATACATCATTATACTTCTATTTCTGCATAGATTACATCATGCTCACCATCCAAATACAGATGGTCTCTTTTAAATGAAGATGCAAAACTGAAAGGATAAGAAGCCGGGAGAGCCAGTAGCAATGTTGCCCACTTTCTGGACTGTCCATACAATTAAGGCAATAAAATTTAAACAGAACAGAGACACAGAGACAGAGATTCCTGATGACAAAATATGAACTCTGGAATCTAATTATGTCAAAATCATCTCTGACCTGGACTTCCCAGTTATGTGAGCCAATAAATTTCCTTTTTAATTTAAGCTACCTTGACTTAAGGTTATGTCACATGTAGCAGAGAGAGTCCTAAATAATATGAAGGCACAAATACTTTTACTTATATATCTCTATACTAGGAAGTCTCTATTTTGTCACCTTGGACTCTGTGGAATCTTTATTTGCAGGAAAACTAAGAAGTAGCTCTACTTCTCATTTCTTAAGTCCATTGGTTAAATCTTATCCTAAACCTGTCTTTTTTGGGAGGTGCATTAAAGGATTCATAATTTTTACACCTTATTTTATTTTGAAATACAACACAGAAAAATACAGAAAAGTTAAACTTATACTTTAACGCATAATTGCTTATGAAGTAAAAACGGGTTAAGGAATAGAATGCTATCAATACTTCTGAAGACCCCTCGTGTCCCTTCCCAATCATGACTCCCAATTTCTCCTCAGAGAAATCACCATCCTGACTTTAAAAGTAATCACTTCATTGGCAGTATTTGTATTTTACCATCTATGTAGCATCCTAGAAAAGAGTTTAGTTTTGTCTGTTATTCAACTTTACACTAAATGGAATCATAACAAATGATACCAAATATACTTTGCTTTCTTACTAAACTTTACGCTTGTATAATTCATTCATATTAACCAATGTAGTAGGAAACATTCATTTCATTGCTGTATAGCATTCTTCTATATGAATATGCCACAATTTATTCATTTTAATGTCTAATTACAGTGATAATATTAGACATTCTAATAGTGGGCATTTGAGTTGACTGATATAAACAATGATGCTAGGACAACTCTAACACATGACTGAGGTGTACATGTGCATAAACTTGACTAAGGTATATATCCAGGAGTGGAATTCTTGGGAATGCATATCTTTATCAGATAAAGCCAAACTGGTTTCCAAAGGAGTTGTGCCTAGTCATAGATTTTTTAAAAATTCAATAGTTTTAAACATTCTGGACTATCCAAAATAATCCTTTCTACAGTTGGGAAGTTTCCATACATGTCAATATTACTATGCATATAATTTAACAATAAAAAAGAGCATGATTTTCTGAAGGTCTAAAACAGTATATGTTCAGTAACAAAAAAGCAAAGCTGCTTGACAATAAATATGTTAGAAAAATACACTGGGTTAAAAATTACCTAAAATATTTTATATGATTTTTAAAGCAAATGAAACATATAAAAGGATATTATTTATTACACTTCCAATTAAGCAAAGACTAATACTATAATGATGATATTACTGATTATTATTGCATATTTAACTTCAAAGGCAGATGAACACTATAATGGCTAAAAGCAATCTGCGCTATAACACTCTTCTCCAACTATAAAGGATAAATGTGTTATAATTTCATCAATTTCCAAGTACCAGGAGAAGCTAATTATTTCTCAAAACTACCTAGACACAGAAAAACTTCTAAAATTCTAAACTTTTGTTTTTGGTCTTTCTTCCTTCTTAGGCAGTCAATGTGAAATATAAATGACCATGGGTGGGGAAAGGCAGCATCCCAAAAAGAAGCAGTTTCTGACAATGATTAATATGGAGCCGCCAAAGGATGTCTGGCAGCAAAAAGAAGCAATAGCTTATGTAACAGATAAAAAATTAGTCAGTAAGACCCTAATAACATATCTCCCTGGAACCTGAGATAGCGTATTTGATGAATTGTTTAAGCTACACTGTATTCTTCTACCTGTTTCAAACATAGAGGCAAAAATATGGAAAAGAAAAAAAATTACAGTTAACTTCTCATTTAAATTGGTTAATGGAAGTGGTGGGCAGTTAATGAAATATGCTGATTAATAGAATTATCACACATACTGTCAATTAAAAGTTAAAATATAATATGTTTTTCATTTACACTATGCTGAATATCAGTTAATCTTTCCTCAAGGATTCTGAAGGCATTTCTATATTTTAAGTTATTTTTATAAGCCATGGCAACAACTGCATAATTCTATTAATGTAGCAAGTGTAACAGATTGGACTGAATTTCTATCCACCTTGTGACATACTTTGGAAGCAATTTTGTTGAATAAGTTTACAACAGCCAACTTGCCATGTGACCCTTACAATACGAGAGTAGATAAAATGTAGAAAAAAATTCTGAGTGTTTGAGTTTTCCGGTTAGTTAAATCATTGTCTCTCTTTTTTTCAGGGGGAGGTGTTTCCAAATAAATATGAATTTACAATTAACTAAACCTCTGTTAAATCTCAGAACAGATTTCTCAGAGTGATATTCTCTTCACTGAAGTCTAATCAATATATTATAACTGGTTTAACAGAGTTACAGGTCTAAAATGCTAAACTGCAATATAATCAAAGATTATTTTGTGGAAGACAAAGCTTCACCACCCATGACTTGAACATCAGCTTCCCATCAGAGTGATTACAAAGGCTCCTTTTGAAGAAAGATGGCTTTGAACCTTGGTGAACATGTCCATGTCACTGCTTAAAGTCTCCAGCCCCTTGTAGTAGAGACCTGACTATTCTAGATACTAGGTAAGTTTAGTAGTAGAACCAGGGGCCCAAGAATTTGTGGCCATAAGATGCTTCACTATCACGGGGGATCCCAGGAAGACGGGGTATGGAGATATCAAGGAAAGAAGGATAAGGAGAAGATCAAGAACACCATGCAACAAAGGAAGAAGTCAAACTCAAATAAAGTGAATAATCACAGTAGAACCATTGTATATTATTATTATCATTAGAATAAAGTTATCAGAATTAGGACCATGAATCTACTATAACTGCTCTCCTTTAGGTTTCCAGAATGCAAACCTAAAGGAAATGCTTTCATTTTAAGCTTGCCGGACCTCTCTGCTGCATTTGACTTTATACATTGCTTCTTCCCTATTGAAAACCCAGAAATTCTTCAAGGATTCTTCTTTGCCATCAGCCCTTTAAATATCTGGCATTCCTGGCCTCTATCCTATTCTTCTTACACGATCTGATCCACTCTCGTGATTTCAGCTTGGATTTCTCCCCCAGCAACAGTTTCTAGTATCCAGTTGGTTGCTGGACAGCTTTACTCAGATGTCCTCAAAATATCTCAAACTCAAAGAATTAAAACAAAATTCATCACCAACTCCTAACCTTTTTCCTCCATTCAGTCTCAATGGATGTATTTTCTACCTCAGCTCACAATACCACACTTCATCTAGTCAACACAGACATGTTTCTTTGTCAATTCATCCATAAAACCTACCAATTCTGCCTCCTGCATGTTTCTTAGTTCTGTTTCTTTTTCTCTGGGTCTCTACATCTCTCATTTAGATTGATATTTCCCAACTGGTCTCTTTGCTGCTGCTTGTTCCTTCAATTCCACCCTCTACACAAGTATAATAAGAATTTATCTGAAATGAACATCTGACTGTCATGCCCTTGCTTCAAATTGATCAATGGCTCCTCAATAGCTTTAGAATAAAACCTACATTTCTTGGCATGACTGCAAAGTCTTCAGAATTTGGTCCCTGCCCATCTGACCATTTTTACCTAGTACCTCTCCCTACAGTAACTGTATGGAAACTGTAATTTCATCTTGTTCCCTTTATACGCTATGCCCTTTTGTGTTTCCATACATTTGCTCATGTTGTTCCTTTTGTCTAGCAATCTCTACTGCTTCCCTTTTCCCTCTCGCCTCCCCCAACCTAAATTATTTGTCTTAGCAAAGCTACCACCTCCTCCAGAAAGCCTTTCCTGAAAGTCTGGCAGAGCTGGGTTGAGTAATTCTCCTTTCTATTCCCTTACTCTGTGTATTGCTTGCACTTAGCATGCTGTATGTTCCTCTTCATTGAACATCAGAAAAATCAATAAAGACACAAAAAGAATAAAATTAATAAGTATGTGCCTACATTAACTGTGCCTCATCCTGGACCATGAGGCCTTTGAGAACATAGATAATAAATTATTCATATTTGTAATCCTACTTCCTAGCCCAGTAGTGACAATTGATGCTCAATAAATGTGCTGTTAAATGAAGGTGACTGAGAGGAAAGAGAGTATACAAAAATAAATCACAGAAAAGATAAAAGACGTCCTTGCCACATTCCCTCATAATGGTCCTGGTCCTGCTCATATTTGGGCAGTTACATTGACTTCTTTAATTCTAGAGGGTTCTAGTTAAAAATAACTCCAAATAAGCAATTCTTTCCCTTTTAGCCAGCAAAATTAATTCTATTGAGAAACTGTCCTGTTCTTGACATCAGATCTCTTACATTATCACCATAGGTACATTTTAAAAAAGATATGCCATGTGTAATCTCCATCAGGCAAATGGAAAATAAGAAGGAAGAATGAAACCAAGTAGAAAATAAAATAAATTTGGCAGCACCATGCCATTTATTATATGGAAAATTACTTACGTGCAGCAGCAATACAGCAGCAAGAAAAGACTGTCCTTGACAGTACCCAATGTCTTCATCATAGACAGAGTAGGCCTAGAGAAAAGATGAAGAGAAAAAAAAATTGTAAACATTCACAGATTTTAACTTAAGTGTTAGCTCACATCAGGCTGCTGCTTGCTCTTGTCCCTGGGCTGTCCACCATAATTTCACTGATCCTTCAACTTGGATGTGTGAGCCATTAGCACAGTGGGATCCCCCAAAGAGGCTGCACATTTCCTAGCAATTCTAGTTGTCCCATTATCCCCAGGTTCATCTTTAGAATTTGGAATAAAGAAATGTTCAGAGCAACTAAATTAATTTTAAAAGATCCATTATGGCTTGTGGTCAGGTGAATGAGACCATGAGAGTAAAGGGTAGAGTAAAGGGTGGAAGAGGGTGAGAAGGTTCTAGAGTTGATGTAGGAGTTCAAATGCACTATACAAGGGAAATCTTAATGCTGCTGAAAGTACAGTGCAGATCCCCTAAATAAAAGACAAAAAAAAAAAAATCACCCTCTGTAACCTCTAGAAGTTTTCAAAGACCTTCTAAACTACTCTCCCACTTTCCAGAAGGCTGAAGGGTAAAAATGACTCCTCCCATCTATACCACTAGACAAACCAGAAACATTTAGCATTGCCCTACACTTTTTGCAGAATGGCTGAGAGAGAGCCTTATGCCACATATGCACCCAACCATCACAGGTGTTCTGGCTATTCACCATGTTTAACATCATTCTAACCAGGCCAGCTGGTGGATCACCAGAGGCCCATTCACAGGAAATATAGTACTCCTTGGGAAGCAGCTATCATACCATTCAACCTAATATTCACCTTAGTCTTCAGAGGAAAGGAAATAAGGCTGTATGTTTAATGTATACTAACTAGTACTTCAAACTGCTGAGATTATGCTTTTTTTAAAAAGACACCTATGCAAGTTTAGGATGTTGAATTAATTACAGTGGGCAGAGCGTGCTGACCAAAGAGTAAAAAAATATGCATTAGTAGCATTTTCTGTAAAAGTCCAAATAGTAAATATTTTAGGCTTTGAGGGACACTTACATATCTTCTGCATATTGTTTTTTTTTTTTTTAAAAACCCTTAAAATATAAAAACCATTTGTGGCTCAAGGGCAGTACAAAAGCAGGCAGCATGGGCCATAGTTTACTGATCCCTGATTTAGAACAAAAACATTCATTCAGGTGCTCCCACATTTATTTTTAAAAGATAAACATCCCAATTGTGCTGTTTGAGTCTTGGACATGTATTTCACCTATGTGTTGTGCTTCATTTTAGTGAGGAGATTTCCATTTAACATGCTGAATACAATGCATTATGATTTTGTGAGTATAAAAATTGTCTCTGTCCAGGGCAATGGTTATCAAAGATAACTAGGAAGGGTTACCACAGGGAGGGTAAGTGTAGAATCTCCCATGCACCCCAGGTTCATCTTTAGAATTTGGAATAAACAGATGTTCGGAGCACCTCAATTAATTTTAAAAGATCCATGTGGTTTGTGATCAGGTGAAGGAGACCATGGGAGGCAGAAGCAAAGGGTGAAAGAGGGTGGGAAGGCTCCTCCTGTTGAACTCTAGTGAGAGTAGAGGGTCTGGAACTCTTTTACTTAAAAAAAAAACTTTACTGAAATATAGCTGTATTCAATGAAATGCATACATTTTAACTGCACAATTCCTTGAGTTATCTATATAACCCCATCATTATCGAATATTTCCATCATTCCAGGACATCTCTCATGCCTCTCTGCAGTCAAACCACCTCCACCCCAGCCAACCACTGATCTGATTTTTACCACAATATATTATGAGCTTTGCATTTTTTAAAGAAGTTCATATAAATGGAATCATATAATATATACTTTTTTAGGTCTGGCTTCTTTTACTCAGCATAATGTTTCTCAGTTATTCAACGTTGTTGAATGCATCAGTAGTTCACTCCTTTTAATTGCTGAGTAGTATTCCACCATTTGAACATACCACAAGTCGTTTATCCATTCTTTTGTTGATGAACATTTGGGTTTTTTCCAGTTTGGGACTAGCATGAATAAAGCTTCTATGTATACACAAGGCTTTTCGTGGATATAAGTTTTCATTTTCCTTGGGTAAATACCTAGGTGTGGAGTTTCAAAGTCCAAATGATAAGTGTATGTTTAATTTTATAAGAAACTGCAAAACTGTTTTCCAAAGAGGTTGCACAATTATTATACCCACATCAGAAAAGTAAGAGTACTCATTTCTTCAGAATCCTTGTCAATACTTGATATTTCCAGTCTTTTTCCTTTTATTAATTCCTGTGGTTCTGACTTGCAGTTATTTCCCTGATGGTTGATGATGTAGAGCACATTATAATGTGCTTTTAGGCAATTGATGTATATTCTTTTTGACTGTCTCTTCAAGTTCTTGCCCATTTGTTTAATTAAGTTGTTTGTTTTATTATTGTTGACGCATGGGAGTTCTTGATACATTCTGTTTACAAGTCCAGTGTCAAACATATGTATTGCCTCCCAGTCTGTGTATTTTCACTCTGCCTTTTCATTTTCCTTTTTTAATTTTCTTTTTTTGGATGTCTTAGTTTATAACATTGTGGGGTTTTAGTTGTACATTATTTTTTGTCCGTCACCATGCGGATGCATCCCTTCATTTTCTTAATGGTGTCTTTTGAAGTACTATTGTTCTCTTTTAACCTTCTTCTGCTAATGATGATATTTTCACACTCTCTTCTAATGAGAGAAAAATTAGATCATGGAATCATTACCTAGCGAATCTGAAAGGAGCTTTTCTTCATTATCACCAGTTTCCAGAGCTCTGCCTAATTATAAAAATTGAAAGATGGATTAGCATCCTTTTACTTATTTAATTTTCTTTGATTTATATAGCTATATTCCTGATTGCTTAATTTGTACTTTTCTCCAGAGCTCATGGATATATGTGTGTATTAGGGGTTGGAAGAAGGATTACAGACAGAGAGAATAGAGAAAGAACAAAAAGTGAAGAAAGAGGGGAAAGGTTCTAATACTATCCCTATTTGGAGCATTCCTCATGGTGGCCTGTCACGTCCTTCTCCACGAACAAGGAACTCTGGGATTTGTTAGTGAGAGAGCATGTTACATGAGTGATAAACATATTTTCAAGGCTCCCTCCTTCCCCATGAAAGACATCTAAGTTGAGGATTCCTTACAACTGTGGATCTCCAAAAGTCAATCATACTTCATCAACCCTAACATCACTTTGACAAATATTTGATTCGTCTTTATATAAACCTATTTAACATTTATTGAGAAGTGTTCTATTTATAGGACCATTTGTGTTACAAGAGAAGTCCAATAGAAAATGAAGGTCCACGATACACCAGACAGAGACAGTATGATTCAGGGACTCCACAGAGTATTCTCTAACTAGAGAGCTGAGGATAAAAGTGTAAATTAGTAATGCATTGATCTTACTTTCTACTTGTTTTATGGTTTGGGGTTAGGTTAGCAGCAAAAGTAACTTTTCAGAGGCCACCTAATAAATTGATTTTATTTATGATTTACAGTTTGAAAAACACAGTGTTCTAGCAAATTCTTTCCCTTGGAGTCTTACAAGCACTGTTAAGTTTAGTCTAAGCCTTCTCTAACCAGTTGAACAGAACCCTTTCCCTCTACTCTTGCCTCTCTTTGCACCATACCTCTCCCTACTCCTCACTTTAATTGCTTCTCTGGCCAGATGCCTGCTCAGTCCAACGTTTAAAAACCATCTGGGTACAACTCCTGTAATGGAGGAGTAGCTCCTGTTGAATCAACTTTCCCTCTGGTAACAAATTTAAACTATATCTGTCAATGTATAAAACAACTAACTGAAGGCACTGAAGAGCTAAACAAAAGCAGGCAGAAACTGGAGGGGAGCATAAACCTGGAAGAATGCAACGACATTGGGTAATAAAATTCCCATTCTTTATGGCTTTTGCCAGAGGTCAGGCACCAGTGGTACCACACTGGATGGCTAAAACTCGTATATAAAACTGTAGTCTTATTGGCTTGAAGAAACAGAGAACAGGTTGGAGTGACCATAAGAGCTAGAAAGCGAGAATGAAAATTTTAGAAGAAAGAGAGTAACAAGAGAAACACTTACTACACCTACTGTAAAATTACAGTATTTAAGACAGTGTAAAACTAATATATAAGGAGAGATAATCAATAGAACAAAGTAAGTCTAGAAGTAGAGCCATACTTAAGCAGTCATTTGATTTCAAAAAGGCTACCAAAATAATACAATGAGAAAAGGAAAATTGTTTACATATGCAAATATGTAAATGTATGAAAATTGTTTCAACAAATGTGCTCGAACAATTGGATATCCATATGGAGGAAATAAATGAATGTTGATTCATACCTCACTCCATACACAAAAATTAATTCCAGATGTATCATAGTCCTAAATGTAAAACTAAAACTATAAAGGAGTAGTGTCCTTATAAAGAAGACCATAGAAAGCTCCCTCGCCTCTTCAGCAAGTGAGGACACAGTGTGAAGATAACCATCTATGAACCAGGAAGTGAGCCCTCACCAGACACCGAATCTGCTAGCACCCTGATCTTAGACTTCCTAGCTTTGAGAACTGTGAGAAATAAATGTTTGTTGTTTAAGCCAGCCAGTATTTTTGTTGTAGCAGCTCAAACAGACTAAGACAATCACTCACACTCACTCTGTGCAGAATTATTCTTCCTAAACATTTATATGTTCGGGTCCATGAAAGATGGAAGGGCCTATCTTCTGATTTTCCTTGGGGTTCAATAGAGATAGAGGCTAAGACTCCCTATCCTCAAGAGAAATGACAATGTGATCAAGGGCAGCTTAATCTTTTTCAATCTATGACTTCTGGGTTTAGGAAAGGAGGGCTTTTAATTCCTTATGTCATATATTTATTAACATGCTGACTACGGACATGAAAACAGAGAGTTGGTAAGGCTTAATCTTGTTGATGCTAACATTTATACATAATGTAAGTTCTCCTTAATGAAATAAATATGAAAAACAATTGACTTTTCTTGCCTTGGGAATAACTGTTATCCATTGATAGGGATGCTAACTTGGACAATAATTTTCCACAGGATAGTGAGACTTTATTTGCCAACCCAAAATGCACAATAACTACTACTGCTCTTGAATTACCTTAAAATCATGAAGGAAAGTTTTAAGTCTTACAGCTAGATTATGCTAAAGATTCATCTACCACCTTCTTTCTACCCAAACACTTTCTCACACACAAACTTTTAAGAGGTTGGTACAGGAATTACAGAATGGTATTTCTCTTTTGTCCTAGGAATTGGCAACATACAGTACTACCTTATCAGACAAGCATACTTATGGGTAAAAATGAAGGAAGCTCACATTCACAGGAAGAATCAAAAGGAAATCAGAAGATGTTCTCTAGCAATATAGAAAGGCTGCTATGTGGGCATGCAAGAAAGGATCAAACTTCTAAAACAGATCCCCATTTAGCTTCTTGGCACTGCTAAAGTAACTGATGTCCTTCCTGATTTACTGTCTATTGATAGATAGTAGTTCAGTTCACCAGCTTTAACCATGACAAGTGTTTCTCCAAACTCCAACTTAAATATTGAGCTGTTTCATGATTTCCTCAATACAGATCTAAAAGCAATATTGAGAACAGGAAATACTAACTCAGATCTCCTTCTCACCTTAACAGGAGCTTGACATTTATGTAAAGCAATTTGCCATTTATGAGATAGATAAACTGTTTCATGAGTTCTACAGTGAGTTTCTGCCAATGCGAGGTCAAAACAAACAAATCAACCTTTGGATTACTGTTCTTGGCACCAGTAGCCCTTAAAGGAGCATGTCAGGGAAACAACCAAGTATAAAATATGTGGAATAAATTTATTTACAAAGTAAAAAAGAGATCTGTTCCCACACAGAGAGACAAAAAGAGATACGCAGGAAAGACTATTTTTAAGTAATGCCACAATAAGCTAAGTGAAAAGAAGTCACAGAGTGACAAGAATCATAAGACATCTGGTTGTCTAAAAGAAATTCGAGTAACATTTAAAGAAAAGATTATTTAACATTGCACTTAAGAATACAAGTGGCCTTTCAAAGAATTTTTTAGCATTAATTTCTCTAACTGTTAAATAGCCACTAATATTTATTAGGAATTGCTACCCATTGTTCCAGGTATTTACATATATTAGTTTATTTAATCCTCACAACAATCCTCTGATGTAAGTACTATGAATATCCCCATTTTATAGAAGAGGAAACTGAGGCACAGAGAAGTTAAAGAACTTGTTCAAGGTCATCCAGTTAGGAAGCAGCAGGCCAGGAGTAAACTCATGCAGCCCAGCTCCAGAGCTCAAGGGCTGAGCTACTGTCACTACGCAGCCTCTGGATCTTAATGATTGTTGACTTACGTGTCAGAGTTCAGGTGAGTGACAAAAAACTAATGATGAAACATAAAATTTTCTTTTTGCTGTGTAGTCAATAAATATCCATAAACTAATCAGAGAGATGACTTTAAAGAATTCAGAGGAACGATAATCACAAAATTTAGGAGAGTGGTTGACTCTGATGGGGGAAGGCTGAATCTGAGAATAGCGCCTGGAAGTATTTAAAGATATTGGGAATATTATATTTCCTAAGTTTTAGGTGCAAGGGTGTTATTTCTATTATTGATTTAAAAAAATCAAAATACAAATTATGTTTATTCATTTGAATGCACAATATATTTCATAATTTTAAAAATTTAATTAAAATTTTAAAAAATTATTAGTAATCTGCCATTCAATGGTTTGTGTCAAGATTTCAATTTGCTCGACATCTCTAGAATATGAATATATGAAAGACACACATCAAGGCTTCCTTGGAGTTTAATATAATGACTAAAATAGTGAAACAAATTACCAACAAAAACTACTCTTCTTGGAGAAAACTCCAGCAAGTAGTACAGTAGATTCTCATTACTTGTAGTAGTTATGTTCTATAAAGTTTCTGTCAATACTGAATTAGTGGATACTGAATCACTGCCCCTAGGGGAAATAGACGGTTAGGCTTCAGTTAGCCTCTAGTCAAACATTTTTGGCAACCAATCAATATATAACCTTGTTCTATGTGTGTTTCTGTTTAAAGACACCTTATTTAATATTTATTGTTGATTCATTAATATTGAAATCATGATCAACAGCACTATAACTCATGCCCAAATGAAGTTTATCTAACACACAGTATTTTCTCTGTAAGGGACATCACAGCCTTATTGTGCTGAGCAACACTAGACAGCACTTCAGCACTATGCTCAGGGGCCATTTAAAACAGCAAAATCACCAACACCAAAATTACTGAAAGCATAAAACATATACTGCAAAAATGACACTTGTTTACAGTATGAGAGTTAAAACAGGATAGCAGAGCATTACCTAGTTTCACCTGAACTTGGAAGGATGCATCAGGTGACTCAAATTTTCCACATGCTGCAAAGGCACATCATAAAATGACCACAAAAGCACTAGGATTATTGATTTTAGAGTTAAAAATACATCTTGGCAAGCAGACGAATTTGCAAATATGAAACTATGAATAATGAGGATTGACTGTATATGTGTGTGTGTGAGTGTGTGTATTCTCTTGGATAAATATCTATATCTATGTATCTTCTTGGAGATATAAATATATATATCTTTTTGGGTACACACACACACATATCTACATCTAGAATTAGGTTGAAATCATTCATTTCTGAATTAGCCTACAAAAAGAAAATCAATATAAAGTGTTTATAATTAATAAAACCAAAATTATTATTGATTAGAATAATGAATTATTAGTTTCAAGAAGTATTGAAGAAAATATTAAATATTAAAAAAAAGTAAGTATTCGGGCTGGTCCGGTGGTGTAGTGGTTAAGTTTGTGCACTCCACTTTGGTGGCCTGGAGTGCACGGGTTTGAATTCCAGGTGTGGACTGATGCACTGCTCATCAAGCCATGCTGTGATGGCATCCCATACACAAAACAGAGGAAGATGGGCACAGATGTTAGCTCACGGTCAATCTTTCTCAGCAAAAGGAGGATTGGCAACAGATGTTAGCTCAGAGTCAGTCTTTCTCACCAAACAAAAAAAAAGTATTAAATATTAAAAAAGCAGCGGTTTAGTCCGCGCTTGGCAGCCCGGGGTTCGAGAGTTCGGATCCCGGGCGCCCGCCGACGCACTGCTTGTCAGCCATGCCGTGGCGGCGTCCCATATAAAGTGGAGGAAGATGGGCACGGATGTTAGCCCAGGGCCAGTCTTCCTCAGCAAAAAGGGGATGATTGGCAACAGATGTTAGCTCAGGGCTGGTCTTCCCCACAAAAAAAAAAAAAAAAAAATAGTCAAGTAAATGAAAAATGAATGTATGTGTATTCCCACACTACAATTTAAATTTTTAAAATTTGGTTATAACTCAATATTTCTATTAAAAATTTTCAGTACTCAGTATTCCTCATCTTATTCCCTTTACCCCAAGTCTTTAGAATCATTATGAATGACATGTTTTCTTATTCTTTTAGTATCCAGTACAGGTAGTCTGTGGCCATAAACAGTTCATTTACTAGTATTTTCTTTGAAACTCAGCATGTGTTTTCCTGTAAAACTAACAATATAGTTATGAAGTTCTCAGATTAGCCTAGATAACAAAATTAGCCCCTAACTATAGTGCCCATGACAGCAACCCATTAATAGTAAAGTACTCTAAAATCATTGTTTGTTAAAAAATTTACTTAAAAGTTTTCTAACAGTGGATCTGAATGCCAAACACTTAAAATTCCAGCTCTGCCACTTACCACAATTATTTAATTTCCCTAAGTTTCAATTGCTTTGAGGTAATAAATATTTATTGAGAGTCTACTATGTGAAGGACTGGTCTAAGTAGTGAACAAAATGGGTAAAAAAAACCCTTTGCTCTCATAAAGCTTATTTTCTAGTGGAAAAAGACAATGGCCTAAATAAATAAAAATATGCATACATACATACATATGTTTGAAGGTAACAAGTACAAAAGCAAAAAGTAAAGCCGGGAAAGGGGCTGAGGAGTGCTGGACTAAGAGGAGACTTCAGTTTTAAGTAGGGTGGTTACAGCAGGCCACACTGAGAAAGTAACACTTGTGCAAGGAGTTGAGAGAGGTAAAGAGCAAGCCAAATAGATCTCCAGAAGAGTGTTTCAAGCGGAGGGAACAGCCAGCGCAAGGGCTCTGACGTGTGAGCAAGCCTGGCATGTATGGCTGGGGCAGAATGCATGATGGAGAGAAAAGTAATACATGAAGTTTACAGCTCTGTAAACCACTACAAGGACTCCGGCTTTTATAATGAATGAAACAGAAAGCCACTGAAGCAGGAAGACCAGGTAGATAATTATAGTTTAGGTCAGGGTGACTGCAGTGGAAGCGATGAGAAACGGTCAGATTCTGGATATACTTTGAAGATAGAACCAATAAGATTTCCTAATGGATTAGATGTGTGGTATTGTGAAAGGCAGTCATGCACAGCCTGTCAATCTTTGCATGGTTGCAAAAGAGTGTACCGCGGGCCTGAAACATTTCCTTATGTGGGAGATAAGGAGTCCTCAGAGCCTGTGCTGGGCTTATTGCCTTGTCTGGGAATATCTTTCTCTGTTCCAAGCTTGACTGTACTTCTTTGTTCTGTGTGTGTCATATGGCACCTGGCCAATTCCACTGTTATCTATGTTCTCGGTGAGAAGGGAATGGGGTCCTTCATCTGCAGCACAAGAGGGTTGTGTGTAGACCATCTCCCTAAGACAGCTGCAGGGTTAAGACTCGCTCACCATAGGGGACTGACACTCTATTGAAGCTGATCTTGCTCTGTCTCTTTTCTGTGAGAGTAAAGCATTGTTCCATCCAGTGCCTGCGTGAGTTGTGTCTGGGTTGACATCCTGGGTCTGCTGCGCCTGGTGGTAGGTTACAGTTGTCACTTTCTCAACATGTAGTGTGAGAGAAAGAAAGAAGAGTCAAGAACAATTCAAAGTTTCCAGTCTGAGCAACTGGAAGGATGGAGTTACTATAGAGATGAAAAAGACTATGATGATACTTTATGATTTGGAATGCATTTGTTTTCTGACCAGACCATTTTCAGTGCAGTGATACAAGTGAAATCCTGACCGAAATGAGCCTAGGAGAAAGCTGGAGGAGAGTAATTGGTTACAGCAAGTATAGACAAATCTTTTGAGGAATTTTGTGATAAAGGGGAGCAGAATCTTCATCTATAACATAAAGATAATAACAGAAACCACCATATAGGCTTCTCTGAGGATTAAAAACAGTGCCTAGCACACAGTGAAATGCTGAGCAAATGGTAGCAAAGACAGGCTGATGTCAAGCAGGATTACTATGTCCTTCTTCCAAATACCCCATTTGAGCCATCATCAGGATGAATATAGAGCTGTCTGGAGGGGGTTCTACTCACTACTAAAATTTTTATTGATTCTTAGGTTCATTGACTTCCTAAGAATGATCAGTTTTCTACAGATGCTACAAAAAACCTCCACCAATTTGTTTAAAGACATAAGTTGTATCTTTTTAAAAAACTTGTTGAAGCCAGATATTCCAATGTTAAGTCTAAGACATCTTTACAAACTCTCACAAGTAAAATTCATGGACAGAAAGGATAATGAAATTCATCTTTAAAAAGTCATTAGGCTTCACATTCCCTTCCTGAAGCCATCAGGCAGAGCAACATAGATATGACACAGAGAGGTGGCCTGGCATGGGGTATCAAACCCTAATCAGGATGACAAGGCCATCCATCTGGAGAAGTGGGTGGCCAAGAATAGGAAATCAGGGCCTGGCAGGAGAAGGAGGAGTACATGTAGGGTGACATTCTGGCATGGGGTGTTGCAGCCTGACCATGGTAAGCAGGGATTTGTGCAAGAGAGGAGTGGCAGCAGCGATGAGAGATTGGTTACATACAGGGGATGTTGATCAAATGGATAAATACATTACAGATAAGGGGAGCTAGATTTCTCATTGTCAGAGAAAGGCGTTGGATTGGAATTGGAAGTATTCCTACGGATCTGTGGTTTTCAACACATATAAACAGATGTAAAAATAATATGAACAGTGACATCAACAAAAAAAGAGGCAGAGTAAGGGGGCCAGCCTGGTGGCATAGTGGTTAAATTTGCACGCTCTGCTTCGGGCGGCTCGGGGGCCGCAGGTTTGGATTCCGGGCGCGGACTGAGCACTGCTTATCAAGCCATGCTGTTGCAGTATCCCATATAAAGCAGAGCAAGATGGGTGTGGATATTAGCCCAGGGCCAGTCTTCCTCAGCAAAAAGAGGAGGATTGGCAACAGATGTTAGCTCAGGGCTGGTCTTCCTCACACACACAAAAAATATTTAAAAAAAAAAAAGGCAGAGTAAGGATCTCTGAAAATGTGCTCCTCCATAACAGAAGGAAAAATGGCAAAAATTGCTATTAATCAACTTTTTCAAAGCTCTGGAAATTGACTACAGGTTTGCAGCAGCCTGAGGAACATTATTCTAGAAAAACAACTGAATCTCTGTAAGAACAGGAAACTTGGTAGCAGTTTTAACTTGCCATAGTTCCACTCCCCACTCTGCATCTCTGTGATGACCTTGAAAACTAACAGCCTGCATTTGCAGTGAAAACAAGCAACCTGGCAGCCATCAGAGGGAGCAAACTGGGGCTAGAGCTCCTGCAAAGAATCATTCCCAGAGAATTATCATAACTTGACCCGTTTAGTGGTTCCCCGAAGACTCCACTTGCAAAGCTCACTCGATGTGAAAAGCCTTTTTCCCAGGGCATTTGTCAAAAATAGTTACAGGCAGTTGTTTAATTTTGTGACTGCCTGAGGTGATGGATTAAAGTTGCCGCAGATCCAGCTGGCCCAGTGGCACAGCGGTTTAGTTCGTGCTTGGCAACCCGGGGTTCGTGGGTTTGGATCCTGGGCGCCCGCCGACGCAGTTTGTCAGCCATGCCATGGCAGTGTGCCATATAAAGTAGAGGACGATGGGCATGGACGTTAGCCCAGGGCCAGTGTTCCTCAGCAGAAAGCGGAGGATTGGCAACGGATGTTAGCTCAGGGCTGGTCTTACACACACACACACAAACACACACACACACACGTTGGAGCAGACAATATAGACTAACCAAAAGGCTTAAAAGGAAAAGCTGGGGAATTAAATGGCCATAAAGGCTTTGAAAGACTCAGACATATTTCTGAGAATCTAGAGGGCCATGCCCATGTCTAAGGCTGTGCAGATGCCCAAGGCTTTGTGCATGCTCAGGAAAGGGCTGAGAAGGCTCTAAGCTCTCACCTCTGGCTTACCTTAAGGCTCCTCACAAGCAGGTAGTGAAGGCAAGACAGAGTTGCCAACTAGCTGACTGAGTAATGAAGCCATGCCCAAACACACACACAAAGCCCCTTGGCAAAAACTGGGAAACTTACCAGTTCCAAGCATTTAAGGAAATCTCTGTCCAATCATTGGCTGACCAACAAGCAGAAACTTCGATGGGTACACATGACAAAGAATACAGACTTTACAGAATTAGTTCACAAAAGTCACTGACCAAACAAACTACAACAAACAACAGCAGCAGCAGCAAGCACCTGGCAAATCCATAGAGATAGAAAGTGGATTAATGATTGCCAAGGGCTAAGGGCAGGGATGATGGAGAGTGACTTCTAATAGATACAGAGTTTCTTTTTGGAGTGATCGAAGAGTTCTAGAATTAAATAGTGGCCGTGGTTGCATAACCTCATGCATATACTAAAAACCACTAAACTGTACACTTATTTAAAGGGGTGAAATTATATGTCAACAACAAAAAAAGAAAAATATGGATGCAAATGTATGCTGTATGCACACACATGCATATGTATACCTATACATATATTCATACATACATACATTCCCTGGCTCTGTCCACTGAGATGACTTTTGAACGATGACATCCCAGTAGCAATGAACACACCGAGCATACAGATCTTAGTTTCTTACCATTTTTGACTAAAGAAAACGGGGCTCCTTGGAGAAACAGCTAATTCTAGAGCAAAGGCAGAGAAATAAATCTGGAACATCTTTTTGAGCCAGCAAAAGGCAGTGCTTAAAGAATGACAGAGTATGTTAAAAGGACAGAGAAGCCAGCTTGAAGTTTTCCCACTGTCCAACTGGGGACAATCTGAGCACCAAACAAAGACGATAACTCATTGAGTAAAATGAGAATCCATGAGTCCATTTGAATATGGTAATAAATAAATGTAAAGTCTGATGAGTAACAGGATATTTACAGTTACAAATTATCTCACACAAAATACTTATTAATTACAAAGGAGGAAAGAGTAACTTTATAGTGGAGAAGCCTGGTAAACAACATCTTATTTATGCGATCAAAGTGATCATTATCAATAATGGGAAAAACCACACTGTGTGTCACCTGGGAGAGGGAGAAATAAGAACAGATCATTTCTTCTGTGTTATTCCCGTCAAAGATGTATAACCTGAATCTAACCATGAGGAAACATCAGACAAACCCAAATTGAGGGACATTTAAAAAAGTGAATGGCCTATAATCTTCAGAAGTACCAAGGTCAAGAAAGTGAAATGTAAAATAAATAGATTACAATATCCTTAAAAAATTTGTTGACATCCCTATTTCAAGTAAACTATTGTGTGATTGTGGTAAATTAGAGTGTTTAGTTCACATTCTTGGACTTTTGATTTAAAAAAAAAAATGTTACATAAAGAATATCACGAAGGAACTCTACAAAATAAAGAAAAGCAACAGCTCTGCTCCTAAGGAGCTTAGCCTGAATAATTTTTACGAATAAAATTACAGAAGAAGGAAATGGTAGGAATAGAGAGTTCTTTCAGAGTTTATATACATTAAATTTTCATCTAAAATATCAGCACGGGGACCATGAAAATGGTCTCAGATCTCCAACAGCAGGGAACATAATTGACCGAGGGTCCCAACAGCCATGCTCTGAAATCTACCCCTACATTTGCACCAAGGCCACACTTCCCATGGAGTGATGGGAATGTGACTGAGCACAGCAAGAATACTAAAGGAGGGCAGCTTCTGGGAGAAGTGGGACCTCACAGGCAACTTTGGCTGAGGATTCCCACTGGCTTTGCCACACTTTCCTTAGAAAAGTGCACTACAGTCTAAGACACTTCCACCTAAGCTTCCTTCCTCTCTTCTTCCCTTGGGGTCGGACTAGCATTGTGGGCCAATGACTCTCCCAGCTTTCTCCCTTTTTCTCTTACACTCATTTCCCCTAATACATTTCTTACACATTTAATCCTGTCTTGGTGACAGGCTTCTTAGAGGATCTGGATTAACACAGTCAGTTTCATCAAGTCAAGACCATAGAGTTAATTATACTGACACTGTGTAACCTGTATTACACTCTGCTCTCTGAGACAAAGAAAAAGATATCAGAGACAGCCTCTTTCCCTGAGACTGAACACACTGAAACAAAGACTTAAATTAATCAGATAAGGTTCAAAACATAATCCATAATAATAATCTAAATTTTATAGAGTATTTTTAATCTGTAAATCACTGTGGCTGGAAGTGGGTAGGACAAGCTTCACAAGGTAGGTGGGCAATTAAGATCTGAACAGATGGGAAGGAGGAGGAGAGCAATTCAGATTCACACCCTTCCTAAGTCTTTAAAACATTCAGGAAAAGGTCTGATTAAGGAAGAGGCTTCAAAGTTATAAAGATACTGCCAACTGCATAACAATTAGTAAACAGGAAATAAGTCCCCATAATTCTATAATTAATCCACTCAGGAATAACTGAGAGTTTATTGTTTAGGATATTTAAAGCGTTTGAATCTAGTATAGAAATAGATCTCTATTTTGAGAAAAATCATAAATTCAGGAAGCAGCACAAGTAGCATTTTATTTGAAGGTTCCTTGTATTATGTCTTTGCAGGTTAGTTTTGTTTTTCCTTCTCTCTCTGTTTTAAAAAGTATCATTACTTTTCTTCTCTTCCTCAGAGAGTAATGTTGTTTTCTAAAGAGTCACCACAATCAAACCCTTAGCATACACACTAATCCCTGTATTCTAACTTTATACATTTTTATCACCCTCATAATCCCACCCTTTCTCTTCTTTATTCTAGTAATGGTGTGATGGCTTCAATTAGCCTTTCAGTTGAAAGACAACAGGCTCCAAGAAACTACAAAGCTATTTCAAGGAAAGCAAGGAAACCAAGCACATGAAGAAATTTTTAAAATCTCTTCAGACACTCTCAAGAGCATTACAAATCACTTATTCTCCTTCCAGGACTCCAGCTTCACAAACCTGACCTTTTCATTGTTACAGTTTCAGAAGAAAAATTTGTATTTAAAATAAGATCATATCTTCTCAGTTGAGGTCTGACTCATAGAAAGTCTATCCTATTAATAAGTACATTTAAGAGGACTAAAAAAATAAGACCCCAAAATAATCCCTCCTGTATGACTTCAGTGATACTAACAAATATAAAAAATGTTTTTGAAATATTATAAGCAAAAGCTAAGCATGAAGTTAACCCCCAAACACACACACAGTGAAATTTTTCAACTTTGGGTTGCTAAGATTTCTTTACATGTGTACGTATATGTGTGAACATGCATTTGTTATTCTGAATGGTTATAAACATAATTGTCCTTGGCAATGAAGCAGAATTAGACATTTTTTCTAAAGTGGGAAATGTGAAATGAGTGATTTAAAGCAGGGAAAATATAAATAAAACTCTTACTCTGAGAGATTAAGATTTATCATTACACTAATCTGGTACCCTCTTTATCCCACTGTAAATAAGAGGATCAGTGACAATTTCCCCTCTCCTCAAGAAAATCTGAAACTATTAACCCACAACTTGTCTACTGAAAAGTTTAAGGGAAACATTGTGAAAATTTGAGCACTCATATTTCCTCATGGGGACTAAATAATATCTTCTAGAAGGGGAAATTTTGGAAAAAGTGGCCTGCAAGAATAATAAAAATAACTAAAAATAACTAAAAATAACTAAGCAGAGCTTTCAGTGGTTTCATAGTGTCAGGGACACAAAAATTAAAGTGTAGGGCCCACCAAAAAGGAAGGTCTCTAGTAAACACCTCAGGCTTTTACTTGAGATCCTGGAAGGGCCTCACCTTCCAAGTAAGAAATAGTCAAAACTGGGTCAAAGGGGTCCACCATACTGCATCTTCCTACCAAAGGAACACTGAACCTGCTGTGGAGTAAAATAACATCATCGAAAGCTTTTATAATTTTTTTCATACACAAGATCCAGAGCTCTATTAAAAATGATCACGCATGAATGAAAACATGAGTAAACAAATAAAAATCAAGAAACAAGAGACAATAGGAATATATTAGCAGGTGATCAGATATTACACTTTACCAGACTTTTACTTTAAAATAATTATGATTAATCTGTTCAAGAAAATAAAAGAAAAAGAAAAAAATTTCACTAAGGAACTAGAATCTAGTTTTTAAAAGAACCACATGGAAATTCTAGAACTGAAAAATAAAACAACCAAAATTAAGAATTTAATAGACTGGAGAGAGGATTAGTAAAAAATATCCAGATAGAGATACACAAAAAGAATGGAAAATTTTAAAATAGGGTAAGACATAAGGGACATAGTAAAATATGAGTACTTGGAGGTCCAGAATACAAGAGACAGACAGCATCATGGCGGAGTGAGATTCCCTCTTTGAATCTCTGCCCCCTAAGACACAACGAAAACATCATTCGCATTCCAACAGAGGTCAATCAAACACTACAAAGGACTTCTAAGAAACCCCTGCTGCCATACATCGGACGGTGGAGGCGCAAGAAGCCCAAAAGGGCGCGAGGAGAGGTAAGAAGTTGTACTCCCCCTCCCCAATTGATCAGCAAAGACAGTGCGGCTCGCAGACAGAGGGGGAAGGAGCGGCCCACAGGGGGGAAAACTACCACCCTCCAGGTGCTCTCACAGGTTGTCGAGAGATCCCCAACGGGAAGCGACAACGGACTGTTTAGGGGTGTAGCAAACACCCTAAGAGAACCAGAAAGGAAACCCCCGGGTCGAGCAGGAGAAAGAGAGAACCCCTCCCCCCACACACCCCACGTTTCAGCATAATCCCTCCGGGGGCTGCAGTGGGCTCAGAGCATACCGCTCACAATATACATCCAGTGGCAGCAGGGGGAAACTGCAGGACCAACTTCAAAATGAGGGGAAAAAATAAGGCAGTCAGATCCTTGCAACAATTTGTTATGGCTACAGACCAAAAGGAAAATGACAAACACCCAGAAACCAACCCTGAAGGCACAGAATTTGATAACCTGAATGACAGAGAATTCAAAATAGCTATCATAAACAAACTCAACAAAATATAAGAGAACACACAGAAACAAATCAACGAATTGAGGGATTTTGTCACAAAAGAGATTGAAACCATAAAGAAAAACCAATCAGAATTATTGGAGATGAAAAACAAAATCAACGAGATAGTGGAAAAAAATGGAGTCTTTTAAAGAGCAGAACTGACAATATGGAGGAACGAATTAGCACTATTGAGGACAGCTACACAGAAACGCTCCAGATAGAGGAGGAGAGAGAGCTAAGACTAAAAAGAAAGGAAGAAATTCTTCAAGAGATATCAGACTCAATGAGGAAAAGCAACATAAGGATAATAGGCATTCCAGAAGGAGAAGAAAGAGAAAAAGGAGCAGAGAGTTTGTTCAAAGAAATAATAGCTGAGAACTTCCCCAACCTAGGGAACAAGAGGGAAATAACAGTGAATGAAATCAACAGATCACCTAAATATATAAACAGGAATAAAAAATCATCTCGCCACATAGTAGCAAACTTGAAAAATACCTGTGACAAGGAAATAATATGAAGGGCAGCTAAACAAAAAACAAAATAACATACAAAGGAAACCCCATCAGGCTCTCAGCTGATTTCTCGACAGTAACTCTACAGGCTAGGAGAGACTGCAATGATATATTCAAAATCATGAAAGACAAAAACCTTCAGCCAAGAATACTTTATCCAGCAAAAATATCCTTCAAATATGATGGAGAAATAATAACTCTCCCTGATAAACAAAAGCTAAGAGAGTTCATCACCACAAGACCCCCACTACAAGAAATGCTCAAGAAGGCCCTTAGGCCTGGAAAAAAACAAATGAGAAAGAGGATACAAAGATTTCAGCAAGGAGACTAAACCAGAACAAACTACAGTTGGATAACATCAAAAATTAATTCAAGCTCATCACTGTAAACATACACTCACGACACAAGATGGAATAAAGAGATAACAAATAAGGAGGGGAAGAGGTAAGGGATTGAATCGACCCAGCCTCAGGAAAAAGGAGGCATCTGAAAATGTACTATCTTATCCAGGAGATCGCTTATATAAACCTCACGGTAACCACTAAACAAATAACCAGAAGAGAACCACACATGACAAATAAAGAGAAAACCAAGAGAATGAGCATGCAGAAATACCAAATTGAATTTGCAGTCCGAAACACAAGGGACAAGAAACAAAGGAAATGCAAAAGAACCAGAAAATGAACAATAAAATAGCAACATTAAACCCTCATATATCAATAATCACTCTAAATATAAATAGATTGAATTCTCCAATCAAAAGACACAGAGTGGCGGGATGGATTAAAAACCAAGATCCAACAATCTGCTGCCTCCAGGAAACACATCTCAGCTCTACAGACAAACACAGACTCAAAATAAAAGGATGGAAAACGATACTCCAAGCTAATGGCAAACAAAAGAAAGCAGGAGTAGCCATACTTATATCAGACAAAGAAGACTTCAAGATAAAAAAGGTAATGAGAGACAAAGAAGGGCAATATATAATGATAAAAGGGACACTTCACCAAGAAGACATAACAATCATAAATATCTATGCACCCAACACAGGAGCACCAAAGTACATAAAACAACTGCTAAAAAACCTTAAAGGAGATATTAACAATAACAGAATACAAGAGACAGGCAAACAACATTTGGAGAGTCACTGGCTGAGAATTTTGTAAAAGTGACAAACTATCTCAAGCCATAGATTCAATAACAAATTCTAAGCAGTATAAATATAAAGAAAACCACATCTAGGGCACATCATAGAAGAAACTGTTGAAAAACCAAAGATCAATAAAAAATTTTTAAAGCAGAGAAAAAAGACACATTGGGCAGACGGGTGAAAAGGGTAAAGGGGCACATACGTATAGTGACAGATAAAAACTAGACTACTGGTGGTGAACACAATACAGTCTATACAGAAACTGATATATAATCATGTACACCTGAAATTACACAATGTTATAAGCCAATATGACAATAAAATAAATTAAAAAAAACAAGTTAATAAAAAAGGATGCATTACCTTTAAAGAAACCATGATAAGATTGACAGTCATCTTTCAACAGAAATGATGAAGCTTGAAGACAAGAGAATAACATCTTTAAAATGCTAGTGAAAAACCCTGCCAACCTAGAACTCTATACCAAATAAAAATATCTTTCCAAAATAAAGACAAAATGATGAGCCTCTCAGGCAAATGAAAAATGAAAGAATTTTCACCAGCAGACTTTCATTAAAGAAATATTAAAGACAGTTCTTCAACCAGAAGGAAAATGATCCCAGATGGAAGCAGGCAAGGCAGGAAGAAATGAAAAACACAGGACAGGCAAATAAGTGTTCTAATGAAGAACAGATAAACAGAAACAGAGAAAGTCTAAATGAATACTGATGGTTTAAAACACAAAAAATAATATCCCCTCTGTTTATGTGGGAGGGGGGTGTTGATACAGAATAAATACATGACAATAATAGGACAAGAAGTAAAAAAGTGATATATGAAGTTAAAGAGATGTAAGGTTCTTGTATTGTCCAGGAAGTGGTCAAAGTACTAATCTAAGGTGGATTCTGATAAGCCAAGAATGCATGTTGTGATCTCTAGGGTAACCACTAAAAGTATAAAAACTGCATGACTAACAGTTACAGAAAGGAAAGTGGAAAATGGAAAAAAAAGAGAGGAAAAAAAGCCAAATAATGGTTGAGACATACAGAGCACAAACAGTGAGATGCCAAGTTTAAAATCAAACATGTCAGTAAGTTCATTAAATGTAAATATACTCAATACTCCAATTAAAAGAAAAGATTGTAGAGCTACTTTAAAAACCACAACTCAATTATAAGATCCTTTAAAGAGACACACCTTAAACATAAGGACTCAACTGAAAGTAAAAAGTTATACAATGCAAAATAAAGCTAATGTGGCCATACTTACATCAAAGTACATACTAGCAATAAGAAAGACACTTGGTAATGATAATAAGGTTAATTCAACATGAAGACATAACAATACCAAATTTCTATGCACTTAATAATATAGCCTCAAAAGACATAGAGCAAAACTTGACAGAACTAAAAGGAAAAACAGACAAGTCCAAAATCATAGTTGGGAATTTATATCACTAACTGATAGGACCAAAAAAACAAAAAAAATCAAAACAACCCAGTAGCTATAAAGAAGATTAGAAAAGCATAATTTAAAAGTTGATCTAATCAACAGCAAAAGAGAGCATATTGAGGTCATAAAGCAAGTCTCAACAAACTTCACCAGTATTGAAATCCTATAGAGCATGTTCTTTAACCATAGTGAAATTAAGCTAGAAAGCAACACCAAAAAATCACTTAGAAGTCACCAAAAGTGATGGGTCACAGAAATCACCATGGAAATTAGAAAATATTTAAAACTAAATGGTAAAAATATATGGCACCCAAATTTGTGAAGTTACAATGCAATACTACTCAGCAATAAAAAAGAATGGACTACTAAAACACTCGACTAGCTGGATGAATCTCAAAAGCACTGTGCTGCATGACAGAAGCCAGAAGTATACACTGTATGATCCATTTATATTAAATTCTACAAAATGGAAAATAATCTATAATGGCAGAAAGAAGATAAGTATTTGCCTGGGGTCAGGCATGGGTGGGGGGATTGACTTGCAAAGGAGCATTAGGGAACTTTTTGGAGTGATATAAATGTCTGGTATCTTTTTTTTAACATATAGAATTTTATTGGAAAAGAAAAATCTATTTGATTTACATAATGATAAAACAATAAAGAATGCCACTGTTCCTCTGGTTCTCTTGTATTGAGGTATCAAAAACCCAAATCAAAAATACATGAAAAGCATTTTCTCATCTTTTTTACCATTCCCCTTTAGAACATCTGTCATTTCTTTCTTTTTTTTTGGAAGTGGGAGCATTTTGTTTGTTCATTTATTTTTATTGAGGTATAATTGACATATAACATTATATTAGTTTCAGATGTACAATATAATGATTCAATATTTGTATACATTGCAAAATGATCACCAGAATAAGTCTAGTTAACGTTTGTCACCATACATAGTTACAAAAATTTTTTCTCTTGTGATGAGAACTTTAAGATTTACTCTCTTAGCAACTTCAAATATGCAATTCAGTATTATTAACTATAGTGGCCATGCTGTATATCACATCCCCTGACTTATTAATTTTATAACTGGAAGTTTGTACCTTTTGACTCTCTTCACCCATTTCACCCCCCACCACTGGCAATCATCAATCTGTTCTCTGTATCTGTGAGCTTGCTTTTTTTTGTTTAGTTTTGTTTTGTTTTCTTTTTTAGATCCCACATATAAGTGAGATCATATGGTATTTTTCTTTCTGTGTCTGACTTATTTCACTTAGCATAATGTCCTCAAGGTCCATCCATGTTGTTGCATGGATGGCGAGATTCGCAAAGTTTCATTCTCTTTTATGGCAGAATAATATTCCACTGTATTTATGTACCATATTTTCTTTATCTATTCATCCATTGATGGAAACTTAGGTTGTTTCCACATCTTGGCTACTGTAAATAATGATGCAATGAACATAGGGGTGCACATATCTTTTCAAATTAGTGTTTTCATTTCCGTCAGATAAATACCCAGAGTGGAATTACCGAATGATATGACAGCTCTATTTTTAAATTTTTGAGGAACCTCCATTCTGTTTGGAGTATGGCTGTGCCGATTTACATTCCCACCAACACGCACTAGGGTTCCCTTTTCTCCACATCCTCACCAACACTTGTTATTTCTTGTCTTTTTGATAACAGCCATTCTAACAAGTGTGAGGTGATATCTCATTGTGGTTTTGATTTGCATTTTGCTGATAACCAGTGATGTTGAGCATCTTTTCATGTACCTATTGGCCACCTGTATGTCTTCTTTGGAAAAATGTCTACTCAGATCTTCTGCTCATTTTTTAATCAAATTTTTTTCTTTTCGCTATTGAGTTATATGTCCTCTTTATATATTTTGGATATTAACCTCTTATCAGATATATGATTTGCAAATATTTTCTCCCTTTCAGTAGGTTGCTTTTCCATTTTGTTGAGGGTTTCCTTTGCTGTGCAGAAGATTTTTAGTTTGATATAGGTTTGGTATCTTGATTCTGGTGTAATTTGATTATGGGTTCCATAGGTGTATACATTTTTCAACATTTATCAAACTACATGCATAAAATGGATAGAGTTTGTTGTATGCAAATATAACCTTAATTATGTTGATTATAAAAATCAAACACTTAAGGCAGAAAAACAAACAAACTTTGTAAAAATGCATCTAAAGCAATATTTAGGAGCAATTTGTAATCTTTGATGGATCTATTAAAACAGGAAAAGGGCTAAAAAAATCACTGACAAACATCTTAAGAAGTTAAAAAAACAGCAAATTTAACTTAAAATGGAATAAATGAAGTAATAAAAACAAGAGCAGATATCAATGAAATAGAAAGCAAACATATATAATAGATAAAATCAAGAAAGTCAAAAGTTGGCTCTTTGAAAAAATTAATTGATAAACTATCAATTCAATGCAATACCAAATCAAAATCCTCCGAGGTGTTTTTTTTCCCCTCAAAAACTGCAAAGCTAAATCTAAAATATGAAACTACAAAGGGCCAAGATAGTAAAAACAATTTTGAAGCAGAGCAGTTGCAGACCCAACACTATCAGATAATAAGACTTATTGTAAATCCACTGTAGTTATAATAGTATGGTATTGGTACAAAGATGGATAACTACAGTGTGTGTACTTAAACAAACCTAGATGGTGTAGCCTACTACATGCCTAGGCTATACGGTACTAATCTTATGGGACTGCTGTCATATATGCGGTCCATCGTTGCGTGAAACGTCATTATGCAGCACATGACTGTAGATCAGTGGAATGGAATGGTCCAGAAATAACAGGATTTCGATGAGATATACGCATGTCCACGTTTACTGCAGCATTACTCACAATAGCCAAAATATGGAAACAACCTAAATGCTCATCAATGGATGAATGGATAAAAAAAGATGTAGTGTATATTTACAATGAAATATTATTCAGCCATGATAAAGGAGGATATCCTGCCATTTGTGACAACAATGGATGGACCTTGAGCACATTATGCTAAGTGAGATAAGTCAGACAGAGAAAGACAAGTACTGCATGATAAATATATGTGAAATCTAAAAAAGTCAGACTCATAAAAAACAGAGTAAAATGGTGGTTACCAGGGGATGGGGGTGGGAGGATAACATTGATGTTCTGTAAGGGTACAAACTTGCAACCAGTAGTAAATAAGCCATAGAGATCTAATGCACAGTATAACAAATATAGACAACAATATTGCACTACAATCAACAAACTTGCTAAGAGACTAAAAATTATTCCAACTACTAAAAAGATAGGATAATTATGTAATGTGATGGAGGTGCTAATATCACTGCAATGGCAATCATATTACAATATATAAATGTATCAAATTAACATATTGTACACCTTAAACTTACACAATGTTATATGTCAAATATATTCAATTAAAAAAAATAAGCCAGAACTGAAAAAAAAAAGAATGGTTGAGATACAAACCCACATATACATACGTGGATCTGATTTACAATAAGCATGTTGTAGCAATACAGTGAGGAAAGAATTGTTTAAAAATAATACTGGATCAGTTAGAGATACATACAGAAAGAAAACAAACCTTGACTTCTACCTCATACAAAAAAATCTATTATAGATGGATCACAATCCTCGGTGTAAAAAGCAAAAGAATGAAATTTCTAGATTACCTCAGAGAATATTTTCATGACTTTGGGTTAGGCAAATATTTCTTAAACAGGACACAAAACTAACTATAAAAGAAAAGATTAATAAGTTGGATCTCTTTAAAATTAATAGCTTCTGTTCGTCAAAAGATATCATTAATAGAGTGAAATAAGCAAGCCATAGAGATCTAAAAAAGGACTCACACCCAAGATATAGAAAAAAATCTCATACAAAACAGTAAGTGAAAACCCAATTGTAAAAATGAGCAAAAGACAAACAGGTTTGTCATGACAGAGGATATCCTAATGGATAATAAGCATGTGAAAAGGTGCTCATCCTCAGTAGTCCAAAGGGAAATGCATATGAAACCACAATGAGATACCACTACACATCCACCAAGATGGTTAAAATTTAAAAGTTTACCAAGGGTTGGAGAAAATATAGAGCAACCAGAATTCTTATACACTGCTGGTTGGAATGTAAATGGTACAACTTTGAAAATCTGTTCGGCAATATCTGTTAAAGGTGAACATGTTCATACCTTTTGCCCCAGAAATTCTATTCCTAGTATACACCTTAAAAAATGCATACATATGTGCACCAAAACATTATTAATACAAGAGTGTACATACCAGCATTATTCATAACTGAAAACAACCCAAATGCCCACTAGGAGTAGAATGGATACTATGTGATGGTATAGTCTTATTGTGGAATATTATGCAGCAAAATTAATAAACTACTGCCATATACAGTAACATGGATAAACCTTATAGAAATCAGATTTGTGGTTATCAGAGGTTGGGAGTGGCGGGAGGGGGAATTGGAGGAAGGTGGTCAAAAGGTACAAACTTCCAGTTATAAGATAAACAAGTACTAGAAATGTAACGTACAACATGATGACTATAGTTAACACTGCTGCATGATATACAGGAATGTTGTTAAGAGAATAGATCCTAAGAGTTCTCATCACAAAGAGAATTTTCTTTTCTTTTTATTGTATCTATATGAGATGATGGATGTTAACTAAACCTATTGTGATAATCATTTCACAACATATGCAAATCAAACCATCATGCTGTACACCTTCAACTTATACAGTGATGTATACCAATTATTTTTTCAATAAAACTGGGGGAAAAATGAAGACTGTCTTCTTACAAGCAGCTACAAGTAAAAGCCACATTTTGTATCACACATTTGTGTGATATCCAATTTCTATTTAATATTATTAGAAGTTCCTAGGATCTTATTAAAGCCTTTAAAGGCCCTAAGCACTAAAGAGATTATGAAATACATATGTAGTTCAAATAATTTTTAAAAAAGCAACCAAAACTTACATGCATGCTGACATTAACATAACTTTTTAGAATTTCAGATTATAAAATTCTAGATAAAATCATTAAAGATGAACTCATTTTTCTTTTGTGGTACCCACAAATTTGTCCTTGGTCTATCTTCTGAGTAATCTTGTATTGGCTCTCCCAGAGAACAAGTAATTAAAACATTTACCTTGACTGGGAGCCTAAGTAACTCAAAGTACCTTGGTGATGACACCACTGATGCCCCTAAACTTCTCATTATTATTATTATTTTCTAATGAAACATTTATATGAATAAGCATACAAGGTCTTTTTTTTTAGAGTTTTTTTTCCTTTTTATTGATGTCTTAATAGTTTATAACATTGTGGGGTTTTAGCTGTACATTATTTTTTGTCCGTCAATGAGGTCATTTTCTTCTTTGCATTTTGGTTTTTAGCTTGACAGAAAAATATTTTCTAGCCCTTTGGATTTCACTTATGATGATGATGCTAAGATTCACATGCTGTTTAAATACTGTCCCTCTAACACTGAGAAAAGCCACCATAGTACAATGAACGTGGACTTGGCAGTTAGACAGACCTGCCTAGAAAGGAATACCAGCTTCACAATTTCTTACCTACGTGATATAGCTCAACCTTCCTAAGAATTTGTTGGCCTAAGTATAAGAACAGTTTTATTTTCAAGATAATTGTCAAAACTACACAATATGATATGTGTAAGAGTGCCTAGCATAGCTTCTGGTACACAGGAAATATTTGATAAATCATAATTTTTCTTCATTACACATGTACAATTTTAAAAGACCTGGATTCAAGTTAGTCTCTGTCACTTAAGGGCTGTCTAATTTTAGGCCAATAATTTAATTTCTCTGGACTTTATCTATAAAATGAAGGAAATTCTACCTGCCCTACGGAGTACCTATGGGGATCAAATAATAACATGTACGGAAGTGCTTTCTAAACCACAGTGCTTCACAAGTTTCCACTACTACTGTAGTGATTGTGTTGATCTTCATCCGAATATGAGGAAGGTTCTTCAAGCCTTCCTGGATGGCCTGAAAGAATTCTTTTTTCCTTACGGAAACTAATTTGAAGGAGAATATTCTGCCATTCCCCAAGGTCTTCCAAAACCACTTAACACACTGCTCACTAGGATGTGCTGGCAAAGCAAAGTGGCCCTAGGACTTCAGAAGATTCCTTCCTCAGCAGCTCCCTGTTTGGATCCACCTTAGAAGGTTGCTGTAATTCAAAGAAGCATGCCAGAAACTCAAGGCAGAGAGAGCAGGTACACAGAGAATAGAAAAGACCTGCTTGATTCTCCAAGGGCTACCTGATTCCCCCAGTGTACCACTCTAACTAAATGCCTTGGGTGCATTTTGATCGAGGGACATCTATCATTCCATACCATAAAGCCTTCATTCTAGGGCCAATCAGATTCCAAGGACATGAGTAGGAGGAGTCCCACAGGTTGCTCACAGTGTGGGGCAAACTGGGCCATGCAGAGTAAAGAACAGTGGACCATACTTGTCATTCAAACTGGGGATCATTCAGACACCCCAAGGAAGAGAGTTGTATTACGAGTAGTCAAACAAAGAGAGAATTATATTGAAAATACTATCAACTCAGGAAAAAATAATTCATCCCTCTAACCACAAATACCCTTCTAAGTATAGCAAACAATATAAATAGCACATGATTATATTTAATTTTACAAGAGTCAGTGATCATTTGCATTCTTCAAAATCGTGAAGCAGATCACTCTTTATTGGTATCAAAATAACACGTGAAATGCTTTAGTTCTTATATTACACCCAATCTTGTTTTGATAAAAATATTTGATAAAACAAGGGTTAAGTTTATATTTGTCCTTCCACAAACCATTATACTATCAAAGTATTAACCTAGATGAACAAAAAGGTATTGATCTCTCTGTAACATATCCAGTCCTTCCCATTCAATTCACAAGAGTAGCCTCTTTTTCACAAAGGAGTTGCTCTAATCAGAAAATTAGAAAAAGCAATATACTTAAGCTGAAACTGCACACCAAGAGTCACTTCAATCTATACTGTTGTGAACAAATATTTTAGCTGATTACTATGACTGACAGGTCTTAGGTCTTATAGAGAGATGTATATCTAAAAGTAAATCACTAAATGCACTCCATTTCACATGTGCATGAAACATACACCCAAACACAGTAATAGAAAGCCAAGTAAAGTCTTCAAAGTTAAAGCACACTCCTTTACAACTCTGGTATTGAGAAACAGAACTAATACCCAACGTAGGAATTAATTGTTAAATTCTGCATTCATCTGTTATCTTTCAGGAATTTTTTTTAAATAACACTTAGAATCACAGCAAATTAAAATTGGAATAATCTTATCAGACCCCACACACTCTTACTGAGGAGGAAATCCAAAAAGCGATTTTCCCAAAGTCTTAGATCTGCTTAGGGGAGGAATCAAGACCAGAACCAGATCTCTTGATGTTTAGTCCTTTAAACTGTGCCAAACTGTGTCCCAACTGAAAACAGATTTTACATCATACTTAAATTAGAAAAGTGCTAAAGATACTTGGGGTGGTTGTATATTCTTCCTCCTTTCAAAAACATTACTTTAAAATATGTTATTGATCTAACTAATAGGAAAGACAGGAGGGAGGGATGGAGGGAGGGACAGAGGGAGGGAGGGGAGCTCAAACCATTTCATTTTCAGAATCTTATGAATTCGACTATTATACTTTCAGTTAAACTTCCACATACAAATTTATGACTACAGAAGAATCTTTGAACCATTTTGATTTCCTCCTACTCTGAAAAATATATTAAGAGGCAAAAACTGAAACTGACAGGGCCATTAAAACATGACAGCAAGTTTTTAACAGTCTTCCCTCTAATCTGACAGTTCAGATCATTTCTCATTTCACCAGAGCCACAGAAAACTTTTCAACTACAAAGTCAAACTCTTATAACCTTGAAACCAGAGTTGATTTCTATATTTATTGTAATTGAAATTCTCTTTCTGTCTCAATTTAAGAGCACAACATATTGTATTTCTAGTACAAGCTCCACTAATAAGGAGTTATCAAAAATAAATGAGGTAATAAAGTGTAAAAGTACTCTGGAAATTTGAAATTATTATAACACATGGAAGGCACTGTATTAAAAAAAGTGTATAAGTGTGTTGCTGATGTGAATAAGATGCACCATTCTTAGTGGTAAATCATTAGATGCATTTCTTTTACAATCAGGAGCAAGATAAGGATGTCTTACTATCATTGCTTCACTTGAACACTATAATGGAGGTTCTGGTCAGTGCAAGAAGACAAGAAAAAGATTAAGGGAAAAAAAAGAGGGTCCGGCCCGGTGGCATAGTGGTTGGGTTCGCATGCTCCTCTTTGGTGACCTAGGGTTCACAGGTTCAGATCCTGGGCTCAGACCTACATACTGCTCATTAAGCCATGCTGTGGTGGCATCCCACATACAAAATAGAGGAAGACTGGCACAAATGTTAGCTCAGTTACAGTCTTCCTCAATCAAAAAGAGGAGGGTTTGCAACACATGTTAGCTCTGGGCCAATTTTCCTCACCAAAAATAAAAGAAGAAAAAAAAGGATAAGAATTGGTAAAGAAGAAGTAAAACCATCCTTATTACAGATTATATAACAAAGCAGCTGATTTAAAATCAAGGTCTTATTAATGTTTACTCAGTTTGTGCAAGGAATCCAGAATGGAAACTCAAAGGTATACTGCTGAGAGTGTGAGGTATGATATTGGATATAGAAATGATAGAATAGGTAGACCACACTCAGTGGCCTTAGAAGTCATACATGGTAGCTTTTGAGGATACAGAATGAAGGTCATAAAATGAAAGACTATGGCTCAAATTGGATACAAAAAGCAAAGGAAAGTGAGTGCACAAACTTGAGAAGAATATTCAATTCTAAATTACTCCTAAGTATGCTATCTATTTGTGAGTTATCACAACTACCGGAGGTTTCCCTGCATAAGCACTGGACTACTTAAAGAGTAGTAGATCAAGAGGAGAAGGAATTGTGTTAATTACAAACCATGTGGTCCACATGGTAGGACCCCAGCAAATTTTGGTTTCTCCAACATTTTCTGATATATTTATCTCTGCTCTCCTCCATTATCGAAGGCTTTTGTGAAATTATGTTTAGGTAATATATATTTTAGTACAATATTGCAAGCCTTAGCAACTTTCATTTACTATCTTGAATTTTGCAATGTTTTTAATATGATTCCTTCGTTTTCCACATTTTCACAAAATTTAGTGCAATTTAAGCTAGTCAGTAATTATAAGGTATCTTAGAGCTCCATTTTTATAATAATCTTTACTCAGAAAGTGTTTTAAAACTGTCTAATCATGTTACAAAATATACACTGATAATCTAAAATGGCGACATAAGCTGTGTGAATGTACTAAACATTTTCAAAAGAATTCAAGGTTAAATTATTATCTGTAATATCAAAGCAAGGGGTATCAACTACTTAAATGTACCAACTATTTAACTTTTATCTTTGTGTTTAGCAATGTTTCAGATACTTCCCCTCTAAATATTACATAATGAGGCAATTACTATTTTTACTACAATGGAACAAAATTATAAGTCAGAGGCTGCAAGAACATAGAAGCATCTGTTTTAGCTATATGAAAAGAATATCCAGTATCAATCAGAGAAAAATTGAGGGAAAAGTCACTGATTCGCTAAAAATATACTAAAAGCTAGGGGGAAAATGTTCCATATACCATAATCCAGACCCCTCTAAATAAATTTGGAAACTATATAAATTTTGATATCTTCCTTAAACAAGCCAGAAGCTAATTAGGTTGTAGAATTTCAAAATTGGTAGAAATTTTTTTAATAATTACTTTTTCCTTTTACAGGCATGTAACGAATATATTACATATTTTTTGTGGTGTTCAATCGTTTTTGGCATTTTAAAACTAGATGACATATCACTTTCCAGAAATCAGTACACTCTTAGATTTTAAGTTATTTATGCACTTCTAGCTCTGAATGATATATCCATATAAAAATAGATTTCTGATCGGTGTGTATATTTATAATCCTCCAAAATGGCTATATCAAGAGAAAAGAGGGAAAAAAAAGACAGGAGTGGGCAGAGGGCTAAACCACAAACACGCAAGATGGACTTGAACGAATGCTATGCCATTTGCAAAATTAAGCATCAATTCTGCTTGCTTAGCACATGCAGGCAAGTGCTTTTATAAGTGCCATTGAAAAAAACCCAGTAAATACAAAATGACATTGATATGTGAATATACTTCTGACTACCTACCAGCTAATCTTCGCTACTCAATAAAAGGCTAAATTTGATTATTCAGGAACTGATTACCTAACTTCCAAATTAGCCATGGTGTTTTCTTTTTCTTCATATTATTACAAGATTTTTGTGTAGTTTACTATTGATTAATAATCTCTACCACAATGGTAGGGGAGGGAAGATAGAGTATACCCACCACACTTTGCAGGGCACCTTAAGTTTGAGAATAAAGGGCAAAACTTTTTTTAATGAACTTTGTAATTTTAAGTCTTTGGCCTCCATTAGCACTGACGATATAAGATAACTAGATATAATGAGTTAAAAGTCATTGTGTATTTCTGATATAACCTTGAGAAATTAATAATCTGATGACTATTCTCCACTAAGAGACAGAATCTTTTGTACCCAAGTAGAGCATATTTACTGAATATTAGGAAACAGTTTCCTTCCAGGCCTACTAACAATGAGGGAGAAGCAAGATTTCAAAGTGGGACAAAAAGACTGCATAAAGATGTAGGATGTGACAATTCAGAGTATATCAACAAAATCAGAGAATTTGTCAGTATTCAAAAACAGGTGCCACACTGGTTCTGACTTCGGCCTATTGTCACAAAATTGAGATAACTGCCATATTATGTTGTCAGAAGGGCAGAGCCATCGGGACTCCTCCAAGCCTTACTCCAGGAGCCTGAGAGGACCTTCTTGTTCATTTCTGTGAGCAGCAGAGCCAAACTGAGGCCACACTGTGCCTCCTCCCTCACAACGAGGCAGGGAACACGCAGCCAAAAAGTCACCTTCAGGACTCAGTACTGAAGATCTGGGATAATAAATGTAAAGCAGAGAACATGGCACAGTGCAAATAAGACATGAAGACAGAAAAAAATCTAAAAATCTTTAAGATGAGTTCCTAAAATATAGCCTTGTAAATAAGTTAGAAAAAAATGAGGTGGAGGGCCCTACCTTGCAGATCTTGTAGAGCGATTCCTGGCCGTCTCCTCCTGTATCTTTAAAGTAATCATGTGCAGGAAATGTACGATGAATATCTCGAGTAATAACACTCTCCTGGGCTGAGTCCTAAAAAGGAAAAAAAAAGAACTGGTCATTAATTTAAAATTTCTTTTTAATTATGAAAACTAATATACACATATGGTAAAAAAATAAATAAATAAATTCAAACAGCACAAAAAAGTATGCCCCCTCACCAAAACAAAACCCCTGTCTTCCATCCCAGACCTATAGTCCCCTTCACTAGAGAGAAATATTATCAATAGTCTCTTTTGTATCCTTTCATCCATTCCTCTATGGATGTGTGAATGCATGTTTATGTGAGGGGGAGGAGAGGGAGGAAAGTTGTGTATACACATCTCTATCCTTTGCTTTTTGAAGCACAAATAGAAGGAAACTATCTGCTCCTTTCAAGTAATAGGATAACTTACAAAATATTCCTTATCAATACATGCAAATGTATTTCATTCTTTTTAGGAGCAGCTACTAAAAAGAATGAGGTACATCTGGATATGGATATATCATAATTTATTTAATATTCTCCTATTGATTTTTTTTGCATTTTCTCTATTTATATTACAAATAATATCACTAGGAACATTTTTATACATACATGTTCAAGAATAGGTTCTTAGGGATGGAATTGCTAGGTCAAAGGGGATATGCATATCCATTTTTGAAAAAGGTGCTTTCCCTCCAGAGTTGTACCAATACATCAACTCCAAATACTCCAAACAATGATAGAGTATTGTTTCTCCACACTGGCCCAATACCACATATGATCTAACTTTTTAAATTTTTGACAATCTGGTAAGGGAAAACTCAGACCACAGTAATTTAAAAAGTAAAAATATTATCAATCTTTCTCCTGATAGGTTAATTACCCAACCCACTCAACTCTATAATATAAAAAGCCCCAAAACTACTATATTAAGATGACATATGCCCTAAAGATAAATCTAGAGATTTTTTTCAGATAGATTCAGGATCCAAAAGCTCAAAACCAAGTAAAATTCTAAGCCTTATAAAAAATGATTAATCATTCACTTAATTTTATTTTCACGCTATAACTGTTGGTTTTATCTGTTTAAATGTTAGGAAAACAGAATGGGACTACTTGTAACAATCCTGGTGATGAAAGTATTTTGCACAATTTGAGGAAAGATCAATGACTAGTATTGCAAATTAAAAGTATTGTTTAATATCTTGCTTCCATAAAGATTTGAACAAATCTGTTTAAGGTAAAATCAAGAAAGGAAGAAGACATTTAATATATGAGTTACTTTAATGAATGCTATTTTCCTTTCTCTCTCTAGCTGAGAAGTATATAAGAAGCAAGTAGTCGATCAGCTCTTAAGTTAAGCCAGCGCCTTCTCTTGCTTGCTGCCTTTTTCATTTCAGCTGCTATTTCATGCTGAGTGGTAATTAGATCTTATATCATGTAGAGAAAGGACACAAACTGAAAAGTTCCAAATTTGCTAACAAAACCAAACATATTACAAATCACTCCAGAGGAAACTCTGATGGCTTACAGGAATAGGATGCTAAAGCTGAATAAAAATGGAACTTTAAAAAATTACCATAACTTAAGTAAAAGAATACATAGAAAGTTTATATTTATCAAGGTAAATGCAGTTTCTAATGATAAAGAAAAATTGGGGGTGAGAAAGGGCTACAGAACAGGGTAAATATAAAGGTACTGCATAAAGAGATATATTATGACATGTATGTTTTATCTGATCTGGTATGGAGTCTAAGTAGGGGAATTTGGCAGAAGAACCAGGTAGAAGAACTGCCCAGGTTTTCTCCAGAAGAAGGGTGCTCTTTCCACACAGTAATAGTTTCCACTTACAAACTATTTGAAAAGATGACCAATGAAAATGTTACTACTGCCATTGCTGAACTATTTCAGGAGCAAATATGTGCTGAGTGGTTCTCAGGATAACACTTTTTGCATCTTTCAGGATGTGAAGAGAGAGACATCATTGGACTATATTCCCTAGAAACTGCCTACTCAGTTGGCATCATGCTGTATTTAAATGGTACCAACAGTCTGATTCAGAAAAAGGGAAATTGATCAAAAATTGCTAGAAAGTAATTTTGCATAATATTGAGTAATTTTTTTTTCTGTGCATACTTCAATCTTCCTTGTTTGTTTTAAAAAACTAAAGGGCCAAAAATCAAATAAAATAAAAATAATAAACTTCTTCTTACTTAATAAACTTTCCCTTCCTAGGATTACTTTTAAATGCTTTCTACACATGTATGTTTCTAGAGTTTTCTTCTTGCATAGTAATCTCAGTTGGCTAAGGGAATAATTTCTGGAACTTCACTTTATATACTAAATAAGCTATTTTTGCTACATTGTTCACTGATCTCTTTCATACAGGTGAAGGTCAAGAGGTACACTAGACTATTATAAACAGACTAATATTAACGAAATTGTGTAATGGACTAGAGAAATGAATTGTTTTCAAAGTGCAAGTTAAAGTTAATCACCTCCCAATAACCATACTGTTGAGAGTAGGAACAGTATATATTTCACGAATCCACACCTAATCCCCTAAATTTACTCATTCACTCATTCAACAAATATTTGAGTCAGGGAGTCACAAAACCTCACACTCTGTAGAAGAAGAATAAAACAATTTTTCTCTTCAATATTAATTTATTTTTAGACTTATTCCAGTTATAGTTGTCAATTTTTACAAGAAATAAAATGAACAGAGAAGAAACACAAAAAAGAGGCCAAATAATTTACCATCTGAATATCTGGAGTTAAAAGGTTTCATGTGAAAACCTTTTTTTTCATATGGCTAAAAACATTTTATTGCACAAGCAAAACTGATATAAGGTCATTTTCTTGGAAGGTCCCCATAAGCAGTCTCCTGAAGTCCCACCAACTATCTTCAGAATGAGAAGAGAGAAGAACTCACTTCTTCATGGACAGCTACTTCGCCAATATCCAGAGACTCACAACTTGACCCACAATGTACTTTCCAGTAGATGCATCTCGCATACTGATCTCAGGCCAGTATGGTGGTTTAGTGGCTTTGGAGACAAACTCATTAGTTCTACTTTTGGCTATTCCATTTAACACCTATAGACTCTGAGACAAGTTATTTAATCTCACTAAACTTCAGTTTCCTCATCTGTAAAATGTGGTAATACCAAATTCACGGCATTTAGAATAAAAATAACGTGTGTACAGTGCTTAGCACACTGCCTAGTATAGACTGAGCACTCACTAAAGAAAGAAATAAAAATAATAACAATTATTCCCCCTTTTCCTTAAGAATCACATTTAACTGTTTAAATTTTTGGTGAATATATATTTAGACATCCTTCTATATTTGTGCACTTTAAAGAACAAAATAAACCACTGTTTTTCTTTGGATATCATTAAAATTATGATTATGAAGCCAATTCCCTTAGAGCTTTTAGCATGATGATGTGTTAATGCATACATACCCTGTTCTGAATTTCCTATCATGTATCTTATGTGTCCTAAATTATCCTTGTTTCTCTTAATCCATGAATAAAAGTAAAAGTGAACAATTATTTGGATAAAGTGATGTTTTTATCAATTGATACACACTCTGGCCCCAGCTTTGCATATATATCCATGCAATAAAGAAAGATGTACACAAATATACCCAGAAGGAGGATGGGAAGGACAGGGTAGAGCAGAAGCTAAATATACCAAAGCAGCTACCATTTCCATCATTACTTTAGAATTTGGCTTCTGAGGATCAGAGGAAGCCTGACATCATGGAGAAGACAAATGCCACTGTCACTATTGCATGCCTCCCTTCTGGACCATCAGCACCAAGAATGTAACTGGTAGGCAAAGTTCTTGAGATCATCTTCCATCTGCCTAAGGAGGAGTCAGGTTGGGTCACACACAAAAGCTGACTCAGATTAGAAACAGGGAGTAGTAGTGAGAGGTTTGGAAGACAGTCTTAAAAGTTGAGTTTTATTCCCCCCCCACACACCCCTCACACTACCACCACATAGAAACTAAATTCCTATTTAGTTAACCTTTCAAAGGTTAACTTTCCAAACCACCAAGTCATGAGAGTAAACATCTTCAAAAAAGACATCAATCTCTAGTGTGATAAAATCCACGGTCCAACAGAGGATACAATTCAGCTTGTTGAAGATCAGTTTAAAACCAAACTAAGACGTATGATAAGCAGCTCGATTAACTTTTGATCATTTTAAGTGGATTCAATTTACAATTGCTATCAAGAGTATTACAAAAACTATTCTTCCAGTATAATATATATACCCTGACATGTTTGTAATCCTTTCATTCCTATTCGAAGAAAATCACCACTTGCTTGTTGTGAGAAAGAAATGAAAACAGCATTCATGTGTCAACAAGTATTAGGAAGACAGGTTTGGATGACCATAGCCTATTATTTTTTATAAAACAATTTCTGGGCTGTCAACAACTGGAAAGGTATTTTAGTGAGGAAGACTGTTTTCACATGTGACCTTAGCACCAGATGAAGTGTAAAAGTAATGTCCTGACAAATGAACACCTTGACTGTACCTTGGTTTGCTAAATTTTTACAACTATGATTGAATCTTTTCTTATTAATGCCTAGTGTCAAATCTAAAGTATAACTGCATTTTCATTTTTCATCTACAAAATTATTTCAACTTTATAAGTACCACACCAATTTGTTGGTGTCATTAAAAACATCATTGTAGACCATGCCTAGCCACAATCTGTCAGCAGATAAATGATTCAGAGCTTAAAAAGAATTTGACCTTAGAACATGCCCCGTATTCTTACTCCACAGGGATCCTCCTTTAGTTCTATGCTGGAGCTAGATCTATGGTAAAACATCACAAACTGGTTGGCCTACTTGTCCCTGAAAGCAGATGGGTTTGCAGTAGTGGGTCTGATTTATTTGCCTTGATGTTCGCGAAAAATCCAAAGAGGCAGAGATGAAAGGAGAAAATACAAAAGTGCATTCTAGTTTCAAATGTGCTACTAAAATC
The DNA here is from genome assembly GCA_031878705.1 of Tapirus indicus. NCBI lineage: Eukaryota > Metazoa > Chordata > Mammalia > Perissodactyla > Tapiridae > Tapirus > Tapirus indicus. Next base: position 84,679,347 of record CM062922.1, read on the forward strand.
ATGAGCTAGAAACAGTATCACAAAAAGGTTGGATCATTGCCAGTCTTCATTCCTTGAATATAGGAGAAAGTCTCAGCATAAGTAGAATAATATGGAAGCAAAGAAATAAACATCAACTAAATCATATTGTGAGCAAGCTGCTTCCCAGGCATTGCATCCACATGCTGCCAAATGTCTCAGAATCAAAGCCTGACACAAAGGTCAAATATATTAGCCATATTCTGGTTTCAACTAGAAAGAAATCTCTTCAGGGAGAGTAGCAACAATGAGAACTAAGGGCAAGGGGAAGAGAAGGGAGAGAAGGAAGTGTATTTATAAGACCAGTCAATATTCATGATTGATACCTTGATCCTGAAGGAAGTACCGGACTGGAGTGGGAAATATTTGAATAGAATGTAACATTTCTTTGGGCCTGGAAGACTAAGAAGCACCACAGCCCATGGGCACAGCTTGGATTTCCCAGAGGTCCTAGGGAATCTAGGTCAAAGTTAGAGATGACTCTCTATGACAAATATGTGGAGTTACTTTTAGACTCCAAATACACCTACCAAATGCATCTAGGGCCATATTTGGATATGTCCTCATTCCCAGGCTTGCTGACCTCTCATTGTCCCAAAATAAAAGTTCAGCTGGGGCACTTGACAGTCTTGGAAACTCGTATCAACAGGCAATGATAAACTTTGCAACTCTTTTTAAAATGAAGCACAATAAATGAACTCCATGCTATTATTTTCCAAAGTTAGACATATTTCTAACTTTGCATTATTTTAATTATTAATTATGATTTTTATCAAAACATTCCTTTAAGCCCTTTTGAAATAAGTAAAAATTTTAAGAGCTCCGTATTTACTGCCCATTGTGTAAAAATAACATTCTTTCATTTTTCCATAAAACTTTAAAGAATGCCTCTGATGACCAGCATTTGATAAATGTGCCTATTTTCACCTAATCATTACATTTTAGAATTTTATTAACTTTGACCATGTACACACCTAGTTATTATTTTTACAGGTTGAATAATTTTTAATAACTTTAGAAAACATTCTACCACACCTTCAGTCACTTTAGCTGCTTCTCTCTGAAACTCTTTGGGCTCAGTTACATCTTCTTGAACTGAATGACATAAAAATTGAAAGTACGGGGTCCAGCCCAGTGGCGCAGCGGTTTAGTTCGCACTTGGCAGCCAGGGGTTCGCGGGTTCAGATCCCGGTCGCCCGCCGACGCACTGCCTGTCAGCCATGCCGTGGCAGCGTCCCACATAAAGTAGAGGAAGATGGGCACGGATGTTAGCCCAGGGCCAGTCTTCCTCAGCAAAAAGGAGGATTGGCAACGGATGTTAGCTGAGGGCTGGTCTTCCTCACAAAAAAAAAAAGAAAAAGAAAAAGAAATTGAAAGTACATAAAAAATTAAGCTTTCTATTTGCTGCACAGTACAAATTCGTTCATGTATTCAACAAATACTTCTCTGAGTGCCTACTAAGAATCAGGCACTGTTTTAGGTGCAGAAGATATAATTGTTAGCAAGACAATGTCCCTCCCCTGCTGAGTTTATATTCTAGTAGTAGGGGAAAAGACATAAAAAACAAGCATATAATATTGATTACTGAAAAGTACTATGAAAAAAATAAAACAAGATAAAGAGATAGTAAGGAGAGGGTTGACATTTTAGGTGGGTGGTTTTGCCTCTCTTAATGAGAGTTCAAATATTTAGAGAAAGAGCATAAGAGGCAGAGGGGAAAGCATGTGCAAAAGCCCTGAGGTGGGAGCAGAATGGCGGTACTTTTCTAGACATTTTCCAGCATTTTGCTGATCTTTACGTTTGCAGACGTCTTCAATGAATTGCCAAAAATGACTCCAATGATTTCCTGGATTAACATGGTTACCTCAGAAATTTATAAATATAATTTAGGTTATTTTTATAAGATGTTTTAATTCAAATATTTGAATGACATGATCCTAGCAGCACATGTCAATATGAAAGCTTACCATTGAAATATTTACCTAACACTTGCCATGTGCAAGACATTTGATCTAGGGGATCAAAAAGGCATAGGATATAGTCCATAATATTCCTAAATTGCAAGAGATTAAGATCTACTTTTAAAGACAAGACATAGGTATAAATATCAGTGGAAGGAAACGTATGCTAACAGCCAAATAAATGATATGGGCAATATTAGCTACAGGAATTCAGTAGAGAAAGTGACTGCAGAAGGGTTCAAGTGGTGCAAGTGGCCTTCCACAGGAGATGGGGACTGGGCTAAGCAATGCAGACAGGATGGGCTCAACATGATTGAAAGATCTCTGGAGAATACATTGATGGCAAGCATGGTGTGAGCAGAGGCTCCAAAGCAGGAAAGCACTTGGCATGTCCCGGAAATAGGACTTTAATTGACTACAGAAGGAAATTCATAAAGGGGCAAGTTGACTGGGATCTAGAATATGGAAGGTAATCTTAAACGAAGACATTTTAATTTAATCCTATGGATAAGAAGGAGCCATTTCATCTGCCATGGACTTTGTAGTCACAGTTTTGTAAACTCTTGTTTCAGTTTGGCCTCATCTGCTTTTACTATCTGAAAGAATTGGTGTGTAGTAAAGAATAAACCTTACCCAAAAAGAGGGCTGGCCTTTGCCACTGGCTACCAGGAGGTGATCTCCAGGCTCTTGGAATGTCATGCTTGATAGGAGGTCATTGTTTGCAAGCAGTCCTTGGCCACCCAACAGTCTAACAATGTGATTAATGGTGGGCTTTGGGCCATGCAGTATTAGTTCTATCCATGGAGAGGCTGGAGACTGATGGTCAGTCATGTGTGCAGTACACGAATGAGCCCCTAGAAAAACTCTGGACAAGACTCAACTGAGCTTCCCTAGCTGACAATACTCCATGTGTATCATCACACATTGATACCAGGAGAGTAATGCTGTCCATGACTCCATGGGGAAAGGATAAAGGAAGCTCTACATTTGGTACTTCTCCTGGACTCTGCTCAATGTGCTTCTTCCTGTGGCTGGCTTTAATCTGTATCTTTTAGCTGTAATACACTGGCACCATGAGTATAACAGCTTTCAGTAAGTTCTGTGAGTTCCTCCAGTGAATTATTGAACCTGAGGGTAGTTTTGGTAACATCCTGAATTTACAACTGGTATCAGAAGCAAGGATTATCTTGTGTGGACTATGCTCCCTCTCCAACTTTGAAATTGGTTAAATTCTAACAAGTTAGCTATCAACAAATTTGAAGATCTCATTGTGGTATCTCACCAGTAAATTTTCTCTATTCAAAGATATGTATTATTGCCTACCTCTTCCTTTGTCTTTGACAAAATATTATTCACAAAAAAATAGTCCCCCAGCACTGTGTTAAATCAGATGACTTTTAAAAAAATCACCTTTAATGCAGAACCTCAAAAGTTAAAAATGTTAGACCACTATTGACCATTTGACCACCTGTTCACTGCATGCCTCAAAAATCTATACGTGACCAGTGAAGACCACTAAACTAAAAGTAGATGACACAACTACTGAAATTAGCCTATAATTCATTTGCATAAAGGGTCATCTGGAACTTCAAAGGAGAATAAGTGTAAGTGAACAATAACTACATCCCTAAATAAATGTCAATAACGTATATATTTTTCAAATCCTATAGGATCAATAAACTTACTCTATTCTGGGAAATGGATTTTGAAAAAGGCAATTAATTTTTACATCAAGTCAGGTTATATAATTGCCATTTTGTTCCTTTTTATAACAGCACATGTTTCCATTAACATAACTTTTTACTCACCTAGGAGTAGACGATGCACCGATCACCACAACAGTAACAAAAGAAACAGGAAGGGCTAAGAACAGAAGGATTTCTTCCTGAGATACTATAATAGCTCTAGTTCTCAAATAGAAAAATTTTGATAAATTAAATATTCTAACTCCATCTAGTAAGTGTACAATAGGGCATTTTTCTGCTTTACAAATTCTGGTTAATATTACAACTTTCTTTTCTGATACTCTACTTCATTCATTTTTCTTTATTCAAGTGGGTCAATTTATTTTTCTCCAACAGATTTCTCTGGAAGTAGAAGAAATCTTTTTGCAGAGGGACACATTTGAAACTTGATTGATCCTTTCTGGAATAAAGCCAAATCATGAGTAGAAATCTGAAGATTTTTATTCTATACTTTTTTCTCTATATGGGTTCACAAATGTGATTACTATCCTAAGACTCAGGAGGTTTAGGTAAATATATATTCCTGCCCCTTAACACAGTATATTTCTTTTTAGTTTCTTTGCTGATTCCTCCTCTGCCTAGTCCTTATTTGATGGTGTTATATGCGTAGCCTTGTTCTTTGCTCACCCTCCTTGCTCTCCCTGGGAAATCACATCTATTCCTGTGACTTCAACTACCATCTGTCTTCTCTCTCTCCTGGATCTTTACTAAAGCAGATGTCAAACTTTACTGATTATCAGGATCATCTGAGAAGCTATTTCAGAATCCATATTCCCAGATCTCACCTAGATTTAATCTATCAATATGTGTATAGTACTTCCAAGCAACCTTAACAAATATATATACAGTTACAAGAAAAGTCCACAAATTGTTATTTGGGAACTATTGTCTAACAGATCTATCATTCCACATCTAAAATTTAACAAGTCAAAAACTCAATGCAGAATTCCCATATAATGAGGTGTCCTTCTATATTCTCAATCTCAATGAGAACTTCCAGTCTCATCTCAAAGCTGACATACAAAGAATTATTCTGGAAGTCTTCTCCCTTTTCCTCCCTTAATCAATTGATCCTTTGGTCTTCTACTCTGCTATTTTAATTAACTGGTGCCCATGTCTGCATATCCCCAACTTGACTGCCACCTCTAGGTAGACTGTGATCAGTTCTTATTTATCTTTGCTTCCTTGGCGACTGAGACTTTAGCAGGAGTATATGAGTGCTGAGTAAATCAGAATAAGGGAAGCAGGCATGGTAAGCATATATTCCCTAGGATAGAGAGACTAAAGTTTTATAATTCTTGCCTTGAGTTTTAAATTATCTTCTAACTTCATTTAGTCAAGAGCAGTAGCAAAAGGAAATAATTTGCAACAAAATCAAAGATGATGACAAGGACTCATAGACTTCCAAACCAAAATTTCACAGCAAAATGCATACTAAAATGTCCTTACTTCTAGTACCAAGGATGACACATGAAAATAACTGCAGATATTACATAAACCACAGAAAAAACAAGATGGATTTCCACCTTAAAATAGAAATTAGATATTCTACCACTATTGGAAATGCCAAAATTCATCATTACAAAAAGCTATTTGGGGTTTTCTGCATTTTATCTCATTTTATATGAAAAGCAATAAAAGATAAAGATACATTCAAATGCCACATTATTTCAAAATCAATCTTTTTACTTTAAAAGTGACAGGAGATAAATCACATAATGTGTTCAAAACCGTGCTAGAAGCTAATTACATTAAATATGATGTTCTAGAAATCCGAAGTATCCTTCATAGTTTACATGTTATTTAACTCTTTCTCAGTAAAATAACTGGAAGTAGTAGATTGAGATCAGGGTTAGATAAGAATCAGGAAATTCTTTCCTATTCATTGTACCTCTGGATTAAGGCACTTAGGCTCAGGTTTCTTCTGGTCTTAACACCATTTTAAATGAAAGGAAGATACAGATCCTCCTCTTTTTTGGTATTAGGACCCTTTGGAAGTTATAAACTAAGAAAGACTATTTAAAAGACTATTTTCTATTCTACTCCATAAGACTATAAGATACTCATGAAAAGAGTTTAGGTTCTATAACACTGGCATGAGAAAAACAGAGAGAAACGGCTTATGGTTGTGGTCTTTCTCACTTCTGAAACACCACCCCATCCCCTTTAATCAATATACGTATTTGCTTCTGCTTTAAATGCTACAAATGCCAGAGATTTTCGTGTAATTTTTTTCCCTAATAGAGCCAAGTTGCTAAGAGAGGATTTTTAAAGCCTGAACTTCTAATAAAGGGAAAGAAAATGCAAGTGCTGTAAACATTAAGGAACTGTAAAAGTAACTCCACTTATTTCTCATTTATTAGGTTGCCATTTTTGGAAGGTACTTTGACTTGATTCAGTGGCTGCAGAGGCTAAAAGGAGGTTTCCTTCCAGGCATTCGTCTGGTACTGCTCTTTTATTTAGGCCTGGTTCTACGAATAAAAGTTCTCTCATTTTTCCAAAGCTTTAAGTGGTTGACACGAAGTTACATACACAGAATGGTTCCTATGTTGCATGATAATCAGGTATAATTGGTAAGTAGTTCATAATATGAAAATAATAAATATTATTCTTTAGACAAACCAAGCATTGTTTGGGTCAGCTAGGACATCTGTCCTTTTCTGGCACCATTACCATAGTTCAGGATATTACCTCTTTATGCTTAGACTATTTCAATAGCCTCTAAATCATCACAGAGGAGATTTTCTCTCCTTTAATCAGCCTAGAGTACTTTAAGTTAATTTACCCAAAGCACTGTTTTGCTCTCATGTAACATTTAAATCCATCTACCACATGGTCTCACCTGCTATCCTCAAATAGAAAGAAATCCTTATTCCATTCCATCTAAATCACATTCCATTCCACAAAGTTGCAGTGTTCTTTCAAGGTTCAATGCTTTTGTGCAATTTCCTCTGCCTTGGATGATGGCCCTTACTTTCCACATCTTCCCCTTCGAAATCCTGTCCATTTATAAAAGCTCATATCAGATTTCTTCCATGATGCTTTCCTAATGATCCCAAGTGAAAATAATACCTTCTTCCTTTGTGCTCTTACAATACCAAGTTGTATAGACTGATATAAAACTTATTACTTATTGCCTTGGGGTAGGACATATTTTACCTCCGCTAAGCTCCCGGCCACTAGAGATGGTGTCTTATAGTAACACATCTAGTACCCTATATATATGTAGTAGGGGCTGAACAAATACTCATTGAATAAACGATTCCATGAAAGGCAGAAAGGCAGAGAACAAAGAAAGATTTTGTGTTGTTACTTAAGTGGAGGGTAGCTCATGCTCCACAATGAACCACAAATGAAAACTAGGTTGTGGCAAATTTTCCTTTCTTGGGCACTCACATCTGCCCTGTGAAATGCTCTGAGCTGGCTCCAGGGGACAGGGGTTATAAAAACCATCATAAGGCAGAATGTTACCTGACGGGACTACTACCACAATTCACAACATTTTCACCCACAAGAAACAGATGGTCTCATTTAAAATCCTGCTTTGCCAGGGGTTACTTGGAGGTAACTTTGGAGCAAGTCATTACACCTTAGTTCATAATGCTAACTTCCTAATGTATAGGAAAGAACAATCAAAGAAGCCTTTACACAGATTTATCATGATAAAGAGAAAGCGCATATTTTTGCTTAAATCTACCTTCAACCCAGGATGGGATAAAATGCTTTATGAAGACGGTATAGTGCTGCAATTACCTAAGGAGCCACAGAAAGCAGTACTCTCCCAAGTTAGTATTTCTTGCGGACTATGGCTGTGATACGGTGTTCAAGATCATAATGGTAAATGACGCAGCCCTGAAACAAAACAGGATAGCATGAACCAGAGAACCTGTCACAAATGTAGCAAATTTGAGAGTCACAGGAAGAGGAAAGGAGTGGTGGCTGACTTTGATTCTTTAAACAACAAAGATAGAGCATTCTGATCCTGAGTATCAGTCAAGAGGACACCTCTGCTTTTGCCACTAGGGGCAAGTCTGCAGACCCTGAAAGTCAAGGAGGGAGGGAGACGGGATGGGGTAGGTGAAACAAAAAGAATCCGAAACAGAAAGAATGCTCTGGGGGCCGGCCCCGTGGCATAATGGTTAAGCTCGTGTGCTCCACTTTGGCAGCCTGGGGTTCGAGGGTTCAGATTCCGGGCACGGACCGACGCACCACTTGTCAAGTCACGCTGTGGCGGCATCTCTTATAAAGTAGAGGAAGATAGGCCCGGATGTTAGCCCAGGGTCAATCTTCCTCAGCCAAAAAGAGGAAGATTGGCAATGGATGTTAGCTCAGGGCTGGTCTTCCTCACACACACACACATAAAAATGAAAAAAAAACAGATTGGTCTGGCTCTAACCCTGAGAGCAGGTATTGCAACACCACTGTACCACTGCCCCTAGGAGAATCAAGGAAATGCCAGCAAAGTGAGAGGGGGGTAAAAGAATGACATTGGAGGGGGAATAAGTCACAACACTATTTCATGAGTAGAAGAACTCTTAACTTACTATCTTTTTGTTTGTGTTTTACTGAAGGATTTAAGTAGGGCAACTTCTCCAAGAATCAGTGCCCTATAAAGAAAATGTATTCAATATGCTCAACTATAATAGACTTTATAGTAGACTTTTTTTTTTTTTTTTTTTGTGAGGAAGACCAGCCCTGAGCTAACATTCGTCGCCAATCCTCCTCTTTTTGCTGAGGAAGACTGGCCCTGGGCTAACATCCGTGCCCGTCTTCCTCTACTTCATATGGGACGCCGCCACGGCGTGGCCAACAGACAGTGCGTCGGCGGGCGACTGGGATCCGAACCCGCGAACCCCGGGCTGCCAAGCGCGGACTAAACCGCTGCGCCACCGGGCGGGCCCTATAGTAGACTTTTTATAGTAGACTTTAGCTGTCTTATAATTTTATAATTCCACAAAAGTTAAAAGCTACTGTGCTTTGCCCCAGCTTTAAGGTTCACAGATAAAATAAAGGATGCCCAGATAAAATGCATGGTATTTACTATTATATGAGACATACTTATATTAAAAAATTAGTTTTTGTTCATCTGAAATTCAAATTTAAGTGGTGACCTGTATTTTTATTTGCTAAATCTGGCAGCCCTACCCAGATTACTAACATCACAGTATTGGGAAATCAATTCCTGAGTACTCTTCACATACCATTTTGTTCTTGTTCAGGATGCTTTTAAATACTTTAGTCTGAGAGGTACCATATTTTATACAAATTAGCCACATTTGACTTCTCAAGCAAGCTGTGTTAAATTTACTCAATAAAAATAAGCAAATATTAGTTAAAAGCCACAGATACTGCTATGCATAGAGTCAGAAAGATCTGTTCTAAACTATAAAAGACTACAAGGAAAATGAGGACATCTAGATAACAATGGACAGATGTCATTATTAGTGAGAATACCAAGCCTGTGAGGCACAGAAAAACTGAATTGATGACCTGGAAAATAAGATCAAATTAAGATACGGTAGACTGGCCTGAGGTCCCCAAAGAAAAGAAGGCAGCGAACACACAAATATTCCTCCTAGTGAATAAAAGACAGAGATGCAGAGAATGTTTACTTGGTTAACACCATCTCTCCTCTGTTCAAATGCCAAATAAAGATCAATCAATTGACATCTGAAAACTTTTCTGGTCACAGAAGAAAGTGCCTTCAAAATTAACATAATGACATATACCTACACCTGTGATTTTAGTACAGTCTATGACTTATCAAAGGACATTTATTTTTCTGGTTTTTACACTGCAAATATTGATATGAAGAAGTATCAGGGCAAAACTTGAAAGATTTGGTGGGTGTGGTGGCCTGGGGACAAGCAATATATATACATAACTTGCCAATTCAGCTAAAATAAAAATTTATGGGGCCGGCTCAGTGACGCGGCGGGTTAGTTTGCGCTTGGCAGCCTGGCGTTCGCGGGTTCGGATCCCAGGCGCTGGCGGACGCACTGCTTGTCAGCCATGCTGTGGCGGGGTCCCATATAAAGTAGAGGAAGATGAGCACGGATGTTGGCCCACGGCCAGTCTTCCTCAGCAAAAAAGAGGAGGATTGGCAGCAGATGTTAGCTCAGGGCTGGTCTTCCTCACAAAAAAAAAGAAAAAAAAATTTATGGGTTGCATATTTAAAAAAATTTTTTTTAATTTAAATTAAATAAATGTTAGCATCTACACTTAAATATTCTTATGAAGGGTTTTAAAATTTTTATTTAAATTTCATAAACTAGCAGGCACTACAGTATCTGATTATAATGGTGCACTTTTGAACAAATTGTTGGTTATCTTTGATTACATTGTAAATTAATTGAAAAATGTGATTTTTCTTCTTATGGTGTATAAAATAGAATTTTCAACTGAAAACAATTTAAACAGAGGGGGCGGCCCAGTAGCACAGCAGTTTAGTTCGCACTCTGGCAGCCTGGGATTGCAGGTTCGGATTCCAGGTGCCTGCCGACACACTGCTTGTCAGCCATGCTGTGGCAGCGTCCCATATAAAGTAGAGGGAGATGGGCATGGATGTTAGCCCAGGGCCAGTCTTCCTCAGCAAAAAGAGGAGGATTGGCAACAGAAGTTAGCTCAGGGCTGGTCTTACACACACACACACACACACACACACACACACACACAATTTAAACAGAAGCTTCTTTAATATACAAATACACACACTCTCTCTCTTTCTCTCTATCTCACACAAACATACACACACACTCCCCACCCCCCCCCCCACCCCGACAAAGATAGTTCACTTCCTCTGAAACAATTTTCATCAGCTACTTTTATCTTTTTGTCTGCAACCAACTAACCACAGCAGGAGCTTAGCTCCCAAGGCTCAGGGATTCATAGCCTGCCATCCCACCCCTTAGGGCTAGACTCCATAAGGGTTTGATGGTCTCTGAAGGTAAACCACACAGACTGTGACTAAGCAAAACAGGGGCACTGAAAGATAAGGAGCACAAGTATCTTGGAAAATTTTTGATGTTTCAGTCAAAAACAAAACCACTGAAGTAGTTTCAGAAAAATCCGAAATTTTCTGGACTTCCTTAAACTTGCTTCATGGAATATCCTCAGCAAATCCACCACCTCTGGGTTGCACCAGCCTGGTGTCCTCATCCCATCTAAGACCATCTGTCCTCACTTCCAATTGGGTAAACTAGGCTGATTTTTTTTATGTGCCCTACCTGTCTAGTAAATCACCAAATACTCCTTCAAGCAGGGGTAGGGAGGTGGACAGAATCAGAAGAAAAGATTGGACAAAATTTAGCCCTCTTTGGGTGAGGAGGGGGTGTCCTGAAATTAGATAATGGGCCATATTTCAAAGCTAGGCTGGGTGAAGTAGAATCAATGCTATCCAAAAGAAATACAATGCAAGCCACAAAGGCAAGCCACATATCTAATTTAAAATTTTCATGTAGCTGCATTAAAAAAGTAAAAAGAAATAGAGGCAATTAATAACATTTCTTTTAACCCAACAAATCTGAAATATTACCATCTCAACATGTAATCAATATTAAAAATTAACAACAAAATATTTTTCATTCGCTTTTGCATACTAAATCTTTGAAATCTGGTATGAAATTTTTTATACTTACAGCACATGTCTATTCTGATTTGCCACTCTGCAAGTGACTGACAGTACATGTGGCTAGCGGCTACCATCCTGGACAGTGCACATCAAGATTTCAACTCAGAAGCCACACTCTATACCTTCAATCCCTTTGTCACAAACTTTTCTCTTTGTAGGGCGATGGAAAAAAAATGCCTTTTGAATGGGAGAGTAAAAACATGGAGGAGGCTGGGCCATCCCTGGTGGCCTAGTGGTTAAGTTTGGCATGTTCCACTTCAGCAGCCAGTGTTCAGCTCCCGGGCGTGGACCTATACTACTCATCAGTGGCCAGGCTGTAGCGGTGGCCCACATACAAAACAGAGGAAGACTGGCAACAGATGTTAGCTCAGGGCGAATCTTCCTCAGCAAACAAAAAAATGTGGAGGAGAAGGATGGAAATAAAGTTTTCAAAACATGCCTCCAACTGTATAAGTTGCTTTTGTTACAGAGGAAAACTGCTTATGCTTTTGCTTCTTTCATCAGTCCTCTAAGAGGCCAAGGTTTCTTACAAAATGGCTAAGCTCATTACCAAGAATGATATTTCTTAGCCATGCTTCCATATGGGATATAGTTAACCAGTATTTATCCTACCACCCTGAGCTAATAGATAAACACCAGTAAAAAGCACAAACTGGGGCATGGTCTTAAACATTTTCTACAGACTTTGGCTTCAAGGTACTCCACAGAAGTCTGTGCAGATCTCAGAGACGACTTTTGCCCCTGGGACTGTCAAAATTAAGGAAGCAAATTTTAACTAATTCTGTATTGAGAGAGTACTGACCTGATTATGTTGACACTGCCTAAGTTCTCTATTTTAGCAGCGAAAATGCTTACAGGCTAGATTACCAAAATCCAATTTGGGTTTTTTTTTCCCCCCAGGTCTCTCATTCTTCTTTAGGCACAATAAAGAAGAACACCAAAGAAGATCCTTTACAATGGAATGCCCTTTTCAGAAAGCATATGGTAGTGAAAAAAAAATGGGGCTTTAAAGCTACCTGCAAACTAGACAATCTTGGACAAATTACTTAATGTCTCTAAGCTTTGTTTTTCTCATTTTCCCCACTCCCCCAACAAAATGGTGATGCTAATTCTAATTTTCAAAATTGTTTTAAGATTAGATATTATATATGCCAATCATAGTGCCCGACACATAGTAAGCATTCAACTCATGGTAGATATTAATAAGCCTGGAATTATTTTGCTTTTTGTCCATAGCACGAAGGCAATAGTTCTGGCACCTGAAAGTTGGGCAACTCCTGCTGCCTTCTGATGTTACCAGGCAGCCAGATCACACCCAAAACTCCTAAGACAGAGTAATGGTGAACAGATTGGGGCTTAGCAAACAAACGGCCATCCTTGGAGCTTCTCCGTGAGCCATGAGAACTTTAAGTCTCCATTACTGAATCATGATTATGACCTAATACTCAATGTGGTGGGTCATAATCAGAATTAAAAGGAAAAGAAGAAATAGGAAATACCACAGTGTGTCTCATAGAACCATTTCCGAAAACTTTTGCTTCCGACAGACAAGACACACATAGACTAATGTATGGAGAGGATCAAAAAAGTTTGACACTAGAATTTCAAGGAGCCCTGAAACTTCTCACTTCCTAGGAGATGCAGATGAGCAGGAGAGAAGAGAGTATCTGACTCCCTTAGAAAGGAAGTTTTAGGGCTAATGTGAGATAGCGTTGTCAAAGATGGGCTCTAAAATATGGATATGGGATAAGGATATAATGACCCTAACTTTGATCAATATGGCTGTTAAGTCCAACTACCCTCAAACGACTATAGAACAAAATATAACTGGTTAGCTAGATGATATGAAATCTTCAGAGTAAGATATAGTCTATCTTTTTAAATGGCTATTTCTTTTTAAAAGCACTTTGGAAATATAAGAGTTAAGGCTCTGGTGAAAGAAATTTTCCTAACTTTATAAACAGAATCTGATATAAATCCTTTTTGTGTGTGGAATTCAAGATTTACATAATTTGAGAATCTTAACCTTACAGATGCTAGTTTGCATTGCTATTTTTGGTTATAAAAAGAAAAACCAACCTAGATTAAAGCAAAAGCAATTTTAAAAAAATGAAACACCATGGATTAGAAATACTTGGATTAAAGAAAAAAGTTCTAGCATTAAGGGGAAAAGAATTACAGAAAACAAGTTTGTCTGTCCTAACTTTACAGAAACTCTCCTTTAAACCCCTTATGAATTCTACCCTCAACACTCCACTGAAACTGCTCATTAAGGTTACACTGACCTCCGAATATTGTACTCATATTGTGTGTTCATCATATTCAGTGTTCATATTGTGTGAAGTGAACAGCATTTGAGAAGGCTAACCATTCCTTCTTTATTTCTTCCTTGTGACAAGAACTTTCAATATCTAACTCTCCTAACAACTTCTAAATATATAATACAGTATTATTAACTATAGTTACCATATTGGACATTATATCCCCAGAACTTATATATTTTATAAACCATTCCTTCTTTCTTGAACCTCTTCTCCCAAGGGCTCCCAAATACCTCTTCCCTGATTTTCCTCTCACCTCTTTGCAGCTCCTCAGTCTCCTTTGTCAGTAACTCTTCTGTAAAATTCTTATGCTTTTTCTTTCTCCTTCTTAACCAACACTCTCCTTGCATGGCTTTGTACACACAAGGCCTCAATTGTAAGCCATTCACTGGTGATTCTCAAATTATGTCTCCAGGCTTCAGACCTACATTTCTAATTGCCTACTGAGCATCTTTACCCAGCTGTCCCACAGGTACCTCCAACTCAGTTTGCTAAAAAACCAACTCATCATGTTTTTCCTCAAGTATTCTTTCCCTCCCATATTCCTGTCCCATTCTAGTGAAAGACACCACTCCCTATTTAGTGCCCCAAGCTAGAAGTCTGGGAGTCTCCACATATGCAACCTCCTAACTGACTGTTGTAAAAATCAATTACAAAGCCCTACGTGTTCTTTCTCATTATTGATCTTCTAATCCATCATCATTTCTCCATTTCAATTGCTCCTAACTTATTTCAATACCTGAGCTTCCTCTCCCTAGAATATTATAATCTTTTTTTCATTTTAGAACAGATTTATTAAGACAAAAGCGACTCAACAAAAACATTCACCATCTAAAATACACAATCCAGGGGTTTTTAACACATGCACAGAGCTGTGCAATTGTCACCACAGTGTAAGTTCAGAACATTTTCATAACCTAAAAATAAACCTCATTCCCTTTAGTCATCACCCCCAGGACCCCCATCCCTCCCAGCCCTAGACAACCTCTACTCTATCTCTCTATAAATTTGCCTATTCTGGACATTTCTTATAAACATAACCATACAATATGTGGTCTTTTGTGACTGCTTTCCTTCACTTAGCACAATCTTTTCAAGGTTCATCCATGTTGAAGCATGTACCAGTACTTCGTTCCTTTTTATTGCTGAATAACATTCCATTGTATGGATATACACATTTTATTAATCCATTCATCACTTTATAGACATCTGGGTTGTTTCCACTTTTTTGCTATTATGAGTAATGCTGCTATGAACATTTGTGTACAAGTTTTTGTGTGGACTTATTTTTGATTCTTTTGGGTATATACCTAAGAGTGGAATTGCTGGATCATATGGTAATTCCCTGGGTTGTCTCTTCGGTTTCCTGATGGTGTCCTTTGATGCACAAAAGTTTTACATTTTTATGAAGTCAAATTTATCTGGTTGTTTTCTTTTGTAGCTTGTGCTTTTCGTTTCATATCTAAAAAACCATTGTCAAATCCAAGGTCATGAAGATTTACCCCTATGTTTTCTTCTAAGAGTTTTATAGTTTTAGCTCTTTCCTTTAGGTCTTTGATCCATTTTGAGTTAATTTTTGCATATGGAGTGAGGTACAGTCCTATAACAACCTTTTAACTCTTCTACCAACCTTTGGTCTTGCTGCCAAAATGATTTTTCTTAAAAGCAAACAAACAATTCCTATCCCATCATTATGTAATTAAAATCTCTAAATGGCTTTGTCATATCTACTTCAGTGATTCTTAACTTTATGGAATTAGAGAATCTGATGAAAACGATGGACCTTTCCCCATGAAGTGTGTATGTGGATAAACATGGACACATGTACACTAACACACACACACACACACACACTTTTGCATGTAATTTCAAAAGATTCACAAAAAAACTAAAACCCATCCAAAGACCACCAGCCCAAAGAACAAAGTCCAAACTCCTGTGTACTCCTTGCCATTCAATGCCCCCCAGGATCTGTCCTGACCCGTCATTCTAGACTCCTGTCCTCTAATCTCCAAATTGGCTTCCTACAGGTTAGTATTAAAAGCTCTCTGACCCCATCCAATGTGTCATGCTACATTATAATCACATATCTTTGCACATACATGCTATTCCTTATGCCCAAAACATATTCCTCCAGCTTACAAGACTGTTTTAAACATTAAGTGTGACAACTATGCAAATACGCCTGGCATACAGAAGGCATAATGTTTGCTAAATCTGAAAGAGGACTTAGCAAATGTTGGAAAATCAGGACTCTGTATCTTATTTCTAGAAATCTGAGTGACTTAAATAACTGTGTTATATCTGTATTTTTTCATTTCATAGTTAATTTTGGAAAACCTAATATGTATATGTTTGAAAATTATATAGCACAAGTGAGACAGTTTCCAAGTTATTAGTCTAAGGAAGGTAAACTGATCACAAAACCATCTCACTTTTAAGCTTTTATAAATTTTTTAAGAAGATCACATTGGTTGAAGTATCCACTTAAAGAAAGTAATAACGTAACACAGAAGATTTTATCTCAGAAAATATAATGTTGTGGCTCTGGAAAAAGAGATTCAATTAAAAGGGTCATTAAATTTTCACCTATATATGTTCATCCCACCACATCAATGATCTTTTCTAGACATCACTTTAAAATGCATCAATTTACTTATATTTTGTTAAAATTAAAATTACCACTTCTGGGTATATATTTAAAGGAAACAAAATCACTATTTTGAAGAGATATTTGTATCCCCATGTTTACTGCAGTATTATTTACAATAGCCAAGACATGGAAACAACCTAAGTGTCCATTGATGGATGAATGGATAAAGAAAATGTGGCATATACATCAATGGAATATTATTCAGCTATAAAAAAAGAAGGAAATCCTGCCATTTGTGACAACATGGATGAACCCTGAGGGCATTATGCTAAGTGAAATGAGTGAGAAAGAGAAATAAAAATACTGTATGATCTCACTTATATGCGGAATCTAAAAAGGACAAACTCATAGAAACAGAGAACAGATCAGTGGTTGCCAAAGATTGAGGGGTGGGAAAATGGATGAAGGTGATCGAAAGGTACAAACTTCCAGTTATAAGATTAATAACTTCTGGAGATGTAATGTACAGCAATGGTGACTATAGTTAACAATACTGTGTTGTACATTTGAAAGCTGCTAAGAGAGTAGATCTTAAAGGTTCTCATCACAAGAAAAAAAATCTGTTAATATGTGAAGTGATGGATGTTAACTAAACTTATTGTGGTAATCATTTCACAATATATGCATGTATCAAATCATGTTGTATACCTTAAACTAATGCAATGTTATTATATGTCAATTACATCTCAATAAAACTGGAAAAAATGTGAAACTAACACCAAAGGGAACCAGCACCTTGGCAGGGGGAAGAAGCGCTCTCTCAAAATTGAAGATCAAGTATCCATAGCTGTATCAACTGGGAATCAATCCTTAAGAATCAAGACGGATAGAACAAATAGTTTCAAAAGTTGGACATATGTGAGAGGAAAATTTCAGGAAGATCGATGTAAAATAATCGAAGAGTAATTAGGTGAATTTCAAGGGTAGTATGCAAGTACTGTCTTTATCCTGAGGAAATTGCACGTGAAATTTGTGGAACTAAGACTAAGGGAAGGCATAAGAAAAAAGAAACATTAGAAGAGAGTCAAGAAGGGCTTTTCTAAAAATTTGTAACTTTCTATGGTTATAGTCTTAAGTCTGATTTGAAGTCCCTAATAAAAAATGTTATAAAACACAGGTACTAACATTTTAAACCCCTACTAATGAAATCTAACAAACAAACTATCAGATTGTGATGTTCAATTTCACGGAGTTTCCTGTTTATATTTGGCTTATCTTTTTGTCTAAAAAGTGATTTTGCTTGAGTGAATGAATTAAATATATAATGCTTGATGAACTTCAGAGGTTCATCACGTGGGGTGTTAGAATATGTATTAATTACATATTCTAAGATGAGATGTTGGTAATTACATGCAAGGGCATAGATAAGTCCAACTCTCTGCAAGTTCAGACAAATTACAAATAAAGAGACTTTGGTAAATAAAATGTAAACTTGATTTCATAAACTTCATATTATTAAAGCACTCACTCTGGCAATAACAAGTATAATCTCGTTGGTTATTCATGCAAAAAAAATTAACTTCATTACAAAAATCGTCTCAATTTGTGAACTTCTGTGTGAAAGAAAATAAAGTGGTACTTCAAAAGTTATATTGTAAGTAATGATTATTAGAAAGATGAAATATCCTATGTTTCTTATACTTATTTCTGATTTTTAAAAATATTTCCTAGTTTTACAGTGTAATTTTTTATTCAAGTACAATGGACAAAAGAACATATTCAAAAAGGCAAGTATGAACGATGTTTTTATTTCTTTTATTTTTCACGTTATGATTATATTTATTTCAATATATAAAAGAAGGGTATTCCCATTATTTAAGCTGTTGCCAACTAGATAATGTTTTCTTCAGCATTTAACCAAGTGTTGGCAATTGAAAGAAGAGCAGCTCAGTGTGATTGGTTAATTAAGATTTCAAAGAACCTGCTGCTCCCTAGAGGGGAGGCTAATTTCTCATTTATAAGCCCATTTATAACTCCAGCCCTGAGAAATGGTCCTAATAAAATTCACAGTTAAGTAGGCCTTCAAATGCATACCAGTCATTAACATTTGGGCTGCCTGCTGCTAGCAAAATATTAATATTTGATGCTAAAGCATTTTCATTTTATAAGACTATTGAGCATAAATCTGTTTCAGGGCCTACGAAACAGCTTTCTTTATGTGTTAAACAGATTAAAGTCGGGCTGTAATTGTTGGTTTTAGGATGACTTCAAAATACTTTAGTTTATAGCCACTAGGAAACTACAGTAGTCCCTCCTTATCCACAGAGGATCTGTTCCAAGACCCCAGTGGATGCCTGAAACTGCAGAGAGTACCGAACCTTATATATACTATGTTTTTTCCTATACGTACATATGTGAAGTGTGACAGCAAAACTCGCACCAATTTCTTTTTCCTTCTTCACAATTTCATGGATAGAAGATTCATTTTTACCGTAGATCTTAGCAACCTCAGCATGTGATTTTTTTTTTCTTTCCTTATTAAGTCGAGAACGTTCACTTTTTCACTTAAAAGAAGCATTTTTCAGTTTCTCTTTGGCATATTCGAATTGCCAGCATTTACTCTTGCGCTTTGGGGCCATTATTAAGTAAAATAAGGGTTACTTGAACACAAGCACTGTGATACCGTGGCAGATGATCTGATAACAGAGATGACTACTAAGTGACTAATGGACAGGTGGCATATACAGCATGGATAAGCTGGACAAAGGAATGATTCACGCCCCAGGCAGGATGGAGCAGGATGGCACAAGATCTCATCATGCTACTCAGAATGGCAAGCAATTTAAAATTTATAAATCGTTTATTTCTGGAATTTTCCATTTAATATTTTTGGACCACAGGTGAACATGGGTAACTGAAACTGCAGAAAGTGAAACTTTCTGATCAGGGGGACTACTGTATATATTTTCTAATTAGATTATTGGCTATATTTCCTCCAAAAACTGCAGGAGGATATACTATTTTCAGGACCAAAATAACTTATTGTAGGTCCTTTGCAAAAGAAAAGGAAAAAGAACTAGGAAGAGAGCAAGGGAGTAGAGTGCAAACTGAAGGAAATAAAACCATTTTACCTTGTTACAGTGTTTTCCAGTTTATCGAGCACTTGATATTTTACTATCCCGTCTGATGCTCACAGCAATCCGATGAGGTACACAGATAATTACTATACTCCACCAAAGATAAGGAAACAAAAGCTCCAGGAGAGTTAAATTACACTTCATGGCTAACAAATGGAGAACAAGATTAGAAGCCAGGCCTTGCGATAAAAGGAAGAATCTGTACATTTATTTATCTAATATTTGAGCTATGTCTTAAATCTTCAAAAGCATGAGTGTAAAGGGGGTGTGTGTACGTGCATGTAAGAGAGAAAAGGAGAGAGAGGAAGACTAAAGAAAGAAGAGAAGAGAGGGAAGGGAAGGGAAGAAGAGTGCCGATCAGATCCCAGGCTTGCATGGGTAGAAGCATGAAACTGTTTATTGGCCCCTTTCCTTCCTTAGATTGTAATCTCTTTGAGGGCAGAGAATGTGTCTCTGTTCACCATTTAAATCCCCAGGACCTAGCAAAGCGCACCATAAATACTGGTGTACAAACAACTGAGAGAAAGAAAACAGAAACTAAAAAAGAATGGTGATAAGGACATGAAAGGAGGAAAACATGTCAGGAAAGAGTACTTAGTATCAAACATCACAGATACATCTAAATAAGAACTAAAATACTTCCCTTGAATAAAACAAGGAGATTGGTGCTGACTCTGAAGGGTGGGTAGGAAGGAGTAATTTCTGGTGGAGTGATAGAAGGAAGACAGTCAATGTTCTGCAACTTAAACCTTTATCTCTTCTCTAGTGTGTTAACCAGAGATGGTTAAAAAGTTGGAAATTCTTTTCTGGGCACAACAAAGATCAAGTGATTTTCCTCTGAGGTCTAGAGAAAGACAGGGAGAGAACGAAAAAGACAAGCTAAGTACCAAATATTATATCCAGGCAAAAAGTTATCCGTCTGAGTAAAAACTCTAAAAAGAAAGAGGTGGAAAAGACTTGAGAGAGAATCCATTCCACCCTTCTATCTAATGAAAAAGTTTGACTGATTTCTTAAGTACAAACAATGAAGTCTGAATCTTAAGCTATTTTCATTTCTGTTTATGCTATTTAAATACAAGGAAAAATAAAATATGACCAAAAATTAAATGGCACAACAACCAATCAGTTGTTTGGTAATGATACATAAGAAGAATATTTCAATAGTTAACAAAAGATGCCAGAGCAATACCTATAATGATAACTACATAATGCCTTTTTCCAAGCAATAAAAATATCACACCATTTCAATATGATTGCTCTAACATGTGCAAAAACAAAACTGACGATTTAAATATGAGCTATATTCTCTGAAAAATGACACTTCTGACAACTCCTCTCCATTTAAGGCTTCAATCTTCACATCAATAGGAGAAACAAATTTCTTTATTCTCTGCTCCATCAAAGAATGAAAAGACTGGTCCTGAGATCTAAGATGGTTGTTAGTTCCATTAAGCTAAGAATAAGATCATATGGACCTTTAGATATGGATCAATTTAACAAAAAAGATGTGAAAGAGATTTTAAACTTTCCCATCAAAATGGCAGTATGGAAAACTAGAAAGGATGATTCTCTCTAACACACTTAGTCATCATCTTTCTTCTTCATACATCAGTATCTATTTTGTACTATATACCAAGAAATGTATTATTTGCTTAAAGTCAGTTAATCACAGCAATGCAATGAGAAAATGATTTAAATTTGTGCAATTATTAATTACAGAATAATTATAAAGAAAGCAAATTTATTACTTTCAAGTTCCACCAAGTAACAGAAAGGTCCTGGGGGACCTGCTGTAATGACCAGATAAGGCTGCTGTAACTGGCATGCCTCCAATGCGTCTATTCATCAGTGTTCCCATGGACTGAAAGCTGCTTGGAAACATTTTGTTCTTTTAACCATTTAAAACATCTCCTGTCTAATCTTGCTCCCATTAGTAGTTTGCATAGGCAATGAAGAAAGAATTCTGGTAGCATAAGTAAATTTCATTTCAGGCACTATTCATAATCCTTACTTAGGAGTTTAAATTAATGAGGTTTTTACTGAGTTTGGTTTTACCTTTTTCTAAATATTTCTCTGTAAGCACTTATTACTTTCAGCTATTTTTTCTTTTTGCATTCAATACTTTATTATGGTAAAAGAAGATAAAACAAGTTTTAGATCAATAGTAGCCATTTCTTGTCATTTCTATCTACATTTCAGAAGCAGGAAGAAAAAAAACACTGTGAGGCAAAAGTCTACTAACATAGTGAGATAATAGAGCGCGCATCTCTTAAGGATCAGTTTTTTAAAAGAAAAGATCCCAGTGCCTTAGAAAGCACTTAGCATAAAAACTGCTATTTAGTAATTATTATTTTTTATCCTAAGAGCAAAGACCTCCTCTTATATAACCACATTATAATAATCAAAAACAGAAAATTTATCAGCTACTTTTAATGGTAACATCTCTTAAGCCAGATTTACTTTCAAATGGCCCTTGACATTGGAAAATGACCTCAAAAGTTTTGCATATACTAAAATCAATGATTTGAAAAACAATGGCAAAGTGAAATGGGCACTGGCTTGGGTTCTTCCTTTTCTGCCATTACTAGTTATGTGGCTTTAGGAAAGTCAATCTCTGGATCTCAGTCTACCACAAAATGAAGGAATTAGCTTAACTGGCTCACCAAGGTCTCTCCTAGTTCCAGCCTGCTATGATTCTTTGTAAAGACTACGAAAAGTGGAAAACTGTTTTTCAACTCAAATATATGAGATCTTCAACTTACTTTTCTGCCTTAAACTTTACTGCCAAAATAGTACAGTAAGTTTCAACCAAGTGTAAGCATTCTCTTGAGCCTCTAGTGTTCAGAAATAAGGTCTTTCAAAACTATATGATTCAGGATAACTTAAAAGCTTAAATAATTGAGACTAATCCTAAAAAGGAAGACAAGTATTTCTGTTTGCAGCTAAAATGGAGCCATGTGGAAGCAATGTAAATACAGTTTGTAATTCATTTCATTCCCAACACTGAAATTATATAATTCTTAAAGAATTTGGGGTTATTCATATTATTTCAAAATTTTATTTGCCTTTTTGAGAATCTGCACAATTCAAATTTAGCTTGTATAAGGAGCTCTGGTATAGAATATGACTGAGAAAGACCATATGATCTTGAGCTCCTCTAGGAGCAAGCATTATATTGCCACTGATTATTAAATACAACATCTTTAACCACTAGTCACTGAGATACAAAGCTCTGTGGTCATTCAACCTGTTCAAAGTTGAGGCAAAATAAAACCCAGGTTATCTGAAAACCAGCCCAAACCCATCCACCCTCCATCACTGTGATACCTCAAGTAATGATGATGACTAAACTGTTTGATTTAGAAAGTATTTCAGGTTGAGGATTTCCATGAATATGTAACATTGGTAACCTCTTATCAGTTCTAGCCAATACTTCAGGACTGCCTGTCAGCAACTGATATAATCCCAACATCTTTTAATTATTGCTCAAATTAAGAATCACAGAATAATAGTTCTGCAGGAACTAAAATCACATTTACCTTCTACCAACAGTTTCCCAAAATTTACTTTTTTCATTATTGTAACTACACAGATCCTTAGCTTAAAGATAGGTGTCACTTTTCCAAAAGTCACTTATAAATCACTATTCTCAATAATTAAAACAAACACACAAATTACTCTTCAACTTCTTTCTTTTTGTGGCAGACTGATTTTCTCAGGATTAGGAATATTTATGCAAAGGAAAAAGAAATGTAAAACATCTAGGAGGAGGTAGGAGTAGCAGAGCTTTCAAGCTTCTCTACTTGGCAGAGGGAAAACATCACTGGATTCGTCAACCTGTTTCTGAACACATGCCTAACCTCAATAAATTTGGCTTTCTAAGCTGCAAAACCCGAATTTGTTTTCAACAATTCCTTATAAAAACCAGTGGACGTCCTAGGTTTGCCAAGATAGAGTACAATGAGGCAGCATACACACATAGCAGTTACAACAGGTTCCACAATCAGAGTGCCCAGGTCCAACTCCTAGTTCTTCCTTTAGTGATCTTTGTTAGTGAGGATTCAGATTGACTGGAAAAATAACAGGAAATCCCAGATTGAAGTTTATTTTCCTCTCTTATGTAAATGCCCAAAGGTTGGCAGTTCAGGGCTGGTGCAGAAGCTCTGCTCCCCAAAGTCCACTGGGACTCAGTTCCTTCCAGCTTTTGCTCATTCCTAGGATGCAGCCCTGCTCTTCACCGTCTAAGAGCTTCAACTGTCACATGCCTATGACAGGAGAAAGGAGGAACAGAGAAGGGAAGAAGAAGGGGCAGAGGGTGCAAGCCAACTCTCTCTTTGTCTTAAGAATATTAAGAAGCTTGAAAGTTCTCCCAAATTATCCACCAGACTTTTTTTTTTTTTTGGCCACTCTGAGTCACAGTTAACTGCAAGGGAATTTAGAAAATGTGGTATCTACTTTGAGTAGCCACATGCCCAGATGGAACTGTTATTACTATGGGGAAAAGGTGGGAGCAGATATTAGGGTACTAGCTGTCTCCACCACGCTATCTGTAGGATCTTAAACCACTTTACGCCACTGACTTCTCATCCATAAAATGGAAACTACAATAGAATCATAAAGTTACTATGAACATAAAATGATATTAATTAATATGGAGAGGTTAGCATAGTGTCTGGCACATAATAAATACCCAACAAAGTAAACAACTATTTTTCTTCAGCTATTTTCTTTCTCTTACTGATTTCCATTCAATTGTTAAAAATTGTATGAACTGTTTTGTTCCCTTTAGTTTATCTATTCTTTCCCAACCCCCAAATTATCTGCACAGTGTAAACAGACTGATCTTCTCAAATCACTGCTTCACCAAGTCCCCTGCTCTTTCAAATTTCGTTGTCAACTGCCCCTCCCTCATACACACCCATGCACACACACGCACACACACTCATTCTCTCTCCTTCTCTCAAAGAAAACTTTAGTGGCATCCCACTACCTAAACTGAAGTATAAATTTCTTCTAAAGCTATGCCATAACCTCTAAAACTCCCCCTTTCTTTCCCTCTCCAATACCTTTCCAGCAATATCTCCCACTATGATCCACTGTGAACAATACTAATGAAAACAATGACAACAAATGATGACCACAAGTACTAAACTAATAGAGGCTATCACTTTTTGAAGGTTTTTTATTTGCCAGGTAACAGGCTAAGTGTTTTACATAAACCCTCTCTTGTAATCCGCCTAATAGTCCTGTGAGGTTATCACCATCATTATCCCCATATTACGACTAAAGCTTAGAAAGGTTATACCCAAAGTCACACAGTAGGTATATGGCAGGAGTGTGATTTGAACAGAGGTCTGCTGGACTCCAAAGCTGTTTGTTTAACCACTGTGTGACATCTGTCTTCCTGCATAAACATTCCATCTGCATTCTCTGTACACACCTGAGTCATCTTAGAATTCTATTCCTAATCACATCCTGCAGAGTTTCATTAAGGTCTAGCTCGTTTCTAATCTCTTCTATGGGCCCCTCATCAACCATAATGTAATAATAATAATAACAAACAGCAAAATAGTACTTACCTTATACTTTATAAGACTACACAGTTGTAACTACTATACCTATACTAACTCATTTAATCCACACAACCCTGTGAGTTAGACCACAATTATCCCCATTTTATGACACAAATGAGGCCTAGAGAGGCTAAGCAACTTGTCCAAGCTCCACAAGTAGTAAATGCTGGAGCCGGGATTCAAACCCAGGTAGTCTGGATGCAGAACTCATGCTTTTAGCTGCTCAACTATACTGCCACTCATTCATCTTCCATAATTTATCTCCTCTCTGACAAAATATATTCTTCCTATATCCCTTACCTAGGTATTAGATCACATATAGCCTTTTATTATAGAACCATTTCATATGTTAAAATATCAAGCACAAGATAAATGAATAAACAAAATGTGGTATACTCAAACAATGGAATAATATTTAGTCATAAAAAGGAACAAAATCTTGATATATGCTACAACATGGATGGATTTTGAAAACATTATGCTTAGTGAAATAAGCTGGACACACAAAGACAAATATTGTACAGTTCCATTTATACGAGGTACCTACAATAGGCAAATTCATAGAGACAGAAAGAGAACAGAGGTTACCAGGGGTTGAGCAGAAGGAGAAAGTAGGAGTTATTGTTTCACAAGTATAGAGTTTTTGTTGGGGATGATGAAAACGTTTTGGTTATAGATAGTGGTGAGGGCTACACAACACTGTGAATGTATTGAATGACAGTGAAGTGTACACTTATGAATGGTTAAAATGATAAGCATTAGGTTATATTTTACCACAGTAAAAAAATATCAGGCGGGGCTGACCCGGTGGCATAGTGGTTAAGTTTGTGCGCTCTGCTTCAGCGGCCCGGAGTTCACCGGTTCAGATCCCAGGCTCAGACCTATGCACCGCTTATCAAGCCAGGCTGCGGCAGGTGTCCCACATATAAAGTAGAGGAAGATGGGAACAGATGTTAGCCCAGGGCCAATCTTCCTCAGCAAAGAGAGGAGGATTGGCAACAGATGTTAGGTCAGGGCTAATCTTCCTTACCCGGCCCCCTAAAATATATATCAGGCACATTGTATTACAGTCATACTTCATAGACTCTATTGAAGGCTGATGAAACCCTTCTGGGACCAGGATATGCTAGAAAATTTTCTACATGGTTGGTTTATACTCTTTTAAAACCTGCAGCAGACAGCAAATGAAAACTACCATTTCTATGAAACTCTAAGCAATAAATCCATAACAATGTCTTGCCAGACTTTTCCCCATATGTCACCCCTCATGCGCACTCCCTCTCCAGTTACTGACAAGCTTCTATTGGAAGCACAAACTGTAAACAACAATGGAATTACTAAAAGCTTGACATCAGAGAAAAAAGATGCAATAAAAGCTAAATTATTCACCAACTATACATTTAATAACCGGGACTATCAATGAGATATCTTTGTATTTCTTGGAATGAATTCTAAAGGGACTTAGGAATCCTAATTAGGAATGAGGGATTGTTAATATAATGTTACACCATAAGAACTATACTTGCCTGTCTCAATAACAACTTATGATTTTACATTTATTAACCAAAAAAAGTCACACCTTCCTATATATATATATATATATATATATATATATATATATATATATATATATAAAGGATCCCACTCAAAAGCAGCCAAATCTTCACCACATTTTTCATGGAGTGAATGGATTTGATCAGCTTCCTGAAGCATCTCCCCCACCTTTTTGTTTTTTTTTTCCAACTGTAGCACCTTCTCCGCCTCACTAAACAATCTGTGCCCAAGTTCCTAACACAAAGCAACTGGGACATGGGGACATAAGGCTTAGGAAGAATTTCTTTGGCTTGTGACTGGTGCGGAAGCTATATTGCAGCACAGCTTTGTTTGGTATCAGACATTTAACTTCAGAAGTATTAGGAAAACTCCAAACTATGTCAAGTCAAGAAAATGAATACCTTGCAAATATTATGACAATCAGCTTAATATTAACATACCCAAAGGAATTCAGGGAAGAACAGAAGAAAAGTGGAAACCAAGAGAAGCTAGAGGGGTCATAAGAGGAAGGGAAAAAAAATAAACACTCAAAAAAAAAAAAAGTGACAGCAATTAGCTGGAAACCAAGTAGGCAGAGAATCCTGCAATGAGGTTAGTGATAATTAAAATCTAAGGAAGCAAAACTATTAGGAGTAGCTGATGTAGTGTGTTCACACACAGCTGGACACATTCATTAAATGGAGTGAAAGTAAGGAAATATGGGGAAAAACCATGTTTCATTACATGTGTCTCAGGAGTGGAAGATATCTGCCAGGTTAGAAAATAACTGATTCCAGCCACAGCTCTTCTATGTTCCAGTTACCTGAGTGTGGCCTCAGACACCTCGTGCTACCCATCAAATCCATCCCCTTCTAATACTGCCCCCGACTAATCTACCAAACCACTAATCCTCCCTCTTCTTCAAAGCACATTGCCTACATACCCTACATCACATGCTCTCTGTCCTTTCAAACAGAATTACTAAAGTTCTGGCAAATAGTTTATATTCTATGGGAAAATGACTGCAGTGTTCAAAAGCATGAATAACGTGACCTTATAAAATAACCTTTTTGGGGAAAAAAGTTGTATTGTTTTGTGGGAAGTAGAAGGCATTCCAACTGGCATGTGTTCAAGGTGGCTCTATCTTGTTTCACGTCCACTACTTTTAAAACAATATTAAATAAGAGGTCCCCCCCCCCAATTTCATATATAGTTAACTTCTCTGAAGTTGATACTTCTAACCTGGCAAAAAGTTTCCAAGGCATTTGAGGTACCTGAAATCCAGTCAGAGTCTTCAGCAGGTAGGAGTTCTGGTTGGGAAGCAGAGAGGCCCAGTAGTGTAACCACGGAAAAACTGGACCACGAAAAGAAAGGGTCTGGGGAGGAGGTAGGGGAAGGATCTCTGGACCAGCACTTGTAAACAGTTTTCAGAACCCTTCGCACCAGAGATAGGATTTGAAGGGACTATGATGAGTCTTGGAATTGTGGTCTTGGTAAGGACCCATAAGCTCATTCTGGTCTGTCCACTCTCCTCCCCAGTGATAAATCCCAGAAAGGTAGTCATGTTAATACCTAAAGAATTCCAGAGACAGAGACTAGTGTTGCTACTGGGGAAAACTTTATTATTATTATCATTATTCTAAAGCTCTTCCTCAGACATTAAGGCAATCCTACGACCACTTTTTAGAAATAAGTCTATCCCACGGTAGAGCACTACAGGAGTTCCAAACAAAACCCACTCACTCTTCAGGTACCATCTCCTGCAGAAAGCCTTCCTCGAACCCCTAGGATGGGAGTCATATCCTCCTCTATGCTCTCATAACATCCTCTATAAAATTCTAGTTTAGCACTTAATACACTAAAAAGCCACAGATGCTTTATCTCTGCCTCCCCAGTCAGGTTGTGAATACCTCAAGGAAGAGATTCCCTGTGAGTGTAATCAGTAAGTACTCAAAAAAAATTCTACTGAAACAATCAAAGATAATCTTTCCTCTTTGAGGATATTCTGAATTACAGGCCTCCTCTGCCCAAGGGACCTGAGGTGTTTCAATCAAGCAGGGGTATAAGAAGAGTGTAAGAAGGCAGAAGAGGAGAGTGGTTATGAATGTTAGAATCTTACACAGTTGAGTTTAATGCCTACATGCTACTTTGCCAAATGTGTGACTCTGAGCAAGTCACTTGCCTATGCTTCACTATCCTCACCTGCAAAATAATGATAATAATGGTAGCTATCTCACAAGTTGTTGTGAGGATCAAACAAAGGAACATATGCAAAGTACCCGGTAGAGTGGCTGACTCATCCTAAATGGTCAATAAATGTTAATTGCTGCTGCCAAGGAGAAAACATATTACAACAGAAAAAGCAGTGGATTAGGGCTTAGGAGACTTGGGTTCTACATATCCTGGGACTCACTTGCTGGTCATCTGACCTAGAGTTAATGAAGCACAACCTCTATGAGCCTCAGTTTCCTCACCTGAGAAAGTGGGATGAAGATAACTACATGCTTAACCTTGCCAACCGTGTGGATCAAATAAGATTATATATGTAAAACTACTACAAATAGGTGAATTTTTATAACATGGAGGTCTGTATTTTTTATTTTGTATAATATGTGTCTGTCTAATAATAAGCAAATAGCTCTCATCTCTGCCTTCTTCACTGAGATGATGTAATGATTAGTGTCTACATGCACATTATTTTAAGAATGGAAATGTCTTTTCAAAAAAGAGAGATATTTGATAAATGTTCTGCATGGCAAGTTATTTAAGTGAAAAAGAAAAAGGATTACTTTAGAATAAGATTAAAAAAAAACCAACATAAATATTCCCAGGCATTCCCTCTACCTTTGTATTACCATAATCTTTATTAAAGCATTTACTATACCCCTGCCTACAGTAAAAAAAAAAAAAAAAAAAAAAATATATATATATATATATATATATATATATATATATATATATAT
Organism: Tapirus indicus; assembly: GCA_031878705.1. Lineage (NCBI taxonomy): Eukaryota > Metazoa > Chordata > Mammalia > Perissodactyla > Tapiridae > Tapirus > Tapirus indicus. Next base: position 84,708,821 of record CM062922.1, read on the forward strand.
ATATATATATAGTCTCACCAAATTATAAGGCCCAGAGGGAACACACTACCTTATTCAGGTCCCCAATTTTTAGTACAGTGCCTGATGCTTAGAAGGCCATAATGCTTGTGGAATTCAGGACAAATACACTGTAGTCAATTATGAACAGTGTCTTATCTGAACATAAGGCACTCATCGTCTATACAAATCACTTGATAATTATGAAAAATCATGTGGCATCTATGTATGTATCTGTAAATGTATTGTGTGTTCTCATACAATCAGTAAACCCTTGAGGGCAAAATCCATGGCTTATATTTCCTTTCAAATTCTGCATTGCTTAGCATCATGTCTCACAAACAGAGGAGTTCAATAATTAGTTGCTAGCTGTTTGATCATAATATATGTGGCAGCCTAACATAATCAGTGTGTCCAAGGAAAAAAAAAGTTGGGATAAAAATTTCATCTTGGTACTTACTGACCTTCTGTTTTTCGTTTTCCATCTAATAATAAGGAAACTATAATTGTTAAATATTATACAGGAGGATTAATAAGATCATCTGTAATCATCTTTGTGCTTTGGGGCAAAATGATACTCCATAAATAGAAAATTGTATCAAAATATGCATTTCTAGGAAGCCAGGGAGGCTTGTGTCTGGGCTTCCTAAACTCTGATGGACATAAGGGAGAGCTTAACATGAGCTGAAGTAACCATCCCAGGGAGGGCACTGAAAGTGATAAACATTTTGAAAAAACCATGTTTTTTTAGAGGTAATTTATGTTCTACTAGTGGCAAGACCTCGGTTAACAACATTTTTTTGTGACTTAAAAGTAATCTCTGGCTGGAATTAAATAAGTAGCCTGCTAGAGACCAATTCAACAACTTTTCCCCTATTCATCCACTTCTGTACAATTGAGCAGACCAGACCAGAACAGGTATATTCTGTGCCACTGAGGATGCTAGCATTAGAGGAAGAAATAAATTAAGTGAAATTATTTGCCCACATTTTACTGTGAAAACAATTATTACACATTCACATGTTTAAATTGCACTGCTAGGTAGAGTATTGAAGAGGCCAAATGCAAATTAAGTTGATTTCCAGAACCCTTTGGGTATCATAGTAATAAGTATTGTGCTTATTAGATGCTATTCTACATGCTTTACCTGTTCATATACAGGTCTACACAGGTTTTACTATTATCCTCAATTTATAGATGAGGAAACCGAGGCACAGAGAGGTTAAGTGACTTATCTTAGATCACAGAGGAGGTGAGCCAGGATTTGAACCAAAGCAGTCTGGCTCCAAAGTTTTTGCTCTTAGTTAACGTGCTACATTGTATGCCCACACAGAAGTCAGCACAGATATATGCAAATTTCTAGATTTAATTTACATAATTTACATACTTGTACAAATTGAAATATTTTTCACCAAAACCTTCACATAAAAACAAACAATTTTAAGTCTTACCACTCATGGTTCGGTGCATGGGAAAGGATATTCTGTTAAAATACTCTAAAACACTCTAAAATCAGGGGTGGACAAACTTTTTTGGTAAAAGGCTGGATAGTAAACATTTTAGCTTGTGGTCCAAACATCTTGGTAAGAACTACTCATCTCTGCCTTTGTAGCACAAAAGCAGCCATAGATAATATGTCAATGATAAATTTCAAACTTTATTACAAAACAAGTAGTGGCCAGATCTGGCTTTAGGGCCTTAGTTTGCTCACCTCTGCTCTAAATAAAAACAATATACACATAAACAAGAGCTCTACTGCAGTGAAATTAGGCTCACTGCATTACTAGAAGTAAGCTGCTTTAAATAATTTATTTGGTTTAAAGCAGTAGTTCTCAACCGGGGGTGATTTTGCCCCCTGAGGGCAATGTCTGGAGACATTTTGGGTTTTCACAACTAGAGGAGTGTTACTGGCATCTAGTAGGTAAAGGTCAGGGATGCTGCTAAGCATCCTACAAGACCCAGGACAGTCTCTACAGCAAAGAATGATCCTGCCCAAAATGTCAATAGTGCTGAGGTTGAAGAACCTTGATTTTAAGAATGGCAATGTATTTAGATGGTCTTTTCTATCTAGACCTCTTAAAAGATCTTTCCTATTTGGTCCTGAAATTACCCTGTAAAGAAGAGAAGGTGAGCATGTTTAATTCATTTTCTACAGAAGAAAACTAATATTGAGAGAAGTTAAATGATGTACATGGGTTCACAAAGCCAATTATGTATTAGAGCCAAAATTCACATCCAGCTCTTAATGTTTTAAAACCCATGCTTATCCTCTCATACTTCATAGGATTTTAAGACATGTTAATAATAGGTAAACTTGAAAAGGTGCTCTTAAAATTGTATTGTCAAAATATGAAGCTAAAAACATTGAATTCCATATTTTAGGTCTTGTTGAGTTGCTTTAAGATTCAATCCTGGGAGGTGGAAAGGAAATTTAGAAATGTTAAATCAATTTTCAAAAATATCCTACAAGAGAATCATCACAACTAACACATAACTTAGAAACTAGATTCTTACCCCATATTCTCTGCTTACTCATTTACAGAGTCACCTACCAGTTCCAATCTTCTTTTCTACTCATAGTTCTTAAATTCTTAATTCATAGGATGGGCACCCATCAGGTATATAGCTCTGATATGACTGAAAATAGAACTGAATACGTGAGACTACTGTGAATACTAAGGCACATTTTTGATGGAGGTGGAGATGTACTTTAGTTTCAGTCTGCAGAACCAGGGAACATGAAAGAAAAAAGTCCCTCCAAAGCCCAGAGTACTCTCTCCACTGAAATCCAAATGGGGACTACAACTGTGAATCCTAAAATACAGCTTCCATAAAAGGGAATCTTTTTGGACACATATGGCAGCTCAATTCTCACAGTGCCAGGGCCACTGGTATATGTGGACTTTGGGCAGAATCAAGAACTCCTTAGAGTTAGCAGGTCATGCTTTTGGCTCTAGCAACTCTACTCTTCATCAAGATTACTTCACAAGAACCAGAACCAGAACCAGAACCAGAACCAGAACCAGAACTGACCAGTTAGAAAAGATATGAAATAGAGTGGCTCAAATGAAATTATTTCTTCCATCTAATTCTCTAATTTATCTTCGATCTCACTGAATAGTACAAGAAAACTGACTTCTACCATCTTTAAATTAGAGGCATCTAAACTAAAAAGTAGTATTTTGATTCAGAGAATGTTTTAAGTATATCCTTGACATGTCCAGGACAGTCTGGTCTCCCGCACAGGGGAAGTTTATTTAGAGATACTCTATCTTGAATCATCAAAGATGTGGATAAGTCCCTTGACTATGCAATGATTTCAAGTCCCTATCTCTTTTGGGTGTGTGTGTGAGGAAGACCAGCCCTGAGCTAACATCCATTGCCAATCTCCTCTTTTTTTGCTGAGTAAGACTGGCCCTGGGCTAACATCCGTGCCCATCTTCCTCTACTTTATATGGGACGCTGCCACAGCATGGCTGACAAGCAGTGCGTCAGCAGGCGCCAAGGATCCGAACTCACAAACCCTGGGCTGCCAAAGCAGGAACTTAACTGCTACGCCACTGGGCTGGCCCTCAAGTCTCTATCTCTTGTACTCAGTATTAAATAATTTGAATTTGCAATTTCTGGCAATTCTTTTTTTTTTTATTAAATAAATGTTCTATATATGTATATATATTTTTTTGTCAGTACCTGGTTTTCTAAGATCTAGTTGAGACATACTGAAGTTGAAATTTTTATTACTTTGAAACATGTAAAGTTCTAAGATTACGTGTTCATGATAATGAGCAACAGAAAATATAGTACTTCTTTCAAAAACGAATTTAAACAATTTAAGAATAAATAAAAATAATAATAAATAACAAAATGTAACTTTTGGAGTATAAAACATTTGATAAAACACATAATTTTTAATTTCAGTGAATACTTAATTAACAAAAGTATAGTTGGAAAAGGATGACTAGGTGACCCATTTCTGGATGGGTTATTCCTTCTTTCTCTGTCAACAGAGAGCTACACTGCTGTCTGCAGATTCCTTCCATCATATTCTCTGGGGGAAAAACACCTACATTTGTCTAGAATTTGAGACTCAATGACTGAGAAGTAAAACTGAAAGAAAACACCTGCCTGAGTTATAGGTCCACAGATTCACCTTCCCTTTATTTTGTTTTCTCATCCAGCTTCATTAGAGCCTCATACAATGCTCACAGGAGTTCACCTCTCAACACCACGGTGCCGGTCACTTTTCAATACCAGGGATGAACATAAGGTAACACTTAGGAAATTATAGGTAAGCAGCAGTATCCTGGTTTAAGAGACACAGTAGGGTTAAAAATAACTCAAGAGTAGCATCTCCAAAAATAACTTGAGAGTTTATTTGGAGTAGAATCCAGCTATTTCTACCTTTTACCAGTAATTGCTCGTCCTTTGTTTAGAGAGCAGCCAAATCAACAGTGTAGGTCAAGAGAATGATGGATGTCATGGACAGAATCTGTATATCTCTAGGGAGACTCTTAGCAAACCCTGAAAGTTAGACAAGGTTAAATGAGGTAAAGAAGCAAACTTATTAAGCTATATATATTTGACTCAGCGGAAATTTTAACTTTGGCAGTAAAACTATAAAACAGCATAAGGAGTTTCCTTAGCCTGAGATAAAAAAATCGTAGCCTTTACAGAAAGTGCCAAGGTGGCTGGCATGCAGCTCCAGGGTGGACCTTTTGTATGAAAAAGGAGGTTGCAACACAACTGAACTGTGGAAAGATTAACACAGATTTCTAGACACGTCAGGGCCTCAAAGAGTGGGAGCAATGAACTGACATTGCCTTTAAATAACTGAAAAATTTCTCCATTCAATTTCTGGAGAAAATTCTGAGGGGAGAGGAGAATGTTTTATTTATCCCTTTCCCCTTTAGCTGATGATGAGGAAGTAGCTGCAAAAGACTGCAATATAATTCTTTGAACTGGGAACAGTTAAAATGCAGGGATTAAGCTGGAGTGCTTTCTTTTTCTTCTGAAGAAGAGGGCTGAGGTGGTAACACTGGGACTGACTGCTCTCTGACCCCAAGCTGTTGTGGTCTATTTGCTTTCCATGGCCAATCAGAAAGGAGCCAGCCCTCCCGGGAGAGCAATCCTCTTTTGCCAATGAGTATCCTGAAGGCCATGAGACCCTAGCTCTTAAGAATGGCTCCACACTTCTATAGGAATCTACAGTCAGCTCCACTTCCAGAGGCTTAGAATTCTCAGGCAACATTTCCAGCTCATCCAAGCTTGGAATAAAGATAAAGAAACCATGTGGATCCTAGCTTGGGTGGGCTGTCTTCATATTTGACCAAGAGGGAACAAGATGATATAATTCAGGTACAGCCTCTGACCTGATCTAGATATGAACTGTACAGCAGGATGCTAGTACTTGGTATTATATCAAGGCTATGGTGGAGGTGCAGGTTCCCAAAGTGGTAGAACTGGAATGAAGGGGGTAAGGGTACAGGAGTGAAGAGAAAAATCCCTAGAGGATGATCTTGTGGTATATAGTGTACCTCTGGCTCAGGCCAGAACTGGTACCTAAGCAAGAGATACATATGTCCATCAAATCAAGGGAAGTGATACTTGTATCCAGCAGATGGACAATGTGACACTGGGCTCAATAAGGCATCTGTAACAATTTCAGCAATTTCCAAACTGTCAGTAACTTCCAAACTGCAGATATTAGACCTGCCATGACCCTGAAGAGTTCACTGGAGAATCTCAGGCTTGAGCCTGGACTGGATTTCCATGCAGTACTTAGGGAAATCGTGGGCAACTCATAGCATCATCAATCATGGCCAGTTGCAAAAATGGCTGCACAAGCCACTCAGGTTGACCTTTCCATACACAGAAATTAGCGTGTGGGTGTAATTGAGTCCTTCTGTACTAGTTATGTATGTCCCAATTCATTCATGTCATTCAAGAGTGTATACAGATGAAATCAGATCCTTTTCAGACATACGGCCTTAGAGGAATGCCTTTACATTCCTACAGCTTACTGTCAGCCATAAAGATTCCTGAATGTGCTCAATTTCTGAATGGTTGAAGAGTTCAGAGACATGAAGCTACCTCTACAAAAATGTCCCTAACTCATTGATACAAACCTCCAGATTCTTCCTTTATACCACAAGCAATGCTACTATAGGTTTGTACTTGGCTAAATCAACTAGCAGAAAGCTGCTTTCAAAGTTGAGCTCACTTCATCCATCTACAAATAATTCCAAATTTCTTGAGCCCTCAGTAAAGAACTTCCTCAGGACCTAACAAAAAAAATTAATGTGCAATGTCTACTCCTATTTCAAACTTTTAAATCTGGTCCCAGAGTTCTATTCAGACTACATCCTTATCTGGGCTCTGATTCAGATTTCAAGCTTCTGACACCATATAGCTAGTTGATGAGAACAACAGAGTACAGGGTGAGGAGAGAGTGAAAGAGGACCACAGTAATAGTCTCCTAATTGGCCTTCTGTCTTTAGTCATTCTTTTCCTTATTTCATCCATCCAGGATATCACCAAATTAGTGTTTCTAAAAAGCTCCATTTCATGTTTTTATTTTCTACTTTTTGCTTATCAGTATATTTCTAACCTTTCTAAAATGGACATATATAGGGAAATTATTTTTAAAAGTCAGAAGAAAAATTCTGCTTTCATTATATCATTCTCAGACTGTAGTCCAAATGAACAACTCACCACCATCCAAGCCCCCACTGCCTCCCTATTCTGACCATTCATTGATCTTCCACAATGAATCCTGCACTCTAACTGATCTATTCACATCCCTTGAGTACCTATCATCTTTTTACCCATCCTGCAATTCTGCTCTTGCTCCTCTACCACAATGTACCTAAGCCCTTCCCTTACCAAAATCATCTTCACCCACATAGATTCCTATGTGGCTATTTACAGCTACTGCAGACCAAAAGAGATATTGTCTCCCTCCTTTTAACTCCCCCCAAAACCAAGAGTCAACTGATAATTTACTAGCATAGATTATTAGCTGTTTTCCTATGTAAACACTATATCTACCTATATCTCCACTAATCACATTAAACATTAAGGAAAAGGAATGTATCTTTATTTTTCTTCTTGGCACATAATAATATGCTCAACAAATGTTTGCTGCATGAATCCCTAAACATACATACAATGGTTTACATATAATTAAACCAGGTATCCAATAAATATTTGGTGTTTACATGATTAAGGGAAATGACTGCAAAGACTTTTGCCATTAAGCTACTGAAGGGTATCCTATCTCTTTTATAAACATGTTATAGAGTGTTTTAAAGCTTAAGGAATGTTGGTATTACTCAAGGGTGGGTTAAAGAGTAATGGAAACAGTTAAAACTGAGTGTGAAAGATAATTTGTACCTTGGCATACTTGTAATACTTTTTAAAAGGCTCTAAATATATATTTCAATTATTTAATGTGTATATTATTACTTTTCAAAGCTCAACTCTAAACAAAGAGTTCTCATTTATAGAGAAAGTATAATTGTGAAAGAATGCTTGCTCTTTTCTCTATGTTCTATAACCACAACCAAGGGAAGTCTGTCAGGACATACTGCAATGCCATAAGCCAGGCACCCTCTTGCTTATTCACACTGCTGGAAACCTAATTAAGCAGCAATAAGCAATTCCCTGCATGCTGGCCTTGGAAACTCCTAGTGTAAGCAAAAATACAACAATGTGAAAAAGTTATGCAACCCTCACCATTTATTATTACCTCAGGAGTTATTAAGCACCAAAAATCAAAAAGAGTTATGTCACCAACTAAATTTAAAGAGGACTTTTTAATTTTCTTCCTTTAAAACAGATGAGATCTGTAATAAAATGTGTTCCCCCCCCTCCTCCCAGTAAATATTTATTTTCAGAGAATCATCACTTTAATTCAGAGGAAAAATGTTAATTTTAAACTTCTAGGAATGTACCTTACCTAAAACTGAAATTATCTCAAACAAGTACAAGACATCTTTTTAAAAAGGGGAATTACAGAGCATATATCAAACCAAACACTTCATCCTATGATACATATTATGCTATATTTTACTTTCAAGTAAAAGTACTGCTTTTTGAAAATCTGCCATCACAAAATTTCAAGGAGCTCATTTGCAAATGCCAAGGGGATACAGCACATTACTATAACTCTAATTGATTTTAGTTTTCCAGCCACCAGGTCAGAAAGAGGAATATTTAATGTAATAATGAACACATTGCAAGAAACATTTTTAGATACCTCCTTTAAAAAGAATGAGAACTTCAGATTACGCAGGTTCAACAATCTAAAAAGAAGAGAAAATTAAAGAAAAGGTGCATAGCCTTTCTCAGAAAAGGCAAATGAGAGAAGCCTCAATTTTTTAAAATACCAAGAATTTAGTCCAATTTGCAAAAGTAATTATATTTGAAAAACATTGGTGATCCAAAGGAAGAGAACAAAATGAAACTACAAAAACCTGTTGAATTTGACTATGAATCAACTCATTTTTGAGGCTACAGTAGGAGTAACTAAAAGAGCACTAAATTGAGATTTTCATTAGAGTGACAGACTTTGATTATTAATCTCTGAGAGGAGGAGTACTAATTGTAATTACTTGTGGTTCTATGATTCCTCTTGAGGATTTCTACATCTAAGTACCTGAGAAATAATATTCCATGGTTTTCTTTTGCTGTACTGTCTTTGTCCATTTTTGTTATCAGGGGTAATACTAGCTTCACAAAATGAGTCAGGAAGTGTTCCCTCCACTGTTCTAGAAGAGATTGTGTAAAATTGGTGTTAATTCTTTAAATGTTTGGTAGAATTCTCCAGTGAAACATCTGGAACTAAAGATTTCTTTTTCAGGAGCTTTTAAATTACAGTGCAATTTCTTTATGGTTAAAGGGCTATTCAGTTTATCTATTTCATCTTGGTTGAGTTCTGGTAGTTTTAGGTTTTCAAGGAATTGATTCATTTCTTCTAAATTATTAACTTAAGGGCGTAAAGTTGTTTATAGTAGTCCCTTGTTATCTTTTTAATGTCTGCAGAATCTGTACTGATACGCCCTACTTCATTCCTGATATCAGCGATTTGTCATCTCTTTTTAAATTTTTTTCAGTCTTGCCAGAGGTTGACCAATATTATTGGTTTTTTAGAAGAAATCAGCTTTTTGTTTCATTAATTTTATCTATTGTTTTCTTTTTTTATTACTGAGGTATATTTGACAATTAAGAATTGTATTTACTTAAGGTATATAATTTGATGATTTGATATACATATACATTCTCAGATAATAATTACATTCAAGCAAATTAACTTATCCATCTCTTCAGATAGTTAACATATTTCCTTTTGGGGGCGGTGAGAGCACTCAAGATCTGCCCTCTTAGCAAATTTCAAGTATACAAGAATGTATTATTAACTATAGTCACATTGCAGGACATGAGATCGCCAATATTTATTCATCTTGCATAACTGAAACTTTGTACCTCTTGACCAACATTATCCCATTTCCCCCTACCCCCAGTCCCCAGCAAGCACCATTTTACTCTCTGCTCCTATGATTCAGACTATTTTAGGTTCTAAATCTAAGTGAGACCCTGACATGTTTGTCTTTCTGTATCTGGCTTATTTCACTTAGCATAATGTCCTTCAGGCCCATGTATGTTGTCACAAATGGCAGAATTTACTTCTTTTTTAAGGATGAATAATTGAATAATATTCTATTTTTATATAGAGATTGTCTCAGTGAAGTGTTTGGGTTGATACTGTTTGGGGACCTTTGAGCTTCATGAATCTGAGTGTCTATTTCTCTCTCAAGATTTGGGAAGTTTTCAGGCATTATTTCTTTTAGGCTTTATTTATCCCACTTTCTTACCCTCTTCTCCTTCTGGGACTCCCATAAGGCATATATTACTTATACCATATATTACTTCTCTTTATGGTATCCCATAAATCCCATAAGTTTTTTTCACTCTTTTTTCTCCTCTGCCTGGATAATTTCAAATGACCTGATTTCAAGTTTGCAAATTCTTTCTTCTGCTTAATCGAGTCTACTGTTGCAGCTCTCTATTGCATTTTAAAATTTCATTCACTGTATTCTTCAGCTCCAGAATTTCTGTTTGGTTCTTTCTTACGATTTCAATCTCTTTGTTGAATCTCTCATTTTGAGTATGTATTGTTTTCCTGATGTCATTGAGTTGTCTATCTGTATTCTCCTGTAGCTCACTGAGCTTCCTTAAAACAATTATTTTGAATTCTCTGTTAGGCAATTCATGGATCTCCATTTCTTTGGGATCAATTACTAGAAAATTATTGTTCCCTTGGTGGTGCCATTTTTCCTGGATTTTTCATGTTTCTTATAGCCTTGCATTGATGTCTGTATACTTGAGGGACCAGTCATTTCTCCAAGACTTTACAGATTGGCTTTGGAGAAAGCCTTGGGGAAAGACCTTCACCTATGGACAGATGTGAAGGCACTGGCTGAGCGGGGTGCAGTGTCTCTGGCTCTACAGGGTATGGAGGAGTGGGTCTGGGTCCCAGGAGGGTGAAGCAGTGTAGTCTCCACAGAGCTCTGTCAGCTAAGATGAGCATAGGCAAAGACTGCAGGAATCCTCAGCAGCCACTACCATGGGTGTCCACAGTAGCAGCAAGGGCTGTTGGGATTCTTGGTGGTAAAGGCTGCTGGGGTCCTCATGCTCTCCTTTTCCCCCAGAGGGGTAAATATTGGCCAAGGAGAGCCTTCTTAGCATTGAGTCTGGCATGCAAGTGCACACATGGCAGCAGTGAGATCTGGGGAGTTTGTGCCAGTGATGACACAAATGTCTGGGGCATGCATACACATGGAGCAATCATGAAGCTGGGGTCTGGAATTTAGGAATGTATAGAACAACAGCAGCTCCTGGGACAAAGGTTTGGGCACACTCACTGTGGTGGTGCCACCAGTGTCCCAGGTGTGGGCATATGTGGAGCTGAGGTCCAGGGCTTGGGGGCACAGAATGACCACAGTGCCTGGGACCAGAGTGTGGGCACACCTGCTGCAGTGGTGATGCTGGTGTCCAAGGCATGTGTGCTGAGCAGCTGTGGAACCAAGGTCTGAGGCATGCATGTGGTTGTATGAGGAAAAGTGCTGACTCTAGCACTGGAGTGAGCGTGGTCAATCAGTGCTTTTCTTGGGAGGAGGGAGCACAGCAGTGGCTCATTCCCTCTAGGGCAGGGGAGTGCAGGAGCATGAATTCTGGGTAGCTCTGTCAGCTGGGTTCAGGGTCAATGAAGACTGCAGGGGTCCTCAATGGTGAGAGCTGCCAGTGTCCACAGGGTGACGAGGAGTGCTAGAGTCCCCTTGTTCTCCTTTTCCACCATGGAAGAAGGTCACACTAAGGGGATGAGGTGACACAGGCAAAATGCTTCCTACCCTTTTCTTTGCAGGATTCTTAGTTTCTGTGTTCCACGGGGTTTCTGCAGATTCCCTATTGTATTCTGGAGCTTTCCCAGAGCTATTTTCATTGGTATATAGTCATTTATTAATTATTTTTGTTGCTTGGGGCGGGGGGGATGAGCATTGAAATGTCCTAGTCCACCATTTACTGACATCACTCTCTATTGTTTCCTTATTTTTAGTTTTCTGATTTCTGTTCTTATCTTCATTACTTCCTTTCTTCTACTTGCTTTGGGTTTATTTTCTCTTTTTCTAGTTTCTTGAGATAGGAACTTAGGTTTCTTGAGGGACTAAGTTGGATTATTGATTTGAGACCTTTCCTCATTTCTAATGTGAGCATTTAGTGCTACAAATTTCCCTGTCAGCACTGGTTTTGCTACCTCTGGCATATTTTGATATTTTGGTATGCTTTCATTTTCATTCAGTTCTATGTATTTTTAAAAATTTCCTTTGAGACTTCCTCTTTGACCTATAGATCATTTTTCCCCCTGTTTATTTCTGTTATTGATTTCTACTTTGAACCCATTGTTGTCAGAGAACATACTCTGTATGATTCCAATTCTTTTAAATCTGTTGAGGTATGTCTTATGGCAGGATATGGTCTATCTTGGTAAATGTTCTACTTGTATTCTGCTATTGTTGGGTAGCATATTCTATATATGCCAGTTAGATTCTATTGATTGATGTATCATTCAGATCTTTTATATCCCTGCTGATTTTCTGTCTAGTAGTTCTTTCAGTTGCTGAGAAGGGAGTCCTGGGTCCATTTACATTTTAATATAATTTCCATGGTGGCTACATCCAACTTACTTTGATCTTTTGGTCACAGAATATTCATTAGTGAATTTTAAATGGGTGGGTATACTGAACATATAGTAGCAGTCACTGATTGGCTAACTTTCAGAAGCCAGGGACTGTCATTGACTCACTGACTTTCAGAAGTGTAGTTACTGGAGTGAGGCTGTTACTGACTGGCTGATTTTCAGAGGTATGGCCATTGGAGTGAGGCTGTCATTGATTGGCTGATTTTCACAGCATGTGTACTGATTCTAATTAGTGATGGTTACTTATTCATGACTTGGGACTTCGGGCAAAGAATAGTCTTTTCCTTTCTTGAATATAAAAATTAAGTACTTTTAATTCTCAGTTCCCTTCACAATAACCTGCAGGAGAGACCTAAAGGACTACACAGATCTATATTTCTGGACGTATGATTTTCAGCTAGTGCTGCCATTTAAAAATGATTTAAGTGTCAATTACTGTGGTGGAAAAATAGCTCTAACTGCAAACTTTTTATATTTTACTGAAAAATGCTGAATACGTGATATTTAGTGTATCCTAATAAAGTCAATATAGGACTTACAACAAAATCATTAAATACATGACATCTGGCTATCTTAACTGTGAGAGAATGTGTGTGTCTTGATACAGACTTTGGACCTCAGATAATAAGAACCATGGACAGTTTTGAAATAGGAGAAAGACAAGATTAGATTAATGTTTTAGGCAGGTGTGTGTGGCGGGGGATATCCTAGAGGGGTAAACACTAAAGGAAGGAGATTAGTTTAAATATAACAGTAATCCAGGGAAAAAAAATGAGATCCCTCAATTATTATAAGGATACTTCCTTAAACTAAGGGTGGGAGTGAGGATAGAGGAAGGGATTATAAACTAAAACAGAGTGTGGTCTCTGGCTAGTTTTAATCCCAAGGGTTTCAGTGTGATATCGTTCTCAATTCCTCTTTAATAGCAAAACTAATTCTGCTACACTATTTATAGGAAAAAAACCTAAGCTCCTGGAATTATTCTTAGTTTTAGGGATTCGGGAACAAGTTGGTTTGGCTTTTCAGTAGTTTTACTTCTTTAGTTTTTTCCATTTCTTGAGATCTCAAGAGCTATTACTAAAAGTCTACAGCTTTCACTTCATCTCTGCATAATTCTAAACTTTAGCCTAGAACAGTGACCAACTTTGTATAAACTCAAAGTGGCTTTCCTCTTTACCAGCATTCTAAGTTTGAATACCTCTACAGGATTGCATCAAGATATTTAAAATCCAGTCTCTTCTTTCAATGCATTCTTTATCTTTTGAGTATCTACAGCAACCACTTTCCCTATCCTCTGTAAGCCAAGAAAATTTTGAGTTTTACTTTCTATAATTTTCATTATGAAGAAAATAGAAATAGTCAAAATAATGCAGAACCCTGTGGAAATAAGGCTGCCTCTTTTAGCTTCTTTTGAGCACTTCTAGTATACAAAAAAGAAGTTATATGTTTAAGAAAAGTGAGGCGCAGGATGCCATCAGATGTTATCAAAAACTGCCAACAGAATAACCTTTGGCTTTACCACCATTGAAGAGTTGGCCATAACCTAACAGATGGATTTGAGGACAATAATCTAGTTTTCATTGCTTCACTTCACTTTTTGAAGGGGACTCAAGGACAGGGGTCCAGGTATATTGACAAAACGACTTAACATATAGTATACAATATATGCCTATACTATTTTAGGAATTAGTCATTGAATTTTTAAATCTTCATGGTATAAACACAGTAGTAAGAGATTTTTATAGTTGTGAGATTTTCTTTTTTCAATCTATGTCAATGTTTTAAATTATTTTTAAAATCTTTTCAGAACTTCTAACTAAGCTTGTAAAATACCAACTGGAGATTCAGGTATACTGCTAGTATTATTTAAACATATGCAGCTAAAATAACAGAAAGTAGTTACTGAATGTTAAACTTAAAAATTTACAAAGTGATGAGACAGAATCTGAAGCTTCAGTAGTAGTTAAGCTTTCCAAACAAGATGAATTAGTTAAGCAAAATGAGGGGAATCTAGCCAAGTACTGAAACATTGGAAGATGGATATCACACAGAAGCCCTCTACAGATCTATGTGAGGATGAAAAAAGTATATCTCAGAAACAGACAAAGAGTAGAGGTTTTACTCCTCTGAAAAACTTAGAGAATAGTTCTACTTGTAAACTGGCATGGAAAAATCAGGTTGATTATTATTACATATATCTCTAATACTGAGCATATAACACATTCATAAGTAAAAAAAGCTCAGAGTTTCTTCATTATTTCTATGTTAAAAATCCTGGTAGACAGAACTGTTAAAGTAAAGATTATAGAGCACTTTAACAACAGAAACTATCATTTTATAAACAATAAGTTAAGAAGGCAACTACTGTAATTAACATTATATAGCAAAGAGTTTAGCAATCTCAGATTGTTGAACTTCATTCCATAGATCATGCCTTCTACTGATTACCTTCACCCTGAGAGATTATTCATACAGGTTGTAAAGTGAACATGTGTAACATCAACTTGGGAAATGATCCATAAAGTTACTTCTAAACTCTAACCTCCCACGTTCAAAGAGCAGCACTCATGTCAAGCTGCCAAGAAGCACTGACGAATTTAACAAGCATTAAGCCTTCTAATAAGTTAGTGTTTTAGGACATATTTGTACAATTAAGGCTCGTGAAAGGAATGAGAAAAAATGTGAGAAATTAGAACATCCAATCTAATGTCAAATTATAGCTGGTGACAGGATGCCACAGAGACCTTCACAGAACCTAAACTGCATTTTAAGATCACCTTTGACTGGGTAAATAGTCTCTCTCAATGTGAAACTAAATTTAATCTTGCTAAAAGACAAAATAAATATGATCCTTTTCAAATATAATATACTAGGTAATAAACTGATGCATCTGAGGTCAGTTTAAATACTAATACTATGACTGCATATCCAAACTTTACAGAGAAATTTCTCATCTCTAAAAGAACTTAGGTTTACTCTCAATTTATGTTCTTTTAAAGTAAATCAAGCTCTACAGTATAAGAAATGCTTGCTCTTTTTATCACTTCCACCACCATAATAATAATAAATGCTAACATTCACTGAGAGCTTGCTTGCGATATGCCAGACACTGGGCAGGGACTTACCACAATAAATCTAGAAGGAAGCTACTGTTATTACTCTCACTTTTTACACACAGAAACATCACTGCTAGCACCATCAAGAATGAGAATTTGAATCCAGGTCTGTCTAATTTTAAATCACTATGCTAAAACTCAATTTTAAAAAGTGAACTTAATGGAAGCCTAGTGGCTTTGTTTTAATTTAACTGCTTTATTGTAATCCAAAGAATGCAATTTAAGAAAAACAAATAACCAAACAAATCAGCTCTATAAACCCTTTTCTCAGTTTTTGTAAAGCAATCCTGAATGGTTCTAACTCCCGCACCTTACCACAACCAAAAGAGGCATCTTTCAAAGAGCCTCCTATGAAAAAAGACTCAGAGCAAAGTTCCTATTCCCCTTATCATATATGGCACATGACAGGAAAGATCTGATGAATTTAGATCACCAGCAAATATCTAAACTTTGTTTATACTAGAACTTCCACTTCATACAGCCATTCTCCAGAACAGTGGTCCCTAGTACGTGTGTATGCGTGTGTGTGTGTGTGTGTGTAGGTGCGTGTATATATATAAGTCCCTATCTCAATATCTTTATACTTAGTAGGTTAATTATATGCACCACTGTCAACCTATATATTAAATACTTTTAGATAAATTAAATGTAAATAGATGGTCTAATAAGTTCTGTTACCCACTGGGTTATAGTATACTCCTCACTTTGCAGACAGTGGAGTGAAATATGCAGAATTTTTCCAGCTTCTTATTTCTCTAGGATTGCATCCAGACTCAACTATATAGTAGCTCAAGGACTTTTTTCTAACACTCAGGAGAGCCAGTGGAATGAATATCCAATCTGATAGTCCAAAGAGTTTTCAGGACAGGTCTGGAAAAGCCTTATTTTCTTTAAATTTACATTTAGTTCTATTCTTCAATTTCATGAACTTTTATCTTTAGGATAGAATTCCTTTCTACTTAAAAATTCTACTTTTATGCTAAAATAAATACCACATAGAATTGAAGCAGCCTATGTGAAGGAAACAAAGGCAGAACATCCTAAGTATAACCAATCACTAATATTTGTTAAATAATACCATGCACCAAGTAATATGTTAAACATGTCACATGTATTATGTCATCCAATTCTCAAAAAACCCAATGGAGGCTTGGAAACAATTAGGTAATTCCCACAAAATTATATATGTAGCATAGGAAGAGCAAGAATTAAAACCCAGGTTTATCTTAACCACTAAGATTAACTTCCAACTAAGCCCAACTATGTATGATTTCTCCAAGAAAAGATTATAATGACAACTAACATGTATTTATTATGTGTCAGTATTAACTTATTCTTGAAAATGATGCTATTTTCTGATAGTAGGATTAGCTATTATTCTGATTTATAAATAAGGAAACCAAGCACAAAGAGGTTAAATAACTTGTCCTAGTTCACAGAAGGCTAAAAAGTGATTGGAACCGAGGCATTCTATCTCCAGAGCCCCAGACTCTCAACCACTACACTAAATTAATATGTTTTTTCTGTAACAATTTCAGCCTCCTAAAAATTTAGCAAATTTACCATGCCCTGGTATCATATTACAAAATGAGCTTATAAACATGAAAGAGTACATACACATACATACATACATATGTGCATTACTGGTCCTATAGTTCTAGATTATTTGATGTTTAAACAAAATTATCTCTAGATTCTGCTCAAAACTTTCAGAGACAAATATTGCAGAGGCAAACTTCTATAAATTTGACCATTTTCTCCTCAGGGAGTTCAAATAGTTCTTCGATAAATAACATAATTTTATAACGCAGAGTGAAATATCATTACACCCACTTTGTGGGTAAAAAAAACTAAGTCATAGAAAAATTAAATGTCAGGCTGCAATTCAAAGAGTAAATGGCAGCACTGGGAATAGAATATAAAAGTCCCTAGATTAGTGGTATGTCTATAAGGTTATACTTCAAACTCTAGTTCAATTCAGGAGACATTTATGGGGCACTTACTGTATGGGATACATGGCAGACAATGTTGGGTTTGGAAAATGTTTAAAAAATCATCTTTAAATAGTTTAGAATCTGGCTGAAAAGAAAAAGACAGATGTATGAGGAATCATAAGTGAAGGATGAGGTAAATATTAATTAAAACTATAAGAGATTTACAAAGAAACCAAAAGAGGAAAAATTAGGCTCGGATTGACACACAGGGGAGAGCTTCAAAGGGAGGTGGCATTTATTCTGGACCTGAGGAACAGTTAAAATGTTCACATACAAATGTTGACAGAAGTATCATCATAAGCAAAGAAACGGTTTTCCCAAAGAATAGTTCAGAGATTATTGCACCACAGGGGACATGAAGAGGACAGTGAGACCTAAGAGTGGAAAGGCAGACTCACCGCAGATTGTAGAGCACATTTTCAAGCAGGCTAAGGAGTTTGGCATTTTCTTCTAGACTAAGGAGAACAAGGAGATTACACAACAGAACGTGACCTTCAAGGAGACTGCTCTGGCACCTTTTTAGAAGACTGATTAGGGAAGAAGGTACTAATTGGGTGTTTACTTGTTGAATCATAGTGTGCTTGGGATATGTGAAACCACGGGTTACTCATGGAAGATCTTCCTTAAAATTCATTTTACTGGAAGATTTGTAGAGCTGAAAACAATTATAACTTTTTGTGTTCCTTAAAAGTCTTTACACATGCGTCAGAGTCACACTTCCCAAAATGATCACAAACGATATGGAATAATATGTACAACTCACATGACAGCAGATCATTAGGGTTGTGCTCTAAGGCAGCACCACACTCCTCCTCTCTACTCAATAACTACCTCCCTCTCCTTCACTGGCTATTGAGAGTTCTAAGATGGAAATGTTTGAGAAACACTGTATAAGGTTTTAATAATGTAAGTGGGAAGGTATGACAATTAGAGGTAAAATGGGACAGGGGTGGGGGTGGGAACAGATGTTGGGTAAGGTAATGGTGGTCATCCCTTCCTTCTGCCTAGACTTGGTTAGGTGCCCGTCCTACAAACTTTCACACAACACTGTGCACTGCTGGCTCAGCAATGACCACATTATATCTAACTGCCTGTTTTCCTGTTTGTGTGCACCTCACTCCACCTCATAACTTCACCACCTTATAGACTGTCTTGGGTTACTGTTGTATTCCTAGTACTCTGCACAACTTCTGGCTCTAGTAAGTATTCAGTAAATGTCTATTGACTAAACAATTATAGCAGCAATAGATGAAATGGCATCATAATTATTCATATTTCCTTTTCACAGGGGGAAGAAACTAGTCTATCCATTCGACTTGAGAATCCTGCTCTTTTATCAGGGATTTAATCAGGCTAAAACTGAGAATGTACTCTCAGCCAAGGTGAGGGATACAGCCAAGGTGAGGTGAAGGTCAGACCAGAAGACACCTCGAACATAAGCCCCCCCCCCAAGTCCTGTCCCCACCAATTTCAAGAGTGCTCAGCTGTAGCCACTGGGTTGTCCTTCTAGTATCTCTAACCACCTTTCTGAACACTACTGAGTTAGGTAGCATGAGTGCACTGCAGTGTACAAAGCTGTAGCACATTCAAGGAGGTTGGGAGAGTTATTCTGTGTATTGCATTGAGGGATCACCGAAGGCAGCCTGTGCTATGTTAATGACACTTGCTCTGGCCTTAGCAAGCCAAGGAGTTAATGTTGTTTTATTCAGATGTGAACATAAATTTCACATTTATATGCTTACAGTTAAAATATTTAGTCTAGGGGCTGGCCTGGTGGCGCAGCGGTTTAGTTCCCACTTTGGCAGCCCGGGGTTCACAGATTCGGATCCTGGGTGCCAGTGGACGCACTGGTTGTCAGCCATGTAAAGTAGAGGAAGATGGGCACGATGTTAGCCCAGGGCCAGTCTTCCTCAGCAGAAAAGAGGAGGATTGGCAACGGATGTTAGCTCAGGGCTGGTCTTCCTCACAAAAAACATTAAAAATAAATAAGTAACAAATAAAATAAAATATTTAGTCTAGAGGGACTGGTTTTAAAGTAACATTTCTTAATGGAGTAATGGTATACCACTTATAAACCTAGTATAGCAGTGCCTCCAGATAATATGATAATATTCAAAATTCCTCCCTAGGGTCACGATAGTTACATAAAAGTTTTATTTTCAATAAAATCTTTTAACAAAAGCATAAAAATATATAGTTCAAAAATATGTCTCAATGCTAAGGGTCGTAAATATTTAAAACATAGGAATGTTTTAATGAGTTTTAACTAAAATTATAAATAAGGTTTGGGGAAAATGTGACTCTTCAAGTTAAATTTTGTCATCATAGGTTTTGAGATAGAGAAGACTGTAAGAAATAATCTTCCTTCTCTATTTATTTCCTTTCTTGAATCATTAAAAAAAAAAAAAAGTACTTACCGCATGTGAGGCATAGAAGAGAGCCCAGACCCTACCTTCATAGAGCTCACAGTATTGAAAAAGGGAGTAAGCAAAGAAAGAAACTTGCTCTAGACAATATGATTAACGCTGATGGTAGAACAAATAACTAAAGTTACAAGTAACCTTGTAAAAACAAATTAATAAATACCAAGTATGAGTGTCCCATTCAGTCCTACTAGCCTTATCAAGAAAGCTGTTTTTAAAGTTTACTAACTAGGTTACTTGTGTGGGCTATCGCAACTATTTCTTCCCCAGCATGTAGTACTTAAAATGAGAGAAAAACAAAAACAATAATTTTTTTTTGTATGTCATCGTTAAAAGTCATCATATAATACTTGGAAAAGTAAAATACAATTCTTTGTACTTTATGGTAGAATATTAAAAATTCTATCAGGAAATACTCAACAATAGGAAAATGGTTAAATACATAGAACAAAAGCTTTACAATAAAATATTATGCAGTCAAATATTATATTAAAAATATTTAGTGGCATGGGAAAATGTGCACCATTTGTTAAGTGAAATTAAAAAACAGGTTATCAACAGAGCATAGCAAATAAAAAATACACATGATTAGTTAGAATGGTAGCCCTACTTCTCCATGAAGAATCAGAAGCTTTTCTTGGAATTCAAGCAAAATAAACAGATTTTCTGTTTCCCATGGGAAACCTGTGGCTCTCCCACTCTGGTTTTGCGTATTTTCATTCTGAACAACCAGCACTTTATCAGCAGGAGAACGAAATCTTTCTATTTCATCTACCCACAGCTTCTTCCAGAAACGTGAAAATAAATTTGTTACATAGATGCTTTCTCCAATATCTGAATTTTCCTTATCCAAATGAATTTTATCAGCTTTCTCCTCATAAAAATAGAGCTGCCAACTTTCTTCTCTTCCCATTTTTAGTTGCCAGAGTTTTGTAAATGAAAATCTTTTCTTAAAGTAGAGGCCAATTAAAATGCTGTTTGCTTTCCTGCCCAATATCTAAGCTTAATGTCAATGGTACATTAATAATAGAATATTAAAATTTCTTGGTAAGCCCACAGATGCACTTTCTAGTCCTCCAAAATTCTTTTGAGATATACAGAGTGTAGAAATGGTAGAATACGGTTTAGAAAATTCCATAAACAAAGGAAAAATTTAAATTTCCTTTCAGAATCAGCAAGTGCAAGAATTGATGGTGCTATGTAGCATTCATTAAGCACCTCTGCCGAGGACTACCTGTAGAGGACTGGGGAGACAGCTGTACAGAGGTGACTCTGTTTCCCCAAAATCTTTCACCCATATCCACAAATGGGAAAGAGGGGTGCTCCTTAGGAAGATGGGTTCTTAGCAGCAGTGAGTTCAGGGCTACAGGCTCCACTGATTCCCCCAGTTAGCCTTTTGTCTTCTGAGAGGAAGACATGTCCCTTTACACCCACGCCAGGTTAAAGAAGGGTACCGACATAACTCTGCGTTTCTCAAATCTTATTAAGCTACTTTGTACTTGGTTCAACCTCATAATATGAACTGTCACAGCAACTCATTTAACTGCCTCCCACATATAATGTTAGTCTATTTTTAATTGAAACTTCACCAAGTTACAAGAAAACTGGCAAACTGCAAAAACTCAGCTGGAAAGACATTTCTGAAATTATCTTGATGGTTTGGTGAGGGAGACAGAAAAGGCACTCACTATTTCAAAGAAATCAATAAATGAGATTGGTTCTTTTAAGTCAAAGAACCAACTTCAGAAGCAGCAAGATAAAATTTCAATATCTCCTCATGCTTTAAAACTTAAAATCTCCTTGGTTTTAGATCTATTTCACCCTATATTACCGAAGAAAATTGTTTTCAAGTTTAAAATAAACACACATCTAAATCTGCCCTTTTCCCTATTGAAAGAAAAAATGAATTACTTAAAAAGGTCTAGGGTGAAACCATATCAGGCAATAATTCATATACTCCACCTCCTGCTCAAAAGAAATAATATTTCTCGCTAAATGTTAGAAAATTTCCTTCAAGTGACTATAAAATATTTTTATTTTAACATAATACACACTCTTTTCCAAAATATAGTTTTTTCCTCCTCTAGTCAATGACTTAAGCTATTACCTAAAAGCAACTATCAGTTTGATCTAAACGTTACCATTTGTTAACCTTATTACTCTTTGTTTTGAAGAAAATCAATTTTTTAAAGGAAAAAAGTATAATTCTTCCTACATGAAAGAAAAATGCTTAATTTTCTGTCTACTTAATGCATCATTCTCAATCATCCTGGAAATGTGTCACAATTTCATAGAAGGCACATAGTCATTGTCTTCTTCTCTCCATCTCCCCACCCTCCCTTCCTCTGTCTCCCTCTCTCCTCAATCCTTTTACATATACACACACAGTTGCAGAAGGTTAAAATTATTTTTCCCTTGGAGTTTTTCACTTAAACTGCCCCTTTAAGGAAAGTGATATAAACACTTTTTGAGAAAGGGCCATAATTAAATTCCAGAGTGCTTTTTTCCCTGATTCTGGAGTATTCATTTGAATAAATTCTCCAAATGCAGACCTCACCAACAATTAAAATACTGATGAAAGGATATTTCATCAGTAATTTCCAAAGTCCCAGAGGAGAGAAGCAACGTCTAAGCATAATTTCACATAACAAGCATGAAAACTTCAACACCTAGAATCATGACCCCATTTTAACGCAAAAACTCAATCTACTGGAACACATAAAGGTTATAATCTCCTAAAAGCAAGGGACACAACTAAGAAATTCAAAAACCTTTGAATTTCATTTGCCTTCACACACACCCACATATCCAAGGAGACTAACAAAATTGAATACAATTGAATCCTACACACAGAATGAATGAATACCCATTTCCTTATGTGTCTTTTTGCCTATTTCCTTTTAACTTCTAAAAATTTAATCTTTAATAAAATCAAATTCTGGACACCAGAATCAAGCAATGTTTAAATCTAAGTGAAAATAAGAGCTCTGTAGAGAAAAAACAAATTCACATATACTCTAAACTTTATCACAAATAAAAAGTGCTACTTCTACACAAGTGCAAAAAGAAAAAAGAAAGCTAGTTAACCCTCCTTAGAATTGTCTGAGTTTAACTTTAGGATCAAATACCTAATTAGAACACCAGCACCCATAACCAATGCTTTGTCTGTTTCGACATTAATCACAAAAGTAAGCATTTTGACTTTTGCCCTCCAGATTATACTGAATCTCTTTCCTAACAACATTGTGTGCTCTTGTTGCATTCTGGTCAAAAACCTCAAATATAATTCTGATAGGCACTATAAAGTTATAGAGATGATTATTTTGTGTGCATTGTTTATTTTTGGCTTTAACCTCTTTAATTTCATTTTTTACTTTCATTTTGTTAAGACTCACTGGATCATAATCTAATCCTTCAATCTCCTACTTATACCTACAATGGTCAATTATTTTCTTTCATCCCAAAATGACCCCATGAAATCAGAAAAGTTTGTTTAGAAATATTTAAGTAACCAATTCATTCTTGCTTATTTCTGATATCATATATAGAAACATTTAAAAACACAATCTTGGCATAAAATTCAGGAGTTGGAACACACTAGTACCTTTTGTTCCCCCACAAGTTCAGGGAAACAACTGGTTTCTGATAAAGGATATGCTTGGTGGGGAGTGGGATGTGGAATGATGGTTTACACAAATAGATGGCTTACAACACATGTGAAGCCAGAAAGGAACAGAATCATAATTTGGGGAGACCGATTAAAAAAAAAAGCAAAACAAATATACAGAGATACTCTCCAATTTTTTATTCATATATATACATATATGTATTCATATATAAAAATGTATTTATATGTAATATATAAAGTATTTTAAAAGAATAAATATAATATATAATTATAACTATATACACATATACATAAAGAATTATAGCTGGTAAAGAGGAGAGAAAGAAAAAAGATTATACCATGGAAAAAAAAAAAGAAAAGGCAGGCGGGGGGTGGGGGGCCCAGTAGCATAGTGGTTAAGTTCATGCACTCCGCTTCGGCAGCCCAGGGTTTGTAGGTTCAGATCCCAGGTAAGGACCTACACACCACTCATCAGGCCATGCTGTGGCAACGTCCCACATACAAAATAGAGGAAGATTGGCATGGATGTTAGCTCAGGGATGATCTCTCTCAAGCAAAAAGAGGAAGACTGGCAACAGATGTTAGCCCAGGGCCAATCCTCCTCAGCAAAAAAAAAAAAAGAAGAAGAAGAAGAAGGGGGCAGACAGGGCCATACTTGTTCAGTGTTCAAGTGATTAACAGTACTCTTTGATGCTGAATGGCCTCCTCTGAACTTTCCCAAAGGTCACTTTTGGATTAGGGTTGGCAAATTTAGCAAATTAAAATACAGGATATACAGTTAAATTTGAATTTCAAATAAACAATGAATAATTTTTTAGTGTATATATGTCCCATGCAATATTTGGGACATAACGTATACCAAAAAATTATGGGTTGTTTATCTGAAATTCAAATTTATCTGAGAGTCCTCTATTTTATGTCTCAAATTTGTCTTGGATGCTTAGTAAGTATTTGCCACTTACTTGAATCTAGCTCCTTCTGAACAAATAACAACAGTATTAAAATTTGAAATTACAGGATCCCAACTCCAAATAGGCTAATAATGAATTACCGTTTTAA
This sequence comes from Tapirus indicus, assembly GCA_031878705.1. Lineage (NCBI taxonomy): Eukaryota > Metazoa > Chordata > Mammalia > Perissodactyla > Tapiridae > Tapirus > Tapirus indicus. The sequence continues at coordinate 84,733,294 of CM062922.1, forward strand.
AGACTACAATGCCAAATATCTAGTTTCCTGTTTGTCAGTGGATAGAAAAGAGACTTGGGTTTAAAGCCCCAGCTGTGTGACACTGGGCAAATCATTTAACTTCCCTCTAAGCCTCGTATTTCACATACTAGTCTAAGGTTTAAAAAAAAAAAGAGGCTGTTGGAAAAATTGGAGATAACGTATGTAAAGCACCTTATACCACTCCTAAAAGGAGAAATGCTGACATTATCTGAATGTATTCCTGCAACTGTACATTAAAAATCCACATGGCACTGTCAGCAAAATTGGTTTTTATATATTTATTATAAGCTTCCATTGAGTTCCTGAAATCATATATATAAAACAAAAATGTTCATAAAATACTAAACAAGAAAAGTCACACAAATTAAATTACCATGATTATAAACTAAAGATCATACTAAAGGCGATAACCAAAACCACCCTCTTCTGCTGAGCAAAATTTCTTTTGGCTTACTGATACAATAATTCCGTTTCTAAAATTCAATTAAGTTAGGTTATCTTTATCTTTCTAAATCATCAAAGCTTAAGTATTATAATTATTGCACTAGGATCTATTCCTAGTTTTTTAAAATTTAAACTATCAAATTAGTTAAAATTTACTAATTTATTTGTTATAACAATCAACTACGACAACTACAAATAGGTCAGGCAAATGTTGCTTTCAAGCAGATTACACTCACAGCACTAGTGAAGTACTTTGTTGACAAGTCTGTCCCTCAACTAACAGTTAATAATAAAGTATTATAATCAATCCTCCCACACCCGCACTGTACTCACTTAAAACTCTGCACAAAGCCCAAAATCTACCTGAGTATAAAATCCACTTTACTATCAGATCTGCTCTGGGTAAGAATTTAAATTAGAACTACTCAGCTTAACTTGCTGCTTTGCATTAGTCTAAAAGCAACAAGGAGCTTTCCTTTTTTCAAGGAAAAAAAGTTGCAGGAAAAAGTTAAGTAAGGTAAAAACTGAAAATTGGATAGCTCTTATTTTGGGGAAGTAAATTTCCTAAAGAAAGGAAAATTCATATTGACAAGGAAATACCAAAAATAAATTCCAGAGCCAAAAATAATTTATTTATGGAGTATTGACATTTTGATCAGCTAATAAATTAATGACATTCTGGCACTGATTAGATTTTTAAAAGATGTTGTCAGTGACTGACAGGCTAAATTAGATATATTTTATTAATTTACCTTTAAAAAATATTTAAGTGTCTATTAGGTACAATAAGACAAAGGAAAAGACAAGTGAAGGTCCTAGTAAACTACCCGAAAATAAGCACATGGAAAATGTTAGTTCTGTTACCTAACTCTCCTCTGACTCCACTCATGTATTATGAGGCATTCAAATGTGAATATAATGTAGGTTCACAAATATTCACAATGGAGAGCTGAATATGAGAAGTATTTAAAGAAAACTACAAACCAAGTTCTGGTGGAGGAAATTATATTCATGTGGAGATGAGGCATCTGAACTGGGTCTTAAAACACAGGTACTATTTTGATGGATGGAGATAGTCAAGAGAACTTCAACAATAAAGACAGTGGCATACAGAAGAGCAGGAAAGCACAGGGGATATTCAGAAACCAAAAAGAGTAACAATGGGTGAGAACAGTGGTCTGCAGAGCTTTTCTGAAATGGGCCAGATAATAAATATTTTAATCTTTGTGGGCCATTTGTATCTACTGCAACTACTTACTCTGTCCTTTTCTACAAAAGCAGCCTAAACAATAGTAAATGCATGAGTGCTGCTGTGCTCCATTAAAAATTTATTTATGGACAGTGAAATTTGAATTTCATGTAATTTTCTCATGTCATGAAACATTCTTCTTCTTTTTTTTTTTGTGGGGAAGACCAGCCCTGAGCTAACATCTGTTGCCAATCCTCCCCTTTTTGCTGAGGAAGACTGGCCCTGGGCTAACATCCGTGCCCATCTTCCTCCACTTTATATGGGACGCCACCATGGCATGGCTGACAGGCAGTGCGTCGGCGGGCGCCTGGGATCTGAACTCGCGAACCCCAGGCTGCCAAGCGCGAACTAAACTGCTGCGCCAGCGGGCGGCCCCAAACATTCCTCTTCTTTTGACATTTTCCCACCATTTAAAATACAGAAAACCATTCTTTGTTCTCAGGCCATACAAAAGCAAGCAGCAGACCATATTTGACCCACAGGTTGTAAACCCCTGTTTGAAATCCCGAATAATCTGTACCTAATAATAACAGTTTCAATTTTCTCTTTTTTTTAAACTATATCTAACAATATTTAAAGTTTTATTACTTTTCATTTCCCTACAACTGAGCTCATTTTACTTAAAGAAAACAACAGGTCAGAAAAAGAACCTTTGCACTTCACATTTTAACCATACTTAATCTTACTTCTTATATATCAATAGGCCTATGTTCTCTTGATTTTAATTTTCCTCACTGTTTAGGCATTAAATTTTTTTCTTAATTCCTCTACTAGGTCTCATTAAGTGTTTTATTGCTTCTTCCTGCTTTTCTTTGTACAGCTTAACTAATTATAGTTATCACCGTTTAGTCTTCTTCTTGACCACATACTTATAACTTTTTTGTTTCTTGAAGTTTTCTTGACAACAATGATTGCATTCCATTTCATTGTACTTCTGATTTTAAGATAGTCTAGTCATTGCCTCTACCTTTTTGATTTGAATACTTATAGAATCTTATTAAGAGTCCCCAAAGCTTTATCTATTGAAACAGAAACGCCCTTACCCCAAATTCACCTGTTTTCATCTTCCTGGAATATTAAGATCTCTGACCATAGTAGAAAGGTTCATCCATATGGACCTCACAATGATAAAGCAAAAAACTTACCATATTCAAAAGTTATACTTGGGTAAGGGGACCAAAAAACAAAACTTTTGCAATTAAATTAATCAGAGAGAATAATATTTTTATTAAAAACAAAAAAACTACTTTTATTTTAAACTTATTTTTATTATTTATAAATTATAAATATTTATTTTAAAATAATTTACTTAAACTTTATTGCAAATCCTTTACATATGTGTCTTATAATGCAATATACCAAAATTAGAAGGAAAAAAATTTTGAAAATCATTTCAAAAATTATTTTGTCTTAGTGTTCTGAGAAAAGAGAATAAAAGATATAACATGGCATACATACCTTGAAACAAATTGTAATTTAAAAACCACCACTCGCCTTCACATCTCAACAGCTAATATACCTAGATTTTATTCTTTGCCTTGTAATTACAGAATCCAATTGTGTATCCTAGTAATTAATAATACCACAAAAGGCTAACTATTATCCACAGTTGACCTAAGTACAGCTAGTAACTGTTTGGAAAAAAAAATAGGAAAAGAGAGGAAGCACGTGTTTATAGCAAATGATTCATTGCTTTTTAGGAAATAAAATACTTAATGTGACATAAAAGTCCTCCCAAGGGGAAAGATATTGATGGTGATGGTAATTTTAATGACTGCTCATGTTGATCGTGTGTTTACCATAAGCCAGACGCTGTTCTTTATACTTTGCATGTAATAATCCTCACAACAACCCAATGAGGTAGCTGCTATTATTCCCATTTTATAGATGAAGAAGCTGAAACTCAGTTAAGGAACTTATCAGAAGTCACAGAGCTAGAAAGAGGCAAAGCCATGCCAGAAACTAGGGAAGTCTGGCTTCAAAGCCTGAACTCAACCACTACGCTATTTGTTACAAAACAAAAGAACTATATTTAAGGCAGAAGACTGTGGCTTTACAAATTGGAATCCAAACAACTATAGTTTTCAACTGTGGGAGTTTACATATAATTTCAATTACAGTAAGGTTTAGCATCTAATCACACTACAAACATTTTATATTATTACTTAGTGACAAGGCTAATATTTACTAGTCAACAGATGGTTGAAAGCTGTCTTAAAGTGATGCATAAGTATTATTTTGAAAATGTGACAATCAATGTGATGAATATCTTAAATAGGCATGAGTTGGCGAGTGGCAGATCAAAGAGTACTGCTATACTTTATAATTTAGATCAGTAGTTCTCAAAGTGTGGTTCCCTAGCCAACATCAGCATTGAGGAATCTGGTTCCTGGTTAAAAACCTATGTGTGATATTTCAGGCCTGACCAAACGCAATTACAAAGGCTTTACTAGGCAAACATTATGGGAAAAGCTGCAATCCCCAAACCAGACTTGGTGCACAGCCAAAGCACTGCAGCCTCTAAAAGGAGTTATAGTCATGGACTCAGGCCCCCTGGCCAGTCATGCTCTTTCCCCTGTTCACATTCCTAGGTCTCAGGGGGTGGGGGTGGAGGGTGGCAGGGGTACACAACAGGACACCATGAAGACACTTTTCCCCACTACTCAGTACTTTTCCACTCGAAGGTCTTCCCCTCACCCTCCCAGACCCCATCTGGAGCCTTTTGTTCAGGGCTCCCTCACCAGTGAGACAACACACATATCTGTGCTCATCCACCTGAGCCTCAACCAGTGTGCCCTTCCATGGGGGAAAATGGACAAGGGGCATCAGCATTTCCTCCATTTTTAGACTCTTGCTTATACCAAAGCAGTAAGCAATTAAAGGCTTAACTCTTTCATTTTTGGCTTGTTGCTTTAATTGCTACTCTGAAATTTGGCAGCTCAGGGTGCTCTCTTACCAGCTCAGCTGAGCTCCTGAGAAGTGTCACCTGGGAACTTAGTAAAAAATGCAAAATCTGAGGCCCTACCCCAACTGGACTGAGTAAGAAACTCTAGGGATGTGGCCCAGCAATCTGTGCTTTAATAAGCTGTCCAAGTGATTCTGATCAACACCGAACACTGCTTTAGAGAAAGTAAATAAATGATTTCTAGTTATTTCTTGAGGTATTTCCTAAGAGCACTTATGAGAGAAATGACCAACCAGAATTATAGCTCAGAAACTTCTGAAAGAAGTAATCTAAGGTTTATATCTGCTCCCTTGATCCATCATCCTTCCAAAAGGTTTGCCTTAATCTTTAAGATCCTTATCTTTACTCCTTTTAGGAAATGAGATAAATTCTTTCTTTTTTTAACTTTCATAGTTATATTTTGACTGATAACATTCCAAAAGAGAAAACTGTTTACACCTATACCTAAAAGATGCATGCAAATTGTCTAAAATGCAACAGACAGAGAACACTGAACAACAATTAACCTTATTGTCTTAGCTTGGGCTGCTATAACAAATTTCCACAGACTGGGTGGCTTAAACAACAAATATTTATTTCTTACAGTTCTGGAGGCTGAAGTCCAAGATTAGGGCACCAGCATAGTTAGACTGTGGTGAAGGCTCTCTTCTTGGTTTACAGATGGCTGTTTTCTCATTGTTTCCTCACTTGGGAGCGAGGAGGGGGGAGGGAAGCTAGTTCTCTTCCTCTTATAAGACACTAATCTCATCATGGGAGCTGCACCGTCATGACCCAATTACCTCCCAAAGACCCTACCTCCTAATTCCGTCCCATTGGGGGTTAGAGTTTCAAGAAAGGAAAGTTGGGCGGACACAAACATGTAGTCCATAACACTTACGGTACCAAACTAAACTGTGGCATTCAAAACTTGTATTTTTTCCTTAAAAAAAGGGGGGATATAAACTATACTTCCTTTCAGCTTTTTACCATGGTGTGAGCATGACCTCAATGAATCGAATTAAACCAGTTCATTAGAAAAACCCTGGTAATAAGCTACAGGGTAGAAAACATGGTATTTTTGACAATTACCAAGACATTAGTGAACTAATATGACTAGGAGTTATGGCAGTTCATTATGTTAACTCCCAATCAAAAATAAAGTTTTAGAAATGGAACATTTATATGAAATGTAAGTTTCAAGCAACAAGTCAGAATACTGAAATGTAAGCAACAAGTCAGAATATTGAAAAATTCTCATAAAAAAAGGCAGGCTCGTCATATTATCTTTGACATTTGTCTATTTTATTAGTTCTAGTTTATTTTAACAGCTGTAGCTGTTATATGAATATATTATAATAGTTTATTAGTGTTGAGCTAAAAAAAGCAAACTGCATAAGAATACATACAGTATACCACCATTTACACAAAGTTTAAAAATATTCAAGTTGTGGGGCCAAGCCGGTGGCACAGCAGTTTAGTTCACGCTTGGCAGCCTGGGGCTTGCAGGTTCAGATCCCAGGTGCCCGCTGACGCACTGTTCGTCAGCCAGGCTGTGGCGGCGTCCCATATAGAGGAAGATGGGCACAGATGTTAGCCCAGGGCCAGTCTTCCTCAGCAAAAAGAGGAGGATTAGCAACGGATGTTAGCTCAGGGCTGGTCTTCCTCACACACACAAAAAAAATTCAAGTTGCTAAATGTTGTTTGGTGATATACACATATGTTGTATAGGGATATATAAAGTACAAAGACGTACATAGAAATGACAAATGCAAACTTCTAAATAGCGGTTGCCTTCAGGCAAAGAGGAAGAAGGATGCTACCAGAGAGGAGTACACAGGGGGCTTCCATTATATTTGTAACATTTACTTCTTAAACTCAGTTGTGGATATATGAATATTTATCACTTTATTCTCTATAGTTTTTAAACACATCTCATAACCCGACAAAATGGTATCAAGTGGCGTATATTCCTCAACTTGCTTTTCTCACTTCACATTACACTTTTGGTATTTATGTTGAGGGGTGTATTTTTGATTCACTCCTTTTTGCTGCTCCATAGTATTCCATTATCTGCAATACACTATCTGGATGGGACATTTCTATTATTAGAGTTATGTAATCACATAAGCTATTCATAGCTGACCCATGTAATATACTAATATTCTTTTTCTTTTTCCACAGTGTTTCTCCCAACCCCAGAGTGCACAGTTATCTTGTTTCGTTGTTTGCTTATTTTTCTATGTACCTAAAACTCTCCCTAATTTTGTAAATCTCCTCTCATAGATTCAAATACTCTGAATATTCTATCAACTTCATCTTTTTGGAAAAAATATCTCCCCAGATCCTTCTGAATTCTGATCCAAACCAGTTGCTCAACAGGCCTCCTATGCAGCTGTCAGGTTCAAATTCTCCTTTCCCTCACCCTGAGGGTTCTCTGCACCTCTCTCATGGTAGATCATCTATTTGACACATTCTATGTCTCTCTCTTTTTTCTCTCTTATTTTTGTGACGAACATTTCACAGTAGCTTCTTGAGAAAGGATGAATGGAGACCTAGCGCAATCTAAAAATGTCTTTAATCTATGTTCATATTTGATAATGTTGCTGGGTATAGAATTCTAGGGTGGAATTAATTATCCTTCACATATTTGAAGGTGTTGTTCCATTGCTTTCTAGCTTCCAGTTTTGCTATTGAGAACACAACCTATTTCTTCTCTCTGGAAGCTTACAGGTTCTTTTGTTTTTAGGATTCCATAAATACCCAATAATATACCTTCGCGTCTGTCTATTTTTATCCAATATGCTGAACACTTGGTGTGCCCTCTCATTCTGGAAACTCACGTCCTCAGTACCAGAAAACATCCTTGAAATATTTCTTTTACTTTCTGCCCTCTATTTTTATCTCCTAGAACTCTTACTGTTCAAATATTGGGCCTCTTGGATTGATTCTCCAATATATTTTCTCTATTTTTTTATGGAGTTAATAACTTATACAATAAAGTACATCAAACTTAAATATATAGCTCAGAGAATTTTTACATGTGTAAACACCTAGGAAACCACATTCATATCAATACACTGTCCTGTGTTATACCCACACCTGATAGGTAGCCACTATTTTGACCATGACCATAGTTTTGATTGTTCTTAAAATTCATATAAATGGAAGTGTGCACTATACACTCCTTTGTGACGGGTCTCTTTTACTCAATAATTGCATTTTCAGATTCACTCATATTGTATGTGGCAAGTTTGTTCTTTTTAATGCTATAATCTAACTATTAAATTATCTATTCTATTTCCTCTCTCTCTGTATTTGTGTCTTTTTTTTTTTTTACTGGGAGACTTCCTCAACTTCATTTTCTAACCCTTTGTTCAATTATTTTTTAAAATTTTGCTGTTTTGTTTTTTTTCAATTTCTACTAGCTCATTGTAGTTCGCTGAATGTTGCTAATTACAGGAACACATATGTGTGTGTATAAATATATTGTTTTTTTCTCTTTTACTATCTCTTATCTCTCATGATGTTTTATTTTATTTTTTATGTTTTTTTTCTCCCTGAACATTCTCTGTATTTTCCAACTGGCTTTTATCTATTTGTTTTTTAACATCAATTGCTTCCTTCCAATGCCTAATGATATTTGGCTGTATGCTCATATTTAAGAGTAAGGCACTGGTTTCCCCAGCTATGCAGGACACTTCCAGAAAAACCCACTTCTTTCTTGCACCATCCAGAATACTGAAGTGTGCTACATGACTGGTGAGTGGGAAACAGCTGGGAGAATAGCAACTGAGGCTCTTGGAGGGCATTAAAGGGACATGGATCCTACTAACCGCATCATGGACTCTATCAGGAAGCCTATCCATGAGCCGCTGGGATGCCTCACCTGCAGATCCCCCCAATAGGGCCCCAGTGGTAACCCCAAATACTCTGCATACCTCACCCACACACACCCCCACCTCATGGCTGGCTCCCTGTGCACACCCCAAGAGCAAGCCTTTGCAGGCTGCTAATAGGCACGTAAAGAAATCAGTCCAACTCAGAGGAACTGCGAAAAACTAAACAAACTTGTAAATTCAGCACTACTCCAGAGAAAGTAAGCAAACAGGAGGCTGTCAGCACCCAGTCTGGCTTTGGAGGATTAAGAGAAGTCATATAAGCTTAAGAATTCCCCCATAAGAGGGAACAAAAAGTGTGGAGCAGGCACATCCATAGGGAAGGTCTGAGAAAGCCTCAGAATCCCTAACATGGCTGACAGAAGATATTTCTCTCTTGAAGTCAGTCAGTAAGGACTGGAGGAGGGAACTACATCTTCAAATGCAAAGACAGCAAAGCAAGACTTCAAGGAACGTGAAAAAAAAAGGAAACATGACATCACCAAAGGAATACAATAATTTTCCAGTAACCAACCTCAAAGAAATGGAAATCTGGATTTTCCTAATAAAGAATTGAAAATAGTTGTTTTAAGGAAGCTCAGTGAGTTATAAGAAAATACAAAGAGGTAATTCGACAAAATTAGGAAAACAATACACAAACAATAAGAACTATAATGGAGAAATCGAAATCATAAAAAGAAAAAAACAGAAATTCTGGAGTTGAAGAATACAATGAATGAAATGAAAAAAATGCAATAGACAGCATCAACATCAAAATGGAACAAGCAGAAGAAAGAATCTGTGAAGTAGAAGACAGGTCATTTGAAATTCTTCAGCCAGAGGAGAAAAAAGAATGAAAGAGTGAAGAAAGACTATGTGAACTATGGGATACCATTAAAGGAAACAATTTATGTATACTGGAATCCTAGAAGAGAGAGAGAGAGAAAGGGGAGGAAATCTTATTTAAATAAATAATGGCCGAAAATTTCCCGATATGGACATCTAAGTTTCTAAAGTTCATAGGTCCCCCCCAAATTTCAACCCAAAATGATCTTCTCCAAGACATATTATAATAAAACTGTCTAAAATCAAAGACAAAGAGAGAATTTTTAAACCAGGAGGAGGAAAAAATTTTTCTCACATACAAGGGAACTCCATAAGGCTATCAGCAGATTTCTCAGCAGAAACTTTGCAATCCAGGAGATACTGGGATGATATATTCGAAGTGTTAAAAAACAAAACACAAAAAAGTTGCCAACCAAGAATACTTTACTCAGCAAAGTTGTTCTTCAGAAATGAAGGCAAGATAAAGACTTTCTCAAATGAACAAAAGCTGAGAGATGAAATGAAAGGACGCTAATTAGTAACATGAAAACATATGAAAGTAAAAGACACACTGGTAAAGGTAAGCGTATAGTCAAATTCAGAATACTCCACTACTGTAATACGGTAGTGTGGTAACAACTTAATTCTCGTATAAAGGTTAGTGGACAAAAGTAATAAGAATAACTATTTAGAATAATTTGTTAATGAATACACAGTAGAAAAAAATGTAAATTGTGACATCAAGAACATAAAATGTAGGAGGAAGGGGTTAAAGGGTAGAGCTTTTTTATGGGAATGAAGTTAAGTTGTAATCAGCTTAAAATAGACTGCTATATCTACAAGATATTTTACATATGCTTCATGATAACCACAAGGCAAAAATCTACAGGAGATACAAAAAAGATAAAGAGAAGGAAATCAAAGCATACCACTACAGAAAATCATCAATTCACAAATGAGGACAGCAAGAGAGGAAGAAAAGAACAAGGGCACTACAAAACAGCCAGAAAACAATTAAGAAGGTGGTATTTAATTCCTTAAATGAATTAAATTATCCAATTAAAAGGCATAGAGTGGCTCAATGGTTATTAAAAAAAAAAAAAAAGACCCAACTATATGCTTTCTACAGAAGACTCACGTCAGCTTTAAGAACACACACAGGCTCAAGGTGAAGGGATGGAAAAAGATATTTCGTGCAAATGGAAACCAAAAGAGAGCAGGGGTCTCAGAGGTAGCTATATATATCAGAAGAAATAGACTTTAAATAAAAGTCTATAACAAGAGATGAAGAAGTTCATTATAGAATGATAAAGGGGTCAATTTATCAAGAGGATATAACAATTGTAAATATGCACTCAACATCAGAGCATCTAAATATATAAAGTAAATACTAATAGATCTGAAAGGAGAAATCGACAAAAATACAATGATAGTTGGGAACTTTAATACCCTGCTTTCAACAACTGACAGATCATCCAAGAGAGAAAATCAATAAGGAAACACTGGACTTAAACTACACTTTAGACCAAATGGACCCAAGGGACAAAACATTCCATCAACAGCAGCAGAACACACATTCTTTTCAAATGCACATGGAACATTCTCCAGGATAGATCACATGTTAGGTCATAAAACAAGTCTTAGCAAATTTAAGAAGTTTGAAATCATATCAAATACCTTTCCAACTACAATGGTATGAAAGTGGAAATCGGTAACAGGAGGAAAGCTAGAAAATTCACAAATATGTGAAAAGTAAATAACGCACTCTTAAACAACCAATGGGTCAAAGAAACACAATATACCAAAACTTATGAGAGGCAGCACAATAGCTAAGAGGAAAATTTATAGTGATAAACGCATACATTAAGGAAAAGAAAGATCTCAAATTAACAACCTAACTTTACCCCTCAAGGAGCTAGAAAAGGAAGAACACTCAAACCAAAGTTAGCAGAAGGAAGAAAATAACAAAGATCAGAGTAGAAATAAATGAAATAGAGAATAGAGAAACAATAGAAAAGATTAAGAAAACTATGAGTTGGTTCTTTGAAAAGATAAAATTGACAAATCGTTAGCAAGACTTAGAAAAAAAGAGAGAATTCTCAAATAAAATCAGAAATGAAGGAGAAAATATTACAACTGATACCACAGAAATACAAAGGATCATAAAAGACTACTGTGAACAACTAAATGCCAACAAATTGGATAACCTAGAAAAAAATGAATAAATTCCTAGAAATTTACAAGCTACCAAGATTGAATCATGAAGAAATAGAATATCTGAACAGACCAATAATGAGTAAGGAGATGGAATCAGTAATCAAAACCTCCTAACAAAGAAAAGTCTCTGACCAGATGGCTTGACTGGTGAATTCTACAAAACTTTAAAGAAGAATTTATCCCAACCTTTCTCAAACTCTTCTAAAAAATTGAAGAGGAGGAAATGCTCCCAAACTTGTATTACAAGTCCAGCATTACCCTGACACCAAAGCCAGACAATGACATTACAAGAAAAGAAACCTAGAGGCCAATATCTTGCATAATATAGATGCAAAAATTGTCAACAAGATACTAGAAAAATGAATTCAACAGCACATTAAAAGAATAATACATCATGACCAAGAGGAATTTATTCCTGGGATGCAAGGATGGTTCAACATGTGCAAATCAATCAATGTGCTACATCATGCTAACGAAATGAAAGATAAAAATCATATGCTCTCTCAATAGATGTTGAAAAAGCACTTGAGAAAATTCAACATCCTTTCATGATAAAAACTGTCAACAAATTGTATACAGAAGGAATGTACCTCAACATAATAAAGGCCATATATGACAAGCCCACAGCTAAAATCATACAAAGAGTGAAAGGTTGAAATCTTTTCCTCTAAGATCAGGAACAAGACAAGGGTGTGCAGTCTTACCACTCCTAGTCAACAATACTGGAAGTCCTAGCCGGAGCAATTAGGCAAGAAAAAAATAAATAAAAAGCATCCAAATTGGAAAGGAAGAAGTAAAATTGTCTCTCTTTACAGATGACATGATCTTACACACAGAAAATCCTAAAGAATTCACTAAAACACAGTTAGAATTATAAACAAATTCAGCAAAGCTGTGGGATACAAAGTCAACACACAAAACTCAGTTGCACTGATTATACACTAACAATGAATTATCTGAAAAAGAAATAAAGAAAATGACATTTACAATCACATCAAAAACAATAAAATACTTAGGAATAAATTTAACCAAGTAAGTGAAAGATCTATACACTGAAAACTACAAAACATTAATTAAAAAATTGATGAAGATGCAAATAAATGGAAAAATATTCCATGTTCATGGATTGGAAGAATTAATGTTGTTGTTAAACTGTCCAGACTACCTGAAGCCATCTACAGACTCAGTGCAATGCCTATCAAAATTCCAATGGCATTTTTCATAGAAATAGAAAAAACAATCCTAAAATTTATATGGAACCACAAAAGACCCCAAATAGGGAAAGCAATACTGAGAAAGAAGAAAAGCTGGAGGCATCACATTTCCTGATTTCAAACTATATTATGAAGCTATAGCAACCAAAATAGTATGGTACCAGCATAAAAACAGACACACAGACCAAGGGAACAGAACGGAGAACCCAGGATACACCCATGCATTTATGGTCAACTAATATTTGACAAAGGAGCCAAGAATACTCAATGTGGAAGACAGTCTCTTCAGTAAATGGTGTTGGGAAAACTGGATATTTGCATGCAAAAGAATAAAACCGGACTCCTATCTATTGTATACCACTCACAAAAACTAACTCAAAATGGATTAAAGACTTAAATGTAAGACCCAAATGATAAAACTCCTAGAATAAAACATAGTAGTAAGGCTTCTTGACATCGTTCTTGGCAAAGATATTTTTGGATATGACACCAAAAGCACAAGAAACAAAAGAAAAAATAAACAAGTATGACACATCAAACAAAAGCTTCTGCACAGCAAAAGAAAAAATCAACATGAAAAGACAACCTACAGAATGGGCAAAAATACTTGCAAACCACATATCTGAAAAGAGGTTAATATCCAAAATATATAAGGAACTCATATAACTCAACAGCAAAAAAAGAAATAGAAAAAAAACCAAATAATCCATTTAAAAAATGGGCAGAGGATCTGAATAGATATTTTTCCAAAGAAAACATAAAAATGGCCAACAAGTACAAGAAAAGGTGCTCAACATCACTAATCATCAGGGAAATGCAAATCAAAACCACCATCAAAATGAAAAAATGAGATATTACCTATTAGAATGGCTATTATCAGAAAGATAAGAGATAAGTGTTGGCCAGGATGTGGAGAAAAAGAGACACCTTGTGCACTGTTGGTGGGAATGTAAACTGGTGCAACCACTATGGAACACAGGATGAAAGTTCCTAGAAAAATTAAAAATAGAAGTACCATATGATCCAGCAATTCCACTTCTGGGTATATGTCCAAAGTAAACAAAATCACTATCTCTTCTGCAGGCCCATGTTCATTGAAGCATTATTCACAATAGCCAAGACATGGAATCAATCTAAGTGTTCACTGAAGGATGAATGGATAAAGAAAATGTGACACATACAAACCACACCCCCCCCTCAATGAAATATTATAGCAATGTTGCCATATGAGACAACATAGATGGACATTGAGGGCATTATGCTAAGTGAAATAAGTTAGACTGAGAAAGACAAATGCTATATGATCTCACTTATATGCAAAATCTAAAAAGCCAAAACTCATAGAAGCAGAGTGGAATGGTAGTTGCCAGAGGCTGGGAGGTGGGGGAAATGGCGAGATATTGGTCAAACGGTACAAACTTCCAGGTGGAAGATGAATAGGTTACGGAGAGCTAATATATGGCATGGTTACTACAGTTAATAATAGCTACTAAGAGAGAAGATCTTAAATGTTCTCACCACATACACAAAAAAAGGTAATTATGTGACATGACGGAGGTGTTAACTAACCTTATTGTGGTAATTATATCACAATATATACCTGTATCAAATCATCACATTTTACATCTTAAACTTACACAATATTATGTCAATTATATCTCAATAAAGCTGGGGAAAAAAGAATAGGGCACTAAAAAGCTGAGGGGAAGGTCAGTAGGATGAACGGGGCTTGTTGACAGTGGTGCTCATAGAAAGACCATCTGAGTGAGCCACTTCTTTGAGGAAATCCCAAGGAGTCTGTAAGTCTTTCTTCCTTGGACTTCTTAGATTTCCTAGAGAAAATTCTTCCAGTCTCTTGCCCCAACAATATACGCCTGATTATCAACTTGCTGTGAACTGACAGAGAAGACTGGAAGAGTCAACATTAAACACATAAAAATTTTATTTACTACCCTTGATTTCAACATAGTACCCATCTGCCTTCTGCCTTTTACTGTTTTGTAGTGTTCCCAGTCCTGGCACCCTTATTTTACCCTCTCCAGAAAATATGTCTTTAGTCTTCTGCCACATAAGAGAGGCACTGTAGCCAGCTATACGATACTGAGCATGGGATCTTGGAAACCAACTGTTTCTTAAATAGATTTTAAAATCAATTCTCCTGTTTTTAACCCCATTTTAACTCCCACTTCCAGGAGTACCCAGCATTTCCATTTCCTGAGTATTATGAGATCCTGGTATGTAAATCAGGGTTTTCTCAGTTTTCCTCACCGCCAACTTATAATTGAGCTTTCTCAGGTGGGCTTAGTTAGCACTAATACATCTACTTTTCAACTTCCAAATTTCATAACTGATCTCCTCTCCATTTTCTTTGCCCTTGTGAGTTTATTCACATAAAAATCCTTTTATTTTCCTTCTAGAGAGGTTTTGGGAAGAGCCTGAGCTATCAGCTTGTGTTTAATCCGCCATGTCAAACTAAAAGTCCATTTTACTTTTTTGCTATATTTCAAAAATAAATAGAAAATTCACAAAGAAATTAAATTTAGATTGTAACTGTCCCTTTCCAAACTTAACATTCTATAGGCTCCTTCTATCTATCAAAGTACAAGCCATAGAAAAGTGAAAATTTAAGTCAACTGATTATTTCATCTAAATAAAACCAATAAACTCATGACAGATATTTTTACCATAATATAAAATGGACAGATGTTTTGGCATAATTTAGAATGACTAAATAATCTGCTAAATTCCAATACATCCAATCAAAATATTTTTCTTTTACAACCACAACTGAATCAACTGAATAAAAATATAAATTCTTTATTTTCTGTGGAATATGAATATTATCAGTAGCTCACTACTATATTTCAGATGATCTGGACCTCTTAAGTTCTTTAACAGGTTATTTTAGTTATCAATTCATTGTGTTCTTGATAATAAAATCCCGTTTAAATCAGATGCCTAAAGAATAAGAAAGCCTAGATAATTCACATGCTATTTTAATTCTGAATACAAAATTTCTTTCAACATGCTAACTGATAATATAAAATATTTATCAGAGTTTTGAACAATGAATCTTTCAAAAACACAACAGAAAGAATCAAATGTGAAGCAGTTATTTTGTGGGGTTTTTTCTATGGCAGTCAGGAAATGGTTAGTGAGAAAGTAAAAATTAGTTATAGTTTAAATAATATATTTCATGGTGTTAAATAATGTTATTATCATAAATCTATTTTATTCCTAATAATTAAAATTCACTCTGCATCAGTTGCTATGGCAGCACAACTTCAATGAACAAAAAATTCCTCAAGTTCTGCCATGAAGGATGCTGCCGACCTGAAGTCTTTATTTTGAGAATGGGGGAAATATATATAATTTTCCAGTTTATAACTGTCTAATCAATACTTGGAATTGCTTTCATATCTATAGCAAGAGTTTTGCTCACAGAGTCCTGGCAACTGAGGCTTTTTATTTGGCTTTCATTTCCTTATCCCTTTAGTAAATGAAAACATTCTTGATATGAACCATTTCAGCAGGGCTCACCTCAGGCAAATTGGCTCCAACTATAAATAGTAAAATCTGCCATCTGCCTTTCTATTCTTGTGCTGAATGCAGTGCTGGCATTGTGTTCACACTTCACTGGTGCCAGGCCTGATGCTGTATGGCCAGCAGCAACAGAAAATAATAGTGCAAGACTGAGATAATGAGGTGAAGAACAGAAATGGTACTACTATAATTAACTGCTGTTTTGATATTCACCACAATAAAGCATACACAATGGTGTTGAGAGAGCCTAAAGCCACATTTCATCTTAGCCTCATAAAACCAAACTGTGTTAAGAGTCCAGAGATTTTACATCACTGAAGATTAATTAAAATGTAAAGAACCTAAGCACAGTTAGCAATATATGTTTGTCATGTTAGCAAGAGGCTCCATAATTATACCATGTATTTTTTATTCTAATGGTATTTAATGAGGCATTTCTTTCTATAATCACTGGTATTTTCCCATTCTGTTTTAAAAAGATAAGTATTTAATGACAAAAAAGACCTTTTGCTGTACCTGACCCTTCCCCACTCAGTTCTGAAACCCCATGCAAAATTTCATTTCATACACAACTCCCATTATTTCTCTCAAGATATTCTGAATCCTCAGCTACTGTAAGATACAGACTTTTTCTCAGTCTTGCTATTACATACATCTGATCTATTTTAAACAGAGAATGACTGTCAAGGCAGTCATTTGTACACTGGAATTGAAAAGGAATGTATACAGAGCAACTGCCATATTGTATATTCCTATATTAATAACCCTGTTATTCCTATATCAGTAATTACTGAAGCCATTAGCTTAGTTATAAAACCAATAGCCACTCCAGAAGGCACCAACTACTCATGGAGGAAGTGCCATTCATATGAAACACAATATGAATGGTGTCCCCTAGAGTTGTACAACATGGCAATACTAAATGTACATTTAATGCCTAAGATGAGATAAGAATAGAGTAGATAGATAGTCCAATCCTGTAGCTCTCAACCCTGGCCCCACATCAGAAACAATTAGAAAATTATTTAAAAATACTTTTGCCTGGCCTCACCCCAGACCAGTTAAATCAGAATCTCAGGTGATAAGGTCTTGGCATTATTTTTGTTTTGGGTATGTTTTGTTTGTTTTTAACTTCCCCAAGTGGTTTTTTTTTTTTTTTTTTTTTAATTTTTTTTATTTTTATTTTTTTTTTTTTTTGGTGAGGAAGACCAGCCCTGAGCTAACATCCGTTGCTAATCCTCCTCTTTTTGCTGAGGAAGACTGGCCCTGGGCTAACATCCGTGCCCATCTTCCTCCACTTTATATGGGACGCCGCCACAGCATGGCTGACAGGCAGTGCGTCGGCGGGCGCCAGGGATCCGAACCAGCGAACCCCAGGCTGCCAAGCGCGGACTAAACTGCTGCGCCACCGGGCCGGCCCCCCCAAGTGGTTTTAATATACAACCAGGATTGAAAACCACTGGCTAACCATATCAATAGCTGATCCAAAGTCCTTCAAGACAAAAACAAAATGATTTTACCCTCTGACACCCTAAAAGTTTTTACCTAAAACTTTTACCTAGCTTTAACATTTAAAAAAATCAGTTATATTCTTAATGGATAAATGCTAACAAACATCAAATACAAAGCATTATGTCAATGCAAAATAATATCGAAAATAATGTCACTTTTGTAAAGGTATAACAGAAAAGGAATTAGGGAATTACAACATAATACATCAATCACGATGAAATAGTCTTTGGAAGTGAAACATTCTGCTTCATGAGAGAAATAAATTTACAGAGATGAGCGGGATACCATCTGGAAGAGTCTACTATAGCAAAATAGCATTTGGATTTTTCACTTCCTAATAAGGAAGGGGGAAGTTTAACAGCTACAGCTCTGACTGACTTCTACAATATATTTCTACAGTGTTTATTTCCATGGATACAGACTTATTAAAAACTTGCCTTCCTAGAAGTTGTATCAATAGCCCCATAGAACTGGAGGGATATTACTTGTTCACTCTAGATCTATGTTTTGTCACCTGTCTAGTCACTTGCCAGGAAAGAATTTCTGGCTCTTTTAGAAATAAAGATGGAGGATCTTACAAAGATTTTCAAATACATAAAAATACTGCAAAAGATGTTAGTATTTCTCTCAAATTACTTTTCACGTGTCCTCAAAACCAAGTCCTGCCTCTACATTTCCCCCTACAAAACATTTGAAATGAAATATTTCCCATGTTTAACTCAATGATGTAATGAACCTATTTTAATATATGTGTTAAAAAGTCAGATTGCATCCCCATAACATTCCACTAATGATAATAATGTTATACCTCAGTGAAATATTATTCATATCTGCATCTGAACTCTACCCCTTAGTGAAATTGCAGGGACCTTCCAATAGGTTTCTTTATGGAATAATTCATTAGCTCCACATTTTAAAGGAATTGTGAGCTAACACTTGAATACAGAACTATATTTAATAATATGCATTTTACAGCATCTATAATACTAATAAAAAAATCACTGTTCAAACTCCTGGGTTCAAATCTCAACTCTGCCACTTACTAGGGTTAGCTATTTAACCTTGTTAAGCCTCGGTTTCCTCGTCCATAAAATAAGCGTAATTATAATACCTCCTTCATAGGGTTGTTTGAGGTTAAATCAGACAGGGCATGTAGTATTTAACACAGTCGTTGGCACAGAGGGTACATTCAGTGAATATTATCTATTATACTTATCTATTACAACTTAATCAAAATAAACTGGTCTAAATTTGGCCTTTACATTAAGCTAAAAACTACTGTTTTTAGGATGTTCTTCACATTAATATGGAAAATTTTAATGCTTCAATCTTAGTCTCTTGACTTTCGTAATTATCTATATTGTTAATAAGAGTTCAATTTTTTATTGCATTTGAATATTTGGAAGTAATATTCTATGAACCGTTATTCCTATTTTGATTAACAAAGATTTAGCGGGTGCCCAAGAAATGTCTCTAATTGATCTGAATGACAAAAATCATATTAGAACCTAAACTCAAGATGGAATGCTGGCTACATTATTTTAATAAAAATAATTTTCAGAGTTACACATTTAACACTATTATGAGCAATAAGAAAGACTATCTCTATTTATAGTAAACTTCATCTGAGTACCTGTGTCAACCAATATGTACTAAATGCACAGAGCACTTCAATACAATACTTCTAGTTACGTGGGTTACTACAGAGTTAAAAAATATCATCACTGTTCTTAAGGAACTAGCAATTCAATGAAAAATATAGAAGTATGGCTGCAACAATAACAAACACATAGAAAGTAACTAACAACAGGTGTGTGGTATTAAGGACCATAGGTAGAAACTGGCCAATTTGCAAATGAAACAATCTTCCAACTACAGTATAATACTGAAGGTCTCTCAGAACTATTAGATGTATTACCTCAAACTAAGGATAAGCAGGAAAAAGAACTCCCTGCCAAGTGGGAGCAAGCTCTATGGGAGAGTTTTCTGCTGAATAAATCACACACACACTCCTCAAAGCTGGACTAGCTCAAGTGCCTTCTAACTGACTTCAGGATTTTTGTCTAATCTTTTTAAAGGAGCAGATAATTTTACTTTGCAAAGGTAGTGGATATTTCAGATGAATTTGACTTGTTCTTAGTATTTTACCATTCCCCTGGATTATCTGTAATTATTAGACCTACTTCATAGGATTATTTTGAAATACATGAAAAAAATCCTTGTTGAGCAATCCAAAGAGGCTTATGCACTCCTATATTCACTGCAGCATTATTCACTATAGCCAAGAAGTGGAAGCAACGCAAGTGTCCCTCAACTGATGATTGGATAAAGAAGATGTGGTATATATATGTGTGTGTGTATATATATATATATGTATGTGTGTGTGTGTGTATATATATATAATGGAATACTTCTCAGCCATAAAAAAAGACAAAATCATCCCATTCGCAACAACATGGATGGACCTGGAGGATATTATGTTAAGTGAAATAAGCCAGAGAGAGAAAGACAAACACTGCATGATTTCACTCACATGTGGAAGATAAACTAACACACGGAAAGAGAGAACAGTTTGGTGGTTAGCAGGGGAAAGGGGGCGGGGGGGTGGGCACAAGGGGTGAAGGGACACATCTATATGGTGACTGACAAACAATAATGTACAACTAAAATTTTGCAATGTGATAAACTATTATGACATCAATAAAAAAAATCCTTGTTGAGTTTAGCACAACACCCAGCACTAGCAAGTGCTCATAATTGGTTAGTGATTCTTCTCATTATAATTTGGTAAATAATAAATGAGCGCTGGCAGTTTTTATGAATGCCTAGTCATGGCCCTGCTGGTCCATAAAGCACCTTTGTGCACAACAGAAAAAGCATCCCTCCCGCTAGATTGGTGGGTAGAATTCCAAGTAAACGCGCACACCTTGAGGGAGGTGAGTAGTAACCTGCCTCCTAGCCAGGCTCCCTCTGCAGTGTATCAACCCTGAAGAGAATGCCTGCAGGTAGGTAGGCAGAAAACACTTCCTGAACAAAATGAGTTTTAAGCAGAGGTTGAAATGAGGGAAGGAATATTAGAAAACAGGGAGGAATATTAAAAAATAAATCAAAGAAATTTATTCAAAGCCAGGAGATGGCATGTATGAATATTAAAGAACAGTGTATTTCACAAGCAAGATTACTTTGTTAGAATAAATAATAAACAGACATAACAGGAAAAGAAAGAAGTCATCTGGATGAGGAAGAGAGGGTCAATGAGTAAAATCCTGAAGAAACATGGTGTACCTAGAACCATACAGAAATAGGTGTAATGAGAAATTCAGATGCTATGAGTAGAGGATGAATTGATGTGAAGAGGTGAATGAGATCCAGCTCCTGGTTGTAAGTCTTCATACAACTAGTCCTTTCTATTATACTAGAACATTTATAATAGATGTTTATAAACATGTAAAATTTATATGGTGGGATGATTTCCAGAAAGGCACTGTCTGTAACCTTGTTCACTGGAGCACTACATCAGCTAATTTCCACAGTCAGAACCTCAGAAGGCAGATTTGCAAAGGCTCTATCCAGCAAACTCCCACTGCATCTAGAAACCTGGGATTGGTTAGTTTTGCAAGTGTCTCTAACTACAAAAGCTCCATTTAGTCAAATTCACCTGAGGATCACTAGCAAAGTTTTCACTCATTTCCTTGCTCTTTGTTATTTATATTTTTCATTCTTGGCACCTTCCGGCCAAATGCTTATCATTATCCATGCCTCCTCTACTCCTCCCCAGTCCACTACACCATTCTGGGGGTCCCTTTCATTGGGCTCTCAGAAATAATGAGTTAACTCTCCTATATCCTTCAAGTTTTCATTGATTGTTCCTTTATCTCCTCATCTTAACTTAAATCTTTCTTTCTCAGCCTCTCCAATGCAAATGATTTCTTGTGCCACACCCAATCCTCAGTTCCCCTGCCAGTGACAGACCACTATTCCACCAACTGATCATTTTTCAATCCTGGCCATCCATATACTTCTGTAATCTATTCCCACCCTCATAACTCTCCTCTACTGACTTTAAAGGTTCAAAAGTTAGTCTCTGCCTTATTACCTTTCCTCAAAGGTAACCTTAATAGCCACTTGGACCACTAGCACTTCCTGAACTTCAGTGATCTTCATTTTCGCCTGTTTCAACTATCCACCATTACTACCATCCTAATAACTATGAACTGTTTCAAATCCCAGACTCTTAACACTGTAACTCTCAACTCTCCTTCCTCTATCTGATTCCTCAGCCTAGTAAACACTCATCTTAATCTCCCATTAACTCATCAAAACCCTTGGGTTTCACTTGCCTCTCTACCCAGTCCCACTTGCAACCATTTCAAATATATCATCAATAGCACTCTCTATTCCTTCTTCTCTTGAAATTCTGCTATACAACACTGAGTAATTTTCGACTTTGGGTATTTCTAGTCTATTTTCTTTTTTTATTGCCCTAGATCCTTTACTCCCATTTCCAAGATGCTAAGCACTACTAAAGAAGTCACCAAACCATGCTTCTTGAGCCTAAAACAAATATGGATCTACTTTCAGTCAAGCCTTTACCTTGGCTGGGCAATCCACGTTGTCTTCTCTTGCATGCTCCTAAGCAAATTCACATTTCCCACAATGGTAATTTAAAGTCTTTTCTACTCTTTTTAACTTCAAACTCCATCTCACCTACTCTTAGTCTTAGCAGATCACCTCATCTTTACTGAAAAGCTAAAATTCTCTCAACTTTCGTCTCCTTCACTTCACACCTCATCATTATTTGTTCTCTCTATTTACCGGATATTTAGGAATTGTTCCTCCTGCTTTTCAGTGTAAACCCTGGACATGTGACTCTTTACTCACCTCTTTCTACCTTCTATTCCATCCATTATGTGAACAATCTCTTACATCTTTGATTCCCTACGTAGATTCTTCTCCTGTCAAGCAAGCAAACAAACAAAATAACCTCCTTTAACTTTAAGAGACCCTCTCAAGATACCATCTCCTCACCCCTTTCTTTTGTGGTTTAAGCCACAACTGACTGGGTCTCCAAAGGAAGGGAAAGGCAACTAGGGCAGAAATCCACTTGGATGTAGAAAGAAAACAGTCAAATTTTTCACATTTATTTTAATTTATTTATACTTTTGTACATTTTACAACATATGAGTACAGGAACATGTGTGTAATTCATAAATATATAGGTGCAGCAGGATATGTATATAACTCCTAAATAAATTTACAAAAATTGGAGCTGTGCGCTCAAATATATTTTACTGACAGAGTATGCATTCGAAAAAGCTTGGAAAACAGCCAATGGCAGCTCAGAGGTGAAGAGGAATGCCTGAGGCATCTCTTGTCATGCAGTCCAGGATTTAATGCCTCCAATTTCTTGTCTTGGCATGGGTTTATGAACAGAGAAAGAAAGCTGCTGCATTTAAACCCCCCTTTACAAATGGAAGGAAGAAAGCACAAAAAGGTTGAAAAAAAAATCCACTGGTATAAATAACTAAAAAGCAGAGCATAGCAACCAAGGCTTCCTACCACTGGAGCACCATAGGTTGGTGCACACACACAGGTGCTAACTAGATGGTGGATGAAAAGGGCAACAGACAAATAGCATCAAAACTTAATCTGGAGGGCCTCAAGGCCATTTCAGAGGTTCCTCAAGGTCAAAACTATTTCCTTGCTAACACTAAGATGTTATTCGCCTTTTTCACTCTCTTTCTCTTGAGTGTATAGTGGAGTTTTCCAGAGGCCACATTACATGTGATAATGCAACAAAGTGAATGCAAAGCATATTTGAGATTCTAAGTATCTTACATTAAGCCAGATATTAAAGAGAATTTCAAAAATGTAAAACACCATCACTCATCTCACTAAATTATTTTTATACTGGAAAAGAGTTATTTTTCATTAAAAATGCTATGGTAACATATAATGGCCTTATGTTATTTTAAATAATAAAACACTTCCAAAATTTCTCAGTGTTTAATTCCTAAAATGGTAAATATGAATAGATAAAACCCACATGAACAAAAACTTTTGGGGGTCCTCAATAATTTTAAAGATTATAAAGCAGTCCTAAGACTAAAATGTTTGAGACACAAATTAGATTCTCAGGGCCGGGGCTGCAAATTTGGATCCTATCAAAAACCTGTCAGAAAAAAAAATATGATTAAAAAGAATGAAGTGCCTTGTGAAAACAAAAAAGAAAAGTCACAATCTTGATCAAGACAGCCAGGTTAGATAATACAAAAGGACCATGAAAAGCAAAAGTTCTCTGAGGAAAGAAACTTACACTGAACCTTTGGAACTCCTGGGACTGTAGGTTTTGCCTTCATCTTCTTATACACAGAGTTTGGCCACTTATGCGTCTACTTAACAAATGATAACCAAGAGTGTAACGTTTAAACAAGTGAGTATATTTAATGCACGATAAAAATCAGCAAACAGTATGAGTTATAACTTACAGCAAATTACCCTAGTCTATCTCATGGTCTTTAACTTCTACATAACTCGCTCAAGATCAAGCTTCTTGAAGGGGTGGGCTAGGGTTGCTGCTCTACTTCCTTCCCATTTCTTGTTCTCTTACAGTCTGGCTTCTACTCCAACCTAAAACCCTAAGCTTTTAAAAGCGGCAAATGAACCCCAGCAACAAAAGATAATCTCCTCCCCGCTTTTTGGCTTAAAATATAGCACATGCTCCATGATTTAAAAATCAAAAAGCACAAAATGGCCCATGATTTCTCTTCCCAGAAGCAACTTTTTTTTTCTTCTAACAATAATCAGCACTGTACCTAAATATCTATGCTCATATGGTTATTTCTTGCTTTATTCATTTTTGATTTTGCCTATAGGTTCCTGTTCTGATAGCTAAACCTTCATCTTTAAATGAACAGCAGCATTCATTGTCACTACCTTTTAGTTTTCAAGATTCTCTCTTCCTTTGACTTTCATTCTACTATGCATATCCCATAATAAACCACAAATTCACACAAATGTGTACAATTCATTTTGTTAGTTTTACAATTTTTCATATGAAGAGTGCTTAAAATATGGTCCTTTGTTACATATCTAAGTTATTTGTGCTATACATTCACTTTAGATAAATAATTTTATCTACATAAACAAAATTAATAACTTTAGATAACTTCAGTATGCTATTAGGAGAAAGTCCATATAAAAATAGATAAGCTGTGAATAAATTAAAATTTTAAAATATTTTTACATTAGTCAAAATATGATGCCAATAATATGCCTATACTATAATGATTTCCTAGAAAAGTGGCAACCAACAACAGCTACTAGGCTCAAAGTTTATTTCTTTAGTTAGCAAATAATCCATCGAATGTCAGACATTGTATTTCAAACTAGATAAAAATAAATAATACTTAAAAATATATTGAAGAATATTATTAAGGGATGCTACAAAATCATTGCTTTAGAAGTACTTAATGGGTGCTATCTATCTAGGCCTTATATGAAGGATTAAAATTGGAATAAAAGCACAGTTTGGTTATAATATTAACAACTGTCATGAAGTCTTCCTTTAATGCATTTACATGATCCTCTAGCATGATAGCTCTAGGACAGAATTCATTTTCAAGGAGAACTGTGGCTGCCCGAGAGGCTTAATTCCATCGCAAGACAGCACTACAGAGGAAGAATGTCAGCAGGAGCTAGACAACTAGTATACACATCTCTGTATTTAAAACATAAGTATCCTGAATAGCATATGTTTTATACATGTACATGTTTAAATAGTCATTCTTCTCTGAGCAGAACAATCTAGCCTAAAGCAATGTCTTCAGCATCTTAGGCTCCAGAAAAGAGTACATTTAGCACCACTGTCACAGAAGCCTCCCAATTCACCAGATGAGCCATATAAATCTAGATAACTAAAATTCCAGTTTACCTGGCTACCTCATTTTGAATTCTTGGCTTGCTACCCATGTGTAAATACAAATAAAATTTGAGAAAGATTGAAGGCTTACAGTGTGGTCATTATGCTCTGAAAACATGGCTTTTTATACAAGCAAATGATGAATTTCAGTTATTCCCTATGCTTCCAAGAAGGAGATGTATTAGAGTATAACATAAAAATTCTTGTACAGTATTAAGCATGGACTTCTCATGTGTGCATTTATTCTCCTTATGTCCCTATTTTAGAGTAAAATGGGTTAAAATACCTATCACCATAAATTTCAAAAATTATGTGAAGTGTTAGCTGGAGAATATACAAAAAGAACAAGTTTGCTAGAAGCCAGTAACTAAAGTAGAAGCAGTAAAAGTGGTCATACTACCATTACCACTGTCCCTAAGAATAATGCCAGCTATTAGCTATTACCATGAACAGAACACTAGGCCAGAAATGTCGTATCCCAAAAGGTAAGTCTTATCTTCTCACGAGCACACTTGTGCTGTGAATAAATATATGGAGAAATTCTTTGTTCTTACTAATTAGAACTAAGATTGGTTTATTGTTCATTAAAAATCACCTAAAATACTTCACAACATGGTGAGTTGTATAAAAAAGCCATATGCTATTGAAAAGTCCACCAGGAGAGAGAGTAACCAGAGAACTTGATGGAGAGTCAGAAAATTTAATCAAATGGAAGAAGCATGCTTAGTATACCTAAAATTACTCCAGTATCCCTGGGTGGGGGGAGCATGAATTATTAATTTCTCTTAGGTGAAAATTGTAGCTTAATTTTAGTTCCAGTGTTCTCAATTTGTGATTTTAAGAGCAGGCTTACTTAATTGTAAACATTTAGCATCACATGTGAACCTCCTAGATTCTTTTATAATCAAAGAATATTGTCTACTTGTGAGCACCTATCCTTCACTGAAAACATACATCTCTGCCTAAGTGTTTTGTTGGTAAAGTAACAGATATCACCCTCCTTAATCTGTAGCCTTCTGTACATTAGAAATACATTTATTTCTTGACTTTATGCTTAAAATCTAAGCTGTCCTTTGTCTATCACATTCCTCCATATTACTGAAGCCATGAAGGTGGCTCTTAGAGGTGTCCGAGGCATTTATTCAAAGAAGAAATACTTCATCAAGTTAGGAAGGTGGAGTCCCCTAACTCATGCCTATTAGTTAAAACTTCAAAGTTTTGACATCACATTTTCATCAGAATGCTGCTCCTCTTTCTTGCCTAAAGTTCTGGTCATTTACTAAACAAGAAAGTATTTGGGGAATATTGGGAATATTTTTATTGTGGCTTGACAATCAACCAATTTAGTGTACCTTGAAAATCAACTAATTAGTGTACTGAATTAGTATCTTAGAATAAATAGTCTGTTTAGCTACAGTAAGCTTTATAAAAAATACAGGACAATAAATTTCTTGTTTATATCAACCAAAGCATGGTATTGTAGAGTCATGGACAGCCTCTGCATCCATTTATTGGATGGATAATTGGATTCATTAAATGAGTAGTTCTACTGAAATCAGGATGTTTCTTCATTTACCATGTATTTGGGTCGTGGGATACCTGACCTCTGGGGTGAGGTTTTGTTTGTTCATACTTTGTGAAGGCAAAGGTGAGAGGAGCCACAAGGAGCCCCCAGGTCTCTAAAACCAAGTTCCTTTATCCAAAGTCTTAAATGGTGCCTTCCCAACTTTTCTATGCTGTCTTGGTTAAGGAGCATTTGATTAGAAGGAAGAGAATCCATTTAAGTTAGCACAGGCAAAGGGCACTTACTAAGAGGATACACGACTCTTACTCAGAACCCAAAGTTGGGAAAGAATAGCTGACTCTCATGAAAGGTATCTTCCAATTCCTTCTTTTATTCACTTACTAGACCATTCATTCAATAAATATTTATTGAGTAACTGCTATGTGCCAGGCATTGTCCTAGAAGATGAGGATAGAACTGTGAACAAAATAGATGTAAAGAAAATCACTGCTTTCATGAAGCTTACATATTAATAGGAAAAGACATATAAAAGGAAAAGAATGTAAAATATTTGAGGGAAAAAAATTCATTCTATTTGTCTAAATATGGCACAAGCATAAAAGGAGGTTAAAGAAAAATGAAGAATAAAAACCACATGATCATCTCAATTGATGCAGAGAAGGCATTTGACAAGATCCAGCATCCATTTATGATAAAAACTCTCAACAAAATGGGTATAGAAGGAAAGTATCTCAACATAATAAGGGCCATATATGACAAACCTACAGCAAACATCCTACTCAATGGGGAAAAACTGAAAGCCATTCCTTTGAGGACAGGAACAAGACAAGGGTGCCCACTCTCACCGCTCTTATTCAACATAGTACTGGCAGTTCTGGCCAGCGCAATTAGGCAAGAAAAAGGAATAAAAGGACTCCAAATAGGCAATAAAGAAGTGAAACTCGCACTATTTGCAGATGACATGATCTTATACATAGAAAATCCAAAAAGTTCCATTGGAAAACTACTAGAAATAATCAACAACTACAGTAAAGTGGCAGGGTATAAAATCAACTTACAAAAATCAATTGCATTTCTAGACACTACCGATGAACTAACAGAAAGAGAACTCAAAAAGACAATCCCATTTACAATTGCAACAAAAAGAATAAAATATCTGGGAATAAATTTAACCAAGGAGGTAAAAGACCTATACAATGAAAACTATAAGACACTATTGAAAGCAATCGAGGAAGACATAAAGAAATGGAAAAATATTCCATGCACATGGATTGGAAGAATAAATATAGTTAAAACGTCCATTCTACCTAAAGCAATCTACAAATTCAATGCAATCCCAATCAGAATCCCAATGTCATTCTTCACAGTAATAGAACAAAAACTACTGAAATTCATATGGGGCAACAAAAGACCCTGAATAGCTAAAGCAATTCTGAAAAAAAAGAACAAAGCTGGAGGCATCACAATCCCTGATTTCAAAATATACTATAAAGCTATAGTAATCAAAACAGCATGATACTGTACAAAAATAGACACACAGATCAATGGAATAGAATTGAAAGCCCAGAAATAAAACCACACACCTATGGACAGCTAATCTTCGACAAAGGAGCAAAGAACATACAATGGAGAGAGGGAAGTCTCTTCAATAAATGGTGCTGGGAAAATTGGACAGCAACATGCAAAAGAATGAAAGTAGACCATCTCCTATCGCCATATACAAAAATCAATTCAAAATGGATCAAGGACCTGAAAGTGAGACCTGAAACTATAAAACTCCTGGAAGAAAATATAGGCAGTACACTAACTGCGATTGGACATAAAGGGATCCTTTCAGATTCCATGTCTACTCGGACAAGGGAAACAAAAGAAAAAATAAACAAGTGGGACCTCATCAGACTAAAGAGCTTCTACAAGGCAAATGAAACCAGGATCAAAATGAATAAACAACCCACCAGCTGGGAGAAAATATTTGCAAATCGTTTGTCTGACAAGGGATTAATCTCAGTGATATATAAAGATCTCACACAACTGAGCAACAAAAAAACAAACAACCCGATCAAAAAATGGGCAGAGGATATGAACAGACATTTTTCCAAGGAAGAGATACAGATGGCCAATAGACACATGAAAAGATGTTCAACATCACTAATCATCAGGGAAATGCAAATCAAAACTACACTAAGATATCACCTGACACTCGTTAGAATGGCTATAATCACCAAGACAAACAACAACAAATGCTGGAGAGGTTGTGGAGAAACCGGGACCCTCATTCACTGCCGGTGGGAATGCAAACTGGTACAGCCTCTACGGAAAACAGTATGGAGAGTCCTCAAAAAATTAAAAATAGAAATACCGTATGATCCAGCAATCCCACTCTTGGGCATCTACCCAATGGACATGAAATCAACCATCACAAGAGGCGTATGCACCCCTATGTTCATTGCAGCATTATTCACTATAGCCAAGAAGTGGAAGCAACCCAAGTGTCCCTCGACTGATGATTGGTTAAAGAAGATGTGGTATATACATACAATGGAATACTACTCAGCCATAAGAAAAGACACAATTGTCCCATTTGCAACAACATGGATGGACCTAGAGGTATTATGTTAAGTGAAATAAGCCAGAGAGAGAAGGACAGACACTGCATGAACTCACTCATATATGGAATATAAATGAACACACGGACAGAGAGAAGTGATTGGTGGTTACCAAGGGGAAGTGGGGTGGAGGGTGGGCACAAGGGGTGAAGGGTTACATCCACATGGTGACGGACAATCATGTACAACTAAAACCCCACAGTGTTATAAACTATTAAGACATCAATTAAAAAAAAAAGGAGGTTAAAGAGCTAGATTGAGACAGGCCTTAAGTGAGGCTGAAAATTGTAGTCTTAGGTTAAGATGCAGTAAAGACCCAGTGAAGGTTTTTAAACAGGTTAATGACATCACGAGACCAGGGCTTAAGGAAATAGATCTATGAACAGTGGATGGAATGGATTGGGGGTGGGAGGCAGGATATGAAGACCAATAACATTAATTGCTACGTTCCTGGTAAAAAGACGTGTGGGCCTGAACCTTAACAATGGGCAGTGAGAATGGAATGGAGGAGATAAATTTGATGATGGTTGTCACATAAACAGAATGGACATGCCTTTTATTGGATATGCAAAATTTTTAAAATTGTCAAGTGACTGATAGTGCCATTAACTGAAATAGTGAAGGCTGTGTGCAGTGGAGGTTGAAGGGTTAGAGAGAACAGAGAATGACTCTTGACTTGGAAGATAATTCATTTGAGAAGTCACTCACTTCAAGTATAGATATCCAGGCAGCAGTTGGAAATGCAGTTTTGGAGTCCAGGAGACTTGAAGACGAGAAATACATGTTTGGGAATCACTGCATAAGTGCAATGGCAGAAATATAAAGGACTTCTAAGGGATGGATTAGAGCAGGGGGAGGGAAGGACTGAAGACAGCTGATGCCTGTATTTAAGATTTGGAAAAGAAACGAGTAATAAATGAGATATCAGTGAGTTAAGAAGAGCATAAAAAATCCAGCAATCTCAACTTAGGTTATCATAACGCATTCTTGTACATTACCTGAGGAAGACGAAAGGAAGAGGAGGAGGTCGGGGTTAGAAGATTATATATATAAATATACATAAAGTTGAAATAAGACAAAAGAGAGGCAAGATGAACGTTTTTAATTTATAAGCTGTTATGTTACTTGGCCACATGCATTTCCCTTTTCCAGCAGGAATATAGAATAGAGTATTATAATTTATCCTACTCAGTAGTACCCACTGGGCTAGTTTTGATTACATAGAGATTTCTAGGCTAGAGTTCACTATTTTGAATGTAAGGCATTAAACCTAAAATAAAGAAAAAGTACTTGAGCAAAAGGTTTTCATCATTATTCCTGAAGCCTTAATTACCTTTCTCCAACACTATCTGAGACTAGCTATTTTTACTCAGAAATCTTCTAGCCAAAGATGCTCTAATTACCTTGCCCTGAATAGACTCTGCTCATCTCTATTTATATAGTGCTTTGAACATTTAAAATTTGCCAGCAGTTTTTAAAAGATAACACTATATCACTCCAATTTAATTAAACACAAATGTGCTCTTTTTTTCATTCCTAACAAAATGAACACAACTAAACAGGACTTGCATGTTATATAGAAGGAATAAAATAGGCATTGTTTGTGTAACAGAGTCATAGTTCTTCAGAGTCATATAATGTGTTTAATATCATTATTTCCAGAATGAGAAGAAAATAAGTTTTCCAATAAAAATATGTGGCACTTGCTCAGAAAGGACAATCATTTCCATGAAATATCCTTGGTCTAGATGTGTCTCTCAGACACATTACTATGAATATGTTTTCTGAAGAATGATGCTGTAACAATTTCTCTAGCACTCCCAGGAGAAAACATCTCCCTCAAATAGAGAACTGGGTAGAATACACAATTGCAAATGACATGCCAATTCATCATATGTCATCAAATCTTACCCACTTTTTCTCTGGCTATGATACCATTTAGCTAAAAAGCAATCAAGATTCTCCCAAAGAGAACATTGCAGAAACGATGAAAAACTATATTAAGAAGAAAATAACCCAGAGATTCAATAGCTAAATAAATTGCATAATTGTATTGGTTCAGAGAAAAAGCAAAGGACTGTGAAACAAAAGTACATAACAGACTTACTAAATACATGTAAAGGCATATTGAAAGTCCACCGCAGAAAACCACTTTAAAAAGATGTTCTCTGCTAGGGTGGTGCAATTTAAGGGAGAGAAAAAAAAAGATACAGAATCTTGGGCCTTGTTTTACAGCAACATGCTGCTAGAATTGTGTAGGGAAGACATGGGCTCCCCTTTCCAAAAAAGTGGAAAATGGCAGTCTTAATTACCACTAGCACAAGTCATACCTATGTGAAATCAGGAAAATAAATACTTTTAGTTATTCAAGAAGTCATAATACTCATATAATTGTTTGTTTCTGCACTTACAAATTTAAAACTCTTGAAATGCAGCTACCACATGCCATTTCATAGGTAGTAAAAATACATTCATAATAAAGCATGCCTTTAATGGCACAACTACGCTGTAGAGGATACAAAGACTGAATAAAGTGTGATCTCTGTCTTAAAAAAAACTTTTAACTGTGAAAGAAATAGCTCTATTTAGTGAATATAAAATAAGTACATTAAAGATACTTAATAGGAAATAAAAATTCAGTGACTTTTTATTACCTACCATCAGGTTACAGGGTTTACTGACCCCCAGGGGCACTCGTCTGATTCACTTTGAACCAATTCACTAGCTGATGGATTATCAAGGCCATTACAACTCTCATTTATTTTTTTCCCCTATGGTCTTTTTACTATTATGAGAGTAAGTCAATTTTGTTTTGGTTTTTGGTTTTCTTTTCTTTTCATTTTTTTTGACTTCTTGATTGCAACTATATAGTAAAAAGAAGTTGCCGCATGGACGTTTTGAAACTACTGATAACTATTTTTTTTAATTGAGGTAACATTGGTTTACAACACAAATTGCAGGTGTACATCATTACATTTCGATTTCTATGTAGACTGCATCATGTTCACCACCCAAAAACTAATTATCATCCATCACCATACACTTAAAGTAAGAGATGGAGGATATCTGTATCAATTACCTACTATAGTTGTCCCCTAAAAGCAGATAATAAATAATGTGTTCTATCTATCTAATAAATAGATAATAGAGTGTTAGAAGGTACTCGTACAACATCTATATATTTTCTCTGATGCCTTTTGTTTAAATATCCACTGAATTCTGCATGTCTTCAGTGATACAATGGAAGCACCAATACAATATGGCAACACTACAACGAACATAATTCTGAGAGCTATCTTTTTTCACTTTTTTCAAATTAAATTTTTAGAAAGTTTTAACAAGACAATAAATGTACATGGTTTTAAAATAGTACTATTAAGTCTAAATGAAAAGCTGCAGTACTCTGTCCCATCCCTCCCCACTGCTGATTTTTATTCTCCTGAGGAAATCATTTTCAATTATTTTAGCTATTTCTTCCTGTATCTACATACATATTTCTAAATAACATGCATACCCTTCAAGAAACCCAATATGTGCATACCCTGGAGCAGTGACCTGGCCAGTTGTTTGGGAGCCTTTTCTTTTGAAATGGTCAGTTTCCCCAGAGAAGAATCCTTCAATTTCTTGACTGTCTGGTTGCTAATATTCTGCCTACTGTTCTTCCTGCTTATATTAACTACCCAAACTTTTTTGTGTGCCTGTTGTTCACTATGTCAGGAAATTTATTTTTATATAAATTTCAATAATTATGAAGATCAGAAAGTTGTGATGCACATTTTTATTTAACATAATTTTCTATTTATAATTTTCAGTTTATGCATAATATCTTGATACATCTTTATTTCAATTAGTAGTTTTCACAGATAATCAGTAGTTTTAGTAAAATAGCAGAATTTTAGATATAAAAGACACCTAGAATATCTTCTAGACCAGCTCCATCATTGTTCAAAATTAAAAGTTAAGAAAAAATCCATAGATATCCTAAGAATCTCAGAATGGTATTTTCCCTCAAAAAGAGGGAATACATACTATACTAAATATTTTCTAAATGGGTATATTTTTTCCCCCACTGAAAACCTTTTTGGAAGCCAGAGCAATCAAGTGTTTCAGCAAGACCTGCAAAAGGAAATTGTTATGCAACAGAAACATTTTAAGAATTGTTAGTCCTAATTGTTAGTACATAGCTGCTCGCCCCAAATGTTTTTTAATAATCAACAATAACAATGACAACTTACAGTTGTCACTGAACAACTAAATCTTCTTGCAGTGCCTTATGTATCAAGCTGAGAAGCAACTAGAAAGATTTCATGTAGGTATAGGGAGGAGAACCCAAGTGATAAAAAGTAAATGAGGTAAGATCAAGTAGTTTAGAAAATGTAGAGTCTCAAAGATCTTTCCCAAGCTTTGGCCCCTGCTCTCAGAAAACATTAAGAAAACTACGAGAAGCACCATATATAGTAGGAAATGCTTGTTTCTCAGTTTAGATCACTAAGGTTGCTCTTCTAAGAAATCAATTTTCAGTATCTTCCACTCAATTAAAGCAATGAACTTACAGAAAACAAATTACAAAAAAAGCAATTTGGTCTTTAATTTGAGCTGTAGGTAAAAAACGTGGAGTCTCAATGATTCCTCATTCCCATTTAACCATCAACCAATAACTACCAAATCTTTTATTGAAGCTCCAAGTTCTGATGAGCACTGAATTTTTTCACTGGAACTCAGGGCTACTGTGCCTTCTCTCCTTCTCAATTAGGAGTTGAGCTTTGCCAAGAAACAAAACCATGGATAGTAATATTTATATCAGAGGGTTATGGCAACCATTAAATGACAGTGCATGTGAGTTACCTGTCGCATAGGCACTTCATAAATCTTAGTTCCTTTCCTTCCTTTTTAACTGCAATTACCACATCCCACCTTCATAATACTTACCACAGTACTGTGATTGTCAATCAGTTCCTTTCACTATGAATGCCTGGATAGCAAGAACTCTATATTCCTCATCTTTGTATCCTGGGCATTTAGCATAGTACTTGGCCCACAATAAGGGCTCAAGTGAGTCAACCATAATAACAGAACCTACTGACACCTGAATTAATGGTACATAAGCAGCAGAATGTAAGAGTAAACTGAACATTGCTCCACTTATCAGGAAACTGGCCACAAGCGATTTACACTGGGTAAATCACTTAACCTCTCTGGACATCTTTTCTCACTTGTAAAATAAGCGGTTTGAGTTACATGATCCCAAAACTCCCTTCAAGCTCCAAAATTTTGCAATTATATGACTGTGTCTCTAAACAGTCCAGAAGTTATGAGGATCTAAAATTTATAATATTATAATATATGAACAAAGAAAAGTCCTAGGAACAGAGATTAAAAACAGAGAGAGAAAGCCAAGAAAGTGATGTGATACAGTTTCAGGTTTGATTTTATTTTCTCGCACTAAACAAAACTACAAATGCTGCCGCCTCTACTGTAGCAGTAGCACCACTTACTGACTCCCAACATGTGCCAGGCACTGTGTTAAATTCTTTATGTAAACTTTATCATTTCATCTTCACAAGAATTCTATGGAATAATTACTATCACAGCCCAAAGAAGCTGAGGCTCAGAGAGGTAGCCCAAAGTCACAAAGGTTAGAGCTGGAACTCAAGCCAATGTTGTTTGATGACAAAACCCACTATGAAGAATCCATGTTTCTAGATATCTATAAGCTTTCTAATTCCATATAAAATAAAATAACCTCACCACTATAAACATGTAAGTATTGACCTCACAAATAATAACAAGCAATGACCTACATGGTACTCTTTTCTAAACCAAAATATACCTCTAGTATTCCTCAATGTTCTAAGTCATATCAAATGTATATACTAATTTGAAAACCTTTGATGATTATAATCATCTTTCTACTGTGCTATTACTTTCAAAATTATTAATTCACATAAAAAAAATCAGGTGTTTTAAACTTGAATTTCTAAGTTCTGTAAGATTTCATCAAGAATATATGAACTATATTATAATCTAAGCCACTTCCTAGATCATAACGCATTATATGTTATAACTGATATTGCATAAAGGAACTCATTTTTTATTTTTTCCCAGTTCTATTGTGCATGTTGCACTGTGATATTCTGATCTTTCATAAGACTGAAAGGAAAACAACTTTGGGTGAATAATCACAACTTCTTAATGAATAGAAAGCCATTTATAAGAACTAATTCCATTTATAGGAACTAATTCCAATATTATCCAGGGGAATTTAGAATATATAGAAACTCTTGATTGCAATACAATCCATAGCACATCACCAACTAATATTGGCTAAGAGATTGTTCCTCTAGAAAGAGACACTTCTTGAATTGATAAAACATATAGAAATCAATGAAAATTATTATATCAAATTTATTTCATGGTCTGGCATTAGATAATAGATATCAAAGAGTCGATTCTTAGTTTTTATGAGGAGAAAGTAATGCTAAATAGTCACAATTAAAATTTTGTTTCAGGGGCCAGCCCCGTGGGGTAGTGGTTAAGTTCACGAACTCTGTTTCTGCAGCCCAGGGTTTGCAGGTTCGGATCCTGGGCACGGACCTACACACCACTCATCAAGACATGCTGTGGTGGCACCCCATATACAATGTAGAGGAAGACTGGCACAGATGTTAGCTTAGGGACAATCTTCCTCAAGCAAAAAAAAGAGGAAGACTGGCAACAGATGTTAGCTCAGGGCCAATCTTCCTCACCAAAAAGAAAAAACATTGTTTCAGTTAAAATATGCTTATTCCCATACCCATAAGATTCAATAAAGCTTAACTACTGATTAGATTTACTGGAGTCTACACAGTAACAATGGGAAATCATTAAAAAGAAGATTATAAAGCATATTTGATTTCAACAAGCTCTATTTATCAATTAATACACCTAACCAACAGGTGATTATTACATAATCATATATAATTAATATTTGTGGAATCATATGCATATTTCTATAAATAGGTTTACATGTAAATTTATATATAACCTCACTCTTCCTTAGCTGAATCACTATACTGTTTCTTGCTCAATTATCATATTTCAATACTAAACAAAAAATACAAATCAATTAGCTCAAAGCTAAAAAAACTGAAAGGGCTAAATTATGGCATCTCTTCCAAGCAAGATTTAGAACTTTAAAATATGGAATAAAAATATAAAACTTGTTTTCCAAATGTGATGAAAATAATATCCTTGAAACTAACAGAATCTTGAAATACATCAAGTCTGTAAGGTAATGTGCTTTCAGGGATTTTATTTTCCCTTCTGGGATATGCTGCAATAGTCACAGTGTAGTCAAGCTCCGAGATAAATATCAGTAAGTAAAAATGAAGGAAGTCACTGTCAGAGCTACTAATACTGTAACATGTAACTCCCTGACATTAATAGAGATTCTCAACCACAGATGACGTGGCTAATCAGTTTTTCAGCTAAGCAAATCAATAGCCAACCTACACAGGGTTCTTGGAATCTTT
Organism: Tapirus indicus; assembly: GCA_031878705.1. NCBI lineage: Eukaryota > Metazoa > Chordata > Mammalia > Perissodactyla > Tapiridae > Tapirus > Tapirus indicus. The sequence goes on from CM062922.1 coordinate 84,770,701, forward strand.
TGTTCAAATGACAAGGTTGCTGCTCTTTCTAAGCATTCTTTGTTGGACTAACCGAGAGAGAGAGAGAAAGAGCAAGGGAATCTGCAAGAAGCTGCCAATGACAAAAGGGCAAGGAGTGGGAGGAGGAGAGTAGTATGAGGAACAGGCTCAGGGAACCAGAAATCAGTGTACCAGAAAGACTACAGGCAATAAAAGGAGAAAATAGATGGGGCCGGACTGGTGGCGTAGGGGTTAAGTTCACATTCCACGTCTGGCAGCCTGGGGTCAGCAGGTTCTGATCCCCGGCGTGGACTGATGCACTGCTTGTCAAGCCATGCTGTGGCGGAGTCCCATATAAAGTAGGGGAAGATGGGCACAGATGTTAGTCCGGGCCAATCTTCCTCAGCAAAAAATGGATTGGCAACAGAAGTTAGCTCAGGGCTAATCTTCCTCACACACACACAAAAAAAAAACAGAAAAGGATGAAACAGAACTCATACAACATAGAAAGACAGAAAGACCAGAAAACCAAAGGGATGAGGGCGTGGGAGAAAGGGAGTATGGGAAGACAAAGAATTTACACAAAACACAGTGGAGTTATGATGGAGGGGCTGAAAGCAAAAATACAAGACAGTAGGATGCAGTAGAACTTCCTTGTTAAGAGCATGAACTCCAACTTCAAATTCCACTTGGAAGTTGTGCCACTTTCCTCATAAATGAAGTCATCCTCACAAAACACTAGGTATGGGCACAGTGCTGGGAACAGAAACAGCACTCATTAATGTTCACTATTACTATATGCGATAAAAGTAGAAGAGACGATATGTAGGTAATCGTGATATGCTGAATATATGATGGAATAGGTTAGTAAAGATAGCTACAGGTAATGAGAAGTTACTATATTTGTTCTCAAACAGAAATCCATTAAAAATATTAGATGCAATATAGAAACCTATGTACATTGCAATCCATGGTTCACCCTTGGGTATGCCTTACATGTGGCAGACGTAACCAGAGAAATACTCTTCTGTACCGTGTGTGCATGTGCATTTGTGTGTGTGTGTGTATTGGAGAGGGGTGATAAAATGTATATACTATGACTTAGATGTACAAAGAATATAAAATTTCATTCCTTTTCTACAACTTATGTAATTTTGCTCTTAAGTATTCAATTTCTCTAATAGTGATGGGTGTGAATAGGGTTGAGGGTTGTTACAAATTTATCAACTAAAGATAACTCAGCCTTTCTCAATTTAAAGCAATCTCTTTCAGGTAAACAGTCATTCAACTAAAAGTTCAACCTCTTTAAGGAATCTCTCTACCCCCTCTTCTTTCTTGGGACAGCAACTAGTTTACAAGGAGGAGGTGGAGTTATGTCCTGGTCATGGTGGAGGGGAAAAGGGTGCTGATTCACTTGCTACAGGCCAGGCAATTGACTGGCTTCACCTTGGACATTTGCCATTCCACCTCGTCACTATGTATCCTATGCTTGTGTCTACTGAGATTTGGCTGGTCTTTTTGGCTGATGACCTTGAATCTTGCTATAGCCTCAGATTTTGAGAAACCACTGGTTTTGAGGTCCAGGTACTCTGCAGCATCCATGCTCTCAGGCTTTGGCTAGTCTATCAGCGCTCTTAGAATTTCTCTATTCCTATAGAGTCAGCTTCCTCAGGCAATCCTGCTATTCTCAGATTCTCTCCTGAAGCTAACTGGTTGTTCTTACTATCACCATCACTATCATCATCAACACCTCCCTGTCTCCTACTTTTGATTTTCAGACTCTGAAAAGGTATGTAGGAGAATGAAGACACTGACTGATGGCTCTTCTCAGCACTGGAAAGGATTTCTTCTTCTGGTGTGACAGAAGTTGCCCATACATCATCCAGAGTCCTTTATACACCATTGCTTATAGTGAAATTATGTATAGATTTTCAAATATTGCTCTTAATACATCCTGAGGAGTTTCTAGAATTTAGAACATCCTTATTTCTCACAGAAAATCCAGATTGTCAGAACCACTATTTTGTATAGACCAAAAAAAAAAACACATTTAATTTAAAACTTAGAGTTAAAAATATTAAACTTTGACCCAGCAATTCTACTCCTAAGAATTTATCATATTGATAAACCCGTATGTGTGCAAAATGATGTATGGTCAGGGTTATTCACTGTATCATTATTTGTTAAAGCATAAGATTAGGAACTGAATTGTCCACCAACTGGATATGGTTACTATAGCTGAAAGAATGAGGTAGTTTTATATGTACTGATATGGAACTATAGCAAAGATATTATGTGAAAATAGCTAGCTAGGTGTACAAGAGTATAAACTGTGTATCTTTTGTATACACAGAACTGAATGACAGAGCGAAACGGTGGTGGCCACTTGGGGGGAAAAGAGGGGAAGGAGATTTATGTAAAATTATTTCCTTTTGTACCTTTTGCATTTTGTTACTATACATGTATTTCACACTAAGAAAATAATTTATTTAAAAAAAACCCTCAAGAGCTGAGACAAAAAAAAAAACAAACCTCATTTACTTGAGGCTGCATCTACCCTCATCCTGAAATAATGCATGCCAATGATTCCATGGGTGGATAGAGGGAAGCCCTGGAATAACAGCAACAGGGGAAACTTGGAACAAAAATGTATTGTTTTAATATCCCCAAAAGATTCCTCACATCACCATAGAAACTAGGCAAAGCTTCACTCTCTTGACACACTTCCATTCCATGAATTTGTGACTGGAAGATGGTAAACTGGAACAATGAGATTTCATGGTATAGAGTACATCTCAGAGGGAGACCAGTTTCCATCAAACACTGACAGGGTAGAAAGAGTCCACAGACTAGAACAAACACTCACTATGAGCCTTACAATCCATGCTGGAGGGTCCCATATGCTTTGGGGAAGTTAGCAGCTTCCTGAGTCAATTTATCTCTTCTAGCAGGAGGATAAAGGGTGCAGTAGTGTGATAAATGCTAAAAGCTAAGTTGGTTCCTTACTAAAGGTGTTTTCCCTGTGGAAATTGAGCACCCCTCAGCAGGCAGGACATGTCAAAGATGTATCACAGGTAACTCACCCAAGTCTCCTCCACTTTGATTGGTTTGTGTATAAATCAGACTCTCTCCCCTTCTTCTTGGCTATGGAAAGAACAGGGTACCAGGTACCTCCTGCAGCCATCAGTAACCTAGGTTCCAGGGTAAATGAAAGCCACAGTGGAGCCAGAGTAAGAGCAAACGTGTATAAGGGGGACAGAGGAGAAAAATAGAATGACATTCTAAAAGACCAAAGATTTTGGCTGGTAGGAATTCTTTCTACTGGCCAACTTAAAATTTCACAAGAACAATGAAAACTGAGGAAATAAATCAGCTTTATTAACTTTAATCATCCAAACTGGAGGCAACACAATCTAGTGGTTAAGATTCTGAAACCAAATATAAATAGGCCCAAATCTCCAGAGAATCATTTCATTTCACATGGAAAAACCATAAAACCTCTTGAAATTATAACTACTTTCTAGAAATTATCTCAGAGGAACTTCCTTCCCTAATAAAACAACAACAACAATTCCACTGAAGATGAAATGAACAGAGTGTCAAGGTCTACCAACCAGTTCCGCAGTGCTTTAAATAGCAGCAAAACAGAACAAATTTCCTTCCCTACCATGTTCTTATCTTATGAGAAACAGTGTCTATTGGCCCAAGGGAAAAACAGTACATCAACACAAAAGCAGCCTGGCTGAAGGTGACTGTGGCTTTATCTGCAGGAGCCCATCAGCAGACATAAGCCCACTTAATTCTATATAAACCCTTCTGAGCCTCCAACAGAGTATTATTTTCAAAAAGCAAGAAACAGATCAATGCCATTTTCTCTCTAAAAAAATTATACACAATCAATGTTCTAAATATATGCTCTCAAAAATACTAGACTTCAATGATGAAAAGTCGCAGAAAAACAAAATTATTTCTTGAAAAAAATGTCTAAGTGTAAAATGGCAGCTTCCAAGAAATATTTAAATTCAAATACAAAGGTGAAACAGATTGTCTTGAGATTCAATGTCAAGTTTGAAGTTTGGATAAACTTCAATAGTTTATTTAAAAATAAAAGTAGATTTTACTATTAGAGATTGCATTCTGCCTATAAAACTATTATTAAGTTTTAATACTGAGGAGGCTTATGAAATTTGACAGATAAGCAAATAAAGAACCTGAAAACAATACTTTACACCTGCTTAGATCAAATGTATTATTTTTGACACATTTGAGATTGCTACTGTATTTCACGACTGTCATTCAATAAATATTTATCACATACACATTATGCCAGACTCTGGGAATTCAATGGTGAGCAAAAAAGATAGTCCCTGACCTCATGGAGCTTTCAGTCTAGTGAGAAAGACAAATAACACTGTAGTGTGTTAAGGCATTAAGACGGAAGTATACAAGGTGCTATGGGAACGCAAAGCAGGTATATCTGTATGGAAGAGGGGAAGGAGGAGTAGTGAGTGGTGAAGGAATTTAAGAAATCCTTCCCAAAAAGCTTAACGTTTAACCTGAGACTTTAAGGATCACTAGGACTTTTTCAAAGGGAAAGAGGAAGAAGGCTCCAAGTAAAGGAAGCATGATTTATATAAGAGAGGAGAGGCAGGGTAGGGTGGGTAGGAGAAGAATATAGTACATTTGAGAAAGTAAAAGTCATTCACTTCTTAAGAGAATCAGTAAAAACATTCCCTCTTCACTCACCAACTCTATTTGTTCATTCATTCAATTAACATTTACTGAGTTCTGATAAAGGTAGTTCATATACCGGGACCCACAAAATGGAGGCCACCCCAGGGGCCCAGCCCACAGAACAAACCTAAACCTAAGTCAGTCTGCACTTACTACTGAAAGGCCTCACTGTCAAGGAAACCTGACATACACCAACCACAACCCTCCAACTCAGCTCTAGCCAGCTCACCTTACCTTAGAAAAGGAACTTTCCTAGCCAATCTTGCCCTGTTTCTGAAGTGCCTGTTCTAACGCGCCCTGTTTCTGAGGTGCCTATTCTAATGCTCTATAAAACTCCCTCTTGCCTCAAATCCCTCCAGAACAGCGCTCCACTGCTTGTGAGGCACTGTACCCCATGGATTGTTTTCCCTTGAATAAAGGACAAACTCATTACTACACTGTTTTAATTTTGTAATTTGATAGCTCCTACTATTTAGAAGCCTTGTTCAACAAGGGAGGTATCTTCATCTTCTTCAAATTATAAAGCCCAAATAAAAAGAAATCAATACTCCTATCAAGGCTCTTTCTCACCGAGATGACCACATTATACAGAATTCCTGTGAAAAACAACAGAAAAAAAAATTACTGTAAAACTGAATAAATTCCCTGTGAAGGAATGAAGTCTTGAAATAACTGGTTTATTTATTTTCCTGTTTTTCTTATCCCATTGCCTCTGAATTTTCAAAATATGTACATCTTACAGTTCGGTAGGTCAGAAACCTGACATGGGTCTCACTGGGCTAAAATCAAGGTGTCAGCAGGGCTGCATTCCTTCTGGAGGCTCAAAGAGGAGAGTCTGTTTTCTTGACTTTTTCTAGCTTTTAAGGGCTGTCCACATCCCTTGCTTGTGGCTCCCTTCTTCCAACTTTAAAGCAAGGGCTAATCAAGTCCTTCTCATATTGCATCACTCTCTCTTCTGCCTCCTTCTTCCATTTTTTAAGGACTCGTGATTACACTGGGCCCACAAGCAAAATCCAGGATAATCTCTGTATTTTCAGGTTAACTGATTAGCAACCTTAATTCCATCTGCTACTTTAATTCCTCTTTGCCATGTAACCTAACACATTCAGAGGTTCTGGGGATTAGGAAATGGTTATCTTTGAGGAGTCATTATTCTGCCTACCACAGTACGTTAAACAAATATTTAAAGTTACTGACTATACACAACATTGAGGAAGCTGCAATCGCGGCCTCTCTCCTCCTGTGATTTGTATCTGCTAGGGTAGATAAAAAATGTATACAAAATCATACTGGCAAGGAAAAAATGCATCCAAAAAGTACTTCAAGTAGGAACTAAATGACTACAGAAATGAAAAAGAACATTTTTTACTCAAAGTCTTAAAGGGAAGATAGCATATGAAGTAGGATTGTAACCACAGGCCCATTTAGAGCCAGTTCGAACAGACCCCATCTCTTATCAACAAAGTGATTAAGGATTGTCTTTCAGAAAAACTACAGAATCATGCAGCAAGGGCATGCACAAAAGAAGAAATCGTGACCCGAAACGACCTCGGAACCAAAGACCCCCCTCCCCACAGAACTCAAGGACTGGGACATGACCGGAACTTGAAAGCCGGACTCCTATCAGAAGCAAGTGGTCCCTCATCCAGGAAGATCCGGTGTTACAATTCCTCCCCTACTTCATACAAAAATATTTAGAACCCCATCAAAAATGTTTTGAATCTCATCATAAATGTATAAAACCTTACTATAAACACCTGAAGCCCACCAGTCAAGAACCTGTCCCACCAGCATTTCTGCATGCCAACCTGTTCTACCCAACCTCTTAAATTTTGTCCCAAATCCTGAATCGGAGAGACAGATCTGAGGGCACATGCCTCCTGTCTCCCTGGAGATGGATCTCACAGAATAAGGCTGATTTCTCCCCTCAAAGGCTGGTGCCATAGTTAACTAGCTTGTTTTATGTACATTGGGCAGAGAACCACAATTTTGGCTGGTAACAGGATCTGTAACAGGCAGAAATGAGTATGGGGTGATATTTCAGGTGGGGGCTTTGTGGGATTAAATGGAAGGAAGGTACAAAAAAGGAAGATATATTTAAGAAGTCGTGGTTGGCTGGAGTGAAAAGCACTCAATGGGAGGCAGTAGGAACTGAGAATTTCAAGGAGAAAGTGGTCAAAAATTCAACTGTGGCAGAGATGAAGGAACACAAAGACAGAGAGGAGGTCACTGGAGTTTTAATTAGTGGATCACTGATCTTCAAATAAGCACTCAGTCCAGTGCCGGTGGCAGGAGCCAGACTGCAGCTCTTACAGAGTGGTCTGGCAAGTATAAAGGATTCTTTTGATAAACCTGTAGCTAAAAAAAAGAAAAATATTTTTTAAAAAGAAGTTTGAGAAGACAGTAAAAGTTTTGGTAGTACACATTATGCCAAGGGGAAGAAGTCAATGAAACTGGACAGATGAATAAGAATAAAAAATCAGATCAAAGACATGGGTTGCAACTCTCAAGTCAGTACCTAAGGTAAAGAACTTTATAATAAAGTTGATGACAATATCAATTAAGAATCTTTGTCTTAAATTTTAATTTTGGGGAGAAATGGTGTGGCAAGAAACATCTATTAATCTCATTTTGCAAATGGACCACTGGGCTGTATCCATTGAAAACACTGTCTGTCTTCATTCTTACCAGATTCAAATATGAATTTTCCTAGGAAATTCCACAAGCAAAATTACACAGGCTCTCAGTCCAAATTAGAACTCCAAAAGAAAGCCTATGGCAGTAATGGTCACCACCCAGCACATAAGAAAATACACTCAGTATTTCCTCAAAGTTTTACTGATGGTTCCCTTCAGAGGAAGAAAAATGAATTAACTGCTTGAGTTCTTAAAGTTGGGGCTTCCAGAGTCTCTCTGAAATTTATGACAATAAAAACATGAGTTTGGAGAACACTGGAACAACCTAATGATTTAAAGACACAAATTGTTAAACAGGAATCACAGGCCCTAGAAGCTTATATCATTATAACTGTCTTTCTTTGTACACAGGCTGAAATAAGATTTCTTAAGGTATTACTATATTTTTTTCCTCCCCAAAGCCCCAGTACATAGTTGTAAATTCTGGTTGTTAAGTCACTCTGGTTCTTCTATGTTAGCCTCTGCCACATCATGGCAACTGACAGATGGGTGGTGTGGTTCCGTGACCGCAAAGCGAACCTGAGCTACCGAAGTGGTGAGCGCTGAACTTTAACCACTAGGCCATCAGGGCTGGTTCTTAAGGCATTATTCTTAAGGTGTAAGTAATAGTTATTCTATGTCCATCTTTTTTCTTCCTTCTGATAATGCAGTCTTTTCAATGCCTCTAAATAACCACTAAGAATATAATTAAACATCTAATTGTATAGCACTGAGGAACTACGTTTGACTTAAACACATGTCTATTACATGTTCCAAGACCACACTTTGTTGTTACATCTCCCATGAGATATGAAAAAACACTGGCACCAAAGGAATTATGAGGACAGTGGTGGTAAAGTCCTGCCATGCAAGAGCAGACAACCAAAAACCAGAATGGCTGCTGAATGTGCCCTCTTCACTATATTTTCTCACACTCTTTTCTAAACTTACTGAAGGTGCAGACAGGCATTTAAAATGTGAATTACAGGGGGTGGCGCAGCGGTTTAGTTCGCACTTGGCAGCCCGGGGTTCACCGGTTCGGATCCCAGGCGCCCGCCAACGGGCTGCTTGTCAGCCATGCCGTGGCGGCGTCCCATATAAAGTAGAGGAAGATGGGCACGGATGTTACCCCAGGGCCAGTCTTCCTCAGCAAAAAGAGGAGGATTAGCAACGGATGTTAGCTCAGGGCTGGTCTTCCTCATAAAAAATAATAATAATAAAATAAAATGTGAATTACAGAAAACACTAGTAATAGTAAAAAACGAGTAAAAACAAAGAAAATGGCAATTATAAAAATTTGATTCCAGCAGAATAAAATGAATAAAGAATAAAAATAAGACATTGAAAACATTAATAGCAACTTTTCATTTTCTAGTAATCTCACTTAGTGAAATCAACTATAAAGTTTACTATCTATTAACAAACACACACAGAATGTTAGAAAACATTACCAGTCCCTAAACACATAAAATAAAGAGTACAACTCTTATGAAAAGCATCATTCTGACTGGGATTAATTTGCTCATTTCATTAATCTCAAAGTATTTTAATTTGGAAGGTTTCAGTTATATTTCTGAGCAAAACCCCACAAAATTGAAGCCTCAACTCCAATAATAATATGACAAATTATTACTTTAAAAAATGAAGAGCTCAATACTGGCTCTAAGTACATGGAAAATGAACACAAAAAGGATTATCTAACTAAATTTGTGATTTCTGAATGATCTCTCTGCCTCAGTTAAATGAGTTAATGTTATTTGCTTCCTACTGCTCTCCTAGATTTTAGAACATACTACAGAAGAGTTTGACTCCTGGAAAAATTACTAATTTTAATTAATTTCTAAATATTAAACCTAATTTGTCACTGGCTCTTCTGAGGAACTTGATAACAGCAAGTCCTCTCAAGAGAAACACATTGCTGCCCAGCTAAAAGACATTTCTATCCTTGCTTACAGTTAATATTGGCTATGTGATATATAAAATATAAGTCCCAGCCAATGAAATATAAGTCAGTGTTCTATGACACTTAAACAGGAAATCATCTTTAAAAAGAGAGAACCTTCTTCCCTTCTTTACCTCTTTCCTCTTGCTGGAATGCAGACTTGATGGCTGGAGCTTGAGGAGCCATTTTGAACCACAAGATAGAAGCTATGTGATGGCAGGGCAGCAACAAAACAAGAATGAGTCTAGGTTCTTTATACCATGGAGCTATCTCACTAGTCTTGGATTGTCTACCTCCAGATGTTATTTCCACGGGAGGAAAATAAACTTCTCCTTTTTTAAGCCACTGTTATTTATGGTATTTAGCTTTATGTAAGTGAACCTAATCCTAACTGATACAATGTGCATATCCTAACAATTCCATGCCTGATATATACTCTATAGTCTAGACCACTGCTGTCCAACAGAGTTTTCTGTGATGATGGAAATGCTTTGCATCTTTGATGTCCAATCCAGTAGCCAGTAGCCACATGTAATTATTGAGCACTTGAAATGTTTTTTTCACATTTAAAACAGATTTTAAATTTTATTTAATTTCAATTAGTTTAAATTTAAATAGCCACACATGGCTAGCAGCTATTGTATCCGACAGCACAGCTGTGGGCATCAACAGTGTCAAAACTGTAATTGAGTTAATTTAGGATGATATAAAACTCTTCCCTAATTTATATATAACAATATAGTAAAATTGTAAAATTTATTTTCATTTTCATAAGAGATATGCTAATAATTACATTTTGCTAGAGTAATTTTATTACGTCTACCTTGAGCCAAACCTGTAGAAACTCAGAAAATGTTAGTTGTGAAGATGAAGACAACTTGCCAGTGGGTCTATAACACAGACTTTCTACTTTACTACTAAAAGCTATCTTGATTTTCTTAATTAGAAATCCACCACTCTTAAAAATGTTACAGGATTCAAATACTTTTTACATTTCTTTTCCATTCATATGCTCTCTTAATCAAAGCAGCTGGATGGAATAAACAAATGAATATCCAGAAGAATGTAATACTTTTCAGTTTGTCAAACTGACCCAATATTATGCTGGAGAATATCAAAGCAAAACTCTTACTCAGATTTCAATAAAGCTACTTCCCAGCATGCAGGGAAAAATTTTTTGGTCTGCTTTGAAAATTACTAGAGACTTTTTCTCCCCAATGCTAACCACCTTTGTGTTGAGAGGTATGAATATTATGGATTGTGAAGCACAGTTCTTCAGTTATTAATAAACTAGAAAATTCACAATAGAAAGGCACCTCAAAAAGGTCACTTCGTTTATATCTTCATCTCAGAGAGGGTTATGTTGTACGTAAATTGCCCCTACACATGTTTGTTTATCTTCTTCTTCCTTTTCCCTTCAGGGAGAATTAATCTCTCTCTGTGATCATAAAGTATTTTGTGTGATAGAAATCCTTCTCATACAGCACTGTACCAGGTCATGACAGTTTTCAAAACTGTTTCTGCTCTAGACCTTGAAATTCTCAAGGGCAACAGAGACCTCAGAGGGGTACTGTGGCAGCAGATCAAAACCATCCAGAGGTAGCACAAAGGAACTTGCTCTTGAGGGCAGAGGAGCAGAAAAGGAGCAATGTAATCACAGCTCACTAATCCCACATTTCTGTCCAGGGCTGGCCTTGCTTACAATCTACTTTAATGCAATTCATCCTGTAATTCATTTTGGGGTACACTTTTGTTTGCTTAAAATTTTTGAATTGCAAAATCATATGCAAATTAGTGAGTAAATGAGATAATAAATTTAAGCATATGATGGATTAATCCTAAATAAAGCTTTTAAATCACTTCGGTTAACATTACACAGTTTGCTGAACAGAGTATTCCAAATGGCACTCACTGTTTCTGGCTAAGATTATCTAATAACTGCAACCTCTGTACAACCCTTTTGTTTTAAATAATTTGTATAGAATCAATTAGATATTACACAAATACCACCCACATCCTTAAAACCGAAAGAGACATGAGTAGATGAAGAATCAATTTTAAAGTTATGAAAAGATGTCATTTTTAAAAATTCACTTTGAATGACATACTTGTAGAATTTAACTGCTGTCTTAAACTAAAATGACAACTCATTAGTTATCTGAACTGCTAATTTTTTTTTTTAACTTGAGAACCAACTCTGTATTTTATATCTGGAGCAGGTTAGTCTTGTGAAACTAGGTAAACATAATAGCAAGCAAAATTAGACATGCAGATGTTCCCCAGAGAGAGAATAAATATCCTGGGCAGAATATGCAAGAGAAGAATCAATACTGGCATCCACTCACCAACATTTAATATACCTACTCACCTACTACTTCCAACCAATTATCCAATTAAGACCCCTTCAGGGTTAATCAGGAAGTAAATGAAGCTATGGTCTTCACCACTGATATATTATAATAAATTATGCACCCTCTGCATGAGGCAATGCGACAGAACAGAGAAACATGCAAAATTATGCTACTGCTTCCTCATTAACCAAATACCACATAGGCATTTGAAGCAATCACCTTTCAGATGGGCTTTTCATTGTTATCTTTGGCTTTAAAAAGCTGTCATTCCAGAAAGGACTGTGCATTTCCATAGCAATTCCAAACTTTAAAGTACTATTTCTCAAAGTGTGGTATTAGTCCACCTGCATCAAAGTCTGAGGAGTTTTGAAAAATGCACATGCCTGCGCTCCAAAGCTCCACCAAAACAGACTCTAGGAGTGGGGCCCAGCATATATATTTTTAGCAAATATTCTCCCATATGATTCCAGTACATGCTGAAATTTGAGAACTACTGCCTCAGAACAAGCTATTCCCCTAACACTTGGTATATGCATTAAAGAAACACTAGACATATAGATCTAACCCATACTTTCAAGGTATGGTTCCTAAATCAGCATGGTATCACCTGGGAGCTTGTTAGAAATGCAGAATCTCAGACCCATCCTAGTCCTGCTGAATCAAAATTTGCATTTTAACAACATCCTCATGTGATTCATACTTACATTAAAGCCGGACTTGTACTGGTCTAGGCCAGTTATTCTTGGATGCAGGTGTCCTGGGGCACCTTTCATCAGTCAAATAGCAAGCATATTAGGGATTATTGTGGTAAACACCTGAAATAGACTTTATAATAAAATAGGCAACCAAAGCCAAGGCCCTGCTGAAATGCAGAGGGAAGATTCTGAATATCTTTTGGTGAATTTTAAAATGTTCACAATAATGTTTCCATTCTACTCTACAATCATTGTATTAATCATGGAAGACAGAAGTCATTCAAAATACAACAGAGAACAGACAAAAGCTGAAAAAGAGGTTTCACAAGGAGCAAGGGTTTGTGAGTTGCTTTGGTCCCCAATTTAAGACCCACTTAAGATATAAAGAATAACCAAGACCTTTTTCATTTAATTCAGCACAGACATTCTAAAAATTGTTTTCCCATGCATGACTGCAATTGAGGTTGGCATATAGTTTCTTATTTAATAAAAAGACCTGCTGAAAAGAATCAAAAACAAATGTTGAGAGTCCTCCTTGAATCTTTTTTGCTGTTGTTGTTGCTCTTTTTAACAAGGTGGGGCACAAATCAGAGAGAGGACTAAAGTCCAAAAAGATAACACTTGAAAACTAGACAGGCAAAACAGGAGGTAATGAGTATATTCTAGATAAATATCATCCTGTCTGACAAAATATTTTGCTGCCTTACAAATGACACTTTACATAGGAATGACAACTTATTTTCTTAATCACAGAAGCATATTAAATTAGTTATAAAATTTATTACTAATGACACTATTACCACTCAACTATGGGAATACTATCTACATATTCAGCTTATTTATAAAATATACTATGCAAGTTTGATATAAATACTTTTAAAAAATCTCTTTAGAGAACTGATCTCTAGGCTCTCATATAAGCATTAACTGATCTCACAGCACTTACTGGACATCTTATTAATGTGGATACAATAAATTTTATGTAGAGTAAAGTACAAAATAGATAACATCTCGAATAAATATAATTTTACTATTGTCATGCAATATGTCAGGGTTCCTGTTGTATACTACAATATTAACTGATTATTACAACAGCTTTAAACATAAAATATACCACAGTTTATGATAATATTGGCAGGGGAAAAAATTTGTCTAGATGTGCAGTACCTCTCTTCCATCTCAGTACCTGGAGAATTGAGATTGAACACAATGCTACAGGAAGCAAATACCACAAAATCATGTAAAATAGTTATCACTTATCTGTTGACTTTGAATCAACACTAAATTCAAAACTTACACTACCTCCCCTTTTCTACTTTTTATACTAGAAATGAGATAAAAATAAATGCTTAGTTCATTGGTCAGAAGTTCTAAAAGTTAGACAGTGATGATACGCAAACATCACAACAATGGCTACAACCAAGAAAAGAACTCTAAGATACTTAGAGGTTATTTGCCTATGAATATCATAACTTTAGCTTGCAATGTTGTTTGTTCATTTTGTCAATAGTCTGGCTGCCATTCAAACATATAGATTAGCTGCAGAGATTTGTCAAAGAAGCTTACCCAGTAATAACTGTTGGATTTTATCTGGTACCTAAAATAATACTTTAATTATAATAATCTGGCAGAGGTCATATGCATAGCTTTGATATCTGAGCACACCCAGTTCTGCTCCTGTGACTAGAGTACCCAAGTAGCCTCACCCTCAGATCCAGGAAAGAGAAGACACTGCTACACACCCTGTGTTTCAGGGGACCCTAGCTATCACATCACCCCAAATTAAATCTATTGAGGAACATGTGGATGGCTTCTGCCACTTGGATCTGGGGCTCATACTGATACAGTGTGACCTGTGACCCTAAACATCTCCTCTCACACAAGTAACACTCTTCAAGCCCCAGAGAAATGCTTCTCCACATCTCTTGCCTTCCTCCTCAAAATAAAAGGAGATTATGTCAGAATGCCATGAAGTTTGTGGGTTACCCTGCTGCTGAAGACAGAGATAGATGTGTACTGCTTTGAAGCTTCAGGAGGATTTGAGCAATGACAGCACTTAGGTAAGAGAAAAGACAAATTAATTAACTTGTCAAATTCTTCCTCTCGGGAATTATGAATGCAAGAAACACCTGCTTAACCAAGTATCATTTTCCAATAGTGCCAAGGCTCATTTCTTGCTTCATGTTTTAATTTGTGGTGCTGGAGACACTTACAAATTAACATGGTATTTGCAAGAGTTGCACATAGTGGCTGAAGAGTATTTTACAAAATTAAAGAATTCACAAATCTAGTGTTTTTTCTTTTATATTAATAGATAATTTTGTACATATTAGAAGAAAAATAACCTGAAATTATAAATTTAAACGTTTATATTTGCTTTAATTTATATTTTTATGAAAATGTATTCAAATTTTGATATCTGAAATATTTGATTAGTCAATAAATTGCTCCAAAATTTACTATTAAATCTCATTAACAAAATGAATACAATTAAAATAAAAATAGTATAGATATAATTAGCTAATTTTTAGAGTAATAGTTTTAAATTTAAACTCAGAATACTGAAGATTAGAAAACTGCAATAGATGAGATCTTTTCTTACATAGAAGGCTGAGAGCTTTGTTGAAAAACTCTCTTTGTAAAGTATCATAAACGCATGAAAAAGTTAGAATTAACTCCGACCTTTCCAAAGTCACTCTGCTAACCGTCATTGGAGCCAAAACAGAATTCATATTTCCTGACTCCCAGCCTAGAGGTTTTTCAATTTCAATTTAGGAAGATTTATAAAGTTCATTTTACATGGGATATTGAGGTTTACAGTTGTAATTTCGTGACCTGTAGGTAATTCATATTCAGCAGGAAGCAAATGACTAAAGACTTGATCTGTCTTAATGTGCCAGAAGTTCTTGCTTGGTATCCTTTCAAATTCAGAACTTCCAAAAGTAGACAGGATCATCACATTTATCTTAATTGTTTGCCTCTAACTGTTTGACATCCAGCACTGCAAGCTTTTAAAAAAATATATTATACTCTGGGCATTTTAACAAAAAGAAATGTTCAAACAAAGCAATGCAGAAGTCCATGATATTATTGTTAACTACCTTAAAAACACAGTCACAATGTCTGACAAGACATACAATGATTGTGAAAGACAATCCAATCAATCATTCAACATATGTAAAAAGAAAAAAACGCACAATGGGAATCTTGAAGAATCTAGCACCTTGCTATTTCAAGTGTGGTCTCTAGACAAGAGCATCAACACCACCTAGGAGTTTATCAGAAATGAAGAATCTCAGGAACCAACTCAGACCTGCGAAATCTGAACCTACAATCTAACAAGATTCCCCAGATGATGCGTACCCAGGTTAAAGTTTAAACACCATTGGACTAGCAGGTTCATCACACTTGCCATCATTTAAATATTTATTAATTATGACATACATTGTACTGCTAGACACTTCATGTGTTATTTCATTTACTTATCACAACATGATAGATATTATTTTCCCTGTTTTACAGATAACAGAATTAGAGATCAGAGAGGTTAAGTAACATGGCCATGGTCCAAAGCTAGTAAGTGGTAGATCCTGGATACAAACCCATGTTAATTCAGTTATACAATGCCTCTCTATCCACTGGCCTCATGAAACAAGACGCACTCTTAACTGTTACTTGTCACTGTCAGGCATATTTTAAGAGGTACTAAGAAGGGCGTAAAGCAGCAGTATCATGACATTTTCTACGGGATTCTCTTTGGTTAATCAAAGTGCTTCTATTATGCTGGGTTTTACAGTGAGAGATAGACACAGAAGGTTTAAAAAGACTGACAATCTAGTTGAAGAAACAGAACTAGCTCACATAAACTAACAGGACAACCATTACAAATTAAAATACCAACAAATGCAAAATGACACTTTACAGACTGGATACATAATTTCCAAGAAAAGTATTGAATAAATTTATTCATTTTAATGTAACATTTATTAACTACCTAGTATATGATAAGATTATATTAGGCACCAAAGATCTAATACTTATGTTAAAAAATAGACTCTTTCAGGATAGGGACTATGAGAGAGACAGCACAAACGTTTAAGTATAAAACAAAATGATAAGCATTACATGATACGTGTACACAGAAAGCGCCAGGAACAGCTAATTCTACCATGCTTCACACAGGAGAAAATTAGGCTAGTCAAACAAGGTCTAGAAAAAGTTTGGTAAGGCCCTGAAAGAACTGATGGATATGGATTAATTCCATGGACATTTATTTTCTCATCTATAAAACAGGGAGTCAGAGGAGATCTGCAACCTCTGAGAACCTGTAACATTCAATGCAGGAGCCTCAGCGGTTATGACTGACTGCAGGACTCCCCAGCTTGCTTCAATTAGAGCAGCTCAGCCATACATGTTTTATCTATCTAAAGGAGATTTTGTTGACTTTAAAAGAAAGTTCGAAAACTTTGAAAATTCTAGCATCATGTAATTATATATGCCAAATTATGCTTACTTCAAAGCATGTCTAGTCTATCAGGAAACTCTCTATTAACTACTAAGGAGCCTCTGAAGAAATTATCCTAAGGGGGAAAAAGGGCCGTAAGTGCTGTAGGCAGGGAAAACATTAAGGCATCTTGTCCTGTGGATGCCCTTGACCCTATGCCTCTCAGATTCTACCTCCCAGTTCTAAATGGGACTTGTCCCAGGGCTCTGAACAGCAGATGCTATACCAAAAACAAGAAAACAAGATGTTGCTGGAAAAATCTCTTTGAGACACTTGGAGTACAAGGCAGGAAAGCTGCAGAATGCATGTAGTGAATTATAACAAATCCACTTTTTTGAGGGGTAAGAGAAAGATTTTTACTAAGTTAATACAGAATGCAGCATGCTTCTTCTGAGCTCCAGAGAAAGCAGCACACACCTGGCAGAGGAGGAATTCTGCACACCAGCATGGTTCACAGAAGTCCTTTGTTGTCAAGAGACGGGTCTCTCAGCACAAACATCAAAACAGCAGCAGCCTCCCAGGAGGGAGCGGTGGACATCAGCAAAATGCTGTGGCTTCAAGAGCATGAAAGCCAAGGCAGGCGAGAAAGAAAGGCAGATAGTACCAACTGGGTTCTTGAGCACACAAACAACAGGGAGAACTTTGATAGGACAGAATCAGAAAAATACCAAAAACCATGTGAATATTCCTGTAGCATGGTTTTGCCCATGTCGTGGTTAGGAAATACAGTTTTGGAGATGGCAGGTAATAGAGGGAAGAGTATGTTGTTGGAAAATACAACAAAGGACATGACTGGCCAACTTTGTTTACTGTACTTGATTTTTTGGAGGGAGTAAATTTGCTAGTATTATCATTTCTACTGCAACGATTTCAGTTCTTTGCACTATTTTGAAGACCATGAAAAATTACCTGTCTCCAATTATTTGATAAGGTTCCATAGAGTGGAACAAACAACATGAATGGTACTCTCCTCACTTCATGACAAAAATCAGAGAACGGGCCAAATGCTCGTTAATGTAATTATTACATTTTTTTCTGTCCTCATCATAATTCTTGATTAGACTTCTAACATTTTCATCACTCAGCTGAAATGGATCTTTCTTCATGTTTTTCTTGTTTAACATCAACAACTAAACAGCAAGACCTTGGACAAACATTTAAGACAAATTCATGTCACTGAACTCAAGAGATATCAACCTCCATTTTCAAATTTCAACTAAATATTACTTTGGAAATGGTCTCAGATAACATTGTTCTTGATGCTAAGTTTTTCAAAACCACCTAATGAGCTCATGGCTCATTTCATATGAAGAAAGTTAAAAACCCATTTAAGTAGGGTATAAATTTTCACAAACACTCAACTGCTCAAATGCTCTCTTGGAAATTAAATTAACAGAGCCCATTTGATTTTCAACATGTTCACATTTTAGTCATGCTTATTTTTTAGCAACCAAGCAAAAACTCAATCTCATGCTAAGTTATAGAATCCTTCTAGAGACTGAATAAAAACTTAAAGTCTTTTGTCTTAATTATCATCCCAGTGGGGGGATGGGGAGAGAAGGTAACAATTCACCACATATAAAAAAGGGCTAATATTCCTAATATAGAAGGAACTCTCTTGCAAATTGATAACAAACAATCTAACAGGGGCCGGCCCAGTGGCATAGTGGTTAAGTTCACGTGCTCTGCTTCGGCAGCCCAAGGTTCAGGTTCAGGTCCCGGGCACGGACCTACACACCATTTATCAAGCCATGCTGTGGTAGGCATCCCACATATAAAGTAGAGAAGGACTGGCAACAGATGTTAGCTCAGGGCTAATCTTCCTCACCAAAAAAAAAAAAAAAGAAACAAACAAACAAACAATCTAATAGAAATATAGATGAATAATATCGACATTTAGTAATATGATGTGGAATAGTTCTTTAACTCAAAATTTATTATAGAGTAGCCAGACCTCTCTGACCTGTCTAGGTATTTATTACTAAAAGTATCACAAAGATATTCTTACTACATAAGAGAAGGTACCCTAAAATACTGCCCCATGGTTTGACCTTAAAGTTATGCAACCATTTCACTGTATTCTGAATTGTTTTCTCTTTCTAACACTTGTCAAAAGTATCTTTATGTGTGGCCAACTGAAGACAATGATTAGGGTTAAAATTTGTTTCTATTATGCATAAACTTCGTTAATGAAAACAGAGTATGTAATTTTCTCTTTCTAGTTTAAAATATTACTGCGCAGAAAAGAGTTTACATAGCAAGCCTGGGACTGTTATCCCTAGAAAGGCCTTGCAAGGTTGGCCACTTGCTGGCATCTGAGAACTTGGATTTGGGGATGGTTCCCACCATTCCCTAACTGATAAGTGTGGTTTACAGTACCTAAACTGTTTGTACAAACAATGCAGTTTATGTTGAACACCTACTTTTCCTTCTGGAATTTTGGTATATGCAAGTCCAAACCCTGGACTTCTAGGCTCAGGTGAGCTTCTCCGGTAGACAACCCTTTGCATATGCTTTCACAACTTGATGCTGGAGGAATTAAGCTTGTCTTGTGCAACTCAACTGAGAGAGGACTCTCTGGGGCTTCTGCCTGGTTTTCCCCAGACTTTGCTGCATGTGCCTTTTCCCTTCGCTAATTTTCCTTTGTATCCCTTTTACTGTAATAAATCATAGCAATGAATATAACTATATGCTGAGTCCTGTGAGTCCTTTTAGCAAATTACCAAACCTGCAGTGGTCTTGGGAACTCTCAGCACAGTTACTCTTTAAAGCACTTTTCCACATTTGGGAGAAGTGGATAAATAATCCATTTCAAGACTCAACAGAAATCTACACCTTATCCTTTGCCCCCTATATACTGTCAGCCACCAGGTCCTGTAGACTCTTTTTTTATATCACTTTCTTTCCATTTTCACCATACCCATCTCTTTGATTTCTTTCTGGTCACCACTCCCCTTATCACCTCAAGCTCAGATTATGACAATGGTCTCTCTCTCAGTCTGCTTTGGCTGCCATAACAAATTACTAAAGACTGGATGACTTAAACAACAGAAATTTATTTCTCACAGTTCTGGAGGCTGAGAAGTCCAAGATCAAGGTGCTGACCAATTCAGTCCTTGGTGAGAGCTCTCTTCCTGGCTTGCAGATGGTTGCCTTCTTGCTGTGTACTCACACGGTAGAGAAAGAGCACTCTGGTATCTCTTCCTCTTCTTAGAAGGGCACCAGTCCTATCATATTAGGGCCTCACCTTATGACTTCATTTAACCTTTATCATTTCCTCACAGGCCTATCTCCAAATACAGTCATATTGGATATTAGATCATCACCATATGATTTTGGGAGGGAACACAAACGTTCAGTCCATAACAGTCTGCTATCTGGGCTCTCTGCATTCTGCAGCTAGATTAAGTTTCCCAGAAGACTACAGTCATTCTGAGGCTCTATTGTTCAAAGTCCACCAAGGACAGGTATCCAATACCTACACTATACAGAACAACTACTTTAACCTAGTGATCACAGAGCCAATATCTAACGGCTGAAAGGGATGTGCTTTGGAGGTCAATAAATTAGAGCAGTTTGTGCCAGTATTTAGTTCTGATTTGGATATGTTCAAGTCCTTTTAAAACTATAATTCCCTATAATATTAAATTCTAATAAATACCTACTTTTCTAAGATTTTTGTCTAATTTAGCAAAATTTCTAATATATGAAGACATCATCACCTTCCTAAACAAGTTACTACCTAACAGGTATACTGGGTATTTGAAAGCAAGTTGAATACTTTTACCTTTCTTCCCTCTTAGAGAAGGTGAACGTTGAATACCATCTTTGTATCTCCAGTCTGAGTCACATCATAGACTTACAAAAAATTTTTTAAACTGAACTAGAAAGGAATATTAATTCTTCAGGACAACTAATATATCATCAGTAAAATAATCACATTCAATCAAAATGGAGCTTTAGCAAGAAAACAGCCAGTGCTAAGTATGACTGAATTTAAACACAAAAAACTGCATATGAAAATAAATTTTTAAAATCCTAGTAAATCCTTCCCAAAGAAATCCATGCAAAATGGCTGAAATGCCCTTGTATTGAAACATAATCTGTACCACCACATCAAGATTTTTTTCCTAAATATCTGCTATGTATAAGCCACTGTGCTAATTAGTTACTTTGGGGGATACAAAATAGCTTAATACATAGTGTCAGCCCTCTCAACTCTTGACTAGGAAACTGAGACAAGTATATACGCCAAATCCAACTTTTAACTTGGCTAGGGCACAATGCCAATGAAGTCATGGATTTAATCTATGTATGTTAATTGCTGTGCTCTGTTCTCTATCCAAACACTGCATTCTAGAATGCTTCTGAATTCAAGGAGGGTCAGGCATTACCACATGGATGTAAAACTAAAAATTCATCATTACCTCTGGAAATCAATTCAATATCACCATCTTTGTTTATAAAAATTAGCATTACCATTTACTTCGCTGATACAAATAAGTTTACACAGAATGTGCATATGTAAATGTACATTTTTAACTGAGTTTTGAGAGATTAGAAAGAAAGATTTCCTGACTTAAGCCCTGATATTCATAATCAATTTCTAGTTGATGACAGAGGAGTGAAAAGAAGGTGGATCAATACATGAAATGATACCTACTCTGTCAGATGGGATGATGCTGAGCCAGGACATTTAAGTAGGTACCTGCCAAATGCAGTAGTGATCCTGTGCAACTGGTAAAAGAATGAGGGTGGGTCATGGCGTACAGAGGACTTGATCATACAATCAGGGTCATAAGAAATGATCAAACACACAAGGCATGTTTCGGCTGAAGTTCTCACAGTACCAGCGAGAGCTCTGTTCTTGTAGATCTGGAACAACTGGACCTGTTTTCTTCTCTAGGCAGCTCAGTTCTATAGCATCTGGTTCTCCCAGGCTTTAAAGAGGTGAGGCCTGTTTGGCAGTGACAATTCCCAATGAAGGCAGTTGAGACATTTCCAGGATGTTGTCAGAAACTGGAACTGAGTGAAATTTTGTTTCCTTTCAGTACTGGTCTAGTGAGCAATTTTGATGCTTCTGTTTTATTTCAGTCCAACAGTTTTAGAAAACAGTGTATGTTTGGTTCTATCTCACATTGACACAACCAGTGTCTTAAAAGTGATTAGTTTGGGATTTAAGTAGGGCAGAGAACTTATGGTGAGGGATTCCTTCTGCAGAACCTCCAATATCCAGCCTCTCCCAGGGCAGAGATACTTCCAGCAAAATTTAATACAACAATTCTCAATCTTCTGAGTACAGAGAGAAATTAGCTGCAGCATTTGTCAAAACTTCGGGTTCCAGAGAGCCCCATGCCAGACATTTTGATTTAGTGAGTCTAACGTAGTTTCTGGGAATCCTCATTTCTAATAAGTATTACCAGTGAATCTGATGTAAACCGTCCCCAGCCTACACTTCTGAGAAATGCTGGATTAGTGGCTTAGAAGGACTTATTCACACCAGAGAAAAGACTTGAATTACTAGAAAGTAGTAAAGGTGTTTTTGCTAGAAAGATACAGGCAACAACATGAAACTTTCTGATATTTGGTAACCAAAATAATATCCCTCATCATCCTATAATTATATATACACACAAAGATTTGAGCCTATTATCTAGGACAATAAATCAAAGCAGCATTTACCTGACATTTAGCAATTTATGAGAGTCTGTTTTATAGTCACAGCTGTATTTTTCTAAAATCAGATAAAAAGACGAGCATAAATGCACACAAGCATGTGTTTAATATAATAAGCATGCTCTGTTCTTAGCTTTTGTATAAAATACTTTACTAACAGCTCCTAGAAATTTAGGAGGGAAAATCATCAATTCTTAGAAAGATTCAAGCAAACCCCCAAAAGGTAATTAGCAGTGTAACCTACTCAAAAGCAAAAATATTCCCCTCGTTTTTAGTATAACACTCATCTATAAAGCCAAGATAGTCAGTCTGTCTACAAATACTATTGAACACCTACCATGTGTGGCATACGGCTTTGGATGACAGGAATACAGTGGTGAATGTACCAAATCCCTGTCCCCATAGAAGTTAAGGTTCTAGAAGGAGAAAACTAAAATGGGTTTGCATATATATGTCAATGTCTACTTGGGTTTCTTCTGGGTTTTTAAATTTTTTCTTCAGATTCTTTAAGGTGATAATTCCAATATTAGTCCAATACTAGCCACTATTTGGAATTCATTGTTTGACATTTAAACAAAAATATCTGTCCACTGTGTCATATGGAACCTGTTTAATTTTTTTTGTAAATGTGGCTGACAGAAACATGAAATAAACTATTATGAGAAGCTTTATGAACCACACAAAAAAATAAAAATAAAGAATTATTTAATACAAAATCAGCTTTCCTGTACTTATTTTTTTGTGTGTAACATTCTCTTCCAGAGTTTTAGAGTAAGTCATTAGGATCCTCCATGATAAACTGGAGCACCATGGCACCTCTCAAGTATGGAAGAATTCTAAAATTTCTATTCACTTATCCTTATTCACATATATCAGCTTTGTGTAACCATTAGATTATAGAAATACAAAAGAAACATTTAAAATTCAATGTATTGTAGAGAAGTATAATAAAGAAAGGCAAGAATTGATCTTAAATCATGATCAAAATATTTCAGGTACAAAAATATTAAAATAACCTCCTTATAATATATTCCACATATATGACTGTTACATGGCCAGAAAACAAAACTCATGATCAAGAAGGTGTCTTCCAAACCTAAGATTCCATGACTTTATGGTATCTCTAAAATGCTAAAGTTTTCCTATCTAGAGAAATTTGCCAACGTTAGTCACAACCCTCATCAATTCTCTGACTTTGAAAATCTCTACAGCAATCTTTTATTAGTTTCTCAGGAATAGATGCCTAGTGAAAGAAAAGAAAAGAATAGCAGTTTCAGTTTTATATACATGTCAGTATAACGTTAGTTGCCAAACAGTAGAGGGAAAAAGGAGGCAGCACATACTAAAGTGGAAAGGACGTGGTTTTTGTGTCAGACAAAACTAAATTCAAATTCTATAGATTCTGTCACTTAGTAGATGTGAGATGACCTAGGCATTTAAATTCTGATGTTCAGTTTCCTCACTTTTGAGACAGAGTTACTTAAAGGGTTAAATAAAATAATATATATGAAGATGTTTTCACAGTGCTTGTCATATAGTAGCTGTGTTACAAATGTTATTCCTCTTTCCCACTATATCATTTTCTGTGCTAACACAGGCCTGAGAACGATGGCTAAGTGAAACACCCAGGCAATTTCCAAATTTACTTTCAGCATCCCATGCCCATGTCTTATTTATGACTAGGCTCAAAGAGAAATCAAAGTAGTTATTAAAAGATCAGTATTATTGCTAATCTTTGAGAAACTGTGGACCACCATAAAGATGATAAATGACTAGAAAGAAGACAAAGTTTAAGCTTTCAATAAGAAAATAAGAATTTCAGAGATGGTAAGTTTGATGCTTCATCGAGGAAAATTCTAGACAGATGGCTTATAAAACTTAAAAAACAAATATGTTTCATTGTATCCATCCCTAATAAAACTGGCAAAAAATCTAGCTATGTGTATATTTGTGTACGTGCACATGCATTTAAAGGATTTTAGATCAGGAAGGCCGAAGACAGAATACACTTAATTTCTGCAGGGCTGATGACAACAATGACCCTAGCTGCTACTGCTAATATTTATTGGGCTCTTCTATATGCCAGACAATGTGACAGGTGATTTATATTCATTATCTTATGTATCGCCATGAAGCACGTACAATTTGGGAACCAAGGAAGGTTAGGTGACATGCCCAGTATTAGACAGATAAAGAGACAAAAAAAATTAAAACCCAAATAAGTTTGACTCTGGAATGTAGGTTGAATGACTATGCTTCACTCTTTTTAGCAAACATGTCATGAAATTACTGAAAATAAGAGGGAATAAATGGGAACTAGATAAAATGTGAACTAGATATTAAGCAGAGTTAGAGGTAGACACAGAGCTATATTCAAAATGTGCTTGTTAAATAAACCAAAACCCATTTAGAAGGAACTTTTTGCTAAGTTCTGTTCTTGGTACTCTTCTTTTTACATCCTTATTGCTCATTTGAAAGAGAAATCTATAACAAGACTCAAAAAGATCACATAAAACTAGAAGGAAGGGCTAGTGAGATTAAATTTTACAGGGATGACTGTAATTAGGTTCAATAAAATTATTTTCCAAGTTCAGAATAGGAAATATCTCGTTGAAGAACAGTTCAAAATTAACACACCTGAAAAAGTTCACTACAAAGCTAGAGTAATCCTGCTGTTGACACAGCTGAGTATATCTGGGATGCCACTAATGGAGGTACCCTGTCTAGATATGGCAACTACTCACCCCACTGTGTATGCAGGAGCACACTAGGCCAGAGGACACTGTGTCCAAGTGCAACAACAAACCCAAAGATCTGTGTCTTCCTTTTTTATAGTGACCTACTGATATCACAGTCCAAACAGCTCCATCTCACATATAAAGAAGTTTCTACCTTCCTATGCACATAGAGGACATTAGCAGGTCAGAAGTCCGTTGTTACAGGGATTTGAAAAGTGCCAAAGGCCATGCATGTTGCTTTAGTAGAGGGCAACCAAGAGACATTTGGAAACCAAAGTAAATAGAAAAGTAGCCCCCCATCTTCATGCCCTTTCTATCCTATAACCCTGGCATAGGATATTTTCCTCATGGCATTTTTCATAATCCAAAGTATCTTATTTTTCACTTATAAATGTATTAATTTGGAATACTTTTTGTTTACCTCTATTTGGACCTAAGCCCTAAGAGAAAAGAGAGCTAATCATTCTTGTTCACCATCATATTACAAGTATTTCAAACAGTGACTTGCACCTAAGAGATACTAAATAAATATTTGCTGAATGAATGAATGAGCAAAGTATGGGGAAATAAAAATGTTTAATCTTGGAAGAGAAGGAAGATATAAGAGTAGTTTTCATATATCAGAAGAGCTACACCAAAAAGGGAGAAGACTTATTTCTGTTTTTCTCCAGAGAGATGACATACAATCAAATGATGGGCATTTCAAGAAAGAAGACTTGGGCTCAAAATTAGGCAGCATCTTCTAAGTCACAGAGCTGTTTAACAATTGAAGAGGCCACCTTACTAGTTATGAAATGATTCTTAAGGCTAGGAGGCTGTGCCCATAAGTTATCAGTTAACCTAGAGCTCCTATGACTCAAAGTACAATAAGAATACAATAAAACTATCCATGAAGACTTAAAGAAAAGAAAGTGGTCTAAGTGGTTACTCAGAGAAGGTATCTTAAAAGACAGTAAAGATAGAATCAGTACAAATTGGATTCTGAATGAAATGGGAAGTGAGGGAGAAGAAAAAGTCCTGATAGTCTTTTTTCAGTAAGCATTTATTAAATACACAGAGCTACAAGCTGGAAATCTAGGAAGATATGGTTACCAATAAAATTAATAATAAAACAAAAAGAGATGGTCAGTTTAAAGAATAAGAGTTGGCAATAATGAATTCCCTTTGTAATTGTTCAGGTTTCAATTTTTATGAGAAATCCAAAATAAGAAGGCTAGATCCAGGGCCAGCCCAGTGGCTTAGCGGTTAAGTTTGCGGGCTCCGCTTCGGCGGCCCAGGGTTCGCAGGTTCGGATCCTGGGTGCGGACGACATACCGCTGTCATGCCATGCTGTGGCGGCATCCCATATAAAGTAGAGGAAGATGGGCACAGACGTTAGCCCAGGGCCAATCTTCCTCAGCAAAAAGAGGAGGATTGGCAATGGATGTTAGCTCAGGGCTAATCTTCCTCACACACACACAAAAGATGTCTAGATCCATTTGACTGGAGAACAGGTACAACGCCAGATTTAGAGAGCATCATTTCAGAATACTTGGCAAAAGAATGGTAGTTCAATCCCTGAGAATGGATGAGCTTTCTGTGGAAATATTCAGAGAGAACAATACATTAGGGATGGAGAGAGCATCACAAAATCAGCTCTGTAAGGATCATTTTTAAATGTCATCCAATCATTCATTTGTCCTTGGGCGAAGTGCACTTAAACAAAAACTCCAAGGGTCATTATCTTTCATCTTCTTAAAAATCTCCACTAAAAGGCATTCTTAAAAATCTCCCTGCAAAACATGTTCCAAACACTAAAGATTTCTGTATTAAAATCTTCCTATACTTCAAATGTAGTTATAGAATACAAATGGTAAAATTTCTTATAGTAAATGCTATCAAATAATCATATTCCAGATTATATTTTGATTTGCCAAATGGATAAACAGAAGGACTTAACACTCTTTTCTTGGACTCAAAAATTTATAATTCAATATATAGTACAAGCTTAAAGCTTAGAAATAACATATTCTCTTCTAACAAATCCAAAGTATCTATTTGTATTACAACAAACTAAGTACTTCTCAAACAGTGAAAAACGTTTCGGTATTTTCATAAACGCCCTGGTGTTCTAAAATAAACAGTACCTTTGTGCATCAACTTAAATAAGATGATATAATTCATGAAATTTAAAGTATGAAGATTTAGTCGGTTTTTTTCCCAAATTGTGATTTGTTGTTGTTATTGTTAATTCTCTTCTCAACCTTACCCAATCATAAACAAGGTTAAAATAATAATAAAAATTAGAGGAAAACTAGGTTCTATAAATTGTATAGCATCTTTGCAACTTAGCCTTTTGGAAGTTTAGATTACAAAATTAGTAAATATTTTGCAATCAGTAATCAGGAGGAAAAAGGAGAGGCAAATGTGGTTAAATATTCTTATCAAAATTATATAACTAAAACTATTGTTTAGAAGAAATCAACATAAATAGCAAGGTAAGGTGTATTTCAAATGAAAGGTCTCCTGCTGTAAAAATAACAGGTCTAATCTCATCAGAAAGGCCTATATTCATAGTATTTCTATGACCATGAAAAGAACTGACTGACTCCCCTTGGTGTGTACTATAGGAAATTGTATCCCACCAATATCCTAAAACACTTACACTACGCAGATATTCTAGTAAATGTCAACATAACACAATGTATAGAAAATAGTTAATATAGCAGGCCTGAGACTGCCTATCCTTAGAACAGCCTCCTTGCAAGATTGGCCCTTGGCTGGCTTCTGGGAACTTGGCTAATAAACAGTTCCCTACAATGATATGAAACTTCCCCTAAATGATAAGGGTGGCT
The DNA here is from genome assembly GCA_031878705.1 of Tapirus indicus. Lineage (NCBI taxonomy): Eukaryota > Metazoa > Chordata > Mammalia > Perissodactyla > Tapiridae > Tapirus > Tapirus indicus. The sequence goes on from CM062922.1 coordinate 84,798,829, forward strand.
CCTTGTGCCTGGACTGTTTGTACAAACAATATGGTTTATGTTTAATATCTGCTTTCCTTCTGGGAGTCTGGAATTTTGGTAGATGCTAGGCAAAGGATGCCTACATGACTAACCCCCAGTAAATCCTTGAGTGCTGAGTCTCTAATGAGCTTCACTGATGCACAACACTTTGCATATGTTGTCAAAACTCATTGGAGGAATTAAATGTATACTGTGTGGCTCCACTGGGAGAGGACTCTTAAAAGCTTCTGTCTGGTTCCCTTTGCTAATTTTGCTTTACATTCTTTTGCTGTAATAAATCTTAGCCATGAGTACCACTATATGCTAAATCTTATGAATCCTTCCAATAAATCACCAAACCTGGGCATGGTCTTAGGGACCCATGACACAGATAGTTTGAGATTGTTTGGTTTTTAAACATCAGTTATCTGGATTTGTATCTTAAAGATGTTTATCACATTTGCAGATGGCAAAAGCTTAATGAATATACTAGAAGATAACAACGAAGTTTCAAAGGCTGGAGCAACTGAGCCAACTCTAACAAGATGAAATTTAAGAGTGACAATGGTAAGGTTTAAAATTGTGTTTAAGAAAATACAAACAATCATGCATGTAGGGGGAAAGAACACATAAGTAAGCAGGTGTGAAAAAGAGTTAGTTTATTGAAAATAAACTCAATATGTTAAATGGTAAAATATAACTACCAAAGATATCTAATTTACTTCTGCACTGAATAAAGAGCAGTATGGTATATAAACCAAGGGAAAATGATAACCCCGTTCTCCTCTGTTACTGGTCATATCACAAACAAAACATTATATTCTGCTCTGAGCACCATCTGAAGAAGGACATATTAGAACACATTCACGGAAAAGTTGGTGATGAGCTTTAAAACCATATTTTACCAGGAATGGTTCAAGACTAAGAGAAGACTGGAGATAGAAACAATGGTTCTACTAACACATACAGAAGGTTCTTTGGAAAAATAGAAATTTTAATTTTTTCTATATAATCACAGTGGGAAGAAGTCAGAAAGACATTCATTTCAGCTGAATATAAACAGAAATGATCCAAAATCCCAAGTCACCCCAAAGTGCATTCAGCCTCCTTTAAAACACATATTCAAAGCCTATAAGTCCACTGGTGATAGATTTTGGAAGGAAGAATTCAATTAGCGTGTACAGCTATTTTAAATGATACCTATCTTAAATAATGTTTCAATTCTTCTAATATACTCTTTTCCATAGCTTCCCCATTTATACTCTACTAGAAAGGCAGAGAGGAAAAGAATTTTGAAGTAATCTTCAGTCTAACCACACCCTCAACTGAGTTGGGGGGGAAGGGAGAAAGACTCAAAATTACAGTTAATCCAATTAAATTCGACTCATCTCAGCAAATAAATGACTTACTGTATAGACAGCACTTTACACTCAGCTTGACAAACGATCAAGTAGCAACTACACACAAAGCACTCTGAGGAACCAGAGATGTAAGACATAACGAGGAGAAAAAGTGCAGACTTACAAGCATCTCCTGCTCCTCAGATGTCCACACGGGGTGTGACTTCTCCCAAGTGGAAAAGCCACTCACTTGCTCACCAGAGTTCCAGGTGTCATGGTGGGAACCATACCCGTGGTTCTGCAAGTTAGGGAAATCCTAAATATCAAAATCAGGCCTAGGGCCCTCAGTCCTTAATAGCTGAGATCTTGATGTCCACATACACTCTAAGGACACAGGCCTCAGAAGTCTCCACTTAGGAAAAGATCCTTCCCTACCTTGAGAGGCCAGCAGGAATATCACTGCTATAACAGGGACAGAAGAATACAATGGAAAAACCCTGTATGTCTTTCTCAAACCACAGTATATAGGTGGCTGTGTGGCACACATAACATACAATGAAAGAGGCAATTCTGAAGAAAGCATTAATAATGGGAGAAGAGTGTTGACAGAATTCAATGTTCTTAAATAATACATGGTCTTAGCAAAGCAGCAGCAGAGAGTAAATGGTGGGCTAATAAAAGTGAGAAGATGATCTGAGCTCAAAGACTTTTGAAATAAGGAATTTGGACACCTTGGTTTAAATGAGGCTCAGCGGACCCATCCTAGTTAATTTTTTTTTTCAGTGCAAGGAAGAAAAATACCACATAGAACCACATTAACAAAGCAACCTCTTATAGGAGCTGGGAGGGCAAAAGTGAAAATCAATTCCCTTAATTTACTTGTTAATGTAGAATTGCTGCTGGCAAGTTAGTGGTGAAACAACATAGTTTGATAGTTATTGGTGTGAAGATAAACTGGCTCACTCCTTTTGGAAAGCAATTGTCAACATGTATAATTAATCTTAAAATATCTTCATACAGTTTGACAGTATTTCTCTCTCTTAAAAACTGTAAGAAAATAATATTCAATAAAAACAAAGTTTTATTTACAAAGATATTCATAAAAAGTATGCAATAACATGGAAAAATGCTTAAGATATAAATAACTTCATTTAAAAATCCTTTACATAGAAGAAGTCCTAGCCCATAGTGGAAAAATGGAAGAAAAAACAAAAAACAAAATGAAGAACTGTTATATCTAATTATACACAGGTTAATGAAATACAGGTGTTTTACTCTCTTTTTTTATCCTATTAAATATTCCCTACATTTCCTTAAGGAACAATATTTCTTTAAAAATTAAAAATAAAAACAACTAAAATAAATCTTGATTGAGGATGAAAAGGGGGAAATTAGTTATGTAGAAGGGATGAGAATTAGGACAGGCAGAATTTAGAAATAAGTTTACAGTGATTAGCTATAACTCATCCTTTTATAGAGTTGTCTGAAATTAAAAGGTGTTAATTATGGAAGGGCAAGTTGGTGGATACATGAAGAAGTAGAGACAATAACTTAACACTCAAATTATCTCTATAAGAAATTATCGAGGTCTTCTCTTAAGACCCTCTAGTCCATTGACTGTGCTTGCAGGAAGACCTAACAATTCTCTGAGATCTTTCATTTAAAATCAAACTAATGGAAACCTGACAACTTACTATTTTTTAATATTCAGCTTTACATGAAATTATCTTGTTCATTTATTTAGAGAAAATACATGATAAACAAATTATTAAGGTGTTCACCCAGACTATATGGGTTCAAATGATGGCTCTCCCACCCAAGTGACTTGGAACATTCCTCATGCACAGAAAACATACACGTTTCCTTTTATTCTAATGAACTAAATGAAGCATCTTCAATATAAATGTCAAGATTGTTTATTCATTTTCTTGCCCATTTGACTAAACTTGAGGAAAACCAAAACTTTCTGATAGATTAGTTTAAAACATGATTAGTTGACATCAAAAACCATAAAAATTCCATGATTTAACCTTCTTTATAGTTTTGGTGTTCCCCCACTCCCAAACTTCAATAAATGTATTTTAATACAGGTTTCTTAAATGACTATAAGAGAATTTCCTTTTAATAATATTAAAATCCACATAACTTCCATTGGCACCAAGGCATTTTTCCTTCTTCAAAAAAATAAAAATTCCTCTTGCTGTAATAAATCTTAGCCATGAGTGCGACTATATCCATTTATTTTCTAACTTACAAATTACCAAGAGCCTAATAATAATGCTACACATCAATGCAGAATTATAAATTCTCTTAAGTCATACACATTTTAGAGTTGCATACAAATTTGGCTCCTATACAGCTACATCTTCTGTTCTTTAGTTTTCTGTTTTACTGATTATTAAAGTATTAAAAAAGACGTCTGCTTATTTATAAGTAAATCAATTCTTTCACACTTTAAGATTATTACCTGTTGAAGGAAAACTTAACTAATGCTTTTGATGTGTGAAGATTGCATTCCAATGTTAAGTATTATTGACTCCATACTTAAAGGTAAAATAATGAATAATACCTTAGCAGCTGAATAAAAAGACCAGAAAGAAGTTTTATACACAAAGAACTTTAGCCAAGTAGGAAAAGATATAATAAGTACATAGATTCACTATAAAAGATAAGAATTAATTAATTAGAAAGAATAGGTCTGTGCTTATTTAGAGTGAGGTATTCAGTTGACAAAGCATTGGAATTATAGAGGAGGAATTCAACGTCTAGGGTTTTACCCATATGCCAGAAGTTTTCCCAATGCCTGGATGAATCAGGTTGAAATTAGTAATCACTCCCTCTTATGAGATCCTTAGTAATTAGAAAAGCACAACAGTCTATTATTCTATTCTATTATTGTGAGCACCATATAAAAGGTATTTATAATGTCTTATATCAGGGGTCAGGAAATATTTTTCTGAAAGGGTCAGATAGTAAATATTTTAGGTTTTGCAGTACATAAAATCTCTGTCACAACTACTTAACTTTGCCCTTGTAGTATGAAAGCAACTATAAGGCAAGACATAAATGAATGGGTGCAGCTTTGTTTCAATAAAACTTTATTTTTATTAACAGTAGTATGAGGTAGACTTTAATTTGTCAACTCCTATATTATACTATGGTTATCTATATGTAGTCAATATATGCCCTATTAGTCTATATGCTCTTGGAGAAGTGAAAATCTGTTTTACTCATAGATCTCATTATCTTGCATAGAATTTGGTATATTCTCTGACACACAATAACAACCTGATAAATACCTAAAGAACAAATGAATAAATGGTTCTACTAATCAAAAAATACCAGATCCACATAATATGATTAGCTTGATTGATAGGCAGACAAGTTAAAACCTGCCTGTCATAAAAATAGCCTTCATAAAGTGAGAGTCATCTATAATCAGGTGACAAACATTAGGGAAAACAACTCTCAGAAGTAGTGGTCTACGATGATGTCTGAGTTGGTAGAATGGGTCCATGTGCAGTCCCCTCAAGCCACTTCTACCCAGGTTAATATTCTTGTCCTAGTCTGAAAGTTTATACTTTATACCTAAATGAATGATTTTACTCTAATCAGATTTAATCCACATAGGAGAATATTTTCCTTTTAATATACTGCATCCCAAAGTTGTTGTGTATTTCTCTGCACAACGCTTTTGTACTATGTTGAACACTGAACATCTCCTTTCCTTTCATTTTAATCACTTCTCTAATATCACAAGGTATCCTCTGAGACTACAGCATCCAAACATATGGTTAAATATTTAGGTCAATTCATCTTTTTAAATGCATCAATTCCTGTAATTCTTCAATCTATTGCATTGTTCCTAAGACTTTTCTGCAATCTCTCCCTCGAATCCTGGAAATTAATCTGCCCCCTCGCTTGTTTCCCACAATTCTATAAATTATTCTTTGCATTTAAAAGAGTCCAGGAGTAACAGAGAACCACAATTTATGCCCTGCACATAAAATACAATCAATAAATATTTACTGTCTAATTTGTTGATATGGAATGCACACATACCTTGTTAAATCAGATTTCAATAATTTGGATTTTGTAATGATTCATCTTGCAAACCCTTTTAATGAGTACCATAAATTAAGGAGTCATAAATTGTCAAGGAAATTTTAAATATTTAAGAGAATAAACTTTTCAAATAACTCAGTAGAATTTATTAATATTCAATTGATGCATATACTAGAAACTAAGGAAAGGTTTTATCTAAGGATATTTATAAGGCAATCCTGTGTTAGCCTAATTTTGAGTTCCTTTAATTTTTCTGTAGCCATATTATTTCATTGAAATAAAATTGAATTATATACATCAGTTATTCAGACTGATCTCTCTGATTACCTGAGTATTATTTTATAGACTATACACAAAACATATATAAAGTACTGTAACCAGTAATGTCAAAACCTTTTCCATCATAGTGCTTCAGAAAAACCCATTCTATGACGACTTCAACAACATTGCAAATCCGTCACAAAGAACATTTAGAACATAAAGTGCAAGGCTATGACATGTTTACTTTTCAAAAGTAGTTATATGAATACAGTGTGATTTTGACAATTTTTCATCCTTTAAGGTTATAGTTTTTTAAATACATAGCTAATACTGCTCAATTCAGTCTGTATATCTCTTAATATATTCAGCAGATGACTGTAGTGTTTTTAAAAGGAGAGGTATATTTTCATTACCCTCTATGAACAAGAAACAGTTTTAAGAAACATCAAAACAATGAGCAGTGCTGATAATACATCTCATTAAAATTTTCTATGATGTCAAAATCTCATTTTCAACATACAGTTCATTTTAAGGCAATCTTTTCTACTTCATAAATTAAAAGATAAAATTTCACATGGAATTTTTCCGATATCAACTAAGTCAGTCTTCATTTTCCACTCAAGGAAGAAGGGTCATGTCACTACCACCAGCCATCCATAAATATATTATTAGAACCTTATCACAGACAAAACTATTGCTACACAAGACATATGGTCAGCAGTATCTCTGTCTAGCTATATGATCTTGTTAGGGTCATTTAAAAACCTTATCTCAGATTTCTATATGTGAAATGAGATAGTGCTTACTCACAGAAGCTTTTAGAATACGTCTAATTCATAATGTCAAGGGCATTATACATGTTCAAAAGCATTTTAAGCTTTTTCAAATTTTAACTTGCAGTGTTTTCTAACAATTTCTTAACTCACACTTGATAGGAGAGACAGGTACTTGTCTCCATTTTCCTCGTGGTACCCTGAATCATCTGAATATATCCCACATTAACATTCTAAAACTGGGACATCACAGGTAATCTCACTCAAGAATGTTACTTCAAATCCTAATGTTTTCAATAAAATGTGTACCTTTAACTATGGCAAAAGTAATTTAAAACCCCACAGTAACTACAAATTGAGAATACAGGGATTTTTTTCCCCCAAGTTTGTAACATAGTAAAAGCATTAAAACAAATACATGTGCACGCACGAGCACGCACATGCACACGTGCACGCACACACTTTTATTTGTCTCCATGGTACCACTGGATGTCCTGGACTTCAAAATCTATAAAAGTAAATCAAGATATAGTCCTCTAATAAATTTTAATAGTTTGTTTAATTATAAGTGTTAAATCACATTTAGAAACAGAGAAAGTAAGGCCGATATGTGAAGCTGATGATTAAAATAAGAGAAGTCAGCACAAGACCCATTTGATAACACTACATTCTAAATATAAATCTTTAAAATGTATGTTTCTAGATTTATTTCCAAATAAATATACCTAGAAATCTAGTAATGTTTTAAGATCTTGGACATGTAATAAGTTTTTAAAAAATTGCCTTGGGGTAAGGAAAGTAGAGAGTGAAATAAAATTAATCCTTGGGATACCAAGTTTTGCCTCAAAATCTACTTGAAGAGAGCAAAAAATTGAATGTATATCTATTTGCAATTTTTAATTTCAATACAAATTACATTTTAAAGTCTAACTTATGGCAAGAATAACATTTCATAAAAATCTAGATATACATTATACAGAAGTTGTTTTCTTAGAAACAAAAAACTATGCTCTATTTTGAAACTTCAAGCAATTCTAAAAGCCAAATTTTGAATCATCTTTTCCTTGCCAAAATAATAAATATAAGAAAAATCCAAATATAAATTTAACTTGTTAAAATATTTAAATGAGGATTTTCAGGATTTAAAATATTAAAATGAGGATTTTCAAGATTTTTTACCTGCTTCCTGACAAATTATCTTTTAATCTTCTCCAAATCTATCATTTATAACATCAATTTGACCAATCTAGCATTTTTAACTATGAAATTCCTGAAAGAGTAAATGGAATAACTGTGAAGAGGGTATTAGTGTAAAATGTATGATGTAATAATACCTATTTTAAGCTTCAAACTCTATTAGGAACATAAGTAAATGTTTTAAAATTATATTTTACACAGAGTATACACTTGAACACTTGTTTGTATCAGGCATAACCTCAGACAAATGCACTGGTCATCTCTTGCTACAGTCAGCACCGCACTCAAAGATACATTTTGAATTTTAAAGAACGGCCTATATAACTTGTACCTGATTTTTTTTGTGGGCCTCCCAAATAAAATAATTCTACTGCTTTGAATTTATAAGTATATCTGGGCACTTTTAATTGGCATCAACTTTATTTACACGTGCTTAAGGAGAAAATATAAAATAAAATTGGAGTCAAATTTTTAAAGTCAAAAATAAATGTGATTTCTCTTGCATAAAGTAGAATTTGGGGAAATTTTAGAATTTTAGCAAATATTCCCATTCAATAAACTCTACCATTATGTGCTACGTTTCTTGATATTTACCACCTACAAATTTTAGAAATTTAGAATCTCAAAAACTAATCTGGTCCCATTTACAATAATGAAGGTACTGATATCACACGTGCCTTTCATGGTAAATGTCTATCAGACATAATAGATTCCTGCTGAATTTATTACTCTGATTTTTCTTCACCTTCATGGGGAAATCAAAATTTTCAAAGTTACCATTAAAAACTTACAAATATGATCTCTGGAAATGGGGGACTGAAAGTGGAATCTTGCCTATACGTGAAATGCAGTTAACACACCAGCTGGACCCTATTTCCCTAATGCAGGGTCATTCTTCTGTTATTTAAAGATGTGAAAATGCTAAAAGGTGCCATCAATGGTGAGCTTAAAAACCCTACAGTGGTTAAGATCTATTTCAGATTCCACAAATAACACTTTAAACTGTGTTGAAGCAAAAATAAGTGAAGATATTGTAAGTAGAAGGGCACCAAATTTCTTTGAAAAATTTACCTGAAATAACAAATATTACAGAAGTCATAAAACTATATAACCTATCTTCAAAAGAAAATAGTATTGAGACAAAACTGGATAATGTTACTTGCAGAATAAACAAAAACTGCTTTGTGAAATGTCAAAATATTTTTTAAATAGCATTCTTTGCTATCTTGGGAAAAGAAATAAAACAATTTTCTCTTCCCAATTTTAAGAGGAGTAAATGCTTATTGTAAAAGAACTTTTAAAATGGTTTAATAAAGACAAAAAACCTAATCACACCACTTTTAATATTTTAAAAGAACCACTTTTACTATTAACAAAGTTATGAATATTTTAAATTACAGAGCAAAACTAGCACTGGATAAAACTTTCATTTACAAGAAACCCTGATACGGGAATCTACTTTTTATTTTCTAATCATTTTGTTTTCCTCAATGTCTATACTTTGGTTGTAGAGTAGGCCACTTTCTACTTCCTTCTTAATCTTAAAATAAAGTTTTCCTCAGGGAAAAGAGCAACTGTTGGAACCTACACACCAGAATGCAGCATCGACTCAGTAACATAGGCTCCTGAGCACTATGATGGTCCTACCTGAACACAAGTGATGCTATGCTCAGCATGTTAGACTAGGAAATTCCCCACATCTTAATCTTCTTTATCTGTTTATCACATACTTATATCTTTCTCACATCTAACGATTAGCTTCCAGGGTGGGGAGAGACAAAGGGAAGTCCTTTAAGGCAACAACTTCATTTATTTCTCAACTCATATAAGTAGTGACATATGCAGAGCAAATCTGCTTATTAATCTTTGTTTCTTCCGGGTAACATTTTTATGACAAAATGTCTTAAATTCCATTTTAGTAAACGAGGAAAACTAAAATGCAAAGACAAATGGCAAGACATTCCAGAACAATCCTTTCCTACAAATGCCAACCTAATGAAAGAAAAATGTTTAGGCATATTTGTCACAAACTTTGCTATTATGATATATACTTTGTTATGCTTAAACATAACAAAGTAAGGAGGTAGGTTAATCTCAGAATCATCCCTGTCTCATCCCAACCTCTGCTTGCTGGGTATCTTTAATCTCAATGTCTTCATGAATCATTATTCCTGCGAAATGAGCTTTCAGAAATTATGAACGTTTTCTATATGCAAAAACATCTGAGCTTAAGCCAAAATCTGAGTTTAAAAAGATTTGAAAAAAATGCTATTTTAGCTTTTTGGAAAGAAATACTCAATGGATTAATTCTATTATAAAACATAATTTTCTTAAATTGGAATTAGTGATCTTTAAACTGTGATGGCAATAAATATAACAGCAACAAAAATAACAACACAGCAGCTACCACATTCTGAACACTTTCTATATGCCAGGAGCCATGGTGAGCACATAGACTACATTATCTCATTTAGTCCTCAAATCCACCCTAACAGGAAGGTACAAATTTCTGGATTTTACTGATGAGAAAACTGAGGACTTGGAACATTCAGCATCTTACCTAGGGCCAAACAGTTTATGAGGGCCAGGATTTCAGTTCAGGTTTCACACACTAGTAGTGTATAAAGCCTTCCAACACTATGTAACTTTAGAAACAACTCCACAGATAACAGAACCTGTGGTAATAGACTACAGCATTATTGTTTGGCTGTCATTTATAACCAAATTGTATAATTACCACAGAATAAAATATAATAATGAGAATAATGGTTATGCTTTCTATTCTTAAAACACATTAACCTAAAAAAAGAGAGTAGTTTCAAACTAAGTATTATCTTACTATATGGACACATATTAAAATATGTCAAAAGGAAATTAAATGGCTTGCCCTAGAGTTGCACATGAAACATTATAATAAATGAAGACTATAAACCTAGAACTAAGTATAGGCTCCCCTTTCAGCCTACGAGAAAGCTTTCCTTCTCCACTCTTCTCCTTTAAAAATTTTTTTTTCAAAAAGAAATTTACAGAGATTTGAAAAAATTATTCAGTGAAAAGTTAAGAAAAATGAACAAAAGTAATGTCAAGAAGATGCCATGCCCCAGAGTTTCAGTTTGATTACAGACTAAACTGGCAAGTTTGGACTTTGCTGTCTTAATAAGAAACTTGTAAGATCAAGGGAAAAGATATCACAAGATAAGGAAAGAACTGAAGCAAAAGATTTAGGTGATAAAAAAGAAAACTAAGAGAAATTTTGTAGGGAAAGGGTACAAAGATTTCAAGGCTTTTGAAAAAAAAAAAAAAAGGAGTAGTATAGCACAGTGGTTAAGTGTACAGGCTTTGGCTTCAGCCCAACTGAGTATGCAGGAACCTCTGCCATTGATTAATTGAGTGACCTTGGATAAATCACTTTTCTTTAGTTTCCTCATTTCTAGGATGGGAATAAGAACAGTACCTATCTCAAGGGTTGTATTGAGGATTAAATGTTATAATATATGTAAAACTTAACACGGTGCCTGGCACATAATTGTGGTTATTAATTATCATGAGGAAAAGCCAGAAGAGGAAAATGCAATGAACACAGACTCAGGTTTTCTATACAGAGGATCTACTGAGTCTTTTCTAACTATGTTTACACACTAAACTAAAGGAATCAAAATCTGATTCTCAAATAATACATATAACATTCCAGCTTCTATTTAAGACAACTGGAAAGTTAGCAATATTATCCTTCCTTGTACTCTGTCTTCCTCGAACTGGTCTGAACTTGAAAGACGCATTTCTACTTGTTCAAGATGCCACTGGCAAGCAAAGGACAAGAATTAATATAAACAACCCAAACCACAGAAACGTGAAGCAAATTTTGATTCCCAAACAAATAAACTCTTGTTCTAAGTAAGCATTTTATTAAACTGAAGCAAAGTCTGATTTTGATATATAGAATACTATTTTATTCTTTATTTTAAACCTTTCTTACATGTTTAAAAATATACATGAGTTCAGAACAACCTCAATAAAATGGTGACATTTCTACTAAAGTACCTCTGAAGTCAAACCACCATTGTGCAAACATGGTTGGCTTACAATCTGAAGAGTCATAGGCACATTTCATTAAATGCATTTCATATAACAAAGAAATCAAAAAAGCTGAGAAGAAAAATACTCACTAATTTTAAAATATCTATCAGGCAGGAAACTTACAGTAAAAAAAGTGAGATTTAGTTGTTTCATCACTCACACCTGCTTCATTACTAATTCCTCAAATGCCATTTTGCTACATTTAAACCCCTGAAAATTTATTATACAGTTCCATGTAGCACACTAAAAAATAAGTTAATTTAATCTCTGAGTATGAAAACAGATCATTACAAAAGAAAATACTGACAGCTCTCACCTGTATTTGATAATTAAGTATATTATATTCTCAGCAGCACTAAGAATGCAGCTTGGTTTAATATAAATATCTAAATAACAGCCACACAAAAGTATTTTTCTCTGAAAAGAAGTTTTTGTATTTTTTTTCCAATGTTGATAATTTAAGCAACATTGATCTATATATTGTGCTAAGAAAACATTAGGCACAGATCACATAATATAATTTATATTTTCTTTGTGGTAAAAAATATAGTATGTGCAAATGCATATCACACAAATGATTAGTGGACATAACAGTAAGCTTTGTAGACCTAACACAAAAAGGTTAATATTTTACTCTTAAAAAAAAAAATGGACGCACCAAGTAGCTGTAAGAGCTATACCTCATTTCTGGGTGAGTACTCTGCATCTGCATTAGAATCGTTTGTGGACTTTCTTCAAGAAAAACAAAGCTTCATTATAGTAAAAAAGATACCACTTCGGGCACATGAACTAATTTAAAAGGAACCAGATAAAAATGTTTCCAAAAACAATTAAAAATACTTAACATAAAATCTCAAACAGGCTATAGATTGCTTTGTTGGAAGGAAAAAATTATTTAACATTACAATTGCTTTGTTTAGTAGATTCTTTCATTAGCTAAGACACTTCTGGATTAAGGTACCAAAGGATGCAGATCAAGAAAAATGGAAAGAAAAAAATAGCACGCTGTTAGGAAGAGGGGGAAGCAAGAATAATTTTACCCAGAAGAAACAAAAATACTGTTTCTTTTTGTTCATAGCAGAAAATTTGTGCTGCAGATATTATAAAAACACAAGCAAAAGGATTGTGTGGCAGGTGATGAAATACAATGCTTACTATGCATTCTCCATGGAAAGACCACTTAGAGATCATAGATTAGTGTGTTTAAAAGTACACTTTAATGCAAAAGATTATACTTTGCCACATACATAATATGTAGCATTTTTCAATGAAGGGCAATTTATGTAGGTAATTTCTACAAACACAGAGAGAGGGAGCGAGACAGACAGAATGAGAGCCAGAGATAGAGGAGAGAGTTCAGCCAGACAGAGACAGACATGCTGAGGGGCTTTGCTCAAGTCCTGTGGAAGATCTGAGATACTTTTCTCAGTCTCAGTGGTTAATTTTTCATATTACTGTACATTTATACTCACACACTATAATTATCTCATGAGACTGCCCTCTATACATCCTTTTCTTTAGCCTTTTTTTCCATGAAAAAAGAAACCTTTAGTCCCTTCACCTCATAGTCAACTATTCAAGTAAATATTTCTCTAGTGGCAAATTTCCAGATGAATCAAGAATACAATCCAAAACCACTGTCAGATTACATTTGATTTACTGTGCAGTTCTCTTCAAATGGAACAGGAATTAGCCCGTTTCCTAGGTTTGGGGTCTCGCACTTCCTGATCCTTCACACACATACAAGATGTGCACATTGTCTCGGACAGTCTTCGGAGGCCTAGCCGGAAAACACTGTTGGAAAGGCTATATATTACACAGTTACAAAAACTATTACTTATAGCAAGCCAGGTTGTCAGGAAGGACAGTGTTGGATTGTCCAAGACCCGGGAGCTTTCTAGAAGAAAGTAAATGATATAGGGAAGCCACAGCATGTAAAACACACTAGTTATCCGAAACAAAACCATGGCATAGCGACGGTCAGGGCTATGTCCAGTCTCACCAGAGGCATCCACCTCGTGCCTAGGGAATCGGGCCCTCCGATCATTTATTTCTTTGGTGTGCTGCCGGCAAATTTTGAAAATGTGGAAGTAAGTGAAGCAGACAACAAAGGCAGCAGGAGCATATAGTAAACAAACAATAAAGCCAGTAAAATAGGCACTAGTGAGCCAAGAGGTGGCACACCATTCAAAAATGTCACCGTGGTAACCAGGTTTCCCCCATCCAAAAAAGGAAGGCAAGAAAATTAGGCAAGAGTAGATCCAGATTAAAATAATGCAAATTCTCAGGCGACAAGGGGTGACCAGTTGATTGTAGGAAAGAGGCTTGGTTATTGCAAGATAGCGATCCAAACTAATGCAAGCAAGACAAGCCATAGAAACACTTTTCAGAACTGAGATGATATATCCAAAAACCTGGCAAGTCAATGACTCATGGATACCTGTGGAGTAGTGGAGAAGTGAAAGAGTAGGAACCAAGCAGCTAACTCCAACGAAAAGATCAGCATATGCCATTGTCTGAATGAAATAGCTGGTTGTATAATGGTGCAAGAGTGGAGCACAATGAAAGACAAAGATGACCGTTAAATTCCCAGCAATGATTAGAAATGTCAGCAAGACAATAACAACTGTCTCAACGACGCAGACATCCACTGCACTGTAGTGGCCAAATCCAAGTGGGCAGGAGTGACGTTCAGACGCATTCACAATGCCACTGCTCAAGTTCAGGATCCTCCATTCAATCCACCTGGATTCATTCATGGCTTGGAATTAAGGGAACCTGAAGCCTTGGCTACAGCAAGCAGGTGCCCTGCCCAGCATCTGTTAAACTCTGCACATGAGTGTCTCAGAATCAGCTTCGGTAGACAGTGGCAGTGCTTCTGTCACAGCTGAGCATCCCAGAGAGTGCTCAAGTCTCTTCATCAGCCTCAGTGCAGTAGTGACACACCTCAGCTTTGGTGGGGAAGGGAGGGGGATAAGCTAGAAAGGAGGTGAAAAAAGGTCACTGATTAGCTTCCTCTGGTGCTCTCAAATAACTTTTTGCAGACACAAGGCGCTTACAGAGAAAATTGATTTCTGATTACCTAGTACTATGAAAAATTAAATTTGTAAAAAGGAAAAAAATCAATTGCCAAGGAAAGAAAAGCTTTTGTGGGCTGTTTGTTCTCTTCAGAAAGGTAGTTTCTTAGGGATCAACTATAAAGAATAAGAAAAGATAAAGTCTTAAATTGTCTCAGGCTTCTTTTCACATATCCTGAAAAGCGGATTCATACTTTATAGAATTTAAATAATTAAGATCTCAGATTTGGTTGGAAAGCAAAGGAAAAGTTGATTGCGGCAAAGAGTGACTTTGGGCTCAGTTTAGGGTTTGACGCTGTTGGAGAAACTTTATGATCCATTTCTCTGGAAAGCTAAGAACCCCCCACCCCAACAAGGTTAATTCCAAAAGACATCTCTATTTGGGCACAAAGGAGCACAACAGAGGTTAAGAGACTCCAGATTGCCCTATAACTCTCGTGAGGAAAAAAGCAGACTTCCCATAGGGAAGACAATATGCAATGGTTAACACCTGATAAAATATGATAAACTTCTGAAGTTTTAATTATGCATGCATTTTTGAAGCATTCAGATGAAAACAGTTTTAGTCTATTACAGTTACTGATGCTACCATCAGCAATGTAATTTCTACTTCTTCCTTTTCAAAAGGAAATATTTTTTGGTATTAATTTTGGCATCAGTAACTGAAAATAACTTTCATTAACTGATATGCCACTTTCCTTATAATGGAGCATGATCATAAAATATATAGCTCAAAGTTATTTCTCATCTTTGCAACCACACCTATATCTCACATATATATGTTAACACATGAAATTTAGACAATAACAGAAACTTCCTATATACTCTGAGCCTATTTGACTAGAAATGTTGCCATTATTTATTACTGAAATATTTCTAGTAGGCTTCATAGTCTATGCTTCTGTATCTTTTCTATTTTCATTAGATGGTTAACACATTAAATCATTACTTCGACTAAATCTTCTGAAAGTGGAAAATTACCTTGTTTGCTATATTTGCAGTTATACAGCAGCCATATGTTAAGAAAATGACTCTTCTAGTTCTGTATTCTATTTTGAGCAAGTACTCAATTAATACAGGGGCCATTAGGTAGATTATAAGATGGTCTTGTTTTAAAATACCTCTAAAGCATCAAGATGAGTTTAAATCCTAGAGTTTGAAATACTGAAAGGCTGGCAGGACAGAATCCATCCAAAAGGCTTCCAAGGTCATTCTGATATCAGGTTAACATTTGCCAAAAGTCTTTTTTAAAGTACAGGCATTTCAGAGAGTCTCTTGTCAGTCTTTGTTGTCATATCTTTTGAAGAAATACCATGCATTAGAAATAAAAACATTTCCTTCAGGAACAATGCAGCAGCTTAATAAAAAGCATTCTTCTGAAAGTTGTTTTCTCATGCACCACCAAGTCATTCAGGGAAGTCCTTCTTCTTTTATAATAGCCACAGGATAGTCCTCCTTGTACATTCCTAGTTTCACTTATCACAAAATAGTTCTCTTGTTACAGGAATAAGGCAATGCTTCTCACCTACATTCATTCTTATCAGCTGCTAGGCTGGGCTGCTTGATTCAGAAGTCCAATTTACTGTGATGCAGTTACCAGGATGCTGTCGGTACATTCTTCACAGTCTCTCAGTATCACTGCCTCCACCTGAGCCGGAGCCCTGCTCCTCCTCCTCATCCTGAGCTGATGCAGAAGAACTTACCATCAGAAAGGTGACTCGGTCCTCCTGCCCCAATCAACAGCAGAGCCAATGGCTACTGCAGCTGAAACTGTCACTAGGTAACAGTTGCCAGGCACATGCAGGCTTATAGACTTACTCGGCAAGCTCCGATCAAGACTGACAAAAGAAGACAATAGAACTGACCGATCCTTATAACATATTAATGGCTTGAATGAATTTAGAAAGGTATTTTCCTTATAGCATTTGTAAAGATTATTGCCTATTGATAGGACAGGAAAAAAAAACTGGGATACACCTTTAAACCCTATAAAGAAACTGCCACAAGGTACTATGACACTAACAAGTCAGCAGTAATCTAATGCTCACTGGCAGAAAAAAACTTATTAATTATTAAAAATCAGCTAAGTCTTCATGAACTCAAGTGATACAGCTACGATTTTTACTCTAAAATTGTATTTTGATTATTAGAAGTTAAGTCATTTAATAATCTCTCCAATCCCTGCCACACCCACACTAAATTGCTGAATTTGATGTATTTAACCATATAAACAAAGCATTGGAACAAATACCTCTATACTAAAATCTATTGGGGGAAATATTTAAGGTCAGATACGACCTCAGAAGAGTAGACATTAAAAATAAATACAATGATTGTTTAGTCCACTTTTTATCCTAATGTGAAAAAGAGTCACAGAACTTTCTCATACAGTGCTTGTGCTACCCATACCCAAGTTAGAAGAATGCAAATTAAGCTCATTTATTTGATGGAGGTTAAAAACATTTCCATTTATTTTGACTTAACTATAGACAAACATTCACTATTTTAAACCTATTTCTTATGGTGTCAGCACTTTTCTTAAAAGTGACTTAGAACTAATTTACCAATTATTTCAGAATTAAATCAGGGCCGGCCCGGTGGCGTAGTGGTTAAGTTCGTGCGTTCCACTTCGGCGGCCCAGGGTTTGCAGGTTCAGATCCTGGGTGCGGACCTATGCACCACTTACCAAGCCAGGCTGTGGCAGCCATCCCACACATAAAGTAGAGAAAGATGGGCACAGATGTTAGCCCAGGGCTAATCTTCCTCAAAAAAAGAATTAAATCAGAAAATTAAGATGAAAATGGAAGATTAACGTATTGAGTACATTCTATGTACCAAGCATTTTGCTATGTGCTTTATATATTTTCTCTCTATAAAAATCTTAAATCTCTATGAAGTAGGTAGCCATCATTATCACTTTCCAAAGGAAGAAAGTGGGTACTAGAGAAGGTAAGTACAACTTGCCGACTATTACAGGGTTGTGAAACTAGGATTAAAACAGGACAAAATTGTCATTCTTAACATCATGTTGATGAACCCCTCTGCCTTTCCCTCTCCTTTCCACTGAAGGCTGCCAGTCAGGAAATGTCTAAAAAAGAATTATTTTGGATTTCAAAAGATGATTTCTAAAGAATAGAAAACCCTATTCTTTTCTCCATGTTGAACTACCTTTCAGGAAGACCATACTATTGTTAAAATTTCCAGGGGTTTAGGTGAAATATAGAATGGAAGTGCATTTCTCATTACCAGAAAAATTTATAAAATAAGGTAAAATAACAATCTTAGAATGAGTATCATGATGAGGTTTGAAAGTAAATATTTAAATTTAATACAAAAAGGCTAGAAAGTCCTATTTCACAGAAATGCAATCTGACTTTTAGGGGTACCTAAAAGCATTAAAATCAAACAAGATTGGCTTTAACTAACATTCTCCTTTACAATAATAATAAATATGCAAAATAAAAATTTCATTTGGTAAATATTCAGGTCCCACAATCCACACAAAAAAGACAAATACTAAGCTTTACTACAAAACCATTGAAAAATAAAACATCATCAATTATTAAAGCTAGTTCAAGTCACCAAAATCTAAACAAATCATTTTAAAAGTATAGACTTCACATATTTTTAAAATAGTTTTGAATTGTAATATTTCTAAAATCAGAGAAATGGCAAAAAATCTCATTTAGGGAAATTCAAATACTAGACCACTTTAGTTTGACAGATCTATTTCCAAAAAAAAAAAAAAAAAAATTACTGGCACAGAATTGGGTCTAAGAATACCATAAATAATCCATAATTGTACATGCTTCCAAAGGTATATGAGAGGGAACGTTCAAGAAGTAGTGCCTTTGACCCACTAAGCTTCCTTCTTTCCTTCCAACAACTTCCTCAAAAAAGTTTCAGTAGCTCTAACAAGATAATTTTCTTCTTTACACAGATTGAATCTTTCTACTAGCCCTTCATTTGTCTTCCTTTCCATCCTTTTTTCTGATCTGATTATAACGGGAACTAATTTACAATGTGAAGCTCTAATAACAAGAGAGCATTAATATCAAGTATTTACATAGCTCATTACATAAAGCATTCTTTGTTTTTTATATTAGGCATAATTCTCTTCATTTTAGGGGTCATTAGGTGTTTTATTATTGTCATTCTTACTACAATCATTGTCAACCACCTCCCTCTCCTTTCAACTGATGAATGCTGGTTGGGAAATATCTAAGAGGAATTATTAACTGGGATTACTTCAGAATTACTTCCAACAGCTAAAACTTTATGAGATGATACATCACAGGTGTTTGATTTTTCATTTATACCTTAAATATTTTTATATATTCTTTTATATGTATCAATATTTCATTATTAAACATCTAAGCAATTCAAGCAACTACTCAATAGGACCTAAATAGCAAAGCATGGGAGGGACATTAGCCATCAATGGTAAACAGGATTAACAGTAGGCAATGATTATCAAGGAGAACTACACAACCAATATAATATCGTAAAAGGTAAATAAATATAGGATAAAGTAAAAAATTTTTAATATATTTTTAAAGGTACGAAAAGGTACATGCATTCAGAATTGATCTATTTCTTCAACTACTCCTCCCATCTGTTAACTTTTCTCCATCTCCACTGCCACTACCCTAAGCAAGCTAGCATCATCTTGTGTGTGGACTTCTGCAGTGGCATCCAATCTAGACTTCCTGAGTTGTCTGTGATCTCTATTCAATCCGTTATGCACAAAACAGACAGAATATCTTTTCAAAATGCAAACCAGATATCACTCCCCTGTTTAAAACATTCAGTGGTTTCACACTGCCCTTAGGATAAAGTCCTAACAGGTCCTATTAAAATCTGCCCTCCATATATCTATCCAATCTTATTTCTCTTCTATATTGTTTAGGATTAGCTAAACTGGCTCTACCTCCCCCTACTCCACCCAGCCCTAGTCCCATATGTATTTGCTATGTTCCCTACTGCCTCAGGATATTTGTACCTGCTGCTTACATGTCTTTTAGTTACTTTAGATGCAATCTGCAGGCTTCAGATCAAATACCATTTACTCAGGGAAACCTTCCTTCAATTCCCAGATTAGACTAGATTTCATACTTATCATAGTTTATAATGATCTATTTCATTAAATTTTGTCTTCCTGACTAGATTGCAATCCCCATAAAGGGAGCAACAACTGTTTTGTTCCTCATTATATCTCAAGTGCCTACATTACAGTGCTGGGCATAGAAGAGAAGTTGAATAAACGTTTAATATAATTTTAATATAAAGCATATGAAAATAGCTTGAAGAGTCTATAAGACCAAAAAATACTAATAACCAGTTTTTGTGAAGCTCAGAATACACAAAGTTCCTTGTAATCCTTTACATGACATATAAACTTCACAAGAAAGCTGAAAAATATATGATCAAATTGCAGAGGGAAAATAATTAGCCTCATAATACATTCAAGTTAAGGGCAATAGTATTCATCTAGTCCTCTACCTAAATCCAACTTAACGTGAAATTTTAACTAGTGCTTTGAAAAAATAATATCTAGCAAGAAATAATGATTATTTACTTACCATTTTAAGAATGACAAATGCTGCGAAACGCAGTATCAATATATTTTAAATGTACTATCAAATGTAGTATCAAAGCAACTTAGTCTAAGTGCTAAGGAAAAAATAGGTCCTCTGAAGCGGCACGTTATTGCAATTCACTAATTTAGTAACCTCTCAAGGGGAGAAAACAAGTTTATATTGTTAATTTCATTTCATTATGAGGCAAATTATTAACAATTAAAAATAGTTAACAAATGTTAAGGTGGTAGCACTACAGAAGAAAACTTCCTCAACCTGATAAAGATACTCCATGGGAAAACCTACACCTAACGAGATATTTAACGGTGAAAGGGTAAACGCTTTCTCCTTAAGATTGGAAACAAGGCAAAGATGTCTGCTCTCACCACTTCTGTGCACACTTTACTGGAGGTCAGGCAGTATAACAGGCAAGAAGTAGTTAAGCCATACAAGAAAATGAAGACATGACTGTATGCATAAGAAATACTAAAAAAAAAAAAGTCCACCCAAAAGCTCATTAGAACTAACGAGTAAATTTTGTCAGAACAAGGTCAATATACAAAAATCACTGCATTTCTATATATTTGCAACAAACAGTAAATGAAATTTAAAAACAATTAACCATTTACAATAGCTTCAAAAACCGTGGATAAATTTAACAAAAACGTGTAAGATCTCTACCCTGAAAACTACAAAATGTTACTGAGAAAAATTAAAAGGTCCTAATAACCTAAGTAAATAGAGAGATATACCATCTTTATGGATTAGGAGATTCAATGTTGTTAAGAACATTAGTTTTTCTCAAATTGATCTACCGACTTATTGCTATTCCAACTAAAACCCAAGCAGCTTTTTTGTAGAACTAACAAGTTGATTCTAAAACTTTTGTAAACACAAAGAACCTAGGATAGCTAAAACAATCTTGGGAAAAGATCAAAGAAAACATTGAGGGACTGGTACAACCTGATTTCAAGACTTACTATAAAGTCACAGTATATTTTGAAATCAGGGAGTGTGATACTTCCGGCTTTGTTCTTTTTTCTCAAGATTCCTTTGGCTATTTGGGGTCTTTTGTTGTTCCTATAAATTTTAGGATTCTTTGTTCTATTTCTGTGAAAAATGTCATTGGAACTTTGATAGGGATTGCACTGAATCTGTAGATTGCTTTAGGAAGTATGGACATTTTAAATAAGTTAATTCTTCCAATCCAAGAGCATGGAATATCTTTCCATTTCTTTGTGTCTTCTTCAATTATAGTTCCAAAGAACACGAAAACACAACATGTAAAGACATATGCACCCCTGTGGTCACTGCAGCATTATTCATAATAGCCGAGACTTGGAAACAACCAAAGTGCCCATCAAGGGATGAACAGATAAAGAAGATGTGGTATGTATACACAATGGAATACTAACTACTCAGCTATAAAAAATAGATGAAATTTTGCCATTTGCAACAACATGGGAGAACCTTGAGGGTATTATGCTGAATGAAATAAGTCAGACCAGAAAGTCAAATACCGAGATTAGATTGGTGGTTACCAGAGGGAAAGGGGGGTTGGGAGGAGAGCAAAAGGGGTGACAGGGCACATGTGTATCGTGACAGGCAGTAATTAAATGTGGGTGGTGAACATGAAGTAGTCTACACAGAAATCGAAATATAATGATGTAAACCTGAAATTTATATAATGTTACCTCAATAAAAATAAATAAATAAATAAGAAAAAAGCCACAGTAATCAAGACTGGCATAAGGATAGACAGATTACTGAAAAGAACAGAGTCCAAAAATAAACCCAAACTTACCAACTGAATTCCAAGAGACTCTAAAACAAGTCAAGGGAAAAAGAAAATCTTTTCTGTAAATGGTACTAGAAAAATTTGGATATCTGGGGGGAAATGAACTTAGACCCCTTCTTCATAACATACACAAAAAGTTATTTGAGAATTTAGATCATAGATCTAAACATAAAAATTAAAACTATAAATGTATAGATTCTAGAAGAAAACATCCTAGAAGGAGAATATCTTCATGACATGAGAGTAGACAAAGATTTCTTAGGATACTGAAAGCAATAACTATAAAATAAAAATTTAATAAGTTATACTTAAATTCAAAACTGCTTTTAAAAAGATACCACTAAGAAAATCAGTAAGTAAGTCAAAAGACTGGGAGAAAATATTAGCAAAACATATATCTAACAAAAGACTTGTATCCAAAATATATAACTCCTACAATTTGTTAATAAAAATACAAAGAACTCAATTTAAAAAAATGGGAAAATACTGGCAAAGACAGTTCACAAAGGAAGATATACAAATGGCCATCAAGAAAATGAAAAAGTGCTCAGCATCAATAGCCATTAAAAAAAGGCAAAGTAAAACCACAATGAGATAACACTATATACCCACTAGAATGGCTAAGATTAAAACACTGACAAGTACTAAATGTTGGTAAGGATGCAGAACAATTGAAACTCTCATAAATCGATAGTGGCAATGTAAAATGCCCTGACGTTAAAAACTTCTAAACAGTTTGGGAGTTTCTTATAACATTAAACAGATCCACCCTAAGACCCATCAATTCCATCCAATAGAAAATGAAAATATCTATCCACAAAAGTCTTGTATAAAAATGTACATAGCAGCTTTATTTTTAATAGCCAAAATCTGGAAACAACTCATACATCCATCAACAGAGGAATGGATAAAAAATTGTGATGTTCATACAGAAACGTTCTAGAACAGACAAAACTAATTTTTAATGAAAGAAATCAGAATGGGGTGTGTGTGTGTGTGTGTGTGTGTGTGTCTATGTGAGACAGCTGGAGGTTACATGCATGCATACATGTCAAAGCTCATCAAAATGTAACATTTAAGGGGGCCGCCCAGTGGCGCAGCAGTTTAGTCCGCGCTTGGCAAGCCAGGGTTCGCGAGTTCGGATCCCGGGCGCCCGCCGACGTACTGCCCGTCGGCCATGCCCGTGGCGGCGTCCCATATAAAGTGGAGGAAGATGGGCACGAATGTTAGCCCAGGGCCAGTCTTCCTCAGCAAAAAGGGGAGGATTGGCAACAGATGTTAGTTCAGGGCTGGTCTTCCCCACACACAAAAAAAAAAGTAAAAAAATGTAACATTTAAAATCTGCATTTCGTCTATTTGTAAGGTATTGCTGAAGAGAATGAAAAAGCTACAACTGCGCTTGCGTGGTTTAAGTGCTTCATTTCTGTCTAAAACCACCAATTAAGAGCCTTAAATTACTTTAGTAAATTTTAAGGCATTGTCAGGAAATCATATATATTGATGTTTAAAAAGGAAATTACCAGGGGCCAGCCTGGTGGTGTAGAGGTTAAGTTTGCATGCTCTGCTTCAGCGGCCCAGGGTTTGCAGGTTCGGATCCTGGGTGCAGACCGATGCACCACTTGTCAAGCCATGATGTGGTGGCATCCCATACAAAGTAGAGGAAGATGGGCACGAATGTTAGCCCAGGGCCAGTTTTCCTCAGAAAAAAGAGGAGGATTGGCAACGGATGTTAGCTCAGGGCTAGTCTTCCTCATGCACACACACACAAAAAGAATGAGAGCTATTGAAATGTCTAAAAAAACAGATATTGCTGGACAGAATAAGTACATCCAGCCTGTGCCTACTTTCACACTCTCTCCATCAGTATACCTGACTCATGGCTCAGCATTTGTACTCAGACACAACAGCCCAGATGCAAGTGAGACACTGAGAAAAGACTTCTTATTAAAATGCCAGTTACACAACACTCTGAGACTGCCCTAGCTAGCTGGGATCTAAGACAACTGGCCGAGAAAGCAAAACCTTTGAGAGATCCCATTATCTTCAGTCAATCACAAAGGAAAATGGAGAAAGAAAATACTAATTTACATGTATGTTTAACTCAGTGGAGGAAACTCGCAAACATAAAATACATAATTAAAATCAAATTAATTGGTCAAAAATAGTATGTAGAGCAATAAAATACAACCATGAACAGTATGATCTTTCTTCCCATTTTTCCCAAGTTATGATATTATTTTTAGTAAACATTTATTAAGTGTGAAGACTAGGAAAGGCTATGACTTAGAGAAGACAGTATACGCTTTACAATGAGCCAGATTCGAGTTGGCAGACTGGCTGCAGTGTTCATTACCTATGAGGCCTTAGGTAAGCTGGTCTCTCCATGTGTCTCAGCTTCCATCTGTACAATGGATATAATAATACCCATCTTTTAAAGTTGGTTATGAAAATTAGAAATTAAAAATAAACCATGAAAAGCACATAGCACTTGTTCATTCAAAGCTCACTGATAGTAAGGTAAGCATATTCTTTACTGTCAACATGCTTTTTGTTTAATCATTTCTCTTTAAGAAGCTGCACCCCCATGTAATCTGTTGAGATTAGAAAATTAATAACAATACTTTCACTTTTCTATTGAATTGCCATCTCCCTCAAAATTCCTTTTAAAAAGTACATTCTTAAAACAAATATATTACCTGAACCTGACCATGCATCTTAGAAAATTTATATAATTAGCAACATAGAAATATAAAAATTACCACACCTTTGTCTATAAAAACCTCAGTGATATGGATCCTGCAATTTACAGATAACTGAGGGTTTCTCTTCTTAATTTCTTAATATTTTGCTTTATTCCATCAAATTTTACATTTAAATCTTTATAAGATGTATCATCCACTCCTTTGCCTTCTTAAACTGAGAATTCTGAACATAATTTAATGTTTGCCTGGTAGGCCAGGATCATCACTGTTAACATCAATTAGAACACTGTTTTATGATATAATCATACATTTGTAGCTTCTGGATTCAATATACACTTATATACAGATATGTGTATCAAGAGAGACTTGTTTAATTTCCACAAATAATCAGGCACCTAGAAAAGAATATATAGCTCCCTGTATTTTCTGACTCTACTGCATAGCAAATATAGCAGTACTCCTCCTTCTCTTCTAATTTGCTATCTTTAATTTTCTAGAGGCTTAAATATCAAAAACTAAGGTTTCAAGAATTTTTTCTCAAAGAGTAAATAGAAGTACTCCTCTATGAGTAAAGTGCCATAGCTCAGGCCTGAGCTGTCAGTTATTTCCAGGTAAGTGAGGTGGTAACTGTTTTAGTATGGCAATAGATATGATAAATACACTGAAAAATAACACAGGAAAAAAGGAAATTCCGAGCTTCCTTACATCTTCCATGTAAGAGCTATCCATCGATCATGTTCTTCTCTTTAAGGAATAACAAATCTGGAAATTAAATTGTTTAATAACATTTTTATATCAATGAAATCCCATTAGATATTAATATTATCTCACAGAAAGGGTTCAATACAGCTACCTCCCTTTAGTTTTTGTACAGTGAAAACATAGAGGGAAAAGCTGAACCTTAAAACATTTCCTGTGAAATTCTGCCAAAATTACATGAAAACAGAACAGCATAACTACATTTTAAATAATGGGTTCACATTACAGAAATGTTGATTCAAATTCATTTTTAATTAAAAGAGGTTTTTCCCTTATAAAAGAAAATTGCTATTTTTTAAGATATCTTATTGTTATGGCAACAGAAGTGCTAAAAATAATAAAGAAATATCAAAGTTGTTATAGCAACTGGAATTAAAAAAAAAGCCATGAAATGTAAAATAATCAAACCTTTACTTGGCTTGAAATGCAACATCTATGACTCAGTTTTCAAAAGAAAAATTGAAATACTCATGCTCTTGTCTTTATAAGTTGTCTCTGGAATCCAAATTAAAAAACAAAAAACAAAAACTTGAGCATAACAGTTGAAGTCTTTTTTATATTCCTTACATTCCTCATCACTCTATACATATTCAACAATGTGGCTTTGATAACCATACAAGTTACCAAACTTCATGAATAGCAAGAAATGTTGATTACTCAACAAATGCATGTTGAATTGAACTCAACTATTCAGAGCTTGTGCAAAATCTGAATTTTCTGGTCTTCTAACTTGCTTCTTATCTCCAATCTTCACTGCTTTGCTAGAATATACTAAAGGTGGAAAAAAATCTACTCACTGCTGAAGTGCTTTGTCCAGAATCATCAACCAATTATAGATTAAAAAATTTTACTGAAGGCCTGTTGCATGCTAAGTATTGCGTGAAGTTCCGGGACCTTTTCTCATAGAGGTCACAGTCCAGTAGAGAACAAACTCAAATAGGTCACTGTCACTGGAATGTAAAGTGCAATGGAGGGATCTTATGAGATTTTCAAGAGAAAATTCATGAAGGTCCTATAAGCAGGGGTAAGGTCTTTGAAGGATTTAAACCAGGAAATAACATAAATAGATTGTTTTCCCAGAGATAGCCTGATTAAAAAATTAAAATTTTAGATTTACATGCTGTGCATTAGAAAATCAAGGTAAGTCTTTACTTTCATAGTTTCATTTGTTCCTTTCTAATAACTATGACCAAGACTCAGGTGACAAATGTAGTAACATATGGTGCCAACATAGCATATTTCTCCAGCATTTATGGACTGAAGAGAATTGGCTGGGAATGGACCTCTATGTATGTTTGTTCATATTCTTCTTCATTTGTACTCTTTATCCATCTCCCTTTCAGTATTTTCCCTTTAAAACCACTGGCTTATTTTTAAACTAGTAGTGGTTTATCTTGTAAGCTAGAAAAGATGACTTGAGAAGCTCAGACTGGACTCAGTAGGAAAGAGGGTCAGTATTTCTCTTAGACCTAGAAAGGGAGAGTTGCAACACATGTTGGTTAGTAAAGCCTCCTGTTAATATATACTACAGAGTCTGATATAACTCTGTAGAAAGAAAATGCTTACAAAAACACAAACTCAGCTCTTACCTACCTTACCCAGTTAAGAAGATGACCACTACTGCTTTGATCCTGAGCCCAATACAATTCTATTGCCTTTTATTAAAATGAGTAACTATTATTGTCCTTTACATAAATGATTTGCAGTGCCTTGCTTTATTCTTAATCCATGCTTGTTAGTATCATGCAACGAAATCCTATTTTTCCTAATTTTTACAAAAAAGAATGCAAGCACTCAAAAACACCAGAAAAAGAACCTAATTTAATTTCACATGGTTGTATTAAATGCTTAGACTATACCTACAAAATAAAAGTAAATTATTCAATAGTTAATTTGATCATTCTATTTAACAATGTAGTAATTTATATCCATGGAGTGCTTGTATGATCAATTTTATAACAGCTGTTGGATTTCTACTTGCTTATGCCACATATATATAGTGTCTATGAATATGCATATATTATACATTTTATAATATTTCTCAAACTGGAGTCTAAGAAATCTTTGAGAATATATCTTTAGTGGTCCATGAATACACTAAAATATTTTTCAATTTTCATTTCCACAACAATCTAAAAACTTTAGTAGAAGTAGATTCTGATAATCTGACTGTTATCTCATAACAAAGTATTGTTATGCAATATCGGTGCGAACATTTGTTGAAGCATTTACCATCATGTTGAAGCCAAGTACTTCTTAATTTGTTGCAAGCTAAGAAAACAGAAAATAAAGAAGTTTAATATGTAAATGATGCATAAGTCAAGGTCACATGACCTAACACTACACATACAAATAAGCTTTTCCAGTGGGTTGGAAAAGTGTGCTGGGGACCCAGTCCCACAACCAAGTGGTTAAAGTTCCACGTGCTCCACTTTGGCGGCCTGGGTTCACAGGTTCGGATCCCAGCTGCAGACCTACTCCTCTCACCAGCCACACTGTGGAGGTGTCCCATATACAAAAAATAGAGGAAGATCGGCATAGATGTTAGCTCAGGGCTAATATTCCTCAAGCAAAAAAAGAGGAGGATTGGCAATGGATGTTAGCTCAGAGCAAATCTTCTTCAGCAAGAAAAAAAAAGTTGCTGAGAAAACTGAGTCATGTGGAGGCAAAAGGCCCCATAAGCATGCCATGCTCAAAAAAATCTGTCAGGATCACATTCACACTGTGAGCAGCAATTTAGTTTCAAGAAAATTAACCTTGCCCATAACATTAAATTAATACAGTAGATGTACATTTTTATTGATTTTACAGTTTGCTTCTATTAGATTTCTTATGGTTACGACTGCTAAAAGTATAAAGAGTTTATATTTAATTTTATATTGCCACATACTTAGGTAACATTGAAATAATACTTATAATAAGTCAACACTGGGCAAGGGGATCATTGAGGACTTACCCCCCATGAAATGGTATGGTATTTTATTCAAAGTTGAAAACCTTGACACATATAGTTGATACTCAGAAGATGTATTTTAAGAATGATTAAGTACTCTGGCAATACAAGTGAAAGAGAAACAATGCTAAAGAAAACTATTTAACTAGGTTGATAAGAAACCAACAATTTTGAGTCTACAGTGCCCACCAAGTTTATGGAAAATATCCAATTACAAATCATATGAACAGATGGAAAAAGAGTTATAAGAGAGAACATAATTATCATAAGATGCTCATTTTAACATACATTTGCTTTTACAGGAAAGCACTAAAGAAATGTCTTGATTATTACTGCTTTCTCCACAAACTTCTCCCATACCGCATTTCCACCCCATATCCTGCATTGTCAGCTCCCAGACCTAGATAACTGTCTGATTTATCTTTGTATCACTAATGGAGCGTAACACACAGTGCTTCAATCATAGATATTCAGTACATGTTTTTTGAAAGGATAATATTTCTGTTGGCCCAGAACTTTTCCTCCACACATCTCATAATGGTTTATAAACAGATATTACTGACTTTATAAATATATTGTATGGCTTGCTCAAGATCACATTAAAAATATGATGTAAGAAAAAATGTCACAGGAAGGAATGAAATGAAAACCTTCTAACTCTCAGACATTATCTTCAGGGATGTATTAACCATCAGATCATTAAGAGTCTGTTGCAGGGGCCTAAAATAATTTACTTAGCAATTTATTCACCAACCAACAAAGGCTTGAGTATATTTAAGCATATTCTTCACTAAGTTATGATTTCCTCTGAAAATATCTTTCAATACTGTCATCCTCAATGGCAAACGTAGTGCCTGGCAAAACAGAAGGTAATAATATTTGCTAAATACATCAAACTGACTGACTTGTGTTTCCCTCCGGCTGAATATGACCACAAAAGATTATTTTATAAGGCTGGAGCCTAATCTAGAATAAACAGCAGGATTCTCTTAAGATATCAGCAATTGGAGTGGCTTAAACTCACCCAGAATGTAAAGCTTTTCAAAAGACAGCTAAAAATATTATACTTTCTCATCATCCTTGGGTCATGTTATGGGGGAATGAGGAAAACGAGAAATCAAACGAATTGACCTACATCTGCCAGTACAACTTTATTTTTCACCAGGTAGTTTCAAAGCTAAGTGCCTAAAGTGATTATGTAGCATGGGGAACAACTCAGAACACTGAATCTTTGACAGAAATCACCTTTAAGAGCCAGAAATTGAGAAAAGAAAAAATACACCTATTATGCTGTTTTCAAGACATGCCTAAAAGAGGAATAAGTGTTGCTAAACTGGCAGAAGCCTGGTAAGAAAACGTCTCTATTGAGAAGGATTTGGGATCAAAGGAGAAAATGGGATTAAAAACTGAATTAGAAGATTGACACAGGGATCATGGTCCACCAAGCAGCACCATGCAACAATGTTTACAAACTCCTGAGTTAGGGGATAGGGCTTTAAATAAATGTTCATATACACATACACATAAATACATATACACAACATATTCACAGAGATTAAATGTTCCTATTAATCTAACACTGACATCTCCACAATGCCAGCTTCAACCCAGCAATGCTCTAGATGTTTTCAGTGATGACCATAACACAGACTAAAGCTTGTAAGTGTAGCTCTGCAACATGGACTTGTTTACCATCCCCTGCTTTTCCCATTCACTCTCTCTTACTTACACCTACTTTCAGGTGCTGAAATAACCCGTACACAAGCAGTACAAAATAGAAATATGATTTATAGAAATACAGTTATTTAAAAATTAAAGCTTTTTTGGAAAAATATAATTTTGTTCAAAGAAAAATGTCTTGGGTTAAAAGTAAATTCTCATAAGATTTAAACGTGCCAGTAAAATGCTAGAATTAACTGGGTATTTAAAAATCAGAATAACACCAAGTAATTTATAATCAACATTTACACTAGGAAAAAAGCGCTCACAGAATTTTATTCAATACCCAGTATTCTGAAGCTGCTTGTAAGATATGAGATAAATCAACTTCTGATTCTCTTTTTTATCATATATGAAGTAATTCCACTGCTATGCCTTTTGAATAATATCATAACCTTGGAGTCTG
This sequence comes from Tapirus indicus, assembly GCA_031878705.1. Classification (NCBI taxonomy): domain Eukaryota; kingdom Metazoa; phylum Chordata; class Mammalia; order Perissodactyla; family Tapiridae; genus Tapirus; species Tapirus indicus. The sequence goes on from CM062922.1 coordinate 84,829,535, forward strand.
AATACTCCAGTCTTTCAGCAGTCTTCACAGGGAGAAGGCATGTATTAAGAGGTATTTGTGACAGAAAAGTTTTAGAAAATTTTAGGAAACCATTTACCTGATATCCCTAGTACATCTATATACTTGTAAATTTGGTAGCCCTAATCGTTTAAATGCTTACATATGCAAATGTTATCTGGGTACCAAGAGATGGCTGCAGAAATGTGAAGGATTCTAGTTATAGTAATGGGTTGGAATGACATTTTCCTTAATAACTCATTTTATAAAGGTACCGCCCAAGCTGAATGTCATTAGGGGACTATTTATAATTTAGAGCTTTCTGTCAAGATGATTTTATGCCCTGACATGGCACTGAGTAGGCTGGAAACAGCTGTATGCCCCAAAGGGAAATGAAATTATTGGCGTTGTTCAAAAGCAAAGGTATTAAATACGAAGTATTTCTTACAGAACTTCATGAGAATGATGACAGCTGATGAATTGTAACATACGGTAAAATTATGCTACTCAAGCAATAACAATTATTATAACAATAAATGTTACTCCACCAGTAAAGTTTCTTCCCTCTAAGTAGGTGAAATAACTATAAATATAACTCTAATCCTTTGAGCTTCCTAATAAACTAGATGTATGACATTATTACAATTAAGGGTTTTGTGCACAAAATGGATGTTACAAAAATTTTGAAAAATTTTAAACCATTCACCCAATATCCCTGGAATGTCTTTACATTCATAAATTTTAACTTTGTATAAAATGGGTTTAACGAACATGAACAGAATCAAGAGAAAAATGTTAACTATTAGGTAATATGTGGATGTACTTTATTTGTGGAAAACACTGGTCTAAACCCCACCATTAATAAAAGACTGTAGCTAGGACAATCAGACTAAGGTGTTTGTTTTCTTTTATTTTACTTATTCAGTTTTCTTTTTAAAATGTATTAGAATAAAAAATATTAGGTTATGTCTAATTTGCTCCTTAGATTTTGGGGGATTTTGATAAGAATCCAAGTTTGTGGAGAATTCTGAATACAACCGTTGCAAGTACTCTTCATGTCTTAGCCAAATGCTATTGCAAACAAGAGAAGAAACTTCAAGTTCACTTATTCATTAGAAGACAGGGAGAAAGTGACTTGACTTCTCCCAGTCCCAAATGCCTAATCTGTCTCATTTATAAAATGAGACGTTTACCATACGAAGCATGCAATAGCAACACTAGATGGTTTTTTTAAAGTTTTTGAGAGCTTGAAACTTTTACATTCAGAAGGGTGCCTCTTAAGAATATTATAAATGTGGGCTGGGACACAAAGACTGTAGACATAATAGTTACAGAAAGCTACTGTAAAGAATAACATACTACCGTATCTGTTGTTTATGCAGGTCAAATCCTATTTACAGCAAATGCCATAACAAATTCCAATGAAAATACTCAACATGACAAAAAGATTCCCAATGCTATGGCTGATGACCTACACATCTCAAATAATATTCAGTACATAAAAGTGTTCCTTACCAATTGAAACAGCAAAAAAAAGTAGGTCTTCTGTTATTTGCTTGCACTGACCAAGAAGGGCGATTTAACCATTCTGTTCTAAATGTTAAATGATAATCCTATTGTTGGCTTACTTTAATTCCATAAAAAACTTGTATTACAGTTATATACTACAATTTTATAAGAATAATAATACCAATAAAGTGTTAATCATGGGCACAAGTGGAACATAAAGGTGCACTGTAAATGATGCTATCTACAGGTCAATAAAATGCATTAAAGGCTGGAATTTACTCCTGTTTTTATTTCATAGTACCAATAAGACACTTCAGAAAGAGTGTGATTTCAAGGAAATTACTGCATTGAATGTGGTTTAAGTTACTCAGCACCTTTTTGTTTCCTTTAGAGGAAACAACTGCTGCCCAATTTTGATTTAAAATATGGCTATCGTTTTTTTATTTAAAATGTGGTTGAGTATACATGGCTGAGATGCCTTACATTAAAGTCTGAAAAGTATATGACAAAACATTTTTAAAAGTCAATACAACATGTATTTTTAGCATTATCAAAAAGCATTTAGTGGGGCCGCCCGGTGGCGCAGCGGTTTGGTCCGCGCTTGGCAGCCCGGGGTTCGCGAGTTTGGATCCCAGGCGCCCGCCGACGCACTGCCTGTCAGCCATGCCGTGGCGGCGTCCCATATAAAGTAGAGGAAGATGGGCACGGATGTTAGCCCAGGGCCAGTCTTCCTCAGCAAAAAGGAGAGGATTGGCAACAGATGTTAGCTCAGGGCTGGTCTTCCCCACAAAGAAAAAAAAAAAAGAACATAAAAAAAAAAAAATTAAACTTAACAAAAAAAAAAAAAAGGCATTTAGTAACTAAAGAAATACGGAAAAGACATGGACCTGAGGGAAGAAATGAAGGTTAAATCCGCATTTTACTAATTTTAGATGCCAGGTTGATAAATGGAAAAGTAGCAGAAGTTAAACTATGAGCCAGTGTCTACTTAGTCTAAGGGCATGAAGTCTGAGAGTAAGGCACAGAAAAGTTATTACTTTCATACCGTAAGTACATCTAGGGCAACACTACTGAACACAGCAATTTTACAACTTTTCTTACGTAGTGGGTCAGATAAAAAAAGATATATCCTATATTCTAGGTAGGCCATAAAAACACAGACACCCATTTTCTTTCATCATTCCACACACTTTCTTCAAAGCCTACTGTATACTATGCTTTCTTTTTGGAATCCTTTGGTTTCGGTCAAATACACCTTTTCTTTTCATCTGAAGTGACTTTTCCTTTAGGAACAAGGGTGCTTACTTCTCAGATCATTTGCCTTTGGCCTACATATCCCAAAACAATTTTTTTTCTGTTTCTGAAAAGAGAAAGTTTAGTTCCAAACAGATGTCATATATAAATCAAAAATAAAATGAACAATCAGTCTACCTTCTGTACTTAAATTACCTACAGAAGTTGTTCCAAAATTAGAGTCAAGGGCTTGGCAGAAGATAGAATATAGCTTGTACAAAACAATATTCTATACTAGGAAGGGAGGGAAGAAGGCAGGAAAGGAAGGCAGGAGGGAGGAGGGAAAGAAGGAAAGAAAGAAACAAACAAAACCTTCAAAACACCTCCAAAAAGGTCATATAGAAAAATTATTAAATATAAATATTTATAATGCATTTTCATCCCAGAGCATACTACTTAGCATTTAAATAGCCCTTTTGGCCCAGAAGTCTTTTAAAATTTTGTATTAGTTGATTCACAATTCAAAGTGCAGGGACATTGCACTTTGGAAATATACAGCTCATTTTGAGATAGAGAAAAGGCAGTCTTGCTCATGGTACATTTTCCAGAAGAAAAGAAAAAAGTCCAAAAGACATCAGGAGATATTGCCCAAAGATTTATTTACCTTCATTATCTGTTGATTCAATAAAGTGTTAAGTGCCTCCTACAACGTCAGATGCAGTCTAAAGATATAAGGGAAAAATGTTGGTGAGATAAGTGTATAGTCACCTACAAGCAAAAGAAGATAGTGCATCTATAGAAGAATGGATATAGAACTTAGAGATCTAGGCTATAGCTTCAGATCTTATAATTATCATTTACGTATCCCATACAAACAAGTTCTTGTACCTTTGGATTTCTCATCTGCAAAAAGGGTAATAAACCGATTGTCTTGCTTATCCCAGATGGTTAGTTTGAACATTAAATGAGACAATATTTATGAAACATTTTGGGAAAAAAATTATAAAGTATGCTAAAAAAAGTCACTATTTTTACCAAAGATACTTAAAGAAATATATCTTAAAGTAGATTTTAATCAAAGAAGAATGGATACCTAACTGAAAAAAGACTATTTCATGTAACTTCCCTTGGGCCTCTATGTCCGCATAAATAAAGGGGGGAGAATTATTACTAGCCTAACTCAGTATTACATGAAGCTTTTCATAAGGATAAAATTAGAAAGTATACAGGAAAAAACCTGATAAACTATGAAGGGCTATTTCTATGGACTGAATGTTTGTGTCCCACCAAAATTCACATGTTGAAATTCTAGCCCCCAAGGTGATGGTGATAGGAAGTGGGACTGTGGCGGAGTGATTAGTGCCCTTATAAATGCAGTATGAGAAAGCTCCCTTGCCCCTTCCACCAAATGAGGACAAAGCAAGAAGACACGTGCTATGAACCAGGAAGTGGGCTTTCACTAGACACTGAACCTGCCAGTGCCAGACTTCCCAGCCTCCAGAATTGTGAGAAATAAATTTCTGCTTTGATAAGCCACGCATTTTAGGGTATTTGGTTACAATAGCCCAAATGAACTAAGAAAGCTATGAAATATAAATGATTATTCTTACTATTATGAATTTTATTTTCTATTCTAAAAACTTTTCTGGAAGTTATTCAAATATTTTTAAAAATTACTTAAATCTTGATAATTCTTATTAATCAGGCACAGACAGCCTAGACACAAGACAACTCTCACCCAACAGAGGCAGAAGATATCTAGTTTGTTACATTTACAACATACAAATCTCCAAACTGAAAGAAACAGAAGGAGCTCTTTTTTTCTTTTGAAAAGTAATCCAAAGCTGTTTACTATGACTTTGGGCAAGTTATATAAAATCTTTGCACTTCAATAGCAACCTCATAGGGTAAGATTAAATGAGTTAATACATTCAATAATAAACACTCAAAAATATTAGCTATTATTATTATATATCATGAAAGGCATTATAAAATTTCTACTTTCTGCAAACAGTATGTTAATAAGCCTCAGAAAAAAAATCACTCTTGCTTTCCTTCAAAAGTACCAAAGTTTGATACATATAGGGAGTTGTACTTCTGGTATGATGGGGTAAGCCCTAATAGACCAACTATAAACTCTAGACTCAATACAAAAAAACAACTCACTGAGGGCTCTGGAGAGAGAAAAAGGCAGGTATATTTTGGAGAGGTAGTCCAAACTTGGAGAAAGGGAATAGCCGAGATGAGTTTGCATTTTTGCAGCTTTGGCCTGAGGGCAGGCCACAGCCACAGCATGATGCAGGGTGGCTGTAGTTTCAATAGAAAGTCCACTATCTTTCCTGACTGAGCAACCAGGAGCAAAGCCCAGGGTAATCACAGCTGCCACAGAGTGAGGAGAGAAATAATGGAAAGCAAAGAACCAGAAAATGAGAACCCTAAATTCTGTGTATAACATCTGCCCAAGTCTCTGGGTAACCCCCAAACCAAGCATACATGTGACAGACTATAAGCTGATAGGTTCAAGATGAATAGACTAAACTGAGAATTGGGCTGCTGATCACCATAGGCAAGACAGAGTTTACAGTTTGAGGAAAATCATGTTAAACACTTGCTAAAATAAAGAATCGATATTCTCACAACATTCACAATTTCCAAGAAAGAATTCCAAAAATATTCGACAAACAAGTACCAGGAAACTGTAACCCATTTGTAAAGAAAAAGACAATCAACAGAAGCCAACCTTAAGATGATCCAAATGTTGAAATTATCAGACAAGGACTTTTAAGCAGCTATTATAACTATGCTCAGTGATGTAAAGAAAATTATACTTGCAATGAATGAAAGGAGAAGAAATTTCAGGAGAGAAACTGAAAATATGAAAAAGACCCAAATGAAAATTTTAGAATAGAAACATAAAATAAAAATTCACTGGATGGACTCAGAATAGAGAGGAAAAAAGAAAGGGTAAGTGAATGTTAAGATAGATCAACAAAAATTATTCTATCAGAAGAAGAGAGAAAAACAGCTGACAAAAAAAAAAAACCCCATGGATCTGAGGGAACAATATCAACAGTTAGCTTCCCAGTAGTAGAGGAAAGAATTGAGAAGAGATATTTGAAGAAATAATGTCCCAAATCTTTCCAAATTTGGTGTAAGATGTAAATTTACAGATTTACCAAAGTCTGTAGCCCCAAGCAGTATTCATATGAAGAAAACCATGTCTAGGCATATCATAGTCAAACTATTGAAAACCAAAATGGAAGAGAAAATCTTGAAAGCAGCCAGAGAAAAACAACATATTACATATTACGAAACAATGATTCAAAGGATGCAGGACCAGTTATATAATTTGTGAGTATCAGTGTAAAATGAAAATACAGAGCTCATTGTTCAAAGTTAAGAATTTCAAGATAGCAACAGCAGAAAATTTAACAAAGCACAGTGCCCTTGTAAGTGTGGGGCCCTGTGCAACGGCACAGTTCACATGCCCGTGAAACTGACTCTGGAATGATAATTTACTTTCATTAGGAATTATGGAAGCCAAAAGCAGTGGAACATGTTCAAATTGGTGAAAGAAAAAACTGACCACTCAATAGTCTATAACCAGGGAAAACACCCTTCAAGAATAAGGGAAAAATAAAGACATTTTTTGATAAAGGAGAACTATTTTGTTACCCTGAGACCTGCACCAGGAGAAATGCTAAAGAAATTATTTCAGGCTCAAGGGAAATGGTAGCAGAGAGAAACCTGGATCTCCAGGAATGAATGAAGAGCACCAAAAATGGTAATAAATATCTGGATTTTGTTCTCTCTCCTGAATACATCACTGAAAGGTTTTTAAAAAGGGTTATCTGGCTGCAATGTAGAGAACAGGCTGTAGGAAAGGAGGCTGTGTGAAAAAAATGGAAGTGGGAAGACCATTTAAAAAGCTACTGTTGTTGCCTTGGACAAAGATGTACCTAGGACTCTAGCAATAGCAAAGAAGATGGAGAAAGCTCACATTTGAATCCCAGTTGTAACGTAAAACCTATGCTCTTTCCAGCTATACTAGACTACACTTCAACAGGAAAAAAAGAGCAAAGTATGTTCTCAGTTTGTGATACTGGCAGAAGATAAAGCTTAGCTTAAGCTTCATTCTGTCCTGGAAGGGTCCCTAGAAATATGTTCATATCATTATATGCTTTTGTAAAATTTGCAAAGAAAGATTCTTTTCCTTAAAGAGCTCTCCCCCAACACCAAAATTATGTATGCTTCAGGTCCAACAAAACCTAAATCCACATTGAATACTCAAACAAAACTAAGTAGCATAAAAGTGAGAGATGAAAGGCATATTAGAAATGAAAATTAAAACCTAGTTCATAAATCCTCTTGAGCATTCAGAATAACACTAAACATGTCTTGAATGATGAGTGTCATTTAAAAAGCACTGTCACATGCGGCCGGTCCAGTGGTGTAGTGATTAAGTTTGCATGCTCTACTTCGGCAGCCCAGGGTTTGCAGGTTTGGATCCTGGGTGCAGACCTATGCACCGCTTGTCAAGCCATGCTGTGGCAGGCGTCCCACATATAAAGTAGAGGAAGATGGGCACGGATGTTAGCCCAGGGCCAATCTTCCTCAGCAAAAAGAGGAGGACTGGCAACAGATGTTAGCTCAGGGTTAATCTTCCTCACCAAAAAAAAAAAAAAAAAAAAAGCACTCCCACAAATTAAAATAGTAACATTCAACCTAATGTTCTCCAAATCAACAATCTAGATTAATATATAGTATGTTCAAGATTCATATAATTATGTCTATCTCAGTGGTGAAATATGTCATGAATAATATCTAAACTCATTTTCTTCCTGGGAATGATTTCTAAAAGGTAATACAAATAAAGAGACTCTTTGGAATACAGCAAAGGCACTGGCCAGGTTTTCCTAAAGGACCGTTTGTCACAATATCCTTCTGGCTACATCTTTGCCCATTTCCAAAAAGAAAAAAAAAAAATAGCCCTCCAATAACCTTAAACTCTGTGTTAAGCTACTATCTCCATGATAGAATATTTTAAATTAATGTGGTTGGCTCTTTCACTAAAGAACTCTCCTCTTAATATAACCTGACAGAAAGAATGGGAAACAGGACTTATCTTCCTGGGAAGTAAAATTTATTACGGCTTTAAATGTGATGGGTTGAGTAGTACAGGAATGAAGATTAATGGAAATAAAATTTAATTCTTGTTCTTTGGGCTCAAATGGAAAACTAAAAGGCTCCATACATTTTGAGAATTAAAGAAGCCTGAATCAAAAATTAAAGTGGACAGCCAAAACCCAGGAGAAAAAAATTGTTCAGAAGAATCATCTTCTACTTCTTTGATTCTCTGACGTTCCTTTTTTCTTTTCCATCAAGTAAAAGCCAAGTATCAGATGATTTAGATGTGACATAAAGCATAAATTAAGAGAAAAAAAATTTAACCTTAAAGGCAACAATGTTTAACTCATTTTCATGGTTATCATATTTATTTACATAGTACTCCTTTCATAAGAATAAAAACTACATAGAACTATATAAATAAAACTATAACTATTTTAGTTTTTAAACTATATTGTCTCATCTGTCCATCTTTTCATAATAAGTGTTCAGTTATAAATTCTCTATTACAATGAAGGCTATCAATGATTATAAAAAATCTGAAAAACTATTTTAAAGTAAATAGCAAACTACATTGTGACTTCTTAGCATATTTATCTTTCTTAACTAAAATAAGCCAGAAATAATTACATGCATTCACTTAGTTTAATAATCATTAAAAAAGTATTTCAGAAACATTTTAGAGTTTAAGGTCTCAGAACTAAACCCTTGCTAAGCAAATCTTGGTTCATGGACTAGTAGTAGTGCTGGCAACACCTGATGGGTTTTTAGAACTGAGAATCACAAGCCCCACCCTGGCCCTACCAAATCACAATCTGCAGTTTAACAACATCCACAGCTGTTCTGAATGCACGTTAAATTTTGAGGTCTGTCCTAGATAATGTTTCTGATCCCAAAAAAGCAACAGTGAAATTAAAACTGAATGTAAACAAACCAAGAACAGATCATCAAGAATTGATTCAGTGCTTTAATAATTAAATCAAGACTTCCAGATGGAATTGGCAACTTAGACTGTATTCTAAGTTTATACTCTTCATAGGATCAAAGTGACATAATGTTGGCATTTAGTTTTACTGCCATATTTTTATGGGACTAAGCACTCCTTAGAGACTCTTTGGAGTGCCCTTGAAGCACCATGGAATCCTTAGAGAACCCTTAACATTACCAAGATAAGACATGGGTTTCTTTGGTTTTCAAGGATGCTTCACTGCTACAGGTATTCTTAGAAAACATCTCTATCTCCAGAATAAAAAGACATAATCACGATTTAATTGTAACCATTCTCTTGAAGTATTAATATGCCACCCCTCTAGAGGACCCCTATATTCAAGAATTGTCAGTGACTTGGTACAAACTGAATAGAATTTAGCATCAAGAGACTCTTCCATCCTATATGTTAATAAAATTGTTCTATGTAGAGTTCCATAAGCAGTAGCAGTGGAAATAATATCTCCCACCCTGCTGAATCTGAACATGACCTGTTACCTAAGAAAAGCGATTTGAGTGTCTAATTTGATCAGTTCAGCATCATTTGGAGTGATGCACAGCTTGCATCTATTGCCACATGTGCATCAAGGAGGGTAGGTACTAACACTGGTGTGCAACCCTGGCAACACACAAAACCAGTTCTGCACGTGTGCTGTCATACCTCAGCATTTGAAAGGCCACCTCTAAAAAGCCAGCTAGTTGCCTTTTAGTGTACAGTCTCTGGAAGCACAATTTATTGATGAAATCTTTGATAAGCCTGCAGTTTTATCACAATATAAACAAGAGATATTCTCTATGATTTTATGCTCCAAGCAATGTTCAATGGAAAACACTAAAAAGAGAGTTAGAAATCATAGATAAATTATAGGTAACACAGTTTCCATTTTCAGTTCCGACACACATCTTCCATTCAACCTTGGACTGAGTATCTAAACTTTCAGACTTCTGCATTAACTGTGATACTATTATTTGAAATCAATCTAATCCATAGATAAGTCACAAAAATAAATAAATGTTTCTAAATCAATTCTTAAAATTAATGTGTTAAACATATGACAATACTTCAAATAAGGTGAACATTTGAGTAACTGAGTTATGCAAATTAACACAAATCCACATAGCCAAAATTCAAAGGAAACCCTAAACAAAAATAAGCTCAGAAATATAAAACCTAAGGCTCCTGGCTTGAATACTGTTCTTACTCAAGATACTATCTTGCTCCCATCAGATGCATCACATATTATACAAGTTAGTGGCATTTGGGGTTAATAACTTTTTCTTCCTTTATTTAAAAAAACTACAAGTCTAATAGAAATGCAACTACCTTTAAAAAGCAATTACTCCATCACTCACAAGACTGTTTGCCCTGGCTAAGCATGCCATGAAATTTGTAAACACTAGATTGTGTTGTACCAGCAATCATTTGTACAAGATCTACCATCTTGAGCTATAACTGATTTGAAATAATAGCACAGAATAAATTGATCCCCAAAGGGCCACAATTCAAATCAGCTTAAAAAAAATAAGATCAGAGTTTACTATGTGCCAGTGGGTAGGAGTAGGAGAGTGGGAAAGATACAAGGACAAGTAAGTTACAATTTCAACCCTTACTGAGGGTAGTGTTCCAGTTATCTTCCTAATTTGTCCAAAAACTTGCCCATTTTAGGAACTAATAAACCTCTATATATGTATTAGGACAAATATCAAAAGATAGTAAATAAAATTAATAAAAGCAATATTAAGAACAATTATAGAGGAGTGATGTCAGCAACACGGTGGAGTGAGCTTTGGAGTGTTCCCTTTGTCTCTCCTCCTTAGAACTACAACTAAATAGACATTCCTTGATCAGCAGAGGACACCCACACAGCACATTAAGGTGCCTAAGAGACCCATGTATCTATACATCTGAAGGTGGATGGCCTACCTCCTGGGGAGATGGTGGAGACAGGTGAGCACTCTCTGGCCCCCAGGCAGCCCAGTGCATGCATACGACTGCTCTCCCAGCTGGGGAGCTCATAGCACCGCTGTGGCCCCAAGGGTGGGAGCATGCCTTGGTGCAACTAAGGAAACAAGTGATGGCAGCCCTGAGCCCCCGTGTGATCGCTCCCCCATCTAGTGGGAGAGTCCTCAGGGCCGCACAGTCCACAGGGAGCACCTCAGGCTCAGATCAAGTGGACAGGCCCTGCCCACCAATCGCAAAGGCTGGTGCAATCTAGGAGCAGCAGCAGAGCTGCAAACCCAGGCAAATGAGCTCCCGGCTGCCTTGAAGACCCAGAGTACTGCTGCAGCCCCAAAGCGGGGAGTGCAACTTGGCGGGACTGTGGGAACAGGCAGCAGCAGCCCTGAGCCCCCGTGTGATCACTCTTTCGTCCAGTGGGAGAGTCCACAGTCCCACTGTGGTCCCAGAGAGTGGCTCTGACTCGAACCCAGTGGGGAGGCCCTGCCCACCAAGCACAACAGTTAGTGCGACCTAGAAGCAGATCTAGGAGCACACAGCAGAGGAGCTGCAGCCCAGGCAAACAACCTCCTGGTTGCCACAAATACCCATAGCACTGCTGCGGCCCCGAAGCGGGAAGGGTCTCTCAGCGGGACTGTGGGAGCAGGTGGCAGCAGCCCTGAGCCCCTGCATGACTGCTTTCCCCTTGGTGGGAGACCCCACAGGGCCACTGCAATCCCAAAGAGTGGCCCAGACTCAGACAGGCACAGCTGACAGGGATCGTGGAGGCAGGCTCAGATTACACAGCTCCTGCCCCCTCCCCCCTAGCAGCAGCAAGTGGAACCTGCAACAAGACACTAACACTATGCGCAAGCACAAATCCACTCCATCAAATGGTATAAAGAAATATATTAATACTCCAGACCAGAAGGAAAAAGACAAACACCCAGAAATCAATCCTAAAGGCACAGAAATCTACAAGCTAAATGACAGAGAATTCAAAACAGTCATCATAAAAAAACCTCAATGAGTTACAAGAGACTTCAGAATGATAGTTCTGAAAGCAGGAACCAAATTAATGAACAGAGGGAATTCTTCGCAAAAGAGACCAAAACTATAAAGAAAAATCAATCAAAAATGATGGAGATGAAAAACACAATGGATGAGATAAAGAAAAATCTAGAGTCCTTAAATAACAGAGCTGACATTATGAAGGACAGAATTAGTAATCTAGAGAATATGAATATAGAAATGCTTCAGATGGAGGAGGAGAAAGAACTAAAACTAAAAAGAAATGAAGAAATTCTCTGAGAAATATCCAACTCAATTAGGAAATGCAACATAAGAATTATAGGTATTCCAGAGGGAGAAAGGAACGGAGAGCTTGTTCAAAGAAATAATAGCTAAGAACTTCCCAAACCTGGAGAAGGAGCTAGAATTACACATAAATGAAGCCAATAGAACTCCTAACTACATCAATGTAAAAAGACCTTCTCCAAGGCATATATTAGTAAAGATGGCAAAAGTCAATGACAAAGAAAACAATATTAAGGGTAGCAAGGCAGAATAAAATAACCTACAAAAGAACCCCTATCAGGCTTTCAGCAGATTTCTCAGCAGAAACCTTACAGGCTAGGAAAGAGAGTGGAATGATATATTCAAAATTCTGAAAGACAAAAACTTTCATTCCAAGAACACTATATCCAGCAAAAATATCATTCAGACATGATGGAGAAATAAAAACTTTCCCAGATAAACAAAAGTTGAGGGAGTTCATTGCCACAAGACCCCAGCCCCCCAACAAGATTTGATCAAGAAGTTCCTCAGACATGAAAAAAAAAAGAGGAAAGGTTTACAAAGCCTTGAACAAGGAGATAAATAAGCAGACAAAATCATAAAATTGCAACTCTCTATCAGAACAGATTAACAAACACTTAATTATAACACGAAAGATAAAGGGAAGGAAAACATCAAAAATAAATATAATCACTTCAGTTTAGCCACAAACTCACAACACATAACAGAATAAGTTGGGACAAGAACAACTTAGAAGGGGAAGAGGAAAAGGATGAAACTTGCATAGACTAAGGGAATAAGAGGTTATCAGAGAATGGACTATCTCATCTATGAGATCTTTTATACAAACTTCACAGTAACCACTAAACAAAACATCAGAACAAAGACACAAATGATAAATAAATAAAGAGAAAACAATCATAGAGAGCCACCAAACTGACTGGCAGTCCAAAATACACAGGATGAGAAACAAGGGAAGTACATAACAACTGAAAAACAAGTGCTAAAATGGCAGCATTAAGCCCTTGTATATTAATAATCACTCTAAATGTAAATGGATTAAATTCCCCAATCAAAAGACAGAGTGGCTGGATAGATTAAAAAACAAGACACAACAATTTGCTGCCTCCAGGAAACACATCTCAGCTCTAAAGACAAACACAGGCTTAAAGTGAAGGGATGGAAGACAATACTCCAAGCTAATGACAAATGAAAGAAAGCAGGTGTTGCCATACTTATTTCAGACAAAGTAGACTTCAAGATAAAAAAGACAATGAGAGACAAAGAGGGCAGTATATAATGATAAAAGGGACACTCCACCAAGAGGACATAACACTTATACATATATATGCACCTAACACAGAATCACCAAAGTACATAAAGCAACTATTAAAATGAAAAACTAGACCAGATGGACTTAATAGATATATATAGAACTCTCCATCCCAAACCAGCAGAATACACATTCTTCTCAAGTGCACATGGAACATTCTCAAAGATAGACATATGTTGGGAAACAAGGCAAGCCTCAACAAATTTAAGAAGATTGAAATCATAACAAGCATCTTTTCTGACTATAATGTTATGAAACTAGAAATCAACTATAAGAAAAAAGCTGGGAAAGTGACAAATATGTGGAGACTAAAGAACATGCTACTGTGGGCCGGCCCAGTGGCACAGCAGTTAAGTTCACATGTTCCGCTTCAGCAACCTGGGGTTCACTGGTTGGGGTCCTGGGCGTGGACCTACTCACTGCTCATCAAGCCATGGTGAGGTGGCATCCCTTGGAGAAGAGCTACAACTCTACCACTATGATACACAACTAGGTACTGGGGCTTTGGGGAGAAAAAGGAAAAAACAGGAAGATTGGCAACAGATGTTAGCGCAGGGCCAACCTTCCTCAAAAAAAAAAAAAAAGAACATGCTACTGAACAACCCATGGATCACTGAAGAAATTTAAGGAGAAATCAAAGAATATCTGAAGACAAATGAAAATGAAAATACACCATATCATCTCATATGGGATGCAGCAAAAGCAGTCCTAACCGGGAAATTCATAGCAATACAGGCCCACCTTAACAAAAAGAAAAATCTCAAATAAGCAATCTTACGCTACACCTAACAGAACTAGAAAAAGAACAAACAAAGCCCACAGTCAGCAGAAGGAGGGAACTAAAAATTAGAGCACAAATAAATGAAATTGAAACAAACAAACAAAAAACAGTAGAAAGGATCAATGAAACTAAGAGCTGATTCTTTGAGAAGATAAACAAAATTGACAAACCCTTAGCCAGACTCAATAAGAAAACAGAGAGAAGTCTCAAATAAATAAAATTAGAAATGAAGGAGGAGAAATTACAATGGATATGACAGAAATACAAAGGATTATAGAGAATACTATGAAAAACTATATGACAACAAACTGAACAATCTAGAAGAAATGGATAAATTCTTAAACTTAGACAACCTCCCAAAACTGAATCAAAAAGAAATAGAGAATCTGAATAGACCAATCACAAGGAAAGAGAGTGAAAGAGTAATCAAAAAACCTCCCAAAAAATAAAAGTCCAGGACCAGATGACTTCCCTGGAGAATTCTACCAAACATTCAAAGAAAATTTAGTATCTATCCTCCTCAAACTATTGCAAAAACTTGAAGAAGACAGAACACTTCCTAACACATTTTATGAGGCCAACATCACCCTGATCCCAAAGCCAGAAAAGGACAACACAAAGAAGGAAAACTCCAGGCCAATATTGCTGATGAACATAGATGTAAAAATCCTCAACAAAATATTGGCAAACCAAATATAGCAGTACATCAAAAGGATATACACCATGATCAAATGGGATTTACACCAGAGACACAGGGATGGTTCAAGATCCACAAATCAGTCAATGTGATATACCACATTAACAAAATGAGGAATAAAAACCACATGGTCATCTCAATAGATGCAAAGAAAGCATTTGACAGGATCCAAAACCCATTTATGATAAAAACTCTCAATAAAATGGGTATAGAAGGAAAGTATCTCAACATAATAAAGGCCATATATGACAAACCCACAGCCAACATCATACTCAATGGGGAAAAACTGAAAGCCATCCCTCTGAGATCAAGAACAAGACAAAGGTGCCCACTCTCGCCACTCTTAATGAACATAGTACTAGAGGTTTTGGCCAGAGCAATTAGACAAGAAAAAGAAATAAAAGGTATCCAAATTGGCAAGAAGGAAGCAAAACTTCCGCTGTTTGCAGACAATATCATTTTATATATAGAAAACCCTAAAGAACACATTAGAAAACTAATTAGAAATAATCAACAATTACAGCAAAGTTACAGGGCACAAAATCAACTTACAAAAATCAGTTGCATTTCTATACAGTAATAACAAACTAACAGAAAGAGAACTCAAGAATACAATCCCATTTACAATTACAACAGAAAGAATAAAATATCTAGGAATAAATTTAAGCAAGGAGGTGAAAGACCTATACAACGAAAACTATAAGACATTATTGAAAGACATCAATGACATAAAGAAATGGAAAGATATTCCAAGCAACTGGATTGGAAGAATAAACATAGTTAAAATGTCTCTATTACCTAAAGCAATCTACAAATTCAATGCAATCCCAATCAGAATCTCAATGACATTCTTCACGGAAATAGAACAAAGAATCCTAAAATTCATATGGGGCAACCAAAGACCCCGAATAGCTAAAGCAATGCTGAGAAAAAAGAACAAAGCTGGAGGCATCACAATCCCTGACTTCAAAAATACACTAAAAAGCTACAGTAATCAAAATAGCATAGTACTGGTACAAAAACAGACACACAGATCAATGGAACAGAATTGAAAGCCCAGAAATAAAATCACACATATATGGACAGCTAATCTTCGACAAAGGAGCTAAAAACATACACTGGAGAAAGGAAAGTCTCTTCAATAAATGGTGTTGGGAAAACTGGACAGCCACATGCAAAAGAATGAAGGTAGACCATTATCTTTCACCACACACAAAAATTAACTGAAAATGGATTAAAGACTTGAAGGTAAGACCTGAAACCATAAAACTCCTGGAAGAAAATATAGGCAGTATACTCTTTGATATGGTCTTAGAAGGATCTTTTCAAATACCATATCTACTTGGGCAAGGGAGACAAAAGAAAAAATAAACAAATGGGACTTCATCAGACTAAAGAGCTTCTGCAAGACAAAGGAAACTATGAACAGAATGAAAAGACAACCCACCAACTAGGAGAAATATTTGCAAATCATATATCCGACAGGGGTTAATCTCCAAAATGTATAAAGAACTCATACAACTCAACAACAACATCAAAAAACAACCCGATCAAAAAATGGGCAGAGGATATGAATAGACATTTTTCCAAAGAAGATATATGGATGGCCAACGGGCATGTGAAAAGATGTTCAACATCATTAATCATCAGGGAAATGCAAATCAAAACTACAATGAGATATCACCTTACACCTATTAGAATGGCTATAATTACCAGTACAAAAAACAACAAATGTTGGAGAGGATGTAGAGAAAAGGGAACCCTCACACACTGTTGGTGGGAATGCAAACTGGTACAGCCACTATGGAAAACAGTACAGAGATTTCTCAAAAAATTAAAAATCAAAATACCATATGACCCAGCTATTCCACTACTGGGTATTTATCCAAAGAACTTGAAATCAACAATTCAGAGAGACTTATGCACCGCTATGTTCATTGCAGCATTATTCACAATAGTCAAGATGTGGAAGCAACCCAAGTCCCCATCAACTGATGAATATATCATCAGCCCCAACAGAAAAAAAGATGAATGGATAAAGAAGATGTGGTATTATATATACAGTGGAATACTACTCTGCCATAAAAAAGACAAAATCATCCCATTTGCAACAACATGGATGGAACTTGAGGGTATTATGTTAAGTGAGATAAGCCAGAGAAAGACAAACACCATATGATTTCACTCTTATGTGAAATAACATGGACAAAGAGAACAGATTAGTGGTTACCAGAGGGGAAGGGGGTTGGCGGGGGGGGCATAAGGGGTAAAGGGGCATATATATATGGTGACTGACAAATAATAATGTACAACTGAAATTTCACAATGTTATAAACTATTATGATACCAATTAAAAAAAAGAACTATTACAAAGTTCTCATTAGTAGTTCATTATCAATTACCATTTGGTAAATTAAGAAAAATCTGATATGCCAGATATAACAATCATCATACAAACACAACAAGCCTGGGAAACGAGAAATATAATATATATATAATGCATAGTTGCTGTTAGTGCAGTGGAGTAGACCCCGACTTTTAGCAACCCTGAGTACAGCAGAAAGGAATGTTGCCTGGTTTTTTTGCGCCATCCTCTCACCTTCCTGCGCTATATCAGACAATGCTCCGCTGCTGTTCACAGGGCTTTCACGGCCAATTTTTTCAGAAGTGGATGGCCAAGTCCTTCTTCCTAGTCTGTCTTAGTCTGGAAGCTCCGCTGAAACCTGTCCACCATGGGTGATCCTGCTGGTATTTGAAATACTGGTGGCATAGCTTTTAGCATCACAGCAACATGCAGGTGCCACAGTATGACAACTGACAGATGGGTGGTGTGGTCCCCTGACCAAGAAATAAACTTGGGCAGGGCGTTGGTGAGAGTGCCAAATCTTAACCACTAGACCACCGGGGCTATACAATGCACGTACAGTGGTGAAATTAAAATACTCTCTCTTATATAGTAATTCTCTAAGACTTCAGTTAAGCTAACAGAAATACCAATATGATTTAAAATGATAAATTCACTAATAGTTGTTAGATATGTTTTTTTGATGTTAATATGACATATATATATGTTTGTTTATATTTATATATACCTACATACATACCCAGATGTTGTCTATCAAGATTATTTCTAAGTAGCACAGTTTGTTCCAGGATTTTAAAAAAACTTGGTAAGATTACAAGTTACAAAGCCTTGCAGATCAACAAAATAGTCTAATTTCAAAATTATTGTATTATGTAAATTTACATCTGAAAAGAAGTCCATTAACTATCAAAGTTTATCACTACAAAATAAAGTCTGCTAGAAATCCTTACATTACCCCTTTCAACTGGGACATAAGCAGTTAAAGAATGTTGCTAGAAGCTGCAGAGCAAGTAGCTAAGTCTACAGTTTCTGTAAAACAGCCTGAGCAGGCAGCTGATGAGCAGTTTCCTTTTCAATTAGAGTCGTTTCCTGATTAATTAGTCCCAAAACACTTAATGCAAGACTACACTGTGCCACTGGGACAAACAATGATTCTCCTCACGGTACTACTAAGCATCATCTTTTCCCTAGGATCAAGCTCTACCTATTTTCTCTTCAAATGGGAAAAGGTCTTTTCACAGTAGAAGAAGCTAGAAAAACTAAAGCTCGATACTGAGAGATATATCATCAGCCCCAACAGAAAAAAAGAATATGTAATTATTTAGGGAAATTCCTTCAATCCTTAATTTAAGGTTCTGATATAGTTTTTACTCAGAAAATCTTGATTTTAAATAGTATGTAATAAAGATCAATTTCCATTTTGACTGCATGATCAGCTCTATAGGACTGAACAAGACAGAAATTTGGTAAACATACTCAAATCATCCCTTCAAAGTAAAGATCTGAGGTCCCCAGAAAGTAAAGCAAAAAAGCTACAGAGACTTCAATTAAATAATCTGTACAAAGAGTGGAACCTTACACCTTACTTAGAGTACCTAAGTACCAACCAGACAGATGGGTAGAAAAATTAGGATAAGCTTTCAATTAAAAATTGAGATTACACTTTTTCAAAGAAGAACTGAAGATTTAAAGAGTTAAACGGAATTCCTCCTTTTCACATCATTTTGGCAGATATCAAGGTAAAAGCTTCATGACGCCGTCTTCAAAAGATTAGTCATCTCTTAAAAGATTAAGTAGTTTTCATAAACATGTCAGAGATCAATCTTTTAAAGGGTAGAAGTGACTGAATTATTCTGACAGCAGTAACAAGTAAAGCCCTCTCTTATAGAAGAAAGTAGGCATACCCAAAATATTCCAATCCAAGAGTAAAAAAGTTTTGAGCAACTTTTACCTAGTCTATTCATCATTCCTTAGGAATAAAAATGTTTGCAGGTAGGGGCTGCCCGGTGGCGCAGAGGTTTAGTCCGCGCTTGGCAGCCCGGGATTCGCAGATTCGGATCCCAGGCGTCTGCCGATGCACTGCTCGTCAGCCACACCATGGCAGCGTCCCATATAAAGTAGAGGAAAGACGGGCACAGATGTTAGCCCAGGGCCAGTCTTCCTCACACACACACAAAAAAATGTTTGCATGTAAAAAATTAAAGTCTATTCCGTGCTTAATAAAGCATTACTAGTAAAATAAATTATGAATCTAGAAAAAGTAATGATTTAATATACAGAAAAAAGGAACCAAATGAGAATCATAACTTTTAAAATCAGAATATATTGAATTAATTACAATACTTAGTTTGAAGCATTCTATGGAATGACTATGTTAATTAAATCAAAAGCCAGTTCATAGAACAAAGCTTTAAAATCTGAAAAAAATTTGCAGCATCAATAATATCCCCAATGTGATATTTATCTAGTATCTTCTTAAAGAAGCTCAAGAAATTTCACAAAGGAACTGAATTTTTCTAAGGCCTACAATAACTGTACTCATTGGTCTTTTGGTTTTTCCATTTTTAAATTTTTTTCCATTTGATAGAAAAAGAAAGAACTAGGATATGAGTTTGCAATAGGAGATATACTCCATGTCATATATTGGAGTCTTTGTGTGTGTAATATTAACAATTACATATCTACTCCATGAGCTCGAAAGAAGTAATTATCTATTTTACAATGAAAAAAATTGAATACATTAAAAAAACAACTTTTCAATGACTAGTCTTGTTCCTGGTACCTACTACTCATTAAATGTGATGCAAAAAGTGAGACTTCAATTCATCAGCTCTGGTCTATAACTTGAGGTTCTATAAAAAAAACAAACAAACCCAACATGCATAATTTCTAATCCAATTTTTCAACTATAATACCATGGTCAACTAACCACTTTTTTTAATCATGGAACAATGACCTATAGAATTTAATTCATGTAGTCACTCAACAAGTATTTATTAAGAGCTAATGCCAGGCTCTAGGGATACAAAGTACAAAATCACGGTTTCTCTATGATGACACAGTCTACTGTCTTGTCAGTTTAAAAATCAACTAAAAGCCATGCAACTAAAAAGCAGCCTAATCTGAGAAATTCAAAAGGAACATGAAACCCAACAAATAAAAAATAATGAAAACCACTTTCAAAGTTACATTATGGACAGTTAACAGAGGGAGGCAGGTAATAAACAGAACGGAAGATACGATGGAGAGACAAAGAAAAATAAACTATAAAGAGACATAAAAAGAGAAAGAGGAGATACTGAGAGATTCATGAAGTGATCAAGCAAGATGCTGCAAAATGGAACTGTTACCAAAATACGAGCAGAAATAATATGTTGAGAAGGGTAGATTTTGGGTATCCACTTCATAGATTACTGCTGTCTCTCCCTTTTTTTTTAACCTTGACACTAATTAATTGTAAATATACCGAAACATAAATTTGAGTGGAAAATAAATCAAAGCCAAAGCAAAATCCCTTGAGAAAACTCATCACACCATATTACCCAATAAAATATAAATATGCTCTAGAAAATATGTGCACATAAGGTCAATAAAGTTATGAAATTGGGATCTAGGAGTCACACTGTAATCCCAGGCTCTTGAAAATCTGTGAGATTTAAGAGAAATATCACTGCCTTCCTCTTATCCTTAATTCTATAGCTATAAATACAGCTTTTATGCCACTAAATGATCTATGCTTAACAATAACCCAAAAGTCTTCCCTCAAAACAGTGTCTAATTCCACAACAGGAAAATGAAAGTAACACGAGAAAATCACCTTTTCCTTAATTCACTTCAAAACTGTTTACTATGTTTAAAGGATAACAAAAACAATATTTGTTACTAGAAACAGAACATTATCACTTAAGTACATGAAAATGATTAAGAATATATTTTTGAATTTTTACAGAAGCATGTCAGTGCCGGGGGGAAAACTTTCAGTTCTCAGATTCACATATAATTGTAGTTTTTATACATGCAGGTGTCAATATAGACATACAAAATGAAAGACCTCGGGGGATGAGGACCAAAAAAATTTGATAAAAACTATGCTGTGAAAAAATAATAACAAGCAAAGGTATAATTATGTAGTAAGAAACAACACCCTTATTATGCAAGAAAAGAAAAAATAAAAGGTACATTTTCTTAAAGAATCTCTTTCAATAATTCTTAGTTTCCTTTAATAAAGACCTTCTGGTATCTACACATTCAAGGCATTTATATTTACAACACAGTAAGTACTCTTTATTCTCCTTGCTCACCTTATTTTTTGGTTAATAAATTTTAAAGAACTATAAATTTTTGGAGATTTTTGTAAATTTTATGGCTACATCAGTAATGTACCAGTAGAAGAGTCTGTGGCTTTTATAAATACCAATGGTACAGACCAGCTGGAATAACCCCATTCTATCAAAAAGCTCATTTCCTACAACTAGACAAGGTGATGACAAAGAACAGAGCAGCCATGTAATTAAGCAATGTCCTGCCTCTCAGTGAAATCTACTGTTGAGTGTTAGTTGACTAACATAGTGCACTGAATTTTTAAAAAATAAACCATGTAAAGAAAAAACAAATATCTAGCTAGCTAAATGACTTACAGAGTTTAATTTAGTTGTGAAAACTTATAAAATAAAAAATACAAAATCAATACCATAATTTGACTTTTCATTTAAATACTCACTAAATGTTCTTCAATCATAAGAAAAATACCTATTTAAGCATTTCTTAAGAATGTCCAGTAATTATAATGATAGTACATTCCACCAAAATAGAGTGAAAATTTTTCTTTAGCTACATGTTTTATTAAAAGCCATCTGCTACAATAATACACTGGAGAACAGAAAGAAGACAGGGTTTACTCCAAGCAGTACCAATAATCTGACAAGAATAAACACAGTGAAGCTTTATCTGTCCATTCAATGCTCAAGAAAGCAGAGAACTTGCAGAGTCTTAAAACAGGCCATGCTCATGGTTGTTTTTATTTATATTCCAAAAAAGATTTTTGGCAGCAACTACCAAAGTAATATTTGTAACTATTGCCCTTTCTGCTCCCTGATAGAGGTGTGAGCACCTGCTCTCTGTAGTTTATAAAACTGGACTTCTTTGCAAGTTTATATTATTTTATTTTTAACCAATAGATTATATTTTTTCCATTGATTTTAAGAATTATGTATCCATCCTAACACAGTACCCAGCAAATAATAGGTACTCAAACATGTACTGAACAGACACTATAATATTACTTGTTAAAATTCTACTACATCAACCCTAGGTGACCAATTAAATATTCTCTTGTGATATCATTTTGATATGACATATTTTCTGAGGTTTTTCATTTCATATCTTTACTCTAACAGAGATTATATATTTACTATTGTATTACATTCTTCCCATTTAACAAAGGGACAAGCATTGATCCACAAACAGTAAATGCAGTTGGCCAATTGCAGTGGAAGGGAGGGAAGGGAGGAGCACATTGATTTCACTTTCTAAGGTTCCCGGGATCCAAGCTAAGTCTACTAACTGTCAGCAAAATCATTACATAAGCTACTCCTATCCTGCACTCCCTCTCCTACCCTGCTCAGACACATATAATTACCACCTCAGACATCATCTTCCCTGTGAAGTCTTCCCTGACTCACCCAAGAAGAGCTGTCACTACCTCTTTTGTATTCCACATACTTGATTAAGATACCCATTCTAACGTGTATCATAATATACATGATCTATGTGTGTACAGGCCTGGCTTTCCCCAGGCTATGCTCCTCAAGGATGTGAGCTCTTTTCATCTACATAGCCCTAGAAACCATAAGAGATGTAAGAGATGCTCAATAAAGAGTTAATGAATGAATGAGTACGTTAATAAGTGAATGAGATTAATACCTGCCTTGAAGCTTGATTATATCAGATAGTCATTAGGAGTGGTTTTTAGAGAATATCATTTGACTTTATAATATAATTGAATATGCATAATTACTAAAATAATGATTTATTTTATTACAAAGTTTTGGGATTCAAATGTTCCATGATATTCACCAGGCAAAAAAACACCAAAAAACAGAAAAAGACAAGTCTGATACCTCATACTTCTAAAAAGATTCCTTCTCAATTCTATCAGCTGTTATTCACATCATGTGCTCTTATGAAAACTATGTGACTGGAAGTTGTCCAATACACATATTAAAGTAGAAATATACACTGATACCAATATCCATTATTACTATTACCACATTCAAGATGTAATGTCACGCTGGTAAAAATAGTAGAAGCTAATCTTGAATACTTACTATGTGTCAAGCACTATCATTTTATTTAATTCCCACAACAATCCCAGCAGGTACTACTACTATCCCTGCTTTACAAATGACGGAACTGAGGTTTGGAAAGTTGGGATAACTTCTTAAGATCCCAAATTAATACGTGGAAGGGTAAGACTCAAATCCAGGTGAATCGAGCACTAGAACTTAAATCCTTTAAAAAGGAATTGTTTGTGTGTGTGTGTGTGTGTGTGTGTGTGGATGTGTGTGGACATATACATACACATTTCTTGAAAAGAAGACTCATTTGGAAAAAAAACCTCAAGTGGTAGGGGGAAATGGCTTATGATGTTACTCATGAAAGCTTATCAACTAAAAGCTTGTTTCGATTTTAACAAAATATAAATGTTATAAATTAGATCACTTCTACAAAAGAGCACAGAACTATAATCTTAATATTTGCCATGTTATATAATTAGCAATCAGCAGACTTGATGGATAACTATACCACACATGCCATGTAATTACTGAAATTCCACATAGTAGTTCTGTAAAGCTACATAAAATCCAAGTTGCCCTAAAACACACACAACCTCCCCTGTACCAAATGGCTCATAATATGTGAAACGTGATGATTACTTAGTGGCTTCTCGAGGCAGCATTTAAGATTTAATCCTCAGTTCAGAGGCTCTAAATTCTGTTTGCTTGTTTCTGTAGGGGCAGCTGGGTCACAATCCTTCTATCATCCTTTCAGATCACCTCAAAATGATAAAGAATGCTAATTTAATAGGAATAACAAGAATTCTCAATGATAAGCAATAAAGAACTTAAGATTTCAGAAACACGTGGTGCAAGTCAGCCACTGACTAATCAACAGTGGTGTGCCCTTGGCCTCTGGTAGAAATCAGGGAGCAATAGACAGTGGTTGAGCCTCAAGTCCACTTCAGGACAGACGATGTAAAACCCATCTTAAAACAGACGTCTTGCAGTTAGGTACTTTATAAGTTTTCTATTACTGATTCTCTAAAGTACTGTTTGGAACTTTTCTATCACTTGGAAGGTTTAAACATGTTTCTCAATATAAAGAGAATAATTCCTAAAGTAAATTTATAATTTCACCTCCCTACAATGAATAGTATAGAGAAAAGGGATAGTACTGCTTTTCTTTCTTTAACCTTTCCTTTATTACTCTTAATGATTAATGATGGGAAAGATACAAAGTTTTTCCTTCCAGAGGATCTTTAAAAGACAAAATATAGGAATGCCCTATCCCTTTGACTTCTGTTTTAGAGTTTTCTACTTTATGGGTTCAAATATTGACTCTGCTATGTAGTAACTGTGTCTCTTAATCTCTCTGCACCTCTTATTTTCTCTATGGTGAAAATGAGAATTACGTCACCGAAGCTGTCACGCTTACATGGCAAGGGCATATGAAAGCACTAGACATATGCCCATCATACATCCCATGAATTGATCAGCAAGTATTTTCTAGCATCTGCTAGAGGGCAGTCCTAGCATTGAGTGCTGAGATTACAGTAGTAAGCAAAATCTAGACACAATCTTTGCTCAGAGTTTATAGTCCAGAGTACCCCCCATGGGTCATACTGAACTTCCCAAAGCCTTTGACCATGGCAGGACCTTTCACAACTCTGTGTCTTATGCATGGCATTACCTCAGCCTATACATATCTTCCTATTCTTTGCCCCCAGACACAGTTGGCTGCTCCAGTCACTGTGCTCCCTTATCACTTTGTTCATACTTCTGTCACAGCACTTAACCATGTTATCACCACTTGTCTGCTTTCTTGACTGTCTCCACCACTGCACTGTAAATTCCTCAAAGGTAGTGCTTAGTATAACGTCTAACACAAAAGACACCTTAATGTTTGATAAATTAAAGGATGAATTAGTGGCACAAGTAGATAATAGGGTGTTACACATATCTTGTTTTCCTTCTTTTTCTTCATTTTTCAAATAGATGTCCTGAAACCTGCACAGATCTCAAGAACCCAGAGTAATCTCCATATTTCCTATAGTACTTTTCTGTGCCACCCATTTAATATTTAAGCATATACTGCTTTATAATTTTCCTCATCCCCTATCACTAGAGGGTGCTTACCATGTATTAGGCATGCTCTGAGTACTTTATGTGAACTATCTTATTGAATCCTCACAACAATTCTGTAAGATATGTATTATTAAGCCCATTTTACAAAGGAAGGAACTGAGACTGAGGATAGTTAAGGAACTAGCCCAAGGTCACAAGCTAGTAAGCAGCAGACCCTGAACTTTGAACCCAGGGTCTCCCTCCATAGTAAGTACCAAAGTGGAGCTACCACTTTTACCAAGGTAAATTGTGCCTGAAAGCTCCTTTTGATGCTAGCAGTGAGGTCAATATAAATTTCCAGAATTTAGAAGTAACAGCTCTTCTGACTGGTCCTGCTTGATCCTTGGCTCCAGATTAAGGTTATCAGTCTGCAGCTCCTGTCCTGTTCATCTTCACTTGAATCTAGTCCAGAGTTTTTCATCCTTTTTAAACCTTTGGTTCCTACAGTCATTCCCTACCAGTCAAAAAGAGTTCTAAAGCTTTGTTTTCTGTAGATTATTCCAAACACAAGGCCAGAGAGTGTTAACTGTTCCACACTGTAATCCCAACTCTCTCCCTTTTTCAATATTACTCTCTAGCCTTGACCTAAGATTGAAGGTGAGTCAATCCACCATGCCCCACTGGACATTGCAAAACTCTCTAGGCCAGTAATTCTTAGTGGCTCCTACCTACTCCGTGAAAAAACAACAGAAGATACTACACCAGGACCAGCTGCTCAAATTAACCGACTGCTTACACTCTCCCCAACTAGATGATGAGATTCCCAGGAAAAAGACACTGCATCATACTTTACCAGCTTTACCCACAACCTAACACAGTGTAAGCTGTACAGTTTAGGAGAAGGAAAAAAAAAGAATAAATAAAGGATTATATGAATAAGTCAACAAATGACCCTGGGAGAGACAAAATAAAGAGTAAAATAGTGTGGTCCTTGCTCCCCTGGAGTTTAGAGTCTACTGGTGAAGGAGATATTAATCAACTAAAAGCACGCTACGATAGCTCCCTCCTCTGAGGCAATGGTTGATACAGTAATATAATGGAGTCACAAAATCAAATATATTTGAGAAACAGATAAGTATTATAATGTACGAAGAGTAGAGAGTAAGTAATAAAGAGTAGTAAGTCTATGGCAAAACAGAAAGTACAAGTTTGAGCCAGACGTATACTATTCTTCGTTGTACTGATGGTTACATAAAGCATATTATAGGCTGGATCTAGCCTGCTGGCTATAAGCCACCATACCTGAAAAGAATACTTCAGAATGTGATTTGTTGCCTCAAATTCTGGACTAGCACACCACTACTACAGAATTAAATGACAGACTACTTTTTCATAGAAGCCAAATCTTAAGTTTTCTGTAAATACTTCATATTCCTTCTTCCCTATGTAACCTGAGGTCTTTGGTAGGGTTTTTATAAAGCAACTCTATCTGTTCAAGCTGAACCGTTTCATTAACTGACCTTGAAATCTTGCCATTCCCTTAATAAGACAGTAAAAACTAACTGGACCAAAAGAAGACACTACCAGCTGCTGAACCAGGACCAACAAATACCAGATATGCAGGTACTTCTTACTGAAAATCCTGTAGGTGTTCATGCTCTTTCTACTGAGCAGCTGGTAAGCTCATATGTATTCACCACCCGAGTATATACATATACTCTCGGCTACAAGCACTTGCTGTCTCATTTCTATCCATAAGCATAGAGAAAGGACAAAATTACTTTTTAAATATTGATATTATTCCTCTTATCATCATCTTTGGCTATGAAGCAAGGAAGACAATGAAATTAAATATACATTGTACTTCCTCTCATAGAAGTGTTATGACTTGAGAACTTGAATAAAGGCATGTGATTAAAGCCACAAATTTCTATATGGTTTGTATGAAAATGTTGTTTTGATAAATTGCACTAAAAATAGAAATAACATTAAAAATTTTATGTTGTCATTGATTTATAAACCAAATGTGAAAATATTGACTATACTAAATTATACATTGTTAGTCAATTTCAAGTGGCAATTAATAAATATTTGCCATTCTAAAATATATAAACTATTAGGCTTACATACTTTTTATAATAAATTATTCCACAACAAATCTCAACTATTGTCACTATTAACAGGTAGTGTGGCAGAGAAAGGTAGGTATCTACCCAATATCTATTCTTTCTTCCTTATCAAAAAACCCATATTTCAGTGGGTGGAGGGAGAAAAGCAATGTATCCATCTTAAAAAACAATATTTCTCAGCTTTCCATGGAGATAGTAGTCATATAACAGAGTTCTAGTCAAAAAGATTGAGTGGCAGCTGCTGTTTGGGGCTTAAGGGAAAGCTCTTTAAAAGGGTGACAGACTTGGTTCAGATATGCCAAAGAGAGGTCTAGCCTCAGTCCAGGCTCATGGGAGGTACCTGTAAAACCTTGGAATCTCCCAAATGACAGGAGTGTCTTTGTTATTCATGGTGGGCCCCTCCAACCATATCTGATAATTTTGGCTAATGAGGCAATTCATGGTGGGCCCCTAAATAGTTTATGCTAATAAGAGGATTCAGCATGGGGGCTGGCCAAGACAGAAAGACCATGTGATTAGAGGGTAGGGGCACTGAGCTGGGTGATATCAGCTCAACCTCAGGGGAGGGGAGAAGAGAGGGGCTAAAGATTGAGTTCAAGCAGGTGGGCCATGATTCAATCTATGCCTATGTAATAAAACCCCAATAAAAACTCTGGACACGGAAGTTTGGTGAGCTTCCTGGCTGAGTGATTTTCCATGTACTACTATACACTCTTGGTGGGAGGGTAATATGTCCCTGGGGACAACGCAAACTTCATGTTTGGAATCCTCTCAGTCCCAGATTCTATCCTATGTATCTCTTCCTTTGGCTGATTCTGATTTGTATCTGATTTGTATACTTTTGGTATTAAAAAAAACTGTATAGGCATACCTCGTTTTATTGCTCTTCACTTTATTGTGCTTCACAGATAATGCATTTTTTACAAGACCCTCCACCAGCAAAAAGATAATGACTCACTGAAGGCTCAGGTAATGGTTAGCATTTTTTTAGCAATCAAGTATTTTTTAATTAAGGTAAATATGTTGGTTTTTAAAAACATAATGCAATTGCACACTTAACAGACTATAGTATAGTGTAAACATTACTTTTATAAGCACTGAGAAACCAAAAAATTTGTGTGACTCTCTTTATTCCAATATTCACTTCACTGCAGTGGTCTAGAACTGAACCCGCAATTATCTCCAAGGTATGCCTGTAATCATAAGTATAGTACAGTGCTCTACTCCTGAGGGAGTCTATGGGGACCCCCAAATTTGTAGCCAGCTGGTAAGAAGTGAGAGTGGCTCTGGGGACCCCCAAACTTTCAGCTGGTATCAGAAGTCTCGGGCAGACTTAACAGTCTGGAGTACTCTTCTCTTAGCCTCAAGTCTTTGTCTTTCCTCTCTTCTTTTCTGAATGCAATGCTGGACATAGAGCAGCCATCTTGTGACAAGAAGGCAACAAGCATATGCCAAATATATCAGACAGGGTTCAGTCAGGGAAATAGAACTTGCTCTAAGTATTTCAAAAAGGATTTAATGCAGGGACTTAAACACTTGGAAGACCAAAAGACTGGGGACACCACTGCTGGCTTTTATGTTTGCCACCACAGCTAAAGTACAGAAAATCAGGGGGTTGTGGCTGCCACTAAAGTTAGGAAACTGCAGGAAACAGGAACTACAGAACTAAGGCAGGTGATTCAGAATGGAATGCCCAGAGGCAGATGCAAAATCTCACAACTGGAAAGCCCAGCGATCTGCCCACCACTGCCAGAGAAGAGGAATATGGCTTTTGTCTCCTTCCAGTCTTCACTGGCAGAAAGTAAATCACAGCCAGAACCCCGGAGTGAAAGGAGTCAGAGAACATTTTATTCAGTGAAAACATTCTTTGCCATTCTGTCTCTTGATCTTAAATTTTTTCCTGTAAACTGTATATTCAGAACTACCATGTGTTTGGTATATATGGTAAAGCTTTTATCACATATAGGAACATATACTATACTATCAGGAGTTCATAAATAATATCATAGGAGACTACTTTTTATTTTTCTTCCAAAGTTTGAAATCTTAAAAGGTGTGAATTAACAGGGGCCAGCCTGGTGGCATAGAGGTTAAGTTTGAACACTCCACTTCAGCAGCCTAGGGTTCACAGGTTCGAATCCTGGGTGCAGACCAATGCACCACTCATCAAGCCATGCTGTGGCGGCTTCCCACATATAAAACATAGAGAAGGATGGGCATGGATGTTAGCTCAGGGCCAATCTTCCTCACCAAAAAAAAAATATAAATTAACAAAGCATCTTAGTGGAGAGAAGGATATGGTAGTAACTGCTATCCCCTGAGCAGCCATTAAAAGTACTATACAGTCTGTTATTTATATGGAAAAGTGATCTGACACCCAGAGTTATGCTCTCTGGATATTTTTCCTCAGATATCCCCATCAATAAAAACTTTTATGAGCATAAACATCTAATATAGGTATATTTATTTTATTATTTATTTTTATTATGCACAAGTGCTACTGTACTAATATAGATACTATAAAACATAGAAATGTAGATAGGATGTAAAAAAAGACAAAGACAATGAAGAAACTTTTACTTCACAAAATTACTACAAAAATATTATTCAACATTGCATATGGGTCATTTTAAAAATTGTTTATTTTGTGTAATTTTCCTATTGAGATAAACTTCACATAACACAAAATTCACCATTTTAAAGTGTAGAATTCAGTGGCTTTTAGTATATTCAAAATGTTGTGCAACCATCACTGCTATTGAATTCCAGAACATTTCGATCAACCCAAAAAGTAACCCTGTATCTGTTAGCAGTCACTCCCAATTCCTCCCTTTTGCCAGCCCATCAACCACTAGTCTACTTTCTATCGATTTGCCTATTCTGAACATTTCATATAAATAGAATCATACAATATGAGTCCTTATTTTTAATATGTTTGTTTAGCAGTTTATGAAACAATTTAAAAACTTCCAAAATCAGTTTTTTGATTCATAGTTCTAATCATTATCATATCTGAAAAAGACTTACAAAGATCCATGGACCCAAGTAGAGGTGCATCATTTTTTTCAGTCCCACCTATCAATCATTTTGTTGAAATTTGGTTAGGAAATCACTCATTTTCTCATAAGTAAGTACACTCAGAAGTATTCTTATGAATAAATCAGAAGGTGTTGTATTTTTATATTTTTAACAATCAGCCCCAATTCTCTGCAACTATTTGTACAAGTTTTAAACATATTGGAAATTTCTGATTCCAGGTTTTTAAGTAAGAAGATGTTAACAGTTTTGTAATAACACATGCATCTAGTTTTCAGTGACAAAATCACATAACAATGTTTACATTGCCAAATGTTTCAAATGTCCTTCTCTATAACATGAGTTTACTTCCAAAAGTAGTTGCTTTGTCATCCACTATCATAACATTAATTCTTACTTGAAGGGACAGATTAGTGTGTCTATTTTTTTTAATATCTTGATATGTAACATCCTGTGACAGCAATCTTTTGGGGGGGGGGGTGAGAAAGATTACCCCTGAGCTAACATCCACTGCCAATCCTCCTCTTTTTGCTGAGGAAGATTGGTCCTGGGCTAACATGTGTGCCCATCTTCCTCTACTTTATACGTGGGACGCCTGCGACAGCATGGCTTGATAAGCAGTGCATAGGTCCACAGCCAGGATTCGAACCCACAAACCCCGGGCCACCGGAGTGGAACATGCAAACTTAACCATTAAGCCACTGGGCTGGCCCTGACAACAAAATTTTTAAACCACTCATCCATCCTATGAAGGTTAAAATCCACTTAATCTAGCACATGCGAACTGCAAGAAAACTGTAATATTCTGAAAGTGAGTACATGAGTGTGAGCACCACTGTCATTCCACTCCACAGTGTGCAAGTCCCTTCTTCCCTCAGGTAACTCCTCAACCACATGGACAAGTGGCCATTGGACCCAAGGATCTAGTGAGGTCTCAGTACCATGGCACAGCAAATATCAGTGTAGCTTAATATCCTTTTGCGTTTGTAATTTTAAAAAGCCAAATGGAACTTTTAGACATCCTCCCCTACATCAATGGATCATCTTGCACATCCCACTATAGAAAACACATTGTAAAAAATGATAAAACGTTTTTTTTTTTTAATCTGAATTTAGCAGTGACTGTATATACTGAGCACTCAGAAAATATCCGTGGAAGGGAGGGAGGCAAACAGGAAAGGAAGGAGGAAAGAAGGAATTAGAGGGGCTAAAGAATTTTCAAAGTTGATATATCCTGAGGAACAAAGTCTTGGTTATCAAAAAAATCTCATTTATGAATAGAGATTTTTTTTAAAAACAAACAAAATGTTACTGTTATTTTAAAATCCATGATTTAGAGGAGATTAAGAAATTTGGAGGTGAGATCTAAGAAGAGGGTCTAGGATTGAGGATTACATTTACCTATGCTCTAAAGTCAGTTTTTTGGACATAAGCAAAGGAGTTTACATTGGCATCCCGGGCTCCTGACAGAGTAAGGATCTGGGCAACTATCCACATCATGTAAGTGTAACATAACATAAGCACGAAGGCCTTTTAATTTCACTTTAAGTTAACTTGATTTTAAAACTATACTAGAAAACAATTATACTGTGTACAAGTGTAACTATATATAAATCTCATACAATAAGAAAAGTTAAGTGAAATCACTTGAAATATAAATATATTCCAATTTGGTAAATAGTTATTATAAAGTCACTGGAATGAAAAAATGAAAGCTAAGGCACAAAGTGTTCACAGACGATTACAGTGCATTGTTAACCCTGTCCAACAAGCATTCAGAACAAAAGGCAGAACTATTCACTGCACAACACCAATATAGTTTTGAAAGAAGTTCAAAGCATTTATGACTTATTGGAGCTATGAAAACAGGATTTATTTAATATGTTGTCCCATGAGAAGAATATGAAAAGAGCTTTCTACCTTTGTGATGAGAAGTCGGTATCTATCCAGCATTGCCTGGTTGTCATGGCAGCCTGCTAATAACTGCCACACCTCTGCCCTCAACGCTTCAGGAACACCACTCTTCACCAGAGTGGAGAGCCCTTTCGGTCGTGCACCAAGGTTGTTGTGCCTGAGAAAACAAGAAAATAAGCCATTCATACTCCCTTCACCACTGCTAAACTGTTGTTGTTATGGAAAGTATATTAAGCAGTTTATATAAAAGTGTAAGCCAGAATCAAGAGAAAAATGGGGGGAGGGCATGAAATAACAATAGTAGTGTTT
This sequence comes from Tapirus indicus, assembly GCA_031878705.1. Lineage (NCBI taxonomy): Eukaryota > Metazoa > Chordata > Mammalia > Perissodactyla > Tapiridae > Tapirus > Tapirus indicus. Next base: position 84,862,526 of record CM062922.1, read on the forward strand.
AAGCTCAGTGATGTCTTTGACATTTTTTCTTGATCCCATCTTATTTATGAACCATGTTATGCCGCCATCCAGGAAAGTTTCTTCCTCCTCTCATTTAGTTTTTAAATCATCCTATGTACTTATTCATAATAATGAATGTGCTAACTATATATTTCTAGGCAGCATTTCACGGCATAAAAAGAACCATCTGAATCCCCTGAGATGAATGTACAGCAAGTTGGCTAATGGTGTGCATATGGTAGAGATGGGAGAGAAGGGATGCTGAAAGTGGATCACAGGCCTATCACACCTTGGCTATACCCCTAAATCCTGACCCAAAGTGCTCCCTAAAGGAAAGATCTAGCCCTTTCCTCCAAAACCTATACAATCTATATAACTCTACCTTGCTCGGGCAGAAACACATACTTATCAGCCTTACCCACTTCCAAGGGTATTTAGAATCAGAACAAAGGCAAATTATCTCGTCATGATGTCAATGATCACATAGTAGGTATGCTACTATGAGAATCTGCCCAACTGAACAAGAAACTGTAGTTCTCAGTCTCGTGAATATAAATTCTACTCCTCAACATTTTCCTAGTGCCTAGCTTGAACCTGGAGCCATGTTCTATGTCTTTTTGCTCAGACTTTACCTCTACTTGTATTTGCTGCTCACTTTTGATTTCTTAGAATTGACCCTGGTGTAACCATCTGGACTTGAAACCCTGATGATGTACTCTGGTTTGATCTCACATCCCAGGTTCTGGTTTCAAGTTTTAAGCCTTAAAAGTCATGGAATCTATATGTCTATTTTTCAAAATTAGCCTCCCATCTACTTCACCTACTTCTCTAGCTAATCCACACTCTTCCACCTCCAGCCCAGATCTCAGTTTTGGCATGCCCTTCCTCTGAAAATATGTTCCATGTTTCCCCATACTGTCATAATCTGGCTACCTTGGAAAAACTATAATTACTTTCATAACTCAAAAGTTCAAGTAAACTCATCCCATTAACACTTTTAATAAACCATCAGATTTATATCCATTCTGTTCTCTTTCAGCTTCTTCAAAGAAAACTTCCTATTGTTGAGTTAAAAAAAAACCCTGACAATACTGATAGGCTTGAAGCAAAATGAAGTAAAAAGAGGTAGAGCTTGTATGATTTAATATGCTATTGCACTATTAAAGAACATAGTTGTGTTACTAGGTGAAAAAATCAGGCCTCATAATAGTATATATAGTGTTATTTTAAATACACATTCTCTCTTTCTCTAAGACATACTATTTTGCAACCTGCTTTTAACATGAAAAGGAAAAGAATATTGAAGAATATATTCCAAAATATCTGTGTATAGAATTAAGAGAGAAAGTACTCCTTTTATTTTCCTATGCTGTTTGAAATACTTACAATGATCTTAAATTCTTTTATAATCATATACCAAAGTCATTTTAATACTTTAAATCTCTCTCATGAACTTAAATTAAAATATAACTTTAATTTGTAAAAACACCATAGCTAAATATGCTCCACAAAATATGTCAAGTAGAAAGAGAGTAGGGGCCGCCTGGTGGCGCAGTGGTTTAGTCTGCGCTTGGCAGCCCAGGGTTCGCGAGTTCGGATCCCGGGCGCCCGCCGACGCACTGCCTGTCAGCCATGCCATGGCGGCGTCCCATATAAAGTAGAGGAAGATGGGCACGGATGTTAGCCCAGGGCCAGTCTCCCTCAGCAAAAAGGGGAAGATTGGCAACAGATGTTAGCTCAGGGCTGGTCTTCCCCACAAAAAAATAAAATAAAATAAAAAAAGAAAGAGAGTATTAATTATTCTGGAGAAGACTTACACCTGAGTAAACTATGTGACACCTGGAGCTTCCTTCCAGCTGCCTCTTCTTCGCTGTTCAATTGAGTTTAAAATTAACAAATGAATATTATGCCACAAAACAGCCAGGATCAATCATAAAAGGATCTTTTTCATAATTTATTATTTGGTTCTGATTACACTTTTGAATAGGAAAAACACGTGGTTTGTGGGTAGCTGAGTTTCTATATTCTTAGTGTAAAAAAACTGAGTTAACTAAAAACAACAGTGTACAAAGGGGTAAGTTCATTTCTTCTGAAATTAAATGCAAAATATTCTCAATTATGAGTCCTATAATATATAAGGGGAATTAAAAGTAATTAAATATATTATATACTACATGTTACATAGAGATCAATAAGTCATCACTGTGTATCTACAGCTATTAAAACTCCAATAAAACCCCTCATGTAAAAGAAACCTTTATTCAACCTCACATAATCCCCCAGCTCTCATACCGTCTCCTACCTTGTACATCAAATTTCTAAAATTGTTGTTGTATACTCACTACCTCTATTTCTTCCCCTCCCACTCATTCCTCAACTCAGCTCAACGCGGCTTCTCCATCTCACCTAGAAAACAGATTTCACTTAAGTAATACATGACTTCTCTCTACACTACTAAATTCAAGGGACATTTTTCAATCCTTTCACTGTTGACCACTTTGTTTCCCTTGGCTTCAATGACAAAGCACTCTCTTTTTCCCCCTCACAAACCGCACTATGGATTGCTTACTCTCTATTAACCTCGTAGGTGTTCCGAATTCTCTCTCTCTCCACTCGTTCCTTCAGTGACCCAGTTCTCTTCACTGTCTTGTCTCTGGGCATTATCATCCATGCCGATGTATTCTGAGCTCCAGAGGCACCTCAAAATCAACATGTTCAAATCTGAACTCATATTCTTTCTCCCCAAACCTGGCTGTTTTCCAGGGCATCTCAATGACTGTCACCATAATCCATCCAAATTAGAAACCTAGGTGTTACTGTTGACAATACTCTCTGCCCCACAATCCATTACTAATCCACCACCAAGTCTAATGCATTTTATTGTCCCAACCTCTCAAAATCCATACATTTCTATCTCCTCTGCCACCAATTCTATTCATTCTATTCACTCTAGACCTCTGCAATACCCTCCTAACATCTACTTGCCCACTACAATATATTTCTAATACTGCAGGCAGAATGAAGAGGACAAACAGCTTGATTAAATATTACTCTGGCTCAGCTTATTTTGCATAATGATTTACATAATATTTTGAATTTGGAATATCTCTTCCTACACATGCATACACACATACATACATGTGAATATACACACCCTGTAACATGAACAGTCAACAGTCCCTAATGAACATTTTACCATAATATGATGCAACTCAATTGACATTCAGCTTCTAGCTGACCCTCAGCCATCTGTTTGGCCAGGCATAATGGAAAAAAATCTTTTCTCCTCTCTTAAAAACCTAGGCACTATTTATCTTTACAGACTAACATTTAAAAAGAACTAGGTTATTCATAACACTGCATGATTAACAGGTCTAATTTACTGATTATCCTCTTGATACAGTAATTATACTGCTTACAGCACCCTCGTACTTAAGAGGTACTAACGGATATTAAGCCAAATGCTACTAGTGTACCTCTATGACCAGGGAGGACGCAAACAAAAGAGCAATTTATCGAAATAATCATTGCTTTCAATATTTCTGATTAAAATGTAACTACATATGGCATTGCTTTAATACAATATTAACTGCAGCTATCAAGAGACTTGGAAATAGACAACTAGTTATGACACATGCTGAACTTGGTACTAGAAACAAGATAGATTTCTAATTATTCCAAAAAAATCACATATAAACCAGATATATACTAAACATATAGTAATCAGGTAGTTTTTATTGTCATGAATATAAACTCCACAAGGGCAAGAATCTCTGTCTTTTTTACTTATATATCCCAAGCACCTAGAACAGTGCCTGGCACACAGAAGGCATTCAATACATTTTAGGCTAAGCAAAGAAACTATTAAGGCTAAGCAAAGAAAGCATGCTTTTTTAAAAGCAAACATTCTCAGTGATTTTAATAGGATCATAAAGCTGTTATGTATTCATCTAGTTACCTCCAAAGAGGCATCTTTTCTTGAAACTATCTAGGCATAGAACTTTTTCTATTTTTAAAGCTGTCCAGGAGAGGGTTTCAGAAAGTATCATTTCTAACAAAAAGAGCAGAGAAGTCAAGAAATGAGAAGAAGAGATGAGAAGAAAAGCCACTGAATGACTGAGTGGTCACTGATGGAATTAGGATAATTTTGATAGAGGGGAGGTGGAAGGAGATGGCTAGAAGATATGAGAATGAGAGGGTAGCAGCTTGACCCATTTTAAAAGGTTCTCTCAGAAAAGGAAATAGTTAGAACTGAAACTAAAAGATGGGGTGGCATCAAGTAAAACTGGGGATTTCTCCTTCCCCCAGTAATGAGAACACCTGGGTATGTAAAACCTAGGTCTTATACTAAGTTAAATAAGCTACGTTAAGAAAAATTTCAAGAAGAGAGATAGATTAAAAGTCATTATGAAGATCAAGAGCATAAATTTTGTTTTGATTTGCTTATATTTTTGAAAGGTTTTTTTCCTCAGTTGAAAAAAAATGGAACATTATATTAATGTGAAAAGGACGAAGCTATGGATGTTCATACTGAGTGATTCTAATCTTTCAGGTTTCCTCACAGTTTAGGTTTTATTTTGTTTTCCCAACAGTTTGTTGATATTCAGCTAGGGTGAGAGACCACCGATTGAAAACACATTTTTCTCATTTTGATAATAAGTATAGCCATGAAGAATATAATCAAATTGCCTACTAAATGTGTATCGATTTTCTCATCTTCTAATAAAAGAGAATGAATAGTTTGAGGATGGTTTTATTTAAATAATAAACCACTACTCAATTTTTACCTCAGATGTTCGCTTAGTTTTTTGGTTAGAAAACCTTGTTGTTACAAAAGTTGACTTTTATACCTAGGTGTTCAGGTGAGTACTATGTTTTTCTAGTCTTTAAAAATCTCCACAGCTTCCACACAATTTCAAAACCAGAAGCAGTTATCCAGTAATAATTCTGTCCAATTCCTTAAATAATACTCAAGTCATCAGCATTACCACTCTGAATATATTCAACATATAAAAGAAATCTTGCTACCACTTTCTGTTTGGTTTTTCCAAACCCTCCCATCACAAATGTTTCCTCTCTTCCTCTATTCCTGTCCCTCTTCCTCTTCCTCTCTCTCAATTCCAGTTCACTCACTTTTTTCATGTAGTGGTTATTTCTTCAAGACACCTGAATTCCAATCTCATATACAGACTTCATTTATTGAACTTTCTACACAATCTGTTTTTCCATGTTATCCTTATTTTTTCTGATAATTACAAATTAATATTAAATATTTTTCCTTTATAGCTTTCTAGTAGTATATTTAGTTACCTGAATTCTGATTTTATCCATAAAAGTTTCACTTTATTTTAATACAGTGATCTAGCTATAATAAGTTCAAAATACTTTCAACAATATTTTATTTAAAAGTTCATTGAGAACACAGGCTGTCTCCTCACTTAGAAAAATTTCTGCAAAGCACAAAATGTAGTGTTTTACACAACAGGTGCTTTACCTAAATAAATCACAAATATATCTTCATGTAAGTACCTGGCTAGTATTCCTAAGACTCACTGAAAGCCGCAAAATCTAAAGAAGACTAATGTTTAGAAAAGATATTCCAAAACCAATTTAAAAACTTTGTCAATCCTCATATAATAGATACAAACTTCTCTCAACTAGGCAAATTCTACTCTTTTCATATGAATTATCATGACATAACTGCAAAAGTGAGCCAAATAAAATAAAATATTTGAACTGTAAAAGATCCAGCAAGTTTTCTAAAGGTCTAAAAATTAATTACCTTAGTTCTTTAAAATAGACTCTTTCAATGAATTTCTTGAAGTCCACTACTAAAAATACATTTTAGAAAGATTATATTTTATTTCTGAAAAAAATTACACTGAATCATAGCTGAAAAACCCTGTCAATTCTACCTGAAAAGTCTTTCTCCATTTGGAACCACCTCTCCATACATAAGGCCTGTGAGTTTGGTATAGACCTCATCAATTACCCTCTAACTAGTTTCTCTATTAACAGTTTCTTCTTACTCCAAAATTACCTTTCTAAATAATAAAAAGCATAGCTGAAAAATATTTATTAGAGATTGTCTTTATTATGTTGAAACTATTGTTGGATGGTGGGTACATGAGGCTTTACTATATCTTTTTTTCTACTTTTGTATATATTTGAAAGTTTCCATTGGGTCTTCAGTGCTTACAGCAGCATTTATCCATTATACCACTATCATCTGTTTAAATGTCTATACGCCTCTAAAAGCTGGTAAACTCCTTGGGGATAGGAATTATCTCCTATTCATCTTTAAATCAGCAGTGTCTAGTATAAGTCCTAAGAGACAGTAGGTTATTTTTTTAAAGTTGGATGAGAGAATCAAGTGACTTGTCATTTTATAGAAAAAAATATAACAAAGTGGTCAAGAAATCTGAAACAACCTCAGTGTTTCATTATTTTGTTAATATGGTATGTTATGAGTATACATTCCCACCCTTCTTGATTATGAACCTCAAAGGTAGGAACTGCATCTATCTATATCTCTCCTAGAGCCTAAGAAGATGCTTAATGTATGTTGAACCAAGTTATAAATTTTGCATTTTATAAACAGAGCAAGCATCTTAATTTGCTGTTTATTTAGTCATCAAAGTATTTTGTTTTCCTGTCCACCATACTGCCATTCTCATGATCTCTCTTTAAACTCATACTAGAAGCCTGGCAAGGGTATCAATTTTCCTAGTTTATTCTCTCTCTTACTAAAACTTCTACATGCTCCTATAAAAACTAATCCAGCAACCTACCTACATTATAGAAATGACAGCCTGTCCACCTGGTTTAAAAAGTGCTGGTTCTGGAGCAAGAGTGTCTAGATTTAAATCCTGGCTCTGTCATTTACTTGCTGCATGATCATGGGTACATTACTTATTGGCTGAGGGATCTTGAGCAAGTTACCTATTCACTATCATTATTTGTTGTGTATTTTTATACTAGCTACCTAACATAGCTGTGCCTCAGTTTTCTCATCTCTAAAATGAGTCCCTACCTCAGAGGGTTGTTGTGATGACTAAATTAACTAAGGCATCTGCACTGCTTACAGTAGCACCTGGCACACAGTAAGTACACTTAATCAGCTATTATTTTTGTAGCCACGCCCACCTTTCCTCCTATTACAATAAACCATCTGTGCTCCTAAATACAACTCCTCCATCAGTCAACAAATCCATCTCTTCCTGCCTATTCATCAACTTCTCTTGCAACTGTGTCCTCTTCCTCTGGCATTATCAAATTTTCTCTCTCTACTAGATCATTTCCAACAATACAGAAACATGCTCTATTGGCCACCTTAATTTTCAGAATAACCTCTCAACCCACATCTACTTCCTAAGTTCCTATTTCTTATCATCCCTTTATAGCAAACCTACTCTGAAGAGCTATCTGTACCTGCTGATAATCTTTCCTCTTCGTCCAATCCAGCTTTCACCCCTACCTCTCCCTTGAGAGGTTCTTGTCAGGGTCACCAGTGACATCCAAATCGCTGGATCCAATGAAATTCTCAGGCTTCCTCTGACTTGACCTATCAGCAGTTGATCACTCCCTTGATAGACTTAGGTCACTTGATTGCCGTCTTGGCTCTCCTCCTACCTCACTGGTATCACTTTGTGTGACCCAACCTCCAAACACTGGAGTGGTCGAAGGCTCAGCCCCTGGATGACATCTCTATCTATCTATAGTCACTTCCTAAGTAATCTCATCCATTCCAACAGCTTTAAAAACCATCTATACACTGATGGCTCCCAAACCCATATTTCCATCCTTATTTTTCCCTTGAACTCAACCCTGTATGTAACTGACTAATGGACACATTTATTTGGACATCTAAAAGGCATCTCAACAACTCTAAAATCTTGATTTTTATCCTCCAAAGCTGTTCTTCCTCCCTTATCTTTCATATTTAAGTAAACGGAAGGTCTTCTAGTTGTTCAAGCCAAAAACGTTGGCATCATTGGTCAGTTATTTCTTTTTCTCAGGCCACACAGGAAACATAAGCAAATTCTATCAGCTCCCTCTCAAAATATATCCAGAATCTGATCACATGTCACCTTCTGCTATCAGCTTGGTGTAAGACACCATCATCTCTCTCCTGGATTATTTGCAATAAAGTCTTCTAACTATTCTGCCTGCCTTTATCTTTGCTCTCTTATAATTTACTTTTCACTTCAAAGCCAGAACGATGCTTTTAAAATGTTTAAGTCAAAACACCTCATCATGGCATGACATGATCAACACACAAAGTAGTCAAGTAACTTTCCCAAAAGAAATGAATCTACTTATAACCCAACAGGAAATATAACAACTTACATTTATTTAAAAATTAGCTAAGAAAAAATAATCAAGTATCAAAATGTAGATATATAAGATGTTTATAGAATTGAAGGGATAGAAATCTGTAACAGTCAGAAATATTTCATTCATAAATATGTTCAATAATATTTGTTAAGCATCTACTATACTTGAGGCACTCTGACAGGTGCCTATAAAACAAGAGTTAACTCTAAGGAGGTCGTGTGCCTCTGACATAACTTTGAAGGGTTAGAATAGAAAAATTAGTTCAAGACAGTGTCTCCTACAATAAATACTACAAATCAAAGTAAAGAGTGAGCAATGAGTGTGCAAGGGATAACAACAGCACTGACCTCAGAGGGGAAAAGGATACACTTGTATGCAAGCAATAATGAAGGCATGGACATAAGAGGGGAAAAGGATACACTTCAAATAGCTATTCTATGTATAAGCCATAAATTTCATTCTTTTTTTTCCTTTTCTTTTTTTGATGTAGTGGTAGCATTTTGTGCTTCAGCAACTATAATGATCAGGGCTAATACTCTGGGCTTCTTTTTACTTTGTCATTTATTTAAGACACAACTTATGTGTGTAAAACTCACCCTTTTTAGTGTAAAGTTATGTGAGTTTTGACAAATTCATATTGTTGTGTGACTGTTACTATAACCAAGATATAGGACAGTTCAAAAAACCTCCTATGTCCTCTTGTAGCCACCCAACACCCCCAGTCCTTGGCGATCACTGATACATTTTCTATCATGATAGTTTTGGCTTTTCTAGAATTTTAGATAAATGGAATCATACAGTATTTAGCCATTTGAATCTGACCCATTTCATTTAACAGAATGTACTTGAGATCCATCATGTTGTTATGTGTATCAGTAGTTCATTCTTTTAACTGCTCAGTAGTATTCCATTGAATGGATGTACCACAGTTGATTGACCCATTTACACCTGCTGGAGGGCATTTGGATTGTTTCCAGTTTGGGGTGATTATGAGCAAAGCTGTTGTAAACATTCATGTACAGGTTTTCATTTCGCTTGGGTAAACAGATAGGAATGGAATTGGAATTGCTGGGTGGTATAGGAAGTGTGTGTTCAACATTATAAGAAAATGCCAAACTATTTTCCAAAATGGCTGCACAATTTTGCATTTCTATCAGGAACATATGAGAGGTGCAGTTGCTATGTCTCTTTGCAAGCCCAGGGCATTATCAGGGGATTTTGGTGTCATTTTGCTTTGTTTTTGTTTTTTACTTTAGCCATTTGAATATGCACATAATACAGTAGTATCTCATTGTTGATTTCATTGGTATTTCTCTAATGACTAATGCTATCGAGCATCTTTTAATAAGCTTATTTGTAATATGAAATGTCTTCTTCAGTGAAGGGTCTGTTCACATCTTTTGCTTATTTTTCAATGAGATTGTTTGTTTTTTTGGTATTTTAAAGTTTTTGAGAACTTTTTTTACATTCTGGATACAAGTCCTTTATCAGATATGAGTTTTGCAAATATTTTCTCCCAGTATGTGGCTTTTCATTCTTTTAACAGCGCCTTTTGAAAAGCAAAAGTTCTTAGTTTTGATGAAGTCAAATTTATCAATTTTTACTTAGATCATTCCTTTGGTGTCATACGTAAGAAATCTCTACTTAACCAAAGATCACAAAGATTTCTTATGTTTTCTTCTATAACTTTTATAATTTTAGCTCTTACATTTAGGTCTATGATCCATTTTGTGTTAATTTTCAATATGAGGCAAGGTGTGGCTCAAGGTTCTTTTTTATTTTTCACATATGGATATCCAACTATTATGCACCATTTGCTGAAAAGACTATCCTTTCTCCATTGAATTTCAGCTGCACCTCTGTTTAAAATCAATAGATCATATACATGTGGGTCTATTTCTTTTGTGTAACAGCTTTATTGAGATATAATTCACATACCACATAATTCATCCATTTAACGTGTACAACTCAGTGGTTTTAATATACTCACAGAGTTGTGTAGCCATCACCACAATCAATTTTGGAACATTTTCATCCACCCCAAAAGAAACCCTGTACCCATTAGTAATCACTCCCCACTTCCCCCAAAATCCCCACCCCAGCTCTAGACAACCACTAACGTACTTTCCATCTCTATAGATTTGCCTATTCTGGATACTTCATATAAATGGAATCATACAATTGATCTTCTCTGACTTGCTTTTCTTACGTAGCATGTTTTCATGAGTCATGCATGTTGTAGCATGTAGCAGTACTTTATTTTTATTGCTGAATAATATTCCATTGTATGGCTATATCACATTTATCCATTCATCACTTGATGGTCATTTGGATTGGTTCCACTTTTTAGCTATTATGAATATTGATATCACAATCATTTGTGTAGTAATTTTTGTGTGGACATATTCTTTCATTTCTCTTGGGTATATAACTAGGAGTGAAATTGCTACATCATAGTATAACTCTATATTTACCCTTTTAGGGAATTGCCAGAATGTTTTCCAAAGTAGCTACACCACAACAGTGTAAGAGGGTTCCAATTTCTCCACCACCTTGCCAAGACTCATTATTTGTCTTTTTTATTATAGGCATCCTGGTGGGTATGAAGTGGTATCTCATTGTGCTTTTCATTTGCATTTCCCTGATGGCTAATGATATTAAGCATCTTTTTATTTGCTAGATGGCCATTTGTATATCTTCTTTGGAGAAATATCCATTCAGATTGTGTGACTCTATTTCTCAACTCTGTGCCATTGATCTATATGTCTATCCTTTAATCAATACTGTCTTGATTACTGTAGCTTTATGGTAAGCCCTGAAATCAAGTAGTGTGAATCTCCCAACTTTGTTCTTCATTTTCAAAATCATTTTGACTACTCTAGTTACTTTGCCTTTCTATATAAATTCTAGAATCAGCTTGTGAGTTGATACAAAAAAAAATTCTGCTAAGCTTTTGATTGAAATTGCATTGATTCTATAGATTAGTATGGGGAGAACTGCAATCTTAACAGTACCAAGTCTTTTGTTCCATGAACATGGTATATTTCTCCATTTATTTAGGTCTTCTTTGATTTCTTTCATCACTGTTTTCTAGTTTTTCAATGTATAGATCTAATACATAGTTTGTTCAATTTCTACCCAAATAGTTCATGTTTTTTTCCAGTTGCTTTTGTATGTTATTAAATTTCTATTTCCAATTACTCATTGCTAGTATATAGAAACAAGATTGATTTTTGCATATTTACCATGCATCCTACAACCTTGCAAAACTCACGTAGTTTCCAGGTTAGGTTATACCAATGAGTAACAGTGGTACGTGATTGAAAGGAGGAAGAAGGAAAGAAAGGATTGCATTCCCAGAAGTAGCTATACCACAACTCCTGAGAAATAGTAATACCAGCCAGGCCATCTAAGAAGTAATAGCACCAATCATATAGTGTTCCCCTACCAGCTCAGAGGTCTGGGTATCTCTTCAGAAGTGAAGAATCTACCAAATGACCCTTCCTCTGACAGTCTTTCTAAACTCTAGCTTCTCTGAGCATCCTCAGAAGCCTAAGCAACCAGCTGTGCAACCCTCTTCAGAGATTCTGCACCAGCTCCTCAGGAGACCTCCACTGAGTTCCTAATTCTAGTAACAGTACTGTACTTCTTACCCTTTTATTTCTCCAGCCCTAGAGGTTATAGCTGCTTCCTACTACTTGGGTACTTCAATGTCCCCTTTCTGTCTTTCAGCCTTCTAATATACTATAAGCCAATTACCTGCATTAATACCCTTCTGTTTGAGAAGCCTAGCACGGCTTCTATTTTCCAGATGGGACTGTGACTAACAATCCTCTTCCTCTGACCAGCCCCCCTTTCCTACTCCCCAACACCTAATCGTCCAGTGAAATTCTATTAACTAATGACAAAGATTCTCTCTTTGACCAAACTCCACTCAGGGTCCCCTGAACTCTCTTCTCAAATAGGCCCTGACTTTTAAGTTTCCACATTCATCTCTGCATTGTCCAATTTTAGCAAGAATCCTACTAAGTCAGTTGAGCCAGAATCCCCCATCCTCAATATCTGATCACACTCAATTTCTAACTGGGTTCCTCATCTTCTACCATCCCCAGGTGATATCTGATCATCCTGATCTGCCTTCAGCAAGAATCCTTGTAAGTCAGTTTAGTTAGGATCCCCCCCTTGTCTCTGATGTTTCCTCTTATCAATTTTCCATCCATTGATCTCTACCCTGCTCCTTGGCTATAAATTCCCACTTTTCCATGCTGTATGTGGAGTTGAGCCCAATCTCTCGCTTTACCGCAACATTCCATTTCAGTGGTCCCTATAGGTATTAAGATAGTCCCTCCCTTGAATAAAGTCTTCCTTATCATCTGAATAATTTTGCTTTAACACAAACTCAGGGCCATTTAAAATGAAGACTGTTCATCTTAAAATAAAGGGGGCAATAACACGAAATGAAACCAGTAAAAACAGGTGAGATGAATTTAGATAGGTGGACAGTGCTTCTGGACATAGTGCAGGTGAAAATTGTGAGAGATTTTTGATATGGGCTGCAGAGATTACCAAACATCCTTCCAATGGAATGCTGGAGCTTCTGGGAATTATCTGATACCATAGGGGTGTGTGCCTTTATTTGTCTTTGACTAGGCTAATTTATAACTCTCAACAGAAAGCAGATAATATGCAGAAAACTGATAATGTAAAAGTTTTTCCACCGATAGATATGCAAATGATTCCTGCTCATACCAATGCAAATGAATATACATCTTGAAATAAATCCTCATTTTGATTGGTTCTAATATCCTACTGGTTCTCTATTAATGAATTAAATAAATTCTCTGAGATGTGTTCATTTTATATTTGTATGTGTAAGATAAATACAATTAAATTTTCTTTGTTTAATAAAGGGGAGGCAGCTGGCCCTCGCTTCCTCTTAGGGTATCTCCTTAAAAACATAATAGGCTCAACACTTTGGTCAGGAATTTAATAAACCTAGTCTCCAGATTTTATAATGAGAAGTCATGAGCCCTCCAACTCTTGGAACTGTAAATACATATCTCCTAAATTAACTCAGTATGTGTACAGATTATCATAAGGAATATTCATTTGTCTCAAGATAAAAAAAAGGTTTAATTTTTCTTTCTTCTACTTTACTATGTTCTTTCACATACATAAAATGTGTGAAATTCGACTCAGACTTTGTAGTTCCTCCTAGACCACCTGCATGCATGCATATTCATATATTCATTCATGATATGCATATTCAATAATAAATCATATTTTCGATATATCTATTCTGGTATGAGAGAGTCTTTTTGTTGGCAAGATTTTTAAATTTTACTAACATATGATAGTCACGATTATGTTTAAAAAAAAAAACTTACCTATAATAAATATAAACGGAGTACTTATAATATAGAGTACCTTTTTTTTGGCAGTTCCAGATAAAATGCCCCGAAATGTAAAGTAAGTTTCAATCAGAAAGAATAAAAGAGGCTGAGTTACACTTTATAATCAGTGGTGAAATGAGTAATTCTAAACTCTACGGCCCCTTTTAGCGGTAATAGACTTAGTAGAGAAAGGAAATGTAACCCTTTAATCTTGGCTATCTACATGTACTGGCAATACAGCATAAAATTGACTACTCTGAGCAATGTTACATCTGAGTGCAATGATAAGGCAAATACGTCTTCCAAAAGTAAACTGAAAAGACCATACAGGGTGGAAGACCTAGCCAAACATAAAGAGTATGAATTCTATTATAACTTTTACATTTTTAAAGTATACTAAAATATTAATATTAAGACATATAAGCACATAGATTTTAATTAATAAAGCAAATTAACATTAACTATGTAAATATAAAATTTTCAATAAGAAAAACTTTTACCATCTTCCTAGCAATTCTCCCCAAGAATACAGGATCTTCTCAGGACAGTCCTTAGACACATCACCCGTTCCACTTGAGAGTTCATTATCACTTTCTGCAGAAGAAACACAAAAACAAAACAATAGACATCATATATCATATTAGATATTTATATACTATAAAACAAGAAATATGACTATGTGTCTAATAAAACAATCAAACAATACTTCTTTCTATATTATTACACCTATTGCCAAAATAACAGTAAAAACTTCATTACTATAATTTATCTTTAGTGCCTATATAAATATTTTCAAAGCATAAACTTTTCACGAAAATTCTTATCCACAGCTGACATAGTAAAAACTGAAAATACCTATAAATAAATAGCTTGATCCAAAGAGAGTAAAATTTAAAAGCTAATGGTAATACAATTAGAAATTCCTATATGGTGCTCTACTTACCAGATTAATATTCTCAAATATTAATATTTTATTAGTGAGACCAAGAAATACTAAAATCAAGAGTTGGACATATATATATCAATATATAACACTGAGAAACACATATATTATGATACAAACACATAAACAACCAGAAATCTAAAAAAAAACAATCTTATGGTTTTAAAGATGTATTCATAAATACAAGATATTTTTGACTAAAGGAAAGAGGAAACTGTTTGGCATTTTAAAATGGCAACTTTAGGGGCAGGCCCGGTGGTGTAGGGGTTAAGTGCACACGGTCCACTTCAGCAGCCCGGGGTTCGCAGATTCGGATCCCGGGCACAGACCTACATACTGCTTATCAAGACATGCTGTGGCAGGTGTTCCACATATAAAGTAGAGGAAGATGGGCATGGATGTTCCCCCAGGGCCAATCTTCATCAGCAAAAAGAGGAGGATTGGCAACAGATGTTAGCTCAGGGCTATTCTCCCTCACCACCCCCCCCCAAAATGGCAACTTTATAAAACATCCCAAAATGTAAAGTAATCGTTTTAAAAGAATAAGATGGGTTGAGTTACAGTTTACAGGCAGTGGTAAAAATGAGTAATTCTAAGCTCTGTAAACCTTTGAAGTGGTAACAGAGTTGGTAAAGAAAAATGTAATGGGCACAATTTATCTATAAAAAGGCCTTTGACACAGTACTACATAAGAAAAGCCTGGAGAAGTGTTGTGTGAATGATAAAATAAACTAGATAAAAATCTGCCTTGCTGATAGCAAGTACCAAGGTTTTATCAATGTTGTTATAGTACAACAGGGATTGGCATTAAACGGTATCCCACAGGGATCTGTGTGAACAGTATTACTTAGCAGGCCACAAATCCAATGATCCAAGTATAAACTGATTCATATCAGTGGATATATTCAAAAAAGTGTGATAAATAAAGATTTATCTGACCAGGTTAAAATATTTGGTCATATCCACATGAAAAGATTTTATCACATATTTAGTAAAATATAACCAAAACATATGCACACACATAGACAAATGCTTCAACATATTTAGGACAATACCGGATAAACAAGAATTATGAAGGACACTTTATTCAAAAAGTGAACATTATTCTGGTATGGAGATGAAGATTAACAGGGTAGGCACTAACATCACTGCTCTAGAAATACCTCACATAAGCAACTCCATGAACTGTGCGACAAGTTCATCATGAAAACAGCAAAAGTGAGAGATTTTTAAAGCTAAAGCAAATGAAGTATTGGAGGAATGATGTAAACAGAAACAACTGAAGCCTTCATATTAAAACATCCTAAAGAACTATCCCATGTAAACTACTATCCCTTTTAATCCTTGTAATTTTTCATCTACACTGAGGCACTTGCGAGAATGAAAAAGGACACTGTTAAAAGTTACACTGGACAACAGGTTAAACATGGACTATCTCAGGCAAAAAGGGACTGCTGATCACCCTTCTTATAAACTGGTACCAAATATAATAAAAGTACTTATAAATTGGTATTCAATTCAGCAGGGTCCCAGATGGTCCCATATTATACTCTATTTTGCTCCACAGTAAATAATAATATGCCAGGGTTCCAAAGTATTTGATGAAGTTGTACATGCTAAATTGGAGACCAAAATCTAAGAACACAATGAAAAGATTAAGATTTAAGATTATTATTAAAGATTAAGAAATCTGACTACTAATAAATTAAAAACTTCTATGAAGTAAGGTATAGAGTATATTAAAAAAAAAACAAGCAAAAAAAAATTCCAACATATGACAAACAGCTATTTTCACTAATATACCAAGGTGTTAGTAATCAATAAAATAAAGAACAATCCAACAGAAAATTGGGCCAAGGACATGAACATAGTATAAGTCACAATATATGAAATACAACAAATCAATAAAGATATTAAAGAAAGCCCTATCTCATCAATAATTTTTCAATGCAAATTAAAAGAATGAAACATATACACCAATTAGATTGGCAGAGAATATAAAAAATAATAATACCTAGTATTGATAAAGTATGGGGAAACAGGCAAGAAGGCTGATGTTTAAATAAGAGCAATTTTTTTAACTTAAGGTTCTTAATACACCATTTGATCCACTTATAGAAATTTATTTCTAGAACTAGATATGCCAAAGAGATATATGTAAAAGGATTTTCATAGTAATAAGAAATTGAAAACTATCAGGAAACCATCAATAGAAGTTTTATTAACCAAAATTACGATATATCCACTCAAAATACTATCCAGTACATAGTTTAGAAGAATTGGGTAACTCATTATACACTAATATTAAAACCATCCAAAGTATTTATGATGAAAAGCAAGAAACAAAAGAGTAATTTTTAAGTATGGTTTTGAGTAAATAACATTACTTATATGACTACAAAGACCTTTAAAAACAGCTGTAAGAATATACACCAAACTATTAGCAGCAATTTTGTTTCAGCACCTGACAGTGTCTTACTATATAGTAGGCACTCAATAAATATTTAGGAAACGTATCTTTCACTTTTAAGTTTCATATTTCTGTAATATTCTTATCTTTTACAATAAGTATGCATAACTATAATAAACATAGGGAAAGGATTTTTATCTTCTAAATAATCCCTGTTGCTATATGGAACAAAACCTAATTTTATTATTATAAACCCCTACTAACATGCCATAAAATCATTACTGATAACAACAATGTATTGCCTTCCTGATGATCTCCCAACTTACTTTTCACCACAAAAAGGAAATCAGAGCTGTAAACACTCAGATTAGCAAAGGAGAAGGGAAGAAAATGGGCACACTGAGGGGGGCCGCCCAGTGGCGCAGCGGTTTAGTTCGCGCTTGGCAGCCCAGGGTTCGCTGGTTCGGATCCCGGGCGCCTGCCGACGCACTGCTTGTCAGCCATGCTGTGGCAGTGTCCCATATAAAGTAGAGGAAGATGGGCACGGATGTTAGCCCAGGGCCAGTCTTCCTCAGCAAAAAGGGGAGGATTGGCGACGGATGTTAGCTCAGGGCTGGTCTTCCCCACAAAAAAAAAAAAAAAGAAAATGGGCACACTGAAGTAAAACCAGATCCCTGATGAACAATTAAGGCAGAAATGATGGCAAGTCAGGGGCCAAATATTTGGATGAAAAATAGGACTTAGCCAAAGAAGATAGGAATCTCAGGCCTTTATTGAACATCTGCCTTTTTTAATCTCTATTTCAGGCACTATTTTAAGTTTTACAGGCATGAACTCATTTTATCCTCTAAACAACCTAATGAAGTAGTCACTACTAGTTTGCCCACTTTAAAGATGAGAAAATTGAGGCACAGAGAGGTTAAGTAACTTGCCCAAGGTTATTCTGCTAATAAGTGATAGAAAGATAGGATTCAATCTCACTTTGAACCCAGAGTCAAATACTACCTCTCCTTACAGTTTTTCCTACTGTGTTTTCCTAGGAAGCTATGCTTGGCATTTAGCAGATACCAGTCTGTGCCAAGTGCCAACATCTAGTAAACGCTGAGAGCCAGAGCTGAGAATGGAAAAGGTAGGCACATTTAAAGCAACATGCCCAAGAAACACTAAATTGAGAGCAAAAGGTTTAATGGAGAGGCTTTGGGGTGTAATTCCCCTTGATGCTCAGAAAGAATAAACATGAAATTGATATCCCAGGGACCTCAAGAGTGTGAACCAGATCTATCTTCCTTGCTGCAAACTACTGACCATGACTGTTTTAAATGCTTACTGACCATCTTGCTAGACAGGAAGAAAGGGGGCTGAAGGAAAGTAAATTCAAGTTCCTACTATATTAGATAAGACAGAGTTTCTAGGTAGGATGAAAGAAATAAACTGAGAAATAAGAATGAAAAAGAAACTGAACACCAAAGTGCAGGAAAAAACATAGTGAGGAGGTTGGCAGGGAGAATGTGACAAAGAAGAAAAGAGAAGGAACAATGGAACCATTGCAGATGTGTAAAAGGTACCTCTGAAGGTTTTGAAAAAGCAACTGTATCTTGAAAAAGCAATAGTATCAATCACATAGTGTTGTAAAATTTAAATGAAAATGCATGTGAGGTACTAAACACAGTAGTACTCAAGTGTTAGCTATCATTTTTATTATTATTGTTGCTATTGAGTCCTCAGTTTCTGGCCCAGCTCTTCAAAGTAACTAAAAAAGCATTCCAGATTTGTTTTTTCTTATTATCCACTGATTTCTAACACGTAGAGAGCAGAAATCAATTGCGCAATGCCAAAAGAAGATAAAATAGACGTAAATTTTTAGATCAAACAAAATAAATGTGTATGATACTTCAATCAAAATAATTTAAGAGCTCTCTCTCTTAACTTTGGCCACTCCCTGCTTTGAAAATTAAAACTGTTTCTATTAGCAATGTTTTTCATCCTAATCATTAAAGGAAAATTTCAGAACTAGTATCAACAGACATCATAAAAGGGAAAAAAATACACATATACATGCACAATTTGCTTTTTTTAAATAAAGCTTTAAAAAATTACAAAATTACAGGCAAATAAGCACAAAAATCTCATTTTTTCTTTTCTTTTCAACTGAAGGATTACTCATAAAATAAAAAGCTGAAAAACACAGATAAAATGTGACTATTGAGAGTTTTCAGAGGTTTTTTTCCCCTTAATTTTATTCTTTAATAAGTAATAAGTGTTTGCTGAATATAACACAGGCAATCACAGGTTGCTATAAACTCTCCTCTAAACACATTGGGGAGGGGAAAAAAACCAAAACCTGACTAATTGTGCAAAACTGGTAGGAACACAGGTCTGTATAATGATACTTGTCAACCTAGAATAGCATAAAAGTGATTTATTTTGATTACTTAGTAGTAAACAATGTTATTTTGGACGGCCAAAAACTATAACCACATCTGTATGACCTTGAATATAATATAATCTCTCATTTCTCACATGATAGAGTCAGAATATACTTGTTCTATATGGAAGCTGATATACAAATGCAAATCACTAAAGAAAAACAAAAGATCATCCTTAATTTCTGAAATGTTATAACATTTCCCACCATCAAAAGCAAGGTGATTTATTACAAAGAGAAGATTCAAAGTAGAGGAGACCACAAAGTGCATGATTTCTTTCCAACAAAATCATCATCACTGTCACTCTGAATCTAATTACAGGTTTCTAATTAATAATCCCTGTAGTTGCTAAGCATAAGTGATTAATAAAAATGTATCACTAATCGTTGAAACCTGTCAACCACACTCAAGAGATAGGGCAGCCAATACACCTTACTTGAAGGACAATTAACAACATTAAGCAAACTGCTTTCTTAATCATGAAGCTAGCATATTCTCGTGTGTATGTGTTTCACTTTACATTTTTCTGGGATATTAATGGCTTGGAATTTATTTAGATATTTATTTACATTTTGTGTTTCAGTTTTTTGGAAACACATTTTAATTTTCTGCCCATTTTCTCTTTTTTTAACTGCTTTATTGAAGTATGATTGACATACAAAAAGCTGTAGATATTTAATGTATACAACTTGATGTGTCTGGAGAGGCTAGTATAGTCTTAAAATAAAAAAAATTAAGAAATGTCTACTTGAATGTATTATCTATGACTTTTTTTTTCAAAATAAATTGAGGGGCAATGAAAAGGAAAGAACTGTCTGGCAGATTATAAGAAAGAACATATACAAATAGTTATATTAAAGGATTATTTTAAAACATATCATTAAAAGGATGACTTTTTAAAAGGCAGCCAATCAATTACAGGAAAAAAATTAAGCAAGGGTTGGAGATAATTAGAAGCAAAGAGGAGCCAGATGAAAAAGAATCCATCAGGATAGCTCAGATTTAACTAACAGGTGGAAAGGGAGCTCGCTAACATCGGCCATGTGGTGCACAACACACTCAGGAGTCCTCTAACTGGGCAGATCACCCTCTTTAAGCAAGAGAGTAACTCGGAAAGGGAAAAAATTCACAAAAAAATAAGAAAGGAAGGGGAAATGCCCACAAAACTAGCCAGAGCAGCCAAATGAAATCAGGCAGTCAAAGAAGAAACAGTGAAATCAGGTTCATATCTGCATTTGAATTTTTTAATAGTCCCCTCCTAAGAGTCATACTTTTGAATATGAACCAAATTGAGTTACTGAGAAAATGAGATAACTAGACATGGTATAAACAGAGTAACTATCTATCCATCTATCTGTAGGTATGTGTATATATAATGTACATATGTGAACATACATGAGTATGTACACACACATATATATGTGTGTATATATGTAGAGATGGAGAGAAGGAAGGAGGGAGAAAGAGAGATGGATAAATGTTTCCAAAATGGAGAAGGGGAGGTGGGAGGAGAATGTAAAATCTGGAGGAAATGGGTTCCACTTAAGGGAAAGCATATTAACTGATGAAGAGATTGCCAAGTATAAAACACAATGGGGGGACGGGGGCCCCACTGCCTAGTGGTTAAGCTCGGCGCTCTCCACTTTTGCAGCCCCGGTTCATGGGCTCAGATCCCAGGCACAGACCTACACCACTCATCAGCCGTGCTGTGGCAGCAATGCACACACGAAATAGAGGAAGACTGGTCACAAATGTTAGCTCAGGGCTAATCTTCCTCAAGCAAAAAAAAGGAGGATTGGCAACAGATGTTAGCTCACGGTAAGTCATCCACAGGGAAAAAAAAAAAAAAACCTACAATGGGGGAACAAAGAAGAAATTGCCAAAATAGACTTAGATTAGTCTTTAATATAGACTGACTCTTATACATAAGAACTTTAAAATTCAAAAGTGGCAGTAAAAGTATAATTGTGAAAGCAACAGAAAATAATGGATCTTTGAGAAAAATTCAAGATTTGGAATGTAAGGGCCATTTTGAGGGACCTGCTAAGCATTCTCTGCATGGCCCTATGATAACACATCTCTCTGTAATGGCCTGAATACTTGCCTGCCTTCCTTTCTAGACTACTAACTTGCTCAATTAAGTAAGAGACTGTGTTCTAGTCATTGTATTCCTCACCCTATCAAAGTACTTGGCAATTGGTAAACACTCAATAAATGTTGGATGAATAACATAAATGCAGTATTTTCAGAACCTATGTATCAACTGCCTACATGACATTTCCATTTAGGTATCTAATAAGATTTCAAAACAAAACTCTTAATCTTCTTCCCATACCTATATTTGCCTGATCCTCATAAATGATAGCACTATCTATGCAGTCATTCAAACTGAAAATCTACAAGTTATTCTTGAAACCTTTTATCCTCATCACCCGCATTTAATTACCCAATCCCGTTGACTCTACCTCCAAAATGTATCTCCAATCTATCTACTTTTCTCCTTCTCCCGACTACCACCCTAGTCCAAGCTTCCAACATTTTGGCAGAGATTACTATAAGAGTCTCCCAAATGCTGTCCCTCCTCCACTGAACTCCATTCTCCATGTATACAGCTGGTGTGGTGTTTTGAAACCATGAATCAAATCTTTGTCTCTTCCCAGCTTAAAACCCTTCAAAGGTTTCAAAAAAGAAAAATTCCTCACTGTGGCTTACAGGAACTTATATGATGTCCCCTGGCTACCTGTCCATATCTGTCTCGGACCACTCTCTTGCTTATCTCCTACCCTTCAGTCATCTGTCCTCCTTTCTCTTCTTCAAACACACCAAGCACACTTTCACATTTGAGTCTCTGCACTACATTTTCCCTCTCCTGAAATGCTCTTTCCCCATCTTCCAATGGCTGGCCTTCTCTTGTCACTCAGATCTCAGTTTAAATGTCATCTCCTTAGACAAATGTTTTGCTGAACACCCAATCGAAAGTAGCTACCCAGACCAATCAACCAATTTTAATTATCTGAATGGCATTATTAGTTCTTGACACTTTTCTTATTTTCTTATTTATTCTATCATCTCTCCCTCAATTAGAAGTAGAGAAAATTTATCTATCTCATTATATCATAGGTCTTCAAGATCACCCCCAGCTTCGATGATTCACTAGGAAGACTCACAGGACTCAGCATATAGTTGTACTAATGCCTATGGTTTATTAGAGTGAAGAGATACAAAGCAAAATCAGCAAAGGGAAAAGGCACATGGGGTGAAGTTCAGAGGAAACCAGCCACAAATTTCCAACAGTCCTCTCCCAGTGGAAACACAGAGGACACAATTCCTCCAGCAACGAGTTGTGACAATATGTGTGAAATGCTATCTACCAGGGAAGCTCATAGAGACTCAGCACCTGAGGTTTTTACTGGGGGCTGGTCACAAAGGCACCCTCTCCCCACACAAACCAAAACTCCAGACTCCAGAAGGAAAGTAGGTGTTCAGCATAAACCACATTGTTAGTACAAACAGTTAAGGCACAGTGAGCCACTCTTATCAGTTAGAGTATAGCGGGAACCCTCCTGAAATCTAAGTTTCCCAACACCAGCCAAAAGCCAACCTTGCAAGCAAGCTTTTCTAAAGACAGCAGTCTGAAGCTGGCTGTGTTAACTCTTTTCTGCACACTTATTCACCCCTGTATCACCTATTCTAACTTGCATTAATGGATTTTAAAAACAAAAATATGTTGCTCTTCTCTAAACTTAACATTTCAAAGAGATTTCCGTTCATTAAACAAATATTTACTTAACACTTGCTACATACTAGGCAATGGGAACTCAAAAAAAAAAATCAAATGCCATCTGCCCCTTAGGAACTCACACTCCAGAAGGTGACAGAAATGAATTTAAAAGACCATATTTATAATAAAATATTTTAAGAATCAGTATAGTTATGTCTTCAAAGTACCATTATAGCAAGATGGTAGAAAGACTAACAACTGCCTCAGTAAGGGCAAGACTTCCAGAAAAAAATTAAGAGAGAAGAAAGGGCCTACTTTAGCTAGAAGTGGTCAAGGAAAAATATCTGAAGAAATAACACTTGAGCCTTGAGCTGGGATTTAAAGGATGAGAAAAAGGGAGCTAGCAGAAGTTCTAATGAAAGTACCTTCTAAACAAGGAATAACACATGCAGTGGCACTGAGAAAGGGTCATTTGAGTGAAAGCTCTAAGTACCCAGCACATAGTAGACATTCAATAAATGGTAGCTATTATTATAATATCATGTCCTCTTCATGTATTAAGAAACTGACAATTAAAGATATTAGATATATGAAGCCCATACCACCAGTACATTTTGTCTTATTAATATCGACCCTATCCCTTTATTTAAAAAGTGGTTTGAGCTGAAGTTAAAAACAGATAAAATTAAGATGAAGCAAAAATCAATTAATCAATTATTCATTCAGGTATTTACTAAGCACTCACTACACAGCCAAGCTTAAAAAGGTGAAATAGAGGGGCTGGCCCGGTGCTGTAGTGGTTAGGTTCACATGCTCTGCTTCGGCGCCCTGGGGTTCGCAGATTCAAGTCCCGGGCTCGGACCTGCACACTACTCATCAAGCCATGCCGTGGCAGGCGTCCCACATACAAGATGGAGGAGGATGGGCACAGATGTTGGCTCAGGGCTAATCTTCCTCAGTAAAAAAAAAAAAAAAGGTGAAATAGACATGCTTTCCAACTTCGAGGAACTTATGTTCTAGTAGAAAAAGGAAATGGATATAGATACACGGCAACAGAGCAGAACATATGCTATAACAGAAGTAGAAATAGAAAAGTCAAGGGTCAAAGTGGGATAGAAAAGATGCCTTAGATCAGAACACTTAAGCTAAAGCAACATCCGACAGGCAAATGAAAGACTGAGCTTTAACCTTCTCCAAAAACAAGGCAAAGAAGGAAAAAAATGAAGGGTTACATACATAACTCTTACTGATGAAAGGTTAAAAAATAATTTCACTGAGAGGGACCTTTTCCTAAGCTGTGTGAGCAATTTATCTCCTAAATCTTTATACAAATATACCCTGAATAACATAATAAATCATCTCCAAGAAGACATTTTTACTACACTTGTAGAAATATCTCTTATACCAACCCTTGATTAAAACAAAAAGTACATAATTAGTATGTATGGCATAAAGGGCCTCCATTACCTAGCTTCTGTATTCTCTCTAATCTCATTTCCTATGATTTCCCACCCTTACAAGTGAACTATATACATTTTACTGCACATATAACGCCATTTCACATCACCCAGAGTTTCCCTCTACCTGGAAGGCCTCATTTACCATGGCATCCAAATACTTCTAGCTAAATAATATGCATTAATCAGACGGAGCTCAGAGGCATAATTTCTAAGAAGTCTTCCCTGAATTTTCAGACCAAACTAAGTTCCTTTTAGTCAGCTGACATTATATCCTGTTCATATTTTATTACTGCATTTACTATATTTTACTACAATTATCTATTTATGGAGTTTTTTCTTAAACTGGACTATAAGCGCCTCAATGATAAGAGTCATCTCATTTATTTTTGTGTCTATAGCACTTAGCAGAGCAGTGGGTGCCCACTAAAAGTTTATTAAACTTTTACAATTTTGATAAAATCTACTGAATAACAAACTTGAGTTACAGTTGGCTTTCTAATGCTCTGAACTGATCCAGGAATCACACTCTAAAAAATCTAAAAGAATAAATCATTAACGTTTTCTTTAGAGGGAACATCCTGAATATCAATTGTCTGTATTTTTCATAGTCTGTAGTGCAGACTCTTCAAAACTGAGATAATCAGCAAGTGCCAAAGGTACCTGTGGTCTGCAATGCAAATAACAGAAGACCCATTTGCTCTGCACACTTCTTAAGTGAATGGGTGGCAAAATGAAATTGTATTCCAGCAAAGAGCCTTCCATTTGGATTGAGGGCCACTGAATCTCAGCACAGGTGATCTTCTATAATCAGTGGTTCTCAACTCTTTCTACCTCTATATCATTCACATATGTAGACCATTCTCATGAATGACATTTTTCAATGTACACAGTGAATTCTCAACTGAGGACACTCACCTCTGAAGTAATAAGGAACTCCCATATATTGAGAATTACTGTTCTACATATATTGCTTCAATTTGAAAACATCACATAGAATCTGATACATCAATCTTTTTATAAGGATATTTATAACTTATAATACATTTCTTCCTTCAAAAAAAAAAACCAAACATGCTAAAGGGGAGCATAGAAAATGTGACTCATGTGAAGGTCAGACACTCTGTTAAATTCAAACTACAACCCATACTTCTATTCCTTTGCCCTAAAATATGGTTGCTGGTCATAGTGAAAGGAATGGGAATCTGTTGCATCATTCTACGACTAAGGTGTATTATTCTACTTATGCAAAATATCACCCTTTTTTCAAAAAAAAGTAGTGAGAATGAAACTCAAGATTCCTTAAATTAGAGAGATTTAATCCCTTACCTGGATAGCATGACCATTATAAATATTCAACAGATATCTTACTTTGTAAATGATCTTAGGTGCATATAGCCTGCAAGAGTTACCCAAATTCTAACTATTGGAATTCAACTTGTCTTTCTTTGAGTGTCTGTACCTCTAATATCTTGCATTTATTTTATGCATGTTTCTTTCCATCTCTAGACTGTAAGCTCTTTGAAGATGGGAACTAATCTTAAGCATTTAATACAGTGCCTTGCATAAAACAGGCTCTAAACATAATTGAATGCAGGAAAGAGGGCAAACGAAATCTGGAAAGGAAAGATTAAGTGGGACAGAGCAAAGCTTGAGAACTGTGGAAGCAAGTAAGAGAAAACTAGCACTAGAGAGTCATAAAGGTTACGGGGAGAGAGGAAATTACAAAGACTATTAAGCAGGTTATGGCTGGGCAATTATGAAGAGATGAAAAATCTAATACCCTTTTTTCTCTGATGTAAAATTTGTTTGTGGTTTTTGTTCAAAGAGAAAGGACAAATTAAAGCTCGAATTATCCAAAGTCAAACTTCAGTTTTATTTTTAAAATACCATTCAAAATATTTTAATGTGCTCAAATCGGTACCACTTAGAATTTTTATTAAATAATTTGCTTGTCTGTTTACAGTATAAGGAAAACACTACCAGTAGTCTAACGTGTAGCGCTTCTGCTGACATACATTGTACAAATATTTACTCCAGCCCCAACATTAAAACCAGTGTGATATTTTTGGCACTAAGTTTTCAGAAAGCTCAGCTTTCTTCCTGTAGTTATAAGACATCTGAGTCACTCAGCCCCCAATGCCATATTCAAATCATTAGAACATCACATCCCCCTGGTGTGACAAGAGCCATAATTTCTCCAGCTGAAAAATCAATCTCTTTCCTTCTAGATACTAACTGCTGCTAAAGAGAATGGCATATGAATTACTCATAATCTTTCTGCAAATAGTTAATAAGTTCTCAGTCTTACTTCAGCTAAAGGAGTTAATTGTTTACAGAATGCAATTATAAAGTAATCAGGAGCCTAGATTCTGGTCTTGACACTGTCACTTAATCTCAGGGTCTCACTTTCCAGAACTATAAATGAGATAGTTTGGTATAATTAAATTCAAATAACATTTATTGAGTACATTCTGTGTGCAAATATATAATGCCTAAGCTGTTGCCAGGCTCCAAAATTTAAATATTTTAACGATTTGAGGTTATCAAAATTTTCCTGATTATAATAGATTGTATAAAGAAAAACCAACAACTAGCACCCCCCTCCTCAGGGCTTTTCCTCAGACACATGCTTCTCCAAGCCCTGCCCACAGACATGCACTTGGGAGTCACAGGTGCGATCAGCAATTTCTGGCTTCAACCCAAACCCCAGCCTGAGGCTGATAAAGAATGGGAGTCTGCCATACTCACTTCCCACCTGAAATGGGGGCAGTGCCTGAGGAGCAAAGGGGAGATTCAAACAAGGAATCAGCCTGAAAAACAAAGAAAAGGTTTTAGCAAGAAAAATATTCACAAACTGTATGACTCTGGGCAAGCTGCTTAACCTCTCTAAGCTTTAATTTTTCTGTACTAAAAAAATGAATAAAATACCACCTCATAGGGCTTGTGTGAAAATTAAATGGATAATTCACATAGTATTTCATACATATTTTCCATTATTATTAATAACTAGAAAGTGGAATTAACTGCCTTATGAATCAATTTCTCAATCTGATTCCACAGAGACCAGTCTACCCGCCAGGTATTAAGGGACTTCTACTTCAGAGAAAGCAAGCAGTAGATGACTCTAAGATCTCTTCTAATTCAAAGATTCACTGAAAACACGCAGCTGTGTCACCCTCACCAGGATGTGTGAATGATCACACCAAGGTGGTCACTATAATCTTTCAGCCTGAATCCTAATCACTAAGTTGGCAGCAAAATGGGGTATGGTGGCCACGCAAATGCTCCTAGATACAAGGTCTCCAGAGCGGGCTTTGCATAAATGCAGACCATCTACTGTTAAGAATAAAATTCCAGAGGCTAGAGAGGGCTCACTTCACAATAGGCAGCACAGCTATAAAATACTGATAATAGTCCCAGGCATGTGTAAATGTTCAATAGAGGTTAACTTCTATTATTACTATTATCACATCACAGGAGCAGTCTCCAGGAACTATCACAAAAATAAGTTTCAAGTACTATATGCTTTTAGGCACCCTATATACCTTAACACTACTAACAAACTACAGGGTCTCCAGCTTTCACTAGAGATCATTCTCCAGAACATTTAAATCTCTTCAGTCAGCTGAAGCATGATTAAGATGTCGTAATTTAACACAAATACATTTTGATTTATTACCTCCACACCAAGTAAAGCAGGTGCTGGTCAAAGACGAAGCAGGCCTAAGTGACCACAGTGCTGACAGAGTAGACACTCAATAAACATCTGGGAGTGGGGGAGGGACTCCTAGGGGAAGGTAAAAATCCACTCCCCTCAAATAGGATGGATTATTTCTGGGTTTTCTAGTAGTTTTGATCTGTATATTCAAGGTATGCTGGGATTCCCAAAACAATATACACTTCTTAACAAATAAAAATTCAAAAGGAGTGGGTGTGAACGGAGAGAAGGAATGATTTTTCATGACTCTTCCCCCACACTACTACAAAAATAATGCTCGTTTCTTCCCGACTTCCCTTTAGACTAATACACAGGCAGATAATTAAACCAAAAGAGAGTTTTAGAATTTGACTATAGGTATCATGAAATATCAAATCTCTGACAGGAAGACTAGTTTATATGAGGTTTAACACTCATATAGGCATTTACAAATTAAAACTCATTAGCTTAATAAATATATACAATAAGCTCAACCTCACTTGTAATCAGGGAAATGTAAACAAAATGAGATGCCATTTATCACCAGTCAGGCTGGTAAATATTTAAAAGACTGATAATATCTACTGTTGGTGAAGGTATGAAGGAAAGTGCGCTCAGATATATATTGGAAGGGGCACCAACTTGCAGGCTTTCCATAGAGCAATTTAGTAGTAACTAACAAAAACCAGATTATGCACACCACAGCAATTCAATTTCTAGAAACCTGCGTTTGTGCCTCAGAGTACATATACAAGGAAGACTAATCTTTACAATATTTGTAATAGCAAAAAAGAAAAATGGAAATTGCTTTTAGAACCTTCAAAAGAGAAACGGAAAAGTAAATTATGCTATATTCATGACACAGAACACTATGCAACTAAAAAGAGTGAGAAATAGTTTAATGTAGCATTCATAATAGATTGTTTAATGAGAAATGTAAAGATATACACAATGTTCCTTTTGGGAAAGGATACATAGACTGTTAAATGATTTCTCCTGAGAATTAGAATTGGTGGGCAGGGGGGGGTCCATTTTATATTTATTTAAATTTTTAAACAATAAAAAAGAAAAAGAAAACTCCGTATATTTTTTTGTTTGTTTTCTAAGTAATACAAAGCTACTTATCTTCTCAAATCATAAATCGGTGACCTGCTTGACAAAAGACAATTTTTCAGTAGTTCTGTTTATTTAAACGTCTTAAAGATTTGATTAAGTAAACTATTTTCTCAGTCAAAAGCCATTTGAGTTGACTCATGTACTTGGAAAAATTGAAATGACAAACATAACATTTGCTAGTGAAAAATAGAGCATGCTATTCTAAGTTTATCTCAGAGAAAATACACTTGGGGTTTTTCTATTACATTTGGTTAATCATTTGTCAACAACAATAATTATTTTAAGAACTCTAGTCTGTTTCTAACCAATCTCTTCTCTTTATTAAGCTACCATTTAAAATGTTATTGATATATTAAGCTGCAGCCATTGTGAATAAACATTCTTACATCAGTCTTAGCATGCTGGATCTAGACAACCTTTTCAAACACATGCTTTACTGAAGCACTTAGGAAAATATAATCACACATAAAAATATTAATAGAAAGATAAATAAAATCAAGTCAAATTTCTATAAAAACTGTGTAGCATTTAGCTAGCTGCACTGACCCTTCAAGCACAAAGTTCACTTATCCATCATTTAAAGGTCAGCCCTATTATCAACAAAGACATTTATAGGATTAAATTAAGCCTTCCCATCTTCAAAAAAGTATCAGTGTATAACTTACTTAGAATATGATTGCTTTGCATGTAAATATGTGAGATTTCTGTACATTTGAAACATTTCATTAAAACAAAAAAATCCTCTAGTGATGAGATACTTTCCTTAAAAAAGAAATGACAAGGGGGGCTGGCCTGGTGGTGCAGCGGTTTAGTTCACACTTTGGCAGCCCGGGGTTCGCGCGTTCGGATCCCGGTGCCTGCCGACGCACCACTTGTCAGCCATGCTGTGGTGGCATCTCATATAAAGTAGAGGAAGATGGGCACGGATGTTAGCCCAGGGCCAGTCTTCCTCAGCAGAAAGAGGACTGGCAATGGATGTTAGCTCAGGGCTGGTCTTCCTCGCAAAAATAAAAGAAAAAGAAATGATAATCAAGAATGAAATTCTGTATTAACTTAAACTTTAGATATCAAAAACTTTACCCCAATTCCCAACTATTCTGTCAATTAAGTAGGAGAAAGAGATTTTAATGAAGAGGAGGGAAATCCCATTTCAGTTAAACTTCAGGGATTCTAAATAAAAACATCTTTGTATGCAATGTGAACTCTGAATAATATCGATAAGAAACATGAGTAACTGCTCAAGTTTTCATCCAAACTTGATGCAGCTCTAGCCTTGGTGCTACGTTCAACAATTTACATAACCAAATTTTATTGAATTCAACCTCCCTCTTATCTTCTCATTTTCTTTCCTATCTAATCTTCATCCTATTCTATAACATTTACAGAAAGAGTTGATGGGAAAATTACAAAGGCAGCATCATGACAATATCTCTAAGATAAATTATAAATTAATTTTAATATCCATCTTTCAAGCAGTTGGAGACATGAAGCCAGGCAAAGAAGCATCACATTAGCTAGCATTCAGGAGAATTTGAGGGGTTGGGAAATGCAAGGCATTTATCACACTGAAGTTAGGAAAATGAAGAAGGACAGCTACATGCATATTGGAATGACATGAAAACAGCACTAATTAAGAAAGAAGTAGGAATAACTTCTCATGTGGGTACTGGTTAATTCAAAACTAATTTTCTAACTTCTGAAATGAATATTTTAAACAAATTAGAAAAAAATATAAAAAGGAAAACATGGGGGCCGGCCCAGTGGTGCAGCGGTTTAGTTCGTGCTTGGCAGCCCGGGGTTCGCCAGTTCGGATCCCAGGTGCCCGCCGACACACTGCTCGTCAGCCATGCTGTGGTGGCGTCCCATATAAAGTAGAGGAAGATGGGCACGGATGTTAGCCCAGGGCCAGTCTTCCTCAGCAAAAAAAGAGGAAGATTAGCAACGGATGTTAGCTCAGGGCTGGTCTTCCTCACAAAAAAAAAAAAAAGGAAAACATGATCGCTTAATTATTGATAGTATATCTTTACATTAATAATGTTTCAGATAATGTAAATAGTATATTTACAAAGTATTAAATGAACCAAATTTGACATCAGTATGAAAACAAAAACACCAAAAGAAAAAAAAAGAACACCATGAAAAACCAAACCTACAAAAGTTTAATAACCAAATAGGAGCATTTTTAAATAACATTTATTTAATTAACTCTTTTAAAAGCATACAATACTAAAAATTCACAACTCATATTTACTATATTCACAATCTTATATTTACTATAAAGTTAAAATTTAAACTTCATGCAATAAATTTATATTTAAAAAAATCTTCAAGACTGACGTTCTTACCAAAGATTCTGTGCCGTATTAACACTGAAGATCAATCCTCCCTAAAAGAGCTTATGTAGCAATATAAAAAATATTTTTACAATCTTAAGATGTACTTTTTCTATTAGATTATCCACTTATGATAGTTTGAATTAAGTACATATTTGAGACTTGCCAAAACAACCAACAATATAGTTGTAGCTTGAATATTAACAAATAGTTTAGGCACAGAAATAACTGAATGAGAAAGATGGGTGCTTGCCATCACACCTATATGATGAAACACTAACTATAGCTTGCTTTTCCTTTTTTCTTGCTACTTCTCATATTTCCTTTCAAATATATTTTCTATTAAGAACAAAATCAATTCAGGAAATTTGAGTTGCTCCACTTACAGTTGTTTCCAAATGGAAAAAAATCTTTAATTTGATTTTTCAGATTCTTCCCACTAGAAATAAACTAAAACTTTACTGTAACACACTATTTATAGTAAAAAGTTTTACAAGAACAGTTTATTTTGGAGCACTAACACAAAGGGCATTTATTATGTAACTAACAAAAGTAACATCAACTATAACATGTCCCCATGTTACACCAACAAAAGAAAGTATAGTAATAACAGTACCCTCCATAGAGTTTCAGGAATTATATAAAATATACTTAAAGATATTCACAAATATGCTGTGACTGTCAGGGTTGGTCAACTTTTCTGTAAAGGACCAAATAGTAAATATTTTCAGCTCTGTCACGTGTTCTTTTCTTTCTTCCTCTTTCTTTTTTGGGGGGAGAAGGGGAATTATTGTTATTATTACAACCCTTTAAAAATATAAAAACCATTCTTAGCGCAGAAGCCATACAAAAAAAACCAAGTTGTGGGCCAGATTTGGCCAGTAGGCCATAGTTTGCCAACCCCAGTACCCTTTCAGAGTAACTATCCATTTTTATTTGCTTCAAAATATTAAAGATGAAAGATTTTTTAAAATGCCCAATACTGCATTTTCCAAAGGAACAATTAATTTCCTTAAGAGTGAGGGTACACTTATAATAAACATAAAAGACTAGACTATGTAGTTTACAATTTAAATATAATAGAAATCATTCCTATACACATTAAGCACTTAGAATCAGATTTCAATCTGCCAAATTCAAGAATCTTATCACTTAGAAAAAACTACAACACTAGATTCCAGTGAATTTTCTACCAGTTAAAGAAAGGATCATAAATTTTCCAGGCACAAAAATATTGTTGCAGGAAATTATTAAAACGATTTGTCAAACTGAAAGGTCAATTTCTCTTTAAAACTGCAAGAGGATTTTTTTTTTTTGGTAAAAGACATGCAACCTAGAAACGTCAGAATGTAGTTTACTTTCTGTTGAATACTATAGATTTTCATTCTTTAGAGGCATTGTATTTCAAAATATAAAGATTATGACTGAAGTGAAGTAAGTAGAACTTAGACCATACTCATGAATTAAACAATACAATTTCGTATTCTAGGTTTTTAAATGAAATACAAATCACAAGGGAGGAAATTAATATTAAATGCTTGAGTTCAATTGATATGGGACCCAATCACACTCAAGAATCCAATGGTTAGATCTCAGTTGTTTTTATTTTGAAACACCACTGGTTATCTGTAGGGGAAAAGGTCAAGAGTCCAAATGACGCTCGTAATTAATCTCACAGCATTTAGGATCTAAGCCACACATTTGGCACTTGACTGTATTTGGGTCAAATGCAATATATACTGTGATATTTCATAGTATTACTTAATTCCTGCAAAGATTTAAAATTATTATTACCATCTAAAATGTAAGTAACCTTAAAGAAACTTTTGTCAGTCTTAGAACCAAGCATAATGCTAAAAACATGTAGGTACACAAATATTTCTTAAATAAATGAACAAAATTAATTAATATACACATATGCTCTCTTCCAAGGCAAACTAACTCAGCACTGAGCCTTTGAATATGGCAGTTAAAGACAGGTATGACTCAGTCACCTTTTCCTGTCAATTATTTCCCTAAAATCAGTCATTTTCTATTTCCAGGACCAGCACTCTAGTTCAAGCTTTATCTCCTCAAATTAGACTTAAATATCATAGATTCTTCACTGTTCTTAACTGCATTTTACATACTTTACTGCTAGCTTAATCTCCCTAACTCAAACCTTTGCTCATGCCATGCCCTAGCTCAAAATCCCTCAATAACTCTCCATGACTTTACACAATTAGTCTGTGCTGTTCAGTGTTTCCACTGAGGTTCTCCAAGGCCTGCTAGGGACCTACCTCTCCAACTTTACATTCACAGTCTCAAAGGCATACTGCAGATTCTGCTCACATCTAAACTTGTGGTTTTCACAAATATCAAAATGCTATGCTTCCTACTTTCTACTCTTCCAAATCCCACTAACTCTTCCAAACTTTCCCAGAAAGTCACTTGAAAGTGAATTAAAACTAGCATTTACCAGGACTGGCCCAGTAGCATAGTGGTTAAGTTCACGTGCTCCACTTTGGCAGCCTGGGGTTTGTGGGTTTGGATCCCAGGCACAGACCTATACACCACTCATCAAGCCATGCTGTGGCAGTGTCCCACATACAAAACAGAGGAAGAGTGGCACAGATGTTAGCTCAGGGACAATCTTCCTCAAGCAAAAAGAGGAAGATTGGCAACAGGTGTTAGCTCAGGACCAATCTTCCCCACCAAAAAAAAAAAAAAAAACCTAGCAGGGGATAGATACAAAGATGAATAAGGATTCTAGCTTCTCTGAAGGAATATACATACAGTCAAGTAGAGAAGACACATAACTATAATTTAACATGGAATATCATAAATGTCATTAAAGATGCACAAGCAAAATTACAGTGTAATTCTATATTCAGGGAATAAGAGAGCACTTCTCTGGGGATAAGTAGAGGTATCATGAAGAAAATGTCATTTAAACAGAACCCTAGCTTCAACAAGCAGAGATGGCGAGGGCTTCACAAGTAATGGAAATAGCTCAAGAAAAGACACTAGAAACCTACAGCAATCAGTGCTCTTATAATTCATTTGGCAATTCATCATATACTGTTTTGATGAATTGTTTAGATCATTTTTTGTTTAGCTAATATTATATATATCCTTAATGAGATATAAACTTGTAAAATACGGGAGTACCTATCTTGCAGTTATAGTGACAAGTGAGATGATGCGTATGCACACCTGGCTGTTACGTAACAGAGGCTTGAAAAATGATAGTTTCCTTCATTTTTGGTACATAACTCGCTGTGATAGGGAGTTCTAAGATGGCCCCCAAGATTCCTGCCTCCTCCTGGTGTACACACCCCATAAAATCCCTACTCTTGAGTGTGGATGGGCCATATGAATATGATGGATGTCATGGCTGTGACTAGGTTGTGTTATATAGCAAAGGTGAAGAGATTCTGCAGATATAAGGTCTCTAATCAGTTTGACTTTGAATTAATCAAAGAAAGACTATCCCAGATGGGCCTGATCTAATCAGGAAAACCCTTAAAAGAGGGCTTGGGCCTTCCCTTAGAGTAGAGATTCTCCTGCTGCCTTGAAGAAGTCACCATGGGTTCTACAGCTGCAAGGAAATAAATTCTGCCAACAGTCATGTGAGCTCTGAAGAGAACCCCAAGCCTCAGATGAGACCAAAGCCCTGACCAAAATGTTGACGGCAGCTTCATGAGATCCTGACAGAGGACCCAGCTGAGCCATGCCCAGAATCTTGATCCATGGAAACTGGGAGATAATAAACGTGTATTGTTTTAAGATGCTAAATTTTTTGGTAACTTGTTATGGAGCAACAGAAAACTAATAACTCTCTCCCTGTACTTTCTCTCAAATACCTTCTCTTATCAAATATATTTTTAATCATTTTAATTTGTTGAAATAGGGGCCGGCCCGGTGGCATAGTGGTTAAGTTCGGCAGGCTCTGCTTCAGCGACCTGGGTTTGCAGGTTCGGATCCTTGGTGCAGACCGACACCACTCATCAGCCATGCTGAGGCGGTGACCCACATACAAAGTAGAGAAGATTGGCACAGATGTTAGCTCAGGGCAAATCTTCCACAGCAAAAAATAAATAAATAATAAAAATAACATTTGTTGAAATAGATAATGTAAAAATTCAAGAATGAAACAATATTGTAAAGTCCTTTCTCCTCTCTTTCTCTCACACACACATCATAAATATAAAAAGTAACTGATTAGTGAAGAAATAGTATCTGGCATGCTAAGATTATTTTATTGGAACATATTTCCTGATCTGTAAAGTGGATATAATAGTATCAAACTTACAGGGTTGATATGAGGATTAAATGAATTAATATAAGTAGGCAATTTAAATCTTGCTACTCAAAGTGTGGTGTAACCAAGAGCAGTGGCATCTGATAAAAGATTTTTTTTTTAGAAATGCAGATCAGGCCCCAGCCCAGACCTAAAAAATAAGACTTCATTGTAACAAGATCCCCAGATAATGCATGTGCATATCTGAAGTTTGAGAAGCACTTCTCTAATCAGTGCTTGCCACACATAAGTGCTATATGATCATTTTATTTTATTTAAAAACTCATTTCTTTTCTATATCCTCCATCTTCTTTTCATCCAAATATAAAAAATTTTCACTTGCAAGCTGGTTCCTATAGTAAATGCTGTCTGTGATTGCCTTTTCTCTAATCAGACTATGAATTAAGAAATTAGAAAACAAACCTCTAGTTGAGTTTAAGACTATTTTGCTCTCTAGTTATAATGAGTTAGAAGTAGTATTAG
This sequence comes from Tapirus indicus, assembly GCA_031878705.1. Taxonomy (NCBI): domain Eukaryota; kingdom Metazoa; phylum Chordata; class Mammalia; order Perissodactyla; family Tapiridae; genus Tapirus; species Tapirus indicus. The sequence continues at coordinate 84,899,127 of CM062922.1, forward strand.
ACAGCTAACAGTCACTTAAATCAAGGGGAAAATTTTTTTTAAATAGCAATTTAACCAATCCAAATACAAAAACAAAAAATGCAGATTTTACTAAACATGAAAAGTACAACCAAGAGTGAAGCTTACCTAATATTACTGTGAATCTGGTCTCTTACAATTACTTGGGCATGTGTGTTAGAGGAAATCACACTGTATCCACCATCTGTTGCCTTTTTATAACTTACTATGTTACAAGTAACTATGCAAATATGAGGTCAACAAACAGAAAGCTAGTTTGAAATTCAGATGAAGCAATACCAGGTGCACCTCATGTTTCAAAAGCAGGAGCAATTCAGAACATGTGAGAGTATATAAAGGTGACAAAGTAATTTAAAAATAATCCCTATAACTTGCATTGATGGACTTAACTTTCTGCGAAGATTCCTTGCATTCAAATTAATAGTTTAACAAATTTCATTTTTTGAACAGCATTTGAAAAATATGCAGATACCTTAATTCATTTTACTTTAGATCTTTCCCAGAAAATTAAGAGCGATTTTAGCCCTTTTGAATCTGTGTCTCTTTTTAGTTAAATTACAGGCTAAGGTAAGACAATTTAGAGTGACTTGAACTTCCACTTTTGCTTTGACAGGCAAATTGTTGAAAATAATTAAAGAAAAGAATACTCCAATTCTTCCCAGCAGGAAAACATTTCTATGCCACCTCCAGCTCTAACTTTTGATGGTTGCGGTGACAGAAATGTCAATTACAGAACTAATAATAAAGTGTATTGAAAATGCATGAAACGCTTGATCTATAAAAGAAAAGAAACTCTTACTTCCTACTCTGATTTTGTAGCTTTTTTAATATAGGTGATGCTAATAGATCTTCAAAAGACAAGGTGACATCTCAAATAGTGAAAAATTGTTAAGAACAGAAGTAAAAAAAAAATTTTAGAGAACAACAAAAATCTGATGACGTGTTCTTATTCAGACCATATATAAGAATGAGAAATTGAAAATTTTACATATGTTTTTCATATTTTCAAATGCAATTCCAGAACTGTTACCTCTATTTTTCTAGTCTTTCTCACTATTGAATCTTTAAAAGGAAAAATATTCATTTATTATAAATATATTTATTTTTATGTATTCTTTGTTTATTCATATATAATTATTCATACTATTTACTGAGCAGGCAAGATCTCAATGAGAAGATGGCATTTGAGGAAAGATTAGAAAGACAAAGGGGAGGGCGAGAACCATTTGGCAATCTACGAAAAAAAGAGTTCCAGCCACCAGGAACAACAAGTGCAACAGCCCAGAGGCAAAGGTACACCTGGTATGTTTGAAGAATAGCAAAAGGAGAAGCGTGGAATTTGTGAGGCAGAGAGTGGTAGGAAATGAGGCCAGAAAGGTAAAAATCAGAGAGCAAGATTGCATATGGCCTTGTAAACCATGGTAAAAGAACTTCGGTGGAGTGAAATGAGAAGCTGTCACCCAGAGAAGTCCCTAAAACCATTTTCCATGTCTAATGCTTTGTTTTCAAAGTGTGCTTGCTCATAGGAATCGAAGCAGAACATTGCCAGATGACCAAACTGCAGAACCAGTCCAAACGAGAAAGGTCCAAGATGGCGATGAGGTGCCATGTGCAAAAGGTAATATGTGCAAAAGGTGCCAAGTGCAAGAGGGGAAGATCTGCGCATGCCCCAACTCCCCCCCCCTACCCCACAATGACGCAGAGACCCCTCCCCTTTCACATCCCATAAGAACTCTGCTCACCTCCCCTTCAGGCAGAAGGTGTTTTAGAGCATTAGCTCTGCCTCCTCCATTCACTGATCAACGAATAAAGATTCTGCTCTGATATTCCAAACCTGGTCTCCTTCTATTGGCACAAGCAGCTTGGCGCCAGTGGCTCCAGGCAAAAGGACCCACTTGCGGGTCACCAGTCCCTTATGGCTCAGTAACAAAACCAATGGAGGATTTTAAGAAGCAATGTGATCTGATAAATTTCAAAAGGATGACTATGGCTGGTGTGTGGAACACAGACTAGGGAGGTAGGGACCAGAGTGGAAGGCAGGAGACCAGTTAGGAGGTATTGCAGTAATCCAGTATAAGAAATGACAGGGCTATATAGAGGTCAGATTCTGGATTCCAAGATTTGGAGCCTAGGAGTTGCCACTTGCAGACAGAGAAGGACTAAAGGCTTGGTTGTGAGAGAATCAGGCTTCAGCCATTTACTCTACCTGGAACACAGGTTCTCTCCATAGAAAAGAAAGAAGCAAAACTGTTTAGGAGACAGAATTCTGGAAACACTTCTCCATCATACGCATGTAAAGCCTCATGTGCAGCATGGATGTGTGAATAGTTAGGGCCCTCTATTTTCTCCTGAGTGTGTGCACAGCCTTGCACATGTACACAACCTGCCAGATCACCAGCGATACATAGGATCCATTGAGGGCGCACTCATTCCTTAAATTTCATCTTTAAAATTCTGGCCAATCTATGGCTTTCCACAACCAGAATTACAACCTCTTGCTACTTGCAATATTGGCAGCCCATTCTTTTGCCACAAACATCACTACTGTTTCCAACAACATTCCAGAAATACTGGATTTTTCTACATTTGCTCCAAATCAAGTGAGCCCTTCCAGCAGGGAAAGCAAAGCTACTAGTTTCCACAGCTTGCCCCACCCTAGTAAAACAAGCCAGTGGTGGGAATGAGCAGAATGGGAACAGCATCAGGGGTCCAAACACCACAGACTGTTCTTACCCAAGGTTCAGTAGTTTTTCTTGAATAAATGCTTCTCAATTTTTTGTATAATTTGGTCACTTTCTCAAGTCCTGAACTGGCTGGTTTTTGACAATTTTATCAACCTTTATCAGTTTTTTGATAAGTGGATTTGCCAAGTTCCTCACTCAGCCATTCTATATTAAATACATTTTAAATGTAATTTGCCTGAGCAGCATACTACAAAATGTCACAGAAAATATTTTGAAACATTTCTAAGTATAGAAACTGCCAGTATGCTAAAATTACTATTTTCTTTTGACTGTTAACATGCCTTTGTTGAAGAGCTTACTCTAGTGGACCCAGGTGGAAAAAGCCTCCAAGCACAGTAAATAGTATTTGCAAAGACACAAAAGCATGTCAGGGACCTGTATGGTTAAGTGTTGGGTGAGTAACTCCCCTCTATTTTTAGCTCATCCCAACTACAGATGAGCTCAAATTTCTTACACCCTAAAAATGCCCTTTCTTGGGCCAGATATAACCCAGTGCTTTTCGTCTAGTCTCTTTCTTCTTTTCAACTTTCTTGAATCATTAGAACACTCTTCTCGCCTTCCTCGCCTCTAGTCAATCCTCAGTCCACTACACTGAGGCTTCTTTCCCAACATTATTAAAATCACCCTCATAGGGGTTCAGCAACCTCTCAAATTTACCAAATCCAATTTAAAATTTTTGGTCCTTATCATATTGAACCTCCCTGTTCCATTTGACAATACTGCACATCGCTCCCTCCTTGCCAATCTCCACTCCTTAGTCTATTCTACACTGTCTTAGTTCTCCTCATACTGTTCTGATCATTTTTCTGCAGATCCTTTAGCTGGGTTTTCTCTTTCCACATTTATTCCTCAAATGTTATGGATCTCCTAAACTCTACTTTTAACCCACCTCTCCCACATTTTCCCCCAAGGAAATTTCAGCCATTCTCATTGCTTTATGCTGATGACTCTCAAACCTTTCTCTCCAGCTATAAAACTTCTCTCACAGTTTAAGACTATTTCTAATAACTGAACAGTTCCACTCTAATGTTCTACAGTGAGTTCAAAATCATTAATGTCTACAGCTGAATGAATCTTACCAGCACCCCCAAACCCACTCTTCCTCCTGTGTTCCCTATCTCATTTGCTGGATCCAAGATCATCCATTCACACCTAAGCTAAAAACCTAGACATAACCTTTGATTCTTTCTCCTCCCTACTCTTCTGCTGCCCATAACATCCAATTAATTTATAAGCCTCACTGATTTTATCTCCAGAATATTCTCAGATCTATCTCTTCTGCCTTACATTTTGAGGTAGCCATTTTGACATAACTGTGTCAAAGGAACTCTGTCAAAATGGCTATGTCAAAAATGAAGCTTGAGGGCCAGCCCGGTGGTGTAGCGGTTAGGTTTGTGCACTTCGTTTCAGCAGCTCAGGGTTCGCAGGTTTGCATCCTGGGCGCAGACCAACGCAATGCTTGTCAAGCCATGCTGTGGCAGCATCCCATGTAAAGTAGAGGAGGATGGGCATGGATGTTAGCCCAGGGCCAATCTTCTTCAGCAGAAAAAAGAGGAGGATTGGCAACAGATGTTAGCTCAGGGCTAGTCTTCCTCACCAAAAAAAAAAAAAGAAGCTTGACCTCAATTTCACTCTCTGCTAAAACTAAAAAACAAAGGACTTTCCAATGCTTATCTACATGATTTTAGGATCCTGGCAGTGGATGTTTCTGAATATTTTGCTGATTAATAATGAGCCAAAACTGGGATCATTTGGTCTGCCATTTACTTCTAAATGTATCCGTGTCTAGCAATGTTGCTTTCCATAAGTAAATATCTTTTCCATTAAAGTGTACATCTGCACAACTTTCAAATCTCATCACCCCTAAAGTAATTATCACTGAACCAAAAAACACCTTTCCAAGCCTTGAATGACATGGAATAAATATGTCAGAAAAAATGCAAAGGAAATAAACTAAAGGCATGCTTGTATGTCTGAAAGACTTCTTTCAAAGAGAATATTATGGTTTCTAATAGATTTTTCTATAATATTTCCTTTAAAGAAGTATGAGTGTCTTCTGGCTGACATAATTTAAATATTCTATATGTAAAGTGCTTTTTTAATGCACTAGTTTATCTGCATACATGAAATCACTCTTCAAAAACGCCTTCACATAAAACAATGCTGTTTGGAAGATAGAGTCTCATGTTATGTTTTTATATTATATTGCATTACATCCTTCTACCCAAAATCTGTAATTTTAGACATCTAAAATATGTAAGATCTGGAATATCTTGTCTGTAAAGGGAATATTAAAAATACTACCTCTTAAGCAATTAGGAGTGGAGTTACATCAATTCAGTGGTTTAAAGAAGAATACATACCTTGATTTTGTGTCATGAAAATTCACTGGGATTCAGGGTGAGACTGACCTAGGTTTGAATTCTGTATATTATACTTATTAGCCCTATGACCTCAAATGACTTACTTAAAATTTTTTAGTCTAGTTCCTCATATGTAATATAAAGATAATAGTTATTTCTTATGGCTAATGTGAGTAAAATATGAAAATAGGTCTACTGGATAGCTAATATATTATATGCCACAAAGCAGATACTTAATCCATGTTAGTTAGTCATCCTTTTAAGTTAGTGGGTAAAGTGAGGAATTTTTATTTACTAAATTAGAATAAAAGACATAATTATCTGACACTAAATTGTATAATATATTCTTATTGAGTAGCACCTGTCATTCTATTATTTTTGTTCTCTCCCAACTCTATTTCCACATATTTTCCAATTCTAAAAGGAATGGCATTTTTGCAAGACATTACCTGAAATCTCGTGATCAAATAACTTTTGCTTGTCAGACCTGCTTATTCTTCTTCCTAAGTGCATAGTTCAATTACATTCCCCAACCACATCCGTGGTTCTTATTTAGCAAAAAAGAACGTGACAGCTTCTAGGTCTTGTCCAAAATTCTCCTGCGATTCCGCAATGTGATCTCTGGTCTTTTCCGCTTCGTGTTGGCTAGGATGCAGATGACCACAACAGTGTTCCTGAAAGTCTTGTATAGAATATAGTGGAGTCACACAATGGGAAGTAAGCACTGAACTCTGTGATCAATAAAGTATTATGGAAGTGATGTTGTGTGACTCTCAGGCTAGGACATAAAAGGCCTTGCAGCTTCCACCTCAGTCTCTTGGATTGCTATCTGGGGGAAGCTAGCCATTATACCATAAGGACACCCAAGCAGCCTGTATGGGAAGGCCTATGTGGAGAGGAAGCAAACTTTCTTGCCAACCACCAGCATCACTTTGGCAGCTATGTAAATGAGCCCCTTGGAAGCTTCTCCAAGCTTGCAGCCCCACCCAATGAAGTCTTCAAATGACTACATCCCCAGACAATATCTGACTCTTCATAAGAAACTCTTAGCCAGAACTTCCCAGATAAGCCACTCCCTAATTCCTGAACCACAGAAACCATAAAAGATAATAAAAGATTTTTGTTTTTTCAGCAAAAAAAAAAAAAAAAGAACTCTGACCTCTACCTCCAACCATACCTAAAAATTTAAATGGATCACAGACAAGTCATTAAGGAAAAACTGACAAATTAGATTTGAATTTGTCATAAAATTAAACTTTTGATCTTCAAAAGGCATTGTTCAGAGGGTGACGTCAGCATCATGGCAGAGTGAGATTCCCTCTTTGAATCTCTGCCCCCTACGACACAACGAAAACATCATTCACATTCCAACAGAGCTCAATCAAACACTACGAAGGACTTCTGAGAAACCCCTGCTGCCATACAGCGAACGGTGGAGGAGCAGGAAGCCCAGGAGAACGGGAGGAGAGGTAGGAGGTTGTACTCCCCCTCCCCAATCGATCGGCAAAAACAGCGCGGTTCGCGGACAGAGGGGGGAGGGGCAGCCCACAGCGGGGAAAACTAGCGCCATCCAGGTGCTCTCACAGACTGTCGCGAGATCCCCACTGGGAAGCGACGACGGACTGTTTAGGGGGTGTAGCAAACACCCTAAGAGAGCCAGAAAGGAAACCCCCGGGTCAAGTAGGAGAAAGAGAGGACCCCTCCCCCACACACCCGGCGTTTCAGCATAATCCCTCCGGGGGCTGCAGCGCCCTCAGAGCAAACCGCTCGCGATCTCCATCTAGTGGCAGCAGGGGGAAACTGCAGGACTAACCTTAATCATGAGGGGTAAAAATAAAGCCGTCCCCGTCGGATCCTTGCGAGAATATGTCAGGGCGACAGACCAAAAGGAAAATGACAAACACCCAGAAACCAACCCTGAAGGCACAGAATTTGATAACCTGAATGAGAGAGAATTCAAAATAGCTATCATAAACAAGCTCAACGAAATACAAGACAACACACAGAAACAAATCAACGAATTCAGGGATTATGTCACAAAAGAGATTGAAACCCTAAAGAAAAACCAATCAGAACTATTGGAGATGAAAAACAAAATCAACGAGATAGTGGAAAAAATGGAGTCTTTAAAGAGCAGAACTGACAATATGGAGGAACGAATTAGCACTATTGAGGATAGCCATGCAGAAATGCTCCTGGTAGAGGAGGAGAGAGAGCTAAGACTAAAAAGAAATGAAGAAATTATTCGAGAAATATCAGACTCAATGAGGAAAAGCAACATAAGGATAATAGGTATTCCAGAAGGAGAAGAAAGAGAAAAAGGAGCAGAGAGTTTGTTCAAAGAAATAATAGCTGAGAACTTCCCCAACCTAGGGAACGAGAGGGAAATAACAGTGAATGAAATCAATAGATCACCTAAATATATAAACAGGAATAAAAAATCATCTCGCCACATAGTAGCAAACTTGAAGAATACCCGTGACAAGGAAATAATATTGAAGGCAGCTAAACAAAAAAACAAAATAACATACAAAGGAAACCCCATCAGGCTCTCAGCTGATTTCTCGACAGAAACTCTACAGGCTAGGAGAGACTGAAATGATATATTCAAAATCATGAAAGACAAAAACCTTCAGCCGAGAATACTTTATCCAGCAAAAATATCCTTCAAATACGATGGAGAAACAATAACTCTCCCTGATAAACAAAAGCTAAGAGAGTTCATCACCACAAGACCCCCACTACAAGAAATGCTCAAGAAGGCCCTTAGGCATGAAAAAAAACAAAGGAGAAAGGGGATACAAAGATTTCAGCAAGGAGAAAAGCAAGGAGACTAAACCAGAACAAACTACAGTTGGAAAACATCAAAAATTAATTCAAGCTCATCACTGGAAACACACATTCACGACACAATCTGGAATAAAGAGATAACAAATAAGGAGGGGAAGAGGTAAGGGATTGAATCGACCTAGCCTCAGGAAAAAGGAGGCATCTGAAAATGTACTTTCTTATCCAGGAGATCGCTTATATAAACCGCACGGTAACCACTAAACAAACAACCAGAAGAGAACCACACATGACAAATAAAGAGAAAACCAAGAGAATGAGCATGCAGAAATACAAAATTGAATTTGCAGTCCGAAAAACAAGGGACAAGAAATGAAGGAAATGCAAAAGAGCCAGAAGATGAACAATAAAATAGCAACATTAAACCCTCATGTATCAATAATCACTCTAAATGTAAATGGATTAAATTCTCCAATCAAAAGACACAGAGTGGCAGGATGGATTAAAAACCAAGATCCAACAATCTGCTGCCTCCAGGAAACACATCTCAGCTCTAAAGACAAACACAGACTCAAAATAAAAGGATGGAAAACAATACTCCAAGCTAATGGCACACAAAAGAAAGCAGGAGTAGCCATACTTATATCAGACAAAGTACACTTCAAGATAAAAAAGGTAATGAGAGACAAAGAAGGGCAATATATAATGATAAAAGGGATACTTCACCAAGAAGACATAACACTTATAAATATCTATGCACCCAATACAGGAGCACCAAAGTACATAAAACAACTGCTAAAAACCCTTAAAGGAGATATTAACAATAACACAATAATAGTAGGGGATCTTAATACCCCCCTTACATCAATAGATAGATCATCCAGACAAAAAGTCAATAAGGAAATAATGGACTTAAACGAAAAACTAGACGCGATGGACTTAATAGATATATACAGAGCACTCCACACAAAAGAAGCAGAGTGCACATTCTTCTCAAGTGCACATGGAACATTCTCAAGGATAGACCATATATTAGGAAACAAGACAAACCTCTTTTCTGATCATAATGCTGTGAAACTAGAAATCAACTGCAAGGAAAAAACTAGGAAAGGGACAAAGATGTGGAGACTAAACAACATGCTACTGAACAACCAATGGGTCGTTGATGAAATTAAAGGAGAAATCAAAAGCTATCTGGAGACAAATGAAAAGGAAAATACACCATACCAACTCATATGGGATGCAGCAAAAGCAGTCCTGAGAGGGAAATTCATAGCAATACAAGCTCACCTTAACAAACAAGAAAATCCCAAATAAATAACCTTAAATTGCACCTAACAGAGTTTGAAAAAGAAGAACAGACAAAGCCCCGAATCAGCAGAAGGAGGGAAATAATAAAAATGAGAGCAGAAATAAATGAAATTGAAACCAAAAAAACAGTAGAAAGGATCAATGAAACAAAGAGCTGGTTCTTTGAGAAGATAAATAAAATTGACAAACCCTTAGCCAGACTCACTAAGAAAAAAAGGGAGAAGACTCAAATAAATAAAATTAGAAATGAAAGAGGAGAAATTACAACAGACACCACAGAAATACAAGGGATTATTAGGGAATACTATGAAAAACTATATGCCAACAAATTGGACAACCTAGAGGAAATGGACCAATTCTTGGACGCATACAACCTCCCAAAACTGAATCAAGAAGAAATAGAGAATCTGAACAGACCAATCACAAGTAAAGAGATTGAAACAGTAATCAAAAACGTCCCAAAAAATAAAAGCCCAGGACCAGATGGCTTCCCTGGAGAATTTTATCAAACGTTCAAAGAAGATTTAGCACCTATCCTTCTCAAACTATTCCAAAAAATAGAGGAAGATGGAATACTTCCCAACACATTCTATGAGGCCGACATCATGCTGATACCAAAGCCAGACAAGGACAATACAAAGAAGGAAAACTACAGGCCAATATCGCTGATGAACATAGACGCAAAAATCCTCAACAAAATATTGGCAAACCGAATACAGCAATACATCCAAAAGATCATACACCACGATCAAGTGGGATTTATACCAGGGACACAGGGATGGTTCAACATCCGCAAATCAATCAACGTGATACACCACATTAACAAAATGAAGAATAAAAACCACATGATCATCTCAATCGATGCAGAGAAGGCATTCCACAAGATCCAGCATCCATTTATGATAAAAACTCTCAACAAAATGGGTAGAGAAGGAAAGTACCTCAACATAATAAGGGCCATATATGACAAACCTACAGCAAACATCCTACTCAATGGGGAAAAACTGAAAGCCATTCCTTTGAGGACAGGAACAAGACAAGGGTGCCCACTCTCACCGCTCTTCTTCAACATAGTACTGGAAGTTCTGACCAGAGCAATTAGGCAAGAAAAAGGAATAAAAGGACTCCAAATAGGCAATGAAGAAGTGAAACTCTCACTATTTGCAGACGACATGATCCTATACATAGAAAACCCCAAAAATTCCATCGGAAAGCTACTAGAAACAATCAACAACTACAGTAAAGTGGCAGGGTATAAAATCAACTTACAAAAATCAATTGCATTTCTATACACTAACGATGAAAAAACAGAAAGAGAACTCAAAAAGACAATCCCATTTACAATTGCAACAAAGAGAATAAAATATCTGGGAATAAATTTAACCAAGGAGGTCAAAGACCTATACAATGAAAACTATAAAACACTATTGAAAGAAATCGAGGAGGACATAAAGAAATGGAAAAATATTCCATGCACATGGATTGAAAGAATAAATATAGTTAAAATGTCCATTCTACCTAAAGCAATCTACAGATTCAATGCAATCCCAATCAGAATCCCAATGTCATTCTTCACGGTAACACAACAAAAACTACTGAAATTCGTATGGGGCAACAAAAGACCCCGAATAGCTCAAGCAATCCTGAGAAAAAAGAACAAAGCTGGAGGCATCACAATCCCTGATTTCAAAATATACTATAAAGCTACAGTAATCAAAACAGCATGGTACTGGTACAAGAATAGACACACAGATCAATGGAACAGAATTGAAAGCCCAGAAATAAAACCACACACCTATGGACAGCTAATCTTCGACAAAGGAGCAAAGAACATACAATGGAGAGAGGGAAGTCTCTTCAATAAATGGTGCTGGGAAAATTGGACAGCAACATGCAAAAGAATGAAAGTAGACCATCTCCTATCACCATATACAAAAATCAATTCAAAATGGATCAAAGACCTGAAAGTGAGACCTGAAACTATAAAACTCCTGGAAGAAAATATAGGCAGTACACTAATTGCGATTGGACATAAAGGGATCCTTTCAGATTCCATGTCTACCCAGACAAGGGAAACAAAAGAAAAAATAAACAAGTGGGACCTCATCAGACTAAAGAGCTTCTACAAGGCAAATGAAACCAGGATCAAAATGAATAAACAACCCACCAGCTGGGAGAAAATATTTGCAAATCGTTTGTCTGACAAGGGATTAATCTCAGTAATATACAAAGATCTCATACAACTGAGCAACAAAAAAACAAACAACCCAATCAAAAAATGGGCACAGGATATGAACAGACATTTTTCCAAGGAAGAGATACAGATGGCCAATAGACACATGAAAAGATGTTCAACATCATTAATCATCAGGGAAATGCAAATCAAAACTACACTGAGATATCACCTTACACCGGTTAGAATGGCTATAATCACAAAGACAAATAACAACAAATGCTGGAGAGGTTGTGGAGAAATGGGGACCCTCATTCACTGCTGGTGGGAATGCAAACTGGTGCAGCCTCTACAGAAAACACTATGGAGAGTCCTCAAAAAATTAAAAATAGAAATACCGTATGATCCAGCAATACCACTCTTGGGCATCTACCCAATGGCCGTGAAATCAACCATCACAAGAGGCGTATGCACCCCTATGTTCATTGCAGCATTATTCACTATAGCCAAGAAGTGGAAGCAACCCAAGTGTCCCTCAGCTGAAGATTGGTTAAAGAAGATGTGGTATATACATACAATGGAATACTACTCAGCCATAAGAAAAGACACAATTGTCCCATTTGCAACAACATGGAAGGACCTAGAGGGTATTATGTTAAGTGAAATAAGCCAGAGAGAGAAGGACAGACACTGCATGAACTCACTCATATATGGAATATAAGTGAACACACGGACAGAGAGAACTGATTGGTGGTTACCAAGGGGAAGGGGGGTGGGGGGGGGCACAAGGGGTGAAGGGTTACATCCACAAGGTGACGGACAAACAAAAATGTACAACTAAAACCCCACAGTGTTATAAACTAAGACATCAATAAAAAATAAAAAAAATAAAAAGACATTGTTCAGAAAATGAAAAGGCAAACTACAGAGTGGGAGAAAAATACTTGCAAAACATATCTGATAAAGGACTTTATCAATATATATAAAAAGTCTTAATAAGAAGATAAATACCTCAATTTAAAAATGGGCAACAGATTTGAATAGACTCTTGACCAAGAAGATATATAAATGGCAAATATCATATGAAAAGATGCACATCATTAGTCATTAGGAAAATTCAAATTAATATCACAAGATACCACCATACACCCACTAGAATGGCTAAAATTTTGAAAAATGAAAATGCCAAATGTTAATAAGGATATGGAGCAACTGACTCACATGTTGCTGATAAGGATGAAAAATGGTACAACGACTTTGAAAAACAGCTTAGTGGTTTCTTATAAAGTTAAAGATACACTTACCGTATGACCCAGCTAGCCCACTCCTAGGTATTTACCCAAGAGAAACGAAAGCATATATTCAGCAAAGACTTAGATATTCATAGTAGCTTTTTCCTAGTAGTCAACAGTTAGAAACAACTCAAGAGTCCATTAACTGATAACTAAATAAACAAACAAATTGTGGCATATCTTTACAATAAATTACTACTCAGCAATTAAAAGGAACCAACTATTCATACAACAAAGATAAATCTCAAAAGTATTATGCTATGTGAAAGATTCTATATACAAAAGACTATGTACTATATGACTCCTTTTATATGAAATTGTAGAAAAGGCAAACATGGTGACAGAAAACAGATCAGTAGTTGCCAGAGACTACAGGTAAGAAGAAAGGACAGACTAACAGGGCACAAGGGAAATTTGGGGGGCTAATTGAAACATTTTATATTATGATTCTGGTGGTCAGATTATACAGATGAATCCATTTGTCAAAATTCAATGAACTATACACTTAAAACAGGTACATCCTATTGTATTTAAATTATACCTTCATAAGGTTTTCTTTAATGGAAAACAGAATAATGTCTAGCATATAATAAGCACTTAATAAATGTTAGCTGAAAATTATTATTTTTATGGCAACCAAAGAAAGGAATGGTTTCATGGAGAGAAAGACTGAGAATTCTAAGAAGCTTTTTTCAAAGATGATATAAATTCAGAAATTTATTTTTAATAAACCCTACTCTATAAGCAGATAATATAAGGGCTTAAAATAAAGATCTGTCATTTAGCTCTAGTTTCTATAAAAAGAGTACTGAGCACAGAGCCAAATGAAGTGTGACTCTCATGAGGTTGGTTCACATCTCTCAGCAGCATTCATGTAGTAAACAGAGCAGATATCACGCTATTTCAAAAACGTGAGTGGTAAGTGATAAGGCAACAACGGAAAACAAGTCAGAACTGAATAACGTCAAACAGGAAGTAGAACATAACACCGAAATTCTAAAAACACTTGAGAGAATCTGAAACTTCTCATTAAACACTTCAAAAATACTTGAAATAAAATGGGAAGCAAAACAGCAAAGTGAGGCTGTCAAATTTTAAATAGTTGCATAAGTGACACTGGGGACTATGCAATCAAGGAACCAAATGAAGCAGATTCTTTCCTGCATCTAGCAGAATCTAGTCTAAGAGTAGCAGAGACCAGGAATAATCACCACTCCTCCCCCGACTCCTTACACACACACACAGACACACACACACACACACATCTTTGAGGATTATAAGTAAAGCAGCTATATAAAGAGAGAGAACTGAATAAGTTCACTTCTTACCCTCTTCTGCTTCATCCTCCTGGGGTGACATTGGACCCCCTCCACTAGTAGGAGTGACTGGTTCCTCCTTCTCAGACTCTCGCTGTAGACTCACCACCTCATATATTGCATCTCCAGCATTGGTATGGCCTTTTCCCTCAGACTGAGAAAGATATAAATATGAGTTTCAATATTAGAAATCCAAAGGAAACACTGAAAGATAGTATTTCAATGGTTCATTAAATAGAGCTGAAATGAAGAGCAGCATGACATGTTTGATCTACAGCATGTCTGAAGTTGAGAAAATTTTAAAACTGCATTGTTCTTCACATGATATTCTAAATGTATGGTTCTTCTAGGATTGTTTTAACCAATACAATGAAACCGACTAACCATTTTGAGAGAATTCAAATTCTTTTTATCAGAAAAACCTGAGACACCACAGACTCTAGGGCAGAGAGACAAGCAAGTGATGCTAGGTTCTCAGGACTGACTACCCTGTACTGAGATACCAGCTACATCTGTCAACTAATTCATGGAAGTAAATAGTTTTTACCTTATAAATGGTTTACATTCTAATAGCCTTAAGGATGAAAAATGAAGGCAACTGCTAATTAACCAACTTAGCATGGCCTACAAAGCCCTAGATAAATGGACCCCTGCCTCTCTCTCCAGCCTCATCTCACACCCAAAGTTTGTTACTGCATTCCAGCCACCCTGGCCTTGTTTCAGCTCCAGGAACCTGTGAATTCTTTTCCAACTCAAGGCCTTGGGACATCCTTTTCTCTCTGCCAATACAGCTTTTCCTCCTGCTCTTTGCTAACTCCCATCAATCTTGATCCTTACCTCTAATGTCACTTCTACAAAAAATCTAAACTAAGTTCCCCATGTTTTTAATTCTCATCATACCATCCTTCCCCTTCACTGTACTTACCACAATATAATTACACACTTATTATTAGATTTATTTGTTTAATGGCTGCCTCATCCACAAGACAGTAAGCACCTAAGCACCATGAGGGCAAGGACCATGTTGATTTTCAATCAGAAATAATACAGTATCTGACATATAGTAGGTACTCAACAAGTATCAGTGAAATGAATGACTAGACTCATGGTAAAACACATGGATTTTGGAGTCAAATAGACCTGAGTCTGAACTAAAATTTCACTACTAATAAGATGTACAGTCTTAGACAAATTACTGAACTTCACTGAGTCACAGTATCTATATCAATAAAATGGAAATAATACCACCCCAAATTGTTAAGAAGATTAAATATAACAAAATTTATAATTTTTAATTATAAAAATATAATTATTTTAATTACTCACTGTTTTTTAAGAATTAATTATGAACCATTAATCAAATTCCAGGTGCATCTTCAAATCACTTAGCAAATAATAAAAGTTAAAATTGTCCACTGCATTAAAAATAGAGAAAAAAAGGGGGCCAGCCTGGTGCCGTGGTGGTGAAGTTTGCGCATCCACTTCGGCAGCCCAGGGTTCATGGGTTCAATCCCAGGCATGGACCTGCACACCATTTGTCAAGCTGTGCTGTGGCAAGCATCCCACATATAGAGTAGAGGAAGATGGGCATGGGTGTTGGCTCAGGGCCAACCTTCCTCAGCAAAAAGAGGAGGACTGGCAACAGATATTAGGTCAGGGCTAATCTTCCTCACACACACACACACATACACACACACACACACACACACAAAGTAGAGGGAAAAAGATGGCCCTAAAAAGTTAAGTGGTTAGGTTTAAATCAACCAAATTTGTATTGCATTTTTATCACATTCAAGAAACAGAGACCTCAATCACTAGAGCAACCACTAAAATAATCATATAAAGAAATATAGTAAAAATGAAACACTAACTAAATGTTCAAATAATCCAAAAGATGGCAGAAAAGGAGAAAGAAAGAAATGAAAAGCAGAAAACAAATAATAAAATGGTAGACCTAAATTCAAACATATCAATAATTATATTAAATATAAATGGCCTAAACCTAAGAATTAAAAAGCAGAGATTGTCATATTAAAAACAAGACACAACTACATTCTGTCTACAAAAAACCCACTTTAAATATAATAATATAGGCAAGTTATAAGTAAAATGAGGGAAGAAGATACACCACGAAAACACTAATTAAGAGAAAGCTGAAGAGACTATATTAATGGATGACAAAGTAGACTATCAATCAAGAAAAAAATCACTGGGGATAAAGAAGGAGATCATACAATGTTAAAAAGACCAATTCAATAAGAATCTTGTAACTGTATGCACCTAACAACAGGGTCTCAGAAATATGAAGTAAAAATTGATAGAAATGAAAGGAGATGGACAAATCCACATTTATAATTGGAGACTTCAAGATTCCTCTCACAGTAATCAAAAGAAAAAGTATACAAAAATTTGGTAAGGTTATAGAAGAACTGAACGTCACAGACAACAAGATCTGATATTTATACACCACTCCACGCAACAATGGCAGAATACACATTCTTTTCAAATGCACATGACACATTCACCAAGACAAACCATTTCCTGGGTATAAAACAAACTTTAAGAAAGGTTTAAAGATCAAAATCCTAAAAAGTATGTTTAGTGACCATAATACAATTAAACTGGAAATCAGCAACAGACATATGTCTGAAATAATTCCTAAATATTTGGAAATAAAATAACACACTTTTAAATAACCCATAGATCAAATTCAAAGAATGCTCAAATTAGAAAATATTTTGAACTGAACAAAAATGAAAATAGAACAAATCAAAATTAGTGGTACACATCTAAATAGTGTATATAGGTAGACTGAGTTATAAATGCTTATATTTGAAAAGAAGCATCCAAAAATCAATAATCTAACCTCCTACCCTAAGAAACTAGGAAAGAAGTGCAAAATAACCCAAAGCAAGCAGAAGGAAGGAAATAAATATAACAGCACAAATCAATGAACGCTGCGGAAGAAAAAATTTAAAAATCAATGAAACCAACAGTTACTTCTTTGAGAATATCAATAAATTGATAAACCTCTAGGTAAACTGACACAGCAAAAGAGAAAAAAGATACAAATTACCAATACCAGAAACAAAAAGAGTGGATATCACTACAGACCCCATGACCCCATTGAAAGAATAATAAAGGAATACTGCAAACAGCCCCATGTATATTAATTGGACAACTTAGACAAAATGGACCAATGCCTTGAAAGCCACAAAATGATATGATCATTTGGATAGTTACACTTATCCAAGAAGAAATAGATAACCTGAAAAATCCTATATCTACTAAACAAATTGAATCTGTAGTTAAAATCTTTCTGAAAATGAAAACTCCAGGCCCATATGGTTTCAATGACAAATTCTACTAAATATTTAAAAAGAAATAACATCAATGCTAAAAAAATATCTTCAAGGAAATAGAAGAAAGAGACCAATTCCCAACTGATTGCACAGGGCCACCATTTCCCCCATACCTAAACTAGAGAAGGTATTACAAGAAAAGAAAACCACAGGCCAATATTCCTTATTAACATAGACAAAAATGCTCAATCAAATATTAGCAAATCTAATCCAGCAATATATACAAAAAATAATATATCATGACCAGTGGGCTTTATCCAGGGAATGCAAAGACAGTTCAACACTGGAAAAACCAATCAATATAATCCACCATATTCACAGACTAAAGATCACATGATCATATCATTTGATGCAGAAAAGGCATTTGAAAAAATTCAGCATTCAAGTTAAAAATTTTCAGAAAATGAGGACTATAAGGGAGTTTTCTCAACCTGGTAAAGTGTATCTATGATAGACCCACAACTAACATCATACATCAATAAAAAGACTGAATGCTTTCCTCCTGAGACTGAAAACAAAGCGAGGACATACACTGTCACCACTCCTACCCAACACTGTATGGAAGTCCTAGCTAGTGCAATAAAGCAAGAAAAAGAAAGAAAAGGCACACAGGTTGGAAAGAAAGGAATAAAACTGTTCTTATTTACAAACAATATATGTCTTTGTCAGGGTTGACAAACTTTTTCTATAAAGAGCTAGATAGAAAATATTCTAAGCTTTGCAAGCCAATATGGTCTCAGTCACAAC
Source organism: Tapirus indicus (assembly GCA_031878705.1). Classification (NCBI taxonomy): domain Eukaryota; kingdom Metazoa; phylum Chordata; class Mammalia; order Perissodactyla; family Tapiridae; genus Tapirus; species Tapirus indicus. The sequence goes on from CM062922.1 coordinate 84,917,240, forward strand.
TATGCAACTCTGCTATTGTGGAAAAGTGTTACAATAGTGGTAAAATATTTCATCTGCACTTAGTTTCCTATACAAGCATAATTTTCTCTACTACTATGATCTCATATACACCTAAACATAGTATCTAGATTGAGTTTCAAATATGGAAATCTTTTTTATAAAAAATACTTTTTATTTCCAATATTCATTATTTTTAGATAACTAAAAATCAATTTGTATTTGTAAAATAAATTCCCTGGTTCATGTTAGAATTATAGCATTTAGTAACATATAAATACATGGTAGGTGCTCAATAAATTTGGTTGACTACACCACATTACAAGGATTCATCACACTTATGCCAATAAACTCTAAAATCTTTTTCAAAATGGTATACTATCATCAAATACAAACTACAATATGCAGTTGTCTCTATACATCCTCTGAAGCCCTGGGTCTCAACACTGGCTATAAATGAGGAAACCAGACCTGGGCTTTTAATATTTTAAACACTAAGGCCTACTAGTCAGAATCTTTAGGGTGGAGTCCAGGAATCTGGATTTTTTTAAAGGGCCACAAGTGATTCCGATACAAAGCTAAACTCGAACTAGTGCCTACAAGACCTCTTTAAACAAAACTGTCTATGTTTAAAAAGTCATAAATCATATAACAGAATCAGTTACTCTAAGCTGCAGATATATACAATCATATGGAAAAAATAAGCTTGCAAGCAGCTTCTATTTGCCTCTGCACAAGTGAAGGTAAAGAAAGCCAATCCTGAACAGAAGTGCCAAGTTAGCAAAACATTTGCCCCCCACAGCCTTTGCTTTTCCCACAACCTTGTAAGTAACCCTCAACCTTGCTAATTTTCATCTTTCTGCAATTTGAACAGTTATTCCTGTTATTCAGTTACTCTTGGTTATTTCTTTCCAGTTTTATTGAGATATAATTGACATATAAAATTGTATAAGTTGAAGGTATAGAACATAATGATTTGATATATTGTATATATTACGTAATAATTACCACAGTAAGTTTAGTTAACATCCATCACCTCACATAGTTACCCTTGGTTACTTACTAACCAATTATACTTTGATTTAAATAGGTTTAAATCAGCATGCATCCTTAAAAGACAATTTTCCCTTTATGCTTTTTAACTGTGTTAGGACTAAGGTATAAAAAAGGGCAGCTACTTCTATCTCCAGCCCAGCTCATGCTCTCTAGAGAAAAAAGAAGAGGTGGCTCACTTTCCTCTACAAAAGGCCAAGCCATAGGAGCTTCTGAGAGCAGATAACTCTGTTATGAACTCCTGTCATGACCTGGAGTCTACCCTTTTCTTACAGACAACCCTTCTCCCTCCAAACTATCCCTCCAATAAAAGCACACGACAGGAAGATGGCCTTTGGAGAATAGATTTGTCGAGAGAGAAGCTTTTTTTCCTTCTTAACACCTGACCTACAGTCTCACTTCAAGTCTCTCTGCCATTATGATTCTGCCTCTCTTTTCACTGTAACTTCCCCTCCTCTACTGTTTTTTGAGATTCCTATCTTTTCTGAATCCTAATTCTATTCCTAGCAGACCCAAAAAAGGCAGGTAAAACACTTAGAACAGTGCTCAACACATATTAAGTGCTATATAAGTGTTACTTCTGGTTACTGTTTTCTGCTGTTAGATAATATAACACTTCGGGGCATGAGATAATCTAACCTGTGGTACAATACGCAAGTAACATTCCAGAATAACTAAGAAGCAAAAGTGGTTTCCACATCCTATTCTAGTGCAACTCTGGAAATCTTCCAGAACAAATAGTTACAATAGTAATAATAATAATGACAGCAACCATTCAATCCTGACAACAACCCAAGCTCATTCATGTCTTAGGAATTTGTGTCAGCTGTTCCCTAGAAAGGTCATTCCCTGGATCTTCATATGGTAAGTTCGTTCTTCTCACTCAGACCTCAGACATTTAAATGTCACCTCCTCAGAGAGGCCTTCCTTGACTACCCAAAACCCACCCAGTCATCAGAGCACTGTTACTATGCGCTATCTTGCCATTTGTTTGCCTGCCTCTCTTCTCATGTATCCTCCTTACATCAGAATGTAAGTGCCAGGAAGCAGGGACTTCATCTGCAGTGTTTACCACTATACCCCCAATGCTTACAACAGTAATTTGTCGTAGAGTAGGCACTTAATAAATGTTCATTAAATGAATGAATTAATAAGTAAACAAGCAAACGACTCTACACAGTAGATACTATTTTTACCTACATTGGACACATGAAGAAGCTTAAGCTCATAAACACAATTACCAAATGGCAGAATGGGGAACTAACCTCATGCCTAGTATCAGAAGCAAATCACTAATATTTTGGCTTACCTTTTTCTGTCACTTTATAGTCTACAAAGTGATAATACAGACATTACCTTATATGCTAAAATACACTCTGCTCTCAATTTCTGCTGTGCTCACAGAAAATGACTCACATGAGTCCCTCAAAGGGACTTCTTTTAACCACTACTTTGTGTCATTCTACTGCTGTGGTCGCTCCCTTTTCTAAATCTCACAGCATTCTGTATATTATTTTCATTTGGTATTTATCATATCCTTCCTTGTAAAATGGTGATTTTTATATATTTCCTTATTAATAGGAGGTGACACAGAGATCATTTGGGGGTAAGGGGTATATTGTCAATAACTTATCCTCACTGGGGCTAGTACCACAGATACTGTAAATTAACTTTGCATTAACTTGACTATAACAGTCATGGAATTATTTATGCTAAAAACTTTTATGTAGCTAATTCAAATGTCATAGAATTTTAGAGATGAAAAAAACTTCAGTAATACTATTAATCCACATTCTTATTTTATAATAGGGAAACCAAGGCTTACAGAGATAAAGGGGCTCCTAATAGGATTTATTTTTTATTATCTATTGAAAACAAGCCTCATCTGACATATTTATTTCATCTATAAACTCAAAACACTTATTTCAGGTACTAAATCCAAACTATATGATACACACTACATATTGATACAGGAGTAGGTGATTCCTTTTCAATCAAATGTAAAATTCTATATGTCTTTTCAGGCCAGATGCTCCAATAAGTAAACACGGCTTAATTTTTTTATTATTATTAGATTTCAAAAATCTTCATCATAGCAGCAACATATTTTTTCAGAAAATTTGTTTTGGTAATCAGATATGCAAATAGAAATTATATAAAGTATTTAAACCTATCAATTCTACAATTTATGTTTTATCTCTCAAGAAATGACAATCTGCACTGAAATATGCCATGCTGGCCTCAAAATGTTCCGGATTTCCTAAACTAATCTAATGTAAATAACATTTCTTAAGGTTATCTTTAAAATGAATATTATATAAACATTTCTTTCTTCATAACATTTTTTCCCAGTAAAAACTACCTCAAATTGTTCTTTGTAGTTTATCACACATCCCCAAAACAAGCAAGAATTCAAGAACCACCTCCTACATGTTTTCACTGCTGCTGACTCTGTTGACCCTTTGAAAATTGAACTCTGCTTTACAATAACTTCATCTAATCATCTAAATCTACTCCTATTTTTCCTGAAACTCTCTATCTTCATTGATGTCTAATTATGAAATAAAAGATCCCTGAGTCCACTGAAGTAAGTGTTGCCTCTTCCAAGGTCCTCTCTGCATATGCTTCCACTCTTTTATGCCTAAAATAACTTGGCTGTTATCAATTTTTACTACATTCTGGCACCAGCACAAAGTAGAAAACATTTTTATGAGGAACAACACACCTAAGAAGGTTGTACACCATTACTGTGAACAAAAGCAGTTACCTCTTCACAGGAAACCATCTCATGTCAAAATGTTGAACAAGTAGTGTTTTAAGAGTAATACAGTCTTACATGCAAGAATATTACCTGGACCTAAAGAAAGTACAACTGACAATGAAATAAGCAAAATTTCATTATTAACTATCAATTATATTGCTAATTCCCCATCATACCCAAGTAGCTCTCTTTGTCACATTACCCTCCAGGAGGTAATAAGCCTTTTATTCTCATATGTTTAATTTTCAACACACTAAAAGAATACAAGTCTTTAGAGAAGAGGGTTATTCCTCACTCACAGGCCACTTGAAAGACAAGGGAGAGGAATGCTAATACTTAATGAAAGGATCCCAAATCACTGTGCTTGACACCTTGCTTTGCTTAGCAAATGACATATTACTTTTTTTTTAATATTGTTTGCATTGGGTCATCCACTTTTTAAAAACAAATTTTTTGTGGTTTTTTTGGTGAAGAAGATTCACCCTGAGCTAACATGTTGTCAATCTTCCTCTTTTTGTATGTGAGCCTCCACCACAGCACAGCCACTGATAGATGAGTGGTGTAGGTCCACGCCCAGGAACAAAACCTGGGCTGCCAGAGGGGAGCACGCAGAACTTAATCACTAGGCCACTGGTGCTGGCCCAACACATTACTGTTAAATACACTGTAAAAGAGAATATACATGTAAGGATTCTCTCCTTTCTGGCTTATAATTTCAAATTTTTAAATGCTAATATTTCAGAATCAATCCCTTTCACTCAACTAATAATTCCTCAAGTTTTCAATGAAGGCCTATAATAAACCACCTATGCTCATTTCAGTACCCAGAAGGAAATACTGCTTTATTCAGTTTTATTTCCTTTGATGTAGTTTCATGATAAGACGCCCTCAACAGTACAATACACAGCAAATTTGAAGTGGTAGTACCTAACTGTTCACAGTGTCTTATAGTTCTTTAGGCTAAATACCACCAGCAGAATATAAAATTATTCTATGATTTTAGAAATTATAAAACAAAGCAAAACAAAACAGAAACACTACTACAAAGGTTGTATTCCAATCAGTTCCCCATCAAAGAATCCTGCCACTAAACACCTTATGGATGATGGGATGTGCAGCATTTATTTTTGGTAATAGGACAAGGAAGAAATAATAGTTCATTAAATTATTTCTTAAGCAATTTATTAGAGTAGCAATAGCTGATGTCACTATAGTTTAGAGTTATGAGTACCTCCCACTTTATCTTTATCTCCACATGAATTCTATCTTGGAGTATTTTAAAACTGTGATTTAAAAAGTCACTTTGAATTGACATGATAAGCACATACAATTTGAAGCAACAGAACTTTTCAAAATTCTAATTTTGTTTTCAGCTGTTTTGGAAGTCCTTCCATACATTTAAAAAAAAAAGATACTATCAAGTGATGCATAATTTCTTTTTTTATTGAGATATAATTGACATACAACATCGTGTAAGGTGTACAACGTGTTGACATGATACATTTATATATTACAATACGATTACCACTGAAGCGTTAGCTGACACCTCTATCACATCACATAATTATTATTTCTTTTTTGTGATGAGAACATTTATGATCTATTCTCTTAGCAACTTTAACGTTTATAATGCAGTATCGCTAACTATAATCATTATGCTGTGCATTAGATCTCCAGAATTTTTTTGTCTACTAGTTGCAAGTTTGTACATAATTTCTTAACTAAACCATTTCAGCAGAATAAAATTAGTTTACATGTAAAATATTTGCTATGCCATTCCTCTAAATGTTGGCAACAAAAGGTTTTCAGCACTTGACCCCATAGTTTGATAGAGTGCTCATTCAGTAGTATCACTAGTAGAAGAGTCTGGCTTCCAAACCCAGGAAAAATATAGAGAGATGGAATTTTCTCAAAAGTCTAATTTTACATATAAGTAAAATGTATCCTAATACTTTGGATTTGTACCCAGCATCTCTTTTGTCCCAGCTGCACAGGGGAGGGGGGGGGCCTCAATCAACTGCAGTCTGACTTCTGCCCCAATACTCCTCTGAAATTGCCCACGTCTTAGAATCTAAAAGCACTGTCTCTCATTTACCAATCAAATCCCTTGTTAACCTCCCTGCAGTAGCTGATGCTGCAGACATTCTCTCCTCCTGGAAACAATTTCCTCTCTTGCCTCTCCTGACCTCATGCTCTTGTGATTTTACCCCTAGATCTGTGCTTACCCTTCCACATTCATTTGGCTCAATCCTCTTCTACCAATCTTTTAAATGTCTGTATTTCCCCAGGCTATATCCTTAGCCCTCTAATCCTCATTCAGCACTTGAGCTGTGGGTGATTTCATCTACTCCTATTCATAATTCTCAAGCATTAACCACTTCTAACATTTTTATTTCCCAAGCTTAGGATACAAATATCCAACTGCCTACTAAACCTAGGAGTCCCACAGGAACGTTAAATTCTGCATATCTGAAACCCCACTAGCTTTCCTCATGAGCCTCAAAACTTTTCTCAGTCAGGAGGATCAAAAACTGCCAGGAGGGGCCGGCCCCATGGCCTAGTGGCTAAGTTTGGCACGCTCCACTTCAGCGGCCTGGGTTTGGTTCCCAGGAGCAGACTTATACCATTCATCGGCAGCTATGCTGTGGCGGTGACCCATATACAAAATAGAGGACGACTGACACAGATGTTGGCTCAAGGCAAATCTTCCTTGGCCAAGAAAAAAACCACCACCAACTGGAAGTAATCCTAGCCTCCTTGTTTTCCCTCAAACTCACATCAAATCAAACACCAAATCTTGTTGATTTTTACTTCCCTAATGCCTCTCAAATACATCTTTTCTACTATCCCCACTACCACCACCTTTCTTCAGGCCATCATCATTTCTTATCTTGGCCACAATAGCCTTCTTACTTCATATTTACTACCTGAAGTATCAACATCACTTTCACTGCTGTCAGAGTGACCTCTCTCAATTATAAATTTAGTGTCATTCACAGCTTAAAATCCTCCTGGCCTGAGGATAACGTCTCTAAATACCTAAGCAAGGTAATGACCTACCTATTCAGAGTATTTAGCCACCATATCCACTGATGCTTCATCAATATCTAATTTCCTACAGATTTTTATCATGTTGCATCAGAGCTTTATGAATTTACCCAATATTGTCTCTGAGTGACACACTGTGCCTTGTCACACTTCAAAAGCCTGACCTTTCTACCAGAGTTATTCATTTATTGATTCATTCATTCATTCATTCATTTTAGGCTGAAGATATAAAGGACTCTGCCCAAAAAGAATACAGACTAGATAGAAGACAAACAAGTAGTCGACTACTATCAATAATAACAATAAGAGCTAACATTTATTGAGCATTTACCAGGGGACAAGCACTGATCTAAAGGGTGTTACAGGAATTCACATTTATTCATCATGACAACTGTGATATTGTGATAGAAATACATTTTGGTGTTCATCCCGGCTCTTAAAACAGCTCCATAAGATAAAGGTGAAAGGAACATCTTTCGTTATAATATTTTGTTTTTGTCCCCAGTTTCTGAAATAGCTCCAGAACACTAAAGGTGAAAGAAGCATCTTCTGTTATTCATAACAAGCCCCTTTCAACCACACCTGAGTTTGCGTTAATGCGATGACTTTTGGAAAGCCCCTAATGATGGGGGCTGGATGCCGGGGAAATCAACCATGAGATTAGAGGGTTAGAACTTTCATCCCACCCCCCCCCAACCTCCAGGGAAGGGTAAAGGGTGGTACTTGAATTAATCACTAACAGTCAACGATTTAATCAATTGTGCCTACATAATGAAGCCTCCATAAAAAAACCTACATGAAGGGGTTCAGAGAGCTTCGGGGTTGGTGCTGGGAGGGTGGCACGCCTGGAGAGGGCATGGAAGGTTTGTGCCCTTTCCCCACACCTTGCCCTATGCATATCTTCCATCTGGCTGTTCCTGAGTTGTATTCTTTTATAATAAACTGGTAATCTACTGAGTAAACTGTTTTCCTGAGTTCTGTGAGCCATTCTATCACATTATCAAATCTGAAGAGGGGGTGTGGGAACCTCCAATTTATAGCCAATTGATCAGAAGCGCAGGTAACAATGATTGGACTTGAGAGTGGTGCCTGACTCTTGAGCGGTGGCAGGGGGGAGGGTGGACGGGGGATAGTCTTATGGGACTGAGCCCTTAACCTCTGGGGTCTGTGCTAACTCCAGGTAGTTAGTGTCATAATTGAATTGTAGGACAAGTAGTTAGTGTCCACCAGAGTTGGAGAATTGATTAGTATGGAAAAAACACCCACCATCTGGTGTCAGAAGTGAAATGGTGTGAACAGTGGTAAAGGAAACAGAGTTTTTTTTAACAACTCTATGAGGTAGTATAATAAAAATCCCCATTTCAGAGATGAGGAGTATCTTACCTAAGGTTAAACATCTAGGAAATCGTAAGCTAGGATACAACCTTAGGAAGATCTGACATCAATCCAAGTGGTAAAAGTGATTAATGAGTACACTTCTGCACTTTGCATATACTTCTACACTTGCATGTATCACCTAGTAGTATAATATTTTTACCACTACATTCTTCACTCCTTAAGGACAGAGAACATTTATTATTCATTCATGTATCCCCAACATCTAGCATAATGCCTATCATGTTGTAAGCACTCAATAAAAGTTTAATAAACTAAACTAAGCACTGAAAATCATTTCTAAAATGAATACTTACATCTCAGCAAAACTATAAAATAAGTGATACAGGCTTTTGGCCCTTTCTCCTCAATTTAGTAAAGAGTCAAGCAGGAATGCCCCTAATTTCTTAATCTTGACCCCTACTAAAGCCTAGCCTAAAGAAAGAGTCTTATTAACTCATTAACAATGAGGACAATATGACTGGTAAAAGTTATTAAGGTCTATTTCCTGGGGATATTGGCATTTTAACAGCTAGCAAAGCTTTAAGACAGAGGAATCAGCATCTAATAGTAAAATACCAGATGTTCATTAGCATTAGAAAGGCTTTTGGAGCAGGGATCTTTTTGGCAAGCAGTTTTCAAATGACTCCATCTAAGCACAGTGCTCCTCCCAGATCAGCATCATACATTACGGAATTTCAGCAGCTAAGAGCCTGTTTTCCTAGATGAGTAACAGGAGGTGCACTACCAATGTTTCAAATGTTACAAGTCCTTAGATTTACTTTATAAACTCTTCATATATTGTATATCTAATGTAATTAGTGATGTCAACAGTCAAAGATGATGCAAGTAAAGAAATGACAAGTTTAAGTGAAATACAGTAAAAATGACCAGTACTCACATAGAAAAGTTCTCAGGGAAAAAAAAAAAAAACCCAATTTTAATGTTACGACTAGCTTATTTTCCATTTCGTATAAAATTACACAAGGATAAGTTTTAGGGCCAAACTGCTTAGGTTTAATTCCTAGTCTACTACCTAATAACCTTCCTGTGCCTAACTGCTTATCTAAAATATGGGGATACAAATGGTACCTATACCTCAATAGAGTTGTACTGAGGATTACGTAGGTTAATCCACATAAAATGCCTAGAACTAAGTACAGCATATAGTAAACTCTACTATTGCTTATGGTAATAGTTGTAGACGCTGCTGTTGTTCCTTCCAACAAGAACAGAGAGATCTCATTGAATATATGAAGTACTGAGTAGAGATCACAGAAAAACCTTATCACAGAATTTAACAGAATTGACATTTACAGAACACCCAACTCAACACAACTGCGGAATACACATTCCTTACAAGTATTCTTGGAACACTCACCAAGATAGATCATACACTGGGTCATAAAGTAAGTCTCAACAATTTAAAAGGATTCATATCACACAGAGATGTTCTCTGTTCAGAATGAAACAAAATTGGAAATCAACAGAAAGATATCTGGAAAATTCACAAGTATTTGGAAATTAAACAATACACTTCTAAACAACCCATACATCACAGAAGAAACAATGCAAGAAATTGGAAAATATTTCAAATCAAATGAATATATAAAATATCAAGTTTTAATAGTGCAGCTAAAGCAGTTGTTAGAGGGAAAGTTATAACCTTAAAAATGAAAAGGCATTAGAAAAAAGGTAAAAAAAAAATCAGTGATTTAATCTTCAGATGAAGAAACTAGAAAAAAAGAAAAACAAGTTAAATCCCAAGCAGGAAAAAAAAGGAAATAACAAAGAAACAAAAGGAATCCAAGAGTAACAGAAAAACAATAGGGAAATCAACCCAAAATCTGGCTCTTTGGGGTAAAAAAAGTCAATAAAATTAATAAACCTCTAGCTAGGCTGGTAAAAAATAAAAGCAAGAGAGAATACATAAATTACCAATATCAGGAATAAAAGCAGATCCTATAGATCCTAAGACATTAAAAAGAAAATAAGGCAATATTTTAACCAATAAATTAAATATTCTTGATTGAATGGAAAGTTCTTTGCAAGACACAAATCATCAACAATAACTCAAGAAGAAATAAAATAATAATAAACAGAATAACATTATACCTACCAAAGAAATTAAATTCATAACTAAAAGCCTACCCACAAAATAAACTATAGGCCCAGATGGTTTCACTGGTGAATTGTATCCAACATTTAAGGAAGAAATAATATAATCTTAGATAAATACTTCAAGCAAAGAGAAGAAACAATTTCCAAGTCATTTTGTGAGGACAATATTACACTAACACTAAAACCTGACAAAGACATTACAAGAAAACTACAGACCAATATCCCTCATGAAAATAGACATAAAGATCATTAATAAAATATTACTAATTCAAGTCTGGCTATATATAAAAAGAATATTTTCATGACTGATAATATAAAAAGAATACCATCATGGGGCCGCCCGGTGACGCAGCGGTTTAGTCTGCACTTTGGCAGCCCGGAGTTGGCGGGTTCGATCCCGGGAGCCAGCCGACGCAATGCTTGTAAGCCGTGCTGTGGCGGTGTCCCATATAAAGTGGAGGAAGATGGGCATGGATGTTAGCCCAGGGCCAGTCTTCCTCAGCAAAAAGAGGAGTATTGGCAACTGATGTTAGTTCAGGGCTGGTCTTCCTCACCAAAAAAAAAAAGAATACCATCATGGTATTAGGACAAGTGGGGCTTAACCTAAAGAAAGCAAGGCTGGCTTAACATTCGAAAAAAATTAATGAATGTCATTCAACATAGTAACAGGGAAAACTTCAATATATGCAGAAAAAACATTTGATAAAGTCCAACACTGTTCATGGAAAAAAAAGTCAGCAAGGCAAGAAAAAGAAATTAAAGCATTCAGATTGGAAACAATGATTAGAAAACAAATTGTCTTTATATATTGACGACATGGTCATGTATATAGAGAACCCTAAGGGATCTATAAAAACTAATAAGTGAACTTAGCAAGGTTGTAGGAAATAAGGTCAATATACAAAAATCAAATGTTTATCTATATTCCAGCAGTGAACAATCAAAAACTAAAATTTTTTAAAATACAATTTTTAGCTGTATAAAAATATGGAATACTTAGAGATAAATTTAACAAAATATGTATAAAACTCATATACTAAAAATGATATAACATTGCTGAGAGGAATAAAAGGAGAGCTAAATAAATGGAATGAAATACCATGAGATATGCCATGTTCACTGATTAGAAGATTCAGTGTTGTTAAGATGGCAATTCTTCCCAAAGTGATATACAGACACAAGGCAACCTCAATCCAAACCTGGGCAGACATTTTTCTACAAAGTGACAACTAATTCTAAAGTGCAAATGAAAATGCTAAGAACATGTAACAGACAAAACAATTCTGAAAAAGAAAAAGCCTGAAAAACTTATGACACCAGATTTTAAAATACACTATAAAGTTATAGTGGTCAGGACTGTGTGGTATTGGTATATGAACAGACCTAAAGATCAATGGAACAGAATACAGAGTCCAGGAAACAGACCTCCAAATCTATGGTCAATTAATTTTGGACAAAGGTGACAAGCTAATTCAACAGATAAAAGACAGTCTTTTCAACAAAGGATGATGGAACAACTGTATATCCACACGAGAGAAAGGTGGGAAGAGGACCTTGAGCCTGATTTCATGTCATACATAAAAAATAACTCAAAATGGATCATAGGTTGAAAACTATAAAAACTCTAGAAAAAAACATAAGAGACTATCTTCACAATCTTGAGGTAGGCAAAGATTTCTTAGATGTGACACAAAAAGCACAAAAAATAAAATAAAATATTGATAAATATGATCATTAAAATAAAAACTTCAGCTCTTCAAAAGGCATTGTTAAGAAAATAAAAAGGCAAGCCAACATTGGGGGAAAATATTTGAAATACATGTATCTGGCAAAAGACATATTCAGAATATATAAATAACTCTTACAACTCAATAAACAAACAAAAAGTGGGCAAAAGATTTGGATATTTTATAACGAATATATACGAATGAACAATAAGCACAAGAAAAGATGCTCAAAATCATTACTCTAGGTGAAATGCAAATTAACACTGCAATGAGGTATATCTATGGACGCCGAATCCATAAGACTAGCTAAAATTTAAAAGACTGACTATTTAAAATACTAAGTGTTGACAACGATGAAGAGAAATTGGAACACACATATATTGCCAAAGGAAAAACAAAGTGGTCAAGCACTTTGGAAAACAGTTTGGCAATTTCTTATAAAGTAAACACTTAGCATATGACATAGCAATTCCTCTTCTAGGTATCTATCCAAGAGAAATGAAAACCCATATCCACACAAAGACAGGTACATGGCAGCTTTAATCATACCCACCAAAGACTGGAAACAACTCAAATTTCCAACAACAGATAAATGGATAAACAAATTGTGGTATATCCTTACAAAGGAATATCATCTAGCAATACAAACGGATGAACTACTAACACACACAACACGGATGAATCTCAAAAACATTAATATGAAAGGAGCCTTACACAACAAAGTAGATAGTGTACAATTCCAGTTATCTGAAACTCTAGAAAAGACAAATCTAATCTATAACGATAGAAAATAGATGAGTGCTTGCATGAGGTTGAGCATGGGGAGGATTGACTGGGATGGGCATGATGGAACTTTTTAAGAGGGATGGAAATATTGTATATCTTAATTTTGGTGTGGTTATTCAAGTATATAAATTTGCCCAAACTCATCAAAATGTACAACTAAAATGAGCACATTTTATTGTGTGCTAACTATACCTCAATAAAGCTGGTTTAGACAAAACCCCTTAACATGGACTAACAAGTCTCACATGATCAGGAACCCAGCTTCCTCTCATCATCAACTATTGTTCTCCCCTTTTCTGTGCTCCCTAGTCTTCCTAGCTTTCTGGGCATTTGCACATGCTGTTCCCTACTTTAACCTAATTAATTTCTACTCCTCTGTCAGGCCTCAAGTCAAAGGGCTTTCTCGGAGAAATTTTCCCAGACCTCCTAGATTCAGTCCCCTTGTTACATGCTCTCCTTGCTCCCTGTGAGTAGAAAATGAATGAAATAAAAATGCCATTTGGCCCTGAATGGACACTAATTAGTGTAAGTCATACTTTCATACACCCCCACAGCCCACAGATAAACTCCTACTATATTTGAGAGCAGGAAAGCTGGCAAGAAAAAATAATTTGGGGACAGGAAATCCCATCTAGTTTGGTGTTGCCCCCCAGGAGTCTGATCTAATCGTGTTTGAGCACAGGACTAGTTCTGGATTTTTTCATAAGTACAATAATCCCAGAATAAAATAGTTCTAGATGTCTAAGTCCAAATCACTCAAAACTGAAACTAACCCATTCTCTCCTGAATCCTTTATACTAGGAATGTCCTGGATCCAGATTTCCCTAGGCAACCCTAAACTGCATAAAATGCTCACCTAATTCCTTCTTTTTACCAACACTGTCTAGTCTAGAGTAACATCTCCGGATTACTATCAATAGCCACAAACCAACCCAGTCTCTGGAGTACAGAAAGAAGCTCGTCTGTCCTTACAGCAGCATAGTCTGACATAAGGTAAGGAGTTGTGGTCTCAGCTCTTGCAATAATTACACATATAAATTTGGACAATTCATTTAACTTCTCTAGATTTCAACATTTTCATATTTTATTATTTCTGCTCAGGCCAGGTATATCTTCATATGAAGACAACTCAACAACCCATATTCCATAGCTTTTCACACTGAAGTTAGAAATCATCTTTGTCATATTTGATATTCATTTAAGTCAGTTTCACATTTTATAAAGCTAAATATTACAAGTGAATCTAATTTAATCTTTTTAATTCCCATGAAATGGCCTCATGTAGTATTTTTAACTTTTTACTGCTAAGAAAATTCTCATCTCATGGTATTTACTGCTCAGTCACTCCACATCAGCAGTTTTAAAAATCTGAAAATAACCTTTCATAAAAATCCACTCTAATATATATTCTTGAAACTTACATAAATCTATATCTAGCACTCTTGTTTATCTTGCCATATGTATTATATATATATGAAAAAGGTAACTGTTTTGGGAAAAAGCTAACTTTTTATCAGGTCTCAAGGAGGAAGAATTCACATCATAATAATCTATTAATTGTCACCAGAAGAATGACAACCACTTTCTATACAGCTCCTTTATCTACTCTTATACAACTCTGAATAATCCTTTGGCTTAAAATGACAAATAAATTGATAGTCATAACAATTAAGCTACTTTAAAAAAAGGAAAGAAAAGAAGGAAGGGAAGGATGAAAATATCTCATAAAATAAGAAAAGATGCTCAGGAAATTAAAATTTTGAATATTGTTCATATAATCTTCATTACAATAGGCTACAGGAAATAAAACAGTCTATATGGTAATAAGAATTGTGTTAAACCACAGCTCCAATAATTTTATGAAAGATGAAAACCACAATGATTTCAAGTATTCTAGTATATGAAGCCTGAGTTTTTTTAAATGACAGGTTTTATACCATGAAAATGGATAAGTGGCTTCTGTATTTGTTCACTGTGCCAATGCTTGCTTTTACCACATTACATTTCGCATATTACAGTATATAAAGTAGAAAGCATTTTTAAGCTTGGGAGAGTGGGAGTACTAAACCGTATATAAAGTATTTCCATTATTCAAATAGAGCATTTCACCCTGATTTCGCAAAAGAGACACTATTAGAATTCAATTTTTTTTCAGGTACCTTCTTCCTTCACTACAAAACAAAATCATGCATTTATTAAATGATTACCTACTAACATTGCCTGATTTAGGGATGTGACAGAAACCCTAATTTTGCTCATTAAACATTAAAATAATTTTACAACCTTACTGACAAGTCAAACAATATATTCATATATTATAGGTAGAAATAACTACGATAATTAAGTATTACTTGCAAATTTTTATTATAACTCTATAAAGATATGCTATTTCTGTGCCCTGTCTTTTTGGTTTTAAATAATTGTATGTAAAAGGATGAAAAGTTGTTTTAAATATAGAATCAATATTTACAGGCACACATTACAGGTCTCTAAAAAAAAAGTATGTAATTAACACAATAGCTGTTTTTAATTTTTTTAACTCACATTACCTAGATGTGGATTTTTCAAATACTCTATGAGTTGACTCAAAACATGATTTGATCATTTGAGGAATTTTATTGCTACTTAGGAATTATCTTGGCATTAAAAAAGAATGGTAGGGGGATGTCAGCATCATGGCGGAGTGAGATACCCTCTTTGAATCTCTGCCCCCTAAGACACAATGAAAACATCATTTGCATTCCAACAGAGGTCAATCAAACACTACAAAGGACTTTTAAGGAACCCCTGCTGCCATACATCAGACAGTGGAGACACGGGAAGCCGCAAAGGACGTGAGGAGAGGTACGAAGTTTTACTTCCCCTCCCCAATCAATCGGCAAAGACAGACAGCGCAGCTCGCATACAGAGGAGGGAAGGGCGGCCCTCTGCAGGGAAAACTATCACCCTCCAGGTGCTCTCACAGACTGTCAAGAGATCCCCACCGGGAAGTGACAACGGACTGTTTCGGGGTGTGGCAAACGCCCCAAGAGAGCCAGAAAGGAAACTCCTGAGTTGAGCAGGAGAAAGAGAGAACCCCTCCCCTCACACGCCCGGCATTTCAGCATAATCCCTCTGGGGACTGCAGCGGGCTCAGAGCACACCGCTCACGATCTCCATCCAGTGGCAGCAGGTGGAAACTGCAAGATCAACTTCAAGATGAAAGGAAAAAGTAAAGGCGTGGGATCCATGCAACGGTTTGTTATGTCTACAGACCAAAAGGAAAATGACAAACACCCAGAAACAAACCCTGAAGGCACAGAATTTGATAACCTGAATGACAGAGAATTCAAAATAGCTATCACAAACAAACTCAACGAAATACAAGAGAACACACAGAATCAAATCAACGAATTCAGGGATTTCATCACAAAACAGACTGAAACCATAAAGAAAAACCAATCAGAATTATTGGAGATGAAAAACAAAATGAACGAGATAATGGAAAAAAATGGAGTCTTTAAAGAGCAGAACAGACAATATGGAAGAACAAATTAGCATTATCGAGGATAGCCACTCAGAAATGCTCCAGATAGAGGAGGTGAGAGAGCTAAGACTAAAAAAAAAATGAAGAAATTCTTCGAGAAATATCAGACTCAATGAGGAAAAGCAACATAAGGATAAGAGGTATTCCAGAAGGAGAAGAAAAAGAAAAGGAGCAGAGAGTTTGTTCAAAGAAATAATAGCTGAGACCTTCCCCAACCTAGGGAACGAGAGGGAAATAACAGTGAATGAAATCAACAGATCACCTAAATAAATAAACAGGAATAAACAATCATCACGACACATAGTAGTAAAGTTGACAAGATTTCGCAACAAGGAAATAATATTAAGGGCAGCTAAACAAAAAAACAAAATAACATACAAAGGAAACCCCATCAGGCTCTCAGCTGATTTGTCAACGGAAACTCTACAGGCTAGGAGAGACTGGAATGATATATTCATACTCATGAAAGACAAAAACCTTCAGTCAAGAATACTTTATCCAGGAAAAATGTCCTTCAAATATGAAGGAGAAATAATAACTCTTCCTGATAAACAAGAGCTAAGACAGTTCATCACCACAAGACTCCCACTACAAGAAATGCTCAAGAAGGCCCTTAGGCCTGAAAAAAAACAAATGAGAAAGGGGATACAAAGATTTCAGCAAGGAGAAAAGCAAGCAGACTAAACCAGAACAAACTACAGTTGGATAACATCAAAAATTAATTCAAGCTCATCACTGGAAACACACATTCACGACACAAGATGGAATAAGTAGCGACAACAACAAATAAGGAGGGGAAGAGAAAAGGGATTGAATCGACCCAGCCTAAGGAAACAGGAGGCATCTGAAAATGTACTATCTTCCAGGAGATCTCTTATATAAATCTCACAATAACCACTAAACAAATAACCAGAAGAGAACCACACATGACAAATAAAGAGAAAACGAAGAGAATGAGCAAGCAGAAATGCCAAACTGAATCTGCAGTCCGAAACACATGCAACAAGAAACGAAGGAAATGCAAAAGAACCAGAAAATGAACAATAAAATACCAAGATTAAACCCCCATATATCAATAATCACTCCAAATGTAAACGGATTGAATTCTCCAATCAAAAGACAGAGAGTGGCAGGATGGATTAAAAACCAAGATCCAACAATTTGCTGCCTCCAGGAAACACATCTCAGCTCTAAAGACAAACACAGACTCAAAATAAAAGGATGGAAAACGATACTCCAAGCTAATGGCAAACAAAAGAAAGCAGGAGTAGCCATACTTATATCAGACAAAGTACACTTCAAGATAAAAAAGTTAATGAGAGACAAAGAAGGGCAATATATAATGATAAAAGGGACACTTCACCAAGAAGACATAACAATTATAAATATCTATGCCCCCAACACAGGAGCACCAAAGTACATAAAACAACTGCTGAAAAACCTAAAAGGAGATATTAACAATAACACAATAATAGTAGGGGATCTTAACACCCCCCTTACATCAATGGATAGATCATCCAGACAAAAAGTCAATAAGGAAATAATGGACTTAAATGAAAAACTAGACGCGATGGACTTAATAGATATATACAGAGCACTCCACACAAAAGAAGCAGAGTGCACATTCTTCTCAAGTGCACAAGGAACATTCTCAAGGATAGACCATATATTAGGAAACAAGACAAACCTCTTTTCTGATCATAATGCTGTGAAACTAGAAATCAACTGAGAGGAAAAAACTGGGAAAGGGACAAAGATGTGAAAACTAAACACCATGCTACTGAACAACCAATGGGTCGTGATGAAATTAACGGAGAAATCAAAAGCTATCTGGAGACAAATGAAAAAGAAAATACACCATACCAACTCATATGGGACACAGCAAAAGCGGTCCTGAGAAGGAAATTCATAGCAATACAAGCCCATCTTAACAAACAAGAAAACTCCCAAATAAATAACCTTAAACTGCACCTAACAGAATTAGAAAAAGAAGAACAGACAAAGCCCCGAATCAGCAGAAGGAGGGAAATAATAAAAATCAGAGCAGAAATAAATGAAATTGAAACCAAAAACACAGTAGAAAGGATCAATGAAACAAAGAGCTGGTTCTTTGAGAAGATAAATAAAATTGACAAACCCTTAGCCAGACTCACTAAGAAAAAAAGGGAGAAGACTCAAATAAATAAAATTAGAAATGAAAGAGGAGAAATTACAACAGACACCACAGAAATACAAGGGATTATTAGGGAATACTATGAAAAACTATATGCCAACAAATTGGACAACCTAAAGGAAATGGACAAATTCTTGGAAGCGTACAACCTCCCAAAACTGAATCAAGAAGAAATAGAGAATCTGAACAGACCAATCACAAGTAAAGAGATTGAAACAGTAATCAAAAACCTCCCAAAAAATAAAAGCCCAGGACCAGATGGCTTCCCTGGAGAATTTTATCAAACATTCAAAGAAGATTTAGCACCTATCCTTCTCGAACTATTCCAAAAAATAGAGGAAGATGGAGTACTTCCCAACACATTCTATGAGGCCAACATCATCCTGATACCAAAGCCAGACAAGGACAATACAAAGAAGGAAAACTACAGGCCAATATCACTGATGAACATAGACGCAAAAATCCTCAACAAAATATTGGCAAACCGAATACAGCAATACATCCAAAAGATCATACACCACGATCAAGTGGGATTTATACCAGGGACACAGGGATGGTTCAACATCCACAAATCAACCAACGTGATACACCACATTAACAAAATGAAGAATAAAAACCACATGATCATCTCAATAGATCCAGAGAAGGCATTTGACAAGATCCAGCATCCATTTATGATAAAAACTCTCCAACAAGATGGGTATAGAAGGAAAGTACCTCAACATAATAAGGGCCATCTGTGACAAACCTACAGCAAACATTCTACTCAATGGGGAAAAACTGAAAGCCATTCCTTTGAGGACAGGAACAAGACAAGGGTGCCCACTCTCACCGCTCTTCTTCAACATAGTACTGGAAGTTCTGGCCAGAGCAATTAGGCAAGAAAAAGGAATAAAAGGACTCCAAATAGGCAATGAAGAAGTGAAACTCTCACTATTTGCAGACGACATGATCCTATACATAGAAAACCCCAAAAATTCCATCAGAAAGCTACTAGAAACAATCAACAACTACAGTAAAGTGGCAGGGTATAAAATCAACTTACAAAAATCAATTGCATTTCTATACACTAACGATGAACCAACAGAAAGAGAACTCAAAAAGACAATCCCATTTACAATTGCAACAAAAAGAATAAAATATCTGGGAATAAATTTAACCAAGGAGGTAAAAGACCTATACAATGAAAACTATAAGACACTATTGAAAGAAATCGAGGAAGACATAAAGAAATGGAAAAATATTCCATGCACATGGATTGGAAGAATAAATATAGTTAAAATGTCCATTCTACCTAAAGCAATCTACAGATTCAATGCAATCCCAATCAGAATCCCAATGTCATTCTTCACGGTAATACAACAAAAATACTGAAATTTGTATGGGGCAACAAAAGACCCCGAATAGCTCAAGCAATCCTGAGAAAAAAGAACAAAGCTGGAGGCATCACAATCCCTGATTTCAAAATATACTATAGAGCTACAGTAATCAAAACAGCATGGTACTGGTACAAAAATAGACACACAGATCAATGGAACAGAATTGAAAGCCCAGAAATAAAACCACACACCTGTGGACAGCTAATCTTCGACAAAGGAGCAAAGAACATACAATGGAGAGAGGGAAGTCTCTTCAATAAATGGTGCTGGGAAAATTGGACAGCAACATGCAAAAGAATGAAAGTAGACCATCTCCTATCACCATATACAAAAATCAATTCTAAATGGATTAAGGACCTGAAAGTGAGACCTGAAACTATAAAACTCCTGGAAGAAAATATAGGCAGTACACTAATTGATACTGGTCATAAAGGGATCCTTTCGGATTCCATGTCTACCCAGACAAGGGAAACAAAAGAAAAAATAAACAAGTGGGACTTCATCAAACTACAGAGCTTCTACAAGGCAAATGAAACCAGGATCAAAATGAATAGACAACCCACCTGCTGGCAGAAAATATTCGCAAATCGTTTATCCAACAAGGGATTAATCTCTGTAATATATAAAGAACTCATACAACTGAGCAACAAAAAAGCAAACAACCTGATCAAAAAATGGGCAGAGGATATGAACAGACATTTTTCCAAGGAAGAGACACAGATGGCCAGTAGACACATGAAAAGATGTTCAACATCACTAATCATCAGGGAAATGCAAATCAAAACTACACTAAGATATCACCGGACACCCGTTAGAATGGCTATAATCACCAAGACAAACAACAACAAATCCTGGAGAGGTTGTGGAGAAACGGGAACCCTCATTCACTGCTGGTGGGAATGCAAACTGGTGCAGCCTCTATGGAAAACAGTATGGAGAGTCCTCAAAAAATTAAAAATAGAAATACCGTATGATCCAGCAATCCCACTCTTGGGCATCTACCCAATGGACATGAAATCAACCATCAGAAGAGGCTTATGCACCCCTATGTTCACTGCAGCATTATTCACTATAGCCAAGAAGTGGAAGCAACCCAAGTGTCCCTCGACTGATGATTGGTTAAAGAAGATGTGGTATATACATACAATGGAATACTACTCAGCCATAAGAAAAGACACAATTGTGCCATTTGCAACAACATGGGTGGACCTAGAGGGTATTATGCTAAGTGAAATAAGCCAGAGAGAGAAGGACAGACTCTGCATGAATTCACTCATATATGGAATATAAATGAACACCCGGACAGAGAGAAGTGATTGGTGGTTACCAAGGGGAAGGGGGGTGGGGGGTGGGCACAAGGGGTGAAGGGTTACATCCACATGGTGACGGACAAACAATAATGTACAACTAAACCCCCCAGTGTTATAAACTCTTAAGATATCAATAAAAAAAATGGTAGAAAAAATATATATAATTATGTGAAAACAACAAAAAGGTCCTACCTGTTTCAACCTCATGAAGAAAGTCTCCGTAAAAGTCTTTCTGCTGAAATACCAAAATCGCTCATTTGCAGGGTACACACGTACTACTGTCTCCAAGAGAAAGCGGACAGGCTCCACGACCTCCGTGACTACCATATCCACTGCCACTGTCATGTACACTCGTTTATCTGTAGTAGAAATGTTCTGTGTTTTATGCTGGCTTTATTATTACTTGATTATCTAAGAAAACAAAGTTTCCCCACCTATGAAAGAACTAAGGTTTTTCACAATCATGTTACCTTCTGTGTTTAATTTTAAATGTTTCCTGTCACTTTGATTAAATAGGTAACCAATTATTCTGAGTATGTTTCTCAACAAACACACATGACCCTATCTTAATCAAGCATCCAATCTCATCTGACAATTTTTTCTTCCCCAAATCAGGTCCTTAATGTAAAAAATAAAGTTTTCAAGATGTCTTTTACACTAAAACTACCTTTTGGATATCCCAGGAAACCCCTGGAAAATCACTAAGATTTCCCCTTTCATCTTATAAAAGATACTAGAATTTATGTTTGTTTGATGAGTTGCTTAGGAAAGATTGTAAAATCAGAAGAGATGTTCAACCTCCACTATGCTAAACTGTACAGGAAAATGTTATTAAAATGAATATTTCAATGTTATATGCTATAAGGAAAGTCTCTGGAGATTTGCCAGTACTCTCATTGTCCATGATATATATTTACCCTCAGGAAATCACTGATCAGAGCTCTAAGGAAATAGCTCTGTGCTGAGATATACATATAGAGTCCTGGCAAGTGCTTTTAGACAACAAGAGTATACTGTTATCAGTCAAATTTTCAGTTATTATTTTAAACGTTTACTTGGCCACAGCTTTCCTTTAATTTGAATCTAGAATCTTTTAGGACCATGTCTACTGGTTTTCTTCAGTTTCACAATGATAGGTTGAAATATGCATTTCATTTTATTTACCCTGTTTGAGATTCACTGGGGTTTCTGAATCTGTGACTTGTTATTCCATACCATTTTGTCAACTCTTTGTTACTTTAAAGTCTTTTTAAAACTTATTTTGCCCACCATTTTTCAGTTCTCAGTTAAAGGAAAGATAAATAACCAAGGCCCACCATTAGAAGAAAGCTTCAAGACTGTTTTTTTAAAACATTATACAATATTTATACTCATCAACTACACTTCTATTTATAACATCAAATTCAACAAAAATTGTATTACATTCTTAACCAAATACAAGCATTCAACCTGCCAATTCGAGAGAAACTAGGATTCTCTAGATATTGTACTTGACCCAGAAGACCTTAAAGTCTAAGGGAAGTAACGCAGAGTAAAAGAGAATACCACAAAACTCAGAATATAATACATAAATTGGTGTAGTGAAAAAATTCAAGACATTTCATTTCTCAGGGCTTCATCATCTTCTGTAAAAACCAAACTGTGATTCATGAATCCTCTGAATAATTTATAATCTCAAGGACACCATTTGGAAATTTTAGAAATCAGGTCAACACTTTTGTGTGGCATATGAAATGATTTTAAATTTAAAATACATAATCTTTGGATCAGAAGATTATTGTAATATAGTATTACATTAAGTTTATTTTAATAGAACAAATTTTAAGATATATTACCTTTTATTTGAGGACCAAATGTGTATTAAAATACAAAATGAAACTGAACCATGTGTTACGTTAAAAACATAAAAACCATTTTTATAAACTTATTTTTTGAAATTCCAATATTTTACTCTTCAAAATTACCAACTGGCTTATTTTTCTCATTTTTGTGTTTTCTTTCTGAATAATTACAAGAAACAAGTTTACAAGCCTGTCTCCAGAAATAACAAATTGTGGGTATAAAAATTATTTATTCCTAATATATGAAAAGCTCAATTTTATATAATCATCATTATTTTTCTCTCTTTTTAGCCCTCATTTGGAAATAGACAGCTTCATGTATGATCAAATGTGTGCAATTTATGGAACTGGTAAATACTCCCCTTAAGGAAATTTGAGAATAATTATCATTTTAATGTCCTTCATTAATATATCATATTTCCATATCAGTATTCACTAATATTGCCATTTTTAACCAAAAGTCTACTGTGGGTATAAACTAAAGAATGTAAGACTAAAGATCAAACAAACTGATCCATTATTTTCTCAATATAAATAATCAGTTGAATGACAGTAAAGCATTTAGTGTAAGATTATAACTCATGAGGTAAAATTTTAAATTTTAGTTTAAAGGCAGAAAAAGGTTTTTTTTTGCCTTTAGTGAAAGGGCAAAAAAACATAGGCAATTAACAGATATCTGGATAAAGTAGGAATAAAAATAAACAACATGGGAAAAATGACAAATGTGACTATTTACCACTTATAAATCCTGTCCAACACTAGACATGTCAAAATGAAAAGGTGAACAACTAGGAAAAAAAGTGTTTGCCACAGATGAAATCCTTAATATACATTATTAAGATTCCAAAAGTCAAAAGAGTGGCACAAATAATTAATAGATGAAAAAATATAAGTAATCTATAATATAATTTAAAAAGTTAAAATACTTATCAAAGATATGCAAAATTCCAGAATTTGCTTTCATCATTTATTTCTCCCCAAATAAAACAACTGTATAATGACATATGAAACACAAAGCCCAAATACTTTCTACATAATCTAACAGAATTAATTCACTTGTCTTTTGGGGGGATTCTTTTGAATAGGGAGGTTTTTTCCATAGATGCATAAAGCATGAAAAGGAACTTCGAATTCAAAATAAGAATAACTCCATTTTAAATGAGCACCAAAATTTTTTTAAAACAACATTATCCATAATGTAAAATTTAAAGCAAATAATAAGGAATCTTTTAAGAAAACTCACCTTTTGGGGTTTCTTCATTAAGTGCCAGAAATATTGGTGCATTGGGGTTCCACATGCCAGTGATAACATAAGCTCTCCCATCATAGCTCTTTCCCATGGATTCCTGTAAAAGTTCAAACAGGAATCACTGAGAATATACATATCAAGAGAATCATTGTTTTAAATTATAAGTATATCTTACCGTAAGCAATCCAATTTGTCAAAATTTGGATTTACAATCAAACAGGGGATTTATTTTCTTTCTAAGTTTTTTTCACCCCACAGAGCATTTCTTTAAATATTAAATTCTCCTATGGCTTTCTTCAAACAGAGTTTCTATTTAGACACATGTACTTCTTGGATAAAAGAGGTATATTGCTGAATCACAAAAACATAACATTGCTATAAAGTTATATTTAACTTGATCTTAGGCTGGTTGTCAAAATCTATGCTTACACATACAAGGATGTACATAGTTTCTATTAGAACTACAGATCTCACTGAAGACAGTTAAATTGAATTAATAATTCATCACAAGAAGTCAGTACTTTTCTTCTAATGTTCTAATTTTTAATATATTCTTAAAATATTTACTTTGTCACAATTAATGCCTTTAAAGTTAATACTTTTCTATTATCTATATGTCAGATATTTGTACATTTTCTTACAATCATAAATCAACATTAGAAAACTAATATTGGTTTATAATCAACACTCAAATTTATTAACTATCTCCCTCTACCCTTACACTTACTCCCTCCTTCTTCCTTTCTCTCTTTCTCCCCTTCCTCTTCATTTCCTCCACTCTCAGACTTCTACCAAGCCAGCTCTTGACTCTCACTAAAGAAGCCAGCAACTCCTACAGTGAAAGCAAGGCCCCATATAGTTGTGTACATGCATGTGTGTGGTGCAGGGGAGGTTGGAGGTTGTCCCAGGGAAGAACAGCACACAGCATGTACATATGTGCATATGCAAAAGAATGTTATCTACAATACTTTCAATTTTCTGTACCAATTTCCTCATATTTTAACTAGAGAGTGCTAAAGGGGTCAGACTAAAAGGAAAACTTTTTTTCTCTATTACCCCCGCTTCTCTGAACCCCAATAAATTTATTTCAGTCACATTTGGTAATTACTATGTATATTTTTCTTGTGTAGTGGTGATATTTCACTAATCAGATTGTATAGCTTAAGTGCAGGGACTCTGTATTCCAGACATGAAGTATACTCAAGGCCATGTAAAGAAAATCTACTCAGCACCTCCAACAAACTCATATATTCATATTCACTCATTCATTCTTTCACTCTCTCTTGCCCTCCCTCCCTCCCTCCCACATGTCTATCCTCTCTCTCTACCCTCTAATTAAACCCCCATTCAGAACAAGAATGGGCACCTGACCAAAAAAAACCTAATACATTTCTGGACAAGAGTGTGTACTATGCTCAAGTCCAAAAAGATGAACTAAGCCAATCAAATTCTTTCTTTCAATTAACAAATACCAAGGAAAGTGGGCAGTCAGCAGGGGAGCTACAAGGTTTTGATAAGAAGTCAGGGGATGACAGGCTACATATAAAATGAAATTATAAAGTAAGGAAAAAATACATAAAGAACAGCCGCATATTAGGAAACCGCTAAAAGGTAAGAAAGATACAGAGAAAAACACTCAAAAAAATCCTTAAATATAATTATTCACACAGTCAAATAACAAACGCTGATACTGGGAGGCAGGGAGAGAGGGAAAAGCAGAGAGAGTGGGGAGCATAGTAGAGAGAAGGGGCAGGAGGAAGAGAAGAGGTGAGAAAGAAAGAGGCAGAGAGAGAAAAAGGGAGGGAGACAGGAAGAGGGAGGGAATGGGAGAGAGAAGAGGGTACAGAAAGAGAAAACGGGGCGGGGGGGGGGGCAGAGCATGAGAGGCCCAAGAGAGCAGGAACCTAAGCAAGAAAGGGGCTCACAGGAAGAGCAAGCCCATGGCAGGAAGTGAGGCAGACAGGAAGAGACCAGACAGCAGAGACCGTTTTGCAAGTTTAGGGACAACTGCATGAAGATCAGTAACCTCTTTTGTCTTAAAGGTGTTCTAAGTGAATCTTCGTTTCTTCTAACTAAAATAGCCTAACTAAAACAACCATATTTTTATTTCTTTGTAGTCCTCACAAAACAGGACC
Organism: Tapirus indicus; assembly: GCA_031878705.1. Lineage (NCBI taxonomy): Eukaryota > Metazoa > Chordata > Mammalia > Perissodactyla > Tapiridae > Tapirus > Tapirus indicus. The sequence continues at coordinate 84,943,720 of CM062922.1, forward strand.
ACAGTAATACTGTCTTATACATCAAAAGCCCTCCATAAAACTTTCTCCTCATCAAGTCTGACACTGTTGTTACTGAACTAGACATTTCCATCACATGGTCTCGCTTGCTCCCAGACCTTTACAAAGATACTTCACATTCTTTGCTGAAGAGTTCTTCCTGACTCCTCTGTGCCCCCACCCCCCACCGCCACCCCCTCACACACAAACAGGGCTGACAAGATCAGGGACAGCAGGTAAGTACATCTGGACAACAAAAACCTCTGCCCAAACTAGGCCAGGCTGGAACCACTAGATGGCCTCTTCTTAGGAAAATAAACTAGGAAATACAGAGAGAATATGGCAGTTTGCAATAGGAACACAGGCTGAAAGGCCGTAAGACAGAGGCCAGAGAATCACATAGTAAGCTGTGAATGAACTATTGTCAAGTTATGAGCAAGCTGAAACTATGAAGTCAAGTAGACAGACAGTAGGGTAAAACAGACAGATGGTACTAGAAAGAGGAGATAACATACAGAAAAAGTAAAAATGTAAGTTCACTCTAATCCATCCATTCATTAAGCAAATATGAACCTACTATGAGCCATGCTCTATGCCTGGGAGTACCCAGCAAGGAAAACAAAACAAAATGGTCCAAACCTTATGGAGCTGACAGGCCACTATTTTCCAAACAGCAGTTTGTGACCCATTTGTAGATCATCAAACCAATTTAGTGGACTATGACCAGACTTTTCAATCACGTAGAAGAAAAAATATCAGACTCCATCACACATGTAAGGGTTAAGAATTGTTTAAGGGTTAAGAATTGTTTCATAAAAATTTTACTTCAGCTTTTTTACACATGTAAATTACAAGGGTATTGGATTACAACATAAAATGTATTTCTGTGAATCCAGCTAGTGATCTAGTGTCAATAAATGGTTAACTGTAAAGATCCACAAACTTTCTGAGGAATCTCTAGGACCTTAATTTTAAATTGTGCTCCAGCTCCATGAAACCCGACTCCACTGAGTTTTCAGCTCTTCTCAGTACCTTGCTGTTAGGCTTTTCCCAGGTATCAGTGGCTGAGGATCAAAATTCTCAATTCCTTATTCCTACACTACGAGTATCTTCACCAAAAATATTCTTGCTACTGGAAGAAAATTGAGTCTCTGTTATTTGTACCCCCCAAAAAACCTAACTAATTTATGTGATTTTATTTATATACTATATGTAATATATATATATAAGTAATCTGGCTATTTGTCTAAAATACATTTTCTCATTTATGACTTTCTCTTTCCTGTAGATCTCATATTAAACAAAATTTATAAATTTATAGAAAAGTCTCAATTCACCTTGCTTCTTAGAAAATATTCAAAGGGAAGAAAAGTCACCATTGCTTAAAAATTATTCAAGACAGGGGCCGCCCGGTGGCGCAGCGGTTTAGTCCGCGCTTGGCAGCCCGGGGTTCGCGAGTTCGGATCCCGGGCGCCCGCCGACGCACTGCCTGCCAGCCATGCCGTGGCGGCGTCCCATATAAAGTGGAGGAAGATGGGCACGATGTTAGCCCAGGGCCAGTCTTCCTCAGCAAAAAGGGGAGGATTGGCGACGGATGTTAGTTCAGGGCTGGTCTTCCCCACAAAAAAAAAAAAAAAAAAAAAAAATTATTCAAGACAAATAGAAAAGTCTCACAAATTCTGAAATTAAATATAATTGTACGTTTTTTCAAAGTTTGTCAGAATAAAGTGTAAGCAGATAAAATTTGTTTTCAAATTGTTCACATATTTGGACATTCATAGAAGAAGAAGAAGGATTAACATCTTGATCTAGAGAGCAGAACTAAGACTAATTAGGCAGGGTTACAAGGAATATGATTTCAAGTGATTACAAAGAAATAACTGAAATAACCAGAACTGTCCCACAGTCTTCATTATAAAGTAATGAGCTCCTTTTTATTAGATGTAGTCTAGCCGAAGGTCAATAACCATGTATTAAGATAGCATGAAGATTAATAGTACTGGGTAACAACAAATCACAACCCTCCCACCTGAACAACTATTTGTTGTACAGGAAAGCCTACTTGTCTTTCCAAGAGCTTCAGTGTTGGCAAGCCCTTTGATTTCAATATAGACTCTTAAAGGTGGAAGTGAGACACAAGACTAAGGGGCCTCAGAAATTCATGCCAGGTCTCCAATTCTATAATCTGAACTTGGGTTTTCTCTCTGCCAGTGATTCATCTTAATCTTTTAAATTCTGAAAGACCATAACTAATTAGGACCTAGAAGTTTATAACTTTTTCATGTTCCTGAACTACCTCTTCACAAAGTTTTCAGGGCTCCAAAATGCTATGGCTTGCCTTAGGTAAAAATGCACTACTGATATGTTGTAAAGAGGGATGGGAGAAAAAGAGATCAATCAAAACAAATTTGCTAATTTGTTTTCACTTTCAATGTTAACTACCTATCCATGCATTGCTTCCTCTATATTTCTGTGGCTCATTGCACCAACCCTATGAGAGCACTTAACCCACTGCTGTAGTAACATACTTAAAAGGTCTGTTTCTATCACAAGACTATGAACCCACAGATGGTAAGAGCTGTCTTACCATACCTATTACCCCAGCACTTCACACAAATGGTTGGCACACAGGCGCATAAAAAAGGCTAAATGTACCATTCTAGTGGCCACTAGAAAATCAGTGTGATGTAACCACAAAATAACTCAAAGAAAAAGTTGATATAATTGGTGACATTTAACTGACATTTGCAAATCACAGCTGAAAGGAAGAAAACACATAGTGCTTAATATCACTAAATATAAAAATCTCAGTTAATTAAGTAAAGAACTTCATACTTACTCTAAGATGACTATTTCCTATAACATTTCTAAATCACAAAGTAAATGTTTTCATTAACTGCAATATTAGAAGGTATTTCTGTTTAAAAGTTAAGATGGCTTGCTATTATTACATCAAATACCAATTCTTAAATACATATTAACCTTTAAGGGCATTCCTTAAATAAATGCCACTCCTACAGTAAATACACTTTGCTAAGAACAGGTAATCAAGTAGGAGAAATTCGGAAAGGGACATGCTTTAAAGAAAACAAAAGCATCCATCACAGTACTCAAATTAATAAGTGTGCATTAAAATAAATGAAAGGCACCATATTCACTTTGCATATGCCTGTTATAATCAGGTACTTGTTATTTCTGGCTCAAAGAAAAGACATCTTCCTAAGAAGCCAAACAGATGAATAGATGGACATTGTCATAACTACCCTTTACTTGCTTTCAACTTGCATATGATTTTTTGGTGGAAATTTTCTTAAATCTCTCCCTCATAAATAATATTAAATTTGGGTTTCCAAAGTTAATTATTACTATCATACAGCTGAAAGTTAGCAACAATTTTGACAATATGACAAAATTTTAAAATAGAAAATACTTAAAAAATATAAAATAACTATCATCTATACTTGCTTAAGGTGCTTAAGATTATCATTACCATATCCAGTAAATGCATGTCACTGTTCTTCACGTTTCGACCTGGGCTTAATAACATTCCAAAACATCTGAAAATATTGGGGGGAAAAAAAGGAGAAATAAGGTATCAAGAATATATAGAAGCCCAGTGAGCAAAAAGCCTTTTTATAATAACTATACAATCTGAGCTTTGTATTTACAAATAGAATTAGTTTTTTTAGAGAAACACCACAAATAAGATTCATTAAGATACACAATAAAATCACATACGAATAAGTTATGTAAATTCTCAGATCTTTATTTTTGCATGTAAAAGATTACCGTGATCAGAAACTGTGATAAAAATGGCCACAAACTGTTGATTGAAAGAAAATACAGTAATGAAATATGAAGTATTTTCTAGGCAGAAATGAGATTTTATTTGCCTTAGAGTTATTCCAAACATATAGGTCAAGATCAACTAATCCAATTAAATAAACAGGAACATTTTTTAAAACTAAGACGACACTGTGCTCTCTCTTTGCGTCAAGCCAGATTAACAGAAACATTACCCTGGCCCTCAACAGTCACGTTCACTGAGAAGCCTGGTAATACTATATCCTCAGTTCTAAAACAAAGCTATATGAAACTCATTACTAAATGTGCTATTATATTAGTGAAAATATTATCCAACATACTAGATACCATTAATTATTTACTTTATTCTGTGCTTCCTGATGCTAGAGAAGCTTTAGGAATCCCACCACCACCACTTTACTTGTGAAGAATTTTCATGAGCTCTAAAATTCAGCTAAATCTAACATTTTTATATTTGTTAAGATATTATTGTTAATTCTGCTTTATAGGTAAGAAAGGTCAAGTCTAGAGAAGTTTTAACAATTTACTCAAATTCATATGGCTATTAAACAGGCCTTGCAACTTGAGAGGCAATGTGATCTGTCCACAGTGTCCTTCTGCCAACAACACATACCCACAGTTACTGGAGTGTTTTTATTGTATTTTAACATATGCTATAGAGGGGGCCGGCCCAGTGGCGCAGCGGTTAAGTTCGCGTGCTCTGCTTCTGGTGGCCCAGGTTTCACAGGTTCAGTTTCGGTGTGCAGACAGACTCACCACTTGTCAAGCCATGCCGTGGCAGCATCCCATATAAAGTAGAGGAAGATGGGCACGGATGTTAGCCCAGGGCCAGTCTTCCTCAGCAAAAAGAGGAGGATTGGCAGTGGATGTTAGCTCAGGGCTAGTCTTCCTCACACACACAAAAAATACACTATAGAACATTTTATACAAGGAGCAGAGAACGTAAATAAATTAAATATCAGATTTTTTAAACTTCAAAATAGTGGCAGCTGACCAGTCAATACTTCATCTGATCCTTACTGTTTTCCAAAGGTTTACTTTTCTAGTAGCATGACTTCTTCTTGCATGAACAACATAAGTGATTGATCCTATCCAAATAAGAGCTTAGTAAGTGGTAAAACAATATATACTTCCTGTGAGTACATGAGGATACCTGGTGCAAGGCTCCCTTTTGGCATCCAAAAACGATCAAATACGTAACAAAGACACAGTTGATAAGCTCTGAGAATAACTTTCCAAACATATTAATGTACCACTGAACAAAACATAATCTACTACAATAGAAATAATTATACTTTAATATTCATAATTTTAATATGATTACTATTACTGCTATGATTTCTCTCCTATGATCTGCTATAATAAACACTGTCTGGGGCCTGGTGGCATAGTGGTTAAGTTCACATGCTCCACTTTGGCAGCCCAGGGTTCATGGGTTCAAACCCCGGGCACGGACCTATATACCGCTCATCAAGCCGTGCTGTGGCAGGTGTCCCACATGTAGAGTGGAGGAAGATGGGCACAGATGTTAGCTCAGGGCCAATCTTCCTCAGCAAAAAGAGGAGGATTGGCAACAGATGTTAGCTCAGAGCCAATCTTCCTCACAAAATAAATAAACACTGTCTGTACAAATTAACTGTTAATTAATCATGCAATTCATTGTATTATTTCTTCTACTATTGCCCTAAATTCTTGATAAGCAAGAATAAAAAAGTTAATTCTTTTTCAGATATAAAATTTGGTCCCTCCAACTAAAAAGTCAGGTCAATGAGGACAGAAGACTTGTCTCACATTCCCTATATACTTTGCTTCAGTTTACATCTCTCATGGGTTTTTTTAAGAACAAATTTCTATATTATAGGGCTTTTAAATAACAAAACTATTATACGCTCATTGTAAAAAGTTATTGAATGCCAAAGTGTATCGGGAAAAAATAATTTCTCACTTCTCTCTCTAATTTCAGCACCCTTAGGAACCAATGCTAACAGTCTAGTATGTATCCTCCCTACCTTTCTTTTTGCTCTTTTTGAAAATTTAAAGTTTTATTTTGTTTGTCAAGCACATGCAGGTAAATTGTAAAATGGGTACAATTTTACATTTCTTAATATAATTTTCCTATGTTAAACTCTGCTGCAAAAGGAGTCTTGGAAGTTTAGATTTTCCTTAAATGGACACACATATCACCTTATTTTGATGATCTTTGATGCACTGCTTTTTTCCTGGGTTATAAATAGAAAATCCTACCACCAACCAGCAGTGTGACATTAGAGAAAGCACCTAACCCCCTTGGACCTCTGCTTCCTCTTCTAGAAAATGGAAGAGGTAAAATACACGAACTCTAAGGGTTCTTCCAGCACTAAATTTTTTCTATCAAGCATATCTGCATAATTTTTTCTATCAAGCTGTATTAGTCATTTCCAAAATTATACCTCATTAAAGCACATCAGGTTTCCTATGGAGACAACAAGGTCTGTTAGGAATAACATGTCAGTAATTAGATATTATTAGTACCATAAACACCTAATGGGAATATTAAGCGTTTCATTGGGGAGTTCAAAACATTCAACCCTCTCTTATTAACTCTATAAATAATGTAAAAAGAAAATTGCTATCACACCTATTTTCTCAAGGAGCTCACAGTCTAGTAGGAGATAGTAAGGAAGTAGTAAGGGGAGAAAAATAGTCAACAGGAAATATGGTAAGTTCTATGGTAGCTGTAAATACAGAATGCTAACAAAGCAGAGGGGAGACACACCCACCAATATTTATAATATAGTAAATAGCTGACCTAACCCAAAATTTGAAATCAAACCTCCTGAGAATGAAATGATGATGATATTATTATATTAATAATAATTATCATATTAATTACAGGAGCTATTGAATGCCCTAACTCTAAGTCAGACATTACCATATTGTTGCATTTACATTTCAAAACAACCTTCATTTAACAAATAATAAAACTGGTTTTCAGAAAGTAGAAGGGATTTGCCCAAACCACAGAGCTATTAAGTTACAGGACTGGAATTCAAGCCCACATCTATGACTCCAAAACTACATGGTCTTCTACATATTATGCTCTGCCACCTCCCTTGCCTATCAGTAGAAAAGATTATAAATTCCCTGTGTGATCCTCGGCAAGTCACATACTTCGAAGTCTCACTTTTCACATTTCTGAAATACAAATATTACCTGCTTACATGTTCACTGTGTTAATGTAAAACTGAAATGAAAAAACTCATGGTGAAAGTACACTGTAAACTACAGAGCAGTTACCAATTACAAATTATTATTACAACTGCCACTATTATTAAGAAGAGAAAGTTTGGTCTTCCATAATACCTAGTGAGTTTTTACTCAAAACAGAGCTTTAAACAGCTTTTAACAAGTTAACATCCACACAAACACCAAAAACTCAGCTTAACTAGCAATGCTGCAGACTTAATTGATTAAAAAAGTGAGAAAAATAAAGATATGTTAATGTCCTACAATAGGAAACTAATTTTTTTTTTACTCTTGCTTTTAGTCCATCAAATCATTAGAATTCTATAAACTTCCATGAAAACCATGGATAAAAACTAAGAAGGGAGGAAAGAAAAAGGAGAAGGAAAGGATGCAGGCATCTGACCAGTATCAGTTAAAGAACACTGTCTCTTGCTAGACCAAACTTTAGTTATTTTTAAAAATGTAAAAGTGACAGTATGACAGAAGGGGTAAACAGAACTACAAAGAAGAAAAGCTACAACTCAATCACAGTTTTTTAGAACAATACAAAAAACTCTAAAAACTAAACAATTACGTAAAAATTGGAATCCCAGTCAGTCTCACCTTAAAGAAATTAAAGCAAAAGATAGTTGGAAAAGTCTCCTATAAAATTGTCAGGATTGTTTTCCCCTTACTAAAGGGATCAAGCAGAAAAAGATACAGACAGTCCTCACTATGCACAGTAGTGTAGAACCACAAAAATTACCATACAAGCTGAAACTGCGCAAAGTGATCTTATAATCAATGAGAAAAATTACAATTGTTCTGTGACCTTTAAATATTTTTGTCTTTAAAACTTTAAAAACTCTCTTCCTGTCAGTTATAAATACATAGAAAAATGAAAAAAAAGTAAAATTATTAATTTAGTATTTTGTAATTTGAAGCACTTAGAAACACTGAAAATTAAAGTATTTTATTTCTTTGGAAACAGTTATTAAGAATAGTTTCAACAGTGCTTGCTTTCTTCTTGTATAATTTACAAGCACGTTTTCGATGTCTTGGCAACCTGTCATACTCCCTTCTAAGTCTGAATCAGCTTCCAGTATTTTATCCTTTGCACTTTCAACGTTGTGAAATCTCTCTGAGAGTTCCTTTAACATGAAGTTTTGGCTGGTGTCACTTCCTCTGGGACATTCATCTTTTTCATCATAACCTCTTGCCTTATTTATGCTGATAAGTTCATCTTCACTAAGCTCATCTGGCTGCATATCTGGAGTCCACTGAATAGTGGCAGTGTCAACATTCCAATGGTCAGCTATTCCTTCTCTTACTCCATTTATGTCCTATTCAAATACTGCGAAGTTATTTGTATGGTGCAGTAAAAGTTTTGCCACATTACATGCGTACTACTCATTGTTGCTTCTTGTAAAGATGTGTGAATGTTTTCAGTTACATGCTTTCATGTCATATTTTTTCCAAAACTCAGCTAAAAAAATTGCATGATCTCCAGTCTTCTTGTAATTACCATTTTCTTTCAATGCGGCAACTAACTTCAAAACTTTGGCTTGAATGCTAGCAAAACTAACTGGAATTTTGTTTTTTATTGCAGTCTTCAATCCAAAGTAGAAGTAAACACTCCATTTCAATCATAAGCAGCTTTCTATTCCCAGTGAAATTTAAACTAAAAGATGCTAGACTGACTTTATCATGTTTTTTATATTCATCAGACTTTTTAAATACCATAGTTTCATGCAGAGCTAGGTCTCTTCCTACCTTCATTTTGCTGTCACCTTTTCAAATCTTCTAAGATCACATGCAATTTCACTTTCAGCATTATCACTTTTCATTTCTTTGCTGCACTTTTATCTCTGTTGGCCAGCTCTTTCAACTACCCATTTTTGTAAAATGTTACATGGGCTTATCACTGAGAAACCAAGGAAGCAACACAAGAACACACTTCGCTGCCTGTGAGTGACCTCAACAACAGATACACTGTGACCAATCATCAACAGACTTTGAAAGAAGTGATGTGACTGGTCACTGATGGTGCATTTATGTAGTGACTGTGACTAAAGAGCTAACAGCAAAGTCTGCCATTTATGCATTTATTCACAATTAATATACCATGGTAACGAAAATTTGAACCATGTGGCTGAGGGACTGGGGTTCGTTCACTAAACCATGGTAATGTAAATTCATGCATATCATAGCTGCAAAGCAAAGACTGCCTGTACATACACATAGGTTCTAAATAAATCTAGCCAAGGTTTTGCCTTCTCACTGTGGCAGTCTACTCTGATTCTATAGGCTACTCCGATTTCCACTTATCACTCACAAAGTACCAACATTCTCAGTAAAAATCATGATTGGGGCAGTAGTAATAATACCACCAATAATAATAATAATGGCAAGCATTTATTAAGCACTTATTGTGTGTCAGGGACTATTCCAAATACTTTACAGGTATTATTTAATTTTATCCTCCCAACATTCTTAAGAGGTTAAGTATTACTCACAATTTACAAATTGGAAACTGAAGCACAGAGAAGTTAAATAACTTAGCTAAGGTCACTGGAGATCCAGGATTCAAACCCAGATGAGGGAACTCCATAGTTGCTGATCTTAAAAACATCACTCTATTAGCCTCAATACCATCAGTAACAGGAAGAAGTCTCTCCATTAGGATTTACACTTCAGCAAAAGAGATTAAAAAATTGGTTTTTTCTTTCTTTTCATTCATCAGGTAGGAAATTTTATTTGTTTCCGGAAGATTTCCTGGAACACTAGGACTAATTATTAGGAAAAAAAATAATTTAAAATAGATACTTCGGATTTTCTCAGATCTGCTACCAGTGCAGAGAATTTAACCTACAAGAAGGCTTTAAAGAAGAGATAATATTTTTAGGCCCATTTTTTTTAAGAATTATCAACCAATAAACTTCAAGAACATCCAACAACCTCTATACCATGCTTGGGCAACCATGTTCCCATTAACTCCTACATTAATAATGGATCAAAATTTGGAATACAGAACCATAATTCAAACATGAGTCCTTTTACTAGCTCTCCTCAAATACAAAATGAGAACTTAGCTACAGTCAGATAAAAATATAATATTAAAAATGATTACAACAATCAAACCAATAAATTTCAAAATCTAACACTTGGTTTAATGACTGCTAAAAACACTTAGCAAATCAATTATTTTGCTTTACTATTCAATAGGAATAATCAAGTAAATTTGGATAGTAATACATTATTTTTGCTTTTGCATATACCAGGTACATGCATCCAATAATTAAAAGCCAAACTACAATTATTTTATAATTGAATATACTTGTAAACACAATTCAAAAACATTAAAAATCATAAAGAAAAATAACATTTTCCCCCTAGAGCTACTGCTGGTTAACAAGGGCCCATTTTCTCCTTCACAAAGGTAAATCAAATGTAGGTAGAGCTGAGCCAAACATCAGCAAATAAATTATAAATTCAATTTTATGATAAAATTTAAACCATAAACAACTGTACTTTTTCACAAAAATAAGAGTACTAGTAATTCCACCTGGAGTTCTTGCTTCTTTTTCTTTCTCCCAGTTGTAATTTCACCTCTTTTATTTTTTCTTCTAATTATCTTTTCTTTTATCTACATTTTCTCCTATGTCTATTCATGTATTTTTCTTTTATCTCTTTCCTCTAGACTTTCATCTTTTTTTATATAGTTGAAAGCCGAACTGATATGATTTACTGATGAATTAGATGTACCGTGAGAGAGAAAAAAATCAAGGATGACTCCAAGTTTTTCAGCCTAAGTAACTGGAAGGATCAAGTTACAAATTAATAAGACTGAGGGAGACTACAGAAAAACAGGTTTGAGACAGGGAATCAAGAATTTGAGTTTTGAATGTATTAATTTGGAGATGCCAAATAAAGATTTGAAGTTGTTGGATATATGAATTTGGAGTTTAAAGGAGACCTCAGGTCAGAGATAAAAATTTGGAAGTCATCTATTTATAGATATATTTAAAGTCATGAGACTGGATAAGGTAACCTAATGAATGAGTGTGGTAGCAGAAAGATTGCTAGAATAATGTTATCAAGAAAGCAAAATGGAAAAAAAATCTAGTATACAAGTAGGAAGCTGGACGTCAGATCATGGACATTTCACTCAGAGTCATAAGAGAGAAAGTAGAATATATGACACAGATAAGATAGCTTGGTAGACAAGGTAATAGGAATATCTAAAGTTCTATTCTTATTGCTTCTATTATCTTAAATAAGAAAAGATCATTGGCTGAGAGTAAACATGGTAGAAGACACGATGGAGGTTTAAATAGAAGGTGTGAAATAGTCTAGGAAAGAGATGAAACAGCCTGTCTAGTAAAATGAAACAGAAATGCTAGCAACACTAAGGTACACTTGAGGTTATAGTCATAAATCTAAAGTAAAGCCAATCAACATTATATACTTTTTCCAGGTGTTGGTGCAAAGGAGCAGAAAGCTGGAATTAACTAGAGCTGGGAATATGCCACGTGAGTAGGAAGACGGAAAAGAGGGCAAGAGAGTTGTGGGAGTACATAAAGGAATAATACATAAAGGAATAATTCATAAAGATAGATAATGGAATCTAAATTGCGGAGGAGAGAAGTAAAAACACGAAGTGAGTAAGGGAGGGACAGTAAAACACGATAGGACCATAGATTACTAGACTGAGTGGGATCAAAGAATTAACAGAATTGAGAAAATAGGAGAGAATTAGAGAGGTAAGAAGTAGTGATCAAAGTGGGATACTTGAAATTGAGATTATGAAGCGAGTGCAGTTATTGGTAATGACAAATTCTAGAGTATGAACATAGAATTAGGAGGTTAAGGTATGGAGAACGACAGGGTCTTTGGAAAAGAAGAGGTCAAGAAACTAAGAAGCTAGGTTATTAGAAAAATCATCTACATACTGAAACTGCCAAAAATTAAGATAGGCCTAATAATTAGAGTGACAGTGAGCCAGGAGCTAAAATCTTCAAAGAATGATGGGAATTCCAAGCATTTGTAGATAATTGCAACCAGAGAGGTTAGCAGATGGTAAAATCTGATAGCATAAACTTTGAAGTGAGGATTTTTTAAGGAGAAAAGAGAAACAGAGATTTGGAAGAAGGACACGCAGGAAGGATACTTACACACCTCCAGGCCAGAGGTTCAAAGCCGTGAAGAGAGAAAACAGCCATCATTTGAAAGGGCTATAAGGGAAGCAGTGGACTCAGGTGAAAGTTAGGTTGTATAAAGTGAAGGTAATCAGAAACAATATTGAAACAATCAGAAACAAGGTTGAAAATAAAAGGAATTGTGCTGATGACACACTATGAGTTCCAGAGTGTAGAACGGAATGGTTTAGGAAGTTGAGCAAAAGTGGGAGATGGAAGTCAAATAAGGGGATATACAGAGTCATGTGGGGATTAGAATCTGAGTATTAATGGAAAACCCAGGAATCCCAGACTTCTTACAAGGCCTGAAACAAGCAAAACAGCAATAGATTATTTCAGTGAATCTAAAATTAAGGGTAGGAAGAAGGATCTTGGCAAGAGCATGAAGAACTCTGGAGTACCCTGCTTTACATCAGTTTTGGACAACTAAGGTGCACAAGTCAAGGAAAGGGCAGTATTACCAGAGGAATGTGGAGTTCTGGGCATCCTTACTATTATTGGTGGGGGGTTAGAAGGGGAACAGAATATATGAGTGTGGAGGAGGTTTTACACAAAGAGCATCAAGAAAAGATAACTACTTCTGGGTGTCCAAAGACGCTCTCAGTTGATGAGCTTACAAAATTATAAACCCAAATATATATTTATTATGCATTAACTCATAACCTTATCTCCCAAATGCCACTGCTCCTCTGAAGATGAGGTCCAGAAAAGCTGTCCTATGTCCTCATAAAGAGACCTTCAATTAGGCAAATATTCACTTTCTATAATCAATAAAAGCTATACACACAGCAAGGAGGGAAATAGTGATTTTAAATGTGACTCCTGGAGGAAAAACTAGTCATGAAAAAATGCCCTTGTGTTGGAGTCCCCAAGACCCACTCTAGGTTTGAAGATTTGCTATGAGCACTCACAGGACTCAGCATATAGTTGTACTAATGCCTATGGTTTATTAGAGTGAACAGACACAAAGCAAAATCAGCAAAGGGAAAAGGCACATGGGGTGAAGTTCGGAGGAAACCAGGCACAAACTCCAAGAGTCCTCTCCCAATGGAGTCATAGAGGACACCCTTAATTCCTCCAGCAACGAGTTGTGACAACATGTGTGAAATGTTGTCTATCAGAGAAGCTCATAGAGACTCAGTGCCCAAGGTTTTTATTGGGGGCTGGTCACATAGGCATCATCTGCCTAGCACACACCAAAATTCCAGACTCCAGAAGGAAAGTAGGAGTTCAGCATAAACCACATTGTTTGTACAAACAGTTTAGGCACAGTGAGCCACTCTTATCAGTGCTGAGAATGGTGGAAACCCTTCCAAAATCCAAGTTTCCAGATGTCTTTCAAGTACCAACCCTACAAGCAGACCTTTAGGAATAGCAATTTCAGGCCTGCTTTGTTAACTCTTTTCTGCACAGCCCTATTTTGGCATTTATGTTTTAAGCAAGGAAAACTTTATATAAAACAATATCATCTGTGTATAAAATAATATAGATTCCTCAGAAGCTCGATTCCATTTAAAACAGGTGAATTAAGCTATATAAAGCTTTGATCAGTTATCAAAAGAATAACAGCTTTCTATAGTACAGTGGAATAATGAAATAATTTAATAGATGCACCTTAAAGAAAACATGTAACAATTAGAAAAACAGCATGAGAATAAAAAGGATGAGTAAATTTATTAAAACATGTCAAAAATAGAAAAATCAAATTAATATTTAAAGCACAAATACAAAATTTCACATATAAATAAGACTTATTTAACTTTTGTTAATTAATTGCCTAAAGTCCTACTAAATAAAAATAACATTTTATGTAATTCTTCCTCCTTCTTCCCTTCAGATGAACCAAAGATCTTTAAAAAAAAAAAAAACAAAAAACAAAACCCACTATGCTACCATTATAAATAAGGACAAAATATTAGTAACTAAGCAATGGTTAGTGGTGATATAAAATAATTATATCATGTCTATAGATACTTAATACTTCCCCTCACCCCTTCCCCCCAAAAAAACGTCATTCAAAAGAGTGAAAAAGAAAGGGTTTAGGAAGAACACCAAGATGCCCTAGACTCAAATCCTCATGTTGCCTCTTATTAGCTATGTTTCTTAGCAAGGCAAAATAACATGCTTTAGCTTCCCCTATCCAAAAATATGTAAAAAAAAAAAAAAAGGTAATTTACTTTGCAGAGTTTCTTGCTTTAGTATGAAAGACTGTGCATTAAACACTTGGAATGGAAATGGACATATGGTAGAAATCATTAAAATAGTCATTATTATCCTTGCCATTATTATAACAGTTAAAACACTATCAGTCAAAAGACTATTTAAAATAACCAGTTGGGGTTTTTTTCCCCCAGAAACGTATCAGACACTTTATCTATGGGACTGGTTAATTTCATTAGATACTAATTTAATTCAATTAGATACTGTCAGTTGAGGTCCAATTAGGAGAGAGAACACACAATAATTTGAACACGTAAAGTTTACTATAAAGAATTATTAAACTGTGATAGGAGAGTAACTATAAAGAGAATCCTAAAGAATACCCTACAGATGAGGGAGAGTATCCCAAGCAAGAACAAACTTGGAAGGAGGGTCCTCTCCCTAAAGCTGGTATTTAAATCTCACTGGAGAGGGTATGATTACAGCCCAACAGATAGCAAAGAAATCTGCTCGACTACCCAGGCAAAGCAAGACCACAAGCAAGCAGAAAACAATCCTCCAGGCTGTAGGCAGCCAAGGCTGGCAGGCAGGTGAACAAAGGAAATCGGGGCTTCCAGAGCCTGCTCACTGAGAGAGTGGTGTGAGGCCTGGGGCCCATAGTGTCTGTGTCTGGAGGGCCACAGGAAGATCTTGCTGAAGCAGGACCAGGGCTACGAGCTCGCGAAAGGAGTGCACGTACTGGTGCACAGCTGGAGCACAGCACCACTGGATGTCCAGAATCTTGCAGCAAGAGCCAGAAACAACAATCACAGCATCCCAGAACCAGGAAGAGAAGTCCCTTCCTCCTGCAGTGTCTCTCCAGCACCCTCTACTGGCACAATTTAATATTGTGCTTGCTGCAAAGAAGACATGCGGAAAGCTCCACTAATGCAGACAAAATAAGAGAGGAGATTTGGGACCAAGAGACAGTAAATTGATAACTGGCATATGATATAGTTAAAATACCCCATCTCTCGAGGTCGGCCTGGTGGTGTAGTGGTTAAGTTCGCGCGTTCCACTTTGGCAGCCCGGGGTTCGCAGGTTCAGATCCCGGGCACGGACAGACGCACGGCTCATCTAACCATGCTGTGGCTCCGTCCCATACATAAAGTAAAGGAAGACTGGTACAGATGTTAGCTCAGCAGCAATCTTCCTCAAGCAAAAAGAGGACTGGCAACAGATGTTAGCTCAGGGCTAAGCTTCCTCTCAAAAAAAATAAAAAATAAAGATCATACTAGAAAATTGTTTGTTCTGTGAGAAGAAAAGAGTTCCAGGTGAATTTTTTCAGTACTCCTTGGCTTAGAAATTTTTTCCCTAAGAAAATAACAAGGAAAGGTAGCTGTCAATCAGTCGTGCTATGAAGTATGGCACTTAACACTTCAATTTCTCATTATATGGTTTTTGCTGCAAGCCAGCAAGCACAAATTAAGAACTGAAGCAGAACTTACTATTGAAATAGACACATCTCTGAATCACTCTACAAGTTATCAAACTGCCTTTTAGTAATGATGTTACATATTTTTTAATGTATATGTAATGACTGTATTCCCTCAAATTAGGGTCAGATAAAAATGACTAATGGAAATTCTTTCTTTCTAGCAATGTTAGCCCATGTTACTCAGTACAAATGGAGTCGTATGCTTATAACAAATCTAATAAATTGTACTCTCCTTGCTGTATCAATACCTCATTCTCATTCGCACAGCAAGCATCAGGGCAGATCCCTGGGAACACAGTGATTTGACAGACATAAAACCCTGAAGCCAAAAATCTCTTCCCAACTAACCTTCCACAAAGCCTGAGATTACCATCACTAGAACACCACTTCTTGTTAGGGAATCATAAAGACCTCCATTTTCTAAACGTATATGGTATTACTTGTCCTGAATCATTTTACGACAAAATAGGAATACTTGGCAAAAAATCAACTAGTCAGAAAATTAATACAGCAAAAACTGAAAATTTTCCACCTTTTTGGTAACAAGCATAACCAACAATCTATTCAAAGCATCAAACTGAGTGCTATGTAATATTGCTAGTAATAGTGTATTTTAAACACTAGATAAAGCTTTACAAATACATCAGTTTAATAGTATGCAAGAAAATCTTTTGCAGTATTTCTAAACCTGGTGATACCAAAACCCATGGAAATGCCAGCTGGTCAGGGTCAGAGATGACTACCATTTCTGCTCTAGAAATGCCAGAAGAGCTTGACCTGACTGGATCTGCATACACTTTTAACATTTTAACTGGAGCCTCTCAATAATTAGGCTTAGGCCTCACTCTTCCCACACATTTCAGATTACAGTCATCTTGCTTTCTCCTTTCAGTTGTTATTGTTGTTTCCTCTTCTACAAATCCATCAGCTCGCTCTTCTCCCAGGGCATAGTGCCCATGGGTTTGAAGTCACTGAGCAATCACCTGGATGCCCCAACATCCATATTCTTATATTCAAATTCTACTGGAAATACACCAAAGAATACCAATTTATTTATTTTCTAACTGGTTTAATTTGAAACTTAGTGTATAACCAAGATTTAATTGGGTATAGTCTCTAAGAGTATACTCTCAGGAATCAGATGGCCTTGATTTAAACCCTGGCTCTACCAGTTTCTGGCCAAGTGACCAAAGTTACTTAACCTCATTAAGCCTGTTTCATCATCTGCAAAAACTGGGTAATAATTATAATGCCTTCCTCACATGTTGTTATGACAATTAAATTGTACAATGGCCATCACACAGCAAGTGCTTGATAATTGTTGGCTGTTATCATTTCCTCTCTTATATCCAGTTCCTAAATAAAGCTTGAGAAAAGCAAAAGAATATTAGAAATGTTCAAGATATGAAAGCAGTTTTCACATATCTTCTTAACAAAGGAGGATTCTATCAGGTGCAACGTTCTCTTACTCCCTCTCTATTACAATGAATTTAGTCAATGCTCTAACTTTATAAAATTTTTATATACTTTTTATTCATTTATTCAACAAGTTTTGTGAAAGAGGCAGTAGAGAGTAAGAACATGTATTCTGGTACTAGATGGACTCAGTTCAAATATTAATTACATGACCCTGGGCCAGTTATTTAACCTCTATGTGCCTCAGTTTCCTCAACTGTACAGTGTAGATAATAGTACCTATACCTTATAGGTAGCACCTAGAACAGTGCCCAGCACAGAGAAAGTGCTGAGTAAGGATTAAGTAGCTAGCTACAAAGCTCTGTATTCCTAGTACTGTGCGAGATGTGAAGATTCTAGGATAAACAACACAGTAGTTGCCTTAAAAGCAGTCAAGATAGAGAAGAGCAGTATAATTTGTCAAATATCTACACTTGAGGAACATTTGAACCCTTAAATGCACAGAGAAATGGCTTCTTTCATAATAAAAATTTATATTAAAAAAACCCAAAATATTGAAAATTAGCATTTGGGGTGGGTGATGGGTGCACTGAAGTTCAATATATTATTCTTCCTACTTTTGTGTATGCTAGAAATTTTACATAATGAAAAGTTGTTTTTAAAAATGATAAATCTGGGGCCAGCCCCATGGTCTAATGGTTAAGTTTGGCATGCTACACTTTGGCAGCCCGGGTTCGGTTCCTGGGCGTGGACCTACACCACTCTTTGGTGGCCATGCTATGGCGGCGACCCACATACAAAAAAATACAGGAAGACTGGCACAGATGTTAGCTCAGGGCAAATATTCCTCAAGCAAAAAGAGGAAGATTGGCAACAGACGTTAGCTCAGGGCAAATCTTCCTCTGCAAAAAGAAAAAAGATAAATCATTTTCTCTTTCAGAAGATAAGCCAAAATTATAATTTTTGAATGATTTTCTTTCATGTCATGTCTTTATACTACACATGAACTTTGTCAGCAACAATGTTTAAGCTTCAGAGATGTTAAGAATTCTCTTGACAAGACTGCCACCTACTGGATTACCTTAAATTCCACCATTTACATTTTGTGATTTAAACACATTAAATACCACATACATATAACCCAATAAAAGGCAAGGGTTTCTTTTTCCAAAAAAGATAAATCTGAGTATTTACAAAATTTCCCATATCACAGAAAATTGTCTGTTATGTTGAACAAAATATTTTGGGGGGAAGACCCATTAGCCTGAAGCAATCTCTGTCAATTTTAGTTTGGATGTTTACAGAGGTCATCTGACAGAATATGTGAAAAAGGAAGCAAAGAAACTTGACATGGATTTAGTAATTACTCCTGGATATATGAACCCAGAGTTGTTAGATATTATCATCACGTATATTAAAATAAAAGCAATATAGTAAGTAGTTACATATGGAATGAATTTTTTTTAACTATCCTAATGTTATACAAATGGGTACTTGTGGCTTAGGTAAAATTTATAATGATAGCAATATATACTGATTCAAAAAGTGCTTTATCTCAAACAACTGAGGCAAAAATTGAGATAATGTGCTCTGGAAAAATCTCTTAAAATTATTCAAACAGCAGCTTATGTGATAATGAAGACACTGATGTTAAAGACTATTGACAGTCTGAATAAAGTTGTTTCATGAATACAAGAGTGGGCAAAAAGCAACATTTCTAAGTTATTTTCTCTAATATATTTAAAACGTATGTGTAAATGTTTAAGTTAAAAGAAAACATTATAATTAGGCATTCAACTATTTCACCTACATTCATCAAGATTTCTATATTCAAGTTGATCAAACTTCGAGCTCCTCATTGGGAAAAGGAAGAACCGCTTCATATATAAGCAGAGTATAGACCTCTACGGTAGAAGCATAATATACCATTTGATCATAAAACTCCAAGATGTTTAAATATGATTTATTAAAAGTTAAATTACTCAATGCTTCTTACTTCTTTGCCTGTGTTACTATAGACTTGTTAAACGGAAAGCTGACTTTTGTTACGCCAGAAAGGAAGTGCTGGGGGCATGTCATAAGGACATACGATTTGAAGGGGCCCCCACAGCAAATTCTGGGACAGTGTGAGCACCAAATAATGGAGCACTGTAGTGAATTATAAACTATTGGGGGGGGGCGGGGAACGGGTTCAGGAGTCTCTACCAGTAATAAGTAGATAAATAAATGGAAGAGAAGGAGACCTCTGGCTTACATCAGAATGCCAAGAGCTGACTGATAAATCTAGAGAAAGTGCAGGAGATGGAAAATTATCATTTTGCATTCATCATGGTAAAGATTAGATCAGACAAGAATCATGAATAAATGCTGAAGGAAATTTTCATGAGAAGCAGGATATTTTCATGGGTCTCCTCACAGACCGCTTACTAGTTCCAAGGGAGGGAAAAAAAGGAATTACAGTGGGGAAATCAGACATCTTGACTGGGTAATCAAAATTAATATCACCAGCGAGGGGCAGATGGTTATCAAGTACCTCCAGATGTGATACACTGTGAAGGAAACATCACCTATGCAGCAATATATAATCTGAATCTAATCACGGGGAAATAAATGTTAGGTAAACCCAAAATGAGCAATGTTATATTAAAGAGAGGGGAAAGCAATGTATTCTTCAAAAATGTCCATGTTGGGAGAGACAGAAAGTCTGTGGAAACGTTTCCAGATTAAAGAAAGCTAAAGACATATGGCAACTAAACGCAATATCTGACCCTAGTGTGAATCCTGAACCAGACGGGGAAAAGGATGTTACTGGGTTAACTGACAAGATTGGAGACAGTAGATAAAAAGTATGTATGAATGCTAAATTTACCAAAGTTGATATATATTATGTGGTTATATAAGAGATATCCCTATCCCTATTTTTAGGAAAGACACATTTCCTAAGGAAGTATACAGGGATAAAACACCATGATGTATGTAACTTACTCATAAATTCTTCAGAAAAACAGTAGTGTGTGTGCGTAGGTAGGGAGAGAAAGATTGAGAGAGCGAGAAAGAAAGAGAGAGAAGAATTGAGAGATTGAGAAAGTGGGTACAAAGCAAATGAAGTAAAATGTAACCAAAAGGTGATTCTGAGTAAAGAGTATACAGGTGTTCTCTGTACTAGTTTTATTTAGTAAGTTTTACTTGGTAAGTTTGAAGTTACTTCCAAATAAAAAGATTAGAATATTCCCATACCTACTGCTAACAAAAAAAAAAAATTAAAATCTCATCATCATCCTTTTAGGGCTAAAATATTCAAAATCAACAACGCCTTTAATCTTCAGCTATTCATCACTTTTAAGAGGCCACCAATTTTAAGACTCACAATTATTTTTTAAACCAGTAAGAAAGGGAAAAAAAGATGACAACTATAATTATAAGATGCCATGAACTGTTAAACACACCACAATTTCAGAGATTTTAAATATGAAAACATGTGCATCTTAAAATTGATGCAACATGGTTTTTATATAAGGCCTAACTTCACAAACAATTAAAAACACAGGCATGCATCAATGTACCAAGATGCTGAACAGAACTTTTCCTGTTATCTGGATACTGGTACTAGGACCCAAAGATGGGAACAAAGTGGAGCTAAATATCTGACATTCTAAAGAAAGCTGCAGATAATTGGGGGCCAAACACCTCTTCCTACACTTCAGAGGGACAGAGGTGGCCATGATACCATCAGCCACCAACTCAACTGGCCCCACCTCATCCCAGTCTAGAGAATGTGGAGAGGGGAGAAGGAGTGGTCATAGTGGAGAGCAGCCTTGATGAAGAGCCTTTTCTTTCTCTGGTGATCATCACCAATTTCTCCCAGTCCTTGAAGCCAAGTGAATAAGTATTTGTTTTTATTTCTAGTTTTTGACCACTATAAATAACACTGTAATAAACATCCTTGAAAATATGTCTTCAGTGTACTTTCATTTCCAACAGGACAGATTCCCTAGAATGGGACTAATATGTCCAATTATAGGTATTTTTTTATCTTTATAAATGTTGCCTGATTGCTTTTCAAAAACGATATAGACACACTTTACCCTTTTCCACATATCCCCGTCAGCTGTACATGTTATTTTTGCCAATTTGATATCTTACTACTACCTTAATTACAATTCCTTGTCTATTCGTGAATCAGGACATCTTTACAAATATATATGTTTGCTAGTCATGTGAATAGCTTTCCTGTGATTTGTCTATTTATACTCGTTTTTCTTTTTTTCTGCCAATTGTTAAGAAATTTATGTACATTATACATAACCCTTCATCTGTCATTTACATTACAAATATTTTTTACAGAATTATCATTTGTTATTCTTTGTTTATAGTATCTTCTATCCTACAAAGGTTTTTTTGTTTTGTTTTTATATGGTCAAGTATATACATAAATATATAAATGCATGCACACACATATATGTACGTATTTATATACTTAAAAGATGTATCTATCTTTTACAGCTTCTGAAATCCCAGTAACTAAATGGACTTTTTAATAATCAAAGATGAATGAGAAGTTAAGGTATCTGACCTATATGTAAATGATGGACAGCAGGAAAAAGAAATGTAAATAAACAGGGTTGAAGCAGTTATTACTGAAAAACTAAAACTAAAGCCATTTCATATTTATTTCCCCCATCAATTGAGATTTTTCAATGAACCAGTTACATCTAACTTATTTAAGTGAGAAAAGCATTATGATTCCCATTCTCATTTTTACAGGGAGAAACTCAAGTATGGTGAAAAGCCAGGATGAGTAAGACAGCTGAGATTCAATAGTACGTCTCTTAAAATACAATAACAGTGTCAACTCAAGTTTTTCAAAGCATTTAGGAGCAAGCTGCTTACCTTTCAATAGCTAATTCTTTGTTGGAAAGTTGCTGCACTGTAATCACAACCTTCTTCTCTATTCCTTGTTTTAATTTGAAATAAAATTTATC
Organism: Tapirus indicus; assembly: GCA_031878705.1. Lineage (NCBI taxonomy): Eukaryota > Metazoa > Chordata > Mammalia > Perissodactyla > Tapiridae > Tapirus > Tapirus indicus. Next base: position 84,965,979 of record CM062922.1, read on the forward strand.
TCTATCCTTAGGCACAGGACTGAAAGACACAAAACGAACAGGAATTATCAATACAATAATTAATACAATAAGATAATCTGTTCCAAAGTTAGGATGAGATAAAGTAGTTAAGCAACAACACCCTTATTCTTAAGATGCACTAAATTCTCATCATGCCACAGAGAAACAAACTACAAATTTTATACTCAGCAAAACAGAGTTGCTACTAATTTTTAAATTGGATTTACAAGAGCCGTATATTTTATCTCTAATCAAGGTTAAAAGCAAGATTTCTAAAAGCACATCATCTTGAATTTTAGTTTTAAATTTAACAAATTTAGGAATATGGTTTAATTATTTTTTTAAGACTGCCACGTTGGTTTAGCTGGTTGTGTGGCCATCCATGAGCCCCTTCAACATAGTGAAACCCAAGGCAAAACAAAAGTGAAAAGAGCTTACTTTTAAACATCTAGAACTCCAGATGACTGTGACACATCCAAGGAAATATAAATAAAAGATGAACAAATAGATATAGATCAGGGCAAGTTAAATTCTAGCCTAGGCCAGACTGACTATTCTTAAGAATTAATTCCGTAAAACAATAAATGTCTAAAATATAGGTTACCTTATCTGAAAAGGAAAAATACCTTGAGCAACTTATTTGAAATAAGACTCAACTTCTGTATCTGTAAAAAACAGATAAAATACCTACCTAACAATCACAGTTAGAATTAAAGGTACAGTTAAGGCACACACAAGATCATAAAAAAGTATAACTGTTTCCTATTATCTGTTTTTGAACTAGAGAAAAACATTCTAAATATACAATGGAAGGAAATGGTTAATTAAATGATGGTCAAACCACACAACATACTATCGGTAATCATCAAAAATGATTTTAATTAAGAACGTTTTGGGCCAGCCCAGTGGCGCAGCGGTTTAGTTCGCGCCTGGCAGCCCAGGGTTCACCGGTTCGGATCCCGGGCCCCTGCCGACGCACTGCTTGTCAGCCATTCTGTGGCGGCGTTCCATATAAAGTAGAGGAAGATGGGCACAGATGTTAGCCCGGGGCCCGTCTTCCTCAGCAAAATGAGGAGGATTAGCAATGGACGTTAGCTCAGGGCTGGTCTCCTCACAAAAAAAAAAAAAAAAAAGACGTTTTAATGAAAAATATTTTATACCATAAAAGGCAAAAGAAAAAAATTGTATATATACAATTGTATAAAAACACCCCCTAGAAATAAACAAAGGTAATAAATCAAATATTAAAAGTGATTGTCTGCGGCTGACAAGACTATAGCTTTTTATTCTACTTCTATTATTTCATTAAATTTTCTAACAAATATTAGTATTTTTAAATATTAAGAAAATCATTTAGGGGCTGGCCCAATGGTGTAGCGGTTAAGTTTGCACGCTCCGCTTTGGCAGCACGGAGTTCGCAGGTTCGTATCCTGGGCACAGACAGACGCACCACTTGTCAAGCCATGTTGTGGCGGCATCCCATATAAAGTAGAGGAAGACGGGCAGGGATGTTAGCCCAGGGCCAGTCTTCCTCAGCAAAAAGAGGAGGATTGGCGACGGATGTTAGCTCAGGGCTGGTCTTCCTCACAAAAAAAAAAAAAGAAAATCATTTACATAAAATATCTGAAAAGCATGAGAAAAGTAAAACATATTCATTCACCAAATATTTCTTTAAAGCTTTATACCAACATTGTATAGTTTCTGAAGTTTTTATATTAGCCAATATTATGTTTCAGGCACAATACCAATTTTTATTCTTTCCAAATAACCTCACCTAAAGTTTCCTTTTCCATCATCTTCTTTTACCTCCAAGGAGACACTGAAGGTAAACACATCACTGTCAGGGGTAGGAATAACTGAATCTTTAACATCAGACACTTGTCTGGAAGAACGCTTGAATGCTGTACAGAAACTATATAAAATTCTGCTTACCTAAAAGAATAAAAACGGAAATACCATTAGGCAAAGGTTTTTACCACATTTTAATATCCTTATCTCCTAATTCTTGAATCTATAACTTTCCGTGGTCACAATTTTCTTTAGCAGATAAAGTAGATATAGTCTAAAGAGATACATATATATCATATATATAGTTTATAATATATATAGTTTATAATGTGTGTGTGTGTGTGTATATATATATATAGTCAAGCATGTGTGTATATCATTTGCTTCGTTGAATCTGGCATTTAAACATGGTAATAAAAATGTTTAAGTTCACAAAAGAAGCTATGTTTATTTATAGATGTCTCTAGGCCTCAGAATATACTATATTGCAACAAATGAATCCTAAGATAATTACTAAAATGATGCTGGTATCTAAATCTACCCAATGAACACAAACAAGGTTTTAGCCCAAGTTGTCAATTTCTCTTTTCATTTCCCTCAGCTTCAGAGGGCTAGATAAGGCATAAAGCAAATCCTGGTTTTAGCAATAAGAAAACATGATTTAAAGAGGTTCCAGTGTTGTTACTCCATGTTGTTGTGGTATAAATGTATTGCAGGATTCCCAGAATGAATGCTGAAATGGTCTTATCTATTTTATTAGTATTAAGTCACCTTTGTGACCAGTTTAAAATATACATATAGATAGATAGATAGATACATATATATATGTATATATATAGCAATGGTTTATACTCTTCTAAAGTGAAGAAGTGCTCTAAATCCCACACTCTTCCAGAAGTTATTCTCTTCCTTAGTTCCAAAAGAAGCATCATACCATCTCAAAGTTGTAAGCTTGAAGCTCAAAAGACCTTCCAAATCTCTCAGGCTACCCATGGGTTGAACAATAAAAACAAGATGAAATAAGAAGGGCTTAACAACAGTCATATTCTCAAAACCTCACTTTGGGAGGTACAAGAGACTTCTCTGAATATTAACAAATCCTTCACTTTAGATAAAGTGAATTCGGAATATTCACTGAATTATATTAGTCTAGGGCTATAATATTTTGTAAATTGCTTGAAACAAGAGCAATTATCAGTAACTTTAACAACAGTAGAATTTCTTAAAGTAGGGGGTCATTCCTCATTTTTCTATTTTTATTATATTCACATATTCTACTTTTTTCATACACACAATCTATCACATTCAAAAACAAGTGGTCCTCAAATTTCCAGTAGCCATACTTACATCTGTTAATCAGTCATTACCCTAAACTGCCTCTCCAATGTCAAATTAAGTTCCTTAAATTAACTGACTTGCACATTTTTAACTATATAAGAATGCTGCCTGCCAGCTTAAAGTTCAATTTCAGCAGTAGCATCATATTTGTATCAAAGTGCTTGTAAAATTTTAAAAATATTTTAACGTTATCCCATTGTAATTTTATATAAATGAGTAAAAATAATAAAAGCAGCAAAGGAATGATATTAATAAAAGCTGTAGGCCTCAAATCCTATACAATTAAGACAATGACAAATTCACTCATTCGTTCAACAAATATTTTCTGAGCGCCTGCTATGTACTAAGTATTATTCTCGGTGCTAGGGATGCAGCAGTGAAGACAGAGCTTACATTCCGGCACATGTAAGTTGAATGTGCTTGGGGTGAGAAGATCATTAGGTAAGCCAAAAGCAGAAATATTTAGCCTCAATGTATACTTATTTGACTTAGTTCAATAATTTAAGTGATATAGAGGAAAACAGAACCAAAGAACATGCTAGAAATAAGTCACTGAAGACTATGCCTACAAGGTAAAGTGTAAATAGGGACTTTAAACTACTGTTAGTTCTTTGAGTACTCCCCACTTCCTAACCCCAAGTAAAATGTGAAGTCTATTGTTTACTTTTTACACATTCAACTTTAGAATATTTTTAAGAAAACATTATATGTGAAATATGTATATCTGTACATAATTTTTGATACTTTAATAGAGTCAAACTCCAGCTATATTTATTCTTTTTTCTCCTCTCCCATATCTTCTTCTATTTCATTTCCTTTATGTCAGAGCTATCGGCAAGGCTGCCCGACCAAAAATTCAAAGAACCTGGCAAATTCTAAAGTAGATGGCAAGGCTCAGGAACTTTTTAAAAGGCTAAGCATATGGGGCTGAGCCAGAGTCGTAGAGAATGATGGGGGGGGGGGGGGGGCGGAATCAGACTACACCTTTCTCTCTTTTTGGAGGAAGGACACAATATACTAACTTCATTAACAGCAATCAAACTGCATTTAATCCTGACCATGTCTTAAAAGTTGCCATTTCCAACAACAAGGTTAAAATTATTTGTGAATTCTGGAGTCTGTGAATAAGCTGGAATGCTGATCCAAGCATTGGTAAGATAGAGTAGCTTTAGAAACATGATTATCAATGTCTATAGTTATTGGAACAAATTGGGTCACCAATTACATCATGAAAAGAAAATTAAAAACACATACCATGGCAAACATTTCTATACATGTTACAAATAATCTAGAAAAGGTATTTTCTTTGCAGAAGGCAAAGGGTTACTGACAAATAATACAGTACAGTTTTTCCCCAGAGGTCAGTACCTATAGAAAGCACTAATTAACACAAAACTATCTGTTGGGGTGGTGGTGGTGGTTGTTGTTGTTTTTGAAAAAGTGGGGAGGAGGGCACATGTAGCTATGTGGGAAGAAGATACACCAAAATCTTAACCCTGGTGGAATTTTGAGTAACTTTTATTTTCCTTTTTATTTCAGTATTTTCCAAATTCTCAAATATGTACTACATTTAACAGTCTAAAATATACTATTAAACAAAAATGTATTCACTTAAAATAAATAACATAGCCAATTCTTCCAAGATAAAACCTTCTCACTAATATTGGTGAAAAAGAATCAACTCTTTTAAAAACACCAAATATCAAGAAAATGTTCACCCAAGAAATAAGTATAGAAAAATCACTCTATAAAGACACCCAGAAAGATATGTGTTAAAATTGTAAAAACCACTTACTCAAATATATTACTCAGTGAAAGGAGCTAGGCATCACACAAGAAACTTTTTAAAAATTATAAAAATTTATTTAAGGAAAACACTAACAATATAAGTTCTGAATTAATTTCCAGAATAAAACATTTTTCTAAAATGTCATATCAATAAATATCTGTTTAGAAATATTTTCCCATGCAAGGAATGAGGTTTTCTTTTATATAGTGGCATATCAGCAACCCCAAGAAAAACCAGTGCATTAAGAATAAATATCTTCCCAATGATGCCCTTGATATTTGATTGATACCTCTGAATGTCCTGAACACCAGATGGTAACAATTGTGCTTCTAACATATAACACCGAGAACTGCTAGTGATGGTAAGTATGTTAAAACATACAAACAACAAACATCAAAATCTGTTTTGAAGAAAAAGTTTACACTGACTAATAAATTCTCAGAGAGTCAACTAGCCCTTTTAAAGTATCTTTAAAAAGTTTTGTATAATATATCCATAAAGATGTTAGGGTGCCTCCTGGCTTCTTTCAGTATGCTTTCTGATATTCCGCTTTGTCTGCAATTCTTCAGCAGAAACCCAGCACATCATTCTCCCTGTACAAAGATCATCAGCATCAAGATACTTCTGGCTGGATTCCCCAACTCTTTTGCCATAGATAATCGAGATCCACTCCAGCACTCGAGATCCTCAGAAGAATACCCAGCGTAACAAGTCAAATGTGTCCTAACCCTTCTGTGGGAACCCCTAATTCTTGTGTCACAGGTCCAACAAAGCCATAACCCTCACTGGGCTTCCCCTCTACCACCGTTGGTGATTGCTGCTTGTAGGATTTTATGGTGAAATAAAAGCATCACAGTGACAGCTGGTGGCAGCAGCCATGCTGCTACTCCCGCTTGAGAAGATGTCTTCTTGCCTTTAACTGACAAACTTCTTCAGATTTCATCCAGGGACTCTGCAAACAATGGAAAACAAATAAATTAGTGACATTCCAGCACAGTAAGAATGTCTGTTACCTGTTCCTGAGCTATCTTTGCCAACCGTTTGTGCCCATCAGAAAGGACCCAAGTACTAAGGACTAACGTTGTCCCTTTACCAGAGATCAAGAAACGTCTGGGAACCAAGTAACCAGACAACCAGTAAGTTCAACTAAAAGATTTCAGAGTAATTTAAAGGTTAATTATTTTTTGAGGGGAGAGAGGAAGATGTCGGACATCTTCTGTAAAAGACATGAGTAAAACCCAAAGGTAGCTGGAATGCAAGCTATACGACTGATAAATCCCTTTATAAAGCATAACTGAAAGACAAAAATCCACATTTGCTTTTTATAATATTTAAGCAATAGGAAAGTTGTTACTGAAAATTACACGGGTCTTCCGAGTCACAGACTTCCATGTGAAACCCAGCTCTATCATCTGTTCTCTCAGCCTTGGTATAAACAAAGGGTAACTATACAATTTACCCATCAAATCAAACACTTTTGAGAATAAAATGGAGTGCTGTTAATAATACACCTGGACAATAAGCATAAACTAGGACTGCTCCAAGCAAAGAGGAGCATAAGACCACTAGTCTAAATAGAGAGGTTATGAGTATCAAGTAAATGCTTATTTAGCACAGTGCCTGGCATAAGCTCTACAGTATTCATACTGGGTTATTTTTCATTTGGAAATGATCTCTCATAATAAAGTTTAATGACAATTGTCATGTATTTCTCCTTCAAACAATAAATTTTATCACCAATGTCCCATAATGTAACACTTTGAAAAATGTACTCTAAAAAAAATTAAATAAACATGGACATCTACAGTGTACCAAAGATCCTCTCTAGAAATATAATCCTATTTAATATCATATCCAAAATGGTCAGCCCAAGAATTCCCCAAAGTTTTGTCCACTGTTTACCCACTGTTAAACCTCTGAAAAATGACAAATATTTCCCCCACCCATAGATAAGTGGATGCTATAATCCAAAAGAGTTTCGTACCGTCATAGCTATGAAAAACGCTTGCAGCTAGGTCCCCTTAATTTCCTTCTTCAGCAGTGTTTCTGCCTCTCCAAGCAGCAGAGTCTCCAATTCTTCACAGCTCATTTCCTTGCTGTTCAGCACCAATTATCCAGAAACCTCACAGGGATGTTAAATGTTGGCTGCCAACACGAAAAGCCAGGACTCTACCATCTGCTTCCCCACCTCTGGAGTGGAGTTGTAAGGATCAGAAATAGACCCCCTCATTCACAAACACAACATATTCTTTCAGCATATTTATATTCACTGCCTCCTATGTGCCGGGCAGACTTGTACTCATTCACTTTCCTATCTATCACACCTTTTGGTCAAGCAGTCAGTACATATATATATATATAAATATATAAATGTTGGGATAAAAGAGATTCAAAACTATCTAGAAAAACAAAAAAACAAACTTGAACTTCTTACACAGGCATGGTTTCTGGCAGACTTCTATGGCTACAATCTAAATTATGTAAGTTCATTTTAGTGTAAATAAAATTAATCACCAGGGCATAGGAATTGACATACCCATGCTTTGTATCCAATACACAGAAATCTACATTTCTATGAGTTCCCATGTTGTAGCCAGAAACAAACTGTCTGAACTACTGTTAACACAATGGTTTATTTATGTTTCATGGTAAAGGGAAAATAGAATAACTGCTTTCAGCATTTTCTGCTGACAATTTATATTTCCAAAAGCAAACACATCTGAGACCTTGCTCATCCAATCCCATTTATTAATGTCTTTGAAATGGTTGTAAGTACTAAAGTTCTAAAAGTGCAACTTATTTTTAATTTAGGGAGAACTCAATAGATACAGAAAAGAAGGCAATTTCCCCATGTATTTAACAGCTGTTTGATTCTGAACTACTTCTCCAGTCTAAGAATAAACCACTACTTAATAATTGCTAAGAGGAACTTACTGGCATCTTCAAAGGATTACAAGTTGATATCCCTGCTGTATGTGAGCATTTGGATGTTTAATTAGGCCAGTTCTATAGAGCAAAAGCCAGCCTCTGAGTGAATGCATACAACAAATAATCACAGGTCAAAACCACAGAGATCTATGAACCAGTCTTAGTGCAATATCTAAGTGAAAGCAATATGCAACTATCAGGCCCAGCAGAGAAATAGGTATTGTTATAGGCACTTTTTAAAATCACATAGACCAATCAACTTGGGCAAAATAATAAAAGAGGTGCAAAAATATTCCTCCTTTCTAAGCCTGAGTAATTACTACCATGGTGGGGTGGGAGGACAGCTCCTCAAGTGGGATTTTTCTGTTACATCTGTTAAGCTTAGGGTGCCCTATCTACAATACCACTTTAGTGCACACAGTTATCAGATTCAGCTTTCCATATTCAGTTTTATGCCATTACAAATATTAACTTTCTCTTTAGAAATATACTGCAATCTTAGGTAATATGGTATAGGGTCATATACACTAATTTATATGACAGTGAGATTAGGGTTCAAAAATAATACCCTAAATCATCTCTATAGCAAATTGCTACAATATATCATACTTACTGCCTCTTTAATTTCACATGAGAAAACATGTATCTGAAATTCTTCTGAACCATGGGAACTCTCTGTAAACGCAAAGCAATTGCTCTCTGTTGTCCCATCATGTCCACGTGCACAGAATAACACCTTATAGATTGGAAAAGATGCTATCTCCACATTGCTGGATTGGTCTATGATTCTGTAGAACAGGGATGAAAAATGAGATAAAATGTTAACTATCAAAGAACAAAGAGAAACAGTTTTACTATGCTGATAACATATGAGCATAGATATCTTAAAATCACAGAAATAAACCAGCACTAATAATTCAAGAAAACAAATTATCTTCCTATTCCTGCTATATATATATGTATGCTTGTACATATATATATATATATATATATATATATATATAGACACACAAATTTTTCCCCTTCTTTTGACAATGACTTCATTTTTGTGTTTCCTATGATCCAATTTACTTACGCCCAAAGCCAAGTATCTGTTGCCTGGTAAAATCTATGTCGCCTAAATGCTAGTCTTGTTCTGTTACGGCAAAAGGAACACCAGTACAGAATATCACAGACTATCCCTGGAGAGTTCACTTCTACTCAGAGCAGCACCTGTAAGTTTATCCAAGCCTCAGGTCATTGTTCAACGAAGACCTCTTTTACCCCAAAAAAGGTCAGAGTGGTTCCAAAGATGAACTTAACAAAAGAATTTAGGAGGTAAAAGGAGTTTGTGAAATTTAGGAGAAAATAATTCTCTAACTTTCCCTCTACAAATCCTAAACCCTAGATTGTTCTAAAAGCTCAAGACCACTTCAGGATCTCCAAACGTGAAACCAAGGGGGTATCCAGTAGGAACAGAGAGGCAAGTCAAAACACTAAGTCTTTGTCAAGGTGTGTTTGGCATTTTGAAACAACAGATAAAATGCATTCTGACATTTTTAAGAGATAGCATACAAACAATATATCTACAAAACACTTTCCTGAAAAATTCAAAGCATTTTTACCAAAACTGTAAATTTATATTTCTATTATTTTGATACTTAGAACTTAGCTAAGTTTTCTCACATTCTAAACTTTGGAGAATGAGGCAAATCAGAAAGGATTTGAAAAAAGATTACATCAGCCTTCAGGGTGTATTATAGGTTCAGGACACATTCAACCTAATTTCCTAGATCTGGTTCATTTATTTGTTCATTCAGCAAATATTCACTGAAAACCTGCTATGGACCAGACACTGCTCTAGACACTAAAGCTACAACAGGGAAAAATACAAAAACCTGCTCCCATGAAGTTTATATTCTAGTGAGGAAGATAGACAATAAATGAATAAGCAAATAAATATATAATATAATATCAAGTCAAGGAAACGTGCTATGAAGAAAAAAAAGACCCAGTGAGGGGAAAGAGAGGGATAGTTACATGATATGATCGAAAGAGGCTCCTTTTGAGAAAATGTTTCTTGAGGTGAAATTAGCAAGAGGCAAAAAAGTCACTGGAAAACCAAGGAAAGACTGTTTAGGCAAAGGAAAGAGACTATACAAAAGCCCTGAGGTAGGAATCATGACTGATAGGCCCTGAGGCAGGAATCACAACTGGGTTTAAGAAAGAACTAAGAGGCTACCATGACTTGAATGTAGTGAATGAATACAGTGAATGAATGTAGTGAAAGAGTAAGAGAGGGAGAGAGCAAGTAAGAGGGACGGAGAGAGAAGAGGGGTAGAAGATCAGGTCAAAGCAGTAGGTATACAATGGCCAGACATAATAAAGATTTCGAATATAATCACAAGAGTGACTGGGAGCCACTGGAGGGCTGAGTGTAGAATAACATTATCTGATTTATATTTAAAGAAATTCAAAGTTCAGATGACATTAAATATTATTCCCAATTAAGCATTAAGAGAAAAGAGCATTTTGCTTCTTTCCAGTCTGATGTAAAGAGCTTAAAATTTAGGGCTCACTCTAGTTTTTTGAACCACTGCTACAATTACAAGGTGAAGGCAGGTTTTCATGCTCCTTCAGAATGGAGAAACACAAATTACAGGTATTTTTACAGTTATATTTCCATTTATAATATTTTAAGTATAATTTTACAAATTCCAAAGAAGGAACACAATCTAAGCCTGAACATGTTTACTTTGCATGTCTACAGAGTAAAAGTGAATTCACAGTCAGTCCTAGGCCTGATTTATGATATAATATCATCACCACCACCCAAGAAAACTTCATACACGTCTAAGGGGAAAGAAAAAGTTACAGCTTACCTCACAGAACCTTCTGGAACATTTGGCACATACAGAGTAACAGGAAAGGGGTACTGACTGGAAGATTTCATAGTTGCCATTGCCCGTAAAGCCTCCACCTCATTACGTGGGGAAGAAACCTTCATACATCCTAAGTAGGTCAGTTTGTTAAATAAAACACTATCTTCTTCAGGTAATCCACTTGGAGAAGATGGTCTGGGTGTAGAAATTTCTGAAGAAAACAAAAAAGAAACACTCAAAAGTTAACATAACACCTCACAGTATAGTTTTGCCTACTGTCCAAAGACGAATGAAAAATTGCAAACAAAATTCAGGTCTCTCTGTGTTTTCATTTCTTTTAACGTTTATTCTACATCTTAATTCAGAGTTCTGGAATTGGCTATTTTGTACTTTCAAATCTCTCAAAGCTGTTATGTTATGTTACTGAGCTGTAACTTCTCGAGAAAAAAAAATTCTAAGCTTTACATTTTAAAAACTCAAAAATATGGAGTCCAAATGATATAGAACAATAAGGAGAAAAACTTACACTAAAGACTGTGAATTAGCCTTAAAAAATGAGGATTAAATAAAACTAAAATCAGTTAAGTTTCTCTTGGCTGTGAAAGATCCTGCATAGCACCAAATTGATTACATTAAGCAGTCTAACTTGCAAAGTAAAAGTAAACAATGTTAAGATGTTACATCTTGTACCAACAGCAACAAAAGTCAAACTCCTTATTTTGTTCCTTCCTGCCTTGCTGGCTTTATGAACTACATAAGTATTCCAATGGAAATTTTTTCCACAAAATAATTATTTTGGTGAATGATCCTATGATTGCTTCTTCCAATTCTCCCCTCCCCATTAGTAAGTTTCTTTAAAAAAAAAAAAACAAAAACAAAAAACTGAGCCAGCCCTGGTGGTCTAGTAGTTAAGATTCGGTGCTCTCACTGCCGCAGACCCAGTTTGTTTCCCAGTCGTAGAACAACATCACCTATCTGTTGGTTGTCATATTGTGGTGGCAGCTCACGTAAGAGAAGCAATTGACATAAGAGAAGCAATTAACGACTAGGATACACAACCATGCACTGAAGCTTTAAAAAAAAAAAGTTCACTTTAATTCTAAGCACAGCAGGTAGCAAAGACCCAATTGTGGTTAGAGAGTATCTATCTGCATATATCAGGTAGTATAAAACTCTCCCTTTGCCACTCCCCATCTAAAACCCACATTCAGCTAGTCTCCAATCATTCCCTTGTTACCCATATCCATGCTGCACACAATTAAGCATTCCTGTCTCACCCAAACTAGATCTTTGCAGCATGCTCAAATTCTCATTACCAGGATTCCACTTACAGGATATTAATAAATAATTCACAAAAGCCATTCCCAACCTCCCCACTCCAGCTCCCAAATATACTAAAACGTGCAACCTCACCATCTACTTTCTTCTACTGAGAAACTAAAACCATTCAAAATGAATTACTTCACCTATCATGTTCTTCAGTCACTGAAACATGTTTTTTCCCCTTTTGAATCAGTTCAATGTACTACATTTCAAAAGGGATAAATAAAAAACTACAAATACAATTTAAGGCTGAATGCTAACATGTTTCCATATTATTATTATTACTATTATTATTATTATTATTATATGCATATATATTGTGCATTTTTGTTAATTCAGCTACCACTTATGCACAACAATTATTTGCAAGGTCCTGTGGTAAAACCATGCTTCAGTGAGTGATAAGCACGATAGATCAAGTAGGTCAGGTGGGCTAACTTATGTATAACTGGAGTCCTACAAACAATAAGAGAAAAAAGAGGGGAAAAAGTTTTTTGAAGAAATAAATATTTTACAAATCTGTATAACTCACAGATTCACAAAACTCTCTATACCCCAAATATAGAAACACTACAGAAATGGATCCAAAAGAGTCAGGTGACAAAATTAGCAGACAAGGCCTTTAAAATAACTATTATAAATATGATAGAGGATTTAAAGAAAAATATCTAACAAAACAAGGAGAAAAATGAAAGAGAGAAAAAAGAAATTCTAGAGCTGAAAAATGCAAGATCGGAAATGAAATATTCCCGGGGTGGATATAAGAGCAGATTCTCAATTACAGAAGAAAAGAAGAATGTTAAAAAGAAATTCCTTGGTATAAAGGAAAATGATACTAGAGAGAAACTGAAAAGCATCAAAGTTATAAATATGAGGGAACCTTCCTTTAATTTCTTTAAAATATGACAGACTGAAGCAAAAAATTAGTGTTTTGTAGAATTTGTAACGTATGTATAAGCAAAATGAATGACAACAAAAGCATCAAGTCTGCAAGGGAGGAAATGGAAGATCCTCACAATATATGTGAAGTGGTATAATACTATTAAAACACAGACATGTTGAAGACTTGGGTTATAAACCTCAAAGCAACCACTAAAATAATAAAACAAAATTATATAGTTAATTTGCCAGTAATGGAGATAAAACAGAATATTAAAAAATATTCAATCCAGAGGAAAGTAGGAGAGAAGAGAAAAAGAACCATAAAAAAGGGACAAAGAGAAAACAAACAGCAAGAGAGTAAGTACACTTAGATCCAAATATATAAGAAATTATATTAAGTGTAAATGGTCAAAAACAGGGGTCATCGGCTTTTTCTGTAAGGGGTCATATTATAAATATTTTAGGCTTTGTGGGCCAAGAGACAAAAATCTAAGATATTATGCAAATATTCATATAAAAATAGAGAAAACAGCCTTCAACAATTTTTTTTATGAAATTCAAAATTTTATTTTTGGACACTGAAATTTGAATTTCATATAACTTCCATGTATAACAAAATATTATTTTCCTTTTGACTTGTTTTGAACCCTTTAAAAATGTAAAAACAATTCTTACCTTGCAAGCCATATTGAAAACAAGTAGTGGGCAGGATTTGGCCCATGGGAAGTAGTTTGCTGACCCCTGGTCTAAACATACCAGTTAAAAGACAGTTCATCAGACTGGATAAAAAAAAGAAAAACTCACCTATACACTACCTATAAGAAACACACACTTTAAATATAAAGAAACAAACAGGTTAAAAGTAATAAGAAAAAATAAAAATAGATATACCACTGCAAACACTAATTATAAGAAAATGAGAGCAGCTATATTAGTATCAGAAAAATTGGACTTCAAAACAAGGAATATTAACAGGAGAAAAAAGGGACATTTTACAATGTTAAAGGATCAATTTATCAGGAAAACATAGTAAGTTTAAGTGGTTATGCCCCTAACACCAGTGCTTTAAAATACCTGAAGCAAAAACTGGCAGAACTAAAGACACTCAAACAGAACCAGTCAAGTTCAAGTAAGAAGTCTGCTATAGCTTATGTCTCCTAACTGAAAACACTAGACAGAACATAAAAGATAACTACCTGAGGATTCTTTTTAAAAAAAGGAAAGAGTAATAGACAGATTGGAGAGAGAGTCAAAACTTGAAGAACTACCAGTAGAGTGTTGAGGTTCCTTTTTTTTTCCTCATCCTTTATCTCCCAGATTTGACCTAAAGGCAGCCCAAGTTGCACAACTGTGCAGTGAGAAACAAAACGCAGAGACAAATCCAATCTTCCCAGCCAAAGGACAGAAAAAGGAGTCCCTGCAAACCAGAGTGTTTGGGGAATTATAACTTGTCTTTGGTTTTTTCCTCTCTTCCTTTTTTCTCTCCCAGTTCTACCACAAGGCCAGCCCCAGTAATGGAGCTGCACTGCAACTGGGAGGTGGGCAGGGGGAGACGGGGGTGTCTCAGGCATCTAAAACTTGCAGGAAAAAAACAGTCTCCCAGGAGGAGAAGAGAAAGAGATTAGTGCAGAAAAAAATATTTCTAAGAAATAATGGGCGAAAACTTCCCAAATTTGGTGAAAGATATAAATTTACAGATTCAAGAATCTCAGTGAACACCAACAAAAATAAACTCAAAGAAAACCACATCCACATAATCAAACTGCTGAAAAGCAAAGATAACGAAAAAAATATTGAAAGTAGACAGAGATATACAGCATGTTACAAACAGAAGTACAATAAATAATGCAAAGGATTGGAGATTTCTCATCAGAAACTATGGAGACAAGAAGACAGTAGAATAATATCTTTAAAGCGCACAAAGAAAAGAACTATCTAAATTCTTTTCAAAGGACATTGCTCTGTAGAAGTCCTGCAGTTCTGTTAAGATGCTTCAACGGAGATGAAGAGCCTACACCCTGCCCCATGCCCATTTTAAACAAATAGGTTGTGATTACTGAGCTTGGACCTAATATTTTATGTGATTTTATTTTCAGGTTCAAGATTTTCAATACTATTGATGATGATGATGATGATGATGACAAGCATTTTATTTGGTACTTACTTTGTGCCAGGCGTTTTACAAAATACTTGATGTGGATAATGTCATTTAATCCTTCAGCATCCCTATGAGGCAGGTTCTACTTTATCTCTATTTTACAGATGAGGAAACTGAGTGTTAGAGAAGTAAAATAACTTGCCTAAGGTCATATAGCCACAGAGAGCTTGGATTCAAACCCAGGTCTGCACTTCAGATATCATGTCTTGACCTCCATGAAAGGTCTAAAATAAGATGAATTAAAAGCAAAATGTAGTTCTTATTCTGCTCTTAATTATAGAGTATCTGCTCTTCAAGGGAAAGAAGGTTCTATCCTCTTTTTACTCCCAGTGCTTATTAATAGTGTCTAAAAGACTAGACACTTGATATATATCAAATGAATTAATCACTACATAAATGAAATTTTTCAGGGCTAGTGGTCCTTTCAGCAACATATTATGGCAAACACACCTCATCTAGGCACCACCTAGACCCTATCCCATCCACAACTAAATGCATCACAACTGCAGCCTTTATGTAGACAAAACTCATTGGTAACTATCCAATTATGACTAGTGGAGATCCTGAGTTAAGTAGGCAAATGGCAGAATATTTTTAGCAAGGCAACACTTTTAGACCTGATAAATTCATACATCAGTGTAAGGAATTCATTTCCACCTAAATATAAATTCAGTCCTATTCCAGTCATGCTTCTTTAATTCCATCATCCCTTCCTTAGCAGAAAGATGCAAAGAGTAACAAAAAGCATGAGAGAGAAGACTCATCTGTATATCCAAACAGTATTTTACTACTTTGCAGTAAACTAGCAAAGATTTCCTCTTAAGAATTGAATTCAAGAGGCTGGCCTGGTGGTGTAGCAGTTAAGTTCACACGCTCTGCTTCAGCCACCCAGGGTTCACAGGTTCGGATCCCGGGCACGGACCAACACACCGCTTGTCAAGCCACGCTGTGGCAGCGTCCCATAGAGGACGATGGGCATGGATGTTAGCCCAAGGCCAATCTTCCTCAGCAAAAAGAGGAGGATTGGCAACAGACATTAGCTCAGGGCTAATCTTCCTCACACACACAAAAAAATGAGTTGCATTCAAGTAGCTGAGATATAAGATCACCAAATGACAAAAACCAACAAGTTATCATGATGTTTAAACAAAATCTCTCATCTATCTAGTTTTATAACAGGCAAACAACATACCTTTAATGTTCACTTTAGACCATTTACATCTAAATACTTTCTAGACACTTCTTTTCCATTGAAGTTATGTGTCATTTTAAACCAACCACAACAATTTTGTTAGCAAAAACTGTGTTGATTGCAACTATGAAAAGGCAGCTGAAATATCTTAGTCCATTCAGGCTGCTTTAACAAAACGCCACAGACTAGGTGGCTTATAAATAATAGACATTTATTTCTCACAGTTCTGGATGTTGGGAAGTCCAAGATCAAGGCAATGGCAGAGAGACCATTTTCTAGACAGCATCTTTTCACTGTGTCCTCACATGGTGGAAGGGACAAGCTAGCTCTCTGGAGTCTCTTTTATAAGGGCATTAATTCCATTCATGAGAGCTCCACACTCATAAAGGCTCCATCTCCTAATACCATCACCTTAGTTAGGGGTCAGGATTTCAATATACGAATTTTGAGGAGGACACATTCAGATTATAGCATGTCTTTTATTGAGAATGAAAACCAAAAATATATAACTAGAAGAGAATACTAAAAACTTACTTGTAAAGCAAAGGAAATTCTTATCCACCAAGATCTTCAGTGAAAGACACATTTTTTAAAATGTATTTAGCGTAATGGGTGTTGAGAACACAAAAAAGTACACAATACATGGTCCTTATCAAATATGCTCAGAAATAGAATCATATTATCTAAATCATTGCAAAGGATAATTGATTCCAAGAACCCATCAGAGCTACATTAGAAAAGGTATTTCTTCCTTTTGATGAATACGTTAACTAAAAAATAACTTAATTATACGAATGCTGGCATCCATATGCTTTGGGTGTTGAGGGAGGGGTGGGGATTTAAGAAATTCAAAAAGAAAAAGCAAAGCACAGTGAATAATATAATCTCTCATATTCCCTCAATCAAGAACTAACAAAAATTAATACTTTGTAAAGTTTGTTTCCAATCTTGTACTTTATTAAAAAATTTTTTAGGGCCGGCCCAGTGGCACAGCAGTTTAGTTCGCGCTTGGCAGCCCAGGGTTCACCAGTTCGGATCCCGGGCGCCTGCCAACGCACTGCTCGTCAGCCATGCTGTGGCGGCGTCCCATATAAAGTAGAGGAAGATGGCCACGGATGTTAGCCCAGGGCAAGTCTTCCTCAGCAAAAAGAGGAGGATTAGCAACGGATGTTAGCTCAGGGCTGGTCTTCCTCACACACACAAAAAAAATTTTTTTAATTAAAAAAAAAACCATATATATAGCCTAAATCCCCTTGAACTTAAATCTAGCCATAAGTATAACTATACACTGAGACCTACGAGTCTTTATAAGAATCATCAAACCAGGGGGTGCTCTTGGAGACCCTTAACACATTACAAATATCTTCTCCTAGCCTGTCCTTTAGCCATATTTATTACGATACCTTTCTCATTCAGAAGATGTAATTTTTATGTTTTAAAATATAACTCTCTTTTCCTTTATGATTTGGCTTTTGCTACCCTGACAAACACAAAAATACTCTCCAATACTTTCTTCTTATAGGCTTATTTTTCACATTTAAATATTTGATTCACTAGGAATAAATTTTGTGTTTAGAGTAAGTTAGGGCCATCATGGCCCCACTGTGTAGCACTCTGGCCTATATCTATACTTACCCTACACCAACATACAGAAATGAATCATGAATGTCCTAAGTCATTCAGGATAATTGCATCTCTTCTGTCACAGTGACTTATTGAGGAGTTTGAATGTAACCAAGGCCTATACAATCAGTTCATGTCCTTCCCCTGACCACTAGAAAATGGTTCCGTTGGTCCAGTCAGAGTGAAACTCACAACTTTTGTTCAGTGGGTAAAAGAACAGAGAGCCCTTCTCTCTGCTACCAGGCATGAACAAATTACCTGGCCTTACTTATAAATTTCTGCTGCTAACTACTTAGTGACCGTAAAGGAAGCCAGTTAAGGAGAAGGTGACACAGAGAAGATCAAAGCTGAGTAGTTCACAAAGAAACATTACCAGAACCCAGATCAAATCACACCTCTAGTGTTTAAAACAGCTGAAGCAGAAGTTGGGTTTGGTTTAGTTTGGCTTTTCTTGCACTCAAAACCATTTTGACTTACAAGTTGGTATTCCTACTCCAGATCCTACTCATTCATGAATGCATTTATTGTTTAATACACTGATGAGGTGATATGCTATTTTACTTAGAATTTTCACAAATTACAATTTGAAATAACTGTAGTCAAACTGAGTAAAATGGCATATCATATGAAAGACTGTGTCCATTACACTATTCTCTCATACTCAAGAATTTATTCATTTGTTCAATAAGTATTTACCGAGGGCCTACTATGTGCAAAGTACTAGAGGTAAAATGAAGACCCAGACATAGTCCCTGCTCTCAAAGAACAATGAGACTGATTTTACAGGTGGAGGTACAAATAGAAACATAAGAACCAAAGTGGGAACTCTCAATCAGAACTGAAAAGCTGGTGGCCCTGATCTTAGAAAACAAAGCTAATAGGATTTTCTAATTTTCATTATCACTTTATCCCGTTTCTCTTATCGCTTGTAAGAGTTCAACAGAGTACCTGTATTTGATGGATCCAATATTAACTGAAGAGATGGCTTATCTGTTTGGCTGGCTGAAACATCTCCAAATGAATGATCTGAAATCTCACTGGAACTTTGGCAATCAACAAGAAGATTGCTTTGCCCTTTCTCAGAATCTCTCAAAATCTCTTCCATGGCTTTTTCCAATTGTTCATCACCATTAGAAACTATCTATAGACAAAGCAAGACAGTTCTGTTTCAATCATACTATGGTTCTGGAGCTTAATGAAAATATTTCATTTCTATAAGAAATTAAAACAATCTAAAAATTTAAATATAGTTACTGAATACCAAGAGTTTATATAGTTTTACCTAATTTCACTAGATATGATGCAAAATCTTGAATTATAAAACCAACTAAATTGGAGGATTATTAGTTTCAGAAAAGTATTTCTTCAGAAAACACTTCAAGGAGTTTCCAGCTACATCTAATCTAAGATCTTACTCACAGAGATTTCCTTTCCTTGTTTTTTTCTTTTTATTTTTTAGGAATACATTCTAAATACCAGGTAACCATAACTTTATGTGTTTTACAGGGAAAAACTGATAAGTTTAAATAGACAGTGTCTATTGTAAATATCATTTAAAAGGTCATTTTTCTTGTTATCATAGCATAAACATATTTCTGATTTCTTTATAAATTTTGCTTGCTAGCTGCCAAAAGGAATGTTGTTAATTTCCTTATATTTAAGTTGACTCATCTTTTTTTTAAAAGCAGGTGAAACACAAAGCCTAAGTAAATAAATGATGTCTTAAACACATTAATATTAAAATAAAGATATTTGAATAAATTTGGTCATTTATTTAAATACACATATTTAAATAAGTTTAAATAAGGCCACTGATTATTTTAATAAAACTACAAAATTATATACCCTCAATATAGTGCAAAATGGATATTTAATAATCTTATTTTTATAAAATTTTATTAGATTAATATTTATTAGATTGATAATATAGTTTTGATGGCACAGTTAATACTAAATAAAATTCACAAACATTACGTAGCACTTTTGACTAATTTCTCTATTCCTATATCTAGAGGGTGGTTATGCAATTCTCATGCATGTATACCTAGGTTTGTATGATTCTTTTTCTTTGAGTTAGGAAAGGCAACATAAAATGAAAAAGAAAAAGGACCATATCCACATAAACACTCAACTATGAAAAACATGACATATACTTAAAAAATATTCAGACAAGTCAACTGTTACCATCACATACCAGAATGTTCCCAGCTGATTTAAAACATAAAAACCATAAAGAAAAATCTCTGAAGTGAAAGTAAAACATAACTATTTATATAACTAACTTTTAAAACCCAGCAATAAGAGACAAAAAATGTCCAAATAAATTAAATTTATGTAAGATTTAATCATTAAGTCTAATTCAACAATTATCTTTTCTCTTCTTTTTTCCCTTCTATTCCTTCTTTCCAAAATTCCCAATTAAAAGATAAATACCCAAAAGCAAAAAACTTTAAAAATACACAAACCATATAATTAGCCTCTGGACAAATCAAACATTGATTCCCAATTTTACACATCTGAGATAAGTTTTACTTAGGTAAAAAAACAATAATTTAAAATACTATCATTTGCAGAAAAGAAAAAAATACCTT
Source organism: Tapirus indicus (assembly GCA_031878705.1). Taxonomy (NCBI): domain Eukaryota; kingdom Metazoa; phylum Chordata; class Mammalia; order Perissodactyla; family Tapiridae; genus Tapirus; species Tapirus indicus. The sequence continues at coordinate 84,986,452 of CM062922.1, forward strand.
CAATTCAGGTTTTTCATCATCTTTTGTAGAAGTATCATCCGCATGCTGAGGAACCAAAACAAAGTCTTCACTGTTCCGTGTACCCACAGAATCTGATGACCCACTAATCTTCTGTAATGAAGCTCTGACCTCCATCTCAGTTCTGCAAACTTCTCCTCCCACATCCACCTGGTTAAAAGCGCAGAGATTAAAAAAAAAAACTATCAAAAACACGAACCTGATCAATCCTCGGCCTTTAAAAATGGTTCATGTGAAGAAGAATCCTGCTGGCTAGATAATTATCTCAAAACTAGGGAGGCTACCTTCTTGGACTGGGCCACATAATGGAAATGTACTGTCTTCATCCTGAGTTTCCAGACTAAAAGAACCATATTGTTTCCTGAAGAACACAAAACCGCCTACATCTCAACTAAACAGATTTACTACTGTTTGATTCTCTATTTCTCCTGGAAATACTGTTTTTGTTCTTTTTAATAAACAAAGGAAATAATTAAACATGATACTAGAAGTATCTACAAATTCACACACAAAAATACGTTCACTGAAATTACTTTATAATTAAATCTAAATGTCTCCAAAAATTTATTTCCTCAAGACTAAGTATTGTACCTTAAAATATTTTTTCTGCATCACTTTAGTTTACCAATTAATACAGAATTCAACACCCTAAGCCACGCATCTTTTCTTTTCCAGACACATTATCACTTATTAGCAAGAGGGAAAAAAAAGGCCAAAGGTTTCACATTGCGTTCATATAGCAAACAATATTTCAGTAATCAAATACAGTGTAATTCTGTTTTCTGGATAGATCTCTTACACCACAGAAACTCAACATTCTCTATCACTTCCAGAAGTTCAAATATTCACATAACTAATTTTAACTCAACATGAATACTACATAACAGGCACTGTACTCAGCACTGGGGTTACATGAGTGAATAAGGCAGACAATTTGTCTTCTGTCCTGGAGTTTACATTTGGTGAGGAAACAAACAAGTAAACAAAGTAATTCTAAATCACTCCAAAGGCTATGAAGAAAATAAAATAGGTTAACGTGACAAAGAGTAGCTGTAAGGAATGTAGGGACAAGTTTAAGTAAGGTGGCAGGAAAGGACTCTGAAAGAAAAATATTTGAGCTGAAACCTAAAAGGAAAAAAAAGAACCATATATTAAACAATCTGCTCAGTGACCAAAGGGATAATGTGACAGAGGAGTAGGACAAGTACCAGGGCTAAAGAACACAGGACCTTGTAACTATGGTAAATCTGCTGATCCATGCCTAAAATCCCTCCAGAAATGTTCTTTTTCTCTTTCTAATTAGGCACTTTGTTCACTGCCTCACATAAATACGGCTGCAATATCTCATTTTGCCATTAGGTGACACTAACACCATTACTCCTGGCAAAAAAAAAAAAAGAAAAAGATTTACTTCCAGCTTCAAGCCACACTTTAAAAAATTAATTACTTCCCAACTTTATCATAAATCAAAATTTCTAATACTATCAAAACAAAGAATAATTATACTCCTAGGCTAATGCAATTAGTTAGCCATCATTTATTTCTGTCAAGAATGTCAATATCCTTCCTTTTTAAAACCCTTCAAGCACATTCATCGTCCTTTAAAGGTTTTTCTCATTGTAGATATTACATGTTTCTGAAAATGCAGTATGTGTTGTAAACCATGCCTTTATCCTTCCAGGCTGTCCCATGAATCCTTGATTGCCAAGACACCACACATTCCAGATGTTCTTTCTGTGGCCAATCCTTCTCCAAGTCCTTTTCAGTTGCCACTCCTCCATTTGACATCTAAATGTTGGAAATTCCCCAAGTTCAAGTCTTGAGACTTTTTCTGATTCCTTGCCACTTACTCTAAGTGATATCTCTGTTTGCTATGGATTTAAATACCATCTATATGCTGACGGTCTCCCAAATTTCTATCCCAACCTAAATATCTCCTCTAAATTTCCTGATTTAGAATTCTCTACTTGATATTTCCATGTGGAATTCTTATCAGTATCTTAAATGTAACCCAAATGGAATTCCTAATATCTCCTTCAAACTTGTTCCTCATTCAGATTTCCCATTTCAATAGATAAGACCACCTTTTACCGAGTTGCTCAAACAAGAAATGTGCATATCATCCTTGATTCATCTCTACTTCTTCATTCCTTAAATCAGCAAGTCATGTCAGACCCACCTCCAAAATAAACCCCACATCTATTCCATCTTTCCTCATGTTCATTTTTACCAACCTAATCCAAGCAATGTTCTCATCTACTAAAAGTCTCCGAACCCATGTCCTACCTCCAGTCTTCTCCTCCCTAATCTACTCTTCACAGAGCTACCAAAGAAATCTTTTGGAAAATAAATTTGATTACATTAAAACTCCAGACTAAAATCTTTTCACTAAAATTCAAACAAAATCCAAACTCCTTGCCAGGACTTACAAGGCCCAATGCACTATTGCCTCTGTTCCTTTATCATTACAGCTCTTTAATCACAGAAAGCATTTTCCCATTCTAGGGTCTTAGCTCTTGCCTCCTACCTTCATATGGCTGATTCCTTCAGATACCAGCTTTCATTCATCTATTCAACAAATATTTAATGAGTCCCTACTGTGCACTAGAAACTATAATGAGAACTGCAGACTAAATGATGAGTTAAGACCAATGCAGTCCCAGCCTTCCTAGAGCTAACATTCTTATGGAAGAGATAAATAATATAGAAGGAAACAAATCAGGATCACATACTGGAATAAGTACTACAAAACGTGATGAAGAGGCAGGAGGCAATATGGTCCCAGTTGACATTTGGACTTAATAAGTAACCCATGGAAAGAACTAGAGAGAAAGAACTCCAAGTAGAAGAAACAGCAAATACAAAACCCCAGATGTAATAAAAGGCTTACCGAGGAACAGAGAGGAGGCCATGATAGCTACAGCATAATGAGTATGGGAGAGAGTAGTATGACATGAGATATGGAAAGGAAGGCAGAGAAGCATGAGGCCACCCTTGATGCTAAGGCTATCTAAATAAGCCCCCTTCCCAATCCCAACTCTGTTTTGTTTACCAGAAAATACCCATGCCTAGTGTAATACCTAGTACATAGTAGATGTTCAATAAACATGTTGAACAAATTGTTGTTAAAAGCACCAATCAGGTTAAAGTTCTCACAAATAGCAAATGTGGAGCCAGGATTCAAACCAGATAGTTTGACTTCAGAGTACAAGCTCTGAACCTCTACATTATACTATCCCTGAAAGTCTCCTGATCTCTTCCTTGAGACCCAGGGTTGGTATCTGCCTCAAAGGAACATCACTATGCATACTGAACATTCTCCATACCTCTCCTCCATCAAAACTTATCTGTCTCTTCCCCTAAAGTATTCTTCTTAGATAAGTGATAGTTAACCTGATAGTTAACTCTGAATTGGCAAGTTAATGAATACTAATGCTTGCTCAACTCAAATAAGATGTCAGTTTTTAATAGAGGTTTTCTTCAGCCCATAAGAATGTCAGATATTCTGCCAGGCTAACAAGAAAACTATTAGTTTACGATATATAATTTTGTGACTTCAGAACACAGCCCAGCGTTTCTCATTCTACTCAGCATTAAGACAGCTCTCATTACAAGCATAAAACCCTGCCTTGAAGGGCCTTAGGAATACTTTTAGAAGTCTGCCTAATACTACCTTATTGGGTTGAATGCTGCTTTGAAGTTCAATACAGAGATGACATGCTTATCAAATTTGCACACAAACACCAAAAACTGAGAACGCAAAGTCACTATTTCAAAATATTTCAATAGGCAAGTAACAAGATTTAAATGGGGAAAGAAGAGTCTTTTCAACAAGTGGTGCTGGGATAATGAGATATCCATATGCAAAAGAATGAAGTTGGACCCCTACCTCACATTATACACGAAACTTAATTCAAAATGGATCATAGACTAAATATAACAGCTAAAATTATAAAACTCTTAGAAGAAAACATAGGAGGAAATCTCCATGTCCTTGGGTTTATCAATGGTTTCAATATGACACAAAAAGCACAAGTGGCAAAATAAAAAAACAGATAAATAGGACTATTTGAAATTTAAAGTGTTTGTGCTGAAAATGATACCATGAAAAAAAGTAAAAATAAAATTCACAGGATGAGAAAATATTTGCTAATCATATATATCTGAGAATGATCTTGTATCCAGATTCTATGAGGAACTCTTACAACTCAGTAATAAAAAGACAAATAATCCAATTTCTGGTTTCAGCAAAAGAGTTTGGAAGACATCACTCCTTTCCTCACAACAAAAAAAGGTTGGACAAACTAAAAATCAATACTTTTTCTTTGGTCCATAAGAGGACTGAGGTCACAGGACAAACTGCCATCCCAAAATCTAGAGAGGAAGGCAATCCAGAGGGAGACAGCAACTGAGATCTGTTTACCCGAAGCAGAAGTTGCTGGAGCCATAAACTGGTAAAAACACAAACAACAATTTTTACAAATTTCTGGAGCCTAAGTGTGAAAGTAAGAACTTCCTGGGGACTGCAGGCTTGAGGGGGGCGGCCCACACTTTCATTGGCTTTATTCAAGAATCCCACCAGGTTCTCACAGTGAAAATCCAAGAAACATCCTCTCCGAACTGGCAGAGGGAGGGAGAAAGTAATTATTGTGAAATATATTAAGAATCTTCTCTATAACAAAGTCCTACTCTTTGGGGAAAAATTTTGCCAGAGCCTTATCCCAGCTGGGGGAAGGGAATTCCTCCCATTCTAGTCCCTTCAACCTTCCTCTTACCTAAGGTGGGAGGTGCGGGAGACATAGTCAACAGGTATCACAGCTTCAAGGAAATAGACTGGTAATGCTGCAGCCAGGGAAGAAAGTAAGGCGCTGGGAGGAAAAAAGCTATACCACTGGAGAAATGCTTATGAAGATCAAAGCTCCAAGACAAAGGACCACTAAAAGACTGAAATTTATTCAGAATTCCTTACACTAAAGGACTATTTACTTCAGTTGCTATTACCCAATACAACATGTGCAGTTTTCAAGAAAAAATTACAAGGCAAGACAAAAGGCAAGAAAAAAAAAAAGTCTGAAAAGACTAAGCAATCATCAGAACCAGACTTCTATGACAGAGATGTTGGAATTATCAGACAGGGAATTTAAATAGTTAAAACAATAATGAGTATTATGTTAAGGGCTCTAATGGAAAAAGTAGACAATATACAAGAACAAATGGGTACTGTAAGAAGAGTGACGGAACCTGTAAGAAAGAATCAAAAGGAAATATAGAAATCAAAAACATGGTAATGGAAATGAAGAATGTCTTGAATAAGCTCACCAGTAGACATGACATCAGTGAAGAAAGAATCAGTTAACTTGAAGATAGGTCAATAGAAACTTACCAAACTGAAATGAAAAGACAAAAAAGAATGAAAAAAACAAAACAGGACACCCAGAAACTGTGGGACAATACCAAAAGGTGTAACATGCACACAACTGGAATTCAAGGAGAAGAAAGAACAAAGCAAAAGAAATAGTTGAAGTAATAACAGCCAAGAATTTTAACAAAATTAATGATGGGTACCAAACCACAGATCCAGGAAGCTCAGAAAACACCAAAAATGATACACAGAGGGGACAAAAATGCACCTAGGCATATCATAGTCACACTGCAGAGAAGGAAAAAAAACAGAACAGAATATCCAAGAACTGGGGGATAACACCAAAAGATGCAACATGTACATAACTCGAATTTCAGAAGGAGAAGAAAGGACACAGCAGGAGAAATATTTAAAAGTAATAATACCCAAGGATTTTCCAAAATTAATAAACACCAAACCACTGTTCCCGGAAACTCAGAAAACACCAAAAATGATATATATGAGGGAAAAAATGCACTGAGGCATATCACATGCAAACTGCACAAAGTCAAAAACAAAGAGAAAATCTTTAAAGATGACAGAGGGGGGAAACACCTTACCCACAGAGAAACAAATCTAAGAATTACAGTGGACTTTTTATCAGAAACCACAAAGGCAGAAGAGAGTGTTTAAAATGCAAACATTTGCACCGTTGAAAGAAAAAAACGGCCAGTCTACTATTCTATATCCAGCAATAAAACTGAAGGAAAGACAAAGACTTTTTCAGACAAGCAAAACTGATGAAATTCATTGCCAGCAGACCTGCCCTGAAAGAAATGTTAAAAGAAGTTCTTCAGGAAAAAGGAAAATTGTACAGGTCAAACCTTTGGATCTACATAAATAAAAGGAATAGTATGGGAGAAGATATGATCTAAAATATAACTGTCTGTTTAAAGCTCTAAGAGTAACAATGTATTGGATGATTATAGAAGATAGATAAAGTGAATGAATAACAGCAATGGCAAAAGAAGAAGAGAGAGGAATTGGAAATGCCCTGTTATAAATGCAATACACATATACTGGTTATAAGCACGTTATATCTTTTGAGAGTGGACTTAGATTAGTCTAAACATATATTGTAAACTCGAACAATCATTAAAAGAAATTTTAAGAAGTATAATTGACACACTAAGAGAAGAGCTAAACTGGAATCATATAAAATGCTCAATTAAAACCAGAAAAAATACATAAATTTAAAAAAAGAAACAAAAAGAAAATGCAATAAATAGAAAACAGAAACATGGATACCTCTATAAATTTAAGAAGACTGAAATCATTACAAGTATTTTTTCTGATCATAATGCTATGAAACTAGAACTCAACAGCAAGGAAAAAACTGGGAAAGGGACAAAGATGTGGAAACTAAACAACATGCTACTGAACAACCAGTGGATCATTGATGAAATTAAAGGAGAAATCAAAAGCTATCTGGAGACAAATGAAAAGGAAAATGCACCATACCAACTCATATGGGATGCAGCAAAAGTGGTCCTGAGAGGGAAATTCATAGCAATACAAGCCCACCTTAACAAACAAGAAAAATCCCAAATAAATAACCTTAAACTGCACCTAACAGAATTAGAAAAAGAAGAACAGACAAAGCCCCGAATCAACAGAAGGAGGGAAATAATAAAAATGAGAGCAGAAAAAAATGAAATTGAAACCAAAAAAACAGTAGAAGGGATCAGTGAAACAAAGAGCTGGTTCTTTGAGAAGATAAACAAAATTGACAAATCCTTAGCCAGACTCACTAAAAAAAAAAAGAGAGAAGACTCAAATAAATAAAATTAGAAATGAAAGAGGAGAAATTACAATGGATACCACAGAAATACAAAGGATTATTAGAGAATACTATGAAAAACTAGATGCCAACAAATTGGACAACCTAGAGAAAATGGACAAATTCTTGGATGCATACAACCTCCCAAAACTGAATCAAGAAGAAATAGAGAATCTGAATAGACCAGTCACAAGTAAAGAGATTGAAACAGTAATCAAAAACATCCCAAAAAATAAGAGTCCAGAACCAGATGGCTTCCCTGGAGAATTTTACCAAACATTCAAAGAAGATTTAATACCTATCCTTCTGAACTATCCCAAAAAATAGAAGGAGAGGGAATACTCCCTAACACATTCCACGAGGCCAACACCACCCTGATACCAAAGCCAGACAAGGACAATACAAAGAAGGAAAACTACAGGCCAATATCACTGATGAACACAGACGCAAAAATCCTCAACAAAATATTGGCAAACCAAATACAGCAATACAGCAAAAAGATCATACACCATGACCAAGTGGGATTTATACAGGGACACAGGGATGGTTCAACATTCACAAATCAATCAACATGATATACCACATTAACAAAATGAAGAATAAAAACCACACGATCATCTCAATCGATGCAGAGAAGGCATTCGACAAGATCCAACATAGATTTATGATAAAAACTCCCAACAAAATGGGTATAGAAGGAAAGTATCTCAACATAATAAGTTCCATATATGACAAATACACAGCTAACGTCTTACTCAATGGGGAAAAACTGAAAGCCAGTCCTTTGAGAACAGGAACAAGACAAGGGTGCCCATTCTCACCACTCTTATTCAACATAGTACTGGAGGTTTTGGCCAGAGCAATTAGGCAAGAAAAAGGAATAAAAGGACTCCAAATAGGCAAAGAAAAAGTGACACTCTCACTATTTGCAGACGGCATGATCTTATATATAGAAAACCCTAAAGAATCTATTGGAAAACTACTAGAAATAATCAACACTACAGCAAAGTTGCAGGGTATAAAATCAACTTACAAAAATCATTTGCATTTCTATACACTAATAATGAACTAACAGAACTCAAAAAGACAATCCCATTTACAATTGCAACAAAAAGAATAAAATATCTGGGAATAAATTTAACCAGGGAGGTGAAAGACCTGTATACTAAAAACTATAAGACACTATTGAAAGAAATCGATGATGACATAAAGAAATGGAAAAATATCCCATGCACATGGATTGGAAAAATGAACATAGTTAAAATGTCCATACTACCTAAAGCAATCTACAGATTCAATGCAATCCCGATAAGAATCCCAATGACATTCTTCACAGAAATAGAACAAGCAATACTGAAATTCGTATGGGGCAACAAAAGACCCTGAACAGCTAAAGCAATCCTGAGAAAGAAGAACAAAGCTGGAGGCACCACAATCCCTGACTTCAAAATATACTACAAAGCTATAGTAATCAAAACAGCATGGTACTGGTACAAAAATAGACACACAGATCAATGGAACAGAATTGAAAACCCAGAAATAAAACCACACATCTATGGATAGCTAATCTTAGACAAAGGAGCAAAGAACATACAATGGAGAAAGGGAAGTCTCTTCAACAAATGGTGCTGGGAAAACTGTACAGCCACATGCAAAAGAATGAAAGTAGACCATCTTCTATCACCATACACAAAAATTAACTCAGAATGGATTAAGGACCTGAAAGTGAGATGTGAAACTATAAAACTCCTGGAAGAAAATACAGGCAGTACACTAATTGACATCGGTCATAAAGGGATCCTTTCGGATTCCATATCTACTCAGACAAGGGAAACAAAAGAAAAAATAAATAAGTGGGACTTCATCAGACTACAGAGCTTCTACAAGCAAATGAAACTAGGATCAAAATGACTAGACAACCCACCAGCTGGGAGAAAGTATTTGCAAATCGTATATCCAATAAGGGATTAATCTCCATAATATATAAAGAACTCTCACAACTGAGTAACAAAAAAACAACCCAATCAAAAAATGGCAGAGGATATGAACAGACATTTTTCCAAGGAAGATACACAGACGGCCAACAGACACATGACAAGATGCTCAACATCACTAATCATCAGGGAAATGCAAATCGAAACTATGCTAAGATACCACCTTACACCTGTTAGAATGGCTATAATCACTAAGACAAAAAACAACAAATGTTGGAGAGGTTTTGGAGAAACAGGAACCCTAATTCACTGCTGGTGGGAATGTAAACTGGTGCAGCCTCTATGGAAAACAGTATAGAGATTCCTCAAAATATTAGAAATACCTTATGATCCAGCAATCCCATTCTTGGGCATCTACCCAACAGACATGAAATCAACCATCCAAAGAAGTTTATGCACCCCTATGTTCACTGCAGCATTATTCACTATAGCCAAGAAGTGGAAGCAACCCAAGTGTCCCTCGACTGATGACTGGATAAAGAAGATGTGGTATATATATACAATGAAATACTACTCAGCCATAAAAAAGGACAACATTGTCCCATTTGCAACAACATGGATGTACCTAGAGGGTATTATGTTAAGTGAAATAAGCCAGAGAGAGAAAGACAAACACTGCATGATTTGACTCATACGTGGAATATAAAATAACAGACAGAGAGAACTGGTTGGTGGTTACCCTGGGCAGGGGAGGTTGAAGGGTGGGCACAAGGGGTGAAGGGATGCATTCATATGGCAACTGACAAACAATAACGTACAACTAAAACTTTACAATGTTATAAACTATTAAGACATTAATAAAAATAAAAAAAAAGAAAACAGACACATGGTACATCTTAATCCAACTATATCAATAATCACTTTAAAACGAATGGTCTAAAAACACCAACTAAAAGACAGATATTGTCAGAGTGGATAAGAAAACAAGACCAAACTATATAGTACTTACAAGACATGCACTTTAAATATAGAGGCTCAGACAGGTCAAAAGTAAAAGAATGGAGAAAGATATGCCATGCTAACACCAATCAAAAGAAATCTGGAAAACCAGAAGCACCACACTCTAACCCAATCTTCCTCATCAGGGTTGAAACCTGGGAACCACCAAGATGCCAGCTTACCACTCTTCTCTCGTAGACCCCAACACCAAACTCATTGAAAATACAGCACTATTAATTATTGGAAGTCAGTTAGAAGGACTTGCCCCTAGGGAGAAAAAAGATACAGATATCGTGGATGAAGCTATCTATTGCTTCAAGGTCAATGTCTTCTTCAAAAACTATGAAATTAAGAATGAAGCTGATAGGAACTTGATATATATAACTCCATATTTCCAAGCATCACAAGAAACTCCAAAAATACAATTCCAAAAGCCAGGGTGGGAGAGAAACGTATACACTGGGAATTACCAATTTTCCCATTCTTGGAGAGCCTGGTTTTCCACTTAAGGCAATTTATGCCAAACCTGCAAACAAACAGAAAGATGAAAAGTTGAGAGTCTACTTACAGCAACAAAGGCAAGAGACTGATATTTTGTGAAAAAGTTTTTGATCCTCAGAATAATAAACCTAGTAAGTGGTGGACTTGCTTTGTAAAGAGATAATTCATGAACAAGAGTCTTTCAGGACCTGGACAGTAAATGGAGTCTGGGAAGACAATGTCTTCAAAGCCACAGGCAGCATTTTACAGCAAGTAAATATTTACAGTCTTTTGCTTTTATTTGATAAAGTTTTATATGGCAGAGAGAAGAGAGCATGTCTTTACCTGAAAATCTCTTTATCAAGAATTTGGGTATAGGAGGGGAGAGTGGGTTGTGGAAGGGTGGCTAGAAAGTTTTTGCATATTAAGTTGGCACTTAATAGTAAGTAATAATAAATAAATTTCCAACATTCAAAAAGAAAAGAGAAAGCTGGAATGGCTATATGATTTTAGACAAAGCAGATTTCAGAACTAGAAGTATCAACAGAGATGAAGAGGGGCATTATATAATGATAAAGGGGTCAATTCTCCAAGAAGACATAACAATCATAAATAAGTATACACCTGACAACAGAGCATCGAAACACATGAGGCAAAAAATGATAGAACTGAAAAGGAGAAATAGATAAATCCACTATTATGGTTGGAGACTTCAACACCCCTTTCTGAGCTTGCCAGATGAAGCAGGCAGAAAATTAGTAAGGAGAAAGACGACCTGAAGAGCAGTATCAGTCAACTTGATCTAACTGACATTTATAAAATACTCCTTCTAACAAAAGAGTACACTGTCTTCTCAAGCTCACAGGGAACATTTACCAAGGGAGACCATATTCTGGGCCCTAAAACACACCTTGACAAATTTTAAAAAATAAAATCATACAAATACATTCTCAAACTATAATGGAATTAAACTAGAAATCAATAACAGAAAGACAGTTGAAAAATTCCCAAACATTTGGAAATTAAACAACACACTTCTAAATGAGTCAAAGAAGATGACAAAAGAAATTTAAAAACACTTTGAACTAAATGAAAATGAAAACACAACTTATCAAAAGTTGTGGGATGCAGTGAAAGCAGTACTTAGAAATTTGTTGCATTGAATGCATATATTAGAAAAGAAAAAAATACCTAAAATCTATAACTGAAGCTTCCTTATGAACCTTAGTAAACTAGAAAAAGAAGAGCAAATGAAAGGAAATAATAAAAAAAAATATACAACAGAAATCAATGAAATCGAAACAGGAAAACAATAGAGAAAAATCAAAAAATCAAAACCAAAAGATGGTTCTTTGAAAAGATCAATAAAATTGATAAACCTCGAGACATGTTACACAATAAAAAAAAAAAAAAAAAAGACACAAATTACCAACATCAACAATGAAAAAAGGGTCATCACTACCAATCCCCCGGACATTAAAAGGATAATAAAGGAATACTATAAACAATTCTATGCCCATAAATTTGGTGACTTAGATGAACTAGACCAGTTCCTTGAAAGACATAACGTATCAACTGCACACCAGGAAAAGTAATCTGAATAGCCCTACATTTTTAAAGAAATTTAACCAACAATAATTAATAATCTTCCCCCCAAAAAAACAGCACCAGACACAGATGACTTTACTGGCGAATTCTACCATTTAAGGAAGAAATAATATCAATTCTCCACAACCTCTTCCAGAAAATAGGAGAGGAAACACTCCCTAATTCATTCTATGAGGCCAGCATTACCCTAACACCAAAACCAAATTACAAGAAAAAAAAACTATAGACAAAATATTACAAAATCATATGCAACAGTGTATAAAAAGAATTACACCCCAGGTATACAAGACTGGCTCAACATTCAAAAATTAATCAATGTAATCAAACACATCAATAAGCTAAAGAAAAATCATGACCATGTCAATTGATGCAGAAAATGCATTTGACAAAATTCAACACCCATTCATGATAAAAACTCTCACCAAACTAGCAATTGATGGAATGTTCTCAACTTGATAAAGAATATCTACAAAAAACCTACAGCTAACAACATACTTAATTGTGAGAGACTGGACACCTTCCTTAAGATTGGGAACTCAAGGATGCCCTCCCTCACCACTCTGATTCAACATCATAAAAAATAAAAAGTATACAGATTGAAAAGGAAGAAATAAAACTGTCTTTATTCACAGATTATTTGATTATCTATGTAGAAAATCCCAAAGAATCTACAAAAAAACTCCTAGAACTAGTAAGTGAGCATAAGAAGGTCACAGGATGCAAGGTCAATATACAAAAGTCAATTTCTTTCTTACATACGAACAATGAATAAGTGGAATTTGAAGTTTAAAAAAAGCATGATAATTTACAATAGCACAAAAAAATTAAATACTTGGGTATAAATCTAACAGAATATTTATTGGATCTGTAAGTAGAAATCTACAAAATACTGATGAAAGAAATTAAAGAAGATTTAAATAAACGGAGAGATACTCAATGTTCATGGATTGGAAAACTCAATATTGTTAAGATGTTGATTCTTCCCAACTTGAGTACTACTCAGATTCAAAAAATAATTTGCCGAGGGGCCTGGTGGCATAGTGGTTAAGTTTGCACACTCTGCTTTGGTGGCCTGGGGTTCACTGGTTCAGATCCCGGGCATGGACCTAGGCACCACTCAAGAAGTCAAGTTGTGGCAGCATCCCATATATAAAATAGAGAAAGATGGGCACAGATGGTGGCTCAGGGCTAATCTTCCTCAGCAAAAAGAGGAGGATTGGCAACAGATGTTAGCTCAGGGTCCATGTTCCTCACCAAAACAAATAAATAAATAACTTGCCGAGACCAAATGACCAACTGACAGAGCACTCAACTACAAGCTGAACCATCTGCACAAGGGCAGGGACCATGTCTATTTTTATTTTATTCACCAACACATCCCCAGAACAGTGCCTACACATAACACAGGCTCAATAAAGATCTGTTTAATAATCAAGTCAATTATTTTGGATATAGCAGGATGGATTCCTGCATCAAGCAGGAAGTTGGACTGAATGGATTCTAAAGGCACTTAATCTTAAGATTCTCACTCTTATGTGATTTGTAGAATTCCATTTCAACAAGTCAATTCAAAATGTAATTTACTAAGTCTACTATTATGCAGCAGTATGCTAAGCGAAATGTAACTTTCTCTTTATGTATGGCAATCTGCTACTACTTCAGATCAAAAGAAACAGGAGTTGGAAAATTTGCAGGAGTCTTTTAAATAATATGGAGCTCACTGTTCTGTGAACTCAAAGACTAATACATCCATTTCAACTCAGTATGTAAAACAGAGCAGTACATGAAAGCAAAACTGCTTTTAAAAGCATTTAAAAGACTGCCCTATTAAAATCCAAAATTTAGAATGTAAAATCTGACAGAGGATTTTTATGTCTCTTCAGGTACCAAAAAAACCCCCAAAACCAATAGTGGGAAGTATAGCCTAGGCATAAACATTTTTATTTTTAAGGTATCTTAAAGCTATATGAGACTACAGGACAGAAAACTTAGCAGTGCTACAGAAAATCTGATATGTGTTTCTTCTGTTCATCCCCTTCTCCCCTGCTCTGAAACCAAAGGAGCTCAATAAATATTTTTGATTGAACTGAATCACTTAAACACACACTTATTCCCCATACCTATAGCAATTCTACCAAGTGAAACAGCTTTTACTTCTTACTTTAATGCCACATCATTTTTGTCAAATGAGCAATATGATATCTAAACACCTCACTTGAATGCCTAAAACTACAATTTTCACATATACTAGAAACAGCATAACAACATTCAGCAAAATCTAACTGGAAGCTATCTTCTTCCCAAAATAACCAGACACATTCAAAAGTATAAAATCGTGGTGCACATGGTCCAATTTCTTTCCGTGCCAAACGTGGTTAGCCGGCTTCTTGCTTTTAGATTATGTGTTTGCACCTATTCATTTTCAAGTGGCTCTTGAACTAAAATAGAAAACTGAAAATATGAGTGTGAGTCAAAATTGGATAGGCTGGGAGGACTATTAGGCATGAGAATTACGACTATAGTAGACCCATTACAACAGTGGAAACAGGAAGTATTCTTAATTTACAATAAGAAAATGGACATGAATAATTTAGAATAACATTTACCAACCATAATTCTTCTGTGCTTTGAAGAACTAAGCCAGTCATGAAAAAAACTACCATCTGCTTACCAAACAGTTCATCTACTATTCTAGCTCTCAGGCAAGAGCCACACCAGTATGTATGTATGCAAGTATGTCCCTGCCCCTGAAAAGGGCACAAAAGGACCTTATTAATGCACATTACTTTAGTGGACATCTATTTTTATTTGTCCAGCAATAATCTCCAAACCTTTTTTCCTGAGAATAAGCCTTCCCTCTACTCAAATCACATGGCTTTTTTAGGAACCTCAACCGCATGGCCAAACAGATCCAAAGGTGGACACTGAGTCCAAATGAGACCAATTAACCCAGCTCCAATGGACTGGATACCAGAGAGTTCATCACTACAGTGTCTCTCCTACAGCAGAAACTTTTAAGATGAGAACTGAGACTTGTTGGTGGCCGTGTTTTTCCCCATATGAAGAAGGCCAGTATACAGCAAGAGAGAAAAGCAAATCCTAAACACAGACAAGCAAGAGAGTCTTAATTGAGTCCTATCGCTTTGTTTGAGTCATTCCTGAGGCCTAGCTCCATCTGTTCCCATCCTCAGTCTTGGTAAATCTATGGTTCCTTTAATTCTATGAAATATCCCTTCCAATAAATTCTTTTTGCATAAGCTAATTTAAATTGAGCTTCTGTTACACGAAGCCTAATTAGTCCTAATATAATTAAATACTGGCAAAAAGATATATAAGATATAGTTTAATAGGCGGTAGATGGCCATATGGTTTCAGATAGTAGAGATGAGAACAGAAATCTAGATGAAGGAATAAGAGAGAATTTGAAAAATTGACAATAATTTCCTAGATAAACAATATACTGGTGTGATGAAAGAAAGAAAAAAAAGCAAAGACTTACTTGAAATAATTATAGAAAAGAAGGATAATACAGGGGCCGGCCCAGTGGTGCAGCAGTTTAGTCCGCGCTTGGCAGCCCGGGGTTCGCGAGATCCCGGGTGCCCGCCGACGCACTGCCTGTCAGCCATGCCGTGGCGGCGTCCCATATAAAGTAGAGGAAGATGGGCACGGATGTTAGCCCAGGGCCAGTCTTCCTCAGCAAAAAGAGGAGGATTGGCAACAGATGTTAGCTCAGGGCTGGTCTTCCTCACAAAAAAAAAAAAAAAGAAGGATAACACAAGTGTTACTAACAGTCAAAGGATGGTTTAAAAGGCAATAGAAGAATGTTGTATAACCAAAATAGGAAGCTATCATAGGACAAAGAGGAATTTTAAATGGTAGATGCTTTAGGACTGTTGCTACATAATATTCCCACGTCATAAAAATAGAATGCAATACAGGACAACAATTTTATTCAAAAATTTATATTAGGATGGTGAGATTTATACGTGACTATGGTAGATCAGATTATTATTACCAATTTTTTAGTCCCTCTCTGTTACAGAATTGTACATTTATGCCCCTTGCCATGGACTTTGTAATACCCCCCAGTAGAGTAAGTGAAGCAAAATATTTCCCTGCCCAAATAATTTTGAGCTTAGCCATGTAATTTGCTTTGGTCAATGGAATATCAATAAACAAAACTTCAGCAGAGACTTTAAATGTGCAAGAGTTATTTCACTTGGTTTCTTAAGCTTCTGCCATCTATCATGAGAAGAACACATCCCAGAAAGCCAACGGACCCAAAATGCAACATGTAAAAAAGACCTGAAGGCAATCGACAGCCATAAGTAGAGTCTCCCTCGCAGATCCACAGAACCATGAGTTAAAAAACTATGTTTGTTGTGAGCCATAAAACATTTCAGCATTGTTACAAAGCATTACCACAATAGCTGACTAATTCAGTGACCTACTATTTTTAAATTTGTTCAGGATTACTGTACTATCTTTAGATTAAATAAAAATCAGAAAAAGCTAACACTAACAAATCAATCTCTCAAGGATATATCAATATGGTTCTTCAACTATTACCTAAAAAATCCAGTGATTTCTATAATTATTATTAAGATTTCACCAAATTAAAATGTATCTCAGTAGGCCATCCTTCTAATACTAATATTCAACTCCAGGCATACTCAGCTGTGTAAAACGTTGACCCATGCATTATACTGTAGTTTAGAAAAGCCTGCTCAGCAATATCTCCTAGGTGATAATATAAATGAAAATTATTTTGAAAACAAATATACTCAAAAATTTTAATGAGGATTGACTTTATATTTTTCTCTTGGGTTTTTTGCTATAATTATATATGCAATCTATTCAAGAGTTAGGTTGATAAAATTATATACATCATATAGTCACTTACTGCCTGGAAAACCAAGGATTGTCAGCTATACAATTCAGTGTTCCATAAACTTGGCTTAAGACTAATAATTAGCTTTGTGCCCAGCAGGTACAAGCATATGGTCAGGAGGAAAAAATTCCATCACATGACAGAATACACTAAAGAGTCCACATAACTGTAGCCCCTTTCCTCTGCTGGTGTAATAAAACCAAAGTCTTGTAATCTTTGGGTCACCATCTGATACTTGGTATGTTGTGTGATGCTACACAAAGCACATAAGACAGTCAAAAATCTTGAGTTCTTTCTGGCCCAGTGTCTCCATGGGAAAGGCATCTCACTTCTATGAACACATTGACAGTTTCTTTATCTGAAAAATAAGAGGTTAGACTAGTTGATCTCTAAGCTCTAAAAATTCTACGTCATTTATTTTATGAATATATCTGTATATGAAGTAAAAATAGAACATAGATGAAAAAGCTGAGGCACAAAGAAATTAAATAATTTCTCTAAAAAGTTACAGAGCCAGAATTAGAAATCCTCAGTTAAGAAATTACTTACCAGCATATTACCTTTCCAAGGTCTGGTAATTATTACACTATTACAAATATTTTGATTCCAGTCAATTGTCTCTTCTGCCCTCACAAAACACACTCTATGAAAGTATACCTAAAATACAACACTAAGCAGAATTAGGAGGGAAAAGGAATGAATTAATGTTTATTGTGTATCTATTACATAACTGGCACTAAGTTAACAGAGGAAATGGTAATTACCAATTTGTTGGGTCTAGCATAGAGAGACTCAAGGTAGTAACCAAAACTTCATGAACTTGGCAACCAGACATGGTTCCTGAAGCTAAGAAAAAGTACTCAGAGATTACCCTCTTCAATTATTTGATCTGCACAAGATCAGCAGTCAGGGGAGCCTCAGTCACTGCCCAAGAAGATATAGCATCAACACAACTAAAGAAAAGAAGTCAAATGATTTTATTTATTTATTCATTTTTAGTTTCCTATTAAAGCCTACGAGCAAAGATCTGACTTCTGTCTTTGAAGCACACAGCTTTCTGGGTTTACTAGAACACTGAGTATTTCTGAGATACGCCTGACTTAACACCTTTCAGCCCATCAGAAGAAATTTAAATATATGGTTCTCAAAGCTTCCTGGCATATAGTGTGCATGCATGCTTGTATGTGTGTATGCATTTATATCTGCCTAGTCCTACAGAATTAATGATCCATATAAAAGAGTTAGAAATCATGAAAATCTCTCAAATTTTTCAAGAAAAGGCATTTTTCCTTGATTTGGTACAATTTACACAAAGAACAGACTTTGTTTAAGACTACTTCCTAATCTTTCCAGTAAAATGATTCAGCAGGATGCTTACAAGGAAATTCAAGAAATGTGAAAAAAAGTTTTGAAATCCTGAAAAAAGGACTTCCAAATTCTGTTGCACAAAAAGAAACAAAAATAAAAACATCAAGAATAATCTGAAGAAGCTAATATTTAGGAAATATTATGACATACACCTAAAATTTCATAAGTAGTTCCTGTGAAATTATATAATGTCATGTGTCTACAAAAGCAAGGGGGAATAAGGTCTTGCTGAGTTAAAATTATAAACTACAAACTGAGTCACTGTTCAACGGTAAAATAAAGTAAAAATTGTTCTAGTACTAGATTTTCCAACTTTACAAGTTTTTACTCTCACAAAGCAAACAAAATCCAAAGGTACTTTATATAATTAGAAGAGCAAATTATTCAATGGCCTCATAACCATTTCTACTGAATATCCCACCTAAAGGATGTTTTTAAATGCTTTCTGATGTTTTAAACAGGAAAAGTGTGATAAATATACAAACCATGAGGAATCCAATATTGGACAGTTTCTCATGTTGCTAAATCTGCATGTTGATGTCCACCTTGCTATCTGTCATATCTTTGAAACCTGGGTCACAAGCCACAATAGACTTGCTGCCATACTGAGGGCAGAGATTGGAATATTAGAGCCACAGGGTCTCTAATGCTACTCACACAGAATTCAGCTAATTTTTTTAACAAGCATTCACTATTGTTGCTGATATTGAACAGTTATTATTTGAAAGGCATAGTTATAAGGTTGTCTTCTCCAGTTGGACATCTAAGAGACGTTTCAAACTCAACACATTCAAAAATCATACTTCCAATCTTTCCCCAACCTACCTACTCCTAACCCCACACACCTTCCTGCATACTTTCTCATCTCAGTTGATGACAACTCCATCCTTCTAGTTACTCTGGCCAAAAATATTACTCATGCTACTCCTCTCTTTCCTTTCTCAAACTCTCTCTCTCCTTCTCTCTCACCTTACGCCTACAATGTCAGCAAATTCCTTTGGCTCTACCTTCAAATTATATCCAGAAATCATCCATTTCTCACCACCTCCATTGCCACTCCCCAGTCCCAGCCACCATCATCTCTTACCTAGATTATTCTAAAAGCCTCCTAACTAGTCTCTCTGCTTCTTTCCTTGCTCCCCTATGGTCTATTTTCAAATGCAGTCAGAATGATCCTTTCAATTTAGCTCGTCAGTCCTCTGATCAAACCCTCCAATGGCTCCCCTATTTCACTCATAATGAAAGCTAAATGTCCTTCAAAGCCATTACACGCCTGTACTACAAACTTACTTCTTACTACTTCCCTCACCTCACCGTGCCTTACCTTTGTGACTTATTTTCTACACTTCTCCCCCTTGTTGACTCAGCTCCATCTAAAACGATCTCCTTGCTTTCTCTCTAATAACCCTGGCACACTTGCTCTGGCTGTTCCAAAACAGAACATTCTTCTCCCAGATACCTGCCTGGCTAATAACACTTTTAGTCCCCTGTTCATATCTTTGCTGAAATCTCATTCTCTTGAGAAACCTACCTCGATTACCTTATCCAATACTGTTTCCCCAGCACCAATTTCCAATCCCCCTTTATCCTGCTCTCCTTACTCTTTTTTCCAGAATACTTGTTTTCTAACATACAATCTAATTTACTTTTCTATTATATTTACTGTTTGTTGTCTGTCTCTCCCACTAGAATGCAGCATCCTCAAAGGCAAGGATCTTTGTTTTACTCACTGATGTAACCCAAGCACCTAGAAGAATGACTGGCATAGAGCAGACAGGTAAATATTTGCTGAATAAACTATCAAATCAATGAATATCCAAGATGAGTAAACTCAAAGTTCCTAAAATTCAAGTAGCCATCTAGTACCACACAGCCTGATCAGGATTTCGCCTCTAAAGGAACATAATAAGAGCACTGATGGTATCTTTCATTGGGTAACTAACCAGCACACACTCCTGACATTATACAGATCTTCCAAAGGTTTATGTTATAATGAGGTAACTTTTAAAAGAAGACAGAGTAAAATAAAATGTTAGAGACCTCCTCATCAAATTTCCCAGTTATGCAAGGAAAACGAGAACACTGACTAGATGGTCAATCATATCAAAAAACTATTGTTGATATTTTTGAGAGTGTGAGGATGGTGGTATCTTTATGAGGAAGTCCTTGTCTTTTAGCAATACGTAGTGAAATAGTTACAAATTAAATGATATGATGTCTGAGATTTGCCTCATATAATCTGGTGGGCACAGAAAAAACTAGATTAGTCATCACTTGATAATTGCTGAAGCTGGTAAAAGGTCATAGAAATATTTATATCATTTGTCCTGATTTTGTATGTTTGAATTTTGCCAAAATAAAAATAAAAATGCAAAGTAACAACAGCATGGAAAGTGAATTTAAAACAAAAACAAAAGCCAGTATTTCCTTTAGCATCTAGCACATTATGTGACATCTAAATAAAATAAATAAATGATAAAATAAGGAACAGTTTCTTTAAACTACCATAATGATAAGAGCAGATTAAAACAAAAATTAATGATCAAAGTGAGCAGCTCCTTTGGAGTCAAAGAAAAATGACATGCAAAACAATACCCACAGCAATCTCAGATTTGGATGACTGGAACAGAATGGGGACACACTGAAAAGACTTCTCTGTTTTCAAGATAAAATGCTCCATACTTTATTCTATAAAGGTCATTTAATACAAAATATAATCAACAGGGACAAGAGAACATGGCTGAAATTTCAGGTACCAAATAACACTGCAGCTTAATTACTAGAAATACAAGGGTCAATGTGACTAGAGAACAAATATAGCAGGAAACAAACACTATCTCAATCCCAGAAAGATCAAGTAAACAAAAAAAATTTTTAAGGCATAGAAAATTTAAATCTTAGAAGTAGTAAGGTAGTATAAACCAGATATAACAAAATTTGTATCCTTTAAAACATAACTTGAACTACCTCTGGAAGCAGTTTCAAAAATCTCCCCAGAAGGGGCCGCCCCAGTGGCGTAGTGGTTAAGTTCACACGCTCCACTTCTGCCAGCCCGGGGTTTGCAGGTTCGGATCCCAGGCATGGACTGACACACTGCTTGTCAAGCCATGCTGTGGCAGTGTCCCATATAAACTAGAGGAAGACGGGCACAGATGTTAGCCCAGGGCCAATCTTCCTCACACACACACAAAATCTACCCAGATGACTAAATCTAGTCTAGAAAAATGATATTAGCCTGTGGGGTTAAGGTCAAAAGCAATTTTTTGAGAACCACTCATCTAGCTCACGTACAGATAAATGTTTGTTTTAATTCACATTCAAGTAGCTGGAGATAAAAATCTAATAAACTAAATCAAGTACAAAAAATATAAAATTTTCCAATCAGGAATAGAGACTGCTATTTATGCCATCTTACTCTGGTAATTTGCCAGAGTAAAATATGATGTGTTTCACATTCTAGGAACACCTGATAGCTACCACTGACATGAGAGCTTATATAAAAACCTCTCAACTACCTATTTTAGTTTATTCAATTTTCTCTTGCCTCTTACTCTTACTAGCCACACAATCTCAAATTCTTAACAAAAACAATGAATGTACAACTATTTTAATTAACTTTTATTTTCTCTTTAGAGAAAGAAATGCCCAGATTTAAAACTATAATTCTCACATTTGTTTCCTACAAATAATCACCACAAGTGTGAATCTAAGAAAGTACTTTTTCATAACCAATAATTCTAAGAATAGCAATTACTTCATTATGGATTTTTCAATTTTCCCTCAATCAGCTTCACTGTTATTTCTCTGAAGCAATGCCCCCAAAACACTTTATGAAGGCAAGGAGACTGGACCTTCAGCATGGATTTTAAAGCCATAGAAACCAAAAATAAACTGTGCCCTATGAGTTAAGATTTGCAAAAGAGAAAAAAAAAATAAACAAGAGAAAGCAAGATTATATTGGCTCCCACAATAATGGAAGAATACACTGTTAAGGAACTAATGAACAGAACTACTGATCTTTAAAAAGAGAATGCTTTGGAATTGAGGAAAAATATATGAATAAAATTCCCTCCACAAAGTTATGTGACTCAAGACCCTATTGGTCAAGTAGGTAAAATAACTTATTTTATTTTTTACTCAAATTCAGGTCCGATTATGTCCCACAATTTTAAGTGTTTATATTGAAGGCATTAAATTTGTTTTTACCCTGTTTACTAATATGAATTTTAAAATATTACCTTTATGCCATTAATTCCCAATACAGAGCAATACAACCTGTTGCTGATCAGAAAATCTCATTTCCTTTTTGATTATTACAAATATTTTCATTTTGGAAAGACTTATTTTCATGTAACCTAAATAATCATCTTAATAAATCAAAATACTATACCAGATTTCAAAGAGTTAAAACTTCACCTATTTTAAATTTGCTCTCATTAAGTCAAGTCCCTGAATCTAGGGATGATTTATTGTATCTCTCCCACTCTAAAAGCCAAAAGTTTTATCGCAAAGTCACTGTGGGATGGGCTTAGTACAGTAAATAACTCCATAATGAACTAGACAATAATGTGTTTATTACTTCATGGAACTCTTAAAAGGCCTTTCTCTGTGTGTTATAAACCAGATCTAAACCATATACACTATGGATTTAGACATTTTAATCATTACAGAACAAACATCTAAATGTCAAGAAAAGCAGCAATTATTTATCAAGAACTATTCAATCATTTTATAGTCTCCAAATACACTCAACACCTTAGAACAGTGGTTCTCAAGGGTAGGCAAAAGAACCCCAAACATCCCAGGGAGAAGGGAAAGGGGACAAGTCATAATAAGTATCCGTGTTTTGAGAAAGATTCCTAGCTGATTGTGATATACACAGCCAACCATTTTAAATATGCCCAACCTGGAGGACTTATGCTATGAAATCTCCTTATCTAATTTAATTTACACAGTATTCATTCAACCAATAATTATTAGGTATATCCTCTGTGACAGAGAGCATAACAAACACTGAACACATATTCATATAAAATGGGGTTCTTTGCTCTCCAGGAAAACGTGACAATCACATGCCCAGAACTCGAAGAATATCCATATAGTATAACATAAACCACAACAGATTTTTTTAAAGCAAGGGATCAGCAGTACTGTGTTATGCATAAGAAACAGGTAATTAAGCAGTATGGCAATGAGAGGGGTTATCTGCGAATGAGCAAAAGAAGGGAACAAATTAAGAAGGGAACAAATTCTATGGTTTTCCAAAGTATATTAAGTGGAGCACTGAGAAATTCTTTCACCAAGAGGGATCTAAACACATCTCTCACTGAGCACGATGAATGAGATGGGGCAGAGTTTGTGTTTGGGACTAAAAGAGTTCAAGCTCTTTGAGATATTGACAATGGAGGCCACTAAAGCCTTAACCATAAAGCCCCCCCTAACCACTGGAGTCAGACACACTCACACCTGGATTTAATGCTGCCTCCACCATTTACAAGCTTTTTGACCTTAGGTAAGTAAATCTCTCTAAACTTCAACTTCATCAAGTTTAAAATAGAAGAAATAATATTATCTACCTTAGAGTTGTTGGAAAAGATTAAATGATATAACACATGTAAAAGCACTTGGTACACTGCTTGGCACATTAAAAAAAGGTGAATACATATCAGTGATTATCACTTATTATTCTTTTCAATGATACTGTGAATCCTGGATCAGTCAGTGCAGGGGCTTTCGCAGTATCACCCACCTTCGTTTTACTTAAAGATTTAGTTTGATCCACATCCACCTCTTATAACATATGTCAAATTCTATCTCATGCTACCATCAATATTAGGCTAACAGAGACCTCACACCATAAAAATGAGCAGGAAAAAAACTTCACACCCAAAAAGGTACCACAGTTCAAATCATGGATACTAGACTGAACAAATAAAGCAAATTTCTTCTGAAATAGATTTACTATAGGATATAGGAAAACACGTTTATAAAATTTCTAATTGATGTTCTCAGGACAATTCAAGAAAGAATTACATGCAGGAAACTTGAGCAGGAAGTTATGAAGGGGGAACCATCTAAGATTAGGAGAAATTGCACAGAGACAAAAATAACATGATTACCAAAGGAAAAACCAAAACAGATCTAGCCAGCAGGTTAGATACTTCAGAAGATCAAATTAATAAAGAAAGAAGATAAAATCTTAAAAATCTGTCCCAGAGGATAAAAGGATTAAGAAATATAAATGCTAAGGTAAGAGAAAAATGGAGATCAGATCCAAAAGAGGCAATACAAACTTAAAAAAAAAAAAAGCCAGGAAGAAAACAGAGAACTGAAGTGAGAACAGTAATACTGAAGCCTGTAATGATAATAATAATTCTTACACTATACCAGGTACTAGTCTCAGCACTTTACATATAAACTCTTTTAATTCTACCTTCAAATAAGTCTATTATCATCTCCATTTTACAGATAAGTAACCTGAGGCACAAAAAAGTTAAGAACCTTGCCCAAAGACACTAGTAGCAGAGCAGGAATTGGAAACCAAGTAATCCAGCTCCTCAGTTTATAATCTTAACCACTATATTATATCCCTCAAGAAAATATTAGAAGAAAATTTTCCTAAATTGAAGGAAAACCTGAATCTGGACATCTAAATATTTTGAGTATACAAAGAAAAATTAACTTAAGAACATGCTAATATCTAGACATAGCCTATTAAAATGTTTTTTAAAAATCCTATAGAAAAACAAGGAGCAAAAAGGAATTGTCTACAAAAAGGAAAAGAGAGGAAGAGTGTGGGGAAGGGTCGGGGGAAAAACCTTCATCTCAGACTTAACCCTTTCCTCTGGAAAACTGAAAGCCAAATTATAATGAAGCAATCCTTAAACTTTCACCAAGAGAAATAGAAAGATCAAAACCCAAGAACCTCATACCTATGCAGGTACGAAATCAAGCCCTCCTCAACTGGACAAGAACTCAGAAAATAGATCACTCATTTAATATACTCTTCCTGAAAATAATTACCCAAATATATATTCCAGGTTAACAAGAGAAGAATCAAAATTTAAAAACGAACACTTACGGACAGGGAAGTTAGTCGATAAAGAACAAAAAGTGAACAATAAAATCAATTACACTGTACTAAGTGTAAATAACTGTTGTTGATATAATTATAAAATCTAAAGCGTATGTAAAAAATTCTTGAAACACTTGATTTTAAACACTAAAAAATAACTTAGGTCAAAATAATACAATATCAACAAAAATCCTAAAAGAAAGAAAAATATAGATACAGATTTACATATATTAAATTTCTCACTTTCAGAGTCAACAGATACAGCTGATCCTTATTAATCACAGATTCTGCATTTGTGAATTCACCCACTCACTAGAATTTATTTGTAATCCCAAAATCAATATCTGCAGTATTTTTGCAGTCATTTGCAGACACTCACAATGCAGCCAAAAATTTGAGACACCCAACACACATGTTCCCAGCTGAGGTTGAACAAGGCAATGCTCGTATTTCAGCTCTCATACTGTGAATAAGTGTCCTTTTCACGGTCTATTCAGTGCCATGTTTTCTCCACTTTTGTGCTTTTTGTTTTTGATTTCACTACTTAAAAGGCCTCCAAGCACAGGGCTGAAGTGCTGTCTAGTGTTCTTAAGCACAACAACACTGTGATGTGCTGTATAAAGAAAATGTGTGTTAGATAAGCTTTCTTCAGCCATGAGTTAAATATATACACTAAATAAGGTGTCTTTAAACAGAAACGCACATAAAACAAGGTATGTACTCTTCAGTTGAAGAAAATGTTGTAACTAGAGGCTCACAGAAACCTAACTCTGCATGTCCCCTAGAAGCAATACTTCAGTGTTTGCAAGGACTACCCAGAATATAACTACTGCAAATAACAGGAATCAACTATATTTTGAATCTCTGTGTTGAAAATGAAAGAAAACATTTGTTTCAAATATATTTTTAAAGAACAAGTATGTAACCAATAGTAGAATAAAAAGAAAACGTATATCATCTTTTTTATCACTTGGGTGGGGAATTAAGAACTATAATCTATTGATATTTACAACAGAAGACAAGATAAATAAGGCAACAGCAAAAAAGAATAAAATTCCAAGAACATAAAGCTAGATGGAGGATGAAAATAAAACCAAACAACTCAGCATATATATGCTGTACTAATTATAATGACAAAAAGACATCAACAAACACAGGCAAAAAATACAAATCTCTTTAATGTAAATAAAAACACAAAAAGCTGGACTTCCAGTTTCCAGTCCACATGTAAGGAGCTTAGAAGTTGCCACCCCATCCTAACAAGTAAAAAGCTGCACAAACTGAAAACAACAACTTTTCTTAGCTCCAAAGGAGAAGTGAGGTGACAGGGCAAACCGCTGCCCCCAAAACTGAAGAGATCAACAGGTAAATGGAATCACAACCCACTGGAGCAGAAACCTCCACAGGAACCAGTGCTGGGGTGAGAAAACTTGAACTGTAATTGACAAATTGCTAGAGGCTCAGTGTGGGCAAGTTTGAGAGGTTTCCATTTGCATAGAACATATTTTTCCATCCCTTCACTTTCAGTCTGTGTGTATCTTTACATCTGAAGTGAGTCTCTTGTAAGCAGCAGATAGATCAGTCTGGTTTTTAATCCATTCAGCCACTCTATGTCTTTTGATTGGAGAATTCAGTCCATTTACATTTTAAGTAATTATTTATAGGTATGTATTTATGGCCATTTTGTTCATTGTTTTTTGACTGTTTTGTAGTTCCTCTCCACTCCTTTCTTCTCTTGCTCTCTTTCTTTGTGGTTTGATGACTTTCTTTAGTAGTATGCTTAGATTCCTTCCTTATTATCTTTTTTGTATAGTTTTTTGCTTCATGGTTACCATGAGGCTTACATATAACAATCTATATTTACAATTTATTTTAAGTTGATAATTTAAGTTTGAACACATTCTGAACCTCTACATTTTTACTCTCCCCCTCCAGCTTTTATGTTTTTGATGTCACATTTTATGTCTTTTTATCTTGTGTATCCCTTTAATTACTGTAGCTGTTTTTACCATTTTTGCCTTTTAACCTTCATACTGGCTTTATAAGTGATTAATCCACTACCTTCACTGCATAGTTACAAGTGAGATTTATACTTTCATACGTTTTCTTGTTACTAACTAGCATCCTTTCTTTTCAGCTTAAAGAAGTACCTTTAACATTTTTTATAAGGCCAGGTTAGTGGTGATGAACTCCTTTAGCTTTTCCTTGTCCGGAAAACTCTTTATCTCTCCTTCAATTCTGAATGATAACATTGCCAGGTGGAGTATTCTTGGTTGGAAGTTCTTTTCTTTCACCCGTTTGAAGATATCATGCCACTCCCTTCTGACCTGCAAAGCTTCTGCTGAAAAATCTGCTGATAGTGTTAAGGGAGTTCCCTTGTATGTAACATGCTGTTTTTCTCTTGCTTCTCTTAAGATTCCTCCTTTATTCTTAACTTGACATTTTAACTATAATGTGTCTTGGTGTGGGTCTCTTTGGGTTCCTCTTTTCTGGAACTCTCTGGGCTTCCCAGATCTGGATATCTGTTTTCTTCCTCAAGTTAGAAAAGTCTTCAGCCATTAATTTTTCAAATAAGTTTTCTGCCCCTTTACCTCTCGCTTCTCCTTCTGGGACCCCCATAATACAAATGTTAGCCTGCTCGATGTTGTCTCATGTTGTCTTACAAGTCCAATAAGCTATCTTCACTTTTTTTTATTCTTTTTTCTTTTTGCTGCTCCGATTGGGTGAGTTCCACTGCCCTGTCTTCAAGTTCACTGATCCTTTCTTCTGCTTCATCTAGTCTGCTGTTGAAACCTTCTAGTGTATTTTTCAGTTCAGTCATTGTATTCTTCAGCTCTATGATTTCTTTTGGTACTTCTTATATTTTCTCTCTCTTTAAGTTCTCACTGTATTCATGCATTCTTCCACGTTTGGTGAGCATCTTTATGATCATTACTTTGAACTCTTTATCCGGTAAATTACTTTCCTTCATTTCATTAAGGTTTCTTTCTGAGGTTTTAGCTCATTCTTTTGTTTACAACATATTCCTCTATTTCCTCATTTTACTTGATTGTTTGTTTCTATGTATTAGATGAAACAGCCACCTCTTACAGTCTTAAAGGAGTGGCCTCGTGTAGGAAATGAACCTTGTTGTTCAATCTTGCCCTTGCTCTTGGTTGTCTCTTGAACCTTTGTGATTGTCCAAACAAACTATTTTATTTTTAATAGCTCCCAGTTGTTGAGGGTTTGCCAAGAGCTGTCAGTGTCCCAAAGGGAGGGAATCTCAATCAGATTCAGATTGAGGCTGATTGGAAGACAGACCCTCAGATAGTAGCTTCTAAAGTATACAAATATATATACAGTCCCATGGGACCACAAGCATAAGCCCTGCTGTGGGCCACCAGACCAAGCAATCTGGAGGTGTCTCCTGGGTGACAGTTGTAAAAACTGGTATGCAAAACTGGCTCAACATTCAAAAATCAATTAATGTAATCCACCACATCCACATCCACAAGCTAAAGAAGAAAAATCATTTGATCATATCAATAGATGGATCAATAGATGGAGAAAGCATCTCACAAAATCCAACACTCGTTCATGATAAAACTCTCAGTAAACTAGGAAGAGAAGGAACTTCCTCAACTTGACAAAGAATATGTTTGCAGATGACATGGATCATCTATGAAGAAAAGAACTGACCAAAAAACTACTGAACTAATAAGTAATTACAGCAAGGTGGCAGGATACAAGGCTAATTTACAAAATTCAATTCCTTTTTTTTTTTTTTTTTTACTATATACCAGCAATGAACAAGAGGAATTTGAAATTAAAAACATAACGCCATTTACAACAAAAAAGAAATACTTAGGTATAAATTTAACAAAATATGTATAAAATGTATATGAGGGAAAACTATAAAACTCTGATGAAAGATAGCAAATAAGAACTAAAGAAATGGAGAGATATTCCATGTTCATGTATAGGAAGACTCAATATTTTCAAGATGTCAGTTTTTCCCAACTTGATCTACAGATTCAATGCAATTCCAATCAAAATTCCAGAAAGTTGCTCTATGGATATCGACAAAATGATTCCGAAGTTTATAAGGAGAGGCAAAAGATCCAGAATAGCCAGCATAACACTATAGAAGGACAAAATTGGAAGACTGATATGACCTGACTTCAAAACTTACCATGAAGCTCCAGTAATCAAGACAATGTATTATTGGCAAAAGAATAGACAAATAAGTCAACAGAACAGAATAGAAAGTCCAGAAATAGACCCACATAATTATAGTCAACTGATCTTTAACAAAGCAGCAAAAGCAACACAATAAAGAAAAGACAGCCTCGGCCGGCCTGGTGGAGTAGTGGTTAAGTTCACGTGCTCCACTTCAGTGGCTCAGGGTTCGCAGGTTCAGATCCCAGGCGCAGACCAACACACCACTCATCAAGCCATGCTGTGGCAGCAGCCCACATACAAAATGGAGTAAGATTGGAACAGATAGTTAGCTCAGGGACAATCTTCCTCAAGCAAAAAAAAAAGAGGAAGATTGGGAACAGACGTTAGCTCAGGGCCAATCTTCCCCATCAAAAAAAATAAAAATAGAATAAAGAAACTGAAAAAAAAAAAAGAGTCTTTTTAACAAGTGGTGCAGAAACAACTGGACATCCACATGCAAAACAATGAATCTAGACATAGACCTATGCCCTTCACAAAAATTAACTCAAAATGGATCACAGACCTAAATGTAAAATGCAAAACTATAAAACTCCTAGAAGATAGCATAGGAGCAAATCTAGATGATCTTCAAATTGGTGGTGACTTTTTAGATACAACACCAAAGGCATGATCCTTGAAAGAAATTATTGATAAGCTGGACTTAATTAAAATTAAAATTTTCTACTCTGCAAAAGATACTGTCAAGAGAATGAAAAGACAAGCCACAGATTGGGAGAATATATTTGCAAAAGACATGTATGACAAAGGACTGTTATCCAAAATCTACAAAGAACGCTTAAAACTCAACAACAGGAAAATAACCTGGTTAAAAAATGGGCCAAAGACCTTAACAGACACCTCATCAAAAAAGATATACACATGGCAAATAAGCATATGAAAATGAAGCATATGAAATGAGATGAAGCTCCATATATGTCATCAGGGAAATGCAAATTAAAACAACGAGATACTACTACACACCCATTAGAATAGCTGAAATCCAGAACACTGACAACACCAGATGCTGGCAAGGATGTGGAGCAACAGGAATTCTCATTCACTGCTGGTGGGAATTAAAAATGGTACAGCCGCTTTGGAAGACACTTTGGCAGTTTCTTTCAAAATGAAACTTACTCTTACCATACAACCCAGTGATCACGCTCCTTGGTATTTACCCAAAAGAAGTGAAAACTTATGTCCACACAAACACCTGCACACAATGTTTACAGCAGCTTTATTCATAATTACCAATATTTGGAAGCAACCAAGATGTCCTACAGCAGGTGACTGGATCAATAAACTGTGGTATATCCAGACAATAGAATATTACTCAGAGTTTAAAAAAAAATGAGCTATCAAGTCATGAAAAGACATGGAGGCAACTTAAATGCATATTACTAAGTGAAAGAAACCAGTTTGAAAGAGCTACATACTGCATGATTCCAACTATATAACATTCTAGAAAAGGCAAAATTGTGGAGATGATAAAAAGATCAGTGGTTGCCAAGGGTTGGGGGAGGAAGGGATGAAAAGGTGGAGCAGAGAGGATTTTTAGGGCAGTGAAACTATATGATACTATAATGATGGATACATGTTAGGATATACAACACCAAGAGTGAACCCTAACATAAACTATGGAGTTTGAGTGATAATATGTCAATGTAGGTTCATCAATTGTTACAATTGTATCACCCTATAAGGCAAGTTGATTACTGGGGAGGCAATGCAGGTGTTGGGGCGGAGGGCATACAGAAAAATCTCTGTGCTTTCTGCTCAATTTTGCTGTGAACCTAACACTGCTCTAAAAAATAAAGTCTATTTTAAAAAATAAAATAAATTTGGAAGTCAGCTGCATTCTCCCCATAAGGGGAGCAAGCTCCCCTGGCCTTCAATCCCCACCAAAGTGCTCCATCTGCCAAAAAGCTCACATTGCTCTTTCCTTTTTTTTTTTAAACAATTCAGTGGTCATTAGTATACTTAGAAGGTTGTACAACCATCTCCACAGTCTAATTCCAAAGCATTTTTATCACCCCCAAAAGAAACCCTGTCCCCACTAGTAGTCACTCCCCATTCTTCCCTATCCCCTGGCAACCTCTAAGTTGTTGTCTGTCTCTTCACATTGCTTATTGTTTTTATAACTTTCTAGCCTTTCCTGACTATTCGAGAGACTGTGGCTAGTGTACGCCTGCCCACCAGGTCCAGGTAACTGATAACAATCTCAGCACTTTTCCTGGGGCAGTATAGTACAATTTCCTAGAATCAGTCCCTGAGATGTATAATCCTACTAAAAGGCCCAGTCTTTAGAATTAACTGATGTCTACTCCTGCAGATTTCTTCACCACTACCACCACCATTACTACCATGCAGAACAGTTACTACTAACTGAGTGTTTATTCACAGTTTAGATTAATAGGTGCTAAAGCCAAGCTGGTCAGTGTTGACCCCAAGCCAGGCACTGAGTTTTGAATCATGACTTCTACACTGACCAGTTTTATGATCTTGGGCAAATTACTTAATCTCCCCGTGTCCTTTTTTTTTTTTCAGATATAAAAATAGGGAGGATAACTGTATCCACATCACAGGATTATTGTAAATATAAAATGATTTATCCTAAGTAAGGTACTTAAAGCACATAAGTACTCAAAAAAAGGTACTTATTATTGCTATCTATACCATCTACCTGTTAAAAGATTCTCATATGGGGTCAAAATATGACGACTACCAAAAAAAATAATGAGAGCTAGCCCTGATCACGTAGCAGTTAAAGTTTGGTGCGCTCTGCTTCAGTGGCCCGGATTCGGTTCCTGGGCGCAGATCTGTCAGTAGCCATGCTGTGGTGGCAGCTCACACAGAAGAACTAGAACTAGAATATACAACTACGTACTGGGGCTTTGGGAGGAAAAAAAAGAGAGAGGAAGTTTGGCAACAGATGTTAGCTCAGGGCAAATCTTTCCCACCAAAAAAAAAAAAAAAAAAAACACAAGAACAAAAAATGATGACTAACCCTTTTATAGGCTGGACCATATGAAATTGCCAATACATGACATTTTTTGACCTATAGAAATGGTAATTTCATGTGGTTCAACCTAATATATACTGCTTCTAAGAGACATACCTAAAACAAAAATACACGGAAAGGTTTTTTTTTTAACCATATCAGGCACATTAAAACAAAAAGGATACTGAGATTGGCAAATTCAATATCAGACTGTAATTCAGGCCAAAAGCATTAAATAGGACACACAAGGTCTTTTTATATTGTTAAGTGGTGCAAGCCACACCAAAGACCTCTTGGTCAAAGACCTCTACATACCCAACAGCATAACATCAAATACAAAAAGCAAAAACTGTTCAAAATACAATGAAAAATTAACAGATACACAATTACAATCCAAGCAGAAGACAACTTAGTTGTTGATAGCTCAAGTGCACAAGAAATGAGGATACAGAGTTTAATTGATATGATTCATTAACAGATATATACATCAATACTGAACTATCATTCTAGCCAAACATAAAGATTCATTTTCAAAACATGGCATACCCTAGACCACATCAAAAAAAAACTAACAACTTTTAGAGTAGAGATTGTTTAGGATATATTCTCTGATAAAAATACAATAAAACTAAATATCAATTACAGTTTATATCAAGTAGAGGGGATCCCAATTGCTTATTTATTGCTAAACATTCCCCAACTTTGACTGGAACATAAGATCTATTTGGTACAATGCTGCTTCCCCAGCACCTAAGAGAGTGTCTGACACATGGTAAACACTAAATAAATACGTATCGAATGAATGAAATAAAAAGCATTAAACATTTGGGGCAATAAAGACATCAAAGCTACAATCATAAACTGTTTAAAATGTAAAAATGAGAATACCACATATCAAAATATTGCTAGTTTTATTCCAGAATACCTTTATGGTAATATTATTGTGCAAACTGCCACAATGTGAAAGTGTCAATTGAAAAACATTAGAACTAATAAGAGATTTCAGAAAAATAACAGAACTCTTAGGACACATTAAGTACAAAAAATAGTGCCAGCATTATTTGACAAATGTTTCTCTTTCACACATTTCACAGTTTTGTAATTTATATATTGACACTCTCAGCCTGCCTTTCGTATGCCAAATGCAGTAATTTAAATCCACAGGGCAAAGATTATTTCCTGTTCTTCTATGGTAACTGCCCCGGAGGAAAAAGGCCAGATCTCCTCTGTAGCACCGCTCATCAAGTAAAATCCCTACCCTCAGCACAACCAAGGACAGGCGTGTGGTCCCGTCCCAACGCTTCCTGGCCAACAAGGCAGTAAGACAGTGACTGGGCCTCCCTTCCCAGGGACCCTGAGTCTCTGGAAAGAATCTCAACCAGCTACAGGACTTAACGTCAGCCTAAAAGCAGTTACCTGCTATCTTGAGATTTCACACTTTCTTAGCTACCTACAAATACATGTGCTCCCCAGACACATACATACACATAAATCAATATTACTATCAGACATTTAATTTTTAAACATTTTCTGAAATATATTCTCTATGAAGCTAAGAGATAATCAGTATTGTTTTTATTACTAAGCAAGCCTGCCAGATACAAAATAGCCTAATTCAATAGCTTTCTTTGGGCCAGCTGCATCTCATTACTCTACACAAAAAAAGGGGATGGGAAGAATCCATTCATGATAGCCAATAAAATAAGTATCTAAGAATAGACTTCTTATATACACAGAACTTACAAAAAAATACTAGTAAACTCTACTGAAGCACATAAAAACTCCAACAGAGATACATTTATTGTTCCAGGAGAGCAGAATTCAGAAAACAGATCATTATGTAACTACATATGGTAAAGATGACAGTTCTCCCCACGTTGACTTACAGGTTCAATCTAATTCCAATAAAATTTCCAAGAAGAGGGCCGGCCCGGTGGCACAGCGGTTTAGTTCGCGCTTGGCAGCCCGGGGTTTGCCGGTTCGGATCCCGGGCGCCTGCTAACGCACTGCTTGTCAGTCATACTGTGGCAGTGTCCCATATAAAGTAGAGGAAGATGGGCACGGATGTTACCCCAGGGCCAGTCTGCCTCAGCAAAAAGAGGAGGATTAGCAACGGATGTTAGCTCAGGGCTGGTCTTCCTCACCAAAAAATAAAAATTAAAAAAATTTCAAAAAAGAAGTTCTTGTGAAACTTGACAAAATAATCTAAGTTTTAGAGTGATGGGAAGGGTATGAGCTCTAGAGCCAGACAGCCTAGGTCTGAATCCCGGTTCCTTACCTTAATGTAATCTTAAACTAAGTATTATACCTAACTGCATCTCAATCTTTGCATTTGTAAAATCCTGACATAACACCAAGATCATTGAGTTGTTATTAGGACTTAATGTGCTAATACATGTAAAAAATTTGACCCATATTATGCACTCAGTAAATATAAGGTAGTCTCAACATCTGGAAGAAAATAGGGGGGGAAATAATCAAGAAAACGTTGGGGGGGAGGTAGATTACCAGATAGTAGATGATAGATTAATTGGAATTACATAATACTGGTATAAGAAATCACAGGCAAATCAAAGAAGCAGAAGAGAGAATTCAAGAGCCTACCAGTATAAAGAAGAATTTGGTATAGAATAAGAGTAGCATGTTACAAAGCACTGGAGAAATGACAAGTTTATTCAAAACATTAGTGGAAGGAGGGATTATTCAATAAAAGGTGATGGGACAACTGGCTAACTATTAGGGGAAAAAATTAATTTTGACCCCTACCTAAAACCAAACTCCAAAGAAATGTCAAAATGATTTTGGTTCTTTGTAATGACTAGGGGAAAAAAAAACTAGAGCTATTTCTGATATCAGGGTGGGGAAGAACTAAGCATAAAGCAAAAGAAGAAATCATAAAGGAAGACTAATAATCCTAACTTCATAAAAATTTAAGATTTCTGCATATCAAACATTTGAGCAAAATTTAAAAGCTGTTTGAAATATGACAAAATGGTATTATCCTAGATATCTAACAAGCTATTAGAAATAAATAAGAAGATAAATACTCCAATAGAAAATAAAGGACATAAAAAGACAAATGACCTATAAACATATTATTAAACGTTTTCCCTCTTTGTTCCAAGAGGGTCACAAAGTCTTACACCAATTAATACAGCACTTGCCTGACAATAGCAAAGGAAAGAATATAAGAACTAAACTGTCTCCTCAGATTAAACCTCTAAGAGAATGTACTGGAGAGGAGAAAGAAGCTGTCCTCCCTCTGGACACTATGGCATATAGACAAGTTCTAGGTTTTTTACCTCAAATAAGCAGATGACTGTCACTTTTCTACAAAGCTTCTACATCCTAGAAACAACTCCATATGGGCAGGATTTCTCTTTTCCAGGATACACAGGACAGAAAGCATCTAGGGGAAGTCAGAATAGCATCTCTTTATCCTGAACTCAAACTGATGTTGCTTTTACCTTTGTTCTACAAAAATAAGTAAGAGAACACAAAAAAAGTGTACTCTAATATACGCTAATTTGTATTTCATACAAAAATATTATAAATAAATAAATATTAAGCTGTTATTACAAAGTTTTATTTTTATAAAAAAGCATAATTGACTTGATTGTAGACTAAGTACTCAATGCAGATAACCATCAGCATCAGCAAAAAATCTAGCCAGCTGGCTCACACAGCCAACCCAAGAAAATAATACTGACCTGAATTACAGGCATCATGCCTATAATAATTACCATTTACTGAGTATCTACGTATTTACAATACTTCCCAAAACCCTACAAGGTAGCTATTATCCTCATTTTATAGATATGAAAATAGGAAAAGAACAGTTGTTAAGTAATTTGCCTAAGGTCACAGTGTTAGTATATAGCTGAGGCAAAACTCAAAACCAACTCAACCAGACTCCAAAGATCTTGCTTTTTCCATTATGGAATGATGCCTCTCAAAGGAAAAAGTATACAATAACAATATCTAACATTTATTGAGTGCTTATTTTGTACTATGCACTTTACATTCCATCTCATTTAACCTTCACAATATAAGGTAGAGCTAATATTAATCCTTTTCTTTCTTTTTGCTTGAGAAAGATTAGTCCTGAGCTAACATCTGTGCCAATCTTTCTCCACTTTATATGTGGATCACCACCACGGCATGGCTGATGAGTGGTGTAGGTCCACACCTGGGATCTGAACCTGCGAACCCAGGCCGCTGAACTGGAGTGCACCTAACTTAACCACTATACCATGGGGCTGGCCCCTTAATCCATTTTTATAAATGAAGAAACAACAGAATGCAAAATGACTCATCCAAGGTCATAAGATTAGTATAGCAGTCTGACCAGTGAGGCCATATTCATAACCACTACATGCACCTGCACACACACACACACACACACACATACCTGCTACCATTTATGAAGCTTATTATGTAGCAGGCACTGTGCTATATACTTTTCTTTCTCTTTCTCATGTAATCTCTCCAAGAACTTAAACAAACTCTAGAATTTTACATGTTCAGCAACTATTATTCCTCAACCAAAACAGATTTTGAGTTTGCCCTTTCAATGACTTTTTAAGAGGGTGAGTCTAAGAGAAAAAGTAGCCTATATCCATAAGACAAATTTAGAAAGTCCTCAACACCTTAAAAAGAGAAATTTACAGGGCCAGCCCGGTGGCATAGTGGTTAAATTCACACGTTTCACTTTGGCAGCCCAGGGTTCGCAGGTTCGGATCCCGGGCACGGACCTATGCACCACTTATCACGCCATGCTGTGGCAGGCGTCCCACATATAAAGTGGAGAAAGACGGGCACGGATGTTAGCTCAGGGCTAATCTTCCTCACAAGAAAAAAAAAATTAAATCTTTTGTTCTAGTTAATAGGGCTAATTAAACATGGAGTCCAGATTTGAAGCAACCAAACCAATCTCACTTTGTAGTGGTCTGTCTCCTACAACCACTGCCCACAGGTCAGGTGTCCATCTCAAGCCCAGTGGTGGTGGGGGAAGAGACCATGTTAAACAGTTTAAAACATGCCTGCCTACCTAAAGGTATCTGCAGGTTTGGTTTCTCCAGATGCCTCTCTCGTGACTTGCAGATAACC
The DNA here is from genome assembly GCA_031878705.1 of Tapirus indicus. NCBI lineage: Eukaryota > Metazoa > Chordata > Mammalia > Perissodactyla > Tapiridae > Tapirus > Tapirus indicus. Next base: position 85,024,313 of record CM062922.1, read on the forward strand.
ACCTTCTTGCTGTGTCCTCACGTGGTTATTCCTCTGTGCATGCTCATCCCTGGTGTCTCTGTGTGTGTCCAAATTTCCTCTTCTTATAAGGATACCAGTCAGATTGGATTAGTGCCCATCCTAATAGTCTCATTTTAACTTAATTTTAAAGGCCCTATCTCCAAATACAGTTACATTCCGAGGTACTAGGGGTTAGGGCTTCAACATGTAACTTTTGGGGGTACCCAATTCAGCCTATAACTCCTGCTGACAAAACAAACACTATGCAAAAATGGCTTCACTGTTGAAATCTTAAAACATTAAGGAAGAAGTAATATCATAAACATACACACTCTTTCAGAAAAGAGAAAAAGTAAAAACACTTCCCAACTCTTTTTGTGAGGCCAGCATCTTCACACTAAAATCTGACAAGGATATTACTAGACAGGAAATTACAAATAATAAATAAATAAAAATTAAATGTGAAACATTAAAAAAAATGCCTGCCTAGTTCCCTGCCCAAAGTTTCCTTCTGAAAGGACTGTGACTATGGTAGGTGTCATGACTCACTGCACTGAAAAGAAAACCCTATTCTTCTGTTCTCCTACTTCTATGTGGGGGCTTTCACTTCTCGCTAGGAAGAGTGTAATACTGGAATGAATCCTCACATTTTTCAATCCACCTTTATCAGTAACAAAGCTCAAAACTTTATTTTCTCTCACAGTTGGCTCCTTGTTTCTATTCTTAATTAGTTAAGAACCTGGAGAGGTGCAGAAGTGACTTAATTAGACCCTCCTGAATCCAACTGACATGTACACTACAGTTAGAGAAACAGATGGGGCTTGAGATCAAGCAGCTGTCATTTATGAAACACACTAACAACATCAAGAGAACCACAGGGACTGGTATTATCATTTTCAAAATAAGCCAGTAACATAACTTCTTTTTATGTGTAACTATTAGGTTTCAGAAATAATCTATTTTTGAACATCCACTGACTTCAGTCTATGAAATATTCAGACCATTTGGTCTAATACTCTGACCACTTTGAAAAAAACTAAGTCAACACCACCAGCTTTTGTTGCTGCTCAGAAATTGGACTCTGTCAGTGTACTCAGTTCCACACTCTAATCCCAAACTTTACAGTCTGGCCTATCTTTCCCCTTTATTAATATAGGAGCCTTCCTAAACCTTTGCTTACTTTGATGAGCCAAATCAGATCATTTCCCTGTGTACTGAATGCTCAAGACTCAGCTCTTCTGTTATTTCAGGAACTTCCCTGGTTATGCCTCAAGCATCTTCTAGTATTGTTTCTGTTCCCCACCGGCTGATAAAGACCAGCAGGGCAATAAGCAAGCTGATCATGGCATACCAAGCAGTTATAAGACCAGGAGTAAAGCCAAGAAGAAAGAAAGCAACAGGAATGCGGGAGGGAAAGGAGGAAACAGGCAATCAGCATTTAATGAGCAGCTACAACACGATCTCCTTCCAATAAAAGTGCGGGTACCCATAATTAGCCCAATTTATAAAGGCAACAGACTCAAATTGAATAATTTCCCCAAGGCTACACCACAGATAAAAGGAAGAAAAAGCATGCAATGATCCCTGATCTGATTGACCAATCTGTTTTTTCTCAAACCAGTATACAAATATACCCAGGCATAAACTGACACATGCTGGGGAAACAGTAAGAAAATGATGGTAAATGCTAACCCTGGTATGTAGCATCAGCTCTCTTCATTCACCCCAGTTTTCCAAAATTAATAAACCAGCAGGGAATGTTTTTTCTTTTCTGGTAGTAATTTATTTATTTATATAGTCAGTATGCAATGAAATGCAACATTCACATGAATTCTTAGGGTAAAGCAGAATTTAAGAAATTATCAAGCTGCTCTGAGGTATATCCTGAACTTCCAAGAGGTACTCTTACCATCTTCTGCCTTTGGGGTTCTTTGCAGGTAGTTTAAAAAGCCTTATTTTACACAAATTAGTGAGGGTAAAATCCCAACAGTTGGATCTGTCTGAATTAACAAATCTGGAAACTTCTTCCAGTCCTTCCAAAAAGAGTTAATCACTACCTCGACAGTGCTTCTACAACATTTTACATTAATTTATATTCTTACTCTAGCATTTATCATACCACATAATTATTTATGCATCTATCTCATCAATTACAACTAATTCCTCCCGGACAGCAACTATACTTTATTCATCTTTGTATTTTCAGCTCCCAGGAAAGTATTAGGAATATAGTACACCACCTGACAATATCATGCTCGTTGAATAAATGAATGAATGAATGGGTTAAACTTACACATTTCAAAGACCAAAATAATTTCTCTCTAGCAAGATCATTTCAACACAGAGATTTTTTTTTATATTTTAATTACATTAGACAATCTTTACAAATACCAAACCCAAATCCACTTTACAACTGTAATGGGATTTGAAAGGCTAATTCACTCACCCATAGTCAAGAAACCACATTCCAAAGACTTCACATAAAGACAAAAAGCTAAACACTTACCGCACACAGTTCTTTATAAAAAGTATATACCCTTTCAAATCAGAGAATTGCTGGTCATGCAAAAACAAAACCATGATTAAAAAGGAAAACCTTTACAAATGATGCCTGCCATTTTGTTTATCCTAGCACATCTTATTAAGGGCAACAGATCTTAAGACATAACAAATCAGAATTGCAGTATCTTAGTTTAGCTTTAATTAACTATGCTCTACTTCTAGCTCTATACTTTAAACTTATGGTTCTCCAGAGGGCAAGTATCACTATATTATGCAGAGCCACAAAGAAAACTTTAATTACTTTAGGAAAATAAGACTACAATTATTAATAATAGTGCCTATGATCTTCCTAGCTTTTCAAAGCTTTCCACAAGATGATCAGAATTCTCAAGGTAGTGTCAATGAAAAATGGATGAATGACTATTTTTAAACAACATTTTCTCCATGTTTTAAAAAGGATTCTACTTATTTTAGTATAAAATTTGCATGTTCTAATATTATCATCAGGAAAATTTAAATGTCCTATATTAAATATGATGCATACCTGGATGTACAAATTTCCATTTAAAAATATACTATAGGCTACCAATAAGATAGACTAAGTGGTATTTTATTAATTAACGCTCCCACAGTGCCTAACACATTGTATGCAATTAATAAACATTTATTAATTAAGTCCACAAACATTTAAGCTTCTATTAAATGCCAGACACTGCTCTAAGGACAGGCTACCATATCATGGTAAACCTAAGATATGGCCCTTGCCTTCACACAACCTTCAGTCTTGTGAAAAAGGCAGAAATTCAACAAATAAACACACAAATATATACTTATCAAATGTGGCAAGCAGAATGAAGGAAAACAACAGGGTGATATTAGTCGGGGGGGGGGGATCCTACTTTAGACGGGAATATTAAGGATGCCTCTCTGAGAACATGACATTTAAGGTAAGATTCTCCATCTAAAGATTTGGAGAAAAGATTATTCCAGGTTATGGGAACAGCATGTGGAAAGGCCCTAAGGCAAGTTTCAGAAATTGAAAAGCCAATATAACTTGATCACAGAAAACTAGAGGAAGAGTAGACTTCTTAGAAACTGGTAAGGAGCCAGATAATGTACAGTTTTGTATCACATGTTAAAGATTTAAGGTTTTATTCTAAGTGCACTAAGAAAATCTAAAATGAAGCATTATATGTCAGGTGTATGCAAGAAAGACCAAGACATAGAATACCAGAAAGTGTTGGCCCTACATCAAAAGCTTGGTAAATAAAGGTGCACACAGATTTCAAGGTAACATGTTTAAGGTGGATGTGTGTTATGTTTTCATGCTTCCCTACCTCAAACAACTTTTTCAATTAACCCATCATCTACCAGACATGACCACACTCTCTTCCCTTTCCCTGTATATGTCCAAACAAGCAGAGATACAACTGAGCAGTAAAATGGTCAAATACAAAGGAGAATAAAAGCACATGGGTAATGACAAATTGGGAAGTCAGTCTCTGAATAATGAGCTGACTAGTTCCTCTGCAGGTTGGTGTGGAATGGGAGCAGGGGTCTATGCAGAGGATACAGACATTCTGAACTGTTTAAATTTTAACCATATGCATTCACCACTTTTCAAATCAAAACATTGACTATAATTATGACATTCCTCACCAGAAAACAATTTAAAATCATGTAACTGCTTGCCAGAACACCAAATCTTCCAGAAATGATTTCCACTTAATTCTGAATCAAAATGAAAAAGTGAATATTAGCTATTATTTTATGAGATTAACTATCCTTGCATCTTCACCATCTACCTGCAACTCAACTACGCGGTGAGTATCCTTGAGAGTTTCCACCTACGACACTCTATTTAATAAACATCTTTCATAGTTCAATGAAACATCATCTCTACCAAAATGAATTTGAGCATTAGTGTCCAAAAATGACTAGAAGACAACACTTAACTCTACTAGAACTAAAAGAAAAGAAATTAAACCAAATTTTAAAGTAAATATACACAATAATCCAGTGATCCATCTGCAAAAATCTGTCGCAAATAAATATCTGCCAATATTTGAAAATTAGCATTGCTTTCAATGGGGTAGGGAGTGGGGGGAGAAATAGGAGGCAATCTAAACATCTAACAATAAGGAAACAGTACAATAAGTTACGTGGTGGTACGCTCCCACTGAATTGTCACAGAAAGATATCCAAAATATACTAGGTCTATTATAAGCTCATTTCTTTTTTTTTTGGTGACATCTATCCCCAATCCTCCTCTTTTTGCTGAGGAAAATTGGCCCTGGGCTAACATCCGTGCCCATCTTCCTCTACTTTATATGTGGGACACCTGCCACAACATGGCTTGATAAGGAGCGTGCAAGTCCGCACCTGGGATCTGAACCTGCGAACCCTGAGCTACTGAATTGGAGCATGCGAACTTAACCACTACACTGATGCGCCGGCCCCCCATTTCTTTTTTTTTTCAATTGTGTGTTTATTAAACAATGTATGGGGAGAAGTAGAATTTCACTTTTTACTTATATCCTTCTTTTAAATTTGTTACAATGATCACATACTACCCAGGATTTTAAAATAAAAGCAGAAAATTTCCAGAAATAATTATTTGAATGTATAATTTTATATTTCTTTAAATAAAACAAAAAATAATTTTAATTACAGTAGTCCTCCCTTATCTGCAATTACACTTTCCGCAGTTTCAGTTACCTGCATGGTTAACTGCAGTTCAAAAACAGTAAATGAAAAATTCCTGAAATAAACAATTCATAAATAAAATTTATGAATAAATTTTATGAATAAAATTGCCTGTCGTTCTGAGTAGCATGATGCAATCTCACACCATCCCGCTCCATCCCACTCAGGACATGAATCATTGCTTTGCCCAAAGTGTCCACGTTGTATATGCCACCTGTGCCCATTAGTCACTTGGTAGCCGTCTCGGTTATCAGATTGACTGTAACAGTATCACAGTGCTTTTGTTCAACTAACCTTTATTTTACTTAATAATGGCCCCAAAGAGCAAGAGTAATGATACTGGCAATTCGGATATGCCAAAGAGAAGCCATAAAGTACTTCCTTTAACTGAAAAGATGGAAGTTCTCGACTTAATAAAGAAAGAAAAAAATCGAATGCTGAACTTGCTAAGATCTACAGTAACTTTTATTAGAGTATATTGTTATAATTGTCCTATTTTATTATTAGTTATCGTTGTTAATCTCTTACCGTGCCTAATTTATAAATTAAATTTTATCAAAGGAATGTATGTATAGGAAAGATCATAGTATATATATGGTTTGGTACTATCTGTGGTTTCAAGCATCCACTGGTGGTCTTGAAACGTATCCCCCTCGGGTAAGGAAGGACTACTGTATACATAAAACCTAAAAGTAATAAAATTTAAAATTACTCTTCAAAGTACTTCAGCTCTACAATTCTCAAAGCAAGCTGCATACAATTTTCTCCATCTCAACTGGGATATTTACTTACTGAACAATCCATAACCAGGAGACTCTGAAGTTAGATCTAAAAGATTACAAGGCATCTCCAAGTCTCCCCACATTTCCCAGATCCTGTCATCAGAGACAAGAGGATGGCAGAGAGCACTGACAGATCCCTCCCGAATTTCTCCTATCCCTAGAATCACATCTCAATGGAGTCTATGAATGCTGAGAGGTTAAGAATCATTGCCCTGTACAGCTAACAACCATATGAGCAGGGAAGGGTTGCCACCACAACTCCACCATACAATCCAGCAATCATGCTCTTTGGTATTTACCCAAAGGAGTTGAAAAATTATGTCCATATAAAACCTGCACATGTATGTTTACAACACCTTTATTCATAATTGCCAAAACTTAGAAGCAACCAAGGGGTCCTTCAGTAGGCAAATGGATAAATAATAATCCAGACAATGGAATATTATTCATTGCTAAAAAGAAATGAGCTATCAAGCCATGAAAACACATGGAAGAACTTTAAATGCACAGTACTAAGTGAAGTCAACCTGAAAAGGCTATATAACTCCAACTATATAACATTCCAGAAAATGCAAAATTATGGAGACCGTAAAAAAGATCAGTGGTTGCCAGAGGTTAGGGGAGTGGGATGAAAAGGCAGAGCACAGAGAATTTTTAGGGCTGTTAAACTATTTTGCATGATACTATAGTGGTGGGTACATGTCATTATACATTTGTCCAAACCCATAAAATGTACAAAACCCAAAGTGAATCCTAATGAAAACTATGGACTTAGGGTGATTATGATGTGTCAATACAGGTTCATCAATTGTAATAAATGTACCACTCCGATTCTATTCTCTTCCTTTTAACACCTTTCCCTTTGGCATTTTACAGGTATTTGTAACCAAGGGCCCCCTAGGACCAGTTCAACTGACCCCATCTTATCAACAGAGTAATTAAGAGTGGTTTTTCAGGAACTGAGACCTCTTGTCCACTTCAGGCCAGTTGAGACCACCAACCCATCAACTGGGCCTGCACAAATGCCCAATAAGTGACTCTTTGGTGTCAAAAGCCTGGAAACTCCACCCTCAGATCATACTAACACCACCATTTTGTGAACATGAGTCCTATGAAGCTTGACTATGCTAGCGCAGATCATCAATTACCTCACTTCTCCTTGCCTCCAATCATCTATCACCACACTTCAGATCACCCTGCCCTTCATCCCCTAAATTCTGCCCCAAGCCCTGGATCAGCGAAACAGATCCTAGAGCATACACCTCCTGTCGCCTTGCAAAGTGATCTAGCAATAAAGCTTTTTCTTTTCTCAAAACTGATGCCATAATAATTGGCTTTTTTTATGTGCATCAGGTAGGAGAACCCCAATTTTGTGTGGTAACACAGTAAGTCTGAGGGAAGGACCAAATCAAGGAAAAAAGGATGTGTATCACTTATCACTTACACCAATTTCCAACAAGTTGCTACAAGGATACTTCCACTTACATCCCAATGGCCTGAACTTAGTTATATGGCCACTCTAGCTTTCAAGAAAGGCTGGGAAATGTTGTCTTCATTACAGGTGACCCTTAGCCCAGCTTAAAATGCTACTACTTCAGAAGAAAGGAAAAGACACTTCTTAAAGGACAATTAGCAGGCTCTCTCACACTCATCCTTATATCCTTTCCATAACTGACATATACATAGCTGGCACTCAATAAATATTTTATTTCTTTTTTTTTTTTTTTTTGAATTTTTTTTTTTTATTGATGTCTTAGTTTATAACACTGTGGGGTTTTAGTTGTACATTTTTGTCCGTCACCTTGTGGATGTAACCCTTCACCCCTTGTGCCCCCCCACCCCCCTTCCCCTTGGTAACCACCAATCACTTCTCTCTGTCCGTGTGTTCACTTATATTCCATATATGAGTGAGTTCATGCAGTGTCTGTCCTTCTCTCTCTGGCTTATTTCACTTAACATAATACCCTCTAGGTCCTTCCATGTTGTTGCAAATGGGACAATTGTGTCTTTTCTTATGGCTGAGTAGTATTCCATTGTATGTATATACCACATCTTCTTTAACCAATCTTCAGTTGAGGGACACTTGGGTTGCTTCCACTTCTTGGCTATAGTGAATAATGCTGCAATGAACATAGGGGTGCATACGCCTCTTGTGATGGTTGATTTCACGTCCATTGGGTAGATGCCCAAGAGTGGTATTGCTGGATCATACGGTATTTCTATTTTTAATTTTTTGAGGACTCTCCATACTGTTTTCCAAAGAGGCTGCACCAGTTTCCATTCCCACCAGCAGTGAATGAGGGTCCCCGTTTCTCCACAACCTCTCCAGCATTTGTTGTTATTTGTCTTTGTGATTATAGCCATTCTAACTGGTGTAAGGTGATATCTCAGTGTAGTTTTGATTTGCATTTCCCTGATGATTAGTGATGTTGAACATCTTTTCATGTGTCTATTGGCCATCTGTATCTCTTCCTTGGAAAAATGTCTGTTCATATCCTCTGCCCATTTTTTGATCGGGTTGTTTGGTTTTTTGTTGCTCAGTTGTATGAGATCTTTGTATATTACTGAGATTAATCCCTTGTCGGACAAACGATTTGCAAATATTTTCTCCCAGCTGGTGGGTTGTTTATTCATTTTGATCCTGGTTTCATTTGCCTTGTAGAAGCTCTTTAGTCTGATGAGGTCCCACTTGTTTATTTTTTCTTTTGTTTCCCTTGTCTGGGTAGACATGGAATCTGAAAGGATCCCTTTATGTCCAATCGCAATTAGTGTACTGCCTATATTTTCTTCCAGGAGTTTTATAGTTTCAGGTCTCACTTTCAGATCTTTGACCCATTTTGAATTGATTTTTGTATATGGCGATAGGAGATGGTCTACTTTCATTCTTTTGCATGTTGCTGTCCAATTTTCCCAGCACCATTTATTGAAGAGACTTCCCTCTCTCCATTGTATGTTCTTTGCTCCTTTGTCGAAGATTAGCTGTCCATAGGTCTGTGGTTTTATTTCTGGGCTTTCAATTCTGTTCCATTGATCTGTGTGTCTATTCTTGTACCAGTACCATGCTGTTTTGATTACTGTAACTTTATAGTATATTTTGAAATCAGGGATTGTGATGCCTCCAGCTTTGTTCTTTTTTCTCAGGATTGCTTGAGCTATTCGGGGTCTTTTGTTGCCCCATACGAATTTCAGTAGTTTTTGTTGTATTACCGTGAAGAATGACATTGGGATTCTGATTGGGATTGCATTGAATCTGTAGATTGCTTTAGGTAGAATGGACATTTTAACTATATTTATTCTTTCAATCCATGTGCATGGAATATTTTTCCATTTCTTTATGTCCTCCTCGATTTCTTTCAATAGTGTTTTATAGTTTTCATTGTATAGAAATATTTTATTTCTTAAATCAATTCAAGTGAAAAAAATCATTTATTGAAAGGCTTCTGTATCAAGTTCAAGTTCCTCTGGTTTAAGATTCTTTCATAAGCTAGTACCATCCTCCTTATATAATCTTTTTTACCATTTAAGGGACAATTTAGTGTGCTCCATAAAAGCACAGGTCTTAGAAACCAACTGCCTGAATTTAAATGCCAGTTCTGCAACTTACTAATTGTGTGATCTCAGGTGAGTAACCTAATTTTTCTGTGCCTCAGGTTTCTCGTGTGTAGAATGATGATGATGATGATGATGATGATGATGATGATAATACTAACCTTCTAGGGTTACTTGCAAATTAAATGAATCAATGCATGTAGTACACTTAGATCAATAACTGTAACAGAGAAAGCACTCAATGAATGGCTAGCTACTATTAGTTCCCCCAGCATTACTGGCCAACTAATTGTCCCATGGTCTTTACATTATCCTCTAGCCTTTATCAGATCCCAGTCTAAGATGGTCATTTTCACTTTTGTTCCACCTCTTGAATTCATGATAATTGTTTCAATCTTTTGATCTTGAGACATGCAATTTTCCATAACTTTGTTTATACTGATGGGGAGAAACAGCATTCTCTACCCACTCTGGGTCCTTTCTGGCTGGGCTACAAATTAAATTGACATGAGGCCAAACAGCAGGAGAAAATCAAACAAAGCTTTATAAAGCATGTATACACGGGAACAACCAGGGAGTGTCTCTCAACAAAACGGTGGAGAGTCTCCTCTTATACAGACAAACGAGGATTCTGGGGGGAGTTGGGAGTGTCAGCCACAAGGGATTACAAGAAAAGCACAGTAAAGTTATTATGCAGATTTAAGGCCTCACCTTCCACATTGACAAGTTTCTAGAGATGAGGTCATCCACCCCTCTTCCCAGTACAGAGAAGGAGATACCTTTACAAATGGAGATTTCCCTTACAAATGTAAATGTATGGTAAACAGAACTTTGGTAGGAATGGGCATAGCAAAGACCCTCCCAGTCTATCCATACCCGGAGTCATCCAAGGTGAAGGCCCATCCCAGGGACAGGCCTTCCATCCCAAATCCCTTTAGAGAGTTGAGGGTTGAAGGTCAAAGCCTCCTTCAGAGCAAGGTAGAGAGAGACGCATCTTGAGGTGGCCAGTTCTGATCCCCCACAATACTATTTGGCCTCAACAGCAAAGCCTTTCTATTTCCTGTTTATCTAATGCCTACAAGCCTCTCCTCAAATCTCCCCTCCCCCATAAAATCTTCATTGTTCACCTTATTATTTGTGGTTAAATGGTATGCATTGGAGGAGATCTTCAAATACCTGTACTCTCAGCTTTTTTTCCCCCACCAAATGAGTGGTGGTTAAGGGTGAAGGTAAATGGACAGCTTCTCTTCATATACTTCGACCCAAACAACACACTACAATAGAGTGAATGCAACAGCAGATACGAGAATATGTCTTCTACTAAGGCAGACACTAAAGGCGTTTGCAAAATAAAACGATGCTGTCCTCTCACTAAATTATTTTGCTTTAGAAACAGTTACTTTTCATTAAAAATATGTTATTTGGGGCCGGCCCAGTGGCACAGTGGTTAAGTTTGCAGGCTCCACTTCAGCAGCCTGGGGTTCACGGATTCGGATCCCAGGCGTGGACCTGCACACTGCTTATCAAGCCATGCTGAGGCAGGTGTCCCACATATAAAGTAGAGAAAGAGGGGCACAGATTTTAGCCCAGAGCCAATCTTCCTCAGCAAAAAGAGGATTGGCAACAGATGTTAGCTCAGGGCTAATCTTCCTCACACACACACACAAAAAAACTAAAAAGACACTGAGTCCCACTTCTGATTATCCCTTCAAAGTGTTTCTCTCAGTCAGGGTTCTTAGTTATTAAGGAAAAAAAACAAACAAATTATAGCTACCTAAGCAGAAAAGGAACTTATTTAAAAAGTATCTCCAGAACAGCAAGGAACTGGACTTATAAAGGTCACACAGGCAAGAATATGCCCCAAGGCATGTCTCAACTTGTCCAGTAATGACACCATTGCTTCTCTACTGCTGCTGCTGGGCACAGATGTCATAGCTTGCATGGCCCACACTACCAACAATCTAGACACTGGGTGGATGCCACATTTAGAACCACAGCCTCTGCTGCTTCTAAAACTAAATGAGATTGTGGCTACTGCTACCACGCATCACCAGAATGGATTTTGTGCAGTGCCATCTTCTCTATATTACTAGCTTCCAGTGCAAAATTGGAGGTAGGTGTATTTAACTGATGGAACCTAGGTATGTATCCATGCCCTAGATGAAAAGGGGGCTGGGAATAAAGCATCTCACATTTTCAGCTTTTCTAGTAAAAGGAAGGCTCTGACTCATAAATTGGGGGAATTTGCCAAATACAGGAAAGGGGCTCAAACGCTGAAAAGCAAAAAAATGACAAACGTTCACTATTCATAACAACCCTTACTGATGGCATTCAGGCAACCACATTACCCTAAATAATAATTATCAAAACTATATGGCACTTAGAGTCAAAGTATTGTGCCACAGATAACTTACTGATTATAAGGGAAAAAATAAACTTTATAAGAGAACAATTAGATTTTCTCACCACTTTACCCAGTGATCAAACTTAGCATCACTAAGAGTAGGACAATCAAATATGTGCCTCCACATATAATGTGTTATGATATACACAACACCAACTATGAATACTGGTGGCCAAAATGTTTTAATTTAAGCAAGCTTTTAGATCTCGCTTTCAGCTTACCGGAAATACAGGATACAGAAAACAATGAAAAAAATCAGGCAAATTAAAATGTGGGACATTTTACAGGACAACTGGCTGTCTGGACAGTCATGAAAAGAAAAAGATGTGTTGTAGATTAAAATGGACGTAAGAAACTTATAACTAAATGCAACTGCATAGTCCTTGATTATATCTTGATTTGAACAAACCAACAGTAAAAGACTTGTTATGGGCTGAATTTTGTCCCCTCAAAATTCATATGTTGAAGCCCTAACCCCCGGTACCTCGGAATGTGGCTATATTTGGAGGTAGGGCCTTTAAAGAGGTGATTAAGTTAAAAATGAGGCCATTAAGGTGGGCCCTAATCCAATCTGACTGGTACTCTTTTAGGAGGAGGAAATTTGGACACACAGAGATACCAGGGATGTGCTCTATGAGAACACAGAAAGAAGGTGACCACCTGCAAGCCAGAGAGAGTCCTCAGGAGAAATAAAACCTGCCAACACCTTGATCTTGGGCTTCTAGTCTACAGAACGGTGAGAAAATAAATGTCTACTGTTTAAGTCACCCAGTCTGTGGTATTTTGTTATGGCAGCCCTAGCAGACTAATACAGACATTTCTGGTGGAAGTGCCAAAATTTTAATATGGGCTGGGTTTTTGATAATACCGAAAAATTGTTAATTTAGTTAGGTATGATAATGTGAGAATAATTATGGTTATGTAAGAAAATGTTCTCATTTTGGAGAGATGTGTTTAAATATTTAGGGATAAAATACACCAATTTCTGTAATTTGCACTGCTATACTAAAAAAAAGAAATGAAGCAAAGATGACAAGCATCAGAACTGCCAAATTCTTACAGTTATGTCGACATTAAGTAAACTATTTTCTCTTCTTATAAATTTGAAATTTTCCATAATGAAAAGTTAAAAGAACACATACCTGTATGATACTGATTTAAAGAGAAAAGCTGACCATACAATACAGCAGAGATTCCAGAAATGAATGCCCACAACTAAAAGACTCACATGAGGAACAAAAAGAATACAATAGAGAAAACTGTAATTATTCACTCAACAAATATTTGTTGAGTGCATACTATGTGCCGAGTACTGTGCATACAGAGGTGAACAAAGGAGACATGGTCCTGTCCTATGGGGCTTACAATCTAATAGAGGAAAGAGATGTAACAAAACAAAATAAACAGAAACAAATACAAATGAACAGAAGAAAAATACTGTAAAGTTCCTCTTCCATCTACAAAAGCGAGTTCCTCAGGATTCCATTCTGGGCCTCTTCTACTCTACTCACTTAGTCTCAATTAACACATTGCAAACCTAGACATCTCAAGTTTTATAACCATATGTCAAGTTGCCTACAGACACCTACAATATTTACCTCATAGACATCAAACCCTGAACTCATATTTTCTTTCCCCAAAACTCTGTTCCTCCTTTAATTCCTCTTGCAGCCCAAGAATCAGTGACTCCTTCTCTCTCACTGCTAAATCTAATATATCACAGAGTCCGATTGATTTTACCTCACCAAAAGTTAAATCTGTCCACTCCAACTTCACTACTTCCACCCTACCTCACTTACCTGGATTATTGTAATAATTTTCAAATTGTCTTCCTGACTCCAGCGTTACTTCTCTCCAAATTCATTCTACCCACCTAGGCCAAAATAATCTCTCTAGAACAAAAATCTGATGTCACATTATTCTTAGAATAAAGCCCAGACTTCTTGAATGATCAGTAAGGCCCAGCATTATCTGGCCCCTGCTTATCTTTACACCTTCATTTGTCACCACTTGCTCTCCCCCTTCTCTCATACACACTACTGTCCAATCCAGACCGAACTTCCTTTTTTCATTCTTCAAATTTGCTATGTTCTTCCCTGCCTCTGGGCCTTCACATGTGCTCTCACCCTCCAGCACTCCCATATCAATTTCCCCGGCTAACTCCCACTCCTCCTCAGTCAGACATCATCTCTCTTCTGGGTAAGGGGCCCCTCTGAGCTACCACTGCAGCTCATACGGCCCTATCATTATACTTATCACAGAGCACTGTAATTGCCTACACCCCCATTAAACTATAAACTCCATGAGGGAGGGTCTCTAAATGAACACTTAGTACCTAGTATTAGTACCTAGTACATCAAAGGCTTTGACTGAATACATTAACTCCATCAACGATTACTAAATTGATCTTCATCTTCATATGACTCATCTTTAGCTGGACCCCAAAATTTCATATTATATTTTTCAAACCAAAAGTCCTGACATCTTATACTGTGGGAAGATTATCTATTTCTCTATTTCTCCTTCAAGACTTAGAAAACTCCTGGAATTTCTTACAAATGTCATTTTATTTTCACTTCAAATATGAAATTTTAAAAAGTTCCAGTTTTCAAAGCAGAGTAGTTACAATCCTATTTCTCCTTTCCTCCTTATTCTAATTTCCTTGACCTCTCAAATAGTCTAAGAGTAAGTTTGCTATAGGGAAAGCACTTTCCCAGATACATGTATAAAGATATTTCACTGCAGAAATACCATTATTTCTAAGACTTGAAAATTGGTAGCTTAACAAATCATCCTCCTATCTAAGGTAAACAGGTAGTAGCATCCATTATTATCATGTTTTTGTTAAATAATAATGGTTTGAATCACTCTTATCAAACACTGAGGCATATTTCCCTCAAACATCACCCAAAAACTAGTCCTGAAATAAAACTAGATTATAAGAATAACTCTCCCAGGTAAATAATTCTAGTTTAAAGAAAAAATTTAACTGAATTAAAAACAATAATTAGAATTATTTGGGAAGCAGAGTATCCCAACATTTCTCAATAACATTAAACTATAAGCAAAATGTATTATACTTAGAGTTGTCAGATAAAACCCAGTTGAAATTTGAATTTCAGATAAAAAACAATTTTTAGTAGAAATATGTCCCAGATATTGCTTGTATTTTTATTTGCTAAATCTGGCAACCCTGGTTATACTAACAAAATGATCACAGCTAGCAAAATATGATTTCATTTATACTTTTTTCATTATAAAAGTTACATAAATTTATGGGGCCAGCCCAGTGACATAGTGGTTAAGTTTGCATGCTCCACTTTGGCGACCTAGTTCTGCTCCTGGGTGCAGACCTACACACAACTCATCAAGCCATGCTGGGGCCATGTCCCACATACAAAATGGAGGAAGACTGGCACAGACGTTAGCTCTGGGACAATCTTCCTCAAGCAAAAAGAGGAAGTTTGGCAACAGATGTTAGCTTAGGGCCAATCTTCCTCACCAAAAAAAAAAAAAAAAGTTACATAAATTTAGGACACAAAAACATTTCCATAATCCTATCGTGCTAACACAATTAGCATTTTAGTGCATTCCTCATCTTCTTCTTATACATTTTAAATGGTTACATTCACCCTTCCTCAAACGTATAGGCATTTCCTTATCCTAATATAGTCTTTGTAATTATTTTTACACTACATAATGGTTCTCAGAATAGATGGATAATAACTTAAAAGTCTTACTGTTGGAAATTTAAGTTGCTTCCAATAGCTGCTACTATAAAGAATGCTGCTCTGAGCATTATTCACTATAGCCAAGAAGTGGAAGCAACCCAAGTGTCCCTCAACTGATGATTGGTTAAAGAAGATGTGGTATATACATACAATGGAATACTACTCAGCCATAAGAAAAGACACAATTGTCCCATTTGCAACAACATGGAAGGACCTAGAGGGTATTATGTTAAGTGAAATAAGCCAGAGAGAGAAGGACAGACACTGCATGAACTCACTCATATATGGAATATAAGTGAACACACAGACAGAGAGAACTGATTGGTGGTTACCAAGGGGAAGGAGGGTGGGGGGGGCACAAGGGGTGAAGGGTTACATCCACAAGGTGACAGACAAACAAAAATGTACAACTAAAACCCCACAGTGTAATTAACTATTAAGACATCAATTAAAAAAAATGGTAAAAAAAAAAAAAAAGAATGCTGCTCTGAATATTCTCGCACACATCTGTATTTTATCTTTTCCTTTTTTTTTTTCCTGTGGTTATTTCTTCAGGATATTCTCAGAAGTGAATTCAGTAAGTCAAAAGTTTATTAAAAGGTCATCAACAGTCTAATAATTCTAGACACATACTGCCAAATTACAACGCACTGGCAACATTTAAATATGCCTGCTTTGCTAAAATCTAACCAGCATTATGTATTACTATTTTCAAAAAATTTGAAATAGGTATAAAGTAATATTTCATTTTGCTTTACTAAGCAAATCTTTGATTACTGATAAGATCTAACATTCTTCTAACAGTTGCTTATAGGTTATATTTCCTCTGCTATCAACTGCCTGCTCATTTCCCTTACCCATTTCAAAAAATGTTTTTGTTCATTACAACAATGAAGCTTTCCCAAATGAAGAATGAACAGGTCAAATGTCTAAAATTCTAGTCACATAGACCAAATGAAAACCATAATTTATATCTACAATCCCCACTTCCAGAAATTACTCAAACATTACTTTTTATATAAACTCTCATTTTATTTATACATATATTATCTCTAGGTTCACTTCACGTAAATTATTAACTTTCATAATTAAAAATAATTAAGAAGTTAAAATGACTCAAATTTCCTGATATTTAGAGTAAATACCAGAAAGAGCAGTTCAATCTAGCACTTGCATATGCCAAGGAAACTTATCTTAATTAATCTGATCATCAAAACAGAAATCATGTTGGAGATTTAATCTCTTTAATAATCCAGATACACCAAGAAATCTGATTTTGCAATCAGAGTTGACTCTCCAATGCCGTCAGTAATCTTGCAAATATAAATATGCGCTGCTGGTTTCAACAGAAGACAGAGTAAGAAAGTAATTAAGTAGCTCAGCACAAATTCATCAAGACCATTAGAACAGAACTCAAAGCTCACATCAAGCTAATAGCAGGCCTTTCAATGGCAGGGATTTTAGAGGTAATCTAATTCGATCTCTTTCCTCTCCCGTCCCCCACCTATTTTGCAGAAGCAGAAAGCAAGGCATAATGAAGTGAAATAACTTTCAAGAAAGTCTTAAACCTAGTTAGGGGCAAGAATATCTGCTTCATATGGTTATCAACAAAATTTTATTGAGTGCTTTATTCGAAGCTCTAGATATACCAGAAGTGAAAAAACAGTTAAAGCCTTGCTCTCA
This sequence comes from Tapirus indicus, assembly GCA_031878705.1. Taxonomy (NCBI): domain Eukaryota; kingdom Metazoa; phylum Chordata; class Mammalia; order Perissodactyla; family Tapiridae; genus Tapirus; species Tapirus indicus. Next base: position 85,041,670 of record CM062922.1, read on the forward strand.
AGGAGTTTACATGCTACTGGGGGCTAGGAAGAAAGGAGTAAATGAAAAATGGAAGGAAGGACATTTCTATAGTAGGGATAAGTATTTTGAATTAAACTACATAGGGCAACATGGCAGAGCAAGCCTAGAGGATCAAGGGACCACTTTAGATTGGGTGGTTTGGGGAAAGACTCGGAGAAAAAGAAGAGAGAGTTGAGATCTGAATGACAAGAAGTCAGTAACACGAAAATCTAAGGAGAGAGCACTCTGATTAGAGATTCTTTTATATCCAAGTTTTAGTCAAGGTACAGCAAGGGGTGAAGAAGACGCTGGCAATGCTTCTTATGAACAAAATGTGTACCATTTAAGTATAAAAGATACTACAAACAGATTTAATAATAAATGTTGCACTAACTCGATTTTTTTTCAAGTGATACACAAATTAAGATAAAATACTGTCATAGGAAAATATCTAAATTGTGATGATTTAACTTAATCTACTTTGAAAAGATGCACAAAATAACTAACTTTTCAATGATCACATTTGAAGGTGACAAAGTACAGATTTTTTAAGATTTATAAATAATTTTTAAAATCTTTAGAAGTAAAGATTTTCAATTAAGATGAAAAAATTAACATTAGTCAAAAACTTCAGTTTCCAACTTTTCTATTAATTTTTGGCACTGGCATATACAACAGCCTAAGACTTTTTTCCAGCAAAACTATTTATCTTAAATGATGCTAGGGATATCGAGCTCAGAGAATAAGATGTTTGTTTTCAGTCAATAATTCTGCTCTTTTTAAAAATCAGTAATTTTTAATACACGTATATATTACTTTCCCCACTACAGTCAAGTTTCTGAAAGACATGGTTTATGCCTTACACTTCTTTACACTCCTCCACAGCACCTAACACGGTGCCTTGCAAACAGCAGAGATGTAACGAAAAGGCAGATCCCACTAGGAGTCACAGCATTATAGATCTCAACAGCTTGTGGCATTAAAGGGGAAAAAAAATAATTCATTCCTAGAAATGTCTTAACACTTTATCACAAAGGAACAATTCAACAATTCATAAGTCTTGAATAAACAGGACTCAGCTCAACGAAAAACCATTCCCTAATCAAGTAAGTTTAGTATTGTATTATAGCATTTTAGTAACTAAAAATAAATACCACTCATCAGGTTCATGAGGTTTTAAGCCAGAATACAGATGTTATGCCACATCTGATCCAATCTGGTCCCATCCATAAGCCTTCACATAAAGGTCCTCCCCATCCATATCTTCCATCTGAGGTCAAGAGCGTTGGTGCTAAGTTTCTGCCATCATTCCCCAGGTCATCCAATTCTCCCTCACCCAATTTCTTGGTTTGCTGCTGTCAATTAAAATTACTAATAAACAAGTAATAGTGAGGATTGTGGCTTGGTAATAGGTCCGAGAATACCTACCATGTATGGAGCACCTCCATACACCCGGCACCTATTTTATTTCTTAAATTTCACAGAGTCATGAGGTATTGCATTGTACAGATAAACCCAGAAGTGAGGTTACCTACCCAAGGTAACACAGCTGGTCAGTCTGGCAGATTCAGGGTTCTTTCCTCACCAAGAAATAGATCAATAACAATCCCATTATAAAAAGGCCAAGATGATGGCAGTAAGAGGTATAGCCACCAATACAAGTGAACAAGGTCAGAAAGCAGCAAGTCCAGGAAAAGAAACTCTACAATCTTTTCCACCTACTTAAACCCACTGCCACCATAATAATCACAAGCTTGACAAGGGCTGGAGAAAGTTTCGCAGGCTGGTAATCTAATTTAGAGACTAAATAATTTGCTTCCATGTAGCTCAAAGACTGTATTTTTATGTATTAGTTATTATTCATTTTAAGAGATTTTCATTTAATAAAGTTAGTGATAGATACAGAGATCCAATTCAGCTCTATCATACTTTACAAATTCACTTAAAGAGTATTATTCAAACTCCTAATAAGTGCCAGACACAAGAAAGAAAGGAAGGAAGAAACATTTATGAGACCTTAACTATGCACCAGGAACTGTGCCATGTCTCCTCTACATTCATTAACTTATTCAAGATTAATAACCCTATGCAGTAAGTACTATTACTCCCATTTTACAGACAACTCCCCCAAGGCCACACAGAGCCAAGATTCAAACATAGGGTAGACCAATTTCAGAGCCCTAAACAAAATATTCCTTGCTCTTGAAAAGCCTATAGTCTAATGCAGAAACAAACAAGTTACAGTATAATTAGTATCACAGTAGGGAGGAAAACAGGATGCTCTGAAAGCACATATGAGAGATTTCTAACCAAGTCTACAGTCTCAGCGAAGGCTTTCAAAATAATGGTATCTATGCTAAGACCACAACTACCAGCAATCCAAAAGAGAAAGATGACCTGATCCACACTCTTTAAAAGTACTTAGTACCAAAATGGTCAAGAACCCTAACTCTGATGTCTTATAGAAGCAAATAATTTCCAGCCAATGTTATACAGCAATTACTGTGCTAAATTATGCCTTCATAAATGCACTATGCAGACCATATATTTAATCTTTTCTTGGTAAGAGAGAACATGACAGTATACTACACTATTAGATACCCTAAAGCTAAGTGGATTGTGCCAGGTTGTTTTCCCTATACTATCAATGGCTTTTAGATTTGGTTTTTATATACATAGTTTTTCCTATTTTCTTCACTGCTATCATGTCAGCAATCTTACTGTCCTGTTATCAGTAGGTCTGTTTATGATAGCATCTTGCCACTTCTAAATTATGCTTCCTTCTAATCTGCTACCTTAGAAACCACAAGCATCATAAATAAAATAAAAATAAGATCTCAGTGAGAGCCAAAAATTACTTATAAAAATGACATCTACTTTGGGGTTTTTGCAATGTTTCAGTGAGATGAGGAGTTGCCCCTGGGTCTACATAAGTAAAGAGTTAACAAGTTCAACTTTTCATATTTCTATCTAAAATGTCTCTCCTGCCTTCTTTAAACTCAACTCAGACAGTCCAGGGAGCCTTACCTGAAACCCCAGACCAGGTTACATAACCCTCTGAAGCTTTCTTGTAAGACACATTCTATGCTGCCCCCATCCTTGCTACACTCCACTGTATTTATGTTTCTTCAATACAACTGTCAGCTCCTTAACAGTCTCTTATCTCTGCTTCTCTAGCACCAAACCCATACTCTGCCTTATAAATGCATCTCAAACAAAACAGTGTCAGAGAATGAAACCAACTGTATAAAGAACCATAAAGCCATAACACTCCATACAGTAAAAACGACCTTTCATACTCATAATGATATTAACTTTCTTCTAAAAACACACACTGAGGAAATCTAAATTTAAGGGAAAGTCATATGAAAACTATTAAGTCCAAGCATGTGACAACATACTATTAGGCTGTTTTACCCACCATACCCTCAAAAAAGTCTTTTTATCTTGACAGCGGGAAGCAAAAATACATAACTGTATTTTTCCAAGGCAACTATATACTTTTGTTCATCCTAAGTGCAAAAATTGACATTTAAGGAATGGTGACTGTTCATGATCCAAGCTAAAATAAAAAAGTTATTTTGGGTGTATCTAGCTATTTTGAGGTATTAGAATAGAATTTAAAAAACCCATTACAAAGACTCACAGATCCTTGATGTTGGAAGGATCTTAGAGGTCACCTAATGTTTTTTACATATACTTCTCCTCATTGCAGAAAGATTTCAGGTTGCTGGAGATCATCCAATCCACTTTTTATTCACTACACCCCCACATTTCTGCCATCCTTTGCCTTTCACTCACTGACCCTCTGAACCCACACAAAATATGTCTTCTACTTTGCAGATAGTAGCCTTTCAAATACTCTTTTTTTTTTTTTTGTGAGGAAGACCAGCCCTGAGCTAACATCCGTTGCTAATCCTCCTCTTTTTGCTGAGGAAGACTGGCCCTGGGCTAACATCCGTGCCATCTCCCTCCACTTTTTTATATGGGACGCCACCACGGCATGGCTGACAAGCAGTGCGTCAGCGGGCGCCTGGGATCCGAACCGGCGAACCCCGGGCTGCCAAGCGCGGACGAAACCGCTGCGCCACCGGGCGGCTCCCTCAAATACTCATTTTTAAACTTATTTTATGGCATTAGTGATTACAAAGTAATATATGTGCTTATCTATTTCAAAGATTTCTTTGGCTTCTCAAAAATTATCCAGCAAAATGAAAACACCAGGTGTTCTTTTGTAAACCTTACTCTTTTTGATTCTCATAACCACCCTACGAAATAGGCAAAGCAAGGATCATCATTCCCATTTAAAGAATCATCAATATACAGTAACACTTGAGAGTTACTATGAGGCAGATTTAGGAGCAAGAGAGACCTGCCTTTTAAGAGCTGTGTGATCTTAAGCAAGTTACTGAACTTCTCTAAGCCTGTTTCCTCACCTGCAAACTGGGACTAATATTATAATAGTTCCTACCTGATACAGTTATTGTGAAGATTAGCTAGATAACGCACATTATCTTATAAAACAACTAAAACAGGGGCCGCCCGGTGGTGCAGCGGTTTAGTCCACGCTTAGCAGCCCGGGGTTCACGAGTTCGGATCCCGGGCGCCCGCCGACGCACTGCCTGTCAGCCATGCTGTGGCGGCGTCCCACATAAAGTGGAGGAAGATGGGCACGGATGTTAGCCCAGGGCCAGTCTTCCTCAGCAAAAAGGGGAGGATTAGCAACGGATGTTAGCTCAGGGCTGGTCTTCCCCAATAAAAAAAAAATAAAAAATAAAGACTTAGTTCTTAAAAAAAAAAAAAACAAACAACTAAAACATATAAACAGTCAATTAATATTAGTTCATCATTATTATTATGCAAAGAGAAAAAACCACAAATCATTTATTCCCTCTGAATCTCACAGCAGCACTAGATCAAGAATGAAGGTCTTGTGTTCTACCTTCGACAAAACCAGAAAATTTTTTTAGTTATTTGCAGCTTAATAACTATTTTTCTTCCCCTCTCCCAGCCCTTGGCCAACCAAAATTTCTAAAATCTACTATTATCATCCTCTTCCAAATGAAATTCTCAGAAGTACAAAAATTGCTAAAGCTCTAAATTAGAAAAGTAAATTATCAGTGGAACATAATAAAGCTCCACCCTGATTAGCATGCAAGCATAATGAAATGTATAAGCAAAATGGGAAGTATCAAATTAATTGCTAAACAAACCGGCTCCTCTAACTTACTATTACTAGACTATCTTTTAAAAACTTTATCTGATATCTTTAAATGGTAAAGATTGCGATTTTATTGTTTGTGAAACCAAATGCAACAGGAGAAACCTGTTTCATCTATCAAAATGACTGAAAATGTTGACAAGAAATATAGAATGTATGTCAGAAATTTAAAAAAAAAAGAAAAAAACTTAGAGGCCTAGACTCATTAGTAAAAAGTTAAGCTATATAACTCATGCATAAAAATTTTATAGGTTCACTTGTACTGGCAAATAGCTGGTCCTAGGACTTGAATAATAATATCTAATTTCATTTTTCCATTAACTTTACCAGGAAGCTTGGGTTAGTGTCAGAGTCAATTCTAGAATATTGAGGGGAAAAAATGGATGGAGGAAAGAAGACAGTAAATGAATCACAATTCAGTACCAACATGATAAGCAGTAATACATCTTTGCACAGAAAGACTAGGACAAAGGCAAATCAAAACATTAGTCCAAACATGACCATTAACAGCAGGGCAAATAGGAGACTAAGATTTAAAATGAAAGAATACAGTTCACGAGAGAAGAGCTTTGTGGAAACAAAATAATAAATGAATGAGATCTGATGGCAAATAGCTGCTGAAATAACAATGTTACTATAAAACAACCTAAGACACCACATTGCCTGCCAGTATATGTATAGACTCCCTTCAATGACTGACTTTTCACTAAAGTATAATCTATTCAAAGTGTCATACCAAGATAAATTTACTACAGAGAAATAAACTACTCAAGTAAATACCTAATAACCACTCTAACAACCATTTGCATTTATATAATGCTCTTAGCAGAGGGCCTCAAGATGACAAAAACATCTTGAAGCACGGAATAAATACTCTATATGGTTTACCAAAAACTAGTGTTGTATGTCTCTTAAGCCTTAAAAACTGAAAACCACAAGTTTGTATTTTTTCTAAAAATAGTGTTTGTTATTTGCATCCTCTGTAGTAGAAGTCTAAAAGTCCTGTAATTTTGATTACTGCTAATAAAGAGGGCAGAATATGAGTGTATATGTGGGGTAGGGGAGAGGTTGAGAAATCCTACATTGGTACATGAATGAATTCCACACTTGCCCTTTAAAATGCGCTCCTTTCCTGGAAATCTGGCAAAGAAAAAAAAAATCCCTTTGGGTTTGCATTACTTTCATATCTGTGAATATTTCACGATAGTCTTCAAAGAGCCAGACACTTGTTTTCAGTCATTTGCCAAAAAGACTGTATTTTCACCACAAATTCCAACAACTTATGGGTGGTGTGTGTGTGCACATCTATCCATACATACATACAAACATATACATCTATGTGTAGGTGTGTACCTTTAGAAAATGTTTGCACAGTTAAAATTAAGGACATCACATCACACTATGTACCACAAAACATGATGGCAGAAAATTTGGAAGGATTCTAAATAAACTCAATTTGTGAAGCCTAACAAGTCTCAAAAACAACAAAACCACCTCTGTGCTGACATGATTAGCTACTCCATTCAACTGGTGTGAGGTATCGGAGACATGCTGCATCCGAACTCTTATCGTGCTATTTGGGGTGTGCTATCTTGTGGAACAGTTCATATGAAAATGCTGAAATCTTCTAAAATGGCAGGACAGTATACTTTATGTTTCAGAAGCTTAAATAAATGAGGAAAACAGTATGGCAAAGGCACAATTCATACTTATGTTGGAATCAAAGCTCACTGAAAAATTCTTTGTCAACCATCCAGAAGTAGCCCAGCTTTTTACCAACCAAGCAGTTATTTACTATAGCAACTTCATTAACAAGATCACCAAAATTTTCCACACACTTCCAAAAGTCTCTGTATGTGTTGTTACCTGGGCAACACTCTAAAAGGGCTTTTATCTTTATAGAACTAGTGGGTCAAAGAAAAGTAAAGCTCTGCAAATTGTGCATCATTTCAATTAGAAGCAGCAAGTGTGAAATCATCAGCAGAGAGAAAACCTTGAGAACTACCAGCTTCCATTTGATTAACAGACACAACTTACTGCCATTTATCTTCATTTCTAGCCACCCAGGCAAGCTCCATCCAGGACTTCAAAACATCCTCAGTCATACAGGCTATCCAAACACATAAATGCTGAAATCCAAGGTACTTCTTTGAGCAAAGAATCTCAATCCCTCACAACTGGCTGCTGTATGAAATACCCTTTCTTGCTGCCCTAAATTCTGAAAGCTAGTCAGCTCAGCTGTGTATCTGTATAAGCTGCCTTTCTGCCTGAACCAGCCAGACCTGTCTCCAAATATTAAGATCCAGTCATTTAGAAATCACATTTTAGAAGGCACTTTGAAAAGACTTTCAAAACTGCGTTCTGCTCTGCTACAGCCAATTTGATGCTGTCTGTTTGGCAAAACAAAAAATAATGGTATCTCCTTACAAAGAAAATATTTTTCCTTTCCAACCGTTTTAGGATCGGTAAACTCAAGGTTGTTTCCCTAACACTAATAATTTTTCCCTTCAGCTTTTACTCTAAGTGCTCTCTGGGTCATATTCTAATCAGGAGAACAGCAAATAAAGCTTATTTAATGTTAAGAAGTACTAGATGACTCCAGAGACAAAAATGAAACATACGCTGAAAAGCAGAAAGGAAAACTGGCATTCAAGGCTCTTCACCATCTGGTACTAACTGACTCTTTCTTGCCTAGCTCTTTTCCTCTATGCCTTTGATCACCCTGGCCCCTGGCCCAGAAAGGCCTTTCCCTTCATACTATTTGTCCTACAACATGTTCAAATCCTACCCATTCTTCAAAGCATGGTTTAAATGTCACCTCTTCCCTTATCCTTACAACTAAAAGTAATCTCTCCCTCCTCTCTCTAAACTCTTGTAGGGCCTTATCTTTATCTCTTCACCACACATTACTTTCTGCCTTACATTATCTTTGTTCCCATATTTAATCCCCCACATAAGCATAAAGCCCTCAGGGTCAAGGTTCATGCTTTATTCATCTCTATTCAAAGTGCTTAACACAATGCCTTGCACATATTAAGTACTCCAATGGAGTTACATGAATGGCTTGGGTTAGGACAGAAGTCCACTAGAAACAACTCCAGATTAGGAGTACGGAAATCTGGCTTTGCTAATAACCAGCTATATGACCTTGAACTTCAATCTTTTAGTTTGTTCATCTGCAATGTGAAGAGGGTGGACTAAACCAGTTTTTAACAATAGGCTGTTATCCATTATCTGATTGTAAAATCAATTTGAGGATCAAAACCTAGTTGTTTTTTTTAATGAAATGAAATAGAATAGAAAATATCAAAATGTGTTGTAGGCAGTGGTGTGCTGTAAATGTTTAACAACTGGCTCTGCAGAGAGGGGCAAAAGCCCTGAACTGTACCATCTGCTGATCTTGGTATAAATACTCCCACCATGCCCAATTTCAAGCTACCGATATGTCACTGAACGTGGAGCTAGGTGGGAAGAGAAAGACACAATAGCTCTTGCAAACCAGTGATGATGTGCCAGCTCCAGCAAGGACCTGAAAAGATAAGTATTGTTTCGCCAAACTTTTCTTTCACCTTCATGTGTGTGTTGAATCAGGGTATAAAATGTATTTCTTACTGTGAGTCACAGTCAAAACAGTTTAATAGACGTTCAGCTAAACAATCTCCTAGTCTCTTCCATGTGTACTACACAATGCAATAAATCTTACTCTTGGTTACATATGTAGTCTCCTCACCACCACAATTTGTATTTCTTTTCGAAAATGAGAGTAACAGAAATGCTTATTGATATTACCAGAAGGCAAATCACAGGGAGTGAAAATTTGCCTTAGGAAGTATCAGCGAGAGGCCAAGGTTCTCAGCCTGTGTTCAGCCCCACACACCTGAGGGACACAACACATTCCTACTGGTAGCAATGGCTCATTTAGCAAAGAGGGGTGAGAGTGAGAGGAAGAAGAAACCTATAGTATGGAAAAAAATCCAAGTAACTGTGGTATTTCTGCCCGTGTCCCCACCCCACTGAGAACTTGGGTACAAAGAAATTAAGTGCTGTAAAAAAGTAAATTTCCATACCTGATGTTGCCCAGCCAAATTCTCCAACACAAGCTTGCATCCCTCAACAAGTCCTCCGTTACTGAGAATTCCCTACTACAATTAAGTTTTTGTCATAGACTAGAGTAATGTTGAATTTAGAGTAGGCAAGGGGAAAAATAGCACACCAAACAGTTGTCAGACTTGATATTCTGGGAAAATCAGGCTTTTATTGAGGGGAAGTTTCTTGAATATATTTTTGGCTGTATTATGTCTATCACAACACTGTCTGTAACCAGATTTTTCATGAGTGTTTATAAACAATTGTGTTTTCTATTTTTAAGGCTATTTAGAAAACAAGAAGGCTCAGAATTTCAAATATACTAATAATCTCAGCCCAAATCTAACTCCAAATCAACTGAATATACGTCTAGAAGTTTCCTAGGAAAATCCCCCAAAATTACACCAAAAAACACCAAAAGGTGACAAAAAGGAGTCAACATGAGCACAAACTTGCTATACTCAAACAATTATGGCATCCTATCTGTTGAAGGAGTGCAATATGGACAGTAAATGAAGTATGAAAAGGAAAATGTTGAGATACAAGTTCTCCTTAATTCCATTAACCCTTCCTTATTAGGGCCCACTGATGTTCATATACTTAATACCCAATTTCAAATACTGACCATAAAGTGAAATTCATTCCCCACTCTGAAAAGCCAAGAATCAAGTCAAGCAATGTCTTTCTCTATGCTCACAGTATTTAACCTCTCCTTAAAAACTGAGTGTTTTACCATAACTCAGGCTCAAGTCTGTACTTTCTCTGCCTCCACTGTCTGTGGTGGCAAATGCTCATAAGACTATCTCCATAAGAGATTCCTAAGCTGTCTTTGCAATACCAAAGGCTGGAATAGCCTTGGGCTGCTGGTCATCCTCAGACCCAGTGGCTGACTTATTTATATAAGGCAAGAGCTATAAACATGTAGCAACTCATTAAAACTTGTGAGACACAGCAAAAAAGCTCTGTGCCTGGGAATCTCATAGGCTACAGTGTCTACTTCATTCTCCAAACACCCTCTATCCAGCCATAATCATCCCCACACCACTTCAAAACAATGGTAGGCTGGAATGCAGACCCAGTTCTACATCCTCAACACAAGATGTTTTTGCTACTTAGCTACTACCTTCTTCAAAGTTAACCTCTAGAAGCCTAGCCATCTCCCACTCACAGTATTTTTACTTGACACAACAGAATTCCTTCTTTTGACTACTCCAAATGAATGGATATAAGGACTTTCAGCTTTAATGCTGTATTATCCGATTTCAAATAAATATACAGTAATTGAACGAGTTCAAGTTTGGGCTAAGGCAAAGAAAAAAACTAAAAGTTTTTAGAAGTCACAAATTTAGAATTGGTGAGCTGATAAACATGAAAACTCATATCTCACATGCCAATAAAATTCTGTCATTCAAATAAAAAACATCATTAAAAAAATCACTAGAATGAAAAGAAAATTATCTGAATCATGAAACAACTAGCAAAGGAATAAAAATTCTCAGAATATCACAATTATAATATATAAAAATTCCCATCAAATAACTCAGGCCAAAAGAAATATTTCATACATTTACAGTCACACATTTTTATGTTGCTTGGTATATTCACTACATGCCTCAACAGCACTGGGACCTACTACCTTGTTTCCAGCTTTCTAGAATAAATGTAGGCTACATAACGTGTTCACATATAAGCACTGCCCAACTACATCCACTTCTCCCCAGATGACTTCTTAATACATAATATCAGAGCACATTTTAAACTAATTTAATACAGACACCAGTCTAACACAGAATCTCAACTAACTCCCCAAGCAGGTGAGCATTTAATACAATTTGATGGTAACGTATACATTAAATTCATCTGGTCTTTTTCCTTTGTAATTTCATCGTCAGTTTTATAAGGGACTCTCTACTGAGATAATGAATCACAGGCCAGTATTCCAGTGCTAGCAGCTTGTGGACCAATATTTTCCATGGACAAAATCCACTTCCAATTTGACCAGAAGGAAACTTCGTGTTTGTATCTTCTGACATCATCATACTGGATATTCTACAGAAGTGCTGCAGAAGCCAAATATAAACACTATTATGAGAAAAGTTAAAAGGTTTTCATGAAATGGTGTTTTCAGAGTTGTAACAACCAACTACCTACCTCCCGCCACGTACGAGAAAATTTAAATGTATTAAAAATTCCTAAACCTTCCAGTACCAAAAACGCAGGCCCTGAAATCAGTTTCCAAACAGCGCTGAAATCCGTCAAGCAAGCAAAAGTTCTCCTTACCATCAATGTAATGAGGTTGGCTTTTCTCCTCACTTGCATGAAACCCTCAATTCTACAAGTGACCACTTAAATTTTAGTACATTTTCTAAAACAATCCTATCTGAGAGGTCCAAGGAGAATACAGAAGCACGTGGACACATTGCCCTGCGATCAGGAACAAATCCTGTCAGTCCAGTCCCCGAGCACCCGGCCACCTCCCGCTAGCCGGTGGCCCCTTTCCACACGCTGACGCACTGTCCAGCCCTGCACCGTTGGCGACCAGTGCAAAGTACTAGCCCAGTCTCAGAAACTTTGACTCAGTTATCAGGACACCAAGCACCCACAACCTGGACGGGGTGGTGTTTGTCATGGCCAGGCGGTCAACTTTGAAGCGGGGAATTCCTTGCAGGTAGAGATCTGCCCAGGACGCAGCCCATCCCTGACTGCAAAACCACAAGCATCAACAGCAGGAGCGGAGCAAAGTACCGGGCGGAGACAGGGGGAGCGCGAGGGCGAGACACGGTCACGAGCAGAAGCCGGAGGGCGGGTAAGAAAATACCCTAACCACGCGCCCCCCCGGACCCGGGGCTGCTGGGACTGCGAACCCGGCAGCAACCACAGCACAGCAGCGGCCGGCGGAGGCGGCGGCAATGTCAGGAGGGCAGAGCTGGAGGCGAGCGCCCAAGTCAGCACCCCGCCCCCAGGTGAGGGGCGCCGACTCCGCCCGCCCACTCACCCGAGCCGCGAGGAGCGGCCGCCCGGACAACGGCGGTGTACACGAGAAGACCGGCAGTCCCGAACCCGGCCCGTGCCCTCCTCCCGAGGTCCTCTCGCATCCCGTCCCGGGCCCGGCCCCCAATCTCGACCCTCCCCCGGCTCAGTCCGGGCGCCAACACCCCGGCCCGGCCCGCGGCTCTGGGCCGCCCGCCCGCCCCTAGGAGGCCGCCCTCGTCTCACCTCCTCACGTCCCCGTGGGCAGGGCCGGAACTCTGCCAGGTGCCCGCGTCTCACTCGTCACCCCGCGCTGTGCGGCCGGGCGCGTCCCGTTCACTCCGCGGCCGCCAGAGCCCTGGGAGGGCGGAGGGAGCGGAGCGGAGCGGAGGGAGGGGAGCGGTGAGAGGAGGAGGAGGACTGCCCGGCAGGAAGAGGCGAGGGAGGGGCGGGCCGCGGTGGAGGCGAGTCGGGAGCACGCGCGTCCGGGCCCCTCGGCGCAGCGTGCGCGCTCCTGAGGGCTGAGGCGCCGTCTCTGTCCCCGGCGGCGGCGCGCGGACGCGTACACGTCCCTGCCTGGCTGCGTTTCGTCTGGGGGCGGGGGAGTGAAAACCTGACAGAACCTGGGTTGTTCCGGCAGGGACCCGGGACGGGGTGAGAGGTGCCCGCGGCTCTTCAGAACCTCCCGGAAGGGTATCCGCGCCCGTGAGCCAGCCCGCGCGGGCGCGCTGAGGGGCTGCCGCGAGCCCTGAGCGAGGTGGGCGGAAGCCCTGCCAGCGGTTTCTGAGTTCTTAGATAATTCTGAGGTTGAGGCGGTGTTCTCGTGCTCATAAACTTGGTTTACATGTTATCATTCTTAATGCCAGTCATCCTCAGGGGAGTCACCTTTAGGAATACTAACTCTTTTCGCCAGTTACTCTTTTCTGTGCCTCTTTCAAGGTGTCTTGTGTGCTTAGGAAGCGCTTCCTGGTTGGTTCGATCTGTGGGACTCAGGAGAGATTGAGGAGGGAAATAACCTGCGGGGAATGAACAGGAAACCGCTAAGCACCGTTCTGTATTTATATGAAGAAAACCCGTCCTCATTTGCACCTTTTAATCCTTTGGGCTAATAAATTTAGGGGTACAAACTAAGAGAACAAACCAACTCTTTTTTCCTCAACAAATATTGTACTGATCCTTGAACCATGGCCATCCTTCTCCTAGATCCTGCAGCCAGAAATGACCTGTAAGTTTGCCCAATTTCCTTAGCACTTTGTTTCTACAAGTTTGTGGCACCTAATATATTCAACCTTATCTAGGTAAATCTGTGCAATATTTTATCTCCCTAGAGAGTCCTTGAGAACCTGCTTCACTCATTTTTATGTCTTCCACAATGCCTGACTTACAGAAGTACTCCATAAATGTTATTGCATGAATAAGTGAATATAAGTGCAGCCAGAGTTAAGTATATGTCCAATGATTTGAGCTCTGGAGTGACTGCTTTAGTTTAAAATTCTCCCTCTGTCCCACTTCGATTCCCCTGCACTCATTTCCCCACCTAGATCTAGATCCAAAAGCTATGCTGAGAAATATGACGTTTGTCCAAAAGGTCCTCTCTCTCAAATTCTTTTTTTTTTTTTTTTTCCTTTTTCCTAAGTTGAATGTCTATAGATCCTGGGACATATCAAGATTGTTGCAACTATGTTGTTTCCCCTACCTGATGAACTCCTTCCCAGAAGGTCCTTTATTAACCTCTGTATCCCAAGAGTCTTCCTAGCTCTGGGTCTGATCAATAAATGCTGAAAGTTTGATATTTAATAAAGTTAGGATTAGAGTAACTCAAATTATCTGTTATTTCCTGAAACATACAGTATCTATTAATCAATAAGCTAACAACAGGTATTGAGCCTCTATTAAATAAAGTAATAGTAAAGTTACACTGGGTACCATGAGGAAGTCAACAGATGAAAAAGCTATAGTTTCTGCCAGCTTTAATTTTTTTGGTGAAAAAGATTAGCCCTGAGCTAACATGTGTTGCCAATCCTCCTCTTTTTACTGAGGAAGACTGGCCCTGGGCTAACATCCGTGCCCATCTTCCTCTACTTTATATGTAGGATGCCGCCACAGCGTGGCTTGATAAGCGGTGTACAGGTCCACAACTGGGATCCGGGCCTGCGAACCCCAGGCTACTGAGGCGGAGCACCCGAACTTAACCACTATGCCACCAGGCCAGCCCCTAGTTTCTGCCTTCTGATGTCTTCTAACTGGAGAGAAGCTTTTTGACAAAAAGGGCAACACTGGTAATTATCTGCACTCAATAAGAAACTTAGACAAGAAAGGAAATACATTTCTTAAATGGTAAGCCCAAAGTAAATTTAGTGTTCCCCAAATTCAGTTCCATATGTCTCTGAAAGCAATAACAATGGCCACCATTGGCTCTTGCCACTTAATTCTTCTATTAAAGTGGAGCATAACGTCTAAGTCACTATTAGAGATAGGAACAATCCATGTGCCAGCTTGTTACAACGAAAAGAAAAACTCTACCCCATGGCCACATGTCACACCTCTAATCACCAGGGGTGATTCTGTAAAACTGAATTGTTCTTCACAATAGAACCTAGATAAGAGATGTCACAAGAGAACCTACATGAGAGAGAAGTCACAAGAGAACCTAGATAAGAGACAGTGAAGGTGATTTGGTATAAGCTCATCCTTACCACCAGGAAAACAATTCTAAGTACATGCCAAAGAATTAATAATAAAACATTCTTCTTATAATGTGTGCTGCTCACTTCTCTCCCCACTATGGCTTCCTTTCCATTAAACATACCCTAGCAGCCCTGGCCCATGAAAAGACTGAAGCTCTCACTTGGGGGGAAGACGTTATAAAATATTCTAGCATGATTCATAACTTGACGGAAACTGGTGGCCTAGATCCAGATCTAACCCACAAAATATGTTTTGTTTCAGCTCCTGCATGGTGCTTTAAAAAATTAGCTAAAGTTAAAAATCTGAAGATTTCACTTGCATTCCAGGCTTCTCTTTAAAAAGTGAAAGATTTGGTAACAGTGAGCTTTCATTTTCATATGGTGACAATCAGCTACAGGACATGCATTCTCTTCCCAAAGTTTCTACATTCCCTATTATACCTTATATTGCCCTGTTTCCCTCATGTAGGTCTATAGCTCCCAATTTAAAATGTCATGATATCAAAAAACTGGAAACAAGTTAAACATGGAACAAAAATGGAAGTTTAAACTACTATATTTAATGCAGTGGAAATATTATATTGCTTCTATATTGGACATTATTGGTTGACTCCCCAGCATGTATTTTCGCCCCTCTGCAATTGTGAGGCAGCTAATGATTTGAATGGGAATAGGCCCAGCTTCACCTCCAGATGTGGCACAAATTGATGAACATAATCAGCCTAATCCCATTCTCATCTGACTCTATCAGTATTCATGGGTAGACACTAACAGAAGTCTAAATTTACTCAGTCATAAGGAAGGCCAGATCTTGTGTTTGTTAGGAAAAAGAAAAGTGCTTTCTCTCTTACTCTGGCTGGTGTGATGGGTGAGTGTGAGTCCCATAGTTACTGCAGCCACTTTGCTTCTATGAAGGAAGCCAGCCTGAGGATAAAGCTGACACATGATGGAAGAGCTCAAACCCAGCTTGAAGCCTACCCCTTCCTTTGGATTTAGTAAATTCCCCAAGCCAATAAATTTTCTTAGCAATTTAAGAAAGTTTGAATTTGGCTTTTTATTACTTGCAGCCAAAGCTAAATTCTCCATGCACATTACAGAAAAGAAAAAAAAAAAAGAACTGTGGTTGCATTATGTGACTTTTCTAAGGATATAATTCCAATGGGATGAATAGGTAACAACCAGCTGGGCAAAATTCTAGAGGATCCTTCCCTGACTAGGTTGCCTGAAGCCTAAGATTCCATCACTACACCATTTTTTTTCGCGTTGACTTGTATCCTGTGCTGTTTTTAAAATCAACTTCCCCTGGGAAGAGTACTTCATGACTCTAATCAGTAATCTTGTATAAATGACTTTATTAGATAGTTTTTGAGTGTTTTCTTAATAGTGTGAAGATTAGAAAAGAGACACTGGGAACCTGAGGAAGGAGGGAATCACAGAGGGAGCAAAGATGTAATAGAGGGGACTAGAGATGCAGAAGATAAACTTTCTATTTCACAGTTTTATGTAGGGCTGAAATTCAGAGTAATTCAAGCAAATCATACTGAGTCTATATGATTAGTCAAACCTATATTACAATCACCTTTTAAGACTGAATAAGAATAAAATCAAACTATGTATATATGGATCAGAAAATTTCCTAGCAGTGGAAGAGGCAGGCAAGGCCTTAAATGTCTCTCTGGAGAAGAATAGCTAATATACTGCTCTTATAATATGATAAGAAATAAAAAGGACTTGTACCAAAAACTGTTCTTCCCGTTCCTTGTGGCAGGTGTCTGAAATTCATCTCACCATCAGAGTCCTTTTCTTTGGTCTGGGTCAGTGATCCTCTCGAGCGTATAACAAAGTCACTTTAAGGGTTTATAAAAAATGCAGATCTCTATGCTCAACCTCTAAGAGATTTAGTAACTCTGGGATGGGACCCAGGACTTGTTTTATTTTATATTACAAGAAGTGTTTAAGCATATAAAAAGTAGAGAGAATAGTATAATGAGTCCTCATGTGCCAATCACTCAGCTTGAACAATTATCAACATATGGCCAATCTCCTCTTCGCCACCCCTCACATGTATCTCACACATGAATACTTCATTATATAGTTCTAAACAATAAGGATTTTTTTTTTCCAATCAGTAAAATCCAGAATGTGGGAAACTCTAAGGACAGACCACCAGGAAGGAAAGAAGAGCAGTACAAAAGATAAATATATGGGTAAATGTAAGTGAATATTGACTGTACAACAATAATAATCTCTCTTGTGGTTTAAAGTTCATGTTGAATTAAAATATATAACTATAATAACACATAAGAAAGGATAGGGTAAATAGAGAAAAGTTTCTAAGGAATGAACATTTTTGGGGATGTGTAAATAATAATTTATATTAGACTATAATAAGTCAAGGATTCATTTTGCAATCTCTAAGATAAGTGCTTAGTATAAGAATAATATAAGAAACACTTAATATAAGAATAGAATAAGAAACATTCAGTATAAGAATAGTAAAAGAATGCTCACTTTCCCTATTTCTCTCATTTCTTCCCGACAGCGATTCGCACTATGCTCCATTATAAAAGAAGGAACCTAAGGACATAAACTTAGTTAACTTCTGTCTATGTTTGGGGTAGTAAAAATAATTTTCAAGATTTTGTGGCTTCATTTTGCTTCAGGATCTTCTATTTCTTTGCTCGCAAGTTTTGAAATTTTGTGCATTAGGTTTAGGTTATATTTGTATTTGGTACTGTTATTAAAACTTTTTCACTTGTTTCTATTTGCTTTCATTTTTGTTTTGGCTTTGTTTTTTTTTTTTAAGATATTAGATAAAAGAAATTTTGTAATAAAGATTCAATCTTCCATTTCTTGAACAAAGTTCCTTGAACAAATAAGTTGCATAAATAAAAATAAGAAGGAGGATATATTAAACATGCTCGGATGCTGATTTTGTTTTAACAGCTTCGTGAGGTATAATTGCTGTACAATAAACCACACATATTTAAAGTGTACAATTTGACAAGTTTTGACACATGTATGCATCTGTGAAACCGTCACCACAGTCAAGATAGCGAACATATCCATCACCTATGATAGTACATACTCATACCCCTTTGTAATTTCTCTCTCCTATGCCCTCATCCTCAGGCAACCACTGATCTGCTGTCACTATAGATTAGTTTGCATTTTCTAGAGTTTCCTATCAATGCAATCATACAATATTCTTTTTTGTGTTGCTTCTTTCCCTCAGCGTAGTTATTTTGAGATTTATCCCTGTTGCTGCATGTATCAATAGTCATTGCTTTTTAGTCTTCTAGTCTCACGGCATGTTTCCGGTTCTAGTACCCGTGTGAGCCATTGGGCTTCAGCATGAATTGGCTTCAGCTCTCTCTAGTGCTCCGTTTTTCTGTTTTCCTTTTTCTAGATCCTGGGAATTTCCCCTTTCTTGCTTTCAAAATATTGAAATTGGCAACATTATATTTCTTCAATTTTTTAGGTTATTATCTAGCATGTTTATATTTTTGGAAAGGATGAGAATCTTCCCTTGTCAACCTACTCTATCTACCATATTAATCTGAATTTGATTAATTTTTTTAACAATGTAAAAAAACTGTTGAATAGAAACTCCTTTTTAACAACGTGAAGAAACTCTATAGTCAAAGAGGGAGCCTGCCTCTGTGTAGATGTGGAGTCAGCCATTCTAGAAGAATTCTTGCTCCTGATGCATTCCCTACACCAGGCACACAAACATAGCTTTGGCTGTGACCTCAAGTTCCCTTGAAGTGCTTGCCACAGGCCTAGAATTTAGATTTTGGGCATATAAGAAATATTCCTTAAATACACATGTTTTGCAGAAAAGCAACTTCAAAAATTACAAGTACTTTCATAGTAAAGGGAAGAAAATTACCGCTTTCCTCTTCTGAGTCAAGGGAAATCCACACCCTCTCCACCACCTCCCACCCCTCCCCCAACAGATTTTTTAGTCCCTTTTCCCTTTGCTACATAAAAAAATGAGCTGCAAATTTGAAAAAAAAAGATTTATGTCTAAGTTATGAGATTCTTTCTAACATAAAACTCATTGAGAATTATTACATGACAAACGCTGTTGCTTTAGAATGCATCAAAAGATTCCTGACACTTTCTCTAACACTTCTCCAATTTCAGGAAGATTCTTACTACTCTTTAATTATTTGATTTGATGACAATAACAAGGTCTTGTGGAAGATCATTAGTTTATGATATTTGTACCTATATACATTATTGCTAATAATTTCAAACTTCATACCAAATTCCAGGTTTTAGGATTATTTGTAATAAAAACTGTGTCCTGTGATAATATTCATAATATCTTATTTCATAAGGTAGATGATGAGTAAATGGATGTTCATTGTCTTATTCTCTCTGCCTTTTGCTGTATTTATAATTGCATAATAATTTTTACTATAATTCCACCATCACTTTGTGCCTTACTTTGGATACATACCCTTCAATCTCTTTTGTGGAGGTCACATC
Source organism: Tapirus indicus (assembly GCA_031878705.1). Taxonomy (NCBI): domain Eukaryota; kingdom Metazoa; phylum Chordata; class Mammalia; order Perissodactyla; family Tapiridae; genus Tapirus; species Tapirus indicus. The sequence goes on from CM062922.1 coordinate 85,061,131, forward strand.
CCTCTCTTCTGTACCCCACAACACCTGGTACATACTTTCTCACAGCACCTATAACACTTTCTTACATTTTAAACTTTTCATAACTATCTCCACCAGATTTTAGCTTTTAGAAAACAAATATTGAGTCCTTTTCTTCCTAGTACCTAAACATTCAATAAATGTTTATTGTATGAATGATAGAATGAATGAATGCATTCACATATTTGTTTTAGAAATTACTGAGATGCTTTTTTTCTCGATGAAAAACAGAGCTTAAATAATATAACAAATTACTGAGTTTCCTGATAATTGATCATAAATTAGTCTTTCTTTGGTTGCAAGTGACAAAAATGTTCTCTACATAGAGAAAGCAAGCATTTAAAGAAAATCATATCTACAGTACAATTAAGAGTCTTTATCAATAATTCCACTTTATTAGTAATCAATGTTTGACCTAGCCATTTTATTAGAGGAACTATATTTAAGTCTTTATGCCAGGGACTCCTTACTGCTTGTCTCAACATCCATTTTCTCTTTCCACCTTAGTAAAAGAACCCCAAATTTATTCAAGATTAGAATATGTATAGTTAAAAGACTGTAATTCTTGGCCTCCCTTGCGGCCATGTGTACTGGCAAAGAGAAGTAACTGAGAAATTTTCTTCATAGAGAGAGAATGGGCTCTTCTCCTTTCTTCCCTCCTTCTACCTGGAACATAGATATGACAGTTGAATCTAGCAACCATCTTGAACCAGAGTACAAGAACATACTGTAGGAATGGTGGAGTGGTGAACTGGAAGGGGTTTAGGTCCCTGATGACTTTGTGGAACTTCCAACTCACCTGAAATGCCAACTTCCAAATTTCTTTATTAGAGAATGAAACCTTGTATATTTAATCCATAATTATTTATTACTTTTGGTTTTACTCACTGCAGCTGAACCTAATTCTAACTGCTGTTCTTACCTTAAACTTTATTTTAGGGTCATACTCTTTCTTAACTGATCCACATGATTTTTGAATAGAGAATTAAAATAGTTTCATAATAACGTAACTCCTTTAAAATTGAAATTCTTTATTTGGATCCAGCATATCTAGAAGGATAGCTGATACAGGAAGATTGGATGAGAATTTCAGTAATTATTTTATCATGGCTAAAGGGTATGTTTTAAATCCATTTTGGTTTGATAATCTTTTTACTGAAAGTACACAGCATTATTTCCCTGTCTTAGGAAGACTGAATTTTTTTTCATTCAAATTTTACGTTTATTTCTTCCATAAAGTTTGAATATTCTACATTCATTTATTTCAGGATTCTACTGTAGTGATTGGTGAATAAAACTAACACAGAAATTGTAAAATTTTTTATTTTATAAATTTGGTTTTGCAATGCTTATTTCCTCCTAAGAATTGAACCTGCAAATTCTGAAAGGTTTCCACTAACCGTACAGTGGAAAAATCTGTGTATTTGTTATATTGAGCCAGTATGACTTGTGAGATATAGTCAAAACATAACTGTTCTCTTAAAATTAATTCAGAGGGGTGAGTTTTTCCCCCTGCCACTAAGAGGAAAAGTCCAGCAAGTCTCATGAATTTTCTGCTGGCTTATCTATCTTACAGTCATTCTAAATCACAAAATACAGCCTCAGTTTGACATTCAGAAAGGAAAGCCGTGGAGAAAAGGTATGTGGTTGGCTACTTCTCTCTTTCCAGCTTACTTTCTCCCTTACTCAGTAGCTGCTATTGACTCTCTGGGTTCAAATACAGGGAGGGAAGAAGGAAAGGGAACAGAAAGGTCTTACTTGGTTGGCACTACAGTGAGATGACTTTGCACTCTCTGGGACTGGCAGATGTTTAAAGCTGACTCTCTGGTGGGAACTTCTGTGAGCTCCTCAGAGGCCACATGCTTGGCCAATCAAGCTATAACTCCTCCAACAACTCCTGTGACACAGGCCGTATATTCTATTCCTCTTGCTGCCACTTCTCCCTTTTGTTGTTGTTAGTCCCGTCGAGTTATTCTGACTCCTGGTGAGCCTGTGTACAACAGAACTAAACCCTGCCTGATCTTTTTGTGCCATCCTCTCACCCGTGCTACATCAGACAATGCTTATCTGAACTACCAGTGGCCTAGCTTTCAGCATCACAGCAACACACAGCTGCCACAGTATGACGACTGATAGATGAGTGGTGTGGTTCCCCAGGCCTCAGCTGTGAGATCTCAGAATCTTAACCACTAGACCACCAGGGCTGGCCACTTCTCCCTTAGCCTCAGATTATTTTGTATATCCACGCCATACAGTTATTTCTGTTGGAGACATCTCAGACGGTTCTCTTAGTCAAGAATTGAAAAAAATCTCTGGACTGCCTCTTTCCTCCCTGTGTGGCCCACATCCGGTCTGTGGGAAGTTTTATGGATCCTTTGTCCTGACAAACTCTGAGGAAGCTGACTGGTTCCAATGCAACTGGGAATGTCCTCTCCAATAACAAAGAGCCTGCCAAGCCATCTCCTTCTGGCCTTCTAGGTTTTCCTGGTGGAAGTCAGACATCAGTCCTTTATAACCCATCCTTCCCACTATAGTTCTCTGAATAATCCTGTAAGAATCCCCAGTCTCTATGCTGAGGTGAAGGGGCAAGCACCCTCCCCTCCTTCACCCAAATGAGAGGGGTGTAGGATGCACAAGCATGGCTTTCTCTAAAGAACACCTCTACATAACTACGGTCTCACTTCCCACTGTCTGACCCTTGTGGTTTTTAAGAACCATCTAACCAGTGGAAATTTGTTTTGAAATTTTTGCTTGGTGGTCTAGTATTTCACTCTGAAAAATCATACCTATTGCATTGGAATGCTTCTGTTGAAATTCTCTATGCAACCCCCCGTTACGTTAGTTACAGCTTCAGGATTCAAATAGCCAGGCTTTTTAAGAGACATGTTTAATCAAGAGAAAATTAGCACTAAAAATTAGCATTAGAAATTTTCCAATAAATTATGCTTTAAAAAATAAAATCCTTTATTAGAACAAGAAGAATACAAACTGAAAATAATAAGCACAAAGTAGTCACTTACATACAAAGTAAAATTTGGTATTTTTCTCTCAGTAACTTTTATCAATAGTTTTTATTTTTTTGTTTTGTTTCTGAGGAAGATTTGCCCTGAGCTAACAACAGTGCCAATCTTCCTCTGTTTTTTTGCATGTAGGACACCACCACAGCATGGCTGGTGAGTGGATTAGGTCTGCGCCTGGGATCCGAACCAATTAACCCAGGCCACCGAAGCAGAACACACAGAATTTGACTACTCAGCCACGGGGCCGGGCCCATCAATAGTTTCTTTGAATTCCTACATCCTTTTCCTCACTCTACCATGAACACCATCAGACCCAAGAAGCCTTCCTCTAACAAACCCTGAATTCTTCATCTCAGAGTAAAAGAAAAAAGTCTTTCAGAATGATTATTTGGCTGACATCTTTAAAATCAAACACATCTTTACAAATCAAAAGCCCTTCGGTATGTATGTGTAGCTGCTTCAGTTTGTAGAATAATTTCAATGACTGACTATACTACACAACTTGCTACTGAATTAGGTTTCTACATATTTTAACTTTCTCTTCTCCAAAGACTTGCCTTTCTTTCTGAATGGATAAGCAGAAAGAAGAAAAGGGAAAGTGTTGGCATATAATAGACTTGTGTTTGTGGCATGATTCCCTTATTACTTTTTTCTCTAATTAGAATAATATATAACAACCTTTACTTACCCCCCAAACTCTGCCTTTTGAGGGATCTTACTTCAAAGTCCTCTCCTTGCCTCTTGGTCAAAGCTTTCCATATCATTTTCATTTAGTCATTTTAATAGTAACCATTTCCATCCATTCATTGAACAAATATTTATTGAGTATGTCTTAGGTAAAAGGCATTGTTCTAAGTATTGGGGGTACAACAGTAAACATGACAGAAAAAGTCCAGGCCCTTATGGATACTTGTGGAAAACGCCAGCAGTTAGTAAGTAAATGAATAGACATTATAGAGCCGGCCCAGTGGCATAGCAGTTAAGTTCGTGCGCTCCACTTCGGCGGCCCCGGCTTCACAGGATCGGATCCCAGGCGTGGACCGATGCACCACTTGTCAAGCCATGCTGTTACGGCTTCCCATATAAAGTGGAGGAAGATGGGCACAGATGTTAGCCCAGGGCCAGTCTTCCTCAGCAAAAAAGGGGAGGATTGGTGACGGATGTTAGCTCAGGGCTGGTCTTCCCCACAAAAAAAATAAAAATAAAAAGATCAGTCTGGGCACTGGACCGGTGGCATAGTGGTTAAGTTCGCGTGCTCTGCTTCGGTGGCCCAGGGTTCACAGGTTCAGATCCCAGCCGCAGATCTATGCACCACTTACCATGCCAGGCTGTGGCAGGCGTCCCACACATGAAGTAGAGGAAGATGGGCAAGATGTTAGCCCAGGGCCAGTCTTCCTCAGCAAAAAGAGGAGGATTAGCAACAGATGTCAGCTCAGGGCTAAACTTCCTCACACACACACAAAAAAGATCAATCTGGCTCCAGTGTTGAGAATTGACTATAGAGAAGCAAGAGTAGAAACATGGAGACCACTTAGAAAACTAGTTTGGAAGGCCAGATAAAATGATGATAGCTTGAAATGGAGTGGTACTGGGAGAGGTGGAAAGAAGTGATTGGGTTCTGGATATATTTTGAAGTTAGAACCAACAGGATTTGCTGATGACCTGAGAGTTAAAGAGTAGTCAGGGCTGACTTGAAGAGTTTTGGCCTAAGCAACTAGGTGAATGGTGGGAACATTGGGGAATGGACAAATGGAGTTGGAGGACAGATACATAATCTAAAGTTCAATTTTATATTTTAAGTTTGACAACAATTAGACATCAAGTGAAAATTTTGACTAGAAAATTAGATATATGATCTTGGGTGCAAGCTAGAGAGAGAAATTTGAGACTCATCAGCATATAGATAGTTTTCTTTCTTTTTTTAAAACAATCTCAAACTTATAGGAAAGTTGCAAGTACAGCACAAACAACCTCTTTCTCTAGTCATGTTGATTCAATAATGACCCAATGAGAATGCTGACCCAACACCCCATCACCCCCTAATATTTTAGTGTATTCTTCCTCCAAATAAGGACATTTTCCTGCGTAATTACAATAAACCCGTTGAAATCTAGAAATTAAGATGCCACATTACTACCATCTAATCCTCAGACCTTATTCAAATCATGTCTTTTGTATTAAAAGGATTCAGTTCAGAACTATGTGCTGCCTCTAGCTATTTAGTCTCCTTCATTTTGGAACAGTTCTTAGCTTTCTCTTGATTTTCATTACCTTGCCACTTTTGAAGATTACAGGCCAGTTATTTTGAAGTATATCCCTCAGCTTGGATTTCTTTGATGTTTCATCACAATTGGATTCAGATTATGTATCTTTATTACTAATATTACAAAAGTGATCCTGTGTTCTTTTTGTTGCATCCTGTCAGGTGGTGCACAATTTCAATTTGTCTCCTTATTGATGTTCATTTGAATCACTTGATTAAAGTGGTATCTTACAGCCTTCTCCACTTTAAAGTTATTCTTTTCCCCTTTGTAATTAATAAGTATTTTGTGGGAAGGCACTTTTGGGGTTTTGCGTGTGTGTGTGTGAGGAAGATTGGCCCTAAGCTAACATTTGTTGCCAATCTTCCTCTTTTTGCTGAGGAAGATTAGCCCTGAGCTAACATCTGTGCCCATCTTCCTCTGTTTTGTATATGGGAAGCTGCCACAATGTGGCTTGATGAGCAGTGTGTAGGTCTGCGCCCAGGATCTTTTTTTTTTAATTATCGTTTTTATTGATGTCTTAATAGTTTATAACATTGTGGGGTTTTAGCTGAACATTATTTTTTGTCTGTCACCATGTGGATGCATCCCTTCACCCCTTGTGCCCACCCCCCACGCCCCTTCCTCTTGGTAACCACCAACCAGTTCTCTCTGTCTGTGTGTTCATTTGTATTCCACATATGAGTGAAATCATGCAGTGTTTGTCCTTCTCTCTCTGTCTTATTTCACTTAACTTAATACCCTCTAGGTCCATCCATGTTGTTTCAAATGGGACAATTCTGTCTTTTCTTATGGCTGAGTAGCATTCCATTGTATATATATATACCACATCTTCTTTATCCAATCATCAGTCAAGGGACACTTGCGTTGCTTCCAATTCTTGGCTATAGTGAATAATGCTGCAGTGAACATAGGGGTGCATAAGCCTCTTGTGATGGTTGATTTCATGTCCATTGGGTAGATGTCCAAGAGTGGGATTGCTGGATCATAAGATATTTCTATTTTCAATTTTTTGAGGACTCTCCATACTGTTTTCCATAGAGGCTGCACCAGTTTGCATTCCCACTAGCAGTGAATGAGGGTTCCCGTTTCTCCACAACCTCTCCAACATTTGTTATTTTTTGCCTTGGTGATTATAGCCATTCTAACAGGTGTAAGGTGATATCTTAGCATAGTTTTGATTTGCATTTCCTTGATGATTAATGATGTTGAACATCTTTTCATGTCTCTGTTGGCTATCTGTATATCTTCCTTGGAAAATATCCTCTGCCCATGTTTTGATCGGGTTGTTTGTTTTTTTGTTGCTCAGTTGTGTGAGTTCTTTATATATTATGGAGATTAATCCCTTGTCGGATAAACGATTTGTGAATATTTTCTCCCAGCTGGTGGGTTGTCTATTCATTTTGATTCTGGTTTCATTTGCCTTGCAGAAGCTCTTTAGTCTGATGAAGTCCCACTTATTTATTTTTTCTTTTGTTTCCCTTGTCCGAGTAGACATGGAATCTGAAAGGATCCCTTTATGACCAAGGTCAATTAGTGTACTGCCTATATTTTCTGCAGGAGTTTTACAGTTCCAGGTCTCACTTTCAGGTCCTTAATCCATTTAGAATTGATTTTTGTATATGGTGATAGGAGATCGTCTACTTTCATTCTTTTGCATTTCTGTCCAATTTTCCCAGCACCATTTATTGAAGAGACTTCCCTCTCTCCATTGTATGTTCTTCGCTCCTTTGTCGAAGATTAGCTGTCCATAGGTGTGTGGTTTTATTTCTGGGCTTTCAATTCTATTCCATTGATCTGTGTGTCTATTTTTGTACCAGTACCATGCTGTTTTGATTACTGTAGCTCTATAGTATAATTTGAAATCAGGGATTGTGATGCCTCCAGCTTTGTTCTTTTTTTCTCAGGATTGCTTGAGCTATTCGGGGTCTTTTGTTGCCCCATACGAATTTCAGTAGTTTTTGTTCTATTTCCATAAAGAATGACATTGGGATTCTGATTGGAGTGCATTGAATCTGTAGACTGCTTTAGGTAGTATGGACATTTTAACTATATTTATTCTTCCAATCCATGTGCATGGAATATTTTTCTATTTCTTTATGTCTTCATCAATTTCTTTCAATAGTGTCTTATAGTTTTCATTGTATAGGTCTTTGACCTCCTTGGTTAAATTTATTCCCAGATATTTTTTTCTTTTTGTTGCTATTGTAAATGGGATTGTCTTTTTGAGTTCTCTTTCTGTTAGTTCATCATTAGCATATAGAAATGCAACTGATTTTTGTAAGTTGATTTTATACCCTGCCACTTTGCTGTAGTTGTTGATTATTTCCAGTAGTTTTCCAATGGATTTTTTTTGCATTTTCTATGTATAAGATCATGTCATCTGCTTATAGTGAGAGTTTCACTTCTTCATTGCCTATTTGGAGTCCTTTTATTCCTTTTTCTTGCCTAATTGCTCTGGCCTAAACTTCCAGTGCTATGTTGAATAAGAGCAGCGAGAGTGGACACCCTTGTCTTGTTCCTGCCCTCAAAGGAATGGCTTTCAGTTTTTCCCCGTTGAGTAGGATGTTAGCTGTAGGTTTGTCATATATGGCCCTTATTATGTTGAGGTACTTTCCTTCTATACCCATTTTGTTGAGAGTTTTTATCATAAATGGGTGCTGGATCTTGTCGAATGCCTTCTCTGCATCGATTGAGATGATCATGTGGTTTTTATTCTTCATTTTGTTAATGTGGTGTATCACGTTGATTGATTTGTGGATGTTGAACCATCCTTGTGTCCCTGGTATAAATCCCACTTGATCATGGTGTATGATCTTTTTGCTGTATTCGGTTTGCCAATATTTTGTTGAGGATTTTTATGTCTATGTTCATCAGCAATATTGGCCTGTAGTTTTCCTTCTTTGTATTCTCCTTGTCTGACTTTGGTATCAGGGTGGTGTTGGCCTCGTGGAATGTGTTAGGGAGTATTCCCCCTCCTATTTTTTGGGATAGTTCAGAAGGATAGGTATTAAATCTTCTTTGAATGTTTGGTAAAATTCTCCAGGGAAGCCATCTGGTTCTGGACTCTTATTTTTTGGGATGTTTTTGATTACTGTTTCAATCTCTTTACTTGTGACTGGTCTATTCAGATTCTCTATTTCTTCTTGATTCAGTTTTGGGAGGTTGTATGCATCCAAGAATTTGTCCATTTCCTCTAGGTTGTCCAATTTGTTGGCATATAGTTTTTCATAGTATTCTCTAAAAATCTTTTGTATTTCTGTGGTATCCATTGTAATTTCTCCTCTTTCATTTCTAATTTTATTTATTTGAGTCTTCTCTCTCTTTTTTTTTTTTTTTTTTTTTTGCGAGGAAGACCAGCCCTGAGCTAACATCCACGGCCGAACCTCCTCTTTTTGCTGAGGAAGACTGGCCCTGGGCTAACATCTGTGCCCATCTTCCTCCACTTTATATGGGACACCGCCACGGCATGGCTGACAGGCAGTGATGTCGGCAGGAGCCCGGGATCCGAACCAGCGAACCGCGGGCTGCCAAGCGCTAACTTAACCGCTGCGCCACTGGGCGGCCCCCTTCTCTCTCTTTTTTTTTAGTGAGTCTGGCTAAGGATTTGTCAATTTTGTTTATCTTCTCAAAGAACCAGCTCTTTGTTTCACTGATCCTTTCTACTGTTTTTTTGGTTTCAATTTCATTTATTTCTGCTCTGATTTTTATTATTTCCCTCCTTCTGTTGATTCGGGGCTTTGTCTGTTCTTCTTTTTCTAATTCTGTTAGGTGCAGTTTAAGGTTATTTATTTGGGATTTTTCTTGTTTGTTAAGGTGGGCTTGTATTGCTATGAATTTCCCTCTCAGGACCACTTTTGCTGCATCCCATATGAGTTGGTATGGTGCATTTTCCTTTTCATTTGTCTCCAGATAGCTTTTGATTTCTCCTTTAATTTCATCAATGATCCACTGGTTGTTCAGTAGCATGTTGTTTAGTTTCCACATCTTTGTCCCTTTCCCAGTTTTTTCCTTGCTGTTGAGTTCTAGTTTCATAGCATTATGATTAGAAAAAATACTTGTAATGATTTCAATCTTCTTAAATTTATAGAAGTTTGCCTTGTTTCCTAATATATGGTCTATCCTTGAGAATGTTCCATGGATGCTTGAGAAGAATGTGTGATCTGCTGTTTTGGGGTGGAGTGCTCTGTATATATCTATTAAGTCCATCACGTCTAGTGTTTCATTTAAGTCCATTATTTCCTTATTGACTTTTTGTCTGGATGATCTATCCATTGATGTAAAGGGGGTGTTAAGATCCCCTACTATTATTGTGTTATTGTTAATATCTCCTTTTGGGTTGTTAGCAGTTGTTTTATGTACTTTGGTGCTCCTTTGTTAGGTGCATAGATATTTATAAGTGATATGTCTTCTTGGTGAAGTGTCCCCTTTATCATTATATATTGCCCTTCTTTGTCTCTCATTACCTCTTTTATCTAAATTCTACTTTGTCTGATATAAGTATGGCAACTCCCGCTTTCTTTTGTTTGCCATTAGCTTGGAGATTCATTTTCCATCCTTTTATTTTGAGTCTGTTTGTCTTTAGAGCTGAGATGTGTTTCCTGGAGGCAGCAAATTGTTGGATCTTGGTTTTTAATCCATCCCGCCACTCTGTGTCTTTTGATCAGAGAATTCAATCCGTTTACATTTAGAGTCATTATTGATACACGAGGGCTTAATGTTGCTATTTTATTGTTCATTTTCTGGTTCTTTTGCATTTCCTTAGTTTCTTGTGCCATGTGTTTCATGCGCCCAGGATCTGAACCTCGAACCCTGGGCCACCAAAGCGGAGTGCATGAACTTAACCACTACACCACCAGGCCAGCCCCAGTGAGGAGGCACTTTGAAACGATGTAAATATCCTTTTCTTCGTGAAGCTTTCAATGTATTCATTTATTAATTTATGTCTCTGTTGACTCATGGTTTCTTACTTTAGTTAATGGGTTATAATCTGTTTCCATCATTATTTAATTTAATGCTCAAATTGTCCCAGATTTGGCCATTGGAAACTCCTTCAAGCTGGCTTTTGTGTTCTTTTGACATACCACCATCATTCTTGGAGCACTTTGCTTTCTAGCTCAACAAGATGTTCCAAGCTTATCAGGTACTTTTGCTGCCTCAATACTGGAATCTGCCACTTCTCCAAGATCCCTGGTTACTTTTGTAGAGAATGGTATTTAGAAGCCAAAATCTGGGGTCTATCTGTGCTCAGTTATATTGGGTTGTTGCTATTCCCAAGCCCTCTCAGTAGACAGAGCTAGGGAATATAGATATAGAGATACAAAAACACATACATGCTTTTAGATCTATATTTATTTCTATATCTATTTATCTATCTATCATTTATCTGGATATGAATGAACTCACACAAACACCTCTAACTGTAATCCAACACCACAATATTTATTCTACTTTTCCATCTGACAGTGGGAAACCTTGTTCCAACTTTTTAATGTATTTACTTATGTAATCAACTCCCCTATAAGTAATGGATCTTCCATAGTCACCACCACTCCCTTCCTTGCACAGATACCCTCCTCACCCATTCAGGATCTGACACCCACATACATCTGCCCCTACCGTGAGAATGCCCTCCTCACTTTGCTCAGGCTATGACTACCCATGCTAGGCAATCCTTTTATGCCAGCACCCTCCTTTCCCAGATTGGGCTTCAAAACCTCGCCCTAAACTTCTATGATTTTCCCCAGTTCAGGCCCACTGCCAACCTTGCTCTTTTCCACTTAATGACTTTGAGAAGAGAAGGGAAAGGAAAGAGAAAGAGTCATATATATAGTTTGCAAACCCATGAAAATGGTTGATTTCTCCTAGGGAATGATGATAGACAGAGGAGAACTGAGCCTTGGGGAACTCCAACTTTGACATTTACTTGTCAAAGTCATGAGGAGGAACCAATGAAGTAGACTGTGAAGGAGAAGCCAAAGGGATATGGGGAAAACCAGGAGAGGGGGGTTTCTTGGAAGCCAGTGTAGAATGGGTGCCAAGAAAATCAACTGTGTTGAATACTACTAAGACATAAAGCATGATGAAGTCTGAGAATTCAACATTGGGTTTAGTTATATGGAGGGCAATAGTGTACTTGATGAGAGTGTTACCAGTGCAATGATGAGAGCAAAAAGCCTGATTGGAGTGAATTCAAGATAGAATGAGAGATGATGACATGGGGACAGCACATATAAATACTTCTTTCCAGTTTTTCTGTAAATAGGAATAAAGAAATGAGACAGAGGGATGTGAGATCAAGAGGGGGTTTCTTTTATTAAATGAGAGATATTACATGTATTTGTATGTTAGTGTCAATAATCCCACAGAGAGGGAAAAATTCATACAGAAAGAGATGGGATAATTTTAGGAGCAAAAGAGATAGGACCCAGAGCATGGGGGAGGGGCTGGATTCCGACAGGAACAAGAACAGCTCAGCCTTCATAAGAGGAGGGAAGATGAGATGCAGGGAGGTGAGTAGAATTAGTGGTGAGAGGCTGTGAAAATTCCCTTCTGGCTGCTTCTTTTTTCTCAGTGAAATAAAAAGCAAGGTCATCAGCTGAGGGGGAGAATGGAGCGAGAGGCTTAGGGGAATGAGCCTGGAAGAGTAGAAGAGTCAAATGACCAGGGAAATATAAAGAATTGCCGGGCAACACTAAGAACCCACTTGAAGCTTGAGGTCATAATTTTAATGTGAGTCCAGTCAGCAGAATAATTTTTTTTCTCCAGTTGATTAGGTGCAGACATTGAGTAGGTGGGAACTTGTATGTCACCAGCCCTGGAGTTTTGCCAAGCAAGTACCAAAGGAGAGAAGGGCAAGGGTGTTGAGGTCTTGAGCTATGATTGCTCACAGTACAAACCATCTCATGAAAGAGTTTATAAAATGTTAGCCATATAATGTTGAAAAATGCATTTTAATAAAAAAGTAAAATAGTTATAGTTTCACCATAGTGATATATGTACATGTGTGTATATATAACATATAAATATAAACATATAAATAAAATATTATCTTCTTAGATATAACTGCCAACCACATTTAGAGATAATATTGTTTGTGTGTACAGGAATTACAACTACTAAATAAATTCAGAAGTCAATATTATTATCATCATTATCAATATTGTCACTATATGACTATGGGCTCTATAATAAATGGCTATTTTTTCTTATCTCAGAACTGAATGTGGTTCAGGAAACACTAGGCTCAATTTTTCCCTTTGCATCCAGAAGGCTATTAACCCACCTCACTTCTCTTCTGTCCTGAGGTAACAACAGTTTAAAATAGCTATTAGTACAGTAATTTCATTATCTCATTCCAAAGGTAGTATAATTAAGCCATAGGGGAACACACTGGTGCTGACTATGTGAGAATAGCATGTATCACACAGATGGCTCCACTTTTGATGTCCAGATGTCCCTCATGCCTCAGTCCCTTTTAAAACTGGGTGCGCCAAGGTTTGTGTATTCATTCATTCTCTCACAAATACTTGAATAACTGCCTTGTGTTGGCTCAGTAGAGGGATACAAAAATTTAAATGCTTTGCTTTCTACTTTCAAGAGGTTTTCTCAGCAGTAGACCAGATGAGACATGCACACAGATAATTCTATAAAGCAGTTTGTGATGAGTGTTATATTGTTGATACGAGCTGAATGCTATAGTTATACAGAGTGATTGTTCATTCAATGGACAAAGAAGGCATTAGAGAAGACATGGTGTTTGATCTGAAACTTGAAGGATGGCAGAATTTTGAAAGAGAGAATAGAATAAGAAAACATTCCAGGCAAAGGAGTGGCATGAGCAAAGACACTGGAGGTAAAGAGGAAAAACTGGGTGGAAAGAATAACATGTTTTGGAAATCATTTGTTGGCAAGAACAAAAATCCACTCGATAAAGTTTAGATAAAGTAGAATTTATTTTAAAAGAATTTCTCATAGATTCAACAATGGGCAGGAAGTATATCTGGGCTCCACAAGTGTGTGGAACCAGGAACTGGAAAGTTAAGAACCAAGATTAATCTTTCCTTCATTTCTATTTATCATTGTCTATTTCTTTTCTCTCTCTCTCCACCCGTCTGTGTCAGTTTGGGTCCTCCAGGAAGTAAACACCAAAATGTGCACATAGGAGAAAGAAACCACCTTAACTCCTAGCACTAGTTCCCAACAACTTATCAGAGTCTCTGTAATCCATTTCCAATTTCCTGGAAGCAAGAATTTGAATGTCTCCATTTGGGTCAAATATCCACGTAGCTATTGCTCAGGAGTATGAGGTCATATGGTACTAGTATGGAAACTAGGCCCATTCTAGGAGGGGCTGAGGATAATGTGTGTTAAGAAGGAGGCTAGGGGGGCAGCCCTGTGGCCTAGTGGTTAGGTTCAGGACGCTCCTCTTCGGCGGCCCGGGCTCAAGTCCTGGGCACAGTTGACCTGCACCACTCACTGGCGGCCATGCTGTGGCAGCAACCCACATACAAACTAGAGGAAGATTGGCACAGATGATAGCTCAGGGCAAATATTCCTCAAGCAAAAAGAGGAAGATTGGCAATAGATGTTAGCTCAGGGCTGAACTTCCTCAGCAAAAGTAAATAAATAAAAAGAAGGAGGCTAGGCAGAGGAGTTATAAAAGAGTATCTCTATTTTTAAAAATACTCAAGTTGGAATAAGAAGATCTGGGTTTGAATCATGAATCTGACATACATACATTACCTATGTGATTTTCTTAGATAATATTTACTCTCCGTACATGTGGCTGCCTCATCTGTTAAAGGAGGGTTAATAATATTTTACAGGGCTGTTATAAGAATTAGGCAATTACATAGTAATTCATATACTAAATTTGAAAACTCCTTGAAACTTGTAAAGCCTTATACAGTTCACAGCAGAGATGAAAGGCAGTGGAGGTAACAGTACAATCGTAATAGTAGTAATAGAATTAGGATAGAATAGTATTAGAATTAGGATAGTAATAGGTAAGAAAGTGGATGTAAAAATAATTTTGAAACTTTATGTAATATAGGCCATCCCATACAGATACACTCCTCTTTTAAGGAATCCTCCAGACTCTGGATAAATCTATGAAAAAGAAAAGAGACTACATTTCATTCAGGAATACCCTTCTGGAAAGAGAATTGCGCTCCTGGCATATGAAACTCTTCTGAAGGAAAGAAGATAGGAACATGTTAAAATGATACTTTTGAGCCAGAATTAGCCTCTGGGGAGAGGGTATATTTATTTATGAGAAATACAAGTAGATAGCCAAGTATGATATTTTTGACTGGCACCAAAAGACCATCTTGCCCAACAATATATTTTCCATTGGTCATGCTATGGTCGCTAATGTTTACTGTTTTGAATTAAAGATGTTGAAAGTTTCTGTTAAATACATACATATTGTCTTGGGAATTCAGCAGGGAAAAGTGGCATGTTATAAGATCCCAGCAGGGGAACTCACTAGTGAAGAGGGAAAATTTTAAGGACATAAAGCTTGTTGAAAAAAATATCACCTAAAACTGAGCAGTTTATCATAGTATCTGTCCTGTCACTTAGAAGGACCGAAAGGAAAAGAAATGTGGGACAGGAGAATTTTGCTGCAGAGGCAAGGGATCGTGAATGGTCTCAAGCTGGGATAGGCAACCTCTGAGAATTGTGGTACTGTCACAACTCGTCTCCCACCCTTCACCCCTGGCTGCTATGTGTAATATGAGGCAGAACATTGGCAAATACTCCAGGAGAATTGCACCGTGAATTTTAGGTTTTTCTCAGAATAGAGCTAACTAGAAAGGAGTAGTTATATACTGAGATAGAGAAAATTTCAGGAGTAGGTTTGAGGTGGAAGGGGACAGAATCAGGAGTTAAGTTTTAGATGTGTGAAGTTCCAGCTTCCTATTAAATAACCTATTGGAGATTTCAAGTAGGCAGTTAGATATATAAAATTGGATTTATAGGGGTCAGCCTGGTGGCATAGTGGTTAAGTTCGTACGTTCTGCTTTGACGGCCCGGGGTTCGCAGGTTCGGATCCTGGGGATGGACCTATGCACCACTTGTCAAGCCATGCTGTAGGAAGTGTCCCACATATAAAGTAGTGGAAGATGGGCACGGATGTTAGTCCAGGGCTAATCTTCCTCAGCAAATAGAGGAGGATTGGCAATGGATGTTAGCTCAGGGCTAATCTTCCTCACCCCCAAAAAATTGGATTTATGAGACTGGAATTCAGAAGAGAAGTCTGAACCAGAGATATACATTTGGGATTGCCAGTATATAGGGAAGGTATTTAAAGCCAGGAGACTGAATGAGATCCCCAAGGGAGGGAATGGAGGTGGAGAAGAGAAAAGGACCGAGGACTGAGCCCTATGGCACCTCAACATGTAGAGGCTGAGGAGATGAAGACAAACACTCAAAGAAATCTGCTGATGAGTGGCTGGTGAAGTAGAAGGGAAATCAGGTAAGTGTGGCAAACAGAGAGCCAAAGGAGGATAGTGTTTCAAGGAGAAAGGAATGATCAGCTGATATTGAATGCTGTTGATAGGGTCAAGAAGATAAGAAGTGAGAATTTCAATATCACTCCTGACTTCAAAGAAATGAAGATAACAAAGATTTGTTTGTTTGTTTGTTTGCTTTTAAAGTCACAAGGATAGAAGTGATTTCTTACTGCCTTTTAGATAAATATATGGTATTATTTTCAAGAAGATTGTAATCAGAATATTCATTGAGTTTACTATATTCCCCCAAATAGTCACTTTTACTGAGTTCCTTTCATGAAGAAGAGCCAAAAACATAGATGAATAAGATATGGGTCCCGACCTGAAAAATTATCATTGCTACTATATTGGGAACACGTACTATGTGTCCAGCACTGTGCTAGGCACTTTAAAAATGCTATCTCACTTAATACTAACAACAATGCTTCGTGGTAGGTGTTTTTACAATCATTTAATTTATTTATTTTTTATTTATTTTATTGAAGTCACATTGGTTTATAGCATTATATAAATTTCAAGTGTATATCATTATATTTCAACTTCTGTATATACTGCATCATGTTCACCACCAAAAGTCTAGTTTCCATCCAACATCATATATATGTGCCCCTTTTCCCCTTTTGCCCTCCCCCCACCCTTTCCCCTCTGGAAACCACCAATCTGTTCTCCACATGTATTTGTTTGTTTGTTTATCTTCCACATATGAGTGAAGTCATATGGTAATTGTCTTTCTCATCTGACGTATTTCACTTAGCATAATACCCTCAAGGTCCATCCATGTTGTTGCAAATGCAAGGTTTCATCTTTTTTATTGCTGAATAGTATTCCATTGTATATGTGTGTGTATACATATGTATATATCACATCTTCTTTATCCATTCATTTTATAATCATTTTTAAAATGAGGAAACTGAGGCACAGACAGGTTAAATAACTTGATCAAACACGCAAGCACTAGTAACAAGAGGAGGAACTAGTGTAATATGCGTGTGTGATTTAAAACAACCATTCATTTAACTCGTGGTTTTATGGGTCAGCAGTTAGGGCTAGGCTTACATGAGTAGCTCTTCCTGTCCAGTTGAACTCACTCATGTGTCTGCAGTCAGTACCCAGGCAACTAAAATATTCTGCTTCTGGAGTTTAGCAACCTGTCAGCTGGGGAAATGGGGTGACTGAGCCATATGTCTCTCATCTTCCAGCAGGCTAGCCTGGGCTTAGTCACATGGACTGTTAGGCTTACAAGAGTGAAAGCAGAAGCATGCAATTTCTCTTAAGGCCTAGGCTAAGAACTGGCACACAGTATCACTTCTGTCACATCATATTGGCCAAAGTAAGTCACAAGGCCCATGTTTAAGGTCTGGGTAAATTGCTCAATAAATATGTCCACAACATCTTCCATGTAGTAGGTGCTTAGTAAATGCTTATTAAACAAATGAAAAAAAAAATTTCAGCCATAATTTGTATAGACTCCGTTCAGTGCAATCAATTAGCAAACTTGTTCCTCATCTGCTGGGAACCAGAAGCCTCAAACCATCCATTCCCATCTTTGGTTTCAGAATAGCAAATGAAGGGCCAAGATGATGGGGCAAAAGGCATCCCCACTGAGGGTCACAGTGAGGAAGCTCAGCTGGGCCAAAAAAGCTCCTCTAAAGATACCCAGAGCATCATCAGAAGCCTGGGCCAGGTACCTGGCCGAAGCCTGCCCACCTGAATTGGGAGCCACACGCCCTTCACTTACGGGGAA
Organism: Tapirus indicus; assembly: GCA_031878705.1. Taxonomy (NCBI): domain Eukaryota; kingdom Metazoa; phylum Chordata; class Mammalia; order Perissodactyla; family Tapiridae; genus Tapirus; species Tapirus indicus. The sequence continues at coordinate 85,078,691 of CM062922.1, forward strand.
AGAAGGACTTTTAGGTCTTTGTGAGGGCATGGACACAGCTTCCTTTGACTCTTTTTCCCCCAAATTTAACAGCTTGCTTAAGATTTAAATGGCATGGAATGAATTACACATATTTAATGTACACCATTTGATACATCTTGACATATGTATACACCTGTAAAACTATTGCCACAATCAAAATAATGAACATATCCATCAACCCAAGTTTTCTCATGCCCTTTTGTAATCCCACCATCCTCCCTCTCCCTGTCCACCTGCCCCAGGCAACCATTGATTTGCTTTCTGTCGCTATATATTAGTTTGCATTTTCTAGAATTGTATTTAAATAAAATCACAGACTCTCTTTTTTGTCTGGCTTCTTTCATTCAGTATAATTATTCTGAGATTCATCTATGTTGGTGTGTGTATAAATACTTTATTCCTTTTTATGCTATGTATGGATACATTTCAATTTATTTATCCGTGCACCTAGTGATGGGCTTTTTGAGTTATGGGAGCCAGATTTTTAAACACAGTTTTGTTTGACTTTAAAGTCTGACCCTATCTACCACGTAATACACTTTGCTATGGACTGAATTATATCCCTCCCAAATTCTTATGTTGAAACCCTAACCTCCAATGCCATATGTTTGGAGATAGGTCCTCTAAGGAGGTAACTAGGGTTAAATGAGGTCATAAGTGTGGGGCCTTAATCCAATAGAACTCATGTCATAATAAGAAGAGGAAAAGATACCAAAGCTCGCTCTTGCACTCAAGCTCTCTTTCTCTCTCTCTCTCTGTCTCTCCCTCCCTCTGTGTATGCACAGAGAAAAGGTCATGTGAAGACACAGTGAGAAGGTTGCCATCTATAAGCTAGGAAGAGAGGTCTCACCAGAAACTAACCCTGCTGGCATTTTGATCTTGGACTTCCAGCCTCCAGAACTGTGCAAAAGTCACTCATTCTGTGATATTTTGTTATGGCAGCCTGAGCAGACTAATAAACACTTCAAGTGAAAGAATTAGTGACATCTCAATTTCAACATGCACAAAATGAACCCAGGATCTTCTCCACCAAAATTTGGTCCTCTATTAGCATGCTTGATCTCTCTGAATGACACCACCACTTAACCTGTTATGGAAACCCAAAACCTAGATGCTCTTCTTGACATTTCCCTCTCTCTCACCTGTTCTCCCATTTTCCAACTCATCTCTCAGTTCTATCAATTTCACTTCTGGACTATTCCTTGAACCCAGACACTTCTCTTTTCCTCCACTGCTATCTTTCTACTTCAAGTTACCATCCTCTCTTACCTGGACTAGAGTCATAGTGTCCTAATTGACCTCTCCCCCTCCACCTTTGCTTCCCTCTGATTCATTCTCCACAGGATAGACAGAGTATTCTATTCAAGATCAAAACCAGACATCAACCTTCTACCAAGAACAGTTCCCAATGCTCCTAGAATAAAGACCAAATTCCCTAATTGGTCTACAAGGCCCTTCACAACCTGCCTCTCTCTCCAGCCTTACTTTCACTAGTTCTCTCCCTCATTCTCTGTACATCAGCCACACTGGCCTTTCCGTTCCCTAAATATGCCTACTCCTCCCAGCCACAGGGCTTTTGTATATGCTATTTCTTCTATCCGAATTCTCTCTACCCTTCTGGTTGACTTCACCTCAAACATCACTTCACCAGAGAAATCTTCTGGGACAGCTCTACCTAAGACAACTCAACCTGTTATACACCTAAAATTACAATGGTAATTACAACCTGTTATACACCTAAAATTACAATGGTAATTACAAATTACATTTGTCTGTGTGATTCTTTGATAAATGTCTGCTTCCCCAGTGCCTAGCACACATATAAATACGACAGGAATCCTTATCCTGAGGATGCCGAAATATTCTAGAGAGGTCCATGGATGCCCTGAAACTATGTAAAATTCTTCGTGCTTTGGCTAGGTGTATTTTTGTCTGCAGAGAAAGGCCAAAGTTTATATCACATTCTCATCCATTCGGAGGAAATTAGACTCAGCAATTGGCCCATTTTCTTATTTCTGGTGGGCCTGGAGCTCCCGAATTTAAAAGCAAAAAAAGAGAGGGAAGAGATGAATAAAAGAACTAATGTTGTTCTGCATCATAATGCAAAGTTCTAACTCCTTTGTGTGCAAGGGCTGTGTTACATAGAACAATAGGAAAATGGTGTTTGGTGGGTTTTTTTGGTGAGGAAGATTGGCCCCTGAGCTAACATCCATTGCCAATCTTCCTTTTTTTGCTAAGGAATATTAGCCCTGAGCTAACATCTGTGCCCATCTTCCTCTCTTTTGTATGTGGAATGCCGCCACAGCATGGCTTGATGAGCAGTGCATAGGTCTGCGCCCAGGATCCGAACCTGTGATCCCCAGGCCGCCAAAGTGGAGTGAGTGAACTTAACCACTACGCCACTGGGCTGGCCCTGGGAAAATGTTTCTTTTCTCCCTTATTGGTACTGCTTTGAAAATTGATGTTTGTCCTTGGAAGATCAATGTGTGTATGGGTGCCTGATCTGATGATTTTCTTCTAGATCCTTAGACTACCAAAGTTCTTTCTAGACTCTAGACTATGCAGCTGGACTAAGAGTGGAGAGTCCACCCAGAACCCCCATCCCTTCCCCATCGTATTATTCTAGACTGAAACATGCAATGTGGAGAAATGTGCTGCTGGGGAATATGCAGATCCATAGACTACCAGGTGGGAGAAGGAGAATGTGGGCTACAGTCTATGATTCAAACCATTATCAGCAGAAAAATGAAGAGTGTTCTCTAACTGGACAGAGGATGCCTTCCTGAGTAGCAGAGCACAGATGGGTGAATCCATAATAGATGTGGAGTAACCCCTCTCGCCCTTTACTTTTCCCAAATATACCAAGGAAGGCTAGTCTAATGAGTGGGTGAGGGAATTCTGAGGCTTGGGTTGTGCTTGGCAGAGGGAAGCACAGAGAACTCTGGGAGCACAGATGAGTGGCATAGAAGGAAGGAATGCTTCCCACAGGAGAAGACATCTGAACTGCATTTTGGATTAATAACATTTTTCATAAACTGTCTAGCAAAACCAATAGAAATCTTGATAAGCAGAGTTTAGGGAACTGAAACATAGATAAGTGAATATATTTCCCCAAAGAAAATATGAAGCATATGGTCTGACGTCTGATCTGGCAACAGAACAGAATATTTGAAATTGGGACTCTCCAGAAACAGAGAGCATATGGTCACTCTAAGCATAGTGTGTAGCTTGGTAGTAGAAGGCTCTAAGGTGTGAGAGGAGTGAGCCAAAGGAAGAGGGACTGAGTGCACTGAGATTACGTGAATGTCTAATGTCATCAACATTGATTGCTGAGAGTTAAAAATAGAGCTGAGATATAGAAGCCAACCAAGATCCCCTGAAGAGTTTCCCGCCTACTCTCCTCTCTCTGGTGTGACTGATATTAACAGCCTGCAGCAACGCAGGAGGATTTAGAAGTAGGTGATGATGGATTTTGAGGTAATAGCAGACATGAGGGTCAGCAAAAAACAGCAAAGTCATTGGGAAATAGGTAGCAAATACTGTTGCAGAGATGCTGATTACACTTCCTCTAAACTCCCAGCTTCTGACAAATACCAGCATTATAACTATTTTATTTAATAGTTTATATGTTCCTCCAATAGAAGAGTAAGCAAAAAGATGTATTTTTTTCTTTTGAAAAGGGAGATGATATTTTAACCTAAAGAGAAAATGGATTAGATTAATTGCATTTTGGTACCACCTGCTTGACTTCTTCCCTATACAAGTTATAAATTCCTAAGCATATTAAAATAAGTAGTATAATATTGGTATGGTACTTCATGGGATAAAAGAAAATAAATTTTCAAAATCTAAGGACTTCTTGAAAAGGAAATAAAAGGGTGAAAATCAACTAGAAACCTATTTTAGGGAGGAGGCAACTTGTAAAAACCAAATAGCTAGGTGATGATGACAAACCAAATAATGACAATTCTTGGACACAGTGATAATTATTGTCAGAATCTGAGTTTGCTTCCTTGCATTTCAAGAAAGAATTAAGTGGTTGATCTCATACATCCACACTGAAGAAAATGGGCACTTGATAGAAGCAGATAATTCAAAAAGAAGAAATACAAGGCCAAAAAATATATTAAAATGTTTAGCCTCTTAAATAAAAAGCAGCACCAACACCAAATGCTGACAAAGTTGCAGAGAAACTGGATCACTCAGTTTTGCTGGTGGGAATGCAAAACGGTACCACTCCTCTGGAAACATTTTGGCAGTTTCTTAAAAAACTATACATGTAACTACCATATGACTCAGCAATTGCATTCCTGGACATTTGTCCCTGAGCAATAAAGACTTATGTTCACACACACACACAAAAGTTTAGCCTCGCTAGTAATCAATAAAACAATGAGATATCTCTTTGTTTATCAAATTAACGAAGATTAAAAAGAATGATAATACTCAGTGTTGTTGATAGTGGAAGTCTCATAGATGACTAGTGGGAGCATAAAAGGCATGGCAGAATTACAAATGCTTATTTCTGTCTTCTTGTATTTTCTTTAATAAACACGTACTGTTGATGTAATAGCATTTTAATAACCATTCTATAAACAGGAGTTTGCTCACTGTTTTCTCTCCAAAAGATGAAAAATCAAAGTACAGGAGTATGAGGATGTCAGGAAGGTGAAACTGAATGAAAGGTGCATATGTTCACCTTAGAGGGATGTCTACCTATCAGGAAAAATAACAAAAAACTTTTACATATGCTCCACAGTTGAATAGTTGAGTAGGGATTTTTAGGTCACCACTTCCTTCTATTTCCTTGACTTTAAAAATTCATCTGGAGAAATAAGCATTCATACATTTGAGGGGTATGGGATGGGATGGGGTGGGAAAATTCAAAGATTTTCTGTAAGCAACTTTTAAGTGATTTTGCATTCTGTCAATGTTTGTTTATCTCATCACCAGGGGAACAATGGTTCACGATAGTCTCAACCATCAGAAATACATCAGGATTTCAAAATTACAGTACAAATAATCATTATTGATGCTTTTGCAGCACCTTTCAAAATATTAAAAGATTTCACTAATATCTACTAGGGTCCATTAATAACCCTATGAGCCGAATCAAACCAATGTGATTCTTAGGGTCATTGTGAATAACTGGTTTCCAAACTGCTTATGTTCAAAGGTGTCTGTTTCAGTCAAGGTTCTCAGTAGTAGTAATAGAGACCAATTCTCGCTGATTTAAGCAAAACAATACTTGATTAAAAGGATACTGGGTTATACTTCCATAATTTTTTTTTTTTTTTGAGGAAGATTAGCCCCAACTAACATTCGTTGCCAATCTTCCTCTTTGTGCTGAGGAAGACTGGCCCTGGGCTAACACTGTGCCCATCTTCCTCTACTTTGTATTTGTGACGCCTGTCACAGCATGGCTTGATGAGCGATGCATAGGCCTGCGCCCGGGATCCAAACCTGTGAACCCCAGGCTGCTGAAGCGGAGCACACAAACTTAACCACTACGCCACCAAGCCAGCCCCCATAAATTTTTTTTTAAAAGGATGTTGGGTGGCTCACAGAATTCCTGGGAGGGCTGAAAAACCAGGCTTGAAGCTAAGCGACAGGGATAAACCATCCACAGAACTGATCTGATGAGGAAGTTGGCCAGAGTAACCAACCATCCTGGTCTTCCTAGGACTGAATGGTTTTCAGGGATTCTGAGCTTTCAGTGCTGGGCAAACTGTGACAAGGTAGCCACCCTACAGCCAGTGCCATGGACATCAAGCACTAGACAACATAGTTTGCCCTTTGGCCACTTCTGCATTGGAAACCGTAGCTTGCAGTGACTTCTACTGCCACTAGAGGGGAGACAGACAGAGAGAGAAACAGAGACAGAGACAGAGAGACACAGAGAGAGAAAGACTATCACTTGTATCTTCAGCTCAGAGTCAAAGATCCAGCAGTCAAAGATTGAAAGCCTAGATCCCATGCCCGCACCCTAGCTGCAAGAGAGGCAAAGAACGTGAGTATCTAACAACTTCTGCTTCCATTATGGGAGACATCTTTGCTTGCCACCAAGACTTACAAGGTAAGGAATTCTCTAAATACAGGGAAGCAGTTCAGGTGGCCCAAGGAATGACCAATTTCCATCAAAGTATCCAAATTATTTTTAATTCTCTAATATTATTTATTTAAGAACACTAAGGCAAACATTTGTCAGGTGTATAGTGGTTTCTTTGATTTAAAAAGGAGGAAGATGGACATGATGTTAGCCCAGGGCCAGTCTTCCTCAGCAAAAAGAGGAGGATTAGCAACGGATGTTAGCTCAGGGCTGGTCTTCCTCACAAAAAAAAAAAAAAAAAGAAAAGAAAAAAAAAGTAAGTTTTAAAAGTCAGATTAACAGAATGTTACTGTAATATTATCATAATTATTTGACCACACAATAGTTTATGCCTGTTATAAACTTTACAACTGTATGATGAACATAATCCTATACTTAGGTTTTAAAAAATTTAATCCTTCTGACTTTTTTCATCATAAAGCATTGTTCTATTTCCGTTATTTACCCAGGAAAAAATCTTTTTTTCTCCTTTGTTATTAATATTTCTAGAGGAGATACATAGCTATACAAAGGCTACAGTGTTTGCCAAGAAGAAATAGATTTTAATGGAAACCTTTTATCTAGCACAAACCTTAAGAAGAACGGTAATGGACAATATGTTCTACACAACATTTTAGTCTTCACTCATATTTATTGTGGTCAAGTCATTTGAGCAAAAGATTTCAAGTCAGTGCTCATGTATATTTTTCTTAGCTGTTCATTCCTCTTACGGAGTGACCTTCAAAAAACCTACTAAGATGTTTAGTTTTGTCTTCATATACCGAACTATAAAATGCCTGTATTTAACCAAGATAAAATTTTCACTGATAGATAGTAAAGAGCAAAACAATAGAATGTGAATTCTGGTCCTGCCTTTCATGATGTTGTTGTGAGGTCTTGGCCATGTCACATAAATTCTCATGTCTCAGTTTCCTTAATCTATAAATGAGAATAATACCTGAATTATCTATTTCAAATTATACATGGGAAAGCATTTTAAAAAGCATAGAACACTCAGTGCAGAGTGTAATTATTGAATTACATGTTTCAGCACTTAATGCTAAAAATGCAGAGTGTTTCCTTTGATTTTATCTAGACAATATGTCTCTGAAAATCAATTTAAAATTATAAGAGCTAATAGATAAGTCCTTTTGTGGTTATCTTCTGTATGGCAGATTTTTAAATAGTAATTATTAGTGTGGCTTTCTTGCACTTGCTGTTTCCTGGACTCCATTCTTTCAAAAGTTTTCTGAATTATATTTATAGTCCCTTAGTCCTGGGATGCTCTTCTGAGGCTTTTTTTAAGCCTAAGATTTTGAAGATAAGATGCCATACAGGAGACAATAATTAACACAGCAAATAGAAAGTAGTACAATTGTTCTACTTAAAATAATTGCCCCCTATTGGAGGTATAGAATATAAACCTCACTTAACAATAAGAAGGAACAAATGAAGAGGAGGAGAATCTGATGAGAGAGATGTGCTTGGCCACATCATATCTACTTTGTGAAATTACTAAGTGCCTAAGGGCTAGAAAAGTATTCACATACCCCCTGTGAAGAGGCTCCTTTGTTTCTTTGATCTCTGGCTCTTTAAATAGTGTCTGGATAATCTCATATTAACTCTCAGGGGCTGTGAATTTATAGATTAAAAACTGGTGATGTAGGACAGCCATGTGATTCATCAAGACACCAGATGATGCTTATTCTGGCAGCTTCAGAATTTGGGCTCCTCAATAGGAAAAAATATCCCAAGCCCACTCCTTTACAAAAGTTCTTTCTATATGAGGCCTTCACTGTCTAAACCTAAATAAAATTCCTTTCTATTTTTAATCCTCTTTCAACAGAGTGAAAGCTAAATTTGCACACCAGTTTTTGCCTTTTATCCATCAACACTTTGGTTGAAGACAAACTACACTGCCCGTTAATCTCAAGTGGGATAAACCCTTCTGACTTTTTCCTCACACCTACTTTGAGTGTATTTATCACAAAAGTTTGGTTTATGGCGAATGATCTGATTTAGAAGAGGTGGTGCTGCTGCCTGTATCTCTGGGTGACCTTGGGCAATCTCTCAGATTCTTCTCCTAAAGAATGTAATATTGTTAATAAAGAACCATGTGATCTGTCTTGCCCATAGTAAGTACTCAAAAAAAAATTGTTGATGATTTCTTGATTGAGAGGCAGAGCTTAGATTCCCAGTATTGAAAAGAGCAGATCTTATTTATAGTGTTAAATATTCAGTTCAGGATTGTTTATACATTAACGAAGAGTAAAAAGGAATTTGACTTAGTTCTTCAGGTTTTAGTCTTAGACATGCAAAATCCTACTCATTAATACAAGTAAAAATGCAAATGATGCCACACTGCATTCTGAAGGAACTGTAAAGATGTATAAGAAATAATCTCTGATCTCAAGGATCTTACAGACTAGTAATGACTTGTTACAACACTTCTGACACATTTTAAAAGATTTAATTCAAAAAATAATTAAGAGGGGCCAGTTCCATGGCCTAGTGGTTAAGTTCGGTGCTCTCTGCTTCGGCGGCCCAGGTTCAGTTTCTGGGCGCAGACCTATACCACTCGTCAGCTATAATGTGGCAACAACCCACAAACAAAATAGAGGAAGATTGGCACAGATGTTAGCTTGGGGTGAATCTTTCTAGGCAAAAAAAAAAAAAAAAAGAAAGAATTACGAGTACTCACCTTGTACAAGACATGGTAAAAAATAATAACTATTGAAGTGTCCTAAATAATGTCTCTGATATATTGTGATTATCAATTTTTGTCTTCATTTTTAAAAAGTCAAGTTTTACAAGATGTATTTATACTCTAAATAACATGCTTGTACAGTATGCATCGCATAACGATGTTTCAGTCAATGATGGACTGCGTATACGATGGTGGTCCATGAGATTATAATGGAGCCGAAACATTCCTATTGCCTAGTGACGTCGCAGCCACTGTAAAGTTGTAGCACAACGCATTGCTCGTGTCTTAGTGGTGATGCTTGCGTAAACAAACTTACTGCGCTGGCAGTTGTATAAAAGTATAGCACACACAATTATGTACAGTACGTAATACTTGACAATGATGACAAATTACTGTGTTACTGATTTATGTATTTACTATATTTTATCATTATTTTAGAGTGTACTCTTTCTACTTATAAAAAAAGTTTACTGTGAAACAGTATACTGTGTTACACTGGCCGCAGCCTCATACATCTTGTGTTTACCGCATCTCTTGATTGCATCTCTTTCTCTTGTGCTTGATTTAATCTCATGTTCTGTTCATCGTGGCCCCTAACTGTACAAAATCCACTGCTAATGTTGCCAGTAAGAGGCCATGTGGAAGGATTGACCTGGAAACAAAGTTAAAAGTGACTAAGGACTATGATGGTGGAAAATTAGTGATGGTTATTGCTCCCTAGCCAGACATGTCCCATTCCACCGTAGCTAAGATCTTGAAAAACAAGAACAACATGATGGAAGCTGTTAAAGAATCTGCTTCATTGAAGACAATGAGACTAACAAAAATTAGAGAAGGGCCTATATCAGACATGGAGAAGCTTCTAATGACCAGGATTGAAGATCAGACACAGAAGCATATCCCTCTCAGCACCATGATAATCACGGCCAAAGCAAAAAGTTTCTTTGCGTTGTTGAAAGAAAAGCTGGACCCGCCTACGATGTTGATTTTATTGCCAGCTCTGGGTGGTTTAAACGATTTAAGAATCATTATTCTCACATAATGTAGAAGTGAGTGGTGAGTCTGCAAGTGCTGAAATGAAGGCAGCTGAAGAATTTTTGGAAACTCTAGGTAAGCTGGTTAGGGAGAAAAATTACTTGCCAGAGCAAATATTCAATATAAATGAAACCTCCCTATTCTGGAAATGGATGCCTGAAAAGACTTTCATCCATAAGGAGGCCAAGTCAATGCCAGGTTTCAAGGCTTTTAAGGACAGGATAACGGTCTTGCTTGGGGACAATGTTGCAGGCTGCAAATTGAAACCTTTTGTGGTCTGGGATAGTGAGAATCCCAGGGCCTTCAAGCAAGAGAAAAGGAAACTACAAGAGAAGAAAAACAAGAATGCCCAAGAAAATTCACAGTGAAGAGTCTAGCAAAAGCTTTTGCAGACCTCAACAAGCTTCTTAAAAAGTTTGAAAACATGGATCCCAATACTGAAGGGTTTTTATCTGCTTACAAGCAAGTCCAGATGAAAAAAAGAAACAAATCAGGCAAACCACCACGGACATATTTCTGAAAAGAGTGCCACCTCCTCAAGAAGAGCCTCAGGCAGGTTCTTTCAGGAGGTGTTCCAGAAGAAGTCCTTGTTATCATAGGAGATGACAGCTCCACGCATGTTATTGCCCCTGAAGACCTTCCAGTGGGACAAGATGTGGACGTGGAAGACAGTGATATTGATTATCCTGACCCTGTGTAGGTCTAGGCTAATATGTTTGTGTCTTAATGTTTAACAAAAGTTTAAGAAGTAAAAAAAATTTTTAAATAGAAAAAAATCTTATGGAATAAGGATATAAAGAGAAAATATTTTTGTACAGCTGTGCTATATGTTTGTGTTTTAAGCTGTGCTATAAAAGAGTCAAAAAGTTTAAAAAAATTAAAAATTTTATAAAGTAAAAAGGTCACAGTAAGCCAAGGTTAATTTATTATTGAAGAAAGAAAAATATTTTTTTGTAAATTTAGTGTAGCCCGTATTCAGTGTTTATAAAGTCTGCAACAGTGTACAGTAATGTCCTAGGCCTTTGCATTCTCTCACTCACTGAGTCACCCAGAGCAGCTTCCAGTCCTGCAAACTCCGTTAGTGGTAAGTGCCCTAGACAGGTGTACCATTTTTTATCTTTTACACCATATTTTTACTGTATCTTTTCTATGTTTAGATACACAAATACCATTGTGTTACGATTGCCTACACTATTAAGAATACTAACATGCTGTACAGGATTGCGGCCTAGGAGCAATTGGGCTATAGCATGTAGCCTAGGTGTGTAGTAGGCTATACCATCTAGGTTTGTGTAAGTACACGCTATGATAGTCACACAATGAAATCACCTAATGACTCATTTCTCAGGATATATCCCTGTCATTAAGTGACACATGACTGCATTGCTACTTCATGTTATTTTACTTGTAAGCATTCTCTATTGTCTTTCCTCACTCACCACAACTAAACACATACATACACAGCCAGTTCCCCTTCCTCATTATCACAATATAGTGATTAGATAAATATATAGTATTTCTATTATTATGACCACAGTTATGTACTGCATAAGGACATTTCAGTCAACGATGAACTGTATATACGATGGTGGTCCCATATGATTAGCACCCTATACTTGTGTGTAGTAGGTTATTCCACCTAGTTTTGTGAAAGTATTATGGGGGAGGAAGAAATTTTCCTCTACCCTTCTAGGTTCTTCTGGCTAGTCTAAGAATTAAATCGACATGAGATGGATTAACAAGAGAAAAACAAACTAAAGTTTAATAAGTTGTATATGTGGGAAAAACCCAGGAAAACTGAGTAACTCACCAAAATGGCTGAAGCCCTCACCTTAAATACCATCCTCAGCTAAAGACCAAAGAACATGTTGAGGTGGGTAGAGTCAGGGACTTCAAAGAGAAGGAAGGCAATTCACAGGAAGGTAAAAAGGAGCAAATATTTGGAAAACAAGTGTCTTTTCAGCCACACAGAAACAGAATAACACAGAGGAAAGCCCAACAAATGGGGTTGTCTAGGTTCCTCCCTGTCTACTACCTAGTTCATGTTATGCTAAGGTGATAGCTTCCCTCCTGAGACAGGTGTTTTTATCTGAATTCTTTTTGTCAGTTAAGGGGGAGGTAACAAGAAAAACTATGTGAGTCTCTTGTTTCTTGAAAATAATCGGCCAAGAACATACAATGCAGAAAGGAAGGTCTCTTCAATAAATGGTGTTGGGAAAACTGGACAGCCACATGCAAAAGAATGAAAGTAGATCATTATCTTACATCGTACACAAAAATTAACTCAAAATGGATTAAAGATTTGAATGTAAGACCTGAAACCATGAAACTCCTAGAAGAAAACACAGGCAGTAGACTCTTTCATGTCAATCTTACTGGTATCTTTTCGAATATCATGTCTACTCAGGCAAGGGAAACAAAAGAAAAAATTAAAAAATGCAACTACATCAGACTAAAAAGCTCCTGCAGGGCAAAAGAAACAATCAACAAAATGAAAAGACAACCCACCAACTGGGAGAAAATATTTGCTAATCATATATCCAACAAGGGGTTAATTTCCAAAATATATAAAGAACTCATACAACTCAACAACAAAAAAATGAACAAGCTGATCAAAAAATGGGCAGAGGACATGAACAGACATTTTTCCAAAGAAGATACACAGATGGCCAACAGGCACATGAAAAGATGTTCAACATCACTAATTATCAGGGAAATGCAAATCAAAACTACAAGGAGATATCACCTCACACCTGTCAGAATGGCCATAATTAACAAGACAAGAAATAACAGGTGTTGGAGAGGATATGGAGAACAGGGAACCCTCATACACTGCTGGTGGGAATGCAAACTAGTGTAGCCACTATGAAAAACAGTATGGAGATTTCTCAAAAAGATTAAAAATAGAAATACCATATGTTTCAGCTATTCCACTACTGTGTATTCATCCAAAGAATATGAAATCAATAGTTCAAAAAGATATATGCATCCCTATGTTCATCTCAGCATTATTCACAATAGCCAAGACATGGAAGCAACTCAAGTGCCCATCAACAGATGAAGAGATAAAGAAGATGTGGTACACACACACACACACACACACACACACACACACACACACAATGAAATACTACTCAGCCATAAAAAAGACAAAATTGTGTCATTTGCAACAACATGGATGGACCTTGAAGGTATTATGCTAAGTGAAATAAGTCAGACAGAGAAAGACAAATACTAGATGATTTCACTCCTATGTGGAAGATAAACAAACACATAGATACAGAGAACAGATTGGTGGTCACCAGAGAGGAAGGGGATGGGGGGAGGGCAAAAGGGGTAAAGGGACACAGATGTATGATGATGGATAAAAACTAGACTATTGGTGGTGAACATGATGCAGTCTATACAGAAACTGAAATATAATAATGTTCACCTGAAATTTACACAATGTTATAAGCCAATATGATCTCAATAAAATAATTTTGTTAAAGTATAAAATGAAAAGTAAAAATCTTAAAAAAATAATGATAATATAATCAGCCTAAAATAACCCTCACGTTAAAGAGACACATTTTGGGGTGGCAAGTTTGGTTCCCTGTCAGTATACTCTATGATGTTCACACAACAACTAAATTGCCTAACGACACGTTTCTCAGAACATATCCCTGTCTTTAAGTGACTGTATATATCCTTTCAGAATAGAGTGATGTAGTCAACTATGACAACTTTTCCTTTCCTGCAAAACGTTTTGCTTTCCCTGGAGTTAATAATTTGTGTGTGTGTTTAATTAATTTTCTAAACCCTAATTCAATCAAACTCTGCCAGTTTAAATTTATATGATATATTCTATCAGTTTCATCTTCCTAAATATTTCTGTCCCAGGGCCTCTGACTTAACCCAACTTGGACTTGTTGCATGAGCTATTATCTTAGGATCTCCCTTGGCAAATATCTTGGAGATTCCTATCACTTCTCTCCTAGATAGATCTCCTGTTTTGATGGAACACAACCTTCAGTAACTCTTCATGAGAAAGGATAGATGGGAAGTAAATTTTTTGAGACTTGCATGTCTGAAATGTCTTTCTTCCCTCTACATGCATACTGGGTATAGAATTCTAGGTTGGAAATAATTTTCCTTCAAAATTTTGATGCCGTTTCACCGTTGCTTTCTGCCGTCCTATTGCTACTGAGGAGTCAAAAGACCTTCTGATTCTTGATCCTTTGTAAGAGACCTCTTTTTTTCTTTTTGGAAATTTGTAGAATCTTCTCTTTCTCTCGAGTGTCTTGAAAGTTCATAGTGATATGTCTGGGTGTGGGTTTTTTTCATTCCTGGTGCTATACATTCAGTGAGATCTTTCAATTTGAAAACTCATGAGCTTCAGTTCTGGGAAATTTTTGTAAATTATCCTGTTAATACCTTCTCAATTGTTTTCTTATTTCTCTCTCTCTGGAACTCATATTGTTCAGATGTTGGATCTCTTGAACTTATTCTCTGGATTTTTCTTTCTCCTCTCTTATTTTCTAGCTCTAGGTCTTTTTGCTCTACTCTCTGGAAGATTTCCTCAACTGGATCTTCCAACTCTTCCTCTGAGTTTTGGCATTTATGATACCATAATTTTAATTCCAAAGATTACATTTTGCTATCTGAATATTGTTTTTATGTGGCATCTTGTTTCATGAATGTAATATCTTCTCTTGTATTTATGTTTTTTTCTTCTTGCCTAGTTGCTATTTCCTCAAATTTTCTTTCTTGTATTTATTCATTTTGGCTTTTATCTTTCTTTATAGAATTTCCTGAACTTTTTGGTATTCAATTGTTTGTTCATATTTAAGAGTTGGACACTAAAAGCTGATCGAAAGCTCTGAGCATATGTCAACTCTGAGGTTTGCTGTAAAGTGATATGGCTGGGTCATTTGTTGAGGAACCCCCATTGGTATCTTTAGTTTTCTTTGTGGACTGGTCTGATCTCCAGGGAAAGATCTTCCAATCTCCTGCCTAGAGGATCTAGGCCTGACTGCCAGGATCTTAGAATCAAATATGATAAGAGGACTTAGGATTCAGCATTCAGCATACACTCACATTCCTCCATGTTTGGTGCAGTACTCCACATTCAACTGTGGCTGAGAGACTGTTTTACCCTCTCCAAAGAAGTCTCTAGTCCTTTGTGGGGGCAGGAGGTAAGTAATCCATCAGCAGCGTGGAGTGAGAGACAAGATTTAGCTATCTGCTTCTTCATTATCTTTCAACTAACCTTCCTTTTTTAACACTCCCCCCACTTTTATTTCCATTACCAGAGGTACTTGGTCCTGCTAATTCTTGGCATTTTAAGCATTTCTGCAATGCAAATCAGTTTAGTTCTTGGCTTTCCCCCTGCCAGTTTAGGAGTCCACTTTCTCTGGGCTGCTGTCAGTAACCAACCATCTATCTGCTTCATAGCCTCAGAAATGTTGTTGATTTTGTTTCTTCTCCTGTTTTCTAGATTGTCAGTTTATGGCATTAAGAATTTTTTTTCGTAAGTTTTAGCGGAGTTTCAGGAAGGAGCAAAATTAGTTGCATGTGTTCCCTTTTACTGAGAACCCTCAATTTATTTTGGAGAGACTAATGAATCAAAGGCATTTAATCAAAACCAGAGCCATCAGAGAGAAGCCATCAAAGGCTAACATAGCTCTACTCTTGTTCCAGCAGGCCCTTATGAAAGGGAAAAGATGACATGCTACTCCATACAAAATTGGAGGGCCATTAAAATATGGGTAGGATGAAGCACAATACTAATCAATGAAATGTTTCCTTCCACGATATTGATTTAGACTGTACTATTAGTATAAATTAATACCACTTGCTTTTTCATGAATATACTTTATTTTTAGAGCAGTTTTAAGTTTACAGAAAAATTGTATGGAAAGTACAGAGAGTTCCCAAATACCCCCTCTCCACCCCCTCACAGTTTCTCCTATTATTAACATCTTGCATTAGTGGAGTACATTGTCACAACTGAGGAACCAACATTGAAACCACTATTAAAGATCATGGTTTAGATTAGTGTTCATTTTTTTGTGTTGTACAGTTCTTTGGGTTTTGAAAAATGCATAATTTCATGTAACCAGCATTACAGTATCATACAGAATAGTTTCACCACCATAAAAATCCCCTTTTCTCCCCCTATTCATTCCTCCTTTTTTCTCTCTCTTCCAAATCACTGGCAACCACTGATCTTTTCACTCTCTCCACAGTTTTGCCTTTTCCAGAATGTTGTATAGTTGGAATCAAACAGTAGGAAGCCTTTTCAGACTGGCTTCTTTCATTTAGCAATGTGTGTTTAAGGTTCCTCCGTATCTTTTCATGGCTTGATAGCTTATTTCTTTTCATTGCTGCATAATAATCCACTGCCTGGATGTACCAGTTTGTTTATCCATTCACCTATAGAAGGATATCTTACTTGCTT
Organism: Tapirus indicus; assembly: GCA_031878705.1. Classification (NCBI taxonomy): domain Eukaryota; kingdom Metazoa; phylum Chordata; class Mammalia; order Perissodactyla; family Tapiridae; genus Tapirus; species Tapirus indicus. The sequence goes on from CM062922.1 coordinate 85,094,984, forward strand.
CCAAGTTTTGGCAATTACGGATAAAGCTGCTGTGTACATTTGTGAACAGGTTCTTGTGTGGACATAGTTTTCAACTCATCTGGGTAAATACGTAGGACACAGTTGCTGGATTAGATGGTAAGACCATGTTTAGCTTTTTAGGAAACTGCTAAACTGGCCTTCAAAATGACTGTACCATTTTGCATTCCCACCAGAAATGAATGGGAGTTCCTGTTGCTCCACATCCTTGTCAACATTTGGTGCTGTCAGTGTTTTGGATTATAGCCATTCTAATAGGTACGTAGTAGTATCTCAGTGTTGTTTTAATTTGCAATTCCCTAATGACGTATGATGTTGAGTATCTTTTTACACATGCTTATTTGTCATCTGTATGTCTTCTTTGGTGAGATGTCTGTTCAGATTTTTTGCCCATTTTTTTCATGTGTTCTTTGTTTTCTTATTGTTGAGTCTTAAGGGTTCTTTGTATACCATGGATGAGTCCTTTATCAGACATGTGTTTTGAAAATATTTTCTCCCAGTAGGTGACTTATCTTTTTATTCTCTTAACAGTGTCTTTCATAGAACAGTCTTTAATTTTAACGAAGTCCAACTTGTCAATTTTTTCTCTCATGGATGGTGCTATCTAAAAAGTCATCACCAAACCCAAGGTCATCTAGATTTTCTTCTACGTTATCTTCTAGAAGTTTTATAGTTTTATATTTTACATTCAAGTCTGTGATCCATTTTGAGTTAATTTTGGTGAAAAGTGTAAAATCTGTGTCTAGATTCATATTTTTTGCATGTGCATGTCCAGTTGTCCCTGTACCATTTGTTGAAAAACTATTCCCTTTCCATTGAATTGCCTTTGCTCCTTTGTCAAAGATCTGTTGGCTATATTTGTATGAGTCTGTTTCTGGGATCTCTACACTATTCCATTGATCTATTTATCTATTCTTTCATCAATACCACACTGTCTTGATTACTGTAGCTTTATAGTAAGTCTTAAAGTCAGGTAGGGTCAGTCCTCAAACTTTGTTCTTCTTCAAAATTGTGTTGGCTATTCTGAGTCTTTTGCCTCTCCATATAGACTTTGGACTCAGTTTGTCAGTATCCACAGAGCAACTTTTTGGGATTTTGATTAGGATCACTTTGAATCTATAGATCAAATTGGGAAGAACTGACATCTTGACAATATTGGATGTTCCTATCCAGGATCATGGAATATCTCCCCATTTACTTAGATCTTTTATTTCTTTCATCACAGTTTTGTAGTTTTCCTCATATAGATCTTATACATATTTTGTTAGATTTATACCTAAGTATTTCTCCCTCTCTCGGTCTCTTTTTTTGGTGCCAAAATAAATGATATTTTGTTTTTGACTTCAAAATCCAATTGTTCCTGGTATATAGAAAAGGAATTGACTTTTGTACATTAACTTTGTATCCTGCATCTTGCTATAATTGCTTATTAGTTTCATGAGGGTTTTTTGTTGTTGTTGATTCTTTGGGATTTTGTACATAGACAGTCCTGTCATCTGTGACAAAGACAGTTTTATTTCTTCCTTCCCAATGTGCATACATTTTATTTCTTTTCCTTATCTTATTTCATTTGCTGGGACTTGATGTTGAATAGAATGGGGAGAAGAATCCTGATTTTGAAAGAGGTTGCATAAGTAATTTAATCCGTCCCCTAATTAGAGAAACCGGCACAGCTACAACTCATACTGTGGAAATATCAAAAAGACAATCTGAACAGAAGACTCCACATGCACCACTGGCATGGAAGCAGGAGACTCTTATTCCTGAACTCCTCTTCACCACCACTCCCAAGGTTCCAAGCATGACTTATGTGGCATTGAACAACATTATATATCTAGGTGAGGCCTCAAGCATGCTACTTCAAAATAAATGGCTCAAACTTGGGGAATTTTATCCAGAGGGAGGGATTATGGAAGATTTGTCCAGGAAATGAAATCTCTTTCTATGAGTAGGAGAAGGAAAATGTGTCTATTTTCCAAATAGACAAGTAAAGAAAAACAATATCCCACTTAGTGGACTATGCCTTAGAAGAGTATGAAACTGGCAGGAGGTGACTTATAGATAACATGACCATACAAACAAGTTTGCCTGAGGTAATTTTTGCCTGCTGTCTGGGTGTAATTATTAATAGTGTCCCTTTTATTATCAAAATTGTCTCAATTTGGAAGATAAATTATACAGTCACTCTACTCATAGGGGAAGTGGGAACAGTGAAAAAGACCCCATATGTTCAGGGAGTTCTCCAGAGAACCCTCTGCTTACTAATATAGGCTATAAGATACCCCATTCTTTAAAAGGAAAGAAGGGAGAGACCATACAGTTTGATTAAACATTCATACGTGCATTAATATCAGGCCTTCCTGGAATCAGAGATGCTATAGCCATAGTTGCTCAAATAACTGTCAGAGGCTTTTAAGTTATCAAATAGCTTTCAAGCTAGAATATCTCAAATCTCCCTGCTCCCTTTCACCCTGTCTGGAAGGTCCCTCTGAATTTAGAAGACCCTTTCTGGTCTTTGAGGAAATTTCCATGCTGTGAGGAGCCAAATGTAGCAATAATCTGGTCCGGACCACAGGAAGACCCCTAGATATGTAAATGATCTAATAGCTTATGTTTGGAACTTGGTCACAACATTTTTTCCCATTCAGGGCCTCCTTCCTGTTACAATTCTGAATAGTGATAAGAATCCTCAGTGGGAGGAAGTACCTAATCAATGATAGAAAAAGTCAATCAACAAATAATTTTTGAGCTACTTTTATGTAGGGAGTCCTTGGGTATGTTGTCCTTGGGTACAAAAGCTAGTGATATAGTCAAATAATAGCTATATTAGGTAATTGCTGACAAAGACCATATTGCACATATAAATATTATTGTGGAAGTACAAAATAACCTGCTAATTTATGCCATTTAGAAATTAAGCCCAAAAAGAGCTAGAGAAGAAAAAGCTGAATTTTTTGAATAAGTGTTGGAAGAGATTTGGTCAACGGCACAGATTCTTTGTGGAAGGGGCGGGTAGTGGAGTAATGATAATACCTTTGAAGTACTCAAATTAAAATAGTACCTCTCAGGTTAATTTGGTGTTTTGAAAAAAAGTAACAACAGGAAATAGAGTTGTACTATTTATGAACTAACATAAATCCAGCCCTGTTGAAGGAAATAAAAGAAGGAACCAAAGTAGGAGGGCCATGAGATATTTTTTTTAAGGGAGATTGGAAGGAGAACCAACTAGATCTTCTAGAAACTAAAAATGTCATAACTGAAATGAAAAATCTAATGGGAAAATTACTTACTTTAGCTGATACTCATTTATAAAAAGATCTTCATGACTATGTCACAGGATTGTTTGGTAAATGTAAAAATAATGCATTTTAATCTCAGTTCTCAATTGTAGGCAATAGAAATCAACTTTGCCTGATTCAAATAGAAAAAGACTTTGTTGAAAGGGTATTGGATAACTTACAGAATTTCCTGGAGAACTGGAGAACCAGACTCTGGGCTACATAGCCTTAAGTGATGCTCATAATAACACCTCAGAACTGGTACAGTGAGGGCACAGTTCTTGCTGACACAAAGTGCTATTGGTGACAATCTGCACCACCAATACTTCTAACACCAGACACTGCATCATCAACAGACAAATCTGCCACTGTGCTCCAGGGAGTCGATCTTTCTGCAATCTCCCCTGAGAGTTCCTCATGGTCCCAGAGAGAGTTCTTTTGGTCCCCAACCGCTAGCATCTGCTAAAAAGTTTCAAGAGGGTGCCTCTGATTGGTGCCATAAATGCAAAGGAGTCTGGGAAAGCAAGTATCTGGAATAGTCAGCTTTTCTAATGGAAGACAGGAACCCCGTATATATACAAAAGGAACTTCAAATACTGAGAAGCCCAAAAGAAAAAACAAATGTTACTGTAATCCACTCTTATAACTGCCCAATAGAAGCAAACACACTCCTTCCCATCCTTATACCATTAAGTACTTCTTCTCAATATACTGCAACATATCCTTCAACAACTGAAAACATGTTCACCCTCTCCCCACAATGGAGACATCTTTAGTTAGTGCAAGGGTTAATAAATAGTGGTAAACTATTTTCCGTAAGCTGTTTCTATAAAGTTGTGTTGGAGCACAGCCACACCCATTTGTTTATATATTGTCTATAGCCACTTTTGTTCTACAATGGCAAAGTTGCATAGTTACAACAGAAACTGTATGTCTCACAAAGCCTAAAATAGTTACTATCTGACCTTTCACAGAAAAAGTTTACCAACTACTGAATTAGTGCATCCAGCTTCATGTCCATGATTTCTGAGTCATGTCCATCATTCCTCTAATCCTATCATTATCCCATCACAGTATTCGGTAATCTCTGGACTAAATTATAAAGACAAACACCAACAATACATCCAATATAAAATAGTGGGGAAAATAGAGAGAAAATATTTATAAATACTCTTAAAAGATAAATATATAAATTTATTAATTAATTCAACAATTATTTATTGAGCACTTACCATGTGCACTTTTCTATGCAATGGAGTTACAGCAATGGACAAATGTTCTATATAGAGTGACAGGCAATAAATATTATCCCAACTATCTAATGGATGGGAGAAGAAAATATATGGAAGAGCAGGAGAGTTTCCATTTTAAACAGGGTAACCAGAGAAGGCCTTGTTGAGAAATTGACATTTGAGTAAAGACCTAAAAGAGATGATGAGATGAGAGGACATATGCAGACATCTGGGGAAGAACAAGGGGAACAGCAAGTGCTGAGGTCCTGAGGAAGAAAAACAGTGATGGTGAGAGTAGTGGAATATGAGATCATAAGGGTTAGAGAGGGCCAGACGATGTAGAGTCATAAGGTCATTCTAAAAATTTTGACTTTTACTGTGACATGACACAGAGGGGAGAAAATACAGGCCTATGCTACAGTTCTTGTTCCTGAAACTGGTCATGAGACCATAGGAGGTATTTATGACTCTCCTTCTTTGCTGCTGACTCCATGTTCTCTTTGCCATTAGCCAGCTAGTCTCACCTGACGGGTGACTCATCCTTCATTCCTGAAAGTTCTGAGCCTTTGGTGGCCCTGCCTGTATAGTTTGCTTTAGTTTTCCATTACCTTATATCTGAATATGCCAATAACAGAAGGAGCCCCAAATGATCACCTGGGTTCTGTCTCTACTACTCCTGCCCCCATTTTGTAGCAGCAATCCTATTTTCCTCTGATGTTTAAAATCAGTTACCTCAATAAACCACCATAATTATCTTTTTTGCCACTTGGGCCAGTGGTAAAAGGAACCTGAAATGCCCAGATAGGAGTCTGAATTTCAAATTCAATGGAATTGCTGTTGTATTCCCTGGTCAAAGCATTCTTCTCTTGCTTTCTCAGACTACTAAATAATCAGAGCTCTGAGCTGCAGAGACAGGAAGCAAAAACATTTTGAGCAGACTATTATGTGTTCATTTAGAAAATGTTCATCAACAACTGGGATGTACTCTTTACAAATATCAATGTTATAAAGTAAAAATAAAGAAGCTGGGAACTGTTCTAGATTTCAAAACCTTAAGAAACATGACAAGTCAGTGCAATGCATAATCCTTGATTGGGTGCTGTATCAAATTTTTAAAAATAGCTATAAAATATATTATTGGGACAATTGAGGAAATTTAAATATAGGCTGAATATATACACCAATGTTAATTATCCTGAGTGTGATAATTACATTGTGGCTATGTATTTTATGTATCATAGCTGATGCATGTTGAGTTATTTAGGAGTGAAGTGTTATGATGTCTACAACCTACCCTCAAATGGAATCAGCAAAAAAAGATTGTGTGTGTGTGTGTGTGTGTGTACACGTGTGTGTGTGGATAGTACAACTGAAAGGGAAATAAAGCAAATGTGACAAAATGTTAACAATTAGTGAATCTAGGTGTTTATGAGCTCACTCAGCAAATACTTGGGTGGATGGGGAAAGAGGCTGACTGACGTCTATAGTATCAATCATTTCATCTATCTGATTATTTGAGATCTTCATTTGAAGTAGGCATCTGTTGGTGAGTATTCTCAAGGGACACAAATATTTGAACATTGTGGGCCCATTCTGAGAAATCTTTCCTCATACCACTTTTCAAAAACTTCTTATCAGCAACTCTTCCATCATTTTACTCTCAAGTCCTTGACCATTCATCAGGACTATTAGTTATTGCCCATGAATCAGTATACATACTTATCTTATGTCACCTCTTCTTCTTGGCAAAGTGAACAATGCAATGTCCTGCTTAAAGTTTAATTTATGGGGGTGGGAAGGATTCTTCCTTCCATTGTCCTTCAGGATCACCTCTGAATGGAGCTGTAGCCTAGTCCTCCCTAAAACCAGACTCATATATCCAACTGAAGACATGTCCACTTGGATGAATGATAGATATCTCACACTTAATTTGTCCAAAATTAAGCCTCTGATCTGTTCTTCTGGCTAAATGGAACTGTAAGCCCTCTGGTTGGTGCCAGTAAAACCTAAATAGCTGTAAACTGGGCTGGTACTTTTTTTTCTCCTCAGTGAACGATCATAGAGAATTCCACATGAAGCCCTTGGTATGAGGAAGAAGCAGCAGAAAAAATGCTGCAAATGTGAGCCATCTGCACATGTCACTTACTTGTACTTTGCTTGCTCATGGCCCTACATATACTGCTTCCACTTCACAACGGAATGCTGCTGAGAATGTCAGACTTTATGGTTAGATAGATCATACAACCCCTGGTTCATGGAGGGCTCCTCAGAATTTATGGGCCCCTGGTATCTTATGGTCAGGTGTTCAGTCTCTACCAGAGACTAGTATCAAAACAAGAGTTGCTTGTCAAAAATACAATAGTTACTTGCCCCAAAGGGCATAGTTTCTCTCCTAAACCATAGGGTGCCTCCATTTTGATTCTCCTATTAGAACTTGCCATCAACTCCATACAGCTCCTGGGCCTACCTTGATCAGCTAGAGAAACTTCTCTTGCTCTGGGGTCCTCTCAAAACTGAGAACCTTTGGGTTAACCTGAAAATGGGTCAGAGCAGCATACTCATGTGGTACCTGTTGTCTCCAAAACACAACAGGACTCACCAAGCATTGTGTCTCTTTCTTGGTGGTAGGGAGAGTAGCAACCTGATCTTCATTTTAGAGGGAATATCCCAATTTATCCAGGCTGAAGTGCAAGTAGTTCTGAACCAATGGTGTCCAAAGTATGGTTGATTATAATGTTAGACAGAGAATGTGCCAAGGTTTGTTAGAAGAATCACAGTAGGACTTTGAAGCAAAACAAATCTATGACCTCTTATTTAAAATGATATGATATATAAAATATAATAAAAATTTATTTATATATCTACATAATACATATGTATAATTTTTTTTAGAAATAGCCTGTCGTTTGCTATTGATCCCTGGTGGATACTGAGTACATGCCCATGAGATACTTGGTATCCATCATGAACTTAAAATTATCTAACTAGACATAAAGTCAACAGCATACCGTCATCAATGGAAACAATGTAAACAAGACTACACCCAAGCAGGTCCCAAAGTCACAAGGAAGGTATACATACAGGTGGCTCACATGCTCAGCATGCCTTTTCTGACTTCACTGCCTCACCTCCCATATCCCACTTCTGTGGTCTTGTGGGTACTTTCTTGTGATCACTTGCCTGAGGAGGAAAAAAAAAACCAACCGAGTTTGTAGAAAGCTCTGTGCAATACGGTAGCTCTGCCCTAAATGGATTTCTGTGACATTCAGCTCCATTTAGCTGAACCCTGAGGGACAGTAGAAAAGAGATATCATCCCTGTGGGAAAACCTTCAAGAACTATAACTCAATGGGTATTCTGCTCCTTGGAACTGAAAATGTCTTACATGATATGAATTTTCCATACAACATTGCTTCAGACAAAAGAAGTCTGTGAGTAAATAGTCTGACACTCATTGGATTTACAGGTCTTGTCTTGCACCCCATCACCCAGATGCAGTTGGTGCTGATATAGAACAGTGACATGGCTATTGAAAACTCAGTTATATTGCCAGCTGGAGGACCATGCTATATTGACGTGTGAAGTTGGCGTGTGGTCTTACAGGATGAGGTAAATGCTCTAACCTTTGACTAATATATGGTGTACTTTCTCCTCTCCAGGAACCAAAGGAGTGGAAATGGGGTTATGCCTCCCACAGTTTAACCAAATGGCTCTTGCACAAAGTGTTTATTTCCTGTCCCCATGACTTTGGACTTTGCTCATTTAGTAGTTATAACAATTAAGATAGGACTACATCCATCAGAGATACAAAAATTTTGTAGAGTGGACAAGTAGAAATGTCTTTTAATCAGAAAATAAAAGATCACAATTTAGATGAGAAGACTAAAACAGCAGTTTGAGAGTCATCAGGTATCAGATGTGAAGGTGTAAGAGTAGATTAATCCTTTGAAAGAGAGTGCAGACTGAGCAGCCAGCCAAAGACTGTGCCCTGGGAAATCCTGCAGTCAGAGGCTGGAAGGAATGGGAACAGGGTGATGCAATCACAATAAAAATCAATGAGGCATTTCTAGTTTTAAATAGTATTTGACTAGCAGCCCTTGACTCAGCCTTTCCTAACTGCTGCCTAAAACACATAAAAAGACAAAGAAAAATGATAAAATTCATACTGAGGCAGAGCATAAAAAATGATAGGCTGCTTATTTCCAGGAAGACTTACCCCAATTTATGAGGCTGATGGAGTTGGACTCAGAAAAACAACTGATGGCCAACCCATACTTTGCTTCATGGTACAGAATAGATCCACCCATTTAAAAGAAAGTAGGAAGTCTGAGCATCTTCCCCCACTGTTGGCTTGCTGACTCAGAAAGCCAAGGTCCATACAGAGCTGCAAACTAAGTAACTGGCCCTCTTTTGCCTCCAAAATCTAAAATCCTGCCTTTTGGTTATAGTACTATTAGAGGCTATCATCTTTCTGTGTGTATCTGGAGACTGCAACTTCCAAAATTCAGTGGGGAAGGATGAGGTTGGGATGGAGAGGCAAGAGGTGGTCCATTGTGCCCTGGCAGATTTTTCCCTATGAACAAAGTCTACAGGCAGAGTGCTGGTTACAGTGTTTGCTGAGCTGATAGCAGATCATGAATTCCATTGGTTTTGTTTGTCAGAGAATCAGTTAGTTCCAATCTCTCAGGCAGAGACATTAGGACCACAATGTCCTATCACAGTACAGCAGAGCCATGTAAGAAAACACACTGGGAATTACTCTGGACATGGGTATATCGATCTGGCCTCTAGTTAGAGATCTGAGAGTGGAGCCAAAGGAAATCTATGTGGTCTGCCTGGATATGTGATGGGTATACTGGATGTAGATGAAAGTATAAAGAGGGGGAAAACTGACTTAAGGTCTTAATAATTCCCTTCAAATCCAGCACTGTGGAAAGCTATCCTATGCTTCTATGTTTTATTTCCTCAGGCTAATATTCTTGGCTCTGTCTCCAGAACCAACTAGCTAAGGTCAATCTTGCCCAACAACCTTTGAAAAAGATCCACTTCTTGAGTTCACCTTTCCCCCACAGATTTTATGTTTCAGATTATTGTTTGCTTCTCAAGGCTGCTTGGTGAGGCTCTTAGACTTGGGCTCGCCTTTGCTCCCTACCCACAGCTGGTGGCCAGTACTGCCTACTGGTATACAACTTGACCCAAATCCTTGGAACCCTGGTCCATATCAGACACCTAAGCCCTCTTCTTGCCCAAGAGAGATATAAATAATAATATAGCGAAAGGAAAAGGAATATAATCCAGAATATTCAGAAGATTTACTTATCTCTGAAAATGATTTTCATTTAGAAAACCATTTGACATCCTCAATGAGAAAGCAAGAAGTTATGGCCTGTACAAAACAGAATCAGAAGGACCAAAGAAGATGAGATGAAACACAAACTGAGAATTGTTTGTCTGAGGAGTAACTCAGAAGAATTTAGACAGAAATAACGGTAAATCAAAGACAAATTGAGTAAAAATGTCTGGACCTAAAAGAAGGCTTAAAAATACAGAAAAATGGGGGCCATCCCTGTGGCCTAGTGGTTAAGTTTGGCACACTCCACTTTGGCAGCTCAGGTTCGGTTCCCAGGAGTGGACCTAGATCACTTGTCAGCTGCTGTGCTGTGGCAGCAACCCACATGCAAAGTGGAGGAAGATTGGCACAGATGTTAGCTCAGGGCAAATCTTCCCCAAGCAAAAAGAGGAAGATTGGCAACAGAAACTACGTCAGGGTGAATCTTCTTCAGCAAAAAAAAAACAGAGAAGAATGGGACATGAAATTAATGGAAAAAGACCTATGTCTAGATATATCCTGGAAAAACATTGGATACCAAGGATTTTATAAGCATTCAAGCAGACTAAAACAGTTTACTTATAAACAACCAAAAATCGGGTAGTCCTCATTTAGAGCTTCCACTGTAACAGAGTTTGTAACAAAATTTGGAGGGATAAAATTTGAAATCCAAGCTATTGTTTAAGTGTAAACCAATGTGTTTATGTGTGATGGCAAGAGAAAAACATGAGAGGCTTCAGAAAAATAATACCATTCATGTTCACTTCCTTAAAGAAATCTTGAGTATACATTCAGCTAAGAAAGAAATCAAAATAAGAGTTCCAAAAGAGAAAGTTGTACTATAAAATATGAGCAGCGGACATTAAAGCCCATTAAACATCATTCATTCATTCACTCATTCAATTTACAGATATTTATTGGGTCATTACCATGCGCTAAGCATTGGAAATGCAACAGCAAGACTGTTGTCCTGGACCTAGTGGGAAATAAAGAAAATTCAACAAGTAATTATAATCAAGTATGTGCTATGAAGTATATAGTAGGGGGAACTGGCCTATTTTAGGGGTCAAAGAGGACAGACCAGAAGAAATGAAATTATAGCTGAGACTTAAAAGATTGCTAGGAATTAGCCAGGCAAATAAGAGGAAGGGAGAGAGTGTTCTAGACAAAGTGAAGAGCTCTTATAAGCCTCAGAAGCATTTGAAGAACAGAAACATTTTCACTGTGGCTGGAGCTTAGAGATCAGGCTAGAGAGGCAGTCAGGGGCTGGATCATGTCTGTAAGCTATGCTAAGGGGTTTGGTTTTTATCATAAAGATAAGTCAAGGGATATTATGGAAGAGTTTAACAGGAAATAGATGATCAGATTTGAGTTTCAGAAAAAAATTTTTTTCCAAGTAGATAATGGATTGAACTGCAGTGTAGACAAGTGGGTGGATTCAAAAGATATTTACCCCCCCCAAAAAGAAGATATTTAGGAGATAGAATCAACAGGATATGGTGAATGATTGGACACTGCAGTTGAGAGAAAGGAGAAGTTAAGAGTGATTACTAGTTTCTGACAGAGGCTTCTGGATGGATAGTGGTGCTGCTACTGAGAGGGAAGATATTGGAGGAGGATCAGGTGTTGGGGAGAGTTCAGTGTGGGACATTTTGAGTTTGAGGAACCTAGGAATTATTCAAGTGCTGATTCAAGGAAGCAACTGGGTATATGAAACTGCAGCTGAGGGAAAGATCTGTCCTAATGTACAAATTTTGGAGTTAAAAAACAGATGTCAAAAAGATTAGCACAATGGGGCTGCCCAGTGGCATAGTGGTTAAGTCCACATGCTCTGCTTCAGCAGGCCAGAATTCACAGGTTTGGATCCCAGGCATGGACCTACGCACCACTCATCAAGCCAGGCTGTGGCAGCAACCCACATACAAAATAGAGAAAGATGGGCACAGATGTTAGCTCAGGGCTAATCTTCCTCACCAAAAAAAAAAAAAAAAAAAAGATAAGCACAAGAATGTTCATAGCAGCTTTACTCATAATAACTCCTAACTGGAAACAACCCAAATGTTCATCAATAGGAGAATGAATACACACATTGTGGTGTATTCATGCAATGGAATACTACTCAGCAATAAGAAATAATGAACTATTGATACACATAATAAAATGGATGATTTCCAAAACACTGTGTGGAGTAAAAGAAGCCAGACACAAACACGGCATACTTTATTATTCCATGTATATGAAGATTAATAATATGAAAAACTACTCTACAGTAATAAAAATCAGAACAGTTGTTGCCCAGCGCTGCTGGGCAGCAGGGGATGGAGGCGAGAGGGATGAGGGGCTTGAACAGAAAGGGGGTGGATGTAATTTGCTGTGTTGATGGAAATATCCTGTGTTTGTCTTGACTGGTGTGTTTGTTACATGGGGGTATAAATTTGTCTTAACAGATCCAATTATACATATAAGATCTGTACATATTACTGTATATGTTATACCTCAATAAAATTAATTAATGAAAAGTAAGTTTTGTAAAATTTTTATAAAATTTTAGTGCAATTTTCAAAAATAATTCTTTCAAAATTGACCTTATTTACTAATTCTTTGAGAAAAATAAAAGCACTCAGAAGAGAATTTCCTCAAGTTCCTAACATTATCACATCGACCCACCCAACATCTGTGCGTCTTTCCTCCTGTTTCTAAAAATGAACTGTCTGTGCTCCTAAAGCCAACCCCTCCATTTGAGTACTAGGTCTCGTTTTTTCTCATCTCATCTCATCAAAGACATTACTAATTCTCCCCTCACCCTTCTGCATATCAATTCTTCTGTATCCACCAGATTATTCACATGAGCATAGAAACATCCTGTAAAATACCCCATCCTAAAAGAGAGAGAGGAATCCACCCTTGACCTGATGTAGTCCTTCAGCTCCCACTCCATTTCTTTACTCTTCTTATAACAAAACTCTTCAAAAGTGTTGCCTATATTCTCTGTATACAAGTTTTTTCTGTGTATTCTCTTAAATCTACTCCAATCGGAGTTTTGCCCCCATCACTCAACTCAAACTGCCTGTCAAGATCAACAATATACTTTATGTGGCCAAATCCAATGGTCAATTCTCAGTTTGTTGATCTCTCTTTTCTCCTTGAAACACACTCTCCACTTGCTTCTGGGAATCACACTTTTCCTCTTACCTCATTGGCCATTCCTCCTTTGCTGGTTCGTCTTCCTCAACCTGATCTCTAAATGTTGAGTTTGGCCTTTGTACTTCTTTTCTTCCCTATCTACACTCACTCTCTTGGTGAGTAAATGACCGTATCCAATCTTATGGCATAAATATAATTTATATGCTGACAATACCCAAATTAAAAAAAAAACCCAAAAACTGTCTCCTCAAGATCCGTACCAAGAATCCCACAAAACCTTCTAGCCCATGACAATAACTAATTCCCAGTATAATTCAGAAGGAAAATTGCAAGATCTGCTGAAGGGGAGGAAATACCATTTACACAGGAAACACAGCAGTTAAAGGACAACTTGTATTGTCAGAAATCTGGGAAGCATATTTAAAGTATATTCTAGAGGTGTTGGTCCAAGAAAAAAAAATAAGATTGGATCTGGCCAAATTTGTTAATACAGGTGCTCTTACCTAGGATGGAGATTTAATATGTTTGTTCAGTCCCTGGGTGTGATTCTAACAATTTGCTTGGTTGCTAGTGGGCCTGGCTTCAATGGTGGCACATAGTGAATGAAACCTCCTTGGTATACTGTAAGAATAAACCTAAAGCTTAGGGAAATGGATATGTTAGAGTGGTTATGCTCAGCCACACACTAACCACATCTCCCAGGGACCTAGATGCCATTCCCTTCAACAAGGCATTAATAAATTAATAAGTAGGAAAGAATTAATCAATCAATAAACACCTTGGTGATGGGAGTCCCAGTATCCTTGAAAATCCCTATGTTGTCTGTCCTCTATAGGTAATGATGATGGTAGGAATGGAAATTGAGAATCTCTGATTTCTGTAGAATAATAGGATGGCAGAGGAGGGGGATGGAGGAGGCCAGGTGGCAGTATTTAACCATTAGAGACAAGATAGATGCAATTACCACATTAAACTACACAAAGGAAGTGTTAATCAAGTGTTTTAACACAAGAGATTTGTGGTGGTAATTAATGATAATAAGGTCCCTTGGTAATGAAATAGGTGGGCAGTTTATCAAAGCTTTGCTTTGGAAAAATTCTAGGTTTTCAGAAAATGAAATGTATGCAATCATTTAAAAGTATATATTTATAAACATTTTGCTAAATGTTTATAAATATATTAATTATGTGCAGTATGAGTTTTAAAGATTTTATATTTTTAATTTTGAATTTGTACTGCTAAAAATATTTTAAAATATTTGAAAATCAGTATTTATAATTATTGAGAAAAGCAGGACATAAAACAGTTTATGCAATATGATTCAGATCCTTTAAATACACGTGCACGTGTGTGTGTGTATATATGTATGTATGTTTTTTTTTAAAGACTAGAAGAGACTTCTGGTTTCAGCCAAGATGGAGTACCAGAGACCTGATTTATTCTCCCACCTAAAAACACTGAAAAATTAAATAAAATATATAAAACAACAGTTTTTGACATTGGCCATCAAGCAATACAGCACCGTGATCCCTAAGAAAGGAGAAACAAGCGATTGCTTCAATTTACTGTCTGGAGAGAATTTTCAGGCCAGAGCACAGGAAAAGAAAACCTAGCTGGAGCCCAGCAAAATCCCTTTGTTGAGGAGACAGAGCAGGGAGTCCAGATAAGCCAAGGCAGCTAAGGTGTGCTGGGCACAGTACTGGAGAGGACAAAGATACATGGTAGAAAGTTCTGGAGGTCTGCAGAAGGTCCCTGAGTTTTCAGCTAAGTACTAATCAGAGCATGTTTATGAAGAAACTACTCAAGACTAGGAAAACAACCACCTAAAAGGAGCAGAGGGTACAATCCCTGGGAATCACATAGAGCTGGGCATAGTAAAAGTTGTGAGGATGGAAAATAATGGAATTATGAAGGTGGGAAATAGTAATTCACAGGGCATTGCCCCAGCAGTGGGATAAAAATTAGCCCTGGATTAAAGGTTACTCTGATATCACCTAAGGAAGTTAAAAGCAAGCTTCAAAAGGATCAAAATATTTCTAAGTAACTTAATTATGTTCAGAACAAAGCTCAAAAATAATTATAGGAGTGCAAAAATATCCAGCACCCAACAAGGTAAAATAACAATGTCTAGCATTTAATAAAAGTTACCAGACACAAAAAAGCAGCAAAATACAACCCATAATAAGTAGGAAAGAATTAATAAACAGAAATAGATTGAGAAATGAGACAGGGGATATAATTATTAGACAAGAAAATTGGAAGTTATTATAACTGTATTCCATATATTCTACAGTGCAGAGGAAAAGATTGAATAATGATAAGTAGAAACATGGAAGATAGTAAAAAGACCCAACTGAACTTCTAAACAGGATGGAAATAATAGCAGATTAGACACCACCAAAGAAAATTTTTGTGAATATGAAAGGATAGAAAATATCCAACATAATTATTCTATGTATATGTCCAGATTGAAAAAAAAAAGACTGATAAAAATGAACAGAGAATCAGCTGTGAGACAATTTTAACTAGCTTAAGATATATGTAATTGGGGGACCACCTGGTGGCGCAGCAGTTTAGTTCACGCTTGGCAGCCCAGGGTTCGCAAGTTCAGATCCCGGGTGCCCGCCGACGCACTGCCTGTCAGCCATGCCGTGGTGGCGTCCCATATAATGTGGAGGAAGATGGGCATGGATGTCAGCCCAGGGCCAGTCTTCCTCAGCAAAAAGGGGAGGATTGGCAACAGATGTTAGCTCAGGGCTGGTCTTCCCCACAAAAAATTAAAAAATAATAAAAAAAAAAAAGATATATGTAATTGGAATCACTGAAGGAGATTTAACGTTAAATATGAATGAACAGCTGAGAATCATCAGACATTTGAGGAGTCTCTAACATGGAAGACACCAATAGAAATAGTCAAAAGGAACTTGGAGAAAACTGAGAAAAGTAGGTAACAGAAAAAAAAAATCCCATTAAAAAACCCACAAAACATAATTTAACACCCCCAAAGAAATAAAAGAAGAGATAGCATCCATGAAATAAGCCAATAAAGCTATTTTTAAAAAAGACAATATTAGAGAAGGAAATATTCTTGGAAATGGAAAATACAACAAAAATTAAAAATTAAGTAGAAGAGTTAGAAGACAAAGTTAAGGAAATCTCCCAGAAAGTAAAACAAAAATATAAATGAAGGAAAATGAGAGATTAAAAAAATAAGAGAATTCAAGGATTAGTTGAGCTCCAACACCCAAATTTGGAAAGAAATTAAAAAATATATATATATAGGAAATTACTGAAGAAATAATACAACAAAATTTCCTATAGCTGAAGGAAGTTTCAGGACTAAATGAAACTCATTGACTACCCAGCACAACAAATGAAAAAGATCCACATCAAGGCACATCATTGTTGAATTTCAGACCTGGGATTAAGAAAAGATGGTGAGAGTGACGTCAGCATCATGGCAGAGTGAGATTCCCTCTTTGAATCTCAGCCCCCTACGACACAATGAAAACATCATTCGCATTCCAACAGAGCTCAATCAAACACTACAAAGGACTTCTAAGAAACCCCTGCTGCCATACAGCGAACAGTGGAGGTGCAGGAAGCCCAAAAGGACACGAGGAAAGGTAAGAAGTTGTACTCCCCCTCCCCAATCGATCGGCAAAGACAGCGCGGCTCCCAGACAGAGGGGGGAGGGGCGGCCCACAGCGGGGAAAACTATCGCCATCCAGGTGCTCTCACAGACTGTCAGGAGATCCCCACTGGGAAGCGACGATGGACTGTTTAGGGGGTGTAGCAAACACCCTAAGAGAGCCAGAAAGGAAACCCCTGGGTTGAGCAGGAGAAAGAGAGGACCCCTCCCCCCACACACCCTGCGTTTCAGCATAATCCCTCCCGGGCTGCAGAGGGCTCAGAGCATACCGCTCGCCATCTCCATCCAGTGGCAGCAGGGGGAAACTGCAGGACCAACTTTATCATGAGGGGAAAAAATAAGGCCATCCCCGTCGGATCCTTGCAACAATTTGTTATGGCTACAGACCAAAAGGAAAATGACAAACACCGAGAAACCAACCCTGAAGGCACAGAATTTGATAACCTGAATGAGAGAGAATTCAAAATAGCTATCATAAACAAACTCAACGAAATATAAGAGAACGCACAGAAACAAATCAATGAATTCAGGGATTAAGTCACAAAAGAGATTGAAACCCTAAAGAAAAACCAATCAGAATTATTGGAGATGAAAAACAAAATGAACGAGATAGTGGGAAAAACGGAGTCTTTAAAGAGCAGAACTGACAATATGGAGGAACGAATTAGCACTATTGAGGATAGCCACGCAGAAATGCTCCAGATAGAGGAGGAGAGAGAGCTAAGACTAAAAAGAAATGAAGAAATTCTTCAAGAAATATCAGACTCAATGAGGAAAAGCAACATAAGGATAATAGGCATTCCAGAAGGAGAAGAAAGAGAAAAAGGAGCAGAGAGTTTGTTCAAAGTAATAATAGCTGAGAACTTCCCCAACCTAGGGAACGAGAGGGAAATAACAGTGAATGAAATCAATAGATCACCTAAATATATAAACAGGAATAAAAAATCATCTCGCCACGTAGTAGCAAACCTGAAAAATACCCGTGACAAGGAAATAATATTAAGGGCAGCTAAACAAAAATACAAAATAACATACAAAGGAAACCCCATCAGGCTCTCAGCTGATTTCTTGACAGAAACTCTACAGGCTAGGAGAGACTGGAATGATATATTCAAAATCATGAAAGACAAAATCCTTCAGCCAAGAATACTTTATCCAGCAAAAATATCCTTCAAATACGATGGAGAAATAATAACTCTCCCTGATAAATAAAAGCTAAGAGAGTTCATCACCACAAGACCCCCACTACAAGAAATGCTCAAGAAGACCCTTAGGCCTGAAAAAAAAAAAATGAGAAAGGGGATACAAAGATTTCAGCAAGGAGAAAAGCAAGGAGACTAAACCAGAACAAACTACAGTTGGATAACATCAAAAATTAATTCAAGCGCATCACTGGAAACACACATTCATGACACAATCTGGAATAAAGAGATAACAAATATGGAGGGGAAGAGGTAAGGGATTGAATCAACCCAGCCTCAGGAAAAAGGAGGCATCTGAAAATGTACTTTCTTATCCAGGAGATCGCTTATATAAACCGCACGGTAACCACTAAACAAATAACCAGAAGAGAACCACACATGACAAACAAAGAGAAAACCAAGAGAATGAGCATGCAGAAATACCAAATTGAATTTGCAGTCCAAAACACAAGTGACAAGAAGTGAAGGAAATGCAAAAGAACCAGAAGATGAACAATAAAATAGCAACATTAAACCCTCATATATCAATAATCACTCTAAATGTAAATGGATTGAATTCTCCAATCAAAAGACACAGAGTGGCAGGATGGATTAAAAACCAAGATCCAACAATTTGCTGCCTCCAGGAAACACATCTCAGCTCTCAAGACAAACACAGACTCAAAATAAAAGGATGGAAAACGATACTCCAAGCTAATGGCAAACAAAAGAAAGCAGGAGTAGCCATACTTATATCAGACAAAGTACACTTCAAGATAAAAAAGGTAATGAGAGACAAAGAAGGGCAATATATAATGATAAAAGGGACACTTCACCAAGAAGACATACACTTGTAAATATCTATGTACCCAACACAGGAGCACCAAAGTACATAAAACAACTGCTAAAAAACCTTAAAGGAGATATTAAAAATAACACAATAATAGTAGGGGATCTTAACACCCCCCTTACATCAATGGATAGATCATCCAGACAAAAAGTCAATAAGGAAATAATGGACTTAAATGAAAAACTAGATGCAATGGACTTAATAGATATATACAGAGCACTCCACCCAAAAAAAGCAGAGTACACATTCTTCTCAAGTGCACATGGAACATTCTCAAGGATAGACCATATATTAGGAAACAAGGCAAACCTCTATAAATTTCAGAAGATTGAAAGCATTACAAGCATCTTTTCTGATCATAATGCTGTGAAACTAGAAATCAACTGCAAGGAAAAAACTAGGAAAGGGACAAAGATGTGGAGACTAAACAACATGCTACTGAACAACCAATGGGTCGTTGATGAAATTAAAGGAGAAATCAAAAGCTATCTGGAGACAAATGAAAAGGAAAATACACCATACCAACTCATATGGGATGCAGCAAAAGCAGTCCTGAGAGGGAAATTCATAGCAATACAAGCTCACCTTAACAAACAAGAAAAATCCCAAATAAATAACCTTAAATTGCACCTAACAGAGTTGGAAAAAGAAGAACAGACAAAGCCCCGAATCAGCAGAAGGAGGGAAATAATAAAAATCAGAGCAGAAATAAATGAAATTGAAACCAAAAAAACAGTAGAAAGGATCAATGAAACAAAGAGCTGGTTCTTTGAGAAGATAAATAAAATTGACAAACCCTTAGCCAGACTCACTAAGAAAAAAAGGGAGAAGACTCAAATAAATAAAATTAGAAATGAAAGAGGAGAAATTACAACAGACACCACAGAAATACAAGGGATTATTAGAGAATACTATGAAAAACTTTACGCCAACAAATTGGACAACCTAGAGGAAATGGACAAATTCTTGGACGCGTACAACCTCCCAAAACTGAATCAAGAAGAAATAGAGAATCTGAAGAGACCAATCACAAGTAAAGAGATTGAAACAGTCATCAAAAACCTCCCAAAAAATAAAAGCCCAGGACCAGATGGCTTCCCTGGAGAATTTTATCAAACATTCAAAGAAGATTTAGCACCTATCCTTCTCAAACTATTCCAAAAACTAGAGGAAGATGGAATACTTCCCAACACATTCTATGAGGCCAACATCATCCTGATACCAAAGCCAGACAAGGACAATACAAAGAAGGAAAACTACAGGCCAATATCACTGATGAACATAGACGCAAAAATCCTCAACAAAATATTGGCAAACTGAATACAGCAATACATCAAAAAGATCATACACCACGATCAAGTGGGATTTATACCAGGGACACAGGGATGGTTCAACATCCGCAAATCAATCAACGTGGTACACCACATTAACAAAATGAAGAATAAAAACCACATGATCATCTCAATCGATGCAGAGAAGGCATTTGACAAGATCCAGCATCCTTTATGATAAAAACTCTCAACAAAATGGGTATAGAAGGAAAGTACCTCAACATAATAAGGGCCATATATGACAAACCTACAGCAAACATTCTACTCAATGGGGAAAAACTGAAAGCCATTCCTTTGAGGACAGGAACAAGACAAGGGTGCCCACTCTGACCGCTCTTATTCAACATAGTACTGGAAGTTCTGGCCAGAGCAATTAGGCAAGAAAAAGGAATAAAAGGACTCCAAATAGGCAATGAAGAAGTGAAACTCTCACTATTTGCAGACGAGATGATCTTATACATCGAAAACCCAAAAAATTCCATCGGAAAACTACTAGAAATAATCAATAACTACAGTAAAGTGGCAGGGTATAAAATCAACTTACAAAAATCAATTGCATTTCTATACACTAACGATGAAAAAACAGAAAGAGAACTCAAAAAGACAATCCCATTTACAATTGCAACAAAAAGAATAAAATATCTGGGAATAAATTTAACCAAGGAGGTAAAAGACCTATACAATGAAAACTATAAGACACTATTGAAAGAAATCGAGGAAGACATAAAGAAATGGAAAAATATTCCATGCACATGGATTGGAAGAATAAATATAGTTAAAATGTCCATTCTACCTAAAGCAATCTACAGATTCAATGCAATCCCAATCAGAATCCCAATGTCATTCTTCACGGTAATAAAACAAAAACTACTGAAATTCGTATGGGGCAACAAAAGAGCCCGAATAGGTAAAGCAATTCTGAAAAAAAAGAACAAAGCTGGAGGCATCACAATCCCTGATTTCAAAATATACTACAAAGCTATATTTGATTACTATAGTCATCAAAACAGCATGGTAGTGGTACAAGAATAGACACACAGATCAATGGAACAGAATTGAAAGCCCAGAAATAAAACCGCACACCTATGGACAGCTAATCTTCGACAAAGGAGCAAAGAACATACAATGGAGAGAGGGAAGTCTCTTCAATAAATGGTGCTGGGAAAATTGGACAGCAACATGCAAAAGAATGAAAGTAGACCATCTCCTATCGCCATATACAAAAATCAATTCAAAATGGATCAAGTACCTGAAAGTGAGATCTGAAACTATAAAACTCTTGGAAGAAAATATAGGCAGTACACTAATTGCGATTGGACATAAAGGGATCCTTTCAGATTCCATGTCTACCCAGACAAGGGAAACGAAAGAAAAAATAAACAAATGGGAACTCATCAGACTAAAGAGCTTCTACAAGGCAAATGAAACCAGGATCAAAATGAATAAACAACCCACCAGCTGGGAGAAAATGTTTGCAAATCGTTTGTCCAATAAGGTATTAATCTCAGTAATATATAAAGATCTCATACAACTGAGCAACAAAAAAACAAACAACCCGATCAAAAAATGGGCACAGGATATGAACAGACATTTTTCCAAGGAAGAGATACAGATGGCCAATAGACACATGAAAAGATGTTCAACATCACTAATCATCAGGGAAATGCAAATCAAAACTACACTAAGATATCACCTTACACCTGTTAGAATGGCTGTAATCACAAAGACAAATAACAACAAATGCTGGAGAGGTTGTGGAGAAACGGGGACCCTCATTCACTGCTGGTGGGAATGCAAACTGGTGCAGCCTCTATGGAAAACAGTATGGAGAGTCCTCAAAAAATTAAAAATAGAAATACCGTATGATCCAGCAATCCCACTCTTGGGCATCTACCCAATGGACATGAAATCAACCATCACAAAAGGCTTATGCACCCCTATGTTCATTGCAGCATTATTCACTATAGCCAAGAAGTGGAAGCAACCCAAGTGTCCCTCGACTGATGATTGGTTAAAGAAGATGTGGTATACACATACAATGGAATACTACTCAGCCATAAGAACAGACAGAATTGTCCCATTTGCAACAACATGGATGGACCTAGAGGGTATTATGTTAAGTGAAATAAGCCAGAGAGAGAAGGACAGACACTGCATGAACCCACTCATATATGGAATATAAGTGAACACACAGACAGAGAGAACTGATTGGTGGTTACCAAGGGGAAGGGGGGGTGGGGGGTGGGCACAAGAGGTAAAGGGTTACATCCACAAGGTGACAGACAAACAAAAATGTACAACTAAAACCCCACAGTGTTATGAACTATTAAGACATCAATTTAAAAAAATGGTAAAAAAAAATAATTCTTTGGGAATAAACTCTAAAATTTGATACATGCAATAAATTTCTTCTTAAGCAACTCCTCAAAAAAAAAAAAGAAAGAAAGAAAGAAAAGATGGTGAGAGCTCTTAAAAAGAAAAAAAAAGTCACATGCAAAGGGTTAATAACCAGAATGTCTTCAGACTTTTCAATAGCAATATTTGAAGCTAGAAAACAATGAAGCAAGAACAACAATATGGAGGAATATTATTTCTAACCTAGAATTCCATCCCCACTAAAATATCAGTCATATGTAAGGGTAAAATTAAGACATTTTTAGACAAGATACTAAAAAAATATTTCCCATGTACCCATTCTCAGGAAGTTGCTGGAGAATGTGTCACCAAAAAGAAGAAATGAAGCAGATGGCACACTCTAACTTGGTAATTGAAGAGAGTTTAATAAAGCAACTCTTTAGAAAGACACGGACAGGGTTTGGGGAAAGCAATAAGGAGTAGTATAGCACTCTGGCCTAGTAACACCCCTAGGCCTGAAGGGGCAAGGGGAGAGCGTAGTTACTGGAACCCAGAGACAGTGCTATATGAAGAGAGCTACCTGACAGGAGTTGTGGCTTTAGATAGAGGGAAGGAGTGGGGGAATAAATACCCCATCTTCACTTTCCTCCCTCCTTCAGATGTAATGCTGTGTCTCTTATTGGCTGAACCCAATCAAAGGCCAAAGAGAATCATTCACGTCAGCCTCTTAGGGAAGGCACATAGCAGACTGCAGAAGGGAGGCGAGGGTTGAGGGGGAGGATGGGGCAACTGGAATATATCCAATATAGGGGGAGATACAGGATCCAGGAATTGGGATCCAATAAAGCACCAAGACAAAGGGATTTCTCAACTTGAAGATGAAGCAAAGTCCTACTGTGTAGCAGAGCCCAGATTGAAACAAGATATTGGAGAATTACAGGATGAGTATCTTAAAATAAGAAAGGAAGGAAAGAAGGAGGGGTGGGAGAGTAATTTGTCATAGTGTATAGCAAACTAAGCAAAGGAACTAGGCAACTATTAAGTGAGAGAGAATGAAAAGTAGTACCTGAAAGGAAAAATAAGAGTCTTCATATTTAGTTCAACTGTGGGTAATGTGGATATAAAAGTCATAATAACAAATACTGAGTATTCATCTAACAATATGACTAGATGAAGGGATGAAGAGAGGGGAAGTATAAGTGTATATGTGCCTATGAATGGAGGGGTGGTAAATAGTAGCAAATAGGTAATATTTAAAACTGAAATATTAAGAAATAGCAACATAGCATGTAACTTAGAAATAGGAGTGTAATTACCAGAGCAGTCAGCTAAAAGACTCAAAAGCAGTGACTCCTGGGGAATGGAGGGAGGAGGGGTCAGTCTTGGGGTCCAGAGCTTGCGTTTTTTATTACAAGCCTTATAGTACTATTTGGCTTTTTAAACTATGTACATGCATTTATGTGATTAAAATTTAAATTAAATTAAAAGCCCAACAAACTGAAGATTTTTCTTTTGTTGAAAAAGAACAAAATTAAATGTGGCCAACTCCAGTAGAGTAAAAGAAACAAAACCTTACTTGTTCCTATCATCTTCCAGTTCCACGATTTCCAAGTTTCTTCATGTCTATGCTCCAGGTCCCTCACATTCTATTAAATGAAGATTATTTACCACCTTCACAAAGAAAGAGAAAGAACTAATAAAAAATGATTGATTGGTATAAAGACGCCCGAAAGGATGAGAATCTAGGGCAAGCCTTTTTGGCTGTAAGTTATTAGAACATTAGAAATGAAAAAGAATTATAGAATGTGGGGCTAGTCTCAAGAAATTTCCTTCCTGGAGTTAGATTTTTATTAAACAAATACATTCTGCAAATGCTGTCAAGTAGAGCAACAACCAGAGTGGCCCTCCAATGCATTCACTCAGCCAGTGAATTCAGTATTCAAGACAAAACCTGCTTAAGCTAAAATTAACAAAAATAATAAAAGCTAACAATAACTGAGCGGCTGCTAAGTGACAAGCATTGTGTCCAGCCCCTTATTTGCATTACATCATGTGAATTCTCACAGTGACCCTATGAGTTAGAATTGACTTTTCCCCTATTCTACATATGGGAAAACCATTTGAAGGATTAGTAACTTGTTCAAGGAAGTGGCAGTCTGGATTTAAACAGATCTGTCTCACTCAGAAGCCCAAGCCCTTGTAAACTTCAGTGTATCTTAAGCAAAACCAAAAACGACAATCTGAGGAGTTAGAGAAAGATTAGAAATCACTCTGGCTGCCAAGTGCTAAGGCAGGGTTATAGGAGAGAAGAGAAACTTACTGAGAACCAATTCAAACTACAAAGGAATGATATTACTTTATAAAAGAATGCCACAGTAGATTGTCACATGAGCCCTACTAGAATTAACCAAAGTACATAAGTTAATTCACCAAACACTTATTAAGTGACCTCTGACTTGGTCACTGAGCTGGATATTGGCAATATAATTTCTTCGTGTATATAATATAATATACTTAAAAATGAAGAATTTGTTGAAGAGTCACTACAAAATTGGAGGCCCTTTGCTATCTTGAGAACATTCAATAATGAGTTTCTTAGGAGAAATTAATTGTTATACTATGGCTGTTGCAGTAGAGGGCACTAGGTGATCGAGATAGTTCTGAAATTCAGGCGGCAAAATAGTTAATAGAAGCATTTTTCAGAACTGTGTGGTCATGATTTTAAAAAGCATATCAAGTGTTTCAAAAATGGAATAAGCCATGAACCAAAGAAAAGAGGTTTGATGTGTGAATATTGGCAAGATCACTAAGATGCTTACACAATTATAGATTTTTTTTGAGTGATTCTATTTATAAAATCATTTCCATTACTTATTTGCAAATCTCTATTAGGGCCACCAGGAAATGTCAATTTAGCACCTAGCACTTATGAGAGAGATGGCTTAGGGTAGTGGAATGAACCTTGGGCCAGAAGTCAAAAGGCTACAGTTTGAGAGCACCTACCCCTCTACCCCCAATGCCTTTTACTAATTATGTGGCCTAGGGGCAAATTTCTTAATCTCAGTTTCCAAGCCTCTAAAATAGTGATAATTTCTCCCTTGCTTATGAATGTGAAAATGTGTTGCAAGGTGTTGTAAATAGTTAAGGTATTATTAAAGTATGAAAAGTCAAGCTGTTGGAAAAAGAAATTCTAGAAACTAAATGCAACCCCACATCTACCCCTTTGATTCCAGGCCCACGAAGATTGGCTTTGGAATCTTCTGACAGTAGTGTGCATCTTACTAGTCCAGACAGAGATACAAAGCAGGAATCTATAGTCACAATTTCAAGACACTTTCTCCAGCCCCTTCTTAAGATTTTGCAAGTCCCTTTTCCACCCCTGCCCATATTGAAGAAGAAATACAAATTAATTCATGAAGATATGCTAAAAGATCTTTTTATCACGTAATCATCTCTATCACCAAACTTCCATTAGTTTACATAGACAAATTTCCAAATTTTCAGGGAGAACGCACAACCAGCTGATACCTTTTCATTTTCTTAAACACACACAGTTTTCATGCCTAATTAGTAATATGGTCACTCACTATTACTTCTAAACCGACTTGATGAATAACGTTTCCAAAAACAAATAGGATATGATATTTTATTTATGTATAGGAAAACTAAAAAACAGAAAGATCAAATGATTTGCTTAAAATGACATAGGGTCAACCATGGAAGTTGCCTTCTAATCATCATAGAACCACTGGAAACTGGAACCACATAGAACTCCTGGAAAATTAGCATTCTAAGTTCCATTCTATGTATCTTATTACTTATTTGTTTATGAAATCAACAAATACATTTTGAACAGCTACTATAGGCCAGGCCCTGTGGAAGGTGCTGGAGATACAATAGAGAGGGGGAAAAAACACACACAACACAGTCCCCACGCACTCATGGAGTTTATAATATAGGGGGGAAACAGACCCCTAAAAACGTGAGGAGAAAAATAAAATAGTTGTGAGTTGTGACCATTCGATGAAGAAAGTAAACATGAGGTTAAAATGGAAAAGAACAGAGGAAAATGATCTTAGAGACAGTGTTCAGGAAGAGTCGCGTCAGGAAAAGATGGTGATAGTTAAGCTGAGACCTGTGAGGAGAGGCCATGTTGCCGGGTTGCAGCTCTCCCGACGGAGGCAATAAATAGCATGTGCAAAGACCCTGAGGAGAGAAAAATCTCCAGGTGCCCAAGGAACTGGAAGAAAACTGGATAGTGAGAGCATAGTGAGCAAGGGGAGAGTGACTTGAAAAATGAGGTTGAAGAGATAAGTTGGGGTGAGATGGCACTGAGCTTTGCAGGCCGTGGTAAGAGTTTGGATTTTATTCTAAGTAACATATGAAGTCACTGAAGGATTTCAAGCAGAGGAATGACATGATTAGATTTGTATTTTAAGAAGCTTCTTTTTCTTACTGTGAGAAGAATGGGTTGGAAAAGAGCAAGAGTGGCAAGAGGAAGATGGAATAGGAGTCTAATGCCATAATTGTCTCTCAGGTAGATGATAGTGAACTCAACAAAGGTGGTGATGGGGATGAAAAGTTGTTCATGAACTTGAGATGTGTTTTAGAGCTACTCGGAGTTCTACTTGTTATTAGTAAAGAGTTTCTATGCATAATACACACTGGAAAAAAACCTCAAGATATAATTTTTCCCTCAACAGGATGAGTTTTTTTAACTTCTTCAAAGAATTCAAAGTTCTTATCAAGCACTTTAATCGTTTCACCAAATATTTGAACACATTCTAAGTGTATAGAAATGAAATTTGAGAGATGTCATTCCTCCTCAAAATGCTTACCAGTTTGGAAATCAAAACTCCCTAAATAAAACAATTAGAAAATAACCCATCTTTTTGAATTAGTGTTTTCATCTTCTTTGGATAAATACCCAGAAGTGAAATAGCTGGATCATACAGTATTTCTATTTTTATTTTTTTGAGGAATCTCCATACTGTTTTCCATAGTGGCTGCACCAATTTATGTTCCCACCAGCAGTGTATGAGGGTTCCTTTTTCTCCACATCCTTTCCAACACTTGTTATTTCTTGTGTTTTTAATAACAGCCATTTTGACAGGCATGAGGTGATAGCTCATTGTAGTTTTGATTTGCATTTCCCTAGTAATTAATGATGTTGAACATCTTTTCATGTCCCTGTTAGCCTTCTGTATACCTTCTTTGAAAAAATGTCTATTCAGATCATCTGCCCATTTTTTGATGGGGTTGTTTGTTTTTTTGTTGTTGAGTTGTACGAATTGTTTGTATATTTTGGATATTAACCCCTTATCAGATATATGATTTGCAAATATCTTCTCCTAATTGGTAGATTGTCCTTTTATTTTGTTGATGGTTTCCTTTGCTGTGCAGAAGCTTTTTAGTTTGACGTAGTCCCATTTGTTTATTTTTTCTTTTGTTTCCCTTGCCTAAGGAGACAAATTCAAAAAGGTACTCCTAAGACTCATGTCAAAGAGCCTACTGCCTAGCTTTTCTTCCAGGAGTTTTATAATTTCAGGTCTCACACTCAAGTCTTTAATCCATTTCAAGTTAATTTTTGTGTATGGTGTAACATAATGGTCTACTTTCATTCTTTTGCATGTGGCTGCCCAGTTTTCCCAACACTATTTATTGAAGAGACTTTCCTTTCTCCATCGTATGTTCTTGGCTCCTTTGTTGAAAATTAGCTGTCCATAGAAGTGTGGGTTTATTTCTGGGCTCTCAGTTCTGTTCCATTGATCTGTGTGTCTGTTTTTCTGCCAATACCATGCTGTTTTGATTACTATACCTTTGTAGTGTATTTTGAAATCAGGGAATGTGATACCTCCAGCTTTGTTCTTTTTTCTTAGGATTGCTTTGGCTATTTGGAGTCTTTTGTTGTTCCATATAAATTTTAGGATTCTTTGTTCTATTTCCATGAAAAATGTCATTGGGATTCTGATTGGGATTGTATTGAATCTGTAGATTGCTTTAGGTAATACGGACATTTTAACAATGTTATTTCTTCCAATCCATGAGCACAGAATATCTTTCCATTTCTTTATGTCTTCTTCAGTTTCTTTCAACCATGTCTTATAGTTTTCATTATACAGGTCTTTCATCTCCTTGGTTAAATTTATTCATAGGTATTTTATTCTTTTTGTTGTGATTGTAAATGGGATTGTATTCTTGATTTCTCTTTCTGCTAGTTCGTTGTTAGTGTATAGAAACGCAACTGATTTTTTACATGTTGATTTTATATCCTGCAACTGTATCTGTTAATTTTTTTTTTTTTTTTTTTGGTGAAGAAGACCAGCCCTGAGCTAACATCCATTGCTAATCCTCCTCTTTTTGCTGAGGAAGACTGGCCCTGGCCTAACATCTGTGCCCATCTTCCTCCACTTTATATGGGACGCCGCCACGGTGTGGCTGACAGGCAGTGCGTCGGCGGGCGCCCGGGATCCGAACCAGCGAACCCCGGGCTGCCAAGCGCGGACTAAACCGCTGCGCCACCGGGCCGGCCCCTCTGTTAATTATTTTTAATAGTTTTTTGGTGGATTCTTTAGGGCTTTCTATATATAAAATCATGTCATCTGCAAGTAGTGACAGTTTTATTTTTTCCTTTCCAATTTGGATAACTTTTATTTCTTTTTCTTGCCTAATTGCTCTGGTTAGGCATATATAATTTTAAAATTAAATTATATATATTTGTGCCCTCAAAAATATTAGAGATATTCCAAAATGTTAATAAATTATTTTTTCTGAATGGTAGGATTACAAGTTTTTGTTTTCTTCCTTATCTGTTTTATATTTCCAAAACTGTTTTGCACTTAACCTGGATTACTTAATAAAGGGGATAAAATTTGTTCTGAGGCTTGAAGGATGAAGAGAAATTAAGTAAAAATTAGCAGAAAAGTAAATGGGAGGAGGTTTTAGTTTTGCTACCATAATCCACATAGTGAATCAGAAAGAAACGGAAAATCTAGTTTCTAGAAGTTGCTTACTTCAAGATGTTTTTTAAAAAGAGTTTTGGTGATTGACATTTAGGGCATTTTATTTTTCATTTTTACAAAATGGAATTCAGACCAAGAGAAGGAAGGTTACATGTCCACAAAATTAATAATGGAGTTGGAAAGAGAAAAAAGTTCTTCTGATGCTTCAGGCAATTGTCTACATTGCTAATATTGAGAAAAGGGTTTTCTAGGGTTAAAAATCAGGGGGGTTTTTTGAAGAGTCTGTTGGAGAAAAGCATTAGGATGCTCAGATTGAATTGCACTTGAACAGAGCGTTATAAATGCAGAATGAATGAGAATGGCTAGACATCTTATCATATACATTGTCAACCATTCATAAACTAGCTAGTGCTAGTAGTTTGTTTCATATTATTTAAGAATTGGTGCCTGCTGTCATAGTAGTCTCTGATAATAATTTGGCAATGGTTCAGAAAAGGAAATGGAAAAGTAGTTTTATCTTAATATCTATATATTTGACACTTTTACTGTTTCATGTGGGAGTTACCTGACATAAGGAGATGGTAGGCCATTACACATCTCTATTCCTCTTATATTTCCAATCACATAATGCACTTTTCTGAGTAATGTCTCTAAAACCAAATGAGTAAGATCAAAAATATCTCTACAAAAACTCTAAAGTAAAGAATCAGTAGAGGTATGTCTTGGACAATATTAATGTATTTTGTGATCACTATCTGCTCTGACACTCATTCAACAGGTATTTGTTAAAAGACTACAAGAGCAGGACACTATGATGGGAAACTCCATTGTATAGACATAGTCACTGCCCTCAAAGAGTTAGTCCCTCGTAAAGAGATAAGAGATATAGTATAACAATTATATACAATTCAAGGTAGGTGTGGTTTAGGTGCTATGAGTGGTATGAACCACATTTTAAACCATTACAAAAGTGAGAAGAATTACTTCTAGGCAGGTCAATTGAGCTTAGGTCTGAAGAATGGTAGAAATTCAATAGACAAAGATGAGAGGCAAAGAGTGCATTCTAAGCACTTTACCGGCTAGAAACATAGAAAACTCCAGCATATATTAACATTGATACCACAACAGAGAGGATTTTGAATTCCAGACACACTGCCAGGAATGTACACCCTCAGTTCTTTTCCCCTACTCAGCTTGAAAAAGCTGAAAACTAGGCCAACAGTCTCCAGGTAGGAGATTTGAAAGGCTTGGAGATGTCTTTCCAGGACCATCTGAGCCGACCTAAAGACCTAAAGATACCAGCATTGGGGGTTGCTTAACAGAGTGGCCAAAGCAGCTCACCCTACAGTAAATTTCAAGTTAACAGACCTTACTCATGGGCTCAGAGCTTACAATCAACTTTTTAGTGGTTTAAAACAGATGAGCAAAGATCACAGTTATCAGGCTTAATATCACAGGCTTTCTGAGGAAAGCCTCTAACAAATATGTAAAAGTAACTTGGAGGAAAAAAAGACTACATAGAAAGAAGAATACTCCAAGAAGAAAATGCTCATTAATATCCTCAGAAAAATAAAAGAAAACATTGCATCCATAAAACAAGAACATGATGCCACATAGAAAGAACATTCATGATACAAACAAACAAAATAAAACCAAAAAACCAGCTTGTGTAAATTAACACTTTGAGAACCTAAATGAAAAATTCAATATCTGGAAGATGATACTGTGAAAAAATAAGTAGAGGATGGGGCAGGCCCAGTGGTGTAGTGGTTAAGTTCATGCACTCTGCTTCGGTGGCCTGGGGTTCGCAGGTTCAGATCCCAGACGTGGACCCAGGCACCGCTTATCAAGCCATGCTGTGACAGCTGTCCCACATATAAAGTAGAGGAAGATGGGTTTGGATGTTAGCCCAGGGCCAATCTTCCTCAGCAAAAAGGGGAGGATTTGCAACTGATGTTAGCTCAGGGCTAATCTTCCTCAGCAAAAAAAAAGTAGAGGAAAGAGCAAAAAGCAAAGATAGAAAATGGGGAGCAGGGAGAGGAATTAGAGGACTAATCCGTGTCCACCAACATCCAAATAATTAGAGTCCCAGAAAGCAAGGACAGAGAAAATGAAAGGGAGGAAATAATCAATGAACATATTCAAATTGAATTAAAAGATGTGAGTTTCCACAATGAGAAGATTTATATAGTGTGCATCACAACAGGTAGAAATTCACCCATCTGAAGGCACATTATGAAATTTCAGAAACCCGAGGACAATGAAAAATTCTACAAGCTTCCAGAGGTAAAAATAGGACATACAATATGGATCATGAATTAGAATAATTTTGGACTTTTGTGGTAGACAGAATTCTAACTGCAAGATTCTGCATCCCCTGTGTACTATGACTATGTTTACCATGAATATGATGAATTTCACTCCCATAATTAGGTTATGTTATATGGCACGGCTGACTTTTAAGAAAGGCTTGACCTAATCAGCATCAAAAGGGCTCTTCAAAGTGATGTGCTCTTCCTGACAAAGGAGATTCTCCATAGCTGGCTTTGAAGATGAGGAGGCCACATAGCAAAAATTGCGGGGGCCTGTAGGAGCCGAGAGGGATCCCTGCTGCAAGGAAATGGGGATCTCAGTCCTATGACCACAAAGAACTGAATTCTGCAACCCCCTAAATGAGCTTGGAAGTGAATTTTTCCCCAGTCTCCAGACAAGAATTCTGTCCAGCTAACACTTTGGTGTCAGCCTTGTAATATCCTGAGTAGAGAACCCAGTCATGGTGTGCTCAGATTTCTTACCTACAGAACTGTGAGCTAATAGATGGGTCTTGTTGGAAGCTGCTAGGTTTGTGGTGATTTGTTAACAGCAACAGAAAACTCATACAGCTTTTCAGCAACAATGGAGACACCCTCAAAATTCTGAAGAAAAGTTATTTCTAACATAGAATTATATACTTAACCAAACTATCAATTAGCTGTGAGAGCAAATTTAGGATATTTTCAGACATACAAGGTCTCAAAAATTTACTCCCATGTACTCTTTCTTAGCAGCTACTGGTATGTGCATCAACAAAATTAGGGGAAAAAATAAAACAAGAAAGAGGAACAGAATCCAACCAAAGGAGCCTAACCTCCAGAGTTTCCTGAAGGTTCTCTGAGATGATGCTGAAACCAACTCCCCAGCCTTTATTGTGACACAGAGAAACCAACTGCCTTTGTTCTCGATGATCACATGGTGCTGAATTCAGCTGCCTGTTGGAATAGAAGCTCAGTTGTTCCCTACACATGACTCAGCGGCTGCTTGTCTTCACAATGCATCCTGTCATGTTGAATCCGTTAATTCACCACCTAACAAAAATTTGCTCCCTCCCTCTTTTAACGTTTTAGGTTAGTTGACTAATGTTCTTCAGTTTCCCAACAACAATGAGAAATAGATTTTTAAGCTGTGAAGGTCCCCTCTCTTCCTTTATCTTCTGTTTTCCACGGTCTTGAAGCTTGAGAGAAGAGAATTAAAGTTTCAAATCATTGTTTCATTTAGCTATTTGTCTTGAATGATTTTGATATGTCTTAGCTTAGAAAATATTGAATTTCTGACTTTTTAGCAACAACAAAATGCATCAAAAGATGTCATTAAATTTCTCCACCTTTTTCAAGAAGTAAAATGTATTATTGGAGATAACATACATAAACCCTAGTTGGAGAGAGGGGAGGAGTGAGAGAGATAGTGGTGGTGGTAGTGGGGGAAGGCTAGACATGGGAGTACTTTAGCTAATATCCTATTTTCCTGAATTTTTTTAAGCATTAAAAGTATTTTTATGACAACAAAATACAATTTTAGAACATAAAGTATAGGCAAAACCATATATCACTGTTATAAATATTAAAATATGTACTAATAAAAAGGTTTTTCTTTATCTATGATTAAAGACTTTATTTTAGTAGAATTAAGTTGCTAGTTTCCTCTTCCTCTGTAAATAAAGAGTGAAAAACTAGTGAGAACTTTTGGCTATTACTTTTCTGTGCTCTGTTAACTGAAGTTGAAATACAGTCTGAGTGTTTTCTTTCTCCTGGAAGTATTGTCTTTGAACTTTCCCCAAATTTAACACCATAAACCTAAACACAGCAATTTTGGCTTCATGTTTAAAACCTAAGAATGATTGTTAACCAAAGAAAATATGCTCAAAATGCAAAAATAACATGAAATAAATAAAATACTCAAACCTCTGGAGAGTTTATGCCATTCATTCTGTTTCTTGGAGGCTAATTATCTGGTTTGTGGACTGAACAGATCCTTTATTCCTTATCACTCCAAATATAGTTGCACTTCTGCCATTGAATTGCTCATTTTCTTCTCCCCATAAGAATTTAGAAGAAATGAAAGAAAGAACCAATATTTCAGCTCTTGAACTTTCAAGAGGACAGTACCTTGTCTAGCATAGTGAACGCTGTGGTCTGCTACCCCAACTTCCAGGAATATTGACCACTGGCTCACAACTTCAAAACTCTCTAGAAATTGCCATTAGCTGATGAGAGCCACTTCCTCAGAAGTTCATGCTCCCTTTCTGGAGATGGTTCTCATCCAATAACTGGTCCATATGAGGTTATAAAGGTCTGGCCTCTTGCCTCAGGTGGGACAACTCTGAAGAGACCCCCAGCTCCAGAACTTCTTATGGGATCAGCTGAGGCCTCTGTTGTGACTGCATCAAAGATCAACTTTTCCCACTGCCCTCACCCCCTTACAGGCGTTGTCCCTGAGAGAACTCCTCAGTAAACCTTTCTCCACAAATCATCGTCTAAAAGTCTGCTCCTGGGGAAACAGCCTAAGACATATGGTTTGGCTTTTCCCCCAGCAGAAGTGAATGGATTATAGTGATATGTCTATACTTTTTTCTCACCATTTCCGTTTAATTTACCAGTATTTTTTGTTCCTTTAAGTTCCTGTAGCAGCATGTTGCAGAACTAGCCTAGGACACAGAATCTTAACAGTAGCAGTAAAACGAAAGCTGGATTATTCCTTGCCTATTTTGTAGCTACCCAAAACAACATTCTTGACTTTCTCTGTGAGTTAGGGGAGAAGGTGGAGTCCATGAAATTAGTCAGGCTAATTGGCCTTCACAGAGATCTAACTCATGACCTTGGCATTATTTTGCCATGCTCTGCCCAACTGAGCTAATGGGCTCAGACAGGCAGCTTAAAAGTAGGATTTAAAGACTACTTCTATAAATCTTGCTATCCCTGTCCATAACAATAATCAAGAGTAATCTAAATATTACATCTTTGAGAGCTTTTCCATTTCTCCAATAGATTCTGGTTGAAGATGGCAGATTGATCACAGGAATTTGTCACCTCTCATGCCTAAGACCCCCCCTAAAATTAAGAGAAAGGGAGAAGAAACAGCAGCAGATAAGAAATTTCAACAAGTTTTTTTAAAAACTGAAATCAGATGAAGTAGTAGTAACTGATTCTGCCGAGCAGAAACTGAATAGCCCCAGAATAAAAATACATTCTGTGGCCACCAGTGAAATAGCTGGTTCCTGTCTCATCACTCTAAACTAAATAAGCAGAACAAAGGGACCCAGAGAAGACAGATAATGTGGGAAGAACTCTAAAACTCTAAAACTTTAAGTAAGAGATTATATGACACCCATTAAAAACACAAACAGAATTCTATAAAAAATAAACAGCGAACACAAAGGTATCTTAGAAGTTAAAAATATAACAGCCAAAATAACAGTGTGATTAGAAGGGTTAAAAGAGAAAGTTAATGAAATCTCCCAGAAAGCAGAGAAATATAGAAAAGAGAAAATAAATGAGAAGTAAAGGATCAACTCAGAAGGGCCAAAATCCAAGTAGAATTCCTGCAAGAGGAGAAAGAAAGTAGAGATGAGTAAACTATCAAAGAAATAATACTAGAAAAATCCTCAGACCCAAATGACAGGAGTCTACAAACTGAAAAAGCCAAGGTACCCTGAGCAGTGACTGAAAGAAACGTTCACTCAAAGGCTTGTCAGTGTGAAATTTTAAAACACTAGAGATAGAAGAGTCTAAAAGCTTCCAGAGAGGAAAAATGGATCATATTCAAAGGAGCAACAAAGAGAATGGCATTAGAATTCTGTTTGCAATACTGAATGCTAGAAGATAACGAAGTGACGCTTTCAGAATTCTGAAGAAAAAATACCTTTCAAACCAGAAGATAGATTAAAAATATATTCATGTATTCAAGGACCCATAAAATTTATTTTCTATCTATCCTTCTCTGGATTTTACTAAGGACATAACTCCAACAAAAAAGGGATACAGATCAAGACAGAGAAAGACATGGAATCCAGAAAACCGTGCAATACAACAGCACAGAAGCAGGTCTAGCGAGCAGTCAATACAGATGGAAACAAGACAGAGGCTTCCACTTATGAGTCTCTAGGAAAATAAGAAAATGAGTAGTTTTTCTGTTATATGTAAGCATTTGGGGAAAACTGGTGACAGGTAGATTGCAAGTCTATTTGAGCAGTCGTAACAATTTCAAAATCCTTTTATTTTTATTTCATTTTAAAAGTACTTAAGGGTTGCGAAAAGAAGAAATATAATCATAGTACAGTTTGGAGTACTAAAGTGAACAATATTTGCACAGGCATAAACACAAATTAATTGAACTAAAATTTATGATATAATTGTACTAGAAGTGTGGGGAGAGGTTGAAGGGGTTATAAAAGGATTTAATCCACTTGGTTGTAAATTCCACAAATCAGGAATTTGTCTGTTTTGTCGCCTCCGGCATCCCGAGCACACAGAACAGTGTCTGGCGCATAGTAGGTGCTCAACCAATATTTGTTGATCTGTTATCATCAACCATACCAGGAAGCCAATAGACACTGCCTAACAGTGGTGAATCAAGGAGCAGCTTTATAAGGGTATCACGTAGGTATATGGTTTTATACACACACGCACCCACACCAAGAAACAGCTAAAATGATTTAAAAGAAAAATGTAATTGTTTCTGAGGCAGTCATTGGGTGGTAGTCTGAAGGACTAGGGCAAGAAACTTTACAACATTTGATTTTTTTAAAAATTCTGGGTATGTAATAAATACTTTGATTAAATTTCTAAATGAAGTAAAATTGAAAAAAGTTTGAAATAACTTTCTCTAATAAAATACTCTTTTTTTTTTTTGTGAGGAAGACCAGCCCTGATCTAACATCTGTTGCTAATCCTCCTCTTTTCACTGAGGAAGACTGGCCCTGGGCTAACATCGTGCCCATCTTCCTCTACTTTATATGGGACACTGCCACAGCTTGGCTGACAGCAGCGCGTCGGCGGGCGCCCGGGATCCGAACCTGCGAACCCCGGGCTGCCAAGCGCGGACTAAACCGCTGCGCCACCGGGCAGCCCCCAACTAATAAAATACTCTTTTAAAGAAAGTACTGAGCAATAGAAGCTGAACACAAAATGATCACAGGCCCTTTATTAAGAAAAATTGCCAAACAAAATTTCACTTGCTTATTTGGCACCTTGACAATCAATTTGTTAGAAAAGGGAAGGACGACTGAGCCAATAAAATTCATTTAATTAAAATTCATTTAATGCACTGCGCTTGGATGGCATGAGCTTATAATGGGTTTAGAGAACGTGTTAATGGTGATTTATTTTGCACAGCTTCTGATTTAACTTAGCATTATGACAGTGGGCAAGGTTAAATTATGCCTTACTGTGAAATTATGGCTATTTTAAATTATCACATTGCTGAGCAAATTATATATTTATTCATTTGGTTATGTTAAGAATTCTAAGGTTCTTTTAAATGGAGCAAATGCAAGGTAGTCTTGATTAATTCCCTTGCCTCAGTTTTGGTGCTAAAACTTTAACAATTCTTATGGATTTCTTCCCCTCGCCCCCCAAATTGGATGTTTGCCACTTTCTTTCCTGTTCTAACATTAGTAATGTATGTCTTTTTTTTGCTGAGGAAGATTTGCCCTGAGCTAACATCTTGCCAATCTTCCCCTATTTTTGTATGTGGGTTGCTGCCACAGCATGGCTTCATGAGTGGTGTAGGTCTGCCCCCAGGATCCGAACCTGTGAACCCTGGGCCACCAAAGTGGAATGCACCAAACTTGAACCACTGGGCCACAGGGTTGGCCCCAGTAAGGTATGTCTTTTGAATTGAGCCATAGTAGGTTCTTTGACTACAGTTTGTAAAACAAAGCATGGATTTTGGAATCGGGTAATGACAGTTGCAAATCCTTTTGCTTAGTAGCTTTATGACTGTGAGTCAGTTACTTATCTTCTCCAAGACTCAGTTTCCACACCTAAAACAGGAATACTAATACTTAACACATGGTATTGCTGATAAAATTAAAGAAGAGGTCAGTTTGTTGGATAAATGCCTGGTAAAGTATCTGGCACTTGACTTAATAAATGGCAGGTAATATTATTACTTAGGGTTTAGAGATTCTGTAGTTTGATTTTTCTCATCTTCCCATAAATTTACCTTATGACATGTATATGTATATTTATCTTATAAAATCAATTAAAATGAATTAAAATTTGGTTTTCAGGCTTCCATGAGACCCTGTGACATAACTATGCTGTTGCCAAACCAAGGTACTGGGACTTTCTGCAAAGTGTTCACTTCAAGATGATAATGTTTAAGAGGAGTCAAAGCGATAATTGTTAGAGTTAAGTGCTGGGTGCCCAGGGTCTTCACTACATCATTCTATCTACTTTTATATGTATTTGAAAATTTCTGTACTAAAAAGCTAAAGTAAAGTCGGCTCCCAAAAAAGAAAAAGCTGTTAAATCAGTTTCCCTGAGCAAAGCATTTGTTGGTATATATCCTAGATTGTTCAGTGAGTCAACTTAGAAAAGAAAGAGTCCACTTTCTTGTAAATATTTTCCATTATAAATTCTATTATTGCTTTTGTTTTTATTATAAACAGCAGCCTACATGATAATAATGAAGATTTAATCTCTCTTCAGCTAAATAGGTCTTGGCCTGCTACACACCCAAAGGAGAGACACTCCAGGGAAATCTAGGTAGGAAGCAAAGTGTTGATGAGTCAGCCTGAGGTGCACTTTCTCTGGGTCGATACTAAATCCAAGCTTCAGTTAATGACTAAGACTGCTTTGTTGCTGAAGCACTTGTCTTGGGAGTGACAGTAAGATTGAGGGTGTAGCTATTAATAGACTCTAACACTCCCTTCTTTTTTCTGGTGCTGTTTGTTGCAAAAGTCCAAGTGCTGCTTGTGGAAAGCTAGGTAAGTCATTATTTGGATAATTATTCTCTTTCTGAAACTCCGTCAGTGGTTTTAGTTAAATGAAAAATGATGCTAGTTTTTTCCTGCTCTAAACTATTTGACTGAGCTGTTTGTACATTAGGTTGTGCCAAGCCTAGGCTTCCCCACAAAGGCTATGTTTTGCTCTTCCTTCAAGTGATTCCTCTACTCTATACACATAAAAATTATAGTTCACAAGGTTGTTGTAAGAATTAATTAATGTTTGCTGAGCACTTTATCATCCTCAGATGAAAGGCACTGAGGAAATGCAGTGTGTCTACATAAAAGAATAACATCAGTACATATTGTAAAGAATGTTGGGATCTTCCTGAATGAAAGGTGGAGTATTAACTTCAAGTTATTTTTATTAGTGTTTGCAGAAGAATCAAACAGTATTTGGGGGAATATAATGAAACAAGAGATTTTCGGGTGAACATGTAACTGACAAAAGGTAGTCGCCAATAATTCTGTTGTAGACTAAAGAAATGCAGCCTTTTGCTTGTGGATACCTAAATATCAAAAAGAAGAAAGAAAGAAAAGGAAAGAAAAGAAAAAAGCACATGCTCAATGTTCAAAGAAGGCAGCCTAAAAACAATAATGAAGATCCTTGATTTTTGAGATTCTTTTCCCACTGAGATAAACAATTATAAACTGGCCAAAAAGAATTTATCAGACATATTTGATCTTATTTTACTCCTTGTAGTTTTACATGTGGCTGAGGGAAGACAGTTTAAAGAAAGAAAAGAGAGGAAGAGAGGAAAAACTGGGTAACAGAAGCATCAGTGGACATAGGAGAAACCTGAGAGTTATTTTAAAACCATTCTTCTATTTCACTCCTGATAATAAAGGCCTAATAATATTTCCTTCCAAATATCAATTCCTCCGGTTCGTTCCCACCTGCCTCCCCCCAGCTGGATCCCTCAGCATCTCAGTCCTAGATTACTGCAGTAGCCACCTGGCTGGCCTCCCTGAACACTCTCATCCTTATATCCAGTCAGTTCATCATATTTAAACTCTCTTCCTGCCCTTTAAGGCCTGTTATCATCAGGCCCCACTCTACCTATCCTGCAGTCTCTCTCTGTTCAGTCACATTGTTCTCCTTGGAAGTTATCCCCTCCTTCATAACCTTTACACCACTGGGATGTACTATCCTTCCCCTCTACCAATCTAAACTTAACCCATTCTTAAAGTTTCTGATCAGTTTTAAAGCCTTTCCTGACGACACTAGCTCTCAGTAATCTTTCCTTTTTCTGATCTTTCTGGCATCTGGGACCTAGCGTTTGTACCACGGACTTTCATGCTCGTTGCTCTTACCTACATGATGAGGCTCCTTCCTTGAGGGCAAGCACAGTTCTTGATACAAATTTTGCATGTCACAGAGTGAAGCGCTTATGAAGAACAGAGTAAATATTTGTCTCATTGGCTGATCCTAACTGTGGGCTACTGTTGTCTCCCTTTTAAACCAGGATGGTGGGGCCTGTGAAGAGCTGGCTTTGGAGTCAGAGCTGAATGGGAATTCTACCCCTGCCACCGTGTTCCACTTCTGTTGCATGAATGTGGGTAATATTTTTATTTTCTAACATCCAGAGAGCTACAAGACAGGTACTAGACATGTCCATCCAGCCACGACCTGTGGAGAAAGACATCAGATCTGGGAACAAGAGCTATCAGGTTGCGTCCTCTGGCATGGGAGAAGGAATATTCCCTCAGCCACGTCCAGAGCCTAAAGGAAATATTACTCCCAAATTTTCTATTTCCCTTGCTACAGTTCTACTCTCACTAATAAACTTTCTGGTTTTCCAGGTTCCCTGATACCAGGAAGAATGAGTCCCACATAGAAGGTAAGAGTTTCCAGACACAGGAAAGGAATATATCACATGACATTATGGCTGTTACATTAGTGTCCTATGAGTTTGGTCAACGTGAGTTGTCTTCAAGACACTCATCATTTTTGGGTAATTGAGAAAATCCAATTTATGAAAAAAGCAGAGGAACAGTTACTGGACAGTGGTAATCCTGTCAAGTATTCTGCCAGAGACAGACTGCCAGAGCAGCCAGCTCCTAAGCCATACTTCCACTCAGACTATTACACGCTTATGCTTGTCAAACCATCTGTCCCAATTTTGGTGACACCAGAGGAGCCATATAGTGGTCAAGAGAGTAGACCTTAGAGCTAGGGGGCCTCTAAGTTTGAATCATGACTCTATTAGTAGCCAACCCTACTGTGCCTAAGTTTCCTCAATGAAATAAGATGCTAATTGCACCTACCTCACAAGGATGTCATGAGAAGCTAACATGTGTAAAATGCTTCAAACAGTGCCCAGCATGTAAGTGCTCAATAAATAATAATTATGCAAAAAGCAAGCCAGTTGGGACTATGATAAAACTAGTTTAGCCCTAGCCTATTGACTCATTTTGGTAAAATATGAGGAAAAACTTAAAAAGAACTTGAAATTTTGGGTATATTTGTTACTTCCCCATTTTTTGTCAGTTTCATTTGGTCACAAATTTGTTTCCCCATAACAATTAACAGTAATTCCTTAAAAACAAAAAGAGCCTCTGGGTTTTTTTTCCTGAGGTCATGAAGGATGGATAGAAGCTGAAGAGGTAGTTTCTCAGATAGCTTTGTGAGGAGAAACATAGATGGAATGGTGGCAACTGTGGAGAAGAAAGGAATACGGGAGGAATCTCATAAGCCCGAGGCAAGAAAAGGTGTCCAGAGGTGTCACTGGGTCTCAAGAAATGCTCCATGATCTCCTTATGAACCAGAGCTTCCGACTTAACTGAAGGGCAGCTTGATGCTTGCTCTCAGCTCTACAAGAAGGCAGCCTTCAATCCTTCAATAGATAATTGTTTGTAATACACATGTAAGCCCTTAGTTAACACCTGAGAATGCACAAGATATATGCTTTTTTGTGGACATTCTCCTAGAAGATTGAAGTACATTGTATCCAATATACTCTTTTTTTTTCCTTTTATTAGGTTATTTATTTATTTTTGATGAGGGATATTGGCCCTGAGCTAACATCTGTTGCCAGTCTTCTTCCACCTTGTATGTGGGACACGGCCACAGTATGTTTTGATGAGCGGTGTCTAGATCCGCACCTAGGATCCGAACCTGCGAACCCTGGGCTCGGATTCGGAGCATGTGAACCTAACCACTATGCCACTGGGCCGGCCCCCCAATATATTCTCTGGATAATTTAGAACACTGATGGAATTTTTTAAAAGTTTACTCCAAACTTCAACAAACATTTCTGAGTCTTCAACATCTTATGAAGGTTCAAAGCCAAATTGATCTTTTGGTTTTATTCCAAACTTTTCACTAAGTATACTTAAAAATATATTATCTCATATCCAACTATATTGGGCGATATTTTTCCTCCTGCTCTTTGGCAGCACAGCCTAGGAGTTCAGATTCTGAACTCAACTGTCAGGGATCAGTTCCCAGCTCTACCACTTTTTGATGAGTGACCTTGGAGTAAGCAAGTTAATCTTTCTCTTTCCTCCATTTCCTCATTTGTAAAATGGAGATAATAATAATAATAATACCTATGAATAAGTCTGTTGTAAGAATTAAATCAGCAAATTTAGAATAATGCCAAACACAAAGTAAGCACTCAATTAAGATTAGTTGCTATTGTTACCTTTATTGTTGTCATTTTTTGAATTATCTAAAAATGAGTTTTAATACATCTTACCTAAAAAGGCAAAGTGTGGTGAGCATATGACTTTAAAAGGTACTGTAGCATAGATTTATCTGCCTAGCCCCCTTATTCTGGTTCAATGTGGTCTTGGTGGAGTTACTAATCAAGGTGCCCATTTTCCCAACCACAAGGACGGGTACATGCCACAGGTTGGGCCAATCCCTTCCTCTCCTGGACTTTGTTGTATGTTGTGCTGAGGATGGGGTTGAGAGTGGGGAGCCTTTCTTGCTTCTGCATTATGAACTATACGAATGTAGCCCTGGGACTACCATCCACATCCTCCCTCCCCTTTCTGCTGTAGAAGAGAATGATGCCATCAGATAAAGAGTGGCAGATAGTCCCAAGAGATGCAGAGAGGAGAAATCTCTCCCTGCCTAAATAATCCAACACAGTTACATAAGCCAGTACATTCATCCTTTTAGTAAAATTAATTTGAGTTGGGCTTCTATCATTCACACATACCAAAAAAAAAAAAATCCTGGATTTTCCAGCATAGTTTCCATTTCAAACATTCAGTTTTATTGTTCCCACAAGTAATACTACTAGTAATAAACAGCTACCATGGATACCACTTTGTTTGTGTCAGACACTGTTTTAAGCATGTTGCATGTCGTAACTCATTTAAACCTCCCAACCAAGCTATATTATCATATCCTTATTTTACAAATAAGGAAAGTGAGAAACAAAGAGATTAAGTAATTTACACAAGACCACATAGATAGTAAGCAGAAATCAGATTCAGATCAAGGTAGTCTGAATGCAGTGTCCACACTTTCTGTGCCTAACCATGTGTCTAGTGGTCACTGATCATAGATGTTGCTAGGAATGCAACTCTCCATAGTGCACACTAAGAAGGAGATAGAAAGTGGCCCATATAATACATGTGTACTAATTTGAGAATGGGGAAGAGGGAAGGACAAATAGGCCAATTATACTCCTGTATTTACTAAAGGGAAAGCATGCCAGAAAGCTGCAATAATCAAAGATTCTCCAATTTAGGTTAGTTCCTTAGATATTCTTCTCCCAAATTCCATTCATTCTCTACACCATTTT
Source organism: Tapirus indicus (assembly GCA_031878705.1). Classification (NCBI taxonomy): domain Eukaryota; kingdom Metazoa; phylum Chordata; class Mammalia; order Perissodactyla; family Tapiridae; genus Tapirus; species Tapirus indicus. The sequence continues at coordinate 85,138,337 of CM062922.1, forward strand.
ATGTTCTCTAACCCTTTTCCAACTTTATAGAAGTCTGGCACAATTTTTATTCATCCTTGGGATTCTGGAAACATTTGATACCTCTACTGTTTTACCTCCCTTTTATTCTAAATCCCATTGCATTCTGGCTTAGTTACCACATGTCTTAGTAGATACTTTGCTTGACAGGTCCTTCTGGCTCTTTTGTACTGTTATCTAGCCTTCCTTGGAACCATCTCCTTCAGTGTTTGGGACATCACCTCTCCTCATTCTCTTCTTCCATTCTGACTCTTCTTTTTAATCTCTTTGCAACATTTTTTTTTACCATTAAATATTGATATTCCTGGTCAACTTTCTAAACTCAGGTCAAATGTTATTCCTTCCAGAAAGTCTTCCCTGTCACCCACCCCCACAGAGTTCATCAGACCCCTATCTGGTCTGTATCTGTGCTTTGCCTACGCTTCTGTTGCCCTTCTTTTGCTGTATTGTTGTTTGTTTCTACTTATATTTCTGCCCCCGGGCTGAGAATTCGCGCAAGGAATTTTATTTTGTCTTTATTTTGGATGATGTATCTTCAGCACTTAGCAAATTTTCACCACACAGTAGCTTCCCAGTAAATGTTTCTGAATGAGTGGATGAGCTCGTCTGGTCTTCCATTGTGGAATATCTGACTATTAGGACTCAACTTGACCTTTCTTCTGTAAAACACAAGGGACATTATCATAAAAGATGCCCAGGGATATAAATTACCCACATAAGTCTAAGGACACTTGGATATCCAGTAGTCTACATCTGATACCTACTACATCTGAACATCTATTTTCCTGCTAAATAAATCACTGGTGATGTGTGTGTGCTTGTGTGTTTATAGGGAATTAGAGAAGAGTAGGCCGTGGAACCTGACACTAAAATCAAAATATCTGGTTGCTAGTCCTACTCTATCACTTAGTCCAGGGACCTTGGGCAAGATATTTAGTGATTCTGAAGCTTGAATTTCTTTTTTTATCATAATAAAAACCTCTACCCTGCCTATTTCACAGAGCTGCAGTATGGATAAGAAAAATAAAGATGCCTTGAAAACTGTTTTAGGATGTTATATTGGTTGCAAGAAACATAAATACACTCAGATTATGTCAGATTGTAAGTGGTTTATTGAAAGGATACCTGGGGACATTTTTAAAAAGAAAACAAAATCAGAAATCCCAGCCACAAGTTTTAGCCAACCAGGAAAGCAGGAAGTGGCAACATCATTGGGTCACACAGGAGTAATGGGAACTCGAGTATAGCTGAACTGGACAGAGAACGTAACGTGGTTTATGAACTGGTTGTTTTTCCAGAGTCCAGCACAGACAAAGCATCCCCTCTGCTGCAAGAGCTTGCTGATCTTTCCTGAGTGCCCTGCAATTGACATGGTATCTCTTCTCTCTGTTTCTCTTGGTAACTTTCTGTGTTTGCTCCTGCTACCAACTAACTGACTCTCTAAATCTATAGACCAAACACCAGACAGATTGTTGCTAAGGACCTGATAGCAAAACTCTTGCTCCAAGTTCCCTCACAGAAAGCCAGCCAGCCAATAGTTGGCTGTTCTTGGGTCAGAGGCATTTCCCTGGTCCAGTTAGTGGTGGCCATGGTGATAGGAGCCAAGAGTAACATACACACCCACTTATTCCTATTCTCAAAGCTCTTGCTTTAGATTAGCCACAGTAGGATGCCACTAGGCTAAAGGGACAAGGAGTGTTAAAGGAGCCCAGGGCCTAGGGTTATGCAGTGGAAGCCTGCTCAGCAGCAGCTGGAACCACGAAGGAAATGGCTGATGCCCAAGATGCCACTTGAAGCAAGTGGAATGGGGTTTAATGAGAAATAACCTGGCTTCTTTTTCTTCTTGCTCTCCAAACTCCTCCCATTAGCCCAACACACCAGGAAGCCAGCTGACACAGGAAGGTCGGTCCTCCCAGTGATACAGAGGAGAGAAGGGAAGTGCAAGAAATAGATCTGAGGGCAGACAGGCTCAGGACCAGCACTGTATCTTATCACTGAGTCAAATCTTCAGTTTGCTTGGGGATGGCTTAAGTGAGTCAGCACTGTTATATAGTAGACTGAGTGCATTGGAATGAGCAGAACTGGCTTCGAACCTTAGGTCTGCTATTTATTCTGTTTTATTTGCGGTGAGTTACTTAAGCCTTCCAAACCTCAGTTTCTTATTCTGTAAAATGGTGATAGTAATACCCATCTTCCAAGATTGTAAAGATTCAGCATAATGAACATAAAGCTTTCAGCACTATGTCTAGACATGGGGAATGCTTTACTGCTACAGTGATGATGGTGCTGGTGCTGGTGGTGGTGCTGTGGTGGTGGTTGGTTGTCATGCCCCCTCCCTCCCTGCCTGCCCAGGCTATGTTTCATTTTGCATCTCCAACAGCCTGTCTTAGCAGGTTTTTCCAAGTTGATTAAAAATATAGGCATCACTGGGGCTCTGAGTAACCTTATCAATATCAAGGTTACCTGAGGTTAAAAAGTTTGAATTGGTAAAAAGCCATGAGGTTTCTGCATCTCATCAAAAAAATTATGAGATACTTTGCACCTGTAAAATGGTTGCCTGTGCACTTGGTAATAGTCATACCACAATATTAACTATTTAAGAAAGATTACAAAGGATAAAAAGCTAAGGGACTGTATCTTTGAAATTGCGAATATATTTGAGCACACCAGACAGGCATTCTTAGGGGAATTACCTGACTGTGATTTTTGAATCAGTGATTCATCCATTGTAATAGGTACGAAGTTAGCGGATAGTCTAATCGGAAGAGTTTTGGTGATTTAACCAAATTTTGGAAAAGCACTCACACTAATTTCTTTGTTATTATCTGGAGTGTCAAATTCAAAACACTGTAGGGTTTTTTTTTTTCCGAGTTACATCTCCTTTTACTTTATTAGTAAATTCCCTGAGAGAAGACTTAGTGCTTTTGTCTCTCTATTCTGATGTTGTTATGGCTTTTGAAAGGATTTTTTTAAAAGATCAAAATTTTTAAATTGTGCCATACATAACGTACATAAAAGAATGAACGGACAGAGAAAGGGGCTGCCCCGAAGGAAGGCGGCGACCAGGCGGTGGAGCCAGGAAGTGCCGTACACAAGGGCGCGCCCCCCGCCCGGCCTCAGCGCCGTGGCCTCCGGGCCAGGAGGTTAAGTAAGGAGCCGGCGGGGAGGGAGGGGGCGCCCGGTTTAAACAGCAAAAAAAAGGAACTAAAGTGTGCAGTTAAAGAATAATGGTAAAATGACGTGTGTATGCACTACCCAGACCAAGACACAATATTTCCACCCAGGAACCCTCTTATTACTCTCACAGTGAACACTGTCTTGAATTTTGGGTTATTCCTGTTTTCTTTATATTTTTCATGGTTTATGCATTTATTCTTAAATAGCATACTATTTAGTTTTGAATATGTTTGGACTTTAAGTGGAACCATAGTGATTACATTCTTCTACAACATGCCTCTTTTGCTCAATATTATGTTTGTGAGATTCATTCATGTTGTGCATAGCTACAGTTCATTTTTGCATCTATACTCATTAGTGACATTGGACTATAATGTTCTTTTGTTGTATTGTATTGTCTTTATTGTGTTTTGAAACCAAGACTGTAGCTTTCTTCCAAAATGAGCTGGGAATCTTTTGTTCTTTCTCTAGTTTCTGGAAAAACTTCGATAAAACAAGAATTAATTGCTTCTCAAAACTGGTAAACTCATCCATAAAAACATTTTGACCTGTTTTTTGTTTTTGTTTTGTGAGGAGAGGTCCTAACTACCATTTTAATTTCTTTCAACTTATATATCTATTCAAGTTCTTCATTTCTTCTCACATAAATTTCAAAACTTTATATATTTTTAGAAATTTTTGCATTTAATCTAGACTTTCAAATTTCCTACATATGGCTGTTTTAATTCTTCACTGCCTGGTGAGCTCCCTCATGTCTTCAAGATTTCAAAAATATTTTGACCCATCTTTCTAGTTGTTCTCAAAAGAGTGTTGATTTGAATTCCCTAGTCCGTTGGTATCAGAAATGGATATTTGATTCTTTTTTGAGTCTGCCCACTCTTGATTCATGCTTTAAAGTTTTATTTATTCCTAGAAACATTACACTTACCTATTGATTTTCTGTGCTGAGTAGTTTCAACATCTGCAAATTCTGTGGATCTGATTCTGCCATGATGGCTCATGATGCCTTATTATCTTGGGTGATTATTACTTATTGACATTATTATTATTGTTGTGTTGTTTTACTATGAATTATGCTTTTTTCCTTTGCACTTTCAACAGAAATTCTTGAGGCCTGGGGTGCAGGTGGGTTCCCCCACAAAGGATTTGCCTTTACTTCTGTCAGGTAACTAAGGCATACTATTCAGGAGCCACTTGAAGTGAAATGATTGACTTGAGATATTTTTGGTCTATCCAAGAAGTGTGAATTCAAAGTATAAACCTGAAAAAGGGTTGGCTTGTGGTAGTAAATTCTCGGGAAATATTTTTCCCTCTATTCAGCACCAAAGTTTAAAATAGGTAATTTTTTGCAGCTCTCTTGGTCCTGGTTTTATGAAGGGAAAATCTCATGTTAGACTTTATACCTTGAATCGTGCTTTGTCTTTTGTGCCCCTAGCCCTTTAAGGCTGTGAAAACTGAATTTACCAGAAGAGGCAAATTCAGCAAATGTCCTCAAGGAGAAAGCTCTCCTTAAGAGCTCCTGCCTTTATTCAGAACCTGGCCTGAATATTCCTCACTTTCTTGGCAGCCCATCTGTGCACACAAGATCATTTTTAAGAAAATATTTTAACCAGCATTTTCCATTGCTTTCAGAAGAAAGCTCTGTCTAGGTACTTGATCCACAGTTTTGTTCTGTGTTTACATTATAAAAAAGGATCATATTATACATGAGTTTCATAATAGGCTTTTTTATATTAATGTATAAAGAACACATCTATTTAATGAATATGTGTCTGCACTCATTATTATTTATTTATTTGGTCAACAAATATTTCCTGAGGCCCTAATCTATGAGACATTTTTTACCCCTAAAGATACAACAATGAATAAGACACACAGTTCCTACAGGTACAGAACTTAAATTCTAGGAGAAGGGAAATATTAAACAAATTATTACACAATTAACTATATAGTTACACACTTATTATAAAGAAAAATTAGAGGGTATTCTGAGAAAGGCACTTCATGTAGACTGAGAAGTCAGAAAAAGCCTCTCTGAAGAAGTGACATTGAAAATGAAACTACAAGATAGACAGGAGTTAGCCAGATGGAGAGTGAGGGGAAGAGCTCCCAGGCAGAAGGAGCAGTATGTATAAAGGCTCTGAGATAAGAGGGAGCACATCATCTTTAGGAAAAGAAATAAGGCAAGAAAGCCTGAAGTAGAGGTCAAAGGGTAAAATGTTGACGCATGAGCTGGAGAGATGGGCTTGGGCTAGATCATACATGGCCTTATATGCTGGACTAGTCAGCTTGGGTTGCCATAATAAAATACCACAGACTACGTAGTTAAAACAACAGAAATTAATTTCCTCACATTTCTGGAGGCTGAAAGTTCGAAATCAAGATGCCAGCATGGTCAGGTTTGGTGAGAGTTCTCTTACTGGCTTGCAGACAGCCTCCTCCTTCCTGTGCACTCACGTGGCGGAGAGACCTGATGTCTCTTCCTCTTCTTATAAGGGCATCACTTCTATCAGATCAGCCCTCCACCTTACTTAACCTTAATCACCTCTTTAAAGGCCCTACCTATGTCCAATACAATCCATGGGGGATTAGGACTTCAACATATGAACTGGGGGCGGGGCGGGGGGAGGACACAATTCAGTCCATAGCATATGCTATGGATTTTTATTTCATTTTAAGTGTGATGAGAAGCCATTGGAGAGTTTTGTGCAAGGAAGTGACATGGTTGGTTTATGTTTTGAAAGAATCAGTGTGATTCTTGTATGGAAGACAAAAGAGGGGAGACGAGTTCGGAGGCTATTGTTATAGCCCAGACAAGACAATATGGTAGCTAGGACCTCTGGTGTCAGTGATGAGTAGACAGAATTCAATGTTTTCTAATATAAGTTTAGGAATTATCATTGTCAGCATTTAGTGGTTGTTTGGATGTAACGAAGACCAAAGTGTCAAGGAGGTGTCCAGGTTTACGGCAGGAGCACATGAGTGGATGGTGGTACAGTTTACTGAGGTGAAGAACACTAGAGTTGCAGGTTTGGAGCAGTAAAAAGATAAATATGTCTGTTTTGAAATGCTGAGTTTGAGATGCTGACAAAACGTCTAAGTGAGATGTCAAGTAAGATATATATGGATCAGAAGCTTGGCAGATAGATCTGGGATAAAGATATAAATGTGAGCATCAGCTGTTATTTGAAGTCATGGGAGTGGATGAAATTGGACAGGAAGAGAGAACAGAAAGAAGAAAAGGGGGCCTAAAATTGAGCTTTGAAGAGCATAATTTCCCCCATTTTATTATGAAAAATTTTAAACATGAAGAATCACACTGTGAGCATCCATATACCACCACCAAGATTCTACAATTAATATTTTACTGTATGTGCTTTATCCCATATCTATTATTTTGTCTGTTCTCTCCATCTATCAAGCCATCTTTTTTTTAAGTTGATTTTTTTTTTGTTTTTTTTTTTGCTGAGGAAGATTCGCCCTGAGCTAACATCTGTGCCAATCTTCCTCTGTTTTGTGTGGGGGTCGCTGCCGCAGCATGACCACTGCCGTGTGGTGTAGGTCCACACCCAGGAATCAAACCTGTGCTGCGGAGCAAACGGAACTTAACCACTAGGGCACAGGGCCTGCCCCAAGCCATCTTTTTTTGATGTGTTTTGAAGTAAGTTGCACATATTAGTACACATCATTAACTAGTATTCAATATTTATTTATAATTCTTTTTTAGATTGAAATTTATGTATAATAAAATGTGCCAATCCTAAATGTACTATTTGATGAATTTTAACAGATGCATATTTGCCTATTTAACACAAACTCCTATCAATATATACATTATCACCACCCAAAAAAGTTCCTTCAAGTCCCTTCCCAGTCAATCTCCACTGTCCTGGAGGCAACCCTAGTTCTGATATTTTTCCACCAAAGACTGCCTGTTCTAGAACTTCATATAAATGGAATTGTACAGTATATACTCTTTTTTGTGTGTAAGGCTTCTTTCCCTTGGCATGATGTTTTTGAGATTCATTCATGTTATTGCCTGTACAATTAGTTTGTTCCTTTTGATTGATGAGCAGCATTTTATTGCATAGATATACCATAGTTTGTTTAACCTTTCTCCAATTGATGGACACTTACACTGTTTCCAGTTTGGGGCCATTGTGAATGAAGCTGCTGTGAACATTTTTGTATAAATCTTTGTGGACATATGTTTTCATTCTCTTGAGTCAATATCTAGAAGTGGAATTGCTCATAAGGTCAGAAGGTTGGTAGATGGTTTGTTTTGTTTTTCTGTCATAGAATTTTTATTTTACACATTACCATCATAGCAAGAGAACGCATGGTCCTGGTCTGAACCCCTACCCGTTATGTTTACATAAATACTCTTCAATGATAGTTTGTGTTGAATAGATATATACTGAAAACTCCTTCTGCATGCCAATCTAATCTGAAAAGCAAAATAATGTTTACAGACTTGCAGCCCTCCCTTAAATGAAATTTATTTCTGAATTAAACTGTCTAACTTCTTCTGAGGTCACATGACAAGGCAAATCTAATTTACAATCTGCAAAAGCTGTTCAAGGTGTCAAGAAACTCGTTCGTATGGACAGGAATTTTGGATTCTTTTATAATAGTACCTTTTCCCATTAATTTTTAAAATTGTGGTAAAAACACAAATTAATTTACCAACTTAACCATTTTTAAGTGTTCAGTATTAACTGTATTCACATCGTTGTGTAACAGATCTCTAAAACTCTTTCATCTTGCAAAACTGAAACTCTATACCCATTAAATGGCTCCCAAATTTCCCCTCTGCCTTCCCTGGCAACTATCACTCAGCCCTATGTTTCCTTGAATTTGATTACTCTAGATACCTCATATAAGTGGAATCATACAGTATTTGTTTTTTCGTGACTGGCTTATTTCACTTAGCATAATATCCTCAAGGTTCATTCATGTTGAAGCAAGCGACAGGACTTCCTTTTTTTTTTAACACTGAATAATATCCCATTGTCTGTATATACCACATTTTCTTTATCTAATCATCAGTAGATGGACATTTGGGTTGCTTCCACCTCTTGTCTATTGTGAATAATGCTGCAATGAACGTGGGTGTGCAAATATCTCTTCGAGATCCTGCTTTCAATTCTGTTGAATATATACCCAAAAGTGGGATGATTAGATCATAGATGGTTAGTTTTTATAAGAAACTGCCAGAACTTTTTCCAAAGCATTTCACACTCTCACTAACAACATATGAGAGAACTAGTTGCTCTATATTGCAAACTTTGTGTGTGGTCAGTCTTAGAACATCAACATTTAAATGTCTAACAAAAGAGGTGGATCTATTAAAGGAGACTGAGAAGTTGTGAGCAGAGAGATAAGAGAAAAACCAGGTTAGATTTCGTAAGATAGCAAAGGAAGAGAAGGTTTCAAGAAAGAAGGGTTGATCAAGATCTTCTCATGTAATTTTGCTCTGCCTCCAATAATTTTCTAGTCTATAATTAGAGAGTAATTTTCAACAAGCAAATTTTATCATGTCCCTCCTTAGCCTTTCAGACCTCACTTTGCTATTAAAATAGGGTTGCTAGATTTAGCAAATAAAAATACAGGATGTCCAGTTAAATTTGAATTTCGTATAAACACAGACGGGTTTTTTTCAGTATAAGTATATTCCATGCAATATTCGGGACATACTTGTACTAAAATATTGTAGTTTATCTGAAATATAAATTTCAAGTATGTATCTGAACTATATGTTTAATTTGACCTCCTGTATTTTATCTGGCAAACCTATATTAAAGTTCAAAATTCCAACTTTGGCTTCCAGTGCCTACCTGCCTACCTCCGCAGCGTATTTTTTGCTAGGTTCCCTCTGAATCTCTATGCTTTCTCCAGCCAAACTGGATTTCTGTTAGTTCCCTACACACACCTCACTTCTTCCCTCCTTGGTACAGCTGCATATGCTGTTCTTTCTGCCTGAAACATTTGCTCCCTCTCTGCCTAGCTAATATTCTTCTCATCCTGTAGCCTTCAGCTTATGTGTCAATTTCTTGAGGAAGCCTCTGTTCATCCCAGACTAGGGCAATTCTCACTGTTAAATATGCCATGTACCTTGACCTTCAAACTTGCGGTTATTTAATTATTTGTAAGTATTCTATCTTCCCTGCTAAACTATAAGCTCCCGAGGAAGAGACTCTGTCTTGTTCCCTGCTGTATCACCACAGCACAGTGACAGGCACATAACAGGTTATCAAATATTTGTTGTGATTGTTTGTGATAAAGTGGATGCAAATTAATTTTGTTCTGTGACTCTTACATCATCAGTTGAGAACATTTGAGACTTGATTAGATGTTGCAAAAACAGAGTTACACATCTCTGCAGAAAAGAACCACAAATGAACACTTTAACTGTGGTAGCTGAAATATATTTGCAAAAATTTAAAAAGAATCCTTTTTCCATGTAATTTTAGCAAGGAAGGCCCCAAATGAGATGCTTGATTAGGAAAATTCTTGTTAGCAAAAGAAATTCAAGAAAAAAAAGCACTTTGCTTTTGTAGTAATTGTTAGCTAAGAGAGAGATCTATATGGAGCTTTTCCCCTTGAGAAATCTGTGCAATACTAGTTTTTAATGTAGACACAAAACATTCTTGGCAGAACGAGGAAAAAATTCAAATCAAAAGCTTGAGAGGAGTGCTTATTATTTCGGAATAATCAATGAACTGAGTTAACAGAAGGAAACATGTAATTTAGGACACTGTCACTTCAGTTTAAGTGAAATGGATCCTAGGTTTTGAGACTCTAAGAAGTAGGATACTAAATATCAGGGCCCAAGGAAAGAAAAAATATGGATAACTCCATTAAACTGGGTAAAGGGCAACTATATGAGAAATGGGAAAATGGATTATTTCTGCAGTCCCTTGATTTTTCACATGTTGAACTATCTCAGTGACTAACTTAAGCAGAAATGGAATTTTCTGGAAGAATATTGAGTGGCTCACAGTTTTGATGGTAGGAAAGGAATTGAGGGAAGCTAGATAGCCAGAACCACAGCTGAAGTCAGTCCTGAAATTGCCTGGTAAGAGTATCACTGCCATTGCCAGTGGATGCTGGACACCATACCAGGGATTGCTGCCATTTTCCCATCAGACTCTGGGTATCACAGGTGCAAGTAGGATGAATTCTACTTACTTCTGTGTAACTCACTACAGATTGAAAGTCCCAAGTAAGAAAGCATTCAGTCTACCAAGCTTAGATCACTTTCCCACACCCTAGGATTATTGTGGGGGCATGAGGAGGGGGCCCGAAGGCAGAAGGCAGAAGGCAAGTATCTGGACTTCCTGGGCCCTGTAGTGGGAGAAGAGATCCTACCACCCACAAAAATTCCCAAATGGAAAATTCCCAAAGAATGTAAGGAGGGAGGGTAAGATGCTGGGCAGCCAAAAAATTATAAATGTTTATTACATATGTCTATCTTTCAGGGATATGAGGCGATATAAGAGAATCTTGCCCTATCCAACAGCTACTATTGCATCATTTCTACAATCGTAGGCAGTAGGTTACTAAATCACCAATCACTTGATTTAAACATATCCATACATACACACACACACAAACACACAAACTGATCCAGTGACCTTTCTTCTAAGTTTACTATTTCTGTTGAGAAAGGGAAACATTTTTCTTTGTTTCAGGTTAATTAAAGGAAATAGTCACAAGTGTCATTAACCTGCAGCCATAACATAGCCCCTAACCTCAGAGGATAAATCTAACAATAACGTATTTTGATGAAGAAATTACAATTGAGAGAAGGCAAATTCGGCTATGTAGACAGCCATGAAGTCCTATTTAAAGGACCCCTTTTAAAAGATGGTCCCTAACCTGATGTACAACTTAAAATTACACAATGTGCATGTCAAATTTATACAATAAATAAGTAAATGAGAACTTGAAGTTGTTAGAGAAAGAAAAAGATGCTCCCTTGTAGCCTCCTGCTAAAAAAGGGGAGCTAAGCTGGGGTATTGTTCTCCCCTTTAGATTGGTTCCTGAATGAGCCCTTGGGCTCCTTTTATTTTATCTGATATTTGTAAATCAAGAGCATTAGGAAAATCTGCCCACCTCTGAATTCAATTTTACATTTAGTCTTGTATAGTCATATGTTTATATGACAATTACTCATACAGGATTACTTATAAATATTATGTCTGTGCTGTTGTTGTTTTAGATTACTAATTCCTTGGAAGGCAGAAGTCCTGTCTGTTTAATTAATTGTGTTTAACACCAAACATTGGTCATTACATGTAAGGCTTTTAATGCTGCTGTTGAACACAGTAATAAAAAAATACTTTCCCTGGCTATAGTAAATAAAATCTCTCTTTGTATTAGACAGGGTTGACAAACAATAGTCTGGGGGCCAAATCCAGCCCACCACCATCTCTTTTTGTCTGTTTTTGTAAATAAAGTTTTGCTGGACACAGGCATGGTCATTTGTTTACATATTGTCTATCGCTGCTCTCAGGCTATAGTGACCAAGTTGCATAGTTGTGACAGAGACCAAATAGCCTGCAAAGCCTAAAATAGTTACTGTCTGCTCACTTACCAAAAAAGCCTGCTGGCCATTGATCCACATCAGTAATTCTCACCTCAGATGACAGGGTGGGATCCCCTGTAAAATCCAAATAAAGAAAAGATCCCTAGCCCCACACCAACACTCCCAATCAGAATCTCAATGGTCAGAGCTGGAGATATATAGCTTTTAAAAATTCACAGCAAAATTGAGAATCACCAGCCTAATGGAACACACAGTACCTAGTATACTTTTAGTGACTCTCATTTATTGAGTAGCTATTAGATGTCAGGCATTGTACTAGATGCTCTACATGTATTTTCTCATTTTAATCTCCACAAAAACCATCTTTGATACATTTTACAATCCCTATTTTATAGTAAAGAAAATTGAAGCTTTCTAAAGTTCACTTGTACAAGCTTACACAGCTAGTAAGTGGTAGAGCAAGGGTTTGCACTAGGTCTTTTTGCCTGTCCAAGATTGACAGCAGAAGAAAAATATCCCTGTAGAGAAGAGCTCTGAATCTTATCCCTTGAGATTTGCTTTTCCTCTGGGGGAGTTGTAGGTATTTCCCATTATCGATGCTACACCAGCCTGCATGAGGATCACCGGTCTAAGTATGGTTGCAGAACTCTCCTGTTGATAGAAGGTAGCACAGCTGAGAAAAGACTAGAACATTCAAATAAGACTTTATAACTTAGAGGATAACAAAAGGGAAGTCAATTCATGGAGTAACATGAAGCTGGCTATTCACCTTCAGTGAGGAGTCTACTGTAGGGACATCTTCCTATCTGGTTCGTGACCTTCCTCCAAGTGGCAGAGCTCATCTTTAATCCCTAAACTAACCTCTTTGAACATCATAAAGAACTCCAAAGACTCCCCCAAGTCCAGATCCTAGAAAGTAAGGCATTGAGCAAAAGGAAGTTTCCTCTCCATCTTGCTTAAAGTACACCTTTCAAATTCTGATTTCCTGAATGATTATACAGGAATGTCCAACTTTTTCTTAACCAGCTACTCATGACATGATAAACCTAATATTGCCCAGAGATACTGAACATACATTTGTGCTAGGGGATATCATTTGGTTACAAAATGTATTTGACTGCAATATATCTATAATTGCTTATTTAGACAGACAGAGCTCTAAATGAGGTTCAAATCATTAGCCAAATAAACAAAGATTAACCCTTTCACATTAATCTTGAGTCTATTCAAGTTCTAGTATCTGTTTTCTGATAACTCTTATTGTGGTGTGACTCACATAATTTCGGTAATCATTGTTTTTTAATTCTAGTATCCTATATGTTGTTGCTAATTTATACCCCAAAGCATTGATATTTTATGATGCAAAGAGCAATTAGAAAAAGAAAAGCTTCGAGTTTAACCAGGTAGATTTAAAATTGTACCTTCACAGGGCCTGCTCTGTGGCGCAGCAGGTTAGTTCCGCTTTGGCAGCCTGGGGTTCGCGGGTTCGGATCCAGGGCGCCCGCGGATGCACTGCTTGTCAGCCATGCTAGGGGGGCGTCCCCTATAAAGTGGAGGAAGATGGGCATGGATGTTAGCCCAGGGCCAGTCTTCCTCAGCAAAAAGAGGAAGATTGGCAATGGATGTTAGCTCAGGGCTGGTCTTCCTCACACACAAAAAATAAAAAATAAAATTGTACCTTCACAAAGGTGCCTTTTATTAAGTATGATATTCTTAAAGTGAGCATTTATTATTATTATGGGCTGAATTGTGTCCCCTCCCCCCCAATTCATGTTATAGTCCTAACCTCCAATACTTTAGAATGTGACTGTATTTGGAGACAGAGCCATTAAAGAGGTAACTAAGGTAAAATGAGGTCATATGGGTAGACACCAATATGCCTGGTGTCCTTATAAGAAGAGATTAGGACACAGACAGACACAGAGTGAAGACCACGTGAAGACAGAGGGAGAAGACAGCCACCTACAAAGCAAGGAGAGACACCTTAGAAGAAGGCAAACCTGTCGACCCCTTGATCTTGGACTTCTAGCCTCCAGAATTGTGAGAAAATTTCTGTTGTTTAAGTTACCCACTCTGTGGTATTTGTTAGAGCAACCCTAGCGAACTAATACAATAATGAAAACCAACAATATTCTGGTGAGTTCTGCCAAGTGAAAAGTGGAGCTGCCTTCTCTTATGATAGTGTTTAAAGTAGTGCCTAGAATGGCCCTGTTTGCTGAAAGTGTCTGATGTCTCCTTCATAAAGGCCTTCTGTTTACTATCACCCTGGAAGAAGTCTCAGGAGGTCAGTTGAAGTTCAGAGATGCTCAATGTTGGACTGGAGGCCTTCATGGAAGGCAGGCCAGTTCAGAAGCAATTTCAGGTAGGGCTCAGAAACATCATTTTATTTGGATCTCTTGGAATCAAGTCTATGGGGACCTAGCTCCAGAAATCCCAGAACTGACCTGGGTTTCATCTGCCATGATTATTTTGGATTGTTACCCTGAATCTAAGGCAACCCCTTAGGCCTAGTTTGCAGATGCTGACTTGGGCCTGGTTTGGGACTGGACTCTAAATGTGAAGGGTAGGTCAGAAACTATTGGTTTCCTCACACTTCCTTAGTGTAATTGCTTGGGACATCTTCCTCTGTTTCTTATCTTCTAGAGATTTATCTTAAGGAACATTAGAAATAGGAGTGTGGGCTGGGGAGAGAGTAGATTATGGAGAGTCTATGTACAGGGGGAGGGGAAGGAGAGGAGGATAGAGAGGATTCAATTGGTCTCCCACCCTTACTTTACCTAAAGCAGTTCAGAAAATTCAAGTGAGTCAGCTCCAGTACTCCCTATTTTCTGCATATTTTCACGTTTGAGGATGTCATTCCCTCCCCCTACATAAATGATTTACACTGGAGAGGTCTCAGGTCCCAGTTGTACTTTAACCAGGTTTTTCAGTTAATCCAAACTCTATTCTCACACCCTCCAATTTCCCATTCCTTATCCTTCCTCATCCCCACCCTGTCCTGAATTGAGAGCTGATTGTACTTCTATGACCCTGGGTACATATCTAATATCATACATAGTATTACCACCAGTCAAAAGGCAGGTGCTGTGACATTAGAATGAAGATTCCTACTATTTCTTCCTTTTATCTTTCATAGAACCTTATACTTACTATGCAAAAATCACCAAGCTACTTTCTATTCTAGTTGTTTACAGGCACATCTTATTGTATTCCTCCTACCAGACTGTTAAATTTCTTTAAGGAAGGGACACATGATTCATTCATCTTTGTATTTTCTCCTCCCACCCCAGCCCTTCCTGCTCTCTAACTCCCTCCTCAATAATATGGTGTTTATCTATAAACACGGAGTTGGGTAGACATGTGATCTATCCAACCTTTCTTAGTCTCTGTTGTCATTTGTTGAAATAAGTGGATTGGTATCTAAGGTCTTTTCTAGCCTTAATGTAACAAATAATGCTTTAGGTTGACAATTACATGCACATTAAGGAGCAGTATTTAAGCATATGGTAGCTTAAAAATCACTTAGTATAACCTAAAAAACCTAGGTTAGTCTCAAAAAAAAGAACAAAATCTGAAAATACATTGAAAAAATTCACAAGGCATTATTTTAACTGATTTGTGTGTGATCTGAAAAATAGCATTAATACTTTTTTAGAGTTCATGCTAACAGCAAAAATGTATTTGACAACCTGTCATCCTCATCTGACTGATCAAGAAACTAAAGACTATAATGACATATATATAAAATGGATTTTTAAAAATCCTTTGAGTACTTACTGTGTGCCATGCACTGTTCTATGTCCTTTATGTGAAATGATTCATTTAATTTTCACAGTATCAGTGGTGGAGGCCAGGGCAAGAGTCTAAATTTTTAGGCATTCCATATCAGAATTAAATAATAAAATACAAAATAAAGCTAAATTGTTTAAATCGTCTTAAAGCTGCAAAACAGTGATTTCTAAGCACAAATGACTATAAAACATTTAAGCTGTTTGTCTTTAGTAATTCATTCTTAATGTGTTATCATAATGTATTCTCAAACACTATTTCCCTGGATTAATACAAATTTCACTGAATTAAAACAAATTATACTATTTTAAGAGTTTAGAAGTTTAAATATATTTATATCTATAATTTAAATTTCAGCATGTCTTATTTAATCTTATTTATATTAACTCTTAACACCCTGAAAAATGTTACTATTACATATCAATAACAATAGCAAAAAATTTTAAACAGCAAAATCAGGGAAAAACAGATGCAGTCTCAAGGGATAAATTATTCCCTGTATCTTATACATCTAGTCTAATTGGGGAGTTCAAAGCATATAAATGACTTCTCATAGATTAGTTTTTATTGTAAACACTTATGTGTTTCTTTCAAAGCTGCTCTTCTTTTTCTGCCAAATTTTTCTGTTTAATTATATCATTAAAATGAATTTTGGGAAGCCCCTCCATTTTGAACTTATTTTTAACAGAAATATTGATGAAATAAAAATAAATTTAACTTAAAAATCATTTTATAAGGAAACCTTGAAGGGGCTTTACCAGCTGAGGTACAACTATAAATAGTTCAAAGAAACCATATTATCTAGGTTGCTTGTAATGGAAGTTGGGTTGCTTGCTTCACCTAAACAGGAAAGTTGGCATGTTTGCCTAGCAACAGCCGCTAAAACCTTCTGTTGTGGAAGGTTCCCTAGGAGTGAGGAGAAGGGAGGAGGAGAAAAAGCAGGAGGAACAGATTAGTCTGTTTTTTCTAGCAGGGGACTGAGGCCCGGCTATTTGAGGAGGGAAAGGTGATCCAAGAGATAGACTTTAGATTAGCACATGCTAACCTAATCCCTCTGTGGTAGCTAGAAATTTGCTCTTTGTAGGACTGGGGTTACTATTTAGTAGGTTGAAGAGAAGGTTACAGATTTAGCCCACTTCAAAGGGAGTAAATTCCAATCAAGAGAAAGACATCAATAGGCCTTCTAAAAAGAAGCTGAAATCTGTGTAGCAGGAGGGTGTTAGCATCTAAAAAGAACTCTTTCCTGCTCAGAGCTTAGGAAGGTGGGTGATATATTATTTACAAATACAAACTATCTGCCATAGTGATTGAATTTATCATGTTAAAGGCAGAATACCACTTTTCCTGGTATTGGTGATGTCTGCTCTCTTGGCCAACACCTGAGAAAAAAAAAAAAAAAGGATGATGACGCAGAGGAGTACCAACTGGTTGCTTATTTGAGGACCATCTCCCTTATTCTAGACGATTTATTTTGAAATTAGGACCGTATGGAATAAAAAGAATTCCATTTCTCTTCCTTCTTGAAAGCAAGAGTTTGGATAAACTGAATTGTCTTGAAGGGGTCTCCCATTCCCCCAATCAAAACGGCTTCTTTTTCCTAAGGGAGACGAAATTTTCAGTGGTCACAAGGTTAGCTTTTAGATCCAGGCGCTCTAATACAGGCCGAATCTTTTCCTGCCCCACCCCCCGCCCCCAGCCAGACAGCTCTTATTGTTCACATAGGCCTGGAGGGACGTTTTGGAGCAGGAGTGTCCAGGCCTTTGGGCTGTTTCGCCGCGTGGGGAGGCTGAACTCGGGATTCCGTGAAGGGGGTGACTAGGGCAAAGCAGGTGTGATCGAGAATCTGGATAAAACGAGATAAGAACAAATTCCTCCAGGGGTAGGGCCGGGGGAGGGGAGATGTGAAAAAGAAACAAGAGTAAAGGATCAAGAGCTGAGAAAGCCAAAGGGGCAGAGGTAGTGCGAGATTCGATGGCTGTGTCAGAAATTTTCCAATTCGCCCTCGCCGTCTGGCCACTTGCCGGCTGGGCGCGAAGGCGCTGCGGGGGGACAGGCCGGGCGCACGACGGACCAGTTCTCCGGCTCAGGGCGTGGGTGCACACCGGGTTCAGGCGGTGAGCGTCAGCAGCCTCCCCGCCGGGCGTTGCTTGCCGGTGACTCAGAGCTTTGGTCCCGCGCCCGCCCCGCCCCTCCGGGCGCCCCGCCCCCCGGTAGGAGGAGCCTCGCCCTCGTCTCCGCCCCAGTCTCCGGGGCGGGCCGGAGCCCGAGGAAGAGGAAGGGGACGAGGACAACGAGCGACCGGGCGGAGGAGGAGGAGGAGGAAGAGGAGGCAGAGCAACAAGATGGCCCCTGCTGCAGGAGCAGCCTCAGCAGCAGCAGGTGGGAGCCCGGAGGCGGCGCTGGCGGTGGCGGCGGCGGCCGTGGCCCGGCGGCCTGGGACAGAGTCAGAGTCGACGGTGGCAGCGGCGGCGGCGGCGGCTGCCGCGGCGGTGGCGACGGCCGCGGGGACTCGGAGCTGAGAGGAGCTGCTGCTCGGACCAGCGCGGTGAGCGAGCGGCGGGCGGCGGCGGCGTGGGGAGCGTGGCGGCCGCAACCCGGCCTCTGCCGGGAACAATAGGCAGCTGCGGCGGGGAAGGGGCTGTCCTCGCCCGCCCTCCGCTCCTCGGCGGCAGCGCCCGGCCAACCGGCCCCAGGCCCCGCCGGCGACCGAGGGGCTTGTCAGTGGCCGGCGTCCTTTAGGCCTCAGGCCTCCGCGTGCAGCCTGGAGGGCCTGTCGGGGTGGGGAGGCCTTGGGGATGTGCGGACGCCGCCCCGGACCAGGGGAGGGCGAGGGAGGCTTTGGCCAGAGGGAGGGGCCGAAGGGCTGCTCGGCCCTTCCGCCCTCCGAGGGTCTCGCCGGGAGGGGAGTGCGTCGGGGAAAGGCTTTTTGGACCCCCACCCTGTGGGGGTGGGGGAGGAGAAGGCGTCTGTAAACAGGCGCCGCCTCTGCCTCCCTGCACCTCGGGGCTGCTCCCTCCCCCTCGGGGCTGCTTCCTTCCCTAACCCTTGGAGCGCTCCCCTCCTCGGCCCAGTGGGTTTTATGACGTCTGTTTCCCTGGAGCTCCTGGAGATCGAGCCAGATAGTCTTCATTCTTCCTGGTGGCGATAGGGAAATTGTGTATGCAGGTGTCTTTAAAAAAAATTTTAAGTGCAACAACAAATACACAAGGTAAAATGTGATTATTGATAGATGATGGAAAGGGATGGAGGGTTAAGGGATGTTCCTCTTTAAACCTCTTTAGGCATCAGTTCTGTCCGCGGCCCGGGTGAGAGTGAAACAAGGGACCTTTTGGGAGCAGTAATAATATAACTCTTGACATCCCAGAATAGTCGGTGAAACTGGAAACAAAGCCACTTACTGGCAACGCGAAGACAAATTGTAATGTTTGAATAGAACTTTTCTTCAGACTAACCGTTTTGAATTATTAATGTGCCGCGTAAGAAACAACATTAACTAGCCATAAAATGGACCTAATGAAGCATTTCTTCCAGAGACAGAAGTGGTTCATCTCCAGGCTGGAACTTCTTGTGTTCTGTCTCATGTTCTAATTTCACCTTTCAGTATACTTTGTCCTAAAATTGTTCAAGATCAGTCCTTTCCTCTGAGTTTGAAATTGGATTTCTAAAGCAAATTTTATAAGGTTTCAAAACTTTTTTATAATTTTCAGAAACTAAAAACAGCTGTTATTCTGTTTCGACTGTTTAGACTTATCAAGAGACAGCTCTTCATTGTATTTGCCCTCCGGTAGTGGTGTCTGAAACTTCAACAGTTAACTCCTATTTCTCCTAAACCTAATTTTTCAAGGCCTCTACCATGTCCATTTACAAGTGGGGGGGGGGGATGATTTAAGTTGTTTCTATTACGGTTTCTACCTAGGTGTGTAGAAATTTATATTAAAATTGTTTGGATGCATCCAAGAAGATTGCTTTCCACTATTTAACATTCAATTCCATGGTCCATCTAGTTTGTGTTCTTAAAAGGTTGACCTGTGCAGAGATGCCAGTTATCTTTCACCCATTTTTAGGGTAAATTTCTAAAATTGTCCATGTCTATCATAATTCAAAGCATTTTCGGGTTATATGAAGTTTAATGAGCGGCCCTAGTTCTTAGTTCTTCCACAAGAGTTGACAGTAAATAGACTTGCTGTTGAATAAACATGAAGGTTGAAATATTTTATTGTTTAGGCATGAAGTATAGTGGATGAATATGCTTAGCATAAATAATGTTGTGGATATTTTGACTTTTTAAGTGGTGGGGAAAGAACAACTTTCATATGACTCCTGCTAATGTGAATTTTCTGGGAAAACGTTTCAGAAAGGACACTTTTTTTGTGAGTGCTCAAATCCACGATGTTTTTTAAATGCTAAATTTTGATAGGTAGAATGCAAGTAAAGTCTATATTGTAATGATACTTATTTATCTGTGACCCTAAACCTATTACACAATAGTAGTAACTTATGAGTTTGTAAATTGTAAGTGGTTAGTGTGCTTTGTTATGAAAAAAAACTCATCATGTTGTGTCAAGGACTAATTTGCCTCGTACTGCATATCATTTTCCTGAAAACAAAGATTTTTAAATGTTAAGGTTTTGTGTTTGAAATTTAGATGTTGATCCAACAATTTATGAGTTGAGTCTGGGTCCCTATTTCTGTTTAATATGGAAAAATCTCTTAGAGAATTCTGTTTTTATTTGTGTCAAAACTGTTTTAAGATGTGATCCCTCAATTGTCTTATCTTCAATGTCAATGTTTATTCTAATTATTTCAGTTCAGATTTTCTCAAGTAATATTTAAGAATTTCCTTCTAGGAAGTTTTGGGACCATAGCTTAAGAATTAGATTTGCATTTTCTTGGTAATATTAAAAGTTAATATCTTTGATTCCTTTGAAGACATTTAAAAAGTTTTTTTGTACATAAAAATTTAAAAATAACAGTTTTTCAAAGCATGTTTGTCGAATGAGTAAAAACATTCTCATTTAATCCTCCTAGTTAGCCTATAATATTGGTGCTATTGTTCTCTTTATATATGAAGAATCTGAGGCTAGGAGAAGCTAAGTAACTAGCAAAATGGCTATGTAATTAGTAGGTAAAAGAGCTTACTCAAACCCAGGTCTTGTGACGCAAATTAGATTCTTTACCCCTGCCACCATATGTCTCAAGTTTAAACTTTGAAGCATCTGCTGTATTGACAGATTTCTTGTTTTAATCATGAACTAAATTTGTAATACTTGTCTTTAGCCCTAATATCCTTTCTATTATCATTATTTGTACCCTGCCAAATATTCGTTTGTAAGTTTGAGAAAGTATTTATTCATGTGAATTACAAAAGATACACTTATTTTTGTTTTTAGCAGATCTGAGTGCCGTAAATATAGAAACTCATACCATTTACATAGGACAGATTTGTGGTATTGCCATAATTGTTTCATGGCTTTAATTTGTTATGTAAGTGAGTACTAAATTGTGTCTTTGAAATACTTCATGCAAATTTAAAAATGACGTTAGTAACATTCAGTGATGTTAAAGTTGGATCAGCTATCATTTGAAATTTTTCTTTTATAATTTTTTTTAAGCCATTAGACCATTTAGAATTCTGCAGCATTTTTTATCTCCAGACTTTAGGGCTGTAAATGGAGTTTGATGGGTCTAAGCAGTCTACTCTTACATTTATCTTGAAAGTGGTTGGCACCCAGCAAAGTGAAGAATAAACTGATAAATAATCCTTGTTTGGTGGAGACCTCGGAGCAAGATGTTCCTTGGCAGGGTGTGCTGACCTGGTTTAGCTTTGGCCCTGTCAATGCTCAGGAGTTCAGGTATTCTTTGAGGCTGGATTCAAATGGATTTAAATTCTCAGATTGGCCTGCATCCAAACAGTCAGAGCAGATTTCAAAATCAGCTTGTTCCGCAGGATCCTCTTTAAGATCTCCTTCTCTTTTGTTTAATCCTGGAGTCTAGGCTGGATTTGGACTAGCCTTGGAGGTTATAGCATAAGATTATTTTTGTCAGGCATTTATACATAGGAATTTTTGTCACTCCAGTTTCTGTAAGGTAGATTCTATACATTTTCAAGTGAAAGTTTATTAATGTGAAGTAATGTTGCCCTACATCCCGAAGACAGTTAGCTTTAGCATATTTATTTATATCTATTATCAGTCAGACTTGTGCCTGTTTACTTCTTATGTAATATTCTTGTTTACTCTTTATATAATACTGGACACTTCTTATCAGTTCACAGTGTTTTCCTGATTGGTTGAAGTTTGGGAAAAGAATTCTAGTAAAAGATTTGAGTTCACCTTACATGCACAGTTGAGCTGACTGAAATTGCATTTTGTCATAGAGGAATAAATGTTTTAAGGTTCATCTGTATTTTTCTTTGAGATTATTTACAAATGTATGTCAGAGCAATATTCTTTTGATGTTTGTCAAGCATTTTAGCGTTGATGTCAGTACATACCTCACTGATTATTACTGTGCATATATGGCAATAATTTAACTTGTAATGCATTTTATCTAAAAATCTCTAAGATCTAAATAGTGTTTGAACATGGGTAGCAGTGTTTTTGAAGAAGAGTTCTAAAGGGGTCAATTTTATCTATATATGTTAACATAAACTTGTTTTATTGAGGTTCAATTCGTGTAACATAAAATTAACCATTTTAAAGTAAACAGTTTAATGGCAGTACGTTCACAGTGTTGGGCAACCACCAACTCTAATTCCAAAACCTTTGTATCACCCCCCCAAAAAAACTCTACCCATTAAGCAGTTACTCCACATCCACTTTCCCCCCTAGTCCCTGGCAGCCAGCATTCTACTCTCTGTCTCTGTGGATTTAATATAAAATTATTTTGAGCCAAGATTGAGGAGGAGTACTATGTATACTTGAAATTGCAGGAAAAACTTTGGGATATGGTTGTTAGGAATCAAAACCACCTCATTCTTCGCATGCTTCTCTAAATACAGTTGGCACACTGCCAGGGACTCTCTATGGAAGAAAAGTTGGAAGTCACAGGAATATGCAGTTTTAGTCTTGATCACTCCAAAGGAGTTGTACTCAAACTCTCAGACTCATTTGTATTTCCTCATTGGGTTGTGAGAATTAACTAAATTTTAATGTTCTGTACAAATGTGAGCAACTAATATTTAGTCTATTGTCTACAAATCGTTTTGCTTTTGGTTTTTCTTTATAGAAGAAATTTGGATTTATTTGAGATTATATTGGGAAATGATTGTTAGATTGAAACTCTTTGATCTTTATGAATCTTTATGAGTACCTTCCTTTAAAGGTTTTTTTGAAATTTAAATAAGATAACATATCTTCAGTATCGTTCCTGACATCTAGGAACCATTCAATAAATGTTATTTTCCTCTTTAAATTCTGTTTAACAAAAATCATTTAAAGATATTCATCTAGAATATTTGAAAGAGTTCTGTAAAATATTAATCTTCAAGCTACATGTAAACTTTGTACATATAGTTTAGGATTAACTGTATGTGTACTTTGGGAGTAGTGGTCAGAAATGAAATACCATTCTCATTTTCTTCCCACATCAGCCTTTCATTAATATGGACCTGCACTGTTCAGTACCAGCCACTAGCTACATATGGCTACTTAAATTTAAATTTTTTTGATAGACTTAATTTTTTTAGGGCAGTTTTATGTTTACAGAAAAATTGCCCTGATAGTACAGAGTATCCAGATACACTTCCCCCTACAGTTACTTCTGTTAACATCTTGCATTAGTGTGGTGCATTTGTTATAATTGATGAACCAATATTGATAAATTATTGTTAACTAAAGTCCATAGTTTACATTAGAGTTTACTCTTTGTGCTGTACAATTCTGTGGATGAGATTGTCTTTTTTCACTTAGCAATGTATGTTTAAGGTTCTTCCATGTCTTTTCATGGCTTGGTAGCTCATTTCTTTTTAATGCTAAATAGTACTCCATTGTATAGATAAATTTAAGTTTTAATTAATTAAAATCAAATAAAATTAAAAATTTAGTTTCTCAGTTGCACCAGCCACATTTCAAGGGCTCAGTAGCCACATGTGGCTAGTGGCTACCATATTGAAAAACACAGCTATAGAACATTTCCATCATCTCAGGAAGAGTGCTGATATAAACTATTCCCCCAAGGTCCAATTCTCTGTTTATATTCACTCTCACAGAGAACCCACCTATTTACATGGCCTCAATTTGTCCTCAAGCCCACATTTTCAGTGCTTTGTTGCTTATGCTCCTCGCTGCCCTAACTAAACTTTACATACTTTAAAATCCTTTACTCTCCCAAAGAACCAGCCTTTCCAAATGTTGTCCATTGTAGTATGGTTTCCCAGGGTTCCTATCAGGGCATCATCTTTTACTCAACTCTTTGATCCTAAAATCTGGAGTCATCTTTTTCTTTCTTATTTTTCTTTAAACCTTTGGAATATTTATCAAAGGTGTACAGATCTCAGAACTAATAAATGGCAGAGTTGAGATTAGAATCTAGATCTCCTCAGTCTAGTTCTCTCTTGGGATCCCTGCTAGTTGGGGTTGCTTTTACAATCACTTTGGAAGTTACAGTCACTGTTGAAGAGATTATTGGGGACTATCTGTATATTATGTAATTTAAAATATTATATTTATAAATCAAAACTACAGAGGTTATAGCTATAGATTTAATAAATAATAGTGATATATTATTCTTATTCTTTAAACAATTAGAATCTTAAATGAAGAAGTTTATCCTATTTAGCTGATTTCTCTCTATAATTCAGTTATGATGGAGAAATATTTTTTCCTCCATGTGTGACCCATTTTAGATGACACAAATTAATTTCCAGTACTGATAAGAATTGGCTGGTAAGGGTGAATAGAATTTAACTGAACATTATTGGCATCCACAATTCTCTGTTGGCACTGATTTACATTTGGATTCTATTCAAACTACACTTTGATTTGTAAGATCCAGTAAGTTACCACATGAACTTGTATCTTCCTAAACTCATCATGTTAAAGTTTCCAGAGCTTGAAAGATGGAGAGCCGTGTGTCAGTCTCCTTTACTTTTCTTTTGAGGTAAACTGTACGTCTCCTTTTGCTGAAATTAGCCGTATTGTGTATGGTCTTGATTTGACCTTCTCTGTATACCGGTTATGCTTGCCCAAAAGTCCATTTTTATGGAGACTTTCTGTTAAAGGTAGTAGTCTTCCATATTTAAGTACTGTACTTAAAAAAAACCCAAAAACCTGGATTTTAAT
This sequence comes from Tapirus indicus, assembly GCA_031878705.1. Lineage (NCBI taxonomy): Eukaryota > Metazoa > Chordata > Mammalia > Perissodactyla > Tapiridae > Tapirus > Tapirus indicus. Next base: position 85,163,153 of record CM062922.1, read on the forward strand.
TGTCATTTTGAAATGCTCTTCCTGTAATTACTGCTTTTAAAACCCATGTTTTGTATGTCAGTTACCCCATTGATAGCAGTTTTTGAACTGTTTTGATTAAAACTGTCACTCTTTGCTTGAATCTAGCCTCTCTTTAAATTTACTAAAAACTTAAAAAATAAATATAAGGCTCTCCATATATTTAGGAAGATTGAGTTATGGGTTCTTTGGATTGACTCATTTGATCTGAGTCAATTTTTTCAGAAATATCCATTATTATGTAAGTCTGCAATTGATGAAAACCTGCTCATAAGGGCATAAAAGCCCCTTCCAATTTATTCTCTTTCTACCACTATTAAAAAAAAAAGGTGGTTTTTTGAAATAAAATACTTAGAATAGAAAATGTAATGTTTAAATCTCTTTAAATGCATTTAAGAGTAGCTTAGAATATCTAGTAGACTAGAATAGATAATATTCTTATGAAAGTATCATTGCGTGTTGAAATATTAACACCTATTCCCCTAATGATTGACATACATTAGTTAGTTCATTGTATTTGGAGGGTTAAGATAAAACTTGAAGCATCTTCTTAGGTGCATAATGAAGAAATGGTGAGGGGGGGTAGAGGGAAAAGATGGGAGGAGCAAAAGCCTATCAACAATCTCTCTGTTTGAGAGATATTTCAGGTTTAATTGATGATTTTTTAAAATCTTTTTTGTTTTTAAAATAGTTAATTGTTTTAGAGCAGTTTTTGGTTCACAGCAAAATTGAGAAGAAGGTACCGAGATTTCCCATATACTCCCTGCCCCGACACATACATAGCCTTCCCCGTTATCAACATCCACCACCAGAGTGGTGCATTTGTTACAACTGATGAACTTACTTGGATACTTAAAAGTCCATAGTTTACATTAGGGTTCGCTCTTGATGTTGTACATTCTATGAGTTTGGACAAATGTATAATGACAAATATTCATCATTATAGTATCATACAGAGTATTTTCATTTCCCTAAAAATCCTCTGTGCTCTGCCTATTCATCTCTCCTCACCCCAACTCCTAGCAACCACTGATCTTTTTATTGTCTCCATAGTTTTATCTTTTCCAGAATCTCCTATAATTAGAATCATACAGTGTGTAGCCTTTTCAGGTGGCTTCTTTCATTTAGTAATAGGTGTGTAAGTTTCTTCCATGTCTTTTCATGGCTTGGTAGCTCATTTCTTTTTAGTACTGAAAAACATTCCATTGTCTGGATGTACCACAGTTTATTTATCCATTCATCTACTGAAGGACATCTTGGTTGGTTGTTTCCAAGTTCTGGCAAGTATGGCTAAAGCTGTTATAAACATCCATGTGCAGGTTTTTGTGTGGGCATAAGTTTTCAACTCCTTTGGTTAAATATCAAGGAGAGTGATTGCTGGATCATATGGAAAGAGGATGCTTAGTTTTGTAAGAAATCGGCAAACTGTCTACCAAAGTGGCTGTCCCATTTTACATTCCCACCAGCCAGGAAGGAGAGTTCCTGTTGCTCCACATCTTTGCCAGTATTTGGTGGTGTCTGTGTTGCAAATTTTGGCCATTCTAATAGGTGTGTAGTGGTATCACATTCTTGTTTTAATTTGCATTTCCCTGATGACATATGGTGTGAACCATCTTTTCAGATGTTTATTTGGAATATAATATTGTATAGTTGGAATTATACAGTATGTTGCTTTTTCAGATGAGCTTCTTTATGCTTATCTTTTTAATCTACCACTTCAGTTTTAGCTTTCCTTAGCTTATAGATATTTTTTAAGATTATGCTTAATTTTGGAGGCATATTTTCTTCTAAATATGTACTAATATTTGTATTTAAAAATATAACATCTGTGGTGATGGATTCTGCTCTCTGTCTTAAGTCCCATTGCCATTCAGCTTTATCTTTTATGTGAATTGTCCCACACTATCTTTAGAAATATGAAACTTGCCAGTCGGGCAGAGTAGTGATTTTTTTTCAGTCATTCAACAATTCTTCAGCAAATATTATATGCCATGCAGCATACAACAATATAGGCTTTCTCTTACAGAAAGAGCATAGAATATATTGGGAACATAAGAGGGGCACCTGATGCAGACTGGGCTATAAAAGGAGATTTCTTGAATGAGCTTCCTGAACTGAGTGGGACTTAAAGGATGAGCAGGGGTTTAGCATTCCAGATTTAGGGACCCCTTGAGCCAAGCAAGACCTAAAGTGAAAAAGAATATATCATGTGCAGGGAAACCTTCATACTTCAGGTGCTAGAGTATAAAATATGAGGCAGATGGTGATGAAAAATAGGTTGGAGAGGTAGGTGGGGGCCACATCCTAGAGATCTTGTATGATGTGTTCAAGCACTTGGATTGATCCTGTTAAGGTGCCATCTAAGATTTTTGTGGATGTTTATTTTTTAAATTGAGATATGGTATACATGCAGTAAAGGGCAAAATCTTAGGGGTGCATCTTGATGATTTCTAACATTATACACTTGCTTAACCACCACCCGGATCAAGATATACAGTGTTTCTAGCACCTAAGAATTCTTTCTGCTTCTTCCCAGACAGTATACCCTCACCACTGCCTCCCACCTTTCCCAATAGTTATTCTGATTTCTAGCACTGTAGGCTATTTTGCCTCTCCTTCTTCTTCTTTCTTTCTTTCTTTTTTTTTTTTTTTGGTGAGGAAGATTGGCCCTGAGCTAACATCTGTTGCTAATCTGCCTCTTTTTCCTTGAGGAAGATTGGCCCTGAGCTACATCTGTGCCACTCTTCCTCTACTTTGTGTATGGAACGCCACCACGGCATGGCTTGATGAGTGGTGTGTAGGTCTGTGCCCAAGATCCAAACCTGTGAACCCTGGGCCACTGAAGCGGAGCACACAAACTTAACTACCACGCCACTGGGCCAGCCCCATATTTTGCCTCTTCTTAAATGAAATCATATATCATGTGTTGTTTTTGCTTCCTCTATAAATTAAATCCTACAGTAGGTGCTGTTTTGTATCTGGCTTTGTTCATTATGATTTCTGTGAAATTCATCCATGTTATATGTAACAGATCATTTTATTTTTGTTTATTTATTTATTTTGCTGAGGAAGATTCGCCCTGAGCTAACATCTGTGCCAATCTTCCTTCACTTTGCATGTGGGTCACTGCCACAGCATGGCAGCCGATGACTGGTGTAGGTCCGTGCCCTGGAACCAAACCTGGGCCACCAAAGTAGAGTGTGCCAAACTTAACCACTAGTCCATGGGGCTGGCCCCCAATCATTTTATTTTTGTTGCTGTATAGTATTCCATTGTATGGATTTATCACAGTTTATCCATTCTACTGTTGATAGACATTTGGGTTGTTTCCAGCTTTTTATGAATAAAGCTGCTTATGAACATTCTTGTATATGTCTTTCGGTGGACATATGTAGTCATTTTTCTTGTATAAATACCTAGGAGTGGAATTTGGGGTCATTAGTAGGCTTTTGTTTGGCCCAAGTAGATATTGCCAGTTTTCCAAAGTGAATGTACCAATTTACACTGCCATCAGCATTGTGTGAGAATGTTATATCCTTATATCCTCTTTAATACTTTGTATTGTCAATTTAAAAAATTTTAGCCATTCTGGTAAGTGTGTAGTAGTATCTCATTATTATTTTAATTTAAATTCCCCTCATGAGTAATGATATCCTATAACTCTTCAATATGCACATCATATGTTTATTAACCATTTGGATATCCTCTTTTGTGAAATATCTGTGCAAGTCTTTTGTCCTTTTTTTGTTGAGTTGTTTGTCATAGAAGAAAAACATAGGTGAATGACTGACAACTGTGAGGAGGGTGGAGGAAGACAAGAACAAAGCTGGAGGCAGAGATCAGTTAAAAGGTTACTGTGTGATCCAGGTGAGAAAGACTGTGCTCTATGAGAGCAGGGACTTCATATTGTTCAGGGGTATATTTTAGATCCTAAGACATTGTCTAGCACATAGTAGGTGCTCAATAAGTATTTTCGGAATGAATGTTTATGGACCTCAATCGGGGAAGTAGAGATGGAAAGGAAGATATAGATAAAAGAGATAATAAATATTTCAATAGGGGTAGAAGAGGATGGAATCTAGGATGATTACCAGATTTCTATATGTACATTGAGTGTCAAGTTGGATAGTGGTGTCACCAAGAAATAAAGACTACAGAAGGAATTACCAGTTTAAAAATAGGGATCAGCTTAGCTACCATGTGACCTTGAGCATATTACCTAACACCTGTGCTTCAGTTTCCTCAACTCTAAAATTAAGCTGTAATGATACCTATTAGGGTCATTGTGAGGACTAAGTGAGATAATGCATGTACCACACTAAGATTAGTGCCTGGCACATAACAATGTACTCAAAAAAGGTTAGAGATAGAAACAAAAATCCCTGTCTTTATGGAGCTTAAATTTTAGTCGTGGTAGGTACACATTATAACAAAATAAGTAAAACAGCATATTGGATGGTGAGAAGTATTATGTAGAAAAATTAATCAGGAAAGAGATAGGAAGCAATTTGTGTGTGATGTTAGTGGGATTGGGATTGAAGGATCAATTTTAAATAAGGTGATCAAGTAAGGCCCTCCCTAAGGGAATTGACATATTAATGCCTACAAGGAAATGGGAAAAAGATTCAGGGTTGGGGGAAGAGTAGGACAAACTGTTCATAATTTTTTAAGATAAGAAAGCGGGGCTCCCTATTTTTACCAAAGAGTAGAGTGTAATATTAGTAGATTTATCTGTTTATTGTGCAACCCACAGCAGTTAGATTTATCTCAACCTTTTTTCCCCCTCCTGCCTTCAACACACACACACTCACTACACAAACGTAAGTACGAATTTAATCTCTAAAAGATCATCACTACATATTTTGGAGGAAGTGTTTTATGTTTAATTCTGATATAGTAGCAACAAATCAGTAGGTTCTCTTAACAGTAGCTACTACTTGGGAATCAGCAAAATATCTCCTTTTACAATTATACCTGTTCGAAGCCACTTTATGTATATAAGGAAGATACGTTGTAGCTGTAGGCTTCTGTGTTCGGACTCCCTGTAGCAATTTGTTCATTCTTTTAAACTCCTCAAAATGAAATTTTGCCTAGGATAGCAGTCTGGAAATAATTCTAAAATGGAAAATGAATCCATAACTTTTTTTTTTTGTAGCATTATTTTTCAAGTATGTGCAATTGAAAGTCATTGTGACTTTGTTTTCTGGAAATAGTTTGAAATCTATCAAACATATTCCATAAAAATAGTAATGAAAATGTCCTTAAACCTTGGCCAGTAGATTATGGGGATAATGCATTTTAATAGTACTAATGTTGTTATTTTATTATTATTAAATATGTAGGATTATATCTTTAATGTAAAAATTCTTAGGTCAGAGTATACACTCAAGTATCAGCCAACCATTGCAAAAGAAGTATGTTGCATATGCAGGCTGCCTATTCTGAATACATCTGCCTGTTTCCTCTTTGTTGCCAGTTCTCAAATCAGTCAAAGAAAGCCCTATGGTAGCCACCAACTGCCACAAGGAAGTCTAAGGCACAAGCTCCCTGGAGAAAGGAAATAGAAGCAAGTAAAAGGAAAGAAGTGGGGTCTATCAGTGTGACACGTATGCTGCTTTGTTTTCTCGAGTAAAGAGGAGACTCTCTGTTCTCAAGTTTGGTTACTGACCCCGTTTTTTGTTCCTTCCTGTTCAATACCAGAAATCTGCTGCATTCAAAATCCAAATGTCATCACTGCTCTAAAAATGGTTCATGAAGAGTAGCTTCCTAACTGTGGTCAATTTAACTGCAGTGCTTTATTACAGCTTAAAAATATAAATGTAGAAGGTTGTGGAGAAACGGGGACCCTCATTCACTGCCGGTGGGAATGCAAACTGGTGCAGCCTCTATGGAAAACAGTATGGAGAGTCCTCAAAAAATTAAAAATAGAAATACCTTATGATCCAGCAATACCACTCTTGGGCATCTACCCAATGGACGTGAAATCAACCATCACAAGAGGCTTATGCACCCCTATGTTCATTGCAGCATTATTCACGATAGCCAAGAAGTGGAAGCAACCCGAGTGTCCCTCGACTGATGATTGGTTAAAGATGTGGTATATACATACAATGGAATACTACTCAGCCATAAGAAAAGACAGAGTTGTCCCATTTGCAACAACATGGATGGACCTAGAGGGTATTATGTTAAGTGAAATAAGCCAGAGAGAGAAGGACAGTCACTGCATGAATGCACTCATATATGGAATATAAGTGAACACACGGACAGAGAGAACTGATTGGTGGTTACCAAGGGGAAGGGGGGTGGGGGGTGGGCACAAGGGGTGAAGGGTTACATCCACAAGGTGACAGACAAACAAAAATGTACAACTAAAACCTCACAGTGTTATAAACTATTAAGACATCAATAAAAAAAAGTTAATAAAAAAATATATATATATAAATGTAGAAAAAAAAACCCCTAACAAATATAATGTTGAGTTAAAGAAGCCAGAATACAGAAAGAATATGTACTGATGATTCCATTATATAGAGTTTTAAAACAGGCAAAACTAATCTATAGTATTGGAAGTTAGAATATTAGTGACCTTTGAGGAAGAATGAAGGAGTAATGATTGGGAGGAATGGTAAGGGGGCCTTCTGCAGTGCTAGTAATGTTGTATATCTTGGATATAAAGGTGTGCTCACTATGATAATTCATTGAGCTGAACACTCTTGACCTGTATACCTTTCTGTATGTATGTTATACTTCAATACGTTTGAATGTCTTATATATAACATTAAGATTCATTTTCTGTTTTAGTACCCTGATTATTTTTCAGTTCCAATAAAATATTCCTTGTGGCTCTCTTCAAAAGAAATAGAGTTTTGCTGTAACCTTTTTTTTTTTTTTTTTGAATAAACTAGTAGGCTTAAACAGTTCCAGGGTTCCTGTACTAAATCTACTTAATTTAAAATGAATCATGCTCAGATTAAACCTAAAACAGACACCATTTAATTTAGATCTTTATTTATAGCTGACTAATAAAATAATTACTGTTAAGAAGTATAATAAAAAAATTACAGGTGCTGAAAGTTGGAAGACATTGTATTATAGTGGAAAAAGTCCGGGGTTTAGAGTTGGACAAATGTGGGTTCAGATTATGACTCCACTACTAAATTAGCTGAGAACTATTTTCAGTTTTCTTTCCTTCCTTCATCAGTAAAGTAGATGTGATGTCTATCTCAGAATATTGTTGGAGGATTAAATGAGGTGATCTGTAAGGGCTTGGCACTCAAATCCCACTCCCCTCTCCCATGGTTTGGGGATGGAGGGGGAAAAGATTTGGGGAGTATATAAAGATAGTAAGAACTTTATAATAGGTAGGTAAAAACAAGTATAACTTGCTGAAGATGACTAAGATGATGTTGGTAAGGAAAGTTTTTAGATTGTAACCAGTAAAGACTAACATCTAACTTCAGAGCGTAGGAATCATTATCAATATTAAGAGTTAATAATGCTGCTCTGGCACATTGGCATGGAGGACTGTTAGGTGGATGACAACTTAAGTGTATTAAGTTGAAATATAATAAAAAAAATTTTAGATTTAAATTGAAGCTCAGATGTACATATTTTTAAGTCTGAAGAATTTGTCCATGCTGTGCTCTGAAAATGTGGCCATACTGTTACACTTGAATGCTCTTCCCTTAAGTTACTGATAATTTATGCTGCAGGATTAAGGAGCTAAATTTAGGCATGTTGTGTTTGTGAAGGTACTTCAATATATTAGTGATTTTTAGGGCCTTTAAAAAGAGGATAGATTCACTCTATTAAAAGGTTGTAATTCCATTGAGAGAGTCTTTCAAATTCCAGTGTCAATGTTACATTCAATATTACTGTTTTCTCAAAACGCTATGGTGAAATTTATAAATGTAAAATTGTGTCTTAGTTATATAAACAATTATCAGATATCTGTTATTGAGTAACAAGCCATCCCAAAGCTTAGTGGCTTAAAACAACAACTAGTTTACTTGCTCACATTCTGAGTCAGCAGTTGGGGCTGGGTTTAGCTAGGTTGTTCTGTTGCTGGTCTCCACTGAGGCCAATCATGCAACTACAGTCATCTCGCAGCTCAGAATGGGGCTGATTGTTCTAGGGATCTGAGCTAGGATGATTTTTCTCTGTTCTGTTGGTCTCACCTTTGGGCACCATGTTTGAAGAGAGTGTGAGTGGAAGCTGCAAGGTCTCCTGAGGACTAGGCTCTGGAGCTCTCCCGTCATCACTTCTGCTGCATTCAACTATTCAGAGTGATAGGCCTGAATATTAATAGTATTAGTAATTTTAATTAGTAATAGTAATAGTAAAGTCAAGGCCACCCAGATTCGAGGGGTGGGGAAATAGACCCCATCTCTTGATTAGAAAGAACAACAAAGTCAAATTACAAAGGGAAGTAGCTACAGAGATGGGAGAAATTGTGGCTGTCTTTGCAGACTACCACAACAGATGATTAAGAAACCTAAGGAGAAAGTCTTATAATAGTAAAGTTCTCAAGGCTGTGAGACCTTGAGAACCTTGCTTAACTTTTCTGAGCCCTGATTTTCTCAAGGGTGTAATAATATTTTGCAAGGAATTAAAAGATAATGCACTTTTAAGTTTTTAGAATATTTTTGACCCATAGTAAATTCTATTGTTATTATTTTAGGACTTACTGTTTCTTTAAGTCTCCATTTGCTTATATTGCTCACTTACTGCCTGAACCTATGATGATCTCCTTCAAAGATAGGAATGCCAGCATAGCTTTCTAATAAGCAATGTCCCAGAAGTCTTGAGAAAGATAAAGAAAATTGAAGGGTTTTCCCTCTATGTTTGCCAGCTTTGATATATTGGGATTCATATAGTTGCTCATATCGTAAGTTGTCTACTTAAAATAATCAAACAAAAACCTAGATTTTATATTTGGGTACATAAACCTTGAGGTGTCCCCCACCTCTCTCTTCTAAAGTGGAAATGTGTGTGTTTGTTTATTGTAAAGAGGAACTGTCAAAATTTTTAAAAATTGCATTTATACCTCTTAAACTAATTAATATTAAACTCTTTGGGATATAAGAATACTTGGATTTTTAAGCTTTTAATGTCTGGTTTATAACTTTCTGTTTTGTAATGTTTAGGAAAAAAATCATCTAAAATTGGCATCACTTGCTAACAATATTAAGTTCAGAGTTTACGTTTTGGTCACAGAGAGTTTGTCGTCATGTGTTGCTGATGTTAAATGTCTTTTTTATCCAGTGTCTTAAGGTGGAAAGGAAGATTATTGATTTGAGATCTTTCTTTTTTAATGTAGGCATTTAAAGCTATTAACTTCCCTCAAAGCCTTGCTTTAGTTGCATCCTATAAGTTTTGGTATGGTGTGTCTTCATTTTCATTCATCTCAAAATGTTTTCTAATTTCCCTTTTGATTTCTCCTATTGGTTATTTAGGAGTGTGTTATTTAAATTCCCTGTATTTGTAAGTTTCCCAAATTTCTGTTATTGGTTTGTAATTTCATTCCAGTATGGTAAGAATGTAATATTTATGATTTCAATCCTTTTAAATTTATTGAGACTTGTTTTATAGTCTAGCATATGGTCTGTCTTGGAGAATGTTCCGTATGCACTTGAAAAGAATTCTGTTGTTGGGTGGAGTATCCTATGGACGTCGTTTAGGTCTAATTGGTTGACAGTGTTATTCAAGTCTTGTATATCCTTGTTGACCTGTGCATGCTACTCTGGATGGTAAGGCCCTAGGTTTCTTCCCGAGCAGCTTTCCATTAGCCCAGTTGACTTTCTATTGGAGAAACATAAATACTCCAGCTTGATAGGTTTGCTAATGTATATTGCCTGGCTTCTTCTGTATTAAAACTGTGGAGAAAATAGCAAGAGAGAAAAAAAAACCCCAAGATATTTTCTGACTTTAAAGAACTTACAGTGTAGTTATAACCTAGCTTTGCTCTATTGAAGATACCATTAACAGGGATACCAGTTAAGAAATTGTCACAGTAATCCAGGTAAGAAATGTTGGTAGCCTAAACTAAGGTACTGGGAATGAATGGGAAGGTTTCAAGAAACGTTAAAGAAATAAAATGAATAGAACTTATTGATTCGATTAGATGAGGGGGAGGGGTTTGAGGAAAAGGGAGTAGTCAAGGGTGAGTCCCCATGCTTCTGTTAACGGGTAAAGTCATTCAATCATTGACATAGGGATCAAAAGATTTGGTAGGGTTGAGATAGTTTGAGACGCTAGTTGCATATGGATGGCTGGTAGCCAACTGATTATATGGCCCTGGCCTCAGAAGAGAGGTCTGAACTTGAGATACACATTTGGAAGTCATCAGCATCTAGTTGGAAGTTGAAAGCTGAAAAATAGATGAAATCACTCAGGGATATTTTGTAGAGAAGAGAATTGAGGAGGGAATTCTGAAGAACCACACATATTCCAAGGATGGGCAGAGAAGCAGCCCTCAACAGAGACATGCGAGGAGTGGCCTGCGAATTAGTGGAATACCTGAACAGTATGCTTTTATAGAAGCCAAAAAGGAGCAGCATTTGCAATATCTGGTCAATATTATTAAATGCTCTATAGAAAGAATTAAGATAACGGCTAAGATGTGACCAATGAATTTCATAAGAAGGTTGTTGATGTGCTTGTAATAGTGGTTGAGATAGAGTGATAATTTGAAAACTGAAAGGTGAGGGAGTAGAGAATAGAGACTAGAAGACAGGGACAGGGATTGAATGACTTTTTTTTTTTAATTAATAAGACAAGTTGGAAATAGAAATGTTTTTTTAGCTTCCCTGAAGGAAGATGTAAGCATACCAGTGGGGAAGAACTAGTGAAGAGCGATAAGTTGAAGAAACAGTGCTGCCCCTTAAAATGTCTCAGTTTCGCTGGATTCCTCAGGAATCTATCGGTTAGTATTTATCAGTCTGAAATATAAATATATGAGGAACAAGTGAGATTTTCTTTTCATTGTGAGCATTTTCCCCTCTTTGAAGATTGAGTGCTTGCCAATCAGATTTGTCATTGTGTCTCAAAATAACTTCTGGGGACAGGTGGAGCAAACTTCCTCCTATGAAAAGAAGCCATTACTGTAGCAGGAGGATGGATTTCATAACGTGACATGAAAAACTATTTGGTCTTGCTAGAATATTTGTCCTAGTCTTCAGAATTTATTCCTGAATCTTTTGTTGTGGGGCTGAGTTATCTTTGTGATTTAGAAAAAGAGTCTTAATTAAGGAGACATCAGTTTTCACGAGGAAAACAACCAGTTTCAGAAATTTGCATTTAATTTGAAAGCAGTTAACAAGATAACAGATCAACTAAAATGCCTAGTGTATTCCAAAATATTCCTAATTTTGGTTATTAGTTCTCATTATCTCCTTGATATTTGGACTACCACTAATGGTGATGACATATTTACTTACTTGACAGTATAGTATGTGTAATAGTCAGCAGAGTATTAATGTAAAAACAAAATAACCTTTTGCTGTTTTGCTTTAATGGATAAGTTTTCCCTGCTTACTGCCTCACAATTCCTTTAAAGATGATGCTTTTTAATAACTGCTGATGTCCTCTTCGGTGTAACACATTTACACACGATGTGTAACTTTGGTATGTAGAATAGAAACCTGGGGCTTTAAACTATGTACACAAAGTTAGAGGCTGTCATTCACTTTCTAGAGTGCTGTTTCAACTTCAGATCAGGCAGCTTCTCCATGAATGGTTTTATCCTTCCTTACTGTTTCTTCTCCTCAATTTGGCATTAGGTTGGAGGTAGAAATGTTCCTTTCTGTCCCTGTGAACACTGGGAAAGTAAGCCACCTAAATTAACCCTTTGCAGCTTTCTCAGCACTTTATCAAGTTCCGTTTTTCAGGCTTTTCCTCCTCTAAATGAGAAGCCCTTCTCTTTATACTTGTCCCAAGTATTTGTCCATTTGTACCAACATTAGCATTTTAAATTATATATATCTAGGATGTTGTGTACAATATAGGGTTACAATTCAATCCATATATTTTGGGAAGAGATTTTTTTTTACCATTTTTTTTATTGATGTCTTAATAGTTTATAACACTGTGGGGTTTTAGTTGTACATTTTTGTTTGTCCGTCACCTTGTGGATGTAACCCTTCACCCCTTGTGCCCTCCCCCCACCCCCCTTCCTCTTGGTAACCACCAATCAGTTCTCTCTGTCCGTGTGGGAAGAGATATTTTACAGATTGGGTCTTCTTCACAGGGTATCATTGCTGGAAAAACCTTGAGTCTCCTCAAAAAGCTCAGACTGCTGTTTCATCCGTAAATTGATTACTCTGCTGAGAATTATAACACTAAGTAGTGTTATAATAAATCTTCATTTATTTTTCTTCTTTTTGTTTTTATTTTCTGCTTTTAGCTTCATTTTTCAAGATAGTTACAATTTTTCTCTTCTCTGATGTTACCCTACATGTTGGTTGCTATGGAAATGTTCCAGAGAAATGGAAAATTAAGTTAAGGCCAAGAATATTGAGTTAAACTCATCTCTTGGGGTAGAGTGGGGTAGGGCAGGGTAGGAGCAGATCCAGGATTTTCTTACAGACAATAAGGTTTTGTTTTATATAATATCTTTCTCAGGGCAACTGATATTTCAAATTCACATAAGAGCTGAGTTTTAGTCTCAGCTCGACAATTTATTACCTTTGGGCAAGTTATTTAATGCTGCCGAAGCTCGAGTTATGTATAAAATGGGCATAATAATGCCTCAGAGGATTGACTGGCCCAAAGTGGATACTTGATGAATTTTAATTTCCATGTTTCTCCCTCTAAACCAGAGGCAGATAAAATGAACCTGTAATAGAGGAGATGGTAATACATTTTTAACAATTTTTTATTTTTATTTTTTTTTTAATTAACTGTTTATTTATTTATTTTTTTGTGAGGAAGACCAGCCCTGTGCTAACATCCACTGCTAATCCTCCTCTTTTTGCCGAGGAAGACTGGCCCTGGGCTAACATCCGTGCCCATCTTCCTCCACTTTATATGGGACGCCGCCACAGCATGGCTGACAAGCACTGTGTCCGCGGGCGCCCAGGATCCGAACCCGCGAACCCCGGGCTGCCAAGCGCGGACTAACCCGCTGCGCCACCAGGCTGCCCCCTTTAACAATTTTTTAAATGTCAGTTTGTAATATATTTAAATGAAATCTTCAAAGCGATATAATTTAGCTATTTAATAGGGCTGTTGCTGTGCTCATAGAACAAATCTGAGTGGAGTCTTTATATTTTAAAATTATTACATTTAAAATTTTGAAAACGAAGACTTTCTATAAAAAGCCTTTAATGACTTTTTTTTTTTCGGTGAGGGAGATTGGCCCTGAGCTAACATCTGTGCCTGTCTTCCTCTATTTTGTAATGTGGGATGCTGCCACAGCATGGCGTGACCAGCAGTGTGTAAGTCCGCACCTGGGATTTGAACCTGTGAACACCAGGCTGCCAAAGCGGAGCGTGTGAACTTAACCACTGCACCACCGGGCTGGCCCCTTTAATGACTATTTTAACAGCTTTATTGAAATAAATTTACATACTATAAAATTCACTTATTTTAATTGCACACTCAGTGATTTTTGATAAATTTGTAGAATTGTGCAACCATCACCTCAGTCCAATTTTAGAAATTTCCATCACTCCTAAAATCTCCTTCACCTTAATGACTATTAACTTTCACCTGTAAGATGGCACAAATTATAGGATTTATAAGTAACAGCTTGGGAGTTAGGCTGGCCTGAGTTTGAATCATAGTCCTGCCACTTGCTAGCTTTGGGTCTTTGGGTACTTTGTACTTTGGTTTCTTTTTCTTTAAAATGGAGATAATAACTACATTACAGCATTGCTGTGGACATTTAATTAATTAGATACTGTGTATAGAACACTGAAATTGCTGGCACCTACTTGGTGCTTAACAAATATTGGTTACTGGTAGTAGTTTATATTGTGGTTTAGATTTATGGTAGACATTTAAATAAGAGAAGCATCTAAAAACACCTAACATAATGCCTGACACATGTTTTATTTGCAGAAAACCAAGCTCTGTTATGCATCATGTCATCATCATTTTGTCCATAGTAGCTCGTTGCTTTAATCGCAGTTGAACCTTGAGGTTCACACGTGGTTATTTGTTCTTTTGCATAAGCATGGATTTGAATTGAGTAGCTACAAGGCAGCTACAAGACTTGGAAGTTGAATATCTGTGAACTAGTCATTTGGCTGATGGAATCAGTCAATGGTCTTATTGTTTACTGTTCATTGAAATATCTTCTTACTCTGAAAAGGTGTTATTTCTTTGTCAAAAAAATAAGCTCTGAGGGGCGGGGCAGGTGGCTTAGTGGTTAAGTTCGAGCACTCCGCTTTGGAGGCCCAGGGGTTCACAGGTTCGGATCCCGGGCATGGACAGATGCACCACTTGTCAAGCCTTGATGTGGTGGCGTCCCATATAACATGGAGGAAGATGGGCACGGATGTTAGCCCAGGACCAGTCTTCCTCAGCAAAAAGAGGAGGATTGGCAACAGATGTTAACTCAGGGCTAGTCTTCCTCACATACACACAAAATAATAATAAGCTCTGAGAAAAGTCAAATGATGTGTTATATATCAATGATATTAATTTTATTAATATAGAAGTATAAGATTTTTAAAAGTGATGGTTTTTAACCAGAATTTAGAAGTTGGAATAAATTAGTAAAATGTCAAATGTCAAATTTTGTACAGTAGCTTCAATCAATAACATGAAAAAGACATGTAACCCAATAAAACCACCTTTTCGGTGTTTTCTATGAACAGTCTTCCTGGTGTAAAAATGTATATATTGTTGGGGAAGTTATATGATATTTTTAAATTTGGGCCTTCTTTGAGGTGGGCTGATTGCTGATTAATTATCATGTGTATTATATGTTACCTTTTATCAATTATCAATAGTAAAATCACTGATTGTTGCCATCTGTGTAGGAGAGTAGGCCTTATTTAAACTGATGGGAGAGTTAACCACTGCTCTGTCACTGAGCAACTGAGTCAGTCTTTTGGATTTTTTTTTAGAAATAAAGAGGATTCATCGTTCATGCTCTGTTTCTGGTTAGGAAAGTTCCAGTAGAATTACTCCTAATGAGATAGATTTGGGCTGACCTCTAACACAATGATTTATGTGTTAATGATTTATCTGCAGGCTTTGGGCACATATGCTTTAATTAATAGAATTGTTTAGGATTTTTTTTTCCTGACAAAATCTTGCTTTGAGGAAGTTTAAAGAATCTGGATGTTGGTATTTTAGTAATTTTATTTCATATGTTTACTCCTGACTGAAAGCTTGTTTGTTTATTACATTCACTAAGCCATATGCTCTGTGTGGGTTAGATATGTTTTATAGTTGAAGATGATGTAAACAACTGTCTTTGAAAAGCTTGGAGAATGTTTGGAAAGATGACTTTGAAGAAAGATGTTTAAAGAATGAGGAAATGGAAATTATTCCTAGGTCTAGTAACTACAATTAATGACACTTTGAGTCTTTAAAAAATCTTTGCTTTATGATTTTGTAATTCCTGAAATAGAATCATCAAAGAGTGACTTAACTGTTCTTAATCATCAAATTTCCCAGGCAAAGTCAACCTTTTAAAACATTATTTTCCCTTTGGTCTCTCAAAACTTTTTATGGTCAAAAGAATGCTTTTATTTTTAGTGAAGAACTGGGTGCTGATTCTGTATGTTTATTCTGTCGAGTTTGTTATGGGTGTCTCTAGCAACTGTTTTACCAGAAAATGTAAGAGGATAACAACTGTATATCTCATTTTACTAGGTTAATACAGACGGAAATGGTATATAAAAACTAATATAAATATTAATATATTAAAAATATTTATAAACTATGGTAGTTTTTTGAAACATAAATTCCAGAGAAGTTATAAAATGGGTTTTTAATGAATTTTGAAAAGAACTAGTAAGTTTTGATGATTTGGTTATCCAAATGTGTAAAAGATCAATTTAATAAGGAAAAATGTTTAGAATAGTCTTATAGTAATTTATCTTAGAAATAGCATAAATTGTGTTCTAAATGTACTCTAGCTTGTTTTCATTCTTTCAAATTTATTTGCATTCATATAAGTAATTCATGATCAGATACTTTTTGTAAGTTGCTCTACTTTGTATCTGCTGTTAAGTTTGTTAGATATGTTTCCAAACCTTTTTCTTCCATCCATTTACATCCATTTAATACCAAGACTAATATGTAGGATATTTTTCCCCCCAACATAAATGATATCATATGTATTGGTCTGCGAGTTTTGTTTTTACTTAACAATATATCTTGGATCTCTTTCTATTTCTATATGCATAAATCTCTTTTTATTATTCCATATGTTTCCATAGTACAGGTGTACCCTCTGTTTATCTAGCTATTCCCCTATTTTGGACACAGTGTTTCCAACTTTTTTCAGTTACAAAGACTTCTAGCCTTTCTTTTTAAAGAATCCTATTAATACCTGCATAAAGTAGATTATCTTTCTATAATATGAGTGAGCACTGTAATCTGTGTGTTCTCTGTGTTAGAATTTTTACATGTCACATTTTCTTAAAGTAGTCATATTGCTGGTGTAACAGCATTTAGGTGCTTCAGGAACCAGTAGTGAGAGAGAGAAGTCATGTAAGGTTGTTAGGTTGTTCTTCCTGTTTGGACCTTGAAGGAGATCTCAGTGGATTACAATTAATGAGGATAGTATCCACATTGGGGAATGTTAGAAACAATGAAGTAGGTCATTTCCTGCCTCTTCAGTGCCTTCACATTACCCTTCACGTTATGACCAAGTACCATAATATGAGTTAAAAGATCCTGTGTTATTTGGTCCTTGCTAATTCTTTCGTCTCATTGCGTACCTTTCTCTCTTGCTCTCTGCTTTGTTTTTGGTTTCCTTGCTGTTTTGTTTTTTTCTAGCTCCCCAGTTGTACCATATTGCATCTAGTCTCAACCTGTGGTTATGCTTTTGCTTTACCTAGAGTATGTATCATGATACTCTAGTATCATACATACGTATGATGCATTCTTCTTTCCATAACTTTTATTCAGCCTTCGTCTTTCAAATCTTACCATAAACATCACTTCCTCAGGGAAGAAATGCCCCACACAACCACACCCCAATTTATTAGATTATTTTTGTTATATGTGCTTATATCTCCCTGTCCTTTTCCATCATCTCATTTACTATACCTTGCAGTCATCTATTTAGTTCTGTCATTATTGTTTATATAGCTAACGAAGGAAACAATGTAAGCTCCGTGCAGACTTGGAATGATTTGCTTGTTCACTATTTTTTGTCCCCAGTGCTGGGCACATAGTAAAGACGAATAGAATACTTTTTTGCAAGTAACTGAATGTTTAATTTTTACTGGGAATGCAAAAAGATTTCTAGGTATAATTTCTAAGAAAAACTGGTTTAATGAAGAAAGAGGTAGAAGAGTTGTGAATAACAGCCTTTAAAATACTTTGTTTCCAATTATTAATATATATTTGTATATCAAGTTATATGGATAAAGAAACAAACAGGAAAGTAATAACAATGGTTTATCTGTGGAGGTGGGGTGGGAATGAGGTCTAGAGGGATGGGACGGAGATACTTCAGTGTAATCACTTAAAAAATTTTTTGACACATGAATATTACTTTAAAAAATTTTATGAGTCTGTTGAGATTGTGATATACAGAGGAAATATATGTTCATATAAATTATTGTTGTCTTTTCTATATTCTTATGTTTTCAATAGTTATTTTATTTCAATATATCCGGGTCAGTGATCTTTGTCTTCTTCCTCCTCCCTCCTCAAACAAAACTTTTTTATGAAAATCTAATGAAAGTCATAGATCTTATTCCCAGAAGAATGAGCATGTGTCTATACAATTTTACATGTTATTTCCAAGTTTAGTGGATGCCTTGATCTGAACCAAATATTGTTAACTATAGTTTTAATGTGCAAGGATATTTTAAAAAAATCTTTCAGAGGTTCAGTGATGGGTTTGTATGCAAGGTAATCCAGTGGGGGTGCAGGGAACACTAAAACTAGGAGTCAGGAAACTTGGCTTCTGATCTTAGCTCTGCCATTATCAAGCTGCATGACCTTGAGTGAAACTATTTTACTTTCTTGTCTTTGGTCTCTTCCATGTCAAGTTGGTAGAGTGGAAAGTATGTAGGCTGTAGTGTCAAGTACTGACCTGACGTGGTACTACCTGTTTGACCTTGAACAAGTTCTCTGAATGTTATTTTATTTCTTTGTAAAAAGAAGGAAAATGATTTCAACTTCTTTGGGTTTTAAAGATTAAATGAAAAGAGGTGTTTGAAAAGCTTAATAACACTTGTTACTGATAGGGCCATAAATAAATGTTAGTTATCTCATCTTGAAAAATTAGGCTAGAATTAGATGTTCTCTAATGTATCTTTTATCAATAAAGTTTTATGATTCTATTTTAAATTATTCTTGTTACAACAGAATAATGTGGAGAATTTGTTATAACAGCACTGATCTGAAATTATGTGGAAGAACATGAGGTGTTTTAAGTCTGTAAAACTGATGCTGACCATATTTTCTGCCTGTTTTCCATATTCCATAGTGCCAGACGTGTAGTAAATCTCAAGTACTTGCTGCAATTTTAAGATTCATGAAAGAATAATGTAGTTAGAATTTCTTAATCTAGAGTCTTTAAATACCCTAGAGATCTATGAATAGATTTTCACAGGTCTGTGAAGTCTTTGGAATTACATGCAAAATTTTTAGTGTGCCTGAATTGTAGTGAGGAGCTATAGCTTTCATAGTGAACAAGACAGATTAGGTATCTGCTCTCATGGAGTCTATATTCTAATAGAAGACAGACATTGAGTGAACAAATAAAAATATAAGCAAGAAAATACAACTTATAGATTATGGAAATGTTTTGTAGAGAATTTCAGTATAGTAATGGACAAGAGAGTGATTTAGAGGTTATTTTAGAGGTTTTTTTTTTTTTTTTTTTTTTAAATGAGAGAGCTTCTTGTTTTTTGTTTTTGAGGAAGATTGGCCCTGAGCTAACATCTGTTGCCAATCTTCCTCTTTTTTCCTTTTTTTTATCCCCAAAGCCCCAGTACATAGTTGTATATCCTAGTTGTAGGTCCTTCTATGTGGGATGCTGCCTCAGCATGGCTTGATGAGCGGTGAGTAGGTCCACGCCCAGCATCCCAGCCAGCGAACCCTGGGCTGCTGAAGCAGAACCAGCGAACTTAACTGCTACCGCCACGGGCTGGCCCCTATTTTAGAGTTTTAAGTGGTCAGGGAAGTCTTCTGAGGAGTTGACATTTTTGGTGGCATCTAAATGATAAAGAGTGGCCTCCAATTCAAAGATTAAACAGAGAAAATAGCTAGTACTAACATCCTAAATTGGGACCAAGCTTCACTTGAGTAGCTGGAGGGGAGTGGGGTGATGGGGACAAGTGTTGGAAAATAAGTTAGAGAGATAATTACAGGTTGTATCATTTAGGGCTTTGTAAACCAGAATAAGAAATCCAGGTATTATTCTAAATGTAATAGGAAGCCATTTCAGAATTTTTAGTTGGAGAAAGATGAGAAAAGGAAACTCAAGATAGAGATCTGGTAACTCCAGCATTTAGGAGTTTAAGAGATCAAAAGCATAGTTAGTAAATTGGGAAGGATGAGGGTAGTCTGGTTCACTGACGCTTTCAAGGAGGAGGGAGTAATTGTCTGTTCATATCTTCTTGAGAAAACAAGTTAAGATTAGAACAATGACCTGACCATTAGATTTGGCAACAAGTTAGCAGAAGACCAGAATGACTGTGAAGTCAATAGCTGTTAGGGAATGTAGCTTTGTGACATTTGTTTTCCAGTGAACCAGCAACTGATTCTTCCTTCTTTATACTCAACCTTTGATCTATGGTGGTGATATGGTTAAGAGTTTAGGGATTGAGCCAGAATATCTGGGTTAATATCTCAGCTCTATTTCTTTTTAGCTTACTCAGCCTCTCTAAACCTCCATTTCTCATATCTGTAAAATGAAAGAACAGTAATTACCTACCTTTTAAAGATTTGCTTTATGTAAGGCATTTAGCACAGTATGTGGCACATAGCTGTATAAATAGTAAAAATTGTAATGATGTGCAATAAAACATTTATATTTTCTGCTCTTTTAGGTTTGTATAATTTATAGTGTTTAAGGGAATAAAGTGCTGTGTTTTATCTTTACTTTATGATTAGTTAACAAATTTTAAGTTCTGTACAAGGCCATACTAGTGAAAAGGAAGGAACCATTAGCTCTGCTTTGCAGAGATTAACACAGGATCAGATTCTTTGTAGGCATTAATATCAAATGCCATGCTAATCTATAGAAAAGTTTATGTGGATGATACTTTATCATTTTAATCAGCTGCAGCAAACATTTTCTAATATACAGTTCTTGTTCTGAATATTACGTCTTCTAAACACTTACTTTTTTTGTTCTTTACTTTGGAGCATTCTGCAACCCCATGCACAATTGTAGTATTTGATTCTACAATTGATTAGAATAATTAGATATTGTATTTTCTTTTTTAGCATTCCAGACGATAGTCTCTGTTTATTAAATAGTAATAATTTAGTATAAACATACTTGTAGCTACTCATAATCTATTTGCAGATGCATTTTATTAAAAGTATTTAAAATTAAATCAAAATGTGGGCAATTTATTTGCTCCTTCTTGTTATTCCAAGGGCCATTTGAACACATATACAGGTAATTTTAATTTTAGATCCTAAACATGAAATTAACTTGGTAACTGTCTACTAGACCATTAAATTCTTTTCATTGTCTGTTTATCTCGTAGCACGCTATGCAGAAACCCAAAGCCGAGGTTACTCAGAAGGCAGATACTGTGACTGTGTTGTTTCACTGTTTCCCCAACAATTCAAACAGAATCTGGCACATAGTAGTGCTTAGTAAATATTTGTTGAATGAATGGATAAAATTTTTAGCATACCTAATGGAAACTGTTTTCTTGTCAGTAATGGACTTTGCATTTAAGGTTATTTCAATAAAACATGAATTAGATGTAATGCTTGAAGAATAAAGTATGTAGGTAGTTTACTTTTCTATTTTCTAGTTAATTACACCTTAAGATTTTTTTTTTCTTCCTTGTAAGCAGACTCTACTGAGCATAATCAAATCTTTAAGAATTTGTAATAGTGTGTTACTTTATTGTTCTTCATCAGTTCTCATTTTTAGAAAGTGCAGTTAGAGTAAGTGTAGAAGGTATTGTTTAAGATATGTGCTAGAAGTTTTAGATTGGGTTCTATATGTAAAGAAAATTTCTGTTAGACACAGGTGATAAGTTTTGTGATTTGGCTTTTATCTGCCACCAAAAATAGAGGGTAGACAGTGAAATTTGATTATATGTGTGTTCTGGTTAACTTATAATTGTTCTATCATTCTTAAGTTTGGGAATTTAAAAAACTTTTGAAGTAAATAATTTTAACTATGTTGTTCTAACATGACACACTATAACAAGCATAGGCCGTACAGGGGCTTAAAGATATCTACCAGTAAATAAAACTCTTAAGAATATCTAAAATCCTTAAAAAAAAACATGGTCTCTTTATTTCGTTACCCACACCAAATTCTGTGATAAAGTATTTAAAGGTAGTTTATATTTTAGGCCAATTGTTAAAATACTTTTGATTGAAGTGTGACACAGAAGTGTACATTAGTGTAAAGCTTGATAAATTTTTACAGCTGAACAGATTCATATAGCTTGGTGTACAGATCAAGAAACAATGTTATTAGTCACCTTAAAAGGCTAATTTTAAAATATAAAACAATCATAGACTTAGATAAACTCGAGAGACTTAGGTCCTGGATTTAACTTTATTACTAACTTCAAGTGTCATCTTCGGCAAATTATTTCATCTTATCTGGGATCTACTCCCCATCTCTAAAATGAGGGGATGACACTAATTGTTTTATTATGGCTCCAATTCTGTAAAAGTGCAAAAAGATGGACTATGGTGATATAAATGTGGTGTAAAAGGTTGTAGGTGTAGGTAGTAGGGTGAGAATGCACAGTTTAATTGAAAAGGAAGACACTCATTTTTTTTTCTTTTTCTTTGTTTTCCAGGTTATATTTCACACTATGTGCTGACTGTATCTACAGAAGATATTTAAAAAAAGAAAAAGATAAACTTTTTTCAAAGATTTTGATTCCAGTGGAATCTTTGCTTTAGATTTTGTGTGTGTGTGTGTTAGTGAATTGTAACTCCAGAAGCAATGCCTGTACAAGCTCCACAGTGGACGGATTTCCTCTCCTGCCCAATTTGCACTCAGACTTTTGATGAAACAATTCGAAAGCCCATCAGTTTGGGTTGTGGCCATACTGTCTGCAAGATGTGCCTGAATAAACTCCACCGCAAGGCTTGCCCATTTGACCAGACCACTATCAATACAGACATTGAGCTCCTTCCCGTGAACTCAGCATTGCTGCAGCTAGTGGGTGCGCAGGTAAGATGGGGGACTTAGACTTTTTAATTTCTGTGTGTGTGTATTTTCCTCCTGAGAGAAATGTGTTGAGTTAAATTGGGTAACATTGCCTTCTATTTAAATAGATAAAATTCTGTTCAGCACTGTGCAAATCTTGTATTTCAGTATGTTAGGAGATGTATTGTGGTAGTACAGTGTTTCTCAGTCATAGTATAGTAACATCCATTTAATCTGGTGGTCAGACTTTCTCAACAATCTTAGCTATTCAGATCACTAGAGAAACCTAAAAGGTAAGTCACAAGGACCTCTTAATATTGAGGGAAGTATTACTCATAAAACCATTGCATTTTACTTAATAGGAAAAGTGAAGCTGCTTCACACAATTTTCTTAGTAGACCCTAACTGTAATGGAAGATGAGGGAGGGTGACAAAAACTGTAGAGCACGGCCTTTGGGAACCATTTATCTAGAGTTGGAGCAAATATCCCTCAGTATCTAAATATAAAAGTTAGTCTGATAATTCTGAAAGTAATACTCTGAGAGTTTTATGCCAGTATTCTCAAATTAGAGATCAGTATCCTCAGAAGGTTTCACAAAGCCAAGGGAGGCAGGTTTTTGAGAGCTAGATATGATTCACTTAAATAATCCCTCACTAAATTAATTTGCATATTGTGAGTCTGAAGTACCATATATTTACCCTAAATCATTTTCTGAATTAATATACTGGAACTTTGGATCTGGCCTCACTAATATTTTCTAGATCAATCTTGCTGTAAGCGGCTAAAAAGTAGGGAAGATTGATATTATGTATGTTGTAGATAAAGAGAGCAGTTCTAGAACAACTTATTCAAAAGGAAAACTTACTTTATACACCTATCTTGATGATGTCACAAAAATACTACAAAATATTCATCAAAAGGGAAGGTGCAGTTGATTCTTTTTCTTTTCTTCCTGTACTTAATTTTTCATTTTCTAATTATTTCTCCTTTTATTTTGAAAAAATCCAGTGTGACATTTTGGAAACATTTAAAAAATAGACTTATTGGGGATAACAATTTTAGAAATAGAATATTTTTATAACAAATAAGCAAGGCTTACTTCTTTTTCATAAAGTTGTTTAAGGATGAACTAATTCTTTTTGTGCAAAATAAGACCGTGTCATATCTTAACCGAAACAACTAATGTTTATGAAATTTGAGGATAGGACATTTTAATACATAATAGCACTATTTTAACCCTCCAGATTTCCATTAAAAAAATGTTAGAGCTAATAAATGAATTAAGCAAAGGTGAAGGATACAAAATCAGCATGCAAAAACCAGTTGCATTTTTATACACTAACAATGAGCAGTCCAAAAGGAAATTAAGAAACCAATTCCACTTACAGTAGCATCAAAAAAGATAAAATACTTAATAATAAATTTAGTGAAGGAGGTAAAAGACTTATACACTGACAACTACAAAACATTACTGAAATTAAAAAAGATAAATAAATGGAAAGACATCACGTGTTCATGGATTGGCAGACTTAGTATTATTAAGATGACAGTACTACCCAAACCAATCTACAGGTTCAAAGGAGGCTCTTTCAAAGTCCCAATGGTGTTTTTTTGCAAAAATAGAAAACCTCATTCTAAAATTCATATGGAATCACAAGGGACCCCAAGTAACCAAAACAGTCTTGAAAAAGAAGAACAAAGTTGGAGGAATCATACTTCCTGATTTTGAAACTGCAAAGCTACAGTGATCAAGGCAGTGTGGTAGTGGCATAAAGACAGTCATTTAGCTTAATGGAATAGAGTAGAGAGTCCAGAAATAAACCCACGTATATGGTCAGATAAGTTTTGACAAGGTTGCTAAAACCATTCAGTGGGGAAAGGACAGTCTTTCCAACAAGTGGTGCTGGGTAAACTGGATATCTAAATGCAAAAGAATGAATTTGGACTCCTACTTCACACCATATACAAGAATTAACTCAAAATGGATCAAAGGCTAAATGAAAGAGCTAAAACTACAAAACTCTTAGAAGAAAATGTAGGCATAAATCTTCATAACCTTGAAGCAGGCAGTGGTTTTTTAGATACGACACCAAAAGCACAAGGAACAAAAGATAAGTAGAACTAAATCAAAGTTTAAAACTTTTTGCTTCAAAGGACACCATCAAGAGAGTGAAAGAACAATCCACAGAGTGGAAGAAAATAATTGTAAATCATATATCTAATAGGAAACTTGGATCGAGAATATATATCAAGAACTCTTACAACTCAATAATAAAAAGAATGTAATTTTAAAATGGGCAAAGGTCTGAACAGACACCTCACCAAAGAAGATATACAGATGGCAAATGAGGAAATAAAAAGTTGCTCGGGAGGCTGGCCTGGTGGTATAGTGCTTAAGTTCACATGCTCCACTTTGGCAGCCCAGGGTTCACGGGTTCAGATCCCAGGCACAGACCTACACACCACTCATCCAGCCATGCTGTGGTGGCGTCCCATGTACAAAATAGAGGAAGCTTGGCACAGATGTTAGCTCAGCCACAATCTTCCTCAAGCAAAAAGAGGAAGGTTGACATCATCTTCCTCACCAAAGAAAAGTTGCTCGTCATCATTTGTTATTAAGGAATTGCAAATTAAAACGACGAGATACCACTACGCACCAATTAGAATAGCTAAAATCCAAAACACTGACAATGCCAAATGCTGGTGAGGATGTGGAGCAACAAGAACTCTCATTTATTGCTGGTGGGAATGCAAAATGGTACAGCCACTTTGGAAGTTATTGTATCATTCTATGATTCTGTTTATATGAAATGTCCAAAATAGGCAAATCCATAGAAACGGAAAACAGATTAGTGTTTTCCTAGGGTTGGTGGGGGTTGGAAGGATATATGGGAGGGATGGTAGTTAAAAGAGTATGGGGTTCTTTTGGAGGTGATGAAAATGTTCTAAAATTGTGGTGGTGATTACACAACTGTGAGTATACTAAAAACTATTGAATTATATACCTTAAATGGGTCAATTATATGGTATGCAAATTATACCTCAATAAAGCTGTTACAGAAACAAAACAAAACCCAAAAAACGCAGTAAATTTTGTTTGTGTGTGTATGGAAAAGGTCTTTTGAAAGAATTTAGTAAATGTAGTGGGAGTTTTGATGTTACCAGTGTTAGAGTTAAGTAATTGTTGAGCACTGAAACAGACCTTTTCTTTTGACTTCTAGGTTCCTGAGCAGCAGCCCATTACTTTGTGTAGTGGGATTGAAGATACAAAGCATTATGAGGAAGCCAAGAAATGTGTAGAAGAATTAGCGTTGTACCTGAAACCACTCAGCAGTGCTAGAGGTAAATCAGATGCAATTATCCATGCTAAGAAAATATTTATTAAAGATGCTTTTACTACCCTAAAAATTGTGGGCTTTAAGTGAATATTAATGAAATTCATTTATTTATTGTAAACCAAAGCCACTGGTGTTAAGTAATATCATTGCAAACCACATCAAATAAAGTAGTGAATTTAGAGTTTATGTGATGTTGGAAACATTATTTGAATGAGTTGCAGAGGTAAGTATAAGTACACTAGTGGTTTCAGAAGGGCTTCTCATCATTTGACACCTCTGAATTGTCTGCCTTCAATCCAGTTTTACGTGGCGTGCTATAGGGGCTGTAATAAAATTGGAAGTTGCCATTACTACCTTGCCATTACAGCTTGTTATTTCATTAGGAAGGTAAGATTAACCACTATGAAATAATATACCAGAGCTGTTAATGACCTCAAGATTTGGGTCTTAAACTAATTATTAATGTTGTCTTGCCTTTTTTTCTTTATTCCTCCATGATTAAAATGAATGATGGTGTACTTAATGTCATAATGAGTGTTTTATTTGCATGAGATAACAGCTTTTGTATAATTTTAAAATGTAAACTAGGCTTCAGTTGTGTAATTTTATTTATTGTTTATTTTAAATATTCTAGTAGAACCCAGAACTAGTCACTTACTCATAAGTCAGTTAGCCCATCAGAGGAAGTTTTCCTGGACTCTAAAATTGCTTTGTAAACCTAGAAATAACTTTTTACTCTCTTTTAAAGGAGTGGGTCTGAATAGCACTACTCAGAGTGTTCTGAGTCGCCCAATGCAGAGGAAGCTGGTGACTCTTGTCCACTGCCAGCTAGTGGAAGAAGAAGGCAGGATTCGTGCCATGAGGGCAGCTCGATCTTTAGGTGAACGAACAGTTACAGAGCTCATTCTCCAGCACCAGAATCCTCAGCAACTCTCTTCCAATCTTTGGGCAGCAGTCAGGGCTAGGGGCTGCCAGTTCCTTGGACCAGGTATATAATTAAAGTTTGATATTTACTATACTAGTGATTTAAAAGTATGGTGTAGCAACTATAAGTGATGTACAGAGGCTAGTTCTTTGCAAGTTTCTGTTGTTGTCAAATAATATCCCACTTGACAATCATGGCTTGGGTAATTCCATGTCAGTTTTTCAGAGCAGTTAAAACTTTTCTCTTAATGCCAAAAGTTTATTCAATTTTGGTAGTTTTTCTTAAATGTATTAATCTTTTATCTGCTTTCTTAAATAAAATATATGGAATGTAATACAAAATTACCCCCAAATCATTAAAAAGTGTAACTGTGAATATCTGTTATGTTGCCCATTAATGAGGTGGCACCTGTAGAAATTATGGAATATTGCCCTTCTTATAATTGGATTTATCTTATCTCTGCACATGATGAATTTTGGTTTTATGCAACTTTTCCTAGCAATGCAGGAGGAAGCTCTAAAGCTGGTTCTCCTGGCCTTAGAAGATGGTTCTGCTTTGTCAAGAAAAGTATTGGTTCTCTTTGTGGTGCAAAGGTTGGAGCCACGGTTTCCTCAAGCCTCTAAAACTAGCATTGGGCATGTTGTCCAGCTCCTTTATAGAGCCTCCTGCTTCAAGGTATGAACCTGTGTGAAATTTCAGCTTAAAAGGAAACGTTGTCCTTTCTCCAAACTTAAGTAGTAAAAGTTTGAGTTTAATAAAGTTGCCTGTATCTTTTCAGAAAATGTCAGCAATTTTTCTTTTCCTTTTTTTTTGGTGAGGAAGATTGTCCCTGAGCTAACATCCATGCCAATCTTCCTCTATTTTGTATATGGGAGGCTGCCACAGCATGGCTTCACAAGCAGTGTGTAGGTTCGTGCCCGGGATCCAAACACACAAACTCCAGGCCGCCAAAGCGGAGTACATGAACTTAACCACTACGCCACCAGGCCACCCCAGCAGTTTTTCTGTTAAAGAATGTAGATGGTGTCCTATTAAAGTTAAATCTTGTGTTGAATTTTGTATGTTAAATATTGAACAACAATAGATCAAACCAAGGCTTACAGATTTTTGTATTTGAAGAGACTAATAAGCTGTGTCAGTTTTCCACAAAGACTATCAGCAAAATTGGTCTGAAGAGAGAGTCATTGAAGCGGGAATAAGTTTTATTTGGCCATTGGCCCCTGATATAATTCCACATACACAGTACTGGAGCTCCATTTGCCATTTTGGCTTCAGTATATATAGTAAAGCGGGTCATATTCTTTTGTATCCCAAATTGAATCAGCACCACTTCAAACACTGGTGCCCACTGTATTCATCCTGTTTTCCTGACTTCTTAATGTCAAGGCTTCTTGCTTCTGATACAACATAACCAGTACTTCATGGACCAGGGAAGCACATCTCTAAAAAAATTGTTAATTCATATAAGCTATGAGGAAATCTATTCGTGAGGTCACCACATTCCCTCACCTGACCCTCAAACTAAAAAAATCCCACATTTACCATCCTACTATATTCTGTTCTCTCATTTTTTGAGAAGGATAAAATGGTTCACAAAATCAATAGGAGAGCATTCAGATTTAATTTAAAACATTTTTAAAAGCCCTAGCTAAATGCCAACATTCTTTTTCTTTCTAGAGTCAGATTATATACTGAAAATGGAGTGTGGACTCCAGGTCTGTACCCACCCTTCTCCTTTTCCTTAGGTACTTCTGGAGCTGTCACAACCTCTAGCCAAAATAACTCCACCTGGTCCACATTGTCCCTAAATAACGCACATTTGTTATAATGGTTGTAATAACACGATTGTACCGTGTAACCTGGATTACATTTCAGAATGTCTGTCTGCTTCCAGTGTTACTTGTTCTTTCTCCATTAACAGCACCAGACAGATACAGTATAGGAAGCTTAAAAAAATAAAAGGAAAGAAAAGGAAATCCAACCTTCCTCTGTGAAGAATAATAAGAGGCTCAAAAACCCCAGTACCCACAAAGTGAACCTCTCTCAATCCTAATTAAAAGCATTAATGGTAAAAAAAAAAAAAAAAAAAAGATTGGAAATTTGTAAACATCCAATTATTTTTTACTTGGGTCATGATTATTTCCCTTTATTTCATTGTCCACCTGCTTTCTTCTCTTGGTGGTGGTTTGTACTATACTGTCAATCATGAAAAGATTTATCTTCTGATTGTCAACTTTATTCACTATGACAGAGTTTCTGTTAAGTGTCTACCAATACCCATTACATCTTCCTCACGGAACTCAAGTCAGACGGCATTTTCCATTCTTCTTTGCAAGTGTATGTGTCCGTATAGCTGTGTTTTTACACTGTCCCTTTAGCATCTCTTTTATTTCCATTGGAAAAGCTTCTTCAAGCTGCAGGATAATTCTGGTCATTCTTAGTACAGTGTAGTTCCAGGACTTTAGACATTGCATCTCTTGGAAATCCTTGATTGTTTTTAGTTAAAGAGAGTTTTGACAGCCAGGGAACCAGTATATCATATGGAAAGCATCTTCTACATTTTAATGAGGTTTAGCCTATATTGAGAGGGTGTTTTCATGCATATACATAGGCATTTGGTCTTTTGACTTGCTTTTGAATAACCGTCAAAATATATTTAGTTTTTGTGACTATAGTTCTTGATTTTTTAATCTGTTTGGTCTTTCTATGGACTTACCTAACAAAATTTAAGTTAGACCTTCTTGTAATAAGAATGGAAGAATACATTTTTAGATATAATGTCAATATGACCTAGAAGTCTTGACTAAAATATTCTGTAGTTTCTTTGGTGGGAGAAAACAAGTGGGAATTTTTCTACTAGAGGAATTTGAGTCCTTATGGGCATGAAAGGTTAACAGGGCAAAAATATATTCTAAAATATGTTAGGACATAGGTGGTCCTAGACTAGAATTAATTATTTTACTTTGATTTGTTAAGCCTTTGGACTAAATTCAGCTTGACTCAAAAATGTGAATTATTGGGGGTGATATCAATAGTACTTACCTAAACAAGTTTAGAAAATTAAATGAGTTAATACATCAATATAATGGTTAATAAAGTAACAACACACTGGCACATACTAAGTGCTCAATAAATGTTAATTATCTTAACTAAAAGATATTATTATCATCATTATGATTATTCTAGTCCAGCATCTCAGAATTTATACTTTCTGATGGTGGCCAACCTAGAAAACTCCATGCGGAATTAAGCCAAGTACAAATTAGTCATCTTTAGAATCACACCAGCATCTGAAGCTCTTTCAGGTTTGAGTACCAGTTAGCTCAATGCCAGGCAAGCCCAAGAGTAATAATCCACAGTTATGGAGAAGAAACATAAATTGTGTTTCAGGATAATTGTTCTCCTATGAGTATTTTCTTCCTTTCAAAAATATATTTACACACACGTACAATTTAAATTGCATATATGTGTTAAGATCTATTCGATCTTTGGATTTTGTTCCAGCACATACTCATTCATTCTTTCTGTAAGACCTAGTCAGAAAATTTTGACATCTGTAAAGGGGAAATGTTATACAGGCACAATGGTGTGTTCTATTTTAATCTTGCTATTGTTGCTAGAAGAAATTTGTACATTAAAAATTTTCTGTTACCTCTATGTGGTCATATAAAGTATAAACCCATTTTGTTTCTTACCTGACTCATTATGAGATTATATGTGTCTTATTAGGTCACCAAACGTGATGAAGACTCTTCTTTGATGCAGCTGAAAGAAGAATTTAGAACCTATGAAGCTCTGCGGCGAGAACATGACTCCCAGATAGTGCAGATTGCGATGGAAGCAGGCTTACGAATTGCACCAGACCAATGGTCCTCTTTGCTTTATGGAGACCAGTCTCACAAATCTCATATGCAGTCCATTATTGACAAGGTAGACCTTTTTTTGTTCCTTACTGCTTTGACTAATCTTGGAGTCTTGATAATTGATTTATATAAAGATTTTTTTAAATTGAAGTATAACTGACATTGTTCATATAAGATTTGATTAGTGTTATAATGCTTTATCCAACACTCTCTCTTTTTTCTTTTTTTTTTTTTTTGTGGGGAAGACCAGCCCTGAGCTAACATCTGTTGCCAATCCTCCCCTTTTTGCTGAGGAAGACTGGCCCTGGGCTAACATCCGTGCCCATCTTCCTCCACTTTATATGGGACGCCGCCACAGCATGGCTAACAGGCAGTGCGTCCGCGGGTGCCCGGGATCCGAACTCGCGAACCCCGGGCTGCCAAGCGCGAACTAAACCGCTGCGCCACTGGGTGGCCCCTATCCAACACTCTCTCACATTCCTTTGAGAGTCTCCCATCTCTATTTTATCATTACCTCTCTCCCTTCTTTTATTGTTCTCTGAGTTTTGATCATTGTGTTAGTTAAACCCATTTTCTAAATGCCTTTATTGTTTTCCTGTAGCAGCCATTTAATGGTCTGGAAGATGGATACACTGAGGTTTTCTTATGATTCTCAGCCAGAATAATCATTTAAATTTGATCAGATTTTCAGTAAACTGACTTCTACTGTGTCTGTTTGTTATGATAAAAAGATCACTAGGGTACACATGAATTTTAGGTCAGGCTCTGTTATTTATTTCTGAGCTATATTTAATTCTCTTAAAACTGGAGTAATACTATAACTGTTTTTTGTTACAGTTCAACATGAAATACATGAAAGTGCTATTAAAAAGTCTTAAAGCACCATGTAAATATATTATGTTCAATAATAGTATTTAATTTTTACTATTTTACCTTAAATACTTATAAGCACAGAGATGATTATACATTAGAGTCCACCCTACATTTAATTTAGAGAAATAAGATCAAGATGTAAGAGTAGCCTAAATATAATAATATTTAACATTTACTGAGACCTTACTATGTGTCTGCCGGTTTTAGATAATTCATTTAATCCTCTCAACACCCCTATATTATCCTTTTATCCAGAGACAGAGAGGGGTTAAGTATATTTCTCCAGGTAATAAGTGACAGAGCTGTATTTGAACTTAGGCTTTCTGACTCTAGAATCCATGTTCTTAACCACTAAACTTCTTTCCATACTGTTCTGTCCCTCCTCTTTTTTTTTTTTTGCTATTCCCAAAGATAAAATTCCATGAATAAGTAGTAGATTAATGTCAGCGGAGAATTGGGAAATGTGTTTTATAGCAGCTTTGTGCATAATTTTCAGTAGAATGTGTATTATTTGTTCTGTCCTGTAAGTCTTCCCTAGATACCTTAAACCAAACTTTTCCTACAACTCCTAGGTCTGAAATTATGCAACTGATTGGTTATAATGTATTGAAACCTTATTAATGATCTCTTAAAGGAGTAGCTTTCTCCCTCTGAAGAGAAACTTGGCTTGTTTTTATAAAGGATCTATAAGGAGGTTGACCTTGTCTGAACTAGACTATATAACTAGGTGTTTATCCTGTAATAATTTTCTCATGTCATGAGCAATAAGTTGAATTTAATATCCAGAGAACTTCATACAACAAAGTGGTAAACAAACTTCGCTGTGTATGTGACATCTGATTATTATATAGAACAGTAGAACTTTCTGTGATAATGGAATGTTCTATATATGCACTGTCCAATATGATGATCACTAGCCACAAATGACTGTTAAGCACCTGAAATGTGACTTGTGCAACTAATGAACTGAAATTTTTATTTTATTTAATTAATTTAAATTTAAATAGCCACATGTTGCTAATGGCTACTGTATTGGACCATGCAACTTGGGA
Organism: Tapirus indicus; assembly: GCA_031878705.1. Lineage (NCBI taxonomy): Eukaryota > Metazoa > Chordata > Mammalia > Perissodactyla > Tapiridae > Tapirus > Tapirus indicus. Next base: position 85,195,730 of record CM062922.1, read on the forward strand.
ATTTATTAAAAGTGATAAGAAAAGCAACAATCCTAGTAAACTAATGGATAAAGAAATATGAATTAACAGTTCACAAAGAGGAAATATGTCTAACTGATGGGATAGAATTAGGTCCCAATAATAATTAAATACACATTTAAAACAGTGACATACCAAATATTGCCTGTTAAATTAGTAAAAAAAACATGTACTCTCATATATTGATGATGGTTTGTAAAATGCATTACAAATCTTTTGGGAAGCAATTTGTCAGCTAATAAAAACTCAAAATATTCATGTCCTTTGGCCAAATTTACTATTCCCAGGAATTATATTTTAAGAAAACAATCCTTAAAATACATCAAAAAGTTTATGAGCTCAAAGGTGTTAACTGCTACATTATTTATAAAGGAAAAAATAAGGGGATGGTTTAAGATGTTAAGATCTGTCTACTCAGAGCACTGTTATATGGCCATTAAAATTACAGTTATATTGGGACAGATACTCTCTTCAGCTGATAAATAACATTTAATTTTTTTAAAAAATGTTAGTGAAATATTTTTATTAAGTCTTGGAGGTGGATACATGGATATTGTCATTGTATTAGACAGTTAACTTTTCTTTGAGATATTTCATAGTAAAATTGGTTAGCAATAAAAAATGCTTTTGTTATAGTATAAATGGTAGGTAAATCATAAGTTTATAAATGGCTGATTATAATTATATTAAAAGCATGCAAAGATGAAAAAATTAAATAAAAGCATGTCACCATTCTAATGATAGTTGTGTTATTTTCCATGTTTTTAAAAATGTATGCTTTTTTTTTAAATTACCTTTTATAGAGTGACCTTTTGGGGGAGAAAAATTCTCATCTGTATTAATAAACTACATAGAGAGCTAAATGTTTCCAAGTAAGAACCCTTAGTTACTATGACATAATGAATTTTTTTTCCTGTTAAAGGTCATATGTATGGCCAACTTAGGGAGTTAATGCAAGAATGTGTGTCATTAAGCCTTAGGAAAATACACAACCTGATAGCTTCTAAGAATCCCAAATCAATTAAGGAATTTTTTGAGCTAGAATGGTCTTTTGAAATTATTTAGTCCATGTAACAGATGGACCTCAGATTGAGTCTGTAAGGGTTATATCCAGTGCCATGATCTTTGATCTGTAACAGAACTTGAACTCAAACTCAGTTTGACTGAGTTGGTTCATTGTTTTTGTTATTGTATAGCATTATCTCTAGACTGTAGTTCCAAATTTCAATTATTTGGAAGGACCCCAAGAGCCACACTAATACAGTGATATAAGAACGTAAGATGGAAGGAATACTTCCAAACTGAGGAATTGAGAAAGGTCTCACATTTGAGGACTGTGACAGCAGAGAGGAGAGAGTATACAACATGCCAAGCTGTGGATGCAGAGAAGTACAGGGTTTGTTCATGTAGCAGGCAATCCAGTCTGGCCAAAGTGTGGGATATGTGGGAGGATAAAAATTAAATTTAATAAATTGCAGAAATTATTGTGATATTGCAAATAATCTTTATTTAAAAAGGATTACCTGGCCTTTGAGAAAGTTAATGTTTATCTTTTTTAAGTTGCAGACCCCAGCCTCTTTTGCACAAAGCGTTCAAGAGTTAACAATTGCTCTCCAGCGGACTGGAGATCCAGCAAACTTGAACAGACTAAGACCCCATTTGGAGCTATTAGCAAACATCGACCCTAGTCCAGGTAAATCCAAGGGATATTAACAGACTATCCTATGTGTGCCTCAGTGCTGCTCAATGATTCTTTTAATTATCTTTTGTTACATTACTCTAGAATTTCTCACAGTAGTTATTCTAGATCTTTTCTACAGTATTTAAGTTTCTGGCCCCAATCTTGTCTGTCTCTTTATTACTTCAATTAATATTTATTTAATACTCTTTACTGTGCTGCTAACTTCACCAGGAAAATAGATTCTCTCTGGGATCCTTTATGTCTTCTCTTACATCACAAAACTGTACTGTATTTTACTATTCTCATCTCTTTTGACAAAAGTCAAGTTTTCTCATTTTTTTCTATGTCATATATGTCCCTAGTTGCATTTTCTTGGCCCTATTTTTTTCTTTCTCTATGTTATCTCGTTCCATCAAGTATCCTCTCTTGCATCTTTACTTTGTCAACCCTTTTCATGCTCCTTCTCCTGGACTTGAAAATCACCCAACCTTCTATTTTTCACCTAATACTCACATCTAAGATATTTTAGCTTGTATCCTATTGCTGTCCCTGTGTTTATTCCTACTAGTAATCTAAAACTCTCAACATTCACTAGTAATTTCCCAGTTTCTAATTTCAAAGGCTTCTCAGTCCTTAAATTACTTGATTTGTCTTCAGAATTTGATAATGATCCTGATCACCTCATTGATATAGAAACTATCTCGATACCTTATCTTTTTGTAGTCTCATGGTTCTCTTCTAACCTGTCTGAATGCTGCTTCTGTCTTATTTTGACATCTCTTTCCTCTCTTGCCCACTAGCGAGTTGGCTGGTGTGTTCTTGGAATTTTTTCTTCTCTGAGCTCTCTGTTGATGATGGTCATTCATTCCCACCATCAGATAATATCTCTTTATAGATAATAGACTCCCAAATATCTCTATGACTATATCTCTTCATTGCTCCAGACCCAATTTCCTAAATGCTTTCTGAGATTCTCCATCATCTTTCTATGTGTTTCAAAGCAAACTCATCTTCACTTGATACCTGCTTTTCCTCCTGTGTTCTGTCTCTGTGTAAATGACCTCATTCTCTGAGGTATGTAGACTTGAAATCTGAGACTTTTGTCTTACGTCATATCTTTCCTCCTTTCACTTGCTCTGCATACCATTTCAGACAACAGGACCTATATGTTCTTTCACAATATCCCTGTATCCCATGCCTGTTAATACTGCCTGAGTTGAGGGCCTCATTCCTCTTCCTGAGACTGAATGCCTTCCATTTTCCTCTACTCTTTTAATTCTTCCAATCCAGTCTACTTACTGCTGCCAAATAAATCACATCTCTGATCTTATGTCTACACTCATAAACTTTCAGTGACATCCCATTGCTTTATAGAGTAAGGTTTGAATTCTTGACTATGGCATTCAGAGCCCTCTAATTTCTTATCAGTCTGCCTTTATAGATTTACTACCAAAATTATTTAATCAAACCAGATCAGATCTCTTCCCAGAACACAGTGATTTTTTTTTCACTTCTTTGCTTTGATCTTCCTGAGCTATCAAAAGATTGCTCACCACGCCATCAACCACCAACCTGTCCACCTGCATCGATGCCAATATATTCTGCTCTACTTGTGTCCTAACCGTGGATAAACTGTACTCCTAGCTAAGGCCACCCTCTCTCCCCATGTACTAATATCATCTCGTCAAGTATATCCCCTTTCCGTATCCTCTGTTTCTTAGTTTTCCTTCTCTACTAGAGTATTTCTAACAACATACCAACATACTATTATTCCTCTCATCATAATGCACTTTTGACACCATTTGCCATCCATCTCTCCATTTCTCTCCTTTTTATTGCACCCTCTTGAACTCACTCCAGTCAGGCGTTTATCTCTACCACTTAATCAAAACTGCTTTTGACAAAATCACAAATGACTTCCATGTAGCTAATTCCAAAAGTCAGTTCTGGGTTCTCATTGTATTTGACCTGTTGCCAGCATTTAACATTGTTGTTTAGTCTCTACTCCTTGTAACACTTTTTCTTCACTTGGCTTCCAGGCCACCACACTCTCCTAGTTTCCTTCTTTCTTTATTGGACCCTCCTTCTTAGCCTCCTTTGCTGATTTCTCCTTAGCCTCTGACCTTTTTTTTCCCATAGCTTCTAACCTTTGGAATGCTCCCAGAGTTTAATCCTTTTATCTCTTCTCTTTTCTATTTATACCCATTCCCTCGATAATCTCATCTAGTCGTATGACTTTAAATATTATTTATATGACTCTCAAATTTACTAGATTGCATCAGTCCTGAAGTCCACATTTTTTTTTCAGATCTTAGCATTTCTGAAATTGGCGTGCATTTGTACAATCAGTGGCATGATAATTTAATTAGCAGCTTTTTTTCTGTTTTGGTGGCCATAAAATAATTGTATGTATTATGATTGATGGTGTGTTTTAGAATCTGTGAAATATAGCATATCTAGCCCAGACTTTCTTCTTGAATTCTTTTGTATATCTACCTGCCTGCTCAACATCCAACAGCTCTCATTGAATATCTAATAATAATTTCAAACTTAATCTGTTCAAAAGTGAGTTCCAAACCGTCCCACACACGCCCATTCCTGTTAGTGGCAACTCCATCCTTCCATTTCCTCAGTCCAGACACCTTGGAGATACCCTCAACTCTTCTTTCTCGTATAAGGCACATCTGATTTGTCAGCATATCTTGTAGGCCCTACGTTTAAAGTCCATCTTGAATCTACTTATCCCCTTCACTGCTACCACCCTCATCTCTCTTTGTGGTTTATGGAATAGCCTCCTATTTTCTGTCTGGTTTTAGCATAGGAGCCAGAGTGATCCTGTTATCCCACAGCTCAAAAATTCTCCAGTGCTTTCCATTATCCAGTAAAAGCCAAAACCTTTTCCATGACTTAGCAGGCCTCACATGATCTAGTCCTTCTTTACCTCTCTCCAACCTTGTCTCCTACTCTTTTTCTACCTAATTCATTCCTCTCTGGTTTCATCATGTGGAACATGCCAGGCGCACTCCCACATCAGAGCCTTTGCACTTTTCCCTCTTCCTAGAATGTTTTTCTTCTAATATATCCACAAGGCACACTTTGAAACCCTTCTCTCAGGTCTTGAATCAAATGTAACCTTCTCAAGGAGGCCTTCTTAGGCTACCCTGTCTAAAATTTTAGACATACCTTCCCACTCTCCCTTTTTGCTCTATTTATTCAACTCATCTCTATCTAAATACTTCGTATTTTGATTGTTTATCTTATTATTGTCTGGATCCTCTCCTTGAATATAACAGGGCTTTTTGTTTTGAATGCTACTGCTTCCCCAGCAACTAGAACAATACCTCGGACTTATTAGGTGTTCCAAAAAATACTTTTTTGTATGATCGTTCTCTTCACCTTCTCTGCCTCTTCATCCTTTTTTCCTGTGGAAATTCCATGTGTCCTTCAAAGCCTAGTTCAAATGCCATGACCTAGAAGTCCTTCAGAGTGTCTCCAACAGGAAGGCATCTCTACATCTGTTCTCACTTCATTTTATATTTCTTTTAGAGAGTATTTCGTATTTAGCCTTACAGTTAATTTTTCCTTTATAAAATCACAGTGCTGGCACTAGACAAATACTTATTAAATGAAGAGCTAGAGGTATAGCAGAGTTGCTTTATATAATAGTTCTTTTATTAAACTTTTTAAGCATTCTGTTTACCAATACTTGATTTATACAAAATTTCAAAATAGACATTACAAATTGGCTGACTGTAGGCAGTCCACAGTTAAGTTGTGTTTGGTCCACACAGTGTTGGTCTGCACAATATTCTAAATTTTTTAGGTACCAACACTTAAGAACTGGGTAATTTTACATAAGAATCTCACATTTCAGCTTTCCTGGTATACCGTTCCACCAGCTTTCCCTGGTGGTGTATCTGGTAGTGCCAGCCTTGAATCTTCACATAACAACATTGGCTAAAGATGAATTGTAGCCATAACCTTAAATGTGAGACACACTCTGCAGTTCAGCATAGTCCCTGTCACTCTCTATTGTCATTTCCAATACTAAGGGTCTAATGATGGTTGCCATTTATTATCTGGCCTACTTAATGCCTTTGTGTTACCTTCCCTGTCCCTGTAGTTATTTTAGTTTGCAACCCCAGCTTTAAATGAATATATCCATTCCTTTAAAATGGTGTTTAGGTGAATAAGCTGTTACCTGAAAGGCTGTATGAACTTTAACTTGATTTTGCTAAAGTACTGACACTAACTTCTTTATTAATTTAATATTGGGCAAAACATTAAATAACATAGTTAAAAAAATCTTTTTATTTATTGTGTAGATGCTCCTCCTCCTACTTGGGAACAGCTAGAAAATGGGCTGGTTGCTGTGCGTACAGTAGTACATGGGCTGGTTGATTATATCCAGAACCACAGCAAAAAAGGAGCAGATCAACAGCAGGTAAGAGACGCTGAAAACTTAAAAGTAAGTTACTGTGGGTATTATTACACAAACAAAGCCAACAAGATGACATGAATATTTTGAGACTCTGTAGAAACTATAAATTAGTTTAGCATGATTAATAGCTAGTTTACTGGATTAGCCTAGTAATTTTATCTGACAACATTGAAATTAAATAATCCTTGGTCTAATATTGTGCTAGAATCATTTTTCACATCGAGTATAGCAGCATTTGGTTCTGTGCTAAAGCTTATTTCATTTAAATAAAATTCTTCTCTTTGGTTACTATTACATTTCAGTTTGACAGTAGGTGTGACTTTCTAGGGCTAATGCTGTCTCTCTCTAATGCTGTTCACATATTTGTAAATGCTTCTTCTGTATTAGTAGTTTAAGATTTTTCATTTATAATGTCTGTTATGCCAGTGAGCCAGATTTTCCTCAAATATTTTTAAATGAAATATATGGCAGTAAAATATAATAGCTTATGTTATGGTTAGAGTCTTTCATTTTGCTCCCAATAATTTTATTTTGCGCTTAGGATTTAGGTTAGGTTCACTAGATCTTTTATTTTGCAACTGTAAGCTTGAGAAATTGAAACTTTGTTATTAATTTATCTGGCTCAAGTAAATATTAACAATAGATTATTTCAGTATTGCTTTTATCTTTGAGAGGCAAGAAATATTAAAAATGTCCTGGTAAGGAGAATAATACAGATACAATTTTCCTAATCAATCTAAGCACGGATCAGAGCTTTATTTTATAATTAAGAAATAAAAGAAATTAAAAACCTATTTTTAACTCCCTGTTCATTAGACATCATGAAAAATGTAATGAAAATAATATTAACCTTTAAGTTTGCCAATAAGTGAAAAAATACATTAAATTTAATTTAGCTTAGTATTGTGTTTGATATCTCATTAACTCCCAAATCTATCCTCCTGCCTTATCTCTGAGTTGTAAATAATGTTTCATTTATACCTTTGCAGATATTTTAAATCCTTGATATATTCTTCTGCATGTCAAGAATTAGTTATAGAATGTTCTTCAGTTAAAGGGCTGATTGTAGCTTTGTGGTGTGTTGTAAGGAAACATAATTATAAGTATACCTATACTGAACATTGTCCAAAACAAATATGAGAAGACAGTTTAAACATTTGAAAGTCCTAAACCCCAGTGGTTTGTCCATTGTACAATCTGGAAAGAAGATCATAGAGCCCTTTGAGATTTAATCAAGAATTTATAGAGGGCCAGCCTGGTGGTGTAGTGGTTAAGTTCGGCACACTCCACTTCAGCAGGCCAGGTTTGCAGGTTCAGATCCCCGGCATGGACCTACACCACTCATCAAGCTGTGCTGTGGTGGCAGCCCACATACAAAATAGAGGAAGATGGGTGCAGATGTTAGCTCAGGGCCAATCTTTCTCACCAAAAAAAAAAGAAGAATTTATATAGTACTACATGTTTGAGAATTAATACCAACATATCAGAAAAATCAGGACTAAATTCTTTTTAATTAATTTATCTATTTTTGGACTCTCTGAGACTTCAGATGGAGTGCCTTTCCAGCACTTGCTCTGGGCAATTTAGATAAGTGTGTGAATTAGTCTGAATTATTCATCTAGATTATTAAGATTCTAAAATGGCAACGTAAAATTTACATCTTTTCTTTTTAATGTCTAATGTTTTAATTTTGGTTTTAGCCTCCACAGCATAGCAAATACAAAACATACATGTGTCGAGATATGAAGCAGAGAGGAGGATGCCCTCGTGGAGCCAGCTGTACATTTGCACACTCACAAGAGGAACTGGAAAAGTAAGTGTGAAGGTCATTAGATTCAGCCTTTTAATAGCTTGTTATAGAATCAGGTAGAATTATTAAGTAGAATAATTTGCTGCCATTGAGAAATATGGGAGTAGTTGCATTCTCTTTAATGAACAGGAAATGTTTAGAAAGTAATACAGAATTTTACAAAAAAAAAACCTGAAGCAGTTTCTTCAGCTTTCATTACATTGTGCCTACAAATAGGAAACTCTTTATGGTTAACTAAATCTAGAAGTGAGTCATTTTCACTATCCCCAAAGAATTAAAGTTCTAAGAATTTTCATCACTTTTAACTGACTCATTTTAACTAATTGAATAATGCATTTCCAATGGAAAAATTTGCCCTTTGTTCTATTCGAGAAATTATTTTATTGCCAGGCTCAATTTCATAGATTCTTTCAAATTCAAAGGATCAGATAATTCCAGTGATGTTAAATTTTCCAGCACTTAGTAGAAAGAAAGGAAAACCTCTTAATTTTTTTTATAAAGCCAGTGTAATGCTAACAATAAATTTGACAAAGATAGCACAATTAAAGAAAGCTATAGATCTGCGTCACATATTAATATTTTTTAAATCCTAAATAGTAAAACTTAGAATTCAATAATATATTAAAATAGACACCATGAGTAAGCACAAAGGTAGCAAAATATAATTACTACAGGTTAGAGAAGAAATACCATGTGATCATATCCAAAGATGCCAGAAGACATTTGAATAAAATCCAATGTCCATAATAGATCAAAATCCTTTAATAGAACAAAATATCATAGGTACTTTCTCAGCATGATAATTATATCTCAAAAGCATGATGCTTAATTAGTAAAATATTAGATTCAGTTTCATTAAAGTCAAGGCAAAATTTTCTACTGGTAAGAATATTATTTAACATTCTGGAAGTAGTTGCTAATGTATGTAAACAAGAGAATAAAATAGCCATAAAATCATTACATGGAAAAACTCAAGAGAAGTACTAGACATGAGAATTTAGTAATGTGGCAAGTCTCAAAAAATTAGTTTACAAAAATGAATTGCTCTCATATGATCTAAAAAGGGAAACATAACCAGTTAAAAAGTAAAGCAAAATTAAAGTTCCCTTTCATGTCAGCAACAACAACAGAAAACATAAATACCAAATAATAATCTAATAAGAAATATTCAGGACCTATGTGAATTGAGTTAGTAAACTACCTAGGAACGTAAGAGAAGAATTGAAGAAATGAAGAATGGTCTTGGATAAAAGTTGACATTATAAAGGTTTTATTTTCTCTTAAACCGTAAATTCAGTGAAATCCCAGTTAGAATCTTAACATGATGATTATTGGGACTTCACAAAATCATTCATTTGAAATAATAAATGAGTACAAATAGCCAGGAAAATTCTGAAAAAAGGAGTCTTCAGCAGAAACTAGGCTAATAACTATTAACCTGTATTATGAGCTAAAGTGAAGATAAAGACTGTGGTATTGGCATAGGATACATAATCAGTGCAGTACAATAGAAAATCTAGGAAGAGTTCCAGATACATATAGGAACTTAGCATATATGCTAAAAGTGGCATTTCACATCAATAACAAAAAAGATAATGAAACAACTGCTATTCATTTGAAAAATAGTTAGAGCTGGATTTGTACCTTTCCACCAAAATGAATTATAAATGTACCAGATTTAAATATTTAAGAAGGAAACCATTGAGTACTTAGAGAGATTTGTTGTTGTTACATAATCTTATAGTAGGAAATGGTGTTGTTTTGTTGTTGGGTTTTTTTGGTGAGGAAGATTGGCCCTGAGCTAACATCTGTTACCAGTCTTCCTCTATTTTTTGTATGTGGGACACCACCACAGCATGGCTTGATGAGTGGTGTGTAGGTCTGCGCCCGGGATCCAAACATGCGAACCCTGGGCTGCTGAAGCAGAGCACATGAACTTTTAACCACTGTGCCACTGGGTCGGCCCTGGAAATGTTTTTTTTTTAAGAATGACAACCCAGCATCTATAAAGGAGAAGATTGATAAATTTGATTACATAAAAATTTAAAACTAAGATGTGGCTCAAACACCACAGTTTAAAAAAAGAGAGATTAGTGGGGAAATGACATATAGAGGGCTGATATTCCTAACATAAAATGGGCTGCTACAGATCTGTAAGAAAGAGAAGAACCAGTAGATATGTGGATCATGAACATAAATAGGCAGTTCATGGAAGAAATACTAAAGTCAGTAAACATGTGAAACTATGTTCAGCTTCACTAATTGTTAAAGAAATGCAAATTAAAAGAAAACTTGATTTTTATTTTATTTTATTTTTTTGGTGTGGAAGATTGGCCCTAACCTAACATCTGTTGCCAGTTTTTCTCTCTATGCTGAGAAAGGTTAGCCTTGAGCTAACATCTCTGCCCATCTTCCTCCACTTTGTATATGGGATGCTGCCACAGCATGGCCTGATGAGCGGTGCGTAGGTCCACGCCCAGGATCTGAACTTGCGAACCCCGGGCCACCAAACTGGAGTGCATGAACTTAACCACTACACCGTGCTGGCCCCCAAAACTTGATATTTTTGAACTGTCAAATTAACAAAGATTGATACTACCCAGTGTTTGATGAGATATTGAAAAAGATAATCAGAAGTTATAATAGTTTTGGAGCATTATAACAATTTCTAATGTGCATATATTAGACTTAGCAATTCTGCTTCTGGTTATTCATAGAAGGGTATAAGTGCATGTGCATAATTACCTGTTACTGCATTGTTTTAATAGCAAAAAATTAGAAACAATCTAAAATGTACTGAATAAGGGAATATCCCAGATTATGAAGGGGAGGAAGAAAATTACTAAGCAGCCTATTTCTGTAAATAATAATCTTACATACATATGAATATTAAGCCATTATATGGAGGGAAAAATCTGTATGCTTATATACCAAACTGTTAACAGTGGTTACTCCGGATGGGTAGTTTTTTTCCCTCTAGAAATTTGTCAAATATGGGAAACATTTGGAAAAATAGCATTACTCTTATGGGGGTTTGTCTTTGAAATTATTTTTTTAAATGCACTAACAGTTGCAAATAGATTTGCTTTCATTTTTGAGGAACAAGGATGCAAGAGTAAGATGGCTTAATTTTTTTCCTGTGGTCAGATTTAGAATCTACATGCCTTTTATACCACAGCATCTGCTTAAATTCAAGCATAATTCTATACTGCTTACATTAACCCACTTTTAAAATGATTTCAATTTTGTGTAGGCACACATACAACAGCATTTCTGAATCAGATCTGATACAAATTACTATTCTTGATTATTTAGAATTTTTAATGGAATAAATGGTAAATTTTTCTCAGTGCACTCTGGCTTTTTGTTTTATTCTTAATTTATAATATAGGCTCACTGCCCGAGGCATTTGAGGGGAAGCTAAAGTAAAATATTTCTGTAATTGTCTTCTAAAGATTTTTCTACGCTCTCCTCCAATAAGTTTTAGAAATAGAAATTTCAGTAAAAGTAAGTTATAGTACAAATAGTAATTAGCATGATTTGTAATGTTACAAATACAGTCAGCTCTCAGTATCCAGGGGTTCTGTGGATTCAACCAACGTCAGATTGAAAGGCCCCCAATGGTTGCTCTATACTGAACATGTGTAGACTTTTTTTTCTCGTCACTATTCCCTAAACTATACAGTATAACAACTACTTATATAGTATTTACATTGTATTAGGTATTATAAGTAATCTAGAGATGATTTAAGGTATATGGGAGGATTGCTTGGGTTATATGCAAATACTACACCATTTTATATAAGGGAACATCCTCGGAGTTTGGTAGATACCGCAGGGGCCCTGGAACCAATATCCCGTGGATACCGAGGGATGACTGTACTCAATATGAGGAATTTTATACTTAATTAGTGTGTCTTGCTTGAGATTTTATAGAATACGTATACACACACACACACATCCTCAAGTTGGTAGCTAGAACCAGTGTTTCAGGAGACGTTCTAGAAAATAATCTTTTCCTTTTGAATCTGTTTCTTAAATAGATTCTAGTTCTTGGTTTTGCTTTTGTAATTTTGGTTTTTGGTGTGTGTCTTTGCTTTTTATATAGATTTCGTAAAATGAACAAACGCCTCGTGCCCAGGAGACCCCTGAGTGCTTCTTTGGGTCAACTTAATGAGGTGGGCCTGCCTTCGGCAGCTATTCTTCCAGATGAAAGTGCGGTGGATCTGCCTAGCAGAAAACCCCCTGCTCTGCCAAATGGAATTGTGTCAGCAGGGAGTACAGCACAGCTGATTGCACGAGGGACAGATCCCAGCTACGATTCTAGTCTGAAACCAGGAAAGATAGATCATCTGAGCAGTAGTGCCCCTGGATCCCCTCCTGACCTGTACGTTGTTTTTCCTAACTTTTATCTAAAATTTTTTCTTTATAAAGTAAAGGGAAGAAAGGATAATCAGTGTTTTGTTTTTTTTAAAAAACTCATTTTGGGGGCTTTATATTGTTTTTTGTATCTATTTCCTATGCTAGTGATTTTTAAAAAACAATTAGCATAGATGAAATAGATCAAAATTTGCAAATTTTTGTAGAAGGAGAGACTGTTGGAAGAAATGAGTTTCCCAAATTGTGGCAGGTTTTTTTTTATTTTTTACATTTAGCAATTTGTGTACATTAGAAGTGTTTTTGAGACCTTAAACTTGACTTGCAGAATCTTATTCCCATTAGGCTAGAATCTGTCCCTAAGAATATATCTGCCTTACCTGTGAATCCACATCCTGTACCTCCAAGGGGGCCAACAGACCTGCCTCCAATGCCTGTCACCAAACCACTTCAGATGGTACCACGAGGTTCTCAGTTATATCCAGCGCAACGGGCAGATGTTTATTATCAGGATCCTCGAGGAGCAGCTCCTGCATTTGAACCAGCACCTTATCAGCAGGGTAATGATCTTTCATTTATGTCGCTCACTTGTTTTAGGAGTTAGGAGAACTGTTCCAAGTAAGAGTGATCATTTCTGCAGTAGCCTACTTTAGATAAATAAATGCATTTTTAATACTTTGAGAAAAACTTGAGATTTTATGAGCAACAAAATAGTATGAAATAAATGAAGTAGCAAAACTATGTTTATAGCCTTTTGCCCTAACTTCTAAAAGCAGTTGTATATTAAATATGTTCATATATTTATAGAAATGACAAGTCACCCAAGTAGACAATGCCAGTTTGCTAGAAGGGCAAAAAAATATATATACAAGGGCAGTATATATTTTCCTGACCAAAACTTTCTTCAAGCATGAAAGGAGAATTTAATATTACAGTGGGTGTAAATTAAACACACACACTACATTTTTCTTCCTTTCGGTTATCGCCTAATATTTTTCTGGGCCCGGTAATATATATGAAAAAAATGCAGCCTACATACTTTTAGAGAGTTTATAGTGTAGAATCAATATTAGTAACGAATAGAAAACAATGTGTGAGAGTATGTATATGTGTTTAAAAATTAAGCGTTCAGTTATGGTGGTTAATATTAGTGTGGTAGAAATTAGCTGGAAGACTCAAGGGAGATCATTGAGAACTTGAGGAATCGAAAAGACTTTATGCAAGAATGTGCTTATTCTATTGGGAATAGAAAGGAAAGTTTACAAATGGGTTGCAAAGAGAGTCTAGAGTCAAGGAAGAGTAAGGAGACTGTTGTTAATCCAGGTGTCAGTGTTGAGGCCTGGATTAGTATGGTGGGACGGGAGAAGAGGGGATTTTAGAAAAGAGAAAAATTTGAAAAATTAGCCAGTTTAATGATAATACTTGGGTGTGGAGAATGAAGGAGAGGAGATGACTGAGGTTTCACATATACAATTCATATGAAAAAAATAAACACTGATTTTTAAACCCAAAGTGTTGGATCTCTCTGTCAGAGACAGTATAGTGCCATTCTTTTTAATCTGGGATAGATTAAAGGTATTGTTCATTTCCTTTTTCCAAGGTTGTCTTAATTTTGAATCAGAAATGTCTTTTCTACTTTCAAAAGAATAGTTTTAAATTGGTATGACATTATTAATACATGTAAAAATATGATAAAAGTTGATTTGTATCTTCCTTTTGACCATGCATTGCAGGAAAAACCCAACTACTTTTGTTGAGGTGACGTTAAATACACCGTATCAGTCAGGGTTCAACTGCAGATAACAGAAATCATTCTAGCAATATTAAGCAGAAAGAGGTTTAATGCAAGGAGTTTAAGTGCCTACAAAATCAGTGGAACTACTGGAAAGGCGGGCTTAAGGTAGGCCTGCAGGAATAAGTCCCAGAACTAGCTGCTGACAGAACCTGTTACAGTGAAGAAGCAGGAGAAGTAGGAAACTTCTGTTCTAACTGCTCTCCCCAGGATCGCATCACTTGAGGCCAAAGGCTGGATTGGGAAGCTCCTGCTACAACTGTTGTCTCAAGAACTCTGGAGCTGTGCAGTAGCTACTAGATCTGCACCAGTAGAATGGATCTTTTGTGTGCCACATGTCTTTCCAGTTAATTCAGTTTCACATTCACAACACATGAGAGTGAGCGATTTGTGGAATCTGAACTTCAGAGAAATGTAGTTTTTTGCTTTCCAGTGTTTGCATTGCATTAAGGCACACCAGAAAGATAGTCATACAATTGAGAGGGCCAATCTACTATTGGAGATTATCAATAGATTAGTTTTTTCAATGACTTTTAAGGATAATTTTTGCTCGTTATTTTTCGTAAAGCTAACCTGGCTACATAAGCAGAGGGGAAAACATCTAAAGTAATGAGTGGATTGTTAATTCTTTAGTGTTGAACTGTTTTAAAAGGAAAACTCTTATATAGAAAAACAGATTGGCTCATTGTTGCTTTTGGTTCTTCTTTTGTATTGTACAGGTATGTACTATACTACACCCCCACAGTGTGTGTCACGCTTTGTCCGACCTCCGCCATCTGCTACTGAACCTGGTCCTCCCTACTTGGATCATTATCCACCCTACCTCCAAGATCGTGTAGTAAACTCTCAATATGGCACACAGCCACAACAGTACCCGCCTGTGTACCCACCACACTATGATGGCCGTCGAGTATACTCAGCTCAGTCTTATACGAGAGAAGAGATTTTCCGAGACAGTCCTGTACCCATTGAGATTCCACCTGCAGCAGTACCATCCTATGTACCAGAATCCAGAGAAAGATACCCACAGATGGAGGGTTACTATCCAGTGGCTCCTCATCCAACTCAGATCAGACCTTCGTACATCAGAGTATGCTGTATTTTTTTTCTTAATACATAGATTTAATTTGATTATTGCTTGCGGTGGTTTTTTTTGTTGTTGTTGTTACCTTTTTGCCATGGTAATAACCCGTTGATCAATTCTTTTCTATAAGAATGCTTCCTTTTTTTTTTAATCTTTTTGTAATTTGGGTAGGTTATTATTACTTTTTTTAAATTAAACTATTAAGGGAAAAAAAATTCCCACTAACCCTTCTTAGTTTCTGAACTTTAGATGGTTTTATTAACATTTCTAGATCTATCTGGAAATTATGGTCTCTGGCTAAGAAAAAGAAACTTAAATTTAGCTCTTTGGGAAATCCTGAGAGGTTTTGGGGGTTTTGTTTGTTTTGTTTCGCTTTATTTTATTAAGTCTTGGTATTTCCAAATGTTAAGATGAGTGTGAAAACTGTGTCTTACTTAAAATATGTGCTAAATGAATTAATGTGTTCTGAAGTTCTTTTTCAATTTTTCCGAATTTTTGCATTTTCAGGAGCCTCCTTACAGCCGGCTTCATCCTCCTCCCCAGCCCCATGCTAGTCTAGATGAGCTACATCGCAGACGAAAGGAAATAATGGCCCAACTAGAGGAAAGGAAGGTTATCTCTCCACCTCCTTTTGCACCTTCACCAACATTGCCTCCTGCCTTCCATCAAGAGGAAGTAAGCACATCATTTTTAGTCTCATTTATCAATTTTTCCTTTGTTGGTGGTTTGTTTTGTCCATTTAAGTAATCTTTGCCTATTCCCAAAGTTATGAAGATATTTTCCTATGTTTTCTTCTAAAAGGTTTCATCCATCCAGAATTGATTTTTGTATGTAGTGTGTTAGAAGTCAAGATCCATTTTTTTCTCCAAAAAATATCTCATTGATCCAGCACCATTTAATGAAAAGACCATTCTTTCCCCAGTGCCCTGTAGTCATCTTTATCATAAATCAGGTCACCTTTGACTCTATTCAATAGTTTCAGTGATGTATTTTTATATCCTGGCACCAACACCATATTGTCTTAGTGTGGTTTTATAATACCTTTTAATATGGGGTGGTGTAGGTTTTCCAGTTTTGTCTTCCTCAGAATTATTTTTGCTGTTCTTGATTCTTGGAATTTCCAAACACATTTTAGCATCAGCATGTTAATGTCCACAAAAGTATCTGCTGCAATTTTTATTAGGATTACATTGAATCTATGGATCTGCACTGTCCAGTGTGGTAACCACTAGCCACATGTGGTTAATGAGTGATTAAAATGTGGCTACTCGGATTGCAGATGCACTATAAGCATAAAATATACACTGGATGTGAAAATTGAGTACCCCCTAAAAGTAAAATATTTTATTAATATATTTCTATTAATTACATGTTAAAATGATAATACTTTGGATGTATTAGATTAAATAAAATATTAAAATTAATTTCATCTGTTTTTTAAAATTTTTTTGATTAATTTCACCTGTTCCTTTTTATTTTTTGATGTGGCTACTAGAAAATTTTAAATTATATATATGCGTCTCATTATATTTCCATTGATAGTGTTGCTTTACATCAATTTGGGGAGAAGTGACATCTTGCCAATATTGAGTTTCCAAGAACATGGTATACCCTCCACTTACTTGGATATTCTTTAATTTCTCTCAATAATGTCATATATCATATAGTTTTCAGTGTCTTACATGTCTTTCATTAAACTTATTCCTAGATAACTGATGTTTTTTGAAGGTGTTTTAAATGGAATCCTTTTTGAAATTTGATTTTCTCTTTGTCATTAATGTAGAGAAATTAAATAGATTTATGTGTATTGATCCTTATGTTCAGCAGCCTTGCTAAATTTCCTTATTAATTCTAGTATTTGTTAGTGGATTCTTTTGGATTTCCTATGCACACAGTTGTGTCCTTTATGAATAATGACCATTTTACTTTCTCCTTTTCATCCTTATATCTCTTTTTCTTCTCTTGTTGTGCTAGCTAGATCCTCCAGTATAATGTTGAAGAAAAGGGATGATGGCAGGTATTCTTGACTTATTTCCAGTCTTTGAGCGAATGGAGCTTTTAATAATTCACCATTATGATGTTTGCTGTAGGTTTTTTTTGTAGATAATCTTTACCAGATTAATGGAATTCCCTTCTATTCCTAGTTTTAGACTATTTTTATAAGTGAGACACGTCAAAGATTTATTTAACTCAATAATGAGGAAAATAGGATGGTAAAATTGATCAAAGAATAGGAGAGAGAGGCTAATATAGGTAGTGAAAGGGAGACAAAAAAGAAAACTGAAATAAAGTTGCTAGAATAAACTGGTTAATGTACTGCAGAGCAATGAATCATAATTTGAGGGGTTATCTTCCTTATATTTCTACAAGACAGTGCTAATAGTTATCATGAATGAGTGTTGTCTTACTATCTTTTTAATGTCTACAGGGTCTATAGTGTTCATTTTTCCACTTCTGATATTGGTAATAATTTTTTTCTTGGTCAGTCTTGCTAGGGATTTATCACTTTTGTCATTTCAAAAAGCCAGCTTTTTGCTTTGTTAATCTTATTTATTTATTTATTTTGGTTTGTTGATTGTATGTCCTGCCTCATCTTATAGTGTGCATATATGTTTTTTTTTAAAGTCAAATAGGTTCTCTCTGCAGGGTTGCAATTGATATTATGTAAGGAAAATGTCTTACATCCTTCATGTGTAGAATTTTGATTCTAAACAACATTGCTATCTGACGAATTATGAATAATAAGCAATGAAAATTGAAAAATGAAGTGCATCACATCGCATATAATAAACAGTAACCTTTTGGGTCTGTGAAGGTGATCTACTATCTACCTTTCGTATCTAAACACTTTGGATGAATTTTCCACAATAATGTAGGTTAATAAGTAAAGCTGTAACATCTTCTATTAGTGTAATTTTACTTGTAAAGTATAACATTACACGATATGTTTTTCAAAAACTTTGTTAGAGACTTCCTAGAACCATGTTATGCCATACTATTTTTTAAGAAATATGGAAAGCAATATGACACTATGAAAAGTGAGCTAATTTTGGAATCAAGTTTGTTTATCTTTGAGGTTCAGCTGTGACACTCAGTGTGTGATCTTCTGCAAATTACTGAGCCTCCCTGAACCCTGAGGCTCGGGTTTCTCCATTTGTAAATCAAGTACAAGGAAGCCTACCCCACAGAGGTGTGGTGAGGATTAAATAAGACATAAGGCATCTGGCACATAGCAGGCAGTCAGTAAATAATAACTATTAGTATTTTTTACTTTTTTACTTCTAATAAAAATTATAATAATGCCTGGCTATTAAGGAACTTTATCCAGAGTTATTTTAGTCACTGACGTAAAAATCTATATATTTAAACTTCAGTTCTGATTATAAAAATCCTACATATAGTTGTACTAAATTCATACATTATAAAAATACATAACAGAAAGTTCTCCAAAATCCTATCACTGTTTTCTCTATCACTGTCAGTTTATTACATATTTTACCTTTATATATATATATTTCAACTTTTCTGTGCATGAACTAGCATATCATTATTATTTTTTAACAGGATCGTTTAGTAGTCTATCTTGAGGTTTTGTGTGTGTTTTGCGGTTTTTTAATTTTTTGTTTTTACTTTAACCAGTTACTCTGGATGTCTTCCCATGTCAGTATATAAATTTATCTCACTGTTTTTCACAACTGCATAATACATTATGGTCGGGGGGAAAAACGCATTCTTGTTAGTAGGTCATGTCTTTAAAAAGCTAGCTGTTCTACATAAAGTTTGTAAGTGGAGGAGAAATAAAAGAGAAGGAATTTTTTAAATAGAGGTAGGACAAAAAAAGAAAGAGGTTATAAACAATAAAAACAGGAGTTGTGGTTGAAAATGAGTGATATTTGTGAACAGCAGACCCTCTGTCATTGCAGAACACTGATAATGATGACTCAGAAAGAAGTTTTTTTAGTATAGGGGGAGGCATAGAGCCACTTAAATGTACCAGTAGACCCTAGGGTGTCAGTATATCAGTATATGTATCTGTGATAAAGTGAAAGCAAGATTAAAGTTCTAGTTCCAGCACTGCCCTGTACTGTTACAGCCTTGGTCAGATCACCTATGTTGTCTCACATGGACTATATAAGATAGTGTATATAAAAGCACTTTGTAAACTGTAAAACATTACACAAATGTGAATGTTGCGATTTTAGTCAAAATACCTTAGACCTAGAATAGCTATACTGTTATTACATAATTTCAGAGCTTATCCTGATAAAATAAAATTAGGCATCTTATCCTTTTCACTTCATTGAATCAACCTAAGGACCAGAAGGTATTCAAGATATGAATTATTGCTGTTAAAGAGATTTCAGTAAAAAAGTTAGGTCATCATGCACTATATAGAACATTTTAAATTATGTTCTAAATAGTTTTTAATGTTCTTGGTCACCTGGAATGTTATTGAAAGAAATGTTGAGGAGGGTCTAGCATAGCTAGGGCTTGGTACATATTTGCTTTAAGTGTTGATTTCATCTGATGAAGAAGAGGATGGGCAAACCTCCTCAAAAATCTGAGCTTAATTCCTTGAAAGATATTGAGATACTTCTTTTTGACCCTGTGCTAACAAAGTTTAAAGGTTAAACATCATTCTTCACATGTTATACATTTTTCATAGTCTGCAGAAATCTTGTATTGTGACACTTTCAAATCAAATAACCATCACTATGTTGCTTCAGCATGATGTTCAAAGAAATTCCTGCTTTTTCTGTGTTGTTACTCTTAGACCCATTTCCTTTTTTGTTTCTTTTTTCCCCCCCATGTGTAGTTTTTGGATGAAGACTTGAAGGTAGCTGGGAAATACAAAGGAAATGATTATAGTCAGTACTCTCCCTGGTCGTGTGACACCATCGGCTCCTACATTGGAACCAAAGATGCAAAACCCAAAGATGTTATGGCAGCAGGGAGTGTGGAAATGATGGTATGTGTAATAACTAAGCCATAATTAATACAAATCAAGATAAACCAAATGAATTTTCCCCCAAAATAGTGTAGACTCAAATAATTGAGCTTTGCTTAAGAGTTTCAGGCCGTATTATATACTATGTGATTGGATTATATTTAAACTATATGGTTTTTTCTTTGTTTCTTTCAGGTAAAAATAAAAATCTTTTAATACTTATCTAGTCGAAGAAGAGCACTCATTATATTTCTGTGCAGCCAGCAATTAACCCAACAGCTGTTTAGAATCAAAAATTAAATTATTTTGCATACTTAATCAAGATCTTGGATTGGTTGTCCAAAGAAAGTATAACTCTTTTACAGCTCTGAAGTTTAAACAACAAAGTTGAATCTAGTGAACAATAGTAGTATTTGAGTCAGAATTGTAGCTGCTTAGCTTTAAGTTAGCTGTGGTGTACTGAAACATATTAAGCTTATGATATTTTGTTTTTTAACAAAAAATAATGTAACACCAGTGTATCTAATACCCAAACTTAAAATATCTCACCATTTTATCTTAATTGCTTATTTTTTTTAAAGAAATGAAACTTTACAGGAGTAGTTAAATCCTCCTATATATATCTCCCTAATCTCATTTTTCTCCCTCCCTCCTTCCTTGGAGGTAATCTGTATCCTGAATTGAGAGTTTATCATTTCATGGATCATTTTTTACTATTCCTAAACAATTTGGTTTTGCATGTTTATAGACTTTATATATATTATATACTTCAATTTGCATTTTCATTCAGCATTGTTTTTGAGATGTATCCAAATTTATACCTAATAATTTCATTCTTTTTAACTTTTTATTAGATACCGTTGTATGATAACTGATATCATACAACAAGTATATATGTAAATTATTATTTATTCATTTTCCTATTGATGGACATTTACCTGTTTTTAATCCATACTATTATGTACAGTGCTACAGAGAACAATCTTGTGTTTGTCTCCTTGTGCACATGCATGAAAGTTATTGCTAGGTTGAAAGGAATGCCTTGACTATTATTCTTAAACCATTTGCCCTTATTAACTCTAACAAAGGTTCCCTAGGTTATTATGTAAGTTTTCATAGACAAATATTTGTCCAGCTGGCTAAGAGAAGACCAGTTCTTGGTATTAGAAAAGGAAGACTTGGATGCTAATACCACTATGAATGAGTGAAGTGATATCTATAGCATAAATACCATTAGATGCCAGCCAAAAAAAAAAAAAGAGGGAGAAAGGGATATAGAGGAGGAAAAAGCAAAAATGAACTTTTTGTTTTTCTGTGGTGGGATTAGGGAAACATTGTTATTAGCCATAGGAAACAGCCTCTCTAAGAACAGGAATAGATGAGGTGGAAATAGACAGGAACGCTTGCTTTTGTACCTGGCTTTCAGAAAGGGTTATTATATTAAAGTAACGTAAATATTAGCAAAATAAAACTCATTTCCTTAAATCAGTAAAGGATTAAAATGTTTGCCAACCTAACCCAGGTGTAGTTGAAAATCTCCCAAATGGTGTAAGAAGTCTAGTCTAGTATTTCTCAAATATTAATGTGCATATAAATTACCTAGGGGTCTGTTAAAATGGAGGTTCTAATTCAGTAAGACTGGGATGGGACCTAAAATTCTGCATTTCTAATGAGTTCCCAAATGATGCTGATGCTGCTGGTCCTTGGACTATAGTTTGGGTAGCAAGGGTCCAGCAATTAGATTTCCATTTATCTTGGTACTTCTTTCTGACTGGAAGCCCTTTGAAGAGCCTATGTTGGCACTTATATTTTTAAACAGTGTTTTTCTAACTATTGAGTTTTGAAATTAATTGAGTGGGTCATGACCTTTTTTTAAAGAAATGAAGTAGAATAACATAGAATATAAATACAAGAGTACATTCCATATAGTAAGGGTAAATATTTGTCATGAAACTATATATTTGAATGTATACATGTACTGGATCATGATGTCAAATATATTTCTTATTGTGGAGAGTGGTCAAAGGTTTAAAAAGCAGTGTTTTGTATGACAACCAAAGGCAACTAATGGTTTTACTCTTACCAATGAGAACATTGTACTCTTTTTTAACTTTTTAACAGAGCTAGAGGAAATTATGTTAGAGATATAAGTATGGGGTTGATTTCTCATTTTACTTTTTATCAGAATGTGGAGAGTAAAGGAATGAGAGACCAGCGATTGGATCTTCAGAGAAGAGCAGCAGAAACCAGTGACGATGACCTCATCCCATTTGGAGATCGACCAACAGTATCTCGGTTTGGTGCCATCTCTCGAACTTCCAAAACAATATATCAGGGTGCCGGCCCAATACAGGCTATTGCACCTCAGGGAGCTCCCACAAAACCTATTAATGTTTCAGGTAAGAATCTCCAAAGTAAGCTGACCTAGAGGGTTCACATTCATTCCCAGCACCACTCCTACTCCCCATTTACTACCAGTGCTTTCTGTAATCTTCCAAAGCAGTAATCTTCAAACTTTTGCATGGAATTCTCTCTGTAGAAGATAATTATAACCCAGGGAATTCTGGGGGTACAAACTAAAATTAAATGTATGTGAAGATTGCCTGGTTTTTTTTAGTAGCTTCATTGCTTTTATTTAAATAATACATTCTCATTTTTAAAGAAAAATTCAAACAGAAAAAATGACAAAGATTGATGTTTTAGTGGTGAAAAAAACAATCATCAATACCCTATTACCATTTTGGTAGACATCTTTCCAGACAGCTGTGTATACAATATGCCTATGCCTTTTCATTAAAAGAAGAATCAAATCTATGAATTACATCATACTATAGTAAATTATTCTCTTCCAGATTACAGTCCATATGGAACCCACAGTGGCTGGGGAGGTTCTCCATATTCACCTCATCAAAACGTACCTTCTCAGGGACACTTCAATGAGAGGTATGAGTCATTCTTTTTAATTTCAGAAACCTTTAAAATTATTCAACTTTGCTTATTTTGTTTTTCTGGTCAATAATATTTTTAAAAATAAAATTTAAAAATTTGTTCCACACTTTCTTTCCCACCAAAGGGAGAGAATATCCATATCAGAGGTGGCCGGTCATGGAAAACCCCTTCCATCTGCTGAGAGGGAACAGCTACGGCTAGAATTGCAGCAACTAAACCATCAAATTAGCCAACAGACCCAGCTACGTGGACTAGAGGTACCAACATATAGATTTTTTTTCATTCCTATTTTTGAGGCATTCTTAAAGAGATTCTGAAAGGAGGAACTTTGAGGTACTATGAACACAAAATTTAATGGTCAGTTTCTTAAGAGTTAGTATAGATGTTTATTCTTCAGAAAATTTAAGGACTTACAGTTCAGTAGGAAACTTAGAATTTCTATTACCTGAGAACAGAAAACAGGTTATCTGAAATTTCCCAGCAGGAGCTTTTATATTCCCTAATGGCACATTTAAGTTTAAGGTATACAGTTTTTATCAACAAATTCTTTTAGCTTAAGATTTATTTATTTATTTATTTATTTTTTTGTGAGGAAGACCAGCCCTGAGCTAACATCTGTTGCTAATCCTCCTCTTTTTGCTGAGGAAGACTGGCCCTGGGCTAACACTGTGCCCATCTTCCTCTACTTTTTTTTATATGGGACGCCGCCACGGCATGGCTGACAAGCAGTGCGTCGGCGGGCGCTCGGGATCCGAACCCGCGAACCCCGGGCTGCCAAGCGAGGACTAAACCGCTGCGCCACCAGGCGGCCCCCTTAAGATTTATTTTTAATTTCTCTTATTTCCTTTGATCCTCAGCATTTATTTATAAATCTTTAAAAAGTAGAAACCTAGAACCTTGACTTAAAAAAAATAGCCTATGGGGGCCACCCGGTGGCGTAGCGGTTTAGTTCGCGCTTGGCAGCCCGGGGTTCTCGGGTTCGGATCCCGGGCGCCCGCCGACGCACTGCCTGTCAGCCATGCTGTGGCGGCGTCCCATATAAAGTAGAGGAAGATGGGCACGGATGTTAGCCCAGGGCCAGTCTTCCTCAGCAAAAAGAGGAGGATTAGCAACGGATGTTAGCTCAGGGCTGGTCTTCCCCACAAAAAAAAAATAATAATAATAGCACCTTTCAGTAATAGAGTTCTTTCAGTTTATAAATTGCTCTCACACATCTTATTTGACCCTTACAATGTCCCTTACAGGAGGTTAGGCAGGTAGTATTGTCTCCCTTTTTTAGTTGAAGAAAATGAGTTTAACAGAGGTTGAAACATGAACCCAAGTCTTCATATCCAAATTCAGTGTCCTTTAAGTGCCACAAAAGGAAGACTAGGTTTTGTTTATACTATTATCCTTTACATGGGAACATATTCTTTGAATATGGAAAACTAAAGATATTCTAGTGATAAATATGGCTCCCTTCTGGAAAAAAGGATACTGTTATAACATTAGTCTTTAGCTTTCTACAAGATCTTATTTAATAATAAGTAAGGCATCACTTTGGAAATATATTTCTAACTAATTCTATCTTAGACTTTCTTACTAGGAAGACCAATAGGTGATTGTTTTTTGGAACACATGTCTGGCTTATGCTTTTATGTAAGCAATAAGGTTTAGAATTTTTAAAAACGTATATAATAATTCATATTTTGTCTCCTTTTCCCATTTATTTACGTTGGTCCGAAAGTTCTTGCTGATTCCTATTGTAAGAAAAAGAATGCTATGTTTAATTATGTCCATCTTTAATTCATTAACTTTTTAAAGGTTCTGACCTTTAACTCCATAAAGCATTATTTCTTAAATACCTAATTCATGGCTTTTTGTCTTAGTCGAGTTTTCTAGACACATTTTCTGTCCCAAAAGAATATCAGCATCATGTGGAAGCTTGCCACATATTTAACTCACTATGGTTAAAAGTCCTTGGCATTACTGAGGTTTCATTGAAGTAAATTACAGAATTTACTTCAGAGAAAATTCAGTAAAAAAAGAAGAGGAGGGCCTGGCTCCATGGCTGAGTGGTTAAAATTCTGCACACTCTGCTTCGACTTCATGGGTTCAGATCCCATGTGTGGACCTAGTCCACTCACCAGCCATACTGTGGCAGTGTCCCACATATAAAGTGGGAGAAGACTGGCACAGATATTAGCTCAGGCCTAATCTTCCTGGAGCGAAAAAAGAGGAGGATTGGCAACCAATGTTAGCTCAGAGCAAATCTTCTTCATCGCAAACAAAAAAGTCCAAAAGAGTTTTAAAAAAATGCATGTTTATAGTTGACTTCTCTTTCAAATAAGAAAATAAAAAGAACAACTTATACATAAGATTAAATTACTTATTCACTAAGTTTAAATCCCCTATTTTTTTTTCTTTTTTTATTCAAATAGTATTCAAAGAAAGGGACAGTGTCTTATTGTTGTATTATTTTTATGGCAACTACGTCAGTGATAAGTCACTTAAGTCTTGGTCTGGAATCGGGCCTGGTCATTCTGTATGTGGTGTGAAGTGTGTTGAGTTGTGTATGTGCTTGGCTTTATGCATTAGGCTGTTAGTAACAGGCTGGTGTTGCAGAGGGAGGCGAACACCCTGGCAGGCCAGTCACAGCCCCCACCACCTCCTCCAAAATGGCCTGGAATGATCTCAAGTGAGCAGTTGAGCTTGGAACTGCACCAGGTGGAAAGGGAAATCGGGAAGAGAACCCGGGAACTGAGTATGGTGAGTGTGTTATGGTGGGGAAAGAGACGGAAGGTGAAAGGAAAGCTTCTGTGTAGTTGTGTCATAGAACTCATGGCTCTAGAGTTCTGGAATCATCTAGAGCTATAGAATCATTACCCCCAGGCACTCCAATGAGTGCTTAATACTTAGAGTAAGCCTCATGAAGATGGGCTAACTCCCTATTTTATCATTCCCTTCCTCATTCCCTTTTGGTTTGAGTGTCGTCTTTGTTTTGGGATTCTGCATTATGAATAACTTTTAGGCAAAACAAGGTGGTTAATTGGAAGTTATTTCTTTTAAACGTACTGATTAGGGAAGCAGAGGGTTGGTTTTATGATTTTGCAATACCTTCATGTTATACCAAGATGTATTACCAAATAACATTCTAGTTTTCATAGCCCTTAAGTTATTGATGACCTCTTGTTTGTTATGAGTGAGATGCAGTCTACACATTCTTTCCTGTGGAATTGTATCCACAGGTATGCTTAGGATTTGCTTCATGGTACATAAACATTCATTTCAGCAAATTTTGAATCTTAGGGGATTGAACCACTCCCCCCCAGGTTGCACAGTAATTGACTTTTTTGTGCGTAGTTTTCACATTCTTTCTAAGCAAATAAATGGGGCATTTGTTTTTCTGCTTTCAATAAGTATGTTATAGATACTTATTATCTTTTGACTTGCTTTTTCTAAGTCATCAGTTTCTCTGTGAGATTTTTTCATGTTAACTTGAGGTATTCTCCCCCTTGTTGTCCAGCTTGCGTAGTGAACAAGTGGGTTGTACTCTATTCTGTTTTTGTGTATGTCTCTCTTTTAGTCTGCCTGTTTCTTTGGTCATTCCACAAAACTAAGTATGATTTCTGGATCATCAGGTTGTATTATCTATATTTGGTCTCTCTTCCATTAGCACCATTAAATAGAAGATAATTGGATTTATTTCCTTCTCTTTCAAAGGAGAACCAGTGTTCTCTGGACATGAAAAGCAAGTTGAATACAAGTAAGCAAGCAGAAAATGGACAACCGGAACCACCAAATAAGGTTCCAGCTGAGGACCTTACATTGACATTCAGGTAAAGAAAGGGACATTTTCATAGTCTTATATTGTCCAGTCATGACAGAAGTACCCTCATAAATATGATTTGATTTTTTAAATATCATTATTCTGTAAATATTGAGAAAAGCATATTTTTGCATAAATTTAGGAGTTATAAAACTTATCTAAGAACAGATCCAAGGTTGAATTATCTGTTAAACCTAACAAATGAAATTTTCTGATTTTGTTTCCTTCCCCGGTTTTCGATTTGTTCTATCCATATCATCTAATATTCTTCTATAGGTGTGGAAGGATACATATCAGCTATCATGAACAACCCTGCAATAAACAATATTGTAGTTAACTCTTTGTACATCTTGAATTACTTCCGTAGGGTATTTTGAGGCTTTTGATGCATACTCCTGAGTTGCCCTCCTAATGATATATAACAACAATTTCTAATGCCCTGTTGCTTTTTGGCTTAGGTTTTGGCTGTTTAAATCCACGCATTCTCTGGGATTCAAGATAATTTTTTTTTTTTTTTTGTGAGGAAGACCAGCCCTGAGCTAACATCCGTTGCCAATCCTCCTCTTTTTGCTGAGGAAGACTGGCCCTGGGCTAACATCCGTGCCCATCTTCCTCTACTTTATATGGGACACCGCCACAGCATGGCTGACGAGCAGTGCATCGGCGGGCGTCCGGGATCCGAACCGGCGAACCCCGGGCTGCCAAGCGTGGACTAAACCGCTGTGCCACCGGGCGGCCCCCTCAAGATAATTTTTTATGCTAGTAAACCTGCTAAAGCAAGGATAGCACTTTTTCTTAAAGGCCAGATAGTAAATATTTGAAATTATGGGTCTTAACAGTCTCTGTCAAAACACTCAATTGTGCCATTGTAGTGTGAAAGCAGCCATAGACCGTACGTAAACAGATGGACAGGCTGTGTTCCAATAAAACTTTATTTACAAAAATAGACAGCTGGCTAGCCTTAGTTTGCCAACCCCTGTGCTAAAGTATGGATATAGAGCTGTAAATTAAAGCCTGAAAGCCATTCATATGTTTTTCTATACTTGTAAAAGAAAGGACTTATTAATTTTATTCTACTAAAGAATCATTTTCATCTCTCTCCTTTTTTTAAAATTCCACCTCCTCTTTTTTCCTATGTTAACAGTGATGTACCAAATGGATCAGCCTTGACACAAGAGAATATCAGCCTCCTATCAAACAAGACCAGCTCTCTGAACCTATCAGAGGACCCTGAGGGAGGAGGGGACAACAAGGACTCCCAGAGATCAGGAGTTACACCCAGTTCTGCTCCCTAAAATACGAGGAGTCCTACTTTTATCTTCTGCTCCTAATCAATTTGTGGGGCATAGGGGTAGGAGAACAGATAACTTCTAAACTTTTTCTCTGAGAGTGGTCAGAGAAATCCAGGAAAAGCACCGGAGGCAATGTGCACAAACACCACTACTAAAAACAAACCCTGCACATAGTTCACATTAATGCATTTTTTAATTTAAAAAAAAAAAGAAAAAGAAAAAGAAAATTAGCAGTATCTGCAAGCAATTCAGATTAAATTTGTTTTTGTTCTGTGAATGAACTTTATTTTAATAACTTTGGACGCCTTGGATCCAGGGCTTTAAAAAAAAGAAGATATTATATATACACTCTGTTTGATTAATTGTATGATCTTAATGAAGTAGGTTTTTCTTGTATTTTGGTATTATTACATACCCAGTGTATAATTCCTTACCCCCAGTCCTTTCCAACTCGCACAACCCCATAAATTAAAACAGACAGAAAGCACTTTCTGAGAATTCTGTGGTGCTTGAGAAACAAAGAGTCAGTAATAGACTAGTTATTAGAAAATGTGCAGCAAACCAACTTTTCTGAGAGCTATTATTTAGAAGCTATTATTAGAATTTTCTTTTCCTTTCTGGGTCACTAGCATGTGTAGGTATGTTTTTCATATGACGTTAAAACTTTTGTTGTTCAGGAGAGTTTTATCTCTTGTTTTTGTTGTTATTTCAACTTTTCAGAGAGAATTACCAATTAATTTTGAAGTCCTCATTTCCATATTATGGGCCTTTGTCATTCATTAATGGGATCAGAAAGCCAAGTCCGTGTTTTAGATTGTTTGATTAGATTTAAATGGAGATTATTTTAAGAATGAACTGTAATTTATTAGCACTGAGTTAAGTTGGTGTGTTACCTGTATTGAGCTGATGGTTGGAAATTTGAAGCTGTGCTTTTCCAAATTGAACTTTTGTTGAAATCATAGAATGTTAAAAAATCAGGACCATCAACCATATTTTAAAACTGCAACACTTGATTTGAACTTAAAATGGACAGGGCCACATTATTTCAATGGATGGTTTTGTTTTACTCTCAAAACTCAAAAGTATAAAATAAAATCCCTTGTATATACTGGAGCCCCTGGCTCTCAAAGAGATTTGGCAAATACCAACTGCGTAGATCTTAAGGGTAGTTTACAAATTGATCAGTTGTTGCTGTTCAGAATCATTAGCACAAGTAGGTAGTAAGTACCTAGAAGTCAGTTTTCATAGACCTGGCTTTACAATATTGAAAAGATTCTTCATGAAAATGTTGAAAAGAATAAGGAAGAATTTTTATTATTTAATTCTGCTGCACATATTCTGATGCCATGTGTCTATACTGAACTAAGACCCTATAAAACATGTTTAATAGGAATTATTTGATGTAGTCACCCTCCCCATCCCTCTGTTTGCCTGATTTTTAAAAATTTCCCTCTCTGGATTATACTACTAAAACAGAAAGCACTGGTTATGTAATAAGTTACTGCATTGCTTTGGTTGGGTAAAAGCAAGAGTTTATATTTTTCTTGTTTCTTATTTTCTTAACCCTTAACTCCTGCTGAGGTCATAACAACCTCAGTCTAAGCTCTGTGTCCATCATACTGTTAAATGAAACAAATGGGGGGGGCGGGGGGAGGGTTAATACAGTCCTGTCATTGCCTACCAGTAGGAGAGTCCAAACAGAACACTCTTTTGAGTAGCAATTATTTAATTTGCCCAGTCAAGGCACCGTGTTTATATACTATTTCACATTGAATTTGATTATGCCCTACAGACCTGGCTGGTCAAGGATTTGATATACACATATTGGCTTGGGATTCGAGCTTTCTTTTTTATTTAAATAAAAATTTATATATATATTATATATACATATATACATAGCTATATCTGTATATATATTGGGTATGTTTTAAGGATTTTTTCGCATGAGCGCAGCTGTTGCGATGAAATGACTGATTGGGAGGTAGAAGCACTGAATGAAGATGAGGCATTTTTTTAGTCAATATCCATATTTTCCTTTTTTTTAATACACTTGCTTTTTTGCTTTTTTTGTTTGTTTTATTTCTTGCTTAAAACCCTCTTACATTTGCTCTTTAAGTGCTTATTATTTTTTGGGAGAAGGAGAGAAACTTTTGTATGTCTGACAGAGTCCCAAGATTTTTCATTTCTCTGTATAACCATAAAAGGTAACATTCTTGGCCTCCAACCTTCTGTAGGCAGATTTGGGCAGATCTTACTTCTCCTTTGGACATGTTAGATAATTTCTAAATTTTAGAAGCAGTTGGTTCAATTTGGAACTCAAAATGATTCTGCTATTGAAAGGGAATTTATGGGTATTAGTTTTGTTGAAGTTCAGAATAAAAATAAAATTCCATTTTGGGTATCTGTTGTAAGTCCTAATAACTCAACTTCTGTTGTTCTTATTTTCTTTAAATACACTCATTTTTGCTTTCACCATTTTGATTTTGTAAGGTAGGCAGGAATAGGGATTAACTTATACGGTATTCCTATTCTGAATAAAACCAGAAAAGCTACTGTTTTGAATTGACTTCAAATAGTCTCTTTCACTTTTTAAGGTATTTTCATTTGCGGGGGAAAAAAATCTCTTAAATTGTAGCCTTAATTCTAACTGTACCTCTCTAAGACCTCACACTACAGAGGAAATCTGGTTGGGTCGAAAGGCAGAAGAATAGTATAGTGTCCCATTGTACCTATAACTTAACCTGTTTTAAATTAGTTATTCCGTCTTACCTCATGGAAATTCTTACAACTTTCTTAGTGCGCACAAGCAGTTTTAGGAATTCAAGAAAGGCTCCAAAGTTTGGGTATTTTTGTTTTTCTTTTCCTTTTCTCTGTGATATGCTTTGTGATATGATAAACCCATAAGGATAAATGGCCTGTTTGGGCAAAACTGCTTGACTTTTTACTGCTTTTTTTGTCAAAATCTGTGAAAGGCATTTATTTTTCTGGTTTTTTAAATTTAAATTTAGAGACACTTAAGAGGTAAAACCGATCAGATAGGAAATATAGTTTTTATGCTTTCTACTTATTAAACTATTAATTTCTTCTGAAGATGACTGCTTTTCACTGAATTCAGAAGCAAGACTTGGACATCTCAGATGAAAATGAACAATTCTGAGAGGGTTAAGGCATTGTGTTCATTCTTGTTTAGATAATACCACCAGGATTTTATTATAGCTAGGAATATAAAAGTACTTTGACTTATTCTTTTTTCAAGGGGTCTCTGGAAAAGGGTAGAAGAACTGAGAATAAGATATCTGGATTGAATTTCCTGACTTATATGTAGTTCTTTTGCCTTACTTATAAATACGGTCGCAAGATAAATCCAATAGCTGCCCTGTCTTGGGTAATTTACAGAGGCTGAAGTGACCAAAGATCCATTCCTTTTTACTTTTCTAGTCAAAAGAAAAGTTAGTTATAGCATAGGTTTCTGGTAATATTATTCAAATGATAAAACACTATTTCTAATGCCAGCTACAAATATTCAACTACTCAGAATGTATAAAAATTTATTTTGGTACAGCATGAATGTCGCTGATTCCCTTCTCCCATCTTATTTCCTTTCCCTTCTCCTAGTCTTTCCCATGTATTTATTCTTTTGCCTAAAAGATGTAAAACTGGTATGATTCTCATTTGCTGCCTTGAATATGTAACTCCATCCGTCTTTCCATAGGTCTTCAGGGTTGGAGCCCCAGTTTTTTTTCTGGCCCTTTTCTATCTTGCAAATTCCCTTTGACTTACCTACTGCCCTCCCCAATCTGCAACAGTGACAGTTTGCTGCCTCAAAACAGAGCATTCAAATGAATTCGCTTAGCCAATAACTTCTGTGAAGTTGCCTTTTCTAATGGTGTTATTACTCAGTGATGCACAATGTGGTATTTGCCCTACTGGTAGGCAAACGAAGGTCTGGTTAAGAATGATAACCTGCTGTTTTCTTTAAAAGGAGAGCCAAAGACTTGTGCTTTACTCTGTTTTGGTTTGGGGGGAAATAGTAGCCATTTTGATTGTGAAACCTTTTAGTATTTGTTAATTGATTGTACTGTGTGAGTAGATTTATCTAAGGTTAACTGTTAAAGTTAGCTGGCCTTATAAAATGTAAAAGTAATGAAAATTCATTAGTTTCTCTAAACCAGTGAATGTCATCTTCTACAATATTGTATGTAAGCAGTCCCTCCCCTCCTTTTTTGAGATTATCTTGTCGTGATAGCATCTTGTATGGTTTTGTTTTTTTCACTTGTGCCTAAAGGACAATCTACTATCACTATGGTCGAGTCATGGGACTGAGTAAAAGCATTCATGAGCGTGACTGGTAAGAAGTAATTAACTATAGTCAGTACATGTTTGATTATATTTAGATTCAGAGAGAAAAAGACTTTTTTTCACTAAAGAGTATTCAGTTGTTATTATATGCAAGTGGTGAAGGATGGAGGTTTTACCATCTTTTTTCCAGTTTCTTTTTGCTCATTTTAAAGAATTGAGTAAGTTTCATATATAAAATCTATCCGTAAAAAGCACCTGTCTGTAATGATTTATATGTCATTAAAAGGAAAGGCCCAGTTACTTTTTTAGGAGAAATTAATAACCTGCCTGGAAATTAACTGCATTGTTTACTTAGATTTTTACCCTAAAAGAGTCCGGCTGTATTTATTTTTTTAGTTGGTGGTATGTGGTTATAGTGTTGCAAGGTGGTCTCTTCCCTGAAAAATCTGCCCATCCTTTTAGATAAAAATTAGACAGAGCTACTGAACTAAAGCAAATTTCACTCTCAACATTAGGGATTGAACAAGCATGCAGTCTACTACTGTCGTCATTTTACCTGAGTGCCCATTTTGCTGGTCCACATTCATACCTTTCTACCTTGGACAGCTATGATTTTTATATTTATTTGTTGCTTCAGCTCAGCTTTATTAAATTTTCCTGCTGAAATGATTTATTGGGAGTTGTAGGTGGATTGCAGTTAACAATTCTTAATTCGACTTTTCTGAGCCACTTGAAAAAAAAAAGCTACTTTTGTCAAAAGGTACTAATAATTGTAGTAAATACCAATTTAAGATTTGATTTTTAAGATTTTATTTCTTTGACTGCTAAAGATGTTTTCACATATAATAGATTCTAGTTGATAAAGTAATACTAGTTATAATGTTAATAAAGAATAGGAAACTGCCACCACCAGGAAGAAGTAACACTTTTTAATAATAAATGTGTTCCCAATAGGTGGATTTTTGATACTGCACTGAACAAAGTGGGTAAAGAGCCCTTTGAAATCCTGTTGTGATAAAGGGACTTACCTCACCACTGGAATCCTTGTTTTCAGAGCCTCTGAATTTTCAGCCAAACACTGAATTTCCCCTAAACTTTATTCCTGAACAAAACATCCCTAGAGTAATAACCTTTATTTTCACAAGAAAATAACGCATAATAACCCGAGAGAGAGCTTAAACCTCAAGACAATATTTTGTCCAAAAATATGTATTTAGAAAAATAAAATCCTGTGGAGTTTGTTATCCTAGTGTATATTATATACTAGATAAGGTGACTTATTTTCTTGTGTTGAGGTCTCACTGTTTCTGGTTGGGTTTTTGTTTTGTTTTGTTTTTAACTCTAAGTAGACAGAGCTCACAAGTCTTTGGCATCCATTCTAGGTTGTGCACTCAGAGTCATCTTATAACTGGAAACTGTCGGGTGGCCCCTACCCCCACCCCAACTGGTGTATGAAAGGGTCAAGAAAAGGATGGAAACAAGCTATTGGGTGGATAATTGGCTGCCTGGTTGTTGGTTTTTGTGGGGGGTTTTTTTGCCTGGATTTTTTTTAAACCACCATTTGTTAGTGTAATCTCTCCCCACTGATTGGCTGCCGTTCTCACAATAATGTCTGAACCACCCTGTAAAATATTCCTCTGATTTAAAGGCATTTTAAACTTGTCTTATCATTCTCACATCCTCTGTTCAGCTAAGTCCCTGTCCTGAGAACTGCTTTTTCCAGGTGTGTTGTTGCCTAAATTTTCTTTATTCCCCTTTCATCCTTTCTCCTCTTCCTACCTTCTGCAAATGAAAGAAACTGGGGGGGAATTTTTTTTTTTTTCATTTTATTCGTTGATCCGCAGACTTCATTATCTTACTTTATGATGAATCTATAACTTTTTGGAACAAGAGCAATGGAAAAAGTGAATTAAGATAATGAACAAAACCTTTCACCCACTTAAACATTTTCCAGTTGTGAGATTCCTCTTCGTGTGTGTGGTCTCTTCCACCTGTTACCCCTGCTACCCTTTTTCCCTAACTATGGTCAATTTGGTCTTTAGGCTCATACCAGTCTCCCCGAGACATTCTGCAGTCATTATCACCTTTTTGGGTGGAGTTTATTTTGTTTTGTTTTTTTTTAAAAAATAACTTTTTAACATTGATGCATATTTGCTTGGGATAGAGCTTGTGTAATTTACCAATCGTATTGATTGTATGTGATTGTGCCCTGCAGAGGTATATTTAACAAGACAAAAATAATGTAGGTTAATAAAGGAGCCCGTGGGATTTGAGTCAGGCTATAAATGACTTCATGAAATCACTTACAGTTTTGGATAGTAAGAATTTATGTCTCCTGTTCTTATAAATCAGTGCTAGACAAGATACCATTTAAAAAATTTTTTCTTGCATCCCTATTTTTTCCTTGCCTCAGCTCCCTGTTGTTTCTTGCCTGCCTCCACCCACCTGTTCAGAAAAATATTGAGCCTTAAAGTGACAGCTGATTTTTATATTGCTAAAGTTTCTGAAATTTTACTTTTTTCAAGTGTTTCCAACTTTTTTTTAAAAAGTGAAGACAAATAGATAATGGGTTGGAATTTCACAAGCTGTGAATAATTCCTTAGCATCTGGCAAACTGTGAAATCTTATTTGAAGACTTTATCTCCTGAAAGTTCTTTTGGAATGGGAAAAAGAACCCCGTTTGGAATGGACCATTTTCCTCTCTTTTTTAATCTGTTTATATTTCCAGTTTTTAAACAGTTTTCAGAACAAGTGAGGTGGAAAAAAAAGAAATAGTAATAGGAAAATGTTTAGGGCAGCAAAACTCTGGGTCTGAGTAAGTACATATTCCACTTGTTGCAGGTTTTTGAGAGGATTAGGGCCATCTTTTTCAATTTTGTATTTGTGTGCATGTTGTTTCCATCAAAGATGCCAGATTTTGTTAAAATGCTATTTCCTTTCTTTATTGCCTTGGAAACTGACTCAGCCTCATGTCGCTCCTAATTAGTGTTTAAGGCTCCCATGAGTTGCAGATAAAAGGATTATTTTAACAAGTCGAAGGAGGTGATTCACCTTTTGGTTTGTAAATATATGAAAGTGTCTACAAGGTCTTTATCTGCTTTCTGTCAGCATTTATATTAAATGAGAAATTAATGAGAAACGTGTAGTCTTTTTTGTAAATGAGTCTGTGCCATCTTACTCTAACCTTGGGATTATTTTCTTACACCTTTTTTGTGGAGTTTTTGGTTTTTTCAGGTGAAAGATAGAGAAGTAGATAATGTGCACAAGCAAACACATACTTGTAGTAGCCAATTCTGTAGCGATATCACAGGAATTAGTCCAACATTAAATACACTACAGTCCAAATTCCTCCATTTGTTATACAGTGATTGCACGTTAGGAATACAGGCAGTGGTTCTGAGATCCCAGGGTCAGTGTTCAGTAAGACTCCCTGGCTAACATCCAAAACCTGGTTTTTATGGCTTCTCTTAAAATCAGGACCTCCTTTATGCTTAAGTAATATGGACTTGCTCTGGGTACATTCCTGATAACAAATATTTTTGTCTTCCCATTCCTACTGACTTTTCCTAATTATCTTGAAATCCCCACCCATTAGTCGTTCCTTGCAGGTAGAGGATAAATGCAGGTTTGTTTTCTCTTAGAGACCACTGCAAAATATACCTTAGTCAACTACTCAGTAGCGTGAAAAAGGAAAAATGGGAGGGGAGGGGACTATTCTAGACTAAAAGAAACTTAAGAGATACAAAAATCAAGTGCAACGTATGGACTTTGGATTCTGATTCCAGCTAACCAAATGCACGAAGACTTTTTATATAAATAGGGAGTTTAATTTGATTAAGTATTGGGTATTAGGTAATACCAAGGGTTGACATTTTTATTCAGTGTGATCATAGCAACACGGCTATTGAAGAAAATGTCCACATTTTTAAAAGATGCATAACTGACAATGGCTGGGGTTCCTTTAAAATAACTATTTTAAAAAGAAAAGTAATTACATTACTAGTGAAGATTATTTACTACTACTACCAACAATTAGCAATGAGGTGTCCATTGGTGCCATATCTGACCTCAATGGCAAAAAAAGTCAGAGGGTATGAAGGATGGTAACTACTGCAACCATCCTTGAGTGTTACAAAATCTAGAGTGGGAATTCCAAAACCAGACCTGCGGTCTTTATGGCTTACCTAGGCCTACCCTGCTCACAAGCAATAGGGTACTTTCTGACACCTTAGACTGAGACGCACATAGGTAGATATGACTTTGTGTTCTGTGTGCCTTAGCACTTCAATTCCAGTAACCAGCTAATCTGCAGTGATAGATTAGTGAATCCCTCTGCTTTCCAATATGGTGGCTCATTCAGTTAATGGCTGCCACCCTTATTTGGAACACCTAGTGCATCAAAAGTGAACTTTCAACTACTCACTGGACACCCACTACAGCATTTACTAAAGTAATTTATTGACTACTGCACAACACTATAGAGGACAGAGAAAATACGGTCTCTACCCTCAAGGAGCTTAGACTCCAAGTATGGAACTTAACATATATGCAGTTTAAAAGTAGGTAACAATCGTCTTCAAAACACTAGACAGAATTACTGAAGAATTACTCAACCACAGTTGTCCTCAGAAGAGCAAAGAGCTCTGAGACTACACAGAGAAGACTTAATGTTGCCTGGCTGAGGAAGTTTCATTGAAGGTAAGACTTGAAGAATGGAGGGGATAGGGGGAAGCTGTTGGAGACGAGACCCCTAGTCAGAAAAAACAGGATGTGTCAACTCTGAGAAAGAAGGAGAAAACCTGTGGTATGGAAACTGGAAGAAGGTCATTGAGGCTGAAGTAGAGGGAGTAAGACAGTGGCTTGAGATGAGGCGGAGCCAGATCACAGAGGCCTGGAGAACCATGCTAAGGTGTTTGGATTTTATTCTGAAAGTAAAGGGAATCCAAGGAAGGGCGGTAAGCAGGGTAATGAAGGGATTGGATTTGTGCTTTTTTCTTCACATTTATGGGATATCTTCTTTGTCAGTGCTTCTCAAACTTAATGTACATCGAGTTCCCCTGGGCCCTTGCTCAAGTGCTGTTACTGTTCTACCGGGGGGGGGGGGGGCTGAGATTATCTAACATGTTCTTAGGTGATGCCAGTGCTGTTTCTCTGAAGACCACACTTTTGAGTAGTAAGGTTCTATGTGATAGGCAATTTTAGAAGCAGAAAGATCCAGTTTCTGCCTATCAGATTTAAATTTTAGTGAAATGAATGAGATGTAAGACATAATTAGCACTACCTGGAGACTGCTTAAAGGAAAATGTGTAAGGCTGGAGAAGCAAGGTGATTCAGGAAAGTTTTTACATCCAAAGAGTTGATCCTGAAAGTTGTAGGTTTATATGATGAACAAGGTGGGGAGTGGAGACTCCAGCCCTGGGAGCACATACCCAATCATGAAAGAATGTGGCCTTGTGACAGAACTTCAAGGAGCTGGGGATAGCTGGAAAAGTTAGGTTGAGGCCAGGTCTTGGAAAGCTTTGTGTACTATTCCAAGTTTGGATTTTTTTCCTTTAGCAATTAAAAACCAGTAAAAGTTTTAAGCCAGAGAGTGATGTGATTACAGGCATTACTAGGAGATATTGCGGGTTTGTGTCCAGACCACTGCGATAAAGTGTCGCAATGAAGTGAGTCATACAAATTTTTTGGTTTCCTGGTGCATATAAAAGTTATGTTTATACTGTACTATAGTCTCTTAGGTGTGCAATAGCATTATGACTGAAAAAACAATGTACATACCTTAATTTAAAAATACTTTATATTGGGGCCGGCCTGGTGGCATAGTGATTAAGTTCACGTGCTCTACTTTGGTGGCCTGGGATGCACAGGTTCGGATCCCGGGCATGGACCCACACACTGCTCATCAAGCCATGCTGTGGCGGCGTCCCACATACAAAATAAAGGAAGTTTGGCACAGATGTTAGCTCAGGGACAATCTTCCTCACCAAAAAAAAAAAAAACCCAAAAACTTTATTGCTAAAAAATGCTAACCATCATCTGAACCTTCAATGAGTCATAATCTTTCTGCTGGTGGAGAGTCTTGCCTCAACGTTGATGGCTGCTGACTGAGGAGGGTGGTGGTTGCTGAAGGCTGGGGTGGCTGTGGCAATTTCTTAAAATAAGACAGCAATGAAGTTTACTGCATCAGTTGACTCTTCCTTTCATGAATGATTTCTCTGTAGCATGCAGTGCTGTTTGAGAGCATTTTACCCACAGTAGAGCTTCTTTCAAAATTGGAGTCAATCCTCTCAAACCCTGCCACTGCTTTAGCAACTAAGTTTATGTAGTACTCTAAAGCCTTTGTTGTCATTTCAACAGTCTTCACAGCACCTTCACTGGGAGTAGATTCCATCTCAAGAAACCACTTTCTTTGCTCTTCCATAAGAAGCAACTCCTCATCTGTTAAAGTTTATCATGAGATTGCAGCAACTCAGTCACACCTCCAGGCTCCACTTCTGATTCTAGTTCTCTTGCTACTTCCACCACATCCGCAGTTACTTCCTCCACTGAAGTCATGAATCCCTCAGGGTCATCCAGGAGGGTTGGAATCAACTTCTTCCAAACTGTTAATGTTAGTATTTTGACTTCTTCCCATGAATCATGAATGTTCTTAATGGAATCTAGAATGGTGAATCCTTTCCAGAAAGTTTTCAATTTACTTTGCCCAGATCTATGAGAGGAATCACTATCTATGGCAGCTATAGCCTTACAAAATCAATTTCTTAAATCATAAGACTTGAAAGTCAAAATTACTCCTTGATCCCTGGGCTGCAGAATTGATGTGTTAGCAGGCATGAAGACAGCATGGATCTCGTACATCTCCATTAGAGCTCTTGGATGATTAGATGCATTGTCAATGAGCAGTAATATTTGGAAAGAAATCTTTCTTCCTGAGCAGTAGGTCTCAACAGTGGGCTTAACATATTCAGTAAACCATGTTGTAAACAGATGTGCTGTCATCCAGGCTTTGTTGTTCCATTTATAGAGCCCAGGCAGAATAGATTTAACATAATTCTTAAGGGGCCTAGGATTTTCAGAATGATAAATGAGCGTTGGCCTCAGCTTAAAGCCAATGCAACTTCATCAGCTGCATTAGCCCCTAACAAGAGAATCAGCCTGCCCCTTGAAGCTTTGAAGCCAGGCGTTGACTTCTCTCTAGCCACTAAAGTCCGAGATGGCATCTTCCAATAGAAGCCTGTTTCATCTGCATTAAAAAATCTGTTGTTTAGTGTAGCCACCTTCATTAATTAGCTAGATCTTCTGGATAACTTGCTGCAGCTTCTACATCAGCGCTTGCTGCTTCACCTTGCACTTTTATGTTATGGAGAAGGCTTCTTTCCTTAAACCTCATGAGCCAACTTCACACTTTTCTTCTGCAGCTTCCTCACCTCTCAGCCTTCACAGAATTGAAGAGAGTTAGGGCCTTGCTCTGGATTAGACTTTGGCTTAAAGGAATGTTGTGGCTGGTTTGATCTCCTATCCAGACCACTAAAACTTTCTCCATGTCAACAATAAGACTGTTTTACTGTCTTATCATTCATGTGTGCACTAGAGTAGCACTTTTAATTTCTTTCAAGAACTTTTCCTTTGCATTCACAACTTGGCTGTTTAGTGCAAGTGGCCTAGATTTTGGCCTGTCTTGACTTTCGACATGCCTTCCTCACTAAGCCTCATCATTTCTAGATTTTGGTTTAAAGTGAGAGATGTGTGACTCTTCCTTTCACTTGAACATTTAGAGGCCATTGTAGGGTTATTAATTGGCCTAATTTCAATATTGTTTTGTCTCAGGGAACAGCGCAAGGAGGGGGGAGGGAGGGGGAATGGTTGATCGGTGGAGCAGTCAGAACACACAACATTTATCGATTAAGTTTGCTGTCTTATATGGGCACAGTTCATGGCACCCGCAAACAGTTACAATACTAACATCAAAGATCACTGATCACAGATCACTGTAACAACTATAACGATGAAAATGTTTGAAATATTGTGAGAATTACCAAAATGTGACACGGAGATGAAGTGAGCAAATGTTGGAAAAATGGTGCCGATAGACTTGCTTGATGCAGGGTTGCCACAAACCTTCAATTTGTAAAAAAAAAAGAAAGAAAGAAACAGTATCTATGAAGCACAGTAAAGTGAAGTGCAGTAGAAGAAGTATGCCTGTATAGTGATTTGAAGTGGAATAGGACCCGAGGCAGAGAGCCCAGTTATGAATCTGTTGCAGTAGACTTATGAGAAAAAATGAAGACCTGCACCAGGACATTGGGAATGAAGAGGAGGGGACGAATTTTTGAAACAGTGTTTAACTGAGCCTTAACTTGAGAACAAATGGCACAAGCATGAATGGCACTACTAAACACCCAAATGGGTACACCAAAGTCAGTTGCTTCCCATAGTTCCCATGACCAAGCCCTCAGTCTGCTCCTATATCACAAAGTTAAGGGGAAAAAATTACCTTTGCAGTATCAAAGCCCTTGAAGATAATCAGTTTCAAGGAAAACCTACAGTCATCTCAGTTTATCATTGCCTTCTTATCCTCCCAAGTCCAAAATTGTTCAGGTTATTATGGTCTAAAAGGTGTCCTCTAATTTTCCTCAGTGCATACCCTTGCCCTGGTCATCGTCTAACTGACTGGGCCTTTTGTTATCCTGACAAGCTAGGGAGACTGATGAACTCCTAGACCTGGGGCATGACTCAGTTTCTTCTCCAGAGATGGCTGGCCCACTTCCCTAACAGTGAGCAGCTCAAGGGTTTTTGCCTCCAGCACCATTCCCTGGTTAGCTGAACTTCCGTAGCCACCCAAGATGTGATCCCTGAAACTTGTTTCTCTTCGAAGTTAGAACAACCTTTGCCCAAGCAGTATCTGTTGGTTTTCAACACTGGCTATTAGGGAAGGGCCTGAAACCAGCTATGTGTCGTGATGGGATAAAAGCTGCCAAGCCGCATTCATTCCTAGACCCTCATTTCCACCTCACTCCTCAAATGGACTCGGTCAAATTTGCTAGAGCAGCCCTTGGCAGAGGTGGGTAAGAGGCACCCTCACATAATTGACCAGTACTTATCAAAACACATACCCTTGGCCTTAGCTTTACTATGAATTTCTTCCTGTTGCTTCTGAGTCTGTCCAAGCCATCCCCTATCTCTGCAGGGAACTTTCTCCCAGTACCTCTGCCTCTGCTTTCTGTCTTCTCCCCTTCTCTCTCTATTTCTCTTTCACCACCTACAACTTCCTTAACTAACGTAGAAGCAATGAGCTTTGACTCCATGCAACTCTCTTGCTCAACCTCCCAAGAATACCCTTGCCCAGTGTTTCTGTTCATACAAGGTGTCAATTCCTCTGGATAGGTAAGCATTTTTACTTTACTTGATCATCTTAACTTTCCATTTGGGAGGAATTTAAAGTATTTTCCTGTTGATAAGTCAGCAAAACTACTCTGAACCTCGGTTTCTTCAAACACAAATATTTATTGAGTACCTGGTACATTCAAGACCCAGTGGCATGTGCACTGGACATGTTCAATAAATATTTGTTGTTTTGATTTGGTTTCTCTGAAACTAAAACTGAACTTTCCAACAGTTATGAGAATTTGGGCAATTTCCAATGAGACGCTTTGAGAGCCTCACCTGAAAGCTGCCAAATGATAATGCAGGATTTATTTTGATAAACTTTATTTCAGCTTAATTAAAATGTCATAACCACCAAGTAAACTAGAAACCCAGGAGAGTTGATGACTCTGTTTTTTGTGCTAGATGTTTGGCTAAATTTCTGTGGAAGAGTTAAGCTTTGAGTTACTCAGTAACCACAGCAGGAGCTGGGCTCTACTGTTTGTTCCCTGCCAAGGTCTTACTCTTGGATCCAACGAAACGAATGGAACAGGCCAGGATATGAGGCAAGGGCAAGGATCAGCTGAATTACCTGCTCATAGGAGTTACTACTGATACTGGAGGCAGGGCTAGGGAAAGAGGAATTTTTTTTTTTATTTTATTGCTGACC
The DNA here is from genome assembly GCA_031878705.1 of Tapirus indicus. Classification (NCBI taxonomy): domain Eukaryota; kingdom Metazoa; phylum Chordata; class Mammalia; order Perissodactyla; family Tapiridae; genus Tapirus; species Tapirus indicus. Next base: position 85,238,262 of record CM062922.1, read on the forward strand.
TTAAAGGAAGTATTAAGAAAACAGAGGGTGATTGAACACTACATTCTTTCTTCTCCACGGCTCCTCAAACCTACCCCTAACACAGCAAAGCATAGAGAGGCCCTATGGGCTCCTTCCAAACTTGTTTCCACTCAGAATAGAGAAATATAGTGCCACACGGAAGTAGGGAATCCTCTTCAAAAACCTGATTTTTACCAATAAAAGTTTTTAAGAAGGCTGCTCCCAGTTCCAGAAATGGTTAGACGTTTCCATGAAGAATTTGATTTAAATATATTTTTATATTTTTAAATATGCACAATTATTAAAATGCTTTATAGAATACCAATGACAATGTGTGTATGTGTGTGTATAGAGAGAGAGAGAATCACAAATTAGTTTGTGCAGCATACGAGCCCTTTCCTCTTCAAGTCAGTCTAAGATGAACAGAGAGAAAAGGGATTTGGGGGTCATCAAAATCTATACAGTGAAAGCCAAGGGGAGCTGTGTGCAATGAGAACCAGAGACCAGGCTGGTGTTAAAGATTCCCAAAGACCAACTGAAAATCTCATTTGGAATGTGCAACAGAGACACATGTTTTTTTTTTTTATAAATTTTGGGCCATCAAAGAAAAAGGTGGCAGCCCCTGGGTTCATTTCTGGGCCTCATTTTGAGGGAATCACGGACAAAGTTGATAGAGACTATCCCGAGGAGAAGAACCAGATGGTGACATATCCTGCCCCAAGGAAAACAACTGGGCACTGTGAGTTTTAACCTGGGAAGACACGGATGTTTTCATCATAGCTATCACGTAGGAGCACAGATGTGTGTGAGAGGCAGACGAGGGTTTGAATCTCAGCTTCGCTAGCTTTGTGATTTGGGGCAAGTTCTTAACTCTTGTGAATAGCAGTTTTTTCATCTGTAAACTGGGCGTAATATCTTCCTGGTAGAGCTAATGGGAGAATTATATAAGCGAATGCCTCTAAAGCACTTAGCATGGATTCTGGTATATACTAAGTGTTTTAAAATGGTACCTATTATTATTATCATATACAAATATTTAAAGAATTTGACCTAAGCTAATATCTAACTATAAAGTAATAGTTAAATTAGAGACAATGGAGTATTATACAGCCATCAGAAATTATTTTGCCAGGCAGGGCACACCTACACACCTCTGTTCCCTCTGCAGACGCTCAACTGGGCTTCTCTTATTCTCCTTTTCTCCCTTGTCACCAGCCAGGGAGTTCCTCTCTGATGCTGCCTTCATCATGCCCTCTCTCCCCAAGCCTCTGTGGAGTACAACACTGACACCCTTGTTGCTCACAAAGTCAAGACCTTTTTGAATAGGTGATACATTGGCATGTTCAAAAACAGAAAACTAAATAGGAAGGTACATATTGACAAGTCTTACTCCCACCCCTGTCTGTCCACCCCTCACCCCTATAATCCTCGCTTCGTGATACACAAGGTAGCACACTCTAAACACTGCTCTGCAGCTTGCTTTTTTTCTAGTTAATTATCCTGGAGATCCTTCCATATCAGTACAGAGCAAGCATCCTCATTCTTTTTGACAGTGGCGTAGTTTTCCAGTGTGGGGATGTACCTTGGTTTCTTTAACTAGTCCCCTGTAGATGGAAGTTGTTTTTAATCTTTTGCTATTACAAATCAGGTACAGTTGGTAACTTCATTTACACCCATGCAGATATATCTGTAGGATACATTTCCTGAAGTGGGATTCCCAGCTCAAAGGGTAAATTTATTTGTAATTTGGGTATTGCCAAATTTCTCTTCAAAGGGTTATAGCACTCTGCACTCCCACCAGCAATGGGTGAAAGGGCCTATTTCCTCACACCCTAGCAAGAAAGTGTGTTGTCTAACTCAGTTAATCTCTTTTAATTCCAATGGTTTTAACAATAATCTTTTTTAGGGGATCAGATGGGAAATAACTGGAAAAATACAGTGCTTAAAAAATCTTGCAAAAGAATCATCAAGGGATGCTAAAATCAGCAGGTGAAAGCTTGATGAAAAACAGTCTATTTACATATTCTCAAAGTATCTTCCCACAAGATACTTACTTTAAAAAAAAAGGAAATGTTGTAATTTTACAGTAGAGAAAGAAACTTGGCGGACACCTTCTTAATCAAATGATCAAAGTTAACATCACCAGTAATGGGACAAATTGACATCATGTGCCTCCTGATGTGACGCACTGAGAAAGACACATTATTACTTCTGTAGTAGTCCCGCCCAGGAAAAGTACAACTTGAATCTAGTCCTGAGGAAACCTCAGATATACACAAACTGAGAGACATTCTTCACACATTAACTGACCCTACTCTCAAAAAAGGCCAAAGTCATGAAAGACAAAGAAAAGAGAGCAACTGTTCCAAACTGGAGGAGACTAAAGAGACATAACAGTTAAATGCAACACGTGATCCTGGACCGGGAAAAGGAAAAAAAAATTTGGCGGGGGTGCTATAAATCAACATTTCCCAAAGTGTGTTCCATGTACCCCAGGATGTCCCCAAGACCTTTCAGTGTATGCATGAAGTCAAAACTATTTTAATATATAACTATTTAAATGATAATATTTAGCTGTTATTCAGCAAGACTATATAGGGATCCTGTGACCAAAAAGTTTGAGAACCCCTGGTATAAAGAACATGAGTGGGATGATGGGCATACCTAGATTAAGGTTTATAGATTTGAAAATAGTGCTATATCAATGTCAATTTCCTGACTTTGATCATTGTACTTTGGTCATATAAGGGGATATCCTTGTTTTTAGGAACTTCACACTATTTAGGGGTAAAATGGCATTATATCCACAAATTACTATCATAGTACAGAAAAATAATATATATTGTGATTATATATGTATTATAATGTGTGTGTATATATATATGTAGAGAGAGAGAGAGAATGAAAAGCAAATGTTGTAAAATGTTAACAACGTTAACATTTGGGGAATCTAGGTAAAGGGTGTACAAGAATATTTTGTACTATTTTTGCAACTTTTCTATTAGTCTGAAATTATTTAAAAATAATGATTTTTAAGTCTTAGTCTTGCAAAATTCTTCCAACAATATCACCTCTTGATCTCCTGCCTCCTCGCGCCCCCAGCTCCATTGACCAGACCCTCCTGTATGCCCTTCCCCTTCCCCTATACACACTTCAGTCATGTGACCAATAGCGTGGATTGGGATGTTTATCCTCATGTCTGGGTTCTGCTCTGAGGCAGGAGCTCCTTGAGGGCAGAGTCATCTTTACATCCCAGCACCATGCCTGGTACACACAGGCATTTATTAAATGTTTGTTAACTAAATGATCATATGGCTCAATGAGTGAATGAAAAAATTAACCCCAAGCCATGATGTATAGTTCTTAATGACCTGGCCAGGCTGTATCTGCACCCTTACCTTTTTTCCTACAGATGTTCACCAGACCTCCTCCACCCCTTGTGCAGGGCCACCTCATCTGCCCTCCTCCAAGCACCTTCTTTTCAAGGCACAAATCTCACAACTCCTACAAGCTGGAACAACAGGTCTGAACAGCATGTTCCCACTTCAGGATCTTTGTATTTCCTATTTCTTCTGTGTGGACAGCTTTTCCCTAAGATATTTATGTGGCTCCTTCTCTCACTTCGTTCTGGTTTCTTAATGTCAATTCATTAGGGGGCCTTTCCTATCACCCTTTCTAAAATGGCAACCTCCTCCCCTCCCCGCATCACTTTCTATCCTCTTGTCCAGCTGTATTGTTCTCCATGGCCCTTATTAACACCTGACTGACATGCCGTATATTTATTTTTTATAAATTGATTCTTTATGTGATTGCTGCCTGTCTCCCCTGACTGGAGTCCCTAGCCCCTAGAATAGCGCCTGCTGGCACAGGTAGTGCCCTTGTGTTTATTGGACACAACTGGTTGAACAGGAGACTTTTCAATTGTCTTTAATCTGGAGTGACAAGGAGCCTCTGAGCATTCTGGGGCCCTTTAGGACAATTCCTTGTAACTGTTTACACTGCACACAGGGGTCCTCGAGGTGTCCAGGGTCTAAATCATCCAAGAATTTAGACACAGCTTCAATCTGGATAGAGATTTCCTGTCTAATGAATAAAGAACTTTCTAGAATTCCTGTGACTGTACCAACTTCAAGGAGTCTTCAATCACACAGAAGTTGGCATACTTATCCTGTGAATCCTGTTGCAGCAATCCTTGTGATACTGTTTTTGGCTATTTAGGAAGAGGGATATATAAATAAACCTGCCCTTTATCTCCATTAGTTTGAACTCATTTAATCTCTCCAATAACTAAAATAAGTAAAAATAACGATAGACACAAAGAAATATAATTTGGTTTGTTTGCTTTTAAAGAAGTATTTCAGCAGTTGCATGTATATTTTTTACCTGCCCCACACTCTGTTGCCCAATCGCCTGGTAGAATTTTCCTAAGTATCTTCCAATCAGCTCATCCACCTTCAAAATAGCCTTGGCATTCACCCTGAGGCCCCTGCTCTTGTGGCCCCCCTCCCATTACTTAAGGGCTGAGTGGGGAATGGTTTCATCTGTGGACCGCAGGTGTGACCACTGTGTGTCCTGGTCTGGGTCATGGACACATTGGCTCTTATAGAAGCCTGAAGGCAGCAACTTGCTTCAGAATATTCCTCTTCTCCCGCCTCTAATTAGATATTATGGACTCTCTTTCTCTAAAGAAAACTGTGAAAGAGAGGGTATTTCACTGAGCAGGTAGAAGGCTAGAAGTTTCTAGACATTCAACTTGGCTAGTTATAGTCATCTATTTTCTATCTCCCAGTTTGGTTAACCAGGAAAAAAATCCTGTAGACAAAGTTCTACTTAGGAATTTTCTGACCAAGTTTAAATTTGTGAACATGTTCTCCTTTTCCTTTTCTGTAAAGATGAAGAAGAGAGTAAGGGAGTATGGGAAAGAAAGGTGGGCCTTGCTTTCCCTGGACCTGACTGAACTTTAAAACTTCTCTACTAATTAAACAACACTGGGCTCTACACTTTGCTTAACCCTGGGAACTGGTCATCAGCCTTTGACCTCAGTCCTTCCCTCCTCACCAACTCCCTCCCCCACCCTAGCCTCTGGAACCTCAGTCAGATTTAGAGGAAAGAACCAGTTTTCAGAGAGATTGCCTCAGATCACACTATCTCCACTCACTCAGCCCTGTGGAAGATTAGCCACCATGTTTTCCAATGGGATAGAAACTGTAGCTGCTGGAAAAAGGTAAGAGGGGCGAGCTTTCCCTTTGCATGCCCTCATTGGGTTTTCTGACCTCTGAAGGACTCATGAGGATGACCTCGACACCTTCGAGAAGACCAGGCCCTCTCTCTGGTAGTTACAATCAAAGACTTGTTTGGAAGACGTCATTCCAAGCGCCCTCCCTCCCACCCTTCTCTTGGGGTAAGGCCTTTCCCTAAGCCACACCTTGGGTTCTTAGCCCAAGAAACAAAGGAGATTTTTCCCTTGTGTGAAGATGCTGTGCCAGCTCCAGCCCTCACAGCAGTCCAGGAGACACTCCAAGGGGAATTCCCAGACCTGCCATACATCTGAAATGAAGGCAAATTTAATCTGTGAGGACCTCCTAACTCCCTTTTTGCTCCTCCTTCCACTTGGTTGCCCCCCCTCCAAGATCTCAGCGACCTTTGACTAAAGGATTGCAGCTGTATTCCCTTTCCTCACCGTGAGATTCCCTCCTCCCGCGACACCACACTTTCCCTTCTTGATCTGGGTTATAGGAAGCTAGAAGTGAGGCTATGGCTCAACCATCTTGGGCTTTTTTTATGCTTAACAGAGCTCCCAGGGCCCCCTCAGCCTCCACTTGTATTTCCTAATGTAGGTCAGGGACAAAATGGGAATCAGAAGGCAAGCAAGATGGGGAGATGAACGGCAAGGTTCTCTGTCTCTGCTTCTTCACACTGCCTTCCATACCTCCCTCAGTGCCTCTACTTCTCCCCCACCCTGTGCCTCTTTTCTTAAAAGGACTCAGATCATGCAAGAAGCCTAGCACCCTTCAGCTGCCCCCAGCTTCCAGCCAGCCAGAACTTGCTCAGCAGACCACCTCAGCAAATCCTTTCTGCACAGCGTGCCTGTCTTTTTCTGCCAGGGGAAGATTGAGAAGACTCAGTAACCCACATCCAGACTCCCTTCTCTAGACCCGGGGACCCCAAGTCAGCCAGAAGGAGCCCTGGCCCACCTTTTCTTATCTATGAAAAAATTACAAGAGAGTTTATCTCTTGGTTTGCTTAATTGGGTCCCAATTCTCCTAATTTGCTGATCTCACTTTTTTTTTAAAGTGAGATTAGTTTTATTTACCTTTAGTGAACCCATGTTGGAAGCTATTAAAATTTCCAGGCAACAGAAAATGATGAGGGCCTGAACTAAGGCACTGAGAGCAAGGGAACAGAATTAATTGAATCTAGAGGGTGACTAAATGAGGAGGGTGAAAGGGAAGAAGCCAGAGTGACCCCCAGGTTTCGGATTGGTTGACAGGGTACATGAGGGGCCCATTTGCTGAACTGGAGGACAGAGAAGGAGAAGCCAGCTTGTGGGTGAGAGTCACGAGTTCAGTCTGGTCGTATTTCACTAAGGAATCAGCAGGACATCCAGGTGGAATTGTCCAGCAAACAATTGGTCTGGAGCTCAGTGGGTTAGGGCTGGAGCTAGAGATTTGGGTTTCCAGCACACGGTAGTGCCTTTGCCCCACTCACTCCTTCTTACCCAACTTGTATTACTGAAATCTCTCTGCTGCATCAATCAAAATCCTTCTGGTCCTTTAATGTCCAGGTTAAATTCCACCCATGTTTGAGGTCTTCCCCAAACAGCTTCTGTAGATGGCTCCTCCTACTGCCCCAACTCTTCATTGGGCACTAAAGTTCCTTGCCTATTTTTCACGCTTGCATGTCCCATCTCACCAACTGGAAGCTCTGCATTCTTTCTTTCTCCCAGCATGGGGCCTTGGGCACACAATACCTCTAATAACCATCAGTTGCTTCAATAGGTGATTCTCAGGGGCCAACTCCATGGCATAGTGGTTAAGTTTGGCACACCCCCGGTTCACGGGTTCGGATCCTGGCCGCTGACCTACACCACTTGTCAGCCATGCTGAGGTGGCAACCCACATATGAAATAGAGGAAGATTGGCACAGACATTAGCTCAGGGTCAATCTTCCTCACCAAAAAATATAGGTGATTCTCATTTCAACATGACTATGTCCAGGCAAGTCGAACTATCCACTTGCAAGGAGTCTAGGACTGGACTTGTACTGGGCCCTTGTACTTTTCAAAGGTTTTGACCCTCCTGCTGGCCACACCAGGTGGGCTTGAATCCTATGTTTACTGGGACAAGTCTGTGGTGGGCAGTGGGCCTAGGGGGTCTCCAGGCCTTGCTTAACTCAGCTTTCTGTCCCCCTATAGGAGGGTTTGTCTTCTCCCCTTGCTGCTCTTTGGCCTCTGGGGCTGTGTGACCTGTCACTGGAGCCCCGTGGAGGACATCTGCACTGCCAAGCCTCGGGACATTCCTGTGAATCCCAGGTGCATTTACCGGTCCCCAGAGAAGAAGGCAACTGAGGATGAGGGCTCCGTGCAGAAGATCCCTGAGGCCACCAACCGGCGGGTCTGGGAACTGTCCAAGGCCAACTCCCGCTTTGCTACCACCTTCTACCAGCACCTGGCAGACTCCAAGAATGACAATGATAACATTTTCCTGTCACCCCTGAGCATCTCCACGGCTTTTGCTATGACCAAGCTGGGTGCCTGTGACAACACCCTCAAGCAGCTGATGGAGGTACAACCCAAAGCCCTTCTGCCCAGTCTCCTTGCTAGGACACCCAAGAAAATATCTATGTCTTGGTCCAGAGCCCTTCAGAGACTTTGAGTGGTTTCCCAGTCTCTTTGTGTTTCTTTTTCTCTTTCTCCTTCCTACTCTTTATTCTTCTTTTATCCATGTATTTCTTTAGAAAACATGAGCTGAGCATTCACATTGTGCCAGGCACTGAGCTTGAAGGAGCTCATAACTGAGGTGGCTATTGGTCAGGAGTTGGCTGGCATTGTGCTCACCACCCATGTTTGCTAGGCTGCCTCACCAGACCCACCACCATTTTCTTTTGGCTTCTACAGGTTTTTAAGTTTGATACCATCTCCGAGAAAACATCTGATCAGATCCACTTTTTCTTTGCCAAATTGAACTGCCGACTCTATCGAAAAGCCAACAAATCCTCTGAGTTGATATCGGCCAACCGCCTTTTTGGAGACAAATCTCTTACCTTCAACGAGACCTACCAGGACATCAGTGAGGTGGTATATGGAGCCAAGCTCCAGCCCCTGGACTTCAAGGTGAGTTGCAGATGTCATCCCTGACCTCAGAGTTCTTCCTCTCCATTCAGAGACTGAGGCGGAGAAGCAGGATCCAAATTAACACTGCTGTGCTAGTTGAAGGCAGGTGGAGGGGTGACTACGAGTCAGAACCCCCAGAATACTTATTCTTGCTGGAAACTGAGAAATCAATGGTATCTATGGCTTGTAGTGGCTGCTCTGAAAAAGCTGTATAAATAATAAATTCTTCATTTCATCCATCAAGTTAAAATATATAACAAAAGATATTCTGGAGATGCCAATCCTACAAGATTCCTTATAAAATTGGTGTATGGTGCGTGTTATAGTCTCCTCTTGGAGATTTATGAAGCACATAAACCTATTAAGTGGTCTGAGAAGTCCTGCAACAAAGAAGTCTATTGACTTTATTCAGTCATCATTTCTCAAACTTCTTTGACCACATGGGCATCTATCCGGCCTGCCCCCCACATCCCCCAGATCACTCATTAGCTTCTCATAGAACATGTTTTGGAAACCTGAAGTCTTGTGAGTTCAGGTTTCCAAAGTCAGAGAAGAATATTTTATTTTCTTTTTCCATGATTATTTTCTCCTTTACTGTTCCTTTATTTCTTCCTATTTCTCTTTCTTCTGTTAATATTTATTAACTATGTGGAAGATTCATGGTGCTATACTAGATATGTGAGGTTTCTCCAATCTGGGTTAGAGAGATGGCTTTAACCAGATGGTAAGAAAGGGGAGAGGGATCATGAACAAAATAAAATGCTGCATGGGGAAATGGAGAAACTGATTGAATAGCACAGGTGGGTAGGTTTGTTTCCTGTTTCCCTCAGGAAAATGCAGAGCAGTCCAGAGTGACCATCAACCAGTGGGTATCCAATAAGACTGAAGGGCGTATCACTGACGTCATTCCCCGGGAAGCCATCAACGAGCTCACTGTCCTGGTGCTGGTCAACACCATTTACTTCAAGGTACACAAAATGGCCCAGGGACGACCTCTTGCCCTCCAGCTCACCCTCTTGCACACCAGTGGGTATGTGTAGGTAGATCCTTTCTGAGAAATGGTACACGAATGGTCTGGGCAGAAATACAAATTTGCTGAGAGTCTAGAACCATGTCTAGCGCTATGGCTGCTGGGCTGAGGTTCCGGGGGGCCTGGTAGTGTTTCTGGGCCCAGGGCAGAGTGTACACACTCACAAATCCAGCATGCCCAACAGCAAGCCATCCATAGTGACAAATTCTCATATATATGTGATAATTTCTCATGTCCAGTTAACTACATTTTGACATCTGGAATAAAGTGACAAAGTCTATCGATAATCCTCAGTGATGAGATTTTCTCCATCATCTGGAGCAGCTTCTACAGGGACTCAAATTTCCCCTTGCCTGAAGCTTCTGAACCTCCAGGTGCCAGACTAACCTCAAACTTTGCAGAGGCCTGTGATTTGATCATGCAGATGGCCTTGTCCTTCTCAGAGAGTTGACAGTGCTAAAGACCATTCCACCTTAATTACATTTAGGAAGGAGGATGAGGGAGAGGGTACTGGGAATAAACAGATCACTGATACTCAGGAGGGCCATCAGTTTAAGGCAGGTAGAATCATGACACATTTGCCCATCCTGGGTCATGCTCCATATGCATTCATCCCTTGACAGGGCCCAGGGGTTTAGCCAGTCACTGCTGTTAGCAACCACTCTGTCATTTGAGTTTCCCTCTCCCCAAGATGGAGTAGGTTGCGTCTCCACAACATGTATCGCCCTTTACTGTTCATGGAACAATTTTCCAATTTATTAGTCCTCTTGATCCTCAAAACATCACAAATGAGACCATGGGCCGCTCAGACAGGTTACTTAGTTTAAATCCCGACTCTTCCATTTCTGATTTGTGAACTTGGGCGAGTTACCCGAGACCTTCTACACCCCAATTTCTGCATCTATAAAATGGTAATAATGATACACCTACCTTACAGGGTTACTGAGGGGACTGAATAAGTTAATGCATGTCAAATGCTTAGAGCGGTTTCTGGCACACAGTCAGCATCCTACAAATGTTAGTGATCACCAGCTCCTAATTTTACAGATGAAGAACCACCACTCAGAATTAAATGATTTGTCCCCAAATCAAAGGGCCAGAAGATGACAAGGAATGGTAATTACAACTCAGAAATTTCAAAGGAGTGTCTTGTATCCCCTCCCTCTTTGAACAGGAAGTTGGCCAGGACTTCCCCTCTGCCTGGTGGGGCTCCCAGATGACTCCCTGGGTTGTTATCTGTCTGGCCTTTATTCATCGGGGGCAGAGCCCAGCATTTTGGAAGATAGCCTTTGAGAAAGAGGCTGGTGGGAGGCAGAAAGCAAAAGGCAATTCGATTTAAACTCAAGAAGAGTCTTGCAAAGAAGCCAGCAGGTTGTTCTTGGTTTCAGTTCTTATTTTTCTCGTTATAAAAGCAAATAAATAGTCACTGCTGAAAATCTGGGAAATACAGGAAAGTTCACAGGAAAAAAACACTCATAATTCCATCATTGGACACAGTCATCGTTAATCTTTTCACGCATATCCCTCAATTCTTTTTTCCTAATAATTATGCTTACATATTAACGTAATAAAATAATGTAAATATTTCCCATGTCAACATTCTCCTATGTTTTTGGTCTTCTTGCTTTGTGATTCTCCCACCTCGCATCTTCTTCCAGGGCCTGTGGAAGTCAAAGTTCAGCCCTGAGAACACAAGGAAGGAACTTTTCTACAAGGCTGATGGGGAGTCGTGTCCAGCATCCATGATGTACCAGGAAGGCAAGTTCCACTACCGGCGTGTGGCAGAAGGCACCCAGGTGCTCGAGTTGCCCTTCAAGGGTGATGACATCACCATGGTGCTCATCCTGCCCAAGCCTGAGAAGAGCCTGGCGAAGGTGGAGCAGGAACTCACCCCAGAAGTGCTGCAGGAGTGGTTGGATGAGCTGGCAGAGACGCTGCTGGTGGTCCACGTGCCCCACTTCCGGATTGAGGACAGCTTCAGTGTGAAGGAGCATCTGCAAGACATGGGTCTCGTGGACCTGTTCAACCCTGAAAAGTCCAAGCTCCCAGGTTAGTGTAGGAAGGGCTTCCCTCCTCTCTCTGCTGGTCTGACCAAAGGTGGAAGAGTTGGAGAAAGACTAGAAAAGAGCAACGAGTCAGGACATCTGAATTCTAATCCCAGTTCTACTGCTAACTCAGGGAAATCCCTACCCCTCTCAAGGTCTTAGTTTTCTCTTTGGTAAAAGGGGGAATTTGCTTTTGGATCTCCATGGGCCCATTTGGCACTGGGACCCTTTGCATTTGTAACTGATAGGGGAGATGGGATCAAGTAGAGAACTTGAAAAGGCATGGAAATTCAGAGCAAAGACACAGATATGATTAAGAATCGGGGATATCTGGGTCCCATAAAATAGGCATAGCTGACATTTAATAGGCTCTCACCTGATATTCCAAAAGGCTTGTGTGTTTTCCTTAAGGTCACTAGCACAGACACAGCCAACTTTTTCCCAGTCATGGTACTTCAGTAATGGTGTTCAGTTGGTGTGGTTCCTCCAACCCCCTATCCTTTAAAAATATGAGTTAAAGTAACTTTTTTTAAAAAAGACATTTACAATGTTAGGTAATTGGATTTACTTTAAATGGGCTATCTTTAAACTAGGTCTGAAAACCAATCCCTCTCTTTAAAATGTTGTCAGACTGGAAAGAAAGACATTCCTACTAGACGGAGTGAGCTTTTCTTTAAGAACAGAGTCCTCTGCCCCTCTACTCCCACCCAAGAGCTGAAGCATGAGATTAAATTCACAGGAGCCAGACTGAATAAGCCCAAAGTACTTAATTATTTTTAACACATATTTATTTGGGGGGTATCATTAAGTGAGGGTCGAGAATTCCTTCTTATCTTTCAAAAAAGCCCCAAAGGAACTCTCTCTTTTTTTTTTTTTTTTTTTGTGAGGAAGACCAGCCCTGAGCTAACACCTGTTGCCAATCCTCCTCTTTTTGCTGAGGAAGACTGGCCCTGGGCTAACATCTGTGCCCATCTTCCTCTACTTTATATGGGACGCCACCACGGCACGGCTGACAAGCAGTGCGTCAGCAGGCGCCCAGGATCCGAACCCGCGAACCCCGGGATGCCAAAGCGTGAACTAAACCACTGCACCACCGGGCCGGGCCCCCCACAAAGGAACTCTTAATTCAAAGTGAATTCTGTGGGTTGAAGCCAACTTTCTCCCATTTCACAGAGCCTTCTCTGGTCTTCCTTCTAGGTATTGTTGCAGAAGGCAGGAGTGACCTCTATGTCTCAGATGCATTCCATAAAGCATTTCTCGAGGTGAGTACACCTCCCTTGGCTCCCTCTTCTCATGCTGTTTTTTTTATTCCTATGCTGCTTTATTATTCAATACATCAATATCTTATGTGATTTGTAACTTTGGAGTTCTTGCTTCACTGGCTTTTATGGTATATATAGCCAATGCATGACCAGCAGAAGACAACTGTAGAAAAAGACATAACTCCAGTGTTCGTCAAACCCCAAATCTGTAGCCCCCTCCTCCATGAGGATTGCTACAATACAGCCCTGCCCTGAAGCCCTCATCATCTAATTGTTCCAGCCTCCCTCCCACTACCCCTCCTGAAGCAGGTCAAGGAGGAACAACAACATTAAGGGGAGGGTGACACAGGGAAAGGAGCCAGCAAAGGCCACTGAGAAGGAATTCAGAGGAAGAGAACCAGGAGAGTATGAGCTCATGGAAACCAGGGAGGAGTTTTAAGAAAATGGAAAGCATCTAGTAACAAGATTAACAAGTGATCATAGCTTACCTTTCCCTGAGGAATTTGGACAGAATAGGGGGTTACATGCCTAATTGCAGTGGTTGAAGAGCAAAGGGAAGGTAAGGAAGCGGAGCTGGTGAGTGTGGATCATGTCGTAAAGCGTGTTCCAGAGAACTAGAGCTCTAGACTACACTGCAGATAACAAAAAGCTGGTGTTAAGTAAATGTATATCCTTTTCTTGGGAAATTAACAAGAATTAATGCACACTGGCGTGTTGAAGTCTGAGAAGTTCCACAGTGAAGAAAACAGTGCAATATTGCTTAACCTACTGTTGCCCCAACTAAGGTGCCCAGGGAACCCTTTCCGAGTGTAATAGCTATGTAAAGCCTGTAGAACTTCTGGTTCTCAAATACTGAACTATGGACCAATAGTGTTAGTTATCTGGGCAGCTTGACTTTTGCAGAGTCCAGGATGGGGCATAAGAATCTGTATGAAGCTCCTCAAGGGATTTTGATGCACAATCAGGTTTGGGAACCACTTGTGTAAACTACTCTTTGGAGGAACCAGGCTGTGAGGGAAATGAGATGGGACAAAGTCAGAGAGGGTCACAGGATCGATGAAATCGCAAAGAAAGAAGGTTGTGGTTGAAGAGAAAGGTTTCAGAGCATGGTGCTAGTAAATACAGTTGCAGAGTCCAAGCTCAGTGGGAAATATGTAGTTAGGAGGAAAGGGGAGGGATCAAGGGACAGAAAGAAGTTAGATTCATTGTAATGGGAGTGAGAAAATGCGATAGCTTGAAAAAACAGAAGGTTATAGTCTGAGAGAAGGATAATGTAATCACATTTTCAATGGTAGAACAATTCTGAGAGATGACAAATTCAAGGTTAGCCAGGGGACTGGCTTGCTTAAGTAGAGTGAAAGTAATGCTCATTGGGTTTGATGAGATGAAAGAAACAGGAGGTTAGGGTAGTGCATGAATCTCCTACCAAGGTATTTTAATTGTCTAGGTCAAATGATAGCAGGAGTTAGGGTGGACAGAAAAGCTATGAACTAGGCGCAAAAATCCTCGATGTGGGGATATAATCCACAGGACAATAGATGTCAGTGACCTGTAGGACAACAGCAAGAGTAGAGGGATGTATCTTAAAGGTACTGAGGTCAGAACAAGGCATTTTACATGAGGACCGAATTAATGGTTTTGGAAGTAAAAAAGACACTACTGACACCCTCTTCCATATGGATTATGGAAGAAAAAACACTTAGAGAGACTGTTAGGGAAGACGAGTCCTCAGGGTTTTAGCTCTGATTGAAAATCATCTAAGGACCTCAAATAGAAGTGGTCAACTCAGACCTCCTTGAGGGCTCTGAGTTAGTACTTGGAAGAAGCAGAGGTCTGGATTCATTTTATCTACCTGAGCCCACCAAACAATGGTGCAAGGTTCCTCCACGGCTCTTGGAACAAAGTTATTTTCCTTGAAAACCTTGGGAACTCAATACACAGGATCCCAACTAATTGTAGATCTCCTGGGAAGCCCTTAAAAACCAGAATCTGATTTGAATAAAAGGAGCTTGGTCTTACGAAAACTCCAGCCTGCTCCCAAATCTGGTTCTAGAATGATCATGAAATAGATAGTATGGGGAGATGGTGGGGGGGAGGTAAGGAAGGAGGGAGGGAGAGAACATGATCAACCAGCTCTAAAAAGCTCAGGCATCTGAAGTGCTTTCATTAAGAGACAGGGACAGAGTTTTAGTGATATTCTGGGTCCCCAAGCAAAATTTTCTGAAGGTGTCTCCCTCTAGACCTGTGGCGGTTCTGCTTATCAGCAAGTTCAGATACCACTGTTTCAGTCTATTACTCCAAGAAGTACTCATCTCATCCAGCCAGAGCACCCTCCTCTTTTCATAGGCCCTAGATCCTGAGGGGCTGCTTGGCATAGTTATATCTGGATCTTGATGCTGCAAGAATGAAACTCTCTCAACTCTAGAGCTCTGATCTTGAGCCACAATCTCCTCTAGCATCCAGTACAAAATAATCCTCTTGTAATACCATGTACAATAGTGCCAGCCAGAAATGTGACAACCTTGTGTACATCCCGATTTCCGGTTCAGGGGTTATCTGAATGCAACCCTAGCACTAGGCTTGGAAGAACACAAGTGCTTATGCCAATATCCTCCGGGTGAAAGCACGAGTAAAAGCAGGGTTACGGAGAGAACCCAACCTGACCCAAGTGTCCTTTCTACTGGATAACAAACAGCATTTTGCAGAACTGCTGTGGTGGATGATTTACCTGCCTATAATGGACTGCAGAGTAGTTAATGTGGCAGTTTCTTTCCTATTTGACCCACAGGTAAACGAGGAAGGCAGTGAAGCAGCAGCAAGTACCGCCATCCTGATTGCCGGCCGTTCGTTGAACCCCAACAGGGTGACCTTCAAGGCCAACAGGCCCTTCCTGGTTCTCATAAGGGAAGTTGCTCTGAACACGATTATCTTCATGGGCAGAGTAGCCAACCCTTGCACTGACTAAAGTGTTCTTATTCTTTGCACCTCTTCCTACTTTGGTTTGTGAATAGAAGTAAAAATAAATACAACTGCTCCCATCTCACTATTATGAATAGACTTTGCCATTTGAAATGAAGACAAAGAAAGGAGAAATGGATAGAGATGCTATTGGGCATTTGGTAAAATGATGCTTTCAATTGTCCTCTACCAGTGAACATATCTGGGTCAAGGAAGTGAAGGAGGGAGATATGTCACCACTTCATCGTGAAAGATGGTAGGCATCCTCAAAGGGCAAGGGAGCTTGAAATCTTGGTATTCTCATCATATTAAAAAAATCCCCAAATTTAAAACAAATTAATCTCTCCATACAGAAAAGACAGAGATTCAAATCTGAGTATTAAACCATTTAATTCTCAAACCACTCACATGCATAATGTTCTTTTACACAGTGTTAAAATAAAGAGGAAAATGTTTTTTTATACAAACAGAATTTCAAGTATACATTAATAGACTTTTCAGATTACTAACCAAGTTGCTAAGATTTCATTCACATTGTTCTTAAAGCTGTTCAACGAGAAAGCTTTTGCTAAACTGCTTTAAATATGTTTATATAAACCCATATCTTCACTCTTTCTCTGAATCTCCCTCCCCCAACCCCAGTCTCTGCCCACCCTCCTGCCCTCCCCGCTCCCCCGACACGACAGGGCTCCTGGGGCTCTAGGAGACATGCAACCCCACCAAGAACTATTGGCTTTGTCATCAGGGGAAGGACAGAATCTACAGGAGAAGAGACTGAGGACACCTGTCGAATGAAGGGAGAGAACAAATCTGATACCTAGAAATGACACAAATCAGGATACCTTACAGCCTCTGTGTTTTCACTTGACTTTTTAATAAAAAAATTCTCTGCCTCCCACAAAACAACACAGAAGTTTCTGACAATTTGATAGCTGAGAAAATAACTGAATGTTGGGTATTTTCTCCAGTGAAACTTCTAAAATTAGGGTAGGCATTTTTAACTTTTTCATTTTGGTTGTTCCTTTGGCAGGGAGTGGGGGCAGCTTAAAAATGGATGTTATTATTTGCGTGTTTACTTTAAGGAATTTGGTTAATTTCACAGGGTCTGGCAAGAGTTCTACCTCCTCAATTCTCCTCCTGAAGTAATCTGGCTTCAGGGCCAGGAACAGCCACTCTCCTTAGGAATTAAAGTGCATTTTTTCAGTAAAAGGGGGGTGGGGGGAGGTGTGGTTTACACTTAAGTGATAATGATTAAAAGAGGGTGGGGTGAGAGAAAATGCTATTCCTATATATAGGTATTTATAATTAAGGTCATAATAAAAACATATTCTCTAAGGAAATAAGATGCACAAACCCAGTCCAGCAACCTCAGAGATGCAAGAGCGCTAGCCTGGCTCACTGACTTTTCTGAGGCATCTTTATTAATGGAGCAATTGCTTCAGATGAAAGACACAAACCTCAAATGTTAGTTTTTTCAAAGGAAAAAAACAGACTGGTAGGTTCTTATAGTTAAAAACTCTATCTCATTCCCTTTCAGGGATAACAACATTTTAGAAATTGATTGTCTGTTTCAATATGAATCCTTGATAAGTTGTGAAAAAACATTAGATAAGTTTGTCGCTTACAAATATTACGGTAGCCTTTAAAAACTCAGGAAGAGGGGGCATAATTGATCGTTGCTATTGATCAGTATCAGCTGAGGGAAAGTGAAATTTTCCTATAATCTCTTTACTTGATAGCTACCACCAGAATCTTATTTTCTGACTGTTTTCCTTTAAATGCTTTACTATTTCTTGGGGGACAAACCCAAGAGTTTTCCAAAGAGAAGTAAATGCTACATTATTAGCTGTACAAAGAAGTGATGGGCTCAAGATGAGAAGGGGGAAATTGTCCTGGGTTCTGGCCTCTGAGTCCAGTGTGATCTGCCTTTCACAGTGACCAGTAGGAAGGCACAGTGCCAGGGACAGGTAGATGGGGGACAGCTGTCACCCACCATATAAGCACCATAGAGAACAGGTGGACAGATTTCTTTCAGACTGTGTCCATCTGAAGGAAACCGAGTTTCGGGTACATTGACTTTTCTATCTTACATTGACTTTTCTATCTTTGAACCCTCAGCCTTCTCTTCTCCTCTCAGAGGCAGAGCATGAGTGGGGCCCACCCTGAAATTATGAGGAGCCAGAAAATCTAAGTGCTCTTCCAATGTACTTTTCCCTTTACTCACTTATGCTGACATGCCAAAAATGGAAAGTTCTGATTTTAAGATTTCTTAATGGAGAAGCCGTTGGTTCCTGACAGAACTGGCAGATCTATTTAAGTTCTGCCATTAGATCACAAAATAATGCAATGGGCCAAGACTGTGACCACAGACCATAGCAGATGAAAAGTTAATGGACTGAGACAGAACACAATTCTTCTGCCTATAGTTTGGGAATGTTTTTCTTTTGTTGAGAGTAGGGAGATGAGGCAGGGTGGTGAAACCAGAGTCAGACAAGCATTTGTTGAGCACTTTCAGAAAGGATTTCTTAGAGGTTTAAGAGGAATCAGCTAGCCAATCCAGTAGGGCAGAAGAACTTGACAGAAAGTCACAGTCCTGATAGGGAATTCCTGAAAGGGAATTTGTTTCATTCTTTGCTTAAAGTACGAGTTTATATACTTATTTTTCAACATTACTTTCCCATCCTCCTCCATTCTCCCCTCCAAAATCTTAAAATCCAGTGCAGTATCATTTGCATAAAGTTCAACAATGTTCACAGTACTCTACAATGTTCTTCACTATGAAAATTCTAGGGCTACTCTCTGGATGCACACAAGTCCCACAGGCTATTGCTTTTCTATTCCACCCAATACCAGGGAGCCCTTCGCAAATTTTCTAAGGCATAGGAGGCATTTTTTTTCTGACATTGCTGCATTTACATGCTAAGCAAATAGCCAGGCCTTAATGTTATTTTAATGAAATTTCATAGCCTGATGCTAATTCAGTCTTCTGTACTAACCAACCTTTCCTTTGACCCACTTTTCTCGAACACACCACCTATTTGAAATTTAAATTATCGATTTGTAGGCAATATATGAATGAAAATTTCTACGGTGCCCAGAATTCTCTCGGAAGAGAGATTGCTATATTTGAACTTGCTCTTAAACACAAATTTCTTTCATGAATTAAAAATCACTTGGTAGCTAGTTAGTTTGAACAGTGGCTCTCACTTTTTGAGGGTACTCAAACAGTTCTCCCCTCCCCATTACCACATGTGAGGTTCCATGGGTGGGAAGAATGAAAGATAGGGAACCTCATCTGGGAATTACTGGGGTAGGTCTTTGACATCCTGGAACCAAGATGCTAAAATGACTCATTTCACATTTCATATAAAATTCAGAAATATTTAAGCCTTAGCTAGTGCATTTCACTCACAAGAAACAAGGAAAAGTGAAAGTCACTTTACATTGAAATCCCACTTAGAAGACAGGCTAAGAGACAAATAATCCAATTTATCACCATCACCCCAGGAAGGATCCTTCTTTTTCTCCATTAACTTTAACAATGCTACCTGTTTATTTTACAAATAGGTGGCCTGGGCTTGGCTCTTTTAATAAGTTCAAGTGCTCTATTTTATCTGGCAGAGTTGAAAAATCTCCCCTCAAATCACATATGCAAAAGAAGGAGGATTCTAGAGACCAGACTTTTGAAAATTTGTTTTGCTTACTTATGTATACCTTGTATTTGGTATAGAGAAGAAACTGGATGGATGTCAACATCTCTCTCCAGAAATACTCTGAGAACAAATGGATGATCCGTTTTACCACCTGATCCTTGGGCCACTGTAAGCTTTAAACACAGAGCCATGCCTGGGATATATCTTATGACAAAGAGAACCAGATTCAGCTTATCCTGCCAAAGACCACTCAGGATTACCCAGAGAGTGATTCTCAACCTTGGCTGCCCATTAGAATCGTCTGGGGAACTTTTAAAGCCCAGGTTGCACAGCAGACCAATAAAACATGAATGTCTGGAGGGGGCCCCAGGCATCAGTAATTTTTTTAATGCCCCAGGTGATTCTAACGTGCAGCCAAGATGGAGAAATACTGGCCCAGGTCAATGGGCTCTGAATAGAAAGTATTAATGCCAGTGTTCACCTAACCCAGAGGGAAGAAAGGTAAGAAAGACTCCATGCTTCCTCCCAGACTCACGGATTTAACATGCCTCAAAGAAATCACCTAGGCATTCCTCACTTTCTTTGTCTTGTTTTTAAATCAATCACTTTGGCTGGAATAGGCCGTACCGCCAACAGTAACTTAGTGATTTAGGTAAGACTGCTCCTTAAGTGTGTGTTATAGCAAAACAGCTGGGGACAGGTCTAGGACAAGACTCTAGGTACAAACAAAAGATGAGCCAGAGGGAAGAATTTTCCTAAGGAGGAGTTAATTCCTGAGTCTAGGCTTGTAGGCTGACAAGTATTCTACAGTTAGAAAAAAAAAAATAGCTGTGGTGAATAGATTCACATGACTTGACTGCCTCCTCCCCCTACAGGGTTCATACCATATTCACTCGGCCAGAGGCTACTACATCAGTTGTCACCTACGAGTAAGGCTTGTCTCATTATTTGGAATTTCACACTGTCTGTATCGTAAATGCCCCACCCACTCACCAGGAAAGTAAATACTTATCAGCTAGTACCTAAAACACAGATGCCAAACCTCTAAAAATCTGAAAATGGATCACTCTCTTTTTCACTCCTAACCTGAGAATCCCTGTTTAGACATTACAACCAGCCAGTGCATTAGGAGAAACAGGTGGAAAGCATTCCAGGATATCTATTAAAGGGCCAACAGTCCTTCCTTAGCCGTAACAAATGTTCAAAAGGTAGGTAACCTGACTTGGCTCAGTGGACTAGTGCCCCGAAGAGCAAGTCCGGTGAGTGCTACAACTGCATGTCAAAATTAGGTGGTCTGCTTGCTGGCATTTTACTACTGAAACGGAATTTCCTGACCCTCACAACATTCAAGTGAGGCCGTCTTGACTATTTTAACAGTGTTAGCATTAAAAACAGGAATCTCTCTCTTCAGAGTGACTAAAAGCAAAACAGGTCATCCAAAAATCCATGTCTTGCATACCTTCATGTTAAGGTATTGGCAGAAGGCTCATTATCAGGAAAATATGGTTAGTATTCCAGTCCCCCCAAAATGGACTGCAAATGGCAGTTGAAAAAAACCCCTCAGGATCCAAACAAATGTTTCACATCATTAAAAGGAATTGGGTGCATTTTTAAAATCAACAGAAAGACTCCACTTCCACTGGCTACTCTTGCCAAACAGAAGCCAGTAGATAAAAGCACTAAACCCAAGTGTTCAGACACTGTTTGATGTGGGCAACAAAACCAAACATTAACATCTGAACACGACAAGGAGAACTGAGATACTGCAGCCTCTACATTTGGGTCTGGCTTTCCTTTGCTTGCTACAGAAAGCTACACTCTTTCTTCAGCCAAGTGCTCAGAGGTAGAGGAGCTGAAGCGAGTACAAAAAAGAATGGGGTGGGCAGTGGCTGAGGAATCCAGCCTCCTGCCCAAGGGGCTAGAGGGCAATCTTGGAATATGCTCAGTCTTTAATGGGAGGTAGAATATTCTATATTGACTTATCTGCCTTCATCAGACACCTTTTCCTCACACACATATATAAAATCAAAAACACAGAGCTGGCAACTCACAATATTGCAACTTGCAGCAAAAGCACACCTATCCCAACAGCTACTTGCAATCTAAATTCTATCTTATACCTCAGCTCGTCTCAGGTAGATGCAAGCCAAGTTTGGTATTTTGAGGTTCCTCCTTTTGCCAGGCTATTAACCATACATTTCACTATAACATCTACATCTCTGTCTCTAAAGAACAGCTGCACTAAGTGGGTGCAATGTGTTATAACATCTTTATAAATAGAAAGTGCAAGAAATAATTTTCTTAGCCGAAATATAAACAAAGCAACAAAATCATAGTAGGCCAAGATTTTGATTTTTAGAATCAATGATACAGCTAACAAAATGCTCTTAATGCTACCAAGGTCATAGTGGATGAGTAAATATATTTATAAACATATATTTATGAAAAAGATATTAAGAAAATAGCTAAACTTCTCACGAAAGTTATTTGCATGAACTATCTTTAGTATACCACTCTGTGTTCAATGCACATGCATATACAATTGAATTATATTAGTGTTATTTTTATTGGGCCAGTTTTCCAAAAAGAAAACAGGCTCATTATTTAAAACTTCAAGTTAAATGATTTAAAATCATTTTTGTAAAAATATTAGAAATACCATATAAATTCTATCTCTGCTATCTGACAGCCATTCTAGAGGTGGATTTCAGTCACACTCTTAGTGACCCCTGTTTTAGCATCTTGGCTTCCAGAGGAAACACATTTTAAGCTTTGTTCCCTGTGTAGTAATTCTGTTTTTGCAGTGGTTCGTAAAGAACCACCATAGTTAGGATTCTATTACTTTATAGGAAACTCAGTAGATCATCTTCGAATAAACATCTTTTAAACATCTTTAAACATCTACTTTAAGATGTAGCTAAAAGCAGAAATCTAAACCTTAAGGAATTTCTACTCAGGTTGTTGTGATTGGCTCGAAATAGTTTAGACTTGTGATGCTGAAAAGAATAAATATTTTGTCAATCCACAGGTTCCCTTTCTCCTGACTTGTTCTCTTTTGCAATTCAAGACCACAGTACTTAACTTTCATGGGAACCACCAGATGATTTCAAACCTCAGAGTCACAGAATCTAGAGGAGGGCCAAAGAGCTATAAAATACACTATGAGTGACATTTCCATAGATCAGCATAAGATTTCTCATTCCCTAGGAATACATTTTCAAAGGCTTTCTCTGTCACAAAGAGGAGACTCTGAGGTACATCAGAATGGAAATGTGGATCAAAAAGAAATTGTTAAGGCTCATTTATTTTTATTCATTAAAATTTGCCCCAATCTTTATATGATAAAATCTAATTAATCTTGATGCCTCAATGCCTCAGACATTCCATCCCTGGTTATCCAAATACAAATGTCAAAGTCTTCTTTTTCCCTTCCCAGCATTTTGCAGAGCCCTGAATTCTTCAACCCTGAGTACCCCCCCTTTTTTTTTTATTGATGCCTTAATAGTTTATAACAGTGGGGTTTTAGTTGTACATTTTTGTTTGTCCGTCACCATGTGGATGTAACCCTTCACCCCTTGTGCCCTCCCCCAACCCCCCTTCCCCTTGGTAACCACCAATCAGTTCTCTCTGTCCGTGTGTTCATTTATATTCCATGTATGAGTGAGTTAATGCAGTCTGAGTACCCCTTTTATTTCCGGTATTTGTCAAGTCTTGAGGCCTGACCTAGGAACAGATCTCTTTACTGTATGATAAATTGGGGATGACCAGCAAGAAGCCCTCACAGCTGATTCTCCAGGAATCCACTGCACATGGAATGGATAGATAATCCCAAACCTTTCTTCTCTTAGAAAGTTTTTTGATTTGGGGATGATTATTTTTAGAGCAGAATTCATTTAAAGTGCGTATTTCTTCTGAAGGCAGTAACAGTTTAACCACTATAAGCCAGCAGGAGCTTAACTAAAGCATCCTAAATCTGACAAATCTAATCAAAAATCATAAAACTTCAATTATCTGTTATTTTAGACAAGAGAGGCTGGTAGCAACTGCTGATTTTAAAGGATTAACAACACATAAAACTAGGCAATGGGTTTTCCCATATGAAAGATAATAAAAATGGGATGAACCTATTCATCTTCTAGCACAAAACTGCCAGAGGTGGTGTGGTGGCCGTAGAGATGCAACTAATATATGCAGACAAAACTTTCAATTATCTCAAAAATATGATCCATTTAGCCACTCAACAGAAAATCCTGTTGAAAGAGATTTAGTAGCCACATAAATTTCCCATACCACAGGAGTTTTCTCCTATTTGTAAACTTAAAATACAGCTGACATCTCTAATAAATCAAGTTCTGTAACAGGAAGCTTTTTACTCCCTCTGGAGTATTTCTGGCTCAGCGAGTACAGTTACTGTGGCTTCACAGAAAATGCTCACATTTTGGCAAATGCTCACAACTTGGAACTTGGAACAAAAGAAAAAGTGAAAATTTTGTTATAAGATAAATAAAACTCGGGGGTGGGTAACTGATGAAATCTGTTCCAGGTATTGGTCTCATTCTCCTTCTGGCTCCTTTACTGATCCATGAGAGTTATAACAAATGGTTTCTATGGCACAATCAACTGACCTAAATGAATGAACACAGGAGTCAAGACAAATCAAAAAACCTAATGCTGCCTACAACAGTTTAAAGATGGCCCCAAATCCTTGACATACCTTCCATCTGGTGGTCAGGTATTTCCTCTCTTGAATCTGGGCTGACCAGTGACTTCTTTGACCAATAGTGTATGGTGGTGACTCTATGATAGCTCTGGGCCGAGCTTTTAACAGGACTGGCACCTTCTGGTCAGTCTCTTGGAGGCCTGAGCTGCCATTTAATGTTTGACTACCCTGATGGAGAAACCCCATAAGAGTTCCTGAGACTCCAGAGAAGGAGAGGAAGCCTGCTGAGCCCAGTCTTCTAGCCCTCCCTGCCAAGGTGTCAGGCATGTGGGTACGGTCATCTTGGGCACTCCAGACCAGTCCAACCACCTGCTGACTACCACCAGGTGACCTCAGTCATCACCACAGGGAGCAAGAGAATTGCCTAGATGAGCCCTTTCTGAATTTCTGATTCACGTCACCAGATATATAAAATAGCTATCTTAAGTCACGAAAGTTTAGGATAGTTTGTTACATAGCAATAGATAATGCAATGCTCTTTCAACTTTTGCCTTGGTAGTAACTCATTCACCCACTCACAGTTAGATCTACCAAATGGGTGACTCCTCTGAATCAGTGGACAATATGCCCAGAAAATATTATTTACCATTCAACATTTGCTCAGAGATCAATTGCATTACTCTTCCAATTCTCTTATTCTAGAATTAAAAATTCACCAAAAGCAGTCCTCTTACTGGCTATTGTATATTCCAGTTCACCTCAACTCTTTATCAGTAAATAGAATCACTATGATGTAGTGGAGACAGTCTAGGCTTTGGAATCAGATTGGTAAATATCGGCTCTGCAATTTATCCATTGTGTAACCTTGGGCTCATCAGTTTCCTCACCTATAAAATGTGGTCTAATTATACCTACTAAAGACAACATCATCTATTAAGAGGGTCAACTCTAGTGTTAGTCTGCCTGGGTCAGCCTCTCTGTGTCTCAATTTCTTCTCTAAAGGGAGGGTAATAACAGGATCTACCCCAAGAGGACTGTCATGAGGATTAGATGAGTTAATCAATGTGAAGCATATGGAACTGGGCCTGGCACATAGTAAGTATCCCCCCCCAAAAATCAGCTCTTTTCAGTTCTTCTGTTATTACCTCATAGGATTATTTTGAGGATTAACTGTGATTAAGTCACTAAAGCACTTATTGCTGTCTCCTTGTTTTTGATCTTTTATCTCTTTAGTGCAAGTGCAGGCTTTTAAAAAGCATATATCCAGACTCCAATCAAGTGGGTTTAGGACTCTCAAGTACAGGAAGCCACATCTAAACTATGTTTAGAATTAATTTTGTTATACAAATTCCAAGCACATTGTCTAGTACCAAGAGGTACTTAGTATTTACTGAGTGGAACAGATTCTCCTGTATACTACCTGTCACTTAAGGTAAGTGATTTCACAGACTGGGAAACATTTCCCATGAGATACTTTGACTTTTGGCACTATGGATTAATTCAGATTCTAAGACTCACAGTATGTTAAATTGTTATTGGCCACATGAAATACTGCACGTACATCTCTTAACTGATGGTGAATTCTAGCCTCCTCAGCAGGACTTACTGAGTAGACATGAAAGAAGCAAGCATTAGAAAAGGTTTTTTTCATTAACTGCTTTGCCTTTATAACTTAGCTTTGTTGTTTAAAGCTTCCACTATTTGACCTAGTGGGCCTTTCTTAACTGTGTTAGGATGGGAGGTATTTGTTATATAGATAATGGGGAAGATGTGAGATAAATTTATTTATATAGGTACCCTCTGTGAAGATAATGTATATTTCAAGTAATATTTGCTTTCTAAGTCATTGCTGTTCCTCACAGTTGAGGGGAAAGATTGTCTGCCTACACAACAACACTGGCTTGCCTATACAGATGTCTTCCAGGTTCTGATATCACTGCTCCTATCAAGAGTTACATCCTTTGGAATGTAACTAAGTCAGGTGTTTCCAAGTACTCATAATAGCCAACTTTGGCTTGTCCTGAGCAAGAAAACCTACTTATTGCAAAGTAAAAAGACCGGCCCTGGGAAAAGCACCACATAAGAGTAAGAAGACTGAAAACTGAGAAAGAAACTAGAAAGCAAAGAAGGCAAAGCATAAGACTGATAATTACTAAAGAAGTCATATGGCAAACTCATTGTTTTTAGCGAATTCATATTTAAATGACATCTATTACTAAGACCTCACATAGAGCTGGATGCAGATTATTCACTGGGCTATCTAAATCCAATTTCTTTCACAAGTCCTATATCCCAGATAAATCAGAACCTCAAGTTAATCAGAAAAGCAACACTCCAAAATCTCAAGAGCCCACTATTACCAGTGGTCTAAGACAAGGCAGATTTAGCCTATGCCAATATTCTGGAATCTTATAGATGAGGATTATCTATCACTCTGAGGGTATATCATATAAAACTAACTAATATCCAACTTAGAAAAAGGCAACTTTAAGAATAAAATGCCTAGTGAAGAGGTGCCCTATCGGAGGCTAGGTCACTCATCCAAACTTTGTCTGTATTGGCAGAGCTCACAAGAAAGAATCAAACTCACTGTATTGGATCAGCATGGCCTAGAACACATGTCCAGATAAATGAATTTAACTCAGAAGTCCATGTATTGTTTCCAAATGGGGAGAAATTATATTTTCCTCTTGCAAGGAACTGTTTATTATCATCCTAACATTCTTCATTTTTCCCACATCTGGCATAAATAAGCTATTTGAACAATAAGAATAAACGTTCACAGCAAATTTATAATGGCCCAATATATATTTAGAGAATTACAAACAGTAACAGAAATTGGAAGATAGGTCTAAGAAGAATTTGAAATCCTCGGATGTTTCATTATGTTTTAAAATAGTCATTAAAAAAAAGGGACAATTTGGCTTTTTACTACTCCACATGGAACAGAGTGAGTTTACTTGAGGAAATTAAAATGAAGATTTATAGTACAGGGAAAGGGTAGAGGTTTCTAATCTAGAAAAACAGTACTTTGGATAAAAATCAAACCACTTATTCATAACAGAAATTAATTTTTTGTGTGTGAGGAAGATTAGCCCTGAGCTAACATCTGTTGCCAATTTTCATCTTTTTGCTGAGGAAGATCGGCCCTGGACTAACATCTGTGCCCATCTTCCTCTACTTTATATGTGGGACGCCTGCGACAGCATGGCTTGATAAGCGATGCATAGGTCTGTGCTGGGGATCCAAACCTGCGAACCCTAGGCCACTGAAGTGCTGCGCGAACTTAACCACTATGCCACCAGGCCAGCTCCCAGAAATTAATTTTTAATACTAGTGGGAATAAATTCATTCTGGCCATCATTATGTAAGCCAGTTCAAGTTAACTCAGAGGAATGGCAAAACTTATAGAAACAATTTTTTTACGTATTTTATGTAAACATGGTACTCATTTAACCCTACATTATTATGCATGGGAATTATTTTTAAAAATTACTGTTATATCTGTAACTACCGTCCTAAACTTTAATCTACCTGCACCTTCAAGGCAAGGACAAATCATAAGGCCTATTCTAAATGCTTTCCAAGCAATGGGGATCAGTAAGAAGGAGCACTAAGAGGGTTATGAGCAAAGGATCTAGAAAAAGATGGCAAACTCTTTCAAGAAACTGATGCATATATGGTAGGAATTTAAAACCTCAACCCAACTATTGTAAAGGCAAAATGGCAGGAGTGACAAATTTGGGGGGCAATTCTTTCAAATAGAAATCTGGAGTTGGCAAACTTTTCTGTCAAGTGCCAGATAGTAAATATTTTCAGGGTTTGCAGGCCATGTGGTCTCTGTCACAAGTACTCATTTTGCCATTGGAGTAGAAAGTAGCCATAAACACCACCTAAATGAATAGGTGTGGCCCTATTCCACTGTCATTTTCTTTACACAAACAAGTGGCCTCAGGATTTGGCCTGAGGGCTGTAGTTTGACGAACCCTGATCTAATTCATAAGTCCTAGGGATATATTTTGCTAAGGAGCATCCTCTCAAACTTAGGGATTTATCCGACTTAATTACTCGTCCCTTTTCTAAATCTCAGCAACTGAAATGGTTCAATATTTTGCACTCTTTCCCATATGGCATAAGTAAAGAGCCCCATTTTCAAAGACTGAGTTCAATAAAGACTTATCTATTATTCCTTGAACTAATAAGTACACAGGTAAGAAGGGAGTTTGAAGAAGAGAAAAAAATCACATCTGTTGTATCTGAAAAAAGAAAAACTTCCAGGATTCCAACTCCTTCCTGACTAAATGCCTTTCCACTGTGATTAAGAAGACTTTTGTCTTTGTTGGATTTAAATTCCTTCCCATTACCCATTGCTTTCATTTCTTTAAATTAGATCTTCTAGTCAAACAAAACGTAGTTTTTTACCAGTTGAAAGAAATAAAATTAGTGTCAAGTAACACCAAAAACTTTTTAAAAGTTATTTCTTGACCAAAGACTATTCAACTATTAAGGATGAAGTTCACTATTTCACTCTTCTACCAGACCACTTCCAACCAAGACCAGATTTCAACTCTGAAGTTAGGAGGAAAATGGTTTATTTCTATTGTCATATCATCTTTGGGAAACCCTGTTTCACTGATGCAGAGGAATCTAGAAACATTAAAAAATACTAAAAAACAAAATAACAAGAAAACTTTCCTTAATCTCTATCTCCCTTCTTTTCCATTCTTTATCCTTTAGGAACTAATTTATTTTTACGTATTCAAAATTAGATTCAACTCTCTGGTATAATGAAATGGGGTGGGGGTATTTTGCAACTTACGTAAAATAAAACTCAACTCAGCTCAGAGGTAAATATGGTTCTGAGTAAAGAGAGAACAAGTCATTAGAAAGAGCCCTTGTGCCTAAGTACACTGTTTCTGTTCATGCCAATGCTGTATTTTATACTGGTATCAGAGTTCAGAGAGACTAAAAGGTACCTCTTAGAATGAAAGTAGATTAATATATTGCCATCTCTCTTCTTTTGCTGAGAATATTGGGTAGTTCCTTTGCTAGTAAATGCCACTCAATGAATGAAAATGGTCCCAGTGTTTCCTATTTCATGGCATTAAAGTACTTAATGATGATTTAGCTCTCATTGCTAATGCAGTTCCCTTCACAAGGTGACATGTGCAAGTTAAGATTTGGTAATGACTTTTCAGCATTAGCTAAAGTCCACTTAGTACATCCTTAAGAGAGGTATCCTCTGTGCACACACCAATAACTATTCATTAATGTAGATAGAACGCGACTAACTCCTATGACCTACCGTGATGTTAGCTAAGAACTAGGACAATGTCACAGTGAACCTGGAGAAGAATCTTGGATAGTTATTTAGAATAATAATATCTCATCTAACTAAAATGGGGAAATTGCTTTCAGAAACTTTAACTTGTTGAAAAGCTAGCCTGGCTTGAATCTTCATGAATTGCATCGCTCTGGGCAGGCCAATTAAGAGGAGAGAACCAGCAAACAGAATTGTGCTGATGTGGTCCTAGATGACCGGGTAGCACTCTATTCACAGTATCAATATAGCAAAAACCCATTAGAAGTGAATGAAAAGGGAGGGGGAACCCAGCAAACACTCACAGCATTTTCACATCTCTTAGACAGTCCCTACTTCATTTAAAATGTTTGTTGCTAACCCTGGATGGAGCACTGACAAATGCTGCAAAGTTTCTCTTTACAGATACTGCACTTCACCTTCACAATTTGGTAACAGTTTAAAAAGCTCTATTTTCTCACATAAAAATCTAAGAAACTAACAAAGCAATACAGAACTTTCCAGTATACTACTTCCCAAAAGTAGGATGGACTTAAAATTTTTTGGTAGGCTTAAAAGCTCCATCTAAAGCAGCATATTCTGTACTTCTCACCTCCCTGCCTATTTAGTAATGGCAAAATCTGTCCATTGAAAGCCTCGATTATCAAATGTTTCCCTAAAGGTTTTAGTCTAATTTCAATTCCACTTTTTCTATGCCACAGAATATAGCTGGTCCCTAAGATGGTCCTAGGTGACAGTTTTTATTCTATCATATTGTTGCCCAACTAAAGAGGAGAATGCCCCAGTCTGTTTCTGAAAGACAAAATAACAGCTTTAACACTATGTTTAAGGGTAGGTTCTTATCAAATGGTAACATCATTACATTCCTATTAAAATATGCATTATGTTTTTCCAGAAGAGAAAATAACCATTCTGAAGTGACACGGTGCAGCCGTATGTATATGGACAATTCTCAGATTGCTTAAGAGTGACCCTTTGCATTCTAACTTCTCATCATCAAAGAAATGCCATTCTTTCCTACCCACCTTTCCACATACCACAAAGCACTCTCAGGAAGGGAGCTCACTGCTAACATTCTCACAAATGGCTCACCAGCGCAGGCATGACCAGCCCCTCTCCCAAATCTCTTTTACAATCACCTATGCCTCTGCACCAAAACAATTTCTTAAACCACTACATATTTAAATACTCTTTAAAAAATTAGAGATGAAGAGAAGCTAGAGATTTTTCTCTTTTCTATTTGCACTGTAACTTGTAAGCACCTACTTGCCTGCATCCTTTAATAATCCTCCTTCATTCTCTGCATGCAAAACAGGGCATCCAAAGCTCTACATGTTTGGTAAATTCTTTCTGACTCTCAGTGCTGGATTAAGAATCTCAGAAATACCCAGAATTACCAAAAAGGTCCCTTGAAGTTTTAAAAATCTTAGGAATGATTAAGTAACCAAACCTGATCAAAACTGATCCCTTGATCAATTTATTGCCACATGATTGTGTATGATGTTTTCTGGTAAATGCCCTGTAGTATATTATTAAAAAGCAAAGCTCTTGGAGTCATCAGCAATTGGCTGATGGTTAGTTTATGAATTACCAGGTTTGCAGAGGTGAGACATGGATTTAGTGAGGTTCTTCTATTGGACTGAAAATATAAACTATTACATACATAGAAGGAAATGGAATTGTGGTTGCAATAAGAACCATAGTGTTGAATTTCTTCAACCACAATATTGCAGAAAAAATGTGTTTAAAACTTCATATAAAAGTTATCAAACATGGAGACCTGTGGATTTAAAAACACAATCCAGGCCCCTTTCACTGGAAAGTGACATTTTTGATGTATAATATTGCTGTTATGTGAAACTAGGAGCCGAAGAGACTGGATGAAACTTTGGTAGTCAGCCTAACACATTAATTCATCTGGACTAAAGCCATTTCCTAACACCCAAAGTTCTGTGAGCACTATGATTGACAAACACCAATCAGGAAGTTGCAGTACTGCTCTGTGCTGTTTGACATTTGCAAAACAAAAACACTTCCTTCCCTGCTCCCCTCTTCCTCAACACAACACTCAAGCTCCTAAATGTAGCAGTACCTACTGCAAACACTTTGCTGCTCATTTCACTTCCAGTTGCCTAAAGTGCTTCAGGTGATGCTGCCCACTAGACTACTGCTCCAAGATGGCTGCCTACACGAAACAATCAGGCAAATGTCAGATGCCTAGACAGGGCAAAGACAAGATCTAACCTTCCAAAACAATGAGAACCACCAAGATTCTTTTTTCTTCTTCTTGAAATGTGAAACTGCATGATCTGGCAGGGAAGGAAGAGTAGAAATTCCTCCTCCTCATCACCATCATGATGACTTCCTTCTCTCTGTGTCTGGCTGGTTCAGATGACCAAGGCTCCTGCTGCATTTTTAGATCTGGGCAATTACAGCCACCAGGATGGTATGGACCAAAGTACAGTGTTCAAACATGACCGGTAGATAAATGACCATTTATCATTGTTCTGTTAAAAAATTTTTTTCTTATAAAGTTAACAAACCAAGGCTATTGATCCCTGAATTAGAAAGTTAATTTGCTTGATTATTTTCCAAAGTGTGAGGTGGGAAGGAGGAGGGGAAGAGCCTTTAGTGCCTTTGTGTATGTTGCTGATCCTCTAGTTTGGCAACATCTTGGGAGCATCTTCTGATCTAGCGATGTGGCATTTTGTGAATCTAAGTACCAGCCCACGGCCCTGCTGCTGGCTGCTTACGGCCCAAAGGGGAAGAGGGTGTGCCCCCTCCCCCTCAATGTTTCAATCTGGCCCAGTGGTGGACACAGAGCCCTGGGCAGTTTCCCCAGGAGCAACTGTCTCTTCTTGTGAAGGTGACTCTTCCTCGGCCTGTCCTCGAGATGTGACAGTTGTTTCAGGAGAGATGCTATGAGGCCCCTCCAGGGGTATACAGCCAGGGTGGTTTTTGCGAAAGTGCTGATTCAAGATGGCCTGGAAGGGGAAACTTTTGCCACAAACATGACAGTGAAAGGGCTTGTTGCCTGTGTGCTTGCGGATATGATACTCCAGCTGGTCTTTCCGGGTGTACTTCTTGCCACACATGCGGCAGACGAATGGTGTGATCCCCATGTGCAGGCGCATGTGGCGGTCCAGGCTCCCCTTCTGGTTGAAAGATTTGGCGCAATAGATGCAGGTGAGACGGGGGTTGTACCGGAACCATCGCTCAGATACTTCCTGCTCTCGGAGATACTCCACATAGCCACTTACTCCCATCATTGCTGACTCTTCTACCTGTGCCAGGTGAGGAAAATAAGCGAGAAAGAACATATACTACTAAGTATACATATTAAAAGAAATCAAATCTATTTTTACCTCTGTTACTAAGCTATATGCTTATTTTTGGTAGAGATCCAAACAGGAAATTAATTACTACCAAAAAGTAAAGATGTTATCATAATAACTGAAAAAAAAAATCTGAGAACACTATTCCATTACCATAAAAGAGCAAGACAAACTGCATGCTCATTAACCCCCTGCTGAATATTCTATTTTACAGTGTTAGGAGAATCTGAGTTCACTCATACATCCTCTTGGACTCTAACTGGCAATTATATTCTAGACAATCAGGTAGTACTTAGGCAGTGCTGGTGCAATAGAACTGTCTATGATGATGGAAATGTTGATAATCTTCACCATCTAATACAGTAGCCACCAGCCACACATGGCTATTAAGCATTTGTAATATGGCTAGTGCAACTCGGGAAATGAATTTTTAATTTTAATTGCTTTCAATTAATTAAAATTTAAATAGCCACATGTGACACAGCTAATGGCTTCTATATCTTACAGTACAGAATACATTACGGCAAGCACATTATAAATTACATTTATGGCATTATCATGAATACCAAAATTTGATCCAGCAGTAACCAGCTTTATAAAAATGTATACAATTTGTAGGAGATAGTATTCCTTTTTGCCCAAAGTATTTTAGTACCATACCAACATATTATCTTCATCCTAAAGACTATCTAAAGTTGAACTGACCTCAGAGCAAACTGGCAGAAGAGCTGAGAAAGGAAACTAGACCTAGATGTGAATCTACTAACTTAGTTATTCCTTCCTATAACCTTTTCACAAATTGATCCTCAGTAAGTATTTACTGGCTGACTATCGTCCACCAAATACAATGACAGATACCACAGCGAAAGAAGTACAAGACTTAGTTCCTGATTTTGCCTTCTGAACAAAAAAGATAAAACTTCTGTGCAAAAAAAAGACAAAACAAAGAGAAACAGAGGAAATACATTTCTTAATAACTAATTCACTTTCCAAACTGCTTATACTAAAGGTAAGTGTCCTTGACATACAGTGCACAGATATATTATCATCTAATTTTATATACCTATTATTTGTAGTGGTTTTGAATTGATTTAAACAAATTATTAAAAGTAAAAAGAATAATCTGTGATTTATATATTATTTCTCCAATCTCTTTGCCTATAAAATATCCCCCCCAAGTTAAATTTCTCACATTGTGATAACAAATTTACTTAGGACATTAAAAAAAGGCAATTATTATAAAAGCAGCATTACAACTCTGCTGTTGTTAATTAGATAACTAACCCTTTAAGTTATTGCAAAATAAATGCTTTCCTTTTCTCTCTGATTTACTTTCTTTCTTTATGAAGGTCAAATGATACATATTTTTAAACTTTTTATTAAAAATTTTAGACAGAATAGAATGTTGAATCCCCATCACCTAACAATTATCAATTCATGGACAATTCTGGTTTTTCTTTACCCTCACCTATTTCTCTTCTTTCTCATAATATTTTTGAAGAAAAATCCCAGAAATAATTTCATCCATAAATATTCTAGTATGTATCTCTAAAAGATGAGAATTTTCTTATTATAATCAAAATACCACTATTACACCTAAAAAATAACAGTAATTCCTTAATATCAATTAAATAAGATCTTAATTGGTTTTACCTAACCTGAACATTAACAATCTAAATGTCAAAGTATTTAATATATGAAATAAACATGGGTTCTTCCTATCTGAAAGCTGGGAGGGAGTAGAAACAATATATTCCTTTAAATGAGTAATTTTAAAATCTTGGATTTACAAATGCTTTTCATTCAAAATTCTGTATTAAAATATCACTATTCAGAAATTACTGATTTTATTTAGCTTGCTGACTTCTGAAGTCATTATATGTATATTTATGTAGTATAAAACATATATGTGTTATATACATAATGTTTTGAGCAAAAAGCTTATATATGTATATAAGCATTTTAAATATGTAGGAGGGAATTATATATGTGCAGCAGAGGCTAAAGTACCAATGGAAAGAGGAGAAAATGTAAAAGTTGACTCTGGATTAACTGGAGATTTATCTAATTAGCAATTAATTTGTGCCCTTTTCTTGAATTTCTAAAAACGTGTTTTGTCTCCTTTCACATGTTAGCTGACAATGCTCTTCAGCTTTCCCACTAGAACCACGCAGTTCTCAGCAGGTTTGGGAAGCAGTATGTGGAGTCAAGTGTTGAACAGTAAGACTGAGGTTTCAGATGACTGCCAAATTGTTTTATATAACATTTCTTCCTCCTCCATTTTCTTGGATAATCAAAACTGAACTCACATAAAGAATGAGGGATGATCACACTAAAAGGTCCTGTGTAACCACAGACAAAGGACAGAATAACTTCTCTGAGGCTTAGTTTTCCCATCCATAAAATGAAAATGTTTGCATATGCTTTGCCAGCTCCATTGGATTCTCATGAGAATCAAACATGGTAAGAGTACCTTGAAATATTCTGAATGCATGTTATTATACTGTGTAGCAATTAAGGGTGCTGGAACCCGGGTTCAAATCTGCGTCCTACTTATTGTGTGACCTCGAGCAAGTTATTTAACTACTCTATGCGTCCGTTTCTTCATCTGTAAAATGAATATAGTAATAGCGTCTAACTCATAGGTTGCTATAAGCATTGAGTGAGTTAATAAAGTGCTTAATGTAGCTCAATAAATGTTAGCTATTATTAAACATTACAAACTCACAACACTATTCATAATGTTGACGGTACCAATTCCTTAAAAAAACCTGCCTAACCTTAAGGAGAGTAATGTCATACCAGCATTGTCCACAAGCAGAAAGTAAACGTATTTTAGTTATCCATGATGAACTACAATCACAAAACTCACACATTATGATCAATCTCACCTAAAAAATTATTGCAGTAAAGTTATAATAAAAGAGCAAAATAAATGAGCATAAAATGTAGATTAGGTCCTTGTCAAAGGCAAAAATATATCTTTGGTAGTTTTATTCTATTGAACTTTAAAAAAAAGCAAGAACAAAAATGGCTGCCTCCTGGTTCTCTCTGTCACTAAGAGGTAGATCATTTCACTCCAACTTGGCAATTCCCTACTCGACTGTAAACTCTGTAAGCACAGGGACATTCCACACTGCAGAATATCCCAGAACTTGATCAGTGCCTGGTTGTAGTAGGTGTTCAATAACTATTTTTTAACGAATTATTCCATATAAATAAATTCCATCTAAATGAATGATTTCCATATTTTCTAAAACAAATACCGCTCTAGATTCTTGATGTGGCCTCTAAAGCCATCTACTACCATCCTAATCTTCAATTACTAATCAGAGACTCAAAAAATTGAAGGGACTTCAAAAATCATCTGATTTGGTTCATCAACTTTATTTAAAAATCTCCCAAACTGGGGATTCCACAGACAACTAAATAATCCCCTATTTAGTAGGTGCCTCTTTATTGGGCATCTAATAAGCAACCTTAGTTACTCAGAATTACCTAGAGGTAAACAGCTCCTACTTACTGGGCACCTGATAAGACACCGTCATATACAAAGATTAGAAAATGTGCACTCTGCTCTCAAGGAGATTTCAATCTAGAAGGAGACACAAAATTAATGCAAATAAAAAAAGAATAATTTATAAGTCAGTAAAGAGTTAGGAAAAATTATATCATTCATCTGGAAATGCTACAGTGGTGTAAGAAGGAGAGATCAAAGAGGACTGGGCTAGTTAAGGCAGATGGACTGGGAGCTGGGCCTTGGGTGGACCCAGACACCTGGGAAGAACAGGGCATCCCAGGCTTAAGGTGCAAAGAGAGGAAAGTGTGATGTGGTTCTGACACACAGAGAAAGTCTGCCTGTCTGGGACAGACAGTGAATGCTGATGAATGGTGGGAAAAGCTGAGTTAGAAATATTATAAATTACTTGGAAAATCAGGCCAAGTATTTCAATTTTCATGTGGTAGAAAAAAAAAAAAAAAGCCACAGAATGTTTTTAAGTAAAGAAATGACCTTAGTAGTCTGTTCCAGTTTAATCACCCTTATAACCAGGAAGCTCTTCAAGTTTACCAAAATTTGTTCTTCCTGTAATGTAAGTCCATGTCCTGTTTTGGGTCTCTGTGGCAGGTAAAAAATAACTGGTGAGTAGACTCACCAAAATAAACTTTCATACACATTAAGGCATATATTAACTCATCTCTTAATATCATCTCCAGACAATAATACTCATCTCCTATTTCTTTACAGCCTCTACCTTCTGCTTCAGTTAGGTAAAGACCCTTGTAGAATTCCAATTTTTATCCCCATCTCGTCTACATATGGAATAAGTTCTCTCTAACTACTTCTTTAAAAACTGCATTTAAACTTTCCTGAAAACACTTTCCTTAAGTAGATATTGATTACAGTAATTGCCTTTTAAGCACTCCTATTCCCACAACACTGTTACTGAAGTCTATATGGTCTTATTTGTACGTGTATTGTGTATTTATTAGTCTGTCTTATTCTCTCATTAAGTTGTAAGGTCTGTCTCACTGCTGTATTTACTTGCATAATAGTCACTTTCACATAATCATCACATCCTATTGGAGAGATGAGGAGAAAAAGGGCCTTAATTATACGAGCAAATTCACTTTTTCTCCAAGCTCCTGACATTTTCTCTAACATCTTATTAAAAATAAAAAGTTCTCTTGTAATAATTACAATTTCTTTTCTGGTACTGAAAAACCAGCATGATAATATGCAAATAAATACAGTTGGTAACAACATCTTGCTGCTGTTACTATGCTATGTACACAATGAACATCCAATGGTTTAGCTAAAAATTAAAATACTATCAGTATAATTCAGAAGCTAAAAATAATTAGCTATGTAATCTTAATCCACCAGTGTTTCCTTTTAAAGGGCAAAAGTGTTTACAACTTATTATGTTCTACTTGGTGAGTTCACCATCTTTTTAAAAGTCAATCTTCAGTGATAGAGACCTGTGAGAAAAAACAAACAAAAACATCAACCAACTATTTATACTACTTGCTAAGGAGAGCTGCAAAGAAAACAGAAGACATCATTCCTATCCTTTTTAGAACTTTTTTGTCTAGTGAAAGATTCAGGAAGAAAATAAATGAAAAGATACAAGCATACAAAAAAGCAAACACATAAGCAATTTGTTTAAAAACATATAATACTACATAAATTAGTAGTTATGTAGTATCATATACCTACACATGTATATAGAATTAGACTCTCTCCATCCCAGGTCCTAAATTACCTGCATGTAGTTTTCAGGGGTTATTTCTATTACTCTCAGGACTACAGACTGGATTCTACAATTAGGAAAGAGTTCCACAGTCTTTTTCTACTTCCCAAACTCCGCTGATACCAAAAGTGTATTTCCTGCATGCCCACAATCAAGAATAAAAAAAGTAATCAAATAAAATATTTATTTAACAGGGCCACTGTTACCTCTCCTACATCTTCATCTTTCCTTTCTTATTCATTACATTCTATTCACACACAGTGGCAATTTCTTCAACCACCAGAGCAATCCTAAATCCACAACTACATACCTGGGAGCTGGGTTGCTTAGGCTCATCCATTCTCC
The DNA here is from genome assembly GCA_031878705.1 of Tapirus indicus. Lineage (NCBI taxonomy): Eukaryota > Metazoa > Chordata > Mammalia > Perissodactyla > Tapiridae > Tapirus > Tapirus indicus. Next base: position 85,276,454 of record CM062922.1, read on the forward strand.
CAGGAGACTCACTTCTGGCTCTGTGTCTCTCGGTCAAGGGAACAACACTGCCGGAAGGGCTAAATCTGTTGGAAGAGGAACAAAAAGGGGACTAACAGAAAAGGAACTTAACAAATGGTGGTCTACCCTTCTTATCCCCTGGCTGAGGAAGGGGGAACAAACTGAACAACAGATTACTTAAGAAATATTTTCATAGAATCAATATAGGATCTGATTTGGAATAAGAAAGGCTTGCCCTAGTAAATTTAAGAAATATAAAATGACATTGCAGATAGACTAAATAAAACCTTCTATCCTTATGTAAGTACTGGGAGACCATAAAAGAATAAATTAAAACTGGATCTATAATTTTGTTTCTTCTATGTAACTATTAGGGTTTTGGTTGTTCCTAGCCCCATGATAACTTGTTACATATTTCAGACTGTTGAAACAGATGATGAAAATTCAAAATCTCTGCATTTAAGCTATTACTTCTGATACAGTTCTAACATAAGAGGACAACAGAACTAACAGGGGGACAATAAGTATTGTGCTCAAGAATATTTTAACCATTAAGGACACAAGAAGTAAAACAATCAAGATCACCTGACAGAGATACAGTATATACTCTGTGAATTTCTGTGATACATATATCTCTCAAGGTCAGGTGTGAACCAGAGTAAAAGCTTCCATAGTTTTCATTGCTCATGCAGTCAATTTTAATATATTTTTAAGAGGGGAAAAGAACAAATATTACCGATCTAAGTTGGTAATATTCTCTCCTTCAGTTTACTTAGATTAAAACTATTATTATTTCCACCAAAAAGAAATGTTCTAACAACTGCAATGTATTAGAAAGAGAAAAGTGAGGCACAGGGCACAGGAGCACTGGTGGAAAAAAGATTCTCAGGCTTGTGGTAGCAGCAGTCATCGATGAAAGAAAACAGGGAAGCTAGCATCAAATGACAAGTGAAAAAAGGAATGAAAAACATCCAAAAAGCTTTTCCTTGGAATTACAGTAAATTCCTTTAAATTACACTAATTTAAAAAGAACAATCACTGCTGGTACCATACTTCCTCTAATTTTGTAAGCGAAGGCAAAGAAAAGCAAGCAGTGCTACAAGGGAAAGTGCGACTCCCAGGGGCCACCTAGCTGTGTGATAACATACCAAGGAAGGGCAATGCTGCCAGATTCCCAGCTGATGATCAGCTCCCTGCCTGGAATTCTGAGGAAGCCCTGGCGATTACTGACCCTAGTGTGGCTGCAGATGCTATTCTGATTCATGGAAGTATCTAACTTTACCATAGTTCTCACAACACTGTGAATACTTCACGACTAGGAGCTTCCTGCTTTAAAAAAATAAGAATGCAAGTCTTTGGGCACACCTCCAGTTTCCCCAACATCAACTTATTTTGGCTAAGAACATCAAGTAAGGAAGATGCTCTCTGTACCACACAGAGGGCCCACTTTAGTGATGGCTGCACAACAGCCATTAGATGGGCAAACAAAACTAAACTTACCTGTCAATTTCACTGCTTGTTGGCCGAGCCACCTTGGCTCCTGAAGATCCTAAAGTGTAATTTTCCTGTCCTACAGAACCATGGCCAGTGGTGTCAATCACCATGGCTGTGACTTCCTCTGCACTACTCCCATCTTCTCCAGAAGGCTGATTCTCAGGCCCAAGCCACTCCTCCAGATTTTCAGTTTTGATGTGGACTGCTCCAAGAACCCTCACTTCATCATCACTCCGGGCTCCTCGGTCTGCTACTCCTGTCTCCACGTACCACTGTCCTGCTCGGTTGATCCGAAGAATGGGCTCCCGGCTTTCTACATCAGAACTCTGTTCAATTATCTGAGGGCTGGTGGACTCCTCAGGAGGACTGAGCTCCCTGATATCCAGCACAGCACTAACCTGACCTCGCCGGTTTCCCTTTGGGGTGTTATGTCGTGGGCTAAGGGAGCGGTTTAGATTTGGTGTGACCCTGTGAGATTCTGGAGGTCTCTCTGGATGCTTTGTCCTCGTTTGACTTAATTCTGCTTCAACCTCAGCCACATTAATTTTGAAATGAATGCCCTCCAGGATCTGCGTACATTTGTCTATAATATGCTGCATCTGCAGAAAACTGGCAGCTGTCAGGTAGCTGATGATATCTGCCAGTTGTAGGCATATCCGCCCTGTATAACAGAAAGAAAGGAGCTGTTCAAAAACAGTAGGGTTCTTGATGACTGAAATGGAGACAGTACTCATCTCATTCAAGGACATGTGATCTCGGAAATAGGGGGAGCTGGCAGCTAGTACCACTTTGTGAGCGCGAAACGCTTGTCCTTGCACATTGACCACGATATCACAGAGACGGCCCTGCATACGCAGCTGGTTTAGATGGCTCAGGACAGAGTTGCTGAAGTCAGGGATCTCCAGCTGTATGTTCCCTCCTTTCTCCATGGTTGTGCCTGAGGGTGTAGGCAGGCATTCAACCCTGCTGAAAGAGGAAACCATATTCCCATTAATAATTATAATTTCACTCCCGTCATGCTTTCCAATTCAAACATATTTAAAAATATTATTGGGTAAAATTTCAAAATCTCCAAGCAAAAAGAGATATCTTCCTTATGTTTAGATGTGGAAAAAAAATACCAACAGGTTTTTCAGTTTAGGTTTCACAGCAAGACACTGTTAAAACCAAAAAGTGATTGTTAGACTTCTAAAATTCAAGCTATGCCCATACTTTCCTTACTATTAAGCTATGCAACAACAAAACACAAGTTCAACAGAATAGAGGGGAAAAAGCTGTTGTGATGGGTTTTTTTTAAAGTGTACATCATAAGGTATTTGCACACTGAATAACATCCTGTGACAACTTCTCTTTGGAGGAGTAAAGAAATAAGCTTTTTGAATAAATGTAATTATACTCCGATGGGTTGGTTAGATATCCTTCTTCTTAATATTTTACTACATGCTCCATGAGTTATATTTATTATTTTATAAAGTGACTAATATCCCACATGAATGTAAGCCAGTATTTCTAAGCTTAAGAATCAGAGCCCCCACAGAAAGGCTTTGGGTTCAGAAGTCTGAGGCAAACTATAGGTTAGGAAAAATGCCACAGCTGTGTCAGGACCTAATCAAGATGGAGAGAACTGGAAGAAGTTCACCCTTACAATTAGGAAAGGGTAGATACATCTGCCTCTATCTAAGTTCAAAGTCGGGAATTTCAGGGTGGTGGTGATACTTTGATTCTGAAATTTAGTTCCCTAAAGCTGGTAAGAAATTGAGCATTTACCAAATACGGCCAATAATTTTACACTAAAAGATTTTTAAAAACTAGCTAAAACACTAAGCCATAACTTCATCTGACAGCCTTCAGTGGTTGAAAGTACTAGTCTGTATAAATCCCAACAGAAAGACATTGACTCGAGTCCAATGTGTTTCCACTTATCTGTAAATTTATAAGACAGTGTTACCTAGGACCTGCAACTTCAGGAACTTATCCTGACAAGCTCACAATATTGCCATGCATTTACAACACACTCATCAGTAAATAGGGAAGTGTATACACTGCTTTCAAGAACCAACTTTAGCCAATCTGACCTTTTTCCAAACCGTTTTTGTTTGTTTTGAAACTTTTAATCCAATAAGAGCCTCTGTCGATGCCATCATGAATTCAGATGTGTTTATTTTGGAGCCTACACCAGCGCCTTTTTTGTTTGCTCTCTCCGGCAATTCCCCAGTGAAAAGGAAGCCCCTGGAGTAAGGTCTTTACCGTCGGCACTGGAGGGGTGAGAGCTGTAAGAGGGAGAATCGGGAACGGCATGGGGTTGGCCACTCCGGTACTTGAACGGCTTTCGTCTGCGTTAGGAAGCGTGGGGAGCGGGGAACTGGCCGAGGGGGGAAATGTCACCGAGGCACGAGGGAGCCGGGAGCAAGGCGCTGGGCCAGGAACCGAGTAGTCAGGTGAAGGTAAAGGACCGGGAGGGGGCGGCGCCCCGGGACCGGGTCCAGGCGGTAGGCGTAGGCGGGCGGGGAGCTGCCCGGAGGTGGGTGTGTGTATCTGGGTGTGTCCGGGCTGCGGTGGGGGAGGGGGCCGCCCATCCCGGGGTCCTGAGGGAGGGGCCGGCGAGGGGGCGGGTCCGGCAGCTGAGCACGGCCCGGGGCCAAGGGGGTGGAAGGTCTCCGGGTGCCTTGAGGGGGTCTGAAGGGAAGTGGCTGAGCGCCCCAGGAGCAGGCTGCGGCGGAGACCCGGCAAGGCGGCCCCGGTGAAGGGCTGCGGGACTGGCGTGCGGGGCCCGAGCCCAGGCAAGGAACAGCACCTACCTCCGGGGGTGGAAATGGGCCGGAATGGGCCGGAACACCGTCCCGGAAGTGAAACCCCCCACTCCCTCCCCCGGAGCGGGCGACGTGCCGGAAGGAAATCACTCACCCTTACACCGCCCCCCTTCCCCCCCCCCCGCCCCAGCGCTTTCCGTCCCTCGCGCCCCCTCCCCTCTTCCTTCTTAGTTGGTAGGAGGGCGGGAGCCCTGCGTCACGCGGGCGATCGTGTCCCCGCCCACAATGGCGGGGTGGGGGGGGCCCAAGGGGCGGGCTTAGAAAAGGGAAGGAGGTGTGGCTGGAGACGGGGGCGGAGACTGAGGGAGAAAAGGGGGAGGGTTGAAGCAGGCGGTAGCGGGGAGAGTGCGTCATGACGTCATGCAAAAGAGTCTTTATATACGGGCGCCTGGACGCTATCTTAGTCTTTCGAGGCTTGGAGTCGCTGGTGGGTATGTGCGTCTTCATTTTGCGTTTGTTAAATGGGTTCTTAGTTCGAGGCCTGCAGCCCTTGGATGTCAAAGGCATCTTAAACTGGCTGGCATTTCTAGGTCAGTCGCAAGCCTTTGCAGGGCTCACAGACGTAGATGGCGTTGGATTGCACGCTGGGTGGTGGCGCGACCTAAACTGCTGTGGTGGTTGGGGCGGAACTGCGGAAGAATCTCGGCTCGCGTGCCTTGCCTCTGATGAAGCCTGTGTTGGTAGGGACATCTGAGACTGTTGATGAATGCCAACAGCTCTGATGGCGGTGCATGCCGAGTCACCCCAGTAGGCCTTTGTTAATGACTTCGGCCGCTTGCTCTCGGGAAGGCCAGTGGATGGGGGAGACCACGTGTTCTCTAAATGGCTGCATTCCGCAGTACACCATAATTGCCGTCAGTAGTTTTTACCTTTACCTTTGTGCAGTGCTCTCTTCATGACATCTTAATGATGGACTGGCTTGGGGACAGGGCCACCCAAAATGGCTGACTCTCCATCTAAGATGGCTGAATTCCCGCCAGAGCACTTGCAGCAGCCACATCACTCCCAGTAAACTGAAACCTAGGCGGGAAACAAACATCGCCAAGAGACTTTCCACCCGGACTTTCCCAAAACCCTCCTGCTGACCAATCATGATCGGCAACACCCTGCCTGTACCCAGTAAAAACCCCTGTTATTTTGCCTAGGGCGCGACTGGCGCGACATCCTCGACTCCCCCTTTGAGTCGGGGAACCTCGCCCGAGGGTGCTTGCAATAAACTCGCCTCGCTGCCATTCTGCCTTGTGGTCTCTGCTTGTCTGCCGGTGGTTACACGCTCCGACACCTGACATTTGGTGCCGAAACCCGGGAGGAGATCGAGCCCCTGCTCCGGCACGGAGGCTCTCTCCTGATCGAGCCAGGACCATCCTTCCAAGGACTGTGGTGAGTGTTCCCTGATCCCCGCGCCTCCTCCTCCGGCACGCCCTGCCCTAATCGCGGCCGCGCCAGGGCGGACCCCTCCGGCCACCTGCTGGCCTCAAACTGCTCCAAGGAATCGGGAGACGTCCTTGTTCCGCGGTAGCTGTCTTTTTCCTGACCGCAGCCCAACGAATGGACGAGGGGGCACTCTTCTCCACACTTTGGGCCAATAAGGCGGGGTGACCATGGGAACCTCCCAATCTAAATTCGACCCTAAAACGCCCCTGGGGTGCTTGCTGGCCAATTTAAAAACTCTGCGTTTAGATCAAGATCTAAGGAAAAATCGTTTAATTCATTATTGTACCGTGGCCTGGCCACAATACCAATTGGACAATCAGTCTCAGTGGCCTCCAGAGGGCACTTTCGATTACCAAATTCTCACCGATCTCTGATAATCTCTGCAGACGACAGGGCAAATGGTCTGAGGTACCTTATGTCTAGGCCTTCTGGGATCTGCGCTCTCACCCCTCCCTATGCTCTCGCTGTTCAACGTCTCAAGTCCTTCTTGCCCGTTCTCCACCTCTTACGTTCCCGCCTACCGGTCTTAAGGACCCTGATCCTCCCTCTCTATCCCCCCTTTCTGAACCCCCCCAAAATCTATCTAGACCACCTATGAGGGCCCCTTCCTTACCTCCTCCTCCTCCCTACCACGAACCCCCCAGCCTTCAACCAGCTCCGGACTCAACCTCTGCCCCCATCACGCCTTCTGCCCCTTCTCCTGTTTCCTTTGATTCCCCACAACCTGGGACCACCCCGGAACCCCCCTCCGCAGCAGATCTCCCATCTTCCCCTGCCATTTCCACCCGCACTAGGGGGCGAAAGCCCTCCTCTGACCTTTGTCCCTTAAGAGGGAGGTCGCTGGGGCGGAAGGGGTGGTTAGGGTACATGCCCCATTCTCTCTGCAGGATCTCTCCCAGATCGAAAAAAGGCTGGGATCATTTTCAGCCAACCCTGATGGGTACACTAAAGAACTCCAATATCTGGCGCAGGCCTATGACCTTACCTGGCATGACCTACATGTTATACAAAGCACAATCTTAACAACAGAGGAGAGGGAACGCATCCAGGCAGCTGCACGAGAATATGCTGACCAAGTCCACCTCACAGACGCGACCATGCCCGTAGGGGCACAGGCCGACCCTGCCATAGAACCCAATTGGGAATACCAGGACGGCCAAGATGGCCGCCGGCGCCGCGACCGCATGGTCCAATGCCTTATCGCCGGCATGCGGGCGGCTTCTAATAAGTCTAAACTATGACAAACTTACGGAGGTCATTCAGACCTCCGAAGAAAACCCCGCCATGTTCCTCAACAGATTAACCGAGGCCTTAACTCAGTATACCCGTTTGGACCCTGCCTCTCCGGCGGGAGCGACTATCCTGGCTACCCACTTTATTTCTCAATCAGCGCTGGACATTCGCAGAAAATTAAAGGCAGAGGAGGGCCCTCACACCCCCATTTCTGATCTGGTGAAAATGGCCTTTAAAGTTTTTAACTCCCGAGAGGAGGCGGCAGAATTGAAAGGCCAGGCCAGGCTCCAGCAGAAGGTCCAGTTACAAACCCAAGCTCTGGTAGTGGCCCTGCGGCCGGCAGGCTCTGGGGGCCTGCTTTAAATGCGGTGCCAAGGGACACTGGGCTCATCAGTGTCCTAATCCAAAGGCGCCAACTAGGCCATGCCCTCTCTGCCACACCATGGGTCACTGGAAATCGGACTGCCCCAACCTTGGGAGGTCTCCACATGGGGGGACTCCCGGGCCGGTAAGTCCAGCCTTCCAGCTGCTCGGATTGGAAGACGACTGACAGAGCCCAGACTCAGACACCCCACTCACCCATGCCGAGTCCAGGGTCACGCTCCAGGTAGCGGGTAAGTCCATCTCCTTCTTGCTGGACACAGGGGCTACCTACTCAGTCCTGCCGTCCTACTCGGGACCAACTCGATCCTCACCGATCGCGGTAATGGTTATTGACGGCACTTCCTCCTCTCCTAGGGTCACCCCTCCCCTCACCTGTAGCCTGGATGGGTTCCCCTTTTCGCATTCATTCTTAGTCATCCCCTCTTGCCCCCGTGCCTCTACTGGGAAGAGACATTCTCCACAAACTACAGGCCACCATCCGCCTTTCGCCCTTTCCCTCGGCCGCCGGATGCCTTATCCTGCCTTTGCTCTCTGCCTCCCCTACCTCACCCCCAGGCGGCCTCCCCACAGTGGACCCACGAGTCTGGGATATTTCTAAACCTATTATTGCAACCCACCATGCCCCTGTAAAAATACAGCTAAAAGACGGCTCCAGGTTTCCCTCTCGGCCCCAGTTCCCCATTTCCCTAACACACCGCCGAGGCCTTAAACCCATTATAGACCGCCTCAGACAACAGGGACTCCTCATTCCTATCAACTCCCCTTGCAACACCCCTATTCTTCCAGTCAGGAAGCCTTCAGGGGCCTACCGATTGGTACAGGACCTACAGCTCATTAATGAAGCTGTCATTCCTCTTCACCCTGTTGTTCCTAATCCCTATACCCTACTTTCCAACATCCCACCTAAAACCTCTCATTTTACGGTCCTGGACCTAAAGGATGCCTTCTTCACGATTCCCCTTCACTCAATCCTATTTCCTATTTGCCTTCACCTGGGAAGATCCAGATACACACTTCTTAGGGCAGCTAACCTGGACAGTCTTGCCCCAGGGCTTCCGGGATAGCCCTCATATCTTTGGCCAAGTCCCGACTATGGATCTCCAACAGTGCACCCTCGAGGCCAGTACCCTCCTCCAGTATGTAGATGACCTCCTCCTTAGCAGCCGTTCCCTTCCTCCTTCTCAAAAGAACACCTCTACCTTGCTCAACTTCCTGGGCGCCAAGGGATACTGAGTAACCCCCTCTAAAGCTCAACTCTGCACCCCTTCAGTTAACCTACCTGGGTATCTCCTTGACTCCCACCTCCAAATCTCTCACAGGAGACCGCATCCGCCTCCTTCGGGAACTTCAGCCCCCCCAAAATGCAGATGAAATACTCTCCTTCTTGGGATTAGTAGGATTTTTTAGACACTGGATCCCAAATTTTGCAATCTTGGCCCGGCCCGTATATAAGGCGGCCAAAGAAACCCCCCAGGGGCCTCTCACCAACCCCAGCTCTATTTGCCGCTTGTTTTCCAAACTGCGGGACTGTTTCACCGCTGGACCTATCCTAGCACTGCCCGACCCCTCCATGCCCTTTCACCTGTTCACCGATAAGCGCTCTGGTTCGGCTACCGGTTTCCTGGCTCAGCCAGCTGGACCCACCTACAGGGCCGTGGCCTACCTATCAAAACAACTGGATGTGACCACTCAGGGTTGGCAACCTTGCCTCAGAGCACTGGCGGCGGCTGCTTCCCTCACAAAGGAGGCCCTCAAACTCACTTTAGGACAGCCCCTCACTGTCTACTCTCCTCACTGGCTTGCGGATCTGATCAGCCATAGATCTCTAGCACAGCTAACCCACTCCCGACTCCTACTATACCACCTGCTGTTCATCCAAAACCCCCAAATTTCCCTCTCCGCCTCCCCCCGCTTAAACCCTGCCACCCTGTTGCCTGCACCTTCCTCTGCCTCTGACCCCTCTCACTCCTGCTCCCAACTCCTAGAGGAACTAATCCCCTCACACCCTGGGCTCTGTGATCAGCCGTTGCCCAACTCTGACTACATGCTATTCGTGGATGGTAGCTTCCTTATGGCTCCAGACGGCTGGAGACACGCAGCCTACGCTGTAGTCACCGTAAATGCTGTCGTGGAAGCGGCCCCTCTCCCTATTGGGACCACTTCCCAAAAAGCAGAATTTATAGCCCTCACCAGGGCACTCTATCTATCAAAGGGACAGCGGGTTACCATCTATACAGATTCTAAATATGCCTATCTCATCACTCACACTCATTCTGTCCTCTGGCAAGAACGAGGATTTCTGACTACCAAAGGGACTCCTATAATCAACGGACCTGGACCTCTCATGGCCAAACTACTGGAGGCCCTCAACCTCCCCACCCAGGTGGCCATAGTTCACTGCCGCGGACACCAAACTCCAAAAGATCGGGTCTCCCAAGGTAACAATAAGGCCGATTCTGTCCCTAGGCAGACGGCCTTGGGCACCTCCCCTGCCCCGATCCTTTTTCTTAATACTCCCCACAGCTGTTCATACTCTGACAAAGAAATCCAAATCCTCAAGGGACTGGGGGGTATACCAGGAGACAAGGGATGGATTTTTATGCAAAATAGGATTGCTCTCCCGGACAGTTTAATACATACCCTTATTACAGACATACACCAATTACTCCAATCTCTCTTTCACCATCCCTCTCTCTACAAAACCATTGAAACAGTACATAGGGCCTGTAAAACCTGCTCTACCGTCAATGCCCAAGGCGGGATCCGCAGGCTGGGACCCAACCACCAACTTCGTGGCCATTAGCCAGGAGAAGACTGGCAGCTCGATTTCACCCACATGCCCCACCAGAAGATATCCTGATATCTACTAACTATGGTGGACACATTCACAGGTTGGATCGAGGCCTACCCCACTGCCCGAGAAACAGCGGATGTGGTAGCCACAGCCCTCATTGAACACATCATCCCGAGGTTTGGACTCCCCTGGACCCTCCAATCAGACAACAGGCCAGCCTTCATTTCCAGTATCACCAGGTGGCGGAAAGCCTCAATATCACCTGGAAACTCCACATCCCCTACCACCCCCAGTCTTCGGGTAAGGTAGAGAGGGCTAACGGGTTGCTTAAGGCCCAACTTACTAAGCTAACCCTTAAAACTCGCCTCTCGTGGCCAACACTTTTGCCCCTAGCCCTCACCCGACTTAGGACCGCTCCCCGCGGGCCCTCGGGACTAAGCCCATTTGAGCTCCTGTATGGTAGACCCTTCCTCCTAAATCACAACCTCCCAGCTTCTCCCCCGCCTCTCCTCTTACCTACCCTACCTAACTGCTGGGGGCCCTCCTGAGGGCCCATGCTGATGGTGTTGCACCAACACCGAATAACCACAACCAGAAAGGAGACTCCCTCCAGGTACTACACCCAGGGGACCAGGTTCTCCTCTGGGAGCTGCACCCCAAATCCCTGCAACCACGCTGGTCGGGACCACATACTGTCATTCTCACTACCCCGACCGCGGCAAAACTACTGGGACATCAGCCTTGGGTACATATCAGTAATCTCAAGCGAGCACCACCACAAGATGGATGGATCTCTCAGGCGGTGGGTCCAACTAAACTCTGGCTGGTACGTGCTCCTCCTCCTAGCTCTCCTGCATCCCCTGACCCATGCTGCAAGCTGTGACCAATGTATGCGCGGCAGTGGTCGCTCCAGGTATTTCCAATCATTCACCTACATGCCTCGGGAATGTTACTCAGGAAAAACTCCTAGCACATGCACCTCTTCCCATGCCCCAGGAAAAACCTTTTGGATCTCTGAACTCTCCCAAACTAGCAGATCCCCTTGCACAATATACCCCAAATCGGGACAGGTCTGCTGGACCTATCTGGCCCAAATGGGGCTTACTGACGGGGGTGGAGTCCAAGACCAGGCCAAACATAATCAGACTCGGCTCATAATCCAAAAGCTATCCAAGCTCCAATCTCAGGCCACTCCTACATATAAGGGAATTAATCTCAACCACTTATAAAGAGCCTTTGCCACTGACCAGCTCACTGTGGCACTCATAAGCTCCAGCTATAAACTATGGCAGAATGTATCCCAAGACCGTGGCTGCTGGATCTGCTTCCCCTTTTCGACCATATCAAAGATCATTGGGGTTCCCATTCCACCCCAATGGGACAGTCCATGTGGGACCCATTGGGAGGCTTATACCCATTCTCAGTCTACCCTCAGCTCTCGGCTGTCTTACCACAAATGCCTCCGACATCATATCTTCCTCCCCTTACTGCTCACCTCCAGGGGTATTCCTCTCCTGCCCAAAAGGGATCTATAAATGCTTAACCGCTAATGATTCCCTTGATTGCATTCTCATATTTCTATCTCCCTCTACCGCCATCTACTCTCACACACACCTCCTATCCATACTGTTCTCTCATCGTGACAGTCGGGAAGCTTTTCTTCCCCTGTTAATGGGAGCCGGCCTCACCACCAGGGTGGCAACCGGAGCAGCAGGCTTTGGAACTTCCATAAATTTCTATTACAAACTCTCAGGCTCTCAGTGATGACATGGAGCCCATCGCAGATTCCCTAATGGCCTTACAGACCCAAATCTCTAGCCTCATAGCCGTCACCTTGCAAAATAGACGAGCCCTAGACCACCTAACGGCTGAAAAGGGGGGAACCTGCCTTTTTCTCAATGAAGAGTGCTGTTACTACGTCAACCAGTCTGGGATAGTCACTTGCAAAGTCCCGGAGCTCAGGGATCGCATCCAAGCAAGACGTCAGGACTCCTATACGTGGGGGCTAGACCCCCACACCTGGGTAACCTGGCTCCTTCCTTTGGTGGGACCTCTCTGTTTAATCCTAGTACTAATATCTATTGCTCCTTGTCTCATTCGATACATACAGGGACGCCTAAAGGAAATGACCCGAGTATCCGTCAATCAGCTTCTACGGCCCTACTCTCGCCTGGCCACTTCCGACTGTCCCTACGACGACGCCCCACCTGTCAGCAGGAAGTAGCCAGATCGGAGTCAACGCCCCCGGTCCCATTATATATAAAAAAAAATGGACGGAATGATGGACTGGCTTGGGGACAGGGCCACCTGCCAGAGCGCTTGCAGCAGCCACATCACTCCCAATAAACTGAAACCTAGGCGAGAAACAGAAACTTATCGCCAAGAGACTTTCCACCCGGACCTTCCCAAAACCCTCCTGCTGACCAATCATGATCGGCCACACCCTGCCTGTACCCAATAAAAACCCGTTACTTTGCCTAGGGCGCGACTGGCGTGACATCCTCGACTCCCCCTTTGGAACCTCGCCCGAGGGTGCTTGCAATAAACTCGCCTCGCTGCCATTCTGCCTTGTGGTCTCTGCCGGTGGTTACACGCTCCGACACCTGACACTTAAGTACATTTTGTACAGTCGTGCCATTATGGGTGGTATAAATGCTGTGCATATATGATAGAAAGACGACACTGATCAAAATTTAGAACAAAGTGAATAAAGGAATCTCTAATGTTTAATCTAGGAATTGTGCGAGGCACGAATACAATGTGGCTTTTGATGGCATCTGATGGACAGGTGAGAAGCTGATAAATGCAGTAGGACAAATGAAATTTGCTTAGAGGTGGGTGTTGTTAAGCCTGTGATGGTCTAAGAGTAGTGGACAGAAGAGATTTCTGAAAAACTATTCTGAGGCTTAAATACTTAAGATGTTAATGTTTAATCTGGCTAACAGCCTGTTTCATTAGATATTCTTTGTTTTCTAGGTCTGTGCCAAAGGGATGAGAACAGTTGCTGGGGTAAGTTACTTGAATTCCCTCACAAAGGGAAGTTAGGGTAAAAGTCCTGAATGTGCCGCAATGATGACATTTTATTTGCTACTCTTGACTGTAAGAATGACGAGAATTATACCACCATTATCCTAACTGAGGCACACAGAATGGTGATTTGGAGAACATTGAGATTGCGCCTGGGTTTACATGAAGCTGTTTCTTCCCAGGGCCTAAAGCACAAGCTTCACACTCGAGCAGTGGGCAGACAGGTGAGAAGCCTTTCTATAGTTCATCTTTACCCAGTACTTTTCAGTTTTTTAAGAGATTATACACGTGGCCAAATAAGTGCTGATGCTTGCATTATGGTTTTCCTCCCCTTTTCAAATGTGAACTTCTGCACTGCATATTTTATATTTAATGCTGAGGGAAACCTGAAGAAACAGATACAATGATGGTTGCATAGTTCAGCAGATTGAATCATGAAGAGAGAAACCATTCGTCTGATGTATCTGGGATCTTTAGTAAGAGTGGTTTGCTGTTAACAGCATAGGTGCAAAGTACTATTAATCTAGCTTCTCTCCTTTTTTGCAGACATTAAACAGAATTAGCTGCAAGTTAAAGTGGTAAGTAAAATTATAATCAAACTAAACATCGGTAACTGGGCAAAGTGACAGAAAATGGCTCTTGAGGGTTATCTTTTAATGCACAGGAAGCACTCACACAGTGAAGTGCTTGAACCGTGTGCTTAAGTGCATTAAGTAATGCCAGCTCATTGTCCTTTTACCGTTATTAAGGTGCTATAATTTGTTAAAAAAAAAAAGCAGCCTGTATGATGATAAGCAAATACTGACTAAACATGAAGGTCTTAATTAGCTCTACCTGATTTCAGGCATTTTTCAGATTTGTGGGGAGAAAATTCATGTTTGGCTCTTGTAAAACCACTCTTTGTTTCTTAGGTGGATTTGAGTCTTTGACATGTCTGGGTTGAGACTTATCTTTTTTGGTAAGTGTTAATGTTGAAAACATTTTAGTAGGCTTAAGTTTTGCTGAGAATGCTGGTAAAGTAAAATGTTTAGCTACCAGTTGGACTACTAATTATGACTTAGCGAATGTGTTTAGTTAGTGAATGCATGTGGAGCGTGCTCTGAACGGGGTTTTTGTAATGATGTTGATCAAATGTCTGACCTGAAATGAGCATGTAGACAAATTTAACACTGAAGAACCCTGCGACACATAATTCTGAGAAAAATTTAATGATACTTGGCATTTTAATGAAAGATCTCTTGTTTCCCTTCTAGCTGCTGGGTACATGTTTTTATCCATGGATGGCTTGCTTGGGGTAAGACCTGTAAACAGTTCTTTGGCTCCTGGCACTCAGATTTATATGGTTTCTGAAATGTGCTGGTCTTAGTAATTGTTGGCTGTCTTAATATTTCTGTGTTGCAAAGCCACTGGACAGTTTTGAGAAGTAAACAGGCTTTTTAGTATTCAGCTATTATGAAGTACATCTAAAGAATTAACTTATTTTTTAGGTGCACATGTTGGACACCTTTTATGTAAAGGTATGCATTCTCTTAATCTTACATAGTTACTAAGCAAGATGCTGTTAGTGATGATTTTTGAAAATAACAGATGGGAATCTCTCTGAAATACAATGAAGATTAATTTTTAAAAACTGAAACAGTACCTGGAAAATTTTAGAAATGTACCCGTTACTACCTGTTATTAAATTTGATTAAATTTCTGCAGGTGTGAAGAGTTGGGTTGTCTACAAGGCATGGAACAAGGGGTTTTAAGCAAAGGTATAGTAGTCTCAAGTTTGGGTTTTATGTGGAGGGGTTTAAAGCCGATACAATGATGATAACATAGTTCAGCAGACTCATGGTGATGAGCATTATTAAGTCTTTCGCTCCTATCTGATGTATCTGGCTGCAACAATCCTGTAATACCCTTGAAAAGGGAAATTGGCCATTTATTGTCCTACAGAAAATGTCCAGAGGTTTGGATAACTAACAGCTCATATGCAAATGTTCTGTACTGTTTTAATTTCAAGATTAAGAACTTAGATTTGGAGATGCACAGGTTTAGTATATTTTTGTGAGCAAGTTTTTGTGGCACATATATTAATCTGTAGATTATGCCAGAGTGAGTTATTTAGCTGTTATTTTTTTTGATTAATAAAGACATTTTAGAGCAGTTTAGATTCACAGCAAAACTGAGCAGAAAGTCGAGTTCCCATATACCCCATCTTTACACACAGCCTCACAATCACATCCAGCACCAGAGTGGGATTTTTGTTCAATGAATGAACCTACGTTAACATGTCATTACCACCCAAAGTCTATATTTTACGTTAGGGTTCCCTCCTGGGTTGTGCATTCTATGGGTTTGGAAAAATGTGTAATGACAAGTGTCCTCTGTTGTACAGAATAGGTTCACTGCCCTAAATGTTATTTTTCAAAAAGTTAAAAATGGGGGGAATTAAGTCAGCAATGTTTAAATGAATTTTTTTTCATCTTTTTTTCACCTTTTTTTTTCATCTTCAAATAGGCAGACCTTCTGTTACTCGGAAGATTTTAAGGTAATTTGGTCTCTGATGTATATGATAAGTTAGAATGTAACCAATGATGTAATGATTCTGCCAAATGAAATAGAATGATATCACTTATAAAACCGTTCCATTTTGATTCTGAGGTTACTAACTTGTTTATTAACAAGCATCACTCAATTTTTTTTTACCATGATTAACATGTAATCTTACTTTTAGGGCATTTATGACCACAGTTATGCAGCTTACCAGTTGAAAGGTGAGGCTTAAAAATATTAGTGCTGTTGTCTTATTACAGAATACATGATGATCTCACCCCAACTTGAACTCTCTCACTGATTACTTGATGATGATAAAAGATCTGATATTCTGTGTACTCCAGATACCATTAGAATTGAAGTATGGAAACATGACTAAAATGACTTCTTTGTTTTTGCAGGCAGCTGGATGGATGCTTATGGGATAGAAGATAAAAACAACTTTAAATTTTAATAAATTTTTACGTAAAATACCTGGTTAGGTGTGCTTATTTCAGTTTAATGGGATGAAGGAAGGAAAATAGGGCTTCTTGGTGATTTAGGCCGCGTGGCATTAGTTTCATTAACAATATAGTCAGTTAACATTTTCATGTGTATTTTAAAGGATGTCTTAGGCTTCAAAGTGCAATTTGTGCTGAGTAATAAACTATAGCCCTTGTATTTAAAATGCTGTACTTACATCTGTTGAAGTAGTGACATGATCTGAAGGATGGGCTATATATTTTGCAGAAATTGTCCAAGGGGCTGAATATGAAATCACTTGGTCAATTTTTGCCATAAATTCTGTATCTGAAGTCAACCTTGAAAACTAAGCTTAGAGTGCTAGCTTGAGGTTGGAAAAGCAAAAGAGGAGCTTGAACCATCTTTGCTAGGGAAGAGTGCCCAAAGAATGAAAATGTTAACACAGGAACCTCAATGGTGCTCTTAACTGTCCCACACTGGGGCAATTGAACCATCAAAATATGTGAGTTTATACAGATAAAATGGCAATGAGAAATAAGCTGTTAGTGCTAGAAGGAATGCTGGAATTGGGAGATCTCCACTTGCTGTAAGTACTACAGTGATGGGTCTCTAGCAAGTATTGAGATGCCAAAATTGGTGGGTACAAGGGAATAACTGGTCTCGAGGATCCCTCCCAAAGGGTGCACATTAAAAGGAAAGAAAGCCTAGAAAAAGGGACAAACAAGATTTTAAATAAAGTGTAAATACTACTGTGGTTCTAACAATGTCTTCATCTTTTAGAAAATAGGTGTTTAGGAGTACTAATTATGCAAATGAAATTCTGGGGGCATGCTCTTAGGTCAAGTTATTAAGGACAATGGGATTAGTAAACCAGTGGGTTGCCAGTTAATTGCTCCCAAAATTTCTGAAGGAACCATTAGCTCCTTGGCTTTTGGCCACATCCAAAAGCCTAAGTATTGAATACCTCCTAATCAAATTTCAGCTCACTTCCTAATTTAGCCCTTGGAAGTGGGTAGGAACTTTCAATTGCTATTTCTCCTAGGACTTAAATACTTTTGATAGCTTAAGAATTAAGAATGCAGATCTTAATGTGGACAAAAAATGGCCACTCCCTTTCCCCAAATAAACAGTCTGTTGGTAGAAGTGAGTTCTCATGTTTTCAGGGTATAAGGGAATCATTCTGCTTGAAGCTGTCTGTATTGACATCTACTTGAAGTTTCTTCGGGCATTTTTTATGCTTAACTGTTTCTCTGCAGGAAAGAAATAGCCACATGACTTTCAGTGCCTGGTGTCGACTCACGTGTCTCCCCCAGGCTGAGATTCTGTGAGGCAGGACCCTCCACCTCCAGCTCTTAACCCTTTATTCTTCATGCCACTCCCACTACTTGATGTTATGTATTCATATTTTTCCCCTACTAGGATGTAAACTCCGTGAAAGAGATTTGGGTTTGTTACTGTTATTCAGTATTTATTGAAATAGCTGCAGACAGATCAATCTTTGCGAAGCTGTGGAGATTAAGCAGGTGCCAAAAGACTAGATGATAAAATACCCTGATTTTGAAATGGGGAAAATGTTGTACTTCAGCAAAATAATGCAGTGAAGTACCTTCTATCATGAAGGTCTATGGCCTGGATGACTGCAGTCAGTGAATTCATGGTTGGGTGAAAACTATCCACAAGAAGACTATTAAGGCATCTTAAGGATCATCTCCAGTATACTAGAAGCATTAATCCTGTGTTGTTCAATAAAATCAAACTTGTGATTCTATAACCTATCACATATTGCTCATGCATTGGGGGTGGCATGGGAAAAGGGAGTGCATAGCTTTAGTTCGAATCACGGATTCCCAGATTTATACTTCTAGTATCGTTATTCATTTGATTTGGCTCCCTGGAAGATTATACCCATTTACTGAGATCCCATGTAAATTATTTTCCTTGAAGAAAGTGGAAATACACCATCAGTTGACCCCAGCCCCATCACAGAGTCAACAAATGGCAATTTTAGTGTAGCGCGTGATCTGTTTCACTAGCTGCATGTCCTGCCAAGCATGTAGGATTTCCAGGGGTCAGCTGGGTGGCGTGGTTATATTCACACACCGCTTCAGTGGCCTGGGGTTCACAGGTCTGGATCCTGGGTGTGGACCCACACACTGTTCATCAAGCTGTGTTGTGGTGGCATCCCACGTACAAAAAATAGAGGAATACTGGGACAGATGTTAGCTTAGGGACAATCTTCCTCAGGCAAAAAGAGGAAGATTGGCATTCCTGGAAGAAAATATAAGCAGGTCACTAATTGACATTGGACATAAAGTGATCCTTTCAGGTTCCATGTCTACTCGGACAAGGGAAACAAAAGAAAAAATAAGTGGGACCTCATCAGACTACAGAGCTTCTACAAGGCAAATGAAACCAGGATCAAAATGAATAGACAACCCACCAGCTGGGAGAAAATATTTGCAAATCGTGTATCCGACGAGGGATTAATCTCTGTCATATATAAAGAACTCATACAACTGAGCAACGAAAAAATAACCCGATGAAAAATGGGCAGAGAATATCAACATTTTTCCAAGGAAGAGATACAGATGGCCAATAGACACATGAAAAGATGTTCAACATCACTAATCATCAGGGAAATGCAAATCAAAACTACAGTAAGATATCACCTGACACCCGTTAGAATGGCTATAATCACAAAGACAACAACAAATGCTGGAGAGGATGTGGAGAAACGGGAACCCTCATTCACTGCTGGTGGGAATGCAAACTCGTGCAGCCTCTATGGAAAACAGTACGGAGAGTCCTCAAAAAATTAAAAATAGAAATATCTTATGATCCAGCAATCCCACTCTTGGGCATCTCCCCAGTGGACATGAAATCAACCATCACAAGAGGCTTATGCACCCCTATGTTCATTGCAGCATTATTCACGATAGCCAAGAAGTGGAAGCAACCTGTGTCCCTTGACTGATGATTGGTTAAAGAAGATGTGGTATATACATACAATGGTATACTACTCAGCCATAAGAAAAGACAGGATTGTCCCAGTTGCAACAACATGGAAGGACCTAGAGGGTATTATGTTAAGTGAAATAAGCCAGAGAGAGAAGGACAGACACTGCATGAATGCACTCATATATGGAATATAAATGAACACATGGACAGAGAGAACTGATTGGTGGTTACCAAGGGGAAGGGGGGTGGGAGGTGGGCACAAGGGGTGAAGGGATACATCCACATGGTGACAGACAATAATGTACAACTAGAACCCCACAGTGTTATAAACTATTAAGATATCAATTAAAAAAAAAAAAAGAGCACAGACCCCAGAAAAAGAAAAAAAAAAAAAGGAAGATTGGCAATGAATGTTAGCTCAGGGCCGATCTTCTTCACACACACAAAAAAAACCCAAAAAATGGATTTCCAAGTAATTATGTTCTCAAGCTGGAAAGCTGGGTTCTGTATTAAACACCAGTGCTTGCTTATCCTTCAAATGTCACAGCTCTTAAGATACATAAATTGACTTCTTTTTTTCATCTTTTATAAAGCTGTACATTTAGGTATTTTAAAGAGATCCTCATGCTCATGAAAATCCCTGGGCTTAGAAATGATAAATTGTATGCTGCCTTCTTCCGTCTTCTAGATGTAAAACTAGGGAAAGTGTTGGTGTACTGTGCTGTACAGATGATAAAGCTGAGACTGGACTCTTGTTTAACTTTAAGTGACCTAGTCATCCTAAGTCATCTTACTTAAAAGCTGAAAGGTCAGTGCTCGCTATGAATTAAGCTATTGTCAGCAACAAGCTGCTGATATCTGAGGGAGTCTTCGCTTTAGGAGGCCTTCCCTATTGGTTAGTTTGGTCTCAGGGCCTCTTCTCTGCCTGGCTTAATCTAACAATTTACCACATCATCTCGATATGATCTGTTTATGTATTGGTCTCCTCTACCATGCTAAAAGCTTCTCCAGGACAGGGACCACAATTTATTCATCTTCATGCCTATGCACACCCCCACCTGCACCCCCCACCCCAGCTCCTAACCCAGAGCTTGGCATGTATTGGTCAATTATCCATTTAATAATTCACCCAAAAGATGTTTACGGAGCACCTATTATGTGCCAAGTAGTGTCTTAGACGCTGGGAATAGATACTGCAGAGAACAATGCAGAGAAAATAAAACCCCTGCCCTCCTGGAGCTTACATTCTAGTGGGAGGGACAAAATAAGTAAGACATAGCATATCAGATACTGTAGTAAGTGCTACAGAGGAGAAATAAAGCAGGGAAAGGGGGCAGAGGGTGCTGGTGGGCGGCAGGGCTCACTCTTTCAAATGTGGTTGTCAGGGAAATCTTCACTGAAAAGGAAGGATTTGAGCAGAGACTTAAGGATATTAGGGAGTGAACAATACACTTATCTAGAGAAAAACTGCTAGGGGACAACTAGGGCAAAGGCCTGGACATGAGCTTATGCTGGTGACCACCAGGAAAAGCAAGGACGCCAGTATAGAAGGGGCAGAGGGAGTGAGGAGGAGCGCAGGAGGAGATGGTCAGTAAGTAGCAGGTTATGGAGGGCTTGGGAGGCCACTGTAAGGACTTTTCTCTGAGATGGGAAACCACTGTAGGGTTTTGAGCAGAGATGTGACATGATCTGGGATGTAAGCAAGATTGTTAGGAAGCTTTTGCTGTAATGTAAGCATTAGAAGGTGGTCACGTGAACCAGGGTGGTAATCTGGAGGTGTGAAAAAGTGTCAGATGCTGCATATATTTTGAAGGTAGAGCTGACAGACATCTGAGACAATTTTCTCCAGACTTGCTTTCTTGATCTCACCACAAAACAGGACTATTACATGTTTACAAGATGACTTTGGAATAATGTCCAGAAAAAGGAATGTTACTTGCTGATAATAGCTACCTTTATGTGATGCTTTATGTCAGGGACATACATCAGGGACTGTACTAGGTACCTTCATATATGACATCTTATCTGGTCCTCATAGCCCTGAGGAAAGGACCTGAGACACTGTGTCAAGCAGAACAAAAGATTTTTTTTTTTCTATTTCCAAGCTCATATGTAATTTTGACACTAATGCAATATGGCCTTATTCATTTTTAGGGTGTTGGTATTGGGTAGCATGGTGGAAAAGACAGATACATTTCACACACAAATGGTAATATAATGTTTCTGATAACAGTGAGAAAAAGGCCCCTAAAGAAATGTACTGTTCTGTGAAGGTATTTTGAAGTTTTTCACATCTTGCTTCACTTTGGTCTTGTCTGTCTTCCAGGCATTGAATCCAAGGCTCTGGTAAGTAGTCAAACTCAGCCCCATTAGATATGGAACAATTAAGGACAGGTCTAGCAATCAGGCTTCTGCCCTTGACTTTCTGTATAGTCTCAGGCAAACTGGAATTATAAGCCATGGATTCTAGACTCAACCTTTAAATGACTATTCAACAGGGCAAGAGACTTAAATTTGTATAATGTGTCCCAAGTATTCACCATCTCAGTAATTGAGTTTCCATATATACAAAGGTCTGTTTTGGGCTCTCTAATCTGTTCCATTGATTGAGGTGTCTGTCCCTGCACCAATACACGTTAATCACTATACCTTTATCATACTTCTTGTCATCAAGTGAAAATATTCCCTCGCCTTGTTCTTCCTCAGGTACAGACAGCAGTGTCTGGCTACTCTTGGATCTTTACTTTTCCATAGAAATTTTATAATGAGCCTGTCAGGTCCCTTCTACTGTTCCTTTTTTGTCTTTTCTTCTCTTTTCCTTTCTTTCTCCCTCCCTCTTTCTTTCATTGTTTCTTTTCTTTCTTGTTTTCTTGCCTTCTTTTGAATTGCTTTTCATTCTGTTTTGAATTGTTTCTCATTCTGGTTTTTTTTCATTCTTTTCTTTGAAAGTTATACACTCTAATTCTATTCTTTTAGTAGTTACCCCAGTCATTTTAATATGAATATTTAGCTTTAAGTCTAAAATAATTAACACTTTACCTTCCTCCTGAAAAGTACAAGAACCTTAGAAAGATTTAACTTTGACCACCTCATCTGGATTCATATACCATTTTGTTCAGTATTTTAGTTCTATCTTGTTTATTTTTTATTTTTTTGCTGAGGAAGATTTGCCCTGAGCTAACATCTGTCACCAATCTTTCTCTATTTTATATGTAGGTCACCACCACAGCACGGCCACTGACGAGTGGTGTAGGTCCACACCCAGGAACTGAACCCGGGCCCCCAAAGCAGAGCATGCCAAAATTAACCACTAGGCAACTGGGCTGGCCCTGATCTTATTTTTTAATCCTACAACTTAGATATAATTAATACTGCCAATGTTGTTTATGTTTGCTCATAAATTTACTATTTTCTTTCCTAACCATTCATTCTCCCATCTTTAACTTTCCCATATGGACAGGGTTGCTGGATATAACACATCCAGTTAAAATTGCATTTCAGGGGCTGGCCTGGTGGCTTAGTGGTTAAGTTCGTGTGCTCCACTGTGGTGGCCTGGGGTTCGCAGGTTTGGATCCTGGGCGCGGACCTACACATCACTTACCAAGTCATGCTATGGCAGGTGTCCCACATAAAGTAGGTGAAGATGGGCACAGATGTTAGCTCAAGGCCAATCTTCCTCAAGAAAAAAGAGGGGGATTGGCAGCAGATGTTAACTAAGGGCTAATATTCCTCAAAAAATAAATAAATAAAGTGAATTTCAGATAAACAACAAATATATTTTTTAGTATAAATACATCCCATGGAACATTTGCAATATCTGGAACATACTTATGCTAAATTATTTGTTGCTTAGCTGAAATTCCATTTTAACTGGGCTTTCTCTATTTTTATTTGCTAAATCTGGCAACCCTATTTGTGGATAATTTTTCCTTCTTTCTAAAGCACAACCTTTAGAAATTCCCTTGAGAAGATTTATTAGTTGTAAACTTTGTTTTTGTTTATCTGAAAATGTCTGAAATTACTGAAGATTATATGCGGGCGTATAATTCTAGACTGAGAGCTATTTTCTCTGAGCACTTTGAAGACAGTATTCCACTGTGTTCTCGCTCCCACTGTTACTATTGAGAAGTCAGCTCTTGGAATACTTGTTCATTACCTGTCATTTCTCTCTGGCTGCTTTTAAGGTTGCCTCTTTGGTTTTGGAGCTCTGTAATCAAGGTGTGAATTTAAAAATAATTTATACTGCTTGAGGTTTGTTTGCTTTCCTCAATTATTAAATTCTCAATCATTATTATTTTGAATAATTCCTGTCCCCTATTTCTTCTATTTCTTCATTTTGGCATTCTAATTAGACATAGTTAGTCCTTCTTACTCTATCCTTCAAATTTTCCAAGCTCTCTTTTGTATTTTCCATCTCTGTCTCTCTGTGCTGCCTTCTGAGTAATTTCTTCAGGTTTATCTTTTTTTTTTGGTGTGGAAGATCAGCCCTAAGCTAACATCCATTGCCAATCTTCCTCTTTTTTGCTGAGTAAGATTAGCCCTGAGCTGCTAACTGTGCCCATCTTCCTCTATTTTGTATACTGGATGCCACCACAGCATGATTTGATGAGCGGTGAGTAGGTCCATGCCCAGGATCCGAACTAGCGAACCCCGGGCTGCCGAAGTGGTGCACGTGAACTTAACCACTACGCCACCAGGCTGGCCCCAGGTTTATCTTTCAGTTCATTAATTCTTTTATCAGCTACATCTTTTTAATTCATCTACTTAATTTTAATTTCAGTGATTATATATATCATTTCTATAAGTTTTATTTTGCTCTTTATTTTTTTGCCAAATTTGCCTCATTTTTATTAGTTCTTATTCCTTACTCAGGTTTGATTTCCTCTTTTATTTCTATAAATATCATATATACTTTGCTTATTGTCAGACTCTGATAATTTCAATACATGAAATATTAGCATATCTGATTCTGTTTGTTGTATCTGCTGATAATGTCTGATAATGTAGCTTGTTTCCTTTTATGTTTTCTGATTTTTTTAATTGTAAGATTATGTTCCTTGGAACTTTATCTTTAGAAATTCTTTGAGGATTCAGTTTAAGGTGTTTTCACCTAGAGACAATTTTGCATTTGCTTTTATCAGTCTAGGAACACTTTGAATCTCAGCTTGGAAAGTGTTCAAACCTGCTAAGTGCCAGCTTGTGGCTATTAGTACTCAGAGCAGACATTTTCCCTGTTACTTAAAGACTTGTGATGAGATCAGTGGTTATATTAATGAATGTGACTTTTTAGATATTGTATAATGAAATGCATAAACATTTGGAAGATTTGCAGTGAACCAATATTTTCCAAACAATCAATGTGCGGTGTTACAAAATCATGCATAAAAGTTGCATTCAAAATATAAGATAGACCAAAGGACTTTAGAAAAGTTCATCAATATGATTTCAGATTCCACACTGCAACTAATCTTTGAGGAACTTGTCAAGTTTTGGTGTGGTATCAGAGAAGAATATCCATAATTATCAGAGTACGCTATTAAAATACTCCTCGCTTTTCTAACTTCATATTTATGTGAGGCCTGATTTTCTTCATATATTTCAACCAAAACAACATATCACAACAGATAGAATGCAGAAGCAGACATGAGAATCCACTGTCTTCTATTAAGCCAGACATCAAAAAGATTTGCAGAAATATAAAACAATGTCACTATTCCTACTAATTTTTGTTTGGAAAATAATTATTTTTAAAATAAAAATATGCTATTTGTGTTAACGTGTAATGGGTTCATTATTTTAAAGTGAATTAATAAATATTTAAGAAATTTTAATTTCTAAGAGAGCTCTTTGAGGTCCTCAATAATTTTTAAAGAGTGTAGGTGGTCCTGAGATAAAAACGTTTGAGAACTGCTATTCTAGGTGAAGAAACAGGAGCCTAGACAGGTTAAATGACAGGGACAAGGTTGCACAACTAGGGAGTGGTAAAGCCAGGAATTAAATCCAGGTATGTCCAGCTCACACAAGTTCTTTCTCCTCAGTCCACTGTCTTAAATACAGAAGACTGACTCAGATGTGCACTTATTGCATGACTGACTTACACAATTGTTAGATAACCCATCTAAATATTTTTATTGTGTACCTGGTTATTTCTTATGTTACAAAGTAACTCACTTTCCTTGAAATAAGAAAAAAGTATCCTTAAGGATGCCTGTTTAGGATGAGTTACGGTTAACAAAAAAATCAGCAGCAAGGAATGTGGTCAATGTCACAGACATTTCTGGTTCTTCAGAGGGGGATTCTGGGAAAAGACAGAGCAGCTGTACAGATGCACTGTTTTATTCAACCCAAGAGCCCAAGAGCATAAAACCATCCCATCAGCCTCATCGTCTGACACATCTCTTCCCAGCAAGGAGAAATTGTTCATAAGACAAAGTTCTCGTAAGACAAAGCTCTGATGTTGGAGCTGGCAGTTGCTTACCTTGTTTCTAAAACTTGCAACATAGGATAAATCTAAATTCCCTACAAGGTTGGGGAGACTGGATTTGAAATAAACTTGGCTTCCTGTTTATGATTAGTTTGTGCATTCTAAAATCCTGGTTGTATTGTTATCAACTTTATCAATAAGTAGTTCCTTAATTTTTGAGAAAATATTTAATTTAAAATTTCACCCCACCTCAATGACAAAGATCTAGAATAGTGATATTTCCCTGGATTTCAGAATAAGCATTTTCTTCTTTTTTTTTTTCCTGACAAGTAGGACTAAAGAAAAGCTGAGTGATGCCCAAAGTGATTAGGTCTCTGAGATGCCAGCACAGGATTGTTTGACTTCTGGGGACACGGGACCTTTGGTACTTGTAACCTAGGAAATATTCTCTGGATTTTGGGTGTCTTCTATAACTCATTCCCAGGATAGGAAGACAATAATTTGGTCAGAATTAGGCTCTACACAGTGAATAGTGTGTATTTATTATAGAACAGAATTTATTATATTTAGAAATTAGGTAATCCATGTAGGATAAATGGATGTAAAATTGCATTTTCCTACCCAATAAAGAGCATTTCCAGAAATTCTCTCCACTGAGAAAGGGAGTTGGACACATTTTTCACCATCAGAAGCCTGCCAGCAAGAATTTTCTGGCTCCAGAATACACCCACAAATGGGGAGAGACTGAGTTAAAGGACAAACTTTAGGGAAAAGCTCCACCTAAAGGCGAACCAGCTTTCCACAGTAGTGAAGGACATTCACACTCACAAGCATCACAAATTGGACCTGGAAGTGAAGTGGATTTTATTTTAAAACAGAAAAGGATTATAGTATTGCACTGCTTAGAGCACTGAGAAAAATAGGCAGGGATATAAGACTGATACTTGCTGTTTATAAATTATAAATCAAAAGAATGTCAAAGCAAAGGTGAGGATAAAGTAGAAAAGAACAGTTTCATTGATCAAGGCCTTGTTCCCATTTTATAATCATTAATTAATTATAAGCTTTTATTTGTATCAAAAGAACAGATAAGAAAATTATAGTGAGCTAGAGTTCACTTTTTTTAGACACTAGAGCTTCAGTGTTCACTTTTTTATATACTGAGGTTGGTCTAAGGTCAATTAATATTTTCTATTACTTATGATGAGGGAAAGTGTTATTCAGGGATTAATAATTATTATTATTATTATTATTTTTTTTTATTGTGGGAAGACCAGCCCTGAGCTAACATCTGTTGCCAATCCTCCCCTTTTTGCTGAGGAAGACTGGCCCTGAGCTAACATCCATGCCCATCTTCCTCCACTTTATATGGGACGCCGCCACGGCATGGCTGACAGGCAGTGCGTGAGCGGGCGCCCGGGATCCGAACCAGCGAACCCCGGGCTGCCAAGCGCAGACTAAACCGCTGCGCCACCGGGCGGCCCCTAATAATTATTTTTAAAAGTAGAAATAGAATACTGATTCATAAAATTAGTTTTTCTTTTACTAATAGATAGTTTTGTTTAATCTTAAACTCTAGAATACATACAGATATATCTGTATCCATTTACAGATGGATAATATCATTATCTTACATTTGTAGAACGCTTATAGTTTTTCAAAGCATTTTTACTTATACTATCTTCCACATACATCATCACCTCTGATTCCAGCAAGAAGAGCCCTGGGAGGCAGGCAGGGCAGGTACTGTTCACATTTCACACGGCAGGAAGGGAGATCAGGAGAGGTTTATATAACTTGCTCAAGGTGAAACACTGACTAAGATTGTGTGACTTTCATTTCAGTGATTTTTTTGCATTATATCATGCTGCTTCTCACTATATTATGTGGATAATTGAAATGTCACTATCCAGTTAATTTATAGAATTCTCTTGACAAGGTTGGTTGAACTGACCTCTCCATCAACTGACCAATCTAAAGGGGCAAGCATTTTCCCATATTTCACATATGATTTGATTACTTCTGTCCTAGGCAAACAATCTACTGTCTGGGCATGAAAAACATGATTAAAAAGCACTAAGCCATTATATTACTCCAACAAAGAGCCATCTTTCACACCTCTCCAAGTAAAAAGAAACTTCAAAAAAGTCCCAAACAAAAACATCCTAATAATGCATGTTATCAAGTTAAAATTGGATACATTCTATCTGTTTCTTCATTGTGGTAAAGAATGTTGCCTGGATTCCTTCCTCCTAAAGACCCGATTGTCAGATCTGTGGCAGAACTCTGGATCTGATTTTAACCTTGGGGAAGCAAAGAGAACAAAAATCAAAAGCTCAACTTTCTGCATGGTGTGGATGATCCAAGGAGCTCTTTTCTGCTTCTGAGTCTGCTGGCCAGGAGACCTGGATGTGATAAGGCTTCAGTTCCTCAGGAGGGATAGAATCTGGGGCACTGCTCATGAGATCGTGTCCCCGGAAGGATTTTGGGAAGGCTATGACATCTCTAATGCTTGGCGCTCTGGTGACGAGGCATATCAGTCTGTCTAACCCTGTGAGTAAAATACAAAGTTAAAAGAAAAGAATGTAATCTAAGGTGGGGAATGACTTAGTTTTTCTATAAAGGTTGAGGAGAACTTTTAAATAAGAATCTTTAACAAGTTGCAGCCAAGCATGGTTCCTTGTATTTTTAGGGAACTTTTGTTTGTTTGAGAGGTTCTTTTCTATCTCATTCTAGAAAAATGCTCAGGACTAATATTCACATGCTACTGGGATTAACAGTCACAGCAATTAATAAGTCCTTAGCAACGGCTGACTAAAGGTTGAGTAGAATTAGGTGCTGTGCAGGGCACTCCAAGAATACAGGAGGCCTCTGTTGTTGAGGGCCTATAATTTAGGTGAGTTTCCTAGAATTTCTCACACTCCTCCTTGCTTGAAAAAACATGCAAGGTGAGCAATCATGGCCACCAGAAGGGCAGTGAATACTTCTACTTCCACACAAGCCAAGTACTATGGCGCAGTGCTTTCTACACTCCTATGAATGTGTCTGTGAGCCCCCAGGGATTTGAGCAATTATGGCTTAAGATGCTGCAGTTTTATTTTATTAAAAAATCTTTCAAAAGCAAATTATTAGCCAACTTTTATCTCTATAACTGGTAAAATATATTTTAAAAATATACTGTTGAAGTGAAAACACAAACTTAAATTCTTGTAGAACTCTTTGGCTCACCCCCTACCCTCGTTACTTCTCCACCCACCACCCCCTGTAAGCTGAGAACCCCAATTCGAGACATAGTGCTATGGAATGAAATTTAGCTTGTAAAAAGACAGATTGTTTACCTAAGGCAATTCCTCCATGAGGGGGCGCCCCATAATCTAAAGCCTGGAGCAGATGGGAGAGCAATTTCACATCTTCCTGAAATTTAAAAGATAATTCAATTTAAATACACAGTAAGGGTCCACTAAGTGCCACACAGTATGCTTAGGTGCTAAAGGGAAAATAAAGTTGAGTTTAAAAAAATATCTTAAGAGGTTTACAGTTTACTAAGAGAATATGACAAATCACAGATATTAAAACATGCAGAGAAGTACCTGGCACTCAATAAGTGCAGCTGTTATTATACTAATAATGCAGAGTACAACCAACGAAGGACACAGAGATGTGGGCTCAGAAAGGTCGGATGAAAAGCAGGAAACCATCCCATCCCAGGGGCCATGGGAAGAGGACATTATCAGGGACAACAGTGCCACATGCTGCTGGGAGGCAGGACAGCTTGAGGGCCAAGAACAGGCCACCAGATTTGGTGACTGTGCAAGTAACTCCTGTGAGGTGATGTGTGCAGAAAGGTTGAAAGTGTGTCTGAAAACGGTTCTTGCACCAGGCTACAGACAGAATCAAGTGAGGAGCTTTTTTGTTAGTTTCTTTTTTTTTGAGGAAGATTGGCCCTGTGCTAACATCTGTTGCCAATCTTCTTCTTTTTCTTTTTTCTCCCCAAAGCTACAGTACATAGTTGTGTATCGTAGTTGTAGAGTTGCAGCTCTTCTATGTGGGATGCCGCCTCAGCATTGCTTGATGAGTGGTGAGTGAGTCCATGCCTGGGATCCAAACCAGCGAACCCCGGGCCACTGAAGCAGAACGCACAACTTAACCGCTACACCACCTGGCCAACCCCTCAAGTGCAGAGCTTTTAAAGAACACACGCCAAAGCCTCAGACCTGGAGCTTTTTATTTAATTGGTCTGGTTTGGAACAGTGGGTGTTTTCTTGTTTTTAAAGCTTTCCAGGTGATTCTATTCCAATGCGCAGCAAGGCTGAGAACCACTGGGGTACAGAGAGGAAGCAGAAGCAATGTATTCTCACTGACTCTTTTGAGAAACCTGACAATGAAAGAAGTGAAAAAACTTGGCTGGGAACCTGATGACTTGGGAGAGAAGTGAAGGGCGTTCCCAATGCGCTTGAAGCTAAGGGAGGAGTCTGGTGTTTCGAGTTCTTCAATCCTGCTTTCAGAAATAAATTCTTCCATCTTACCTCACACCTGTTAGTTAATCCCACAAAATGATCTTTCAGGATCAGACTCACTTGGATCTTCTCTTTCCTGAAACCTATCATAGCCTTCTACAGAATCATCAACAAACTGCAAATTCTCAGGCCTGCATCTGTATAGACTCTTTTTACAAGCCTGATTACCCTACTCTCTATCACTAAATCTACCCTCCCAAAACAATGAAACAAGTTATCTATTAAGTGATATAAACTCCTTTCAGACCTCTCTCTTCTTTCTCCAGCACTATCACCACTTTCAGCCATTCCGGACTGCATCATGTTTTGAGCAGTGTAGGGGTTAGGAGGTCAAGAGTTTGGGCTCAAGAGACACCCTGCCTGGGTTAGAATCCTGGCTCTGCTTCTGTGCTGTGTGACTTCAGGCAAATTAACCTGCCTCAGCTTCTCATCTTTAAGATGGGCAGAATGAGGGTATTTATCTTATAAAGTAATCGTGAGGCTTAAATGTATCAATGCATATAAAGTACTTAAACAGTCCCTGGCACACAGCAGGCACTAATCAATAGCGATTATTGTTATTTACTTTTCAAAATCTTACACTGAAAGTAGAGAGATAAGCTGACATAATTCTACATCTAGTGAATCCTACGTTCATAACAAATGTTCAACATAATTGACAAATATTCTGGGAAAAAAAAAGCCAGGTTTGAAGATGATGTTACCTTTAGTAACGTTGCCAGGATGTAACGCTGTAGCTCTGCATCGTGAATTCGGATAGAACCACCTCCTATCTCACAGCCGTTTAAAACCAAGTCATAGTGTTGGCTACGGACCTGGAAGATTCACAGAGCCCTTATGTTAGAGAGAGTTTCTGGTTTTCTGTTCTACAGACTGAAGACACTGTAGCTACTTAGAGACAAGGTTTTAACCACTGGCTCAAACCTGGTAATTTCTTTTGGGGCTTCCAGAAATGGGTCAGACTGTGAAATCTAAAGTTCTTTGCCTTTATTTCCACATTTCCTTTTAACCTGGAAGTACTGATATGGTACCTTTTCGGGCTCAGTGTACAGGAGCTGGATATCACTGGGGTGGGGAGCAGTAAATGGGTGGTGGGCTGACTCCAGCTCTCCAGGATTTTCCTCCTTGGGAAGGAAGAGTGGGAAATCCACCACCCAAAGAAAAGAGAACAGAGCTGGGTCACGGAGCACCACTCCTCTTGCTTCTAGAAGGTCAGCACATTCCAATCGTAATTTTCCCAACAAAGAGCACTGCAAACAGAAGATACAACATTGAGTTAACTGCCGTGAGAGAGCGGGAGGCAAATGACACAACCTGGATTCTGAAGCCAGGCCATTTTCTGAGAAAGGATTGGCCAATTAACAGATGAGACGCTCTTTGCCCATCAGGAGACAAAGACCTGAGGATGATCTGACTGCAACATGGTAGAGAACGACTGCCAGACTCCGCAGACTGGGGGAGGATCTGATAACACAGTGATCGAGAACACAGGAATCAGAGCTTGACAGATCTGGGTCTGTACCTCAGTCTGGCTACTGACTAACTTCTCTGCACCTTTCTCCATAGTAAAATGGGGATAAAAATATCTACTCCAAAAGACTGTTGTGAAGATTAAGTGAGAAAAGATATATAAGGTGCCATATGAATGGCAGCTGTTATGATTAGTTCCTTACTGCTCCTGAAGGGCTGGTGAGGATCTGAT
Organism: Tapirus indicus; assembly: GCA_031878705.1. Taxonomy (NCBI): domain Eukaryota; kingdom Metazoa; phylum Chordata; class Mammalia; order Perissodactyla; family Tapiridae; genus Tapirus; species Tapirus indicus. The sequence continues at coordinate 85,308,234 of CM062922.1, forward strand.
GAGTGCCTTGCACAGAGTTCATGTTCAATAAATAGTGGCTATTCTTAGAGAGGCAGTATGGGTAGAGGTTAATTTAAGAGTGTGACTTCTGAAACCAGACTTTGTGGGTTAGAAATCTGGCTCCTGCACTTCCTAGCTTATGTGAGTGTGAGCAAATTTTTAACCTCTGTGCCTCAGTTTTCCTATCTTTAAAAAGGTAGCAGTATCAATATTTCTGTCACAGGTTTGGCATGAGGACTAAGTGAGTTACTACATACAAGGTACTTAGGACAGTGCTGGGCAAATGGGAAGCACTTGATAAGTACCAACTATGACGCGCAGGGCTTCCCCGAGAAAGGACAGTTAGTCAGAACAGTGAAACATGCCTGGAGACATGGATAGAGTGACACTTTGTGGCCTAATCTATCCTACATTTAAATATCCACCAGGGCACTTTCACTGTGATATCTTCAGAATGTTAAAGTTATTCCTTATGAGTCTGGTTTCTAGCGTTCTTTCAAGGAAGTCCCAGTAGGAGTTAGAATGACACCTTCCTGGGAAAAGAACACCAGCAGTTTTGGTTCACACCAGGGGAAAGTTTAACAGCCAAATGAGTTTGCAGCAGGTTTTATATAATACAAAATCTCAAGTTTTTTTTTTAAGAAATCCATTGACAACCAAATTTGTAATTAAATAGCTTTCTTCACTCTACTATTGAAGGAGAAGGGAAAGATAGTGGATTACATATAGCTTTGAAGCTGAACTCTGAAACTTTTCCTTTGAAAAAAATAATGATAAATAATTATAGTGTAAATACAAATTAGAAGAATGAATGTGATAAAGTACTAATCAGAAACTATTACTATAAAAAAGCATATCATACCATAGTGCAAGAATGTGTGTATAAAATAAGTAAGTCCTGGGGATGTAATGTACAGCATGGCAACTATAGTTAATAAGACTATACTGCATATTTGAAAGTTGTTAAGAGAACAGACCTTAAAAGTTCTCATCACAAGAAAAAAAAATTCTGCAACTAAGTATGGTGACAGATGTTAACTAGACTTAGTGTGGTGATCATTTCACAGTATATCCAAATATTGAAATGATTATGTTGTACACTTGAAACTAATACTGTTGTATGTGAATTATACCGCAAAAAAAAAAGAATGAATGTATATCATGCTTGACCTTTACAGCATATTTTCAATATTCATGTCTCACTTCTATACCACACTTTTTTGTATTTTACCATGACCTCTAAAGCTAAATCCAGCCCTCCACATATCCCCTGAAGAATGGTGATCTAGCCAGTACATGTAGCACTCACCCCCTCCCAGCTGCTGCTCCTGAGAAAAAAGGGTCCTGCCTCGACCATGGAGAGCCAGGGGTGTCTGCCAGCCCAGCAGCCCTCCAGTAATCTGATCTGTCCTTCTGCCTTTTCAGGAATGCATTATGTACAAAAGTTTGGGACTACCAAATTTTCTTCATCTGCAAAACCTTGAAAATGAAAATATTTTGTCATAGTTGTACAATGAATACCAATAGCCCTTTACCTAAGTGGCTTTCCTAATCAGCCAGATCTAACCTGTGTAAGCAATGCCAATGGAGCCTGGTAGCTGATGGAAAAAACCTCTAGTTTTTATACAATGCATTATGAAGTGCTGGAAGATATTTAATATAAAAACTCAGGCAGAGCAGCTCCATTTTATGAAATTAACAGTCAGTTCAAATATGTACTATATACACAGGAGAAGAGAGGCATCATTCAACATCCACAGCATACAGACGTGGAGGTAATTTTTCTTACTGCTTTCTTGTGCTCTCCGGAAGTTAGCAGGACCACATCTTCCTCTTGCATCTCCATTAGTCTGGTTAGTTCCAAACTTTGCTCCTCCATTATGAGTTTAGCAATGGGAGAATTCCAGTTTCTATTGACTTTCAGGAATACAGGTAAGACATCCTGTGATAAAGAAAAAGACTTACATTTTCTAAAAAGTGGGGTTGATTTATTTTTCTCATAGTATAAAGATTTCTTGTTCCCAATAGAAGAGAACCTGCATGAGATTATCTCTATTCCTTCCCTGAATCCCTTTCAAATACTACTAAAGGAATTTAAAAAAGTAATCTCACTGTAATGATAAAAGAAAAAAAAGGAATGAGGGGTGGGGAGAGATATCAGCAGATAAGAGATTTCTGCAAATTTCTGGCAGATTGTAAGTGAATGGAATAGGAATGATTAAAGAAGCAAGATGCAGGAAGCTCTGGCCTAGAGGACAAAGGAGCAGCCCCAGCCCCAGAAGGAACCGATTTTACCCTGAAGAACCTAGAGAGGCCCAGGGCTCTTAGGAAGCCATGGGTCCCCAAGGTAATGGTCAACGATCCTGCTGCTCACCCTAAACTAAACTTAACCATTTACAAAAGCCCCTTTAAATAGCTTTTTAAATGTCTTATTCTTTTTTTTTTTTGCTGAGGAAGATTTACCCTGAGCTAATATCTGTTGTCAATTTTCCTCTATTTTGTATGTGAGCCACCATCACAGCATAGCCACTGATAGACAAGTGGTGTAGGTCCGCACCAGGGAACCGAACCTGGGCCGCCGAAGTGGAGTGCACCCAACTTAACCACAAGGCTACTGGGGCTGGCCCAAATGCCTCATTCTTAAATATGTACAATTAATAATCACCACATGTTGAAGAAACTCTGCAGCATTAAAAAAAGAAAAAAAAAAAAAAGACCAAGATGAGCAGGAAAGAATGACCCTAGAGGAAAGAGATAATTTAGGGACCAAAAGAAGTCTTGAATCCTCAAAGGCACTCAAAATGATATTTTGCCACTCAAAATGATATTTTATCAATCAAGTCAAAATAAAATCCAATGAAAAAAAGCAGGACAGAGCTACCAGTAAGTAAAAATATGATTGCTAAAAAAGAATTCAATGGAAGAGTTGAAGAAATCTCCTAGGGAGAATAAAAAAGACAAAGAAAATGATGGGCAATGACATGGGAAAAAAAGAGACATGCAAGTTACATAATGGGGTCTAACATACAACTAACAGAAATTTCAAAAAGAGAGACTAGAGAAAATGATAAGGTCAAAATAATTAGATAATAAAAGAATTTTCCACAGATGAACTACATGAGCCTTCATATTGAAAGGGCCCTTCAAGTGTGCAACACACTGAATGAGAAAAGACCCAAAGCCATACAAAAAGTGAAATTTCAGAACATTAAGAATTAGGAGGCTGAGGGGGCTGCCTGGTGGCGCAGCGGTTTAGTCCGCGCTTGGCAGCCCGGGGTTCGCGAGTTCGGATCCCGGGCGCCCGCCGACGCACTGCTTCTCAGCCATGCCGTGGCGGCGTCCCATATAAAGTAGAGGAAGGTGGGCACGGATGTTAGCCCAGGGCCAGTCTTCCTCAGCAAAAAGGGGAAGATTGGCAACAGATGTTAGCTCAGGGCTGGTCTTCCCCACAAAAAAAAAAAAAAAAAAAAAGAATTAGGAGGCTGAAAGCTTATAAACAGAAAAAAATAAGGTCAGCTAAAAAAGGAATAAATTCATACAAGCATCAGACTTCTCATTAGTACCACCAGATGTGAGAAGAAAATAAAGCAATGACATCAATGAACTCAGGCTGTGCTGTCTAATACTGTAGCCACCAGTTACATGCAGCTGTTTAAATTTAAATTAATTAAAATGAAATAAAATTAAAAATTCAGTTCCTTAGTTATACTAGCCACATTTCAAGCACTCAATAGCTATGCTGGCTAGTGGCTACCATATTAGATGATGCAGATATAAGACATTTCCATCATTACAGAAAGTTCTATTGGACAGCACTGTTCTAAATGAATATGACTGCCAATTCAGAACTTTATACTAAGCCAAATTATTAATCAAGTGTGAGGTTTTGAACATAAAGACATTTTAGACATACAAGAACTGAGAAAGTTTCTCTCTCACACGCTTTCTTAGGAAGTTACTTGAGGATATCCTCCAGCACAGATAAGAAAGAGGAAGATCTGGGATCCAGGAAAAGAGTGGCTTCAACTCAGAAGAGGAATGAAGAAAAGGTCCAGAAAGACAGCTGTGCAGAAGGCACAGAGAAGTAACTAGGTGTTTATGTGAGCCTCATCTCTCATTGCAGGAAGTTAACAGATAAAGTTTAAAATGGTAAGTAAAAAAAAAAAAAAGGCAGTATGTAGACATATTGCTAAAAACAGAGACACTCTGGTAGGGGATTGGAGTGGAGCAAGCTAGAGCAAACACTTAGAGCATTGACTTATTAATCCTTCTTTACTATTAGGTTTTTTAACCACAGTGCATGCAGCATATTGCTAAAAATTAATAAACATATTAAAATAATTTAAGCCAAATCAACTTAAAACATATTAATAAATTTAAAAAATAGAAGTAGTACCTATATCTTACATAAACATTCAGGAAATTAGGAAAGTAAAAAAGAAAAGAGAAGAAAATGTAATACTAGTTCCATTAATTAAAGGCTGCCAAGTTAAACTTCAGGCTTATTTCCTGGTCCTTTGGTTCCTAGAAGCAGAATTCAAACACTAGTAAAGTGAAAATAAAGAAACAAAATTGGGGGATATAGGGTTGCCAATTTTGAATTTTATCAGGGGCATAAAACAAACTCAAAACATCATCTATTATTACCATCATTTCATAAAGCAAAGAACATTTCTATAGCAAAAAACAAGGAGAAGTAAAGGATAGTTCTTTAAATTCATTTAACTATGAAAAGCTTTTTACATTGCCCTGATTTTTCTCATTTTGCCTTGACCAGTTTTGGAAACCACTATCCTAATCCCCTCTCCTCCCCTCTCTTTCTTTCTCAAAGTGAAAATCCCTTTGAGCCTGACGTATGAGGGTTGGGATGTGGTGGTGGTGGAGGTAGCTATCCATTTTCAATACACAAATACAGTGTTTTTACACGGTTATGATCAGTGTATACATAATTCTGTATTCTCCTTTTCTTGTAGATCATTACAACATGAACATTATTCCCATATTACAAACTCCTAGGAAACAAAGTTTTTTAAAAAAAGAAACATTAATATTAATTCCTTTCATTCTACCTTAATTTATTAAATCATTCCCATATGGTTTCATTTTATTCCTGTTATGAATGATATTGTGATGAGCACAAAGTCTCCTCATATTTAAGATCCTTTCTTTTTTTTTTGAGGAAGATTTGCTCTGAGCTAACATCTGTTGCCAATCTTCCTCTTTTTTGCTTGAGGAAGATTAGCCCTGAGCTAACATCTGTGCCCATCTTCCTCTAATTTATGTGGGTTGCCACCACAGCAGTGCTTGATAAGTGGTGCGTCGGTCTGTGCCCGGGATCTGAATGTGCGAACTCCAGGCTGCCGAAGTAGAGGGCGTGAACTTAACTGCTAAGCCACGGGGTGGCCCCAAAGCAGGACTATTTTTAAAGTTCGTGATTCCAAAATGGCCAAAGCAATTGACACTTCCAGTGATGATGTAAGAATTCCCTACTCCAGCTCCTCCCTGTTTTAGTTCTACCATTCACCAGGCCAAGAACACAAAATGTGTCTGTCATCGGTGTAGAATTTTAAAAAGGGTATGAGAAGAACAAAGAATACAGGCTTTCTTTCATATCTGCCATGCTTTCATTGAAACCTTGGGCACACGGGGCTCTATTTATTTTCATAACTAAATTAAAGTACCTTTGTTTATTTAAAAATGCTACAATTGAACTTTCACATTCTGATTAATGGTGAATTCAGCCATCTCAGCTGAAGTCTTAGAGTTATATCCATGGGCAAGTTAACTTTAAAAATAAGAAGAAGAGAGCAATGTCAGCATCATGGCAGAATGAGGTGTTCCCTTTGTCTCTTCCCGTTAAGTTACAACTAAACGGACATTCATTAACCAGAAGAGGATTCCCTGCACAGCACAACAGGACGTTGAGATATCCATGCAGCTGTGCATCTGAAGGTGGTGTACTGGATCCCTGGGAGGGAGTGGAACTAGCTGAGTGTACCCCTCACCCTTCCTGGCGGCAGCAAGCCAAGTCTCGGATCCTTACACAGCGGCCAGCCCAGCGCAACCACAAGAGGAGGCGGGGGCAGCCCGGCCTGCGCGAATGCTTTTGGTGTGGTAGCCTGATGGATGGTGGATGCGCTGTGCCATGGCGGCTATGCCTGTGGGAATGCTCCCCACCAAGCGGCAGCTTGGCCCCCACAAAGGCACCTGCCTGCTGAGCAAAGTGCAGGTGAGAAGGCACCCTGCCCTCTGAGAAGGCACCCCATCCATGGAGCACAGCAGCCTGCAGGTCCCACTGAGTGGCGGCTTAGCCCCCAAATGGGCGCCTCTCCTGCCTAGCGCACCAGCTCAGCTGTCCCCTGCTGAGTGCAGCGGCCCGTCTGCGTGAGAGAGAGCAACACGCCCACCAAGCATAGAGGCCCTGCCTATGGTGCACAACCTGCCTGCTCAGTGCAGAGGCCCAGCCCACGTGAGTGCAACCTGCAGAGCAGCTGTGGCCAGCCCCAGCAAACAGGGCAGCCCTACCCGCAGATAGGGTGACATCAGAAAACACAGCCCCTGCTCCCCACCCAGGGTGGCAGATAGAATCTGCGACCTGATGCTACCAAAAATGTGCCAGGAAAGGATCATCAAACACCATGAAGAACTACAGTAACACTTCAGAGCAGAAGGAAAATGGTAAGTCTCCAGAAACCAATCTGAAGTCACAGAAATTTACAATCTAAGTGACAGAGAATTCAAAATAGTTGTCATAAAGAAACTTAATGAGTTACAAGAAAACTCAGAAAGTTCAATGAGCTCAGGAATAAAATTAATAAAATTAACCTTCTCCAAGGCATATACTATTAAGACAGGCAAAAGTCAATGACAAAGCAAAAATATTACAGGCAGCAAGGCAGATAAGACGATAGTCCAAATAAACAGCAAGCAAAAGAAAGCAGGTGTTGTCATACTTATATCAGACAAAGCAGACTCTAAGATAAAAAAGACAATGAAAAACAAAGCAGGGCAGTAAATAATGATAAAAGGGACGTTCCATCGAGAGGACATAACACTTATGAATATATGTGCACCTAACACAGGAGCACCAAAGTATATAAAGCAACTATTAACAGACCTAAAGGGAGAAATTGACAGCAACACAATAATAGTAGGGGACCTCAACACCCTACTTACATCAATGGATAGGTCATCCAGACAGAAAGTTAACAAGGAAACTGGTCTTAAATGAATATTAGACCAGATGGACTTAATAGATATATATAGAACATTCCATCCAAAAACAGCAGAATACACATTCTTCTCAAGTGCACATGGAACATTCTCAAAAATAGACCATATGTTGGGAAACAAGGCAAACATCAATAAATTTAACACGATTGAAATTACATCAATCATCTTTTCTGACCACAATGCTATGAAACTAGAAATCAGCTACAAGAAAAAAGTCACAAATATGTGGAGACTAAACAACATGCTACTGAACAACCATTGGATAAGATGAAATCAAAGGAGAAATTAAAAAATACCTGGAGACAAATGAAAATGAAAACACAACATACCAACTCTTATGGGATACATCAAAAGTGGTACTAAGAGGGAAATTTATAGCAATACAAGCCTACTTCAACAAAGAAGAAGAATCTCAAATAAGTAATCTTAAACTACACCTAACAGAACTAGAAAAAGAACAAAGCCCAAAGTCAGCAGAAGAGGGAAATAATAAAAATTAGAGCAGAAATAAATGAAATAGAGACTAAAAAACAATAGAAAAGATTGATGAAACTAAGAGCTTGTTCATTGAGAAGATAAACAAAATTGACAAACCTTTAGCCAGACTCACAAGAAAAAAAGAGAGAAGTCTCAAATAATTAAATTAAAAATGAAAGAGAAATTACCACGGATACCAGGGGAATACAAAGGATTGTAAGAGAATACTCTGAAAATCTATATGCCAACAAATTGGATAACCTAGAAGAAATGGATAAATTCTTAGAATCATGCAACCTCCCAAAACTGAATCAAGAAGAAATAGAGAATCTGAATAGACCAACTATAAGTCTATAAGAAACAGAAATCAAAACCTTCCCAATAAACAAAAGCTCAGGACCAGATGGCTTTTCTGTAGAATTCTTCCAAACATTCAAAGAAGATTTAATACCTAGCCTTCTCAAACTATTCCAAAAAACTGAAGAGGACGGGATGCTTTCTAGCTCATTCTACGAGGCCAACATTACCCTGATACCAAAACCATACATGGACCACACAAAGAAGGAAAATTACAGGCCAATATCACTGATGAACACAGACACAAAAGTCCTCAACAAAATATTGGCAAATCGAATACAGCAATACATTAAAAGGATCATACACCATGATCAAGTGGGATTTATACCAGAGAGGCAGGGATGGTTCAATATCCACAAATCAATCAATGTGATATACCACATTAACAAAATGAGGAATAAAACCCACATGATCATCTCAATAGATGCTGAGAAAGCATTTGACAGGATTCAACACCAATTTATGGAAAAAAACTCTCAATAAAATGGTATAGAAGGAGAGTGACGTCAGCATCATGGCAGAGTGAGATTCCCTCTTTGAATCTCTGCCCCCTACGACACAACGAAAACATCATTCACATTCCAACAGAGCTCAATCAAACACTACGAAGGACTTCTGAGAAACCCCTGCTGCCATACATCGGACGGTGGAGGCGCGGGAAGCCCAGGAGGACGGGAGGAGAGGTAGGAGGTTGTATTCCCCCTCCCCAATCGATCGGCAAAGACAGCGCGGTTCGCAGACAGAGGGGGGAGGGGCGGCCCACAGCGGGGAAAACTAGCGCCATCCAGGTGCTCTCACAGACTGTCGCGAGATCCCCACTGGGAAGCGACGACGGACTGTTTAGGGGGTGTAGCAAACACCCTAAGAGAGCCAGAAAGGAAACCCCCGGGTCAAGCAGGAGAAAGAGAGGACCCCTCCCCCCACACACCCTGCGTTTCAGCATAATCCCACCGGGGGCTGCAGCTGCCTCACAGCAAACCGCTTGCGATCTCCATCTAGTGGCAGCAGGGGGAATCTGCAGGACCAAATTATCATGAGGGGGGGAAAAAATAAGGATGTCCCCGTCGGATCCTTGCGACAATTTGCCAGGGCTACAGACCAAAAGGAAAATGACAAACACCCAGAAACCAGCCCTGAAGGCACAGAATTTGATAACCTGAATGACAGAGAATTCAAAATAGCTATCATAAATAAACTCAACGAAATACAAGAGAACACACAGAAACAAATCAATGAATTCAGGGATTATGTCACAAAAGAGATTGAAACCCTAAAGAAAAACCAATCAGAATTATTGGAGATGAAAAACAAAATCAACGAGATAGTGGAAAAAATGGAGTCTTTAAAGAGCAGAACTGACAATATGGAGGAACGAATTAGCACTATTGAGGATAGCCACGCAGAAATGCTCCTGATAGAGGAGGAGAGAGAGCTAAGACTAAAAAGAAATGAAGAAATTCTTCGAGAAATATCAGACTCAATGAGGAAAAGCAACATAAGGATAATAGGTATTCCAGAAGGAGAAGAAAGAGAAAAAGGAGCAGAGAGTTTGTTCAAAGAAATAATAGCTGAGAACTTCCCCAACCTAGGGAACGAGAGGGAAATAACAGTGAATGAAATATATAGATCACCTAAATATATAAACAGGAATAAAAAATCATCTCGCCACATAGTAGCAAACTTGAAGAATACCCATGACAAGGAAATAATATTGAAGGCAGCTAAACAAAAAAACAAAATAACATACAAAGGAAACCCCATCAGGCTCTCAGTTGATTTCTCGACAGAAACTCTACAGGCTAGGAGAGACTGAAATGATATATTCAAAATCATGAAAGACAAAAACCTTCAGCCGAGAATACTTTATCCAGCAAAAATATCCTTCAAATACAATAACTCTCCCTGATAAACAAAAGCTAAGAGAGTTCATCACCACAAGACCCCCACTACAAGAAATGCTCAAGAAGGCCCTTAGGCCTGAAAAAAAACAAATGAGAAAGGGGATACAAAGATTTCAGCAAGGAGAAAAGCAAGGAGACTAAACCAGAACAAAATACAGTTGGAAAACACCAAAAATTAATTCAAGCTCATCACTGGAAACACACATTCATGACACAATCTGGAATAAAGAGATAACAAATAAGGAGGGGAAGAGGTAAGGGATTGAATCAACCCAGCCTCAGGAAAAAGGAGGCATCTGAAAATGTACTTTCTTATCCAGGAGATCGCTTATACAAACCTCACGGTAACCACTAAACAAACCAGAAGAGAACCACACATGACAAATAAAGAGAAAACCAAGAGAATGAGCATGCAGAAATACCAAATTGAATTTGCAGTCCGAAACACAAGGGACAAGAAACGAAGGAAATGCAAAAGAACCAGAAGATGAACAATAAAATAGCAACATTAAACCTTCATATATCAATAATCACTCTAAATGTAAATGGATTGAATTCTCCAATCAAAAGACACAGAGTGGCAGGATGGATTAAAAACCAAGATCCTACAATCTGCTGCCTCCAGGAAACACATCTCAGCTCTCAAGACAAACACAGACTCAAAATAAAAGGATAGAAAACAATACTCCAAGCTAATGGCAAACAAAAGAAAGCAGGAGTAGCCATACTTATATCAGACAAAGTACACTTCAAGATAAAAAAGGTAATGGGAGACAAAGAAGGGCAATATATAATGATAAAAGGGATACTTCACCAAGAAGACATAACACTTATAAATATCTATGCACCCAACACAGGAGCACCAAAGTACATAAAACAACTGCTAAAAAACCTTAAAGGAGATATTAACAATAACACAATAATGGTAGGGGATCTTAATACCCCCCTTACATCAATAGATAGATCATCCAGACAAAAAGTCAATAAGGAAATAATGGACTTAAACGAGAAACTAGACGCAATGGATTTAATAGATATATACAGAGCACTCCACCCAAAAAAAGCAGAGTACACATTCTTCTCAAGTGCACACGGAACATTCTCAAGGATAGACCATATATTAGGAAACAAGGCAAACCTCTATAAATTTAAGAAGATTGAAATCATTACAAGCATCTTTTCTGATCATAATGCTGTGAAACTAGAAATCAACTGCAAGGAAAAAACTAGGAAAGGGACAAAGATGTGGAGACTAAACAACATGCTAATGAACAACCAATGGGTCATTGATGAAATTAAAGGAGAAATCAAAAGCTATCTGGAGACAAATGAAAAGGAAAATACACCATACCAACTCATATGGGATGCAGCAAAAGCAGTCCTGAGAGGGAAATTCATAGCAATACAAGCTCACCTTAACAAACAAGAAAAATCCCTTAAATAACCTTAAATAAATAACCTTAAATTGCACCTAACAGAATTGGAAAAAGAAGAACAGACAAAGCCCCGAATCAGCAGAAGGAGGGAAATAATAAAAATCAGAGCAGAAATAAATGAAATTGAAACCAAAAAAACAGTGGAAAGGATCAATGAAACAAAGAGCTGGTTCTTTGAGAAGATAAATAAAATTGACAAACCCTTAGCCAGACTCACTAAGAAAAAAAGGGAGAAGACTCAAATAAATAAAATTAGAAATGAAAGAGGAGAAATTACAACAGACACCACAGAAATACAAGGGATTATTAGGGAATACTATGAAAAACTTTACGCCAACAAATTGGACAACCTAGAGGAAATGGACAAATTCTTGGACACATACAATCTCCCAAAACTGAATCAAGAAGAAATAGAGAATCTGAACAGACCAATCACAAGTAAAGAGATTGAAACAGTCATCAAAAACCTCCCAAAAAATAAAAGCCCAGGACCAGATGGCTTCCCTGGAGAATTTTATCAAACGTTCAAAGAAGATTTAGCACCCATCCTTCTCAAACTATTCCAAAAAATAGAGGAAGATGGAGTACTTCCCAACACACTCGATGAGGCCGACATCATGCTGATACCAAAGCCAGACAAGGACAATACAAAGAAGGAAAACTACAGGCCAATATCACCGATGAACATAGACGCAAAAATCCTCAACAAAATATTGGCAAACCGAATACAGCAATACATCCAAAAGATCATACACCACGATCAAGTGGGATTTATAACAGGGACACAGGGATGGTTCAACATCCACAAATCAATCAACGTGATACACCACATTAACAAAATGAAGAATAGAAACCACATGATCATCTCAATCGATGCAGAGAAAGCATTTGACAAGATCCAGCATCCATTTATGATAAAAACTCTCAACAAAATGGGTATAGAAGGAAACTACCTCAACATAATAAGGGCCATATATGACAAACCTACAGCAAACATCCTACTCAATGGGGAAAAACTGAAAGCCATTCCTTTGAGGACAGGAACAAGACAAGGGTGCCCACTCTCACTGCTCTTATTCAACATAGTACTGGAAGTTCTGGCCAGAGCAATTAGGCAAGAAAAAGGAATAAAAGGACTCCAAATAGGCAATGAAGAAGTGAAACTCTCACTATTTGCAGACGACATGATCCTATACATAGAAAACCCAAAAAATTCCATTGGAAAACTACTAGAAACAATCAACAACTACAGTAAAGTGGCAGGGTATAAAATCAACTTACAAAAATCAATTGCATTTCTATACACTAATGATGAAACAACAGAAAGAGAACTCAAAAAGACAATCCCATTTACAATTGCAACAAAGAGAATAAAATATCTGGGAATAAATTTAACCAAGGAGGTCAAAGACCTATACAATGAAAACTATAAGACACTACTGAAAGAAATCGAGGAGGACATAAAGAAATGGAAAAATATTCCATGCACATGGATTGGAAGAATAAATATAGTTAAAATGTCCATTCTACCTAAAGCAATCTACAGATTCAGTGCAATCCCAATCAGAATCCCAATGTCATTCTTCACGGTAATACAACAAAAAAATACTGAAATTCGTATGGGGCAACAAAAGAGCCCGAATAGCTAAAGCAATTCTGAAAAAAAAGAACAAAGCTGGAGGCATCACAATCCCTGATTTCAAAATATACTACAAAGCTATATTTGATTACTATAGTAATCAAAACAGCATGGTAGTGGTACAAGAATAGACACACAGATCAATGGAACAGAATTGAAAGCCCAGAAATAAAACCGCACACCTATGGACAGCTAATCTTCGACAAAGGAGCAAAGAACATACAATGGAGAGAGGGAAGTCTCTTCAATAAATGGTGCTGGGAAAATTGGACAGCAACATGCAAAAGAATGAAAGTAGACCATCTCCTATCGCCATATACAAAAATCAATTCAAAATGGATCAAGTACCTGAAAGTGAGATCTGAAACTATAAAACTCCTGGAAGAAAATATAGGCAGTACACTAATTGAGATTGGACATAAAGGGATCCTTTCAGATTCCATGTCTACCCAGACAAGGGAAACAAAAGAAAAAATAAACAAATGGGAACTCATCAGACTAAAGAGCTTCTACAAGGCAAATGAAACCAGGATCAAAATGAATAAACAACCCACCACCTGGGAGAAAATGTTTGCAAATCGTTTGTCCGATAAGGTATTAATCTCAGTAATATATAAAGATCTCATACAACTGAGCAACAAAAAAACAAACAACCCGATCAAAAAATGGGCAGAGGATATGAACAGACATTTTTCCAAGGAAGAGATACAGATGGCCAAGAGACACATGAAAAGATGTTCAACATCACTAACCATCAGGGAAATGCAAATCAAAACTACACTAAGATATCACCTTACACCTGTTAGAATGGCTGTAATCACAAAGACAAATAACAACAAATGCTGGAGAGGTTGTGGAGAAACGGGGACCCTCATTCACTGCTGGTGGGAATGCAAACTGGTGCAGCCTCTATGGAAAACAGTATGGAGAGTCCTCAAAAAATTAAAAATAGAAATACCGTATGATCCAGCAATCCCACTCTTGGGCATCTACCCAATGGACGTGAAATCAACCATCACAAGAGGCGTATGCACCCCTATGTTCATTGCAGCATTATTCACGATAGCCAAGAAGTGGAAGCAACCCAAGTGTCCCTCAACTGATGGTTGGTTAAAGAAAATGTGGTATATACATACAATGGAATACTACTCAGCCATAAGAAAAGACACAATTGTCCCATTTGCAACAACATGGAAGGACCTAGAGGGTATTATGTTAAGTGAAATAAGCCAGAGAGAGAAGGACAGACACTGCATGAACTCACTCATATATGGAATATAAGTGAACACACGGACAGAGAGAACTGATTGGTGGCTACCAAGGGGAAGGGGGGTGGGGGTGGGCACAAGGGGTGAAGGGTTACATCCACAAGGTGACGGATAAACAAAAATGTACAACTAAAACCCCACAGTGTTATAAACTAAGACATCAATAAAAAAAAAATGGTATAGAAGGAAAGTACCTTAACATAATAAAGGCCATATATGACAAAGCCACAGCAGCATCAGACTTAATGGTGAAAAACTGAAAGCCATCCCTCTGAGAACAGAAACATGACAATGGTGCCCACTCTCACCACTCCTATTCAACATAATATTGGAGGTTTTGGCCAGAGCAATTAGGCAAGAAAAAGAAATAAAAGAGATCCAAATTGGGAAGGAAGAAGTGAAACTGTCACTGTTTGCGGATGACATGATTCCATATGTAGAAAATCCTAAAGAATCCACCAAAAAACTATTAGAAATAATTAACAACTACAGCAAAATTGCAGGGTACAAAATCAACTTACAAAAATCAGTTGCATTTCTCTACTCTAATAACAAACTAACGAAAATACCTCAAGAATACAATTGCATTTACAGTCGCAACAGAAAGAATAAAATATCTAGGAATAAATTTAACCAAGGCAGTGAAAGAAAGGCCTATACACTGAAAACTATAAGACATTATTGAAAGAAATCAAAGACATAAAAAATTGGAAAGATATTCCATGCTCATGGACTGGAAGAATAAATATAATTAAAATGTCCATACTACCTAAAGCAATCTACAGATTCAATGTAATCCCAATCAGAATCCCAATGACATTCTTCATAGATACAGAACAAAGAATCCTAAAATTTATACAGAACAACAAAAGAGCCTGAATAGGCAGAGCAATCCTGAGAAAAAAGAACACAGCTGGAAGCATGACAATCCCTGACTTCAAAATACACTACAAAGCTATAGTAATCAAAACAGCATGGTACTGGCATAAAAAGAGACACACAGATCAATGGAATAGAATTGAAAGCCCAGAAACTGAACCACATATCTATGGACAGCTAACCTTTGACAAAGAAGCCAAGAATATACAATGGAGAAAGCGTCTCTTCAATAAATGGTATTGGGAAAACTGGACAGCCACATGCAAAAGAATGAAAGTAGACCATTATCTTACACCATACACAAAAATTAACTCAAAATGGATTAAACACTTGAATATAACACTTGAGACCATAAAACTCCTAGAAGAAAATATAGGCAGTACACTCTTTGACATTGGTCTTAGAAGGATCTTTTTGAATACCATGTCTACTCAGGCAAGGGAAACAAAGAAGAAATAAACAAATGGGACTACATCAGACTAAAAAGCTTCTGCAAGGCAGAGGAAACCATAAACAAAATTGGGAGAAAATATTTGCAAATTATATATCCGACAAGGGGTTAATTTCCAAAATATATAAAGAACTCATACAACGCAACAATAGAAAACCAAACAACCCAATCAAAAAATGGGCAGAGAACATAAACAGACATTTTTCCAAAGAAGATATACAGATGGCCAATAGGCACATGAAAAGATGTTCAACATCACTAATTATTAGGGAAATGCAAATCAAAACTAGAATGAGATATCACCTTACACCTGTCAGAATGGCTGTAATTAACATGACAAAAAATAAATGTTCGAGAGGATGTGGAGAAAAGGGAATCCTCATATACTTCTGGTGGGAATGCAAACTGGTGCAGCCACTATGGAAAATCGTATGGAGATTTCTCAGAAAATTTAAAAATAGAAATACCATACAATCCAGCTATCCCACTACTGGGTATTTATCCAAAGAACATGAAATCAACAATACAAAGAGATTTATGCACCTCTATGTTCACTGCAGCATTATTCAAACAACAGCCAAGACATGGAAGCAACCCAAGTGCCCATCAACTGATGAATGGATGAAGAAGATGTATACACACACACACACACACACACACACACACACACACACACGATGGAATACTACTCAGCCATAAAAAGAGGACAAAACCATGCCATTTGCAACAACATGAATGAACCTTGAGGGTATTATGTTAAGCAAAATAAGCCAGAGAAAGAACACTGTATGATTTCACTCATATGTGGAAGATAAACACATGGATAAAGAGAACAGATTTGTGGTTATCAGAGGGGAATGGGGTAGAGGGGAGGTGGAAAGGAGTAAAGGGGCACATATGTATGGTGACAGATAAAAACTAGACTATTGATGGGGCCTGTCGCGTGGCATAGTGGTTAAGTTAGCGCACTCTGCTGCAGTGGCCCAGGGTTCACAGGTTTGGATCCTGGGCGTGGACCAATGCACCACTTACCAAGCCATGCTGTGGCAGGCATTCCACATAAGGTAGAGGAAGATGGGCATGGATGTTAGCTCAGGGACAATCTTTCTCAGCAGAAAAGAGAGGGATATGGCAGTGGATGTTACCTATGGGCTAATCTTCCTCAAAAAACTAGATTATTGGTGGTTAGCACAATGCAGTCTATAAAGAAACTGATATATAATAATCTACACATGAAATTATACAATGTTATAAGCCAATATGACCTCAATAAAATAAAATTAAAAAAATAAAAAGAATGATCTGAAATAACAAGACCCTCAAAACTAATGATACCCTAAGAGATCAAGCAATTAGTTAAAAATATTGAACCTCTAAAAGAAAGGAAAACAAACCTGCTCTAATTAACTCCTTACCTGATTAAAATGGTCAGCTGCAACTTTTCTAATGGACTCAATGTCTTTCCTTTTTAAGTATTTCTGATGGAAGAAAATCAAAGTAAACTTGATCAATATGACACTTAGCTTCATAAACATGTTTATGATATCAAATGAGATACAAATATATTTTGTACCTTTCCACCACAACAGTAGGACTCAATAAAAATTTAATTTCTGTTGCCAAATGAAACAAATTTGAAGTTTGTTGCAGGGCTTATTTTTTTCCAATTATGCAGGTCTCATTGGAAATAGCTGTGAATGTATTCCACAGAAGATGCCGCATATGTTATATGCAAGATAAATGTTCAAAATAAATCTTTATGACTGAATTGTGAAAGAAAATATAACTTGGAGATCAATATGAGCATTCAGAATTTGATATTTCAGGTCTCTTAAAATTCTTTTTTGTTTGTTTGTTTGTTGAGGAAGATTTGCCCTGAGTTAACATCTGCTGCCAATCTTCCTCTTTTTGTATGTGGGCCCCTACCACAGCATGGCCACTGACAGACAAGTGGTATAGGTCCGTGCCCAGGAACCAAACCTGGGCCACCAAAGTGGAATGCGCCGAACTTAACCACTAGGGAACCGGGGCTGGCCCTTAAAATTCTTTATACCTTACTTTGTTTGGCACACTCTGCTTTGGTGGCCTGGGTTTGGTTTCCAGGCACAGATCTACACCACTCATCGGTGGCCATGTTGTGGCAGCGACCCACATACAAAATAGAGGAAGTTTGGCACAGATGTTAGCTCAGAGCAAATCCTCCTCAGCAAACAAAAAACCAAACAAAACCCTATGTCTTTCTAAGTGAGACACTATGGTTATTACCATTAACTAATATTCATTGGGCACTTAACTAGGTATGAGAGATAAAAATGGTAAAAACATCATTCACAGGCCTGCAGTTCTTATAATCTACTTGAGGAAGAATGGACATACTCAAATTGGGGTAAATAATAATAATAGGCAATATATGTTATACTGAGATTACCTGAACACATTCATTACGTCTGGACTGGAGTATGGATACCAAATTACTTTCCACTGAACATATGAAGTGAATAAAAAGTAATGAGACTGAATTCTTATCCCCATTAATATACTAAAATGGTTATGTATCCACATGAATACAGTCTTTCAAAACAGTAATCTTATTCAAAATATTTTTGGGATTCCTCTTATTAAATTACCTTCAAAGCAAATGTACTAACTACAGAAAACAGACGTGTCCTGTTATTTTAGAGTCAATGCTTGCCCAGCCCAAGCATTCTCTCTCTCTCTCTCGCCCTCATTTCCCTTTCACAACTCCACCTCCTTTCTCTTCTCCTGTTGTTAAGGCAGTTGAGACCAGAGCCCTTAGAAGACCAAGAACCAATATGAAAGGGCTATGCTGGAGTTTATATGGGGCTGAGAGCCTCTGGACAGACTGAGGCTGGAGAGAGAATACTGAATACTAGTTTCTGCTCATCACTGGTGGAAATTATCTCAAGTGAAGTACAGGAGCACTTTATAGCATTGTTTAAAAGGAAAAAAAGCTCTAGATCTTGAGTGTAAACTCATATTCATAAGGTTTTATTGTTCTCTACTTATAGTTTTAGGGACACAGACTTTATATAAAAATATATATTCTTATTTAAAGAGAATTATTGTTTCTGAACTTTAACATACATTCTAGAGAAAATACTGAATTGTGCTTCACTTACTGCTCCTTTGGAGATACATATGGCTTTGACGGTTCCTTGGGGTTTACTAAGTGCATCCTGAAGAAATCTAACCTCTGTGTTTCTGAATACACCACTGATATCTACAATCTGGAAAATGGGTAACAAAAAAGAGTAACTAAATGTGAAGTAACTTTTATCTCAAAATGTTTTACAAACAAGATTTTAAAGAAGAAAGTAGATCTTAAGTTAACATTTATAGAGTGCCTTCATAGAGAGTTTACCATGGGTTGGGCACTGTGACAAGTGTTAATGTCTAACGTATTATTCATTAGTATTAATTCATTTCATTCATACAAGAGTATAAGGTAGGTACTCTTACTATCCTCATTTAATAGATGAGGAAACCAAGGCATAGAGAAGGAAGTAACTTGCTCACGATGACAGAACTGGTAAGTGGCAGAGCCAGAATTTGACCTAAGCAGTGTGACTTAAGAAAAAGTATTCCATATTACAAAAGAGGAAACAAGGAGTGGTTAAGTTGGCAGCTATAAGTAGGCAGTTATGACTTTTTGTGTATTATATTTTTTCCATTCTAAGAATTGGGCACTGCCTATTCACAGCCCAGGCAGAATTCAGTTTCTAAGAAATGTGCACTGATAACTAAGATGAAGAAATGTCACCAGTATTACAGAGATGAAGGGCTGCTGCTCTCTAGGAGCAAAGAATGCGAGGCTTGCTAATGGAAACTGCTCTTCATAAATTCTACCCTTATCCTAGTTAAATTGTAAAGATCTTAATGATGTGAATAAATGTTTCCATATGTTTGAGCTCTTTATAGACCAGGGAAAAAGAAACAAAAACTCTTTTTTTTGAGGAAGATTGGCCCTGTGCTAACATCTGTTGCCAATCTTCCTCTTTTCTTTTTCTTTTTTTTCTTCCCAAAGCCCCAGTACATAGTTGTATATCATAGTTGTGGAGCTGTAGCTCTTCTATATGGGACGACGCCTGAGCATGGCTTGATGAGTGATGAGTGATCCTGCACCCAGGATCTGAACTGGTGAATCCCAGGCTGCCGAAGTGGAACGCGCGAACTTAACTGCTGTGCCACCTGGCTGGCCCCAACTGAAAACTCTTCATCGTTCGCCTTTCAAGTGCCATTTTAGCTTAAGAAAAATTGAAGAGGAAAGAACAGGGTTTTTTTTCTTTCTAGTTACCACTGATGTCCATACAACTAAGAACTTGTCAGTAATAAGAACTTTATAGGAAGAAACTTGCTCTTGGAAATTGGTCTCGGAACACAATAGACAGAAAGTATTGTAATGCTAACATTATTCTCTCTTGCTGTAGTTTGGTAACAACAATGGTAACAAGCTAAAGGAACAACAAAAAATACGATATAACAGTGTGTGTAACTGGTTCTAAATTTCAAAGTGTTTTGAAAGACTGCAAGACTATCTGAGGGCAGAGTCCTGAAAAAGTGAAGAGAAGTACCTTCATCCCAAAGCGAGTGTCAGGTTTATCAGTTCCATAGGTGGCCAATGCCTCAGCAAAAGTCATAGAAGGAAAAGGAACCACCACAGGATCTTTGTCACTGGGCCAGGAATACTGGAGCAAACCCTCAATTAGACTCTGGATCCCAGTCTGGTCTACAAAAGACATCTCTATGTCAATCTGAAACCAAAATAACATATGGAAACGAACTTGAACAGCTGCAATATTATGTACATATTTATATATATCTCTCGTTTCAAGTTACCATAGGATTCTGCACATAAATACTCAATACATGAGGGGGGGATAAATATTATTGTACATCTGTTTTATGTCAGGCACTGTGCCAATGCTTTACATATATCAACTTGTTTAGTTCCCATGACTATCTCATGGCTCACAGCTCAGAGAGGCAGAGTAACCTGCTGTGTATGTGGAGTTAGGAAGTAGTGAAGCTACATTTGATCCCAGGTCTGTCCAACTCCAAAGCTTATTATTTTTGCACTTCACCACACTGATTAATATGATAGCATACAGAAACTAAATTGTAATAGCTTTGACAAGTCCACAGATTAGATAAATAGGTTAAATATCAATGTACAGAATTGTTGATTTTTTAATGTACAAGAGATTTAAGAACTACACCACATCACGACCATTAAAACACTGCAGGACTCTCTGGCATTCCTTTGTTGATGACCATACTCCTTATAAAAAGGAGACATGAAATGGAACAAAAACTAAATAATTAGCACCTCAACTGCAGGTTAGTTTAATTAAATATCTGATGGATAAAATGTAATGAGAAGTAAAGTATGTATAATTACTGTCCAGGTCTTAAAACACAGTTTCAGGCTTGCTACCACCAAGTAAGAGACAAATAAATATGACTTGGTACCTGAGTAAACTCAGGCTGTCTGTCTGGTCTCGAACCTTCATCTCGATAACATCGGGCAATCTGAAAATACCTACAATTGAAAAATAGCATTAACTGAGTCATGATTCCAGGAAGACACACACACTTTTCCCCAAAGTTCAAGGCAATGTAGGCTTATGAAATAAATTAATAATGATACCTAAAGGACATAAGAAATTTTAAATTCTTTATGATACTCTAATCTAATCAGACACACAACTGACCCACGAGAAGTTAACTATTCTATATATAGTTTTAAAAATATACAATGGCACCTTTGGATATTCATATATTACACCGCATGCAAGGCAGTCCATGCTTCTTTATACATACTCTTTTGCTTTAGCCAAATTGAAATACTTATTGCTCCATAAATCCACTGAGCTTTCCTGTGCCATTCCAGCTCTCATCTTCATCTGCTGAAACATACCTCTGTCTTAGAAGGCCTAGCTCACAAAGTTTTCTATAATATTTCCCAAAACAATATAATTTCAAACCTCTTAATACCTAGTTTACAACTCACAATGCACTTATATTTTGGTTTATATCACAGTTGGTCTTATTTATTACCCTATTCTGCCTTACTAGATTCATTAACTCCTTGAAAGCAAAACCTGTTCTTTTTCGTTTTTAATCTCCTGCCACATGTACTAGCATAGAGCTTTGCACACAGTGGCTACCAAGTAAATATTTACTAAATGATGACTACAAATTTTTAGGGTATTTTACAAGTACTTTCCAAACTCTCCTACCTTTTCTAACCTTCTTTTAAGAGATCAGACAACTTTGTGTTTCTTTTTTCCCTTTTTTTTTCTCTTTTCCTTTACTGACAACTACTAGCATAAACAGAACTCACCTGTCTAAACCACCAACCATCAGAAGCTGTTTAAATTGTTGAGGGCTCTGAGGGAGAGAATAAAACTTCCCAGGTTCTCTGGATGGTACTACAAACTCTTTTGCACCCTTTTAACAAGAGAGAGGGAGAGCAAAGAAATTATTAAAAAAACAAACCCAAGGACTGGTAGAGGTTGATACTTCAGCTCATCAATAAAATTAACTAAAGAGCAAAGTTCCCATGATGACAGAGATCATTTCTTGCTCATCTTTTGCTTCCTTGCACATAGTAGGCTTAAAAAAATGTACATGGCAGGTATTAAATGTATGCTTGTTGAAATGAATTCCCAATTCTGTTACTAGCTAAAATAATTTTGTGCATCAATTCCTATTCAAGTAATTCCTAACTGCTTTTCTAAATTAAACCATAGTTTTATAAGGCCATAGATTGCATAAATAAACATCGATGTTTAGAAAGGTCAGTCCTTAATGAACAAGGGATATATTTTTAAGGAACCAATTCATTATTGATTTTGCATCTATAAACCTCAAGGGAAAGAAAACATGTAGAATAAAAGGATTCTGACTCAAAATACTAACCCAGAAAGCTGGGACATCAGCATCATGGTGGAGTGAGCTCTCCCCTTAGACTCTCCCCACTAAGATACAATGAAAAGGACATTCATATACCAACAGAGGACATTCACACAACACAAAAGACATTTTGAGAGACCCACGCAGCCATATGTCTGAAGGTGCAGGTGCTGGATCCCCCAGAAGAAGTGGAAGGAGGTAAGGGGATCTCCTCTCTCTCCGGCAGGGACCCTGGGCTCCAGACCCTGGCTCGGAGAGGAGAGGGGTGGGGTGAGGGTGGCCCTCTGCAGGAACACTTTTGCTCTCCAAGATCCCTCATAGCCTGTGGGAAAGCCCCACACAGAGGTGACTAAGCTATTGTGGGGGGTCTTCATCAAGCTAGCACCCAGGCGAGGGTAGAGTGACAATGCCCCAGGGATTATGCAGGTGAAAGAAAGTGCCCCTCCCCCTGCCTGGTGCTCCAACTCAGCCAGTTGGCCAGACGCTCAGTTGGCCAGACGCTCACACAGATGATAGAGAAGCAGCAGCTGTGAGCCAGCAAGCCGTGGATCATGGCGGGCTCAGAATACTAAGCTGTTGACCCAGTGAGGGCAGGTGGAAGCTGCGACCAGATACTACCACTATGCAGAGGCACAAATCCATGCCGTCAAACAGTATGAAAATATATACTAAATCTCCAGACCAGAAAGGAAATGACAAGCACCCAGAAATCAATTCTGAAGGCACAGAAATTTATAATCTAAATGTCAGAGAATTCAAAATAGCTATCATAAGAAAACTCAATGAGTTACAAGAAAATACAGATAGACAGTACAATGAAGTCAAGAACTTCTTCACAAAAGAGATTGAAACTATAAAGAAAAACCAATCAGGGGTCCCCCTGGTGGCATAGCAGTTAAGTTCATGCACTCCACTTTAGTGGCCCGGGGTTTGCAGGTTCGGATCCCAGGCATGGACAGACGCACCAGTTGTCAAGCCATGCTGTGGCGGCATCCCATATAAAGCAGAGGAAGATGGGCACGGATGTTAGCCCAGGGCCAGTCTTCCTCAGCAAAAAGAGGAGGATTGGCAATGGATGTTAGCTCAGGGCTAGTCTTCCTCACGAAAAAGAAAACCAATCAGAAACGTTGGAGATGACAAACACAATGGATGAGATAAAGAAAAATCTGGACCCCTGAATAACATAGCTGACGTTATGGAGGAGCGAATCAGCAGTCTGGAGGACAAACAGATATAAATGTTTCAGATGGAGAAGGAGAGAGAACTAAGGCTAAAGAGAAATAAAGAAATTTTCCAAGAAATATCAAACTCAATTAGGAAATGCAACATAAGGATAATAGGTATTCCAGAGGGAGAAGAGAAGGAGAATGGAGCAGAACTTGGTCAAAGAAATAGTTGAGAACTTCTCAAACCTGGGGAAGGAGGAGGAAATACAAGTGAAAGGAGCCAAAAGAACTCCTAACTATATCAATGTAAACAGACCTTCTCCAAGGCACATAGTAGTAAAACTGGCAAAAGTCAATGACAAAGAAAAAAAATATTAGGGGCAGCAAGGCAGAAGAAAATAACTTACAAAGGAACCCCTATCAGGCTTTCAGCAGATTTCTCAGCAGAAACCTTACAGGCTAGGAGAGCGTGGAATGATATATTAAAAACTCTGAAAGACAAAAACTTTCAGCCAAGAATACTCTATCCAGCAAAAATATCCTTCAGATATGATGAGGAAATAAAAACCTTCCCAGATAAACAAAAGCTAAGGGAGTTCATCA
Organism: Tapirus indicus; assembly: GCA_031878705.1. NCBI lineage: Eukaryota > Metazoa > Chordata > Mammalia > Perissodactyla > Tapiridae > Tapirus > Tapirus indicus. The sequence continues at coordinate 85,332,580 of CM062922.1, forward strand.
CCACGAGACCCTCCCCGCTGCCAAGAAATGCTCAAGAAGGCCTCATACCTGAAAAAAAAAGGGGGGGGGTTACAAACCCTTGAGCAAGGAGATAAATAGGTAGACAAAAACAGAAAATTACAGCTCTCTACCAGAACAGGTTAGCCAACACTTAATTATAACCATAGATAAAGGGAAGGAAAACACAAAAAATAAATATAATCTCATCATTTTAACCACAAACTCACAACATAAGATGGAATAAGTTGTGACAATAATAACTTAGAAGGGGAAGAGGAAAGGGACGGAATCAGCTTAGTCTAAGGAAATAAGAGGCTATCAGAAAATGGACTATCTCATCTACAAGATTTTTTTATACAAACCTCATGGTAATCACTAAACAAATAATCAGAACAGAGACACAAACATAAATAAAGAGAAAACTAAGAAAATTATCATAGAGAACTACCACACTGAATTGGCAGTCCAAAATACAGGGATAAGAAATAAAGAAAATGGAAAATGAGTGATAAAATGGTAGCATTAAGCCCTCATATATCAATAATCACTCTAAATGTAAATGGATTGAATTCTCCAATCAAAAGACACAGAGTGGCAGGATGGATTAAAAAACAAGACCCAACAATACTCTGCCTCCAGGAAACACATCGTAGTTCTAAAGACAAACACAGGCTCAGAGTGAAGGGATGCAAGATGATACTCCAAGGTAATTGCAAACAAAAGAAAGCAGCTGTTGCCATACTTGTATCAGAAAAAGTAGACTTCAAGATAAAACTGGTAATGGGAGACAAAGAGGGGCAATATATAATGATAAAAGGGACACTCCATCAAGAAGACATAACACTTATAAACATATATGCACCCAACACAGGAGCACCAAAGTACATAGAGCAACTATCAACAAACCTAAAAGGAGCTATTAAGAATGACACAATAATAGTAGGGGATCTTAACACTCCACTTACATCAGTGGATAGATCATCTACACAGAAAGTCAACAAGGAAATAGTGGATTTAAATGAAAAACTAGACCAGATGGACTTAATAGACATATGCAGAACATTCCATCCAAAAGCAGCAGAATACACATTCTTCTCAAGTGCACATAGAACATTCTCAAGGATAGATGATATGTAGGGAAATAAGGCAAGCCTCAATAAATTTAAGAAGATTGAAATCATATCAAGCATCTTTTTCAACCATAATGCTATGAAACTAGAAATCAACTACAAGAAAAAATAGGGGAAAGTGACAAAGATGTGGAGACTAAACAACATGCTACTGGACAACCAATGGATCATCGAAAGAAATTAAAGGAGAAATAAAAAAATATCTGGAGACAAATGAAAATGAAAATACACCACACTACCTCATATGGGATGCAGCAAAAGTGGTCCTAAGAGGGAAATTCATGGCAATGCAGGCTCACCTTAACAAACAAGAAAAATTTCAAATAAGCAATCTTAAACACCACCTAACAGAATTAGAAAAAGAACAAACAAAGCCCAAAGTCAGCAGAAGGAGGGAAATAATAAAAATTAGAGCAGAAATAAATAAAATTGAAACAAACAAACAAAAAAAACAGTAGAAAGGATCAATGAAGCAAAGAGCTGGTTCTTTGAGAAGATAAACAAAATTGACAAACCCTTAGCCAGACTCACTAAGAAAAAAAGAGAAGCCTCAAATAAATAAAATTAGAAGTGAAAGAGGAGAAATTACAACAGATACCACAGAAATACAAAGGATTATCAGAGAATACTATGAAAAACTATATGCCAACAAATTCAACAACCTAGAAGAAATGGATAAATTCTTAGACTCATACAACCTCCTAAAACTGAATCAAGAAGAAAAGAAGATATGAATAGACCAATCACAAGATTGAAACAGTAATCAAAAACCTCTCAAAATATGAAAGTCCAGAATTCTCTGGAGAATTCTACCAAACATTCAAAGAAGATTTAATACCTATTGTCAAACTATTCCAAAAAATTGAGGAAGATGGAACACTTCCTAACACATTCTATGAGGCCAACATTACCCTGGATCCCAAAGCCAGACAAGGACAACACAAGGAAAATTACAGGCTAATATCACTGATGAACATAGATGCAAAAATCCTCAACAAAATATTGGCAAACCGAATACAGCAATACATTAACAAGATCATACACCATGATCAAGTGGGATTTATACCAGGGACACATGGATGGTTCCACATCTGCAAATCAATCAATGTGAAATACCACATTAACAAAATGAGGAATAAAAACCACACGATCATCTTAATAAATGCAGAGAAAGCATTTGACAAGATCCAACATCCATTAGATAAAAACTCTCAATAAAACAGGTATAGAAGGAAAGCACCTCAATATAAAAAGGCCATATATGACAAACCCACAGCCAACATCATACTCAATGGGGAAAAACTGAAAGCCATCCATCTGAGAACCGGAACAAGACAAAGGTGCCCACTCTTACCGCTCTTATTCAGTATAGTACTGGAGGTTTTGCCCAGAGCAATTAGGCAAGAAAAAGAAATAAAAGGAATCCAAATAGGCAATGAAGAAATGAAACCCTTGCTGTTTGCAGATGACATGATTTTATATACAGAAAACCCTAAAGAATCCATCAGAAAACTAAGAGAAATAATCAACAACTACAGCAAAGTTGCAGAGTACAAAATCAACTTAAAAAATCAGTTGCATTTCTATACCCTAATAAGGAACTAACAGAAAGAGAACTCAAGAATACAGTCTTATTTACAATGGCAACAAATAGAACAAAATATTTAGGAATAAATTTAACCAAGGACGTGAAAGACCTATACATTGAAAACTATAAGACATTATTGAAAAAAATCGAAGAAGACATAAAGAAAAGGAAAGAGATTCCATGCACGTGGATTGAAAGAATAAACATAGTTAAAATGTCCACACTACCTAAAGCAATCTACAGATTCAATGCAATTGCAATCAGAATCTCAACGACATTCTCCATGGAAACACAACAAAGAATCCTACAATTCATATAGGGCAACAAAAGACCCCAAATAGCTAAAGCAATCCTGAGAAAAATGAACAAAGCTGGAGGCACCACAATCCCTGACTTCAAAATATACTACAAAGCTATAATAATCAAAACAGCATGGTACTAGTACAAAAACAGGCACACAGATCAATGGAACAGAATTAAAAACCCAGAAATAAAACCACACATCTATGGACAGCTAATATTTGACAAAGGAGCTAAGAACATACAATGGAGAAAGGAAAGTCTCTTCAATAAATTGTGTTGGGAAAACTGGACAGCCACATGCAAAAGAATGTAAGTAGACCATTATATTTTTCGCCATACACAAAAATTAACTCAAAATTGATCACAGACCTGAAGGTAAGACCTGAAACCATAAAACTCCCAGAAGAAAATATAGGCAGTACACTCTTTGACATTGGTCTTAGAAGGATCTTTTTGAATACCATGTCTACTTGGACAAGGGAAACAAAACTAAAAATAAACAAGTGGGACTTCATCAAATTAAAGAGCTTCTGCATGGCAAAGGAAACTAGGAACAAAAAGAGAAGACAACCCACCAACTGGAGAAAATATTTGCAAGTCATATATCCAACAAGGGGTTAATCTCCAAAATATACAAAGAACTCACACAACTGAACAACAACAAAACAAACAACCCGATCAAAAAATGGGCAGAGGATATGAACAGATATTTTTTCCCAAGAAGATATACAGATGGCCAATAGGCACATGGAAAGACGTTTAACATCACTAATCATCAGGGAAATGCAAATCAAAACTACAATAAGATATCACCTTACACCCATTAGAATGGCTCTAATCACCTAGACAATAAATAACAAATGTTGGAGAGGTTGTGGGAAAAAGGGAACCCTCATACATTGCTGGTGGGAATGCAAACTGGTACGGCCACTATGGAAAACAGTATGGAGATTTCTCAACAAATGAAAAATGGAAATACCATACGACCATATGACCCAGCTATCCCACTACTGGGTATTTATCCAAAGAAGTTGAAATTGACAATTCAAAGAGACTTATGCACCCCTATGTTCATTGCAGCATTATTCACTATAGCCAAGAAGTGGAAGCAACCGAAGTGCCCATCGACTGATGACTGGATAAAGAAGACGTGGTATATATATACAATGGAATACTATTCAGCCATAAAAAAAAGACAAAATCATCCCATTCACAACAACATGGATGGACCTTGAGGGTACTGTTAGGCAAAATAAGCCAGACAGAGACAGACAAATGCTGTATGATTTCACTCATATTTGGAAGATAAACTAACACACGGACAGAGAAAACAGTTTAGTGGTTACTAGGGGGAAGTGGGTAGGGGGTGGGCACAAGGGGTGAAGGGGCATATTTATATGGTGACTGACAAATAATAACGCACAACCCAAATTTCACAATGTTATAAACTATTATTAGCTCAATAAAAAAAAAACTTTCCCATATAATTTTCTCAACTCTTAAGAAAACCTAGTTAATGTGACCATCCTGAGGCAGTAAAATAAATAAAAGAAATACAACCAAGTGAATACAAAAGCAAAGTGGTCCAGTTTCATAACTAATAGGACAATATTAGTAGGCTGATTTAAGGAATATACATACCCCTGGAGTCCTCTTAAATAATGTTGGTGTTTCTATATCCACAAACCCTAAAAAGAGAGAAACATCAGGATAGGAATTTGTCAAATATGATGTCTATGGTACAGTCCAACACATCTGAGGCTATCCTTTAATGAGGAATTTTGACTGAAATAAGTTACCATGCCTACTGATACTGGTTTCTACAAATCCAAGGAGGAAGCTGAAGATTTTCATAAAATCCTATTCTGTTCAGAAAGGTGATACTTTTGTCATGAAATAATTCTATTTGATAGATTCTTGTCTACTGAACTGTTCTGGTTTGCTAAATGTTCTGCTAGTGGGGCCAGTCTGGTGGCGTAGTGGTTAAGTTCGTGTGCTCCGCTTCTGGTGGTCCAGGGTTCGCAGGTTCGGATCCTGGAGCGGACCAATGCACCACTTGTCAAGCCATGCTGTGGCGGCATCCCATATAAAGTAGAGGAAGATGGGCATGGATCTTAACCCAGGGCTAGTCTTCCTCAGAAAAAAGAGGGGGACTGGCAATGGATGTTAGCTCAGGGCTAATCTTCCTCACAAATACACACAAAAAATGTTCTGCTAGTGTACCAAAAATAACACAAATACTGTGGTAGAAAAAACCCAGGATTGATTGAAGAGTCTAATTTAATTCACATGACATTTCCGAACTCCCCCAAAATGATGTATAAATGTGATAAAGAATTAAGAAAACCTACAGATAACAACCAAAGGGCTGTCCTACCTTCAGCGGTGACAGAAAATATTTAAACAATGAAACAGGCACTATCATCTTTAAAAGGCTATATTTGTGACCGAGTAGGGAACTAAATTATGCTCTAGGAAAAAATATCTGGAAATTAACCTTTCTTCAAAAACCGCTTGACACATTAAGTGAATTCCAGACCTCTGGCAACATCTGACCCACTGTTGCTAAGGAGAGGATACAATGAAACTGCTGAATAAAACAGAAGAGATGCTAAAAAGCTCCAAAGAACAGTCAGGCACTTCCCTTACCATGTAGATTACAGAGATATTCCCGCATTTTCATGACCATCTGGGACCTCAGCCGCAGGTTATACTGCATTTGGAAGCTACGCAAGTCTAAGTAGCGATACTGCAAACGAAGAGCCTCTGTTTTCTAAACAAATTTAAAGATATTTATTTTTAAATATTTTTCAGATATTAATGTTAGATACAGAGGTTGAATTTTCAAACACTTTAGCTCTATCTTTAGCTTCCACCATTTGTGTATAAACCACCATCCTTAATTCCTACAACTTCCAAGTTTGTGACTAGTACAGATTTTACATTTTTTACTACTCATTAACATCACCCTTCACTGATTGAAATCTGTCTACCTTACTAAACATTTATCTATTCATTTAAGCCTGTAGTTGAGTCTTGAAAAAAAAAATTAAGATTTCAGAGATCTTTTAAAAATATACACCAGAGTAAAAAAAAAAAACAGCTATGACTTTATCACCTGAATGGGATGACAAGTGTAAGAAATGCAAGGGAACAGCAGAGGGAATCTCCAAGCTGCACCAGCAGGAACACAGTGAGGTTTGTTTATTGTCAAGCCTGTAAATCTCTGCATCCCTCTTTGTGCTGACAACTTTTCAATAAAAGTCCTTTCCCCTGGAATAGCTTATTTCTTTGAGACTAGAAATAGAAGAACTATTTGTCACTTCTCTTTCTGAAAGCTTATCTGGGGGAAAACTGATATCTCCTTTTTTTCCTTCACAATGAGGTCAACTCTGTAATTATATTGCTTTTTCTCATTAAAAAATTAAGTATTGGGAACTTAAATGTAAGAATAAGTGGCTATGCAATTAATTTAAAAATCCCTTTATAGATCAGTTTACAAATTAGGTATATATAGGTCTACAATTGTGGATACTTGTAACAAAGCTAAACATTGTCTGGGTGTACTTACCCAGTGCTGTCTAACTCATCAACTCCTCAAACTTTGGCAAAGAAAAATTACAGTAATCATATTTTATGCTTGGCAAGTCTAGCAACCATTTTATCACTGTTAGAGGCTTAAACTTAATAGATGCAGGATCTCCTATGCCATTTGGCCATTTCCAAACTAGACATAATTTCCTTGTAAAACAATAGCAACAAAAAAACTTGAACAAAATAACACAAGTCTTAAAGATAGAACAATGTTTCAAGCTGTCTGAAGAAATAGTCTAGGTGTTTAGCAACTACAACAGACTAATGAACTGTCGCTATTTAATAACAGTTCAGCAAGAAATTGTAGAACAAACAGAACAATTCAGTACACATCTACAGTCACGCATTGTTTAACAACAAGGAAATGTTCTGAGAAAAGTGTTGTTAGGAGATTTTGTCATTGTGCAAACAGCATAAAGTGTACTTACACAAACCTAGATGGTATAGCCTACCACATACCTAGGCCATATGGGACTAATCTTACGTGACCACCATCATATACACGGTCTGTTATTGACAGAAACATCATTATGTGGAGCATGACTGTAAGATAAAATGCTTAGTTTTGTAGAAGTTAAACTTTTTCTTTAAAAAATTGTGAAAACACTTTCATGGTCATCGACATTTTCTAGATACTCGATTAATAACAGAGGATGGCACCTTCACAAAGTCCTTAATTTCAAAAGGCAGCTTCTTGCAGGAATTCAGAAGTTCAGCTGTTTTAACTTTGATTTCAATCTCACCTGTTGGCATTTTCTTAGAGAGAGAGAAAAAGACTTATTTTAAAAATCACTCATCAGGACATGTACTCGAACATTTGTAAAACACATGCATTTACTTATATATGTAAAATGTGTGGGTGCTTATAGTGTACAGTCTAAAGCATAAATGTCTGCATAATTTTGACATTCTTATGCAATCTGTGGCTGATATGCTCGTTAACAAATGCATATTTATATAGGTGTGTATGTTTGTAGTGAAGATTTTGAAATCTGTAGGTTCACTCGTAGAATTTACAGAGCTTTAGTGCCTGATGTCTAATAGGTGCTCAATTTCTGTTGCCTGAATGTGTAGACAGACAGTGCAAATGTACACAGGGAAAATTTACATAGACAGTTTCTAAACTACTAACTGGATTCTCTTGTCCTGGAGGTCGAGAAATCACTGTCCCAGACACTTGCACCACAGATTCCACGGGGGCTTCACATAAAATCTTCTTCACAGAAGCAGCCGACTACAAAATAAGATGGGAAAACAGTTCCAAGAAACAAATGAACTTAAAGGAATCTGTAGTAACTGCAGCCTACGGTTTAGTAAAATGTTAACACTCAGAGCTTAATTGCCATAAATACTGGGGCTGCCCTAATAACTTTATTAAAGAATTTGGTAAACTGCATCCCCATTTTGACTCCATATAACACAGATAGTAAAACTATTAGCTAAGAGTTTTAAAACTTTTTCCTAAAAGGAAAATAAGGAGAAGAATGACTTAATGCAAACAGATCCCACACACTTTAAAGGCATCTGTTTCCAGGGTTAGTCTCAGGGACAGTTAAACCCAATAGCTATAATGGAGTCCAAAGTGACAGGAGCGCTCCTGAGTCAGCTATGCTCATCTCTGAATCCTGTCCCTAAAAGATAATTCATTGCCCTTCACTTATTTCAAACACTAAGAGCTGAGTAAATAATACTTTTCTTCGGCATGCAAGCATTTGTAAACATCACCACAATAGAAACCAATGCTGTCCAACAAGCACGACAAGAGTTCTTTATTTTATCTAATTTTAATGCTAATTATTTTTTGAGCAGGTAGTACCTTCACATGGCTCAAAATTCAAAGGGTACAAATAGATATGGTAATGGTATATGATAAATATGGTAAAAAGTCTCCCTCCCATCCTTGTCCTCCAGCCCCTAGTTCCCCTCCCCAGAGGTACCCAATGTTACCAGATACTTATGTATTCTTCCAGGGCCATTTCAAAACATACAAACACATACATATGCCCTTGTTTTTACAGATAATAGCACTCTACATGCTCTGCTGTATCCGTTTTTTCATCTAACAATAGACCTTGGATTTCTTTCCATATTAGGACATAAAGAGCTTCTTCAATTTTTTTTCTATGGTGTAAGGATGTATATTATTTTTTATACCAGTCTCTTATCGGGGAACATGTAGGTTCTTCCCAATTTTTTTTCTATTAAAAATAATCCTGCAATGAATAACCTTGTATTTATGTCATTTTGTATCTGTTAGTCTAGGTACAAGATAATTGACTAGAAGGGGAATGAATGGTTCAAAGGATACATACATTTATCATCTGAAATTGCCAAATTGCCCTCCATAGAGCTAGTGCCAATTTGTACTCCCTCCAGGACTCTACGAGCACTTGTTTTTCCAAACACAGTGTGTTGTCAATCCAGTGTGTCAAAAATAACAATTCTGTGCAGATTTAACTCACACTTCTCTATCTATGAGTGAGGTTGGGCATATTTTCATATGCCTATAAGCCACTTATATTTTCTGTAAATTTTATGTTCATATCCTGGGTTCATATGTCTATTGGGTCACTGGTCTTTTTTTTTTGATTTGGAATAGCCTTTTCGATATTAGAGAAATTAGCTCTTTGTCTGTGATATGAGTTGCACATATTTTTTCCCGGTTTGTCATTTGTTTTAATGTGGCTTATGGCAGTTTTTACTAACAATAAATTTCTGAATCGAAAACCTCAAACACACTTATCCAACATACTTAGCTTATTCTAACCACAGCCATCAAAGAGGCTTTCAGGTAACAGTAGGAACCCTTCTATTACCTCATCCTGGGGAATGACAACTTGAACAAGTCCTTGGAAATCTCTTAGGACCAGGAAGGTGTTTTGCCTGATTAATGAAGAAAATGAACATGTTAGGATAAAAATCTCTGAGCCCAAAATTTAAGCAGGCAAAGCAAATGAAACAAACAAAAAACCAATGCAATTTCTCATGCTCCTCTTTTATAATATAAATAATTATGTGCTTTCATTAGCTACATTCATGCAGTTATCTATGTAGCTTATCAAGGAAAAAAACAGACTTTTTTCATTTTCAATTACAATTTTTACTGGCTATATATACAGCTTACTAACGTTACCCCAATGGCTCATTAATGAAAAGGCAGATTATTTTTAATTTTTAAATTTTTTTGGCTTAAGTCTTTATATGAAAATTTTATTAAATTTGGAAACTTTCCACATATTAAAACCCAGAGGTAATATTTTAGAATATTAAAAACAGCTTTTTGGTCATTTTTGAAATATAGCAATGTAAGGTCTTTTTTCTTCCTAAAAAAATATAATATAAAATTTTCTAGAAGAGGTCCAACTACTAATTTAATACCTCTATAAACCATCAAAAGGTCCTCCAAATCCTAACATTTTAGCATTCAACCTACATTTCTCATATTGTCCTTAGCACCAGGAAGAGGTACAGAAAGCCTCCTCAGATGTTGAGTTCAGAAGATAAAGTCACGGGGCCGCCCGGTGGTGCAGCGGTTTCGTCCGCGCTTGGCAGCCCGGGGTTCGCGAGTTCGGATCCCGGGCGCCCGCCGACGCACTGCTTGTCAGCCATGCCGTGGCGGCGTCCCATATAAAGTGGAGGAAGATGGGCACGATGTTAGCCCAGGGCCGGTCTTCCTCAGCAAAAAGGGGAGGATTGGCGACAGATGTTAGCTCAGGGCTGGTCTTCCCCACAAAAAAAAAAAAAAAAGAAGATAAAGTCACCAAATTTATGGGTCAAATATCCACCCATTTGGGACACATTCTTTAGGAAGGTCACACAATCTATGTATTTTGGATCTCTTCAATGTGAATTAATATACTATTTAGGTATATTGTGGAATATAGAGATGAATAACAACAACAAAATGGGCTCAGATAATCTTAAGGAATCACTGTTTATGTTTTTAGGCTTTTTGTCCACCTACATTTAGAATAAAATAAGCTTTTTCATGCTATCGAAGCTTACCAGCTGGCCCCACTCCCAATTACTGGTCCCAGGATCTCTTCAACCTTAGTAAGCCAAGGGACATTTGGGTCCATCATTGGATCACACTTTGTTATTATATTCTTCAACAGATGTTCCTGCTACTTACCAAGAGTGACACTATTTGAGTCTTTCAAAACAAAACTGAAACTTTATTCTTGACCAGTTGAAAATTAACAAAGGTTTGGAATTGCCTTAGGAAAACCACCACTATGCATTCTTAAACCGTCTGCCTCAATTTACCTTCGGTATTGAATCCATCCACACAAGGTGACTTCCTGGCCCAAGTGGGAAGAACGCAACTCTCCACACGTGTTGGTCCGGGCAACAAAGCTACTGAATTCTTAAAAAAAGAGAAGAAAAGGAAAAAAAGGTAAGATTGAATATAAATCATTTGCAAACTGCTTTAAAAATAAAGACTCAAATCACATCATCTTGAGTATTTCATGTCAATGGATGAAATTTATAAAGTAAGTCGAAGTATGTAATTTGATTCAATCACTATGTGTCAAAGCCAAGTGAATAACTGTCAACGTAAATTTTTGCTTTATGTTAGGCAATCTAATTTTTTTGATCATCTAGCATTTGCACTGACCTAAAATTACCTTGTTCTTAATAGTGCACATTTCTTCCCCACATGAAATAGGAATTACAGAAGTTTGATGGTGCAGTAACTAGCGTTAGTATGAAACTAGAGTGAAAGTCACTTGTACACTAGAAAACACTATTCAAAGTATTCTCAATTGTGAAAGAATTTTTTAGGCTTCTTATTAGTAGCATGAACTAAAAGCAGAATAGCCTATCCATGTGGTTACTTTTCTGGTCTTTTTAACCTCCAGGGAAAAAACCACATATGTATAAGAAAAGAAGAGTGAATGATGTGCTTCTATACATAAGGCTATCCAGTTAAGACTAAGGGGAAAATGGAACAAGAGCCCTCTGGGTGTAGAGAACAGGAGAAAGTGCTGTTGAGAGGACAGGGCTCTTCACTGCTTTCACCTGGAATTCTCCTCTGTGAACTCAGCACCAGACTTCTGGAGACGGAACCCCAGATCAGCGGGATGGTCCTTCCGGTGGGGCTGGATAAACCCCTGTACAGCCGACTTAACGAACAGAAGAACATGTTGTAGCCCCAGGATTGCGAGAGACGCTCACCAATCCCACGCTGCCAGTGTTGGATGGTAGTCAAAAGTCAGTTTTGGAAATATACACAAATCCCTTAAAATGCTAGGAGTTGTCACTCTTTTCCAATATTTAAGTCCTTCTCCGCTGAACATTCAAATACACGTGTCTAGAAACCAGATAAATCTGCAAGGTCTTTGGGGCCCTCCGGGAGTGGACAGGGGAAAGACCTCCCCCCGACCCTCCCCAATGCATCGGTTTCTACTTCTATTAACAAACAAAGCTGCGGCCAGAAGTTACGGGAGAACGATTCCATATAGCAGCGCAAGGCGGGAGACCGTGACCATGCAGAGGCGGAAAGGGCCGGTCACCAGGCGCACGCCCTTCCCTTCCTTCCACGCTTCTCCGAAGGCAGAACCGGAAAACAGGGAGGAACTCGGCCTCGCGTTTCAAATCTCCCAAACTTGGCAGCCGAACTCGAGTCTTCAGAAGGAGAAACGCGAGCAAATCCAAAACGTTCTTAGTACCCGAGCCCATACACACATCACAGCTGGGAACCGAGTACTCCTCAACCCTCCCCAGGGAGCGCCGAGGGTACGGTGAAGGCATTCAGCCAATCAGAACAGAGGCGCCGCCGTCATGCTTACTACTGGCGGAAATTTGACGGAAAGCTTCGCACCGGAAGAAGAGCGCTGAAGAGCAACACCGCGCAATCAGGAAAGTGGACGATAATGGTTAGGTCGCTATACCTTGCCCTCAGTTAAAATGGCGATTCTAGTTGCTTCACTGACTTGAAATCGGCGCCAAGGAGTCTTCCTGCATCGGGCCGCAGAGCAAGTCGGGAAACGATTTTAAACTGAGGAGCCGCTGAGGGTTGAATTGCCGCTTCTCAACGGCGGGATTTCGGAGCTGGCCTTATTTCCTGAAGTGCTTAGGTGGAGAAGGGCGAATTGGGACAAATTGTCCCTTGCCCTTCCCCTCCGCGAGCAGAGCCAGTTCCGCAGGAACGAGGGTCGCGGAGCTGGGTGGCTGGGTCAGCGGAAATGTCCCTCCTGGGGTGAAGTCGCAGGGCTCACCTGGCGTCGGAGGGAGCGGAGGTCTCCTTACTGGGCAGGTTTGTGTCCCTCGTGAACCCATTTGTGGTGGAGCGAGAGGCAGTTTAGGAGGGCCAGGGATTCCTCCGGACTCTCCCTTAGTTGTCATTTTGAAATCCCCATTACGTCGGGGGATTTCAGTCTCGATATAGTTCTGGATGCAGACTTGAAGAATGATTCGTGAGACCGGAATGGGTGACAGCGTCATCACGGCATTTTATTGGTAAGATGCTTTGTATTGATGCAAGACTGGCAGTAAACTTTGTATTTTGCCCTGTCGTACGGTCATTATATTTACAATACTTGTGTCTTTAAGTGTGTTTCACACCACGTACTTAGCACTCTGCTAAGCATTGGTGTTGGGGCGGTTGGATTTAGGTATTGGTTGCAATGTAGAAAAATGATTTAAGTCAGGGTCCCTTCCTTCATGGACTTACCACAAGAAAAATAAGTTGTAATTTGTGTTATGAACTGCAAATGCAAGAGGAGTTGGCGGATTGGTTTCGAAAAGAATGAGATGAATTGGAGTTAAACAAAATTTTTTTAATGTTAGGAATACTATCCATAGTTAGCTCTATGGATATGGCAAAGCTTCTCCTGAGAAGGTGAAACCTGCAGGATGGATTGGATTTGGTGAGACACATGGGAGTGGAGAAGTATTCTTAACTGGCAATAGGTTGAATAAAAGTCAGGGAGCAGAGGCAAACATGACAGGCGTGAAGAGCAGTAGGGTGATGATCATTCTAGGGTAGGGGGTGCCTGTTTGGGTGTAGGGCAGTGGTTCTTAACCTTTTAAAAAATTGTCCAGTGGACCTTTCTTCACCCCCCTCTCCCGCCAAATACACATGCATACAGCGTTTTGCTTACAACTTTAGAGCGTTGTTGGATTTTGGAAAGGCCGTTTGGAAAGGATCTTGGGATAGGAACTCCTGAAGTAGTAGAAAATGAACCTGAATAGGATCAGATAATAAGATCAGATAATGCAGTGCCTGGAAACCCAGACAGAGAAGTTCTGACTTCAGTTTGAAAATGTGTGGGAATTGTTATGGGATATCAAGCAAGGTAATGACCAGATAAAAGTGGTATCTATGGAAAGACTAGTCATGGATTGGGGAAGGGGGTTAAGACTGGGAAGAAGATAGGTGGCTGTAATAAAGAATGGAAGTGAAGGCCAAATCTGAGAGGGCTAGTGTATATCTTTTTAAGAAGTATGTGAGGATTTAATAATAAATTGGATGTAAAAGCGAAGTTGAGGGAAGAGTAAAAGATGAGTGAGGTGTATTTTAAGGGGCAGGGAAGAAAATGAGAATGAAGAATGGAATTATTACTGAGAGAAACAGGATAGTTGGAAAGGAGAGATTGGTTGTGAAATAATGTATAGCTTTGAACTTAATGAGTTGGAGGACACAAAAAGTTGAATGTCCTTCAGGAAACTGGAAATGCTGGTGCAAAGGTCTGAAGATAGAGATTTAGGAGTCATATGTAGAATGAATGTTTTCATATGGAGAATGAGTGATCTCAGAGTCTGGGGAGACACCCATTGTTGGGATAGGAGGAAGAACAGGTGTCAGCAGATAAATCAGAAGGAACTATAAGAAATAAGAAGGAGAAAAAAAAAACCCTAAAAATTGAGTGTCTGAAAAAACAAGCTAACAGAAACTTCAGAGGAGTAAGGATGAACAAACTTGATGAACCAACTATTTGGCCATCGTTGTAGCAAAAACATTGTTGGTAATCTTCAAAAGTGGAGTTTCTTTAGAATGATGGATACAGAAGAGAAATTGCTGAAGATTTCCAATAAAATATTTATTAGTAAGTGGAGGCAATAGTTGTATACCACATTTCCAGGAGATTGGTCTCAAAAGGAATGAGATGAATTGGATTTAAACAAAAATTTTTAGTGTTAGGAATACTGGAATATGCTTGGCAGTGGAAGAAAAGTATCCTGTGGAGTAGAGATTAGAGATGATAGAGGTTTGAAATAAACATGAGAGGTGGTGCCCAAGGGAGATGTGAAGGGATATGGGGACCCAGAATATTGGTTGAGGGATTAGCTTTAGAAAGCAAGTAAGAGGACCTCTTTCCTTACAATTGGAAGGAAGAATATTGGGACAGTAAAATATTGAGTCAAGATATATATATATATATATATTTTTTTAATTTATTTTTTTTTTATTGATGTCTTAGTTTATAACACTGTGGGGTTTTAGTTGTACATTTTTGTCCGTCACCTTGTGGATGTAACCCTTCACCCCTTGTGCCCCCCCCACCCCCCTTCCCCTTGGTAACCACCAATCAGTTCTCTCTGTCCGTGTGATCACTTATATTCCATATATGAGTGAGTTCATGCAGTGTCTGTCCTTCTCTCTCTGGCTTATTGCACTTAACATAATACCCTCTAGGTCCTTCCATGTTGTTGCAAATGGGACAATTGTGTCTTTTCTTATGGCTGAGTAGTATTCCATTGTATGTATATACCACATCTTCTTTAACCAATCTTCACTTGAGGGACACTTGGGTTGCTTCCACTTCTTGGCTATAGCGAATAATGCTGCAATGAACATAGGGGTGCATACGCCTCTTGTGATGGTTGATTTCATGTCCATTGGGTAGATGCCCAAGAGTGGTATTGCTGGATCATACGGTATTTCTATTTTTAATTTTTTGAGGACTCTCCATACTGTTTTCCATAGAGGCTGCACCAGTTTGCATTCCCACCAGCAGTGAATGAGGGTCCCCGTTTCTCCACAACCTCTCCAGCATTTGTTGTTATTTGTCTTTGTGATTATAGCCATTCTAACCGGTGTAAGGTGATATCTCAGTGTAGTTTTGATTTGCATTTCCCTGATGATTAGTGATGTTGAACATCTTTTCATGTGTCTATTAGCCATCTGTATCTCTTCCTTGGAAAAATGTCTGTTCATATCCTCTGCCCATTTTTTGATCAGGTTGTTTGTTTTTTTGTTGCTCAGTTGTATGAGATCTTTGTATATTACTGAGATTAATCCCTTGTCAGACAAACGATTTGCGAATATTTTCTCCCAGGTGGTGGGTTGTTTATTCATTTTGATCCTGGTTTCATTTGCCTTGTAGAAGCTCTTTAGTCTGATGAGGTCCCACTTGTTTATTTTTTCTTTTGTTTCCCTTGTCTGGGTAGACATGGAGTCTGAAAGGATCCCTTTATGTCCAATCGCAATTAGTGTACTGCCTATATTTTCTTCCAGGAGTTTTATAGTTTCAGGTCTCACTTTCAGGTCTTTGATCCATTTTGAATTGATTTTTGTATATGGCGATAGGAGATGGTCTACTTTCATTCTTTTGCATGTTGCTGTCCAATTTTCCCAGCACCATTTATTGAAGAGACTTCCCTCTCTCCATTGTATGTTCTTTGCTCCTTCGTCGAAGATTAGCTGTCCATAGGTGTGTGGTTTTATTTCTGGGCTTTCAATTCTGTTCCATTGATCTGTGTGTCTATTCTTGTACCAGTACCATGCTGTTTTGATTACTGTAGCTTTATAGTATATTTTGAAATCAGGGATTGTGATGCCTCCAGCTTTGTTCTTTTTTTTCAGAATTGCTTTAGCTATTCGGGCTCTTTTGTTGCCCCATACGAATTTCAGTAGTTTTTGTTCTATTACCGTGAAGAATGACATTGGGATTCTGATTGGGATTGCATTGAATCTGTAGATTGCTTTAGGTAGGATGGACATTTTAACTATATTTATTCTTCCAATCCATGTGCATGGAATATTTTTCCATTTCTTTATGTCCTCCTCGATTTCTTTCAATAGTGTCTTATAGTTTTCATTGTATAGGTCTTTGACCTCCTTGGTTAAATTTATTCCCAGATATTTTATTCTCTTTATTGCAATTGTAAATGGGATTGTCTTTTTGAGTTCTCTTTCTGTTTTTTCATCATTAGTGTATAGAAATGCAATTGATTTTTGTAAGTTGATTTTATACCCTGCCACTTTACTGTAGTTGTTGATTGTTTCTAGTAGCTTTCCGATGGAATTTTTGGGGTTTTCTATGTATAGGATCATGTCGTCTGCAAATAGTGAGAGTTTCACTTCTTCATTGCCTATTTGGAGTCCTTTTATTCCTTTTTCTTGCCTAATTGCTCTGGCCAGAACTTCCAGTACTATGTTGAATAAGAGTGGTGAGAGTGGGCACCCTTGTCTTGTTCCTGTCCTCAAAGGAATGGCTTTCAGTTTTTCCCCGTTGAGTAGGATGTTTGCTGTAGGTTTGTCATATATGGCCCTTATTACGTTGAGGTACTTTCCTTCTATACCCATTTTGTTGAGAGTTTTTATCATAAATGGATGCTGGATCTTGTGGAATGCCTTCTCTGCATCGGTTGAGATGATCATGTGGTTTTTATTCTTCATTTTGTTAATGTGGTGTATCACGTTGATTGATTTGCGGATGTTGAACCATCCCTGTGTCCCTGGTATAAATCCCACTTGATCGTGGTGTATGATCTTTTGGATGTATTGCTGTATTCGGTTTGCCAATATTTTGTTGAGGATTTTTGCGTCTATGTTCATCAGCGATATTGGCCTGTAGTTTTCCTTCTTTGTATTGTCCTTGTCTGGCTTTGGTATCAGCATGATGTCGGCCTCATAGAATGTGTTGGGAAGTATTCCATCTTCCTCTATTTTTTGGAATAGTTTGAGAAGGATAGGTGCTAAATCTTCTTTGAACGTTTGATAAAATTCTCCAGGGAAGCCATCTGGTCCTGGGCTTTTATTTTTTGGGAGGTTTTTGATGACTGTTTCAATCTCTTTACTTGTGATTGGTCTGTTCAGATTCTCTATTTCTTCTTGATTCAGTTTTGGGAGGTTGTACGCGTCCAAGAATTTGTCCATTTCCTCTAGGTTGTCCAATTTGTTGGCGTAAAGTTTTTCATAGTATTCCCTAATAATCCCTTGTATTTCTGTGGTGTCTGTTGTAATTTCTCCTCTTTCATTTCTAATTTTATTTATTTGAGTCTTCTCCCTTTTTTTCTTAGTGAGTCTGGCTAAGGGTTTGTCAATTTTATTTATCTTCTCAAAGAACCAGCTCTTTGTTTCATTGATCCTTTCTACTGTTTTTTTTGGTTTCAATTTCATTCATTTCTGCTCTGATTTTTATTATTTCCCTCCTTCTGCTGATTCGGGGCTTTGTCTGTTCTTCTTTTTCCAACTCTGTTAGGTGCAATTTAAGGTTATTTATTTGGGATTTTTCTTGTTTGTTAAGGTGAGCTTGTATTGCTATGAATTTCCCTCTCAGGACTGCTTTTGCTGCATCCCATATGAGTTGGTATGGTGTATTTTCCTTTTCATTTGTCTCCAGATAGCTTTTGATTTCTCCTTTAATTTCATCAATGACCCATTGGTTGTTCAGTAGCATGTTGTTTAGTCTCCACATCTTTGTCCCTTTCCTAGTTTTTTCCTTGCAGTTGATTTCTAGTTTCACAGCATTATGATCAGAAAAGATGCTTGTAATGATTTCAATCTTCTTAAATTTATAGAGGTTTGCCTTGTTTCCTAATATATGGTCTATCCTTGAGAATGTTCCATGTGCACTTGAGAAGAATGTGTACTCTGCTTTTTTTGGGTGGAGTGCTCTGTATATATCTATTAAATCCATTGCGTCTAGTTTTTCATTTAAGTCCATTATTTCCTTATTGACTTTTTGTCTGGATGATCTATCTATTGATGTAAGAGGGGTATTAAGATCCCCTACCATTATTGTGTTATTGTTAATATCTCCTTTAAGGTTTTTTAGCAGTTGTTTTATGTACTTTGGTGCTCCTGTGTTGGGTGCATAGATATTTATAAGTGTTATGTCTTCTTAGTGAAGTATCCCTTTTATCATTATATATTGCTCTTCTTTGTCTCTCATTACCTTTTTTATCTTGAAGTCTACTTTGTCTGATATAAGTATGGCTACTCCTGCTTTCTTTTGTTTGCCATTAGCTTGCAGTATTGTTTTCCATCCTTTTATTTTGAATCTGTGTTTGTCTTTAGAGCTGAGATGTGTTTCCTGGAGGCAGCAGATTGTTGGATCTTGGTTTTTAATCCATCCTGCCACTCTGTGTCTTTTGATTGGAGAATTCAATCCATTTACATTTAGAGTGATTATTGATATATGAGGGTTTAATGTTGCTATTTTATTGTTCATCTTCTGGTTCTTTTGCATTTCCTTCGTTTCTTGTCCCTTGTGTTTCGGACTGCTAATTCAATTTGGTATTTCTGCATGCTCATTCTCTTGGTTTTCTCTTTATTTGTCATGTGTGGTTCTCTTCTGGTTGTTTGTTTAGTGGTTACTGTGTGGTTTATATAAGCGATCTCCTGGATAAGAAAGTACATTTTCAGATGCCTCCTTTTTCCTGAGGCTGGGTCAGTTCAATCCGTTACCTCTTCCCCTCCTTATTTGTTATCTCTTTATTCCAGTTTGTGTCATGAATGTGTGTTTCCAGTGATGAGCTTGAATTAATTTTTGATGTTTTCCAACTGTATTTTGTTCTGGTTTAGTCTCCTTGCTTTTCTCCTTGCTGAAATCTTTGTATCCCCTTTCTCATTTGTTTTTTTTCAGGCCTAAGGGCCTTCTTGAGCATTTCTTGTAGTGGGGGTCTTGTGGTGACGAACTCTCTTAGCTTTTGTTTATCAGGGAGAGTTATTATTTCTCCATCGTATCTGAAGGATATTTTTGCTGGATAAAGTATTCTCGGCTGAAGGTTTTTGTCTTTCATGATTTTGAATATATCATTCCAGTCTCTCCTAGCCTGTAGAGTTTCTGTCGAGAAATCAGCTGAGAGCCTGATGGGGTTTCCTTTGTATGTTATTTTGTTTTTTTGTTTAGCTGCCTTCAATATTATTTCCTTGTCACGGGTATTCTTCAAGTTTGCTACTATGTGGCGAGATGATTTTTTATTCCTGTTTATATATTTAGGTGATCTATATATTTCATTCACTGTTATTTCCCTCTCGTTCCCTAGGTTGGGGAAGTTCTCAGCTATTATTTCTTTGAACAAACTCTCTGCTCCTTTTTCTCTTTCTTCTCCTTCTGGAATACCTATTATCCTTATGTTGCTTTTCCTCATTGAGTCTGATATTTCTCGAAGAATTTCTTCATTTCTTTTTAGTCTTAGCTCTCTCTCCTCCTCTACCAGGAGCATTTCTGCGTGGCTATCCTCAATAGTGCTAATTCGTTCCTCCATATTGTCAGTTCTGCTCTTTAAAGACTCCATTTTTTCCACTATCTCGTTGATTTTGTTTTTCATCTCTAATAATTCTGATTGGTTTTTCTTTAGGGTTTCAATCTCTTTTGTGACATAATCCCTGAATTCGTTGATTTGTTTCTGTGTGTTCTCTTGTATTTCGTTGAGCTTGTTTATGATAGCTATTTTGAATTCTCTCTCGTTCAGGTTATCAAATTCTGTGCCTTCAGGGTTGGTTTCTGGGTGTTTGTCATTTTCCTTTTGGTCTGTAGCCCTGACATATTTTCGCAAGGATCCGACGGGGACGGCTTTATTTTTACCACTCATGATTAAAGTTAGTCCTGCAGATTCCCCCTGCTGCCACTAGATGGAGATCGCGAGCGGTTTGCTCTGAGGTGGCTGCAGCCCCCGGAGGGATTATGCTGAAACGCCGGGTGTGTGGGGGGAGGGGTCCTCTCTTTCTCCTGCTTGACCCGGGGGTTTCCTTTCTGGCTCTCTTAGGGTGTTTGCTACACCCCCTAAACAGTCCGTCGTCGCTTCCCCGTGGCGATCTCGCGACAGTCTGTGAGAGCACCTGGATGGCGCTAGTTTTCCCCGCTGTGGGCCGCCCCTCCCCCCTCTGACCGCGAACCGCGCTGTTTTTGCCGATCGATTGGGGAGGGGGAGTACAACCTCCTACCTCTCCTCCCGTCCTCCTGGGCTTCCCGTGCCTCCACTGTCCGATGTATGGCAGCAGGGGTTTCTCAGAAGTCCTTCGTAGTGTTTGATTGAGCTCTGTTGGAATGTGAATGATGTTTTTGTTGTGTCGTAGGGGGCAGAGATTCAAAGAGGGAATCTCACTCCGCCATGATGCTGACGTCCTGAGTCAAGATATATTTTTAACCTCTTAATTATTAAGTAGGACAAAATTACACATTATTGAGTATGGAGCGAGAAGGTAAAATCGGTATAAATCATTTTCTAATCTTTAATGCCTGGATTGGGCTATTTCACATTACCATTAACATTAAATACTCAAGGGAAATGTCTTCTCAAAACCGACCCTCTTGGTGCTGATAGTCTCTTTCTCACCTAGATAGACTTTAAAATCTTTTTGGAATTCATAGCATTTCTCTTTTAAGGAGTCAAATTCAGTAGGGCTTATTTTGCCTTGAAATTGGTCCCTGTTGAAAAGCAGTGTGGAAGAAGTAGATAAGATCCCACACTCTAGAGTTAGACTGTTTGGATTCAAATCCTGACGCTTGTACTCTTTAACTGTATGACATTGGGAAGTTGCTTAACTTCTCTGTCTTCCCATCTGTCAACTGGGAATATAATAACCCACCTCATGAGATCGTTTGAGGATTAAATGAGACAATATTTGTTAAGGGCTTAGAAGAGTACCTGGCATGTGATGAATCGTCAATAAATGTTAGCAATTATTTCAAATAAGAAATTTGAAAGAAACATTCTGTGTAGACGGGACTGATTAAAATTCCCTTTTAAATAGATAATTCAGTATGCATTTGAAGCTAGAATGCTTTAGAGTGGCTGCTATTTAAATTGTATGGTACATGATCTTGCTGTGGGCATTGTTGGAGCTTTGAGAACTATATGTTTAATTTATGGAGTTTTGTGCAAGATATAGAGGGTATCCTACTTTGACATTTAAATTTAAATATAGTAATAAATATAACTTTTCATTTGTGAAAAACTTTTTTAAAAGGGTAACTATGCCAGTACTTGGGAGTAATTATTATAACTTTTAAATCATAATTCCTTTCAGTGAAAGTTATATTATAATTTGGAGTTCTGTGAAATACTTCTGTTCAATTAAATCAATACTATTTAACAATTAAAGAGCACTCAGCATTATATTAGGGTAATTATACAAGAGATATATAAAGCATGGTTTCAGTCAAAGTAGTTTAGTCTTGCTGGGAAGAAAAGAAATGCACACCAGGAAAATAGTACAAGGAAGTATATGAATACTGGCTGAAATGAGTGGTACAGACTAGGTGATGGAGGAGAGCTGTGTAGGCTGGTATACTATTAATCTCCAAAGATTTTGTAGAACATTTTTGAGGGATTTTGTTAGACTCATCTAGAGGGTTTGGGGGCTTTTTCAAAATATTCACCCCTGAGATTTCATTCTACCTCTCCCCCACCCCCACATTGCTTCTAGGAATGAGCCACTGATACAGACAGAAGTGTATAACATTGATGTTCTGGGGAAAAAGGTTAACAGAACTCAACTACTTGAAAGGGGATCAAATTCAAGCATGGTCTTAAAGGAGGTGGAATGGAAAAAGGACACTGCAGATAGGGACTATTGTTCATAGGCAAAAACATGAAGACAAGAATATGTTTATGTGTAGGAGAAGTAGGAGGGTAAGGAGAGGCTGAATTATGAAAGATCTTAGATGCTGGCAGAAGAGTAGAATTTATCTCATCACTGTAAAGTTTTTGCACAGGTGACTAATAATAAAGAGCCATTTCTGAAGAATGGATTACCCTTAGATATGGAAAACATTTGGTTATCCTAGTAAGAACCTGGCTAAGGAGGTAGCTTTGGGAATGGATGACAGAGACTTTTGAAGGAAAAACTCAAAAGAATGTGTTTAGTGACTACATGTTAAAGAATGAAGTGGGAGCTTACTTAAATGAATTTAAATTAACTTAGAAAATTGACAGGAATTTGAAAATGGACCAGCTAGCCTTTGGAAGGAGGTGGATGGGAAGGAGTTGAATTTAGTTTTGAGCATACCATGTTTGAGGTATCTGTAAGATATTCATAAAAATAGCCTGTAGCCAATGAGAAATACAGGACTTGGTTGAAAAGTCAAAACTGGGGGCAGGGTCGGGGAGGGAGAGAAAGAAATAATTCCTTTATAGGAGGAGAGGAATCAGTGAAACTGAGCATGAATTAATTTTTTAGTGTTCAGAATTGTGGTTTTATTATTTTTATTATCTTTTAATGTAGACCATGGATTCTTGTGATACACCAGAATCAACTCCTAGACGAAGTGCATCCTCAAGGCTTAAAGATTACTTTATAGGTGCCACCCCTCTGCAGAAACGGTTAGAATCAGTCAGGAGGCAGACTTCATTTGTCCCGACTCCACCTCGAAGGAAAATTCCCCAGTGTTCACAATTGCAGGTATACTTTTTGTGTTCTTTTGTGTTATTCAATAATTGAGAATATCTGTGAACAAAGCATTTCAATTTTTCATGGTATTTATAGTATTTTTAGTATCTTCTTAATCCCTCAGGTAATAAAATAAATGAGAAAAAGCTAAAACAAACAATTATTGACACTATCAGTACCTCCTCTGTTACATCTTTTAACCTCCTTTAATCTGGAACATTTCCACAATATTTCTTTGTCTTTTATGACATTGACATTTTTGGAGAATGTGGTTTCCTCCTCTCCCCTTTTTAAACAGAATATTCCTCATTTTGTATTTGTCTGATGTTTCCTCACGATTAAATTGAAGTTATGTTTTCTTGGCTGTGGTGCTGTGTAGGTGCTATTGTGTCCTTCCTGGGGAAAAAATGTCTGTAGCCCATAGGTGATGTTAATTTTGATCATCCTGTCAAGGTGTTGCCCAATAATTACCTTTTTATTCCCCTCTGCAACTAATAAGCAGTCTGTTGGGGAGATGCTTTAAGATAATGCAAATATCATATTCCTCATCAAAATTTCCCCTAACACTTAACATCCATCTCTTAACATCCATTGATAATTTTTGCCTGATCCCATCTTTATCATGATGGTTGCAAAATAATGGTTTTCCAACTCCATTCGCTCCATATTTACTAACTAGCCTTTAGCATTCTATTGTATGTCCTTCTCACTTCTCCTCCATTTATTTATTTATCTATTTATTGGTATGGACTCATGAATTCCTGTTTTTCAAATTTTTCTAGTTCATTACTAAATTATTTTGGTGTTTAAATTGTCCCAGACTTCTCTGGTGGCAACATGCTCTGTTTTGACCATTCGTAAACAACTGTGAAGGTATATAACATTAGTAATTTGTCATTTTGCTGAAACATGAAATAAAACCCTGGTTAATACAAGTTTGGTGTGTATTTTTGAGTCATTTAGCAAGGAGCCTGGCTAATCCATCACCCCATCTTCCTTGTACCTCTGTTTTCTTTTTAATGTTGTGTGCATAGTATCTTTTGGGATATGAGAAAATTTTTGCTTCTTTGTGAAAACTTTCCTAAAGAAAAATTACTAGTGCTGGTAATGAAAGTGATGGTTCTTAACCAGAAAACAGAAAGTGTATATAAATTAAAGATTGGAGTGTCCAATTCAGTGCTTCCTTATCTCTATGATATAATAATTTTGCCATACCTTTTGATTGTAATAAGGAAAAAGTATAACTTTTTTATAAAAGCATATAACTGTTTCCATGAATACTCTAATCAGAACAAATATTTTTGTCAAGTAGACAACTGTATTGAAAGTTCCAAAAGATAGCTGGAGCTGTGAGACTGTGCCAGGAAGTATGGATTCTATAGAAAAATTCAGTTCAGGACCAGGAGCTGGTATGGGACAACCCTCAATACTGCCTTAGAGCCGATACAAATGATGGTACCTGTGGTTCTAATAGAGCACGGCATAAGTATTTCCAAGTATCTTTTTATTTAATCTACTGAATTAGGCTTTGTGTCAGAGGGGATTTACTGCAAACAATTTTAAAAGTTACTTAGTTAAAACCAAATTAGGGGCGGGCCCAGTGGCATGGCAGTTAAGTTCTCCAGCTCCTCTTCAGCTGCCCAGGGTTCACAGGTTTGGATCCCAGGCGCAGACCAAAGCACCGCTCATCAAGCCATGTGTGGCAGCATCCCTTATACAAAATAGAGGAAGATGGGCACAGATGTTAGCTCAGAGCCAATCTTCCTCAGCAAAAAGAGGAGGATGTTAGCTCAGGGCCAGTCTTCCTCACACACAGAAAAACCAAAATAAAGAAACAAACAAAAAAACCACATTAGATGCTCCAGGAATAGTTACTATTTTCAAAATTTATAATTTGAAGTTTCTAAAACTGAAACATAAATGTTCATCCAATAAATATTTTTTGAACACCTGCTGGCATTGTTCTAGGTGCTAGAGATGTTAGTAAAAAATAGACAAAATCCCTGTTCTCATCAAACTCATACTCTAGTGGGGAAGACAGACAATAAAATCAGACAGATATATAAGGTCTATATAATGTCAGATAGTAGTAAATGCTGTGAAAAAAATAAAGCATGTTAAGGAGATATAGAGTGACAAAGTTGGAGTGGGTGCAGGTGCTACTTTAGATAGGGTGGCCTCTTGAGTGACATTTGGGCAGAGACCTGAATGAAGGAAAGAAACATACCATGTGAACACCCGTGGGAACTGCATTCCAAAGGGAGGTACAGCAAATGCAAATGCCTGTTCAAGGATCTTCAAAGAGTCCTGCAAACTCCAGATCTTGGGTACAAAGATCAGTTACCCACTACAAACCCACTAATAGGTTTGTAGTAAATGCTTAAAATATTGTGATTAAATTATTTACTAATGTTTCCTAATTCTTAAACTTCTTTTGTCTTGATTTTTTTTAGGAAGATGTTGATCCTCAAAAGGTTGCATTCCTTCTGCATAAACAATGGACTTTGTATAGTTTAACTCCCCTATATAAATTCTCCTATACTAATCTCAAAGAGTATTCTAAACTGCTAAGTGCATTTATTGCTGCTGAAAAGCAAAAAGGACTTGCTGTAGAAGTGGGAGAAGACTTCAACATCAAAGTGATTTTCTCTACTGTCCTAGGAATGAAAGGAACACAAAGAGACCCTGAAGCATTTCTTGTCCAGGTATAGTATATAAGCAGTACTTGCTTCCTAGGGGGAAAAAATCTGCATTGTCTTGGTTTGGAAATTGTGGTATTTTCTTACTGTTTTTTTAAAATTCTTAAGCTTGTGATTTATAACTTATTTCATGTCTTTTTGACCAAATTATAATAATTAGATATGGCCAACTTAAAAAAATTATTTTTCCTATTACACTATAATCATGTTTATTTTAGAAAACTTAGAGAATAAGTAAAAGTACAAAGAAAGTTAAAAACCACAGTTTAACATTTTGGTATACATCTATTTGGCAATAGACAATCTGAATAGGCCTATATCTTATTAAAGAAATTGAATCAATAATTAATAACCTTCCAAAACAGAAAGCACCAGGCCCAGATTGGGTTCAGTGGTGAATTCTACCAGACGTTTAAGGAAGAAATTATACCAATTCGCTACAAACTCTTTCAGAGGATAGAAGCAGAGGGAACTTCTTAACTCATTCTATGAAGTTGGCATTATCTTAATACCAAAACCAGTCAAAGACCTTATAAGAAAAGAAAACTACAGACAATATCTGTCATGAACATAGATACATCTGTCTGGCTATTTGTATCTGTTAAAATTGGGATCATATTGTCCATACTTTTTTGCATTATAGCTTTTTTTACTAATAATCAGTGTTGTAGGTAATGACTCATGTAATTAGGAATTCTACATTTTTGTAAATATATCTGTATATTTCTATGGTTTTTACTAGGATTAAACTAGAAGTAGAATTTTAGCAAAAAGATGTAACATATCATTAAATATTGTGATATATCATGCCCAGTTACTGTCAGAAATGTAACATTTCTTCCTATATATAATGTATAAAAGTAATATGACTATCTTTTGATTTATTAAGAAACCAGATTTATTTTGTTATTCATGCCTGCTACTTCTGTTTCTTCTGAGTTAACTCCTCTTAGTTTGATAAATTCTGAAACAGATGAAAAGGCCTAATTTTGTTTGTTTTGTTTTTTTAAATTATTTTATTGAGGTCATACTGGCTTATAACATTGTGTTAATTTAGGTCATGTTCACCACCTATAGTCTAGTTTTTATCCATCACTATATATATGTACCCCTTTACCTCCACCACCTTCCCCTCTGGTAACCACAAATCTGTTTTCCTTATCCATGTGTTTGTTTATCTTCCACATGTGAGTGAAATCATATGGTGTTTGTCTTTCTCTGTCTGGCTTATTTCACTTAGCATAACACCCTCAAGGTCCATCCATGTTGTCGCAAATGGGATGATTTTGTCTTTTTTTCTGGCTGAGCAGTATTCCATTGTATAGATATATATATAGATATATATATACCACATCTTCTTTATCCATTCATCCATTGATGGGCACTTGGGTTGCTTCCACATCTTGGCTATTATGAATAATGCTGCAATGAACACAGGGATGCATACATCTCTTTGAATTGTTGATTTCATGTTCTTTGGATAAATACCCAGTAGTGGGATAGCTTGAGCATATGGTATTTCTATTTTTAATTTTTTGAGAAATCTCCATACTGTTTTCCATAGTGGCCGCACCAGTTTGCATTCCCACCAGCAGTGTATGAGGGTTCCCTTTTTTTCCACATTCTCTCCAACACTTGTTATTTCTTGTCTTGTTAATTCTAGCCATTCTGACAAGTATGAGGTGATATCTCATTGTAGTTTTGATTTGCATTTCCCTAAAAATTAGTGATGTTGAACATCTTTTCATGTGCCTGTTGGCCAACTGTATATCTTTTTTGGATGAAAGTGTCTGTTCATATCCTCTGCCCATTTTTTGATTGGGTTGTTTGGTTTTTTGTTGTTGAGTTGTATGAGTTCTTTATATATTTTGGAAATTAACCCCTTGTTGGATATATGATTTGCAAATCTTTTCTCCTAGTTGGTGGGTTGTCTTTTCATTTTGTTCATGGTTTCCTTTGCCTTAGGTCTGCTCTATTTTTTATGGTTTCTGCATTATTTTTTATCTCATTAATTGTGTTCTTCATCTCCAGAATTTGTTTGGTTTTTTTTTTTTTTAAGAGCTTCAGTCTCTTTGGTGAAGAATTCCTTCTGTTCATTAATTTTATTCCTGAGCTCACTGAACTATCTTTCTTAGTTTTCTTGTAACTATTGAGTTTATGACTGCTATTTTGAATTCTCTGTCAGATTGTAAGCTTTTGTGACTTCAGATTTGGCTTCTGGAAAATTGCTATTTTCCTTCTGTTCTGCAGTGTTCTTGTAGTTCATGGTGTTTGATGAATTGATCCTCTGTCAGCACAACTGTAGTAATCATCTTCTCTTATTTGGGTATGGCTTTAGTTACTTTGGTTCTTGTTGCCTCAGTCTCGTGTTCCTCCACTGGCTCTTCATGGGCTTGGATGCTGTTGTCCTGTGCACCACTTGTGTTGCTGTTCCCCAGTTGTCTGGGGGTGCTCCTTGTACCGCTGCCAGGGGTGCTGGGTTCATGGGTGTCACTGTCACTGGTGGGGACCCAGGGGCCCGGGTTCTTGTATGCAGCCCCCATTCCTGGTGAGTTGGTGTTGGGTGTGCCGCCATTGGGGATGGGGTGTTCCTGCCCTGTCTGCTCGCAGTCCTGAAAGTTGGGCTGCTGCCTCTGCTGCAGCTCCAATGACTGTTGACTGTCACAGGGCAGGGCCACTGCTGCTGCCCCTTGGGTGTTTTCGTGCACAGGGCTGCCACCGGCCCTCCCACTGCCCTGGGGCATTCGTGCATGCGGTGTTGCCACTGGCTTCCGCCACCGCTCCTCAGGTATTTGCATGCATGCAAGCTCGCTATGGCTGCCTCCCAGGTTTTCGAGCACTTGTGGGGCTGCAGCTGCCCCACCAATGTTTGGGTGCCTGGGGCTGGGCCACCTTCGCCTCCACTAACAGTCGTGCAGGTCTGTGTGTGAGGATCTGCGTCCTGAATCG
The DNA here is from genome assembly GCA_031878705.1 of Tapirus indicus. Lineage (NCBI taxonomy): Eukaryota > Metazoa > Chordata > Mammalia > Perissodactyla > Tapiridae > Tapirus > Tapirus indicus. The sequence continues at coordinate 85,361,413 of CM062922.1, forward strand.
CTGCAGCTGGGAGTGGGGGAGGGGCCTGCTCCCCTAGATCCATTCTTCATTGGAGTTCAGTCCCCCCACCTGCAGATGTATAGCTTCGTGGTCTCTTAGGCATCCTGTTGTGCTGTGTAGGGAACCCTCTGTTGGTCAATGGATGTCTGGTTATAACTCAGAGGGGAGAGAGGAAGGGAACCTCTCACTCCACCATGATGCTGACGTCACTCTTGTTTATTTGTATAGATCAGGGGTCAGCAAACTATGGCTGAATCTGACCCATTATTTTTGTAAATAAGGTTTTTTTTTATTGGAACAGAACTTGCTTTCATATTGTCTGTGGCTGCTTTCATGCTACAGGAGCAGAGTTGAGTAGTTGCTACAGAGACCATATGGCTTGCAAAACCTGAAATATTTACTGTCAGGCCCTTTAAAAAGGTTGCTGAAAACTTTAGTAAAAGTTTGGTATAGATCCTGGTATTGACAAGGATCTCAATATTCCTAGGATTAGGTTTGGGTGCATATAACAGAAAGCCTAAATAACAATGGATTAAATAAGATAGAAGTTTATTTGTCTTACAAAAAGGTGTCTGGAGGTAAGCTGTCTAAGGCTGGTATATGCTTCATAAAATTATTAATAATCTAGGCTCCTTCTGTCTTCTCTATGATCCTTGGTGCATGGCTTCTATCCTTGAGGTCGCCTTATAGTCTAAGATGGCTCCTGGAGCTCTAAATAGTATATGCAAGTTCCAGGTGGGAAGTAGGAGGAAGATGGGAAGGGCAAACAGGATGCCTGCCACTGAGTAAATCTTTAATGAGACTTGCTGAGACCCAACTACTTCTCTTTACATTCCAGTTGGAAGGGAGACTAGAAAATTTTTCTTTTTTTAGTGGGTACTTTGCCACCCCACAGTTTTATTGTGGAAGGAAAAATAGACACTGGATAGGCAGTTAGCAGTATCTGTCAAGTGAGGTAGTTGATGTCCAGAGAAGTTATGTGATTTGCATTTCATCAGGCAAGCAAATGTTCTTGTGAGGAATAGAAATGACCTCTTGAATTCCTAGTATAGTGTCCTAATAGTTTTCAAATTAAATCTCATCTCTTGACAGAGTTACGGGACTCTTTGGTCATGAAAGTGTGATAGACATAATATATCTGGACTTTAAGGTATTTGAGAGTCTCTTATGATCTCTTGAACAAGAAGGAGAACTATGGTAAAAATAAATATTTAAATGATCATCTCTAAAGGGATATGATACTGGACTGATATGGGGATATGGGATATGATCCCATACCCACAAGGGATATGATCTTCACCTTGTACTGGTCAAACTTTAATTAAAACTTCTAAGAATATCTGGAAGATATGTTTGCCATGTAATTTACACATTTAAAGTTTGAAGCATTAGTCAATCTGCTGGAGAATGTAATCAAGTTTCTAAAAGATCTGAATGTATTGGCACAATGGGCCAAATTGAAAGAGATTAAAATTTTGATAGGGATAAGTTTACTACCTCAATATATATTGGGGGGGGGGATTTACCTATTACCAGCAAAATGAATATGTAGGGCTAATTTATGTAAAGTTGTCAATTAAAAGCCAGAAAACTACTCTAATCTAAGATTATATTAATAGGAGTATAATCTAGGTTAAAGATGGTGACAGTCCTATAATTAAACAGACTTTTTTGAAGTAATTATGTTCAGTTATGAATGACTCCGATGCTGGAGAATTTCAGAGAAGAGTGACCAGGATGGTGTGAGAACTTGAATGTATGTCATAGCAGGAATGGTTCAAGAAACTGGAGATATTGAACTTGGCAGTACATATGATAGGGATCATCAAATATTTGAAGTCTTCCTCAGTGGAAGAATTCAAGCACATTGGATTTGGTGACCTTTTACAGTCCCTAGAACCTTTAGAAAAGTTGAGATTTGGAGATTTTTTTTGGGGGGGGTGGTATACCGTAACTGGTTATGCCATATTGGCCTCCCTTATTTTGCATTTTGGTTGCACCAAGATCTTACCATATACCATATCCCTAGTATGTAAGGATATTAGGAGAAAGGTCAATTAATTTGATAAACCCTAATGATGATTAGGGAGGCTATTTTCTCTGTGTTTTTTGGCAAGTAATACAATATATATTTTTTTTAATGTACAAGTTAATTTCAAGATTGTGTAATTTAGGAGGAAATGTACTTTTGAACTTAATGAATCTGTTTTATTTTCTTCCTTTGTAGATTCTGTCAAAATCTCAATTGCCATCTGAGAACAGAGAAGGTAAAGTGTTGTGGACTGGTTGGTTCTGCTGTATATTTGGAGATAGTCTTCTGGAGACTGTTTCAGAAGATTTCACCTGTCTACCCTTATTCCTTGCAAATGGAGCAGAGACTAATACAGCCATAATTGGAACCTGGTTTCAGAAAACTTTTGACTGTTATTTCAGTCCCTTGGCAATCAATGCATATAATCTTTCCTGGATGGCTGCTATGTGGACTGCATGCAAAATGGACCATTATATGGCTACTACTGAATTTCTTTGGTCTGTACCTTGTAGCCCTCAAAGTCTGGACATTTCTTATGCCATACATCCGGAGGATGCAAAAGCTTTGTGGGACAGTGTCCACAAAACACCTGGGGAAGTTACCCAGGAGGAAGTTGACTTATTCATGGACTGCCTTTATTCACATTTCCATAGGCATTTCAAAATTCATTTATCAGCCACAAGATTGGTTCGTGTTTCAACATCTGTGGCTTCAGCACATACTGATGGAAAAATAAAGGTTAGTTTGAACAAATCTAGTTAAGTAATTTTTCCCTATTGTTGCATAGATTTCAAAATGTATGGTGATTGTATTTTCCACATTGAAGAAACACATTTGAATGTCTGCTGATTCAGGACAGTAAAGAGATTTTATTTTATGCTTTATAAATAATTTACTAAAAAGTCTTCAGCCTTCCAGATGCAGCTTTATAATGGAAGGATACTATGCACTGTGTGCTATAGTTTTGGTAATACTATGAATTATTCTTTAGTAACTTTGAAACTTTCAGAATTGTTTGTTGTCAAACTTGGAAACAATTATCAGAGTAACAGAGGGTTTTGTGTGTTAGATAAGAAAATTATAGCCAGAAACACAGAACTAAGATATCATCTTTATATTTTAGGCTTTTCTATCCCTGCTGGGAAAGAAATAATAGAGACCTTGTTTTACTCTCTATGAAATCCTTATCAGAGGAAGTTTCAGAAATAATCTGAGAGTAGGCACTTAAATATATTAATATATTTAAAATATACTAAAACAGAGCCAAAATAAACACTCAGTGAATGTTGGTCTTGTCACTCACTGTGCTAGAAGTTAAACATGCCTTAACTCTATAATCTGTAGAGCAACCCTGTAGTTGGGTGTTTTTATCCACATTTTATTTTTAGAACAAGGAAACTGAGGCCAAGATTGGTTTAAGTGACACATGCAAGATAGCTTAGTAAGAGGGAAGGTCAAAATTTGAATGCTTATCTCTTAGGTTCCAAGAAGTTCATACTCTGTCTATAAGCACTGTATTAGTGCTTTTCAAACTGGAGGTCACAATGCAACAGTAGGTGGGGAAATAATTTTGATGGGAAGAGACCAGTTTTTAAAAACTAAACAAAGAAAGAATAGAAAATATAAAAATGAGAGAGTATCATATATGGTAAGTGTATACATTTGCTTGTACTGAGTCATGATGTTAAATTTATTTCTTACTATTGTTTGCAGTAAAAAATTTGAAAGATTATACTATGCCATATTACTTTGACATTATAAAGAAAAAAAATTACATTTTAGCACCTCAGAATTCAATGTTCATGAAGTCCTTGTGTGTGTGTGTGTAGTTTTTTGGGAGGAGGGAGGAAGATCGGCCCTGAGCTAACATCCATTGCCAATCTTCCTCTTTTTGCTGAGGAAGATTAGCCCTGAGCTAATATCTGTGCCCATCTTTCTCTATTTTGTATATGGGATGCTGCCACAGCATGGCTTGATGAGCGGTGCATAGGTCTGCCCCCCGGATCCGAACCTGCGAACCCCGGGCCGCCAAAGTGGAGCACGCAAACTTAACCACTACGCCACCAGGCTGGCCCCTATTTTTTAAATTTTATTTCTATATACCCATGCTCTCTTAATAAACTACATTTAAAAACTATTTTATATAATATGTTCTCATCCATCTGTGAATATTAGGGTGGTTTTTAAACATGTTTAATTTATCTGGTCTATTCTAAATCTAAGAGCCTCTGTTAATGATTCTGGTCTATTCTAAATCTAATGAGCCTCTCTTAAGACAGTAACTGTGGCTCCTAGGTTCAAATAATGCCATGAGGATAGCTAACATTTATTAAGTACTCACTTATGCCAGACAGTATTAAGCATTGTACACATATTGTTTCATTTAGTTTTCACAACAGCCTATTTGTATAGGTTGTAAAGAGGAAACTAGCACAGAGGATAAATAGGTTCCCTAAGATCACACAGCTAATAAGTGGAGTCGGAATTTGAACCCAGTCATTTAACTCAAAAGCTTGTGCTTTTAACTGCAACACTGTACTGCCTCTCAAAAGTTTGAAATTAATGTATCAAGCAGGTTTCTGCCATCTGCTTAGTTTCTAAAAGATACTTTTGGAATTGTATATCCCTTTGAGAAAAGGCAAGGTATGCAACCTCTTTCTAGACAATGTAGATGCTCAATTTGCATACAAATCTAAGGGGTTCATAGATACCCCTTCCTCCCCTCACTCCTTAGGCAGATAGTCCCTCCATGGAAGCCAGGATAAATAAGGACCCTTGTCTAATTACTTCTAAGCACCGTTGACTAATAGTTGTAAATTTATTAAAGTTAATAGTCTTCATTAAATAAAATCTATTTGACTTAGAGCAGCAATGGTTTGGGTTCATATTTGTATCTTAGCTTACAGATATGGAATTTAAGAGAAGCCTAGAATATTTATCAAATATCAAACTGCTTTGTTATCGTAATTCTATTTTAAATGTCTTTTTTTTTTCTTTTTCAGATTCTGTGTCATAAATACCTTATTGGAGTGTTGGCATATTTGACAGAACTGGCAATTTTTCAAATTGAGTGAGGCCTTGTGGGGACTATAATTTATGGATTATATACCTTTTTATCACTGATTATTTGCCTAATTCTTGTGCTGAGAGACTGCAGGAGAAATGAGCATCTATCTCTACATCTGTTTTCCTCACAGTGCCTTTAGAGTTGCCCAGATGGAAGCCAAGAAGGATCTAGAAGAACAAAGAAGTTGGTAGTGGATGAACCACAGCTGGATGCTCGTGTAATAGTCATGATGATCTGGGATGCCAGTGTCTAGAAAATGCTGAGTTGTTAATTTGTTGGCCATCTTTCAAAAAATATATAATGTTTATTATGTCAAACTTTTAGGGTTCAAATGAGATTAATACTGAGTATTTCTGATTTGGGTCTTTAAAACTTTTAATCCCTTTTAAGCATTTTAGACTTGAATTCAAAGAGAATTTCTCTCTTCTAAAAATATTTTCCTAGCATTGTTTTGCTGTGGAGAACTGGCAATCAAAATCCTCTCCAAAGGAAACTGAAGATTAATATACATTTTTTAAGCCACTAATATGCTTCTGTTTTTAATACTGTTCTATTCTTATTGCAATGTTGAATTAAATGTTCACTTTTAAAATGAAGCAGTGTGTTTATCAGTGTCTTGGTGACAGATCTTTAATTAATGTCTCGGGAGTGGGAAGTCCTATGCTTTTTCTCTAGCACAAAAGTTACAAACCAACAATTATATAGAATCATACAAATTGTAGAGTTGAAAGGCACGGGAGCCTCTTTTGAGGGCAGAAATTTTCTTGTTTAACTTTTATGTCCCTAATATTGCTTTAGCACATTGCTTGGTACATATCTGTAGATTAAGTGAATGAATTTTAAGTAGCTCTTCCATTTTACGGATGAAAACTGTGAGATCAAGCAATTTAAGAGACTTGCCCAAGATGATGTATCTAAATCTCTTTTTTACTTACTGAGCATAGGAAGATTTTGTTTTACTTTAGAAATAATGTTTTTTAAAATCTCGTTTGAAAGAAAGTAACTTTAATAGGCTATCATTCTGAAAACAAAGATAAACTTCTGGAATGGGGTGTTATTTCACATATGTTAGGAACAACAGAGGTAGTGGAAAAAGCTGGGGGTTTGGAGTAAGACATTCATTCATTCAACTAATATTAAGCTCCTACTCTGCACTTAGAGTTGTATTGTAATAGGCATCTAGCAATGAAGACAAAAAAAGATCCCTGGCCTATGGAAATTATATTCTAGTGGAGGAAGGCAAAAGAGAATTTCAGATAGAGATAAATGCTAAAAAGAAAATAAGGCAATGCAATATGAAAAAGGGTGACTGGGATGGGGCCTGCTTTACATACAGTTGTCAAAGAAGGTCTCTCTGAGGAAGTGACATTTGAGCTGAGTCCTGAAGGATGAGAGGGAACTGGTTGTGTGACCGTCTGAGGAAGGCTGTTAGGCGGGTGAAACTGCAAGAGCAAAGGTCTGGAGATGGGTAAGAGCGTGGCTTATTTGAAGAATAGAGGAAGTCTCTGTGGCTGCGGCATAGTGAGTAAAGGTGGAGTAGTGTGAGATGAAACTGAAGAGATTGTGCAGCAGAGACTTCCTTCGTGGTGTTATGTCTCCCAGTTTTTGGCTGGGCATGTGGCTGCTCAGAATCAAGACATTTTCCAGCCTTCCTGGTAGGTAGATATAGTCGTATGATAAGTTCTGACTCATGGCATGTAAATGCAAGTGTCATGTAGAGCTTCCAGGAATCTTCCTTCAAAAGTAGCAGGCATGTACCCTTGCCCTTTTCTTATTCTTTTCCCAATTCTGCTGCTTGGAACACATATGATGACTGGTACTCTACGTGCTCTTTTCGGTCACAGGGATGAGAGTCGGGTTCTAGGGATGATGGAGCATGGCATGGAAGGAGTTTGTGCCCTGAGGACTTCTTGAAGCTGAATCCCGGTGCCAGTCTTCCTCCAGACTTATGTGTCAGAGAAGTAAACTTCTAGCTTGTTTAAGCTATTATTTTGAGTCTCTTGCTCATAGCCAAACTTAATCCTAACTGATACAGAGATGCAGTATCCATATCATCTAAGTTTTTATAGGTACTGTGAAGAGATTGGATTTTATTCTAAATGCTATGGGAAGCGACTGAAGTAGTCAGGAGGAGAGTAATATGACCCAATTTTTATTTTACAAGATTTTATAAGATATGAGGGAGAATGAGTTGTAGGTGGACAATAGTGGAAGAAGGAAAGCAGTTAAAAGGTTTTTAGACATGGTACATCCTCTGTGGAGAAGTTAGCAATAGCTCGCAAAATTATGTGTGATTTACCCTTTGGTAAGCAATCCCAGTTCTAGGATTCTATCCTCAAAATTCACTGGCAAAAATCCAAAATGAAGCATGTACAAGGCTATTTATTACAAAAGTATTTGTAATAGCAAGACTGAAAACAATCCAATTGTCCACCAGAGGGGGATTGGTTGAATAAATCATGGTATAGCTGCACAATGAATTACTACTATGCAACTATGAAAAGGTTTGAGGAAGATCTCTAATACTGCCATGGAGTGATCTCTAGGATATATTGTTATGTGAAAGAACAAGATGTAGACAGAGTGTATAGGATGCTATCTTTTATGGAAGGAATGGGGGAAATATGAGTATGTGTGTATATTTCTTCCATTTTCAAAAAACAGTAGAAGGATAAACCAAAAACTAATAAAAGTGGTTACTAACGGGGAAGGAAGGAACTGGGTAGAGGGGACAGCAATGAAAGTTAAGACTTATTTGAATGTTGCTTCTTTATAGTTTGGAACCATGTAAGTGTTTTATATAATTATGAAACAAAATTAGATTAAAAAGAAAAAACAAAGCAATCCTTAAAAATTGAAAACAAATGAACTTAACTATATTAAGTTCATGCCATAATCACACAAAGAATTATTTTTAGCATCTTTAAATTTTAGTATTTTGACTGTACATTGTCACTGGGCTATATCCTAGCAGCAAAGGAATCTTAAATTGCATTCAGTTATCTTGTTACTAATAATATTGGTATTGTTATTTTATCCCTATTTATAATAAGATAAAACATATGCAATTGTAACAATGTTAGGAACCAAGATTTTCAGTGTAAGAGAAAAGATATACAATTATAAAATGAAGTAAGCTAAGTAGAAACTGTAATATTAAATTTGAATTGGAAATATCAGAATGAACTCATTCTTGAAATGCAAAAGTTTTTTATTTTGATGAAGTCCAATTTATCATTTTTTTTCTTTTGTTTCTTGTGCTTTTGGTGCTGTATCTAAGAAATCATTGCTTAACCTGAGGTGCTGAAGATTTACTTCTGTATTTTCTTCTAAGGATTTTATAATTTTAGCTCTCAAATTTAGGTCTGTAATCCATTTTGAGTTCATTTTTTATGTATGGTGTGAGGTAAGCATCCAAATTCATCATTTTGCACATGAATATTTGTTCCCGTATTATTTATTGAAAAGACTATTATTTTTCCATTGAATTGGCTGCCACCTTTCTTAAAAATCAGTTGGCCATAAATGTTTGAATTTACTTCTGGATTCTCAATTCTATTTCATTGATCTAAATGTCAGTCCTTATGCCAGTACTACAGTATCTTTTTTTTTTAGGAAGATTGGCAACAGATATTAGCACAGGGCCAATCTTCCTCTTTTTCTTTTTCTCCCCAAAGCCCTAGTACATAGTTGTGTATCATAGTTGTAGAGTTGCAGCTCTTCTCTATGGGATGCCACTTCAGCATGACTTGATGAGCAGTGAGTAGGTCCACACCCAGGATCTGAACCAGCAAACCCCGGGCCGCTGAAGCGGAACCAAACTTAACCGCTGTACCACCAGGCCGGCCCCATACCACAGTGTCTTGATTATTGTGGCTTTGCTAGTGTGTTTTGAAATCAGGAAGTGTGAGTCTTCCAGCTTTGTCTTTTTTTCAAGATTGTTTTGGCTATCCTGGGTCTTTTGCATTTCCATAAGAATTTTAGGATCATCTGGTCAATTTCTATAAAAAAGTAGCTTCAGATTTTGATAGTGATTGTGTTGAATCTGTAGATCAATTTGGGAGAGTATTACCATCATAATGATATTGTCTTTCAATCTATGAACATGGGCTATCTTTCCATTTATTTACATCTTTCAAAATTTCCTTCAACAATATTTTATAGTTTTCAGTGTACAAGTATTGCACTTTTGTTGTTAAATTTATTTCTAAGTATTCTTTTTGATGCTATTGAGAATGGAATTGTTTTCTTAACTTCCATTTTTTGGATTGTTGCTAGTGTATAGAAATACAGTTGATTTTGTATATTGCTCCTGTATCCTGTGACCTCACTGAACTTGTTTATTCTAGTTTTTCAGTGAATTTCTTAGGATTTTCCATATATAAGATTCATGTCATTTGTGAATAAAGACAGTTTTACTTAATTTCAAGGTGGATGCCTTTTATTTCTTTTTCTTGACAAATTGTCTTGGCTAGAATCTCCAGTACGATGGCAGATAGAGGTGGTGAGAAGGTCCAGTCATATCTGTTCCTGATCTTAGTGGGGAAGCATATTTCACCATTAAATATGATGTTAGCTGCAGATTTTTCATAGATGCCCTTTATCAGATTAAAGAAGTTCTCTTCTATTCCTAATTTCTTGAGGGTTTTTATTATAAATGGATGTTGGATCTTGTCAAAATTTTTTTCTGCATCTATTGAGATGATTCATCATTTCTTTTTCTTTTACTTAAAACTACACATTTCACTTCTGATTTCTGGTTCCGCATGTAAGGAGCTTGGAAGTCACCACTATGTCCTAACAACAAGTAAAAAGCTGAACAGATGGAAAAGTCAACAAGTCTTCTTGGATCTGTAAGAGACGGGAGGTCACAGGGCAAACTGCTGGCCCCAAGATTGGAGAAACAAACACGCGAATACAGTAAGCCAAACATGACTTACTGGAACAGTGACTCTTGAGCATTGACTGTGGTGGGAACCAGTGTCAAGGCCAGAAAACCTGAACCGTACTTGATGAATTGCTAGAGGCTCAGTGTGGACAAATCTGAAAGTTAAAAACTCCAGGGGGACTCAGTCATATGGGGGCCTCCACTATATTGTGAGATTTACCTACAGGAACTCAACCAGGTTCCCACAGTAAATATCAGAGAAAAATCTCCTGTGCTTCTGGTAGAAGGGAGGAAAGAAGAACCATTTTGAAATACGCCAGAGCACTCAGGTCTTCTTAAAGAGGCCTGCCCTCAGGGGAGACTAGTTAACTAGAGCCTAACTAACCTGGGGAAAGGGAAATACCAAACTCTAGCCCAGTCTAGCCATCCTGCTCCACCTAAGAGGGGAGAAAAAACTGAGAAATTCTTGTGAAATTCACAGTCCAGAGGCATAAGCTCAATAAAAGGCTGAGACCTAATCACAGGACTATAGAACACTTCCCCTCTCATCACACCTCACCACCACATTACTAAAGGCCTGTTTATAGCAGTTCCTTTTACCTGGTTCACCATGTTAAGCTATCAAGAAAAAGTTACAAGGCATACCAAAAGGCAAAAACAAAATTTGAAGGGACAGAGCAAGCATCAGAACCAGACATGGCAGATGTTGGGATTATCAGACTGGGAATTTAGAACAACGATGATTAATATGCTAAGGGATCCAATACATAAAGTAGACAGACTGCAAGAACAGATGGGCAATATAAGCAGAGAGATGGAAATCCTGAGAAAGAACAAAAAAGAAATGTTAGAGATAGAAAATATTGTAACAGAAACGAAGACTGCTTATTAGTAGGCTGGACACAAGTGAGGAAAGAATCTCTGAGCTAGAGGATATATAAATAGAATCCTCGAAAAGCAAAGAGAACAGAGACTGAAAAAAACAGAACAAAATATCCAAGGAATGTGGGACAACTACAAAAGGTATAATATACACTATACACATAACAGGACTATCAGAAGGAGAGAGAAAGGAACAGAAAAAATATTTGAAACAATAATGACTGAGAATTTCCACAAATTAATGCCAGACACCAAACTACAGATCCAGGAAGCTCAGAGAACATCAATCAGGATAAATGCCAAAAAAACTACATCTAGATGTATCATTTTCAAACTACAGAAAATCAAGGAGAAAGAAAAAGTCCCAAGGAAGCTAGAGGGAAGAAAACACCTCGCCTATAGAGGAACCAGGATAAGAATTACTGGGGCTGGCCTGGTGGCATGATGGTTGGGTTCGTGTGCTCTGCTGCAGTGGCCTGGGGTTTCCTGGTTCGGATTCCAGGTGCAGACCTACACACTGCTTACCAAGCCATGCTGTGGCAGGCGTCCCACATAAAGTAGAGGAAGATGGGCACGGATATTAGCCCAGGGCCAATTTTCCTCAGAAAAAAGAGGGAGATTGGCAGCAGATGTTAGCTAAGAGCTAATCTTCCTCACCAAAAAAAAAAAAGGATAAGAATTACATCTGATTTCTCTTCAGAAGCCATGCAAGCAAGAAGAGAGTGGAGTGAAATATAGTGTTAACAGGAAAAAACCACCAACCTAGAATTCTGTACCCTGAGAAATTATCCTTCAAAAGTGAAGCAGATGCAAAGACTTTCTTGAACAAACAAAAATTGAAGGAATTCATTGCTGGTAGACCTGCCTTGCAAGAAATGTTAAAACAAGTTCTTCGGAGCGAAGGAAAATCATATAGATCAGAAATTTGGATCTATATAATGTAAGGAAGAGCATCAAAGAAGGAATAAGTGAAGGTAAAATAAAGTTTTCATTTTTCTTATTTATCTTAATTCATATTAATAGATAACAGTTTGTTCAAAATAATAGCAACAATAAATTTGATTATGTATCCTTGTGTATACCATCTATGCTTATGTATGCTTATACATAAGTGAAATGAATGATAGCAGTGATAGAAGGGACAGGAGGGAGGAATTAGGATTATTTTGTTATTATAAAGTACTCACACTACTCATGAAGTGGTATAGTGTTATTTGAAAGTGGACTTGGATTAGCTGTAAATGTATGTTGCAAACTCTAGGGCAACCACTAAAAAAAATTAAAAGAAGTATAACCAATAAGCTATGAGAGAAAATGGAATCATACAATATGTTCAAATCAAACCACAAAGGCAGAAAAAGAGTGGAAGACAAAAATAGAAACAAAGAACAAGGGCAACAAATAGAAAACAGTAACAAATATGGTAGATATTAATCCAGCTATATCAATAATCACTTTGAACATCAATGGTCTAAATGCACCAGCTAAAAGACAGAGATTGTCACAGCAGATCAAAAAACAAGACCAAATTATATGCTGTCTACAAGAAACCCACTTTAAAGATAAAAACACGTATAGATTAAAAGTAAATGGATGGAGGAAAATATGTCATGCCAATGCTAATCAAAAGAAAGCAGGAGTATCTATGTTAATTTCAGACATAGTAGACTTCAAAGCAAGGAAAATACCAGTGATTAAGAAGAGCATTATATAATGGGGTCAAGTTGCAAGAAGATGAAACCATCCTTAACGTGTCTGCACCTAACAACAGAGTGTCCAACTATGTGAGGCAAAAACTAATAGAATTACAAAGAGAAATAGAGAATCCACTATCATAGTGGGATTTTGATATGAAAACACCCCTTTACCAGAAATGGACAGAACAAGTGGGCAGAAAATCAGTAAGGATGTAGCTGAACTCAGCACCATCAATCAACTGGATATAATAGACAGCAGAATACACATTCTTCTCAGGCTCTCATAGAACGTTCACCAAGATAGACCACATTCTGGGCCATAAAATGCACCTTAACAAATTTAAAATAATAGAACTCATATAATGTCTGCTCTCAGACCACAATGGAATTAAACTAGAAATCAATAACAGAAAGATAATTGGAAAATCCAAAAATACACGGAGATTAAACAACACACTTCTAAATATTACATGGGTCAAAGAAGAAATCTCAAGAAAAATTTTAAAATATTTTAAACTAAAACTACCTATTTCTAGCTTTGTCTACTGGAGAGGCCTTGAAGCAGTGAAAACCCATTAGCAATGAGTGTCACTAATTCTCAGATTGTGGTCGAAGTATTTCCCACTAAAAGGAGCTAGGAATTCTTGTACAAAGGCTGATTTCAGGTGTGGGACAAGATATATATAAGAAATGTATCTTGGGGGCTGCCTGGTGGCGCAGCGATTTAGTCTGCGCTTGGCAGCCCAGGGTTCGCAGGTTTGGATCCCGGGCGCCCGCTGATGCACTGCCTGTCAGCCATGCTGTGGCGGCATCCCATATAAAGTGGAGGAAGATGGGCACAGATGTTAGCCCAGGGCCAGTCTTCCTCAGCAAAAAAAGAGGAGGATTGGCAACGGATGTTAGCTCAGGGCTGGTCTTCCTCACAAAAAAAGAAAAAAAGAAAAAAGAAATGTATCTTTTCGTATACTGGAAAGCAAGATAGCTGTCAGTCATGTCAAAAGAATGGGAGCCAACACGAAGGGGCTCCTGCATGCCAAAGACGAGACAACTCAAATATCAAAAGGAAAAATGATTGCAATTGATTGCTTATATAAAAATTTGTGAGCTCATACTGATAGTAAACAAAATTTTAGGAACTCATGGGTTGCTATGGTAAATTAGAGGGGAGAAGCAACAGTTGATAGATGTATTTCACCTAATAAAAGCAAAAGGAATGATAGAAAAGGCATCATTTTCTAACTCCTAATCAAACAGTGGATCTAAGCATTGGTTATTAACATCTTTTAAAACCATTATTATAGTTAGACCTTGTCTATTAAAATTAAATATTCAAGTGTGAGTGAAATAACATGATGCCTAGGATTTGCTTTGAAATACTCCAGTGGTGGGGAGGAGAAATGAGGGCATTCATGGATTTGTAATATTTCATGTATTTGCTTCTCCCAGAGCGAGAGGTGAGAGGGAGGGTGAGACACCCACATGAAAGCAGAGTCTTTTATAACCTAATTTGGAAGTGACACACCATCACTTTAGCAGCATACAATTAGACACACAGACCTGATCAGCCCTGGTGCAGTGCGGGAGGGGATCCCACAGGGTGAGGACACCAGAAGGCAGGGATCACTAGAGCCACTACACCCACAAAAAAAAAAAAGACTTATGGGAATAAATATCAGAAAGAAAGCTAAGAGAGGGCACTATTGGCACAAGAGGTCCATGGCGATGGTACCTGCTTCTCCTGTCTTTATTTCTGCACACTTGCCTTTTTGTACTTTATTCTCCTGATAAACCAAACTGCTTCGATTTTCCTAAACACTGCGTGCTCTCTCATTGTCTTTATTCTGTGTATCTTGCACATGCTGCTCTCTCTGTCTGGAATGCCCTTCCCATTCTTGTCTACTTAGCAAAACTACTGTCTTTCAAACCTTTCTCAGGCATAACTTCTTTTCTGATCACTCCTCCAATCCACATCGGGCCAGATGATTGAATCACTACTGCTGGGCTATGTAAATAATTTGATTATTCCATGTTTTATACTGCAATGTATTATTTTTAAAATTACTTGCCTCACTTATTGCCTGAAGCTTTTTTTAATGCAAAATGTTAAACATGCAAAGAATAAAGAGAATATTAAATAAATGGCCATAGTATTCATAATCCAGTTTCAACAATGATCAATTCTTGGCCCTCTTATTTCATCTATATTCTCACCCTTCTCCCTGCCTCCCCAAACCCCCAAATTATTTAATCCACAAATATTTCACAGGCATCTCTAAAAGATAAGGGATCTAAAAAACATAACTACAAAAAGTTTACTAAAAATTTTGCAATAGTTCCTTAATATTAAATATCCAGTTAGAGATCAAATTTCCCTAATTGCCTCAAAATTTTTTATAGCTGATTTGCTTGAAATAGGATTCAAATAAGATTTGTACACTGCATTTCATTAAGTCTTAAGTTCCTTTTTATCTGTCAGTTCCCCCCTCCCCACTCCTTTTTGTCCCTTGCAATTCATTTGCTGGAAAAACTGAGTTATTTGTCTATAAAGTTTCCCCTATCCTGGATTTTGCTCATCGAATCCCTGTGAGGTTAACACATTCCTCTGTTCCCCTGTATTTCCTGTAAACTAGAAGATTTAGAGCAGCGTTTCTCAAACTTTTTTTTTTGCCTCAAGATTCCTTTACAGTCTCAAAAACTATTGAGGACTCCAAAGAGCTTTTCTTTATGTGGATTATATCTACTGAAATTTCCATATTTGAAATTAAAACTGAGATATTTAAAGAATATTTATTGGTGCATCAAAAATAATAAATCTATTACATGTCAACATAAATAACATTTTTAAAAATGGAAAACCGGGGCCACCCGGTGGCGCAGAGGTTTAGTCCGCGCTTGGCAGCCCGGGGTTCGCGCGTTCGGATCCTGGGCGCCCGCCGACACACTGCCTGTCAGCCATGCCGTGGCGGCGTCCCATATCAAGTGGAGGAAGATGGGCACGGATGTTAGCCCAGGGCCAGTCTTCCTCAGCAAAAAGGGGAGGATTGGAACAGATGTTAGCTCAGGGCTGGTCTTCCCCACAAAAAAAAAACAACAGAAAACCATTTTTTTCAAAAACAAACAATTGGGGATGAGTTAACACTCTTTCACATTTTTGCATCTGCCTGTAATTTCTGGCTTAATAGGAGGCAATTGGGTGCTCACATCTTCTTCTGCATTCAATCTTTTGCAATATGTTATTTTGGTTGAAGTATATGAAGAAAACGTGGCTCACATGAATATGAAATTGGAAGAGGGAGGAGTATTTTAATAGCCTTTTCTGACTATTACAGATATTCTATACTAAAACTTGACAAGTGATTGTTGAAATCTGAAACCATGTCAATGGCCCTTTCATACTGTTCCCTTAAAATCCATTGGTCTATCTTGCACTTTGAATGGAACTTTTACCCGTGCATTTGTCCTCTAGAAAAATTGGTTCCATGAATTATGCAAATCTTTCGCATGTTGACACATTTCATGATAAACACCATATTAAAAAAAGTCCCATTCATCAACGTCATCACCAATCTCATCAGAAAAGTCTCTAAGTATTGGGAAGTTGACAAGCTCATTGAGGTTGTATCAGGGTTCTCTAGAGAAACAGAATCAATAGGATCTATCTATCTATCATTTATCTCTCTATATATCATCTATCAATCAGTCACAATCTATATAGATTTATGATAGGAACTGGTTCATGCAATTCTTTGTGGAAGTCCCACAATCTGCCTCCTGTAAGCTGGAAAGCCAGTAGTATAATTCAGTTCAAGTCTGAAGGCCTGAAAACCAGTCCGGGGCCACTGGTGTAAGTTCCAGAGTCCAAAGGGCCGAGAACCAGGAGTCTGATGCCCAAGGTCAGGAAAAGATGGAAGTCCCAGTTTAAGAAAAAGAGAGAGAATTTGCCCTTCTTTTGCCTTTTTTTGTTCCATTCAGCCCCCAACGAATCGGATGATGTCCACCCACATCGGTGAGGGTGGATCTCTACAAAGTCTACTGAATCAAATGCTAATCTCTTCCAGAAACACCCCAGAGGCATACCCAGAAATATTTTACCAGCTATCTGGGCATCCCTTAGCCTAGTCAAATTGACACATGGAATTAACCATCACAGTGGTCCATAAACTTTCCCAAAATTCTAATTTCCTCTTGAAAGCTTGAATTTTATCATTGACAATATATGCTGTCAGTTATTTTCCCTGAAGTGACGGCCTCACTTTGTTCATTTTCGAGAAAATATTCACTAAACAACCAAGTATGAATAACCTTAGTTTGTCTGTCAGTCATTTTTTCAAAAAAGTGGCTAGTTCAGCTTGCAACTCAAAACAATCACACAAGATGTTTCTTGTGACAACCACTGTATTTTGGTATACAGCAGAAATATTCCATATATCGAAGGGTTGAGATTTAGTAAAATTGCTTTATTGCTTCATCAAGGACACTCAAGTGAAATTGGCCTTTTTTTTTACACTGTGTGTGGCGGTGTCCACTACAACTAATAGGACAGTTTGGTGCCACTGCCTTGATTTGTGCTAAAGCCCCAGGAGTTTCATCTACCGTTGCTTTTGCACCACCAGTGCAAATGTCACCACAGTAAAAAAAAAGGCAAAAAACTTCTTAGTATTACTAAGAAAATAGCTTTGACTCATGGATACCCTGAAAGAATCTTGGGGACTTGAGAGGTCCAAAGACCACACTTTGAGAACCACTAATCAAACTCAGGCTTGAAACTAAGCTTTTTGAAGGCAGGGACTGTTCCTGTTTCATAGGAGTCCAAATGTTCATTGATCTAAATTCACACGGAAGATATGTGTCTTCTTTTCCTAGGAGTTCAGACTCCTTTAAATAAATATTCTAATTTTCTAGCGTAGGGGTATTTGTAGGTTACTGACTGTTATTGGAGTAACCCCAGATATTTAATGTTAATACTATAAATACCACCCATCTTTTCTGCATTTAAAAGAATCTAAGTTCCTAACTTTAAGTGGCTAAATAACTTAAAGATCACTATTGTCAAGGACCCTTAAGACAACTCTAGTTGAAGAGTTTTGTCATTTCTAGGAACTATTCTTATTGATCATTTCCAGAACAGAGACCTCAGAGCAATTCCCAGAGCCAGTTGTCAGAACTACTTAGACAATGAGGCAATACTACTCAGCTTTACTGGGCTGTTTTTGCCTCTTGCTTCTTCTCTCTCTCCTCTCCTGTATTTCTTTCCTCATCTGATTTTCTTTTCTTTTCCCATCTGTTTCCTAGGTTAACATAAAGGTTGAAAGGCTTTTTCCCCATTCTCGCTCACATATTGTTCAGGAAGGACCTCCTCTATTTCACGGTTGTCAAGAAGTCATCTCCGCAGTGCAGATATTTGCAGGTAAAACGTTACAAAATTGGTACAAAATTGGGAAAGAGTCACATCAGGCATGGGAATGTGCAGAGTAGTATAGAGAATAATAGATTTGGAATCAGGGGATGTGGATTTGAATTTCAGCTTCTACAGTGTCATTTTAACTTTTCTAAGCTTCAATTTACTTATCTATAAAATGAAGACGACTGCCAATCCAACCCAACTCCAAGCTTACTTCATAGAGTTGTGGAAATCACTATGCAAATAAATATTCTACTTTACTGCAATGTCTTTTGTAGAATAGGTGCATTTCATTCAACAATAAACCTGGAGCACCTTCAGTGGAACGTGAAAAAACACCTGTTTGGCTCCAACACTTTGGCCAGTGCTGTAGTTCCTGGTCTCGGCTCTTGAATCACTGCCATAGGAATTGCTCCCACTGGGACTTCCCCACTTATGGAGAGTCTAATCACTAGAATGTTTTTCCTGTTATCATTCCTCTCTTTGTCTTCAAATATATGCAATAGTAGGGTCTTGGGAAATATGTGATTTTGCCTTGAAGACTAACTATTAATGATGCAGTCCTGTAAAGATCTCAGAAAAATTTTATACTTTTTCAATATTGCATACCAGACACTTATTAAGGTCTGTTTGCATATTTAGTTCCAAGCCATGTTTCAGGTAGGTCTGCAGTGGCAGTGTGCCATAGAAAGAGAAATGGTGTGGGGATTTGGGGAACTGATTTCTAATGTTGGTTCTGTCATTGACTATTTACTCTTAGGCAGGACTTTCTTATTTTTCAGTCTCAGAGCAGAGAAATAAATGGTTTTGGACCAGATGATTGTTAAGAGTCCTTCCAGCTCAAAATTGTATGATTCTAAGTTCTACACCAGAAAATAAGTTTAGAGGTTAGGTAATATAATACTATTATATAAAATATATAGGGCCAGCCCCAGTGACCTAGTGGTTAAGTTCAGAATGCTCTGCTTCAGCAGCTTGGGATTGGTGCCTGGGAGGAGACATGCACCACTCGTCTGCCAGTGGCCATGTTCTGGCAGCAGCTCACAAACAAAAAAGAAAAAAAAAAGAGGAATATTGGCAGTCTTTGTTAGCTCAGGGCAAATCTTCCTCAGCCAAAAAAAATATATATATATATATATATATATATATAAAATAAAAATTCATAATTCTAGCTGGCAATCCCTTTATTTCTTCAGATTGAAAATACTTAAAATTTTACATAAAGAAAATATAAATGATATAGAAACATAAAATCTAAATTAAATAGCAAAGAAACAAGCATTAAAAAAAGTATTAACCAAAATTTTTATGGTAAATACTACCTTTATTTAAAAAAGTTATACATGCTAGAAAAAAGCATACATGATACATGTAAACAATTGTTTACCAAATACTTATATTTTTTCCTCGTAAAGGTGCAAATGATCTTTAAATGTAAACACAAAAGTTGCCAAACATTTTTGTAGTAGAGGGGAGGAGGAAGGTTACTCCTTTTGGTTTCGGTTAAAGTCTTAATTCAAAGATTTTCCTGCAAAATACATTGAAAAAAATTGCTCTATGAACACAATGACAAAAAAACTTTAACCACTGAAATTTTTATCATTTTTTTCCTTAAAAATTTCAACTTTTCACCAGAAAGTGCAATTTGATAGAAGTAGTAACAGTGGCTTTATAGAATGAGGATAATGATATATAGTTTGTATAAAAGAACCAAGATATTATTAATAAAATGCCTCAACTGGTTTTACACTTATTAGCATGTACTATTACATGAACTGAAGAATTCATTCCCTTGGAGGCTGTGATTACAGGTAAGCCTCAGCTTCAGCAGCCTGAGTATCAAGTGTCAATTGCATAACAGCATTCACTGCTGGGGAGGGGACATTTCTCCCTGCCAGTCCTTAGTAGCAAGAAGAAATAGGGAGGAAAGTTGCTTCAGTCAATAATGTTTTTGAGCAAAAACTCTTGCAGAGTTGCACATGATTCTATCGAGGGTTTCTCAAGACAGTGCATGAGAATCATATACTGTTTTTATAGAGGCACTGAGCAGAGCTCTAGATCTAGCAGAAACTCTATGAAAATATTATTAAAAAAAGACTTTAAATGTAGTGGAAAACAAGTTCATATGAAAGGAAACAAGATGCGAACTTTCACTGATGAAAACTTTAGCATTTGAGTCCTGGTTTTATTGGTTTAATATTCCTTTTGAACTGTATGATTTAAAATGAGATGTTTCCTTTTTTCTTTTTTAGATTTTCAAGTCTTCCTGTGCTTAGTGCAAGAATGATGGCTAACTAATACACTTTGCATACCCATCTTTGTCACTGGTAGTCCTTGTCAGTAGTGGAGTCTCGTGGATGGAGTGCCTAGAAATAACAACTAGATCATATATAGCCCTTCTCCCCTTATTAGTATTTTCAAACTTAATATCTTAAAAATAAAGTTTTGCTGCTTGGAATTTTTGTCTTTTTTTTTTTCTTTTTTGGTGGGAGGAAGGCTAAATCTGAAAAATAAAACAAAACAAAACAAAAACCCCAACAAAAAAAGTGATAAATTAAAACCAAAAATAAATATTCTTCTGCACAGAATTGAAAATTATTGTGCAAAGGTGGCATCTTGCAGGTGAGTACTTTCATTGTATTTGTATTTCCATATGTTGAGGCACCAGCAAAGGATAAAATTTGTTCTAATGTTTTCTCAAGTTGTACAAAGCTCCAAAGTCAAAGCTCTCCAGAATACAGAGGAGCGCGTACATGACTGTCTTCTAGATGTTCACCATATATGGGATTCACAATGTGTCATTTTAATAACTCCTACGCCACCCCCTAGCCGACGGTAATTCATCCCACCATATAACCTGCAAAGAAAGAAACAAAATCAGATTTTTAACTGGAAAAAGCACTGTTTCTTTCATAACTGAGATGTTAATAAAACACATGGTTTTATGTTTCATATCACAACTAATATTTTGAGCTTCATACATCTCTTCCAACGATTAGGAGCTGGAATTGAGCAGTGGCAAGTAGAATTATTTCAGACATTGACTGAAATATTCTCATTTATAGGATACTATTTTAAGAATAAGAGAGTGTTATAACCACTTTTTGCATAACTTTACAACTTTACATGGAGACTGACTTCTATTATACGGAATCATACATTCTACATTTTTGTGTCTAATTTTGACCCTGGCTATATTATTTTCCCACCCACATTTTGCCTTTGCTTAAACTTCATCAATTATTTTTATCTTTTTGTCTTGTACGTACTCTTTTTTTTTTGTTTGTTTTTGTTTTTTGTGGGGAAGACCAGCCCTGAGCTAAGATCCATTGTCAATCCTCCCCTTTTTGCTGAGGAAGACTGGCCCTGGGCTAACATTGTGCCCATCTTCCTCTACTTTATATGGGACGCCGCCGCAACATGGCTGACAGGCAGTGCGTCGGCGGGCGCCCGCGATCCGAACCCGCGAACCCCAGGCTGCCAAGCGCCGACTAAACTGCTGCGCCACCGGGCGGCCCCGTCTTGTATGTACTCTTATAAGCCTCCTCAAACCCTTTATGGAACAAAACTGGACATGAGTAAATAAAGTCAGCATCTAGTTAGTGTTATGTGAACAAGATCATCTTCAAAATTAAGGATTTCCATGGAAAAGAATATTAGATTCTCTGTCAGCTATAAGGTAAAATTGGTTTTAAGTTTGGGATATGTAACTACAAAAAGTTAGATAGTAATCTGTCAACAGATGATCCTTAAGAATTTCATGAATATTATTTTGTTATATATTACTAATTCTATTTAGTGACAGTAACTGAGAAACAAGTCCTTACATAGGATCATAGTAAGTGGTAGAAGTAAATTTGGCTGTCTTCCCAAATGATGCTTACTTAAAATTCCCACTAAAAATGAAAAGCTGTATATGGAAGAAAGTATTACACAAGTGGGAGGCTCCTATTCATGGAAACCTGCCATTAGCTCTCTTACCTCTATCAGGTTTTGCTAAAATGTTACCTTTTTAGTGAGGCTTTCCTGGGCCACCTTCTAAAATGGACACTCCTCCTTGGACCCCCTTCTCCACCTTTACTATTCACCATACCACCCCGTGGGATGGCACTGTCTGTCTCCTTCATTATCATGTCAGCTCCAGGAAGGCACGGAATTTTGTTTTGCTCACTTTTGTATTCTAGGGTCTAGAACATTCAGTAAATCTTTACTTAATGAGAAAGGTTGTGAAAATGTGATGTTGAAGCAATAAGTGCTACAATGTCATTAGTCTGACTTTAGTATTGTGACCACTGAGCCATACAGAGCCATGAGAGATATGCAGAATCCAAAGAATGTCATTTAAATATCTGTAAAAGTGTGGCTTTCCCAAAGATGAAGACTATAAAAAGACTCAGCAAATTCATCAGTTAAATCTTACAGACTGATGGAAAAAATCTGGGTCAGTAGTTACAAGCTCAAAATTAGAAAATGTATACCTAGGATGCAGCAGGAATGGAGTAGGAGACTGTCCCTTTTGGAGTAGTGACCATAAAATAGAGCTCAGCTTATCTTTCATGGTCATGAGGAAAATCTTTCAGAATGTCTGTTGCTGCAGATCTCATGTCCAGACTGGTACCTGTGGTTGATGTGCAACCTCAACCACATGGTTATCCTGGATTTGTTTAGGCAAATAAGCCAAATTTATTCAGAAAGAAACCCCAAATTGCTTGGAAGGTACAATTGTTTTCTTAGAAGAATAGTATTTAGAATTAAGAATAGGTATGAAGTACATTAAACCTATAATATTAATATCTTGTATTGTTTGATAATTAACTACATATTTGCCATTTCAAGTTCCTGTAATGTTTAAGAGACTGGCATATTAGAGCATCTATCAGATTAGTTTTATGAATCTAGTATAAAATGTGTGATTGAATAAAGATTTAGACATGATTTTAAGTTTAAAAGTTTAAGAGAATTTTCCTAAATTTGTAAAAGTTCTTGAATATTTAAAATAAATACATAAGATGTACCCTCCTCCCTAAAAGTGACTGAAAATTTACTAGATTTTAAAATAGAATAATAATATATAAATAGATTTTGAAAGCTCAAGGAAAAAAATCAGTTTTAAAATTAAAAAATATATTATGTTTTAAAAAGCAATTGCAATTTGTTTTTCCTGGGAATAAAGCTGCCCACAAGAACACCAAAAAGTTGCACTGACAGCTTAAGAGCCAAAGATCAAGGCTCTCATTCTAACTTGGTCACTCACCTGCTCAGGCAAGTCATTTTATTTCTTGGTGCCTTAGTTTCCTCAACTGAACATGATGGGGCCAGAGAGGAGATTTTTGTTTGTTTGTTTGTTCTTGTCATCTCTAATTATAAATCTGGACAGTTACTAAAGAGAAGAATTTTATAAGATGTCAGCCACTTTAGAGCAATGAAGTCAAAATAAGCCATCAAATATGGATAACCTCAAGCCCTCTTCAAAGCACTGCAAGAGGTCATTCAGTGTATGACCATCCTGATTTTGATGGCCATGGGCTATCTCAAGCCCATGATTTTTCAAATCAGCAGTGAGGTGATCTGCAATACAGCTTAAAGGTTACCTCCAGGTATTGGCATCAGGATCAAAAACTTCAATGGTCTTCAAATACGTTGTGCCATCAAAACCTCCTACAGCCATGAGCTGTCCATTCACCACTGCCAGGCCAACCTACAGGACCAAAACATAGTGGCCGCTGAAGAAACTAGACACTCAATGGGAAAATTTTGACTGGTTCCTAGATAAAGCTCCTTAATAAAAGATAATTCTTGATGGCCTTACATTCTGGTTTACTTGAACAGAGAAAGAAAGGAATGCTAAAAATCTATTAAGTTATGGGAACTACAAAATTATATATTCAATTAGAAGATCTACACAGAGTTAAAAACTTATATTTCTTGATTCTTAGAAAAAACATTCACTGGGAGTGAGCAAGAACCTCCAAACTGCTCTCACTTCTTTTGGGATTTGCCTATTCTAATCCGCTATCTAAATTGCCACTAATTCTCTTTTTAAAATACAGATCCAATCATGCTGTCACTTTCCCCTAAAAGCTTTCTAAGCCTTCTTTCTGCCTAAGGATAAGTTTAAAGTCCTTATCATGTCATTCAGGCCCTCAAGAGATCCATACTAGCCCATGTTTTAGCCTCACCTCCTAATGCACCCTATGCTGCAGTAATACTGGATCAATTGCTAGTTCTAGAAAATATCATATATTTTTCACATCGCCATACTTTTGCACATGTTGTCCCCTGGCTAGTGTTTCCTTCCCCTCTTCTAGAAAATCTGATTCATCTTTCATGGCCTAGCTTACATGTGATTTTGTCTGATAAGTCTCTTCACTGCCCTAAGAGCATTATGTGTATTCTCCCATGTTCTTTGATAACGCACATGCCACTACTATAGGATTTGTTTTTTATAGTTAGCTGTAAACATTTCAAGTTCCTTCAATAAATCGGGAGCTCCTTGAGGAGAGGCATCATGTCATACTCATTTTTGCTTTCCTGGCGCACAGTAAGCACTTAATAAATTATTGGCTAGATGAGTGAAAATGTAAACAGAATGTAGCAGTGAAGACAACAGGAATGTAACTAAGAAGCTGTTAGTTACCTGTAATAAAGAGCTATAGAGCTACAGACACGGAATGCTTTGACTTGCTGGTGGCTACCAGTGGTGTTCCCTGATTTGTGCAAACCAAAATTCACTCCCTTTTATCCTCAGATTAGGGAGTCTTTAGCTATTGCCGGGTTTTCCCACCTGTTGTCCTATACTGATGGACTCCTAACAGGATCAGAGGTTTATGGGTTACATTTCACTCTGTGCCAAATGTCCTAGGATGAATGAATTCTATACTCCACCCAGGAAGTCTCTTGTAGTCACAGGTCATCCATGGTCTAGAACATGACATAGGTTAGCCTTATCTGGCCTAAACTATAGATGGGATAGACTCAAACCAGTTTTGTGGAGACTGGTGGTAGAGCCAGATGTGTTTCTGCCTAAACATTTATGCTGGTATGCCAACTAGTTGGAATATTACCTAAAAACATTAGGTAGGAAAATTTAGCTAATAGATATGGATGAATCTAATAGATATGAACGAATATGGGTGAAGTTAAATAAGATAGTAGATAAAACAGAGAGATGCTTTTCAGAGAAGCAACTGATACAAGATAAATCATAAAAAAATAATCTCTAATTAAAGATATGATTGGATATAAGATATTTAACTACTTGAGACAACAGCAATCAAAATTAATTTTTTTCCAGTACAAAAGTAGCAGGGGTTATAAATGGTGCACTTCCTCACTGTCCCAATGGATTATATTTTACAGATCAGAGCTCTCCTTCTGCACTGCCCTCTCTTTGTGCTTGTTTTCAAAGTTTTCAGTAGCTGGACACTTACTCCACTACGGCGGGATGTCATAGCCACCACCGGAGACCACTGGTTAGTTCTGGGGTTGTATCTCTCAGCACTGCTAAGCTCTGTAGTGTCATCTCTACCTCCTACGGCATAGATCATGTCCTGATACACTGCACAGCCTAGGTGTTTCCTCCGGGTCCCCATAGGGGCTATGGTGTGCCATCTGTTTTCTTGAGGATTGTAGCGCTCCACTGGAGGGAAAAGAAAAACCAGTAAGTGACCATTCAACTATTTCCTCTCACCTCCAGTTTTCCTCATAGGCACCAAAACTTTGTGATAACACATATTTTCAATAAGCAATCTGATTCTTGCTTCTGAGCAGCACTTGTATACCTTTGGACAATACCACCATACTCTCATCAGCAACAGGCTTCTTTTAGGTATGGTACGGCAGAAAGGGCACATGTTGGAGTCAAGGTACCTAGTTCCAGTTCTTTTATATAACTCATTAGCTAAGTGACTTGTGGCCTCACTCTCCTTATCTTTAAATGAGGGGATTAGACTATATGATCTGTAAGCACTATTCTGTACTAAGAATTTATTGTCATAATCAGACAACTTCTGTACTCCTGTACTCCCTTGCCTATATTCCCACTATTCTAAGCCGTTGAAGAGAAGACAAGATATGTGACAATGGATCTGATGTGAGTGCCACACTGACACTATCCTTAGGCAAAAATATCCATTATCTCTAAGTAGAAAGGACTAACACATAAACCAGTTTATAGCTATAAGTTTTTATTTGTTCTTTAGATTACAATATAGAGGGTTTTTGTATTTTAAGGAAAGATGGCTGGGGGGGGAATAATCATATTAAGAAAATAGTTCTTTTATTCATTATAAATTCCCAGCAGCTCATAAAACAGAGGGAGAAAGAAATATTTGGGCAAAATAATAGAAGACTATGGCTGCAGAAGAAGCTGAGGAAGAGCTAAGAGTTGCATTCTGCTAGAGGGAAAATAGTTTTCCTAATAAATTATAGGATAACCTGGACTTTTTATATTTTTGTACGGGGACTCTCCTAAGGAAAATGTGCTGTTTTGGGGGAACTAGACTGACTTTGGAAGGGACTAACCTGTATTGAGTGGAGATGTCCCGTCAGAGCCACCTACAGCATATAAGAACCCTCCTAACACAGCCACGGCCACGCCTAGTCTTCTGGTACTCATAGAAGCCACTCGGGTCCACTTATTCTCCTTTGGATCATACCTGCAGTGAGAGAAACCGAAGACTGCATGCATGTTTTTATTAAGTGAAGCCTTTTTCATAAGGTGTGAAATCATGCTAAAGACATGTTGGATACAAAGACTTGCCATGGTCAAAGGCACAGTGAGAATCTAACATATTTTACTTAGTTATTAGGAAAGAAATCTTAAGAATTTGTGCCTGCATCAGTTATTAAGCTATTTTCTATACTCTGACTTATGATGCTGGGGCTAGAACTCTGAAAACTACATTTCTCTTTTTGCCATGCTGGCTCTCTATTAGATTCTGCCCAAAGGAAGGACTAGACCCTGAAAGCCAAAGGGAGGAAAAGGGACTGGCTCCTTCCTGTTTGCTTGCCAACCCTGTCCATGTTGTACCAGCAACGGCCCTTCACTCCGACTGTACCAGTTAATTTCAGTTTCTAGTCTTTTTCTGGCACTTCCACAACTAGCCTTGTTGTGCTTCTGGGAGGTTTTAGCCACAGCTCTGTGAGGTACCCTCTCTGAGCTCCCCAGGTAAGAGTACAGTGTTCCCATTGTCTACTGATGTGTAGCAAATCACCCCAAACTCAGTCACTTCAGACAATAATCATGTTATTAACTCTCATGTTTCCATGGGTCAAGAATTTGGGAGGGACTTCATAGGGAAATTCTGGCTCAGGTGTCTCATGTGGTTGCTGTCAAATTGCGGCTGGGGGTGGAACAGCAGGGTGCTGAAGCAGCTGGGGGCTGGCTGAGCATGCATTTCTCCATGCAGCCTCAGAGTCTCTCCATGTGATCTCTCCATGTAGGCTAGTTTGGGCTTCCTCTCAGCATGGCAACCTCAGACAGCTACAGGCTTCAAAGGTGAGTGCTTTAAGAGATTCAAGTGAGGGGCCGCCCGGTGGCGCAGTGGTTTAGTCTGCGCTTAGCAGCCCGGGGTTCGCAGGTTCGGATCCTGGGCGCCCGCCGATGCACTGCCTGTCAGCCATGCTGTGGTGGCGTCCCATATAAAATAGAGGAAGATGGGCAGGATGTTAGCCCAGGGCCAGTCTTCCTCAGCAAAAAGAGGAGGATTGGCGACAGATGTTAGCTCAGGGCTGGTCTTCCTCACCAAAAAAAAAAAAAAAAAAAAAGAGATCCAAGTGAAAGTTGTATCATCTTTTATAACCTAGCCATGCTGCTTTTGCCATACTTGAAAGCCAGACCAGATTCAAGGAGAGAAAGCATAGATGAGATGGCAGGTGTTGTAATCGTCTTTGGAAAATACAATCTTCCAAAACCAGCCAAGGAGGTAACCCTCCACGGAGGTGTGAGTCACAGCTAGTCAGGATACCCTCTCCTCAGGTGCTGATGGTCTTAGTTCTGTGGGATCTCTCCTCTAAGCTTCCAGGCTCTAATAACTCGAATCTCTTTCCTTTGTTTTCCCAGCCCTATGGTTCCTACAGTTACTTCAGTGTCCTCTTTTCATTTTTTTTAGCCTTTCAATATCTGCTAACCAATTTTTTTTTTCCTGAGGAAGATTCATCCTGAGCTAACATCTGTGCCAATCTTTTTCTATTTTGTTTGTGGGTCACCGCCACAGCATGGCTGCCGCCGAGTGGTGTAGGTCTGTGCTCAGAAACTGAACCTGGGCTGCCGAAGCAGAGCATGCTGAACTTAACCACTAGGCCATGGGCTGGCCCCCAATTTTTTAATGCTAAATTCTCTCTACTAAAATAACTGGTATGGTTTCTGTTTTCTTTACTGGGTCCTGATTGATAAATTACTAGCATTCAGAAATAAATATGACAAAAATCACTTGAAATAGTGCTAGGAATTTTATTTTATTACACAGGTGGAAAATTCTGTTAGTATATTAAGTACTGTATAGCAAACTATATCAATATTACAGGAAATAGAAAATAAATGATACTAAAAATAGCCCTTGTTTTTAAGAAGCAAGTGAAACAGAGCACATTCTTAAGGAAAAAAATCTAAACAGATTCTGAGAATGTAGTAACTCACGCAGATGAAAAAAGCAGAAATATAAATGCTGGAGAATGGAGGCCCTGAAGAAAGGCTAGGGCTAGTCAGTGAAGGTTTTCTGAGGTTCATGCACTTAGAATAAAGTTTATCATTAATCACTTTTCGAAAATTTTCAACCAAAAATTCTATATCCAAATATTGCTTCTGCTCTCATCTCTCTCTCCTTTCCTTCTGGGACTCCAATTACATCCATGTTAGACTGTTGGTGTTCCATGAGTCTCTTATGGTCTGTTCTTTCCATTCTGTTTCTCTGTTCTTCTGTTTGGATATTTTCTATTAGTCTGTCTTTGAGCTTACCTACTCTGTCTTCTGCTGTGTCCAATCTACTTCTGTGTCTAGTTAATCTCATTCATGAGTTCTTAATTTTAGATATCATATTTTTCTGTTGTAGAATGTACATCTTATTTTTAGATTCCAATTCTATTATTAAAATTCTCTAACTTTTTACCCATTTGTTTATCTTTTCCTCTATTTTATTTAATGTATTAATTATACTTATTTTAAAGTCTTCTGTTAACTCTAAATGTGGATCATCTGTAAATCTGCTTCTACTGTCTAATTTTTCTCTCAATTATTGGCCACACTTTTCTGATGTCTCATATTTTTTTTTATTGTATGCTGGACATTATTATAAAAGAATGGAATCCTAGAAACTGAAGTTAATATTATACCCTCCCTTACCCCTCCACTACAGATTCACTCTTTCTTGTATTAGGCAGATAGGGTGAAATGCTGGTCACCTCAATCCAATCAGGAATTGAGTCTTAGTTAGACTCCAGTCCACCTCTGTTTTTGAATGTCTCAAAGATGAAATTTGTCCTATGTTTGCTGCAGGCCCTCTCCCTATACCAGGACTTTATCTTCTAAGCACTGTAATACTGCATGAGATTTCACTCATCCTGGTCCCCTAGTCTCCTGTGTAACCCCAGCATTCAGCAAACATCCCATGGGGAAAAACAGCGGTATGTGTGGAACTGTTCTAGATTCTAGTCTGTCAAAAGTTCCACTGATTTCTCTCTCCTCCAGAAGAATCCCTTTGCCTAAGCCAAGTCCAATATTCTACCCGTGTTCAGACTTGGCAAATGCCCCCAAGGAAGAAACTAGCTGATGATCTTAGCTCACACAATTCGGGCTCTTTCTTTAATGGAATTTTACTTCAACTAGCCCTTGTTACTTCCACATGTCTCTGTTTTTAAAAATACGATATTTATGGCCTGGCCTGGTGGCGTAGTGGTTAAGTTCGTGTGCTCCACTGCGGTGGCCTGGGGTTCGCAGGTTTGGATGCCGGGTGTGGACCTATGCACTGCTTATCAGGCCATGCTGTGGCAGGCGTCCCACATAAAGTAGAGGAAGATGGGCACAGATGTTAGCCCAGGGCCAGTCTTCCTCAGCAAAAAGAGGGGGATTGGCAGCAGGTGTTAGCTAAGGGCTAATCTTCCTCACAAAACAAACAAAAAGACTGTATTTATACTTTGCCATTTTTTCCGTACTGCATTCTACTTGGAAGCAGAAGTCTTTGCATGACTTTTTTTGTGTGTGTGAGGAAGACTGGCCCTGGGCTAACATCTGTGCCTATCTTCCTCTACTTTATATGGGATGCCACCACAGTTTGGCTGACGAGCAGTGCGTCGGTGGGCGCCCGGGATCTGAACCTGGGAACCCCGGGCTGCCAAGCGTGGACTAAACCGCTGCGCCATCGGGCGGCCCCCTTTGCATAACTTTTTAAACCTTTTTATTGTAAGATAAAACATAGATACAGAAAGCCACACAAAACAAACGTATAGTTTAACAAATTATTATAAGGTAACCCCACTTGTAACTGCCACCCAGGCCAAGAAAAATAACTGCCTGCCATACTGGAAGCACTTCCATGTGTCCCTCTCTAATCTTAATGCCTTCCTCCCCTCAAGGTAACCATTATCCTGACTTTCACAGCAATTGCTTGGGTTTCTTTATAGTTTTATCACCCAAGTGTGCATCGCTAGACACTTACTCTTACTCCTTAATTTTTTTTTGTATTTTTTTAAAGTCTCCTTTTATCTACAGGTTTTTCCTCCTTTCTTCCTTCTCCCCACCTTCCCCTACAATTCATCTGTCTTAGAACTTGGGCCATTTGACCTGCAATTTCCTCTAAAATATGGATTTGATCAATGGTGATATTCTATCATTTATTTTCTTTTACTGGGATACTTTTATAAAGAAACAATTTTCTTATCTACTATTTTGTTACCCAATTCACATGAGATACAGTTCTTATAAGAAATGCTGGATATATGCTTGCTTCTTTCACTTTATTTACTAGTTTTTCAAGATAATAAATTCATTCCCTATGATCTTCCAAAGGTAATCAATTAGGCTTTTATTTAAATATCAATAGGAAATCATAGATTTAAATATATTTATTGGATTTTAATCAATTACAATTATCTCTTTTAAAGTTAAAATTGTCTCATCTTTTGTCAATGAGAACATCTTCAAGTTGGCTCTTGAGTCTTTTTGACATCTAGTAGTCTTTGATAGCTTGCTTGCTTTCTAGTACGACAAGATGGTCCAGGCTTATCTGTACATTTGCTGTCCTAAATCTGGAATCAGACATTTCTCCAAGAAGCCCTGGTTTTTAGTGGGAAATGGAATTTCAAGACACAATCTCAAAGTAGAGATGTTCACTGCCACTTGGTTGGTCATTATTTGAAGGCCTCTTCAGTTGACAGAGCTAGAATATATGTATATATTTTGTGTGTGTGTGTGTGTGTGTGAGGAAGATTAGCCGTGAGCTAACATCCGTTGCCAATCCTCCTCTTTTTGCTGAGGAAGATTGGCCCTGGGCTAACATCCATGCCCATCTTCCTCTACTTTATATGGGATGCCGCCAGAGCATGGCTTGACAAGTGGTGCATCCATCCGCGCCCGGGATCCGAACCTGCGAATCCCGGGCTGCTGAAGGGGAGCACACAAACTTAACAGCTATGCCACCGGGCTGGCCCCAAAAATATACATATTTTTAAAGAGGAATTTAATTCAAATTCAAATTCAGGATTACAAGGTGTTCTACTTAAACTCTTCTATTTTACATCTATATACTTCCATATCAAGAACGCTGGTTTTCAACCCTGGAGAGAACAGAATTAGAATAACCCACACTCATTTCCTTTATTCCATATTATACACTTAACAGTCTTAAAATAGTAATATTATCACGTCAATATCTCTGAGAACAATCAAAATTTCTTTCTGCATATCTCTTCTCATTCTCCTCCCACTTTAAAAAATAGTGGGACTACATTTACACTGACTGAGCATATACCCAGTGCATGCTACCCTCTCTCCTTTTTAACGCTTATTTAGTCATAGTTCTCTGACTAACTATATTTTTAATGTTCACTATCAGTCCTCTGTCAATATCTCTCTAGTAATTTTGTCTGAAGCTCGTTCTCTGGTAGATTCCTCTGAAAGGACTCATGAGAACCATGTTCCCTGCTTTCTTAGATGTTAACACTTCGTGCCCTTTATACTTCAAAGTCAGTTTCTCTAGGTATAAAATTTTTGGTTTACATTTTCTTTGATATCTTAAATATGTTACTCCATTTTCTTCTGCCATAAAGTACTGCTTTTAAAAAGTCTGATAATAATCTAAATTTCTTTCCCTTATAAGTAACATGTATTTTTTTGTTGATGACTAAAGGATTTTTTTCCTTTTTCTTCAAGGTCCAGTAATTTTATTAGAATATGTCTTGTTGTTGATTGTTCTGGACCAGTATTCAGAGGATATACTGTATTCTTTCAGCAACAATATCAATTTTTTAAATTACAACAGGAATGTAATTTTGAATTATAGTTCTTAGCATTTGTTCTGTTCCCTTGATTTGGTTTTCTTCTTCATGGACTCCTGTTATCTGTACATTGGATTGTTACTTGTCTTCAATATTTGTTGCTATCTCTCAAATCCTTTTTATCTCTTTATTTCTTTTTGAATTTAAAACATTTCCTCTTTTTCACCTTCTATTTGTCTTTTGGCATTATCTGTTTTGATTATTTGTTCTAGTTTAAACTTCATTCTGAAATGATTTTTCCTTTCATTTCTAGTATTTTTCTGAGTTTTTGTCATCTCATTTGAGTTTTTCTAATTCTGACTTGTGTATTTTCAATTTTGCACCAATTTCCTTATGTCTTTTAGCACATTTTGAAATAGTTGATTACAGTTTTGACCTGTTCTGTAGGTATGTCTTTTGGATGTGCTTTTATTATCTGTAGAGATGTTATTCTGCTGCTTATTCTTTCTTCACATATTAACTTTGTATGGGATCTAACCTCAATACTTTCTGTTGCTCATTTTTACATGAAATGAGTTTTCCTGAACTTTTAGAAGAAGTGGTTTGTAACAATTTTTATAACTTCACGGAACTCCCTTGTTTTTTTTTCACGTAGCATTAAAAAAATGTAGTAGTTGTTTGCCTCCTGAGATTTATTGGCTTCATTCACTGTCCCTACTTTTGTGTTGGCCTTCTCTTTTGATTCTATCTGTTGTCCTTGTCCTGCTCAATTTTCATTCCACTTCCAGAAGTGTGGGCCCTGTCCTGGAAGGTCATCCTGCCTGGTCAGTTTTGAGGGTTCCTAGGGACTAGATGGGCTAGCCTTGCTCATTCTCAACTGGGCTGATTTTGCGCCCTCCCCCTGGCCCCCCCCCCCCCCGAGGACATTTGGCAGTATTTGGAGACATTTTTGGTTGTCACAACCAGTGTGTGCTAGTGGCACTTAGTGAGTAGAGGCCAAAAATGCTGTTAAATATCCTACAATGCACAGGACAGCCCCCCACAGCAAAGAATTATCTGGCCCAAATGTCAGTAGTGCTGAGGTTGAGAAACCCTCTCCTAAGCCCTTCAGATCTTACTGCAGGTCCCCTGCACTTACTCTGTATTGGGAGCAGGCAAAACTTTTCTTAGTTTCAGCTGATGTTCATAAATTTTTTCCTCACGCTTTCAAGTAACATGTATTGGCTATTTTGAGGTTCTTCTGTTCTTAGATCTGTCAGAGTTCTTTTCTCTGTTTTTTCCTGCACAGACACTGATATCATGAAGGTCTTGTGGCTATTGGTAGTTTGTCTTTGCCCATTTGTGTTTTAGGGTTTATAGGGATACCGTTTCCCCTAGTTTATTTTAAATTTTGTCCATAGCGTTTTTAAAATTGTGGTAAAATATACATAAAATTTACCATTGTAACCATTTTTAAGTGTACAGTTCAGTAGTGTTAACATTCCCACTGTCATGCAACCAAGCTCCATAACTTCTCCATAGGTTTTTAGCTTTGCTATCTATTGCACTGTGTTTATGTGGGAATTTGGAGAGATTAAAAAAATTATGCTGTTGCTGCTGTTATCTTCCCAGAATCCTCCTGCACAGAGTTTTGAAAGTGGAGAAATAAGTTTCTTGACAGACATATAAAAGAACTGGCATAGCTTTCAAGAGTTACCTGGAATTTTATCTCTATTTAAGACAGAGTTAAACTTTTCAACTTAAACATGGTAACCCCAACTAGTAACTGCTATTTCAAAAATTCTAACGAGTCATGAAGCACTTCTTTTTAAGAAGTGAGGCTGAAATATGGTATGTTCTTGCCAGTAATCATAGAACACGAGACTTCAAAATCTAATCTCTAGGATAGAATGACAAAAAACTGATGGGGCAAGAAATTAAGAACAGAATCTATTCCACCCAAATAAACTGATTTGTAAAAGTATAAAGTAAACTTTGGCAGCCCACCCAGATTTCCCCAAGTATACTTTAAGAATTAATGAGAATCCATATACAAAATACTTTGGGGTCTTTATAAGATGTGTTAGACAAAGTATTATTACTTTAATCATTTTTTTGGAGGAAGTCTGGGCAAAGCTATGCATTAAGTATACTCCAAGTACTGGGAAAAAAATCAGAACAGATTTCAGAAGTGGTATACTTGATATTACATATATAATGTAATTTAAAATATGATTCCAACACTTCAATGTTAGGCTTCAGTGTAACACATAGTTTAAAAAATCAAGTTATATTTTCATCTTCCTAGACTTCACAATCAATTGAAAATTTTTTCCTTAAAGCCCATGGGAAATCCACTGAATAGTGGACCCCCTAGTGTCCTAAATTGTTTCTTTTAAAGAGACTTCTGTATTCTTTAAAAAAATTGAAAATAACTTTAAAAAAAAATCACCTCTCAACAATGTTGAGGCAAGACACGCCATCCTGGCCACCGACAGCATACAGAAAGCCTCCAAGCACTGCCACACCAACACTTGTCCTGCAGGTGCTTGTAGGAGCCACATCACTGCTCCACTGGTTTGTTTTGGGGTCATACCTGCAGAGAACACATCAAGAGCTGAGTTTGTATTACACAAAGGAAGTCTGGCTATATTTACACATTCAATGATATATGATATACATTCTTTCCACTAAATATGGGCTGATTAATAACTAAAGCATGTGAAAGTCTAATTTATGTTTTTATTTATTGAAATTAATTTTTACTTAAAGTTATGTATAAATACATTAAAAAAAAATTTTTTTTCAGAATGTTATAGATAAAGCTAAAGTTCCCTTTGAGTTCCACCCAATTTCTGGTCTCTTCCCATCTTGATTTAGTGTATATCCTTCAAGACTTTTCAGTAAAATATTTTTAAGTAGGTATATATCTATCCACATATATTTCTTTATATGCAAGCATGTTTTCTTTACATAAATAACACAGTAGGCATTGTTTTTTCACTCAACGTATTTTTGAGATCTATTTATATTAATAGATATAGCTCTAGATTTTCCCTTTGAACTATTTCATTATATTGTGTGCCATATATTATTTAATCATATTCCTACTGATGTATCCTTATGTTGTTTCTGATATTTTGCTATTAAAAACAGTAATTGTCCTTGTATATTTCTCCTTGTGCAAATGGATGATGAGAAGTAGAATCATGGGGCACAGAGTACACTCATTTATAATTTCAAAAAATATTATCAAATTGCTCTTTTTGTAGCTATATGAATTTTGTTTTCAATTTCACTAATGTTTTCTTTTCTTTCTATTTAATTTATTTCTCCCTTTTTCTTGTGTTTTGCTGCTCTTTTTATAACTACTTGATTTAAAAGCCTGATTTATTTTTTGATCTTTTTTTTTGCTGAGGAAGATTAGCCCTGACCTAACATCCATGCCAATCCTCCTCTACTTTACATGTGGGTCGCCACCACAGCGTGGCTAATGAGTGGTGTAGGTCCGCACCTAGGATCCAAACCCACAAACCGAGGCCTGGAGCAGAACACAGCAAACTCAACCACTATGCCACAGGGCTGGCCCCCATCTTTCTTATTTTCAAATGAATGCATATAAGTTATAATGCATATAAATTTGCCTCTGAATACTACCTTAGTTGCATTCCACACATTTTGATATATATGGGCTTGTTATTAAGTTGTAAATATTTAATCATTTTCACTCTTATTTCAACTCCTTAATTTATTTTTAAGTGTGCTTTTTTTAACTTCTATGGAGCTGATCTCTCTCTCTCTCTTTTTTTTCAGCTACACAACAGCTACATAATCTATACCTCCAGATCTTGATATGCTGCAGGGTTTCATAGATATGTTTAGGGAAATACCAAGAATCACTATAAATCAACACAGGTGAATGTAAAAGGCTATGTGAGAGCAAGATGCTAGACGTGATTAAAAAATCAATTATTGTAGGTTTCCAGTGTGCCAAGGAGCACTGTGACAGATATGGAAAAAGACATTTCAACAATTATAGCCAACGTGATATGTATAAGTACATTGAAATATTCATGAAAGAGCAGAAGAATGTGTAACTAACTTGTCTTTATGGTATCAGAGAAGGCTTTATATAAGCAGTAACATCTGAGTCTTGAAGAGATATTCCAGGGAAGAAAGAACAGCATGCATACATGTAGGCAAAGAGGCATAAAAGAGGATAGTGTGTCCAAGGACTGTAAGCAATTTGGTGGGTCTGCAGTAGTATGTTTAGGGAATAGTGGTGTGCCAGGGGAGAAAGAAGACTGGAAAAATAGGTGAAGGTCAGATCATGAAGGACTCATGTGTTAGACTAAGTGGTCTAGGCTGCCAACTAGTGCCACAGACACAATACTAAAGCAATAAGTCACATCTATTTCCTAATTAACATCTCAAATGAAACTATATGAATAGTAGAGAAAAAATTTCAAATTGACCTTACTTACCTTTCAACACTATTGAGATAAGAGGATCCATCATGGCCTCCTACTGCATATAACAGGTCATCAAGAACACTGACCCCAACTCCACATCGCCTTTTGCTCATTGAAGCCACCATTCGCCATTCATTGGTCTGCGGATCATATCGTTCAACACTGGAAATGGCATCTCCACTGCACCAACCACCAACTGGGGAAGTAATAGAAATGGTCAGGAGAACACCTGCCCTAAAGCATAGAATGTATCACTCACTGCTAACCTTTAAATTGTGACCTAATGTTTGGACTTACCAAAGGTCTCTAGATACAGGTCAAAACATAAGTTAAGACTTTTACTTATTCCACTGGGATTGCTATAATCTTTAATTTTCTAAGTAAGTTAGTCTTAGGTCCATTTTACAGAAGAGAGCAAGGACACCAATTCAAATCAGATTGGGAGGTAATGTGGCATTTAATAAACAGAATGTTGAATTTAGTTAGAAAACTAGGGCTTGACTGTGGCCTCTACTAAGCTATGTGATCTTGAGGAAATCTCATAAACTATATTATTTGTAAAATAAGAAATAAAAATTTAAAGGTGAAATAATCTATATATGAAACTGCTTTCTAAAGTATAAAACACTACATAAATATAATGTGTTATCAAAAGCCAAAAGAAGAACTATATCAGCTTGCTTTTTTTAAAAAGTCTATTAGTGGAGAGGGATTTTGGTTCATCTACTCACGGTCTCTTAATGGGTCCCCTTGTGACTAAAAATAATACAAAAATTCTTATGATTTATATTACAAAATAGTTCGCTTTCTGTTTAACCTGCAGTCTGTACTAAATTCTGCATTATCCAACATGACATTTAAGATCAGAAAACACTTGGAAGAAAATACACTTTTCATAAGTAAGTAATACTCAGAATTATAGGTTCAAACTGAGTTCCATAAAGCTTCTCTGAGTGCTCTGTGAAAAAAAGTGTAGTTATAGCAGATATATTTAATTTTTTATTCTTTCAACTCGTCTCTATTTCAATCTAAAATAAGAGCTACATTCTGGAGCTTAAAAAGTAAAGCCTAAGGATAGCTTAACCTCAAAACATTTGAAAACTGATGGTTTCTGGGGGTCTTAATAACTTCCTGAGCCAGACTAAATGGGAATAATGTTTCTAATCTTCTTCTAGATGGATTTGAAAATTCACTTCTTTATTTCAAATCTGAATATGCTATATACATTTTATTATGGTTTCATTTAAATCAGGATATTCAACTAATATTAAATCACACTAAGTAATGTGTATATTAATTTGCTTAAATTTGAATTCTGTTGTAGGCTATATACTAGGAGTTTCAAGATCAGAGAAAATATCTTAAATTCCAAAGTAAAATTTGGCTGCAAATGTGAGGGTTATAAGCATTTGAAACAAATCAAATAGCCTAATCATTAAACCTTAGGCACAATTTTACAATGGAAGCCATTAAAACCAGCTTTTTATTGGATTACATGGCTCCAAATCAAATTAATATCACTTCATAAACTGTGTTCTTTGACACTAAAGAAAAAGAAATAAGCCTTTAGGAGACCAAACTTAAATCTTTCCTGTGACCTGGGGAAACAAGAAAAGTGTTGTTCAATTCTACTGCCTAATGGCGATTGTATGTGCATTATGATTTCTAAGGGTGATGGCATAACTAGGACTAGTTAAGTTATCATTATAAGCCAAGGACACTGTACTTAGCAAAATAAAGTGTATACATAGTCCTTGCCATAGGAACTCTCAATTTAAGTTAAGCAATGTACCTAAGGAAAATTATTGCTGAAAGGGGGTCATATAGTTTTATATGTGTGAGACGTTGACTCTAAAAAGAATTACTTCAAAGACAGATTTAGTCAAAAAGTGTTACCTTAAAGAAGGCAACTTTCATAAAGTATCTGGAATAAGAATTATTGAACTGTGAACACTAAAAAAACTCCAAACAAAACAGAAATACAAAATTGAGAAGCATCAAGAAGCCAAATGGAAAACAAGACGACAAGCTAGAAGATTAATAGGAGTAAAATGCTCCTAAGTAAGAAACTACTGAGATTATAGATTTGATCTTAGGCTTCCAGGGTTTATTTCCACAGAATGATGAAGAAAGGAAGACTCAGGGGGCTAGCCCAGTGGCGTAGTGGTTAAGTTCGTGTGCTCTGCTTTGGTGGCCTGGGGTTCGCAGGTTTGGATCTTGAGCGTGGACCTACAAACCGCTCATCAAGCCATGTTGTGATGGTATCCCACATACAAATAGAAGAAGATTTTGTACTGCCTACTCTGACAAGATTGCTACACTATCTGGAAACTACAAAGATAAATTAGAAATGGTCCCTGCCCTCAAGTAGTTAACAACATAGTAGAGGAATGAGACACTCAGTCAGCAACATGGCACAACAAACTAATTTTATAAGTACAAGACCCTTAAAAATATAATTTATCTAGTTTAACCAACAAAGCTAAACAAATATTATAAAGACATCCCTGTGAACCAAACCAGATCTGACAATGAATTCATTCACCAAGCTATGGCAACTATAGACTGGTATGTGAGAGCGAGGATGCAGATGGAGTAGGTGTGAGCACGCAAGTGTCTGTGTAAACCCATATGAGTATGTGACATGTACCTGTGCAGGCATATACATAGGAATGAAAGTCATAGGAATAAATGAGAATGATAATAGAAATGATAAATCTATTAATAACAATAGAGACATTAAGACACCAAGAGTATGGGAGATTTCAGTGCATGATGAATTAATAATTAAGTTTGAAATCTAAACAAGAATGAAGGAATGCTTTCAAAAGAGAAGGATAAAGCCTTATGAGGATTAAAGAGAAAAAGAAAACTTGGCATCAATTTTCTTCTTGAAGAAATGCTGTAATCCTCTACATGAAGAAATTTAGATAAAAAAATTTTAAGAGAGCTCAAAACATAAATTATCAAATTTTCCTCCTAAAAATATAGGGGAAAATATATTCTCACATGCCAAGAGAAAATTAAATTGGAGAGAAAAATAGGCAAGTGGTTAGGCTGATGGGAAAGGATACTATGCCTCAGCAATTGCACAAAATTCCCTGATGAAAAGGAATAGAACATTTCACAGATCAAAATGGGACAACAGAATCTGAGGGTAACTACATCTAAGGAGACATGGAATTACTGAAATTTGGGAGCTTAAACACAAAGACTACAATATGTTCCAGTTAGCTCCATGAATCAGGATTTGAAAAAAAATTTGAAGAGAAAGAACTTGCATGAGCCCTCATGAATGGGATTAGTGTTCTTATAAAAAGAGACCTCAGAGAACTCCCTTGCCCCCTCATCCACGTGAGGACACAGCGAGAAGATGAGAAGATGGCCTTCTATGAAGAACCAGAACGCAGGCCCTCACCAGACACCGAATCTGCCAGTGCCTTGATCTTGGACTTTCCAGCCTCCAGAACCATAAGAAATAAATTTCTGTTGTTTATAAGCCACCCAGTTTATGGTTTTCTGTTATAGTAGCCAAATAGATTAAGACAGAACTAGTGAGAGGAAGTTTTACTAAACAGTAAGAAAGTTATTATTCAGGTGAACAAGGGAGCTGAATTTACATGGATGGAAGTGAAACATCTGAGATTGCAAGTTCTCAGAGATTTAGGGGCGGGCAGTAAGAACAAAATGATACAGCAGGTTTTCTTGGGCTCAATTTAGCTGAGGAGAGCTAGGAAAGAGTGTAACTGTTTAATGTAAGATAATGGGTTTTTTTTGGTGAGGAAGATTGTCCCTGAGGTAACATCTATGCCAATCTTCCTCCATTTTGCATATGGGACGCTGCCATAGCATGGCTTGATGAGCAGTGTGTAGGTCCACGCCCAGGATCTGAACTCATGAACCCTGGGCCACCAAACTGGAGTGTGGGAACTTAACCACTATGCCCCCAGGCAGGCCCCAAGATAATGTTTTTTGATAGTTCCATGTAATTCTTTTTTTTTCTTTTTTTTGTGAGGAAGACCAGCCCTGAGCTAACATCCATTGCTAATCTTCCTCTTTTTGCTGAGGAAGACTGGCCCTGGGCTAACATCTTCCTCTACTTTATATGGGACGCCGCCACAGCATGGCTGACAAGCAGTGTGTCGGCAGGCGCCCAGGATCCGAACCCGCGAACCCCGGGCTGCCAAGCGCGAACTAAACCGCTGCGCCACCGGGCCGGCCCCGACAGTTCCACGTAATTATGAAGAGACTTGCACATTGGTATGTAAATTAATGCATATGACTCATTTTAACAAAACATCCACTGCGTGACATTTTTAGATTTATATAAAAGTAGACCACTCTTGGAGAATACCAGAGTTGGATCATGAGTTAAGAGTCAAGATACATGACACATTATTATGTGTTTCTTATGATAGTAGATATCACAATTGTCCAAAGGACACCCAAATGACATCTTCTTATGTGGGAAAACATTCAGTTTAGTCACACTACATTAAGATCCAAACCTGCAAAGAGTACTTCTCCACATCGGATAGGTTTACGTGGTCTGGTCCTTGGTCCTTGCATTAGTGGTCGCTCTTGAGGCAATAGGAGATAGTTTTTAGCTTCATCTACCAAGTCTCTGTGGAGAAAATTCTCCTTTTATTCTAAATGTCTAAATAACATTGTTAATCAAAAGTAGTTTACAAATATGTAAATTGGCAAAGGGGAGCAAGCATAAATCAAACCAATTCATAAATGCCAGCCAATATTAAAAGGGCCATAAACATTAAGAGCAACAATGCCAGTCAAATTGTGACTTGTGAATTGATTAATGGGTATTTCCATCATGACTTCATATCTTAGTGCAAATTTAGCCTAAAACTCAACATGCTTAGGGCCAACAATACCTTATGGGAGTCTAAAAATTACAACTGAATTACCAGCCTGCATAATTACTGCTTTCTAATAAATTTTACTAGATTCTGCAGGATACTGGCAAAGTGGCACATCAACCATGGCACTAGATATTTGCTGGATTAATTAAAGGAATAAAACTAGGTCAAAAATTGGATTGTTAAAAAGAAATACTGTACTGTCATTTATCATTAATTTGATATCTGGTACTGTATGAATGGTTTACTCTCAATAAGTCTACTGAGGATGAACACATTTTTTTTTTCTATCTATTAAGGTACTTACTGAGAAGAACCTAGTAATTACACTAGTTAAATACAATATCCTAAGATAAACTATTTATATGTATTTATTTCACTTGAGTTCTTTGAGTGATTCAGTGCCTGATTAGTGCAAAATCAATCTGTTACTCTGTTTTCTCTCAACTCTGAAAGTGTTTCCTAAACTACACTATATTTTCATTTCTCTGGTTATTTTATGTTACAAAGAGAAATAATTTATTCCTGCTAGACCAGTCTCAGGCATGACCCAATAATGTGCTTCCATTAAACAGCCTTGCTAAGGCCTCTTCTGAGTTTATCTTAAAAACAAAAACAAACAAAAACCAAAAAAACCCCAAGCTGTTGACCAAGCTTTTTCCAGCTTCCCCAGCCTTAAAAACAAAGACTGTGATCTCCTAATACCTGGTTTTTAATTAACTTGTTCAGGAGTTCCTATAAAGAGCACAGAGCTAATACTTAGCAGGCAACACAAAATTAATAGTAACAACAACAACAATTATGTGCTAGTCCCTGTTTTAAGGGCTTAATAATCCCCACCACAGCTCTATGAAACAGGTCCTACTACTATCCCTATTTTATAGATGAAGAACTGTAGCAGAAAGAAGTTAAAGTAACTTGTCTAAGGTCACAAGCTAGTAAACAGTGAGGTCAGGATATTAGGAAGGGCCTTCTTTTGAAAGTGCCTTCATTAAGTACCTTTACTTTCTGCAACAGAATCAGTACAAGATTGTACTGATCTTTATGTTTTACGGGGGAGGGGCACCTTTGTATTGTTTCTTCAGATTTCAGCATCCATAATTCATATGGTTTTCCTTCTGCTATTTGTCTATTTTTTTAATTTAAAAGATAAACATCTAAAATCCTCTCTAACATCTCCAGTTAACGGGACAGGCTTCAGATTATAGAACACATGCAAATGAATCTACATGTTGGACCTCTGTTCTAGGGATTCCTGATTCTAGAACAAGTTTTTTTAATCACTAATGGAGATCTAAAGGTCGGTGTAATTTAAGGAGTTCTGAATACTGACTTGCCCTTTCATTTTTATCTATGGAACATGCTGGGAAAAAACAATTAAAAACATTATATGGTTTCAGATTTGAACTTAAATCTTAAAATGTGTCAAACTGGGAAAAGTAATTTATTAAATTTTGTATATATTACAGAGATAGCCCAATAAAATAGGTGTTTTGTGTGTTTGTTTGCTTTGTAACAGCATTTAGAGTTTCTTTCAATCAAAAACCATGATGAAACTGCTTTATCAAGCTCCAGTGGAAATCTTTCCTCAGCTCTTTTAAGAGTGTAGTAGACCCTTACTTCTGTCTACAATCTCAGAAAGCAAGGCTGGTCCTGTTCCCTAACTACACATGTGTGATGGAATGAAAAAGTGCTCCTGCCACACTTTTTGACAGAGTCAACAAAATTATTTAATTTATCTCAAGAAAAAATATATTAGCCGAGAACTGCATCCTCAAATTCAAGCTTGCATTATAATCTTAGAAATCTACCTCTTTATTGCTACTTCTACATCAATAAGCACCATACATAAAAAATTAATGGAATAGAATACAAGAAGTTCAGTCCTCTCTTCTTCCATCTCCTCCTCTTGACCCTAGCCCAGAAGAAAAATCTGCTAAATACTGCCTTGGTTTCAGCACTAAGAAATACAGTATTTAGGAAGTGATACAA
The DNA here is from genome assembly GCA_031878705.1 of Tapirus indicus. Taxonomy (NCBI): domain Eukaryota; kingdom Metazoa; phylum Chordata; class Mammalia; order Perissodactyla; family Tapiridae; genus Tapirus; species Tapirus indicus. The sequence goes on from CM062922.1 coordinate 85,405,130, forward strand.
ATAAGGAAATTAGGAGAAAGCAGGAATGCTTAGCTGTTGATTTTTCCCATTCAGGGCCATTCATACCTGCATTCTTCATCACTTTTGATGAGAGGATCAGAGCCTACGGTGCCCACCAGGAACTTGGGACTAAGCAAAGGCAGACGAACGTGCTGCAGCACCTAGGAGATAACAAACGCTGTTAAAGGCACGAGCTCCCATCTACAAGATATTCAAGAGAATACACAACCGGTCCTCTCCTATTGTGTTTCCAATTGTTTTAGGATCTAATTAATAAATAATGAAGAGGGAGGGAAGGCATAAGTACTAAAACTAAAGTTTTTCTAACCACCATTCAGTAATTAGAATAATCAGAAATTGAAACCACACTAATGTCACTTTAGAATGCTACTTTAAGCTTTCAGCAATGTTATAAGCTCTTCTACAATTAGCTTATATAGGTGGACTCTAATTAACAATCCAGAAGAATATCCTATTAAATTGCTAAAGACTATAGTCATAACAGCAAGAACAGTGAGGGGCTGGCCCCATGGTGTAATGACTAGGTTCGGTGCACTCCGCTTTGTCGGCCCCAGTTAGCGGGTGCAGATCCCAGGCACAGACCTAGTCCACTCGTCAGCCATGCTGTGGCGGCCACCCACATACAAAATAGAGGAAGATTGGCACAGATGCTAGCCCAGGGCTAATCTTCCTCAAGCAAAAAAAGAGGAAGACTGGCAATAGATGTTAGCTCAGGGAGAACCTTCTTCAGCAAAAACAAAAACAAGAACATTGAACATTCTGTTTAGTAACCACTTATGCCACATATCACCCCTTTACTCTTCAAAACGCAGTGGGATTCCCAAGCCATAGGGAAGGGAAGCGTGATAATTGCTATCCTTGCTTTCTTTTGTTCATTTTGTACCATTTAGGTTCTGACTTGTGCTATAGCCCAAACCTAGAGTTGATGCAAAATAAAAAGGAAGCAAAGGAGCAAAAAGTGCACAATGATAAACACAAAATGGTTCTAAACACTTATCTCCTTGATTATTTGGAAACAAATGGTCTTTCTTACAGTCTAATATGAGACAGTGATAACTGTTTCCTTTTTGCAATTCAAATACATATTATTTCATCCAGTACAAAAGAATCACTTAGAGAAGCATTTCCACCATACCTGGGGTAACTGGGGACGTCTTTCTTGAATACTGTATTTGACCCAGGCCATCACTGCATTGAATACCTGTTCTTCACTGCGAACGTTTAGTTCATCACTAGATATTATATCAATGAGTTGATTGGCTGGAAGCAACATGAACTCTTCACTTTCCATCACCTGCTCAAAGTTAGGTAAGAATAAAAGAAAAAAACCCCGTGATCATATTTAATTTATTGTCTCAATATTTTTCTTCAGGGTTATGGGGCACAGCTCTATTCCACAATGGAGCTGAAATTCAAAATAGTACCAGAGTAGAAGAAAAGTTTAAAAAGGGAACAAAGATAGGCAAAGCATAGAGGATTTTTAGGACAATGAAACTATCCTGTGTGATATACTACAATGGTGGACACATGTCATCATACATTTATCAAAACCAATAGAATATATAACACCAAGACTGAACCCTAATGTAAATTATGGATTTTGAGTGATAATGACATGTCAATGTAGGTTCATCAGTTGTAACAAATATACCTCTGGTGCAGGATATTGATGGGTGGCAGGAGGCTGTGTGTGTGTGGAGACAGGGGGTACATGGGAAGTGTCCTTTCTGCTTAATTTTGCTGTGAACCTAAAACTGCTCTAAACAAATAAAGTTAATTAATTAAAAAAAAGGGAACAAAGGACAGTACAGAGGCCAATTAAAATTTAGGAAAAATAATAATTTGTGATTCAAGCAATTTAAGAAGAATATCTTTTTTTCTAAACTGAAGTAAAAAAATAAAAATTTATATTCAAAGTAAACTAAACTAATACCAAATTATAACTCTAGAAACATAAGAGGCATATAAAAAATTATGAAGCTTTCAGAGGAAGATTAGTTGCTGAAAGGGCAGGGTCTAGGGCAGAAACACCAAGGGGCCAGTTTAAAAAAGGAGGAGGGTGTCAGCAATTCTACAAGCAAGAATAAGTATAATGAGGAGAGAGTTAGACTCAGGAAAACCTCTGAGGACCAAACCACTCTGATATATGTACATCAGTGAGCAACTACAAACACACCAATAATTTGTCTTTACCCAAGGCTAGGGAACTGTCAGGATGGAGATGAAATAGTAACAAGGATATGAGACCTTGTGCAGTCTGGCCACAGATCCCAAGATCTTATAAATTTTGTCATCAGTGTGTAGAGTAAAAGGGAGGCAGAGGAGGGACACAGTCACTGCTATATTCCATATGGTTTGTTCTCTTATTCAGAAGATTGTGCTACATGTGATGTCTATTAGTACAGGAAGGATGTGGTTAAGAGCTCAAATTCCTATGTGTGACCTCTACTGCAGATGCTGTATTCTCCTGGGACAGGGTTATCTTCATGCTCATCAAAAAGTCAGAATATTTAGCAAGATACAATTTAAGCCACAACAATTGGAATATTTGATTAAAAATGTTTTCCCCAAGCACATTAGAAAAAAATGCAAACCTCAAAATAAAACAATTAAGGACTAAAAGGTTAGCTGTACTTATAGTAGAAAATATTAATGAGCACTTCAATTTTTACAGCACAAGTCTTCAAATCATATTAGTGAGAGGCCTTCTGGGATTCAGGAAATTAAATAGGTAAACTTTAAATTTTACCTGAGGTTGCTTAGCCAGGTAACTTAGTAGTTAGAATGGCTGCTTTGTACTCTTTGTGGCAAGGTAAGCAAATAAAACATTTAGCAAATAAAAATACAGGACATACTTATACTCAAAAATTATTTGTTGTTCATCTGAAATTTAAATTTAACTGGGCACCCTGTATTTTATCTGGCAACCCTACGTTGGGGGCTACAAAGTCAAGGGCCAAATTTGGAGGCTAGTTCCAAATTAAGTGTACTGGCCTTCAGAGCGTGCAAAACTTGATCCATGGCTGTATCTTACTTCCTCTTATTTTCTTTTCACTCTGATTTCTTTACTTAAGTACAAGTATGGTATCATATATCTTTGTGAAGTACCTTAATATTCTTTTTGGATCTTTGTTAGAGTCTTAATTTTTTCCCCCAACTTAATGATTATAAACAAAATGTTATGTAAATATCATTGATCACCAAGTTTAAAGTTTAATAATAAACCACTATGATATTAACAAGTCACTTACTGGAAACATTAAATGGCAAGAAGACATGAAAATCTATGTGAGAAAATATTTGTTTGGTACTAAGAGCAAAGAGTTAAAAATAATACTTTTGATATACAAAGTCCAGTTAAAACGTCACTTCTTTTTCCACCTCCAGAAAAAAGATATTCATTATCTACCATTAGGGCAATGTAGTACTGAAGTCTATTCTTGAACCAAACAACCAGGTTAAGAAAATAATGCATTGAAGTATCTGCTTTTTTAAATAAGAGTTTACAAGAGATTTGAATTTTAAGTCCCACACTATTATGGTAATGAGCTTATTTTTAGTTTCTTCAGATGAATGTAGGTGCAATTTGAAGAATGAATGAAGCTGGAAACAACAAGAATGAATAAGCAAAGTCATCTAGATTTGTTCTAACAGAAGTAAATGGTGAACTTACTGTTGAGTTGAAAGGCAATTTTTAAATTTATGGGCAAGAGTAACACTGTACGAATTAAGCTAGGTCTAATGAAATAGAAAGAAATTAAATATAGATTTAAGTTTAAAAATAATTTAAATGAGTCACAAATTTTAAGCCCCAAATGGTGACTTATTTTGCATCTACACAGAACCATTCTAGTCCATGAACAGAGGAAAGGTTTCCTCACTGGGATTTCATTATGATATAAGTCAGGTTCACTTTGGAGACAGGGTTAGAACTGGAAGGGATTCCAAAACTTTATTTACTGTTAAGGATATTCTTCAGATATTTGAAACTACCTTAGATCTAAAACACAAGTTTTGGTTAAAGCAGGAAATTTTTAAAAATTAACTTTATTTTAAATGTACAGTTCAGTGAGTTTTGATAAATGTATACACTCATGTAACCATGACCACAATCAAGATACAGAACATTACTATCATGCCAAAAGGCTTTAAAGCAGGAAATTTTTAATCAGGGGTCCAATGACTTTGGCAAATTATTTTGGAAATTCTTAGTGATGGCAAATCTTTATTTCTGGAGAGTGGATTTGATGTTTGAAAATAGTGTAATGAAATTAAGAGTCAAGTCTGTTAAAGAAGTTATGTGAAGAAGTTAGATTATTTTGAATGAGAAATAGTGTAACTATAAAATATTGATTATTAACTTTAGTGAGGTACAACACCATTTAGTCACGGTGTGTTCCTCTTTTTATATTTAAATTCATAAGGGATATTGATCTGTAGTTTTCTTTTAATGTCTGTGGTTTTGATATCAGGGTGATTTTTGTCCTTATATTTAGCAACCTCCTCCTCCTTTTTCTGATTTTGTGTAGGATTAGTATTATTTCTTCCTTAAATGTTTGGTAGAATTCACCATCTGGGACAGGCGTGTTAAAATTATGAATTCAATTTGAAATTGAAGGTTTTTAAGTTATGAATTCAATTTCTTTCATAGATACAGGGCTCTAGTTTTTGCAATTTGTGTTTTTCAAAGAATTTGTCCATTTCATCTCAGTTGTTGAGTTCATTGGCAAAATGTTGTTTATAATATTCCCTGATCATTCTTTTTTTTTTTTTTTTTGGTGAGGAAGACCAGCCCTGAGCTAACATCCGTTGCTAATCCTCCTCTTTTTGCTGAGGAAGACTGGCCCTGGGCTAACATCCGTGCCCATCTTCCTCCACTTTATATGGGACGCCGCCACGGCATGGCTGACAGGCAGTGCGTCGGCGGGCGCTCAGGATCCGAACTCGCGAACCCCGGGCTGCCAAGCGCGGACTAAACCGCTGCGCCACCGGGCTGGCCCCCCCTGATCATTCTTTTTAATGACTGAGGGTATTGTAGGGATGTCCTCTCTTTTATTTCTGATACTGGTAGTTTGTGTCTTCTCTCCTTTTTTTCTTGATCAGTACAGCTAGAGGTTCATAACCATTGATACAGAAACTTAAAAATTAAAAGACATTGCTTTGTACACCTCTATACAGATATATTTGAAAACCTACATGAAACTGATAATTTTCTAGGGAAATTATAGTTTACCAAAATTGATCCTAGTAGAGAAAGAAAATTTCATAGAAGAAATAGAGAAAATTATCAATAAACTACTTCACAAAAAAAAGCACGAAGGCTAGACGGTTTCACAGGGAAATTCTACCAAACTTTCAGAGACTACATAGTTTCAATGTTGTATAAATTGTTTCAAAGCATAGAACATGAAGAAAAACTTCTAATTCATTTTCATGAAGTATAACATTTATATCTAACCTGATAAAGATAGCACAAGAAAATTAAAGACTAATATTGCTTATGAATATCGATATAAAAACACTAAATGAAATATTAGCGGATAGATTCCAACATCACATTAACAGTACACCTTGACCAAAAAAGGTGTATGCCAAGAATACAAAGATGCTGCAATTTTAGGATTCCATTAATGTAATTCATATTAATAATGGGTTTAAGAAGAAAATTAAAGGCCCTTAACAAAATTCAACACCATTCCTAATAAAAAGCATCCAAGAAAAGAGGAATTGTTGGACATGGATACTTCCTTAATATGATAAAATATTCACACGTCAAAGCCAGTATATTACTTAATGGGAAAACACCAGAGGCATTCCTACTAATGCCAGAAACAAAGGAAATATGTCCAATATTTCCATTACTATTTAACATTTTACTAGAAGTATTAACCCAAGCAACTAGAGAAAGAAAACAATTAGAGGCATTAAGAATTGCAAAAGAAGAAATAAAACTGTTGATGTGCAGAAGATATGACAGGATGCTCAGAAAACTCTAAAGAATCAATGGTAAAAGTAATTCAAAGAATAAAAAAGTTCAGTAAGGTAGCTTTCATATACATTAATGATAAGTGGTTAGAAGATATAATGGAGGAGAAAAACCTACTTACAATAGCAACAAAAAACAGACTTAGAAATAAATTTAAGAAGAAATGTACAAAACCTAAATGAAGAAAACTATAAAACACTCCCAAGAGATACAAAAATAGAACTGAAGAAATGGAAAGACATCTCTCATTCTTGGATAGGATAACTCAACCTCATAAAAATGATTGTTCTTCTTAACTTATAAATTAATAGAATCCCAATAAATATACCAAGAAGTTTTTTTCTTAGAGCTGGATAAGGTGATATTAAGTTCATTTGGAAAAATAAACATTCAAGAAAGTTAGGGAAACAATGGAAAAAAAAAGTTATATGGTGGGGGTACTAGCCCTACTATGTATTAAAATGTACTACAAAGGTTCAATAAATAAAACATTGTAGGGCCGGCCCGGTGGTGTAGCAGTTAAGTTCGTGTGTACTGCTTCAGCAGCCCGGGGTTCGCCGGTTCAGATCCTGGACGTGGACCTACTCATCAAGCCATGCTGAGGTAGCATCCCACATAGAGGAACTACAAGGACCTACAACTAAGATATACAACTATGTACCGGGGCTTTGGGAGAAAAAAGAAAAAGAGGAAGATTGGCAACAGATGTTAGCTCAGGGCCAATCTTTCTCAAAAAACAAACATTGTAGAAAAACAGTGTGGTACTGATGGGTGACCTACAATAGAAGGTCCAAAACCAAGCACATACAGAAATTTAGTATAAAATAAAGATGTTACCTCAAATCACTGGGGCAAAAAGAGACTTTTAAATAAATAGTATTGGGACTAGATAGCCATTTAGAAAAAGATATTATTAAGTCCACATTTTACACCATATGCAAGATAACGTGGGTATAGGGGAAGCCTTTCAAACTCTGCTTAAAAATCCAGATGCAATAAAGGAAAAGACTGATAAATTTGACAACCTTAAAAACAACAGCAACAACTTTTGCATGACCAAAAATACCATAAGGAGAGTTGAAAGGCAAATGCAAACTGGGAAAACACGTTTATAACATGCAAACTGGGAAAACACGTTTATAACATGTATCATAGATAAAAGACTATCACTGTTAATATATAGAGAACTTTAAAACATTGAAGAGAAAAAAGACCAAAAGTCTAATAGAAAAATGGGCAAAAGATATTAACAGACATTCACAAAAATTATATAAAAATGGCCTTTAAACTTATGAAAGATATTCAACTTTACTTATTTTAAGAGAAATGCAAATTAAAACCACACTGAGATTCTTTTTCTCATCTATTAGACTGGCAAAAATTCAAAAGGTTGACAATATATTCTTTTGGTAAGGCTGTGAGGAAATAGTCACCCTTATATATTACTGGTCAGAATGGTTTAATTCCTATAGAGGGGAATTTGGTGATATTTAACAAAATTACATATGCAGTTAATCTCTGGCCCTGCAATCTCATTTCTAGGAATTTGTCCTGAAGATAAACCTTCAACAATACTGAAATATTCATACACAAGGCTATTCATTGCAGCGTTATTTGTAATGGCAAAATAACATAGGAGACTGATTGAACAAACTGGTACATCCACATAAGGAGAACAATGCAGCTGTGAAGAGAGAACAAGCAAGACCTCTATGAACTATGATCTCTATGAATGAATTCTAGAATACATTAAGTTAAAGGCAAAGTGCAACAAAGAATATACAGAATGTTACCTTTTGTGTAGGAAAGATGGAAATAAGAAAACCAACATACATCTGCTTAATTTGCCAAAGTAAACACAGGAAGGATAAACCAGACCATAAAGCATCAAAATAATAAACAGCAACAAAGGACTATAATCCATTGACTAGAATAAGAGTTTATGAGTCTATAATGCTAATCAATCAATCAATCAATCAATCAGAACAAGGAAAATTCTTCTGTATAGCATAATGTAGATACAAAAATGGAGTTTTTTTTTTTTTTTAAATCACCATTTTGCAACCATCATAGTAATAACTGATTCAGGCAGAAATTATCAATGGATGCTAAAATATGTGAGTGAAAGTTTGATGAGGAAAAGGATATTTACATGAATTCAAAGCATCTCTCCATAAAAGTTCTTACTAATTACAAATGGAAAAATAAAAACTTAACAGAGGAGAAACTTTGGTGACTCCACTCAACTAAGTGATTAAAGTTAACATAATCAGTAATGGAACACGTAGACATCACATACCTCCTGATGTGATGCACTGAGAAGGACAATATCACTTACGTACTATTCCTGTCAAAATGTATAACCTGAAGCTATGCATGAAACAGCAAATTCAGACTGAGGGACATTCTACAACATAACTGGCCTATGCTCTTGAAGGTGGAGAGAAGCTCTCCAGATTATCAAGAACTCAAAAGACATGACAACTAAATGCAATGCATGATCCTGCTCTGGATCCTGGACTGGAAAAAAAATTGTTATAAAAGACAATACTGAGACAATTGGTGAAACTGGAATATGGACTATGAATTGGATAATATTTTATCAATGTTAAATTACCTGAATTTGATACCTGAACTGTGGTAAGAGAATTATATATAAAAGAATGTCCTTAGTCTTAGAAAATACACATTGAAGTGTTCAGAAATAAAGGAACATGATGAATGCAATATACACTCAAATTGTTCAGAGAAAAATATATAACAGGGAGAGAATGATAGCAAATGTGGCAAAATGTTAACAACTGGTGAATCTGGGTAAAGGATATGCAAAAGTTTTTTTCTTAGAATTTCTTGTAAATTTGAATTTTTTTCAAATAAAGTTAAAAAAATTATTTTTTCAATCTGATATGTTAAAAAATGGTATCTTGTTTTGATGTGTTTAATTATGTGTAAGAGTATCCTTTCATATGTTTATTTTACATTTGAATATCTTTTTTACACATTGCTTATTCATATTCTTTGCCTATTTTTCTGTTATGTTTTTCATATTGAATTTGTATGAGTTTTATGGGAATTAGTGTTTTTCCTGTCATGTATGCTCCCAATAGTTTTTCTGAGTTTGGCACTGATTTTTTATTTAGTTTATGGTGCTTTTTTTGTTATAAAGAACAAAAATTTTTAATTTTTATGCAAATTTATTAACCTTTCTTTATGGCTTCTGGGTTGTATCCTGCTTAGAAAGGCCATTTTTACTACCAACCTACTAATGCTACCTTCTAGAACTTTTCGTTATTTCCTTTTTTTAGGTCTAACTTGTTTACCCATTGGGAATTTCATCTGTTTAGTTTATTTTTCCCCCCAAATCACCAGTTTTCCTAATTACATTTATTAAACAATTCCACTTTCCTTCACTGACTTGAAACATCTTTGTCTGGACTCTTTTCAGATCCACTGATGTGTTCTTCTCTAGTACCAAAATGTTTGTAATGTTTTAATATTTCTTTTTTTTGTGTGTGTGTGTGAGGAAGACCAGCCCTGAGCTAACATCCGTTGCTAATCCTCCTCTTTTTACTGAGGAAGACTGGCCCTGGGCTAACATCCATGCCCATCTTCCTCTACTTTATATGGGACGCCGCCACAGCTTGGCTGACAGGCAGTGCGTCGGCGGGCACCCGGGATCCGAACCTGCGAACCCCGGGCTGCCAAGCGTGGACTAAACCGCTGCGCCACCGGGCGGCCCCCGTTTTAATATTTCTTAAGGCCAATGGCTCTAATATTAATTTTCAGAAATTTCTTGGCTATTCCAGCATATCCTCTTTTTTCTCTAGTTATTCCTAGTTTCCTTTGCCAGTTGCTCTTTTATTAACCATCCTTCAATATCGGAAAAAATTTAGGGCTCTCCTCTTCTCTCTCCACTAGGTGATCTCATTGGCATTGATTTTTTGACCTTGTTTATGGTGCTTTTTTGTCATAAAAAAGTCTAAAAATTTTTATGCAATCAAATTTATCAATCTGTTCTTTCATGGCTTCTTGGTTAAATCCTGCTGAAAAAGGATGAAGCCATAGTCTAATTACTATAACTTAATTACTATGCTAATGACACCTAAATGTTAATCTCAGCCTAACCTCTTTTCTAAGATACAGACTCATATAAACAGTTGCCTGCTCAATATCTCTATTTAATTATCTCACAGGTGTCTCAAACTGAATGCATCTAAAACAGAACTCATGATTTTACCTCCTCAAACTGTTCCCCTCTCCAGTACATTTGTAGTACAAATTCCCAGAAACGGGATTGCTGAGTCAAAGAGTGCGTGCAAAAAGTGTGTAATTTTGAAAGATGCTGCCAAATTTCCTTTCAAAGGGGTTGCACCATTTTATACTCACACTAGCAATATAGCTATTTCTCTATGGCCTTTCAACAGGGTGTGCAATCAAACTTCTGGACATTTGTAATTTGATAGGTTAGAAATTTGTAATCTGATAGATAGAAAACAGTACTTTGGTGTAGTTTTAACTTGTGTTTCAGTAATTATGCACAAGCTTGAACAGATTTTCATATGTTTCAGGGCAATCTGAATTTTTTGTTTACTGCTCATTTTTCTGTCAGGCCATTCATTGGTCTAGGTTATTGACCAATCGGAGCTCTTGGCATATTAAGGAAATTATTGTCTGTCATATAAGTTGCAAATATATTCCCCCAATTTGTCTTTGACTTTTATCTTGTAGTTTTGTTTCACCATGCAGAAATTTTTTATTTTTATGTAGTCAAATCTATCAATAGTTTCTTCTATGCCTTCTGGGTTAGTCAATTAGAAAGGCCTTCTTTGCTTTAAGATTATAAAGGAATTGCTCTATGTCATCTTCTAATATTTTCATGGTTTCATTTTGTATTTTTAAATCTTTGATCCATTGGAGGTTATCCTGGTGGACAGAAGAGCGATATTAAAGTATAAAATGGACCATGTCTTTCCTTGGCTTAAAACCCTTCAATGGTTTTCTATTGCTCTTAAGATTAAATTTCAAATTCTTAACATGGTCTATTAACTCCAGTGTGATCTGGCTCTGTTCTTTCTGTAAAATCACTATGTAACATCCTCCCTTTTGCTTTCTGGATCTCACTGGGTTTTTTTAATTCCTCAAATTAGTTATGTTTTTTCATGTCTCAGAACTTTGCATAAGCTGCTCCAGAACCAAAGTTAAATCTCTCTGTAATAAACTGTTAAATCATCCAGGGCTGCTTCTTTGTAGCCCCTATTAAGTGTAATTAATTCTTTGTGTAATTATGCATTCAATGGCTATCTTCCCTGCTAGATTATAAACTCCACGAGAATAGACACTCTAGGTGTCTTGTTCACTACTGTAGGCTCTGTTCCCAAGCATAGTGGCTGAAACACAGTAGCTTTACAAATATTTATTAAATGAATGAATAAATGAAAAATTACAGGTTTAATGAAAAATTCTTTTGATAATATCTAATTTTATTGTTTCTGATTATTAGTTTGCCAAATAACTTCTAATCTATAATTCATTCTGATGAACAATCCATATAATCAGGAAGGAAACGCTTCATGCAAATGACTGATACCAGGTATCCTATCAGACACAGATCTCCTTATGAATTAATAAACTGTATTCTGGCTTATAAACTAGCTTTTTATGAATATGGCTAGGGAGAATCAATCCCTAAACTTTAACTTCTGCTGATAGAACACAAAATTGGCCTCTAAAACAAAAACCAGGCTTAGAATTTACAACAATTTATTTCTTTGATATTATGAGTTAGAATCAGCAATAAATACCCAAGCAGGTATGTGTTAGCAGAATGTGAACCCATATCGTTCTCCTGACAAATAGATTATGAATGCATTCAAACCACCAAGTACAACTCACCTCTTGAAAGTTATGTTGAGTGAACTTGTCTGCTATCCTTAGCAACTCACGACATGAATGTGTATCAGCAAAAGCCCGAATGCCCAGGCAGTTAGAAGGATCTAATTGTCTCTTTAAGAATTCACAGCAGGCTTCCTGTATTTCTGCCAGCTGGAGGAGGCAAGCAGCTGGCAGAAGGGTCTGAACATTGCCCTCTTCCACAGTTATCTGGGAGGTATATGCAAAGTCAATCAGTAGTTCCATAGCCCTCTCATCTATGTCTCGGATCACTACTTCTGTCTGGCGGCTCTCTGCCAATTCTCCTGTAAACATAGCTCGAAAGTAGGGACTACAGGCTGACAAAATGACTCTATGGGCATATATCTTCTTAGCGCCCACGACTAGCACCACATCGCATAGCTCCCGGTGCTTTCTCAGAAGGTTAATCACTTCCAAGGTTTGTCGAGGATGCTTGTCTGAGATATAGGGCATGCGGGCAGGTTGGGGAACCCCTTCTGGCAGTTTGTTGGGGTCTCCAAGGGTGCAGCGGCTTGTTACATCCATTCCAGTCTCTCCTGGTCGAATGTTGGTACACCTACAGAACGGGGGCAGGGGAAAGAAGAGAAGATGGCAATATTATTAGAAACTCACTCCTGTAAGGGATTGAACTGACCCAGCCTCAGGAAAAAGGAGGCATCTGAAAATGTACTTTCTTATCCAGGAGATCGCTTATATAAACCGCACGGTAACCACTAAACAAACAACCAGAAGAGAACCACACATGACAAATAAAGAGAAAACCAAGAGAATGAGCATGCAGAAATACCAAATTGAATTTGCAGTCCGAAACACAAGGGACAAGAAACGAATGAAATAAGCCAGAGAGAGAAGGACAGACACTGCATGAACTCACTCATATATGGAATATAAGTGAACACATGGACAGAGAGAACTGATTGGTGGTTACCAAGGGGAAGGGGGGTGGGGGGGGCACAAGGGGTGAAGGGTTACATCCACAAGGTGACGGACAAACAAAAATGTACAACTAAAACCCCACAGTGTTATAAACTAAGACATCAATAAAAATGTTTATGAAAAAAAAAAAAAAAAGAAACTCACTCCTGCCATAAAGTGTTCATCATAAGTCAAGAGATGCGAAAACCTACAGGCAAGTAAAAGAGAGAAGTAGGCCCCCAAAGAGCTCCCTTTCTAAGAACTCTAGAACTCATGAACTTCCTTAAAGTCTCTTGAAGAATGAACAGTATGAATTCCAAGTCAGAGCACTTTCACTATGCACTCCTATAAAATAAAGGACGATTCTTTTTTCATCTCAGAAATAGACTAGACTGTCTTAGGCCACATCTTTTACAATTGCCTGCAATACATTAATACAAATTTATAAAAAACATTTGTAAATCATTCTCTCTCTGCACAAGACAGACCTATGGACTCTAATTCCTTAATCTAGTTTAACCAAAATCTTGATATTTGTTATTTTTCTAAAACACAGAAATGTTTATTTCTCATTATCACTTGGTGATATTTTAAATTTCTCTAAGGTTCAACACAAAAATCTATAAAATATAGCTCATGTTCCATGAAAAGATCAGAAGGAATATAGGCCAGGGTCCAAAAAATTAACTTTATATGTAGTACTATTTTTCTTTCATTCTAAGATGCATAGTTTTTAGTTTATACAGTCAATCACAATGGTTCTAAAGAAGTAAAAAACTAAACTAAACTGAAAAAAAAGGAAAGAAAAAAAATCACAAGCACAGGTTACAAAGAGTAGTGTGTCACTGGGATGCTATGGAGGGCCAGACATAATTCAGTGGGGATCCTTTAGTCTGTGAGAGAATCAAACTTTGTCATATTGAAGAAAACTGAGGTATTAATTATATGGATAAATACATGCTATACTATCAGTAAGAAAAACTTTGCATACATTTAATGCAATATTTACATTTGTAAAAAGTTGTTATTAAATCAACTGTGTGTCTTATGAGTGAGGAAATATAGTAAATAATTATGTAGTTAATCACATTAGTTTGTTGCTAAAAAGGGAAAGAATCAAATCAAATATTTTAGAAGCCATTCACAGGGAGAAATGAAGAAGAGAAACTACTTCCCCTGCATAAGTTGGACTAAGTCAAACCATAGATGTCTTAAAACATTTACTGCATCTTAAATTAAGATTTCTTTTCTTTTTTTTCCCCAAGTCTAACAGCTCTGACACTTGGGTACTATAGCTATTCTGTTATTATAATTTTGATATTTATTTAGAGTCTTTATACCATAAATGGCATAAAGTTTCAAAGCACAGTTAGGAATCAGATGGAGGTTGGTTGAAATCCTAGTACTGAAAATTACTGGACAAGTTACTTGTCCTTTCTAATTCCCAGTTTCTTTAGCTTTAAAATGGGTAAGTATCTACCTAAGGCAAAGATTAAAGGAAATAATGTTGATAAAAAGCTTTGAGTTCAGTGCTTGCTACCTATTAACCACTTTACATTGTAGCTATTGTAGTAACAGAACTATTACATTCCTTTCAGATAAGGTGGTTATGCTTATCCATATTAAAAATCAAATCTAAGTCAATGAGTTTCAATTAATATTTAAATGAATTCTGAATTAATGATAATTCAGCAAGTCTGGGTTGAAGTTTATTTTTACTTAGAAATCCTTTCTTCACAGTTTATGAACATTAAAGTGGTGAAGAAAAATGGCAGGTGAAATATTTATTTATTTAACAGGACTCTTAAGAGCCTCCAGACAAAGATTTTGTTAGACTAATTTGGGGCTAGAGATATTAAATCGGACAATAAGCCTCATTTGTTGAAAAGTGCTATATATGTCCAATTGCTCCTGCCAAATCAGAATCAATGAAGTTTTACTATAATTACAAAAGAAATGTGGAGATCCATACAGACATTCCTCACTTTACAAACTAACAGTTTTCTAAAAGTTTATTTTATATTGGCTGTTTGAAGGTTTGTATCTTTCTATAGTAAGAGTGCTATAAATGGGGTCTAGGTTTAGTTGTAAAATCAATTCAGTGCATCACAAGCACTAAAAAATGAAACAGAAGAAAAAATATTGGCATATATTCCATTTAGTTAAGTATGTTTCATCTGTGTGTGTGTGTATGTATACACATATAAATTCATATATATTTGTATAATTGGGTCCCTTCATAAGCTGTAGGTTATATCAAAAAAGTTTAAAAGCCACTGACATAGAGTTCTGACCTGAGTTTTGAAGTCCCAAGCCACAAGGGCCAAGAGGTATAAGGAGAAGGAAAAGAACATCTCTCATTTGTGGCCTGCTCTAAGATTTCTTGTTGCTGTTGTTTTGGTGGCTTTTGGGTATGTTGCGGGCTGGAGCTTAGGGAGCTACCTGCACATATACATTTAGGAAGTCTGTAATTTGGTCATTTCCTGCATATTTAAGTATGTGTTACGTGAACTGTGTTAAAGGACATACTGTTGAGAGGCTGTAATAATTATTTTCCTTTAAAAAGGGAAATGAACAAAAGGGGAGATCTACAAATTTCTTAAATTTGATAAACACTGCATTATAGGATCAGGGTATATATGTAAGTGTACATTTTACAGGTTGTTGTTCTCCACAAGTCTTTAAATACGAAAACTGCCCTCCCTTGCTTGGCATAATCGGTTACCCAGCTTGAAGAGTGGCGATCTAGATTTGGAACCGAATGGATCATTGGATCATCTAACATAACACCCTCTTTTGATGAAGAAACTGATTTGGCTAGGTGACTTGCTCAAAATCATGAAGCTTTCAGTAGGTCTCCTGATGCTTTTGGAGAAACCACAGCTATCTCCTGAGGTACTGTAAATATCTAATAACTGTGATTCATGTGAATGCTCCAGGGGGGAAGGGAGCTGTAGGATTATTGAACAATTCAGAATAAGATTTTGGTTTTTTTCTTATGGATTATCCAAATTTCTGTATAACTCTTTTTTAAAAGCCCAAGAAGCTACACTAAATGCAGATTTTTTTTGATCAGTCATCATAAAGAACTTCACCAGTGAACTATCAGAAGAGACAAGAAACTTGGTAAAAGAGGCCTACAAAATGAATTTCAGGTTTAAGAAAATAAGTATAACAAAACTGAACCTAAGTCTTTTCTAGCTAAAAATAACTGGGATGGTCTAGAAATTTTCAGAATTATCTTTAAATATTTCTAAAATATAGTCAAGGGTTTATTACCTTTTAAAAAGTTATTCCAGATAATATATAAGAGAAGCAAATTTATACCTTATATTCATATTTCATACGTAGAAATTCAGATGCTAACTTACTAGGTAAATGCCACAAACTTAAATTATTGACAAATAATTAGAACTAAGATACTTGGATTTTCATAATCATCACACTGTATCTATCAACATGCAGAGAAAAGAGAATCTATGCCTCTCATTTAAGATGGTAATTATCCTTTTAACAAATATTTACTAATTGCGTATAATTTACAAAGTATTTTGTTTTGAACTGAGAAAAATTAAAGGAATATAAAGAGGCAATCAGGGAACCTAATTATCTAGAAGGGGAGATACATGAATAACTGGAAGGAGGGCAACTAGGATAAAAAGTATGGTTCAGAAAGACAAAATCTGTAAAGTACTGTTTATACTGGAAAGATCCTAGATCTGACTGGCATGAGCTGTCAGGTTACTACATGGGTGTGTATTTCATTGTGAAGTAGGAAGATCACATTGGGTTTTCCCGGAGCTTTGGTGAAATATCCTCAAACCCATGCTCCAGGTCATTATATTTCTGTTTCTGATTCTATACTCACTAAGCAGTCTTCTAATAAATAATTATTCCACAGGCATCATGTTATTTAACAGGGGGGTAGATGACTCCAGTGTTCTGATCACTGGGTTTTAAGCCAGCCTCATGTGTGTCTCAGAAACTAATCATCTATGACTATATTGAGATAGTCTAACATCTGGCCTGCAAGGGACAGTTTCACTTTACCACCCTCAAAGCTGTAGCACCAATAAGAACTACAGTAGCATAACAAAGCACTAGTGTTGAAAGAGTCCCTTGGGGAGGAGAGGAGAATCTAAAGGACATTTTGGGAAGAAGAAACTGCATTTACATTACAAAGGCATAACCTGAAAACAAAGAACATGGTTCTTCCTTTCTCTAATAGCAACCTGTTTGTGTGTGTGTGTGTGTGAGGAAGACTGGCCCTGAGCTAACATCTGTGCCCATCTTCCTCTATTTTGTATATGGGACTCCACTACAGCATGACCTGATGAGCAGTGCGTAGGTCTGTGCCCAGGATCCGAACCAGAGAACTCCAGGCAGCTGAAGTGGAGCACACATCTGTGCCCATCTTCCTCTATTTTGTATATGGGATGCCACCACAGCATGACCTGATGAGCAGTGCGTAGGTCCACGCCCAGGATCTGAACCCCAGAACTCCAGGCAGCACTCAGTGGAGCAGCTGAGCCCACAAATAAAATCAAACAAAACAAGAAGGATCCACATTTACCAAAATGTCAATAAATCTAAAAAATTCTGTAAAGCAGGCATCAGATATTATATATGGAATCAGTTTAAGAAATTAATTGCTACATTTGGATCTCTACATATAATGAAGAAAAAAATTGCTATTAAAAAATTTCAATTATTGTTCTTTTACATTCTGGGGAAAAGAGCAGCATTTATTTCAGAGACAGATGGTGCTCTTAAGAAAACATGTATTTAGGCCTTTCAGTTATAAAAGGCAAGGTGGGGGCTCCTTGGGATGATAAAGACCATGAAAAGTGTTCTGTTTGCAGTAGTTTTTGGCTTGTTTTGTTTTGAAATTGAATTTGAATATCATTAGGAGGTCTTGTACTCTTAGTTCACCACAGTCCCCACCACTCTCTGTCTTACATGAAGCTGTGCTATACATTTATATGAACTACTTAAAGATATATGAGGATTTTGTTTTTTAACCACTTTTTCTAGAGGTATCAGGATTGTAACAAAGAGAACTAAACTGCTCAGAATAATAAAGTAATAGTAATTTAGAAGGGAGAAAGTTTTAGGGGGAGAAAGGGAGAATTGTAACAGAAGAGAAAAGAAAGAGGGACTGATAAAAAATCGTGGCAGGTTGTGATCTAAGGAGAGAGAGAGTCAGTGAGAAAATGATGAATGGCCAAAAAACCTTATGACCTCCTCCTATCCCTAAACTTTCAGTAAAAACCTGAGGTATTCAATGGCAGTGGTGAATGGAAGTGAAGAAAGAGACAACGAGTATGAAGTATTTCTGGAAAGAAGCTTGGCTGTGAAAAGAAGAGACATACAGTACTGTGTCTGCTTAAGAGGGGAAAGACTGGAAAAAGATTATATACTGATGCAAGGAACCAGGAGGGAGAAGTTTAAAAATATAAGTAAAGAGGGAGAGAATAAATGATGGAGCAAGATTCTTGAAGAGTGGGACTACAGAACCAAAATACAGAGGAATGGATCTTAGACAAAAGGAAGAAGGGCTCACCATAAGAGATCAGAGGAAGAGAGTGGGAGGGAAGATAATGTGGAAACAGATACATTTATCTCAAGGTAAGGAGGCATCAGGAGCTTCCGGAAGTTCATACCTGATGGTCTCTATTTTTTCGGTGAAGTTGGGAGTTGGGGGAGCAGGTCATTTTCTGCCAGTGAGTGGAGTGGTAACAGGATCACGAGAAGAATAAGTGAGGATGTGAAATAGCTGCTGTGAGGAATGAGTAAGCATTGACTAGAGACTCACAGAAATATTGTTGGATAACACTGTTGGCCCAAATGATATTAAAGACTGAATATAGTAGCATGAATTCCCTGTGGCTGGTTTTATCCAGCAATCAACAGCCCAAATCAGAAGATATAAATGCCTGCATTAATCTAGAGTTGGGAAATGCCACAGACAAACTAGAGAGTTGAGTGATGGCCAGAAAACGGTTGAAGCAATTGCAGAAGTGAACTGTGTGAAAACAGAAGGGGCAAAGGCATGCTGATTCTGACTACGTCAAAGAACTGATAGAGTGGGCGTTCGAGAGGTTGTGGTCAGAAAACAAGTTATGAGGACTTATGATTTCAGAAAGAGAAGTTTTCTGAGTGACAGTAGGAATGAATTGCTGAAGTGAGTGAAGGTGAAAGTCACAAGAATTTAGGAAGTCAAGGAAATGCAGGCTAGGTAAATGGATGGGTCATTCCCATGAATACTGATCTCTCCTAAAATGATAGTGAGGGGGAATAATGAAATCATGTGCATGTAGAAAGCATAAACCAAAGAAGAAATCAAATATCTTAAATCTTCACGTTTACCAAAGGAATGTTACAATTTTTGGCACTTCCCTAAGTATATAACATTTCCACCCACCCGAAATATGGGCGTCAAATTTCAGGGCTATCATGTCACACATTCCTTATATCTTCT
The DNA here is from genome assembly GCA_031878705.1 of Tapirus indicus. NCBI lineage: Eukaryota > Metazoa > Chordata > Mammalia > Perissodactyla > Tapiridae > Tapirus > Tapirus indicus. The sequence continues at coordinate 85,424,443 of CM062922.1, forward strand.
ACTCCAAAAGTAATACTCTTAACTGAAGAAAGAGTCACTTTCTGTAAGTGGCTAAGTTGAAATCAAGCACAATAAAAAGTTTAGAAAACATAGTCTTTGCTTCGAAAGCATTTATAATCAAGTTTTATCTCTTAATCCAAAGATCTGCAGAATCTTTCCTTAGCCTGGAATTGTGCTCCCTATCTAAATGAACATCTCTCCTTTTATACTTCAAAAATTTTGTTTTAATTTGGAAATTAATAGCCTGCTCTTAAAAAAAAGATTCAGCTGAAATGACCGTCATTCAAAGTCGTAAACACACTTGAATAGAGAGAGCTAAAGGTCTGAGTACACAAATCCTTAAAACGGAAATAACATCTCCAAGTGCCAGTTCTGCTTATTAGAAGGGCACCCACTAGGCACTACATTCCATACCTGATTCCATACCAGAAAGCCAGGCTGTTAACTTCTTAATCTGTAAATAGGTCATGAATCCTTCAGCCCCAAGACATCTCATCATTCCTTATTGTATAAAATGAGTGTCAGCATTGAGTGCCTTGGCCCAGCAATCAAAGCAAGATGAAGGAGGAAGGGCAAATGGCCATGCAAGCAAGCTGGTCTCCCTTTATGTCAGGATAGCAAAAGCCTTCCTAGGATACCTATCAGCAACTTCCACTGACATCTCATTGGCAGCACTGTGTCACACAGCCTTCCCCAAATGCAAAGAATATGAAGATATCAAGCATAATATTTAATTTTCTTGTGTCTATATAGTAGAGGGAGAAAAAGGAGAGGTATTGAGCAAGCCAACCTACAGTGCATGCCACACCAAGGAACAGCCAGATCAAGCAGGTATATCTTATACTACTATTTTTAAGCATACCTTTTAGACTGACTAGAATAAATAAGAAATTCTGAAGATATGATATCTGAATGGGATTTTTTTGTCTTTTGAAGTTGAACTCAAGGAGAAGCACATCTGATCTTCACCATGAGTGAAAATTATCAATAAAAACTCTAGATACAATTAAATAAAACAAGACCCAAAGAACCTAAAGCTTCTTACCCATTTTAGAATCTTTACTTTAAGGCTCCACCCATAAACATCCCTAGTGCTCCCTAAGGTTCTCTTTGGCATTCGCCTTTTCTGTTCTACCCTCATTCACAGTTCTGCATACTGATGACTCACAATTTTTTTTATCTCCAGCCCAAACCGCTCTTCTGCCCCAGATCCACATTCCAATTACATGCTGGCTATCTCTACCTGGGTGTTTCCTAGACATAATAATTTTAAAGTGTAAGAAAGAGAATCTACTCTTGGCTTACTGAAACCTGTTCTTCTTCCCGTATTTTTGATCTCATCATGGCAGCACCTAGTTTGCCAAGCTGAAATCTTTGGAGTCATTTATATCATTACTTCTTCATTCTATATCCACCAAATCCTTTTAATTTTACTATTAAACAAATACTCAATTCCATCCTCTTCTCTCAATCTACCATAGATCTACTTCAGGTCCTTATCAGCTTTCATCGAAACTACCACAATTCCTTTAAACTAGTTTCTTTGCTATCATTTCTTCCCCTTTTCTAGTACACACCCTATCTTCCTAAATTTCAGCCCAAAGAACAAATCTGATTTGTATAACAATGTCCACTGGCTCTTAAATACCTAAAGGCTAAAGCCAAATTCTTTCCCATGGCTGTAGCCTCATTTCCCATATTTTCCCCCTGGTTTCCCCTTCTTATTCCGCCACATTCTCTACATTCCAGATATACTTACCATTCCACACGTTATACACTTCCAGGTCTTGGTATCTTTTTTTTTTTTATTTTTTGGCACAGCTGTTGCTTCTGTTTCTGGTGTCTTTTATTATCCGTCTTCTTCATATTTTTATCCTTTAAAGTACATTCTTTACTTTAAAGCAAATTCCCATCCTTTCTGGAAGATCCAGCTCAAATATCACTATCTCTATGAAACTTTTCTCATCTCCTCAGAGCAGAGGTTCCTTCCTCTGTGTTTACATCTCTATTAAAATCCTGTTCCTGTTTTATTATGGTGTCTGTTTACATGTCTTTCCATCATTTCATCTGTATATATGCAGTGCACAGGCACTGAACAAGTACTATATGAATGTTTGATGAGTAAATAAACCAATTTCTAATAAAATCAGGCTCAGTTTCCTGTTTATATATTTAAAGAAAGATAGAAGAATTACATTGCAAATGTTTAAGGGTCTCTAAACGAAATAAATGATTAAAAATAGTATCTTGGGAAACAGGCACATTGTTCATGAGACTGTACAATGGTATAATCTCTGAGGGGAATCTGTCAATATCTACCAAAATTTTAAAATGAACACAGTCTTTGGGCAATTTCACATATATAAATTTATTCTATACTTACACATTTGGGCAAAAACCACCTACAAGGATATTTGTTGCAGAACTGGTTGTAGCAGCAAAACATCTGAAATGACTTAAATGTCTCTCAAAAGGACTGGTTAACTATGGGACCTACAAACAATGGAATACTATGTAACTATTACAAAGAATAAGGTGGGTCTATACGTATTTGTTACAATCTACAAGATAATTTGTGAAGTGAAAAAAGAAAGATACAGGAAAATGTGCATGATATGCTGACATTAGTGTTTTTTAAAAAGGGGGAGATATTCCATATATGCTTGTATTTGCATTATAAGGTCTGTGAAAGAATGCATAAGAAATTGTTTACAGTGGTTCCTTTGGAGAGGAAAACTGGGAGCTGGGGTCAGCATTGGGAGACTTACTTTTCATTGACTATCCTACTTTATCTTTAAATTTTGTATCATGTACACATAATAGCTAGTTAAATGAATGCAATGAAGCTTTACTAATAAAATGCCAATCAATTTCATAAAACTTTATAATTAAGTGTTAGAATACCTTTAACTACAATTTTCAATCTATTCTTGTTCATAGTTTTTTATCTTTTTTTTTTTGCAGAGGAAAAGTGTGCAGATACCATTTAGTCATTCAAACAATTATTCAGTGATCATTAGGTGCCAGGGATGCAAAGATATAGAAGACATATGAGACTCAAAGAGCTCACACTCTAGTAGGGAGAATGAACATGTATTCAAATAATCTCGATATAAAGAGTTATTTCTCATTCAAAGCTTTTCCAATAGCAGCCAAGTATAAACCCAACATTACTTTCCAGAGATTGCCTTCTAGGTTGCAGCAGCAAGAATCACAGGCCAACAAGGAAAGGGCAGGGAAGTGTGACTATGACTTAATGTAGGCAGCACGTAAAAATAAAACCAGAAAGCAATGGGTAGGCCAGGCTCTGGCCAGGTGATGGTGATGAAGAAAGAGCGGTAACCTAACAATTAATGGCACCAAAATTCTCCAACATGATTTTGAATAACCGGTAGTATTACATAATAAAGCAAGAAAAGAAAAAAGGGTAGGTATGAGTGATTAGTGAATATTTTATATAGAAATTACCGACAAATCAAAAACATTCCCATGCTGTGCCTTCTCTTTCTAAAAAACAATATGCTCTTATTTTAGCAATTACAGAAGATATGACATTTATGCCAGCTGAGGATGAAAAGCAATCAGTGGTTTTTTGCAATCATTAAAAGTTGAAGTGATGAAGCATTTAATATATGTATTGTTAACTTCACGTATTTTCAGCCAAATATTATTCCTACTGTAGAGTAAGATGTAAATAAGATAATAGCATTTGTTACATCCAAAACATCTTTTCATCTGGAGATATAAAGCACTTCCAAGCATTCATTAATTTCCAATATCCTGGTCAGATACATTAGAGGAGTAAACTGGGGCACAGAGAAGGTGAATAGCTCGAGGTCAATTAAAAAATCAATAACAGATCTGGAAAAAGACATATATTCTGGTTCTTGCTTTTGGTTCTAAGTTACAAGTCATACTCCCATCATAAAATGTTTCTTTTCTTAAAAGGGTCAGCCAGAGCTGTTTATCTTTGATGTTGATTAACAGATGATTAAATTCAGTTCAATAAATGTAAAATGAGTTTAAAAAATTAAGAAGTAAAACTGGGCTGATTTTGTTTCAATAATAATTCTAGTCCTATTTGTTAGAACAGATTGAGAAAAAGCATTACTAAATTCAAGGATTGGGAGGGCCTATAATTGTCTATATTTTCCCACACATTGTTCTATTTTTCTATGTACTTATGTCCAATACTTTTTAGTCCTTGAACAATCTTCTCTGCAATGCAGCTATTTTAATTAACAGAACAAATGTACTATTGAACATCAGTGAAATAATCAAAACCATAATTAGACATTCAGTACAGTGTATTATAATCATTATTCTTATATGGCAACAGAACCCTCTATATTCTATAAGGAATTGAAAACTATAATAAATCCATATAGTATCATAGTATACTCAGTGATTATTACAAAAAATTACCAAGGAAAATTTAAACGTTGCTACATAAAATTCATAGCACTCTGTATAAATTTAAGTTCTATATTTTACTCTATTAAAAAGGCTATTAATTCCTGATATTACTTTTGATTTATTTTAGAACAGTTCCAAGCAGAATTTGGTAAGATTTGAAACCTTTTCTTAAAAAAATTTTAAATGAAGCCGTGAGTTATTACAGGCTGAATTTCAGTCAGTGAAACGGAATATTTTCTTCCTAAACGCCTACCTGCGCATTGGCTTTCCTTCCATGCACCATGAAAAGTACCCTTCACCAGACTCTAAAGCCGAACCTAAGACAAGAGAAAAGCAGTAACTTAATAAAAACTATTTCTGATCTTTCCAGTAACAATCTCTATATAATCATTTCGTTCAGTGATAAAGAATTTTATATCCTATTATACCACAGGCCTTTTGCAGATGCACAATCATAACTTTTACCTAGTACCTTTAAGATGACTATCCTGATTCTAAATGCTAAAACGATTGTATGTGAGGGTGAGTAAAGGGCGCTAAACGGTCCTGATTGTTGGGTTAATCTTGTCTCTCCTCAAAACGTGCTTGGAGACAATTAACTTTGACTTCACTATCGAGTATACCTACAGAGCATTCACCAGATACCCACAGCGGTACTAACAAGATAGATCGGACAGGGAACATGCTGGTTTAACAACGAATCTGAAAGCTGTTAACTTGTCCCGAAGGGACAGAAGCAGGAGGAGGCATGTGCCTTTAAAAACAAACAACTCCGCTTCCGACAGCCAGGGAGCTCGAACAGGGCGGAGAAACTAAAGCTGCAGAGTAACATTCTCTTTATAAGCCCTTCCCTCGGTCCCTGAAACAATGTCCACCACCCACTTGGCAAGATCTCGCTAGGTCCCGAGGGTGAAATGGGACGCACAGCACCCATTTCCTTTCCCCGAATTCCAGCCCCTGTCTACGGAAGCTGTCCAGGGTGCGGAACGCCAGCGTCCCCCGGCAGAGGAGCCCAGCCCCTTCCCTGGTTCCGGGGTAGGGCTGTCAGCCAGCTAGAGCTCCGCAAGGCCCAGTCCCAGGGCCCGACAGCCCCTTCTCGTCGCCGACTGACAGGCGGCGGGCAAAGCTCGGCCCCTACCCTACCGGCAGCTCGGTAACTTGGGACCACAGATTTGCAAAGAGAGCCTAGGGTGCTGTCCGCTGTCCCGTGCTCCACCGCGGCTAACTTACCGGCTCTGACACTCCTCCTCTGCCGCAGCCTCCTCCGCCTGCCACCTCCTCTCTGCCTCCTCTGCCGCCGCTAGCGCAAGCAGGATGCCGCTCCTCAAGCTATTTCCTCCCCATCTCTTGCTCCTCTTCAGCAGCAGGAAGTGATCCTGTTCCTAAATCGTTCCCCCGGAACTCACATATCCCGCCAAGAGGTTCCGGTGCGGCTCAGACAGTGGCCGCGCCCTTTGCTGGAGGTTCGGGTAATCTCAGACTGCCTGTTCGCGTATCCAGTTCGTTGTATCCCAAGGGTGACCACTTTGCGAGCTCACCCCTGAACCGGCAGTATTTGAATACTGAAGCCTGCTCCTTTCTTCGTTTTCCCCAGCAGAAGGCAATAGAAAGATGGGAGTAGTCACGGAATTTTGATTTATTTGTAGCCGGTGGGTCTCCAGTTGGCACAATCTTGTCCCTAATTGTGGATTGAATGATTGACGCATGCATACATGGGGTCGACATATATCTATTAGGCCCCTACTATGTGCAAGCTCCTGAGGATACATAGCCAAATCAGAAATAGATCCAACCTTCCAGATTTCCCACAGTTTAGCTTTTGTGGGGGATCAGAATTGGCCACCTCAAGGTGTCTCTCTCTCTACCTTGCTCTGAAGGAGGCTTTGACCTTCACCCCCTCCAACTCTCTAAAGGGATATGGGATGGGCCTTCACCTTGGATTACTTTGGGTATTGGTAGACTGGGAGGGTCTTTGCTACACCCATTCCTACCAGAGTTCTGTTTACCATACATTTACATTTGTAAGGGAAATCTCCATTTGTAAAGGTATCGCCTTCTCTGTACTGGGAAGAGGGGTGGATGACCTCATCTCTAGAAACTTGTCAGTGTGGAAGGTGAGGCCTTAAATCTGCATAATCTTACTGTGCTTCTCTTGTAATCCCTTGTGGCTGACACTCCCAACTCCCCCCAAAATCATTTGTCTACATAAGAGGAGAATCTCTACTGTTTTGTCAAGAAACACTCCCTGGTCTCTCCCATGTATACATGTTTTATAAAGCTTTGTTTGATTTTTCTCCTGCTGTTTGGCCTCATGTCAATTTAATTTGTAGCCCAGCCAGAAAGGACCCAGAGTGGGTAGAGAATGCTCTTTCTCCCCATCACGTTCAAGACATCAGGGTTTTATCCAGGATTCTAAGGCTATGCCAGCTTGCCCTTTCACTTAGTATTCACCACCGGACACTTCACCAAACACTTCCGGGAACTCACTTTAGTACTGGGGGGATAAATTCCTTTTCAATTTGTCCTTTTCCCCATTTTCCTATGGCACACAGCCACCTGATTTTTACCATATATTTAAAAAACAAACAAGTGATAGGGTAGGGGATACAGTTTCAGTAATATCAGTGAAAGACTATTGCTGGTTTCCCGGTGACTATCTAGGCTAAGGATGAACTTAACCAGATTTTCTTTACCTGTTCTTCACATGGGATCTACATAGGTGTGTCCAGTTTCTGAAAGGGAAAGATTACCTTTTGTTAATTAGCTTATAGTGGGAAATGCATGACTTCTAGATCCAGACACCCATAGTTTCCAATCCTAGTCCTGTGACTGACTGGCTTTGTGATCTTGGTCAAATTTCTTAATCTCTTAAGCATTAGTTTCCTTTATGTAAGAGGGAAATAATACCATTTTTATGAAATTTTTTGAGAAGTAAATTATAATGAAGATCATGTTGTGTGCCTGCCACTTAGTAGGCACTCAACAAATGGTCAGTTTTCTCACCTCCTCCTGTCCTACTTATTTAAATGGACTCACTTATTAATTGAACACTTATTGTGTGCCAAATACTACACCAGGCTTTGGAAATACAGTTGTGAATGAGACAGACAACATCCTGAAGCTCTAGCGATCATTTATGTGGTTATGGTGGTTGACTTTCTAATATCTTTTTCATTCTGAATAATTGTTCTAAACCATCTCCAAGCAAATGATCCAATATGACTAATGGGAAGTCAGAGGAAATCTAATGGGGACTGTGGGGAAAGATTCCTAGTATTTTTAGAAGACATGCAAGAAGAGATAGCATCTTTTCCCTCTAGCCATTATTGTGTCTGGTTGTGACATCTAGAACCACTGCAACCATTTTGCAACCATGAGGGAAGCCAGAGGAGAATGAAGCCAGACAATAAGGATGGTAGACCAGAGAGACTGAAAGAATTTGGGTCCTTGAACGTCATTTTTAAAATACTCATTCTCTCTCACCAAGAGACTTCTCTATTGCTGGACTTCTAGTTATGTGAGATAATAAATCTCATATTTTTAAGTGAGTTTGGGGTTTCTATTACCTGCAGCCAGAAGTATACTAATTCATATAAAAGGACATAGACAATAAACAAGTAAACAAATAAGCAAAATGATTTCAATGGTAAATACTATCTAGGAAGGAGATAAACAGGGTGATGTTACAGAGAGTAGCTAGTTGGGGAAAGGAGAAGCTACTTTAAGTAGCATGATCTGGGAAGTGCTCTCTGAAAAGATGGGTTGGGACCTGAAAGGTTTCCACCAATCCAGGTGGAAAGCTGGGAGAAGAGTGTTTCAGGTAGGGTGAATAGCAAGGGGAAAGGACCTGAGGCGTAAATAAGCTTATCCTGTTGAAGGAGCATAAAAAAGGGTCACTGTGGCTAGAAATAATAGTATGAGATATGAGATAAGAGAAACAGCCAAGAGCAAGACCATATATTGTCTTGCAGGCTATTGTAAGAAGTTCAGATTTTATTTTAAATTCTATGGGGAGGCTCTATATAAATGGAGATATTTCAGCTCAATTTAGGTTTTACAGTTGAGTCCAAATGCAAAACCTTTGAAAATTAAAAGATAAGAAAGAAGAAAATGTGGATGTTCCATATTAACTATAGGGACAATCACATGTGGGAAAGAATACAGATCAATATTTCCACAAATAGGCTTGCTAAGGTTGGTGGAAAATGAGGGCTGATTTTATTTTATTAAATTGGGGACTTTAATAAAGAAATTTTTCCTTGGTAGAATTCAGTCATACAATCAATTAACAATTATCCAACAGTGGCTGCCTTCCATATCTAATCAGTTGGCCCAGTGTGTGAGTGACTTATAAAGGGACCAAATGGAAGCACCAAGATGCTCTCAGTTCTTACTTTCTCATCTGAGAAGTGAAGGTAGACTTCAGAAGCAAAGAAATGAGATGAAAAAAACCAGACAGAGGTAAGTTTTGAGTTGAGGATAGGAAATCCTAGGGATTTTTACAAGGTCAGGATGGGTGTGTGATTGGTTTTAGGTAGATTTAATTTAAGTTCATGACCTAGCAATCATGAACTTGGATATCTTGTGCAAGCAACTAACCAAAATTGTGCTTTTATAACCTCCTCTGTACAATGGAGAAAACGTTACAATATATTCATAGTGCTATCAAAAGAATTAGATGACAATCACCACAAATTATAGAAAAATAGCTGTTGCCTTTACTGACATACTCTAATCTTAAAAACAAAAACACCAGGAGAGTAACATTATCCCCACTCTATAGATGAGGATGCTGAAGCACATAGTGTTAAGCGACTAGCTTAAGATTCTGCAGCTAGTTAGCTTTAAACTAGTAAGTGTTAAAGTCTAGATTTAAAATAAAATCAATCTAATGCCACTACCCCTCAACTTAAAATTTAAAAAATTTATCACCATGAATTGTAGGAGAAGCTTCTAGACAGCAAAGGAAACCATCAACAAAATGAAAAGGCAATTTACTGAATGGGAGAAAATATTTGCAACACATACATCTGATAAGGGGTTAATATCCAAAATATATAAAGAACTCAGACAACTCAAGAGCAAAAAAATCTCCCAAAGAATTTGATTAAAAAATGGGCAGAAGATCTGAATACACATTTTTTTTCCCAAAGAAAAGACCTACAGAAGGCCAACAGGTACATAGAAAGATCCTCAACATCCCTAATCCTCAGGGAAATGCAAATCAAAACCACAATGAGATATCACCTCACATGTTTTAGAATGGCTATTCTCAAAAAGACAAGAAATAACAAGTGTTGATAAGGATGTAGAAAAAAGAGAACCTTTGTTCACTGTTGGTGGGACTGTAAATTGGTGCAGCCACTATGGAAAATAGTATGGAGGTCCCTCAAAAAATTAAAAGTAGAAATACCATATGACCCAGCAACTCCACTTCTGGATATTTATCTGAAGAAAATGAAAACACTAACTGGAAAACATATATGCACTCCTATGTTCATTGCAGCATTATTTACAAAAGCCAAGATATGGAAACAACCTAAGTGTTTATCAGTGGATGGATGGATAAAGAAAATGTGGTATATATACAATGGAATATTATTCAGCCATAAAAAGAATAAAATTTTGCCATTTGCAACAACATGGATAGACCTTGAGGGCATTATGCTAAGTGAAATAAGTCAGAGAGAGACAAATATCATATAATATCACTTATGTGTGGAATCTAAACAAACAAAACAAGCTCATAGATACAAAAACAGATTAGTGGTTGCCAGAGGTGGGGGGTGGGGGGTGGGCAACATGGATAAAGTGGGTCAAAAGGTGCAAACTTCCAGTTATAAAATAAATAAGTCATGGGGATGTGATGTACAGCATGGTGACTATAGTTAATAATACTGTATTGCATATTGGAAAGTTGCTAAGAGAGTAGAACTTAAAAAAGTTCTCATCCCAAGAAAAAAAATTTTTTAACTATATATGGTGACAGATGTTAACTAGCATTATTGTGGTGATCATTTTGCAATATATACAAATATCAAATCATTATGTTGTACACCTGAAGCTAATATAATGTTATATATCAATTATACCTCAATAGGAAAAAAAAGACCACAAAAAATCACTTTTAGAAATTAAGTAGAGCAAATCTTAAATAAAATAGTATTTCTTTTGTCTTTAAAAATATATATGAATTGTAGACAAATATGTTATTTTGAATGGCTCTGTATGTGATTTGTTTGAATTATGCTCTTTGAAAACTATAATCTAATTATATTCCAACCTTGCTTAAAATATAATATAGACTCTCAGTTATCTACAGGATAAAATTTGGATCCATAATTAAAATTAAGGCCTATCAAAATCTACAAGACTAGTCAGTACTAGTTTCAGAGGTTCTAAACCTGAGTTCTGTGTATTATTGACTGCAGTATACTATGAGCCCTCTGCATTTAGATGTGAAGGTATGTGTATGTGATTGCCTCCAGAATCCCATTGCTTTCATTATGGAGAAAGTGACCTAAATTAGTTTAAAATCTCAAATCTCTTCCCTGCCTCTACTAACACTCCAGTCATATGATAAATAAAGCATTAAGAAGGAAAAGCAAGTTATTTCACAAAATGGGATTCTTTTATGGTATAAAAGCAATCTAACATTTAAACAACAGTAATCACCTATGAATGGGTACCATTTAAACTAATTACTAGTGGCTTATGAGATAGTAGGAAATTCAAGTCCATGCAAATGGAGGCTTCTGCGTTTACTTCAGACTTTAGAGCTATTCCCAGATGTGAAGAAATGGAAGAATGAAAGACAAAAAGCACACTTCTAAACATGCTGTGAACGTATCACTGAAGGAAAACATAGGAAATCCCTTAAATGAGTTCTAGTCAGATACTAGGTTCTTAAAACTGCAGATTCAGAGCAAGAGTGAGAAATTCTCCGCTAAGGATGGCTACAGATCTGAGTTTTTCATGGTGTCTTAATACATCTAATTACAGTCATGCCCTGCATAATGACATTTTGGTCAGTGATGGACTGCATATATGATGGTGGTCCCATAAGATTATAATGGAGCTGAAAAATTTCTGTCACCTAGTGACATCATAACATCATAGTGCAATGCATTACTCTTGTGTTTGTGGGGATGCTAGTGTAAACAAACCTACTGTACTGCCAGTCATATAAAAGTATAGCACATACAATTATGTACAGTACATGATACTTGATAATGATAATAAATGACTATGTTACTGGTTTACTTATTTACTATCCTATACTTTTTATCATTATTTTAGAGTGTACTCTTTCCACTTATATAAAAAAACGTTTAGGGCCCAGCCCTGGGGTGTAGTGGTTAAGTTCAGTGCACTCCGCTTTGGTGGCCGGGTTTCACAGGTTCAGATTCCAGGTGTGGACCTACACCACTCATCAGCCATGCTGTGGCAGTGTCCCGCATACAAAATAGAGGAAGATTGGCACAGATGTTAGCTCAGGGCTAATCTTCCTCAAGGAAAAAAAAGAGGAAGATTGGCAGTGGATGTTAGCTCAGGGTGAATCTTCCTCACACACACAAAAAGTTTACTGTAAAACAGTATGCTGTCTTATGCCGGCAGCAGCCTGATACATCTCATGTTTACTGAGTCTCTTGATTGCATTATTTTCTCTTGTGCTTGATTTAATCTTGTGTTGTTTTGTTCATCATGGCCCCTAACTGTACAAACTGTTAATGTTGCCAGTAATAGGCCACATCAAGTGATTGACCTGGAAATGAAATTAAAAATGATTAAGGACTATGAAGGTGGAAAATCAGTGATGATTACAGCTCACCAGTCAGGCATGTCCCATTCCACTACAGCTACAATCTTGAAGAACAAGACCAAATTGATGGAAGCTGTTAAAGGATTTGTTTCTTTGAAGGCAATGATATTAACAAAAATTTGAAAGGGGCCTATTTCAGACACGGAGAAACTTCTAATGACCCGACTGAAGACCAGGCACAGAAGAGTATCCCTTTCAGCATGATGATGATCATGGCCAAAGCAAAAAGTTTGTTTGAGATGTTGAAAGAAAAGACTAGACCCAACTGTGATGTTGAATATACTGCTAACTCTGGGTGTTTTAAATGATTAAGCATCATTATTCATTACATAATGTGAAAGTGGGTGGTGAATTTGTGAGTGCCATGTGAAGGCAGCTAAAGAATTTTTGGAAACTCTAGATAAGGTTGTGGAGAAAAATTACTTGCCAGAGCAAATATTCAATACGGAAGAAACCTCCCTATTCTGGAAACAGATGCCTGAAAGAACTTTCATCCATAAGCAAGCCAAGTCAATGCCAGGTCTCAAGGCTTTTAAGGACAGGATAACATCTTACTTGGCAGTGTTGCAGGCTACAAATTGAAACCCTTTGTGATCTGGCACAGTGAGAATACCAGGGCCTTCAAGCATATCAAAAAACACACACTGCCAAGAACAATAAGAAGTCATGGATGACCCAGATCCTCTTCTAAGATGCCCTCCTGAATTGCTATGCCAGTGAAATGGAGAAGTACTGTTTGGAGAATAACATATCTTTCAAGATTTTGCTTATTGTTGATAATGCTCTAGGACATCCTTCTTTTATTGGTGATCTTCATCCCAACATCAAAGCAGTGTTTCTTCCTTATATATATGTGAAATAATGTTATTTCACAGTAGACTTTAGTAAAGATGTTAACTATAAACCCTAAAGCAACCACAAAAAACCCCAACAAGACAAAGAGGTATAGCTAATAATCCAACAAAGGAGATAAAATGGAATCATAAAATATACTAAAATATACATACCTAAAATATATATATATACCTAAACTATAGCTAAAAGAAGTTAAGAAAAAAAAAAGGAAAAAGTGAATGAAGAATGAATGGGACAATTACAAAACAAATAGCAAGATGGTGGATTTAAAACCCTACCATATCAATATTACAGTAAATATAAGTAGGCTAAACTCTCCAGTTAAAAAGTAGAGATGAGGGGCCGGCTCGGTGGTCCAGCAGTTTAGTTTGCGCTTTGGCAGCCCAGGGTTTGTGGGTTTGGATCCTGGGCACCCACTGATGCACTGCTTGTCAGCCATGCCTTGGCGGCATCCCATATAACAGTAGAGGAAGATGGGCACAGATGTCAGCCCAGGGCCAGTCTTCCTCAGCAAAAAAGAGGAGGATTGACAACGGATGTTAGCTCAGGGCTGGTCTTCCTCACACACACACAAAAAAAGTAGAGATGATCAGATTGGATTAAAAAAAAGCAAGACAACTATATGTTGCCTACAAGAAACTTACTTTAAATATAAAAATATATAAAGACTATTATAATAAACACACTATACCCATCATCTAGTTTAAGAAATAAAATGTCACAACTACAATTGAAACCCCCTATACACACTTCCTTGATGCCTTATCTTCCTTTCATCACAAGCTAAACATCATTCCAAAGCCAAAGCTATTGCTTTATAATCCCTGTGCATTTTCTTTGTATTTATATTTACTACATATATGTAGTGTCTGTGTGTGCAGATATGTTCTTGAACTTTACATAAATGACATCAAAGTGTATCTATTCTCCTGCAATTTGCTTTTATCACTCCACGTTATGTTTGTTAAGATTTACCCCTGTTGATCAATGAAGGTCCAATTTAGTGATTCATAAAATGTGGTCCTGGACCATTTGGGAAATGCAAATCAGCACCACTTGGGAGATGCAAATTCTTGAACCCCACCACTGACCTGAATCAGAAACTCTGGAGGTGAGGCCTGAAAATCTGTGTTTTAACAAGTCTTACAGGTGATTATAATGCATGCTAAAGCTTGAGAACCATTAAACTAATTTATTTATTTTCACTGCTATATAGTATTCCATTGTATGAATATACCACAGATTTTTAAAAATCCATTATCCTGCAGATGGATATTTTGACTGTTTCCAGTTTTCCCTATTACAATGCTACAATGTAAATTCTTGCATATGCCCCCTTTGTGTACACCTGTAAGAGTTTCTCTAGGATATGAAGTTGGAGTAAAATTGCTATCTTCAAATTTGCTAGCACTGGCCAAATTGCTCTCTAAAGTGGTTGTTCTGTCTTACAACAACAACAACAACTACTACTACTACTACTACTACTGCAACTACTACTACTAGAAAATACTAACACAACATGTACTGCATGCCAGACATTGTTTTAACTGCTTTTTTAATATTAACCCATCAATACTCACACTAGTCCTCTTGAGGTTGGGGCTCAATGATGATTATTATCATCATTCCAATTTTACAGATAGCACCAAGATGTTAACTAACTTTTCCAAAGTCAAATTGAGCCAAAGAGGCAGAGCCAGGACTTGAAATTATGCAAAATGGCTCTCAAGTCTGTGCTCTCAGCCACAGTCTGTGCCTCTCCTGCTAGCAGTGCAGAAGGGTTCTTGTTGGTCTATATTATCATTATGCTTGGTGTTTCCCAACTTTAAATTTGTTTTGCCAATTTGATGGGTATAAAATGGTAATTCACTGTGGTTTAGATGTACATTTCTCTGATTAGTAGTGCAGTCAAGGCATCTTTTAATATGTGTAGCTGGCGTTCAGGTGTCTCCTCTATAAATTGCATGTTGTAAAAAAACATCTTCAAAGTGACCCTTGGCCTCTTCCATAAGGTGAGAAAATGATAACCAGGAAGGTATAAAAATGTTAAGGAAGGCTGCTAGCCACTGACAGAACTGTTAAACCCTTGGCAGGATAAGAGCAGTCCCTCTATTTTTGTAAAGCTATGATTCATTCTCCAACCCACTGCAATCTGGTTTGTGCTTCTGCTAATTCTATTTCTCTTTAAAGTGGAACAGTTCAATGTAAATCAACCCTTTCTATATATGTCAAGGCCTAAAGAACTCCATTTACAAACACGAACACAATAAACCTGGCATTTGCAACAACTAGAGGATTTTTGTCACCCCCAGTAGGACTATGCCCTTGGGGAGGCTGCATTTCTAGTTGAAAATATTCCTAAAACAGATTTTACCTGGATTGGGTGTGAGGCACTAGCAATAGCTAAAGAACTCATCAGGGGTTGCTGAATTTACCTTATAGTCTTTCAATTAGAAATTACATCTCATTTGCCATATATTAAATATCGTGCTTAGACCCAAGGTTTAGCAGTAAACAAGACCTACAGGGTTCATTGCTTTATGGAATTTTCATTCTCAAAGAGACAGACATTCTAAAATTAAACCATGAATTACACAACTAATTTTTAAATTATAATTGGGATAATTGTCTGAAAGAGACCTACAGTAGGCTAGAGAAGATATATAGTAGGGAGCCCAGACCTAGAGGGTAAGGGGAGGTGTGGTAGGCAGCCTCTAAGATGGCCTCTGTCTTAGTTCAGGCTGCCATAACAAAATACCACAGACTGGGTGGCTGAAACAATAGAAATGTATTTCTTACAGTTCTGGAGGCTTGGAAGTTCAAGATCAAGGTGCCAGCTGATTTGGTTTCTGGTGAGAATCCTCTTCCTGGCTTGTAGATGGCTGCCTTTGCACTGCGTCCTCACTGGGCAGAGAGAGAGATAAAGGAGGGGTGGGGGGAGAAGGAAGAGGAGAAGGAAGGGAGAGAGGGAGAGAGCTGCTCTCTGGTGTCTCTTCTTATAAGGACATTAATTCTGTTGGATTAGGGGACTATCCTTATTACCTTATTTAGCTTTAATTACCTCCTTATAGGCCCTATCTCCAAATACAGCCACATTGAAAGTTAGAGCTTCAACATATGAATGGGGGTGGGGGACACACACACAATTCAGTCCATAGTAGTTCCCAATGTTCTCAACCCCATGGTATTTGCGCCCTTGTGTAATTCCTTTCTTTGAGCATGGGCTTCACCTCGTAACTAACAAATAAAATATGGTAAAAGTGATGGAATGTTACTTCCAAGAGTAGTCTACAAAAGCACTATTGTTTCTGTTGTGGATGTCATCTCCCACTCGCTTGTTCTGAGGGAAGTCAGCTGCCATATTGTGAGGTGCCCTATGGAGAGGTCCTCTTGGCAAGGAACTGAGAGAGGCCTCTGGCCAATAGTCAGTGAGGAACTGAAGCACCCAATCCAATAGTCCATGATGAACTGAGTCCTGCCATCAGCAGTAAGAGTGAGCTTGGAAGCTCCTTTCCCAGTTGAGTCTTCAGATGAGATTGCAGTCTTTGCCTATAGCTTAACTGCAATGTCATGAGAGACCTTGAGGCAGAAGCATCCGGCTAAGCTGTGCCTGGATTCCTGATCCACAAAAATTGCGAGATAATAAATATTTGCTTTTTTAGTCACTAAATTTTGGGTAACATGTTATGCAGCAACAGATATCTAACACAAAAGATTTTCTTGAGGGAGTGACTCTTAGGTAGGAGTATGGTGGATGATGGGAGTTACTAGGTAGCAGAATTGGAAGGGAGGGAGGAGTGTTCTAGGCAAACACACTAAAGCCAGAGGGGCAGGGACCGCTTGGCAAGAATGCACTGGAGAGAGTGGCATGGGACAATGCTGTAAAATGGGAAAGGGCTTTGGAAAGTTCAGGAACAGAGTAGTAGGAGTGAGCACAAATCAGACCATGACAGAGCATTTTCCTAGATCCTTAGATGCATCCTTAGAATTATAGGGTGGTAGAGTGGAGAGCACTATGGTGGAGCCAGGAGACCTAAGTCCCAGGGCTAACTCTGTGATCTCTGTGACCTCAAGCAATCACTTGGTCATTCTGGTCCTTGGTTTTCTCATCTGTAAGATGAAATCTGAATCCCTTACAAGTTTCAGTTAAGAGTTATTAGTTATATGAAACCTATATGAGGAAAACTATAAGATACTCCTGGAAGAAACAAAAGTAGGCTTGAGCAGAATGAAAGACATCCCATATTATTGGATGAGAAGACTCAATTTCATAAAGATGACAGTACTCTATAAGTTAACTTATAAATTTAATGCAATCCAAGTAAAATCAACATCAGAGTTTTGACAGAGCTAGACAAGTTGATTATAAAGTTCATATGGAAGAATAGACAACCAGAAAGCCTAAAAATAGAAGCAGCAAAGGGGAGGGCTAACCCTAACAGATACTATTAAAACATGTTCTAAAACCTCTATAATTAAAACTGTGGTTTTGGTGTATGAACAGACAAATGCAGCAGGGTAGGAAATCCAGAAATAGACCAAAGAACACATGGAAATTTAGTATGTGATAAAGGTGATACCTCCAATCAGTGGGGAATATATGGACTGTTGCATAAATGATGCTGATACAACTATGGAAAAAGATAAAATTGGATCCATTCCATATAAGGATTTGGACTCCACTGCAGTCTCAACAATGGCCTCTGAAGACCCTATGAGAAGCTGTGAAGCTGGGTTGGCACCTCAGAGTTGTCACAAGTTGGGGCAAAGAGGGTTGGGTCTTTATACCCCATAACAAAATGTATCAGAAGTCTAAAAGCAAATAATGAAAGCATAAAAATAGTACAAGAAAACATGGATGAGTTTCTTTATTAAGAGTGGAGAAAAACTTTCCTGACTATGACTCAAAATCTAGAAGCAAAAAGATTGATAAATTTGACTGCATTAAAAATTTTCTATGGGAAGAATATTACTAATGACGTAAAAAAAATGACAATTAGGAAAAAAGTATTTGCAATATACATCACCAAAGATTTATAATATAATATATACATGGATCCCCAAAATGGAAAAAAACCAAATAATATAGATAATTGGGTAAAATATATGAACAGGCAGTTCACAGAAAAAGAAATGGCCCTTAAACATTTGCAAATATGTTCAGTCTTGCTCGTAATAAGATAAATGCAAATTATAGCTATAATAAGACCTATTAGATAGGCAAAAGTCCAAAATTGGACAACCCGCTTTGTTGACACGACTCTGGAGGCATTCTCATTCATGGCTGGTGTATGTGTGCAAAGTGATAAAACTTCTGTGTAGAGGGATTTGGCAAGATTTAGCAAAATTACATTTGCATTTACCTTCTGACCCAGCAATTTCACTATTGCAAGGATACACTTGAGGAAATTAAAAAAAGTTATGCACAGAAATTAAAAAAAGTTATTCACTGCAGGACTCTGTAAGGGCAAAAGAATGGAAAAAACCCCAAAGCATCTCAATAGGGCACTGATTGAATAAACAATGGGATGTCCACATAATGAGGATTATGCAGCTATAAAAAGAAATGAGGACAATCTTTGAATGCTTACACGGCAGGCTTTTCAGGATATATTGTTAAGTGACAAAAACTAAGTAAACAGTGTTTATAGCAAGCTAACTTTATTTAAGAAGGGGGTAGAAATATAATGTGTGTGTATATATGTATATGTGTATTTACCTACATTTTTAAAAAAACAATGGGAAGATAAACTGAGAATTAATAAAAATGTTATCTAGAGGGGAAAGGAGGGCACAGAGTAGAGAGGTAATAGAAGCCAGATTTCTCTGAAAGTATTGAATTTTTAATTTTTATTTATTAAATGTCCTTAATAATTAAAAAATTCATTTAAGCAAAATCAATTTTTATTTAAATAAATTTTATGTTATTATTTACTTAACATTTATTTTTTATTTTAACAAAATTAAAGGGATTTTATTTAAAAGTCTTTAACAATTTTAAAATAAATTTTAATCAAAAGAGAAAAAAAGGAATGCCTAAATATTGAAAAACAAATGGACCTAATTGCATGTCAAACTGGTGGCATATGAATCCTGTAATGTGCCAACCAGACATCCTTTGGGAATGAGGGACATAATCCACCACTAGAAATGCTGTTGACAGAGACAGCTCAGCTGACAGCCTTTGGTTGAAGAGAGCAGCCTGCCCAAGGTCTCATTCCCTTCCTGGGGTAGCCTGAAGCCAGTGACTGGTTGATGCAGGGGTACAAAGGCAGAGCTCCCTTGCCCCACCTTGGGACAATTCTGAAGGGCCATCCCAACTTCAGAGCACCCCAGAGGGTCTGCCTAGGCCTTTGTTGAGATTACATTGCAGACCAACTTCTCCCTCTGCCCTGTTTCCTTACCTTTCTTTCCAGGTGTTGATCCCAAGAGCACTCTCTAATAAATTTCCTGCACGCTAAACTCCATCTCAGAATGTGCTTTCTAGGGACCCCAACTATGGCAGTTGGTGCCAGGAATGCCAAGAGTGGTTCAAGAAGCAGTCACTAAGATGGGATTTTTGGTGTTGGGTCACCTCCTGCCAGGCTAGCAAAGAGGATATCATCACTAGTGGTAGCAACAGTACAGATAGTCACTGACACAATTGCAGTGCAACTGTTAAAACTTTCATTATTCACAATATGTATATTCTGGTAGGAGAAAACACTCTAGTGGGTGCAATGTATCAGGTGTTAGAGATATACAGAAGAAATATGGGTAGGTTGTTGCTAAGTTCATTTGATGCTATCTAATGAAAAACAGAGTGATTAATTGGCTATAAAAAATTAAGCATAAAAGCCAAGGATTTCCTAGGTAACAAATACAGAGACTCATCTTCTGCAACTGGAGAGCAGGAAAAGCCGAGGACCAGGTCCAGGACTTATTCATAAGAGCAACAGAGCCTCAAAGAAGATTAAACTCTCAATATCGGCAAGTCTGCTATGCCAAGAACGGAATGCTAGTTGGGAAAGAATGGGGCCTTGACATATGGAATGGGGACATGTGGGTTCATGCATCCCCAAATCTTTAATTCCCAAAGATCCCTGAACCCTCTGAGCCAAAGAAGTAGCCCCCTCCACCCTAGGGCTAGTGTTCTTCTCCTGCCACAGGACAACACAAGCCCTTTTAGAATCAGCCCTACCTTCCCTTGGCTAGGCTTACCACTAGGCTAATAACTAGAATTAAGTCACTAAGTAACCTGGCTGGAGATATGCTGGGCCTGATAATGAAGGAAAGGGACTATACCCCAAGGAGCTCAGGATCTGGGTGAGTACACATGGGACTGAATTCTGAGGGTGCTGGATCCAGGAGGATAGAATACAAAGTTGAATATGGGAGATTTAATTAATTTGGAAGCACTCTCCTGGGATATAGGATTTAAGAACCTGGCAAGGATCTCAGAGATGGTGCAAACATGCTGCTAGAAGGGCTTCATAATCATGGAAAGTGACGGCCCATGCTAAATGAGGTAAAGATGGAAGGCAGTGGAACAAGGGATTAAAAAGTTCAAAGAAGTGAGCATGCTAGAGTGGATGTACTATATAAACCTGGAAAACCGACCAGGCAATTATATTCCATGGGAGGGACCAGAGAATACACCATTTACCAAAGGAAGGTACTGCTGAGAGGGGTACCTGGAACCACTAAACTCAGTAGTAACTCTCCTCTGTAGACCAGATTGATGGTAGGAGATGCCGATACAGAACTGGGCTCACTGATTGCAACGGGGAGGTTAGGATGGCCCCACCTCCCCCCCACAATAGAGGCCAGGTGACATAACTTAATCATCAGAAGCCAGGTAAAAGCAATTATTACAATGAGTGGCAAGATCAAAGTGTAAGGAGAGGATCTACAGGAGTTACAGAGACCTTGGTCTCCAGCCCCTCCAGAGTTTGAGCTGATACTGCATGGCCTAAGGCCCCACCATAAATCTCCTCGTTGTTAGCATAGATTATGTAGCATGGCCCAAGGCCCCCAGCTAAACAAAGACAGGCAGGACATTCCAAGGATTTAGAGATTACCTCCCAGAAACTGGGGAAAAGGGCCAACTTTTCTTTGGACAAAGTTAATCCTTTACTGTTCATTTTCTCACCAGCACTTTTCATCTGCATGAACCTCTATCCTTCTGTCATACATACTTCAGATCAAGCTGGGTGCCTGAGCATTGCTGGAGAAAATCACTCGACTGTGCAGGATGGGTTCACTTCAAATTCATGGTCTTCAACCTCAACCACCTCTTCAATGCCATCAAAGTTCTCGCTTGTTTTGCCAAATCTTCATGCTATTCTCAAGCGCCTCACTTATCCCTTCCTCCCTCACTTTAAGCATCCTCAGTTCAAGGCCATCAAGCTTGGTTTTCTTTAACTTCCAATTCCATAGTCTAGAAAAGTTATCTGTATCCATGCCACCGTGGCCTTGTTCACTTCAGTATTAGAGGACCAAGAGAAGTTCCTCCTGTTTGAGGCCAACGCGCCCATCTACACCTTAATCCTTTACCGTCCAGTTTCCTTTAGGATCTTACTTCATCAGTCACCTCCTTTCTTAGTCTTCTCTTTCTACTAGTTCCTTGCTATCATCCTGTAGATATGCTCAGGCTTCTGTGATCCTCTCCCTGCCAAGACATCTCCCTTGATACCTTGTTTTCCTTTAACTTCTGAGCAATCTCTTTCCTCCACATCTTTTTTTTTTTGGTATTTTTTCCCAGCTTTATTGAGATATAATGGACATATAACATTGTGCAAGCTTAAAATATGTATTTTTTTATTAGGTGAAATAACTTCTACAGTAAAACAGAGTTCTTAGTTTTCTCCTTGCCTCTACTTTTCACTTCTCATTATTATTTTAAAAATTCATCATGAACTATTTCTAACTCTACAGTAAAGTACAAAGAACAAGAACACACCTGATACTCTGATTTAATAGATGTGAACATTTCTTCAGATGTACTTTAGATCTGTTTGAAAGTAAATAAAACCTTATATATACAGTTGAAGGCTGAATTTGTACCCCTCAATCCCATTTGCTCCCCCCTCCTCTGGTGATACCCATTATTCTGAAGTTGGTGGGTGTGTCCTTCATCCACCAACTCTGTTCTTTCCTCCACATTTTATTCAAACTTCTCAAAAGAATAGTGTATACTCACTGCCACCACTTCCTCATTGCCAATTATAGTTGTTAAATCAATTGCCCTGATGTTATATCTGACAAATACCAAAATTAAGTTACATTAAAAATAAAGATATTTCCAGCATTTAGAGTCTTAAAAAAGCTTTTTATTCTAGCTTCTTCAAAGCTAGAATATTCTGTACTTAGTGGTTCTACTTCCTGACCTTTCTCATTCACTCCTCAGTCCACTGCAATCTTGATTTTGCCTGCTACACTTCCCTAAAACGGATCCCACAAAGCTTACTCCTCAGGACCAAATTTCATTGTCATTTTTCTCAGGTTTTTTGGAAACTATTTCCTTGGTTTCTATGTTGTCACACTCACCTGGGTCTGTTCATTCTCTGATCATATCTTCCTCTGCCGACTCCTTAAATGTAGTTGTTTCTCAGGGCTCTGCCCTCAGCCCTCTATTCTTTTATTCACTCACTTTAGATGACTTCATCCTCTTTGAAGGTTTTCGATAACATTTTACATGCCGATGACTCCCGAATCTATATTTATATCCCAGTCTTGTCTACTGAGCTTTAGATTCAAATATATGTTGGCTGGAGGCACACTGCTATCTCTACCTCCACTTGTCTGAGACTGAACTAATCATCCTGATTCTAACCCTGCTCTTCTTCAAAATCTCTCCTAATAAGGAAACCACGAGCCACCTGGTCACCCAAAGTAGAAAGCTGGGAGTCACTCTTGCCTTCTCTTTGTGCCTGCAGTCTTGTCCCTCTCCAAACTATTCTTCACGTTGCTGTCTGACCTTTTCCAATCCCTCTAACCACATCTCTTGCCTCTCTCCCAACCACATATTCTCCTGCTATTGTAATCTACTTAGGTACTCACTAATGTACTTTGCTATTTATTTTGTGCCTTCATGGCTTTTTACAAATTTCTTTTGGAATGCCTTCTTTCACTCCTTTGCCTGTTGAATTTCTAGGTACCTTTTGATTTGGGATTTTCACTCTGCCATCCTCTATCATATTATTTATTATCCCAAGCTTTGGGTCATCTTATAAGTATTCCTAATAGAGCTACATGTAAGTCATGGATACAAAGATGTTGAAATGGAGAGGATGACAGAACACTAGGGCATCCTACTAGAAAACTGCCTCCAGGTTAACATTGATTCACTAACAAATAATATTCAAGCACAGGTGTTCACAAGCACAGTGAAACACCTAACTGCAATATTATCCATCCCAAATTTCATGTATTTACCCTTAGGGATAGCATGTTTCTAAAATAAAGTCATACTATATTTCCCCCTGCCATATTATGAGGCACTGATGTTATAAGTAACAGAAATCCAACCCTTTTTCGGATTAATTAAAAAAAAGTAATTTATTGACTTACATAATTGAAAGAGAAGGACAAAAAACGGTTTCAGGCATGTCTAGTGGCTCCAGGGCTCAACTGATGGTATCAGGATTCAATCTCATGTTTATTTCTTGGCTCTTTCATTGCTCTGTCAAGCTCTCTCTACATGGTGGCAAGATGGCTACTGGCAACTCAGGTTGACCTCCTCTTCTCATCAACCCCTGCTGAAAAAAGAATGCCTCTTTAATTACTGCTCTGGCAACAATTCAGGATTAGCTTTGATTATACTGATCTGTGTTCCTGATCTGTTTTTACCTGACTCAATCACTGGGGCCCAGGGCGTAGAAAACACTGCTTGGCTAGGACTTGATTTGGAGTGGGACCGGCCCCACCCAAACCACATGGGCTGAGAGTGTACCAAAAGGGTTCCCTCCTAGAAAACCGGGTGCTGTAACCAGAAGAGGCAGGCAAAAACAATGGATGTTCAGTACCTCCTCCTCCTCTTCTCAACCATGGAGATTAGCTATATGTGGAAATGGTTTTTTAGTCACACACCAGGTGTGGTGTTAACAATATCTAATTACTGTCAAAAGAATCGCTCAAGATAGATTATTTTGAAATTAAATTACCATTTTGGACAGGCATCGTCTAATATTTAATTAGTTTATAGTTAACCAGTGGCAATCCTGTGGTGACTTAAACCAGACTGACCAAGGTTCAAATCCCAGTTCAGCCCTTTCCTAGCTGTGTGGTCTTTGGTAGTTGATTCAACTTTGCTGAGCATCAGTTTCAAGAATACTAATACCACCTTCACAGAGTTGCTATGAGGAATAGAGATTATTTATATGAATCACTGAGCATAGTACTCAGCATATAATAGGCCTTCAGTCAATGATATATAATTATTAATATAGCACATTAAGTTACCTTGGAGTAACTTTCTCAACTAGTTTGTTATTTCATCAGAAATTAACATTGTATAAAGAACATGATTCCTTGTCTATAAACTATGGAATTCAAGAACTATAATAATAACGAAAATAATTTCATTTCTATTTAGAGGCCCCATTCTCCTAGAGTGGAAAAAATCACTTTTGATCAATTTGGAAACCTCTCCCTTACTATAATTTTCTGGAGCTGACCTAATTTCTGGGGGCTTGAATAGTGCTTATCTCATCTGCTCCTTAAGTCATTTGTATGCCAGGCCTTCACTGTTTTATCTGGACCTCCATCGTGAGTGCCCACAGGTTGTTGCTGAGATGTCTCTTGGCACATCCATTTGGCCCCTTCAGATCCAATGGCTCTTTTCAGTACTATCATGACAAGCTTGGGGTGGGGATGGGAGTTAGAGGGGATCAGGGGAGTCTATCTGCTGCATCTGGGCCACACTCGGGACAGGAATCTCCTTCATAAAGCTGTTTCTAACCCAGTCTGCCTAAATGAATCACGCAGTTGTTTCTGACATGGAGTTAAGCAGAGAACAGAGCCCCTTTGCTTTTAGGTTTCTCAGCCCTATTTAGTGTCTTGCCGCCCTTTCTAGCACTCAGAACACTAAAAATAATCTTTAAGGACTCTATTTAATTTTCAGTTATTTAATTCTATTTAAGACTCAAGAAACAGTTGTATTTGGGAATTCTTCACATTCAATGAAGATTAATTAAAAACAGAATCATGCACAATCATGCATCATAAGTCATCTTCCATCCAGATGTTTAAAAAAACCCCCCAAACCAAAGACTATGGAAAAGAGACCATATTAAAAGTGAAATACCTAAAATGTCTTGCTCTTCTACCAACTTCAGCAGGAAATGAGTGTTCAGAAGAGCACATGTCTGTTTGGTGATTGCAGGAGCAAGCCAGCAGCTGACAAAGTTTCTAGACTATTGTTCCTGTCTATAATGTCAAACTCTGAAATTTTGACTACCACAACTTATTTGAATAATAAAATTCTAATGATTACAGTTTTAAAAATTTTCAGATTTATTCTTGCATTCCAGCTGTTCCGATCTATGATAGTGATATTTTTCTTGGGCCATAGGCCAAATGTTCATTTTAAAATTAGGCTATTCAGCCTTCAGCTCAAATGTTCAGAGCTCCTCTAAAATATTACCTCCCCCATAAAGATTTCCTTGTAGAAATAGGAAAGAAATGAACGTTTTCCTTCACACTTGTCTTCAGTACAAAAGCTTCCCGGTCTTCGCTCTGTGATGGATGTGAATGTTTACATAATTTCTGGGTAAGCTTAGACTTTCTCTGCTGGTTTCCTTCGATGCCCCTGTCCCACCTCCAGCCCCTGCCCCCTTCTTAAAAGTCGTCTATTTTGCATCGTAAATTACGGAATCATGAGAGAGATGGTTTCCAAGCTCCCTCCGCGCCTGCCATAGTTGGCACATGTGAGGTCTCAGGAAACGCTACTTGTTGGTGACAGTGACCCTAAACCATAGCAGAAAGATCCCCAGTAGACTAGAAAATTAAGCAAGCTGTGTCATAATTATAATATTTCGTAGTTTTAGAATGCATTTAATTCATTTGGTTTTATCTATCACTCAAACATAAGAGATGGGCCGGCAACCAATGTACATACCTTATTTTTAAATTTTATTTTTCAAAGTGTAAAATAAATATAAACCATATCACAAAAAAATTACAAAAAAAACCCGCACGCCACCCTCCGAACACAGAGATTTTAATCATTTTGACGAATCCCTCCCTGTCTTTCCGCTCTCGCTTCCCGCACCTTGCAACCTTGACCTTCGCGCGCAGCCGGAACCGCAGCGCTTGGGGCGGCGCTCCCGCGCGCGGGTGCGCCGTCGCCATGGTAACCGCGGAAGCCGGAGGCCTGCGGAGCGGTGAGTCCCGGGGTCCCCGGGGTCCCCGGGTCGAGGGCGGTGTGGGCGCTCCGGATAGGGGTGAGGGTTGGGGGGCATCTCCCCGCCAGCCTGCTCGGCAGGAGCTGGAGGGGCATGGGCTTCCACCGCGGCCGCCTCAGGCTTTGCCTTTGCCCTGAGCTTTGCGTGGCGGGCGCCCGGCGGACATCCTCAGGGGATCCCCGGAGGTCCCTCGGGGCTTCGGCCGAGAGACGAACTTTGGTGTCCAGAAGTGCCGGTGCCCCCTCCACCGGACCTCCTGGGTCGCGCGGCTGGGCTGCTTCTCTCTGTATCCTCTTCCTCAGGCCTTCCCTTTGTTTAAGCCTGGGGACCCAGGGATGCCCTTGGGGACCTTCTCCTTGAACTGGGACTTAGAATCCTCAAGGGACTACATTTTTTTTGAAGAAAAAATTCAATTGGCTTAAAAGGCCGTTAAGATCTATTCCTCTACCACATCTTCCCGCTGCCTTGTCTGTCTCCTGGTCATTTGTTTATGCTGCTCTCATTACCTGGATTGCCCTTTTCTCCTCCTTTTAGACGCCTACTCTTCAATACTGAAGTGTCACCTCTTCTAGGAAGCCTTTCCCGGACCTTCCCACTTCGAGTCTTATTTAGATGTCCATCCTCTTTACTCTCAAAGCACTCTTTGCTCATCACCGTTATCTGCCGTATCTTGCTCTGTCATTGCTGATTTACTTGTGTCTTCCGCACTAGACTTTAAAGCCCAATGGGGTAGGGACCGTGACCAATGTGATTTTCTATTATTAGTGCCTTAGTCTCAAAAGAGTTCACTGTTTATAGTTAAGAGGAAACGTTCATAGACTTTTCTCACACTAATTCAATAAGGCAGAGCAGGTGCTATTCTTATTTCACAAATGAGGAGAGTGAGTTCAGAAAAGTCGTATTATAAATACATACCAGAATCAGGACCTAAAGCATGGGCCTTCTCACAGTCCACTATGCCTTCTTCCTTTCCTCTCCCCTCTCCATGCCCATATTCTGTATGAACTTTTGGTTATGTGTAGTGGGGTTGCAACTTTGATTCATGTTATAACTTTTATGGGCAAAGAAAGTGTAATTTATTTTTGTCTATCACTGATCTGGTTTCATGAGCCTTCACTCGTTGATTATTAGGAAAAAATAATCAGAATGTCCAATTGGTTTTAAAGTTTAGCTCAGTCTGTAATTGGCTTCTTTGGCTGATGTTTGATTTCTCTTATACAAAAATGTTTAGGTTCTCAGATAACTTATCCCCTGTTTCTTTCCTTGAGATGGTGTCCTGGTATGTGGATGCATGTGGATGGCTCACAAGATCCATGGGGAGGTATCTGGGGTCCCTTTGCCATGTCTGAGCTCATGTGCCTTGTGAACAGGTCTCTCCTGGTTTGGTCAGAACTCAGTAGCCCTCCCTGGCTCACTCAGTTGCCCTGAGCTGTTGCTGTGACTGCCCTTCTGACCTTGCTGGGGTGGTTTGCTCCCAGCTCTCCCTCCCTACAGAGCTTCCTCACCCTGCTGTAGCAACCAGGCGTGGAGTGCAAGTCCCCACAGGCAGACTCTTTGCTACTTCTAGGTCTCATATATGTCCTAAAGCAGTGGTCCTCAAACTTTTTGGTCTTAAGACTCTTCCACTCTTAAAAATTGTTGATCCCAAAGAACTTTCCTTTATGTGGGTTATATCTATGTATACAGTAACTATTATAAATATAGTAAGAATTAGAAATTAAAACTGAGAATTTGAAAAATGTTTATTAATTCTTTTAACAATAACAATAATAAACCTATTATATGTTAAACATAAATTACATATTTCCCATGGAAAATAACTATTTTCTAAAACAAAAATATTAGTGAGAAGGTTGAGGTAAATTTTCTCAATATATAGAATATTGATATATATTGATACAGAAAGGAAAGCCAATATTATTATGATCATCCTATTAGTACTTATATTCACAGTAAAAGTACTTTAAAATATTCTAAAGCTTCTATGTTATAAGAAGAAAAAAACCATAACAAATAGAATTCTTTGCTCTGTCTTCAAAAAGACAGAATATGATGAAAGACAGAATCAGCAATAGACCACCAAACACATGACAGGAGAGTTTACTTTTATTCTCCTAATTGGATAATGTGGTTTTGTTTTTGTTTTTTTTTTTTGGTGAGGAAGATTAGCCCTGAGCTAACATCAGTTGCCAATCCTCCTCTTTTTATTGAGGAAGATTGGTCCTGGGCTAACATCCATGCCCATCTTCCTCTACTTTATGTGTGGGATGCCGCCACAGCGTGGCTTGATGAGCGGTGCGCAGGTCCACACCCAGGATCCAAACCTGCGAACCCAGGGCTGCCAAAGCAGAGCACGCAAACTTAACCACTACACCACTGGGCCAGCCCCTGGATAATGTCTTTTAAAGTCAGGCCTAAGGATAAATGCCTGGGAAGACTTCATTTTTTCCTTTTATTTCAGAAAGGCTGATCCCAGTTCAGTCTAGATTTGGACTGGAACAATCTCAAGGTTTGACTAAAGACTCTAGTGGCTTGAGGGCTAGTCCTTCCTAGTCCAGAGGTTCTCAAAGTGCAGTCTCAGGAATCCCTGGGGATTCCTAGACATTTTCAGGGAGTCTGCCAGTCGAACTATCTTCATGTTAATTCTTAGATGTTATTTACCTTTGTACTCTCCTTCTCTCACATGTTACAGTGGTTTTCCAGAGGCTACATGACACGTAATATGACATCACACATCATCACAGTGAATGCAGAAGCAATTGTGAGAATCCACCTGTCTTCTATTAAGCTAGACATTAATGAGACTTGCAAAAATGTAATATAATTCTATCCTTCTTATCAATTTTTTCTTTGTAAAATATAGCTATTTTTCATAAGCTTGTTTATATATATATAATTTTTTGCTGAGTAAGATTAGCCCTGAGCTAACATCTGTTGCCAATCTTCCTCTTTTTTTTTTCCTTTTTCTGCTTGAGGAAGATTAGTCCTGAGCTAACATCTGTGCCAGTCTTCCTCCATTTTATATGTGGGTTGCCACCACAATATGGCTGATGAGTGGTGTAGGTCCGCACCTGGGATCTGAACCCGTGAACCTGGGCCGCTGAAGTGGAGCACGCCAAACCTAACCGCTATGCCACAGTGCTGGCCCCCATAAGCTATATTTTTTATGTTAACATGTAATTGTTTTAAGATGAATTAATAAATATTTTAAACATTTCTCAGTTTTAATTTCCAATTGGTAAATATTGATAGATAAAATCCATATAAACAAAAACTTTGGGGATTTTCAATTTTTAAGAGTGTCAAGAGCCTTGAGGTCAGAGAATTTCAGAACTGCTTCCCTAATGGTGCTATTTCTGGGCTGATGTGGAAATTAAGCTCCATTCAAGGGTCTATCAAGGGTAGCTTTGAGTACTTTCTCCTGAATCCTATTTCCAGATTTGATCTAGTTTTATCTCCAAATCTCTGAATTAATCTGGGATCAGACTGATCTCTAGATGCAGAATAATCTGTCTATAATCAAGTGTTTGGTGGTGGTAGGGTCAAAAATCATTTACTTAGACCCTACATAGGAAAACTGTGTATTAAAGAAAAGAAATAGCATTACCATCTTTTGTTTCATGGATACTTTTGCTGGAAGATGGATGATGTAATGATGATGGTAGGTTCTGCTTACTGAGTGCTCACCATGTGCCTGGCACATGCATTATCTTAATTTATTTTAATTCTCAGAACAATCATATAATCTAGGTTCTAGTGTTATTCCTATAAGAGATTAGATAAATTGCTTAGTATTATGCAGCTAATAAGTTGCAGGGTTGGATTGTGAACTCAGGTCTTTCTGACTCCAAAACCCATTGGTCTTGGCTGTGAAGTAAAGCAGTGGGAATTGCAAGCCTGTCGTTAAAAGTTACCGAACACATACATGTCAAGAATTGTAGTAAGTCTGAAAGTGACATGAGAGAAACATAAGGCTTGATCCTTGCCCCCATCTAGTTTACAATCTAATTGTTGAGTAGATGTCTTATATACTTGAAACAAATAGGAAATAATATAATGCCATATTTGGTAAGTTGTATGGTATAGACTATATGTAATGGCCTTTGAAGTTCAGAAGAGGGAGAGGCTCAGGGGCATTCTAGAGTAGGGTCAAGGAAAGTTTAAGGAATAAGGTAGGTTTATAGCTTGGCCTAAAGAGGATTTGGTTAGTAGGAATGGAGGGGAAAAAAAAGCTATTCTAGGCCTAGTAGCAAGAATATGTATGAAATACAGATAGGATTTTCTCAGTATCTTCAAAGTCTGGTGTCTGGGCCCCTGCTAGGCCAGTGTGTCTTGCCTCTGTTCTCCAGGGTTTGAATATGCATATCTTTAGCAGAAATGTTCCAGAATATTGCAACAATATTAATAGGGTGACAACATAAAATAATTTATTGTGTAGTAGTAATGAACACTTTTGAGAGTGAAAGAGGATGCTATTAAAAATTACACCAGGGGAACAGATGTAACTGGAACTGTCCTGGGTACATTGGAACATATGTCACCCAAGTTGTTAACCATAAACACGTGCTGTCTAACTTCTGTTAGATTATCTCCTGTTGATTTCCTGGTTATAGTCTCCATAGTGGTTACTCAAGACTAACGTTCTTTCACATTGTGGTTGCATCCCATTAGTGGGTCATGAAATGAACTTAGTGGGTGGCACCCAGCCTTAAAAAACAGAATGGGAATAAAAGCATCAGTATATTATATGTAGTAAGGATAAGTGGTATTTTGCTTAATTATATATAGGCAAATATATCCATATATGCAATGTATCCCAGACAAAAGTATCCATTACTACTGAACAATAAATTATTTGGTCACCCTATTAATAGAGGTTATATATATTTACATGTAGAATTAAAACAAGCTATCATAAACTAATATATTCTATATACTATAATATAATATATAATACAATATATATAATATATAAAATAATATATATGTATTTGAACAGGACTTCCACCTCGTGGTCTAAATTAGCTGTGCAAGCTCCAACCATCATGCTTGCAATACAGTGAGAAGGAATTATACTTTCCTATACTACATATCTACTTACATTTTATTGTTTACTATTTGGACATATGGCCACACTATGTTGCAAGAGAGACAGAGAAATAGTTTTATTCCAATACAAATATTGGTTTAAAAGAGTGTGGTTAAAAGAGAAGAGAATGGGATTTTATTCCTAACGATGGGGAGATTAGATTTTGGGGAAGACAGCTGTGTCTGAGTACTGTATTGGGGCCCACCTGATCATCGGGAGGCTGGAAATGAGCAGGAACCAAGGGAGCTCTGGAGGGTCAGATCACAAACATCACAGCCTGTTCTCATAGCAGGAATTTTGATCGGTGCACTGCTGCTGTCATTTCCAATGAATGACCTTCAACTAACCTTATGTCCTTGTGTCCCTTGTTCAAGAGTCAAGATCTTGGTCACTTATATGTGGAAGTGAAAAAAAACGAACTCATAGATACAGAGAATGGTTTGGTGGTTGCCAGAGGCAAGGTTGGGGGAATGGGCAAAAAGGTGAAGGTGGTCAAGAGGTACAAACTTCCAGTTATAGGATAAATACATTCTGGGGATGTACTGTACAGTATGGTGACTATAGATAACAATACTGTATTGAATTAAATACAATACTGTATTATATTTGAAAGTTGCTAAGAGATTAGATCTTAAAGAGTTCTCATCCCAAGAAAAAAAATTTTTTGTAACTACATGAGGTGATGCATGTTAACCTAACTTATTGTATTAAGCATTTTGCAATATATACATATATCAAATCATTATGTTGTACACCTTAAACTAATACAATGTTATATGTCGATAAAAAAATGATGCAGTGATTAACAACAACAAAAAGAGTCAAGATCCTGGACTGAGCAGCTGATTGGTTGAGCCCAACTTACATGCCTGCCACCAATGTGTTGAGAAGGAGGGAAGGAGGATCTCGCCTCTCTGGCTTTTATAGTGGGAAATCAGCTTTATTCTCCGTTACAAGTATTCTTTAAGATGGAGATTGGGATTCTTTAAAGAAGTGTGTGTGTGTGTGTGTGTGTGTGTGTGTGTGTGTGTGTGTGTTGGGAGGGTGGGGAGTTGGATGCCAGGCACTCAAAAGGATTACAAGTTTCCTCTATATTTATTCTGTAAAATGAAGGAATTGAATGAAACAATCTCAAAGATAAGATTTGGACCAAATCTTATGGTGGAGTCATGGTTGATTGGCTAACTCATCTCTCGTCTGTTCTCAACCCTATCTACTTTGTTTGCTTCCTTTATAGAGGCAGGAAAATCCAGAAACTTGCTTTTTTTTTTTTTTTTTCCGTTGCTTCTTTTAAATATAGGGGCACAATCTGGCCTTTGAGATATAACTGGAAGTTGGGGCTTGTTAGTAAAGATTTTATTTTGCTTTCCTCTTAAAAGGGATGGATGCCACTAGTGTCCTCTGGGGGGATTCTCCGTTTTTCCTGCCATGAATCTGGATGCAATGCTAGGAATTATGACAGCCATCTTGTCACCATGAGTCAATAGTCATGATGATGAAAATCTTACACACTGTGATGGAATAGAAAGAAAGAAAGATCTTGGATCTATATTTTTGAGCTGCTGAACCATCTCCACCTTTAAATTTCTTGTTACTTGAGAAAACAATCTCCTACTTTTAAAAGTCAATCTTTTTATTTTTCTATTATTTATATTTTTATTATTATTTCTATATATTCAAAGAATTCCTAACTTCAACAGCTTACATGTATTATACACATTTAGTGAAGGAAGAGATCAATGTAGGGCTATAGTAGGGAGAGATGTTATTCTTTCTAACTAGATTTCCCTTCCTTCTGACTTCTGAATGACCAAATCTTGCCCATTCTTTATGGCACAGTTTAAGTGCCATATTCTTTACTAAATGTATGATTCCCTTTATCCCATTTCCTGCATCTTTCCTCCCCACCTAGTAAACACTATCCTGAATCTTGTCTTCAATCTTGCTTTTCTTCTTTTTTTAAAAATAGTGTTAGTCCATCCACTTGTATTCCTAAAAAGTCTATTTTAATTTTAATTGCTTTGAACTTTACAAAAATATATCTTGATATGTATAATCTTTTGGATTTACTTTTCTTTGGTTAATATTATATCGCTAAGATCCATTCATATTATTGTGTGCCTTATTTATTGCTGTGTAACAAGTTACCCCCAAACTTGGTAGCTTGAAACAGCATACATTTAGTACCTCACGGTTTTTCCGGGTCAGGAATGAGGGCACAGCTTAGCTGGATCTTTTACTTCAGGATCTCTCATGAGGCTGCAATCAAGGTGTTGCCTGGGGCCATGGTTATCTCAGGGTTCAACTGGGGCGGATCTGATTCCGAGTTCACTCAGTGATTGTTGGCACAATTAAATTCCTCATGGGCTATTTGACTGAGGGCCTTGGGTTCTTACTGGCTGTTGGCCAGAGGTTGCCCTCTCCATCATAGCGTAGAAGAGTCAGGGAGAAAATACCAGCAAGACAAAAGTCATCTGTCACAACCAAATTATGGAAGTGACATCCCATCACTGTTGCTTTATTCTCTTCATTAGAAGGAAGTCACTATGTGTAGCCTGCATTCAGGGGGAGAGAATTACACAAGGGTGTGACTACCAGGAGGTGGGGTGAGGGGCATTGAGAGTTATGTGAGAAGCTGCCTGCCACATGGTATATCACTGTAATTTATTCATTTTAACTACTATATACTATTTTGTGTGAACATGCCACAGTTTATGCTCCTATTTATGGGCATTGGTCCCTCTGTCCCCCAGGAGTTTTGCTTTTATGAACAGTGATGCTACAAACACTCTTACACATTTGAGGGGACCATGCTACTCTTCTCTGAATCATTCCTAATTTAATATGTGTTCTGCCAGAGTGAGCACTATTGAGACTTCCTTGATTAATTCTACCTGGAATTAATCTCCTCCCTTCTAAACTTCCATAGCACTTCATCTCTTATGATACTTACCACTAGTTACCTTTTACTACACTAATTTTGTGCATGTCATATTTTCTCCTTTGAAAAGGTAAGTTTTCAAGGGCAGGAAGTAAATTGGATTCTCCTTTGTAATTTACATAGTGTCTACACAGCGCTTAGTATATTAGTAAGCTTTCATTACGCATTACTGAGTGAATGAATTCTGTCTAAATGTCAGTGCCTAATTTTAAAGGTCTTAATAATCTGGCTCCAATGATCCAATGGTATTTCTCACTTCTCCCCAACATGGGACCCGTGTTTAGGCAGGTGAATATCTTTAACCTTCTCTTTCAATCTTTTCCTAATGAATTTAGCCCACATTGATCTCTTTCTTCTCCTATTCCTATTGAATTTACTGTTATATCTCACATTCAGCATTTTAGTATATATTCAGGTAGTGCATTGACTTTTAGTAGGTGCACAATAAACTTTATTGACTGAATGGGTGAAATGTCTTATTTTATAGTTATTTTCAGCCAGTTAAGTATTTTCATCCCATCTATATTGTCAGTTGACTGATCAAATAAATAAAGAAACAAATACTGATTTGTTTGAGTAGATTTCTATTACTTTTTTTTGGTCTCAGGTATTTTTGGAGTTAATGGAGTCAGAAGGACCCCAAGAGTCAGAGAGTTCAGAAAAATCAGTATTTTTCTCACAGCAAGAAGAAGAAGATGATGAAGAAGATGAAGAAGAAGCCAAAGAACCAGAGGAAACAGGCACCATTAATCCCCTCTTACCACCTGCTCTCACAGGGGATGTAGAAGGTTTGCAGAAGATTTTTGAGGATCCTGAGAACCCTCATCATGAACAGGCCATGCAGCTACTCTTGGAAGAAGACATCGTTGGGAGAAATTTGTTGTATGCAGCTTGCATGGCTGGGCAAAGTGATGTGATTAGAGCTTTGGCAAAATATGGTGTGAATCTGAATGAAAAAACTGCCAGAGGTATTTTGTCTTTTTTCTCTCATCAGTATTACCTATGACTACCTAAAGATGCTATGTACTATCTTTAAAGTTGGATAAATTTGATTTGCCTGCTTTATATTTTGCATATATTATATATGTACACATATATATGAATGTATGTGTGTGTATACATGTTGATATGGTATAGCATAGTAGTTAAGAACAGAGACTCACTATTTATTAACTGTGTGACTTGGGCAAGTTACCTAGTCTTTTTGTGTCTCTGTTTCTTCATCTGCAAAATGAGGATAATAGTTGGTATTTTCCTTATAGGGTGTTATGAGGATTAAATAAGATAATAAATATAAATATCACAGTACTTGGCATGTGGTAAATTGGTATACAGTAGGTGCTCAGTAATATCATTGTTATCTCTTTCCTTTGAAGATTTATTAGTTTTTGCAGTCATCATCTAATTAGTTCTTTTAATTCAGTCACTTTTTTTTTCAAATTGCAAATGCAACACATGGGCATTGTAGAAAATAAAAGAAGACAATGATCTTCAGCAAACAGGGAATATACATTTTCTTCACACTCACATGGAACATTTTAAAAAATTAATCATATGTTAGGCCATAAAGGAAGTCTCAACAAATATCGAAGAATCTATAGCATGCAGTCTTTGGTCTCCGGCCACAATAAAGTAAAATTAGAAAATAGTAACAAAAAGATGACTGAAATTCCCTATAATCTTGGAAACAAAACACTTTAAATCATTTGTTGGTCACAGACAATATAATAGAAATCAGGAAATATTTAAGTGGCAGTAGGATCACTATGTCAGAACCTGTGGACTACAACTAAAATTAAAATTCTAGTTTAATGCATATATTAGAATATAAGAAACACTGAAAATCAGTAAGCAAAGCATTTAACCCAAGGAGTTAAAAAAAGAACAACTGAGTAATTCAAAGAAAGTAGAAGAAAAGAAATAATAGAGTAAAATAATGACATTGAAAATAAAAAAACAATAGAGAGGATCAACAAAACCAAAATCTGGTTCAGTGAAATAGAATTGAAAAACCTTTGTTAATATTTGATAATTTTTGATATAATATCAGAGAGAGCATAAATAATACTTAGAATTTTAAAAATGGAGCATTTGCACAGGAAAAACTAAGATTTAAAAAATGGTTAGTGGGGCCGCCCTGTGGCACAGCAGTTAAGTTTGCGCTTGGCAGCCCGGGGTTCGCGGGTTTGGATCCCGGGCGCCTGCTGATGCACTGCTTGTGAGCCATGCCGTGGCAGCGTCCCATATAAAGTGAAGGAAGATGGGCACGGATGTTAGCCCAGGGCCAGTCTTCCTCAGCAAAAAGGGGAGGATCGGCAGTGGATGTTAGCTCAGGGCTGGTCTTCCTTGCAAAAAAAAGGTTAGAAAATGTTATAAACAACTTCATGACAATACGTTTGAAAACTCAGGTGAAATGGACAATTTTCCAATAAAATGTAAATTATGAAAATTGATTTAAGAAAGAATTAGAAATCTTGACTAGATCAATGGTTATTTAAAAAAATGGATTAAGTAATCAAAATTTACCTCCTTCCCCCACTCCCACCTAATTCCAGACTCAAATTTTGTTTGTTTGTTTTGTGTGTGAGGAATATTGGCCTTAAGCTGACATATGTTGCCAATCTTCCTCTTTTTGCTTGAGGAAGATTGTCCCTGAGCTAACATCTGTGCCAATCTTCCTCTATTTTGTGTATGGGACGCTGCCACAGCATGGCTTGATGAGTGGTGTGTAGGTTGCACCCAGAATCTGAACCCGCGAACCCTGGACCACCGAAGCGGAGCTCACAAACTTAACCACTGTGCCACCAGACCGGCTCCAGACTCAAATATTTTTAGAGACAAGGTCTACTACACTTTTAGGGAAGGGTGATCTGTAGCTTATACAAATGTTCCAGAGAATATAAGGAGAGTTGGAAAGCTGCTTAACTTATTTTAAGATATAACTTTTATACCACAACTAGTTAAGGACAGTACCAGAAAGGGAAATTATAGGCCAATCTCATTTAATAACTTTTTCTTTGCAAACAATGTTTGCAAAGATCGTAAATAAAATATTAACAAATTGAATCTAAGATTGTGTATTAAAAAATTTGTTGGACTAGGTTGGGTTTATCCTACCAACTCAAGGATGGTTTTTCTTTTTTTTTTTTTTTTGTGGGGAAGACCAGCCCTGAGCTAACATCCATTGCCAATCCTCCCCTTTTTGCTGAGGAAGACTGGCCCTGGGCTAACATCCGTGCCCATCTTCCTCCACGTTATATGGGATGCCGCCACGACATGGCTGACAGGCAGTTTGTCGGCGGGCGCCCGGGATCTGAACTCGTGAACCCCGGGCTGCCAAGCGCGAACTAAACTGCTGTGCCACCGGGCGGCCCCTCAAGGATGGTTTTAACATGAGAAAAAATATTAGTATAATTCACTACGTTAAAAAATTAATTTAACAAAACCACATGATCATCTCAATAGATGTAGAAAAGTCTTTTGAAAAAAATGTAGTACTCAGTCATGATGAAAGTTCTTAGGGAAATAGAAATAGAAGAAACTTTTTTTTTTTTAAATATTATTTATTTTTATTTTTTTAGTGAGGAAGACCAGCCCTGAGCTAACATCCGTTGCCAATCCTCCTCTTTTTGCTGAGGAAGACTGGCCCTGGGCTAACATCCGTGCCCATCTTCCTCTACTTTATATGGGACGCCGCCACGGCATGGCTGACAAGCAGTGCGTCGGCGGGCGCCCGGGATCCGAACCCGCGAACCCCGGGCTGCCAAGCGCCAACTTAACCGCTGCGCCACCGGGCCAGCCCTAGAAGAAACTTTTCTTAAGGCTCTCTATCAAAAACCTGAAGCAAACTTACCTAGTATTGGATCTTTAGAAGCATTCTTTAAAGTCAGAAACAAGACTATGATATTCACTACTGTGGCTTCTATTCATCATTCTAGTGGAGGTCCTAGCAAGTGTGTAAGACAAGAAAAATAAATAAGAGAAATACCACAGTACTGTGCTGGAGCTGGCTGTCATCAGCTCTTGTGAGCTGAACATTAAAATTTCAAGAGTTCTGTGAATTGGTTGCATCACATTGGCATTGTCAAGCTATTGGTAGCTTAAAGTTAGCTACGCTGAGTACAGACATCATGGAAATAGGCTAATAGTACAAATCAGGGCTTTCCCCCCCAAGAGAATTGGTTGTTAAACATTTACCAGCACACTAATGGATATAAGGATTAGAGTGAAAGAAACACAACTCTCATTCTTCATAGGCACATAGATTTAAATCCAAGGGAATCTACTAACTGTTGGTACTAATAGAGTTTACCAAGAATATGAACATAAGATCAATATCCCAAATCAGTAGCTTTCTATATACCATCAACAATCAATTAGAGAATGTAATAAAAATAAAGATCTTGTTCACAACAAAACTATAAAGAAATTAGGAATAAATCTGATAAAAGAATTGCAAGACATTTATAGCAAAAAGTATAAAACCTTATTGAATTACATAAAGAAGACCCAAATTATATCTATAGTGAGATGGTGAGACGACATATCATAAAGATGGCAATTTCTTCCAAATTAATTTATCAATCTAGTTTATATCCCAGTAGGTTTTTTTTTTTAAACGCAAACTGAGAAGCTGACCCTAAATTTCACTGGAGAAATGAACTATTTAATATATGGAGAACATAGGTTATTCATCTGGAAAAAAAGTTAAATTAGGTACCTAGTTTGTATCATGCACAAAAATCAATTACAAGTCCATGCAAGATATGAATGTGGAAAGCAAAATTTTTAAACTTTCTGAAAATAAATAGAGGAGGATTTTTATTTTCTTGAGATTCTGCAGGATTTCTTAAAATGAGTGACAAGAATGTAACCATTAAAGGAAAAGTCACCATTAAAAGATGAGATCCAGATTGGGGATGTTTGCAATATCTTCTCAACTGACAAAGAATATATCTATTTAAAGACAGCCTACTAATCAATAAGAAGAATTCAGCCCAAAAGAATAGGGAAAGGATAGGAGCAATCAATTCATGGAAGAGAAACTCTCATGGCCAATAAATATGTGAAAATATGCTCAACTTCACTATTAAAATGCAAATTTAAACAATGAACTACCACTACTCACTCATCAGATTGACAAAAATTTAAATATCTGACAGCGTTAAGTATTGGTGATGATAAGGGAAATGGGAACTCTTTTACTCTATTGGAGGGAGTGGGAGTGTAAATTGGTACAACCACTTTGAAGAACATTTATATAAAGTTGCAAATAGACATACCCCATGATCCAGAATTCCATTTCTAGATGTATATCTTTGAGAAACTCTCACACATGCTAACAAGGAGACATGTCCAAGGATTATTATTCAAGTATTGTTTGTAATAGTGAATAGTTGGAAATAATATAAATCAAAAGAGGAATGGATAAATACGTTATCATCTATTCATACAATGGAATATTGCACAACAGTTAAAAGGAATGAGCTAGCTCTTTGGGTATTAAAATGGATAACACTCAAAAACGTAACATTGAGACAAAAATCAAGAAACAAAATGATTCTATAATGGATTGGTTAATACTATTGATTTTAGAGCCTGGGTTCAAATAGCATAGATTTTAGAGTCTGGGTTCAAATCCTAGCTTTGCCACTAACTTAGCTATATGACTTGGACAAATTATATAACCTTTCCATGCTACAGTTTCTTTATCCATAAAAATAGGAATAATAGTAATATCTAAAAAACATACTACGTAAAAGAAAAGGAGAGTCCAAAATCAATGTATGACAGTGTGCCTCCAACATTATTCAAGGGAGGTGATGTTCTGACTAGTTGACGTGAGTACTGCCATCCTGTTGTTAGCTATTTTCCAGTGTGTGGAGATAGATGTACCATCTTTCAGAGTTTGATGAGGTACTGTAAGATAATCCACTTCACTCTGATTTCGTGCTCACCATGAAATCTCATTTAGCATCGTGGTTTCTTCTTGCTACTTATAGTAAAATGCCAGAGGAGAGAGAGAAATTGAGAGAAAGACTGGTAAATTAAAAGGAACCAGGACTTGATGATTTGGAAAATTCTAAGCTCATCTAGACAGCAAAGACATTAAAATTAAGAGATTCTGGGGCCGGCCTGGTGGTGGAGTGGTTAAGTTTGAGTGCTCCACTTCAATGGTCCAGGGATTGTGGGTTTGGATCTCGGGTGCAGACGTACATACCACTTGTCAAGCCATGCTGTGGCAGCATCCCGCATACAAAATAGAGGAAGATTGCCACAGATGTTAGCTCAGGGCCAATCTTCCTCACCAAACAAAAAATTTAAGAGATTCACTGTCAGAAAAGCACTCTCTAGAGAAAAAGCTGAGTGTGTGACTCTACAACCCTTTGTTGACATGTTGGAAAGATCAAAAGGTCAGAGTATTTAGACATAAGAGATTAAGGGCATGACTGAGGGTATCCCTTTAATCAAACCAGGGAGCATCTAAAAAGCTTAAGGGCGTTGTCCCTCAGCTATCTCAGCAGAAGCCAAACATAGACAAGGGAATATGGCAAAAAAGAATTTGTGAACCTGGCTTCTGTCTAATGGAGTGAATCAAATCCCTTTCACTTCCATGGGAGACCTATAAATGTCTTGAGAATTTTATAACAGCAGAAACACTGCCAACTTGGACTGAAAGGGACAGAGAGAGTAAAAATGAAGGAAGGCTGTTGGACCCCCCCAACATTCTACTGTCAGGAAGCAGGCTGATAAACTATTTAGTTGCAAACATGTGCTGCCTTTCATGAAAAGGGAAGGACAGCTCAGAGGATTGAGAGCCAGGAGCTCAGAGGGCAGAGCTGAGAACCGTGGAGAATTATCCCCAGATTTTGAAACCTAATGGAGTTTATCTGGCTCAATTTCACAACTGCTTTGGACTGGTGACTCTGTTTTATGTTCTATTTTCCCCCTATTTGAACCAGAATGCCCATACCTGTTATCATATACCTGTCCCACTGCTGTATGTTGGGAGTAGACAACTTGTTTCTTTAAGATGGAGAAGAATTATGCCCCAGTAATTATATTTAATGGATTATATCCGGAACCTCATCCACCCACACATGTTTTAGATGATTTTGATGATGAGATTTGAGACTTTTTGAGCTGATGACATTTAGATAAGATTTTAGACTTTGAGTTGATGTTGTAATAGGATGAGACCTTTGGGACCTTGGGATAGAGTGAATGTAGTCTGCATTTGGGAGGGTTGTGAATCTTTGGGGGCCAATGGGTGGGCTCTGGTAGGTAGAATAGCCCACCCCAAACATGTCCTTGTCCTAATCCCTGGAACCTGTGACTATGTAGCATTACTTGACAAAGGGACTTTGCAGGTGTAATTAAGATTATGGGCTTTAAAATATAGAGATTAACCTGGATTATTCAGGTGGTCCAAATCTAATTACATGAGCCTTTAAAAGCAGAGAAGTTTCTCAGCTGGTGTTAGAGGAGATATGGCAAAAGACGTCAGAGAGCTTTGGAAGCATGAGAAGGACTCGTATCCTTGCTGGTTTGAAGATAGAGACAATGTGACGAGGATTGTAGGCAGCCTTAAAGAGCTGAAAGAGGCTCCTGGCTGACAGCCAGCAAGGAGTCAGAGACCTCAGCCCTCCGGCCTCAAGGAACTGAATTCTGCCACCAGCCTGGAGTGGGCTTGGAAGCAGAGTTTTCCCCAGTGTTTCCAGATGAGAGCCCAGGTTGGCCAACACCTTGCTTTTAGCCCTCTGAGACTTAAGCCAAGGACTTGGCTGAACTATGGTATACTTAGACTTCTGACCTACAGAGCTGTGAGATAATAAATGGGTATTGTTTTTAGCTGCTGAATTTGTGGTAATTTGTTTTGGCAGCAAAGAAAACCAATACAGAAATCTTCACAGCTACATCTTCTGATGCTATTTGTTTCCAATGTACACTTTTTAATAGGGAAAGGAATGAATCAAGCAGTATTCTGGGATTATATGTGATAATGATTTGGCATTCCATGAAGACAATTCTCTAATGGAAAGTATGCATGAACTGGTCAACCTAATTATACCAATCAACTTGGCAATTATTTTGGTTATTACTGAATCATTTAATCAATAATGGATTACATTAAAGTTTAGCAGTCAGTTTCTTGTTTGGTTGGTATGATTTAGTTCCCATGAGATTGTTCACTTCGGAGAACAGATCAAATCAAGGGTGTGTGTGTGTGTGTGTGTATGAATATTTAAGTTCTACTCTCTTAGTAAATTTCAATTATACAATGCAGTTATCAACTATAGTCACCATGTTATATATTAGGTCCTCAGACCTTATACATCTTATAACTGAAAGTTTATACCCTTTTACCAACCTCTCCCTATTTCTCCCACCCCAAAGCCCCTGGCAACCACTTTTCTACTGTTCCTATTAGCCTGACTTTTTTTTTTTAGATTCCACACATAAGTGAGATCATATGGTATTTGTCTTTCTTTGTCTGGCTTATTTCATTTAGCATAATACCCTCTAGGTCCATCCATGTTGTCGCAAATGGCAAGATTTCATTCTTTTTTTATGGCTAATATTCCATTGTATATACATATACCACATCTTCTTTATCCATTCATCTGTTGATGAACATTTGGGTTCCTTGCATATCTTGGCTATTGTAAATAATGCTGCAATGAACATAGGGATGCATATGAATTAGTGTTTTTGTTTTCTTCAGGTAAACACCCAGAAGTAGAATTGCTGGATGGTATGGTAGTTCTATTTTTAATTTTTTGAGGAACCTCCATACTGTTTTTCATAGTGGCTGTACCAATTTACATTCCCACCAACAGTGAATGAGGGTTCCCTTTTTTCCACATCCTCATCAGTACTTGTTATTTGTTGTCTTTTTGATGATAGTCATTCTGACAGGTATGAGGTGGTATCTCATTGTGGTTTCGCTTTGCTTTTCCCTAATGATTAGTAATGCTGAGCATCTTTACATGTCTGTTGGCCATCTGTATGTCTTCTTTGGAAAAATGTCTATTCAGGTCCTCTGCCCAAACAATTGAATTGTTTGTTTTTTGGTATTGAGTGGTATGAGTTCTTTATATATTTTGGATATTAACCCCTTATTGGATATGTGATTTGCAAATATCTTCTCCCACTCAGTAGGTTGCCTTTTTGTTGTGCTGATAGTTTCATTTGCTGTGCAAAAGCTTTTTAGTTTGATGTAGTCTCATTTGTTTATTTTTGCTTTTGTTGCCTTTGTCTGAGGAGACAGATCCAAAAAAATATTGCTAAGACTGATGTCAAACAGTGTACTGCCTATATTTTCTTCTGGGAGTTT
The DNA here is from genome assembly GCA_031878705.1 of Tapirus indicus. Lineage (NCBI taxonomy): Eukaryota > Metazoa > Chordata > Mammalia > Perissodactyla > Tapiridae > Tapirus > Tapirus indicus. The sequence goes on from CM062922.1 coordinate 85,468,288, forward strand.
TATGGTTTTAGGTCTTCCATTTAAGTCTTTAATCCATTTTGAGCTTATTTTTGTATAAGTGTAAAAAAGTGGTCCAGTTTCATTCTTTTGCATGTGGCTGTGAAGTTTTCCCAACACCATTTATTGAAGAGACTGTTTTCTCCCCATTGTATATTCTTGGCTCCTTTGTCATGGATTAATTGACAATACAGGTGTGGGTTTATTTCTGGGCTCTCTATTCTATTGCACTATGAGTCTGTTCTCATGCCAGTACCATACTGCTTTGAGTACTATAGTTTTGTAGTATAGTTTGATATCAGGGAGCATGATACCTCCAGCTTTGTTCTTCTTTTTCAATAATGCTTTGGCTATTTGGGGTCTTTGGTGGTTCCATACAAATTTTAGGATTCTTTGTTCTAGTTCTGTGAAAAATGCCCTTGATATTTTGATAGAGATTGCATTGAATTTGTAGATTGCTTTGGGTAGTATGGACATTTTAACAATATTAATTCTTTCAGTCCATAAGCGTGGTATAATCTTTCCATTTATTTGAAATCATCTTATTTAAACATTTTTCTTCTCCTGGGAAGGCAATGGAATTAATGTACTACAAGGATCTGTGTATTTCTTTCTAGAAAACAGACCACCTCCAACAAGGGGAAAAACATGTAAAGGTTGCAAATTCCTTGATAAAAGCCTTTCTCTGTTTAGAAATCTTGTTTTAGAACTATATATATTAAAAATAGGGAAAAAAAATTAGATGTTACACGGGCCTGTAACTTAAGCCTTGAGGAAAGCAATATAAGGAGTCGGATCATCTCATTTGGAAGGGCCTCCTGGTCATGCTCTCAGTGTCTTGTCTGTAGGTAGTGTTCCCCTCCCCCAGCAAATCAAGGGTCCTGGACCAGTCAGCTGGTTGACGACTTCCATCTTCAGGCAGAAGGCAGGAACAATGAGAGTGGTGTCTGGGTATTTCTTGGCCCCCCATTTTGTAGGGGATAAAGGCACAATACAATTCTTGGTCTAGTCTCTGTCTCTTGGTGTTTTGAAATTTCTCACTTGTTATGATATTTTAAAAAAAGTTGGGCCAAAGAGGGGAGGTAATTCTAATTTTGGCTGATCCTATAGTAGTTCACTTCATGCTCCTTTGATTCCTTCTTCCTTTATTATCCCTTCTGGTTATGATATCCTCAAGACAGAGTTAACAGCTTGGTCTAAGACAGACAGGATTGTGGGAATGTGGCAAATAGGGAGCCAAGGAGAGGTTTCTGAAAGGAAGTGGAGGAATAGTTATTCTCTTTCCCTACCCTAGCCAGTGGCAAACATTTGGGTGCTATTTCCTTCTCCTTATAAACCCTTTATTTGGCAACAGACTTGGGTTTGAATCTTGCTTTGACTACTTACCACCAGTGTGGCCTTGGGCAAGGTATAGTCTTTCTGACTTTCACTTTCCTTTGTATCTTTTAATGGGGCCAATAATACCTACCTCATAGGATTATTGGAAAGATTAAATGAAGTAGTAGCACATAAAGTATCTAGTACTTAATAGATTCAATACTTGCTAGTTCATTCTTTTGCTCTAATCTTCTTGTAGTAGTAGTACATGCCTCTTTGGCAAGTTAAGTGAGTCATAAATATATCCTTATGGGTAAGTTAAAACAATGAAATTTTGACTTGATTTTTCAAAACCACCCTGAAAAACATTTTAAGACACTTCCCAGGTTTTTCACCTTTACAGTTATACCTCATGGTAGTCGCCTCAGTAAGTCTAAGATGTAACTTTCTAATTTGATAGATCATAATTTCAATTTTGATTCAAATGATGAATTTCCAAACCAAAGGCATATGCAGTTGTAGTAATTTGTATGATTGTGTTAACAATAATGCTAGAGTAATTAGAGTTTGATGGAAATTCCTTAGACAAAGGCATGGGTCTAATTGTGTTCAAAAGTAGATGAGTGCTGGGAGACTGCCGTCTCCTTAGAAGGTTTTGAAGAGCTCAGGCTTCAGACTGCTTGTGTTGGTATCTTGCGTCCATCACTTACTGACTGTGTTCCTTGGGCCAGTTTCATAACCTCTCTGGACCTCAGGTTCCTTATCTGTAAAGTGGGGATTATAGTAGTTCTGACCTCATAGGGTTTTTATGAACTAAATGAGTTTACTATGTGTAAAATGCTTAGAATAGTGCCTGGCCCATAGTAATTGTTCCATACTTGATTGCCATTATGATCTTCTGCCATAAAATAGCCTAAACAATGTAATTATTTGACGTGACCATCTTCTTACTATTTGTTAGGTTATACACTCTTACACTGTGCTGCAGCCTGGGGTCGTTTGGAAACTTTGAAAGCACTTGTGGAATTGGATGTTGATATAGAAGCTCTGAACTTCCGAGAAGAAAGAGCTCGAGATGTTGCTGCTCGGTATTCCCAGACTGAGTGTGTTGAATTCCTGGACTGGGCAGGTAAGGAAGCTCACAAGGTATTAGCACACTGACTGATACATTTTCCTCTTATGAGTTATATATAGGCTATGTCTTCAACAAAGCAAAGAGGTGATTAACATTTTCACCTTCTATCAAGATGTTTTATTTGTAGATATGACTATAGTCACTGTTGGTGATAATATGTGAAATCTGCCTTTTTTCTTTTCTCTTGGCCTAAAACACTGTACTTAATAGAAACTGTACATATTGGAAGCTGGTTGATTTACCAACTTCTAACAATTTCATCAATAATTTTCTGTAAGAATATATGTATAATATATTTCAAGGCCAATTTTCTGAGAGACCTACGTAGAGTGGACCATTCCTTAAATGTTGAAAAAAATGCCACATTTGAGTAACATATTTGATTCCCCAGGTAGAAACAGTTGTAATAATTTAAAATGATTTGCCAGGCAAAATTAATCTATGGTGTTAGAAGTCAGAACAGCAGTTACCTTTATGACACGAGGGGGACTTCTGGGGTGTAATGTTCTTTTTCTTGATCTGGTTGCTGGTTACATGATGTGCTCATTGTGAAAATTCACTGAGCTGTACGTTTATAATTTTTACCCTTTTCTGTATGTATGTTATGCTTCAGTCAAAAGTCAAAAACTGCTATTTTGAGTTTTACTAATATTTTGCTTACATCATTTCCACAGCCCTGTAGAATATAGCTTAGAGATTTCAGGAAGATATACCTGTATAACTATTGGTTAAAAAATAGTACAAACTGTACAAACATTGGTTAAAAAACTAGTACTTATAAAGTTCATGGCATTCATTTGCAGTTATCTGCATTTGTGTTTAAAGCAAGCATTTATTAAATGCCTGCTATAAGCATAGCATCGTTATAGGTACAATTGTTCCTGCCCTCTGGACATTTTTTAGGTGGGGAATGATAAACTATAGACACATCCTACAGTTAACAATATCAGAGACTATGATTAAGGGTTAAAATCAGCAGAGCAGGTGGTACATGCTGTGGGGTGGTCAGAGAACATGAAGTCAGAGCATGTTGAAGTTGAGCTGGTCTTTGAAGAGTGGGTGGGATTTGAATACACAATAGAAGGGAAAAGAGTGTGAGCAAAATCTCAGAGCCGGGAATGAAAGTGTCATCTGGGGGACAGTGATGAAATTGCCTTACTGGAACAGCAAGTCATAATTTGCACAGGTAGGCTACAGCACAGGCAGAATAGAGTAAGTACATGGGTTCTTGAATCAGATCGCTTGAGTTTAAAAACTGGTGTCTCAACTTGAAACCTATGTTTGGATAAGTTACTTAAATTCCTTATACCACAGTTTTATTTTCTAAAAGAGTGAGCCAGTAATAGTTCCTACCTCTTGGGAGTTGTGAGAATTAAATGAGATGATATAAAGCACTTAGCACAAATCCTAGTGTGTGATCAGCACTTGAAAAATGCTGCTGCTATTATTATAGCCAGATTATATCCTTAAATGCCAGGCTAAGGTGTTTTCATTTCATTTCTGTAGACACTGAGAGCCACTGAAAGTTTTTATGTAGAAGAGGAAGAGAATGAAAATGATGTTTAGGAAGATTCATCTGGTAGCAGTAAGGAGCTTGCTTATCAGTAAAATGAGAAGGGGACTGGGAGAATTAATAAAAATAAGGAAAATGAAGGAAGAGAGCACATTTGGGAAGAAAAAGATGAGTCATACTTTGTGGATTATTTTATAGGTAATTGTCCACTTGTACTAAATATTTTCTAGGGGCAATATTTTTATCAATACCTTCAATTTTATGATTTGATCTATAAGCAAAAAGAAAAATTGTAAAGAATTTAATTGATCCCCCCATGTATAGTTATTGTAGGTGAAGTTTACATTATATAATTTAAAATCCATTTCTGAAGAATGACCCATGGTACTTAAAAAACAATCCAGGGACAAATTTTGCTGTAACTTTTCTGAAAAGAAACATTTGGGGGCTTATAGATGTGGAGTTTCATTGGTTTCCTTCTCCCTATTATCCTTCTGTTTAGTTTGGCTCCTTACATCCTTGGGGGAATTATATCTAACATTTCCTAGTGATGAAGATAAAAGAAGACTATGATGTCATAAACTAGTATGCTGTTTCCAGAACAGTGATGGAATTGTAAGGATTGGAGCTTCATGGCAATGTCGCTGTGGAATGTAACACAAACTACTCAACATAAAAGTTAACATTTGTTTAATTCAGACTTACCAAGAGTATAAACCACTTCCATTTCTTGTTCTGGTGATTAGAGTAGGAGTCACCTGGAGACTTTTAAGGGGCTGTGGACTCCTATCCCAAAGAGTCTCCTCTATATTGCTGAAAATTCCACTAATTGAGGTAAATTTCTTTGGGTTTTCAAGGTTTGGAGACTTTTTAAGTGTTCAAGAGTCCTCCATTAAAAGAAATAGATATCAGTATTCTCTTAGAGGGAATTGGTTGACAGTTCAGAACTCTGAAGGGATGGAACAAACATTTATGGAAATATGGGAATAGGATTGTGCTAAGAAAGAGTGGAGGTAAGGAGGAGAGTCTGGAAAGTGGAATCATCAATAAACTTTTAATAGTCCCAATAACCCAAAGCAGGCACCATTCTTTTCTACTATAAAGACTGTAGAGTTATCTACTACTGTTTCAAGGATTGTTTTTTAAAAGTTTTTTCCTCCCTCATATTGGTGGGAGGTATGTTATAGCTCTGGTATATTTTTCTGGGAATTTTCAACATGTTTGTAATCAAATCTTCTGTCCTAGTCTCAGACAAGTCTCCCAGTTTTTGTTTGGAAATTATGGTAACCATACCTTTTAAAATTGAGGTGGCTGATCAACAAAAGTCTGGAATACTTTTTAAAAATTGAGGCATCTTATCAACAAAAGTCTGAAATTTAAAAAATGTTGATACTTAATTCATTATTTATCATATGAAAATGGAAAAATTTATACTTTAAAAAATTAATCTGTTCCTTAATACTTCCATGCTATTTTAGCAATCTGAGATGGGAAATTAAACGTTTCCTTGTGGCCATAAAGCTTGCTCAGGAAAGTAAGAAAAATCACATTATTTAAACCAGAGATTTATTGAAACATTAAACCAAGATTCTGTTCTACAGATTGGTTAATGATTAGTAATCTAACATATTAAAAAGGACAAAATACTTAAACGTGATAGTAAACAATCCTTTCCCCATTACTTTAGTGAGTATGGATACTTATTCTTTTTCGCTGAACAGAAATAACTTTTCAACTCAGACTTTTTTGAAAGTTTCAGTAAAGGATGTGACAAAAAATTACAAAGACTCCCAAAGAACAATTTTTATCCTTATGTAAGTTCTATCTCTAGGTTTGTTGTGTAATCTTCATAGTGGACTGAGCTATGTTTGCATGTGGATATCTTCTGGCTCCTCCCCCTTCAGGCTTCTTCCTCTTTGGTTTTCGGTGCTTGACTTTCTTAGCCGGAGGATGATGGGACGACTGATTTAGATATGTGGTCATCATTGATGTTTTAGCCATCAGTCTGCAGAGTATTTGGTCAATGTCATGGAAGGACTGGCTTTCTAGGTCATTACCAAGGGTCTCTAAGGAGGCTTGTTTTTTCAGCTAAAAGGGGAAAAACAAATGATATAGATTTTTTTCTTAGTGTAGTTCAGATTAAATTTGTTTTCTGAGTATATACACTTAAAACTCCAAAAACAACACATTACTTATTTATACAAAAAAAGGGTTATTATAGAAGAAAGGTGTAAGTACAGAAAAAAATGTTCTTTTGTATATGCCCCCATATAAGATTATAGTGATCATTATCATCATCAGCAAATGTTTAGTAAGTGCATTTTTATGATTAGAGCATTCCATTGGGAGAAATTATTTGAATATTAGCAAAATAATTTCCTTTACTAAACAGTCTCAAGGTATAATGCAATAAAATCATAGTCATTTTATAAATATCTAATTGTTTGTGAGTGTCAATGAACTTTTAAGATTGTTTCAAAATATGTTGCCATTGGCAAAGTGGGAAATTAGTTTGAGTGTCATTTTGCAGAAAGTTATCCTAACATTAGAAATTAATTTGCACTCTATTTAAAAAGTACCTGCCAACTCTTGTATACTTAGCTTTCTTAGATAGATCTGGAAGGGATCTAAGACCTCTTGTTCCAGATCCTTCATTTTATAGATGAGGCAGCTGAGAAAGATCAAATGGCTTACCAAAGGGCCCAGACAGATGATTTCATTTCCTGTGCATTCTACTCATTCTACTTTCTTGATGTGTTTTGTAACTTGAAATAGAGGGGTTGGACTAGATTATTCTAAGGACCTTCTAATTCAATACACATTAGTTGAGCACCTAGTATGTACTAGATGCTGTGCCAGATGCTGGGGGTGAATGGCGGGGGTGGGGGGAGATTACAAAGAGGAATGAGACATGGCACTTTCCCTCCGAAAAGCTGATAATCTTAAGTTTTAAACTCCGTGGTAGTCTATAGCTATTACTATTTACATCACTAACTCACCTTTTTTTTGTGTTTCTTCCATTTCACCCACAAGTAGTGCACAGATAAAACAGACAGGATTAAAGAAAGAGCTTGTACTAAAGTATAAGTGAGATGTAAACAACCCTGAAATATATCCATGTTAGCAAAATTGCAGCATAGTTTGTTCAGAGGGTAAGGTAGACAGTAAGATGGAGAAAGCTTAAATTTCAGATACTGCATTTCTTCTGGAAGAATTTCCCATCCAACCTTTGTCCAGATGGTTCCATCACAAATGCAGAAGTTCTCCTTGAAGAAGCAGGTAAACAACAAAGAAAAAATCAGGGATAGTCCTTGAATGGACATCTTTCTTTCTCAATTGGAAAAAAAAAAATCTATAGCCAAAAAATTGGTCAAAGACAGAGCAGAAATGCTGAGTACTAGTTCACGTGGTGTGCCAGTAAAGGCATTGAAGATAATCTTCCCAGTCAGCCAAACATATACTGATGATCATTGTTACATCATCAGTCATAGTGATTCAAGGATAAATCCAGTGATATCACAAAGAACCACATTGGGACTAAAAGGTGTTACCTAGCCAATCACCTTGGGTTTCTTAGGGATACTTTTTCTTGCTTTTTGCCAGAATGGTTTGAGCTTCTTCAATTTTCTGAAAAATGAAGACTTTACTAATATTTTGCTAACTAATAAATTCAAACTGTAATCATATTAATAGACTTTCATGGAAAGAATTTACCTATATCCCTTCCGACCCTTCTGAAGTATAGCAGTTTTACATCCACTTAAAAAAATAGCTATAGCTATACCGTTTTACACAACCTAGCATGTGCTTCTATTTTTTCACTCTGTAATATCCTCCCCTTCAAATGGTTAAGCAAATATTGAGTGTCTCACCCTTTTAACCTGTGTTCCTTTGGTGGCAGTGTGGTACTATCAGGTAGTGGGTGAGGGGTGGGGAAATTGGCATGGTATGTGAAAAAGATGAGATGGTGAGGTGGCATGGTGTATGATAAAAGATGAGACATAGACCCTGCCTTTAAGGAGCTTACAATCTAGAAGTAGAAAAGAACCCAAGATAATAAAATTTAGAAGATAGACTAAAATGAGAGCTAAATCAAATTATAATCATGTAACAGTTGATAGAGCAGTGAGTACTATGTGGGGGAATTAGGAGTTTCACAGAAGTATATGTAAGAAAGCTTTGAAGAATGAGTAAAATTTGGTAGGTGGCAACGTGGAGAGGGCATCTTAGGTTGAGGAAACATAACACACAAAGAAATTCTATGTAAACATTCATATAACAAATATTTATTGAGCATCTCCTATGTGCTAAATACTGTTCTAGGAGCTGAGTATACGTACACTACAAGGCACAAAACAGAGTCTTTATGTTCATGGCGTTTACCTTCTAGCAGGGAGATGCAGAAAATAATATCTATCTAAATCTATATATAATCCTTGGAGTGCTGTGGAGAAAAATAAAGCAGTGTGGTAATGGGGTTATGAAGTTGCCAGCAAGTGAATGAATGTGTGCCTTATTTCATAGAGGGCAGTCAGGAAAGGCCCCTCTGATAACGGCAATGCTTGAGCAGAGACCTGAGGCACTGAAGGAGTGAGCCATGTTGACATCTGGGGGAGAGGGAACAGGAAGGAGATAATGGATAGACTTTCTCGATGAATGTTGGAAAGAATAAAACTGGAAAGATAGTTTGTGGCTGTATAGATTTTGAAGAGCCCTATATTTTATTCAGTAGTCAATAGGGAGTTATTTGTAGAATTTTGAGGAGAGGAGTGACATAGTTATAAACTTATTGAGTGCTTTACTGTATGCCAGGTACTGTGCCAAGATATTTGTGTGTGTTACACTACCTTTTGTTTAATCCTTACAACAACGCTATGAGGACGTCCATTTTATAGATGGGGAAACTGAGGTTAGAGAAGTTAAGGTATTGCTATGGTCTGAATGTTTGTGTCCCCCTAGTTGAAATCCTAATGCCCATTGTGATGGTATTCGGAGGTAGGGCCTTTGAGAGGTGCTTAAGACGTGAAGGTAAAGCCCTCATGAATGGGATTAGCATTCTTGCAAAAGAGTCCCCACAGAGCTCCCTAGCCCCTTTCACTGTGTGAGGACACAGTAAGAAGGTGCCACATGAAAAGATGTTCAACACCACTAATCATCAGGGAAATGCAAATCAAAACTACACTAAGATATCACCTATACCTGTTAGATTGGCCATAATTACCAAGACAAAAAACAACAAATGTTGGAGAGGTTGTGGAGAAACGGGATCCCTAATCCACTGCTGGTGGGAATGCAAACTGGTGCAACCTATGGAAGACTGTATGGAGATTCCTCAAAAAATTAAAAATAGAAATACCTTATGATCCAGCTATCCCACTATTGGGTATCTATCCAATGAACCTGAAATCAACAATCTAAAGAGGCTTATGCGCCCCTATTTTACTGCATTATTCACTATGGCCAAAAAGTGGAAGCAACCCAAGTGTCCCACAACAGATGAGTGGATAAAGAAGATGTGGTATATATATATACAATGGAATACTACTCAGCCATAAAAAAAGACAAAATTCTTCCATATGCAACAACATGGATGGACCTGGAGATATGTTATGTTAAGTGAAATAAGCCAGAGAGAGAAAGACAAACACTGCATGATTTCATTCATATGTGGAATATAAACTAACACATGGACAGAGAGAGCTGTTTGGTGGTTACCAGGGGCAAAGGGGGGGGTGGGCACAAGGGGTGAAGGGAAGCATTTATATGTTGATTGACAAATAATAATGTACAACTAAAATTTCACAATGTTATAAGCTATTAAGACATCAATAAAAAAAAAAAGGATGATGGCAGATTTGAAGGAAGAGGGCTCTCACCAGACTGAAATCATGTTGGCACCTTGATCTTGGGTTTCCCAGACTCTTGAACTGTGAGAAATAAATTTCTGTTATTTATAAGCTACGTAATCTGTGGTATTTTGCTATAGCAGCCTGAATGGACTAAGACAGGTGGTGTTTATAGGATGCTTGCAATAAGCTCCTCTCTCTACCAAGCCACCCCAAATAAATATGTGCTCTCAGTAAAATCAGCGTGCTTATTATACAAATGCAGTTTCATGACAAGGCCCTTAGTCCCCTCTTCTAACTAATTCCTCCCCTAGACTCCATCCTGTGTTGAAATTCTGGAATCACTATCTACCCCAAGTCACCCAACTAGTGAAGCCCAAACCTAAACTTTGGATTCCAGTTTAGGTAATTAATTCTGCTTACAACATGAATGATGGGTTTGAAGCTGTGAAGGACTGGAAGCAAGAAGACCAGTTAGCTGGTCCATATACATTAATACTATTCCAGATGTGGGTCTGAATTTGACTATGGAAGGTACTTTTATTATGTCTACTTTACAGATAGGCAAATGAGGCTGAGAGAGATTGTTAGGTACTACAGATGACACAAGTGAGCTTTAGAGTGATTTCATTAAGTCTCTCAAAAATTCCCATTTGGACTTTGATGAGATTATGTATAGTGATTATGGTAGGCTGGATACTGGCCCCCAAAGATATCCAGGTCCTAAACACTGGAACCTGTGAATGTTATAGGGCAAAAAGGACTTTGCAGATATGATTAAAGATCTTAAGGGAGATCGTCCTGGATTATCCAGGTGGGACCTAAATGTAATCACAAGTGTCATTATTATAAGTGAGAGGTAGAAGGAGATTTAACACGGAAGAGCAGAAGGTGATGTGATGATGGAAGTAGAGATTGGAGTGATACACTTTGAAGAAGGAGGAAGGAGCCACCAGTCAAGGAGTATAGGCAGCCATTAGAGGTTGAAAAAGGCAAGAAAATGGATTCTCTCCTCAGCGCCCCCAGAAAGAATCAGCCCTGTCAACACCTTGACTTTAGCCCAGTGAAACTGATTTTAGACTTCTGGCCTCTAGAACAGTAAGAGGATAAATTTTTATTGTTTTAAGCCACCAAATTTATGACAATTTGTTATAGCAGCCACAGGAAACAAATACATCAACCTTAAATTAATTTGGGGCTAATCTACAATTTACAATATTCAGTTGTTCCGTCTAGGAATATATCAAGTCTTTTGATTTGAGTCTTTTATTTCTCTCAAAGTGTTGTAATTTTGTTTAAACAGGTCTTGCAGATTTTGTGATGATATTACTATGGGTGCTATAGTGAGTAGGATTATTTTAAACACTGTGTTTTTGTTTTTGAAGAGCAAGCCTATTTTCAGATTTATTTAAAGCAAGTGAAAATTTGTCTGTTGGAAATGGTTTGTTTCTTTCTCCTGAGTAGATATGTTTATAGAATATGGTCTCTCTGTGATCAGGTGTCATGTTTTATATTTATTTGTTCTTCAAAAATTTTAGCACAATTCTAGGAACACAGTGATTGCCCCAAAGTGCTGTGCTAGTTGAGTGTTATCTTTCTTGAAATTCAATGAAAACAACTGCAACAAATTTCCTACACATAGTCTCTATAAAGCTCTGGGTAGATAATAAAGCACATTACAAAAAGCTGAGCATATTTTTTGGTCTTTGTCTTATTATTGTGCACTTACTGTCCTATTCTTTCAGATGCAAGGCTGGCTCTGAAAAAGTATATTGCAAAGGTCTCTGCAGCTGTTACAGAGACAGAAAAGGGACCAGGGAAACTCTTTAAGGAAGACAAGGTACTGCATTGTGATTATTGCTTGTTCTGAACTCTTTTGAGATTTTTGCCTTGTGTCTTTCATGTCTGCACTAATGCTCTAGAGGTAAGTGGTGGTCCTTACTGCTGTCTTCTTCCTCTCTCCCTCCTTTCCTCCTTCCCTTCCTTCCTTGATAAACTACTATAAGAGATAGACTGATAAAAATTAAATGAAATAATATTAAAGCGTAACATAGAGATGTACTAAGTTTCACACCCAAGAACATGAATGAATCTTAGAAATGTAGTGTTGAGTGAAAAAAAAAAAGGCACCAAAGACTACATAGATTTTTATAAAGCTCAGAAACAAGCAAAATCAAACTATATTGTTTTGGGATGCCTCCATAGGGGTAAAACTATTAAAAAAGAAAGCAAAGGTATAAGCACAGACTGTGATTATCTCTTGGAGACTGGAAGGGGGATGCAATCAGGGCGGGGCAGAGAAGTAGGGTTAATAGTACTAGCAATGTTCTGGTTCTTCTGTTGATTAGTGGGGTCCACTCATACTCATTTCATTATTTTGCTTCAAAACTTAGATATACATCATATATTTTAGTATATATGTATACATTCATTACATATTTTTTAAAATTTTTTTAATTTTTTTTTTTTTTGTGGGGAAGACCAGCCCTGAGCTAACATCTATTGCCAATCTTCCCCTTTTTGCTGAGGAAGACTGGCCCTGGGCTAACATCCGTGCTCATCTTCCTCTACTTTATATGGGATGCCGCCGCGACATGGCTGACAAGCCGGGTGTTGGCGGGCGCCCGGGATCCGAACTCGCGAACCCCGGGCTGCCAAGCGCGGACTAAACCGCTGCGCCACCGGGCGGCCCCTATTACATATTTTTTAATGTATCAAATTTTACATAATGGTAAAAAAAGATACACATATATAAAGATAGCTAATTGTAATTACAAACCAGCTTCCCACATTTACTATATACTGAGTACTACATGTGGACTAGTTTATTGCTTTGGATGTATACAGATGCACAAAAGATATACTCAAGGTATCAGAAATGTGTTTTGGTTTTAAATTATTTGCTGCATTTCTGTGCAGGATGTTCTATGAATTTCCTGTGATTTATAATTCTGATGAAAAAGAACTAGCTATTGCTAAAACTGTAAGACATCACAAATATGAGAGCATGACAAGTTACACATTTCACTTATGATTTGTAAAACACTTTGCAAATCTCTTGTGAAGCAAAATTCTATTATAATAGTTAATGCAGCTCTTAGATCTGTAAAACAAAATTTTCTGGCACAAACAAACAGTACTTTATCAACCTAGTTACTACAAAAGTTTTAATTTCAATTTTTAAATATTTGATTATTTGAGCTAGAGAATATTATGTACACGTAGTAATAATTAGAATAAAATTGAAATGTCTAAAGCAAACTTAATAGTTTTCTCTTTGCCATTTCTGGTCTTATTACCCTGTGGTTCTAATAACAATTTTGTGTTAATCTCACCATACTTTTCCCTTCACTTATATAAACACATGTATGTACACATATAGTTTTATGAGAGGTTTTGTTTTTATAAAATGGGATCATACTATACATATTATTCTTTAATTTGCTTTTTTCCTTTTTAATAATATATTATGGACATCTTTCCAAATCCACTTCATTGTACATACTTCTGCATGTACGACTGCTTATTTAATAATGTGAACAGGACATACAATAAATGTATTCATTTTTCTTTTTTTATTACAAACCATAGAACAATAAACATCTATCAGATACTAGCAGTTTGCTGCTCAGGTGTCTGGAAATGGTTTTGCAATGCAAATTGAGAGGGTTTCTGTGAGGTGAAGCTCTTCCTGCATTTCTTGCACTTCCTCTTCCTGTGAACCATCTGAGAAAGAACAAAATATCAGCATTGCCTCTTGAATTGCCCGCAGCTCATACTATCCACCTATTCTTTTCCAACCCTTGCAAACACTTCTCTGTGTCACTTGGCTCAATGAAAATAAAGAATTAGGGAGAGCTTGTAGACTGGCCCAAGGCTTCGTGACCCTAGATTGTGAGTTTTATTATATTCACTTTCCGCTAATGTTAGAGCTGCACTGTCCAATATAGTACCCCTAGCCACATGTGGCTATTTAAATTTGAATTAATTAAAATTAAATAAAATTAAAAATTCAGTTCCTAAGTCACACTCGCCACTTTTCTGGTAGTCAAAGGCCATGCATGTCTAATGGTGACTATATTGGACCATGCAGATATAGAACATTTCCATCATCACAGAAAGTTCTGTTGGACAGTGCTGGTTTAGAGATACTATAGAGCTTTATTTCTCAGTAAATAAGCAGAAAGTAAATTCTCTATTTCTATCTCTAGAATACCATTCTCAATGCATGCCGTATGAAAAATGAGTGGTTGGAAACCCATTTGGAAGCTTCTATCAATGAGATTTTTGAGCAGAAGCAACAGTTGGAAGATATTGTGACTCCTATCTTCACAAAAATGGCTACACCACGTAAGTTTTGGATAAAAAGTGGTTTGAATGTCAGAAAAGATGAAAATTAGGTTTTAAGCTGTTATTTATGGGATATTCTGACTTTGACAATCTGCATTAAGTAATCATTAACCTTGTTACAAGCACTAATCTGTAGTATAATTCCCTAGTTTCATTAATAGTATCAATATTAATAACTAAAAATAACTGAATTCTTTCTATGCAGAATGTCTAATACTAATCTTATTACCATCATTAATCATTTAATTTTATATAATTTACTATGCCTTTGATTTTGACCACTGATTTTCAACTAGGAGGGCATATCCTCCTAGGAGATAGAGTGGCAGAATTTGAAAAAGCATTTTCAGTATTATAGCTCTACATTTTGAAAAAAACATTGTGGGAACACCGTTCTGTGAATGGGGAAGGTGCACTATCAGAATCTTTGTAGCAGGCGTACCTAAGATTTTTAAAAATATCAGCTTTATTGAGATATGATTCTCATACCATAAAATTCACCGTTTGAAAATGTACAATTTAGTTGTTTTCAGTATATTCACAGAGTTGCATAATCATCACCACTATCTAATTTTAGAACATTTTACCACTCCAAAAGGAAACCCCATACCCATTAGCAGTCACTTCCCATTCCTCCCTCCCGCAAGCCCCTGGGAACCACTAATCTACTCTCTATCTCTATGGATTTGCCTGTTCTGGACATTTCACAAATAAAATCATACAATCTGTGACCTCTTGTGTCTGGCTTTTTTCATTTAGCATAATGTTCTCAAGGTTCATCATGTTGTAACATATATCAGTATTCCTTTTCTTGGCTGAGTAATATTTCATTGTATTGATTCAAATTTATCCATTCATTAGTGGATGGACATTTGAATTTCCACTCTTTTGACTATTATAAATAATGCTGCTATGAACTTTTTTGTACAAACTTTCGTGTGGCCACATGTTTTCATTTCTCTTGGGTATATACTTAGGAGTGGAATTGATGGGTCACATGGTAAATCTATGTCTAACCTTTTGAGGAACTGCCACACTCTTTGCAATTTTCTATTCCCACAAGCCGTATGTATGAGGATTCCAATTTCTCCACATCATTATCAACATTTGTTATTGTCTTTTTAAAATTTTACTTTAACCATCCTAGTGAGTGTGAAGTGGTATCCTAATGTAGTTCTGATTTACAATTCCTTAATTACTAATGACTTTAAGCATCTTTTCATGTGCTGACTGGCCATTTGTATATTTTCTTTGGGGTAATGTCTATTTGAATCCTTTGCCCATTTTTAAATTGGGTTGTCTTTTGATTGTTGAGGTGTAAGAGTTCTTTATGTATTTTGGATACAAGTTTCTTATCAGATATATGATTTGCAAATATTTTCTCCCATTCTGTGGATTATCTTTTCATTTTCTTAATTGTGTCCTTTGAAGCACAAAAGGCTTTAAATTTGATAAAGTCCAATTTATCTATTTTTCCTTTTGTTGCTTGTGCTTTCAGTGTCATATCTAAGAAACATTGTGTAATCCAAGGTCACCAAGATTTGCTTTTATGTTTTTTTGTAAAAGCTTTGTAGTTTTAGTTCTTACATTTAGTTCTATGATCCATTTTGAGTTATTTTTTATATATGATGTGAGATAGGGGTCCAACTTCATTCTTTTGAATGTGGATATCCAGTACCTAAGATGTTTAGGGTTATCAAAATGGGCTGTGGTTTTTTGAAGGTGAAGACACTTAATCTAGTCTAGGTAGTATGGCAGAATATCCCTTGCCACCTGTACCTTATGTCTACTGAGCATATGCAGAGCACTACTCTTCTAGGTCCCCTGAAGGGAGATAGATACTTTACACTGTTCTTGTCTTTAAGGAGTCCACCACCGGTTTGTGAGTAAACGTGCATACTTGAAAAGATGAACTAAGTGCTGTGTATGTTCAGAGAAGCCTAAGCATAAAGAGAAAGCATCATGAAGAAAGATGAATTGCCTGAAAGGATGGATAGCCAGGGTGGAGTATGAAGGGAATTCTGGAATGAAAGCACGATATGATGGTGAAATATTCAAATGTGGGAATAAGGAAGTGGTCAGTATCCATCTGGCTGACTGTAGTTGAGTGTGTTAAGAAACAGTAGAAAATAAGGTTGGAAAGTTAACTTGTGATCATTTCATTAAAAGTACTGAATTGTATAAGCTTAGAAGTTTGGGCTTTATTTTCAGGGCAGTGGTTTGCATTAAAGGTTTTTGGGTAGGAGAGAAGAGGGATTAAGTAGGGGAGAATAATTGGGCTTTCCTTGTGAAACGGGTTGGAGGGAGAAGAGATTAGAGGGAGTGTGACACCTGTATAGACCAGGAGTGAGATGATTAAGACCTGAATTATGTGGTTATACAGTACGATTCCCACCTTCTCTCCCTGCTCCAGCACCACTGTTTGCCTGGCCCAACAACATCCTTCTTCTCACCTCTGAGGAAGAATTGCCTCTCTTCCCAAGTCCCTTATAGCCCCTCCAGGCACCCCCATATCTTGCACCTTCATTTTATAGAAGTGTTAGATCTTGATGGAACCTCTGAAATGAGCCCCTCATTTTACGAGGAAGAAAGTGAAGACTAGAGGTTAAGAGGTTTATTCAAAGTTACTCTATTCAGTGGCAGAATTAGGAACAATAACACTGATTATATGGGAAATGTGACCTCAAAGCTTTAAATACTGAAGAAAAACAAAAAGGGAGTGGGGAGAATACTTGAACTGACATACCAGCACCAAGGTTTAATTAATGACTGGTTCAAGCTGAGATATTCTGATTTATTTCATGCCCGTTGTTTTTAAAAACTAGCTTCATTTTTGTTTTATAGTGCAACCTAATTAAATATAATTTTAAAATCTGCTTCCTTTCAGGTCAAGCGAAAAGTGCCAAATCTGTAGTCTAAGCCATGGTCAGAAAAGAAGTCAAGGTCATACCTTCTACTGAACATATGTTTTATAAAAGGCCACATTTTCTTCTAGGATTTGTAAAGGCAAACTCATTCATGCCAGTTGAAGTTAAGAAAATAGACGTGGGGTTTTATAAAAATGTTTAAGTCTGAAATTAAATCACTCTTGTTTTACCCTATTCAGCGTGCTTATGTCCAGACTCTCTGACTTTGCCTCTGCCCCCTCAAGTGCAGTCCCACGTGAGTTCCACGTGCCCCTTCCATAGAGCACTTGGGTATGAGTCACTCACAACGACTATATGGAAGCTTTAAAAGCAATTTAGAATAAGGGACATCACTGTCGCCAGAGGCAGAGCCGCCGCCACCGCTTGCAGCAGCCAGGACTACCTGCCCCTGCCCAGCCTCCTGTGCCACGCCATCGGAGACCTTCAAGCAGTGCTGCACCTTCAAACAGAGTAGATGATGTCTGACTCACCTGATAGCAGCAGCCTACCAAAATCCCGGTGATAATAGAATGATATAAAGGTGAGAAGCAGCTTCCTGTCCTGGATAAAACCAAGTTCCTTGTACCCCATCACGCCAACATGAGTGAACTCATCAAGATAATTAGAAGGCACTTACAGCTCAATGCTAATCAAGCCTTCTTCCTATTAGTGAATGGACACAGCATGGTGAGCGTGTCCACACCGATTTCTGAAGTGTGTGAAAGTGAGAAGGGTGAAGATGGATTCCTGTATATTGTATATGCCTCTCAGGAGACACTTGGGATGAAATTGTCAGTGTAAGACTAGAAAAATGCGTCTGTTCTAGAATTTTTAAACCCTTACCAAGGAAAAACAAAGGGATGTTATCAACTGAGATCGATCAGTTCATCTAATCACGGATCATCAAAGCAGTAGTGTTCCTGCCTAGGAGTTTTAGGAAGTTGTTTTTGTACTTCAAGCAGAAAAACTGAGCTCCAAATGAGCACATTCAGCTTTGGAAAACTATTATTATTTAACCTAGGCTGTCTTGTTTTCAAATTTAGAAGTTTAAAAACAAAACTCTTTGTATTCTGAGTTGTCAATAAAATAGACTTTCAAGTTATTTTAATGCTCTTTCCCCAGTAGGAACTTGCAATTTGAGCATTCAGAGACATTAAGTTTCCTCTCTAGGTTCACAAAACCTGCCAATTTTTTATAGTCGGGTTTCTGCTCAACTAGAGAAATCTCTGCAAGAGGATCTTTGAGCACAAGTTGTCAAGCATAGCCCCCCCAAAACGCATTTGCCATAATAGTTGGCAAAAAGCAGGGTAAATGGGGGTGTATGAGAAAATTCTGAACTACTGTCTGAGGTTTCTGATTCCTAATAAGTCTACTCCACGTCAGCGCTCTTGCAGGTAGGACGTTCTTCTGTGATTTGTTCTCTAGATGGTTACACACAGAAAAGCACCACTGCTCAGTAGGAACCTTGAATAATTTATAATTTTGGTCTAGTTTCTCGAAAGGCCCAGGGAAAAAAAGAGTGACATTTCTTCTGTTTCGGATGTTCTTCAAGAGCTCATACCAGTGCCTGCTTGGATAAATAAACAAGCAGTTGTATCAGTTTCATTCTTTAGGACAGTGGTAGAAACTATAGAATACTGAAACTGAAAGCATTAACATTCAGATGCACTTCCTCTACCTTTAGGCTTAAAGCTGTAGATGATCCATGTTTTATGTTAAGTGTATGATTAAAATATGTTATTAAAAAGTTACCAGATTTTTAAGGGTATTTCAGATATTGCCGTTAGGTAGAACCACCATCAAAATTCCCCACTAAGTGCATGTCAATTGTGAAGAAAACATAGCAAAAGGAGGCATATGCTCTTCCAGATGTTAATGTCAAGAGTTAAAACATTTTCCAAGTCCAACTAGAATAAATGACCAATGTCCCCTACTACCTGCATGGGGTTCGTATTTACTATTTTCGTGGGATCATCACAGACCACTTAGACTATACATGTAGCAGGTCACGATTTCCCCTTGTGTATCTAGATGTGTGGAATACCTGTATCTGTTAGTGGAAGTTATTTTCTGTAATGGAGGGGAAAAGCAATATTACTGCATATTGGCCCTCAACCCCCAACCTCCTATCAACTACTCTTCCCGCTGCAAGCATCTGTCCACATGGCTAACTTTTAATATGTGCATTTTTACATTATGTAAATTCTTAGTCTGTCTTGTTTAGATTGTATGTATCGTTATATCTGACATTCTTGTAAATACTGTGTGATCAATAAGATTCCTGTAAGAAATTCTACTTTTTAAAAAGACAAAAATACTATGCTGAGAGGGGTGACTTACATCCCACATTAGTGGGTGATCACTCTATTTATAGGATCTTTAAAACGAGTACATTTTGAATGAACTGAGGTGAATAAAGGCACAGCTAAAAACTGTCAAAAAAAAAGCTATTTAGAGAATCTAACAATATTCTGTGTGATGACTGAGGCAGGAAATTTCCATTCAACCGAGGAATTCTATTAAAAAGACATATTGGCTATTTCCAGAGGAAAAAATTGTTCTCCTTCTCAAAAGGAAAGCTATGGGATGATGTTCTGGAGCAAGGAAATATTAAGAATGGTTTGAATCAGGGTCCTCTGCTTATACAACTATTACTTTTTACATCCAAATTAAAATTCACCTGTAAGGTGGGATATAGTTTCTTAGTAAACCTTCTTATTTCTTTATCATTAAACCTGTCTTTAAATTAATAAATGCGAATCTGTTTAGTTTTATATTTAGATTTCCCCTATTCTGTAGGTTTGCAGTACAGGTATCGTAACTGGACTCCATGCCATTTTTCCTTCTGATCTGTTTTATATTTCCTAGGTTTTAAATATCATTGATGGTTTCGTATTAGTGACTTGGAATGTCTTTTTTTCTAGTTTATCTAAAAGCCCCTGAACCTTCTACTCCTCTGTGACTTTCTGGAAAAGCTTTATAGAAAGAAAATGTTAAAAAAAAAACCAAACACATTTATTCGTTGTTCCTACGACTTTTTCTTCCTTGTCCCACCCTGAAAGCTTGTTTTTCCTTACAGAGGGTAAGGCAAAGAAATGAGCAATTCAGTAATTCCTTGTCAGTTGACGTTTTCTCAACTATGGTTTGGAGATAACACTTTTAAATTTGTCTCACAAATTTTAAAGTTTTGAGATCTTTTTAATGTATGAGCAATAAGCACAAGCACAGGGTTGTGCTTAACTCTTGCTCGTCTCTCTGTTAGATCCAGTGGGTGTCTATAGACTTGCGCAAAGAAGGGGATATGTGCTTGCTCCAGTTCTCTTCATACTGTGTACTGTGAGACATCCATTATCTTTTAGGCACTGCAATTAATTTGGGAAAAGGCCAGGTGCCATTTTTGTTGTTTCTACTCTAATTCTACATTTTCTGAGTCTTGATCTTGAATATGACATTACTTTCCAGGCATGTGGTCCTAGTGGTTAGGGAAGGATTCCTGAATCTCACTTCAAAGATTCCTAGTAAGACTGAGGCACTTCTGGAGACCCCTAGTATGAAATAAACCTCTCTCTCCGTTATTCATCTTTCAGTCCTTATCTTCAAACATTTTGTAGCTTTTGATATATTTGCTAATGCTGTCTTCTTGAAACTCCTTGTATTGGCACTTTTATGTCATTATGGTTCCTTTACTTTCTTGCTCTTTCACCAGCTGCTATGGTCTGAATATATTTGTGTCCCCCGCCAAATTCATATGTTGAAACCTAATGCCCACGTGATAGTGTTAGGAGGTGGAGCCTTTGGGAGGTGCTGAGGTCATGAGGGCAGAGCCCTTATGACTGGGGATTAGGCCTTGAGAGAAGAGGCCCTAGACAGCTCCTTTGCCCTTTGCACCATGTGAGGTTACAGCGAAAAGACAGCTGTCTAGGAAGTGGGCTTTCACCAGACGCTGAATCTGCTGGCACCATGATCTTGGATTTTCCAGCCTCCAGACCTGTAAGAAGGAAATGTTTGTTGTCAAAAGGTACTTGGTTTGTGGTATTTCTGTTATAGCAGACTACATGGACTAAGGCACCCAGCTCCTCTTCTTCATCTTGCCTCCAGCTATGGTAACTTCTCAAAAGTCAATCCTATCTTATAATTTTATATTTCAATTATACCTCAATAGAGCTGGGGGAAGAAGTCAATCCTGACCCTTAGTGAAGCAACCTGTAATTCTCCATCCCGTGACCTTCTCTATCCCCAGTGTTAGGAAGAACTAATCCCTCCTTCTTTGGGGCACCCGTAATGCTAATAGCCTCGTACTATTCTATTTAATTGTTCACGTTTGTCCCTCCATGTGAATTGTGAGCTTTTTGAGGGTAGGTGCTTTGTCGTGTTTTTCTTCATACCTAAAAAGCCCATAAGATAGTAACTTAGTAAATACTAGTTGAATGAATTCTCTTTTGGTGCTCCCTTATTCATAGAACTTGCTCATCTTCATTCATTTAGAGAGCTTGTTCACCTTTATAAAAATGACTGCTGGATCCTTATCTCCATGTCTTGCTTGTGCCAGTGCCCCATTTCAACTCCCACTCCTCCAAGAGAGGTCTCACATATCCAGCATTATGTCTGCATAGCTAGTTTCTTCTCTGACCTATTTTCTAACCTTCATCTTGAATGCCATATTACTTTTTAGGCATGTGAACCTGGTGATTACCAAGGGATCCCTGGATCTCCCTTCAAAGATCCCATTGATGTGAAATTCTGCATATAGATTTATATCTATAGGTCTATAACTTTAGTATGTTTTAAGAGATATAGTACTCCTGTGACCTATTGTTGCATTGAGTTATAGATATATTCATAGGAGAATTAAAATGCCCTTATGCTTTGAATTTGAGCTGTTACACAGGTAGCTGCATGATTTTTTCTGAACAAGCAAAGAGTAATTACAAAGTGCATACTAGTAAATTAAATCATATTATTTGATAGGTGGCCAAGCAAAGGCTCAATTCAGTGTTATTATAACTTCTAAATAGTGGTTCCTTAGATGTTTATATTTCATTGACTGGAAAAAAGTTAAAGAATAAAGGGAGGAGATTGATGTGACATCATTAAGAAAACAACTGCTATCTGCTATCATTTAATAAAAGAAAAGACATTTTAATACCGCAAAAGAAGGGAAGGTACAGTCAGTGTAAGTACACTTTAAGTTGAGTAAATTGTTTTATTAGGGACTTTTATGTTATATTTTTTCATTTTGCCATCTATGATGGGACTTTTATCATGAATCACAACTGGTCTATGATCCAGCCGTCAAGAACTTCTGCTCTAGATTAGGCTAAAGCAGGCAGACTGCTACTTAGGTTAACATGATGCCCCAAATTGTAAAGGGCTGACAATCCACTCCAGTGTTTGATTTAATATGTAATAGATTTTCTTTTCCAAGATGGCCACATCTCCTATCCCACATGCTCTTCTTACAATATAATCATGACATTCCTCACATGGAGAGGTGGGTCTCTGTTTGCTCCTCTTGGATCTGGGCAGGCCTCTGACTACAGTGGAAGTAATACTATATGATTCCCATAGATCATAAAAGGTCATAAAAGGTGATGCCTAATTCTCTCGAGACACTCGCTCTTGGAAACCAGCCTATGGAGAGACTCATGTGGACAGGAACTGAGGTCCCAGCCCACAGTCCTGGCTGAGCTCCAGCCAGCAGTCATCCCCAACTTGCCAGCCATATGAATGGGCCATCTTGGAAGTGGATCCTCCAGTCGAGCCACCACAGCTGATGCCGTATGGAGCAGCAACAAGCCTTCTTTCTTGAGCCTTGCCGAAATTGTAGATTTCACCTAAATAAATAATTATTGTTGTTTTAAGCTACTAAGTTTTGTGTGTGTTTGTTATGCAGCAATATATAACATATAAGTTTTGGAACTTGAAAGTGAGAAATTGACATAACAAACCCTAAAATGTATGGCATTGCCTTTTTGGAACTGGGTGGCAGGCAGAAGCCAGAAGGGCCTAGAGGAGAGTGTTAGTGAAAGCCTGCAGAGCCGTAAGTACATTATTAGCTGAATCTTTAAGGGCCTCCAGGAGGCCAGTAGTGGGAGTTTATAGGCAAGAGAGGATAATGTTATTAGAAGCTGGAGAAAAGGGGCCCTTGTTATGTGATGGTGTTAAGTTTGGCCACACTGTTTCAATGATCCTGCTAAAGATATTTCCAGACAGTGTTCAAGTGCCACCTTTTCTACTAAAACATGAGAGGAGAGAGATGAGCTGAAAAGGAACAGTTCCATTTTCAAATAAAAGAAACAGAAAGGAGCCAGTACTTGCTGGGTTTGAAAATAAAATAGTTTCTCATTCCTAGCCTTTCTAGATGGCAAAAAGTTCTCAAACTAAGAAATGGCCTCTGAGAAAAGATAAAATCTCAAGTGAGGTTGTGAGGTCATTTGTTAGGCCTCAGCGATATCTAAGGTGGTGCCTCATGGAAACTTTCAGACTTGAGGTGGGCTTTCTCAGTGCAACTTGGAAGATGGCTTCCAGCTGCTCCAGGCAGTCATCACCACAGCTAAACCCAAATGGAAAGCGAACAGTTCTCTCCCAATAATGGTGTATATAGCAAGTTAAGGAACCATCTGTTTGGTTCTCTCTGAGTCCTGCGCCCATCCCTGAACCAATCACAGTGTTAGGGGGTTGGGAAACTATGAATAACCAACCTGTGTTATGTGCCTGTCTCAGCTGGATAGGATAGTCTAATATCAGAAGATGGGGTTGGGGGGAAACACACTGGGCAGCCTCTCAACCCTCAACTCCCAAAGCTACCAAAGTCTACTCAGCTGGCTCTACTGAAAATGGTGAAATACAAATTTATTATGGTGCTTTTTAAAAAATTTAGCTCTATGGGAAAGATTGTAACGTAGAGAAATTTGATCATCTCTGTATTTTATTTATGTGCTATCTCTAGCTCTCAACTATATGTAATCTAGAGCTGACTGTGAATTTTGTCCAAATTTTCTTTGGGGATGAGGGTTTTTCTAAAAACCATGGAGAATCTGAATATTGAAATGTAAAACTGCATGAGTCTTGCCTGTAGGGTCTAGGTGAACCAAGTGAGCCTGAGAGGAGTGCAGGAGGATAGAAATTAGATAGAACCGGGGAGGACATTACTCAAAATGATCTGAGGCAGTGTAGTTGAGGAGAGAAATCAAGGTGACAAGCAGTATAGATAAGGTGAAGACAAAAAAGGGAGAAAGGGTAGTGAACTTGGTAACTAGCAGAGTTAAGTAAGGGCAGGATGGGAAAGAGTAAGGAATATGTCTCTCAGGAGACAGCCTATTAAGACAGTTTTTTTTCTTTAACATGGTCCTTGGCATTTATGGTCGGGATGGGCCTAGTGGCTTAAAAGAACCATATCAGCTAACAACCACCAACAACAAAATGTTGTGAAGCAAATATTTGGGGGAACGGTGCGTGGGTGCCAATGGTGGTTGTTGCAGCCAGGGGCAGACATGTAGCTGTGGACTGAAACTATATCGTCTCAAGTAGGAATTGGGACTTTCGTTTGTTAAAGTTTCCTTGATACATAGTGATGGAGAAGGTTGAAGATAGATCTAGTAATCTCACTGCTATGGTGTTATCCTTGGTGCCCTGGGGAAGAGGATTTGATTAGTGCGGCATAGGAATAAGAGAGTAGAATTTCATTGTCAGAAAATAACTTCTTTGAAAGTAAACTACAAATTAATAATGTTTGTTTAAGTTTACACTGTATTTGTTTTTAGTTGCTTAGATTTCAGGCAAAAATATCTTATATTAGGCATCACAGAATTTAGGATGCATTTGTCCTATGAAGAATGAGTGATTTTAGTTCTTCAAATTAAGGACCAAAAGCCAATGACAAATAAGAGTTAAAGAGGAAAATGGGAGTGAGAAACTCCCATTGAAAAGAAAGGACAGGTTGATAAAGAGATAATGGAAAAGGATGAATGAAAAAGTCAGAGGGGAGACAGGGCAGTGTTGAAGAGGGTTAGGGTTGAGGAAAGAAAAACAGAGTACATATTTTAAAAACATGTAGGGGGAGCTTCTGTCTACATAGACCATTTGAGCTATTATGTCAGGCCAAGAAAAATCAGTTAAAACAGTTGGGAGTATGGACACAGCTTGAGCATAAAGAAATGCAAGCTTCCCTGGAACAGGGATCACTTAGGTTCTTCTGGATTGGGAATGGGGATATGTATGTAGCCAATCAGAATGAAAGTAAGTTGTCAAGAAACCAATAGGAATTAGGCATGGAAATGGCTTTTCGTGTGATATGACTTGGCTGTTACTGTCCCTGGCAAACTGACACAGAGCTGAGCATTATTCTTTGTGATTTTTTGAGCATTATTCTACCTCCTTAAGGTAGGTAAGGAGAATAAGACATTCTTCCTCTTGATTTCAGCTCTGAACAAGCTTAGCCTCGGCAGAAGATATTGCTCATCTTGATAGTTTGGAGAACTTGATTTGAGAGTGATGCTGTAATGACAAGTGGGGATAGCAGGATTTGAAGATGCCAAGTACCTAAAGGGCTACTTGAGGGATAGGTGAAGTGACTTGAAGATGTAACATTTTGAATATCATTTCTGGCCCACCCTCTGCTTCACACCAGAATCATTGTGGCTTGTAGACCAAACAGGTGTAAAATGAAGAACCAAAGATGAGCTGTCAATATTATTGGGAATACTTCAGGAAACTCTAGGAATTTTTAGGTTAAGCCTAGCTGCAAGGAAAAATGAAACAGAATGAGTCTTTCTCAGGACCATCACATAGATTTGTGCAGGCTATAGCCTACACAAGGGCACCAGCTGAGGGTGGTTATGGGGCTGAAATCCAGCCTCTTATTCATGTGCTGAGCCACCCTGTTGTCGGAAGGAGGACTTTTTCTTATTCACTCAAAGGCACCATATGATCAAACCTCAACTTTAGTCTTTTCCTTGCTTGTTAGGTTATTCACCCCCCTTCCCATCCTCAATCTTAACTGGTGTGACTTCACTTTGACCTCGTTTCCCATTTGCCCTTTTGGATTTGGAGGGGCCTGAGAGAGGAAAAAGGGGACATGGGATTGCAATAGTAAAAGTGAATTCCAGCATGACTTGTACCCATGGAGAAAGAATTCCCCCTCAGGGAGTTCGGTTCATCACATATTTATGGAAAGCCTATTATATGCCACATACTGTGTGCACAGCCTTAAGGAAAATTAACATTCAGCCCGGGCCCTTGAGAAACTCACTATTGTCCAATGGGGAAGGCAAACATTTCATATCATAAGGGTAAGTGCAAACATCAATGCAATCCCTCTCCCACACACGTGTAGCAGGATGAGGAAGAAACACTAACACTGCGGATAGTGTTCCTGTAAAATGTTCTTGGAGTAAGAGTGGAACAGGAGGTATTAATGTGGCAAGAATTAATGTGCTCAGATTTGAGTGTGGTACAATCTTGGGTAGAAAGCGTGTGGATGCAATGTGTCCCGGCAAATCTCATTTTCTTCTTTTTGTGTATTATAGCAGGTTAGTCTATAATAGTGAAAGTGTCAGTAATAACTCACATATGAATTCATTAAATTGGACAGGAAAAGCAGTGGCAAAATGAACTCTTCCTTTTGGGTGCAGAGAGAAGGTAGCAAACCTGATTTACTCTGCGGAAAGTCAGCTGACTATACTTTTAGAAAGCAGCATTTCATAACGCTTCTATGTTCTGCTATTGCTTTGGGAGGTAGGTGGTTGTTTTTAAATCTCATCTTTTCTCTGCCCTCTGAACCTTTTTCAGTGCAGAAAGTGATCACAACCATGTTAAAAGAAAGGGTCCAATGAAATGATAAGATGTGAGTGGATGCTCTCAGTCTAGCTTCATTTAATTATAAGTAAAATCTATACCATGTTCCTTCATTCAGTGACATTTGCTGAGCACAGCAGTGTGGTAGGCGTAAGGAGGAAAAGACAGTCCGTAAGGTAGGTAAGGACAATAAGAAAGGCCTTAATCTCAAGGAGCCCTCTCATGGGGGAGACAGGCAAACAAATAATTACAATGCAATGTGGCCAGTATAGCTCTAAAGGTATAGTCAAGAATCTGGTAACAAGGAGGAGGGAGAGCCCTGCTGCCTGCCTGCCTGTCCTAAATTGACCAAAATATCTGGGATGGGGGAGGGCAATTGGGGCACATAGAACTCGGGCATCGGAATCACAACTTAATTGATGCCATCAACTTGACCTCTTCTACCGCGGCCTTGGATGTGATTTTTCTTTAGGGAAGATTCACCACTCACCCACCCCCTAGTGAGGAATTAGGAAAGCCTTCACGAGTAAGTGCCTCTTAAACAATGATGAAGAATTTCGTAGATGCAGTGAATGATATTCATGCAGGTAAAATAACACATTCAAAAACACAGGTGCTTTATTCTACAATTCAATGCTACTGATTAGAGAAAAGTTTCTAATCCTCTTTAAAAATTTTTTATTTGGGAAAAATGTCTGTTTTAAAATCCTTTCCGGAACTAGGAAGATATGAAGAAACAAACAATGAAACAGACCTGCATGAAATTTTGCTCATTGTATCAGGGAGTGAAATAAATGGCTTTCTCTGGACTCAATGGCCTTGGTTCCTTTGGGCTCTATTGACCATGTTTCACTGGCTCTTGATCCTTGAGGATTACACAGGGACAAATGCTCCAGCTGTAAAGGGCACTGCGGAAATAGTTTGAGAAACATTTCTTTATCTGGTTTTACACATAAGAAGTAGTCAATAAATATTTACTGATTTGGCTTGACCTATAGCTGGAAGGCAGGAAATGCAGAATCTGGGATGCCAATGAATTTTGCATCAATTAATTGGATTATAGTCTATATATTTCTTTTGGAGGGAATGAACTGAATAATCTTGGACAAAGTAGAGAGTTTCAAGGCAAAAAAAGTGCAGGTAGACAGAGAATAACAAGTGTCTTTTGTTACTTGTCTGGTGAAGGCAGTTTTTCCTAAGGTTAGAGCTCAGAAGTACTTCTGACTTTTAGGAAAACTAGAGAATGTATGTTGCTGTAGTTTAGGATGAGTAATTATTAATATAAACTGTACTATGTAGATAAAAGATTTGATTTTTCATAATCTCTCATCATCAGATCCATAGGTAAGATCCGTACAGTGATCCTAATGTGCCACTGGGTGGGCAAATGGGAGGCTGTTGGGACTTCAGTATTTTCCAGATTCACATGGGAGACATGCCTCATTATGTGTCTTACACTGAAGAGACAGCATTTGTAACAGCTGTCAATTATTTACTTATAATGATATGACACAGAGAGGAAGTTTAAAATTAAATAACTAGAAAGAGGGGATATTAAATTGCTTTGAAACTATACATTAAGTCTAAATAACATTCGTGTATTTCTTTAGGATTTCTGAGGGCATGTTTGAAGAATTCTGAAGTCACTGTCTTGACAATTCTTTCTGTAACAGGATTTGTGATAGGACAGCTGGCCTACAATTTTGTCGAGGTAACATATGTACAATCAATCAGAGAATAAATTCAAGAACAATGAGCAAAAACAAGATCCACTCCCACCTTCCTCCCTGAATATATTTTTTTCTTATGAAAATAGCTACTGAAAAAAATTCCTCTGGTATAAAAAATTTTGAAAATGAAAAACCGTACGAAAAAGGAGACATAAATTAGAGAAGCTTATACGATAAAGCACTAATTTGGAAGTGAGGCAAATTTGCTTGCATTCTTGTGTTCATCATCTGCCTTTGGAGCCCTGCTCTTTTTCCTTCCCCTGTGCACATACTGGCTGCTTCCGTGCTGGCGTCTTCAACATCTGGGAGAGATTCTAGTTATAAAAGGCAGCAATTGTTGGGGCCGCCCGGTGGCGTAGCGGTTTCGTCCGCGCTTGGCAGCCCCGGGTTCACCGGGTCGGATCCCGGGCGCCCACCAACGCACTGCTTGTCAGCCATGCTGTGGCGGCGTCCCATATAAAGTAGAGGAAGATGGGCACGGATGTTAGCCCAGGGCCAGTCTTCCTCAGCAAAAAGAGGAGGATTAGCAACGGATGTTAGCTCAGGGCTGGTCTTCCCTACCAAAAAAAAAAAAAAAAAGGCAGCAGTTGTCATGACGAAGCCTGGTTGCTCTTTTCTAACTGCCAGATTAAATGCAAAATATGCATCCTATAATATATAACATGGATGCAAGAAAAATTTCATGAGTTTATTAACTCTGATGTCAAATGCATAGCAGTGTGGTTGATAACCATTTGTCTCCACTCATTCTTTCATTTTTAGAAATGGAGACAATGCTTGTACCTATCTAGGATTGTCAACGCCTCCTGTTATTCTTCTGAAACACCACCACTACTACTAGCTAATATCTTTTGAGTGTTTACTATGGGCAGGCTCCCTTTTAAGTGCTTTGTATTTATTATTCTGTTAACTTATTATTAACTCTTGAGTTCACTTATTCATCCTCACAGCAACCCAATGGAAGTAGTTACTGTATTCCCATTTTACAGATGAGGAAACTGAGGCAGAGAGAGGTTAAGTAATGAAGATTAAACTATTAATTGGCCCAAAGACTTTTTAGGAGGGAATATTTACAGCACTTCCATTGTTATTGCTAAAAGTGTTTTCCATTCATCTGTGTACAACCTTCATGATTTATTTCCTATATACACAATCTGTACTATTATCTATGTATTATTTTTCTCTACTTGACTTACTGAAAGATTTTAAAATCCTAAGAAAATGTCTGTGAAATCACAAATACCTGTGCAAGTTTCTCTTTTCCCTCTTAATGCAAATTAGAATAAATATCTAACAGTCAAATAAAAAATGCTAATCTTGTGAACTATGTAAAGTCATTTCAGGGATCATCAACGGTAGGGGTACCACTTTTGAAAACACTGATTACTGACCACAAGCAATGTTCTTGTAACCCAAACTTACACCATTATCTGGTGAATAGAGGACTATACATATAACTCATCTGGACAGTTAGATTGAGAAACCTACCACAAGACACTCAGGACTGGCCTCATAGATAACCTCTCATCAGTTGCAAATTAGAGTATTCTAAAATTTGTGTTGATTGACGTAGCATCAACCTAATTTCTAATGTTTCAAAATGGCAGCAGACTAATTTCTTGTTTGCCTTTGTTAATTTAGGTGCACCAAATTGTCTACCCTCTTCTAAGAACACCAAGTTTTTCACTTTATTGTTATTTTTCACCTTTAATTATATTTATGGCTGCTTTGGACGTGGACTTTTATATGCTCAAGAATGTGCTTTGGCAGGTAAGAACACATTTTAAAACTAATTGCGGTCAATTCTTGCTTACTCATGTTGACAGAGAACGTGACTGTCTATAAAGAAGATTAATAATTCACACAACTCACATTTCCAGTTATTTCACCCTCCTCTTTCTGCAGAACCACTAATGAGAGAGTTGAGGGGAGGGAGAAAGAAGAAATATTTGCTGAGTGATCCCTGTGACTAGGCACTGAGTAAATATCATCTCCGTTTTACATATAAGCAGACTGTGGTTGAGGTCACAAACAAGGCTGATAAATGGCTGAACCTGGATTCTAATCCCACATCTGACTTCATCTCAACTGTATCTGTCGATTTGCCCATTTTCACTGCTAATGTTGTTTTATTTGTGCCTTCCCTCTCTCTTTTTTTTAATCACATATGCCAGACTATATTATTTTTCCTTTCAAAGAATGTTTTACTTTCTTTGGTTTTATTCTGTTCTTCTTCTAACATCTTGAGTTAAATATTAGTTGATTGAGTTTTAGTTTTTCTATTTTTGCATTTTGTACATTTAAGGTTTTAAATTTTCCTGTAACTACTCTTAGTTTCATCCCACATGTTTTGATTTTTAGTGTTTTCATTATCATCCCAATCCTACCTAAATTTTATTATACTTTTTTCTTTGACCTGTTAATTATTTAGAAATTGTTTTAAAATGTCCAAATATGGCTTTTTGTTATTTCTCTTATTGCATTGTGATCACAGAATGTGCTTTGTATATCAACTCTTGTGATTTGTGGAGATTTTCTTTGTGGCCTAGTATGTGATCAATTTTCCAAAATGTTCTATATTTGCTTGATAAGAATGTATATTCTCTAACTGTTGAGTGCAGGGGTCTAAATTTGTTCAGTAGATTCTTTGGTTAATGATGAAGTTTGGTCTTCTATATCTTTGCCAACATTGTTTTTCAGCTCAATATAACAAGCTTCCATTATAACTGTGGATTTATCAATTTCTCCTTGCAATTCTGTCCATTTTTACTTTATATAAACAGAGTCTCTGTTATTAAATGCCTACAAGTACTGTTATTTTCCTAGTTAATTTTTTTCACATTATTTAGTTACCCTTTTGTCCCAAATAATGCTTTTTGCCTTAAGTCAATTTCATCTGGTATTACTGTAGTTATACCAGCTTTCTTTTGGTTAGTATTTGCCTGCTATATTTTTCCATCCTTTCACTTTCAAGATTTTGGTGTCCTTATGTTTAGAGGCCTTTTTGATAACACAGTTGGATTTTGTTATTTTATCCAGGTTGAGAATCTCTGCTGTTTTTAAAAACTAGTTTGATATTTATTGTGATTAAAAATAGATTTAGAAGGGCAAAAGATTTTAACAGATTTGAGGCACCAAGGAAGATATGTGAATGGAAAATAAACAGTTGGAAAGATGCTCAACATCAAAAGTCACTAGAGAAATACAAATGAAAACCATAATGAGATACCACTACATACATTAGAATGGCAACAGTAGCAACAATAACAAATCTGATAATACCAAGTGCTGGTGAGAATGCAAAATGGTCCAGCCACTTTAGAAAGCAGTTTGGGAGTTTCTTATAAAGTTAAACATACACATCCGTATGACCCACCAATTCCACTCCTATGTATTTACCCGAGAGAAATGAAAACAATGCTTACACTAAAACCTCTGTGTGAATCTTTATAGCAGCTTTATTCATAATCTCAAAAAATCTGGAAATAACTCAAATGTTCCTCAACCAGTGAATGGATAAACAAATTGTGGCACATCTCACAATGGAATTTTACTTGGAAATAAAAAAAGAAACAGATTATTGATAGGCACAACATGGAAGAATTTCAAATGCATTATGCTAAGAGAAGGAAACCAGACTCAAAAGCCTACATATTGTATAATTTCATTCATAGACCTTCCTTCTAGCAAAGGCAAAACTATAGGTTGAGAGAACAGATCATTGGTTGCCAGGGACTGAGGATAGGGGAAGAAACTGACTACCAAGGGGCAGCATGGGGAAATTTTGGGGGGTGATGGGTCTGTTTTTTTCTTTTTTTGCTAAGGAAGATTCATTCTGAGCTAACATCTGTGCCAGTCTTCCTCTATTTTGTACGTGGGTCGCCACCATAGCATGGCTGACGAGTGGTGTAGGTCCCTGCCTGGGATTGGAACCTGTGAACCCAGGCCAGTGAAGTGGAGCACACCGAACTTAATCACTACGCCACAGGCTGGCCCCTAGGTTTTTCTTTTTTGTTTTTTTGATCGAGGTCATAATAGTTTATAACATGGTGAAATTTCAATTGTACATTATTATTTCTGTCACCATATATACATGTCCCTTTACTCGTTATGCCCACCCCGAACCCCCTTCCCCTCTGGAAATCACAGATCTGTTCTCTTTGTCCATGTGTTTGTTTATCTTCCATAGATGAGGGAAATCATATGGTGTTTGTCTTTCTCTATCTGACATATTTCACTTAGCATAATACCCTCAAGGTCCATCCATATCATTGCAAATGGGACAATTTTGTCTTTTTTTATGGCTGAATACTATTCCATTGTATATATACACACCAAATCTTCTTTATCCATTCATTGGCTGTTGGGCACTTGGGTTACTTCCATGCCTTGGCTATTGTGACTAATGCTGCAATGAACAGAGGGGTGCATAAGTCTCTTTGAATTGATAATTTCAAGTTCTTTGGATAAATACCCAGTAGTGGGATAGCAGGATTGTATGGTATTTCTATTATTAATTTTTTGAGAAATCTCCATACTGTTTTCCATAGTGGTGCACCAGTTTGTATTTCCACCAGCAATGTATGTGGGTTCCCTTTTCTCCACATCCTTTCAAACATCTGTTGTTTTTTGTCTTGGTAATTATAGCCATTCTAACAAGTGTAAGTTGATATCTCATTGTGGTTTTGATTTGGATTTCCCTGATGATTAGTGATATTGAACATCTTTTCATGTGCCTGTTGGCCATCTGTATATCTTCTTTGGAAAAATATCTGTTCATATCCTCTGCCCATCTTTTGATCAGGTTGTTTGTTTTTTTGTTGTTGAGTTGTATGAGTTCTTTATATATTTTGGAGATTAACCCCTTGTCGGACATCTGATTTGCAAATATTTTCTCCCAGCTAGTGGGCTGTCTTTTCGTTTTGTTCCTGGTTTCTTTTGCCTTGCAGAAGCTCTGATGCAGTCCCATTTGTTTAGTTTTTCTTTTGTTTCCCTTGCCCGAGTAGACATGGTATTTGAAAAGATCCTTCTAAGACCAATGGCAAAGAGTGTACTGTCTATATTTTCTTCTAGGAGTTTTATGGTTTCAAGTCTTATGTTCAAGTCTTGAATCCATTTTGAGCTAATTTTCGTGTATGGCAAAAGATAATGGTCTACTTTCATTCTTTTGCATGTGGCTGTCCAGTTTTCCCAACACAATTTATTGAAGAGATTTTCCTTTCTCCATTGTATGTTCTTCACTCCTTTGTCAAAGATTAGCTGTCCCTAGATGTGTCGTTTTATTTCTGGGCTTTCAATTCTGTTCCATTGATCTGTGTGTCTGTTTTTGTGCTAGTACCATGCTCTTTTTTTTTTTTTGTGGCGAAGACCAGCCCTGAGCTAACATCCGTCGCCAATCCTCCCCTTTTTGCTGAGGAAGACTGGCCCTGGGCTAACATCGTGCCCATCTTCCTCCACTTTATATGGGACGCCGCCACGGCATGGCTGACAGGCAGTGCGTCGGCGGGCGCCCGGGATCCGAACTCGCGAACCCCGGGCTGCCAAGCGCAGACTAAACCGCTGCGCCACCGGGCGGCCCCCCCATGCTCTTTTGATTACTATAGCTTTGTAGTATATTTTGAATTCAGAGATTGTAATACCTCAAGTTTTGTTCTTTATTCTCAGGATTGCTTTGGCTATTTGAGATCTTTTGTTGTCCCATATGAATTTTAGGATTCTTTGTTCTGTTTCCATGAAGAATGTCATTGGGATTCTGATTATGATTGCATTGAATTTGTAGATTGCTTTAGGTAGTATGGACATTTTAACTATGTTTATTCTTCCAATACATGTGCCTGGAATATCTTTCCATTTCTTTATGTCATCATCAATTTCTTTCAATAATGTATTATAGTTTTCATTATATAGGTCTTTCACGTCCTTGGTTAAATTTATTCCTAGATATTTTATTCTTTTTGGTGTGGTTGTAAATGGTATTCTTTAGTTCTCTTTCTGTTAGTTCGCTATTAGAGTATAGAAATGCAACTGATTTTTGTAAGTTGATTTTGTACCTGGCAATTTTGCTGTAGTAGTTGATTATTTCTAATAGTTTTCAATGGATTTGTACAGTTTTCTGTATATAAAATCATGTCATCTGCACACAGTGAGAGTTTCACTTCTTCATTGCCCATTTGGATGCCTTTTATTTCTTTTTCTTGTCTAATTGCTCTGGCCAAAACCTCCAGTACTATGTTGAATAGGAGTGGTGAGAGTGGGCACCTTTGTCTTGTTCCTGTTCTAAGAGGGAGGGATGGCTTTCAGTTTTTCCCTGTTGAGTATGATGTTGGCTGTGGGTTTGCCATATACAACCTTTATTATGTTGAGGTACTTTCCTTCTATACCCATTTTGTTGAAAGTTTTTGTCATAAATGGATGTTGGATCTTGTCAAATGCTTTATCTGCCCCTATTGAGATGATCATTTGGTTTTTATTCACCAATTTGTTAATGTGATGTATCACATTGATAGATTTGCAGATGTTGACCATCCCAAGTGTCTCTGGTATAAATCCCACTTGATCATGGTATATGATTCTTCTAAGGTATTGTTGTATACAGTTTGCCAATATTTTGTTGAGGATTTTTGCATCTATGTTCATCAGTGATGTTGGCCTGTAATTTTCCTTCTTTGTGTTGTCCTTGTCAGGCTTTGGGATCAGGGTCATGTTGGCTTTGTAGAATGTGTTAGGAAGTGTTCCATCTTCCTCAAATTTTTGGAATAATTTGAGAAGGGTAGGTATTAAATCTTCTTTGAATGTTTGGTAGAATTCTCCAGAGAAGCCATCTGGTCCTGGACTTTTATTATTTGGGAGGTTTTTGATTACTGTTTCAATCTCTTTACTTGTGATTGGTCTATTCAGATTCTCTATTTCTTCTTGGTTCAGTTTTGGGAGTTTGTATGAGTCTAGGAATTTATCCATTTCTTCTAGATTGTCCAATTCATTGGCATATAGTTTTTCATAGTATTCTTTTATAATCCTTTGCATATCTGTGTTATCCATTGTAATTTCTCCTCTTTCTAATTTGATTTATTTGAGAATTCTCTCTTTTTTCTTAGTGAGTCTGGCTAAGGGTTTGTCGATTTTGTTTATCCCCTCAAAGAACCAGCTCTTAGTTTTGTTGACCCCTTCTACTGTTCTTTTGGTTTCTATTTCATTTATTTCTTCTCTAATTTTTATTATTTCCCTCCTTCTGCTGACTTTGGGCTTTGTTCTTCTTTTTCTAATTCTGTTAGGTCTAGTTTAAGATTGCTTATTTGAGACTTTTCTTGTTTGTTAAGGTGGACCTGTATTGCCATGAATTTCTGTCTTAGGACTGCTTTTGCTACTTCCCATATGAGTTGGTATGGTGTATTTTCCTTTTCATTTGTCTCCAGATATTTTTTGATTTCTCCTTTAATTTTTTTCAATGATTCATTGGTTGTACAGTAGCATGGTGTTTAGTCTCCACATATGTGTCACTTTCCCAGCTTTTTTCTTTTAGTTGACTTCTAGTTTCATAGCATTATGGTTGGAAAAGATGCTTGATATGATTTCAATCTTCTCAAATTTATTGAGGTTTGCCTTGTTTCCAAACATATGGTCTACCTTTGAGACTATTCCATGTGCACTTGAGAAGAATGTGTATTCTGCTGTTTTTTGATGGAGTATTCTATATATATCTATTAAGTCCATCTGATCTCATTTTTCGTTTAATTCCCCTATTTCCTTGTTGACTTTTTGTCTTACATTGATGTAAGAGGGGTTTTGAGATCCCTTACTATTATTGTGTTGCTGTTAATTTCTCCTTTTAGGTCTGACAAAAGTCGTTTTATGTACTTTGGTGCTCCTGTGTTAGGTGCATATATATTTTATAAGTGTTATGTTCTCTTGGTGGAGTGTCCCTTTTATCATTATATACTGCCCCTCTTTGTCTCTCATTGCCTTTTTTATCTTGAACTCTACTTTGCCTGAAATAAGTATGGCAACACCTTCTTTCTTTCATTTGCCATTAGCTTGGAGTAACATCTTCCATCCCTTCACTATGAGCCTCTGTTTCTCTTTAGAGCTGAGATGTGTTCCCTGGAGGTAGAATATTGTTGGGTCTTGTTTTTTAATCCATCCAGCCACTCTGTGTCTTTTGATTGGAGAATTCAATCCATTTACAGTTAGAGTGATTATTGATATATGAGGGCTTAATACCATCATTTTATCACTTGTTTTCTGGTTGTTTTGTATTTCCCTTGTTTCTTATCCCATGTATTTCGGACTGTCAATTCAGTTTGGTGGTTTTCTATGGTTTTCTCATTATTTATCATCTTTGTCTCTGTTCTGACTTTTTATTTAGTGGTTTCTGCGAGGTAGGTATTAAAGATCTTGTAGATGAGATAGTCCATTTTCTGATAGCCTCTTATTTCCTTTTTCTAAGCAGGTTTCATCCCTTTCTCTTCTCTGTCTAAGTTATTGTTGTCGCAACTTATCCCATTTTGTGTTGTGAGTTTGTGGTTAAAATGAAGTGATTATAGTTTTATTTTTTTGTGTATGAGGAAGATTAGTCCTGAGTTACCATCCATTGCCAATCCTCCTCTTTTTGCTGAGGAAGACTGGCCCTGTGCTAACATCTATGCCCATCTTCCTCTACTTTATATGGGATGCCACCACAGCATGGCTTGACAAGTGGTGCGTCAGTCTGCACCTAGAATCTGAACCTGTGAACCCCGGGCCACCAGAAGCGGAGTGCTCAAACTTAACCACTACACCACTGGACCTGCCCCGATTATAGTTATTTTTGATGTTTTCCTTCCTTTACCTTTACTGTTATAATTAAATGTTTGCTAACCTGTTCTGTTAGAGAGCTGCAATTTTCTGATTTTGTCTGTCTATTTATTTCCTTGCTTGAGGCTTTGTATACCCTTTCTTTTTTTTTCAGGTGTGAGGGCCTTCTTGATCATTTGTTGTAGGGGAGGTCTTGTGGCAATTAACTCCCTCAGCTTTTGTTTATCTGGGAAAGTTTTTACTTCTCCATCATATCTGAATGATATTTTTGTTGGATAGAGTATTCTTGGCTGACGGTTTTTGTCTTTCAGAATTTTGAATATATCATTCCACTCTCTCCTCACCTGTAAGGTTTCTGCCGAGAAATCAGCTGAAAGCCTGATAGGGGTTCCATTGTAGGTTATTTTCTTCTGCCTTGCTGACCTTAATATTTTTTCTTAGTCATTGACTTTTGCCAGTTTTACTAATATATGCCTTGGAGAAGGTCTTTTTACAGTGATGTAATTAGGAGTTCTATTGGCTTCATTTACTTGTAATTTTAGCTCCTTCCCCAGGTTTGGGAAGTTTTCAGCTGTTATTTCTTTGAACAAGCTCTCTGCTCCTTTCTCCCTCTGGAATACCTAATAATCCTATGTTGCATTTCCTAATTGAGTTGGATATTCCTTGGAGAATTTCTTCATTTGTTTTTAGCCTTAGTTCTCTCTCCTCCTCCATCTGAAGCATTTCTGTGCTCTAAATTACTAATTCTGTCCTCCATAATATCAGCTCTGTTATTTAAGGACTCCAGATTTTTCTTTATCACATTCATTGTGTTTTTCATCTCCAACATTTCTGACTGTTTTTTGTAACAGTTTCAATCTCTTTTGTGAAGAATTCCCTCTGTTTATTAATTTTATTCCTGATTTCATTGAACTTTCTGAGTTTTCTTGTCACTCAGGTTTTCTTGTGATAGCTATTTTGAATCCTCTGTCATTTAGATTGTAAATTTTTGTGATTTCAGGATTGATTTCTGGGTACTTGTCATTTTCCTCCTGTCCTGGAGTGTTAATATGCCTTTTTGTACTATTTGATGGGGTGGATTTGTGCTGTCGCATAGTGGTAGTATCGTCACAGATTCCACCTGCTGCCACAGTGGGGAGGGCAGGAGCTGTGAGTTCTGAGCCCACTGCAATCCCTGGCAGCTATTCCTGTCCTCTGGAAACTGTGCTGACAGGGCCCATCTGCATTTGCCCACTGGCCACCACGGCTTTACATACGTAGACATGCAGGTGCTCTGGCAGGGGTCCCTTGCTCTGGCTGACTGGCCAAGCTGGTGTGCCAGGCAGGGGGAGGGACACTTTCTTTCTCATGTGTCATCCCAGGGGCACTCCTGGTCTGTACTCACCGTCTGCCCTCCTAGGCTGCTCAGCTTGGTGAAGATGCCCCATGATAGCTTAGCCTCCTCAGTGTGGAGTGTTTCCAGGGGCTGGGAGGCAGCTCTGAGAGTGAAGGTGTTCCTGCAGAGGGCTGCACCCTCCTGCCTCTCCTCTCAGAGCTGCACACAGTCCCACACCGTAGATTGCTGTTATTCAGGGAGGGAGAGGAGATCCTCTTACCTCTTCCACTGTCTCCTGGGGGTTCTGGCACCTCCACCTTCAGACGTATGGCTGCGTGGATCTCTGAGACATCATTTTTCTTGTGTGAATGTCCTCTGTTTGTTTATGAATGTCCTTTTCATTGTATCTTAGTGGGGAGAGTCTAAGGGAAGAGCTCACTCTGCCATGATGCTGACTTCACTCTCCCTGTTTTGTTTTTTAATTGTGGTCGTGGTTACATGACTGTATGCATTTGTCAAAACTCATATTACTGTACACCAAAAGAATGAATTTTACTATATGTAAATTAAAGATAAATTTTAAAAAATCAAAAGAATAGATTGGATTTATTTCTTCCATATAATTTTGTACATTGTACTTACTGTGATTTTCCTTTTCTTTTTCTCATTCTTTCTTCCCTTCTCAAGCAATTAAATTGATTCAGTTTTCTTTATCCTTTTTGTTCCTTTTGCTTGTTTACATTCTATTTCTATTTTTGAGACAGGCACTGCAGATTGCCTATCCACTAGGCATTCTCCCTTTCTTCCTCACTAACAGAAACTTATTATTTTTCGTTTGATATAGTAGTGGGCCCAGTGTGAAATACTACATTTCTCAGCATCCCTGACAGATGTGGTAGCCTCGGGAAACAGTTTGGCCAATAAAATGTATAAAAAGTTTGCTGAGTAAGGCTTCTTCTAGAAAGCCCTTAATAAGGGGGCCAAATCAGCTAGCATGTTTAGCCTGCCCTATGTTTACCTCTCTTTCTGCCTGGAACCCTGCTGATCAATACTGAGGAAATCAGGAAATATTTTACACAGAAGCAGGAGAAATTTGCATTCTGTTTTAAGAGCACTTTGATGTTGAGAACTAATAAGCTGGAATAGCAACAAGAAAGATTGGTGAATTGGTCTTTTAACAAGGTAGAATCTTCTTTGTTTGGAAGGCATAATTCCTTTGAGGCAGGTGAATTGGAATACCTTTTAAAGTTATCTTCCAGAGTATAGTAGTCCCCCCTCACCTGCAGTTTTGCTTTCCACAGTTTTAGTTACCCATGGTTAACCATGGTTTGAAAACATGAAATGGAAGATTCCATAAATAAACAATTCATAAGTTTTAAATTGCATGCCATTCTGAGTAGTGTGGTGAAATCTTCATCTCTTCTACTCTGTCCTGCCCAGGACGTGAAGCATCCCTTTGTCCAGGGTTTCCACTCTGTATATGCTACCCACCTGTGAGTCACTTAGTAGCCAACTGGGTTAACAGATCATCTGTTGAGGTATCACAATGCTTGTGTTCAACTAACCCTTACTTTACTTAATAATGGCTTCAAAGTGCAAGAGTGGTGATGCTGGCAATGTGGTTATGCCAAAAAGAAGCTGTAAAATCCTTCCTTTAGGTGAAAAGGTGAAAGTTCTCAGCTTAATAAGGAAAGAAAAAAAATCATATGCTGAGGTTGCTAAGATCTATAGTAACTTTTATTACAGTACATCATTATAATGTTTCTATTTTATTATTAGTTATTGTTGTTAATCTCTTACTATGCCTAATTTATAAGTTAAACTTTATCATAGGTATGTATGTATAGGAAAAAACATAGTACATATAGGGTTTGGTACTATCCGTGGTTTCAGGCATCCACTAGGGGTCCTGGAACGTATGCCCCCTGGATAAGGGGGGACTACTGGAATTGTATAAAACATACAGCCAAGATCTGATTCTTATTTAAGTAAATGTGGTCATGTTGTCTTTAGATGTTAAAATCTAATACTGAGTTATGAATTGGTTTCACAGGTCTTCTTAACTGGATTAATTAACTTTTCTATGGCACTCGTCATAATTGGATATGTGGTTCTGAAATTCAATAAGCATTCATGGGATTTCCAGTCTTGCCTGCTCTTTAGCATGACCCTTGGCATTACAGATCCTATTCA
The DNA here is from genome assembly GCA_031878705.1 of Tapirus indicus. NCBI lineage: Eukaryota > Metazoa > Chordata > Mammalia > Perissodactyla > Tapiridae > Tapirus > Tapirus indicus. The sequence goes on from CM062922.1 coordinate 85,509,175, forward strand.
TTCTGTGAATTCACTGAAAACTATTGGTAAGTCAGATTTATTTTTCTCTCTTATCTTGAAGACATGAGGATAAGTTATTTTCTTTTGATTATATTTTTCTTGCACAAATTGTGCATCCAACAGAGTAGATGTTTGTGCTGTTTTTCTTGGAGATGGAGCATTGATTGACTTGAAGGATGCAATGCAAATAAATCAACCCAGGATCTGGAATAAATAGCACCAACTATAATCTCAAAGGATTTTTTCAAGAAGTAAATGTAACCTTTCTAGAAGGTGGTAAAAATTAGCATTCTTATTCCATTCCACTGAATTCTAAGCCACAAAGCAGAGACTCTGCTCTATGCCTAATGAAACTTTTTCAAGTCTTGCTACCTCTTGTTAAAACTGCCTGCATTTTGGAGCAGCTAACCTTGGGCAGGTGGTGGAGGAGGTTGTAGTTTATTTAAAAGAAATGGGGTAAGAGTAGTCTGGCGAATATGTGATATGAGAAAAGCTTATTTCTAAGAGGGTGTGGGGTCCTGCACTATTTCTCATTTTATTTGGTAAAAGATGATTTCACTCTGAAATATCTCCCCATTATCATGTTTTATTAACACAGCAATAAAAACATGAAATGGTTAGATGCTATGGTTTCTGTTTTGACTCAGAGATATTTTCCTAATCAATTTTAAGATATAGGTTATATATAGTGGAAATATATTGTCTTGTGATTGGAGTGGGAAACCTCCAATCTTCACAGCAAGTGATATTCCCATTTTTACACCCATTTATACCTATAGTTGGGAAAACATAGGGGGTTTTAAAACACTTTGTAGGGTGATATTCCAAATTGTCACAAGATATTTCTCCAAGACTCTGATCCAGTCCTCTGTTCTTTCTCTCTCTGTTTTTTCTAAGTACAATTTTTTCCTTCACCTGTCTTTCTGTTTTAGCCATTTGTATTTGCTACTGGTTTTATTCACCTCATTCTCTTCCTGCTCCCTTTTCTGCAGCCTCTTGACTGTAAGTGGCTATAATATACCATAAACTTTAATTATTTATTACAGTTTCTGTGTTCAAATTTTTCTTCAAAAAAGGAGTCATATTAAAGTCTATTTCTTTGAAAGAAAACTAGCAAAGATATTTGGCTCTTATTTGATATTTTCTTTATTTCAATAATGTTCAGGTGGTTACATGTGTTCTGGATCCAATAACATTTTTTTCCTAGTAAGACAAATTTGATTCATTTTTTTGGGGAAAAATCACCCTCACTTATTTATGGTGTTGGCAGATCCACCACATATGCCCTATGTGTGAATTAGATAAATGGTTCTTTCTTCAAAATGGCTTACTTCTATCTGATTGGCATAATACATTAACTTTTAAGGAAAATATTTTTTTCTATATGACTAAAATTATCATAATAATATACAAAACTATGGTTCCTACAATGAGAATGGTGCTTCTTCTGATGTGGTGCCTGTGTGTGCTCTAAAACCTGCACAATCTCATCTGAGGTGGACTGACCCACTGGAAAAAGTAGTGGATGTTCATATGCAAGTTAAAAAGAACTTATCTATTCATTACCTGTTTTAAAAGAGCAAATAGAGATCAAACAAATTTTACTTTAAAACAAATCTGGAATAGGAGCTTGTAAAGGGACAAAATACAAAGTTTTAACATGATCTCAATTGAGTAAAAAATATATACTTAGAAAAAGACTATATCAGGGTCATGGAATTATAGATGGTTTTTGTTTTATTCTTTCTTTTTTCAAATTTTACAATAAGTTAATGAATATGTTAGTTTCACATTAAGCCAACAAAGGATGTGGGGAATAATTCTGGTGGTGTTTTAGTATTAAAAATAACTATAAATCAAATTCAAAACTGCATACACCAAACCTTATACTTTACTTGCTTCTGTTTGACTCACTGAATCTGAGGGAAGGATTAAAGGATTTCTTGACCAGCTAAATCAAATGTGCTAATAATCTCCAAACCTGTATAACCAGTATTTTTGTGGCTTCTGTTTGTAGTCAGTAACAAGTTAGTAACAAGAAGTAAGGTGAGATGACTATAACTTATTGTGCAGGATAATGAAGCAGGAAGCAAGAAGAACAGAAGAACAATAATGAAGAAGGAAGAACAGAAATAAATAGCCTGAATATTGATCCATGATCAAACACTGAGTGTTCTGAAATTCTGTATGATCCTGATATTTACCCTATCATTTAGGAGACTTTTGCAAAGATAGATAGAATCCAGATATTCTGATGTTTCTTATCCTCAGATCAAACTCTGGAAACAGAGATTTCCTTTCTTTTAAACTACATATATTCCAAATATTATTATATAGAATATATATATATATATAATTTATATACTATTATATAGAATATAATACTAACTATATTATACAGTATTATATTATAGTATTAGTATTATAATAATATAATACTAATATATATTCTATATATAATATAGAAATTATATCTATAAAAATATATAGATATATATAATATATATTTCTCTATATATTATTATATAGAAATAAAAATAATAACCCCCTCAGCTGTATATATTTAATTATTATGTGTTTCCAAAACATACAAGGAAAAAATGTAGAATCTTACTCAGATCCAGTTTTGTTTGGATTAACAAGATAGTGTCACTTAATGTGATCAGTTTGAATTTTGATACAATGGATTATATTAAATAGCTGCTTTTAAAAAGTATGTAGCTGTGCAATTCTTTTTCTATAAATTTGTAATGATATTAGGCTGCATAATGTACCATTGTGTGTCATATGTTCTTAAATTTGGGGTTTATGCTCTAAGTGAGAGAATCCAAGGCTGGTATGCAGCTCCACAAACCCATCAGGGACACTGGGCTATTTATATACTCCTATTTACTTGCTTCTATGGCTAAGATGGAGTAACAGGGACTAGATTTACTTTTCTGCCTGAAACAACTACAAAACTAAACAAAATATATGAAAAATACCCAACCAGTTCTCACATATTGGACCTCAGGCAGGAAGTGATCCCTGAGAAGGAAAAAATGAGGTGAGTCCTTGATCACTCTTGCTGCAGCTTATTACCTGGAGAGACTTTCCAGGTCTCAGTGCAGAGAAGGGTAACCTAGGTGGAGTCTGTTGGTTCCTTGAGTTGGAAAGATCCAGAGCTAGGAGTCCAGGAAGGCCAAGGCAGCTAGAGTTCATGGGATAAGTCACTACAGAGATGAAAGCTGCACTGAAGGAGGAGTTCAGAGCTGCATAGGCTCCCATTTGAGTCTTTGGAGGTGTACTCATTAGTGTATGCATGTGAAGAAACTGCCAAAGGCTGGGAAAGGGAAATGCTTGAATGAGCAGAGGGAACAATTCCTTTCATGTTTACTGCAGCCAGAGTGGAAAACCCTCATAATTCATGGCCCATCAGGTAGAGGCCTCAGTAGAGGGGAAGATTAGCCTAAGACTAAAGGCTGCTCTGGCACTACATAAGAAAGCTTAAAAGCAAGCCTCAAAAGGGTCAAACTGTTTCCAAGTAACAACCACATCCCAGAACAAAGCTCAAGAACATATATAGGAATACACAAAGATACAGCACCTAATAAGGCAAAATATACAATTTGTCATCTATAATTAAAAATTAGCAAGCAGGCAAAGAAGCAGGAAAATATGACCCACAGGTAGTACAAAAATAACACATAGAAACAGATGCAGCAATGATGCAGATGATAGAATTAGTAGACAAAAATATTAAATCAGTTATTATAACTATATTCTGTATGTTCAAAAAGTTAGAGGAAAGAATGAGTATGGGGTAGAACCTGCCCCATGAGCTTATGAGAGCCAATTGTTAAATAGCCAGGAATTTTGCAAGCCAGTTGTTAAACCAGCTTTTGGTAGCTTTGAATTGGTTATGGTGGAAGTGTTTACATATGTAATTGGCAAATGCTACAAATCAGGCCTTTTTAAATTTTGAAGAGTTGGTTCATCAGCACACCACTGGATATGGTAGATATAAAAGAGACCTAAATCAAAATTCTAGAGATGAAAACCACAGCATCTGAGGTGAAAAATATACTGGATGGAATTAACATCAGATTAGACACTGCAAAAGAAAGGATCAGTGAATTTGAAGATGCAGCAATAGAAACTATCCAAAATGCAACACAGAGAGGAAAAGACTAAAGAAAATGAACAGAACATTAGTGAGCTGTGGGCAACTTCAAGTGGCTTAATATACAAGTCTCTAAAAGAGAGGAGAGAGAGAGAGAAGGAAGAACAAAAAATTATTTGAGGAAATAATGGATGAAAAATTTCTAAATTTGATGAAAAGTATAAAGCCACAGATTTAAAAAGCTCAACAACTTCCAAGCTCAAGAAACATAAAGAAAACTGCACCATAGCACATAATAATCAAATTCCTAAAAATCAGTGATAAAGAGAAAAATTTAAAGGCAGTGAGAGAAAAAAAGATACATATATACAGAGAAACAAAAATAATAATGACAACAGACTTCTTTTCAGAAACAACAACAGCCAAAAGATAGTGGAGTGACATTTTTAAAGCACTAAAAGAAAAATACTGCCAGCTTAGCATTCTCAGTGAAAATATCTTTCAAAAGCAAAGATGAAATAAAGACTTTCTTAAACGTATAAATGCTGAAAGAATTTATCACTAGCAGACCTACATTACAAAAAATGTCAAAGGAAGTCCTTCAGGCAGAAAGAAAATGGTATCAGATGCAAATTTGGATCTATACAAAGGAATAGAAAGCACCATAATTGGTAAATATATGGAAAACATTTTCAATCTCTTTAAAAGGTAATTAATATTTAAAGCAAAAATGATAGCAATCTATTGTGGGGTTTATTTATCTGCCTCTGTATCCTTTGTGTATGGCTTCTATCCTTAGGATCACAAGTTGGCTGCTCAAGTTCCAGCCATCACATCCATATTTCAGGCAGGAAGAGTAAGAAGGGCAAGGTCCAGAAAGATGCTCCTTCAGTCAAGTCACCTCTTCCCCCAAGAAATTTCCCAAAAGTCTTACTCAGTAACTTCTACTTATATCTCAGTGGCCACTCTTAGAAACCTGGGAGTTGAGGAAAAATGGTTATTTAGCCGGGCACATTGCCACCCTGAATAAAACCAGTTTTGTTACTAAGAAGAACAGAGGATGATACTGGATGTGTATGTACCAGCCACTATCACCCTACTCATAAATTGTATATGACTAGGCAATTAATTTAATTATGTTTTCCATTAAACCTGTTAGTGAATGTTAAGTGCCAATAAAATTTCGTACTTAATTTTTTTATAACAGCTTTATTGAGATATAATCCACATACCATAAAATTGACCCTTTTAAAGTATACAATTCAGTGGTCTTTAATATATTTACAGTTATGCAACCATAATCACCATCTAACTGTAGAACATTTTCATAATTACCAAAAGAAATTTCATACCCATTAGCAGTCACTCCTTACTCCCTCATCCCCCAGTCCCTTGGTAATCACTACTCTGTTTTCTATCTATGGATTTGCCTATTCTGGACATTTCACATAAATCAAACCATGTGTGATTTTTGTGTCTGGCTCCTTTCAGGTAGAATAATGTTTTCAAGGTTCATCTATGTTGTAACATGGATCACTCAGTACTTCATTTCTTTCTGTGGCTGAATAATATTCCATTGCAGGGATAGACCACATATGTTTATCCATTCATCAGCTGATGAACTATGGGTTGTTTCCACTTTTTGACTCTTCTGAATAATGCTGCCACGAACATTCATGTACAAATTTTTGTGTAGACATACATTTTCAGTTCTCTTGAGTATATATCTAGGAATAGAATTGCTGGGTCATATTCTATAGTTATTTCTAAAATGTGATTCTTTTGGAGTCTAACGATTTATGCTTATTCAAGCTAAACGTAGCATCCTGAGAAGTGTTTTATCTCATTCTGAAGCTCAAGTATGGTTTGAGGTCATGAACACTTCAAGGAGTGCTATTGTCATGTACGTTTGCCATTGAAGATATAGAAGGCACAATGGAGAAATCAAAAAGTGGTGATTATGATTGTCTTATAGACCCATCCCAGTTATGGCTGCCTTCTTTTTTTCTAGCATATTCCTTCTCTTCTATTTTTGTGTTTCCTGTGCAAAGCATCATTTTCATGTACGATATTAAATTATATTTTATATTTCCTTTTCCAGGCATTTCCAACATATATACTGATATCATTAGAGGAGAATCAATGGTCATCTGTAGCCTCACATCCATTGTTTTTGAAATTTTTCGGAGCAACTTACTTCACGTTTCCACATTTGGGGGTAGGAGCATTTTTTTGTCTGCATATTTTCTAAAATCATTCTTATGTGATACATTTCAATTCATACTGAAATTAAAATACATTTAAGATGTCTTCACTTTACTGCTTTCCCTGTACTTTATTCTTGGACTAATTAAAATAGTATATCAGGTAACAAGAAAATAATTACCACCTATGTGGTTTTTTGGACTTTAAGGGGGAAAGACTGTTAAAGAAATTATTTCATCTCCCTCAATATGCATGTGCACATGTGCATGTATGCACATACACACGTGTCATCTGGCTCAGATTTACTTCTTTCCTGGATCAATCTGGACCTCAATGAGTGGATGTTAAGAATCAACTTGGTTCTGGGTTTGAGTCTGAGGGTAAAAGCAGAATGGTTCAAGCAGTACTGGAGAGTCAGGTCCTAGAAATGATAATAGTCTGATTCCTGTGGTTAAAGTTCACTGGGACATGGAGGCTGTTGCCTTGCTAGGTTTCCAGATGTAGTGTAGTAGAGAAAGAAGGGGGGAAAAAATCACAGCATGAAGAGGGATATGGTGTCCTCCTGATATGTTCATGTGATAGTTGTAGGAGGAGAGAGGTACTAAAAAGAGAAACAAATATTGGTGATAAAGAAGTTGGCAGTGCTTCTCAATGGGGGAGCTATAGGCATTTGGGGTGGGACAGTCTTTGTTACTTAGGACGACGCTCAGCATTGCCTGATACTTGCTCACCAACTGCCACTGTTGTCCCCAGTTATTGTGACTACAGAAAATTTCTCCTCTCCATTTCCCAAATGCCACCTGGGCTGGGGCAGGGGTCACAAATGGACTGCAGGTTGGTAGGGACCCTGGACATGGTTTGCTTGGCCTTGACATAGTTTGTAAAAATTTGAATTTGTATGTCCTTTGGTTGGACATTCACTCTCCAGTTTGTTGCAGGCTTTTCACATTTATGGTCCCTGCCAGGCTCCTGAGGGCATTTGAGTCTGCTGTCCCTGGATTAGCAAACCTCAAGCTGCAGACTGCAAGGGAAATATATCCCCAGAGAGCCTCTTTGGTCAGGCTTTCATGAGAAACTCCCATCTGCTGAAGAACAAGTTCCCACTCAAAATCTCAAGAGCAAACCAAAGTACCTAGACCCAAATGTCATCAGTGAGGGAATCAATAAAGTTGATTCTTGATCCTTCTTTTTTTTCTTATTTTCTTTTTCTAGAGTTACACATAATTGTGAGCCTCTCCTTGGACATTTTGGGAAGCATAATATGTGGATATTGGTGTGCAAGAATTATTGAGTTTATATTGACTGACCACTTTAGCAATACGCGGACTAATGTCATTCTTTGCATTTCAATGGTGTACCTGACTTTCTACATTGGTAAGGCAGAAACAAATACAAAAGTGAACTTTGTGCATCTTTATTTTCCCTTGATCTCAAATCCAGTTGCTTCTTCTCAACCACTTCTCCCTTGTTGTGGTCCCTCTGTGCGAGTTGTCATATTATCTTTTTGCCACCTCCAGCTCTTTCCTGGTTTGTTAACATCCCCTTAATTTCAACTCCATGTCCCTTCCCTTTGCATTCCTCCTCTGTGTGGTTACTCTCTTATTCTTTTTGAACTCCATCTTTTGACCCTACATTAAGTCACTGGCGGTTCCCTGCAAGAGGAATCATCTCTGAGCTGATTTCTGCTCTGACCCTCAGCAACCTATCCCTGAAATGAGAAAGTTTGGAGAGATGCTCCTGAGGTCTTTTTCAGCTCAACAGTCTTTAATTCAATGGGTACCAAATTGAGGGCATGAAATTGAGGGCAGAAATGGCAGCCCTTCCCTCAGGCTAGGAGGCAGGAAAAGAGGGGGAGAAATCAGGCGTACCTATATGTGGAAGAGAAGCAGGAGAGTGGACTAATCACAGGTGTCAGAGTGCCCAGCACTGTTAGACCTTCAGCAATCATTTGCTAGTTTAATCCAGTGATATTGGGACTTAAAGTTTTTACTGGCCTAAGGTAACCAGTCCCCAAGAGCCATTGTAACTATGGCAAAATGGTGAAATTCTGCTGCTTCTCTCACCTCATACAGTGGAGCAATTTCCATCCATGAGAGACCTCAGGTTTCCTGAGGTTAATTACTCCTATTTTCACCTCCAGTTACCTAAAAGCCTTGCTTCCTCTATAGATAAGTTGCCACTGGGTATTGTTCACTGCCCTGAATCAGTAAAATTATGGAAAACATTCACTGAAGGGTTATTTCCTTCAACTTTCTTCATTTTTTTCTCCCCTGTGAACCTTTTATGAATGCCTTAAGTCTCTGAAGAAATTTTTTTAAATTTAGTATTTCCGTTTCTTCCACTAGACCGTGAGTTCCTTGAGGTAGAGGCTGTATCTTATTCACCTTTTCTTTTTGTTCTCTTTTCTATGTTCCCCTAGCCAAGCCTGGCACTTGCCATAACCTAATAGGAATTTAACACATGTTGGTTGAATAAACTGATACTATCCTTGAAAAGCTTTGGAGTTAAGCAGACTTGAGTTCAAATCCCAGTTTTACAATTTATTAGCTTGGTGACCTTGGAATATTACTTAACTTCTCTAAACTTCAGGTAGTTTCCTCATCTATAAAAGTGATCTAGTGGCCGGCCTCATGGCCTAGTGGTTAAGTTCAGTGTGCTCTGCTTTGGCAGCCTGGGTTTGCGGCTTTGGATCCCAGGCACAGACCTACACCACTCATCAGCCGTGCTGTGTCAGTGACCACATACAAAGTGGAGGAAGATTGGCACAGATGTTAGCTTAGGACTAATCTTCCTTAAGCAAAAAAAGAGGAAGATTGGCAATGGATATTAGTTCAAGGTCAATTTTTCTCAGCAAAAATAAGTAAATAAATGTGATATAATAACACCTAATTTATAGGTGTATTGCAGGCATTAGTGAGATAGTGTGGGTTATGTGACTCATTCATACTGGTGTGCTGGAGATAGTAGTTACTGGCTCACAAGAGCTGACTGTGCGCATCTCTTCCCAACTCTATGTTCAAGTGACATAATGTTGGTAGCTTGAAATTGGCCACTGTGGCAGTAGTCACACAATAGAAATTGGCAGACGCCTCCAATCAGTGTTTTTTTTTTAACACCTAGAGAGCTAGTTTTAGACATTTACCAGCACACCAAGGTGGGGCCATCAATAAATGTTGATTCCCTTCCCCTTTCTTTCTAAAAACTGGAGGTGCTTCCAATCAGTGCTTGAGAAGCCTGGAATAGATTCTCCCTCACAGCTCTCAGAAGGAACCACTGCTGCCAAAGCTTTGACTTTGGACCTCTAGCCTCCAGAACTGTGAGGCAATAAATTCCTGTTGTTGAAGACACTTAGTTGTGGTACTCAGTTCCAGCAGCCCCAGGAAACTAATACCCCTGCCTGTCCATTACAGTTTCCTCTGCTTCAGGAATTAAAAAAACAACTTTGGACAGTCCTTTGCTCTTACACTTAATCAGTTCCTGACAGCAAAGTCAGTAACAGGCACCGTTATAAGGAGAATTTCCATTGCCAGAAAGCTAAGCATAGATAAAATTCCCATTTACATATTCTCTTATGTTACATTTCTGTCATGTTATCTAATTTTATTTTTTTCCTTCACTAATGAACGCACCATCACCTGGCTTAAGTCCAGGGGGTGTCTGATTGAGGTTAGAGAGTCACCTCTTTGAGCACATATAATGATTTCCATTTTTGTCTCTATTGTGTTAAATTCATGAAATCTAGACTTTTAGAAATCACTTGTATCAGCACATTCTTTCTTTTTCGTGAAATACAACAGTCAAAAAATTGCACAGACATTCCTACAAAGGCAAAGGATGTGATGCTTATGGAACATTGTTGGTTGACAGGTAATGCGGCTGGAAATATTAATATATCAGCCCATGGAAGAAAGTATAATTCATGAAAGATGGTGGGTTATATAAAAGTCTAGGCTAGAGGCATAACAAGAGAGGTGATGGGAGGGATCTATTGTAGCAGGAGGAATAGTGTATCAAGTGACATTGTTCAGAATTTCTGGGGAATGGAGATAATAAAAAGCAGACAATTTTTAGTCAGTTTTCACTGTTTTAAAACTCCCTACAAACAATGCATCCCCTTCTTGCCTGTTCCTGGTGTCTCTTCTTCACCGTGCTATTGGTCTAGGCTGTAGATGTCCAAGGCTTGCAGTCATTATCCTAATATATTCTAGTTTGGAAACATCCATTCCTGAATCCTGTTGCTTTTAAGGAAACAAAAATTCCTTTGATTCTCCTGTCAGGAGGACCTTCACTTTTTCCATACCGGAGAGAGACAGAGATTGATTGAGAGAGCCACTTGTCTGCAGCATCAATTTTCTGTGATGGTTTCTTTCCATTGAGTCAGAAAAACTTTACAACTCGATTTTTAACTCCTTGGGTTTATGCTAATTAAAATTACTTCCTTTATAACGTGTTCCATGACTTTTCCCCCTCTTCTGGAACATTTAAAATACAATTTCATATAATAGCATTTGTAATTTTTTAAACATGTTGTTTTTCTAATTATAAAAGTAATACATGTTCATTGTCAAATTTTGGAAAAATTCTGAGAAGTCAAAGGAGAAAAAAAATCACCCATAAACCTCTGTTCTAAGTTTAACCACTGACACATTTTGGCGTATGTTCTCAGCCTTTAAAAAAATACATACGTATATTAATGTATTCAACCCCATATATTCCTATAACATTGAAATTATACTAAATAAGATGATGTCAGTTTTAAAATAAAGTTATTATAGTGGTTTCCTCATAGATATTGTCTCTGAGTGACTGTTACAGAAAAAGACTACGATGAACTTTAAAATTCAGTAATTCTAATTATAGGGAATTGGAAATAAGATTTCAAAAGACAGTTCTCAGAAGTACTAGTTTTATTGTTGTCAGTTATTTATATTAAATTCCGTTAAATAAGTAGATAAAAAGACATCTAAAGTGGACATAAGTGATTAGATAAACCAAAGAATAAAAAAATCCTCTTCAAATTAATAAACAGTATTAATTTACTAAGCAGTAAAGTGAACATATGAAAACAGTTAATAACATAAGGATAATGATTATCATTTATTCATTGTTGTAAAAGTGTGCCAAGCACTTTTCATGTTACCTAATTTAATCCTCACGACAACTCTATGAGGCATTATTCTTTTACACCCGTTTTACAGAGACAGGGACACGAATGGAGAAAGGGGAGGTCACATTCCCAGAGCAACCAGCTCTGCCCTGCTCCAAAGTGCTTCTGTTCCTACCTTGCATGTTCTTTCCCTTCCTTTCTGTCTGTTTATAATGTGCTAGTTGAAGGCTCTGCAGCCTAGGACTGTTGGCATTTATGATATTCAAACATTTTTCATAGTTGGTTTTCCTGCTTCAGACTACATTTGTTCAGAGCCAAAGGAATTACAATTTTAGGGGAATCTATATCAGGCAAAAGGACAGCAGGCTGCAGGAGCTGCAGTCACCATGGTAGCACTGAGCTTGGACCACGACCCCTAGGACGTGCAACACAACATCCCTGAGGTGCTAGGCAGAGGCTGTGAAACTTCTTTTTCCCTTAGCCCTAACCTCAATGATGACCTACAGCAGAGTTGGCAAACTGTGGCCTGCGGGCCAAATATGCCTATTTTTGTACAGCCCATGAGCTAAGAATGGTTTTTACATTTTAAAATGATTTTAAAAAAACCGAAAATTGTGGCATGCGAAAATTATGTGAAATTCAATTTTAGTGTTTATTATTTGTTGAAGACTCATTCATTCACATATTATCTATCACTGCTGATGCACTACAACAGCTGAGTTGAGTAGTTGCAACAGGGACCATATGGCCCGCAAAGACTACATATTTACTATATGATCCTTTACGGAAAAAGTTTGCCAATTGCTAATCTACAGGATTAGGCAAATCCCTTGAAGCAATTTTCCAAGAACTACTACTCTTAAGGTTTCCCACCAATTCTTCACTTAAGATAAAGTATCTCAGTATGCAGGTTTGAAAGCAACTAATTTTGTTCATTTTTTTTTCCTCCCCAGTGGAATTTTTGGGAATGTCAGGTATGGTTGCTTTAATCACTGTAGGACTGAATTTGGATTCTTTAAGCTTTAAACCGAGGATGGAGTTCATAATTACTAAGTAAGTCTCCTATTATGTGTTTGGTATAGATCTCATAGAAGTTTAGTGCTTAAATGGTCCTGCCTTCATGGACACTAATAAAATTCCCTTTTTATAATTTTTTCTACCTTTTAATATTTAATCTCACTACAAGTTTTATTTGAAAAGAACTTAAGGTACCAACTATTATTGACATAATTGATATTTCTATTATGAATAATGTTTCAGTGGCTCAGAGACCATACTGCTTTTTATACATAAAATTTGATAAAAATTTATTTGAATTGTGGGAAGTTTAAAAAATACTTTATTCCTTTGTTTCCTTCATACTGACCTGAACGACAGTATCCCAATATGGGAAGAGCTAGAAAAGAAAAGTAGCAGAAAGATTCAACACAGCAAAACTCTTACCTCCCATTTACACCCGGTAATGCAAGGTGTTATATGGACATCTCTGGACGAGGGAAAACCGTTTGCCTGTCTTCTCAGACAGATGAGTTAGCCCTTCTCTGAGAGACTGTGCTAAATTAAAGAATTGTTTCAGAATTATGTGACACCAAATCATAGTCTAGTGTAGAAATTCTCACATCAGATGAAAGCAAATGCAGAAATGAGAAAAAAACCCCATAAACCTGAGTTTTCCCATGAAGATTCATTTCTTTAATGTAAAGGACTATCCATTGTTCTGAAATTACGTCGTTCTTACTTTTTGGGTGTTTAAAATATTCTTTCTTTTATGAAATTCCAGTGATAGAAGATGGTACTTTTTTTTTGTATAACTCTATTTGGAAAAAGAAAAAATTGGCATCTGTAACTATACTAGTTTTGTGGATATGTGAATGACACTTTATGAGTTGTTAAGATCCAGAAGCTTGGGAAGAACCAGCTCGTAGAACATATATTTTTTGTCTGAATTTGGACAATTTCCTGAGCTTAGTCAAACTGTCTGTCAGCATCATTATAAATTACTATTCTATCCATTCAATTGTTTATTCTGTCACCCATTCAACCAATCCTTTCTTAATGTCTCCTGTGGCCTGGACATTGTATCTTAGGTTTGGAGCCATGAAAATAAATCCCTTCTCAGAAGGTGCTCATTGTTAAGTGGTGGACATGTTTATGTAAGAAACTGATACTAAGTGTAAATAATTATATGTTTATTGGGGTGCTACTATATGTAAAGCCTTTTTTCAGGTCCCATGGAGATATTTAAGAGAGTATTCTACCCAGTCAGTTACTCATCATTTCTGAATTTTCAGGAAATGAAGCATTGGGGTTTGAGGTACCACTCATACCTTTCCCGTCTAGGAGCTCTGACTCAATTGAATCAAGAGATAGGAATCAGATAGCGAATCAGACTATCTTCTTGATTGGAGTAATACTGTATCAGGGAACATGGTTTATATCTGCAGCTAAAATGAGGCTTCCTACCCCTTCTTTCTAAGTATAGATTTTGAGACCCACCTATAGGGAGACCTGTTTGTGGGACAGACACACTCACCCAGTCAGCTGGAAGGGAAAGTCCCAATAGAAGGGACCAGGAGGAGGTGGGACTTGAGATCTGCCTTGTAGAAATCAGACCTGGCCCTGACCCAGGCCTGTTACCACATGGAACCAGAGCAGCCCCGTGCCCTAACCACTGTGTTCTGGTCTACTCAGTAAGAATCTCTGGGGGTGGGGCTAGGTGTGTAGATTTTTGGAAAGCAATCTGGGTGATTCTAATGGTCTTCTCTGCTTAAGAACCATGGTGGTATAGACCGTCGGCACTGTAGGGATTCAGAGGATGATCACTTCCAGCAAGAGTGCTTAGGATGGTTTTGTGAACAACATGGATTAGAGTCAGCCTTACAAGATTTTTAGGAATTCAGTAGATGGGAAAGCAGATAGGAGAGACTTTCAACGTAAGGGACTTTCCTGCAAATCACAAAGGGAGAAGTTGTGCAGAGGGTATTGAGGTGATCCAGTCACCTGTCACAAAGTCAGGGTTAACTAGGTGGCTCCTTGCAGCAACCTCAGCTCTGGGTTTAGCTGTGTCAGAACTGACAGCTAATCTCAGCGAAACTGCCACATCACCAGCCTGGGGCGTGGGCATCCTTATTTTTCTAACTTGCTCTTACTGTTCTGCTGTGCTAGGCAGCCCACGGGTTGGTGTGATGGGGGTAATGGGGAATATGGAACTGGGTGTATTTTAGTTCCAACAAAATACTTTTAAATGTTGATTGTAATGGAGATGGAGGCAAAGACCTCTGCTAACTCCAGAATGGCAGATATGTGGTACATGCTTTTATGTGAAAAAGAAACTATTTAAAAAACACATTGCTTAAAATGTGATTTCCTTTCCATTCATCCTAGGTTCCTCATAATGTTTTCATCTGTATACCAACATTTAATATACACTTTCTTTGGCATTGTAATTGGATGTGGAGAAATCAAGTATTTTGGATTTCACACTGTAGTTTTCATGATCATCTTATTTGCAACAGTGAATTTTGTAAGGTAAGAATTATATTTTCAAGTTTGCTAACGACTTAGGTTCTCGAGCCAGAATTATAACTGGAAAGCAGTGGGTTGTAGCAGAAAGAGCTCTGGTCGTGGAGTCAGGAAATCTGGGTCGTTGTCAAGGTCCTGACAATAGCTTGCTATGTGACTGGGGCAAAGACTGTTTACTCTTCAAGTTTCATCTCTTTAACGAGAAGGGGCAGAACAGCAGCATCAGCATAACCCATGAGCTTGATAGAAATGAAATTCATGGGCCCATCCCAATTCGCCGAATGGGATGAGATCCGGGACACTGTTTCAACATGTTTGTTAAAGTTTGAGCATCACTGGAACAGATTAATGGATCCTAACATTTCTGTTGACTTTCATCATCATTTATTATTATCATAGCTATGATAAAGCCATTTATTAAGCACGTACCATGTATATTATGTCATTAATATTAATACAACTCTTTGAGGTAGGTGTTATATTGCATCATTTCACAGATGAAGTCCAGAGAGGTTAAAAACTTGCCTAGGGTTACCCAACTTGTAAGGATAAAGTTTGCATTTAAACTTGACTCCAACGAGCATGCTCTTTCTAGAATGCCATTGCCCACTCGTGGTAGTTGTGTCTTCCATAAGAGTTCATGACAGTGTCTCCAGAAACATTGTCATTTTCACTCAGGATAGGCCTGACCAAGGAAGTTTACTTTATAAGATGTTCTCATGGAATATTGCTTCTGTTGACTCTGAAGGCACTGCGTGCAACTCAGATGGTCACTCCCACACAGAAAGATGTGTATGTAATTTACGTTTCTTTCCACCATGGGAGCACATGTGCAAGTTGAGACTGTTCACAGAGAATGAAGAAAGATACATGGCTTTCTGCACAGTGTTGGACTCAGCTACACATTCATGATCTCACGTCATCTTCCTAACGACACTAGGAAATAAGAATTATTGTCTCCAATTTGTAGACAAAGAAATTGGCCAAGAAAGGCAAAGTGCCTTGCCTAAGGTCAAATGGTTAGTGAGTGCCAGAGATTTTGTGTGAACTTATGGTTCCATCTCACTAGAGGAAAGACTTTAGTGGAAGTAGTCATCCTAAGGGGCCCTTAAAGTTTGGGTGGACTTTCCATAAGAAACTTGTTGAGGAAAACATTTCAGAGAGGATAGCCAAACAAAGGCCTAGACATAATAATCATTTCTAACATGTACTGGGTACTGACCACATTCAAACATCATTCTAAGTCCTATGAATGTTGCCTCATTTAACTGAGTCTTCATAATAATCCTTTGAGACAAGTTCAATTATTATCTCCATTCTATAGATGAAGTGATGGAAGCTTAGGTTAAATAACTGGCTTAAGTTTACATTGTTAGTAAAGGAAGGCTAAATTTGAACTGGCAGGTAGACTGACTCCAGAGCCTTTGCTATACTACCTCTCTGTCTTTGGTATCAGGAGATGACAGAAGTTGTTCTGTTTTGGCTGGACTCAGTGGTATTTTAGAGAAAGATCATTTAGTAAGGCTGAAAATGTTGGTAAGAATTACTTTGAAAAAGGCTTCAGGGCAAGGCAGAAAAGTTTGCCAAACTAATTGTATACATTATAGATGGTAATTTTAGATTTTCTGTTTCTCAATTCTCAAACTGTCTTGTGAAACTCCCAGCTGAGCAACTGATATACACTATAGTTTTTGAGGCTGAGAACATGTCAATTTTATTTCTGCTGAAATCTCATTTGAAGGACAGCACTGATATTCTTTTGATGAAGACCCTCCAAAGATAGAGTCTAAATTTTGGCACAGCATCCTGTAGAAAAATGATTTATAGAGAAAGAAGGCATTCATTGAAGTTATTTATGTGATATTTAGTGTATGATTCTTGTGAAAGCTCAAGAAAAATTTGGTTGAGCTAAGTTTATTAATGTATCTACAATAAATTTACATTTTGGCTATGACATGCGTGTCCTCGCAGCCTAATTTCTGAATCTGGTCATAGCCTTCCAGTGAATAAATAAGCTTGTCAATGTTATTTGAAGAAGTTTCCCTGCAGGAATTTACTACCAAAATCCAAACAGTATACAGTAGTGTTAATGATAATTCCTTATGTTTGTATAGAACTCCCAGCATGATTTTTCTAGATTTGAGTATTATATGCAAAATTTAGACCATAGGTTTGGTTAGCTCCAGAAAGTTTGAACAACATGTCAATAAACTGGATTATCTTCTCTTTCCTGAAAAATTTTATATGAACTTTAATATTTAGCATATAGTTTCAACGTGAATAGCATTAATACATAAGGTGTGATTGAAAAAAAATGTTTTTCTCTCCACAGGTTGCTTACTGTTGTGTTAGTGAGCCCCATTCTGATGCTTTTGAGATATGAATATAATTGGAGATGGGGAGTTGTGATAGCGTGGTCTGGAATTAAAGGAGTTTTTAGCTTACTCTTGGCTCCTGATATTCATAATCTGGCTGAACGAAAAACAGAGTCACCACAAATGGTAGGAAAAATCATGTCTCATGATTATTTATTTTGTAGCACTTGTCATCTTACCCAATAATAAAGTTAACCTTTTTTTGTGTGTGTGAGGAAGATTCACCCTGAGCTCACATCTGTGCCAATCTTCCTCTATCTTGTTTGTGGGTCATTGCCATGGCTGGCAAGTGGTGTAGGTCCATGCCCAGGATCTGAACCACGAACCTGGGTTGTTGAAGCAGAGCACGCCAAACTTAACCACTAGGCCATAGGGCCGGCCACTAAAGTTAAGCATTTTTTAAATTAGACTTGAAAAATGCATTCTTTTAAGTAGAAAGGAACTTTCAGAGGAAAGTTTATTTATGATGACAGTGTGAATGGGACCAACAATCAAGTAATTGTTATGGACATGGGAGTCAGATGGACTTGTGATCGGATCCTGGCTCCACCATTCACAGGCTGAGTGACCTTGGACAAGTTTCCCAGACTAGTGGAACCTCAATTTCCAGTAGAGGATTGAGATGATGCTTAGTCAAATATGTGACATTTAGTAAATGCCCAATAAATGTTATTGAGCATACAAATGCTATTTTTTGATAGCTGTCAGAAAGCATGAAAAAATAATACCCTATCTAGAGCATTCCAACCCCTATAGCTATTAGAGAAAAATTGAAATTATTTACATACATTAAGATAAGAAAGATTTTGTAAATTTTTGAATTAAGGATCTAGTTATATTTATGTATTTAGGGCTAATTTTAAAAAATTAATTTCTTGAGAAATTTTGGCAGAAGATTACATTATCTATAGCGAAAAACAAAACTTGGTTTCCTTTCCAATCTCTCAGAGCCTTTTACCCATGGGCTAGCTGGTGGATTTCTGGGCAATCTGGTGGAGGCAGCATCTGTGGTACTGAGACTCCAGGGAAAATCCAAAGAGCCCACTGCATCTGCTGACAGCATTAGGGCACCTCATCTTTTGTGACAGTACTGTGTGAGCTAGCTGGAGAAGTTGCTAGAAATCCCCAGGACACCCCCACCACCTTCCAGTCAGATGAATCCCAAACCTGCTTCCAGGAGGGAGAAAAAGTGCGTGAATAATTTGAGTTAGGATCACCTGCCCACCTCCCGAGGAACTTTAATCTGGAGGTAGATGTACAGAGTTTCCTGATATTATCCAATTTCCAGCTCAGGATTTTCTCTTCTTTGCTATTTTGCTCCTGTCCTAGAAGACCCCAGGAGTACAGTATTTTTCAAATATCTTCTTTCAGGAGCAACTATTACCCTCTGCATCTTGCATGTGGAGAAATCAACACAAAGAGAATCGCATCTTGGGTCAGGGGGTCAGGGGCCCTAACTCCTAAAAGAGGAAGTGTTTCTTTTAATGGAGTATCATATTCCTCACCATCTTTCCTGTGGACTTACACTTTATACATGTGGACATGGTCTGGGAATTAATTTGGAGTTCAAACAAACCTGTGGTTTTGCAAAGACTTTGGGTCCTTCCATGCTCCAAAGGAAAAGTATAATAAGCAATATCTGAGCTTCTTCAGTTTTCTTTTGTACAAAGGAATTGACCTAAAACCAAGTTAATGAAATGTTAGCTAACATTTGACTATCATTTTACAGTGTTTCCCAAATCTGTCTGATATTCAGAATCCCTTTGATGTCACCGCAGACCTACACCAACAGAAACTTCAGGGAAGAAGCGCGGGAGTCAGTATCTTAATGAAGCACTTTAGGTGCTTATTGTTTTCAGTCGAGTTTGGGAAAAACTCTCTGAAGGACATATTGCTATTAACTCTATTTTTTGGTGAAGGACACTGAGGCCCAGAATGGTTAACTGGCCCAAAATTACATGGCTAATAAATGGCAGAGTCAAGACCTACAAATGTGGTTGTGTTTCTGCACGGCATCTCTCCAGACCCCACTACAGTTCCTGCCTGCTTCTTCAGAGCATCTTGTGTGGCTGTAGTAAATGTTTGTGGCAGATGCACGTCCCTATCCCACCCGTGGTCACCACTGCCTGCTGTTGCTGGTTTCTCCCCCACCCTGCAGGCTCCACATCCATGCCTGCGATGGCTACCACCTTGCTGGCTTTGCATGGGCTGCTGCTGAGAGTGGCAGCTGTGGAAGGCTCTTCTCTTAATGTTCTTATCCCTCCTAGAAACTACAAAATTCATTTTTTTCCTCATTCAGATTGGCAACTAATTTATGCCCCAGTATATTATATTCAAGCAATTCTACAAAACAATGCTTTTGTCTCAATTTGGACAAGTTATTAATGTTTTGGTTCTAACTATTTGTATGTTTTATTTTTAAGTTTATATTATATGTACAAGTAATATCATTAATGACCATGGGAATAAATTCATACATGATGACTCATTCAGCCAGGACATTAGGTAAAGTATATCTATCTTTCATTAATTAACTGGGGAGAATAATGCAGATAGAATGTTGTTGGGGGTCATTTCTTATGGAGCTCAAGGAATTGATTATGAAATCATTCATTTTCATTCACTCATTATTTATGGAAACTGTATTAATTGGGGGTATTTGTTCACTCTGTTTAACAGAAACCACATTAACAGTGGCTTAAGCAAGACAGAGGGTTTTTTTTCCCTCTCCACTGAAAAGTTGGGAAGAGTGGGATGGTTCTGCTCCACAAAGTTGTCCAGAGATCCAGGATCCTTCTATTTGTTGCTCCTCTACTCCTTGGGGTGTTACTCATATCTGCTGGGTACAAGCCAGCTCACTGCCTCTATATGTTCAATCCAACCAACTAGAAAGGGAAAATGGTGGAGCGAGGGGGCTGGCAATGGAGGGTAAGCAGCTTCCTTTTAAGGGCACAATCCAGAAGTTGTATATATCATTACCACTCACATCCCATTGGCCAGAACTTAGTCACATGGGCACACATGGGTACGAGAAGCAGGGAAATATTATCCTTACCTGGAAAGCCATGTGTTCAGCCAAAACTCAGAGATTCTATTGGTAAAGGAAGAAGGGGAGAATGGATATTGGGAGACAATCAGCAGGCTCTGCCATAGTTGCCTATTTCTAGAAGGAAGTTGAGGCTGTTGATATAAAATGCATAAATATGATAAAATAACAAATAGATACATGATCAATAGAGAAATTCAGAATGAGATAATCAGTGGCTGTGGGGTCAAGGGGGGAGGGGGAGGGCAGGGGTAGGATTACCCAAAGTCTTAGAGTGGGGCCTTAGTATCATCCCATATCCCATGGCCTGTTCCTCAGCTTTGCTGGTGCAGAGAGCTGATTCTGTCAGGGTATCTAGAATTGATTGACTGCTAGAGATTTATATACGCTGCACTCACAGGAGAATATGGATAAAGCAGAAAATCAATTTATTAATTTATAATGAGGAAATTTCTTTCTATGTCTGAGATAATTGTGATCATTATTCAGGGTATTTACCTTTAAATACCATTTTCCTTGATAAACCAAATTAGTAATTAGAAGGTTTCTTGGAAAGCATGGATCTAATGAGAGGTCAATGGAAGGATAATGTTGAAGGAGAATTCTTCTAAATAGGGAAATAGCCTGGTGAATCTACCCTATCCTACCCACAAGAGACATCACTTCCCTGCTTGTGTCTTTTCACAGTCCTGCCCATTCCTGAAACCATGTCCCACCAACACTATTGCAGAACCTCCTGTGACAACCCACCTCAAAGATTGAGGGCTCTAGTATGTGAATAGGGCTAGTGAATGGGTGAGATTTGGGGCAGTTCTCTTTTCCCCAGTTATGGGTTTGTTGTTATTTGCAGTGGAAAAATGTGCTTGGATCAGCAAAAGCCTACACTGGAGCATAAGTGAAGTTAATTTGATCCCTGAAAGCTGGCTCACATCTCACTTCCCATTAATTTCCTTTGGCTCCCAGGGATCCAGACCCCCTGTGCTCTCTTTGCTTAGGGTGCAACATCTAGGTTTCTCCCATGCTTTCTTCCTTGTGAGTCCTCCTACTCTGATATTCAAAGGCAAGACCAACAAGGGGTTTTACTATCATGGTAATGTTTTTTCTTCTCTTATAAATTTTTGATTGTATTAACTAATTCTCAGAATTTTCTTTAATTTATTAGGAAACAGAAATATCTGGCAAGTACTTTATCCTCTCAGAATAAATGCTCATCCTTTCTAGAAATACTATGTGGCACACATTTAACAAGTACTTGACAGAATCGGGTTTTATCACTAAGAGTTTCAAACCAACTTCTTCCACTGGTCTAATGCTTTTAAGAGATCCCTCCTCATACTCTTCCAGGATCCTCTTAAACACGAGGAGTTCATTCAAATGTATTGGTGCTGCCAAGTGGTCCACATACACTCATGTTTCCCCAGAGCAACTGGAAAGTGGCTGTTGCTCCGTCATATGGGTAGGATATAATTTGCCAAATGAATAAACTTTCTTCTTGTGTGATCTTGGCCGTGGGGATTTTATTTTATTTTTTATTTTATTTATTTATTTATTTATTTTTTGTGAGGAAGACCAGCCCTGAGCTAACATCCGTTGCTAATCCTCCTCTTTTTGCTGAGGAAGACTGGCCCTGGGCTAACATCCGTGCCCATCTTCCTCTACTTTATATGGGACGCCGCCACAGCGTGGCTGACAAGCAGTGCGTCGGCGGGCGCCCGGGATCCGAACCGGCGAACCCCGGGCTGCCAAGCGCGGACTAAACCGCTGCGCCACTGGGCCGGCCCCGGCCGTGGGGATTTTATATCCAAAGCTGACACCTTCTAAGTCTTCAGCATGCAATCACATGCATCTTTGCTTTGGACCATAGTGAACCGAGAGGGATATGCCTCCAGACCTCTTTGAATCCCCCAAATTTCAACTACTATTATTGTGCATAGTGTCCTAAAGAGAAGGCGATAAAGTTAAACTGAAGCATTTAGAAACCATTTTAACTCTTTATTTCACATACAATTATGAAGAGAGCACAGTTTTATTGAGATGGAATTCTGAGTGAGTAGGCTAAGCTCACTCACTTATTAAATCCTTCTTTTTGGTCAGTGAGCCTCATAACTGGAACTTTGAACTCATACCTCAAGAAAATACAAACTGCTACAAGTTCTGGACACATAGATTTGCTGGCCAGGAAACAGAGAGGCTGAATCTGAGGGATCCTTATTGCAGTGGCCTTTGAATTTTATTATGCATAAGAATCAGTTGGAGAACATGATAAAATGCAAATTCCTAGCCAATCTGGTTCTATAGGTAGGGGGTAGAGCCCAGGAATTTGCAGTTTAATAAGTAACCCTTCTATCTGTGGAAGACAGGTAGTTTTCCACACTTTGGGAAATACTGTTTGGGTGTCTTGAAATAGTGAGACACGTCTTGAGCTATAGGGAACGAACAGAGACCTGTAAAACATTGTTTAGCAATCCAGTGAGATAAAGTTGAGATATACAGCCAAAAGGAAACAGATAGTTGGATAATTTTCTGGAAAATTTTGGACAAAAAGTTGTCCTTGCTCTAAGCACTCTGGTTTGGCTATGCAGGTGATGTTAAGATGTCACTACATCATGCAACATTTTTGCTTCCCCTTGCCATCTTCATGGTTTTCTGTTAAGACCCTTGCTTTTCTTTGTCACAGGTTTGTGTGCTATTTCCCTTCCAAGACAAATGGCCATGCAAAATGCCATTAAACACATACAGGAGATAATACAGAACGCAATCACTTTATTTAAAACAGAAAAAATTTTGACAAATGTTAATTGGACCTTAGTAGAAGAAAAAACGAGGATTGAATACGACGTTCCTGTGAGTTGATACCTGGCAAAAAATAGTCCTCCTTTTCCTCCCTGGGTCTGCCTCTCTTGCTTTAGTTTATGTAAAAAACTTGATTCTGCTAATTAAATGTCAGAAAACTGAGGGGGGATATATTTGCTAGCTTTGCTATCTTGGTGAAAAGACTCCTTTGCATTCTGTCTCTAAAGAGAAGGTCTTGGTGATCTAGCCTTATTTGCCAAATACAGGAGAATTGGTGTTTTTACAAACGGTTGGTTGGGTAACTATGAATGGCCTCTGCCAAGCTGATGTTTCCAACTGGTTGAGGAACTGAGATCTCTCTCCTCGTATAAGTGTTACAAAAAGCAGAAAGCAGAGGCTGCTTCAGAAAGTAGTCAAGCATAGACAGGTTTGCGGAAGAATTTGGCTTCGAAACTTCCCCAAATGAATAGTTACTTCACCACAACTGAAAGCAACATTTCTTATATGGAGAACCTTATCCAGTGTAGTCCTTTATTTTAGCAATTCTGATTTGAGTTATTGGAATCTTTGTTGAGTGAAGCATTTGACAGCTCCTAATCATTTTTACTTATTTTTAACTTTCTCTCTGTTTTTAAACTTAGTCTGATACTGTTCAGTTTTCCCATGTTTCACATGATAAAAAAGAGAAGGAAGAGTCCCCAACGGATGAGGTTTTAATAGAAGAAGCCAGATTGCATGTAGCTATAATACAAATGGTTGGTACCGTACACATAATCTGCTTTTTATTTATTTTTGCAATGTTTTTAGTTCTTGCATATGGTTTTCAGGTGACTAGAAAAATCTTTTTTCACCTTTGATAGTCTATTAGTTAAAATTTATGGTTTAAAATGTAAACAAGTTTATGATCGTTGTTCAAATTTATTTTTGATTTATGAAAGTTAAAAAATAAAAAATTTCTTAGGCTTTGCATTCAAGTCACTAGTCTTATTATTCTAAGTCTAGCAAATTTTAGCTGTTCACTTTTTTCTTTTTTTTATTTTATTGAGGTCATATTGGCTTATAACAGCAGTTCACCTTTGAGGTGTCTTTGAATAATGTTTGGTGCCATTTAAATACTTAATTATATGTCTTCAAATATTTGGAACTGCTTTTATAAATTTAACATATTTGCGTTCCTTTTATACAAACTCCTTTCAAGTGTTTATCTAACTCTTGTAACTCTAATAAGTTAAAATAAATCTAGTGAATCATAAATTCTCTTAAAATATTTAAGATTTAATATTCAAATGTTCTAATATAAACATAGGAAGATTACTAGGTAAAATCAAGTTTAAATCAACTTATCAAATTGCACATTTTAAATTGGGATTATATTCTAATAGGACAAATTTTATTCAAAATTACAAGTATATAAAATACTCATTATGCCCAGAGTCCTTCTTTTTTACTTTCATTTTAAAACTTATTATTATGAAGAATTTCTAACATATACAAAACTAGATATGACAGTGTAATGAATCCCCACGTACCCAACATCCAGCCTTAAAAACCAGCCACCGATGACCCACCCTGCCCCATCTATACCCTCATTCACTCCTCCACCTTCCATATTATTTTGAAACAAATTCCAGATATCTTATCATTTCATCTGTAAAAATTTCAGTATGTATCTCTAAATTTTAAAGTCTTTTAAAAACATTGTAAAGTACTAATATTGTACCTAAAAATTAATAATAATTCCTTAATAACATCAAATATTGAGTCAAGATCAACTTTCCAATTGTCTCATAAATGCATATTTTCAGTTTATATTTTTAAATTGGATTTCAATAAAATTCACATATTGCAATTAATGGGTATGTCCTTTAAGTCTCCTTTAATCTACAAATTTCTTCTCATCTCTCATTTTTTTCTGTTGAAGAACATATTTCTTCTTAATACAAAAATATTAATATATATTTTCATTTTTTTAAACATTTCTATACTTAATTAAAAATGTTCTCAGAGTTTGAAAGGCTCTTACCCAGAGACTAAAGTATGGTCACAAATTCTTTGCAGAGCCTCCCTTTAAGAGGTGGCATCTGTATTCCTCTCCCACACCCCACCCCCCGCATTGAATTTAGGTTGTTCTTCTGACTTGTTTTGACCAATAAAATGTGGCAAAAGTGACTTTGGGAATATTCTGGAGCCTAGGCCTTCAGAAGATTTGCAGCTTCCACCTTCTTCCACTTTGAAGCTGACCTAGCCTCTGAAGAATGAGAGGCCACATAGAAGTAAACTGAGGCACACAGCCAAGAGTCAGGACCTTACTACCAGACTTCTGAATGAGAGGCCATGTTAATTCAAGGGTTAGGCAATAGACTTAACCTCTTGATGGTAAGAGATGCAAAGAATTTGTGGCCATATTTAATGTACCACAGTGTACTCTCTGGTCACAAATATTTATACCCCTCCTCCAAGCAAAATACACTCATCCTTTTCGGAGACACCCCCACAAA
Source organism: Tapirus indicus (assembly GCA_031878705.1). NCBI lineage: Eukaryota > Metazoa > Chordata > Mammalia > Perissodactyla > Tapiridae > Tapirus > Tapirus indicus. The sequence continues at coordinate 85,534,823 of CM062922.1, forward strand.
GCTTCATCCTATTGTGGTATCATACTCAAGTCGAGCATCTCATGATTTGCATTTGGTCTAGGTATGCTGAGGCTCCTTGGTTGCATGTCTTTAAGTATGGTTCCTCTTGATCCAGAGACCTGTGAACTTAAAAGACAAGTTATCCTTCTACCCGCCCCCCCCACTTCTGTTCAAGAAGAGGAAGAACAGGAAGCACTGATTAATCACTGGTCCATGGCAATTTTGAAATCTAGCTGGGCATATGAAACCTATTTCTCCCCATTCTTTACATTTCCATAGGAAATAACCCATGTTTGTAGGGGAGTAACCTTCTTAGCTTGATTTCTGCTGGTAGAAACTTGGGAGGTTTCTATTCACTTAGAACTGTTTCTATCTTTTTTAGTCCAATCTGATACAGTTTCCTTAAAAACTTGTGTTTTTCTCAATGAATCTGATTATAGTCTACTCCACTCCACAATTCCTTTACACAGACAGGCCACATGTCAGACAATATGAGTCTAAGAAAGCCTTTAGTCTGCTTGAGAGGGTAGACTAAGCGCCACCTTTAATCTTTTGGTGGTCATAACAAAGGGTCTTCAGCCACAACCTTGATTTGATCTGGAACCTGAGGCCACATTTTACTGTCAGCACTCTAGATTTGATCTTTGCTCCGGATGTTTTTTGCCAGCTGGAGAGACTGCAGATGTGAAACAGGTTTAGTTTCCAAACTGGCAAATCATGGCCTCTTTATATTTTCTCTAATTTTTGCTTGAAGATTGAACTGTCTTTCCTTGGTTTATCTCTCTCTTCCATATCTTATCATATGCAGGTAAAAAGTTGACACTTTAGATATTTCTAGAATATTAGAAATCTAGAAATCTGTGTAGCCAGATTCATAAGTTCATTAGGTACATCTTCTACCTTCCAAGTTAATTCAGGTGACAGTATTGCCAATTGTGCTGCCTCCCTCCAGCCTCCTACACCAGTCTCCTCACTGCTTTTCCAGCTTCCACGAACAGTTTCCTCACTGCTCTTCTAGCTTCTGCTCACCACCCAGTCCCAAAGCTAATGTCACATGTTTTAGCTTTTTGTTATAGAGACTCTCCACAATTGGTACTGATTTCTGTTTTGGTCAGTCTTTGCTATATAATGAACCACCCCAAAACTTAATGGCTTAAAACAATAATGGTTTATTATTTTCCATAGTTCTGTGAGTTGGCAATCTGGAAGATTTTGTTGTTGGTTTTGCCTGGGACCAGGCATGTCTGCAGTCATCACATAGCTCAGTTGGGGTTGGAGGGTCCAGGATGTCCTCACTCACAGATTTGGCAATTGACTCTATTGTCTTTCAGGGCACTTTGCTTCTCCTCCATATGGCCTCTTATCTTCCAGTGGAGTGGACTGGACTTCCTCACAGCGTGGTGGCTTCTGGGTTCCAACAGGGCAAGAGGAGAAGCTGCAAGGCCTCTAAATCTTAGGCTCTGAAACTTGAATAACATGACTTTTACCTCCATACTGTTAGTTAAAGTAAATCACAAAACTAGCCCAGATTCAATGAGTGAAGAAGTAGACCCCACTTCTTGATGGGAGGAGAAGCAACGTCAGTTGCAAAGGGGCATGGACCCAGGGAGACATGATACATTGGGACCATTGTTATAATGACCTACCGCATTTACTTTTTTAAACCAACAATCCCCTGTGGTGACTTACTCCATGTTATCTTTTAATGGCTTTCCTGAGAGTATCCTCCACTAGCATTCCTCCTGTTTTGTGGCCCCTTTCCTTTTCAGTCTCCTCCATGGGATCCTCTTTTTCTTTTTATTCCTTTAATGTTGGTGTTCCTTGGGATAGTTAACTCTGTCCACTGTTCCTACTTTAAAGTCTTTAGAGTCTCTCCTTTGTTCTCAGCTACACTCATGGTTTTAACACTATCCATGGATGCTCTTCAAATCCATATTCTTCCTTCAAAAATTCTCACTACCATCTCTTTAGAGTCATGAATCTAACTGTAGATATCTCTATCCAACTGGGTAGATATCTCCTGGAGATTTCACTGGTACTTAAATCCACACTGAACCCATCCCAAATGTGCTCTTGTATTCCTGGTCTCAGTAAATGGGATCATTATCCTTGCGGTCACTCAGAATCAGTCCTCTCTCTCCCTCCCTCTCCAAACTCTATCAATCTTACCTTCTAAATATTTGTCAAATAGACCCTTTTCCATCCTTGTGTCTCTTAATTTGGGCCATCATAATCTCTTGCCTGGATAGTAACCTTCAATTGGTCTCCCTGCCTCCAATATTTCCACTCTCAAATCACAGTGACTTTATCTAAAAGACAGATGGGACTACACCACTCTCCTGCTTAAAACCCTACAATGGCTCCTCAGTGCCTACAACATTTTCCAAAGTGAGTTCCAAAGAACATTTGCTCCACAGGATAATAGGGACTTCATGAGAAAAAAGCTTCCAGGCTCAAGTTAGTTTGGAAAATGCTGGCTTAAACAAAGTTAAACAGATTTCTTATAGGATTTCTCAGAGTTTTGAACATGCTGATGTGCACTGAGCCTCTCCAAGAGGGAATATTGATTGCAACATTTTTCTCCCTTCTTCACACACCACATTTTTTTGCGGGGTTGGGGGTTCAAGGACTATCTCACAGAATTAGTTTATCACATTCTGGGAAAAGCTTACCTATGACATCAAGTCTATGCATAACACACAAGGTCTTTTGTAATCTGGGCCCTGCCTATTTCTCTAACTGATTCTGTCACCATTATCTGCCCCACAACTTGTCCTTTACTGTACTCACAATGCTGTTTCTTATCTCTGTGCATGTACTGAAGATGCCACTCTCTGCTCACCCCTTCCCCACTCTGCTTCTTCCACCCCCATTCTTCATCTGGATAATCATGTTCATCCTTAAAACTCAACTGAGGTATCATCTCTTCCAAGAAGTTCTCTTTGACCCCACCTCCACATCAAGTTTGATTAGTGCCCCATGCTTACTTTTATCCTCTTATATTTTCTACACTGTTTTGTAATTCTATGTGTCTAACTATTCCCCTTCCCCTGTAGATTATGAGCTCCTTAAAGCCGTGGATTATATCTCTAGTGCCTTAGCACAGGACTTGGAATCAAGTAGGCATTCAATAGACATTTGTTAAACAATGAATAACTAAACAAACATTCCATCATATTAGTAAATCATAATTTTCTTGAGCCAGACCTATTTCTGGGTGGGCAGGGCTGGAAATACTATAGATACAATAACTGCATATATGCCTCAGAGCTTAACCTCTGGGGCATACGTTTTCTTATAGTGATCATCATTCCAGGGCCATAATGGAAGCTTACAACATGGAGAAATTCACTAAGTGTCCCAGTGGCCCTCAGAATAAGGATTACCTGGCCATTACCTCTCTACCATTTGGAAGGTAGCTTCAGAGTTCATATGCTTTATCCACCCATATGTTATGGGTGGATCATTTTCCTATCTCCTGGAAAAGGAGCTGTGAATGAATGACTATTACCTTGAGAAATAAGTGGCATGGATTCCCTCTTTTCCTGTAGTGACTATCATCCCTACAATTGTAACACTTGAGAAAATATGCTAAATGGAATGGAGTTTGGAAACAGCATTTATAAACAATGGATAAGCAAGAGTACATGGTCAGCATGTGAGGAAGGAAGTTACCCAGGAGGTAACTTTAACCTCTAAGTTTAGTATCAGTGGCACCTAAAAGGTGTGATTTTTCTCCTGACTTTTTTTTAGGGGGGTTGACACAAGAACACAGTCTAGATCTATCTATAAGATGTTTTATGTAAGCCTCACAGTAACCACTAAGAAAAAAACATATATTAGATAGACAAAAAAATAAAGAGAAAGGAATTGAAGCACACAACTACAAAAAAAGAGTCACAAATGAAGACAGCAAGTGAGGAAGAAAGGAACAAAGGAAATTTAAAAAAAGTCAGAAACCAATTGACAAAATGGCAATAGTAAGTCCTTGTCTATCAATAATTACTTTAAATGTAAATGGATTAAATTCTCTAATCAAAAGACACAGTGGCTGAATGAATAAAAAATAAGGTTCAATAGTATGCTGCCTACAAGAGACTCACTTAAGTTTTAAGAACACACATAGACTTAAAGTGAAGGATTGGAAAAAGACATTCCATGCACATGGTAACAAAAAGAAGGCAAGAGTGGCTATGCTTATATCAGATAAAATAGACTTGCAGTCAAAATTGGTCACAAGAGACAAAGAAGGTCACTATATAACGGTAAAGGGGTCAATTTATCAAGAAAATATAATAATTGCAAATGTATATGCCCAACACTGGAACACCTAAATATTTAAAACAAATATTAGCAGAAATGAAGGGAGAAATAGCAATACAAAATAGTAAGGGACTTCAATACCCCCACTTCCAACATTAGATAGATCATCCAGACAGGATATTAATAAGGAAACAATGGACCAGAATAATACTATAGACCAAATACACCTAATAGACATATACAGAACATTCCATCCAACAGCACCACAATACATATTCTTCTCAAGTACACATGGAACATTCTTCAGGATAGATCATATGTTGGGCCACAAAGCAGCCTTAAAAAATCTAAGAAGATTGAAATCATACCAAGTATCTTTTCTAACCACAAAGGCATGAAACTAGAAATTGATAACAGGAGGAAAACTGAAAATTTCACAAATACTTGGAAACTAAGCAACACACTCCTAAATAGCCAATAGGTCAAAGAAGAAATCAAAAGGGAAATCAGAAAGTATCTTAAGACAAATGAAAATGAAAACACACATATCGAAACTTATGGGATGGATGCAGTAAAAGCAGAGGGAAAGTTAATAGTAAGTGCCTTCATTAAGAAAAAAGAAAGATCTCAAATAAACAACCTAACTTTATACCTTAAGAAATAGAAAAAGAAGAACAAAATGGGTCCACAGTTAGCAGAAAGAAGGAAATAATAAATATTAGAGCAGAAGTAAATGAAATAGAGACTAGAAAGACAAGAGAAAAAAATCAACAAAACTAAGAGCTGATTTTTTGAAAAGATAAACAAAATTGACAAACCTTTAGCTAGAATAACCTAGAAAAAGAGAGATGACTCAAATAAACAAAATTATAAAAAAGAGGAGACATTACAACTGACACCACATAAATACAAAGGATCATAAAAGGCTACTATGAAAAATTATATGCCAATGAATTGGATAACCTAGAAGAAATGGATAAATTCCTAGAAATATAAACCTACCAAGACTAACTCATGAAGAAATAGAAAATCTGAACAGATCAATAACAAGTAAGGAGATTGACTCAGTAATCAAAAGCCTTCCAACAAAGAAAAACCCAGGACCAGATGGTTTCACTGGTGAATTCTACCAAACATTTAAAGAACTAATAGCCATCCTTCTTAAACTCTTCCAAAAAACTGAAGAGGAAGGGACACTCTCAAACTTATTTTATGGGGCCAGTGTTACCTTGATACCAAAGCCAGATAAGGACACTACAAGAGAAGAGAAATAAAGGTCAATATCCTTAAAAAATATAAATGTAAACATCTTCAACAAGATACCAGGAAAGCAAATTCAACAGCACATTAAAAGTTTCAAGTGGGATTTATCCCTGGGATGCAAGGATCCACAAATTGATCAATGGGTGGTACGCCACATTAATAGAATGAAGGATAAAAGTCATATGATCCTCTCAATAGATGCAGAAAAAGCATTTGACAAAATTCAACATCTTTTCAGGATAAATACTGTCAACAAATTGCACATAGAAGGAACATAACTTAACATAATGAAGGCCATATATGACAAACCCACAGTTAACATCAAACTCAATGGTGAAAAGCTGAAAGCTTTCCTCTAAGATCAGGAACAAGACAAGGTTACTCACCCTCATCATTCCTATTCAACATAGTCCTGGAAGTCCTACCCATAGAAGTCAGGCAAGAAAAAGAAATAAAAGGCATCCAAATCAGAAAGGAAGAAGTAAAATGATCTCTGTTTGCAGATGACATGATCTTATGTACAGAAAACCCTAAAGACTCCACCAAAACCCTGTTAGAACTAATCAATGAATTCAGTAAAGTTGCAGGATACAAAATCAACATACAAAAGTCACTTGCATTTTAATATACTAACAATGAACTCTATGATAGAGAAATAAAGAAAACAATACCATTTACAACAGCATCAAAACCAATAAAACACTTAGGAATAAATTTAACCAAGGAGGTGAAAGATCTGTACACTGAAAACTATAAGACACTGGTGAAAGAAATTGAAGATTACACAAATAAATGGAAAGGTATCCTATACTCATGGATCAGAAGAATTAATATCATTAAAATGTCCATATTACCTAAAGTCATTATAGATTCAACAGAATTCATATCAAAATGCCAATGGCATTTTTCACAGAAATAGAACAAACAGTCCTAAAATGTGTATGGAACCCACAAAAGACCCTGAATAACCAAAGCAATCCTGAGAAAGAAGGACAAAGTAGGAGGCATCACAATCCCTGACTTCAAGCTATATTATAAAACTATAGTAATTAAAACAGTATGGCACTAGCATGAAAACAGACACAGACCAATAGAACAGAATTGAGAGCTTAGAGTTTATTCTATATGCTCATGCATATACGTTCAACCAACATTTGACAAGGGAGCCAAGAATATTCAATGGGGAAAAGATAGTCTTTTCAATAAATGGTGTTGGGAAAACTGGATGTTCACATGCAAAAGAATGAAATTGGACCTCTATCTTCCACTACTCACAAAAATTAACTCAAAATGGTTTAAGATTTAGGCAAAAGACTTGAAACTGTAACACTCCTGGAAGAAAACATAGAGAAAAAGCTCTTTGACATTGGTCTTGGTAAAAAACTTTTGGCTATGACACCAAAGCACAAGCAACAAAAACAAAAAGAAACGAGTGGGACTACATTAAACTAAAAAGCTGCTGCCAGCAAAAGAAACAATCAACAAAATGATAACTCAACCTATGGAATGGGAAAAATTATTTGCAAATCATATGTAAGATAAGGGGTTAATATCCAAAATAAATAAGGAACTCATACAACTCAATAGCGAAAAACCAAATAATCTGATAAAAAAATGGGCAGAGGACTTGAATAGACATTTTTCTAAAGAGGACATACAGATGGCCAACAGGCCATACGTGAAAAGGTGCTCAACATCACTAACCATCAGGAAATGCAAATCAAAACCACAACGAGGAGAATGGCTTTCATCAAGAAGACAAGAGATAACAATGTTGGTGAGGATGTGGAGAAAAGGGAGCCCTTATGCACTATTGGTAAGGATGTAAATTGGTACTGTCACTATGGAAAATGATATGGACATTCCTCAAAAAATTAAAACTAGAACCACCATATGATTCAGCAAGCCCATTTCTGGGTATATATCCAAAGGAAATAAAAACAGGTTCTTGAGGAGATGTCTGCACTCCCATGTTCACTGCAGCATTATTCACAATAGCCAAGACATGGAAACAACTTAAGTGTCCATTGATGGATGAATGGATAAAGAAAATGTGGTATAATATGTATACAATGGAATATTATTGAGCCATAAGACAGAAAGAAATCCTGCCATTTGTGATAACATGGATGGACCTTGAGGGCATTAAGCTACGTGAAATGTCAGATAGAGAAAGACAAATACTGTATGATATCACTTATATGTGGAATCTAAGAAAAAAGCCAAATTCATAAAAACAGAGAGTAGAATGGTGGTTACTAGGGGCTGAGGGGTGGTGGCGGCGGGGAATGGGAAGATGCTGGTTAAAGTATAGAAACTTACAATTATAAGATTAATAAGTTCTGGGAGTCTAATATGGTGACTATAGTTAACAATACATTATATACTTGAAAGTTGCTAAGAGAGTAGATCTTAAATGTTCTTACCACACACAAAAAAATTGTAATTATGTGAGGTGATGGATGTGTTAACTAACCTTATTGTGGTAATCATTTTGCAATATGTATCAAATCATCATGTTGTACACCTTAGACTTACACAATGTTATTTGTCAACTAGATCTCAGTAAACCTGAAAACAAGAAAGAAAAAAAAAAGAACACAGTCTACTTTTCTCTCTTAGTAGTTCTTTGTGAGGCTGAGATGACTAGTTCCCCTTTGAATTAATACTTTGTAATGTCTATTCTGCTGTAAAAAGATGACGCGACTAATGCTATTTATGTTACCCTCGTAAACTCTTTGAGTTGTATAGATTTTGAGTTTCCTGAAGCTAGGAACCTTTGTATCTTTTATAACATCCAGGACAGGACTTCGTAAAAACTTATTCATTAAATATTCAAATTGAATGAAATTTATTTCCTGTTATAGAATTTTTTTAAAGTATATTTTCATATATTGAGTTCAATAATAATAGTGAGGGCTATGTAAATGTCAAGCAGAGTATATTACATTAAGTTTTGGTCCTTTGTAATTTTTATTTAAAATTGTATATTTAGAGGAGCTTTGAAAAACAGTGTAACAATGGAATCCTCAGTGTAGAGGCAGCCCGGATATTAATTGGTGCAGCCAAAAGTTATTGTCCCATCCAAGGAAAGTAAGTGTAATATTTCTTTAATTGGTATTTCCAAAATTGAATGGGTACATGATAAAGAATGAACAAACTAAGAGTTAAATGTCCAGATTGATCAATCTATTTATTTTGTCTATCTTCATCTATCCATCTGTCTGTCCATCCATCCATCTTTCTGTCTACTTCCTATTTTGCTTGTTTACATTTTTTTCCCTGAAGGTTCCTAACTTTTGGTGACATTAGGAGATTCTGGAGGAAGATCTGACTATAGTGTAATTATATAAGAGACCAGGGGAGCCATGAAAGAGAACCCATGACGTTTCAATTACTATTATAATTATTTTTTCTTTATATTATATTCACTAAATTACTGGATAGGAGAGGTAGGGAAGCCTGGAGCCTAGCATTAGACTGCTCCCTGCTCCTGGAGTGGAGCAGGCTCTGGAGGAATTGACCCAACTGATGGAGCTGATAGATTCAATTAAAGCTGGTGTGAAAATCTGGTGGGAGATATACTGATATCTGGTCACAGTCCTGGCAAACATTAGGTAATGGATGGTCTAAGACAAAGCTGTGGGGCAACAAGGATAGGAGACCCTTTCTGGGTGATAGTTAACATTTCTGCAGCTTTGTAATCTCCTGGGAGATCTAGCATCAGTTCCTAGATAAAGTTTGGGAAGGGTAGGGACTTTAGGGCCTTGGAGAGGCTTGGGCAAGGCAAAGCATGACAAAGGGAAGCTTGATTTCAAACCCCAAGGAGTTGGTCTGGAGAAGCTTTAATTATGTTCTGCCTCAGGTCAGGAATGGTTCCAGGCAGCAGGAGTCTAACACTAAAAATGTTCCTGTACCATGACCATGAGTGGATAGGTGGATGGATACAGATGTTCAGGACTTAGCATATTTAATAGATCCATATTGCATTTATATTTAGTATAACTTTCTCTTTTATATTACCCAAAAGTATAGCACTTGCTTTTTATTATAACACATATGTATATTTTTTCTGTTAGATTCATGAGTATTCATGATGTTTCAACTTATGTAAGAGCTAGAAGTTGGCTTATGAAGTTTAAAAACATGTTAACTTTCTTGGAATATCATAAAGATGAGGCACGTCTTGTTTCATGTGGGTAAGTATTGTGAACCTTTAATAGCAATATACTTGAATATATGACTTTTTCTACATTGTCAGAATAGATTACCTTGATCTTCCTTATTTAAAAAAGCCAACTAATATTATGATCAACTCTTTTTGATTGAGTGGTGAAGGAGCAGGAGTGCTTGCTTCTCTTTCTGTTCTAGCAACTTCATTGATACCTCAATTAGAAAGTGGGCAGAAAGAAGAATAAAAGGATGGTCATACTTGGATTCTTTAAGTTTAATTGCCATGTATTAGGGTCATATTACATACTGGGCTGCTTTCATATTCTTCTGTTATTCTTCTGGGTATAACATTGAGCAGAGATGAGAAATATCAAACTTGTGGACTAGATCTAGCTCTCAGGTTAATTTCATCTGTGCCATAAGGTCGTTTTGTTGATGTCTATAATTAGGAAAAACACAACATGGCCTTAATAATACCTATAACCAATGCTCCAAAATATCACAAGATACAAATTTTACTTAACTTGTGTAGACTCTTTGCTTTGTTATATAAGTTGTGAACTTATGTACTTTTTAGAGCAGGAAGACAAGGTTTTCTACTAATGGATGATGTCAAAACAAGAAGATACCAGGAACATTAATGCTACTAAATTTTAAGTGGGTGTTAATATATCTTTCATAACAAATTCTGATAATTTTTTACTTTCTTCCATTTATTAAGTTTAAAGAGAAATATAAAAAATTAAAACCCTAGGGTCTTGACATATGTCCAGGTAACCTCTTTTTGTTAGGATCTACTTTAGATGGATTGAAAAATTTTTAAAAATAGTCGTGGTAATTATTGAATAGAATATTTTTTTCCTGATCTTAATTTTAAACAATGCTGATGTTTTTCTCTAAATTTATTTCTTTCTTGCTTTTGAAGTATTAATCTTTGCACTCTTTCCTATTTACTATTAGCTTTGATTTTAAAAAATTCTTCCCATCCCTGATATAGATTAGCAAGAGCCATATTTTTATCTTTCTCCATTATAATTTTTTTGTATAGAAAATATATTTTAGATTTTTGTTTATCTATTCTTTTATTTATACTCTTCTTCAAATTAATGTTAATGATTTGTTTAACCAAATGTTGAATTTCAGATCTTAATTGTTATACTTTTAAAGTGATCTGACGTTCTTTTTGATCTCTTTTTTTTCAGGAATAATAAATTTCTGATTTTTGTACATCACATTGTATTTTCAGAAGAATTTGAATATACAGGACATATTATAAGATTAATGTACATTTTTCCTATGATAATGCATCTATGGCCGATGGCAAGAGAGTTAAATGTGTCAGGACTGATATTAGTAAACTACTATTTTGTAATTTTACATGTATTAGAATCAGTATTGAAGGTATGGTTTAAAATAGAAATGTATCCTATAAAAAGAACAATTCAGATATTTTGAATCTATATCTGTCATATTATGGAAATAATTTGATACTAGAACCCATTTGCTATAATAGTTGATAGGATCCTGGAATTTTAGTAATCTTTATGAATTTTCTGAGTTTAATAATGAAATCAGTATAATAATCACAGTCTTGGATATCAGACAAAATAAATATCATAAAACTGGAGAGAATCTCAAAGATCAGGTAAAAGAGAATTAAAAATCTAGACATGGATGTTTCCCTCAAATGCTTTCTGTAATGATGCAAAAAGTAAATAAGTGAATAAAACCAAATTGGTTTGTTAGGTCCTTGTCATAATACAAAATGAGAACTACTTTTTAGGATAAATGCTTCAAAGATGATTTATCAGCATTACTGGTTTCATACTGTAATTATTACTAATAGTATTGCAATGTATCTGTTTACTGCTAGTTTTCATTGTTTTTGGCATTCCAGCTTCATTATAGATTATATACATTATGAATCAAATTATAATTTTTGATGTTGGAGATTAAAAAGAATTATCTTGGAATTCCAAATGAATAACTTAAAACCCAACTTTTGGAGTATAACTCATTTGTAGTTGAGGATTTAACTCCCCACATCATTGTATAGGCGCTATGGAATGACTTACATTCTGTATGTTTTCCAAACAGATAACAATTTTGAAAAGCAAATATTTTCATCAACATTGGAACATTTTGGAATTTTTTATCATGCTTATTGGAATTGTTGACATTTTTTGTATATACCTCGTCAGACTGAGACCGGACAACTTGGTTCTTATTCAGATTACAGTAATAATAGGATATTTCAGAATAATTAGGTTTATTCCTCTCATCAAGGTAAAATTTCACATGTTTAAATGTTGGTTTTTTTTTTCCTATACTCTTTGTTAAATGAATTAAGAATTCTCATTGTTTTGAAAGGAATGAGGAGTTGTTTCTTCTTCTAGAACACTCTCTCTACAGGTATCTGCTTGGTTCACTCTCTCATCTTCTTTTTTTTTTTTTCATTTTTCTGCTGAGGAAGATTTGCCCTGAGCTAACATCTGTTGCCAATCTTCCTCTTGTTTTGCTTGAGGAAAATTAGCCCTGAGCTAACATCTATTTTGTATGTGGGTTGCCACCACAGCATGGCTAATGAGTGGTGTAGGTCTGCTCTTGAGATCTGAACCTGCAAACCCAGGCTGCTGAAGTGAAGCATGTGAACTTAACCACTATGCCTCAGGGCTGGCCCCTGTCTCACCTCCTTTAAGTCATTGCTCAGATCTCACCTTCTCACAGAGAAGGCCTTCCCTGACCACCCTATGTAAAATGGCAACCCACCCTCCACACTCCCAGCTTCCCACCCCATCTTCCTGATCCCCCTCCAGCTGCTAGTTTTATTTTTTTACCCATAGCACTTATTGCCTTTTCGCTGTGTGTTGCATGTACTCTCCATTTGGTAGGGATTTTTGTTTTGGTCTTTGTCATAAACCACAGCTTTAGAATGGTGCCTAGCATATAGTAAATTCTTAATAAATATCTGTTAAGTGAAAGAATGAAAACGTTGATGTCACTTTTCTCTCTTTCCAATGGAGTTACATTATAAAAGCTTTTAACTTGGGAGTTTTAGATGATTTCACTTGCCACTCCATTTTTTGAGTTGTTTGATTCTTATTCCATCAAACAAGTAAGTCTATTACTATGCATTGAAGTTATAGAGGCTTAATATTAAAAAATATTGCTGTAAACCCTGACAGCAAAAGGCATACATTAGAATCCTCCATCTAGTCCCCATTCTCCAAGAAATGTAATAGTTATCTTAAAGGCAGAATTGTTTGAATGCCCAGACTTGTGCTTGTAGACTTTTTCATTCCTTCCTTGATTCAATATTGTTACCAAGCCTTAGTTCATAAGAATTACTATACAAAGTTGCAGACACAAAACCTGCTTTAAGGGGTAATTTTGATCATTTATGATTTTTGTCTTATGAGCTAAGTTTAGAGCGAGTGCTCACATGATGTGTAAGCCCATCATAATGCAAACTACTCTGGAAATCAGGATGTGTAGATGAGGCTAAGTCTTCAAATGGAAGGTAGAAGCTTCCTTAGCTTTTATACAGAGATCTTATGCAGATGAATGTAAAATAATTATTTTAGAAGTAATACTTTGCAAAAAGTCTCTCTGAGTGAAATAAAGATTTAAAGATGTGTTATTGTGGAAGTCAGCTCTATTTAGAGTGTGAACCCCTTGCCACTTCTGTCCAGTATGCCCTGACAAATCTCAATGAAGTATATTTAAGGAATTAATATAATCATGATTAGCTTTTTACATTGAGCACTTACTATGTTCCAGGGACTGTGCAGAGAACTTCATGTCCATGATCTAATTAAATTATTAAAATAGCCCTGTGAAGTAGGTGTCACCACTCTATTAACTTAGGTGCCCTGACAGCCAGTCTCAGCATAATGTGACTTTCAAAGGAAACAAATCTGTATTGGAAAGCTTGGAAGACTATTAGAGATCTTCACTTTAGATCCTCTTAGGAACAGCTCAGGGGATGTTAGTGCATTGTGGAATAAAACTTTTTGTAAAAACCCTCTTTAATATCTCTTCCTCTGCCCAAAGTATAGTGGCTAGCGTGCTCTGCTTTGGCAGCCTGGGTTTGGTTCCTGGGCGTGGACCTACACCACTTGTTGGAGGCCATGTTGTGGTGGCGATCCACATACAAAATAGAGGAAGATTGGCAACAGATGTCAGCTCAGAGTGAATCTTTCTCAGTGAAAAAAAAAGTTTCTCCTTTCTCTGCTCTTGTAATTCCTTCACTATTATAATCTTTTCCTGTTTTCATCTTCGTCCTTTGTTACCTGGTCCCTCAGCATCTGCCCTGTGCTCTGATGTGACTGTCTCTGTGATTGCATTGCTTGTGAGGAGCAGCTCCATTGGCATTCTTGTACCTAGGTATTATTATCCTCATTTTACAGATGAGGAGACTGAGTCCTCAAAGTCACTAAGTAACTTGCTCAAGGTGACAGAGCTGGTGAGTAGAAGAGCTGGTATTTGAACCCAGGGAGGTTTATATTTAAAATCCCATTCTCTTCTGTCGCTACCTCTCCCACCTCAGCTTATGATTCGTGAAATTAGAGCTAAGAAGGATCTTAGATACCCTAAGTTCCTTTTCTTACATGTGAACAAACTGAGGTGCAGAGAGAGGACATATTTTGCTGGTAACTATCACCCAGTTTACAGTACCACCACTCTTGTCTTCTGAAATCTGAGGGTGTGGAGAATGGGGGAAAAGGCAGTGGTAGTGACCTCCCCTTATAGCTACAGAGACAGCTATTCGCTGAGTTTTCATTTCTTTAGAGAGTGGCTCTCAAACTTGAGCGTGCATAGACTTGTTAAAACATTGATTTCCGGGCCCCATTCCCAGAGTTTCTGGTTCAGCAGGTCTGGAGTGGGGACTGAGAATTTGCATTTCTAGAGAGTCTCTGGGCGGTACCATTACTAGTCTCGACACACTTGGAGAACATCTGCCTTAGAGGGTGCTTTTCCTTGTCAAATTTTCAGGATTTCTTTTTTCTCTCCATTATTGCAGATAATAATACCGCTACTGATAAATGTTGTAGATGTACAGATCAAAAAGCGCCTCAGCTTGGTATATAGTATTACAAAAGGCTATGCCAAAAGTCAAGAGGATACCAAATTTTTAATAAAACAAATTTCTAGCCGAGAATCAATAAATCAGGTGAGAAACAATTACTGGTCATTGGGAAAAAAAATCACTTAGATGTATTCATTTCTTTTAAGACCATTTCTACATGTATTTGACTCAGATAAATTATAGCAAGTGAAGGAGATTCAATTGTTTATTATGCAGAGACGCAGAGAAGAGCTCTGGTCTTTAAATTTCAGCTATCATTTTCAAACTCATTTATGATCCTCATAGAAGAAAATCTATTTGTTTTTATTTTCTGAGCTCAGAGGAGAGATTCTGTCTGTCTTTGTAACACTTTCTAAAAGAAGGGCACTTGGAAAGCCTTCCTGCAGGAGCTGAGACTTGAACAAGGCTTCAAAGAAAGGGTAGTTCTGAAATGGAGAGGAAGAGAGAGGGAAAGCCAACTAAGATCTGACAGTGAAAACTTGAAATGCTGGTACTGAGGCATAGATGAGTAGTAGTATTTACTTATTTTTTATCTTTCAAGACCCTTCTCATTTCCAGGCAGTAGGAAGTAAGTGAGGAGATGAGGACAAAGCTCACTAGGAACTAGAGATGGAATGAATCTCTTCTTAACCAGGTTCCCTCCCGCCAGTCTGTCCACTCCAGGACACCCTGCCATTTAGCAGAGTAATGTTCCTAAGAAGGCTATTTTCAGTTTCATATGTGATTTTCAATGGCTCTGCATGGCCTAAAGGGTGAGGTCTTTGAATCTATATGAGGAGGGAGGGGAGAACACAGAAAAAATGGTAAAAAATAGTTACACATAATTTTACAACTTGAAAATAATATAATGAAAGAATTATCCCTCCCAGCCCTTCTCTCTACCACTTCCCAGAGACAGCCCCATAGTAACCAATCCTGTGTTAAATTCCTCCACTGCTTGCCATAATAATTTTAATAATATGCATATATATTTAATTTTTGATTTGTTATCTCTAAACAGCCTTTATTTACTCTCTGCCATGGAATATAGGGAGATTAGAACATTCTTCTCCTTTAACCTTTTCTTTTTCTCTCTTTCTCTTTGTCTTAAATTTTTGGAGCTATTATTTTTACAGGGAAAAGATTTACAACATTTACATTCTATTCTGTAAGTATAAGTAAGTCTTCATTCTTTTCAATAAATGACTCTAGACGTGGGAAACCAAAAACCAACCTTTACTTTGTTATTATATAAATACTATTCACTGTAGAACTTATCATTTGATTCAATCCATAACAAAGGAAATATGATCCAATGTCATTAAACATTTACTGCTTGAAAGAGACTCTTCTAAATGAAACAGTCAAATGGATTAATTTTTTTTAAACTATCTTCCTTCTCTTCCTATAGATTATATTCCTCAGCCACTCTTTCTTGAGTCCCACGTGAGCCTGCTTTTTACTTTCTTTTTTGTTATGCTGGATTATGCCCATAAGTAATTTTTTTCATTTGGACTTATACGTCCAAAAATCTTTTTACTTTGCTCTCGTAGTTAATAGTTTGACTCTCCGAGAGCATTTTCTTGCAGGCATTGCCCCTCTGTCTTCAGCATTGCTGAGGCAGGTCTGATTTTACTTTCATTTTGTAGGTGACTTTTTTTCTTTCTGTTTAGAGGCTTTTAGAATTTTCTCTTTATTCTTGGAGTTCTGAAATTTCACCAGGATGTGTCTAGATGTGATTTAAAAAAAAAATTTATCCCATGCAGCACTTGGTGGGGACTTTATAATCTGAAGATTGCCATCTTTTATTCCATTACTTCTTTGATTGTTCCCTCCTCACTGTGGTTTCTATTTTCTCCTTTTGGCACCCTTTTAAACAGATTTTTGAATTTCTGGATTTAGTCTCTATTTCAACTTTTCTTATAACTTTCAACTCTTTCCCCCTTTCTGTGAGAACCCCTCAGCTTGATTTTCCAGGTTACTAGTTCAGTCTTTAGCTGTGTCCATTCTGCTATTCATCCTGTCTATTAAACTTTCTTTTTTCTTTATTTTGGTGAGGAAAATTGGCCTTGAGCTAACACTTGTTGCCAATCTTCCTCTTTTTGCTTGAGGAAGAGTGACCCTGGACTAACATCTGTGCCCATCTTTCTCTGTTTTGTATATGGGATGGCACCACTGCATGTCTTGATGAGTGGTATAGGTGCCCAGGATCTGAACCTGCAAACCCCGGGCCGCGAAAGCAGAGAGTGCCAAACTTCACCACTGCACCATCAGGCTGGCCCTCTCTTTTTTCTTTTTTGACTAAACACTTTTTGATCTCCAAGAACTGTGATTGGTTCTTTTTCATAGCAACTGTTAACCTTTTTTTTTTTTTTTTACAAATGTGCTATCTTCTTGAATCTCTACTTTAAAGATTTCTGTTCCCTGTATTAATTCTGCTTTTTTGAGGTTCATTCTTGTATTTGTCATGTTTGGTTTCTGTCTTTCATTCTGTGTTTTACACCCAACTTTTGGTGATTTGGGGTTATATTTTCATATTTGTAGATGAGAGTCTAAACTGAACAGTATCATAGCTGAAGTTATTTTCTCAGCCCAAGTGAGACTCCTGATTTTTAATCCAACAATGAATTTAAATCCTAATTACTAAAGCCCTAGCTCTAATGACTGTGTGTGTATATATAATCAGGGATGGGCTGGGGGTTATGTCTTCTAGTTGTTGTGCTTATTTTTTGTGATGACCGTTAATTCCGTCGGGCCATCAACCAAGAAAGGGAGTCTCTTTCCTCATTAAATTCAGGAGAGAGAAAGAGGCTGTAATGACACCTACCTTAATAGTTTTAGTTTTGATTTCTAAAATACGTAAAAACATATATTGTTAAATATCATTAGCACTTAAGATTTTCTTTTATAAACAGGGATCACTATAGGAAGACTATACCTGGAATTTTAGGAAGGCATCTGACATCTTTCACCGTATCCTTGCAGATAAGATAGAGAAAAATTATCTAGATTTATCAAAGGAGTATTGATTATTGGATCAAATATTAATGTGCAAAAGAATTCTCATTGATTTACTTTGAATATTGAAGAAGAAAATTAGAACTACTAAAAGTCTAGAATAATCTATATTAGAAAGAACACAGAGCTATTCATAGGAGAAAAGATTTCAGAAACAGGAAGAGGAGAGAAGGAAAAAAAGAGCCAGCGAGGGAGTTAAGAATGTGTTTTGAGGAATTTGGGAGGAGGCAGTGAGATTTGAGTGCAGTTGCATCCAAGTGTAAGAGATGAAACAAATTCCCCTTTGGCATTTCAAAAGGAGACTTCAGTAAGGATTTAAATGGTTTTTTGAGATGTGTTTAGATACCAAACTGGTGTTTATTCTGAAAATGACATGGTTTAAGAAACTGGCCAGTGGCAGCTCACCTTTAGAGAAGTCACCTGTATGTCTAGGCTTTCATGATTATAATCTCTTTGTAGGCAGCAGTCCGTCCCTATGCTCTCTTGTGCAAGGTCATTCTACAGCAGTCTTACGGAGTTGCTGTAGGTCCAGTTGGGTATGAAAGGGGCTTAGCTGCCATCTATGCAGCTATGCAAGCAGGGCTGGACCACGGTATGTGGATGCTGTGAGCAAGCTAACAGTTTGGCACCTTCCCAATATTGATTCAGTGTTATCAAGTGAGAAGAAACAATTTAATAAAAGTTGTATACCTCATTCTTATATTCAAAATGAGGGATTTAATACATGTGCTTTTTCTAAACGCAAAACAACAACAAAAACTTACTAACTGCTCAAACTTCAGATAACAAACCAGTTGTTCCCTGTAAATAGCACTATGCCATGCATTATTTGGGTGCAGAATTTCAGTCATCTGTACCTGACAATCCTAGGAAACTGTCAGTTGTTTGGTGCCAGGGCTGTTGGTGTAGCCAACTGCAAGCTGCAGAAAGACTCCAAGCTAGAGGGTAAACTCCCTGAGGAGCAATGCCTGGGGACATGGTGAGTATTTGACAAATATCTGTTGCGTGATTGACCAGAGATTGGTTAGCCCTGGAGTGGCGCTGTTTCTTCAGTTATGTCGGGTGTTATCTGTAGGAAACATGAACTAATTGACATCATATTTTCTCATTATTCCACTTGTTTTTGTGCTCCCAATAGACTGGCTCTCCAAATAGCAGCTCAGTCGGCTACCCCCTAATTGGGCTCTATCTATGAGAACTCTCCTTGGTGCACAGTGGAGTGTACAGTAATCTTTTCTGAGAAAATTAGGCACAGTAGTTATGCAAGCTACTGAGTGCACAACATTTATTGTAATTTGAGTATGAGTATGGGGAAAGCAGCAGAATTGACACAGAGGGAAGAATTGAGACAGATATCTCCCCCAAATCGTAAACTAAGTGAGATTTTTTTTCTACCATACTTCTTTTTCTCAGATTTTATTTTATTTTTTGTTTTTGTGGGGACTACCAGCCCTGAGCTAACATCTGTTGCCAATCCTCCCCTTTTTGCTGAGGAAGACTGGCCCTGGGCTAACATCCGTGCCCATCTTCCTCCACTTTATGTGGGATGCCACCATGGTATGGCTGACAGGCAGTGAGTGCGTTGGTGGGGGCCCGGGATCCGAACTCGCGAAGCCCGGGCTGCCAAGCGCGAACTGAACCGCTGCGCCACCGGGCGGCCCCTCTCAGATTTTAAAGCCAGAAATGCACTAGGTACAATAAGAAATTAATGTTTTTCTTAACTTCTTACAGAAATTATATGAAATTTTGGAAACCAACCAACGAGATGCTGTCAAAGAACTAGGTAGGCAGCTGGAGTATCTGATTTCCTGAAATCATACCTTATTATTACATAATTTAACCAAAGGAAGATAAGTTCATGCTTTCCTCAGTCATTCATTCACATATTCATTCAACAAGCATTTACTGAGCACATGGAATGGGCCAGGTATGCAAAAAGTGCAGACCTGGTGGAAGGTATGAGCATACCAATAGATAAGGGCAGAAAGTTAGAGGAGTTCTATTATTTGCTATGGGAGCATAGAGGAAAGAATAAGTGTGGAAAGTGTATTAAGGTGGCAAAGTATTATTCCTTCAGGTTGCAAGAAAGGAATATGAAGATTACCTTTGACAAAGGGTGTTTTTGTTTTTGTCTTGTTTTGCTTTTTTTGCAAGGATACTCAAGAATGTGTGTCTGCAAGGGATGTCATTTCTTGAGCATCTATAGTCACTCTGCTTGAGTTGAAGCACACAAGAGGATGCCTAGGGTTTTATACAAAGCTCCTTGGACCTGCTTTCTGGCTGTGGGCCAGGCTCTCACTGTGTGCAGAAGTATCTGGTAGAGAACCTGGCATATGGTAGGCCCTTAATAAATAGAAGTTATTGTAAAAGAAATAAAGTAAAACCACTTTGTATTCATAACCACATTGTAAGAGGCCAGATGGATTTATGAGGATCATACTTTCCAAATCAAAATCGAAAGAACATGGTCTAATGAATGAGGTTGTTAAGTTTGGAGACAATAGGTCGGAATATTTTGGCACTTCCCAGGAAATCCAGGACCCATTGTTGCCTTTACAATGTAGGCAGATTTTTATTTCTGTGCTTTTGAGGATTAGGGGCCTAGGAGCTGCTGTCTCATATTATGTTTTAGATTAGTATGGAATATTACAAAATTTTCTTGATTCAGTCCTGTAAAAGGGAGTGACTGTTCCTGTATGGTTACTGCAACTGAGTATTGAATGCTAATTATGTCAGGAACTGTGTTAATGGCTTTATATGCATTATTTCATTTAATCCTTACAATTACTCTATGAGCCAAATACTATTTCATCCACATTTTGTAGATGATGAAACTGAGACTTAGAAAGGTTAACCTGCCTGAGGTCATATGGTAGTAACTGGTGAGCTAGGTCTCAAGCCCAGGTGTATCTGACATTTAAACCTATAGGTCTTGGTCATGCTAGCCTTCATTTTACTGGTCAGCTCATTTCAGTTAAAAAAAATGATTGATTACCTTCTAGATGTCAGGCCTTGTGCTCAATGTTAGGATTACAAAGATGAAACAGATGTAGTTTTAGCCTTGACTCCCACTTCAGTCTGTGACTTCTCACGTTCATTAGATGAAAAAATGTGCAATTTGATCTCAGAAAGACCCACCAGTCAAAGTCCAGGGGCTCTTTCATTAAGTCGTTTATTCATCCACCCAACACAAATTATATAATATGGAGGATGAGACAAATAAGTAAAAATAGTAATACCACAATGTAACGAGTTCCATAAGGGAGATAGGTAGGCGATGCCATGGGGATAAGGCAAAGAGAGTGATTTTCTCCTAGCTGGTGGGGGAAGCCAGTTTTCAATTTTCTCATCCATTAAATGGAGATGAAAATAAATCTAGTCCTACAGGCTTTACAATTTCTGTATGAAATAAGAATAAAAGGATATTGCATAAATACTTTGGAAATTATACACTGTTATACAAATATTGGTTATTATCGTGGTTATTGCACTGTTTGCTTGCTGATAGTTTTATTTGCTTAGGACTCATAGAGCATGAGCATCGTGATGTCGTCATTGCTTTGAAGACTAGTCAGGCAATCCGGAACGTGATTGCTAAAGCTCTGAAAAACCTCACCTTCCTTTGGTCAAGAGGCATTATTGATAAACATGAGAGCATTGAGGTGAATAAGGTAATAAGCCAATTTTCCATATTGATTGATTTCATGAGCCCAACACCCAGGCCTGCATTGTTTCTTGAGTAGAGTGTAATGAGTGAGGGAGATTGGAAAAAGAGCGATTAACCTCAGGTGTTTACTTTGTAATTGCCTATAGCCTTTGTTAATGCCAATGGCAACTACTGCCAATGCTACCTGGTGCACTCCATGTCAAAACTAGTGGTTGCAAGTAACAGAAACTAACCTGAGCTAGGTTTAGCAAAGCAATGGGGTTGGGGGGATTTATTATAAGGATGCAGAGTGCCTTACAGAACCCACAGTAGCCAGACCATGTGGCCAGGCCTCAGGAAGGGACTTGAACGAGGACCTAAAAAGCTTTCCAGATTCTCCATTTCCTATCAGGGTTGCCCTCTGTGGCATCTTCTTTTGGCTCCCTCTACAAACTCACTAGATTTTTCTGCTTCTCTATCCACTGGTGGAATATGTACTGCCCAGTCCCACCAGCTGTGGCAAGGAAGGTGAGTCATATAATGTTAGCATGGTAGGGAGGGGAGCAACTTCTGTGTGTGTGTGTGTGTGTGTGTGTGTATGTATGTGTGTTAATAGGGGTCAGGGAGGGGGCAGTTCTGAGAGGAGAGGAGCAGGTAAGACACCCTAATCAGTTAGCTGATAAATGGACTTTTGAAAAATTATAAATGTATTTGCAAAAAATTAGGAACATAAAACAGGAAAAAAATGTTTAATGTTTAATCTTACCACTCTATCACACCCACAGTCTAGACTGTGTATTTATGCAAATAAGAATGTTCTTTCTATTCTATACAAGGGTCTATCTGCTTCCTAGCACAAAGCAGAAAAATGGAAGTTCTGATCCCACATTCTGTCTGTGTTGCCCAGTGATAAGCTGCTCCTGGTTGTCACATGGTTTTCCATGTCACTGGGAACTCC
This sequence comes from Tapirus indicus, assembly GCA_031878705.1. Taxonomy (NCBI): domain Eukaryota; kingdom Metazoa; phylum Chordata; class Mammalia; order Perissodactyla; family Tapiridae; genus Tapirus; species Tapirus indicus. Next base: position 85,557,212 of record CM062922.1, read on the forward strand.
TGGCCATGGGCCACCATGCACTGTCATGCACCATGCACCATGTCATTCCTTGGACATAGTCCCTCTCCAAGGACCCAGAAGGGAAATGGGTATGGGACAGGCCAGCTTTTCCCTTTATGGCTCTATCTCTTTAGTCTCTGTAACATCATGTCAAGGACTAAATGGGTAACATGATTTCTCCTTAATGTTGTCAGAGGGGAGAAAAGGGCTACTTTATAGTATTCTTCAAATTATACCTCTACATACATTGTGTTTTCTATTTTGCATTTTTTTTCATTTATAACTTGAAGGCTAAGATCCAATTGAATGTTTGATACCCATTAATTAAAATAAATAAATAATAGCCCTTATGAGGAGGGAGACTTTTTTTTCCCTATAGCTTTGTTTAGAAAGGTAATGGACAGATCAGTCATTTGACAGTGACTTATTGAATGCCTATTAATTGTCAGCCAAAGAGGTATAATTATCAATCCCAGGTCACAAGGAGCTAGTTAACTCTATTCCATTTAATTGAGTAAATATATGTTGGATACCTACTACGTGCCATGGACTCTTGAGGAAATTGGGATACTTAATGATACAACACTGACTCCAAAGTCCATGGGGTCTTCTCATTCTTTCATTTAGTCATTTATTCATTCAATTAACAAAAGTTACATATTATGGAGGGTGAGACAGATAAGTAGAAATAATAATACTGCAATGTAATGAGTTCCAAAAGGGAGATCTGCAGGAGATGCCATGGCAATAAGGCAGATAAGTGATTATCTCTTTGCTGGGGTGAGGGGGCGGGGAAGCCAGAGAAGGCTTCTCAGAGGCTACGAAACTGGAACTGTATCCTCCAAAATCAGAAGGATTTAGAGAAGCAAATCATCCACGTGAAAAAAAGTTGAGAGAATGCGGTATTAAATTGTACAGTAATCAGTTGTGAAGTTTAGATAATTTGAGATTAAGACAGGGTAGAATATGGTGTTAACTGGATTATAAAGATGCTAAATTCAATATGAGTGAATATATCAGTGAAAATAGTAATAAAGGGAGAATAGGCACAAAACAAGTTTAGAGGATCGTTTAAATAGAGTGAGAGAAGCTGTGAGTCAAAATCAAGATTAAATTTGCACAGCATTGGTTTATTTAGATTTCCTTAGTTTTTACCTAATGTCCTTTTTCTGTTATAGGATCTGATCACCATTATTTTGATTGTTTTTAGGTACTTCTTGCAAAAATAAAAGCACTGAATAACTTTCCAATGGCAATCCCTCCCCCTACTCCTGAAAAATATCTTCATAATATCCTTTGGCTGGAAAATAAAGATATTCTCATTCAGTTCTTCAAGGTAAAGATTCAGTCTTCTATTCTGGCTCAGGCTTGATGATAATTATTTTCCATTTTTTTCCACTCCCTAATGCAAGATCAACAAAAAAGCATATCTAAAGCAAGAATCCTGTAATGGCCAATGAAGGGTAAGTCAAAACAGAGGCCCAGCAAAACCTAGATGAGTAGATTTCATTTTAAGCCTAAAGGGCAAAGATAGTTTTTTACAATGGCTTATCTGCTTAGGGTGAGCTATCCATGTTACCTGATTATGACCAATCCCGTCTTATTTTATGCACATTCTGGAAAAGATTTTTAGAGCAAGGATCTCAAATTTAAAGTACTATACAGGCCAGCCAGATAATATAAAAGTAAAACCAGCCAGGTGTAGTATTATAGGGAACAGTGAGGACTGTGGTATATTCAAGAGTTCATGCTCTGTCTAAAGTCAGCTGAGTGTTGTTATAGGAATTTGGACTCTTTCAACAAATATTTATTGAACATCCTCTAGCGCCAGAGACTTTTCTAGGTTTGAGGATATGGCAGTGAACAAAATAAATGAAGTCCCTGCTTTCATGGACTTTATATTTTATGGATGGAGATGGACAATAAACACACCAGTACATAAATATGTAATCTGTCAGATGGTGATAAATGCTATGGAGAAAAGGTGAGAAAGGGGGATATGGTTGGGCAGCTATTTTATATGGGGTGGTCAGGGAAGGCTGCCCCTAATAAGATGACATTTGAAGAGAGATCTGAAAGAAGTGAGTGAAGAAGCCATGCAGATAATCTGGGAGAAGAGAATTCTAGGCAAGTGCAATGCCCTGAGGTGGAGTGTGCTTGGTGTGTTCAAGAACATCACAAAGCCCCTGTGGCAGGAGCAACGATGGAGGGAGGATATGAAGCCAGAGCAGTTGTAGAAAGCCTGAGACTGTAGAACTTTGTGGCCATTGTAAGGACTTTGGCTTTTATTTTGAATTAAGTGAAAACTGATTGGAAGGTTTTGAACAGAGAAGTGACATGATCTAACTTACATTTAAAAATGACCACCCTGCTGCTGTGCTGAGAATAGGCTGTAAGGGGTCAAAGGCAAGCCAGGGAGACCAGTTAGGAGTCAGTTACAATAATGGAGGCAAGAGATGATAGTGGCTTGGACTAGTGAAAGTGGTGAGGAGTGGTCAGACCCTTGAGGTATTTTGAAGATAGAGCTGATAGATGCTGATGGAGGGAGGGTTAGAGAGAGAGAAGATGACTTCTAGGATTTTAATCTGAAAATAGAATGGAGTTACCATTTACTTAGATGGGGAAGAGGAGATTATGGGGGGGGGCAAGAGTTTGATTCTGATTAAGTTAAATTTGAGAAAGCGTTTGACAACCAAGTGGAGACGTTGAGTAGGCAGTTGGATATATGACTGGAATTCAGGTGGGAGGCCAAACTGCAGATAGACATTTTGGAGTTGTCAGCATAGAGATAATACTTAAGGTCTTGAGACTTGATAAGATAACTTAAGGAATTATTATGGACATCCAAGAAGTGAGTCCTGGTCTATATCCTGGCCCCTATTTTTCTGTTTTCAGTTTCTTCTATTTGCTTTGGTTTTATTTTGTTCTGTGTAGCATGGTAGCTTAGATTATCAATTTGAGACTTTTTTTTTCTGTTTTAATGTAAGCATTTAATTCTATAAATTTCCCTCTTAACACTGTTTGAGCTATACATTTGGAGCTGGGGAGATGGGGAAGAATTAGCAAAAAAGAATTGAGGATAGAAAAAGAGATCAGATTTGTGGTTACCAGAGGCAGAGGGGTAGGGGCTGGGGGAATTGGATGAAGGTGGTCAAAAGATACTAACAGACAAATTATAAGATAAATAAGTCCTGGGGGTGTAATGTACAACATGATGACTATAGTAAACACTGTTGTATGGTATATTTAAAAGTTGTTAAGATAGTAGATCCTAAAAGTTCTCATCACAAGGAAAAAAAAATTTTTGTGGGGCTGGCCTGGTGGCATACCCGTTAAGTTTGCGTGTTCCACTTCGGTGGCCTGGGGTTTGCTGGTTCGGATCCTGGGCACGGACCTATTCACTGCTCATCAAGTCATGCAGAGGTGGCATCCCATATAGAGGCACTATAACTCTACAACTATGATACACAACCATGTACTGGGGCTTTGGGGAGAAAAAAGAAAAAGAGAGGAAGATTGGCAACAGATGTTAGCACAGGGCCAATCTCCCTCAAAAAAAGTTTCTTTTTGTAAGATATGTATGTCAAATCATTATGCTGTACACCTTAAACTTATACAGCACTATATGTTAATTATCTCAATAAAACTGGAAAAAAAAAAAAGAATTGAGGAGTAATCCATCAGGTAGGAGGAAAACTAAAAGAGTTGTGTCCCAGAAGCCAAGTGAAGAAAGTATTTCAAGAAGGAAAAAGTGATCGACTATATCAAATAAAGCTGAGAGATCAAATAAGATGAAGACTGAAAATTGACTATTAGATTTAATAATGTAGAGGTCAGATTTTTTTAAAAAGAGAAACCATAAGTCTGCATTTTTATGTGAAATTTCCAAATTTTTAAAATTTGGCAACCAATTAAAAATTTTAAAAGTACTGTACAGGCCAAACAAAATACATCTGTGGACTGGACATGACTCCCCCCCAGACCACCAGTTTGTGGCTTTGGTTTTAAATGCTTATTTCATGAATTATAAGGTTTATAACTTTTTCATCAACCTGCTAAAACTTCTGTTAGATTTTTGGCATCAGGGAGACTCTGACAAAAAATGGTACTTGCTTTACCACAAATTTGGTTGTACCGTACCTTGTGATCTATGTATGAAGATATATAAGGCATCTGTTTGTCCTTAATAAGATGTTTTCCTTGTTTTCTAGAAAGACAGTAATCATAGTGGGGTTCTGCTGAGCTTTGAATATCTGATTCCTTTTATGCCATTCCAGTGTTTTCTTCGTGCTAGAAATTTTTGAATTTTTCATTTGAAATTGATTTCAAATTTAGTTAAATTAAGACTCTTTTGATTGAAAGTAACAAAAACCTACCTGAACTAGTTTAAGCAAAGGGGAAGTTTACTGAAAAAATATTGTGGTGCTATACAGAAACTAAGAAACAGTTGACTAGCCTTGAGCAGGCTGGGAGTCAGACCACCTGTGGGACATCAGTGGTAGGAATTTGTGGACACTTCTTCCAGCACTTGGCTATGATGACTCAGTTCTCAACTCCCAGGCCCTTTATCCCTCAGTCCCCAAATTCCTGAGAGAGAAATCCAACTGGCTTATCTTGAATCAGATGTCCAGCTTCAGGGGTACAGTGTGGCTGTGAGAAGGAGGAGGAAACCTGATGGGCAGGGGCCGTTGGGGGTCGTTGGAAAATAGATCTCAAGTAAATGGTGGTGGGAGGTGGTCTTGGCCTGGGAAGAATGTATCTAAAAGGTGTTTATTATAATTTGCATCCTGTTCCATTTTTTAAAAATCCAATTTTAAGATAAAATTAGAATTTGGTTCTTTATAGGTAATAATTTTCACAAGCATAATTAACTAACCATCCAGTAGTGAATGGGGTAGGAATGGAAAAAACAATGAGAAGGTAACTCCATAAATTACTGATTTACAGCCACCTGAGGTGAATCTATAACCAGGGCCCAACCTTCTTCTCTTCCTGAACTTGCCCTGCCTCTGCAAAGCTGTTGGACTTCTCTACCACTTAGAGACATCCCCTTACTGACATCTTCAAGTGGTCCTTTTCCTTAATATGTTGGTTCTTGGTAGCCGTTTACATCAGATTTTACTAGGGTAAAAATTGTGATGAATTGGGAGCACGTGGGCATTATTCTCATTAAGGACAGCCCAAGGATTGTGTGGAAAACTAAAATCCACATAGTAAACAAAAAAAACCACCCCTTATTGTAGACTATAATTTCAAGCTTGGTCTCCATCACAGCTATAGTTAATTTTCACTACTCCTCCCTTCTTTCATCATCCAACTGGTGGTTAATTAAAAAGGTAATAGTCTATAAAGATAAGCTGGAAGGCAATGGTAGAAAAACAAAGTGTGAATAATACCTATTCAGGTAACTGGCTTTAGGTGAGCTTTTTAAAAAAATTGTGAAGTCACCTACGCTTATTTCAACACTGTCGAATAATTCAGAAGTATGTAAAGTGAGAAATGAAAACTATTCACTCCCCCACCCCACACTTAGAGATAACTACTGTGAATGATTTGGAAATATGTTTTTTATGCATCTTTGTAAAATGCAAATCTGTCACCATAATTCTCCTGTTATAAACCCTTTAGTGGTTCCCCCCTGGTTTTGGGAAAAGCCCAAACGCTTTAATGTGCCTATAAGGCACTTCCAGACCTGGCTCTGGCTCACCTCCCCAGTCCTGCCTCCACCAGGGCTGCACTATGACTTTCACGGGCCCTAGGCACTTTTGCCTTAATGTCCCTCTTCCTCCATAAAATAGTACAAAAAATTATACTTTATGACTGTGTTAGGATAAAGATGTATATATTAATACTGTTTCAGTATTAAAACATTTTCCTTGACCTAAACGTTCCTTTATTCCCTTCTGATTTTAAAAGGAACTAAAATATTGTTTTGAGTCCCTACAAGTGTCGTGAACCATAGGCACTGTGCACATTGAAGCCTAGTGGATAACTCAGCCCTGGTCTCCACTCCTCCCTGCCTGAGACATATTGAATCTTCTACTTACCCCAACTGCAGATATTCTATTTGCTTCTGGATTTTTGCATATACTGAATGCTCTGCCCTGAATGGTCTTCAGCTCATTGTATCCTGGCTATTGGTTATTCTTCCTTCAGGTCTCAGCTTAGCTGTCCCCTCCTCTGTAAAGTCTTCCCTGGGTACCCAAGACATGGTCCTGTGGCCTTTCTGGATTTTTCCAAAGCATCCTGTCCCAACTCCTTTGTCAGAATTAACACACTTTACTGTAAACAACTACTCAACCTAGCTTTTATTGGGTATTTCTATCAGTTACTGTGTGAGGTCCTAATCTCAAAGTCTACAGTTTGCTTGCTTATTCCTTTCTTTCTAAAAGTTAATGAGGTATGTCAGCATGTTATAATTCATTAACAAACCAAAGAATATAGTTTGTGTTTTTAAGCTACTTGAAAACCATTTTAGTTTTAAAATCTTATTTCTACTTAGAAAAGTAGACTATGAAGCTTTTGTATTGACTTTTTTTTTTTTTTTTCTTCAGGAAAGAGCAAGACTTGCCTATTTTGATTATGGAGATGTAATTTGTAAAGAAGGTGAAATGCCACAAGGAATCTACTTAATTATTTCAGGAATGGCAATTGTAAGGGACTATTTATTCAATATCAATTCTGGCCCCCAAACTCATGTACTCTCTCCTACAATCTAGCAGGAGAATGTATCATTAATCATATAATCTCACAAATATTTAATTATACATTTTGATGAATGCTGTAATATATATATAATATATAATGCTGTTATATATATGTATAGCCAGCCCTGGTGGTCTAGTGGTTAAGATCCGGTGTTCTCACTGCTGAGGCCTGGGTTCGTTTCCTGGTCAGGGAACCACAGCACCCGTCTGTAGGTTGTCATACTGTGGCAACTGTGTGTTACTGTGATGCTGAAAACTATGCCACTGGGATTTCAAATACCAGCAGGGTCACCCGTGGTAGGTGGTTTTCAGTGGTACTTCCAGACTAAGACCAGGAAGAAGGAAGTGGCCACTCACTTCTGAAAAAATTGTCCATGAAAATTCTGTGAATAGCAGTGAAGCATTGTCTGATACAGCACCAGAAGGTGAGAGGATGTCACAAAAAATGGACCAGGCAGGATTTTGCTCTGCTGTACACAGGGTCACTAGGAATTGAAATCAACTTCATGGCACTAACAACTAGCAAATTTATTCTTTACTGAAAATGTATTTTGAAATATGTAATTATAGCATAGACATTTAAGAACCAAGAAGGTTTCAAATTTTTAACATAATCTCTTTTCCAAATGAAACCATTTCTGCTCAGAGTGAACACTATAGCTGAGAGATAATGATAATAACCAACATCTGAAAGGTGCTTCCTATTTTATAACTGCAAATAAGTATAACACAGTCATTACTTATTCCTCACAATAATCCTGGGAGAAAGCAATCTTTTCCATGATGTTCAGATAAGGAACCCAATACTTGGAGTGGCTGAGTTACTCAACTAAAGGACATGACAGTCAAGAATGAGTGAATGGACAGCAATGTCAGATCCTCACAGAGGTCAAATAGGATGAGGACCAGAAATAACCTGACCAGTAGGAGGCTTTTGGTGACCAGAGAGAGAGAGAAAGATGTCAGTAGAGTGAGGAGGACAAGAATCCTTTAGAATCTGAATGCTAGTAGCTGAATACATGGGTGACGGTTATGAGTGACAAACCCTTATTATAGTGCAAATAACATATTTGGCTTTCTAATTTTAGAATGGGTGTTTCAAACCTTAAAAATACCAAAATTGATCATGGAAATAAACTATAATAATAAATATATTATAATACACATATATAGCCCTTACTAAGTGTCTGGCACTTTTCATTCATCATTCATTCATTCATTCAACAAATATTTCCTTCATTACTACCATGCAGCAGGCACTGTTCAATCTAGGCATGGAATTTACAAAACAGAAGAAACATCTCTGCCTTCGGAGTTTACTTTCTAGTAGAGACATAGAAAGAGATGGGACAATAAACAAAAGAAATAAGTTAAATATATGGTCTATTAGAGGTGATGGAGAAGTTAGTTGTAATTTTTAAAAGGGTGGTCAAGAATGGCAATACGTCATGACATTTATAACAACCCTATTTTCACATGAGAAAACTGATGCACAGAGAGATTAATTCACTTGCCCCCAAGGGCACACAGTAAGAGGTGAAAGAGGGCTCTGAGTCCATGGAGTCTGCCTCCAGTAGCCATGTCCTTAGCCATTATACTCTGCTGCCTCCATTAGAATCCGGGTGCTTAGCTCTTCCCATGTGCTATGTTCCCATTAGAATGATAATAAAACTATACTGCTACCAGTGTGTATTAAATATGTCGAATCGAACCTTTATTTATTTATTTTTGGTGAGGAAGATTAGCTCTGAGCTAACATCTGTTGCCAATCTTCCTCTTTTTTTGCTTGAGGAATATTAGCCCTGAGCTAACATCTGTGCCAATCCTTCTCTATTTTGTATGTGGGTTGCTGCCACAGCATAGCTTGAAGAGTGGTGTAGGTCCACGCCTGAAATCTGGATCTGTAAACCCAGACCGCCGAAGCGGAGTGCACTGGATTTAACCACTAAGCCACAGGGCAGGCCCCCTCAAATCAAACATTTAAAAACTACGACATAACATGTTCTTTTGGGGAATTTTCCTGCAATGACTGAACTAGCTAAGGCTTCTTAACATATAAGTCCAATGATATTGGGACTGAAGATGTGATATTAGTGTTCTATAAATGCCATAACAAATAACCACAAATTTAGTGGCTGAGATTTATGATCTCACAGTTCTGTAGTTCAGAAGTCCTATGGGCTTAGCTGGTTTCTCTGCTTTAGTTTCACAAGGCCAAAATCAAGGGGTCTGTAGGGCTGCATTCCCTTCTGGAAACTGGGGGCAGAATCTGCTTCCAGGCTCATTGAGGTTGTTGGTAGAATTGTTCCTTACAGGTTTAGGACAGAAGTCCCTGCTTCTTTGCAGGCTGTGGGCTAGGGCCCAGCTCTAGGTCCTAGAGCTCCTCTGTGGTCCTTGCATGCAGGCACTCACATCTCAGAGCTAAGGCACATTCAGTCCTTACGATGGTGCCTTTTTCTGACTGACTCTACTTCCTTTTCTACTTTTGAGGGCTCATGTGATTACACTGGGCCCACCAGGATAATCCACTATCATCTCTTTAAGGTCAGCTGATTGGTAACCTTAATTCCATCTGCAAAGCCCCTTCACAGTAGTACCTAGATTAGTGTTTGACTGAATAACAAAGAGACAGGAATCTTGGAAGGACTCCTTTAGAATTCTGCCTACCATAGGTGTTATTTTTTTTCTGGGTTTGTAAAAAGCAGAGACATTCTTCATTGCTCAATAGGCCTTTGAGCTGCATTCAGAATTAAATTTTAAAAATTTCAAAGTCTTTTGGAAGCATGAATGCCTCTAAAAGTCTGAATGGTAATCACTAGCAGAGGATGCACTTTTCAAAGCAACTTCTTCAGTGACCCTTTGTTCTCTGTATCCTGTGTCCTGAACAATAGCCTTCCTCTTTGATGGTGACAGCTAAACTTTCCAGAAAATTCTGCAATCCTTCTAGTTGATTCCTGCAGCTTCCTCCTGAAACCTGATACCTTTCTTTTCCCCCCACCCATGCCTACCAGTTCTTTTCCCTGAAGTAACTCAGCCAGCCTGTGCTCATCTTAAAAACTTTTTCTGTTGATGTCTCATGGTAATTACTCTTAGGAGTTTTAAAGGGAGACAAGGCTTTTCCTGAAACCATGGCTTGGTTTGGAGGCATGTTAATTCATGATATCTGTTTTATGCATCCATGCAATCAAAAGTTTTTTTCCACCCGAGGCCTGGCCCGTTATGGTAAGAACACCTAATAGAGTACAGAGTGGGTGACCGCATTAGTTGCAGACTGCAATAACTACTTTTGGTGGGATTTTTATATAAGGAAGGTATAAGTAGAAAGTTGTAAATAGGGGTCATCTGTAAAGCTCAAGATTGGAAACAGACCTTGCCTCGGAGAGTTGAAATGTGAAAGAAACTGTGATTTTTGTGAAGCCCCATTTGTCCTCCACACCTGAAGGGATTAATAAAGAATCTTTTCCTTCCACTGTAATAATTGCAAGAAACAGCGGGAGCTCTTATGGTTTGGTCAGCAGTTTTTAATTTTGTATTTCCCTTTGCACATTTTTCCCCTTGGCAGTTGTATAGTTCACCTCCTACCTTTGGAATAGACAGTAGCCTAAGGCCTGATAGAGAGTCCAAAACCATGTTTACAGAGTACTGTACTAGTGGGGACATAATTGGAGAGTTGAGCTGTCTGCTTAAGCATGAAATTGAGTATACTGCCATCTGTGAAACTATTTTACAGGTAAGAAACTGGTTCTATCTATATTGTGGGTTATATCAGTTAATTCTTCCTCAGGTAAATAGGGAATGCCAGCATATTTTCTTCCTTCGGGTTCTGATATCTTACTTAGTTATTCCAACCAGCTGTTGTGAAGCAGTACAGACTAGCTGTGAGAAGGCAGATTTAGTGTCTCACATACTGGATGTGGGATCTGGAGCAAGATATTTTAGCCTCTTTGAGTTTCTGTGTCCTTGTTTATTAAAAGAGAGATTCTCTAACTTTTAACGTTTTGGAGATTAGGAAAACACCTCTGTCAAGTGCCGGGCATGTATAGGTGCTCAATAAACGGCCACCAATATTGAGCAGCGTTTTTAAAGAATGCTTGTTTGTTTTTAAACTCCATTTCTTCAATTTTTTACTTGCTAAATAAGAAGCTATCAATTCAACAAATAAATGGGACTGTTAGATGCAATAGAGCAGGGTCCAGAGTCTTAGGGGTATGAGGAAAAGACGGAATGTTGCTTTATCAATTTCATACTATTTCACTTCTGGAAGAGGATAGAAAGCATGAATTTATTCACAAAACTGAATTGAATTCATTGAAGTTCATTTATCTTGAATCCTGAAGACTCCTTAGTAGTCTTCCTTATTCAAGTAAACAATTTGCCTCTGGAAACAAATACTGTAAATGAACCCACTTTACCTACTGCATCAATGAAAATAGAGAAGTTTGTATGGCTTAGCTCCTAAATCTTGGGCTCATGAGCCATATCCTATATCATAGCTGTTGACTGTTATGAATTTTCCTGGCCTATTATTAAGTCTATAGCTTTAATTGGACTATAAGTTGTATTGTCTTATACATAGCAAACAACCTCTCCACAATATAGTGCTTTTGAATGGCAGAGTATCATAATTATACTAGAGTTGGTAGTTAGTTTTTCTAAGAGGTTAGATGAAGATAAAATCTACAGGCATCTTGTTTTCTGATGGTCTTGTAATTTACTTCCAAATCAAGCTTGCTACTTGATACCTTGTCATTTCAGGCCTGCTTTATCTCCCTGGAGGATTTATACGAAGGCTTTGATGTCTTCTGGCCATCCCTGGAATATAAAATATGGCTAAAGATTGCTCTCAGTACTGCCTATCAGTACTTTGAATCAAGCCTCATTGATGAGGTAAGTTACATGATTAAAATATGAATGAAACTTTACTGTAATTTTTACAAAATGCATTTCATATTTTTGAGATAAAGACAGAAAGGAAGGTTATGTCTGATTTTCTAACATGCACTTTCAGAATTTTAACCACTCTTTTATCGTGACTTCCTGCAGGTCATCAATCCTTTTGTCACAGCTAATTTTCTCGGGCTACCTTCAGTCATCCCTTTAAAAAAATAAAGTAGATTCAGCAAATATTAAATAGGTAGATTCCCAAGAACCAAGCATACCATTAATTAGAATGAGTTGTGAACATGCAGTCTGGTGTTTATTATAGTCTACTCTATTTACCTATGTTAATATAAATCTCCTGCCTTTTCAAAATCTTTGAGTTAACTGACCCTCTCCTATAAGCTTTCTCTCCAAAAAGTAGTAGTTCAAGACTGTTCTTGGACTAGCACAATTTACAATCCCATATTTATATCCTATTTAATAGTTATTTGAGCCCCTGCTATGAGTCAGGAACTGGGGAAGTGACAGACCTGAAGTTCAGCAATATTGACGGAATTGAGAGACTGAATATAAATGTTGGATTAAAAAATTATCATGTCTCAAGAGAATTAGAAGACCATCCACAGACTGGGAGAAAATATTTTCAGAAGACACATCTGATGGACTGTTATCCAAAACATACAAAGAACTCTTAAAACTCAACAATAAGAAAACAATCAATCCCTGGTCTTCCTAGCAGTGGGGACAGCATCCAAAATGTGTATTTCCCCAGTGGGGGCAGGGTGCCTTGATCCAAGGTTTCAGAGTAGACTGCCAGCACACATGCCAGTGCCAACAACCAGAGGCTGTGGCCCCTGCTCCCCCAAGCTGTCCCCCTGAAGCTTCAGGACACAGAACGGTGCTGGTGACCCAGCCTCCTCCTCCTCCCCTGGAAGTGGTGCTGGTCTCTCCAGCAGTGGGGACAGCAACCAAAATACGAATTTCACTGGCAGGAGCAGGGTGCCCTGACCTGAGGTCTCGAAAAGCACACTGGCATGCACCAGTGACCAGAGACTGCAGGACCAGCAACAACACTTGTGACATAGCCCCTGCTCCTCTCCCAGCAGTGGCAGGTGGCACCTGTGACCTGAAGCTTCAGGAAGCACAGAAGAACTTGAGACTCAGCCCCTAGTAGTGGCAACCCTGACACTGGCTCTACCAGCAGTGAGGGCTGCATACAATATCCTAGGCCCCAGCAGTGACAGCAACACCTGTGAACCCAGTGCCCTGGGCAACAGTGCTGCCAGCATCCCCAGATAACCCAGGAGCAGCAGTGCAGGTGGCGCATGGGCAGCAGCACCTGAGCCCATGGAGAGCAAGTAGGGGAACACAAGACCCAGGTGACCCCCAGAAACAGAAGAAGTGCTTGCAGCCTGGTGATCTTGGTGGTGACACCTAAGATTGCAGCAATATCAAAAGCAGTAAGGCACCAGCAACCTCAGAGTCACAAGCAGCACAAGGAGGGCACTGGCAACACCTCTAGCAGAGGCAGTGCAGAGTGGAAAGTACAGGCTGTCAAATACAACCAGAAGCAGCTCAGAACCAAAGTGACCAAAGACATATCCAAATAAGAAAGGTGGTTACTACCACAAATGTGCTGGGAGAGGATCAATTCAGAAAGTACCATGAAGAACTACAGTAACACTGCAGAACAGAAGGAGAATGACAACTCTCCAGAAACCAAACTTGAAGTTACAGAAGATTACATTCTAACTGACAGAGAATCAAAATAGCTCTCACAAAGAAACTTAACAAGTTACAAGAAAACTCAAAAAGACAGTTCAGTGAGCTCAGGGATAAAATTAGTGAGCAAAAGGAGTACTTCACCAAGGAGATTGAAACACTAAAAAAACCAGACAGAAATACTGGAGATGAAAAACACAATTAATGAGATGAAAAATAAAGTAGAAAGCATCAAAAATAGAACAGACTATATTGAAGAGAGAATTAGTGAGCTCAGAGATAGAAATCTAGAAATGATTGAGGTGGAGGAGGAGAGAGAACTAAGATTTTAAAACAATAAAGAAATTCTTCAAGAAATATCTGACTCAATTAGGAAAAGTAACATAGAGATAATAGGTATTCCAGAAGGAGAAGGGAGGGAGAAAGGAGCAGAGAGCTTATTCAAAGAAATAATAGCTAAGAACTTCTCAAACCTGGGGAAGGAACTGGACATGCAAGTACAGGAAGCTAATAGAACTCCTAATTATATCAATGCAAAAAGGCAAATAATATTAAAACTATTGAAAATAAATGAGAAAGAAAGAATATTAAGGGCAGCCAGAGAGAAGAAAATAACCTACAAAGGAACCCCCATCAGGCTTTCAGCAGATTTCTCAGCAGAAACCCCATAGGCTAGGAGAGAATGAAATGTTATATTCAAAATACTGAAAGACAAAAACTGTCAGTCAAGAATACTGTATTCAGCAAAATTATCCTTCAGATATGACAGACAAATAAAAGTTTTCCCAGACAAAAAAAGGCTGAGGGAGTTCATTGTCACTAGATCTGCCTTAAAGAAATGTTGAAAGGAGCCCTCCTACCTGAAACAAAAAGGCAAAAGTTTACAAAGCATTGATCAAGGAGATAAATAGACAGACAGAATCAGAATATCGCAGCTGTATATTGAAATAGGTTAGTAAACACTTTATTATAACATAAAGGATAAAGAGAAAGAAGTCATCAAAAATAACTATAACCTCATGAATTTGGTCACAAATGCACAACACAAAAAAGAATAATTTGTGACAACAAAAACATAGAAGGGGAAGAGGAAAAAGACAGAACCTGCATAGGCTAATGGAGATAAGAGGCTATCAGAAGAAGGACTATCTCATCTATGAAGTCTTTTATACCAACCTCATATTAACAACAAAACAAAAAATCAGGGCAGAGTCACAAATCATAAATAAAGAGAAAACTGAGAAAAACATCACAGAAAACCACCAAACTGAAAAGGCAGTCAGAAATACAAGGAAAAAGAAACAATGGAAATATAGAACAACCAGAAAACAAGAAATAAAATGACAGTATTAAGCCCTCATATATCAATAATCACTCTAAATGAAAGTGGATTGAATTCACCAATCAAAAGACACAGAGTGGCTGGATGGATTGGAAAACAAGATCCAACTATATGCTGCCGCCAGGAAACACATCTCAACTCTAAAGACAAACAGAGGCTCAGAGTGAAGGGATGGAGGATGATACTCCAAGTAAATGGCAACCAAAAGAAAGTGGATGTAGCTATACTTATATCTGACAAAACAGACTTCAGGATAAAAAAGATAACAAGAGACAATGATGGGTATTATATAATGATAAAAGGGACATTCCACCAAGAAGGCATAACACTTACTAACATATATGCACCTAAAACAAGAGCACCAAAGCATATAAAGCAACTATTAACAGACCTAAAGGGAGATATTGACAGCAACACAATAATAGCAGAGGACCTTAACATCCCACTTACGTCAATGGATAGATCATCCAGACAGAAAGTCAACAAGGAAACAGTGACTTTAAATGAAACACTAGACCAGATGGTCTTAATATATATCTATACATATCTATATACATATAGAACATTGCATCCAAAACCAGCAGAATACATATTCTTCTCAAGTGCACACGTAACATTCTCAAACATAGACCATATGTTGGGAAATAAAGCAAGTTTCAATAAATTTGAGAAGACTGAAATCATATGAAGCATCTTTTCTGACCACAGTTCTCTGAAACTAGAAATCAACTACAAGAAAAAAGCTGGAAAAGCCATAAATATGTGGAGACTAAACAACATGCTACTGAACAACTATTGGATCAACAAAGAAATCAAAGGAGAAGTAAAAAAATACCTGGACACAAATGAAAATGAAAACACAACATACTAAAACTTATGGAAAGCAGCAAAAGTGGACTTCCTACTAAGAAGGAAGTTTATAGTAATATAGGTCCACTTCAAGAAACAAGAAAAATCTCAAATAAACAACCTTACACTACACCTAAAAGAACTAGAAAAAGAAGAACAAACAAAGCCCAAAGTCAGTTGAAGGAAGGAAATAATAAAAATCAGAACACAAATAAATGAAATAGAGACTAAAAAACAATGGAAATGAAACTAAGAGCCCTTTCATTGAGAAGGTAAACAAAATTGACAAACCCTTAGGCAGACCCACTAAGAAAACAAGAGAGAAGGCTCAAATAAATAAAATCAGAAATGAAAGGGGAGAGATTACAATGGACACCACAGCAATACAAGGGATTATAAGAGAATACTATGAAAAGTTATACACCAACAAATTGGATAACCTGGAAGAAATGGATAAATTCTTAGAATCATACAACCTCCCCAAACTGAATCAAGAAGAAATAGAGAATCTGAATTGACCAATCACAAGTAAAGAGATTGAAACAGTAATCAAAAACTCCCAAAAAATATAAGTCCAGGACCAGATGGCTTTTCTGGTGAATTCTACCAAACATTCAAAGAAGATTTAATACCTACCCTTCTCAAGCTCTTCCAAAAAATTGAAGAGGAGGGGATGTTTTCTAACTAATTTTGAGGCCAATGTTACCCTGACAAGGATGACACAAAAAAGAAAAATTACAGGCCAATATCATTGATGTACATAGATGCAAAAATCCTCAACAAAATATTAGCAAATCAAACACAAAAAAGATTAAATACATTAAATAAAATACATTAAAAAGATCATACACCGTGATCAAGTGGGATTTATTCCAGGGATGCAAGAATGGTTCAATATCCACAAATCAATTAATGTGATGCACCACATTAACAAAATGAAAAAAATCACATGATCATCTCAATAGATGCAGAGAAAGCACTCGACAAGATCCAATATCAATTTATGATAAAAATTCTCAATAAAATGGGTATAGAAGGAGAGTACCACAACATAATAAAGGCCACATATGACAAACCCACAGCCAACATCATACTTAATGGTGAATAACTGAAAGCCATTCCTCTGAGAACAGGAACAAGACAAGGATGCTCACTCTCTCCACTCTTATTCAACATAGTACTGGAAGTTTTAGCCAGAGAAATTAGGCAAGAAAAAAGAAATAAAAGGGATCCAAATTGGAAAGGAAGAAATGAAACTCTCACTATTTGAAGATGACATGATTCTATATATAGAAAACCCTGAAGAATCCACCAAAAGAGTATTATAAATAATGAACAAATACAGTGAAGTTGCAGGGTACAAAATCAACATACAAAAATCAACTTCATTTCTATACACTAATAATGAACTAGCAGAAAGAGAAATCAAGGATACAATCCCATTTACAATTACAACAAAAAGAATAAAATACCTAGGAATAAATTTAACCAAGGAGATGAAAGACCTATACACTGAAAATTATAAGACATTAGTGAAAGAAACCAAAGAAGACATAAGGAAATTGAAAGATATTCCATGCTCCTGGACTGGAAGAATAAACACAGTTAAAATGTGCATATTACCTAAAGCAATCTGCAGATTCAATGCAATCACAATCAGAATCCCAGTGACATTCTTCATGGAAATAGAACAAAGAATCCTAAAATTTATGTGGAACAAGAAAAGACCCCAAATAGCCAAAGCATCCTGAGAGAAAAGAACAGAGTTGGAGGTATCACAATCTCTGAATTCAAAATATACTACAAAGCTATAGTAATCAAAACAGTATGGTACCTGCACAAAAACAGACACACAGATCAATGGAACAGGATTGAAAGCCCAGAAATAAAACCACACATCTAGGGACAGCTAATCTTTGACAAAGGAGCCAAGAACATACAATGGAGAAAGGAAAATCTCTTCCATAAACAGTGTTGGGGAAACTGGACAGCCATGTGCAGAAGAATGAAAGTAGGCCATTGTTTTACACCATACACAAAAATTAACTCAAAATGGATTAAAGACCAGAAACCATGAAACTCCTAGAAGAAAACATAGGCAGTACACTTTTTGACATCGGTCTTAGCGGTATCTTTTCTAATACCTTGTCTACTCAGGCAAGAGAAACAAAAGAAAAAATAAACAATGGAACGATATCAGACTATAAAGCTTCTGCACAGTGAAGGAAACCATCAACAAAAGAAAAAGACAACCCACTAACTGGGAGAAAATATTTGCAAATCATATATCCAACAAGAGGTTAATTTCCAAAATACAAAAAGAACTCATAAAACTCAACAACAACAAAATGAACAACCTGATCTAGAAATGGGCAGAGGATATGAACAGACATTTTTCCAAAGAAGACATACAGATGGCCTACAGGCACATGAAAAGATGTTCAACATCACTATTAGGGAAATGCAAATTAAAACTACAATATGACATCATCTCACACCCATCAGAATGGTTATAATGAACAAGACAGGAAATAACAAGTGTTGGAGAGGATGTGGAGAAAAGGGAAGCCTCAAACAGTGCTGGTGGCAATGCAAACTGGTACAGCCACTATGGAAAGCAGTATGGAGATTTCCCAAAAAATTAAAAATAGAAACACCATATGATCCAGCTATCCCACTACTGGGTATTTATCCAAAGAACATGAAATCAACAAGTCCAAGAAATTTATGTACACCTATGTTCATCACAGCATTATTCACAATAGCCAAGACGTGGAAGCAACCCAAGTGCCCATCAATGGATGAATGGGTAAAGAAGATGTGGTATATATACAATGTAATACTAGTCAGCCATAAAAAAAGAAAACCATGCCATTTGCAATAACATGGATGGACCTTGAGAGTATTATGTTAAGCAAAATAAGTCAGACAGAGAAAGACAAATACCATATGATTTCACCCACATGTGGAAGATAAACAAAGAAACACATAGATAAGGAGAACAGATCCTTACCAGATCCTAACCAGTGGTTACCAGAGGGGAAGGAGGTGGAGGGAGGGAGAAAGAGGTGAAGGGACATATATATATGGTGACGGATAAAAACTAGTCTATTGGTGGTGAACGCGATGTGGTCTATACAGAAACTGAAATATAATAATGTATACCTGAAATGTACACAATGTTATAACCCAATATGACCTCAATAAAATAATTTAAAAAGAGAAAACAATCAATCCAATTAAAAAGTGGGCCAAAGATCTTAATAGACACCTCACCAAAAAGAAGATGTAGAGATGGCAAATAAACATATGAAAAGATGCTCCACATCATATGTCAGAAGGGAAATGCAAATTAAAACAATAGTGAGATACCACCACACACATTAAAATGATCAAAATCTGGAACACTGACAACACCAAATGCTGGTGAGGATGTGGAGCAACAGGAACTCTCATTCATTGCTGGCAGGAATGCAAAATAGTACAGTCACTTTGGAAGATGGTTTGGTGGTTTCTTACAAAACTAAAAATACTCTTACCATACAATCCAGCAATTGCACGCCTTGACATTTACCCAGAGGAGATGAAAACTTATGTCCTCACATAAAGCTGCACACAGATGTTTATAACAGCTTTATTCATACTTGCCTAATCTTGGAAGCAACCAACCAAGATGTCCTTCAGTAGATGAATGGATAAATAAACTATGGTACATTCAGATGATGGAATGTTATTCAGCACTAAAAAGAAATGAGCTATTAAGCCATGAAAAGACATGGAGGAAACTTGAATGCATATTACAAAGTGAAAGAAGCCATCTGAAAGACTACATCCTGTATGATTCCAACCATAGGATACTCTGGAAAAGGCAAAACTATGGAGACGTAAAAAGATCAGTGGTTCCTAGGAGTTGGGGTGGGGGAGGATGAATAAGTGGAACACAGAGCATTTTAGGGCAATGAAAATACTCTGTATGATACATAATGATGGATACATGTCATTGTACATTTGTCCAAATCCACAGATTGTACAACCCCAAGAGTGAACCCTAACATAAACTATGGACTTTGAGTGATTATGATGTGTCATTGCAGGTTCATTAATTGTAAAAAACGTACCACTCTGGTGGGGGATGTTGATAATGGGGGAGGCTATGCACATGTAGGGGCAGGAAGTACATGGGACATCTCTGTACCTTCCTCTCAATTTTGCTGTTAACCTAAAACTGCTCTAAAAAATAAAATCTTAAAAAAAATTAGCACGTCATGCTAACACAGTCATGTTTCTTTTCTATATAGCAATAATAATTTTCAGAAAAATTTTAACTGAAGGGTAAGGAGAATTAGATTCTTCTCTTCTCTTTTCCTTTGCCTTGCCTCTTCATGAGAAGCAGGACCAGTTTGGAGTCTAGTACAAAACTCCAGAGGAGAGAATTAGGCCCAATAGGTTGTAACTATATGAGTCAAACTTGACTCAATAATAAGGTGAATGTCCTTTTATTTTCTTAATTCACAAGAAACACATATTCATTATATAAATTAGAAAATACAGATACAAAACATAAGAAAATAACTTTCTAACCCAATTTTACTCACCACAGAATCTCTATTTAGTGCTTTGGTTTATTTCCTTCTAGTCTTTTTCCATCAAAGAACTAGCCATTTAAGACTTTTTAGAACCTGTAGGCACTGTAAGATTATGCTGCATCCCCCTTCTCCAAACCATAGAACTCAAAATTTACATGCATTTAAAAAACCAAAATAGCTTTTTCTTAAATTTCTCTGGTTGCAAAATTCTAGATAAGTTCGCTAATTTTCTTATGTTTTTGTGGCTCCAGCTGTGCTGGTGCATTCAGCAATTAAGTGTGTGATTTGTCTGTCAGGGACCAAGGTCTGAGGGCTGGGTCCTGTAGCTGTGCACTTCCTGTGGCTGGAGATGTTCAGAGTGAGCCGATGGCCCCTCAGGGCACTGTGCAGGAGATTCCTACCATTGGACTGACTTCTAAGCTCCTGTATTAGTTTGCTGGGGCTGCTCTAACAAAGTACTACAACCTGGGTGTCTTAAACGATGGAAATTTGTCTCACAGTTCTTGGGGCTAGAAATCTGAAATCAAGGTGTTGGCAGTATTGGTTCCTACTGAGGGCTGTGGGGAAGAATCTGGTCCAGGCCTCCCTCCTTGCTTGTAGATGGCTGTCTTCATTTTCACATGGGGTTCTCCCTGTATGTGTGCCTGTGTCCAAATTTCTCCTTTTTTTGTGTGTATGTGAGGAAAATTCGCCCTGAGCTAACATCTATGCCCATCTTCCTCTATTTTGTATGTGCGTCACCGCCACAGCATGGCTTGATGAGTGGTGTAGGTCTGTGCTCAGGATCAGAACCCATGAACCTGGGCTGCTGAAGTGGAGCGCCCCGAACTTAACCACTATGCCACCAGGCCAGCCCTCAAATTTCTCCTTTTTATAAGGACACCAGTTCCATTGGATTAGGTGCCCATCCTACTCTGATATGACCTCATTTTAACTGAAACAATTATATTGGCAATGACCCTATTTCCAAATAAGGTCACATTCTGAGGTACTAGGGGTTAGGACTTCAACATGTGAGTTTGGGGGGGACACAGTTCAACCCATAACGGCTCCCTTGCAGCTCTGACATCTATGATTCTGAGCCTTGAAGTACGGCTTGGACTCAGTGCCTTGCATTATTTTGTTATTCTTTGTTCTCTTGTCAAGTGCGATGTTTGCTTACTGCTAGGTAAGACCTACATATCTTTATGACTCTGGTTCTCGTGGAAATAGAAATCCATGAGGCATAGCTGACCACCCTGCTATGGGTGAAATCAGGCTGGGCAACCACATCCGGGGCCACTAAACAGGAACAACATAAAAACTCCAAGTCCATAATTTTGTCAGAGGCCATTCTGAACTCTAAGTAAATTCTGTCTGGAGGTCCCAAGGTCCCTATGCCTTTTGACACCCTCAAAGAACTCAGCTAAATAAGTGAATTTGCTTTTCCTCTTGATACCATGTGTCATTTTGTATGATTTATAGAAAAAATGTAATTCTATTATAGGACTTAACGTTTCAGAAGTGTGTGGCGCTCAATCTTGCATGTGTGAAGACTTTATCAAGCTACAATGAAATGACTATTGATAATGTGACCATGAAATTTGTTATTATTGTGTACGGCAGTGTAATTGATACTAAGACAGAGGTACCATATCTTGCACCTTGCATTTTACCTAAAACCTGTGAGCAGGTAAGGAGGATCCTTTCTAAGGAGTCATTTGCTTTTCATGGTACCCAATAAGTGACTTTAAAACTCAACTGACCACCTTAAAAATAGATTTAACCTGTAAAGACCCTGTAGTTCTCACCTGCCCTTAACAAAAGAGTCAAAACATACCCAGAGCTTCTGTGTACTGTTGTGCAGGTTGTGCCCTGCACAAGGGTGTGACCAAGGGGCAAGTGGGGGCTGGAATCTGCCTGCTCTCTGCTTACCAAGCTGTTTGCCCTAGTGTGGGGCTGTGCCTCCCCAGAGAAAGGACAGGGTGCATTTTTCCTAGTTCACACCAAGGCAACAACATTGTAAGCTAGCGTGGCTCTAGAAGTATCTGCACTGGTTGATAAGAAGGGAGTTGAGTAGGGGCCCCATTGCTTTGTTGCCACGATAAGGACTGCAGGCACCATGTGACGGTGAGCCCTGGGCCTCATCACTCCATGCCTTTGTAAGGACTGGGGAAGTGTGAACACCTGGGGCATAATGCGGTGGAAGAGTGGAAGCAAGGTCCCTAATGGGTCACCTGCCTGCCTGCCATTGGACCACAGGGTGATGGAGGGCAGAGCCCAGGAGTGGGGAGGACCAAGAGGCCTGAGGAGAACTGACGTCTCTTTAATCTGGTAGTAAGCTTCTCCCCTTTGGAAGAGACCCATTCTGCCTGTTCAGGCTGGGAGAGGTCATTAACTAAATAAAAATTTATGTCCTAGAAAAGTTGGCAAACTTCCTAAAAAGTGCATTTGCCCCTTTCATAATGTTCTTATTTTGTACCTCTCAACAATTCAGATGGTAAAGTTCATTGAAATGTTTTTAAATAGAAAATGAAGATCTCTTTAGCTTTGAAGGAAGGGGTGGGTGAGGCAGGGGACAACGGGAGCAACACCTACAGTTTAGTTTGTTAAGACACCAGGGTTTGGAGTCAGCACACAGCACTTGGACTCAAAAGCTGACCCCTATGCCCACCAGATGTGTGAGCATGGACAAGCTGCCTTCTGACCCGCAGTTTCCTCACTAGTAGGATGAGGATAGTAGCAGCAGCAATCTCATAGGGTTGTTGTGAGGATTAAATGAGATAATATGTGGTATCTAGAAATGACAGTTAAAATTACTTGTATGCTATTTGCATTCTGGGAGGGCAGATTTTGTGGTACATAAGCCAAAAGCTCTAAGAAAAGAGAACAGTCCTGCACCTGGCAAGGCTTGACCCTTGATTGTCAATGCAGGAATAAAAGTAACTCTGTGGATGCAGGGGATTCCATGTTTCCAAACTGGGAATTTCCAATCTGCTTACAAGTAAGGTGTAGAAATTTCCTTTCTGATGTCTATAAATACGCAAAAGATAATCTGCTGGTCCAAGATTTCTTAAAGCAACATTAAAGAGGATTTGAAATGAAAAAAATAGAGCTTAGGCTGGAGGCCCAGTTGTAGGTGTTGGCTTATTTCTTACATTCTTTGGAAGGTTAGGAAACAGCCAGTTTAGAGATCAAAGAATGCTCTTTTGACTAATTTTGACTTTTCTGTTTAGGTTCAGGGAACTTCAGATTTAAGCAAGCTGCTGGTGATCCAAGCATCTGAGCCTGTCAAAAAAAATAACATCTCCAAGGTCATGGGTAAGGGATAGCCCTTCAGTGGCAGGAAAACCATTGAGAAGGAATTTTGATACATGTAAAATTCATTTAATTCTAAGAAAATCCTTGTGTGGGTTTACCATCAGTCCCCATCCTTGGGCTCACACTGGCTGCCATGTGGCTTGTGGGAAGTCGCATATCAAAGACTTCCAGACACTGAAATCCAGGTGGCTCATTCCTCTCTCATGTCCCTCCCTCCACACCCTTGCCAGGGGAGAGCAGCTTCTATGTTGTACTCTGTTGCTGCCACCTAGTGCTGTTGGGGGCAGAACAGGAATGGGGAGATTCTCTCCCTCAGAACCCAGGTGTGGGGAGCTGGTTTGCTTCCAGTAACCGAAGGGAATATGGAAGCTGACCCATGCTCACTGTGTGTTCCAAACCATGGTCACAGCCACACTCAAACGACTTGCTTTGAGGTGCACTTTGTAGTCACTAAGTAATTAAAGTCACTAAATGTACATTAGTACCCAATTGCATGTATCATGGTGCTAAGCAATATGCAAAGAAGACTTGCTCTAGAGAAAAATGCATCAAGATCTTTCATTCAGTGCTCAGCATCCCTGCCTTACCAAGCCCTGTGTCACCACTGTGAAAACAGAGTCATCCTTGATTTGCATCTCTAATTGGCACCATCCCAGTGTTTACAATTCATGTGACCTGCTAGCTTAGACATTATATAATTTTTAATGAATTGTTAATTCAGGGGGAAGGGTTTACGTGATTTCAAATTGTGTGCATAAAGTGACATTAATGTTTTATCTCATTATTTCTCATTTGCATAATTCTTATAAAATGCAACCCCACTGTGTGCTGGGCACTGTGCCAAACGCTAGTTAGTGAGTGAGCCAAACAAGGTCTCTGCCCTCGTGGGAGGAAAGACAGACGTTCAACAAGTAATTCCACTTCTCCCCTAGAAGCAAGTTCAACTTGAGACATCTTTACAGCTCACTTTCCATGCCCTGTTCTAGGGTCATATGCATCATCATGATTTGGGGAGCTCCCTCTGCTCCCAGGTCTCCTGTCCAAGCTGGCTGACAGTGCGATGACATTCCTTCAGCCCTCACAGTCTCTTTAGGTCTGCCACTCTGCTGCTTCCACAGTACTCTTGGGGCACAGGAGTCTATGGCAAGGCTGGGAGCTCAGGCCTTGTGTTAGCCTCCTTGGGGCACCCTGAGGGCTATTGAGTCAGAAATCTTAAGCACTTCCAGGAAGCAGGGTACAGGTCCATATTGTTCCTGTGCCTGTAGGCCTCTCTCCTTCCCCAGGCCCTCTGGAATCATTTTCAGACCAAGGGAAGCATATCACTCTGTATTCCCCAGTGAGTTTGGGACAAAAGTCACAAATGGTAGGCCCACAGACTGGATCCAGCCAGTACACTGGATTTGACCCACATATACTTTTTCTTTTAACATTTTTAAATTAGTTGCTAAATAGAAACATCCAGAAATTTCACACTTAAAAAAATTCAGATTTTGAGCTTTCCTTGAAAAAATCAGAGAGTCTGTCAACACTTCGTCCTCATTCCTGTATGTGGTGACAATCAGACAGAGCTGAGTATCAGCTGTCTCCTATAGGGGAAGCAGATGCTCTCCAGTTTGCCACAATCCACGCAGCTCCCTCTTGTCTTATACACAGCCCACTTTTATCATGTGTGTGACCTCCTTGCTCTCATTTGAGTTTGTCAGCCCTTGCACTGGACTTTTGGGAGCCTATTAACAAACCTCCTGAGGGAAGAAAGTGAAGAACCCATTTGAAAGAGGAGACCTACAGGGAGAAAGCAAATTGATATTTCAAAATATTCTTCTGTTACTTTTACTCTGAAACTCCTAATTTAGCTTTTCTGTTTGATGCATGTATTTGGATTGGCTCAGTTAACAATGGTCTTCGAACAACCAAGAGAGAATAGAACTGGAAAAGATGAGGTAATAAACTCGACACTTTGATTAGATTTTTATTATTGTGAATATTAAACTACATAGCTGAAAGAAATTGTGAAGTCAAGTAGCAAAAGTAGGTGGAGAGAAAGGATACTCAGTGGCAACTCATTAATTTGGAAAAGCTGGGATAAAGCTTATCTGAATTACTTAAAAATTAAAATTATAGACTGGGGCCACCCGGTGGCGTAGCGGTTTCGTCCGCGCTTGGCAGCCCGGGGCTCGCCAGTTCGGATCCCGGGCGCCCGCCGACGCACTGCCTGTCAGCCACGCCGTGGCGGCGTCCCATATAAAGTAGAGGAAGATGGGCACGATGTTAGCCCAGGGCCAGTCTTCCTCAGCAAGAAAGAGGAGGATTGGCAACGGATGTTAGCTCAGGGCTGGTCTTCCTCACAAAAAAAAAAAAAAAAAAAAATTAAAATTATAGAATATTTTTGAAAGACATAATTTTGTCCCAGGTCCCTCCTCTCCCAATTTTTCCCCTTCTCATCCCCTTCCCCTGATGTTTAGTTCAAAAGTAGGGATCGATGGGATTAGGGATAGGGAGGGGCATATATCATGTATACAGTTAGACATTAGCATCTAAATACTGATGCTTCTCCCTTTGGAGTGTGCATTCCCTGTGGATGTGTGGGTGCTACGCTGGGGTATGTGGAGCCACAGGCTGATCATGGGCATCTTCCTAGAGTATCAATTTCACTTGACCATCTTTTAAAGGGAGAAAACTCATTTAACCATTAGGTTATTTAAAATGTTTCTTTAAATTAAAACACACATGTTATGGAGTAGGATGACAAATATGCATGAGTTTTTAAGATAAAACAAGAGTTTAAAACATTTTATTATGAAGTCAGTTAGGTTTTGCCCTGACATCTTTTCCTACTTTCCTCAGCAATCAGGGCTAATTTAGAAAAGTTTGAGAAGTGCTGAAAGTCATGCCTAGAGTTGGAGAGGGAGAGGGACTAGTCACATTGGGCCAGGACACAGTAGAGGCAGTGTCCTGCTTCTGGTGGGGAGAGGGGGCCCCACAAGACTCATTATTCAAAAGGTCTCTGTTAGGCCTGAGACCACTGCTGAGTGGAGTGAAGACAGCTCTGACGGGGCAATAGGGCGCAAGGCAAATGCAGCAGTGGGCCAGGTAGCAGTAATGGTGCCAAGGACGGGGTTCAGGGGCCTTCAGCACCCTCCCTCCTCCAGTTGCCAAGTCACCCCAGATAAATACGCCTTCTAAGGTAAAATGATATGCTGTAGAAGTGCAGCTTCCCTTGGCCCACCACATCCCCAACCAGATAGTCACCCTAAGACTGTTCTAATAGAAATTCTGGTCCTCCCACTGTCATTTATGACAATCAAGATGTGTTTGTTGGAGGAAGGAAAGTTGCATTGACCAAACTTATAGGTAATGGTTCCTTTAAACAAAGCAACTTAGTTTTTTTTTAGGCAGCCTTCCTAGGGTCTTCCTCTTCTCTTTCTTAAAGGGACTCTTATTTCAAATGGGAAACCTAATTGGGAGTCAAGAAATTGGCTCCTCATTTGTCACTGTCTTTTCCAGGCACCACTATTTTAAAAAAATTCTCATTCTGATTAATGAAAAAAATTTCCAGTTACCTTGCAATCAGTCACAGAGTTAACTGGAATTCAACTCTCCTAACATTTCTCTTTTCCTTAAGTGCCCCTTTGACAGACTACTCGAATTGAATTAATGTAGCATCTCTTTACAAGATGACGTTTGATGGTGCAGAGATGCACATGTATTTACTTATAATGTATCACTCAAAGCTTTTAATGTGTAAGATCTTTTAGAGGGAATGTCCCAGATAATAAAATGGAAACTTTTCAGTAAGTTTTCTGGTTGCATTTAATAGTTAATAAGTTTTTCCTGAATTGCTCATAGTCTAATATTTTACTTTTGACTTTCTTTTATAGCTGGAAACGGAATCCTATCTTAGAAAAGGATATTAATGGCACTAATGTGATGTGTGGAGTCACGTTAAAGTCCGAGATAATATCCTGGTTCAAGTGCTGACGAGTGATCTGGCAAGGATTTTACTTGGAAGTTGCTGAAACAATTTACTGCTGCATTTATTTTACAAGCAGTTGATGGACTGCTGCAAATTCTCTAATTTTAAGTTGTTGCACCATACTTGAGATGTTAAAAACTTCTTCTGGATAATATATCCTAAAACTCATGGCCTACCAAATGAGACCCTGCTTCCAGCCGAGAGCCAGTTATAATAGAGTACAAGTTATCAAAAGCATTGTACAATTAACATGTTACTGTCTAGAGTATAGGATCTATAATTCTGATTTATGATATTGCTATAATTGGTACCTCCCTAACATTTTTCAGAGTAAAGTTATTCCCTTCCCATTCCCAATTTAGTGAATATTGAAAAAAAGGAACTATGTTCCACAATCTTCGTTACTGAAAGCAAAGTTTAGGAGAAATTAATACTCTTACGTTGCATAGTAATGTTTGATATCACTTTTCATTTTATTTTTAAAAGTCAAATAAAGTTGAATTTTATGGTCTGATTGTTTATTATTTAGAATCCATTGTTCCTTTTCATCTCAACAAGACTTTGAAAGAACACATGATTCTCTACACTAGGGAAAACCAACCATAATAGAGGTAATAATAGAAGGAAATACAAAAGAGTAAGTCAAGCCTAACTATCTATTAAGAACCTTCTGGATACCTAGTGTAATAGTGGAGTATTTCTCAGAGTGGTTCGTGAGCACCTGTGTCAGCAAATATTGGGTGCGGCTGATATTACAGAAACCCGGCCACCATGGCAGAACCACACGGGGCTTCATTTTTCTGACGTAACAAAATGTCTGGAAATAGAACAGGACTGGTGCAGCTGCTGGAGGAAGTTATCATGGACCCAGGCTCCTTGTAGCCCCCTTCTCCTTTCTCCTTGGCCTGGGACTTTTACCTTCTTGGTGCCAAAATGCCATCTGTAACTCCAGGCATCCTATTTGCTTTTCAGTAGGGCAGGGAGCTTTCTTTTTATGAGGCTTTGCCTTTTATCAGGAAGGGACCCCCACCTCAGACCAGCACTGTCAAGTGGCCGCACCAAACTATCTTCTTAAGATGTATGTTAACTGGCACCTCACCTTGCCACCCTTAATACAAACTGTGTGTTTTTAGTCAAGAATAAGGGGGAGGTGGATATTGGGTGAGCAACTGCAGTGTCTGCTGTACTCTGCATCACAATCACCTGAGTTGCTACAAATGAAGTTTCTGGCCACCTATAGATTCAACCTCTGGGATAGGCCCCTGGGCTCTGCATTTTAACACACTCCTCCTGTGATTTAATGCATAATAAAGCTTTAGAGCCACAACTATAGGGGATGAAGTAGTAGAAAACAGATGTCTGCTTTACAATCTTGCTTAGGAGGCACATTACCATATATCTGAAACTAGAGGGCAATACTTCATTCCATCCATATCAGTTAGGCTGCTTTTGGGCTTAGGTACCAGAAAGCCCAGCTCAAAAAGGCTTAAACACTAAGGAAATTTATTATTTTATGTAATATAAGTCAAAGGTAGGATGGGTTCGTGGTTGGTACTCAGTGAAGATGATGAAGGAGCAGATTCTTTTTTCTCTCCACTCTACTGTCGACTTTACAGCCTCATTCCCTGGCAGGTTCCCCACTCCCAGGTTGTAAAGATGGCTGCCAGCAGCAACCGGTGCTTTATGTTTTCTTGTTCATATTCATTGCAAGACCAAAAAAATAAAAGGCTTCCAATTGCTCTCACGAGTGAGAAAGTATTCTTCTAGAAACTCCAACAATCCTCTATTTGTGTCTTGTCCCCAAGAATTGAATTCCATGCCCATTTCTGAACCAATCACTGACAAGAAGGTGGTGATGACCTTTTAGCCAGTTAATGCACTCTTTATGCTAGAATCAGTTGTCTGCATTTCCTCAATTTGCATTGCCCCAAAGGGGTAAGGTCAAATGGAGTAAATCACTATGCCAGTTCACTGCACCCACTAATTGGCATCTTGGCCACGTAGATGCAGACATTGTGGTTCCTTACCCCTTTGCTGAGCTTCTCCTCAATGCAGATCCCTACCCCAAGGGTGGAGATTGGAGGTCAGATCAGAGTTGTGGCAAGAAGACCACACAAGAGCCAAAAGATTCTCTTTGCTAAACTTAGAAGAGTAGCTATGCTAGTCAAAGCATTTGCTGATTCTTTGAGAAGTCACACAGACTGTCTCTCAAATTCCTTATGCTTCTCTATTGCCACAGTGGTCATATACTAATTCACTTCCAATTAATACATCTTTGGATGTAGAATGCAATTTTTTCTGTTCTCCCTATGAAAATCGAGAGCAACAATTCTCGACAGAGGAGCTCTAGTCTCGATGCCCAACAGTGTATTAAAATGTGTTTAGGATCACTTCTTCTGTGGACATGCACATTCATTACATATTTTATATTTGGAAAAGAATACTTGCACAAAGTCTCATGGCTGCTTAGAGATAGAGTCAGAACTCAAGGGTATGTGGCCTCCTTTTCTTTGAGCTTTTTCAAGAGTTTTTATAGTCACATCATCCATGTGGGTGGAGTAGATGTAGCCAAATAAATCACCAAGGTTTGGGTGTCTGAGTGAGCGATGAGAGGGGCAATAGATTTACTGGGGGAAAAGTTGATGAATTTGAATTTGAATTTGCAAATTCAATGGCAAATGTTCCATCAGTTGGTACTGATACGACTCAAGTTTGAATTAGCGTTGGAGATTTAGACTTTGAACTGTTATTATAAAAGAAAGCTGAAGCCAGATTCTCCAAGAGAGACAAAGACTAAAGAAGGCAAGTAGCAAAGGAAAGAGGAGAGGGCAGAGAGGAACCTAACAGTTAGGGAGGTGAGAGGAGCTGGAAGCCAGGGATTAGTCAGAAGAGATAGTTGTAAGAGGACCAGATAGTATTAGTTCTTTAAGGGCAAAATATATTGTGACTCAGAGAAGAGGTGAAAGCAGGACCAGTCCCCTTAGATCTCTTTCAGACCAGCATTCCCCAGGATATTGTGTAACTTGGAATTTTCGCCTATATTCTCAACCTTCTCAGTGTCACTGAAATTTTACACGTGGAGAAATCAAGGAAAATAAAGGCTTAATGACGTGCTTAACACATGGCACCAGGGATTATGTTTTACATTATTCTACTCAATAAACATGTAGAGGGCTACATGCAAGGGACACTTTTTTCTAAACCTAGGACTTATTAGCACAGTATAATAACTCTGAGAGACCATGAGTTTAGAGTGATTAATACTTTTTCCAGAAAATCTGACCTGTATGTCAAGATTCATATTCTGAAGCCCAGCAATACCACTAAGGCATTAGGTTAGAGAGCTCTTTACAGCAGGGGTCACCAACTCAAGGGACTACAGGGCCCAGGCAAGTAACAAGACGGAGCAAAGTGGGCTGAGATGTGGTGAAATCACATGTCCGTCAGCTGCTCCTCCATTTTCATTATATGAAATTTTATTCACCTTTGGAGAAAAGTACCAATGCCAATCCTAGTAAGAAGGAAACCTCTGCCCTCAGGACATGAGCCTCAATTAGTATTTCAAAATGTGACAACAGAATTCTCTGATCCAGTTTTAACAAAGGATTTATTTACTGATCCCCAAAAAGCAAAATTCAGAAAATAACCCCCCCACTGCAAGAACAGTTCTATAATAAAACAGTGTCAATCACCCTCTCCTCTCTTCCCAAGGCGCGCCCTTCCGTGTGCACACCAGCACAGAGCAGACTGACCTGGGAAATACTGTGTGTGCAAGGCACCGTCATGTTGCTCATACCTTCTGGTTTACCTCCCTGGCAGGCAAGTGGAGCCTTTTCTGTAACATCCCTCTCTGGATAAAAATTTATTGAGACATTTTCTTTATAGCGAATTTTTTAAAGATCCCTCCCTCCCACCCCCGCTGCTCACCTCACTTATCTCCTGGAAAAGTTCAGAATTAAAAAGTTTTTTTCCCCATCTGTGATTAGAACACTGAATACTGAAGAACATCCGGGTTACTCTAAGTTCTTGGGTTATATACTGAGTCATCTACAGAGGATGCTGAACCTCCAGTTCTGTTGCTCCCCAAAATGGGGAGGAGAAGAGAGGATTTGGTTAGGACAGCTGAAAAATTTATAGTCATTCTGTGATAGAGCAAAGCAGGCTTTTTAAACCTCATTGATTCTGCCTCATTGATCGTAAACCCTGCAGACAGCCAACAGATTTGAGTCTCGAAGACAGAATATATTTCAGAGAGAGATATCAGAGTGCTAAGATCTATGAACAGAACAGAATGCTGGTGAAGGCACAGAGTAAAGAGTCCCAAGAAATTTTTAGTGCCATTTTCATTTAATAAGCCAGTAGTAGAGCAACCTTAAGAACTTGGCTGTGATCACACCAGGATGTTTTTATGAAATTGCTGCAGGAAAACAGGATTGGCAGCTGGCATCCTCTGGCTCATCGTGCTAAGTGAGCAGCTCCAGCACTAACTCCTCGGCGAGACCTACGGCTGCGGGGTGTAGCGGAGGTATTTTTTGCCAGATGGGAGCTCTTTGGTGAAGACGCCTTTAGGGAAAAGTTTTTTGGCTTCCTCTTCAGGGATGGTTGGAAGGACCATCACGCTATCTCCATTCTATTGAAAGACATTGAGAATGGTGAGATATAACCTTAGAGTGAAGCCTAAAGGCAAGGATAACTTTAGCAAAGTAGCTACAGGTGCTAAGGAGAATAATCAAGTATTCTTGACTCTCTCCCCTCCCAGGAATTTTGTTTTCACAAGTTATCTTTGACACATTGGTGACGGAAGTATTTCTCCATCTTAACAAGAAATAGTCCTGTTTTAAACCCAGTAATGGCTCGCCACTGTTACTGTGCTACCACACTTTAAAATTTTAATTCTAAGTCCTTCCCATGGCCTACAGGGCCCTGCATGATTGAATCCTGCTTCCTCTCATCCCCGGCCCTTCAGCCCGCCTCCTGCTGCTGCTTCTCCAGGCATGCTGGCTCCTTCTCTCCCTCGAACATGCCAAGCTCACTTTTAGGTAAAGGTCCTTAACTGTTCCTTCTGCCTATGTGCTCTTCCCTCACAAACATGCACGACTTGGTCCCTCGCTTTCTTCATGTCCTTCCCAAAGGTCTCTTAAGAGAAAGGTCTTCCTTGACGGCCAAATATAGAACCAACTCTCCCACTGCTGTGCTCCCATTCTCCCACCCCTGCTTGATTATTCTGTCACACTTGTTGCCACCTAATACGCTATAAACGGGTTTATTGTTTGTCTCTCCCCACTGGAGTGTAAGTTCTAGAAGGGCAGGGACTTCATATCATTCACTGCTATATCCATCCACAGTGCCCACTGTCTGGGCTCAAGGAACATATGTTCAATGAATGGATACAGAATTCAAATGACTTGCCTGTCAGAAAAAACAAAACAACAAAAGCTGGTATTCAGGTTAGCATATTTTAAAAATGTAGCAACATTAAGATGCTCTTGTAATATTATCCATGTCCTACATATCGCAGAAATTCTAGAGATTCAAAGTTTATGAATCAGTTTCAGAGAAGTCTACATGGGTTTAAAAGACTGAAGCTTAAGTGAAATGAAATGCTTCATGACACTAATACACCAAACAGTTTTAGAGCCATGACTTAAGCGGCCAGCCAAGCAAATATTTTGCCATCAGGCAAAGGTTAAAGGCTTAAAAAAAAATCCTTTCGTTAGAAAAAGGAATCATTCTGACCAATTAATTTGTCCAAATAATCTAAAAGTTAGCAAGCAATATAAGGAGATTGTGTTTTTTTGAAAGGTGTTAAAGACCTTGAAAATGGCCTCTCAGCAAATCTTAACTCAGCTAGGAGGAAAAATCCAGTGTACTTGCATGCCAAAAACACGGCCCAGTTAACACAGACCTTGAGGGCAGCCATTTAGAGATGGGCTCCACAGGCCTTCTAGGCCTGATGAGTATCTGCCCTTTTTAATTAACATCTTTACCTTCCAATCAACTGGGGTGGCAACCCTCTTTTCCGCTGTCAGCTGGAGAGAAATAACTACTCTGAGAATCTCATCAAAGTTCCTGCCAGTGGTAGCTGGGTAGAGGATAGACAGCTTCAGTTTTTTATCAGGACCAAAAATAAACACCTGCAAAGTACACAAATACATAAATAGAAAGAGTTCTTTGAGTGTTTTTGATATTAAAGCCTCTTAGAGAGCTCTTATTAAAAATGTTCAAGGATGTAAAAGAAAACAAAACAATGACTCCCACTCCCACCTCCGCCCCAAATATCTAGGACACACTAAATTGTTAATCTGGGTGGCTGGAATATAGATAATTTTCTTCTCTATGTTATTTTTCTAAACTTAGAAGGGAATTATATTTGGTTCCACTGTCCCAGTAAGAAAAACTGACAGGCAAATTGAATCCAGAAGGCCTCAGGAAGGTACTATGTTAATTAGGGATGATTATCCTAAAAATAATATTAATGGGAGTGGATCCTGGTCCTCACAGAGATGGACATTTTTGCAGATGAGGGACTAAGTTTGTTCTCCATTGGTTAAGGACAGAACAAATAGGAATTCAAAACCAGAGCTGCCTTATGAGGAAGGACATGACCCATCACTTTAAAGAGAGGGCTGTCAGGAGAGCTAGAGAAAAGATTTCTCAATTCATTTCTCAATGACATCTTAGGATAACTACTTATTTTTCTGTAGATTTCCAAAAGCTATGGATTAAGCAGATTAAATATTTGGCTGAAAATTTTACTTTGCATCAGCACTTGGATAATCAATGAGATTGCCACCAACAAAGTTATTTCCTAACTGGAGATATTCCCCTTTTTCCTCTAGTTGGTCCAAGCATTTACTTGGACATATAACCTGGCCAGTCACAATGGCTGGAATTGTACATAATAGATTTCCAAAACTCACCACACGAGCTGTCACAGGCATGCCTGTTTCGTCCTTCTCTGCTGGGTCCAGCATGCCCAACAGGATGGCAAGGTCCCGATTCTTATCATCAATGATAGGAAAAGGTAATGTTTCTTTGGGTTCCTCACCATTGTAAGCATTGATATCCTGAAATGCAGGAGAAAGGGGAAAGAGAAATCTAAACCAGGCACATCCTCTGAATTCAATCAGTGAACAGCCATCATCTTGCAAGATAGGGAAGAGGACCATAATCATCACAATTCTCTCTAAGCAATTTTAATAAGAAAATGAACAAATGAACACTTCTCATTTCAACTGTTTATTGATAGGAATAACGGTAGGGTATAGAACTTAGGTTATAAACACAGACACTTTTCATGCCCAAGTCTCTTAAAATTTGGCATGCTTTTACTGCTTTGAGAAAGCAGCATTAAACTCTTTAAAAGCTGAATAATATAAGAGTTAGATCTCAATCCAAGGTGCCTCTGGGTACCCAAATCCTGTAAAAACCATCAGAAACAATGGGTTCATTGAATCCATCACATCTAGAAATAACACCATATGCAAAGATAATTCTATAGACCTGGTCCCTGCCTCAAAAGCATCCTGACTCAGACATTAAGTTACCATAAGACAGGTATTAAGAAATAAAACTTAAAGTGAACATAAGAATGGAGAGTTGAATGTATACTTCAAGGACAAGTCAAGGCAAATCTTTTATGGGTGAAAAGGCAGAGGTAACTTTACACGAGGGTGAAATCCACACAGAAAAAACGAAGCATTTCAAGTCTGAGCTAAAGGACAATGATGTACTCACCTCCTCTCTCTACCCCCTCTCTTCCCCTAGTAAAACTACATTCATTCATTCATTTCTGCTTTTCCTATCCCTGGAAGGTTTTTTTTGGAAAAAAAAATCTAGCTTCATTATTTCATCTAGCATTAATGCAGCACTTGGTAAGTACAGATGAGTAATACATGTGGAATACAGACAAGTAAGACACCATCTGGTTCCTGCCTTCAAAGGAACTTCTAATCTGGTTAGATGATTCCCATAAGAAGTAGCAGCAAACTCAAAGCTGTAATATATAAGTGTCAGATTGCAAATGCTGGAGTATATGAACATCCCCATTTGTAGAACTGCTGAGTTAGGAAAGTCTTCAAGAAAGGGGTATGACTTCTACCTTGGTCCCTGAAGGATGGATAAGAGTTTTACACAGAAAAGGCAGGCATTCTAGGGAGAGGGAGCAATATTGATGAAACATGGAGGCCAGTCTGAGCATAACCTATTAATTGGAGAAAGAGGAATTTATCTGGGTAGAGTTTTAGGAAGTAACGGAAAAAAGTATTTAAAGATGGAATAAGGTCTATTTATTATGTGAAGACTTGAAAGTAAAACAGGAGTTGATGGCACAGCAGATGGAGAACGCTCGTGGATTTCTGAACAGAGGCGACAGGATAAAAGTGAAATTAATGAACTTTGAAATGGATAACAACACATTTTAACACCTTCCTTAATTTTTATTATCTTAACTTTCCTTCCCTTCTGCTGTTACTGGCTGCCCATCAGGTCATCACAACTAAATAATAATCAATATGCTTCCACGCTACGGCACCTTGAGGCTTCCTCTGGAACCAGTTGTATGTCAAAGTTTGGGCACTGCTTCTGATAGCTGGAACTTGTTTCCTATTCAGTGCAGTCACAATTTTGAAAACTTCTAAGGCAGCTCATCAGTTAAAATGAACCTGGGTATACTCCTATACTTTAAGAAGTATTATACACTCCTCCTTCAGTGATCTGTAGTTTTAATTATTGCTGTGCTGTAACTCTCAACCCTGCCACTTGCATAATAGGCATTACATTATACCCATGAACACCACAGAACCATATGCTTTGGCTTTATTCTATCCTAAACCAGGCTAATTCCTTCTCCTTATCATCTAGTATCAAAAAGAGCACTGGAGTGAGGTTTAAATCACACTGTCATCATGTTCTAGCTCGGCAATCTTGAGTAAGTCCATCCAACTCTCTGAGTGAAATGCCCTTCCCTTTTCTCCTATACATGATTCTTCTAATCTCAGACACTTAGGACTAACTGGCATGAAATGGCCAAGGGATGCAGCCCAGGTGGCCAACTCACAAGTCAGTACTACATCTTTTTTTTTTTTT
This sequence comes from Tapirus indicus, assembly GCA_031878705.1. Taxonomy (NCBI): domain Eukaryota; kingdom Metazoa; phylum Chordata; class Mammalia; order Perissodactyla; family Tapiridae; genus Tapirus; species Tapirus indicus. The sequence continues at coordinate 85,593,659 of CM062922.1, forward strand.
TTTTTTTGGTGAGGAAGACCAGCCCTGAGCTAACATCCGTTGCTAATCCTCCTCTTTTTGTTGAGGAAGACTGGCCCTGGGCTAACATCCGTGCCCATCTTCCTCCACTTTATATGGGACGCCGCCACGGCCTGGCTGACAGGCCGTGCGTCGGCGGGCGCCCGGGATCCGAACCAGTGGACCCGGGCTGCCAAGCGCAGACTAAACCGCTGCGCCACCGGGCCGGCCCCAGTACTACATCTTTTATTGAGTTGCATGTGAAGTGCTTTGCATAGTGCCTAATACACAGTAAGCTTCCCTCAAAAGTCATCTATCATTATTTAGTAGCACATTGTAGCAAAGTCATTAAAATGTTCTCAAGTTTAGACCACCACATTTATTGTCCAAGAAAATCCTTTTGTTGGAAGCAGACAATTCCTTCAGTTCATTCATCCAGCAAAAACAGACCGACCACCCAGGATGTCCTGAGTACTGAGCATTGTTCCCGCAGTGTGCAAAACAGGAGTCTGCCCTGCTGAGCCTCCACTCTGGTGGGGAGAAACAAACAAACAAAATGAACAATATGCAGAGTATTTTAGATGGTGACAAGCACTAAGGAGAAAAATTAATCAGAGGGGGATGGGGAATGTGGAGGGAGTTATAATTTTAGATAACGAGGCCAAGGAAAGCCTTGATGAGGTGTCATTTGAATCAAGACCTGAAAGAGGTGAGGGCAAACCACAAATACACCTGGGGAAAGAGGCTTCCAAATAAGATTCTGGATATATTGGACGGCACAGCAGCCAAGCTTGCTGATGAATCAGACATGTGATGTGAAAAACGAGGAGTTAACGATGGCTCCTGGATTTGCGACTGCCATTGGCTGACATAGTAAGACACTGGGATGAAGAATAGGAGCCAGTTCTAGACGTACTAGGTTTGAGACGATGGGACACGCTAGGGGAGATGCCGAGTAGGCAGTGGTTGTACCAATCGGGAAGCCAGGAGAGTCTGGCCCAGAGACGGAAATTTGGGAATCATAGCACATAGATGTTAGTGGATGTGCTCACCAAGGGAAGAGTGTAGATAAAAAGAGAAGAGGTCCAAGAAATGAGTCTAGGGCAACTTCAGCATAAACTAGGAGCTGGGAGACGATGAAACTCAGTCTGAGTATGAGCAAGAACAGCTATAGATATAGTATTCTGGAAGCCAAGAGAGGAAAATATTTCAGGATATACAGTGATCAGCTGGGTTGAATGTTGCCGGTAGGCCAAGAAAGATAAGGGCTGAGAACAAACCATTGGATTTGGCAAGGTGGAGGTCACTGCGCAGTTCAAGTTAGGTTTTCAAATCATCAGTGAAGTCTGAATCTGAGGTTTCCTTATACCTTCACCTCAAAAAATCTAAGCTATTCTCTATAATTTATAACTTGATCTATAATCTCGAAGCACATGCCAACTGGTACTATACCTTGCTCCAGGCAAGATGGTCTTCAACACTGTCTATTGAAAGAGCAATCATCTTAACGTTCCTCTTGGCAAATTCTGGTGCCAGCTTTGCAGCTCTGCCAAGCTCCGTGGTGCACACTGGGGTAAAGTCCCGAGGGTGGGAGAAGAGAATGCCCCATCTGAAATGAGGAAAAGAAGGTCACAACTGAATGAAGAGGTTACCACCAGCATCATGTCAAATGAGAAGTCACAAATCCTAGATCAAACATGACTTTCTTTTTTAAATGAATGCTTATGAAGACACTTACTTTTAAACTTTTCTGTTGAGGAATGCTTTTTGATCTTTTTACCACCAGAAAAGCCTATGTTTAAAGCCCAGTTCAATCAAAGATGAAATTCAACATGACAAATATTTTAAAAGACTGTAATTTAAGGGTGTTGCCTCCTTGAATAACTATAGAGCCACCCTGACTCCTTTTCAGCTAATAAAATCTGTGCTACTCACACCAAGTAGGTTATTGAAGTAACTTTTTTTCCTTCTTACCCTCTTCTACATTTCTAAGCACAGAAACCCTGACATCCAGCTCCAACAATGGATGTCCCAATATGCCCTGCATCCAAACAAATGCCTGACTGCAGTAAAAAGTAGATTATGTAATCTGAAATAGACTCCTATCCCCTTTTATATGTAAAATTAAAGTTGACACTTGACTTTGAAGTGAATGAATATAAAATCTTTTGTAAAACTATTTTACTGATCTAATTTGCCAAACAGGACACCTAACATTTGTACCCTGACAAAACAACAGCACTTTAAGAGTTTTACCTATCTCTTCATTTGCAGTTTCTTTTTCTTCTTGCTTCAGACCAAGCAGGTAGAAAACTGATGGCCTAATGTAGATTTCTACAACTATAGATTCTTAGGAAATACTAATATTTAAATCCTCATTGCCTAAGGTTAAACTTGTATAGATTTTAAGCACGTTTCAAGTGAAGAGTCAACAAGAACTTTTGGAATACCATTTCCTTTTCCTTGGCAACAGAAACTACTCTTTCAACTGAAAAGGAAAATTTAACACTCAGTTTTCCACACTTCCATGGATTTACAACATTAAAACAGGATCCTAAACTAGTAGATTAGTAAACCTAGTCTAGATGCCAAGCTGACCTCTACTGTTTGCCAAGTTTCCTGAAGTACAAAGAACAAAGCAGAGACAAGGGTACCTCCTTCCCACTACTCAACTCCCAAAGCTTTAGGAAAGGAAAAGACCTTCTTATACAAAATGATGGAGGGCCCTATGGCAAGACTGGGAAGAGAGAGGTAATATTTTTAGGACTGAGGAGGGGTGTGGTATGTTTACTTTTTTATAAAGGGTAACGAGGGACATATATCTTTTGAAATAAATAATCTAGCTATGAGTAAAATCTAGGCCTTAGATTCTATGGAAAAGGATCTAAGTGTCAGATGGGACTTTAAGAGAAAGTCTCCAGAAGTTGAGAAAAAATGAACAGTGCATTTCCTCCTGTATTATTAAAGGGGTGACGAATTAGAAGTTAGGCGTTCTCTTTGCATTGTGAGTCAAGAGACTGTTTTGCTGAATCATGCTAAGAAACTCATTTTTAAGCCACTATACTTCCTCCCCTCCCTCAGAAGCCAAACTCCACTTTATCATAAGCTAGGAGTAGCATAAACTCTGAGAATGTCTTACTATGGCCTGCCTCCCCCCTAGGTCTCCCTACTGCTTCTCACTCTTAAGAGTAATTCAATTACATTATCCCATTTCCTTCCTTCCTCATTTTCAAAAGACAAAAAGTTTCCTCCTTTAAGGGAAAGGTCCCTACTCACTAACCCCCAGCAAACCACAAGAAAACACATGTTTTGTTTGGTGAAGATGTACTATGAAGAAGCTGCTTCTACCACATCTGTACAGAAACAGTGATAAGGCTCAATACACTCACCAAATGCAGCCCCCAAAACCCTCAGTTGTTCCCAATTGTCAGGGGGTAGAGGTAGATACCTGTAATGTTTGAAATAAACTGAGAGTCTGAATTGAAATCACATACAGAATGGAATTTGGAAAAATTATATTAGGCAAAAATTCATGTATTATAATGATATGAAGGGCTCAAACTTCTTTTTTCAAAGTTTGGGAATACTATCCCATGCCTGACTTGAGGCAGACTTGTATATTACTTGTTTATAGATGCAGATATTTTTCTCATCTTTCCACTGGTGTCTCCCGGAGAAGGTACTCTTTTTTTTTGTGAGGAAGACCAGCCCTGAGCTAACATCCATTGCCAATCCTGCTCTTTTAACCAAATCAAGATACATCCAGAGGCCAATAAACAATGACAACAACAACAAAAAAACCCAAAAAGAAGGGTTAGCTTAAATAATTACAGCATTTATAAGTATTGCTATAGTAACTATGCTTTATGTTAATATTTATCTTTAATCCATATGACCTAAGAGTTCTGATGAGATTTTGTTTTATGGGGGTGAGAGCTGTGGGTGGAAAAGGAAGGAACAAACTCTGAATATCCCACGGGGTTTTGGAGAAATACGAATACTTAGAATTCCGAGTATGAGACTGGCCATAGTCTGCATTTCTGAAGTCTTTTCCTGTCTTTAAGGTCTGAATGTTCCATTTCTCATCCCTTTTCTAGCCTAGTCCTCTCTTTCACAAAGCTTAGCTTTTCCATTAATCAGTGGCTGGAAAATGGACTTAAGTTTGGAACCTTAAGGTTGGGTAAGCCTAAGGTATAAGAATCTCTCCCAGGTTCTCTGTATAGCCCTGTCCAATCATCGATTAATCTCATAAACTTCCTTCTCGCTTTGTCTAGAAATATATATACCTGGACACTGTATATAAAAAGGATACAAACCCGGGAGGAATTGCTAAGCCTGAGAACACCACAAGGTGGTGGGGCCACTGGAACTCCAGGATCACTATATACCTAGACACATCTGGGATGTTTCAGATTAAAACTAAGCAACTTAAAGTTTGCTGATTCAGGAGCTGTAAAACCGGGGCGGCAGCAATTTACTCCTGGTTATAAAGGTATGACTGGCAAGCCAGATCATGGGTCACCAATTTGGCTATCACCGGCAAGGCTACGTGATGCTGGAAGCAAGGCAGAAGGGGGAGGGGGCAATGAGGGACACAACACTGGGAATCAAAAGGTCTCCAAGTGGGGATACACGTGTCCTGGCGCCTGCAATGGCCTAGCCTGGCAAGAATAGGTCACTCCAACTGAGCAACCTCAGACAGCCCTTCGCTCAAAGTGTTGCAAGTTCTGGAATGATGGACACACCTACTTACAGAGTGGTCTTGGTTCCTCCCAAAGCTGTTACCGAACCATATCCCGGCCACGGGAGGAGGCTCAGGACAAAAAGTCTTTCAGCCACTTATTTGGCAGCTGGGGATTTTAAAGTTTTACGTTTTGTGCCAAGAAGCCTGCAAATGCCACTGCAGCAAGCAGAACCCTCAGATAACACGCTGGGCCCTCCCCGAACCGTCCGCCAGCAGCAGTGTCCTCTGACGCTGGTCTTATACACTCATCTTCCCCAGGGAGCAAATTCCAGAACGGAGGGAGGGAGGGAGGTGCGACCCTGGGCACGAGTCCCGGGAAGTGACCGCCCCGGGAAGAGACCGCCGATGCCTCCTAGCTCCTGCCCCCACCGGGCCTCAGCCTGACCACGCTCTTTGCACAGTTTACCAAAGCGAATAAAGAGACAACAAACCCTCCTCCGCACCGGCCTCGCGTTCCTGGGACCTGAGGGAACCCACTTCGTTCCCCTCCCCCTTCCCAGCCCGGGGTCGGCCCAGCCACGCCGGGAGGCGGGGGGGAGATCAAGTGGGCGGTGCAGGGCGGTCCAGAGGGTCGCAGGTCCCCCCGCAGCGCTCCGCCGACGCTGGGCAGGAGCTACACGGCGAGAGGCACGTGCCGGAACCGGTGCGGGGAGGAGGCGGGCGGCGAGTAGGGAGCTGAGCGGTGAGGAGGACGGAAGGGAGAAGAAATAGGGAAGGCACCTCCGAGGCCAGGCGTACCCCGAGGCCAGGGCAGGGCTACGAGGTGGCCACTTACGAGTCTCCCAGATAGTCATGGAAACGGATGCGGCCGACGGTAGTATTGGCCTCGAAGTTGGGAGCCTCGTCCCCGAGAAGGAGACCTCCGGGCATGGCGGCAGCGGCTGGTTCTGACGATGTAGGTGCTGGCAGCTAAGTGGGGCTGCGGGGGGCGGGACGGAGGCGCAGTGGGCGGGACCAAAGGCGGAGCCTGGGTAGGCGGGGCCGCGGCGGGAGCGACGGGCGGGGAAAGGGGCGGGACCGGGCCGCAGACGAGTGGGCGGGGACGAGGCCGGCGCGGGCGGGAGCGGGGGGCGGGCGGGAGCGGGGGGCGGGCCTCTGACCTGTCCTGGTCTCGTGGGTACTGACGCTTGTCTCTCGTTACGTGACTTCGCCCCTGGGAGGCTTGGGGGTGCCCAGCGTTTGACCGTGTGGTGCATTTGAGCTTTGGAGAAGGGAAGCAGAACGCAGTAGTACGGGAAGCCCCTAAGGTGGAGAATCGTGGGGGTGGACAGGCTCCGGCAGCCGTCTCCCAGCTGCCCTGGGGGGCCACACGAGTCCGCGGAGACCCTCCAGGACGCCCGCTCACGGCCCACTCCCGACGGAGGGGTCGGGCGACCCCTCCACTCCCTCCTCTGTCAGTGTAAGCGTCTGAAATCCTGACAGCCCCAGTGAGCCTAGCCATCATGAACTTTCTGTGTACCAGAGGATGTGGCAAGACAGAGACATGTAGGGGACCTTATATTAGAGGAAGTGGCTTTCTTATTGCAACAAAAATTCCAGCGCTCATGTCAGTCAGTGCTTGGGGAAATGTGACCTTTTATTTTTATTCCACTCCTTTCCAGAGTTCACCATGAACCATGAAATATTCAACACAGTTATCCTGAAATCTAAATATAAAATTTAAAACATACTTATTGTAATCTGTGTGCAAGTCAACTCTGCCACACGAGGAGGTGGGAAGTTTAGATTCATTTATTTGCTTTCTATGTACCAAGCACGAGGTAGACAAGATGACTGTTCTCTTGGAGCTTTCATTCTAGTGGGGGAGACGTAATTAAACAAGGATATATTAGATAGCAATAAATTCTATTCAGAGAAATAGAATAAGATTATGTGCTAGAGCATGTGACTGGGGTGCTGCTTTGGACTGGATCTTCTGGTCTGGGAAAGCCTCCAGGAGAATGGAGGGAAACACATGTATAGCACATAGTAAGTGCTCTGGAAATGGTAGCTGTTATTTAGATGACGATAATGGTTTATGCAATAACTCTTGCTTTGCCAACTATATACTGGGCAGTGTGCCAGGCCTGGTGATACAATGGAGAGATACAGTTCCTGCTCGTACAGGGAAGGCAGACTTACAGGCAGTTGTGATAAAAATGTAGGGTAAATGCTGATGAGGGGACGGTGCCAAATGGTTGGAGTTCAGAAGTAGGCAAGATCCTCTGGATTGAGCTCCTCAGGCTTAAGGAAAGCACATGGCAGTGTTAAGAGAAGTGATTCATATACTGCAATTTCAGTTTCCATCATAGTGATGTTTTCATGTGTGTGCATGTGTCTGTGCATGCTAATCATGTTTACTCAGTTCTTCTCTGAACAAGGACTTGCAGTAAGATTACTGGTAAAATTTCTAGTTACTCTAGAAAACTCTGCAAACCTGCTGTAATTTAATCTCTAAACTAATTTGATTACAAGCTCTGGTTTTAAAAGTACTATGTCTTAACTCCTTTTGTAGGGGAGGAAGAAGAAGAGGGAAAGGAATGTGATTTGACCTTAAGGCACTATTAATAGTGTTGTGGAGATAGGCTAGAAAATGCAGATGTACTGCAAATATAGAGAATGAATACAGAAACAGGTTATTGATCTGTGTAAAAGGCATAAGTATAGAACTGTCTGTTGTAAATTAAGAAAATATAGTAAAATAAGATAAATGCCTATTGGAATGTACAGTGCCGGAGGTGGCACCCTGGCAATCCTCTCGCACCCTGCGAACTTGTTTGCTTTGCAGCATTTTAAATTCTTTTAAATTAGCTGTCAACATTTAAAAAACATGAGTTTTCACAAAAATGTCTGGATTTCTGTCTCCTGAAAAGTCAGAAGATCAAGCCACACGGGGTCCATGTTCCACCTGGCAAACAGTGGCTGGAGAGTGGCCTTCCAAAAGTGCACATGTTACCTGTTCATTCAGAAGGTCCCCCACCACTTACTGACAGTGTCTATTGTCATTTTAACCCCACTTTTGCACTGTTATTTTTCTTAGAGTAGAATTAGGAGGAAAATGAATCCTATCTCATTGTATCCCTATCTGTCAAAATTGTGAAAATGAATGGTTGACTAAGGGCCGTATGTTTGAAGGAGGAACAAGATAAAGCATATTTCTTTGTAAAGGTAAAGAATGTTCCCAAATACTTGATATGCAAACAAAGCTGGAAGAACGCCACCTGTCCTGCCTGGCCCTTGTACATAGTTGAGTTTAACCTCTGTACTACAGGAAGGTAGGTGCTCTGTGGACAGAGTCCCATTCCAGAGGGGAAAAGTTAAAACTCTTTTCCCAAGGGCTGGCAAGACGTGCCATGGGAAAGGAGGAAAGGAGGAGGGGCAAGGGCAGCATTCCAGGGAGAGATGGGAAGGTGGAAAAGGGGGAGCTAGGCTAAGGGCAGGATTGACTTTGCTCAGAGGATGGAAGCTCTGATATCAGAAAAAGTTTTCAGGCAGCTGTCAGGGTTGGGGAGAACCTTGAAGTTCTTAGAATTAACTCCCGAGTGACAGGAAGGAAGGGATTGCGGGATTTTCAGAGAGCTGTGACACTTGGCTGATTGATGGTCTCTTCTGCCTTACTGTTTTGGGCAGGTTGAAGGAAAAGGTGAAGAGGTTGGCAACGGCCATTTGAAAGAACGTCAGCGCATTGTGATGTCTCTCTCTCTCTCAGTAGGTTGTGAACTCCTAGAGGTTTGACCATATTTTATTGATAAATATTTGTGACCTGTTAGACATAGTGGGTGTAGTGGGGCTAGGTTGCATGAAGTATTAGAGAAGCATTTGGCTACTTTCTTGCAGCCACAACAGCCAAGTTTCTTGTCTGCCTTCAGCTGGGAATAAAAGAGCAATGTGTCCCTAGTTATAATTGTAGCTAAGTAAAATTCCTATGCATGTGGGAGGAGATAATATAAAACTTGAAATTAATGTTTGGGAGGTGAGATTATGTTTTTAAAAACAATTCTGATAAGCTTTCCTGTTAAATTTGATTGTCTTTTCAGAAAAAAAAAATAGAAAGAGGGCTGGAGCCCAGGAAACCGTACCTATTGATCAGGGCAGTGCTTTGTGAGTTGGGCTGGTAAACTCTCCACTCCTTTTCTTTGTTGTGTTTAATGTGGTCACTCCTCCCCATCGTATCTACTACAGGGCATCTATAATCTGGAAAGAAATGAAAGTAGGAAATGTGGGAGTAAAAATGAAAAGAAAGCTTCCAAAATGCTAGAATGATGAATAGCTCTCAGAGGGGCTTTAGAGTAGAAAATTCTGGCACTTCTTTTCCCAAATAAAGCATCCTGAAAGTTTACTGTTTACTCTGAAAGAGACTGTTCAGTAAGTTTCAAAGATAATGAATATGTTCATAAATGGTTAAAGGATTAGATTTAAGAACATGATATAATAATTGGATAACTAAAGATCAAAAGCCAACTTGGAATAGCTTGAAGGATGGTGAGTTAAGTAACCAATTCTCTTGTCTGCTTTTGGTTAAGCATAAGAGGCCCCATACAACAAAGGGAAGAATTTATTATTTTTACAGAGTGGGCAGTGAATATAAATTTGTAAATCTTCATACGTGTATATATACAGAAACTGTCATAGAGAGGAAAGAGGGAAAAGGGAAAGAGGAGGAGAAAAGAGAGAAAGCAGGTAGCAAAGAAGTCACAGAAGCTGGGAAGGGGAAGAAGAAAGAAAGAAAAATGGGAGAAAGAAAAGGGTTTTGGAGAGGAGCCAATTTGAATGCCTGCCTTGCTCAGGTTCCCTCCTAGGGAAAGCTGACTGCATGGGCCTGCCACTCTGGTTGTGGCCATCAGTATTTGCACAAGTCTGGGTGTCTGGCCCAGAGGCAGTCACCTCTCTTGGTGACGAAAATGCAAGACAACAGATTTGGTCAGCAGTTCACAGTAGGAATGGAAGCTGAAAGATAGGTAAGGTAGTAAGCAGAAGCCATGAGACAGCCAGGAGAAGAGTGGAGAGTGGCAAGAACTCTAGAAGCAGAGCAGCAGATGATGGATGCTGAAGGGTGCAGGATAACCCACCTAGGCATTAAAGCTACACTGGAAAGCAATAGCCTGCTAGCTTCCAAACTCAAACTCTTTGAGGCCTAGTGCCAGGGTTGAACTAAAGGTGGGTGGTGGGAGAAGTCCTCCCCAGGTACAGGTAATCAAGCTACATATTTTCTGAGAATTTAAAGATAATAATAATAATAACTAGTCTGCTTGTTATTATCATCAAGATCTGGCACTTCTAAGCAACGTTAGTGGTAAAATACTCGTCCCAGAAAAATCTTGATGTTGGTCTAAATTCTAAACAATTGCTGCAGTTACTGTTGAGTTTTAATGATGTATACATAAGCTGCAGATTCTCACATTTCAATTACTTATCCTGTAGTAAAATAAGTATTCTACATAGAAGTTAATTTGAAGAATTCTCCTTTATATAGTCAGCTCTCTCTATATATGCAGGCCTCATTCATTTCAAGAGTAAATTGGTTGTGGTTCAAGCTGTCATGCAGTGAGGTTTCTGTCTTAAACTCCTGAGGTAATAATTCCTGTATTTAAACAGTAGATTTGAAGTAAACAACAATAGCCCAGTGATCATAAAGTAACAGAATTTAAATTATTTTATTGTGAGTGACCACTTGGAATTTTTGTGTTTAAAATTTAAAACATGTGGGCACTGAAAACTGTAAAACATTGCTAGAAGAAATTAAAGAAGATACAAATTAGTGGAAAGACATCCCCTGTTCATGGATTGGAAGACAATATTATTAAGATGTCAGTACTACTCAAGGTGATCTACAGCTTCAATGCAATGTCTATCAAAATCCCAAAGGTATTTTTTGCAGAAATAGAAAAATTCACCCTAAAATTCATATGGCATACCAAGGGGCCTTGAATAGATAAAATAATATTGAAAAAGAACAAATTTGGAGGTCTTACATTTTCTGACTTCAAAACATGTTATAAAGCTACAGTTATTAAAATGGTGTGGTACTAGTGTAAAGACAGACATAATGACCAGTTGCTGGTTCTTTAATGTTTTGTTTTTCAGCTCTAAAGAAAGCTTTTTCTCTTTTCTCTTAGCTGTCTATAACTTACAGCAATTTGGTAAAGTATATCTTTGTGAACAAAGATGAAACAATTATGTTTTCTCCCTACCCGATCTCTCCAGAATTTGGAAACTCTTATTAAGTATTCTTATTTTCATGGCAATATAATTATTTGTATAAGTTCAGTAATAATGTCTTCTCCTTATAACAGGACACATTGGAAACATTGGTTATATCACCCAGGCTTTGACTGGAATGTCATATTTGAGAATAATGTGCATAAAATCAGATATTACCAGATAGCTTTAAGGAACTAAGGTAGACTTTAGGGAACCAATAAAGCCCATTGGAAAAACACCCTGGTACCTTGCTTTCAGGGTTCCCATCTTACAGGTGAGCAAAGAAGGTCACTTCTTGGCAGGCCCAGGAACCTCAGGATATTTTGGGGAACTCAAGAGAATTCACCCAAATCCATAGGAATTGGAGGCAAAGTCTGAATGAGAGTCCTTGGCTTGGCTTTTTGAGGTTTCTTATGAAAAGTTCCAGCAAAGCAAACTCAAAAGACCTATGTGGTCAATCACTATTTTTGCTGTGCTTATGTAAGTAATCAGGCCAGGTTTAATAAGACTAGACTTATTTTGTAAATAAATCAGTGTTACTGTAGAGAGAAAAATTATGTATCAATGGAAAGTATAGCATACCCTTATGAATATTAGGTTCTAGACCTGTTCATTATCTTTGAGATTTTGTTATCTACTTGTAAACTATAATGGATCCTGAATTCTTCTAGTTTCCTTCAATATCTGGTCACAACTCTCTAAACTAACATTTCTAATTTTTCTCCCAACCTTCTGACTTGGAATCACTAAGAACTAAAACTGCCCTTTTCCCAAAGGCCTACAAGCTGAAGCTGGATGAATTGATACAAACTTCTGAGAAATTGCCATAACAGATATGTGTATGAACAACCTTCATGCCTGCTGCTTCTGTGTGGGCCACTCAGAAAGTTCACCAGTGCCCAGTTCACCAGTTACACCCAGTGCCATCACTAGAGGCACATAAACTGCAAACCATAAAATTCGTCAGATTGCCACTGCCATCCTCACTCCACTCTCAAAAGACATTTCAAGCCCAATATCTAGAAATCTTCTCAACTGGCTGCCCGCTAGACTGAAAAACTGCATTTATAATTTGCTCCAACCATTAACCTTTGTTTACATAGGAATGCCTCTTGTTAAAAACCTGATTGCTTGCACCATAGAGAGGCCTAACTTAGGTGGAAACCTACCTGCAACACTGCCTCCTCAAATGAGACACAACTGTTTAACTGGACGGATCTATTCCTAAGACTAAGAGACTGATTCAATAAGATATGGACAGTATACTTAGATTTGTTCTTTTCTGCATGTTCCAGTTTATGTTTTTCTCCCCCCTTACTGATCTCTTATCTCACAACTTCTGACTCAACTCTCTCCACAGTTACCAACTCAGCCTTTAATGTGTGAAACTTTCTGAAGGTAAAGTTTTAGATGGTGAACTTAAGAAACCAGAATGTCACCCCAAAATATGCCTCTTTGACATAAAAATTATTTTGAGCTGAAGGCAATTAAGAAGTAGGAAAGCTAGGAAAAACTCTCCCTTTTCTGCCTAAAGGCAGGATATAAATTCTCCTTTTGCTGGAGACAGACTTTTAATAGCTCAGAGATGGTGTCAGAGGAATCTTCACACAAATCTTTCTTCATTAGTTTCCTCACATGTATTTACCCTCCCACAGCTTGCTGCCCTTGGAAGCCTGAAACCACTTTCCTTTGTGTTGCTATTTCTCTACAAATTTATTGCTCTTTGTTGAAGATGCATATAAGCTGCAGTTCTAAGTGGGTATCTATCCATCCATCCTCAGTGCAGCCAGGTACCTTGGGGAAGTTAACCTTACCTCTAGCTCCAGAGGTAGTCTTAACTGGTCCAAGATGATCAGTATCTGCACTCCCTGGGAACTTATTAGAAATGCAGATTATTAGACCCCGTGCCAGACTTACTGAACCAGAAACTCTAGGGATAGGGCCCATCAATATGTATTTTAACAAATCTTCCATGGGGACTAAAATAATACCATGTCTTTTACTGGGATTGGTTCAAGAATGGGCATTTGATCCAACTCTTGCTAATGAGACATAACATCCACTAGGGGAACTTCTGGGAAGTGTCCTTACTCCTAAGTGAAGATCAAAGGGAGTCAGTTTTTCATCTTCCTCTGGAAATTGTGCCTGGGTACTTGGAAAAATTGCAGTCATGTTGCTACAAAACTGGGAATGACATAACACCAAGAGTGGCAGAGCAGAAAGGTGGAAAAGATCTGGATTCTTAATAACCTCATTGAACTGCAACTTGTCCTGAAACTTATTCTGCCTCTAGCCTTCCTGCTGAGGCAAGAAATATCCTTATTATTAAAGATATGTTGAGTCAGGATTTCTGTAACTTGCTGTCAAAAGTGTGCTGTAGTCTGATAAATTAGACTTGCTAATATTTTACTTTGGATTTTTAAGTTTATATTCATTAGTAAAAATGACCCAAGATTTATTTTATTTTATTTTTACTAGTATTGTTACCTTTTAGTATCAGGATTAAAATTCTTTATAAAGTATAGTGGGAAACTCGTCATAATTTTTATTATCTGAATAATTTAAATAACTCAGGAATTATCTGTTCTTTAAGATATGTTAGACTTTCTGGTAAAACAATCTGGAACTAGTGCTTTTTTTGGAAATTAGATGTTTTGTTATATTTTCAAGTTTTCCTCTGATTATTAGGCTAAGTTTCTCTCTTTGTGAGCCAATATTAGTAATTTATATTGTCCTAAAAATTTGTCTATTTTGTGTAGATTTTCTAATTTATTGGCATATGTTGCAAATTTTAGAACTTAAAAAAAACTCTTTATTTTCAGTTATATTCCCTTTCTCACTGTATATATTTGTATTTTCTCCACTTTTTTTCTTGGTCAGACTTGTTAATGCTTTCTATCTTGTAGTATTCAAAGGCAAAACTAAAACTATTGTTTTATTTATCAGGTCTATGCAGTTTTGTTTTGCTCTACTTTCTAGTTCATTAGTTTCTAGTTTTATTTTTATTAGTTTCTTTCTCCTATTCTCTTTTGGTTTATTTTGATGTTCCTTTTTTTTTTTTTTTTTTTTTTAGTTTCTTGAATTGAATGCTTAGGTCATTTACTTTCAGTTTTCTACATATATTAATAAGATACTAAAAGCTCTGAATTTTCCTTTCAGTTAAGGCCCTGGCAGTATCCCATAAGTTTTGAAATGTAATGTTTTTTATTAATTTCTAAACATTCTGTATTTTAGCCTTGATTTCCACTTTAACTCAGGAGTTATTTAGAGAACTGTTTTATAATGTTCATGTGATTAGATTGGGTTTGCTATCTTTTTCTTATTAATTTCTTGTTTATTGCAATATGATCTGTAACTTTGGAAGAATATTGAGATTTTATTTGCAACCTAGACCTTGATAAATGTTTATTAATGCTTCATGGCCATTTAAAAGAATGAATATTCTGTTTAAAGGATGTGACAAATATCTACCTATATACGTCTGTCTTTCTGTTTACCTGTCTATCTATGATTGCTCCCCCCACCCATCTACTTAAGTTTATTAAGGTCTTCCCTCTTCTACTTTCTCTTCCTCTTTCTACATCATCAATCTCTGCTTCTCTACTGGTCATTCCATTAGCATACAAAGATGCTCTAGTACAGTTCTTTCCAGTAGGAATAGAATGTGAGCCACATATGTAATTTAAAATTTTATGATAGCCATGTTAAAAAAGTGAAAAGAAAGAGGTAAAACTAATTTCAATATATTTTATTTAACCCAGTATATACAAAATATTATCATTTTAACATGCAATCAATATAAAATTATTAATGAGATATTTTATATATTTTTTGTACTGTCTTTGAAATCTGTTGTGTAATTTACACTTATAGCACATCTCAATTTGCACTAGTCACATTTCAAGTGCTCAATAGCCGCTTGTGACTGGTGGCCACCATATTGGACAGCTCAGTTTAAAAGTCCTACCTTGACCCAACATTTCCTCCTGCTACCCCTCACTTCTCTATTCCTCTCTCTCTTTCTCTTCCTCTATCCATTAAAACTCATCTTGTTACTTTCAATGTCTTTGACAGAGTTAAGCACTTTTTTAGGAAACATTTCTTTCTCTGCTTCCACAACACCAAGCTCCCCTGATTTTTTTCTCCTCTCTCACTGGCTACTCTCTCTGTTTCTTTTACTGGCTCCTCATCCCTTCTCTGATTTATAAATGTTAGAGCTTCTCAGGGCACATTCCTTGACCCTTTTATATACTACAGTTTATCTGTAGGTGATATCATCTAGTCCTGTGACCTTAAATAACATCTATATGCTGATGATGCTCATTTTTATCTCCAGCCAAGCTCAAGATATGTATTGTCATGTATCTGCCCATTTGATGCTTTGACCTGAGTGTGTCGTAGACATATTAAATATGTCTAAAATGTAATTCTTAATTCCCTACCTCCCCCACCAAAACAAACTTGATATATGGCTGAATGTCCCCAGTTTTCCCCTTCTCTCTAGAAGAAGGTCATTCTGACTCCTCTTTCTACTCATCTCCCACAGGAGTCTTAACACCAAGTCCAAGTGATTCTGCCTCCCAAGTGTATCTGGTAATTCACCCCTCTCCATTTTTACTCCTAGCATCTGTATTCAGGTGTTCCAGTTATTAACTTATGCCCCCTTAGCTCCAAATCCACCTTTCTTTGTCCTACTTGGTGATCCTAGAGCTATACTCTGCAAACTACATTTTATCTCTGCCAGATAGATTTATGTTAGGTTCAGCCAGCTGCAAGTGGAGGGTGTGCTGAAGGGATTCTCAAGGCTGGAGAAGGAAGAGGGTCTTATCTTCTTCCTGTTTTTCCCCCCATATAACAGTGAATAGATCAGCATACAGCTGGCCCAGGCAGTATTCCTTGTGGTAGTAGATTGCTGCCATGGCTCCGGTGAGTGCCTATCCTCCAGAAGGTTTTTTCTTCATCCCGATGGTGGGTGACATGTTTCTGCAGCAGCTGAGCCATCCCATAGAGGCCTGAATCAGCCTGATGCAGCCCTTCTCTGCATTTTGAAATTTCTTCCTTGTTTACCTTTCCCTCAGCTCTAAGAGTCATAGCCGTGGTCTGCAGTTGCCACCTGTAGTACACCAAAAATTCTCTTTTACCCTTTTCAGTAGCTAACCACCTTTTTAACCAAGTGAACATTTCTTTATATTACACTTTCCTTGTTTGAATTACTGTGTGGTTTCTGTCTCTTGACTGGGCCCTGACTGAAATAGAAATTGGTACTAGGAGTAGTCCTTGGAAGAGACTCTGAAAGATTGGTTTTGGGGGTTGGTTTTGTCTGAGCCCCTTGCCAATGGGAAGTGCAATGCTAGTAATACGTGGCATTCAATGGCATCACCATCAAATCATCACACATGGTTGATTGGATGAAATGCCAACCAAAGCATGTGCTTTGGGTACCCAAGTAGCTGCTGCATTTGACTGTTGTGGCAGTATCGATCACTGCAAAGACCATGGTGTAGGATAGATATTTCTCAGTATAATGGCATGCTTACAGAAAGAAAATGAAAACCTCAGGTCCTTAAACTCTGTGTTCAATTCTTGGTCTGAGAACTAGACAGCTTCCAGGCAGCCCTAAAAGGATCCTTTATTTCTTGTAGTCACAGGGCTGATATTATTGAAAATCAAATGCAAAATTTAATTGTGCAGGTTGCAGAATTACATCAGTTGAAATCACAGCCTTACCAGCTTTCCCATGTGAAAGTTAGGCATTGATCTGAAAGGAATGAGATCCCCAAACTTGAAATGGAGAATTCTGGTTAGACTTAAATGAAATTGAGAATCTTGAGTCACTCTGAGTCTCCCTTGCCTGCACCTCTGTATCTGAGGAGTCATTTTTTTCTCTCAAAAACTGTAATTACCTCACCTAGAGCAGATACCTCACTAAAGAGAGGATGCCCATCTTCCTTAAAACCTACCCAAACACCTCTTATTGCTGTTAGACCCATAACTAGGGTTAAATTTCAGCATGTTCTGGTGGCCTGGAAGTGGCAGCAGGTCTCTGAGTATAACTGGTGCTGAGCCCAGGTTCCCAGATTTTCCCTCCTTTCAGGGAGTCACTACTTGCTCTACAGAGTGAGTCTGGGCCAAGTTAACCTCAATAAACACTAGGCTCCAGATTCTCAGTCAGTGTCTTTCAACACCCTGGTGTCAAAAACTAAATTTGAGAGATAATTTTCAGGTTCTTAAATAGAAGGATTCTCCTTAAAGAAACATATCTGTGGTGACCATTGTTCACTTCTGAACCTGTCAGCATTGTCTCTTTGCTCAGCTTTCAGACTGCATGGGTGATACTTCGGTGGCATATAAATCTTGGGTGGGAGAAAGCTGGCATTTGGCAGAGGCAGTTTCTCTTTCTCTGAGATTTGTTCTCCTGAACTTTCTGAGTACTGAGTCATCTTTAGCAAATAGCTATGAATTAGCAGTTGAGGGAGATCTCTATACAGTTCCAAGGAGAAGGACTGTGGGCCTGTGGTAGTCCTTAGATACCAAGCTCAAGTGTCTTTAAACTAAATTCTTTCCTTTTACAGAAAGCTAGACAATTAAGGCTATACAAAGTATTTATATGTATTATCCAGTTGCTGACTCTTTCCCAAGAGTCCCCATGGGCAGATAGGTTTATTTTGCAATTAACAATGAAAACCCCTTGTGAAATTTTGATTGGTGGGTTGGAAGCCCAGGATTTAATCTTATATGTTTGATTTTTCTTGTGTGTGTATGTATACCACTTGATATGTGGTCAGTTCTTGTCAATAAGCATTCAGCCTTTATTTCCATCTCAAGTTAGTTGAGAGTACAATTCCAGTGAAAACTAAACCACATGTTCAGGCCCGACAGGCACCTGTTAACTTTGCTCTGTTCTGTGACCCTATTTCTGGGATCAACACCCAGGTTATAAGGGGAGCTGGCTGATTCCTCTCTAATGTGGCTGAAGATATGTGGCTGATTCATCTCTAATAGAGGATAAGCAATCGACAGTATGCACTTCTGGTTGAAGGAGCTAGGAAGGAGTATCACTGGTGCTGCCTTTTTATAGAAAGGCAAATTTGCTTGATATTTAAAGAGACTGATTTATTAATATTTAAAACTATTTACAAAGTTAAATTATTTATATTTGTTTCTTCCCTCCCCTTTTTCCTGCTCGTTCATTCATTCTTTCATCCATTCAACAAGGATTTGCCTCTCTATCTGCAAGGCATTGTGCAAGGTACTGGTATAAGGCCTCAACAAGCTTATAGTATAATGCTCTTTTTCCTTACCGCTTCTCTATTTTTTCATCCCTTTGTTATCCTTTTTTTCTCCGAACATTTCTTTCCCATCCCTTTTTTAAAAACATTATTATTCAAGTGTGTGATTAAAATAATTTGCTGCCTTTTTTTTTTTATTGTGGTAACATTGGTTTATCACATTATATACATTTCAGGTGTACATCATTATATTTTGATTTCTGTATAGACTACATCATGTTCACCACCCAAAGACTAATTACAATCCATTACTGCACACATGTGCCTAATCATCCCTTTTGCCCCCCTCTGGTAACCACCAATCTAATCTCTGTCTCTATGGGATTGTTTGTTATTGTTTTTCTCTTCTACTTATGAGTGAGATCATACGGTATTTGACTTTCTCCCTCTGACTTATTTTGCTTAGCATAATACCCTCAAGGTCCATCCATGTTGTCATAAATGGTGAAGTCATTTGGATTTTGTTTCTTATGGCTGAGTAGTATTCCATTGTGTACATATACCACATCTTCTTTATCCATTCATCCCTTGATGGGCACCTAGGTTGCTTCCAAGCCTTGGCTATTGTGAATAATGCTGCACTGAGCATAGGGGTGCATATATCTTTACACATTCATGTTTTCATGTTATTTGGATAAATACCCAGCAGTGGAATAGCTGGATCGTATGGTAGTTCTATTCTTAGTTTGTTGAGGAATCTCCATACTGTTTTCCATAGTGGCTGCACCAGTTTGCACTCCCACCAGCAGTGTATGAGAGGTCCCTTTTCTCCACATCCTCTCCAACACTTTTTGTTTCCTGTCCTGTTAATTATAGCCATTCTGATGGGAGTGAAGTGATATCTCATTGTAGTTTTGATTTGTATTTCCCTGATAGTTAATGATGTTGAACATCTTTTCATGTGCCTGTTGGCCATCTGTATATCCTCTTTGGAGAAATGTCTGTTCAGGTCTTTTGCCCATTTTTTAATTGGGTTGTTAGTTTTTTTATTGTTGAGATGTATGAGTTCTTTATATATTTTGGATATTAATCCCTTATCAGATATATGCGTTGGAAATATCTTCTCCCAATTGTTAGGTTGTCTTTTTGTTTTGTTGATGGTTTCCTTTTCTGTGTAGAAGCTTTTTAGTTTGGTATGTCCCATTTGTTAATTTTTTTCTATTGTTTCCCTTGCCCAGTCAGACATGGTTCTTGAAAATATGTTGCTAAGACCGACGTCAAAGAGCGTACTGCCTATGTTTTCTTCTAGAATTTTCATGGTTTCACGTCTTACATTCAAGTCTTTAGTCCATTTTGAGTTCATTTTTGTGTACGGTGTGAGATAATGGTCTACTTTCATTTTTCTGCATGTGGCTGTCTTTAAATCTGGACAATTTTAATTATGATGTGTCTTGGTGTGGGCCTCTGGGTTTTTCTTTTTTGGTGCTCTCTGTGCTTCCTGTACCTGGGATGTCTGTTTCCTTCCTTAGGTTAGGAAAGTTTTCAGTTATTATTTCTTCAAATAGATTCTCTGCCTCTTTGTCTCCCTCTTCTCCTTCTGGGACACCAATGACACAGATGTTAGTGCACTTGATGTTGTCCCAGAGGTCCCTTAGACTGTCCTCATTCTTTTTAATTCTTTTTTCTTTTATCTGTTCAGCTTGGGTTATTTCCTCTAGTCTTTCATCCAGTTCACTGATCCATTCTTCTGTAGCATCTAGTCGGCTTTTGAGTCCCTCTAGTGAATTTTTCATTTTCAGTATTGTATTCTTCATTTCTGATTGGTTCTTTTTTATATTATCCATTTCTTTGTTGACATTCTCACTGAGTTCATCCATTCTTCTTTCAAGATCAGTGAGCATCCATATGACTCTTTGTTTGAACTCCTTGTCAGGTAGATTGCTCATTTCTTTTTCATTTAGTTCTTTCTCTGGGGTTTTGTCCTGTTCCCTTACTTGGAATGTATTCCTTTACCTCCTCATTTTGTCTCTTTCTCTTGCTTGTATCTATGTATTAGGTGGGTCAGCTACATCTCCTGATTTTGGAGAAGTGACCTTATGTAAGAGGTGCCTTGTGAGGCCCAGCAGTGTGCTTCCCTCTTGTCACCAGTTCCAAATTTTCCAGGAGTGACCTCCATGTGGGCTATGTGTGTCCTTCTGTTGTGGTGGGGTTGCTTTTGCTGTGGGTGCCCAGAGAGACTGAGCTGTCCCCCTGGTCAGCTGGTTGTAATGCTCAGCTATGTGTGGCTGCTATGGACCCTTCAATCTCTTTATCAGGTGTGGGGAGCCCCAGCACAGTTGGCTGCAAGGTCTGATAGCACATTCTTGTTGCAGTTTTTCTGTTAATTGAGTAGGCTCCCAGTGTGGCTGGTTGTTAGGCTTAGGGGCTTACAGTTGCTGTAGGCCTCAGGCCTATAAGGCTCTTGTCAGCTCTCTCAGGATTGCAGCTGGGTGGGGCTGGCCCCAGGCAGGGGAGAACCCAAGTGTTTCAGGCGTTGGAAGGTGGGGCTGATCCCCTATGTGGCTGTTTGAGAAGCACAAGTCTTCTGTCGCTGACAAGCCCACTGTCCACAGGGCCACACACACCATCAACACAGTCCTGCCCAGTGCACACACCCTGACCCCTTGAAGTGAACCCAATCACCCCATTGCAGAGGCCCCACAGAGTCCACCAATGCCCCACACACTCCACCAGCTCCTCATGCATGCCCTACCCTGCAGAGGTGGACCCACTCACCTGGCTGCAGAGAATCCAGGCACCTAGCCTATGCAGGCCCACAAGTTGCTCCAGGCCTTCTTGTTGGGTGGGGCCAGTCCCTAGGGCGGCTGCTTATCCTGGCTGAGCTGGATTAAATCACTGCTCTAGTGGGTGGGGCAGACCCTCAGCTGAGAGGCCAGTGGAAGAACTCCAATGGTGTCAGCCAGCGACTGTGTCAGCATGCTTGCACCAGGTCACTACAATGGCTGCCACCGATGTCTCAGTCGCTGGAGAGGTCTCACCTCTCACCAAGAAGCATCCAGGTCCTGAGTCTCTTTTTACCAAAGGATTGTGCACCTTTATGGTGATTTTAGGTTGCTTTCTAAAACAGGTGAATTTGTGCCTGGGCCCTTTAAGAGCTGACTTTTTTTCTTTCTTATGTCCGATAGCTTTTCTGGGGGTATTCCCCATTGTTGTTAGTAGCCAGCAAGGCCAGATATTATGACACTTGCCTTGGTTGTGCTGGGTCCAAAAAATGCTTATAGCAGCAAATCTCCCCTGCTCAGGTCCCCCCTCCTTCAGGGGAGACTGCGTACCTTTAGATTGCTCCCGGGTGGCCGTGAAGCACTGCAGCTTGCAAAAAGTGGCTTTTTTCTCTCCAGAAGGGAACTTCTGTCTCTTCCACCTCAGTCAGGATTGTTAGTGTTGCAGGGGTTCCTCTTATCCAGCGTTCAGTTCTCTCTCAGGGGAAATTGTTCCAAAAGTAGTCATAAGTCTGTGTGTCCATGGGAGGATGTGAGTTCAGAGTCCTTCTATGCCACCATCGTGACTCCAATCCAATTTGCTCCCTACTAAGACACAGTTAACTCAAATCAGGAAGATCTGAGTAGTTCTTAGAGCAATGGTGGGCCACACTCCTGCATTTTACCTTGGTCACTAACAGTACCTGCTTCTGGGACAACTGGAGGCATGGGGGCAGTACAAGCAAGGCTAGCCTCCCTACTGAGATCAGTTCCATGATGCTGGATTCTAAGCTGTAACCATCTGCTCTTTCAGATTTCATCTACTTTCGTCCTCCTCCAGCATAAGTACAACTCCTACTTCCCTCAGGAACACTGAGGTTTAAGGTATTCTCTCTGCCCAGCTACCTCGCCCATGTGGAGTCTGGAAAATTTAGTCACACAGAGGTATGTCACCCAGTGAAAAGAGTTTGGAATCTCTCCAGGAAGCACAATCTGTGAAAACATAAAAACATGTGTTTGCTCTTCACCTAGAATGGACTGTTGAGGGTTGAGGACTCTGGCTTTGGCTGTATGGCACATGATCTGTTTTAACTGCCCAATAAATCTATTCTGATTACTTAACGAATATTTACTGATAGCAATGAATAAGAACTAAGAAGCTAGGATGGGTATTTCAGTGGTCAGGTGGACAAATTTTGTGAGAATAAACTTTTCCACCTTCCTTTCTAAACTGGAGTTTGTCTTGTACTTCAATCTTGGGTCCTAAATTGGAGTCAGAAGCTGTGGGTCAAAGGAGGAAATAACCACTGAAAATAAACAAGGCCAGAGATGGAGGCTATGTGTACCTCAGGCTCTTTCATAACACGCGTTTAGTGAGGACATAATATTTAGATGACCTTGGCCCAGACTTACTCTGCAGAGCAAGAAGTGACTCCATGGAAGAAGGAAGAATCTGGGAACCTGGGCTCAGCAACAATTGCACTCAGAGACCTGCTGCCACTATAAGGCCACCAGAACATGCTGAAATTTAACCCTAGTTCTGGGTCTAGTGGTGATAGGGAGTGTTTGGGGTAGGTTTTAAGGAACATGCTCATCCTCCCTTTTGTGAGGTATCTACTTGAGTAATTGCGGTGTTTTTGTGGGGGAAAAAAACCTCCTCAGGTACAGAAGAGCAAGCTACTTTCTAAAAAATTGAGGTATAATTGACATACAACATTATAGAACAGTATTAATACATAACAATAATAATATTAATTCTTCCAATTTGTGAGCACAGAATATTTTTCCATTTATTTGTGTCTTCTTCAGTTTCTTCATTAATGTCTTGTAGTTTTCAATATACAGGTCTTTCACCTACTTGGTTAAATTTATTCCTAGGTATTTTATTCTTTTTGATGAAATTATAAAAGGGATTGTCGTCTTATTTTCTCTTTCTAATAGTTCATTATTAGTGTATAGAAACACAACAGACTTTTGTGTATTGATTTTATATCCTGCAACTGTACTGAATTTGTTTATTCATTCTAACAGTTTTTGATAGAGTCTTTAGGGTTTTCTATATATAATGTCATGTTGTCTGCAAATAGTGATAGTTTTACTTCCTTCTTTCCAATTTAGATGCTTTTTATTTCCTTTTCTTGCCTAATTGCTCTGGCTAGGACTTCCAATACTGTGTTGAATAAAAATGGCAAAAGTGGGCTTCCTTGTCTTGTTTGTGATCTTAGAGCTTTTCACCACTAAGTATTGTTTTTCTATTTTCAATTTTAATTGATTTCCTCTCTTGCCTTAATCATTTCCTTGCTTCTTTCTACTTCTATTTCCTTCTTTCTACTTCCTTGCTTTAGGTTTATTTTGCTCCTCTTTTCCTAGTTTTTTAAGGTGCAAGATTAGGTCATTGATCTGAGACATTCTTCTTTTCCAATATAAGGATTTAATGCTGCAAATTCCCTTGAAGCACTGCTTTAAGTGCCTCCCACGAATTTTGATATGTTGTAGTTTAATTTTCACTGAATTTTCCCCCTAATTTCCTTTGTGACTTTCCCTTTGACCCATGGGTAATTTAGAAATGTATTGTTTGATTTCCAAATATTTGGAGATTTACTAGATATCTTTATTTTATTAATTTTTAATTTAATTCCATTATGATACAAGAAGATATTTTGTATGATTTCAATTATTCTAAATTTGTTAAGATTTGTTTTATGGCCCAGAATATGGTCTTTCAAGGTGAATATTCAATGTGCTCTTAAAAAATTGTTTTCTGCTGGTGTTGGGTAGAGTGTTCTCTGAAGGTAAATTATGTCAGCTGGTTTATATTTTCTATTGGTACTGATTTTCTGTCTACTTCTATCAATTATTGTGAGAGGAATGGTGAATATGGATTTATCTACTTCTCATTTCAGTTCTATCTGTCTGTTTTAAGTTTTGGAAGTTCTCTTATTAGGTGCATACACATTTAAGATTGTTATATTCTTTGGTGAATTGACCCTTTTCTCATTATGCAATATCTTTTTTTTTTTTATTGATGTCTGAATCGTTTATAACACTGTGGGGTTTTAGTTGTACATTTTTGTTTGTCCGTCACCATGTGGATGTAACCCTTCACCCCTTGTGCCCACCCCCCACCTGCCTTCCCCTTGGTAACCACCAAGCAGTTCGGTCTGTCTGTGTGTTCATTTATATTCCATATACGAGTGAGTTCATGCAGTGTCTATCCTTCTCTCTCTGGCTTATTTCACTTAACATAGTACCCTCTAGGTCCATCCATGTTGTTGCAAATGGGACAATTGTGTCTTTTCTTATGGCTGAGTAGTATTCCATTGTATGTATATACCACATCTTCTTTAACCAATCATCAGTCGAGGGACACTTGGGTTGCTTCCACTTCTTGGCTATAGTGAATAATGCTGCAATGAACATAGGGGTGCATAAGCCTCTTGTGATGGTTGATTTCATGTCCATTGGGTAGATGCCCAAGAGTGGGATTGCTGGATCATACGGTATTTCTATTTTTAATTTTTTGAGGACTCTCCATACTGTTTTCCATAGAGGCTGCACCAGTTTGCATTCCCACCAGCAGTGAATGAGGGTCCCCATTTCTCCACAACCTCTCCAGCATTTGTTGTTATTTGTCTTTGTGATTATAGCCATTCTAACCGGTGTAAGGTGATATCTTAGTGTAGTTTTGATTTGCATTTCCCTGATGATTAGTGATGTTGAACATCTTTTCATGTGTCTTTTCATGTTGAACATCTTTTCATTGGCCATCTGTATCTCTTCCTTGGAAAAATGTCTGTTCATATCTTCTGCCCATTTTTTGATTGGGTTTGTTATTTTGTTGTTCAGTTGTATGAGATCTTTATATATTATTGAGATTAATCCCTTGTTGGACAAACGAGTTGCGAATATTTTCTCCCAGTTGGTGGGTTGTTTATTCATTTTGATCCTGGTTTCATTTGCCTTGTGGAAGCTCTTTAGTCTGATGAGGTCCCATTTGTTTATTTTTTCTTTTGTTTCCCTTGTCCAAGTAGACATGGAATCTGAAAGGATCCCTTTATGTCCAATCTCAATTAGTGTACTGCCTATCTTTTCTTTCAGGAGTTTTATAGTTTCAGGTCTCACTTTCAGGTCCTTGATCCATTTAGAATTGATTTTTGTATATGGCGATAGGAGATGGTCTACTTTCATTCTTTTGCATGTTGCTGTCCAATTTTCCCAGCACCATTTATTGAAGAGACTTCCCTCTCTCCATTGTATGTTCTTTGCTCCTTTGTCGAAGATTAGCTGTCCATAGGTGTGTGGTTTTATTTCTGGGCTTTCAATTCTGTTCCATTGATCTGTGTGTCTATTTTTGTATCACTACCATGCTGTTTTGATTACTATAGCTTTATAGTATATTTTGAAATCAGGGATTGTGATGCCTCCAGCTTTGTTCTTTTTTTTCAGAATTGCTTTAGCTATTTGGGGTCTTTTGTTGCCCCATACGAATTTCAGTAGTTTTTGTTCTATTACCGTGAAGAATGACATTGGGATTCTGATTGGGATTGCATTGAATTTGTAGATTGCTTTAGGTAGGATGGACATTTTAACTGTATTTATTCTTCCAATCCATGCGCATGGAATATTTTTCCATTTCTTTATGCCTTCCTCGATTACTTTCAACAGTGTCTTATAGTTTTCATTGTATAGGTCTTTTACTTCCTTGGTTAACTTTATTCCCAGATATTTTATTCTTTTTGTTGCAATTGTAAATGGGATTGTCTTTTTGAGTTCTCTTTCTGTTGGTTCATCATTAGTGTATAGAAATGCAATTGATTTTTGTAAGTTGATTTTATACCCTGCCACTTTACTGTAGTTGTTGATTATTTCTAGTAGTTTTCCGATGGAATTTTTTGGGTTTTCTATGTATAAGAGCATGTCGTCTGCAAATAGTGAGAGTTTCACTTCTTCATTGCCTATTTGGAGTCCTTTTATTCCTTTTTCTTGCCTAATTGCTCTGGTCAGAACTTCCAGTACTATGTTGAATAAGAGCGGTGAGAGTGGGCACCCTTGTCTTGTTCCTGTCCTCAAAGGAATGGCTTTCAGTTTTTCCCCATTGAGTAGGATGTTTGCTGTAGGTTTGTCATATATGGCCCTTATTATGTTGAGGTACTTTCCTTCTATACCCATTTTGTTGAGAGTTTTTATCATAAATGGATGCTGGATCTTGTCGAATGCCTTCTCTGCATCGATTGAGAAGATCATGTGGTTTTTATTCTTCATTTTGTTAATGTGGTGTATCACGTTGATTGATTTGCGATGTTGAACCATCCCTGTGCCCCTGGTATAAATCCCACTTGATCGTGGTGTATGATCTTTTGGATGTATTGTTGTATTCGGTTTGCCAATATTTTGTTGAGGATTTTTGCGTCTATGTTCATCAGTGATATTGGCCTGTAGTTTTCCTTCTTTGTATTGTCCTTGTCTGGCTTTGGTATCAGGATGATGTTGGCCTCATAGAATGTGTTGGGAAGTACTCCATCTTCCTCTATTTTTTGGAATAGTTTGAGAAGGATAGGTGCTAAATCTTCTTTGAACGTTTGATAAAATTCTCCAGGGAAGCCATCTGGTCCTGGGATTTTATTTTTGGGAGGTTTTTGATTACTGTTTGAATCTCTTTACTTGTGATTAGTCTGTTCAGATTCTCTATTTCTTCTTGATTCAGTTTTGGGAGGTTGTACGCTTCCAAGAATTTGTCCATTTCCTTTAGGTTGTCCAATTTGTTGGCATAAAGTTTTTCATAGTATTCCCTAATAATCCCTTGTATTTCTGTGGTATCTGTTGTAATTTTTCCTCTTTCATTTCTAATTTTATTTATTTGAGTCTTCTCCCTTTTTTTCTTAGTGAGTCTGGCTAAGGGTTTGTCAATTTTATTTATCTTCTCAAAGAACCAGCTCTTTGTTTCATTGATCCTTTCTACTGTGTTTTTGGTTTCAATTTCATTTATTTCTGCTTTGATTTTTCTTATTTCCCTCCTTCTGCTGATTTGGGGCTTTGTCTGTTCTTCTTTTTCTAATTGTGTTAGGTGCAATTTAAGGTTATTTATTTGGGATTTTTCTTGTTTGTTAAGGTGAGCTTGTATCGCTATGAATTTCCCTCTCAGGACTGCTTTTGCTGCATCCCATATGAGTTGGTATGGTGTATTTTCCTTTTCATTTGTCTCCAGATAGCTTTTGATTTCTCCTTTAATTTCATCAACGACCCATTGGTTGTTCAGTAGCATGTCGTTTAGTCTCCACATCTTTGTCCCTTTCCTAGTTTTTTCCTTGCAGTTGATTTCTAGTTTCACAGCCTTATGATCAGAAAAGATGCTTGTAATGATTTCAATCTTCTTAAATTTATAGAGATTTGCCTTGTTTCCTAATATATGGTCTATCCTTGAGAATGTTCCATGTGCACTTGAGAAGAATGTGCACTCTGCTTCTTTTGGGTGGAGTGCTCTGTATATATCTATTAAGTCCATCGTGTCTAGTTTTTCATTTAAGTCCATTATTTCCTTATTGACTTTTTGTCTGGATGATCTATCCATTAATGTAAGGGGGGGTGTTGAGATCCTCTACTATTATTGTGTTATTGTTAATATCTCCTTTAAGGTTTTTTAGCAGTTGTTTTATGTACTTTGGTGCTCCTGTGTTGGGTGCATAGATATTTATAAGTGTTATGTCTTCTTGGTGAAGTGTCCCTTTTATTATTATATATTGCCCTTCTTTGTCTCTCATTACCTTTTTTATCTTGAAGTCTACTTTGTCTGATATAAGTATGGCTACTCCTGCTTTCTTTTGTTTGCCTTTAGCTTGGAGTATTGTTTTCCATCCTTTTATTTTGAGTCTGTGTTTGTCTTTAAAGCTGAGATGTGTTTCCTGGAGGCAGCAGATTGTTGGATCTTGGTTTTTTTTTTTTTTTTTTTTGTGAGGAAGACCAGCCCTGAGCTAACATCTGTTGCTAATCTTCCTCTTTTTGCTGAGGAAGACTGGCCCTGGGCTAACATCCATGCCCATCTTCCTCCACTTTATATGGGACGCCGCCACAGCACGGCTGACAAGCAGTGAGTCGGCGGGCGCCCGGGATCCAAACCGGCGAACGTCGGGCTGCCAAGCGCGGACTAAACCGCTGCGCCACTGGGGCGGCCCCTGGATCTTGGTTTTTAATCCATCCTGCCACTCTGTGTCTTTTGATTGGAGAATTCAATCCATTTACATTTAGAGTGATTATTGATATATGAGGGTTTCATGTTGCTATTTTATTGTTCATTTTCTGGTTCTTTTGCATTTCCTTCATTTCTTGTCACTTGTGTTTCGGACTACAAATTCAATTTTGTATTTCTGCATGCTCATTCTCTTGGTTTTCTCTTTATTTGTCATGTGTGGTTCTCTTCTGGTTATTTGTTTAGTGGTTACCGTGAGGTTTATATAAGCGATCTCCTGGATAAGAAAGTACATTTTCGGATGCCTCCTTTTTCCTGAGGCTGGGTCGATTCAATACCTTACCTCTTCCCCTCCTTATTTGTTATCTCTTTATTCCAGATTTTGTCATGAGTGTGTGTTTCCAGTGATGAGCTTGAATTAATTTTTGATGTTATCCAATTGTAGTTTGTTCTGGTTTAGTCTCCTTGCTTTTCTCCTTGCTGAAATCTTTGTATCCCCTTTCTCATTTGTTTTTTTTCAGGCCTAAGGGCCTTCTTGAGTATTTCTTGTAGTGGGGGTCTTGTGGTGACAAACTCTCTTAGCTTTTGTTTATCAGGGAGATTCATTATTTCTCCATCGTATTTGAAGGATATTTTTGCTGGATAAAGTATTCTCGGCTGAAGCTTTTTGTCTTTCATGATTTTGAATATATCATTCCAGTTTCTCCTAGCCTGTAGAGTTTATGTTGAGAAATCAGCTGAGAGCCTGATGGGGTTTCCTTTGTATGTTATTTTGGTTTTTTGTTTAGCTGCCTTCAATATTATTTCCTTGTCACGGGTATTTTTCAAGTTTGCTACTATGTGGTGAGATGATTTTTTATTCCTGTTTATATATTTAGGTGATCTATTGATTTCATTCACTGTTATTTCCCTCTCATTCCCTAGGTTGGGGAAGTTCTCAGCTATTATTTCTTTGAACAAACTCTCTGCTCCTTTTTCTCTTTCTTCTCCTTCTGGAATACCTATTATCCTTATGTTGCTTTTCCTCATTGAGTCTGATATTTCTCAAAGAATTTCTTCATTTCTTTTTAGTCTTAGCTCTCTCTCCTCCTCTATCAGGAGCATTTCTGCGTGGCTATCCTCAATAGTGCTAATTTGTTCCTCCATATTGTCAGTTCTGCTCTTTGAAGACTCCATTTTTTCCACTATCTCGTTCATTTTGTTTTTCATCTCCAATAATTCTGATTGGTTTTTCTTTATGGTTTCAATCTTTTTTGTGATGAAATCCCTGAATTCGTTGATTTGTTTCTGTGTGTTCTCTTGTATTTCATTGAGTTTGTTTATGATAGCTATTTTGAATTCTCTCTCATTCAGGTTATCAAATTCTGTGCCTTCAGGGTTGGTTTCTGGGTGTTTGTCATTTTCCTTTTGGTCTGTAGCCATAACAAATTGTTGCATGTATCCGACGGGGAGAGCTTTATTTTTTCCTCTCATGTTGAAGTTGGTCCTGCAGTTTCCACCTGCTGTCACTCTCCTCGCATCCTTTGGGCTTCCCGCACCTCCACCGTCTGATGTATGCCAGCAGGGGTTTCTTAGAAGTCCTTTGTATTGTTTGATTGAGCTCTGTTGGAATGTGAATGATGTTTTCATTGTGTCATAGGGGGCAGAGATTCAAAGAGGGAATCTCACTCCACCATGATGCTGATGTCACTCCGCAATATCTTTTGTTTATCTGTGATAAGAGTCCCTGTTTTGAAGTCTAGTTTGTCTGGTATTAATATAGCCACTTTACTTTCCTTTTGATTAGTGTTTGCATGCTATCTCTTCTTCCATCCTTTTACTATTAGCCCATTTTTGTCTTCAAAGCCAACATGAATTCCAACCTAAAGGAAGAAGCTTGACATTTCATTAACTCCTGTAGCCTTATCATAAGTGAAATAACAATTTCAGTTAGACTTTTTATACTACAATTAATGAATCAGAGATTCCACAATTACATTTGGGATCCTAGGTGAGGACTGTCAAGGATATAGTTGATTTAATTGTCAAGGAAAGAGAATTGAATGTATTTTATTTAGCAGTGACCTTGATTTATAACTTTAAAGTATTTGTACTTTTGGCATGTGAACCTCTCTAAGTATTCTGTCCTAGAGTTCAGCAAATACTGGGGCAGGCCTGTGGGAGACTCCCCTTGCTGTGCTAGGCATTAACCCTTTTGTTTTAATTATGTTTTTATTTTCTGATGCTTTGACAATTTGAGCCCTAGCTGACTGGGGAGAGTCTGCCTCTCTCAGTGTCAGCTAATTCCTAGAGATAGCACACAACTTGCCTATGAACATGCCTTTGATATAAAAGCATCCAATCCCAAGTCCATACCCCAGATTCACCTCATTTTATCAGGCTTCTGCAGTCTGGGACACTATCCCCCTGGACAGGACTAGGTACTGGGTAACTAGGGACCATCCCTATAGCCCAGAGAGCCCACTGAAATTGCTCAAACTATCCAATCCTAAACTTGCTCAGCTGCTTACCCTGCCTTGCCCATTCCTTCCTGTGAAAACCATAATAAAGGCTTTTGGCCATGCTTTCCCCCTACTCCTTCTGCTTCTTGACTGACCTGGCACTTCCCTATATGGCCCTGTGTAGTGTGGCAGGCCCCTTGTCTTCAGAACTATGAGCAACAAACTATAATTTTAGTGGCAAGCATCTCCTGATCTATGGTTCTCATCATATCTAAATAAAACAAAATCCTGGGTACATCTTAAAAGACCTTTAGTTGCTGAATCATAGAAAGGTCTAAGGCATGATTAGGGGCAAGATTGAGTGGGTGGGATGGGGAGGTGGAAGCATTGGGTAGGGGATTTGGGTTACCAGGTAATTAACATCTGGTAGGAATGTAGTAGTAAATACTGGCTGAAAATAGCCCTAAGTGTAATCCTTTACTGCACTGGTGAATCAGCTAGATGTCTGATGATTAGATAGGGATAAATCTGGGAGTACAATGGGCCGAGAATTTCTTGTCTTTTTATACTGCCCTTTTTTGAGAAGAGATTGTATCTTTTATGCCCATTCATTCTCCTCATAAGATGCTCACTGAGCTCTTAGTAGGTGTCAAAAACCAAGACAGAAGAAGCTAGAACTAGGTGTTGATGAGAAGCTAATAGAAGGGATATAAATGATGGCTCCTCTTCTTCAGGAACTAAAAATCTGACTGGGAAGAAAATACATAACGGGAACTTGCACACAGAATGCAGAATAAGAGACATGCAGTTAACCAGAGCCATGGGGTCCCTGATCCTGAGGCTAAGAAGTTGGAGAAGATCTCAAGGAAGAGGTAGGATCTGAGCTCAGATCCTGAAAAGTGGGCAGGACTTGGGAAAGAGAGGAAGGCAAAGGCCTTCTCAGCTTCAGAGAACAGCCAGAGCAATTGCAACTAAGAAGACATGTGCTTGAGGAGCAATGCTTAAGCCAGTGCTTGGGGAACAATGCTTAAGCCAGTCTGGGCAAAGTGGATGTTACTGGAGATGAGTCAGAGAGGCACAGTGTGGAGGGCTTTGATGAAAGTGATGACTGAGGAAGGCTGAGCTGGTGGTAGATGCATTGTTTGGTGCATCACAGGCACTGAGAAGATATTTTTCTGGCTGAGGAAGTGCAATCTTTATACACAAATGCCAATACCAATGACAACTAATTTCCATGCTGGTTTTCTTCCATATTTATAAAGAGGCCTCCTTCCATTCTATTATTGCTACAGCTTTTAAAGTCCCATTTGATCTGAGCAGCTAGCCTTTCCCATGTAACTGGATGAGAGGTGGTGACTTTCCTTAAGGGGTATGTGGGAGCTGGCTTGTACCAGTTTGTAAGAGCAGAATATTAAATTTTCAGAAATTTCACAAGCTGGTTGTTAAATATAGCTATTATTAAAAATTGAATTACATATACTTACACTTAAATAAGTTATACTATAAACAAAGGTAAAAAATACTAAACACTCATCACTTTCTGATTATTTTACCACTATTATCTACCTCTTGAGGTTATTTACATCTATCATATTGGTGTGGTGGAAATACTATATGACAGTGGGCTTACTGTGCATCTACTCCCAACTCAGTGTTCAGTGATGTCACTTTGGCAGCTTGAAATTGGTTGTGATAGGAGAATTTACACCATAGAAATCAGCAAATGCTACAACTCAGAGGTTTATGCCCCCCACCCCCTCTGCCCTCAGACTCAGTCGTTAAACATTACCAGCACGCCACAGGCTTCCTCTCATTCCTCAGTTTTCCAGGCTGCTGCACAAAATTCCCTCTCCAGCCCTACTTTGGAGCAGTTGGGAACTCCAGCATCTTGATCTATCTTTTTGGAGCTGCTTCATGTGGAAGAGGGGCAGGACCAGTTTCAGCAAACCTGGCAAGAACTCATCAGCCCCCTCCTCAGGACTCTATGTACAGTTATTTGTACATAGAGATAATTGAGTTCAAGCAGATATGAGAGGGCTTGTCCAAACTAATCCAATCCTAGAGCAGGCATCCTTTTATTCTTTCAAGGTTCATTAATCCCCAGGGGGACTATCATAAACACTCGTAGGCACCAACACACATCTACATGCACCCACACATAAAAAAGTAAATTTTTGTGTTAGAGTGAAAAATAGAAAATGTCCAAAGCACCTACTTTTAAAACTAAAACTAAGAGTTCTCAAAACAAATAGTAACAATTTATCTTGGGTCTTAATTTTATAGCTTTTGAATGACAAGTGATGGGAGGCATAAGGAAGGGCAGGAAATAAGCCTGAGGTAGAGAATTGGAAGAGAAATGAGAGGGGAGAGGAAAAGGGATGAAAAAGATGAAAAGGATAAGAAGAAAAGAAAACGTGTAGAGAGGAGAAATCTGGAAAGGGCAGGCAGGAGAAAGTTGGGTCATGGGATGAAAGATGAGGAGGCTGCTGGGTGGTGGTTGGAGCTCTGGTTTCACTTGGCCGAAGGGCAGGAGAGGAGTTACCGCTGCTCTGAGCAGCACCCTAGGGGGTTAGCAATGATCTGATAAATAGCTCTTATTCTTATTTTCCATCTTTATTGTTTACTTTTGACCATGAGAGTATTTTTTCCATGGAATTTTGAACATCTTCACCTTGTGATGAAATTATTTAGAGTTTAAGATTTTAGTAATTTATATTAAATTATATAAATATAGCCTGTATTTTGCCTTGATGGATTTTAACCCTGACAGATTATATTATATTTAAGAGAGTTTAAAATGTCTCATTTCACAATGTCTATAGATTACATCTGGAAACAATGTTTATTTAAAAATAAATCTGTTTTTAGTCTAGTTAAGACCTGGTATGAGGAGCACACAAAGCAAACAAGTAAAGTGAGGAAAGACACACTTCAACAGGAGGCTTCACTGGTTTATTGTTTATTTAACTGCTTTGAACAAAATGCTTGTTTCTTACTTGAATGAGAAAGTGAACGAGGCCCATTCATCCATCAGGATGAAAACCATATTCTGGTTGAAGCTTCTGCTGTCGGACAATACTGTCTCTCTAACATGGAAGAACAGCATTATCTTCAAGCAAGGTGGAATTAAGAATGGACAGAACTGGGTTTCCCACCCAGAAGGAGGGTGGGTTTGAGTAATTGTAACCATGGGCCTTCTCGGACCAGTTCAAATTGACCCCATCTTTTCAACAGAAAGTTTTTCAGGGGCAAGCCCAAAGTTTGCAAGTCACAAAGCCAGAGTACGCACAGAGGAGAAAATCTTGATCCAAAATGATGCTGGAATCAAAGATTCTCCCCCCCCATGGAACCAAAGGACTGGGACACAACTGGAACTTGAAAGTTGGACTCTTATCAGAGGTGAGGGATCCATTGTTCAGGAAAATTCGGTGTTAAAGCCCCTTCCACACCTTACCATAAATGTTTAAAGCCTGCCATTTGAAACCTGCCCCACCAGCATTTCCATGTACAAACCTGTTTTCCCTAACCTCTTAAATTTTGCCCTGAATCCTGAATTGGGGAGAGAGATTTGAGAGCTTTTGCCTCCCATCTCCTTGCAGGTTGACCTTGCAATAAAGCTTTTTTTCTTTTCTCAAAAGCTGATTCCATAATAATTGGCTCTTTGTGTGCATCACGCAAGAAAACCCAATTTTGTGCGGTAACATTATTTACAAGCTGTGTGCTTGGTGGGGGGTATCATGCTGCCTCCTGGTCACAAGCAAATCTGCACAATCATTCAGCAGCTTTTCCAGTGGACTTAGCCTGTGTCCCAAGTGTCACTGATGGCACCTAAAGCAATAATTGGTGGCCTTTAACTTCTTCTAACAACTTTCTTCTCTTCCTCCTTCTTTCTCTTGCTCCTTCTCTCCTGACTCTTGTGAGGGGTAGTGGGATTGTGGGCCACCGGCTGCCACTCAGGCATATGAGTGACACTCTGGGGCATCATCCTCTCTGAGGAGACCAGGCAGATGGAGGCCACTGGTGTTCCCTTTAGCACACACTGCAGATACCCAGCAATCAAAAGGAAGGCAGCTGTGATCAGCAATGGCAGAGTCTTATTTTGGGATGGTAGGGGATTCTGGAGAAGAAATCCAGATGTGCCACTGAGTTAATAGGAACTGAAAGTTGTAGGTAGAAAATGGCAGAGCAGAGGAAAGACATAAGAGGATACAAGACTGATCATGAAATAATTGGGGTGAGAAGAATCCTGCTGGTTGTAACAATGTCAGATATCTGCGTGGACAGTGTGTTTTGATTAGAAAAAAGACTCTTTGTTCTGAAATGTGTTCATCAGTGAAAGTCAAGGAGATGAGTTTGGGGAACACAGTGAACCCAAGTCTACTCCTCTGCATTGACAGGGTCTCAGGACGGGTCTGCAGAACTCAAATTCACCTTCTGTAACAGCTTCTCCTGGCTGTCAGCCTACACACTCTCTCTCTGAGTTCCTACAGCCTGTTAACTCAGCCTGATGTACTTACTGATGGTGGGAACAGTCTCAAATTATTTAATAGGTGCAAGTTTTTAACTTTATTGGGTCAAGGATTGTGTTTTATATTTCCCTTGTACTCCCATTTATTTGTCACAGAGAAGGTGCACAAAAATACATGGTAAATGGAAATAGATAGTGCAAAAAGCTCTGACTTGGAGGCAGATGAGCTGGACTTGAATTCGATTTTATGCTTATTAGCCCCATGAGCTTGGGCAAGATGCTGACCTTTCAGCTTCCTCATCTCTACATGGAGTGGAGTGATCTCTGCTCTACCTACTTCACTAGGTTAATGTAAGAATTCACAAAAAATGTGGGTCTCCTTTTGTGAGAACTACTATACTACTATAGATATGGAACATACTCATCCTTTAGATCTTTATGTATCTGTCACCTTCACTGTGAGAACTTCCTGGTTCTTTAGCTGGATTTAGACTTGGGGAAGTGAGAGAGCCCAGGCAGTGTGACTGGCCCCAAGCCTGGACCTGCTCTTACCTGTCACACGAATTACTTGCAGTCTCGACTGTTTTCCTAAATACAGGTTTTTATTGCGGGGCTTAGAGGTCAATGCTGCAGCAGTGGTACAAAATTGGTCTCTGTTGTCTATAGGCTGCTGCAGGCTACTTCTCTTGCTTATTTATTTATTTAACAAATTGTGTTAGATGCTGAGGAATCAGAGATCAATATAAAAGAAGCTTACAGTCCAGTGAGGGAGACAGAACACAATAAGTAGAAATACAAATATATGATTATAAATTGTGATAAGTTTCAGCAGGAAACAAATAGGGAGGATAAGGTTGGAGGGAGGCACACTTGGAGCATTAGAGGTCTCCTCTATTAGCAGGGACCTGAGGGAGAAAACAGGCCAGCCACGCAGAAAGCTGTGATAAGAACACTCTGGGCTGAGGCAACAGAATGCAGGAAGGCCCGGAGTCTAAATGAGTCTTCTAAATGAAGAAATGAAAGGTGGCAGGTGGGGCTGGAGTCTAGGGCAGAAAGGAAGAGAATGGCCCAGAATGAGTTGGGAGGGTGGACTCAGCCAGGTCATGAGTGACTGAAAACTATGGAGTGTGTGGTTTTTAAATCACCTCCTTGTCTGAGTCCAGGACATTCTCTGACTCAAAGCCAAACTTAGAATATTGCCTTTGATGCTCACACTAACATAACTATCAAAACCTGGGAGATATTCTTCTCTCTTCTGTCTCCCCAACCACCCCATCCTGTATCTAATCTGTCAGCAAATCCTGCTAATTCCATCTGCAAATATCTTTCCAAATCCATCCACTTCCCTTTACCTCCACTGTCACCACTCAACATCAAGCCACTGCCCCTCTTGCCTGGTCTACTGTAGAAGCCTTCTAGGCAACAGTGTGCTGGTAAACTGGCTCTTGAGGGTGGTGGTGGAGGGGGAAGCCCTGATCTGTAGCATTTGCTCAAGTTTCCTTGGTACAAATACTCATACCATGGCCTATTTCAGTCTTCTAACCTGATGCCACTAAATGTGGCCTTAAGAAGATATGTGTACAGTCAACTTTCTTGAGCCGAGCAAGCCAGCAGCTGCACACCACCGCTTAGCATTCCTGCTCCCTTTTTGCAGCGCTCCCATCTGTGGTCCATCCAGTAACCAGAGTAATCTTTCTAAAGCACAGATCTGATCATGCCTCTCTGATACAGAACCAAGTGGGCTCACCTCCTGGTGAGTTAAATAAGACTCTACACCAGTGGAAGTTGTCTCACAAAGTAAAGTGTATTTGTAGCCAATAGGAGGCCATGAGGAATCATTTCCAAAGTCATGGCATCCCTGAACAGAGGGAAGCAGGAACTTTTATTTTGGTTAGGGAATGAATATTCAAAAGGGAGAGGTGGGTACACTGCAGATTTTGGTAATCTTTGCATTAAAAATAAGGCAAGGTCATGGGCGTAGCTCTTGTGGGGAGGCTTGGTTAGCTTCAGGGTGGTTGCTGGGTGTGTCTCCTTAACATAAAAAAAACACTTGGAAAAACAGTTAAATGCTTCCAAACCCACCCTTGAGTTTCTCAGGGCACCTAGTTGGGGATACTTTGACAGTTTTTTGCTTCTAAAACTGCCCTGTTGGGGGTTTGAAGAGATTGACATGATCAGATGCATTGTATCTGTCAATATGATTTAAAGTGTTTAAAAAGCAAACTAGTAAAAATAGTTCTTATTTTTATACCAATATTATTCAATTTATAAATAGAATAACAATTTTAATTTGAACCTAAAGTTTTTCTAAGCTAGGTTTTAAACTTTCAGAACTAGTTTTAACTTGAAGACTTTTTAAACTAGGTTTTAAAATTTACAACTTGAATCAATTAAATGTCAGTGAAAAGACAGGAACCTGTCAGTGCTCCTTTCAGTGTGCAAGGCCTGTCTCTGACACTAAAACCTCAATTGCTGCTTCTATATATGCAGGAGAAATTTCTGGAAGGAAAAAAGGACAGTGGCTACCCCCAGGCAGGAAGGAAGATTTACATTTTGTTGTATAATCTTTTGTACTGTTTAAATTTTTAAAACTATATGTCTGATTTCTTTTTCAATAAGAAACAAAATGGTCCATGGAGGCACTGGGATCTGAGGCTAGAAGGAGAAAACCTCCTGGTAAGAGGGAGGGGAGGGAGATTAGAAGAAAGTAGGTCACCATGGGGAATAAAAAGAGGTGGAGTGAATTGTTTCATATAAAGAGTGCTGCAGTCTTATAGATTGCGCAAACAAATCTTTGAGCCAGCTAAACTTTTTCATCATTTTACAAGTATTCCATTGACTCCACCCAACTTGCACGTAGCATTCTCTCCGTTTCCCAGTCCTAACACTGCCCGAGGGTGGACATGTAGTTCATGCTTGAAAACACCTTCTGGCCTGTGATGTATGTTCGATCATTATGGATCTCATGAGCCTGCTACAGCTGAACGTTAAAACAAAAAAGTGACAGGACTGTCCTCACCCATCTCTATTTTGCTGGCCTATCTCTCAGTGCTTGACACATGGTAGGTGCTTAATAAATGTTATTTCTCTTTTCCCCCCTAAACGCAGTGCTTAATTTCTTGAAGGCCCTAAGCTTAAACTAATGGACATGTCCGCCCTGGGAAGTGCTGCAGGCAGGAAGCTTGCGTGGTTCAGGATGGGGCATGACTCTCAGGGATGCAGTGGGTGTCCAGATAATGCTTCCCCAGGACAGCCTGAACAGGCCAAGGACAGCAGGTGCCACCTTCTCCTCTTCAGCAAGAAAAGTAGAATATTTAAGTTAAATCATAGGCTAATTAATAACTACTAATGTTTGACCAGTGCTTTACAGTTTACACAGCACATTAATATAAACCTTCTCATTTAATTCTCACAACAATCCTATGAGGTCACCCATTTTATGAGAGGAAACTGAAACTCACTAAGTGGTTTACCCAAGGTCAAACCATTGATGATGGAACGAGGACTCCAATCTAGGTTTTCAGACATTCAATTTGATGTTCTTTATATTGTACCATATTTGATGTCAGGAGAGGTTTTTTCTCCTCCTTAGCTTCACTGTATAGATAGTGTGTTGCTGGAAATCTTGGGTCAGGTATGTCAGACACATTGGATTTTTCAGAGGGTCATGTTTCTCTTTGGTTGAGAAGCTTTTTTTTTTTAAGTTTTTATTTTTTTTACCCTTTTTTAAATTGATGTCTTAATAGTTAATTACACTGTGGGGTTTTAGTTGTACATTTTTGTTTGTCCGTCACCTTGTGGATGTAACCCTTCACCCCTTGTGCCCCCCCTCCTTCCCCTTGGTAACCACCAAGCAGTTCTCTCTGTCCGTGTGTTCACTTATATTCCATATATGAGTGAGTTCATGCAGTGTCTGTCCTTCTCTCTCTGGCTTATTTCACTTAACATAATACCCTCTAGGTCCTTCCATGTTGTTGCAAATGGGACAATTGTGTCTTTTCTTATGGCTGAGTAGTATTCCATTGTATGTATATACCACATCTTCTTTAACCAATCATCAGTCGAGGGACACTTGGGTTGCTTCCACTTCTTGGCTATAGTGAATAATGCTGCAATGAACATAGGGGTGCATAAGCCTCTTGTGATGGTTGATTTCATGTCCATTGGGTAGATGCCCAAGAGTGGGATTGCTGGATCATACGGTATTTCTATTTTTAATTTTTTGAGGACTCTCCATACTGTTTTCCATAGAGGCTGCACCAGTTTGCATTCCCACCAGCAGTGAATGAGGGTCCCCATTTCTCCACAACCTCTCCAGCATTTGTTGTTATTTGTCTTTGTGATTATAGCCATTCTAACCGGTGTAAGGTGATATCTTAGTGTAGTTTTGATTTGCATTTCCCTGATGATTAGTGATGTTGAACATCTTTTCATGTGTCTATTGGCCATCTGTATCTCTTCCTTGGACAAATGTCTGTTCATATCTTCTGCCCATTTTTTGATTGGGTTTGTTATTTTGTTGTTCAGTTGTATGAGATCTTTATATATTACTGAGATTAATCCCTTGTTGGACAAACGATTTGCAAATATTTTCTCCCAGTTGGTGGGTTGTTTATTCATTTTGATCCTGGTTTCATTTGCCTTGCAGAAGCTCTTTAGTCTGATGAGGTCCCACTTGTTTATTTTTTCTTTTGTTTCCCTTGTCCAAGTAGACATGGAATCTGAAAGGATCCCTTTATGTCCAGTCTCAATTAGTGTACTGCCTATATTTTCTTCCAGGAGTTTTATAGTTTCAGGTCTCACTTTCAGGTCTTTGATCCATTTAGAATTGATTTTTGTATATGGCGATAGGAGATGGTCTACTTTCATTCTTTTGCATGTTGCTGTCCAATTTTCCCAGCATCATTTATTGAAGAGACTTCCCTCTCTCCATTGTATGTTCTTTGCTCCTTTGTCGAAGATTAGCTGTCCATAGGTGTGTGGTTTTATTTCTGGGCTTTCAATTCTGTTCCATTGATCTGTGTGTCTATTCTTGTACCAGTACCATGCTGTTTTGATTACTGTAGCTTTATAGTATATTTTGAAATCAGGGATTGTGATGCCTCCAGCTTTGTTCTTTTTTTTCAGAATTGCTTTAGCTATTTGGGGTCTTTTGTTGCCCCATACGAATTTCAGTAGTTTTTGTTCTATTACCGTGAAGAATGACATTGGGATTCTGATTGGGATTGCACTGAATCTGTAGCTTGCTTTAGGTAGAATGGACATTTTAACTATATTTATTCTTCCAATCCATGTGCATGGAATATTTTTCCATTTCTTTATGTCCTCCTCGATTTCTTTCAATAGTGTCTTATAGTTTTCATTGTATAGGTCTTTGACCTCCTTGGTTAAATTTATTCCCAGATATTTTATTCTCTTTGTTGCAATTGTAAATGGGATTGTCTTTTTGAGTTCTCTTTC
This sequence comes from Tapirus indicus, assembly GCA_031878705.1. Lineage (NCBI taxonomy): Eukaryota > Metazoa > Chordata > Mammalia > Perissodactyla > Tapiridae > Tapirus > Tapirus indicus. The sequence continues at coordinate 85,634,339 of CM062922.1, forward strand.
TGTTGGTTCATCATTAGTGTATAGAAATGCAATTGATTTTTGTAAGTTGATTTTATACCCTGCCACTTTACTGTAGTTGTTGATTGTTTCTAGTAGTTTTCCGATGGAATTTTTTAGGTTTTCTATGTATAAGATCATGTCGTCTGCAAATAGTGAGAGTTTCACTTCTTCATTGCCTATTTGGAGTCCTTTTATTCCTTTTTCTTGCCTAATTGCTCTGGTCAGAACTTCCAGTACTATGTTGAATAAGAGCGGTGAGAGTGGGCACCCTTGTCTTGTTCCTGTCCTCAAAGGAATGGCTTTCAGTTTTTCCCCATTGAGTAGGATGTTTGCTGTAGGTTTGTCATATATGGCCCTTATTATGTTGAGGTACTTTCCTTCTATACCCATTTTGTTGAGAGTTTTTATCATAAATGGATGCTGGATCTTGTCGAATGCCTTCTCTGCATCGATTGAGAAGACCATGTGGTTTTTATTCTTCATTTTGTTAATGTGGTGTATCACGTTGATTGATTTGTGGATGTTGAACCATCCCTGTGTCCCTGGTATAAATCCCACTTCATCGTGGTGTATGATCTTTTGGATGTATTGTTGTATTCGGTTTACCAATATTTTGTTGAGGATTTTTGCGTCTATGTTCATCAGTGATATTGGCCTGTAGTTTTCCTTCTTTGTATTGTCCTTGTCTGGCTTTGGTATCAGCATGATGTCGGCCTCATAGAATGTGTTGGAAAGTATTCCATCTTCCTCTATTTTTTGGAATAGTTTGAGAAGGATAGGTGCTAAATCTTCTTTGAACGTTTGATAAAATTCTCCAGGGAAGACATCTGGTCCTGGGATTTTATTTTTTGGGAGGTTTTTGATTACTGTTACAATCTCTTTACTTGTGATTGGTCTGTTCAGATTCTCTATTTCTTCTTGATTCAGTTTTGGGAGGTTGTACGCTTCCAAGAATTTGTCCATTTCCTTTAGGTTGTCCAATTTGTTGGCATAAAGTTTTTCATAGTATTCCCTAATAATCCCTTGTATTTCTGTGGTATCTGTTGTAATTTCTCCTCTTTCATTTCTAATTTTATTTATTTGAGTCTTCTCCCTTTTTTTCTTAGTGAGTCTGGCTAAGGGTTTGTCAATTTTATTTATCTTCTCAAAGAACCAGCTCTTTGTTTCATCGATCCTTTCTACTGTGTTTTTGGTTTCAATTTCATTTATTTCTGCTCTGATTTTTATTATTTCCCTCCTTCTACTGATTCGGGGCTTTGTCTGTTCTTCTTTTTCCAATTCTGTTAGGTGCAATTTAAGGTTATTTATTTGGGATTTTTCTTGTTTGTTAAGGTGAGCTTGTATTGCTATGAATTTCCCTCTCAGGACTGCTTTTGCTGCATCCCATATGAGTTGGTATGGTGTATTTTCCTTTTCATTTGTCTCCAGATAGCTTTTGATTTCTCCTTTAATTTCATCAACGACCCATTGGTTGTTCAGTAGCATGTCGTTTAGTCTCCACATCTTTGTCCCTTTCCTAGTTTTTTTCTTGCAGTTGATTTCTAGTTTCACAGCGTTATAATCAGAAAAGATGCTTGTAATGATTTCAATCTTCTTAAATTTATAGAGATTTGCCTTGTTTCCTAATATATGGTCTATCCTTGAGAATGTTCCATGTGCACTTGAGAAGAATGTGCACTCTGCTTTTTTTGGGTGGAGTGCTCTGTATATATCTATTAAGTCCATTGCGTCTAGTTTTTCGTTTAAGTCCATTATTTCCTTATTGACTTTTTGTCTGGATGATCTATCCATTAATGTAAGGGGGGTGTTCAGATCCCCTACTATCACTGTGTTATTGTTAATATCTCCTTTAAGGTTTTTTAGCAGTTGTTTTATGTACTTTGGTGCTCCTGTGTTGGGTGCATAGATATTTATAAGTGTTATGTCTTCTTGGTGAAGTGTCCCTTTTATTATTATATATTGCCCTTCTTTGTCTCTCATTACCTTTTTTATCTTGAAGTGTACTTTGTCTGATATAAGTATGGCTACTCCTGCTTTCTTTTGTTTGCCATTAGCTTGGAGTATTGTTTTCCATCCTTTTATTTTGAGTCTGTGTTTGTCTTGAGAGCTGAGATGTGTTTCCTGGAGGCAGCAGATTGTTGGATCTTGGTTTTTAATCCATCCTGCCACTCTGTGTCTTTTGATTGGAGAATTCAATCCATTTACATTTAGAGTGATTATTGATATATGAGGGTTTCATGTTGCTATTTTATTGTTCATCTTCTGGTTCTTTTGCATTTCCTTCGTTTCTTGTCCCTTGTGTTTCGGACTGCAAATTCAATTTCGTATTTCTGCATGCTTATTCTCTTGGTTTTCTCTTTATTTGTCATGTGTGGTTCTCTTCTGGTTATTTGTTTAGTGGTTACCGTGAGGTTTATATAAGCGATCTCCTGGATAAGAAAGTACATTTTCGGATGCCTCCTTTTTCCTGAGGCTGGGTCGATTCAATCCCTTACCTCTTCCCCTCCTTATTTGTTATCTCTTTATTCCAGATTGTGTCATGAGTGTGTGTTTCCAGTGATGAGCTTGAATTAATTTTTGATGTTATCCAATTGTAGTTTGTTCTGGTTTAGTCTCCTTGCTTTTCTCCTTGCTGAAATCTTTGTATCCCCTTTCTCATTTGTTTTTTTTCAGGCCTAAGGGCCTTCTTGAGTATTTCTTGTAGTGGGGGTCTTGTGGTGACGAACTCTCTTAGCTTTTGTTTATCAGGGAGATTCATTATTTCTCCATCGTATTTGAAGGATAATTTTGCTGGATAAAGTATTCTCGGCTGAAGCTTTTTGTCTTTCATGATTTTGAATATATCATTCCAGTTTCTCCTAGCCTGTAGAGTTTATGTTGAGAAATCAGCTGAGAGCCTGATGGGGTTTCCTTTGTATGTTATTTTGGTTTTTTGTTTAGCTGCCTTCAATATTATTTCCTTGTCACGGGTATTTTTCAAGTTTGCTACTATGTGGTGAGATGATTTTTTATTCCTGTTTATATATTTAGGTGATCTATTGATTTCATTCACTGTTATTTCCCTCTCATTCCCTAGGTTGGGGAAGTTCTCAGCTATTATTTCTTTGAACAAACTCTCTGCTCCTTTTTCTCTTTCTTCTCCTTCTGGAATACCTATTATCCTTATGTTGCTTTTCCTCATTGAGTCTGATATTTCTCAAAGAATTTCTTCATTTCTTTTTAGTCTTAGCTCTCTCTCCTCCTCTATCAGGAGCATTTCTGCGTGGCTATCCTCAATAGTGCTAATTTGTTCCTCCATATTGTCAGTTCTGCTCTTTGAAGACTCCATTTTTTCCACTATCTCGTTCATTTTGTTTTTCATCTCCAATAATTCTGATTGGTTTTTCTTTATGGTTTCAATCTTTTTTGTGATGAAATCCCTGAATTCGTTGATTTGTTTCTGTGTGTTCTCTTGTATTTCATTGAGTTTGTTTATGATAGCTATTTTGAATTCTCTCTCATTCAGGTTATCAAATTCTGTGCCTTCAGGGTTGGTTTCTGGGTGTTTGTCATTTTCCTTTTGGTCTGTAGCCATGACAAATTGTCGCAAGTATCCTACTGGGATGGCCTTATTTTTTCCCCTCATGATAAAGTTGGTCCTGCAGTTTCCCCCTGCTGTCACTGGATGAGAAGCTTTCTTATAAAAATGCCAAACGTGTGATTGTAAATTAATTCTGTGTACCCTTGGGTGATTGATTGATCCTTCTAAGTGATGGCAGCAACACATTTTTACAGATGGTGCTGGTAAAATAACCTGTTCATCTCTTTGCAGACTTTCACAGGGCTCACAACAGCCTCAGTGGGGCAGCAGCTGGCAGTCGAATGATATTCAACATCCTTTAATCTAAAATATACCTAGTCAGATACACTAGTAAGAAGGCTTCAGCTGTAATTGCTTAAGTTCCTTTCATAATGAGAACATTTTATTACTTCACTGAAGAGTGTGTGCCAAGAAACTCTATACTTAAAAGTCACTAAGTAAACCAAATAGCTTTGACACAGAATAACTTCCAAAAAGAAGATGGCCGTGGTTCAATATACAGATTCAACAAACCAACCCTTAAAACTCAAAATGAAATCAAATCTTTACTTCATTTATACCATAAACTGATATAAATTCAATGTGGATTAGGTAATTAAAACTTAAACATTAGATATAAAACAAATACAAGTACATATAAATGACTAGAAGAAAATATACACAAATAGTGTATGATCTTTGAATTGTAGGACTTTGTAAGTATAAATGAAGAAAGTATAAAGAGTAGATTTGCATAGATGGAAAAATTTTAAATTCTGTATATCAGAAAATGTAATAAACAAAATTAAGGGGCAAATGACAAACTGGGAAAAATGCTTCCATGTGGTGAGTCAAAGTGTTATTATTCTTAATATAGAAAATAGGCAAAAGATAACAGTTCACAAAGAAAGAAATACAACTAGCCAATAAATATATGTGAAATCATTCAACCTCATAAAAAGTCTAAGAAGTGTACATTAAAGCCATAATGAGATACTTTTTTATCTACTTGGATTGGCAAGGGAACATTTTCAGTCTTACATGATGCTGGTGGACGTGAAAATTTTCTGGAGGCAATGCAGCAATGTTCATTAAGAGCCATAAAAATTCTTATTTTCTTGAAGTTAACAAGAAACTTGCTGGATCTGTATGATGAACACCAACTTAAATTTTTTTTTATGTATTTATTTTTACTGTGGGAGATACCATGTTTCTGCATGAAAAGATTCAGTTTTGTAAATATATCAATTTTCCCAAAATTAATTTTTAGGTTTAATGCAATTCCAATGAAAAGCTCTAGTAGGATTTTATTTGGGGAGGCTGATGGGAATTGATCAAGTGATTTTTCTTTTATGTTTTGAGTAAAGCATTTTCTTGGTGTGCAGAAAATTCTATTATAGAAGAATAAATAGGAAAGTAAGCCAAGAAGATTTTAAATAGGAACAATAAGTAGGAAAGATGTATGCAATGGGATATTAATATGTATTACAAAGCCACAGAAACTAAAGACAAGGGTGGCACAAGAAAAGACAGCCACATAGATCGAACAGAATAGAGTGACCACACATACAAATCCTAGTATATGTGGGAATTCAGCACTTGATAAAATGTTGAAAACCATTATTCAAAAGATGGTGCTGGGTCAATTGAGAAACTTTTTGGAAAAAAAGTGACAATAGATTTTTTTACCTAGTAGTGTATAACAAAACAAATCCCCAAATGGAATTAGTCAAGTGAGAGGAAATGACACTAAAAAACTAGAAAATAAAGATGAATGCCTATATGATTTTGTATTGAGAAAGTCCTTTTTAAATAAACAAAAATGATAAAGGGAAAGATTGATAGAACTGATTACACAATAATTTAAAACTACCATAAGCTAAATTAATAAGCAAATAGCTATTTACAACAAAAAACCCCATGAAGTTAAAAATCCTTGAAAAAGAAAAAGCCTAGAGGGCTTGTCCATGCCCACTGTCAGGTTCAATAATTCACTAGAATGACTACAGAGCTCAGGAAAGCACTGTACTTATGATTACACTTTTATTATAGTGAAAGGAAATAGAGTAAAATCAGTAGAAGGAAGAGACACATAGTGCCGAGTCTGGGAGGGCTCCAAATGCAGGGCTTCTGGTTGTCATCTCCCCATGGAGTCATGGATGGCATTGCTTTCTGGCCACGAGGTGTGACAATACACACAGAGTATTGCCAACCAGGGAAGCTCACTTGAGCCTTTGGTGCCCAGAGTTTTTATTGGGCCTCCATCATGTGTTGTCTGCATGGCAGGTTTTGTCTCTATCCCCTCCAGGAGGTCAGACTAATGCCGTCAGTTTCCAGTTCCTCTGGAGGTCAGAACTGGTACAGCATGGCTCAAAGCCCCATTGTAAATCACATCATTAGACTGTCTGGTGACCAAAGCCCCCAGGCAAACAAAGACATTCTTATCAGGCAGGGCCTTCCAGGGGTCTAGAGCTCACCGGCCAGTAGCCAAGCGCAAAGGCCAAAGCTCTCTTTGGGAAAGACTAATTCTTCACTACACAGAGAGAGACCTATCTCTTTTGCCTATCAGGTTGGCAATGTGTAGCAGATGTCACCAGTGCTGGGACATTTCCTGGAACATTTGAGCACACTCCAGTGGACTTCTAACTGCCACTATCTCTATCTCTGTGCCGGAGAACTTTTTAATTTGAGAAAGTTTTTTTTTAAACTACAGAAGGCCCTCTGCCCCCTCCCTTCAAGCAGCCCTCACTTAATGACTCTTGGAGTTGGCATATAATTACTCTGGCCCACCAGGTGGGATAATTCTGAGGCATTTCACACCACTTCCAGAGTTCCCTACAAGATTAAGCTCCGGTAGTTGCCTGTGATAGCTGGCTTAGTAACATACTCTTGATTGGCTGCCTTTGCTTCTGGATGCCACTTACCCACTTCCCTCCCTATACTTTACTACTCAAACTTCTTGCACTTGAATTCTTGCCTCAGGATCTGCTTCTAAGAGACACCAAACTAAGACACAAAATTTAAAATGAAATTCAGGGGTGGCATGAGTATTTGGAATAGACATTCTCACCCACTCCTTTGGGGACTATAAATTGGTTCAACCTTTTTGGTGAGTACTTTGGAAATATTTATCAAATAGCCTTAAAATGTATATAGTCTTCAACTTAGTAATTCTACTTCTGAGAATGTTTCCTGAGAAATAGCTAGGGATGTGTACAAGGTTTTCTTTTTTTAAACAATAAACTACTTTCAAAATGAGGAAAAGTACAATAAATAATACGCTTCATAGGTAAAACTCTTTTCTCATATATTTAAGGTAGGATGCAGAGTAATTGACTACAATTTTCCTTTCACCAGCAACTAACAACCTTTAAAAAATTTTCTTCAGAGGTAGATTAACTTTTGTTGACTATAGCTGTCAGTTAGAAATTATTAGATTTACTGTACACTGTTATTAGTCTGCTCATGCTGCCATAACAAAATGCCACAGACCGAGTGGCTTAAACAACAGAAATTTATCTTCTCATAGTTTGGGAGGCTGGGAAGTCCAAGATTAAGGTGCCAGTGGATTTGGTACCTGTGAGGGCTCTCTTCCTGGCTTGCAGAGGGCTACCTTCTTGCTATGTCCTCACAAGGCAGAGAGAGTGAGCTGTCTGGCGTCTCCTCTAATAAGGACCCTAATCCTACAGGATCAAGGCTCCACCCTTGTGACCTCATTTAACCTTAATTACTTTTTTACTCCAAATATAGTCATACTGAGGGTTAGGGCTTCAACACGTGAGTTTTAGGAGGACACAATTCAGTCCATAGCATACATTAATAAATAGCTCAGTTATTTAGTGAGTTCCAGAACTTTCTTATTCCCTCTGCCTTGGCCATTTCCAGCTCCCTGGGTTATCTCTGTTAATGAGTATCTCTAGTAGGCACAGCCCTATCTTCCACTGCTTCCTGGATCCATCAAAATAGGGGCATTTGATGCCATTACCCAAAAGACTCAACCTTGCTTCCTATCATGTGGCATCAGAGTGCCAGAAATGATGAGTACCTGTGAATCTTAGAGTCTCAGCAGACCCATAAGCTTCCATTTGCTGTTTCCTCCTGTCCTGTTTTGCTGGTTCAGCCCATAGGTGAAACCTCAGTATTGCTCATACCCAGCATTCTAGTTGTCCACCAGGAATGAACTCTAGGCCATTTGACCAGGGTCCTGTTTATTTAGTGTTTCACCATCTCTCATGGAGCACTGGATTGCTCTCCCAGCCAAGAGCACACCTGTCACCTGACACTGAGAATTTACATGTATTTTCTTCTTTTGTCTGCCAGATTAGATCTCCTGAAATAAAAACCTGTGTGATCGATCCATGCTTATATTCGCTATTCTCTTCAGACACTCTGTGTTGATTACCCAGATGGCGATATGGGGGCCAGCCTCTGCAGAGGAGGGTCTTGCTGGCATCCCCCATTTGGTCCCTATGGCGTTGAATGCCTGCACATCTTTATACCCACCCCATTTCATGATCCCCAAACCTCCCAAATATTAAATTATAACTTCTGGAAAACTACCAAGTAGTGTGAACACCCTCCCACACCTCCCCAAACACATCCATGACCTTTCACCCTGTCTCTACTTGCGCCCTCTCTTTCACTTCCACTCCCATGTGGGGCCTCACTAGCAGCTTCTACTGGTTCAGCTCTTGGTGACAATAAAAGTGAAAGGTTAATGGTCAAATTGGCTACATCAAAATATCTTATTTTGTTGCAGCACATCAATTGCTTACTCACCAATTTTTATGCCAGGTCTCCTGAGTGATCTTGTGTATAAAAAGAAGAGAAAATGCCACAAGGTAAATTATATGAGGTTCAGCAGGGACCAAAAAGCAACTACATCATAATAATAACAGTTACCATGCACATGTAATATCTTAACTAGACACAAGGCAAGAAAATATAAGGGAAGGTAAAGCCATTAAAGATTTTGTATATTAGTTTTCTAGGGCTTCCATAACAGAATACCACAGACTGGGTGGCTTATATAACAGAAATTTATCATCTCAGAGTTCTGGAGGCTGGAAATCTGAGATCAAGGTGTCAGTAGACTTGGTTTCTGGTGAGCCTCTTCATGGCTTGCAGACAGCCACCTTGCACATGGCCTTCCTCTGTGTGCAGACAGAGCTCTCCCTCTTCTTATAGGACACCAGTCCTATGGGATCTGGGTCCTACCCTATGACCCTCTGTAATCTTAATGACCTCCTTGAAGGCCCCATCTCCAAAAACAGTCACACTGGGGATTAGGGCTTCAACGTGAATTTGGGGGGGCACAATTCAGTCTATAACACTCTGGTTCTAACTGCAATTTTCTAATAAAGATCCAACTGCCTCAGCCTCAGCAGTGTGTCTGAGAGAAAGCTGGTCTCTGGGTTTGGACTGGGTTCTTTGCTGGGGAACAAGCCCTCACCCCTGAACACCTCTTTATAGCATATTCCTAAAAAGTGACGTGTCTTGTTTCACATTTATTACATACCAAGTGCTCATTGTGAAGGGCCTCTTCTTCCTGCACCACGTCATGCATTAGCTATTAGGTATTAGTTATCAATCCTCATGGCTCCCTTCCTCCTACTTCCTGCAGATGCTCTCAGGGCGTTGCCACATCCTGCTTATTTATCTTTGCTGCTCTCATCAAATACGTATTCTGACCAGAGGGCTCTATACTGAGCTTTCACACCAGTCCTATGTTCATGAGACATCTTTGGTCACAATTAAAGCTGGAGGAGAACAAGTCTGTGGAGTAAATAAGCCCAAGACCTGATGACTCACTTTGACATTCCCCTTCCTCCAGGAAGGCCTCCTCATGGCCAGCACAGAGGGGGGCCCCGGCTCTTTTCAGTTCCCTTTCATGTGTCTCCATGGCCTGGATCACAGGCTGCAGGAGGCTGGGGAGAGGGTCCTTTCCCTTTATCTGGGCTCCCTTTTCACATTTGCCTCCCACAGAAAGTTTCCAGCTTTTCTAGCTCTTGGTGTTGTATGTCCTTACCATGAAGCCCTTGTTTATAAGTGGAGGGAAATGAAGCTAACATATTTTGAGCACCAACCCCATGATGGGTGTCTTTTATACATTACCTTACTTATTTCCGTGTAGCCCATTCTACTGTGAGGGTCAGAGGTGTTCACACGTTAGGTAATGTCCTCCTGTCACTTGCTAGTAAGCACTTGGCTGTGACCTGACTCAACTCCAAACTTCATCAAACATCAACATCAGGTTACGGTCCTGGATACTCCTTTTGTCTCATGCATCCCGAGATCATGGAATACTGTCAGTGGAGGACAGCATGCAAGGTAATGATGTGAAAACAGTCTGTCAACCATGAAATACTTTGTTCAGAAAGTAGGATTGGCAAAAAGGATCTTTTTAGCAGCCAGCCTGTCCCTGGGAAGAAAGCTTAGCTGAGACTGGTTCACTAAAGGCAGATGAACTGGCACGTTGTAGCTGAGGGCCAATAAAGGCACAAGAAAGTTGTGATTCTCTCTGCTGGCCGGAGGCCCCTGCAGGGCCCGAAGCCCAGGGGTCGGGGCAAGGCTCCTCTTCTGTTGCAAGGCTAACAATTCTTGCCCCAATATGCTGCGAGCGCCCTCTACTGCCCAGCATCTTACTCAAGAATGGAGTGTAAAGAACCTTAACCTGGAAGGCACCACAGTATTTCTGAATTTCAAACCCAATTTGAAGGTGATTATTTAAGAAAACTGACATATTTTTCTTAAAAAATGATTGCGTTGGACAATATTCAGGATGTAAAAGTATTCTCCAAAAAAGTCGGAAACTACAGTAATTCATTCGCTTTAAGTGTGTAAATAAATATTAACTTACCAATACAAATAGCATGCTCGTTAGCTCTTTGGAGGATGGCAATGGGGAAAAATGAAAAATCATGATTTAGCAATTACTGGCTGAACCACGTTTTAAGAAATCTAACTAAGATGAAAGGTGAAAATTCAAAATTTAAACTTATCCCTTTGGAGGCTGGTAATTCACATTATAAATGAATTCTTCATTTTACAAAAGACTTTAGCATAGGCCCAGGCTCGACTACCAAGTGTCCTAACCCCAGCAGAGCTTTGAGAACCTGAGAAGGGTAGGGGTTTGTGGGATCTTTGGGCGCTTTGAGAACCTGAGAAGGGTAGGGGTTTGTGGGATCTTTGGGCACTGGGGGAAGAATGTCTTGTATTGAGATTTTTCTAGGATTAAGTACACAGCGTCTGTGTTACATCTGGCCTAAGTGAAACAAATTACATAAATGTTGTGATTGCACATATCTATGTGTACATACAGAGGATGAAATTAGTCCCTTCAGTGAACATGTCCATAGTCTCTTCATCATAATACATTACCATTTAAACGGAATCCTATTTACTATGTGCATACTTTTTAAAGGAATCTGTTAGGGAATGAGAATGCCAGGTTAATTGTTCTTATGACAAGCAACATTAAGAAGGCAATGGAACCCTTGCTGCATCCCTTCCCCCCACAGTACTTTCCCCTTTCTTTGCTGAAAGGGTTTCCTCTGGCATTCCCTCTCCTAACCCATAAGCCATTAAATGTTTTTCTCAACTATGCCAACAGTTTCATAACATCTGCTCTTGACACAGAGAAAGGGGAAGACTTTATACAAGTTATTTACATTAAACATGTGTAACCTCACAAAGATGGAGTTCTCCTACCTGATGAACATGAAAAGCCAATTATTATGGAATCAGCTTTTGAGGAAAGAAAAAAGTTTTATTGGGAGGTTGACCTGCAAGGAGACAAGAGGCAAAAGCTCTCAAATCTGTCTCCCCAATTCAGGATTTGGGGTGAAATTTAAGAGTTTAGGGAGAACAGGCTGGTACATGGAAACACTTGCGAGGCAGGTTTTGATTGGAAGGCTTTAAACATTTATAGTAAGGTTTTAAACATTTATAGTAAGGTTTTAAACATTTATGGTAAGGTGTGGAAGGGGCTTTAACACCATTTCTTCCTAGGCAACGGACCTCTCGCCTCTGATGAGAGTCCGACTTTCAAGTGCTGGTCGTGTCCTGGTCCTTTGGTTCTGCAGAGGGGAGAGTCTTTGGTTCGAGTCTCATTTCAGGTCAAGATTTTCTCCTCTGTGCATGCTCCGGCTACATGACTTGCATTTTTGCCTTGCCCTTGAAAAACCTTCTGTTGATAAGATGGGGTCAGTTTGAACTGGTTACACCTACAAATGTAAAAAAAGATCAGTGACCAACAGGAATGCATTAAGGAAACAGTTGTGAATTCTGCTTCTTTCTTATGAAACAAAATATATTTGTGCACCATAGAGCTAGCTGGCTGGGTAAATAAAGACCTTGCAAACTGCCCTGCTGCTCTTTCTCAGAGCTGCCTCAGTATTGGATTCCCCTTCTGTGTTCTTTGATCTAAGATCCTTTGAATAGTGAACTTAGCAACACTTCTTTTTTTAAAACCACTTTATTGAGGTAAGATTGACATATGAAAGCTGTACATAGTTAACTTGTACAATTTAATGAGTTTGGAGATAAGTATACACCAGTGAAACCATCGCCAGGACATATGCCATAAACATATCCCTCTCCTCCAAAAGTTTCCTCCCATCCTATTTATTTATTTGTGTGATAAGGACACTTAACATAAGATCTACCCTCTTAGCAAGTTTTGAAGTATAAATGTACTATTGTTAACTCTAGGCACTATGCTGTTTGGTAGGTCTCTAGGCCTGGGGCCGGAGGGGTGGGGCGGGCTTGGGTTTGACTCAACAGGTATGGGCGAGGCCCTTCACGCTCTTATCTTGAGGACTGTGATAAAGGTTAAAAATAAAGTGTAGCCTTGGAGTGGGCTTCGTGAGGAGTAGCTATTTAAGTATAGGATTTATTTGACAAAGCAGCAGAGGACAGCTTCAGCCCAGCACCTCCCTGAAAGTTGTTGCTAAGGCGGGAAGCCCCTATATCTGCCACTCTGTGGTGATGTCAATTTACAGTTGTGGCAGTTCTGCAACAAAGATATTTGAGGAGGATTGGAAGACACTGTTCAAGCTCCATAAGACCTTTTTTTTATGCTCACTTAAAAACTAAACCCACTAAATCAAATTCCTCCCTCCCTCCCTTCACAGACATTTGTAGAGTACCCACCACGTGCCAGGCACAGTGCTAGGTGCTGGGGATTCAAAGGCGAATGAGCCACCTGGTCTTTTTCCTCATGGGCTGTGGAGGTTGTGGCTTAGCCTGTGCCCAGTGCTGGATGTCAGCCTTTTGAGGATTCAATTCCTCCTTCGACTATGTTTCCAAGAGCAACAAGGAACTAGTGGGGTCTAACAAGGGACAGGGCCCCTCCCAGCTTCTCTCTCTTCACAAATGAATACTACACTTTAAATTGGAATGCTCTCTATTTATTTAGCACCTAATAAATGGTAAGAGAATTCTGGATACTTTGTCTCTTCTGTTTTGGTTGGGAACACATTTCTAAGCATGACAAATGTGAGCAGATTTGGGACTGCTCACATTTATTATGGATAGTTGAGGGACTATAGGAAAGGGGGAGAAGACTACTCTCTCTTTTTCTGAAAAGTAGGAAAATTTCATAGAAATATGTTTTCATAATATTCATTTTAAAAAATGTTTTACTGTGGAAAAATTTAAACATGCATAAAAGTAGAAAGAATAGCATAATAAACCCCCATGTGCCCTCTGCCCAGTTTCAACAATTGTCAACGCATGGCCTAATCTGGTTTCACACACAGCTTCTCACCTGTATTATTCTGAAGCAAATTTAATATATTATTTCATCTGTAAACATTTCAAAAAACAGTTGTAGTAGATAAGGACTCCTTTAAAAAAAGTAATCACAATACAATCAATTCACCTAAATTAGCAATAATTCCTTAATATTGTAAACCATCTAATTAGTATTTAAATTTCTAATTGTCTCATAAATGCACATGTGCATTTTTTATAGTTTATTAGTTTGATTTAGGATCCAAATCATGTCTACATATTGTAATTGGTTACTTTGTCTCTTAAGTCTCTTTTATTCCATAGATTTTTCCCCTCCATAGCCCTCTGTCTTGTATTACCCTTGTAATCTGTTGAAAACTGGAACTTCATCCAGTGGATGTTGCTGATTGGATCCCTGTGATGCTGTTTAACAAAGTCCACCATCCTCTGTTTCCCGTAAATTAGTAGTTGGATCTAGATGCTTGGTCAGTTTCAGATTCCATTTTTCTGTCAAAACGACTTCATAAGTGGTGGAATCATCTCTCTCTCTTTTTATGACATTCTTTATAATGTCACTGTGGTTTCTGAACTTGGTTAGAGCCCGTAAGACAGGGTTTCTCAACCTCAAACACTATTGAAATTTGGATTGGATAATTCTTTGTTGTGGGGGGCTCTCCTGTGCATTATAGGATGTTGAACAGCATCCTGGCCTGTACTCACTAGATGCCAGTAGTACCCATCCCCTGTTGTGACAATCAAAAATCTCTCCAGACATTTCCAAATGTCCCCTAGGGAGGGTGAGGCAAAGTCACCCTTGTTGAGAATCATAGCTGTAGATGAACCATCAGTTCTTCTTAAAGGTTATCTGTCCACAACCTTTAATTGTTCAAGTGCTAATCAATTGACCACAAGGCCTTGGCCATTCACTACACCTGTTGTATTAGTTTCCTATTGCTGCTATGACAAATTATCACTAATGTGGTCGCTTAAAACAATACAGATTTATCATCTTATAGTTCTGAAGGCTAGAAATCTGAATTGGGCTTCACTAGGCTAAAATCAAGGTGCCAGCAGGGTTATATTCCACCTAAAGGATCTAGGACAGAGTCTCTTCCCTTGCCTTTTGCAGCTTCTAGAAACTGCCAGCATTCCTTGGCTCATGCCCCTTCCTCCATCTTCAAAGCCAGCAGGGTAATAGCATCTTCCAATCTCTCTCTCTCTTTCTGACTCTCTTGTATCTCTTTTATAACAACCCTTGGGATTACATTGGGCCCATCAGAATAATCCAGAATAAACCCCTCACTTTAACTCCTTAACTCAATCACAGTTGCAAAGTCCTTTTTGTCATGTAAAGTAACGTATTCACAGGTTTTGAGGATTAGGACATGGGCATCTTTTGGGAGCCGTTATCCTGCCTATTACACCCATATAACTGAGAGTCGGAAAGAGTGGAAAATTCATCAAGAGATTTACAAAGAGTGGTTTTAAAAGAAAAGAGAACCAAAGTGCTTAGAATGTAGGAACAGTCATGATTTGGTCACAGTCCCCAGGCTCGGTCTCCTTACTGCTGGTTCATAGAACCTCCGTGGACACACAAAAGGCTGTGTGTGCATTAGCCATTTACGGTCTTATTTCTCCCTTGAACAGGACTGAATTTCTAACTGCTGTTAAAAAAAAGCCAGAGCTAGACATAAAGTGGTAAAAACAGATTTTATTTTGAAAAACCATTGCTATAGGGAAAAGAGATCTCAGGATAGAACTGGGCTCAATTCTGAATACAATAAGGACAAGTGGGGACTTACAGCCAAGGTGCAGGGTGGGGGGTCAGTGGATGGAAAATTACAAAGAGGAAACATCAGGGGTAAGGGGGGATTCTGGCTAAACTGACCTAACAGGACTCTTGCTAAAGACAAGCCAGGGTGAACAGACATCACCGGGGGATGGTGGAGGATGAGGAACCGGATTAGATATTGAGGGTGACCAGATATGTGGGGGTTCTGGCTAAACTGACTTATCAGGATTCTTGCTAAAATTGGACAGTGCAGAGACAGACATGGAAGCTCAAAACTCAGGGCCTCGCTGAGAAGAGAGTTCAGGGGACCCTGAGTAGGGTTTGGTCAAGGGGAGGATCTTTGTGGCTCAGTGCCCTTTCTTGTCTGGTTTGCACCATTATTGGCCCCTCACACTGAATGTGTCCCAAATGGGTTCATTGACTTCCTTCCAAACCTGCTCCTTTTTTTTCTTCACTCGTTGTGTTAATGACACTACTGTCCTCCTAGAGCCCAGATTTTAACCTCTTCCTTGACCTCATCTCCCACATCAACAATTTGCTAAGTCCTAGAGATTCCATTTCCATGAGAGCTTTTAAATTTATCCTTTCTTCCCTATCCCCACCACCATTCTCTTATTTCAGGCCTTTAGGTTCTTTTCTTGGATTATGAAATAGTCCTCCTAAATTACCCCTAACCGGTCTCCATGACTCCAGATTTTCCTCCTCCCAGTTTATCCATCAATGATAATAATAGCTTTTCTTATGGAGCGTTCTGCATATGTAATCTCATTAATCCTCAGAACAATTCTGTGAGCAGAGTTGAGCCAAGGCCAGAAGGGCAGAAATTCAGTCACAACCTATAAGGGATACCAAGACATTATTAAGAAATTGAATTCACCAGAAACTCCTATTGAAGTGTCTGTACCCAGTTCAAAGAAAGGAGAGGACTCAGATAAACTCTAAGGTATTGTTTGGCTGGGTGGAGCAGTGATATTGCTTGGGACAGTAGAGGAAAGGCAGGGGATTTCTACCTGACTCAGTGCTCAGCCTCTCCTTTAAAGAAAGGTGAATAAATACTTAAAGAACCTCTGATAGAAAGGACATCACATTATTGCATGCCTGGGGACCCACCTGTCTGGTCCCATTTTACGGATGAGGCAGCTGAGGTTCAGCAGATTTAAGAAATTTGCCCAAGTTCACATGAGTAGTAAATGGCAGAATTAGAATTTTGTCTTAAGACTCCAAAGTTCCATGTTCTTTTCATCCTATGATCTGGCTTCACCTGTGTTTGCAACTTAATTTCCCACTCATTTCTCCATATCTCTAATGTTGCAGTAAACCAAACTCCTCAGTCTTCTTTGCTGGACCTTGAACTTTCCTACCTTTATGTCTTTTTGTCTGTGATGTCCTCTGCCTCCTGGAACGGCCTAGAACCCATCTTCCTCTCTGCAAATTCTGTCCTTCTTGCAAGCCCAGCAGCAACACCATTGCCTCTAGGAAGCCATCCCACCTAGAAGTGATGCTCTTCTAATGACTCGGTAGCCCATACATTGTTTATGGCTGTTTCCACTTTGTACATTTTATTATGGATATCTATGTATAGGTCTTCCTCTCTTAGTGAACACATTGTCTGGGAGGGCAGGTCTGTGTCTAGTTCATCTTTGTGCCTCCCACAGAGCCTTGCCCATAGGAGGCATTCAAAAAATACGTATGGCATAAAGGAGCAAGTACAGAGATGCTTCAGCCAGAATTGTCTCTCTGTCTCTAATTATCAAGGGTTTGGCAAAATATAATATTAAAGCCATAGACATGAAAGGTGGGTGTAGTTTTGTATTAATTTGATTCTGTGCTTTTGTACAAATGGTTTCTTCTCCATCACGCATGGGATGCTCTCCTTCCTATCCCACATGCTTTTGCCAATTCATAGCTACCACTTTCTTCAAGACCTGGCTCAAAGACTAGCCCTTCCTACAATACTTCTCTCCTGAGTCCAGGCCACCACGGTCGCTCTTTACACTGTGATCACAAGGCACCGATACAGATAGACAATTGACAAATAATCATCAAATCATTGCTCCTCACCATCAATCATCAAACTGTTATTGAGTACTTAGTGTATGAAAGGCTCTGTGCTGTGTGCTGTAGGGGAGGTCAGGGAAAGCTTTACAGGGGAAATAAAACTCAAGCAGGGCCATGAAGACTTTTTAATTAAAGAGGAGGAAAGGAGGGGAAATAAAATTATGTGTGACATTGAAGCTCAATTTCTATTCCTCCTGTTTCTGGCTATGTGATCTTGAGAAAAAATTTTCAACCTCTTTGGGAATCAGTTTCCTCATATGTAGGATGGGATAATAAAATCTACATTAGGATGATTATGAGAATTAATGTGAAAGGCCTGTTTATGGGTTGGAACTCTTTTGGTTGCAAGTGATATTACTACAGTTAATTAAGATGTAACAACATCTTCAGTGGTCAGTATATGAAGCTGACAAACCTCCTTTCTCCACGTCACCAAATCTCCCATCTTGAGGCATCCACCCTCTTGCTCAGGTTGGCTGAAGATGGCAGAAGTCTTCCATTTGGTCTTCCTTCTGCAGGGGACCACAGTTTGGTGTCTGTCATCCTAGTAACTACAGATTGCTCAGCAATTGGCTGGTTTTCCAAGGGAGAGGGGAACTGAATTTTATCCACCTCCCTTGTGCACACTGTTGTTTTAAGTCTGCGCCTTTGCTTAGTGCCTCTTCTACCTGGAATGTGCCATCTTCCCAGCCTTAACCTGGCCAAGTCTCACTGCCCCAGTGAGAGGCAGCTGAGGTATCACTTGAGGAAGTTTCTGTGACCCCCATTTAACTGCCTCGACTGGCTTAGTTCCCCTTGTCTGTGCTCCCATGCTGCACTGGGCATCACTCTCTTATTGCACAGTTACCACACTGTGTTGTGAAGACCCATCTCTCTCATCAGACTCTCCAGTCCTTCAAGATTGGCACATAGCATTCATTTATTAAACAATTGTTGAATGAATAAGTAGTCTATTTCCATTCTCTCCCAGTGTTATCCTTTTTCCTCTGGGCAGCACCATTCTTTCTCTCTCTTTCTGCATTGTTTATGGGTTATTAGCTATAAAACCACTTCCTGATCTGACCATCGATATTGTCCCCAGGTGTTAAAAATAATGGTAACACTAGCTCACATTTACTGAGCATGTACTGTTTTCCTGGTCCTGTCTCAAGCACTTTACGTGTATAAGCTCCTTTAAATGTCCTTTTTTCTGCTAGAGATTGATCTTGATCTTGTGGAGGTGTGCTTCCTTGTGACAGTCCCACTGTAGTGCAACAAACCCTACAGTGAGACACAAGCTGGTGAGCTCTATTACCATTCAAATATTGGAAGATATGACTAGAGAAAACAACAAAAAAAAGGAGTTCTAAACATGATATCTTTATAGCACAATGACACTGCATTTTTGTTTTTCCTCATGTTTAGGTTTAAATTACTGTATTATGTTCCAGGTAATTTAAACCAGAAGAACAAGTTGGGATGTGCTGTCGTATTTAAATTTCAGTGCACTAGAGGCAGCCTTGAAAGAGTTATAGAAACATGAATATCAGTGTGAAAAAAATGAGAGAGGTTTTCATTGTTTTTTCAAAAGAGGTAAACTGTTGAGGAAGATAGATTTGGGAACATTAGTCAGGGGAATTCACCGTTCAGTGAATCCTTCTTGGCCGGGAAGGAAAGCTTTTCTTCTCGTTAGCTGGGAAGGGTGACAGGGTTATTTTACCAGAGATGAAAGCAGCTGGCAGCTGAGGAGAACTCTCTGGACAGACGAGGAGGGGGCAATATAATATGGAGGGAATGGCATTCGGTGGGCCTGGGGTTCACAGCTCAGCAACACTGCATTAGCTCTGGTCAAGTTACTCATCTTCCGGGAGGCTCAGTTTTCTTATCAATAAAAATAGGGGTTGGGTTGCCAATTTTACCAAATAAAAATACAGCTCACCTAGTTAAATTTGAATTTCAGATAAACAACAATTTTTTAATACAAATACGCCCCATGAAATATTTGTGTCCCATGCAATAAGTATGTCTCTGATATTGCATAGGACATACTTAAACTAAAATAGTATTTGTTGTTTATCTGAAATTCAAATTTAACTGGGAATCCTATAGTTTATGTAGCAACCCTAAACAGGGGGTGATATGAATAATTATTTTGTAGGGGTGATGTGAAGATAAAATAATACCACATTTAAGTCTCACCACACTAACTGGTGATTAGTCAAAATCTGAACAAATGGATGTTATTAGTATAATAGTTAATGTTAATGAAGGTTTATTTATTATTATTATTTTAAATTTCAACTTTATTGAGGTATAATTGACAAATAAAATTGTAAGACATTTAGGGTGTACATTCTGGTGATTTGATATACATATACATTGTGAAAGGATTCCCTCCATCTAGTTAATTGACACATCTGTCACCTCACGTATTTATCTTTTTTTTCTTTTTGTTAGAACATTTAAGTTCTACTCTCTTAGGAAATTTTAGTGTACAATACAGTGTTATCAACTATAGTCACCATGTTTTACATTAGATCTTCAGAACTAATTCATGTTATAGCTGAAAGTTTGTACATTTCTGCCAACTTCTCCCTTTTTCCCCCACTCCCCCGCTATTGGCAACCACATTTCTACTCTCTGTTTCTATGAGTTTGACTTTTTTTTTTGATTCCATGCATAAGTGATAACATGCAGTATTTGTCTATCTCTTTCTGACTTATTTCACTTAGCATAATGTCCTCAAGGTACATCCATGTTGTTGCAAATGGCAAAATTTCCTTCTTTCTCATGGCTGAATAATATTCCATTGTATATATATATATCACATCTTATTTATCCATTCATCATTGATGGGCACTTAGGTTGTTTTTATGTCTTGGCTATTGTGAATAATGCTGTAATGAACATGGGAGTGTTGATATCCTGTTTTCATTTCCTTTGGATAAATATGCAGGAGATGGATCATATGGTAGTTCCATTTTTAATTTTTTGAGGAACGTCTGTACTGTTTCCCATAGTGGCTGTACCAATTTACATTTCTGCCAACAGTGCACAAGGGTTCCCTTTTCTCTACATCCTCACCAACACTTGTTATCTCTAGTCTTTTTGATGATAGCCATTCTGACAGCTGTGATGTGATATCTTTTTTTTTTTTTTTAATTTTTTTTTATTGATGTCTTAGTTTATAACACTGTGGGGTTTTAGTTGTACATTTTTGTCCGTCACCTTGTGGATGTAACCCTTCACCCCTTGTGCCCCCCCACCCCCCTTCCCCTTGGTAACCACCAATCAGTTCTCTCTGTCCGTGTGTTCACTTATATTCCATATATGAGTGAGTTCATGCAGTGTCTGTCCTTTTCTCTCTGGCTTATTTCACTTAACATAATACCCTCTACGTCCTTCCATGTTGTTGCAAATGGGACAATTGTGTCTTTTCTTATGGCTGAGTAGTATTCCATTGTATGTATATACCACATCTTCTTTAACCAATCTTCAGTTGAGGGACACTTGGGTTGCTTCCACTTCTTGGCTATAGTGAATAATGCTGCAATGAACATAGGGGTGCATACGCCTCTTGTGATGGTTGATTTCATGTCCATTGGGTAGATGCCCAAGAGTGGGATTGCTGGATCATACGGTATTTCTATTTTTAATTTTTTGAGGACTCTCCATACTGTTTTCCATAGAGGCTGCACCAGTTTGCATTCCCACCAGCAGTGAATGAGGGTCCCCGTTTCTCCACAACCTCTCCAGCATTTGTTGTTATTTGTCTTGGTGATTATAGCCATTCTAACCGGTGTAAGGTGATATCTCAGTGTAGTTTTGATTTGCATTTCCCTGATGATTAGTGATGTTGAACATCTTTTCATGTGTCTATTGGCCATCTGTATCTCTTCCTTGGAAAAATGTCTGTTCATCTCCTCTGCCCATTTTTTGATCGGGTTGTTTGTTTTTTTGTTGCTCAGTTGTATGAGATCTTTGTATATTACTGAGATTAATCCCTTGTCAGACAAACGATTTGCAAATATTTTCTCCCAGCTGGTGGGTTGTTTATTCATTTTGATCCTGGTTTCATTTGCCTTGTAGAAGCTCTTTAGTCTGATGAGGTCCCACTTGTTTATTTTTTCTTTTGTTTCCCTTGTCCAAGTAGACATGGAATCTGAAAGGATCCCTTTATGTCCAATCGCAATTAGTGTACTGCCTATATTTTCTTCCAGGATTTTTATAGTTTCAGGTCTCACTTTCAGGTCTTTGATCCATTTTGAATTGATTTTTGTATATGGCGATAGGAGATGGTCTACTTTCATTCTTTTGCATGTTGCTGTCCAATTTTCCCAGCACCATTTATTGAAGAGACTTCCCTCTCTCCATTGTATGTTCTTTGCTCCTTTGTCGAAGATTAGCTGTCCATAGGTGTGTGGTTTTATTTCTGGGCTTTCAATTCTGTTCCATTGATCTGTGTGTCTATTCTTGTACCAGTACCATGCTGTTTTGATTACTGTAGCTTTATAGTATATTTTGAAATCAGGGATTGTGATGCCTCCAGCTTTGTTCTTTTTTTTCAGGATTGCTTTAGCTATTCGGGCTCTTTTGTTGCCCCATACGAATTTCAGTAGTTTTTGTTCTATTACCGTGAAGAATGACATTGGGATTCTGATTGGGATTGCATTGAATTTGTAGATTGCTTTAGGTAGAATGGACATTTTAACTATATTTATTCTTCCAATCCATGTGCATGGAATATTTTTCCATTTCTTTATGTCCTCCTCGATTTCTTTCAATAGTGTCTTATAGTTTTCATTGTATAGGTCTTTGACCTCCTTGGTTAAATTTATTCCCAGATATTTTATTCTCTTTGTTGCAATTGTAAATGGGATTGTCTTTTTGAGTTCTCTTTCTGTTTTTTCATCGTTAGTGTATAGAAATGCAATTGATTTTTGTAAGTTGATTTTATACCCTGCCACTTTACTGTAGTTGTTGATTGTTTCTAGTAGCTTTCCAATGGAATTTTTGGGGTTTTCTATGTATAGGATCATGTCGTCTGCAAATAGTGAGAGTTTCACTTCTTCATTGCCTATTTGGAGTCCTTTTATTCCTTTTTCTTGCCTAATTGCTCTGGCCAGCACTTCCAGTACTATGTTGAATAAGAGCGGTGAGAGTGGGCACCCTTGTCTTGTTCCTGTCCTCAAAGGAATGGCTTTCAGTTTTTCCCCGTTGAGTAGGATGTTTGCTGTAGGTTTGTCATATATGGCCCTTATTATGTTGAGGTACTTTCCTTCTATACCCATTTTGTTGAGAGTTTTTATCATAAATGGATGCTGGATCTTGTCGAATGCCTTCTCTGCATCGATTGAGATGATCATGTGGTTTCTATTCTTCATTTTGTTAATGTGGTGTATCACGTTGATTGATTTGCGGATGTTGAACCATCCCTGTGTCCCTGGTATAAATCCCACTTGATCGTGGTGTATGATCTTTTTGATGTATTGCTGTATTCGGTTTGCCAATATTTTGTTGAGGATTTTTGCGTCTATGTTCATCAGTGATATTGGCCTGTAGTTTTCCTTCTTTGTATTGTCCTTGTCTGGCTTTGGTATCAGCATGATGTCTGCCTCATAGAATGTGTTGGGAAGTATTCCATCTTCCTCTATTTTTTGGACTAGTTTGAGAAGGATAGGTGCTAAATCTTCTTTGAACGTTTGATAAAATTCTCCAGGGAAGCCATCTGGTCCTGGGCTTTTATTTTTTGGGAGGTTTTTGATTACTGTTTCAATCTCTTTACTTGTGATTGGTCTGTTCAGATTCTCTATTTCTTCTTGATTCAGTTTTGGGAGGTTGTACGCATCCAAGAATTTGTCCATTTCCTCTAGGTTGTCCAATTTGTTGGCGTAAAGTTTTTCATAGTATTCCCTAATAATCCCTTGTATTTCTGTGGTGTCTGTTGTAATTTCTCCTCTTTCATTTCTAATTTTATTTATTTGAGTCTTCTCCCTTTTTTTCTTAGTGAGTCTGGCTAAGGGTTTGTCAATTTTATTTATCTTCTCAAAGAACCAGCTCTTTGTTTCATTGATCCTTTCTACTGTTTTTTTGGTTTCAATTTCATTTATTTCTGCTCTGATTTTTATTATTTCCCTCCTTCTGCTGATTCGGGGCTTTGTCTGTTCTGCTTTTTCCAACTCTGTTAGGTGCAATTTAAGGTTATTTATTTGGGATTTTTCTTGTTTGTTAAGGTGAGCTTGTATTGCTATGAATTTCCCTCTCAGGACTGCTTTTGCTGCATCCCATATGAGTTGGTATGGTGTATTTTCCTTTTCATTTGTCTCCAGATAGCTTTTGATTTCTCCTTTAATTTCATCAACGACCCATTGGTTGTTCAGTAGCATGTTGTTTAGTCTCCACATCTTTGTCCCTTTCCTAGTTTTTTCCTTGCAGTTGATTTCTAGTTTCACAGCATTATGATCAGAAAAGATGCTTGTAATGATTTCAATCTTCTTAAATTTATAGAGGTTTGCCTTGTTTCCTAATATATGGTCTATCCTTGAGAATGTTCCATGAGCACTTGAGAAGAATGTGCACTCTGCTTTTTTTGGGTGGAGTGCTCTGTATATATCTATTAAATCCATTGCGTCTAGTTTTTCATTTAAGTCCAGTATTTCCTTATTGACTTTTTGTCTGCATGATCTATCTATTGATGTAAGGGGGGTATTAAGATCCCCTACTATTATTGTGTTATTGTTAATATCTCCTTTAAGGTTTTTTAGCAGTTGTTTTATGTACTTTGGTGCTCCTGTGTTGGGTGCATAGATATTTATAAGTGTTATGTCTTCTTGGTGAAGTATCCCTTTTATCATTATATATTGCCCTTCTTTGTCTCTCATTACCTTTTTTATCTTGAAGTCTACTTTGTCTGATATAAGTATGGCTACTCCTGCTTTCTTTTGTTTGCCATTAGCTTGGAGTATTGTTTTCCATCCTTTTATTTTGAGTCTGTGTTTGTCTTTAGAGCTGAGATGTGTTTCCTGGAGGCAGCAGATTGTTGGATCTTGGTTTTTAATCCATCCTGCCACTCTGTGTCTTTTGATTGGAGAATTCAATCCATTTACATTTAGAGTGATTATTGATATATGAGGGTTTCATGTTGCTATTTTATTGTTCATCTTCTGGTTCT
The DNA here is from genome assembly GCA_031878705.1 of Tapirus indicus. NCBI lineage: Eukaryota > Metazoa > Chordata > Mammalia > Perissodactyla > Tapiridae > Tapirus > Tapirus indicus. The sequence goes on from CM062922.1 coordinate 85,658,633, forward strand.
TTTGCATTTCCTTCGTTTCTTGTCCCTTGTGTTTCGGACTGCAAATTCAATTTGGTATTTCTGCATGTTCATTCTCTTGGTTTTCTCTTTATTTGTCATGTGTGGTTCTCTTCTGGTTGTTTGTTTAGTGGTTACCGTGCGGTTTATATAAGCGATCTCCTGGATAAGAAAGTACATTTTCAGATGCCTCCTTTTTCCTGAGGCTGGGTCAGTTCAATCCCTTACCTCTTCCCCTCCTTATTTGTTATCTCTTTATTCCAGATTGTGTCATGAATGTGTGTTTCCAGTGATGAGCTTGAATTAATTTTTGATGTTTTCCAACTGTATTTTGTTCTGGTTTAGTCTCCTTGCTTTTCTCCTTGCTGAAATCTTTGTATCCCCTTTCTCATTTGTTTTTTTTCAGGCCTAAGGGCCTTCTTGAGCATTTCTTGTAGTGGGGGTCTTGTGGTGATGAACTCTCTTAGCTTTTGTTTATCAGGGAGAGTTATTATTTCTCCATCGTATTTGAAGGATATTTTTGCTGGATAAAGTATTCTCGGCTGAAGGTTTTTGTCTTTCATGATTTTGAATATATCATTCTAGTCTCTCCTAGCCTGTAGAGTTTCTGTCGAGAAATCAGCTGAGAGCCTGATGGGGTTTCCTTTGTATGTTATTTTGTTTTTTTGTTTAGCTGCCTTCAATATTATTTCCTTGTCACGGGTATTCTTCAAGTTTGCTAATATGTGGCGAGATGATTTTTTATTCCTGTTTATATATTTAGGTGATCTATTGATTTCATTCACTGTTATTTCCCTCTCGTTCCCTAGGTTGGGGAAGTTCTCAGCTATTATTTCTTTGAACAAACTCTCTGCTCCTTTTTCTCTTTCTTCTCCTTCTGGAATACCTATTATCCTTATGTTGCTTTTCCTCATTGAGTCTGATATTTCTCGAAGAATTTCTTCATTTCTTTTTAATCTTAGCTCTCTCTCCTCCTCTACCAGGAGCATTTCTGCGTGGCTATCCTCAATAGTGCTAATTTGTTCCTCCATATTGTCAGTTCTGCTCTTTAAAGACTCCATTCTTTCCACTATCTCGTTCATTTTGTTTTTCATCTCCAATAATTCTGATTGGTTTTTCTTTAGGGTTTCAATCTCTTTTGTGACATAATCCCTGAATTCGTTGATTTGTTTCTGTGTGTTCTCTTGTATTTCGTTGAGCTTGTTTATGATAGCTATTTTGAATTCTCTCTCATTCAGGTTATCAAATTCTGTGCCTTCAGGGTTGGTTTCTGGGTGTTTGTCATTTTCCTTTTGGTCTGTAGCCCTGACATATTTTTGCAAGGATCCGACGGGGACGGCTTTATTTTTACCCGTCACGATTAAAGTTAGTCCTGCAGTCTCCCCCTGCTGCCACTAGATGGAGATCGCGAGCGGTTTGCTCTGAGGCGGCTGCAGCCCCCAGAGGGATTATGCTGAAACGCCGGGTGTGTGGGGGGAGGGGTCCTCTCTTTCTCCTGCTTGACCCGGGGGTTTCCTTTCTGGCTCTCTTAGGGTGTTTGCTACACCCCCTAAACAGTCCGTCGTCGCTTCCCCGTGGGGATCTCGCGACAGTCTGTGAGAGCACCTGGATGGCGCTAGTTTTCCCCGCTGTGGGCCGCCCCTCCCCCCTCTGTCCGCGAACCGCGCTGTTTTTGCCGATCGATTGGGGAGGGGGAGTACAACCTCCTACCTCTCCTCCCGTTCTCCTGGGCTTCCCGCGCCTCCACCGTCCGATGTATGGTAGCAGGGGTTTCTCAGAAGTCCTTCGTAGTGTTTGATTGAGCTCTGTTGGAATGTGAATGATGTTTTCGTTGTGTCGTAGGGGGCAGAGATTCAAAGAGGGAATCTCACTCCGCCATGATGCTGACGTCACTCTGTGTGATGTGATATCTTATTGTGGTTTTATTTGCATTTGCCTGATTGGTGATGTTGTATACCTGTTCATGTACCTGTTGGCTATTTGTATATCTTCTTTGGAAAAATGTCTATTCAGTTTCTCTGCCCATTTGTAATTAGATTTTTTTTTGTGCTATTGAGTTACATGAGTTCTTTATATATTTTACGTATTAACCACTTATCAGATACATGACTTGCAAGTATTTTCTCCCATTCATTAGGTTGCCTTTTCATTTTGTTGATGGTTTCCTTTGCTGTACAGAAGTTTTTTAGTTTGATGTAGCCCACTTAGTTTTGTTTTTGTTGCCTTTGCTTTGGTGTCAATCAAAAAAATCATTGCCAAGACTGATGTCAAGGAGCTTTTTCCCTACATTTTCTTCTAGGAGTTTATGGCTTCAGGTCTTATGTTCAAGTCTTTCATCCATTTTTAATTGATTTTTGTGTATGGTGTAAGATAGTCGTCCAGCTTCATTCTTTTGCATGTGATTTTCCAGTTTTCCAACACAGTTTATTGAAGAAACTGTCGTTTCCCTATTGTATATTCTTGGCTCCTTTGTTGAAAATCAATTGACCATGTATGTGGGGGTTTATTTCTGGGCTCTGTATTCTGTTCCATTGTTCTATCTGTCTGTTTTTATGCCAATACCATACTGTTCTGATTACCATAGATTTGTAATATAGTTTAAAATCAGGAAGTGTGATGCCTCCAGCTTTGTTCTTTTTTCTCAAGATTGCTTTGGCTATTCAGAGTCTTTTGTGGTTCCATACACATTTTTGGATTGTTTTTTCTATTTCTGTGAAAAATGCCCTTGGAATTTTGACAGGAATTGCATTGAATTTGTAGATAGCTTTGGGTAGTATGGATATTTTGACAATATTGATTCTTCCAATCCATGAGCATGAAATACCTTTCCATTTATTTATGTCATCTTCAATTTCTTTCACCAATGTCTTATAGTTTTCAGTTTACAGATCTTCCACCTCCTTGGTTAAATTTATTCCTAGGAATTGTATTCATTTCGATGCAATTGTAAATGGGATTGTTTTCTTAATTTCTCTTTCTGATAGTTTGCTGTTAGTGTATAGAAATGCAACTGATTTTTGCATATTGATTTTATAGCCTGCATCTTTGCTGAATTCATTGTTATTTCTAACAGTTTTCGGTGAAATCTTTAAGGTTTTCTATATATAAGACCATGTCATCAGCAAACAAAGACAGTTTTACTTCTCTCTTTCTGATTTGGATGCCTTTTATTTCTTTTTCTTGCCTAATTGCTCTGGCTAGAACTTCCATTTCTATGTTGAATAGGAGTGATGAGAGTGGACATCCTTGTCTTGTTCCTAATCTTAGAAGGAAAGCTTTCTGTTTTTCACCATTGAGAATGTTGTTAGCTATGATCTTGTCATATATGACCTTTATTATGTTGAGGTACATGCCCTTTATACCCACTCTGTTGAGAGTTTTTGTCATGAAAGAATGTTGAATTTTGTCAAATGCTTTTTCTGTATCTATTGAGATGATTATATGATTTTTATCTTTCATTTTGTTAGTGTGTTGTATCACGTTGGTTGATTTATGGATGTTGAACCATTCTTGCATCCCTGCAATAAATCCCACTTGACCATGGTGTATGATCCTTTTAATGTATTGTTGAATTCAGTTTGATAATTTGTTGAGGATTTTTGCATCTATGTTTGTCAGGGATATTGGCCTGTAACTTATTTTTCTTGTAGTGACTTTGCCTGGTCTGATTTTGGTGTCAGGGTAATGCTGGCCTCATAAAATAAATTTGGAAATGTTCCCTCCTCTATTTTTTGGAAGAGTTTGAGAAGGATTGGTATTAATTTTTCTTTAAATGTTTGGTAGAATTCACCCGTGAAGTCATTTGGTCCTGGTCTCTTCTTTGTTGGGAGGTTTTGACTACTGATTCATTCTCCTTACTAGTAAATGGTCTGTTCAGATTTTCTATTTCTTCATGATTCAGTCTTGGCAGGCTGTATGTTTCCAGGAATCTATCCAGTTCTTATAGGTTGTCTAATATGTTGGTGTATAATTGTTTATACTAGTCTCTTATGATCCTTTGTGTGGTTCAGTTGTAATATCTCCTCTTTCATTTCTAATATTATTTATTTGAATCCTCTCGCTTTTTTTCTTGGTAACTCTAGCTAAAGTTTTGTTTATTTTTTCAAAAAACCAGCACTTAGTATCATTGATCTTTTCTATTGTCTTTTAGTTCTATTTCTTTTATTTCTGCTCTGATCTCTAATATGTCCTTCCTTCTACTAACTTTGGGCTTAGTTTGTTCTTCTTTTTTCAAGTTCCTTCCAGTGTAAAGTTAGGTTGTTTATTTGAGACCTTTCTTTTTTCTTAATGTAGGCATTTATTGCTATGAACTTCCCTCTTAGAACTGCTTTTGTTGCATCCCTTAGGTTTTGGTATGTTACATTTCCATTTTCATTTTCTCAAGGTGTTTTTTTTTTTTTTCAGTGAGGAAGACTGGCCCTGAGCTAACATCTGTTGGCCAGTCTTCCTCTATTTTGTATGTGGGACGTCACCACAGAATGGCTTGACAAGTGGTGCGTCATTCCAAACCCAGGATCCAAACCTGTGAACCCTGGGCCACTGAAGTGAAGCACATGAACTTAACCACTATGCCACCCAGGTTGGCCCCTCAAGATATTTTTTAATTCCTCTTTTGATTTCTTCTTTGACCCATTGGTTGTTCACTAGCATGTTTGTTAATCTCTGCATATTTGTGATTTTCCCAGTTTTCTTCTTGTTTGATTTCCAGTTTTACTGTGGTCAGAAAAGATGCTTGATATGATTTCAATCTTCTTAAAATTTATTAAGACTTGTTTTGTGGCTTCATATATGATCTATCCCAGAGAATGTTCCATGTGTGCTTGAGAAGAATGTGTATTCTGCTGCTGTTGAATGGAATGTTCTGTAAGTGTCTGTTAAGTCCATCTGGTCTAATGTGTAGTTTAGGTCCAATTTTTTAAATTGATTTTCTGTCTGGATGATTTATCCATTGTTGAAAGTGGGATATTGAAATCTCCTACTGTTATTGGATTACTGTCCATTTCTCCCTTCAGATCTGTTAATGTTTGCTTTATATATTGAGGCACTCCTATGTTGGGTGCATAAGTATTTGCAAATATTATATCTTCTTGTTAGTTGACCTCTTTATCATTATATAATGACCTTTTTTTGTCTCTTATTATGGTCTTTGTCTTAACATCTATTTTGTCTGATATAAGTATGGCTACCTCAGCTTTCCTTTGAGTTCCATTTGCATGGAATATCTTCTTCCATCCCTTCACTTTCAGTCTCTGTGCATCCTAAAGATGAAGTGATTCTCTTATAGGCAGCATATAGTTGAGTCTCATTTTGTTATCCATTCAGCCACTCTATGTCTTTTGAATTTAGAATTTAGTCTATTTACGTTTAAAGTAGTTATTGATATGTATGGACTTCTACTGCCATTTTGTTAGTTGTTTTCTGGCTATTTTGTAATTCCTTTGTTTCTTCTTCTCTTGCTCTCCTTCTTTGTGATTGGAAGATTTTCTGTAGTGGTATGCTTAGATTTGTTTCTCTTTATATTTTGTTTAACTACTATAGGTTTTTGCTTTGTGGTTACCATGAGGCTTATATAAAACATCTTATAGTTATAACGGTCTATTTTAGGCTAACATCTTAACCTCAAATGCACACTAAAGCTCTATATTTTTACTTCCTTACCCCATTTTATGTTTTTGATGTCACAATTTACATCTTTTTACCTTGTATATCCATTAACAAATTATTTTAGTCATAGTTATTTTTTAATATTTTGTCTTTTAACCTTCACACTAAATTTATCGGTGTTTTACCCCCCTCATTACAACATTAGAGTATTCTAAATTTAATTATATAGTCACCTTTACCAGTAAGATTTATACTTTCATACTTTTTCTTGTTACTAATTAGCATTTTTTCATTTCAGCTTGAAGAAATCCCTTTAATATTTCTTGTAGGGCTGGTCTGGTGGTGATGAACTCCTTCAGCTTTGCTTGTCTGGAAATATCTTTATCTCTCTTTCAATTCTAAAGAACAACTTTTCTGGGTAGAGTATTACTGGCTGGCAGTTTTTTGTTTCAGCACTTTGAATATATTGTGCCACTCCCTTCTGGCCTGCAAAGTTTCTGCTGAAAAATCTGCTGATAGACTTATGGGGGTTCGCTGGTATGTAACAAGTTGTTTTTCTCTTGCTGCTTTTAAGATTCTTTCTTAGTCTTTAACTTTTGACAACTTCAGTATGTGTCTTGGTGTGGGTCTCTTTAGATTCTTCTTATTTGGAACTCTATGAGCTTCCTGGATCTAGATGTTGTTTTTTTCCCACAGGTTAGGGAAATTTTCAGCCATTGTTTTTTCAAATAAGTTTTCTGCCCCTTTCTCTCTCTCTCTTCTCCTTCTGGGACCCCTGTAGTGTATATACACTTGATGATGTCCACTTGATGATGTCGTGTAAGTCCCTTAAGCTATCTTCACTCTTTTCATTCTTTTTTCTTTTTGTTCCTCTGTTTGAATGAATTCCACTGTCCTGTCTTTGAGTGTGCTGATCCTTTTTTCCACTTGATCTAATCTGCTGTTGAACTCTTCTACTGAATATTTCACTTCATACAACAAATACAATAAATATTTCTGTTTGGCACTTTTCTATATATTCTATCTCTTTGTTGAAATTCTCATTTTGTTCATGGATTATTCTCCTGACCTTGGTAAGCATCTTTATGACCATTATTTTGAACTCTCTATTTTGTAAAGTACTTATCCCTATTTCATTAATGCCTGTTTCTGAAATTTTATCATTTTCTTTTGTTTGGAATATATTCCTTTATTTCTTCATTTTTCTTGACTCTCTGTTGGTTTCTGTACATTAGACAACACAGTTGCCTCTCTAGTCTTGATGGAGTGGTCTTGTGTAAGGGATGAACCTTATTCAGCTCAGCCTGAGCTCCTGGTTGTCTCTCAAACCTTTGTGATTGTCCAAGCCTCCTTCTTTGCTCTTAGTGGCTCCCTGTAGTTGAGGATGTGCCAAGATGTGTTTCCATGTGGGCATTTTCTCATTTGCCAATGTGTAGGAGTTTCACTTGGCTTGTTTCTAGAATTCTTTCAGAGGGAATTGCTCCATGTGAAGCTGTAGATTCGGAGTGTCAATGGGAGGAGGTGAGTTCAACTATGTCACCATCTTGGACTGGAACCCTCTCAAGATCCTGCTCTCATCCCAGTTCTTCCATGAAAGCCTTCCCTGAATCTGCCAGCCTGCAGTAGCAAAGTCTTGGTCCTCAAAAGTAGCTTGTGCATCAGGCATCTTTGGTATCATTTCATTGTGCTGGGCATACTGCTATACAAAGTAAGGTGTTTAAGAAATATTTTCCCTTTCAGCAGAGGCATGGCCCAGTGAGGCGCTTCAGTGCCCGTAAAGGTCTTTAAATGGCGACTTGCCATACAAGGAGCCCTTGGCAAAAAGTTTCTGACTCTAAATTAGGCAAAGGTGAATTATAATCAAGGTCTGGGAACAAGATTAAGAATTACACGTGACAATTGGGCGAGGGGGAGAATTAGTAAATTATACAATTATTTAATTACTTAGGAGATTTTCTTTAAAGTTTGTTCCCTAGGGTATTGCTAAAGAAAAAAATTATTCAATGACACTTGTTAAAGATGGTAAGGCAGACTTTATTCAGATCCACTGCAATAAGTATAGGGAGTACTGCAATGGAATTTTAGAGTAGGGGAGAAAGATTGGGCTCAGCTCCAAATACACCATGGGCAATGGGCATTTATAGCCAAGGAGCAGAGTGGGGGTCAGTGGATGGAAAATTACTAAGAGGAAACATCATGGGTAAGGGGGATTCTGGCTAAACCAACCTAACAGGATTCCTGCTGAAGTGATCAGACATCACCTGGGGATGGTGGAGGATGAGGAACCAGATGATATCAAGGGTGATCAGATATCAAGGGTGGGGGTTCTGGTTAAACTGACTTAGAGGGGTTCTTGCTAAAACTAAATTTTATAAGGAAGTGTACAGATGGGCCTAGGAGCCTGACTAAAGTTTGGTCAAGCAAAGACTCTTTTGTCAGTTACCGTTTTTAAATTACATTTAGTTTATGCTAGTCAAGTTGATATGTTTGAAGCTTTAGGTATGCATTTTCTTTGGTTTGTTTTTAAACGGAGGGAAAGCATACTTAGTTTTATCTTAAGGAAATTATATCGCCTTATTAAATCTGATAGGAGGCTCTTTCTGGCATGGAAAAGACCTTTAGTGCCACCTGGTGGCCATATTCTCTTACTGCAACACACCCAAGAGCAGCCCTAGAGGACAGTCGGCGTTTGAACTTCACCAAATCCAGAGGACACTAGGCTGTCATGACATTAACAGCCACTGTGTCCTCTCCCCCACTCCCTCTCTCTCAAGGCTTGAGGTTGAGCATTAGCAGCTGGCTAAGGGAGGCAGAGCAGGGAAAATGGTGAGGTCAGTGTCCTCCACCCTGGTACTGTGGGTTTCCAAGCCTGAAGTGAAAAGCCAGAGAGGGAAGTTTTGCCATGAGCGGATCGCCGATGATTACATTGCACTAGCCAAGACAAAGGGTCTCTTTGTTTCATGGCTAAGAACAGCTAGAAAATCCATGGTATTGCTCAGCTCTCATCCAAAGGGCAGGGAAAACACAAATCCAGATAGTGGAGTTGAAACGACAAAGAAAAAAGAAAAAATTGTGCTTTTTACTTGCATCCTGTGGCACGCAGCTCATTCAGGAAACATGTTTCAAACGCACAGATGTATCATGAGGAAAAAATCAGGGGGAAGGGAAGCACAGCAACACTGCCAAAAAATAGGCAAACCGCATTGCATTTGGATCGCAGCTTCTCATCGTACGTGTGAACACACTGGGGTCAAAGATCAGGGGAGCCGTGAGTCCAGGTCGAGTTATCAGTACAGTCAGCTCCAGGGTTCATAGTAAATCTATTTTTAAAAAATCTTAAAAAATCCTTAAGCCCATTATAGTAGGGAGGTGAGTGGGCTCTAGTCCTGGCCCTGAGCCAACCAGGGCAAGAAGACCTGTTTCCTTTTCTTCTCTCTTCCTCCCCTCACAGGTCTTCCACAGGCTGCAAGGCAGGTGGAAGCTGGTTCAGTCAGTGCTTCTCCCCCAGCCTTCACCCTCCTCTCTTTTCTGTGAACCCTCTGTCTTCTGCCTCCATGACCTCCAATACTGCCTAACCTTTGAATACCGCCTGGCATTCAGCCCAGGCTTTCTCACCCACTAACTCCGTGAATCTTTCCCACCTCCCAGAGGGGCATTCATAGCTCTGTTTGCAGGGGAGGGTCCTGAGAGCAGGGCTGCCTTGCCCCAGGCCATCACACACCTGTAAGTGGCCGGGCTTGAGTGGGGCCTGGGTCTTTGACTTCAAGTCCAGGCCTCTTTCCGTTATATTTGCTGCCCTAGCATCTCCGCCTTCAATTTCTGGCTTCCCTTTTTGGACTATGACGACGTTTTTGACTTTTTTTTAGTGTGAAAATTTTCAAGACGCCCACGAGTGGAAAATGCACTCCCCCCAGCCAAATCAAACTTCACCAGATTCCTTACAGCTGTGTGCGTTGAAATGACTAATGAAAGAGCCCTCTGCTGCCGGTGGAACTTTCACACAGGGCACTGTTGCTGCCGCTCATCAGGACACGACCCTGCGTATTTACATACTGGATGTCACCCCAAAAGCCCCCGACCAGGGGATTTCCGGGATGTAAGAAGAACGCTGTCTGGGCCTTGGAACGTGCACCGTTTGAGCGCCAGTCCTAACGCACGCAGACGTACCGTTTCAGACCCCACCCTCCCTCGTCGAGGGCTCCTCTCCTGGGAAGATGTCCGGATTCAGCCGTAGATCCGTTGGTGCCAGCTCTGGATTGAGGTGGTGGGAAGACCTAGATGAGGAAGTCAAGCTCCCGCTTGCCTGGAGCTCGGTCCCTGATCAAGACAATGGACACAAACGCTGGGTAATTTCAGTCCCTAGCGTAGGTCTGAAGGAGGCGTTCTGGGAGCCCAGAAAAGGGGCCTCTCACTTAGAGTGGTCAGGGAAGATTTCCTGGAGTTGGTAATGACTGGGCTGAGTCTTCAACATTTTTTTTAAAGTCCTTTTTTTGAAAAAACATCTAGTTACAAGGATGATCTATTTCATTGCAGATAATTTGATCTTTATAGAAATATGTTGTTTGAGAAAAAATTCAGGGAGTGAAGAGGAAGCAACAAAAATTAGGAGGATTTCTACTCAATTGGAGATTGTGGCTTTCTTCCTGAAAAGGGAGTTGTGTGTGTGTAAGGGGATGGAGTAGTGCCAACAAGAGGGAGGTGAAGAGTTGAGACCTTGTCCCTGTGGCCAGAACCTCCTTGCGGTAACACCAGCGTGGGTGAGAAATCAGTCAGCCAGGTACTGGGCACCCACCCCTATGTGACTCTGGTTTTTCTGACTTGATTTTTTAGTTTTAGCTATTGCTGTCTGACAACTTCAGAGTCTCACCTCTGCCCACTTCTTCAAGTGGTTTATCAAGGTATTTTCCTAAAAGAAATTGATCTCTCCTTAAAGAGAATGATGAGACCAGGTTTAAGATGTTAACAGTATTTAACCTGCTACAATGCCGATAACAGCTCACCTTTATTGAGGACTTTCTTTGCTCCAGGTATGTGCTGAGCTTGATTACCTCACATTAATTCTCATAGCAACCTTAGGAAATACGTGTTTTATTATTCCCATTTTACAGATGAGGCAACTAAGGTTATTACTTGCTCAAGCCACATAACTAATAGTTGGCAGGGCCTGGCCTTTAATCCAGTCTCTCAAACTCCTAAGTCTATGCTCATGATATCCTGTGACATTATTTCTCAGACATATTTGGCTACAGAAGTGTTTTTCCATTGCACGCCCCTCATCTCTCGGCACTATCGTTACCATTCCATGGATCACAGTTTGGGAAATGCTCCCTGAGGAAAATATTTCACCCTGTCTGTAAAATAGAGATAGAGCACAATCTCAGTGTTGTGATGATTAAAGGATGTTTCAGAGAAGGGGTGCTGAGGATACCTTCCACCAGGGATGTGTGTATTTTAAAAATGACAGTTGTAATGTTCTCGATGAAATGAAGCAGTGTTTTGGCAGGGATGACAGTGAAAATGATGGTTACTAGGCCTGGAGACCCTCGGGCCCTGAGGGGCAGGGCCCTGCACGCTGGCGCCCCCCACCCCGGTGGTCTCTTTGGTCCCCTCCCCCCCGTGCCCTCCCGTTCTCTCCTGTTCCCCTGCGGTACTTGTGTTCCTTCAGTTACCTCCACCGGTGCTGGGGCCTCGTTCTGAAGCGCGCTGCTGCCCTCTCAGGTCAGCCCCAGAACTCCTCCTCTGCAAATCTGACTGTGTCCTGAGCTCCAGCTGTAGGCCAGGCCCCTGATACAAACTGGTCACACCACCCACAGCCCTGCTGCGGCCACCCACCTGACGACCAGGCCTACATCTGCCTGGAGAACCATGCAGCCACTTCCCCTCCGCCCACCATGTCCCAGCGACAGACCACTGCCTTTGGAGATAATGACCAACCTAGAAGATGCCTGGATTGGCTACACCTCCCTGGACTATGAATTGGACAGCTCACCAGCCCCTCAAGGGGCTAATCTTTCAGACTGGTTAATTCCCTACCCGCTCCCGGGATCCCTCCTGCCCATCACAGTGCTCCAGGCAGTGTGCCTGGCAGCCAAATCATGACATTCCTTTTCCCCTAGGCACCAGTTTTACACAGCTGTTGTTTTTCTTTCAAAATTTTAGCAGTCCTGCAGATGTGTGCCTTTGGATAAAGCATACTAAAAACAAAAAAAACAAAAACAGACACTCAGCCACCTCCTTAATTCTACCTGTAAAAAGCATTTGCATTCTTTTCAATAAATATCAAACACTGCTGAAAAAGGAAAACAAATTCCTTTTACACAGTTCTTTCCTTGCACCTGTGAGGGAGCCGTTGTTCCTCATTTCACACATGGTGAGACTGAGGATCAGAGAGGTCCAACCTCAGACAACAAAAGGTAGCCAAGCCAGGGCTAGAACAGTCATCCTGTGTCTGTCCCTCTGCCAAATGCTGCTCTTGGACCTGGGCCTTCAGGCGGGGCCTTGGGCCCTGGGGACCAACAGGGTTGGGGCCTTTTGCTTCTGGAGTTGCCCAAAGTGACAGCATAAGGTGATTCCAATTGATTTTGACATGTGTGTAGAATCCCTCTGTTTTCTTCCCTTTGCTGTCCTCCCTCCTCTGTGCCAGGGTGGATCCCACCTGCCTCTCTTCATAGGCATCCGGGTGATTTTGGCTTTTCTCTGTAGCTGGTCCATGGGGTTCTTTGCTATCACTCAACCACCCACCCACTCGCTCGCCTCTTGACAAAGTACCAGTTGAGCTACATGCTAAGTGTTGTGGAGATATGTTAAGAGAAATGTGAGATGTGGGTCTTGCCCCTAATAAACTGTTAAAGAAAAATTATTCTGACACTTAAAAATGCGAAGAAGACTTTATTCAAGATTATTGTAATAGGTGAGAGAGATTGAACTTGACTTTTAATACAACAGTGGGGATGTATAGTCAATGAGCAGGGTGAGGGAGTGGATGGAAAATTACTGAGAGGAACCTGGTTAAGTATCAGGGGTGGAGGAAGAGGGCTTGATTGGATGTTGATGGTGGGGGGGATTCTCGATTGACTGACGGGGCAGGATTCTTTGCTAAAACTGGGCTCAGCAGACCTAGGGAGACCTGGTGGAGAAGAGGATTCGAAGGAGCGTGATTAAAGTTTGGTCAAGGAGGGAGTTTTTGTCAGCACTCACAAAGTGGTGTGCGAGTCAGGACCCGACCCTAGGACCCGGAATGATGAGAGTCAGGGATGAGCAGAGTGCCAGCCATGGACACAGCTGGAGCTCGGAGACGTGCCAGTGGGTGTATATAGGCTATTCCAGCTGCTGGCTTCAGGGCTGACCTTTGGATAGTCACACTGGCTTCATCCCGTGTTTGTTCATTTCTTACTACTCTGTGACGTCCACATGCTTTTCGTCTGGTGCTTTGAAAGCTCGCATTTCTAGAATTTGATACTTTCTACCACAAGTGAGACTGGAAAGTACAAAGGCTTTATTTAGACCTTGCACAAGAGTTTTGAACCTCAGATTCCACTTCAGCAATATTGGAACAATATCTGTCATGGACTGAATTGTGTCTCTCAAAACTCATATATTGAAGCCCTAACCCCCTTGTGAATCTATTTGGAGATAGGGCCTCTATGGAGGTAATTAAGGTTAAATGAGGGTGGAGCTCTAATCCAATAGGACTGGAGTCCTTAGAAGAAGAGGAAGAGACACCCAGGTCTCTCTCTTTGTCTTTGCATACACAGAGGAAAGGCCATGTGAGGACACAGCCAGAAGGTGACTGGCTATAAGCCAGGAAGAGAGAATTCACCAGAAACCAGATTTTATGGTACCTTGATCTTGGACTTCTTGCCTCCAGAATTGTGAGAAAATAAATTTCTGTGGTTTAAGCCACCAAGTGTCTGGTGCTTTGTTATGGTAGCCCCAGCAAACTAATAAAATACCATCTTGTGGGTTTATTATGAGAACTAAACATAACACAAGTTGAGGACCTTACAGCAGTCTACACATATTAGTTAGCTTATTCCCCTCCCTCCTGTCATGTGATTTGTGGGGTGGTACTGGGCCTGTTTGCCACCATACATCCTCCTTGTGACTGAATAATGGAATGGTAAATTCATACAGTAGAATCACTCCTTTGGACTCAAGCTTTGTTTCTCCACGTTGCAAGTAACAGAACCTTCACAAACTAGTATAAACTAAAAGGGAATTTTCTGGAAGTATGCTCTTATCAGTTAGGGTTCCTGGTTTCAAGCCATATAAAGTAACTGGTTGAATCAGGCCAAAAAGGAACCATTGAAAGGACGTCGAATCAGGCACGGGATTGTCAGGAAGGCCGGAGACCCAGGTGGGGCCTTGCTGAGCAAAGGGCCTGACATCATGCCATGGAATGGTGCATGAGGACTGTGGGGGCCACGCTACTGGGCATTGGCCGCTGTCGCTTGCTCCTCTGACACCTCGAGTGGTGCTATCTCCTTGGCAGAGCCTACATCACCCATCTGCATTCTAGCTGCAAGGAAGGCTGGGAAACTGAGCATTTGGCATTTTCAGCATTGACAGTGGGAGGTCGCTCTGCCTCCCTCCAAGATTCATAACATGGGAAACTTTCCTAAACAATAGAAGGAGGTTTCAAAATGCCACATGGCCAGAAAGAATGAATAGTTCCCTCACAGATACAGGGGAATCTTATAGAGCTCCAAAATAGGAAGTGTAGCTTCACTCATAGGACCAAGAACCAGGAATTGGGAGCTGGGTTACTCTGTGTGTCTCTCTGTACTCTTTCTCTCTCTCTCCCTGAAGAGTGAGTTTCCCTGATCCACTTGCTCATGGTGAGGGCCACCTCCATCCTGACTGTTGGAAATTAGTTGTCTGTATCCCTAGAACACCTGTTTCCTCATCTTCCAGTTCCCTTTCGAGGGCCCCTCCTCTGTCCATTCTTGGTTGGGTGGGCTCCATCTCCGGCCCTAGGGATAAACCATATGACCCTGGTCCAAGCCAATCATTGTATTCCCCGGCCTCAGTGATTAATCCAGGAGTGGGTGTGTAAACTAAGACAGCCTGGCACTTTAAAAATATTGAACTATAACTTTGATGTTGTAAAGTGTACGAATCTTAAGTGTACTGCTCAATGAATTTTACAATGAATTTTATACACCCATGGGACCACCACTGAGGTGGGGCTGTAGAACATTTCCAGCAGCCCAGAAGCCTCCCTTGCAATCACCCTCTGTCAATACTCCATCCAAAGATAATCACTATTCTGACTTCTGTTACCGTAGAGAGAAGCTTTACCTTTTTTTTGAACTCCATTTAAATGGAATCATACAGTATATAACCTTTGGTGTCTGGCTTTTTTGCTCAACATTCTGTCTGTGAGATTCATCCGTGTCATTTTACATAGTATGGTTCATTCTTTTTCACACCTGATACGGTATTCCATTATATAAATTATACCACAATTTACTTTTCCATTCTGTCATTGATGGACATTTGGGTTGTTTCTGGTTTAGGGCTATTAAATCATGTTGCTATGTACTTTTTTGTATGTATCTTGGTGGATATAAGCACTCACTTCTTTGGGTATATATCAGAGGTGGAATTTCTGGGTCATAGAAAAAAATACATAACTTTCATAGGTATTACCAAATAGTTTTCCCAAGTGATGGGATCTATTTACATATCTACCAGCAATATGTGAGACTTACAATTGCTCTGCATTCTTGCCTATACTAATTGTTGTCAGCCTTATAAATTGTAGCCATTTTGGTTGGGTATCATGGTATCGCATTGTGGTTTTAATTTGTATTTCCATGATGACTAAGGGTGCTGAACACTTTCATATGCTTATTGGCCATTTGGATATCCTGCTTTGTCAAGTGGCTGTTCAAGTGTCCATTTCTAAAAAACATTGGGTTGTTGGTCTTTTTTAAAATTATTTATTCCCAGCAATTCTTTATATATTCTGGATATGAGTCCAGATACAGATATTTGCTTGATACATATATTGCAAATATATTCACCTAGCCCATGGTTTGAATTTTCACTCTCTTAGTGATGTCTTTTTAGGAACATAAGTTCATTTTATTAATCTTTCCTATGCTTAATGCTTTTTAACTTGTTCTGTTTAAGAAGTCGTTGCGTACTCTGAGATCGTGAACCAGTTAGTGACTTTTGAGGGAGGTAGGGGTAAATGGCTCCTTCTTTTTGTTGAATTGGAGGTTGTAAGGAGGTGAGGCTGAGCCAGAAATAGAGGCAGAAGGCAGACAGACTTGCAGGGTGGCCTTGAGGGGTGGGGGCACTGTCAGAACAAGGCCAGTCTGAGTCTCCCACTATGGATGTGGCTGAAATCAAGAGGCAGGCTGAGAGGGTGTGGCGGAGCAACTGATCTCTGAAAATTATTCACTTAACTATTGCTTGATAAAGTATTTACCGAGTGCTTATCCTGCAATATGACATTCTCACGGAGCTCAGTGGGTTTTGGAAATTGTTTAAAAACACTTTCTTATATTCCAGATTAGGAAACCAAGGTGAGGACACGATAAATAATTTGTTTGTCATCATAGCTAGGACAGAGCCACTGCTAAACCAGAACCACAGCTAAAGCCCAGGTCTCCTGAATGGAGCCCTCTCTCCTCCCCTGCCCCTGCCATCAGTCTGGCAAAGAAAGGCCTGAGGGGTGGTGGTCATGAATAACATCCCCTTTGCTCAGGTTTAAAGTAGACTAAGCCTATCTCAGGCGAGCGGAGGTCTTTTCTTCCGTTGACCTTGGGCAAACAGAAAGTGAGATCCCCTCTGGTCTGCAGTGGCAGAGACTTCAGGAAGCCCACACAAGTCAAGAAGCCAAAGAGGACCAGTGTCAGCAGGGGGAAATCAGAGGGACTTCCCCCAAGTCCTTCCTGTCAAAGAAAGAAGCATTAGAGAACTTGGTGAAGGAAAAAACATCTTAAGGACTATTCCAGACTGAGTAAGTGTCTCCCCAGTGGGGCTGCTACCCATCTGGTTTTACCCCAGGACACTGGGCTCCATCCTGCTGTGGTTGGTTCCAAGAATCTGGGATTTAAAGCTGGATGTAGACAGCTTCAAGCAAGTCCTAGGCCAAGGCTCAGTTCCGAGGAGCATCAGGGTCTTCTCACCGGCAGCAGGTGGGGGGTGGTGGACACTTGGATGCCTTTGTATTCACCGATGACCTTCAGGACAGTGTCACGATGAGATGGTGACTCTATGAGGCCTCTTCTGACCTCCTCTGTCCCACCTGTAACTTTAGCCCCGCCGACCGTAAGAACCAGCAGCATGAGGACTCACTTAGACAAGCTCATGAGTGTTAAAGCATCATTAGGGTCTTTATACTGACCACAGTCCTTTACAACAAACATCTTTTGAATGTTCCCTCACATTATTAGAGGAAGGCCACACATTTCAGCAGTGGGTCCTAAAGTCAGATGGTGGACTGGTGCCAGGCTGTATAAGAATCACCTTGTGAGTCTCGGCTTGGGCCTGGGAATCTGTGTGTTTAAAAAGCCCTCCAGGTGATTATGATAAACAGATGATTCTGACACTCATTTTGCTATTTAGAGCTTGGGCTCTGGCAGACCTGGGTTTCAATTCTGTGCCTGCTTTACTACTTAACAATTGTATTTTCTTGAACAAAAATAGCCTCTTGAGCCCTCAGTTTTCTTGTCTGTAAAATGGGGGATAATAGTAATATTTAGCTCACAGTGTTGTTATGCAGGGTGAGTGAGATAATGTGAAGCTTCAGCACGTAAAGCTGAACCACAGGGCATGCCACTCAGTAAGTCAGAGCAATACTCACTATTATTGTTACTATTATGCTGCCTGTATATCTCTTTCACCTCCTCTCTCCATTGTTGTGGCTTCTTTTTATGCTCTGACTACATATCAACATTGCTTAGTTATATAAAACTGCCCAGACTAATTTTACTTAATACAAACAGAGCAAAGTACGTATCATTATTTTGATTTCATAGGGAAAGGAAAGAGTGAAGTAATTTGCCCCAAATCACAGAACTTGTAAGTGCCAGAGCCAAGGTCTAAGCACAGGACTGTGGGATTCTGCAGCCAAAAAGGGCAAAGTTGAGAGAAATGTTATTGCACGGCAGCGGGAGGAGACACCGTGTACTCACGCCCATCTCTCCGCCTTCATATTTTATGTCTTGAGTGTTCGTGTGATTGTAAAGAAGTTCAGTGAATTCATTGGTCCACTTGAAGTTTTACCAGTGTAACCTTTCCCCATTAAGAGGAAGCCAATGGGTGTAAGAGGGCTGGTCTTTAATGCCTGGCTGACCGGGTGAGGCCACTGGTCAGCAGCCCTGGAGCGACCACGTTAGAAACATAGAATCGCTGCCCAAACTCAGTCTGAGCCCGCGTTTTAACAAGGTCGCCAGGTTAAAGTCTGAGAAGCACCAAGAGGAGGCAGGACCATTGTGTGAAGTAAAGAGCCCAACCTAGGGAGCAGGGGTCCACATGCTTGCACAGTCAAGGTATTTTCCTGATTGAGGGAGTTGGAATTTCTAGCTGAAAATTATTCACCCTTGTTGAGGAGGAAAAGGGCTGGCTACTCTTAGACTGGTGTTGGCATTGGAAGTACATCTCTGCTACGTCCATCATACAGGAATAGATGTGCTCCTTCTCATTTTTATCCACATCCTTTGGCACACTGCCAGCAGCATTGTTTAAATGCCAGCACCATGTAGGCTCACTTAGGCAAGCATCATTGCGGTCTTCATGTTGACCAAGTCCCTCTACAGTAAACGTCTGTGAATGTTTTCTTACATTGTTAGAAAAAGGCAGTAAAATGTGGTAGTAAAATTGGATCTTGATATTCATTTACCATTTTGTGTGTGTGTGTGTGTGTGTGTGTGAGGAAGACCAGCCCTGAGCTAACATCTGTTGCCAATCCTCCTCTTTTTGCTGAGGAAGACTGGCCCTGGGCTAACATCTGTGCCCATCTTCCTCTACTTTATATGGGATGCCGCCACAGTACGGCTTGACAAGTGGTGTGTCGGTCCACGCCAGGGATCCGAACCTGCGAACCCCAGGCCATCAGAAGCGGGGCGTGCGAACTTAACTGCTACGCCACTGGGCTGGCCCTTCGTTTACCATTTTTGAATGAGAAAATGACATGGAGAGCAGGTGACTGAGTATATTTTTCAACTGTTCTAGGCCCCAGTGACCTTCCTGTTGAAGCACAAAATTTGAGCTCCACTGTCGGTTAGTTTTACAGCTCACTGTTCATTGGTGAGTGATAGGTAGATATGCAGCTGTAACAAAATTGTCATCATCTAGTGTTTATGGTGGATTGTGCATTTTTTAAGATTAGGGACTATGCCTTTTTAAAATTTATATTTAAATTTTATTGAAGCATAACATGCATATAGAAAAGAGCACAAATCTTAAGTGTACAACGTGAGGGAAAGCGTAAAGCATGTACACCCGTGTACCCAGCACCTACATCAGGAACCGGATAATATTAGAACTCAGAAGCTCCTTACTACTCTCTTCTATTCTCTCCTTCCCCTTTATCCTCTCGCCAGGGTAACCAAAGTCCTTGCTTCTCTTACTATAGGTTAGTTTTGTATGTGGAAGCCGTATTTCTACGTCAGAAGAAAATACTTGATTTAAAAAATATTCTAAATCACTAAAAGCAAATATCCTTCAGGCAATACACAATAGTGCAATTACAAATTCTGTTGTCTTTGGCTGTACCTGTAAAAGTTGGAAGATTGTTAATTTAATTTTGTCTTCTTAATTTGAAATAATTGAAAACTTAAAGAAAACTTGCAGGAATAGTGTAATAACTTTTTTCCTGGATCATTTGAGAGGAAATTGCTGGCACTGATACCCAATCACCCCCCAAATATTTTAGTGTGTAATTCCTCTACACAAGGACATCCTTCTACATAATGATAACCATCAGAATCAGGAAAACACCATTGGTACCTTATTACTATGTAATCTGCAGACACCATTCAAGTTTCACCAACAAGCCCAGGATCACGTGTTGCATTTAGTTGTCATGTCTCTTTAGTCTTTTTCAAAGTAGGTGAGTTCTCAGTCTTTCCGTGACTTCCAGGACCTTCACACCTTATACAATTACAGGGCTGTTATTTTGTGGAATGTACCTCAATTTGAGTTTGTCTGATGTTTCCTCATAATTAGATTTAGGTAATTTTTAAAATCTTTTATTTTTGGCAGGAATATCACAGAAGTGATGGTCTTCTCATTGCCTCCAATAGGTGGTGCACAGTCTCAATTTGTTTTATTAATGGTGATGTTTACTTTGATCACTGGGTTAAGAGTATCTGCCAGGCTTCTTTCTTGTAAAATATTTTCTTTCTCTTTATAATTAGAATTTTGTGGGAGGTTCTTTCAGACTATTTAAGTATCCCATTCTGCATCAAATGTTCACCCATTACTTTTAGCATCCATTGATTATTCTTGTCTGAGTCAATATTATTATTGATGGTTATCAGAGACTGAGTTTCTAATTCAATCTTTCATTCTACATTTATTAGTTGGCATTCTACTGTAAGGAAAAACTTCCTCTTTTTGTTGTTTGTCAATTCATTCATTCATTCATTCGTTCATTCGTTTAAATCAGCATGGACTCATGGATTCCTATTTTATTCATTGGATTCTAATCGGTTATCATCATTATTTATCAAATCTGTTATCATCAAGTTATCTCCAATTTGGCAGTGTCCCTATCATTCTTTGAGCACTTTCTTACTTTCTGGAAAAACAAGATATTCCAAGCTCATCTTGTAATTTTCCTGCCATTTATTCTGAGAGGCCTGGTTCATTTTAGTGGAGAATGGTATTTAGGAATCAAAATGTGGATGCTAGGTATGTTTATCACTATTGAGACATTGCTGCTCCCAGGTCCTCAAGGGATAGAGCCAAGGACACACACCCACAGACCCACACACACCCACACACTCACAACCCTGCACACACACATACACCCACACCCACACATACACCTCTTTACGTCTATATTTGTATCTGTCTGTATATATTGACAAGTGTAAGTCCATACTGATACTGATAATTTTAATCACTAGCACAGAGTCATTCTAGTTTTCTCTCTTTCCATATTCATAACTCCTTTTCCTGACTGAGAGAAAATGCTTCCCTTGATCCACACTGTTCAGGCTCTGACACCCCACACCCGACTGTGCTGATATCCTCCTTGTCCTGCTTTGGCCTCAACACCCCATGCCAGGCTGTTTCTTCTGCTCTCCTAGCCCTCCTGGAGGCCCTCTTCACCCCAAAGTGGCTTTGGAATGGGCCACTGCCACCACTTTGTTTCCTTGCATAGATGTCTGCCTCACCCTACTCAGGCTTCGACAGGCTGCACTAAGCTGTGTGGTCACCCTCCCCATCCACTCCTGCTCTGCTATCCTGCCTTGCATCGTTACCGTCTCCCCAGCCCACAACTAGATCCTCTCCTCACCCTGCTCAGAACCTAATGCCCCTCCACAGGCTGCTGTCACTGTCTCTCCACATGGATATGCTCCTTCATGCCACAGCCCCCACCCCCCAACTCTCCATAATTACCCCTTCAGGACTCCCACACCCTGGAATTCCACCCGTCACCCCCACCTCTCTTGCTCAGCCCTTCAAATAATTTTTGGATGGAACTATTCAGGACAGAAAGCAGGGAGGTAGAGACTGTCACAGGGCCAACTTTTCCATTAGGCACAGGAGACACACTGTCCAGGGCCCATGATACTTTTAGGGCACCACAACGATGTTGTAATTTTAATTTGTTTTAAATTCAGAAGAAACACTGAATATAATAATAATAAATATAATAATGAATCCAGCCTGATTCATCATTTATTTTTGTATCAATGCAAAATAACATTTTTAATATTTTTTTGTGGAGGAAGGGAAAAGTGCCTGGAGCCCATGAAAGTTGTGATGCAGCCCTGCTGTGTCTCAATTAGCTTTCTAGACCCAATTCCTTGTAGAGTTTCTGGAACCTAGTATGTTCCCAGTAAATATTTGTGAAATAAGTGAATGAGTAAGTGACCAAGCATTGGGGCTTATATTTCTTATTTCTCCCATGGCAGACAAGAATAGAGCAGAGTAAATAATATTTGGTGATGGCCGATTTACTAGAGTGAGTGTTTTTTCCCCCCAAGTAGTCAAATCTATCTGTATATTCATCCATTCATTCAAATATTTACTGAGTACCTGCTGTATGCCAAGGCCCTGCCTCCTTTGTGTGTCAGTTTGGGATTGTGGAATGTCTACTTTAGTCTTGGGAGAGCAGAGTGTGTCTATAAGAACAAAGCCCTGAACTAACCAGTCAGTGTGGGGACTGAACTGGTCTCGCTTCCTTAGCAGAGCACTCGAATTCACGGGGCCCACAGGTCAGAAATGTGCTAAAATAATCCTCTAGCTCCAATAATACACATTCTCACTCCATGCAGCCTTTTCTGTACCATTGGGATGAGCTAACTCCATCTTTTCTCAGTATGAGTCACAAAAATACACACATCATCATAACTGGTTTAGTTCCTAGTTCTGTCAGTTGATTTTTAAGCAATAATAAAATCAAACCCAAGGCTTATGCTGAGAACTTGGTTTTATTGATGAGGTACAATGTGAGATGGATGAGATGGTTGGGGCCAGAATTGCTTACCATCTACTATTTTTATTGAGAACTTTATTCCAATCTCACTAATTTAAATGTGTCATAATTCAGACAGTGGATGAAGTTAAATTCTCCTCTGTGCTGACTATGACAGGAACTTGGCAAACAAAATAATAACATAAACATGATTGCATCAGGAATGCTTAATATACTTAAAATAACGTAACACTTTCAAGTTCCTTCGAATATTTTGGCACAAAAGCTTCCATTCAAACTCTTAACTATGTTCTAGGTCAGCAGTTGGCAAACCATGGCCCAAGGGCCAAGCCCAGCCTACTGCCTGTTTTTGTAAGGTCTGTGAACTAAGAATGATTTTTTATATTTTTAAGTGGTTGAAAAAAAATAAAGAGAAGAATAATATTCTGTGAAGATTATATTAAATTCAAGTTTCAACGTCTATAAGTAAAGTTTTATTGGACCCAGTCACACCCATCTGTTTATGTAGTATCTGTGGCTGCCCTCCAATTATGAAGGCAGGGTTGAGTAGTTGCAACAGAGACTGTATGGCCCACAAAGCTGAAAATATTTCCTATCTGAAACCTTACAGAAAAGTTTGTCTTCTCCTGTTCTAGGTTCTTGGGATACATCAGTGAAGAAAACAAAAATCCTTGTGTTGGAGGAGGTCATCCAGAGGACGTGACTGCCGGTTGACCCAATAGCTGGACCTGCAATCAGAGGCCCTTTACCCTCTCCCCTGTCCTCAGCAGGTGTGTTTGGCCCACCGTTCCCATAGCCGGAGCCATTTCAAGGACACAGCCTTAAAAAAGTAATGTGTTGTTGAGACCATCTGTACAGTATATGTGACTCAACCCCATTAGGGCCTCTATATAAACTTTTAAGATCTTGGCGCGTGGGTGCAGAGATCTATTCGTCTTTCAGCCACTCAAGACGAGCCTCGTAAGTAAGTTGTCTTGCTTATTAAAACTGCTACCAATCTGGAGTGGTCTGCCTCTTTCTTTGGTCTCTCCTTGCCCTCTGTGTTTGGGGGCCAGTGTTGAATTACACCCAGGGAACTCCAAGGTTGTGAACCAACACCCTGCCCTCAGGAAACTTACATTTAATAGGAGAAGACAGTAAACAATAAACATAAGTAAATTATATATAGTATGTTAGAATGTGATAAATGTGATGGAAAAAAAAGTAGAGCAGGGTAACGTGGATAGGATTTTTTGGGGGGAGGAGGATGTTACAATTTAAAAGAGTGCAATCAGGGTAGGCCTCATTGAAAAGGTGATATTTCAAAGACTTGAAAGAGGTGAGGAAGTGAGCCATGTGGGTGTCTCGGGAAGAGCATTCTAGGCAGAGGGATAATGGTAGCTCCTCACAGGGTTGTTCTGTAGATTAAACGAGTTAATACATTTAACTAAAACTAGTGCCTGGCACATGGTAAATTCTCAAAAAATAGTTCTTGTTTAGTACCCGCTGGCTGTAGATGCTACTTTCCTCTCTGCAGTGGGCTGCTGTACTGAGTTACTCTTGGTAGGTAATCACTATACCAGAGAGAGGCTCTCCTAAGTACATGAAGTCCTGATATCTTAGCTTTATCTGTCCCAGGATTAGCTCTCACCCCTGGGGCTTAGCTCTCAGGGACAGAACTGTTCCCAGAGAATCATGATCTCAGGAGGTACCATATCTGTGGTCTGCATAATCACAAAATACAGAACCCAGAGTCTGTCATCACACACAGGCAAAGGGACTTGCCCCGCCATCACACAACAAGTCAGCAGCAAAGCTTCAATAGACGTGGGGTCTCTTGATTCCAAGTCTAGTGCTCTCTGTCCTGGTCTGCACTCCATACCCTGTAATATGCCTACTCGTATACATCTTATTTCTTCCAGTAAAATTTCAGGTGTCTTTGTGCAGGGACCGTGTCTTACTCATTTTTGTTTTCTCCTTCAGGCACAAAACAAACAAAAACCCAAAACTGTTGAAAGAATACTCAGTACTTTAACTTGTTTGATGATACCATTTCAAATCTTAATTGCTATGTGTGTAAATCTGTCAGAAAATGCCAAAGTGGAAGTGAATGTCCTTTGCTCCCTGTGCTTGTCTAAAGCCTGGGGAGATAAGTTGTCTTACAAAGTAGGCAGCTCTAGAAAAGATTCCAGACACTCACATTTTCAAACTTCTTTATGTTGCTAAATATCACACGAAGATCCTGGAGCATAAAAATGCATTCGTGAGCTTTGGGCTTTGATGATCTCTACGAGGCCAGCAGTAGTGTCAGGCTGCCAGGTAAGAGACAAAAGATTGGGCAGATGATGCAGGACAAATACTCGGTTATCCTTTGTCTTAGTCCAGGGTGCTTCTCAAAGTGTGGCCTATGGACCAGCAGTATCTGCATCACCTGAAAACTAGTTAGAAATGCAAATTCTCAGGCCTTACCTCTGATTCACTGAAACTGAAACTGGGTGTGGGGCCCAGCAATCTATGTTGGAACAAGCTCTCCAGGTGATTGTGAGACACAGTAAAGTTTGAGAGTCACTGGCCACTCTTCTGTCTTTATGACTTTCCGACCAGGACTCATCCTACTCTGCCAAGTGCCTAAGCTATGTGTTGGGTGAGCAAGGAGCTTTTTTTTGTAGAAGTTGGTGATGACCTTGAGGCAGGAGAAGCTCTTGGGGAAAGTTGAGATTGTATGACCTTTCCAGTTGGCTTAACACATTCCCTCTGACTGATGAAGGTGAGATACACACTGGCATGAAGAATAGCCCAGAGCTTTACGTAGTTAGGTCAGCTGTTGAAATAAAGGGAGGTTTTACATCTTAAAATATTACCTCTGGTTGGGCTTTGGTTGCAGCTAGATACATACACCAGCTGTGCTGTGAAAGGAATAGTGTGGAGTCCCAAAAGTTCTGCTCTGTTTTGAGTAGGCTATTTGGAAAATCCTCTTGCAAAGTGCAGAAGGCCAATTCACGGTAGGTAAAGTGGCTTCTCCAGGGCCCTATAGCAAATCAACCTGTAGGAAGTACAGGTATTAATCATTCCAACCTTGCAGGACTGCCGATGTGGTGCACCTTTGGCTGAGATATGGGAAGAATAACCTAGGAATGCATCTTTGACCTAGGATCAAAGACATTGACAAATTTTACTACCACTTCCCCCCAGTATAAAATTTCTGAACATAAGAAATGAAGCTTAGAATTTGAGACTAATGGTTACAAATACCCTTGTAAAGAAGCCATGGATTTTCAAGACAAGAGTGACAAAGCAAGTTGCAAGTGAACAACAGAGAGCTCTAGCTAGCACAAGCTCTCTACATTGGCCACATTACAAGACAAAAATAAGGATGATCTAATCAGGTCTGACAAGCAGTTGACCACAAAATATGACGTTATCAACATTTTTCAAAAAATAGATTTACTATTAAGGATGAGCCTTGCCCAAATAGTGTACCTTGAAATATAAACTAACAATAGCACGAGGCCAGTTTGATTAGCAAGACCTTTGAAAACAGAAACATGAAATAACCATTCCAGCGATGTTTACAGTCATACAAGCCTCAGGTGAGGATTTTACATTTCACCAAACTCACTGATATGTTTTTCGAAGTCATTTTGAAGTTTCTTGCTTGCAATATCAAAAGACAAAAAGGTATGTACCATTGGGGAAAAGCATATGCTTCCTGTTGAAATATAAATGTCTGGAATAATTCAAAGGAAAAATGGCATAATATTAAATTTCATTCTTTGTCAGGGCATACTACTGGAAAATATTGCTACATATCATATGAAGGAAGAATTATCATGACAAATTACTCAGTATGGGAAGCTTGCTATATAAATTAGATGAAAGTACAGATGTTTCTCACCTCTCAGATAATGGTAAATGCTAGATTTTGTTTCAGTAGTGGCATTTGGGAAGAACTACATTTTTGAATGAATTACTAAAGGAAAGATATACAGATATTAATTGTATATGATTTACTTAAAAACACTGTTCTATAGGAAAATTGTACAATACATAGTTTTTCCCTACTTTTAAACTATCTTCTTTGGATGAGTTCTCAGAAATGCCACTGTCGCCATTTCATCTATTATGCTATCAACTATTTTTTGTGTGTGTGAGGAAGATTTGCCCTGAGCTAACATCTGTTGCCAATCCTCCTCTTTTTGCTGAGGAAGACTGGCCCTGGGCTAACATCCGTGCTCATCTTCCTCTACTTTATATGGGACACCGCCACAGCGTGGCTTATGAGTGGAGCGTTTGCCCATGCCCAGCATCCGAACCCAGGAATCCCTGGCTGCCAAAGTGGAGTGCGCAAACGTTAACCACTACGCCAGCAGACTGGCCCCACACTATAACTTTTCACCAAGGTGTGGAAGAATCGCAGCTGCCCATTGTGAGAACACAAGGACAAATAGTCAAACTTGTGTGCTCTGCTAAGGGGTTTGGACTTTATCCTGGGGGTAGACGGATCAGACTGACGATTTTGGATGGTCATAGTCTAAAGGTGGCAAAGGATCCGGAAGGGGCAAAATAGGAGGCAGGGACAGTAGGGAAGCAGGGAAGATGGGCCAGAGGACAGGTGATGGCTCCCTGAACTAGAGACGTAGCAGATGACACAGAATGTGGCATAAAGGTGACAGAATGTCAGGAATGGGTAAATAATACCCAAGTTTCTGGCAGTATGGTAGGGAGCAAGAACATACGGAATAGATTTTTTGGGAATAGACGCAGCAGGCAGGCTAAGCTTTCAGCAGAATTTTAGTTGCAGAACTCCCTTCCTAACGTTCAGCTCTAGCCTCTTCCCGCTTCCGGGTATCTTCTCATATCCGGTATCCTCCTCAAGCCGGGCATCCTCTCACATCCGGGTATCCTCCCACATCCGCGTGGCCTCCTCCAAGAGCATTAGGAGGTCTGTGCTGTCGTGCGTGTGTCTGGTTGTTGAGCCCCTCTTTCTACACCCAACCTCTAGCCGTGAGACCGCACTCCGGCCTCAGTTCTTCCAGTGTTCCCATCTCTCTCAAGGCGCTTTTTCTCCTCACTCTACCAACCAAACGTTCAGTTCCCTTCAGACTAAAGGAAAGGCATACAGATACTACTAAATAAAATGGCCTGACTGCAGAAAGCAAACTCCAAAATTTATGGGCTTGTGATTCCAGTTCAACTATTGTATTTGGAGTGAAATCCCTTTCTTTAAGCAGTTTTAATGGTAAGTCGTACGTGTTTTTGTGAGACGTTTGTTTATAGTTAAGAAATATGGAGGGTATGGTTATAATTTTTAAATATTATACTAAATATAAGGCTTTGCCTCCTAATTTTGTCCAAAGTCTTTTGTATCCAAATTACCTGATTTAGCAATTATGGTGCCTGATTTAGCAATTGTGAATGGGCTTTTCTTATATTGCTTGTCCAATCTGAGGAAAGCCTGATTTTTTTTGCCTCCTAAAAAACCTTAGAGTAAGTTTCTGGGGAAATATTATTTTCCTACTCAGAGGATTTATCTAAACGTTTTGGCATCGTCTCTCAATAAATATGTGTTCAGTGAGTAATAATGAATTAATAGGCTCTTGGGACTTATGCTAATAATACAAATAATAATTACCAATTGGTGAATGCCAGTGTACTATAATTTTCACCCAGTATTTCTAATCTTAAAAATAGTACTGTAATGCAGATAGTTGCTTGGAGGGTGGGAATGGGGTCTACAAATTATTTATTTTCTTTCCCTTTCTGGGTTCCTTCCTTCAAAGTGATCATAGTAAAACTTGGTTTGGTTGTGCAAGAACAGTACTCTGTTTATTAACATTTGTTCAAATTTGGAAATGCGTTCATGTAAAAATGTTTAATACTTAAGACAATCCTGTGAGATAAACGTCAATCTTCATTTGATAGATGAAGAAATTGAGACACACAGGGTAAACAAATTAACCCCAGGGCTGATACTAGAGCCCAGGCCTTCTGACTCCAAGACTGGCTCTTTTTCTACTGCACTGTGTATATAAGTACTCCATTAATCATTTCTTTCAATACTAAGCGGTGCTTAGGTATGCTAGTTGCTCAGGATTTATTACCTATTCCTTCTACTATGACATCTTAGTAAAGCATTTAAGGTGTTTGCTGCATCCTGTATTCTGTCCTTAAGGATCTGTCAGCATAGGCAGGAACAAAGAAAGTAAACTATTGACCAAATCAACAGGGGTATATAGAATTCTAGGGGCTTTATGAATCTGGTCCATTAAGGAGGCCATGGCTGTAGTATCAGCTGTAGTGGGTTACAATTATGGAAATCTATTTTTATTCTCCAGGTCCCATTGGTCTCTGGTGTTGGCTAACATGGGGATTAAGTGGTGAGACAATAGGCGTTATTTCTCATGCAACTTGATATTGGCTGGGGTGCTACCCTTGTTCTATTTGGCTTGGGAGGAAGAGCTGCCCCAAGGTCTTCTTAGGGTTCTTTCTACAATGATAGCTCTTATACTGTAGGTCAGGGTCAAAGAGGGCATTCTGCCATGATATCTATTCTAATTTTATTCTCTTAAATTGGAGAAATAATGACAGGATATGTGAACTCCCTTGGGACTACTGTGAGGTGACATTGGGTTAGAACTCCATTTATCACCTGACTCCTATAAGCCCCTGCTCAGACTGGTGTATTCTAGAGTGGTATTAAGAGTCCTAAGGAATTAGTATTAGCTTGGGGGTTGTAGCCAACATTCCCCAAAGATTTGGGGGTATTTTTCAGGTAAATGGCTACAGGCCCATTTGGGCAAACTTATGAACTTAAAAGGTCCTGATGCTTGAGCATTCTAGCTTACATAAAGTATTGCTTTGCAAAGTCCTGCTTTTTATTTGTATTTTTGTAATGAAAGTCACTCAAAACTCTCAATTTTGTCCTTGGAGGCTCCATGGTCTATGAGCCAGAGTTAGAGATCTCTGAACATTAGGCTACTGGTTACTATACATATTTCATGGTAATCGCTAGTCATCCTCTGTTTAGGGGTTGGTTTAGACTGTCCAGCTGGGTCACCAAGGTCGTATGGGTTAGACTGAGGAGGAGGAGCTGTCTGGAATGTAGGGAGAGGGAGATGCAACTGTGGCTTTCTGGGGTGGTGGGAGGGGAGGGAGATGAACCAGCTCAAGTTCAAGTATGAACAGGGTCATAGCAGATTTAATCTTGGCCTAAGACCCCCTAAGAGATTTAAGGGGGTGGTTGCAACTCTGGGAATACAGGGCTGAGATGGTATAGGAGAAAATTTTTTTCTTTTTTTCTTTCTGAGGAAGATGGACTATGTTAGTGGGAAAGGCTTAGATGTGTCGAACATCTTGATGGGTTTGTATGTGGTCATTTGGAAGAGGAACCAGACAGAGACCTAATCTGGTGCACACTGGAGAGAGAGAGAGAAACGACACTGAAGATGTGGATACATAAACAGGGATAGAGAAAGAGAGTGCTGCACAGGGGACCTGAGACCAGGGCAAGAATCCTCTGATGGCAAGACTGCCTGGAAGGCTGAGGCTAGAAATGTTGAATATAGATTTTTAACATGTTTGCTGTGGTTGTCTATTCTTTAGTATTCAAAGGAAGAGGAAAACATCACCAGTTCTATAATTTACAGTTTTTCGTAAAAGAAGAATGTTGAAATTAGGTTGATAATAATAATATTGACAAGATATTCTGCTTTTCCACTCTCTCACGAAGTTGGAGAAATACTGTGATTTAGGTTTGAGAAGAGAAATAACTTGGAGGATAAATTTGGTTTTGTCTTTAGGTGACCTAAACCTGAGCAGTAAGGAATAATGAGGACTTCTGTTTCTGACAATATGGTGGACTAGAAGAAAGAAGGGGAAATTCCCAGGGCCAAACTTGAGAGTAAAACGAAAACTTAGAAGGGTTTGTAGGTCTCGGTAACCAATGTGTTTGGGTTTTAATGGCCTCACGAGGACAGGAGACAAGGCCTCAGGTCCACTGGAGATGAAATTGAGATCTCTCTGCATAAAGCAGAGACCTACGGGGGCAACAACAATAGTGAACAGGGTGGACTAGAAAATAGCTACTTTTGGCTGGGCACTGACTGAAAGAAAGTATTTCTCTTTTTTTTTTTTGTGAGGAAGACCAGCCCTTAGCTAACATCCGTCGCCAATCCTCCTCTTTTTGCTGAGGAAGACTGGCCCTGGGCTAACATCGTGCCCATCTTCCTCCACTTTATATGGGACGCCGCCACAGCGTGGCTGACAGGCAGTGCATCGGCGGTCGCCTGGGATC
The DNA here is from genome assembly GCA_031878705.1 of Tapirus indicus. Taxonomy (NCBI): domain Eukaryota; kingdom Metazoa; phylum Chordata; class Mammalia; order Perissodactyla; family Tapiridae; genus Tapirus; species Tapirus indicus. The sequence goes on from CM062922.1 coordinate 85,689,133, forward strand.
CGAACCTGCGAACCCCGGCTGCCAAGCACGGACTAAACCGCTGCGCCACTGGGCGGCCCTGAAAGTATTTCTTGATGAATGGTAATTATAGGACTATTTTCACATGGTTTTGGAGTTCAAATTTATATTGTCCACACACTGTAGTAGCAACCAAACCAGTAAATTACCATGAGAGTGAATCCATGGACACCTGGTAGAAGCAAGTGCAAAAATCTGTCTGGAAGGACATACCCTCAATCCAGGCCCTACAAAACAAACCATAGAATTAATCCCCAGGAACTTCAGATCTTGGAATTGTTCAAGTCTTTAAAATAAATATGCTCAAATGAATAAATAAATCAATGAAGGAATAAAAGACACAGGAGAGAAACAAAACCTTACAGATAGAGGGGATTAGGTATTTGAAAAAAGAATCAAATAGAACTTCTAGGACAATATATAGTAATTGACATTAGAAACTCAATGGAAGGGTTAAATTGCAGATTATATGCAGTTTAAGAGAGATTCCTTAAGTTAGAAATGCAGAAATAAGCAAGAATGCACTAGAGATAGCTAAAGAGGGATTCTTTCTTTGGCTAGATCAATACATCTCTTTGGGTTACATTCTAGTTATGTTGGCTTAGGAGCTGTTACTGCACCTCCAAAGAGAAGAAAATGAGTTAGCTTTCTGATGTATTTAGAACTATCTTATTAGCTCAAAGATAAGGTGATGTTAAAAAAACTAAAGATGGAAATTTTCTTACAGTCATAGACATGAATGGATTTTTCTTACCCTGTCATTGAGGGGTGGGCATCCAAAGAGAAGTGGGTGTCCTTGAATGCTGCAGTAGTATCTGGAAGAAAAAACACGGTGTGTTTCCAAGGATATGTAGAAGGAAGAGTTTGAAAGTGTGATGAAATGACGGTATCTTTACTTTTTTTAATTGCAGAATTCTTAATGTGCATAATATGCTAGCATTTGTAAAAAGGAAAAAAATGTGTGATGCATATACTGATATATGCATGTAACACACAGGGAACTAGTAAGAGGGGTTGCCTCTGGTAAGGGGGACTGGGAATACATAGGTGTGGAGAGAGACTTATTTCTCACTGTATATCAGTAATTCTCAAACTTTTTAGTCTTAGAACTCCTTTAACTCTTAAAAATTGAAGTTACCAAAGAATTTTTGTTTATGTGAGTAATATGTCTATCAATATTTACTGTATTAGAAATTAAAACAGAAATCTTAAAAATTCTTATTTATTAATTTAAAATTAACAATAATAAACCCATTATATATTAACACAAATACCATATTTTTCAATGAGAAAAATCTTATATTTCCTAAAACAAAATTTATTGAGGAGAATGGCATTATTTGACATTTTTTGCAAATCTCTTTAGTATCTGGCTTCATGGAGACAGCTGGATTCTCGTATTTGCTGCTGTATTCAATCTGTTGTGATGTCACACATTATGGAGCCTCTGGGGAATACCACTGTACACTTACGAGAAAATCAGAGTGGAAGAGGCAAACAACGTCTTAGCGTTATTATGAAAATAGTTTTTGTTTCATGGAACTATGAAAAGGATCTCAGGAACTCTGAGAGGTCCTAGGACTACACTTTCAGAATTGCTGCTGTATAAACTCTGTTTGAATTCTATACCATGTGCATGGATCAGCGAGTCAAAACACATGCACATTTACACATATGCAAACATCCATCCATGCATCTGCGTATATAAATGGACACATTTAAAGACTCTCTCTTTCTGGAAAGCAAAAAGAAAGGTAATTGGAAGTTGCTATGAAGCAATTGCACCACAGTTTTGATGTTAATGATACTATCTCCAGCTTAAGAAAGGAGAAGCTAGTATATAGCTAATTATTTTATCTAGTATTTATTGGGTGCTTATTGGCAGTGGGCCAAGAATTTGACATGCTTTATCTAATTTAATCCTTTCCTGAACCTTATGAGGAAGTTACTATTGTTTTCTTCACTTTATGAAAGAAGAAACTGAGACTTACAGGAGTTCAGTCATGTGTCCAAGATCATGCAGCCATTAGAATCTTGGTATGTCCAACTCTAGAGCATATCACTCTCAAAAACTAGAGGCTGAATGGTAGTCTTTTTTTATCCAATTTTTAAAATTGTGGCAAAAATACATAATATAAAATTTACCATCTTAACTGTTTTTATGTGTACAATTCAGTAGTATTAAATACATTCATGATGTTGTGCAACCATCACCACTATCCGTCTTCATAGTTCTTTTATCTTGTAAAACTGAAACTCTGTACCCATTAAACAATAACTCCTCTTTCCACCCTTCCCCCAGTCCCTGGCAACCACCAGTCTACTTTTGTCTCTATGATTTTGATTACTCTAAGTATCCCATATAGGTGGAATTATACAGTATTTACCTTTTTGTGATGGGATTATTTCACACAGCATAATGTCTTCAAGATTCATCCATTTGTAGCATATATCAGAATTTCCTCCCTTTTTAAAGCTGAATAACTTTCCATTGTAGGTATCTACCACATTTTGCTTATCAGTTCATCCATTGATGGACACTTCGGGTGCTTCCACATTTTAGCTATTGTGAACAATTCTGCTATGAACATAGATGTACAAATATCTCTTTGAGACCTTGCTTTCAATTCTTTTTTAAATTTTCAATTCTTGTTTTTGTTCCTTTGGGTGAAATCTGAATAAAGACTTTAGTTAATATTGTTGTACTAATGTTCTTAGTTTTGACAAATGTGCCATGAATATGTTAATAGTGGGGCAAGATGGGTGAAGGGAACTCTCTGTACATCCTTTTCTGTAAATCAAAAATTATTATAAAATAAAGAAATCTTTAAAAGTGTATTAAAAGCTTTTAATACTTAGTGATAAATCTACTTTTAGGAAGATTCTTCTCATGTAATCTAATCCTTACTACTCCAGTATAAGCACATTTTGCTTTTTTTAATCTATCTCCTCTAAGTCATTAAGAACTTTATAGCATTTTTATTTGCCATAAAAAATGTTCTTTCATGACTTAAAATTTGAGAATAGCAAGATCTCTTCGCATATGTTTGCATTTTTAGCGATTCATACTATTTAAACTATCCAAAATTATGGTTCAGTTTTAATCCCTTTATGGCCACTGGGTCCCATATTCTTTGTCAATACTGTCTTATTGGTCACATAGGCACAGCAACTTCACAATCATTATGATTGACTTTATTTTTTTCAACTTTATTGATATATAATTTAGATAGAACATTATGTAAGTTTAGGGTATACAGTGTGTTGATTTGATACATGTATATTTAGCAAAATGATTACCACTCTAGTGTTAGCTAACACCTCCATCACATCATCTAATTACCGTTTCTTTTTTGTGGTGAGAACATTCAAGATTTACTCTCAGCAACTTTCAAATGTATAACACACCCCAGAACTTTTTCATCTTATAATTGGAAGGTTGTTTCTTTTGAACATCTCCCCATTTCACCCACCCTCCAGCCCTTAGTAACCACCATTCTATTCTCTGTTTCTGTAAGTTGATGTTTTTAGATTCCACATATGAAATCATATGGTATTTGTCTTTGTCTGACTTATTTCAGTTAGCATCTGCTGTCAAGGTCCATCCATATTTTTGCAAATGGTAGGATTTCTTTCTTTTTTATGGCTGAATAGCATTCCATTGTATATATACCACATTTTCTTTATCCATTCATCCATTGATGGACACTTAGGTTGTTTCCACATCTTGGATATTGTGAATATTGCTGCAAAAAACATGGGAGTGCAGATCTATTTTTGAGTTAGTGTTTTCATTTCCTTTGGATAAATACCCAGAAGTGGAATTGCTGGGTCTTGTGGTAGTTCTAGTTTTAATTTTTTGGGGAAACTCCATACTGTTTTCCATAGTGGCTGCACCAATTTACATTGCCACCAAGAGTGCACAAGGGTTCCCTTTTCACCACATCCTCACCAGCACTTGTTATCACTTGTCTTTTTGATGATAGCCATTCTGAGAGTTGCAAGGTGATATCTCGTGGTGGTTTTGATTTGCATTTCCCTGATGATTCACGATGTTGAGCACCTGTTCATGTACCTGTTGGCCATTTGTATGTCTCCTTTGAAAAATGTCTATTCAGATCCTCTGCCCATTTTTAAATTGAATTGTGTGGCGTTTTTTTCTATTGAGTTGTCTAATTTCTTTATATATTTTGGATGTTAACCCCTTATTAGATATATGATTTACAAATATTTTCTCCCATCTGGTAGGTTGCCTTTTCATTTCGTTAATGGTTTCCTTTACTATGCAGAAGCTTTTTAGTTTGATGTAGTCCCACTTGTTTATTTTTGCTTTTTTTGCCTTTGCTTTTGGTGTGAAATCCAAAAAATCATCACAAAGACCAACACTTGTTATCTTTTGTCGTGCCACTCTAACAGGTGTGAAGTGGTATCTCATTGTGGTTTTGATTTGCATTTCCCTGATAATTAGTGATGCTGAGCACCTTTTCATATGTTGGCCATATGTAGGTCTTCTTTGGAAAAATATCTATTCAGTTATTCTGCCCATTTTTTAATTGAAATTTTTTCTACTGAGTTGTATGAATTCTTTATATATTTTGGATAATAACCCCTTATCAGATATATGATATGCAAATATTTTCTCCCATTTCAAGGTTGTCTTTTAGTTTCGTTGCTTGTTTCTTTTGCTATGCAGAAGCTTTTTAGTTTGATGTAGTCCCACTTATTTTTGCTTTTGTTGCTTGTGCTTTTGGTGTCAAATCCAAAAAACTGTTGCCAAGATCAGTGTCAAAGAGATTTTTCTTTATGTTTTCTTCTAGGAGTTTTATGGTTTAGGTTATGTTTAAGTCTTTAATCCATTTTGAGTAAATTCTTGTGAGTGATGTAAGGTAGAAGTCCAATTTCATTCTTCTGCTTGTGGTTATCCAGTTCTCCCAACACTATTTATTGAAGAGACTATGCTTTCCCCATGGTATATTCTTGGCTCCTTTGTCATTAATAAATTGACCATATATGTATGGATTTATTTCTGGGCTCTGTATTTGTTCCATTGATCTATGTGTCAGTTTTTATGCCAGTAACATAATGTTTTGATTACAATGACTTTGTGGTATAGTTTGAAGTCAGGGTGATAATTCCAGCTTTGTTCTTCTTTCTCAGAATTTCTTTGGCTAAGTGGGGTCTTTTGTGATTCCATACACATTTTACAATTGTTTATTCTATTTCTGTGAAAAATACCATTGGAATTTTGATAGAGATTTCATTGAAACTATAGATGGCTTTGAGTAGTATGGACATATTAACAATATCAATTCTTCTGGTTCATGAACACTGGATATCTTTCAATTTATTTGTGTTTTCTTCAGTTTCTTTCATTAAAGTCTTGTAGTTTTCAGTATACAGATCTTCCACCTTCTTGGTTAAATTTATTCTTAAATATTTTACTGTTTTGATGCTATTGTGAATGTGATTGTTTTATTTCTTTTTCAGATATTTCATTGTTAGTGTATGGAAATGCAACTGATTTCTGCATGTTGATTTTGTATCGTGCAAGTTTGTGAGTTTGTTATTAGGTGTAACAGTTTTTTTGGTGGAGTCTTTAGGATTTTCTGTATATAAGATAATATCATCTGCAAACAAAGAGAATTTTCTTTCTTTCTTTCTGATTTGGATGCCTTTTATGTCTTTTTCTAGCCTGATTGCTCTGTTAGGACTTCTAGTACTGTGTTGAATAGGAGCAGTGAGAGTGGGAACCCATGTGTTGTTCCTGATCTTAGAGGGAAGGCTTTCAATCTTGCACTGTTGAGTATAATGTTAGATGTTTGCTTGTAATACATGGCCTTTATTATGTTGAGGTATATTCCTCTCATACTTAATTTGTTGCAGTTTTTTATCATGAAAGAATGTTGTATTTTGTCAAATGCTTTATGTGCATCTGTTGAGAGGATCATATGGTTTTCATCTATCATTCTGTTAGTGTGGTGTATCACACTGGTTGATTTGTGTATGTTGAAACATCCCTGCACTCCAGAGATGAATCCCACTTGACAATGCCATATGATCCTTTTAATGTACTTTTGAATTAGATTTGCTAACATTTCATTGAGAATTTTTGCATCTGTATTTATCAGGAATATTGGCAGTAGTTTTCTTCTCTTGTAGTGTTCTTATCTGGCTTTGGTATCAGGTTTATACTAGCATCATGAAGTGAGTCTTGGAGTGTTTCCTCTTCTTCAGTTTTTTGGAAGAGTTTGAGAAGGATTGGTGTTAATTCTTCTTTAAATATTTGGTAGGATTCACCTATGAATACTTCTGGTCCTGGACTTTTCTTTGTTGGGAGGTGTTTGATTACTGATTCAATCTCATTATTTGTTATTTGTCTGTTCAGATTTTCTATTTCTTATGATTCTAAATTCTCCAATCAAAGACACAGAGTGGCTGAATGGATAAAAAACAAAACCCTTGTGTATGCCACCTATAAGAGACTCACTTCAGATGTAAGGACACATGCAGACTGAAAGTGAAGGGGTGGAAAAAGATATTCCATGTAAATGCAATCCAAAAGAAGACTGGGGTGGTTATATTTATATCAGACAAAATAGACATTAAGACAGACTGTAATACAAGACAAAGAAGGTCAATATATAATCATAAAAGGGTCAATTCAACAAGAGGATATAACATTTGTAAATATTTATGGATCCAACATAGGAGCACCTAAGCATATAAAGCAAATATTATAAGACCTAAAGGGAGAAACAGACATTATAATAGTAGGAGACTTTAGTACCCCACTTTCATCAATGGACATATCATCCAAAGAGAAAATCAATGAGAAAGTATTGACCTTAAATGACGTGTTAGACCAGATGGATTTAACAGACATATACAGAACATGCTATCCAAAGCAAAAGAATACACATTCTTCTTAAGTGCACATGGAACATTCTCCAGGATAGATCATATGTTAGGCTACAAAACAAGTCTTAATAAGTTTAAGAAGATTGAATCATATCAAGCATCTTTTCTCACCACAGTGGTATGAAGCTAGAAATCAATTAGAAGAAGAAAACTGGAAAATTCACAAATATGTGGAGATTAAATAACATGCTACTGAACAACCGAGGTCAAAGAAGAAATCAACAGAGAAATAAAAAGATACCTTGGGAAAATGAAAATGGAAATTCAGCATACCAAAATTTATGGAATGCAGCAAAAGAAGTTCTAAGAGGGAAGTTCAGAGTGATAAATGCCTTCATCAAGAAACAAGAATGATCTCAAATAACCTAACATTACACTTTAAGGAACTAGAAAAAGAAGAAAAAATGAAGCCCAAAGTTGATAGAAGGAAGGAAATAGCTAAGATAAGAGCAGAAATAAATGAAATAGAGATTAAAAAGACAATAGAAAAGATCAATGAAAGTAAGAGCTGGTTTTTTAAAAAAGTTAAACAAAATAGACAAACCTTTAGCTAGACTCACCAAGAAAAAGAGTGAGAGGACTTGAATAAATAAAATCAGAAATGAAAGAGGAAATGATACCACAGAAATACAAAAGATCACAAGAGACTTTATGTATGAATATATGCCAACAAATTGGACAACCTAGAAGAAATGGATAAATTCCTAGAAACATACAACCTACTAAGTCTGAATCATGAAGAAATAGAAAATCTGAACAGATCAATTACTGGTAAGGAGATTGAATCAGTAATCAAAGACTTCCCAACAAAGAAAAGTGAAGGACCAGATGCTGTCACTGGTGAATTCTACCAAACATTTAAAGAAGAATAAATAGCAGTTCTTCTCAAACTCTTCCAAAAAGTAGAAGAGGAGGAAACACTTCCAAACTCATCTTACAAGGCCAGCATTACTCTAATACCAAAACCAGACAAAGACAACACAAGAAAAGAAAATTACAGGCCAATGTCCCTGATGAATATAGATGCAAAAATCTTCAACAAAATATTAGCAAACTGAATTCAATAATACATTAAAAGGATCATATACCATGATCAAGTAGGATTTATTCCAAGGATGCAAGGATAGTTCAAGAACTGCAAATTAATCAATATGATAACACCACATTAACAAAATGAAAGATAAAAATTATGTGATCATTTCAATAGATGCAGAAAAAGCATTTGACAAAATCAGTAGCAGTTATGATAAAAACTCTAAACAAAGTGGGTATAGAGGGAACATACCTCAACCTAATAAAGGCCATATATGACAAACCCAAGGTTAACATCATACTCAGTGGTGAAAAGCTGAAAGCTTTTACTCTAAGATCAGGAACAAGACAAGGATACCCACTCTCACCACTTGTACTCAACATAGTATTGAAAGTCCTAGCCAGAGCAATTAGGCAAAGAAAAGAAAGAAAATGCATCCAAATCAGAAAGGAAGATATAAAACTGTCACTACTTGCAGGTGACATGATATTACATATAGAAACCCCTAAAAACTCCACCAAAAAACTGTTAGAACTAATAATGCATTCGGTAAAGTTGTAGGATACAAAATCAATATACCAAAATCAGTTGCATTCTATACAGTAATAACAAACTATCAGAAAGAGAAATTAAGAAAGCAGTCCCATTTACAATTACATCAAAGAATAAAATACTTAGGAATAAATTTAACTAAGGAGGTGAAAGATCTGTGCACTGAAAACTAGAAAACATTGATGAAAAGAATCAAAGAAGACACAAATGGAAAGATATTTCATACTTATGGACTGAAACAATTAATATGTTAAAATGTCCATGGTACCCAAAGCAATCTACAGATTAAATCCAACCCCTATTGAAATTCCAATGACATTTTTCACAGAAATAGAATAAACAATCCAAAAATATGTATGAAACCACTAAAAGACCCTGAATAACCAAAATAATCTTGAGAAAGAAAAACAAAACAGGATGCACCAGACTTCCTGATTTCAAACTGTTACAAAACTATGGTAATCAAAACAGTATGATGTTGGCATAAAAACAGATGCATAGATCAGTGAAACAAATAGCCCAGAAATAAGCCCCAGCATATATGTGAATTAATTTACAACAAAGGAGCAAAAAATATATAATGAGAAAAGGACAGTTTCTTCAATAAATGATGCTGGGAAAACTGGACAGCTGTGTGCAAAAGAATGAAACTGGACCACTATCCTAGACCATAAACAAAAATCAATTCAAAATAGATTAAAGCCTTTAAGGTAAGACCTGAAACCATAAAACTAGAAGAAAACAAGCGGTAAGCAACTTGACATCAGTCTTGACAATGATTTTTTGGACTAGACACCAAAAGCAAAGGCAAAAAAGCAAAAATAAACAAGTGGGACTACATCAAACTAAAAAGCTTCTGCATAGTAAAGGAAACCATTAACAAAATGAAAAGGCAGCCTACCAAATGGGAGAAAAATATTTGCAAATCATACATCTGATAAGGGGTTAACATCCAAAATATATAAAGAAATTATACAACTCAGTAGAAAAAACCCCCACACAATTCAATTTAAAAATGGGCAGAGGATCTGAATAGACATTTTTCAAAGGAGACATACAAATGGCCAACAGGTACATGAACAGGTGCTCAACACCATGAATCGTCAGAGAAATGCAAATCAAATCAAAACCACCACGAGATATCACCTTGCAACTCTCAGAATGGCTGTCATCAAAAAGACAAGCGATAACAAGTGCTGGCGAGGACGTGGAGAAAAGGGAGCCCTTGTGCACTGTTGGTGGGAACGTAAATTGGTGCAGCCACTATGGAAAACAGTATGGAGTTTCCTCAAAAAAATTAATAATAGAACTATCATATGATCCAGCAGTTCCACTTCTGGGTATTTATCCAAAGGAAATGAAAGCACTAACTCAAAAATAGATCTGCACTCCCATGTTTTTTGCAGCAATATTCACAATATCCAAGATGTGGAAACAACCTAAGTGTCCATCAATATCCAAGACGTGGAAACAACCTAAGTGTCCATCAATGGATGAATGGATAAAGAAAATGTGGTGTGTACACACACACGGGAATATTATTCAGCCATAAAAAATAAGGCAATCTTGCCATTTGTGACAGTGTACATGGACCTTGAGGGCATTATGCTAAGTGAAATAAGTCAGACAGAGAAAGACAAATACCATAGTACCTCACTTATAGGTGAATGAAAAACTGAAAAAAACCTGGAACTCATAGATACAGAGAACAGATTGGTGGTTGCCAGAGGCACAGGGTCGGGGGGCGGGCAAAATGAGTAAAGGTGGTCAAAAGGTAAAAACTCCCAGTTACAAAATAAATAAGTCCTGGAGGTGTAATGTATAGCGTGGTGACTATAGTTAATAATACTGTATTGTATATTTGAAAGTTGCTAAGAGAATAGATCTTAAAAGTTCTCATCACAAGAAAAACGAATTTGTAACTGTGTGGTAATGGATGTTAACTAGACTTATCATGGTGATCATTTCACAATATATACAAATAGTGAATCATTATGTTGTATGCCTGAAACTAACACGGTGTTATATGTCAATTATATCAATGAATAAATAAATAGAAAAAAAGAATTAAAATCCTAAACAAAAAAAAAGTAGCCAGCTAGAAAATATAGGAAAATAGTATTATAGAAATGTATTAATTAATAAAAAATTGTTATTTTTCTGGATTATGTGATTGTATTGGTCTGCTTTCTTTAACTTATTTTTTGTGGTTTCTGTTCTTTTTCTAAATAAATATTCACTCTTTTACCTGATTTTATGTTCATATTTTTTGTATTCTTTTTTCTTAAAAGAGGCCTCTCTTATATAAGCTTCGGGCTCCACAAAGCCTGGCTCCAGCCCTGCCTGTCTGATATGGCACATGGATTCTCTTGAAAAGTTAGTTGTGTAAATAGTGATGCAATATTCCCATTTCCCTATATTTGTTGTAGGGTAAGAGAGAATAAGGAATGCCTTCTACTCTTTTATTATACTTTAAAGTGATGTAATTAGTCTAATTGTAATGCAATCCTGATTGATGCCAATATAAAAATAACATGGTTTTAACTCCTTTGAAAAGTATCTTTATTGGTTTTTAAAATTACAGAAGTAACTCAAACTACTTTTAAAATTCACATTGTACGGAAGTAGTATAGCAAAAACAAATAAATAAAAGTCCCTTTTCTCCATCCCAGTCCCCTAGAGATAACTGTTGTTTATTGTTTGGTGTGAGGTTCTTTTTCACAGTTTTTCTATGTATAGTTATGTGCGGCATAATGATGTTTGGTCAATGATGGGCCACATATACAACGGTGGTCCTGTAAGAGTCGTACCATATACCCTAGGTGTGTAGTAGACTACACCATCTAGGTTTGTGTAAATACACTCTATGATGTTTGCACAATGATGAAATCACCTAGTGATGCATTTCTCAGAATGTATCCCCGTTGTTAAGCGGTGCATGACTGTATGATTACGCAAATAATATGTGTACATTTGTGTGTATATACAAATATATGTGTGTGTATATATATGTGTGTGCATGTACATATACATACATGCACACCTCAGCATATATGTACACTTATATTTAAAATTAAAAAAATAAAATTAGAACAAAAGTGAGATGATAAAATACATGCTTTTTTCTATCTTTTTGTTTCTCTGAACAATTTAGTATAAACCTCTTTCCATATCAGTACATCTATATCTATCTCATTCTTCTTTGATGCAAAATATAGATCTAATATGATTTAATTAGTCCCCTATAGATGGACATTTAGATGATTATTTTTATTCTTTTATAAACAATGCTGCACTAAAATCCATACAAATATCTTTGTACACATTCATGAGTGTTTTGGGGTCAGATTCCTAGAAATTAAATTTCAAGGCTATGGACTTGAATATTTCTGTTATTTATTAGCAAGTCGTCCTTCCAGAGTGATTGGCTTCCACATGGTTACAAACTCTTGTTATGAATAGGGCCAGATTACGATACGTGATTGTCCTCAACAGGTTAAGAATGTGGCCCCTCAGCATTAAGTCTTTGGTCATATTCATGTGGCCGGGAGGCTCAGTGATGTGTGGGGAAAGGGCAGAGAGGCAGAGCCCCTGCACCAGAGCTCTGCTTCTTCTCTATCATCCTGAGCAATTTTGCTCTGGCCCAAATTTGCAGATCCACCCAACATATTAAAAACCCTGCAGTTAACTGGACCCACCTATCTTAAAAGGCAGTTTCACACACATCTAGCCTGATTCAAGCATGCTTTTGAGGGGCTTTCACCTCCCATTTCCTCCTTTGCAAGAAGTTATCAAATTATTCCTTTACCCACATTCAGTAATCTCTCTGAGATGAATTCCAATACACATAATTTTCTCCATCTCCTAATATTTCCAGGCCTGTTGTTCTGGAGTCAGCTTGGCTAGCCCCTCTGTTTTCTTTGCCCATCAATCATCACAGCAGCCTGTGTGAAAAGCCCCCCTGTCCTATCAGCAATGTCAAGGGTAGGCATGTGTTGACTCTCAGCTTTCCTTGCAGCCTCGTTCTTGCTCACATATGACTTTAATAATTTATGTGGGTTATTGCTTTCCCTCCACCCCCTAATTTCTCACACCTGGGTTCCTGGCCCGCCGAGTGAGTCCTACTCTACAGTTTCTTTTCCACAAGGGGCGCCTCAGCCTAACTTCTTGTTTAAATTCTTTCTTATCTCTTTGGCTCTCTTCCAGGTTCTGTCACTTGCAGTACCACAGCTAGATCTGCTATCCCCAGCTATCCATCCTTTGTAATCCAGCAGTAAAAACCAAAGCAACAGGGCAGTAGGACCTTCATTGCCAGCCTCAGGATTTCTAGCTCTCTTTGATAAATATAGATCAAGCATGGTCAGTGGAATTAACCATATCCTTTTTGAAGGCAATCTTTGATCTTCAAAATTGCTGTATTTATTTTATCACTGTGCTTAGCTATTGCAGCCCACATGTAGTGGGAGGAAATATTTCAGTTTTAAGTGCTTGAAAGTCTTTTCTGCCAGAGTCAGCAGCGAATTGTCAGGCAAATAACTTCTGAGGTGCAGCTTTGATCTTGAGTACCCTCATTCGATAGGGCACAGGCTCTGAAGTGGGAAAATGAAAGACTAGAGAAAAGGTGTCTATTTCATGGGCATATGGGTCTTCACCTGTCAATAGGCACTTGTTAAAAAAACCCTCCAAACCAAGGAGATAGACATCTCTTTCCAAGGGTGAAATCAGAACTGAATGTTTTATCAAGCCAGGCTAGCTGGATTGGGGAGAGGCCAAGATTAGTGGTTGGCAGCATGGCTCCTGGTTTGTATGGTCACCATAGCCAGGATGGACAGTATGACAAATGAATCATTGACCCTGTGGTTAAACGGTCTGACCAAAGTCCTTAGATCGACAAGCTTCCCACCCAGTGTGCTATGGATACTGGTGTGCAGAGAATGGGTTATAAAGATGCTAAAATGTTGACCCTTTACTCCTCTGAGTCCAAGTAGGACCTAGAGCATCAGGGAGCACCTGGGCTGCTCACCTCTGGCCTCAAGTAGCTTCTCCAATTTAAGTGTATATTATAAATAGCATCCTTTTCTGTGTGTGTCCTGAAGTGGAAAGATTGGAAACCCTGCCTTGGCCTCAGTAGACCTGTTCTTAAAGGCTAGTGATTAAAGAAAGTATCGGGTTGAGGCTGGATGAAAATACAGCGTGAGAGGGAAACAAGGAGGATAATGAGCCCAGAATAGTGCACTATGCTAAATGTGAAAATAGGAAAGAAAGGAGAATGTCTCTAGATGGTTGAGGAAGATAGCAGATATAGTGATTGTTTTTTGCAACAGGGAAAAAGAAAGTCCTTGAATTTTCCTTTATAAAAATAAATCCTAGACTGTGAATGGCATTTATTCATTTTTTTCTTGTCTCTTCCATTAGACTATGAACTTCTTGAGAACAGGTTCTGTGTTTTATCCCAAACGCCTAACACAGTGCCTATTAAATAAATGTTTGTTGAAATGACCAGGGACAAACTAATTGTAGAAGAAGAAATTCATTCATTCATTCAACTCAACAAACATTTTGGAGCCCCTATTGGCTCCAGTGCTGGGCTCTGGACATTCAGATGAATTAGAAATGCCATAGTCTTCAAGGAGTTCACAGTTTAGAAGAGGAGACGTATAGGTACTACATTGTTACAGATGGCATAACAGAAGCTGAACAAGAGAATATTAAACACCAAGAAGAGAATGGTCAATTTTATCCTGAAGAGTGGTTAGGAAGCCAGAGGTGATGCTTTAACTGGGCTTATTTTTGAAAGTTCATTTAAATATAATATACCCGTAGTGTACATGTATAGTAACTATGCAGCTTAATGAATTTTGGCAAATTGAAAGCACTGGGTAAACCAGTGCCTCAGAAACATCCTTTATTTCCCTCCTACTCACTGACCCCCAGAATTAACACCCATTTGACTTCAAACAGCATAGAGTAGTTGTGCCTACAATTAGTGCTTTAAGTAACAGGAATGTGCTCTTTTGTGTGTCTGTTTCTTTCACCAAACATTATGTCTGTGAGATTCATCTATATTTTCAGGTATAGGTGAAGATCGTTCAGTCTTATTGGATAATATCCCACACTATGAAAATTTATTAATCAATTAGTCTTTCCTACTGTTTGACGGACATTTCCAGTCTTTGTGATAAACAGTGCTGTTATGAAATTCTGGCACATGTGCTTTAGTGAAGACATATATGCATTTCTCTTGAGTATACATAGGAGTGCAATTGCTAGTTCTTATGGTATTTTCAGCTTTAGTAGACACTTCCAGTTTTCCAAAGTGGCTGTACTAATTTATACTCCCAGCAGCAGTCTATGAGGGTTTTGGTTGCTCCAGTTCCTTGCAAACACTTGATATTTTTTGTCTTTTCATTTTCAGCCATTCTGGTGGCCACTCACATTGTAGTTTAGCAGACTTTTGAAAGATGCATTGTGTGTTATCAGGCAAATGGGGTGGGGAGGATCAGAAAGAGTGCTCAAAAAAGGGCCAGCGGGAGTCCTCAGATGTGAAGCTCTGTGAGCCTGGTGAACTGCAGGTAAATCAAATACACAAATAATAGATCTCCAAAGTATTGTTTGTGGTAGGAATTTATAGTAAAGTTTGTAGTAGAAATGGACTTTATTTCAATGCAGTTTGCTATCAGCTGATGAGTCAAGCACAGTTGTAGGCTTGCAAGCCCTGAAAGGAATAAACAATGGCATCTCAAATGGGGGACTGTGCCATTAGTGGCTTGTGTATAAATACAGGTAAAAATATTGATACCAATAATAAAAAAGGTGATGCTCCAATAGGCACTCACCTATAATGTGTCTTTGCCTGGGAAATAAGGAGTGCCTGTCCATCACAGTACCTCCAGAGTGCTTCTGTCACCTGCCACACTACTTGGCAATGTGGCTTGTTTTCCAGTTGCCTACCACATGAATAATTCTTTATATCATTTTTAGTAACAGAACCCCCACTTTTATTTCAGGTGGAGATATTGTCAATATGCCCAGTTAAAGACCATATTTCCCATTCTCCTTGCAACTAAATTCTTGCCCAATGAAAATCAAGTGGAAATATTGTATGCCACTGCTGGATACTGTCCTCACCAGGGAGAAGACTTACCCTTCTTCCCCATCCTCTTTTCTGATGGCTTGAATGGGGATGTGATGACTGGAGTCTGAGCAGGCGTCTTGGACCATCAAGTGGAAGTCACATTCTGAGGGTGGCAAAAGCAACCCAAAAGCCTGACTTGATAAAGCCACCATACCAGCCCTAGACTGCCTACCTCTGGATTTTTTTTTCTATGAGAGAAATAAACCTCTATCTTGTTTAAGCCAGGGTTATTTTGCTCTCTCTCTCTCTTTCTATTTTTGGTTATATGTAGCCCAATCAAATATTAACTAATAACTGTATATTAGGAAGAGGAAAGCTCTGCCTGGAAACCAGCGTGTGGGAAGAAAAGACATGAAGTTTTAAGTATAAGCACTGCCTGGTAGTTCTCTAGAATCCCTTAGGCATGGGTTTGCATGGGGTCTGGTACTCTGCAAATAAGTCCTTGTTAAATTGAATTGAATTGTTGCTCAAACCAATATAAGAAGGTCATTGTATTAGTTTTCTATTGCTGCTGTAACAAATTACTGCAAACTTAATGGCTTAAAACAACTTTATTTTCTTACAGTACTGGAGGGCAGAAGTTTGAAATCAGTGGCACTGGGCTAAAATCAAGGTGTCAGCAGGTCTGTGTTTATTCTGGAGCCTCTAGGGGAGAATTCATTTCCTTGCCTTTTTCTAGCTTCTAGAGGCTGCCCACATTCCTTGGCTCTTGGCCACACATCACTCCAACCCTTGCTTCCATCGTCACATCCCCTTCTCTGACTCTGACCCTCCTGCCTCTCTTATGATTATATTGAGCCCACCTGGATAATCCAGGATAATCTTCCCATCTTAATGTCTTTAACTTAACCACATCTGCAGAGCAACACATTCACAAATTCTGGGGACTGGGACATGCACATCTTTTGGGGAGGCCCTTGCTCGGCCTAACATAGTCATGTTATAGCCTTACCTTATCTATAGTGTGAGTTATTCTTACTGATGTGGGTCAGATGCCGAGCAGAATGGTGGTGGAAGGAACACTGGTTTGGAGTTGGCACACTTAAGAGTTCCAGAGTTGCTTCTAAGTAGCTGTGAGGCCTTGGACAAATCATTTAAACTCTCTTGGCTCTCATTTTTTAATTTGCGAAATGAGGGTATTGGACTAGATGGAAGACAGCTAATACCTGGTGAGCATACTGTCAACCCTTCCTCCTTTACCATAACAGAGATGACGTGTTCAAGGTCCTTTCTCATGTGAGCTTGTTCCCAGCCTTCTAGACGGCCACTGCCAGGTGGCCAGAAGTGATACTGAGATGAAATCTATTTTCTCTGCCTGGATAAGATCATCTCTAAGGCCTGTGACCTAAGCTATTAAAACATATACACAGTTAAAACTCAACTAGCTCATCATGGATCTTTGAATGCCCAAAGTCAATTGATTCCCTTTCTTTTCAATATATTTTCTCTCCAAAATTTTCTCTAGACCTATTAACTTGGCTAACCAGTATTTCGTATCTCCCGACTTTTCCTCTGAAGGGAATGGTTAGGAGTAAAAAGAGAATAAGAGCCCTGAAAGGTCTCCTACTGCCTTATCAATCAGGTATAAATGAGAGTTGCCCACAGAGAAACCCTGCTCTGCCACCACACCCAAGACGTCGTGCGCTACCAGGCTGTGCTAGTACTCACACCTACACCTACCCTTATACCTATACCTATACTTACATTTACACTAAAAAGCTCACATCCTTTTTTTGCACCCACTGATTTCCAGATGAAGCTTTCCAGATGATGATCTCTTCTAATATACAGAGAACACTGCAACCAACTGTACTGCTTATTGCCAGACCCATAAGCTAGAAAGAGCACTTGGCAACCAGACGTGACCAGACATGTGAAACATCTCACTGAGGGCAGGTGCAAAACATTAAAGACATATAGCTTGGATCATGGAAAAAGCTGTGAGACAGGATATGAACTCACTGCTACTGGAAGGAGTGTGATGTGAAAAAAAACCACACAGCCAGACTTAAGTTGCTCACAAGGAGTAAAGTCAGGTACTAGACAAACCTCAGAATAGTCAGATGATCAAACTGTCTCTAATATGTGGTTTCTGGAGTGCATTATGAAAAATGAAAGGGCAATTTTCTATTAAGACAACTGTCCGTTATCAGATTCTGCCCAGACTTGCTGAAACCTCTTTTAACTCTGTTTTTGGTTTGTAAGATTTTCCAAAGAAGAGGCTATCTTTCTGCTTATTATAATAGCTCTTCTCATCAAAGTGGAACTTTGGATTGTTTCATTTCATAACTGCAGGTCAGGCAGATGACTCTTCTGAGATCTGAGTTCCTCACTGGAAATTCTTGGTAGAGATGCAGAGGTGTAGCGCCTGGAATGGGCTGCCTTTCCTGAAGAGCTAGAGCTTTCCTCCTCCTGCGTTAGGTTTTTGCCATCATGTAAGCCTGTTTTATTTTCCTCACAGAACTGGTTGGTATCTGAAATTGTTTTCTCCGTTAGTTTACCTTTGGGGTGGCTGATGAGTGGGATTGCTGGTCTCAGTTGCAGGCTTGTTTTCTTTGGCCGGCATAGTGATAGATATCGGTTTTGAATCTGCATGTCTTTAAGGCACCCAGAAACTCTTTAGCTCAACATAATAATCACCACTCCCTGTAGTCGCACCATTCTTCACACATTTCAGTTCTCTGCCTAGTGCAGTAGGGCACTGAGTGTGGGAACTGTGGCTTGCCTATAGCAGGTTGCCTGGGAGACCTATAACTCCATGGAGTGGGGACCTCATCTGTGCCCCAGCATGTGTAATAGTAGGCGTTCAACAAGGACATGTACACTGGGGTATAAAGTAAGAGGTTTTATTTCTGGCTCCTTCTAACTTGTAGGTCAAAGAGAGGGCATTTTACCCTCTTCATACTTTCACTTTCTCACCCGTAGGAGGATTGAGGGGTGCAATGTATATGGAATTGAGAGGGAAATGGGTAGAGGCCCTGTTAAGTTTCTTTTGGAGACGCTCAGTCAACGCTCTCCAGATGAGGAACTTCCTTCTAGGTGGGCTTTTGCAGAGAACTGAGCTGGCTTCTTGGGGAACAAAGGTTGGTGAGTCTCGTTGTAAGGCCCCTCTCTGTGAGAGATGAGGTAACAAAGAGTCAGTTAGCATGGTAGGCAGAATAATGCTCCCCCATCCCCAAAGATGTCTACATTGTAATCCACAAAACCTGTGAATGTTACCTTACATGGCAGAAGGGGCTGTGCCGATGTGATAAATTTAGGATCTTTGAGATGTGGAGATTATGCTGGATTATCAACCCAGGTGGGCCCAATGTAATCACAAGGATCCTTATAAGGGAAAGAGGGAGGCAGGAGAGTCAGTCAGAGAAGGCTATGTGATGATGAAAGCAGAGGTCAGAGTGATTCCATTGCTGGAAGGGGGAGATGAGCCAAGGAATGTGGGAGGCCTCCAGAAACTGGAAAAGGCAAGGAACGGATTCTCCCCTAGAGTCTCCAGTAGGAATGCGACCCTCCCTGCACCTGGATTTTAGCCCAGTAAGACCCGTGTCAGACTTCTGACCTTTAGAACTGTAAGATAATAAATTTGTGCTGTTCTAAGACACTGTTTGTGGTAGTTTATTGCAGCAGCAACAGGAAACTAATACAATGTCAATATTTATTGAGCATCTATGGTGAGCCAGGAACTATGTTCTCAGAATAACAGATAGACGTGAACCTTATGCTTTATAGGGAGGGAAAACATTAGACAAATGTTAATACATAATAGTTAATTAGAAATGTGAGAAATGCTTCAACAGAGAAATTCAGGGTGCTCTAGGACCGTAAAACAAAGAGAAACATAACCTAGCTTGGGGTGACTGGTAAGGGATACTTAGGCTGAGATTCACATTGTGGGTAGTCATTAGCTATGAGAAGAGACCAGGCAAGAGTTTTCGAGGCAGAGGGACCGGAATGGGTGAAGGCCCAGAGTGAACATGGCGAGTTCAGGGAGAAGGAAAATCCAGTGTAACTGGCACGCTCAGGATTTGGGGAAGAGAGATAGGAGATGAGGTTGGGGAGGTAGGCAGTCCAGATAACGCAGGCCTTTAACGATGATGTTAAGTTCATGTTAGGATTTTGGACTTTATTTTTCAAAACCGCAGGAAGTGCCCAGAGTGTGTGTTTTTCCAATGGGCTGCTGGGTGACAGAGCTGGATTTTCTGTCTACTCTTTAGGTAGATGGGGAGTCATTTTGGTAGAGGCTTTTAGAGCTTATCCATACTTTCTTCTCCTCTCCTCCTCTTCTAGGAACAGTAGAATGTTTCACTTCCCTATCTCTCTGCAGGTAAGTGGGGCCAGGTCACTATTTCTGGCCAATAAGTTGTGAGTAAAACTAACATGTTATTTCTAGGTTGACACATTTAATTGACAATGTGAGACCCTCCAGCATTCTTTTTCTTTGTTGTGTTAACCAGGGAGGCTGCATGTTTTAGATGTTGCAGCTAGAGGATGGTGGAAGCACCAAGAATCTAGATTGCTGAGCTGCTGCATCGGGGAACTACCCCAGAGTCTCCTGGACTTGCCGCAAACTTTGAGTTAGAAACAAGCCTTTGTTGTATTAAGCTCTTCTTGTTTTGGTGTTGTTACTGCATAGCCTAGTTTTTTCTGATTAATTCAGTCATTTAATATGGTGGCTCCTTGATCATCAGTGTGAATCTGGGGAACTACTGAAACATAAAGAATTTTGGATACCCACCCACCCTGTTCTGATATAGGCCTCAGGTAGAGCCAGTGAATTTATCAGTATGTTTCATAGTAGGAACCACTGATTCTACTAGTCTGTCTTTAGCCAGGATTACCAGAACTAGACCCATGAGTTGAATTGTGCTGGCCTGCCCTGTGAACAGTGTATGTTGTTCAAAAAAAGAAAGAAAACATTTTAATGTCAATTGTTGTCTTGAGGATCCTGGGACATATTTTGAGAAAACAGTATATTTAGGAATGTCAGAGAAACCAGGTGTATTAGTCTGCTAGGGCTACCATAACAAAGTATCACTGATTGGGTGGCTTACACAACAGAAATTTATTTTCTCACAGTTCTGGAGGCTAGAAGTCTGAGATCAAGGTGTTAGTTTCCTCTGAAACCTCTCTACTTGGCTTGTAGATGGCATCTTCTCCCTGTGTCTTCAGATGGTTTTCCCTTTGTGTGTATCTATGTCCTAATCTCTTCTTATAAAGACATCAGTCATATTGGATTAGGTTCATCCTAATGACCTTATTTTACCTCTTTAAAGATCCTATGTCCAAATACAGTAACATTCTGAGGTACCAGGGGTTAGGACTTGAACGTATGAATTTTGGGGAGGTACAATTTAGCCCATAACACCAGGCTTTCAGGAAGCACCTTTATTTTATGCAGCCTGCAAAGAGAGGAAGTTGACTCAGGGATGGAGGTATCTAATTAAGAGAAGAGCTACATGATTTATGTGGTGATGAATCTGATTCACACACTTCACTTAGGTAAACATATATCATTTTCTATGATAAATATATTTTATGTAGTAAATGTACAATACAATGTTTTGGAAGCTTCTGGGTTGAAAGTTACATTCCAGAGGAAGTTTACACAGAAACTTTGTATTCAATGTTGAGTGAATATCCCAGGAAGGAGTGGAGAGCTCTTGAAAATCTTGGTAAGTGTCTTGCTTTTTCTTAGCATATATAGCAATAGGTGTAGTGCTTTACATTTAAATGCATGCATGCACATATCTATATTTTAAATTTAAATTTTAAAAAGAGTTTTTGCCCATTTGTCTGTTCTTGTAGTTTCTTACACTGCCAAGGATCTGGAATATAAATATTTTCACCTGAAACGCTCTCTTATCTTACTGAGGAGAGAATAACTAGTCCAGTACTTTTCTTTTTCTTTTTTATGCTGAGGAAGATTCACCCTGAGATAACATCTGTTGCCAGTCTTCCTCTTTTTTGTTTGTGAGCTGTGGCCACAGTATGGCCACTGACAGATGTGTGGTCGTGTGTGCCTGGGAACTGAACCTGGGCCGCTGAAATGGAGTGCACTGAACTGAACCACTATGCCACCAGGGCTGGCCCAATCAGTCCAGTACTTAAAAGATTTTAAGCGCTTATAGATTCTTTATTCCCAAGGTTTATAATTGTGACCTATTACATTTTTCAAGTTTATCCAGAGTGTCTTCACACTATAATGAGAAAAGTGAGACTGGGGAAATTAGGTGCCTTCTGGAGGCCACTTTGTCAGCTAGAGACAGAGCCAATATTACAACCTGTACCTTAAGGCTTGCCCTAGAGCTGTGCTCCAGATGCATCACAGCAGAAGAGATTTATGGTATATTTATTGTACATTTATGATATAGTTCAAAAAGTCTGTTGAATATGTTTAGGGGCTTCAATGGATTTTTAAATGTGAGGCAGAGTTCTGTTGTAAAACACCAACCAAAACAAACAAACAAACAAACAAAACCAAACCAAACAAGGGGAGCTTAGAGTACAGGGTTAGAAAGATTTTTCACTGCCTGTCTTGGGAAGAATACTTTGTCAGGGAAGATAAGCTAGGTTGTGCTATGACAACAAACAATTCTAAATCTCAGTGGCCTAACATAGCACAGGTAATTTCTTTCTCTTTTGAGATTCCCTATTTGTTGAATGATTGTCATCATAATTTCTTTTAATTCTTTGAAAGCAGTTTCCTTCAACTCTTTGAATATATTTATTATACCTACTTTGAAATCTATATTTGGTAAATCCAATGTCTGTTCCCACTCAGAGACAGTTTCTTTTGACTGCATCATTTATTTATTTGTTTGAGTATGAGTCACATTTTTCTATTTCTTTGTGTGTCTTGTAATGTTTGAAAAACTAGGCATTTACATCATATATTGCAGGAACCGGGGATTTTGTTCCATAATCTGACTCCTCTGCTGTGTGCAGCCATTGATTTTTATTTATTATTAGTATGGATTTCTAGGAGTTGCCTCTGTGTCTATATGTTAGTGGTCAGTCAGTGACGTGGGCAGGGATTATGCTCAATCACCTCAAGCTCATAAGTCTTCCATTCTGTGCTGATAGATCTGTGTATGGTTTGGGGAGTGCATTGAATGCTGTAACCATTGAATGTTGCATCCAAGTCTCTCTTGACTTTTACTTTTACCTGGATTTCCTCGTGTCTCCCCAGCACATATGTGTAATTTATCAGTCAGCCAGAGATGTTTGAAGAACTTATTGTAGCCCTTCTGTGGCTCTCTCATTTCCAGGATCTTCCTGTTACATTTCGGGCTTGTCTACCACTTAGGACTACCAGGACTTCAATCTCAGGCTAGCAAAGCTTCAGGTTTTCTCTACTCATTTCCTGCTGAGTCTGGCACATTTTCATTTCCTACTGAGTTTGCCACTGACAAAGCCATGGATCTTCCCTCTCCTCCCCCATCCCAGTTGGGGTCTACTTCTTGTGGCAAAGCTGCTGGTTTTCTCAGGCACCTCCACACTGGTTAAACTATAGTTCTTGCTGACTTGGCTGGTAGGGGGTGGGGAGGAGGATGGCAGGCAAGAAGGCTGCAAACTACTGATGTTCTTACATGAAGCTCTGGCAATTTCTCAAGAATAAATGCTTCTCAGTTTTTTGTCTGCTTTTAGTCAATTTCCAGAGCTCTGAAATGGTTGTTTTGGACACTTTTGTCCAATTTTAATACTTCTTTTTTTGCAGAGAGGATTCACTGACTTCTTCATGTTGTTATAGCTGCAAGTCCCTCTCAATGGTACTTTTAAACAATTTTTGTAATTGTTACTAGTTTATAGAAATGCAATAGATTTTTTTTTTGTATATTGCTCTAAATTCATTAGGAATTCCGATTGGGCATCTAGCTTCTCCTGGATTTTTTGCACACATAATTTAAGACTAATGGCAGTTTTAAAAATATCTTTTATTTCTTTTTATTGTTTTATTTCATTGGCTAGTACCTTCAGTACAATGTTGAATTGAAATGCTGGTAAAGGGTACCTTTGCCTCATTTCTAATCTCAGGGGCAAAGCTTTTAATATTTCCCCATTAAGTGTTATGTTTGCTGTAGGATTTTTATAAATTCTACAGCAAAGTTCTCTTCTCTCTAGTTTTAAGGTTGAGGAAGTTCTCTTCTCCCTACATTTTCTAAATTTTTAAAAATCATAAATGAGTGTTGAATTTTATTACATGCTTTTTATAGATTCATTGATATTATCATGCTATTTTTGGATATTAAACATTAAACATTGCATTCCTGGAATAAATCCAACTTGTTGATAGTGCATTTTTTAAAAAATACCTCTTGATTCAATTTATTTGTATTTTGTTTAAAATTTTTGAATTGATACTCATGAAAAGATTGTAATTTCTCCCTCCTCCCTTGAGATATCCTTATCACATTTTGGGTAACAAGATTGTACTGGCTTTATAGAATCAGTTGAGAAGTGTTTTCATTTTTTCTGAAAGAGTTTGAGTATCTTAGTATTATTTCTTCAGTAAATGTTTGGAAGAATTCATTGGTGTAGGTATGTAGGCCTGAAGATTTCTTTGTGGGAGGTTTTAAATTATAAATCCAATTTATTTAAATATATATTACTATTCAGACTTTCTATTTCATTTTGTTTCAGTTTTGATATTTTGCATTTTTCTAAGAATTGTCCATTTCATCCAATTTTAAGATTCATTGGTATAAAGTTGTTCATAACATCATCTTATGATGTTAATGTTTGCAGGACTTGTAGTGCTTTCATGCTTGATACTAATAATCTGTACCTTTTTTCTTGATTATTCTTGCTAGGGCTATATAAATTTTATTAAATTTTTCAAAGAACTAGGTTTTGGCTTTGTTGATTTTTCTCTGTTGTATGTTTATTTTATATTTTGTTAATTTTTGCTTTTATCGTGACTATCTTTTTTCTTGTATTTGATTTGGGTTTGATATGCCTTTGTTTTTCTAGCTTTTTGAGCTAGGTACTTAGATTATTGATCTTCTGTGTTTCTTCTTTCATTTAAAGCTATGTTTCCTTCTAAGTACTGCTTTAGCTGCATCTCATAAATTTGAGAATCACTGTCTTAGACTCACTTCCAAGGTCATACCTTAGACCAGTGATTTTCAGCTAGGAGTGATTTTGCTCCTCCCTCCTCCTCTGGGGACATTTTGCAATGTCTAGAGACATTTTGGTTGTCACAACTGGGAGAGGGGAGCCACTGGCATCCAGCAAGTGGAGGTTAGGGATGCTGCTAAAATTCTACAATACACGAGACAACTCCTCACCACAAAGAGTTATCTGGCTCAAAATGTCACTAGTGCTGAGGTTATGGAGCTGTGAGGGCCTAGACCTATTTATTACCAATAAATATATCCTCTCCCCAAAATGCCCTCCACATGGCTTGCTCCCTCACTTCTTCTAGGTTCCAAAGATTCTGTCCCTAATCACCTTATACTTGTAGCTCTGCCTCATGCTCTATAATCGCTACTCTGTTATACTTTCCTTCATAGCACATCATATGTGTTACCATATTAAGTAAATATTATATATAAATAAGGAAGTTTTTTTCTTGCCTCCTTCCACGAGAATAGAAGCCCATGAGGGCAGGGCTTTGTCTGTTTTGTTTGCTGTCCTTTTCCCAATATCTAGAACTATACTTCATGGTTGAATGAGTTTTGTAAGTTTCATAATGAGTACTTACTGCGTGATTGAATGCATTGTTGCGTGGGAATGAGCGTCATTCTCTGAGTGAGGCACTGAGAATATAATGGTAAATAATGCAGATGTAGTGTAAGGGTAAATACAAATATAAAAAAGAAAAAATTGAATTTTCCCTGGCGCAGCAAGGGAGACTCCTCCTTCCCCTTTACTTGGAGCATTTACTTAAAAATATTGTAATTGTGAATTCTTTCTCTGCCCATTTGAGATGTCTATAAAACTTTTTAAAAGCTAAATATGCCTCTTGCCACTTTTACAGCCCAGAAATCTTTTCCTCAAGGACTTGGGAGCCATCCCTTTCAAATTTAAACAAGGAAGATAGCCCTCCTATCTCCTAGTCTCTGTGGGAGGGTAGGAGCCTAACTTTGGTAGGTGCCTGAATCCAAGTTGCTAACCTACCCCCTGTCATCAGTAAAAGAGAAATTTATTTTCCTTTGAATAAAGGCACTTAGTAAATGTGGTGGCTACCCCAATTACCAGGTGAATTTGGGATGAACTGTGTGTGACAAATGGTGCCGTCAAGTGCTCTTACTTGAGGATTAGTTGCCCTTTATCTTGAGAACATGTATGAAATGAGTTGCATCTTATTGGCTATATAAAAGGATGAGATTTCTTTCTGCCTTGTGATCTCTTTAGCAGATTCCTGTGATGTGCATCATATTCTGTTGTGTTTTTTTAGTAAAAATAAATTTTAAACCTCTCTCTCTTCCTTTTTATTTTTATTTTTTTAAAAATTATTTTATTGAGGTCATATTGGCTTATAACATTGTGTAAATTTCAGGAGTACATTATTATGTATAAGTTTCTGTATAGACTGCATCGTGTTCACCACCAATAGTCTAGTTTTTATCTGTCACCATACACACGTGCCCCTTTACCCCTCTCGCCCTCCCTCCACCCCACATTCCGGTTTAATCCGTACTCAATCCGTACTCAATAATAAGACTATTTTCTTTGTCTTCTACTTTTGTGGATAAGTTTTGTGAGTTGGCAGGAGATTTGTTTTTAATTGTGTTTCCCCCACAGTAGTCCCTGGCCATGCCAGGGAGGTGGGTTTGTAATTTAAAAGATGCTCCACTGCATTTTTTTCTTGTTGAAACTAACACCCTTCTCCTTGCTTTTTCTTTCTCTCTCCCTTGGCTGCTGTTTTAGGAGCATCACTGTTTCTGAATCTTAGGATCTAAATCTAAATTTCATCAGTTCCTTTCTAGGGATCACCATCTAGGGATGCTTTCACAATTATATGTAAAGTGCTAAGCAAACTCAGCTTCAAGGTAGGGAACAAGTAACAGTTAATACACTAAAGGACTCTCCTTTTGGTCCTTCAGCAGATTTATTGTGGATAGCCCCTTTGTGGGAGTGGGTACAGACATCAGGTGATGTGGTCATCTTTGGTTGGTACTTTGGTCCAGCAATCCACAGTGGAATGTGCAGGTATTTTTCCTATATCCTGCTCCTTTCTGAAGACTTGTCTCTCTTCTTTGGATGGAATGGAAATCTGGTTTAAGATGTTTAAGCAACTCTTATACTGAAAGGCTGAGTAAGTGTCCTACAGCTGTGCAGAGTTGGGATAGGAGTGAGAGGGTCATCAAATGTGCCTTCGTTTGAACTAACTTACTTTAGGTGGGGGGGTTGGGGAGGGAAGTAGGGGGTTATGAGGGGTGCATAAGGCCTCATCTTAGGTCTTCAAGAAAGTGAACCACACATAGCTTCCTCATTCCTTTATTTTCTTTTTCTTCCAGTCCTACTCATGTTCTCTCTTCAGTCCTCTTTACCCAAAGTCCCTGCCGTCGCCCTCAGGGTCATTCTTGCCCTTCCTTCAGGATAATGAAATAGTAGGCTCAGACCCTTCCTAGGTCTTACAGCTTTGCTGCCTCAGGCACCAGCTAGTTAGTCCTGGGGTCTTCCTCTGCTCAGCCTTCCACTGACTTCCCCATGTGGAGGGTCACTGGGAATGGAAGTTGCTTTAACTTCACTTCCAACTCTCTTCGTTGGCAATGCTGAAGCTAGTTTTTCTCCTAGAGTACTTGATGACACACATTCTTCTCCACCGGAATAATTAATTTTTTCCAGAAAACTTTTTGGTTTATTCTGTGTGAGGCAGGCGTATTGTTCTTATTCTTTGACCCTACTCCTTATGCAAAACAAAATAAAACAAAGACAGACCCTGGTTTTGTTATGCTATAGGTACATTTTTTCTTTATTCTGACCTAATTTTCATTAAAAGGTGTCCCTGGGTTAACTGAGACTGCCTCTGCCTAGCTCTTTGGATCAAAGGGCTCTATATTCAAATAGTTTCTCCCCCTCTGAAATTTCAGTAGTGCCACCACATAAATATTTAGTACTGAAGAACATACCTGCCGCTGTAAAGGGCAGAACGGTTCCAGGGAGAGATTGCTCCAACTCTTTGAAGAGATGTCTTTATTTCAATATACGGCTTTGCCGATGATTCCGTGAAAACACATCAACAATGGTGATGAGTCCCGTCTAGGGAACATTGAGAATTTGTACAAAACGTTCCAAATTCTTTTTATTTTTTTGTGAATAAGCTGAATATAAAAAGTAATTTGATATCTATTCTCTCCCCTTCTGTCTTCTCATAATACATTTGGTCTGCAGATGTTGAAGTTAGAGATGTTTCCTCTGGAAAATAGAAAAGTGTCAGTGTGGATTATAATATGGAAGATGCTGACGCAAGTCTGAAAATGAGGCTGATGCAAATTTAAAATCCCTGGGACCTAACGGGTAACCCTGCCATATGCTGAACTTGGAACTAAAAGAGAAGGAAGCCAAATGTAGTGTTAAAGCTCCTAGTATTCCAAGGTACTGTTCTAGATGTTTTACGTTTTCTTAATCTAACAAAGTAGGATTTATTGTCTCTCTCTGTCTTTTTTTTTCTTTTGCAAATGTAGAGAGTCAAGCTTAGCGAGTTTAATTTTCTCAGAGTCCCAGATGTTTAGATGCAAAGCTGGAACCCAGGACCATTTGCCATAGAAACGCCTGCACTGTCCCTGTGCCATACTGCCAACTTTAGGAGCTGAAAGTCTTGCACGTTCCGCTATACAACGGTGCCCTACAATGTTACTTCAGTCCAACAGCATTATGGCCTTGTTTTGTATGGTCTCTTGCCTATATCCCTGTGAGGGCAGAGATCATGACTTATCTAGCTTTTTCTTACCAGTGCTTAGCACAGGGAATGAAGTTTAAGAAAAGCTCAATAAAACATTATTAAAATGGATGACTGAATTAGATTTGGCCACCCTAAAAAACTCTTCCAAAGAAGGTCTTTCTTTAAGAATTTCTATTTTGCTTAAGCCTTCCGTTACTAAAACCTATGAGATTATTTGAGGTCCTTTTTCTCCTTGGCCACTTTAACATTCATAAAGTTGTTGGAGATGTCATTTTGCTTTTATAATATCTCTAACACCTGTCTCTTCCTTTTGATTTCCATTGTCACCACCCCTATTGCAGCTAGCCTCAGGGATTGTCTTCTCTACTTCCATTTACTCTCTGTTTCACTCCATCTGACCCATCCACCCACCCATCCATCCATCCGACTTTTTATTTCTTGAAACAAACATTTTGTGAGCACTTACTAAAGACACAGTAAACAGATTGTCACAATACAGTGTGATAAGTACTGTAAGAAAAGATTGTTTAGGGTGCTATGAGAACACAGAAAAGAGTCACTCTTACCCAATTCAGGGAGGGAGATTTAGAGAAGGCTTCTTGGAGGAGGTGTCATCTGAGCTGAGCCTTCAAGGATCAGTTGAGTTAGAAAGGCAAAGAGGATGGAGAAGGGCAACATAACAACCACAGTGTCCCTCTCCTGTTGCATCACCATTTCTTTTCTCTTGTTTCTATTTTTCTCCACAGCAGTTCTCAATAGCTGGCAGACTACCTATTTTACCTGCCATGTCTCTTCTCAGAATTATCCATTGGCTTACCTGCTCACACCCAATAAAAGCCAAACTAGTCATAGTGGTTGACAAAACTACCACAATGTGGCTTCTGAACTCTTTCCTTCCTACTTTTATCCTCAGTCACTCTGCTTCAGCCACACTGGGGTCCCTGGTCCTTGAACACATCAGGCTGCCTCCTGCCATATAGCCTTGCACTTGCTTTCCCCTCTGCTTGTAATGGTCTTCTTACAGATATCTGCATGGTTAACTCCCTCTTTTCCTTCAGGACTTACTCACATGTCACTTTATCAGACAGGTCTTCCCTGACTCTCCTATTTGTAATTATGTCAACTCCCCTCTCTGCCAGAACTCCCAGTTCCCCCTTTTTTGCCTAGCAAATATCATCTTCTAGCATACCATGCACTTATTTATTTATTTTATTTACTCCCTGAAGAATGTAAGCTTCATGAGAACAGGGATTTTTGGCTATTTTTAAAATCACTTCTGTCTTCGTTACCTCAGTGAGTACTAGCACACAGAAAGTCTCGATAAATATCGGTCAAATGAATGATTGAATGGCAGTAATATAGGAAATGCAAAGGCAAGGATATAAAAAACTTTAAGGAAATGCCAAAACTCCAATTTGGCCAGATTCATATTGGATGCCTACAGAGTTGTGGATACAGCAGTCTGGCACCTCCTTCCTCGGACTCTTGCTGAGTGCTGACTTTGCTGAAGGGAAGGAAACATTTCATTTTAGTTGGTGGTAATGACAAACTTTCTCTCTCTCTCCCAGATCATGTTGTTTTGAGCCTTCGCCACCACCAAAGGGTCACTTCCAGATTTCTTGGCAGGGCTTTTCCCTTTGACCAACACACGGGATTCTTCTTGTGCAGAGCTATGGATTTCCTGGTTACTGTTCATTGTCTGGAGGTGGAGGAAAGGGAAGTTGAAGTTTTTGGTTAACGGCCTTGGTTTCCTTGGTGTGTAGGAGGCTAGATCATCAGTTGAGAGAAGGTGGAAGTAGGGTAGAGATGATGAAATTTGAAACCATCACTGATGAGATCGGGAAAGGTGGCTAATGAGAGAAAACAGAGTCATTGAGCAGAAGAAAGTGTTTGGAAAATGTGCAATATATTTGCAAGATATTTGATGTAGTTTTTTGCATAATGCATTATATGTATTGTGGTTTGGTTATGAAGGAAGAATGAATTGAACTCAAATTCCCACTGTTAGGAAACTAACAAACAAGAAGTAATAAGATATTGTGATTTGCCTATAGGGATCCTTGTTGCCCTCAAATAATAGGAGCTGCTGAAGGTGGGAAAACTCCACAAGCCGGGATAATCATCAGCGCTTATGAAATGATCAGACATCCAACAGATGTATGGGGAAGGGGCCTAAGAACCCTGGGCCTTCCAGAAGGCAGGCCTTGTGGTCATCTCCTAATCCTAGAGAGATTAACACTGAGGCTGTTACTTACCAAGGGTTCTTGTGGGGAGCTGTGCCTATTACCAGGCAAAGCCTTCTGGAGGGGAGTATCTATGCTCATCGTATCATAGCAGTCCCTTCTCTCTGGCAGTAGGAGAGGCTGTTGGAGACCAAATGCCTGATTTCTACCATCGTCAGACTCCCCTCAAGTTTGACATTGAGATTTATTTTTCAGACCAGAAACTTCAATTTAGCAGAATGTCCATGGGTGTGCTATGATCATACTCTAGACAAGCAGAATGGGAATAGAAGGAATCAGTTCAGGAAAGGAGCAGGAATTTTAGGAGTAAGGCTAGAGCCATCAAGACTTCCAGGAGGGGTGGGGAAACATCTACAAGATCCAGGACCTAGGGTCCAGGACAGAATTTGGGGGCAAGGAATGGTTAGGGCACTTCTACAGTGGAATATGGAGCAATTTTGTACCAAAAGGGACACATTGGAGCCCGTACCAACAGAGAAGGATGGAAAATAACATTTATAGGGCACTTACTAAGTATCTGGGATTTATTTAACACTTATCACATAACACTGACAGATACTTGTATCTCATAGCAGTTCTGTGCCTCCAGTCTGCAAATGAGAAAACCGAGGGCTAGAAAAGCGAAGTAACTTGCTCAGGGGCACAAGCTAATAAGTGGCCCAGCTGAGATTTAATCCTGTCTCCTGACTCCACATCCAAAGCTCTTAATAAGATCTCTCCCACTTGGGCGGGAGATTGTGGCAACCAAGCCACTGGGTGACAAGACTACTCATATTTTCAAGGGATCTGTGCTATTCACACTTTTTAAATGTCTGCAGATGAATAAATACAAAGCTCTGCTGTCCGTTTCTAAGTTTTGGGATTCTACTCGTTGCTCTGAGTCTCCTTCTGTCTTCTTTCATAGTGCATTGGCCTGTGGTTGATCTTCCCCACTGCTGTGGGCCGTGTTTGCCTCAAGCAGCTAGGAAGGAAGGGTCTTCCTCTTATTTTCCAGGCTGTGCAGTACTAAAAGACATGGTGTCTCTTTGCTAGTGAAGCTGGGGAATGGAGAAAAAGGAAATAGGAGGAAAAAGAAAGTCTATTTATCTATTTCATCTCTTCTCCCTCTCCTCACTCAAAACCCCTCTTTGCCACTCTCAGGCCGTGGCTGGGGATGGAGACCCCCAGAGAAATGAAAGCTTTCTCCTGTGTCTGCTTCCTCATTACCTGAAGAATATGGATTTCTCGAGCTCTACCCCAATCTCTTCTCAATTTCCCCTTGTGAACTTACTTGCTCTGGGAATCTGCTAAGGACTATAGCCTTCTGAAAACAAATTTCTTCCCTCATTAAATTGTTTAACCTTTTTTCAAAGGATCATGCTCACTGTCTCAAATGGGCCACCCTTAGTGCTACTTTCTGTACTCTGTTTCTCCTATACCCTTTCCCCTTCCCCACTGTGTTAGGCAGGGTCCACCAGTGAAACAGAACCAATGGGAGATATGTGTATATATATATATTTTAAATATATATATATATATATTTTTAATAAGGATTGGTTCACATGATTATGGAGGCTGAGAAGTCCGAAGATCTGCAGTTGGCAAGGTAGAGAGCCAGGAGAACCAATGGTGTGGTTCTGGTCCAAAAGCCAGCAGATTCGAGACCCAGGAAGAGCCAATGTTTCAGTTCAAGTCTGAAGGCAGGAAAAAATTGATGTTCCAGCTTGAAGGCAGTCAGGCAGGAAGAATTTCCTCTTACATGGGATGATCAGCCTTTTTGTCCTGTTTAGGTCTTCAACTGTTTGAATGGAGCCCATCCACAATGGGGAGGGCAATCTGCTTTACTCAGTCTACCAATTCAGATGTTAATCTCATCCAAAAACACCCTCACAGAAACACCGAGAATAATGTCTGGCCGACTGTCTGGATACCCCGTGGCCCAGTCGAATTGACACATAAAATTAACCATCACACCTACCCTTACCATCCTTCTTTGTTACCCTTGTGCCCTGAAGACCTTTCTATTCCTTCTGATCCATGTCCATGTCCTACCAACTCCATGATGTCACATGTAATTTTTGAGAGAACAAAATTGCCTGGGATTCTTCCCTGGTTATTTGTGTTGTCTCATCTGCTAGATTCTAAACTTGTAGATGGTGATGGCGGGGATTTTATTTATTAAACAAGAGACGTATAAATCTATTATGTTTTCTATATCATTCCTAATGGCAAGCAGGGGAGTGTGCTCAATAAACACTGTTTAGTGCTACACATTCATTCCAGTTGGAAACCATGTTTTCTGACCACTTGGCTTCCCAGGAAAGCAGCTAAGGAAGGTGAGTGTTAGTAAGCTTGAGACTGACTAGGGCATCTCAGTCCTTCCCTCAGCCCTGTGCGGGTCCTCACCTTGGGGCCTTGGGCTAGGGCAGAAAAGGAAGAACTGCTTTGCTTCTTCACTCTTGCTGGGTAGGAAGAGCTGGATCTGAGAAGCTCCATTTCAGGGTCACAGTCATTCTGCCCCATCTAGGAGATTTCCTGGGTCCAAGCCATTGGTTGGGGAAGCTGAGGGTAGCTTGCATTTGTGTAGAGCAGGGTTTCTCAACCACATCACTATTGGCATTTGGGCTGGATGATTCTTTGATGTGAGGGACTGTTCTGTACAATGTAGGATGTTTAGCAGCGTCCTTGACCTGCTAGATGCCAAGTAGCACCTACACCCCTCGTTGTGACAATCAAAAATGTCTCCAGATATTGTCAAATTTCCCCTGGGAAGCAAAAGTGTTTGAGAACCACTGATCTTGGGCTTTGTTCTTTACAAAGGAGTTTCACCTATGTCATCGTATCTGAGAGTCATTATAGCTCTGAGAATCAGGAAGGAACTTGTTCTTTTCTCTGTTTTACACAGCAGGTCAAGTGGCAGTAAAAAAAAAAAAAATAGAACTCACATCTGACTTTAATCTTTCAGCTCTTTCTCTTATATATCTCCAACGGCAGGGTAAGAAAGATCCCTAGGGATGAGTGATTAAAAGAGATAGTAACTGGACTCTACCCTGAAGTAAGTGTTAGTTTTGAGTTGAAGAATAAAAATCCTTGTTAAATTACAAGTTTTGACAAAAGGATCCTATTAACCACTTTGCTGTTTTCAGACTTTGCTTCTTAATTTTATTTTGATGACCTTTCATTTGCCCTTTTGAAAGGGAAGAAGTTTAGATTTCCTTTCTTATGTGGCTAGTTTTATTTTTGACTGCTAGGGTTTCCAAACCTTCTGAACCTTTTAAAAGGAGGAGGAAGGTCCTAATAAAACTTGTTCACTTCCTCTTGAAGATGCGTCATTGTGATAACAGTGTGTATGCGATGTTCTCGGTGGTGTTTTCCAAGAAAACCAAATACAAAACAGAAGTTTGCAGTAATTGTTATTGAGACTAGATCAGAAAACTGAAAGTATTGAAATAAGCATCCAAAAGGCACAAAGTTTCTGAGACTATAAATAATTATTTTGCTTTCTGTGTTTTGAAAAGAAAATGGTAGTGTGTTATTTTAAATTGGTGTCTGAAGGTAAAGAACTAAAGTTTGCTAAGAGGGGGTAAGAATATACTTAAACTTGAGATTTTAATTAAATTTAAACACATATACTCCTGTCAATATATATTTCTTCACCTTTGAAATGCAATTCAACTATAGTTGGGTATCAGACTTTAAATTCATCATTTTGGAAGCACATTGTAATTAATGATAATTATTCATATTCAGTGAGGGCCTACTTGGTGTGGCCACTGTTCCAGGAGCTTCAGTTTTACAGGGAGGCAGTGGTCAAGATCTGCCTTTTCTACATGTTTGAAAATACCTCAACCTGTTCTAGACATTTGACTTTATGTAAATTATGTAGCCTCTTTGAGCCTCAGCTTCCTCATTTGTAAAATGCAATAATAATATCAACTCAATGTTGTGAAGACAAAATGAAAAAAAATATGTGAAAGCTTAATTAATATTAAATTAGTGTTTAATGTTAATTATTAATAACACACTAATATACTAATATTCTTAATTATTAATTAATGTTTAGTATTAGCATTAAGTGATATAGAATGAAATTATGTGAAATAATAATTAACATCAGTATTAATGATTAATTAATATTATTAATTATTTTTGAGTATACTGAATTGGTTTTGAACAGTTATGAACATTCTCGATCAACAAGGTAGGTTGATATTTGAGAGTTTCCATATTTTTCTCCAAATGGGTTTATTTTTTACATTTTTATTTTTCTGGTTTTATTTTTGAAAGTGCTAGTGTTACTCTTCTGTGGCCTAAACAAATCCCATGGGCAGAAGCCTATCTGTTGATATGAACCAATTGTCACTGGAGAAATGGTGAATAGAATTTGTGCATCACTGATTGCACTTATTTTGGAAAAGATATCTGGACTGCAGGCGATGATGGTATTTTTGTGGAAGTGCAGAATTAAATTGTAAGTCTGGGAAAGCTCAGTAAAATGTTCCTGCTTATTTGTTATAGTCAAGACTCAAATGTCTCATGATTGAAAAGTTTTCCTTTTGAAATTTCTTAGTAGTAACATAGAATGCTGTTTACAGATAATAGAACCTAGGGTACTGCCTGGCATTTATTAGGTCTCAATACTTGCTTATTGAACTGAACAAGTTGTCTAAATTACATCAAATTTATTATAGCTTTGGAGCTTGTTTTCCACTTGTCATATGAAGAGAGAAAAATCTCCCAAAGCTCAGCTCTAATAGACAACTATATCTAATCTTGTATTTTTCTATTTTTTTTGCATTCTATACATTGTTATGATCATATTACACTCTCTCTTTTCATTCTGCTTTTATTTTTTAATATTCCAGCATAAGCATTTTTGTAGTTCTTTCAGGCATAATTTTAAAAGGGCACATAATAGTTCCTTTAGAAGATAGCTTATACTTTATATAATTGTTTACTGTTATTGGATGCAACGTTGTTTTCCAATATTTTAATGTTATAAAAAATGCTACAGTGAACATCTTCACTTATAAGGCAATTTTATTTGGTATTTCACAATATTTTCTTCAAATAGTTTTTCATATGTGTAATTACTGGGCCAAAGGGCACAAAAATATTTAATTAATATTAATATTTAAGGCACAAAACATTTTTAAGTCTTTTGATACATATAGCCAAATTGCTTTCTGAAAGGTTTTAGTAGCTATGT
The DNA here is from genome assembly GCA_031878705.1 of Tapirus indicus. Classification (NCBI taxonomy): domain Eukaryota; kingdom Metazoa; phylum Chordata; class Mammalia; order Perissodactyla; family Tapiridae; genus Tapirus; species Tapirus indicus. The sequence goes on from CM062922.1 coordinate 85,725,070, forward strand.
GTACAAATTCTTGCTTCCTTACCCTTGCCAGAATTGGGTATTCCCCTTAAAAATATTTTTTTGATATGTAAAAATGTATCTCAATATTTAATATGCATATTTTTAGATATTGATAAGGCTGAAATTTGAAAAATGTTTTGTTAATCATTTGAAATTTTTCTGTAAATTTTCTCTTCTCTTCCCACACTTCTCTGAACTTGAGAATGCCTAGTCTGCTCTGCCCCATGTCAGTGATTTGGCTGTCAATTTTTGGCTTTCGGTGAGGTTGAACATCTTTACCTGTTTATTGTTATTTGTATTTCTTCTTCTATCAATTTCCCATTTGTATCCTTGACTCATTTTTCACTTGGTATGTTTATCTTTTTCTTATTATATTAAGACAATATTTTTATATTCTGTTCTTATATACTCTGGATCTTTTGTCTATGTTTTTGTTTATGGTAACTTTTACCATACTGAAGGTTTTAATTTTAATGTAATCATGTTTATGTACTCCTTTTTGAGTTTTGCTTTTTATGTTTTTTCAAAAAAACTTGGTGACTATGAGGTCCTGAAAATATCCTCCTATTTTTTCTTCTAAAATTTTCACTGTTTTGACTTTTATGTTTAGTCCTTTAAGCCATCCAGAATTCATGTGTGTGAATGTTTGTTTTGAAGTAGGCTGTAACTTTATTCTGTTCCTCCAAACAGTTAGGCAACTTTCTCAGTACTATTATACTATTTACTGAATAGCATTTCCTTTCCTCAGTATTTGAAATACCAGCTGTTACACACACACACGCATAAACGTTCTTAGACTCTTCATTCTATCTTGTGGTGGTTAAGAAAGAACAAGGCTTTAGAAATGTCACAGAGTTTACTTTTTGACAATTTTATTCCTAATTCCTAATTATACTACATTGTGGTCAGTAGACTTGGCTTGTATGTGACCCCAGAATTTGTTGAGATTTCCTTTAGTTCCCAAACTATAATCGATTTTTTTAGAATGTTGCATATGTGTTTGAAAATAATCTGTACTATCTTTTTATGAAATTATCTATCTATCTATCTATCTATCTATCTATCTATCTATCTATCTATCTATCTATCTATCTATCTATCTATCTATCTGCCTGCCTGTCTGTCTGTCTATCTACCTACCTACCTAAGAGAACAGTACAACAAATACCCACTTACTTACCATATAGATTTAATAATTGTTAATATTTTGTCCTATTTCCTTTTTTAAGTTAAAGGAATAAAATGTTTCCAAAAGGTGAAGACTTTTGTACTGCTTGCCAATCCATTTCCCTCCCTCCCTTCCCAGAGATAACCACTATCTTGAATTTGGAGAAACACCTTCCTGTTTCTTTGGAAATGTTTCCAATTTCTTTATTATGCTTCATTAAGATTTCCTACTTCTTTATCAATTTTAGGAATTTGTATTTTTTCCTTAAAATTATTTTCATAAGCATTTAAAAAAGTATTACTATGTAGGGTTTAAAGCAATAGTAATAGCTAATGCTAACTGTGTTTATTATGAGACAGTCATTGTTCTATATGTTTTACTTGTACTCAGTTGAGCTTCATGACAATCTTTATGAGGCAGGTACTATTGGCATTTTTATTTAAGAAAATGAGAAACCTGAGGCATAGGAAGATTAACTTGTCCAAAGTCACACAGCTATAATGTGGTGGAGGCTGGATGGGAACCCTCTTCAGTGAGATTCCAGAGGTGACATTAACTACTCCAAAGCCCCTCTTTATACTGGATTCAGCTTGAGCAGCCTTGAGAGGTTGGAGGTTCTAGCAATGCAGTAAGGCAACCAAAGAGAAATAAAAGGTATAAGGATTGGAAAGGAAGAAATGGAATTGTCTTTTTTTCAGAAAATGTGATTGCATTGTCTCTAAAGTATCTACAGATAAACTATTAGAAATATTATATAAATTTAGCAAATTCTATGGATACAATGTCTTTTATATTCTAGTAACAAAAATTAGCAAATAAAACTTTAGAAATACTATTTGTAGTGACATCAAATGACAATAACAACTACCTAGGAATAACATTCTTGATTGAAATTAAAATAGAACTAAATAAATGGTAGGATACACCATATTCATGAATTGGAAGACTCAATATTGTTAAAATGACTGTTCTCCCCAAGTTGATTTACAGATTCAATGCAACTGGAATAAAAATTCCAGCATAATTTTAAATAACATTTGAAAGTGTGATTTTAAAACTCACATGGAAATACAGAAATTCTAAGACTAGCTAAAAAATCTTGATGAGGACCATATTTGAGGGACTTTGCTAGGTATCAAGACTTAAAGTTACAGTAACTAAAATAATAGGCAAATAGAGAATGGAATAGAACATAAGATCTAGAAGCAGACCCGTGCTCATACAGTTATCTGATTTAGGAAAAGAGTACCATTGCAGTGATGTGAGGAAATGATGATCTTTTACATAAATGGTGATGGATCCATTGAATATCCAATGGAAAAAAGAGTATTTGACCCTCTGTTTCACATCATTTTCTTGTTATCAATTGCTGCACAACAAACACCCCAAACTGTAGTGGCTTAAAACAACAGTCATTTTATGATATCTCAATTTTGTGTATCAGGAATTTGGGTAGGACTCATCTGGGCAATTCTTCTACTCCACATGATGTTGATATTGGTGGTATTCAGCTGGTGGATGAGAAGGTCTGGAGGGTCCATGATGACTTTACTCACTTATCTGGTCCCCTGGTGGGGATGGTTGTAAATCTAGGCTCAGCTGGGACTGTCAATCAGAGCATATAGTTAGCTTCTCTAGCATGGTGGTCTCAAGTAATTGGACCTATAACATGGCAGCCCAAAGCTCCCAGAGAGTGTTCCAAGAGGTCAAGATGGAAGCTGCAAGGCTTTTTATGATTAGCCTCACAAGTCCCAGAATGACATGTATGCCATATTCTATTGGTCATGCAAGTCACCAAGGCAGACACAGATTCACAGGGATGGGATCTAGACTTGGCCTCTCAATGAGAGGTTCAACAAAGAATTCGGGCCATCCTATCATTCTAGATGGATAATAATTCTAAATGTGAAAGGAAAACAAAGCTTTTAGGAGAAAATATGGGAGAAAAATGTTCATGGCCTTAGGAGTAGGTAAAGATTCCTTAAATAGAACACAGAAAACATTAACCATAAAAGAAAAAAAGTGGATAAATTTGACTTCATTAAAATTAAGAACTGTATGTAAGAAAACACTTTTTAGAAATTTAAAATACAAGTCACATATATTAGAATGTATCCAGAATGTAAAAGAACTGCTCAATCAATAAGACAGATAATTAAAAAAAAGAATTGTGTAAAAGAGACTTAAAAAGGGTCTTCACAAAAAAGGATATGTAAATGGTCAATAAGCATATGAAAACATGCTCAACATCATTAGTTATGAAGTAAATGCAAATTAAAACCACAAATCCACCCACCAAAATGGCTAAAATTAAAAAGATTGACAATTCCAAGTGTTGACAAAGATGTAAAGCAATTAGAATTCTTACACATTGTTGATGGGATTGTCATTTGATACAGTCATTTTCAGAAAATGAACAAATGCATACCTCATGACCTAGCAAATCCACTCTTAGAGATATGCTCATTAATAATAAATGCGTATGTTCACAAAAAATATATAAATAACAATGTTCATAGTAGCTTTATTAAAAATGGTTCCAAATTAGGAAACAACCCAAATGTCCATTGACAGTAGAATGATAAATTAATTGTGGTGTATTAACACATTGACAGAGAAGAAATTCTAGCTACCACATGACAAGACAGATGAATATTATAGACAATGTTGAGCAAAAGAATCCAGGGGCAAAAAAGTGCATAATGTAAGATTCCATTTCTATGAAGCCCAATAAAGGCAAAATTAATGGTTATAGAAGCCAGAATAATGATTACCTTTGAAAGCATATTGATTAGATGGGAGCCATCTGAGGTGGTGCAATTATTCTATACTATCATCTGTTGGTGAGTACTCATACATTGAGTTATGCAATTAAAATTTGTGCCCTTTACTGTACATACCTCAATAAAAAAGAAAAAATAAAATTTAAATAAAAGTAATGATTAACTTGAAAAAAGAAAGAAAGCACTGTGTAAATAAGACACAAGATATTTCCAGTCAGTTTATACATTGGTCCATAACTGCTATAGTCTGAATGTTTGTGTCCTCCCAAAATATTTATGTTGAAAACCTAATGCCTAAGGTAGTGGTATTAGGAGACAGGGCCCTTGGGAGGTGATTAGATCATAAGGGCAGAGCCCATATGCATGGGATTAGTGCCCTCATTAAAGAAGCCCCAGAGAGCTAGCTTGCCTCTTCCACCATGTGAGAATACAAAAAGTCTGTGACCTAGAAGAGGGCCCTCACCTGACCATGGGCCCTCACCCTGATCTTGGGCTTTCAGCCTCCAGAACTATAAGCAATAAATTTCTGTTGTTTATAAGTCACGCAGTTTGTGATATTTTGTTATAGCAGCTCGAATGGAATAAGACAATAACCATACCTGGAGAGACCCATTAACTTTGTATTTTATAAAAATAAAAAAGGATTCACTTTTTGAAAAAATTAGATTCATGATATGAAATTAAAAAATTATGTATGTTTAGCAGTACCTTAATAAATAAATGTAACAGCAATAAAGATACTTCATGAAATTTGATGTAAACCCCCAATTTTCTCTATCTAAATGCCTGGGAGGAACTATCTTCAGTGTGGTTAGGGAAATAACCTCCAGCCTGGTCTGATCTATTCTACAGTCCTTTTTTCTTTGCCTGATTTGGATCTTGCAGATTCTTTTTTCCTGTCATGTTTTTACTGTTCCCTAGCCTAGATGTTGGGACTGTCTGATTCCTTGTATTCCAGCTTTATCTACATTTTCTGCTTATAAATGTTGCTCCCTCCAACAAGGCCTGCTCAATGCAGCTGTTTGTATTACATGTGAACTTGGAAATAGTTGTGTCCTGTTGCTGCTCCTCAGCTCTCTCTGAGCTGTGCCCTCTGAATTCATTCATTCACCTAACGAAGTCAGTGTGTTTGCACATTGTGGACACGGCTATTTAAAAGATTTTGGAGGCCCTATGTCATTTCAGATTTATTAAAATATTTTAGTAAACCATATAACTATTTTTTACTATAAAAATTTTTTGAAAGGATTTTTTTTTTGCTTTCTCAATAACTTAGCTGCAAGTAACTCCTTTAAAATACCACTGGCTATGATCTGTTACCAATATTGGGAAGTGATAAAACGTAACTTAAAAATAGTTTTCAAGAGAAATTTGAAAGCAGGAGAAAAACAACTAGTTATGTACAAGGGAACCCCCATAAGACTATCAGCTGACTTTTCAGCAGAAACTATGGGCCAGAAGGGACTGGCATGACATATTCAAAGTGTTGAAAGGAAAAAACTTACAACCAAGAATATTCTATTTGGCAAGATTATCACTCAGAATTGAAGGAAAGATAAAGAGCTTCCCAGGCAAGCAAAAGCTAAAGGAGTTCATCACCACCAAACTGACTTTACAAAAAATGTTAAAGGGACTTATTTAAATAGAAAAGAAAAAGCCATAACTAGAAATATGAAAATTATGAAAAGAAAAATCTCACTGGTAAAGGCAAACGTATAGTAAAGGTAGTGGACCACCCACCTATATAACTAGTATGAAGATTAAAAGACAAAAGTAGTAAATTCATCTCTATCTACAATAAGTAATTAAGGGATAAATAAAATAAAAAGATTTAAAATATATTTTAAATATCAAAAATATAAAATGGAGTGGAGTAAAAGTGTAGTGCGTTTAGAGAACACTCAAACTTACACGACTATCAACTTAAAATAGACTGCTATATACATAGGTTGTTATATAAGAACCTCAATGTAACCACAAGCCAAAAATCTGTGATAGATACACAAAATTTAAAGAGACAGGAATACAAACATTACACTAAATAAAGTCATCAAATCACAAAGGAGGAAAGCAAGAGAAGGAGAAAGAAACAGAGAAGAACTACAAAAGCAAGCAGGAAACAATCAACAAAATGCAGTAAGTACATACCTATCAATAATTACTTTCAATGTAAATGGACTAAATGCTCCAATCAAAAGACATAGAGTAGCTGACTGGATTTAAAAAAAAACCCAGATGCATATATATGCTGCCTACAAGAGACTCACTGGAGATCTAAAGACACACATGGACTGAAAGTGAGGGGATGGAAAAACATATTCCATGCAAATGGAAAAAAAAAAAAGAAAGCTAGGGTAGCAATACTTATATCAGACAAAATGACTTTAAAACAAAGATTGTAGCAAGAGACAAAGAAGGGCATTACATAATGATGAAGGGATCAATCCAACAAGAGAATATAAAACTTGTAAATACATATGTACCCAACAAAGGAGCACCTGCATACATAAAGCAAATATTAACAGACCTCAAAGGAGAAATTGACAATAGTACAATAATAGTAGGGGATTTTAATGCCTCACTTACATCAATGGATAGATGATCCAGAGAGAAAATAATAGGGAAACGTCAGCCATAAATGACACATTAGACCAGATAAACTTAAGAGATGTGTACAGAACATTCCATCCAAACACAACACAATACATATTCTGTTTAAGTGTACATGGAACATTCTCCAGGATAGGTCGCATGTTAGGCCACAAAACAAGTCTCAATAAATTTAAGAAGATTGAAATAAAAGCATCTTTTCTAACCACAATGGTATGAGTCTAGAAATCAACCATAAGAAAAAAACTGGAAAAAGTACAAACACATGGAGTCTAAACAACATGCTCTTAAACAATTAAATGACCAGTGGGTCACTGAGGAAGTCAAAGAGGAAATCAAAAAATACCTTGAGACAAATGAAAATGGAAATGCAATGTTCCAAAATCTATGGAATGCAGCAAAAGCAGTTCCAAGAGGGAAGTTATGGTCATACAGGCCTACCTGAGGGAACAAGAAAAATCTCAAACAATCTAACTTTACACCTACAGGAACTAGAAAAAGAACAAACAAAACCCAAAGTTAGTAGAAGGAAGGAAATAATAAAGATCAGAGTGGAAATAAATAAAATAGAGACTAAAAAACAATAGAAAAGATCAATGAAACTAACAGCTGGTTTTTTGAAAGGATAAACAAAATTGATAAACTTTTAGCCAGACTCACCAAGAAAAAAAGAGAGAGGACCCAAATAAATAAAGTAAAAAATGAAAGAGATTACTGTGAACAACTACATGCCCCCAAATTGGACAACCTTGAAGAAGTGGATAAATTCCTAGAAACATACAATCTTCCAAAACTGAATCAGAAAGAAATAGGAAATATGAACAGACTAATTACTAGTAATGAAATTGAATCAGTAATCAAAAAACTTCCAACAAACAGAAGTCCAGGACCAGAGGGCTTCACAAGGAAATTCTACCAAACATTTAAAAGAAATGTTAATATCTATCCTTCTCAAACTATTCCAAAAAATTAAAGAGTAATGCTTCTAAACTCATTATGTGAGGCCAGCGTTATCCTGATACCAAAGCCAGACAAAAACACTACAAAAAAAGAAAACTACAAAATATCCCTGATGAACATAGATGCAAAAATCCTCAACAAAATATTTGAAAACCAAATTCAACAATCGATTAAAAGGATCATACACCATGATCAAGTGGGATTTATCCCAAGGATGCAAGGATGGTTCAATATCCTCAAATCAGTCAATGTGATATGCCATGTTAACAAAATGTAGAATAAAAATCATATGATCATCTCAATAGATGCAGAAAAAGCTTTTGAAAAAATTTTACATTCATATGTGATAACTCTCCACAAAGTTGGTATAGAATGAACATACCTCAACATAATAAATGCCATATATGACAAATCCACACCTAACATCATACTCAATGGTGAAAAGCTGGAAGCATTTCCTCTAAGATTATGAATGAGACAAGGATGCCCCCTCTCACCACTTTTATTCAACATAGTATTGGAAGTCCTAGCCATAGCAACCAGACAAGAAAAAGAAATAAAATGTGTCCAAATTGGAAAGGAAGATGTAAAACTGTCACTGTTTGCAGATGACATACTATATATAGAAAACCCTAAAGACTCCACCAAAAGACTGTTTGAATTAATAAGTGAATTCAGGAAAGTTGTAGTATACAAAATTAACATACAGAAATCTGTTGCATTTATATACAGTAATAATCTATCAGAGAGAAGATAAGAAAATAATCCCATTTACAATTGCATCAAAAAGATAAAATACCTAGGAATAAATTTCACTGAGCCAGTGAAAGACCTGCACTCTGAAAACTATAAGACATAGATGAAAGAAATTGAGATGACACAAATAAATGGAAAGATATATCATGCTCATGGATGGAAAGAATTAATATTGTTAAAATGTACATAATACCCAAAGCAATCTACAGATTCAATGCAATTCCTATCGAAATACCAATGGCATTTTTTTTTTCTGATTACAAATCAGTATTTATTTATGAAGAGAGTTTGGACTATGAAAAGAGAAACCAGAAAAGGAAAATGAAAATGACTCATGAGCTTATCCCTGGAGATAACTGCTCTTTAAAAAAAAATTAATTTATTGAGGTCATATAGGGTTATAACATTAGGTAAATTTCAGATGTACATTATTGTATTTCAGTTTCTATATATATATTGTATTGTGTTCACCACCAATAGTCTAGTTTTTAATCCATCACCATACATATGTGCCCCTTTATGCCTTTTGCCCTCCCCCCACTCCCTTCCCCTCTGGTAACCACTAATCTGTTCTCCTTATCTATGTGTTTGTTTATCTTCCACATATGAGTGAAATCATGGTATTTGTCTTTCTCTGTTGACTTATTTCAGTTAGCATACTATCCTCAGGATCTATCCATTTTGTTGCAAGTGGCATGATTTAGTCTTTTTTATGACTGAGTAGTATTCCATCGTGTGTGTGTGTGTGTGTGTATATATATATATGACATGTTCTTTATCCATTCATCTGTTGATGGGCACTTGGGTTGCTTCCATGTCTTGGCTATTGTGAAAAATGCTGCAATGAACATAGGGGTACATATATCTTTTTAAATTATTGATTTCATGTTCTTTAGATAAATACCCAGTAGTGGAATACCTGGATCATGTGGTATTTCTGTTTTTAATTTTTGGAGAAATCTCCATACTGTTTTCCATAATGGCTGCACAGTTTTCATTCCCAGCAGCAGTGTATGAGAGTTCACTTTTCTCCATATCCTCTGCAGTGCTTGTGATTTCTTGTCTTTTTAATTATAGCCATTCTGATGGGCATGAGGTGATATCTCATTGTAGTTTTGACTTGCATTTACCTAATAATTAGTGATGTTGAACATCTTTTCATGTGCTGGTTGGCCATCTGTATATCTTCTTTGGAAAAATGTCTGTTCATATCCTCTGCCCATTTTTTGTCTGATTGTTCATCTTTTTTGTTGTTGCTGAGTTGTAGGAGTTCTTTATATAGTTTGGAAATTAACCCCTTGTTGGATATGTGATTTGCAAATATTTTCTCCCAGTTGATAGGTTGTCTTTTCATTTTGTTGATGGTTTCTGTTGCCATGCACAAGCTTTTTAGTCTGATGTAGTCCCATTTATTTTTTTCTTTTGTTTCCCTTGCCTGAGTAGACATGGTATTCAAAAAGATACTGCTAAGACTGATGTCAAAAACTGTACTGCCTATGTTTTCTTCTAAGAGTTTTATAGTTTCAGGTCTTATATTCAAGTCTTAATCCATTTTGAGTTAATGTTTGTGTATGGTGTAAGATAATGGTCTACTTTCATTCTTTTGCATGTCGCTGTCCAGTTTTCCCAACACCATTTATTGAAGACATTCTCCTTTCTCCATTGTATGTTCTTGGCTCCTTTATTGAAGATTAGCTGTCCATAGATGTGTGATTTTATTTCTGGGCTCTCAATTCTATTCCATTGATCTGTGTGTCTGTTTTGTGCCAGTATCATGCTGTTTTGATTACTATAGCTTTGTAGTATATTTTGAATTCAGGGAGTGTAATATCTCTAACTTTGTTCTTTTTCTCAGGATGCTTTGGCTACTCAGGGTCATTTGTTGTTGCATGTAAATTTTAGGATTCTTTGTTCTATTTCTGTGAAAAATGTCATTGGGATTTTGATTGGGATTGCATTGAATCTGTAGATTGCTTTAGGTAATATGGACATTTTAACTATGTTTATTCTTTCAGTCCATGAGCATAGAATGTGTTTTCATTTCTTCATGTCTTCTTCGATTTCTTTCACTAATGTATTATAGTTTTCAGTGTATAGGTCTTTCAGCTCCTTGATTAAATTTATTCCTAGATATTTTATTCTTTTTGCTGTGATGGTAAATGGGATTGTATTCTTGATTTCTCTTTCTGCTAGTTTGTTATTAGTATATAGATGCAACTGATTTTTGTAACTTGATTTTGTACCTGCAACTTTACTGTATTCACTGATTATTTCTATATATTTTTTTGTGTGTGAGGAAGACCAGCCCTGAGCTAACATCCATCGCCAATCGTCCTCTTTTTGCTGAGGAAGACTGGCCCTGGGCTAACATCTTCCTCTACTTTATATGGGACGCCGCCACAGCATGGCTGACAAGCAGTGCATCTGTGGGTGCCCAGGATCCGAACCTGCGAACCCTGGGCTGCCAAGCGCAGACTAAACCGCTGTGCCACCAGGTGGCCCCCTGATTATTTCTAATAGCATTCTTTTGGTGAATTCTTTAGGGTTTTCTATATGTAGAATCATGTCATCCACAAGTAGTGACAGTTTTACTTTTTCCTTTCCAATTTGGATCCCTTTTATTTCTTTTTCTTCCTAGTTGCTCTGGCTAAAACTTCTAATACTATGTTGAATAAGAGTGGTGAGAGTGGGCATCCTTGTCTTGTTCCTGTTCTCAGAGGAATAGCTTTCAGCTTTTCACCATTGAATATGATGTTAGCTGTGGATTTGTGTTATATGGTGTTTCTTATGTTGCAGCACTTGCCCTCTATACCCATTTTATTGAGAGTTTTTATCATAAATGGATGTTGAATTTTGTCAAATGCTTTCTCTGCATCTATTGAGATGATCATTTAATTTTTATTCTTCATTTTGTTAATGTGGTATATCACACTGATTGATTTGCAGATCTTGAACCATCCCTGCCACCCTAGAATAAATCCCACTTGATCGTGGTGTATGATTCCTTTAATGTATTGTTATATTTGATTTGCTAATATTTTGTTGAGGATTTTTGCATCTATGTTCATCAGCAATATTGGCCTGTAATTTTCCATTTTTGTGTCATCCTTCTCTGGTTTTGGTGTCAGGGTGATGTTGGCCTTGTAAAATGGGTTAGGAAGTGTCTTGTCCTCTTCAACTTTTTGCAAGACTTTGAGAAGTATAGGTATTCAATCTTCTTTGAATGTTTGGTAGAATTCACCAGAGAAGCCATCTTGTCATGGATTTTTGTTTTTGGGAGGTTTTTGATTACTGTTTCAATCTCTTTACTTGTGATTGGTCAATTCAAATTCTCTATTTCTTCTTGATTCAGTTTTGGGGGGTTGTGTGATTCTAAGAATTTATCCATTTCTTCTAGGTTATCCAATTTGTAGGCATATAGCTTTTCATAGTGTTCTCTTATAATCCTTCATATTTCTGTGGTGTCTGTTGTAATTTCTGCTCTTTCATTTGTTATTTTATTTATTTGAGTCTTCTCTCTTTTTTTCTTAGTGAATCTGGCTAAGGGTTTGTCAACTTTGTTTATCATCTCAAAGAACCAGCTCTTAGTTTCATTGATTGTTTCTATTGATTTTTTAGTCTGTATTTTTTTTTTTAAATTTCTGCTCTGATTTTTAAAATTTTATTCTTTTTACTGACTTTGGGGTTTGTTTGTTCTTCTTTTCCTAGTTCTTCTAGGTACAGTGTAAGATCGTTTATTTGAGATTTTTTTCTTATTTGTTGAGATAGGCCTGTATTGCCATAAATCTCCCGCTTAGTACTGCTTTTGCTGCTCCCATAAGTTTTGGTATGTTGTGTTTTCATTTTCATTTGTCTCCACATACTTTTTGATTTCTTCTTCGATTTCCTCATTGATCCAATAGTTGTTCAGCAACACGTTGTTTAGTCTCTACATATTGGTGACTTTTCTAGCTTTTTTCTTGTAGTTGATTTGTAGTTTCATAGCAATGTGGTGGAAAAGATGCTTGGTATGATTTCCATCTTCTTAAATTTATTGAGGCTTGCTTTGTTTCCCAGTTTATGATCTATCTTTGAGAATGTTCCATGTGCACTTGAGAAGAATATGTATTCTGCTGTTTTTAGATGAAATGTTCTATATATATTAAGTCCATCTGGTCTAGTGTTTCATTAAAGGCCACTGTTTCCTTGTTGACTTTCTGTCTGGATGACCTATCCATTGACGTAAGTAGGGTGTTAAGGTCCCCTACTATTATTGTGTTGCTGTCAATTTCTCTCTTTAGGTCTCTTAATAGTTGCTTTATATGCTTTGGTTCTCCTGTGTTAGGTATATATATATATATATTAATAAGTGTTAGGTCTTCTTGTTGGAATGATCCTTTATCATTATATTATGCCCATCTTTGTCTCTTGTTATCTTTTTTGTTTCAAAGTCTGTTTTGTCTTGTATAAGTATGGCTATACCCACTTTATTTTGCTTGCCATTTGCTTGGAGTATCATATTCCATCCATTCACTCTAAGCCTATGTTTGTGTTTAGAGATGAGATGTGTTTCCTGGAGGCAGCATACTGTTGGTTCTTGTTTTTTAATTCATCCAGCCACTCTTTGTCTTTTGATTGGTGAATTCAGCCCATTTACATTTGGAGTGATTATTGATATATGAGGGCTTAATACTGCCATTTTATCTTTTGTTTTTTGATTGTTGTGTATTTCCATTATTTCTTTTTCCTTGTATTTCTGACTGCCATTTCAGTTTGGTGGTTTTCTGTGATGTTTTTCTCAGTTTCCTCTTTATTTGTGATTTGTGGGTCTGCTTTTATTTTTGTTTAGTGGTTACCATGAGGTTTGTATAAATGTTCTCATAGATTAGATAGTCCTTTTTCTGGTAGCCTCTTATCTCCATTAGCCTAAGCAGGTTCTATCCCTTTCTTCTTCCACTTCTGAGTTATTGTTGTCACAATTATTCTTTTTTGTGTTGTGAGTTTTTGACCAAATTGAAGTGGATATAGTTATTTTTGATGCCCTCTTTCTCTTTATCCTTTATCTTATAATTAAGTGTTTTCTAACCTATTCCAATGTAGAGCTGTTATTTTCTGATTCTGTCTGTCCATCTTCTTGTTCAAAGCTTTGTAAACTTGTGCCATTTTGTTTCAGGTAGGAGGGTTCCTTTCAACATTTCTTGCAAGGCAGATCTAGTGGTGATGAACTCTGTCAGCTTTGGTTTGTCTGGTAAAGCTTTTATTTGTGTCATACCTGAAGGATAATTTCACTGGATAGAGTATTCTTGGCTAATAGTTTTTGTCATTCAGTATTTTGAATATATCATTCCACTCTTTCATGGCCTGTAGGGTTTCTGCTAAGAAATCTGCTGAAAGCCTGATGGGAATTCCTTTGTAGGTTATTTTCTTCTCTCTTGCCCTTAATATTTTTTCTTTTTCACTGACTTTTTGATAGCTTACTATTACATGCCTTTGAGAAGATCTTTTTGCATTGAGGTAATTAGGAGTTCTGTTAGCTTCATGTACTTGCATGTCCAGTTCTTTCCCCAGGTTTGGGAAGTTCTCAGCTATTATTTCTTTGAATAAGCTCTCTGCTCCTTTCTCCCTCCCTTCTCCTTCAGGATACCTATTTTCCTTATGTTACTTTTCCTAATTGAGTTGAATATTTCTTGAAGAATTTCTTCATTTTTTAAAAAGTCTTAGTTTGCTTTCCTCTTCCACCTGAATCATTTCTAGGTTTCTACCTTTGAGCTCACTAATCTTCCTCTCCATGTGGTCTTTTTTATTTTTAATGCTTCCCACGTTACTTTTCATCTCATAATTGTGTTCTTCAACTCCAGAATTTCTCTTTGGTTTTTTCTAGAGTTTCAGTCTGTTTGGTAAAGTACTCCTTCTGTTCATTAATTTTATTCCTGAGCTCATTGAACTGTCTTTCTGAGTTTTCTTGTAACTTGTTGAGTTTCTTTATGACGGCTATTTTGAATTCCTTGTCAGTTAGATTGTAATCTTCTGTGACTTCAAGTTTGGTTTCTGGAGAGTTGTCATTCTCTTTCTGTTCTGCTGTGTTACTGTAGTTCTCCATGATACTTGATGAATTGATCCTCTGCTGGTGCATTTGTGGTAGTAACCACCTTTTTTATTTGGGTATGGCTTTGGTTACTTTGGTTCTGATCTGCTTCTGGTTGTCTTTGAGAGCCTGCACTTTCCACCCTTCACTGCCTCTGCTAGAGGCATCATCAGTGCCCTCCTTGTGCTGTTTGTGCCTTGCTGCTTATGATGTTGCTGCAATCTCAGTTGTCACCCCTGGGTCACCAGACTGCAAGCAATTCTGCTGCATCTGGGGTCACTTGGGTCTCGTGTTCCTCCACTGGCTTGGCACAGGCTCCCCATGGGCATGGATGCTGCTACCCCATGCACCACCTGCACTGCTGGTCCTGAGTTGTCTCAGGGTGCTGGTTGCACCACTGCCAGGGGTGCTGGGTTCATGACTGTTGCTGTTGCTGGTGGACCAAGGAAGGACCCAGGTACTTGTATGTAGCTCCTACTGCTGGTGGAGGTGGTCTTGGGGGGGTGCTGTCACTGGGAGTTGGGTCACCAGTTCTGTTGTGGTTCTTGAAGCCTCTGGTCACAGGTTCCATCTGCCACTGCTGGGGGTGGAGCAGAGGCTAAGCAGTGAGAGGTTGTTGTTGCTACTCATTTGTGCATACTCTGGTCTCTGGTGGTAGCTGGTGTGTTTTGAAAACTCAAGGTCAGGGTGCCCCACCCAGCTGGGAAAATTCTAGTTTTACATACTGTCCCCACTGTTGGAAAGACCTGGCCACTGCCAAGGGAGTGGGCATGTGCACTGGATCTGCTGGGAGGTGGGCAGGGAGCAAGCTGCACCTGTTTTTTCTGCTCCCACTGTGGCAAGTTGCAGTTGCATGCACCATGGCACCTACTGCCTCTGCTCTGCTCACAGTTGGACAAGCTGTGGTGTTTGCTGTTCTCCTTTGTGCTCTGGATTGCTGCTGCTGGGGGAGGGGGAATGAACTGCTCCCCTAGTTCCTCTACCTCCTCGGGTTCCAGTCAACCCATCTTCAGATGTGTAGATACATAGATCTCTTATGCATCCTGTTGTGCCCTGTAGGGAATCCTCTGTTGGTCATTGGATGTCCAATTGGTTGTAACTTAGAGGAGAGACACAAAGGGAACTACTCATTCTGCTATGATGCTGATGTCACTCTTCCAATGGCATATTTCTCAGAACTAGAACAAATAAAATATTTTGGAACCACAAAAGACTTCAAATAGCCAAAGCTATCTTGAGAAAGAACAAAGCTGGAGGAGTCACATTCTCTGATTTCAGACTATACTACAAAGCTATAGTAATCAAAACAGTATGGGCCTGGCACAAAAATAGACACATAGATAAATGGAACAGAATAGAGAGCCCAGAAATAAACCCATGCTTAGATGGTTTGTTAATCTATGACAAAAAGGCAAGAATATACAATGGGGAAAAGATATTCTCTTCAATAAATGGTGTCGGAAAACTGGACAGCTACATGCAAAAGAATGAATCTGGACTACTATCTTACATCATATATAAAAATAAACTCAAAATGGCTTAATGTAAGACCTGAAACTATAAAACTAGAAGAAAACACAGGCAGTAAACTCTTTGACATTGGTCTTAGCAATATTTTTTGGATCTGTCTCCTCAGGCAGGGGCAACAAAAGTAAAAATAAACAAATGGAAGTAGGTCAAACTAAAAAGCTTTTGCACAGTGAAGGAAACCATCAACAAAATGAAAAGACAGCCTACTGAATGGGAGAAGATATTTGCAAATGATATATCTGATAATGGGTTAGTATTCAAAATATATAAAGAACTCATACAACTCAATATCAGAAAAAAAAAGTCCGATTAAAAAATGGGCAGAGGAACTGAATAGACATTTTTCCAAAAAAGACATACCAATGGCCGATAGACACATGAAAAGATGCTCAACATCACTAATCATCAGGGAAATGCAAATCAAAACCGCAGTGAGATATCACCTCACATTTGTCAGAATGGTTATCATCAAGACAACAAATAGCAACTGTTGCCCAGGATGTGAAGAAGAGAGAACCTTGTGCACTGTTCTTGGGAATGTAAATTGATGCAGCCACTGTGGAAAACAGTACAAAGTTTCCTCAAAAAATTAAAAATAGAACTACCATATGACCCAGCAATTCCACTTCTGGGTATTTACTTGAAGAAAACAAAAACAGCAATTCAAAAAGATATATGAATTCCTATGTTCATTGCAACATTGTTTACAATAGACAAGCTATGGAAGCAACCTAAGTGTCCATTAATAGATGAATGGATAAAGAAGATGTGGTATATAGGTACAATGAAATATTACTCAGCCATAAAAAAGAATGAAATCTTGCCATTTGTGACAACATGGATGGACCCAGAGGGTATTATACTAAGTGAAATAAATCAGATGGAGAAGGACAAATACTGTATGATTTCACTTATATGTGGAATCTAAAAAACAAAAAAACACAAGTGAATAAACAAAACAAAACAGAAAAACACTCATAGATACAGAGAAAAAACTGGTGGTTGCCAGAGGGGTGAGGGGTGGGAGGTGGGTGAAATAGGTGAAGGGAATTAAGAGATTCAAACTTCCAG
Source organism: Tapirus indicus (assembly GCA_031878705.1). Classification (NCBI taxonomy): domain Eukaryota; kingdom Metazoa; phylum Chordata; class Mammalia; order Perissodactyla; family Tapiridae; genus Tapirus; species Tapirus indicus. Next base: position 85,742,012 of record CM062922.1, read on the forward strand.
TTTTAAAATAAATAATTCACAGTATGTAATATTCAGCATAGGGAGTGTAGTCAATAATATTGTAATAACTTTGTATGCTGACAGATGGTTTCTAGATTTATTGTGGTGATCATTTTGTAACGTATATAAATGTTGAATTATTATGTTGTACACCTGAACCTAATATAATATGGTATATATTCTTGTTGAAGTCAACTATACTTCAATAAAAATATAGTTTTCAAATATGGTTTTTATCAACACTGAATTTAATAACTAATAAAATAATTTATTAATTAATAATCATTAATTTAATAATGGTATATTTTTTAGACTTTAATGTAGTAACATCTGTTAATTTAAGTTTCTCAATATTTATTTTTTGGAGCCAATACATATTTTTTAGCTCTCAAAATTTTCATAAGCCCCAGGAAAGCAGAAGGTTCTTTTACTGATCCTGTGGTGCTTATAGTGCATAAAACAAACCTTATTGTGTAGTCTTTCTACACAAGTTCTCTGTCTATGTGTTTGTTCTTTTCTATAATTGGTGTGCTCTTGGTTGTATCAATAGGAGGAGTGTTTTTGAATTTCTTTTGAGTGAAAGAATCATTTCCTAATTAGAGTCAAAGCCACAAAGAACTCTCCATTAAGTTGAGACACAAATGCCTGTGTTGGTTAAAGCATTAAACATACTCTCATCTTGCCCTAGTCCTGCCTAAGGAACAGGATGGGGGATGTGGCTGCACAATTTAACCATTCTGTGACCAATATCATGTCATGAATATCAGTTTTCTGGTGATTATCATGCCTCAAAAGTGGTCCACGAACTGGTGCTAGCCCACCAACTATTAATAGTGTGCAAACAGATAAGAACAGAAATTGAAAGTAAATATTTAGAACATTATAAAGGCAATTTGAGAGAATAATTTTATTCTGTGAAATTTAATAATAGTAAGTTGGTCTCACTTTTTTAAAAGTTATTTTGTTTAGTAATTTATTTTTATTATATTTGTCAAAGGCATTAGATCATGATGGGTTGGGGAGAAAAGTGTTCCTTCACCATAGATGGTTTGAGAAACACTGAGGTACACTAAAATACAGTAAGTTCTTGATATGTGCTTGTTTTAACAAATAAACTAAATATCATGTGATTTGGGCCATAAGTTACTTTACAAGTTTCCTTCTATATCTGGAGTTTTCCTGTTTGGAAAAGGCCTTTGCACTGAAACATCTCGTGTAGTCTGTGGTACTGAAGAACTTCCTCTGAGTACAAAGTATTTTAGAGAAAACTGATATAATCTTGAAAAGCTACTCAGTGATAAAACTATAAGTTTAAATATATCTCATTCCACAAAGTCAGAAGTACCTTCTTGCCCTTGAAAAACTCGTAAAGAATCAGTTTTGCACCACAGAAGACTCCCTTTCATCATGTGCCTCTACAATTTAGGGTATACTTGAGTGATATATATATATATATATATATATATATATATATATATATATATATATATTAGCCTCCATATATGGCTACAATATGATTTCATGGAGTTTTCTAAATCTTTAGTAGTCTTTTCCTGAAGTGGCAGGCTGTGGTTGAATGCAAATAGGTGATGAACTCACTTGTGTTGTTTCATCTGATATTCTCTTTCCTTGATGACTAGACTTTTTACCCTAAAAGGTGATTAGACTTTTTCCCTATAAGGGATAAGAATGGAATATTGAATTTGTTAAAGCAGCTTTTATGGGGACTGAAATAGAGAGAGATTGAAAGGCCAGTTTAATTTTTAAAATCCTCTTTCCATCCATTTCCATGCATGTGACTATATTGAATTTTTAAACATGCTAGTTGGCCTATCTCAGCAAGTACCTAGGCTGTCCAGAGTTTTTGTTTATCTAAATATTATAGTTTTAAATCACAACTGAAGAGCACAGAGAAGACTTAACCATGTATAAAAGGTAGGAAACAAGATCATCAGCCTCTAATGACCTTGCTTCTGTTCTCATCCTTCATCCTTCCTGATCTCTCTCTATTATTAGATGCTGTTGACCCCTTCTGCCATCTTGAACTCTCTCCCACTTAAGTTCCCATTGTGCTGATTTTCCCTGCTGCCTACTTTTCCTCCTTGTCACCCCCATCCTCCATTCTCCTGCCACTTAACTGTGGGCATAGCTCATGTTTGGTGCTCAGCCTGCTTCTCAATTGTACCTCACTTGGGAGAGTGTGGCTTTGACTATCAGATGAATGGCTCCTTGAAGGGACTGGTATCTCCAACTCTGATGTCATTCAGCCCTCTCTTCTCTGTGTTTCTGTCTACTAATGCAGCATTACAGTACAATACACAGAAGTATGGCAGTGTTTTCAATTATTAAATATTAAATAATTCAGTTAATGAATTTCTTCTTTCAACAGTGATTGAGTCTCTATTTTGTGCCTTCCAGGCATTTTGCAGCATACTGGAAAGAAAGCAGAGATGACCAAGAAAGCAATTGCTCTCAAGGAGCTTAAATTCAGTCATGCACACACACAATGGAAGATGTTCCATAAGACAAGTATGCACAATGGATGTGCTGTGGGAACACAGAGTAGCAAGTTGGATATCATCAAATAGAGGGAATTGAAGGTTGAGAAAATAATGTGAGTAGAGGTAATAACATATAAAACCTGATTGAGAGTTAGTAAGTATTCTTTTGGTTCAGTAGGTTGAGAAAGGAATCAAAATTAAGAGCTCAAGAATGGGAAGAATGATATAAAACAAAAATCAGTGAGCATAGAGGCCAGTAAATTTTAGAGTTGTTACTAAGAAGATTATAAAACAATGAAAATGTAAACAATATTTCTTAGAAGATAAGATACGTAAGGTAAGAAGAAGTGGAATAGTCATTTGGATCAGAAAGCTCAGTTAAAGTTTGTGAGATAGGCAGAGGGGAAGTTGTTGTATTTCACAGATGGAAATCATTATTGATTTTGATCTAGAAATGTGGGTTCAAATGTATTTATTATAATTATGTAAAGATGACAATAGGATAAATAGGATGTATGACCAGTAAATAACTAGACAAGAAGAAAAAGCTAATAAAAGTCAATGCAGCAAAAGAGAATTATAAGGAAGGGAAATATCAAGGCCCTAAATACGAAATCCAAACATTGCTGTTTATATACAATGATATACCTAAATCTAAATGACTAGACAGTTCAGAATATGGGGATGAGGTTTGGCCTCTCTATAAAAATGTGTGTAATATGTGAAGAGAGAAGATATACTTTCCATGATTAATGAAAATTGACACATCTTTAAGAGAAGTACTGATAGTCTATAAAAATATGCCAGATCCTAGGAGAGATTGTCTGAAGGGAGTATTCTCTCTTAAAAGAAGAAAAACCCAGAGAAGATCAAAAGCATTGGGAGAATTTCTTGAAAATCAGATCAGTCTTGTACCTTCTTAGAAAAAATATGACATAGCACTAATATATGAGAGGTAAAATATAATCTTATAGTTAAACGTGTTACTGCTTAGGATATGACAAAATTAGAGTATCTGTTTATGTGTAAATTTGATATTCCAAAACAGTTCTGAAGCAAAGTGGGCACAGTATGTATGTAGTTTAAGACAAAACTGAGTTGCCTTATTAAACTGGAAATGTTAATAGATTTTATCTTGTGTTTCCAATGAATTCTTTATTGTCTTTGAATTTTCTATTAAAATTATAAATATCTAAAATATCTATATTAAAAAAATCACATAAAAACTGGAAGGCAAATTATAAACCAGGGGAAAAAATAGATTGTATAATGGGCAATGAATTGATATCTTTAACGTATCAAGATCTGTTATGTAGAGGGGACCATTTTCTATTCTTCCCAGAATCCCCTCTTAGGCCACTAAAATAGAATTTTCAGCTATGTAGTAGAAAAAGGTAGGGAGTTTCCACTCCACATTCTGTCCTACTCAAACCTTCAATGAGATTGAGAGAAAGAATTACATATGCATGCAGGCGGCACTGCCACCTGACAGGGCTGCCCATTTGTGCTGGTGAGCTGAGGGTGAAACTCAGCTGAACTTTCAGACCTTGTGCCCTGGAAGAGAGCTAGGTTTACCTGGAGGAAAATGTTAATTCCAAAAGAGATGTTGTGGAGTCTCCAAGCCCTGTGTCTGAGGGTCTGGATCCACCTGGAAGAGGTACCTCTATCTACAGAAGTTGCCATTTGTGCTAGGTGGGGGCCCTGTGAGCATGTCTATTTGAGCCTCTTCTAGGTTCTTTCCTCTTTTAAATCTGCCTACCCTATAACCAGGGTATTCTAGTTTCCTTTCTCCATATGACAAGTTTAATGGGGGAGAGACATTGTCTCCTGAATTAAGAGGCCGATGGTTTTTGCATGTAACTGGGGGGAGGGACTGGTGTTGTCTGATTAATTCAGGAGTGAAGTATTAGCATTTGGCCTCTTCATGCTCCAAATTATCTTTGTTGGTAAGAAAGCTGATAATTTGACTTGGCTTCTGTATTCTGAGTCCTTGTCTGCTGTTTCCTTATGATTAGATTTAGGTCATGCATTCTTGGCAGGCATACTACATTAGTGATGTTTTGTCCTTCTCAATACATCAATAGTATCTAACTTAAAGGACCTGGCATACAGTAGATAGTCACTGTATATCACCTTACTGTTATATTTTTTATTGTAAGCAATTTCTCAGTATTTTGGGGGAAAAAGTAGAGAATGAATTGATTTAATATATAAAATTTTCTTTTCTTTTTTTTTTTTTTAGCATTTTCTGTATATATTTGTCTTAAAGTTGATGATGAAACCTGAAACAGAAGTGAGGTTGCCTAAGACTGACCATTCCAAGAGGCAATTAATGAGATAGTGTTCTCAGACCCAGTGAGGATGCTTCAAGAGAACCATTTGGAAAGTTTTTCACGTGTTCCCTGAAGTTGGAGGAATGCAGGGACTGGCATCTGGCTCATAAGTACAAAGTCTAAAGTTGAGAGTTGGTGGCCTGAGCTCCATTGATTTGGGGCAGAGTGAGGGAAAATGTCTCTGTTGGAATCCACCACAACTTCTAGCCTCTGGCATGACAAAGGATGCTTGAATTTCCCATGAACCCGTGAGGCCCCACAGGAGGGAATCATATTGGGTTGTTTTGAATGGGACTCTACACAAGAGGACTGATTCCAATAGATGGGTGGGCCACAAGAATCCAGTGGCTAAAGGGGAAGTCAAGTGGCCAGCTGGAGGAGGCATAGGGTACGTCAAAGGAACTGTATGTGAGGGATCCCCAGTGATGGAAGTTGTCTCTTTGAAAGCCACAAAACTACTCCAAGAAAGAAAGAATTGACATTTAGAACATTTCTCACAGAGAGGATAGCTACACTAGAGTATAACTGAAATAATACCTTACTTCTTTTCACTCATCTCGCTCCAATCCCTGAAAGGTCCCAAAGCATCAGTTAGGGAGTGAAGAAGAAGGTGGAATAAAAGCTACAGATGAATCTAACCACCCCCATCTTCTTTCATTATAGGCTTCCAAGTCTGAAGTAGGCCAGAGTTCAGAGAAGGGAGAAGTTTTAAATTTGATGAGAATAGAGTTTTGATTACTATACCTGACTAGTTTTTTTAATACCTGGAAAAAGAGATTACTAAATTTTATTGAGTTTAAGATGCCATTGATTATGAGATGCTCCATTATTTTATATACCACTAAGAAATTAAAAAAAAAACCCTTCCAATTATGATTATAAGATTACATTGAGATTCAGAGATGAGACGTTAAAATGGAAAAATATGTTCATCTTAGAGTAGATGAAATATGGGAATATTTTATTATCTGAGAATGATTGGAAAAGCTATGAGATCTGCTTGAGATTTCATCAAAGGGAGGGTAAATGAATTAATTATAGAGGGTTTAAAGAGGGGAAGTGGTGATAAAAAGTAAAATTTATTCCTGCCTGTACCTTACAGTGTCCAACTGGCTCAATAAACTGCTTAAACAATGCAGTTTCTTAGTCTAATTTTAAGTAAACAAACACACAAGAGCTAAGCCTGCCTTTCAGAAAAGCCTGAACAGAAAAGGGGATCCAGGTGCTCAAAGGCTCATTTTAAGGTTCACCTTCTCTGACTTAAATATGTCTAACTCTGCACAGAAAGAACAGAATACACTCCCTGAATGCTAATATATATTTCCTTGGTTGACATTAAAAATTGGGGTACATGGAAATAATGAAATACTTGGGATGTTCTCATAATTTATGAGGATTAACAGGATAGATTAGATTTCATGCTGTCACTAACACATTAGATACCATGTGGAGGGTAACAGTATAACTAAAATCTCATCTGGCATCCCTGGCTCTCAGATGTCTAGGTAAATGAAACTGAATCCTCCCAAGTCTCTGGTCTGTGCAAGTTTGAAGAACTCCCTTTTGCTTTTTTTGAATTCCTAGAGAATTACATCTCACAGCCTTCACAGTGTCTGGCTCTCATGTGCATCAATCTGGATTTGGAACTAGACTTCTTTGGTGGTTTTAAAATATGTCCAAAAATTCTTTGACACTCCTCCCTTCAAGAGATGGCTCTTAATTCCTCTCCCTTTGAGTGTGGGATGGACTAAGTGATTTACTTCTAATGAAATGAATATGGTGGACATGACATTGTGTGACTTGCTGAGATTAGGTCGTAAGGCGCGTGGCTTCCTCCTTGCCCTGTCTCTTGGATTGCTTGCTCTGGAAGAAGCTCACTTCAATGTCACAAGGACACTCAAGCAGCCCTCTAGAGAGAGAGGTTCACATGGTGAGGAGCTGAGGTCTCCCGCTCACAGTCGTGGAACTAAGCCATCTTGAAAGTGGAGGTCAGTTTATTGAGGCAAGGGACGTTTTAGAAGGATAGGCCAGAGTTTGTATTTATACTTCTGTCAGCAGTGATGATATCAAGGCCAAGAGTCAATTTGCCCCAACAGTACTTAATACCTTAGTAAAATAAATAAAGTAATACTTAAAAAAAGTATAGTAAAGGTAAAGTGTTAATAAGGTGTAATACTTACTACCTTAATAAGGACGTTTCATTCATGAGCAACTGGGTCTCTTTGCCTCTGGATTTTCCCTATTCTAAACCATTATCTTCAGCCAGTGAGATCTCCCTATAAAATGTATCTGATCTTGCTATCCCTCAATTAAAAAATGCATCCATGCCCCACCAACTCCCATTCCCTCAGGATGAAATACAAACTCCTTTACTTGGTTTATAAGAACTCTAAGTACTGCCATGATGCGAGATTGTGGTTACTTCTCTGGCCATAGAATATGATTTTGAATCTCATGCAATTAAAATTTTATTTTTCACAAGTTCTAGGTGAAGCAGAAGACACCATAACCTTTACTTGGAGACTTTTTTGTTCTAGAAATGAATGCTTATTTCATTCAATATTTCTCACATACACAGAATTAGTGGACTAAGTGACCAAAGCTTCTGGGAAAGAAAGAAATGACTGTTTTCAGACATATATAGTAGGAACAGCTATAACTCTGTGGGTGGTTGAAACTGGACAGGAGAATTAAAAGAATTTGGTAGAACAATATATCTTTCTTCTGAAAAGATTACTGTATTAAATTCTTAAACAATGAAAAAGAAAATAATAGTTACGATATATCCACTATGTAGCTATTGAAAAAAGAAAAGGGAGATGTGTCTTATTGACCTGGAACACTGCTGATCATATGGAGTGGAAAACATGGTTAGACAACAATATGTAGAAAATGATCACATTTAGGTAAAAGTTTATATATGCATAAACAAATACAGTGTAGAAGGCACTATTTCAAATTGTTAGTGATGATTATCTCTGGGAAAGGGAACTAGGAGGGAAGTTTATGAGGTGCTTTCTTCTGAATTTTAAAAATTATGTAAAGACATATCCTTTTATAATTTAAAAAGATAGTTCCATTTTGTAAATATAAAGGATCATTATTAGGAACTTTAACATCTATCCCGTTGTCTTTACACAGACTCTCATTCAAATCCTCCTGGAATGATGGAAGGTTTGATGTCAGGGTTTAATCACATCTTGAAATCATATTTCAAAGGTGTCCTTCATAACCTCATTAGTGCCTAAAACACTGTATCTGTTATTAAATTCTTCCTCATAGTTACCCCCAGAGTTTAGTTAAATCTGGGAAAAAAGAGTTGATAATTCTCCTTTGTTTAAAAATGATTAAGTGATTTTAATTTTCTTTTTATAGCTTATCTCTTTTTCCAAATTTCTTGCCCTTGATCATTTCTTCGAAGCAACATGGTGAAAATGAAGAGTGTGGGGTTTGGAGTTGGAGGAACTGGCCTCACAGCCTGTTGTCTTCCTTTACTGGTAGGCTACCTGTGGGTACACCATGACCTTAAACTCTCTGGACTTCAGTTTCCTTGTCTATAAAATGGGGTGAGAGTGACTGAGAGGATCACAGGGGATAAGGAAAGTGAGAGAGTGATAAACAATAGCATCTTGCAAATATGCTGCTTGACCCTCCTCTTCCTCTTGCCCCTCTTTCTTGCTTCTTTTCTTACAGAGTCAGAACTCTACATATCAATATCCTCTTCTGTAAAACAGAATGAAAATATCCCCTGCCCTCCTGTACTTCAAAGGATCCCTTTTGTAAGAATCAGCTGAGCAAATGCAAGTTAAAGCCCCTTGTAAAGAATAGGGTCCTAATGCTAGCTATATTTGTATTTTGCCACATGACACCCTACAAGTGGGTTTGTCAGAGCAAACATCATCTTTCCCATTTTACAGACAAGGACATAGCTGGAGAGGCTGTGACTTGCACATGGCCTCACAGCACTAGATCCCAGCCTTCTGGATTATTAAAAGTCATTTTTAAAGTTTCTTTCTCTTCTGTAAATTAAATCTCAATTCTTTTTTTTTTTTTTTTTGGTTTTTTTTTTTTTTTTGTGTGGGGAAGACCAGCCCTGAGCTAACATCCGTCGCCAATCCTCCCCTTTTTGCTGAGGAAGACTGGCCCTGGGCTAACATCGTGCCCATCTTCCTCCACTTTATATGGGACGCCGCCACGGCATGGCTGGCAGGCAGTGCGTCGGCGGGCGCCCGGGATCCGAACTCGCGAACCCCGGGCTGCCAAGCGCGGACTAAACCGCTGCGCCACCGGGCGGCGCCTAAATCTCAATTCTTAATTTTCCTTCATAAATTCCACACAGCAACATAACCAACAAAGAGAAGCAAATGAATTGTTCCAATGACTTTCTTCTCTGGAATTATATTATTAAAGTTGGGTTGAATTATGTGAGTGCTGAGTGAGTATCAGCTAGCACCGTGCAGGGAACATGGTGGTAAGTGGGAAGACAGGGTCCCTGCCTTTATGGAATGTATGTTCTGTGGGGGTTGGGGTAGAGTGAATAGATGGTAAACAGAAAATAAATGAGTAAAGAAATAAATGAACAAGATAGTTTGGGGTAGTGATAAGCTTTTTTGAAGCAAATAAAGCATAGTGATGTGAAGGGGTGACAGTGTGGTGGTGTTGGGCAAGGAGGTGTGACTTAGACCGAATGATCAGAGAAGGGCTCTGGAAGGAGATGACAGTGAAGCTGAGACATCAAGGAGAGCAGAGACTTTGTCTTCACCACTGTGTCCCCGTTCCTAGTGACTAGACCACTGCCTGGTAAACAACACATGTTCAATAGATATTGGTTGAATGAATCAGTCAATGAACAAAGGAACCATTCATACAAAGATCAGGGAGTGTTTGGAAATGCTTTTGCTGTAATAGCTGCTCTTGATTTTGTTCTTGTTACGTGCCAGGAACTTACACTTGATGATTTACATTTATTTAAAAGTTGAATCCTCACAACAACCCATAGAATTAATTACATTATTACCCCGTTTTTCAGATAAGGGGTATCATGACATTTATGGTAAAGGGAATGGAATTTTATATTTTAAAATCTTTAATTTTCTTGTTACTCCTTTTAATCTCAAACACTTTAAGAACAACATTTGGTCACATTTAAATTGGCCAAAATGCTGGGAAATGTGGTGTTCTGATTTACCTAATTTTCTGTCAAAACATATTTGTTAAATTTCTATATAAAAATAATAGTTTCTCTATCTGCTTCATTCACAGGCTAGTTATAACTGAATCATAGAAAGTCTGAGTTGAAAGCAACCATACAGTTCAACCAGTCCAATAGTACTGTTTGATATATAAGGAGACTTAGGCATCAAGAAATTAAATGAACCTTTTTTTTAATGACTGTGGATTTTTGTAGTGAGTAAAACTATAACAAGAATGGCTGTCATTTGTTAAGCACACGAATCACTGTTTTGCAAACTGTTCATTTGCTCTTCATGAGAACTGCAGTGGCAGAGACATTAGAATCCTCACTTTACTGATAAAGCACCTGAGGCTCAGGGGTCTAAGTAACTTGCTCAAGGAAGGTCACATTGACTGTAAGTGGTAGACCTGGGATCCATAGTCAGATATACGCCTCTAATATACCATGCTGGGACTCCCCAAATAGGATCAATGCATCGTAAAAATATTTTAGAGATTGAGCACAGAAATTACAGCAGTTTGGATTGAGTGTTTACCCATCCCAGGACGCTGGAAAGTATGTTGATTTTGTTTATTTTGGGGGAAGGGGAGCAAATTTCTCTCCACCTGAAAGTAAAGGGTACAAAAAATTCCAGTTACTTATATTTCAATTAATGCATGTGGCATCACACATCCAGTGATCAACAAAATCCTGTTCATTTGGACAGTGAGACAGTTGGCTCTCGGCAACTACAGAGAGAGAAACCTGACAAAGACTCTTGGGGAAATCCCTACCCTAAGAAAATCCCTCCATCACAACAAAGTGCCCCAGGGACCTTTGAGATTCTCTAAAGGCTGATAAAGTGCAATCTTAACACCAGTGGCAGATGCTATCTTTCTTGTCTTCTCTGAATGAGTGAGGGTTTCTGCCTCTGATATTCTTCTCTCTTCCTCTTCCTCTTAGGAAGTTACTGGCTGGAGAAACCCCCAATATAGGTGGGCTAAAGATAAAGGACTGTGGGGCCGCTTGGTCTTCCCCAGGGGCTTTAAAGATAAACTTCAGCTTTTTAAAATCTATCTATCTATCATCATCATCTGTTTTAGAGAAGGTGGGGGATTATAATGAGCAGCCATCAAACAACCAACAGAGTCTAGGGATTTATGACCTCATAAAGCAAATCAGTAAAACATGCCTTCCAGAGATCAGGAGAAGCCAGTCTAAAAGAAATTTTAGCCACTTGAGGTCGTTTGAGGATGGGTTTAAACATCACTTAGTCCTTGTAGTTGAGGAGACCCTCAGCCCTGACACAGTAGCTCCCACCCTTCACCCCCACCCACACACATACTTTGGGGGCATGCTGGAATCCTAATTTGTCTGTCATCGCAGTCTGAGAAACAGATGAATTCTGCATTCATGATTATAAACTTAGATTATTTTTGCAAAATCATTATGTGTCATCTCAGAAAAAGCCATATTTCCAAACTCATAAATCAGTCAGTACAAAAAGTACTTGAGAGTTTCCTGCTGTGAGTCTTTTGATAAAACAGAGTGAAATTTAGGAGCTGGGCTGTCCTAAACCAGTAGAAAAATATTTCTGGGAAATAGGCAGGAAAATGCTCAGTTCTCTGAAATTGTGTAAATGTCAAGCCTTAGTCTTGTCTAGCTAGTCCTTCGGCATTTTGTCTTCATACCTGCATGATGTTACTCTCCCAAATGGATTAATGTAGCCTTCTTGGCCATCAAAATCAGTGTAATGAGACAAGAACAAAGACATTTATATCTTATAACTAAAGAATATTGGAGGATACACTTTTTTCTGTGACTAGAACTTGCACCCCCCATCCCAGCTCCTCCCCAGGAAATATTGCTCCATTGTCGATGTACCACTCTCTACTGTAATTACCCCTGTACTTCTTTGCCTCCTTCAATGATCCAAGTCCTCTAAAGGCAGCTCACAGTGCCTGTCTCACTGTGCTTGTCTTAGATGTGATTCCACCAGAAAACATCTATGTGTGACAGGGATTTGTGCAGGGATCTTCTCATGAGCAACACCTGTGAGGAAACAAAGGCAGTAAGATGGGGCAGACAGAAGAGCTGAAATGTGAAACAGTCACAACAAAGACCTCATAAGGTCCCATGGACACCTTGGGTAACTCTAAAGCTGAGATGACCCCTTCAGAATCCTCTCACCTTGAGGCAAGGGAACTGGGTCTTTATTACTCAACCACTAGTCCCCATATGCAGGCGTGACCTGGGCAAAGCAGCTTTCATAGGCTGAGGGCAGTTCCCAGAGAATGACTCCGCTGAGATCTGTCAGCTGCTGCCCATACTCCCCAAACCTGGGTGAATAATGAGTGTGCTTCAGTTCTGAATGCAGGGATCTGGGTGGCATACCACAGCATCCACTACAAGAACATGAAAAGATATTATTAAATAAGTGACATTATAGTCCAGCCATTTCACCCAAGTGACTGGTGTTTTTGATTTCACATTTGTAAGTGGAATATTTTAACTAACTGAAGATGTATCACCCATAGTTGTTAGTTTAGAAGCATCACTTTCAGTTGCTAGTTATATAGCTATTAGGTTTTGGCATGAATTTTATTTGACATAAAATTCATTTTATTTATCCAGTATGATCTGCTTGAAGAAACTCTGAGACTTGAGTTAGAAGACCTGGGTTCATATTAGAGCTCTGCCACTTACTATAGGACAAGTCATTTTACTTCTTTGTTCTCAGTATTCTCATCTGTAAAGTGGCAAAAATTATATTTTGGCTAACTCTTTTACAGGATTGTAGCACACAATAACAAAAAAAAGGTGCTTGTTAAGGATGCTTGAAGAAGCTGTGGGAACCGACGGTTGGTTAAAGAGTCCCAGTTAGCATGAGGAGCCCCGGACTTTGAGGGCAGTGAGGATAGTACAAACAGAGAGGAATAGGGGCAGAGATTGCAAATGGAATGGACGAGGACGAAGGGTAGAATTTTCCTGAGGTGCCAGAAAGCCTCTCTCTACTTCACCATTGCAACTCAGATTGGCTCGACTGAAGTAAATTCAAAACAAAACGGAACAAAACACAAAAGAGAGAGAGAAATCAGTTGACTGAATTACATACATTAAGTAAATTTTTATGTATTTTAGAACTTGTTTCTCACCCCCTCTCCCCTCCAGGTAGAGGCTGTAGCAATCATATTGTTGGGAGGAAAGTGGTACATTTAAACCACTGTATTTGTTTAGTTCTGGGCTACAATATAGGATCTGTCACCTCGACAACACTTTGACTCAGCTTGTTCATCCGAAAGCAAGTGGGTGTTCATTTCTAAGTCTCCCTTTATCTCTCTCTTTTTGTTGTGGTCTCTTTGGTCTCATTTTTAATCTTCACCCGTGACAGTCCTCTCTTAGTCCCTGTCCTGAGAGTAAGTGATCATCCTTCAGGTCAGGGGAGAGTTAGTGTGGACTTTCCCAGATCCCACCCACAGCAGCGGAAATGTTTCCTTTGAATTTTAAACTTTTTCAACCGTGATGGTAAAACCTTGGTTTTGGTTGAAAACTGGAGAAAAATGTCATGTGGTCAACTCCAGGAGGTGCAGTTGGTTCATTTCTAACCAGAGGCATTTCTCGACTGGTTACCCACATGAGGCTAGTTTTCCCTTCCACCCCAGAGGTTTTCTGTTGCACATTGTGCTCTTTTCCCTCTCCTCTTCCTTCTAACATTCCATGCACTCATCCGTCTCTCTCTCTCCTGTCTGGTTAACAAGCCGACTTGGGTTGCATTGCATATTTCATATTCCCTTTTGCAGCCTCATTGCTTGGGCCAGATGTGGATGAACTCTGCCTTCAACTTCAGTGCCTTGCTCCTGGGACTCACACTTTTTCTGGCTTGGCCTCCACCTTTGGGAGCTGGTAACTGGCCAGGATAATTTCAACAAAGCAGCAGGGCAGATCAGGGTCAGGCCTGCTTTGTGCTTCCTCTTATCTCAAGATTTATGGTTTGGATGAATCTTCCACTCAACTCTGGCCTTGCCAAGAACATGTTTGTTTTTATCCATAAGATACCCTAGAAGGGGACCACACCAATGCCTGGGAACCTGACATTACTTGGACTGTGACATATCTGACCTCTATACCAATGCTCTTTTTCCTGTGTAGCCAGATAACTCCCCGCCTTATTCCTCAGGTTTCTTAAAGGAGGTAAGGAATCGCATATTGTTTGATGGTGTATGAATATAACGGAAACATTTTTCTCATGGAAGACTACCCTGACCCCCCCCCAAGAATACTCTGGGTACCCTTCTTATGCACTTTAATGGCACCATATACTTTTCCCTGTATTTTCTGTATCTTTCTCTCTAGTAGGAGAGAAGTGTCAATAAATATTTGTTCACTAATTAACTGAACTTTGGAAAGTGTGGATCCTCTTCCTGTTTCCTGAGAAGGAAAAGAAGTGGCAATATGTGCTTTTCTGGGTGCCCTGTGGCCTGTTGAGAGGCAGTGCTGAGAGTAAGTGGATGTTGGGTTCTTACATGTGATTTTGCCTCTCCATCGCTTCTGTCCATCCATACCATCCTCCTTTCTGTACCTAGAACTTGTCAAGCACAGTCTTCTCCATGGGGGAAGCATGGTTGGCAATGGGTAAAGGTGATCAGGAGGAAGTAGCAAGCTGCTGATAAACATATCTTTTTCTTCCTGCCTACTTATGTCCATTAACATGGTAAGGAGATGTGTGCTTAGTAGTGTTTCCATGCTGTCAAGATCCTTTCCAAGCCTCTATTCTTTCCTCCTTCTGTCTCTCCCTAAACACCCTTCTAGCCTTCTCTCCTGCCAGTTAAAGCCACCACATCTTCCATAACTTAGAGTAAATGATCACTAGTGTGTAGCTTAGGTGGCTTTTAAAGCTGATTTAGATTACTATGCAACCTCTGCATAGATTTTTGTCTTTAAGCTCTATCTCCTCAACATATTGTGAGCTCCTTGAAAGCATGGCTCTTTCTCATGCTCTCCCTTTCTCTCTGACTTTAATAGGTAGATTATACAACTTCTGTGTAGCAAGATTTTAATCAATATTTGTCAGGTAAAATTGAAGTTTCGATGGTTGGATATCCAGGTCATGATGGGTAGATGTGCTTGATACCATCACCTTTTGTCTTCAAGGGGTCACGGCTTCTGGCCAAGCACATTCTCTTCCTAGCTCTTTGTCTGGCTAACTCATACTTATCTTAAAAATTCCTTCCTCTGAGAAGCCCTCTAGGGTGATGCAAATTTAGGTTAGGGATTCCCCTTATGTGCTTTCATAGCACCTTTTACTTTCCCATATCATAGGACTGTATTATAATTCTATCATATTGTAATTGTTTGTGTAATTTGTCTTTTTCTTTCATGAGACCAAACGCTTCTTGAGGGCAGGGACCTTGTACATGTCTTCTCTTTTTTTGTGGTCAGACTTGTTTGAGCGGTGCTGTCCAAGAGAACTTTCAGTGATGATGGAAATGCTCTATTCTGCAGTGTCCAATAAGGTAGCCACTAGCTAGATGTGGCTATTGAACACTTGAAATGTAGGTAGTGTGACTGAGGAACTACAATAATTGTGTTTAATTTTAATTGATCAGTATTTAAATTTAAGTAGCCATATGTGACTAATGGTTACAGTATTGAACAGCACACTTAGAAGTTTATCTATTTCTGTTATTCTTTCCAAAAAGAACACTTTTGGCTTTGTCGATTCTCTATTTTGTTTCTTTCTTTTTTATTTCAATCAATTCTGCTCTTTATGATTTCCTTCTCCTTTTTTTGTTTTTGTTTTCCTCTTATTCTTTTTCTAACTTCTTAACTTGGAGGCTTATATCATCAATTTTAACATTTCTTCTTTCTAATGTAAGCATTCAAAGCTGTAAAATTTCCTCAAAGTGTTGCTTTATTATATTCCACAAATTTAATCTATAGTATTTTAGATCAACTTTATTGAGATTTAATTTACATTAAATTATACATTAAAGTGCACCCTCTTTAAGAGTTCAGTTAGATTAATTTCAGTGAATGTATACACCTATTTAACCTCTACCACAATTAAAATAAGGAATTTTTCTGTCACCCCAAAATGTATCCTCATGCCCCTTTGCAGTCATTTCCTATCCTGTTAATCTGTTGTCACTATAGATTAGGTATAGACAGGTATAGATAGTTTTACCTTTTGTAGAATTTCACATAAATGGAAACAAATAGCAGGTACTCTTTATCTCTGTTTTTTAGTTCAGCAGAATGTTTTTGAGAGTTATCCATGTTGTTGTGTGTAAAATAATTGCTTCCTTTTTTTACAGGTTAGTATTCTGTGGGATGCATAAATCACAATTTGCTTATCCACATATTTTTTGATGAATGTTTGGATTGTTTTCAGCTTTTGGCTATTATGAATAAAGCTTCTATGAACATACACGTACAGGTTTTTGGGTGGAGCTATGTTTTCATTTTTCTTGGAGAATTACTTAGGTGTGGAATTGTTGGGTTATATAGTGAATGTAAATTTAACTTTATAAGAAATGGTCCAAGTGTTTTTAAAAAAAAGGTTGTATCATTTTCAATTTCCATCAGTAATACATGAGAGTTTCAGTTGCTCCACATCCTCATCAATACTCGTTACTGTCAATCTTTTAAATCTTAGCCCTTCTAGTGGGTGTGTAGTGGTATCTAACTGTGGTTTTATGTTGCAGTTCCCTGATGACTAATGATGTTGCACATCTTTTCATGTGCTCATCAGACATTTGTGTAACTAACTTTTGTGATAGGACTTTTCAGATATTTTGCCCATTTTAAAAATTGGGTTGATTGTGTTCTTAGTATTCAGTTGTAAGAGTTCTTTATATATTCTGGATACAAAACTTTTTGTCAGTTTTATATGTTGCAAATATTTTCTTCTTGTCTGCAGCTTTCCTCCTAGTATGCTCTTTTGAAGAGCAGAAGATTTTAATTCCAATTAAGTTCAGTTTATTAACTTTTGTCTTTTATGGTTCATGCTTTGTGTGTTCTATGTAAGAAAACTTAGTCTATCCTAAGGTCACAAAGATATTTTCCTCTAGAAGTGTTATAGTTTTAGCTTTTATGTTTAGGTCAATGATCCATTTTGAGTTATTTTTTGTTATGGTATGAAAAGGTCAAAGTTTTTTTTTTCCCCAAACGAACATCGGTTGTTCCAGCACCATTTGTCGACTTTTCTTTCCCCACTGAATTATCATGGCACTTTTGTTGAAAATAAATGGACCACATGTATGTGGGTAATGTAATGGGTCTATCTCTGTGTTGTCTATTCTGTTCTGTTGATCTATTTATGTAATTTATGCCAATACCACACTGTCTTGATTACTGCAGTTTTGAATTGTCTTGAAATCATTTGGTGGAAGTCCTTCAGTGTTGTTCTTTTATAAAATTTGGCCATTCTAGGTCTTTTACATTTCTGTATAAATTTTAGAATTAGTTTTGTCAATTTCTACAAAAACATGACCTGGGATTTTGATTGGAATTGCATTGAATCCACAGATAAGTTTGGGGAGAATGACATCTTAATGATATTGAGAATTCTAATCCCTGAACATGGTATATATCTCCACTTATTTAGATATTTTAAAATCTCTCTCAATAGTGTTTTATGGTTTTCAGTGCACAGGTCTTGTGCATATTTTGTTAAATTTATCCCTAAGTATTTCATTCTATTGTAAATATTTTTTCTTAATTTCAGTTTTAAATTGTTATTAAGACATACAATTGATTTTTGTATATTGTCTTTTCTTATCTTGTGACATTGCTAAATCCACTTAGTTCTAGTAGAATAGAGGGCTCAGGATATATTCACAAACAAGTTATCTAAGAATAAAGACAATTTTACTACTTCATTTACAATGTGTATGACTTTATTGTTTTTCTTCTACTGTTGCATGGGCTAGGAACCTCTAATATAATATTGAATAGAAATTTTAGGGTCCAACACCATTGCCTTCTTCTCAGTTTTAGGGGGAAATATTTAGTCTTTCAATATGAATTATGGCACTAGCTGTAGGTTTCTTATGGATGCTCATTTATCAGGTTGAGAAAGTTAATTCATCCTATTTTGCTGAGAGGTCTTATCACGAATGGGTGTTGAATTTTGGAAGTGCTTTTTCTGCATCTATTGAGATAATCATATGGTTTTTCTTAATCTCTTAACACGGCTTATTACATTAATTGTTATTTAGTTGTCAAACCAACCTTTCATTTCTGAGATAAACCTCACTGTGGTGTTTATTATGGTGTATTGTCCTTTCTCTGTATGGCTGGATTTGATATGCTAACATTTTGTTAAGGATTTTTGCATTTTTGTTCAGGAGGAAAATTGATTTGTATGCTTTTTTGGTAGTGAGTTTGTCTCGTTTTGGAATCAGGTTAATGTTGACCTCTTGAAAGGCATTGGGAATCGTTCCCTTCTCTCTTTTTTGAAAGGGTTTGTGTAAAACCAGTATTTTTTTTCCTTAAACATTTAATATAATTCACCAATGAAGCCACCTGGACTTGGAGTTTTCTTTGTGGGAAGGTTTTTTCTTTTTTTTAAAATGCAATCATTTGTTTTTGTGTGTGTGTGTGTGTGTGTGTGTGTGTGTGTGTGTGTTTTGAGGAAGATTGGCCCTGACCTGACATCTGTTGCCAATCTTCCTCCTTTTTTGTTTCCTTTTTTCTTCCCAAAGCCCCAGTAGATAGTTGTATGTCATAGTGAATATGTCATAGTTGTATGTCTAGTAGCTCTATGTGGGATGCCACCTCAGCATGGCTTGGTGAGCAGTGCGTAGGTCTCCACCCAGCATCTGAACTGGCAAACTCTGGGCCTCCGAAGAGGAGTGCACCAACCTAACTGCTGTGCCCCCAGGCCGGCCCCTTTTTTTGTTATTTCTAACTTCTAATTTCTATTGTTTCAATCCTTCTAAGTTTATCAAGACTCATTTTATGGATGAACATATGATCTATTTTGGTCATTATTACATGTATACCTGAAAAGGATATGTGTTCTGCTGTTGTTGGTTGTAATGTTCTATAAATATCGATTAGATTAAGTTGGTTGATAGTGCTGTTAAATTCTTCTATATCTTTATTGATTTTCTGTCTACTTGTTCTATCATTTACTAAGAGAGCAGTATTAAAATCTCCAATTATATTTGTGGACTTATATATTTCTCCTTGCAGTTCTGTCAGTTTTGCTTCACATATTTTGAAGCTCTGTTATCAAGTCCAGACTTAGGATTGTTATGTCTTCTTAATGAATTGACCCTTTTATCATTACGCAATGCCCTTCTTTGTTCCTGGTAACATTCCTTATTTTCATATCAGTTTATATGATATTAATAAAACAATTTTTGTTTTCTTACAGTTGTTTTTAATGATATCGTTCCATCCTTTTGCTTTTAACCTGTTTGTATCTTTATAGTTAGACTGTTTCTCATAGACAGTGTAAGATGGGCCTTGCTTTTTATCTAGTCTGACAGTCACTTTTAAGTGGAGTGTTAATAACTTTATGTTTTTTGTATAATTAGCAGTGTGGTTAAGTATAAATCTATTATCTTGCTGTACAGATGGCTGATAGGCACATGAAAAGATGTTCAACATCACTAATCATCAGGGAAATGCAAATCAAAACTACATTAAGATATCAGCTTACACCCATTAGAATGGCTATAATCACCAAGACAAAAAGTAACAAATGCTGGAGAGGTTGTGGAGCAATGGGAACCCTAATTCACTGCTGGTGGGAATGCAAACTGGTGCAGCCTCTATGGAAAACAGTATGGAGATTCCTCAAAAAATTAAAAATAGAAATGTCTTATGATCCAGCTATCCCACTACTGGGTTTTATCCAAAGATCCTGAAATCAACAATCCAAAGAGGCTTGTGCACCCCTATGTTCATTGCAGCATTATTCACTTTAGCCAAGAAGTGGGAGCAACCCAAGTGTCCCTCGACTAATGATTGGATAAAGAAGAATACTATTCAGCCGTAAAAAAAGGACAAAATCGTCCCATTTGCAACAACATGGATGGACCTCAAGGGTATTATGTTAAGTGAAATAAGCCAGACAAAGAAAGACAAACACCACATGATTTCACTCATATGTGGATGATAAACTAACACAGGGACAGAGAGAACAGTTTGGTGGTTACCAGGGGGAAGGGGGTTGGAGGGTGGGCACAAGGGGTGAAAGAACACATTTATATGGTGACTGACAAACAATAATGTACAAGTAAAATTTCACAATGTGATAAACTATTATGACATCAATAAAAAAAGATCTATCATCTTGCTATTCGTTTTCTATTTGTCCTATCTGTTCTTTATCCCTTTTTTCCTATTTACTACCATATATTTGATTAATTGAGCTTTTTTTTAGCATTCTTATTTATCTCCACTACTACCTTCTTGGCTATATCACTTTTAAGTGGTTGCTCTAGGATTTCAATTTTTCTTTAACTTAGCACAATATACCTTCAGATAATATTATATCTCTTCATATAGAATATAAAAAAATCTTTCAACAGTATACATTAATTTACCCTTTTGTTTTTTGCAGTATTGTTGGAGTAATTTTAAAAAGTAATTTTTATGAGGTGTTGGACAATGTGATTGTTACATTGTTGTGTCTGGATTTGGTTTTAGTTCTTTAAGGAATGTTGGAAAAAATTTCTGGTAAGCAGTTAAGTTACTTGTGGATAAGCTCCTTCATTTTGAAGTTGTTTTAAACTTTTGGGAAGTTTAAAGTAGACTTCATTAACTCAAACATTCCTCCACCTTATGAGAGCTCTGGGAATTTTTCATCTTGGAGCTCTCCTATGATTCTTTGCCCAGCCTCACGATATTTCACCTTATGCATACTATTATGCATAATATTATATATTATGGCTTACTATTTAGCAGTGAACTAAAGGGGACTACTATGCATATTTCTAGAGTTTTTTCTATGCATCTCTTCCTTTTCTCCAGTACCCTGCCTTGAAAAATATAATCTCTCTAGCATCAGTATCCCTAGCCAGAGATCCTTTCTCTGTCTTTTCAGTTCATTGAGGCAATTGGTCCTTGCTTGGGTTCTCTTTCTCTGCACTATAGTCTGGAAATTCCTCCAGGCAGAAAGCCAGGGTGAACATAGGTTTCACCCAGATTATTTCCTTTCTACGAAGGATCACAGTTCTGTCTTACCTTAAAACGTTGTTTCATGTATTTTGTCCTGTTTTACAAAGGTTCATAGTAGGAGGACAAGTTTGGTTCTACTTTTTATTTCATCTTGGTACAAGTGGAAGTCCTGATCTATAGTTTTTTTTTATTGTTTAGTTTTAAACATTTTAAAATTTTTATTATGATTTATTTCAGCCCATGAATTATTTACAACTGTGTTTTAAAACTTCCAAAATGTATGAGAATTTAAAATTTTTTTGTATTAATTTCAAACTTAATTGCATTGGGCCCTGAGAATGTATTCTATATAACAAAAAATATCTGAAATTTTTTGGAATTTGACATATTGCTTATTATTTTATAAATATTTCATGTGTATGTGAGAAGAAAGGGTATTTTCTAATTGTTGGGGACTGGTTCTATATATGTCCATTAAGTCAATCTTGTTAATTGTGTTCAAATCTTTTATAACTTTACTAATTTTTTGTCTGCTTGGCTATTTATTAAAGAGAGAGGCATATTGAAATCTAATACGGGGATGGTTGAGTTGTCAGTTTCTCTTTATAGTTCTATCAATTTTTGCTTTATGTATTTTGTCACTTAAAAAAATTGAGGTATAGGGGCCAGCCTGGTGGCTCAGTGGTTATGTTCACAAGCTCTGCTTTGACAGCCTGGGGTTTGCAGGTTCGGCTCCTGGGCACGGACCTATGCATTGCTTATCAAGCCATGCCGTGGCAGCATCCCACATGAAACAGAGGAAGATGGGCATGGATGTTAGCCCAGGGCCAATCTTCCTCAGCAAAAAGAGAATTGGCAACAGACGTTAGCTCAGGGCTCATCTTCCTCACACACACACAAAAAATTGAGGTATAAATTATGCACAGTAAAGTACACAAATCTTAGATGTGTAGTCCAAAGAATTTTTACACACACACACACACACACACACACACACACACACACACACATATAACTACCACCTACATCAAGATGTGGAACATTTCCAGAACCACGGTAGCCTCCCTTGTGTCTTCCTGTCAATAATCACTCAAATCACTATTTGAACTTCTACCAACATAGACACGTTTTTTGTATTTTTCAACTTCATATAAATATAAATATACAATACATGTTTTAGTGTCTGTCTTTTTTGCTAACATTATGGTTTTGAGATTTATCTGTGTTGTTTTGTGTATCAGTAGATTTTTTTTATTGTTCTGAAGTATTCCATTGTGTGAATATTTCTCTCTTCTATTATTGACAATCATTTGGGTTGTTTCCATCTTGGAGCTATAATGAATAACTCTTCTATGAACATTCTTGTACCTGTCTTTGGTAGAGGGAATAAGCATTCACATTTATTAGTAAATGCCCAGGAGTAGAATTGCTAAGTCATAGAGTAAGTATGTGTTCCACCTCAGTAGATACTGCCAAACAGTTTTGTAAAATACCTGTACCAATTTACTCTCCTACCAGTACTCTATGAGAATTCCAGTTGCTTTACATCCTTGCAAACACTTGGTACTGTTTGTATTTTAATTTTGGTAATTCTAGTGGTTGTGTAGTGGTATCTCATTGTGGCTTTTAGTTTGCATTTCTCTGATGACTAATGAGGTTGAACACAGTTTCATTTGTTTAGTGGCCATTTGGACGTCTTTTTTCATTAAGTAGCTATTTGGATTTTGGCTCAGTTTTTACCCTTTGGGTTGTCTGTCTTTTCCTTATTGATTTATAGAATTTTAAAAATATATTCTGGATCATAATTCTTTGTCAGATATATATATTAAAAAAAAATCTCTGTGTGGCTTACTTTTTCATTATCTTAATAGTGTCTTTGATGAACAGAAGTTTTTGATTTTAAGGAAGTTCAATATATCAATCTTTTCTTTTATGATTAGTGCTTTTCGTGTCCTAAGAGACCTTTGTCTTCTCCCAGTTCAAGAAGATATTCCTCTATTTTTTTCTATTAGGATCTTTATTATTTAACTTTTATATTTAGGTCTATGATCCATTTGGAAAGGATTTTTTGCAGGTATCATAAGGTTGGGGTTAAGGTTAACTTTACAAATGGATATCCAATTGATCTATCACTATTTATTGAATTGACTGTCATTTCCCCATTGAACAGCATCTTTGACACAAATCAAGTGACTGTATATGTGTGGCTATGTTTCTGGCTCTTTATTCTGTACCATTGCTCTGTTCTTGTGCCAATATAATGATGTCTTAATTTCTTCAGTTTCATAATGTCTTGATGTCAGATGGTGTAAGTCCTCCACCTTTATTTTTCTTCTATAATATTGCCTTGGCTATTCTAGGTCCTTTACAATTCCATATAAATTTTAGAATTAGCTTGTCAAATTCCAAACAAAACAAAGTTTAAATTGGGATTGAACTGAATCTGTAGAACAATTTGGGGTGAAATGACAACAATTTTGAGTTTTGTAATCCATGAGCATCCAATAGTATGCTCTTCTATTTAGTTATGTCTTCTTTAATTTCTCTCAGCAATGTTTTGTTATTTTCTGAGGCTACTTTGTTGGTTGCAAACAGTTAATTTAAAAAAATGTCTTCTAAATTAACTGAATCTTTTATCCTCCATGTCTTTTTATTTTAAGCCAGGTGTAGCAAACTTTTTTCTGCAAAGTGCCAGAGTAAATATTTTCAGGTTACAGGCCATGCAATCCCTGTTGCAATTACTCAGCTCTGCTCTTGCAGAGTGAAAGCAGCCATAGACAAAATATAGACAAATGGGCATGTTTATGTTCCAATAAAACTTTATTTATAAAAATAGGCAGTGAGCATAATTCAGCCTGTAGGTCATAGTTTTCTGACAGTCTTGGACAGTTCTCTTGTAAATAGCCTATAACTGGCTTTCTTAGAAATAGGATATAATTGAATTTTTAAAAATCGAAGTGAGCAATCTGTGTCTTTTAATTGTTGACTTTAGTTCATATTTTTAAAAAAATAATTATTCTCATATATATTGACTTTTTCTCCTACCATTTTACTTTTGTTTTGTACTTGTTCTACTTTTTCATGATTTTTTCTTGTCTTTTTATTAATTGAATTTTTATTTGTTTATTTTCTTCCAGTTTCTCCTATTTACTTCTATTACATTTGGTAATTACCCTCAAAATTTTACCAGTATATTTATCAAAGTCTACCTTTTCTGAACAATAAAAGATCTAGAATATTTTAATATCATTCACTTTCCTGTTAACTTATATACTTGTCATGCGTTTACTTAGGTCCTTATTTTTTAACCCATCTATTAGCCTTTATTGTTATGGTTTTTTTCTATAAATAAAATGTTTGTTCAGGTTCACCTAATGTTTATCATTTTCCTTGCTCATATTTTTTTCCAGCATCTTAGACTTCTTTTAGGGATCATTTTTGTTATTGCCTGAAACATATTCTTAGAAGTCTCTTCAGTGAAAGTCTGTTGGTGGTGACGACTAGTTTTTATTTATCTGGAAATGTCTTTATTTCACCTTTTTTTTTTTTTTTTGGTGAGGAAGATTAGCCCTGAGCTAACATCTGTTGCCAATCCTCTTTTGGCTGAGGAAGATTGGCCCTGGGCTAACATCCGTCCCCGTCTTCCTCTACTTTATATGTGGGATGCCACCACAGCATGGCTTGACAAGTGGTGCATAGGTACACACCTGGGATCCGAACCCATGAACCCCAGGCTGCCAAAGCAGAGCACATGAACTTAACCACTACACCACCGGGCTGGCCGCTCACCTTCATTTTTGAAAGGCATTTTGATAGTATACAACTCCTGGTTGACAGTTTTTTCCTCTCAACACCTTGTAAACACTAGTTTGGCTTCCATTGCTATAATTGAAAAGTCAGCTGTCAGTTTAATCTAGTTTTCATTCCTTTGCAGGCGATCTGCGTTTTCTCTCTGGTTTTAAAAAGTCCTCTTCAATGTTATACTTCTTATTTCTAAAAGTTCTATATTTCACATCTGTGTGCCCATTTTGATAGTCTTTTGATTATTGCTCAATTTTGTAATTCCATTTCTAGAAACATTTCATACATAGTTATTCTATATTATGTATCAGCTAATTCCAGAATTTTAAGTAATTTGTCCTCTAAATTTGCTGTTTTTCTTCAGTCATGGTGCTTTTTGGTGACTGGGAAACTAAGCAGTTTCCCTTAGAGTTCCTACTTGGTTAAAATTGATCTGTGAGGATCCTGAGATCGTAAATTGGGAGTGCTTTTGTCTAGAGAGGATTTCCAGTTGTTCCTACTAGCAACCAGAAGGCACTACAAAACTGGAACCATTTTCGCCTCTTTTTAGGTTTCTGACTTTCTGTGGGAGTCTCTGATTTAGATTGCCTACTTTGAGGCTTAGTTTCTCATTTAACTGCAGTACTGATCAAAACAACCTACAGAAAATCTTGTCCTTTTCTCTTGCTTCTTACTCATTAATTCCCGCTCTGGTTTCAACTCACTTTTTTTTTTGTTTTGTTTTATGGGGGAGTTGTTGGTTGGAGCCTTTAGAGATATCCCCAAAATGCATTCAAAGGTCTGATTCATCCAGGATCTAGTTATTTTATAGCAGGAGGGTCATTCAGAGTATCTAGCTCACCATATAGACAAAAGTGGAGGTTTTCAAGAAATATGTTTAGTTGAACCCGGTGCCTGTCACAACTATTTGTTGAATGAATAACTCACCTTTGACATGGACAGAGAAGGTAATCATCAGTGTAGTATGTCTTGATAGATCTGAGACAGTTTGCTGCTGAAAGATGTTTCTGCATTTGCTTGCAGTTGATGCCTGCAATTCTTTTTCAAAATGAGTTTTCTTTCCTTTAAATGCAAGCTGTTGTTACTTAGTAAATGGCAAATGCCTACTTGGTTGACCACTGCAGGTGACATATCAAAATTGTTATCAGTCACTTGTCACTCCTACCTTAGTAAGAATTTAACATATGCATAAAATCAAAGAATCATCACATGTTCAAGCTGAAAGGAACCTAAGACTTTATAGAATTTAATAATTTTACTATACATATTCATGTACGTATTACTCATAAT
The DNA here is from genome assembly GCA_031878705.1 of Tapirus indicus. Lineage (NCBI taxonomy): Eukaryota > Metazoa > Chordata > Mammalia > Perissodactyla > Tapiridae > Tapirus > Tapirus indicus. Next base: position 85,768,243 of record CM062922.1, read on the forward strand.
CAAGGAGTTTAAATGCCTCATATAAGATCCTAAAATTGACTCTAGAACCAGAAAGGAAAAGCAGACTTTTGATAAGGAGATTGGGGTGGGGAGTGAGCATGAGAAGTCTTGGAGTCAGACACACTTGGCTCTGCCAGTTAGTGATGTGTGACTTGGCAAATTCCCATTCTCTCTGTGCCTTAGTTTACTTTTCTCTGAAATAGGAAAAATTTGAGTACCTCTTTCATAGGATTGTTGTGAGTATTAAATAAGATAAGATATGTAAATCATTTAGCAAATATCTCATGCATAATGAGTTCAGTAAATATAAGTTGTAGATGTTATGATCACCCCACCCCTCTACCTGCAGCCCCAAACCAACATGGAGGAGAACCATTGATGTGTAGATTGATCACCTCAAGGCAGCAGAAGATATCTACCTGGTATCTTAAGAAAATAGAGTAATCTTTTGTTATGTAAACGGATTTAAATAATAATAGTAATAATGCAATTTTGCAGTTTAAAGCGGTATGCAATAACTGCCTGAGAAGTGCAGTCATACATTACTGATTATTCAATTTCTGATGATGATATATAAAGGAACTATGGTGTGTACATACTACTCTGCCAGATTCCCATGTTCTTGCTCCCATTTTGAGGACAAGGATATTGAGGCTTAGATGCGGGGGAAACTTGCCCAAGGTCATAGAGTCAAAAATCAGCATTCTATACCAAAGCATCCAGAATGTTAATCATGAGCTTTTTCCATTTAGAGTATAATATACCCTCTATATTTTGATTCTTCCATATATTGAAAACAAGAAACAGAGTGTCCAAGGAACTAGAAGGAAAACTAGGAGAGAGTACAGCCTCAAACCGTGGGAGGAGAAAGTTTTATAAGGGGAGAGTGATCAACAACACTGAATGTAACTGAGAGATTAAAAGAAATATGAGAAATGTAGATATACATTTGATTTTCAAATGTGGGGGGTTCCCTTGGTCACCATTAAGTCCCTGTGTTATAAGGACTAGAAGTTGTAATTTTGGCCTACAATTTGCTATAGGAAACTAGCTGGCTAACTTTTGAGAGGCCAAATAATAATTGAGTCAGTGGCCAGGAGAAAAGAGATTTTCCGGCAGTTGATGTTCATTGGACAAGTAAGGCAGCTGCTAGGTTTCTTGTGGGCTAGTAAGAATTTCTCTTGAAATATGAAATTTTAATTTTACATGTTTGGATTACAAATATGATTTTCCTCAAGGTGTTTTTTGCAGACAGTTGGGCAACCTAACCTATTTTGTATGCAGCCACTGTGGCTGATCTTACCTTCTTACAGGGTTTCTAGTGCTTTTACTGGGAGTTCTGGCCTCACCTTCCTTCTTGATTAATTGGCCAAATCATATAATCATACCGATTTATTTCAAGAATGCTTCTGGTAGCTGGGACATGTATCCTGAAAATCTCCTCCCCTTGCCGTGCCTCCCATTCCCTCAATTAGAATTGAAGCATCATTTGTGTGGAAAGATGGTTTCTCTATATTTGTACAATCACTTATATACTAGCTGTGCTCTGGGATCATATTTGATTTATTAAAATGTTAAGTGCAATTTTTTGAGGACTTCATTTTTCAGTGAAAGTTTCATTGAACTCTGCTTCTTAGATATAAAGGATTTTCATGCTGCTGGTGGGAATGACATAATTTATGGCGGTAGAGTTACTTAATAGAGACAAAGATAAGTGTTTTTAAAGTGGTCCATCCCTGCTGGAATCTGAAATCAGTGGGTGTAAAGGAAGAATAAAAAACATTTCTTGCCAATCTCAGGGAGGCTAGAGGTAACCAGAAATGCATCATTTTGAAGGATCAGGAAGAAGAGTATAAGAGATATATAAATTCATTGATTCATTCACCATTAGTTTAAATAATTAATTGAACGTCTATTCTATACCAAGCATTGTACAAGGTGCTGGTGAAATAGTAAACAAGATAGTCAAATTCTCTGGGTGTGTGTAATGGGAGAACATAGCATATTCTTAATTCCAGATGGTCTGAAAAGGCTAGGGAAAAATGAAAATGAGATTTGAAGTCTCCCACTTAAATTATCTGAGAAGATTTGGATGACATTTTTCTTAGATGGCAAATTTCGTTGGGTGCAGAATTTAGGTCTGATACGAGAAAGATTCGGACCTACACTAATGTTTGTATGCTGCCTGGGATTCTTGGTGGTGTCATTCTTCCCCTAGTGTAATCCTCCCTCTTATACTCATCATGTTATTTCTGTCAAGAACATTTTCTTAGAGTTTGGTCACATAACACAAGGATTAAGAACTTGAGTTTTGAAATCAGACTGACCATGGCTCCAGTTTCAGTTTTGTCATTGATGAGCTGTGTATCGTTAGTCAGGGTACTTAATGTTCCTGAATTTGTTTTCTGTCTGTTAAACGGGTCAATAACAATACTTACTTCATAGGATTGTTGTGAAGATTAAATGAAGTGAATACCCAAAGCTTTTAGCATAATGTCTGGTTCATAGTTAGTGTCCATCATTATTGGAATTGCCCTGGATTCGTTTCTTAAGTACTTACTATGTCCCAGCTCTATGCTAAGTAGCTTACATGTGAGTTGACAGTTCTGTCTCCTTATCACCTTTCACCTTTCATTTTTTGTTCCTACTGTTGAAATTCTCAGGAGGCCTAGAAATAGAGCATTCCCCCAAAATGGGTGTCAATGGCCTAGAAGGGCTATCCAGGTCATGGAAGGACTCCAATCTCTGACTCCCAGGTATAAGACTCCACTTCCCCTCAACTCTGTATTTAAACCTCTTTCTGGTTATTCTCATGATCAAGACATCAGAAGCTAGTTGGACAGAACGGATCTGGTGCAGTTACATTTATGAAAGATAATAACTGCTACGAATTCCCCCATGTTCTACACCCCAGACAGGTTTCTGTCTCATCACTGTGGAAGGTGGTAGGGTGAATACCATGAAACCATGTGCTGCTTTCTTTTTTACCATAGGCAGAGTTTCACTCTGGTTGAATGGGTTCAAAGAGAAGGTTTCAATCTAACTGATGGCCTTACAAACACCTGGAACATTTGAAGCGTTATCATAGGGGACTTGTTCTGAAGAACTAGGGCTCTTCTTATTTTTAGGGACTATAATTGTGTGTCCTTGTATAAAGGGAGAGAAATGCTGCCCTCAGAAATCAAAGTTCTATCACAGCATCACAGATGTCATACTTATCATCCAGCTACAGAAAATAAAGCAGCAGTGCTGAGTTCCCTGAGGGGAGGCTGAGGAACTCAGGAGCCTGGTTCTTGGCTTGGAGGGGCCAGTGATGAGCAAGTTCTTCCTGTGATTCTGCTTTTGATTGACCCAATGGCCTGTTTTAATCTCCCTTTCCAAAATGCAGATATATGGCAATTTTCTTATCAGTACTATTTAGTCAAATTTCTTGTAAATTTGAAATGTAAAATAGGAAATCTCTGCCAAGTTGAGTTCATAAATTATTGATGGTCCTAGGAGCTAACCAGGGATGCAACTGGGGTAGACATCAGCTCCTTTCCTGTGCTTTGAGGGCTCTGACTTAGTGACTCCTCTCTTGACTCATACTCTCTGCTGCTTCATTCACTTCCAACTTAATGTGCATTTCCCTTGGGCAAGATTACAGGGGTTGACCTGCTATCATGGTGTTTGAGAGTCTTTCCCAATCATGGGAAGTTGGGAACAATTGTGTACACTCTGAGGGTTAGCAGTAGAGACGAGGAGAGAAGGAAGAGGACAGTTGGGAGAAAGTCTGGAGCCTATAAATTAATTAAAGGGTGTCTTCCTGGGGAAAAGTTTTACTCACTGGACAGTAGAGTTATAGAGACAGGGTAGATTCAGATTAGTCTTTCTGTAAACCAGTACTGAGATTTTTTTCATAAAACAATTGTCACTCATCTTCTCTGTTGTTTTTCTCTCTTTGGCATAGGTTTAACACAATTTTCTTAGGAAAAAAATTCATGGGTATGATGTTGATTGTTGACTTGAAATTGATATTCCTTATCATGTTAAGGAAACATCTACTATAAATTTTTAAAGAGTTCTTTTAAATCAAGAAATAGTGCTTGATTTTATTGAATTTCTTTTTTACACCGACCAATTGAGATGCTTTTATTGTTTTTCTTATTTAATATAATGGTATTAGTGTCAACCACAGTGTTGTAAGATTTTAATGGGTGAATATACGTAAAAGTCTTAGAACAGTGTCATATAAGTGTTAGTTGTTATTATTATAATTGATGTACTATGTTATCTTAATAAATTACAGATACTAACCCATCCTTACATTCTTGGAATTAAACCCAGGAGGCATTGTTAACCTGTGCCCCACGACTGATGTATGTACCCCTGGTTTGGGGGGGGGGGGTCTCCAGCAATTGAAAACACCTTTTTCCAGTGATTGAAAACACTTTTTTCTAGGGCACAATGTGTGTCCTTGGGATTGTAATTCTTGTGTGTAATTTTTGCCTTTGTCCCAGAAAACGCTGGTCATAAGAGATCTGCAAGTGTTTACAAATTGAACGAATTTGGTCTCATCCCCTGCCAGTCAGATTAATTAGAGTGGCCAACAGAGTGTTGTACTCACAGAAGTGTGGAAACCAGAGGTGGATTTGTTTGGAGGCAATTTCCATGGTGTTTTTACACATCTTGTATCAGCTTTTGTTCCAGACTATCTTTTCAAGGATTGTATAACACATAGCCTTGGAAGCTAGAGATAGTGTCTTCCTCTGGGTCAGGGAGCAGATTTGTTTCTTGACCAGGATAATGAAGATGTTATCTCTCTGTGGGGCAAAGTTTGGGCAGGACTGCTTGCAGCCCGGAAGTTTCCTACGTGTGGGGTTCCTCAGCTGAGACATGATCCTGTGTGTGTAGCATCCACACACAGGCCCACTCCTTCCCCATGTGGGACTTGGGGACAAGGAGAACAGATGTGAACGTGGAGCTCAGGCTGCCTGCTCTGCCATAAGTAAAAACTGTCTAAATCCATTTGGGCTTATTGTTTTCTTATCCACTAAATTTTGAAGGTGCAGCAAGTCAGTAAGCTGCTGAGGGATTGCTTAAACCCTTGATAAGAATTAGACAAATGACTCAACAGCAAATGGTCAAAGTATGTGAGCAGACAACTCACAGAAGGGGAAATCTAAATGACTAAAAACATATGGAAGGGAACTAAATCTTATTCTTACTCAGAAATACAAAATAAAGATACTCATCAAAAATGTATCAAGAATGAGATGCTCTTTTTTAACTTATCAAATTGACTCAATTAAAATATATATATAGTTAACTTTTGTTGCTGGTGAGAAGATGAAGAAAATAGGTGCCTGGTACATTGCTGTGGGGAGGGTGAATTCTTACTATATTGATGTTTTATTGCTATATAACATTACCACTCATTTAGTGGCGCAAATCAGCATAAGTGTATTATCTCGCAGTGGGTGTAGGTTGGAAGTCTGGGGACAGGGTGGCTGGATTTTCTGCTCAGGATCTTTCTGGGTTGAAATGAAAGTATTTGTGGGGTCACAGCTTTTGTGTGGTGCTCTTCCAAGCTAATTGGTTGTTGGCAGAATTTGTCTCCTTACAGTTATAGGACTGAGGTCCCCGTTTCCTTGCTGGCTGTCAGCCACAGGCCACTCTCAGCAACCAGAGATGTCCAGATTCCTCACCATGTGGCCCGCTCCATCTTTAAGCCAATAATGGCATATTGAGTTCTTCTGGTTCTGAATCTCTGACTTCCTTTTCTGTGATCAGCTGGAGAAAACTCTCTGCTTTTAAAGGGCTCGTTTGATTAAGTCAAGCCCACCTGGGTAATCTCCCTATCTTAAGGTCATATAACATAATGTAATCAGGGAATCTTCACTGTTCATGGTACTGGGGATTATGCAGGGTATGTATATGGTGAGGAGGGGGAGGTCATCTTAGAATTTTGCCTACCATAGTGACTATAATTGGGGAAAGTAATCTGGCAATATTTTTTGCAATTAAGCATCCATATACCTTTTAATTCTGCATTCCTACTTTTAGAACTCCATTTCATAGAAACAAGTATATGAATATATAAGTATAAAAGTCCAAAGATGTTTATTGCATTATTTGTAATGACCCCAAATTGGAAACTCATTCTTCATCAAAAGGAGACGGCTTGAATAAATTATAGTTTATCCACAGCTTTTTTCATGTGAGTAACTTAGATCTTTTTTGGTTGATTTGGATAGTGAAAAAAGCAAGTAGTTGAGTAAAGTGTTTAACAATATAATCCTGTTTTGAAAGTAAAACTACAAAAATTATATGTATATATGTGTGTGTGTATGTGTGTGTATGAACATGGAGGATGGACATCAAGCTATTAATTTGATTACCTCAAGGGGCTAGAAAGAGTTAGATGTGGTGGTGGATGGGGGAAATATTAGTAACTTTATATATCTCTGCACTATTTCACTTGCTATAAGTATGCATCACTTATTTAATTTAAAAAATAAATATTATGAAAGTTAACAGTACTATATGTTTCTTGTAGAAAATTTACAAAATACAGTAAAGCTTAAAGTAGCGAATACAATGACCCACAATCCAAACATCCAGACACATTTCCTGTTAACTGTTTGCTATATTCTATGCACATACACCCAAAAAATTCATAATGTAAATATTACTTTGAAACGATATTTTTCACATGAGTATATAATAGATGAAAGTCTATCCTCAGCCTACATTATATACATATTCATTAGTATCTTCTTCTAATGCTGTTATGGTCTAATTTTTAAACATTTAAATCTTCAATTCCTCCGGAATTTATTTTGGTATACAGTGCTAAATGAGAATTAATCAACATCTATATTTTTTCGAGTTGGTTAGGTATTATCCCAATAACATTTATCAAATAGCCATTTCCAATGATTAGAAATGCCACTTTTATTGTGTACTAAGTTATCATATATATTTCTGAAAATTCTCTTGTGCTCCCTTGGTAACTATAATCTGCCACTGCCACTGCATCCTTTTATAAATGTATTATAGCTTTGTAATATGCTTTAATATCTGGTTGAGAAATCTTCCTGGTACCATTGCGTTTCTAACAGTTTTTGTTTTATACTTTCGTATATACACCCTCAACTCCCTTGCTGCTTTCTCATTTGCTTGGTTTAATCCCAATCCTATCTACCTCTGTGTCTGCCCCTGCACAGCCCAATGTAATTGGAAAAAAAATGTACAATCATGTGGACTGGTCTCACTTTAAATTCGTGACCCCTCATCTTAAGCATTATGCTGCCCAACAATAGCCTCTATTTCCCTGGACTATTCACTCTCCCACTCTCCTAGATGGTTACTTTGTTCCCTCTCTTCTCTCTTCAAATCTCTCTTGGCCTATGCTCACTCTCAATTGTAGATCCTACTTCTTCCTCAACTCCCTGACCTCCAAGCATTTGAGAACCCCAGGGCTCAGTCTTTGGACCTCTTCACTTTTCTATCTGAAGTCATTCCCTAGGTGAGCTTATCCAGTCTCATGACTTTAAATGCCATTTGTATGCTAATGTTCCCCAAATTATAGCCCTAGCCTTGATCTCTTCTCTGAACTAGAGTCTAGCTGCTACTCATCTTTACTTTGAGGTATAGCAGACACCTCAAACTTAACAAGCCCCAAATTGAACTCCTAAATATTTCCCCCTAAGCCTGCTCTGCTCATGGTCTTCCCCATCTTAGTACAGAGCAACTCTAATTTTCAAGTGGCTCAAATCAAAACAACCATGGAAGCATTCTTGACTTCTCTTTTTCTTGCATACCACACATCTGCTCTGTCAGCAAATCCTGCCACATTTACTTTCAGAGTATACCCAGAGCCTGACTGCTTCTCAGCACCGCTGCAACCATCCAGGTTTGAGGCACCATTATTCTCTACTGGACTAGTGGATTACTGCAATAGCCTCCTGGCTGGTCTCTCTGCTTCTTCCCCTGACAACTCCTTCAATCCTTCCTCAGCAGGTAGCCACAGTGATCCTCTTAAGAGATAAGTCAGATCATGTCATCCTTTTGCTCAAACCACAATATTCTGCCATTCTTATTTCATCTACCCATCCACTTACTCTCCAGAACCCTTTTTTTAATTGTTACTTTCAATAATGCTTTTGGAAATTACTTTTTTAGGCTAGAAATTGTAAATACATGTAAATATTAATTTATTCTGCTTTAGTAACCTGCATGCACAAAATGTATTTTGATATTTAAAAATGGATTTTATATTCGGGAAAGTAAATGTTGTATTCTGACTATCTGAGCTGAAAGACAAATCATTAATGACATGAAAAATGCCTTATCACATTTTTTGAGATTATGTATTTACAACTGCAGCCTTTATCATTACCACTCAAGATTTCAAATATAGTAGCTGCAAAATGTTACGATGGATCCTAGTAATTCTGGTCCCTAGTAATTTTCTTTGCTCTGAAGTCTACCTGTGTAGGCTTCTACTTGTGTAGAATGTACCCATTCCTGCTTTTCCTTTTGGTTATTTATATGATATATCTTTTCCACCCTTTTACTTTCAACCTATCTATGTCATGATGTGTGAAGTGAATTTCTTGTTGATAGTATATAGCTGGATTGTGTTTTTTAAATCTGCTGTGCCACTCACTTTCTTTTAATTGGTGTAAGACTGACATTTTATTACAGGCATACCTCAGAGATATTGGAGATTCAGTTCCAGACCACCACAATAAAGCAACTATCACAATAAGGCAAGTCATATGAATTTTTTGGTTTTCAAGTGCATATAAAAGTAATGTTTACACTATACTGTAGTCTATTGTGTGCAATAGCATTATGTCTAAAAAATGTACATACTTTAATTAAAAAATACTTTATTGCTAAGAAATATAAACCATCATCTGAGACTTCAGAGAGTCATAATCTTTTTGCTGGTGGAGGGTCTTGTAAAAAATGCAATTTCTGTAAAGCAAAGAGCAATAAAACGAGGTATGCCTGTACTTGTTTTCTGTTTGTTCCCTATTTCTTGTTCCTCTTCATTGCTTGCCTTCCCATGGGTAACTTGAACATTTTTAAGAGTTTTATGTTGGTTTATTTATGACATTTTTGATTCTATCACATTATGTAGTTCTCTTGGTGGTTGCTCTAGGTTTTTCCATATACATATGCAACTCTCAGCCTACTGGTGTGAATGTTTTACCACTTCTAGTGAAGTGGAGAAACCTTACTTTCATTTGAGGTCTCTTTAGCCTCTTCATCTTTTAAGTATATTTGTCTTCAATATTTCCTTTACATACATTGAGCCCCACATCAGATGGTGTTATAACTTTTGTATCAACCATAACATATTATTAAAGAACATCATGAAGTGAAAGGTCTATTATGTTTGCTAGTTTTGCTCATTCAGTGGATCCTCTTTCCTTTCAGAAGGAGCCAGCCTTCTTCTATTACCAGTTTCTTTCTTGTGGAGATTTTTAAATCCATTCTTTAAGGATAGTTCTGCTAGCAACAAATTTTCTTAGTTTCCGTTAATCTTAACGAGGATGTCTTCGTTCCCCCTTCACTTCTGAAGAATGGCTTTGTCAGATATAGGATCAGCCTTAACAATTCTTTTCTTTAAGCATTCAAAAAACATTGTGCCACTTTTTTCTGGCCTCCATGGTTTCAGATAAGAAATCTGCTGTTAAAATTGGTGTCCCTTTATAGGGACATCTCTTCTGCCTCCCCTTCCTCTCCCCTCTCTTTCTCCTTTCCTTCCTTTTCCCCCTCTTTCTCGTTTCTGAAAATTAGATTCTATTGTACCTGCAGTCTGGTGGAGAACTGCTTGGTGAGTGATCTTGGAAGCAGATCCTCCAGCTCAGTCAAACCTTCAGATAACTGTAGCCCTGGGTGGAAGTTTGATTGCAACCTCATGAGAGACTCTCAGCCAGAGCCATGTAGGTAATTCCTGACCCACAGAAACTGTGAGCTAATAGATGCCTGTTGTTTTAAGCCACTAAGTTTTGTGGTAGTTTGTTATGCAGCAATAGATGACTGATGCAAAATCCCACTAATTAGATCAATGTCCCATCATGTGGATGAGCAATTATTATTACATGTACAGTCTAGGAGACATTTTGTTTTCATAATTGTATGGACCTACTGGTATGCAGAGTAGGAATCAGTATTTGCCATATGTGCTATACATATTTGAGGGAAAAGTGCACAATGACTTTTTCTTCTCTTCATCAATGAAATCCCATGTTATAGAAAAGATATGTTTTCTTTAGTTACTGATGATTTCATAAACCGTAATGTAGCCTGGTAAAGGTGCATCAGGATACATAATTCCAGGAATCCCACGATGTTTGCAGCAAGAATGGGTGTTGCCTTGCTAATCAAGGAGTCTGTAATAGGTCTAGGTTCTATTTTACACCTTATTTTTTTTTTTTGCAGAGACTAGTTGGTCAATAATATGCCTCTTGGGGTTAATTTATGTTAAAGGAAATAGTGAAAATTGCATTTATAATAGATAATAGTCACTGACTATATGTCCTTTCAGTGCTGTGTAAAGAAATGGGTAGCATGTGAATATAAAACTGTCCTTTTCCCATTAAGAACACTAAATATTAAGAGTAAGGGTGCTCACTTGAGTTTTTAAAATAACAGCTGGGTTAAAAACATTTCTTAATGTCACTGTGGTAATAAGAATGACAGTAATGACCATTTCTCTGATTACATCTGGTTTTAATTCCCATTAAATAGTTCTTGGATCCACAAAATTTGAGAAACACTTAGCAAACACGTGGTAGACAATACATGACAGTTATTGTTGTCTTCTTTTTTGAGTGCTCTTCAAATGTTTTGCACTGTGATAGATACTAGGAATATAAAATTAAATGTGACCCTTGAAGAGATTCAAGTCTAGAAAAAGGAGTAAGGCACATAAACTGATCATATGAATGCCAAGGTATTGCTGTGCTGGAGGAATTCACAGGGAACACAAAGAAGGGCACCCAGTTCAATTTGGATTGCTGGCTGGGAAAGCTTTCCTGAAGGAAAAATATTTGAGTGAAATCTTGAAAAAATAGTGATATTAGAGGCTGTTATTGGGTGAGGGTTGATTCATGTACTCCAAATACTTTAGATGTCAGACAAGCAGGTGCCTATCCTATTTTGAGATGCCCAACCAAGACCCTTAGCTGATGGGAGACCATCTCATTTCTCTACAAAGTTGGGCTGTATTTTCCTGGTGAAATATATTACCCTATTGTCATAACTTGCCTTGCTTTCTCAAACTGTATTTTGGCAAAAGCTGTTCCTGTTTTTTTGAATTTCTTTTTACTACATCATCCATTGAACTAATTCACACCCATCCTTCAAATACTCATCCTATGTCACTTCCTCTTAGAATTTCCCACTGTCTTGGGTTGAATTGGATGTTATCTCTCCATGCTCCTCCTACTCCTGCATACTTTTTATATTCATTGATGATTATTTTGTGTTTGTGCTCCAGTATAGTTTTAGCTTTAGGAAAACAGAGTTTATGCCCTATGAAGATGACTTTATTATTATTCTATTTTATTAATCCAACAAACAATCGTTAAGACCTGCTATATGCCAGGCACTATTGGCCTCTAAAACATGATTAAGTAAGGTTACTGCCATCCAAAGCCCACAGTTTAGCAGGAGAAATGAATATATAATATATTCTAGAGAGAAGTACAAGAATTATGACAAAGTTTTGTAGTAACACAAGGAAAAAGTTATGAATACAATGGGGTTCATAGAAGGCTTTAAGGAGGAGGTAACATTTGAACTGGGTCCTGAAGGATAATTAAGAGTTTGCTGGAGGGACAAAGCAGGCAAGGATGGTTCAGTTGAAACAAACATTATGTTCAAAGGCATGAACAGCCATTTGGGCATTTGGAGGAGCAGTGCTAGTTCAGTATACCAGCAGAGAATGTGAGAGGAAAGGAACACCTATAAGAGACGAAGCTAGAGGAATTGACAGGGGAGGGCCTTGTATACGAGGTTAAGCAGCTTATATATTATCCCAAAGGCACTGAGGAGTTAAGGTTTAGAGGAGGGGAGTTTATGATTAAATTTGCCATCTAGAAAGATGATTTTTTTTTGCTATAGAGAGGACAGAGTAGAGGAGGAGGTATTAGAGACAAGAAGGCTATTACCACAAAAGCAAATTAAAATAATGAATGGGAATAAAAAAGCTAGAAAATTTGGTGGAAAAGAATCTCACTCCCAATTGAAATAACAAATGTCAAATACCTGGAGAACTATCCAAAGGAAACAACATTAAGGAAGACATGACTATGTGACAAAACACCATATTTCTGATTAGATGATCTCAATAGTAAAGAAGTCAAATTCTCTGTAAATTACTTTATAAATTTGATGATATCACAATAAAAATCACTACATAATTTTTTGAACTTAACAATATGAATCTACATTTGAAGGAATAAATAGTCAAGAATAGTCAAGAAAGTTTTGAAAATAAGGAACATAGACTTGAACTACCAGATATTAAAAACTAAAATGAAAACAAATACAGGAATACAAAAATAAATAGAAAATTTAGAAACAGATCCAAACATATATAAGAACATAGTATGCAGTAAAGTTGGCAATGCCAACCAATGGAGATTGTAGAGACACTAATTAAGCATTGGAAGGAAAATGGATTTTAATCCCTACTTCAATCCATTCATAAATAATTTAAATATTCTAGAAGAATTAAAGATATACATGTGAAAAATGAAATCATGAAAGTACTAGAAGAAAATAATACCAAATACTTACATAATCTTGGAATGATGATGACGTTTCTAATCAAAACACTAAATGCAGAACCCATAATGGAAAATATTCCAACCGTGGCTGAATTCTTGTTTATTTATTATTTTGGGATGAAATCTAAGTGTGACTCTTTCCCTCCTCAGAAAAATAGCATGGTGACTATTGTTATTGGAGTGTGGGGAGAGGAGTCCCGCTGGAACTTGAGTCCAGCATTCAGAACTTCCTCAACTGTAGGAGAATTGAATTCTGAAGTTTTTAACGTTTGAAACATTGTTTACAACATTAGGAAGCAGAAGGCATTTTTCCAAAAGCAACTAGTCATATACATGGAATAAATACATAACTCAAGTAATGAAAATAAATAGAAAACTTAGAGGCAGACCCAAACATATTAAGAACATAGAATGCAATAAAAATGGCATTGGTTTTATGTGTCACCTCATGAATCATTTACAGTCATGTTCACCTTCCTTTTATGAGATATTAATGATACTTTAACTCACTGCATATACCTTGATAGTTCCACCAGTTAAAGACAATCTGTTTGCCAACTAAACATGAAAAACAATTTGTTAAAGAGCATTCATTAAAAGAAGCATGATGTAACAGAGGAGCATGGCTTTGGAGTCAAATCCTGGCTTTACCACTTCCTGTGTGACTTTAGGCAAATTAATCACTTTGAGTCTTCACATCTGCACCTGTGAAGTGGAGATAATAATCTCCACCCTGAAGGTCTGTGTAAAGATGAATGATAATGTATCTAAAGTTCCTCTTGTGGTGCCTTAAAACATAGTATTCATTTATAGTAGCTAAGCAGGGTCTGCTTAGCTTTCATATAAGCTAAATGAAAGTCTCATGTATTATTCATTCAACAAATGTTTACTGAGTGCCCAACCCTTCTGCAACTATAAGAAACTCTAGAGGAAAAGACTTTTCCTTTTAGGAACTCACATGGATTGTGAGTGAGGGAGACAAATAAGTAGTCAGATAGTACAACACAGAAGAATTATAAGAAATGGTGTTTTCCCTCAGGTTGCACATAATCTAGTTAACAGAAGCCAGGAGTGTACACAAACAACAAGAAAACGCTATAGCCCACAACAACAATTGCCAAACGCTGTGACACAGATGATGGCCAGGGAGTTTTGAGGAGATGTAGATTGTGACATTGTAATTCATGGTAAGAAAAATATATTTGGTCTTCATCCCATTTCTGGCACAGAGCTCCTAAAACTCTTGAAATTTCCTAAGTCAAGAAAGTGACAAATATGTCTTTTGTTATGTTAATGAGGTGACTTTTGGACCACACCTACGGATGGGGACTGGTAGCCAGGAGAATCAACCACATGAGAACTTTCAGTTCCACCCTCCTGACCTTCAGAGAAGGGAAAGGGCTGGAGGTTGAATCAATTGCCCAAGGCCAATGATTTCATCAATCATGCCTATGTAGTGAAGCCTCTATAAAAACCCAAAAGGACAGGGTTTGGAGAGCTTCTGGGTTGGTGAGCATATGGAGATTCAGGGAGAGTGGTATGCTTGGAAAGAGCATGGAAGCTTCAAGTCCCTTCCCCATACTTTGCCTTATGCATCCCTTATGTCTGGCTATTCCTGAGTTATATCATTTCATAATAAACTGGTAATGTAGTAAGTAGAATATTTATCTGAGTTCTGTGAGCCATTCTAGCACTTAATCAAACCTGAGGAGGGAGTCATTGGAACCTCCAACCTATAGCTGGTCAGTCAGAAGCACAGGTGACAACCTGGGCTTGTGACTGGCACCTAAAGAGGGGAGAAGGAGGGGACAGTCTTGTGGGACTGAGCCCTTAACCTGTGAAATCTGATGCTATCTCCAGGTGGATAGTGTCAGAATTGAGTTGAATTGTAGGACACCCAGCAGTGTCCCAGAATTGCTTGGTAGTGTGGCCCCCCCACACACATTGGAATTGGTTCCAGAACCTCAGAGATAAAGAAGGAAGTCATCTGGTTGGATATGAGCTGTCCTCTGGAGAGTGAAAAGGATTTGGATAGACAGAATGGGTGGGCAGTCATTCAGGCAGGAAGAAGAAAATATGAGCACATGCTTCTGTGTGGGAATGATTGCTGATGGAACTAAACAAGTAACATATCTAAAACTTCCTGCCCACTTATATAGCCACTGATACATCATAGTTCATGCCAGCACCCCACTTCTGTTTCTAATTCTAAAAAGTAGCCTGTTAGGACTTTCTCTTAATCTGTTGAATTCATTTTTATAGATCTCAGCTAACTTTCCTTCTTGCTGGACCAGCAGTCTATAAGTAAAGCCTTACTTGGGTATATATGATCATAAACAGTTGTGGAAACATGTTTCTAGACCTCAACTTCCAAATATATTCTTTCTTAAAATTAACTTGTGATATTCCACCACCTGGGTGTAAGAATATTCTGGACTCCTTTCTCAGCCTCTTTTCATAATTGGCCTCTTCCTCTTTTACAAAAGAAAGTCCCATCTCTTACCCATCCTGAATTTTACATTGCCCTGGGAAGTAAAAACTTCTGGGGGCTCTAAACAAAGGGACCATTAGAAATATTGGTATTAGAGAGTCTCCTTTGGTCAAGGCACCATAAGATTTTTTTTTAACTTCCTCTGCTTTACATGTATTTCCAGTAAAGGCAAAGCATGCCATAGAAATGAGATATTTAGCCTTGTGATGTGATGTTCTGAATTCAAATTCACTGTAGAGTGGGGCAGTGGAATAATAAACATTTTCTCTTGCCAACTTGTCCCTCTTCCCACTAATGTCACTGAATGAAGTAACCCTGAGGGACCCCGAGTTCATTTCCAGACAGCAGAATTTTAGGAAGAACCAGGGAGGTCAACCATACCACATTCAGTAACAAACCTATGGCAAGTTTCAGTAATTCCTCTCTCTTTCTCAAAATTATAATTAATAAGGGAGCTGGTTGTTACAGGGATGAGTATTAACATGCTTTTTAAATTGAAAAGTAATGTCAGATCCAGACAGAAAGTCAACAAGGATACAGTGGACTTAAACGAAACACTAGACCAGAGGGACTTAATAGATATATTTAGATCATTCCATCCAAAACCAGCAGAATACACATTTTTCTCAAGTGCACATGGAACATTCTTAAAGATAAATCATATGTTGGGAAAGAAAGCAAACCTCAATAAATTTAAGAAGATTGAAATCATATCAAGTATCTTGTCTAATCACAATGATATGAAACTAGAAATCAATTACAAGAAAAAAGCTGGAAAAGTCACCAATATGTGGAGACTAAACAATATGCTACTGAACAACCATTGGATTAATGAAGAAATCAAAGGAGAAATTAAAAAATACCTGGAGACAAATGAAAACGTACAACATACCAACTCTTATAGGATGCAGCAAAAGTGGTACTAAGAGGGAAATTTATAGCAATACAGGCCTACCTCAACAAACAAGGAAAATCTCAAATAAATAATCTTAAGCTACACCTAAAAGAACTAGAAAAAGAAGAACAAACAAAGCCTAAAGTCAGAAGGAGGGAAATAATAAAAATCAGAGCAGAAATAAATCAAATAGAGACCAAAAAAACAAAAAATAGAAAGCATCAATGAAACTAAGAGCTGGTTCTTTGAGAAGATAAACAAAATTGACAAACCCTTAGCCTGATTTACTAAGAAAAAAAGAGAAAATTTGAATAAGTAAAATCAGAAATGAAAGAGGAAAAATTACAGCGGATGCCACAGAAATGCGAAGGGTAAAAAGAGAACACTATGAAAAACTATATGCCAAAAAATTGCACAGTCTAGAAGAAATGGATAAATTCTTAGACTCACACAACCTCCCAAAACTGAATCAAGAAGAAATAGAGAATCTGAGTAGACCAATCACAAGAGATTGAAACAGTAATCAAAAACATCCCAAAAAGCAAAAGTCCAGGACCAGATGGCTTCTCTGGTGAATTCTACCAAACACTCAAAGAAGATTTAATATTTATCCTTCTCAAATTCTTCTGAAATATTGAAGAGGACAGAATGCTTCCTAACTCTTTCTATGAGGCCAACATTACTCTGATACCAAAACCAGACAAGGGCAACACCAAAAAGGAAAGTTACAGGCCAATATTGCTGATGATCATAGATGTAAAAATCCTCAACAAGATATTAGCAAATTGGGTACAACAATACATTAAAAGGATCATACACCATAATCAAGTGAGACTTATTCTGGGGATGTAGGGATGGTTCAGCATTCACAAGCCAATCAATGTGATACACCACATTAACAAAATGAGGAATAAAAATCACAGGATTATCTCAATAGTTGCAGAAAAAGCATTGGCAAGATCCAACAACCATTTAAGATAAAAATTCTCAATAAAGTGGGTATAGAAGGAAAGTACCTCAACATAATAAAGGCCATATATGACAAACCCACAGCCAACATCATACTCAATAGTGAAAAGCTGAAAGCTATTCCTCTGATAACAGGAACAAGACAAGGATGCCCACTCTCACCACTCTTATTCAGCATAGTACTGGAAGTCTTAGCCAGAGCAATTAGGCAAGAAAAGATATAAAAGGAATCCAAATTGGAGAGGAAGCAGTGAAGCTGTCACTATTTGCAGATGACATAATTCTATATATATAGAAAACCCTAAAGAATCTATCAAAAAAACTGTTAGAAATAATCAATGAATACAGTAGAGTTGCAGGGTACAATCAACATACAAAAATCATTTGCATCTATATACTAATGTTGAACTAGCAGAAAGAGAAATCAAGAATACAATCCCATTTACAATCACAACAAAAAGAATAAAATACCTAGGAATAAATTTAACCAAAAGGGTGAAAGACCTATATACTGAAAACTATAGACATCAGTGAAAGAAATCCAAGAAGGTATAAACAAATGCAAAGATATTCCATGCTCATAGATTGGAATAATAAACATAGTTAAAATATCCATATTACCTAAAGCAATCTACAGATTCAATGCAATCCCAATCAGAATCCCAATGACATTTTTCATGGAAATAGAACAAAGAATCCTAAAATTTATATGGAACAACAAAAAACTCTGAATTGCTCAAACAATCCTGACAAAAAAAGAAGAAAGCTGGAGGTATTCCACTCCCTGACTTCAAAATATACTACAAAGCTATAATTATCAAAATAGCATAGCACTGGAAGAAAAACAAACACAGAGGTCAATGGAATAGAATTGAAAACCCAGAAATAAAAGCACACATCTATGAACAGCTAATCTTTGACAAAGGAATCAAGAACATACAATGGAGAAAGGAAAGTCTCTTCAATAAATGGTGTTGGGAAAGCTGGACAGCCACCTGCAAAAGAATAAAAGTAGACCATTATCTTACAGCATACACGAAAATTAACTCAAAATGTATTAAAGACTTGAATGTAAGCCCTGAAACCATCAAAGTCCTAGAAGAAAATATAGGCAGTACACTCTTCGACATTGGTCTTGGCAGTATCTTTTCAAATACCATGTCTACTCAGGCAAGGGAAACAAAAGAAAAAACAAACAAATGGGACTGAATCAGATTAAAAAACTTCTGCAAAGCAAAGGAAACCATGAACAAAGTGAAAAGACAGCTGACCAAGTGGGAGAAAATATTTGCAAATCATATATCTGACAAGGGGTTAATTTCCATAATATATAAAGAACTCATACAACTCAACAGCAAAGAAGTGAACAACCTGATCAAAAAATGGGCTGAGGATATGAACAATATACCAAGTCAGCTTCTGGATTGTGAAACTTCTTAAATTAGTTTTAATCTTATCCAACTTGACCATGTACAAAACTCTTTTCTCAGAGTTTTTGTTTCATAAACCTAGTATAACCTTCTTAACAAACGAAAGTATCTATTTCACATACCTTCTTTACTGAAAACATACATGTTACTTTCCTTGAATACAAAGATGTTTTCCTTTTTAATTTTTAGTAGCTTTAATCACATAGTAGAAGTATTAACCCTTAGAAACCTTAATTTTAAGTAAAAACTAAGAAGTAAGCAATAATGAACTATCAAAAAAGCATTGGCAGATTACATTAGCATTTTGTGGCTTGCAAGTTTATAAGTACTTTTTATAATTTCTAGAAACATGCTATTTCATAGTAGAATCGTTTAGTAAAATACAAGACATGTTTACTAATAGACCTGAACATCTTTTAGTTTCTCTGTAATAAGAAGCCAAAAGTAGATAAATCTATATTTAGTAATTAATGTCTAGTATTTTATCTTATTTGGAAATGATCTAGATGGTCAATGAATTTTCTATTATTTAATTTAGCTGAGCAAATCTTCAAAGTTACCAAGGAGATTATGGAAGTTATTTTAAATACACATGTCATAAAATATAGTTATTGTTAAAAGTTTATTTATAAACTCTTATCTCAGTTATATTTAAATCATTTGTTTAGATTACCCCTGAAAACTTCATGATACATTAGACAAAATTAGCTATCATTCTAAGTTATTAATTTTGCTGACAAATTTTTTTAACTGAGATAACATGAGCTTATTTGACTAGTAAACCCAGGCTACATGTCTGCATCATATCCAATGCTGATAACTCTGAGGACATGCCCATTGTAATCAAACCGACAAACTTAAATAAGCTTTTATTTACCAAAGATTATTTTACATCATGTTAAATTGAAAATCATTTGGGTTAGTTTTTATTACATTTAGAAATAATTTATATAAGTGCTTACTTTAAGCTAATTAAATAGAGCCCTTCTAGAAATTATACCATCTGGAGGTAAAATATCACACATGTATAACATAGATACACATACACAGAGATTCCACAGGTCTTGTTTTAAAATTATTGCCATGAATCAGATACAGTAATATGAGGCTCACTAGTTAGGAAAGAATAATTGGATCCAACTTTTGTTTTAGCAGTTGGAAAGAGTTAAGTTCACCTGCCAAAACTTTTTACTAATATTTGTGGAGAGGACATTTACAATTTTTAATTTTCAAATATTTCTTCTCCCTTTTTGTAAGATAAAGATAGTTGCTTTAAACTTCTCAAATACTTGGGGTGTAGCCTGAAAGATATCAAAAGGCAAATCTGCTCATTTAATTATGTTTTCTTTAATTTTCTTCTTTATATCAGGGAGAATTTTAACTAAGAGGTAAATCAAAAGATTTTCATGTTCTAAAACTTTAGGACAATGTATCACACCTTTAAAAAGTCTGCATAAAACTTTGAACAAAGCCCATCTTTCTAAATGCACAATTTAACCTTAGACCAATCTACCTTGGGAGAGGGGAGATTTTATTATCTTTTTTATTAGCACCTGATATTAGCCTCTAGTTTTTATTTCATGCTGTGTGAGCTCAGGCAACCCTATGGACTTCCTTTAGCATGTTTAATTAACATTGTGTGAACGGCAGATTTATATGCTCTTTTGCAATATCAGAGGGGAAACATTTCCAGTGAGATGCAATGTCTATCCCCACAATACAGTTATTAATACAATCATGCAAAAGAGATGTAATCACTTCATATAAAGCCAATTTAAATATACCAATTTTCCTACAAAATTTTATCTTAGTTCCGTCAACTCTTATACCTCTAGTCAAAGCTTCTATTAGGACTTCATCACAAGTCTCAGTCTTATAATGTTGGGTAAAGGAAGCATTCCCAGCCAAACATAATGTCCATTTTCAAAACACACTCACGCAAAGTGATATAACCTTTTCATATAATATTAGCTTGAACATACTAACCTTTATAATCCTATCAACCTTTATACATTTTTTTTTCAATCTAATTGTAGCCTGAATCAGGGTCTCAACAATAGGTTTTGGTACCACAGCTCTTGGGGTTCCTGCATCTGGGAGTCTCAGAAATTTCTCCTCATGTTGTCAAAGAATACTTAATTTTAAGGAGCCAAGTCAGAGTGCCAATCTGGATTCTGGTTTGATCTACCATAGAATTTTCCTGAATGGAATAAAAAGTATATAATCTCATGTTTTAGAGAAGCTTTTCTCACCCGTATATGCCTATGTAATAAATAATTTGGCTGGCCTTTGTCCCCATTTCCTGGGAGGTAGCCTCTTAACCCTTGGAATAAAGAATTTGGCTGGCTTTTGTCCCTGGTTCCTGGGAGTAGCCTCTAAATCCTTGGAATTTCCCAAGTAATAGGAGTGTTCTTTGTTGTTCTTGGTGGGCCCTGATAGTCCATGCTGATGAGGTGACTCAGGATGGGAGGCTGGTCACATCAGAATGACCAACCATGTTATTAGAGGGTTGGAGCTTTGAGCCACAGTGATGTCAGCCTGACATCCAGGGAGGGAAGGTGGGCTAGAGATTGAGTTCAGCTACATGGGGGGTGATATAATCAATCATGCCTACATAATTAAATCCTAATTAAAGACTCTGGACATCGAAGCTCAGCTTAGCTTCCTTGGTTGACAATACGCTATATTGTCACACATGATGTGCTGGGAGGGTAACACTGCAATTGGTGTCAGGGGTATAACAACTCCCCAGCACTTTGTCATAATGTAGTTCGCAGGGATCTAGATTGCCTTTCCCTTTGACAAGATTTTACACTGGTCTGTTATATTGATGACATTATGTTGATTGCACCAAGTGACCAAGAAGTAGCAACTACTCTGGACTTATCATTAAGACATTTGTGTGTCAGAGGGTGAGAAATAAATCTGGTAAAATTTCATGGACGTTTGACCCCAGTGAAAATTCTGGGGGCCCGGTGGTGTGCAGCATGTCAAGCTATCTCTTCTAAGGTGAATCAAAAGTTGTTGTATCTGGCCCCTCCAACAACCAAAAAGAGGCACAATGCCTACGGGGCCTCTTTGGATTTTGAAGGCAATATATTCCTCACTTGGGTGTGCTACTTCAACACTTACTGAGTGACTTGAAAGGCTTCTAGTTTCTAGAGGAGACTAGACCAAGATAAGGCTCTGCAACAGGTCCAGGCTGTTATGGAAGCTGCTCTGCCACTTGGGCCATGTGATCCAGCAGATCCAATGGTGCTTGAAGTGTTGGTTGTAGATAGGGTTCCTGTTTGGAGCCTTTGGCAGACCCCTATAGGTAAATCACAGTGTAGGCCCTTATGATTTTGGAGCAAAGCTCTGCCATCCTCTGTGGATAACTACTCCTCTTTTGAGAAATAGCTCTTGGCCTGCCACTGGGCCTTAGTAGAGACTGAATATTTAACCATGGGCCATCAAATTACCATGTGACCTGAGTTACCTATCATGAACTGGGTGTTATCTGACTCACCATGCCAAAAAGTTGGGCATGCACAGGGACAGTGCATCCTCAAATGGAAATGAAAAATATATGAAGGGGCCAAGCAGTCCCTGAAGGCATAAGTAAGTTATATGAAGAAGTGACCCCATTGCCTATGGTCCCTACTCCTGCCACACTGCCTTCTCTCTCTTAGCCTGCACCTGTGGCTTTGTGGGAAGTTCCCTAAGACCAGTTGACAGAGGAAGAGAAGACTTAGGCCTGGTTTAAAGATGGTTGTATGATATGCAGGCACCATCTGAAAGAGGACAGCTGTACCAGTACAGCTGCTTTCTGGGACATCCCTGAAGGACAGTGGTGAAGAGAAATCCTCCTAGAAGGCAGAATTTTGAGTAATTTATCTGATTATTCATTTTATTTGGAAGGAGAAATGGCCAGATGCACAATTATATACTGACTCATGGGCTGTAGCCAATGGTTTGGCTGGATGGTCAAGGACTTGGAATGAATATGATTAAAAAATTGGTGACAGTGAAATTTGAGGAAAGGTCTGTGGATAGACCTCTCTGAATGGGCAAAAGATATGAAGATATTTGTTTCCCACTTGAATGCTCATCAAAGGGTGACCTTAGCAGAGATTTTAATAATGAAGTGGGTAGGATGACCAATTCTGTGGATACCAATCAGCTTCTTTCTCTAGCCACCCTTGTCATCACCCATGGGGCACATGGACAGAGTGGCCATGGCTGCAGGGATGGAGAATATGCATGGACCGAGCAACATGGAATTCCACTTACAAAGGCTGTCTATGGCCACTGGTGAATGCAGTGACCAAAACTGAGTCCCCAATATGGCACCATTCCCCAGGGTGATCAGCTAGCTACCTGGTGGCAGGTTACGTTGGATGACTCCAATCATGCAAGGGGCAGTGTTTTGTTCTCACTAGAATTAGACACTTACTCTGCATATACATTTGCTTTCGCTGCATGCAATGATTTTGCCTAAACTACCATCTGTGGACTTACAGATTGCCCTATCCACTATCGTGGTATTCCACACAGCATTACTTCTGATCAAGGAAGTCATCTCACAACAAATGAAGTGTGGCAATGGGCCCATGCTCATGGAATTCACCAGTCTTACCATATTCTCCACCAATCTGAAGCAGCTGGCTTGATAGAATGATGAAGGGCTTTTTGAAGAACCAGTTACAGCACTAGCCAAGTGACAATACCTTGGCAGTCTAGGGCAAGGTCCTCCAGGAAACTAAATATGCTCTGAATCAGTGTCCAATATATGATGCTGTTTCTCCCATAGCCAGGTTTCACAGTCCAGGACTTAAGGGATGGAAATAGGACTGGCACTACTCACTATTACCCTAGAAGAGTTCTTATTCACACTTTGTGCCTCAGAGGGTGCAAGAGGGATATGTCTAGATTCAGTCCATCTCTGAATTGCTGCAATCCCCTCAGAACCACTCATTTCATGTACCCAGATGGCCACCTCAAGTGAGTGCACCAGGAAACCTACTCATCGATTCCAATTACCTTCCAATCCTGGAAGGTGGTTCTTCTGATGGGTATTGACATAGTCTACTTTAATATACCCCTCCAAGTTACCATAATAATTTTCACAGGGCCCTGCCCCATGTGAGCATCCCTTAACAGCCAACTTTTCCATTGCCCTTCTACCTGACCATTGTCAGAGAGGAAGTCAATCCCTTTTCTACCCTTCTTGTGTTCTTATGGCTAGACTAATAATAAAATTGACACAAGACTATAGATTAACAGGAGAAAACCCAATTAATTACATGTGCATGGGAGAATCATGAAAATAATGCTTGAAGAGTGAACAAAGCAGGCAGTATATATGTCTTTTACAGAAAGAAACAATGAATTTGTGAGGAATTGACAGGACAAAGAAACTTAAGTTTGGGGTTCATAATTAATGAAAAATTTAAACAGAGTTTAGGCTTGAGGTATTAAATTAACAATGTTTGGTTATTCAGGCCTCTTGGCCCAGATTCCCTAGCTCTGGTAATAAGGATGAAGGGAGGGCACCTTCCACATGGGAGATTTATTTCCTGCTTTCAGGGGGACAGAGACAGAAGGGTCAGAATGCACTTTTTGTTTCTCAAGTAACTTTAATTCAAAATAATCAATATGCCATTTTGGGTATTTTGGGGTGGCCTGCCTTGGGCACCAACAGCTCCCTCCTCTGAAACTTCCCTGGAAGTTTCACATATTAAAAATTCAGCTGGTGGATTGTTCCATTATTTCATTGAATAGGTCAGTTCAGTTTAACAGTTGTGTCTCATTTCAGGAGGCAGTAATGCAGGTGGGTTCCCAAAGTTAGGTCTATGGTGCAAGCAATCAGGAAACAAAGAAAAACAATGGTTAATGCTTGGAGTCAATTATAAACTAGTTTCTGAGCCCAGGGTACAGCCAGTCAAGAAGATTTCTAGATGTCAGGGTTGAAGCATCTTTTGCAGTTTGAAATATCTCTGATGTCATTGGGTGTTTAGGTAAACTTTCTGAGTGACTTACATGGCAACGGATATGAAGTTTGTTTAAATATAGGCTATTGTGGCCATCTTTCTTAAATTTATATCAAGTTGTTCAGCTGCAGTTTGCAGAGCTACAGGGAAAAAAAAGGCAACTTTAGTTCTTAATGATTCCAAGCCAAAAGTGGGAGGAAAATTGGAAACATTAATTTGGAGAGTTGTAGCCAAAATCTTGGAGGAAACTAGAAGAATTTAGGATCTAGTCCAAATAGCAAAATTTAAAGGAAAATTAACAGCACAAGAATCTAATATCCACAAATGTGTATTATACTTTCTACTGAAACCAATTTTTCTAAAATCACCCTTATTTTAAAAAGAGATAGTCAAATTAAGACTAATCTATTTGAAAAATAATCATAGTTTCAATAAACTTGGCTTTGTTATTTACCTAAGCACGGCAAGAATAGTGATAGGCTCCTTAATTTTGCTTTGCTGGAACTTTTCATAGGGAATATCCAGACTGAACTTTTCATAGCTTCTCAAGGCTAACAAGCCAAGTCAAATATTCTGCCTGCAATACCTATAGATTTGGGTGAATTCCTCTCTTCTTGAGGTTCCCAACCTAGCTTGAAGTTCTTGCACCTGCCAGAAAGTGACCTTCTTTACTCACCTGGTTAGGCTGTCAGAAACCCTGTAAGTAAGGTACCAGGCTGTCTTTCCAAGGGATTTTATTGGCTTCATAGAGTTAACCCTAATTCCTTAAAGCTGTTTGATCATATCTGAGTTTATTCATGTCTCTATCAAACATGACATTCCAGTCAAAGCCTTGGTAATGTAACCAATGTTTCCAATTGTGTCCTGTTTTAAGGAGAACAGATTCTTATTTAACTTATGCAAATAAATGTATTCATGAAAATAAGAATACTAATTGAGAGTTTCTGAACTTGGAATAAATTAGATAGGGAGAAAAAGTAATTGTTTCAATTCTGCTTACAAAGGTATAATTTACCAAATTTCTGTAAGTCCTAGGTAGCTTAAGATAAAAGAAAAAAAAGTTTCCTTAAATCTGGGGAAAAAAAAGATTAAAATAACAGTAATATTTTAGACAAAAAGTCACAAAAATTATAATTATCCTCATCAGTTAATTTGGGGTCATGTAATTCTTGTTCTGTTTGAATCCAGTTTTTCCATTGGTTTTCTCAACTTTGTCTGATGGCTCAGGGTGATAGGGACAGTGGTAATTCTAAGAAGTTCGCAAGTTTTTTGTTAAAGCTTGTGTGGTTTGCCCAGTGAGTGGGTGGCTGGATCACTGGAGATTGTGGAATGTATACCCCAAGTGAGAAACACATTTTCTAACAGTTTTCTTTGCTACTATGAGGGCATCAGCTTTGTGGCAAGGGAGGGCTTCAACCCACCTGGAAAACATACATACAATAACAAGAACATATTGGTAACCCATACTAAATGGCAACTGAATGAAGTCCAGCTGCGGGTGTTTAAAGGACCTAGAGGGAGGCTTTCTGAGGCCTCTGGGGATGGAAATAGTTTTTCCTATAGTGGGTGAAGGAATGTAAATAACCAAAAATAGGGTTTTCCAGGGAGCCAGGAAGAACCAAGAGGCTGTTTGGGTTTCCCATAACCCCAACTGTTTGTTTAACTTACAGTTATTGTTCACCTATCTTAATTTCTCTGATTCAGGAGCAGACTGTTGCCATGTTACAAGGACACCAGGATGGCGAAAAGTCTGGCAATGAGGGGCCAAATTATTTTTCTTTTTGGCAAAAGCAGAATGGACTGCATCCACATGTGTCATAACCTTTATAGATTCTGTTATCACTGCCTTTGCATGAAAGTCACTAAGGTGCTTTCCTGATATTTAGTGTGAACCTCAATTTTGATGACAGACAACATTTTATACCAGGACATATTAGACTTCCAGGAATATCACATAATTTCTGGAACTCTTATAACATATACTTATATAGATACAACATAAAGAAGGCTTAATGTTTTTTCTTATTTGATAATGCTTCCAAATAATTTAACATATCAAATAAGCCTAATTAGTTTAATTTCTCTCTTTTTATAAGGAGAGAGAACAAATCTTTTGAGATGTTTCAGAGATCCTCTGAAAAATCCCAAAGTTAGCTAGAGGTCAAAAAAAACTTCATTTAGAATTTGATTTTGGGGTGTTTATCAAAAGTACCAAAGGGATTTTAAAACAGTTGCCTAGACAGGATCACAGATCATTATGAAATTTAATATTTAATTATTTGTTTAACCAAAGTAACAAAAAAATTTTCAAAGACAAATATAAAAGGTTATATTGCAAAAATTTAGCTCTTTTTAATAGAGAAGACTCAGCTTTTAACATAAAGCACAGAAAATCATTCTGATAAAACACAAAAAGGTAAGGAAAGACCTTTCATAGTCTCTTATCAGGAGCAGACCAATCTTCCAAGAATACTTTGTTCTTTTAAAAGATGAAAAGAAAATTAAGTTCCAGTTTTATATAAATACACTATTAATATTAAAGCTTATTTTTAAAATTCTTAAAATAATGTAATTTAGGTAACTTGATCACACAAGGTAAGATTTTCTTCTCTCTCTCTTTTTTTTAACTGGGAGAGAAAACCAAAATTTGATTTTGTACTAGCTTACTTTTGTTATTAAAACTCATTCACTTAGTTAAATTTATTCCACTCTTAGCCAGCACTGACCACATATAAAATCTCTTTCCAAAGATTCCTTTTCTATAAACCTTCTATAACTTCCTATGTCCATTTTAGTTAGTCCCTTGTTCTCTTTTTTATTCAGGAAAAATTAGCTTTATTTTGGGACAAAATTATTTTTCTTTCCCTCAACAAAATGCATCTCCATTCCTCATACCTTTTCTACAAAAAAAAAAATAAATACATCTTATTTTCCTTGCATACAGAGATTTTTTTCCCTTATTATTTTTAGTAGCTTTAATTATATATATTAATTAGAATTCTTAACACTTAGAAACCTTAATTTCACAGAAACCTTAATTTCTAGTGAAAACTAAGTAAGCAATTCTGAACTGTATGTTATACCCATATTCTTTAGATTGGCAAACTTATAAATACATTTTATAATTTCTAGAAACATGTTTCTTCATAGTGTAATTTTTCAATAGAGCATAGCACATATTTATTAATAGATCCAAATTTATCTTTTAATTTTTTTGTAATAAGAAGCCAAAAGTAGATAAACTCCTGTTCAGTAATTAATGTTTTATTATTTTACCTTGTCTGGAGATAATCTAGATGTTCAATGAACTTTCCATCATTTAATCTTACCTAGTAAAACTCTACAGTTTTAAGCCATAAAAAAGACTTGGGGGAGTTATTTTTAAGTACACATACCATAAAACATAATTATTGTACCTAAAAATCCTTATTTCATTAACATCTATATAATTTCTTTGTTCTTAATGATCATAGACTATTCATAAAAATTTCATGAGACATTAAAGCAGTTAGCCATAATCTTATTATTCTTTTTTTACTGACCAATTTTATAACAGAGATAACATGAGCTTATTTGATTAATAACCCAAGTAGACTAAAGTTGCATGTTTGCCTTATATCCAATGCTAATATCTCTGAAGACATGCCTATTTTAATTAAACCAACAAACTTAAAGAAGTTTTTGTTTACCAAAGATTATTTTATATCATATTAACTTGGAAAACACTTGGGTTTTTTATTATATTTAGAAATAATTTATATAAGCTCTTACTTTAAGTTAATTAAATAGAGCTCTTTAGAAATGAATTTTGCTCATACCATTTGGAGGTAAAAAATACCATATCTATAGTGTATGTACATATATATAGACAGACACAAACAGATTTTATAGCTTTTATTTTAAAAATTTCAGCTATGAATCAGGTACAATACAAAACTCACTAGTTTATAAAACAATCATGTCACTAGAAGATGGAACAAGTTAAGGTTACCTGCTTAGAAGTTTTTTGTTGTTGTTGTTAATATTTGTGGAGAAGACTTAAGATTTATATCTACCTTAGACAAGGAGGCTGTGAATTAGATTTGGGGTGAGAGAGCCTCTCTAGCAGCCTGCATTTAAAATGAAAGATTTTTCCCTTTTTGTTTTCTTTAACCTTAGGCTTTACCGATTGCACTAGCCAGATTTAGTCTCATGCAGTTGTGGGCTGTTATCTCCTGGGGTGTTTACATTCTAAGGTCATGGTAAAATTTATAACTTCAAAAGACAGAGAGAGAAAATGCAAGTTTTTTTCATAAGAGTTTCAGGGTAATTGCGATTTAAAATTTTCCTTCAGTCTTAACGAATTGGGGATGGTCTAAAGAAGAGTTTCCAGAGAGGTTACAACTTTTTGAGATAAATAGGGGGAGGTTTTGGGATTGGTGAAAGGAAATGGGTGGAATCTGAACTGCTTTTAGAGGTGCATTTCCCGTTTTGTAAAGATTTGTAAGATAAGGACAATTGCTCTCAATTCCTCAGAAACTGGGTTGTAACTTAACTGACATCATAGGTTGATCTACTCATCCAAGTACATCATCCCTAATTTACTTCTTTCCTCTGGGTACATAGGTCTTTTTTTTTCTTTTCTTTTTGTTTTTTGTAAGGAAGACCAGCCCTGAGCTAACATCCGTTGCTAATCCTCCTCTTTTTGGTGAGGAAGACTTGCCCTGGGCTAACATCCGTGCCCATCTTCCTCTACTTTATATGGGACGCCGCCACAGCATGGCTGACGAGCAGTGCATCGGCAGGCGCCCGGGATCTGAACCAGCGAACCCTGGGCTGCCAAGAGCGAACTAAACCACCGTGCCACTGGGTCGGCCCCTGGGTACGTGGTTTTATTTTAACTTAGGGAAGAAAGCCTACAAAAAAATTCCTATCAGGCTCTGAATATCAGCTTTCAATTTGGCTACATATTGGCCATAAAGCTACTAAAAAGTAAATCCTATTAAATATCTTCTCACTTTTCAGCTGGGACAAACAGTAGATATTTCTGGCAGTATTAAACAATTTTGTGGACCCAAGAGGGCTCCTCAAAGGTTACTACCTTCCCAAGATCCAGAGTCACTCCCAAAGACAGCCAAAAGAAAGGACTGACAGCTTACATGTCCCAGGCAGGCAGAAAGTTAAGCCAAGCCCTTAGGACACAAAATGAGGCAAGCTAGAAGCTAATAGTTATCCCTGGGAGAGCAAGAGTCAATGGCCAATGGGTCTGGATTTGGAAAGAAAGGGACAACATGAAATTTTTTTTTCCTCTCTTGACTGGGCATTACAGAATGGCCATTGAGTGGAGATAAAAGGACTGTTGTTCAGGGGACATGAATTCCCTGGGAGGGAGTTCTAGGATACATCTGTAAAGAAAATTGCTTGGGAAGTGAGGTTGGCAGAGCCTGATTATAGAGCCCAGCAAAGCATGCTTTACTGCCTGTCCTAGGTGCCTCTGCTGAATTTATTTTCTGGCTTTCAGCATTTACATGAGTAACCTGTGTACTCCTAGAGATTAGGCTGGAGTTCTCTCTGTAAATATTGTGGGAGAAGAAAGCTAAAACTAGCAGATGGGGCTAGATTTTAAGAAGGGTTTTTTATGTTGGATTTTTGTATTAAGTCTAAATTTCTTGTCTCATTTTGTTAGGGAGTCCCTAGGACTAGCTGTTATATAATTTTTCTTTTTCTTTTTAAGTGCCAGACAATAGTACTTCCAATGTCCTGATTTTTAACAGTATTTGCAAATGTCTGAAGGCAAATAGGAAGGGGTCTAAGTGGACTTTGATTTTTGTTCTAATTTCTGTCTTTTCATCTTATTAAGAGAGTCTCTGTGGCTAACCATTATGGCAATATTAGAGCTCTCTAAAAAAAATTCTTTTTTAATTTAGAAGCTTTTCCAATTCAAAGGATCTACTGTCTGACCATTGATGAGTAGGATCTTAATAGTGACTCAAACCAGTAAGCCTTTTTATGGCTTAACCATGGATGCAAGAGACATCCCCAGAGGAGAGTGCAAAGGATGCAGCCCTCACAAGATCCAAAAAGTTCATTCCCAAAAATAGTCTGGAAAGCAAAGACCTTGGTTGCA
The DNA here is from genome assembly GCA_031878705.1 of Tapirus indicus. Taxonomy (NCBI): domain Eukaryota; kingdom Metazoa; phylum Chordata; class Mammalia; order Perissodactyla; family Tapiridae; genus Tapirus; species Tapirus indicus. The sequence continues at coordinate 85,798,900 of CM062922.1, forward strand.
CAGGCAGTAAGGACGAATGTAGTGAAAATGGTGTCTCCAGTCTCCCATGAGAGCATGGGACACCTCTGGTCACAAACCCGCTAATCTGTGACCCTGGTCAGGCACTACTGGAATGGGATTTTTCCAGCACTCACAAGCAATGAAGGTTGAGATGACCAGAGCCTTTGTAGACTGGACCCTTTATGACCAACTCCCCTGAGAACTGGCACAACCAGACAAAGAGAGTGCTGCATGTGATTGCATGTCTCAGAACCTTAGTCATTTGACAGGCCGCCAGGTGCACCCTGGTAAATGCACCTTCCAGATGGCGGAGACCAGAGAAAATAGTCTCTCTAATCACATAGCCAAGTGCTCAGGACATAGAACAAGACAGAAGGAAAAACCTCATTTGGTTTCTACAGAGAGAACCCACAGCAAAGTTTGTCTGAATGAACACCAGTCTGGTGAGAACCAGGAAACTCCCTAGCCCGTGAGGCGGCTTGAACAGCAGGCTTATCAACAGCCTGTACTTGCTGTCCTGCCCTATGATTCTTCCTCCTTATGACAAATGACACAACAGAGACAAAGGAAAACAAAGACCTTCTCTGGGAGGAAAAGATCAATATCAGAAATCAAGAGTACTCATGTAACAAATGCCAGAGTCACTAAAGTCCAAAAAACTAGTTTCACAAATATTTTCTCCTGCTAATCTAAATTTAGAGAGAGAAAAAGAATTTTATTCCCATCAAATTCTGCAGACAGAGATCTGGGAGGCTGACATGGTAAGAAGCCTTACCTTTTTGCTGGCTTCTGTGTCAGATGTCTGAGATCTCATGGCTGCAGCAGCCTTAGGGAGAAAGCAGCTTCACAGACAGTAAGGTCTCCTCGGTGGCTTGCCAAAACTGTTGGGGTGTGGGAAAATCCCCTTTCTTCCCTTCTTGTGTTCTTGTGGCTGGACCAATAATAAAATTGACACAAGACCAGATTAACAAGAGAAAAACCCAATTTAATTACACGTGCATGGGAGAATCATGAAAATGATGCTTGAAGAGTGAACAAAGCAGGCAGTATATATATCTTTTATAGAAAGAAACAATAAATTTGTGAGGAATTGACAGGACAAAGAAACTTAGATTTGGGTTTCATAATTAGTGAGGAATTTAGACAGAGTTTAGGCTTAAGGTAGTCAATTAGCAAGATTTGTTTATGCAGGCTTCTCGGCCCTGAATTCCCTAGCTCTTGTCATCAGGATGCAGGGAGAGCACCTTTCACATGGGAGATTTATTTCCTGCTTTCAGGGGAACAGAGACAGGAGGGTCAGAATGCCCATTTTGCTTCTTAAGTAACCTTAATTCAAAGTAATCAGTATGGCATTGTGGGATATTTTGGGGTGGCCTTCCCTGGGCCCCAACACCATATAGCCAGGCCATTGGTCACTGCCCATGAGGCACTAAGATCTCAAACACAGGGGTAAACAGCATGCAATTTAGCCCACTGAGCTGATTTGTTTTTACCTTCTTTTATCGGAGTGATGGCCTTCCAAACAGAATGCTGTCCATTTACCCTGGAACTGCCACCCATAAACCAAATAGCTTTTTTTTTGGTCAATTGATAGCTATTTATAGGACACTCTCCAAGTGGCGGTAGGGTCTGGCAGCTTCTCAGGTGGTTTCAAAGATAGCCCTAGGGGAAAAGAGGCTCCCTACTCAGGAGGACCTTCTTGCAATCCCCTAGTAGCATGTTGATATATAAACTATTTCTATTTTATTATGGAGCTCTTCTGTGCACTGTTTTCTCCATTAGAGCTGTTTTGTCCGCCAAAAAGAGACAGCAGTTGCAGACAGCAATGAGGTAGATTCCTGGGGGAAGGCCCTGCACATAGCTGGTGAGTTGGACTGATGCAGTAACCCCAGGAGGCTACAAATGGGTCCAGACAGGAATAGATACTGCCTCTGGGCTAGGGTTTGCATACCTTTTGGTAGATGCAAATGATACAAATACTACAAAAGAACAAGCACAGAAGATATTGCACCAATTTGGACCACTGAGTCACATTTTTTTCAGACTATGGAACATATTTTATAGTCCATAATGTCCAACCATGGCAGAGAGATATCTTTTCAGTGTAATGGTTTGAAAGAGAATTGGAATGGGCAGCTGAAACATTGGTTGTCTAAAATGGGAGGAGATATGGGCATAAAAGGTTGGCTTACATACCTTCATGAGTGTATGCTCACACTCAATATGAGGGGGCCAAAGGAAGGTCCCCACCACATAGATTCTTCTGCTTTTCTGGCATATCTGGGGAAGAGGAGGTGGGGGAGGATGCTGGTTTGACAATTACTATATATATTTTTTTCTTTCTTTCCTACATCATCTCAACTTTCCTTTTTCCTACTGATGCAGTGCTCCTAGGGTGAGGGCTACAATTGCCAAGTGTTAGAAACAAGGATGATTCATAAGCAAGAAACTGTAACTATATCTTTAAATTATTTCTTTAGGTTAGAATTCCTAAGGACTTCATGGGTAGATTGTGTCTTCACCACATCTGGCAAAATTGGTGTTTACAATTGGTACGGGTGTACTGCCTAATGGTAGAAATAGCCCATTAGTGCTTTACTTATGTCATTCTACCCTATACAAATGGGAGTAGACTGAGGGGGAGGCTCTTGTTAAATTAGTATTGGCTCTGGCAATCTAGACCAGCCTAACATCCCTTCCAAAGGTAGAAAATTTGGGGCATAAATAGAGAGGAGGAGGAATAATAGCTGAGGGAAAAGGAATAAATAAATGCGTCACAAAATGAGGGAATACAGTGTATTACATTAACACTTGAAAAGAGGCTTGGAGCAAGAGATGATAGTCTTTTAGCTCAGTTATACCAGATGTTTGAAAGGGGGAAGCCATATATTGCTGAGACTTCTATTTTTTGAACCTGACAAGATCGAATGGAAGCCTGCAAACCTGAGTGGCTTTGCCTGGAGGGACACTTTGGTTATACGATGTGAGGATGGACTGACCTAATTGCTAATTTTTGAGTGGGACTCTAGTAATGTGCCAGTATCTTTTTACCCTTATTTTTTGGGTTATAGTTACCATATTTATGGTCTAACATTGGCATTGTTGGTAAGATTATAATATTGGTATTGGTGGTCAAATGTGTTGTGACATTGACTCAAAAGCGTCCTATACCTACCCCATACTGGCTACTCCAAATATTAGGCATATATTAGAACATGGCCAAAGGCCAGTGGGTGGCCTGTATAATAAAGAATTTGGCTAGCCTTTGTCCCTGGTCCCTGGGAGATAACATCTAAACCCTTGGAATTTCCTGAGTGATAGGAGAGTGTCTTTGTTATTCAGGTCAGCCCTGATAGTTTAACAGGCTGACTTGTGGTGGGCCCCTAGATAGTTTATGCTAATGAGATGACTTAGGATAGAAAGCTGGCCCTGCCCAAAGAACAAACATGTGTTTAGAGGGTTGGGGCTTTGAACCACAGTGATATTAGCAAGATCTCCAGAGGAGGAGGGTGAGGCTGGAAATTGAGTTCAACCAATGATTCCAACAATGATGCCTATATAATGAAATAAGACTCTAGACACTAACGTGTGTGGCTGTTCTTTGCTGGTTGGCAGTATTCTGTGTATTGCCACATATAATGTGGGAGGAAGGTAATGCATCTTGACTCTATGGGGAGAGGACAAGGAAAGCTTTGAGTGTGGAACTCTTGCAGACCTCGCCCTATGCATCTCTCCCTTTGGCTGGTTCTGTTTTTTATCCTTTTGCTATGATAATACTTTAATCATAAATATAGTGGTTTTCTGAGTTCTGTGAATTGTTCCAGGGAAATAGCAAACCTGAGGGGTAGTAGGAATCCCCAAATTTGTAGACAGTTAGTCGGAAGTGAGGGTGGCCTGGGGACCTCTGCACTTGAAACCGGTGTCTGACATGAGGTTAGTCTTGTGAAGGACTGTGTCCTTCACCTGTGAAGTTTGGCCCAACTCCAGGTAGTTGAAGTTAGAAGTTTTGCAATGCCATCCCCTTTTTATTAATTCTGGTTAAGCATATTAATAAAGTGCTATCTAAATGCATTCCTCTCAGTGTAGATACTATATGTCTAAAGCCACAACTACACTGGAAATGGGAGTCAGTAAAGAGGGCCTAGATTAACGTCAGAATCTCCATCATACGGTGTTTGGAGTTTTGTGACTTACGCTGAATTTAAAGTGCAGTTATCAGTGTGTGGGTGTTATTTAAAGAAATTCGAGGGGATTAATACTCTTGAGAGATAGAGAAGAGGTTCTTTCTCAGGTTTATAAAGTAGAAGGATTGGACGGTGCTTTCCCCAGTGAAGAGGAAGTTCTGGGCAATGAATTCAAAAGAGGAGAAGTGATCTAAAGAAGAACAGGTATCCAAGAAGATGATTTAGTCTCTTTGCCTCATCCACCAAAAACTTCAGTGTCACCCAATGTTATCTTAAAAATCTATTTATATTTGAACCATATCAGAACTCTTCTTTGAAGGGCTATGAGCTCAAGAGCAGGGGATGTGTTTAAACACTTGAATTCCCTTTAGAGGTAAGTATGTGGCTAAAGATAGAGCAGGGAGAATGGCCTGGCTACCCACCTCAAAGGGTCTGCCCCAATAGATAAGGGAAGTATCTGTTTTTTGGTTGTTGCAAGTCATGCTTCTAAGGTAGAGTAATAGGGTAATGCAGTAAGAGATGAGTAGAAGCCTCATCCTATCTTGATTCTATTCAAGTTTACTCTTGTTTCCAAGGTCAGCATTTAGATCAGGTTATGAAAGTTTCTCAATTTGACCCTCTCTCTTCTATGGTTGCTGTGGGCAAAATTGTGTTCCCCTACAATTCATGTGTTCAAGCCCTAACCCCCAGTGTAATGGTATTTTGAGATGGGGCCTCTGGGAGACAATTAGGTTTAGATGAGATCATGAGGGTGGGGCCCTCATAATGGGATTAGTGCCCTTATAAGAGAAAGAGACACATAGTGCTCTCTCTCTGCCATGTGAGGATACAGTGAAGAGGCTGCTGTCTGCAAGTCAGGAAGAGGGCCTTCACCAGGAACTGAGTTGACCAGCACCTTGATCTCAAATTTCCCAGCCTCCAGAACTGTGAGAATAAATTTCTGTTGTTTAAGCTATCCAGTCTATGGTATCTTGTTATAGGAGCCTGAGCAGACTAACACAACGGTTTCTGGTAATTTTGCTCAGATCTGGTAAATATTTTATTAAATATTTTATATATCTAGTATTTTTCTGTTTGTTTCCTTCAGTCTTCATAGATATATGTTAATGGACAACTGAGGCAAAGTCAGGCACTGTTATCTTTCCATTATTTAAGAAGTTCAGCTTTGGTATTTTTGACTTAACTTCCTTTATCTTTTCAAGGCTGAATTGCAAGAACTACCTTCTCTTCTTTTCTTTTTCTTTTAATAACACCAAGTGAAAATGGTGACGTTGTTAAAATTATATTTTGTTAGAACACTATCTCAATCCTGACCTACACCAACACTTCCTTCATTGTGAGATTCCTTGGCAGGGTGTGGAGGGAGAGTGGGAGGGTGAGGAGAGACAGAAAAGCTGACAGATGATGAAGGTGAAGCAAGACAAAGCAAAGAAATATTAGGTTAGCTCCAGCTTAATGCAGAACTCCAAGAAATTTCAATGGACCCCATGAAGGACTCTTTTTTTGCTCTGCTAATAAATGCCTAATTAGCCAGCAGCATAACTTGTCTATTTCTGTCTCCCAAACAGAAACTCAAGTTTGGATCTGATCCTCTTCCCCTCTCAGTTTCCAAAGAAGAAGGGAATCCAAAATAGGCCACACCTACATTATAACAATTGTTAACTTGGCAATGTCTTACCATCCAATACCAAATAGCCAATAAAATCCTAAACTTAAACCTAAACAATGCATCTCCATAGGGATGGAAAGAAGAGAGGTGGGGAGAAGGAGCCTTGAGCTCTCCCTATAGGTTAGCAATAACATTTCCATAAATTAGGTTTTATATTACACAGACATGACTAGCTTAAGGAGGAGGATACCTTCTGGGAAATGTGTCATTAGGCAATTTCATTGTACATAAATATCATAGAGTGTACTTACATAAACCTAGATGGTATAGCCTCCTACATACCTAGGCTATATGGTACTAATCTGTTGGGGCCACCATCGTATATGTGGTCTGTTGTTCACTTAAGCGTTGTTATGCAGCTTGTGACTATAAACTGACTTTTGCTTTCTTATATTATTAAATTTTGCCACATCGATCATCATGCCAAAGTCTGCTCATGACTTTGAGGAGCATTAAAGTAATTAACGAATTGAAAAGAAAGCATAAATAAAGCACATGGGCTAAAAAAACCCACAAAGATGCTATTGTCACACGCCCATTCTTTTTGACCCTTGTTACAAGCATCCTGGTATCGACATGAGTGTCAAGGTCCTACTGATCTTTATTAGTAAATTCAGTTAGACATGACCAAATAGGTTGCTTGAAAAAGAAAAAGTGTGTCCTACCTCTTTTCCCAAGCCACCCCTCAGATCAATTCATTGGAATCTCTGGAGGTGGGACCCAGGCATTAATATTTAAAAACAAAAGTCTCAGGTGACTCTCATATGCAGCCAAGTTTGAGACCCAGTACACTAGGGCAAAGATCTGCTCTTCAAACCTAGTTTCTTCCTTCTCACCTGGATGTTATTTTCTCCTTTTATATTTTATGATTTCATTTTCTATGGTTCCGTTTTGTTGTAGGCAGTTCCTCTTTTGATCTCCTTTATATTTCAATTTTGTCAATCTTATTTTCCTCTTGAACACTTCCTTTCAACCCCTGTTCAAAAGATGCTTCTAAGCTGCATTTAATAAACCCAAGATATTCTAGGTTTGCCCCATTATTCTTGATGTGGTGATCCCTCTTCCAGGACCTTGGAACTTGTCTATGAGAAATAAGGTAGAGATCTATACTCAGTCACAGGGTCTCATGTAAAGAATTTGAGTGTTAATGATTTTCCTATATTCACCGTACTTTATCCTAGAGTTGCCTTTGCACTACATTCATTCTTTAAAATTGCTCCATTTAGAACTTGTTTTTTTAATAGGACATCAAAGAGTTTAAAGTCTTATGCAGAAAGTCATCCAGCCGTAACCCTAAATTCAGTACTAGACCTAAAGCCTCTATGTCCTCAGTTCTGTATCTGTCATTCTAGGATGCCTTCCAGAAGAGCTGGGAAGGTAGGACTGATGATTGCATACTGACTTGTTGGCTACTGTGCCCCCCTTCTCCTACAACTAATGTTCAGCCATGACTAAAGAAACATAGAGTAACTTGGAAGCTTTTGAGGAAAAACTCAGCTCACTTTAATTTATTTGCTGGTTCAACTTAAGTAGGAAAACTCCATAATGCCAGAGGACCTTGTCTACTGGCTTCCCAACATTATATAGTATTATCTGACCACAAGTTCTCCACATCAGAGTAGGGCAGAACCTGGAAGCTGATGTGTCTTGGGTACATCCCTTTTACCTATAGCTCAGCTCTCTCTTTCTTACCAAGCAAGAATCCCCCTCTCCAAACTTTAACTTTAGTTTTTTGAATACTCATACTACTAAGTATCCTGTGAGGACCCTTTGCCAGCATGGCACTTGCTGCTGTGGATCGCTATTCTTCTAGCTTCTGCTGACCCTCTTCTTTGCCATTTGCCCTTCTTATTCCATTCTTTCTAAATGAATTTGTTTGCTCGTGTTTCAACATCCTTGCTCTTGATCTCCCTCTTGGGCAAGTGGAGATCTCTGGGCTGAACTCTTGTGTTTGGGATGGATGTGACTGATATACAGGTGTAGGACTTAAATTAAAAAAAAAATGCCTGATAGCTGAGCACTGAAGAAGACCTGGCTATGAGGGGAGATCTGAAATATCAAGTCCAAATGAGCAGGGGAACAGAAAGACATTGATCAAAAATTGAAGGGTTGGTAAAGAAAAGCACTGGTAAGACAGAGTGAGTGGGTTCAAGAGAAAAACTTGGACATATTCCCAAATGCAAGGAAGTGCTGGGGATGGGAGTCTTATAGTTGCCCATGGTTAAGGCCATGGAAGGGAGGCATGAAAGACTCCAAAGAAGTTCTGAAACTTATTCTGCTGGAAGAAAGCTGATAATCATTTCATCTGCAACTTCTAAAACACATGTTAAGTAGAACTTCTATCAAAAGTTTTGGTGGAGGTTTGCTACCTCCAAAGTGTTCTGTGAAGTTCCTGCTGCAGTTCCTTGTTCACCTGGGGAAACCTCTTCTGGTCTTGCTTTCTCAGGGTTCAATGCTGGTCTGCTCACAGTGATGGAGCACACATCCTACTCTGCTGGGAAGAGCTGCTTCCTGATTGGAGTCTAAGCCATCCTGCAGTAGATATAAATATAGACGTTGAGACACTTCCTGTGCAAAGCAAAAATCATTCCTACAACTTAGACTCAGGGGAGGGTGCAGTGTGTATTTAACCATTAAATGCCTAGTATTCTGTAGATAATTATCCTAAAGGAAGAGCAAAATGGGAAGTTCCATGCTGGAAGGACTCCTTAAGTAATCCCTACATTTAATCTCAATGAAAGATTTTGTATTTCAATAATTTCAACTATCAGAGCTTCAAATCTCTGATTAGATTTGTGTGAAGTTTGTATGAAGATATATCAAGAGATCCATAATTAAGCTGTTAGAATCTTAGGCCAGCATTCCTCCAACATAATTATTGACAATTGGACTTATCATCCTTTAAGATAGAATTTCAGGAAGATTTTTATTTCCTCCCCCCTCTCTCCCTCTCTTCCTTTTCTGTCATGAGAGCTAAGGACTGGAAATATCACAAAAAGTGGGCAAATCTGTACTTTGGCAGACATGCTTTATAAACAGAAAACATTTGACCTTGCTAGCCAACTGAAACCTGCCTAAAACTCAAGAGCCAGATAATATCAGGACACTTACCTTATTCTCTAATCATAATTCTCTGCCTTCTAGAAAGGACTTCAATGAAGGACAGGTTCCTGTGTTTCTTTTCAGGGAAAATAGGTTGGCTTATTGGGTAGGCTTAAGTCTTTATAATGTAAATTGAAAAAGATAGGGGCCTTACTCCTAAGCGTTGACTCCTCCAAAATAGTATTACTATACTTACAAAAATGATAAAAAAATAACTATAAGAGCTAACATTAATTGACAATTTCCTTTGTCTCAGGCACTCTGCTATGTCCTCTACATATATTTTATCATTCTCAGAATAACTCTATGGGATAGAGACTGTTATCATCTCCATTGTACATATAAGGAAAATAAAGCTTAGAGAGATTAAGTAATTAGTTCGAGGTCACACAGCTGCAAAAACTGGAACTGGGACTCAAGCCCAGGTCTTTATCGGCAACCTCCCATTCAGACCATCTTGAGGGACTGCCTGGGCCAGCCCTTCCCACAGGTGTGATATCCCCATTCATTCAACGAATAGATATTGAGTATCTTCTATGCGCTAGGCACTCTCATAGAAAATGGGGGTCCGATGATGAATATTTGTCTCTTACCTCACGGAGTTTACAGATTAATACAATTTCTTCCCACTTTGTTTTATAGCAAAATTCCTCTTCAGATCTCTTTGTTGGGCAGTTAACCAGAGGTGGAAACTCAGATGCCTGTACGGATTCTATAGTTAATTTAAATGATGTGAAGTGTGCCAGGTGAATGTAGAATTCTGGGAGCAAAGATGCTTTTATATTGACCAAGATCTACACGTCTGCCTAGTATTTGCCATTTTAAACACCCAGCAGCTCTATAAAGTCTACGGTCCCACTTTGTGCCTTCCTCCTTAATGGCTTTCAAACCTGAGTGTGCATCAGAATTGCCTGGAGAGCTTGTTAAAACAGCTCTCTCAGCCCCACCCCTAGAGTTTCCGATTCAGTGAGTCTTAGGTGGAGCCTCAGAATTTGCATTTCTAAAAAGTTCTCTGGTAATGTGGATGGTACAGGTGTAGGGGTCACACTCTGAAAACCTTTGTTAAATCATCTATGCATAATTTTAGCCATCCTAGTTATAATATGAAATAATTCTCTCTAGTAGGATCCCTAATGAGTTTAATTTCTCAATAGACGTTTGATCTTAAAAGCCTCAGATCTTACTCTACTCCTCTCCCTTCCATCCTTCAAAAAATATTTATTGAGATCTGTGTTAAGAACCTGGAGATACTAAAGTGAATAAGACCCTATGGTGGGAAGTTTTGTATGTATAAGACAAAAATTTCTCTCTCTTAACCTCTATCTCTACGTTACCTTTCAGTGTAATTCATTAAAATTTTAAAATAGACATAATCTCTCTAATATTGAAAGTTTGTTTCAAGGTGATTAGCTAAATCAAAAATTAAACTGAAAATTCATCTAAGTTTTGTTAATGTGCTAAAATGATCAAAATTAGTTAAATATTTAAAAAATTTTCATAAAACAAAGAAATACAAAACACTAATCAAATTGAAATAAAGATCTCAGTTTAGCCCCTAGATGCCATATACATAGAATAGTTAGATATTGAATGGCTTATCAGCTGTGTTGATGAACAAGGAGTTGCCATATATAGATTTTCAACTTTTAAATGCTCAAAATACAATTAAGAATATTTGGCACTAATTTTGTTTTTTTGGAAAAATACATGAGAATGAAATGATTTGGTGATTTTGGAGTTTCATGATCATATAATGCCTATGAGTCATCAGTATGACCACTACTGCCACTGCCACCACCACCACCCAACTTTTATTGAGTACTTACTATGTGTCAGGCACTATGCTTAGTGTTAATTATGCATTATCTTTTACTCCTCACAAAATCTGGGAAGCAGATACTATTATTATCTCCGTTATACTAAGGCTTAGAAATATTTAACATAAGTGTTGGTATTAACTGTTGTTGTTATTGCTAAAGGCAGGAAGCTTTGGTGTCCAGGTGCACAAGCTTTGACTCCAGGGGAGGAGGTGTATTGTGAAATGAGTGGGTAGACTCAGGCTACTTCCCAGCAGTCACAAGTGCTCTGCCCAAGTCCTCCCACTGACTTTAAAACCTAGCTGAGCTTTGCCCTTTTCTTGTGTCCTCCCACCCTTTGGTGTGCAGGATGTGACACTGATGTAAGAGTGACATCACAAGGAACAGGACATGAAGTCCATCCAAAGACACTAAGAATATAGCTCCCCCTTGGTAGCCATTTTGGAGAAATTCAATGGACAATTTTATCTTTGGATGTTTCCCTCAACCTTGCATTTTGATAATGTGAGGGATGTCCTCAGAGACTAACAAAGAACTTTTTCTTGATATCCAGAGCAACTTTCAGCAGTCACACGTCCTCTTGCTGCTTTAAAATGTATCTAACTTTGATATGTACAAAACTAAACTTACTGTTTTTCAGGCCCTGCAAACATGTGCCAAGCCCCTCTAGTGTTCCACACCCTGAAGAATGGCCCTGCCATGCACAGAGTTGTCCACACCAGAAACCCATCTTTCACTGTGGTTTCCTCCTTATCCCTCACCCAGGCTAATTAATCAAGTCTTGTCAACTCCACTTCCTAAAAGATCATCCACTCCTTTCCCAACCCACTGCGTCTACCCTTCTTGTCTTCTTTCCTTCTTGTTTGCCACTCTCTCATCTTTTATTCATGTTGTTGTCAAAGTGATTCTTCTAAAACTTAAATTATTAAGTCACGGTCTTACTGAAACACCCTCTAACAGCTTTCCATTGCTATTAGCATAAGCTCCAAATTTCATAATGTGGCTTATAAGATGCTCCATGACTGGCCCCTATCTACCTCTCTCCTGTCTGTCTCTGACCACTTACACTCTCATCATGATGAATTTGTTTTTGCTTCTTGAAAGGGCCACATGCTGTCTCCCATCTGGGCCTTTTTATATGCTGTTCTCTCTGTCTGAAACACTGTCCCCTCAATTCCCACTCATACTTCTGACATCAGCTTAAATATTTGTTTCTCCAGGAAACTTCCTGTTCTTCTACATTAAGGGAATTATGAAGGTTAGAACTTCTCTAACATAACACTTGTTCACTTTATTTTAAATTCTTGTTTATCTTGTCTGCTAGGCTGTAAGCTTGAGATGGCAGAGACCGCATCCAGTTGTTTGTAAGTGTATTACAGGGCTTGGCACATAGTAGGGGCAAAATAAATAGCTAACTAATTAATTAACTTAATGAAGGACTTAAGTAGGGGAAAGTATTATATAATCTTGTACCTGCCTAAGTCACTGAAAACATGTACACAGCATTTTTACCTCTACCATCCTTTGCTTTTCTTATTGGTTTTAAGAAACAAAAAAATCCCAAACAGTATCAGCAGGGTCTGAAACCTTGGTTTATCTCTAGGTAGAACTGTGAAATGGAGAAAAGATGAATTCAGTGCTCCCTGTTGTCAGGGGGCTGAGGTTCAGATTTTGCTCCTTTCTGCCCAATGTTCTCAGTTGAAAATCTTGGTAGGCCTAGTTTCCACTAGCACTTAAATTTTTCCTATTAATCTTTTTCACTCATTAAAACTCATCTCACCTGTATCATTTCCCCCCCTCTTCCTCCAGAACATACCCTCTGTTCTGCTTTATCATGGAGCCATTGAATCACAGGTTTGGAGGAAACTGCAGACAATATTTAGTTTACCTCAATGTCCTATACTTTTAATTTCTCTTTTTCATTTTTGTGTCAAGAGTTATCCAGCACTAGTGACACTCAATACTCAGTGACAAAGAACTCCCTATCTCCAGAGACAACCCATACAGATGGTACTAACTGGTCAGAAGCCCCTGTTGAAAGGGTACCCATTCCTGGGAGGGAGGAGATATTTGGCTTCATTGCCAAAGTAAACTGTGAGGGAATTTATCCATCTTTTTCTGAGACCAGGTTTGTTAGGGCATAAGAGGAGATAACACTTAAGGCATTGGGTTGCCTGGGAAAAGGTGGTTAGAAAGAGGCCTTATGGAAATATAATAAAAAGGGTACAGAAATGGAGATCTGGCACTTTCAGGAAAGTGGAGCCACTCCCAAGTTTACCACATTCTTTTCTTAGACTTGAGAATGCTTGAAAAGAGAAAGAGATGCTTGGAGGACAAAAGACTCAGAAAGACTAACACTGGTAGGTTGTGGTGGTGGTAGAGTGTTTGTTGGGGGGTGGGGGAGCAGGAAGGAGTAGTGGTTGCAAAGTTGTGTTATTATTATTATTTGCGCACACTTTATCATAAGTGGCAATTAGGTTCTAAGAGGAAAAAAAAGATTTTTGCAACTAATACTTCAATATGTGTGTTCATAATGGATTAAAATATTTCATGTCAACACTATTGCTAAATATATTCAGGAAATTTATATTCAGCTTTTCTTAAGAGGTTCTTGTTAAGAATTTGTCATTTTGTTCCTAATAAATTGAACATTCTGAATGATGAGGAAAACAAGGGAACCCAGAATAATCTCTCCAAATCAAAGATTATCTCCATGAGAAGTGAAATATTATGAAAAATAATAAATAATAAATAATACTATAAAAAATAATGTTTCATCTTTTTAAATGAGATATCATGCCAAAACTAAATAGAAAACAGTTAAAAGCAAGTTGTTTTGATTGAGGTTGTGATGGGACCCTCTAAGTTCTGTCCACTGGTTACCTCTTCCTTTCATTTGTGGGAACTGAGGGTTCTTTAGAATTTAGTTTGAAAATGACTAATCTAGTATAACCCATCATCATACACATAAAGTTAAGATCATGCCAGGTTTATCTTACTAACTTAAATGCCCTTCTAAAATAGCACAGGCAACAAAAGGTCCAATTGCACAGGAACAGAACTAAGAAGTAACACACTCTATGAGCATATATTACTTACACACACACACGGTGATATAGACATCCCTGAAAAAAGATATTCAGAACAAGCTATGTTATATAGTACAAAATAGCAAACATATTGTGTACACGTATCCAAATGTCACCTGGGCATCTAGCGTCACCTTGACCCCTATGGAAAGTTCCATGTGCTCAAGATTTTTACTAATTCTGGGGCCAGCCCGGTGGCATAGCAGTTAAGTTAGTGCATTCCACTTCAGTGGCCTGGGGTTCGCTGGTTTGGATCCTGGGTGCCGATCCACTCACTGCTTAATCAAACCATGCTGAGGTGGTGTTCCACATAGAAGAACTAGAAGGACCTGCAACTAGGATATACAACTATGTATTGGGGCTTTGGGGAGGAAAAAGAAAAAGAGGAAGATTGGCAACAGATGTTAGCTCAGGGCCAGTCTTCCTCAAAAAAAAAAAAGGGGTGTGCTTTAAAAAAATTTTTTTACCAATTCCAGGGCTTATGTTTTCATAGTCATTTCTGACTCAAAGTCCTTCTATGGGATAAACTGGATTTATGAACTGTTGCACTGTCTAGCTGATACTTTCTCTCCTTCCTACTATGGTCACACCAGATATGGGACTCAGTCCTAAGACATAAATAATCCACTTCATTTGGAATGTCTTTATTTGATTCTAGAATTGTAACTCCCGAAATGACAGACTTAATTTCATTCTGCCAAATGCATCATTTTTATTGTTTGAGCTTTATGATTTGAACGTTTAATATTTATTCTTTAACATGTAAACACTTACAAGATCAGGGGAAGAGTGCCTTTGGCAGGGTTGGTAAAAAGATTAGTGCACTGACAAAATTTTGAAATTACAAGTGGCCACTCCCAGTTCTGGAAAACTCCTCCCAATGACTTATCAAGGCAAACTTTGCCCAGTCTACTCTAAGGTGAGAGAGATGATTAAAATTGTTGTGGTGGAGAAGGGGACAAACCAGAGCAGAGGCATAAAAGAGGGGACTGTAAAACAGCCTCACCACAAACCAGTGGAATGGTGGAGACAGGGATACAGAAAGCATGAGCAGGTCTAGGGATCAAAGGAGAGAAGAGCCAGAGCTGCCACCACTGTGTATTGATGAGTGAGGTGTGAGAATATAGTGGCAGAGGGCAGGCAACTGGAGGGTGGTGACATAAAAGGGGAAGTTATAAGGAAATGGAAAGATTTTTATCTTTGACTTTTCCTGTTCTGTTTTGGTGATGGCTAGGTGCCTTTTATTTTCACAGCTGCCAAAATTAGAGATGTGTATTAGTTTTTTTATTGCTGCTGTAACAAATTACCACAAACTTAGTGGCTTAAAACAACAAATTTATTGGGGCTGGCCCAGTGGCACAGGGGTTTAGTTCGCGCTTGGCAGCCCGGGGTTCGCGAGTTCGGATCCCGGGCGCCGGCCCATGCACTGCTCGTCAGGCATGCCATGGCGGCGTCCCATATAAAGTGGAGGAAGATGGGCACGATGTTAGCCCAGGGCCAGTCTTCCTCAGCAAAAAGAGGAGGATTGGCAACGGATGTTAGCTCAGGGCTGGTTTTCCTCACACACACAAAAAAACAAACAACAAATTTGTTATTTTACAGTTCTGTAGGTCAGAAGTCTGACACGAGTCTCATTAGGCTAAAATCAAGGTGTCGGCAGGACTGTATTCCTTCTGGAGGCTCTAGGAGAGAATCCACTTCCTTGCCTTTTCCAGCTTCTAGAGGCTGCCCGCGTTCATTGGCTCCTGGCCCTCTTCCTCCATCTTCAAAGCCAACAACGTTGCATCTCTCTCTGACCACTCTTCCACAGTCACATCTCCCTCTAGGAGGGTCTTCTGCTTTTACGGATAATCCATGATAATCTCTCAAGGTCGTTCATTTAATCATATCTGCAAGATTCCTTTTGCCCTGTAAAGCACCGTTCTCATAGGCCATTATTCTGCCTATCACAGGATAATCCCTTCTCTGGTTTACTCTAGTTCTTATAATCAAAATGAAAGGAGGACACTAATACCAGCAAAAGGATTCTATTCTCTCTCTATTTCCTATAAAATTCATTGTTAAGCATCATCTATACTTTTTCTAGCCTGTCTAAAGATGGGAGTCTCTAAATAGCTGAATGGTCCAGGGCCCCAGGACTGGCTGAGTTTTTTGGTGTTTGGAGGGTGGTTTACAAAGCAGGAGTACTTGTGGTTAGTAAACAGCCTTCTGTCAGCATAACCAGATTATTTCAGAAGGAGAATGAATACTTTGACCACTCTCATTTCCTCAAAGAAGACAGTGGCCTGTAGTGCTATCTAATTATAACACTCTCATCTCATTTCAGACTGTGAGGGCTACAATTTTTTCTTTTCTTAAATATAAAATCAAGCAAGCATGATTAGTAGAGAAAAGGGACATCTCATCGTGAAACTGTAAGCATTATATATTGTAAAACTAAAATGTTAAGTGCTGCTTTGATATCTTTGAGCCTCACAGGACCCCGAAGGCCCAGCCACAAGTTCACCTGCTCTTGCCAGATATGCCCCCAACCTAGCAGGGAAGACTCTTCACCTGGCTAGTTCCCGTTTCAGCCAGACCTGCTGCATCCCACCTAGTCCTCAACTTACTGGGCTTCACCTTCCTGCCAGCCCATAAAATTATTCAAATAAGTGAATCTCATCTTCCCACAGGAACCAAGCATCACCCCATCCTCTTATCACTACAAAGCCTGCCTCCCACAATCCCTACTGGTTCACTTTGCTCCCAAGTGCCATCCCAGTATAGCCCTGCATGACATGTGGTATACTCGCTCCCCTGGGCTGTGAGAATATGTAATGAATGAACTGCTGCTAATCTCATCTGTCCAGTGTCATGTGTCATGTGTTTGGCCATCTTGTGCTATTTAGGGTGGTGAATTCCTCCTTCACCAACTGGGTGAATAGGAAGTGATCAGAACATGTTTGTTTTCCTTGCTGCAAAATATTTGGTCTATGCTCTGGAAAGAGGCACAGGAATGCTCCCAGTCCCTTACCAAGAACCACAGGCCCAGTCTTCCTCATTGGAAAGGGAAAAAAGTCAATATATACTGAGATCAGAGGCTCTTGGAATTTTTCTAGGGGGTTCCAGTAACACTGCTGAAATGTGACAGACGACAGAACATAAAGAAATTGGTTTCACACATAGCTCACTAGCTTCTTTGGGTATACCATGACCTTTCAGGCACCAAGTGAATAGACACTGGAATGTGTTTGGGAGGGATTAGTCCTTGGCAAGACAAAGCCCCATTCCATTTCACTTTCCCAACAAAGCTTTTTGTCTTGACTTTTGTAGAAATAGAAAGTATGTGAGTAATAGCAAGATCTACACTGAGAAGAGGTTAATGTTTAGAATATAAAAGGAACTCATACAAATCAACAAGAAAAAGACAGGAAATTTAACAGAAAAAAATTGGCAAAGATGTAGCTAGGCAATTGGCAGGAAGGGAAATCCTGATGGCTAATAAATATTTGAAGAGATGCTAAATCTCACCAGTAATCAAGGAAATGCAAATTAAAATAACAATACTACTTTACATTCATCATTTGGCAAAATTAGAAAGCTAGAAAATATCAAGTGCTAGTGAGGATGTGGGGAAACCGAGATCCTCATGTACTTCTGGGGACAGTGTAATCTTGTGTAGCTATTCCAGAACACAATCTGATGTAATTAGTGAAATTAAGCATGCCTATACTCTATGACTAGCACTTGTGTTTTTAGGAATATATCCCAGAGAAGTCCTCAGGCAAATGTTTATGGGGTGTTCAGCCAAGTGATATTTGTGGTAGCAAAGAATTGGAAGCAAACTAATGACCATTGATTTCCAAGGCATTGGATAAGTAAAATGTATGAGAAGATCGGATTCTTAGCACCAGTCAAAAATAATAATTTAGATTTACTTTTAGCAACATTGATAGATTTCAAAACATAATATTGAATAAAAAATAACTCAAAAACAGGATGACACTTACAGAGAATTCCCTTTATTTAAATTACAATCCTAACACAAAACACACCATATGCTTTAAAAATACACATATCTCTAAGTAAATGAATGAAAGGTGAATTGGAAAGAGTGTTTGTCATTGGAGCAGGGGAGGGAAATGGAATTGTGGATGGGGGATAAAGATGAAAAAGTAATAAAGCAAGATACAACACATGAGGGGCCTTCTCCTAACTGATATGATGGTGTCCACAAAATGGGAGTTATGATTAACTCAATTCTGTGTACCTGAATCCAAAGAAATAAGAAAGGAAGAAAGGAAAGAAGAAAGAAACGAAGGAAGGAAGGAAGGAAGAGGCAGAATGTGGGGGTCAGATTATAGGAACCTGACTTTTGGGGAGTGGATTTCCAACCACGGAGCCCACTCTCTTGTAGCCACTTTGGACTCCTCCTAGTGAGGACAAACAGACATGAAGTCATCTTGGTTTAGCAGGAAGAAACTTGCAGTGGAAGACAAGAAACTTGCACCTTTCTTTCAGCTGTCACAAGCTGGTTGAATAATCTTTGGTAGGTCACAGACATTTCTGTTAGATGGGGAATGATAGGACCTGCTCTATGCACCATGCAGGGTCCTTGTGAGGATGAAATCTGGGAAAAATGTGACTGAAGATATTGAAAGCTTTTCATAAATATCAGGTGATGTGTCTGTTGCAAGACTTGGGATGGACAGATGATTCTAGTTGAGAGAAGGAGAGTAAAATTAAGTTTCCTATGCCCTGAACTTGTATGGGTCTTTGTTTCCCTGAAAGAGTGAGAGGACAAAAGCCAAATCTAAGGGAATTTCTCTTAACTGCCCTCCCACCCTGGTTTATTTGCTTCCTCTTTTCCTCCCTCCCTTCATTCTCTTTTCTTCCTTCCTTCCTCCCTTCCTTCATTCCTTCCTTACTTCAAGTTAATGCTGTTAATTTTGGATGTCAACAGTTAGATCCTTGGGTTGGCAGATTTGTGCTCTGGGACACGAGGGCAGACTTGGCTCCTGAGTGAACTGGGTGTATTGGGTTCCAGGAGTGGATCACTGAAAGAAGGAAGGAAGGAATGTTGCATTTCTTGAGTGCCAAGAACTGATGTGGGAAACATCATTTATAGTCCCGTGGGGTAGTGATCATCGTGCTCATCTTAGAGACAAATCACAGACTTAGGGAGGCTAAAAATGTGCTCAGTGATGCACAGTACCACAAACAAAGTGACAGAATTGGAGTTTGCATCTGCTTGATGCCAAAGCCCATTATTTTGTTCTATACCCCCATGGGGTCCTGGAGATCACCCAGTATTCTCCTCCTCCAACGCCCTTCTCTGCATTTTCAGATGAGGAAACTGAGGTCCTCAGAGATTACGTGTGTTGTCCTAGGTCACGTGCTAGTTAATGGCAAAATTGAGGTTGGAATCTGGTGCTCTGGATCCCACTATTTGCCACTGTTTTATTTTCCCATAGTTAACAAAATTAGATTATACACAATCTAGTTATGGTCATAAAAATCAAGTGATGCTTTCTTTGCTCGAAGACATTTTTTGTGTGTGTGAGAGGAAGACTAGCCCTGAGCTAATATGCGTTTCCAATCCTCCTCATTTTTGCTGAGGAAGACTGGCCCTGGGCTAACATCTGTGCCCATCTTCCTCTACTTTATATGGGATGCCGCCACAGCATGGCTTGGTAAGTGGTGCGTCTGTCAGCGCCCGGGATCCGAACCTGCGAACCCCGGGCCACCGATGCGGAGCGCGCGAACTTAACTGCTAAGCCACCAGGCCAGCCCCCGAAGACATTTCTTAATGTCTTTCATTCTGGCTCTTCTGTCGCCTGTTTCACCACCACAGTCTACAGTATGCCTTCTTTTTGGAATTATCTGCTGCTGCATAGAGAGAGCCTCAGAATGCACTTGTGGCTGGGAATTTCTAGGCACTCAATCTAGAAATATGAAAGAACCAAGGACCAGAAGCTGGATTTGAAGGCACTGTAAGGAAGGAATTGATTCTCCAGGAAGGTGGTGAGCCCTGACCATTGAGTTTGTCGAAGCTGAGACTAGGAGATCCTTAGGAATATTCAAAGGTGACTCAAACATAAACAGGGACTGGGGATGGATGGTTGGTCAGATGATTGACTCTCTATGGCTTGTAATTAGTTTCTGATCCGAACTTAAATTACATAGAAAAGAAATGGCTTTTCAGCAGAAAAATAAATGAATGTATCAACAGCATCTACAGGTCCCAACAGGCCATTCTGTAGCTTATGTAAATCTTATTTCCTTTAAAGGGGCTTGAAAATGTCAACAAGCAACAGATGATTGTTCTGTGCCTTTTGCCTCAAGGCTGTAGATTCCACTGTGTTAGAAGAGGCTTGAAATTATCCATCTCATCCTCCCTTTTCCCTTTAATTCAGGGTCTTTTTTTTCAGGATCATATGAGAGTCTAGTTACTATGTAAAAATCTGCTAGCCTTCCTAATCAGGGGAAATAGATGAGATACAGGTTCCCAGGGAGTGGAAGTTGCTATTGAACAGATGGGGATGTGAGGATGGCTTGGGAAAGAAGATGTGGGTATGAGACAAATCACGCGTTTACAAGAAGGACAGATAATATTATAGAACAAGGTAAGCCGGGTGAAGGGTTACAGATGAAGGATCAACATAGAAAGATCCATGGCTGGGCCCTGGGGAGGATGGACATGGATGGACAGCTGGATACATTCAGGAGGGGTGACTTACAGGGAGGGAGGTGATCAGTGTTCTGCCTCTGCATCTGGGAGCTGGCTAGCAGGTTTGCAGATTTGCCATTGTTAAGTCTGTATATGCATTAGAGTTTAGCAGATTGATTCTGAAATTTTTGAATGACATTGTAAGTCTTAGTGGCCCTTTGTGGAGGGGTGGTGGTGTGGTTGATGGATGGTGGATGAATTCCAGTGGGATGTATCATAGGAAAAAGTTCTTTCTAAACCTGTAGTGATGTGATCCTATGAATCTAAAAGTGGAAATTAAAAAGTGAGTAAGAGGGCCAGCCCCAGTGCCCTTGTGGTTAAGTTCGGCATGTTCCACTTCGGCAGCCCAGGTTTGGTTCCCAGGTGCAGACCTACACTGCTCTGTTAGTGGTCATGCTGTGCTGGTGGCCCATGTACTAAAAAATAGAGGAAGATTGGCATGGATGTTAGCACAGGGAGAATCTTCCTCAGGAAAAAAAAAAGGTGAGTAAGAATATAGAGGCCCTCTGATAACCCTGTTCTGTAATACCCCTTACCATTGCATTAATTCTGCATGCTTTTCAATAATGTTTCCTGGAAAAGATGGATTTTGCCACTAAATTATGAGTCTCAAAGCTACAAGAGCTGGGGCACATTCTCACTCACCCACACCTTATATGAATTATACTTTGAAATTCCTTTCAGCAGAAGGGCAGGCTACAGCCCATTCTGGAAAAGTTTTCCTCACTTCTAACCAGAAGCCCTTGAAGCCACCTTTTCTAGATTGCTGTTTTTGGTAAACATGGAGTACCAATTTATTTATTTTGCTGAAGATATTTTGAGGTTTTATCCTCACAGCCTGTTCCACAGAAATCAATTAAATGTACCTTTGTCTTTTGGACGTGATAGAAAGATGAACTTTGCATGTCAGACAGACCTGATTTTAAATGCTAGCTCCACTACTTGGTGGCCATGTTTCTGTCCAGGGTTGTTATACTTGCTGTTGCTTCTCTCCAGATCTTTGCCTGGATCTCTCCCTTGTATCATACAGGGCTCTGTTCACTCCCTAGCTTCCTACCCTGCTTAGTTTTTTTCATTGTTCTCGTGATACTTATTTGTTTGTTTGGTTAATCTCTTGTCTGAGTAATCTTTTATTGTCTGTTCCTCTATTAGAATAATATCTGCCATAGAGCACACACTCACTAAATATTTATTGAATGGATGAATAAATGAGTGAATTAGTGACTTTGAACAACTTAGTAACTTTTTCTGAGCCTCAATTTCTTTTTTCTGTTAAACAGGGCAAATAAATTTCCCTCAAAGGATTGTGGTAAAGACGAAATGACAGACCACAACACACCTAGCACAGGGCCTGTCACATCAGATGCATTCAGGACTTTTTGTTTTTCCTTTCCTGGTGATAAATGATTCCTTTACAATGTTTGTCTAATGGATGCTTCAGGATCTGTACCACTGAGAGATAATTAAGTTGATATCTGATGATAACAAATGACCAAAAGAACCGCAAACCAAAAACTCAATGCTTTCAATGGGTTATCTAGCAAGAGGAAGAAAAAACTCAGTGAAAATTGACAAGAGTGTTTTGTAAGACATGGTTGCTGGGAGAAAACTTCAAGGTCTTTGATTTTCTGATCTCCTCCTGTTATGGATAAGGCAATGTTGGTACAGGGAGGTTGGGTCACTTGCCCGGTGATTAGCAGCAGAGTTGGGCTGGAACTTAGATGCTTGAGACTTGCTTTGTGCTCTTGCCTCCCACACTTCACTTGCCTCCAAACACGAGTTGGTTCACACTAGTTTCAGAGTTTAGAGGCTCTACAGATGGAAAATGTTAATCATTATGGTTTCACATTCTTGGCTGATTCCAGCTTTCTAATTCTTTGGTTATAAACATGTCTTAACTTTTGTCATAATAGCACCTTAATAAAAATAAACATTTGGAGACATTTTTTCTTTCTTACTAAATTAGGTGACCTCAAAATTTTCTTTGTTTGTAGGCCTAAGATTATATTGTAGGAAACAGTTAATAAAGAAGACATATAAAAATAAGGGAAACACATGGGAGATGAAAATAACAGAACATAATGCTGGAAACACTTTAAGATTAAACTTAGTATCAAATCAGAGACTCATAGTCTGAAAGTGCCAACACCAATCACTAAATGTTGTGAAAAGATGAGGTAAAGCTATGAATATGATCTGAAACTGTGGTAGAAAATAAGGCCAATAATAAAAAAAGTATGATTTAAAATCTCACTTTCAATTCTTAGACATGGATAGTTTTCTGTGAAATTTGATTTGTTCTGTAATAAAAGCTTTAGAAGTTTAAAATAATTAGACATGCTTTATGCTAAATCAGCTTTACAGAAAGATTAAAAATAAAGTGCATATTAGACAACCACATTTTCCATGCAGCTCATTCTGGGTGGAATCATAATAGATATCTTTTTTAAGCCTAGTTCCTAAGAATGAGCTAAATGTTTTTCTAACAGGCTTCTAATAACTTTGCTGGTTCAGGTTACATTTTGATAGGCTTCTCCAAGAACAGGTTTAGTCATTAATTTCTTCCCTTTCACATCCTGTCCTCATCCCCTAGCTTTTCCCTTCCCTCTAACATCTCCCTTCTTCCCTCCCTTCTTCCTTCCTCCTCCTCTCTTTCTTCACAGCCCCACCCCCCCATGCCACTCTTCCTTCTCATTCCCATAATTTTATCTGTGCCCCTCCCTGTCCTTCTTTCTTTCCTTTTATCAGTGAATTTGAAGAAATCATATATGTAACAAGGATTTTAATGTCTTGAAAAACCACATAGGTAAGGCTTTTAATTTAAAATATACTATCATTTTTATTAGGGATGAAAGTGACCTTAGATACAGATTGTAGTACACGTCGTTGATGGCTCTGACTCTTCCCTACAACCACATTCTTCGCCCTGGGACTGTGAAGTTCTACTCCCTGAAAAGGCTGACATACATTTCCCCATTCTTTGACTTTGTTTTGGCCATATGACTTGCTTTGGACAATAGAATGAGGTGGAGGTGATGGTATGCCACTTCTAAGCCTGGGATCTAACAGACCTTGTGTGTTTCTGTTTTGCCTTCTTGTGCCTCTGTCATTGCCATGAGAAGAAAATGCCCAGGTTCTTCCACTGGTCCCAGAGAGACAATGAGAGACACATGGAACAGAGCCACCCAACCAAGTCAAGCCTCAGTAAGCTGACCTACAGGTGACACACAAATTCCTGAGCTAAATATTTGGTAATAGTTATGTACCACTGATATTTGGTAGTTTATTATACAACACTATTGTAGGAATAGGAAATTGACACACTATCTAACTCAATGTCTCCAATTTTGAACATGTAGAGACTGAAGCCCAGAGAAGTCTCAAGTTACAAGTTAGTTAATGACAGCTCTGGAACTAGGACTCAGAGCTCCAGATAGCTGGTTTTATGTGTGTCCGCTAAACCATGCCTTGCTGTGAAGTGTATTTGCAAACTCCTAAAACTCTTAATTTAATACCTTTTTACTTAACTTCTGTTAATACCTCCTTATTATTTCTTTAACCAATTTGAATCTATCATTTCAGTAATCAGTTGGGTTAACTTGATTATTCAATTTATGATAAAAGGCAGGAACTGGAAGGTAGTATTGTACTGTTAAAGCTTATCAATCTTGCTGTGGGGTGTGTGTGTGTGTGTGTGTGTGTGTGTGTGTGTTTGTGGTAGAAAGCTAAAAAACTTGTTGTCGTAGCTACCATTAGCTGAGTATTTGCTATGATTAAATTATATGTCAGGTATTGTGGTAAGTACTTTTTATTCATTATCTCATTTGATTTATACCAGGGGTTAACAAACTATGGCCTGGGGCCAACTCATGTCTGCTGCTTCTTTTTGTAAATAAAGCTTTATGGGAACACAGTCATGTTAATTTGTTTATGTATTGGCTATGGCTACTTTTGTGCTGCAAGGGGAGGACTGAGTAGTTGTGGCAAAGACTGTATGGCCTGCAAAGTCAAAAATATTTACTATCTGGCCCTTTACAGAAAAAGTTTGCTGATACCTTGTTTTACAATGGTAGTTTTCAAGTGTAATCTTTGAGAATTGCTGGCCTACATCTATTCTATGATATAGGTATGATTATTATCCCCATTTTACAGATGATGGAATAGAGGCTTAGAGATATTAACCATTGTAAGTATCATGCACTGTGATCAAATGGGATTTATTCCAGGGATGCAGGGATGGTTCAACATCCACAAGTCAATCAATTTGACACACCACATTAACAAAATGAGGAGTAAAAATCACATGATCATTTCGGCAGATGCAGAGAAAGCATTTGACAAGATCCAATATCCATTTATGGTAAAAATTCTCAATAAAATTGGTGTAGAAGGAAAGTACCTCAACATAATAAAAGCCAGATATGACAAGCTCACAGTCAGCATCATACTTAACACTGAAAAACTGAAAGCCATTCCTCTGAGAACAGGAACAAGACAAAAGTGACCATTCTCGCCACTCTTATTCAATGTAGTACTGGAAGTTTTAATTTCTTTTTTTTTTTTGAGGAAGATTAGCCCTGAGGTAACATCTGTTGCCGATCCTCCTCTTTTTGCTGAGGAATATTGGCCCTGGGCTAACATTCGTGCCCATCTTCCTCCACTTTATATGGGACGTCGCCACAGCATGGCTGACAAGCGGTGGGTAGGTCTGCACCTGGGATCTGAACCTGAGAATCCCAGGCCACCAAAGTGGAGTGCATGAACTTAACCACTATGCTACTGGCCCAGCCCCAGTATTGGAAGTTTTAGCCAGAGCAATTAGGCAAGAAAAAGAAATAAAAGGGATCCAAACTGGAAAAGAAGAAGTAAAACTCTCACTGTTTGCAGGTGACTTGATTCTATATGTAGAAAACCCTAAGGAATCCATCAGAAAACTATTAGAAATAATCAACAACTACAGCAAAGTTGCAGGGTACAAAATCAACTTACAAAAATCAGTTGCATTTCTATACACTAAGAATGAATTAGCGGAAAGAGAAGTCAAGAATACAATCCCATCTACAATCATGACAAAAAGAATAAAATATCTAGGGATAAATTTAACCAAGGAGATGAGAGACTTATACACTGAAAACTATAAGACATTGGTGAAAGAAATCGAAGAAGACATAAAGAAATGGAAAGATATTCCATGCTCATGGATTGGAAGAATAAACATAGTTAAAATGTCCATATTACCTAAAGGAATCTACAGATTCAATGCAATCTCAATCAGAATCCCAATGACATTCTTCATGGAAATAGAACAAATATTCTTAAAGTTTATATGGAATGCAAAAAGACCCTGAGTAGCCAAAGCAATCCTGGGAAAAAAAGAACAAAGCTGGGGAGGCATCACAATCCCTGACTTCAAAATATACTACAAAGCTGTAGTTATCAAAACAGCATGGTATTGGCAGAAAAACGGACACACAGATCAATGGAACAGAATTGAAAGCCTAGAAATAAAAGCATACATCTATGGACAGTTAATCTTCAAGAAAGGAGCCAAGAACATACGATGAAGAAAGGAAAGTCTCTTCGATAAATGGTGTTGAGAAAACTGGACAGCGACATGCAAAAGAATGAAAGTAGACCATTATCTTACACCATACACAAAAATTAACTCAAATTGGATTAAAGACTTGAATGTAAGACCTGAAACCATAAAAGGCTGTGCACTATTTGACATCAGTCTTAGCAGTATCTTTTCGAATACCGTGCCTACTCAGGCAAGGGGAACAAAAGAAAAAATAACCAATGGGACTACATTAGACTAAAAAGCTTCTGCAAGTCAAAGGAAACCATGAACAAAATGAAAATACAATCCACCAAGTGGGAGAAAATATTTGCAAATCATTTATCTGACAAGGGTTTAATTTCCAAATATATAAAGAACTCATACAACTCAAAAACAAAAAAACCAAACAACCCAATCAAAAAACGGACAGAGGATATGAACAGACATTTTTCCAAAGATAGACAGATGGCCAATGGGCATATGAAAAGAAATTCAACATCACTAATTAATAAGGAAATGCAAATCAAAACTACAATGAAACATCACCTTAAACCCATCAGAATGTCTATAATTAACAAGAAATAATAAACGTTGGAGAGGATTTGGAGCTAAGGGAACCCTCATACACTGCTGGTTGGAATGCAAACTAGTGCAGCCACAATGGAAAAGAGTATGGAGATTTCTCAAAAAATTAACAATAGAAATACCATATGACCCAGCTATTCCACTACTGGGTATTTATCCAAAGAACATGAAATCAACAATTCAAAGACATTTATGCATCCCTATGTTTATCGCAGCATTATTCACAATAGCCAAGACATGGAAGCAACCCAAGTGCCCATTAACTGATGAATGGATAAAGGGGATGTGGTGTATATATATATATACACACCCAATAATACACAATATATATACACACAATATTGTGTGTATATGTATATATATATATACACAATAGAATACTACTCAGCAATAAAAAAACAAAATCTTTTTATGTTTTATGTCTTTGCCACAACATAGATGGATGTTCAGGGTATTATGCTAAGTGAAAGAAAACAGACAGAGAAAGACAAACACCATATGACTTCACTCATATGTGGAAGATAAACACAAGGATAAGTAGCACAGATTAGTGGTTACCAGAGGGGAAAAGGGTGAGGTGAGGGCAAAACGGGTAAAGGGGCACATATGTATGGTGACGGATAAAAACTAGACTATTGGTGGTGAACACGATGCAGTCTATACAGAAACTGATATATAATAATGTACACCTGAAATTTACACACTATTATAAGCCAATATGACCTCAATACAATAATTTAAAAAAAGAAAGCTCTGGGGCCGCCAGGTGGCGCAGCGGTTTGGTCCGCGCTTGGCAGCCCGGGGTTCGCGAGTTCGGATCCCGGGCGCCCGCCGACGCACTGCCTGTCAGCCATGCCGTGGTGGCGTCCCATATAAAGTGGAGGAAGATGGGCACGATGTTAGCCCAGGGCCAGTCTCCCTCAGCAAAAAGGGGAGGATTAGCAATGGATGTTAGCTAAGGGCCGGTCTTCCTCACAAAAAAAAAAAAAAAAAAAAAAAAGAAAGCTCTGAAAACTCAGGATAGTCCCTCCCCTCTGCCTCACTTAGAACAGAATTTTCAATGCTTACTTTTATTCTATTCACTCTCGTTTCTTCTCAGTTCTGAAAACATGGGCCAGTTTACCTGCAAAGCTGCATTTAATAAAGTTGCATAAAACACAGCTGAGAGAAAGGAACTGTAGAGAGAGGATGACTTTAGACCTATCTGGGTAAGGCTTTCCACTTACTGCTAAGTAGGAAGAGAAGAGAAGGCAGAACCTGGGAGTCTGGGGAAGCTTGACTCCGTTGGCCAGAGTATGTGGCAGGAAGATTCAAATCAAGATTGGATTTTGCCCAGTTCCATGTCCTTAGGTCAGGAATATCCCAGAGATGGCACTTCCGCATCCTGGTCCATGACAGACACTGAGAATCGATCAAAACCCTCTTTCTCACTGAGCTTAGAGATAGCCTCAGTCTCCTTCTTAAGGCCAAGTCCCATATAGTCACTCCACATAAAGGATGTCGCATATATCATGAAATCTTATTACCATCCTGGCTTCATGTTGTACCTGTAACCCCATCTATGCAGCAGGTCTGAGTCTCTCAAACACACAGGCTGTATATGACTCATTCCCAGTCCTGGAAAAGCAACTCATGGCATGTCTGTGGAGTTTTCACTGGTTGAATTATTTAGAAAAGATTCACAGATTTTTCCTCCTATACGTATGAAATTGAACTTCTTTTGTTATCCATGCCCTGTAGGCACAGAATGTATAGTAGTTAATAACACTGGTTCTGGAATCAGAGTATCTGGGTTTGACCTTCTAGGGGTATTGTGAGGATCAGATGATTTAATATAAGTAAAATACATTTAACAGTACCTAGGTTATAGTAATGATCAGTGAATGTTAGCTATTATTATTATTATACTGTGGCAGAGTCCTTATTTAGGAAAATGTTAATTGTTTAAAATGAGGAACTGAAGACTGCCAGCAAGGAGGTTAGGTATCCTGAATTGTCCTTCAGTTGAAAACAACCAAAGGAAATGGATAGAACATAAACAATATTTTAAAAATGCATCTCTGAGTCAGCAAGAAAAGAAGACATCCACAGAGGTTAAAAATTAAGTGGAAATGGGAATCTTGAGGGCAAAAACATCAAGGCAGATTTCATCTGAGGTTCTCTGACAAGTCTTGGTGACCTTGAAGTTTTGTTTTAATGGATGCACAGGACTTGGAAGACAAGGGATAAAGCCTAAAGTTGGCCTAAGGTGGGGATCCCAGGAGACATACACATAAAGCTGGGACACCAAAGAGCTGTGGCTTCAGTTTAAGGCTAAACTCAAAATGAATTTGCTCGGTAGAATGGGACAACAAGGCAACTTATCTGGTTTGGCCTTGGAGTGGAGGAAAAAAAATCTCCCCTGAGAATTTATAACCATAAGCCAGTTATATCTGGGGTTTGAGAGTGAATGAGTGGCAAAAAGAAATGGTAAGCAAATATGTGATTAATTGTGTGGTTAAGTAAAAACAAATATTCACCATATAAAATCACAATAGTATTGATAATGCCTAATTGGTAGGACAAATCAAAACAGAATAGAACCAAAATACTAGACAGCCATGGCATTTGAGTTCAGGGAGTGATGCTGATTGGAGTTAAAACATTCTAAGATCTGTGTAGTGTTGAGGAGGGTAAAAATATTGGTGAAATTTTGAGTTTGTTAAATATACATGTTAAAAAATCTAGGTTAACCACTAAAAGAGTAGACATAAAAAGCTCTCTGTTTCCTGAACACCTTTTGAAATTCTTCTCAAGTATGAGGATTGGCGCTTAAATTATCCAAGTCCCTGCAGTTAAGACATAAGGAGAAGCAAAAGTTTTTTACAATATAAAATACTCACTAATGAGTTGGCTAATAGTGAAATTAGTCCCCATATAAATATCCTTCCCTAGCTTCTGTAAGTCTATGGTTGTGAACATTTGAATACAAAGTAAATTGAGTGGTACAAATCTTGCAAGAGAGTCAAGATATTAAGGAGTCTGTGAAAGTACAATTGGCGAATCACATTTAAAGCTTTGGAAAAGGAGGCTCAGGCAGATTCAGATCAGTTGACAACCGCAGAAGAGACAATCAACAAAGATGAAAACATGATTGGATGATTCAAAGGAGAATGATTTGATACACAAAGATTAAGAAGGCCCTTGAGAAAACTGATGAAACTTTAATTGTATTAATTATGGAAAAAGCTAAGATGCTGAAAAAGGGACCCTGAAATACAGTGACTTAAAGAAGATAGAAGTTCTCTCTCTCTCATATGACAGTCTAGCTATATGAGGTCAGTCAGGGGTGCAGGCCCCTTCCATCCTGTTGCTCTGCCTTCTTCTAGGGAATGATGCTCATCTGCATAGCCAAAGGTAAATCATGTGGCATATTCACGTTTCAGTTCAAAGGAGGAAAAAAGAGAGGAAGTCTGGGGCAAGCAATTTCCTTCTGAGCAAGTGATAAAGAAGATTTATATATATATATATATATATATAATATATATATATATTTATATATATAACTTCCTCCCGTATTCCACTGGAAAGAACTAAATCACATGACCGCAACTACTAGTGAATGTGGGAAATGTAGTCTCTACCTGGATGACAAAGGGCCTAAGAATAAGAGGAGAGTAGATTTTGGGGGACAACTAGTAATCTGCCCCGAGAATATTTGTACAAAATTGACTCTGTGATCATGTTCTGAAAAAAACATGAAGTAAAGGGTGATGTACCTATACTTAGGTATGATGAATTGTGCCCACCCAAATCAATACCTGACTCATTCTTAATGACCACACATATCATTATTACTCACATTTTGTAAATCAGATAAAATAAACTTATTTTAAAAAATAAATGAAAGTTTACTAGATTACTAGGTGCTTAATTGTCTTTGTTTTGTTCTTTTATTTTCTAGTAAAATGACTAGAAAATTCTTATTTCTCATCCATACCTGTAGTTGGTATGGTTTTTCATCTACAATCTCTGTGTTCAAGAACTGTAGCCAACCTAATTTCTATTTTTAACCTCCCTGTATTTTGGGCCAAGCGAGGCAATTTAATTTCAATTCATGGTTCCTCTTTTTACTCAGGTTGCACCTCAGTTCTAAGGGTTTACATAGCACCCCAAAATTATTGGGGCTCCATCTAACCTGGCATTTGCTGGCACAGCCATCATCCATCTTGGCCTCATTCATTGAAAAAACACTTAAAACACCTACAGATGCCAGGCACTGAGAGACACTTGAGTCCCTTCCCTTATGGAACATATTATCTTATGAATTTTGGTGCATTGCGAAAAATTCTGGCCCAAAGGCAAGGTCAGATATGTACACATGTTAGAGAGAGAAGTCGATTTAAAAGATTGGCTCCAAGTGAGGAGGAAGAAAGTTAATGACCAAGGGGAAAGCTGGGGATTGTTTATGATTTTCCATTTTCAATGGATTTTCATTCCACCATGATCTATGAAAATTGACTGTTGGTGGTATTTAGAAGTCAGAAAAGACTTAGAGAAGAAGATGTGTATGTGTGAGAAGAGTGACTTCTGTTTTTCCTGGGGAATTCCTCTTTCAGTTGAGTGAAGGGGAGGAAGTTCTCTTTGAAAATTCAACCTAATTCAGGAGGGTTCAACCCCCCTCTTACCACAGGACTGTAACTTTCTAGTTGCTGTGGGATAACAAAGGAAATAAGAGCCACAGATCTGAAAGTTGCTTAGAGTCTCTATGCAAAGAAATATTACTGCCAGGACAGGCAGGAAACAGAACTGTACTAATAAAACACTGTGGCGGAAATAAAGCGTAACCAAGAAGAAGGTTAGTTTAAAGATAGGCAGAGAGGAGGGGGAGATGATTATAAGATGGGAGAAAAGTGTGGTCAACTAATTGCAAAGGGGTGGCATGAAACATAGCAGGCAGAGGGTCTACATGGCAGGGAGGACAGGCCTGGCTGGAGCCAAGGTTTGGGTGGGAAGGTTTGCTACTGTGGCCATGCTTTCTCCATCTGCTCATGCTGCATAGCACCGCAAACCCACTCCTGGGTACTCAATTTAATCTCGTTACTCTTCTCTACAGCCTCATGAGTGAGAACACTGGCTTTGCAGCCAGACAGACATGAGTTTGAATTTTGGGTCTACTACTTGCCGATATGTGACCCTGGGGAAGTTACTTAACCTCTCTGAACCTCAGTTTCCTCATTGCCTTGCAGGTTTTTGATGATTGTAATGAGCTACCATGTACAAAGTATCCAGCAGAGTTTTCAAAGTACTCCGTGAGAGCATCTATCATCATTACGGCCTACTAATGAGGTGATGAGTGCCGGGACCTGGGTGGGAGCGTGGGCCAAAAAGGATGAAGTGCTTTAGCTTCAGACAGTCCTGAGTTCACATTCCAGCTACCTCACTTCCCCTATAATTCCCACTCTGCAGGGATTACATAAGATCATGAATATAAAGTGCCCCCCGACAGGCCTGGGACACCAGTAAGCGCTTTTAAAAAATGTTTGTTTCCTTCCCTATCACTTATCCACCTTTTTTTTCTTTGCTCCCCAGCAAACATCTTCCAGTCTTCTAGTTTTGTGTTTGTGCATAGAGTGGAACAATGCTCACTGACTAGGGTGGTCATGTCTTGGCTTGCTTGGACAGTCCTTGTGCATGCTGTTGACTCAGGATTATTTTGAATAGTCATCCCTTTCACTCACAAATTGTCCTGATTTGGTAGTAAATTACCCTAGTACCACATTCAGCTTTCTGCCCCTCAGTCTAGCATTCTAGCTGTGATTCTAGCTCAGGCTGCCTTTTCTGAGGAGGAAATCACCTGGGGGCTTTGGGCTACGCATATTGCACCAGAGTTGCTGTGGTGTTGACAGGCATCCCCCCAGGCAACCCCCTCATTTGTGTCTTCTTCATTGTCTGGGTGTCCCCAGGGTTAACTGGCCAGCTCTCTGCTTTCAGCCATCACATATTCTTTCCCCTGAGGTTTCTCTCCTCCTGGAGATTTTACTGAAACAAGATGCAGACACACAGTAGAGTTTCTCCCCCACACCCCCTTTCCTCTTTGTTTCCAGCCAACCCTTTTTCTGGTCATCTGGGTTTCTATGATATGTTTGGGAAAAGGAGGAAGAGAGATCAAAATAACGTCCAAGAGGAAATCACAACTCTACAACAGATCAGAAACAGTACTAACCTTCATGGGCATATGAAAGCTGGTCTTTCTAAGCCCTCCTCACTGATTCATCTCTTCCAGTGATCTTCTGCAATCCACCTTTGTCTAGTCTTCCTGTGTCTTTTTTTTTAATTCTTGAGACTTTATGCTATGGTTTCCCCACTATTTTCTTTAAGCAATATTTTGGGGGACCTCATGGGTGCTCAATAAATATTCTTTTCTAGAGTGGTGACAAGCCAAGAAATGGACTGAAAAGGAACAAATTCCTGACAGTTTTTTAAAAAAGACTTATTCCCACTGAGAAATCCTGGTCTAACCAGAATGAAACTCCAGACAATGATACAATAAGTGTAAACACTTATTAAAATCTGTGTGCTAGATACTTTACATGCATTATCTCCCCAACATCTCACAGCAACTCTGTGAAGTTGGGTATCAGAGACAATCATTATACTCTTTCCCACATTTATCAATGAGGAAATCAAGGCTTAAAAAAATTAAACAATTTGCCCAATTACTCCAGTAATCTTCCATTGTGACTGAAAAGGCAGCCTGTCTCTGGAACTCTTGCTCAGTTATACTAGACTATCTCCCCAGACTGCAGGAACCAGGGACCCCACCCCACAGGTGTAGCCAGAATCCAACCTGGAGAAAGCGTGCCTGGGATGGGCTGAATTTGAGGTGGGGTGGGCACTACACTTCTCAAAAAAGCCACAACACTTGAGCCTTTTCAACTTGTCTCTCCATGGTCTGGATTGTGCCCTTCTTCCTCTGACAGGTTTTCATATCAGTCTTAATGATCACATCCTCATTTTACCTTGAAAAGTTATTGAAAGGGTATCATTTTGGTGACTGTTCAGAAGAGATCCCCGCCCCCCCATCCAGATGGCACTGATTTTTCACTGCTGTTTATTCTGGCCAAAGGGCATACCATGGTAGAGAAAGTGACGACATCACCGAAGGCATTCTGATGTTAGAGTGTGTACACTGGGATGGTGGAGGAGGCTGGTGCACCTGGTGGACTCAGGGAAGGAATTTTCCAGGCATTTAAGCTCAAATCTCTCAATCTTGCTGATTATGAACCAGTTCGTCCTATGAGGAGAGTGTGAGGGGGAATGCTCTTGAATAACCTCACCTTTGGCTTTCCAGTGTCAAGATCTCTGCTGCCTGATTGTATCATGTGTGGTTATTTTTTTTCACTGATGCAACTAACTTTCCCTGATTAAGGTTGGGACTTTTTCTCTTTGGTCATTTCAGACCCTTTCAGTGGAGTTTTCAAATTTTGTCTTTTGCCTCTGATGTTTCTTTTACTTAGTCAGGATTTATTTCAGGTTTAGTTATCACTCCCCCTCCCACCCCCTAATTTTTTAGATGTCAGACAGTATCCATCATAGGCAAGCAGCTTTTCATTCTAGTATGCAGTTTTAACAATGAGAAATGAACCTAGGGCCAAAGCTGAAGGCCAATTGGAGGGAGAAAATATACTTCCTAGATGGGTTCTTTTAGCTGGAGTAAATCCAGGATCATAGTGCTACAGTATTCCGAGCTTTGGAGGTGACCAACTATAATATTAGCTAACATTTACTATATTCTATGTCATGCAGATTGCCTATCTTATTCACTTAACCCTCACACAAACTCTGAGCAGGCAACTCCATTTTCCAGAGGACAAAATCAAAGCTGAGAGAAATTAAGTGCCTTGCCAAAGGGTCACACAACTAGTAAATGGTGGTCCTGGGATTAGAACTCAGCAATCTTAACATCTACACTGCTGTGTAAAGGAAAATATCACGTGGAGTGAGTTAGTCAAATGACCTTGGCCAAGTTACATAACCTCTCTGTGCTTTAGTTTCCTCATCTGTAAAATGGGGAGAATAAGATGACTCTTGGCATCATTTTAAGCACATCTGTGGTGCTTAAATAAGGAGCTGTCCAACACTGAGCTCTTGATTTGCAGACTGCCTCCCCCCACCTGCTCTCCTCAGTCTTCCTCTTAACTCAATTAGTGGTACCATTACACAGTTACTCAGCCAAATCACCCAGAAGTCACCTTCGATTCCTTGATTTCCTTCACTCACCATATCTAATCCAAAGAGTCTTATTGCTCTACCTCCAAAGCATGTCCCAAATCTGATCATTTGTCACTATCTCTTTTGCCACAACCCTAGTAGTCACGGCACTTTACATCTTGCCTGGATTAGTGTGTCTTACTGCTTATATAAGTTGTTAGTACTAAGAAATCTATACAAGTAAAAAGTAAAAAAAGAAAACAAACAATCCTTTCTCTCTTTTTATTTTTCTAAGCAGTAACTAAAAGACCAATGAAAAATATTAATTTTTACTAACCTTGTAATAACAGAATCCCACATTTTACACATTACAAAGGAGCTTTAATGTAATGTAAAAGTTAGAGGTGGGGGCAGCTAGGAAACATCACTGTATGTTAGGGGAATTTGGGCCTTCATAGAATTTTGTCCTTCTATCTCTGGGCCAGGGATAGAAGATGAGGCCTTAGTGACTGGAGAGAGAATGTAAGAAGAGGAGGCTTCTGTGTATAAGGATCCTTAGGATTTTTTCACTGGTAGGCATTGAGCTGGCTCTTCCCTTCCCACCTGGAAACTGTGATGAAGTGGGTAGGGACCTTTGAGCTAGAGATATTGGGCTCTTGGGTGCTATGAGCAGACATTTCTAGTAGCTGTGGAGGGGACCTAACTCATAGCAAATAGGAACAGGGATGTAGAGAGATCAGTCTGGAATTTCAAGGTTATTAGACCATGCAAGGGGCCTGAAGACTCAGGAAAAAGAATGGTTCAAAGAGAGAACTGCTGACAAAGGTGACAAGCATCAATGTGCACCAAGTTTTGGAGCATCTGAGCTCTTCCTGGGATGCTCAGAAATACCTGAGTATCACATTGTGGGGTGAGATAGGGTCAAGCTACCATGTGGGTTAGGGTCTATGTAGCCCAGCACTATCCAATAGAAATATCACAACACAATCTAAAAATTTTTAGTGGTCACATAATTAATTATGAGTGTTTCATTTAACCTAATAGATCCAAAATATTATCACTTCAATATGTGGCACTAGTCTAGTGGTGTGCTAGTACAGCAGCAGCAAAAAAAAAAAAAACAGTCCCAATTTGTGGTATTTACCAATTTCCATGGTGTAAATACTCTCACCATAGTCAATTTCAAGCTACAATAATGATACTAATAGTGACAACTAACAATTACTTAATGCTACCATATATCAGACAGTATTTGTTTCTCTCTTTCTATATAATCTGTCTATGATCTATCAGTCATCTAACATCTATCTATCTATGTATCTATAGTAGATGACTAAATGAAGGCTGGGAGGTTAAATAACTTGTCCAATGGGAAGTAGCAAAGCTTGATTTGCAGACTTTTGTCCAGAGTGTCAAGAATAAAAGCAAAGTAGGATCAAAGAAGGGTGGGGAATCATGGAGCTAAAGGGGTAGAAGGAAAGAAGGATAGAAGCTCTGAAGAACTAGAATGAAACTATAGCCCTCAATCCAATCTAATTCAGCTGTATTGAGCCCAGTCATGGACTGGTGCTGGGTGGAGCAGGGGCATACGAAAATGGATGGGACCTGGAGTTTCTCCCCCATGGCGAGACAGGCACATACATGCAGAACTCTGACACAGGGCAGACCATGATCTGTGCTAAAGGAAGAGCCTAATCCTTCTTCCCCAGACTGAGCCTAGAGCAGAGGAAAGGTGGTGTGGTGGAGAACACCACATCGGGGCACATGGATTTGGGGGATCTGGATCCTGAACAATTCCTAGCAGGGCATCCTTCGGAACTTCTGGGTCAGTGATGAAATAGGAAATTGAGACCTAGTTTCCAAGTTTGACCAAGACAAGTTGAGAAGTTTGAGCCAATATAGGAAGGAAAAAGAGCAGAAACTGCAGAAAGCACCAAGGAACACAGCAGAAAGTAGGAAGAAGACGCCTGGAGGAATTCCCTAAGTCAATTTGCATGAAGCTGCAGGACTTTTTGTGTGTGTGATTTTTGCTGAAATGATGTACCCCAAGGACTTATTAGTACAGCTTAGGGAGGCAGAGATGAGTGGACAGACCACATACAATGGGATTGGGGGTAGGGAGATAAGGGAATAATACCCTCAAAAAGAGAGAGACTGCTGACTGGACCTGCAGAAAGCTTTAAGAGGTGATTAATGTAACATATGTTAATGAAAGAATAAACACTGAAAAGCCCTTACAGGTTTAAAAAAACACAAAACAATAACACCTGTTTAGGACCTACTCTGTCTAGACACATTGTTGTTCAGTGTATCATATAGATTATTTCACTCTAGCTCCAAAATAGGAAGTATATTCAGAAAAGTTCCTTAGAAGGACAATGAAAATGACCATAACAAGAATTTTATCTTGATAACAAGATTTATATATACATGTCTGAAGGTAGAAGCAAGAGAGAGTTTAAGAAACAATGCTCTTTTGGTACAATTTTCATGATTTCTAGCTGTCTTGGTCTGCTTGGCTGTCATAACAAAATACCATAGACTGGGTGCTTAAACACAGAAATTAATTTTTTCAGAGTTTGGAGGCTGGAAGGCCAAGATCAAAGAGCCGGCATGGTCAGGTTCTGGTGAGGGCTCTCTTCCTACCTTGCAGAGGGCAGCATTCTCACTGTATCTTCACTTGGTAGCTAGAGAGAGAGAGAGTAAGCTCTCTGGTGCTTCTTCTTATAAGGACACTTATCCCATCAGACCAGGTACCCCCTCTCATGACCTAATTACCTCCCAAAAGCCCCATCTCCAAATACTATCATATTGGGGGGTAGGGCTTCAACATATGAATTTTGGAGGGACACAGACATTTAGTCTATAACACCAGCTGTTGAAAGTTTGTTACAATTAAACAGACACACTCAGTTGCTTTTGGTTTAAATCCCAACACTGTTGTGGTTAAGTTACTCTGAAATTCTGGTTCCTCATCTTAAGGATGTGGTTAGTAATCACCATGGGCAGTGTTCCCAGGAGGATTGAATGAAGGCAGGCTTTCATGCCTGGAACATAGAAGGAATGAAAAACATAAGATGTATTCCTATTCACCAATAATTTGGAAAAAATAAGATCTAATTGATAGGAAGAAGTTATTCTCTCCTATTGAATTAGTGACTGTGTGCATTTGACATGTCAATATCTGCTTAGATGTACTGATTGTTTACTAAGTGCCCAGGCCAGACATAGAACTTATATTTTCATTTAAAAAATCAATAGTATCACATTGAGTTTAAGAACAGGCTCCAAAGCAAAAGGACCTGGATTCAGCATGTACTAATTGTGTGACCTTGGCCAAGTCAGTTCATCTCTCTAAGCCTCTGTTTCTCTCAATTATAAAATGGGGAGAAAAATAGTACCCTCCTCATAGATCAGTTGTTGGACAGTGGAGAGGCATTTCAGACAGGACAATAAGAAATGCAAAGACTCGGAGAGTGAATATCATATTGCCTCCTTCATGGTCAATTATGGATGTGGACATCTACTCAGGGGTTTCTCAACCTCAGCACTACTGATATTTTAGACCGACAATCCTTTGTTGTCGGGGGCTGTCTAGCACCTTGTAGGATGTTTAGCAGCATCCCTGGCCTCTACCCACTAGATTCCAGTAGCACCCCACCCCAAATCCAGATAACCAAAAATGTCTCCAGATGTTACCAAATGACTCTTGGGAGGCCAAATTGCCCCCAGTTGAGAATCACTGGTTTATACTAATTCCAATTGATACCCACTAAATGTATTTCGGAAAGAGGAGGGAATCTCTTATGTACTCAGTTTAGGTTTGCTTCTGGAATGGTTACTATTTAATGAAAATTATCTTTCGGGGATGAGTGAAGGTTCTGTATGTGGTGGTGGTTTCATGAGTGTATACAACCGTCAAAACTCATCTAATTATTCACTTTAAATACAGTTTATCGTCTGTAATTATATTTCAATAAAGCTGATTTTTTAAAGAAAATTCTCTATATTCTGTTATGAATTGAAAGATCTACTTACAGATTTTTATATATTCTTGGCATTTCATGCATATTTTAAATACACAACTTAAAATGTAATTTTGTGAGTGTGAAAAACCTATCTAGATATTTGTTTTCCATAGTGATGTATTACTTCAAGGGCATATTTCCACAGAGAGAAAAATTGTTTTGGCTGTTTTGTGCCACGAAGTTTTAGAATCTATCATCACACCCTAAAATAACTGCCAGTGGTCAATTCCAGATAAAGCAAAGTGGCAAACATGAAGAATGAAAGGGAAAATCAGCACCGGAAGAAAAGGGGTTGATAAGAGGGGCTAATGCATCTGAAACCCAAATGGAATATTATTATATGAGTTCACATTTGCATTTGAACTAATGGTGTACATCCGGTTTCAATGAAAAGTACACATTTCAGGTTTGCTAATCTTTCACATCTAAGATCAAAGTCCAGTGATCAGACTTCTGTATTTAATAGTGCCATTTTCAGTTTTGTTTAGACTCTCATTCGTTTCTGGTCCTGAAAATAGCATGCTTAAGACCTACTGCAAACAAACTCAATTTAATTTGGCAAATCTTTATAGAAAGACTATTCTGGCCTTGTCAGTGAGTGCAATAGAGGACTTGTGACCTCAGGATCCTGTGACATCATGGGGAAGACTGAAATAGATTGAAATAGTTATAAGACAAGACAGAGCATGAGAAATTCTCTCAACGCAGGGGTGGAGATGGCTGCATTCTTCTGGGAGGCCCAGGGAAGGCTTTTTATCATAGAGATGTAACAGTGAAGAGACTTGAAGAGATCATTTGGGGAGATTCACAAATCTGGTTCTTATGGAAGCTTTTAGAAATACAGATTCACAAGGCACTACTCCAAACTCATCTCATCAGAATTTTTAGAGTGAAAGGATTAGGAATCTGCATCTTTCAAAAGTTCTCCTTGAGGCTGGCCCAGGGGTGTAGCGGTTAAGTTCGCATGCTCTGCTTTGCCGGACCGGAGTTCACAGGTTCGATCCCTGGTGTGGACCTACAGACTGCTCATCAAGCCATGCTGTGGCAGCGTCCCATATAAAGTAGAGGAAGATGGCCACGAATGTTAGCCCAGGGCCAATCTTCCTCAGCAAAAAAGAGGAGGATTGGCAATAAATGTTAGCTAAGGGCTAATCTTCCTCACACACACACACACACACACACACACACACACACACAAACAGTTCTCCTCCTGGTTCTGATGATAAACTAGGCTTTGGGTACCACTGATCCCACAAATCCCTACTGCATGACAGGATTCCCTGGGCAGTCTTCCTTCAGGGCTTTTGTTTAGCTTCTTCTGGAACACTGCAAGCTCACTACCTCCCAAGGCAGCCTGCCCTTCATGGAAAGGGTGTAGTGTGTAGGAGTTTGATTGTCAGAGATAGAAGGTAAAGATATTTGAGGCAAAGTGACTATCAGAAATAATTAGGAAATAGACAGAGATAAGTTTGGAAAGGACACTTGGGGTTCTGTTATGGAGTAACTTGAATATCGAGCTAAAGAATCTCAACTTTATTCTCTATGAGATGGAGGCCCTTGATAGGATCTTGGTCATCACTGGGTTTAAAGAGCCTGCCAAAGCAGAATGGATTGGAGGTCAAGAGAATGGAAGTAGGGAGAACAGCTGACTGTTTAATTCAAGAGTTCAAGTGAGGAGTAATAAGGACTTGGATCAGAAGCAGTCAGAATGGCAAAGTGGAGGAAAGTCTGAGCCATATCGCAGAGATAGCCCTACAAAGCTTGACTGATTGGAGGCAAGGAGGAGTCAAAGCTGATTCTAGAGTTTTGAGATCCTAGAGTGCTGAAAACGTTAACCAGAGTGGGGACATTAGGATCAAAAGCAGGTTGAGAGGCGGATGGCGAATCAGGTTTTTGACATTTGAAATGCATTTGTTTCCATTACTTCCTATCTCACTCTGCCGCCTGTGCCAGGGCAGAGCTTCACAGTGACTCCCTTTGTATGCTCAGAGGTTGACACAGAATAGGCTCTCAAAATGTTTGGTGAATGAATAGCCACTGTGAATATCTTCTCCTCCCTGTATCCTCTCTATTTGGTTTAAGACCTTACTATTTCTCACTTAAATAATTGCAAGCCGGAGGACTGCCCCAGCTCATACTGCTGTCTTTGTGTGGATTAGAACAAGGTGCCCTCTTTGAGTTTATGAATTAGAAGAAGGGGCCTTTATCTGGGTGGATGCAGCACTTTGTTCAGGGCTTGGGAAGCAGAGCACACTTTTGTAGGAAGGTAAATTCTCCCCTTCTTGTAGGATGAAACCTCCCACTCCAGGATGGAGGGCTTGGAGAGCTGACTGCAGAGGTGGGGTTTAGATCCCACTCATCTCCTCAGCTGGCACAGAGCACCCTGGAAATGTCTCCCAGATGGTCTCCTTGACCCACCCTGCCATTTCTATTTCACTCAGAGTGATTTTTTTCTAAAATGTAATCATATCACATTCCACTTCAAACCTTTCTGTTTCCCCAGTGCTCTCAGCATAAAGTTCAAAATTCTTAACTTGTAACAAAAGTCCATTCATGACAGCTTCTCAGTCTCTTCCTTGGGCCACTCTCCTTTTCCATCCTGCAGTCTAGTCACAGTTCCCTGAATGGGCAGAGCACTAGCGGGGTTCGCCCAGGCTGCATTTCCCTCACTCCCTGCTCAGCAATTACTACTCCTCCCCACTCCCCCAGAAGGCCAGATGGCTTCTGGTTTCTCCAAGATTCACTTGACTCATCTCAAGCTGTTCCCGTCTTAACTCCAGTATGAACTAGAACCCGCCCCCACACACCCTTCCCTCCTGCACAGCCACCTCAGACCCAACACTTTCCTGGCTGTGCTTGTCCTGACTTCCTGTCTGTGACCTCCTTGAATACTAAGAATATGTTTTGTTCCTTTCTTTTCCCCCAGCACCAGTATTTAGGCACCTGGCTCATGCTTGTTGAATGGACAAATGACTTAGAAACAAATGACAAGTGCAGATTTTACCACCACCAACCTCCCCATGCCCCTCTTCCCCCAGAAAAAAACCCAACCCAACCAAAAAACCAAAACAAAACAGCAAAAAATAAAATAAAATAAAATAACCCCCCCAAAGCCAAAAACTCAAAAAAAGTTTTTGCTGCTTTCTAAACAGGAAATATTCCACATTGTCAAAGCCTTTTTATTTTGCATACCTTTCTGGAGTCTTGAAAGGGCAATTCATTCAGAGGTTAAAGGTCTATGGGAAGATAATTGTTTGGAATGAAGCCTGAGGCTCCTATTTTAAGGCTGGTTTGCTCTGGTGTGTCTGTGTGATTGATCATTGTGAGATGCTTAAAAAACATTGCTCATAGATTCAGGTAACATGCTTGACCTCTTTAAAAACATGTCAACTTTGAAGATGGAGGACTCTGTCCATCTGTTCGAGATTAAAATGCCATCAGTAATATCTCTGATGGTGGTTTCACTTGTTCCAAATGCTAGACTACTTACATAGTCTATCAAAAGATCTTGACTGGAACTTCCAGGCTAATTTATTTTCCCGTGTACATTCCCCCTTGTCTCACAAAAACCGCAAAGAAGCTGTGAGAATGCAATTAATAATAGAAATTAATTAATTAATTAGAAAAATTAATTAATTAATTAATAATGCAATTAATAAAAGAAACAATTAAATGTAAAACATCACTTAAACTTCAACAAAAAATTACAAGCAGGCAAAATCTGGCGGTCAGAGGCTGAGACAAGGGAGATGAGAGGTGTGCCTTAGCTGTGTAGCCCCAAATGTTGGTATATTGATGCTGCACTTTCCTGGGACGACACAAAGATGGAAATTCCTTCTGTTGCACAATTCTCAGTGTCTATAAGGAAAAACAGTAGTTGTCAATTTTTCTTCATAGAAGCCATGAAATTAACGGTGAGAAGAGATGCTGCTCAGGGCACAAGTATGCATTCTGTTTATTTTTTTCATCCTTTCGGCAGTCATTTAAAAATATTATCTATGATTTTCAGCATTAATAGTTTTCACTATTTCTTTTTCAACTGGTCTCTTCGGTTTCCAATAGTACTTTAGGCTTTTTTGCTGTGACTCATTTAGTTTTTGAAAATAAATAGTTACCAATTTTAATGTTTATTTATGACCATTAACTATTACACAAGAATTGGGCTCTAGGCACTGATATTTCTCTTAATTGTTTTTCTCCACATCCTGTATGTTACACACAGTTGGCTCATAGGAATAACTATTTAGAGATAAATTTAGATGAAACTACTTCTAGTTTTGGCTTGGAGTCTGTAATAGAGTGTCTCATTTACCTTATCTTTCAGACAAAAACTTGAACTTCTGAAGACCAGTGTGTTCTCCAAATACAAGGCATAATGATTATAATGAGGGTATTAATTCATATTTTAATTGATTAATACTATAATAATAAATGTACTTTCCATTTCTCACAAACTGTTTTTCTTTTGAATATGCTCATAGCCATTTTCTATAAAATTAAGTTGCATATAACATCTCATCTTGTTGATATCAAAATATTCCTCCCTCCCTTCTTTCTTTAAATATCTGTTGGGTGGCTGATGGGGAGCTCAGACAGACATACTTGCCCACAGAGGAGAGAGAATTCTATCTTAAACAGCCCCTCCCACCATCCCTAAGTCGTTCAGCACAGCACTGTGCTTACTATGAACTCAGTGAATATTTGTCAATTTGAAATTGACATTATAAATAATTTTATCATTTATTTCAGTGGTAAAGGGTAAGTGGTGTCTGTCTATTGGTAGAATACTCTTACTTTCCAAGTTCCAACTCTACCCCTGACCTCAAAGAAAGGAACGATCTTCAAAGTATACTTGAATCTATTCATTTGTTCATTCATGCAAAAATTATGCAAGGGGAAAATGTAAAGTGGAGGGAAGGGGAAAAAGTCAGGGTACTCTTCTGCTCCTTTTCTGCTATGCTTAAAATTAATCATATAAGTGTTTACTAAATTTGCCTCAAAGGATTAAATGAGGAAAAGATTGTAAGGCTGTCTACACAGTGTCTGACACATAGTTGATGCCCAATATACACCAGTTTATTTCTTATAACATAATGGACTAAAACTAGAGGA
The DNA here is from genome assembly GCA_031878705.1 of Tapirus indicus. NCBI lineage: Eukaryota > Metazoa > Chordata > Mammalia > Perissodactyla > Tapiridae > Tapirus > Tapirus indicus. The sequence goes on from CM062922.1 coordinate 85,842,948, forward strand.
TCTCACTCCTTTATTTCTACATGACCCACCATCCTATTTTCTTCTTTTCTCTTTTTCACCCCGAGAATGGTCTGTGTGTGCTTTTTTTTTTCTTCTGAATCTGTAGAATGGGCTCAATGCTTAGTTACCTAATAAAGTGCAGACAAGAACTTAAGGGCAGCATTTTCCTTAAATGTCTTCTATGGTTTAAGACACCTTGGGGAAGGGATAGCCAAGCTCCTACATCAACGGATGAAGATTTTTATCTTTATCAAGTGACCCACAATTTGGTTACTGGTGCAATGAGAAATTAAGAAAATAGCACACTTTTATGACTGTCATTTCACAGTCACTCAAATCAGAACTGGAATGCCACAAAAACAACTCCCTGTTAGCCCAGAGAAAAAAAAAGAAAGAAAGTAAAGGGGAAATTCAGATTAGTCACAAAGAAGTTCCCCCGCCTGCCTGCAAAAGCTGCAGCATTAAAACTGAGAGAGTCCGCTCTGCTCTTTCAATCGCCTCTTATCTCTGGTCCTGGGACCTCTGTGTATTTTCTAATTATTACGCTCTGTTTTGCCTTCAAGTCCTTCTTTGTGGGGAAGAGGTCAGTCCTCCCTCAGGTTCCCCTTTGCCACAGTTTTCATCTTCTCTGCATCCAGATTGTGAAGATGGAAGGGGTCCAACCCCCGGAGGAGAATGTGGGAAACGCTTCGGGGCGGAGATTCCAGAGGAACAAGCTATTGCTGGTGGCCTCCGTCATTCAGGGGCTGGGGCTGCTCCTGTGTATCACCTACGTCTGCCTGCACTTCTATGCTTCTCAGGTAAGATGCACCACTGGGCACTCCATTTCCTCCAGCTCGTGCTTGTGGCAGCTCCAAGAGCTGCCAACAGTCACTTGGAAATAATCTGATGCCAAAATCGTTGAGTATTTTTTTTCTCCTCAGTGATTGTAAAGTGTGGTCCTACACCCTCCTGTCTCTCTTTTCCTTCCTTCTTTTCAGCAGTGGCAGTGGTGGAGCACAGGAGAGGTAGGGGAAGGGTGCTGCTTCTGGACGATTCTTCTTTTCTTTGCAATGCAAGAATCCTGGTACTCCTTTATGAGCTGTCACTTTGAAGCTTTGACTCACTGCTGTACTTGGTTTACCCATTCTGCTAGTAAGCGTCTGATCAGGGAATTAATATAAAAAGGAAATAAGAAAGAGACCAGTTCACTTTCCCGTTGTATTCCTGAACCCCATAGACACTCAAGGAGATTTGCTTTTAGAAGAAGGCCAAAGGTATCAATATTAAGTTCTTTCAAATAGCTAACATGTGTATTTTAAGGGCAGAGATGCGTGTGTTCACGTGCATATGCGTGTATGGCCAAACATTTACCCCAACAACTTAATCAGATATTGTTTCTCACAGTCTTTCTCTACCAATCACAACTTACAGACATCCTTTGTCTTTTTTTCACTTTGTCCAATACATTGTATAATGGATAATCATCCTTCTGGTATTTCCCCCACTTAATGAAGATGCTTTTTCCATTTATCCTTCTCTTTATTCTGGTCCCTTTAACATTATTATTCCTTATTTACTTATACATATCTACAAATATAATTAGGTCTTTAAGGATGTTCTTGACTGCAGGAGACTCCACTGAAAAGAAAATAAGTAGTCTCACCATGTTCCCTTGTTGGGGCTAGTGTGATTAATTCTTGTTCCCCTGGGGGTTTGTTTGTATTTGAAAAGTCTCTCCTTGGTAAAGTTCGGACAATAGGAACTTTTATTTCTGATGGCCATGTCAGAGACTGGGTACCTCAAAATTAGACCAGGATAAGATGAGCCGAGTCCTAGCTAATGCCTGGGCTTGTCTTTGCCTACAGGAAATGGGGGTTTTTGGTGCACGGAGCATGGTGGGAGTGCAGTTGTGATCACTGTACCACAAAGAGGGCTCGTGTCCCCAAATTCCAGAAGTGTAGTTGGTGTCATGCTCTAGTCTGCAGACTAGTGATCACAATGCGCCCACCCTCTCCTCATCATGCCACACGCTTACTTCTCTGTGCAGAACCTTTTTGTTGAAATTGGAGTAGGCGATTTGGGGAGAAGGTGCGGGGGAGGAGCGATGTGTCCATGGCAGGATGCCCAAGATGTAGACCGGAATTAGGCTCTTCCGAGAAGAAAACAATGAGAGTGACCAAAAATAGAACAGCTGAAAGCCTTCACCAGGTCTGGGAGCCCTGAGAGTGCTTTCTCAAACAACCACAGCGTTACACGTTTCCTTACACTGTGGGATGATTAAAAGATAGGACGGATGACCCCAGGCAAGGCTCAACAATTGCACTGGGGCTCTGAGCAAGACAGAGCAAAAGGTAAAACAGATGTATAGTCAGCTGGTGGTGGCGCTGCCTGGACTGTCAATACCTGGGGGATGCTGAGAAGGAGAGTGGTCCTTTCTGGCAAGTCACCCAGCAACTCTGACAGAGTCTGAAAGGAAAACTGAGGGCGGGTTTCCAGGACACTAGAATTCACGGTGAGCGGATCTCTGGGAGAGAATTAACTTTCTCTGGTCCTGACACAGAAATGGAAGCAAAGACATAGGAGGTATGTTAGAGCTGTTTGCTTAAGAAACGTGCTCTCATATACTCTGGATACAGAATTTTTTGGTCACAGATATTTGAAATTCTTCACTTGACATTAACTTTAAATTTTTTTCTTATTTCTAGCTAGACTGTTTTAGCTAAGTTAATTTCTTAATTAAGCTAACTTAATCTCTTAACTGTTATAGGACCCAGGGCAGCACAATGGATTCTTACATTTAATGTCATATACTTCATTAGGAGGAAGGATAGCATAGCTAGGTTGTGTGTGTTCACCCTGGAACTTGATCAAATGGTGGTGGCAGCAGGGGTGGTAGCAGTGTGTGTGTGTGTGTGTGTGTGTGTGTGTGTGTGTGTGTGTGAGAGAGAGAGAGAGAGAGAGAGAGAGAGAGAGAGAATGAGATTGAGAGAGAAGAGAGAGAAAAGTGTAGAGTAGGTGTTGAAAAATGTTCATAGACTGGTAGCCTTTCTATACTCATCGATAAGATTGGAATTTTGGTTGAAGGTTGGGGTAGGTGGTGATGCAAATCAAACCTCTACTTTCTTAAGATACACTATTACAATGATGTGTATAGAGGGTGACATGGAACTGAAATGCTCATCATTTACCCAGTTAAATTGGATCTCTTTTATTGTAGGAGAAAGATATTTTGTGAATGATCACCATTTTTCCTTATTTCTTAGAATTAAAATTAAATACAATTAAATCTTAAAATTAAAATTAAATCTAAATTTTTAGCCTTATAAAATAATTGCATATGCGGATGGCTCTGTAAAAAATACAGATGTGACCATTAAACTCCATTTGGAAGTCAACTTTCTCTTCAATCAAGTTTATTTAGTAACCTTTGTTTTCTCACCACTCAGTTAAGTTTTGTTTACTTATGTGACAAGCAGAAGTTTTCGCTTTTGAGATGCCAGACAAAAAGATAGACCTTACCCACTCATCATATAATTCACTTCCCTCTTTGGGCTTTGATTTTCTCATCTGTAACATGAGGCAGTTGGATCAAATGATCAGGAAGATCTCTTCCAGTTCAATATCCTGTGACTATGTAGTTTATATATATATATTCCTAGAATGGGTATGAGGATTTGAGAAATAACGAAATATAAGTAAACAAATTTTTGTGTCTAAACTTATGGATTTCCTGGTTCTTAAGATGGGGGTGGGGGAATCAAATTTGCACCCGTAATTGTAACCCATGCTTATTTATATACTATGTTCATATCTAAATAACCTATTCTGGGTTAGCAAAATACCTTCTTTAGAAAGGGGAAAGAAGTGGATGGCCTAGGAGAATATCCATGATACAAGTTATAAAATTGAGTGATTCTGTTACCAAAAACAATACACACTATTTGGATATTTACTGGGGCTGCCATTTAAAGTATCAGGCTTCCAGTCTTACCTGTAACTTCAGCTGGGAACAGTGGCAGAAAAAAACTGACCAATAAAGTGAGAAGCTTTTGTAAATTATATCTGTGTGTCTCAGGGCTATTAAAGCCGGGCTCTCCCAAAATTTGTATCATCTTTATCATTAGCACTTTATAGATGTGAGGGATTTTAGTGATAATTTTTCAGCCAATCCCACAGTTAAAGGTTTACATTCTTATCATCCCTTTCTGCTGGGAAAAGCAGAAGTGGAGGTACTCGGAAAGTAAGCTGACCAGTTCTGTGTCAATGATGGCCAGAATTAGAAATCACAGTTTCTTGATGGAGTTTCAGGCTATCACTTGGACTTCTGTTTGTATCATTTAGGAAGAAAAAGAGGCATTCTTGCCTGAAAAATCTTGTCTCAGATTAGCTCAATTTAAATGTGTCCACATGTAATTGAACAAGTTTTTTAGAAATTCTTTTTTATGACAGACATGCAAGTAAATGATTTTCAATGCAATAGAGTTTGCATTTCATAAGCAATTCTATGGGAATTGAAAAGAATCATCTGAAACATTGAATTGATTTCTCATTAAGTGTTTTGAAGTTCTTCAAGGAGTTACTAATAAAAACGTACAAAATCACTGGAGTTTTGAGCAGGCATTAGACATAGTCTATTTACAGATAAGAAAACAAACTCGGAGAGGTTAAATGCTGGTGGAGGAGGTAATGTTTCTCCTGATATTAAGAAGAAGTGAAATTCTTTAAATAGACAAGAGGGATGGTGGTGGTTGGGTAGGGCAGAAATCTTTCTAGGTAGGACAGCAAGTTGCTTAGAATGGTTGAAGTTGAGTGTTCATAGGGAAAAGCGGCAGAAGATGAGACTGAAAATCTGGGCAGGGGCAGGTCACAAACGATCTTGTGACTCATGCTAAGAGAATGTACTTCATTCCATTCCAGACAAAAGAAAATACAGGAAAAATTACCCAAATTGTTGCTTCTCCAAATTTTGCTTCTCTTATGTGGTCTACGTACTGGCAAATATAGAAAGTAAATCTAATCTCATAGAGCACTAGGGGGCACCACAGTAAAACTAACCATGCTCAGATATCTTACAGAGAGCCAACTCCCTTTTCCTGAGGAGTTAAAAATTAGAAAACTTTTCTCAGGAAGCCAAATGCTGATTCACATGTAAGAGGATGAGCAATATGAGGGGGGCCTAATATTGTTCACCACTTACACAGTGATGATATTTTCTAAATGAAAAATTTAGATATACATTCTGACCCAAGTACTCAGATTAGGAGAGAATAACTTGGACGAGGATCATGCTGGAAAATGTCACATTGTCACATATGTACACACATATAGAAACAAATATACACACAGATGAGAGTTGGGAAGTGAGCAGAAAGGCTCCTCGTATAAATCTAGGAATATAATCTCCCAATTCCTTTTGTCTGACCTCAGTCCATAGCTGGGGGCACAAAGTAGACCCAGCCTTGCCCAGGGGCTGACTACCCTGCCCTTCCAATTCTTTTTTTTGATAGCAATTACTTTTGTGTCCTTTACTCTCAGAGGACCTGCAGCTTCCCAACCACCCTAGGGATTCCCCATTCATGGAAAATGAACGTTAATCTTCTGGAGTCGTTTATGTTGGAGGAGCCATGTACGATGTTATTACTATTTCGACAGTGAAAAGAAACAACGGAGTTACAAATTAGAAAGGTTATTTCCCACAGTCACAGATGAAATGTATGGTAGCATTAAGATGAAATTGATTCTCCCACATCCTATGGCTTGTGTATTTTGTTTGTAGCCACCCAAACTTTTCATATCCATATCTTTTCGAAGGAAGGAATTAAAACGCTTTCTTATACAAAAATGCAAAACACCTTCTCAAACTTATGGGGGAGTTATTGGGATGTAGAAAAGAGTACGCTGGACCAGGAACTAGAAGATTCTGGTTCAGTCCAGTTTTAGCTTCGTGACCCTGGGTAAATTCTGAGTATCAGTTTAATCATTTCCAAAATTGTAATTTCGTTGTTGTAAGGAGAAAATGTTGTTACAGAGCTTTGCAAATGCTGAGATTATTATTCATGAAGTGCTTCTATAAGTATAAAACCACTAAAATGTTTAGCTTGTAGCATGTACACACATATTCCGTGACTCAAACCTTGGAAAGAATATCGTAGTTAAGGTTAACTTTCACTTCATGGACCTTGACTTCCCTACTGTAATTTTTAGAATAAAAAAAACACTTGGAATAATTCTAGCATTTTTGAACATAGATTTCTAATTAAGATCTCATGGCTGCATTAGAGAACAAAGGAGAAGGAAGGGGAGAATTTATGAGGGTATAAACTATTTTTAGGTTCAGTAGTCTGAAAGTGGTTCAGAGATCTAAAATGACACACTTAGAACACTTGGCCCAGGCTAGTTCCATTTCCTCCTACTTTGATATATTTCATCCAATTCTCCAATGACCTAGCTGACAAATAGGGTGGAAAATTGTATTTAGAAGAGGCATGCGGTCTAGTTCACATACTGGGAACATTGGGGATATGACTGGCATAATTAAAATTGTTTTTTATTTTCAGCAGACCTCTCATTCTGTAATGCACCTTAGGTGGGTTATTAATTTGTGTAAATTTGTCTAGCTTTGATAACTTGTAAATGTTATTTAAGAACACGTTCTGACTGACAGAAAAATAGACAAATAGACCCAAACTTTAATTCTTCAAGTACTAATTTAATAAGAACTTGTGGCTAGAAAACCTTAATTCCCGAAGTGTTGCATTGTATTTGTGGGGAACTGAGAGGTCCAGTGAGTTTAAATGACATCCCCTCGGGGCTGGGCTTCCCTGTCCGTAACCACAGCTTGAGCCCAGAGAACCAGAGAAACCACCGACGAAGGTCAGGATGAAAAGGACGATATTACAAAAAACTAAACAAGGATCAAAATAGTCATTAAGGGAAAATATGAAAAGCTTGTTGGGTTATAAAAATAAGTTGTAGCATGTATTTTACAGTTCAGTACTATAAAATATATTTTGAATTAATCGTGTGTTGGGTGCTTAATGTTTTCAACTTCCAAGCCCCTAAAGGAAGTTTAAGAATTATTGCGGCTTTTTAATAATTTGTTTTCTTTTCTGGTGTTAGCTGTTTTTGAAGAAAAATTAAGGGAAAAACCTGTGATCTGGTATAGAGGGAGGAAAGATTCCTTTTTAAAGGGATTTAAATCTGCTTACACAAATGTAGATAACATGATCAGTGAAGCGTTAACAATCACTTAATATCTTATAGGTTATTTTCTATAAAACAGAGCAGTGCATGTGTGATATATTCATAGAAGAGAAAGGGGACCTGGATTTGGGCACTGACTCATCCTTTGTTCTGTCTGAGCCTTATTTCTGGCTGCCTTTTTATTTTTTTTAACAGTAAGGAGATTAGACTATATAATCTCCCCAGGCCTTCCTAGTTCTATGAGACTTTGATTCTAAAATCTACTTTAGTGTGATTTGCACACTATTTGAAAATATCTGTTCAACCACATATTAGTTTCATAGGGATGCCATAACAATGTACCACAAACTGAATGCCTTAAAACAAAAGAAATTTATTCTCTCACAGTTCTAGAGGACAGAAGTTCAAAATCAAAGTGTTGGCAGGGCCCTACTCCCTCTGAAGGCTCTAGGGAAGAGTCCTTCCTTGCCTCTCTCTGGCCTCTGGTGGCTCCCAGCAGTCCTTGGTATTCTTTGGCTTATAGTTACATCACCCCAAGCTCTGCCTCCTTCTTCACATGACCATCCTCCCCGTGTGGATCTCTGTGTCCTCTCCTCTCTTTTTAAGGATACCAGTCATATTGGATTTAGGACCCACCCTAAATCCTCATGTTAATTGAATTAATCACATCTGCAAAGACCATATTTCCAAATAAAGTCACTTACTGTATTTCCAGGTGGACATGAATTTTGGGGGGGACACTATTCAACTCAGTACAAACCATTTATTCATTTACTTATTCAACAATATCTATGGAGTGTCAGTTACCTGTCAGACACTGAGGAAACAGTGGTGAGCAAGACATGGTCTTCCTTGTGCTCCCATAGTTTCTATCCCAGGGGGGAAAGAAGACGGTTAAAGAAGCAATAACATAGTGTGTGATAAGTACTCGATAACCAGTAGGGTATGATTCTTCAGTAAGAAAGCTATCTACCAGCTTCAGTATCTACTTGCTTGACTGGGATTATACTTTTCTTCTGCATTAGTTGCTTTGTTTCTCTTCCATTAATTTACAGGAAGGTGTTAGTTTAAAATGTCGTTGTCGTTGTCACCCCCACCATCATCATCCAGTGCCGTTATTTGATGATTTTTGCCAGTCACCAATCTCAGTTCACACCAGAGTACAGGTTGATGATTATCTAGCCTCATGCAAATGAGGCTAAGGGCTTCATTGCACAAACAATACTAGAGATACTCTTGACTGCTCATTAACCCTCAGAGGGAGCCACTTGGGAAGGAGGCGTGCTGCTTTTGTCACAGCAGAGGGGTTTATGGTGTTGAAAGGATCTTCTATTCAAAAGGTCTTCTCATCGCCCAATCCCTTGGGATTTCTCTTTTGAATGTTGTGATTTACCTAATCTCTGATATGGAAGTGTCCCTAGACACTGCTTATTCCACCATCTAAATTGAGGTTGGGCATCAAGATGAGGAAATTATAAAATGAGAGAGGGAAAGGATTTGTTCTGTTCTAAGACCACAACCCAGGTGTCCCTATTCCCGGCCCAATGCCTTGTCCATTCTGCTAGGTTGCCTTCCTAAGGCAACAGTCCCTCTTTTTTATGTAGCAAATGAGATGGGAAAGGAGGGACTTCAAATAGAAAGATACTGATTGTAATAATTCTGCTACTCCATTTGCACTCAGGGATGAATGGAGCAATTTCAAAAACCTTGAGTGATGTATGGTGTTGGATAGAGCCAGTATCAGATATTATGTGATTATGCAGCCATTAGCTAAGGTCTGGACATAGTCTAAGGGGCTAAGTTCCACCTTAACATAGCAAATATTTATTTACTGAATGCCATTATGTTTGAGGCATTGTAGGATTTATGGTAATGCAGTGGGTACATTGGAAACTGACCCTTCCAGTTGCTCAGAGACTAAGCTGCTACAAGAGTATTATGGTGGAGACTTACCCAGTCACCGAGGTAAGGAAGCAAGTTCTTGGAAATGTTCTGGCAGATCCCTCTGTCAGTCTACTTTGAGGACTTCAAGTTAATGTGGAAATGGAAACCCAGATATAAGAAAATCTTCCCCTGGAGGCTATAAAGAGTTGGTTGCCATAGGTCAATCACATAATTTTGAAGGTGTGCTCATGTCACATGGATGCTTTTGGTTCATTTGGTTGTTTACCTGAATACCTGAGATTCCTCCTAGGAATCTGTTAATTACTAAGCATTCAGGACAATGAAACCACAGTTCTTGTTTTCTGAGATAGAGAGGAGAGGGTCAGTAAACAGAGGTCTCTCTGAGGGATAGCCATTTCTAAGTAAATTTGACAAGAAGAGTGTAAGTGGTTAGAGAGAGGAGGCTATATGAGGATATCACATGGGCTGGATAGTAGAGAGGAGAGTGAAGGTTAAGAGAGATTGCAGAGAAATGGTGCAGGCAGCGATGGTGAAGGTGGTGATGGAGAAAGAGAAGGTTTTGGGTGACAATTAAAATGGCTTTTGTTTGTGTTTGTTAAATCCCAATAGACTCTTTGTTCAACAAATTTTTCAAAGCTACACATCTTCATCTCTAAGAAATGTAGCTTTTGGGATCAGGTTTTCTGAATGTGGGAGACTCCCCCAAAGAACCAGTTTTTGCCCATTATTCCTATTCCTTTCTCTGAGTGGGGTTCTGAACTTCCCTGATCAGAAGTGGGGGTCTTTCCCTTTGTAAGGAGGCTGTTTGCACTGATTACACACTAAATCCATCAGGATGAGAGTCTACCTTCTCAGCCTACTGTAATGGGTAATATGGAAAATTCCATCTTCCTCTTCAGAGGCGTCTTGAGACACACCCTGAGAGCTGTGACATCATGCTTTCATGATCTCTCAGGTCTCCTCTGATTGACATGAAGCCCAGGGTAGGGGGAGGAGAGGTTCACATCTCAACAGAGGTGGTGTAGTGAACTGGGGAGTCCCCATCACAGATGTCTTCCCCCAACATCCTCCACTGCTCACACCCTACACTACTTCCACCTAAGATCTTGATATTGTGGCCTGGTATCGAGTGAGGAAGGGCAAGGCCCACATAGTGAATCCAGAGCCCACTTCCTGGTTTCATACTTGATGAGCATCCTTCCCTCCGGCCATAGATACCCGCTCCAGGACAAATGCCAAATGAGTATAAGGTTGGCAGCCTCATGCCACAACCGTCAGAATTAGAAACTCACACTCTCCAAAGATGAGCTCTTGAAACAAGCATCACCTTTTTGGGAACAGGGTACAGGCTGCTTGGTAAATGCTAGACATCAGACATTTCCCATCTCTGTTCTTAGCTCAGTGATCAAAGTGCAGAGAGAGGCCAGGAAAGGACCTAATTCAGACTCCTTTGCAGCACCTGCTTGCTGCCTACTTTGTACTTATCCCTGGGCCTGCTGCTCCTTGCCAGGATAGTTGCACCTAATAAGAGCCCAGCTAAAGATTTTGCCAACGTGTACTACACAACCTTGTAGGGTTGGCTGAGGAGCTCTTTTCTGGAGGAGAACTTCTGGGTAGTTTGAGACATATCTGAATACTCTGACAACTATCTAAAAACTAATATTTTAGTTTTGTTTGGTATTGATGATGAAAATAATTGAAATTAATCTTGGATCCTCAAACAAATGCTTTGCTAAGGGCTCTTCACTCTTAAGATAGTGAAGGATAAAGAGAAAGGATATTATCATGAACTTGGGGTTCAAGCAAACTCAAGTTAATACCTCTTTATTCCTGAGTAAGTTATTAACAGCGCTGATTCTCATTTCCCTGTCTGTAAAACATGGGTAATTATTATTCCTACTTCATAGGATTATTTTGAGCAGCAAATAAGGTAAGGAATTTGAAAAAGAATAACACAGTGCTTGGCATGTTGTAAGTTCTCAATAAGTTTATATTCTTTTTCTTGAATATACCAAGAATGGTCTCATTTCTAGACCTTTCTTCCATAGAATGTCTTTTGCTTATCAGGGTTCTCTCTCTCTTTCAAGACCTAAGTCCAGGTTTTTCCTTCTTGAGCTGCCAAAGCCTGCAATTATTTTTATGTTCTCTGGAACCTTATGGCATCTATCGCTTATTGGTGTTTCTCAAAGGTTTTATGTAGAGAGACTATTTCCCCAACTGGCATTTGAGTTGTCAAAAATAAGGAATGTATGTTCTATCCTTTTGTGTTTCTGCCACATAGCAGGTACTTAATAGTTATTGATGCTGTTTCAAACCACTAAATAATATGATAATCATATTATTTAACCAACTATTGAATAATACTTACAGACAAGCAAACATTTCTTGAGCACCAGCTTTGAGACAGGCATGCTTTTTGCCAAGGGCATGGTTGAAGATACATTCTCTGGATTTAGGCCTTCAGAAGGTAACAGTTTAGTGTAGTAATTTTCAAATCCTGAACTTTGGATGCTTGTAAAAATGCAAATTCCTGGGTCCACCCAGACCTTTTGAATCAGAGTCTTTGAATAAGTCTTGAATAAGCTGGCCATGTGCTCATTTTTACAAATTTCCCAGGTGATTCTAATGCACATTAGAGTTTGAGAACCGCTGGACTTGTAGACCTTCCCTTTGCATAATCAGCTGCTCCTCAGCATGACACGAGTGTATTATTCAGTCAGTTGGTCAAATAGCCCATATATTAACTGCTTACTGGGTACTCTGTTGTTCCTATTTTCTTGGCTTCACTCATGACAGCACTCAAACCCAGGAGGGAAGCCTGAACTCTGGGCTATCCCTATGTGATCTCATGTGAGACCACCACCCTGCCAATCTGCTGTGTGTGGCAACTTCTACTCTCCTCCAAGGTTGGCACCTAAGTGGACACATGGAATGGAATATTAATGAAATCTTCATAGCAGTTTCTCCTCACTTCAAATTTGCACAGGGAGAAAAAAACCTACTTGTGTGGTTTAATGAAAATTGTACTGGATTGGAGGGTAGGAATTGAATCCCTTCACTTCTTGGTTTCTTTATCTGTGAAATATAAGGTTCACCTAGAAGATAACTTCTTTTATACTCATGCTTCTGAGACCATCTCATTCAAACCTCAAGGCTGTACTTTGATTCTGGTGTGTAGACTTATAGGAGTTTGCATTTCACCTTTGAGGATGGGGTGAGCTCTTCCGATTTTCTAGACTGAAGAAGCTTTATTCTATAGCTTGTCCTTACGTAGAAACCCTCCAGGACCTTTGATATTTTCCATTTTCTTTTAGTATCTGGAGAAGATCTGAGGATTTTGCTTTTCTTGCTATAAGAAAGACCATATTTGTGCATGTGGGTAAAATAAATATCTTCTGATTGTTTTCTGGCAACCTTTCTCATGAAGCCCAGATCCTTTTGTACTGTTTCTCTGGGCTACAGAGAGCCAGAAGACTGATATTTCAGGGACTTTGGTTTTTTATTTTATTAATGCCTTCATTCTGTCATCAAATATAAAGCTTAAATAGTGTTATGTAGAATAAATTAAGAACATGACATGGATCTTCTCTTCCATGTGCATCCAAGAAAAATAGCTGACATTTCTCAACCTCTTACAATGTTCCAGGCCAGGTGCTGAAAATTCACATACATCATCTCCTTCAATCTTCATAACAACTCTCTGAGATATAGATTTTACTATTTCCATTTTACAGGTGAAGAAACTGAAAATTAGCAAGATAATGCCGTTTTCTTGAGGCCACACAGCTAAGTAGTCTTGTAGAGGAGATGAGACTTGTATCCAGTGGTGGTAGAATGGAAGTCAGTAGAGTGACTTTTTTTTTTTACATCAGGGTTCACTCTGGGTGTTGTACATTTTGTGGGTTTTAACAAATGAGTAATGATTTGTACCCACCATTACAGTATCATACAGAACAGTTTCACTACCCTAAAAATCTTCCGTACTCCACCTGTTCATCTCTCCCTCCTCCCTAAGCCCTGCCAACTGCCGATCTTTAACAGTCTCTATAGTTTTGCCTTTTCAGAATGTCATATAGTTAGAATCATATAATATGTGGCCTTTTCAGATTGGCTTCTTTCACTTAGTAATATGCATTTAAGATGCCTCCATGTCTTTTCATGGCTTGAGAGATCATTTCTCTTTAGTGATGAATAATATTCCATTGTCTGGATGTACCACAGTCTATTTATCCATCCAACCTACTGAAGGACATCTTGGCTGCTTCCAAGTTTTGGTAATATGAAGAAAATGAAAAAAGCTGCTATAAACATCTGTGTGAATAGAGTGATTTTAAATACTTGCTTTGGGAGTACAGAAACCAAAAATCAGGGATTTGATTTAGGCCTTGAAGGTGGTGATGTTTTGATGGGTAGACATAGATGGAGGGACATTCTTGGTGGAGAAAACAAAGGAAGCAAGTATTTTGCAAGTGCTTACCATGTGCCAGGCAAACTGCTGGGTGCTTTCACATATGTTATCTTATTTAAACTTCACAATCATCTCCTGGAACATTCCAATAACAATATTATGCCGGGGCTGGCCCAGTGGCTTAGCGGTTAATTTCGTGCACTCCACGCCAGCAGCCTGGGGTTTGCCGGTTCGGATCCTGGGCGTGGACCTACGCACCGCTCATCAAGCCATGCTGAGGCAGCATTCCACACAGAGCAACTAGAAGGATGAGCAACTATGACATACAACTATCTACTGGGGCTTTGCGGAGAAAAAAGCTAAAAAGGAGGAAGATTGGCAACAGATTTAGCTCAGGGCCAACCTTCCTAAAAACAAAAACAATATTATGTCTTATTTTCACAAATATGAAAGCTAAAGCTCAGAAATAGTATATAAGTTTTCCAAATTCACAAAACTAGAGAAGTTACAGTTTGAACTGAATCTGACTTATGCTTGTCCTAGCAGGCTCTATTCAAAGGCAAAGAGATTAGAGAGAATGGTTGGCTAAAGCATAAGATAGAAATGATATGTGTGGCAATAAAGCTTGATGAGATTGGAGCCAGGCTATGGAGGGCCTTGAATTGGGCACTGGGAGGGTGGTGTTTCTGGGCAGTAGGGTAGTCAGCATGAGGTAATCAGGCATGGAGGATGAGGGGAAAAGATGTGGAAGGGCAGGGAGAAGAGGAAGGACCATCTTATTTTATTTCACAACATTGCCTAGACTTGATGGTATTGAAGCTAGTAAGAGACTTCTGAGAACATGCAGATTTCTAATGCTGGGTAACCTTTAGGAGAAGGAACAGATGGCCTGAGTCCAGAGTTCCAGTCAATTTACCCAAGGGAGGAAGTCACTTGTGCTTTCCTTGCTGCCTGTCAGCATCTTGGTCTCAGAGAATGTCCTCTGGGTCACTACTATCCCTGCTTCATCAGGGCACTTCAAAATGTTGGGAAATTTCTTTGATTCACAGGAACCTTTTGGAGATTTTGCAAAGCCAGTCAAATAATCAAATCACAAAGGCTTTTAGATCACAGAGCTTGACATAAATTTGGGGATGAGGAGGCTTCGTGTTTTTCTCTCTTATTAAAATTGACTTAGAGTTGCAGTTTTAAAAATCTAAATCATGGACAGTTAGTGCTCAAAGGGGTGCCTGTGATCTTCTAGGTCTTTTTAAAGATGAGAAAACTGATATCTAGGGAAGTTAGGAAACTTGCCAAAATGACATCATACCTGCCTGGCTGACATTAGAACCCAGGTTGCCTCATGCTGAGCCCTACACTCTTTGTGCTGCTCCACAGGCTGCTGCTGACTTTAGCGTGAATGTGGCCACTCATGCTGAGGCCAGCTGCCAGCAGAGCAGTGGGGGCATTTATTTCTCCAAGGGAATTATGGTGGTAGAGTAATATGCCTTTTGAAGGGCCTTCTTCCAGAACAGTGTCTTAAGCATGAAGGACGCTAATTCGGCCATGACAGTCAGTTTACAGAAGGGAGAGAGTCAAAGACTGAAGTCAACCCAAGTCAACTCAGCTCTCCATGTGCTCACCACTGAACTAATACTGCCCCTGAGGACCAGCCACTGGCAGGGCTCAGAAAGGCTCTCCCTTCTTCTTCCACTGCCTGTTGGTTTCAGCTTAGTAAGCCTTGTGATTATACTTATAAGGAAAGTAGGGGATTCCTCATCTGTGGGCAGTCCCCAGTGGAATCCGCTTGACTACAGCCCCTAGTGTGCCAGAAGAGTGGGAAGCAGGGATTCCGCTTCCCAGGGTATGAAAACAAATCCCTCCCCACACCTTTGATCAGGACATCTTGCCAAAAATAACTTTGCGGGAAGAGCTGCTGTGCTTGGCCGGCGCAATAGGCGTTTTTTTCGGTTTCCTTTTTTAGTGGGTAATAGCAGCGTGTGGTACAAAGTTTAAAATACATAAAAAAGTAGACTATGAAAAGTAAGGGTCCCTGTCACTCCTGACCTCAGGCTTCCAATTCTTTTCTCCAGAGGCAACATTTGTAACCAGTTTCTTGGGTATTCTTTCACATAAATTCAATGCCCATACAAGCATTATTACCATTTTTTAACACAAATGGCAATATACTTTATACAGGATTCTGCCCTTTGCTCTTTTCACTTAATATATTTTGGAGTTTGCTCCATATTGAACTTCTTTGTTCTTTTAACCACCAAATTACTCTAGACATTTTATCTACCAGGCTTCCTTTCTTCATTGCTTTACTTCTTTCTTGCTGTTGAATACTCAGTTGGTTCAAGTTAGGTTTTTCAAGCTGTTAAAGAGAAGGGAAAGACTCAATGTTAAAAAACTACACTCAAATATACTGAACTCTGAAGGATTGGACCAGTTTTTACTGCCTGTATGCCTTGAAAATAGGATACTTTTACAGTGAAAGAGCAAGCATGCGAGAAGCTTCTAGAATTCACTCCCAGTGCACTCTGGGAGTCTGGGGCCATGATAGATTGATTGGTCACAGCCTTCTCCATGATGGGATCTCTATGACTGAATGAGTTTGTTAACAAGATGACCATTAAATGCTCTGTTATCCAAAATGGGAAATTGGGGCTCAATGAGCCAAAACGACGTACCAAAGAAGAGTTTGGCAGAAATGAGGACAGATCTTAGATGCTTGATGAAAGAGCAGAATACTCCTAACTTATCTTAAGAGATGTTATAGAAAAGCAAGAGGGGCAGGTAGGAAGTCTGGGTCTAATCTTCACAGAAAAAAACCAAGTCTCTTGTGAAGTTATTCCCTCTTTAGGCTACTGCATTCCTACTTCACAGGACATGACTTGTCAATGCCACTGGTTCACTTTTTTTTTCTAAAAATATATCCTTTTTCTTCCTTCAGGAGCCACCTCAGTATCCTGCAATACAAAGTATCAGAGTACTGTTTACCAGTAAGTATTGTTAAAAGTTTAATGGATTCATGTTTTAAAAAGAATCTCTCCAGTCTCTTAATTTTCCCCAGGACCCAAGATCTCTTCCTTTCCTTGGGGAAGCATTAAATCCTGGTATTGCTGGAGCCTGCATATTATTTTCATTAGGGACAGAAAAGGTGTATAAAGAAGAAAAGGGGAGTAATTAGTTACCCAATATGTGCTTGTCTTTGTACTAATTACTTTATATGCCTCACTTAATCCTCCCAGGAACCCTTTGAGTAGGAATTATTCTCATTTTTGAGGTAAGGAAACTAAGGCTTTACTTCTTACAAGTCTGTCTGACTGTAAGACACATCATCTCCCACTCATTCTATTATAGGACAGATTTTACCTTAATGAGAGTTGGGGGAGACCCCCAGATATGAAGGCAAGGTAATACTTTAACTACCAGGAGAGCATTATTTGGATCCATGGTTAATGCTTGGACAACCACCACTTTTATATGGATATTCATTTGTTTGTTAAGTTCTCTTGAGCCTGAATGAAGTATATCTTGCCCTCCATAAGTGGTCCTCATTTTCAATTCAAAGTATGCCCCCTGGGGCCTGGTACAAAGCAAGACTTAATGAATTGTGTCCAGCAGAGGGGACCTATTCTTTCCTTTCACCAAAGTACATGGGCCAGAGTGGAGAGCCTGAGACGTAGTTGCATGGCCATTCAGGATGATATAGGAGCTGATGTGGAAATAAAAGAAATTTAGACTTTTTGGCTTACACTTGGAATGGCCCCACACAAAGCTACCAAAGCCATCATTCCACATCCCTCTCCTCCTCCTTTTCTTCCCCTGTGGCAGCAACTCTTCCCAAGGCACCTTCCAGGGAAAACTAGCAATAAAAAGGTAGAAGGGAGAAGCAGGTCTGTGTTCTTGAGTTCTTCTACCTGCATTTTACCGAGCCCATCCTGAGCCCATGGATACTCTGTGCATAGCTGCATTATTAAGCTGAAATGACTGCTGGCAAGGGCCAGTGGTAAATGCTCTTGGTAAGTCTAGTGCCTGGGGCATGTGAAAAATTTGCATTTCATGGTCAGGTGGAGAGAGGATAGGAAAGAGGTAAAAGCAATTGCTTTGTGTGGAGGTGGTATGCAGGACCTCGGCAAAGGGGCACTCCTGTCATGCTTTGCCTTAGTCTACCCATTGAGCAAGAAAAGAAGCACTGAAACTGCCAACCCCTCCTGGTTTTGAAAAATCAGGGAAACATTTGAAGCTCCATTTCCTGCCACAGGTCTATTGTGACAACTACCCATTGCTGTAATCTCTCAGCTCTCGAATCCCAGCCCCATCTGAAACTCTCTTGGCCACTAGTATTAGCTTTGCCTCTTCCATTCCACAGGTAAAGCAGATTCCAACCCTATGTAGAAACACAGTGCTCTCTTCCTTTCATTCTTCTCAAAATCTCTCCCTATCACTTCCTCTTCATATGTTTCTAGACATATTGGAAGGTTGTTGCCCAATGCTGTGCTAAGGAATCATTCTCTTTTTTTTTTTCTCTTCTTGCCCTACCCTCATTAGAGTGTGAGAATGAGAAAGGTTTCATCATTACGTCCCCAAACAAGGATGAAACCATGAAGGTGCAAGACAACTCAATCATCATCAACTGTGACGGGTTTTATCTCATCTCCCTGAAGGGCTACTTCTCCCAGGAGCTCAGCCTCAGCCTTCATTACCGGAAAGGTCGGGAACCCCTCTCCTCCCTGAGCAAGGTCACATCTGTCAACTCCATCATGGTGGCCTATCTGGCTTTCAAGGACAAAGTCTACTTGAATGTGACCACTCACAATACCTCCTGCGAAGACATCCAGGTTAATGGTGGGGAATTGATTCTTATTCATCAAAATCCTGGTGGATTCTGTGCCTATTGAGGACTGAGGGCCGCACCTAAGCCAGGCACCAGCGTGAACACTGAGCTGGGGGTGGACTGAACACTGATTCTTCCTTGGGAGTGGAGGAGTCATCCCAGCGCAGCCTCCATCTCTGGCCACACGGGATGTGACCAGAAGCAGATCCCCTCTCCCCTCCCACTCAGGGATATTTAAAACTTATTTTACATACCAAGTACCTTTATTTATCCTCATATCTTCTAAATCACCTAGCCCTTATCCCTCACAATTGCCTCAAGCCTATTGGGCACTTCTGTGAGAATGAGAAACTAGGTGCCACTTCCTTAAGACACACTGTTTCTATTGGTCAGAAAATTGACATAATAAACTTTCTTTTTCGAAAAAGACACTTGACTACCATTTGCAGGAAATTTGACATCTGGCATTGTTAAAATGAAGAGGACCAAGGAGGGAGGTTATGAATCTGCCAAAGGTGGTGTGCACCAAACCCTGGCAGCCAAAGCTGCCCCTCCAGGATGAAATTGGTTGCAGTTTTCATGTTGCCTAAATATTTCTCTCATTTGGCGGAGTTCAAAAGGAAAATCAACTTGTGAACAGCTGTCGGGAATTGATGAAGTAGCCAGCTAAGGAATACTCTTGTGCTCTGGGTTTTTTTTCTTTACCACTTTGCTTTCACGGCCTCCAAATATTCTTAATAGAAATTTCCCTCCAAAGAAACATCCTGGGGATGCGATGATTTATTCAGTGATTAAGGGGAAACCGAGAGAGATTTTTCTAATCTGGGAGAGTGAGATAATTTATTGTGAGGGTTATCTTGATCGCTCAGGAGAGCCATGAAACAACGTCTCAGGGTAAAAGTCAATAAGAATTTGAGCAGTCTGGGGAGGAAAACATATTCTTTTCCATTGACAGGCAAATCAGCACGTGTGCATCCTCCTGCTCATGGTGAGATATGTACTCGGCCCCATGCCTTGTACACATATGTCACATTGCTAGTTTCAAAAAATGAAGTGATTCTATTGTCAAATGCAACTTTATGTCAAAAGACACTGAGAAGCTTCTGTATCTTATGAAAAATAATCATCTCTGCCTAGAAACACCATAATACCACATATGATCTCACATTGATAACTGACTAGAAGGACCAATAATCAGCCAATACCAAGGCTTTTAAGGGAATAAGATCCCCTTATGTTTAGTTTAAATATCCCTCTTGATGTGTCAGGCTTACGGCATTGTGGACAGATGTGATTTTTCATATGTCAAATTTCCAGATGATTTGTTCTCAAATTTTTGAGAAAAAACTTTTTAGTGGTAGCAAATATTTCCCTTCCATTTTAAATAGAGTGCACAACATATCATAGAATCTTTCTGGATAATTCTGTGTCGTCACAGTAATTATATTGTGCTGCAATACAGTGATATCTTCAGGATCTCCAGAAAGGTGGGAGGCAACTTGCCCCTACACTAAATGGTCTCAGTTACATTTGGATTGTTTTTTTCTGTCTGTTTAACACAGTTTTCCGTCTCCTCTTAAGTGTCTGTCTATCTCCAACTATGTTCCTGCTCCTCTCTTTTAATCTGTTATGCAGAGAAGCTAAATAAAAAGAAGCTAAATAAGAGAAACTGTGTGTAAGGTAAGGGTAACTGAGCTCCGAGTGGCCACCAAGGCACTCACATAATTGTAATCACAGGCAAACATTTATGAAGGGACTACTGTGGACCAGGCATTGGGCTAAATGCTTTACATGAGTTGTTCTGAGAGAAATAGTCTGTGATATCTGTCTTGACTACTCAGAGGATTTAAATACGTGTGTGTGTGTGTGTGTGTGTGTGTGTGTGTATACTTTGTTATTGACTGTGCTCTGCAAAGTCAAATTTACTCAGTGAGTGATATCTAATAAGTAAATGTTTATGACTATAGATGATATTTAAGAAAACATGTTTACTTTTTTAAGTTTGGAATTTCTGACTATATTTCTCCTGGACACACACATTCCAGACCTAAGCATAGTGGTTCTGTGGGTTGTTTGTCTTTGCGTCACGGCCCCTCCTCACAGATGCCCACTCCCTTTGGGTACACATGGCCGACTCTTCCCATGCTGGCCTCTTTCAGCCACACTGGGATGTTTCTGCCATGCATCAGCCTCACTCCCCCACATTCCACTCATCAAAATATGTATGTCCCTTTTAAGTCATTCCTTCAAAGGGATAATGAGCCCTTCTCTGGATACAACAGAGTTTTGTGGAAAGAGAACTGAATGAGAAGTCAGGAGACTGGAATTCTAATTTTGACCCAGTCACTAAGTAGCCAAGTCACCTTGGGCAAATAATTTCCCATTTTTAGATCCTGTTTTCCTCTCTTGTTAAATGATCATTTTAGAATCTTATGTTCATTGTGCTGTGAATGTACATATGAAATGTCTATGTACTGGTTGCTATGAGTCAAGATGTGTAACTTTCTCTTCTAGTGTGTGGATTTTTTGGACAAGCTAACATTTTCCCTCAGCCTTCTTGGTGATTCCTTCAAAAGCAGTTCCCACTTGTTACTCAGTGGCTTGCTATTTAGGGAATGGCTTCAGGGATTCCAATCTTGATCCAAATCATAATTTGTTCTTGAGCATACTGGGCAGGTCCCCTATTTTAAATGATAATTTTGTATTTAGTGCTTTCCTGGCTCTCAGAGAGTATTAATATTGATATTAATAATATAGCTAATAATAATATTGATATTTACATGGAAACAAATAAAAGATCTCAGAATTTACTACTGGTTAGAGTGTTGGAGTTTTTATTTATCCTTCTCTTCCTTTCCTTATTCTGATCAGCTAATTCCCTGATGAGGGGAGGGTGGAGCAAATGTTCTGATTTCCTATCTGCCTCCAATATCAGTCTTGAGAACTATGTCCAGGGGATGGGTGAGCTGCCAAAGTCCATCTTGGTTTTGAAAAGACTTTCACTGGAAGTGCTCAGGGGTCCTCTTCATGGTTGAAGAGACTGATTCAAATAGAATTCTACCATGTACTGTTCTTCTTTCCGTCAGGACTTCTTGCCTCATTTCTGCCCCTAGGATGATCTCTTTGAGTACTATGTCCTTTCTCCCTTGTAGTAATTATATCTGCAGTCTCAAGAAGAGGGCCCAACTCATACTGGCTTGGTGTGTGCAGTCTGGCCACTGTGGTCCCTGGGCCACCTGTGATGGTGTTGGTGCTTCTATTCTCCTGGAGATGCTCCTCTTCCCTGGCTTCTTTGACCTCACCCCTTTCTGGTCTTCTCTTTCCCTCTGTTCTATGCCTTTCTTTGTCTCCTTCACTCTCTTCTTTCTCCCCCCAATCCCTTAATGCTGGTGTTCTTCAGGGCTCCACCCTCAGCCCTCTTCTTTCTCTACACCAGAGATCACAGTCTGGCAGCCAATAAGCCACAGTCTGGCCTAGGTATGAGTTCAATTTGTTTGTTAAGTTGAATTTAGTTACCAACATTTAAACAATGGAAAATTTCTGGCTTGTTTTGACAAAACAAAACAAAACAGGAGACCTGGGGATACTGGGCCCAATTTTGGCCTGGTAACAATCATCTCAAGCAGAGGGGCAGCCTCCCTCTTTAGAGAGACTGTGTACTCTCCATTTCTGCAGTTCCCTCCATTCAGACAATGGGCAAGTGTGCTTCCACCAACCCACTTCACTCATTTGCTGCCTGGCCATGGGGTATTTGAGTTGTGATCTCTGCTCTACACACCTGCCAATTTCGTTGATTCTTATCCCTTCAACCACTGCTCATTCACCAATAATATCTAAAACCATTCTCCAGCTTAGATGTCTTTCACTCTGGTGTCACACTTATTGTAATCATCTGTGTTATTAGTAATAAAATGCCATTTGTTAAATACTTATGATATGCTAGGCATCATGTTAGCCATTTAAATGAATCTTTTAATTCTATCTTCCTAACAACACTTTGAGGTAGGTATTATTATTCCTATGTTACAGAAAAGAAACTGAGACTCTAAGAGGAAAAGTAACTTGCCCCAAAACATACAGCTAATAAGTGGTAGAGCTCAGATTCAAAACCAGGGATAGGTGACACCAAAGATCATGCTCTTAACCAATGCTACCGTGCCTCTGGGCAGCTCCATGTGGATGTAATGGGCACCTCTACTCGGGATGCTCACAATATAATGTCTTCTTCCTCACCAAGCCCAGTCCTTCTCCTGATTCATGATGTTGGTTAAAGGCATCATAATCACTCCTAAAGCCAGAAGCCCCGGCATCATCCTACTTTCCTTCTTCTCCCTGTCCCTACCCACAAGTCTGTGGACTATGGCTTCACTGAGGACTATGGCTTCTCCTCATTAACTCTATTTTAGACCATTGCAGTAATCTCTCACCAGGCCTACATGCCTCAGTGAGTTCTGGTCAAATTAAGAAGATGATACACCCTAGTTCAATGAATGAATGAACATAATGAAGCAGGATGCCATGGTGGAAAGCTTATGGTGTTTGGAGCCTAGTTTTAAATCCTGACTCTGACATTCACCAGTGGATGACCTTGGCAAGTTTTTCTTTTTTACTTTTTTCCAAACCACTCAAAATTTTACTTTCCATATCTGTAAAGTGAGGATATTAATACATACCTTCCAGGTTATTGTGGACATAAGAGTACCTAGTATATTGCCTGGAACATGGTTGGTCTCAATACCTAATAATTATGTATTTACAAAAGTCACTTGCTTCACAAGGCAGAGAGTAAGTGCCAAATGAATAATAGAATTGTGAGAGTTAAGGGATGGAGAAATCACTGAAGCATAATGGAAGAGCTTTGCAGGATTTAGATTGGAGAAGAAGAGAGAAGGAGAACATAATGGGGGAAGAACAGCATGTGCAAAGGCCTAAGGGTAGGAATTCTCATGGTGTTTGCTGGAGACAAGGAGCTTCCACTGTTGTTACGGCACTCACTCACTCATTCCTTTATTGGAGCATATTCTGTTTTCCAAGATAGGAATTTGTATTTGGTTAAGGCTGGAGATAAGGATTAATGAGTAGTTTGAGGACAAAATATTGGGGGCATTAAAGACAAAGCTAAGAATTTTGGATCATGTCCTGCAAAGGGAGACACTTAACGTTTCTGAATAAGGAGAATTTATCATGATTTGGGGAAAGAGCCTAAATTCTTGACAATATCACTTTTCGTTTTGACCCAATTCATATGAATACCTTATTTTCTGTCAGTTGAATAAAAGCTTTGAATTACTTTTACTAGAAGAAAATAAGAAAAACAAATGTCATAAAGGCCAAATTTTTAACTCTTTTGGCAGAAGATGTACAGAGAGCTTCTTACTAAATTCAGGGTGAATGTTTAATAAAGACCATACTGGGTGATTTTTAAAATATTTTTTAAAAAGTAGTGTTTTAAAATATCAACCTGAAATGTTATGAGCACTGAAAAATAATCCCTGAGGATTTCAATCACTCTGCACATTTATTTATTTGTTTATGACTTAAATATATCCTGTGTCTAAATTTAAGTTTTTGCCAGTGCTTTGGAACTGCCTATATCTATCTATCTATCTATCATCTATCTATATCTGTCATCTATCATCTATCTATATCTATCTATCATCTATCTATCTATATCTATCATCTATCATCTATCTATCATTTATCTGTCTATCATCTATCTGTCTATCATCTATCTATATCTATCATCTATCATCTATCTATCTATGTCTTCTATCTATCATCTATCATCTATCTATCTATCTATCTATCTATCTATCTATCTATCTATCTATCTATCTGTCATCTATCTATAATTTTCTTTCCCTTGCAGTAGCCTCCCTCTCAGAGTATGTGAGTGGCCTGGAACCTTTCCCCACAGCATCCCAGTAACTAGCCACGGTGGCTGTTATAGCCATTCATTCAATCTCTGATCCGTGGGACCAAGACATGGAAGGATATTGTTAAAATTTAAATGTAAATATTACTTAGGAGAGCTGACACATGAAGCCTGTTAATGCTTTAGCACCACCACTCCCTGCTCCAACAAAAAGCTGGTCAGATGATTCGTTTCAATCTTGAGGGCATGGGATATAAGGCCCTTTAGTTCTGACTGATGCCCAGGGGACAACTAGGGTAGCATTCAGTCTGGAAGCAGGGAAGGGAAGGGAATTGCCTTAGGAAGAGGATGCGGAACATCCAGGGCATTCTACTATTCTGCCACAACCCTCGAGAAATCTGGAGCCACTGTGCATGGGGCAAAATTAAACATGGGCCTTGACCAGTATTTTGGTTAATAGAATTTGTTGACTTTGTTTATCTTCCTATGGCCTGTCTGTGGGAGGAAACAGAGGGATGCTAGGAGCTGAAACACAGACTTTGTATTTGGATTTCCTTGGAGTCATGCCGAGGCTGAGAAAACACTTCTACTTTCATATGCATTTCTTTATTGCTGATGGATGTAAAAGACCTTTCATTTTCCTCCTGAGTTATGCGGTCTTGACTTTCTTTGGTTTAACAAGTTTAAGGTTAAAAGAAGAAGAACAACAAAATAAAAAGTAATCAACAGGAAGACTAGATATTGTTGAAACATAAGCAAGAGGTAATCTCCAAAGGTCATTTCAGTCCTCTACTTTTATGTAGATGCACTATTTATTAATAAGCACATATAGCATCTTAGTGATTTTTTAGGATATGACAATCCTAAGGGGACATCCTCCCCTTACAATCAGTTTCAAAAGGTAACATTCTGTAATCCTATGACCATTCCTTAAGGCAACTTGAACCTTTCAATTTATAAAAATCTCATTTACTACTATTATAAATCAAGAAATAGTCAGGCAGTCAACATAAATTTGTTCTACTCCTACTATACGCCAAGCACTGTGCTTGTCACTTAGTGATACATTTTTTTTTTCTCTTGAGAAAAGGAAATGAGCTGTTATTCTTGATCTTTGACTCTCAAGCCCCAAATACTTGTTGCTGTTACGTCTATTGCCCATCCCACCTCTAACACACAGGCAATACCCAGATGCACTTAATACTATTCAATAAATCAAAAGCATTGATAAAATGTACCACGTTATTTTTATATTTTTTCATTAATACTATTTCTAGCCCCTTAATCATGTTCACACTATTTTAAACTCTTGAAAATTGATGCAAATGCACTTCTTTTAGATAAATAATAAACAATTCTCATTCTATTTACAGTTAAAATCTCACTTTATTACAACTCAAATACACAGCATTTTTTGAAAAAGCAGACCTTTGAAAGTCCAAAATAATTTCGCCTATGAATTTTAATTCTTAGAGTATTGAATTCATGAGATAAGGAGACTAGAGACAGAGTCAGTAGTTTTCTTATATAAGTGTCCTTATATAAAATTATCTTTTCCTCATTCATCCACAGATAATTATTGAATTTCTACTGTATATTACCGTGTGATTACTGTCCTAGGCACTAGAAATATAAAGACAAATATAAAATAGCTTCTTTCCGCTAAGTACTGAGTATAGTGTGTAGTATTAACTGGAGTGCTAGAAGGAGAAGCTAGAAGCCAGGTTATCAGATAAGAAATGGAGTATTGACTGTAAAGAAAGGAGTGGATCTGAAAGATATCAGGAACAAGAAACTAATAGGACTTGGTGATTGGTAAAATGTAGGTGGTAGATAAAAGGCGGACTTTGTTCATTCATCAAAAAATATTATTGTTTGAGAGTCATAAAGAAATAAGAAACAACAAGCAAAAACAAGGGAAGAAAAAACCAGAAGGCTATGAGAAAAAAACGAAGAGCTGTCTACTTTAAATTGGGAAGAGACCTCATTGAGGAGATGACATTTAACTCAAGATCTGAAATTTGGAAGAAGCCAGTTCTGTTTGAAACCAGAAATGTTGGCAGGGGCCAAGGAAGTAGCAGTGAGCAGTGGAAAAAGGAAGTTAAAAATACCATCTATGACCATGTGACCAATTTTGGAAATGAGGACTGTAATAGTTATGAGTATTTCTTCCTTATTTTGATATGACTGTATCTATGTATACTGTCGTTACATTGTATACCAATGTTTTCCTTCCACTCTCTCATTCCTCTGCCATCTAATATAACATGTGTTAATGGTAGTTAACTTTACATCTTATATTTTAAGTTACAGAATATCAAAGAGGGAGCATGACTCAGCTGGAATAGGAATGAACATCATCCAAAGGTAGGTAAATGAACTTTGCATCTTATTTGGGGGAGAGAGCCAGCATGTTTTTGGCTGTACAAGGGATGGCTGCATCATTGGGTGGAAGTGTAATTTTGCTATTGTCTTTATTTGGAAGTTAAGTATGATTAAAGGGTGCCAAGTTGGCAAGGGGTGAAGCTAGCTAGGTTAGAAGTATAATTCCTAGAATTCTCTTCCCTGCATAGTTACAGGGTGAAGTTTGCATGAGATTTAGAAGGTGGAAATGAAGGAACAGCCATTTTTGTACTCGAAAGGTTGGAGTACAAGGCCAGGCACTGTGGCAACTCACAGTCATTGTTGCTGCTCTGCTGGCTTACCATGTTGCTATGGGCCGACACCCAAACCCACAGCTCATCTAGCTCCTTCTCCAAGCTCTGGGCCAGGCATTTGTGCAGTTCTGTGTTAAAGGGATCTGATTTCTCCTGCAAGTCACCAGTGTCCTCAAAGTTGGTGGTGTCCAGAGATAGATGTGGTTCCAGCTTATCTTCATGGGTCCAGTGTTCAAGAGAAGTGATATTATTGAGAATAGGCAAAGAAGATTCAATATATAAGATAGTAGGAGTCCTTGAAGAAGAAAACCAATACAGAAAACAGAAGAAATGCTAAAAACTATAATTAAAAAAACTCTTCTGAAACCACATATTGAAAAGCATAGTACGTACTTGGAATACTGACCTTGAATGACCAATACCAAGACATATTATAGTAAAATTACTGAACTTAGAAAAAAGAGAAAGAATTCAATAGGCATCTTGGCAAAAATATTATCACTAGACTCTTTGAGACTAACAGTGTATTAGTTTCCTATTTCCTGTTGGCTTCAAACAACAGAAATTTATTCTCTTACAGCTCTGGAGTCCTGAAGTCTAAAATGAGTCTTATAGGGCTAAAATCAAGATGTCAGCAGGGCTGTCTCCTTCTGGAGGCTCTCAGGGAGAATCCATTTCTTTTCCTTTTCCAGCTTGTAGAGGCTGTTCTCATTCCTTGGTTAATAGTCTAACATCATCTCACATTTTCTCCCCTGCTTCAATCATCATATTGCCTTCTTTCCTTTTCTATAGTCAAATCTGCCTCTGCCTCCCTCTCATAAGGATACTTGTGAGTACATTTAGGGCCCATCTGGATAATCCAAGATCAGCTCCCTATCTCAAGATCTTTAACTGAATCACATCTGCAAATTCCCTTTCACCATATAAGCTAACATTTACAGGTTCCAGATGTTAGGACATGGATGTCTTTGGGGGAGGGGGCATTATGCAGCCTACCACAAACACTTTAAGCCAGAAAAAAAATGGAAAACATATTTAAAATACTCAAGGGAAAAAAACATGAGCCAAAGATTTTATATCCAGGGAAACGGACATTCAAGTATAATGGGCATAGATAAATTGTATTCAACTTTCAAGGATTCAGGAAATACTGTTTCCATGAGCCCTTCCTGAAGAATCTATTAGAAAATGAGCTCCAGACAACTAAAATAACTAGAGAGACATTGACCTAAGGACTTGTGGTGATCACGAAACATCTAGTTTTTAAAAAAATAAAGCTTAAAAGGAAGAGATTATAGTATATCGTGGCTACAATTCTCTGACAACTTTGGTATGTTATAACTTTAAAATGGGTAGGGAAGAAAGGTGAAGCTATGTTAAAAATATATTTTAAACTGTTCTTAGTAATTGTTTGATGGCAGTTATATTATTCTGAAACTGTGTAGTGTATAATGTGGAATAAAGTAAATGTCTAATCATCATTCAAGTCTCAGCTCAAAGAAAACTCCTCTGTAAGGCCTTCTTTAATTCAGAGGAAGAAAAAAAAATCTTTCCTGTCTTTGAATTCCCATTATACATAATTTTTATGATATGTTATTTTTTATTTTTCATTATAGTGATCCGATGCAGGCTGTTTCTCAAGCACCGTGATGAGGAGTTCCTGTACTGGGCACAGTGCTAAGCATATAAAGTTGGCCAGGAAAATTATTTTATGAATAAATAAATAATTTATCTTGAAGAAACTTAGCAGGTACAGAGACAAAACGTTGATATTGTTGATAAAATTCTTATACTGGTTCCACATTTCTTTTTTCCCAAAGAGATGCAATATCTGAAGGATAGAGTATCTTCATTAATAATGTCTCCTCATTAAATAGTGAAATGTTCCCTTCATAAGTCTGGGTTCTGTCTCCTGGTGAATTTTTTTTTTCCCCCAGATTGGTAGAATGGAAATAGCTCTGCAAGGACCCATAATTTTACTCTTTTCTGAAGGTAGGTAGCTTCTATGGATATTTGTTAGACAAGCCTCATAAACCATAATTAGCTGCCCACAAACGAAGCAATTACACCAATATAACTACCTGCCCACAGCTTCCTTATACAAAGAACAAGGTACCTTGTACAGGATATAAGGAATATGTAGCATCATTGTGCATCTGTAGCCCAGCTGTGTGCTTACAAGTGGAAGACACTTGTAAGAGGAGGCAGCCAGCTGGTCTTAGACCAGAAAGAAAGCATGACTTTTTTTTTGATTTAGCAGACTGTCCTGTTAATTTAGTGTCGGTTGAAAACATAACTCACATACTGTTTACCAGGAGTCTTGGTGGAAGAGGAATAAATCTAGCTAAGGCGCCTGGGGGAAAAAAACAGTATCCCAAGCTGTCTTGACGTGCACAGTTGGGTCTAGATCCACATTCCATAAGAAGGTCTGGTCTGAACTAATTGTTTTCCCCATAAGGTTAAATAAGACAGGAACCTCTCTCAAATTACAATGTCATGCTCTTTATAAGACTTTTGCCAGAAATTCTCAAGTGGCTAAGTGGCAGCACAACGCACACTATGATTTCCTAAATAAAAGCTTCCTTCTCAGGGGGGTGAGATGGCCCTTGGAAGCATCAAGAAAGGGAATGAGGGGGCTGGCCCAGTGGTATAGTGGTTAAATTTGCACACTCTGCTTCGGTGGCCTGGGGTTCGCAGGTTCGGATCCTGGGCTCGGACGTATGCACAACTAATCAAGCCATGCTGTGGCAATGTCCCATATAAAGTAGAGGAAGATGGGCACGGATGTTAGTGCAGGGCCAGTCTTCCTCAGCAAAAGGAGGAGGATTGGCAACGGATGTTAGCTCAGGGCAAATCTTCCTCACAAAATGAAAATAAAACAAGAAAAGGAATGAGGAAACGCGAGCGAAGGGAAAGCAAAAGTAAAGCAGGCATGGAGAAGACAAGAAATCAAGGAAGGGACCATGTAAGTGTTCTTCAAGAACGGAGATTTACACTAGAGGTTTATTAAACTTGAGGGTATATAAAATTCAATTCAGTTTATTTGAAGAAGTATTTGTTCAATTTCTTTCAGCAGGTGCCTGACACTGTGCTAAGTGTTCTGAGGAATCTGAGGGAAGTAGAAAAGCAGCAAGTTGGGAGTTTACCGTCACTTCAGCTGTGTTCTTTGGCTAATTGTTTAACTGCAGGTCCCCTACTCGTGGCTCGCCCTGCTCTGCTGTCCTATCTCGTTGGATTGTGGTGAGGAGTAAATGAAGCACTGAGCACTGTCCACAGTTCATGACGTTTTCAAGATGTTTAATAATCTTTAGTTACTACCTGTAGAAACCACAGTCCCTGCCCTACAGGATCTTATTTCACAGAAACCAAAGACATAAGAGCCTCTAAAAAAATTAAAGAAAGATAAAAATTTACGGGTTTTCAAGAAAGGTGGATAAGGTAAATGGAATATCTTGCATTATTTTCAAATGGTGAAGACTTTATGATCTGTATGAAGTGGTAGGCCTGCGGCTTTTTATTACTGAAAATTCTACAGGCTTAAGAAACTTTTTAAAAAAGGCAGATGCCATTTTATAGATGAGAAAACTGTTTCCTATAGCAGAGACTACTAGCTAATCGACAAAACTGTTTCCTCTTGTTTCTGGGACCCCCAGCCTCCTTTGCATTAGAGGTGGCCGTGTGACTGAGTTCTAACCGTCGGAATGTGAGACCTAGCCCCTCCCACTGGCAGTCCTCTGTGCCCTTTCCTTGTCTGCTTGCTGGATATCGACCTCCAGCGCAGCTTTGAAGCCGTCTTCAGCCTGGGTTTGTAACTGACTGCATGGAGTGGGGCCTCTTCTCCATCTTGTCACCAATTAGAAACACCTATTTGGTCTACATAAGCAAGAAATTTCCAATATTTTAATTTTCTTTTACAGTAGCCAGGATTGGTCAACTAAAACACTTGGAGAGAATAAGAAATTCACTGTATATAGAACCACTCACAGAGCCGTGTTTCAAATCTCAGAGCATCAAGGAATCAGACCATACATCTACCTTTATCAGTTTTTACACCTGCTGCCTGTTTAGACACAGCTTAAAACTGTGTTAGTCTGGTTCCTATGTGTGCTGAGGTTGATGTGTGTCAGTGGGGAGTAATCATGTTTATATTTGTATTAAACATACAACTGGTCAAATGTAACCTTTAAATCACTCTTCCGTAACTGGATGACATTTACTTCTTTATACTTTCTAATGCCATTGTAAAGATTAAGTCAAGCAATACGGCGGTACTACAAACACTATTCTTCAGAGGTCTAAATATTTAATAAAACGATTAAAATAAAGCCTTGTGTGCAAACAGCAGTGGAGTCTTCAAATGCTTTATTTTCCAAGGGCCTTTCCTACTTTAACATCATAGAATAACGGCTGTGATGACAGCAACTAATTTTCATGGAGCTTATAGTGTGCCAGGCATTGTGTCAGGCATCTGGGGTATAACTCGATTCCCCACTACCCCTAAGGGATCTGAGACTCCACATCACTCTACTCAGAAGAGATTTAAAATGACTTAGTGGAGTTTTTACAAACATAAGGGTCTCTAGATTCCATGCAGCAGAGATAAAGGAGATAAATGAAAACTCTGCTACTGACTTGTCTGGTAACTTATTGCATGTGCTTTATTTGCAAGTCAACAGTCAAGGTGTCCTTTGAAACCTAGCTGGTCTGCTGTGCTAGAATGAGCAGTATACTCTTGGGTTCCAGAATAAAGTTTGCCACACACCTCACAACCCCGGGCCTTATGTCTGTAATGTCTCCTCCTAATTCTTATTGTCAAGAAGTGCTAAATGTATTGAGTGGGTAAATCTGTCAGTATAATCTCTAAAACTCCTGAATCAACATTCTACTAGAGGAGCAGCCATATCCAAGGGAAAAAGGCACCACCAGCAGTGCTCCCATCATCGTGATTCTACAGACAGGGGTATAGTATAGTGGCTAGGGACAGACTCTGGAGCCAGACGACCCACTTACATCCTGGTTTCACCATTCATTAGTTCTGTGACCTTGGGCAAGATACTAAACCACTCCATGCCTCAGTTTGTTCGTCAATAATATAGGGATGAGGATAACAGTATTTACTTCACAGAATCGTTAAGTGGATTAAGTTACTTCATGCATGTAAAGAATTTAGCATTTAGAAGAGTGCCTGGCATATAATAAATACTAATTATGTATTAGCTATTATTGTTATGGTTTTAGGGTAAGTCACGGCACTGAGGAAAATATGAGGGCAGTGAAGCCTCATATTGCTGTTGCCTTTCCTCATCTATGTGTATATAAAGAGCAAGGTCATAGGTAACTGACAAGCATGGGTATTTTGATTCTATGTGGGTGATGGCTTTTAAACACTCTGATTCTTAAGTTGGATAGTGGATAAAAGTTGGTAAAAGTGTTAGTTTTGTTATTATGTTCCATAATGTACATATACATATGTATTATTTTGCATGCATCAAATATGTCATCAAAAACAATAGGATTTGTGACGTCCTATTTATGAATTTATATAAAATTATATAAATGGATGTGCATATGTAACAAAAATAAGTTTTTAACATTTAAAAAATTGGAGGACAAGCAGTCTGATTATCCCAGGTGTAGAGTGACATCCAAAGAGCTGAGTTAGATAGACAATGTTGGCTTGCTTTGCCCAGAAGAATGGGGCTCAGTGGGGATGAGGCAGGTCAGATATAATGGTAAATGGGTGAGATTTGTCTTTGATGCCAGCAGGATCCTTCTCTTTACTCATTTACACTCCTGGTTTCCTCTTGGTCTCAACTTCTATCCTTATCAAATCACACTTTTTGGCCACCATCACCTATCGTCTAATTTTTTATGTTCTCCTAACAGGTTCTCTTGCGACCAATCATGTCCTCTCCAATATTGTCTCTCCCCTGCATCCAAGAAGTTTTTTTGAAAATGCAAATTTGACCATGTCACTTCTTGGCTTG
Organism: Tapirus indicus; assembly: GCA_031878705.1. NCBI lineage: Eukaryota > Metazoa > Chordata > Mammalia > Perissodactyla > Tapiridae > Tapirus > Tapirus indicus. Next base: position 85,875,787 of record CM062922.1, read on the forward strand.
AAACCCTTGGATGACTCTCCAGTGCCCTAAGGATAAAGTTAACATGATGTGGCACAGCAAAGACTAGTAGTTGCTTTTAATATCTTTTTCTCCTTCTTCCTTATTAACAGAACCCTGCCTTAGATAGGGAGAGCAATTGTGCTCAGCTAAGAAACTATATTTCCCAGCACCCTTTGCATATAGGAATGGTTGTATGACTAAGTTCTGACCAATAAGATATAAGCCAAAGTTTCAAGTGTGGCATCTAGTGTAAAGTTCTGAGAAAAGGGAACTGACTCAGGGGCACTGTAACCTGTTGCTCCTTTTCTATCCTTCCATCTCCCTGACTGGAAGAAATAGTGGCTCAAGCTGAAGTGGCCATCTTGAGACCTTGACATGGTCTTATGGAGAAAAATCTTGCACTAAAGATAGCTGAAAGCAAGAATGAGCTGAGATCTTGAATGGTTTCTCTATCATGGAGATAGTTTGGATGGCCTGCTCCTGGATTTGTTTTATATGAGAGAAAAATAATCTTATATTTTATTTCAACCATTGTTTTGGTGACTTCCATTTCTCACAGCCATACACAATTTTTAAATGATATCCATGGCTTTAAGGCCTGGTGTCTGCCTATGTGTCCAGCCTCATCTTCTACCATGCCTAGCCACTTTTGCCCTCAATCCTCAAAGACCTACATCTCAAGCAGAGCAAATTACTTTCAGTTCCCTGAAGTTGTTGCTGTATTCTCTCTGCCTGAAATTTTTCTTCCCTCTCTTTGACTAGTTTAATGTTCACTCTTCTTTCTAATCTTAATTATCACTTACTTCGGGAAGACTGCCTTTTCATTTCAAGTCTGGATAGTTATCCTTCCTATGTACTCTCATTGAATCCTATACTTTCCATCTTGTCTGATATCAATTGTAATTGATAGCTTGCTTATCTGCTTCCTTCTCTAGGTCTTATGTTCAGTGAGAGCAAGAGCTGTGTCATGTCTACAGTTTTATCTCTAACATCTTGCAGGAATCTGGGCACCTTAGAACCAGTTAGTAAATGTGTGGTGACTAGTGAGTGGATGAATGGGTGAATAAATTCATATCAAAGTGAAAATTATGGATTTACCTTAATGAGATCCTTCTAACAGGGCTATTTTGCCTGTAGAAAGAGGTCAGAGTGTAGCTTCTGTGAAAGACATGGGTGGTCCTTTTGGTTCTCCTGATATTTCGTGACACAGCCTTCTGTTCCACAGAAGCAAGAGAAGTTGGCAGAGTTCCACTTTTGTCTATGATTGGCCTTTATCAGTATGTACTCCCCACTCTTCCTCCTCCTCCTCCCTTCCCACACACCATGGCTTAAGGGAAAATTCAATCAAGGATGAGGATTTCTTCAGAGAAGACATCATCTCTAATTTAAACCAAACAGAGCCAGAAGAGTCATTCTGTCTCTTCGGAGGTTGAGTAATGGGTTTGGAGGACTGCGCTGCTGTGTGCCAGATGCTGCACTGATAACATCAACTCTTTGCGTAAGTTTGACATTTTTTTCCAGTTTTTATTGTTACTCACACTTTCATAGTCTTTATTCCCTTTCTAAAGAAATAATAGTTTGCTGAAAGTTCACTTGTCTTGGGATCTGTGTCTGTGGAGAAACGAAGCCTGGCTGGAAATATTTGTTGGCCAAGAGTGAATTACACTGCTTATAATTTACTTGGATGATTTTGTGACTCTAAGATAAACCAACATAAAACTGTTGGTTAAAATAGAGGACCTACCTGAGATTTCCAATAATTCTTATGATTTGGCCAAGGAATGAAATGTCCACCCTCAAAGAGTGACCAAATAAAGTAGCTGAGATTTATGAGTTTGGAAAAATCAGTTATTTCTCTGCCTTTATGTTCTGTCACTGAATAAAGGCATACTTTCTAAACTTTCTACTTTTAAGGTACACAGATAGAATTCTGAAATTCTAAAAAGGAGGTTTGAGACTGAGGACAGGAGAAGCTACATTTCTGAGATTTATATATCAATTTTGTTTGTGTTTGTTTAAAAATTACTAAAGATATACAATATATAAATTTTTTTTGTCAACAATCACCTACTCCTACCTCCTTGGTGAATGTGGAAATAGACTGAAATACAATAAAATTCATGCTGTATCTGGATTCTTTTTCAGAACTGTAGCAAATTTGGTCAAAGTCAGTCAAATCTTTTAAAAGTTGTTGTGGAACAAATAGGTAGATACTCTTGAAATGCCAAGTTGAAAAAGAGGCTTTACTTTTAAAAAAAAATTAGAAATAACTAATACACTAATACACGAATCCCACACCCACTAATGGAAACTTGGCCAGCAGAAAAGAGAGGTGACGTTGAGGAGAGATGGAGGCAGAGTGAGTGGGGAAATTATAGGTTTAAGTGTCTCAGAGGCTGTCACCATCCCCTTTCCTGCATGGCAGACATCACTAGTTGATTTAGACATTCTCTTCCACTATACCTGATTTAGCGTCATGATTCTTGTTAACCCAGTGTTCTAGGTAGATGCTAAAACTGATTGCCATTAGTAAGATAAAAAAGAGCTCATTGTAACTAAAGTATTAAAGATGTAAGTATTGGAGATACTTAAAATTTAGTGAAAATCTAACCAAGGAGTTGGGCTTAAATCAGGGGTTCCAATCACCATAGTTGAGTGATTAATTGAATTAGGATGTGAGTCCTCTGGAATAGTTGTTCCAGTGGTGACAGAGAAAGTGGAGGGAGCTTTTGAACCTGTGCAGGAAAGCTGAGCATCCTGTGACCTACTCGTATAGAATAAAGTGCAAAGATTCCATCGGCTTCATTTATGGCTTTGTGACTTTGCACAAGTCACTAAACGTCTCTGAATTGCTCAGTCCTCATTTGTAAAACTTCATAACGAAGTTGTGAGAATTAAATGAGATAAAAGAGTTTTGTAAATTATAAAGTGTTATGAAAACCTAGGAACCAGGCACTATTGATTTGTAATACATAGTAGTCAGATAGACCTAGATAGTTACTACACTGGTGGATATAAAATTTTGAGAATATTGGAAAGCTAAAAATCATTGGAGCCAATCAACAGAGTAATCAAGCCTCCAAAATTATGAACCAAATTACAAGCAGGGGAAAATAATGGTGGAAGTAGAAGTGAGTGGGGGGCCTCCAAGCCTAGAGTCCACAGATACAGAGTTTGGGAGGGAACCCTGGAGCCTTCATCAGAGTGATGAACTGAGTTACTACATTTGGAGTAATTAGGCCATTGTGCTAACCAGTGGGCAGTGGTAGTACTGCGTGTGAGTGCTGGAGGCAGAGAGGTAAGTCTAAGGTCCAGCTGCATGCCCTGCTTTCCTCCCACAATGACTAGAGGCAGGTGAGAGTCAACCAGAATAGGCAGGCCCAAAATCAGGTTCCCCAATACAGAGATGAGCAAACACTTTAGAAAAACCCACACCATGAAAAAGAGGCACCAAACCCATTAAACAGAAATATTCCCTCTGGTTAAGAAACAGTGTTAGGAGAAACTCACATGAGGAAGAAGGGACTGGTTTCCAAAGGAGGGGTCATTTGATGCTAATCCAAACCTAGCTGTTTTCGAGGGCTTGCCTAGCTCCCAGCAGCTCTTCAGGAGCCACCGACCTACAGTCTATGTCACGAGTCACACAGCTTACATATGACATGTCCTCATTACTCACACTTTGGTATTGCAGAAACTTTCTTCAGAGAATTGTGAAAAAGAGCTTGGAAGCCAGCAGTGCTTCTGGGATTGACACTGGAGTGGGCAGACACAGAGATATGGATGTGGCAAGCAAGCGCTGAGTCGGATACACTCTGTGGGCAGGCTTCTGATAAGCCACTAGGTAGGGGTTGGATGCATGCCGAGAAAGTGGCAAAACTTTGATCACATGACTTTGGATTGTTTTTCAGAAGCTTACGACCCAGTGCTGTCCTGACTTCGAAATGTGACGATTACACAAATATTGGCTGAACACTTATCATGTACCAAGCATGAGAGGGATGTGTATAAATGTCTGTGAGAAATAAGCCCCGATGGAGTTCTCTTCACTCCACTCCAGCTGCCTTTACAGTCAAGACAATAGTTAAATAACAACACAATGAAAGACACCACAAGCGCAGATGAGTGGGACAGACATGGACTGCTATTGTATTGGAAAAAGAAGCCGTTGTGAGCTGGAGCTCCCTGAGAAACCTTTATGGATGTGGGGAGCTATAGCCGAATGTTAAGATTTCTGATTGAGTAGCAGAAAACATGAAAATGTTAGGCAGCTCTCTGTGCAACTTGCAATCTTTGTGGATCCTAACAGGCCAAAGCTCCTATTGCCGAGAGGAGCTAAAAACCTAGACATTCCTCCAGGCTTTGGGAAAAAGGCAAGAAACACTCCACAGTGCAATGAACACAAGAAACCAGAATAAAGGGCATACTAAGTACTTACCTGCCATGAGTTAAGAACATCTGTCCAGCATCTTTGAATAGACTTTATGCTTTGATTCTTCCCCTATTTTGATTCCCACCTTTGTTGAGTAGAATGGTGCTGGCATGTAATCCAGACTCCACCAATCAGACATGAAACTTTGGAGGGAGTTATGTGAGGAAGAAGGCTGTGTACAGTGGCTTGGTTCTGGGGTCAATAGTGGAAATGTTGTTCTGTGGTGAGGTTCTGGGAGGATCTTTTGGAGACTCAGATATAAGTTTATTTCTCCAGCCCCTTGAGTTACCTAACATCCCATAATAAATTCCTCTTCTGCCTAAACTAGCCAGAGCAGGTTCCCTTTTTGGTAACTAAGAGGTCTAGCTGACATTCTATTGGCTCTAGACACCCTTTGTAGCTCTAGGCTTTAGAAATGCCCTTCATCCCTCGCTGGTTATTGAGTGGATCGCATGAAGTCTAAGCAGTAGAGTGACCATGTATAGCTCATGATATAAGCAGAGTACAAGTTCATTGTCTCCCTTCATCCCTTTCATGTTTATTCAGAGGAGATAATCTTTCCCTACTCCTGGATGAAAACTCTGGTGGATCCCAACCCACGGCTTTTCTATTCAGGAGGTATTGTCACATTAAGTAATGAACACAGTCTGAAGTCAGCAATTAGAATATCCAGGAGAAGATATTAAACAGATATCAAAATGTAATTTAATGGCTTATCTCCTCCTACCCCTGCATCAGCCTGTTTCAGCCTGGAAGCTTCTAGTTGGTAAGTGGGACATGGTTGGCTGCTTCTCTATCTCCCTGTCTTCCCATCCTTCCCCCAGAACTTGCTGGTCAGGGAGTGTAAAAAGGATAGAAAAAGCATCAATTGAACTGACCAAATAATGTCACTTTAAACACGGCAGATGTTTAGAGCAGAATTTCTCATGAAGCACTTTGGAAGTCATGATCAGGCCTCTCAGACTTTAGTTTCCTTGTTTCTGAGCAAATACTTCTCTAATCTAGATGGTTATCTGTGCCTCTTATAGTTTCTGGTCAACCAGCATTCATCTCCAGCTTTTTGCTGCTGGGGTTCTGCTTCCTCTTTAGGTGGCCACATAGGATAAGCACCCAAGATGACCTCTCACACCTGGTTCCCATCAACATCCCTTGCCTTGAAAAATGCTAGGCACATCAGCCAATCTCAATATAACAGCACTTGTTCTGTCCTTGCCACCAGAGCAGTTAGCTCATGTTTTGAGTTGAGATTCTCTGGAATCTCATTAGACATTAGACCTCAAACACCTATGACCTATAGTGGTCACATATTAAGCTCTTTCAGTAGCCTGGTGGGAGCTCACACCCCTCCTATGCATGAGATGAAGGGGCAGGCATCTCTTTCTGACATCTTGTTATAGAAATAAAGAACAGGTATGTGTTTTGTTAAAAATAAAATGCTTTGAAAATTCAATAAACTGAATTCAGCAAACATATATGCAGTGGGTAGTGAGTTCGGCACTGGGGATGCAGAAATGAATAAAACATCGTGCTTGCTCCCTGCATAGCAGATTTATAATTGCAAACAGGTAATTGCAGAATGGGATGTGTCAGGTAGAAATGGTAGTATATGTAAATCACTCTGCTGGAATGATTTGATCGGAGGAGTAGATACTTAAAGAATGAGTAATGATATCTTTAAGAGAAAATAAAACACATTAGCTCAATGGAAAATGCCTAGATGAATGAGATTGACAGGAAAATACAGGAAATTTTGAAACCGTGAGATAAAATTATGCTAGGAATTTGGCTCACTGAAGGGGGAGTTTCCCTTCATTTAGCTGCACAGCAGTTTTAGATTGTGATGTCTTGTCTTGAGGATACACCTCCAGTGACATCTGGGAGGCTTGTGGCTTCAGACACCTGCACACTTTGTTTGGCTTCAGGTATCTACATATGTTGTTTGACTGACAACATCAGTGACTGTCAACAAGGCTTTTGCATCTTTAAAAGTCTGTCAGAGAAAATAAAAGCCAAGCACTAGGAATTTCTTAATGGGTAGAATTCTTTTCCTTGGATCAGGGTCTCAGGATTCTGGGGTCAGTAAGCAGGAGACTTAAAAGTGATATTAACCCTAGAGAGGCCAGAGGCTTCACTATAAACCCCTATGGGAGAGTGAATGTGGAAGGAGAGGCCAGAGGGAGGATAGTGGGAAACCCTGTGAAGAAATAATGCTGTGTTCAATTTACATAGGTCTTTGAAATAATCAAAAGGCATACTTTTTATTTCGTTTTCTTCACACAACTTGCCTGCAAGATAGGTAGAAATCAGGATTACCTTTTAAAAAAAATAATGGAGCTTAATGAGTCACCAGTAAAGCTCATGCCTACTGGCCCCAAGTTCAGAGCATCTTCAAGAGAGCTTAAAATAAATGACACTATGTGCATGAATTACCAAGAATTATACATGCAAATTCACTCCTCTCCTTTTTATCCCCTCCACCTGGAGTCATGTAATTTCAATATAAAAATTTCAAAGCAAAACTCAACAAATGGAATAAAGAGAGTAATATTATATTGGTTAAAAGCATAATTAGCATTGAAGATAAATATACTGAACCTTTAGGCATGGATTAATACATAAACAAAATACATAAGAGAAAAATGATTAGAAATTCAGAATAAATGGACAGAAATAGAGTGAGCAATTTCAGACACCATAAGCAGGCTACAATACATAAAGCATAAAAAAAACCCCAAGTCTTAGTTTTCTCATCTTTAAGCTGGGGTTGATATTTGTTAACTTTTAAGAGTGTTGTGAGAATATGCAAGGCACCAAGCACAACAGATGCCATCAGTGTATGCTCAATTCTTGATAGCTTAAGAAAGGTAGAAATCTGAGCCAGCCCTCATGGTCTAGTGGTTAAAGTTTGGCACTCTCACTGCTCTGGTGGCCCAGGTTCACTTCCTGGTGACGGAACCATACCACCTGTCTGCCAGTTGCCATGCTGTGGCAGTGGCTCACATAGAAGAAATAGAAAGACTTACAACTCGGATATACAACCATGCACTGGAGCTTTGGGGAGGAGGAAAAAAAAAAGAGGAAGATTGGCAACAGATGTTAGCTCAGGGTGAATTTTTCCCTGCAAAAAAAGAAAGAAAGATAGAAGAGGTAGCAGTACATGGAAGTATGTTCCCTAAAAACATATAATTCACTTTCTTTCAAACAGCTATAAAACATGCACAAAAGTTAGACATAAAAGAAAATGCAGATAAATTAACAATGGAAAAAACTCTCCAGGTTATGTTCTCTGGTCACAGTGCAATAAAACGAGAAATAGTTATCAGTAACACTTTATTGTTTTTACTATTATTGATATAAGAATTCAAATAACTAACAAAAACCACATGGAAAATGTTTAAAACTCTCTAATATAACCACTAAAATGAGACACAAGCCAACTAGTTAATAACAGACTTTGAAGAAAATAACAAAAGTTAGAACTCCTCATAACACAGAAAACCATTGGGATGAAGTCACAGAAACACTCAGAGGTTAATTCATAGTCTTCACTGCTTTTACTGTTAAAAATAATGAGAAAATAAACAAATATAACATTTAACTTGTTTATGTAGGAGTAGAAAACACATTAAAAGTCCTAAGGCAATTAGCAGATATGAAATAAAACAAAAGTTGAAAAAATAAATTGTTAAACAAAAAATCTTAAAGTGGAACTAACAAACTCAAGAGCTATAACAACACTTATAAGACTGCAGGTTTTATCAAGGAAGAAAACAAAGGAAATGAAAAGAATAAAAAACACCATAGAAGAGATGATTAGCAGGAGTCCCTGAACCAAGAGAGAGGAAACCTGTCAGAGGGCATGGTGGCAGAGTCTCAGCATTGCAGGGCAGATGACACAGGGACTCAGACGGCAATGGCCAAAGCAGAACCCTGGCCTTCTTGCTGATCAGGGACTCTGCTCAGGCAGGCACCCACAATAGGGGGCTCCACCCAAGACAGAGACAGAGAGGGAGTGGCAGCTGTCCCTCAGAGTGACCCCAATAAATTCAGGAGTGATGATTTTCTGTATCTTTTCCATTTATTCCCTGTAGATTTGATGGTCTGGGTCATGGGAGGGCCACACTCTCCTTCTCAGCGTTAGGAGTGAGGAGAGTGAGACTTAACATCGGGAACAGGTGCCATTTAATGCGGGGAGAGGCAGGGGCTCTCCTCACTCTGGGGCCCAGGACTCACTGCTGTAGCTGCCGTTTAGAAGTTAGGAAGCTCCACGAGGTGGGTGACCAAACAGAAGAATGATGCATCCAGCAGCCCAAATGCCTTGAATGCCTGTGAAGCCACAACCCAGGTGCCTGTCAGGGGCTGGGTCACTGAGTCTGGTTGCAGCCACTGCCTTGAAAAACATCTCAGGGCCGTACTTGCCAGACAGAACTGCAGCAGGAAGACAGCGTCATTCCTTCTGCCTTCTAAGTCTCACAGGAGAGCACTGGCAGAACCTAAATCACATCCAGGACCTCAGCTGAGAAAGAGCCTGGGAAATGTGGTCTGCAGCATTCCAGATTAACAACCAAACCAAACCCTAGAAGGGAGCTGGAAATTGATGCCACGCGCTGATAATCATATTCAGCACAATGTGTCTAGATGTGGATTTCCTTTCATTTACCTTGTTTGGGGCTTCCTGAATCTGAGAGTAGATATCTTTTATCAATTCTGGAAAGTTCTCAGCCATTATGCATTCAACTGCTGCCTGCCTTCTCTGGGCCCCACTTTCTCTTGGTTTTTGGCTTCTGAAGATTATCATTCCTTTCTTTGTATTAACTTTCTAAAAAAAAAAAAAAGAAAGAAAAACAGCTTTTTGGAGGAGAGTAATTTACCCAAAATGTTAGGTTGTTTTCAGCCTTTCAGTCTGACGCTGCTGAGTAACAGAAGTAATAAAAATGGTCTTGAGGTGAAGTCTAATGTGGGTTTGATTGTGTGCTTAATTTCCCCCTCAGGCAGTGGGATTTTACTAAAGAAAAAAAGCCTGGAGCCTAGGGACTGTGGGGTTTACATGGCTGTCTTTATGGTTTTCATAGAGGCCTAAGGCTGCTCCACACTTGCTGGCTGTGGTTAACTATCAGGTCCAGCAAGAATGCCTTTGGACAGTCTTCTTCTAAAGCAAAATTTCTTAGACAAACTGATCTATGACACATATCAAGCGTATTGCTTGTTAAGGAGGAAAGTAGCAAGTGGATAATGGATGCCAGTTCTCAATGACAGGAGAGAAAAGAAAGGCTGTGTTCAGCAGCTTCTAACCCTATCAGCGGTATGCAACAGTGGCATGGACCATTCAGAGCCCTCTCCCTAGAGTTGCTAGGCATGAACCATTAATCAGAAATAACAAGTAATATTTCTGAGAAGGAAGCAATGAACAAACTGATCTGCAGCACTTAGACAATGCCAAGAAGCAAGATTTTATTTATTTATTTATTTTTTGGTGAGGAAGATTGGCCCTGAGCTAACATCTGTTGACAATCTTCCTCTTTTTGCTTGAGGAAGATTGTACCTGAGTTAACATCTGTGCCAATCTCCCTCTATTTTGTATGTGGGACGCCACCACAGCATGGCTTGAGGAGTGGTATGTATGTCCACGCCCAGGATCTGAACCTGCGAACCCTGGGCTGCTGAAGCGGAGCACACAAACTTAACCACTAGGCCACCAGGCTCACCCCTCCAATAAACAAGATTTTATTCCTCAAGAGGCCAAATTAGGAAAGAGGAGCAAGACAATTTCTAATACAAGTCACTTGTTGGGATTCAGAACACATTACTCCAAAACACAGTGCCTTGGCATATTGAATATTTTGAGCTGAAGGAATTTGAGAACTGGCAGTTGCAGGAAGGGCTCTCTGACCTCTCCCTTCTCCCTTGAAGTAGCCCTACCTATATTTGAAGGACAGGAGCATTCTTATCTCCAAAGACAGAGGGACACTGAGAGGAATCAGAATGAATAGGCCTTGCTAAGTTTCCCCCAGTTTAATACCCTTAGCTCACATCCTTTAGTCCTATCATGTTTTTCCATGACTTTCCACTCTTCATCAAACCTAGTATAGAAACACTCAGGGTTAACTATTTCTTCTGGTTCTCATTTTCTTATAAAGGCTTCAGTGTCACATAAAACTTATATTAAATAAATTTGTATGCTTTTCTCCTGTTAATCTGCCTTTGTCCATTTAATTTTCAGACCAAGTCAGGGGCCCTAAGAAGGTTGAGGAAGATTTATTCCTTCCCTACACTGAAGCACAGATACTCCTGCAGCAGTTCCCAAATATGTAATTAAATTTTTTTCCCCCTTACTCAATGGCCATAATGACTCCAAGGAAGGAAATGAAGGCTGCTGCCTATTTCCTGAATCCCTCACATGCATTCACTCAGAGCTAGCAGAGGGTGGAGAGAGTGTGGTGAAAAAGCCTCCTTGGGATCCGAACTGACGAATATTCTCTCCTTTTACCCTGGGTCAGGAATAAGTATGTTCCACTAGATTCTGACCATCCAGTCAAAAGAGACAAGGAATCCTGGCTGTAGATCTGGCTAAAGTCTAAAGCTGGGGCCCAGGTCATTGCTGCTCTGGGCCTGAATCTTGCGTGAGGCACAGATGTGCAAAAGGGAGACATTGTAGCTCACAGGCAGTAAAATATAGCTGTACGGACTCAATTCTCTCCAAGCCTTCTCTTCCACATTACAGTGTGCTTATTAAAATATACTCTTATCCTGCCACTGCTCTGTTTAAAATTCTTTGACGACTCCTTTCTTTACTTTCAAAGTAAAACCCAAATATGTTATAGAAGACCATTCATGATCTTAGCCACTGGTTACTTCCCCACTCCAGCCATTCAAAACATTTGGGTTTTCCATGAACATATCTCATTGTACCAAATCTCTGGTCCGAGCAGACTATTCCCTGGGTGTCCCAAGCTGAATCAATGAATTCTTTGCCCAAGGACTTTTGGACTTGAGAAGAAAGAGAGAGAGAGAAAGCCAGTAAGACCATCTCTGGTGGTAGAAGTTGCAAGAGGTCAAACTCAAGAGTTATTGGCGACCATGTTTTACCCAAATGTGGAGAAAATCACTCAGCAGTGAGAGAGGATGAGGCCCATATGCAGGGAAATGGGAAAGAGACTGAAAAAGTCTTGAAAGCATTGAGTCCCCAGTTCTAACTAAGTTTTATTAATTGTTGACCTGGATAACACCTCCTTATCCTTAAGAGTTGTGTGTGAGATATTACGCAGAAATAAGCAAATGAGTTTCTGATCTCCAGCAAGACTGCCATAAAGAGCACACTGTACAGAACACTCCCTTTAGTTTAGTCTGCTTGGAATAGCATATGACCGTGAAGGACCAAAAACATCCAGTTATTTCTAGCTTTGTCCTCGACTCAAGGAGAGTGCCCAAAGTTGTTTTTGTTTAAATGTTTTTCAGGCTTTTGTTTACTTTCTTAAAAAATTTTTGTTTTGAGGCTAATTCTTCTCAGCAATTAAGACAGGATCCTAAGCTTTATGAAAATATCTGATAACTGGAATTTGAAAAAGGTAGTATGTTTGGAGTGTTCAATGGAAAAGATACGTGCTATTAAATATTTCTTTCTCCTTCTGCAAACTGCTCCTTAGGTACAAATCTAGGCTAGCAATGTTTGGAATGCAAGAAAGAATCTAAGGAATTAAGTTAGAGCACATTGATTATCTGCAAAACAATCCTCTTAGGCTTCAAGATTGAGCAAGATTCTGCTGTTTGAAGTTGAGGTGTGGAAACTTATGCCCAAGAAAATTCCCTTTTGTTGTTAGCACAAGTCTATACCTGGGAAGCTGCTTGCGAAAAGGTGCAGTGGGGTGTGCCCATGATGATTCTTTCCTTTTCATTCATAAGAACCTGGCTCAGCCCTCCCCACTCTGGGGAGGCAGTGACTGAGCAGTCTGTACAATGCCAGCAAACAGAGCTAGAAAGCCCATGACGTAGCTCTACAGACTGTAGCTGAGAAGGGTACCACCAGGGCAGTAACATCAAAGCTACAGAGAGGAGCTGGTGAAGGTAATAGGGGCACTGGATCAGTGTAGTGGGATGTTTATAGGGGGTTTTAAACCTGGAGTTCCCTCAGCCTATAGGTGCACCAAAGATTAAGGAGAACATGCTGAGTTGTCCTTTCCAGCCTTCCTTTATTTAAAAAAAAAATCCTTCTCAGGCTTTACATAACAAAGAGCTCAGAAAAATGGAAGGGGGCACACTATTGGTACCTGCAAAGCCTCCTTTAGTTAGGCACTAGTCAGAGTTCCACTTGCATAATTTGCACCATTTCAAGGAGAATCATTATTCCAAGTCTTCAGATGCTAGTTCACCTTGGCACTGAACCCCAGACTCAGTTTACTCCAAGGCTCTCAGTCTTTCCGGGAGCAGGAACCAAACTGGATCTCCTTATATTATATGGGTATTAGGGAGACAGGACCACATCAGACCACTAAAGAATCTGACAGTTGGGGGAATTAAAGGCAGGTTGACGAGGATTTGAGGGTGGAACTGGGTTCTCTGAATCAGAAGGGAGGGAGCCTTCTATCACTTCGAAGCCCAAGGTTCCCTCCTTTTCTTGGCTAATCCAGCAAGTAGCTGCAGCTCTTTAGGATTATGCTAAGTGAAGGAAGCAGATGGTTGGTTTCACTTTTAAAAGTAATAACAATTGAGAGAAACTGGCAGAGATAAGATCCGTCCAGGGCTTCCACTTCTCCGTGATGCAACTGGGGCTGCGAGGGGGCAGCTGTGATGTAAATAGTCTGGGCCAGCCCAGGAAGAATCTCTGATGGGTGGAACAGTCAGAGGGGATTTTCTTTTGGTTAGGAGAAAAATTGGCAACCCTGCCCAGTGGGAGGAGCAAACAGCTCAGACTTTTGTTTTCTTGAATCTGCCCACTGAGTGGAGACACAGCTGCAGGGGATGAAATCCCTGTTCCTGATCTCTCTGCTCCTCTGATTCTAAGGAGTAGATTTTTTTTTTCTTTGTGGAAGGGTCTTGCTTTTGGCCACCTTAAGCAAAGAATAAAATAGCTTCTTCTCTTCAGGAAAGGAAATTGATTCTCCAGATCTGTGCCAGCACCTTTATTTCACACATCATATTTGTGACGCACCTGTAAAATCAGGAAGCCACAGTTCACAAGATGCTCATAGTTACAGAAAGTAGAAGGCAGCCCAGACTAAATAATGCCAGCCCTTAAAATGTACGTGCAGGAGTTGAACAGACTTCCTCAGGAGGTTACTCTGCCCCTCTGCGTCAAAACAGAACTGCTGACTTCGGCGAAAAGGGTTTGTGCTGTGCAAGATCATTTCCAGGAGTGATGACAGAGTTATGACAGGCCCTCATAATATCATTTACTTAATTTATAAGTTACACCCCGCCTTCTCCTCCCCATAAAAAAAAAGATCCGTGGTGGCCTATTACAAAAACGAAGTGAGCGATCATGTGATCACTGTAGGAATGGAAGACCTGAGACACATAGAGGGGAGTGTTTCGTTAGTAAATAGGCCAAAGTGGAAATTAGTATTACTAGCATGAATTACACATTCAAGTAGCCAAAAGAAAGTAGTCAAAGAAAGAAAGAAGGAAGGAAAGAGGAAAGGGAGGAACTAGCACACTGAATATCTAGCATGATGCTGTCATTGTGCTAGGCACTTTTCACAGTTTATTTCCTCCAGTCCTTAGAACAACCCTGGGAGTGAGACACTATTTTCTCCATTTACAAATGAAGACAGAGAGATTAAACACATCAGCCCAGGGTTGCAGGACTAGTAGCTGGGACTAGGATGCAGCTTTTTCTTTCTACGCCCAGTGAGGACCCAGGAAGACAGTGAGGCCCAGTGCTTAAGAGTGCTTTCTAAGAATCAGATGCTTGGGTTCAAGTCCTGGCTCCACCAAGTACTATCTGTATGCATTCAGGCACGTTCTTTAACTTCTTGATGCCCATCTCTGAAATGGGGAAATAGAGGGTTACGAGATAATCTATATAAAGCAAATACACTAGTATCTGGAACATGGTGAATGCTCAAAAGGTATTAACAAAAACTATTATTATACAGAAACTGGTAGGAGTAGGTGGGTAGCGACTGTGTTTTGTTTAGTTTGTAATTTTTTCCTCCTAGATTTCTGTCTTAGTCCATTCAGGCTGCTATACCAGAATGTCATAGAGTGGGTGGCTTATAAACAACAGAAATTTATTTCCTACAGTTCTGGAGCCTGAAAAGTTTAAGATCAAGGCACTACCAGATTCTATTTCTAGTGAGAGCTTCCCGGTTCACAGATAGCCGTCTTCTCGCTGTGTCCTCACGTGGCGGAAGGGGCAAGGGAACTCTCTGGAGTCTCTTTAATAAAGGCACCAGTCCCATTTACGAGGGCTCCATTCTCACGACCTAATCATCTCCCAGAGGCCCTACTTCCTAATACCACCACACTGGGGGTTAGGATTTCAACATTTGAATTTTGAGGGGACACAGTCTATAATAATATCTTTCAAAAATAATATTGAAACAGTGTCTGTCTTACATTCGCCTACCATAATTATCCCTACATTTATGGCTGCATACTCTTCATCATCTCTTACTGGTAAGTATTGTTAGTAATACTCTTCTACAGAGAGAAGAGAAAGATAATTCAATCTTTCATGTCACGTAGCAGATCAAAATTTGTTTTTTTGTTTTACATTTTGTCTAGATATTTTTTAAAAAATTAGACTACTTGTTAGACTAGTTTTAGGTTCACAGCAAAATTGAGAGGAAAGTATAGCGATCTCCCATATCCTCCTGCTCCCACATATGCGTAGCCTCCCCCGTTACCAACACCCCCCACCAGAGTGGTACATTTGTTACGACCGATGAACCTTGAACCTTGACAATCATAATCACCCAAAGAACCTAGTATACATTAGGGTTCAATCGTGGTGGTGTACATTTTATGGACGAATGTATAATGACATATATCCATTGTTATAGTATCATACTGTGTAGTTTTACTGCTCTAAAATCCTCGGTGATCTGCCTATTAATCCCTCCCTCCCCACTAACTCCTGGCAGCCATTGATCTGTTTACTGTCTCTATAGTGTGACTTTTCCAAAATGTTATGTAGTTGGACTCATACAGTAAGTAGACTTTTCAGACTGGCTTCTTTCACTTAGTAATATGTATTCAAAGTTCATCCATGCTTTTCATGGCTTGATAGCTCATTTCTTTTTAGTGATGAATAGTATTCCATTGTCTGGATGTATCACAGCCTATTTATCCATTCTCCTACTGAAGGACATCTTGGATGCATCTAAGTTTTGGCAATTATGAATAAAGCTGCCATAAACACGCATGTGTAGGTTTTTGTGTGGATATAAATTTTCATCTCTGGTGGGTAAATACCCAGGAGTGCAATTACTGGATTATATGGTAATTTAAGAGTATGTTTAATTTTGTAAGAAACTGCCAAACTGTCTTCCAAAGTGACTGCACCATTTTGCATTCCCACCAGCAAGGAATGAGAGTTCCTGTTGCTCCACATCCTCACCAGCATTTGATGTTGTCAGTGTCCTGGATCTTGGTCATTCTAATAGTGTGTAGTGGTACCTCATTTTGTTTTAATTTACATTTCCCCGATATAATGTGGAGCATCTTTTTAAATGCTTATTTGCCATATCTATGTCTTCTTTGGTGAGGTGTCTGTTAAGGTCTTTGGTGCATTTTTTAAATTGGGTTGTTTGTTTTCTTATTGTTGAGTTTTAAAAGTTCTTTGTATAGTTTGGATAATAGTCCTTTATCAGATATGTCTTTTGCAAACATTTTATCCCAGTCTGTGACTTGTCTTTTCATTTTCTTGACAGTATCTTTCATAGAATAGAAATTTTTAATTTAAATGAAGTCCACTTTATCAACTCTTTCTTTCATGGATCATGCCCTTGGTGTGATATCTAAAAAGTCATCACCAAACCAAAGGTCATCCAGATTTTCTCCTATGTTATCTTCTAGGAGTTTTATAGTTTTGCCTTTTACATATAGGTCTGTGGTCCATTTCAAGTTAATTTTTGTGAAGGATGTAATGTCCATGTTTAGACTCATTTTCTTTTTTTATATGTAGATGCCCAGTTGTTCCAGCACCAAGTGTTGAAAAGACTACCTTTGCCCCATTATATTGCTTTTGCCCCTTTGTCAAAGATCAGTTGACTATATTTGTGGGTCTATCTCTGGGTTCTCTATTTTGTTCCACTCATCTATTTGTCTATTCTTTCATCAATACAAAATTTCTTATGAGTAACAGCTGGAAAGATTTTCTTTCATCTTCACCACTCATTATTAAATGCCACAGCTGTAATTTCTTGCCCAAAGATAAAGCCTCAGAGATCCAGTCCTGAGATCTAGAAGGACATGTTTCCTGGATGGCTGATGGTTGCTGCCTCAGCAGCTGGTCTGAATTGGCCAGGCTATTCAGCTCCCAGTTCTTTTCCCTACTGGGCCAGTCTTCAGAGTGTGAGGAGGCCATGAAGCTTGAGTCACAGTTGCCCTCAAAGCAACATCTCATTCAGATTCTTCTCCTTGGGGTCAAAGATAGGGTCCAGATGCCTGATGAGGGTCCCCAGGGGCAGGTTGTTCCTGGGGGCCAGGTGCATGTGTAGGTAATACTAGCAGCCCATGAGCCACATGCCAGCCTTTCCTTGGCTGCACCCTTCCCTGGTGACAAGTTAGCAGTGACAAGTGGATATGCCTACCTGGAGCCTGTGGACTATCATACTTACCTCCTTCCAAAGCTTACCTGCTTGGGCCTTTTCCTTGGGTCCATCCTCCAGAGGGTAAACTGCATTTGTGGTGTGCACATCCCTAGGCCTCAGAGTGGTCAAGGGGCAGCAGTTTGCGTCAAGGATAGGAAGCGGTGGAAGGGTGATGAGGGCTGTGGATAGCTTGGATGTGTAAGTTAATGTGTCGACACACATGCATGTGAGATACCTCAATGTGTAGGAAGGAGCCATGGGCTGGAAGAGCAGAGGTGGAGTATGGGACAGGGTCAGGCTCTTGGCACCATCATTTTCCATACCAACATTGAGGAGGCCAAGAATTCTGAATTTGTACCTGGCCCTGAAGATCATTATGAAGGCATATTTGTCAAAGAGAGAGGACAGCATGTATTTTATTTAACAGGTTGATGCTTGATTTTAACTTCTACATAGCTAGATGTATGGGTGAGGACCTCCCTTTGTTCTCTTGCTCATAGCACCACAAATATGAGGGTGGACCTATTGGTGAGTGATAGATCTGAGACCACAATTCAGTATTCTGGGCTACTGTGCCAAAGATCTTTCAACTCTTATAATGAGCTTGGTTCACTCTGACTAAAAACAACTGCTTCTCTTAGATTTCCTCTGGTTTTACCCTGCTGGCCAAGTGTGAAATCTGAGGCTGAATGAGAGAAAGTATGCTCACCCTAACTTAAGTTAAAGCACAGTTTGTTTTGGGCACTCAATCTCCCCTGACTCTTCTCTTTTCAGGTACCAGTAGCTTATGCTGCGGCCCACGAGCTCACCCTCTTTCTCTCTCTAAAATTCACCCAAGGGATGCCCTAAGGGTAGGTCCAAGGGCCAGCCACAGGATTGCTATTTGTAGGGATACAGATGGAGCTTGGATAGGCAGGCTGGAATGCCCATACATGTGTTCATGGTTCATCACATTATGGAACACAGCCAGAGGTGGACTGTGGGCTGGGGGTCTAGGGACCAGCTCTCTGATGCTGCCACATTTAAGCACAGAACTCTGAGCAGAGTCTGCAAATTCTAAATTTGAACTTGGTCTTCCAAACTATTATAATCCATGTAAGATAATAAAACATATTTAATTTAACAACTTCTTAGTTTGACTTAGAACTTTCAAATATTTAGAATGTGGTATGTGGACCTCTATTTATTTTTTCACACCTGGGACTGAGAATGTTAGGAGTAGACCTGCTTAGGAGGATTTTTTCCCCCGAAAGGATATGCTTCTCTTCTGTCTGGATGAAGACCTGGTGAAGTTTCTATGATAAAATTCACTGCCTGAGGTGGATAGAGAACCTGACCACTGGCTGATCTTTACTTTCTTGCTCTTTTAATGCAAGGGGGTCTTACATAGCTTTTCAAGTTGAGCCTCAACTTGTATCTGACCTTCTATGTTTTCTTAGGTCCTTCCTGAAGTATTTCCCTATCCTGGAAAATTTGTTGAGAATTAGCTGAGAAGGATAAAGTCCTCTGCACTCCACCCCCTCTTTTTTCACTCCAACCTTAAAAACACATGCACACACATGTACATAGCTACACAAGATTCCTGTAAAAACTGGAACCCCCGTTCTCATCGCCAAGGTCTCCTGGCGCTTCCTTCCTCCTCTTACTGCTCTAGGGCATTTTCCACTCAAAACCATTGACTCAAAAGAAGAAAGAAAACCCTTAAAAAAAAAGGGAAGGGTTCTTGTCAGAACATGGAAAACAAAATTCTAAAAATAACTTGTATTCCCCTACAGACATGATGCAAGCATTATCAAGTTGAGGAAACTGCTGACACCGATAGTAAGATTTCTGGCCTTTTGCTCTTCTCCTTCTTTCCCATCAATGATTTCTCAAGTCTGGGTTCTTGGCAGTGACTCTTGAACGCAACCTTGTAAGCAAACACCCACTAATGACTACAAGAAAATCTTAGAGCTATGGTCCCTTTTAAACTTGCAATTATATTTTTATAGAGATATATATTGATTGGGGGCTTATTTTCTGTAAGTAGCTGTTTAAATTTTCTGGTATGATGAAGGGGATTGAAGGAGATAGAGATGGGATAATGCAATCAGGAACAAATCAAAATTTAGGAGCTGACCAAATGATGTTGATAAAATTGGGCACAACTAGATAGGTTTTAGGAGGCTCAAGACATTAAGATAGTTCATCAGTCCTTTCATTCATTCAACTAATATTTCTATTTTCCTCTTCCTACTCTAACAAAAAGGGTTAAAGCAGCTACATTGTATTTATTGTGTTTATTCACAAGGATTGTGTACACTATTCTAGAAAATATAAGATTGTGACACAGCTATTCAGAAGCTCAAAAGTATTGGGGAAGGAAAACATGTGTCTGAGAAAGCTAAAACTGTGTGAGACTTTATCAGGTATTGTACCTTCAGTTTTTCCTCATTTCTCCAAACCACATTGTATGTTATAACGAGAGTAATCTTTCTAAATGAAAATCTCATCACATAAATCTGCTTAAAACCCTTTAGCGGTTCTCTATTATTTACTGGAAAAAGTTGAAGTGCCTTAGCATTGTGTATAGGCGTTTGTGATCTTGTCCCACTCTACCTTTTTGGACCCATCTGCTGTCACCACCCCTCCTTCCTGTGTATAGAATGGGAGCTTCCAGAGAGCCATGACGATGTCTTACTCATCTTAACTTCCCAGTGTCATAGTGTAGTCTTCAAGAACACTTTATTTTTAATTAATACAGCCTTTCCCACCTATCAATCTCTTTTCTAAATTGTTTTATTGTAAAATTTAACACATACAGAAAATTTCATAAAACAAATGGATAGCCTAATGAGATATTGTAAAAAGAACACTCATGTAATTACCACCTAATTAAAAAACTAGAATGTTGCAGGTTCCTCAGAAGTCCTCTGCATGTCCTTTCCTCATCATATCCTCTTTCCTCCCTGCCAAAGGTAATCACTCACACCACCTGTTTGCCTGTTCTCAACTCAAGCCATAATCCCCCACTCCACTTCACATCTGTGATCTTTTTCCTGCCCTTATACAGCCTTCTGAAGGCTTTCTCTCTCTCTCTCTGATCTTTAAAGCACTTATTTTCTTTAGCATTCATTTGGCATCTAGTCACCCATAGCATCTCAAACAAAATATTATCTGTTTTTATAAATTTACATTTATGATATTCTTCTTGTATTATTTTTATTATTTTACCTTCACTGTAGGTATCTTTATCTGTTCAAATAGATTTTTTATGTGTATACTCTATACTGCTATTGTCTGTTTTACTTTTATAATTAAAATCTCATTATAGATGCTCAGTGAATATTTATTGAATGAATAATTAGTGATTGAGTTAATAACAGACATATCAAAGCATGTAAGAGGCAGAGATTTACTCAACCAAAGAAAAATAGTGCAATATAGTCTACACAAACAGAGAAAGCAAGAGAGAAGCAAAATGTTCTGATATAATGCATATTAATATTCAAGAGTTTCACACACTGAAAATCACTATTTCCCTCTCCTCTATTATTCA
The DNA here is from genome assembly GCA_031878705.1 of Tapirus indicus. Classification (NCBI taxonomy): domain Eukaryota; kingdom Metazoa; phylum Chordata; class Mammalia; order Perissodactyla; family Tapiridae; genus Tapirus; species Tapirus indicus. The sequence goes on from CM062922.1 coordinate 85,896,506, forward strand.
CTTCCTCAAGCCAGAGCAGGTGTCAGGAAATCCAGATATGCTTCTAATATAATCTTCATACAGTTTTAAGCCACTGGGTTTTCAGTAAAGAGACATTTAGGATCAAGCAGTACATGTCCCTCTTTAGCATTTTACTTGAGAGGAACCATGGCCAGAATAGGGGCCAGATTATGAGGTGGATGACATGGATACTCCAGGAAGAATTCCCCATTGTCAGGGAAATTGGAAGAGATGACACTGAAAATCCTTTCCTATTTTATGATAGCGTGGGTAAGTGAAAGCCATTGGCAATCTAAATATAACGATTAAGTCTGTAGTTTTACTTAGAAATTAAGTTGGCATTGAAAGCTCAGGTGTAGGAAATGAGGTTGTAATTCAAATATCTGCCAGATTCCACCCAGTAAACACAGTTAAGGCTTTTAGTCAACCCATATCCATCCTTTCAACACTTGGATGGAATGATAAATGTTAAACATATAAACTTGAATTATTCTCCCTTGGTTTTCACGTACTGTTCAATGACCCCACACACCACACACACACTTTTCTTTCATAATTTGACTTGTTCTTTGAGATTCAAAATTTAAAAATGTATCCCTCTATATGAAATCTACCTTGACCCCTCATGAAAGTCAGAGCTTTGTCTATTCTGCTCCCACAACACTGTTTTTCTTGAAGTATTCAACAGATTGTATTTTGAAGATGTATTTATCTGCCTCACAAAATTATAAGCTCCTCAAATTTAAAGGTTGGGTTTTATTTAGTTCAAGACCTATCATAGGTGCTTAACAATTTAAGGGAATAAAAAGTACAAGTAGTAAAATTTGAGGCACAGAATTAAAAGTAATAAACACCCAGTATCAGAACGAATACCTTCTTTTTTTCCAGCTACTAGATTAAGTGCTGAGAAAAGGCAAATGGAACACAGAACAGGCATCCAGGAGCTCACAGTCCACTAGGGGAAACAGAGAAGTGAACACATGCAACATTATTGGAGGGAGGGAGTTGGAGATGCATGGGGTGCTGTGGGAGCCCAGAGAAGTAGTCTTAGACTTGGGAATAGGAGACAGATGTTCAAGTTGATTCAATAAGGATGGGTAGTCAGATGGAGAAGGGGAAAAGGTAAAGGACATTCAAGGCAGAGGAAACAGAAGGGTTGGATTCCTCTGTCTTAATGAAAACATGGTCATATGGTCTTACACAGAGATTCCCAGTGGTGAGACCAAGCACAGAAATTTGCTTATGCTAGGTGGACCTTTGCCCTAGCACTTGTGCTGGATGTACTGGAGAGGAAAAGAGAAAGGAGAGGAGAGCACAAGAGAATAGCTGGAGAGAGTAAACCCATGTTCAACTACAAGGGAGAGCAGCATATTTCTATTTGACTGGGAAAAAGAGAAGGGATGCTATTGAATCATAAATGGACTTGCACTACACTTAGATATACAAAGAAAATGGGTTTCTTTATTTTCTATTACATCTCTGATCTTCTTTACAATCCCTTCACATCCCCTTGGGAGGGGAGGCCAGAGACTTTCAACTTCCCATTTCTTGCATCACAGGCTCTTCCAGTTTGAATAGTGTATTTTGAATGACTCAGTCTCTTTTGGGTAAATGCTTTGCACATTTCCTCTCCTCATTTCTACTCCTGCCTCCTTCCCTTGCTTTTTTCCAAGGGTGAGCTCATGAAAACAGGAAAGATAAATGATTGGAACTCATGGAGCATTCTATAGAACATTATTGGTCTCCTCTGGGCTCTGTCATGGGGCAGTCACTCAGAAATCCCCCCCAGACTGGTGACCTTTCAGTGCAGTTGGTTCATCTAAACTTTTGGGGGATATGCAAGCATCTGTGACTGGAATTCACAGTCTAGGGCATTTATATGATATTTTAAATGTAGCAACTACTTCATTCAGACCCTGGATCTTAGGCAGTCTGCTGTTCCTATCAACATCTCATCATTTGGTCACATGATTGAGTACCATGCCCAGGCCTTGAGGAACAAGAAAAGATACTTTAGAACCACCTTTCTGAGCACCCTACCCCAGGATCCCCAGGCATATGAATCTGGATGTTTCCACTGGGTCCTTTCCCTTTGAGGTTCATCCTGAGTGGGAGAAATGAAAAAATGAAAGATCTCTCCATAGTACTTAGTCAGTGCTCTTTTCCTTCCCATAATCCATCAGGACAGAAGGGGCAACTGATTTATTTCTTCCTTCCTGGCATAGAATTCTCTCACATCATCTCCTCCTTCTTCCTTCTTAAAAGAAGAAGGAATATTACTTTTATATTTTGGGAAAAACTATAATTTGAAAAGAAACCCTAAAATCTGAGTTGGCCAGGCCCTTGGTAAAGGACAAGGAAACAGTAGTTTGATGTCTCTACATACTATTCTAATTACAAGAGTACAGCCATTATGAAAAGCAACATTTAAAATAGAGAAGTGTTCTGGAATGGCAGAGTGAGACAGTGAAACTGTTCTCTCACAAAAACATAGAAAATATTGGCAAAATAACTAAAATCAACCATTTCATAACTCTTAAAATTAACCAAATCTACAGAACAAACTGAAAATTGTCTATTCAAGAGAAACTACTAAACCTCTGTAAGATAGTGGCATCTATGTCATTTGAACATGGGCCATTCCCACCCCCTTTTCTTTACAGCCCAGTGGTGTGGTAGTCATGAAAAGCCAGTAGTCTCACAGCCAATGAAGGGGACTGACCACTTCTGGAACTTGATTAAAAGCCCCATCCATACAGTAAAATCAATATTTTGTCTGAATTAGCAGCTACCTGGAAAACTTCTATTTCCAGGATGCTGGGACTATAAGATGTGACCCAGAGCTTAGCTTAACAACAACAAAAAAGCCCTACCTACAGGATGTTACCTAATATAATAGTAATCTTCTGGCAACATCATAGCTGTTGGCCTAAGGCTGTGATTTCAGTTGAGGCATAAAAGAGCATGACCAAAAATTTAAAAGGAGGCCCTGGAGGTCTAGACAACTAGAACCCAGAAACTTCAAAAAGCTTTGATACATTTCTGGGGATCTAGAAGGCAGAGTATGTGTGTGTGGGACTTGACCTAGGAAAGTTGAGGGCTCCAGTCATTCCAGGCTGTATCTGGGTGACATTGAGGTCCTCCACAAGCAGGAAGTGAAACTTAAGACTGTTTTGTAAATTGCCTGAAGTTTGATGGCATGCCTTCACACACAGATGCCCTTGGCAAAGGGTGAAAGACTTATAAACAAAGAATTTAAGGAAATCTTCTGATAGACCATCGGCTGGCCACTAAATAATACTGACTCAAGGATGACATCTAGGATCCCAGCATCAAAATAAAAACAAGAACTTAAATAAAAACCTAGCAGAGAACTCAGTGGCTACATATTGCAGAATACCAGCAACAATAACAAACTTTGGACTGGAGGGTGATCTGATACCATAGTTTGTTACAATACATCATCTAAAAATATCCAGTTTCAACAAAAATTATGAGACATGAAGAAAATGAAAATATGACACATACACAGGAAAAAAAGGGAGCCAAGAGAAAATGTCCCTGAGGAGGAATGATGGTGAACTTAGGAGACAAAGACTTTAAATCAGCTATTATAAGTATGTTAAAATAACAAAATAATTAATGGAAAGAATGAAAATGATATTTTGCCAATTGGAGAATATCAATAGAGAAAGAAATAATTTTTTAAAAACTCAGTAGACATTCTGGAGTTGAAAAGTACAATAACTGAAATAAAAATGTTCACTAGAGGTGCTCAAAACCAAACTTGAGCTTGCAGAAGAAAAAAATCAGTGAATTTGAAGATAGGCCAATTGAGATTATCCAGTCCTAGAAACAGAAAAAGAAAAAGGACAAAGCAAAATGAACAGCACCTCACAGACCTGTGGATCCAATCAAGCAGAGCAACATATATAAAGTGAGAGTCTCAGAAGACAAGAAAGAAAGTGGAAGAAAGAATATTTGAAGAAATAATGGCCCCAAACTTCCCAGATTTGATGAAAAGCATTAATCTACACATGCTATAAGCTCAATGAACTGTAAGTAAGATAAATTCAGAGATCTACATAAAAACACATCATAATCAAACTTTAGAAAGCAAAAACCAAAGAGAGAATCTTGAAAGCAGCAAAAGTGAGTCATCACATACAAAGGATCCTCATCAGAAACCATGGAGGCCAGAAGGCAGTGGGATGACATACTCAAAGCACTCAAAGAAAAAGACTGTCAACCAAGAATTCTATATCCAGCAAAACTATCCTTCACAAATGAAGGAGAAATTAAGATATTCCCAGATAAACAAACTCTGAGACAATTTGTCACTAGCAGAGTTATCCAAAAGAAATACTAAAGGAAGCCCTTCAGGATGAAATAAGAGGACACTAGATGGTAACTCAAACCCATATGAAGAAATAAAGAGCACTGGAAAAAGTAAGTACATAGATATGTATAAAAGGCAGTATAAACAAATTTCTGTTCCAACTCTTTTCTTATCTTTTAAAAGACAACTACTTAAGGCAATAAGTATAAAACTGATGTACTTGGAATGTATAAACATATAATTTCTATGGAAATAATAGCACAAAGAAAGGAAGATGGAGCAGGTATATTGGAGCAAAGATTTTATATACTATTTGAATAAAGTTAGTATTAACCTGAACTAGATTGTTTTAAGTTAAAATGCTAACTTTGATCCCTATGGCAACTTCTGTTAAAATAATTTGAAAAATATAGTAACAGAAACATCAAGGGAATCAAATTGGTATAGTAGAAAATAAGTATTTAACATAAAAGAAGGCAGTAACAGAAGAATAGAGGAACAAAAAGACATAAGATGTATAAAAAACAAATAGCAAAATGGCAGACACAAATCCTACCTTATCAGAAATTACAATAAAAGTAACTGGGTTAAACACTCCAATCAAAAGGCATAGGTTGGCAGAAAATATAAGAAAACACAATCCATTTATATGTTGTCTACAAGAAACATACTTTAGGTTCAAAGACAAATAGGTTGAAAGTAAAAGGATGGAAAACAATATACAAAGCAAAGAGTAATGAAAAGAGAGCTGAGACAGCTATATAATATAAAACAAATAAGATTTTAAGACAAAAATTGTTACTAAGACAAGGATATTTTATAATGATAAAATCATCCATCCATCAGGAAGACATATTAATTATAAACATATATGCACCTAACTACAGAGTCCCAAAATAAATATTGACAGAATTAAGGGGAACAATAGAAAACTAAATAAGAGTATCGGAGGGTTCAATCCCAAAAGGTCAACAAAGAATTAGAAGACTTAAACAAAATTGTAATCAACTAGATCTAACTGACATCTAAAAAATGCTCCAGTAAACAACAGAAGAATATACATTATTCTCAAGCGCACACAAAACTTTTGTCAAGATAAATCATGTGCTAGACCATAAAACAAGCATCAGTGAATTTCAATGGCTTGAAATCATACAAATTATTTTCTTTGACATCATTGGAATTATATTAGAAATCAACAATGAAAAGAAAATTTAGAAAATTCACAAATATGTGGAAATTAGACATATTCTTAAGTAACCAATGGATCAAAAAATAAATCATGAGGGAAATTAGAAAATACATTGTGATGAATTCAAATGAAAACACAGTATACTAAAACTTATAGAGTGCAGCCAAAGTAATTCATAGAGGGAAATTTATAGTTATAAATGTCTATATTAAAAAAAGAAGAAAGACCTCAAATCAATAATCTAATCTTATACCTTAAGAAACTCAGAAAAAAGAACAAACCAAACCCAAAGAAAGCAGAATGAATGAAATAATAGAGACTAGAACAGAAACAAATGAAATAGAGAACAGAAAAACAATAGAGAAAATCAAAGAAGCCAAAAGTTGGTTTTTTGAAATGGTTAATAAAATTGACAAATCTTTAGTAATACTACTAAGAGAAAGAGAAATAAGACTCAAATTACTAGACTAATATGAGGAATGAAAGAGGGGACATCACTGGCAAACTTACAGAAGGGTTATAAGGAGATACTATGAAAAACTATATGACAACAAGTTTTATAACAGGTGAAAAGGACAAATTCCTAGGGCACAACCTACCAAAATGAACTCAAACAAAAATAGGAAACCTGGATAGACCTATACAAATAAAGAGATTGAATTAGTAATTTTAAAACTTTTTATAAATAAAAGTCCAAGTCCAATGGCTTCATTGCTGAATTCTAGCAAATATTTTTTTAAAAACAGAGTTTATGCTAATCTGTGACAAGGTACTCTAAAAAAAAATGAAGAGAATGAAACACTTCCCAATTTATTCTATATGAAAATCAGACAAAGATATCACAAGAGAAGGAAATTACAAACGAATATTCCTATGGATGTAAATGCAAAAATCTTCAACAAAGTACTAGCAAAATGAATCTAGCAATGTATAAGAAGCATACACACCATGGCCAATTTATCCTAGGAGTGCAAACTTATTTCAACATGTAAAAATCAATCAATGTAATATACCATATTAATAAAATAAAGGACAAAAACCACATGATCATCTCAATTAATGCAAAAAAGCATTTGACAAATCCAACACTCTTTCATGATAGAAACACTCAACACACTAGGAATGGAAGGAAACTTCATCAACTTGATACAGGGCAGCTACAAAAATCCCACAGCTAACTTCAAATTTAATGGTAAAAAACTGAATGCTTTCTCCCTAAAATCAGGAAAAGACTCTTCCACCAATTCTATTTGATTCTACAGTTTCTGCTGGAGACTCCAGCTAGGGAAGTTAGACAAGAAAAAGAAATTAAAGGTATCAGATTAGAAAAGAAGAAGTAAAATTATCTATACTCAAAGATTTATGGCCAAATAAAATGATAAGTGTAAAAGTACTTTGAAATGTGTAAAATATCACCCATAGGTGATTTCATGATTTTGTATATAGAAAATCCTAAGGAATATACAAAAAAGCCTATTAGAACTAATGAATGAGTTCAGCAAGGTTACAGGATATAAACTCAATATACACAAATTAATTGTATTTTTATATATTGGCAATTAATAATCCAAAAATGAAATTAAGAAAACAATTCCACTTACACTAGCACCAAAAATACTTAGGAATAAATTTAACAAAAGAAGTGCAAGACTTGTACACCAAAAACTATAAAACACTGTTGAAAGAAATTAAAGATTTAATAAATGGAAAGACATCCTATGTCCATTCACTGAAAGAGTTAATATTGTTATAATGGCAATACTCTCCATATTGATCTGCAGATTCATTGTAATCCCTATCAAAATCCCAGATTCCTTTTTGCAGAAATCAACAAGCTTATCCTAACATTTTATGAAAATGAAAGGGATACAGAATTGCCGAAAGAATCTTGGAAAAAAAGAACAAAGTTGGAAAACTCATATTTCCCTATTTCAAAACTTACTACAAAGTTACAGGAATCAAGAGCAACAATTTCTTAGATATGACACCAAAAGCACAACTGACAAAAGAAAATGGATAAATGAGATTTCATTAAAATTAAAAACTTTTGTACTCCAAAGGACGCTATCAAGAGAATGAAGACAACCCATAGACTGAAAGAAAATATTTGTAAATCATATATCTGATAAAAGATTTGTATCCAGAATATATTTTTATTGAAAAACCCCTTGCAACTCAATAATAAAAAGAAAAATAAGCCAATTATAAAAGAGCAAAGGATTGGAATAGACATTTCTTTAATAAAAATATACAAATAGCCAACAAGCACGTGAAAAGACGCTCCACATCATTAGTCATTAGGTAAATGTCAATCAAAACTACCATCACTTCACATCCGCTAGGATGATAAAATAAAAAAGACAAACAATAACAAGTGTTGGCAGGAATATGGAGAAATTAGAACCATCATACATTGCTTGCAGGAAGGTAATGCGGTGCATTCACTTTGGAAAACAATGTGGCAGTTCCCCAGTTGTTAATCATAGAGTTACCATATAACCCAGCAGTTTTATTCTTAGGTGTATACCCAAGAGAGTTGAAAACATATGTCTTCACAAAAATATGTTTATGAATGCTCATAATAGCCAAACAGTGGAAACAACTCAAAATGTTCATCAACTGATGAATGGATAAATGAAACGAATGAAATATCCAGAATAGGCAAATCCATAGTGACAGAAAGTAATTTAGTGGTAGTCAGAGGCTAGGGAGAGAGGGAGTCATTGCCACTGGGCATGGAGTTTTTGTTTGGTGGGATGAAAATGTTCTAAAATGAGATTTTGGTGATAGTTGCACAATTCTGTGAATATACTAAAAACCATTGAGCTACAAACTTTAAATGAATGAATTTTATGACATGTGAATTATGTATCAGTAAAGTTATTAAAAAAGAAAAGCAAGAGAGAGGGACCATAAAGAATGTGACAGGGGCTGGCCCAGTGGCGGAGCGGTTAAATTTTCGCGTTCCACTTTGGTGGCCTGGAGTTTTCCAGTTTGGATCCTGGGCGCAGAGCTACTCACCACTCTTCAAGCCATGCTGAGGCAGTGTCCCACATAGAAGAAACAGAAGGACCCACAACTAGGATATACAACTATGTACTGGAGGCTTTGGGGAGAAAAAAAGAAGAAAAAGAGGAAGATTGGCAGCAGATGTTAGCTCAGGGTCAATCTTTCTCAAAAAAAAGAGAATGTGACAGGTAGGGGGAGAAAGGCACGAAAATGTCAGGCTCACCATTTCAGAGAGCATGGCTCTGTTAACCAGGTGCTTTGGAAAGTCACTAACACACTAGGTGAGTGCCTTTGCTAATATTTATTTAGAAGCCCACATCTGTCCAGATTTCTATATTTCTAAGCACCAATTTTAAACTATTAAGCTAAATCATATGGCCTATGGGTGATATTTTACACATATCAAAGTATTTTTACACATATCATTTTACTGGGCCAGAAAGACAAATATTATTAATGGTCCCAGAAATTTTTAATTTCTTCTCCATCAAAATATTTTATAAGAATTATAACAAGAGGCACAAAAAATTGATTTAGGAGGCCTTTCAGCAGTATTTCCCTAAATGTGTGCCAAGGAACATCAGTTTTACTAACTGTTTTGGGGAAAAAAGAAAAAGCTCTACAGTCAAAAGCGTTTAGGAAGCTATATACAACATTCCTTTCTTGGAAGTTGCCTAGGGACGTGAGGCTATGAGCGGCTCTGAAAAGTTATTCATTCACTCAACAAATACAATTCAGTGCTCCTAAGTGTCACTCACTGTTTGAGGCCTAGGGACACAACAGAGAACAAGACAGACAAAATTCATCATCTGATGGAGCTTGCTTTCTAATGTTGCACGGAGAAATCTGTTTTAAGTGTTTTAATTAACTATTTCTCAACTTGTTTGATCATGGAGTAACTTTTTAAAGACATATCCATTAATATTCTACAGAATACACTTTGTTAAATAGGGGTCTACATTTACATATATCAACCTTCTAATGGAAATGCTAAAAGGCAGTGAAGGGGAAAAAGCAGCATATGCAAACATCCTGAAATATACACAAACAGTATTTTTAGTTTTTGGTATATCAAAAAGCAGTGGGAATTGAACCTTTATCTTTAAGGAGTAGGATGGGATGGCCTGCTTAAAAGTGAGGATGGGAAAGAAAACACAAGAGATGAGTGGTCAAAATATTTGCGAACATATTTTAGGTGACCCAGTTTTCCAGATTTTTGCAGTTATCAATAAGTTGACAAAAGCCAAACGTAATTAATCAGGGTACTATCGAGAAGCAGGGACGTATGTACTAAATTAAGATAACACCTGAGAAATCTGAGTGGAAGGAATTGTAAATCCCTCTTTTAAAATGTATTAATGTGACAATAAACTGCTAGGAATTCAGGTATCACAGTAGGTTGGGCTGGATAAAATTAAGACTAGAGCAAATTTAAAAATAAACAAATTATCTTCAAAGGCAGTATCAAAGGTCATGACTTTCCCATTATTTCCTGCTGAAAAATTCTCTTTACACTCCCATTCTTTTCTCTAATAAAGTCTCATTTCACATAAATGGAATCATACAATATGTGGCCTTTTGTGTCTGGTTTATTTCACTTAGCATAATGTTCAAATGTTCATCCATATTTTAGCATATACTAGAATTTCATTCCTTTTTAAGGCTGAATAATATTCCATTATTCATATTCTATTATACCATATTTTGTCTATCCATTCATCTGTTGATGGGCATTTGGGTTTTTTCCACTTTCTAGCTATTGTGAATAATGCTGCCATGAAAATTGGTGTATAATTTTCCATTTGAATACCTGCTTTCAATTCTTTTGGGTATATATCTAGAAGTGGAATTGCTGGATCCTATGGTAATTCTGTTTAACTTTTTGAGGGACCACAAAACTGTTTTCCACAGCCCCTACACCATTTTACATTCCCATGAGCAATGTACGAGGTTCCAATTTCTCCACATCCTCACCGATACTTTTTTTATTTTTTCCTTTGATGGTAGCTATCCTAATGGGTTTGAAGTGTTATCTCATTGTTGTTTTGATTTATATTTCCTAAATGGTCAGTGATGTTGAACAGCTTTTCACATACTTATTGGCCATTTGTGTATCTTCTTTGGAAAATATCTATTCAAGTCCTTTGACCATCTTTGGATTGGGTTGTTTATTTTTTTTGTTAGATAGTAGAAGTTCTTTATATGTGCTTGTTATTAATACCTTGTCAGATATATGCTTTGCAAATATTTTCTCCTATTCCTTGGGTTACCTTTTCACTCTGTTGATGAGCATCCTTCGATACAACAGTTTATAATTTTGATGAAGTCCAGTTTATCCATTTTTTTTCTCTTCTTGCCTGGGCTTTTGCTGTCATATCCAAGAAACCCTTTCCAAATCCAGCATCATGAAAATTTTTCCCCTATGTTTCCTTCTAAGAGTTTTATTTCTTATGTTTAGGTGTTTGATCCATTTGAGTGAATTTTTGTATATTGTATAACGTAAGCATCCAACTTCATTGTTTTGCATATGGATATCCAGTTTTCCTAGCATCATTCATTGAAAAGACTGGTCTTTCCCCATTGAATGGTCTTGGCATCCTTGCTGAAAATCAAAGACTGTATATGCAAGGGTTTATTTTTGGAACCTCTACTATGTTCCATTTGTCTATATTTCTGTCCTTATACCAGTACCACACAATTTTCATGTCTATAGTTTTGTTGACAAAAGCCAATGATTTTGATGTTTATAGTTTTGTTGCAAGTTTTGAAATGAGGAAGTGTGAGTTCTTCAACTTTGTTCTTCATTTTCAAGATTGTTTTGGCTATTCTGGGTCCCTTGAGATTCCATATGAATTTTAGAATGGGTTTTTCTATTTCTGCCCAAAACTCCATTGGAATTGTATAGGGATTGCATTGAATCTGTAGGTCACTTTGGGTAATATTGTCATCTTAACAAAATTAAGTCTTCCATTCCATAAACATGAAGTATCTTTCCATTTATTTATTTCACATATTCTTTAACTTCTTTCAGTAATGTCTTATAGTTTTCAGTGTATAAATCTTCTGCCTCTGTAATTAAATTCATTGGTAAATATTTTATTCGTTTTGATGCTTTTAATTTCCTTTTTGGATTGTTCATTGTTAGTGTATAGAAATGCAAATAAGTTTTGTGTGTTGATTTTGTATCCTGGAACTTTCCTAAATTCATTTATTAGCTCTAACAATTTTGTGTGTGTATGTGTTATCTTTAGAGTTTTCTACATATAAGATCATCTCGTCTGTGAACAGGGATAGTTTTACTTCTTCCTTTCCAATTTGAATGCCTTTGATTTCTTTTTCCTTTGCCTAATCGTCTCATTGCCTTTGATCAATACCAAACACCTCCATCATCCAAAGCCTTCCAAGGGTATTCTGGATTGTATTTCTTTTTCCACGTCCTCTTTCTTCTTCACAGGCCCTCCCTTTGTTGCCTCAGCTATAGCTGCTCAAAAATCCTCAACTTCAAAACTCTAAACTGCTTTGACGAAACAAAAAGGAGCTGCCTTATCTTCCTAGGAAGTGTTAAGACCACCTTCTGCAGCTCCAGGTTGAAACTAGGCTTGCATGTTGTGGAGTAAGTCTTAGAGGAAAGTCCCCTCCTTCAAATATTCCCTTTTATCTCACAGAGTGCCAAGTGTGATGGCATGAGCACTATATTTGGAATCAGAATATCTGGGTTCATGTCCCCATTCCATCTCTTACTAGTTTTATGTGAAGTGGAGAATTCTCTTACCTTAACTCTGAATGCTGGCATTGGTAAAAATGGGCTACTAACCATATTCGCCTCACCATATAATATTTTGAGAATGAAATATAAAGTAATGTATCTAAATACACTCTGTAAGCTCTTAAGGTACCATCCAAATGTATATTATTATTGTAAATGAAAGTCATAAAGCACTATATCCAAGTAAAATATTGTTATTTATTCTTCGACAAAATGAACCAAACTTCTGTTATGTTCTATGAGGGAGAAGAGGGGAATTTCTCAAAAGGAAACAAGAGAAGTCTCTTTCTCTGAAAGTGCTCATGCTTTAGTAGGAGCGATATGTATATAAACAATTCCAATTCAGCATGACAAATGGTAGAGCTATGGTGTGAACAACTGGTATGCGGGAATGACTGGCTCTTCCAGGAGGTGTTCGGGAAGGCTTCACAGGTTGTGCATTTGAGCTGAGTCTGGAAAAACATTGGTGGGCTCACCACGGACAGAGGAGGGGACCCGTAGAGTGCCATACAGAACACATCAATCTTAAAAATGAAGTGATGGCTGCTCCTTTGCCTGAGTTTAGGGCTCCTGAGACTCCAAGGAAGGAAGCCCTGAAGAAGCAGCAGGGAAAACAAGCTTTGAAGAGACTCATTTTCACACCCACAAGCCTTTTTGGTAATCCTTAAAGTCCTTTTTGAGCCTCTGTGCGAGTTTAAGTTTCTCCCAGGCAGTCACTTGATAAGATAAAGCCACACCTGTAGAGTGAGGCAACTCCTTTTCATTCATGAAAAAAAAAAAAAAGATAATAATAATAAAGCAATCAGACGGTCACAGGGTGGTGAAAGAACCATTTTTCACAAGATCAAGCCATAACCCCATTTGAGCTGATTTAGAACCTGCCTCTGGACCCCAGGTCATGGAACTCTCAGCTAACAACATTGTGCTGACCTGTAGCACTGCCAAAAAAGAAAAAGAAAAATATCCTCAACTGACAAACTATCTGAGTAGTTAACTAGTTCCACTGGGGTTGGAATACAGTGATCCCAGCAGCCAGAAGAGGATTCCCTTTAGAAAAAGTTCCCCAGGAACCTAATACATTGTGGAGTACTCCCAGAAAGACAAAACCAGGAACTTACCAACTTTCTTCAAGCAGAGTCCCTGACAGACCGTAGACTTCAAAAAGATGGGGCCCCTGATATTCTCTGCTGTACTCCAGCATCTAACACATAAAAGGATGACAATACATGTGTGTTGTGGTGAACTGAATGGTTCAGAGAATGCTCCTTCACCAAGAAAGCATCAAACTGGAAGTGAAATCCTGCATCTCAAAGGCAGAAAACAAAGAAAAAACTTAGGCAAAAAACAAAGTAAAAAACCATTTCTGTTAATAGAAAAATTTTAGCTCTTGCCTCTTCCTCATGCCCTTCAGAGAATTTCTGCCTTGGAAAGAGAAGATGGGAACAAGTAGGGTTGCCCTTCCTTGCTCTGTCTTCTTGTTCCACAGCATTTTCATTCCTTCTCCCAGAATAGGATACATGAGGACCTCTCCCCACACACTCTCCTGACTCTAGAGGGACTAAAATTTCACTCAGTTGATTCCCTGTCTTGTCTCAGGCCTTGGTCACCATTCCACAGATACCATCTGAGGGTTTAATAAAAAGGGGGTAGTTTTCTTTTAAGTTGTGACCATTCTCCATTCTTTTCCAGCAATAACCTTTTTCTCTCATCATATTCTGAGGAACACAGTCTCTAAAATTTTGCAGGAAAGGATTCTGGGGCCGTTATACCCAGATGCTAAGTCACAAGCACAGAGTCACACAATACAACTTTTGAGGAATTGGTTATTTTTAGAGACCCATAATATCGTTAATTGATTTATATCCTCAAGTGCTGAGTAATAAATCTGAAGGCAATACTTTATGAATCCCAAATTAATGGCAAATAATTCTCTTGGCCAAACAATGATTGGCCTTGAGGTCCTAGAGTCTGCCACCATCTGCTCAAGTGGAATCTATACCATTGGCTTGAAATCTCAAAATTCATTTTGGATGGAAAGCTTTGGCAGGTTTGGTGTTCTGGCAGGAAAAGAAGGTAGGAAATAGATAGAGCAATGTTCCACATTTGTCTGTATGTGTGGTCTGACTCTTGGGTTGTAAATGAACACCAGCCCATGAAGGAACACTCACAGCAGCATCTTCACGAGCTGATATGAACATTCCAAAGAGGCTTGTGTCATTGGCAAAGCTCTACTTCAGGAATGAATGGGCCTTCAGACTTGCAAAGCTCCTCTTGAGAAAAAAACCCAGGAAGTTAGTGGAGTGGGGCCTCCAAGTCTTTGTTCCAAAGGAAAAAACCATTTGTCTGGGCTGACTCTACTTCAGGTAAATTCTGTGCAATTGAAGTAATGCTGGACTCTGAGCCCACAAAACCTTAGGCAATAATAAGGGGGGAACCTGCCACTCACAGTCGATCTGGTCTGGTCCTGGCCAGAGGGTTGCTGGGTCTCAGTACAGGGCTTAGAGGCATGACTTCTGTTTTCTCAGCAACCCGTGCACCTTGTATTATTTAGTTCCCCTTTGCAAGCACTGAATATCAGAGAACTTGAGAGCAATGCTTAACACTTCCAGTAGAACATTTAATGTCTACGTTTATATCCACACATTTTTAAAGATTTAGGTCCCCTTGGTTAGATATCCCTCCATGCCTTATGCTCTCTCCAACCTAGGACATTGGTGCACCGTTCATGTCCTTTGAACACCTTTGCAGAAAACCTCTCCTTGCCTTCTGAATTGGGAATTTGACATTCTGCTATAGTCTTACAAATCTGCCCACCTTGGGACGTATTGTGTGCTTTTCCCTGAGTGTAGAAAAGAGATAAATTCAGATGGAGATTTATGTAAGTAAATTTAAAACACATACATATCCAAAGCAACACTATATTTTTTCAAATATATATGTATATTTATATGAGTGTAAAATTTATATAAATATGTTTATAATATATATTACATAAAATATAAATAAAAATCTATATATGTACTTTGGAAAGATACTTACACACACATGTACACACACAAGAACATATATTGGACATATTACAGGGAGTCCTTATGGGAATAAAAGGGATGGAAATGGAGATTGGAGGTGAAAAAAAGAGAAAGAAGGCTTTTCTTGGACCAGTGATGATACACCTGAGGCCCAAAATGAAACAAAAGATGGGGAAGGATTTTCTCACATGGGGAGAAGAGGTGGGAGAATCTATTAGGCAGAGAGAATGATATATAATTTATTCACTTATTAATGAACTCAACCCGTATTTACAGAGCATCTGCTATGTGTCCAACACTGTGCTAGGCACTAAGGATATGACAGCACACAAGGCTGATGCCAACCCTGGATTTGCAAGGCACTGTTCAAAGCGTATGATGTATACAATATAACCTTCACAACAATCCTCTGAGAGAGATAGGTGCTATTATTATCCTCAGCTTAGATAGTGATAAAGTTAAGGTGCATACAGGTTAAATAACTTGCTTAGGGCCACACAATCAGGAAGTGGCAGAGCCGGGGTTTGAATACCAGCAGTACGACTCTGTAGCCCACATGACCCCAAACTTATTCACTCCCAATGCTTGTTTATAAACAGACAATAATAGTATGTGAGATAAGTGCTCATGCAATTCAAATGCTTCAAGTTCTTCTCTTTCTTTTACTTTATTATTGAATGGACTGGTTCAATCTCCATCCCAGAAACTGTAGGAAGTCTGGTGCACTTCCCACAGTTAAAAAGTCTTCGCGGGTAAGGGGAAGTGGGCAAATCTATATTCTTTTGGTCAGTCAATACTGCAGCAAAATTCCCTACTCAAACCTAATTCTGGACATGACTGTCTTTTCTCTCTGTCCGTATCAATGTTGGCACGAAATATTATATGATTCCTTTTGCTCCTTGTAATCCCCCTGGCCCACTCCCCCTCCCCAGAACTATTTATGAAAATATATTTGCTGCAGAGTTTTACTAAAAGTCTGGGAGTTAATGGGAGGAGGAGTCTACAGAACAGTTCAATACAGGCATCAAATTAACCAAATGTTAGATGTTGTCATTTCAAAAGTCCATCAGCTAATTTTGCAGGTCCGGGGAATGCTTAGCTCCAGCTTGCTGCCAGATGCTCTGATCTTTTGCTCTTCCTAAATACTCTTTTTGTAGAGTAGCAATCTCTCTATTGGGTTTCCCATAAAGTGTGATTTGGCTCTCTATGTTAGCTCACTCCTCCTCAAACAGACCTAGCAATTTGGAGTGGGGAATGGATGGGCAGAGAGCATGCTTCACAGCCAAGAGATTTCAAAGCTTTTTTTGACACCGAGTCACCTCAGTTATTATGAATTGTACCACTGCCCTAGTATATGAAGCTTTCTGCCATCAATTCATTTTTAAAATAGGTGATGTTTCTCTCCACATCATGCCAGAGGAAGAGTACAAAGTTCTGTTAGAGCACAGAGGATGGGCATCTAACCTAGACTGCAGGGGTGGAGGAGGGAATGGCCAGCAGAGGTGATAACTCTACACTGAAATCCTGAGGATAAGGAAGAGTGCACCAGGTGAATGGAATGGAGGGAATCGTAAAAGTGTTCCAAGCCAAAAAGCCTAATCCAAAGCCCAGGTGTAAAAGAATATCCATTTAAGAACCCAAAGATAGTCCTGTGTTATTAGAGATTAAAGGTTGATAAACAGAATGGCAAGAGATGAGGAAAAGTGAGCAGAATCATGGCAGCCAGACTAAGGAGTCAGAATTTATCTGAAGGCAGTGAAGATCCATAAAAAGAGTTTTATGGGCGGACTATTGTGATCCAAGTTTCCTCCCTCCCTCTCTTCCTTCCTCCCTCCTTCTCTCTCGATTTTCTCCCTCTCCTTCCTTCCTTCCTTCCTCTTTCTTTCTATCTTTCAGAAAGATCATGGTGGCTGCAGTGTGGAGAATGAATTGGAGGAAAGCAACTGTGGAGGTTACTGCTAAGGTAATTTGGGAGTTAATGTGAGGCCAGAGAACAGTGGGATGGATTCAAATTACTCAAGATTTGGGTGGGGAGAGGGGAAGCAGTGGGGAATAAAAAGACATAAAGAATTGGCTGCTAGATGGATTGGAGGTGGAGAGATGAATTCCTTAGGATAGGGAATCCAAAAGGAAGGAAAGACCTGAATGGGTATCTAATGAATTCAATTTTGGACGCGCTGAGTAATAAGATTTCCAAATGAAGACTGGCCAGTAGGAAGTTGGATATGTGCATCCGGAGCTCCAGTGATATCTGTCTTGAGATATAGAATTGGGATTCTTCACCAAATAAATGGTATTGATGCCCCTGGAGTGGATAACATTACCTACTTAGAATGGCCACATGAGAAGAGAAGAGGATCATGGACCAAATGTCAATGAATACCAGTATTTTAGGGTTGGAGAAGGAGAGGAGCCCACCATAAAGACTGAAGAGGATGGAACAGAGAGATGGAAAGTAGGACAGAGAAACCAAGGTAAGAGTGTTTAGAGAAGGAGAGAGTCATCAGTTGTGTCAAAGCTCAGAGACATGTTCCAGAAAAGGTGCTCCTGTGAGTTATGTTTCCCCAATTTGATTATAAGCTTCTTGTGAATTTGTTGAGTGTGAAATTTTTGCTTAATAAATACTTCTTGATTGACATCCCACATCCCTTACCCCGCCCAAATATTGCAAGACCATGTTCTCTGATAGCACATTGTTTTCCTTAGTGAAGAAAAACTGTACATTCTCTTAATAAAAACTTTAGAAAATCTGAATTTGAGTTCTTTGTACAGATACATATGAAAGCAATTAATTTCTTAGTATGCCATCTCATTACATGGAAACTAATATATGTTTTAGGAAAGGGTAACTTTTCTCCTAACTTTCTCTTTTACTGCCTACTAGGGTCCTTTGGTGAACCTCTTATTCCCTAAGGGAATTAAACACTTAAATAATTTATTATTTATTAATAAATATAGGAAATGGGGCACTGATACGAGTTGTAAGGGTAGATCTCCTAGGTTGTATACTGCGAAGAGGGGCTGGTGTCACATAATTTGCTAGAGCTGGTACTAATACTGGTAATAATTCTTAGCTGGTAATAATCCTTAAGGATTCATGAACACTTGATTTTGTGGTACTTAGCAGTTTCTACTTGGACTTAGCAGCACTATGAGTCAGCGGACTTTAACAAGTCTTGTCCCAGTTCTGGAAATTGGGTATCCCATCAACCACTCAGAAAGGGAAAATAAGTTGGAAAAATACTTCTTGTAGTTAAAAACAGGAATAAAAAAGCTTTCACTTCCTTTAATTAGTGTGAAATTTATTTGGTCAGGCTTGTGAGTGCTTGGAAATTGTCTACTTCTTTTTTTTTTTTTTTTTTTTTTGCATAAAGCCACTTGACCTCTTGGCAAGCGCTTGACGCTGCATGACTCAGTTTCCTTATGTGCAAAATGGATAAATGTATCCTCCTTTCATCAAGCTACTTGTGAGAATTAAATGAAAATCTGTGTTGTAGCCTTCAGTAGGATCTCAAGATAAGTTAGTTTACTTTCTTTAAGATGGACCATTTTGAGTTTTATTCTCAAATACTTTGCTGAGTATAAATCTGTTCATGGTGGGATGCTGACTGGAAAGAGCAAGTGCATCTTTGTAGCCAGAGCTGAAAGACCCTTTATTTAGAGGGGGAAGAAAGCCTGTGGAGAGCCAGAAAATTGTTTACAGTCTCCTACATAATCTGAAAAATCGAACTTTCTTTGTACTTATTTGCAGCAGAACATGCTTTTAGAAACATGTTCAACATACTACTTGAAGAAGCCACTACCAGTTGATTGGAGTTAGAATGAGAGAACTAAATTAACTTGGCATCCCTATGCTGCCACTGAAAAACCTGAGCATGTCTTAATGAATTTCTCTTCTAGAATAAGACAGTAATTTATGTGATTCTTCCACACTTTCTCATCTGGTTTACACTATAATTATAGACATAATTTTCAAAATGGCTATTGGGAAAATCAAGATTGTCTCTGGCCATGGAACAAATTTTTAAAAGAAGATGTAAGAGACTCAAAGCAAGCAGGAAAATTAACCTTAAGTTATAATCTCTATTTTATTGTCAGTCTCTTGACTAGCAAGTAGCAAGTATAATTTAGTTCACCAGTGGATTATTTTTTGAAACTAAAAATAGAGGTAGTTTAGAGTAGAGGCTCCAAGCATAGGCCGAATTCAGACTATTGGCATTTGGATCCTGCTTTGCAACTAACAGTCTGACTTTGGGAGAACTACTTAATTGCTCTGTGTTTCAATTTTCTCATCTCATCAAATGAGAACTTAAATTCTCTATGCCTCAGTTTCTTCTTCTGTAAGATGTGAGCAGTAATGATATCCAACAATCAAAAAATTGTTATGAGGATTCAGTGATTTAATACTTGCAAAGCACTTAGTGCCTAGCATGCAGTAAGTTCCTTACAAGCATTTTAAAACTAACCAACTAAATAAATATAAGCCAGTTAACAATGAAGGAAGCACGAGCAGGGGAGTAAGCAGGTTGTTATAAAGGAAGAGCATAGTCTTTGGAGACAGACAGGTTGAATTTTAACTCTACCACTTGCTGACTGTGGAGGCTTGGACCAGTCAGTTTTCCCATCTGAGAAATAAGCTTAATAGTCACTTTGCAGAATTGTTGTGAGGGTTTGAGCTAACCTAGCATAGTGCCTGGAACATGGGAGGAGAGCATATTAGAAAAGTACCTATTTAGCATTGCCCTTAGCAATGAAAAGGTAGAAAAGAGATTACATGCATAGCAGGAAGGGTATGGATTAGCCAACAGGAAGATTTTTCTGGCAATAAAGCTTATAAAAGGCTGGAACAATCCACAGTCCATAGGAGAATGCATGGACTCTCCCTTTAAGGTAAACCTTAACTCCATGATAATTGGGCATCTGAATCAGTTTGGCTAGGTAGGGTATACATTCTAGAGACATATTCCACAAATTTCTCCCCTTCCTTCCTCCCTTTGTCCTTCTTTCTCTCACTCACTTCTCTTCCTTCCTTTCTTCCACACTGATTGAGTGCCTATCATGTGCCAAACCTTATTCCAGGCAATGGTGCTACATATAAGACAGAATTTAATTCCTCCCCTTCAGAGGGTCGCTATTTAGTGCCTGTGTTTTATAAATGGAGAAACTGCTGGTGCTAAACATGAACTGCAGATATTAAGAAAGTCAACTAGGCCTGTTATCCTGACACAACTCCTTATTTCTACAAAGCATTTTTTCCCTTCTCCCAGCTCTTTCAATCAATGAGCTAAGATCTTCTAAGAACCTATTGTGTGTTAGCTGTTATAAGGAGCTCTGGGAATAGAAAGTTCATGAAAATAGAGTCCTGCTCCCCAGATGCTGACAGTGTCATGGAGAGATGGACATGCATACAGACAATTGCCAGGCACCATCGATGTGCTGGAATAGAGACAAGAGCAGAAAGTTGTAGGAGTAGAGAGTAGAAAGAGTCTACATTTTCCTAGAAACATCAGGGAAGTCTTCAAGGGTGAGGAATGACTTTTATCTGGGCCTAAAGGAGGAATTGGTGTTTTCTAGATGAAGAAGGAAGAAGGTTTCCAGGCAGAGGGAAGAACTTGAAGGCCTGAGTGTGCATAAACTTCGAGGGAAACAGAGATACTCAGTGGCTTGTAGGCCTGAGGAGACTTGTGGACCAGTGGCAGGGAGGAGGCTACAAAAATGGTTGATTGTAGGGAGCTCTTCAAGAAAGAGCTCAGACTCATCTTTTAGGCATTGAGAAGCCAATAGAGATTTTTAAGAAGGTTAGTGCTTTGATCAATTTTTCAGGAATATATTGCTGGTGGAGTAGGAGAAAATGGTGGTAAATGGACCAGTGAAGAGGCTGCTGCAATAAGCTAGGAAAGATAAAACAAAGGCTTCAACTAAGGCAGTATCATTAGGGATGAAGGGGAGGAGCAGGGCTTGCAGGCTAAATGTGCAGGATTTGGAAACTGATAGGATCCAAGGGCTGAGAGAGAGAAAGAATTAAAGTAGATTTCAGGATGTCAAGATGGGTAATTTGATGGACAGTGTAGTCAGTGACCAAGTCCTGGAATACAGAAGTAGGTTAGTGAAGAATATAATACATGGTTTGAACAGGTTAAGTTTGAGGGCTATTTTTAGCTATTTCAAGTTTTCATTATTGTGAAAAATGCTGCTATGACATGGCTGTACAAATATCTGAGACCTTGCTTTCAATTCTTTTGAGTATATACCCGGAAGTGGAATTGCTGGATCATATGGTAATTCTATTTTTAATTTTTTGAGGAACTCTTGGACTCTGTTTCATAGTGGCTGTACCATTTTACATTCCCACCAGCAATGCCTAAGGACACCAATTTCTTCACATCCTCACCAAACTTATGTAATTAATTAATAATAGCTACCCTAATGAGTGTGATGTCATGTTTCATTGTGGTTTTGATTTGCACTTCCCTAAAGATTAGTGATATTAGTATCTTTTCATGTGCTTATTTCCCATCTATATATCTTCTTTAGAGAAATGTCTATTCAAGTCCTTTGCCCATTTTCGGACTGGGTTCTTTGTTTTTTCATTAAATTGTAGGAGTTCCTTACATATTCTGGAGATTAATCTCTTAGATATATAATTTGCAATTATTTTCTCCCGTTCTGTGTGTTGACTTTATGTTCTGTTGATAGTGTCCTTTGATATACAAAAGTTTTTAATTTTGATGAAGTCCAATTTGTCTATTTTTTCCTGGGCTTTTGATGTCACATCCAAGAAATCATTGTCAAATCCAACATCATGAAAATTCTTTCCTAAATTTTCTTGTAAGAGTTTTAGTTCTTATGTTAATGTTTTGATCCATTTTGAGTTAATTTGTATACATGGTGTAGGGGAAGGATCCAACTTTATTCTTTTGCTTGTGGATATCCAGTTTCCCCCACAGTATTTGTTGAAGAGACTATCATTTCCCCATTGTGCAACATTGGCACTCTTACTGAAAATCATTTGAACATGCTAGGGTTTATTTCTGGGCTCTCTATTCTATTCCATTTGTCTTTGTGTCTGTCTCTATGCTAGTACCACACTATTTTGATTACCATAGCTTGATAGTAAATTTTGAAATAGGAAGTGTCTGACTGCCAACTTTGTTCTTCTTTTTAAGACTGTTTTGGCTATTCTGGGTCCCTTGAGGTTCCATATGGATTTTAGGATGTATCTTTCCGTTTCTGCAAAAGACGTTGCTTGGATTTTGACAGAGATTATATCGAATCTATAGATCTCTTTCAGTAGTATTGACATCTAAACAATATTAAGTTTTGTAATTCATGAACATTGGATGTCTTTCCATTTATTGGTGCTGTCTTTAATTTCTTTCAGTAACATTTTGCAGTTTTCAGTGTACAAGTCTTTCATCTCCTTGGTTAAGTTTATTCCAAGTATTTCTCCTTTTTGATGCTATTATAAATGAAATTGTTTTCCTAATTTCCTTTTTAAATTGTTCATTGTCAGTGTATAGAAACACAAGAGATTTTTGTGTATTGATTTTATATTCTGCAACTTTGCCGAATTTGTTCATTAGTTCTACAGGGGCTTTTTGTGTATATATGTCTTGACAGTTTTCTACATATAGGATCATCTTGTCTGAAAACAGAAATAATTTTACTTCTTTCTTCCCAATTTGAATGTCTTTTATTTTATTGTTTTTTCCTAATTTATCTGGCTAAGACTTTCAGTACTACGTTGAACAGAAGTGGTAAAAGTGGGCATCCTTATTTTGTTCCTGATCTTAGAGGAAAAGCTTTCATTCTTTCACCATTGAGTATGATGCTAGCAGTGGGCTTTTAATTTATGGTTTTTATTATATTGAAGTAGTTCCCTTCTATTCCTAGTTTGTGGAGTGTTTTTGTCATGCAAGTGTGTTGAATTTTGTCAGCTGCTTTTTCTGTATCAGTTGAGATGATCATGTGTTTTCCCCCCTTCATTTTGTTAATATAATGTATTACATTGATTGCTTTTGATATGTTGAACCATCCATAGATTATAGCAAGAAATCCCACTTGATCATGATGTATAATTCTTTTAATGCACTGTTGAATTCTCTTTGCTAGTATTTTTGTTGAGGAATCTTGCATGAATATTCATCAGAAATATTGGTCTGTAGTTTTCTTTTCTTGTAGTATCTTGGCCTGGCTTTGATATTAGGGTAATGCTGCCCAGTTAAAGGAGTTTGAGAATGTTTCCTCTTCAATTATTTGGAAGAGTTTAAGGAGGATGGTATTAATTATTTTAAAGTTTGGTAGGATTCACCACTGAAGTCATTTGGTGTTTTTATTTATTTTTGGGAGATTTTTGATTACTGATTCAATCTCCTTACTAGTTTTAGGTCTGTTCAGATTTTCTATTTCTTCATAATTTGATTTTAGTAGGCTGTGTGTTTCTAGGAATTTGTCCGTTTCATCTAGGCTATTCAATTTATTTGTGTGCAATTGTTCATAGTACTCTCTCATAATCCTTTTTATTTTTATAAAATTGGTAGTAATGTTCCCTCTTTCATTTCTAATTTTAGTTATGTGAGTCCTCTCTTTTTTCTTAGTCCATCTAGATAAAGGTTTGCCAATTTTGTTGATTTTTTTAAATGAACTGTTAGTTTTAATGATTTTTTTCTATTTTTTATTCTTTATTTTGTTTATCTCTTCTCTAATCTTTATTATATCCTTCCCACTACTAAGGGTTGGGTTTAGTTTGTTCTTCTAGTAGTTATTAAGGTGTTCTTAAAGTGTAAATTTAGGTGGTTGATTCAGAAATCTTTCCCCTTCTTTAATTTAATCATTTACAGCTATACATTTTCCTTTAGGACTGCTTTTTCTGGATCCCAGAAAGTGTTGGCATGTTGTGTTTTCATTTCATTTTTCTCAAGATATTATCTAATTTCCCTTGTGATTTCTTCTTTGGCCCATTGTTTGAATGTGTTGTTTAACTTCTACATATTTGTGAATTTCTTCTGTGAGTTTTCTTCTGCTATTGATTTCCATTTTCATTCCACTGTGATTGAAAAAGATACTTTGTATGATTTCAATCTTTTAAAATTTATTAAGACTTGTTTTGTGGCCTAATATATGATCTATCCTATGTGCACTTGAGAAAAATGTGTACTCTGCTATTGTTGGGTGGAGTTCTGTATATGTCTGTTAGGTCCAATTGGTCTATAGTGTTGTTCAAATCCTCTATTTCCTTATTGATCTTCTGTCTGGTTGTTCTATCCATTATTGAAAGTGGGGTATTGAAGTCCTCTATTCTTATTGTTGAGCTGTCTATTTTCCCCTTTAATTCCATCAATGTTTGCTTGATATATTTAGGAGCTCTGGTATTTGGTGTATGTATGTTTATAATTGTTGGTGAATTGATCTTTTCATCATTGTATAATATTGTTCTTTTCCTATTGTAACAGTTTTTGACTTAAATTCTATTGTGTCTGATAATACTAGTAGCCACCCCTGCTCTCTTTTGGTTCCTATTTCCATGGTACATATTTTTTCATTCTTTCACTTTCAACCTATTGTGTCCTTAGATTTAAATTGAGTCTCTTGTATACAATATATAGTTGAATTTTGTTTTTATATCTATTCTGCCAATCTATATCTTTTGATTGGGGAATTTAAGTTATTAGAATTAAAATAATGACTGATAGGGGAGGATTTACTATTGCCATTGTGTTATTTTCATGTATTTATAGCTTTTTGTCCTTCATTTCCTCCCTTGGTGACTTCCTTTGTGTTTAGCTGATTTTTTTTGTAGTGACATGTTTTGGTTCCCTTCACATTTCCTTTTGTGCACATTCCATAGATTTTTTTCTATGTGGTTATCACAGAGATTACATAAAACATCCTAAATTTATAACAACCTATTTTATATTGATAACAACTTAACTTCAATCACATATAAAAACTCTACTCCTTCACAGCTTCGCCTCTCTCCACTTTACGTTATTGATGTCACAAATTATATTTATACATTATGTTACCCATTAACATAAATTTATACTTATTTTTAATGCTTTTATCTTTTAAATTCTATAAAGGAATTAAAAGTGGAGTTACAAAGCAAAATTACAATAATACAGGTTTTCATATTTGTCCAGGTATTTACCTTTACAGGACAACTTTATTTTTTCATACAGCTTCAAATTACTGTCTAGCATCCTTCTGTTTCAACTTGAAGGACTCCCTTTAGCATTTCATGTAGGGAAAGTGTAGTGGTAATGAACTCTCTCTGTTTTCCCTTATCTAGGAATGACTTAATTTCTTCCTCATTTTTAAAGAACAGTTTTGCTGGATATAGAATTCTCTGTTGACAAGTTCTTTCTTTCAGTACTTTAAATATATCATCCCACTGCCTTCAGGCATGCAAGATTTCTGCTGAGAAACCTACCAACCAATGATCTTATTTAAAATCTATTGTAAATGATTAGTCATTTTTCTCTCACAGCTTTCAATATTCTCTTTTTGTCTTCTACTTTCAATAGCTTGATTATAAGTGGGTCTCTGAGTTTATCCTACTAGGAGTTTGTTGAGCTTTTTTATTTGTGTATCAATGACTTACTCAAATTTGGGAAGTTATGAACCATTAGTTCTTTAGATAAGCTCTCTGACTCTTTTTCTCTCTTCTTCTTCTGGGACTCCCACAATGCACATATTCATCCACTTGATGGTGTCTCAATATATATCTTAGGCTCTCTACTTTTCGTCATTCTTTTTTCTTCACAGAGTACATACTTTCAAATGACCTGTCTTCATGTTCATTAACTTTTACTCCTGCTTGTTTGAATCTGTTGTTGATCCCTTCGATTGAATTTTTCAATTCAGTTATTGTATTCTTCAGCTTCAGAAATTCTGTTTGTTTCTTTTTTATAATTCCTATCTCTTTGTTGATATTCCAATTTTGTTCACTTATCATTTTCTGATTTTCTTTAGTTTTCTGTCTGTGTTTTCCTTTAGCTCTTTGAGAATATTTAAGAGAATAATTTTAAAGTAATTCTGAAGTCTGTGTTTCTTTAGAGTTGTTTTCTGGAGATTTTTTTGTTCCTTTGAATATGTTTCCTTGTTTCTTTGCATGCCTGTGATATTTTGTTGAGACTTGGACATTTGAAAAAATATCCACCTCTTGCAGTCTTTAGGGAAAGCTCCATGCAGGGGAAGACCTTCACCAATCAACCTACATGAAAGCTTAAAGTCTTCTCAGATCTTTTCTGTGCCTTCATCTTCCCCGAATCTGTGCAATGCACAGACTTTCTTCCCTATATACATTTCCCTGTTATACATAGCTGCTTTTTTTAAAGATTTTTTTTTTCCAGAGCAGTTTTAGATTTACAATAAGGTTGAAAGGGAGGCACAGGGATTTCCCATGTGCCCCCTTCCCACACACATGCATAACCTCCCTCATTATCAACATCACTTACCAGAATGACACATTTTTTATGAAGTATGAACCTACATTGACACATCATAATCACCTAAACTCCATAGTTTACCTTACCTCACTCTTGATGTTATACATTCTATGGTTTTGGACAAATGTCATTAGACATGACATATATCCATCATTGCAATATAGTCATGCACTGCATAAAAACATTTCAGTCAACAACAAACCACATATGTGATGCTGGTCCCATAAGATTAGTCCCATATAGCCTAGGTGTGTAGTAGGCTATAACATCTAGGTTTGTGTAAGTACACTCTATGCTGTTCTTACAACAACAAAATCCCCTAATGACATGTTTCTCAGAATGTATCTCCATTGTTAAGTGACGCATGACTATATATGTTATTTTCACTGCCTAAAAATTCTCTTTACTCTGTCCTTTTATTTCTCCTCTCCACTGTACCCCTGGCAACCACTGATATTTTTATTGTTCCCATAGATTTTCCTTTTCCAGGATGTCATTTAGTTGAAATCATATAGTATGTAGCTTTTTCAGATTGGCTTCTTTCACTTAGTAATATGCACTTAAGGTTTCTCCATGTCTTCTCATGGCTTGAGAGTTCATTTCTTTTTAACGCTGAATAAATTCTGTTGCCTGGATGTAGTACAGTTTATTTACCCATTCACCTACTGAAGGATATCTTGGTTGCTTCCAAGTTTTGGCAATCATGAATAAAACTACTATGAACATTTGTGTGCAGGTTTTTGTGTGAATATAAACTTCCAGCTCCTTTGGGTAAATACCCAGGAGTGCAATTGCTGGATCATATGGCAAGAGTATGTTTAATTTTGCAAGAAACTGTCAAATTGTCTTTACATGGCTGTTTTAAATGTCTTAATTTCCCTAAGAGTCTCACCCTTGCTTCTTCTTGGAGTCTTAGTCATAGTACTGTATTCCTCTACCCATAATCTTTTGTCCAGAGCCATCTGGGAGTTTGTAGTCCCCCTACATCTCTCATGCACTGAGGTGCCTGCTACTGCTTTCAGTGGCCTCCAAGGTGATATCCAAACTATGCTTCTGTTCCTGTCTGAGCTCCACATTAGGTGAGACAGAAACCAGTCCCTCAGGAGCCTCCATATAGGGCAGAACACTGCAAACAAGTTCCACTTTTTTCATTCTGTTCCCATGGAGGAACCACGGACTGGGTGCATCATGATGCGGAGAGGATGGGGCAAGAGATAACAGAAGTACTATAAAATTTCCTACCATTTTGAGTGTGGATTTTCTTTTATTGGTATTTGCTTGGTTGCTAAAGATACTTGACTGGTTTCTAGAGCTCCCACAAAGGTACTTTTGTCACTTTATTGCTGTATACTTGGTGTTTCTGAAGAGAAATAGGGGCCTGAAACTTTCTAGTCTGCCATCTTGCTGACATCACCTTCCCCAGAGACATTTTGTAATCTGAAAAGAGAACTAAGGACTGAACCCCAATGGACCCTAGCTTTAAAGGGAAATTCAGAAAGAATCCATAAAGATGCATGAATATGAGGCAAAAAGGCAGAGAGAATACCAGAAGAGAATGGTAGCCTAGAAACCAAGATGAGAAGGCTTTTCAAGAGACGTTTGGTTAATGTTAAAATCTACGAATATGTCAAATAAGATAATGATTGAGACAGATAATTGGATTTGGAACTTTAGAATGTGGAGGGGGAAGCAATATTGTATGTGGCAATAGAGATAGTCCACCTGAATGGAGAAGCTGCATAGAATCATTACTATGGGTTACACAAAAGTGAGGCTTTTAGGAAAGGGCTGAAAGATTAAGGCTTTATGAAGTCATATTTGCATAGCTGAACAGAAAACTTCTCACCTAAACAACTCCAGGAAAATGTTGTCTTCTGTTTGATTTTTCCCTTTTCTTAAAATGTATGTCTTTTGATCATGTGTCACCTTTTGTTTACTGCTGCTGCTTCAACAACTATTTTATGGCTAAGAAATCAAAGGCCAGAATTATCTTTTCTTCATCATATGAATTCCATTTAACTACTTTTATTTTCTGAACTTCCTTTTGCATCCTATCCTGCTTCCTAATGGCCTTAGAGATTTCTAACTTGACAATATCATATTTTCATGTTTTTAATCTAAATCCAAATGCATAAACTCATCTTTACATACCTTATCAGTCAGAATTAAAAGAAATAAGCAAAGAAATGGTTCTAAGGAGATCAAGATGTTGGGTCTGACTACAGTAGGAGTCAGTAAATTTTTGTTCTGTCCAAGGCCAGAGAATGCACTTACCTTATAACCCTAGCCTGTAGCCCCCTCAATGTATGTTTTTGGCCATTAAAGAATACAGAACAGAATAAGTGAAAGGTGATGGGCGAGCCTATTCCTACATGGAAAGATAATTCAAATTATTTGTAATATTTAACTCAAAGAGGATCAATATGTTCTTTCATTTACTCATTCACTCACTCTTCCCATACAAGTTTATTGAACACCCACACTATGTGAGGCACTGTGGATAAAGAGATAAACACAATCTCAGCCCCTCAAAGGCTTGTAAGTTTAATACAGAGACATAAATATTGTTATGGAGATGGGTAAAATGCACCAAGATAAGTGAAAGGAAGGAGTGAGCAATATTATAATTACAAATTGACAACAAACCCAAGAGTTTCTTGGGAGCCATGCCAGGTGCTAAGTCCATTTTAAATGAGCTAATCACTGTCATCCCTCTTGGTAAGATTCTACGAATTGTATTTACTTCTTTAACAAGGATGTGGTTTTGTAGCAGGGTTTACATTATAGCATGATTTGATATACATCAGGAAATGGACATAACAGAGTAATCACTCACTGCCTACAGGATATCTAGTAAGGTCCTTGTAATTACAAATCACGGGCAGAGTGCTACTGGGCTTCCAGTTTGGACAAGACCAATATGAGTCATGCTGTTTATATGACAGGGTTTAGGCAACATGATGAGCACAAACACTGCTCTGCTTCCTTTCCTTGGTGTCACCTCAAAGCCCTCAGCAGTCAGAATCCAAAAGGAGAGAGAGCCTAGAGCATTACATCTAGCCATAAGACTACCAGATTATAGCTATACAATAAAAATGTTGTTTTCAGTGTTATGATGCTCAGGAGAAAAACAGCCATAGAGTCAAATATGAAGCCAAAAATTCAACATAGACTTGGTTCTGGTGACAGCTGATTCTGATTAGTTGGGGTAGAATAGGATGAACATAGTAATTATAAATTCAAGCCTTGTTAGCTGAGTCTGGTCTGGGTGCTACTCTGTGATGTCTAATATTAGTAAAATCATCCATCCAACCACTCACCAGTTTATCCATCCAATGTTCATTGAACTTCATCGATAAACCAGGCTTAGGTAGGTTTTGGGTGTAGAGATAAAAAAATATCACCTCTGGAGGCCTACACCTCGATGGAGAAAATGTATAAGTAAGCATATGATTATACTGTGGGATGGTAAGTGCTATAATATGGATAAATATGGTGCGATTTGGGAGCAAATAAAATAGGCACTTAACTAAGATGAAAAGGTCAGGGGATGGTTTCTATAGGAAGTAGTGCCTGGTTGAATTTTAGAGGATGATAAGAGTTGACCAGCACAAGATTAAGAAGGGGAAAAACTGAAGAGTTTTTTTCTAATACTGGCCTCTCTAATACTGGTACTTCTAGAAGGCAGAGTCCCACCATAAGCTAGGATATTTATTAGCCTATTTTGGTGTAAGAGCTTCTCCTGAGCAGGAAACCAGGGGAAGAAGCACACTGAGAACCTTTCTCAAATACAAAGAAGAACTGTAACTTGTAATGCCTAGACCCTTTCAGCAGAACAACAGTGAGCCTTCTCATATAACCTTTAGACACTCTGTCCCTTAGCTGAAGAGACTTGTAGTGTATCAGAAGGAACACTAGTTAGAACTTAGACATCTATTCTAAACAAACTCTTATCTTACATTTAAATAACCATTGTGTCCAGTTTTGAGCTCAGGTAATAAGCTTGAGGATATAGCTTACAATCCATAACAGCTTTTCTAGTGGGTAGGGCCTACCTGAACACCTCCTGTTGATTTTTTTTACACTGTTTAGCACCAAAGAGAGGAAGAAATGTCCATGTAAAAGCACTTAATTATATAGTACTCTTTATAGTCCTCAATATTTTTTAAAATAATTTAAAAAGTTTTCCAAGAGTAAGGTATTGCTGTATCCATTCCATACGAATACCCTGCATCCTTTAAATATTACTTTGTGGATTATTTAAAGACATGCCAGCTATGCTATACTCAGGGTAAAAAGCAAGTTATGTAAGTAATATTTAAATATTGGAACCAGCCCCGTGGCATAGTTGTTAAGTTTGGTGCACTCTGCTTCAGCAGCCTGGGTTCAGTTCCTGGGCTTAGACCTACACCACTCATTGGTGGCCAAGCTGTGGTGGCAATCCACATACAAAATAGAGGACGATTGGTACAGATGTTAGCTCAGGGTGAATCCTCCTCAGCAAAAATAATAATAATAATATTTAAATATTAAATGTATTCAACTGTATTAGTCCATTAAATGTTATTTTGTGGATTAAAGACAATGCCAGTTACACTAGACTAAGGGTAAAAAGCAAGTTATGTAATTGTATGAAAAGTATGATTCTAAATTTGTATATATTAAAAAAATGTATCCATCTTCTTCCACTTCAACACCTTACCCATTGATGACTGGAGCAGGGATTACTACAGAGACAGCTACAGCCAAGAATACACAAATGGATGTTATGTTCTAAGGTTAAACTTCTAAGTTCAAAAACTGCCTGTTGCAGATTTCACAAAGAGGGGCATTCCACCAAATGTTATAGCAACCTCCATTTTCCCATATAGATAAAATGGCTCAAGTTGGGTAAAGGGGTCATTTGCAGCAAGGGAAAATATTAGAAGAACATCTGTGAGGACAAGCCTTCTCACAGAGTTACCTAGTATGTCATGGCTCCTCTTTATGTCCCACTCCTGGCTCCCATCTCCACAGAGTAAGGCATGACATTGATTTAATATGAGCCTAGGCCATGTTACAGAGGGAGTAACAGCCAGGGAGTGGCCACCTATCCCAAAAGACTGTTGGGGGGAAGGATGAACCTGCATCAGGGGACCCCTAGAAATAACCCATTGGGAGTGAAGGGAGGATGCAAGAGTTCTATCCAAAGGACTCCTTGATGTCAGAAAGCAACAAAGGGCCAGCTGGCATCTTGTGATAGGCAGAAGGACCATCCAAACATGTTCACCTACTAAGCTCTGGAATCTCTGGATATGTTACCTTATATGGCCTAAGAACCTTTACAGATGTGATTAAGTTTATGCACCTTAAAATAGGGATGTTAGGGGCTGGCCCAGCGGTGTGGCGGTTAAGTTCGCATGCTCCACTTTGGCAGCCCGAGGTTTACAGGTTTGGATCCCGGGCGCAGACAGAGGCACCACTTGTCAAGCCATGCCGCTTGTCAAGCAATGCTGTGGTGGCATCCCATATAAAGTAGAGGAAGATGGGCATGGCTATTAGCCCAGGGCAAGTCTTCCTCAGCAAAAAGAGGAGGATTGGCAACAGATGTTAGCTCAGGGCTAGTCTCCCTCCCCCACCACAAAAAACAGGGATATTATCCTGGATTATCCAGGTGGGCCCAATGTAATCACAACAGTCCTTAAAAGCATAGAACTTTCAGTGGTTAGAGTTAAAGAGATGCCACCAAAGAAGAAGAGAAATTTGAAGAATGAGAAGGGTTTGACCTGCCACTGCTGAGAGATGGAGGGGGACTGAATTCTGCCAACTACCTGAATGAGCCTAGAAGCAGATTCTTCAGATAAGAGGCCATGCTGAGTGATATGTTGATTTCAGCCTTGTGAGATCCTAAGCAGAGTACCCAGTTGAGTCCCCCAGATTTCTGACCTACAGAACTATGAGATAATAAATGGGTGCTGTTTTGAGCCACTTAATTTGTGGTAATTTATTACAGCAGCAATAAGAAACTAATTCACACTCCAAGACCACTAATGGGTCACCCAAAGGGATCATGGCCCAGCAAAGTAATACCAAATCTCCACTAATGGCCTTCACTGGCCTAAGCAGTCTCCCCACCTCACCTCCAACTTCACGTGTCCTTCCTGCCTTCATGTTCAATTGGTGGGCCAAGGCCCAGGGAATGTAAGACAGAGAGAAATGAGGTAACATTCATACCACCTCCTCTTCAACTGCCACAGCTTACGTGTATATCATGTGTGTGGGGTGGGATGTGGTGGGTAAGTGAGCAAGACTGCAAAAAGGGCAAAATTTGGTGATATTATTGGAAAAAATAACACTTTATGTGTAAATTGATGAGTTTGGACTATCAATCTTATTAGTTTTATAGATACAGAAAAAGATAGGAAATTAATAAAATCTGCATATTAATGGTGGTTATATCTGGGTTATGTAGTTATGTGTGATTTTAATTATTTATTGTGCTTTTCTGGATTTTCCCAAATTTCTATTGTTATTTTAAAGAAAGGATACTTAATCAGGGAATTGAATTGTTTCTTTTAAGGGTTTGTACATTTTTGAGGGTAGACTGTATATCTTATGACATTTTTGTCTTATTTTCCAAAGTACTATAGTAACACTTTCTTATTTTAAAATTTGAGGAAAATTAGCATTCCATTTTTTTTAGTCAGTAAACCTTATATATGTTCATACTCATCAATTGCTAAGGTAATGTTATTGCAATACTTACTTTCTTTTCTTCCCCCACCTTTATTGAGATATACATGAGATACAATATTGTGTAGGTTTCAGGTTTACAATGTGTGGAGTTGATACACTTATATATTGTGAAATGATTACCACCATAGCTTTAGCTAACATCTGAATCACATCACCTAATAATTTCTGTGTGTGTGTATGGTGAGAACATTTAAGACCTACTCTCTTAGCAACTTTCAAGAATATAACACAGTATTATTAACTATAATCACTATGCTGTACATTAGATCCTCAGAACTTATACATCTTACAACTGGAAGTTTGTACTCTTTGATCAACATCTACCCTTTTTCTGCACCACCCAGCCCCTGGTAACCACCATTCTATTCTATTCTCTGTTTCTATGAGTTTGGCTTTTTTAGATTCCACATATAAGTGGTTTCATGCAGTATTTGTCTTTCTCTGACTTATTTCACTTAGCATAATGCCCTTAAGGTCCATCTATTTTGTCACAAATGGCAGGATATTCTTTCTCATGGCTGAATAATATTCCATTGTATATATACTGCTTCTTCTAGATCCATTCATCCCTTGATGGACACTTAAGTTGTTTCCATATTTTGGCTATTGTGAATAATGCTGCAAGGGACATAGGAGTGCAGATATCTCTTCAAGATCCTATTTTCATTTCCTTTGAATTGACAAGAGATTTTCACATATTGAGGTATAGGTGTGAAATATTCTGTTCAAAAACTGATACAGCTTGAACTAAAGAAGCCTGACTAATGGCCTATCACACATACATTGTACATCTACTTTAACCATTAAAGAATACACTCTTTTAAGATAAGAATGCATACGTCCGGGGCCAGCCCAGTGGCATAGCAGTTAAGTTCGCATGTTCTGCTTTGGCAGCCTGGGGTTCACTGGTTCGGATCCTGGTGAGGACCTACTCTCCACTCATCAAGCCATGCTGAGGTGACATCCCAAATAGAAAAGCTACAACTCTACAACTATGATACACAACTATGTACTGGGGTTTTAGGGAGAAAAAAGAAAAAAGAGGAAGATTGGCAACAGATATTAGTGCAGGGCCAATCTTCCTCAAAAAAAAAAAAAAGAATGCATACTTCCCCTCATATGCGCTATTGGTAATGCCCTATTGGTAAAGCCCATATTAGTCCCTTTCCCGACCTCAGGGTCATGTTGACCTGCTAATTTGCAACTGAATACCTCTTTGAAACTTTGATGAATATGGATCCTGGGCATGTTTAATGTATGTTTGTTGTTCTAAAAAGATATAAGACTGTACTGAAAACAATGCTTCTCTGGAATGCTTTCTTCCTTTCTGGAAAAGGCCTTCCTGGGTTATAATCCTCACTCTGGCTCAAGTAAAACTCACCTATCTCTCTTATCTATAGAATGGTTATTGGTTATTTTGCATTGACAGGATATATACCCAGAAGTGGGAATGCTGGATCTTATGATAGTTCTATTTTTAATTTTTTCAGGAACCTCCCTACTTTTTTTCATAGGGGCTGCACCAATTTACATTCCTACCAACAGTGCAAAAGGGTTCGTTTTTCTCTACATCTTCTCCAACGCTTGTTGTCTCTTGTCATTTTGATGATAGCTATTCTAACAGGTGTGAGGTGATAGTTCCTGCTGGTTTTGATTTGCATTTCCTTGATTGGTAATGATGAGCAATCTTTTCATGTACCTGTTGGTCATTTGTATATTTTCTTTGGAAAATGCCTATTCAGTTCCTCTGTCCATTTTTAAATCAGATTTTTTTTTTGCTATTGAGTTATGTGAGTTCTTTGTATATTTTGCCTATTAACCTCTTATCAGATGTACGATTTAAATATTTTCTCTCATTCCATAGCTTATCTTTTCATTTTGTTGATGGTTTCCGTTGCTGTCAGAAGCATTTTAATTTGATGTAAGTCTCATTTGTTTATTTTTGCTTTTGTTGCATTTGCTTTCGGTGTCAAATCCAAAAAAATCATTGCCAAGACTGATGTCAAAGAGTCACCCTCTATATTTTCTTCTAGGAGTTTTATGGTTTCAGGTCATATATTCAAGTCTTTAATCCATTTTGAGTCAATTTTTGTGAATGGTATAAAATAGGGGTTCAGTTTCATTCTGTTGCATGTGGTTGTCCTGTTTTTCCAACATCATTTATTGAAGACTTTTCACAATATCTATTCTTGGTTCCTTTGTTGTCAATTAATTGACCATATATGCATGGGTTTATTTCTGGACTCTCAATTCTGTTCCACTGATCTATGTGTCAGTTTTTATGCAAATATCTACTATTTTGATTATTATAGCTTTATAACATAGTTTGAAATCAGGAAGTGTGATGCCTTCAGCTTTGTTCTTCTTTCTCAAGATTTCTTTGGCTATTTGGGGTCTTTGTGTTTATATATAAATTTTAGGATTTTTTAAATTTCTGTGAAAATGCCATTGGAATTTTGCTAGGGATTATTGAATTGTAGATTGCTTTCGATAGTATGGACATTTTAACAATATTAATACTTCCAATCCATGAGAATAGAATATTTTTTCCATTTATTTGTGTCTTCAATTTCTTTCATCAATGTCTTATAGTTTTCAGTGTATAGATCTTTCATCTCCTTGGCTAAATTTATTCCTAAGTATTTTATTCTTTTTGATGCAATTGTAAATGGCATTGTTTTCTTAATTTCTTTTTCTGATAGTTTGTTGTTAGTGTATAGAAACACAACTGATTTTTGTATATTGATTTTGTATCCTGTAACTTTACTGAATTCATATGTTCCTTCTGGTTTTTGATGGAGCTTTTAGGGTTTTCTATATATAACATTATGTCATTTACAGATAGAGACCACTTTAATTCTTCCTTTCCAATCTGCATGCCTTTTATTTCTTTTCTTGCCTAATCACTCTGGCTAGGACTTCCAGTACTATGTTGAATAAAAGTGGTGAGAGTGGGCATCCTTTTCTTATACACGATCTTAGAGGAAAAGCTTTCAGCTTTACACCATTGAGTATAATGTTAGCTGTGGGCTTGTATATGGCCTTTGTTATGTTGAGGAATGCTCCCTTTATACTTAGTTTTTTGAGAGGCTTTTTTTTTTTTAAATTATGAAAGGATGTTGAATTTTGTCATATTCTTTTCTTGCATCATATGCAAGAGATGATCATATGATTTTTATCCTTCATTTTGTTAATGTGGCTTATCACATAGATCAATTTGCAGATGTTGAACCATCTTTGCATCCCTGAAATAAATCCCACTTGATTATGGTATATGATCCATTTAAGGTACTGTTTAATTTGGTTTGCTAATATCTTTTGAGGATTTTTACATCTACCTTTATCAGGGATATTGGCCTGTAATATTCTTTTCTTGTAGTACTATTGTCTGGTTTTGGTATCAGGGTAATGCTGTCTTTGTAAAATGAGTTTGGAATTATTCTCTTGTCTTCTATTTTTTGAAGAAGTTTGAGAATGATTGGTACTAATTCTTCTTTATGTGTTTGGTAGAATGCAACAGTTAAGCCATCTGGTTCTGGTTATTTCTTTGTTGGGAGGTTTTTGACTAATTTACTGATTCAATGTCATTACTGGTAATTGGTCCATTCAGATGTTCTATTTCTTCTTGATTCAGTCTTGGTAGGTTATATATTTCTAGGAATTTATCCATTTCTTCTAGATTGTCCAATTTGTTGGTGTATAATTGTTCATAGTTGTCTCTTATGATCTTTTGTATTTGTGCGGTATCAGTTGTAATGTCTCCTCTTTCATTTACAATTTTATTTATTTGAGTCCTCTCTTTTTTTCCTGTTTAGTGTAGCTAAAGGTTTTTTATTTTATCTTTTCTATTTTCCTTTTAGTCCCTTTTTCATTTATTTCCACTATAATCTTTGTTATTTACTTCCTCCTGCTAAATTTGGACTTAATTTGTTCTTCTCTTTCTAGTTCCTTGAGGTGTAAAATTAGGTTGTTCATTGAAATGCTTTTTTTTCTTGAGTTATTTGTTTATTGCTATAAACTTCCCTCTTAGAACTGCTTTTGCTACATCCCATAATTTTAGTATGTTGCGTTTCCATTTTTATTTGTCTCAAGCTATTTTTTGATTTCTGTTTTGATTTCTTCTTTGACCCATTTGCTGTTCAGGAGCGTGTTGTTTAATCTCTATGTATTGTGAATTTTCCAGTTTTGCTCTTGTAATTAATTTCTAGTTTCTTACCATTGTGGTTGGAAAAGATGCTTGATATGATTTCTGCTTAAATTTATTGTTTATTATTTAGTAAGTAGTTTATTATTTATTAAGTAAATAATTTATTAATTATTTGTCTTCTTAAATTTATTGACACTTTTTTGTGGCCCACCAGATGGTTTATCCTTGAAGATGTTTCATGTGTGCCTGAGAAGAATATGCATTCTGCAGCTGCTGAATGGATTGTTTTGTAAATGTCTGTTAAGTCCATCTTGTCTAATGTGTAGTTTAAGCCCAATGTTTCTTTACTGATTTTCTGTCTGGATGATACATTCATTGTTGAAAGTGGGGTATTAAAATCCCCTACTATTATTTTGTCACTGTGTATTTCTCCTTTCAGGGCTGCTAATATTCGCTTTATCTATTTAGGTGCTCCTATGTTGGGCAGGTAAATATTTACAAATCTTATCTCCTCTTGATGAATTGATCCCTTTATCATTATATAATGATCTTCTTTGTCTCTTATTATAGTCTTTGGTTGAAAGTCTATTTTGTCTGATATAAGTCTAGCTACCCATGCTTTCTTTGGCTTCCATTTGCATACTTCCATTCCTTCACTTTCAGTCTATGTGTGCCTGTAAAGCTGAAGTGAGTATCTTGTAGACAGCATATAGATACATTTTGTTTTTTAATCCATTCAGCCAGTCTATGTGTTTTGATTAGAGAATTTAGTCCATTTACATTTGAAGTAATTATTTTTAGGTATTGACTTACTATTGTTGTTTTGTTAATTTTTTTCTTGTTTTTTTTTTGGTTTTTTTTGGTAATGCCTTTGTTCCTCTCTTCCTCTCTTCCTTTGTGGTTTGATGACTTTCTTTAGCTGTATGCTTAGATTTCTTTCTCTTTCTGTGCATCTACTATAGGTTTTTGCTTAGTGGTTACCAGGGGGCTTACATAAAACATCTAATATTTGTAACAGTCTTTTTAAAGATGATAATAACTTTGTGTGTATACAAAAGTTCTGCATTTATACATTTCTCTCCCAACATTTTAGGTTTTTGATGTCACAGTTTATATCTTTTTTTCATTGTGTAACTATTAACAAATTATTGTAGTTATAATTATTTTTACTACTTTCATCTGTTAACCTTCATAATAAAGTTATAAATGATTTACCCACCATTATTACAACATTACAGTATTCTGAATTTAACTATATGTTTACCTTTACCAGTG
The DNA here is from genome assembly GCA_031878705.1 of Tapirus indicus. NCBI lineage: Eukaryota > Metazoa > Chordata > Mammalia > Perissodactyla > Tapiridae > Tapirus > Tapirus indicus. Next base: position 85,935,448 of record CM062922.1, read on the forward strand.
AGTTTTATACTTTGATATGTTTTCCTATTACAAGTTTGTGTTTTTTTGTTTCCACTTGAAAAACTCCCTCTAATACTTTTTGTAAGGCCGTTCTAGTGGTGATGAACTTCTTCAGCTTTTCTTGTCTGGAAAACTCTTTCTTTCTCCTTCAGTTCTGAAGGACAACTTCTCCAGATATAGTATTCTTGGTTGGCTGTTTTTTTTTCTTTCAGCACTTTGAATATATCATGCACTTCTTTCTAGCTTACAAAGTTTCTGCTGAAAAATCTGCTGATGGTCTTTTGGGGGTTCCTTTGTATGTAACAAGTTGCTTTTCTCTTGCCGCTTTGAAGATTCTCTTCTCTAACTTTTGATAATTTAATTATAATGTGTTTAGTGTGGGTCTTTTTGAATTTATCTTGTTTGGAAGTCTCTGGACTTCCTGCATCTGGATGTTTGGTTCTTTCCCCAGCTTGGGAAGTTTTCAGCCATCATTCATTTGACTAAGCTTTCTGTCCCTCTTTCTTTCTTCTCCTTCTGGAGCCCCTATAATGTGTATGTTGGTATGTTTGATGTTGTCCTGTAAGTCTTTTAAGCTATCTTCATTCTTTTTCATTTTGCTTCTTTGGTTGCATGAATTCCACTGCTCCATAATCAGTTCACTAACCATTTCTTCCACTTGATCTAGTCTACTGTTGAACTCCCCTATTGAATTTTTCAGTTCACCTAATGTATTCTTCAGCTGTGTGATTTCTGTTTGGTACTTTCTTGTATTTTCTGTCTCTTTGTTGAAATTCTCACTTTGTTCACGGCTTGTTCTCCTGACCTGGGTTAGCATCTTTATGACCATTATTTTAAACTCTTTATTATGTAAATCACTTATCTATTTCATTAAGTTTGTTTCTGGAGTTTTATCTTTTTGGGGGAACATATTCCTCTGCTTCTTCCTTTTCTATGAGTCTGTTGGTTTCTGCACATTAGATAAAACAGCCACCTCTCTCAGTCTTGACAGAGTAGTCTCTTGAAAGCGATGAACCTAGTCAACCAGCCCAGCCTGAGTTGTTCACTGTCTCTCAAACCTTTGTGATTGTCCAAGCCACTTTCTTTATTCTTGGTGTCTCCCTGTAGATGAGGGTGTCCTAAAACCTGTCTGTGTCCCAAAAGGAGGATCACAGTCAAAACCTAGATTCAGGTTGATTAGAAGCTGAACCCTTAGGCAGCAGGTGGGAAAGTATGTAGTTAGGCCACTTCCAGGGATAAACTGGGAGATGGGCATTTTTGCCTTCTCCCTCTGCATTTGGACCAGGTGTATAACTGTCAAAGGGTACTCCTGCACCCATTAAAAGCTGATTCTTTGTTTGCTACTTGGGAGGCAGTTGCAAAAGCCAGGGCACCAGACATGTGTACAAGCTTTTTCCAGGGAGATATCAGTGACTTAACATGAGTGAAAAGGAGAGGGTGGGGGATGTGTCTGTAGGCTTCCCCAGTCTCCAAGGAAGATCTCAATGCCCTTAGATGCATGCTAAATTAGAAGTTGGACCCTTTGGCAGTGACTTTTAGAGTATTTAAATATTCTTCAGGGGAAGAAAAGGAGATGGGCATTTTTGCCTGCTAACTCTGTGCTGAGCCCTGTGAAGATAGTTGGTTGAGTACTGTTTCTTTGTTTGCTACAGTGCTATAGGAATTGTGAATGCAAGTCCCATTGGCTATCAGAATCAGGTAATCCAAGGGCTTGTCCCTTGGGTGGCAGCAGCTAAAGCTGGGGAGAAGATGTGTGTCCAAGCTCCTTTCTAGGAGATACTGGTGATTTGGAGCAGGCCAGAGGGATAAGGTGGGGGAGGTCTCCACTGGCTTCCCTAGTCTCTGGGAAGGATGGCAGTGAGCCCCCTAGATCTGTGCTAAAAGAGAAGCCTGACCCTCAGGCAGCATCTTTTAATGTATGTAAATAGATCCTTTTTCAGGGAAAGACTGGGAGGTGGGCATTTCTTTGTCTGCTTCTGCTAAGCCCAAGGGAATAGCCACAGGAGTTCTCTAGAGCCCATTAAGAACTATTTATTGATCTTTACTATGGGTTGTCTTTCAGAGCTGGGTGTTTGGGGGACCTGTCCCTCAGGTGGGAGTCTTAAAAATTGGAGCACTAGATGTAGAGCCCAAACCCTTCACTCTTCATGGAGAAGCTGGGAGTTGGGAGTTCCCTGTGGTAAATAAATGACAAGCAACAGGATATATTGGAGTTTATGAGGAAGCCATTTGGGTTAAAATTAATTCGGCCTGACCTTGTTTTTCCAAAAAGTTCTGATGTGGCCATTGAGGATGCATTGTATATCTTCTAAGTAAATACTTAAAGTATTTACTATGTCCCAAGGACAAGAACAGTGCCCTTAAAGATAAGGATGTAACTTCCCCCACATAGGCATTTCTTTAAGGATAAGCATCTCTCCCTAAACTAAGGATTAGCTGTTGACCTGCTGCATTCACCTTGTGACCACCCACCTTGTGACCACTGACCTGCTGTGTTCACAAAATTGCTGTGCTGGCAAAGCAATCTCGTGACTGTTGTAAAAGGGGTATATAACCACTCTGTATACCCCACTTCTTTGGAGTGCTTCATTCTTTTGTGAAAGGACTCTCCTGGGCTATATTCAGAGTTGGCTAATCATAAACTCACCCCAATTTGATATATAGATTCTTTATGGACTATTTGCATTGAAATTTCTTGGTGTAGTCAGCAGGATTTCAGAGAAACCCACTGACGACCACCTGGAATCTACATTGAACTGGCACTTGGTACCACAGGTGCCCATTGAGTCACCCCCAGATCACTGCATTCTTCAGGTGACAATGGTGAGTTCTCCTGAAACCTGGACCTCCTTATCTTTAAGTTGACAGTCCAAGGGTTTATATGAGCTGTTGAAGGTCTTGAGACCAGAAAATTTGAGGGGTACTGGTACATTTCCAGGTGAAGAGAAACCTAGGGGGAATTTGCTAGGCCAGAGGATCTTAGGGGAACTTGGGGTGAACTGGGTTGGTTGCCCTTTTAATTTGGCTTTAAAGTTGGAAAGAATTCCATTTGTAAAGTCTGAACAAACTGCTTGATAGAGAAATGAGAATCTGAATTTGTTCAGCTCCAAAGAAAAGGGCACCCAGTTGAAAGGTGTTCTCAGGTTACTGAGAACCTTGTGGAAGTATCAGAGGTCAATCCTTGTGACACGTAGCCATCCCACAGGGAACTCCACTATCATTCACATTAATTAATTAAAGGCTTGTCCAGGGAAGCACATATATGAATTGGTCACTCTCACGCTGCGAACACCCATGGTGGTTTTAGACTGCCAGCGAGAGAAACTGAGACATGTTAAGAAGGTGTTTACAACCTTTCTTTAGGGAGTAACACTCACAAGCAGCACACCTCTGACCCAATACACTCCTTAGAAATTGTTCAGACTTTATAATAAAAATAAAACTAAAAGAAAATGGGAAATCAGGCTTCTAAAGCTGGCCAGCTCCCAGAAGGACACCCCCCCTCTGGAACTCCAGATGGTTTCAGGTACAATGCATACAGGAACAATGCTTGCAAGAATTTAACAAAATGGGAAAGATTAGCTAAGGATGACTTAAGTCTTAAATGGCCAAGGTGGGGAATGTTTGACTTGTCAAAACTACTGTATTTGCGTGCATGAGTTGAAAAAGCTAGCTATAAAACTAAAACAAAAGAATGGAAAGCCTATTATGATTGGCATTTAGAGGCTTCAAACATAATAATGATAAAATGACTTCTTTACAGGAGACTAACTGTAAATTGACAGAAACTGTGAATTAAAGGGAGAAGTCAGAAGCTGCCCCACCCCCTTTATCTCTTCCCTCTCCTCCTCTGCCACTTTTGGCACCTCAGAGCTCATCTTCTTCTCCCTCAGCACCCTTATGTCCTTTCCTTTCTGAACTTCCACACCCCAACATGTCCACTCTACCTCCCCCTCCTCCTCCTTTACCTCCTCCTCCTTCACTCCTAGAGAAAACAAGGAGTGAATCTCAGGGAGCAGATAGTGGAAGTCCTAAAGTTAGAGTGGCTCCCTCTATGGGGAAACCTGTTACTGGGAGAGGTGAGCCTGTTCTTGTGTATACCCCCTGGACTAGAACTGAACTTAAGAATTTAATGAAGGACTTTCCAGACCCTTTGCAAGATTCTTTAGGATTTACTCAAGAATTTGATTTAATTGTTAGAACATAGGCACCAGGGTATTCAGATTTATATCACCTTGTGCATTTGCTGGTGTCTGAGAGCAAAGCAAAGGAATAGATAAAAGAGGCAAACTGGAGAGATCCCCTGGAGGATTTCCATAAACATGAGCCTCATTGATACCAGCTCAAGACAAGGTTGACATAAGGGAAGCCATATCTTAGAAAAGAAACCCTATTGTAACTTTGAATGACCTCTGACTAACTAACCCAGCTGGATTTGCACCCTCCAGGAGATCTAACTGCTCTGTAGATTTTACGACCCCTGCTTGTGCAGGTACCTCCCAGCTGCGATAAGATGATAAGTTTGTTCTTTTGAGTTCCTTAGGAATGTGATGACCCACCCCCTCCCCAACAGAGCCTATGCTGATAGCCATCATCAATGACAACTGAAAGATCTGGGTATAAGTCATTGCTCCAGTCTCTGATGCATATCCAGTAAAACAAGAGTATCAGAAACTAAGATCAGATGGATGCCTCCACCCTGAGGCCAGATGCCTCCACCCTGAGACCAGATGCCTCTGCCACCCGGAGACCAGCTTCCTATATAACTGGCCTATAGTCTTTGCTCTGTAAGATGGTTCTTTCAGACATTAGTCAGCCATCTTCCCTCTTGCTGGCAAGCTGTAATAAAAAGTCTTTTCTCTTCTACCACCTGCCTCTTGACTATTGGCATGTCTTGCAGTGGGCAGACGAACCCCCTTTTTTGGTGGTAATATCATGACCTTAAGGAGTATAGAGATATTGCTCAAGATTTATATAAAGCCACTCCTGTAGTTTTTCCCAGGAAAATAGATTGGACTAAAGTCCATCAATGTAAGCATAGACTCAAAGAATCTATCTTTGATTATTTTGAAAGGCTTGAGAAAAACTTCAAACAACACTCTAGGATGGCCTCTGAAAGTTTTCAGGATCATCAAAATGATCCAATTTTAAATTCAATTTTCTTAGAAGAATTAGATGAGGAATTAGCAAAGTTAATTAAAAGACATGGATTGGATTGGACTTTAATGCACACTAGTGCTCTTGTCACCATTGAGGATAAAGTATCTAAAAACTTTACAGAAAAAAGAAAAAGCTGCCAAGGTTATGAGTATACAACTACAACAGCTTAGTGTCCAATCCTTTTAAAATCTAAACAGAAACATAATGACTGAGCCTGTTACTATTGCAAAAAGCCTGGTCATTTCAAACAAGATTGTCATAAACTCAAATAGGATTTACGGTATGACAACAATAAACAGGAATAGGGACGCTCCAAGGGTTACAAGAGGGCATTTCCCCTCCTCCTCACAAATACCTTAGGGGAAATTGAGATAATTATCAGAGGCAAAACTTCAAAGGCCTTTGTAGATATGAGGGCTACATTATCTGTCTTCAACCCTGCATTTATTCATTGCCCTCTCCCTTGGAGTAAACAGGCAGTTGAAATGGTAGGGGTTTCAAATTTTCCAATGCAGGTTTTTAAATCTGAACCAATAATTTTTCAGTTAGGAATCATCACAGGAAAACATGTGTTTCTCCTGGCAAAATGTGCTCCAAATCATTTGATTGGATGAGATCTTCCAGAAGCATACAATGCCCATATTGCCTTTTCACAAAAGGATAAAATGCTTCTAGATTTAGACAATCAGGATGCTGACCAAGATGTAGTTACTGAAAGGTTGATGATTGTGAAATCAATGTCTCAAATAGAAGAAGAGAAAATTAATGACCTATTATTACAAGTGCCTAGAAAATTATGGTCATCATCCTCTTCAGATATTGGGAAAATTAAATCAGTCACTCCTGTTAAGGTGACTGTTGACAACTCTAAGCCTCTACCTAACATTCAGCGATATCCACTTAAACCATAGTCATTAAATTGAATAAAGCCTATCATTCAAGAATTTCTTGAATAGGGACTTATAACTCCTTGTACTAGTCCCTGTAATACACATATCTTGCCAGTAAAAAAGCTAAATGGGAAAGGCTGGAGATTTGTTCAAAATCTGAGAGCTACAATAACATTGTGATTTCCTGACATCCCATGGTTCCAAACCCACACACTTTGCTCTCAGCCTTTCCAACTAACAGCTGCTGTTTCACAGTCACTGATTTATGCAATGCCTTCTTTAGCATTCTCATAGAAAAGAACAGTCAATATCTTTTTGCCTTCACGTGGGAAGATTGCCAGTATACCTGGAGAGTTATGCCACAGGGCTATACTGGAAACCCTACTTACTTTTCCCAGATACTCAAGGCTGATTTAGCTAATATAGAGTTCCCTGATGCCTCCACTTTAATTCAATCAGTGGAGGATTTGCTCTTGTGTTCAAAGACTAAGTTGGATTCTCAGAAGGACACAATTTATCTGTTACAACAGTTAGCATCTAAAGGGTATAAAGTGTCCAAGGACAAACTACAATTTTGCCTGCCTGTTGTAAAAAAATCTAGGATACACTAACTAAAGATGGACTATTGATTGATTCTGAAAGGATTAAAGGAAACTTGGCTTTTTCTCTCCCTAAGATAGAGAAACAATTAAGGGGATTCCTAGGACTAACTGGATATTGCAGGGACTGGGTACCTAACTTTCCACTTATTACCCAACCTTTATGTACATTACTAAAGCCTGACCAGCCTGATTTAATTGAATGGATGCCAGAAGGAGAGATGGTCATAACTACCTCAAAGTCTATTTTGGCTCAAGCACCAGCCTTAGGACACCTTAATTACAGCTTGCCATTTTCCCTCTTCATGCACGAAGATAAAGGAAATGACTTAGGTATCTTAACTCAAAAACATGGGGATCAACACTGACCTATAGGGTATTATAGTCAGCAATTAGATTCAGTGGCAAAAGGTCTTCTGCCTTGTATGAGAGCCATTTCAGCAGCAGCTTTCTTGTGCAAGGCCACTGAAGAAATAGTGATGGGGTCTCCTTTAACTATCTATGTTCCTCACTCAGTCGAATGTCTCCTAAATTCTCATCACACTCAACACTGCTCTGTGCTAACCTCTAGCTGACTAGCCTCCTATGAAGTTCTGTTGCTCTCTGCACCTAGGATTACCTTAGCCTGACATAATAATATTAACCCTGCAACTTTACTTCCAGCATCACAGGAGGAAGATGACTGCATGACTGCATTTTATTAACTGATTACCTACTTACTCCTAGGAATGATTTACAAGAGGCTCCCATTGATAATGCTGATCTAATTTTATTTACAGATGGGTCTTACTTAAAGGATGAACAAGGACCTTATCAGGCTGGATATACAGTAAGGTCTTCAGTGGACATAATTGAGAGTTCTTATTTACCAGAGATAAAATCAGCACAGCAAGCCAAATTAATTGCTTCAACTCGAGCTTGTCAATTGGCCAGAGACCAGGTAGCAAATATCTACAATGACAGCCCTTATGCTTTCGGAGAACCACATGACTTTGGAATGCTGTGGAAACAACGAGGGTTTTTAACCTCTTCAGGTCAACCTATAAAGAATGGGAAAGAGGTTGCAGAATTAGTGAATTCTATACAGCTACTGAGACAACTAGCAATTATTAAAATACCAGGGCATTCCAAATCTGTTACTTTGGAAGCTAACGGAAACTGACTTGCTGATGCAACTGCTAAACATGCAGCCCTGAAGGCTTGCCCTATCCAGCCTTGAGAATGCCTGCTACTTCCTATTAACTCTGGTAACCCAGTAAAAAATTTCCTTCTACAGGCTCAAGAAATCACATGGAAGAAGAGAAACTGACATGGCAACAAAAAGGGGAAATTTTTGAGACTGCCTCACAGATGTGGTTTGGGCCCAATAAGAAACCCATAACACCTACTGGAGAACAATTGCCACTGCTCCAGCATATCACAAAATCTATTTGTGACATTTGGCCAATAATGCAGCATTCCACTGCACTTACCATCCTGAATCCTCAGGATTGGTGGAAAGAACTAACAGCACAATCAAAACTCAATTGACAAAGCTTTCAGAAGCATTTAATCTCTCATGGCTAAAAGGTCTTCTACTAGTGCTCCTCAATCTTAGATCTACGCCCTTTGGTAAACATCAGCTGTCTCCTTTCAAGATAATAACTGGACGGCCTATGCAATTGGACAAAGGAATGTATGAACCAACTTTACTTAAAGGAAATATTTCACATTATTGTCAAGGTCTCATTAAGGTACTTAAAAGAAATGGGGGGTTAGTAGCTGATTCTTTCCACTGTGAGCTCCCAGGAGATGAAGACCTTAAGGATCATGAATTACAACCTGGAGATTTTGTTTATTGGAAAAGACACCAGATAAAGGACTCTGTGCGGTCCTGTTGGAAAGGACTGTATCAGGTGTTTTGAACCAACCTGTGTGCTGCAAAATGAAAAGGCATAGACTCATAGATTCACATGACATTTAAAAAAGGCTTCTCCACCTGAGTGGGCTTCAACTCCAGTCTCTGACGCCCGACTTTGACTGATCAAAACAAATATCTCCAAACCAGGATGAGAAGAAGACATCTTTTGTAGACAGCTGTCCCAAGACTCTGGACTAGGCCTGTATTCCTGACCTTATATCTCCTAATTTAAACCCTTGTAATGTTGAAACTCCATGTTAATTGCTACAATCATCAATTTCTAGATTGCCTTACCTTTTTCCTGCCCCAATACTCTACTTCCCCCAACTTTATAAGATAGATTGGAACCTAATTACAAAATCTTTTAATTAACTACAAAAATGCCATTTAAGATTTTCCTGGTACTGTGTTTGTTTTTCCAGTCCACATCTGAATGGGCCTCTGATGGCAATGGTTTTCTGCAACAGGCGCATTCCTTTGCTATGCACAAAAATCACTCCAATTGTTGGATATGTGGCCAACTTCCACTTTCTAGTACCTTGGTGGGTACTTGCCTTGGTGGGTCTCTCAATTTTAAGGCATGGATTGGAAAGCTCTAAAGCAATTTATTATGATGGAAAGATTTAGGTCAAATGTTCACAGTTCCTCTGTTATTACTAATTATGATCCTGAGACATGGCCAATAGCCCATACTATTAATGATACAGGCACAGTTACTCTTTTTCTGTTACTCAGACCATCCAATTATCCCAACAATTGCAAATGAACAAAAGAAATCAGATATTACAGTGAGAACTATGGAAGGTTTCATACAAATGTGTGATGGATATGTTTGGTTTACTCCTAGCCATGGATCTTTAAACATACTGCCACCTTTACGTTGGGAACAAAGAAATCATTCCAAACAAAATCTACCATATTACACTCAAAATATGGGCTGGATCTCCCCCACATCATGTCAGAATACTATCATACTTAAAGAAAGTGATTTGTTTGGAACAGACTGGTCTCGGAGACCAGGCATGTATTGGGTGGCTCCTACTGGGACTCAGTGGTTACGTGGAACAAACCTCTGGCCTTGGCTCCCACCCCGATGGCTAGGGCACTGCACCCTGGGCTTCCCTTGGATACGGGGAAGGATTTGCCCTGAGCTAACATGTGTTTCCAATATCCCTCTCCTTAAGGCCAGATGGGCTCATTCAGTGTGCCACTGGTATGACCACCTAGTGGCTATATTTGTTCCTTTCTTGGGGCTAGACAATGTCATATCACATATAGAGGCTCTGACTAAATGTACTCAATAAGCCCTTAATGACAGTCAAGCAGGAATAGCATTATTAAATACTGAAATGTCTTTAATGAGAAAGGCTGTCCTTCAAAATAGAATGGCTTTAGATATTCTAACAGCATCCCAGGTGGTACATGTGCAATCATTCAAACCGAATGTTGTATTTATACCTGATGAATCTTCCAATGTGTCATCTCTGCTAAAGCACATGAAAAAAAGGTGAATTCCTTAAGCAATCCTACATCCAGTCTTGATTTGTTGGCTCCCTTTAGGTATCGGTTCTGTTTTTTTGTGTGTGAGGAAGACCAGCTCTGAGCTAACATCTGTTGCCAATCCTCCTCTCTTTGCTGAGGAAGATTGGCCCTGGGCTAACATCCATGCCCATCTTCCTCTGTTTTATGTGGGATGCCTGCCACAGCATGACTTGATAAGCAGTGCATAGGTCCATGCCTGGGATTTGAACCTGCAAACCCTGGGCCACCGAAGCGGAGTGCGTGAACTTAACCACTATGCCACCAGGTCGGCCCCATTGGCTCTCTTTTTTGATCTGGATTGCAATTCCTATTTCTCTTACTTCTTGGAATTCTTGTATTAGTCATAATATTCAAACTAATTACTGTTTTCTTTACTCAGTGTTGTAAGACTGGCATGCAAGCTAGAGTAATTATTGCTCAGCAACTTGAGATAGTTGATCAATCTTACAACTCTGGACAAATTTCCTTCTCTGATGAAGACTGTGCCTAAAAACTCATTTTAAAACTAATCCTTTCAAATATTGAATTATCATTGTCACTGTACTTGTTCTATAATTATAAACAATGTAAACATAAGGAGTCATAAGAAAGCATATATACAATGTTTGTACAACAACCTAAAATTAATTGAAAAACCTATAAAATGCTTCCTCTGTTAATGCATATACCTCTATGCTTGTCCACTATACCTGATTATTTCCCCCCAATGTGGATAACTAGGCAAATAAATGAGATGAAACCCTGGCACTGAGGGACATGATGGACCCAGGCAGCAACCACCATGGTGCTGAGGGACAATATTTTAACCATCAATGCTTTCTATTGAAAGATTATAGATCAAAAGGGGGGAAATGATAAATAAATGACAAGCAATAGGATATATTGGAGTATATGAGGAAGCCATTTGGGTTAAAACTAATTCGGCCTGAGCTTGTTTTTCCAAAAAGGCCTGTGGAGTATGCATTGTATATTTGCTTTAAATATTTACTATGTCCCAAAGACAAGAACAATGCCCTTAAAGTTAAGGATGTAACTTCCCCCACATAGGCATTTCTTTAAGGATAAGCATCTCTCCCTAAACTAATGATTAATTGTTGACCTGCTGCATTCATTTTGTGAACACCCACCTTGTGACAACCGGTCTGCTGATCTGTTGTGTTCACTGAATTGCTGTGCCAGCAAAGCAATCTTGTGACTGTTGTAATAGGGACACTTCAATCATGTGTGATGCAAGCTCTCTGAGGGCATATAACCACTCTGTACACCCCACTCTTTGGAGTGCTCCCTTCCTTTGTGAAAGGACTTTCCTGGGCTATATGATCCCCCAGATTGGCTCATAATACGCTCACCCCAGTTTGATTTATAGATTGGTTATGGATTATTTGCATTGACACCTCCAAATTATATGGTGTGTCTCAGCATTTCTTGCCAGTCTCAGTGTGGGTTTTTTCTCACTTACCCAGTGTATAGGAGTTGCTCAGCTAGTTTCTGGGTTTCTTTCAGAGGAATTTGTTTCACATGTAGCTGTACATTTGGAATGTCCATGGGAGGAGGTGAGTTCAGGAGCCTCTATGTCGCCACCTTGGACCAGAACTGGCACTGCAATACTTTCTAAGTAAGTATTTACTCGGAGAAATAGGAGTAATTTATCAAGAGTCTTAAGCAGTTTCTCTCTGTGTCCACAGTTCCTCATTGGAAAAATGAGAGAGTTAGTTAAAGTAACCCTTTCCAGCTTTTACATTCTAGGATTACAAAATGACAAAAGAACATCCTAAGGATCCCAGCTGTACACATTTTAGACTCAAAAGTGTCCATATTCTCTGCCATTTTTTTAGGTATGTGAACATGGCAACTAAAGAAACATTTAATAAATTTGGCTACTTTATAGTTCTATTCACTTCTTATCACATAATAATGTGTGTATGTGGGTGTTTGTGTAGTGAGGAGATTCCATAGGGAAACATATATCAAATTTTTGCAACAGAGATAAAATAAAATAAGTGGTGAAGTATGGAGTGGCCTAGTGGGTTCAATTACAAAGGCAGGAAAGCATATCATATATCTTACATTTGTATAGGGCTTTAGAGTTTAAAATGCACTTGACATTCTTTTTTACAGATAAAACAAACTAAGGTCCAAAGAGATTTTTTTCACATGCTCAAAGTTACATGGTAGCTAAGTGGAAACAGTCAGACCTAGAATCTGGAATGCTTGACCCCTTGGCTGGGCTCTTTCCGCCTCACCAAGGTGCTTTCCTGAGGCTTTTTTTCCTACCTCCAAACATTACAGAGCAATACAAGCTGAGAAGGCCTGGCCTTTCCATGTCCACCAGCTCCGAGCATCTATGTGAGACTGAGGTAGACAAAGGCAGACTAGACTTGGAAAAGGGAGATGATGGAGCAGAAACCATTTCTCCTTTTCTTAGCTCATACATTTCAGAAGTCCACGCCATTTAGTTTTCTTGTGCTTCCATTCACTGGCAAACCACATGCTTTATGTTCACATAAATACAATTGATGGTGAATTTACATATTTCCTACTCTGAACCTAAAACAATCTTGCACATTGGTTGACTTCAAATCAACACGGTCAAATCCTTATTATGGGCTGATCAATACCTACTTAAAAGAGAGAAGGTGCTCAATAAATGTTAGGTGTTGTTGCCACTGTGGTTGCTGTCAATATCGTTACTACCAATAGAATCTTCCCTCCAGTCTTTGTGCTTTCGGCATATTCATGAATGATTCTAAGACTTGTTGAAATCATTTGTCGTCTTCACCACAGTTACTGTCCTGTCTGTCTTTCCTTTGAAACTTTTGGGACCTTTGTTTTCTTCTACATTCAAACCACTACAACTAACCTTTCCATTTGGTTCCCACAACTCTACTTGGCTCTAAATTTCTCCTTTAATTAATACTCCCTCTGACTCTGTTTGCCCACAAATTTTACTATTATTACTCTCATCTTTAAATTAATATGAAGGATAAAATTTAAGCCAAATGCATGCTATATATACAGTATTGGAGTATAAAGAGTTTCTTTTTCTCAGTTGGCATCATTTTCTGCCAAGAAAAATGGAATACATTGGCAAATTTTGTGGCTGGGAATAGTTTTAATATTTCCACTGCAATTAATATCTTTATCCTAACTTAAAATTTGGTTTCAAATCTGGCTCAATCTGGAAACCTGATTCATTTTGAGACTAAGAAGGAATAAAAGGAAGAATATGAAATTGAAGACATAGCAAAAAATTATTCCTGTTTAAAAGGGATACTATTATTTAGTAAGAGCTTTTTCTTCAAAAGATATATTAGTAGATGTCATATCCAGAAGTGGGGCACATAAGGATCCTTAAATTGTAAGTTGTTTCTCATTTTAAAATCCTCTTCCTCCTAAAGCCAAGTTCAGGTGCTTATTTATGCTTCAAGACAGAAGGGATAGAATAGGTGTTGAGTTAAACATCTCGATTTGAATTTTAATTATTTTGTGGCTTTGGTTAAGTTGTTAAACGCCTGCTAACCTCAATTTTCTCATCTAAATAGTAAAATGAGGCTAATATAGGCTACTTTGTAATGTTATTGTGAGGATTAAATAAACCTAATAATGCATGTGAAAGTTTAAACTTTAAACACAGTGCCTGGAAGAGAGTAGGCTTTTAATACATATTTGTTTCCTTGTTTTTACTCTTTATAATTTTCTGTGTTCTTATTTTTATGGTATACACCTGAAAGCAGCACTCAGTGATGTAGCAAGCAGAGAGGCTGGTGCCCAACACGATCTAGGAATTCATGGGCAGAGGGACCAGGAGAGGATGTAAGAGGCTGTGTACGTGTGGGGAGGAGAATATTCTTACTGTCAGCCAGAGATTTCCTTTAGGCTTGCTGGGTGTTGGAAGACTTGACATAATTTAGGCCTTATCTTACATAATATTCATAGCTAACTCCTCAGGTTGTTTGTTCTTTATTTAGCCAATGGAAACTGCCTGCTGCCTTTAGTTGGCACTGTTTCATCAAGCAGCATTCCACAATGTCTGTGATTCAGCGTTTTTTTCCATTGGCATACCAGCCTGAGATTTCCTCTTGATGGTGGCACATACTACTGCATCTACTGCCACAGTCATCACACTGGATAGACGAGTACCCTGGCCCGAAAGACTCTAGATGCTTTGTCAATTTTCACCTGATTTGAATTAACTGGTAACTCTGGGGAAGTTACATAAAATCATACAAAAAAGATAAATGAAACTTTATCTTGAAACTGAAACATATTTTCAGTGCAAGTTTGGAAGGATTAAGTGTAAAAGAATCAGCAATTACCAGACAATGAGTTCCTTAAGATCAGAGACCCTGTCTTACTCCTCCTGATTTCTCCATTGCCAAGTAAAGTGCCTGAAATACTGTAAGACTAACACACACGCACGCACATTAAATTTAATTAAATTATTTAACTGTAATTGATCAGCTTAGGGGAAGGGAATATTATGAGGTTTTTTTCATTTGGGTAACCTCTCTTCAGACATATATCTCAGCCTAGAAATTGCCTCCTTTATCAAACTTCCCCTTACCCAGAGTGAGGTCAGGTATTTAGTTCTCATTCTATTACCACACTTCTCCCTCTGTTGCCTTGTATATTTGTGTCTTTCCCCACCCATCTGTAAAAACCAAACCAAACCAAACAAAAAAGCAATAAGAAATTTAAAGATACAGACTGGCCCTTGTTTTTCAGTATTCAAGTTTCTAACATTGTACTTGGTACATAGAAGGCATTCCATAATGTTTTCTAAATGAGCAAGAGGAATAACACATCCCTTTGCTATACTTTTGAATCATTTCATACAGAAAAGCCAAAACCGTTCTTTACTCATTTAGATCCCCAGTGACAAAACCAACAAATCCAGCCATGAGCCAGAATATCTAAATCAAATGGTGTAAGAGTGGTGCTAAAAATGGAAAACCAGAAGAGAAAGTGTCTCATAGATTTCTATATGAACACATGTCACAATTGGGTGCTGAATGCAGTGAATATGCTGATTGTTCTCCACTGATGGAGCTGATGTGTGGTAGCTTGTCAAATGAGGAGACCAAGTAGAAGAGTAAAAGGGAAATATGTCCCCCCAAACCCTCTGCCAGGGCTGCCCAAGGAAATCCAAGAAATTTGGGAGATAGTCTCAGGAATATTAAGACCCTCTTACTTCAATTAGCTTGATAGGTGAAATACATAGTTCTCTGGTGATCTGTGTGGTATTGGGCAAGATATGACTTAACAGCAATGCCCATTCAATACAACTTCTACAGTGATGTTTGATGGTTTTAAATAGGAAGTGTCATATACCATATTGCACAATAGAAAATCTATTTTCAGTTCAGATTCCAAGCAGGAAGTAATTCTTCCCACCAAAAGTGTTTAAGATGCTCCTCCCACGGCCAGGATACTGACGCAATGCTGGTTACACTAGAGAGGACACACACACCCCTACTCCAAAATAATCACTCACATAGAGGACTCAGGCTGAGAGACAGGGACCTACACCCCCACGGAGCCTTTCTCAAAGATTAGTGATAAAGCAGGTAGCTAGCACAGAAACACTTCCATGGAAATTGGCCAATAGACTTGTTACTTAAAGGCTGTACTTGAGCCAGTGAAATATAGGCAAACAATGAAGAATTTGGTAAGGGCTCCAAAAAAGTGGACATGCCAAAACAGCGCAGAATAAGACAATTTGGGGTGTAGAAGAGGGTCCTCAGGTGTAGTGTAAACTCTGACAGTTGTTTTCTTTTTTCTTTTTTGTAGCACACGTGCCTGACTTAAGCTTTGATTGCAGAGGCATCGCCGTCAAAGACGGCTATCTTGAAAAAACACATTGCCAGCCACGTGACTCCATAAAGAGCCAGGCCCCCTTCCCCCAACTGAGGCTCCTTTCTTCTACACATCTTGGTTGATTTCAATAACTGACCATTTGGGCCACTTGTTTTTTCTCTTTCCACACTTGTAATTCATGCTTTTATGTTTTAAATTCACCAAAAAAGAGTGGGCCCGTGAAACCCTAGGCATCCACCTTCGACTCCAATAAAAGCAGAGCCCCAGGCCCATGTGTGCTCTCTCTACCTCTCTGTGTGGCCCCAGGTGTGCTGTGTAATTTCCAGGTCCTGTAAGTAATAAACCTTTATTTTTTCAAAGTTTCCTGATGGTCTAACAATCATAAGAACCACAGGGGCTGGTCCAGTCACAAGACTGGTTGTTGATAGGCTGAGGCTGCCACACAACACCAGGTCATGGAAGAAAAACATAGTTTGAATTCAAACTATTTCCTAGGCCACCCTGATTAGGGTTGTTATTAGTTCCTTAGAGAGAATGATCCGGAGATTGATATGAGAAGTCGCTGTATATCTTTTAGGATTTATTGTACATACAATATGTAATTATGTGTCTATCTATGTATATGTATACATCCATGTATATATGTATAGCTGTACATATATATCCATTTATGTATAACGAGCTGAACACAGTTCTCTGTACAGAGTAGGCATTTATTAATCTTAACAGATACTGTTGTTGCCTTCATAAAATTCTTAGTTTAAAATCCTATTTATGTATCATGTCTGTCTGTCTATTTTCTAATATCCATCTATCTTTCTATGCATCTTCAAGCCAAATGGGCCCTATCTGTCACAACAATGAATACTCTGATATCCAGAGTAGGCAAAATTGGTTGTGTGGTAATCCTTAATGAGTTCTGATATATTGCCTATTTCTGACTGAATAAACTACACCAAACACTGTCATAAGGATATAGTCATGGTAAATAGCGTATAAGGGGAATGTGGCAAGGAGTGCAGACCTCAGTAATACAGGATTTTGGAGGAATCTGATGCCCATCTAATGCTCTCTCACAGATTTTAATATACATTCCACTCTTGACATGTATTTCAGCATAGGGAGGCGGAAAAAATATGAGTTTTGAAGTCCACCAGATGGGGATTCAATTCCTGTTCTACCAGTATGGGGAACTGATTCATCCTCTCTAACGTCAGTTTTATCATTTTTATGTATATGGAGAAGTCAATACAGAGCTGCTTGACGTTCAAATGTAATCATCTGTGCACAGAGAAGGCACATAATTGGTGCCTGACTAGTTTTAGTGTAGTTTAGTCAATAACTGAACTGTAGCCAAGTTTCTATACAAATACAGTTAAAATTGCTTATTCAACATATTTTGCATAATTTTTTTATCTGAAAAATATAGAAAGATTTTTTTTTTACTGATTTTGTTGGAATTCCTCATTTTGCAACTCTTGAATGAGAACTACTAGATCTCTTCAAAAGTTTCACGTTTTGTCAACGTTCATATTGAGTTCTTTTTTACGTTTCTAACATTTATGGATTTTTATACCTCTGAATATGTATTCCTCAAGTTTTACCACTTCCTCAAGAAACAGCTCCCTCCTTTCTCCTCTCAAACAATCGATTTCCCACTTGTCTTCTCAACTGTTTTAGCTTATTTAGATCTTTCTGTCCTCTGAGGCTCTGTCCTCTAGTGTTCATGTGGGCCTCTGTCTCTCTATATGTAAGGTTTTAGTCTAGTTGGGTGGTAAATTTCTTGACAGCTGTGACTTTTTTATTTCCCCCAAAACTCTTAGCACAGTAGTGGGCCCATAGTAAATGTTCAGCGTGGATTTGCTAGTTGGACTTCATTGAAAAAAATAATCTCACTTCAAGTACCTGAACCAGTGACAGTTTATAAATATAAAAGCTTAGGTTTGGTGCTCATTTACCTCTTGTCAAATCCTGAGATGTCACATCTGAGATGTCAATTCTGATAGCTTACACCAAAAAGGTACCAATGGTGATGCATTACTCCAGAATTTCAAAAAGTCTTCCCTACTATCACTTGTCCTAACTTGAAGTTTCTTCATTTCTGAAACTTTTTTAATAAAAAGAAGCCTTGGAAAGTATTCTTCTTGAGGTAAGCATGCCATCTTTCTTAAGATACTTTCATAAGGTTAAAATAATTAATCAGGATATACCAGAGCCAAATCTTGGTTAAGCGCAGAAGGAGGAACCAGATTTTATTTGGAACAGTTCCTCATTTGAATAAATGTCCACCGAAGTAAGTAAGCAGAGGCAGTTCCGTCTAAAATTTGGAAAGGAGACAGGAGAAGGATCAGATCAGAGAAACAGGAAGGAAATGGTCTAACTTTTCAGTGGTCAATTTTAAATTCTTTTCGTGTGCACATGCATTTCAGACATGATATAAGGGCAAGGTTATAGACGCAATGCATCACTCTTCTTCTAGAGTCGGTTTATTATTCCTCCCTGTATCACAGTATCTAGTACAGGGCTACAAAAACACTGCTGTATTGAAAAATTATTCCTGTGTGACTCTGTGACTCCTTTCTTCAGAGATAAGTTTAATGATCAAGGTAAAATAGGGCCAAGTTAAAATATGACAACTCAGTGAGAAACATTGCGACAAATAGCATGGTACTAAGAGAAGATGGTTGGGTCACAAAACAGTATCCCTGGGTTCAGGTTCCCACTCCACTGTTACTCGGCCACTAGTGGTGTGATATACCACTCAAACTGTTATCCTTAGCTTCCTCTTTCAAATATGAGGATGTTAAATCTCCAGGGTTTTTTTCTTTCCTAAGTTTAAAAATCTTTGATTCTTTCTTAGATTAAAAAAATTTCATCAAAATAATTTCATGTGTACCTCCTTTTATTTAAATAAACTGGTAGGTTTACACCCTGTGGTAAATATTTAAAAAATCATTCTTTTCTAGGATTTTATATTTGATTCAGTCTTGAAAGCATCTGTGAGAAGAGTGGAGAAGAGATAAATATTTATGGGACAACTCTTATGAACCAAACCTTTCACATCTATTTCGTTCTCAAAAAAGCCTTGTGAAGTGGAAATTTTCTCCATTTTACAACTAAGAAAACAAAGAAGTCAAGTAATATGCTGAAGGCCGTTGAGCAGGTAAGGGCTGGCCACACCAGGCTTCCTTCTCAGGTGTGTCTGATTTAAACATTCATGTTCCTTCTAGCACAGGATGCTGTCATTCTGTAAAAAAAGGTAGGAATTCCATTTAGCAGATGGAAAGATTGAGTTATAGAGAACCAGGGGATTACCTCAATTTTGTAGTATATCAGCATTTTTGGTGCCAGAAAGAAAACTCAAGTTTTTTGGAGTAGAGTATAAGCTCAGACTGGGAGGCAGGGTGCAAGAAAATATCCTTGTGTGTGATAACTTTATTTCTATTTGATGCCAGCATTGAATTGTCAGAGTTTTAAAATGGTGAGATATGAAAGAATTGAGCTTGTTTTATTTATATATTTTTAAACTAAATTCTAGTAATACACTTGGTGTTTTCTAAAGACTGTCTCAGAATGAACACATTTTCTACCCTAGAAATTGATAAAACTCTTTTTATTTTTTCCAAACCACACATCCTAGATGCCCTGGCTCCCCAAACCCCTGCCTCACACATATGTGATATCTGGAGTATGATAAGATTTAATCTGGAACTTTATTTCTTCTTATAAAAAGTAATTTTCTTATCTGGAAATAATTTGTAATGCTGCACAGCACTGCACTTCCTCTTGCTTCAGGAAAGAATTTTTTCCCTCTGAACTTCCCTTGTGTCGGTTTTTTTGTCCTCTGTGTTTGTGTTGGCTTTTAGCCAAACGTTCCTTTCCGTGTGTTTGGCTTGGTGCCATATAAGAGTCAGCACTTAGCCTAGAAGTATCCTTTTCCAACACAGAGAATCAAAAGGAAAACCCCGCCTCTTACACCCACTACTAATTACCATAATACTACAAAACTGACTAGTTGCATCATTTACCCATCACTTGTGAATTGCTGCTTTTCACAGCTCTCATTCCTGCAGAGAATGAGTTTGAACCACATGGAGAATATGCCTTTAAGCCATTCAAGTCCTCAAGGAGCACAGAGACCATCCTGGAAGCAATGGCTCCTCTACTCAACAATAGTTATTTTGCTATTGCTTTGCTCATTCTGTTCACTAATCCTTACTTTTCTCCCACTCAAGGTAAGGAGACAATAGTACCTAAGGTTGCTATCTATTATAATCATTTTTGTTTTGTAAGTCTAGTTATTATCATTATCACTCAGTATTGTTTGAGCTAGTTGGAAGGAAGAGACGTGTGGGTACAGATAGTGTAAATGTAATTCTAATTTTGTCATGGCATGTGGCTTTTGAGGCTTATATAAGTGTTTTGAAAGGTACTAGAAAATGCTAAATGTTAGCAGCAGAACTGAGTTAGATGGAGAGAATCACTTAATTAAATCAGTCGGTTGACAGATGCCTGTGGAGTATTTTCTCCCTTTCTGCACTTATGCTAAACCCTCTTGGTGGAATAAAAAAGGTGTAAAACATGATGCTTGCCCTCAAGGAATGGGATGTAAGCTGTAGTCTTATTGAGGGAAAAGATATAAAAAGATAATGGAAAACAGAACAAGGTAAGTGACAGGTGGTTATGTGTCTTTGAGGAAGGAACTGACATTGAACTAGGAGTAAGAAGATCTGGATTCTGGTTCTAGGTCTCCCAATAACTAGCTGGATGAATTTGAGAAAGACATTTACTCTTTCTGGTTCTCAGTTTCTTTTCTTCTGAAAAATGGTGGTAGGAGAATGGATTTGTTTATTATAATGTCCTTTCTAGCTATAAAATACAGTGATTAATAATTAATCTAAGGGTAGGATAGAATGTAAATGCTTTAGGAGTTCAAAAGGTGGGGAATGACTTTGGGCTATGGTGATCAGGGAAGGCTTCATGGAGGAAAGAGGAAGCATATTCCTATTTGGGAAGCCCCTGGTGCTTATCAGGAATTTCCCATTGAGCTCCAATCCAAGTTTTGGGTCTAGTGAAGGGAATGGAGATACATTAGGTTCTTATTAGAAGTTTTTCTGACCATTGACTACATGGCACTGACCAAAAAGAAAATAAGAAATACTTTCATTTAGAATTTAGCCCATTTCTGGGTCTATTTGAAGATTCTGTGCCTTGGGGAGAATAAGGTGATATATTCCCATCTAAGAAAGGGCTGTGATATGAAATTAGTGACTTCAGAGACATTTTTTCTAAGGGGATTGGCCAGCGAAGATTTCAAAGATATGGTTCTACTACTTAAGATATTTGAAAACAATTGAGAAAAGATGCAGGAGGAAACAGTACACTGTACTTACTGGTGTACATTTAGTTAGGGCAAGTGTAGCTTTGGCCAAATTTTTACACAGTAGCCCATTAATTTGTATTCCATAACTGTACACAAGAGTATGCAACAGAGGCATTTCTAATCACATCTCCACTCTCTCAAGGAATTTATCTAACAGAAGCCTGAACTTTTTGGAGCAGAGGAGCTTTGAGCAGAAAGAAAAGAATTGTCAGGAATTCTGAGTGTTTAGGTTTCTGAAGAAGGGGAAGCATGAGAATAGCAATAGCTTAAATTTGGAAGTGGTTTTTCCTTCTAAAAACCACCTCAAGTCTTATTAGCCAGATTACCCCAAAGAACATAGGATATGTTGTAGGTATCATCCGTTCCTGCATATGACTATGGGAACCAGTGCATAGAAGGAAAGGCACACAGTGGCTCTTGCAAAGGGAAAGAGGAAGTGTAATAATGTCAGAGTCATCCAGGACACCTCTTGCCAGAATTGAACTTGATCAATCCCACGGCTTTGAACTCTGATTCCAGAGTCTCCCCAGACAGCATGCAACTGCTCCATGACAGGTTCTGCCTCTAAAGAAATAGCCCAGAGTTTGTTCCAAATTTGGAGAAGTTTAAAAGGTTTTCAGGATATTGTCCTCACAGGATGGCATGGAGGCTTATTTCCTATGGGAAAAGCCAATGGCCTGGCCAAAAATGCAGTGAAATTAGCTCATGTATTCTACTTTCCGCTTGCCTGCACCTCCCTTTCCCTATTGGCCACAAATAAGTACCTTTGGAAAAGAGGGCTGAGTGGCTAGTGGATGGTGAGTCATTATGAGGTAGCCGCTTCCACCTTCTTACAATACATTGTAGTTTATATTATTTTGGTCTCCACTCTAGTTTTTATATACAAAATCCCACTTCCAGCTTCTCTAGGCACTAATCCAAAAAGAGTTAGGATGATTGGCTTCTTCTAGACCAACAGAAATTTCCTTGGGAAAAATTTTTTCCTGTTTTTCTCCCTTTTTCAGAAGCCATGTAACTGAAAGGACTGGCTATAAGCTCAAGGAGTTTGGTCTACCCCCCAGTGAAAATAACCTCACAGAATTTGTCTCTAAGAAGCCAAATGTTCAGGAGAGTCCCCTGCATCAGTTAAATGAAGGATACTTCCAAAGGGGAAGTTGTGCTTGTCCTTAAAAGTGGAGTAGATTCTATTTCCAAATGATGATCTGCTTAGGGTTGGTTTAAGTCGATTGAGGTTCGGCCATTTGAACCCAACTATGTAAATCTGGGCTTAAATCAAAATGGGGTAATAAAAGCAACTGATCCTTCTAAGCAAAAATGAACTAAACTAAACTAAACTAACCTGAGAGTCCCATATGCATCTTTATAAGTGGATATTTACTCCTTCCAAACATCACTGGAACTATAAATAGAAACTGCCCCCACAGAGTGGCGGGGGTGAGACTTTTGAGTCATACAGGCTCTGTTTGGATCTCAGCCTAGCCTCTTATCAGCTGGGTAACCTTGGGCTAGATACCTGACCCCTCATACTCATTTCCTCATCTGCAAATGAGCAAGCTAATTCTTATCTCATAGAGTTGCGGTAAGGATTCATGAGGCAGTACAGTGCCTGACCTGTAGTAGGCTCTCAGTAGATTGCAGTGATTCATATCGGCACCATTATTATTAGTGACATTACAGTGAAGATAAATTCGAAAAGACTTTTTAACAAAATGTATATTCCTTGCTTATCTATTTCACTCTCTCAGACAAAGACTATCCCTTGCTGCCAAATAGATGATTTTTGTAATTAGACAGATTTTCATTTGTGGCAATAATTACAGAATATCACAATGGTGGTTTCTGTAGCTCTAAACAGATATTAAAGCAGCTCACAGTACAGTATCCAGGATTTCTGTCTCTGGCAATTCATTTGTCTGTGGCCTTGTGTTTCTCTGCATGCTCTTTATATATGAGAGTAGATAGTAGAGATGCTATCTGTGGCACATATTTTGGCACTCATTTATATTTACATTGTTACCAATTGCTTCATGTGTGTAATCATGTCTTTCTAGAAAGATTATAAACTTCTTAAGAGGCAAGGACCATAAATTACATTTGTTTCTCTTGCTTACAATGTTAGTAAAATGTTGAGAATATAGGTGATTAAGTTTTGTTCAAATCTTTATTACAATGAGTATCATTATCAAAACAACTAATATTTAATGAACAGGACCAGACAGAATATCTGGCAAAGACCTTCATAAGAATTACCTATTTTAAACCCATAAACAACCTCAATGAAGTAGGTACTGTAATGTCCTCCATTTTATAACTGAGAAAATTAAAGGGAGTCCCTCTTGCATGGCTAGCATGGGTTAAACTAGATTGAATTTCAACATCTCTTCTAAGAAATCCCAAAATGATGATAAAATAATTGCAAAAGCAAAAACAACTGTAGGAATCCAGTGATTTATCTCCTAGAATGGTGGCTTCCAAACTTTTTGATTGCACCTCTTTATCCACAAAATGTTTTTGAGTACAATCTCAATATATATGCTAATTATTGTGTCATATACAAGTACTAGTACTATGTGTATTCAAAAGATACACAAAATAGAAATGTATAAGGATGAACCAAATAACGTGCTTAATGTAGTTTATTCACAGTGCAAAACCATTTTGCTTTTACTAAAATATTATATTTCATTAACATGTTAAAATATAATATAAACATTTCTAAAATAATTGAAATAACATTTTAGTAAAGTTGATAAATGTGTTTCTTTTATTTTCTTTATGCGAGTTTAACACTTTGTGTTACAATAATTTGAAGGTTATATTCTAAGTTATTTTACTTTGATTTATGGTTTTGACTGTCATAACTGAAAAATTACTTCACAAAGAAATATAGATCATACTGGAAGAATGAATCTTTGAGTGTGCTTACCACGAATGACACTAAATTTTCAATCATTCAATGATGCAAAGTTGTTGGGTTTTTTTTGATGAAAGTGATATTGTCCCTCACTCCATTCATACCTTTCCTTCCTTCTTTACACAACTTAAATTCCATGCTCTATAATTATAATCTTTCCCTTGGATTAACCCACTCAGTTGCTTCTCTCTCTCTTCGTGATACTCTAATAGTGAAACCTCAATCCTGGAAAATCCCCAATGCTGATTAAATCCAGCTGCTCTGTGTCTTTCACAGTTGAGTGAGGCTGAGGAAAAACATAAGACCTTGTTGAAAGGTCTTACTTTAAATCATGGCCACTAACTTCAAGTGGGACTTCAGCGTTGCTCTGTAAGCCACCTGCATTTCCCCCATCCATTTACTCTCCTCTGCTAGACTGTTTCATTCCTTTGACTTCTCGTTAGACATCCAATGTCTCCTCTCCATTCTCACTCTCACCTGATAACCTTGCCACCAGGTTCTGCAAGAAAATAGAAGCAGGCAGGAAAGAAGTTCCAAAGCTCCCCATCATATCCACCACTCACCTGCAATTCTGTCCAAGTATCCTGTATTTCTCTCTTGTCACTGTGTATGAATTGTTCACGCACATGTCTAAGGCCACCCATGAACTAGATTCCGTCCTGTCTAACCTACTCAAGGGCATTGCTCCAACAATGATCTAGCTCTTGCATATCACCCCCTTTCTACTTTACTGGAACATTCCTATCAAATGGCAACTGACAACCATGTTGTCATTTCTCTCATATTAAAACAACCAAAAAAACTCTTTGCTCTCTCATCCCCATCCAGCTCCACCCAATTTTTCCACTATACTTTTCACTGTCTCCACTGAGCACCTTGGTCAGAGGCACGTGCTTTTTTGCCTAGATAGTTACAATGCTCTCATAGCTTGTCTCACTGCTTTTGCCCCTGCCTCTCTTTTATTTCTAGCATAGCAGCCAGAGAAATCCTATAAAAGAAAAATGTGCAACATCTTTAAGTTCAAAAAGTCTGTTAAGCACTTTGTCACAGGGCAACCAATGAACTTTATATGGTACAAAAAATTTTTGTGGTTATACTTTATCTTACTATTAAGTATTCTAGAGCCTTTAGCACTTAAACACTTGTATTTATAAAATTAATCACACTGATGGCCTCTTGTAGCCTGTACACTGGCATGTTGCAAGAGTTTGAAACTGAGGTCTCCTCAGGGTATCTCAGCTACTGTATATGATGCATGATAGTCTGAATATTAAATAAGTGTGGCTTTATCAATATGAGTTGTAAACATTTCTATAGCTTAATTTCTTATTTTTTAAAATAAAAGTAAACATAAATGGAAATTCTATTATTTTCTTCTCACATGCCAGTGGATCACTTTGCACAGTGACTGGAGTGCAGAGACTACAGTTTATAGAAAATTTCTGTAGGCCAAGAGGAGGACAGTCCAAGATCAAGTAGTTGTCCTGTGGGTAGAGCCTAGGTGGATGGAAAAAGACCTTAACCTTTGCCTATAAGACCCAAAAATGTAGCCAAGTGATGACAGGCACAGGATGGAACTGGTCATCTGTAAAGGGAAGCTGAGAGAGCTGAGACAAGGT
The DNA here is from genome assembly GCA_031878705.1 of Tapirus indicus. Lineage (NCBI taxonomy): Eukaryota > Metazoa > Chordata > Mammalia > Perissodactyla > Tapiridae > Tapirus > Tapirus indicus. The sequence goes on from CM062922.1 coordinate 85,961,272, forward strand.
AGAGGGAGGGAGTTTTTTTATATGGCTAACGAAAAGAAGTTTGTTTCAGGAATCTGAAGCTCTACATAAATCAATCAAGAAAGGTTGTGACACTGCCATCATCCTGACCAATTCCTCTTTTTCTTCCCCTACAGACTGCCAATGAGACTTGTGCAGCTAAGTTTGGTGAGTAACCGGTCTTGCATGCCTCTTTTTTTCTTATTTTAGTGTTTGGTGCAAGAAAGCAAGTTCCAGTGTTGTCAATGAAGCCAGTATTCTATTTTATTCATTTTTCAGCTACTATTTATAACTGCTTATCATGTGCCAAGCAGTTGTCTAGGAGCTGAGGCTTCAGAGGTGAACCAGACAGACAAGCCATGCCCTGATGGAGCTTACACTCCAGGTCATCTCTCTGGGCAGAAATGCACGTCACTCTTATAGGCCTGGGAATCTGAGATCCAGGAATCTACTTTTAATTCTGTGTTTTGATAAGCGTAAGTTTTAGATCTCTACAATCTTTCCCTCTGACAAACTCAAAGTCCTTCTCCATTTCACATATTGCTAGTGTCCAGTGGAGTTTGTGGGGGTGCCATTTTTGTTTCCAAATGAATAGGAAAGGAATGAGAGCTAGGGGAATGGCCACTTCCTCTTCTCCTTTCTCCTCTTCTCTTAGCTTCTGAGTCACTTTCCCTTATAGTGAACTGGTATTTGCTTAGAAAACACATTGAAGTTTACAGTTACGCTGAGCCTTAGGGTATTTTTTAGAATACATACAAGATTGAAAATAAATATGTTTGGGGCTTTTTACAGGTTTCAGGCCAAACACACATTTTCAGCTGAGGGCAGCACATTTCTAGAGTTAATGGCAACCCCTGTTTTCTCACAGTGCTCAAACTGCCAGGCTTCCTTGGCTTGTGGGAGTTAGGGAATCTCTTTTTGCTTGTCTCTGCCTATATGATTTGTTTTTCTAGTGAATGGAGCAGAATTCATGATACGTTTGAAATTCCTCTTGTGGTAAAAATTGAGAACCTCAAGTGATGCTAAGGTGTTCTTTAAGTGGCCCCTATCACAGAATTAAATAAGAGAACCAGTGACACTTCCTCCTGGTGACTTGCCTGTTAGCTACTACATGTCAAGCAGGAAGACATTTACTGAACTCTGTGCTCATTGGAGATACAGGGAGATTTTGATTCTTGCTCTAATGGTCTTCCATCATTCTCCTTCAGAATCTACCCTCAGAGTCTTATATCAGTCATTTATATACAAATAAGAATTTAAGTCAATGTGTTACTCTTCCAGGATGTCTTATCAAGATTTCTTTCTAATTATGGGATGAAAGCTTTTCTCCCATAACAAAAATTATGGAGAATTAGAGGACAGGCTAGATAAGTATTTTGGGTGGTAAAAGCACTTCCTTAGGCTCTGAAATCACACTAATGTGTAAAAACAATTAACATCAGGAAGCTAGATAAAGTCCATATATGCCTATGAAAATAAATGACTAGGTCTTAACCCTTTCCCCATCCCTTGTGACAACATTGAACTAGGGATAGTTATATTTAAAGAGTCCAATAATTTCCATTTATAAACTATGAATTTACCGGCAACGAAATATGGGTGGTTTGGATACTTATACCCCAAGTGGATCTTGAATGATATATATTCATAAACTGATGAGAAGAGGCATAATTTAGACACAGTGCATCTAATTCAGGAACACAGATGTATCATTCAATCAAGAAATATTTATTGAGCACATACTAGGTACCAGGAACTCTTTTAGGTGCTGAAGATATAGCAATGGACAAAACAGAGAACTACTTATCCTCAAAGATGTTATATTTAAGTGGGTATAAGATGGGCAATAAACAAATGAACAACTTAATTTATAATATGCTAGATGGTGACAACTTCCATGAAGAAAACTAAAGCAAGGTAAAGGGAGAGAGTGACAGGAGAGTACTATTTTATATAGATTGATGAGGAAGGTCTCATTGATAAAGTGATACATAGAAAATCGTATTTACATAGAAAAGCATGAATATGAATCGTGGACTGCCAACTCTGGTTATCACAATCCTGACGTGTGATTCCTCTCTCCCTCCCTCCTTCTTTCTTTCTTTTCACAAATACTGATTGACAAGAGATGCAGTGCCACCTAAAACATAACCCTCTTTTCTATTCCAAATCCATTTCCTTAGAGATCCCCAAGCAAGAGATACACTTAGGATTTGTAATTTTCCTAAAACCAGGAGTAGAAGCTACTTAAAATATTAAAATTATGGTTGTAGAGAACTAATATAGACCAGGTACAAAAACAACCTATAAGTGGGAAAGAATTATAATCAAGAAGAGGATGAAATAATTAAATAACTATGCTTTCCATTTTTTTCTCCCTTGTAAATTTCTTATAGGACCATTACCTTCAAAATGGCAAATGGCGTCTCCTGAGCCTCCTTGTGTGAATAAGATAGCTGACTGGAAGCTGACGATACTTCAGAATGGCTTGTATTTAATTTATGGCCAAGTGGATCCCAATACAACCTACAAGGAAGTAGCTCCTTTTGAGGTGCGGCTATGTAGAAACGAAGACGTCATGCAAACTCTAACAGACAACTCTAAAGTCCAAAATGTAGGGGGGACATATGAATTGCATGCTGGAGATATAATAAACTTGATATTCAACTCTGAACATCAGGTCCTGAAAAATAATACGTACTGGGGGATCATATTGCTAGCAAATCCCCAATTCATCTCCTAGAGACTTGATTTAGTCTCCTCATCCCCTTCAGCGCATGCAGAGACACCGGTAGGTGGGTTGGAGGAGGCAGATTTTCAATGCCTACAGTTTGCCTGGGTACACAAATCAACACAAACAGAACTCCTCTGCATGTGAATTTTCCTCTCTCATGCTTATCTGAAAGAGATTCAGAGGAAGGGCCAACCCCTGACATTGGGTTGGCAAAGACACTTGACTAATCCATGATAAAATAAATATGGGTGGCTAGGGGACAGAAGCTCTTCAAAGAGTCTTTGTCTAATCCCTGAATCTTGGGTGGAAAAATGAAGTCTTATTCCCATGGGAGCCTTAGCTGGTTTACAAAAAAGGTCCAGGGCAGTGGTCTGGCCTTGTTCTCATATTCTTGGGCTGCTTCACTTCATTCTTCCTGTATTCCCATCTCTGAGACCCTCCTGATAAAAAGTAGTCAGATTGGGAGAGTGGCCACAGATATGCCGACAACACCCCATTTTAGATGTGATGATATTGGAGGATGGAGAACACTCTAGAGAACTATTGGGACAGAGGCACAGGTGGCATGGAATGGAACACACTTATTTGGGGATTTCTCTTGACTTCATCATACTCAGGAAGCAGAGTGCTTTATAAAACTAGTTGTTCAAAGCCCTTCACATAGGGCTTCATGACAATTTGTTGTTTGTGTGTGTGTCTAAACATTGTCAACGGTAAAGAAAGAGTAATCATTTGTAATCATAAGATTTAATCCCAGTAGTTGGTATTACCAGTACTGTATTTTGTCATGTAATGATTTCATATTTTTTTAGCTGGATCTCCACAGTTTGCAAAGTGGTTTTGTGTATCACACGGCAACTTTATGAAGTTAATGGTGCAGGTATTTTGGGCACAATTTTAACAATGAGAATACAGAGGCAGATGGAACATAGGTAACTTGCCCTAACCCATAGAACTAGTGCTTAATAGGGCCAGTGGACTTCTCACTGTATCACACTGTCTCAGCTTTAGAGTTGGTATATCTGCTATCACGTTACAAGTCTATCAACTTTAGCAGATTCAATTTTCAGGAAGTGTATTCCCTTTCAGCCCAAGGTGGGTAGAGGGAAGTGACAACAGATCTTTCCTTTCTCAGCAAACTTCTTTTCCTTTTCCTGCCTGGAGCAGGGAGTATAAGGGTGTTGCTCAGGGCTTACTCCAACCAAATTCCTTTCCTCACTTTGAAGAGCCTGATATGGCCAAAAGTGTTAACTTCTAAAAATAATGAATAGCACTCAATTCAATGACAGCCTGCTAAAGTTTTGGATTCTGTTAAATTAATTAGCTGCTTGTGGTTTCTTTTTGAAAGGTGTGTAATATGATTACATGATAACCCAATTTAAAATATTTATAAAAAGTCATATTATGTTAATTAATACTATCACATATAAAGCTAATTTAGAAATATTTGTATTGCGTGCAACAAAAATCACTTGGGAGCAGGCCTGAGGCCTAAGCCTGAGGCCAAGATGCTTCTTGGTAAGTGTCTTTTTCAAACATCTGCTGAGTACCTGTAGGGCCAAAGACAAGGATGCCTTATTCCTCTTGCACTTGTATATCTTCTCAGGAAATTAAAGTTATATCACATATATTTATGGAAACTGTGTGGTATTGATTGTTTTTGGGTTGTAAGCAGCAGTGTGCTGGAGTGGGCTAGCACTAGCTCATGAGAACTGATTGTTAAATTTTCAGAAATTTTGCAATGGTTACTAAATACAGTCATCCTGGAAATTGGCCAGGAATTAAATTGGTGGAACTATTCATGCTGTGGGAATTGGAAAACGCTACAAATCAGGGCCTTTCTTTTTGGAGATCCTGTTCACCAGCACACCACTGTTTGTAAAACTCTCCTTCTTTAATGACTCCTCTCTGTTTGTGTCACGTTCCTGGGACAATCAAGGCAGGCAAAGGAGAGAGTGAAATTGTCATACCCCCAGTAAAAGCCCCACATGGTGGTGATTTCTCCAAGCAAGCAGAGGTCTCTGAGGCTGCAGTCAGAGAGACGGCTACCAATGGATGATCTTCAAATTTCCCTGGTGGTGTAATTTCAGTCTTTGTTTTCAATGTATATTCCATTTCCTTGTTTCTTCAAACAGTGTTTACCTTTTAAGCCTTAATAAAATGTGTGTTGGTAAGAGGAGTGGAGCTGGCTTATCTGTGGGTTATGAGACCAGAGCTAGTGATCTAGAGAACAAGAAGGTGCATCAGAGAAATCCTTGCCCATATGAAACACTGCTGGGCAAGTGTTAGGCAAAAGTGAGAGTGGGATGCAATTTGCTTTTGGTCATAGCTGTCCCACCTTCTGAGGGGTTAGTCAGGCAGTTCACTACCTGACCTTCTCCCACCTCCTCAACTCCAACCCATCCACTCTTACCATCAAAGCCGCCACCAGCCCTTTTCACACTTAGTGTTTTTTACCTTCCATTTTGCCCAATCAGAGCTAACCTAGAGTGTGTTATGTCACTATGGGGGTAAGTCTCTGCTTCTGAAGATGGCAGGTAATTGAAAAGAGATGCAGTCATGTGCATTTGAAGGAGCAGACTAACTCCTTACATGAGTATATCTGTGCTTCCTGGAGATGAAATTCCTGCTTTTGTGTGCCCTATCTCAAATAAGCCATTTCATTTGTGGGGGTGGGAGGGAATTTTTTTATTAGAGAGAAGGAGAAGCAAAAATCTGATTGACTTATGGATGAGGGGTCTGCCGAGGATTACCTTCAAGTCGAAGTTATAAATGATGCCTTGGCACATAGGCTTTCATTGACCTGAAAGGATGCACCACTATTTGGGGGGTCACTTGTGACCCTGGCAGAGTCACTCCACTGGTCATGACCCTCCTGTGAGTCCCACATCCATCTACAGGAGACTTGTACACGTGCTTTGCCCCTACAAACTCAGAGAAGACGAGCTCACCTCAATGTAGCAAGATTCTCCTGTCTCTGCTACCAAGGGGTTGGCCTTTCTCTTCAGGACAGATTTCCTGAGTGGGGTCAGACTCTAGCCCACTGTCGGCCTAACCTTTCTCAGGGGGGAGTCAGGCACCAGTTCTTTGCATCTCCCAATTGCAAGAAATATATGTTAAAGCTCTTTTAGGGGTTCCCTTGAAGTCCTCAACCAGGCTTGAGGTTAGAAAGTTTCATTGCTCCCCATCCCTTCTGCAAAGGGAGTGGGCGAGGACTCACAGCATGGCCACAGCTCTCTCTTTATAAATGTGATCACAATCTCTCCTTCTCCCCACTCTGGCTTTATTTTATGTCCTTGATCCAGCTGAAGTGTCTAAGAGCAGTGGGGAGGGGCATTTATCTTCATCCCTTTTGTCAATTCTGCATATTGGCGGGGGCAACTGTCTTACTCTCATTTTGATACCTAGGTACCAATCATCTTATGCTTGAGTTGAAACTGAGTCAGAAGAGTCCTATTTTAACATTCAGTTATACTCTTATACATCTAAAAGGGATCAGGGAGGCCTACAATAAAATGCAGAAATACAAAAAGCCCCAAACCATCATCACAGGAACAATAAAATAAGAGTTTAATACAAAGGCCAAGGGAGAGGAAAATCATTGTTCAGAAAAGTTGGACTTAAGAACATTGTTACAAATGAATATAAAACATGGCTTTTAATGTCTTGAAAGTCAAGGAAAATTAGAAAAGCATGAAGGAAATAGAGTTGTTTTATCTAATTTCTTTTTTAATACACACTGTTTTATTAGGAGAAAGAAACTTTTCCCCAACACTGAGCTCTAAGCAGACTCTGTCTCCAGGTGCACAATGAATGCTCTAGATAGCAAAGTGCAGTCTCTTCCATTCATTTTATTTGAATCTACTGGTTTCTGTTAGCATTTAACAATTTTAAGGATTCAAAACAGTTGTTGAGCTATCACTATAAGACACACAGCGGTATTGGTGAATCCCATTAATACTGTTTGGGAAAGTAGGCTAGAGGGTTTATGTGACCTCCTTCAAAGAACCCAGGAAGTGTGTAGCAACAGAAAAATGAAAATTCAATGAACAGGTGGGATGTTCTTCACGCAGGGCCTCAACACACAGAGTCTGAGCTGGACTAAGGTGAACTGGTGAGTTTAAGTTTCTTAGAATGGAAGACACAGAGAGCCTCTTCATCTTCCCTCCCTGCTTTTGGGTTGTACCTCTTATCCAATGGACTAGTCTCTGAGGGGAATCTGGTGACCAAGAGTCCAGGGTCTGATACAGTGCCTGGCTCATATTCCTAATTGTCTATTGAGTGAAAAATAAATGAATCACAAATTTATTTGAGTATTGGTGTGAAGTTAGCATTGTAATATGTATTCTGGATAACAGAGTCCAGTGGGCAAAACCTTCAGTCTCCCTTTTCTTACTTTCTCCCATCCCATCACCTACTGTTCTGAAGAGCTCTCTTCTTTCCGATTAAAACCTGTTCTCAGGAACATTGTTAATGTAATTAAGAAAAAGAACCTTATAAATTCACCTGAACTAAGGGAAAATGGCCAATAAGCTACCTTGCATCACTAAAACAGGACAAAATCCTATTTTTTTAAATCTTTGCTGGGAAGATGCACCAAGAAGCAACTGTCTTTATGACATCCTAAGGCAAAACAATTTATTCAATGATCAGTAGCAGAGTTTTTCAAAGTGAGGTCTATGGACTCTACATCAGATTCACCCAGGATGTTTGAAAAAAAAAAAGGGTGATTCCTAGGCCCCATTCATAGTCTGCTAAATAGACATTTCTAGGAGGGAGGCCTAGGAATGAATTTTGATTTTTTTTGGTGAGGAAGACTAGCTCTGAGCTAACATCCGTTGCCAATCCTCCTCTTTTTGCTGAGGAATACTGGCCCTGGGCTAACATCCATGCCCCTCTTCCTCTACTTTGTATGGGACGCCGCCACAGCATGGCTTGACAAGCTCTGCATCTGTCTGCGCCAGGGATCTGAACCTACAAACCCCGGGCCACCAAAGTGGAGTGTGCTAGCTTAACCCCTATGCCACCAGGCCTGCGCCAGGGAGTCCTCGGAATCAAAGTTTTAACAAGCTCTGACCCATAGGTTATTCTTATGCGCACTACAGTTTAAGAACCATTGCTTTATGGCATGCAACTTTGAATCTCAGCTGAATATTTCTCCAAGTATTTAAGAAGAGTCAAAGCTTCTAAACAAATACACAAACTAAAAAAGCAAAACAAAAACAAAAAAATCCAAGACCAACATTGATGACACCCATGAGATTTACTGTAATACATCTCTCATCACAAAAGTAGATGGTCTTCTATCCTCTATTTAGGTCCGAACGAAGGTCAAGCTCTTCACTTTTCATAACCTAGTAGCAACACTGGCACTTTAACGTTGGCAATCTAAGGCATATGAGTCTTGCCACAACCAATATTACATTATCTACCTGTTTGCTGTCAACTCTGGAATATTTTTCTCTAGCCTGATTGCTTTCCTTTGCTTTAGACTTGTAAATCCAACTGCTACTCAACAATTTCACATTGGAGGTATAATGGACATCTCACATTCACTATGTCCAAAATGAATCTCTTAATATTTCCCCAAATCAGCTTTTCTTGAAGCCCCCTCATTTCAACTGTATTGCTTGGGCCAGAAACCTCTGAGTCATGGAGTCATTCTTCACTCCTGTCTTTCACCCATCTAATCTGTTAGGAAATCATATTGTCTTTACCTTCAAAGAGAATCTGATCTCTTTTCTGTTAGGACTCTTGTCTGTGGCACCAAGATTATTCAATAGCTTCATAACTGGTTACTCTGATTCTACTTTTGTAGTCAGATAAATTTGTTTTCAAATCTCAGTTTTGACGTTTACTCCTTATTTGGATTTTGGACAAATTACTTGCTTCTCTGACTCAATTTCTTGGGGTTTTTTTGTTTACTGTTGTTTATCCAGTGCCTGATACATAGCTGGAGCTTAATAACTATTTGTTGAATCAAGGAATAAATTTAAAACGGATTTAAAATACCAACTAATATACACAAAGATTCCTGATACATAGTAGACACTAAAATGGTGGCTGCCATTGATTTTATTTATATTAAGGATTCAGATTCATTCCTAAGTTTTTGTATTTTGTCATTTCTCGAGCTGAGATGTTTATTTAACATCTCTCTTATTCTCTCTTGTCTCCAAGGAAAGGTAAGCCCAAGATAAAAAAGCATTTGTTTATTCAATGCTGTATCACCAGCACCTAAAATAGTGCTTGGAACATTGAAAGAGCTCAACAAATGCTGAAATGAATTAAAAAAAGATAGAACAGTGGTTCTTGGTTAGAATGACCAGCAAGACATAGGATACATATGCTGCAAACAACCTCTCACAAGAGTGTGTTCACTTCCATTCCTCTAGCTTTTTTAAAACTCTGAGTAATGGATGGAAAATTCTAAGTACACACATAACAAATGCTCAGTAAAAGGTGACTGCTACCACCATTGTACCCATACCCCCATTGTTATCATGACAGTCACCATTTCCTTATCCTTGTTTCCCTAGGAAGCAGTATCCCAGAGCACATGAACTTGCTTTACCACAGTAATGTTTTCACCAAATTGAAAGTTAAGCTTGTGCCTTTGGCTTTTATTAAATATTTATATTAGAAACAGCCATGTGCATCTTCTCAAACGATTCTTATATTCATATTTATTATGTTGCTTATCATTCTTTGTGGCAAACACATTCAGGAAAACTGATCTCCCATGAACTTGAAGCTGTATCTCTATGGAAATTGTTTTCCTCATGTAATTTCTATAGAGCAATAAAACAGTTCAGCAATATGTGAGATTTTGGAGTGCTCACACTTTCCCTCTGCAAAGGCATTCTATGTCTCTAGAACCTTGAATTTGTTATCAGTTACTGCAAATGGATATTTTCAGAAATGTGAACTGTGGTTTCCGAGCACAGATGTTGACAGATGCTGCCTTAGGTGGTGAGTTGTTTTTTCAACAAGGCTTTTCAGAGCGGTTATTTCAGAATGATGAAATGACCATGTCTGAATTTCAGTCTTCAGGCTTATCTACCCAGAAACTGAGTTTTATCAAAAACTTAGAGTTTATAAAACTCTCAGGAATTGTATAATCATACTCAAAAAAGAATGAGAAATAAACCAAGGTGGAAGTTTATTGATCAGTACATTCTCTCCCTGAAGGAGCACTGTACAGGAATTCAAATTATAAGCAGAAAGTTATTGGCAGGCACGGAATCCAAGCCAAGCTGCCTAGGAATGAACAAATAAGGGCCTAAGATACCAAATACATCTTTTATTCATTGAACAAATATTTCCTGGGGCCAATTATATCCTAGATATTATGCTAGGTACCAGAAGGGATACAAACATGAAAAGATCTAATACCTGTCCTCAAGCATTTTAAAGTTTAGCAAAGAAACAGATAATGTAAACAAATGATCAGAAGACTACGTATATGATGATTACGTTAATGGAAGTAAATTAGTTCACAAAAGAGACGAAGAAGAGTCTGAACAAGGACAATGGCATTGGTGATGAGGATAGGGAATAGATTGAGAGAAAAATTTATGACACAGAATCATCAGACTTTAGTAGATAGTGGTGGCAGATACTATTTGGGTTTCTGCCAAGCTCAAAATGATTTCCTTATCCACAGGAGTGGGTTTCAGCAGCCTCGTATTCACTGCATAAGCCCATTCTCTTAGCCACAGTTGACTAGTTCAGGATTAACTACCCTGGGGTGACTGGAAAAGATAAAAATTTGGGAGCTATGGGGTAGCCCATATTCCTCCTATAAACTGGACTGAGAAGCAGAGAAAGTCAATCTGGCTGAGACAGAAGAATGAAAGGGATATTTAGAGAGAAGCAGAAATGAAAGATCGGAAGAAACTCCATTGAACTGTTCTTGACCCATAAGACCCAGTTGTGTTCTTGTCCTTGGATTCTATGAGGATCACTGTCCCTTTACAACAAATTCCCTCTCCCCTCCCTCAGCTAGCTTAAGTTGGTTTCTACTAAATTAATCAGAGTCTTAACTAATAAAGTGATTGATTCCAGGTGAGGGATAAAGAAGAGGGAAGAAGGACTGTCTTGGACATACTGAGGAGGATGGTGGTGTTTTATTGTAGGGGATATAGAAGGAAAACCTAGAGAATGTTTGGGATGGATGAGACAATGAGCTCAGTTTTATAAATGTATGGTTTGAAACATTTGTAGAATATCCAAGTGGGCATTAGTAGCATGTAGTTGGAATTCAGGAGGAGTTGCATGGGATGGAATGAATATTTGAAAGTCAACAGCCTTGAGGGTGAAGTCACTGACATGGATGAAATCACTAGAGAGAGGGTTTAGAGTGAAAAGGGAGAAAACAACTGAGACCTGAGGAGCACCAACATTTGAGGACAGGCATCGGAAAGGAATCCTAGAGAGTAGCAGCCAGAGACAAATGAGATCAATGGGAAGCGAGTGGGTCCACAGAAATAGGCCATGAGAGATTAAGAATGAGGGAGTGGTCAATAATGTTAGAGGCTCCAAGAAGTCAAATACTATAAGGATTGAAAATTGGTCATTGGATTTTGCTGGTAGATAAGTGTTGGTGACATCAGCAAGATCATTTTCAGTGGCCTAATGGGGGAAGAATCCAGATTTCAAGGATCAAGAAACAAATGGGAACTCTAATTGCCAGATGAGGAGTATGTGGAAAGTGAGACAATAAGTTATACTACTCTTTGTAGAATCTTGGTTGTGAAGAAAAAAGAGTTGTGAAGTGGTAGAGAGTAATTTCAGGGCTAAGGGAGAGAAAGAGTCATCTACCTGGCAAGCAGACCAGGTATAAACGTTGGCTGGTCAGGGCACCCTCTTCCCAGCAGAGTGCTGGAGACACACAGCATGAGCCAGCCTTGTGCAGTAAAATGAACTGGGCAAATCCAATTCCCTGTCTTAGGAATTTGATCTAGAACATAGAAGGAACAAAACCATTTAGCAGGGGAGAAGAAGTTAAATGATACCATGGAGCTGTTGACAGTCAGGAAGAATAGAGCTGATGTAAGAGAAAAAGCAGGTGCTGCCATATGAACAAGAGAGAGGAAGGGAGAGATCATGTAACTTAATGGAAAGAAAAAGTTGAAAACAGTCAATGCCCAGAGGTGCTTTAGATTCTGACATAATTTCAGTTCCTGTTCCAGCCTTTGTGAATCATTTCAACAAACCACTCTTTCTCCTTGAGTTAGTGTAAATGGGTCTCTTTTCTTTCAACAAAATGAGGTCCATCAACTCTCTAAGGTGTCTTTTCAAGATATTTAAAAACATCTGTTATTTTCTAGGCTGCATCATCTCAGGGGAGGCAACTGAGTGCTATGGTTAGGAGATGGGTTTAGATTTAGATAGGCCTGAATTTAAATTCTGGCTCTGCTTCTTACACTTTGTGTGAGCTTGAGTAATTTGTGCAACTTTTCTGGGGCTAGGTGTTCTCATCTGTAAAGCAAGGATAATTGTTTCTACTGTGTAGGATAGTTTAAGGACTAAAATGAAAGAATGCGTAGAAAAAGCTCAGCTCAGTGTCTGGCAACAGAAAATTCAATAGATGCCAATTATTTTTATGCTATTATCAATTCACAACTAGCTATGTTAGATAGTTTTCTCTGTTTTAAATTTGTTTTCTTTTTAGCTTCAGTGAGTTCCTTCTGTCAACCAAGTACATATTCAGCCTCTTCACATTTTATGTATTTGCATACTGATATTTGCAAGGTGTTTGGATTGATGAATATTGAAAAGCTTTAATGTCTATGGCTTATTCTTACTAGTTGTCTTTTCTTACATCTTCTCTAGAAACATAGTTAAATGGAGGGTATACTTTATTTAAATTACAAACATAATGATGGCTCAATTTATTTTATATAAAGAAAATATATAATTATTCATTAACTCATTCATTACTTTACTCCACAAATATTTATCAAGGTTTTCCTAGGTACAGTGTGCAGTTAGCTACTACAGACAATGTGAAGATTTATAAGTCATTGTGATTTAAGAAGCTATATCTAATAAAAGAGATAGATGGATTCAAATCACAGAATTACAGAGCTAAAAGGTATCTTATACAAAATAATTAATCCCAAATCTCTCATTTACAAATGGGGAAACTGAGATACAGTGAGGTTAAGGAGTAATGCAAGAATTAGAATCTGGATTGTCCAAATCCCAGCCCAATTCTTTTCCCACTAGATCCTCCAATACAATAAAGTAGAAAGCAAGTGCTATGAAAAGCATAGGGCTACAATCAAGGAATAACAAATTCTAGCCAAATGAGAGAAGGGGGGAGTATTTGAATTTACGTGTGATGAAAGGGTAGGAGGCAGGCCTCCAGGTAGACGGTGAAGTATGAGCAAAGGCACTGAAGTGTGGAGAAGAGCATGTGTAGTCTCATGGCTTGCTGAAGGCGATGTGTGAAGATATGAGATGGGAACTGACACCGACCAAAATGGAGGCCCAATCCCAAGCAGCTATTCTGCTAGTCCAAGGAATCTCTGCTTTACTATTTAGGGGCTTTTTATTTCTCATTTTAGACATTTATGGTTTGATGGGACCTGTTTCAGAGAAGGTGGCTCAGGTTGTGTGATGAAAGATGAGTGGGAGAGGCAGAACAAGGCCACCTGAGAGGCTGCTGAGTCAGCCCAGGTGGGGAGTGGTCTGCAGTGGCAGAAGCGAGAGAGGGGAGAGGATGCTCTGCCAGAGGAGCAATAGTAAAAAAACGCAGATCTTGAACAATAAGACTTGGTTGTAATAATGATGGTTTTAGTTATAACTAAAACAACTGTTTCAATATTTTGGATAGTTTTCTTTTAGCAATAAATGGACAGAATTATTTTCATTAAAACAATCAGATGCATTTTGAAGTTTTGGTAGTTTAAATAACATAAGATGTTTTTTAAAATCTTTTAATGATTTTGAAACCAGCCTTCAAAACTAGTCCTAGTATCTTCCTTGCTGGGATCTCTTTGCCTTCCACAATCACCAAAGCAGAATTCACAACTCTGTCCTCTGTACCACTATGTACTGGATATATGTTTGTTATTATGGTGAGGATTTGTGTAAGTGTCTATTTTCCCTAATCTACTATAACTTCCTTGAGTATAGGAATATGCTTTTACTTTGTTTCTCTTGTGTCTAGCACAGTTCCTTACCTGTGTGTATTAGCAAAGCCTTCTGTGTACACTCATTTCCTGGGTACTTGGTAAGATCCTTTAACTGACACTTAGTTATGGACATGCCTACTCAGAACATCAGCGAGTACACCTGTGTGCACCTCTCCATCTTTTTTACAAGGATGGTAAAATTCTTTGGTAAAATCCATATATGCTGGGTCTTTCCCATGCCCAAATCCCTTTCCCATGCCCAAACAGGAAAGGTGTGGGGGTTCGAAATGACTAGTGATTAGTGAACCCACCCTGGTCCTAAAATATCACCACTTCCTTTTTTGTGTTAAAAGTCTTTTAAACCTATTTTGGAATCTTCTGCATGATTGAGGCCAACCACTTTGGTCTGTAGTTTGTAGAATCATAAAACAGCTCATAGTTATTGAGAGCTTACCATGTGCTAGGGACTCTTCTAAGCACTTTCCACGTAATCCTCACTACAACTTCTTTGAATATATCCTCTTATTATCCTATTTTATAGATGAGGAAACTGAAGAACAGAGATGTTCAATAACTTGGTTAAGGTCACTCAACAGTAAGGAGTAAAGCCAGAATTCTATCTTAGCAGTCTAAATCCAGAGCTCATTCTTTCAAGCAACCTACGTTGTCTGTCATTGAATCCTTCCTCTTAAAATTGAAAATCTAAATAATATTTACCAATTTTCAGTCTTCTGAAATTTCTTTGATTCTCTACTGTCTTCAAAAATTTCCAGGCATTATGAAATCTTAGCAAATTTTGTTTAGCAAACTGAAAGAATACTCCAGAGTTGATAGAGCTAAACTCATTCAAAATGACAGGATGTTCTAGCATATTCTTATCTTTTATCTGTGTTGCCCTTTCCAGTATGTACAGCATTTCATTGGCAGGTGTCTCAGTCTAAATGCTATTCTTTCTGTGAATTATCCTCTAGACCCCCAATGCAGATTTGGGTATTGTTTTAGTTATGTTTCCCCTGGCTTTTGTACTCACTTCTATTACTATACTTGTCTTAGTATATTTTATTATATATTTTATATTTATTTATTTGCATGCCTATCTCCTTCCTGGGCTATCAACCTCTTGACAGAAGACATTATATTTTCTCATTATAAAAGGCTCAGCATTTGGTACGATACCTGACACGTAGCACGTACTCAATAATATTACTGACAGAAATTGGAGGAAAGCAAAACAGGTCCAGAGAAACTCAGGTTTCTCTGTCATAAAAGTTAATGTGACACTATTATCCCCAAGGAATCAGGTTCTTATCCTCCCCTTGTTAGTCTTCTTTAAACAAACAAGCAAGAAACAAAACAAGTAAAGCAGTATTTTTTTCTTGCTTCAGACTTTTTTCCACATGCCTTTCTCATTTTGGGCTGTAGCTTTCCTGGCTCTATTCTGGGAGGTTTACACCTCTGTTTTAAAATTGTCTTGGTTGTGTGCCCCATCTCTCATCTTTTATTTATATGCTTTTGTGTCTGAGCCCATCAGAAAACCTGTTTTGTAGCCACATATATCCTTCTATATGCCCTTCTTTACGTACTCATCTGGGTGATATGCTATTGTAGTGTCAGGAATTTCTTTCTGATAGTTTCCTATCTTTCTTGATCTGCTCACTGTCCCTCTTCCAATTGTACTTCATTGAATTCTATCTAACTTTGAAGTTTTTGAAATCTGCCTTCTCCAAAATATAGGGATTATGACCAGTGACTCCCTTCATTGGATCTACATGATAACCTCATACGTGTTTTCATATCCATAACTTTAACTAGCATATGAAGGAACTGAAGTTGGAGGAATTTAGTAAAGTGCTCAAGGAGAGACATCTTCTAAGTGGTAGGGAATTGCTTAAAACCGGGTCTGTCTGATGCTAAAGCATGTGCTCTTAATCCGTGTTACACATTAGACACTCATAAATTCTATGTGAGGTGCTACAAAGCCCTATTGCCTGAGGTAAATAGGAGTGCAAGCTTGCCCAAGGCCAGTCAGGTAGTACCTAACAGAACTGGAATTAGAAGCGGTTTCGGACAGCTAGGTCAGTGCTTTTTCTATTATGTCTTGACATCCTCTGTTACTGGGATTCGGTAGAGAGAGCAAACACTGATTTGGTATTTTATATAATACTTTGAAGGATTAGAATGAATTTTAAGAGTGTGGAAGGATATAGCACCGCTAGATCCAAACATTATCTTGGGAAAAGATTGGCCTCTCATCCTTTACTCCCTGTCTTCATTCACATAGTGTGGGAATAGTAGGTATGTTCCATAAAAGGTTTTGCTGATGCAATCTTAAAGTTTTAGGCAGATGGCACTCTCAGTGGTTCCTTTTCCAGAGTTATGTTAATCAATCCTCCCTCTCATTTTTACAATTCTGCTTTCATAATGAAAATAAAGAGAGGTTTATAGAAAAAAATGAGAGTAAAGGAAAAATTTGCACAAACTCTTGTTCAGGAAATTCCTCTGAAGCTATTAAAAAAATCAAAGATTAACTAGGGAATACAATTTAGTCTACTGACTCCCTTGAGTTATATTGGCTTTGTCTTACATTCTCTTTCTTCAGCTTTCTACTCCTTTGATGACAGTCATCCAGTCTTTGCTGATATCCAGTTCTCTTAACATCTATCCGCTATCTCATTCCAGAGTAAGTCTAATCCCTTTCTCATATAATGCTCCTTCCAATGTTTGAAGAGTGTTAAACCACTAACTCTTCTCTCCCTAGGCCAAACATCACAGTCGTTATAGGATGGTACAGATGAAAGAATGGAGGTCTAGGACTCAATGACCTGGCTCTGCCACTTGTAAATCATGCTATCTTGGTCAAAGCACTTAATGCCTCTCAATTGCAGCATTGCCATCTATAAAAATAGACATAATAATGTTTATCTCATAGGATGATTATAGGGGTCAAAATCAATATCAGAGATTGTGTCAGACTTGCCTATTATAAATTGGCATGTAAATGTGATCGTGGCTGCCCCGCCGCTGCTCATAGTCCTGTTCTTGTTAGGCTTAAACTGGAATGAAGCACTTTGGTATGGGGTTGATCTGTATAAATCCATATAAAAGGGAGATAATTTGCTCTCTCAGTGAAAACAGTATTCTTCTTTAGTATGCCTACAGTGGCACTGGATCTTGTTAGTAGCTATGCTGGCTCATCTTAAACTTGTGGTCAACTAAAACACCCAGATCTTTTTCTCAGGTCACCCCTATTTTGTTCATATGCACACATGGTATTCACCCTAGATTCAGGAATTACTCTTTGTATCAGTTAAATTTCACACGGTTGGTTTTGGCCCAATGCTTGAGTATGTTGATAATACTTAGAATACTGAGTGAGTCTTCTGGATGAGTGCTGTTACCCAGCTTTGTAGCATCCGCAAATAGATCAATTTTCTTTCCAATATTCTTTGCCTATGGCCTGCATAAGGCATAGGTTTGTCCTCTACTTCTCCATTGCAGGACTAAAAGAATCTGCACCTATAGATGTAGGAGGTCTTGAAAGTCTTTGAGATGGTATCTTCCAGGGTATCTGACCCCATAATCCCTTGAAATGTCTAAGACAAGCCCCATTGATGGCATTTGTTGTTGGGTTGGTGGTATGGGGAAGAAGTATTTGGTGGCTTATTTTCCTTGCCAATGCTTGTGAGAGGTCTCTACTTTTTGATGAAAGATTGATAATGCCCTATGGAAGATGATGATCTGAGAACTTTCTATTTTGGTTACTGCAGTGATGAAAGAAAACAGCCTGACTCATCTCACTTCAAATTCTGAAGACCTTTACACACCCATTTATTGCATATGAGCACTTCCTCTTTTCACGGGATGGAGAAGAGTATATTTCTTTGCCAGAACTTATTTTTTGTGTTGTCTTTCCATACCCCAAGGATATGTGACTTAACAGTTCTTAATGTCATCTTAACGTCATCTCAAGGATGAAGATAAATGCATTGGATCCAACATGAAAGTCTTCCACTACAGATAGACCAAGTGATAAAAAGACAAAGATTTTCAGGAGTGTTATTATAGATAACCTGTAAGTACGTATCCAGGGAGAGGGTAATGAGTAGAACTGGCTTTGGTACTTGGGCTTTAAAAATATGCACGCAGATCTTTTTGCTCTCTGTGGAGCCTTCTTGCTCACCTGGGCATTTCATTATAGCTCTTTGAGTGTACCCCACTCCTTTACTCTTTTTTTATTGAGATATAATTGACATATTAGTTTCAGCTGTACAACATAATGATTTGATGTTTGTATACATTGCAGAGCAGTGACCACAATAAGTCTAGTTAATGTATGTCACCAGACATAGTTATAAAATTTTTCTTGTGATGAGAATTTTTAACATCTACTCTCTTAGCAACTTTCAAATATGCAATATAGTATTATTAATTATAGCAACCATGATGTATATTACCACTTCCTTAATCTTTAATGACTTCAAGATATCTTTAATTTGTACCTTTATACCCAACCTTCCCCCATGACTTCAAACATGTTTAATTTTTTTATCTTGAAAAAAACTCTCTTTGACCCTGCTGCCAACTCTAGCAATAGAGGAATTGAACTTTTCAGACCATAATCTACATGCTCTTTGCTTCTACTTCCTTGTCTTTCAATCACACATGGAGCTTGTGTTCCACTTTACCACCAAACGGAAAAAGTTAAGGTCATCCATGACGTCTCAAATAGCCTATTCTCATTTCTCTTATTCTTTGATTTCTTTATAGGATTAATGTGATTGACTATATTCCTGAAACTCTCCCTGGTCCTTGACCTTCAAAATATTCTACTATCCTAGTTTTTTGTACTGCCCTAGTTTTTTGTCTTGCCATTGCCCTTAAAATAAATCACAAAGTCCTATATGACTTTAGTTCTTTGTCTAACTCTCCAGCCTCATCTCTTGACTTTTCCATCTTGCATTTTACACTCATCATGCCAAAATTCTTTTGGTTTCTTGATAAGTGCTATTTGTCTTCATTCAACTCTGGTCCTTGGGGTGTGATGTTCCCTCCCCCAGGAGTACTCCTCTCCACTTCCACTTCATCTGGCTAACTCCTTACTCATCCCTTATATCTCAATTGAAATGTAAGTTCCTTAAGGAGGCCTCTCAACCTTTAAAGCAGAACTCTCTGCTCATTGATCTCAGAGATCCATATCATAACATTTATCTTTTTTTATTGTTATTACCTCTTTAACTGTCAGTCACTTCCATTAAGCTATAGGTTTTGCAAAGATTTGCTTTATTGCTATATCCTCCCAGAGACAGGCACATGTAATTATTCATTAGTGGTTGTTGAATGAAGGGATGGATAAGTGAATGAGTGGCCATCCATTCTCTGTCATATCTGCTGATTCCTCTTCTTTCTGTCCTCTCAAGTGTAAAAACAGGGATAATTATATCTCTTATAACTATTCTAGTGTGGGGATTAAATGAGATAAGGTATATAAAATGATTTGTTTATAAATTATAAAGAGATATGCTAGGATGTCACTTGCTATTATTGTTTCTTCACTAACAAGACAGTTTCTTATATGTGGCAAAGAATGCCTTCAGAAATATTTGTATTAGGGTGGATGTTGTTTAAGGATACAAACTTGCAATGAGTACTAAATAAGCCCTAGAGATCTAATGCACAGTACAGTGAAAATAGAAAACAATATTGTATTATAATCATTAAACTTGCTAAGAGACTAGATCTTAATTATTCCAACCACTAAAATGAAAGGATAGTTATGTAACGTGATAGAGGTGTTAATTATCACTGTAATAGCGATCACATTACAATATATAAATGTATCAAAATAACATATCATACACCTTAAATTTACACAATATTATATGTCAAATATATTTCAATAAAAAATGAAATATTTGTATTGGAATTCTCAATGACTTCTGAGATTGGACAAATTTGTGTTATTCTGATTAACCAAAGATGCAAGAGGACTTGGATGAGAGTTGTAAAATCACTGACATCCTTGTAGAGGGTTCTCAGGATAATTCGAGATTTGCATTTTATGATCTTAACTTAGGTCACAGAAAAGTTTTAACAAAATAATTCCTACCTAATGTTACCCTACTCTACAAGTGAATCCATATTAAACAATGTTTTTCCTCATACAATAGGTTCCTCTTTTTGAATTCTCTGTTTTTGATGCCAGAAAATCCTCCAACTTCTTTCTCAATTAGTTTATTATGGCAACATAGAATGATAGGTTTAAAAAATTACCAAATCAGGAAGGGTTTTTATTTCCTTGCATTTAACTACTGTTTGGGAGGAACTCTTGGAGGGCTTTTAGACATTCTCCAATGGTAGAGAAGGAATTATTATTTAAAGATTATCTTGGGGAAAATCCAAATCCAAAAAGGAAGTAGTTTGCCTAAAGTTCTCCAGTGCAGTCTCAGAATTAGAAATAGAAATAAGATAATTTCTTGACACCCGCTTCAAGAAGTTAAGCACTAAGCTGTTTTCACAGGTCATGTTGATCACAACACATTCCAAAGTACCATCCAATTCTAAGTATTTATATTGGATTTTGGTCTGATCAGATAATATTTAAGAAACAAGTCATCTATATGAGTCCCTGGAAATTTCCTTGTTTTGCAGTGGTCTGGCTTGTACTAGTGTTTTACTGAAAAGGAAGCAGTGAAGAAAGAAGAAATAAATGCAAGCTGCTGTCATGTTGTCACGGAATGTGTCTTGGATCATGGATGTTCATTTGAACTCTGGCAAGCCGGCAGCCCTGGCCCACACTCAGTGCTTCCTACTCCAGCTCCACAGCGCAAAAGGATGTTCACTATTCTACATACAGTCATGCAGGAGGGAGCAGGCTTTATCTTCCTTAGCCCCGTAAGATGGGGTAAGAGTCTGTTTCAGAGTGGAGGTCCCAAAGTCAGAGTCCAGAGAAAATGTGTCCAGACTCCAGGTGGCTGACATACCCTCAGGGGCTAGACAAGGAGAATAACTAATAATAACTAATATCTACTGGACATTTAATTGGTACCAGGTGCTGTTTTAAGTACTTTGTGTAGATCACCTCATTTAATCCTCATAACAAATCCATGTCAAATAAGGAAACTGAGACATAGTGAAGATAAGAAACTTGCCCAAGTTCACGCAACAACTAAGTCGCAAAGTCAGGCTACAAGCTCAGGTAGTTTGACTCTGAGACTGAACTCTTCATCATTCTGCTACATTAGCTCACTCATCAATGTCGATTATAATCCTCAGTTAAGGCACAAAATCCTTTCAAGGCACCATGTTAGTGGGAGACTTATTGCCTAGATTGAGAGTAACTATTATGATGCACACCGGTAATTGAAATAAAAATTACAAACGAAGGTGTCATTTAATCAAATATTTATTGAGTACCACATAATCAATCTCTGGGAGAAACCGAGGAAATGCAAAAAAAATGGGAACTGGGCCATGGCCTGAAGGAGCTTGCAATCTGAAGTAGTGCAAGTGATATCAAGGAGGCAGATATATCCTTTGGAAATCTGCCATTGATGAAACACGTCTATAATCACCAAAAAATGGAGTTTCCACATGATTTCTGACACCAAGTCTTCCCCCTATGGGGTTAACAGTAGAGTTTTTGAGGAAAACATCTATTTTCTGTTTTCTTTTCTTTCTGAAGTCGTAGGACAACTTCTTGGCCTTTTGGGTCTCAATGGCACAGTCAATCCATGATGCAGGAGATATTCCAGTGAGGGAAATACAGCCAGATGAGAAACCTCCCCATAATTGCCCTTGTGTATAACTTGTTACTTTTTCTTTGGTTGCATTAGGGAAAGTGATGGTAAATTCTACTATCTCTTTTCTCTTAGGGACTCCAGAAGACTTTATGCTTGAAAATTTCTCACTTAAGATAAGAATAGTAAGCAGACCTTGAGGATGAGAGGTTCCATCTAGAACAATCCATCAACCATTACTTTCTAAGTCTTAGGACAAGTTCAATACAATACAAAAACCAGGTGAGGGTCTCAAGAAAAATACTACATAAGCACAGTCCCTGATCCTCAAGGACTTTGCAGTTTGATGAGAGAAAGAGAGTGATTACATGAAACACTAGAAGACCCAGACAATAAGATGTAAAGTGGATATTGTTATCTCTAGGTGTTTACAGAAAGGAGAGGTGAGTGAGAGCTGGCCAGGAAAGGCTCCCAGAAGGAAGTAGAGATGAGAGTGTTGAGTGCATTGCGTGCATGTGGGCAGGAGTGGAGGGAGTGGGTATTAAACAGCATGAGGCTCAGGGCTCTACTGTGGTGCGATAGCCAAGGGAAACATCTGTGTTCTCAGATTCCCAGTTTGGCGAATTTTTTTTGCTACTGTGATTACACCATTCCACCTCTCTTCTGCTCTCTTCTTGGAAGAATTGCCAATTGGCCTAAACATAATGCCACTGGATGGTGTGTCCTTTTAAACACTGGGACAAGTTTGGGAAAGAAAATTATTTTTAGTTAGCTCTTGAGTTGGTGATAAAAAGTACTAAGTCCAAAGGAAAATAAGGTAATAACCTGTTGGAGAAAGCTGTGCAAGCACTTTGAGGGCGTCTTCTTAATGTTTACACAGTAGGTCTCTAGAAAAGGCCACCAATTTGTCAGCTTTATTCTGGCTACTTTTTAGGGACCTTGGGGAATTTTCTTTAAAGACAATATTGCAGTTTCTTGATGACTTATTTGTGACACATATTTTCTTAATAAACCCAATAGTGTCTTGTTCTTTTCCTACTCTAGTTCCCCATCTGGTTTTGGAATGCTCATTGTTCTCTTTTCTCTACAGAAATTTTTTTAGGGGAGAGAAAAAGACTCCAGCCTGATGTGAACAAGAACTTCTGGAAAATCCGTGATAGTCAGTAATTAGAGGGGAGGAATGGTTTTCTAGGGATAAGAACAGGGTCTTTTCCTTGAATGTGGCAAAACTGAGCAACTTGATTAACTAAAGATCAAATGAGGAAGAAGTAAGTGGTCTTTTGTACTCTTTCATCTCCCTCCTTAGCACACTTTCCCAAAATCTGAGCCCTTCTTTCCATCACACAAGACACATAAAGCCTTTCATTGTGTGGTATCACCATCTTCTACTTTCTGAAAACATATCTGAAATTCTGTATCCTAACCTGCACTCTCCTCTGCATCAATATTACCCTTCGTGATCGTAAGACCTTGCTCATAGCTAACTGCCACTTTGGAAAAGACCTCATGATTTAACGGGGACATTCAATCTTCTTCAATTTAAAGGAAGCATTAACCTAAACTTAAAGAGTTTAATGGTGCTGTGTTGGGTGGAGTAAGCATGCATGCATGCATTCATTCATTCATGATCTGCTTTATCCTAGAAAGAATTTCAAGACAATGGCTAGAAACTCTTTTGGAATCTTTCTCCTTTTCCACTTATTAACACTCAGTAGGCATCAGCCACTCTTTTAAGTGTTGGGGTGCAAAGATGAATGTGGGATGTGTGGCATAATGTCTTCTTGGAGAGCTCAGAGACCAGCCAGCGAAATTCTTATAAACCCTGCCTCTGAATTGTATCAGGAGCCAGAAGCAGGTGAGAACTTGTATTCTGGTTGGTGAGGAGAAAAAGACCTATGTGTTTTTCTCTGAGAAGAGAGAATATTGAGAAAGATAATTCTCTTCTTTGCCTCTTCCACCTCGGAAGTGTTGAAAGAGAACTAAAATTAAAGCCAAAAGAATTGAATGCTGGTTTTACCATCTTGAAGCAGAAAAGCAGTTGTTGAAAGCTTCTCTAGAAAGCAGCCTCTCTTTGGGGCCTGTGGCCAGTGTGCAGAGGTCATGCACTGATCGCACAAGGAGGTTTGACAGTCTGACCCTTTGTTCCTGGTTAGCAACATGTTGGGTTCTCCCACGCCTTTCTTGGTGTGAACAACCCTTCTTGATGATGGATTGTGGTGCTGGTGTGCAGTGGGAGTGAGATAGAAAAGTAAGGAAAAACGAGAGCTTTCTGTGCCAGGCTGTCACTGCAACCCTAACAATGAGAAAAAAACCCAACACGCAGTATCTAGCTCCCTCGGGTTCCTCTCTGACTTTATGCAGCTCCTTGAAAAATGCTCTCAATTCTCAGTTGCCTCTTTCAAAGGAGGTCCTGGGATTCACAGATGGACTCCAATGCACATGGAAGGATAGCTACAATCCAAACAGGGAAATTTAATGTCCTAAAACTTCCTGCTCCTGTCATTTGATCTCACCCCCTCCCTTAATCACCTGCCCCAGTCCCCACAGCCCCAATGCACACTTTGGCCTTCGTGTTTTTAGTTCCCACTGTTTGGAACACCCTTCTCTAAACCTGCCAATCCTCCAAGGCTCAGCTGAATTCCTCTTCTTTAGGTCCTTTCCATCACATAACCAATGCCGACCTTGAACTCCCTTACTTCATGACTCCTATCTTGGAGGTTTGCATTACTATTTAGATACTGTATTACTTTTTAATCACTCTGAACATGCTCACGTCATCTTCCAAACTACACAGAAATGGACTAAGTCACATAATTCCTTTACATGCACAATAGAAGGTACATAGCACTCAGCCCATAACTGGGCCCTATAGAAGGTGCTTGCTTGATTGACTGTGCAGCCTGTTGCATCAGATAATTAGAACGGGTGGTGTGGAGACTCAGGACTGAGGGAAGATGCAAAGATAACCAGGATGATGGTCATGGTGGGTGGAACCCTCTGAGAGCCACTTGCTAGCTATGAGTGCATATCACAGCTTGCTTGTGGGGGTACTGTTGAAATTTCTATTTCATGAGATTTCTAAGGAAAAGAAATCTATGTTCAGAGAGATAAGCATGGATGATCTTCAAGGTTCTCAGCCAGAGGCAGGTTGAATATCAAAACATGCTGTCAGCACCTCCCTACTCAGCCCTTGGCTGGCCCATTCCGTCCTTTACCTCTGCCAGCTATGGTATACATAATACTTTGCATGAAAGCATGAGGTCAGTGTGCTTCATTCACATGGATCTTGGGGAACCTTGTATAAGAATGGAGTATGTTTTCTACTCTTTCACAGTCCATAACATACTTGTGAATCTACTGGAATGCTCTGGACCCACCCAAGACAGGAAATGAATTTAGTGTTGTTAGTGCATCATAGCACTGTTTCTGAAGATGAGAGCTTTTGCTGGTCTCAAGGATCAAAAATATGCAGGCTGCCACCCAAGTAGGAGCTAACTTCTGGAGAAGTAAGAGCTACTGCTGTGATTTGTCTTGGATAACATATCCAAGTTGAGGATGTGACATGAGGAAAAACATTCTCCCTTTGACAAGAAATAAAACCATAATCAGAAAAAAGTAGAGGGGACATTCTGTACATCTTCTCTCACTTCCTGAGCATCCACAGAGAGTGCAAAGGTCGAGATACTGGAAGTTATACTCACCAGAGCCTGGCCAGGCTGAGGATTTCTCAATAATCTGTGGCTTAGTGTGGGGCTTTCTATCACAGCACCTGCAAGTAGTTTCATTCAGTTGGACAAGATAAAATAATAGGATCCCAGGCAAAAATTCCAAGAAAAAGTCCCTTTTTTTGATGACAACATTAACAATGATAATGATAAAAGCAATAGCAACTAACTGAGTGATCACTATGTGCAAGACTCTGGTCTTGGTGCTTTACACATTCTAGTTCATTTAATCTTCACAGCAGGTCTCAACCGTCGTCTCTAGTATTACCTCTACTCCACAGATAAGTAAACAGAGGCACAGAGTGGGTGAAGGGCTTGTCTAAGGTCACAGAGCATATTAAGTAAAGGAGGTAGGCTTCGGGCTCAAAACTCTGCTCAAATAAGTGAAATGAAAAGATAGGTCCTTGGGGTTCTAGAGGATGGAATCTAAGCATTCTTTATCCACAGGACCTTGTGCAGTGTTTGGCTGAAAGCAGACATTTAATAAATTTATGTCTTGTGGTTGGGTCAGTGATAGAATGATAGGGGACCTCATCCTTTCATGTGCTCTCCTTGCTGTGTTGATATTTAAACCCAGGGTAGTTGGGAGTTCAAGTTCTCTTGACATGAGGCCCCTGGGTGGTTTTAAATGGCAGTGAGGCCATTTATTTTTTTCGTTATAATTCTTGTGCTAGAAAAGCCCAGAGAGAGTGGAAGCTGTGCAATCAGGCCATACTACAGCCAAGTTTTCTGCTGCTGTGAAGGACTTGGCTTCAGGTGCTTTTTCACATGAGACCCTAAGAATGTACTCAGATGGTAAAGATTACCTTTTCATTTTATTTTCCTTTTTTCCCTTTTCTATAATTTCATCTTTTATCTTCTTCTCTCTCTTTCTCTTCTCTTCACTTTCCATTCATTTCATGTTAAAACCAGTTATTTAAAGTGTCCTAAAATATTATCATATATATATATATATATATATATATATATATGTATATACACACACATGTATCTTTTTAGCCATCAGGTCTAATTCTGCGGTTCTGTGATTTACACCTACGAGATCTCTAAGGAGGGTGTTAAGACACATAGCTACAAACGTCAATCTAATTCCCAGCTCAAGCAAACTTAGATTGAGCCAAAGATAGTAAATCACCATTTTAAACAATCTCTCTGACCTGTTAACTGTTACTATTTGTACAGAATTAAAGCACTTAGCCTTAATGAGAGGCACATGGTACCTGACATGGTGAAGAACAGTCTAAATAGAGACAAATATAGTAACTAGATGATTCTGAAAGATATCTCTTTTGGGTTTCTGAGATCGTCTGTGACATATCCCTGTACACAAGGTATTTTTCATGTCAGAAATGTAGGGCTCACAATAAAAGACTTAATATTTTTTGTAAAATCCTTCTTGCTATGCCCTCCATATGGTAAAATATGCAGCAAAATTCTACTTATAACCAATATCTTATCTGAAGATACTAAAAATGTACAATTGGAGGGACACACTCCCTCTTATTTACTCTATTTACAAAGTTTTGTCTTCCTCGTTCCTGTACTCCCTTGAAAGTGCTCAGGCTCCAGTCACCGAAGACCTCCAAATAGTCAAATGAAAGACACTTCATAGTCTTTACCTTACTTGACCTCTCAGGTATTTTACGCCATTGACTACTTCCTCTCACTCAATACCTTGGCTTCTGGGACATGGCTCTCTCAAGATTCCTCTCCCATCTCTCCAACATCTCCTTTCCCGTTCCATTACTGGCCCACCTCTTAAAAGCTGTCATTCCCCAAAGTTCAGTCCTTGGTCTTCTTTTCTTCTTACTCCTCAGAGTTTCCCTGGGTAATCTCTTCCACATCAAAATCTTCTGATATTATCTATATAGAGACGACACCCAAATCTGCATCTCCTGCCCAAATCTTAGAACTAAGCATCAGAACTATATAATTAACTGCCACCTGGACATCTCCATATGGATGTGCCACAAAAAGCTTAAACTGAAAAGCTCCCTGAGTGAACTTACCTCCTCCCACTCCCAATATTTATCTCCTCTTGGAGTCCCTCTTTTGGTTAACCAAAAATCCATTCAACCTAAAAATCCATGCAATAAAGCCGAGACTTATCCCTGAATCCTTCCTTCCCCTCATACCCCTTACCCATTTAATTACTTCTTAAATCTTCCTCAGAATAGATTCTTCCTATTCATGCCGATTACTGTTGCCTTAGTTCAGGCCTTGCTAGTCTCTTATCTAGAGTGTCATACCAGCTTTATAACTGGGCTCCTGGACAATCTCTTCCTTACTCCTACCTGTTCTCTACACTGCTGCCAGCATATGCTTTCTAAAACACAACTCTATTCACCGCTCCAGAGTTTTCAAAGATCCTCTCATTGCCCAGATAACAAAGTCCAAAGTCCTTAACACGGTTTAATATTCAGGACATTTTGGTCATAAGGGACGGAAATTCAATTTAAAGTGGCTCAAGTAGAACACATGTCCAGGAACTCGTCAAAAACTTCAGGCACAGGGCTCAAATGATATCGCCAGGGCTCCATATTTCTCTTTCTCTTGCTCTCTCTCACTCTGTCCCTGGCATCTACTTCCCTTAGTATGTTTGTCTCATTTGGCAGGCAACTTGTAGGCAGCTGGAGAAGGTGGCTACTTACAACTCCAAGCTTACATGATCCATACAGTTCAAGATTCCAAAGGAAGAAGGACCCTCTATCCCGATTCCCACACATCAAATCTTAGGAAAGGTTCTTACTGGCCTAGCTCGGGTCCTGTGCCTTGAATCAATCACTGTAACCAAAGAAGATAGAACCCTAGACTGAGTAGCTTGAGTCATTGTCTGTCTCTAGGAGGTTGCCATGAAAGATCACCCAACCAAGATCACAAGAAGTAGGGAAATGCAGTTCTCCAAAGAAAATTAGGGTGCTATTATCACTCGAAGGGGGAAGAGATGTTGGCCAGACAAAAGCAACACAAGTACTCTCCCCATGACATGCACGTCTCTCCATGATCTTGATTACTCTCAGTCTCTCCTTTCACTACTCCTTTCCATTACTGGACTACTTACAGTCTCCTGAATGTGCCAGTCCGTTTCAAGCCTTCATGCCTCTGCAAGTGCTATTTCTCTGCCTGGGATGTCTGGCGGGCTAAGTTTTATTCCTCTTTGTAACTCCAGCTGAAATGTCTACTTCTCTGAGAGGCCTTTGCTGACCTCCGTCTCACAAGTTGATTACTTCCTTCTTTGTGCCACTATCATGTATATTACTTATCAAGATTATTATACTTTTTTCACTCAATGTTGCAATTATCCATATACATGTCTGTCTAGCCCAATAGCCCAGGAGAGTACTACGGGATCCCTAAAACATAGAACAGATGTGGAGTAGGTATTCAGTAAATTATTGCATTAGTAAATGTTGAGTCAATAAATACATGAGTGGCTGAGTTTTTCAGTGGTAGAAACAATATATAAAGCTTATAATTTTTCCTGGATGTCAGGAACATCCTTCAACTCATCCTTCTGTTCCTTCAACCTACCTCTCTACACACGCATAGACATTGCATGTCTGTGCAACAATTCCTCCAAAGGGAAAAAGAGAGCCACCTCCTTAGGGACACATTGTGGTTGTCCTTCCTGACTGTTTCTTTATGCCCTTACACAGTCAGAAGGATAATACATTGATTTTTGAAATCTTTTTCTTTTTGAATAGGTGAAGAAGTGTGAAGCAAGCAGAAGGCCAAAGGTTGTCTGAAGAGGAGGGGGTGGCAAATGGAAGGGAAAAGATGAAGGAGAATGGCAGAATCTCAAATGACAAACTTCCTGGACATTTCATTTTTGCTCACAGTTGGCCAAGTTTGTTTCAATGATGAGAAAATGGTGTATGAAATTTCTTGTGCCTGCATCACATGGCTCTGCTTTGTGAGATATATAAGCAAGTTTAGTTTTGCTTAGTACAACTAAATTCTTCTCAAAAAAGTGTTGTTCTAGGAAAATGCATTAGTAGTATAGGAAGACTTGGATTTGCCAAATAGAGCTTGTGTGATCTCAGATCATCAGTCACTGAATTCTCCACATCTATTTAATCTCCTGCAAAATGGAGCACATTAATCCTGCTTTGGCTTTCATCCTCAAAGGGTTATGTGAAGTTCTCAAATAAGATGTGTCTGAAGGTATTTTGTAATGTGTTAAGTGCAAGATGTACAACAGTGAGTCATTAGTATTAGAGAATGGTTACAACTCCTCCACAAAATGCTGTTAAAGTAAATTCAAACTGCCATTTTTTGAAATTTAATTTTCTTTTTGCTTTACATTAATTTTCAACTATTGGATTTTAAAGGTGCACTAATAAGACAGTGAATACATTTATTAGATTTCTCTGCCCACCTTGTGAATTGGATAAATGGGGATTTTTCTTAATTTGGCTGACAACACATGGATCTGTTTTACCTGAAAGAAAAGAGAAGGAGAAAAAAGAAAAGGATGGAAGGGGAAAAAAGAAAAAAAAATAGCCAAATTTCTTAATGTGGATGCACTTGTCAGAAGAGCTAAAGAGTCTTGATGATCTAAGACCACAGTTAGTTAGCAGCAGCATGACCTGGTTGAGAGAGGAATCAAGGGGGCTGAGTTCAAATTCCAAGTCTTTTCTGACTTGCTATGTGACTGCGGGGAAACATTTCTTAGCCTTCTATTTGGAAGGGTCTAAGGGGATTGTCAGTGGGGAAAGCAAAGCAAAAAAAAAAAAAAAAAAATTACCTTGTAACCACAAGATCAGATTCAACTGATAAATATTATACTATTTTTAAGGTATCCGTGCTTTCCACAGAATCAGGGCTCACTAAATATTTGTTGGGTAAGAATGAGAATCAGCGTGAGAGTCACAGATAGGGAACAAGGAGAAAATTATCACACTCTTGATCTTCACGTGTTGTTAACTTTTCTCTCTTTGTTTTCCTCCCTGTGATGTGGAGCAAAGAGAATTTTTATACTGCGAGTTAATGACAACAGGGGGATTGCCAAGTAAACACAAGATAGAAGCAACATTACTTTCCATACATAGGCTTAATATTTTTCTAAATTCTTTTATGTGAACCCTCTCATTGAAACTCATTGAAAGAAGAGACTGGGAATTTTATTGGTACAGTATTCAATACATACTTGGTTGTTTTCTCTCTTGCTGACAGGACTGATCTTCTCTACCTTATCCTGTCTCTTTCATGCTCAGGGAACACCATGAGCCATTTCAAGGAATGATGCCAGATTCCACCTGCAGGTCTAGCCACCTGAGACAAGTGTGGGCAACTGGCATGATCAGGTCCTTTGGGGATTGAGAAACTTACCATGACTTATTGCCTCAGCAGGGCTGGCAATGACCTAAAGAAACTCTTTCTTCAGCCTCACCCCTCCTTTTACACTTCCGCTGTGGTGTAAATGATATTACCTGGAGAGTAGAAGTACCAAGAGGAAAGGAGTGGAGATAAACTCAAGTGGAGAAAGTATCAGGAGATTAAGCAGAAGCCCTGAGCTAGAGCTAGGCACTCCCCAGTTCACCTCGACATCACTGTCAGTCAGCATGCAGCCTCATCTAGCTTCAGACTGCCACATGGGAGAGTGAGCCCCGATTCACAAATGCTCATGGGAAAGAAGATCTTACTTCATTTAATCAAGTATGGGGTGCAGATTTGGGTGAGCGCAGGGCTATAACATGCTTTACCATGACCTTTGGGAGCTAGAATCTAGAGGTTGAGCTTTATCTTCAGAACCGTTGAAATCCTAACTATCTTTGGGGTTCTTTTCACAGCCTCAATATCACAAAGAGGAATCTGGAAATTCTTGTGAATCAGATTCTGGGTATTATCAAAAGAGGAAATCTGGAAGACCAGCATCTCTGGAAGTAGAGAACAGAATGGTCAATCCATTCCCTGGTCTTTCTTATGCATTTCTCAGCTTTAACAGGGCAGAAATCATGTTGTACAGCTCTGTGTTATTAATGCCTGGGTTATGTAGATGCTAACTTAGCAAATACTTGATGATGATAATTCCTGACGTAGCAATGGACTGACAGCAGACAGGAAATAGAAAAAAAAAACAACTCAAAACGTTTAAGAAGTCCTAAATCTTGATTTTGGCCTTGTTAGTGCCATGCTAAAATCCTTCTGAGCCAGTTAGTTCTCAGTGTTCTTTGTGGGAAGCAATGGCGGAAAGACAATGGCACCATTGATGAAATTTCTCTGCCTTTTGACTTCCGCCTTCACCCAGACAATTGCTCCATAAATTACCTCCATTAGGCCAAACTCATCTCACTAATGGTGAAACAACTCAAAACATGTTACCTTCCTGAATAAAGATTGGTCATATCCTTTTTTGATTTTAAGTGACTGGAGAACCACTCAGAACTCATTACTCTCAGCCTCCCACTAACTGCTGAGCAGGAGTGGTTTTCTATGGTGCCATATAGGATAGTGAGGTGTAGTGGTAGAGTTCCACATAGAATGATAAATTGTATTATTGTACTACTACTGCTGGACAGAGAAGGAGTAATAGGCAGAGAACTTTGCAATATAAGCCCAATTATGAAATCTTGAGCATATATCTCAAACCTAATAGCTCTTTAGGTTAAAAATGAGGATATGAAATAAATCTATCACTCAACAATGTTTACTAAGCATTTGTTGTGTGTCGAGCATTATGGTAGGTGATCAGGCTACAGAGCTAAATAAGATAGTCCCTGACTACACAGAGACAGACATATAAAGAAATAATTGCAACATGGTAGGCAATGCTGTGATAGAAGTATGTACAGGGTGGCTTAGAGTCAGGTGCAGGGTTTCTAGGAAAGCTTTATAGAAGAAAAAATATTTGAACTAATTTTGGAAAGATGATATGGTAGGTAGGGACTCCCCTAGTGACTGAATAGTGGGGTAGCTGGGAATGAGTGAGAATATTCCAGGCTGAGAGAAGATTGGAGATGCCTCATTTTTCTTTTTCATGTACATACTCTTCCATGTGAAGGCATATCTCATTTTATTGCACTTTGCTTTATTGCACTTCACAGATATTGTGTTTTTTACAAGACCCTCCACCAGCAAAAAGATTATAACTTGCTGAATGCACAGATGATGGCTAGCATTTTTTAGCAATAAAGTATTTTTTAATTAGGTATGTACATTGTTTTTTGGACATAATGCTATTGCATACTTAATAGACTACAGTATAGTGTAAACATAACTTTTATATGCACCACGAAACCAAAAAATTTGTGAGTCACTTTATTGTGATATTCGCTTCATTGCTGTGATCGGGAATCAAACCCACAATATCTCTGAAGTATGGTTGTACAACCTCTTTTGCAAAATATTTTGATTGTTGTCAATGAAGTGGAGACAAAGGATGTAGTAAATCAGAAAAAAATCTTTTCAGAGCCAATACACATGATCAGACAGAAGTCAAACACTGCTGTTTGAACACCGCATAGCTACATTTACTTGCAAAGTTCCACTAAGCTTTCCTGCCAGACCAGTTTGGGATGGCATTGGGGAGGAGTTGGAGTTGCAATTCTAATACAATTTAGAGACTCTGTGTAATGAGGCTGACATGGATCTCTAGTTGATTAGACTGTTCAGCAGATGGAAAACCTGACTTAAAATTAGAAAATCACCAAAGTCAATTAAGAATCCCTTGTTCTTCAAGGAACCCTACTAACTATGTTCTCTTGGTCTTAATGAAGCACCGGGCAATTCAGAATGCCTAACTCAAACACTTCCACACTTCCTGTCCAAACATTGTCATTCAAACATCTTTGTTTCTGTTAAAGCACAAATTGCACCAGACAAAGTTAAATGGGGAAGGAAGACTTTATTCAAGGCTATTGCAATAGGGGAGAGATGCCAGAACTCAGTCTGAATTCAACTCTGCTGAAACAAAGGGCAGGAGAGTTTTTAAGCACACAGGTGAGCTAGTGGAGAAGTACTAGAGGACATTACGGGGAAGTCATAGTCCAGCTGTGTTTGCTAATTGGCTTTATCCAAAGGAAAAATAAATTTCTCATATCTTTATAACAGGAGGTAGTTTTGCAACCTGGAGCAAGGCACTGACTGAAGTTAGGCTCCTACCCTCCCACAGAGACTAGGAGATGTGGTGCTATCTTCCTTGATGATTACATTTCAAAGGGATTGCTTCCAGGTCCTTGAGAAAGACACTCTTGGGTTACAAAAGTAGCAAGAGCCTTTTGAAAGACTGACATCTCAAAGAGTCAGAGAAAGAATTTACAGTTACAAGTTTTCTAAAGTAAATTCTCTAATAAACGGAGATCAGGGCCCAGAGTTAAGAGGAAGCCTGTCTAAAATTTAGTCAAGCTGAAGGAAATGTTAAGGCTCGCTTCCTCATTGATGGCATTTTGCCAGATACAATTTACCACACTCCCTTTTCTTGCATATTCACTTCCACTTCTTACCTTTGAACCTTGGGGTAATTAAGCTTACAGGCAACAAACAAGCAAAAATAATTACCTCACCGAAAATTGGCTTTAGAATCCCTCTCCACTGAGAACTGAAACTGAGTTTGAGCGACAATGGAAACAAATTCATCCTTTAGTAAGTGTCCTCTTGGTTTATGCAAAATAATGGCTGAAAAGAGGGGGCATCCTCCTACCAAGGTAGAAGACACCAAACAGGAACCAATGTTGAATTTGAATGAGACAAATC
Organism: Tapirus indicus; assembly: GCA_031878705.1. Taxonomy (NCBI): domain Eukaryota; kingdom Metazoa; phylum Chordata; class Mammalia; order Perissodactyla; family Tapiridae; genus Tapirus; species Tapirus indicus. Next base: position 85,995,302 of record CM062922.1, read on the forward strand.
TTTTCTAGCTGGAAATGTAATAAAGTCTGTGTCTTTCCAGAAAGCCCAGGCTACCCATGTTGGAAAGGAATCCTGATTTTCTGTTTAATTTCCAACTTGTATACGTTGTTCCAGATAACAGGAAAGGAATTGTGTTGCCAACTCATGTTACGAGCCTTGTACAGTCTTGATTCCAAGAGCAGAAAAGGATGATTCAACGCTTATTTATAATTTTTAAAAAATCTACAATAGCCGAGAAATTCCTGAGCTTGGTAAAAGTTATATACCAAAAATCTAGAGAAAGCACTGTGGTTAATGAAGAAACCTTAGATGTATTCCTTTAAAGACTAGGAATAAGACAAGGATACACTATTACTATTTCACACAGTACTAGACATACTGGTGAATGTTACCCACAAAGAAAAAGATGTAAATTCAAGGATTAGAAGAAAAGAGATAAAACTATGATTTGCAAGTGATATGATTATCTGCCTAGAAAAACCGACAGAGGTACAGACCAATTTTTAGATCTATTAAGAGTTTAATATGTTTGTTGGAGTCAAGATAACTTTGCAATAATAAGAGCACATTTCTTCATCAATAGTAATCAAATAGAAAATACCAACAATGACAAAGAAGATATCTTTCTCAATCACAACAATACAGTTATCAGAAGTTAACTTATGCAAGAATGTACAAGATTTCTAGAAGATGTCCTGAACAAATCAAGAAGCATTTTATTATCTTGGACATGAGGACTTAATATTATAAAAAAACCAATTCACTCCACATTTACCTATAAATTCAGTGTAAACTCAATAAAACTTTAATCTGAATCTTTGAAGAAACTAAAATAAAATATGCTAACATCTCAGAAAAAAGAAGACTATAGAGAGAAGACTTACCCTTTCAGTTATTAAGAATACTAAAAAATCATAGTAGCAAAAATAGTTTCAAGACCTTGTTGCCCAGAGAGACAGACCCATATATATACAGCAAAGGCAACTCTGCAAACCAATCAGGAAAGGGCAGATGGTTTAGTGGATAGTGTTAAGAAAACAGGCCTGCCACATGTGGAATAATAAAAGTGAATATCCTTTTCAATAGTAAATGCAAATGGTAGATTGCAGATGGATTCAGAACCAAATGTTAAAACCAGATCTATAAAGTTTATACCAGAAAATGTAACAGGATATCTTTGTGACCTAGAGTGGGGAAAAATATTCTTAAATAATGCTTCCCCCTAAAATAATCCTGCAAATCATTAGCAAAATAATTGATGAATTTGATTACCTCATAATTAGGCCTTTCTGCTCAATGAAGGACATCATGGATAAAGTTCACAGACAAATGACATATTGGGAGAAGATGTTTAAATATCTGAAACCACAAGAGATATATTTAATATAAGGACCAAATGAAAATCAACAACAAGACAGGAGTCCCCAGTCAAAAGATGGGCTAAGGACGTGATTAGGTACTTTACAGAAGAGGAAATCCAAAAGACTAACAAACATATGAAAAGCTGCTCAGACTCATTAGTAATCAGAGAAATGCAAATTAATCAACAACGAGACATCACTTTACATTTAAACTGGCAAAAAAATGAGAACATTGTCAAGTGTTGATGGAGAAATGGGGATATCTTTCCCAGAGAGCAGAGACTGGTGCTGAGACCACTCTAACAGTACTAAGTCCAAATAAATATCCCCATACTTTATGACACAGCAATCGCACTTCTGGATAATCAACCCAAAGACATTCTCACATAGTTCCATAAGGAAACATTTTCTAGGAAAGTCATCGTAGTGTTGCTTTTGGTGATGGAAATTAGAGGCAATCCTGGTGTCCAATCCTGGGGGAGAGAGAGGTTGAAAGTGAAGAATTCCCACCATGAAGGACTATGCAGTGAAAGAAATAACAGACTACACATGCTTAGAGCTCCATAAGTAGATGCTAAAAAACTTATGGCTGTGTTTTTAAAAAGAAAGAAAAGACAGAAACAGGAATGAAATCTATAAACAATTTACACACATAAAATGCATATTTTGTAAGAACAAATACGTACAAAAGGATACACACAAACACATTAGAATACTTGCCTATGATGCGGGGCTGGAGAAGGGGAATGGGAAAATGAATAAGAAGGAATGAAAGAAATTAAGCAAGAGACTAGCATGGACCTTTGACCGTAATGTGCATACAGATATACTCAAATATAACTATCTATATCTATCTGTCTATCTATCTATCTATCTATCTATCTATATCTATCATCTCTCTATCTTCTATATATCTATCTATCTGAGAGAAGTTAATATATATATTAATTCCTCTCCATCTTCAACTATATCTATCTATCTATTCATCTATCTATCTATCTATCTATCTATCTATCTATCTATCTATCTATCTATCTATCTATATCGAGGGACATGGAAATTTCCACTTCCAGATAGAAGCACAGAATGGAATTATAGAATGTTCTTATTGGAAAGGGCTGCTCAAGACTGAATTTTATATATTCTCATCCTCTACAAAAGTCTTCTTCAAACTCTAGTTTCTTAACTGAGAGTACATGTCAATTCTAAAAGAAAAGAAAAAAAAAAGAAGAAGAAAGGCAGGAATGCAGACAAACAGGCTCAAAGAACCATTATTTAAGTATGATTGATATAATGGAAATTATTGAGTAAGAGAACCTCAGTTATGAAAGAAAAAAATAAAACCAAATGCAAGATTAAATAATAAATTTGCCAAATCCACAAAACAAGACAATTTCCAGGCAAATCAATGAGTTCAGTCCAAGTACAGTCACATTCCACATCATTGTAGAGTCTAGACATAGCAAGACAGACTAAATTTCAACTGAGTTAATGGAATATTTTGTTGTCAGGCAAAAACATTCTCAAGGTGCTGTGGTGTGTTCCTGGTTCATAGTTCATTTGGAGAAAGTTTGAAAACTCCTGGTGGAAGGTAACCTTATGCTTTGCTCAATGTCAATTACATCCATTTTCCCATTTTTGTACCAAAGCAAAAGAGGGTGACCTTTCAGTAGTATAAAATTCTAGAGAAGGAAAACAAATTTCTCACCTAATTAATTTTACAAGAAAATAGCAGCTGCTTCTGACATAAGTAGACATCCATGCTCAAGCAGATGGATTGGTTTCTTTGGGAAAATTTTGTAAACAGGAAAAAAAACAACACCCTTCCCACACAAATTCTTTTAAAATTTTCCTTTGGCATTTGTTTAATATCTTGATTAAAAGTGTGACTCACATGAGACAGTGTGTCCAAAGTGAAGAAACTGAGTGCAAAAGTATCAGAAAAGTTAGACAAGAGATTAGGGCCCATTTACCATAAGGGAGCTAGGATCGGAGATCACCAAAAGTGACTTCCCACTGCAAGTGAAGCAATGAATGCTCAGGAGAAACATGCTAGGGCTTTCATCCATTCATCCAAAACATATCAAAGAGTAACTCATTCTCCAGGCACTGTTCTCAGAACTGTGAATAAGACTAGCAAAACCATTTATATTCTAATGGGATCACACAGAAAAGAAATGCATAAACAAGTAAATTAATAAGATGATTTCACAGAACACTGAGCACTGGGGAGGAAAAAAGAGGGAAAGTAACAATGAGAAAGAGAGGCGAGAGCACGATAGTGAGAATGGGCGTATATGTGTTGGCAGTGATGGCTCTAACTAGAGTGATTAGAGAAGTCTTATCTGAGGAGTTGGCATTATTCAGGTGGAACTGAATGGTGAAAGAATGGGATAATAGATAGGGAAGGGTGTTTTAGGGAGAGGGAAACCAATGACTCAGGAAAGAGATTGGCAGATGTATGTGGGGGTAGAAATAAAGCCAGTGTGGTTGAAGCACCGTGAGCAAGTTAGAGAGTGATAAAAGGTGATAATCAAAAGGAAGATGGGGTCATATTGTGCAAAATCTTATAGGCTATGAGAAAGAGTTTAGAGTTTTATTACAAGTGCAGAGTATTATGTTAAGTGGGGGCAGGGGAAACAGGATCTAATTTATTCTTTGAAAGATTTTTCTGGCTTCTAGGGGTGGGGAACAAGAAAGAAGACAAATTAGGAGGCTTGGGTTAAGATTCTGCCAGTAGCAGTAGTTTACTGTGGTCTGATTCAGGATACATCCCTGGAGGACTGACTGATAGATTGGAATTGGTGTGTAAGGGAAGGAAAGAAACAAGTTAATTCTGAGATTTAATACGTTATGCAGTCAAGCGGAGATGTCAACTAGGCAGCTGGATGTAAGAGACTGGAGGTCTTTGGTGAGGTGGGAGCTGGAAAAATAATTATAACTAATGCTTAGGGAGAGGGGTGCTCCAAAGAACTAACTTTTCTGAAGAAGTGAGAGTTGACAAGACATTTTTCTGGCTTCTAGAAAATCTTTCTAAAATATATCTCCACTCACCTGTCTTAGACCTTCATAATGCAACAGAGTATGTATTCAATACACATAATATGTCCAACGAATGCTTACTGATTAGGTGATTAATTAGTAGTTTACCATATTGATAGTCTTCAACCTTTCAATGTTGATTGAGGCATCTCTTTGGGCAAAGTGCTTACTTGGGCAATTTCTTCATCTATAAAATGAATATAACAATATGTTCTTGCAGGGTTATTGTAAGAATAAAGATGAATGTATGGAAAGTACCAGGCACATAATAGGTATCAATCTGTAGTAACTATTATTGTAGATTGAATTCTGGTCAATGTAGATCTAACTGTAAGGCATTATGAGAAATTCCTTCTCCAAAACAAAAGGGCTCCAAATGAAACTTCCTCAGGGAAAGTGTCATGTCAGGAAATAGTACTCAATAGACAAGCATTTCCTTTCAGAATGAAGACAATGGCTTCTGAGCGATCTCAAATTTATTCCATCTTTGACTCACAGTGAACACCTCTATGATTGGCCTCAAGAAGCCCAATGTTATGTATTTGTATTAGTCAGAGTTTGCCAAAGAAACAGAACTAATAAAAGGGGTGTGTGTGTGTATATCTATATCTATATCTGGATCTACATCTACATTTATATCTATATCTGTGTGTGTGAGATATATATGTACATGTGTATATACATATATATATGTGTGTATATATATATACACACACATACATACATACATATATATATATCACACTGTAGGAGAGTTTCAATATGCCCTAAGGGTAATATGACTTCTCACACATTTGAGGGAAATGCCATTCAATTTGGCAGTATTTACTAAGTTTCTGCCATGTTCAAGGTACTGGAGTAGGTGGAAGTAGTAAGAGGAGGAAAGATTTAGAAATCAGTAAACTATAGCCTCTATTCTCTTTGTAATAAAAGCAGTACATATATATCAATCATACAAGGCAAAATATAGTCAGTAACTCAAGAATAGAAACATTCATGTAGTGGTTTATTGGCCAAAATGTCTTTTTGTACTTCTAGAGGAAGAGGGTTGGGGCAGCCAGCCAACATCTATAACTTTTGGAAAATTTGCCCAATGCCCAAGAATCTGAAGAAGATACTCAACTTATTTTGGAAATAGTCTCCAGCTCTGAGAGGAAAGCCTTCCACATCACTTGATTCTGTTCTTGGTCTTCAGATTTAGGTCTCCAGTGAGAATTTAGAAATATGCTTCTCTAGTGGCATCCAGCCAACACAGCACCACAAATGCCTTTAGGAGATACAGGCTATAGATCCCATAACTCAAAATGAATATCAAATGCCACCAAACATTCTCTGTGCCTTTCACCTTGTTCCTGCCCTGATGTGGGCCTGTATCTCCCACCTAATGTTCACTCCCTTGGTCTTTCCTGGGCCAAAGCCCAGAGATCCTTGCTTTTTTTTTTTTTGACAGAAATGACCAAACTCGCTGACTTTGGCCTTTCCTTGTGTTAATTTTTCAGTGTGAGTGTTTGCTCTGGCCACAGAGATTTTAGTCTAACTTACCAACCACTTTTTTTATATGTTATGGAGTTTAGTCCAGATTGGTAGCTGGCTCCAGCTATGCCTTAGCTACTAATTCAACAGCTGTTGAGTTCCGAGGAAGCTTCCAGTAGAACTGGATGAAGTGATGTGATATCAGTGCTACCAAACCACACCCTTCCTCAGTTTACATTGCAGTGTAAACAGATTGCAAAGTTATTTCCGGTGATTTCCTTCGAGGGATCTTGACACTTGCCCCAAAAAACAAAACCAGATGTTTTAAAGGATTTGATCCCTCTCCACTCATCTATGTGCCACTTGTAAAATCAAAGTCTTGTACCTTTGAAACTTGAACTCTGGTGATGCAAGTCATATAAAGTCTAGAGTGTCTACATCCAAATGGGGCTGAGTCTATAGTAGTTATTCATTAAATATTTCTTGGGAGAAAATATTTTTCCACTGCTTCTCACCTTTTTCCCCCTATTTTTTCATTCATTCAATCAATCACTCAATTATTCATCAAATATTTGTTGAGTTCTTGCTATATGACAGGGACTGTTCAAGGTATAGGGAATATATCAGGGGGAAAAAGAGACAAAAATTCCTGCCCTCACGGAGCTTTCACCCCTTATTATAGTGGGGGGTGAAACAACAAATATATTGGCATATTATATATTATTATAAATGGTCATAATTAGTATAAAGAAAAATAAAGTAGGAGAAGGGGATAAGGAAGCTGAGGTCAGAGGAGGGGTGGGTTGGATAAGACATTTCCATGCTAAAATGCTTGGAGATTAGGAAGAACTGGCAAAAAAAGATTGAGAAAAACTGGCCAGTGAGGTACGAGGAAAACAAGGGACATTTGGTTTTGGAGATCAAGAGGATGAGATAAGAACTGAGAACTGATTTACCAACGTGGAGGCCATTTGTTACTTGACAAGAGCAGTTCCACTGGAATGATGGAGGTTAAAGCCTGATTACGGTTATTTAGGAAATAATGATAGAAGCATATGAAAAGTTTCAACATCATTAGTCTTCAAGAAAATGCAAATTAACACCATCATGAGATACCAGTATATCCCACCAAATTGAATTAAATTAAAAGAACAACAACATCAAGTGTTGGTGAGTATATGGAGATTTGCATTGTTGGTAGCTATATAAATTAGTAAAACCACTTTGGAAAGTTAACTGGCAGTATCTACTGAGCTAAACATGACCCTACGACACAACAATTCTGCTCCTGGCCGTATACCCAATAGAAACAAGTGCTTATGTGTAACAAAGCACGTATAAGGATGTTCATAGCAGCTTTATTCATGATAGCAAAAAATTGGAAACAATCCAAATATCCATCCATAAAATGGACAGATAAATTGTGGTGTGTTCATATAATAGAATATAAGAAATGAAAAGGAATGAAACTATTGCTACATTCAACAATACAGATGAATCTCACAGAAATAACATTGCGTGAAAAAAGCTAGACACAAAAGAGTGTATACCATATGATTCCATTAACATAACATTCAGAAATAGGCAAAATTAATCTATGGTGATGGAGTTGAAAATAGAGATTACCTTTGGGGAGATAATGACTGGAAAAGGGCACGAGGGAGCCTTACCCGAGGAGCAGTATTATTCCAATTTTGATCAGGGTCATGCTTAAGTGCTATACACTTATGATCTGTGCACTTAATTGTATGTGTCATACATTAATAAAAAAAGATTTTAGAAGTAGAATTGGGAAAAGGGAGTAGGGACAAATTTTTCATGTCTTCCTCCAACACTAACATGAAGTTCTAAGCACATAGAATCTTAGAGTGGGTAAAGGATTTAAGGATGATCCTGTCCAAACTCTTTCCGTGGTAGCCTGTGAGGCATGCTGCTTTCCTGCAGACAGGAGTCTGGATATGTGGCTTTGGGTGTTGATCACTTTTCTAGATGTCTGCACATAATTTTGGTTTACTCTTTCAATTATGGTGGTGCGGCAGCCAAGAGCCGAAGTACAGTAAAATAGATTTAGGGTAATGACTCCCTTAAGGATCAAAGACATAGAAACATGTGCTCCATCTGGAGATGGGAAATGATGACCAACTCCTCCCTGATATTTTATGAAAAGAAGTACCATCTCTGAGTTGAGGTGTATGTATTTCTGGGAGAAGGCAAGGGGTGTGCCAATGCAAATCCCAGATTATTCTAATCTGGGAGTTTCTACACATATGAAAGAAATGTAAAAATATTTTTAGCTTGAATGGCATCATTTAAATGTTTTTAGGTGAGCTGGTATAAAGGTAACACACACAAGAATGCTCAAAGTAATGTCATACACCCAACATCAACCACTCAACTTGTTCTGAGGCTGCATTTCATCTTGTGCTGGTGAGGAACCTTTCCCTTTGTGTTGATTTGGAAATAGCTAGTGACTCAGCATAGACCAAGCCCTTTCTCCCTCGAAACCAAGCCAACTTCCAGAGTTACACCTTTCCTTGCCAAAGAAAGCATGCTGAGCCACGTGAAGCTTCCTTATGTGGTCCTCTACACTATGATGTGACAACAGCAATATGGACTAGAGCTCATGAATTGAAAGAAGGGGGTTGCTCGGGTAGAGGGAATTTTCCTCCTGCCATCTCTCTTGGTCATGCCAAGGCCATGTAGGAAGGGAAGTCTTCTCTTCCCTGCACCAGGTACAAATTCAGAGGGTGCAAATTGGCTGTGGGAGCAGCTGGCATGGCAGGGAAAAGGCTGTTCACTTTGTGGTAAGAAGAATTTGGAGCAGGGAGTGGAGAGGAGAGTCAGGGAACCCTACCCTAGTAACTGCAATCCGTGCTGTAGGAAATTACGTAATTGAAGTTTCATCAGCACCTAGGTTACTAAAGCCAATGTTATTCACCTTCTAGGACATGAGTCATACTTAAACACACACACAACAATCTAGATGACAACATCTTTGGGGGACCATGAATTTCAAGACATTCATTATGATATCAGAAGATGGGAGGATGACAGAGACATTTAAAGGAGTATACGGCCTTTAACACCAAGCAGTGCCACAATATGTACACAAAAAAGGTAATTTAGAGATCAAAATGATGCTCACATGCAGCATACATTGCAGGTTTTCATTAAGTATGAGGATTGAGAAATGAATGGATATTGGCTAGTAGGCCTTTTAAAGGTAAACTCAGATAAACTTAAAAAAATTTTTTTAAATAATACATTAATTTTTCAAGTACTAAATTGGAAAATAAATTTAATGATAATTTAAAAATGTTGCCTAAAGTGTAGGGAAATGGAGACATATATGAGAGTATAAATTTGTATACATTTTGCCATAGAGCAATTTGGCGATATGGACCAAAAGTATTAAAATATGAATTTTATTTACCCAGTAATTCTAATTCTAGGAATTTTTAAGGATATCATTAGAAATGTTTTCAAAGACTGTGCTAGTCACACAATGGGATAACATATTGGCATTAAAAATGGTGTTTTTAAGAGTATATTCATTGATATGGAAATGTGGAAATTTGTTCAAGGAGTGTTCAATTAGTTCAATTTGCTAATGAGTGGGTAAAACATATTAAAAAACATTAAAATACAGTGTAAACAGTATGATCCTATTTTGTAAATAAATGTGTACAGCTGCACACACACAGGAAAAACTATGAACAGATGAACTTTTATAAGTAGTATTCATTTCAAAATTGTTTCTGTTGAAAAGCTCCAAATTTCTTTATGACGAGGCCTTCCTTAATGAGTCAGCTGGAAATAAAGGAAAAAGAAAGACAAAATAATGCAACTTAAGTCTTAATATTAAGTACCTAAGTCTCCAGATCAGTGTTTCTCAGTCTAATGTACAGATGTTAGAATCACTGAGGATATTCTGATTTATTTGGCCTGGGGGCCCTCCTAAGCCAGTATTGTTAAAGCTTCCCAGGTGATTTTAATGTGCAGCCACAACTGGGACATCCTGCATCAGAGGCAGTGGTTTTCAAAGTGTGGTTACTGGACCAGCATCATCAGCATTGTCTGGGGACTTGTTAAAAAGGCAAATTATTGGTTCCTACCCTAGACCTACTGAATCAGAAACTCTGGCAGTGGGGCCCAGCAGTCTATGGTTTAACAAGTCCTCCAGGTGCAGGGTAACTATGAGAAACACCGTGTTGGAGAATCATCAGAAATACTGCCATCAGTTTTCAGGTGATCAACCACAGGAAACCTATTTTTAAAAAGGCCTGCTCACAGCTCTACGTGTTTTGAAGGAGGTAATCAAGAGGATGTGACCACTGGTTGATCCTCGAGCTGGAGGAAGTAAGGTGTTGTTGACACCACCTGGAGAGTATACAATACTGAATCCACTTAAGGCCTCTACCACTTTTAAGATTCTGGCAAGCGGGTCTTACGACCACCCAAGACAAAGCCCCCTAAGAAATTCCCTTGCTTATTAAAATGGCCACCTATCAATGTGGAGTGGTCTGCCTCCTTCTTCAGTCTCTCCTTGCCCTTCCCATACAGGGGGCGGGTTTCAGATTACGCCTGGGAAGCTCCTGAGGTTGTGAACCAACAACATGATAGTGGATTGATCAATTCTAGAAGTTAGCATAATTACACATTTCCAAAATTCTTAAAATTAAGTAGGGGAAGGAAATTTTCTTTGTGCTGGCACACATAAATGGTAAATATTCCAAAGCAGGCTACACTGACACGTGTGACAAAGCCTTGCTTCCACTTAAGCACGTGATTACATGTTTCCAATTCCTGAAAGTGATACTTTCATCAGCTACTGCAACTGAAGATCCTATCCCACAGTAACACATCTTCCGTGTTACAGCCAAAGGGAAATTTTCCACATGCCATACTAATCATACAGCCTCCACACCCAGCCTTAAAAACATCAAGGATTTCCCTTGCCCACAGGCTAAAGACCAAAATCCCCAAGATGGCTTAGGGTGCCCCACACGTTCTGACCCCAGACCACTTCCTTACTCTTGTGTCACATGATGTTCCTTGGTGAGTACTGTGCTTTGGCCACACTGGCTTCTTTCTGTCCCATGGACTCCCAACCATCCCTCCTGCCACAGACTCTTTTCACACGCTGTGCCCTCTGCCTAGAACACTCTCCTCCCCTCATCTTTTCTATTCAATTCCTGTTCATCCTTCAAATCTCAGTTCAATCATCACCTCCACAAGGCAACAATCCCTGACCACCCTGACCAGGTCACACCCTTCTTTTATATATTTGAAAAGTACAATACTCTCTCCTTCACAGCACTCCTCCTAGGTATAATCTTGTTTTATCTGTGAGACTCCTTGACTAATACCTATTTCCCCCACCATTTGGTCAGCTCCACATGGGCAAACTCCCCTCTATATCCCTGGTATACGGCTGGCACAGGGCTTCGCATGCAGCAAGGGCTCAAGAATGCTTTTAATGAGTGGCTGAATGAATAGTAGTTTGGCTATATAGTAGTAGTTTGGCTAGGACTTCTTACTATTTAAGTTGTTGACATTAGTCATTGACTTGTATCACACCATCCACATCCCTTGTTCAAGGTCCATATAATCTTATAGGAAGGGAAACAAGATATTCTGAAAAGTAGTTGTGTCTCTTGTGTATCACCGCAGTCTGAGTCGTGAGATTGGCTTGAGGGAGAAAACTGAACTAGGAGTCAAGTGTTTTTCCTAGCCATGACTCTGTCTCTATTAGCGTGTACACACTAGCTTTGCCACAGTGAATTCGATGTGAACCATTTACTGCTTTCTGGCATCATATTAACAGGCTCTGCCCATCAATTTCTCTCACCTGAACTTGTTTTGACAAGCTTAAACTTTCACATGCCAAGAGCCTAACACAGTACTTAGCTGAAGTCAAAATAGGCATTTAACATGTGTGGAGGGATTTGCATGAGAGCAAAACTTTGCCCTAAGAAGCTAATGTCATGGATCGTACCTGCAGCCCCATCCGGTTGAGGGGACGAGGGGCCTGTGGATGTATCATGCTCCATGGGAACAGCGTGAGTTCCTCACTGAGGAAGCGGTCAGACTTCTCAATAGCAATAGTGGATACAAAAAGACAATAAAATTCTATTCTTAAAGCATTGAGGGAAAAGAACTTTGGATAAAGAATTTTGTTTCAAGTTACATTTTCACTCAGAAAATGGCTTAATAAAAACTATTCTTAGGCATACGCAGCCTCAGGTTTATGTCATAAAGATATCATGTTGAATATACTTTTGAGGAAAGTTCTAAATAAGAGAAACATATCCAGGAGCCACTATAAGAAATGAGAAAATGAGGGTGATTAAATATCTTGGTGAAGTTTATTGTTTTCTTTTTAAAAAATCTAGAACCAAAGAAAAGCAAAAGGGGAAGTATCTAATCCAGAACTAAATTTTAGATAACATGAATATAGAGATAAAACACAGTGAAGTATTTTTTAAGGCAAGATAAAAGCATTAATACATTAAGCAACCAACAAAGGTATATGAACATAAGTATGGATCTTATAAGAAAAAAATAGAATATACAACATTTAAAATAGTAGAAGAAAACTCAATTTATCCCTTGGGAAGGAGAATAAAGGAATTAGGAAGCTATGAAAATGAATAAAGATAAACTGTCTGGGCTGCTCAAAGGTAGTGAACTGGAATCTGGCAGAGGCTTGGGGAAGAGGCAGAATTAAAAAACATTTTGGAGCAAGCCCTGATGGCCTACTGCTTAAAGTTCTGCACGCTCTGCAGCCTGGACCTGGTTCCTGGGCGCAGAACCACACCTCTTGTTTGTCAGTAGCCATGCTATGGCAGTGGGTCACATAGAAGAACTGGAAGGACTTACAACTAGAATAAAAAACTGTGTACTGGGGCTTTGGGAAGGGGGGAAGAAAAGAGAGGAAGATTGGCAACAGATGTTAGCTCAGGGCGAATCTTTCCCAGCAAAAAAATAAAATAAAATTTGATCGGGTTGTTTGTTTTTTGTTGCTGAGTTGTGTGAGTTCTTTATATATTTTGGATATTAACCCCTTATCCAATATATGGTTTGCAAATATCTTCTCCTAATGGGTAGGCTGTCCTTTTGTTTTGCTGATGGTTTCCTTTGCTGTGCAGAAGCTTTTTAGGTTGATGTAGTCCCATTTGTTTGTTTTTTTCTTTTGTTTCCCTTGCCTAAGGAGACAAGCTATTCAAAAAGGTACTGCTAAGACTGATGTTAAAGGGCACACTGCCTATGTTTTCTTCTAGGAGTTTTATAGTTTCAGGTCTTACATTCAAGTCTTTAATCCATTTTGAGTTAATTTTTGTGTATGGTGTGAGATAATAGTCTACTTTCACTGTTTTGCATGTGGCTGTTCAGTTTTCCCAACACCATTTATCAAAGAGACTTTTCTCTCTTCATTGTATGTTCTTGGCTCCTTTGTCAAAAATTAGGTGTCCATAAATACGTGGATTTAGTTTTGAGCTCTCAATTCTGTTCCATTGATCTGCATGTCTTGTTTTTCTGCCAGTACCATGCTGTTTTGATTACTAAAGCATTGTAGTACACCACTTTGAAATCAGGGAGGGTGATGCCTCCCCAGCTTTGTTCTTTTTTCTCAGGATTGTTTTGGCTATTCAAGGTCTTTTGTTGTTCCATATAAATTTTAGGATTCTTTATTCTACTTCCATGAAAAAAACAAATAACCTGATTGAAAAATGGGCAGAGGATCTGAATAGACATTTTTCCAAAGAAGATATACAGATGGCCAACAGCCAGATGAAAAGCTGTTCAACATCATTAATTATTAGGGAAATGCAAATCAAAACTACAGTGAGATATCACCTCACACCTATCAGAAAGGCTACTATTAAAAAGACAGAAATTAACAAGTGTTGGAGAGAATGTGGAGAAAAGGGAATCCTTGCGCACTGCTGGTGGGAATGTAAATTAGTGCAACCAGTATGGAAAAGGGTATTCAAATTCCTCAAAAAATTAAAAATAGAACTACCATATGATCCAGATATTCTACTTCTGGGTATTTATCCAAAGAACACAAAAACACTATTTTGAAAAAAATGTATGCAACCCTAAGTTCATTGCAGCATTATTTACAATAGCCAAGGCGCGGAAATAATCTAAGTGTCCATCAATAGATGAATGGATAAAGAAGACAACACACACACACACACAATGGAATACTACTCAGCCATAAAAAGATGAAATCTTGTCATTTGTGACAACATGGGTGGACCTTGAGGGTATTATGGTAAGCAAAATAAGTCAGACAGAGAAAGACAAATATCTTATGATCTCACTCATACATGGAAGATAAAAACAGCAACAAACAAATTCATAGCTACAGAGAACAGACTGGTGGTTACAGGGTGAAAAGGGTAAAAGCGCACATTTGAACAGTGACAGATGGAAACTAGACTTTCGGTGGTAAACATGATGTGATGTAGTCTATACAGAAGTCAAAATATAATGATGTATACCTGACATTTATATGTTATAAACCAATGTTACCTCAATAAAAAAAATAGAAATGCAAAGAAAAAAACACCCCACATTTTGTTTTGGAGGACAAACCCTTGGTGACTTAGACATAGTTATTCACCCTTTCCTTTCTGATCATGGCAAAGCCGAGGAGCATCCACGGTGGCTGCTGTTCTTACTCAGCCAATGTGTAGTCAAATGAAGCTATTTGGAAAATAGGGATTTTGTTTCCCTTGCCCTAGGCCCCAGGAAAGTTCTTGGATGTCTGGCCAACTCTCAAATTTCAAATTAGGGAGCTGGCTGTCAGAGACAAATGGCAGGCCAGGCTAAGAACCATCACAACAACTAGCATAAGTGTGCCAGACACACAGGCTCTCCATGGGATCTGTTCCCTGTTCAAGGGACTAAGGATAAGTGAGTTGTTTGAAATGTGCAGCAATCATACTTGTCAACTAGTTAAAAAATTGGGGACCAGAAGAGCTTTAAGAGACAAAAATCCCTGATCATCAGAAGTATGTATATGACTTTTCTATATATATAGAACTCCAAACATTGGACCTTGATAGTAAGTTCGAAATGGAAAGGGGGTTAGCCAGCATGCATGGGAAGGAATGAACTTCCTGAGTTGGATTAGCTTGCGTGGGCATTAATCTCTTTCCTTGCACATTCTAATTTCAAAGAGATGTACTGATGTTCTGCTTTTTCAAGACAGAACAACAATGAGGGACACCTGTATTTTTGGTGTGAGAAAAGCCTCCATGGTAATTTCCCTGATTCTTTCCAAATAGAGTGCATGTCCTAGCTTGATGGAACATTGACTGAGCTGGGCAGGCCTAGAAAGCCTCAATTCTGTAGGATATGTCCAGTGAGCAGTGAGTCTGGTTGCCTTCCTGTGGGGGCGGAAGCTCCAACACCCATTTTGGCAGAGCCAGTCTCAGGGTCAGATGGAGGAGCATTCCAGAGTGGAACATCTTGTGGCATGCAACAGAGAGCAATGAGAAGTTCACATTCATGGCTTTTCTTTCCCAGGAATCATGAGCATAGACATGCTTTGCCCACACATACAATTAGCCTTCTCGAGGGAAAACAGAAAACAAATGAAAGAATATAAAAAAGGAATTTTAGGGCCCACCACTTACTTCCCATTAAGTGTACTTAATTTTTCTTAGGTTCTAGAAGCACAGATCGAATAGCATTCAAATGCATTTCTATAACTTTTCCAAGGTAATTACGTTTTCTCAAGAATATTGCAGACTGGCTTATTTTGCCATGCTAATTTTTCAGGACTCCTTAGAATCTCTAAATTTGAGGATAAGCACCCTTTCACATAGTTATATTAAGTTTAATTAATAGAAAATACTGTAGAACACATATATCCAACAGGCAGTTTGTGTAAAACTGCACATACACACTGAGAGTTCCTTTGTAACCTTATACTATAAAACCTCTTTACCTTTCCCCTGTCAGAATTGGAGATGTATGTATCCTTGTAATTTAGGCCTCACAGTTTATCTCTTTGAAACTTCACAGAACTTGCTCAATTTAGTCCTCTCCACAAAACTATCATTTCAACTTAATGCCAAAAGGATTCTTAGAGGCTTGAACTTTGGCTGGCAGTGTTGCTGTGTTCTAAAACACAATGGATTAGTCTGGGGCTGTGGGTTGGCTACTTCGTTTTCGGGGTTTTTTTTTTGTGAGGAAGGTTAGCCTTGAGCTAACATCTATTGCCAATCCTCCTCTTTTTACTGAGGAAGATTGGTTCTGGGCTAACATCCATGCCCATCTTCCTCTACTTTATATGTAGGATGCCTGCCACAGCATAGCTTGGCAAGCAGTGCATAGGTCCGTGCCTGGGATCTGAACCTGTGACCCCTGGGCCAACAAAGCAGAGTGTGCGAACTTAACCACTACGCCACCGGGCTGGCCCCTTGGTGGTATTTTTGCCTGAAAAAATTTCCTTTATTAATTTTTTTCCTTTTTACCTATTTTAACTGAAAAAATTTCAAATATGCCAAGAAAGATGAGAGACAAGTTTAGTAAACACTGGTAGATATACAATCTAGACACAATAACTGTTCACTTTTTGGAAAATTTTCTTTTCTATTTTTCTCTCTCTCTCTCCTGAATCCATTTGAAAGTAAATTCATCATGACACTTCATCCTAACTTATTCTGCTGGTATTTCCTCAAAACAAGAATATTCTCCTACATAAATAATAGCATAAGCACACCTAAAACATTAACCATAATTCCCTAGTATCATCTTATGTCTAATCAATATTCAAATTGCCCCAGTTGTTTCCAAAATGTCTTTTGACTAGAATTCAATTTCTTTACATTTAGAGCAGTCCCACACCATTTTAGTTTGGTTTTGATTTATAAAGTTGGCTTTTAGATGGGACCAGCTAAGTTGACTTGCAGAACATCCCACATTCTAGATCTGTCTGTGTGTTTCCTTGTGGTAATGTTTTAACTTGCTGCTCTAATCCTACATTTCCTGTAAACTGAAAGTTAGCACCATAAAACCCTGAGATCTCATGTCTTCCTGTTTCCTTAAAACAAGTGGAGAAGACCTCAATTAGTTTTATTAGAAGTCTTTATTTCCTCTCTCTTTCCTTTACTTTTCTTACTCAGTCACTTCCTAGGCTCTCTGGTCTCTTTTCCTTCAGGTCTCTTCTGACTTTCAATTCTGCAGCCCTGTGTTAAAGCCACATTACCCTTATTTTCAGGGATGCTTTAACACTGGAGAGAAAATGTGCTGTAGAAGACTTCTTTTCATCAACTAGTCTTTGATTTAAACCCTAAAGAGTAAAACATTGTCTTTGTAATATACTAGTGGCTTCCAGAAAGATAGCTTTTATGGTCTTAGAGTTTAAGATTACCTCAAGTCCCTTTGGTCCAGTCTCATTTACATATTAATTAATCAATCAATTAATTCAATAAGCCTGTGTTCCAGGTACACTGCTAGTCAAGTTCCTGCCCTTGTTAAATTCAAAGTTGAATTGGGAAACAGACACGTTAATAATTATCATTTTATTTAGGAAAAGTTTCCTAACTTCCTCATTTTGCATTCAAAAGTCTTCCTCCATGTTCCTATAGCATTCTATCCATATGCCCAGCATTGTGTTTATCTCATGGCTTTGTGATTATTCACTACTCGTTGCTTTTCTTCACTAGACTGAGTTCCTTGAGTTTTTTGAGATATTTTTTATCTCTGTGTCTCCAGCAGCTAGCATTGACCCCCGACACATAATAGATGTTTGAAAATAAATGTCCAGTAAATATCTGATAAATGAATGAAGTGTTATGTGTTGTGTTATTAAAGAGATACAGTGTTAACTGTAATTACAGAGATATGAGCAAAGTGGTGTAGAAATATTGAGAAAGTGACTTTTGAATTGGAATTCTAAAAGGTGAATAAGTAAAGACAGAGGGAAGGATATCAGAGGAGAGGGAACTGCATGCAAAGAGGCCAGTGGTTTCCGGAGAACAAAATGACATTGCAAAGAGCAAAATATCAGGGACAGGTTATCAGGGGGAGAATGTGGAAAGGTGGGCTGGGATTAGATTTTGAAGAGTCTTGACTGCTAAGCTAAAACTGGATTCTATCCCATAGGCAATAGAGGGAAAACAGAAGCTTTTTAAGATAAGGAACAACACGATCACTTTTATTTTTTCAGCACAATTATTCTAGTATAGGACTGAAATGGAGAAAACTGGGGTCAAGGAAGAGAAATAAAGAAGAAAAAAGAAATAGAGAGAGATCCAGTGACTTGTCCAGCCTCACAGGGATAGCCAGTCATCATAGCATTACCACAAACTGGAGCAGGGCAAGACTACTGAGGTTAAGGTTCTAGGATGTGGGCAAGAGTGCTGTTCAGAGGAGGGTGAGGTAAGAGAAACCAGAGTTACCCAGAATGAAACCACAAATCAGGGAGGAATTAAGCTGGATCATAAAAATATCCAAGGATTATTAGATAGGCTGACAGGAAAAGAAGACATTCTAAGTGGAGGTTAAAACAGTGAAAGGCATAGACAAATTGCTGTGTGTGTGCCGGTATCTAGGGACCAAAAGGAGATAGAGCTGCAGAGATAATCAGGGGCTAGTTTGTACATGGCTCTCGAGTTAACAACGTTCAAAAAATATATATAGCTTTGAATTGTTACTATCTACAACTCTATTCTGGCTATCATAAGTGGTTTATTTATTAGTCATCTAGCTAGATAGGTGAAGGGTTAGTTAGTTACTTTAGAGCCACATACTTATAAAAGACTGTTTCTTGGCTATGCGTTTTCCACTGGTGAGTGGTGGGTAGGCCCCATATTCTGGAAACAACTAGACCAAACTATCCTAGGCTTTCTCATCAACACTTACCACAAATGAAACTATAGGTGAAACCCAGTGATAGGTTGATAGAGTCAATGAATAAAGCATGCTAAGACAGGACTCTGAGAATCTGAGCATGTCCTATAGAGGTGCCCACACATCTCCACTCAATGCAGAATAAAGCCTTACACCACGTACACCAATCCCCACCCAGATGAAGAGGTGTGGCTGAGAGGAATTTTGCCCTCAGGTCTGCTTCCCACAGATTCTCACACACCTCTTTGGGTGCTGGCAGCAAACAGATTCGCCAACGTTCTTTTTATACTGCTTGGTCCAGGAACAGGAGAAAAGGAAAGCTGAGATGCAAGGCTTTTCCCTGAGGGCCTAAATCCAACCAGCGGCTTTCAACTGAGACTAAAAGCATTACAGAGCAGAGCTTCTACTGACTGTCTGTTTCTGTGTTTGTTTCACTTCTCTCCTTTCTCTCTCTATGAGTTACTGTGTCAGTCAGGGTGGGCCTTAGAAGCATGAGTGGTCCAAGTAACTAAAAAGTGAGAGACCATGGTAAACATCTCTACTTCCCCCTGTTCCATTCATCCAATGAAGCATTCATTCTTTCATTCCTTCGTGTGTTCAACAAATGTTTAGGGAGCCTCGACTATGTGCCAGGCACTGTTCTAGGCTTTAGAGATACGTCAATGAACAAAACAGACACACTTCTTCACCCTTCTGTAACCTAACTTCAAGCAAAGAGAGATTGACCTTAAATAATGAACATGCAGGTAAGGAGGTAATAAATACTATGGAGAAAAAAAGTACAGCAAAGACTGAGGGATTGAAAGTGCAGGGGGTGATAGAAAGAAGGAGGTAAGAATTGCAATTCAAAGAAACAGTGGTGAGGGAGGCATTGGGAAAATGGCCTTTGTGCTCCTTGAAGGTGGTGTCTTCCTCATAGCAAAGGGCTGCTTCCTTTACTCAAGGAAGTTCTGCAGTCAGTGCTATTCTCCACTTTTCCAGGGAGTGTTTTTTGCCATGGAAGTTCCTTTCATCAAAAAGACCAACAGCTGGTCCAAACCAAGCCCTTCACCTTGACTCAAAAGACTTGAGTTGCTTTTAAATCTTCTTTGTAACCCTTCTGATGAAGAACCTACAAAGGAATCCTGAGAATAGTGTCATTCTCTCCAGTCTCTCACTTCCTTGTATGGCTCTCCTCTTTCCTACAGTTTGTATTCATATCTAAATAGCCACAATTATCTAGAGAATTCAGGAGAACTCTCTGAATTTCCTGGAAAATTGAGGAAAGGCTGTTTATAGCTAAGTTTATGAGCAAGTACTCTATTTGGGCACCGTTTTTAGTTCTTACGTGTAGTAAGACTCACAGCAACCTTAAGAGGAAGTGCTGATATTATTCAGTTTTACAGATAAGGAAATTAGGGCTTAAAGAACTTAAATAACTTGTCTGTGGTGCTAGTATATTTAGCGTCAGGGTTTGAACCCAGTGGCTTGCTCTAGAGCCCACACAATGTCCAGGAGTCACTTCATCAGGCCACTGCTAAGCCAAGTTAAAACTTTATCTTTTTCCAAGAGTATAAGTGCCTGACCCAAAGTATCTTAAATCAGGCCTTCCTGTAATATGATATAATATTTGATGTTACTTTTCTATCCAGCCCCTCTTTCTCCCCCAAGAAAGAAAATTTAACAATAAACAATAAATTAAGATCCAAACAAACTTAGAACATGGTCTTATAACTTAGCTCACTTTAAAGATGGAAGGAAGGGAGGACAAATAGAGCAGTAAGAAAAACAATAGTTTCTGGAGTCCCACAGGTCATCACCACAAAAAAGTTGCATACTCTTATTTCACTGATGGTATTTCCAACTTATTCACACTGCTTTTGATGAACATTTACTAAGTGCCAGTCACCAAGTTGTGGGTACTGATATAACCCACATTTCTCCATGTCAATAGTGTTAACAGTATTAATAGTAGTAGTGCAAATTTCACTGTTTTGCTGCCATATACTCACAGAGATTTCCAATCCTGATGAATGAAAGACTTGATTAAGAAAAGTGTTCACTTTTTTATTTTCTCCACCAATATAAATTTTTGAAAAAGCAAAGTTTTGAGAAGTAGAACCTTTAGTGAGCAAAGGAAAGACAAAATTGGAATTTATTTTGGTGGAATGAATAGCGATTTCCTTCTGGAAGCAAATCACCATAATTTTCCAGAGACCCATGTATTTAATTCATATTGATTATTCCCTTGTTTATCTGTGTTTCTTCATAATCATTTATATGAAGTACACACCTAGTGTGAAATCCGTGCTCGTAGGGACTTCCCCTGAAGGGAATATATCCTCTCCTATTGTCTTAAGTGAGTTAGTAGGGCCAAGAATTAGAGGATGATGCGCCCAAAGTTCAAGAGGCTCCTGTTTATCCAAGTGGGAATGATATTCGGTTCTTGCTCTCTTTATTTCAGGGAATGCTTAGATTCACAGACATCTGGAAGGAAATTATATAATTCTCTTCAATTTGTTTTTAACCATAACAATTTCCCCAATCTGCCCTGAGGATTATACAAACTGAAAGTCAACAGTAGGCTGTGTTAGGCTGTGTTGATGCTCACAAGCTCTCTGGCGACTTGGCAAACGAAATTTGTCATCGTTGTTGCAATAAAAGGAGAGTTAGGATGATATAAATAATTAACTTTGAAGAAAGAAAGAAACTCTGTGGGATTTTTCTTGGTTGAGAAGAACCAGATTTACTGAGATATGGTTTCAAGTATGCATATTTTAATCAATTTTAGAAAACCCTAATGGATTTCTCCATAAAGAAGCATTTATTTAGGGTAGTCCCTTGGCAAGGTCATGTTCCAAAAAGCCTCAAGGAGGCAGACCCAAGAGAAATGGTTTGAACATGTGTTGTAGAAGGGCAAGCTGGAGGAGAGAGAGAGACAGAGAGAGAGAAAGAATCAAAGCTGGGAAAGTGAATTTAGATGGAGCTGTGTGGAGGATGTGGAGTGAGGAAAAGCTGCTCTTTGGGGGAAGTAACAGTCAGGGCAGGGAAGTTAGAGCAGGTTTATATTCATCCCCTTTTCCCTGGTGGTTCATACCCATGTGTTCTCCAGATTTGCCAGGTTGTCTCCTAGGAGAGGAGCACAGAGAGGGCTTCGCCACAGGAAGACAGGAAACTAACTCCTAACCAAGTTCCTACCCTCATAATGGCTTTTAGCATTTCTCACTTCATCTAGAGAAGCCTGACCCAATTTGAAGGCCACTGAAACTGATTTCCCCTAACCTGACACCTAGGCATTTACACTCTTAGGTATTCTAAACCTTAAAGTATTTAAACAACTTTTTTCTCTGATTGAGCCAAGGCAGCATTCCTAGCTTCATGTTTTAGCTCTACAACATTCCTCAAATTCCATTCTGCTGATTGTTTATATCCAAAGTGTCCTCCTCAGTATGCTTATTTTAATGTCCAGAAGATGATCATACTGTGGTTTGCCCTGGCAGAAAATCATGGAATGAATCTCAAAGCTGGAAAAGACCTTGAAAGATGTCTGGTTCTCAGTTCAGCTCTTTTGCCAGACGAGTTAACACCCAGTTCAATCTAGGCAGATGTGTGTTCAAAATGAGGGACAGAAAATGATGCCAGTTAGACTGTGACCCCAGGAGCTTTGTTCACTCACAAAGTACATCTGGCAGCACTTCCCTTGTGCTGCTGCTTCTTCCTGCTCCCGCTCCCCATCAGACCACAAAGGTAACAATCTCAATGGTTGCCTAGACAAGTCACCAAGCCCTGTCCTCACATTCTTTCCTTGCAGGGATTGGTTCAGGACATCATTCTCCTTGCAATTCTTCTAATATCCGTGAAGGGCAAGAGTCAAAGATCAAGTGTCATTTCCTAGAAGTTTCTAATCCCTCTCTTATAAGTTGGTTTTTGAGCTAGATATTGCTACAGACAGCTGTACATTAAAAGCAGTGTGTGTTTACAATATCCTATAGTTTTAAATTAGCTTGTGAAACTCAGCAACAAGCAAAAACTTATTTAAAATTAAAATCCAGACTCTCAGATCCTCTTCTTTGTATTTCAATTTTCATCATGTGTTTTTTCTTGCTTTGTTTTGTTTTCATATGGAAACATCTGGAAATAAATACCCTCGCGTTTATGGCCTATGACGTCACAAATGGACACAAGAGCCTTATCTGTGGTCTAAAATGGATTTAAATAAGTTTCCTCATATGGAAATTCAGGTCAATACAGTACCTCTGAATGCCACGTGAGGAGGATGAAAATTGACTGTTTTATTTATAAGATTTTGTTTTTTAACCAGGCTAGTGCTTTAATTAAATGTTTTCTTTGACTTGATTAATCTTGTATTGAAATTAATTAGCTTTAAATTAATTTAACCAAAGGAATATTCCATTCAGAGACCAATCACCCTTTAAATAGATGTGTAATTCTAGTTTCATAAATCTGTAGTAAGACCTCTGCTTGACACTTAGCACAGACTAGGAATTCTATTAAAAAGTGTCTGTTGACTGACTGATTGTTCCACATGTGGAAAAGAATAAGTTTTGCCCTCCCAATTCCCATGAAAATTACTTGATGTTAAGAACCAAGTTTCCATAATGTTTTAGTTTCCATTTTCCTTCCTTCTCTTTTACCTAGCCTGTTCTCAGTCCCAGAACTGAATAGAGGTTTACCCAATGGCCTTAAAAAAATTAGCCTCTTTTTACTAGTTAGCTTCTTTTCCATAATGGGTGTAACTTGAGTCTCTTTCTCATATCGTAAACTCCTGCTAGTGTTTGCAGAAGCTCTTAACTCTATAGAAAGATGTTAAGAATTGAATAAATATACTATTTTATTTAAATTGGCTACCTATAAAATGGCGACATTTGGCCTCTGAAATGGCTTGACAATGACTCTTGAAATCCTCAGATTCTGAGGAAATATCAACAAACAAAATACATGGGATTAACATTAGATCAACTTGTCAAAAGAAAATAACTTGTCAAAAGAGCTATATTTCCTTTCCTTAGTCTAAGAACAATCAAAAACCTCTAGTTCTTTTTCCATGCTGAAAAAAAGCTACATGCAAATAAAAATACTGATATATGGAGTGTATGTGGAGTAAATATTGTAAGCAGTGGGCCACCATGTGATTTATTTTGATGGTGCAGATTCAGGCAACTTAAATGTAATGCAAAATTATGGTGTTCACATATCTGCTGCCACATCTACTCAATCAAGCCTAGATCAAGGCTCTAGGCCACCTTTGTTTCTGCACTAGGGGTCTGGGCACCACTGGAGAGAATCACCCCATCCTGTGGCTTAGGGCCACTACAATGCTAGTTGTTTATAATATCAGCGGGAGACTTAACACCAAATACTAACTCTTATTTGTTCTGGGTCTGGTATCCTCATACACTATCTCAAAGCTTCATCTCTCTCCAGCCCACCTCGGCAGATGCTTTTAATACTTACTTCTCTAAGAAATTTGAGGCAATCAGGCGTGAAATATCTGAACTTCCTGTCTCTACATAATTATCTACATTCATACCTTTTCTCCCCTTCCTTTTCTTCATTTGTAGCACAAAAAGAACTGTCCTTTCTCTGGTTCAAAGCGAATATTCTGTACTTTGGATCCCAGCCTCTCCTGTCTCCTGCAGGACCCAGCTCCACCAATCATCAGCTCTCGCTTTCCTCTCTCTCCAGCCTGCCCCCTCTGTTGACTCCTTTCCTTCAGTGTATATCCATGGTCACACAGAACGTCTCCCTCTATTTACCTCATGATTTGTTTTCTTCTCAGCCACTTCTTTACCTGCCATTCAAACCTCAACTTACTATAATCTAGCTGCTAACAACAAATCCACTGAAACAGCTCCTGTTAAGCACATCAGTATCCAATTCCAATGGACACTTCACATTGACTTTATCTTAGTAGAACTTTGACAATTCGTTACTACTGCCTTCTTAAAATGCCCTACCCCTGGATTTTTATAGTACAATATTCTGTTGATTTTCCTGTTACTTCAGTCTCAATGTTAGCTTTCTTGTCCACATATATTTCAAAAGTTGATGTTTCCCTAGAATCTATCTTCATGCCATTTTTCTCATTCTACATTTCTCCTTGAATGATTTCATTCACTTCCATGGTGTTAACTATTACTTAGAGGCTGATGTAGCTAATCCAGGTTCTTCCTCCCCTCTTTAGTAAAGCAAAGTTTGTGCTGGCAGTGTTAAAATGCCACCTTACTTCTCATCTTGGGTGCAAAGATATATAGCGGGCAGTTTCCTGTCCTGGAGAAGGTGTCATGCCACTTTTTTATTGACTTATTGAAGCTATCAGTCTCATGGGATGCAGAGATCTGGATAGAAGATAAGACAACTTGCCTAAAGACCCCTGAGGATCCTTCCATGTGGGAAAGAGTGAATGACTCCAACACCTATTTCTGAGATTTTGAATTAGGAAGATCTACTGGGGTGAGCCATAATGGTCCACTATCTAGGCCTTGTGGCAAAGAAGAGTGACAAGACCCTTAAAGAGTTGCCACGAACATAAAGAGAGAAGATGTGATGGGCTAGCTCTGGTGCTGCATCTGAAGAGCAGGGAAAGGCAGTTCTCTGTCCTTGAAGTAGCCAATACGGAAACCCCTAGAGTGTGACCCAAACCATTCTCTTCTTATTACAGACCTCTTATATCCTGTTGGATATCAAGTCTTTCTGATTCCAACTTCCAAATATCTCCTGTATTTGTCCTTGCTTTCAATTTCACTGTCATTGATTTGAGTCAGTCTCTCATCATTTCTTACCTGGACAATTACAATAGACTCTTTACTGTGTTTCTACCCCAAAGTCTTACCCACCTATCAGAGTCATCTGCCTAAAAATGCAAACGTGATCATATCACTTGTCTGCTTAAGAGTATTTGATGGTTTCCCACTATCCACAGGCTAAAGCCCAACTCCTTAATATGCTCCAAATGGACTCCATCTTCTGGATCCTGCCCGTCTTTTAGCCTCAATTTTTTCACTTTCCACCTTATATTTTATGCTGCAAGAAAAAACAAATTATTTGTAGTTATGCCTAATCCCATGCTGTTTCTTGCTTTCCATGGCTTTGTTCATGCAGTTCACCAAGTCTAGAATGCTCTTTACCTTTTATCTTGCTCTTATTTGTCTTTCAAGACTCAGTTTGGGAATCATCAAATCTCTTACCTTCCTGACTCATTTTCTGTGTATCTGGTGTGTTTATCTTCGTGGTTACTGTTGCCACCCCTTCCCCCCCAATCAGACCATTACTCCGTGCTTTTTTGGAATTCTCAATGTCATGGCTTGGAAGTCCCATCCTGACAGTAATCACAGATGAGTGGGCAAAACAAGTGGTAACACATTTTTGGGAAGATTGGAAAATAACACAAAAATATCTTAGGAGCCCTGAGGAAGTAAAGCAGGCCTTAGCTTTATTTTTCCCCCAATCTCACTCACTCCTCTTTTATTCATCTCTTCCTGACAAGATATATAACTTCTGATAATAACTTTTTCTGTAGATTTTCCACATGATACTAAATGGAATGTGCCTAATTATGTGCTTATGAGGCATTTTCCTCTGTTTGTGCTTTTTCTAATTTCCACTCCTCAAATAACTAGGAAAAGCTTCATGGAATGGGTGGGTACAAATAGTGTTATACAATCATTAAAAGTACAAATTTTTGGAATTAGACTAACAGACTCAACTTCAAATACTCATTCTGCCACTTACTGTGCAACTTTGGAAATTAACTTACTCTCCCTACAATTTAATTTCCCATCTCTAAAATGGAAATAATAATACCTACCACATAGGGTTATTGTGAGGAGTAAGCGAGCTAAACATATAAAGCACCTGTTTAAGTGCTCAGTAAAGGTTGATCCTTTTTGGAGGATGAAGAGAATTGGGACACGTGGGGGGAACTGCAGGTGAGGAGAAAAGCAATTCTGGGAATAGAGAATACACTTTTGTTCAGAGGGAACCTAATGGTTCGTCTTTCACTGCAACAAAGCAGAAGTGCTCTTGGGGAAGAGCTGCATGAATAGAGCCTCTTCCACTCCCTCAGGTGGGAAGGAATGGAAATGAATCATGCCATCCAGAGAAGAGTGAAGCTGGTGTGGGAGGGGAAACTGTGTAGGAAGCCTCTCTAAATTGTGCCATGACTCCCTGTTTCTCCTCCTTGGCCCATGTCTTACCCTAGGATTGTGATAACAACAGCATATCTGTGGGCCCTTTGGAGTGGTTAGCAGGCTGACTCACTCAACAGTCAACCCTATGTCTGTTGACAGTGGTCATCCTCTCAGTGTGGCTGGTGCTGGTCAGCTGATCAGGACTCAAGTGTGAGCTGGGCACAGAGTAGGCCTTGCACGCAAGTGTAAAATGAGAGGAGTTTGTTCCTATTGAGCCTCCAGCTTCCCAAGCTTTTGACTTGTTCCTCTGGGTCTTGGTCTCTTCAGTCCTAAGACTCACCTCTACAAACAAGGCAGGTTCTATACAGCCCTGAGGAGAATTGGGGGTACATCTTTTAATAACTTGGCAGGTAAGGAATTAAGTTCAAATATTAGTATTTAGCCAAATCTCTCCCATCAACCTATGAGAGTTCACCTTTTCTCTGATGGGATTTCCAAAAGTCAATGTTTCAATCCCAACCCAGAGGAACTTCAATCCTCTTAACCAAAAGGATTCTCATTATAGCAGGAATACTATTGACTTCCCGAGAGATGGTCTCAGCTTGGGGCAGCATTTCTCTGTCATTTTGCCACTT
The DNA here is from genome assembly GCA_031878705.1 of Tapirus indicus. Taxonomy (NCBI): domain Eukaryota; kingdom Metazoa; phylum Chordata; class Mammalia; order Perissodactyla; family Tapiridae; genus Tapirus; species Tapirus indicus. Next base: position 86,022,818 of record CM062922.1, read on the forward strand.
CACAGTGTCCACTTCTGAACAGTGCTACCCAGGCCACCATGAGTTCAGCATCTGTCCTTGGGAATGAGACCCAGAAAGGGAGTTTAGAGAATATTCTTTTAATAGTAGAGTGATCTTTGTCGCTATAGTCCCTATGATTAATGTGATGAATCTTACTTTTTTTTATGGTATAGGTCAATTTTATAATTTCCACTAATCTGGAAGTCTGTCACTCAAGATAGTCCCTGGTTCTTTGTTCACTGATAAGTCAAACGTGAATAATTGCTCCTCTTATTTCTAGAAAGTAAGGAGGGGGACATGAAGTCATCTCAAGGCATGTCTTAAGAAAACATAGCAAGTCCTGAGGTTGGCATCTGTCTTTTGCAACATTGGAGGGTGTCACAAGTGTTAGCGTAGACTGCTAGGAGTATATGTATCCACATCATCCTTGTATCCCCTGCTGAGTCTAGCTATGGTAAATCCAAATCTTTTCTTTTTAAGAAGTAAAATATTACAGATAGAGGTGAAATCTTCTGTTCAGTCTACTCCAATGGTAATCACAATCATGACATAGGTTGATAGGATTTCATCATTTTCATGCAAATTCTTCTATTTAGCAACAATAGTAATAGTAATAATAACTATCACATGCAGTAGTTACAATGTGGCCAACACTATTCTAAGCACTTTCTATGTATTCGCTCATATAATCTCACCACCCTGCAAAGTAGGTATCACTGTCATTCCCATTTTATTGGTGAGGAAACTGAAGCTCAGAGAAGTTCAGTAATTTGTCCAAGGTCACCTGAAAAGTAGGAGAGCCAGAATCTCTAAAAATATATATAGTGATGTTTTATATGTTTTTAAACTTACATAAATGGGTGTCATGCTGAATGCCTCCTTCATAACTTACTTTGTAACTTATTATGTTTTTGAGATTTATTCATGTTAATATGCATAGCTTTCATTCCATTCATTGAAATTGCCACACAATATTATATTATATGGCTATTCCACATTATATTTATCTATTCTCCCGTTCTTGGCCCTGTGGTGGTTCATAATTTTTCACTATCATAAAAAATATTATCAAGGAACATTCTTGTACATATATGCTCTTGCATACATGCAAGAGTTTCTCTAGGGCTAAATACCTCGAACTGAAATTGCTCAGTCATACAACACATTGCTAAAGTGGTGTGTTGATTTACACTTCCACCAGCAATGTATGAAAGTTATTATTTACTTCACACTCTTACCAATACTTGATATTGCCGGGCTTTTAGATTTTTTTCCGAATCTGATAGAAGTAAAATAATATCTTTCTATGGTTTTAATTTGCATTTTCCTGGTTTCTGGTAAGACTGAATGTCTTATGTTCATTGGCCATTGAGACGTTCTCCCCTATGAATTGCCTTCGCCTCGTACATCTTTTGCCAGTTTTCCTCTTGAGTTTCCTCTTTTGCCCTGATTTACGGGATTCCTTCATATATTCTGGATACAATATTTAGTCCCCATATGCTGTATAACACATCTAATGGATAATGCTTGTTAAGTAGGTGTTCAAATATCGTATATCTTTCCACTGCTATTTGCCTTGAATCCATAGGGTCTAATCTCGTTATGCTCTTAGGAGCTACTAACACAAATACCAGACTCTTAGATCACTCTGCTTCTCCTGTACTCCAAACCCCATTAGGTCCCTCATAACACCTTATCTGTCTCATTTTCCTACCCTTCCCCAATTCTCAAAGCCCTTCCACTGTGCCCTATGTAATTCATGGTCAGGATCAGTGAAGTTCCTTATATTCTTAAACTCTTCTCTGAATACTCCTTTCATCTTCTTGTTCTAAGAGGACTCTGGTTCAACCTAAGGACACTGCTTCCCTGCAGGCCACTCAAGTAGTGGCTATCTTACATCTTGTAGCTTTCATACCACTGAGCTAGGAGGTGGGGTATATGTCCTCATGTCTCCCCATTGTTGCTTTCAGATTTTATCATCCCTTCTCTAAGATCCCTTCCCCCCAACTCTCTATCTCACGTTGTGGCAGGTTTAAAATATAGTCCCCAAATTCTTTGACATTCTTTTCATTGAGAGGTGGGGTGTATGTCTTTCCCTTGAATCTGGTTTCTGAGACTGCTTTACCAAAAGGATTCAGTGGATGTGATACTGTGGCTGTTTCCAGATCCAGGCCTTATGGAACTGGCAACTTTCACTTCTTATCTCTTGCGATTCTGAGTTTTGGAACCCAGTCACTATACAGTCCATAGGGCAGCTCAAGTGGAAAGGAACAGAGATTCCCAGCCTTCTGCTCCCTCTGAGCCAATAGCCAGAACCAACTTGCCAGCCGTGTGAGTGAGCCACCTTGGAATGGATCCTCTAGCCCCCGGTAAACAGCCTCAGGTGATGCCACTTGGAGCAGAGATGCGGTTACCCCACCAAGGCCTGTCCAAATTGCAGTTTCATGAGTTACGTAAATAATTGTTGTTTTAAGCCACTGGGTTTGACATAGTTTGTTACACATCTAAGCTTCCTTTTCCTCTAAAATTCTTCTGTGAATCTATACTTTTATTTTATGGCTAATTTCCTGGTTTTTAAGATGAGAGTCAATCCTTGTTAGTTGTTTATACACGATGGCCAGATTTCTCCAAAAGATTTGTCATTGTAACAAGAGCCTTTTGTTGAGCTTCCCAGATTAGACTAGTAACCGTCAGCATTGAATAAAACAATATTTCTTTCTTTTTAACTTGGATTCAGTGTGGCGCTATATGCATTCCTTAGAATTCAGTTGAATGAACACAATATATCCTGGTTTCTTTGTGTTTTCATTAACCTAGTTGGCTCATCCCTGAACTAAGTAACATTTATACTTTACATGTTGTCTAATGCTTAGAAATCTCCAGACAAAATTCTTTTCTTGTAGGTCTCTAGGAAATAGGGAAGGAAACAGGGAAGCCCTGAATATCATCTCAACCAGAGAGAAACAGACCTTGAGTGGAGGGACAGTGGGCATGTTAAAAAGAGAATGGCTATTCTCCTTCTCTCCCTTTACCTACCTCTTTTCCAGAAACAAACTCAGACCATCCCTTTCCTTTACTCCATCTCTGGATAAGAAGAGAAGGAAAAATAAATGAAAGGTGAGAGGAGAGGGAGTGGGGTGGGAGGGCATCCCAGAGAGCACATTTATATTTTCACAGCACTGTAAACTTAAAAAAAGTTGCACTTCCTGTGAAGTAGATAGTAGAATCCTCATTTATGGGTCTGTGAGAATTACTGATTTATAGGACATCATTTAGTTTTGGCAGCAAATAGCCTGGAATCTAAGTAAGCCCCAGGATTATTTCATTAATTCTAATATTACGCCCTTACAGTGGGGAGGATGAGAGAGACCAGTCACCACCAGGTCCCTGAGGAAGATGTCCAAGGATGCAGAGGCTGACTTTCCAAAGTCAATATCCAGATCTGCCCTCTTAGAAGTGCCTCATCTCATATACCAAAGTTTCCTCTTCCTTGTCCCCTCCAGACCATACTTCAGTCTCCTGCCTTAACCCTTCCAGAGTTTAGAAATGGGGTTAAAAGAGGAGTTTCGGGACTCCCTTGACTCCTTCAGGTAGGTGGGGATGGGGGAAAAGGGACAGGTGCCTTGTCAGAAAACATATTGTTATCTTCTTTCTTTATGTTCATTTGTTTTGTTCTCAATGGAGGAGTGGAGGGATGATTACTCTGAGGTACAGAACTCCCCGTTATCTCTGGTCTGCTTTCATACCCTCACGAAGCCATAAGAACAAAGTGAAGCTACTTAACACATGACCATGCCCGAGTCCATAATTCCTTTCCTTTTACTCACATCAGGAAAGTAGAATAAAATTAACTTCCTTGTAAAAAAGATTGAGAACGTTTTTCCCAGTAGAATGTCAGAGCCGGAAGTCACCTTGGAGACGTGGAGGCCAGCCATTTCAGATTCTGTTATAGGTACCTTCAGGCTCTGTGGAGGGGAAGCGAAATAGACTTCTCTGCCCACTTCAACCAGCGTGGTTCTTCTTTGACTCTTTTATATGCCATGGCTGTGTGTAAGATTTTATTGACAAAAGGCTGCCACCATTTCTTAAAAGTATAAAAAGCCACCCATCTACTCCAATCACCTTCTTTGGCAGGTGGCAAAGCAAAGGTCCAGTGAAATAAATGGATTTCCCAGGAACCTCAGTGAGCATTAGAAGCAGAATCAGAACCTAGGCCTTTTAACCTCCTTTCCAGTGTTCTTCCAGTCGTTTTCCCACTCAAGCCCTGTGTGTTACATAATTTATTAGCTAAGAGGAAGTGGGGCCAGGGGTGTTGGGATAAAGAAAGCTGATTGACCTTAGATTTCACACACTCCCAATGAGTAAGCCATCTTAGAAGTTTTACCACCTCTGTCACTGCTTCTGCTTCACACCAGGCTCATTGTGGGCTGGAAGCACATGACTCCCTACTGATTATGCTCTGTGCAGCCGCGTGTGGGCCACACTGAACTACACCAGCCAGAAAGAACTCAGCCTGCAGGCCTGCAGAAAGTAGACTCACCACACTGTGAGTATCCTCCTCCAGGCCTATCAGGTCCTCCCACTCCAAGATAACATCTCTTTTAAGATGTTAACAAGTTTATTACTTTAAAAATGTGAATGGGTAGAATACTCTGCTAAGGCCATGACTGCGGTGTCACTTCAGAGTGAGATTTCCCTGCCTTGCTGACGCCAAATTGCTCTGAAATGATACAATGCTCTTATCTGTATTAGTCAGCCTGACACTTTTTATTTACAGTTTTCTAGTCTTTGTTTTGTGGCTCTACCTAGAACCACAGAATGGAAGGTAGCTTGAAAGCTGGGATCAGATTCTGAGAATCTTATTTTCCAAGTCTCAAAGTGGGATCTATAAATAAGAATATGCATGTAAAGCTTAGACAGAATATTAGAATCAGAGACTATCCTCAAAAATTTCACGTTTGTAGAAACTGGTAAATATATATAGCAGAATGTGAGGTTCTTAATAGGTTCTTTGATCCCTGAGGAAGAAAGAAATTAGACCCCGGCTGCACAGACCCCCTGACAAAAATATAAATGACCTAGAGATAGCGTATGCTGGCTAAGTATAAAAATGAAATAAATAATGAGCTCATTGATGATAAGCAGAATGAAGATTAACTACACATTGGAAGCAATGGAATGATGACATCCTTTTCAATGCAATCCACAAAACTTTGTTGGAACATTGTCTGTAAGTAAGGACTAGGCACCCGGGGGGACGCTAATTCAAAGAGAACACTCAAAAATCCAAGCTAATGGTGCAACACAGTCCCGGACAGAAGTGGAGGAGGACCAGATGCAGAGCCAGAGTGGACAAGTTGTTTGTAGCCTGGTAAAGGGCTTTGAAATGGAGTAGACGAGAGAGTGCCATGGACAACCAACAAGATCACCATGTCTCAGGATGATCTGGCAGCAGAACAATGGTCTCATGAATCATAATGGGGCCCAGAATCTGTGAGGAGATTCAGCAGCCTTTATACAAGTGGAAGGGGCAGTTCAGCAGCAACTTGAATGGACAAATAACTGAGGACCAGGCTGAACCATGGAGTCTCAGTAAAAATCTGTGGGGACAAATGATGTTTCCTGCAACCCTGGCTCTATGTCTGGCTCTATGTAAGTTCTTCAGGAATGACCCACAGCTCTGCAGAAAAGGGGAAGAAATCCTAAATTGCCTGAGCTTAAGTATCCCTTTCTATGGTGTAATTGTAAGCTCAAAGTAGTAATTAAGTAGAGATATAAAAAATATAAACAATTTGTATATCCAGCACGTCTACACGTGGATGGAAATCTATTTTTTGCTATTTATTCATCTATCTGTCTTTCTATCCACCCATCCATCCATTTTTTTCCATTCTCCATCTTTTTCTAGAAAGAACCTAAGGCACTTTATAAGTATATATGACCAATGAAAGAGTCTTAGTGCTACCATAATAAATGCATAAGTTGGACCAGACATTGCAACTCAGAAGCCTGGAGAGACCAGGCAGCCAACACAAATAAAGCATGTCTGAGTAAGCCAAACCTTTGCCTAAACTGTATCTATTTTTACTAACCTACAGTGTGTGTTCCATGATGTTGACCATCCTGTTTAAGATTGTGTGTATATACCCACACATATATACCCACGTGTGTGTGTGTGTGCGTGTGTGTGTGTGTGGGAAATTTTTACTTATTGCATTCTAAATTTTGTAATTGAGGTCTTTGATTAGGAATCAGAAACCAGACAATGTCAGATCTTGTATTGCACTTTGTGGTATGCATTATATAGAATTCAGCGTCACATTTTTAAACTGAGAATGACGTTTCACTTTATTCGTTATAATAATAGCTGGACACAAACATAGATTCTTCCAAACAGAGAATTTTCACATTGGTTTTTGTATTTAGGGCACCGTTCCTCGGCTCTGCACTTGCACCAATAGTATTAATTTTGAATGACAACTTGAACAATTTTAGTTCATTTTCAAAAGATCTGATATCAGAAAACCATTTTTGAAATTTAGTGTTTAAATCTCTAATTTGGGGACAGTAGGTTTGGCCATCGTTTTCATTTTTGGGGGCCAGAGACCAACTTCAATATATGAAAGTGAGCCACATCCCTCCCTGATAAATGAGCTTCCCAAAGACGTAATTTTGTTAGAAAAGAAAAAATTAAATAATATATTTGGGTACCATTAATAAATGTCCCTGTAGAAAAATATTTAAAATATTTACATTGTTTGTAATAAGAGTCAAAAGGGCCAAGTTTATTTTTTGGGGGGATGTTGTTGCAAAATCTTTATTTTGTGATCTAAAAATAGGAGAGGACAAGAAACAACTTTTTGTAGTCATGGTATATGTCAATAATTTATAAACACCTACAATATCTCAGAGTAAGAAATAGCCTTAAAAGGGCGAATTTTTTTTTTCATTTTTTCTCAACTTTTATTATAAAAATGTTCAGACATACAGAAAACTTGAAAGAACTATTCAGGGAACAGCCATATACCCGACACCTAGATTCTACAATTAACATGTTGCTGTATTTGTTTTATCACACATCTATCTATTCCTCTACCTGTACTAATCATGCCTTTTATTTTCTGAAAATTTTTAACCATTTTTTCCAGTTTTATTGAGAAATAATTGACATACATTACTGTATAAGTTTACAGCATACAGCCTGATTGTTTGGTTTACATGTCTTGTGAGATGATGACTACAGTAGGTTCATCTAACATCCTTCTTTTCATAGAGATACAACAAAAAGAAAAGAAATTAAAAAAGAAAATAAATTTTCTCCTTGTGATGAGAACTCTTAGGATTAACTCTCTTAATAACTTTCCTGTATATAAATCAGCAGTGTTAGCTATAGACATTATGTTGTTTACATTACATCCTTGTACTTATTTATCTTTTTTCCCCCAGTAATTTTATTGAGATCATAATGGTTTACAACATTGTGTAATTTTGGGTGTACATTAATATTTATCAATTTCTGAGTAGACTTTATCGTGCTCACCACTAGTAGTCTGATTTTTGTTATCCATTCATATCCATTCATCCATAGAAGGGCACTTGGGTTGCTTCCACATCTTGGCTGTTGTGAATAATGCTGCAATGAACATAGGGGTGCATAAATCTCTTTGGATCATTGATTTCAAGTTCTTTGGATAAATATCCAGTAGTGGGGTAGTTGGATCATATGATATTTCTATTTTTAATTTTTTGAGAAATCTCCATACTGTTTTCTATAGTGGCTGCACCAGTTTGCATTCCCACCAGCAGTGCATGAGGGTTCCTTTTTCTCCACATCACCTCCAACACTTGTTGTTTTTTGTCTTGGAAAATATAGCCATTCTGTCCAGTGTAAGGTGACATCTCATTGTAGTTTTGATTTGCATTTCCCTAGTAATTAGTGATGTTGAACATCATTTCATGTGTCTGTTGGCCATCTGTGTATCTTCTTTGGAAACATGTATGTTCCTACCCTCTGCTCACTTTTTGATTGGGTTGTTTGTCTTTTTGTTGTTAAGTTGTATGGGTTCTTTATATATTTTGGAGAGCAATCCCTTGTCAGATAAATGATTTGCAAATATCTTCTCCCAGTTGGTGTGTTACCTTTTTGTTTTGTTCATGGTTTCCTTTGCTTTGCAGAAGATTTTTAGTCTGATGTAGTCCCATGTGTCAATTTTTTCTTTTGTTTCCCTTGCCCAAGTAGACATGGTATTTGAAAGGATGCTGCTAAGACCAACATCAAATAGTGTACTGACTATATTTTCTTCTAGGAGTTTTATGGTTTCAAGTTTTACATTCAAGTCTTTAATCCATTTTGAGTTAATTTTTGTGTATGGTGCAAGATAATGGTCTACTTTCATTCTTTTGCATGTGGCTGTCCAGTTTTCCCAACACCATTTATTGAAGAGACTTTCAAAAGGGCCAAATTTTGGCCTAACCTCTCCCATAAGTATTTCTATAATTTCCTTTGAACAACATGAATAAGTCATTTTTTTCCTCCAAGAAATCAAAAAAATGTTTTCAGCACCATGTAATGAATGACCAAGCCGCCTAATTTGTATGTTCTACAGCACATTAGGTATCAACCATTTTGTTCACTGAGCAAAGTATTGCACTGTCTGTGGCTCCAGCACAGGAGCATGTGCATTCATGGAGCTAATAACCACGTCCATGATGGGTGAGATTTTAAACTGTCTAGCACAAAATGATTTCTGTGAGCAAGGTAGTAGGCAGATTTGACTTCCAAGTCCTTGTAAAACAATGCACCCTGGATTTAAGTTTCACTATAATCTAATATTAACACCAAGGACCAACTGTGCTCACCAGAGTACCATTTAAAGTCACATTTAGTACTTTTGAGTAGTCTGCTTTAAATCTTTCAACTATTCTCAACACATTAAAAAAAATTATTTCCTGAGGTAGTGTCTCTTCTGGGCCTCCTGGGTCTCTTCCAAATGTTATTTAGTAAATGGTAAAATATTGCCATTTAGTAATGGTAAAATATTCATCAACACTGCAGAAATAGGATGGTATTATTTAAATGTGTGTTTCCATCAGCTGCAATAAAAATTACTCCAAATGATTTTACTTTTTCACAAAACTTGTATTGTAGTTTCTCAGCTATGTCTTCAAAATGATAAACAACACTATGTCTGGTTAGACTTCCATTTCCAAATGGTCATTCCTGATTAGTACACATCATTTCTGCTCACACAACTGGCATACTTTTATAAAATTATCATCTGAACACTTCCGATTCCAGGAAAATTTTTCTTACTTAGTACATAGGTGTATTTCACAACAGCATGTCATTTAGTCATAAATTAAGCATTGATGAGAAGTTACTCCCTTTCATAATTGACTAAGTTTTTTATTCTACACAATTCCCATATTTATATTGCTGCCTTAAATTGTATTCTGTTGTCCCAGACACATGAATTATATAAACACCTTTGATTTTTAAAAAACAAGATAAAGTTTTATTTTGTTTGATCTGTAATTCAAATTAACCCTTAACAAAGCTTATTACAAAAAAAAAGTTAACACACGAGGAGTTATACATAGGAAAGCTGAATTTGGGAGAAGCAAATATTCTCATCTCAATAACATTCTAGGTTATGAGCAACTCTGCAAGAAGGTTAGAACTGCAGTTTTCTTATGGTTCACTCTATTATTTACACACCTGTGAAATAAAATGAAATAAAAAAGACCTCTGAGAACAAGATGGATTCTGTGTGGCTAACCAGAACCAAAAAACAAAATGGAGTCAAGTGGCCATGATGCAGTTACATACTCTGTTCTTGAAAAAACCACAGAATGCACTCTCAAGCTTTTGACTCTGCCAAAGTTCTTGATTTTACAAAAGTCCCTAACACCCACCTGGACCTAACAAATAAAACTATGACCTGTACCAACCAATTGAGACTAAGCAGGCTTCATCTCTCATTTGCACAAGCAGACCTGAGTGGGAACCTGAGCAGGAACTTTCTTTGTTCTCCCAGAGCATACTTTTGGTTTGCTGCCAAAGGCTACATCTCCCTGGTTTGCAAACTGTATGAGCAATAAAACTTTCCTAACTAAATTCTTATATTCCAGAGGTTTTTGTTGACATTCTTTGGTGTCAAAAGTGGGATCTGAAGCAACCTCTTGCACCATCTGGGACCAACATATCAGCACCTACAGGAGCCCCTCAAGTTCAGTTGCTCCTTGGCAGTGTTGAGAGACATCTGGGTAAGTCCTGTCAGATCCAAGACCTCCCACAATTTCAGGTAGAGGTCTCATAAAGTTCTATGCCTGAGGGGCCCCTCACTAAGGTTTTAGGAAAGGGGGAGTTTTCTATCCAGTTGTTTGGATGCCCACTCCTATTTCTTGTCACAACAAGGTACAGTTGGTACAGTTCTCAATGGGAAACTCCTTTTCAGAAAAATAAGGTTTTCTCAAGCTCAACATGGGAAATCCATGCTCAAAGACAGCTTCTGCTGATCAGCCACACTCCAGTACCCTAGCTGGGGTTATGTTAAGAATTATGGCCCTGGGTCCTGTAAATATCTTGTTCTCTGGACTAAGATCATCAAGGATGATCCCAAATTTGCACTGGCTGACTGGGGTTCTTTTGAAATCCCTAAATTAGTTTATCTCTGCATGCAATTAGAATCAAGGAAATATCAAACTTCCCAGGACCAATGGGAAATCTATTTTAATTAGTATTTGGTATTTTGAGGATTCTAAATAAAATTAGGAATCCCTATTGCATCTTTAAAAGAAAATAATTCCAAATTAAATGAGAGACTTGCCAAATTAGAGAATGACAACTGTGCCAGAGACCACACTAGTGAAAATGAAGCCAAATCAGGTGCTCTGTTTGCCACTCAGGCCTTTTGTCCTTCTCCTTCTGCTTCCCTATCTCTACCCTGCCTCTACCCCTCTCTTGCTGAGATGCCCTACTTCAACTCCTGAAAAATCCCTCCCCCACCCGCCTTTCCTGAACCCAACTCACCTCCCTCTCCAATAGCACCCTCCAAGGTTCAAACTAACACTGGAGAAAATGGGGGCCAACAGGTCATTTATTGTCCTTGGACTAAATCTGAGCTGCTAACCTTAGTTAAAGATTTCCCCAATCCTAAGGTTGATTCCCTTGAATTCCAGAGCCACTTTAGCCTTATAGTTGGTGCTTACCAATCTGGCTTCTCCAACCTTTACCAGTTGATTCACGTGCTGGTTGGAAATGTCCTTGCCTGAGAATGGATAAAAGCAGCCAAATGAGAGAACCCCTTAGATGATTTTAACTTAACCATGGCCCCAGCCCTCAAACAGGACCAAAAAAAGGTGCCCAAATTGAGTAAAGCCATTCCTTTCATCTTTCCCCTCCAAGTAAACCAGAAGGCCATCCACTGTTGTGCCCAGAAAAAGGACAAACCCATCCTGGATTTCTATGACAGATTCAAGAAAACTTTCCAGCAGAACTCTGGCATAAAGGACCTCACTGATGAAAGCTTAAACCTGTTTAACTCTCCTTATTTTGCTGGCCTGAAAGACACCCTGGCCACTCTTTTAAAACAACATGAACTTAATTGGCTGACTAAGCATCTGTGTGAACTTGCTTCCTTGACAAACCAATTATGTAAGAATTTAGAAAAAGATAAAAAGTAGAGAGTCTTACATGCCCTCGATTGTCAAGAAAAAAAATGACAAAATTAATGGCTTTACAAGTGGAGCAGCTCCAAAAATGCTCCTTGGCCCCCCTCAAACAACCACTACTACCACCCAATCAAGAAAAGACTTGTGTTTTTTTTGTAAGAGACCAGGGCTTTTCAAAAAGTATTGCCAGAAATCAAAAGATGGCTCCAACAGAACACCAAGAAGTCCACCCACCCTTTGGCCCCTCCATTACATCAAGATTAGGGGGCTCCAGGGACTTAAAGGGGTCATTCCCTCTTCTCACTGCCAACCCTCTAGGAGAGATAAATCTAAGAATAGGGGAAGACTTAATCACAGCTCTCACTGATACTGGAGCTACCTTGTCTGTCCTCAACCTCAACATTTTATCTATGCCTTCTCCCCAGAGTACCAAGGCAATCCATATGGTCAGGGTTTCAAACCAACTTATGATAGTTTTTAAGTCCCTGCCTAAGCCCTTCCAATTAGGTCCCCTCTCTGAACAACACTGAAAAGATAACATTGGACTCCCCTCTGACTATTTTTGCTCCTCATTCTGTTAAGGCTCTCCTTGATTCTCACCATACCCAATATCTTTCAGCTAGTCATCTTACAACCTATGAACTAAAACTCATGTCTTCTCCCATATCACCATTGCCCTCTGCAACCTCCTCAATCCTGCTACCCTGTTACCCCTACCTAACCAAGATGATGTACCTCATGACTGCATCTCATTGACAGACCATCTCCTGACAGCTTGTGCCAAATTACATGAGACCCTCCTTGCCCAATGCTGATTTCAATTTGTTTACTGATGAGTATTATCTCAAGGACTCTGACGGCTGATACCACACAGGCTATGCTGTTGTGTCCTTAGAACAAATTATTGAATCTGCCCTCTTACCGGAGGCCACGTCTGCCCAACAGGCCAAATTACATCCTCTCACCTGACCATGCACACTGGTCACAGAGAAAACTGCCAACATTTTCACTGCTAGTTGCTACACCTTCAGAGCAGCCCATGATTTTGGCATGCTCTGGAAAAAAAGAGGGTTCCTGACCTCATCAGGGCAACAAATTAAAAATAAAGACCATATTCTAGCACTCTTAGATGCCATACAGGCCCCTAAGGCTTTGTCTATAATTAGAATCCAAAGACATTCTTCTGCTGATACACGAGACCAAAGGCAATCAACTGGTAGACACAACGGCAAAGCCAGCTGCCCTCTCAACTCCTCTCCCCATTATGTCTGTCACCAACCCCAATCTGCCTTCCTCCAGGTGGGAATGCCTCATAGAGGTGCAAACTAACATATCAGAATCTGAAAGGGGGAAATGGAGTTGGCAAAGCTGTCAGGCACATCCCCAAAGTGGCCTTTGGGTAGAGCTGAATTCCTGCCCAGTCCTTCTTGATAGCCTTCAAAGACCATCTTTAACCTTCATCCATGACCTAACCTACTGGAACATAGATAAAATGATTCAATGGGAACAGCAATATTATTGGAAACCCTCACCAGCTTTACAAATGTTGCAGGATTTGTCCTCAGTTTAACCTGGAAAACCCTTACATATGGCTATGGGAAAATTACCCCTTTGTGGTACCCCCTTTAAAGTTTGGTAAGTGGATTTTATCCAACTCCCCCATAACAAGGCTATAAATATGTGTCAGTCCTGATCTGTATGTTTTCCCACTGGGTAGAGGCTTTCCCCTGCTGACGGGCAGCAGCCATGACTGTGCTAAATTTCTGTCAGAGAGAATCATTCTGACTTGGGGAGTGCCTCTAGAGCTTCACAGCAATCAAGGAACCCATTTCATAGGACAAAATATCTGCAAAATTTGGGCCATCTACCAAATGCCTCTTTGCCTTTTCCATTGTGCCTGCCATCCACAGTCATCAGGATCAATGGAAAGAACCAATGGAATAATCAAAACTCAGTTGGCATAAATTTGCATGGTTTTTGGCCTGCCTTGGGTAAAGGCTCTACCTTTGGTATTGCTTAACCTCAGATCTACTCCAACAGGAAAGCATAAGTAGTCACCGTTTGAAGTTGTTATGGGTTATCCATGAGATTAGATGAAGGTCTTTCCCATCTCAATTTCCCAAAAGGAAATCTTCTCCACTATTGCCAACAGGTTCTTACCACACTGCAGGTCAATACTAGATTTGTCAAAGATTCCTTCCTTGGGCAGTTCCTGGGAGATGAAGAATCAAGGCATAACCTACATCCTGGATGTTTTGTTTATTGAAAATGACACCAACTCTAGGACTCTCTCCACTCTCACTGGAAAGGGCTTTACAAGGTACTGTCAACTAACCCTTGTGCCACCAAACTAGAAGGTATTGATTCTTGGCTTCATGTTTCTCACTTAAAAAAGGCTCCAGCTCCTTCAGATGACTGGAAATCCACTCAACTCTTGGACACCAAGATAATAACAGCTTCCAGGAAGAGAAGTAGGTGACACCTGAGCAGACAGCTTTCTGAAGAGTCAGGACCCGGCCAGTATATCCTCATGTACAAGCCCACTACAGCTGAAATCTTTGGACTTCTGTTCTTAGCTGTAGACTTTCTTATGCTGTTTAATTTACTTCACCAGGTTGGTCTCCTTCACTGGTGGTAACATTCATGAGCCATTACACTGCTTTGCTGTTAATCCTTTTTATCTTAGATCTGATTAAAGACAATCCCGAATCATCCAGATATTGCGCCCTAATCCCTAACTGGATAATTCAAAGCCTTTGCTTAGGTCTCTACCTTTCCTTTGACTGGTATTTCCAATCTGAATGTTTTTCTTGTTGCTCCTTCCCCTTTGCCTCTCTCCCCTCCCCATTCCTGGAACTACAATTAATCCTTGGCAGGGCAATGCCCTTGTTCTGATGTCTCAATCCCTAGCCTCTTCTGGCAATCTTTCTGATATGCTGAATTTCTCATCACTCTCCTATTGGATCATATGCAAGAAACAATGATCCTACAGTCATACCCATAACTAGTTTTACTAATGTTCCAAACTGCCCAGTAGATAAAACCCGCGGCCCCCAAAATCTTACTTACTGAGTACAACTCTTTGCCCCTTCGGGTACTCTATGTTTTTGGACAACTCTACTTACTAAAATAATCATAACTGACAACAATTCCAGTATAACATCCATCTCCATACAACCTCCTCTGTCAGAACCACGGCTAGAAATCAGGTGCTCTAGCTCCAACTGAAACCCATTAACCCCACTGTGCAAATTTTACCTCCAATCTCCTGGAAAATTAACTGAGTATGCTGGCTCTAAATGTTTGTCCGCAGCAAAAACAAAACCTAGGATGACCTTGACCCCTGGTTTCACACTGTTTTATCCTCATTACCCTCTAACTCTTCAATAAATGACAAAGGCCAAGGTGTTCTTTGTGCACTTTCAGATTATATATTTGTGTAGGGTTTTAAAGGCACAGCCTGGACATTTGACTGTCTAGATAGCTGGAGGATGACTGGACAATAACTTTTGAGGCAACTAACTACCCCTTTTACTATTCTTAAAGCTGTCACTCAAGGAACCTCCCCTCCTTCTAGAATAAAAAGAGCTCTGAGAATTATAGCTGACCACCCTGATGAAGACCCCTCTGAATATGAGGAGGATAGTTATGGCCAGTGTCATGGCTGTGATCTTCCTGCAGAATATTCTAGGGCCTTTGGCCACTATGCATTTAGAGTACTTTTCTCTTGGCTGATTTTGGGGACTGCCCAACATGATATAATGATCCACAATTTAACTAGGACAGTTAACAGAATTGCCCAGGCCACAGCAAGGGCCATACAGCCTCAACAAAGGTCTTTAGACTCCCTTGCCAGGGTTATACTTGACAATTGCATTGCCTTAGACTACCTTCTTGCTGCTCAAGGAGGAGTCTATACTGTTGCTAACACCTCTTGTTGCACCTGGATCAACACTCTGTCACAGGTCAAATTAGAAACTATCAAGCTCTTCAAATTTGCCAGATCTTTAAAAGGCCACTCAGATTTTGACACCCCCCCCCCCCCCGCCCATTGGTTTGACTTTAGCTTTCCAGATCTTTTTAGTTAGTTGTCCTCAGGTCTGAGGTTACTTTTAAGATTGGATCTCCAGGTCCTCACATTACTGTTGGTTTTAGGACTAAGCATCTGGTTGGTCTTTAATATAATTCTGGCATGCTTCCACAAATGCCTCCCGGAAACTCCTATCTGAATCATGATGACTCAATATCTTTAGGCCCTGGATGTGACCATCATGGGAACCTCTACAAAATTGCACTCTGAGACCGCAATTGACCTATAATAGGCACTGGCTGGACCCCTTCCCTGAATAGCCCCAAGTTACTTGATTGGATGACTGAGTCCCACTAAGCTCACCAGTCCTTCCGTGGGACTAGATGGACCAGAGGCAGGCAGAGGACACCTCAGCACCAAAATAAGACAAACACCAAATTGATCATCAATGTTCCTTGTGGCAGGTTTTGATCAAAGGGGGAAATATGGAATAAAATGAAATCAGAAAGACCCCTGAGAACAAGATGGACTCTGTGTGGCTAACCAGAACCAAAAAACAAAATGGAGTCAAGTGGCCATGATGGGACCAGGATGCAGTTACATACTCTCTTCTCGGGAAAACCACAGAATGCACTCGTCAGCTTTTGACTCTACCAAAGTTCTTGATTTTGCAAAAGTCCCTAACAGCCACCTGGACCTAACTAATAAAACTGTGACCTGCACTTACCAATCAAGACTAAGCAGTCTTCATCTCTCATTTGCATAGGCAGACCTGAGTGGGAACCTGGGCAGGAACTTTTTCTATAAAAGACAGTCCCCTTCCTTTGTTCTTCTGGAGCATACTTTCAGTGTGCTGCCAAAGGCTACATCTCCCTGGTTTGCAAACTGTGTGAGCAATAAAACGTTTCTACTAAATTCCTATTTTCCAGAGACTTTAGTTGACACACATTTCTATTTCTTTCAGTGTGTGCATACAACAAATGAATCATGCCAGTGTACCTCTTACTGAGGATACGCTCTCTAGCTGCTACAAGAACACTAAACTCTATAGCTGAAGTGGTGTTTTAAGTATGGCAGGGAATGAATTAAAACACTACAACAAGACTTACATTGTGAGATAGTGCAGGATTTTAACATAAACCAGACATGGAGATTCTAACATTAACTTGCCAGTCCTTTAATAGCAACTACTCTAAAAAAATTGCTTTCACACTTTGTGGGCAACTAAGTCTGTCTCTGACCCTTGAGTCAACAGTTTGCAATGTGCAGGTGGCTGGAGGTCTTTGCTTTAGAGAGTACTTTTTAAACTGATTTTTTATTGAGATGTAACTGACATGTAACCTTGTCTTAGTTTTAGGTGTACAACGTAATGATTTGACATATGTTTATATTGAGAAATGATTACCACAATAAGTTTAGTTAACATCACCACACATAGTTGCAATTTTGTTATTCTTATGATGAGAACTTTTAAGATCTACTCTCTTAGCAACTTTCAAATATACAATACGGTATTGTTAACTATAGTCAGCATGCTGTACATTACATCTCCAGGACTTATTTATTTTATAACTGGAAGTTTGTACCTTTTGACTCCCCTTCACCCATTTCCTCCGCCCACCCCACCGCCTTTGCCTCTGGTGTCTGGCAGCCACCTATCTGTTCTTTGTATCTATGAGTTCACCTTTTTTAAAATTCCACATATAAGTGAAATCATATGGTATTTGTCTTTCTCTGTCTAACTTATTTCATTTAGCATCATACCCTCAAGGTCCATCCACGGTGTAACAAATGCCAGGATTTTCTTCTTTTTATGGCTGAATAATATTCCACTGCATATATTAGGTTGTTTCCATGTCTTGGCTACTATAAATAATGCTGCCATGAACATGGGTATGCAGATATCTTTTTTGAGATAGTGATTTCATTTTCTTCAGATAAATACCCAGAGGTGGAATTGTTGGATCATATGGTAGTTCTATTTTTAATTTTTTGAGGAACCTCCATATTGTTTTCAATAGTGGCTCCACCAGTTTACATTTCTACCAACAATGCGCAGGGTTCTCTTTTCTCCACATCTTCACCAACACTTGTTATTTCTTGTCTTTTTGATAATAGTCATTCTAATCAAGTGTGAAGTGATATCTCGCTGTGGTTTTGATTTGCATTTCCCTGATGGTTAGTGATGTTGAGCACCTTTTCAGGTGCCTATTGACCATTTGTATGTCCTCTTTGGGAAAATGTCTACTGAATATTCCTCTGCCAATTTTCAAATCAGACTGTTTGGGGTTTTTTACATTGAGTTGTATGAGTTCTTTAACCCCTTATCAGATATGTGATTTGCAAATGTTTTCTCCCATTTCATAGTTTGCCTTTTCATTTTGTGGATGGTTTCCTCAGCTGTACAGAAGTTTTTCAGTTTGAGGTAGTCCCACTTGTTTATTTTTGCTTTTGTTGCATTTGCTTTGGGTATAAAATCCAAAAAGTCACTGCCGAGACTGATGTCAAGGAGCTCACACCCTATGTTTTGTTTTAGGAGTTTTGTGATTTCAGGTCTTACACTCAAGTCTTTAATCCACTTTGATTTGATTTTTGTGTATGATGTAAGATAGCGAGGAGTACTTTTCTTTTAGCCTAATTCCCCAGCTATTCAGTTCACTGCCATGGTCTCCTAGCCATCCCCAAGGATGTCAAGTTGCCAGAAATGTTGCTTCTGAAAAATTTCACAATAGTCCTTCTTCCCCTCCTGTTCACAATAACCACAAGCTCATCTCACTGAGGTGAACTGAGTGTGATGCCGTGTCAAGCTCTAGGGAATTGAGGTGTAAGGAGCACTCTTATTTCACTGAGGGTACTCTAGTTACATTGTGCTTGGTGATGCAAAGATAAACGTGTCATCTTCATGGGTCTAGGCATGTAGGAGGTCAGGATTCACCACTATTTACCAGGCTATAGTTGAGCCTGAGGCTGAGGCCACATTGTAGCAACTCATGTGCCTTCCTCAAAATGTGTTCACCCTCGTCCTTTTTTGACTTTTCAGTGGCTTTCCATCACCCTCATGCTATAAGCCAAGGTTTCTAGCAAGACATATAAGCTCCATTTCCCAGCCAAACGGGCTATTGATTCACCTCTGATGTCTCATCTCTTTTCTTCTCATTCTTCACCCTAGGTGCCGGTCAAATGTGCATCTCCCTGAACTATCATTGTTCTATTGATTTCATGGCTTTGTGTATACTGTTTCTTCTGGGTTTTTTTTTTTTTTTTTTTGGTGAGGAAGATTGGCCTTGAGCTAACATCCATGCCCATCTTCCTCTACTTTATATGGGATGCTGCCACAGCACGGCTTGATGAGCAGTGTGTAGGTCCACACCCAGGATCCCAACCTGCCAACCCCAGGCCACTGAAGTGGAGTGCATGAACTTTACCACTATACCAGTGAGCCAGTCCCTGTTTCTTCTGTTTTTAAAGCCCTTCTTTCTTTCCACCATGCCCACTGACAGTCTAACTACAACTTGTCATTTAAACTCCATTCTGCTATCACCTCCTCTGATGCATTACCCTGATTAATTAGGTGCCCCTCCATTGTGTTTGCCTCTGTCACAGATCTTGAAATTGTTCACCTTTTTGTTTTATTTTCAGCCCCGTATACTGTCACTATCTTCTCCATGCCTGTTTATCTAGTTAGATAAACTAGATGTGACCTGCTGGAGGGTGAGAATGCTGTCTTTCATCCCTATATCTCCAGGCCTAGCACAGTGATCTTAGATCAGTTGCATATCTTCCTAAATGTTGGCAAATGACTAGTGCTAATAGCTTCCACAATTTTTCAACCAATCACTTAATAAATAGTTGAGTGCCTATTAAATGCAAGGCTCCCTTTTGTGCATGATACAAAGATAAACGAGATGCATGTTTTTCATTCTGGGAGCTTAAAGCGTAGTAGCAATGTTCAGGCATACAGACCTCCAAAGGAAAACCAGTGACTTGGGGCTATGTTGGCCTCTACAGAGTAGGCCTACACAGTATTTTAAATTTGAATTTATTCCAACATTTAAAATTGGGTTATCTGTATAGAAGATCCAAATTTCCATCTTTGCTTGAAAAACTGAAAAATTTAGCATTCCTGCTTTGCATTCTTTCATGGCAACGTTGGACTAAAGTTGAGAGACAGCCTCCCCTTAGATGGGCAGTTGACTACACAGCTGATCATTCTCTGAGTAGCTGTTGTTGTTGGTTAGCATTTCAATCGAGTCCAATTCCACCCCTTAGTTGTCTCCTGGCCTCTTTGAACCAAGCTTTTATGAAAAGAATATGCTGGTCATATGAGTGAGGAATGAGTGATCTTAAGTGAAAAGTGCAGATTTGTAAGTTAACGTTGAATATTGTATGGGAAAACTTGTGTTGGCAGGGGTGGAGGGTAATTAAGGAAAACATTTTTGGCATATAACTAATTCTTTCTGTGGTTTAGTGGAAATCAGCCTAAATTAAAGCTTTGGGAATTCTTAAATGTACGTCAGCACAAATTACTAGCATGCCAAAAGATTCCAGCTGCAGTTGAAAGCTAAGGCTTTCTCTGGCTGACAACTTAGAAAACCATTTGTTCAAAGTGTCATTTTAATTCCTTAAATAAACACAAGGGAAGTGGCCTGCTTTTTTTTTTTTTTTTTTTTAATTCTTAACATGGGATGAAAAGAGAAAGACATTTCTTGCTATAGTGGATGCCGTTGCTACCCTGCCCAGATCCCCTTCATTGAGTAGGTGCACCCCTCCCCCACAGCATTAAGCATCACCACTATGGGCTCACAGCTGCCCCTTCTCCAGAGAACTGCCCTCTGAGAGAAGCCACCTCCCTCCAGGTGGTCAGTCATCAATGACTGATAGATGGGGGATATACAGTACTGGCTCCCTTGCCTCAAAGTGGGATGAACTGTTCTATAATTCATGCTCCAGAACTCCTTGAAGGACATAGGCTGAAGCTAGTCCCAGCTGAGATTGTATCCTTACTTTTTACCCCTGCCCTATCCCACTTCCCTCCCATCCCTTCTCCTGAGAGCACTTCTTCAATAAATTGCTTTCCTAAAAATCTGTCTCCATTTCTGGGGAATCTGACCTCAGACACTTATTGCCTTAGTAGATCCACCTGGTTCCCACTACAAGGACTAGGTGTGTTCAATACTCTCATGTTGCTTGAAGAGGCAGGTCTCTGTCCAGCCTGATACCTCTACATCTGGGCCCTGTTCAAGGACACCCCCTGATTTGTACCCCCCAATTATAAATTCATTCTGCTGTGGCCTTGCCAGATATACCCTTAGATCAAGATACAGCAACCCCATTCAGGTCAAACAAATATATAATGCTACATCTACCCTCACCAAATATAGATTTTCCTAGAATTGGACTTTTTAGTAGTCCAATTCTCACTTCTGGATCAAATAAGGAAAACAGAGAGAGTGAGACAGAGTAAAATATTCCCATGAAAGTAAAGACAAAATAATCAGAAGTTCCTCTAATAATTAATAAAAGAAAAGCTAACTCTATAAATTTTTACTTCTTCTGGAACATCAGCAATCCTATTCGTAGCCTATGATTACGAGTCTTGTTAATAATTCATTGTTGATGTGTATTTTTTTTGCTTGCTAAAAGTTAGCTGTCACCTCACTAGGCAGAAAGGTGAGAGACCTTCCTTGTTTGAGACTCCAAAGCTGTGGATTCCAATGGTGCTGCAATAAACTAAGGTGTTTTCAGATATTAGAAGTGGGGGCAATTTGCCATAAAGTTTTCAAAGATTCCATTTTTAGACAAGATTAATTTAATTTTGCATATGAAGATTCAAGGCACTGCAAAATAAACCCAGCAATAATAGGAAATGATGACACCTTCAAAGTTGGGAATTTCCGTCTTGAGAACTAGATCCTTAAAAAATCACCACCAAGGGCCAGGCCAGTGGCGTAGCGGTTAAGTTCATGTGCTCTGCTTCAGCAGCCCGGCGTTTCACAGATTCGGATCCCAGGTGAGGACAGATGCACTGTTTATCAAGCCATGCTGTGGCAGTGTCCCACATATAAAGTAGAGGAAGATGGGCACGGATGTTAGCCCAGGGCCAGTCTTCCTCGGCAAAAAGAGGAGGATTGGCAGCGGATGTTAGCTGAGGACTAATCTTCCTCACATAAAAAAAAAAAATCACCACCAAATTGTAAAATGAAGAAGCTTGTAGTTGTGAGAGACCAACCAACAGTAGGCAGGATAGGAGGATAGGCAGGGAAGGAGGAGACAGTGTTTTAAGAGACAGGTAGGATTCTATCCCAGTTTCTAGTTTCCTAGTCCTCTCCTGGGAAGCATCTGAACCTAAACAGAGAGCCCTTGGAACTTTAATGGACTCTCACAAATCTGAGTTTTGACTGGGGACCAGGGAAATTCTATACAATCTACATGGAGATTGCCTAATGTAGCTATCTGAAGGAGTGTATATTGGGAGGCATTTGGAACAGTAGAGAGAGGAACTGTACTAAAATTTTACATAAATTCTCTAATTTACACCTAACAGCAATCCAATTAGTGGTAGGCTTTAAGCCTATTCTATGGATTAGATAACCGAGGCCCAGAACTTAAGTAACTGATTGCTTTGACCATATCATAGGCAAAGACTAAGAGATTGACAAGAGAGTCATAGGGTGGAACAACACTGTAAATACTGGCCTTACCTCCCCATCCTCTACCTCTATCCATTGGAGTGAAAAGAATGCCTCTCCAAAGGGATTTAGTTGGGAGCACTTTGGCAGTACAGTCAGAGATCCCTTTGTTTTAGGTCCACAAACTTTCTCTATAAATAGAAGGCAACATACCGTAGAGATAGGAACATAGCTATTGGGGTCAAGTAAATTGAGTTCAAATCTCAGGTCTCCAAATTACTAGCTGTGGAAACTTATAATTCCTTAACGCAGCTGAGACTCAGTCCCCAAGGGATCACTGTAGTACTTATTTTATAGGGTGGTTATTAAGATTAAAATAATGCATATAAACTTAGACCAGTGTATGGCAAATTGTAAATGTTCGTTGATGGTAGGAAAAAACTGAACATGTTGATCTTTCTGGTATTTCCCTTCCTTCAGGCCTCTAGTGTAATGTTGACTTACTACCGATACGATCTTTTGATCTATTTCCATTTAGTCTCCTGTTTTCTACTAAGGTGATAGTTCCTCATTGCTTAATTTATGTTTTATTTATTATCACCCAGTATTACATATAAGGTGACCAAATGTTCCTCTTAATACACAACAGATCTAACAAAGCAGGGAGACATCTTCTGCAGTTTGCCTCTAAGGCAATCACCTCTAAAACACATGTTTAGGACTATCTATTTTACAGGGTTGGGTACTCCAGTTTTGCTTTGCCCCAAGACATCTGGTCAACCAACAAGTCTGCCTGGGACTGTGGTATCCCACTGGGCCCAACCCACTACACTGAAAGAGGAATGGCTACTGTCGACTATGGAAGGCCTAATGAGGCTAGGGTTGGGGAAAGGGTCCAGGAGACAGAACTCAATTTCAAACAGTAGGGATCCCTTTGCTTGAGAAAGATCATTTCTCTTCCTATCCTTTCTGCAAATACTGCCCCAGACACAGCACAGGATAATTCTTAAGGAATTAAAATCTCTGTGATGGTTAATTTTATGTATCAAATTGACTGGGCGATGGGTGCCCAGATAATTGGTCAAACATTATTCTGGGTGTGTCTGTGAGGGTGTTTTTGCATGAGATCCACGTTTGTTGGCAGGCCGAGTAAAGTAGATTGCCCTTGCTGATGTGGGTGTCCCTCATCCAATCTGTTGAAAGCTTGAATGCAACAAAAAGACTGACTCTCCCATGAGTTGGGAGACCTCCTCCTGCATGACCTGGGACATCAGTCTTTTCTGCTCTTTGGACTCCAACTGAAACATCACTTTCCTTGGGTCTTGAGTCTGCCAGCTTTTGGACTAAAACTTATACCATTGGCTCTCTTGGGTCGCCAGCTTGCTGACTGCAGTTTTTGGGGCTTCTCAGCCTCCATAATCATGTGAGCCTATTTCTTATTTTATACACACATGCACACACATACATACACACACAAACACATATCCTATTGGTTCTGTTTCTCTAGAGAACCCTGAATAACACATTCTCAAAACTTAGGTGGACGTATTTTAAAATCTGTTCACTTTAAGTATGAATACCTGGGAAAGAAAATGTCCATTCTTCTCCTCAGAATTCCCAGTCTTGTACTTGAAAAGGGAATAAAGCACAAAGGGAGGAAATGCCTTTGTGCTAGCCTGTGATGTGGGGTGTGTGTGTGTGCATGCACGAATAGATGTGTGATTGTGTGTGTGTGTGCATGTTTGAGTAGAGAGGGAGCAGCCATAATAGGATTTGGTTTTTTAGGACTAAAGGGAGAAAATAACGAGAACTGTCAAAACAGAGCTATGTTATTTTATGACGGTTCACACGTTATCAAGATGCTGCTATAGTTTTTCAGGAGTCTAGTTGGAAGAAGTGTGAAAATGTGATTCATGCTAAATGGTCTTCAGGAGAAATAGGCTCTATCTGCATGGGGGCAGGGACTTTTCTTCAGGAAGATTTCCTCTGGTTATAGGAAATTTTTAAAATGTTGACATTTCCCTCTAGTGGCAGAAAGAAAATAATACTCACTGAGGAAAACAATGTAAGACTGGAATGCTTCAGCAAAGAGAAGAGGCTTCCTTTCTTCCTTCCTTCTTTTTGAATATAATAATTGATTGACAATCACAGGCTTAGCATTGCTACAGATAAGGAATGCCCTGCATCAGAGAATTTGTAACGGCATTGGAAAAGGTTTGGTCAAAGAAAAAGAAAAACCTGACCACTGAATGAGTCCAGGACAACTTTATGAAGTAGGTGACAAAATAATAGGTGATTCCCCCTTTTTCTATTACCTAGCCTTCACCGGGCATCCAATGATAACATAATCTGCTTCCTTTTAAGTTCTACCTCCAAGAATATTCTGGTCCTTTCTCTCTTGTTTCTGTTCCCTTCCCTTCCTCTCTATCAAAACTTACCTTTCCATGTCCTATTGCCTCATGGCTCTCTTTTTCTCCTTAATACTCCTGCCTCTCATCAGTGATCCACCACACCTTGTACTATCATTGACTTCACTATATTATTTTAAAATTGCATATTTTTGTGTCTATTCCTATCCACTGCCACTAAATTCTGAACTCCTTACAGGCATGATCTACATTTTATTCATCTTTGAGTCACAAATGTCTAGCTCAGTGTCTGTAACTCAATACATATTTGTTGAAAGAAAGCATGCATGTGTCCATGAATGAATGAATGAACGAATTTGAAGATAATTTAATAAGTTAAGTCCACTGATTAAATATATTATCTGTATTTGATATTTGACATTATTAGAGGAATTGTGGGGAAAATACGTGAACTCAAAAGTGAAGCTCAAAAAGAACAGTAGAAAATAATTGGGAGATTGTTCCTTCTGTGGAATTTTCCAGAATTTATCCTATTTAAAAATATGTTTGAAGGTGATCAGATGGATGGAAGAACTCACTGATACCTAGCATATTGTACACTCTCCACATATTAAATAGCATCATGCAAAGTTGGTTGTTGCGCTGTGATTGTCTCATGGGGGAAAGAATGGAAGAAAACCTAGGGCTGGAGAAATCCTATGCTCAGAATGAAAATGGCATTCAAAGCTTGAAACCAGCAGCTGCTTCCCTTTCAAAAATTCATTTTCTCTAGCTTCTTTTTTCTACTGAGAAAAAATTGATCACTTTTGAATAGCCAAAAGGATATGGATTTTGCGGCCCAAAGAACACAAAAATGAGAAATGATTAAATCACATATCTTTAAGTGAGGAGAGGAGGTGTCAGTCTTGTCTATATCTCTCAGGAAAAAGCAGTAAGAGAAAAGGCTTGCCTACGAAAAGTAAATGCAGAAGAGACACATTTTTCATATCCCAGATAAAGACACATGACTTAAATATAGGACATAGTTATATTTTATTTTATTTTGTTTTTTGTGTGTGAGGAAGATTGGCCCTGGGCTAACATCTGTGCCCATCTTTCTCTGCCTTATATGGGATGCCGCCACAGCATGGCTTGACAAGCGGGATGTCAGTCCGTGCCTAGGATCAGAACCTGAAAACCCCAGGCTGCCAGAAGCAGAGCACACTTACTTAACCCCTATGCCACTGGGCCAGCCCCAATAGTTATATTTTAAGTGCAAACTCTCCTAGACCATAGATCATTGCACATGAGAAAGACCACTACTGTCTCAAAAATGAGCTGAGAACTTTTACTTTCAAGAAGAATGTAGTAGGTTAAGGTAGGAGAAAACCCCCACCAAAACAATTAGGAAAAGTTGGATACATTACAAAAAAGTTGTTTTAAAAGCATCAGGGAGGTGTGAAAGCAGAGGAAAAGCAAAGAGTTACTAAAATTCCAGCTGCCTTTTTTTGCTTCAATTGACAAGCTGATCCTAAAATTTATATGTAAATGCAAAGGACCCAGATATAAATCTATACATTTATGGTCAGTTGATTTTCAACAAGTGTACCATGACAATTGAGTGGGGAGATAATAGTCTTTCCAACAAATGGTGCTGGGAAACTGGATATTTACATGCAAAAGAATGAAGTTGGACCTCTAACTCACACTATACTCTAAAAATTAACTCAAAGTGAATCATAGGCTCACATGTAAGAGCTAAAACAGCACAACTCTTGGAAGAAAAATAGGAGTAAATCTTCCTAACTTTGGGTTAGGAAGTAATTTCTTAGATATGACATCAAAATCACAAGTGACAAAGGAAAAAAGAGAAAAAAATGGACTACATCAAAATTAAAAGCCTTTGTGCTACAAATATTATCATCAGGAACTTGAAAGTACAATCCACAGGAGAGAAAATATTTGTGAATAATATATGATAAGGGATCTGTACCCAGAATATATAAAGAACACTTACAATTCAACAGTAAAAAGACAAATAACCCAATTTAAAAACGGACAAAGGATTTGAATAGACATTTCTTTAAAGAAGATATACAAATGACCAACAGGCTCAACATCATTTGTCATTAGAGAAATGCAAATCAAAACCACAATTAGCTGCCACTTCACATCCACTAGGAATGGCTATAATCAGAAAGACAGACAATAACAAGTGTTTGAAAGGATGTGGAGAAACTGGAACTCTCACATATTGCTGATGGGATGTAAAAGGGTGCAGCCACTTTGGAAAATAGTCTGTTAGTTCCTTAAAAGTTATACATAGAGTAACCATATGACCCTGCAATTCCAGTTCTAGTATATACCTAAGAGAAATGAAAACAAATATCCACTCAAAAATGTGTGTACAAATATTCATAGCAGCATTATTCATAACAGCCAAAAGTGGCAACAATCTAAATGGCCATCAACAGATGAATGAATAAATAAAATATGATATAACCATACAATGAAATATCATTTGGCCATAAAAAGGAATGAAGTACCGCTACATGCTGCAACATGGATGATCCTTGAAAACATTGTGCTAAATGAAAGAAGCCAGTTACAAAAGGCCACACATTGTACAATCCTAATTATATGACATTTCCACAATTAGTAGTTTCCAGGGATTAGGGGGAAGAGAGAATGGGGAGTGATTGCTAACGTGTAGGAGGTTACTTTAGTAAGTAATAAAAATATTCTGGAATTATAGTGCTGATATTTACACAGCTTTGTGAATATACTAGACACTAATTGTGCACTTTAAAACTTATTTTTATGGTATGTGAATCTCATTTTAAAAAATCAAGAGTAGTCTAAATCATCTAGTTTTTCCATGACAGAGCAATACATCTGATATATTGCTGAGACATGTTGGACATAGACATATGTGTCATCTGAAGTTCATGGTAATCTGTGGGTCTTGGAATGCTCACGTTCTCCACCTACCTTAAAAGTACTCTTCTGTTGATCTCCGTGTGTTTCTCCTTTCCTCTTTTCTTCCCATCCATGCCTTTGTCCTCTACTGTATATACAAATCATTTTCAGTGTAAATTTTAGCTCTACATTTCCATATTCTAGACTTATGATTTTCAACATGTTCAACGACTAAAGTCCAGAAGTGAATGTTGTCCAAGGCAATGTTTTTCAAAGTGTATCTAAATCACAGGGGAGAGAGTCTTTCAGAAATGCAGATTCCAGGACGGTGCATCCAAACAGGGAATCTGCCTTGGTAACAAGCATCCCAAGAGACTCTTAGGTACAACTACGTTTGAGAACTCTGCTTCTTGAGATCGAGCAAGACTTGGTGTGGATCCTTCACGTGTTCAGTCAGTGATGATGATGATAGTCCAGAGTAACCATTCCTGGAGCTCTGAATTTGCCATTGACTCTGTCTCCTTTATAACTGTGCTTTTCTCCTGCCTATTACTGACCATCTGGATGCTCCAGTACCAGGGGACACGCACAAAGCAGTCTTCCCCATTCCAGGTGCTCCATGTGGGAGGACTGGCAATTCTCTCCACTTAGGGCCAAAGTTTCTTATGTCAAAGTCACCCATTCAGATACAGACTCACTCAAGGACCCCAAGGCTCATCTTTCCTTTTATATTTGGAAGAACAGAGCAACAGCATTCTGACAGGGGTCAAAGGATACACCATGTATGGAGTCATCTGCAACACAAATGGGCAAAATCAGAGGAAAAAAAGAATTCTCATCTGTGTCCCTCAGAGGCAAACAAGAAATCCTTCTGATGATTATCTGGATAACATGTCTTAGCCTGGATTTGACTCACTCTCTATCCCCTGATGTATTTCTAGCAAGTACCCTAACCATAGCCTGAGCCCATGAGGATGGCCAGGTCTTTAAAATTCCCCTCTGTCCCCTTCCCTCCATCTCTCAGGCAGCCTGAGATCTGACAAGGACAGGCTGACAGAATACAAATGTTCCAAATGGGTGGCTGGAAAAAGTGATGTCACGGGGAACCAAGGATCAAATGCATAGACCAAGCCCACTGTCTCTATTCCAACAAAGTAAGAAGGAATCTGAAAACAAGGCCTCCGAAGGCAACGGAAACTTTTTATTTTTAAAACCTACATCAAGACCAAAAAATAATCAATTACTTTTAAAAGAATTCTAACCGGTTATCAGTTTTAAAAGATAGCAAGAATTTCTTTGAACATTTAATTGTGCAAAGTTTTTTTAAAAAAAGTGATCCCTTTCCCCAATATCTAAAAAATATCTTACTTTCTAGAGCCACTGAGTGCTGTCCAGTTGCACCTGAGTTTTTCTTCCTGGTTGTTTGTTTCTGTTCTTAGACTGACAATGACCAATAGAAGCCCTGAGAAGTTCACGTTTGTCCCTTCCATTCAGTCCACTGTGCTCCACACTGGGAACGGAAGAATTGGCCTCAGGGTAAAGAAAACTAGTGATTGCAACCAGAAGGAAGCAGAGGCTGCACAATGAACTGGAAAGCACTTAAACATCCTGATGCCCAGGCTACATCCCTGACCAATTAAATCAGAATCTCTGGGCATGGAACCCACAAATCAGTATTTTTTAAAACTCCTTGGGTGGTTCCAATGAACAGCCAAGATTGAGGACTACTGGACCAGAGGAAAGAGAAAGATGCTCCTAACATCTGGAACTCAAAGTCACATGAAATGTGATTCCATGCAATTATTTTAGAACTCCCAAGCTCCCACTCCTGCCGTCATCTCCAAGCAGAGGGTGGAATTGCCCTTCCCTATTCATCCTTTCTGTTGTAATTCCTCCTTTTGACATTTTCCCCATTTAAGATGCCTTTGAAGTTCAAGTTAATTTGGTTTTATCTTTATATAACTATTGTACAAGTGCAGTGAGCAGGGGTTTCCTTTAGTTACTATCATCTCCTCTCTCAATACACACCTGTCATTCTATTTCTGTAGGTCAGTGATTCTCCACGTATGGTTCCCAGACCTGCAACATCAGCATCGCCTGGGAATACATGGAAATTCAGATTCTTGGGCCCCCCAACTGAATCAGGAACTCTGCGATGGAGTCCAGCAATCTGTGTTTTAACAAGTCCTTCAGGTGATTTGGATGCATGTTAAAGCTTGAAAACCACTGCTCAGGGCATCCATGAGATAGCAGTTTATGCCTTCTGCTGTGAAGCTCAGAGCCAACCAGGCAGCACAGAACCTCTAGAAGTGGTGCAGAGGACCTGGAGGGGTTGTTGGGATGGAACACAGAAGTCACCTTTAGGCTAAATAACCATAGCAACATAGGTAGAATAAGTAGCAGGGACTTAAGGGACTATAGCCCTTGAGTCTCTTTCTGCTGTTTCCCACCAACCTCTTCTGTCTCCTCTGTGTCCACAGATTTTCTTTCACTTGAATAGCCACCTGTTGGTGATACACGTGTCCCTATTTGGAACATTACTTCTCTCACAAGGCAGTGACTGTCTCTCTTGAGTCTTCCAAAATATGAATGTGTACACAGTGCTTGTAAATTCATTACCCAGAGCCAAATAAGAGGAGCATAGTGCATGAAAAGAACAAGGCTTCAGTCCTAGACACTTAAGTCATCACAAATATTTATTATTCTGTGAGTACAGTTTACGGCAGATCTTGTTAACAACTGGCCTAACATGTTCATTCGAGTATTTTGATTTATTTTTATTTTTATATGTCTGTGTCCAGCAGTGGCTTACTAACCCATCTCCTGGCTCTTACTTGCCTCCTTCCAATCCACTTGCTATACAGAAGCCAAAATTTCTTTCCAAAAGAAAATCTTATTGTATTACTTACTTCCTTAAAACTTTCCAGTGGCTTCAAATGCACTTGAAATAAAATCTAAATTTATTTCTGTCACCTACAAGAGTCTTCATGATCTGGTCCCATGTACTTTCCTATCTCCACCCACCACTATTTTCCCCATCTGTGCTCACTAGGCTCTGGTCCCCATGATCCTGCTTCTTCTCTACAAGTCAGTCTGCTTCTCACCATGGAGCCTTTGCACCCCCTTGTTCTCTTGCCTAGCCTTTCCTTATTTTCACATAGCTGGCCCCCCTTTTGGTCATTCAAGTCTCAAGTCAAATATTACCTTCTCCAGGAAACATGAGCAACCACCCTACATGAGCAATCCCTACATAGTCACTATAATAGTCCCTTTAGGCAGCACCTGTAACGACCTAAATGAATTTATCTATCAATCCATCTGTCTACCCATTCATTCACTTTTCTGTGTGTTATGTACTTTTTTTTCTGACTTCTTTCACTTAGGGTCTAAGTTCCACAAAAACAGGGAATTTTCTGTCTTGTTCACTCCTGTATTCCCAGATATAATAGAATAATAAATATTTTCGGAATATGTAAGTGAATGAATGTATATGCCATATAGAATACTTTGAAGAATAGTAGTATACAGGTTCTTTAAAAAAAAAAAAACTAGTGGGCCAGCCCAGTGGCATAGTGGTTAAGTTCACACACTCTGCTGCGGTGGCCCGGGGATTGCAGGTTCTCATCCTGGACGTGGACCTACGCACCATGTATCAAGCCATGCTGTGGCGGCATCCCACACATAAAGTGGAGGAAGATGGGCACGGATGTTAGCCCAGGGCCAGTCTTCCTCAGCAAAAAGAGGAGGATTGGCAGCAAATATTAGCTCAGGGCTAATTTTCCTCACACACATACACACACACACACACACACACACACACACACACACACCTAGTCAATCATTTATAAGACTCTAGAAAAGTAAGCCTGAATCATTAGATAGTATCACGTTACAAAATCTGAATCAGTCAGGGGAAGTCTGACGTATTTTCAGTACAGAATATTGGAGTGCAAAGGGGTATTAAAAATTTATTTGGTCATACCTTTTCTCGAGGCAGGAATGCTTATCAACCATCAAGCAGAAAAATCTCTTTTTTCTTTGAGCAAAAGCATGGACTCCTTCCTTTTGCCCACAGTGAAGTCTTTGCGATCTGGAATGTAGTATGAGAGCATAATTCAGATTCAGAACACCCCCTCCAAAAACGTCATCATAGAAGGCTGTTTTGCAAACTACATTCATACTCTCTAATAAATAAATGTAATCCAACAATCAGGTGGATTTACTTGGCTCACAAGGTGGGTACATCCTTAAAGTAAAAGAAGAAAACAAGGAGAACTTCCAACTGCAATTTTCATTTTGAAAATCTGTGCCAGAGTTAAGTGTTTTGAGGGGAAAGTTTCCAGAATTTGAGAGAGAGAACTGGATAAGTCACCCAGCCCAAAATGCACCCGGTGCAGGAGCCTCACCCCTGTAACATCCAGGACAGTTTTTTCTTGATCATTTCCGGCCCATTACCTCATGAGACAATCCATTCCACAACTGAAAAGTTTGAATTATTGGATAATTCTTTCCAATCGTGTGTTTAAATCTGCCTCTCTAAAACTTCCCCTGTACATCTGCCCTATAGTCCAACGCAAAATGGGTCTGTTTCCTTTCCCACCTGGCATTCCTTCAAACATGGAATCATATCATTTCTTCCTTTTTCTCTTTTGAGGCCAAGCTTTCTCATTGCCTTTAGTTGTTTCCTTTATGAATTGTTTCCAAGTCCCTGATCATTCTGGTCATTCTCCTTTGTACATGCTCCAATTTAACAGTACCCTTCCTAAAATGTAAGCTCCAGAGGGAAACACAGCAGCAAACAAGCGGCTCAACCACTTCATGGTACACGACCACTGACATTCCCCTTACTTTGGTTCTGTGCCCAGACTAAGATGGAGTTAGTGTTTTGGCAGCTTTAGCACAGTTTACTCATATTTAGAAGATATAGATTAATATTCTCTCACTCTAAAGTGATGATGTCCTAAATCCTCTGCCGCATATTACACAAGGGTATACAATGGCAGGGCAGAATTATGCTGTTAAACGGATGGTTTTGTAGGCTTTTAATGTTTTCAGTATAGTTACCAACAAAAGCAAGAATTCCCTCTTACTTGATGGGCTTTCTTGGTGGGTTGAAGGGTTTACTTTAAAATTTAAACCTCATTCTGGTTCTTTGACTTTGTGTGATGGTTTATTATCAGCAAACCGTCTTACAAAGTTCTGGCTCAGAAAGAGATTTCCAGGAGCAAATGGCAGTTGAACCTGAGAGGAGTTTCTCAAACCTCTTGTTTCTTTCAGGTACAATTTCCTTCAGGTACAACTGCAGACGCTAACTCACAAGTTTCCCTGGTTTGGGAGATTGGTTTGCTAATTATGTTCCTTATCCTTTTTTCCCTTCTAAACAATATCCACACTTTAATACACAGTGAAATTTGATGCTGCAAACACCAGAATTGTAGCTTTAGATGGCCAAATGTATTTTCTGTCAGGACGTCGGGAAACCCCTTCTTCTCTTGTTCTAACAAGTACTGACTTCCTGACTTCTGAGACATGCAAGAAGATTCGTGTTTTTCAATATTCATCCCAAAGTACTAGATAATCTAATCTATCCAGGTCCTTCCTGCCTTACTTTAAACCTGCTACTGGCAAGTAGAATGGAAAATAGTGTGAAACTAAGGCTGCAACACTCCTGACTCAGGAACACACTGTGATTATCGCAGTTCGAGATCTAAGGCGTTTATAACCCTGATCATTTTTGCACGTCTTTAGCACGCCACTGTCTACCCACACAGGATGCAATCAATAAACGTAAGTCCAGTGAAGGAAGTGACTGGTATCACAGGTCTTCCTCTCGGTCTCCCATATACACCTGGATGCACAGGGTACTCAACATCTATCACTGACCAAACGGACCCAATCTCTGCTTTGCCCATCAAATTCCTGGAGGGGCTGAGCAGAGAGCCATTTTCCTCTTTGAAGTCTGCCTTCCCTGTTTCTAAGCCTCGGTCTTCTCTTCCCGAGATTCAGCGCCTTCAGTCGTTGTGTTTTCAGTTGTCCACAGCCCTTGCTATAAGAGCCCACTCAGACGTGCATTCTACAGGATTACCCACTGTTCCCTCCAAAAAAACAAACAAGAAATCCCAAACCCACATCTGTCCTGTGCTTCTTACTCTCAGGGCCCCAAAATTTATCTGGAAAACTAATCCAAGAAATCTAGTTGTGTTAAGATAGGAATAATACTGATAGCTAGTTAGCCTAGTGGTTAAGCACACTAGCTTTTGGAGACTAAATGCCTGGTTTGAAGGCCAGCTCTACCACCTACTAGTGAAACCACAGACAAGTTATTTACCCTTTTTGAGTCTCAGTTTTCTCATCTGTAAAATAGGGTTAATAATATTTACTTCATAGAGTTGTTGGTAGTACTAAATTGGTGAAAAATTCTTTCAAAAGTATCTGGCACATAATATGTGCTCAATAAACACTAGATATTACTCCTTTCAGTTGATACTACCAGTTAGACACTTTAGAGGTCCTCGTTCAGATGAGTAATAGTAACTACTACTTTGGAAGAAATTTAGAATCCAGAAAAACATTCTGGTGCCCTTTGAGCCACCTTAATAAGCATTTAACTATCACTTAGGGATAAAGAAAACCCAGATGACCAAAACTGCTGTAATTTCCATGAATACAAACAAGGGCATTGAAGCAGTGGTGTTCAAAGAGTTGTACATATCCCAGTGGTATGTGAAGACTTTCTGAGGCATAGCAGACATAGACAGCTTGAAGGGACTAAATTTTTAGATCCTCAGCTTCCATGAAGTGCCTGAGAAGATGCTTGAGATAAAGTGTAGGTTTTTCTTTCCCACCTGCCTCTTCACAATAACTATGAACCCACTTTACAAAAGAAAGGACCACCTCTCACCTATCCTAAAGTTGTTCTGGTTCATTGCTCCAGAGTATAACAACCTATTGAGTGACAAACAAAGGGACACTTAAAATTATTGATGTTGGTGGTGAGAAGGCAAATGACTCTATTAATTGGAGATTCTTTGCAAGTTGGGTGGTTTTCGGCAGTTTGATTTCAATAAATTTGAAGGAGGACTGAATCGATCTGTCAGTTGACAGATCACTACATAAATTATTATTCAATCTCCTGATGTGAGTGTTGGGATTTAACACAAAAGGAGGACGATTATTGAGTAACATTTCTATAACATTCCATTCCCACTCCCATCTACTTAATCATGTGAACAAGACTTCTCAGTGCTTATATATATATATATATATGCAAATGAAAAATAAGAGTAAAACTGGTGTGAACTTTGTCTCATTCTAGTAAGGATATATTCCTTCATGAATAGAATATCTGAAATAATTAGACTAAAGAAAAACAGTCCTATTTACTTTTTTTAAGTTTAAAATTTTATCCAATTCCATTCCATTCCACATGTTATATATTCATGTTTGATCCATTCTGTAGTAATAAATTGTATGGTAATGCAACCCAGGAAAATTTTAAAATAGTGAAATTTCAATTTACAAACATGTATTTGCTACAAAAAATGATAGGGTAATCAATGAAAGACTTTTAAGGCTAAAGTAGATTACCTTAAGAGAAAATTCTGTGGGAACGGAAATATTAATTCAAAAATATAAAGTAATGACAAAATTTTCAGGGATCATAGAAGAGCGTGTTCAGCTATTTTCATATGGGTGACAGTATCAAATCATTGTGATATTTAGATCCCACTGGATATATTTAAAAGAATGATTTAACAGTTTAATTGACAATAATATTTACATTATATTGGAAATTACATATTTTGAAACTATTTAAATTTAAAGTGAAAAATTTTATCTGGTAACTTAAAAGCGTGAGAGTCAACTGTGTAGTTTTAGGTCATTTTTCAAAAGTATTTTAGAGATTATGTGAACAAAATCTTTGAAAACCATTACACTTAAGCATCCTGTCTTTTTGTATATTAGGACCAGCATCTTTCATGCTGAGGCATGGCAGGTGGCCGCGATTTGGGGTTGCCGGATTTCCTAGAAGAAACTCCATTATGTTATTTTTGTGTGTGAGTACCTCTTAAAGGGTGCTAAAGGACAAACCTCTTCTCTA
Organism: Tapirus indicus; assembly: GCA_031878705.1. Taxonomy (NCBI): domain Eukaryota; kingdom Metazoa; phylum Chordata; class Mammalia; order Perissodactyla; family Tapiridae; genus Tapirus; species Tapirus indicus. The sequence goes on from CM062922.1 coordinate 86,058,518, forward strand.
CGCCTTTTGTCTCTGCTGTGCTCTCTGGGGCCTAACTTCATTGCCTTAAGATTAGCCTCAGGTACATCTCCTCACTAGAAATCTGGAAAAAAGACCTAGGTTCAAGTCTACATTTTTTACACTCTTGGTGTTTCCACTGACCCTTTAGTCAAATCCCAGTTCTGCCATTTCCTGGCTCTGTTTCCTTGGATGAGTTACTTAACCTCTGTAAACCTAGCAGCTTCATATGTAGGACTGATGTCACGATGTTTAGCTCGTGCAATCACAGGGGGGATTAAATAAGATCATAGGTGACTACTGTTGGACACTGCCTGGAAGAGATTAAGCACTATTATTAACATTATTATTCTAGTTTCACGGTCTCTAAATCTCAAAGGACTTCATAACTGCTTCGTTTTCTCATTTTTATTCATGTCTCTAACCAATTCCTAGGGAGTTTCTCATTTACCTAGTACCTTCTACCTCCCTAATAAAGGGTGGTAGTGGCATAAATGGATGGAAACACACACTTGTTTATTAGGTTCAAGTTATGTGATTCAAGATCAGTAGTCATAAGACCAATTATATGGGCCAACTCTATGCAATCATGGTAGACACAACTAAAATCTTTCTGTTGATCTGATTTTATCCATTGGAAACGATCGTCCTGAGATCATAGAATTGTCTAATGGGTAATTCAGAAAGACTGACTTTTGGCATGTCTTATTTCATCATGTTTGCATAAATCTGGTTATGGTGTCCTTACTGGAGTAATGAGTTAAACAGTCAATACTATTAGGGTAACATTGGAAGGAAAGAATTTGAATAGAATTTTTCAAAGCATTCTATCTGGATGTGAGTTCCGGAAAGAGTCTTCAGATATCTTCACTAAATGCTAGGGTGTGATGGGGATGGATTTGTTATCCTGCAAATAGTTTTTTTTTAGTTTTTAAAAATCATAATAACAAAACACACACAATGCATTTTAGGTGATAGCAATCATTAGTGCAGTTTAGAGAAAAGGTCACAAAGGATTATTTAGTAGGCAAAAATTAACCTCTATTGTTAATCTCAAAAAGGATGTAGTCAAAACACTTCCACTGGAAATTATTCATTCCTTTCAGTACTGTTTTCTTCCCCCATCCATCTAGTCAGTCAAATTACAAACACATAAGTCATCCTTGACTCCATGCCTTACTCCATCCAATTGTTCATTAAGACCTAATGATTCATCCTTCTTAACACCACTTAAAGATATCCCCATTTCCACTCTTTATCTCACTGCTTAAGTTTAGGTCCTCACCTTCTCTTTCTCTTGAACTTCCTAAATAGTCTCCCTGCCAGAGAACACTGTCTAAAATGAAAACGTTAGAACTTAGAAAACTTCAAAATCTCCTACTGCATTCAGGACAAAGTCTAAACTCTTCAGTATAACATTTAACTTCCTCCAAGATGAGGCCTGTCTATTTTCCTAATCTCGTCCTCAACTCTCTCCTCCCTCACATCAATACTCCAGCTACACTGAACTGCTTTCATTCCCCAGACTCAAGTACTCTCTCCTCTATACATCTTCCAAACTTTTTCAAGTGGAGAAAAATCACTCCCATGTGTGTCCCACCACTGCACCTAATTTATATACTGTTACCTTCTATGCAATTGTTTCTTTTTTATTGTCTTCCCTCTAGATTCCAAGCTATCTGAGGACACAGACCATGTGCTGTAATCTCTGACTTTATCCTCAGTACCAAGCATAATACAAATAGGAGACACTTAATAGATAGTTGAAGAATTAATGAATAAACAAATAAACAAGCACATGTTGTCTATACACAAGTTAGGTCCCAACATAGCAAAGTATTTTTCTTTACTTTCTAGTAAAATACCTTTGGGAAAATCTAGTCTGCCTCAGTTATTCCAAAGAAAAGACCAAAATGATTTTGGTCATGGCAGTACTTGGATCAAGGTCTTAGAGGAACAGTGTACCTCCAAGTACAGGACAAGGTAGTGGCTGCAAGAATAAACATGACAAAATTTCAAGGGGGAGATGAAGCTTGTGCTGTGAGAGCCAGCTCTGCTTAAATAGCTATGCCCAGCTCCATGGAGCATTTCCTCTTAGAGTTCTTTGCTAAAACCTTCAGGATTTGATATCTTGGTCTCATAATGAAGGCTGTTCCCTCTAATGATAGCAAAGCATCAATCAGTCTGACACAGTGTGAATGAAACCAACAGGATCCAGGGCACAGGTGGAGGGGTTGACCTCACATGGGGGCACAGAAAATGCAACCATTTCAATAGGGAGGGAGGCAGAACCTATGGGTACAGGCGCAGAGAGGTTGGAGGTTTGGTGGAGAAGGATAAGGAGGTTCTTTTCTGACTCTTCTTATTTCCTCAGTGAAATATCAAGCAAAGTAATCAGCTAAGAGGGAGGAAGAGTAGGCTTGTTGGAGATGTGAAGAGAGAGGAAAAGGTGTGAACTGAAGCTCCCCAGAAAGTGGGAGAGGGTCTTGCTAGTAAGTGCAGGATGATCGATGCCATTTGTGGTTAGTGCTCATTTATTTCAAATGCACCAGTCTGCCTAGCTGTGTATTTTTTCCAGCCCTATTCAGCTGTTCAAGTGCAAATAAAAAAAGGGTGAAGAACTGGGTTTAACCAGGTGAATATAATGAGCATCTAAAGGGGCAAGGGAGTTGAAAGTATATCTGAGGGAGTAATTAGGATGATGAACCTAAGAAGTAAGTTGGGTAAAAAGGGACGATGGGCTGTGGAGGAGATAAAAGGTGGTGAAAAGAAGAGAGGGAGAGTGGGAGAAGGTTCCATGGGGAGTGGAAGAGGGTAACTAGAGGAACTGAAGTGGAGAAGTAAGAGTAGTGATCAGAGAGTTTTGAGGGAGGTTCAGTTCTTGCAAATTATATGGTCTAGGGTGTAACTGTGGGAGTAAATGACTGAGGTGAGGTGGGGTGGAGGTCAAGAGCATTGGAAATGAGATTAAGGAACTGAAAGACCAAGTACAGGATGGATTATCTCTGTGGATATTGTCAGAATCAAAAATTCTGACAAGTTGTGGGTGGGGAAAAACACAGTGAGCAAGAGGATAAAATTTTTATTGAAAATAGACAGAGACCTAGAGCTTAGGAGATAGGTGGGTGATGTGCATAGAATCTAATGGCAGGTGTTTTCAGGGAATTTTTTAAGGGGGGTGGTTAACAATGTTTGGAAGAATCAATGAGAATCAAGGACACGCACCTCACCTCCAGTACTATGGTATAAGCGTTGTGAGAAAAAAAAAACTCTTTCACTTGAAAGGGCTGTCAGAGAAGTGGTGTCTTTGAAGGAGATTTGGATTTCAGTTAGGACAAGCTAATGATAGTCATGAGAAAAGAGGCTGTGTGTAGAGGAGACTTTGCTGAGGCTTGATTGTAAGAACACAGACCAGAAGGAGTGTTTGGGGATCTGATTAGGAAGAGATGGGAGATGGAGTCCAAGCAGGGAATGTAGGGAACAGTGTGAGGAGAGAGGTGGGATAACATGAGGGCAAGTCCTAAAGACTCTGAAGTGATGGCAGACACTCAGTTCTGACCACAGAGCCTTCTTGTGTTTAGTCCTCGGGCAGTTTGCAGCGGTGAGGTAAACAGGAGTATTGAGCATAGAGCTTGGGAGCCAGGGAAGGGTCTCAACAGAAGCGTGCAGACCTCTGTGGGCCTCCCTTTAACGCTACCACTGGACAACTGTAGAGGTTTAAAATAAACTCCGTGGGCTTGCTTTCAATCAAGTAAATGCTAACCAATAATTGGTTTTATTCATTTATCAATTATTTATGGATGCCTACAATGTATGGTGCTCTGTTCTAGACTCTGGGTGAAAAAACACGGCCTCTGCTCTCCTGGACTTTACAGTGTGGTGGAAGACAGACATTTAAGGTAAATAAACCAAAAAAATCACAATAGCTAACTATGCCAATTACTATAAAGCCAAAGAACAGGGTGCAACAAAATCATGTAACACACTACTTTATGGCATTTGATTTTCCTGTATTCTTTTGATTCTACCATGTTGCCTAGCCCCAAAAGGAGAGCAAGGAAATAAAACTGGAAATAGATGTTAAGGTTTGATTATTTTCTGAATTAACTAATGAGACTGTTTGAGGTGACACTGTGAAGTAATGAGGCTGATCTCCAAAAGCAACCCAAGAAACTACCTCATTATCACAAAATCATAATCTCTCTCTCTATGTCATTTTCTTGCTCACATGTAGTCCTTCCCTTGAATTAACTTTAAGCTGTAATTTACCATGCACTGTCATTTAAATATGAGAAATGTTGTGTGGAAGCCACTTTGGAAGAGAGATACCAGGTATGAATAAATGGGAAAGACCCAAGCTCCATTTCATTTTTCTGGGTGGAGGTGATGAAAAGTTGCCCAAAATAGAATGCAGAAGTGCCTTCTACTGGAATGTGCCCTGGGCCCATTTAGTCACAGCAAAAGATGTAAATCCAAGTATTTAGAACCACATGCTCAACTTCAGTTCTCTATCTCCCTTGTATGCTGCATTGGGTCCCAATGACTCACTGGCAGAACATGATTGAAAGAACGCTGGACTCATAAAAGAAGAATGCAAATCCCTGGGAAGAGCGTGACTGATGACAGAGTACTTGCCAATGAGAAAATACCAGATTTTTATGCAGTTTGGGGTTTTTTAGGCAATGGAGGAGTGGAAGAAGTATTGCATACCAAACTCTGTATTAGGAGTGTGATGCTGCTTCCAGCAAGCAAACTAGCTTTCCCAGGAGATAGGAGCCTTTCTAATAGGAGCCTTTCATTAAGGCCAGTAATGCAAGAGTAAGGTTTGATAAGCTTTAAAAATTTCCCAACCTACCTACCAACTGAGAAATAGAACATCTTTCAGTCTCAAGGGCCAGAAATTAAACGCATCAATGATATCCCTTTCCCAGCTTAGCTTGGGGACTTTACTGTCGGTATTCCCTGGGAGTCATCCAGCCTGGAAGAAATTTTTTTAAAAAGCAATTAACACCACCTCACAGCAAGATCAGAGACCTCTAATATAACCATTTGAGGAAAAAGCTAAGAAGCCACCCAAAAGGTGGAGGGGCAAGGCAGATTCTGTTCATCCAGAATTCTGTAAACCTCTCCTTAAATGAAACTTCTCCTTAAATGAATCCATCCATTCATCTATCCATCAATTTAGTTATTTATTTAGCAATCATTGACTGAGGCAGTTACCAGATGGGATTCACAGATCAATAAGACATAGTTCCTGTCCTCAAGGAACTAATTTATAATGTAAGAACAAGTCATCAGACAACTACAGGGGCAATTTTCATGGTATGTGGTAGCTGTTATGATAAAATTAGCACAGGTACTATGGAGGCACATGATGGGGTGGGCAACCCCACCCAGTGTGGGGAGTCAGGGAAAGTGTCTTTAAGAAGGTGATATCCATGATGAAATGTGAAAGAAGTAGGAAATAGGCAAAGGAGGAGAGAGAAGAAAGAATATTGATAAAAAACAAGGATGTGCTTTTCATTTCTGGGTAAAATCTACAGGTGCTGGACTTTTAACTCGGCTCAGGTCCCAGTGGGCTCTGCAGGAGCAAGGGGCTTCTTGAGGCTCTAACATCCATTCAGACCCAAAGCAGTGAAGTTAATCTACAGGAAGGTAAGGTGATATAAAGGTTTTTCATAAGATAATCCGAAATAAAAGTTAGAGTCATATGGTACAATTCTACCCTTGAAAAGTGGTGTTTAGGCCAGGTGCTAAAATATGACCAGAGTTAGGTAGGTAAGAGAATGGACATGAAAATTTCAAGTAGACCAAATGCCACATGCCAAAGTAGCAAGTGTGTTGTAGTCCGGAGCACAGGGCAAGAGCTTGGCAAGATGAGGCAAGGAGTTAGGTGGGGGGAGACTAAGTAAGGCCTAGTAAGCTGGTTCAAATTTGTGAAACATTACTTTGAGTATCCCCAAAGGTGGCAAATCTTTGGTCTATGAAGATGATTATTGAAAGGAACTAAAAGTTATTTGGAACCCAAACTAATCAACAAAGCAGGAGAATAGTCTAGAAGCGCCTTTTAAAATCCAAAACAAAGTGTTTTTTGGTTTTTTTGCTGACAAAGTTTTGCCGTGAGCTAACATCAGTTGCCAATCTTCCTCTTTTTGTTTGAGGAAGATTCTCCCTGAGTTAACATCCGTGCCAATCTTCCTCTATTTTGTATGTGGGTTGCCACCACAGCATGGCTGCTGTTGGGTGGTGTAGTCCAAGCCCAGGAACCCAACCCTGACTGCCAAAGCGGAGCATGCTTAACTTAACCACTAGGCCATGGGGCTGGCCCAAAACAAGGTTTAAGTTATGAAACAATAAGATAAACATTCTTTTATTATAAGCTATCTCTGAAGGCCATCCAAAACAGAAAAGGCTCCTAATATGCTCTCAGAAACAGTATCTTCTTAGAACAAGTACATGGCCTCCAAAGGCAACTTCTTTGAAGTAATAGTACTCAATTAGATGCATGTTACTTTGGGGGATTTCAGGTTCAACTTTGTGAAGTTTGATCACGTGAGATTATCCCCTGACAGTAGATTAGATATTTGTAAAGATGGTAATTAACATTGAAAAGCACACTCCAGATTTTGAAGCTATGAAATGACTAAGCCTTTGTAAAGGATATAACTGGGCCCCTCCCATCATCCAACTCTCATCTTTCTTAGATTCTTTGTTCTTTCTTTGATTCCCCCTGGGTTTCTTACACAGGCTGAGTAGGAGCAATACTGATTTTGCATCGTTAACAGCCACAAAATCTCTTAAGGGAAGTTCCCTCTTAATTTTACCCAGGAAGTTTGACAAGTAGCAAACTACAGCATAGGAGAGTATGGGACACGCCATCTGAGGCTTCCCAGAAGATCTTTATTACACAGTAGGGTAGGACAGGGAAGGCATTTACAAAGTCATTCTGAGCAAGGAAGTGTTAATTCAAAATGAACTATGAGTTGGTTATTTAACTGGGACATGGGTCAAGGTGTGGGGCTTAAAGGTCCTGGTTGAATGTTCCAGGCCCTTTTCCTGTATTTTAGAGAATCATGTTTTGTTTTGTACTGTTTTATTTTAAAAAGGAAACAGAGTGGAAACATGACATCTGATCAACAAACATTTGAAGAGTTAATCTACTAGAGACTTAACACGTTTGCTGTCTATTGTTCTACAACTTAGAACTAAAACCAATGACAGCAAATGTGTTAAGTATGCTTAAATGCCTTCAGTGTTGGGAAGAGCTGTGGATTGGCAGTGGAGGGGCGCCCATTACCTACCGAAGCAAACAATCTCTTTTTTAAGCAATATCAGTTATTAGAAAATTCTTCCATGTACTAAATTGAAATGTCTAGGAGACTTCAAATATCATCTACATCAGTGATTCCCAACCAGAATTATACTCCAGGCTGGTAAAATAATAGATTACTGTTAGTGACCCTAAGCACATAGGAGAAGAAAGGTTTTGTGGGAGAGAACAAGGGAAGATAAAAATGAACCCAGAGGTCAGAAAATAGGCTTCTTCTTCTACTAATGTTTTACAATTTCAGATCAGTTTATTAACTGACATTGTGCAGCTGTGATAGAAAAAGCACGGACTTGGACTGAATGTACTTGGATTGTCTGGGAAGCAGTTTCCTGACCTGGACGATGTTGGGCTCTGAAATACACCGTGCGATGTCTCTTCCTCAAGGTCTTGGCAAACAGGATACACTTGGGGAAGAGTTTAGGAAGGGCCACCACAAAACAGGGGAATGTCTGGAGAAACAAAACAAAACTCTGGAAGTCCTTTCAATTCCTATGATTCTATTTTTAGACCTAGCTAATGTAAGAACAGCAATATTTAAAGTGAAACCTGATCCTCACTTCCTTGATGAAGCTGCAGAAACAGATGTTGCCCATCTGGGGAATAAACAAAATGTCTAGGAGAAGAGCCAAGTCTGCACTCAGAGTTCTTCCGCTCTACTTCTTCATACCTCAGTCTTCACTTTACAGTAATAAACCACTTCTTGTCATTGCTCTGACTGATAACCCCAGCATGTCACGATGGAAGGCCTTTCCTATAATGAAGTCACTCTCATGGGGAAGGGGTGGGTGAGCTACTTGCTTAGGAAGATTTGCTCCTTAGAAACCAAACTTCAGTGAGAAGGAAAATTGTTTCTCTAAAATGGGCAGTAAGAGCTGAGCTCCGCTATCCAAATAAATTCACCTCCTTCCGCCGAACTCCTCACTAACCCATGTGTTTTTCCTGCTTAGTTATCCTTTCTGCTCTGCATCTGAAGAAGTGTTGGGAGAAAAATACTTTTCTTGTATGTTCCTGGTTGGATATGATAGGATCCAAAAAACCCAAGTTGGCTCTCTTCTGTAACTTCTTTCATCTTCAATGATGAATTCCTCATAGGAAAATAAGTCAGTTAATTAAATGCCCAAAGGTTCAAATGATCTCACAAACCATTTTTCATTAAAAATTCAGAGGACTCCACTAGGAACTTCCAAATGGGCTGTGCATAAGTGTTAGGATGATCATATATTGATTTTCATAAAAGTAGCACAGATTTGCAAGAAATTCTTTAATGAGTTGAAAAAAAATCAATAAGTAGAGTGCTATGTTCTAAAGCTATATCTTTGTCTCAATGGGTGACCTATAGAAACAATGCTTTTATGGGATCAAGATAATGTCTGTACAAGTAACCCACTGAAACATCACCTCTGAAAATGTTTTGGTGCTCCCGGGAAGGAAGTAGCATGAGTAGGTGTTTGCATGAAATTCCTCCTTCCTCTGATGGTTCACAGTATTTCTTTTTCTTTGATAGCTTCCACCTATGAGGTGGAAATTCTTCTCTGTTTCTTCATTAGGCCCTAAGAAGTGTGGCTGGGAGGGCAACAGGATAGTTTTTTTTTTTAATTGATGTCTTAGTTTATAACACTGTGGGGTTTTAGTTGTACATTTTTGTTTGTCCGTCACCTTGTGGATGTAACCCTTCACCCCTTGTGCCCCCCCACCCCCCTTCCCCTTGGTAACCACCAATCAGTTTTTAAGTGATGAAAGGCTTTATTTGCTAGAACTATGGCCGGAACCAGCCCTCTTAAGCAGTTTCACCTCTTTGGAGACAGGCTTCTCAAAAGGGGCAATGAAGGGGCTGGCCTGGTGGTGTAGTGGTTAAGTTCACATGCTCCACTTCAGCAGCCCTGGGTTCGGGGCTCCTGATCCCGAGAGTGGACCTCTCATCAAGCCACTCATCACACCACTCATCAAGCCATGCTGTGGCAGCGTCCCACATACAAAATAGAGGAAGATTGGCACAGATGCTAGCTCAGGGACAATCTTCCTCACCAAAAAAAAAAAGGCAGGGGGGACAATGAGGAGGCTGCTGGGTCAGACTGGCAAAGAGCAATCAAGTGGAAAACAGTACTGCTTTGGAGATACCAGAGAGAAGGGGATTTGGAGAGAAGGACTGATTTTTAATAATCACCATGAGTGAAATTTGAGGGATAGAAAGAGACAATCACAGAAGATTTTAGGGAGTTTGCTGTATGACGTCCTGCACAGAAGCTCTGCTGTTTCCTTCTAGACCACAGCAAAGCTCTCTGAGATTTTCAAGGTTTTAGGAAACAGATGATGATTTTTTGTAAGAGATACCTATAGTGACTTGGTTTAAGGCCAGAGCCAGCTGGTCTATTTTGATACTTATTAAGTGATCATTCAAACCAAGTTTATGTTTGACATAAGCTCAAGGAGAGCAGCAAACACACACTTGAAATGCCTGTGCACAACTGCTGAGCCTTAGTTATAGGAGAGTCAAATCGGAGCCAAGTGTCCAATAGAATTCTCTCAATCTTCCCCTTTTTGCTGAGGAAGACTGGCCCTGGGCTAACATCCATGCCCATCTTCCTCCACTTTATGTGGGACGCCACCACGGCATGGTTGACAGGCAGTGCGTCGGCAGGCACCCAGGATCCAAACTCACGAACCCCGGGTTGCCAAGCGCGAGCTAAACCGCTGCGCCACTGGGCAGCCCCTGAAATGGTACATCTTTTACTGTGAATTTTAATTTTTAGTTTTATTGCTACTTTAAGAATATATATATGTATATATATATACACACACACACACATACACACACAGTCTTTTTCCTCATTTAGACAAAGGAAGTAAGGAGAAGAAGAGATATTAGACTCCTTGGCCAACATCCCAGACTTATTTTTTGAAAAACCCAAAACAGGATTAGTGACAACCACCTACCTAATCAACTTCCTGATGATTTAATGTAAAATATAATTGAAAGAGGACAAGATGGTTTGTACAAGAAATCTATGAATATAATCCACTATATTCATAGTCAAAAGAGAACAATAATTAAATCAACTTCATGGTAATAAAATTCCAAATAAAAATTGATGGATTTGTTCCTTGTATGAAAAAAGTTTTTCAGCTCAAATCAAGACCAACCATCATGGTGAGGCACTAAAAGTGTTCCCATTACAATCGGAAACTGGATAAAGACAACTATTATCAACATCATTACACAAGATCATTCTGGAATTACTAGCCCATGTGATTAGCCAAGAGAAAGAAAATAAAAACCAAAATAGAAGAGGTAAAATTATAGGTTTTGCAAATAATCGATAGATATGTATACCTGAAAAAGCTTAGGACTGATTAAAAAATTATTACTAACAACAAGAGAAATCAGTGTAGTGACTGGTTAAATAATTAATTCACAGCAATCAGTAGTTTTCTATTTACAAAAGTAAATGGCAAAAATATAATGGAAAAAAGATACCATCTATGATAAAAACAAAGGAGACAAATATCTAGAAACAAACAACAAAAAATACATTTAAAATATTAAACAAAGCTTAAAATTCTATACTGGAACATATAAGAAGTCCTGAATCAAGGGAAAAAATAATTGTTTTTTGGATAGAAGTATGTAATATTAAAATAATACCAATTCTCCCTAAATGAAGGTAGAAATTTGTAGCAATCCCAATAAACATACCAGGTGGATTTTCTTTAACATGGCAAACTGGTTCTAGAATTTATATGAAAATTAACAAAAAAAAGTGACCCACAAGAAAAATTCTGATCCACAAGAGTACTGAGGGATGAGTAGTATTCTTAGGGACTAAAATGGTCACTGCTGTATTCCCAACACACAGAAGAATGTCAGTTGCATAGTAGGCACTCAATAAATACAATGGATAAAGGCATAAAAGAATGAATCTAAACCAGAACAATGAAAACTATTTGGTGCTGGTAGAGATAGAAAGATCTATGGTATAGTAGAGAGAATCTAGAGACCTACCCAAATCCACATGGGAAATTAGCATAAGATAAAGATGGCACTTGAGTCAGGAGAGAAAGGTGGATCATACTATAAACAGTGTTGGGTTAATTAGCTAGCCATTTAGAGAAACAAAAAAAACAAATAAAGTTAGATTGCTACCTCCTCTCTTATATCAAAATAAATTCCAGATGCAGAAGAAAATAAAAAGTTAATTTTATCACGGGAGCAGGAATGTCTAATCCAGAAACCTAAGGAAAAAGACTAAAAATTTACATTAAGGGGCCGTCCCCAGTGGCACAGCGGTTTAGTTCGCGTTTTGGCAGCCCGGGGTTCGCAGGTTCCGATCCCAGGCGCCGGCCAACGCGCTGCTAATCAGCCATGACGTGGCGGCGTCCCATATAAAGTAGAGGAAGATGGGCACGGATGTTAGCCCAGGGCCAGTCTTCCTCTGCAAAAAAGGAGGATTGGCAACAGATGTTAGCTCAGGGCTGGTCTTTCTCACAAAAAAATTAAGAAATAAAAAGTTTACATTAAAATTAAGATTTTTAAAAATTCAGCAAAACTTGTTTAAGTAGAGTGGCATGACAAGCTTGGAAGATAAATTGGATTTGGATTAATTTGTGACAGAAACTGAATAGGGCAGTCAGGGAAGCAAGAAGAACAGCATAAACAATGCCAAGAAAATGAATAAATGATTGAGTACAAGACATAAGGGCAAGAGTGAGGAGAAACAAAGGGTGTGCCTCAGGGAACAAGAGGAAAGCATTAGTCATCAATTGCTTCATTTTTGTTTTAGTTGAGAGGCTCAGAACTACATCTGCTCCTCCATAGCATTACAGTATGGCAGTCCTTGTCTTTGGATGAAGCTAACTATGATGCAGGTACACGCCCAGACAAGAATTGATGTGTGGCCTCCAATAGGTAGATGATTTGGTTAGACTTCACACCAAAGTAATAAAAACAGCAATAGGTGTTGTACTTTGGGTGCATTCTCAGTGGCAACAGGCTTCTCCAAGAATAGCTCAGAGGCCAGCTGACAATAACCAGGGATGGCAAGTAGAAGCAGAGGGACTCAGCCCCAGCTGCCTGCAACCCTTCTCTGGGCTGAGTGGAATAGGCATGCCTCTTGGTGTTTTCCAGTGAAAGCTATAGCTGCACCCCAGCCAGTTAGTCAGCTGCATTAATCTTTGAACAGATGTAGGTGGAATATCCTGGAGCTATTCTACACCACAGGCAGCTTTGGAATAAACATTCTTTCTGGCATTGAATGAGAATTTAGTCATCCAGGAAAATATGAAAAAGAGTGAGGAAAATGTCTGTCCTTTGCCTTCTTAAATAAAGTTTTTTTCACCATAAGGATATGAGTAAAACAAGCACCAAGACTGATGAGAGGGAATTTCCATGGACGTTCAGGATGGGAGATGTCGCATCTGAGGTTTTGGCATAAACCATGCAACCTGATTTGTAACTCCAGCAAATGCACTCAGCTGTGGGTGTTTTGAATATCCCTCTAGGCTCCGGGGCAGAGGCCGTGGTTAATTATTTTCTGTAACCTCAAAGTGCCAGAGGAGCACATGCTCACTTTTATCTCACACTTATCCTTTTCTCATATATGTGGTGTTTGGACTATTCTGTATGAAGATAATCAAATCTGGACTCCCAAGTCTTGGCCCTTCCAACATCACTAGATCAAGTCAGAACAAATTCATTTTAATGAGGAACCACTCCTGGCCTGAATTAACAGTTTTGCTAATCCTCAGTGAATTACAGCTTTAAGACTTTTGTTGTCAGTGAAAATCCTTTTTTTTTTTTTTTTTTGGTACCACTGGTAATAAAACCCATTGAATTCACATTCAAATTGAGGTGATGAAGCAAGAGTAGCAGCCCCCCTTTCTATTTTCCATACCTCTCACCCCCCGGCCTGGCACCCCCACCATTTCCCAGCTCTACCTACATTTTCTAATCTGGATTTGAGATAAAAGCCCCAGTCCTGTAGCAATCAATTCCCACCAGAGGAAAGCCAGAACAGAAACTCCACAGGAAAATCCTACAGATCTGCTGAGCCATAACAGACACGTTTTTCTAAGTATCTAAAGGAAAGTGCTTATGGCAAATATAAAAAACCTCAATGATATAAGATGCTTTGTTAAATTCTCTGAGAGCATTTTTCTCTCTCAAGGATCAAAGCACAGCTGAAAAACTGAAGTCTTATTAAGGCAAGCACTTCACCCAGTTCCTTGTCCTTCCATCAAAAGCTGTGGCCAACTTCTTTCAGAGGTTTTCCACAGTCAAAGTCAAGGGAGCAAAATTGAAGGCAGGTTCTCAGCAAGCTTTCAGGCCCACATCTGAGAGCAGGATGTGTGGTGAATATACAAAGGAAGCAATAGTTTAAAAAGTGATGATTAGGCCTTGTAGGTAGAAAAAGAAATGACAGTTTCTGCATGTTGATAAGAAGTAAATGAATCTTAGCCCAGCAGGTACTAAGTCATCCCAAGGCAGAAGACAGTCAACATTTGCTCTTTTCCTGTGGGTAGGCACTGGTGATGTGGGGCTTGGAGAAGACAGGGACTTAAGAGCTAAGACAGAGGGAACTCAGCACACTTAGTGGTCATAGTGTTCACGTATCTCATTTGAGCCTTATAGCTGTGGGGAGAAGCTAGCTTGCTCACCAGAGCCTTGAGGATCCAAGAGTACACAACTATGTGTAAGTGATTTTTCCATTGCCATGGTATCTAGTTCATGTCAATGGAGATGCCATTCCACAGAATGCCCTGATGATCTACTCATTGCTGAATTTGCCATTCTCATCACTATCTACCTATCTATATGCCTTAACCTGGTTTATTTTGGTTTGGGTTTTTTTTTTTTTTTTGCTGAGGAAGATTAGCCCTGAGCTAACTTCTGTTGCCAATCCTCCTCTTTTTCTTATGTGAGCCACTGCCACAGCATGGCCACTACAGACAAGTGGTGTAGGTCTGCACCCGGGAACTGAACCCAGGCCACCAAAGTGGAGTGTGTCGAACCTAACCACCAGGCCACCGGGGTGGCCCTGCCTCAAACTGTTTTGACATTTGTTAAAAACAATCCCTTGTAAAAATGTCATGAAAACAGTCCTCTACATAGTTTTAGAATTTCCTTTCCTTCTAATGTATGGCTTAATTAATGTAAATTTATAAAATACAATTTTATTTGATGGTAATTAAGATACCTGAGCCAGGACAAATATTATCAAGGTTTCAGATTCCTTTGTTTGCATCTGTCCCATCCACTCCCAACACTTTTTCTAATTAGTTACCTTTCTAGAAAGCTACAGTCTAGCTGTACTCTGACACTTGACATTTTCCTCCAAGATTCCTCTAAGGTCTCTATTTTCTAGGCTTTGGGACTGGTTTGTATTGCTGGCCAAATGTCCTAATTACATCTGTGTGCTTTTCTCCTTGCAAAATATAACCTTCTAATGTGCTAATCCAATTAATCAGGCATATAGCCATTAACTACTCCTGAATTTCACAGCCTCTCTTTCTCAAGACCCAGTTAAACAGCTTTGCCTCAGAGGACAGTCAAATTGTTTGAGCTTCATAGGTATCTAATGAGGTGGATGGGGTGAGGCAAGAGGCACAGTCAGGCCCTTTAATTTAGTTCATTGTTTCTGATGATGGCTCTTTTTCTGATTTTTCTCTTTTATTTCACATTTCTCACTTTTGGTGATCACCTGCTAGGCATCCCAGCTTATATTTGAAGAGTTGTGTCTGAATCAATAATGTTCAGGAATGGAGAAGTAGGTTTGCATGTCTCTGTGAATAGATGGTAGTTGGATCCAAAATTATAGTATATACAGTTGAGCACAGAAATGGTCATATACCCTGTCAGAGATGAGGTTTTGGATTGAGCCTCTATTGCAGACACTGTTGGCACTCTTTTCTCGTGTTTCTCTGCCACTCATGAGCTTCGATGTGCTTTTTTTTCTAGTGCCCATATGTAAGACTCCCCTCAGATACTCCTCTAGCTACTAGAGCTGTTTTACCTGAGAGGTTAGAAAGCCAAAGATGTCCTGGGAAATTTACTCCCCACCCCCCCACCATTAGCCAATGACTGACCAGTACAGGAGCATGAAAGTCCAACTTTCTTACAAAACTCATACTCCAAAGTTTCCTTTGGGATCAGACTGAAGCTACTCTTTAGGGACTTTGCCTGAAATTGCTTGTCTCTCTCCCCTCTCTCTGTCCTATTTACCCTAATCCCTTACCGAGATCTGAGGAACCCAGCCCGGGACAGCATCTAACATGAGTAGATGTAAGGGTAACCAGAAATGGAGAAGTCAAGTGTAGACAGTCATGGAATAGTGGCCAATATTAAAAAGGATGTTGATGGTAGTTCACTGTATGCAAAGCTATACCGGGGATAAAAAGGTTAAGATGGGATTTAAGCTATACTGAATTTAGCAGTGAGTAAGTCACCAGAAACATTTGAAATGTGGTTTTCATGGATTAGAACAAATCCATAGTGGAATACAGAGAGATGTGGAGAAAATTAGCCATCAGAAATTCATAGTTTACAATTAGGAAAGCATAGATTAATTTCTGGGGGAAAGTATTCCATCTCCACAGTCGCTCTTATATTTTAGTCACAAATATGCATTGAATATCTGCAATATATACAAAGTATTCTGCTAGGCACTTGGAACTGTTTGCAAATCCGATAGAGCTTGGAGTTTAGTGGGGGAGACATTAAAAACTAGTCACATGTACAAAATAATGGGTAAGTCCTACTTGTGGTAAGTGCCTTGAACAATGTTTACAAAGATCTGTGAAAGGATATAACAGGAATCCAGACTCAGGCTGAGGGGTCATGGGTTGGCAGCCCTGAGGTATGAGTATATAATCTGAATCTTAAGTAGCATAAAAGTTAATTGGGCAATGGAGGTGAAAGATGGCATTCTACATCAAGGGAACAGCATATGCAAAGCCCCTGAGGTAGTAGGAAAATATTCTCCAATTTAGGTAGGTAACTAGTTTTTACCAAGCATCAGGAAAATCTTCCAAAGGGACTCATCTTTTGGTGTTCTTTAAGAATTCCAAATTCTTTGATTCAAAACTTCCCTAAAATACACAACAATAAAGAATTGATTTTTCCTCTTGGGTGATTGAGAATTAGGCTTCTGCAGTTTAGCCATTTAGGTAAATAACCATGAACACATATCATTTAATTTCAACTTGAACTATTTTTGCATTATTTGAAACTGTGATTCCATTCAAGGGAGCAGAAATCCACCTCAATTTTATGCACTTTCCTGAGAAAAGTGATCTCAAGAATGCTCTGAAATCCTAGGCTGGCCTTTCAGCTCTGAAACCCTGAGGACTGGAAGAACACCCCTTTTAGTGTGGGTCACAGTGAGGATGTGAGAAAAGAAAAACCTACTTCCAGTCCATAAAGATAGAATGATACATCATTGTCTCACTCATCGTCTGCTCAATGTCTCACTCATCGTCTGCTCAACATTTCAGAACGATAAGCATAAAAATATGCTTTAAGGTATCCCAAAGGATATACAGTCAGTTGTTCATTTAAAAAGACTAAAATTGGAGTGGCATTTAAGAAGAAAACCAAGACTGCCAATGGTGAATGAAGACATGTTATTGGACTGGGTAAAAACTTCTAAAGAGCAATAATGGAATTCCCATGGGTTTAAAGAGTTATGACTTGACTAGCCTAAAAGTTAATCGTGAATTTCCCTCCAGATTTTTCTCCCCCAAAAGACTCATTTGTTGTGACTAAATTTTTTACTCCTCATTTCAGTTTTAATAAATAAATTTTCCCTAACTGGAGATCAAAATATTCAAACTTAAAGGATTGGAGAAGGAAGATAAGGATCCTCAAGTCTTCTTATGAAAACCACAAAAGCGAACTTAAAGCACTTCATGCAGGGAAATAATATGTTCATTTAACAATGGACATGAGAGAACGCATTCCTTTCTAATTAAAGTGTCATGTACTTTGACCTATCCTTAACTCTCACTTAGAATATATGAAGAGACGTTCAGAAGCTTAATTAAAAGTCTTAAAGACTCACTAAAATAATTAAATTAGCCCGTAAAAGTACTACCTCCTAATATATTCTCTGGCTCAAGCTACTGTATTACATATGTTTGTATAAAAGATTACATTTACAAAACAGTAAGTCAAGTTTTCAATTTCATTCCAAATATTACTGTACCAACCAGCATTTTTGAGTTTGGGCTAACTTCATTTAGGTTCTGTGCCAGTGAACTTGTGTTAACTTCCAAAACTCAGATATTGTTATATGACCCTCAGAAGACATGAGTATGAAGTATCTTTAGACATTTTTGTCTTCAGTGAATCACATGAAATTTTCTTATATAATCTAGTCATTTTCTAAAATGGCCGCATCTTATTTGTTCTGAAATCCATAAACAACGACTAATTCTGCTCCATTATCTAATAATAACCAAGCTTACACAGTTAGAAAATGACCTGGCATTTGCACTGGTTCAGTCTGCTGAATAATTAGGAGAATCATACAAAATATTACATTGTGAAAAAGCTTTGTGTTACATACTGATATCGCCACATTTGTTTTCACAAAAATTCTACAGCTGCTCTATGTATCTCTTCATTGACACATCCGAAGACTTAATGACTAACTATGTCACTGGTAGATATAAATTAATAACAGTGTTAGTCACTGGATCTTAAAACTGGCTAATGTACATTCTGAAACCCATTTGAAACAATAGAGGTTTGTTTAATTTTACCACAGGGATAGTACTTTCAAGTCTTTTGTAAGGTCAATGCTGTACCACGTTTTCAACATGACATTTAATTTTAATAGAAGAGAAACTAAATGACCTGATTTTAAGCTCAACATACTGGTGGCAGTTTACGAAATGTCCAGGAATTACTTTTTTTCTCAGCTGAAGAATGTCAAACATATATTTTAGAGAAGACATCAGTAATCTACGTTATAATCCTACAGGACTAGTTCAAAATTTTAAAGCATTGTGAAAATACTTATTTCTGTTTTAAAAATCATTTTAAATCACTTTCACATTCACTAATTTGAGATATACATACCTTATAACACACACAAACACACATTAATGAATATAACCAAGTTGACATAGTTACAGGTCTAGATGTTAAATCGCATTCAGAATAAAACCCTCTTTTCACTATGTTCTGTGCCCCAACTTTATTCTGATCTAAGGTGATGCAACAGTGTAGAAGGCTGACTGTTACATGATTCAACAGAGAATTCAAGGTCAAAAACACTGAATTTTATTCTGATTCTGTAATTAATTCATGCATTGTTAAGCATTCAGGTTTTTTTTTTTTTTAACACCAGAAATAAACTTTTAGAAAAATTCGGCATCACTACAACTCTAGTGCTTTGCTTTATCTATGCAGGCTATGCACCAAAGTCGAAGAATCAGAATCACGACTGTCAACTCTCAATCATTGACACTAATAGTGAATGGATCTATATACAATTAGCGTCTACTTAAAATCCCAAGTCCTTTGATTTATTTATTACATCCTCTTCTCAAAAATGTGTTTCAATCAGAACTTCTAATAAGTAGCAAAACTGACTAAGTTACATCTTTTCTCTTCCTTTTTACACTTTATTTTCTAAGATTTTCATGATTAAGGATACAATTCTAAGTCTCCAAACCAGGAAGAGAAGAACAAAGATTTTAAAAGCTTTCCAACAGAAATAATTCAGAAGAGTTAGCTCTGGATCATCTAGTTTGTGGTGGGCATGCTTTTCTTGCTTTTATTTCCTTTTTTAAGTGACTAGGAAGATTCTGATGGAAGAGAGGACTGATAAATAGTCACAATAAGAATCAAAGATGATTTCAGAGTTTCATTTACTCATATTAAAGCATCCTTATTTTACACCTTGTAGACATTAAAGTGTCCTTAATGGATCTGCCACTAATTCCAGAGGCCTAAAATATATTCTGAAAGGTAATAATTCCAATAAAAGCAAGTGTCACCTACACATTAGTAACTCATTTACTAGTAGAAGTGAATAACTCTTCCCACTCAGTGAAAGTTCCTTCCAGCACATTGTAACTGGCATCATTTGTGTCAAGTTGGGAGTAGGAGTAAGAGAGCTCTAGAGTGAAGAGAGTCAGAACTCACAGGCCACCTACAAATCTGTGAAAAAGCCAGGGATGCCTTGATGAAGAGGGTCAGAAGGGGAAATAGAGAGCCACATCAAATAAAAAGATGCTCTGGAGTTAGAATTGAGAGGACTTGACCAACTGATTTAATGGGGTGAAAAAAGAGGAGGAGTCAGGGTGATTCCAGAATTTCCAACTCAGATAATGGAGGAAAGGAAGGGATTAGTAATAGAGAAAGAGAATGCAAGGAGAACAGAACTTTAGGTTTTGTTGGGGTAGTGAGAAGCGGAGAAGAGAGATAAATTCTAAATTAGACCTAAAGTATATCTGCAGGAGGAAGACAATGGGAAGAGATTTCTAGGAAGCAGTTAGAAATGTGGATCTGTAGCTCAAGAGAAGTCTGGGGTAAGGGTAAAGACACGTTTTAGGGCACATAGATGAGAGCTGAAGAGAGAATTGTTGGAAACACTCCCATAAAGAATGAAAGGCAAGAAGAGAACAGAAGTTGGGATTCTGATAAACAATAATTAAGGGACAGTTAAAGAAGAGGAGATCAAGGGAGTGGGTAAATGAGACAGGAAGAGAATAAGAAGAAACAGAAGCTATCTTGAAGTTGAAGGAGGAGACACTTTCAGGAAAGAAGAAGTGGTCAATATTGTTAAATACCATAGCCAGATTCAAAGAATGAGGACAGCAAAGAGGCCATTGGATTTGAGAAATAGGATTTTTTCACTGGTGACCTTTGAGAAGGTCAGATCAGAAGGGGCAGAAGTCAGATTTTAGTTTGTAATAATGGATGAAAGGTAAAGAAGTAGAGGTGGCAAGTAAGACTTATTTCAATAAATTGGGTAGGAAAGAAAATAAATGGTGGTGAAGGAAAGGAGAAAGTTGAGTAGTGCAGGGTTTTTCAGAAAGGGGAAATAAGAAACACGTCAATGGGTTGAATGTTTGGAATTCATGCAGAGAGAATAAAAGAAATGGGGATGCAAAGAATGAAGCTAATTGATAGGACAAAATCCTTGAAGATGCAGGAGGAAATGAGACCAAAAATATAGATAAAAGAATTAACCTAGCAATTCAGAAGAAATTTTTCTTCCACTTTGATAGAAGAAAAAAGTGGATGAAGATATATGTATGATACAAGAACATTTTTACTTGATATGTTTCTTTTCTCAATGAAATAGGAGCCTGGGTCATCTGCTGAGGCTTTGAGCAGAGTAGAGAAATTTAGTGTATTTTCTATGGGGAATAGAAACAGAAGGTTCTGAGAAGGAATGAAAAAACTGTTGAGCAAGGCTGACTGAGATTAGAGGTAATACATCTGTAATGAAATTAATCAACAATATCATGTACTTTTTCAGAAACAGAATGCCAGAATATTAAGTCACAAATTGGATGTTTTCATTTGGTAGAATAATGAGAGGAGAAAAATTGTGGGATATGGAGACAGTTGCTGGAAAGTGAAGGCAATAAGGGAGTTGGGAAAATAAATCTAATGAATCAGATAAGGGAGCTAGAATTCGAAGTTTCAATGGTGAGGTGTATTGGGCATGAGGGAGAGAGAAATATGGAAGGATAAGAGGTTGTGGCCAAAGTGGAAATTTCAGGGCTCAAATTTCAAAGGTCATACTCTTCCAGGTACTGACAAAGCCCATGGCATATCCATATAAGTAAGTGTGTTGCTGAAGCAGAAAGGAAAGGTAAAGTAACCATGAGGGCATTAGATAAACTATCAGGATAAAGAATAGAATGGGATGTTGAGTACCGACTGTGGACCAGTTATTAGATTCTACATCAGTCCTGGGGCATAACCTTCAGTTGGAAAAATGACAACAAAGAGGATGAGTAAAGGGGGGAAATTCAGTTGCAACTAATAATGTATTATTTAAATCACATAGGGTATGGAACTGCTGCTGCATGAATTTGATGGGGAAAGAGTGGTAGAGTTAGATGGCATGACTTTCAGTAGAATAGAAACTGTTGAGCTAAGGGTGTATTCAGGAAGAATTTGTGGGTTGCAAAGAAAGCAGACCAGCCTCCCAGGCTCAAGAGATAGAATCAGTGCTTCTACCTGAGGGGGTTTCAAAGGAAGTGGTATCACTGATAAAAGAGATGATGAAAGAATCCAGATAAAAGGTGGAAAAGGGGGAAATTTAAGGGTAGGTATTATTGAAGAGATAAAACTATAGACTTACTGAAAGCTTGGTGCTTGCCCATAATATTAAAGCATAATACCAAAATAGCCTTCTTACATAATTTAAGCAGAGGACTAAAAGACAAAAATCATGTTGTCTGCTTTTTTTTTTATCATGATATCTTCAAAAGCTAGAGCATTACAGGTACTCTAAAAGTATTTCATAAATGAATGAATAAACAAATGATTGAAATAGTCTGTCCATCTACAAAGGACATGAGATTTTGGGTCATTTGACCACTACTGGTTTGTATTGAGCAAACTGCACCCTCTGATTCTGTCACCCTTGGCTCAAATTTTATTCATAAAAGCCTGAGTTTGAGGATGCAGCCTATGACTATAGATGTAAATATGCTAATTAGTTATTATTATTAGTTTGGGCCTTTTCTTGAGCCAACCTAGCTTTATAAAAATTGATCCAAATGTTTACTTCCAGAAGTCCATGGTTTTTAAAAGATGTTCTAGAAGAAGTGTATTCATTGAGGTACTTTAGGAACCATCACAAGAGCCAAGATAAGACTAAGGAGATGTAATTCCACGCTGCAGGCCCTACTGTTTAGTTTCAACTACAGCGCAGTTGCTTTTATCTATTTTATATTTGGAATTTCCACATTAAAATAAACTTTTTCTTTTTTTGAAGGTGGTGTTGTGTAAGAATATCATTTCTCTGGAAAGAGTATAGATTTTTAATATCTAACTATTAGTCCAGGGCTCACGAAGGGAGTAGTTACTATAAACTCCCTGATTTGGAGAACTCTAGGAATAACAGTAAAGTAGAGGTAGATCTGTCCTCACAGAGCATGCAGCCCAGGTTCAAATCAGATCAATGCCTGATATTGGATTTCAGTGGAGCCAGGTTGCAAATTCTCTAGGGGCTTGATAGAAATAAACCTCTGTGGAGAATGATGACATTATCCTAGGCCTCAAATACTGTTTACAAGAAATTTGTCAAATACAAAGTTCAGCAGATAATAAGAATTAATCATACACACGGGGAGACAAGGTAATGTAGGTGAGAACCAGCAGAAACAGCAGATACAGAAACAGACCTACAAGGGCTCCAGAGACCATAGTTATCAGACACAACTTGAGAATACTTCTGCTTATTATTTTCAGGGAGATAAAAGATAATATTGAGAATTTCAGCAGAGACTGGGAATTATTTTTTTTTAAGTAGCAAATTTGAGGAAGAGTTATATAAATCCTAGGACATTGAGGACAACTAGAAAACTGGACTCCTCCTCTTCCCTCCAAAAGTAAATCTTCTTGATGGTATTAAGGCTCTAACAAGGCAGTGAAGAATTATGGGGCTAATAGATGCATGTATGGACACCTGATTTACAACAAGTTGGGGAAAATACATTGTTTTCAATAAATGGTGTCAAAGCAATTAAGTATCTATACGAAAAATGTGAAATTTGATCCCTACCTCACACTATACAGAAAAAAAAATCAATTCCATATATATTCACAACTTTGGGGTAAAGAAAGAATTAACAAAGTTAGTAAAAGCACTGACCATAAAGAAAAAAATACTAGTAGAAAACAACATGTAGAGAAGGAAAAGTTGAAGATAAAGTAAAAGGAAAGTTGGTGGTCTAAGTTCCCCAAAGAGACAGGCATGTAAGAATAGGATGGAGAACATGGGTGGAAAGCCTTTCTACACAAAGAGGAGCAGGTATTTCACCAGAATCCAAAGGAAGAAGGCAAAGATACGTGTAGATGCAGGTAAGCTTGCAGATGGGGTTGCATGAAGATGAGGAGTTCTTACCTACAGATTTCTACTTTTTTGGCATCGTAGAAGGTAAGAGAGATAACTTGTTGAGACCGTGGTAGAATGTGTTCAGGTAAGAGGCTTGAGGAGAGTGGATAAGCTCTTAAGTAGTCACTGTTAGAAATGGGAACTGGACATGATGAGATATTTGGCTTTTAGCAGCAAGGAGGGCCCGATTAAAGTTGAAGACCATGTTTTTATCATGACACTAATTTAGCTCAGCAGCCTGGACATAAAAATAGAGAAAACAGGCTGATATATATTATAAATAGTTTGGGTCTTATCAAGCTGGTCAACAGCTGAGAGTGTTGATCAAATTAGCAAGAGAGTATTAAAAGTGATGAATTATGTAGTCAAGGCTGTATAACAAAGGAAGAAGAAAGGAACTGGCTGAGTCCATGGGGACTAGGCGGCATCAAGAGACTGGTAGTCTCGATGAAGTATGAGAATAAGGTATAGTAAAAGTGATAGAACTGGAGGATGAGAGTCCGCCATCAGAGACTAGAATGTTTGAATTTAAGGTTTCAAGGGAGAGCATGGATGAGTGATGTCAAAGTCCAGTGTATGATCATTGAAGTATGTGGCTTATGTAGAATATAGATGAAGGTCACTGGAGTGGAGGGGATCAAGAACTTGAGAGGCCAAAGTGTTAAATGGTCCTCCCACACACACATGGAATTCACCAAAGATGACAGCAAGATGGGTGAATAGAGGACTACAAGGCAGACATACCAGGAAGCCAATAGGTAAAAGCAGCAAATAATTCTATGCTAAACTGAATTATATAAAAATACTTTTTGTAAAATTTATATCTCTATCCATGACTCTACCTATGTCTCTATCTATCTATCATCTATCTATAGCTATCATCCTGTCTATCTATAATACTACAGACCCCTAAGTATTTATATGTGTATAATCATTGGCCATGCAGATAATGATTTGAAATGAAGTAATTGGCTTGAGAGTGTCATTACTGCTGAGTTGGTGCTATTGTAATTTTTCATACATCTTGAAAAATGACCTGATTGGTTCTCATGCTTCAACTTACT
Source organism: Tapirus indicus (assembly GCA_031878705.1). Lineage (NCBI taxonomy): Eukaryota > Metazoa > Chordata > Mammalia > Perissodactyla > Tapiridae > Tapirus > Tapirus indicus. The sequence goes on from CM062922.1 coordinate 86,082,991, forward strand.
AAGATTTTTATATATACTTTTAGCTGAGTCACGTGTTGGTTTTTTCCCTCTCCTGCCACTTAAGATAAAAATTCTTTTGGTCACATTAGTGATCCTGATTCTAATCATAAACATGTTGCTACAGTTATTTCTACTCTTTATCACCTCTGTGGATACAATGGAAAAATGTTCTACCTCCACATGCACTTGAACCCTGGGGTAAGGAAAAGTAGTGTTCTGTCCAAGAAGCCTGGCTGAGGTGGAAGGTTGTGTGTGAACATCCAACAGTCAGATCTTTCTGGCCTAAAATTCCACTATGATCAACTCAGGCTTTTGGAATCAGCTCTAATTAGGCTCTCTCTAGGTTTCTCTGAAAAGGCAAAAACCCACATCAAAAGGATAAACCAATACATTCCTGTCATGTTAGTGTAAATTCATTCATCAAACCGCTCTCTCACGTGATCTCTACAGGATAGGAAGACCAAGCCAACATGGGAACCTCAGGAATTTTCAGGGAGAAAAGCACTGGCTGAGATGGAGAGTAGAGTATAGAAAGGTGAGAGATGGCAGCGATGATGCCTTTGTCTTTTCAACTATATTCAAAAGCTTTTCAAGAAAAGGGATCATGTATTCTCATATGACTGCCCTCTTAAAAATAAAGCATGCATTTACACATGCACAGATAGAGATTTAAGAGATTTTACTGCATATAAATCCTAAGGTCACACAACACTTGATAAAAGACCTATCTCATTAAACCAAGGACTTCAGAAATCATTTCTTTATGTACTACTTTGTTTCATAATTTGGAGGGGCTCTATGCATAACTATAGATGTGCTAAAATTCACGTGGTGCTTAGGATTTTCCCTTGGGGCTTTGCTATTCCACAGTCACATTTGTCATGTCCCGGGGACCAAAGGAACTCACCCCTGCCAAGCCCAGATCCAAAGGGTGGAAAAATACACTCTGCTCCTTGATGGGAGGAGCTGCAAAGTCACACTGAAAAAAGGAGTGCATAAAGGGATGATAAGAATGTTTTACCATTTTTGCAAATTCATACATTTTGTAGACATAAATAAAGGTGTGGAAGGATACATAGTAAAGTGATAATATTGTCCACTTCAGGGGAGGATCAGCAAGAGAGACAACGTTTTATTCGCTTGTATTTGTTTGACTACTACATCAAACATTCATTACCTTCATAAGTTTTTTTTAAGTAGAAAAATTTAGTAAATATAAAAGCTATGATGATTACATTCCTATCACCAAAAGTTTTATTTTATGGAAACCTTAATTCATCAGCCTTCAAAAGAATAGAAATAGAAAGAAAATACCCAAATTGAGCAATTTTGTTCATATCATAGCATTATTGAAGAAGGAGACCAGATCAAGAAATGACTTCACTGAATGATCCACAAATTGTTTTGCAGTTTCACAGCTCACAGATTGTTTTTCACCGGATACATCTAGGCTTCTAAAGCTGAGTTTCACTTTCAAATGTCAAAGCCACCCTTCAGGAAATACACATGCTCAGCCCGTTACCTTTGCTTATAAAAAAATCTACTGCCTTTTCAGTTAGCACTGAAGATGAAAGGACATTCTCTGATCTTTTCGCCAAGAACCAGTCATATAAAACCTCCTGTGGGCTCTAATTTAGTAATATGAAATGTACAGTACTAGTCACAAGTTATGTCTGACTCAGAATTTGCAAAGAATTTGACCAGGTGTCCTCTCTTAGTTTTTGTGTTATCGGGCCTGGGGGAACTAATATCATAATGATCTACAAAAACGTCTCAGGTCTCCGTCTCTCTCTGTCTTTTTTTTTTAAGGTATCTTTACACCTCTGTCTCCACCGAGGGAATTGGGAATACAAATCATATGATAGTGTTTATGACACACCCAGGTCTGTTCTGCAGCTTGTGTAGACCCTATTTTGTTCCTGAGAGTGCTTTATTATTATTCAGCTTACTACTCTCATTCAGGGAACAACCCACAGACTACAGCACCAAAATCTTTTTTACTAAAGCATGTAAGAGGGTGGCCTTTAGCATTGTCCGTTCAGGCCTGATAGAACCACTGCAGGAAACCATGCTGAAAAGCTTCCCTCTGAGGAACACCTTTCCACCACATAGACGCCCATATTTCAGGCCCTCTCTGCCCAACAGCCAAATCACATACTACGTACGATACTGTATGTGCTCCCCTAAAACAGAGCGACATCCAAAGGCAAGGTAGACCAGATCAGAGAGTGAAGACTCCTATCCACCAGTCAATCACCACCCTCAAGGTCTTTATTTTTAGATTTCACTAAGTCACTTGGGAAATCACACACATGAAAGTCACTTGATCTTGTATCAACATCTGGTAAAATAAGCAACTGTCCTGTATAGCTTTTACGACGAAAATTTCTCCATCTAAGTGAATCACTAAAATAAATTGGTTAAAATCACAAACTGGCTGAAAATAAAAATCTTTCCAGTCATTACTCTAAAAAAATGTAATTTCTGTGTATCATGAGGCCATTTTACAATTTTTTTATGCTGCAATTCACTTTAAGTTTTCTTCAGAAAGTACGTGGTTTGGACATCATTTTCCTTGCACTTGTTTGCAAATGTTAATTGATATTTTAGTATTTTTATTTATTTTTCAAATCTTATAAAATTATTTTAAACTCATTGGTTAATATTTTCAGGAATTATAAGATAGTATTTCTCTGTCTAAATAAATTACTCCAAATAAACTGGTAAATATTTAAAGTATCTAACCACTTGCTCATATATTATTAATTTTTAAGAAACCTGGAGGAATTTTAAACTTTTAAAAACACATTTCAAGGCTATTTTGCCTGCTCTTGATGATATTTAACTATATTTTCCTGACTTTTTGTAGCATAAGGAATTGTGAAAAACCATTCTTTATAAAGAAAAACTTCCAAAAGGAACAAATGAATGCCTGGTATTCTTTTTTTCCTTTTCATCAAATAGTTTTGAAAAGATCATCATTATTTAGAACATTGTTTTAACATTGGAATGAGAAATAAAGAGATTGGAAAAACTTTCTAGATCATTTTTTATTAATTTAGTTTTCCAATAATCATGAACGTTATTGTACCATTCACCCTAAATACTGAATAAATGATTAACACTATCCCCTTTTGTGAACAAATGATTTTTATAATGAAGTGGTAAGCATCACTGGGTGAAAAGTTGCAGGAATTGGAAATATTCATTTTTTTAAATTAATTAATTAATTAATTAATTGGTGAGGAAGATTGGCCCTGAGCTCACATCTGTTGCCAGTCTTCCTCTTTTTTTGCTGAGGAAGATTGGCCCTGAGCTAACAGCTCTGCCCATCTTCTTCCACTTTGTATGCGGGATGCTGCCACAGCATGGCTTGATAGGTCGCCGCCCAGGATCTGACTCTGAACCCCAGACCGCCAAAGCGGAGCACACAAACTTAAGCATGACACCACTGGGCCGGGCCAGAAATATCCATTTTTGATGAATATCCTGATTTTAACAATTATTTTCAACCAACTGATTTTTAGAAAATTACCTATCTTCCATTTGCCCATATTTAAACCACCATTTTAAATTTCAAACACAGAAGCTACATTCCAAACCTCAAAGTGTTAGAAAATGATTTCTCACATTATTGTGTAGTCTAGATGTTTACTGCATGAAAGGGGCTTCATTGTCATCTGGCCATGCAGGCAATATTAGTGATAATCTCACCAGAAAGTCTAGCCTTAACCATCCCTGAAACTTGACTGTCTCTGTTTCCTTGGAATATTAGGAGGTCCTTTTGAACATCGGTTAGTTTCATTCTCCTAGTGCTCTAGACTTTTAAAAGATATTTTCATGGGAGTCTGCTAAAGATATCCCTTCCTCCTGTCCACCTTGTGCACAGCAACCCCTCTGGGATTCTGCCAAAGAAGTTCTCCTTAGGAGATGGATGCATGAAACTGGGAACACTAGGCAAGGAGCCAAAGACCAGCCTTGCCCCATTTGAGGCAGCACTCTCTTTGGTGCAAGGGTAAGACTAAGCTACAAGGGTTCTCTACTTTTGTTGGCAAAGCTCATGCAGTCTCAAGAGAAAAGCCTCTTCTTAGCCCAGGCCCATCCCCATAGTTCCAGAAAACTCACTGTCCTCCAGATAAGCAGGCAACTACTCTGGGCTGCCTTTATCACCAGCACCATCGCACTAATTCTGAAAATGACAGTTATTGGTGTCTGTGTTTGGGAATACCCTTGTTCCCAGAATCACGGTGCATGCTAGCACTGGTGGCTTCCTCCTCCTCATTCTACTATCAAGAAGCTGGGAGATTATTGCCTTCGAAAGGAAAGGTCAGCCCAGGAACTGGGCCATTCAGGATTTTCCCAGTGGGCATTATGATGAGACTTCTGAGATTATGTTGCTCAGGCCTGGAATATCAAGAAATGATGGGAGGGCAGGAAGACATAGGTAAGAGAGCTAGCTTGGCAGTCAATCCAGCCAGTTCGAACCCTGTAAGATGCCCTTTTTTCTTCCCCTGGACTAGTCCTTCAATCTGTGATTTTATTCCCATTCCTCCCTTATCATCTAGGACCCAGTTCCATCATTTATGATCTCACCCCATCTTAGTGTGGAATCCCCCCAAAGCAGACAAGGATTCATGTGCCAGTAGTTTATTTGCAAGGTTGGAAGGGGAGTGGAGAAGTGAAGGCAGTCAGTGAAGGGTGTGCTAGCCTGGGGGGACTGGAGATCAGTTGTGTGGGAAAACCCTTGCAAATGACACAGAACATGTGCCTCAGAGGAACCTTACCTGGGGGTCAAGGACGAAGCTGAGGAATTTATACACCAAATTCCTTCGGCCATTGCTTGAGCGCTTCCCTGGGGGTTTACGGGCATTCTGACACTTCTGGCCTGTCATGAGCTTGGGCAGAGCAACCTTTAGGCCAAGAGATACAGATCCTGGGCAGGAGCACACCACAGGTGGGTGCGAGGTGGGTCAGTGTCTGCCTTTCCCCACCTTTCTATTTGATAGAGGAAGAATAAGAGGAAGATGGGGAAGAGGAAGGAAAGAGTTAACAAAAAAGAAAAACAGAGGGAGAGGGAGGGAGAAAAAATTTGATTTCACTATTAATTTCACATCTACTATGTGTAAGGCACTTCATCGACTTCTCACAGCAACCCTATGACATCGGCATTTTATCCCCATCTTACAGATGAACATACTGAATTTAAAGAGATTAAGTAAAATCCTCCCAAATCATACAACTGGCAGGTTAAGGAGTTGGGATTCAAATTCAGGTCTTCCTTCTCTGCTCAAAATCCTTTAGTAGTCTACCATACTTAGATATAAAGTCTCTCCACAGTCTGATCGTATAATTTGGTGGAATATGCAAACTCCTGTCCAGGGAGTCAGAAGAACAGAGCTCCAGTCCTGAATCTGCCAGTCACAGCCCCACCGCATTATGCTCCACTCATTTCCCCTCTCCAGGTTTCATTTTCTTTGTCAGTAAATGAAGGAGTTAGAATAAATGATTGTTAAGGCATCTGCCAGCTCTAAGAGTTTAGGATTCTTTCCACTTTTACCTTCAGCTAGTCTCCTACACCCAACTATATTCCAACTAAAGTGGAAAAACCTCCATTCTCCTAACACCTCATGCTTTCCCAACTCTTTACTCTCCCCCAAAGGCTGTCCCTGCCTAAGTCTTTCATGTCTGAACCCTCCATATCCTCCAAATACTCTCTCTTCCAGAAAGTCATGTTTTGTCCCTTGAGCTAGAAACCATATCTCATTTTTCTGAAGTCTCATAGCATTTCCTTTATAGTTTCCTTATACAGTAATTCCTCCTTATCCGGGGGGGACATGTTCCAAGACTCCCTGAAACCATATATAGTACTGAACCCTATATATGCTATGTTTTTTCCTATATATACATACCGATAATAGAGTTTAATTTATAATTTAGGCACAGTAAGAGATTAACAACAATAACTTCTTTTTGGCATATCCAAATTCCCAGCATCACTACTCTTGCACTTTGGGGCGATTATTAAGTAAAATAAAGGTTTCTTGAACACGAGCACTGGGATACTGCAAGAGTCAATCTGAAAACCAAGAGTGCTACTTAGTGACTAATGGGCAGGTAGTGTATACAGAGTGATTACCCTGGACAAAGGGGTGAATCATGTCGCAGGTTGGATGGAGCAAAACGGCACAAGATTTTATCACGCTATTCAGAAGGGTGCACAACTTAATACTTATGAGTTGTTTATTTCCAGAATTTTTCCATTTAATATTTTCAGACTGCTTGACCACAGCTAACTGAAACCACAAAAAGCAAAACCATGATAATGGAGGACTACTGACTACTGTAATACCAAATTCTATATCTTATTCTGTCCTATTTAAGCCTATGAAGTTATTTTACACATAGTCATGAAGCACCATGTACAGCACGACTCTGGAGCCAGATTGCCTGGTCTACAATCCCAGCTTCCCTTCTTTCTAGCTATGCAAACTTAGGCAAGTTATTTCTGTGCCTCAGTTTCCTCCTCAGTTATATGGGGATAATAATATTACAGCCATACCTCGGAGATATTGTGGGTTTGGTTCCAGACCACCACACTATAGTGAATATTGCAATGAAGTGGGTCACAAGAATTTTTTGGTTTCTCAGTACATATAAAAGTTATGTTTACACTATACTGTAGTCTATGAAGTGTGCCTTAGCAGTATGTCTAAAGAAACAATGTACATACCTTAGTTAAAAAATACTTTATTGCTAAAAAATGCTAACCATCTCAGCCTTTGGTGGGTCATAATCTTTTTGCTGGTGGAGTGTCTTGTAAAAAATGCAATATCTACGATGCACAATTAAGCGAAGTGTGATAAAATGAGGTATGCTTGTACCCACTTCAGTGGGGTTTGTAAAGTTTAAATGAGTTAATATATGTAAAGTGCTTAGAGCAGTTCCTGGCACACAAAAACTTCTATGTATGCGTATGCTATTATTATTAAAAATTATTAGTTTTTTTCTTTTTAGTTTGTAGTACTTTGAGTATGTGTAGTCTCTCTCTTATGATCCTGTAAATTTTCTGAGCATGTGAATTTGTCTTCTTTCTTTTTGTATCTTTTTAGCATAGTGTCTCATATACATACAGCAAGGACCTGATAAATATTTGATAAATGTGTGCCTATGCGTGAGTGCTATGTATCATTATTACGTTTGCACCCGTCATTATCTTTCTTTGTTGCATCCCTTGTTTCTCTCTTTCTTTCTGCAGAAGTCCTATAGCAGGAACTGTCTTATCATTTGCTTTTTTGTATTATGACAATATGTTTGTATTAAGGTCCTTGACTTTGTGGGGTTCATCATTTCCTACAAAAACATAAAGCATATGCTAGATGCTTAGGTGTGTAATTTGTTAAATGAATAAACATAGCAAGTGTGGACAAATAATATATACTTAATAAATATAGACATTGGTACTTCTCTTCTCCTTCCACCCCACGACCAAGTATGAGATTCTAAGATTAAAACCACTTTCAATTGTATTTACTACCCTCAACTCTAGTCAAGAATGGAATTTCTTGGGTGTTCATTCAAAACAGAACTAAATCTCCATTATTCTTTTTGCAAAACTTTCAAATGCCTACCTGACAGAATGTGTTCCTCTGTGGGTAGAAACTTCAAAGGTTTGAGCCACTAGACAGAACCTTGAGTGATATTTTAACACAGTCTAAAGTATCAACTGGTGATTCTTCAAATCAACATGAATTTTAGTTTCTTTACGATAAGACAAACAAAACTTTTCTAGGTTTTGATGATACCTTCCCATCATTGAGGGATAGTTTTCAAATTTCCCTTTATTGTTTTTAGCCAGTTTGATTGATTAGATCTGCAATGCTGGCTAACAGAATGTCTGGGTCAGAATGAAGGGAAAGAGATGAGTTTGTATGAGAGTCAACAAGTTTAGCTAATGTCTCATTTTCTTTTAAACCCGTGGCTTCTAAGAGATTGATAGGGCAATGTACTGGTTATTGTGGACAACCATAGTCATGATATTATTAATAAACTATAATTTCCCAGGGGAGTTTCAGGGTTGGTTAAGTTAATGGCTCAAAGATGTGATCAAGGAGCCAGATTTGTTCATTCTTTCAGTTCTGCCATCCTCAGAGTTTTCTTTGTCTTAGATTGATTCTTTTCAAGGCCCAAGATGGCAGCTACAGTTCCAGGCATCACATGCAGGTTGCTATGTCCATAGGCTGAAAAAAGAACATCTCTGTCTTTGGTTCCTTTTTAAGAACAAAGACGACTCTCCCAAAAACTCCCTAGGAGGCTTCCCCTCCATTCTCATAAACCAGAATTGTGTCATATGTCCATTCCTAATTTATCACTTTTAAATCAGTACACATTTCATCAATTTGTTCTTTTTCCTAGATAATACAGATTACTTGCACAGGTAAACAAAATTGCCACTCAAAAGAGGCACAGAGAAGTCACTTACTCATGGATATTATTATTAAAAATGGAGGGTTAAAAACACATTTATTTAATTAAAAAAATAAAAGACAAGGGCCAACTTCCAGAGTGGTGGAGTGAGGAGCACAGCAGACTCTCTCCAACAAAAATGCATGTAACTAGAGAAAAATTATTTCAAAAAACCCACAAAAACAATCATTTAAAGTCCCTGGAAATTATCCTAAGGGCATCCAGCAAATTAAGAAACATTCATTCAAAAAAATATCTACTAAATTTTGGTAAGAACAGTAAGAGACTATAGCATTTGAGCTAGGACCCATTCCATTTCTGCCCCCACTCCTCTGTTCTGTGTTACAGAAGTTCTATCCTGGGTAGCATGCAAGTGAGAAGACAGCAACTCCTCCTTCCCACAGCTCCCAGTCTAGGGCTATGGCTTTATCCTGGGAGGAGCAGGCTGCCTTTATTTATCATCCTCCTCAACCTCATTTTACAAAAGCCTTATTTCAGGCATGAATGTCCAAAAAGATTGGGGCTCCCTTCCCCCACTCAGCTCCAACTCATGAGGTAGAAGCCCTACTTTAGGCACTGCGGCCCAAAACTGGGGGGCCTCATTGCCCCTACACCAACTTGCTTTTAGGGCGGAGGTTCTACACCAGGAGGGGCAAGGTGACAAGACCAGGGGCTTAATCCCCCTCAAGTACCTGTTTGTAGAAGAGGAGTATCACTGCAGGAGAAAGGCCACCCCCTGCCCTGGTTCATCAGTGCAGAGGTTCTGCACAGCGGGGAGAGGCAGAACACCAGGACAAAAAGTTCCAGAGTTTTGCCTGAGGGGCTGACAATATTTGGAACAGTATATGAAGAATATCATGTCTAATGGCATTGTTAAAAAGAATGGACATCTTGGTGAAAAGCAATTGAATGGGCACTATATCTCCATAATAGTAGAAACAAGCAAAATGGCAGAACAATCAGAAGTTTAACAGGGAGAACCAGGGAAATAAACAGCCAAGAATAGTCCTCCTGGTATCAGTCAATTCTGGGGTTCAGAAAGACTGTGCACATGCAGTAGTCTATACCCGCTCAGGAACAATCAAAGCAGGACATGGGAAGACTTTAAAACAGTCCCCCAAGCTGCACACAGATCAATCAACAAAAGGCAAAGTCTCACTGGCACAAGGGACTTAAACACAACCTCTGATTAAATACTGACTAAAAAATAAGCTACTCTGACCGAGAGGCAACTCCTAGGAAACCAGGCTCAAAAATAAAATCATACAGGGGCTGGCCAGGTGGTGTAGTGGTTGAGTTCGTGCACTCCATTTCAGCAGCCCAGGGTTGTGAGTTCGGATCCTGGGTGCAGACCTACACACTGCTCATCAAGCCATGCTGTGGTGGTGTCCCACATACAAAATAGGGGAAGATTGGCACAGATGTTAGCTCAGGGCCAATCTTCCTCACCAAAAATAAATAAATAAAATAAAATCATACACATCCTTGACAGTCTGAAAGACTGTGTGAATGCCCAAGGCTGTGCCCTTTCAGGAGTAATTGGAGAGGAAAAATCCAAGCTACAGTCCCTGGCTGAATGTGGGGACAAAAATGTAAACTCCCTGAACTGCTATAACAGCCTCCAAGCCATATGTACATCCCTTGGTAAAAGGTAAAAATCTAACCAGCTAAGGAGGCTTAAGCACAATTTTTGACCAATAAATGGCTTAAGCTGAAATAGAGGCAACCCCTAGGTAGCCAAGCTAAAATATAAAAACAAGAAAACATAGTGAGCAGGAACATCAAAGATTGTCACCCACTGTGGAGGGAAGCAGACTTCAAAGAGTTAGTTCAGCCAAGTCACTAAAAAAATAAATAAATGACCAAGCAAACAATAACAAGATCAAGCCCTTAGGGGTGGGTGGGAATTAGTATTCAGAGCTGCTATTTTATATTATTTAAAATGTCCAGCTTTCAATCAAAAATTATAAGACAAAGAAAAAAACCAGGAAAGTGTGATCCAGACACAGAAAAAATAAGCAAGCAGTAAAAACTGCCTTGAAGGGACCCAGATGGTAGACTTAGTAGTAGATGGTGACTGCAAAGCAGCCATTATATGTTCAAAAACTAAAGGAAACCATTTCTAAAGAATTAAAGAAAGGTATGATAACATCTCACCAAATAGAGAAAAAAATGATAAATATCATAAGAGAGATCAAATGGAATTTCTGGAGTTGAAAAGTATGACAACCAAAACGAAAAATTCACTAGAGATGATCAATAGTAAATTTGAGCAAACAAAAGAAAGAATAAATAAACTTAAAAATTGATCAACAGAGATTATACTACCTGAATAACAGAGAGATAAAAGAATGAAGAAAAATGAAGTCTCAGACAAATTTGGAACACCATTAAGCACACTAACATATGCATAATAAGAATACCAGAAGAAGAGGAGAAAGAGAAAGGGACAGAAAAAACACTCAAAGAAGTAAGTTAAAACATCTCAAATTTGATAAAAAACAAAGCAAAACATTCTACACATCCAAGAAGTTCTATCAACTCCAAGTGGGATAAACACAGAGATCCACATTCAGACATATCATAGTAAAATGTTGAAATCTAGGGATAAAGAGAAAATCTTGAAAGCAGTCAGTGCAAAACAACTCACTATGTAAAAGAGAGCCCCAATAATAGCTAATATCTCACCAGAAACAATGGAGGTCATAAAGACAGTGGGATGACATATTCAAAGTGCTGAAAATTAAAAAAAATATATTCTCCACCAAGAATCTTACGTTGAGCAAAACTATCTTTCAAAACTGAAGACAAAATAAAGACATTTCCAGATTAAAGGAAAAAGAAATCTGAGAGAATTTCAGGAATTTGCTAGTAATCTGGCTTAACAAGAAATGCTATAAAGAAGTTCACAGGCTGAAATCAATTGCCACGAGGTAGTAATTCAAATCCACATGAAAGAACAAAAACCTCTGGTAAAGATAATTATGTAGGCAATTACAAAAGAAAGTGTAGTGGCATATTTCTTTTTATTTCTAACCTTAACTGATTTAAAAATTAATTATATAATACAATGTATATATAATTGTAATTGGGGGTGTGTAAAATATAGAAATGTAATATATTTGACAATAACTACATAAAAGGTAAGAATAGGAATAAAGCTGTACAGAGTAAGAAAATGACACCAGATGATAACTTGAATCCACAGAAATAAATGGAGAGAGCCAGAAACAGTAAATAAGAAGACTAAGATTAACATAACAAAGTCTAAATAAATATATATTTGCTCTCCATTCTTCAATCAGCTTTTTTAAAAGAAATGATCATATAAAGTAATAATTATAAGAATATATTATTGGATTTTTAACATATATAGGCATAATATTTATAACAATAATAGCACAAAAGGGGGAAAGAAAATGGAGCTGTTAAAGTTTCTATGTTTTATTGAAATAAAACAGGTATAAACCTAAAGTAGATTTTGGTAAGTTGAGTATGCTGTAAGTTCTAGAGCAACTACTAAGAAAATAATTTTTTAAATGTGATTAAAAATTATTAAAGAGGGGCTGGCCGGTGGCAAAGCAGTGTAGTTCATGCTTTGATAGCCCAGGGTTCGTGGATTTGGACCCCAAGCACCCACAGATGCACTGCTTGTCATCCATGCCATGGCAGCGTCCTATATAAAGTAGAGGAAGATAGGCACAGATGTTAGCCCAGGGCCAGTCTTCTTCAGCAAAAACAGGATTGGCAACAGATGTTAGCTCAGGGCTGGTCTTCCTCACCAAAAATTTTAAAAAATTATTAAAGACTTTAAAATGTTACATTAGAAAATATTCCCTTAATACAAAAGATAGAAAGGAGAAACAAAGAGTGGGAAAATAAAACATAGAAAACAAAAAGGGAAATGGCACATGTAAATCCAACCATATCAATAATAACATTAAATGTAAATGGTTTAAACAATTCAATCAAAAGGCAGAGTTTATCAGATTGGATTAGAAAAAAACAAGATCTAACAACATGGTATCTACAGGAGACACCATTTAGATTCAAAGAAACAAATAGGTTGAAAGTAAAAGGATGGAAACAATATCTCAAAAGAAAGCTTGAGTGGTTTTACTAATATCAGACAAAATAAATTTTCAAACAAAAAATTGTTACTAGAGATAAAGAAATTGCATAATGATGAAAAGGTCATTCCATCGGGAATATATAACAATTGTAAGCATACATCTTCCTGTCAACTGAGCCCCAAAATACATGAAGCCAAATCTGAAAGAATTGATGGGAGAAAGAGATAATTCAACAATAATAGCTGAAGACTTCAATATTCATTTTAACTAATGAACAACACAACTAGACAGAAGATCAACAAAGAAATACGACTTGAATGATCTAACAGATGGTTTATGGGCTGTATACTGGATGTACAACATCCCACCCAATGATGGCAGAATACACATTCTTCTCCAGTGCACATGGAACATTCTCCAGTATAGACCATAAAATAAGTCTCAATGAATTTAAAATGATTAAAATTGTACAAAATATATTCTCAAACCAAAATTAAATTAAATTAGAAATTTGGGAAATTCACAAATATGTAAAAAAAATTAAACCTCCTGAATAAATGAATCAAAGAAAAGACAACAAGCCAAATTAGAAAATACCTTGATGAATTAAAATGAATATGTGTTAATAGCTTTGTATTTTTTTGTATATGTATCATTCATTATTGATACACTGTATACTTTAAGTGGGTGAATTTTTTGGTATGTGAATTATATTTTTACAAAGATGTCAAAAAATAAGGCAACCAAACATAAATGATTAATTTGATCTTAGGTATTAGTTAATGAAAACAACGAACATTTAATGCATTTTAAATATATTTGTAAAATTTATTCTAGACATTTTTACCACCACCTCTGGGCTCCAAAGGACTGAAGTAAGTTCTCAAAGACCTACAGCCAATTAGCTGCTGATCAGCTCTTTTGAGTTTGAATTTAATTTATATAAATTCACCAAATACGTACTGAGCATGTGGTATATACTAGATACTCCGATAGGTACTGTAGTGGATAGACACAAAAATGAATGTTTAAAAACCTGGATTTAGAACATGATCATCAGAGCATTTATTCTCAAGACTCAGTAATTATTTACGATTTAAAACACAAATAAATAAAATGCAAGTCTCATTCAGGGTTACGATGTTCTTAGAAGAACACCTTGAGCTTTTTGATTAGCTAAACATTGTGATTTGTTAATTGTCTATGATGAATGTCAATTATTTATGGAAATTTTTATGTTGTTGTATACTTAAAATTATTTCAGTTAACATCATATGCTTTATATTAACTGGGCAAGGTTAGAAAATGTCAGCTTGTTAGCTACTCAAAAGTTCTGGCAATTCTTTATTACAATTTATACTTTACGAATTATTCAGCTCTTACTTGATCCTAGTTGCTGAGGTATATAGGGGTAATAAATTCTGCCCATTTAATAGTTAAGAAAACCATGTTTAGAATGGTAATTGTTTGTTCAACATAGCTGGTAAGTGATTTGGACCTAATTCTTCTAACTCCATTTTTCTTTTAAATATCTTCCATATCAGAATGCCGCCCTTATATAGGAGCTAGGCTCAGGGAGAGTCAAGTGGAATTAAGTGTCTTGAGTTACTTCTAGATCACACAACCGAGGGAAGGAGAGCCAAAGGAGAGTTTACTACGGGGTAAAGGTACCAATGCCAAATGATGGAAGGAAAAGACAAGCAGAGACGCAGTGATGTATTCAGTAAGGAACCTGGGCTGGAATCTGGGATCAGATTCTTATTTGGGGTCTGTCATCAAGTTCCTGTGTAACTTGAGTAAGTCATTCAAGCTTCCAAGACCTCCATTTCCTCATCAATAAAATAGAGATTAGAATAAATATCTCCAAGGCCCTTTCCAGCCCTTTCATTCTGTGGCTCTTAGCGAATGTCCAAACTAGCTTTTCTGTTTTCCTCCATGATTTCAAAGAACAGGTGAAACTTGCTCGGCATCTCTGTTTTCTTGTCTTGCTGTATAATGGCTAGACCATCTTAGATTTGCTGCTCTAAACTTCGTTATTTTAACACAGACTCACCAATTACTATTTTTTGTTGTTGTTACTTTGTCTTCTAACCAGCCCTCACTGGCTTTCTCTTGCATGTCTGAACATTGTCTTCCCTACCTCTGTGAATTACTGGTGCATTTTTATTTATTTTATTTTATTTTATTTTATTTTTTGTGGGGAAGACCAGCCCTGAGCTAACATCTGTTGCCAATCCTCCCCTTTTTGCTGAGGAAGACTGGCCCTGGGCTAACATCCGTGCCCATCTTCCTCCACTTTATATGGGACGCCACCACGGCATGGCTAACAGGCAGTGCGTCTGCGGGTGCCCGGGATCCGAACTCGCGAACCCCGGGCTGCCAAGCGCGGACTAAACCGCTGCGCCACCAGGCGGCCCCCTACTGGTGCATTTTTAAAACTTTCCTCTCTGGCTTTAAAAATTTGGAGTTTCATTGGTAACCACTTGAATTTTTATATTTTTCATGGACTTCTCAAAAGGTATTGGCACTTGATCAGTTTAAGGATGGTTTATGGGCTGTATACTGGATGAAAGATCTAGCTGAGCTGTCAGAAATGATTATGTGCCAGGTAACAGTTTTTGCACAGGATCTTAGTGTAGCCTGACAGATTCATATTTGCTGTCTCCTCCTCCTAGTTATTCCCTAGGTCAATAGAAAGGTATCCAATGCCACTGACCTTGCTACATTTCTCTTTCCTGTTATAGGGTAGGAAAAATGGGAAGGACTTTAGGATGGTGATTACTTTTTGCCAACACAAATATAAGACAAAGATGACTGAGAAGCTGCCTGTTAACTTTAGAGAACTGAGAGTGTGGACCAAGCAGTCCAGGCTACTGGAGAGGAGATGAGGCACTGGGGGATTTAATCAGGCCACTAGACAGGGCACCATGCCGAGAACAGATACTCTGTTCTGTGAAGGAAATGCACCTGACCTGTTATCTAAAGAATCTCTAGCATCTGGGCTTTACCTAACCATAGGCTCACTAGTTTGATTTAAAGCTCAGAAAGGTTGAATATCTTTTATTTTTTCATCAATGATGTGATACGTATACATTTATGACCTAAATAAATTAACTTTTGCAAAATACAATTAAAATACCACTCGAGCACAGGGATGTTACTACCGGTAAGGTAGGCATAGTGCTGCTGCTAACAAGTACTTAATTCAAAACCCTGAAACAATTTTTAATAGTCTCAACACCTATATTCAAATCTTTCCCTTGGTCTTCATCAGTAAACAAGCGTTTATTAGGCATCCTTAGTTGTGAGCATCAAGCTCAGTATCACTCACCCAAAGGTCTAGACTTAAGCGTATATATATTTTAAACCTTTTCTAAGGAAACCAAGACTGACTGACATCATTAAGGTGGGATTTGACTACACAAAAATGAATGGGAAGGAGACTTCATTTTCTGCCTAGCTAGAAGGGACTTCAAAACAGGCAAAATTCTGAAATGGGTAGCCTGTGTATTCTGGGAGCTTCTCTAGGATTCTTTGTCCCCATCCAATCACCCATTTTCCTTCTGCTTAGTAGGGCCTATTTAACTATTTGAGTCATTCTGCCCTTTCTTCCCTCAAAGCCTGTTCTCCATTTAAAAAAAAATTAAATAGTTCACTGATATCATTTAAGTTAGTGTTCCTCCTCCAGCAATTTTTGCATACTAACCTTCACTTCTAATGATAAAGAAGTTTCTATCTACCGCCGCAACCTCACCCCCCCAAATAATTTCAAGCAGCAGTCACGGGGCAATCTGAGGGGCAGGGAAGGGGAAGGGGCGATTGCATTCAAGTCTTTCCCGTATCTTGTATCCTACGTGTAATTCAGGAGCTGAAGGAAATGACCAGGGATATTATACTCCAACAGGCCACACTGCCGGTCACAAAATTGGCTTGGATGGTGCACAACCATTTCATACAGACACTAAAGACAACCACTTGAAAGTTTGTGTGGGACGAGCAGGGAATTTGAGTCTGTGATAGAAAGGTAGAAAATGTTCTAATGTTAGCCCAGTTCAAATAGTTTAAGACTCAGAGCAGAGCTCCCTTGCCCTTTTGAAAACTGCCTTGAGGCTCTTAAGAATCCCAGACAGCCTGTGCCTCCACAGCCGGCTCCTTCAGGGCACTCCTGGGAACGGTGTGCACCTGCTCAGGAAAACCTGTTCTCCCTGAGAAGCTGCTCAGCACCTCTTGCCTCAGTAGCTGCAGACTTTCCACAAAGTTAAAAGTTAGCTCATGATTTTGTGAGTTCAAGCCCATGCTCCGGCCACTCTGGTTTGAGTTATCTCCTCTGTGCTCCAGTGCAATCTCTTTTTGTTTCCCCAGTACTTTTTACTTTAATTTTCCTAGTTTTACAGTAGAAGTACTCACTAAAGCTAATCCACCCCCTATCAGCATAAAATTGGTCAGTGGTGAGACAACATAACAGAACTGAAACTCGAAACTGTGGACAGACTCACTTTTCTGGAGATGAGTCTGCCTATTTGAGGTAACAGAGTGTTATCAGTATTCTGTGACTGGCCGAATCTAATTTCCTTCCCAGTATTTTCTCCCTCAGTCCCTGAGAGAGGGAAGGGCAACTTGAAAACATGTACAGGCGTATACATTCTGGTGGAAAAGGGTCAAGAGGTTAAAGCAGAGATTTGTGAAGGAGCGGTGTAATTGGATGCTTACCAAGAGCATTCCTAATGGCAGCAATTCATAAGCACTGGCTCTGGTGGTGAGAAATTTCTGCTGAGAGTATGAGGGAGGAATGTTCAAAGCACATTCTTTTGCTAGTTGGCGGCCAGTGAAGACATCTTTCCCTGAAGGTGGCCCATTCTTACCACCCACTCCTTCCCTCTCATGACTCTATCCTGTCTCAACAATTTACTTCACACATCCAGACATTTGGCCGTGTTGTGCTCACTGTTCCTTAGATCTTCACACTGCGTGGCTCCTACAAATCACTGCCATCTCAGCCCAAATGCCACCCTGCAGTAGAGCTTTCTTTGAGCACCCAGCTGAAGTTGCATCTCCCACTCCTGCCTGTGTCACTCTCTAACCCATTACCCTGTGTTATCGTCTTCATATCACTTATCTCTCTATGAAATGATCTTGCATATTTGTTTCTGGGGATATGTTTTGTGTTTCCCTTTCCTCATCAAAGCATAAAGTCCAGAAAGGCAGGAACTGTATCTTTCTGATTCTCTGCTACATCCCAGTGCCTAGGAAAGTACCTGGGACACTAGGGGCTCAAAACATTTGTGGAGTAAATGAATTTAGGAGTCAATGAGAATCATTGCCCGTAAGAAGATGTCACCTATATTCAAAACCAGGGAGTCTATGATCTCTTGGTTAGCTCCTTTAAGATCCTGCCCCCACGTTTCCATAGACAGAGTAGGTAGAGGTGCACAGATGGAGTCATATTTCACAGGTCAGCGTGTGAAGTCAGGGTGATCAGGCAATTGACTTTACTACCTCACATATCCAAATACCTTTCTCTGAAATCCAGCTTAGCTGAGTAGCTAACTACACAGATCCTGAAGTGCACTTCTGAGGTCGTAACCTGGCTGCACAACTGGCTTAGCAGTGTGACCTTGGGCAAGTTAGCCTCTCTGTGCTTCAGCTTCTCTGCCTGTAAATGAAAATAGATTACTTCCCTAGTTGGGTTGTTGTAAAGATTAAAGGAGTTAATATAAGTAATATGCTTAGAACAGTGTCTAGCATCTCATAGCACCATAAGTGTTTTTATTATTACTATTATAATTCTCAATTCTAACTATGACTGTAAGTCATGGGAATTTGAACCTTCTTGTGCCACAGATTCTGACAGTCTGGTGAAGGCTGTGAACCATTTTTCATAATAATGTTTTTAAAAACATAAACTACGTAATATTGCAAAGAAATGTATTGAAATATATTTATCAAATTTTTAAAAATCTGTGATATGGAAATGTATCTTCTTTTTAAACACATTAAATAACAAGATGTACTGTCAGGACACATAACTACCATAATTTTAAAGTGGTGAAAAGCATAAACAATGTTTCAAGATATTGGCAACAACAATGAAAATATGTGTGATTTCTATTAGTGACAAAATCACAGCTACTGCTGACACTGTGGTGGTTTGTTGTCATCACTGATAATTGAAGGGCAAGATAAATTTCAGTTGGACGTTAGAGAAAACAAAGGTCCTAATTTTTTTCCCGTTGCCGTTCACAGACACTCTGATCATATCCACAGTTCACGTAGCAAGATAAGAACCCCTGCTGCAGGTACTGTTTTTAGCTCCTTTCACAGCTATCCCAGGGTAGTTTGGCAAAATACACGTAATTTTTATATATGTATTGTTAGAAATGGATGTGATTTGACTCCTAGACATACATCCAATAGAAATGCCCATGCACATACACAGCACAAGAATGCTTGCTACAGTCTGTCTGAAATGGTGAAAGACCAGAAACAACCCACATATTCATTGACAGGAATTTGTTAAAATAATTTTAGTAAACTGTACACTATGAAATACATGTTTTGTTTTTGTTGGCTTGTTAAGGAAGAAGACAAAGGCTGAAAATTGTCTCTATCTATTGACATAAAAGACACTCAACTGAAATCACAAAGTCACAAAATATATAGAACATTATCTCATTTTTGTAAAAACAGAATTAATTGTATAGATATACTGGTTAAGAGTGGTTATGGGGGTGGTTGATTATGGGAAACTTTCACTTTCTACACATTTCGGTAATTAAGCATTCTTTTTCCAATAAGTCTGAATCTTCAATTATCAAAAATGTAATGACGATTATTTTTGAAAAAACAAACCCAGCTCTCCCAGGTTTCCTGGCATCCAGAGCTTACATTTTAGTGAATGTGTAGAAGACCAAACATGTTTATCATTATTTGCATGCCTGTGGGCAATCTCAGAGAGAGAACCTCTGAGCTTTTCCCAGAATTCCTACATAAGATTGATGCTGTGGTTCCCAAGCCACAGTCTGATGGTTTTGTGTTACTCAGACATGAACTAGCACTTAATCTCAAAAGCTTTGAAATACTTTTGGTCCACTTGGTCTAGTCTGCCAATATTTCCTGTTTCTAGATCCTTCTCTTTACCCAGTCTTTAGTATTGCTGCTCCTTGATGTGCACCAACTGCTTAAACAACGTCCGGGTGCCCATTTCTTATTCTTTCTCCTGCCTGCAGCAAAATATTACTTTCACTGCCCTCCACAAGTATTTAGTCCATCCCTGCGACTGAGCTTCATCCTTTCAGCTGTCCTCATCTGGCTGCCTTGCATCTGAAGATCAGAGAAGACAGCAAACTTCAGACTCAGGAGACTGTCACGGGCACGGCAACTGCACAGCTATATCAGCATATACATATTTAAACACCATTCTGCAATGCCAAATCAATGCCAATGATCTGTTCAAGGAATTTATGCTTCTTAAAAAAGAAAAAGGAAAAATTGCCACCTCTTCTTCCTTTCATTTACACATCTTGTCACTTCTCAACTTGCAGTAGTCCAGTTCCTGTCTCCCCCATGTTTCCCTCCAAGTGGCCAACCAGCTCCACGCTGCTGCTGCTCTTTCCTTATTCGTCCTCGTGATATCTGATACTGTTGCTCACTGACACATCTGTGAAACTCTGCCCTTCACTTCTGGGACGCTGTGCCTTTGATTTTCTTCCTTCTTCTCCTTCATAGACCCTTCTTTTCCACTCCTAAATGTCAGGGTTCCTCAGGGTTCCATTTATGGCTATCGAACCATGGCCCATTAGCACCTCCGAACTCAACATGTCCAATCCTAAATTTAGCATTTTTCTCTCCAAACCCTCTCTTCTTTACTCTCCATTTTCTATCCCAATGCATGACAATCTGCATTTCTATTCATTCAAGGCCAAACACTAAGCATCCTGCTGGAATCCTCCCTCTCACTCAACCTCACACACCCAACCTCTCTTTTGATTCCGTAGCTTTTACCTCCTTAAATCTCTTCAATCCATCCGTTTCACCCCATTATTGCAGTAATTCAGCACGTGGGCAACCACAACACTCTCCCAACTAGCCTTCTCCTCTGGTTTGGTTAGCCTCTATTTACAAATGCCTATGTGATCTTTCTAAAGCCCAGATATGATTATGCCAATTTCTCAGTTAAATTTCATAGCTCCCTGCTGCTTTTAGTGTAAGTAAAAAATCCTTCATTGATAAACCAAGACCTTTCATGATTTAGTTTCTGCCTACTTCTCTAGGCTCATTTCCTGCCATACCCACCACAGACGGCTCAGTTCAGCCACATGAAATAATTTGCTGCTTGTTCCCTCTGAATGTATGTCACATGTCCATCCATTTGTTCATGAGCATCTCTCTAGTTGAAGTACACAAATTCCACACATACCCCACCACCATCATCACACATATACATACACACATCTGATATAAGTCTAGCTAATGTGAACCTATTCTTGAAAACTCAGTGTCATCTACTCACATAGCTTTCCTTTATCCTCACCTCTCGCCACCAGTCTAATTTAAATTGACCCTGTACTATCACTATCATGGCACTGATGACATGGCACTGTCTCCTCCACTAGGCCAGAAGCTTTCAATCACAGAAGCCATATCTTATTAGATTCAGTATCACCAGCACCTATTGGGTACTCAACAAATGTTCATGGAATAAATAAATGGATGGTTTACTTTATGACACAAAGCCCCATTCACTTCACTACTCAGTCCCCACACTCCCAATCAGCTCACATGAATCCCCTCCTCACCAGTCTCCTCCATGCCTTTATGAGAACCAAGTCTCAACTCTTTAATCTAGGACCCAAGACTTCACAATCTAATCCCAAACTGCCTTTCCAGGATTATTCCCTACCGTATTCCCCAACCATGGATCATTTGCTACAGCCCTATTCCACCCCACATCCTTCCCTGGATTCTTATATTCTCATACTTTCAGACCTTGGCCTGTTGAAGGAGAACTCATGAATCAGTCTTATTTGGGAAACTTTGCTCCCCTCAGGAAGGACTAATTTCGGGAGAAATAATTCACTCCTAATACAAAATGCTTTTATTTGGTGTTAATTATATTGTGTTAGTTTTATATGTAATCACCCCCTATTGAGTTATAAGGTTGCTAGAGACAGAGAATTTGTCTCATACCTCTCTGCTCACTCTTTTCTATTTCTAACCCCAAGGTAGTGGCTTGCACATAGTCAAGAATCAATAAATATTTGTTAAATTACATATATTCCACTGGGAAATTCCACCTTATTTTAAAAATAAGTTTAAATTGTGAAGCTCCTAAAGCAAAGTTATGCCAAAATTCCATGTTCTATTCTACTTTTGGTTTACCCTAGGCACTGCAACTTCAGGGGGAAAAAAACCTGGACACAGGCAACAAAAGCAAAAATAAACAAGTGGGACTACATCAAACTAAAAAGCTTCTGCACAGTAAAGGAAACAATCAACAAAATGAAAAGACACTTTATGGAATGGGAGAAAATATTTGCAAACCATATATCTGATAAAGGGTTAATCCAAAATACATGAGAAACGCTTACAACTCAATAGCAGTAAAACAAATAACCTGATTACAAAATGGTCAAAGGACTTGGACATTTCTCCAAAGAAGACATACAAATGGCCAACAGGCACATGGAAGGTGCTCAACATCACTAATCATCAAGCAAATGCAAATCAAAACCACAATGAGTTATCACCTCACACCCATTAGGTTGGCTGTTATTAGAAAAAAAAAAAGATAACAAGTACTGTTGAGGGTGTGGAGAAAAGAGAACGCTTGTACACTGTTGGTAGAAATGTAAATTGATGCAGCCACTACGGAAAACATGGTGGAAAATATGGAAGTTCCTCAATAAATTAAAAATAGAACTACTATATGATCCAGCAATCCCACTTCTGGGTATATATCCAAAGGAGTTGAAATCAGGATCTTGAAGAGACACCTGCCTTCTTATGTTTACTGCATCATTATTCACAATATTGAAGACATGAAAGTAAACTAAATGTCCATCAATGGATAAAGAAAATGTGGTATATACATACAATGGAATACTATTCACACTTAAAAAAACCAAGGAAACCCTGCCATTTGGGAAAACATGGATGAACCTGGAAGACATCATGGTAATAAGCCAAACACAGAAGGACAAATACTACATGATCTCACTTTTATGAGGAATCTAGAATAGTTAAATTCATAGAAGCAGAGAGTACAATGGGCATTGCCAGGGATGGAGGGGAGGGTGAAACGGGGAGATATTGGTCAAAGGATACAAAGTTTCAGTTATGCAAGACGAATAAATCCTAGAAATCTACTGTACAACATAGTGCCTAGAGTTAACAATACTATATTGTATACTTAAAAATTTGCTAAGAAGGTAGATCTTATGTTGTGTTCTTATCACAAGTAATAATAAATAAAGAGGGTAGGAGGAAACTTATAGAAGTGAGGGACAGATTTATGGCATTGACTGAAGTGATGGTTTCATGGGTGTATATTTAACTCCAAACTCACCAGCTGCATACATTAAATATGTACAGCTTTTTGTATACGAACCATACCTCAATAAAGTAGTTTAAAAAAACCCTGGAAAATTAAAATGTCATTTATTTAATCAAAGAAAAAAATTCCCTAAATATCTTAATAACATTATTGCCAACTGAAACCCAGGTACAACTTAATGCATAAGAATGGATTTAATATATGAAAATAATAATAATAATATTCTATTAAGAAGGCCACGTTTTATGGGAAGACAGCATCTATTCCAGTAGATTGAATATACATTTCCTGTATTGATTTTAGGAGAAAAGGGATACACAAGGAGTTACACCACAAGGACTATTCAAATGTATTTCTAACAAAGCCTCAAGACTGTCAATAAAGCCAAGGTAGTCTGTGATCTTAGAAAAGAAAAATCCCTGTTTGGGGCAATCATCGACAATGAAATAAGAATTTCTTTGTTAATCAGAACTCAACGGGGAAAACGAAGCTGGCATCTCTGGTTATCTTAAAACAGCTTTGAGTTTGCACCCTTAAAAATGCACTTCTCTCCTCTCAGACTGTCCTCAACTTCTTCCATTCCTCTCGGAAGCGCAGGGAAATTCCGATGTTCTCCTGTGTCATTGACCAAGGATGAGCACATCAACTGTGGTAGAAGTTGCTGGTTCCCTGGTGACTGTCAGAAACCCATGTATTTCTCCAAGTATTACTCAGCATGCAATACCTTCAGTAAATAATGGCTACTGCCTCCTCTATGCCTCAGACAATAACAACACAAATGAATCTAGGTGAAGGCGGAGGTTGGGGGTAGGGATGAGGTCAGGGTAGTAAAGGGGAGAGAGAGAAAGAGTGATATGAAGGGAAATCCCCTTCCTGACTCTGGGCACAGCTTTTTTCTCTCTGAAGTATCAGTTTGCATCAAACCCAGCTTAGTGAACTTAACCCTCTGTTAGACCCTGAGGCAGATTACAAGAAAATTTTCACAAACTTGTGGAGCTGTCTACTACTACACATGGAAAACGATTGGAAAATAACAAAGGGCATTTTATTATCAAAGGTCAGTAAAAATGAAATGATTCAGAATTCTTGCTTTGAGTAATCAGGATGAAGAGATACAAGAGCCAGAATTTATAAAGAAGGTTTTTCTGGAGGACCCAGAGCCTAAACTTATTTTGGAAATGTAAACTATTTTGGCAGGCAGAGTACAGGCACCAACATATCATAAGGAGCTTGGAGAAATAAACTGGGACTTGCCCTTACAAAATCCGGGAAACTTGAAATCTCTTAAGGATTTTTCAAAGGTCATTTTATTTTAGGCTTTAACTCCATTCTGCCTTCCTTCTCAATTATTTAAAAACTTTAATAATAAATTTACTTGGACATTATGCTCAGTTGCCTCTCTACGTGGAGTTCAGGAATCTTGAAATAAGAAATGGTAAGAATAAAATCTCAAAAATAAAATGATCCTCTCCCTCTTCCCCTTTCCCTGCCATTCCTGAGCAATGTAGTTCAGAAGCATTAGGTAGGGCTGAGCAAGACAGGCATGGACATGTGGGGATGGAGATGGAACATCTTGATATAAAGTGTTGGAGCCCATGAGTGGTGAGGGTGGTGTCCACACAGGAGTCATAGCCCAAGAATGGTGAAGAGGGTGTCCATGAAGAGGGATGGTCTGGCATGGGGTAAGTGCAAGAGCTTGAGTGGAGTTAGGAAGGCTTTTACAAAAGAGGGTGGCCCAAAGTGACCCAGTGAGAATGAGAAGGGTGCCTACATATGTGTATGAACTGGGCATCCTTGCAGGGAGCTGTGGGGAAGGTCATGATGTGTCAGGGCCCCAGAAAGATACAGAGGGCATTGACCCAAAGGGCAGTGCAGTGTGGATGTTGGAGCCCAAGTGGTGGAGAAGGAGGGCATCTGCATGGGAGGGTGGCCTGATGTGAGTGTCAGAGACTAAGTAGATTGCTGAGGGCATTCACACCTAAGCCCTGCACTAGGTGTCTATGTCCAAGTGGGATGAAGAGGGGCAACCCAGTGTCAAATGCTGTAACCTGAGCAAGGTGAGAAGGGCAGTCTTGCTGGGAGCATGAGAGCCTATGTGGCACCAGAGGGCTTCAGCTTGAGGATGCCTGCAAGCACAGGTTATTTGAGCTCAGGTGGTGGTAGGCAAGGGTCCTTTTAAGGATTAAGGCAGTGACAACATGAAATTAGTTACAAAGGAGGTTGCTCAAATAAGAAGCATATTCAGGATGATAGAAGCTTGCTTTCTCACTTGGAAAAGTTACAAATATGGAAAGAAAAATAGAATGAACCACGTGGTGTTGCATTGGAATTGGAGGTATTGGCATGAAAATGTGGATTTTAATATATAGAGATAGACAAAGAAATAAATATAGACGAAAATGTGTGTATACAAACACACACACACAAATACATATATTCCTCACTAGCTCTGTCCATTGAGAGAGTCAGGCAGCAGTGCCATCCCAAACACAATGAGCACATCTAGCTTCTGGATCACCATTTCTAAATATCATTCTGTGCTAAAAGGGACCAGAAATCCTTAGAGATATGGTTGAT
Organism: Tapirus indicus; assembly: GCA_031878705.1. Lineage (NCBI taxonomy): Eukaryota > Metazoa > Chordata > Mammalia > Perissodactyla > Tapiridae > Tapirus > Tapirus indicus. The sequence continues at coordinate 86,108,656 of CM062922.1, forward strand.
TCCATAGCTGGGGTAGGAAAAGTACAAAATGAGTCTGAAACGTCTTGCTATTCCATAAAGTAGGAAAATGCTCAAAGAACGATGGGGTTGTATCAAACGGACACAGAAGCTAGATTAAAGAGGCTCCCACTGGCCAAAGTGCAGACAATTTGAACATCTAAAATAAATAATGGTAATAATGCATTTTAATCTGTTGAATAAAATGAGAATCCATAAGCCTATATTACTATAAATGAGTGAAAAATTAATGGGAAGTTTGATGAAGAATGGAACATTTACTCAGTGTCGAAGCATTTCCCCCAAAATACATACAAATTGTAAAGAGAAAATAGTAACTTTACCCTTACTTACCTTTATATTACTTACTTTACATTTACTTACATTAAAATAAAATGACCTTTGATATCACCTTAATGAAATGATCGAATTAGCACCATCAGTAATGTGACAAGACATTTTGTATGCCACCTGATAGGATGCAATGAGAACACAGCATCACTTCTGTGCTATGCCTGCCAAAGAATAACCTGAATCTAATCATGATGAAACACCAGAGAAAAGCAAACTGACGAACACTCTACAGAGTAACAAATCTGAAATCTTCAAAAGTGCCAAGATCATGAAATTCAAGGAGAGAAGACTAAATAAAGACGGAGGCAAACTAAAGAGACACAACTAAATGCAATGTGTGACTGAACTGGACCTCTTCTTATAAAGGAAATTATTGGGACAATGGCTGAAACTTCATTGGGAGGATAGGACAGGATGGTAGAAATGTATCAACGTTAATTTCCTGATTTTGATGATTGGTTTGTGGTTATACAGGAGAATGTCCTTGTTAGGAATACACGCTAAAGTTTTCAGGTATAATAGGGCATCCTGTTGACAACTTACTCTCAAATGTTTCAGAAAAACATTTGAGTGTTGCAACTTTTATGTAGGTTTGAGAAACTGTCAAAATTTTAAAAGATAATAATAAGTGGTAAATTGGTCATGCCACATGTGCTGGGCTGGTAAAGGCCTGACTGACAAATGCCTTAAGTGGAGTCTATCCTGGGTGACTCAGTAGGAAAGGACACAGGACTGTGGTACAGCATGAGATGGAGAGTCTTGTCCCAGCATACCCTAGAGACCAAGGGAATGACACATCTCTGTATCTTCCTAGCAGAGGTGTCCCAATATGTGTGAGCAGGGCAGCACTTTCTAGTTCTGAGTCACCAGGTAAAGTGAGCTTCCTCTGATCTCTTCAGCATAAATGATTTAAAAAAGCCCTTCCATAAAAAAAGATGAAGTCTTGCTATTCGTGAGAACATGGATGGACTTTGAGGGTATTATGCTAAGTGAAGTAAGTCAGACGGAGAAAGACAATTACTGTATGATTTCACTCATGTGTGGAAGATCAACAAACACATAGATACAGAGAACAGATTGGTAGTTACCAGAAGGGGCGGGAGTGGGCAAAAGGGGTAAAGGGGCCCATGTGACGGATGGCAACTAGACTTTTGGTGGTGAACACGATGTAGTTAATACAGAAGTCTAAATACAATGATGTACACCTGAAATTTATATAATGTTATAAACCAATATTACCTCAATAAAAAAAACAAAATAAACTTAAAAAAAACCCCACAAAACCAACCAACCAAATGAAAAAAACCCTTCCCTCTTGAACCCATTCCCAAGTAGGTGAGCCTCTAGTAGTTGGGAGGGGGAGGGGAACAACCCCGGGTTTAGAAAGTTAAAACCTGGTTTGACCTTGGCCTCTCTGAGAATCCTCCCTTCCTACCTCACTGGTTTCTATGACTATCACATGAGGTATGTGTGAAATCTCTTTATGAAGTGCTGTGTAAAGGCTAATATCATAATGGCGGCTCCCCGCCATCAGAGCTCATGTGAGGCAAAATTAAGTGGATGAGGTTGTCTTTGGTGTCCTTCCCCTATCTTCCTTTTCCTCACTGCTTGTAGCCTTCTGAACCTACCTGTGATCCAGTGTTCTTGGCAGCCCACTGTATTACCCTACCTTGACCCACTTGGAAGTCTCTCTCTCATCTCTTCATTTAAGTTCTAATTGCTCAGCCAGCAGAGGAAAACATGTGCCTCAGTCACATACTTGCCATGTGCCAAGCCTGTGGGAGCAATACAAAGACTACATGAGGCAAAGTCCCTGCCCTCGAAAAGCTTGCACTGCAGCTGAATTGTTAGTACTCCTAGGGAGTATTTTCATTTTAAAGGAGGATACTTAAAGACGTACTATTTTGATGCCAAGGCACAAATGTCCAAGGGAGCTATTAAGCCATATAATAGATGAGTGATATCTGGCAGAGCCTGGTGTGGGGGTGGGGAGGGAAGCAATAAGATGGATGGCCAAGGGAAAGGTAACCATTCTCAAATCAAACCTCCCTGGCTCTGCTGCCCAGCTTCCTCACCTGTAAGCACAAATATTCACGACACCTACCTCAGGGAGCTGTAGTAGGATAAAAAGAGTTGATGCTTAGAACAGTCCCTGGTACTTAATAAGTGCTACATAAATGCTAAATGCTACCATAAAATATTGAAGCTGTGGAGACAAGGCAGTTACAGGCAGCAAATGACCCTGCTCCAAGTAGAAACGAAGGATGAGGAGAAGCAGAAGGCACTGGAGAAAGAGGAAGAGGAAAAACACTGAGTGCTCTATTACCCATAGGGCCTTAAATTTAAAACCTTAAATAATAATAATAAAATCTTAAATAAGCTGCCTGTGAAATAGCATTGCCCGTGGCAAAACCTATTCACGTGTAAGGTGTGTGTATGTAAATGTGTTTACTGATAAAAACAGGAAAATGAGGTTTGGGCTAACATGGGGAGAGTAACATTGGTTTTGTTTGTTTTAACCATGAGAACACTAGTAATCACACACTGAGACACAAACATTCACAGAACTATCAAGCTGGGGCTGAGAACACAGAGTTTCATGGACTGCATCCAACTTTACCACACCCGTGATGTCAGCTTGGTTGGATCAAAATTTTCAGGCTTGCTACCATGGCACATTTGGTTTTGCTCCTCCTATAAGTTACTATATCTATTTAGAGCCACGTGAGTCTCCTACTGGGTAAGAGACAGGAGCAATTGAAAGGGGCTGATCATGAATTCCCTTATTGGTTTTTCCTTTCTGAGGGGAAGAGATAGCAGAGTCTGGAAAGTCAGAGTACAAAAAAGCCTGGCTGAGAACACCAGTGTCTTCCTGTGCCACCCTTGCTCCAAACAGTTGGCAGGAAATTTTACCGTCTGAGTCATGATCCACTAGGTCTTTCCTCGCAGCCCCTGCTTCCCACAAAAGCCCTCCTACAAGTTAAAACCAGCCATGTTGAGGGGTCCTTTGCCAAAGCAGTGCATCCAAATGCATTCTCTCCATAGTTGTAGGCTGAGGTTAATAATCTCAGCACATAATACATATTTATTCATATTTGGTTATTTAGATGGAAATTAAACTATGTTGGTGTAAAAAGAGCAATAATAATAATAACTTTTAATACTAGCTAAATCTATTGAGCAGTTATTATGTACTAGATCCTGCGCATTATCTTCTCTTATCCATGAGCTATATAGTATTATTCCCACTTTACAGATAAGTAAACTGGGACTTGGAAGAGTTAAGTAACTTGGGCAAGTTACACAGCTAGTAAAAGGAAGAACTGAGATTTTCATTCAGACAGATGGTTAAAATGTAAAGCTCTCATTCTTAGCCACCATTTTACTAGGCTAATTTTGATAATGTGTTTTAGTAGAATATGCAATAATATTTGGAAGCAACATCTTTAAAAATACTTTCTGTGACTATTTTAACTTTTGATTTTGAAATAATTTTAAATTCATTATTTTGCAGTTGCAAAGATAGTACAGAAAGTTCTCATATACCCTTCGTCAGTCTCCTTTAATGTTAATATATTATATAACCACGGTACATTTATCGAAACTAGAAATTAACACTGGTTCAACACTATTAACTAAACTACAGACTTCATTAAGGTTTTTCCACTTTTTTTCACTGATATATTTTTCCCATTGCTACATCCAGTCTATTTAGCTGTTAGTCTCCAATTTGCAATAGTTTCTCAGACTTCCCTTGTTTTTCATGAATGTTGACACTTGTGAAGAGTATTGCTCAGGTATCTTTGTAGACTGTCCCCCCATTTGGGTTTTTCTGAGGCTTTCTCAAGACTATACTGAGGTTATGAATTTGGGGGGGAAGAATAACACAGAGGTGAAGGGCCCTTTTCATCACATCATTACTAGTACATCATATCAGCATGACTTATTACTGGTGATGGTAACTTGGATCACTTGGTAAGGTGGTGTCTGCCAGGTTCCTCCACCGTAAAGTTACGATTTTTTCCTGTCCACACTCTGTTCATCAGAAACCAGTCAATAAATCTAATCTACACTCAAAGGGTGTGAATTAGCCTCCATTAACAAAGAATTTGTGGATGTACATTAAAACTACTATGGCAATTCATATTTGGGCATTTACTTTGAAACTGTGTGAATATTCTGTTTCTCCTAAAAGTTTTGTCCACTAATATTAGTATTCATCAATGGGCCTTGCCTGCAGCAGTTACTACTCTGGTGTTCTAATGGTGATTTCTGTATTTCCCTCATTGCTTCCACATTTATCATTTGGAATTCTTCTCAAGGAAAATCGTCCATTCTTCCTCATTTATTTATTCGATCATTTATATTAGAATATGTAAATTCAGTATATATAAAATCAGTATAAATAAACTACATATTATAGATTCATAGATATTTATTTATTAATTTATTTAAACTTTTTACCTGGAAATAATTTTGGATTTACAAAAAAGTTGCAAAGAGTTTCCATATATCCCTCACCCAGTTTCAGTTTCCCCTAATGTTATCAGCTTACATTACTATGGTACATTTGCCAAAACTAAGAAACTAACATTGGTACATCACTCTTAACCTAATTGCAGATTCTGTTTGGATTTCACCAGTTTTCCTATTAACGTCGTTCGCTGTTCCAGGAGCCAATCCAGGATGCCATACTGCATTTTGTTGTCATTTCTCCTTCATCTTCTCTGGTCTGTGACAGTTCTTTTCTTCCCCATCCCCTTCAGGAAGGTTATGTCATGCATCTGTAATACAGTTTGATTCATTTGACACAGTCTGCATTGCATCCTGGGATCGCTTCAATATCCTGGTTGGTTTTTTTAAATGGCATACAATGAAGTTTACTCTTTGTGACACACACTTCTATAAGTTTTAGCAAAAGCATACAGTGATGCTTCTATCACCACCACAGTACCATACAGACCAATTTCATCATCCCAAAAATTCCCTTGTGGAGCCCATGTGTAGTCAAGCACTCCTACTTCCTCAGACCTTTGGCAGTGAATGATCTGCTTTCTGTCTCTATAATTTTACCTTTTCTAGAATGTCGTACAAATGGGAATCATACAATATGTAGCCTTTGGGGGTTGGCTTCTTTCATTTAGAAAAATGCATTTAAGATTTGTCCATGTTGTTGCATGAATCATCTCAAAGCAAAAGTTTTAATTTTGATAAAGTTTAATTTATTAATTTTTTCTTTTATGGATTGCGCTTTTGGTGTCATACATAAAACTTATTGCCAAATCAAAGTTCTTATAGACTTTTTCCTTATGTTTTCTTTTAGACTTTTATAGTTTTATCTCTTCCATTTAGACTTATGAACCATTTTGAGTTAATTTTTGCATATTGTGTCAGGTAAAGGTCAAGGTTCACTTTTTGAATAAGGATAACCTATTGTTCTAGGACTACTTATTAAAAAGATTATCCTTTCCTTATTGAATTGCCTTGGCATCCTCTGTTGAAAATCAGTTGACCATACATAGGTGGGTATGTTTCTGAGCTCTCTTCTGTTCCATTGATCCATAGGTATCTTCTTAGCTCAATACTCCACCATCTTCATTGCTATAGCCCCATGGTTAGAACTTTATAGCTACATAATTCTTAAAATCAGGAAGTGTGGAGTGACTCCAAGTTTGTTCTTCTTTTTAAAAATTGTCTTGGCTATTCTAGGTCTTTTTGTGTTTACATGCCAATTTTAGAATCAACTTGTCAATTTCTACAAAAAATCTGGTAAGATTTTGATTGAGATTACATTGAATCTATATATCAATTTTTGTGTAATGGATATCCTAAAAATGTAGAGTTCTGATCCATGAACATGATATCTGTTTCACCTATTTAGGTCTCTTTAACTTCTCTGAGAATAAAGTGTTTCTTGAAGACAAAATAGTAACAAGGGACAGTTAAGGTCCACACAGCAAAGCCACAGGATTTAGAACTATCTAAGGCAGTTTAATGCGGTGACAAATAGCTTTATATATTTCAAAATCCTCTCAGGGAAATGAAATTTAGTAACTGATATCATAATGATAAGCCAAAGTCATTAAGAGAGTAGTAAATGCTATCCAGTATATTGTTTAATAAGACAAAACAATATATACTTTTTAAGAAATGTTTTAACTAATAGTGGTAAAAATAACATAAAGTATGGCACTTACAAGAATAAGTTTCAGTTAAATGGAAAATTCACTAAAAAGGAATATTTCATTCCCAGTGATGCCTAAAGATTGAGGTACCTCTACAAGTGATATCCTTTATCTAGATAGTTTTAGAAATAAGATAGGCAGACCAGGTCTCTCCTTCTGACGGGGGAACTCCCTGAGAGAGATAGTAAGAGTTTTTCTTTCACTATATTCAGGTCTTTGCAGGATGTTGTTTGATCTTGTTTGTGACTTCAGAAAGTGGCTGACAATGCGCAGGTGCCTCTAAGAACTTCCCACAAGAAACACAATCTGTTTTCTCTCAGCTTAAAAAAAAAAAAAGGAAGCCCTGGTTTTCTCATAGATGTATTTTGGTTTCATAGAGAAGAGATGAAAGTTGTCAGGTTTATTTTCCTTTTTCTCACAACACTAGGTAAATCTCCTTTGACCTTATAGCTTTGGTAGTTGGAAACTCAATCAACATAGACAAGAGAGGTTAAAGGAGAACAGTAAAGGAACTTGAATCATTTTGGAAAATTGTTTCATGAGTCACAGATTGCTACGATTCTATGCCAAAAATCCCATTAGGATATTAGAGCCTACTTATGTATTTGAACTATGCCACTCAATCAGGGCTGAAAGAAATAGGCATGGCTTCAAGAGTTCTTGCATATTAAGTGCTATAGGCTCAGCCCCCAGCACAGTACATGAGAAGAACCAGTAAAAAATGTTATTTTTTGTTAAAGATTCCTGTTAGCCTAAAAATTAGTAATTTTTCCTAGAAGGCCATGTTGGTATGTAATAATATCACTTAGAAGATTGAATATAGGAAGAAGGAGAAAAATAAAAGTTAAGCCTGTGGAGGATGCAAACTACCATTTAGCATTCATAAATCTTCTGTTATTATTGACAAACATTATCTGGAATCCTGGAAGTTATTGGTCTTTTAACCATTTCTCTACTCCTTGGTAGCAGGAACTAATATCTCATTACAAGACATTTTCTTTTTTTTGCTATAGTGATTTTGGCCTATACATGTTTCTCATTTCATTTTGCCCAGAAATAAAAGGAAAAAAACCCATAAAAAACGCAACTTAATGTTTGTTGTCAATATCAACAAAATGTAACATTTTAAAATAGTTAACTACAACTCAATTCAATCTTTATATCATTAGTATGTTATATTTAATGTTGAGTGGGGGAGCAATTTAATATGTTTGGCATCATGTGAGGTGGGGTCTCCAAAATCAAGAGTACCTAAGAGAATCTAAGTGCTGTAGATCTTAAAATGGCTTTGTCATTCAGATACTGGGTAGGGGATAAATATAGCAACCCATGCCAGACAGATGTTCTTTAAACAGTTACCCTAATACAATCACAATCATAAAAATCCCCATGGCATTTATTGTAGTTTGTTTTTCACAGGTATCTCTCTACCCCTACCACAATCATTACTTCATTCCAAGATTGTTCCAGGTATTACTAGTCTCTCTGATGTCCTGTCCTTTCTTTGGAGCAACAGATTGATCTTTCTAAAACACACTTTTCATCATGTCATTGATCTGCTTAAAAACATGTAGTGGGTCTTTATTACTTAGAGGAGACAATGACAACTCTCTAACACAGCCATAGGAGAAAAAGAACAGGAAGCGGATTCAGGCTTCTATTCTTTGGGCCTCCTCTGCTAACCAGTCTCCGAGGCTGCTTGGCTGAGAGGACGCTCTTGGGTTGGAGCTCAGAGTGAAGCAATGACATATTAAGGCACCACCTTTGAAGGAACAAATTATCTGTGCTGATTTTCATCTGTGAAAGTTTGCTTTCTTGTGCTAGGCTTATTTATTTATTCTTAAAACTTAACTTCTTTTTCTATATTTATTAATTCACTTAAAAAACGTATATTGAGTATTATATGGGAGTCATTGAGTCTACAAAGATAAAAACACCCTTCACTCAAAGAATTTACAGATTAATGGGGGAGGCAAAACAATTGTAATTCTCAAAGAGAGGTGTGACTAAGGAACATTGATAGCCCAGAGGGGTTAGTGGAGACCAACTCTGGTTTCAGAGTTAAAGAGGAGAAGTTATTTAAGCTGAGTCTCAAAGAATAAACCGGAGAACAGCACACTGTCTGGGCAGAAAACAGGCATTCCAGGCAGAGAAAACAGTCTGCATTAAGATATCAAATGACTTACTGAATTCAGGACCTCTAAGTAGCTCATGGTGGCTGGGGCACACATGTTAAGGGATTGGTGAGAGATGAGGCTGTACAGTTAAGCAAGGGTCATATCACAATGAATCTTCTGAACCACAGTAAGAATTTTGGACTTTATCATTAAGCAGGAAATTGATATGATCTGATTTCCCTTCGAGAATATGGTTCTAGTAACTCTCTGTCTTATGTGATCTTTTAAAGACTCCCAGCTGGCCCATATTATTTATCATAGAAACCACATAAACAGGGCATCTGTGCTCCACCTTACAACTCATTCCTCGATGCCTATCACATACTCCAAAACTCCTCCACCAGATTTCCAGGATTCTTTGCCTCATTTGGTTTCACGTTCCATCCTCTGAGCTTTACCATTCATCTCTGCCTTACATTAATGATGTTGTTTAGACCTTTAATGCTTCTGGGCATAATATCAACATTTACCAGCTAGGATGATATAGTGCAATTTTGGGGTAAGAAGCTCTTCCTTACGTCACCACACCCATCTCCTTCTTGGCCTCTTGAACATAGCTCCTCCCTGGGACTTGCCTAACTAGAATAGGGACCAAACCACAGTAGTAGGAAGGCTAAGATGAAAGGCAGGTTAGAAAGGAGACAAGGTGAACAGTTTGGGAACTATTGCAATGACTATGTGTGAGATAAACTCAGAGAAGAAAGATGTGAAAGTGAGGGAAGAAAGTTAAATAAGCAGGGTTTAAGGGGCTAAAGAGCAGAGGAATGACTTCTGGATTCCTTACTGGAGTGACTAAGTCATCCCATTCACTCAGATAAAGAAAACAGAGAAAGCAGATTTGAGGAAGTAGACTGTGAGCCCAGTTGTGGGTCTGTTGTGTGTACTAACAGACATTTTGATGGGGATATACATGGGCAGAAAGACATCTAGATTTGGAACTCAGGACAATCTGCACCTGAGATAGTGATTTGGAAGTAGTGAAAGAGATAGACAAGAAAGAGATCACCTAGAGAGAGTGTTCAGTGTGAGAAGACGAAAGATGATGTCTTGTGGAATAAAAAGGTATAAGGAACAAGTAAAAAAGACAATATACAGTGAAAGAGACCAGGTTGGAGTGCCCAGAGAGAGAGAGAAGCACGGGCCAGAAAGAGTCCCTCAGCTGTCTTTTTGACAATTAGATTTGATATTTAGAAGGGTTTTGGTGACCTTGGAGAGAGCAGTTTCAGTGAAATGATGGGCATAAATTATTTTTATTGAAAAAAAAGGAAGCTGAGGAGTGTTTACAGAAATATAGATAACACTTCAAGAAACTTGATTATTAGTGAAAAGAATGAGATGATGCTACAGCTAGTTTTACAGGATATTTTTTTTGTTATGCTCTTTTTATAAATGAAAAAAGCTTCAATATGTTCTATACTTCAAGGGAAGGAGCCACTGAAATAATGAGATTGAAAGGAGGTAATTGCCGGACTATGGAGGCAGGAGAATATCAAACATGGATGGAAACATCACATCTTGTGAAACAGAATGGATTTCTGGCAAAGATGACTGCAGATAGTAAGTTTGTAGATGTTGAGGTGAGAAACTGAGGAAATTAATATCTACTCACTCTGATATTACCTTGATGTAGGAGACCTGTTCAGCTATGGAGAGTGAGAATAAAAGTGTTAAGTGTGGTGAAGGATTGGCATCGCCACTGATGGAATTGCAGGAAAAGTCCACTAACACTTGGAGGCAGTCAGTGGCATTAATCATCATTCCTGTGATTTTCTCCAGCAGCTGAAATGTACGAGTTTGAAAATGGGTGCCATGGAAAGAAGTTCAGATTTTATGATGTAGGACTGATCCAAGTTGAAAATTAGTAGAGCAATTATAAGGAAAGAATGGGAATTAAGTTGTTTGAAAGTGAAAGATTTAAGTGGTGCACCATAAAATCTAGACTAGAAAGTAAAAGAAGTGAGGCTAGGGGGTGTCAATGGAGTAGGTGAGAAAGGAGGAACTGAAAACTCTGAGATCTTTTTAGGTTAAAGAGTGAATACCACTGAGGTAAGGAATTGAGAGGATGGTCAGGATGTTAATTGAGATGGTCAACATGTTAATCAAGGCTGAGGCTGTGGACTTTAAGATTTCAGAGGTGGAACAGTTCCAAATGATGACAAAGTTCAGCATGTAACCTTAGGTGTCATTTGCTGAAGCATGGTGAGGGTCAAGGTTGTTGAGTAGATAATGTCAAAGAACTTTGATGCTAGGGCATTGGGTGCTTTGTCCCCTAAACACAGAAGTCACCCAAGATAAGTATGACTTGAGAGTTGAGACACAATGCTTGAATGTGGGTAAATGACTGAAATGGGAGATGACCTGCCCAGGAGAGATAGAGAATGATATAACAAAATGGCATGAATTTTGAATATTTAAGGTATTTAAACAAGGGTAGAAGGGTAATGCTCTGGAAGAGTGGTTCTCAAACTTTACTGTGCTTAAGAGTCACTTGGAGGGTTTGTTAAAACACACATTGCTGGGCCCCACCCCAGAGTTTCTGTTTCAGTAGGTCTGGGGTGGGGCCAAGAAATTTGTAATTCTAACAAGTTTCCAGGTTTGGGTACCACTCTTTCAGGACCACCACTCTGGAAGCATCTATAATGACAATTTGATAGAGCTGAACATGTTGGATGTGGAAGAATAAGCAGCCTCCATAAGACAGGATGGTGGGGAGGGGAGTGGAGGTATCAGAGGAGAATTACATTTCTGGTTTCAATTAAGGGAAAAAGTAGAGAAATCATTCATCAAAGTGAGGGAGAAGGGAAGGAACTCTATTCACATGGCTTGGAGTTTCCTGAGGATGTAGTGAAATAGTTTGGAGGAAGATCAGCAAGTATGGAGTGAGGCTCTAGGGAAAAAGCACAGCTGTATGAAAAATAATGAAGATCCTGAGAGGCTGCCATTTAAGGGAACGGCTGATGACATCTAGGTTGTTAAGCCCTGTGTTAACAAAGACTGAGATGAAAAGGGTGCCTGGTCTACCTCGAGCTGGGTCATTACCTGTAAACTTCATTACTCATGAAACAGCAAATGGAGCTAAAAGTCCTTGTCTTCCCATGGTGAAACCAGAGGTGCTCTGAGATGTGGGGAGTGTCCCGAACTTCTCTGCCTACGTGGTTGGTCAGCTCACAAGCCCTGTACTTGAACAATGGGAAAGTGGAAGATGGAAACTCCTGGGGGATTTTTGTTTTGATTCAACAATGTTCAAGGGTATTGGCCTTTGGTGACATAGTCTCATGTGTAATGTCAAAATTTGGGTTGATGTCTAGAGATAGCTAGCTTATTTGGAGAGTACCTTGAATTTAGACAGTAACTAACCTATAGAAAAATGTAGGTCCTTTAAAAATGTATAAAATTGTCTCATACTGATAGCTTTTCAATGATGCCTGTGAAGTGTATTAATAGAAAACACTTCAAGCCTTGTCACTTATAACACTATAAATCACATTTTAATTATAAACGCTCATTTTAACAGCTCTTTCAAATTTTGGTGAGCCCTACAGAAGCAGATATATTTAAATGCCTTTTACATGAGGTTATTTTTCTTCAGATTACTTGAAAGTTTCTTTTTGAATAAAAATTATTTTCCTATGAATCTACAATAATTCACGTTGTGGTGGTGAGGTTACTTGAATTTGGTATTTAGTAACTGGTTTTAGAACTTCAGAAAATTATATTGGCAACTGGCTTAATAAATTGAGATTATTCTAGTCTCGTTTTGGCCTTTTATTTTCTTGTATCCCTTTATAACAAAATATTCTATGATACAAAAAAGAAAATATTTTCCTTATTTTATATGTTATTCCTGGAGGTTTATAGTTTCCTTTTGTGCTGTCATTTCATTTGAAAAGGGGCATAATTTTTTCTGTTTCCCCCATTACTATTTATGGTGTAGCTGAGTTTTATTCATCTAGTTGGGCAAATAATATTAGGTTTCCAGGCCTGGGAATAATCCTCAGTGGTTCATGGCTCCAACCTCTGGCCTTGAGGCTCTGCCATTGGACTTATCCTTCCTTTTTCATGAAGTAGCATGTTTTATCAGTCTATTTCCTGCCTGCAGAATTTTGAGAGACCAACATTCTTTCACTTCCTCCTCTATCTATCCATTTTAGTCCAAGCTGACAGTGTTTCTATTGGTATAAAATTTTCTGGAAACCTGTGGGTCTCCTGTGTATGTCATGGATTTTTACTCCACTAAACAAGAGATCCTTCCACAGGTCTTCTGCTGAGGCATTTGAGAGGCTCCATGAGTCACACATCCAATCTCTTCAATGAACTCCCTGCATGACTGAATACTGTGATATTTGGTTCCTTTCAAGGCACTAGCAAAATGTTGTCTACCCACTTCCTTGGCTTTTTTCACCAGAGTATGTTTTCCTGGCAGTGAATGTTCTAATTTTAGCATATTTTGCAGGCTGGATAGGCTGAGAGTTTCCCAAATCAACAAGTCTTATTTCGTTTTTGGTTAACAGTTCTTCTGTCAGTTTATCTCTGTTCTGGGGCCAGCCCAGTGCCATAGTGGTTAAGTTCACGCACTCCACTTCAGCAGCCCAGGGTTCGCAGGTTCAGATCCTGGGCACAGACCTATGCACTGCTTATCAAGCCATGCTGTGGCAGGCATCCCACATATAAAATAGAGGGATGGGCACAGTTGTTAGCCCAAGGCCAATCTTCCTCATCAAAAAGAGGAGGATTGGCAACAGATGTTGGCTCAGGGCTAATCTTCCTTACCAAAAACTTTTAAAAAGTTTTTAAATAATAAAAAATGTATATCTCTGTTCTCACATATTTTACTGTAAGAAGCCAGAAGAAAACAGGTTGCACCTTCAACACTGCTTGGAAATCTCCTCAGCTAAATTCCAAGTCCATCACTTACAAATTCTGCTTTCCACATAACTGCAGGATACAATTCAGCTACACTTTCTGTCATCATCTGAAAAGAATCCCCATTCCTCCAGTTTTGAATAATACATTCCTCATTTTCATCTGAGCCCTCACCACAACACTTGTGATATCCATATTTCTACTGAAGGTCTGCTCATGATGATTTAGGTGTTCCCTAAGACAATATATGTTTCTCTATCATGGCCCTCACTTCTTTCTGAGTCCTAACTCACAGAGTTATTAACGTCCATATTTCTACTAACAGTCTGTTCAAGACAATATAGACTTTTTCTATCATGTTCCTCAAAATTCTTCCAGCCTTTGCCATTGCCCAATCCCAAAGCCACTTCCACGTTTTGAGGTATTTGTTACAGCAGGACCTCAGTCTCAGTATCAAAATCTGTATTAGTTTCCTGTTAGTGCTGTAACAAATTACCACAAACTTAATGAGTTCAAGCAACACAAATTTATTATCTTACTCTTCTGTAGGTCAAAAGTTTCATGGGCTAAAATCAAAGTGCCCATAGGGCTGCTTTCTTTCTGGAGGCTCTAGAGGAGAATATATTTTCTTGCCTTTTCCAGCTTCTGGAGGCTGCCTGGACTCCTTGACTCATGACCCCTTCCTCCATCTTCAAAGCTAACAGCATAGTATCTTCAAATATCTCTCACTCTGACACTTCTAACTCTCTCTTATAAGGATCCTTGTGATTATATTAGGACTATCAGGGTAATCTTCTCATCTCAATATCCTTAACTTAATCACATTGGCAAAGTCATTTTTCCCCTCTAAGGTAACATATTCACAGGTTCTGGGGCCATTATTTTGCCTACCACAAGTTGGAAGCTTAGATTGTTTATTTGAGACTTTTCTTCTTTTCTAATGTACTCATTTAATGCTATAAATTTTCCTCTCAGCACTGCTTTAGTTATGTCCTACAAATTTTGATATGTTGTATTTTTGTCTTCACTTTCTTTAGTGTATTTTTAAAAATTTCTCTTGAGATTTCCTTTTTGACTCATGGATTATTTAGAAATGTGATGTTTACTTTGCAAGTGTTTGAAGACTTTCCTGTTACCTTTCTGTTATTGATTTCTAGTTTGCTCACATTGTGATCAGACTCATTTTGTTTGATTTCAATTCTTTTAAATTTGTTGAAATTTGTTTTCTGGCTCAGGATATGATCTATCCTGGCCTATGTTTCTTGGGCACATGTAATAAATTCTGCTGTTGAGTAAATTGTTCTATAAATGTCCATTGTAGCCTCTTGGTTGATGGTGTTGAATTCTATCCCTTTGCTGCTTAGTTGTTAAGTAAATCTTTGAAAGAGGGGTGTTGAAGTTTCCAACTTATAATTGTGGATTTGTCTAATTGTCCTTTCAGTTCTGTCAGTATTTGCTACACATATTTTGCAGCTCTGTTGTTTGCTGCATATATATTTAATATTGTTATATCTTATTGGTAGATTGACTCTTTAGTTACATCTCCTTCCTGGTAATTTTCTTTGCTTGGAAGTCTAATTTACCTGATATTAATATAGCCACTATGCTTTCTTTTGATTAATATGTGCAAGATATTTTTGCCATCCTTTTACTTTCAACTTGCCCACATCATTATATTTAAATTTTTTGTAGATAGCATATAGTTGGGTTATGATTTTTAATATACTCTGGAAATCTCTAGCTTTTAATTGGTGAATTTAGACCACTTGCATTTAAAATAATTGTTTATATATTAGGGCTTAATTCTACCATTTTAATTTTTGTTTTCTATATTCCTCTCTGTCTTTCATTTCTCTGGTTTCCTTTTCTTGTCTTCCAGTGGGTTGCTTCAGAATTTTTTACACTGCCATTTTGATTATCTATAGCCTTTTTATTGTATCTTTTTGTATAGCTTTTTAGTAGTTGCTCTAGGTATTACATTATATATATATATACATAATTTATCATGGTCTACTGGTGTAGTCATTCTAACAGTTCAAATGAAGTGTAGAATCCTTGTATTAGTCAGAGTTCTCCAGAGAAACAAAACCAATAGGATGTATAGATATAGATATATGGGAAAGTTTATTATAGGAATTGGCTTATGCAGTTACAGAGGCCAAGAAGTCCCACAGTCTGTCATCTGCAAGCTGGAGAATCAGGAAAGCTGGTGGTATCATTCAGTCCAAGTCTGAAGGCCTAAGAAACAGGGGGCCACTGGTGTAAGTCCTAGAGTCAAAAGGCCCAAGAACCAGGACTTCCAATGTTCCAGGGTAGGAAAAGACGAATGTCCCAGCTTAAAGAAGAGAGAGAATTTGCCCTTCCTTCACCTTCTTATTCCTTTCAACCCCTGAACAGATTGGATGATGCCTGCCCACAGTGGAGAGGGTGGATCTCTACTCAATCTACTGAATCAAATACTAATCTCTTCCAGAAATACCCTCACAGGCACATCCAGAAATCATATTTTACCAGCTATCGGAACACACCTTAGTCTAGTCAAATTGACACATGGATTAACCATCACAATCCTTATCTCCCTTTTTGTTCCTTTACCCTCCCTTGTTTACAATATAATTGTCTTAAGTATTTCCTCTACATACATTTAGAACCAATTAGAAAATGCTATATATCTTGCTTCAATTATCAAATATAATTTACAAAACTCAAGAGGAGAATGAGTGTCTAATATATTTACCCATATTTTTGTTTATTGTGCTCTTTCTTCCTTCTTAATGATCTAAGATTCTTTTTTGTAGTGTTTCTTTTATATTTAAAGAACTTCACTTAGCCTTTCTTTTTTTTTTTTTTTTGAGGTTTGTAAAATATTTTTTAAATTTTTTCTAGCTTTATTGAGGATGATTGACAAATAAAATTATAATATATTTAAAGTAGACCATATGATGATTTGATATATGTATGCATTGTGAAATGATTTCCTAGGCTTTCTTATGCAGTAGATCTACTGGAAACAAATTCTCTTGGTTTTCCTTCATCTAAGAATGTCTCAATTATGTCTTCATTTCTGAAGGATATTTTCACTGGATGTAGGATACTGGGTTGATAGTTCTTTTCTATCACCACTTGAAAAATGTACCATTTCCTTCTGGGCCTACATGGTTTCTGATGAGAAATCCATTGCCATTCAAATTGTTTTTTCCCTAAAGCTAAGGTGTTGTTTCTCTCTTCCTGCCTTTATGATGTTTCCTTTGTCTTTAGTTTTCAGAAGTTTGACTATGAAGTGTCTTGATGTGGATTATTTGGGAGTTGATCCTGTTTGAGGTTTTCTTAATTTCTTGAATCTGTAATCTCTGAGTACTCTTTCTTTTCTTCTTCTGGGACTCTGATGACACGAATGTTAGATATTTTGTCTTGGTCCTACAGGTATCCCAAGTTTTGTTCATTTATTTTCCAATCTTTTCTCTCCTTTTTTTTTCAGATTTGGGTAATTTCCATTGTTCTATCTTTAAATTCACTGATTCTTTCCTCTGTTCCTTACATTGTGCTATTGAGCCCAGCCACTGAGTTTTTTATTTGGCTTATTGTATTTTTAAGTTCTAAATTTTCCATTTGGTTCTCTTCTGTATATCTTCTAATTCTTTGCTGAGACTTTCTATTTGTTTGCTGAAGCTCTCTATTTTTTCCTTTGTTTCAAGCATGTTTATACTTGCTTGTTGAAGCATTTTTATGATGGCTGCTTTAAATATTTGTCAGATAATTCTAATATCTCTGTCACCTCAGTGTTTGCATTTATTGATTGGGTTTTTTCCATTTGGTTTGATAGCTTCCTGGTTCTTGGTATGATGAATGATTTTTGATAAACATGGACATTTTGGGTATTATGTTATATAATATATAAGAGTCTGAATCATATTTAAATCTGGTGTAATTGGCTTCCACTGACACTAGTCTGACAGGGAAAGAGGGATAAAACGCCTCATTATTGCCAGGTGGGGATGGAAGTCCAGATTGCTCACATGGCCTCTGTTGACATCCAAGTAGGGAACTCCTCATTACTGATGGGAGGGTTAGGAGTTGCAGCTCCTCAGTGGCCTCCACTGACATTTTCCTGGCTGGAAGTGGTAAAATTGCCTCATTACAGCTCTTTTTGTACCCTCCATTGACAACACAGGGGAGGAAGTGGCCTTACTACTGCTTGGCAAAGATGAAAGTCTTGGCTCCCTACTCAGCCCTCCTACTACACCCACTACTCAGCCTCCCTACTACACCCACCCAGGGAGAGGGTGATGGTGGTAGACATTAGAGAACTGTGTTACAGCCTGATGACTGTGGAAGTCTAGGCTTCCCACTCTGTCTTTTTTTGCTTGGGGGAGGGCCACAGTTTTGTCTGTGGTGTTTGGCTGGAACAGAGCACTTATTGTAAAAAGTTTTCTTTATCACTAGATTGTCCCTTTCCTACTCCTTTGGCTAGAGATAGCAGGCTTTTGTTGAGGCTTTTTTGTCTGTGCCCCTCATCATTTTCAGGTTTCTGCCGTCTTCAGTTCTAAGTCTGGGATATATAAGGCAAGAAAAAAGCCCTGGAAACACAGTCCTGAGTCTCCTCTATTCTGCCTTTTTTTTCTCTCTCTTTCAGATCGTTCTTATGTTTGTTTTATATATAATGTCCCTGGGTTTTAGTTATACTTAGGGGGAGGAACAGGGAAAATTATGTCTACTCCATCTTCTCAGAAATGGAATTTCTTATTGACTTTTGTAGTTTAAAACATCCAAAAAGCATTGAACTTTTACTGCATGGTAACTACTGTGGATGTTCTTTCATAAGCACAAATTAATCCACTGAACTTTACCAAAATTAAAAATTTTGCTCTCTGTTGAGCACTGATAAGCAAATGAAAAGACAACCCACATCTGGGAGAATTGAAGCATTGTGTGGCCAAATAATAAATAAAAGGAAATGTCTCTATAGAAAACTAATTTGACTAAAAATGAAAATAAAATGATAGAATTAGAACATTGTCATTTTGCAACTTTTGGTGAACTAATAAATATAGTTATTTGACCATTAACGGCTGCTGACACCAGAAGAGAGTAAAAACAAAGGTTAAGTTCCTCCTGATGAAAGAATATAACATTATCTATAAACTTGCCAAAGGAAACAAACCTGAGTTTTATCAAGCCTCTGGATCCAAATCCCAAATTTCAGAAAATACAGAAGAAGAGAAACATGTTGAACTACACCATTAGCGTGTAGTCAGCAACATCTAGTTTATGGGAAACTCTGCAGGTCAATGGCCCAAGTTCTTCAACAAACACATTTTAAGGAAAAGAAAGAAAATGAAGAGGAATCTGTAGATTAAAAGAGATTTAAATGGCATATGAACACTTTTATTAATGACAAGACTAAATGAGAGTATCTAGGAATGCCCACTTGGGTGATAAAACTATAAACACACATATGCACACACACACACATACACACACACACACACAAACTTAAAAAAAAAAAAGAAAGCCAATCAAAAGAACAAAGATAAGGAGAGGAGAAAGCAGAAAACAGTTTTTGGAAGCTGAAAGCTAGAGGAGTGCTAATCTGTGTAGACAAGAAGCTTAAACTTAAACCAGCAGTGGGTAAACTGGTTCAGAAATTGGTGATACAAGTTATCCCTAAAACTGGGGATGAGAATGAGGCTGAAAATAGGAAGACTGGATGAAATATCTATTCAAGAAGCAGTAAAGTCCACATACTCTCTCATACTGCACATAGATGGGAGCCTGCCCCTTGTCTATCCCAGAAGAAAACTGGATGTTTATTCTTTGGAAAAAGTTTAACAGAAGGACTCCAGACTGATGGATAATAGGCATCATTGAAGCTTCCATGCTAATTCAGAGGGGTGAGTAAATGTCTACATCTTGCATGGTGAATTCCCATCTGCTTTCCTCACACCTCTCCCCAAATGCTAACAACTAGGTTTTATATACATCAGGCATAAGAGGAGATTCTTATCTGAGTATTCAACACAACCCCCAATAAAAAAGACATAAAAGTACTGACAGTTAGAGGGTTCTCCAAAATACATCCCAGCTCAAGTCACCATGAAGTGAAGCCCAACTGTCAACAAACCCACCTATGTCCACAGAGCTTCCAATCAGTTTCCTAGTGTTCCATTCAAATTTAAGCAGACATCCAACATTTACCAGATATTTAAGGAAAGCTTTCAATTCCCCAAACAGACATCAAGCAACTTGGAAGAGATCCAGCTCAAATCATTATTAACATTCTCTGAGACATAAAAGAAATATACATTAATATATATTAATATAATATATACAAGAAACATGAAATGATGAACCAAGAAAAGAAGCATTAGGAGAAAAAAAGAGCTCTTGGAGATTCAAAGAGTAGCATGAATGAAAACTGCAACAGAAAGTTTAAAAGATAAATTAAGAAAGCATGAGTGGGCTAAAAGGGAAGATTACCTTTCAGAGAGTCACAAGCCACTTGGGAAAGTAAGATCCTGGGAAGAAAAAGTTAGGAGGGATTCTAGGAAGATGGCGATGTAGGAGGACTCTGAACTCACCTCCTCCCATGGACACAGCACATCTACAACTACCTGTGGAGCAATTACCTCTGAGAGAAATCTGGAATCTGGATAAAAAGAACCCCGACAATAAGGGACAACACGGAAGGGAATGGAAAAGGCAAAAATATACCTCTGCTGAAGAAAAAAAATCACATTCTAGCCCTGGCACTTCATGGCCAGGAGCAATCTTAAAGGTACAAAGCTTTTCCCAGAGGGGTGGGGGAATCTGAGTGGGAGAGCTATGCCACAATAGGCATCCCAGCCTTTGGATTCAGCACAACTGAGACCAGATCCTATAATACCTGGCTGTGAAAACCAACAGGGAATACCCCCCAAAACTATCAAACTTCAGAGAAAGAAAAGCCTTCTCTTAAGAGGCCCATGCACAGATTCACCAATTCTGGAAACCAACACAAAAACAACAGAAAGAGAGGTGCATAGTCCATTGGTAAGAGACACTCACTTGCTAAGCTCTGAGCACATCTCAGAGAGGCAGGAGGCAGCTGGGAGGATCCACCTCCCCAGGGCCTAAGACACTGAAAGCAAGCATTATTGTGACCTAATGCAGTCATGCTGATATTGATGCTGGCAGATGCCATAGGATTTCTTCCCCTGGCCTGTTAGTGCAGGGCTTTGCCCTGCCCACTAGAGCACCAACTTAATCCAGCTCAGCCAGGGCAGGCACCCTGCCCTAGGGACTGGCCTCACCCACCAGCAAACCCCATGGCAAACTTGTGGGCCTGTGTGGTCAGGGAGTGTGGGACCTCTGCAGTGGAGGAGTCGGTCTGCCTGAGCAGGGCATGCATGCAGGCGGGCCTGCACTGGCAGGATATGTGGGCCTGTGGGCAGTGGGGCATGTTGGTCACAGCAGACTTGTGCCCCTGGCCATCTCAAACTGTCACACAGGGGATCTGCCCCACATTCCAATGACTAAAATGATTGTGCACTACCAGGCCTGGGGCCAGACCCACCCATCTGTGCTCCTGAGAGAGCTGACAACAGCTGCACACTGCAGAGACCCACATGGGAGGCCTGCAGCAATTATGAGCCCTTGAGCCTAGCAACCAGCCACAGTGGGGGTCTGACTCACTTAAGAGCAAAACAGCAGTAGTTGTGTGCTATTAGACCTTGCAGCCAGTTGTGCCAGGGCTTGACCTTCCCTGTAAAGTGACCATAGCAGCCACACATGGCTGAGCCTTATACCCAGCTGGCCTGGGGGTCAGCCTAGCCTACCCATGCACCCTTAGTGAATGTAACCTTGCCACAATAGAAGGGCACATGTAGCCCACACAAGGGACACTCTTGGAATATTTGGAATGGGTTAAGAGAGGGAAGCACATTACTGGGCTCCAAAAGACATCTTGTACATAAGACCACATTTCCAAGATTGGGAGACATAGCTGAGCTGATATACCTAGTACATAAGTATAAGCACAGAGAGGTAGGCAAAATGAGGAGAAAAAGGAATATGTTGCAAAGAAGGAACAGGATAAATCCTCAGAAAAAGAACTAAAAGAAACAGATAAACAATCTACCTGATAAAGAGTACAAACTAATAATCATAAGGGTGCTCACTGATCTTGGGAGAAGAACAGATGAACACAGTGAGAACTTCAACAAAGAATTGGTATATATAAAAAAGAACCAATCAAAACTGAAGAATACAATAATGGAAATGAAAAATTCACTGGAGGGAATCAATAGCAGTGTAGATGACACAGAACAGATCAGTGATCTGGATGAAAGGGTAGAGAAAATCACCCAAGCTGAATGGAAAAAAGAATTCAAAAGAATGAGGACAATCTAAGGCACCTCTGGAACAATATCAAGTGTACAAACATCCATATTATAGGTGTCCCAGAAGGAGAAGAGAGAGACAAAGGGGCAGAGAACCTACTTGAAGAAATAATAGTTGAAAATTCCCTAACCTGAGGAAGCATAGAGAATGCCAAACAAGATGAACCCAAAGAGGCCCATACCAAGACACATTATAATTAAAATGTCAAGAATTAAAGATAAAGACAGAATCCTAAAAGCTGCAAGAGAAAGGCAACAAGTTACATAAAAAGGAAACCCTATAAGTCTATAAGCTGACTTCTCAGTAGAAACTTTACAGGACTGAAGGAAGTGGAATGGTATATTCAAAGTGCTTAAAGGGGAAAACCTACAGCCAAGAATACTCTACCCTGAAAGGTTATCATTCAGAATGGAAGGAGAGATAAAGAGTTTTCCAGACAAGCAAAAACTACAGGAGTTAAACACCAATAAACTGGCCTTACAAGAAATATTAAAGGTACTTCTTTAAGAGGAAAAGGAAAGACCACAAATAGGAATAAGAAAATTATCAAAGAAAAAACATCACTGATAAAGGCAAATACAGAGTAAAGGTAGTAGATCAACCACCTATATAAAGCTAGTATCAAGGTCAAAAGACAAAAGTACTAAAAATACCTGTCTCCATGATAAGAGGTTAAGGGACACACACACAAAAAAAAGAGATAAAATATGATGTCAAAAATGTAAAAAGTGGAGGGGGAGTGAAAGTGTAAAGTAAAGTGTAAAGTGACCTCTTAGTAAGAGGTCAAACTTAAGAGACCATCAACTTAATATAGATTGCTATTTACATAGGTTATTATACATAAACCTCATGGTAATCACAAATCAGAAATCTATAATAAATACAAAAATAATAATAAAGTGAAAGGAACCCAAACAACACTAAAGAAAGCCATCAAATCACAAGAGAGAGAGCAAGAGAAGAAAAAAGGAACAGAGAAGAACTACCAAAACATCCAGAAAAAAAGTAACAAAATGACAGTAAGAATATACTTATCAATAGCTACTTTATTTTTTTGTTTGTTTTTTTTGTGGGGAAGACCAGCCCTGAGCTAACATCCGTCGCCAATCCTCCCCTTTTTGCTGAGGAAGACTGGCCCTGTGCTAACATCCATGCCCATCTTCCTCTACTTTATATGGGACGCCACCACGGCATGGCTGACAGGCAGTGCGTCGGCGGGCGCCTGGGATCCGAACTCGCGAACCCCGGGCTGCCAAGCGCGGACTAAACCGCTGCGCCACCGGGCGGCCCCTCAATAGCTACTTTAAATGTCAAAAGACTAAATGCTCCAATCAAAAGACACAGGATGGCTGAATGGATTAAAAAACAAGACCCGTATATATGCTGCACACAAGAGACACGTCTCAGACTTAAAGACACTCACAAACTGAAAGTGAAGAGATGGAAAAAGATACTCCATGCAAATGGAAATGAAAAGAAAACTAGGGTAGTAATACTTATATCAGACAAAAAAGACTTTAAAACAAAAACAGTAACAAGAGACAAAGAAGGGCATTACATAATGATAAAGGGAAAAAATCCAGCAAGAGGACATAACACTTATAAATATCTATGCACCCAACATAAGAGCATCTAAATATATAAAGCAATTACTAATAGACATAAAAGGAGAATTTGACAATAACACAATAATAGTAGGGGACTTTAACACTCTACTTACATCAGTGAACAGATCATCCAAACAGAAGATCAATAAGGAAACATTGGCGTTTAAGTGACACATTAGGCCAGATGGACTTAGTAGGTATGTACAGAACATTCCAGCCAAAAACTGAATAACACACATTCTTTTTGAATGCACATGGAATATTCTCCAGGATAGATCCCTCATTAGGCCACAAAACAAGTTCCAGTAAATTTATGAAGATTGAAATAATACCAAGCATCTTTTCTGACCACAATGTCATGAGACTAGAAATCAACTACAAGAAGAAAAATTGAAAAGCCACGAAAATGTGGAAATTAAACAAAATGCTACTGAACAATGATTGAGTCAATGAAGAAATCGAAGGCGAAACCAAAAAATACCTAGAGACAGATGAAAATGAAAATACAACATTTATGGGACACAGCAAAAGCAACACTAAGAGGGAAGTTTATAGAAATACAGGCCTACCTCAAAAAATAAGAAAAATCTCAAATTAACAATCTAAAGGAACTAAAAAAAGAAGAACAAATGAAGCCCAAAATCAGTAGCAGGAAGGAAATAATAAAAACCAGAGCAGAAATAAATGAAATAGAGAATTTTTAAAAAGTAGAAAAAAATCAATGAAACTAAGAGTTGGTTCTTTGCAAAGGTAAATAAAATTGGCAAACCTTTAGCTAGACTCCCAAGAAAAAAAGAGAGAAGTCTCAAATAAATAAAATCAGAAACGAAAGAGGAGAAATTAAAACAGACACCACAGAAATACAAAAGATTATGGGAGAATACTATGAAAAGCTATACAGCAACAAACTGGATAATCTAGAAGAAATGGATAAATTCTTAGAATCCTAGAACCTTCCAAAACTGAATCAAGAAGAAATAGAGAATCACTGGAGAAATAGACTGGTCTTAGTAAGGAGATTGAAACAGTACTCAAAAACCTCCTGAAAAACAAAAGTCCAGGACCAGACAGCTTCCCTGGTGAATTCTACCAAACATTCAAAGAAGACTTAATATCTATCTTTCTCAAATGCTTCCAAAAAAATTGAAGAGGAGAGGACACTTCCTAACTCATTCTACAAGGGCAACATTACCCTGATATGAAAACCAGACAAGGACAACACAAAAAAGGAAAATTATAGGCCAATATCACTGATGAATATAGGTACAAAAATCCTCAACAAAATACCAGCAAATCGAATACAATAATACTTTAAAAACATCATACGTTCCCTTGATCAAGTGGGATTTATTCCAGGAATGCAAGGATGGTTCAACATCCACAAGTCAATCAACATGATACATCACATAAACAAAATGAAGAGTAAAAATTGCATGATCATCTCCATAGATGCACAGAAAGCATTTGACAAGATACAGCATCCATTTATGGAAAAAAAAAAAAAAACTCTGCATAAAATAGGTATAGAAGGAAAGTACCTCAACATAATAAAGGCCATATATGACAAACCCACAGCCAATATCACACTCATAGTTTTCAGAAAAACTGAAAGCTAACACTTTAAGAACAGGAGAAAGACAAGGATGCCCCCTTTCACCACTCTTATTTAACATAGTATTGGAAGTCCTAGCCAGAGTAATTAGGCAAGGAAAAGAAATAGAAGGGATCCAAATTGGAAAGGAAGAAGTAAAACTACCACTATTTGCAGATGACATGATTTTATATATAGAAAACCCCAAAGAGGTAAAAGACCTATACACTGAAAACTATAAAACATTGTTGAAAGAAATCAAAGAAGTGGAAAGATATTCCATGCTCATGGAATGGAAGAATTAACATAGTTAAAATGTCCATATTTCCTAAAGCAATCTACAAATTCAGTGGAATCCCTATCAAAGTCCCAATGATATTTTTTTTTGTGGAAATAGAACAAAGAATCCTAAAATTTGTATGGAACAACAAAAGACCCAAATAGCCAAAGCAATTCTGAGAAAAAAGAACAAAGCTGGAGGTATTACACTCCCTGATTTCAAAATATACTACAAAGCTGTAGTAATAAAAACAGCATGGTACTGGCACAAAAACAAACAGACAGATCAATTGAACAGAATTGAGAGCCCAGAAATAAACCCACTCATCTATGGACAGCCAATTTTCAACAAGGAAGCCAAGAACATACAATGGAGAAAGGAAAGTCTCCTCAATAAATGGTGTTGGGTAAACCGGACAGCCACATGCAGAAGAATGAAAGTAGGTCATTATCTTACATCATACATAAAAATTAACTCAAAATGGATCAAAAAGTTGAATGTAAGACCTGAAACCATAAAACTTCTAGAAGAAAACATAGGCAGTGTGCTTTTTGACATTGGTCTTAGCAGTATCTTTTTGAATACCATGTCTAACTAGGCAGGGGAAATAAAAGAAAAGATAAAAAATGTGACTATATCAGACTAAAAGTTTCCTGCACAGCAAAGGAAACCATCAACAAAACGATAAGACAACCTAACAATTGGGAAAAGATATTTGCAAATCATATATCACAGAAGAGGTTAACATTCAAAATATATAAATAACTCATGCAACTCAATAACAACAACAAAAAACTCAGCTGAAAAATGGGCAGAGGATCTGAACAGACATTTCTCCAAAGAAGATATACAGACAGCCAGCAGGCACATAACAAGATGTCCAACATCATTAATTATTAGGGAAATACAAATCAAAACTACAATGAGATATTACCTCATGCCTGTCAGACTGACTATAATTAATAAGAAAAGAAATAATAAGTGTTAGTGAGGATGTGGAGAAATGGGAACCCTCATACACTGCTGGTGGGAATGTAAACTGGTGCAGACACTATGGAAAACAGTACGAAGTTTCCTCTAAAAATTAAGAATAGAATTACCATATGATCCAGCTATTCCACTTCTGGGTATTAATCCAAAGAACACGAAAACACTAAGTCAAAAAGATATTTGCACCCCTGTGCTAATTGCAGCATTATTCACAATAGCTAAGACTTAGAAACAACCTAAGTGCCCATCAATGGGTGAATGGATAAAGAAGATGTGGTATACTATGTGAAATGGAATACTACTCAGCCATAAAAAAGATGAAATCTTGCCATCGATGACAACATGGATGGACCGTAAGGGTATTATGCTAAGCAAAATAAGTCAGATGGAGAAAGTCAAATATATGATTTCACTCATCAGTGGAAGATAAAACAACAACAACAACAAGAAACAAACACAGAGATTAGATTGGTGGTTATCAGAGGAGAAGGGGAGAGAGGGGAGGATGAAAGGGATAATAAGGCACATGTGTACAGTGATGGATGGTATTTAGTCTTTGGGTGGTGAACATGATGTAGTCTACACAGAAATCAAAATATAATGATGGACAGCAAAAAATTTCTATAACATTGGGGCCAGCCCATTGGTGTAGTGGTTGGGTTCGCACACTTCACTTTGGTGGCCTGGGGTTTGTGGGTTCAGATCCCGGGTGCAGTCCTACACACCACTCATCAAGCCATGCTGTAGCAGCATCCCACATACAAAATAGAGGAAGATTGGCACAGATGTTAACTCAGGGACACTCTTCCTCACACACACACAAAAATTATATAATATTATAAACCAATGTTACCTCAATTAAAAAAAAAAAGGAACAGAAAACAGGCGAGAAATGTTTAGAATTAAGAGAATAGTCAAAGTTGCCCAAAATCTAAGTAGCTTCAATTCCAGTGAAAGAGGAATGAGAAAAAAGAGGGAAGAGTATTATCAAAGAAATAACTCAAGAAAATTTCCCAGAACAGAAAGATACAGATTTTCAATTTGACCAGTCCTACCAAGTACTCAGCAAATATTACAGAGGAAATAATCCAATTAAGAAGCACAAAATTTCAAACTCTGGCTATAAAGAGAACATTCTAAAAGCTTCCAAGAAGAGAAAAACAAAAGGTCACACACAGTAGATATTAAAACAGCATTTCTCAGCAACAAAGTTAGAAGCCTGAAGGCAATAGAGTGATAATTTCAAATTTTTGAGTGAAAATAATTTGTAGCCTGTAATTTTATACTCATATAAATAAAATTTGTAAAGGTAATCCTAGCTACTATAATAATAACCCCCAAATTTTGGTGGTTTAATACAACAAAAGTTTATTTCTTGTTTATGTAACAATATGTGTTCCTATTTTGTAGATGGCCTTCCACTTGTTGATTCAGAGAGCCAGCCTCCTAAAATTTTATGATATTTTTATCTTCTTGGACCTTGCAGTCTTCTGCCTTAAGATTGTGGGTGTGAAAAAGAGAAAATGGAGGAGACACACAGATTTCTTGATCTGGAAGTGACCGACCTCACTCTCCTTCACATACCATTGGTAAGAATTAGTCACGTGCTACCTCTTAGATGCCAGGAATTAAGAAAATACAGTTCCTGGGTAGCCAATAACTTCCCATCCACAACTCTTCACAATGAAAGGAAGAGCACAAATTGCTGGCGGACAGCCAGCCATTTCTGCCAAACCATCCAAAAAATCAGTTGAATGTAAAAGAATAAAAATATTTTTAGACATGTGAGGTCTCAAATAACTTTTCTTCTATGTACTCAGGAAGCTCCTGGCAGAGATACTCCAACAGAATAAGGAAATGAAGCCATTAATGGTAACCAGGAATTCAGTGCAGAAGAGTCGTGAAGGGAATCCCCAGGTGATGGAGCAGGGAGATCCCAGGGTGGCAGATGTGCAGCAGGCCTAGAGAACAGCCAGTCCAGATCTGAGCAGGCATTCAGAGGGCTCCAAGAAAGAGATTTCCAAGAAGATAAAACTAACAGAACATTTGATGGCTTAAAATTATTGGGAGGATTTACATTTATGGTGGAGAATCTTAGAAAACTAAATAAACATATCAAAGAAAAACAATTATTAACTCTAGGGAAAACAGAAAACAAAAAGTTGTACAAGAAAAGACATGTATTTAATTGTGGTTTCCTACATGGTGTGGTATAAGAAATATTTTTGATCTTTGTCACTGGTTCCTGGCACAGAGCTCCTTTGAAATTTCCTTAGTGATAGGAATGTCTTTTGTTTTTCATAACAATCCCCTTTTACCCATTGTTGAGTTTATGCTAATGAAGTGACTATTGGTGAGCCCCTGGATAGCTTCAGGATGGGGGCTGTGAGCCAGAAGATCCAACCAGGTGATTAGAGGGTTGGAATTTGCAGCCCCACCTTCCAATCTCCAGGGAGGGGAGAGGGGCTGGAGGTTGAGTACAATCACCAATGGCCATTGATTTAATCATTCATGCATAGGTAATAAAATTTCCATACAAATCCCTAAACAATGGGGTTTGAAGATCTTCTGGGTTGATGAACACATTGAGGTCCTGAGAGGGTAGTGCACCCAGAGAGGACATGGAAGGTCTGTGCCTCCCCTCCCCCCCCACATACTTTCCCCTATGTATCTCTTCCATTTGGCTGTTCCTGAGTTGTATCCTTCATAACGAACCCGTAAGGGTAAGTAAATCACTCTTCTGAGTTCTGTCATTCTAGCCCATTGTCAAACCTGAGGAAGGGTTTGTGGAAACCCCTGGATTTGTAGTCAAGTTGGACAGAAGTAGAGGTACCATGGGGAGCTGACACTTGTGACTAATGTGTGAGGTGAGGATAGTGCTGTGATACTGAGCCTTGAAACCTGTGGAGTCCGATCCTAACTCCAGGAGTTGGTGTCAGATTTGGTTTGTGTCAGGGAGGAGAAAACACCCCAGACATGGCTTGACTTCGAATAGTGTTTATATAATTATAACAATATAGTCTGAATATTGATCTTACCAAAATTACAATATAATTATATTAATATAAAAATAATTGAAAGAGAAAATGTGTGTGTGTGCATATGTGTGTGCTGGGGTGGAGGCTCAGTAAAAGAGCACTAAATCCTCATCTTCCATAGTGGAAAGTCAATATTTAATGTCTGAAACTGAAACAAATCAAGACGTAGCCATATATTAATGCTATTCAGGAATATGAAGGTAAATGTAAAAGGAACAGCCTGTGGGATGCAGGAATGGGGTTAGATAGAGGACAGGGTGGCAGAGCCTACCTTATTTTATAAGAAGTCTTCTAGAACTTTTTTGTCTTTTTAAATTATGTATATGTATAACTTCTACTAATAGGCAAATAAATTTATTTTTGAAAACTTAACTACAAAATATAGCTCTAGAGATAGCCGAGAAGGAGACTAGATTGAAATCATGGGAGATGACAGGCAGAGGGACTAGTTAAAAACCTACAGCAGCAGTTCAGGAAGAGAGAGAATCCATATTGAGTGAATTTAGTTTCAGTGGGAACAGAAGGAAGAGGACAAGTACAACGTGGTCACAAAGCAATTACAGAGGAAATAAAAGTAGGAGAGGAACATGTACTAATTGCAACATTGTCTTTTACAACTGCATATATGGCAGTGCCGTTATCTTAGATAAAGGAGATGTCGCGGAAGAGCAAATTAAGCAGAAAGATAATGAGATAAGTTTTGGATGTGATGGATATGAGATGCTGAGTTCTAGAGCCCAGAAGAGATTATAGCTATGGATCAAGATTTGCCAAGGAGCAGAGTATCAGTGGTAAGTAGCTGAAGCCAAGGTTGACAAAAAAAGGATAAAGCTTGCAGAATGATTTAAGAAAGTCAAAATCTCAACCCTGGAGAAGGCCAACATTTGAGAGCAAAGAAAGGAGACGCATGGCAAAAGGGAATGAATAGAGACAGAGGGAAATGGTATCTCAGAGCACAGGAAAAAGAAGTGTCAACACGAGAGGCATCCGCAACGTCAGTGTGACAGGGAAGCAAGTAAAACAAACTTGAAAGAGTCCATTACATTTGGCAGAAGTGGTTTAGAAATAACAGGAAGTTAAGAGCTGAACATTCAGTTGAAGAGATTGACTATGAACAAAAGGCAAGATAAATGGCAGAATCCACATGGGGAAAGGGGTCAAAGGAGAGTTGTTTGTACGTCTACTTCATAAGTATTTTTTTTCTGATTACAAAAGTAAATATGCTTTACAAAGAAAATCTGGAATATTATTCAGCATGAGAAAGGAAGATATCCTGCCATTTGCAACAACATAGATGGACCTTGAGCACTTCATGCTAAATGAGATAAGTCAGACAGAGAAAGACAAATTCTGTATGATATCATTTATGTGTGGAATCTAAGTCAAACTCGTGAAAAACAGAGAGTAAAATGGTGGTTACCAGGGGGTGAGCAGGAGGGATAAGATTGATGTTGTTGAAGGGTATAAACTTGCAACAAATAGTAAATAAGCCAAAGAGAGCTAGTGCACAGTATAATGAATATAGACAACAGTAGCATGCTGTAATGATGTGATATGATAAATATTGCTCCAATGGCAATCATATTACAATATAAATGTATCAAAGTAACCATCGTACACCTTAAATTTGCACAATGTTGTATGTTAAATTTATTTTAAAAAAGAAAAGGAAAAAAACAAAATTTGGAAATAAAAGCAGAGATCACATTTGCATATATTATCAATATATTTTCTATTTCCACTCCTTTTTATCCCCATCTTTTTCCTCATTTAAACTAAAAGACAACATACGCATCTTTTCAAGGGAAGGAAAATAGTTTAAAAATGGAGAGAAAGTTATTTTGGGTTTCAAAACCAAAGATTTTTGATGTGTAAGAACCTAATATTTTGAGATTCAAGAACATTTTACCTTACAGGATTCAATGCATCTATCTTATGCCATAACTAAAAAATTTGGAAGAATATTATGAGAATCAATTTTTTCCCATCCCCACAACAAATAAGCCTCCATACTTGGAGAAAGGAAAGGAAAAATTAAAGAACTCACCATATTGATATATACCTGAGACGGGGCACTCCCCAGGAGCTGCATCTCACTCAGAATTGAGGGAACAGGAGTGAGAAATCCAGGTGAGTTTGAGAGAGCTCAAAGAAGAGGAAACCTGTGCCTGAATTTCTATGTGTAACCTGAAAAAATGGCAAGTTTTGTGGAGTTCCCTGTGCCTAGCTTGGTATGGGAGCAGTGGAGGAGACATGCTGCATGGACACTGGGATTTACACAACCTTATCAAATTTCTTGTGCCCTGGGTAACACAGGAACACCCAAGAGGGCCATAGAATTAGCTGAGAGAAAACCTGACTCAGAGAGGCCTTGCAACAAGATAAGAAAGCAGAGCCATGAGCTGTATGAATTGACTTCCAGAGGCCAGGCACGAAGTGATATCTGACCTTCTGTCAGCATGGACAGATGATGACAGAGAGCTAGTTGGTCCCCAGAGTCCACAGCCATGACCTGCTGAATACCCCCTGGAACTTAGTCATAGCTCCAGGAACACTAGGAGTAAATTTCTATCTGCCAGTACAATTGGGGGCTGGAAATAGAACTTAGGTCTAGTTGCAGAAAAACTAAAGAAAGTTGTACATTTTTTTCTTGCCTCTGTTTACAGACTAAGATTTGTGCCCATTCCACATAGAAACATATGAAGATGAAAATATAAATCCCCCGTAATACCAGCACTGAGAGAGAACTACTATTAGCATTTTGGTGTCTTTCTTAATAGTCTTATATAAATCCATCTGTGTATGTATGTATTTGCAATTAGGGATTAAATTTGCTATATGGTTGTGTATATCACTCTTGAAAAATTTTAAACATCATGAAAATGTATCCTAACTTTTAAATGTTATTCTAGAGTATGACTTTTATGAGTGTCACAGATTTCATTATATGGTATATACGTAATTTCTTCTAGGTTCACTTTATGATTTTCTTGGTCTAGGAGATGAGGCAAGGAGAATATGTGTTAAGCTCATTGATGAACTATAGGAACTATAACAAGACAATAATAGTGGTAACTTTGCCTATTAGACTGCTAGAGTTTTATTGCCTATGCTATTAAATAAGATAAAGTAATTGAATGAATAATCATAAGACCCTTGATCTCAATGAGTAAGTAAACCAAGATAAAAACAAGACAAAACAGCACCTCTTGTTTTAATGTAACACTGTCGGGGGAGATGGGCCCTGCCCTTTGATGGTAGAGATGAGAGGGGGAGAAGAGATACCATGACAGCATCAAGCTCTGGTCACAAGGTTGGACTATCGAGGTTCATATCCTTCTTGTTCTGACACTGCATTCAGATACACATAAACTCTTTGATATTGTCAGGAACCTGAATCTTTAGTGGAGACTAAATATGGTGCAGGAAAGGTCACTGACATCACATGTGGTATTAGCCAAATCCATCCCAAAAGTTAATGACCCAAACCAGGATAACCTCCTGCTCTAGAACCGAAGAAAAGATGAAGGATGATGAACTTTTGGTATCATTTCTTCTTTCTTTGTTTTTCTACATTCAATACATAGAATTCTTCTTCTTTCAGGAACCTGTTTTCTATTTGAGATTGACTCATGTAGATGGAAAGAGTGAAAATTGGTTCATCTATCCTCCCATTTCTTGCAAATAATATCCTCATTTTTCTTTGGAGAATTCAACCTTCCCCATTCTTAGTCATGCTATTTGGATAGGATTGATCCCAGTTCAACTCCAAAAGTGGGCTTGAATTGGTTTAAGCCAATCTGCCTATTATTTCCCTAAGTCAAGGAATTAATTCAGAATTTATGAGGTAGCTACCAAAAGAGATTCTTCCTTGTCCTCCAGCTGTGCAAAGATGTGAGTTTTGCACCACTGTGGATATGCTGGGTAGGGAACCACTATAAGGTCTGAGAATAAAACTGACACCATGAAAGTCAGAACAGAACAGAAAAACAGATAAAAACAAAGTCTACAGAGATATAATTTAAGCCACTGTATCAGGCCTCAGCTGAAACCAACCTGTTTCAGTGTTTTCAGTTATATGAACAAATAAATCCCTTTAAATTTTTAAGCAGTCTGAGTTGGATTTTATGTCCCAAACAATAAAATGATACCTAACATCAATGATTTAGGAAGGATTTGGATAAGCCATTTCCATCTGACTTTACTTTCTCTAGCTAAGAATCTCCTTAAGCATAGCTCACTATCATTCATTAAACAAATCACACACTGACATCTAGGTTTTGGGAAGAGATGTAATTTTATTTAATAGTAAAATTTCCAATTTTCCCCCTAAGTTATATTTCTAAGTAGAGAAAAGTTGAGGGCTAAGAGAATAAATATTTTAAGAATATTTACCTACTGTCAAATTGCCTTTCAGAAAGGTGGCACCCGCAGCCATTGACAAGAGGGCCTGTTTTAATGCAGAGAGAGTTGGTTATGGTTGTAGTTGCAGTTGTTGCTAAATATTGGAGAGATTTAAACATGTTTGTGGGATTTAGAGATTTAACTAATAGAGGAGGAGAGGTTGAAAATACAAGATGGGGAGGAAGTAACTAATGAATAAAATATCCCACTCCTGGAAGAGACAGAAGAGGGAACTTAGAGTATAGGTAGAAAAATTATCCTTAGGCAAATTTTTAGACAGATACCTACTCCTCAGGGTAGTAGGAATGGAGTCGAAGATGTAGATAGATAATAATGAAGTTTCAAGTGAAGGGATAATGAAAACTGAATAAATATCAAATTATTGCTTCCTACAGCAAAGCTATCTGCTGTGAGTAAGAACAATGAGTGAGGGTTAAGAGGTTTAAATGGAAAAGATATGAATACAAGAAAGAGGGGATCAAGTCCACAGAAAAGGATTGCTAAGTGACTCAGCTCAGTTTGAAGATCATACAGGTGTGATTTTCTCCAGCCAAATACAACAGCCCAGTGGAAAGCACAAAAACAATAGTGTTGGGTAGGTCCAATGTCGAGGAATTTTAAGAAAGGGTGGAAGAAGGACGGGGCAATGAGAATGACAAGGTTTCTTGCAAGACAGCAGCTGAAGTGATACATCCTGGGATCTAGGCCAAATAGAAAAGGAGATAGAATTCGAACACAGGAATTCTTAATGGTCTGAATGCTGGGAATCTCTGTAAAGTTTCGGGACATGAAGGGAAACAGGAAGTGGTGAAGAACAAATGGAAAGAAAGTCGTGAGGTACATCAAAATTCAAGGAGCAGCCAGAGGCAGATCAAGAAACAAAAAAGAGATAAAAAGAAAAAAAGTCATAGAAAGAGAATTGGGGAGAAATGAAGTCACAGAAGCCAAAGGAAGAGAGAATTTCAAGAAGAGAACGGTCAACATTATGAAGACTGAAAATAGAACCCTGGGTTTGGCAATTTGGATATTAGTAATAGAAGGAATAGCAATTTCAGCACAATAGGAGAATGGAAATCAGATCAATAAGGGTTCAGTAAACAGAAACAATCAGTGGAAACTGCTGGTTCAATTAGTTTCCTGGCGAAAGGTGATAGAACAAAGGTGTCGTATATTGAAAGGCAGTAGTTTTGAGGCAGAGGTTCTTTTTAGGGAGATGCAGACTTTGAGACTCTGGTAGGATGAGAGGAAAAATCTGATGTGAATTTTAGAGAGATCAAATAGATCCAATAGATCAAAGATACAAGAGGCAATGGGGCTTGATGAATGAGCAAGATCTCAGCAGAAACAGGAGGGATGGAGTATAGCCACAGGTGGGAGTTCAGCCTTGGAGAAGATGCATCTTTTCCTGAGACAGGGGAGAAGGACTCTATAGGTCAGTTTGGAGGTAGAAGAAAAGGAAGTTGAGGGAGTCCTGACATTTTCCTCAAAATCTCCCAGAACACTGATTCATCGTAGGTGCTAAATAAATACCATATTGAATTTCTGAGTTAAGATTTTCTAAAATATCTCTTTAAAATGGTGGTGTATTGTTTATTAATGTTCTTTTGAGAGCTGGCATTTAATCTCAGAAATCTTGTATCGAAATAGAACAAATCTATTCGTCTAGTCTTTGGCAAATCATTGCATAATTATTTTGATGTCTCATCTTATATCACGTAAACACTAGTAGTTTAACTTACATGTCAAGCAGACTATCAAAATATGTAAACTGAATTATTGCAAATATATCTCATTCAATCATACCTAACAGTTACTCTTAGTTTCCTAGTTTTTTACAAAAAGAGTTTTAAAACTCCATACATTTTTGTCTCAGTGGTTTGCCAAAACAAATTCCCAAGTATTCCACTTCATAGAAAAAGACAAAAAACAAAGCTATCATATACATTGCTCATTTATCACACCTGGAAGAACAATAATTACATGTCAATCATCAAAATATCTTAAGATGAGAATTAATTTTTTATATTTGTAGCTGGTGGAAAACATCATAATGGTGGGTCTGAGAACTTTGTAAGAACAGCTTTTGACCTTCTAAAGCAAAGTCACCAGGCTTTGTCTATAAAGGGGCAGGTGGTGAATATTTTAGTCTTGCAGGGCAGTAGGCAGGCCATTAAGTTTCTGTCGCAACTGCTCATCTCTGCTATTATAAACAATACTAAATAAGTGGGCATGGCTATGTTCCAATAAACTTTTATTTACAAAACAGACAGCAGGTCAGACCAACTCTTGTTCTAAACAAAAACAATTTCCACAATCACTTCACTTTTTTTTGTAATGCTGATGCAACCTTAGATTCAGAGTGTGGAAATTAGCTTAGACATACAAACTAAAGACTTTGGTTTGATTTTATTTCATAATGCATTGTGCAATTATTGATTCCTTTGGCACAAGCTCTGTGATAAAAGAATCATTTTATAATCATTTATAAAAGAAACTTTTATAACAAGTTTCTTTATTGTAGTACTGGAAGCTGTACCTCTGACAACAAATTTGTGTTTCCTTAACTTAATACTAACATGATATAAGATTTCCTGCTCTAAATATAGTTTATTATATTGGATTTTAAAAGTTTTAAATGTTTGCATTTTTTAAAGTGTATTTTTCAACATTTGGTTATAAGTACACTTTCTTTATACACTCATTTTGATAGTAAAATAAAATTGTATGATTAGTAATTTCAAAATTAAAATTACCAAGTGTCATAGACATAGCATTATCACCAATTGTGGCAATCCATCAAACTGTTGCAATTGCTAGGACTCTTTTTTTTAGCTTCATTCTTGGGGTACAATGGAAAAGCACTGGAAAAGTACTACGTGATACATAGCAATAGACATACAAAGCCAGGAGTGGGAAAAATGGTGTTTTTGAAAGCTAAAAATATTCAGGTTTGTTTCCTTAAGAGGAGTGCAGAATTATTTGGGGGAAGAGGACTTCTTTTTTGTTTGGAAAAACATTTTGATAAATCTTTACTTATGTAGAAATAGACCCTGTGTTTAGTCCAGAAAAGAAGGATGACTCAAAGGGAGAGCTAAATTGCTTTGTTTAATAGACAGAGGGAATTTTGGCATTAACTTCTGCTGGCACTCGGGGAAAAGGAGACTAAAACAAGCCCTAGGAAAGAAGAGGTGGGCAGACCTGAGAGAAACTGGTCTGAGGTCACCACAAGGCTAAACAAGAAAAGAGGCCAGTGAGAAATTTGCTATGCTGTAGATTGATTGCTAAGAAATGTTAAGAAAAGGAAGTATGTAATATTGAATTGTATCTTGCTTCTGCATTGTGATGTACTCCCACTGTGATAGTCGCAAACATACAATATGGGTTAATTAAACCCACTAGCCTTTGGGCAGTGAAAGGAATGCACCCATGTCCATCCATGGAATAAAGTGACAGAGAGAGGAGAGAAGCCATGGGCGGAGGTGAGATGAGAGGACCAGAGCCAGTGAATTTGGGAGTGGCGTACAGGCCACAAGGTGCCCAGGAGAACTGGTTCTCCTCCTACACCCCTGGCCATGCCTTCTCAGGCTCCTGTGCTGGCTCCAATTCATATCCTAAACTCTAAATGTTAGTTGGATAACAGGACTTAGTCCTCAAACTTCTTTTCTTCTCTGATTATGTTCATTCCCTAGGTCACACCTTTTCAAAATGTGGGGTGAAACCCAATAGTGCATTGTGAAATCAATTTAGAGAGATATGACCAGTATTTTTAATGAAATAAAAGAAAATATAATTGAAAATATCAGAGTGCATATGTGGTAAGGATCAGCTTCATTTCATGAAACTTTTGAATCAGTGTGTGTGTGCGCACGTATGCACGCCACATTGTCATATGACATGCATTCCTTACTGTAGCCTGTCGTCCAAAACATTTGAAAAGCACTGCCTTAGGTGATCTCATCCAGTGTCATGGTTTTAAATACCACCTCTATGCTAATGATTCACAAATACAAATTTATATTTTCAATGGAACTCGAATGCTAAATTCTAGACTCCTCTATCCGGGCACTTAACTTGATATCTCAGTTCGGATGTCTATCAAGTGTTGCAAACTAATGTGACCAAATCTGAAAACCTAGTACCCGCACATGGGTGCCCAACCTGCTTATCTTGAAGTTTTCCACATCTCAGAATAGGGCAATTTTATCTTTCTGGTTCCTCAGACCAAAAATCTGGTAGTCATCCTTAACTTCTCTTTCTCTCTCATACCCCACATTCAATGTATCATCAAATCCCACCAACTCAAACTTTTACGTGTATCAAGAATCTTACCACTTCTCACCACCTCTATGGCCTCCACCCTAGCTCAGCTGTGCCCTGATATCTTGCTCAGATTATCGTATTAGCCTCCTTCTTCTTCCCTTCCCCTT
This sequence comes from Tapirus indicus, assembly GCA_031878705.1. Classification (NCBI taxonomy): domain Eukaryota; kingdom Metazoa; phylum Chordata; class Mammalia; order Perissodactyla; family Tapiridae; genus Tapirus; species Tapirus indicus. Next base: position 86,146,948 of record CM062922.1, read on the forward strand.
CTCCAGTTTATTTTCAAAAGAGCAACCAAAATGACTCTGTACGAACACAAATCAGAACATATCCCTTCTCTGATTTAGAACCTCTTGGGGTTTCTCAATCTTATGCAAGTAAAATCCAAAGTCCCTACAGTGATTACAAGGCCCAACATGAACTTCTGTGCCCCACCACTCCTCTCTGACCTTATCGAACACTACCCTCTTCATTGTTTTCCCCCCTCCATCCACTGTTTCCCTACAGTTTTTTTAACTTACCAGGCATACTCCTACCTCAGGGCCTTGGCACATGCTATTAAATTTGTCTCAAAGGTTCTTGCACCAGATACCTACATGCTGATTCTATCATTGTAGTCAGGCCTCTATTTAAATGTCACCTTATAGGCAGGCCCTCCTCTACTCACTATCCCTGTTTTCCTACTTTATTTTTCTCCATAACAACATACAACTATGCATATCAAAAGGCTTAGATTTTTAAGACTTGTATTTATTCATAAAAGGAGCAAACAATGTGAGATGTCAGTAAACTACAATTTCCAGGAAATCAAAGATGATCTACACATAGCAGGGCTTATCAGAAAAGAGAAAATGAATAAATGAATGAGAATAAAAGTGAGAGAAATAAGAATCTCAAAGTCTGACAAAAATGGTTAAAACTTAAAATAAGAAAAGCTATTAAAGTTTGAAAATAAATAAATAAAAATCTGGGGGCTGACCTAGTGGTGCAGCAGTTAAGTTCGCCTGCTCTGCTTTGGTGGCCTGGGGTTTGCAGGTTGGATCCCAGGCATGGACAGACGCACCACTTGTTGAACCATGCTGTGACGGCATCCCATATAAAAAAGTAGAGGAAGATGGGCACAGATGTTAGCCCAGGGCCAGTCTTCCTCAGCAAAAAAAAGGAAGATTGGCAACAGATGTTAGCTCAGGGGTGATCTTCCTCACAAAAAAAAAAATCTGAACCTGCAAACAAAATAAATGTAACAACAAAAATAGCTATGAGATAAGGATTAAACTTGAAAGACAGTACAAAAAAAAAAAACTTTCTTACAAAAGACTCTATTAATCAATCTATTTAAAAAAGAAAAATCTATATCTTTTAAATAAATAAGAAGGCAAAATTGAATGAGATAGGAAGCATAAAATGTGAAAGGAAAAGATATAAAAGATTAAGGTTAAAAATATTCCATCAATGAGGTAAAAGATTTAAAAGGTGAAAAAAAAATGAGCTGACAAATTAACCAAAATTGAGAACTAACAAAGGGATTACATAAGAAAAACAGGTTAGAGAAAAAATTGAGAAGCAAATAAAAACACAAAGTTTAAAGTTTAGAAATTTAGGTGAAGGAGAAAGAGGGAGCCAGCTGGAGTTGTCAGGAGTTGTGTGTCTGAGGAAAGTTCTTGGGTCTTGTCTTCTGCTCAAGCAATGAGGGTTGGGGAGAGGGGTCTCCCTCTGACTTACCTCCTTTTTCCAATTCATACCACCCCCAATGAATGCTCTGAATAAATCAATTCCATTAAACTTTCAGTTACCTACATAACAAGATCTAAAGCTCAAGAGCTAGACATTCAAGACCCTCTAGAATCTGTCTTGAGATAGGACAGTCTTTCCAATCCTATCTCCAGTCCCATCTTCCACATCTTCCCAACATGAACCCTCCTCTCTGTGAGTCTTTAATTTCCCATCACATTCCCACAGCCATGCCCAGCTCACATCACCTCCCCTGCCTGGAACAGACTGCTCACTCTTCTCAGTAACTTCCTGATGAAGTTGTTATTCAGCTGCCTTCAGTATCCACTTGTCCTACGGCAGTTTACAAGGCTACGGAAATTGAGTCACCTGCCTCTGATTCATGGACTTTTGCATCGGGGCATATTTTTGCTACCTATACTGCTCTCCTTTCTTGACCACTCCAATGCTCTGTGATTTCACTATCCTCTCAACTCCTATAGTTTCTGCATCACCTGGGAACTCACTAGAAATGCAAATTCTCAGGCCCCACTCAGACCTACTGAATCAGACAGTATGTAGTTGGGGCTCAGCAATCTGTGCTTTAACAAGTCCTCAGGGGATTTTGATGATGCTAAAGTTGAAGAGTGACTGGTTTACATTATCTTTACTATTTCATTTTCACTTAATCAAATATTGCTGGAATGTAAGCTCTAGAGTCAGATTACCTAGGTCTAAATCCCTGCTCTACCCCTTTATGACCTTGTACATGCTCCTTACCCTTTCTGTGCCTTAGTTTCCTCATTTGTTAAAGGGAGACAGCATCCTAATTGCTAGGCCCCCTGCCTCCTGCCTATTCTCTCTCCACTCCTTCCCAGAGCCAACAGAGTCAGATTTCTCAACTGCATTTCTGTGTGTACTTGACCGGCTCTCTTGCACTTTCAAAAAACAACCAAACTCTCAGTTATGGCATTCAAGGCCTTCGCGACTATTTAGCACATTCCTATCGTTCCCCCCTGCCCCTTGCTGCTTATACATCAACGGAACTAAATCCCTTGCAGCTCTCTAACTGCCCAGGGGAGCCATATAATTTCATACTGTTGTTTTCCAGATATGTGGCTCATTCTGAAACCCTTCTCTACCACCCTGAATGCAAGCAGCAATCCCTTCCAGACCCACCTCTTCAGTGAAGTGCTCCCTTACCGCCCTCCTTTCCCCCCATTCCCTCCATAAGTGGTCAGACATTTCTCTAAATTATCATTCTATGTGACACATAAACCAGTTATAACGCTGTGGCTCCTTAAAGGGAAGGGGTACTTGCTCGGGACCCTAACACAAAGCACAGTATCTGACACATAGAAGCACATGCTCATTCAGCTTTTCCTAAGTTGGGGGAGAAAAAAGGAGAGGAAGATGCCAGTTTACTTGCCCAAATCTCCCACTAGGCTATAAAGTCTGGGAGGACAGTGACATTGTCTAACACATTTTATCACTGTATCTCCAATCGACCTCAGTGCCTGCCATACACTCAGGGCTCAAATGCTTACTGCATAAATGAACAAGTAGAAAGCTAACAATCAACACTAAAATGGAGTAGCTTCCTCATGAAAAGATAGGAGATAGAAATGGAAGAGGAATATTATTTACTGTGACATCAAACACTGTCTATGAATCATTTCATCTAACCTAACAACCTGTGAACATTGGAATTTATCATCCCTCTTTAAGAGAGGATAAAGCTGAGATTCACCAAAGGTCAAACGACTAAGGTCAGAAGTCACATTCGAACTGAGATGGGTCTGATATAAATTCCACTAAATAATGGCTTGGAAATTTTTTCCCTAAGAATCTTGTTACTTAAATAATAGAAGTAAGGGACAATGCCAGTAACTGGATGCCAGAGGGAAAATATGGCAGTGATGACAAAAGGAAGAAAGACAGGAGAGATATGGGTGTTTGGGGGAGGGGCAGAATGGGGTAAGGGAAATAGCAAGCTGATGAGAAACGCTGAGAAAGAGAGTGTGATATCAAAATGGATACTAAGGAGTAAGGGAAGGAGCCCAGAAAGGGCAGACAATGACCAGAAAATGAGCTCAAGGAGCCTATTAACAAGGGCAGGAAATGCTGAACAGTTTTGGAAACAATTTGAACATTATCAAAAGCAAACCCACAGGGCCTTTCTGCACCTTCAGCACCTCCGGCTGCTAAGCAAGTTACAGTAAAATCCAGAAGTAGAGCAGAAGAGCAGCTCTGTGTGGGAGTTCAAACCACGTCAGCTCCAGGCAGGGGGGATTGCCCCGGGGGACAGCCAGGGACCTGTCCAAAGTTTGAGAGTTTCATCAGAAGCAGACAGGGACACAGTCGCTGTGGGGCAGACAGCTGGACCACACTGTCTTCACCTGAGGTATCTGGAGAGACACACTGGAATGTGAAAGGAGCTTGTAAAAGGAAAAACAGAAAGTGAAGAGATGTACAGGCAGCAGCTTTATGATTATATGGCTTCAAATATGACTTATGCAGAGCCTGGGAGGGTGGGAAGGATGTAGATGAGCAGAGAGGGAAGGAGAGGGTATTTTAGGAGGGGAAACACCCTGAGCAAAGACTCTAAGGCAGGAATTAGCATGTGAGTGAGTGTGTGTGTGCATGCACACAGTTGTGCAAGGGGTGCGGAGGACCAATAAGGGGCACCCATATTTGTACTGGGAAGTAAAAGGAAACAGGATTGGATATATATTTTTTATCTCTAGCTGAGTTTGGACTTAAGTTCTATGCGGGCATATCTTTCAGATCACAGCATTATTTTAAGACTACACGGAACGTTAGTGAACCTCCTCACAGACCCTTAAAATGGGGCCATTGCCTTTATGTGACTTGACCAAGGAAGTATGAAAATAAGAACCACAGCACATTTTCTATTGTTAAATACTAAATAAGTTGAAGAATAATGTTCTTTATTATTAGGACATTTCTGGGAGGCACAAGGCCTCCCTCTCTCCCTCCCTGCCTCTGTTCCTCCCTTTCTGCCTTCCTTCCTTCATGTTTTCCTTCCTTCCTTTCTTTCATGCCTTCCTTCCTTCCCACCTGCCTTCCTTCCTGCCTTGCCTGTAGGCCTTCTTTCCTTCCTCCTTCTTCCCATGACTATTTACTAAATACCAACTCTATGCCAAGCACATAGTAAATGAACATGACTGACTTATCTTTGCTTTCACGGAGCTTGCATTCTATGGTGAGAGGTGAGATGGTGGGAATTGTGGAGGAGGAGGAGCAAGTCTGCCTTGGTCTGGTTCAATAAACTGGACCTGACTCTTTTGTCCCAAGGAAGAAGAAATTGAGTGGTTTGTACTCAGCTTTCATTTCTATTTCCTGAGTATATTTTTCACTTTCCATAAAGATAGCTAAGCTTAACAAGAATTAAAATAAGGTAAGTAGTTTATAGATTAGTAAACATAGTGACAAAATGTGGGAAAGTTTCAAGTGTTGCAATAATTAAAGAAATATAATATAAAACAAGAATTAGGCACTATTGCATATTTACTGAATTAATTTAAAAAACACATTTGCATGACATAAAATAATGATTGTTCAATCACTTGGGACAGCCAGCTGGCAGTATATAATAAAGGTCATTGGATCTGTCATTCCTTATGATTTAGTCATTTCATTTTGACCAGTATATTTCAAGAAAAAATAAAGAGAAAAAGTCAGAAATATCACTGTTTATGGCAGTTTTAGAACTTGAAAAAGCCCAGAAGACCAGTAATTTCCATGGTTTCCTCAGCATTTGCTAGGACTTCTAGCCAATATCCTATCTTCACTTTCACTCTCCCTAACCCATTTTTCAGACGTAGGACAAAATTTCCCATTAAAATGTCCAAGAAAACTCATTCTACTCAGTTTTTAAATTATTTTTTAAATCAACAAGTCAAAGGTGACTATCTGCATGACAAAAATATTCTCCTCTTATAAATGAATCTATTACAAGTTGATTTTTAGACCAATTATTTGACTGATTAGTTTGGAAGAGAAAAGAGTGTGCAGAACTACCTACTGAAATGTCATCAGATATAAAAATCAAACTCTTAAACAGTTGAAAAGGTAAAGAGAAAATAGGATTTTAGTATCATATTCAATACAGGGGCTCCCTGTCCTATTATAACAGGAGCAGCTAATGGTGAGAATCACCAAGGCCCACGCACATGGGGAAGTGGACACTGAACCCATATTTTCCTGAGGTTGTTCTGCAGACAATAGTTCTGGGAAACATTAACAAGTGTCCTTTGGGAAAAGGGTTTGGGGGTCAAATTACTCTAAAGAAAGCTGAGAAGTACAAAGTGAAAAAGTTTATTTCCCATAGGATTTTATGTTCGATATATTTCTGAGAGGGAACTCTCCACAGAAACTTTTCAAGAACTTATTTAATAAAGGAATCCTGTTTGCTAGAAGCATCTGGAGAGTTAATGTTGTACAGAAGACACTCAGGAGAACACTGAGATTTGCTTTTAATTAACTTTGTCAGAAAAACATCCTATAAAACTTTAAACAAAGCTAATTACATTATTCAGTTCTGTCCTCTGATCCTTAATATTTTACATAATTGTAGTCTTCGTATACATATTATTTTATACTGGGTTTCTTACTTGACATTATTCTCCATTATATCCAAGTGCTGACACAGTTAACATTATCATTTGATGTAGATAATTATGTATCTATAATTTTCAAACATCATGAAGCACACAACCATTCTCAATTCAATTCAAGCAGCATGCAATATTACTGTTTAGGATTTGGGGTCTCAAAATTTTTCCTGCGCAAGAACATCTCAGAGATAAAATACATACTGTTCTAAATGCTTTTTGTGTATAAACTCATTTACTTCTCATAACAACTACACAGGTTATCTATTGCAACATGATTGACTATCTCCAAACTTAGTGGCTTAAAACAAAAGGGATTTAGTTCTATCTCACAGTTATTTTAGTCAGGAGTTTGGGCAGGGCTCAGCTAGACCATTTGTCTGTTTCGCATGGCATACGCTTGATGGTATTCAACTGGTGGTTTGATTGTTGGAGGGTCTAAGATAGCCTCACTCACATTCCTGGTGCCTTGGCTGTGATGGCTGGAAGGCTGGGCTCTGCTGAGTTTTTCCCTCCTCCTTTTCCATGTGGTGTCTCCAGAAGATAGTTGACCTTTCTTCATGGAAGCTCAGGGCTCCAGAGACTAAGGAAGAAGCTGCCAGTCATCTTAAAGGTTAGGTCCAGAACTGACACACCATCACTTCCAATTTACTCTGTTGGTCAAAGCAGTCACAGCCCAGCCCAGATTCAACGGGAGAAGAAATAAACCCCAGCTCTTGATCAGAAAAGTGGCAAAGAACTTGTGGCCATCTTTAATCTGACATCATAACCCTATGAGGAAAGAGTACTATCATTTCTAGTCTTCAGCTAAGACTACTGAGGCACAGAGAGTTGATAGACCCAGACAAGTTTCTGCCTTAATTTCTACACCGGGTAAGCAGGGATGGTTAACACCTTTCTTATGTTTTACAGAGTAAAATAGTGAATAAACATTGAGTAACAATCACATACAACACACTGTGCTCACTATTGCAAGAGGAGACACGTGGAATAAGAATTCCAGTATCTTGTTCTATGTGTGAATATTATTTGAAAATTGAAAAAACAATGTACATCAATGAATGAATGAAGAAAGAAACTGTGGTACATACATACAGTTGAATATCAGTCATTCTTAAAAAGGAAGGAAATTCTGCCATATGTGATGACGTGGATAAACCTGAAGGACATCATGCTAAGTGAAATAAGCCAGTCGCAAAAGGACAAATACTGCATGAGTCCACTTATATGCAGTATCTAATATAGTCACACTCATAGAAACAGAGAGTAGAATGGTGGTTGCCAGGTGCTGGGGGAGAGGGAAATGGAGAGTTGTTGATCAACGGGTATAAAGATTCAGTTCTACAAGATGAATAAGTTCTAGAGATATGCTGTTCAACATTGTGACTATAGTTAACAATACTGTACTGTGCACTTAAAAATTTATTAAGAGGATAGATCTCATGCTAAGGGTTCTTATCACAATTAAAAAAAAAGACATTTCCTTAAAAAAGAAAAGAGCTATACAGGTAATAAGGAATATGTACTGCATAATACTAATTTTCTTTAAGATATTATATATTCACATAAAAATATACCATAAATTGGTACCTCCAATTCTCAAATAAAAACAAACATATACTATATATTTGAGGAACTATTCTCTGATCTATTCTAAATAACCACCTGGAAGCAACACCAGATTTAGCTTCAAGAGATCAAGGTGCTGACCATAACTCTATTAATGGCTGTGGGACCCTGGAGAAGTCACTTCACCTTTTGGGCCTCTTCACAGATAACAAGGGATTACTCTAGATGACTGCCAGGCTTCCTCCCAAATTTGGGGATCCACGATTCAAGATTTAAAAATGCTTTTGTGACACTATTCACATATGCTGTGGGACAGCTCCCCTACCTAAAATAGCTACTTGGTCTTAATTCTACCCTCACCGGAGGAAAAGTTCCTTGATTTCCCCTTTGTGGCAGGTATGCTCCATTCAACAGACAGTGTCTGTCTCAGTCAGCTTGGCTGCTAGTGGCCACTAGTGAGAAGAAGGACAATATGGTTTACCAGTCCCAGAGTCAGAAAGTAATATTGTTTACTATAAGTTTATAAATCCCGAGGAATTTAAATGCCAAAGCAGCTCATTCACAAACAGCAAACATCATCTTCAGCAGCTGCTATAACAAAATACCATAGACTGGGTGGCTTAAACTACAGACATTTATTTCTCACAGTTCTAGAGGTTGAGATTTTTTCACAGTTCTGGTGGTTGGGAAGTCCAAGATCAAGATATCAGCAGATTCAGTTCTTGGTGAAGGCTCTCCTCCTGGCTTGCAGACAGCCACCTTCTCACTGTGCGTATGTAAACAATTATGTAAACTTCTCACTGTGTGCTCATATGGCCTTTCCTTGGTACACAGAGAGACAGAGTTCTCTTCCTCTTCTTGTAAGGGTACTAATCCCGACATGAAAGTCCCACCCTCATGACCTAATCTAAACCTAATTATCTCCCAAGGCCCACCTCCATATACCATTGAATTGGGGTTTAGAGATTCAACATATGAATTTTGGAGGGACACCAGCATTCAACCCATAACAGTGTTTTTGTCTAATGGCACCTGAGGTCAACATTCACCAGAGCACATTCATCATCTCAGGGAATACTATACCCAATTCTCTGTTTCCTGCTTTTCCTCCTCTTAGGAACACAGCACTGGAGGATCAAAATAATTATCACAGAAAAACAACACCAAACTTTCATTTTCCAAGCTAGTCACCACAACAAACAGACATTCTTGCCTTGGGCTTTGAAGAGCTCCCTTCGTTTCCTCTGTTACTGGCTGTCAGTGGGTTTGGGTATGACACACCTCTCTCACTCACAGCCATAAAGGTAAAGGGTAAGAGAGAGAGTAAGACTCATGAAGCCATGACTCATTTTTGCATCTTTTGGTTTTTGATCAAATGCCAACAGATGGCAAGAGATAAATAAATGAGTTTTCAATAAAGTGGCATATGGAAACCAGTAACATTATGGGTGATTATTAAAGTTTCATTATTAATTTTATTCTTCCTAAAATTGTAAATAAATGTAGTACGATAGGCAAAGGATACAATCCTAACACTTTCTGGGATTAGAGAGAAGTTGCACTTTTCAGCTACTTGTGTGATTTACTCACACACATGCAGGTAAGAAGTGAAGTAATAACTGTTCAGCATAAAACCTTAGGGTTTCAGATCACCACAGCAAATGTGCATTTTTTATGTAACAAACTATAAAATGAGTTTCTCTTTCAAAATGCACTCATTTTATTCCTTAAAAGCAGACCAAAGGGGAAAGAGCTTTCTAAAATGACCCAGATCCTACACAACATAACTAGGATACAGAGTTGGAAGGAACCTGAGAGAATCCAGCCCTGTCATTTTATGAAAGACACAAACTATAGTTCAAAGACAAATGACTTGCTCAGGACAATGGAGCCAAGGAACAGTCAGGCCCAAATGAGACAGGGTCTCTGGAGCCTCATCACAAAGCCCTTTCCAGCACCCATGATGCCCCTGGAAGCGATGGTCTCAGCATTCTCAAACTTTATCCCCCTGGATCTGCATGACACTTTGAGAGGAGATAGAAATGGAACAGTGATCCTCCTTTATAAGCATAGTTTCTAGAGTGTAGAAGGCACTTATAAATATCTGTGGAATGAATATCTCAAAAAGTACATTGACAGAAAGTACGCTGACAAAAAATTCTGACCTAACAGCAACTGCTCCAAAAAATACCGTCAAAAGGTTCATGACAAGTAGGATTTCTGTAAGTGTTTCTTAATGTAAGTCTTACCTCCTCAATAATATTTTAAACTCTGGATGAGCTGGGACTATATCATTTATTTATTTTGCCTCCCCCCATACCATAGTGCAAGAAATGTAGTTACAATGGCCATATTTTTGATCCTGAAATCAGGACACATAATATTTAAAAGGTTTTTTATCCTTCTAGGGGTGGTGAGCTGTCTGGCAGATGGAGTTTTGTTGTTGTTGGTTTTTTTAACAGCTTTATTGAGATGTAATTCACATATCATACAATTCACTCACTTAAAGTGTACAATTCAGTGACTCACTATGTTGTGCAACCATTGCCCCAATAAATTTTAGAATATTTTCAGTGCCCTAAAAGGAAACTCCACATCCCATAGCCATCACCTCCACGTCCACTGCAGCCAGTCACTAATCTACTTTCTGTCTCTACAGATTTGCCTATTCTGAACTTTTCATCTAAATGAAATCACACAATATGCAGTCCTTTCTGTCTGATTTCTTTCACTTAGCATAATGTTGTCAAGGTTCATCCATGTTGCAGCATGCATCAGTCCTTCATTCCTTTTTACAGCCAAATAACATTTCATTGTATGGGTACAGCACATTTTGTTTATCCATTCAACAGTTGATGGACATTTGGGTTGTTCCCACATTTTGATAATTATGAATAATGCTAATATGAACATTCATATGCATATTTTTGCAAGGATATAAGTTTCCATTTCTCTTAGGTATATATCTAGAAGCAGAAGTGCTGGATCATTGACAGATGAGATTTTAATATGGAAATATTTTAGTTAGCAGGGCATTTGTTATGATTTATTCAGGGAATGAGACACACTGGTTGAAATAAGATCTGTCTCATAAATTGTTGCCAAGTCTAAGAGAGGAATTTATAAACCTTTATTGAACCAGCTTTAAGTCCAGGGCCAGTCCTTGCCATTTCCCTATTGTAGACCCGCATTTCCCCGGTGCACCTCTCCCTCTACTCAATAAATCCGTGGAATGGTTCTGAAAATGCATACTTAATATTGGGAACTTCATAGAAAGAAAAACATATAGATATGTATTTCACTTCACACTTCCTCAGACAGGTTCTTAAAGAGACTTGAGCCATCTGGATAATCTCAACAAAGCTTTACATTCTAAAATTGCAAATAAAATTACTAATCGTTATAACTAACAGATTGTTTTGGATCAAATGTACAACACAGTAGGGATAAAATTTATGTGCTATAGACACACTTTACTGCCATCCTCTTCAGATTCAATGTGAACTCTAATTTGGGTCTACTTTATAAAATCTAGAATGTGGCCTTATTATTTTTAAATTACAATAGAACTGTATAGCTTATACATTCTTGTTTTCAAAAATCATCTAGTCACACATTTGACTTAAAAGATACTTAGTTCTTGATCAGTGGGACAAGCTTCACCCGACATGTAGCATTGTTTATTTGGCAAAATATGATGCACTTCATATGCTTTATGACATAATTTCCAGGAACTCATTGTGGTGAAAACTGGGGACTTTCTGCACCAGTGTGTTGGACTGTACCCTCCCTGACCTCACCATCAGCAATGTTGAAGATGACTCTCCAGTTATGTTATCAAGGTAGCACTGGCAAGAATGTGGTGTAGTGACCCTGGGGATGGTGGGCTAGACTCTCAGCAATCTAGTTCACCAAAAAGTACCTGCTAGTGATGAGACTGTGCTTTCCTATCTCTCTCTTCAAAGAAAAATTGAAGGCCTTTGTTAACTGTTATTCACCAGGCTGATTTAATCCCCCTGGCTATTGATCTTCAAAATTTGATAATGCAACTGAAAAGTCAGGCACTTTCCTGTGTATTGGATGCTCTGAATGGCAGACTAAGACCCAGTTAGTTCCTAAACTCTTAGTTCAATTACACTATGACTTTCACACTAATTGTAACCCCAGTGCCTTCTCAATTACAAACACATAAAATATGATCAGTCATCCTGTTTTGTCTATCACAGTCAGGATTATTATACTCAATTCAGAGGTCATGTAATACTGGAAAGAAGATGGCTTTGGAATGCCTGGATTCAAGCCCCAGCTCTTCTTTTTGCAAGATGAGTACTTTGGATAAATCACAATCTACCAGAACCTGAGTTTGCTCTTTTGTAAATTGGAAGTCATTATAATATGGCAGAGACAATATATGTGTTCACCAAATCCTATCTTATTTTCTTCTTCCTGATCAACAGAAAGACTGCATTTCTTAGTCTTGCAAGCAGTAAACTTGGGGCCATTAGAACTGGGCTGTGGACAGGGAGATTTGACCTTTAAAAACATCCTCTGGGGACCTCCAGTTCTCTCTCTTTCCACTATGGTGAACCCAGAGGCCATATGTTGAGATGTGTTCTGTGTTTTCTTAGATTCTACATTTGTCTATGTGGCATCCATTAATCACAGAACCAAACTAATGGCCAAAGTTGTTTACATCTCCCCTGTGATCCAGCTTTTGTGAGTGCATGAAAATCATATCACAAATCCTCCACCCAATTCCAAGTCCATACCCCCAACTACCTTCCATATCTAACTCTCACATACCAAGCCAATATTTCCCCTGCCCTAAATCACTCAGGGCCAGGTACCAGACAACTAGAGACCACCTCTAAAGCTCAGAGCCCACTAACATTATTCAAACTAGCCAGTCCTAAACAGTTTCTTCTGCCCTGCCTTGCCTTTCCCACAGAAAACACAGTAAAGGCTCTGGGGCTATGCTTTCCCCTTGTTCTTGCTTCTGCCTCCCGACCAACTCTGGTGCTTCCCCATGTGGCCCTGCATGGTGTGTGATGATTCTCATTTCTAGGGGAACTGGGAATAACAATAAACTTTTCTTTCAGTGGCACTGACCTCTCATGTTGCCACGCAATCACCTTTATAAGTTAAGACCCAGGCACAAATCAATATAATGGCCTCACAAGATGAAGAATCCCTCCTGACCAGCATTGGACTTTGCATGACTAGCTGATAAATGTTTGTTTTGCTAAACCACTAAAATTTTAGGGGTAATTTGTTACTACGGCTTAGCTGAACCTGTCCTAACTGATACAAAATCCTTACTTTCCAGGTTTCTTTCAATGATTAGGAAAAAATAAATATATGCAAAGTATGTAATAGCTCATGGTACAAAGTAGGAACTCAAAAAGTGGTAGTCATTGTGACGATCATTCAGCAATGTCTAAAAACAATTTATGAAAATAAAGCAAGTATGATGTCTGTTTATTACTCCCACTGTGAAAATAGCAAAACAGATTTTCATCAAATATGGAGCATATGTTTGAAACATTGACTTAATACAGAGATTGCGGTGTACAAAAAAATATGCTTTGGCAGTTTGTTCAAGTAATAGGGAGTCACCCTCTATAGAAACTGTAAACAAGAACAAAAAGACTTGCTCATTGTGAGTGGCACTCCCTGTGCTAGACATCACAGACAGAAAACAATGAATTCAAATGAGAATGCATATCAAAATACAAGAGCAGATACCATAAATAATAGGCATTGCTTTGCCATGCAGTTTCTTCTTACGTGGACAATCTACGAGGCCAGGAGGATTTATTTATTGAGGTGCTTAATGCACATAACAGGCCACTTAGTTTGCATAACTCTTTACAGTTTACAAACACTCTCAAAAACACTCTAATAAAAGCCATATGAAATGATGAGGGAAGTCATATGTTGTTGGTACACTAAAGAGAAGTAAGTCCCCAGTGTACAATAACAAATGACTCCCCCTGCCCACTTCATATGCTACTTCCAAAACTTAGAAATTATAGTTTTCTCTAACTGTAAAACCAGAAAAAATTTAGAGGCAATGGATGGCATTAGAATCCATACAAGTAAGAACATTTCAGTCAAAGATGGACCACATATATGACAGTCGTCCCATAAGATTAGTACCATATAGCCTAGGTGTGTAGTAGGCTATACCATCTAGGTCTGTGTCAGTACACTCCGTGATGTTTGCACAATAACAAAATCACCTAATGATCCATTTCTCTGAATGTATCCCCGTTGTTAAAGGACACGATGTAATCTACAAACTTGCTACTTACAGTGCATCTATGGACCAGCAGCATCGACATCACCTGGAGCTTGTTAGAAATGCAGAATCTCAGGCCTCACTCCAGACCTACTGAGTCAGATTTTGTATTTCAACAAGATGTCCAGATGCTTCCTATGCACATTAACATTTGAGAATCATTGATTTAAAAGAGTATTTATAATTGTGTGCCTGAGATTTGAGAATCTCCAAATTGAATCAGGGAAAATAGCATGCAGACTCAAGACAATAAGACTATAATATGATTGCAACTAATAAATCTGAAACTCAACTCTTTTTGTGTATTCTATCTGAAAGTGGAACCTATTAATGGGAAGGGAGACAGACTGCTTGGAATCTAGAAAAGAGAAGTCCAAAAAAGCAACATTTCCCCTATGTTTTCTGCACTATATGATAAAGATGGCACTCTAACCTACTAACAGATATATTTTTTCTGAAAGATGATGAGTACATCTGATCATCAAAGTTGAGTGCCCTACATAATATCCTCATAATCTAATGTTATGTTTTCCATTCAACTTTCTGATTATAATTTGACTTCCCATCTCACGTAGTTTTTCTATATGGAGAGCACTGACAAAATAATGAGACCGAAACATTCTAGATAACTAGGAATTTTACCTTCCACTATGACTTAATATATTGGCTATCTGTTTTTAAAATCAGTTGGTTATGAGTGTGGTAAGGACAAACAAGTCTACCTGAGTCCACTATGAACACACTAATAAAACTCGTTTTTCTGGATATTGATGACCACTTCCTAGAAACACGACTGGTATGAGGTTATGGTAGAATGGCCACATGATATGTTTGGATAATGATAACCAGCATTTATTAAGCACTTAGTATATTCCAAAAGTCCTTTGCCTCTATTAAGTAATTTAATTCTCAAGAGTCATATATTATTAGCCTCATTTCATAGATGACAAAACAGAGGCACAAAGTCATTAAGTTACTTGACTAAGTTATAAAGTGACAGAAACAGGACTTTAACCCAGGCAGTAACAGAGCCTGCACTGTGCTATATTGCTTCCATCTTGTTTCTCAACAATTGTTACATATTGACCTCTTCCTCTCTACTTCCCCCACCCATCCTTTTTGGATTAAGTTCAAAAACGTTAACAGACCTGAAGAACCAGGAACTAGAGCTCTCGATATAACCGAGAAATTAAAGCTCCAAGGCTCAGAAGGTGACTCTTCCCCTGTGTGGCTGAGGATGCTCCCCCGGGGCTTGCAGGCTAAACCACAGATAGTCTAGATCCTAGGAAGATATTATCTACCTTGCACCAACTTGGACTTGCTTCCCCTGGTGTTGAGAATGGAATGGTACAGAAGCCAAGGCTAGATGGGGCTAGGGAAGGGGAAGCAGACAGAGTTCACTTTGATGGGGGCCTAAGCGAAGAGGTGTCTAATTAACTGAACGAGTAACACTGTCGGGGTTTAGGCCAACAGTTCTATAGAAACACAGAACGTGCTTTGCCTTACCTGGACTTCTACGGGTATATATCACTTGGGACCATCCCAGAATGTGGCTGTGGCCACACAGAATTCAAGGATTTGCAACTCTGGATCTCTGGCTAGATACCAGCATTATCCACGTGACAAACATAACAGAAACAGCATGTCATTTTACAGATAAGAAAACTGGTAAACTGTGGAATGAAGATCTTTACCTCCAATCCTGTGAGAGGGACAGAATGGACGTGGAACACGTTCTCTAAGGTATCTCCTACAACCTTTGTAGTCCTCTGCTAGAGATGACCAGAATTGCCCAGTGAATTGTCTTTGTGACATTAGACGAGTGGTTTGCCATTTGCACACCACTGAGAAACAACACATTTCCATAAGTTACAGTAACACTTCAAATAAGATTTGTAAAAAACTACATGTTCCCACTCCCTTCAGTGCCAAATAAACAATAAATAATGTAGTCATGTTGCTCAGTACTTTTAAGATGCATTCGGCAATATATGCTAAATACACGTCATTGCCCTAGGGAGAAACAGTTTAGTCAAAATGGGTGGCAGTATGAGACTTCAGTAGAAACTTAAACTGAACCTGAATACTTAACCAGTTCAAACATGACTAATGACCAATAATTGGACTCTATTTTCCTCCTGGT
Source organism: Tapirus indicus (assembly GCA_031878705.1). Lineage (NCBI taxonomy): Eukaryota > Metazoa > Chordata > Mammalia > Perissodactyla > Tapiridae > Tapirus > Tapirus indicus. The sequence continues at coordinate 86,163,039 of CM062922.1, forward strand.
TCTTGGCAATATCAAAGAAACAAAGAATAATCAAACAGGCAATAACTAATAACTGCAGGGATGTACCTCATTCTATGTTTGTTTGAAAAGTGAAATAATTTATTTTATTATATATTTATAATTTATTTAGCCAATCTCCCAATGTTCCCAAATATTTGCCATCTGTCTAACTATCTATCATTTATCTACCTATCTATCTATCACCTATCTATCTATTTACCTATATTTATCATTATCTAGAAAACACTTAGGATAACTTCCCAAGAGTCAGGAGGGAGTGGTTCGCATAGGGTCACCCCAGCAAATGAAAGTGCCAGCATTTAATGTTAACTAATTTCTTTATAATATTGATCATGGCAGTTGATGGGCTCACTTCACTGTTTATAAGGAATTGTATAAGCATCTAAGTGTGTATTTACTTAATATTTTTTAGAAACTAGTTTTAGAATTTCCACAACATGTAAAGTTAAAGTCATCTATTTTTAACTTAATCTGGACTGTAAAAAGGTTTGCAAAAACTGAGTGCATTTCTGACAGTTTAGAGTATTTTATGCATTTCTGAACCACTGTTTACTTTTTCAAAGATTTAGAGTTTAAAGAAGCACTAAAATTGTTGATTTATGTACAATCAATTGGAGTGCAGGACTCTCTGATGAATTGTAAAAGATACATCCATGAAACATCGAGGGGAGAACAGATAGTCTACTACATCAAAATGAGACTGAACAACAATGAAGCTGGCAAAGAATTTTGAAGGAGGGGAAGTACAATTGTAAATGAAGAGAGCTAAATGCCATAAAATAACCAATTGAAATATCAGATGAAAATAATCAATGTGTAAGAGCACAGCATAAGAAATAATTTACAATTATGAGAACTGCAATGCAAGATATTCAGGATAAAAGTTAAAAACAATTCAATGCATATAATAATTTTAATAATTACCAAGATCAGCTAGAAAGAGTTTATTTTATACCTGGTATAACTAATAAGCAAAGCTGAAATAAACACTTTTATATTTATATAATGCTGCCAAGCAATTATTCTTTAAGTTTCAAGAAAGCACTGAATCAAATCACTGGGCCAAATATGATCAGTATCCCCAAATTGTCATCCAGAAGGCTTGTATGAGTTTACTTTTCCACGAGGTCCCTTTTTCCCATACCATTGCTAACTCTGGGTGTTGTTTTTTAAGCAAAAATTTTCCAACTTGCCAAGCAACAAAATCACAACATATTATTTTAACTTATCTTTTATTTCCAGTGCAGTTGAACACATTTTCAGATGTTTCCTGGACTTTTTAATTTGTTTTAGAAATTTCCTATTTATCCCTCTTGCCCATTTTTCTATTGGAAAATTCACTTTTCTCTTATTGACCTAGAAAAGCTTTCATATATTCTGGCTACTTATATGCCATATATGTTAAAAATATTTTTCATGATTGGAAATTTGCTTTCTGATTGGTTCAAACAACTCTGGTCTATTTAAGTGGCATGCAACTGAGTTATAGGCTATTTAGGCTCAGAACACCAAATCTGTACCTAGCTGAACTTACACACTCATTGGCTTTCAATGGCTCTTCTTTTTTCCTCAAAGATAGAAGTCTCCCAAGGTTCACACCTGGGCGCTCTGCCTTTCTCTCACCACATCTCTTCCTTCAGAAGTTCACATCTTCTAGTAGTTTTCACAACTCTGACATGATAATTTCTAAATCTATATCACTGTCATTGACTCAGTATACCCCACCAGCCAGTAGTATGGGTTAATTTATCTGGCAGATCCTTTCACCACGATTTCATTTGTTCATCCACCCACTCAAATGTATATAGCACCCCTTAAGCATATCTAGTAAATATGAAGTATTGTGAATTTTCATCATCTCATATTCAAAGATTTCAAATCAAAGTCACCTGCTGCTCCACAAACTATCCTTTCTTTTCAATTTCCCTTTTTTATGAATTATATTGCCAACTTTCTGCTGTTTTATCTAAAAATGTCATAACTCTTCACTCTCTGTTGTCACCACATGTGATCAATCTCTGTTAATTTTTTCTCTAATGGCTCAAAAATTAACTCTTTTCTCTTTCACACAGCTGCCATTCTGGCCCAAGCCCTCATCATCTGGCACCTGTTGAACCACCATAACTTCCTATTGGCCTCACTGATTTCCATCTGTTTCCCACTTCAGTTCATTTTGTATCTTCTGCTGGATTACTCTTCCTGCAGTATGGCTCTGAAGATGTCATTCCCTCTGTTCAAGAATCTCAAGTGCTTCCTTCTGCCTGTGAAAGTTAGCCCCAAATCCACCAGCCCCTCATTAGAAGTTTCTAATAAGCTGATTCCACCTACCCTAATTCATCTCCCACTCCTCCACATCAGAAACATGATGTTTGCTTAGTGTTGTTTCTGCACTGTTCATGAGACTTCTCACCTTTGCTCATCAATTCTGTCTGATTAATCCCCTCACTTCTCTCTATTAGTCCAAACCCTATACACCCGACTCTTCACGGCACAGCTCATGTCTTCTCTCTTCCAGGAAGCTGGCCCCAACTAAAACCAGAGTTTTGTTTTCTTAGAACTGGAGCAGACTTCACAGAGTACCCTGAAGGACTCTGAGCCTCAAAAACCTTAAATTCTGTTCAACGAAAATTTATTGAACATTCATTATGCACAAAGTCCTGTGCTAGGAACTGGGGATGAGGAAAACGAATACGTGTGATCCCTCCTCTCAAAGAGCTCATACCCATTGGAAGGTCCAGGTGCATAAATATATCATTTCATTAAAAAATGGGAAGTTCTAAGTCGGAGGAAAACACAGTGTTGTGAGAGTGAGAAAAGGGGACATTTAATTCAACCAGGGGTCCAGGGAAAGCTTCTCAGAAGAGATATCATGTGACAAGAATGTTAAAGATGGGTAAGAACGATTAAGACAAAGAAAGATGGGAATAGAGTTTGAGACAAAGGAAACAAAATAACTAAAGCCAGGGATATAACCAGTGGGAAGGGAATGAAGAACTAGAAGTAATATCATTAGACTGTAATATTGGGAGCAAGAACTAGTGAGAGACAAGACAGGAAGCAACCAGAGGGAGTAAGCCAGGAGTGTAGGATTTTGTAAACTATATTAAGAACTTCTCCCTCTGATCTGTAAATGACGTAGAGCCAGTAAAAATGTTTAATCAAGGAGGTTAAATGATTGGGTTTTGTACAGTATTCTCTCTACATTGTAGAGACCAGATTTAAGGGAAGCAAGACAGGAGATAGGAGACTACATATTGCCATGCTTCAGGCAAGAGAGGATGAGGGTCTGCAAGACGACATGGTATTGGGGATAGTACCGAAGACATAGATTTGAAAAAATATTTAAGAGCTAAAACCATTAGATCTTGCTGATTGCCTAGACATGGAAGGGTCAGGGAAATGAGAGGTCTCACATGACCCCTAAGCCTCTGGTTTGGGCAACTGGATGGTGCTGGCAGTAATTAGGCTGGAAATAAAGAAGCCATAGTACATTGTTGGGGGATTGGTGGTGAGGACTAGAGGTGGTGAGCAGAGAAGACAATGAGGATGATTTTTGGATACGTTGAGTTTGCTATTCCTACAGGATATATAAAACTAAAGATCACATATGAGGTGAAAGCTAAAGATAAGAATTTGACATTGATCATCATTCCACTGACAGATAAAATTATGATAGTGATGAGATTCCCCAAGCAAAGTGTGTACAGAGAGAAATGAAGACTTTGGGGTAAGGCTAGAACGCTGGGGTACACCAGTAGTTAATGGATGCACAGTAAAGAAAGAGTCCATAAAGAACAGAAAGGAATGGTCAAAGAAACAAGAGGACTGCCAGGACAGACTGGAGTCAAGGAAGTAAAGGCCAGAGAGTTTTAAGATGGGATATAAGGTAAGGACTAAGAAAGCATCCTTGGGCTTGGCAATACAAAGTTCACCCATGACCTTTAGAATTGAGCGTGGGCTCCAAACTGTGATGAGTAGAAGCGTGGATGAATTACAGTCATGTGCTATAACTTAACTGAGACGGAAAGGAGAAGAATTAGGGCACAACTAGAGGGGATTCAGGACGAAGAGATAGCTGACTAAGGCTAAAGGAAAAATGATGAGAGAGACACCTGGGAAACTAGTGGTTATTATTTCATTCACTGCTTTAAAGAGAACAAAAGAAAGCAGTCCACAAATTATGGTTTAATACTCAAATACCTCTTTCAGTCACAAGACCAGAAGAGAAATAAAGTCATGTGTATTGCCAATGGCTTTGGCAGAGTTCTAACCACATTTTTGTGCACAGGACAATTATGAAGTTTCTGCCCTCGCCGGGAACTAGAACCATATCACACTGATAGGCGTCTCCTCGAATAATTCAACATTGGGGTGTAATCATTTGGCTTTCAGGGAAGCTGAGTACCGTTTCTGTGAGGAGTCACTGCGCCACCATGTGGTCCTCCTTGAGAATAGTATTTTTCTCAACTTTCTATAGCTGGATTCTGGGTTGAGTCACAGAAAAGGAGAATTCTGCAGCTGGAAGAGACCTTAGAGACCCTCTCCTTCTCATACAGATGGTGACGTCTAATTTTTCAAGATGTCTTTTTATTTTAACTTACATATTGATATCTTGTGCATATATGAATGATTATAAAAGGCATACAATAAAAAACAACCTTTAAGTTTTCACTCAAACCCAAGGGTAGCATCCCTACCAGACTCTCTGTTTGAAGTCCAACACGTTGATGAAATGCAGCAATCCACACAGGTCTTTGTTCCTAAACTGTTCTTTAGCAACAACCATGTTGCCACAAGGTAAGCATGATACTTAGTATAAATTGAGCCATTTCAAATTATATTTTAAAAATCTATGTGAGCTCACACGGAATGGTGAAATAGGAAACATACCTACTGAGCATCAAATCTAAGGTGGTTATTAGAATGTGTTTATTATTTTAAGATATAAAAATCAGTTCTATATTATCATTCTGCTTTTCTCTGATGTCATAAAGAAAACTTGGAGATTTCAGGGGGAATAAAACATTAGAAAAATCACTCAAAATCCCATAACCCAACAAAAATCTTTCTTAAGATTTTGGCATTTTTAATCCCTTCTAAATGCTTTAAGTCAAAGACATCAAACTAGTTGTTTTATTTATCCCACAGAATTGGCTGTGAGTTAAAAAACATTTTTTTCTCATATTTGCAGAATTCTTTCACTCTTTATTTTAAGCTCACCTACCCACAATGGTCACCAACTCAGAGACTTTAAACAAATGTCAAACAGTTAAAACTGCAAAGTTGACAAGGTTTGGGCAACCTTAGTCCAAGGCGGCATCTCCAGCCAGGCCATTCACTTGTTCATTAACATTGTCCTTAATTATTTCTAACAGGCCTTCGTACCTTGGCTTCTTCCTGCATCTTTTTACCTGCTAGTCCAAAGAAGTTTCCACCAGATCATTTGGAAAAGGAGCACCCTAAATCAACAAAACTAGAACACTGTAAGCTTTGAAACGTTTCGCATCAAATCAATGGACTCCTTCTGACTGCAACATTAATAGGAGTGGTATTAGTAATGGTGATGGTAATAATTTATGAAGCTCTTTTAAGTGCTTTACAAATCCCTCATTTAATCATCTTAGCAACCCAATTGTACAAATGAAGTGTTGTTAAGAAACGGCCCTACTTCACACAGCTAATATTCAGGTGGTCAGCCTCCACCCCGAACACTGTTCCTGTAACCAGAATCCCATAGTCTGAGACATTTTCCAGGTACTTAATGTTTAGCTGACCCCAGTCAGATAAGTCTTTTCAACCTACTTTCAATGTAACTATATTGCAAGTGTGGTGAGTAATATTTTGAAAAGTACCTGCTTCTCTCTTTTGCCTTTTTTGAATAGGTCAGCCCAAGGAGTCCACTTGTCTGGGGAAATACTAGGATATTTTTACAAAAGAAATGCAGAGAAGAAAGATGAGCAAATATTCAGCTTCTAATATACAAAATAGAATTATGCAGAAGACAATTTCTATTGTCCTGAGAGACGATTTTCCAACTCCTTTATTCCCCCACATCAGAGACCCAACAGTTACACAGAGCACCTGTAGTGTGGAAATGATAGAGCCCTGGGCCCATGATGGGCAAGCCCCCTCTGAGGCTTGCTGTCCAAAGATAAAAGGAATATATGACACTGGAAGTGAAAGAAGGAGCCATCCACTCCCTCAGTTTTTAATGAGAGAAAGTTGGGGACGCAGGAGAGCAAGACTGAGTGTCTTAATTGCCCTTATTTCAAGCTTTGGCCCATAGGGGGGCAAGTACATTAGTGTAACACTGAGAGCAGGAGGAGGCACTTATTGCCTGCTCCCCATTGAGGACTGTGGAGAATAATTACCTCTTATACCAACCTGGCATGTGACCACATCAATTAGGAAATCCAGAGTGGAAGGAGTCTCTTAAGTTCAGTTTTCAAAAGCAATCCTTGGTGCCCACAGGATAGGGGGGCTGAGTCAAGATCCAGAAGACCAGCCAGTGATTCCACAGTGGCAATGGCCAGTGACCTTATGGCAGAGGCTGAGTTGGGTCTGTGGGCCAGTGGATCAGCAAGAGGTCATGGTGGAGACCCAGGCCTGCAGCCAGTGGGAGCCAGGTTTAAGCCAAATCAACCAAAGGGACATTATCAGGTTCTGAGGAAACCAGGAGAGAAATGGGGCGGCAAGATACCAGTCACCAACTTCACAGGAAAATGCCAGCAAAGCAAACAGAAGGCAGGTAAACAGGAACATCACCTGGAGTCCAGAGAACATGAGACCCAAAGACACAGTCTTTCCCTCAGACTTCCTTCCCCAGATGTTTGGATACCATCTCTGGGAAAAAAGGGGAGCAATCAGAGAGAAGGAAGATTTTTTTCCCTAGGGAGACTGAGTATTACCTAAAGAAACTAATTAAATTATCAGATTGAACTAGTTTAAATAAAGATGAACATTATCAATTTTTTCCCCCTTAGTAACCAACAAATGAGTCTGCGTGAAGAAGATCAGCTGAGCTCTAGATGAAAGAAAGAAATTATATTTTTGGAGGTTCTAGCTTAAAGTGGCAGATGAAATACACACATCTATTTTCACCCCCTCCTAAAACCCGAAGTACAGTAAAGAAAGCTTTCAAAAGACACTCATCTACAAGAATGGGAGAACAGAGGAAGAGACTCCAACAGCACAATCTGGAAGCTAGAAAGAGATGGACAAGTGATAACTAACTTACCAGTTCTGAGAAAACTGAATCCTGTATTGACAGTAGACAAAGCTGGGAAGAACCAAACCAACTAACATCACAGAATCTTCAAAGGGCTCAGGAACTGGAAACTCCAAGATCTCTAGAAATTTGGGTGAGAGGGCTGTCTGAAATAAGGAAGACTGAGTGAATACTATTTCAGAAGCAGTTAGAAGCCCTGGACTCCCTCATCTTCTCCATATTTCCCTTCCTCCACCTTGGTAGAGGTCTGAAGATTTGTCCTCTGAAAAGGTAACAGGGATTCTGGATCTGAAGGACAGCAGGTGCAGTTAAGGGCATACGTACCTGACCCAAAACAGGAGTGAGAAGTCACGCATGATGAACGCTGAATGAAACAAACCTGCCATCTCCCCCAGTCTGCTTTGAGAACTCTAGCAGAAAGACCCTTACACTCCAGGCAGGAAGCTGGGATCTAGCCAACTGGTCTAACTGAAGCAATGTGGTGCAAGAGACAGACATGAGGACCACCTTACAGACTCTCGCCTCAATTGAACCATCTTTTCAACTTGAGTGCAGAATATGCCAGTGAGCCAATCCAGACTCTTTTCTGTCCTTGGCTTGTCTTGACCTTGTGCTGATTGAAGTTCCTATGCTCTTTTCTATACCCTTCAACTTAGGCCAGCTGAGAACACATCTTTCATACCAAAGAATCACCCTGCTTACCCTACTCCTGAGGCCTGCAGGTAGGTGGTGAGATAGGAGCAGAAAACACAAAGCAGCTACTCCATTTGACCACATTTCCTTCAGATGCCCAAGGTCTGGTCCACAGCCCTGCCGGATGCCCCACCTGTGGTGGCTCCTATGTTTCTCACTCACAATCTTGTCCACTGGCTTCTCCAAGGGGCTCTTATAAACTCTCAGAAAAACTAAAGACAAACTATGATCCAGAGATTCTATTCAGCTTAACATCTCCTGGGACCAGTCACATAATAGTGGCAATACTGCTCTTTCTATACACAGATTTATGCTTATTACTCAGATTTCCAAAAACTACACAACGTACTGTTCAGGGATTCACACACCAGTGGTTAACTATAAACCTTAGTTGTCACAGGAAGGTAAAGATATGAATGAGTGTGGCATGGTGGCTGCTGCTCAGGTCACACTGATCTAGCCCGTGCACTCAGGGCTCTAAGTCACACGGAAGACTTAGCTAACCCTCTGGGAAACACGAGGATACAAATGACACCTCTCCTGGGTGCTTCTAAAAGAGAGTAACAGAAGGAAGACAGAGGCCTTCTCCTCTCCATCGACACAGACCACCTAGCTCTGCCACCTAAGGACTCCAGGGCTCTAGTTGTGTTACCTGACAAAAATGGGATTTTTCGTGTGAGCATATAGGAAATATCCTTTGAAAACCCCAAGTGTACTTAGGTGACAAGAGTGGTAGAGAAAAATGTTCAAGAGATTGAACTTTCAGATTAATTCAAACCCAGACTCCAAAACCTACTAGCTGTTACCTGCATCAATTTACATAACTTACCAAAATTCATTCCCTTTATCTGTAAAATAATGGTTGTTATGGTCACACATTGTTTTGTTCAACCAAAACCATTCACTCATTTGTTGAACAAATACTTATTGTGTATCTGTTATGTGCCAGGCTCTGTATGGGTATTTAGGATGCATCCGTTAAAAAAAAGAGAGAGATTTATAAAACTTCCCTGCCCTTATGGGACTCATATTGCAAAGGAAGATATAAATAAAAAATAAATGAATAATTAATAAGTATGCTGTATATTATAAGGTAAACCCTAAGGGAAAAAAAAGCAGGGGATTGGAAGTTTGGGGTGGGGTGAGGTTTGCAATTTTAAATGACAGGGTTAAAACAGGCTTCACTGAGAGGAAAACAATTGAGCAAAGACGTAAAGAAGTGAAGTAGGGATTACATGACACAAATGCAAATAAATGCTCTTACTACACACCACTCATGACATAGTAAATTGTCATGTAAATTGCCATAGCTCAGTAAGTTACGATGGTGATGTCGAGGAGGAAAAGGAGAAATAGAATCCACAAGAGATCAAGGTTCCAAATGAGCAGATGAGTGGTGTAATGGGCTATCCTGATGAAGGTGATACTCTTTAATAATAGTAACTATTGTTTATTGAACATTGCCTATGTGCTAAGCATCATGCTAAATTTTTAAATATTTTATCTCATCTAATCATTGCAAATAACCCTAAGAGGCCAAACTGAAGCTGAAAGAGATAAGTAATTTGCTTGGATGCACACCTGTGAGTAAATTAGAGGTATCCAGAATTTAGGCCAGGTTGTTTCTGACATTGGCGCTCTTAGCCCCCATGCTGCTCTGCCTCTCAGCTTTGTTCTCAGACACCAGTGAGACTAGTGGAAATGTGGGTCACAAGGAGGAAATAGAGGCACACACGGAGCAGCGGGGTCAGACTATGTAGCTCTCTAAAGGGAGCATTCGATCATGTTGCCTCGCTGAGCAGGCCTATCCTGAATACTATGTAAATTAGACATAAAGTCTGCTAGACAACAACTCTCCACGAATAGAACATGAAAAGACATTGTAGAATCACTTTATTGGGGGTTTTAAAATAATAGATTAGAACTTCTTCAAGTTAGACAGCCTTTCCCAAAGTGTGCTTCCAGTACCAGGCCCCAAAGATGCTGCACAATTAAAGAAAAATTACTGTAGGCATAAGAGGCCCCATGTCTGCAGTGTCCACCCATTGTCTAGTTTATGGGAAGATTCAATAATGCATATATGTTAACTGACTCACAGAGAAAACTGTCCAACCTGGTTTAGTCCAGTGCACCTCATCCACAGTTGACCACAGAAGCCACCTGACCTATGGGAAAAGTGGTCTGTGGCACTGAGGCATGCCACTGCACATGGAGGAAATGGATGATGTTTTCAAGATTCCTCTCAATCAGTGAGAAAATATAGTTTAAACTTAAGCTCAAACCTATGTTCGGAAAGAAAGCCTTCTTGTGCATTAAGGGGAAGGTAGAAAGGCCTTGGAAACAAGAAAACAAAACTGAGAAATTTTACCCCTTTCTTGGTTTCACAAGGTAACGGGAAGAAGCTGAAACCAACAGACATTTCTGTTAAAGAGCTCACCTTCTGGAGCCCTACAACCCAGCAATGTTCTCAAATTATCTAAAATAAGCAAGAGGTTTCCCGCCACAAAGCTGGAGAGCAAAACAAATCTGCTGGACTCCTCAACGAACATAGCAGCCTAAAGGGCTCACACCAACACAGAAACACTGAAAAGAAAGGGGGAGAGAGGGCGAGACACCTCCTCCCCCACTTTCTCAGAGGCTATGAAGTCTGCCACTTGCCGCACGAGTGACAACGTGAACTTGGGCAGCTCCAATACACCAAAAAAATGGGGGAAGTGACACTGGGTGACATTCTCCATGAGAGAGATGAGTAATAGAGTCAAAAAGTGCATGGTCTACTGCCCCTACAGATTTTAGCATAACACCTCCCCCACCGAAACAGTGAGCCAGCAACAAATAGCAAATGTCACAGAAAACAAATCTCTTACAGTTGGGTCCCTCCTCAGCTGAGGCTTGGGAGGGAGGAGGCCAGCTGAGAACACACAGGTGGTGAAAAGCCACACCACGAAGCCCCTTTAGTACTTTTATACACAGGCAGCATAATTGATCATCCCTATATGCCAGGGTCACACTAAGTTTTTTTAAAATACTGTATCTCATTTAAATGAACATTGAGGGCAGCCACAATCAACTTTGTTAATAATGTAAGCATCAGAAACCAAAAGTTGGGGAGATGTGCATTACACACACGTGCACACACACACACGCAAACACACACACCTCCATTCCCAATCTATTATTTTATAAATAAAGACAAAATGTAGAGCATGTAGTCAGTTCAAGCCAGCCTGGCTCACCCGAATACCAGTAGAAGAGGGATGTGCTGAAAATAGATGAACAAAGTCTCTTGTAACGTATTCCCATACCCCCGTGGATGGAGCCACTTCCTTATTTCCCCTTCTGCTGCTGCTGAGTCATTGCACAGCTCTGGTCACATGTACAATGTGACAAAACCAAACATGGAGTCCTAGCAACAGCAAAGTTGTAGCTACTATTTAGAATTTTGTCAGGTCAGGGCTTCATTATAACACAGGATATAATGTGTTAAGGCTATCCCTGTGATAATCCTTCCACCTTCACACCATCAGCACTGCCACAATTCTCTCCTTGTCCCCAAACTGAGTGCATAAGAAAGAGAGGTGAGTTACAGAAAAGAGATGAACTCTATTCTCCTGTTCACTGACTAGACTCCCAGTGCCTAGAGCATGTATCTGGTGTATCATAAATTAAATATCTGTTAAATGATTGTTTGCAGTTGAACAAAAACAGAGCAGTCTTCCTCCAGGAGGTAAGATGGGTGACAAATCACTTGAAAGTTGGGTCAAGTTTTTTACATTTATGTAAGTAGATGAGACAAAGAGATGGGCCCCATGAATGAGCTTTGGGACAGGTCTATAGCTTTTCTTGTTTTGTTATTTGTTGTATGTTTTCATTAATTCCTCGGGTGCTATGAATCAGGAATCTACAGGTTGTATATGTTATTCTTACACGATATTCTTTCCCACAAGCACCTTGCTGCACATGAGTTAGAATACTGCCATATTACAGAACAAGGTGGGAAGGGAGTGAGATCCTTGGATAAAGCAGAAACCTCGGAAGAGCTGTAGTCGGAACAGATACCAGCTGCCCTTAGTCTCTCTCCTTTGATAATCCTTTACCTCACTTTATAACCTAACAAGTCTGTGCTTTTAGCTTCACTCCACACAGATTAGGAGTCAAAGGCAGAGGCTCATTTTTTTCTCTTTCTTGTCACTATAACCCAGTCAGTATTTTTATCCCTATCTTCACCCTTTTCCATCATTTGACCTTCTATCATTTCCTTAACCATTCCTTCAAAATTAAATACTATTACCCTTTTCTCCTTTCTTCCTGTTTTATCCAGGTCTCCATCTTTTGCTCCTACCCTATACATTTCCCGTCCCGTCTTTACTTCACACACTCATTCCTGGACTTTGGTATTTGCTTTCCTTGTGGAATTACTCAAATGTTTTCTACTTTCTCCTTTCCACATTCTCCCACCTCCCTCCATTTGTTTTTCAACCTTTTTTTCCTAAAATTCCACTTCCTTGCTCTTCTCTCTAGGTCACTCTTACCCTTTTGCCCCTCTCAAATTTTATAAAGTTTGGCTTCTACATTCTTATTTAGAAGGAAAATTCTATAATTCTTAAATGTCCATTACTCATATCCTTGGATTTCATCTCAGACCCTTTTTGGCTTCTTCTAGAGTTTTTATAGACCAAAACTGATGTATAGCAAGATCTCGCTTCAAACTTCCTCCCTTCACCTGCAAACTTTATCACTACAATAAAGGAATGCAGAGAAGCCTTACCAGGTTAGGAGGGACAAAGATGACAACATCATAGAATGTCAGCCTTTTCTTCCTCTTCTTATTTCCCCCTTCCTTACAGTTTCTCTCTGGGAAACTGTGCCTACATTATATCTACTTGAATTATGATTATTAGTGAGTATTTAAAAAAAGGCTATATTCCTTAATGACTAAATATATATATATATCTTAAAGTTATATGTGTGTTCATTATTCACTTACATGTATATACTTGTGTATATATACATATACTTTACACACATATATACACACATACACACACGTTTATATATCCCAGTGACCAGTACATAGAGCTCTGGAAAATCAAGTGTAGGAACAAAAGACAAAGATCAATAAAAGAGGGAAAAGGACTATTATTTCTATTACTTAGTAAATGGTATTGAAAATTAGTAGAAACATGATATCATGATATCAACTCTGGAGGAAGCTATAGAGTAAGATTATAAATTAAAAGAGTAAAAATTTTTTCTTGAGAATCCAAGGAAGATACACAGCAGGCTGCCAAAGTATCCAGAACAAGATAATTTCCATTTTTTATTTCATGTCTAGTGGAACCCAGTATTTGTCTCTTAAATGGAACAAAGCTGAAGAACTTACCTAATGTGTAAAATCTTATGTAGCCTCACAGATCTCGACACCTACGCTTAATCAGTTTCAGTACTCTATGTGGGCTGGCATGTGAATAAATTCTTATCAGAAGGAAGGGAAGTACAGTAGATGAAGGATAACCTATATTTCCCTTCTCTATACCACTGTTTCTCTTATTATCTGACGACATCACTTCATTCTTAACTACATATGGTCTTTAATTATTGCATTCCCTTTTCTCTCACCCTAACATTAACTACAAGTTTCCGGGAAAAGAGTCTGTATCATGTGGGAGGAAAAAAGGAATAATATTTATTTATTAGGGGTCCACTATGTGTCAGGCACTATGCTGTATGCTTTAGCATTGGATTAACTCATTTTACACTGACAGCCATCCTGTGAAGTACACATTGCTATTCCCACTTTACAGATGAGAAACCTGAGTTACAGAAAATGTAAATGTCTTGTCCCAGAGCACCCGGAAGGAAAGTGGAGAAACTGAGATTCAATCCCAGATTAATCTGATTCTACTATTCTAGTCTTCTTACATGCACAGGATCTACCCTAGTTCTAGGCATATGGTAAGTACTCAGAGAATGATCTCCAACCTTTAAGGTAATAGCAGTAAAACTAAGCAAAAAGTCTCCCCTCGTTTCACATTTTAGTATTGCCCCAAAGCTTGCTTGTTTTTACCACTGTATTGCCTCTCTCACATCTGGCACTTGGGCTTGCTGGGCCTTTGCTTCCCTTGTGCAACAGTTCTTATTTGAAAATTCCCTACCAAGCATCCTAAAGCCTTAGGGATGTCTAGGTCTCCTTGAGAGCCATACAGCAAATAATGTATACACATGCTTGTGAAAGGAAGTTCTCTTCTGTGTACCTTGTTTCTCCCACTGCATCTAGCATAGTGCTGTACTGCATTTTTACCACCATTGTCATCATCATCATCATCACCTTGATCTGGTGATGGTTACATTGGTGTGTTTACTTTATGAAATTCACCAATCCTGTGATTTGTATACCTTTCTGTAGCTAATAGATAGTTACATAAAAATTTTACATAAAATAATAAGAATAGAGGAAATATGTTTGGACATCCCTGTTTTCCAACTCAGCATTCACCCTTGTATAAAACTGAAAACATGTGTTACATGTTTTATACTTAAAATTACAAAAGGAAACTTTTAGGAATTTATCCTAATGAACTAAGCAGAGCTGCAGACAAAGGATGCACGAAGAAATTCGAGGTGATATTATTTATAATATTGAAAATTGGAAATAGTATAACTGTCCAATATGAGGGAACTATGTCTTATTAAAATCCATTTACGTGATGGAAAACTGGACTTCCAAACAAAATTTAAAGGCAACAGAAAATGTTTATTATTTGAGCAAAAAGCATAAACCCACCATAGGATAGCAATTTGTTTAAAAACACACTCACACACAGACACACATACATCTGTCTGTGTCTACACATGTGTGTGTGTGTGTGTGTGTGTGTGAAAGTGTACAGCTGTAGGGCATGTATTATGTAGATATATTCAAAGGAACAACAAAAAAGAAAACATCCCAATATATCACCAATATTTATTTCTGGAGGGTGGAATTATTAGTAGTTTTAATTTTTTCCTTACATTATTCTGCATTTTTCAACTTGGATTTACTTCTTCAACTCCACCTTCTCTCCAGCCACCAAGTACAATATCCTCCTTTCACAAAACCTCTTTTCTATTCCTCACCCTGCATGACTACTACAGTCATAAAAAAATCAATAAATGTATGGAAATGTATAAAATAAAATCCAGGAAGGAAAATGCCTTAAGTGGTGATGAATTTATATTTATAGATAACTTTTTTTTACTTCTGCATATTTTTATTAACTTTCTAAATTTTCTTTTGTAATCAGGGGAGAAAAAACTTTAAAAGATTAGGAAAGGGGAGTATTTCCAGAAAGGCAGAATAAGGGCACCAAAAACATCTGGTTCTCTATAAAAGCAATGAGAATATTTTTTAAAAATTGTCAAAATCAACTTTTTTGGAACTCTGGAAATTAACCAAAGTCTTGCAACAATCTGAGGGGAATTTATTCAAGAAAAACAGCTGAATCTCAATAAGAACAGTGAGTTTTATGGCATTTTAACTTATCCTGTTCCCATCCTCCTTTCCTCAGCTCCAAGCTACTGCTGAATCCGGCAACCTTAGAACCATGGTAGCTGTGGAAACCAGCAGCCTAGCAACCACTGGAAGGAGCACAATGTTTTTGAAGCTCCTCGGAAAGACCCATCCCCAGAGAATTATCACTATTTGACCTGTATTCAGTTCCTCAGAAAAGTCCTATTCACAAAGTTTGTTGTCATTTGACCTGACTCAGAGCTCACTCCATAACAAAAGCCCTACCCTTGGGACATTTGCTGAAAACAATCTGGTGATTATTTAACATTGCAGTGGCCTCTGGCAGTGATACCAGCTGGGGCAAACAAGAAACTGGTCAGAAAATCTGAAGAATAAGATCTCTAGAGGGGGATTTTAAAAGTTCTAACAAGTTCCTGAGGATCTAGAAGGATGCTCACACTTGAGGACGATATGGATTCCTAAGAAAGATATGAAAGGCTCTAATCCCTCAATTCCGTCTGAACTAGAAGCTCTGCACAAGCAAGAAGAAAGGGCTAAGGCAGAGCTGTAAACTTTCAGAGTGCTGCAGGCCTGTCTCAACACATACACAGACTCTCACAGTAAAGAATTGGAGACTTATTGATTCAGGGAATTTAAGCCAATTCCTTGTGGCATTTTAACTTATTTCCACCCAAACCTTAGCAGATCACTAAGATAAATAAACAGAGGCATCAGTGACTTCACACAGTAAAGAATACAGACTTCATAGAATTAATCCAGGACAGTTAATAAGCAAAGAGCAGCAGCAACAATAACAAACAGAAACAATAACAACAACAAATGAAAAAAAAACCCCAAAAACCTAGGGGAGAGAGGAGTCTGGTTTCCAGAATTGTAACATTACATTATTTTAAATGTCCAACATTCACCAAACAAATTAGAATACATGCAAAGATACAGGAAAGTATGGCCCAAACACACCAAAAACAGCAGTGGATAGAAAATATCCCAAAGAAAGCCCAGATGTTGGACTTAGAAGACAAAGACTTTAAGTAATCTATAATAAATGTGTTGAAAAATTAATGGAAACCATATCTAAAGAATTAAAGGAGAGTATAAATGATTGCCAACCAAATAGAAAATACCAATAAAGACATAGAAATTATGAAAGAAGGGAGAGAATCAAATAGAAATTCAAGAGATAAAAAGTACAGTAACCAAAATAAAATATTTAATAGAGGGGCTTAAGCAGATTTGAACTGACATCAGAAAGAATCTACAAATTTGAGATAAGTAAATCGAGATTGAGATTGATATATCCAGTCTGAAGAACAGACAGAAAAAAACACGAAGAAAATTGGACACAGTTTACGAGTTCTGTGGGACACCACAAAACAAACTAACATACACATAATGGGAACCCCAGAAGAAGATGATAGAGAGAAAAGGACATAAAGAATACTTGAAGAAATAATGACTGAAAACTTCTCAAATTTGATGAAAAACATTAATCATCCCATTAAATATGTTCAACAAACTCCAGCTAGGATAAATTCAAAGAGAAATACATCTACACACATCATAGTCATACTCTAAAAAAACGAAGAGAGAATCTCAAAAGCAGCAAGAAA
This sequence comes from Tapirus indicus, assembly GCA_031878705.1. NCBI lineage: Eukaryota > Metazoa > Chordata > Mammalia > Perissodactyla > Tapiridae > Tapirus > Tapirus indicus. The sequence goes on from CM062922.1 coordinate 86,180,101, forward strand.
AAAATGACATCACATACAAGAGATCTATAATGAGATCAATAGCTGATATGTCATCAGACACTATGGAAGCCAAAAAGTGGTGGGACAACAGATTCAAAGTGCTGAAAGAAAAAGATTCTCAAACAAGAATTCCATATCTTGCAAAACTTCCCTTTGAAAATAAGAGAGAAAATAAGATATTTTCAGATAAGCAAAAACTAAGAGAATTAATTGCTATCAGACCTATTCTACAAGATATAGTAAAGGGATTCCATCAGGCTGAGTTAAAGGACATTAGACAGTAACTTAGATCCACACAAAGAATTAAAGAGCATAAGGAAAATTAAGTACATAGGTAAATATAAATGACAGTATAAACGTCTTTTGTTTATAATTTTCTTTTTCTCCTGTTTTAAAAGACAACTGCATAAAGTGATCATTATAAAACTGCGTGATGGGCTTCTGATATATAAAGATGTAATTTGTATGACAACAATAGTACAAAAGAAGGTGGAGAGAATGGAACTATAGTGGAGCAAGTTTTAACAAGATTGTTCTAAGTTGAGATATTAATCATAAGCCCCCAGGAAACCTCTAGGAAAACAACTTGAAAATATATAATCAAAGGAACAACAAGGGATTTAAAATGGTACACTAGAAAATAACATATAAAAAACAAATAGCAAAAGGGCAGATGTAAATCTTACCTTATCAATAGTTGCATTGAATGTAAATGGATTAAATACTCTGATTGAAAGGTGACTATTGGAAGAAATGGTAAAAAAAAAAAAAAGACCCAACTATATGTGGTGGACAAGAAACACATTTTAGATTAAAACACGCAAATAGGTTGAAAATAAAGGAATGGGAAAAGATATACTATGCAAAGAGTAACCAAAAGAGAGCTGGAGTGTTATACTACTATCAGACAAAATATACTCAGTAAAAATTACTACTAAAAACAACAGTGCTAATTCTTATAATGATAAGGGTCAATCCAACAGGAAGGTATAAAATTATAAACATCAATGCATCCAATGACAGAATACAATGTGAAAAATATAATGCACAAACTGACAGAAATGAAGAGAGAAATAGAAAATTCAAAATAGGCTTCAATACCCCCCTTTTACTAATGGATATTGCAATGAGACAGAAGAACAACAAGAAATTAGGAGACTTGAGGGGCCGCCCGGTGGCGCAGTGGTTTAGTTCACGCTTGGCAGCCCGGGGTTCGCGAGCTTGGATCCTGGGCGCCTGCTGACGCACTGCCTGCCAGCCACGCCATGGCGGCATCCCATATAAAGTGGAGGAAGATGGGCACAGATGTTAGCCCAGGGCCAGTCTTCCTCAGCAAAAAGGGGAGGATTGGCAACAGATGTTAGCTCAGGGCTGGTCTTCCCCACAAAAAAAAAAAAAAGAAATTAGGAGACTTGAATAAAACTATAAACCAAGTAGACCTATCAGACCTCTATAGATGTCCCTCCACCCCACTATCAACAGCAGAATACATATTTTTCTCAAGTGCACATGATAGTCTACAGGATACACTGTAAGACAGGTCATAAAACAAGTCTCAATAAATTCAACAGGTTGAAATCATACAAAGTATGTTTTCAGACCATAATGGAATGAAATTAGAAATCAGTAACAAAAAGAAATTTAAGAAAATGTGGAAATTAAACAATGCTTTCCTAAATAAATAATATGTCAAAAAAGAAATCATGAAGTTAATTAGAGAATATTTTGAGAAGGAATGAAAATGAAACACAACATACCAACACCTATGGAGTGCAGCTGAAGCAGTGCCTGAGGGAAATTTATAGCTGTATTTAAATGCCTATATTTAAAAAAAAGAAAGCATCAGTAATCTAACCTTCTACCTTAAGAAACTAGCAAAGGAAGAGCAAATTAAATGCAAAGCACACAGAGGGAAGAAAATAGTAAGATTAGAATCATCACATTCTAGTTCATAAATAAATGAAATAGAGAATAGAAAAACAATGAGAAAACTCAATGAAACCAAAACTGGTTCTTTGAAAAGATCAACAAAATTGGTATTTAGCTAGACTGACAAAGAAAAAAGAGACTCAAATTACTAAAATCAGGAATTCAGGAGAAAATATTAAGGAGAAATAAAAGGATAATAAGGAAATACTGGGAACAACTGTATGCCCACACATGAGACAACTTAAATGGACAAATTCTTAAAAAGATACAAACTACAGAAACTGACTCAAGAAGAAATTGAAAATCTGAATGGACTATAACAAGTAAAGGTATTAAATTAGTAACTTAAAAACTTCCCTCCAAAAAAAAGCCCAAGCCCAAATGACTTTACTGGTGAAATCTATAAATAGTTTAAGGAACAATTAGTACCAGTCATTCACAAACTCTTCCAAAAGATAGAAAAGGAGGAAACACTTTCCAACTCATTCTATGAGACCAGTGTTACCCTGAAACCAAAACCAAAGACACCACAAGAAAAGAAAACTATGGACCAATATCCCTCAGTAATATAGAGTCAAAAATACTCAACATAATGCCAGCAAAACAATCCAGCAACAAATTAAAAGAATTACACACCATGACAAGTGGGATTTATCCCAGGAATGCAAGGTCAGTTTAGCATACAAAAATCAGTGTAATATATCATATTAATAGACTATAAGGCAAAAAACAGATAATCATCTCAACTGATGCAGAAAAGTCATTTAAAAAAATCCAACACCTATTTATAATCAAAGCATTTAACATGCTATGAAGAGAAGAGAACTTCCTTGATCTGATAAAGGCCATCTGTGAAAAACCCATAGGTATCATCATAAGTAACAGTGAAAGGTTGAATGCTTTATCCCTAAGATCAGGAACAAAACGATGTTATCTACTCTCACCACTTCTGTCCTACAGTACACTAGCGGTTCTATCAAGGCAATGGGGAAGAAAAAGAAATAACAGGAATAGAGATTACAAAGGAAGAAGTCTATCTATCTCTGTTTGCAGATGACATAATCTTGTATATAGATAATCCTAGGGAATCCCTGAAAAAGCTATTAGAATATATAAACAAGCAGAAAATTTGCAGAATACAAGATAAATATATAAAAATCAATTACATTTCTATACACTAACAATAAACAATCTGAAAAAGATATTAAAAAATGATTCCATTTACAATAACATCAAAAACAATAAAATATTAGAAATATATTTAACAAAATAAGTGCAAGATTTGTACACTGAAACTACAAAATATTGTTGAAAGACATTAAAAAAGACAAATAAATGGAAAGACAGCCCATGTTCATGGATCAGAAGACTTAATATTGTTAAGATGGCAATAATTCTCAAACTGATCTACAGATTCAACACAATGCCTATTAGAAACACAGCGTTTTTGGCGTACATTAACAAATTAATTCTAGAAATTCATGTGGGAATAAAAATGAACTAGAATAGCCAAAACAATCATCAAAAAGAACAATGTTGGAGGACTCCAACTGACATGTCACAATTTCAAAACTTACTACAAAGCTACAGTAACCAAGACAGTGTATTGACATTAGGATAGACACATAGATCAATGGAATAGACTTGAGAATCTAGAAATAAAACTTTATTACATTTATGGTCAACTGATTTTTGACAAAGGATGCCATGACAATTAACGGGGAAAAAATAGTTTTTCAACAAATGACTTTGGGATGACTGGATATCCACATGCAAAAGAATTAAATTGGATTCTTACCTCAAAAAATTAATTCAAAATGGATCACAGACCTAAACTTAACAGTTTAAATCATAAAAACTCTTAGAAGAAAACAAAGGGATAAATCTTTATGACGTTGGATTTGGCAATGGATTCTTAGATATGACTCTAAAACAATGAACAAAAGAAAAAAATAGATAAATTGGGCTACATCAAACTTTAAAACATTTGTGCTTCAAAAGTTACCATCAAGAAAGTGAAAAGACAACACAAAATGGGAAAAAAATATTTGCAAGTAATTATTTGATAAGGAATTTTTATCCAGAATATATAAAGAACTCTTACAACACAACAATAAAAAGAGAACTCAATCAAAATGATATGAACAGACATTTCTCCAAAGATATACAAATGGCCAATAAGCACATAAAATGATGCTCAACGACATTAGTCATCAAGGAAATGCAAATTAAAACCACAAGAAGATACCATTTCATTCCCACTAGAATGACTAAAAGCAAAAAGACAGAAGATAACAAGCATTGGCACGGATGCAGAGAAATTGGAACTCTGATTCATCAATGGTGGGTTGTAAAATAGATCAGTCATTTTGGAAAACTGTTTGGCAGTTCCTCAAAATATTAAACATAGAGTACCACATGACCCAGCAACTCCATTCCCAGGAATACATCTAAGAGAAATGAAAATATGTGCACACAAAAATTTGTATAAGAATGTTCTTAGCACCATCATTCATTATAGCCCAAAGTGGAAACAACCCAAACGTGTATTACCTGATGAATGGATAAACAAAATGTGATAAATCCATACAATGGAATATTATTCAGCAACTAAGAAGAAATGAAGTACTGATACATGCACTAACATGGACGAACCTTGAAAACATAATGCTAAGGAAAGAAGTCAGTCACAAAAGACTACATATTGTATAATTCCACTTATGTGAAATGTCTAGAATAGGCATAGATCCATGGGGACAGAAAGCAGATGTGTGGTTTCCAGGGACTGCAGGCCAGGGGAGAATGGGGAGTGACTGCTGTTGGGTAGTCTCTTTGGGGAGTGATGAAATGTTCTGAAATTAGATAGTGGTGATTGTTGCACAACTCTGTAAATACACTAAAAACCACTGAATTGCACACTTTAAAAGGGTAAACTTTGTGGTATGTAAATATCTCCTTAAAGCTGTTAATGAAAAATATATTAAGAAATATATAATAGGCTAAAATGGCCACACTTCACTCTCCCCCACCCAGTCCCCCTGCATTCCCCTCAGCTCCCTCCCTTCTGCCCTTCCTCCTCTCAGGCTGTGTTTTCCTTCCTCTCTCTGACCCTTTCCTCTCCACCTCACACACTCACTCTCCTGGAACTTGTGGTCTGGCTCAGACTGTGTTTAGAAGGCCTTCTGCTACACCCTCTTGCTTTGCATATGAGGACTCTGAATCACCTGGAGGAGAAGTGACCAGGCCACGGAGTTAAGGAGTGATAGGGCCAGGGGATCTACAGTGAGCAGTGTTTTCTTTATGGCCCCTTGGGGCTTTCTATTGCCTGTGAAGAGAAAGGGCCTGCTGTAGGAGCTCAAACCCTGGGGATTCCCCTCCTTCCCTGGGATTTCCTAACCCACAAGTTAACTTCGGAACCTTTCAACTTAGACTTCTTTCTTCCTGGGCTCTCTCTTCCTCTCTCACTGACCCCTCATTACATTCCCCTCTTCTCTCCAAACCTCTCCTCTATCCCTCACCCTAACCACCTTTCTCCTTCCTCTAATTCTGGCAGTTTTCCTCAAAACCCTCTCTCTCTCTCCCTTTTACCCCCACCTCCCCTCCAAGTGTCTCTGCCGCTGCATCCTCAGGGCCCACCCTCCCAAATTCTGGCCATAGAACAAGAATATATAGGCTATTTGAGCCATGTGATAATCTCCCAAAGAATTAAAGTCCATCAGCAAATTTCCCTGCAGGGTATAGAGTAGATTAAAGTAGCAAATAACTCTTTAGGATGCATTGTTGGCTCCTGAAGACTGAAGCTTCTTTATTCCCTGCACACATCTCATCTTCCTCCTCACACCCACAAGCTGACATGAGTAGCATCTAATAAAGGAAGAGAGAAGGTCAAGCTTTCACTTCTCTGAGAGGTGGATAAGTCCTCCTAAGAGATGAAAACTTTCTTAAGCATGAGAAATTAACTGACACTTAGACCATGAAAATGAATATTTTGCATCATTACAGGCCACACACACAAATACTCTCCAATGACTAGTATTACTGTATTTTTTTTTCCAGTGGCTGACCTTTCCTCCTACAATTATGAGGATTTCCTAAGAACTGATCAAATTGATTGGGTTAGACAGTTATAACCCAATTCCTCTCCACCTCCCCTCAGAAGTAGGGGTGTGTATCTCTCCACCTCATATTTTCAGTCTCTACACCTCCCAGGGGAGCCCTGGGAGTAAACCCGTGTGACTCAATCAGGTTCAGGGATGGAAAGAACAGACAAGTTGGCCTCATACCAACAACAGAAGGGGCTTCCACTGCTCACCCTCTCCCACTGCTCCAGGGCTGGCAGCAGGGCCAGCTTTATAGGCATGTGGCTTGTGCAGTTGAGGAAGGCCATGTGCTTCACTTAATGCTCTGATGTCACTGTCTTGAAATTCATAATGATTTTTCAACTAGAGGCCCTGCGTTTTCATTTTGCCCAGAGCACTACAAATTATGTAGTTTCTCCTGGCTGGCATTCACCCATGAGAAGAGGTAACATGTGCTAAATCAGCTTTGGTCCTCTTCTCTCTCCCCTCCTGTTTTGAACAGATTTCCCAGGTCTTTTGCTGCTGACACAGGGGATAGGAAGAGAAAATGTGAGAAGAGAGAAGAGAGTTGAGAAGGATATATTTTCCCAGATACAGAAGTCATCAGTTCATGGTCGTTATTCTGTCCTTCCCTAGGAGAGATGAAGGTTTTACAGATTTTATTTTTAAGAAGGAAAGGGTCAAACATGTAAGATAAAGAAAAAAGAAGTAAAGAATAAAGTGTTTGTGTGTGTGTATTCAAGTAGCATTTACCGTGTGCCAGACACTGCATCAAAAACTTCATGTAAATCATCTCATTTATTCCTCGGAGCAAACTGAGGTCAATGCCAGTATTATCCCAACTTACAGATGGAGAAAATAATGCTTAGAAAGATTGAATAACTTGCCCTGGATCACAGAGCAAGCAAGAGGCACAACTGGGCTGACCCCAGATCCAATCAAACTGCAAAACCCGTGTATTCCATCACTAAGCTATGCAGCCTGGGTTAGGCATTGGTTTGCATGTAATTTCCATGAGAAACAATTACTGAGTGCTATGTGCCAAGCATTTTGTACCTAAGCACTCACTTAATCCTTGTAATACTCTGTGAGATTAATCCTTTTATTATCTCCATTATATAGATGAAGCAACTGAAGCACAGAGAGGTTAAGTAAATTGTCCAAGGTCACACTACTAGTAAGTGGTGGAAATGGTTTTTTAAATCACGCTATCTGGATCTAGATTCTGAACTTTTAACCATTTCCTTATTCTGCCTCAATGTAGGAGAAACTACCTAAGAGGATATAATCTAAGATTTCTTTCGAACAGAAAGTGGGGGAAAATTACCAGCTTCTTTCTTTAAAAAATCAGTCTTTCAGGGGTGACCCGGTGGCGCAGTGCTTTAGTTCGCGCTTTGGCAGCCCCGGGTTCGCGGGCCCCAATCCCGGGCGCCAGTCTTCCTCGGCAAAGAGAGGAGGATTGACGACGGATGTTAGCTCAGGGCTGGTCTTCCTCACAAAAATAAATAAATAATAAAAATCAGCCTTTCTCTTAAATTGACTACGGAATGTAATATTCTGACATGAGACTGCCCAGAAGCATTTCCTAGTACCCGCCACTCAGGGAGTGACAATCAGCATACCTCCCCACACCAGTCACCACATCCTCATCTCCCACTTTCCTCTCCAAAATTCCTCTACCATTCCATGAAGATATGCCTTTTTTCCTTCTCCTCAGTTTTCAACAGTCTTTTAGTAGTAATCCTTGACTTTGTTAGTGTAAGAAGCACAAGGAAACAGGCCTTCAGCCCACACATGTTAATGGCCTTCTCCTCACTTACCCCCACCAAGCCAGACCATCCTTCCTCTGATCTGGGGCCTGCTCGGCTAGAACAGGACCAGCTCACTCAGAACAACAGCCATGGCCGGGGAGAGACAGTGGCCAATGGGAGAATTTCCAAATGAATAAGATGACCTTCAGGTCCTCTTGTGTTTTCTCAGCTCACTGTCTCTACCCAGTCTTTTCTTCAATGAGCACCTTTTTTCATAAGAAAACAGTCCTATTTTCTCTCCCCAGAGTGGCCACAGTGTAGGAAACCACACACTGACCTATATGTAGAGAAAACCTTGACATATGTGGTTTAGAAATGCACCAGCTGAGCAGGGTTTGGGTCACTAATCTTAGCAGTATCACTGGATTATTTCACTGGTTTTTCATGCAAGTTCTAGAGATAGGAGGGGTTTTTCCCTGATGGGGTGTGGAGGAAAAAGAAGAATGAAGAAGGGGAATTACTTGTGACATTCACCTTCCCACTCTACCGGATGATTTGGTAAAATAATTTCAAAGGACGCTGCTCAATAATATTAACAGTTCTGATCCCCAGAATGGACTGAATTGCTATAATGTAGTATTCAAAGACAAGATTGGATTCCTTTTCCTCCCAAACTCCTAGAGTATGCCTATAGAAGCTTGTCAATAGGTTTCTGAATTAGCACTGACTTGTATTTGTCTCTGTTAATTTCATGGATGTACTTTTGCTCCCTACATCCCTAGCCAGACTATAAATTCCTTCAAGGAAGGAACTCTTTCATAAGCCTGTTGCATAGTTCATTACACATTTTACAATTCTGAGCATGTTACAGGAATCCACGATCAAAGATCTCCTAGAAGAATCTGGGAGAAATAGATTCCACCAAGAGACAGTGGCAACATCCTTTCTCAGAGCACTTGGGATAACTCAGAACTTTTTTCAGATTTCCAGGGGCACAAGCTATTAGTTTGTTAAGCCGTCTTGAGATGCAACAACACTTGTGTTTGGGGCTTACTGTAAGAAAAGGAAATTCACATATCAGGTTCTTCAAATCAGACATTTAATTGTACAAGAATTATAAGTGAATAAATGAACTAAGGTATGTGTACCCTTTGAAAGGGAAACATCACCCGGAGAACTTTGAATTTGGCAGAGTTCTGCCCTCTTGAGGTGTACTTTACATCTTTGAGGCCCAAATGAATTTAAGAGCAGTAAACATTAACTCTCACATCCTACCTCTTTTAAATAATAAACTCTTACATTTGAATGCAATTTTATATTTTTCAAAGTCTTTTCATACACATTACAAAAATTGAGTTCACATTGATCCAGTGGGCTAGGGCAAGGCAACACACACCCAGAGAAATCAATTGACTTGCCAAATGTCAGAAAGTTCAGGAAAGTTAGGATAAAAAAACCCAGAGGGCTTCTAGTACAGTATTATTCCTCCATGGTCATCCACTTCATTGACAACCATTCTTTGATACAATCTGTTGACTGTAATGTCTTGAGTATGAATTTCAATATACAGTTTACAAAGCACAAGCATTATGTCATTGCACATACCAAAGTCTAATTGTGCTTGCTCGTTCTGGTTGTATTAAGCTCCCTAGATTCCAATGCATCTTATTTCTTTTCCTCAGTCTTATTCTTGACTGTGGTTCACCACAACCTCTAACTTATCCTCTCCACCTTAGTTATAATTTTTTTCCTGGCTTTGTGTTTCAGCAAGTTCCTTGCTTTTATACTCAAGTTATTTTTCATTTGTTCAGACCAATCTGAGTGTGCGTGGAGTGTGTGTGTATGTAATTTGACAACCATGTAGGGTTTATTTGATTTTTGCCTCATTTACAATTTCTCTTCTTACAAAAATGTGGACGTTTTTGTTTTCAGGTATTACCAACACATTTTGTTGGATTTTCTTCCCTCAAGGAGTTATTTTTTTTAATGGTTCTATCTTAGTTTGGGCTACGCAAAAGCAGAAGCACTTGGGTACAGGTCGTTTATTTGGGAAATGATCCCAGAGAAAGTGAGGAAAATGAGACAAGAAAAGGAGAAAAGCCAATAAAGGATGTTAACAGGTGGCTTCTCAGTGTGGGCAAGTGGGGCTGATCTCTCCTGAGGACTTTTTGAGAAAAAACATGGAATGTGTCTCAGTATCATATTCTTTTCCCTAGACGCGCGCGCACACACACACACACACACACACACACACATACACACTTCTAGGTAGCACCTGCTTGCTTTGAAGGTTGATATCAGAGATGAGGAAAAAGGCCAAGGTCAGGAATCCAGGGTTGGGCTCATATTTGTTAGAGAAGAAGTTCTAGCATGAGCTAACAGGTATAAAGAAAACTTGGCCAGAACTAGAACAAATCCAGTTCTTCCCCAAAGCCTAAAAGTCTTACCTGATGATGGAAATAGTCAATGCTGTCATATGACCCGTGAACAGAAATCTGCCCATTCTCAGACTCAATCTTCTCTAGTGAGAGAAGCCAAGATCCTTGATCAAGGAATTACTAAGAACTACTTAAAGCCAACCCAAGTGCAATACCATTTGAAAATAAACTCAAGGTAGAATAAATTTAACAATGAACTTAGCAAAATCATCTTTAAGATATTTGACTTGAAGGAAAGTAGATTGACCTGTCTCAACTTGGGCAAAGATCCTAAGGGATGATACGGAGCAGTAAATTTAGGCATTCCTAGTACCTTTCGCAGATAACTCATAATCTTGGGAAACACTGCCTTGTTAGGTTTTTCAGTAGTAAAGTTTTATCCCACATCACCTATAGATCCTTGTGTGAAGCCCCTTCTGCTATTAGAGAGCCTGCAGTTTCTAATGGCATGACTGGCTAAGAATCTTGAAGTTGTCTTTTCTAGAACCGATGCATGTTTCCATTTGAAGATTGACATTTACTTATCCCCTGTGGAGTTCTAATTTTACTACAATATATCATTACCACATTAACATAAATGTCAGCACTTGGGGGAAAGGTATCTGACAGGTATCTGACAAAAAGCATCAAAATGAAAGAAAAATGCTGCCAAAAAGACAGAAAAGTTTTCCCTCCTAGAATTGACAAGAAAACAGTAACAAAGAATGTAACCAGATGCTAACAAGTGATTACATCCACAGGTAGTATTACACATAAAAGAACTTTGCCATGTGATGTAATCCAAGGCATTTCAGGAAAATATGCTAAGTGTGAGCTCTGCTTTAGAGGACCCTAGATAAGTGACCACATGTTTGTTTCAGTTTCTAAATCTGATTGATTAAGACCTGAGCGGCAATCTATTGGGTAAGGTATTTTTCACAAACACCTTATATAATCCTTATAAGAACTTTGCGGAATGAGTACTATTGCCTTGATTTTATAGATGATAAAGTGAAGCTCAGAAAAGTTAAATGATTCATCTAAGGTCACACAGTCAGTTAGAGGCAAATCCAGGACTTCCTCTGGGGTCTTAAGATCTGAATTGAATTCCCCTCTCACTGTACTAGGACTGGTTTCCACACATGAGAACACAATTCCTTTGTGTCCAGAAAGATTTAAGCAGACTATTGCCCGAGTTGTCACTGAATAATTTTAAATACAGGTAAGAGAAAAAGAGTAGAAAAGGAAGCAAAATAGCAGAAGGGATTTTTTTGAGAACAGTAATGGTTTCTAAGCAGTTGAATTAAGGTTAACAAGCAACTTTCTTAAAAAAAAAAAAACCTTTCTTCTTGATAGTTCTAGGTACTTCACTGTCTTTGTCTTATTTACTCAAATTTCAGATCTTTTAATTTCTAACCCATTGTACCAATCACAAAGTAACTGGCATCAATTCTTAAATGGAAACATATTTCTACAACATGAAATTTAAATCATCATATACTTGTAGAAGTGTACTGAATTTATCTGGAATTAAGTAATTCTTCCCACTCTCTGTTGGGTACACATGGAAGTTCAATAAGCTCTTGGAAGCCTTCTTTGATAGCTGTCAAGTAGCCAGAGATGACTGAGAACTATTTCTTGTATAACTGTCCCAAAGTTCTTCCATTTCTTTAATGATTTCAACATGAAAAAAAAGTTTTCTTCTGGCTCTTTTTAATGATAGAAAGCATCACTGAATAGCAACAGTTTACTAGATGTGGTGCTAAAGAGATGGAAAGTAGTGAAACTGGAGAGGAGAGACCAGATTCTGAAAGATCGAACTCAAGCTATGCTCTAAAACTACGTTCTCTTTACTGCATCATTGCATCTTCCAAGGCTGTTATGCCAAAATCTTTTCTTTGATTACTCTACCCCTAAAGATTATAGTCACTGCTCAGTCATTTCACTTCCAAAATAACTTCCCATTTAAAATCACAAAAGAACCACAGAATCTAAGAATTTTAGAGTCAGAAGGGCCCTCTGAGTTATATCTGTTTCCATAATGCCTATAAAGACAACACTGAAAGCTATTTGTTACTACATATATAAAGTCGGGGTTTGAATTTCCAACTATTAAATACAGTGTGATTCAGAGACGGCAAATTACAGTGAACCTAGACTCCCCCTCACTACCCACACACCCAAACGCAGCTTGTTAGAAGGAAGGGTTTGGGGTAAGGGGAAGAGAAGGAAGCAAATCCATAATCTCCTTACGTGTAATGAGTTACTACAACGTACTGAATGGCAGGGTGGATGTGTGTGTTCCATGCAGAGAAATACCTATTATAAGATGGCCATTAAGAGACACCATGGCCTTAAGTAATGTTTTAAGTTTGCTTATGGCTCTGTTCCCCTTTCCTATAGTATATTGTTTCTGTATTAAGTCAGTCAATGAAAGAAAGTAGTTTCTTGATGCATGTTAAAGGTGTGGTAATAAAGAAATGAGAAGAAAATAGTTTGCACAGTCCAAGTCAACTCTCATATTTCAAAAGGAAAGCAAAGAATATAAATTTCAATACCTCATCCAAATCTTCCCATCTTAGCTTCTCAAATAAAAGTATATAGCTCTCAAGCACATTCCATCCTCTCAAAGACTATTCTGGAATACCTCATTTTGATTAGGCCTGCTCTCACCACGAAATGCTCACAGAATACATCTCCTGGGTATGCAATGTCCATATCAGATAACTGAGAATGTTTGTGAAGCTCACCATTTTCAAGAAGTTGGACACCACATGATCTGTTATTCCTGAAGCCAGATGTCCCTGTGTAATCATCAGCTGGATTCCTCCCTCTGCTGCCCTTAACAAGAAGAAAAGATTCTGTCTATTCCTTCTCAGCACTGCCACGGATGTCTTATTTCTCCATCTTTACTCTTTGCTGTCTTTTCGGCCTCCTCCACTCCCCAAAGCAGCCATCACACACTTCTCTCTGCCAATGTGAGGAGGCACAAAACCCAGCTGACACACTATATTTCAATAGAGTCTATACTGATTGCCTGGTAACAAAGTAAAAAACAAAACATAAACAATGCAGTCATGTTCCATTCTAAAGAAGTTAGGTCACTGGTTGAATCCAAGCAGGACACGAGATATCCCTCTCCAAGTGTTTGCAGTTACTTCAAGCCAAAATGTTAGAAAGGAAGCAAATATGCAGGGCTGGCCCTGCATGAAAGTGTTGGACCCCTAAGCATGACTTGGGGCCCTAAAGGTGATGCTGGAGATTGGGCGAGGACAGCAGGGATCTGAATGAGGGAAGAGTAAACGCTCTAGAATCACAGAGCTACCAGGAAATTCAGAAATCACATGACCCAATTGCTTAATTTTTACAGATGAAAAGATAGAGTGCATAGACTTTAAGAGATTGTTCAAGATCAGTTTGCTGGTTAGAGGCTGCCAAGAGTTAGTTCTCCAATGTAACATTTTTTTTAATTGTATTGCTTCTGTAAAAAAGGAAGCATACTGTTCATACTACACCAACCATACACCATATATCGTATAACCAGAATCCTGGTTTTCTTCACCCTAATATCTAGACCTTATTTTTCACCCACTCCATATCTGACCGTTCTTTCTTATATGTGGGATGCAAGTGACCTGCTAATCTCATTTTTACCTGGTTGGTTTAGTGATTTTTGGAAGTCACTCCTGGCCCCTCACGCGGCTCTGACCTTACCCCTGTGTTCACTCACTCTCTACTTAGTCCTTCAGCTCAACACATGATGCCCCAAATAGCTCCCACTCTCCATCTTCAATTTCTTATCTCCCTTCACTCCACTGGGCCCAGAAATGAGTTAGATGTAGCCCTGCTTCCCTCATCCCCCTCTCCCTGTCTAAGCTTGCAGAAAACCCCACAGGGTGGATAATATACTTGATGAGATTCAGGGCTAATGGCCAACACAGATTCCTTGCAATTGCACTGGGTACCCTGGAGTACAGACTTCCCCTAACAAGGACCTGCAGCCAGCAGCCAGAGGATAAGTGCGCACACCAACAACTCTGACCCCAGAACGAATGCCATGGAGACCCACAGAAATCTGAGTTGCCACATCCTCAACAACCAATATTCCCTCACAAATGCAATCTATCCTAAGCTGTGACTGACTCTAGAAGAACCCAAGTGTCTTCACCCCATTGCTCTCTCTCCAGAAAGCAGCTGGGGCCAGTTGTCTTCACCATACTACAGCCCACCATACCTCACATTTCTGATATCCTCTCTTGCCTCCTAAGCCTCTCCATGATTTAATCTCTTCTATACCTTCATCATTATCACTGCTCTGTGCCTCCTGTCCTTTGTGCCCTCCCTATCAATCCCTTCCACAGGACCTCTCCTCACTTTCAGTCACCCCCTAGGCACATCCACAACTGTGTCACTCAGAATTGCTTTTGATTTAAAAGAGTAAATTCAGTCTTCCCACTCCCTGAACACCTTTTACTCTTCCATTTCTCTCACTCAGCCACCCTCCCTATTCTTGCTTTTTATCTTAACCAGATCCACCAATACAACGACCCTCTCAACTTTCTCCCAGTTAGCCCTTTCAGCCTCGCTTCCTCCCCTATCTGGCATGCTGCTTTAAATATTAAAAAATGCAACATACCATTCCTGGGCGAATCTCATCCATTCCTATTGGGTGAGACCATACCAAATAGTTTGTCTCCGGCCCAGATCCTCCTGTTAAACTCTAGGTCAATGCATTAAACTAATAGGACTTTTCTTGATGAAGACTTCATAAACACCAAATAATTCAACATCTCCATAATTAAACCAATTATTTTCCCAGTAGACTTGTCCTCCCAAAATGGAGTGAGATTCTGGCATCCATTAGGGAGAGAACTGCTTTCATCTTTGCGACGACAACTGCCTGCCTGTTTAACAACCTAAACAGAAAATCCAAATCACAAAGTATGTTTCATAGCTGCCTTCCACTGCTGCTGAAACTTCAAGAAAGCATAGACTCAGATCCCTAGACAATTATCAGAAATAACTCTTAAGCAGGGATGCTTTCAGACAACAGTGATGGAATTAACCAAAATGGTTGTGACTCTAAAAGCTATCCATTGTCATCCACATATTGCCTAGTTAACCACATTTTGGGTCTTTCCATTGTGAATCCTGATAGACTTGCTCTATTATATGACCTGAGAAACTTCCTTCACCTCTTTAGTCTGGCATTTCAGATACAGCTTGCCTGTAATGTTTGCTCCTGAAATAGGTTCTGCTCAATCATCCAGCCCAAGCCACACATTCCTTACGAGTTAGTTTTCTACTGTCTGGTGACCCACCTAAGAAACCAACGTTTGCAAGTTTATTAACTGCCTAATCTTGACTCATTCATTGCCTGAGTCCTTCACTAGAATATAAGCTCCATTAAGACAGAGACGTTTTTATTTACCATGTTTGTGTCTTCAGTGCCTGGAACAGTAGTTGGTGCATAGTAAGTGCCTGACAAATAAATATTTACTGAGTCCCTAAAAAAATGATGGCTCTCAGGCTTCTAGCTTGCAACAGACGGTTGGAGGAGAAGTGAGTAAAAGAATGTTACTTTGGGCTTCTAACAGCTTAAAATGAAGAAAGATTATAGACAAGAAATACTGGGGAGGAAAAACGTCAAAGTCTAAATATGTATATTAAGCAAATAAGTATACTAAATACGTAAGTATAAATAAGAGATTTGGTGGTGAACAGAATTAAAAACATAGGGAACATGAAAAGAACTAAGCAGTTAATAAGGAAAAAGATTTGTGAAAGAAAATGTGGAGAAGAAGGTCAGGAGTTAGAACAGAACCTGGGTAATTAAGAAATACAAAACTTGGCATTCTCGACAATGAAGATCTTCTTGGTTGGGGATTGCATCTATTATAATGGTAATAATAACAGCTGTCATTTTCTGAGCTTTAATTATGAACCTGGCACTCTGATAAATGCTTTACACACAGAACTGCAAGGACAACACACTCTGGGACTACCAGGCAAAGAAAACTGGGGTGAAGTCGACTGAGCTGGGTGCGGATAATGAAAACTGAATGGAGAGAAACCAGATCTGGAGAATTCTCAGTGGAAGACTTACCACTGAAAGTGTGCAAAATGGAATTGTGTAACTACACCCCGATACTAGGATTCTTCAAACTATAGTAAAGCAATTCATTGAATTCTCAATTGTGGGCAAACTGTGATGCTGCCTATGACTCACTAATCATTCTACACTGTTTATAGCACCCCACTTTGTGAAAGGTAATGGGGAGACAGAAATGTGTAAGACAAGTCTCTGCCCCAGATGCTGAGAGCTGAAGCAAATTCAATGATTAAAAACACAGGACAATGATGCCTACATAGGAGTCCAAAGTAGAAGTGACTCCCTGACCATGGTAGTAACAATGATAACATTTGGGAAGGACTTTTACATGAGCAAAATCAAACATGAGCTTTTTCAGGGAGCTTTTATCATGGGCTTTCTCAATCTCTTATGCTACATCTACAACTGCATCCCCTCCTTTCCTGTCCTCCAGTCTCTAGGAAAAGGGAGAACTTTCTCCTGATCTCAGTTTCCCCCCTCTCCTTGTAGACCTTGTTCCGCTGATTGTTCAACTCCTCTTGCTGCTATTCCTCAATCTCTCTAACTCTATAAACTTAACCACATCTTTCCCATCCAAAACATCTATTTGACCTTAAACACCATCCATCCAAGATACTGCCCTACCTTTTTTCTCCTCTTTGAGGTCAAGCTTATAAAAGGAGCAGCTTATCCCTACTGTTTCAGTTCCATCCTTTCAGGCCCCACCACTCTACTGAAACCACTCCAGCAAGGCCAACAAAACCCCTTAATTGTCAAACGCAAAGAAATATTTTCAATGCTTACCTAATTGGTTATGCTATCACATTGTTTTCCAAAGAGTGTTCCTTGGGATTCCAGTACTGTCTGCTGTTATTAAGAAAGGGGAGAGATTTGTGGTCAAATAAACTTTGGAAATTTTACTTCAGAAATTAAAACTTGTGGGTTTCTTTACAGCAAGACTTCTCAGAGACATTAACATGCTAATTTTTTGTGATTTTGTGAGAGAAGTATGTAGATTTCAGCATTTCTCACACTTAGTTGACCACAGAATCTTTTTCCAATTACTATTTCATGGGAGGATTATTCCTTGGAACAGTCTTTGAGAAACACTTCTCTTTATCCTTTGACACAGGTGGCCATTCCTTTCAATATTTTTACCTCCTTTGATTCTATGATACTTCACTGCTTGCTCTCCTCCTATAGTCTACCACTTCTCAATCAAACTTTGCTTTCTCCACTTAACCTTTAAACATTAGTATTTTCCTTAGTTCTATATTAAGTCTTTCCTATGCATGTTCTTTTTGAATAATCTTATTTGCCATCCTGATTTTACTACTTGCTATGAACTGATGATCCCCAAATCTGTGTGTTTGACCAAGATCTCTCTAACACATTCCAGGCCATATATCTAAAGGTCTTCTTAGCTTTCCCATTTGAATATATTTCAAGTATCTCTAACTCAATATGTCCGAAGTCTTTTCCCCAAACCCTGATCCTTTTCCTGTGTCTCCTATCATGTTGATGGGTACCAATATCCATTCAATCATCTAAGCTAGAAATCATCCAGGACTTTTCCCTGACTTGTCCTTCATATATTATAAGTCACCAAATCCTAGAGATATCTAAACTATCCAAATCCTATAGATATCTAAACCATCCAAGTTTCTTCATTCATTGAAAAAGTATTTACTGAATATTAACTACATACCAGGTACCACTCTAAGTGCTTTGGATACAGCATCAAACAAAATAGATAAGATCCCATCTACCATGGGACTTACATTTTGGTAGGGAGAACATAAACCATATACATGCATTATAGGCTGAATGTGCCCCACCCCCAAATTTATATATTGAAGTCCTAACCCCAAGTGCCTCAGAATGTGATTGTATTTGGAGATAGGGTCTTTAAAGAGGTAATTAAGTTAAAATGAGGTCATTAGTGTGGGTCCTAACCCAATATGACTGGTGTGCTTATAAGAAGAGGAGACTGGGACACAGACATGTACAGAGGGAAGACCATGGGAAGACACATGGAGAAGATGGCCATCTGCAAGTTAAGGAGAGAGGCCTCAGAAGAAACCAACCCTACTGACACCTTGATCTTGGAGTTCTAGCCTCCAGAATTGTGAGAAAATAAATTTCTGATGTTTAAGCCACCCAATCTCTAGTGCTTTGTTTTGGCAGCCTTGAAAACTAATAAATCATGTAAACAAATTAAAAAAAGAAAAGTTTAGAAGCTAAAAAGTGCTATGAAGGAAATAAAACAGAGAGATGTGATAGCAAGGACAAATAACCAGAGACAGAGAGCAGCCTAGCATGAGCTAGGGAGGAAAGAAAAAACAGAGGTGGAAGGGAAAGGTGACAGGAGATGAGATCAGTGAGATGGGCAAGGCCAGATCCCAAAAGGCTTTATCCTTTGCCCATTTTTCTACTTGAGGTTTTCATCTTTTTGTATTGTCTTTAGGATGGTTTGAATATTGATGACATTAATCATCTAGCTGTCATGGCAGTCAAACCCAGCCATCTTTTCCTCTGTGGATCCTGAATTTAGTGCTATGCTTAAAAGGTCTTCTAATAATGTTGGAGACCAGGATGGGCTAATTCACGGTCCCCAACTCTTCTCCAAGTTGTAACCGTTGAGTAAATCCACAATGAGCAAAACGGGGAGCAAATATTTATTAATGAAGGCCCAATAACTCCCCTAGTGCAGAGCCCCTTGCTAAAACACTCAGCTTGGACCTGAGGCCAAAATGGGGCTTTGCTAAGTCCAGAGCTTGGGAGAGTCAAGTCTGTCAAGAAGACGACATGAATTCTTACCCGGCTGCCAGCTGCTCCACAGGCCCATCAACAATAGGACAAAGAGGCCAAGAAAGCCCAGGAGAGTGAGGGTGTCTCCGGGCCTGCTTCCAGAAAGCAAGCTCCAGCTCTGCCCAGCTGCAACTCTTGTACAAAGGGAGGAGGAGGGAGCACACTGTCCTTACCTACCCATGTAGTAGTTAGTGCAGGAGAGAAAGTGTGAAGTCTGTTCCCTGCCTTTAAAGCAAACCCTCCCCTCTAAGACAGTGGACCAGCCCAGAGGACATCAGACTCTTACCCATAAGATAAGCTACTCCTCCTCCCTTGGACAGGAGCATGCAAGAGGTGGAAAGAAACACAGAAACCCCCCTCAGGTACTTCCCAGAAAGGATGAAAGGGTTGGTGGGACTTCCTTTCCATATGGGCCCCAGAGGAATATGGAGTGGGGAAGAAAAGAGTCTTCCGCTAGAATCCACCTAAATTTTCTGCTGTTAATTTCAGAAATCATCACACTTTCAGGTTTTCTACTAATTAAAACATGCAAATAGATTGACCCCACTCCTCAGCAGAGCTGAGGCTGCATAGCAGGCTAAGGCTGATGGGTGAGAAAAGGTTGTGAGCCATCCTGAAGGGCCATTTCTATAAACTAGGTTAAATAAGCTATTTTACAAGACTCTGTGTGCATAGTACATCCCAGATCCTCAAAATTTGCTTGAAACTTAAGTAGACTTGGGCCTACTTTGTTCAACAGCAGCCATAGCTAGAATAGCAACAGCAGCAGCAACAGCAGTAAACATCCAAGGACGACATTCTGGGCACAAGTTGTGGAGTGCTGGGGGGGGAAGAGTGTAAAGTTCTGTCCCCAACTTCAAGGTCTAGTCAGGGAAATCACTGTGCCCAGGACTTGCCTTGTTTATAGAGTCTTCTCTTCTGGTAGTAGATTTTTATATGAGCAAACCTATTGGCCTTTACTACAAAATGGAAAAGTTTAGGGAAATTTTCCAAGCAATTATTTGGTGCACAGATATAACTAAAACCCATACAGTAGGCAGAATTCTAAAGATGTGCCCCCAAGATTCTCATCCCCTGGATATTCAGTACTAATCTAGGTACTGCTGGGAAGGGATTTTGCAGGTGGAATTAAGGCTACTACTCAGCCGATCTTAAAACAGGAAGATTATCCAGGATTATCTGGGTAGGCCTAATATAGCCACTGAGCCCTTAAAAACAGAAGTGGAGGCAGAAGAGTCAGTTAGAGAGATGTGGCAGAAGAGGTAAGCAGAGGTGAGATGAGGCAGGAGGGGAAGGTCAGAGAGATTCAAAGCATGAGAAGGACTCGACCCACTTTGCTGGCTTTGAAGATGGAGGAAGGGGGCCATGAGCCAGGGATTGCAGGTGGCGTCTAGAAACTAGAAAAACCTCTGACCCACTGCCAACAAAGAAACAGATGCCCTAGTCTAGCAAGTACACACAACTGAATCTGGCCAAAATTCTGAATGAACCTGGCAATGCCCCAGATAGAAGCTACACCATCATTCTGGGTCCCACAGTCAAGACGATGTGGAGCAGAGACTCAGTTGGCCAGTGATGGAAATGTAACTTGAGTAAGAAATAAACCTTTAAGGATATAAGCCACTTGGATTTGGGGGTCATTGGTTACCACAGCGTAACTCAGCCAAGCTGACTGATATAGGTGTGGTCCTAGGAATGCCAACCTCTTTAACATCTAGGGGTCAGTAAGTAAGCCCACCTGAAGCAAACCTTTTTCTTCAGGGTGGATACACATCAAAGGCTCCTCTGGTTATGCAGAGATAAGTTAAATGACCTTGTCCGTGGAGGGAAAATTGCTTTGAGTAATAAGTGCATTCATTAAGGAAGGATAGGCTCTTATATAATAACAGATAGACCCCCAAATCTCAAGAACTCACAAAATAAAAATTTATTTCTCATCCTCACAAGGTCCAGTGCAGGATGGCTGTCCTCTAAGCAGCGGCTCAGGGTTCAGGCTATTCCCAACTTGTAGCTCTACCATCTTGGAATCCTTTACTGCCAGCCACACAGATAAGGGAAAGACCACATGGAAGGATCTCACAGGAAAGGTTTTATGGCAAGGCCCGGGAAAGGTATGGCATGTGGGCCCACATACCCCGTGCAGATCTCATCGTAGGTCTCACCTAGTTGCAAGGAGCACTGGAAAATGAAGTCTTCCTATGTGACCAGGAGGAAAATAAAATGGATTCATAAATGGCTACATTTTATCTGCCACAATGAAGCACTATTTTTACAGAAGAAGGGTATAAAAGACATTGAGTTTTGAGTGGCTTTAAAAGACGGTGCTGCTATTTGGGTGGCAATAGTCACCAGGAAAGATGGGGAATGTTGACTCTGTCTTTGAGGTATGTAACAGTTATTGGAACCCAGCTAAACCTCTCAGTGTTGGTCAGCCTGTGCCCCAGGATGTCTGTGTATGTGAACCAAAAGAGCTTTCTGCTAGAGCCATATCCATAGGGACCAAGTGCAGATGAAGAACCAATGCAGAAAATGGAGGAGTCTGGACCACCAAGGGCATCACTGCTTCGGTGGACAGGCAGTGCTGGAGATATGTGCAGGACTGGTCTTCAGCAGCAATCTGGAGTGGTGGTGGGCAAGGGAGTGACCAGACCCCAGTTCTCTCCATATATAGCGATGGAAACGGGGTGAGTCCATTTTTGCACAAAGTAAACCCTGAAGTTCCTGGCAATTTAAGTTGGAGAAACTAAAAAGAGAAATTTTGGTCTTCTTGCTGATAAAATGTGTAGCAGTTCAAGCAAATAATTAAAAGGCAAAAAGATGTCTTGCGTTTGAATAACAAGTTTGTTGAGCAATTCGTTCTGGTTAATGGAAGAGGAAGATAGCATAAAGATAATGGAGAGAGGAGAGGAAAGAGAGCTTCAGAATGGAAGAAATCTAACAAGAAAAAGTAAGTGGTTCATTTATGTTAATTTTGTTTTATTTTAAATCAATAAGCCCCAGCCCTGCAGCAATGCAAACCAGGTAGGTCAGCTGGCCAAAGCAGTACCCATTGAGAGATGAACGGTTTTCTGTGAGGTGATTCCACTTTAGAAACTCAGGGCCTAGAGAACAGATCAGCATTTCTGCTCTGTGTATTGAGTCATGGGCGGGGGTGAGAGGACACCCTTTCAGTACGTAATTAAAGCACTGTGCAGCTGTGGGGGTGTTTGATCAAACTTCTTACATAAACAGGATCTACATGTGAGAACTCTTTCAAAGGTTGAATGTGAAGCTTCGCTAGAGACAGAGCAGCAGGTGGGCAGCCAGCCAACCACTCACATGGGACTGGAACTGATGTTCTGAAGCCCACTGGGCTCCTTGCAACCTCCCTCATTTGCTCAGCCCACTCAGACACAAACCTAAGTGAGGTGCTTCTCACCTGTGGGTTGCCCCTACGCAAACCTCAGCTGCACATCTGATCTAATCTGAAGAGGCCTTTCATATAGAGAACACACTCAAACACACCTCCCTCATGGGAAAATGGCATTTCTGCTCAAGAGCATGATTTTCCCTTGGGAACTATCAAATTATTTGCTCTCACTAAAAGGGTGGAATCATGGACTTGTTAAGAGAGCTGACAGCTATCTTCTATCTGTTCATCAAATCAACTGTTTGACCCAAGGAGTATATGATAATTGTGATCATCTAGTTGTAACCCAGGTCCCCTTCTGCCCACGCTGGGTAGCAATTACAGTGTCTTTGATCTCCTCGCCCCCTCAACTTTGTTGACATGGGCCCCAAGCCCCCCAGTCTTTCCCTGGTATCCCAGGGT
This sequence comes from Tapirus indicus, assembly GCA_031878705.1. Lineage (NCBI taxonomy): Eukaryota > Metazoa > Chordata > Mammalia > Perissodactyla > Tapiridae > Tapirus > Tapirus indicus. The sequence goes on from CM062922.1 coordinate 86,202,990, forward strand.
CTCCTGTTCCACTAAATGGATGCTGACCTCTCTCACTGTGGGTTCCATCCTTATGGTTGTTGTCCTGTCCAACACAAGTGTGACCACTTGGCAGTGGGCCCTTGCTCCCACCAGAGCTAAGAGACCAGCCCTTGGCAGCTGTAAGCCTCACCATTATGACTCCTACTTCCCTAACCCTGCCATTACAGATTCTCTGCCCCAGTTCAGAGTCAATCCCCAAAGGAGGTCTGATGTTTTAATTCACAGTATTCTTTACCAAAGAACCAGAGAAATGCTCCCAAAGACTAGGCCAGAATGAATTAGAGTGACACCATCCTGAAAAGTGATCCTCCTGGTCACTCTAGGTAAATAATCTTCCTTTACATTGTACCAAGCAGAATGTTAACCTCTAGGAATGAAGAGATGAATAAGATACTATCCCTGTCCTGAAGGAGCCCTCTGCTTCTGGGCTACTCTTGCCTAAATTTGGTAGGCAGACAAGCCAGTGAGCAAGCAACTTCTTGAGCAAGCGTGGTGTTACAGATTCTCTAGATTACAGCACAGAGTAAGGAGAGTTCTTGGTAAACCATAATCATTGGAAAGAACCAAGGAATTCCCCAGCTGGGATTAGGGGTAGCACCTTCTGAAGGCTTACTGTGGATTCTTTTGATTGAGCTTGAAGGAAAGGGAAAAACAGATTGTTCATTTGGTTATTTGGTTTTCCCTTCTGACAAGTTGCCAAATCATTATTCATGAAGAATTTGCTCTCCCAAGGCATCTATGTTCTCTGTGTAGCTCCCTAGAGAGTGACAAATCTAACTGCAAACACAATAGGAATCTTCTTGAAAACCAAAAACTTAGCTGAAGTAATCAAATTGTATCATCCCACAGGTACATAACCTTGAGCAATAAACTATACAGGTTGAAAGCAACAATGATATGTTAATATTACAGAGAAGCTTTAAAGTAGTTTAGTCCTCACAATACCCCTGGGTACTTTATTACAAAAAACACCTAGGTTCTTCAGAAATTTCCCAAGGTCAACTACAGAACCAAGAAGAGAACCTCACTTTTATAATGTATGCGTATCATAAACCTGGGGAATACTAAAGGGTGAACTCAATCTAAAACCTTTCACCTCTCTTCCTTTATTCTTCCCACCTTCTTAAGGTGTAGGTCTTATGGAAATAGGCATGTTTGGAAGGATGTGGCTGCGGATGAACTTGAGTAACCCTGTTTTGGGGTTTTTTTTTGGTTCTTTGGAAGGCTTCTGAATATGTCAATATTTTCCTAAACCAAATGGAAAGCAAGAAGAGTTATGGATATAGCTAGGAGGAGAGAGGGTGTTATTGATCAAAGGTGGTAAGACAAATAGATTTCTCAAGCTTACAAAATGTCCCTGGACTATTGATCTTTGGAATTCAACTGCAAGTCACCCTATTGTCCTGCTTAGAGTTTCTACATTGCTAAGTGATTCTCCCTAGACAACATGGGGTCTCTGGTAGGCCATATCTCAGCTTCCTCAGTTATAGTTTCTCTACTCCCTCACCACAGGTTTCTTCCATTTAATACAGAATACGCTACCTTCTAATATAAGATAAAGGTCAAAGTCAAAACCAAAGAGTTTCACAAAAACAATAACTGCCTTGTTCCCCACAACCTCTTTCTACCCTATAACCTCCCCAAAGGGAAAAAATGCAAGAAGGGATCTTGGTTTGAATGGAAATTGATTAAACATTTTTTTCCAGTTTCAACACTATTTTTTTAAACTCTTGGTTTCTAGTGACCTTTCAAATACAGAATAATTAAATGCAGAAGTTGTTATAATTGAAAACCCCAAATTTAAAAGCCATCCAACAATTTTGCCAACTCTTATTTAGGGGGTATACAAGACCCCAAAATTTCTGAGGTTCCCTGCCCCCTACTGACATTGCCATACCTTGTCAGGGATGTTGATGCACTTTACGTAAGGGAAGAACTATGACTTGCAGCCCAGAAATTGCTCGTAAGAATTTCATTCTATCTCTAGAAACCTAGTAAGGAAACTTCCAGAAATGTGTTCAGCTATAGATATATGGATAGATAGATATATCCTTCTCATGCATCTCCAGCATATCTCAACTGTAGGTAACTATACCCATAGCTGAACATATTTCATATATTGCACACACACAGTCAGATTCTGCTGTCTGTATATCTCTCAACACTCCAGGCTTTTGGAACAAAAGATTTTTAACTACTCAAATAAAATGGCGCAAAGTACCCAAGTTCCAAACTGAGAGAATCCCTCACCCATAGGACAGGGGAAGGGAATGATGTCTATTTCCCCTCTGTTAGTCCATTCTTCAGCCTTTTTCTCCATGACTAGCTGACTTTCAATTCTTGGGCCTGCTCTCCTCTTCCAACACTGTCTTACCCACACTAAATACCAATCTTCTTTTCATTCCCTAAAGCATTAGTAGCTTAAAGCTGTTGTGTGTAACAGAAGTTTAATGAAAATTTGGAAAGGTGTACTGCAAAGCTGAGAAATTTATAGAAATATTAGTCATTGCTGTCCTAAAGGTACTTGACCATTTCCACCACTGATGATGTCCCACACACCAAGGATTTCCTCAGACCCCCTATTGGATGCCCCTCCATGGATATCCCCCATCTTTCATTTTCTAAACCTCTCTCCCAGGTGACCCATGTATATGCAGTCATCTTATTTTGTTATACAAGGTAATTCACCTCTCCTTTGTTTTCCCCTCTCTGCTCAGGACATTCACCAAAAGGACCCACCAAGGTGATTTCTCCTCGAAAAATAGTATTTACTTAACACAGATTTATGCCATGCCCAGGGAAGGCAGAAATGGCTATACGTGGTTTAAGTTTCAAATAACATTCTTTTTCCTGTTTCACTACACATACACACACGCACACACACACATACTGCAAAAAAGAAAAGCTCCCAACTTTGCTAAACTCCACTTGTCAGGAATAATCTCTTTAATAGTTGAATATATATTTGAGTTGGATATATGTTCAACTATTCTCTTTATTAATTGAATATATGTGCACATACATATATATATACTTCAATGCTTGTGTGAGTGCATGTGTGTGTTGTATAAAATCATTTTTAATTATCAGGTCCTACTTTGCTATTAAAAAAGAAAAAACATTGTTAATGGAAACAAAAATCGGGGGCTAATCTTTCTTTTTCTCTTTCACCACATCCTATCCATCTGTAAGTTCCACCTCCAAAATATCACATTCCATCCACTTCTCTCTTTCTTCACTGCTACCACTCTCATTTATGACCCACAGCTTCTGAGTTGGATATCACAGTAGCCTCCTAATGCGTCTCCATGCTTTCACTCTTACAATTCATTCTCTCCATAGCAGAGAGATTTTAAAAACACGACATCTCCCCGCTTAAAATTATTTGGAGGATTCCCAATTAAACCCAAACCCCTTCCCAAGGCCCTTCAGGACCTGACCCTCACCTTCCTCCCTGAGCTCACCTCCTGCCCCTTCCTCTTGCTCACCGTGCTCTAAGTACACCAGTTGGAGCACATCGAACTCATCTATGACCCAGGAGCCTACCACTTGCTTATCCTTTTTCATGGGGCTGGTTTCTTCTTATTTTACATGTCTCTGCTTCAATAGCACCTCCTCAGCAGGCCCTCTTTAAGCATGCAGGCTTAGGTCTGACATAATTCTGTGTTGAGGCCCCTAATGACAACCTGTAACTACTTCATTACTCATTTGTCTGTACCTCCAATGAAATGTAAACTCCATGGGGCAGAGACCACATTTGTTGTGTTTTCTGTTGTATTCTCTACAAATTAATACCCTATGTGGCTAATAGCAATGAATGAATGAAGCACCTTCTCTTTGGAAGGTGCTATGCTAGGAACTTTATATATAGGTATAAAAATATGATTTCTGCCTTCTAGGACCTTACTCTCAAACAAGAAGAATAAGACTTGTGAATAAATAATGACAAAACATTATAGGAATTCAGAAGAGGAAGAAATGCTAGTTAAGATAACCAAAGGCTTCATAGATGAGTAGGTGTTTGAGATGAACACTGAAAGATGCGTAAGATCTCAAAGGGTGGAAATTGAAATATCTTGGGTAGAATGAGCAAAGACATGAATATATAAAGTACAAAGCACCCCTGAAGGTGATATATTGAGCAATTTTTCTAAAGGAGGTTTGTGTAGTGTGGGTAAATGGGGAAAGATAGATTGGGGCCAGATTTTTGAAGGTTGTGAGTACCAGAATCAGAAGTTTAAACCTTCAGTTTTTTTTAAGAGAATATTGACATGATCAAAGTAAACTTAAGCAAGGGGAATCTTGCAGTGGTGTATAAGACCAACTGGGAGGTGTATTTCTTTGCTAGGGCTGCCATAACAAAGTACCACCATCTGGGTGGCTTACACAACAGAAATTTATTTTTTCAGAGTTCTGGAGGCTGGAATTCCAAGATTAAGTTTTCGGCAGGTTTAGTTTCTTCTCAGGCCTCTCTCTTTGGCTTGCAGATGGCGGCCTTCTTGCTGTGTCCTCACATGGTCGTCTCTCTGTGCACGCGTGTGATACGTATCCTCTGTGTGTCCTAATCTCCTCTTATTAGGACACCAGTCCTATTAGATTATGGGCCACCCTAATGACCTCATTTTAACTTAATCACCTCTTTAAAGGCCCTACCTCCAAACACAGTCACAGTCTGAGGTATTGGGCATTAGGACTTCAACATATAAATTTTGGGTAGGAAACGATTTAGCCCATAAAAGAAAGTAAGGGAGGAGAAGGGATGATTTTTGAGATTGACAAGATGTCTCATCTTCCCTTTCTGAGTGTTATGAGGCCTCCTCCTCCCCTGATGATCACGAAGAAACCTTGGAGGGGTCTTGGATATATTCAAGTAGAAAAGAAACCCTATAATTTTGATGTAAGGAAATTGAGCATAATAGTTTCTGGTTAGTAAACATTCTCCTTCTTCCTTCCTACAATAAAGTTCTTACAAAAGTCAAAGTCAAGTTTTCAAATTCTGAATCTTTGATCTATGAAGACCCTGAGGAAAAAGGTTTCCATGGCCTTAGTATCAGGAATGGTTACTTTTTTCCTCCACCACAGATTGATTGTTAACAAAGAATCCTGGAAATTTTGTAAACAGTCATGTTTGCTTCTCGTGTTGGTTCCTAGACAGGCCCATCTCCAACAAATGTAGTGAGCTCTGTAGCATGAATTCTGTGTTCTAACTTTACTTCTGGCTCCATCTAATATTCCCACCATTATTCTCCCAATGTCTCATTTGTCTTATTCATTTACTTTTTTTTTTTTTTCATTTTTTTAAGCCTTGTAAACTTTCTTAAATCCTCTTTGCAGGATTTCAAAAAATAAATGTTGAATTAACAACAATGGCAAAACCTGACATTTAATTGAATAATTCTATTTCATAATAAAAGTCCTGCAAATCACAGTTCTCACTAGACATATGTCCATGACCATAAAACTAACAGTAAATTGACAGGAAGAAAGTTGGAGGGAGGAGAAAGAGGAAGTCCTCCTGCTCTAGGAGCCTATGTCTCATGATCAGGTTCTCCCCCACTCCTGAGAACAGCTGCTTTCTATAATCCTCCAATGATCCCCAACCACCAGCTCCATTCACTCTCTTCATTGTCCCTCATCATTAATCCTGTGTTCTTTTCTCTTAACTCCTTTAGCAGGAGGTATCTCTCTTAGTCAGAGCCTGGGGCCTAAACCTAAGCAGTGATCACTTGAGTGACATTTCAGTGAATCCTACGAAACCTCCAGCTCACATTCTGAGTGTACCTAACCTTTACACACACCTTGTCTAATATTGGGGACTGTTTTGCATATATATCTTGTCTCCCTGGGTAGATAATCAATTTGAAGAGAAGATTCATATTTTTTACTGTGTGTGAGCCCCTCAAATACGTCACAATGCTAAGAACATAGTAGTTCATCACTAAATGCATATTAATATAACAGACTTCAGTGCCTCTAAAAAGGGCAGAAAAGCTAGAATTAGCAACAGCTAAAGGAGAAAGGGAAGCTGCAGCTCCAAGAAATAACCTCAACAAACTGTCTGTGTGGGGGCTTTACCATGAGACCAGAACAGACCACATGGGGGTTGACCACAAGACACTTAAAAGAGAGGAATCCAGTGGGAGGAAGGAAGGGAGTTATTGCTCACAATACAATCTGGAGAAATATTTAGCCTCAAATAAGGAAAACTAGTAGTCAAAAAAAGGTCATAGACTGTAAAGGCAGGCAGAATCTACAGGAAAAATAAAAAGGATGGGAAGAAATCAGACATTTGCTAAGAACCAGTGCCAGGCACCATGCTGAATGTTTTATGCCTATTATTCAATCTTCTCAACAAATCTGTGAGGTAGGCACACAAGGAAACAGGCTGCAAGAAGTTAACAACTTCCCTAAAGTCACACAGCCTGTACGTTATGCAGCTGTGAGCTGAGGCTCAACCTGTCTGATAAGAGAGTCCAACCTCATGATTCGGTACTGCACACAGGGCATTACGCCCAGGGGTTTAGACAGAGATGTAAATGGTGAGAGGTCAATAGGTCAAGAGAGAAGAATGGAGTGAAGTACAAGGTAGAAGTTTCACGATGAAAACCCATGAGGACTAGATCTGTGCAAGAACATACATGTCCCACTAGTACGGGGCTACTTCTTAAAAGGCACCAAACATCCCCATGATGTTCACTTTATTCCACAAAATTTGATAATTCAGATAATGTTCCTCCTGGTCTCTGTGATAATTCTCCTTAAGTTCTCAGTTAAGAGAACTAAACTTTTCTTACTAAAATGAAATTTCCCTGTCTTCCTCTTTCATAACATTGTAACCAAGCACTCCCAGGAAACCAAGAAAACTGCTTATTTGTGTAACACACCTCTTTTTAAAAAGACAGTCTCTTAAGAGAATAAAAATACAAACCACAGATGGGAAGAAAATATTTGCAAAACAAATATCTGGTAAAGAAATTGTATGCAAAAGTTCTAGAAAACTCATAAAACTCAATAAGAAAACAAACAACCCCACTTAAAAATGGGCAAAAGCTGGTGAACAGACACTTTACTAAAGAAGATATAAGATGGCAAATAAGTACATGGCAATAGGCTCAATATCCTATGTCATTAGAAAATTGCAAATTAAAACATCAATGAGACATCACTGCATACCAATTAGAATGGCAAAAATCCAAAACACTGATGACATCAAATGCTGATGAGGATGTGGAACAGGAACTCTCATTCATTGCTGGTGGGAATGCAACATGACACAACCACTCTGGAGGACAGCTTGGCAGTTTGTTACAAAGCTAAACAGTCTTAGCGTATGATCCAGCAATTGTGTTCCTTTGTATTTACCCAAATGAGTTAAAAACTTATGTCCATACAAAAACCTGCACATAAATATTTACAGCAGTTTTATTCATAATTGCCAAAAATTGGAAGCAACCAAGTAGTTCAGCAATATGTGAATGGATAAATAAACTGTGGTACATTCACAAAATGGAATATTATTCAGCAATGATACGAAATGAGCTGCCAAGCCATGAAAAGACATTAAATGCACGTTGCTAAGTGAAATAAGCCAGTCTGAAAAAGCTTTGTACTATATTATTCCAACTATACAACACTCTGGAAAAAAAAAAAGGCAAAACTATAGAGGTAGTAAAAACACTAACAGTTGCCAAGGATTCAGGCAGAAGGAAGGAGGGATGAATAGGTGGGACTCTTAGGATGGTGAAACTATTCTGTATGATGTTGTGATGGTGGATACAGGACATTATGCATTTGTCAAAAGCCATAGAACTCTACAACACAAAGGGTGAATCCTAACGTGAACTATGAACTTTAGTAAATAATAATGTATCAATATCGGTCCATCAATTGTAGCAAATACACCAAAGATGTTAATAACAGAGGAAACTGAGTATGTTTCCACCCAAGATGTTAATAACAGGGAAAACTGTGTGCATGTGTGTATGTGGTGGTCATGGTGTGGGGTGAGGAATATGGGAACTCGTACTTTCTGCTCAATTTTTCTGTATACCTCTACCTGTCCTAAAAATAAAGTCTATTAATTAAAAAAGAAAAGAAAAAAAAAGGCAATACCAAAACATGCGTGTCTACTAGGCTCAATACTAATGATGTGAAAACTGAGCCTGTAAACATGTGTACTTGATGAACTTATTGGTAAGCTTCGGCAAATTTTAATTTTCCTTCATCCTTTGAGGCTGTGTTTTACATTTGAAACCAATCTGAAAGCTACTTGTCTTTTGAAAATGCTGCTTATGATGAGTACACCTTCTTTTTCATATATAGTGAATCTAGCACAAACAACTTCTGTCTAACTCCAATTTAGTGAAAACTTAATTTCAATGCTGCAAGTTGTTTTTAAAAAGAAATCACATTCTGTTTCACAGTCATGAGCATAAAGGGGTGTTGCTCTCTGAAGAGAATTCATTTTGTTCTTGTTTAAAAGAGAAATCCCTTTTTTTAAAATCTTCATCTCATTTCATTCTCATTATCCATCAAATTTCTTACTCAAGGTTCAGGAACTACTTATCTTTGTAGTACCAAGACCAAGAGAAAAATGAGAGAATGACTAGAGATCACATAGCTCCAACTAGAAACGCAGTAAGCTTGAGACAAATTCCACTACACCCTCTCCCAAGACACACAGAAAGAGAATAACTCTAATGGCCACACTGAACTATTATCATTTGCTTGTTATGACTTTATGTGGTTTCAGAAAAGGCGAGGGACAGTCATTGTGTCACTGTGTTTGTAAAAACGGGGAAGAAAGAAGAGGAAGCAACAGAACTCCTGGAAAGCTACAGCCCAAGTGAGGAGTGAAACTCAGGGGGTGCTGGGACGTTGGGGAAATTCCTCCACGGCTGGAAAGCAAAAAGCTGAGACAACACAGGATTTCAAATCCATGGTTTACAACACATTCAAGTCGGAAGTGTAAGTTAGTCGTGGAAAAGAGTGCTGAGATAAGAGTGAAATATTTGTGTTCAAGAGTCCTCTCTTTCACCAATTCACTTCACTGGACACTTTTCCACTAACGATTGGTGTCCACTTCCTGGTTCATAGTGGCTCTCAGTTGTATGTAGTAAGTGACAAAGATGGAAAGATTACAACTCAACATTCTGCTGAGAGTTAAAGCTTTGTGAGACCATTTGAATTGGGACAGTCAATCCCTTTCATAGTTCTAATCCAGTCTAGCAGGCCCCAGTGAGATCATCAATTCCTCTCTGGAACTAAGAGGGCAACTGGGCAGAATATCAAGAGCTCCACCCTAAGAATCATAATCCTCTGCATTGTCCCTGTGAACAGGAGAAGCCAGATAACAACTGGCCCTTCTGAGCCTTTCAACAATGCCTTCATTTCAGCTCCTGCATCCCCATGAGGTAGCCAGCCTATCTGCGTCCTGCTGAGGCCTCTGAGTACCCAAGTTTTCTCCATTTTCTCCTCCTATTTCAGGCCTCTGTCTCCTCTAGGGAACTATACACTGAACAGTCATGTGTCGCTTAACGACAGGGATACGTTCTGAGAAGTGCATGGTCAGGTGATTTCGTCATTGTGCGAATATCACAGAGTATACTTACACAAACGTAGATGGCATAGCCTACTACACACCTAGGCTATGTGGTACTAATCTTATGGGACCACCCTTGTACATGTGGTCAGTGATTGACTGAAACATCATTATGTGGCACATGACTGTATTCTAGCCAGCTGGCTGGGATCTACTGGATGTCTAGGTCCTGCCAGGCATTGCCTCTGAATTCTTCACATTCATTTTGAAATAAGGAATTGTGAAATAATTGGGTACAAGGAGAGAAACGTTATTCAACAAATGCTAAGCAGCAAATAGAGACAAGGTAAAATAGAGAATGCAAGGGCTAAAAAGAGAATACTAGGAGCTGATAGTTCTCAAAAGGGAAAAACATTCAAATCACTTTGAAAGCACCTCCACAATAAATATGTCCGGACATCATCCCAGGTCCAGCGAATAAAAATGAAAGGGGGTGGAGAGAGGAGTGTAATTTTTCAAAAGCTCTGCAAGTAATTTTTGGTTTTCAGCCCTGTTTAAAGCCACTGGTTAAATACAGATAGAATCTGTAACTGAACCAGAGCATTTATTTTTGTGGCTGTTTGCTTTGTGTTCATTCTGAAATAATAAGGTATGAAGTAATCAGGTACAAAGAAACAAAAGTTACTCAATGCATATGAAGCAATAAATTTAACTAGCATTCCTGTGCACTTTTTAATTGAACAAATTTTATGTTTGGATTTGTAAAACAGTGCTTCTAAAAATTCCTTTTTAAAGAAAATATATGAGAATACATGAAGTTTTACATTAAGAAATCAATCAACCCAAGCACACAGAGAAGAGAATTTCCAAGTTAATTCTATGGTTACCTCCTTTTTGTTTTAATTTTTATTGTTCTAATATTTCTGGCATTCAGAAGTACAAAACAATCGAGCCACCCCTGATGGCCTAGTGGTTAAAGTTCGGTGTACTCTGCTTCACGGCACAACCTGTCTGTCAGTAGCCATGCTGTGGCGGCAGCTCACATAGAAGAACTAGAAGGACCTACAACTAGAATGTACAATATGTACTGGGGCTTTGGGGAGGAAGGAACAAAAAGAGAGGAAAATTGGCAAAAGATGTTAGCTCAGGGTGAATCTTTTCTGTAAAAAAAAAAAAAGCCTACTTAAAAAAAAGAAGTACAAAACAATCAGCAATCGATTTTTTTCAGGTCATCAGTCTGAATATTCATAATCATATCTATTGAACATAGATGTAGGACTAGAAGGTTTAGGAAATTAAACTGAATCCGAATTGATCCCCTGGAGGTTTAATTTTGTCATTTGGCTTTTTCTCCTAAAAGTGAAATGTCTCCAAAAATGAGTTAATTGATAATTCTTTTAAGTTGTATACTTATTCATAAGCATTTACTGCAAGTGAATTTCAGAGGAAAGCCGCCATCTATGTGAGGAATAAGGGTGGGTAGAGGCCAAGTGGCACAACATCTATAGGGGCCGTCCCCCATAGGTGTTTTGACACCCTATTAAACATTCTGAAAATCCTATAGGGCTATAAGCCTCCCATACAGTCTGATCCTAGTCAGAGGTGAGTTTACTGGCATCACCCAGCAAAAAAGGGCAGGTTCTGTGTGGGCGTAGGGGCGATTGACAAGTATGACTGGAGACTTGGGGGGCTGAGTAGTCACAGCTGTGGTTTAACTAACCATTTCAGTTTTGAGTTGTTGGGGCCCCCCAGAGAACTAGAAAAGTGATATTTAGTGGAGAGAATCTGCTAGGCACTAGCTCTGAAGACCTCCCACCAGAACCCTCAGACCACCTAGAAGCAGGAAATGCTCTGGTAGAACCGTTGGTGTCTCAGTCTCTGGCCAATTTCTTAAAGGCCATGTTTTAGAGTTGGAGTTGGGCTTCTCTATCATTTTCTAGTTCCCAGCCTAAGTTTACTTGTCCTCCAAGTCTAATTAAGGTAATCAGAAAAATCAAAAAAATAAGGTAATCAAAAAAATAGCTTAATCGATGTGACTTCTAGCATTTATTTCTTGGTGTACGTTGAGTTTTTAATTTATAAGTATAAACAATCCACCTGTCAGACTTTTACTCATTCTCTAAGACTCTGTTCAGGTTCCACCCACAGTGTAAAGCCTCCTCTAACTACCCCCAGTAGCTAGACACTCACACTTTGTGCAGCCATTGAATTTTATGGACAGCATCATTACACAAAAACACATTACATTGATACTTATAACGTGTCTACCTCCTTGAGGCAAAAGCCATATTTCATTCATATGATATCTCCAGTCCTTGATTGGTTCTAAACTCAGTAAACATTTCTTGGGAAAAACAAAATAACGAGAGAGAAAATGGGAGAAAGGAAAGGAGGAAGGGAAAAATGAAGAAAAAGGAAATTACATCTTTATCTTATATCGAAACAATGATTTCTAGATGACAAGAATTCAGTTCATCTTGTGCTCACATAGTTACTGGAATGAACCAAAATACACTTTCACACAATATAAGAGAAAGAGTAGCTCAACTTTTCTTCCTTTGAGGCCAAATCTCAGAAGTAATTTATGTCTTGGAAATGCCTCAGATTACCTCTGGGAATCCTGTAGCTCCTTCCCAGTGTAAAAGACCAGGCTGTCTTTCTAGCCTTTTAAGCCCTTAGGAATGGCCCAAGATTTGAATTCCAGTCCTCCAGAAGAACAGAAGTACAAGACACTACATATAGGACCTCCTTAATAGATACTTACCAAAGTTACACAGCAATGCCTTGAAGAGAGAGACAATTATGCTTCAGTGGATGATGTTTTCACTTGGAGAAAAAAAAATATCCACCAACTGCTCTAGAATGATTGATGGCAAGGCTGAGATCAGCTCTCCAAGACAGCACGGCAAGCTAGTGCTCTTCCCAGGAAAAATGAATTCACAGTGAATAAATAGCAGGGTTTTGCAGGACTCAAAAAAAAAAAAAAGGGTTTTGAAAAGAAGACCATAGAGGAGTGATCTTTGAAAGTTACTTTACTGTGACTATGGACCTGTGCCTGCCCTTCTGAAAGACATCTGGATAGAAGTTCAGAAACGTAGAATTCTAGTTCTGGTGTTGACAAAAAAATAGACAGATAACTTTAACCAAGTCATTTCAGTTTTCTGTGCCTCCATTTCCTTATCTCTTCAAGAGGGATGATAACTCAGGGTTGTTGTAATCCAAACAGTTATGTGACCCACTTCTCCTGAGAGTTTAATTTCCTGAGGGCTCTCTGACAACAGTTCTTGGTACATAGAGAATCAAAAAAAAAATGTTTGTGGCATAAATGGAGTGGAGTGGGACAGAATTAATGTTCTGCCTTAGTTTTCTGAGTTCGAAGTAACTTACTCATTCTTTCAGGAAGATGTTTTGATCAATGAGATGTAACATATTCAGCAACACCCAAAAGCTTTTCAAAGCTCAGGTCACTGTGACAGCTTTTTATCATTGTTGTTACTGTTTTTATCAACCAGATATTGTAAGGAGTCTTTCCCTATGACATGTTTTTATATTTGACGTTGTTTTTCTTTCCTTATTTCACGACGAGATAAAGATGGCAGGAAGGAGGTAAACACAAAAGAAATGCTCAGTCTATAAGGATTTCTAGTTCTCATTTTCTCCGGCCTATTAGATGAGGACACTAAACCGTAAAACAGAGCATGGGAGCAAAAGCATCACAGATGCAGAAAGAAGGATCCAAGTAACCAACAGATATTTGGGTTATTAACAAGACCATCAACACTTTAATTCATCAAAATAATCTTTCAGTAATGTTGCCATAATAAACTTTCATTGAACACTTACCAAGTACAAGTTGCTCAATTCAAATTGAACAGAATTGTAAAACAAGAAATAATATTCAGCTAGAAGGCTGCATAGCTGAAGGTGGACCAGTGGGGGACAGAAAGAAACCCTCCGATTAATCAGGGGAAATGATAGAAATATAATGACAGAGAAAATAACTGTAACTGCCTGGAAAGGAGTTAATCTCCTTTCCTCAGAGAAGGTTAGATGGACAAGCTCCACTGCAGAACCTGTGCCCGTCCAGAGGACAATGTTAGAGGATAACTATCCTTGCAGTCCGGGAGAGTGGCCGGGTCTTGCTGTGGAACCACAAAAGAGATTGCTCCGGATAGTCTGGCTGTTGTGACCGGGAAAAGGAATAGAGTGTAATGATTGTAGAAGGAGCTGAGCAGGCTTTTCTGTATAAGAGTAACTTAAGAATTACCAGTCTTCAACAGTGATCTGTACGATGCTTCAGATCTGTTGCTCCATTTTCAGATATTTCCATGAGCGCTTGGAAGAAAGGAATAATACTGTAATAACAGAACCTAAACACCTAGAGGAACACATACAGAGCTCACATTGGTGGAGACAATGTACTCGAAGCTGAATAAGCCACCAATCCCCTCTTCAAGGAGCTCACTATCTAAAACAGGAGTTCTTAACCTGAGTTTACAAAGAGAATTAAAGGGAATCCATGAAATTGAATTGAAAAAATATACACAATTATTTTCACTAACTTCTAACTAAAATTTAGCATTTCCTTCAGTTATGAATGTAGGCAATAAACTAACCTCAATAATATTAGCAGTAATTGTGACTTTGTCACCAACTGAAATCACAGATATTTTCATATTCTCTATAGTCACTGCAGATATTGTAAGCTACTGAGCTAGTGGATACCCATGATCCATTTATGCTCATCACTCCTGAAGTTACATTAGTATTTAGAGCCACCAGTTAATTTTATTTAATGCATTAATAAAGAAGTACATACATTATTATAACACATATTTGGGATTTTTTAATATTTTGATTACTATATTTCAATGTAATTGATTTCCTTTATAATCCTATGCACTTCGTTTTATAAATTTTAAAGCACTCTAAGAAGAGGTGCATAGGCGTCACATGATGGCCAGAGGGGTTCATGTCACAGAAGATTAAGAACTCCTGGTCTGAAGAGAAGTCAGACAAGCAGTCAACTCCTGGACCATCCTGGCATAAGTGCGGTGACTGTCTTTTGATGGAGGTCTGGTTTCTAACTTTCTAGTGGCTTCTCTGAGCTACTCTAGATGCTTCCAATAAGTCCCTTTTCTGCTTATGTAATCCAGAGTTCATATCTATTAAGTGAAACCACGACTCACAGCTAGTATAGTATTTAATTGGTATTTGTATGTTATGATTTTAATAAGTATATTTTATAGAAAAAGCATAAATAGCTATCGTGTGCTAAATCTAAAATATTACCAGTTTAATAAGTCTCCTTACTGAATCTAATCTGCCCTAATAGATGCTACCACCTACCTTGTATAGCAACTGCCAAGTGACAGGTCTAGTACCTCAGAAGAACTGAAAATGGAATTGTCTTGAAGATTCAACCCATGGAAGTGGCAGCGATTTTTATATACTTATAAAATATAAACTGTCTTGAACGTTTCACTAATGATTTACTGTATCTTTCTCTGCTATTGGGCTTTTCTTATCATTTTCTTACTATTGCCCAAATGACTTAGCAAGGCAATAGGTAGTGACCACTGGATCAGGGATGTAGTATTCAAGAATAATGCCATTTGCTCTTTCTTCAACCCAGAAGAATTTACTTATTGAGGAAAGAAAGGCACTCTCCTCAATGTGGCACTCCCACAACTTGGATGCCCAAGAGCAAATTCAATTGAGATTCTAGAGCAGACACGGCAACAGGCTTTCTCTCACATGCCCACTGGGATCGCTTGGTAGCGGCTGCCTGGAGCATGGTGATGAGAAGTGTGCAGGGTGCATTCTGGCCCAGCATGAAAGAATGCCACAATTAATTAACAATGCTTGTCAAGGGCACAGAAGTGGTACTATGAGTGCTAAGTATCTCCTATCCTAGCTCTACAGATTTTCGTGAAAAAGTACCCAAATGGGACCACAGAGCAGAGTTAGACTAGAAGAAAGCCTTTCTTCTGTCTATTGGCTGAGTGTTTACGGGCTCATTTTTTATTCTGAACAGGCCTGCCTTGATTTCTTAGGGCCTGGATGCATGGTCTCATATCATGAGCTCATTAGTAGACACAAGAATTAAAGACTTAATAATAGCAAATAATTCTCTTGGAAACTTCCCCATCACGTACCAGCTGACCAAATGTAAATTTCTTTGAGTCCATCTGTAGATCCTGAGTTCTTTAGCCGTCATCCTCACTCCAAATGATGAATGAGAATAAGAAAAGACCTCAAACACTGGCCAAGATTCAAAACCAAACGCTTCTTCCTAGTTTACCTTGCTTAAAGAGATGACACACACCACTCCCCAAAACTAACAACTCCCTACATTGGTCAGCACTCTAGCACTGGTGGCCTCTGGTGTTTCTTCTTTCTAGTCATACAGTCTTTCTGAGCAAGGGTCACTCTTACTCCCAAGAGCAAAGTCAACATGACTCACTCTGAGAAACTGAAAGTACACCATGTCCACATGAGCAGTGCTGCCTACGGTATAACCACAAAACCACATCAGAAGAAGTCAGCTGCTTAGGAAGGAGAAGAGGCAGTGGGCTGAACAAACTCATCCCCTGTTCCAGCCAGCCAGCCTTCTGGAGGACCGGTAGGCACCTTTGCTAAGCAGAGACTTGAAGCAGAGGACAAATGTCAGTGGCAAATGCAGTCAGAGTCCTTGGCTTCTGGTTACAGAACCCATTGAAACAAGAGCCCTCCTGAGGCCCCATTGGGAAGCAGTGAGGTTTTGGCCGTATTCTTCTTTTCTGTTCCTTTGGCACGTTCTTGCCCTTGTCCTCTTCCTAAGCATCTGGTGCCCTCTCGCCAAACTCTGTGTTCGGTGGTTTAGGGGAAGATACAGAGAGCACGGGCTGGCTCTGGATGGGATGCTGTCAGGAGTCTATTATTGGGTGTCCTAATAATTCTTACCTAGAAGGTATGAGGAATGGAAGAAGGCTAAAGCTTTCATCGGTAAAGAAACAGTACTCACTCACATGAACCAGATAGCGACATGGTTGGTCATTTTTGTGGTCACTTTTGAACAAAGCTCTCGTTTTTGTCTGTGTTCAGACACGATTATGGAGTGGTATTGCTCTTGCCTTGCTCCATGGTGGTCACAGAGTGGCCTTATCAGATGTCCGTGTTCTCTGAAACTTTCTGTTCCACAGGAGAACACTGAGGCCTGGCCAAGAGTGCGGGGCCAGCCCCAGCCTAGCTGATAGAGCCAGGCCAGTTCCTGGCTGTCAGGGGCTGCTTTCCTTTAAATCCGCATCCTACAGTATAGACTCATACCCTTCCCCCACCTTTGCCTTAAAACTATTTTTGTTTCCCATTCCCTCCTTGGGACAATTTACTCGTTTCAAAGTGGCATAAACTAATCAGAAGAATTAATCTCAATTAAGAGTTAAAACTTTGTCCCATAGAGGTTAAAGGGGTGTCTTGTAGTTGCATTATAATTGTGACCTTTTAGAGGCAAAAGATGACCCTAGATAAGCCATAATGGCGAGACGGGGCTAAACTGTGGAAAAAAATACATTCGGGACTTCTCCAGTTTAAACCAAACAGGCACTGGCTCCTCTGCCAACACGCAGAGATGGCCCTCATTTCATATCCACGGTTGAGCTTCCATGTAACCAGTTCAGTGACGCTCATTCATGGTACCCCACTGTTGGTTTCTCCAGGCCGCCCACAGCTCTGGGGTCTCTCCCTCAGACAGAATCTCCTTTCGTCCAGCTGGCTGGTCTCTGCTAGTTTTTATATTGAGATGCTCTGTTTGAATTCACATTGGAGCTTAACTTGCCAACCCTAATGAGTTGCTTTCAGAATGATAGCAACTGTTATCATTATGATAACATTATGATATCAACTGTCCTGAACAAGTCACCCTCTCTTGTTTGTCTTTCCACTACTCTGAGGGCTGAGTAGGACATTGAAGCCTTGTGATGTCTTACAATACTCTGCTGCCACCTAGTGAAAATTCATAACCAAACAGGCCACTAGAGTTGCCACTGACGTTCAACTTCTACAGGCACTCACGCTGACACATGGGGAAGCAGACACTCACTGATGTCAGTCCCAAACACCTAATGCTCCCAGAAGAGGCCGGTCTATTAGGATTTCCAGGACAAGCCCTCGCCCGCCCTCCCCCTCCTAAGCCCTCATACTGTAAGAGGAAAACCACTGACTGAGAAGAATCAAGTTCTTTGCTAAGAATCCACATTGAGACTGGAAAAGAACTGAGAATAAAAAGACTCTGGACCTCTGAAGAGGCCACAGTCAGCCTATGGGATAAGTGAAGTTGGAATTCCTGAGGACATCTTGTTGATTCTTCAGTTTGGTCTATAATTGGTCTTAAGAAATAAATGCTATGGCCACATTCATACAAAAAAACCTAAAAAACAAATATCCATCTGTTTACCTTTATTTAATCTTCAAAATAGCTCTATGAGATAACAGATCAATATCCCCACTTCACAGATGAGGAAACTAAGACATAGAGAGGCCAAGCACTGTGCCCAAAGTCACCTCACTAGTTAGGGGAAGAGTTGAGATTAAACCTCAGAGAGTCTGGCTTCAGAATCTGTCCTCTTAACTGCTGTGTTTTCTGACTCTTCCTATGCCCCCTGGAGCACTGACCACTGGAGGAGAGAGAAATGGAGGGAAAGAAACTTCCTCTCTCCTCTCCGAGCCTGCATTCTGTGCCTCTCCCTTGTCCATTTCTCAAGGCCTCAAGGAACATGGAAATCCAATCACTTTTTTCTGTGATTCAGATAGCTATAATGAGGAATCAGCAAGAAAAACACAAAATCCAAATTCTCCCCAGTTCTAACTAATAAGAAATAATGTTAATATTAAAATCTGGATGTAGATATATAAGTAGAAAAGAATATTTTAAGTGTAACCTGAAAGCTCAAAGAAGCAATAGGTTTTAAAAGAAAATTAGTTTTGAAAACCAAAGTAACTTCTGAATGATATTTTCTGTGCACAAACGAGTGATCAGGGTCATCCAAAAGCTCACACTGATGTGTTTGAGACATAAGGACACCAAAACTGGAGTGCTTGCACCCCAGCCACCTCCCCTGAGTAGCCAGCCTGTGGCTCCTACGTGGAGGAGGAGGCGGGGTGAGCTCGCTGGCAAGGAGGGCTGGGAAGTGTCGCTCTGAGGGACACTCCTAGGGGAACCTTGGTACACACGGAAGGGGGAATTAAGAAAGGACGTCTCCCTCGAAGGACACTTAGGTCTGGATGTCAGCCATGGCAGAGACCAGGAAAGGAACCCGCAGATGACTCTCTGGAATAGAGTCACAAAGGTCACAAAGTGACTGCCCAAGGGCCCACTCCAGCCCGCAGATGTGTTATGATTGGCTCACTCCATGCTTTCTAAACCATGAGTCAGTGTCAACATTTAAAAATCAGGAAATTTCACATAAGTTTGTATTTCCAACATCTCTTGAAAAATTTGAAGATCTAGTAATTCTGGGCTCACATACCCATGTGGTTACTAGCTGAGTTCATCCAGGCCCCTCAGAGTTGCCATGTCTGGCATGATGCCCACCCAGCCACAGCACTCATTTAGCTCCCCTCTGAGACCCTAGAAGCACTTGGGTCTCTGGTTTCCGATCCAGCAGTGGCTGCAGGGCCCTGGGACAGGCTGCTCTATCACAAAGGACAGCATACTGTAGCTAAAACTGCCAGCTCACCTAGCACTCAGCCCATGGACAGGGGCAGGACCACAGGAACTAGAGACAACACCTGGACTATGGCCCTTCACCCCACTTAAGAACTCCCATAATTTGATGCCAACTGAGCTTCCCAACTGAATTTCCTGTTATTCCCTTCACACGTCCTACATTGAAGCCACCCCTCAATATTTACTGTTCTCTAAATATTCTCCCAGATTTGTACCCTCTATTTGGAATGCTTCCTCCTCGCTACACCAGCTTTCCACTCTACATGTCCAACCTGTAGCCATTCTTCAAGGTCCAGCTCAAAGTCTACTTCTGCAAAGCCTTCTTCAATTTCTGTAGTCAGAATTAATCCGTCCCTCCTGTCTTACCATAATATTAGTTTACACACCTACTGTAGAATTACCACGATCTGATTTATATTATGGTTAGTCTGTCTATCTCAACCTGTGAGCTCCTGAAAGGCAGAAATTACCTCCTATTTATCTTTATGCCCCACCCCCCTCCACTCCCACTCCTCTTAGGTTCTAACAGACTACCTTAACCATAGTAGATAGTCAATAATTGTTGAACGTGTTTTTAAAAGATCTCTAAGTGGGCATTGGCTTCTACTGCCATCTAGTGACCATAATGTAGAATTATGTCTAAAGACATTGTCATCTTGTAGTAACCGCGAACATTCCAAATCCATCCGTTCATTTTTTCCCGTTATTTCTTCTTCCTTCCTTTTCTCATTTTCTTATTTGTTCCTTCCTTTGTTTATTCATTCATCCTTTCATTTAACAGACAATTTTTGATCATCTTCTAGGTGACAGACACTGTGAGCAATTAAGAATCAATGCAAATGTTAATAGCTATAGAGGACTCCTATTGCCAGCCAAGGTGGAACAAGCCCAATGCACCTATATCTCCCACTGATTACATAATAACTGTGGACAAAACACACAAAAGAACTACCTAACAGCTCTGAAAATTTAAGAACAATAAGCAGATTAGGGAGGAGAACCTAAACTTACATGCAGGAGTGAGTTTCCTTGGTATATTTCCTCTTGTTTTCCCACTTTGACCCAAGGAATCCTAATCACTTTCTCTATTTTTTCTTCCAGTCCTGCACAATGGGGAACCCAAATCATGAACCTGCAATGCAGTCACCACATTGCAACAGTGGTTCCAGCACCTAAAACCCTGACAGAAAACCTGTATTTCTGGCCAAAGGAACAAGAAAAAGAGAACCTTTTGGTACAAAAAGAATGGACGAATCACTTTTATTTTTTCTCACTCTCTCTCTTTTCTCCCACCAGTTTTCCCTGTGGGTAGCCCCAGTTGTGCAGAATTATGGGTAATGTGGTCACTAGAACTTCAAGTTAAACCTTATCTTTCTAGTCAATTGACTGGGAAAAGGAGCTCCTAGAACCAGAGAGTTTGGGGGAAAATACTGGGGAGAAAGAGCTGGAGAGAGAGATCTCTTAATTCTGTGGCTAAAGCAATATTTCTTGAATGCACCTCAGAAGGCACATGCTCAAAACAGACCCAAAGCCACACAGCAAAGACCTTGGAAACTTAAGTAAATTGGGACCAACATCCAGAGAAGGTGAAACAAAACTTACAGTCTGAACCTAACAAGATTGATTATGTACAAAAATAAAATAATAAAAAAAATCAACATTATCCAGAGGTTTTTAATAGGCCTAGAATCTCCCAATATAATATCCAAAATATCTGGGGAAAAAATCCAAAACTATTTGACAAACAAGGAACCAGGAAAGTCTGACAACTTCTTAAGGGAAAAGACAATCAACAGATGTCAATCCTGAGATGATCCAGATATTGGAATCAAAAAAAAACTTTAGAGCAGTTATTATAACCAGACTTCTAGAAGCAAACACTCTTGAAATGAGTGTAAACATAGACACCCCTAGTAGAGAAATACAAACCACAAAAAAAGAAACAAATGGAAATTTTAGAACTGAAAAATATAATATCTGAAATACAAAATTCACTAGATGATTCAAGGGAGATGACAGGGGAAAGAGTCAGCAAATGAGTACAGATCAATAAAAATTATTCATTCTGCAGAATAGAGAGGGAAAATATTGGGAAAAAGCAAACATAGACCCAGGAACCTATAGGAAAATATGAAAAGGTACAACATTCACGTCATTGGAATCCCAGAAAAATATAAGAAAGAGATTGGCACAGAAAAACTTTTTGAAGAAATGATGGCTGAAAACTTCCTAAACTTGGTGAAGAAATAAATTTATAAACTCCAGAGGCTCAGAAAGCTCCAAATTGATAAATTCAAAGAAAACCATACCCAGATATATCATAATGAATTTGCAGAAAATTAAAAATAAAGAAAAAAATCTTGAAAGTAGCCAGAGAAAAATGACACATTACATATAGAGGCAAAATAATTCAAATGACTGTGGATTTCTTATCAGAAACCATGGAGTCCAGAAGACAGTGGAACAACATCTTTAAAACGCTGTAATAAAATAGCTGTTAACCCAAAGTTCCACATCTAGCAAAATATCTATCAGGAATTATAGTAAAATAAAAACATTTTAAGACAAAAGAAAACTAACACAATTCATATTCAGCAAAACTACTCCAAGAAAAATGCTAAAGGAAGTTCTTCAGGCTAACTGAAAATGATACAAGAGAGACTTGGAACTTCAGGATTTAAGGAAGAGCAATGATATAATAAAAAATAAAAATAAATATCTGGATAAATATAATAGTTTCTTTTTTTCCTTTTAGGTTCATTAAAGTAGGTATGACTATTAAAAGTAAAAATTATGAGAGTGACATCAGCATTATGGTGAAGTGAGCTCTTCCCTTAGTCTCTCCTCCCTAAGATACAATGGAAAGGACATTCATAAACCAACAGAGGACATTCACACAACACAATAGACTTCTGAGAGAGCCACACAGCCATATGTATGAAGGTGGAGGTGCAGGACCCCCCAGGGAGGCAGTGGAAGGAGGTAAGGGGATCTACTCTCCCTCCTGAGCAGCAGTGATCTAGGGTGCAGGACCTTGCATGGTGGCTGGCTCGTGACCCTGAGAGGTAAAGGGGGAGAAGACAGCACTCCATGGAACACTTGCACTATCAGAGTTGCCCTCCCAGCAGATGGGAACACTCCACATTGAGGCAGCTGAGCAACCATGAGGGTGTCCACAACAAACCAAGAAGCCCAGGCAGGCAGACAGTGAGTGCAGAGTGGGGTGTGTAGGATCACACACACAAAATAAACCACCCCTCCCCTTCCCTGCCTGGCACACCAGCTCAGCCTGTTGGCCAGAGCAGGGGATCCCCACCAGAGTGCCTGCACATATGTGTGTAAAACAGCAGTTGCCAGTAGGCAAAAGCAGACAATCCCTGTTGGCACAGCTTCCAGCAGACAGGCACATCTGCCAGGAGTCACAGAAGGCTCAGAAAACACAGCTCATCCCCACCCCTCCAGTGGTGGCAGGTGGAACCTGTCACCAGCAATGACTACTATGCAACAGCAAAGTCCACTCCATCAGATAACATGAAGAAGTATATTAACACTCCAGACCAGAAGGAAAATTACAAGTACCCAGAAATCAATCCTGAAGTCACAGAAATTTACTATCTAAATGACAGAAAAGTCAAAATAGTTATCATAAGAAAACTCAATGAGTTACAAGAAAATGCAGAAACAGTTTAATGATCTCAGGAATAAAATTAATGAACAGAAGGAATTCTTCACAAAAGAGATTGAAACTATAAAAAAAATCAGAAACATTGGAGATGAAAAACACAATGAACGAGGTGAAGAAAAATCTGGAGTCCTTAAAAAACAGAGCTCATATTATGGAGGACAGAATCAGTCATTTAGAGGACAGAAATATAGAAATTCTGCAGATGGAGGAGACAGAACTAAGACTAAAATGAAATGAAGAAATTCTCTGAGAAATATCCGACTCAATTAGGAAATGCGACATAAGGATTATAGGTATTCCAGAGGGAGAAGGGAGGAAGAAAGGAACAGAGAGCTTGTTCAAAGAAATAATACCCGAGAACTTCCCAAACCTGGAGAAGGAGCTGGAATTACACATAAATGAAGCTAATAGAGCTCCTAATTAAATCAGTGTAAAAAGACCTTCTCCAAGGCACACATTAGTAAGTCTGGCAAAAGTCAATGACAAGGAGAAAATATTAAGGGCAGCAAGGCATAAGAAAATACCTACAAAGGAACCCCTATCAGGCTTTCAGTAGATTTCTCAGCAGAAACCTTACAGGCTAGGAGAAAGTGGAATGATATATTCAAACTTCTGAAAGACAAAACTTTCTGCCAAGAATACTCTACCCAGTGAAAATATCCTTCAGATACAATGGAGAAATAAAAACTTTCCCAGATAAACAAAAGCTGAGGGAGTTCATCGCCAAAAGACCCCCCTCCTTACAAGAAGTGATCAAGAAGGCCCTCATACCTGAAAAACAAAAAAAAGAAAGGGCTTACAAAGCCTTGAGCAAGGAGATAAATAGACAGAAAAAATCAGAAAATTGCAGCTCTCTATCAGAAGAGGTTATCAAACACTTAACTATAACATTAAAGATAAAGGGAAGGAAAGCATCAAAAATAACTACAATAATTTTAATCATAAACTCACAACACAAAACAGAATAAGTTGTGACAACAATAACTTAGATGGGGAAGCAGAAAGGGATGGAACATGCTTAGACTAAGGAAATAAGAGGCTATGAGAAAATGGACTATCTCATCTACAAGATCTGTTATACAAACCTCATGGTAACCACTAATCAAAAAATAAGAACAGAGACACAAATAATAAATAAAGAGAAAACCATCATAGAGAAACACCAAACTGAGGTGGCAGGCAGAAATACGTGGGGTGAGAAAAAAAGGAAATATAGAACAACCAGAAACAAGTGATAAAATGGCAGTATTAAGCCCTCACATAACAATAATCACTCTAAATATAAATGGACTGAATTCTCCAATCAAAAGGCACAGAGTGGCTGGACAGATTAAAAAACAATACCCAACAATATGCTGCCTCCAGGAAACACCTAAGAGCTCTAAAGACAAACACAGGCTCAGAGTGAAGGGATGGAAGATGACACTCCAAGCATGGCAAACAAAAGAAAGTAGGTGTTGCTATACTTATATCAGACAAAGTAGACTTGAAGATAAAAAAGCAATGAGAGACAAAGAGGGGCAGTATATAACAATAAAAAGGATGCTCCACCAAGAGGACATAACACTTATAAATATATATGCACCCAACACAGGAGCACCAAAGTACAAAAAGCAACTATTAACAGACCTAAAAGGAGAAATTATCAGCAACACAATAATAGTAGGGGACTTCAACACCCCACTTACATCAATGGATAGATGATCCAGACAGAAAATCAACAAAGAAATGGTGGAATTAAATGAAAAACTAGACCAGATGGACTTAATAGATATATATAGAACACTCCATCCAAAATCAGCAGAATACACATTCTTCTCAAGTACACATGGAACTTTCTCAAAGATAGACTATATACTGGAAAACAAGGCAAGCCTCAATAAATTTAAGAACATTGAAACTATATCAAGCATCTTTTCTGACCATAATGCTATGCAACTAGAAATCAACTACAAGAAAAAAGCCGGGAAAGTGACAAATATGTGGAGACTAAACGACATGTTACTGAACAACAAATGGATCATTGAAGAAATTAAAGGAGAAATCAAAAAATATCTGGAGACAAATGAAAATGAAAATACACCATACCAACTCATATGGGATGCAGCAACATCAGTCCTAACAGGGAAATTCATAGCAATACAGGCCCACCTTAACAAATAAGAAAAATCTCAAATAAGTAATCTTAAATTACACGTAACAGAACTAGAAAAAGAAGAACAAATACAGCCCAAAGTCAGCAGAAGGAGGGAAATAATAAAAATTAGAGAAAAATAAATGAAATAGAAACAAAAAAAAACAGTAGAAAGTGTCAATGAAACTAAGAGCTGGTTCTTTGAGAAGATAAACAAAACTGACAAAACCTTAGCCAGACTCACTAAGAAAAAAAGAGATAAGGCTCAGATAAATAAAATTAGAAATGAAAGAGGAGAAATTACAAGATACCACAGAAATACAAAGGATTATAAGAGAATACTATGAAAAACTATATGCCAACAAATTGGACAATCTAGAAGAAATGGATAAATTCTTAGACTCATACAACCTCCCAAAACTGAATCAAGAAGAAATAGAGAATCTGAATAGACCAATCACAAGTAAAGAGATTGAAAGAGTAATTAAAAACCTCTCAAAAAATAAAAGTCCAGGAGCAGATGGCTTCTCAGGAGAATTCTACCAAACATTCAAAGAAGATTTAATGCCTATCCTTCTCAAACTATTCCAAAAAATTGAAGAAGATGGAATACTTCCTAAGACATTCTACAAGGCCAACATCACCCTGATCCCAAAGCTAGACAAGGACAATACAAAGAAGGACAATTACAGGCCAATATCACTGATGAGCATAGATGCAAAAGTCCTCAACAAAATATTGGCAAACTGAATACAGCAATACATTAAAAGGATCATACACAGTGACCAAGTGGGGTTTGTACCAGGGACACAAGGATGGTTCAACATCCTCAAATCAATCAATGTGGTACACCACATTAACAAAATGAAGAATAAAAATCACATGATCATCTCAATCGATGTAGAGAAGGCATTTGACAAGATCCAACATCCATTTATGATAAAAACTCTCAATAAAATGAGTATAGAAGGAAACTACCTCAACATAATAAAGGCCATATATGACAAACCCACAGCCAACATCATACTCAACGGGGAAAAACTGAAAGCCATTCCTCTGAGAACAGGAACAAGACAAGGATACCTGCTCTCACCACTCTCATTCAACATAGTACTGGAGGTTTTGGCCAGAGCAATTAAGCAAGAAAAAGAAATAAAAGGAATCCAAACTGGCAAGGAAGAAGTGAATGACATGATTCTATATCTAGAAAACCCTAAAGATTCCATCAGAAAACTATTAGAAATAATCAACAACACCAGCAAAGTTGCAGGGTACAAAATCAACTTACAAAAATCAGTTGCATTTCTATAATCTAATAATGAACTAACAGAAAGAAAACTCAAGAATACAATCCCATTTACAATCACAACAAAAAGAATAAAATATACAGGAATAAATTTAACCAAGGAGGTGAAAGACCTATACAATGAAAACTAGAAGACATTATTTAAAGAAATCAATGATGTCATAAAGAAATGGAATGATATTCCATGCACATGGATTAGAAGAATAAATAAACATAGTTAAAATGTCCATACTACCTAAAGCAATCTACAGATTCAATGTAACTGCAATCAGAATCCCAATGACATTCTTCACAGAAATAGAACAAAGAATCCTAAAATTCATATGGGGCAACAAAAGACCCTGAATAGCTAAAGCAATCCTGAGAAAAAAGAACAAAGCTGGAGGCATCACAATCCCTGACTTCAAAATATACTACAAAGCTACAGTAATCAGAACAGCATGTTACTGGTACAAAAACAGACACACATCAATGGAACAGAATTGAAAGCCCAGAAATAAAACCACACATCTATGGACAGCTAATCTTCAACAAAGGAGCTAAGAACATACAATGGAGAAAGGAAAGTCTCTTCAATAAATGGTGTTGGGAAAACTGGACAGCCACATGCAAAAGAATGAAAGTAGACCATTATCTTCCACTATACACAAAAATTAACTCAAAATGATTAAAGACTCGAATGTGAGGCTTGAAACCATGAAACTTCTAGAGGAAAACATAGGCAGTATGCTCTTCAACATTGGTCTTAGCAACATATTTCCAAGTACCATGTCTGACTGGGCAAGAGAAACAAAAGAAAAAATAAACAAATGGGACTTCATCAGACTAAAGAGCTTCTGCAAGACAAAGGAAACCAGGGACAAAACGAAAAGACAACCCACCAACTGGGAGAAAATATTTGCAAATCATATATCTGACAAGGGGTTAATTTCCAAAATATATAAAGAACTCATACAACTCAACAACAAAAAAACAAAAACCTGATCAAAAAGTGGGCAGAGGATATTAACAGACATTTTTCCAAAGAAGATATACAGATGACTAATAGGCACATGAAAAGATGTTAAACATCACTAATCATTATGGAAATGCAAATCAAAACTACACTAAGATATCACCTTACACCCGTTAGAATGGCTATAATCATCAGGACAGAAAATAACAAACGTTGGAGAGGATATGGAGAAAAAGGAATCCTCATTCACTGCTGGTGGGAATGCAAACTGGTGCAGCCACTATGGAAAACAGTATGGAGATTTCTCAAAAGATTAAAAATAGAAATACTATACGACCCAGCTGTCACCACTGGGTATTTATGTAAAGAACTTGAAATCAACAATTCAGAGAGACTTATGCACCCCTATATTCACAGCAGCGTTATTCACAATAGCCAAGACATGGAAGTAACCCTAGTGCCCATCAACTGATGAATGGATAAAGAAGATGTGGTATAAACATACAATGGAATACTACTCAGGCTCAAAAAATGACAAAATCATCAACAACATGGGTGGACCTTGAGGGTATTATGTTAAGCAAAATAAGCCAGACAGAGAAAGACAAACACCACATGATTTCACTTATGTGTGGAAGATGAAAAAACACATGGACAAAGAGAACAGACTAATGGTTACCAGACAGGAAGGGAGTTGCAGGGTGGGCATAAGCAGTAAAAGGTCACATGTATATGGTGACCATCAAATAATAATGAACAACTGAAATTTCACAATGTTATAAACTATTATGACCTCAATAAAATAATTTTTAAAAACTAAAAATTATAACACTGTCTAATGGGACTTTCAATGCATGTAAATGTAATACATATGACAACTCTGACATAAAGGGAGGGATAAAGTAAACTACGTGGTTAAAACTTCAACCCTTATTTTAGGTGGTAAAATATTAACTCTTAGCAGACCACGAAAGGTTAGGTATGTATATTGTAATTCGTAGAGTAGCCACTAAAAAAATACAAAGACATAAAGCCAAGAGATAAATTAAAATATAATACTAAAAATATTGAAATAATCTAAAAATTGGCAGAGATGAATAAAGCCAGAGACGAAAATCTAAAATAAATAATTAGAGGGTAGACCTAATCTAGCCACATCAATAATTCCATTAAAAGTAAGTAGTCTCAACATATCAATTAAAAAACAGAAATTGTCACATTGGAAAAACAAAAAGTCTTAACAATACGCTGCCTATAAATAAGTCACTTTAGGCGCTGGCCCTGTGGCGTAGCAGTTGGGTTTGCACATTCTGCTTCAGTGGCCCAGGGTTCTTCGGTTCAGATCCTGGGGGAGGACCTACTCACAGCTCACCAAGCCATGCTGAGGTGGTGTCCCATACAGAAGAGCTACAACTCTACAACTATGATACACAACTATGTACTGGGGCTTTGGGGAGAAAAAAGAAAAAAGAGGAATATTGGCAACAGATGTTAGTGTAGGGCCAATCTTAAAAAAAAAGAAAAGAAACTAACTTTAAATATAATGATACCTGGGTTAAAGAAAAAGGATGGAGAATGATAAACCCTGAAATCACACTAACCAAAAGTGAGAATGGCTATATTAATATCAGCCCAGGTAGATGTCAGAACAAGGAATATCACCAGGAGAAAGAGGGGTCAATACACCAAGAACACATAATAATCCAGATATGTATGCACCAAACAACAGAGCTTCAAAATACATGAAGCAAAAACTGATGGAACTAAAAGGAAAAATACACAAATCCACAATTATATTTGGAGACATGAAACCACCTCTTGGTAATCAAAGAATGGTAGAAAATCAGCAAGGATTGAGAAGATCTGAACAACATTATCAATCAGCTTGACATAATTAATATTTATAAAGTGTTCTACTCAGCAATAGGAGAATACACATTTGCTTCAAGTTCACATGGAGCATTCACCAAGGTAGATCAGGGGTCAGCGAACTATAACCTGCAGGCCAAATTCAGACCACCATCAGTTTTTGTAAATACAGTCTAATTGGAACACAGCCATGCCCATTTGTTTGCATGCTCTCTGTGGCTATTTTTGTGCCACAGAGGCAGAGATAAGTAGTTGCAAGAGAGACTACATGACCCTAAAAGTCAAAAATATTTACTATCTGACACTTTACCAAAAAGTTACCTACCCTGGTTCTGGATCATAAATCCAGTCAATTTAAAAGAATAGAAAGCACATAAAGTATATTCTCTTACTACAATGGAATTAAACTAGACATTAATAATAAAGATATCTGAAATTTTCCCAGATTTGGGAAATTAAACAACATCCTCCTAAATAATCCATTGGCCAAAGTGGAGGTCTCAGGAGAATTTGAAAATATTTTAAACTACACAAAAAAGAAAATATAACATATAAAAAATTTCCTGGGGGGATGCAACTAAAGAAGTTGCATAACTTACAGGAAAAGTTACAGAAATAAATGTTCATATTAGAAAAGAAGAAAGATCTCAAATATATTCTAAGCTTCCATCGTAAGAAACTAGAAAAATCAGAGCAAATTTAACACAAAGTGAACAGGAGGTAGAAAATAATAAAATTAAGAGCATAAATGAATAATATTGAAAATAAAAATAATAGAGAACATTTATAAAACCAATTTTACTTAAAGATAAAAATAATTCATAAACCTCTAGCCATACTGAACCAGAAAAAAAAAAGAAATAATACAAATTATCAGTATCAGGAATGAAAGAATAGACATCACTATAGATACTACAGACATTAAAAGGATATTAAGGGAATACTACAAACGACTTTATGCCCATAAAGTCAACAACTTAAATGAAATGGAATAAATCCTTGAAAGACAAACTACCAAAAATCACTCAGAAAAATATATGTAACCTGAATATTAAAAGAATATTCTGTTAAAGAAACTGAATTTGTAGTTAAAACTTTGCAACAAAGAAAAGTACATGCCCAGAGGACTTCACTGCTAAACTCAACCAAATATTTCAGGAAGAAATAATACCAAATCTATATAATCTCTTCCATAAAATAGAATAGGAAGGAACACTTTCTATCTCACTTTATGAGGCCAGCATTACCCTGATAACAAAACCAAAGACATTACAAGAGAATAAAATTACAGACCAATACCCTTCATGAACATGGACACAGAAATTCTCAGCAAAATGTTATCAAATCAAATCCAGGGACATATAAAAAGGATAATATGCCATGAACAAGAGGGATTTATTGCAGGCATGCAAAGCTGTTTCAATTTTTGAAAATCATTCAGTGGAATTAATCGTAACAACAAACTGAAAAGAAAAACTACACAATCATCTCAACAGAAGCAGAAAAATGTATTTGCAAAACTTAACATTCAGTCATGTCAAAAACTCTCAAAAAACTATAAATAAAAGGGAATTTTCTTAACCTAACAAAGGCAGCTACAAAATGCACAGCTAACATTACTTTATGGAGAAATAGTGAATGCTTTACCCTAATATTGGAACCAAGACAAGGATAACTGCTATAACCACTCCTATCCAACATTGTATTTGCATCCTAGCTGGTGCAATAAGGCAAGAAAAGGAAATTTAAAAACACACCAATTGGAAAGGAGAGAATAAAATTCTATTCAGATATGTTTGTCTATGTAGAAAATCTCAAGAAATCTACAAAAAAAGCCTCCTAGAACTAATAAGTTTAGCAAGGTTGCAGGATACAAGGTCAATATATAAACTCAGCTATATTTCTTGATAGTAGCAACGAGCAACTAGAATTCAAAATTTTAAGTGTTATTTACAATAGCATAAAAAATGAAATACTTAGGTCTAATATATATATTTGATGCATACACATACACACAAACATAGAATCCGTATGCTGAAAACAACACAACATTAATGGGAAAAAAAAGTCAAAAGAGACCCAAATAAATGTGGAGACATACTGTGTTTATGTGTTGGAAGACTCAATATTGTTAAGATGTCACTTCTTTCCAAATTGATGTAAAAATTCAATATAATCCCAATCAGAATTCCAGCAGGATATTTTGTAGAAATCAACAATCTGATCTAAAATTTACATGAGAAAGCAAAGGAACTAGAATAGCCAAAGTGTTCTGAAAAAGAAGAAAGTCTGATTTCCAAGATTTATTATATAAATCAGTGGTCCTCAAGCAGAGGTGTTTTGTCCCCTCAG
The DNA here is from genome assembly GCA_031878705.1 of Tapirus indicus. Lineage (NCBI taxonomy): Eukaryota > Metazoa > Chordata > Mammalia > Perissodactyla > Tapiridae > Tapirus > Tapirus indicus. The sequence continues at coordinate 86,234,559 of CM062922.1, forward strand.
GTGATGTTTAAAAATGTCTGGAGACTTTTAAGGGGAGGCTGGGTATGCTGCTAAACATCCTGTGATGCCCCCACAACAAAGAATTACCTGGCCCAAAATATCAATAGTGCTGAGGTTGAGTACCCTGCTATAAAGCTATAGTAATAAAGACAATGTGTTATTGACAAGAGTAGACACGTAGGTCAATGGAAGAGAGAAAAAGTCCAGATATAGGCCCACATATGTAAAGCCAGTTGATTTGACAAAATATAAAGTCAATTCATTAGAGAAACAATGGTCTTTTAACCAAATAGTGCTAGGAAAAGTGTACATTCATATCTAGAAAAACGAACTTTTTGTCTCATATCTCATTAAAAAAAGATTAACTCAAAATGGATCAAAGATTTAAATGTATAACATAAAACTTCTAGAAGAACATTTAGGAGAAAATCTTTCTGACCTTGGGTTAGGTAAAGAGTTCTTACATATGACACCAAAAGCACAGCCAAAAAAGAATAAAATTGATAAATTGGACTTCATCAAAATTAAAAACTTTTGCCCTGAAAAAGATACTCTTAAGCAAATAATAAGACAACCTAATGACTGAAGAAAATATTTGCAAATCATATATCTGACAAAGAAGTTGTATCCAGAATAAATAACTCTCAAAACTTAACAATAAGAAAACAGATAACCCAATTTGAAAATGGGCAAAATATTTGAAGGCGCTTCACAAAGATCTAGGGATAGCAAATAAGCACATGAAAAGATGCTCCATGGCATAAGTCTTTAGGGAAATGAGATACTACTACTCATCTTTTGGAATTCTAAAATTTGGAAATAATAATAATTAACAATACCAAGTGCTAGAATTCTCATGTATTTCTGGTCAGAAAGATAAATGGTATAGCCACTTTGGAAAACAATTTGGCCATTTCTTATAAAGTTAAACACACACATATCATATGATGCAGCAATTCCACTCCTAGATGCTTAGCCCTCCCCCACCAAAAAAACATGCTCACGCTAAAACCTGTTTGCAAATGTTTATAGCAGCTTTATTCACAATCACTAGAAGCCAAGGAAAAACCAAATGTCCTCCAACAGGTAAATGGATAAACATATTGTGACACATCCATACAACGGAATACCATTCAGCAATAAAAAGGAACATATTATTGATACACACAACAACATGGATGAATATCAAATAAATGCATTATGCTAAGAGAAAGAAGCCAGACTGAAAAGGGTTCATACTGTCTGATTTCATTTCTATGACTTTCTGGAAAAGGCAAAACTACAGGAACAGAGAACATACCAGTGATTGCTAGGAGCTGATGGTGGGAGGAAGAGTTGGGTATTCATGAGCTGTATGAGGAATTTGGACAGAGTGATGGAACAGTTCTGTATCTTGACTGTGGTGATAATTACACGACTGTGCATTTGTGAAAACTCAGAACCATATACTAAACAGAGTGAATGTTAATGTACGTATATTTAAAATAAAACAGGGGAAAAGTGAGTGGATATAATTATATCATTGAGTTTCTCCAAGGATAGAAAGAAATTTATCATCATTAGGATTTAAACAAACAATCTTTATGAAATAAAATAAGCTGGTTTGAATGCATAGTCTCTAAAGTCCATTTCAGCTCTGAAACTCGACTTTTCTGTGATTTGATATTGTATAGAGCCCCACACCATGTGGGAGGACATATCAAGGAGATCACTAATTTTATTTTTACTGATAATCACGATGAAGATGACATATTTCCTCTTCGGGTAAAATAGATACAGCAACGCGTCTTAATAGATCCAAGTCTTTATTTTTCACAGCAACTCAGAACCCGCACAATTGCATACCAAATATGAAAGACAGCAAGATACTCCTCCACACTTTTAGTTCTTTCTGCAGATTTTTTCCAGTAGTTTTTATTTAAGAATTTCCCTCTTTTATCTGAATAAATATAATTTGGAAGTGACAAGACTTTCTGAGGAAGTGATAAGACTCCGATGTAATCTGAGACTCCTGTATGGTGTTTTTGAAATAATAGAATAAATCAGACCAACAAACATAGCTTTTACATAATTCCTGACAAGTTGTAACTTCAGTAAGAACTCAGTACAAAATACAAGAAAGCATTTAGTCTGCTTGCGATTATAAGCCACTTTATCCTTTTATATAAGATAGTTATACAGTTTTGACAGTGTTCAGAGGACATGGAGAGGAGTTCCCAGAATTAAATTTAATTAGCTGTGTAAATGGCCTGTGAACTAAGAGGAACGAACTCTGAGAGAACCAGAGAATCAAGCCAACTTTGATGATTATCGGGTTCAAACTCTTCAATTTACAGATCAGAAAACTGAAGCCCAGAGAGGGAAAATAACTGGTTTATCAAACTTACACATTGATGGAGCCAGAACCTTAGAAATCAAGTCAAACAGAGAAGCAGCTGCAAATCTTAACAGCTCACATTGAAATCTCAGGATAGCTTTAATTAAATCGATCAAGGCACTTAAAATATTATTAGTTTTAATTTTCAGTTTGCAAGTCAAATCACCAACCACGTTTAACAATTGCCCCATTCATTGTCATAAATCAGACAAAATCATCTAGAACTTAAACACTAAAATGATCAAAAATAAGGTTTTGTGTGACCCATTTTTTTCTACTCTCACTCTTGTGTCATCATTTGATGATGATGATTCATCCTGCTAGTCAGTTCTGTGTGAATACATCTACGGAATCCACGAAGTAATCTCAGATACAAGGGAAGGAAGTTATCCTAGGCAGAACGAGTCCATTCGTGTGCCTGAGCCTGGCCCAAGGGCAGACTGGAGAGACAGAATTGTAAGTCTGCTTGTCAGGTGAGAGGTCCTCACCTGTCATGCCAGAGTCTTTGAGAGGAGGGCTCTAATAAAAGAGGCTTAAAAAAATAAATCATTTCCCCAGAATCTCTGCTGTCACACTGAGAGTACAAAGGATTCTGATTTGAACCCCATGGAACAGAATGGAGAAGAAGGGGATTTTCACAACTGTTTTTAATTGAAAAATACCCAATAAAGTAAAAGCCACTCATAATTGCATCACATGAAAATTATATAAATAAATAAAAGACATGTACCTCCCATTCCTGTCAGCCTTTTAGCTTACCTCTATCCTTTCTTGTCCCAAGTTCATCCCCCGAGGAAACCACAGTTAAAAGTTTGTTACACAGCTTTAGACACACACACATGTAGTTTTTTAATGACATCATTCTATACATATTGGACTGAAATTGCTAAAAATATATCATTGTCAGGTTTTCAGATCAGTATTTATTTTTAACAGTCCCTAGTATTTCATAACTTATTCAGCCATTTCTCTATTGACCAACATATAGGTCATTTCCAATTTCCTAACTAAAAGTTCTGGCTAAGGAAGAGGTTCCTGAAGGTTCCTAACAAGGTTCTAGCTCAGGAAGACAAATTAGAAAAGCTCCCTCCTGAAAGGACTTTGAAAGCACACATGAAACACATAAAATAAGTCAATGGTGAGGAAGGATTTAAGGAAGGCTGGAATTCTAGTAAAACCAGACCTAACTCTACCTCAAGCTTTGTTGGGAGTAATGAATAAGATAGCATATATAAAGCATCTAGCACGATGTTTGGCCACATTAGAAGTCCTGTAAATGTTAGTTTCCTTCCCAGGTTTCTTCTTTTCAGTCTCCATCTGCTACAGTAAGTATAAGAATTTAAATTCCTGAGTTTGGAGCGGGAGGGGATTCATGTACCTAGTAACATCCTGAAAACCTCTGCTTACCAACAGATTACAGGTGTCCCAAGACAAAACACGTCTTCTCTTTTACCATCCTGGGGAATTCTCCACCACCCCCAACACAGAGAGACAAAGATAGCCTATGCATCAATCCTGTTTCTGAGGATTCCATCGCATGCCCCAGCAACCAAAATCTCTTTACATCCGTTACCCAGCCACCTCGGGCCACCATACCAGTAGGACTCCTGGGAGCTTTCCCTGTTATCTCAGATTTCTGATGACAATAATCATGGTATACACGAGAAGGTTTTCTATGAAGCCTTGCTTAACCCATTTCAGGAAGAATAACTCTCTCTTCAAACATTTCCCCAAAGCATGCGTGTGGTTTATGTTTATTATATCTCTCATCACATTCTTTTAGTATGTTGGTTATTTCCCTGTTTCCTCCATTAGACTATGAAGCTCTTACTGGAAAAGGCCTTCCCTACTCCTTACCCCTGGACTGCCAAGGGATCTGAATAGGGCCAACCAAGGCACCTGAAAGAACATGGGTGGGGAGTCAGAAGATCCAGGTTTTACTCCTCACTCTGTTAACCATTTGCTTCTGCTCTCAGAGAAGTTCCATCACCTGCCTGTGAAACTGAGCATGAAGAAGTTAAAAAATCTTCCCTAGAGCAAAAACTTTGATATAAGCTTTGCTAACTGCAGCTGTACATATTCAGCATAATCAACTCTTCTTTAAAACTAACCAGGTCTTTCTGTCCCTCCTTGGTACATGAGTGAGCTGTCTTTCCCGGGAAGTCAAGGTCCAGACATCAAGATCCAGCCTCACAAGGCCAAACACAGGCTGAAGATGAAAACTAACCAGAAAAGTCCAGACAGTCAAGGGAAAGGAATTTCAGTCTTCAAGGCCAAACACAGGCTGGTGGGAAGGTGTCAACAAGCACGGCCACATGCTCCCCCTCCCCTGCCTAAAACCTCAGCACATGCTCTCCCTCCCCTGCCTAAAACCCCAGATAAAAACTCCTACCTTTTTCCCTTTGAGGAGGTGGATCTGAGTTCTAATTCTCATCTCCTCGTCTGGCTGCCTTTCGATAATAAGCCTCTCTTCTTGCCACAGTTATTGGTCCTTCTTTGCGGTGGGTGAAAGAACCTATGTCTGTGTTCGGTAACACCTGGACTTCAGGTTCCTCATCACAAAATAATATCTTTATAGTAAAGGACCAGGATGGACTAGATGTGCTTTAGGGCCCCTTCAAGCTCTAACATTTGATACCCATCACTGATATCTGCAATCCAGAAGCGTGATAGCTAAAGACAAAAATGTTTACTATCTAAATATCCTCTTTGTCACTAAAATGTACATTTCAATCAGTAAAAATGTTACATTTAACTTCTTTATTTGTACTTCGATATTTCTTAAATCCACATCAGCAACACAGTCAGAAATTATTCCTTAGAGTAGGATGCTTTTAAAATGGCTTAGCAGAGTGGACCAATTATCAATTGATTTTCATTATTTTCTTTTTCAAAAGGTGACTTTTCTTGACCCTGCACCCCAATTCCAGGTGTTTCTATACTCTACACTGGCTAATTATTCTACAATAACTTCAAAGTATTACTACTATCACTAAGACTATTACTAATAGTACTTTTAATAACAATTGTGATAAACAATTATACAATGGGGGGCCGCCTGGTGGCGCAGCAGTTTAGTCCGCGCTTGGCAGCCCGGGGTTCGCAGGTTCGGATCCCGGGCGCCCGCCAACGCACTGCTCATCAGCCACGCCGTGGCGGCGTCCCATATAAAAAGTAGAGGAAGATGGGCACGGATGTTAGCCCAGGGCCAGTCTTCCTCAGCAAAAAAAGAGGAGGATTGGCAATGGATGTTAGCTCAGGGCTGGTCTTCCTCACAAAAAATAATAATAATAATAATTATACAATGCTTTAAAGTTCTTGACCCTTCACTCATATCTCATTTGATTCTTAGACTAACTGTGGTAGACAGATATAGTAGATAATATTATTTTCTTGATTTCACAGCCTAAAAACCCTTGGGGAGAGAAATTAGATAACTTACCCAAGATTACAAAGCTAACAACTAGTAGCACTACACTAAATCCCAGGCTTTTTGTGCAACAATAGAAAAATGTTACCCTTTCACTAACAATGCCAGTTAAACAGGATTGGATTGCTAAATAGTCACAGGACTCAAAATGACAATGCTCACAGAAAGTATACAATGCTGTGACAGCATGAACATAGGGATCTATATGACAGCCACAGGCTCTCACAGGAAGGGGTCTAGAGAGGCCAGATGCAGGTCCCTATTGTCCTCCCTCTGTAAGGACTGTGGCTGAACACATTTCCTCGCTCCAATGACAAATGCACGGAATAACTTGGAACCAGAAAGGCCAAAATGAAATCTCAGCTGAGGTTTTTTTATATTTTGCTCATCGCCTGGGCATGTCTGTGCTGTGTAACTGGCCCAACAGCAGAGCCCTCTGAAGAGCTCACTAAAACCAAGTGCAGATCATCAATCTCATGCTGATCAGATGCCGACAGGCCAGTACAAACTGCCCCCAAACTCCTCAGAGCATCACCAGTAATCGGTATGTTTCATGCCTATTAGTGCATGCAGGGTTAGTACCATGCAGGGACTTTAGCAAAACAGCTCAGGCTAATTCCAGGCCTACTAGAATTAACCCTCAAAGCACACTGCCTTCCATTGTATTTGCCAACTAGAAAGCAAAAAGAAGTGCTGACTGTCTTTGAAAACTAGAGCAATCCTACATGCTAGCCTATCTATTACTGAAGTGCTTAGACGTGGAGTAGGATTTATTCCTGTTCCTAATAGTGATAGGAATGCCATAAACAAGTACTATTTCAAAGTCTCTGGAGGTTCCGTATGTTATCAAATTTTTACATTCATCCAGAACATTGAGGTATTTCTTTGGACACATGGTTGCATCTGAGTACCCAACCAATAATGGTTCTTATTCTCAAGGAGTTAGGGAGCTGTCTTATTTGTCGATCTCATCTACCAGCTCAATAGCCCCCACTCTCCATCTTATGTTCCCCTCAGTTCTTCAGACTCATCTTGATCAGCTCGTATTAGCTTGTTAGGGTAGGAATTACCAATAAATTACAATATTCCAGTCCCTGGAACCTGGTTTTGCTATTAAGCTTCCAAGTGACAGGAGAATTAAAGGACCATCAGTTCATGTTTCTTCTGAGCTCCCTCAACATCGAGCCTCACCCATGATGCTCTAGAGTTCGAGTAAGGCAGAATCTCAACTTCTAGGATTGTGTTCAGCTTCAGGAATCAAATATTTCCTTTAAAGACTGACGCCGCACCATTTTGATGACTGTAGCTTTGTAATACATTTTGAAATCAGAAAGTGTGATGCCTCCATCTTTGTTCTTCTGGCTCAAAATTGCTTTGGCTATTTGAGGTCCTTTGAGATTTTATGTGAATTTTAGGATTGTTTTTTCTATTTCTGTAAAAAAAAATGCTATTGGGATTTTGATAGGAATTGCATTGAATCTGAGATCACTTTGGGTAGTATGAACATTATAACAATATTAATGCTTCTAATCCATGAACATGGGATGTCTTTCCATTTATTTGCATCTTTTTAAGTTTCTTGCACCAGTGTTTTATAGTTTTCAGTGTACAAGTCTTTCACCTTCTTGGTTAAGTTTATTCCTAAGTATCCCATTTCTGGATATTTATCCAAAGGAATTGAAATCAGTATCTCAAACGGATATCTGCACTCCCATGTTCACTGCAGCATTATTCATAATAGTCAGTCATGGAAGCAACCTAAATATCCACCACCAGATGAATGGATAAAGAAAACGTGCATTTACATACAATGGAATATTATTCAGCCTTAAAGATGAAGGAAATCCTGCCATTTGTGACAACGTGGATGAACCTGGAGGACGTTTTTCTAAGCAAAATTAGCCAGACACAGAAGAATAAATACTACATGATCCCACTTACGTAAGGAATTTAAAATAGTCAAACTCATAGAAGCAGAGAGTAGAATGGTGGTTGCCAGGGGCTAGGGGGAGGGAGAAATGGGGAAGTATTAGTCAAAAGGTGCAAAGTTTCAGTTATACAGGATGAGTAAGTCCTAGAGATCTACTATACAGCATAGTGCCTACAACTGACAAGACTGTATTGTATACTTAATTTGCTAAGACAGTAGATCTTATGTTGTGTTGTTATCACAAAAAGTAAAATAAAAAATAAATATAAAGGACAGAGGGAAACCTTTGGAAGTGATGGATATGTTTATGGCATTGATTGTGGTGATGATCTCACAGGTATATACTTATCTCCAAACTCATCAAGTTGTATACATTAAATATGTATAGCTTTTTGAATCTCAATCATACCTCAGTGAAGTGGTTTTAAAAAAAAAAAAAGGCTAATGCCACTATCAAGCTTAAGTAATACCTACAATTGCCACTAGGTAGCACCAGCTAGCCAAAGGTGTACACCAGGGCAGAAAAAAATGGAAAGAAATAGAGAAGGCAGAAGGAATGGATATAAGTAATATTAGTGGGATATTTACTTATTCTTCGTAACAGCCCTATGTGAGATGAGCATCAGCCTGGTAGGGGAAAATGTGTTCTCTGATTTCACATTATAATACATCCACATGTATCCTCCTAATTTAACTTCCCAAGCCCTCAGTTTAATGTCTCAATACCCTGAGGGGGAAATACATGCAGTCATGAGACAAGTGATAAGACATTAAAAATGAGAGCAGATAAAATCATTTCCAAATGCAGGTCACTATTCTATTTGTTCTACCACTGTATAAATTTCAACTTGCGCCTCATGCCAACTCTATCACATTTATGTAAGTCAAGCTAGAAAATCAGATATTATTTACCACCCCTTCCCTTGTCTAGTACAGGAGGCTGAGGCTCGGAGGTTGAAGTTCCCCACAATCATAGCACAGGCAGAGCTGGGATTCAAATCCAGATCTTCCTGACTTCAAAGCCTTGTGTCTTTAAAATAAATCATGAACCTGGTGGACAGGGTCCCTGAACCATGACTAACTTCATGTAAGACTTCCTGGGGGGCCAAAGAAAGAAAAGGGCCACTTTCTTTCCAGAAAGGAGTCTCAGCTCATATTTCATCCATACTTCACTTCTGACAGACAGGAAGTGAGTGACTTGGCCAAGACCACCCAGCAAGTCAGACACAGAGCTAAGGCTGCAATCCAGTTCTCCAAACTCGCTAAAGAGGAGAGGCAGGCACTACAAATGAAAGAAGAAGAAGAGGTGAGGCAGCACTTCTAGGCAGAAACCGTGACTCCAGGATGACCCCTACATAATAATCATTGCTTTTGTTTATCTAGTCCTTCCAAGGGTCAGGCACTCTGCTAAGACCTTCATGACCACCCTCTGGGGTACTGCTGTTGGTTGCCTCCTGGCATCATTTTCTCCCCTTTCCCTGGGACAACATGCATATTTTCCTTTGGGGAATTACCTTTCCTATGGGTTTGACCCGACCTTCAGTTCTAGAAGTGACCCTTACATGTATCATCCCACCCCTTTGGCCCAGTGATCATGTCCATGAGCTAATTCAGGCCTTTGAGACATAAGGAGATATTTGCTGAGGGCTTTTTGGAAATAAAATTCTTCTCTCTTCCATGAGAACTACCAGAAAAGAAATTCTCCCCTTTTAGATAATGGATGTGAGGATATAAGGTCTAGAACTGCCACAACCACTGTTGCTTCTCTGAGGCAAGATAGCCTGAGGGCATACCTGATATAAGGAAGACACAGCAAGAGAATTCTAAGGAAAAGAAGCTAGAGGCCCGATGACATTGTGAGTGTCTGGATCAAACCACACCTGAAGCTAGACCTAGTTCAAGACTTCACAGGTATACAAGCCAACACATTTCCCTTAAGCTAGCTTGAGTTTTCTATTATTCACAACCAAAGGCATCTTAACAGATATATATAAGTACTAGCATTATCTCTGCTTCAATGATAAGAAACTGGGGACTTAGAAAATTGCCCGGTGTCATACCATTTGTAAGATTTGACCCAGAGTTCTCTGGCCCCCAAACCTTAGCTATTAATCACAAATCACACACCAACGTTCCAAAGGGAAGGAAATGCTTCTTTCCCTCTGGCTTTGCTAGGAGCTGTTACTTAGTCCTTTCCCTAACCCACACACTCTCTATGGAACCTCCTTTAAACAACCTCATCTAATCACACATTCACAGGACTAAGATGTTACTAGATTGACATATGAGCTCACAGGAGCAAATAAGATTGTTCTATTTGACTTCAGAGGTGAGATATTAGAATGACTCCCAGCCCAGGAATTGATCACATGTCTTCACTACGGATTTTCGATTGTGTCCCATGGCTAGACACAATCATTTCTGGACTTCTGGTGACATCACAGAAAAATTTGTCTAGTCATTGACATCACGGGGCAAAGCAGAGTCAAAGCAAACATCGCGACAATGCGGCTTTGTGAACACACAGCACGTCGGATACTTGCCAGGAGGGTGAGAAAGTGATCACAAACCAGCAGCATCACTGAAACACCTGCGTGATACCATTTTGGAACTTCTGTGTCTCCGCTCACTTATTCTGCCTGGGAAAGGGAAAGGTTCCCGAACATCCCCACGCCCAGCTATGCTCAAATTGCTCATTGCCCACTTAACCAAACCTATAAAATCACCCTTCTCTAAGGTGAAACTGCAGGATTTAATCATCCTTTAAAAAAAAAGCCCCATGGAGGGAGGGGGGGAGTAGGGGAAACTCGTCAAAATACTTTCCAGTGAGATCCACCAGAAAGGCTTTCCAAAAAATATCTTCTCACAAAGTTAGATGAAAATAAGAGGCCCTATATGCCTCTTGGAAGCTAAACTCTCTGGTCTCTGTCATGGAAATATTCTGTCTCACTCCCTCAAACTTGTTGTTCAAGTTAGTTTTTTTTTTTTCACTATCACTCTGACCTTTTCTATCCTCCTCAAACACATCTCCACCTCCATGGCCCCCTCCCCCAACCCTCCTCTGTGCTAATGGAATTTGAAAGGTAAACCCCAGCAGCTGGGCTTTGATGTGGGTTTGGTTACATGGTTTTCTTACCGACTATTCATAATAATTTCAACCATTTTTTTCTACCACTGAATTTGGTTTTCTGTTTGTGCTTTAGAATAGGTCTCCCCAGAGAGTGGCAAAACAAGATGAGTCTCTCTTCATTTTTCCACCACAGGACAAGGAGTTGCAGGGAGGGAAGAGGAGGGGGCGAGGATAGGAAACCCTGTGGAGGCATGAGTGGAGGAAGATGAAAGATAAAGCTCTAAATGGCACTGATACACCTTACGCCAAGAGGAAGAAAAATAATCCCTTTCGGGGGGGGTTTAGATATGGCTCTAGGGGGTAAGTCCAAAAGTCTACAAATCAGTAACTTAATCCTCATATAGATAGAGTGATATTCTATGAAGAACAGGTATTACAGTATATGAAAAAGTTCAACTTGAATTATGGGCAAGTCAATTGACTTGAATAATAATTTTTGTGACAAACACTGGAAGTAGACTGTGTCTGCTGGACAACATTTGGGACCGTTCTGAGCCTACCTCTCTCCAGAGCCCTACTCCACTGAAGTAGCAACTGGTTTGTGTTTTAGACCTGCTGCTCAGGTGTCTCCCTGGAGAGACACAGAGGAGTCCATCAGCAGAAGTCACTGCTGCTGAGTCTCTACACCCCTCGATGAGCGGTGAAGACGTGGTACTATGGAGACGGACTTCAAGAGGAAGAGCAAGACAGGGGTGGACACCTTCTTAGACTCACAGTGTTAATGCTATGAGTGGCCTTGGAAGTCACTTAGTTCAAAAACTTATTTTCGAGTTAAAGTGATGAAGACCCAGAGGGTAAAATTACCTGCCTAAGGTTACAACCCTAGTATATTCAAGACCAAGGAACAGAACCTAAACTCACCTTATTCTCACCATGCCTTGTGATGGTAAATTTTTATAAATCAGATTACAAGACCAAATTTCCTAAAACAGAATCTCAAGATTTGGAAAAGAACTTAAAACTCAACTAATCAAACGTCCCCTGCTGGAGTCTCCTCTCTAACGTAACTCCTAACCGCTGTCTTATTCGTCATTGAATGCTCTCAGTGATGGGGAACTTATTATCTCCCAAAGCAAAATATTCTGTATATAGAGAATTCAAATTGGTTTAAAAAATTCTTCTTTATACTACAGAAAAATCTGGCTCCTTGCAACTTCCACCCATGAGCCCTAGTTCTGCCTCTGGGGTCACATGGGGGCAAAGCTAAACCTTCCTCTTGTGTCACAGTCCTTTATGTTTCCCACTACTCTACATTTCTCCAGGCTCTACACTTTAGTTCTTTTAAACACTTGGCCTACCTAACAGTTTCAAATCTCATCATGTGTCCTGATCATTCTCTACTGGGCACGCCACAGTGTGTCCAGGACACTACTACATGGGACTTACCGAACTAAACACAGAGCTCCAAGTATAATCTAACAGTACAGAAAGGAGAGATCACCTCCCTTGTTCTGCTCAACAGAGCATCCCCTTGAACTATATTTAGATCAGCTACATACAACTGTTCTTTCCACCTTCCCTCCACAGCCTTCTCCCCCACAAAAGGTTAAAATATTTAAACATTATAGTCCACTGGACAAATATCCAGTTGTCCTTGGCAATATTCCAATTCTAGACCAACCAAATCCAGATAAGCAGAGCAGAACTGGAAGTCAAGAGCCTGTGGAGATCATAAGAAAGAAGAGGAAGCCAGTCAATAGCTAATTAAGACAGACTCTCATCAGTTTTGCATGATTAAAAGTTGCTCCTATTAGGCAGTTTATAAGTGAAGTAATTTCTCAAAGAAGCTTTGAACATCATGAAAAAAAAGAAGCAACCAGGAGTGATATTAGAAATATGTGGGATTTATGAAAATATGAACAGATACCCATTTCTGCAGCATCATTCAGGCAGTGTGTTTGAGTGACTGGATGCTGGTAGATTTATCAAAGTCTTTTCCAGCCAATTTACAACTGTTAATTCTGTAAGTCATGCTTTAAGACACTATACTTTAAAGTGATGCTGTAGCAGTAAGTCAACAAAACAACAAAGGTTAACAGAGTACCATGGATTGACTAATTCTTGGGATAAAGAGTCTAACCTGAAAAAACATGAAAGTAAAGCATTCACATGATTAATAGAAAGGAATTATCATCATTCTGAAACAGATGGTCTCTCCAAGATTTAGGCCTCTTTCCTTTAAATTGCAATGGTCCCAAGAAAAACCAAGATAATGGTCAGTGTCTGAGTTAAATGCTCTATAGCCAATTTTTAAACTACTGAAATGTCAGTGAAAATGCTTCTCATGTGACAAGTGCATAGCATTGTGTCTAAAAAGAAGATAACCTGAATGGGAGTAGGAAAGTCCAGCCCTGTGTGGTTTTAAATGCTCACTTTGTAGGTGAAAGGGAGACCAGGGAGGAATTCTAAAGCCATCAATTATTTTGGCTTCAAAAAGAAAGCAAAATTTTCAAAGACTAATATTGTGTTGTCAAATTTTATCTTATTTTTTATTAGAGGGAGGTTCATAGTTTACTTCTCTCTCATGAATTTCATCACGTGTTCAGTGTCATCTCCATCTAATTTTGTTTTAGTTTTCTATTTATATTCAAGGAAGCTTTGTTTCTGATCATGGTGTGTGGAATGTGACTAGAGAAATGGCTGCGTAGGAAGACATCCTTCTGGTGTTGTTTGGTATGACTTGGGAATTAACAAAAGCATCATGGACTGAAAAAGTAGCGTGGAAAAGTGCTCCAGAAAATTTCTACAGTGAGTGAGGCTGTTTTGGACTACTTAACTCAAGCTTCATAGAATGTCCTCATGAAATGGAAAAATGCATTTTTATATTGGCCAAAGGAAATCTTGCTGCTGAAAAAAAAGGCAATACAAGAGACCGTGCTTTTGAAAGCCAATAGAAATTATTTGGGAGTTGGTTTTATAGCTCTTTCTCTCTGGATAATATAAATGTAGTTTCAGATAGTATAGATTTCTGTCTCTACTGCCTATCATCCAAGAGTGATCCATAGACACTCATGGGTAAAAGTCTCCCCCCAACACACTCACATACTCAGGATCAGCCTTCCAAGCCTTCCCTTTCTTACAAGCTGAAGAGGCTAGCCTGAGGCCCTGCCAATGAACTCAGGTGTGCTGCCCACCATGTTTCCTTGCTAATAATTAGCTAAAATGAAGAAAACACTTAACCTGTTGCTTGACCAAATGTCAAAATCCCTGAATTCCAGGGCAGTGTGAATATTTGTGAGTGAAGGAGCAGATTTTCTTTATAATGGCGGGGGGGGGGGGGTGAGCAGAATAAGATGTACTTTGCCTCAACAATAGTCAACCAAGTTTTTCTCTCTCATCAAAATCAGCATTTTTCCAACTTTAGGGGATTGTTGGAACCTCTTAGACAGTTAGTTTCAATGCAAAATCCTGGGTCCCACAGGGATTTTGACTGAGTAGATTGGGAGAGAGGCCCAGAAAACTGCATTTGAAACAAACACCATGGGTGGTGCTTGGTCCCACTTTGAGATAACCCATTCTAGAAACCCCACCACCCCACAGATCACACAAAACAGATCCAAATGATCCACATGAGTGATGGAATGATAGTGAATTTTCAGCACAAATAAGGATGACTTTCCTTTTGCTTCCCCTCCCACTCCTCCTCTCACTATTACTTCTCCGCTCACCACTTTTGGGTTTTCCCCTTTTTCCACTGTTTCCTTCCCCTCTGTCTGCATTTCCAGCTATGAATCATGGAAAAGGAAAAGGCTAGAGAAGAAAAGGCCTCACTTGTCTTGACTTTCTGAGCACCAGACTGTCACTCGGTGTCCTTAAATTCAAGAATTTTCCATGAGTCGGGTGCTGATGATACAACTTCCTTATCATACAGATCTATGGCTTCTCCTTTCTTTTCCCATTGCTAGAAGCTCTGGAATCTCTACAAGGCAATAGTTTGGAGAGGGAAAGGGAGAGGGAATTCAGTCTAGTCAAATTTATTTATTACTTACTAGCAACTTGGGGAAATATTTACCGGAAGAACTGAAGCTGGAGAACAAGAATCTCAAGAATAAATTTGTTCACACATTTTTTCATTTATTCTAATCAACAACTATATTTTACCTTTTTGCCAGGACATGACATAAATATTAAATAAAAAATAATTTTCATGGTTATTAAAGAGTTGTTCAAGAAATAATTAAAAACCAAGAAATCAAAGAAAATCAAATAGAAGACTGAAAAATGTTTTCATAATATAACATCAACTTTGTTTTTTAATCTAAAGCTGATGGATCTCCCTTCACTTGCAAAGAATATCTTTACTTAAGTCACTCAATTAATCTTGGATTGACTCTTCCCAAGCTCCTGACAAAAATAAATGAAGATGGGTTAGTTAACCTATATTTATTTTCTAAGTCATTGGTTGTTAAGATGTCAAGGTAGATCTGAAGGAGCCCATGGATGGAATACAGGGGTCCATGAACTTGGATGGGAAGAAAATGCATCTTGATTTTCACTAACTTCTAGTGAAACGAGACTAACTAAACTAAATAAATAAACTAGACTAAATAAACTAACTTTATTTGACATGTTCTTCTTTTATGAATGTAGGAAATAAACCACAGTAATATTAGCAGTGTCTGTGACTGTTAATAGAAATCAAAGATATTTTTCTTATCACATTATAGTTGCACAAATATGTTGAAATAGTGTTTACATTCATCACTATATTAAACTATGATAGTTTGTAGACCAGCTGATAGATCCTGTTAATGTGTCAATATACATTAATATATCACAATTTTTCAAATATGTTGATAACTACTTCAATATAATGATTTCCTTATAATCCTATGTACTTTGCTTCATGTATGTAAAATTGTTATTTAAAAAGAGGTCCATAGCACAAAGAAGTTAAAAACTCCAGCAGTAAGTTCTCAGTACTCTAATTCTGTGTCAAATTAAATAATCTTTGCACAAAATGTATTAGCTTAGGTCTCCATATGAATTCCTTCAGTGAGCACAACTTAATATTATGCCCTTGGATTTTGAATGGTCGTGAATGTAAGAGACATTTACCTATAGGATACCTCTGCAGACATGCTCATTTCTTTATTCATTATCCTTTACAAGGAAACCCACTAAGTTAATTTCTCTTAGGAATTCAATGCCAAAAAAATATACTCCAAATGTAGTTTTATGATTCCCTTTACCAAATAACAAGAACTATGTCTCTGTTTGTTTTTCAGTTGTTGTTGTTGCTGTTGTTTTGCTAAGGCTGCCAGGAAGATCAGAGTTAAATGTAGTATCGATTTTACTGACAGTATCATCCAATTTTGGTATAAAATTATCTTCTTTCTCTTAGTTTCTGTTATACAGTTTCAGTTGTCCTGTGCTATATTTTTTAAAACTTATAAGTTGACATAAAACATTTTTTGAAGTTAGAAGGGTGAGAATTATGAACAAATTATTCTTAATGTCTTTGAAGAATATTAAAAGTCCTTTTGTCTAGATATTGTCCAAGCTCTCTCCTGTCCTAGGGAAAAGAAGATTTTTAATGTCTTTACTTCCCCCACCTAACTTCTAGAAGCTTTCTGAGTCATCAGTGTTCATGAGCACTACAACCCCTAATCAACTACTAGGCACGAGGGGGCTTCTGTACCGGATGTTACATGTTGTTGTTATGGGGGGCCTAGGCAGGCCATGCCCACCACAGAAAGGTTCCACCAGGCTTAATAGAAATAATCTGCCCCCATGACATTCCGGTGATTCAGTTCTCCCAAGCATTAATGAGCAGTTATGCAAATATTGATGAACTGCAGGACTTTGCCTTTTAAGGAGTTACTCATGAAACCAGCATCTGATTTTTTAAATCAATGTAATTGCAACCCACCCACTACACTATTCCACCCTCTCCCATCCTCTCTCCCATCCCCCCAACAATCCAAGTTCACTCACCTAGTGGAAACTTTCAGAGGTTTCCCAAGCCTCCCCAAAGGCTTCCAGAAAAATCAAAGGAACACATGTTCTGAGAGAGAAATGTGATCCCATGTGGGTCACTTCAAATCAGGAATGAGACTCCTTGAGACTTTACTCTAAATGAAGCACCCATTGTCTCCACCCACTAAATGTTGATTTTGGCCTGACTCACTGCTATTGAGAGGAAGTAATGAGTTTTCATAGTGAGTTCCTGATAAGAAGAAGGAGAGCTAAGTTGTAACTCAGTTCTGCCCTTGACCTTCTGAAGACCCTAAGCATATTTTACCCATCAGTTTCCCAACTGACTGAGCTGCTCCTTGCAAAGTACCCTGACCTCTTGGGAGGAAAAACTGTAACCACAACCCACACAAGGGCTCAACTTAGAGTACCAAAGAGTAGGAATGCCTGCTGAGGGAGTAGTGGTCAACTGAAAATAAATAGATAAGAAGGAAAAAGAGGCAAAGCAAACTGAAGGGAAGCAGAGTACTTCACCCCAAAATATGCCTTTTTGGCATAAGGATATTTTTAGGCTGATAATTTTTAAGAAACAGCGGACATAGGAAAAGCTCTGAAAACTGAGTAGAAGTTATCTTTTTGTAAGAGACATTTACAGTTATGCAGGAAATTGCCATTTATAAGGATGTCTTTCTCTCTGTACCAGGAAGAGAAGAATGACTCTAAATCTCTAGAAACTCAACAATGGAGACGGCAACCACTTAAATCTGTATAACAACCTTACTCTTGTTTGCTGTGCGTTCCTGGTAACCTTCCATAACTGACACTGACCTCTGCTGTCTCCACCAACCTCTTCTTCTGTCTTTAGCTGGAGATGTTATTTAAGGTGGTGGCTTTGTCCATTTCAGGGAGTTACTCAGTTTTCCTGGGTATCTCGCATGTATACAGGAGGTATACATGTTATTAAACTTCTGGTTTTTTTCTCTTGTTAATGCATCTTTTATTACAAGGGGGTCTCAGCCAAGAACCTAGAAGGGTGGAGGGAAAATTATTTTTCCTCTCCAACAAAACCAAAATGCTGAGGCTTAATTTCAAAATTGACCTTGTATGTTGTCGTTGGCAAAGTCTGTTTATCATAATGATGATTTGAGTTTTACCTTAGAATCACAATTTCTTAATAAAAATTCCATCCTTGAATAATTGACAGACGCTTCTCAGGAAGTCAGAACACTAAAAAGAGAATTGACTCATTCAACAAAGAGAGTAAATAACTACTGTGTGTCAGGCCCTAAGATAGAAATTGGGTCTATTTTAGTGAATAAACAAACATGGGCAACTTTTGTGTCATTTTTTAGAAGGTTAAATATACATCTTACCTTGTGAGTCAGCAATTCCACTTCTAGGTATTTGCCCAAGAGAAATGAATATATACATTCAAGAAAAAAACCTGTACAAGAATGAATGTTCATAACAGCTTTACCCATAATAGCCAAAAACTAGAAACCCAAATGTCATCAACAAGACAGTGGAGTAACACTTTTTAGTATATTCATACAATAAAAAGCTACTCCACAATAAAAATGAATGAACTTCTGATATATGCAACAATATGAATGAATCTCATAGGCATTATGTTGAGAGAAAGAAGCCAAGAATAGGCAAAATTAATGTGTGGTGATATAAATCAGAAAATGATTACCTCTGGTGAGGAAGTGACTGGACAGGAGCATGAGGGAACTTTCATGGATGATGAAAAAGTTCCATATCTTACCATGAGTGGTGCTTACCTGGGTGTACATAATTGTCAAAACTCATCATGCTGAACATTTAAAGTCCATCCTCTTTATTTTATGTAAATTATACTGTAACTTTTAAAATAATCTATAAAGAATTATATCTTCTAGATCATCTGCCCATCTCAAAAAAAGAGAGAGAGAAGAGAAGAAAAAAGAATAGGCACAGTCCTCGTGGTCCAATAGGGAGAGACTGACAATACACAAGCAAATAGGCAAATTGATAATCAAAAGTTATTGATAAGTGCATGAAGTAACTGAACGCAGTGCAGTAATAGAAAATAATGAAGGGGTTTTATTAGTGTGGTTGTAGAAAGCCTTTCTGAGAAGATGGACTGAGAGCCAAAGAGTGAAAAGAAACAGCCATGTAAAGAGCCTACAAATGAGGAGAAGCATTTCAAGAAGAAGAAACGGCATGTGCAAAGGCCATAAGAGAGTGTGGTGGTCCCAGGAACTGAAGTGGCCAATGTGGCCAGAGCATAGTGGGTGATGAGGAAGCTGGCATGAGATGAGGCTGGGAAGGTCTACGGGGGCCAGACCATATGGGTCAGGAAGGCCATGGTCAGGAGTTTGTACTTTATCCTTAGAGCAATGGAAAGTTATTGAGTTTAACACAAGGGGATGATGTGATCTAATTTATGTTCATTAAAGATCACTGGCTGCTGGGGTGAAAATGGAGGAGAATGAGTGCTATGTAAACCAGTTTCTCTTTTGAAAACTATTCACCTCTTTCAGACCGAATTTAGTTTTTCAATTGTACAAAGCAATTTACTCTATCATATCAATCCTGAGGGCTTGAGTGGCAAGTGTAAGAGAGGGATAGTTCTCTACTAAATGAAGTGGGTTTGCCTTTTTCTGTTTATTTTATTTCATTCCTCAACCAAACGAGACAAGTACTCAAATACTCTTGACTACAGAATGGAGCTTATCAAGAAAATGCAGCCTCTACTGCTGAGTTTGAAGCTTCAGGAGGAACATACAAAGAGCAAGCATAAAGGAAGAAGTTACGCCAATCAGCCAGTCCCATCTTCTGGGTCAACCCAGAATCAATGGGTATGAGTATGGGGAGAGGGCTGGGTACAGACTTCAAAGCCAGATTACCCTCTCAGGGCTTCTGCAGCTATCTTCAAGACAAATGCCTAGGTTAGCAAAAAAGAAAAAAGCAATTTTCTCATCTCTTCTCCCTCGCAACTTATCCCCCAACCTCACAAAGAGGAGACAGCTCACCCTGCAAAGGTAGCATGGAAAATACCCATCAGATCTGCAGCTGAGGAACCCTCGGAGACATGATTATTTTATGCATACACACCAAGGACTCTGCAAACATCTTCAAGTTGTCTGATCATGCACTACTTGGGGAACAATGAATAAGATTCCACCCCCATGGGGTTGCCTGATTAAACAAAAAGTAAAAGTTGACAAATAGAGGGAAAGAGTGACACGCTCAGACATATATCTGCAGTGGAAATCAATGCTCAGCAAATGTGAGGTGGGGAGATGCTACATAACAGGAGAGATCAAAGGAAAAGCTCCAGCTGTCTCATTTGTCTTCGGCCTGTCAGCTGAAGCAGGTGCCTTCTCACGCAGAAATCGGCAGAGCAGGGAATACCCACGGTGACCTCCGCCCCCTCCTCCCACTCGGAGAGAAAAGTTTTACTTGAGAAGAAGCAGATTTCCCCAATATCTTTAAAGCGCTAAACTGTTTAAGAACAACAAAATAAATACAGGTAGGAAAGAACAACAATGCGGTCTAATCGAGTCATAAGCAGGAAAATAAAAAATAGAGACGTCAGAAAGAAGGAGATGAGCTCTTCATTACAGACCCAGTGGAACCTGATTCCCAGACTCAGAATAGGAATACTTTTTTCTCAGAAGCCACCAACCAAGGACCTTCATTTACTTGAATATGTCATTGTCCAAGAGTTCTTCATTCAACGTGAATTAAACCCTACCCACAGTATGTGCTGCTCTTTTACCCCAAAAGTCAACTCCTCATTTATTTATTGTCAAGATCTGCGGTCTCTCCATCCCTCTCTTTCTCCCTCCCTCTCTCCCTCTCTCTCTCCTCATATGTAATTTTTAAAATTTAAATGTTTTGTCAAAGTAAAGGATCTGAAAGTTAACTATGGGTTCTAACAGACTCTTGGAAGAGCATTAAGGCTTTTCTTAATTAAAACATGAAGTTTAAACTCAGCATATTTAAATTCAAGTTACCTAAAGGAGAAAATAAATAACTTCTGCTTGTATAGATTCAGAACCTAAGCATCTCCGTATTATTCCAAAATGAAAATAAGACAGTATTTTAACATTAGTAGAGCAGCTAAACATTCAGGAAGCCTTCATATCTATTTCAGAAAAGGTGAAGTAGGCCAGCGTTGGAGGAGGTCATGGAGAGGTCGCAACCACTGGCTGACCCTTGAACTGGGCCCAGGTAACTGTAAGCTCCTCACCCCCTTCCCTGTCCTCGGAATGTACATTCCACACACTGTTCCCACAGAAGGAAACAGTTTTCAACCACAGCCTTGAGAGAGTAAGGTGTTGTTGAGACCATCTGGACTGAGTAGTGACTGAATCCTGTTCAGGCCTCTATATACTTCACATCCACAGCTTCTGTATCCGAGGATTCAACCAACTGTGGATGCAAAGGCCTATGGTAGTTATGTTACTACTGAACATGTACAGACTTTTTCTTCTTGTCATTATTCCCTAAACAAGACAGTATAACAACTAGCTCTTAAGTAAAGAACACCACCTGAGTAGTAGTTTTCATGGAATCTTGGGGACTTTGGAAACCATTGCTGAATGAACAGTACCAGGAGACCTGGAGCACCATGGCCAACACCTAGGGCCACTTTAGCTCTGGAGGCCCTGAACCTGGGTTCCCTGTAAGGTCTCCATGGCTGTGGTCACCTCCTTCTCAGCCTGGCTGGGCAGCGAGGCAGACTCTGGGAAGTATCTGATGACCACACAGGGAAAGTGACCCATGAAGAAGCCAGCACAGTAGGAAGCAGAGTGGAGAGGTGGGACCCCGTTGGGCTGCTAAATCTATACTAACTCTGAAGTCTGCCCAGACTCTGAGCTTCATGACATGTGAAAGAATTACAAACTTTATTTTAAAGGCACATTTGAGTCCGGGAACTCTGCTACTTGCTGGCAAAACCATCCTCATACAGGGAGTCAGCATTAAGCAGAAAATATTTTTTGATCAACACATTTTTCTGCATAAAGAGCACACTTTGCTGTCTCACATGCACCTCAAAATGAACATTCCTCAAACTGAACTCATGGTCCTCCTCCCCCTCCCTACCACGTGCTCCTATGTGCCAGGTGCATCACCAGGCACTGGGTCTACAGTGGTGAAAGGAAAAGGAACTCTTCCTTATGGAGTGTACAGTCCAGTGGGGAAGACACACACTAATTACATAAACACAGACAATTAAGAAATTTCTAGCATGCAAATATTGGGGACTATGAGAGCTTATATCTAGATGAATGACTTAACAGAGGCTGGGGGGATCAGAGGAGGCCTTCCTGAAGAAAGTGATGTTTAAACTGAGTCTTGAATAGCAAATGGGAGTTATTTAAGCCACGAGTGTATGTGTCTGTGGCTGAGGGAGAGGGAAGGGGAGAGAGTAATGGTTGGTAGTTTCCAGGTAAAGGGACAGCCTGGAGGCAGTAGGAGACTATCTGTCATCTGTCGAATTCAAGAACTGAAAACCAACAGGTATTGTTCAAGCAGAGACAGAGGGAGGTTCAACCAGGGCTGGAGGGGTTACAGAGTCAGAGTAGCTACACAGGTAGCTAGAGGCCAGAGCAGTAGGTGAGCCGTGATAGGAATTCAAGGCTAAACTCTAAGTCAATGAAAATCCATAGCAAAGGAGTGAGCAGCACAATCGGTGTGTGATCTTAAAAGAATATGCCAATAGCTGGGTGATGAATGGATTACTGGAGGTCAAGAGTGGAGCCAGAAGAGCAGGTGAAAAAGGACCAGGATGGGAAAGTGTCTGAGGGGATGGAAAACATAAAAGTGGTAGACTTGATAAAGGATTGGATGTAGGGGTGAAGGAGAGGTAGTCATCATAAATGGCCCCAAGATCTCTGGCCTAGGCAAAGGGGTGAAGAGCAGTGCCATTCACTGAAATTCAGAACGTGGAAGGTGGAGCAGGTGACAGGGAGGGGGAGGAGGACCATGAGTTCAGTTTGAGAAATGTTCATGAGGTGCATGTGAGACAGCAAATTTACTCTCTCTGTAGAAAAATATGTTGATCAAAGATTTAAGCAGGCTCTGAAATCTGGGGACCTATTTTATAATGCTGAATTTGGGTACTTGTAATATTTATACACACAACTGAGCCCCCAAAACCAACACGCACACCTGACCTTTGTGGTTTTCTAGCTGGCGTCACTACACTCAACTCCCACCTGGGTGTGGGGACTCATAGCATGTTGCACTTTATTCCTCTTTCCTGAAGATCATCATCATGACCACAACACAGGGACCCTGTACTGCTGAGATGGCTGGAGATGATCTTCAATGAGACCAAAAAATAAAATTGGACCTAAAATAGGGTTCTATCCCACTGCCTGAGCTCTTCATGTTCAATCTAGGTTATCTCCCTCCATGAAATCACCTCATCTTGACAATCATTGTTTATTCTGTTCCAAAGGGACATTGCAGGCCATTTCAGCACATGACCTTCCATTGGCCCTAAAATTCAGGTCCACACAGAGGAAAACAAAACAGCCACAGAAAATCACACGGCTACTTCACATTTGGTCTCATGAGTGATCACCGGCACAATTAAATAACACATCTACACTCTCAGCTAGGGAAAACCTATTTCATTCATATTTGCTATTATATATATTTAATAACTATTAATCACTATATACAAGTTACAACTACAAGCAAATGACCTGAACTATATTTTCCTTGAGAAGAAAAAGATTGAAAATAGCCATCAACCATGTTAAAGTATTACAAATTTCCTCTAATCAAGCCATTGAAAGGGAGTATCCTTTATTTATGGCACATGTTATTTGGAATCTAATTGGATTTTTAATGGGTGGGGGGTTGTTTTTTTGTTTCTCCCTTGTTTTTTCCTTTTGGACCAGATGAGGGGCACACAGAGAGTAGTTGGTTTCATGAGAGGAGAAATCCATCAAATGAAAAATGAACAAATATAAAACCCTCTGTTTCTGTCCAATGGCTATAACTGCAGCGTTATAAGACAGGGAGGGTTATCTGACTATGTGGTTGATTTCTCCAATATTCCTCACTGATTTCCTCTTTTTGTATAATCTCTTGCTATTACGATAAAACGGTACCAGAACATGTTGAGATGAATCATCCATCCCCTTAAACGTCTATTTAGGAGTTAACAGAAGTTACCAGAAGTAACTCTGGTCTAAGGCTCATCTACTTATAGCCCTCGTTCGTTATGAAAATTCTTGAAACCTCAAACAAAGCCTATCTTCAGACAAGACCACAGAACACTGCCAGGAAATGCCTTTTCACAGGAGGGGGGCTCACACAAAAGCAGTTTTCTCTTCTTTTGTTCTGGGCAGAAAAGGGGTATTTGGCCACTCAGAATGAGAGGTCAGACAGGTAAGCAAGGAGAAGAATGAGAGGTCAGGAACTGGAGGATTGGTTTTGACAACTGGCACATCCTAACATTAGACAAGCCGAGGCCAGTTTCCTGAAGTGAAGTCCTAGAAGGTAACAGCGAGTGTACTTGGAAGGGACTGGGGTAAGGGGTATGAAGAGATCACTAAGAGAGTGCCAGTGAGGTCAGGAAAGTGGCAATGGAATGGCAAAGCCAAGGTCCTCTCTTAGCATTTTTCATTCTGGACATTGTGCCCATGTTCCTTTCCTAAACCGCCCCCCCACCCCCCAACTCAAATACACACACACACACACACACACACGCTTGTTCCTGCAGCCTCTCCCAGGGAACAAGCATTTTGCCTATGAATCTCCTGGGTGGCTCTGAGCTGGGTAAGCCACAAGCTCCTCTTGTGTTCCGTCTCCTTATATAGGTATAAAAGTACGGAAGTGGAGAGAAGGTGCATCTATTGTTTGTGCCATTGATATCTTAGTTAACAGGAGCATTTATACATTTGCCTGACCTACAAAAACTCCTTCCCTCTGCACACAAGGAAACGAGTAAGACACAGCTCAGGACCAAGGAGCACTCTCTGGAAGTGCAGAAAGACAGCAGGACCTGTCTATCCGAGCAGCACATCACAATCTCTTTCTCTCTGCAGGTCTCAGGGTGTGCCCTCTGTAAGCACCACCCACAGCAGGGAAGAGGTGAGGGTGGCTGGCTGTAGAAGGCTGAACAACTTCTTAGTTTTGTTTCTTCTTAGTGACTCAAAATTAAAGGTTCGTTGAGGGGGAATATCACAACTATTGACTAAAATGAGATCTTAAAAGGATTTGTAGGTCCCATCTGTTAACCTGTTTCCTAACCTTCCCCTGTCCGTGAAACATCTGCTCAGTCACAGAGAGGAATCCGTTTACTGGTCCTTGCCTTTCTCCACATCTCGCTGCCAGGTCCACCTGCCCATCTCTCCAGGGAGGTGAATCCAGCTCTTGACCCACATTTCCTCTAGAAATGGCTTTTACCACCTTATCCCAGGATGATTTCCCCACCTATAATTTAGAGCAGGACTGATCTGGAACTTTTACTTGGCACTTAGCAAGCCGGGGACTGCCTTGTTCTAACCTTCTTGGATCATCTAACCTTTTATATGTAGATCCTGTCTTCCCAACTTGACTGTTAACTCCTTGAGGCTTGGAGGGCACAGCACCTAGTACAGTGCTGATTGTTTTACTAAAGGCCTTCGGCAATATTTAGAAGTAAGTGTTACTACAAGGACGATCTTTAGAGATTATCAAATCCAGTCATCTCACTTTACCGAACAAAACATAAATGTGAGATGATTTGCCCAAAGTCACAGTGTCTACCAAAACTTAGTCTTAAGCCTCACCCCCCCATCAATCCATGTGTCTATTCTAAACTTTTGAATGAATATATTCCTTTTCTATCCTTGCGCCCATTACAAAGAACAACTGATCTAGAATGCAGACATAAAGAAATGTACTATTCAGTCCGGTCAGAATCCCATATTTGTAAAATGTGACTAGTTGACCATCAGTTCCAAATAAATTTGGGAAAGGACAAGGTGCCATCATCCTGAACAACCAGGACACTGTAAGGAAACAAGCTGAGACGAGGGTCTCACCTCCACCAATCAGAAGCAGCCATCTTGGGTTGGCTGTGTCCTGTCACATAGTTATTCCATTTACAAGAAAAGGAATGACTTCCATCCAATACCATTTTCATCATTTTTGATCAAGGGTAAACATTTAAAGGTGCTTTAACACTCTTTGGTGGTATGCAGAGGTGTGGAGAAGTATGAGTAGGGAATTTTGTTTTGGTGTTTGAAATTACACACTGAAAGCTCAGTTAAATGATACAATTATCACCTAGGCCACCTATTATTTTCCTGCTAATAAATATATTTCATTAATTTCCATACTTCTCTTTACTCTTCATCTTGCCTTATTGCATTGATTTCTTTTCCATTTCTCTCTCAAATTTTCTCACATGGGTGCATCCCCTGATAACATGCTATATCTTACTACAAAAGAGACCTCAAGCAGGTCTCTATACACTATCTCCAATTTTTCTTCTCTTATTCTTTCTTAAAGTCAGTCCAGTTAGACATTCGTCCTCGTGATTTCACCAAAGTTGCTCTCATCAAGGTCACCAGTGATCCCCACTTTGCTGGCTCCCTTGATCAATTCTCAGCAATTCTCAGCTCTTATCACTCTTGGCCTATTAGAAGCATTTGACATAGATCATTCCCTATTCCTTGATACATTTTCTAGACCAGGTTTCTAGGATCCTATACTCTCTTTGTTTTCCACCCACTTCACAAGTCACTCCTTTGCTATCTCCTTTACTGGTTCCTCTTCTTCTTCCCAACCTCTTAATGCTGGAGTATCCCAAGATTCAGTCCTTGGTCCTCTGTCCTCTATCAACATTCACTCATGCAGTCACATAATTTGAAATACTTCCTATATGTCATGACTCCCAAATCTCTATATCCAGCCCACACCTCTCTTCTGAACTTTAGAATCATACATCCACAACTGCCTACTTCATATTTTCACTTGGAAATCCAACAGAAATAGAACTGTGCATCTTCTCTCTCAAACCTGAACTCCTGATTATTCCCCTCAGATGTCTCCACCTTAGCTAATCATTACTCCATCCCTCCAGTTGCTCGGGTCAAAAACTTTGGGAGTGTTTTTTGACCCCTCTCTTTCTCTCACAACCCACACCCTACGAGTCAGGAAATCCTGTCACCTCTACCTTCCAAGTATGTCCAGGATCTGACTACTTCTAGCCACCTCTATTCCTGTCACCCTGGTCCTGGTCACTGTCATCTCTCACTTGAATTATTGCCATAGCTCTTTATTGGTCTGTCTGATTTTTGCCCTTGCCCATCCACAGTCTACTCATAACTCAGAAGTCAGAGAGATACTTTTAAAACATAAATCTGGTCACATCACCCCTATGATAAACTCTACAAAGGCCCTCTATTTCTCTCAGAGTAAACACCAAAGTCCTTACCTTCCTGAATAACCCTTCACTTACACCCTTACCTCTCTGACCTCACTTCCTATGACTCTCCTCGTCCTTCACTTCACTATAGATACACAGACCTTCTTGCTGTCCCTGGAATACTCCAGCCACTCTACTGCCTCAGGTCCTTTGCACCAGCTGTCACCTCCACCTGGCAACATGCAAGCCCCCAAAATCTGCCTGGTTCACTCCCTTACTCCCCTCAAGTCTCTACCCAAATTGTCATTTTTTCAATGAGACTTACTCTAACCATCCTATTTAATACTACAACCTCTTTCCACCTCATACTCCTACCTTGCTCTATATCTCCTTTTATCTTAGCCCTTGTCACCTTATAACATATAATACACTTATTTATGTAATTTATTATTTCTGTCTGTACCAGCTGCAATAAAAGTTCCATGAGTTCTTTGTTTGTTACCATCTCAAGTCCCTAGAATGGTGTTTTCACATACATGTTGAATGAATGGATAAATGTGTTCAGAAACCCCCTCTATTCCAGAGCAATAGGGAACTGTCTACTGCACATGGCCCTAAATGAGAAAAGACAAATTCAAAAGGGACTTGACTATTAATCAAAGTATAAGTTCACATCTTAAGATCTCATTTTCCCTCTCCTTCTCCCACATAGGTTGCCTGTCACTCTCTTCATGTGAGAAACTGTACAGGAAAGGATTTCTACTTTCCTGAAAAGTGAAAAAATATATGGATTCCATTCACGTGCCACAGAGCTGGGAAGGAATGGAAGAGTGAGGCTATGAATTATCTACTCTCTCAAGTACAAATTCTCTTCCTTCAATCATTATTGAGCTTTAACTCCATGCCAAGAACTGGAACATGTTGGTGAATAAAGCAACAAAGGACCCTGATCTCCTGGAAATCAAATTCTAGTGTAATTGCATATCCTAACCCTCAGTCCTTACCAAGGTCTGTGCCCAGATGGTCAGTACTAGAACTTATTTCCCCTGTTGTGGATAGAAGAAAAACCCAGGTATTCCACATTACATTCATTCCTCAAAACCTTGCTGCTCAAAGTGTGCTGCCCCAACTAGCAGCATCAGCTCACCTGGGGGCTTGTTAGAAATGCAGAATCTCGGGCCCTATCCCAGGCCTATGAATCAGAAACTGCATTTTAATAAGATCCCAGGTAATTCTTAGGTGCAGAAATGTTTGAGATGCACTGCCTTGAAGCTCTCCACTGAATATAAGCCCATCGGTATCCCACAAATTGTGGGCAAGGGAAATTTGAGGAGTAGAAAGGTGAGAATTCAGTTCATTTTTCCTTTTGCTAACGAACAAGGACTATCATTTGATGCCATGGATGATAATAGGAATTATAGTAGGAGATTCCAGATTAATGTCCTTGATGATGTAAAAATTCACAGAACGCAGGCTGATCTGAAATAAATATATGATAATCATTTGCTAACACTTTGTGCAGTCATATACATTTAAGAGGCAGTATTTAAAAGTCTTAAGTAAATATGTTTAAGAGTATAGGCTCTGAGGTCAGTCTTCCTGATTTCTGAGCTGTCACTACATCATTAGTTGTGTTTCCTGGGCCAATTTGCTTGGCCTATCTTAAGTTTCAATCTCCTCTTCTGTAAAATAAGAATAATAATAGTACTTACCTCATAAGTTTATTATGAGGACTAAATGGGGTAATGTGTATAAAGAAATAAGCATATAACATACAGACAAACTCTTAGTTGTAAGATGAATAATTTCTAGAGATCTAACAGCATGTTAACCAAACTTAATAATGCATTGTATGCTTGGAATTTGCTAAGAGAATAGATCTAAAGTGTTCTCACCACAAAAAAAGGTTAAAATAATAATAATAAATTTTAAAAAGAAAGAGGTATAATGCCACGCAGATGTAAGCACTTTATTGTTATTATTTCAATCAACATTTGATTTATTCAATAAATATTTTAGCAATAGAATACTCTAATAGAGAATATCAGGATGGAGGATGAGGAGACTGGTTAGATAAGCTGATCTGGCCAGACCTCTCTGAGGAGAGGACATTTACATGGAAACCCAGAGAATGAGAAACAGCCAGTCGTGTGATGAGTGATAGAGTCAAGTCAGGGAAGAGAAGAGCAGGTCAAGATAGGCACAGATCAGGCAGGGCTTCATAGTCTGGAAGAGGGGGTAGATTTATTTATAATCAATGGAAAGCCACTGAATCCTTTTAGACAAGGGAATGAATTCAACATAAATATCTGTTGGGGCTCCACTGGGGGCAAGGGTCTAGAAAAGTCCCTGGGACACAGGAACATGAATCAAGCATGGTGTCAGCTTCCAAGGAATTGTCAGTCTAAGAGTCTGACTTGAGACTTAATGCCGAAGTGGAAAAGTTCTCCCCCCACCCTTCATGTTGCTCCCTGAGCACCTCTTTACTGAACACTTCCAGGCCCAGCTCACATGTCAGCTTCTTTGTGGAACTTGTGCTGACATCTGTCCCCTGAGCTCCTGGCTCCTTCATCTGACCTGTCAGAGAGCCTGGCACACACCTGTGGAATAGAGCCTCTACTGCATGCAACAGTAACTGGTTGTCTTCTTTTCTACACCTCTTTAAGGCTAAATCTACCCTTTCTATCCTTGTCCTCTTACCACCTATTATAATGCTGCCACATTAGCACAAGGTAGATACTCAGTAAATGTTACCTTGAATAAAAGAGCTAATGTTTGTTTACCATTTCTTTCCTTACCTCAAAAAAATGTATGTCAGATTCAGGTTCCGCATTTCAGTGACAAACTAGAGACCCCGAGACTGGGGGTTTTCTTGAGGAAAATTACCTTTTTTAGTGACAACCCCGTGCAACAGAAAAATCTCGATTTGAAATGCATTTTATTTACAAGTGGACATGTATTTTATTCACTTTATATAGTTTTTTAAATTTCAGCCCAGGACTATTACCATAGAAACCACAGAAGAATTTATCTACCACCAGTGTTTTGGTCTATTTTTCTTAGTTTTTCCTCCCCCAGGTCCTTTGTGGTGCTTCTCATCTTACAGAAGGGGAAACTGAAGCACAGGAAGAGCAGGCCACACAATGAGTCAGCGATCAAACAAGCTCTTCCTGTGAGCCGGTGCTCTGCAGGTATTTCTGAGGCAGCCACACTCAGCCCTGAAATCACTCTCTCCTTCCTGCATTCCTTTTTCTCTCTCTCTCTCTCTCACCTCTCTCTCTCTCTTTGTCTCTCTCTCATCTCCTCCCAGGTAGAGCTTCAACTCTTCCCTGTCCTGTCAGTCTGGTCCTGTGTCCTTGGCCAACTCCAGAAAACCCAGCCACCTCACCCAGACCCCTCACCTGGACAAAACCTCCTATGCTGGCCCCTCCCTTATTCTCCCTCAGAGCTGCTCACCTCCTCCCCATCACCATTCTCTCCCTGCCATCCCTACCCCTCAGTGATTCAATTAGTGGTCACAGACACTAATTGAATCGTCCAGCCCTGTCTCCCTTGCCCTTGAAGTACTACTCTTTGAAACAAATATAGAACCTCAATTGACAAAGAGCCCAAAGGGTCATTCAATCCCACCCATTAAGGTACCTTCCAAAGGAACAGCAGCTAATCTGAGCAACCAGTTTGTACTAATGGGAGGCTAAGGGAAGAGAAGAAAGGCCAACAGTGAGAGGAGCCAAAACGAAGTACAGTTTCAACATTCGGGGTAACAACTGCTGCATCTGCTGGGTCATGACTAACAGGCTACAAGTTCACCGGAAGAGTTAGCGCTCGTCCCCACCAAAGCTGCTCTTGGACCCAAGCAGATGGGAGAGAAGAAATTCCCTTATTGATGAATCTGTTACACAAACATAGATCCTTCCTGGGGAGGATACAGGTTTGGGCAGCCATAAGTGTATATAATTTGGGGTAGCATCTTTTAGGAAAAAGAACACAAAATTACAAATATAAAATTAGATCCAAAAGTGAGAATTTCTTTAGAATGAGAAAAAAAATCATAACAAACTGCACATTTTTCAAAACCTGATAAATATCACAAGTATCATACAATCCAAGGCTCCCCAGGGCCAGAGCAGTGAGGAGCCCTAAAGTTTGTTTCACCAGCGTATGCTAACTCCGACTTGAATCCTGGAGTGCTTTTTCAACTTCATTTCCTGCCTACATTTTTTGAAAGGTTGTCTGTCTCCCCCCCACCCCTGCCCCATTTCTTCACCAATGAATCACTCTCTAATCGCAGGTACTCAGTTCCAGTCCACACCACTGAAACTATCATCTCAAATGTCCCCAGTGGCTTCTGGTCACCGAATCACATAGCTTTTGCTCAGTCTTCGTGCTCCCGGTCTTGCTTTAGCCATAGACACTCACAACCACGCCTGCCTTCTCAGAATTCTATGCATCTTGGCATGCGAGAGGCTATGTTGTCACAATTTCCCTACCGCATGTGCTCATCTTTCTCTTTCATTGGTTTTACTTCCTCCTTCCATCTGCCAAACTGGGTATAACCCAAAGCTCAATCCTCAGCCCTTGCTCAGTCAGTCCACATGCTTCCCCATCACCTCTCGAAGCTTCGAACATAGAAGTAACTCTGGCCCTGACATGGCTCCTGTGCGTCAGTCCTGCCAATTGGACACCTCCACCTGAAAGTCCCCCTGAACCTCAAACCCAGTGTGCTCAAAGCCAAACTAATTATGTGCACTCCAGAACTGGCAGACCTCATTAGACACTGAAATTCACTGTTTCTAAAATTAAATGCATCATCTTCCCCCATAACGAGCTGTCTATCAGAACTTCCCCCTTTCTGTTTGTTAGAGGTCTGACCTAAGTGGATGAGTGTCAAGTCATAATCTCAGCAGAGGAAATGACACTCTCTTTCTTCTACTTATCTTTTCTGCATAAAGTAATTTGTTCCAGTTTGTTCCTCATGAGAACAGGAAGTTGCTCTGAAGGGATGGCTGGGAAAAAAGCATCTGCAACCCCCTTCATGAGGTTTGGTTTAAATGCAATTCTGCGTCTGCTTCCATCTAGACATAGAGCAGAGGCTCCAGGCCCCAAGAGAACGAAAGCGTTTGTGGTCAGTGATGCCACTGTGATTCTGGCAGTTGACAGGAACTGTGGCACCTAAAAGGAAGGTAAACATTGTATTACTAGCAAAAGAAACAAAATTAACAACAGCAACAAAAATCTTTGTACTTGTGGAGTTGGGACACAAGAGCAAAAACAGCTGTTAACTCTCTTCTTAGTACCTCAAGGAATCAGAAAATGTCATTATAAAAAGGAGCTGAATGGTGGATTTGGGGGAAGGGTTCAATGAGAAGAGAGAAGAAGAAAAGGAGAGGAGAGGGAGTGGGGAGGAGCGAGAGGAGGAAAAGAGAGAACACTATCGTAAAACAGGAACCTCTAATCTTTGCAGAATAAAACTGACTTTTCAGTGCCCTAAAGGAAAAACATAAAATTTTCTCAAGTGAATGTTGAGGAAAGATGGATAAAAATTGACTAATCAAGGGGCCGCCCAGTGACGCAGCGGTTTAGTTCACGCTTGGCAGCCCGGAGTTCGCGAGTTTGGATCCCGGGCGCCCGCCGACACACTGCCTGTCAGCCAAGCTGTGGCGGCGTCCCATATAAAGTGGAGGAAGATGGGCACGGATGTTAGCCCAGGGCCAGTCTTCCTCAGCAAAAAGGGGAGGATTGGCAACAGATGTTAGCTCAGGGCTGGTCTTCCCCACAAAAAAAAAAAATTGACTAATCAATCTCCAAGATTGACATACAGAATGGTTTCTGATGGAAATTGACCTCGAAATCTGGAGAGATGTTTCTCTGTGGAGGCAGAACCCAGCCAAGCTAAGAAGCTGGAGTATAAAATCAAGGGAAGGAAGATCCATCTACCTCCAAAATCAAAATGTCAAAATCCACCCTGGGAGAGAAAGTGTCTTATTCAGGAAGAAAAATACAGATTGGTGTTTTATCTTATCTAGGTAATCCAGAGTCCATGTGCATATTGCTGCCCTAAGTGATTGGGTAGCATATACAGAGAATTCTTATAGTAATATATGTCCTCGTTTATGTTTTAAAGTAGGTAATACCATCACAGAACAAAGAAATGCCTTCAATACTCAGAACTGAGCATGTCCAAATGACAATATTCCCTAAGGGTCTGTCTTTAGTCCTTCTCTTATTCCATTCATTTCCATTTGTGATCCTCACCTCATTTTGAGACCTGCACCTGCAAATCTCTACTAAGTATTTTCATGTGTGTGTCCCTCGGGGGTTTTTTTTTTTTTTTCATTCTATTGCCACGTAACAAACTACCACACATTCAACGGTAAAGAACATTAGTTCTCTATGCTCATGAATCTGTAGGTTGACTGCAGTTCAGCTGATCTAGACTGGGCGTGGCTAGGCAGCTCTGCTCCAAGTTGTGGGTTAGGCTCAGCTCTGCTGCACATGTGTTTGCTCTGGGACCCAGACTGAAGGGACTTCTATTTTCACGGTAGGTATTCGAAGTGCCTTCCCTGAGCAGAAACACACGTCTCTCATGGCTCAGGCTTCAAAAGGGCACACTATCACCTTCATCCACATTCTACCTCTCAAAGCAAGTCATGCAGCCAAGCACAATATCAAAGGCTCAGCGAAGTACCGTTTTCTCGTAGAGGCAGAGAAAGAGGAATATATGCTGAACGATAATTTAATCCGCCTCATTGTTCTCTTTCATTTAATGACTGGCACCATCGTCCGCCCAGTTGGAAAACCGGGAGTCATTGAACTTCTGCCTATCCTCAGTATCTATTTATTACCAAATCTTCTTGATTCTCATTCCTAAATTTCTCAATTATCTGTACTTAATTTAGGCCTGCAGAGAAAGCTATAATGATTTCCTGACTCTTTCTACTGTCCCATTCCATAGCTGGTTGTTCTATTATCCTAAAATGAAAATGTTAGAGTAATCAAGTAAACCTTTGTTGTTAGTGTCACTGAGTTGATTCCAACTCCTAGAGACCCTGTGGACAGCAGAGGGGAGCCCTGCTGGGTCTTTCTGCGCCATCCTCTCACCTTCCGGTGCTGTATCAGACAATGCTCCGCTGCTGTTCAGAGGGTTTTCATGGCCAATTTTTTCAGAAGTGGGTGGCCAGGTCCTTCTTCCTAGTCTGTCTTAGTCTGGAAGCTCCGCTGAAACCTGTTCACCGTAAGTGACCCTGCTGGTATTTGAAATACCATGGCATAATTTTCAGCATCACAGCAACACACAGCCACCACTGTATAACAACCGACAGACAGGTGGTGTGGTTCCTTGACCCAGAAACAAACCTGGGTCATGATGGTGAGAGTGCCAAATCTTAACCACTAGACCACCAGGGCTGGCTAGTCAAGTAAACCTAGATGATAATAAAAAGCTCTTTTTCAGAGAATTCCAGCTATTAAATGTGGAAGAAATGGTAGAATGTGTAAACCCTAACAAAATAGTTGATTCAAGCAAAGACCATCAGTGGTTGAAACCATTAGACCAGAGTTCCGAGCCTCAGCACTAACATTTCTCATCATCCGACTTCTTGCTGTCTTTCTTCAATACACTGACAGCACTCAGCCATCTAAGTTCATTGGCCTTAAGATGTCACATCCCTTGAACTCCTCAAATGCTTGAGATACTGCACCTGCCAGCACATTTTCTTCACCTGTATCCCGTCCTAGCTCCCCACCAGCAAAAGTTTTAACAACTGCACTACTACCACATGCCAGGGTCTATCAGAACTCCTCTACCACTAGTCATGGTATCCTTGTTGCCGGCTGGCTGGTGGGCTATCCAACTCTAAAATCCTATTTTATAGTCTGGTTCCTCAGACCGACTTTCTTAGGTTGGTTCTCTGGGAAATAGTCACCACGAGATAGATTTGTGGAAGATCTATTTATTGGAGTTAGTTCTCTGGAACAACACCCTTGTGGCAGTGAAAGAAGCAGGACTAGACAGAGGGAGAAGGTGAACTGCAACAAGTTGCAATAAAGGCCACTGCTTATCTCGTGGGGAGCTCTGGAGGTAAGATGGCCCTTCAAAGTTGTTTTAAATTGTGGCAAAGACACATTGTACCATCATATCAACCAGTCAGTGGATGCAGGGAGGGTGTGAAACCTTGCACAAGGCAGCTTCCTTCAGCTGAGGGCAATTTCCTTTAGCTGTGAACCCTCAGTGGCCAACATTCTCAGGCGCTTGGGAGTGAGTGCCTCTGTCCTGAAGGGAGATGTGGGCAGTGCGCCACATTATCAACCACACCTGAAAGGGTGCTCTAAGGTTTGAATAGAGTCAGGTTCAACCTTTTTTTTGGTTTTTTATTTTTTGGTGGGGGGAGAATGTGGAGGGCATTTACATCAGGACAGCTGAGGCATACAATATCTGTTTGCCCCACCCTAACAACCTTTTATCTAATGCAGTGGATCTCTACAGGGTCAATTTTACCCCCACCAGGGTACATTTGGCAATGTCTGGAGACACTTCTGGTTGCCGTGATGGGGGGAGGGGTTTGGAGTGCTACTGGCATCTGGGATGTAGAGGCTAGCGATGCTGCTGACCATCCAACAGTGCACAAGATGGCACCACCCCCAACAAAGGTTTGTCATGCCCAAAATCTTAATAGTGCTGGAGGGTGAGAAAGGCAGAGGGCCTCCTTGGCAGCATCAAAGAGACTCTAACCCGTGAAGCTAGAGGACAGAAATCTGAGAATAAGGTCCAGGTCTTAATTAGTAGGCTCCAGAGATATTTTAAATCTCAACTCTGGCAAGTCCCCTATGCCAGAGTAAGGACCCTGGTTGGAAAAGAATGGAACCCTGAGACTGGAAAATGGAACATTTGGGTCAATGCATTCAAAAACCTTGAAACACCAGATTCCCTTGATGTTTCTGGGCCTACCCATCCCTATTAAATGTTAACATTCCCCTTGCTTGAAGATGACACAGAGGCCTCTGCCTTGCAAGAAAATACTTTCAAAGATCAAAATTTACTTCCACCTCCCCTCCTAGCTGCCAGATCAATAACTAGGTTCATTCACAATATAACATATCATACGGGGGAGACCAAACTTCACCACCATCACCCTTCAGCCAAGAAAGTAAATCAAAAACAATCTTGCCTGCTAGAGGGAATGGCAGGGTGGTAGTCCTCATCATATTTCCATTGAATTCACCAGTCTGACCCTAAAGAACCCATGTGGATCCTGGAGGATAACGGTGAGAATCTCCTGCAAACTGCAAGCTGCAAACTCCATCGATACTACCTCTAAGCGCAACTGTGGTGACAGATGTAGTATCTTTGTTAGAGCAAATTAACACTGTCTTGGCTACGAAGTATGTGCCACTGATATCTAGTCAATGAGTTCTTTTCTGTCTTATTAAGACAATAGATCAGAAACAGTTCAAATCCCATGGAAGGGACAATAGTCTACATTTATGATCTTGCCCTAAGGCTATATTAACTCTCTCCCTCTGTCATAGTATAATCTGAAGGAACTTGGACTGTCTGAGAATCCACAGAACATCACATTAGTCTATTAGGCACCATGTTAATCAGCCAAGATGAGCACAAAATGACAAGTATTTGTCATTGGAATGACACATGCACTCCAGAGGGTAGGAGATGTATCCATGAAGATTCAGAGGCCTGTCTCATCGGTAAAGACTGTAGGGGTGTAGAGGTGTGGGGGAAAATTTAAACCACTCCTTTACCAGGATCTTCACCTCCCTTTGCCCTTTTATCCTTCCACCACAATTCATGAAGACTTCCAATCACCCCTCCTCTTTATTTCATGAATGACACTGAAAACTACATATCCAAAACTGAACTCATGAACTTCCCCAGAGACCCTGCTCTTCTCCTGTTTTGTATCTCTTGGTGAATGTCTCTACCACCCACCCAACTGCCCTAGCCTGAAATCTGGGCATAAGCCTCGGTGTATCTCTCCCTTTACCCTCACATCCAATTAATCACCAAGCCCTAAACATCTCTCATGTCATCTTATTCTCCACTGCTGCTACTTTAATTCAGGCCTTCAGTATCCTTTCCTGGTCTGACATTGGAGACAAATATCAGCGAGGAAAGAATACCAATTTTGGAAACCTGTTGGTCTATTGACTTAGTTTTAATTTCCATTTTATCCGCTCTCTACCTATATGAATTTGCAGAAGTAAATTAAACTCTCGAAGCCTCAGTTTCATCATCTGTAAAATGAGATCATAAATATCCACCTCAAATGGTTGGTGTGAGGATAAAATAAAACAAAATTGTAAAGTGCCTGACATAGAGATAAAAGTTCATAAATAACAGCAATTGGCAATATTGGTAGTAGTAGTAACAGTACAAAAGTCTTCCTTACTGATCTCACTGCCTTTAATTTCACATCTCTGGTTTGTCTTGCTAAAATGATTATTTCAACAGGTAGATCTGGCTACAGTGCTGTGTTGCTCCCTTGCTGAAAATTTTTCACTGATTCCTGTGGGCTATCTGATAAAATAAAATTGCTTTGCATGATTAATAAGTTCCTTTGTGACCTGCCCTGTCTTATCTTTATACTCTCCCTACCCTGAGGCATCACTATGACATTTTTTACTCAGACAATAATAGCTCATTTGTACATCCCTGAACAACCAATGCTCTTTCACGCCTCAGTTCCTTTGCACAAACTAGTCCTTCCATCTAAACGTACACCTGTCTAGCACCTACTCATCTCTTATGTCTTAGCCAAAAGCTCTTTCCTCTGAGAAACCGTCACCATTCCTGGCTCCACTGTGATTGTAAGCATAGTTACCCTCTGCTCTCTGATCCCTCAAATTCATATAGGATTCTTATCATATGTTCCTCCCATCTCCAGACCGGGCCTCAAGGAGGGCATGGAAAAGGTTCCTTCTCAGGAACACATATCAGCGTTTAGTGTTCCAGTGCATATCGCTGCTTTCCATCTGGGGTGCATCACTTCCTCAGAGGCAGAAGAGTTATCTAGTCTGGTGTAAGAAAAACTATCTCTGACTCATCTTCCACCCTCCCAAATCTATCGTATTTGTCTTTAATTTGATGACCTGAGCCTTTTGGGACTTAGGCTATTGAAACTCCAGAGCATGGATTCTTATACTTCAAAATAAGATTTTGAAACTCAACAGCCAAGAATCTGATTCTTTTCTTCATTAATTCAACAATTATTCATTAAGTACTACTATGGACCAACTGTTGCAGGTTCTGGGGACACCTAGAGATAAGTTCTTTCCTTAAAGCACCCAGAGTCTGATGGGATCTTATTTTCCTGAGTGTTTCCATAATAGCCCTTTCCTAAGGCAGTACACATAGACAATCCTAGCTGATTGTGCTATGGCAGGATGCTTCCTGGGTTGATAGAAAGGGGGAAGGTAGCACATCAGTTAATTTTTAACTAAATGCTATCTCACTGCAGCATGCAAAACCCTTCATGAGATGCCCCACTCCTAGAGCATCTCCTGACGTGTCTCACAAATAATCTATGTTCCAGCCACAAACAGTGCTGACAAAAGCCAGAACGGATCATGCTGTGGTACCCTTCACACTACTCTTTCTTCCCCGAGAACTTTTTAAGTTGCTTCAATTCAACCCCCCATCAAGCCTCCCCTGGCCACTAAGACTGAGTCAGGGGCCTCTCCTGGTGCTGCCAGAGCATTCTGGGCTTACTCCTTCCACAGCCTGTGTCCCATAGAATTTGCTGTGTGCCAGATATGACCACCTTGTCAGTAACCTGTGAGCTCCCTGAGAATAAGGACAGTTTCTTTTAACTCTGTATCGCCATACCTAGCCCAGAATCTAGCACACAGTCGATGCTAAAAGAATATTCATCGAATCATATGCAACTTTTAAAATGAATAGATTTTCCATATTAAAAATTGTTTAGTGTAGGTGGAAATTAGAAAGAAAATCACTGGTATGGTTTTAGGAAATGGTCAAATAGAAGTAAAGAAAGGAAGGTGTCTGTTAAAGAAAGTAAAATGATGAGACTCCTTCACTAGTCCAGAGATGGACTCCTTCACTACGCCTTAGGAACCACCTACAAGAACATTAAAGGGGAAGGCAAGTAAACCATAATGACTTCAGTCCCTCTGCCCCCCAATCTCTCAGCAGCGCCCTGGGAGCCCGGGAAGCACAGCCTGTGGGGGGCAAGGCTGAGCAGGGGAAATGTTCAGACTCAATGTGAGGGAAAGAGGGTAAGAAATGAATGTCATTAACCAACTTCCCAATTGTCAGCCAACACCTTAGTTAACAGCTTATATTTTATTATATATTTGTGGATAACAACCCGAGAGCAAGACCCTTGAGAAAGCAATATTGGATGGTTTGGGGTAAAGGAGATGGAAGCCATCAGAGTGAGAGAAAAACATCCAATTGTTTTGAGTCTAGCACACTTAGAACTAAGAGGTTCAATAAAGTGGACAAACATAAAACTATAAAATATATAGAAAAAAAAGCTAAGAAATGCACAAAACCTATATGAAGAAAACTGTGGCAATCATATTACAATGTATAGAAGTATCAGATTAACATATCGTACACCCTAAATTTACACAATGTTATATGTCAAATATATTCAATAAAAAAAAAGAAAACTGGGGCCGGCCCAGTGGCGCAGCAGTTTAGTCCGCGCTCGGCAGTCCGGGGTTCGCGGGTTCGGATCCCGGGCGCCCGCCGTCGCACTGCCTGTCAGCCATGCCGTGGCAGCGTCCCATATAAAGTAGAGGAAGATGGGCACAGTGTTAGCCCAGGGCCAGTCTTCCTCAGCAAAAAGAGGAGGATTGGCAACGGATGTTAGCTCAGGGCTGGTCTTCCTCACAAAAAAATAAAACTAACTTTTCTGAAGGAATATGAGATAATCTGAATAAATGCTGAGGCCAAACCATATTTTCCTAGAAGGGTAGACTTCAAAGTGTAAAGTAGTCAAATTCCCCCCAAATTAAATGGTAATAAATTTTATGTAATTCCAATCAAAAGTCCAATAGGATTTGGCAGGGAAATAGGTGGGGGGAGAGGCACTGGATGAATTGACTATAAAATCTATATGAAGAGTAAATATACAAAATACACAAAAAATGACACTTTGAAGAAAAAAGTCATAAAGACACAGTCATTAAAATAGAATCACTAGTCCAGTAATAGACAAAGAGATCAAAGGAACAGAAGAGAGTTCAGACCCAAACCCAAGCATCAGGGGAAGCTTAGTCTAAGAGAGCGCGGTCCTTCCAAATGAAGGGGAAATTAAAAGATGGCATTGCTTATGTTGTCGATTATCTATTTTGAAAGAGCTAAGTTTACTACCTACCTCACACTACATAAAAGTAGATTTTTTAACACATTATGGAGCTGAAGCACAATGAAAATTTTATATTAGAAGAAAATAGAGAAGTATACTTATAGGGTTAGGGATGTCTAAGTGTGACAAGAAGTATAAAGGAAACAATAGACTTGTTTTAAAAAAATTAAAATTTCTACATGGAAAAAGTTAACAGACAGATGATGCAATGGGAAGAAACATTTGCAATATATGTAATAAACAAAGAGTTACATTCATACCCTATAAAGAACTGCTATAAACCAGTAATAAAAAGACAACAGCTTAATTTTTAAGAGTAAATTATATTACGTAATTCACTGAAGAAGAAATATAAATGGATACAAATGAAACTAAAAATAAGAGTTTCAACTTCAAAAATATTTTTTAAATGCAAACTATAATGAGAGATCAGTTTTTGCCTGCCTGTGTTGTAAAAATTTTTACAAATGATAATATAAATGGTGCTTACAGAATAGAGAAAAGGCACTCTCATATGGTGTGGGTGGGAGGGTAAATTGGTACAACTTTTTAGCGAGCAAGTTGACAATACCCATCGAAAGTTATAACATAACTTATGGCTAGCCCTTCTAGTTCTACTTTTTTGTCCTGAAGAAATACTAGCAGAAATGCACAGACATGTATATAAACATGTATAAAATAAAAAGCATTTTTTTGAAATGGCAAAATTTTGGGAACAAACTAAATATCCTTTAGTAGAGAAATGACTGAAGATGTAGTGGTGGGAGATGCACACAGCCATTAAGAAGAAAGTAGGTCTGTACGCATGAAGAGGAGACGTCCATATTGTTCTGTTCCATCATTCATTCAACACGTTTTATTGAGCACCAGAATAAAAGTAGACATGGCTATAATTTTAAAAGTACACAAAGAGAAAAAAAAAGCCTAGGAAATAATTACAACAGGTGCTATAAAGGAAACAGAATAGAAAATAGTAGG
Source organism: Tapirus indicus (assembly GCA_031878705.1). Lineage (NCBI taxonomy): Eukaryota > Metazoa > Chordata > Mammalia > Perissodactyla > Tapiridae > Tapirus > Tapirus indicus. The sequence continues at coordinate 86,276,038 of CM062922.1, forward strand.
CGTAATTCTTGATTCATCTCTTTCCCATGCACCCAACACCCAATCAGCGGACGTGAAAATTCTACTACCAAAACATAGATCAAAGTTTTCCACTTCCCTCCAATTCCCCTTCTACTATGCTTTTCAGTGGCTTCCCTTAGTACTAACAATAAAATCTGAACCCCTCATCCCAGATTAGAAAGCCGTCTCTGATCTGGTTCTCCACCTACCTCTCCAGCATCATCTCTTGCCATCCCCCTACGCCCGCCATCAGGTCCTTCATTCTATTCCTGCTACATGCCAAGCTCATTCCTGGTTTAGAGCCATGGCTCTTACCTGGTGGTTTTCAACAAGGAGGAAGGAAGGAGCCAGCCCTAGAGGGAAGTTTGGAAATGTATGGGGAACATTTTGGTTGTGTGAAAGGATTTCAATCTAAAATGGAATCAGAGGCTATGAAACGTTGAATCTCATGCATGCGCCCTCAGAAGAATGGAACTTTAGAACTGACAGACTGACTCCCCATAAATGCCTGATTTACAGAAGACCGCCCATCCTCAAGCCAATGAACTTACAGCCTGGACTCTGGCTGCACTTCCCCCACTTTGCACTCCCTGCCTGTCAATACACCCGGCCCCAAACCCTCAACCAATGCACCTGTAGCTTGCTACAGCCTGCATTTCCCGAATAGCAATTCCTCTGCTATTCCTGAAGAAATTTCTGGTAACTCGAGCTTGCCTCAGTTTTCCTCTTTATTTAGATTGACAGTTGTCACAGTGACTAAGGGACCTACTGGCAATTAAGCACTTAAGAATGCTGAGCATATTGCCATGGGCACTATGGTCTCACACAATAATACGTTGTTTTATCCAAAATACCATAAGCAGGCCCCATAAAAAGCGATTGCCTGTGCCTGGCATGCTCTTTAGCCTAATCTTTGCATCCCTGCTCTTGTTATTTTAAATGGCCCCTCCTCAAAGAGGCCTTCCCTCTAATGTAGTTATCTAGTCTCCCTTTATCTTATCACCCTATTTTAATTCTCTACATAGTGTTTATCATCATCTGATAATTTATGTATGTATTTATTTGCCTGTTTGTTTATTTTCTCCATCACCCCTCCGTCCACCCCCAACTAGGATGTAAGTTGAAAAGGAGCAAGGAACTCATTGGTCTTGTTCACCATTCTACTCCCAAAACAATGCTTGGCACCGAGTAGGTGCTTAAAAAGTGTTTGTTGAATGAATGAAGAATATTGACCATATAATGGGCAATATGAGCCCATTTTAGGGAAGATTCCTTGGATCAGAATATGCTGGTCTTGAATCCTAGCTCTGCTACCCTCTGACCTTGGGAAAGTTACATAACCTCTCTGAACCTAAATCAGTTATTTTCACTTGCAAAATGGAGTTAGTGATACTTGACTTATGGAGTTGTTGTGAGGTTTAGTAAACATAAATGTAGGGTGCTTTGCATAATCTTTACAAAAACAGAGTCAATAAATTACAGTGATTACTGCTATTTATCTACTTCATGACTTGGCTTAGAGCAAGAATAAGCCCTGTGATAAGTGTCGTGTTATTTTTAAATAAAAATTTGATATTCTTACCCATCTTGTGAACCACAAGATATGTCAATGTGGGCTTGGCTGTGGGTCAGAAAAAACATGTCTCATATTCACCTTCCTTTCAAAAGTGGATCCAACTAACTGGCCACCTCCCCACACTGATTGCTCTCCCACTCCCTTTCCAGAATAGAGCAGTCTTTTCACACTGTTCTGGAAAGTTAGGAAGAACCAATTAGTGGTTCTAGTCAATACCATCGGGGAACCCAAGAACAGAGTGCTAAAGGGGGTAAGAACCTTCTCAGTCCCCTGCATAGCATTCTTCTCTTTGCCACCCTCCCAGACCCCTGCAGAAGCCTCTAGAATTTCTTAGAAGCCAACACAACCCACCCAAATGATGCAAAAAGGATGCTGAGGTTGAGATGTCTTCCCTTGTAGCTCACACTTCAGAGTTCTGTTTAACACCTTTGGGTCTCTTTCTCACCATTTGAGTCAAGGCTGTTCTCTCTTCCAATGAAGGCATGGGGTGAGGAGAATAAAACACATTTCATGTTATCAGAGTCCCCAGTTTCTTCAATCTACAGTCTTCAATCTCTGTTACAAAGGCCTAGAATCTTAGTTCACTTATTTAACTTCAGAGACCTTTGTAGCTTCCTGAATCTTCCACCTACCTTCTCTTCCAATCAGGAACAACTTCTAGAACCTTCCCTTCCAGAAAATGTGTACCAAGTTCCCTTCCACAGACTGGAAGTGGTGCGTGGTATTAGGGTGGAGTGTGTGAGAAAACTGAGACCAAAACCAAGTGAAACTGAAAGATCCTTGCCCAGAGAAACATTTGAGCCTCCAACAGATGTCTATCCAACTCTCCAGTCTCCTTCACAAAGGTTCTTGTTTTGCTTATGGTGTCTTACAGTGTGGACACATTCAGAGTTCGATAACATCAAGGGTATCTCTTACTAATTCATACTGTCTTTGAAGTGGTTCACCCACAGAAAGCCAGGGCTATGACAGAAGAACCATGAAGTTCTATCCCTTCTGTGATGAACTGGAGAAGGGGGATTCCCTCAGCAGCTCACATCTCCTGAAACAACCCTGCGTTAAGCAGAGGGTTTCAGCTATATGTAAGGATAACAAGGAGCTTAGAGTGTTGTATCTCACCAGTCAAATGTTTAACCATCACCCTATTTAATTATATTTCAGGATAAAAAAAATAGGCATTAAAATGGCATCACACTGTGAACATAATGAGCACAGAATATATTCAATGTATTCAACTCACATTTACAGAGAATCTGACACATGCCAACTGCTTTTATGTGTATTACTTCATACATTTTTAAAAAACAAGAGCAAGAGACATGTGAGAATATGTTTTAAAAGGTATGAAAATGTAAGATATTATTCTTTTATTTTTGTACTTTAGAAGGAGATTTATCTATCTCTTGTTCCTAATTCGTGTTTTTATGTTTGATGGGATTCATTCATAATATGGTAGGATTATCATGTCAATTTTGTAGCAACTAAAGAGCAAGTAAGAATTTTATTAAGAGTGACTTTATCAGGACAGTTGCTGAGAAACCTAACAATTCCACTGACCTACCTTCAGGAGTTATTTTCCAAATCACAAAGCAGTTTAATTCCATTTAGTGTTAACAACATTCCTACCAAATTGTAAGAATAGGAATCGGCATCCTCATTTTACAGAGGAGACAACTGAATCTCAAGATAGTCATGTCACTTACTAAGGCCACACACATAGCTGGTTGAGCAGCAGAGGCTGGTCTCAAATCCAGGCCTTCTGACCCTAAGCTCAATGTCTTTCCTTCTCACCTTACACCCAGGAGGCTGTTGGTGGCAGAGGGGCAACAGAGGCAATTCAGATAGAACAAAGTGCAGAGAAGAAACAAAATAAGAATCTAAGAGCAGGTCTCAATGCTGAAACTCTATGACCTCTATCTACAGGACTATATCAAATATATGTATATATAATATGATGCAGAGTAGGGGTATTAGGCAAAGTGAGACTTACATTCGAATGCAAAGATATGAGGAATCACTGAAAATTAATGGGATTTGACTCATGTTGAGTGCCATTATATAAGATATATTTCAGAGAAGTCTCTTTGCATGTGGAGAGAACATAAGATATAGGGTTAGACAACCAGGGTTAAGTCCCAGCTTCACCATTTATTAGCCATGTCACCTTGAACAAGGCTCACAACTGTTGAGCGTTTCAGCTGGTTTGTGTATAAAATGAGGAAGACAACCAACCTCACAGGGTTGTAGTGAAAATTAAACAAGATAAGATTTACAAGAGAACTTGGTAAGATATGAAATCCTACAGGAATATATGAAATCCTACAGGAATATTAAGCAACAAAGAGCTATTCAGGGAGCCCTCTCTCCAGAAAGTTTTCAAACAGAGGATGTGTTGAAAATGTGTTCTACCTGTTGAAAGTGTGGCAAAGAGGACTTCTGCCTTAGAAGGGAGGTTGCCTTATATTATTTCTAAGATTACTTATAAACCCAAGATCTGCAATAAGTAATTTTTGGTAGCAGGGGCAGTTTCAGGTTTACATAACTGAAATTTAGTACACACTGTTTTCCTTCCTTCTTAAGGCTGTTATAGAGAAGTTATGTCCATGAGAAGAATTCAAGCAGAACCCAAAAGCTAGCTGGCCTCTGTGCCTTTGGTCATCCTGATTGGTACTAACCCAAGGATGTCCAGCAGGAAATGGAGTTCGCTGCCTCCATCACTGACTGTGCCTCCTACATGACAGCAGCAAAACCCTATTACAATAAATGGCAACACCATCCACCCAATTGTTCAGATCTAATATCAGAGATTTATCATTGTTCTCATGTTCCACATCCAAACCATCACAAATCTGGTTAATTCTAACATCAAAATGACTTTTAGTCCTTCCATTATGAATACCCTTGTTCAAGCCACGGCCTCATCTGGAGTGCTGAAGTAGCCTTCATATTGATCTCCCAACTCAGAGTCTGTTCTCCGTAAACAACTAGAGTGTACCTTTTAAATTGTGAATGAGGTCATGCCACTCTCTGCTCTTAGCTCTCTAATGACTTACTATGACACTTAGAGTAAAATCTACACTTTTTTCCAAAGCTTTGAAGGTCCTACGTCATCTGGCCTTGGCTACCTCTCCAACTTCTTTTCCTACCGGTTTCCCCCTAGCTCCACTCCAACCATATACCAAACATACCAAACACTTTTTGGACTTATGACTTTGCGCTTGTAATTTCTCTTCTTGATGTGCTCTAAGTGGTGTTCCTTGCCCGCTTATCGATCACCATCTCCTCCATCACTCTCTACCACCTTACCTTGCTTAAATTTTCTTCATTAGCACTTACTACCATATGACCTATTAGATATTTATTTGCTTCTTTTTTATTGCCTATTTACCATCTCACCATTAAAACATAACTTCATAAGGGAGTTTGTTTTTCATTGTATCCAGAGTACCTGGGGCCGTTTCTGGTCCATGGTACACACTAAATAAACACTTGTTGAATGAATGAGCTTATGCTTCCTTTCAAATACTAGGATTTGGGGTGACATATTTAAGGAGATAATTGTGCCAAATTTGGGGGATAATGGTGATGTCTAATACTCAAGTTTAGGTGTAATTTATACAGGGTGTATCATAAGGTGACTCTCTCCATTAACCCCAAACCCTCAGTAAATTTGTCTACACCCAGAAACTTGTGGTAATGGTGCCTTGAGGGAAATACAGATATTTGACAATGGGAGTGACAGGGCCCTGAGAGAACATCCACTGCCAGAATCCAGGTGAGAGCCAGGAAGCCTACCATAATGTGAACAGCCCAAAGAATGAGGGTCTTCCCTGAAATTCCCAGAAATCTTGAAGACTGGACTCTCCACAGAATGTGAGATTGAGATTCATGTCATTCTATTGAGAAGTAGAAGAAAGGGTTACCCCATAGAGCTGAAGGAGCATCCAAGTAGGAGAGGAGGGACATCTACATTGTGTATTTCTCTGAAGACTTACCAGCTAGAACAATGGAGAAATGTCTCCCAGTAAAGGGGAAACTTTGGCAAAAGTGAGAAAGTTATCACTGAGGTGATGCTTTCCTACCTTCTGGGTGAACAGCAAAGAGCAGAATATCCACTTAACTGTCCATATTTCTGAGGCTGGTTGGTTTTTAGGTGAATCCCGAAGGTCCCAGGCTACCCTCAATAGTTATATTATTTCTGAACAAGTTTCGCTTCTGAGTCTGAAGACCCTAGGGAATGGGGTTCTGATTCTGCTTTCCTAGGATCACCTAATTCTATCTCTGGATGATCCAAAGCCCTGGGAAGGAAAAAAAAAAAAAACATAGAGGGTAAAATTTTCTCTCTACTAACATCAGAACTTAACAAATCTCTTTTGAAAAAAATGTAATTTAACATGTGGCCAGAGCACTTTCTTAGATAAGGAGCAAGGAATATCTATGTCTTAACCCCCTTAAGGAAATCTTATGGTCCGGCTTTGAGGAGCCAGGCTTCTCTCTCCAGTTCCCCTCTTCCAAAGAGCTGGTGTTTGAAAATAGTCTCTGTCACAATGATGGTCCCCAGTAGAGCTTTCTTCCTGTTAAACTGTGGTAAGTCAAAAACTACTTCAGAGAATACAGAGTCACCACTCTGGGGGGCAAAAAAAAAAAAAAAAAAAAGCTATGGTTTTGTGTGTTTTTAGTTGTTTGAACAAAACGAAAACCTCAAACTACTGAACCAGAAATAACCTTCTTTTTTTTTAAGTGTTCTACTTTGGGTTTACCATCTCATAAAGGAACAATGGCAGATCCTATTTTTGAAGAACACATTCAAAAGTTTTGAATTTTGGGCATTCCTTGTGTTCCTACTGAAGTAAATAAAAATAACTCAAGGTTCCTAAAGAAACTGTTAATATCTCTTCCCTGAAACCAACACTTAAAACATAGTAAGCTATGACCCTATCTTCAGAAAATCCCAAAGACATCCTAGTAGAGTTCAGACTTAGATGGATGAAATTGCCAGTAGTACCACTAGCTAATGGCATCAGGTCATCTCAGGATGCCCCAGCGCCATTCCCACTTCCTCTTTGCTCTAGTACCATTATCTGGAAGGGTCATTTGACCCAAAAAAATGGTCCAGCAAACTTTCCATGACCATTAGAACTCATGTTCTTGATGGTTGGAGCCAAAAGAGGAGGAAAAAGATGAGGAGGGTTTCATCATAAGGGCTGTGAATACAGACCAGCAGCCAAAAGAAGGGTTTCTGATTTTCTCTCTGATTTTCTCCATGAGGTACCTGGTCTGGAAGTTGATCATATAAAGCAAATGAATCAACAAAGGAACTTTAGGGAGATCAGGTGGCACACTCCAACCTGGACCATTGGTTTTGTTCATTGATTTATTAACAAATATTTACTGAGTATCTTCTAAATAACAATTTCAGCTCTAGTTTCCTGGCAGTTTCCCTCAGCAGTCTCCTGAATAACTCTTAGTAATGCCAGGGACCAAATAGGTCTTTCTTGTTTTCCAATGCTATGAATTAGGTTGCATTATTTTTTTACATCTGTAGCCTCAAACTCCCATTGGATAATCTACTCAAAGATGAATAAACACTCATGTATTTCATGAGGCAACACTAGTATAGATTCAGTACTCTGGAAAACATACTCATAGATCCAAAACTAAGGGACATTTGCCTTATAATTAAGGTTATTCAGTCAGCAAATATTTACTGAGTACCTAATATGTGCTAGGCACTGGGTTAGGTGATGTGGATACTGTGGTAAACAAGGCAGAAAAGGTCTTGCTTTTGCAACTTTTATTCAAGTGGAAAAAACAGATTTTTAAGTGGTCCAATAAATAATATAACCACAAGTTATGTTAACTACTAAGAAGGGAATAAATAGCAATAAAATAATGAGAAAAAGAGGAGGCTCTAGGATGGTCTGATGAGGTGGCATTTAAACTAAGGCCTGAAAGATGAGAAGAAGCCAGCCATGTGAGGAGCCTGGAGAAGAGCATTCCTACCTAAGGAAATGGAGTCCATGTGTGTGGAGACAACCTTCTCAGATGTTTCTCTCTACTGGGAAAATGAGAAACGCAACCATCACTAGAGAAAGAGGAAGGGTAAAGAAAGGTTCGGGGGTTTTTTTGGTTTGGTTGTCTTTTATTGAAAGGGGATAGGTAGAACATACGTACACGCAAGTGGAAATGATTTCATAGACAGGGATAGTTTGAGGATCCAGAAGAGAAGAAAATTTTTAAAGGGGCAAAGTAGGGGAGAGGGACTGAGTCTAGCGCACAAATGGAGAGATGGTCCTCTTCCCCCACTGTACAGAGGTCATGCAGATGGAATTGGGTTTTGGTGGTAGAAGTGAGCTTCCATGATTGGAGGAGGGGTATGGTTGGTTTGCAAGAGGAAAAGATATGTAATTGTCTCAAACAGTGAAAAAACATGCTTACCAGGGAACGGAAGAAAAAGTTCAGTTGAATGCCCATTGGAGATCTGTGGTCACGGATGTAAAGCAGTGGTTCTCAACTCAGGATGATTTTTCTCCCCACCCCCAGCCTGGGGACATTTGGCAATGTCTGTAGATGTTTTTGGTTTTCACACATGGAGGAAGGGAGAATGCTACTGGCATCTAGTAGGTAGGGGGCAGGAAATATGCTACAATGCACAGGACAGCCCCCTCAACGAAGAATTATTTAGCTCAGAATGTCAACAGAACCGAGGTTAGGAAACTGATGTAAGGTGATGTCAAATTTATAGAGACCATCTCTGGAAAGCTACATAAGGAGACAGTGATCCTCTTTGTGGGCAGAAATGGGGACATGAGACAGGGTAAGAAGAGGAATTAGTTTCATCCTATATCTTTGTGTACCTTTTACAAGTACATGTAACACCTATTCAAATCAATCAAAAGACAGAAATGAGTCAGTGATAGATAAATAATTGAGTGATTGGTTTAAGTAGATGATAGATAAAAATAAAAGGAAACCAACCAGTCTGTTTGGGTAAGTTTTCCAGCAACTTCCAGCTTCTAGGATGTCAGCTTATAGAAAATGGGATTTTTGCAAGAGGAATACAGTGAAGGAAGCAGAATATTTTGCAGCTGAGGACATTTCCAAGGTCCTGATGGTAATTACAGATGGTAGAACCTGAACTGGACAGAGAGAGGAGTGAAGCTAAAGAAGGAGGTGATAGACGTGTAAGAAAATAGTAGAGTTTATTAGTTAGAAGTATCAATGTGGTAAAAAAATATATTTTAAGAGAGAAAATGTTGGAGCAATTGAGGTGGCATAATAGGAGATAATACTGTGAGAATAAGATGTCTGAAATCAAATTCTAAAGGAGACACTGTAATTTTTAATGATAACAAAGTCTAGGAGGAGTGAGTGGTTGAAGAAAATAGGAAAAGGTCATTGTGAATGACAAATATGAGAACATAAGAAACCAGTGTTCGGAGGGACCCCTCAGATCAGTGGCTTCTTCTGGAGAATGAACTGCCTGTCACAGAGTGGCTTATAATAACGACAGATATCATTTTTTGACATTCTGCTATGTGTCAGATCCTTTATGTACATATCAGCTCTTTTTTATCCGAGGGAGGTCAAGTGACCTGCCCAACAAATGCATAGTTAGTAAGTGGAAGAAAAAAGATTCAAATTCAGGTTTTTTAACCCAAAGTCTGTGTCCTGTCCACTATGCTATGGCCCTGACCCCAGGAAAAAACAAGTTGTCATCAATTCTATTGAAAGTTGGGTGAGCTTAACACTCGCAATAACATTGGTAATGGAACTTTGGATAATGAAAGGTGGAGAAGGAAGGGACTGTAGAGAGGGGAGGAGAGTCTGGCAAAGATGGAAAGGTTTGCTTCCCAGTTCTTCTCAACCCAGTAAATTCTTTTTAATGTGGCCTTACGTCATAGTGAATGAAGAAGCCATGGCGGAAAGAAATAATAAGGAAAAAATCCATATCTTGGTGATTTCCAAAAAAGTACATTCATGTTTATCTGTACTCTAAAATATAATTTTTATTACGTGTATTCTTTTCATCAAAAATGCACAAAATGTATATAAATATTGCTTATATTATACGAAAACAGCATCAATAGCTGACAATCAGAGTTCTGAGGGCTATTAGAGTTGGTTGCCCAGAAGCATTCAAAATCTACCACCAAATGCAACCCATATTTTCCTAACATGTCCTTCACAGTCTCCACATTCTCTCTACTTATGTAGCTCTTCTAGTCACACACACACACCCCTACAATTGCACTGGAAATATACACGCTGTGTAGAGAATGGACTGAGTCCCCAGTAGATCCCCTTGCTTCTCTCTTAGCATCACCTGGTGGCTCAGGCTATGCATTTAGAAGTAAAGATGCTGCCAATGGGACACTGGCCTTTCAGTCTCTTTAGCTTATTATGCAAGCCTAGTTCTCTTTTTCCATTCCTTATACACTTATGTCACATCCATACATCTGAAAGACAGCCTCCTCTGAGGTAGACAGTAGACCCAACCCAAAAGGTGAGTTAATAGGTGTCCTTTTCAATGTGCCAAAATGCTCTTGGCCACTTAAGATGCGTGTAGAACACTGTGGTAGCTGCTTTTCCCTGCCTCTGTGTCTTCACATGGCAGCCCACAGTTTTAGTTTCCTTAGTCATACTCCTCCTCTTGTGTGGCTCACGGCCCTTAGGTGAGATGAGGAATCGTAGACCTGCTGAACGCTGTGGTCTCAAGGTCCTCTTGATTCACGTCTTCTCACTTAACTTCAAGTGGGCTTAAGACCCTCATTCAAGACAACATTTTCAGTGCCTATGACAAGGAACCATAATGGAGAGAATCCTAAAGTGCTTTTCTTAGAGCTTATATAAGCCAAAAAATGTCTTTGATTCCTCAAAATTGACCAGAGAGAGCTCAGATACATTGACATATAAATGGTCAGCACTGGTGAGATTGAACACTGCCCCCAGGTAGCTGCTGCGGGCCCACATCTGGCCAGTAGTGCAGTAGTTCATCATCTTCCCCTCCATCAGCACCAGGTCCTGGTGATACTTAGAGTTCCTCATATAGACCTTGTGGTTCAGGGGCTGGTTGTTGCAGGACTGACCCCGGAAGTACACTTTGGAATACACAAAGTACAGCCCAGTGTCACTGATCACAAGGCTGCCCTTCTTATACTTCACCCCAGAGACGAGGGCAATTCCATAGGTGTCTTCCCATTCCAGAGGGATGGATCTTGAGTTGGGCTTGCCTGAAACCAAATCAAAGAGGAGATTTCAGCCAGGAATGTTCACGAAGCCAACAAACTAAGCTTCCAAAGCAAACCTGTGGGGTCTCCCTTGAGAAAACGTATTCTCACCCAAAATGACACAGCCTATATAGAACTGGCTGAGGGGTCAGACTCAATCTATCATTGAATTCTTTCAATCCCTTTACCAAATTGCCTGCCTCAATTTTATCATCCACACAGTGGGGACAATAATATACGCCCCCACCAATTGCAGTGAAAAATTATTGAGATGTGTTTAGCTCTCTGGAACAAAGATTCTATGATCTTCAGAACTAGCATCACAACTGCTCGGCTTCAAGTCCCTCCAGGAGAGGAAAAGCCAAATCCAAGGCACTCTAAATTTCCAAAGTTGGGAAGGACCTTAGGGATCATTTGGTCCAACTCCTCACCAAGACTAAGGAGTCTTCAGTCCCCCACTGTGGGATAAAATCCCCTTTCCCTTTATATCCCCACACCATTAAGTACCTGCCTTAAGCAGAGAATGCCTTCCAATACCGAAATTATCTCTTGCGCGCCTGTCTTTCCCTGTTCGATTTTAAGCTCCTTGAAGTCAGGAACCACGTGTTATTCATCTCCATGTCCCCAGGGCTTGGCACACAGAACGTGCTCAATAAATGTCTGTTGATCAAAACTGGATCATTCTACAGCCTCTGCTTAAATAATCCCAGGGCCAGTGGCCCGCCACTTTCTGTGATACTTATCCACTCTTCAGATATTTATAGACTTGACACTGGGAATGCCCATACCATATTGCTATCAAATCGTTTCACTCCACTACATGACCACATGCTGACAGTCTGCTGGTGCCAGTCCTGTGACTCTTTTCCCTCTCCTGTTTCTCCTCTGGGACAAAGCAGAGTGAAGCTCTTCCGGAAAACCAGGGAAGCACTGACTAAAATAATTTATCATTACCCACCTTCCCAGTTTTCACCTCTTGGACCTGTGCCTCAAATTCCCTAAGGGTCTTTGGAATGACTGAAAAGAGTGAGCTCCATATGGGCAGGGGTCACGCCATAAATCAACTCCATTTCTCCAGTTTAGAGCAAGGCCTTGCCCAGAGTAGAGGCTCAGAATGTGTGAGGTTGACCTGATTAGAAAGATGTGACTGCTCTTGGGTTTCAAATACTGTTGCTGGAAAGGAACAGCTCCCTCAGAGCACAGGAATGAAAACCAACCAGCTATTCTGCTTTCTGCCAAAGGCTTTCTCTAGCACTGTCCCCCTCCCACCCACCCCATACCTTTCAGATACAGACCTGTTAAGTGGGCCACTTTCCTCAGCTCCTTTTTTTCAGAGGGTAGATTGGGGTGGCCTGTATCATAGAGAGATGAAAGATATATATGTAAAAATGAGATACCAACTATTCTTTTGCTGGGACTCTAAACAGGGCGTTTAAATAAAAGATCTTTTCAAAACATAAATGGCAACACTCCAACATATTCTAACCACGCAAGTCTAAACTGGAAAACTCACAGATTCCTGTATTTCAAAGCAGAGAGGTAACAAAACAAACCAAATTAAGATAGATATATGCATAAATTGTAAAGTTACAATAAAACAATGTAAAGGTTGATTTACACAGAACTGTCCTATCAGTTACTGCATTTAGAACTTGCCACAACCCTTTGGGGTAAAGATTTCCACCTTATAGACAGCAAAATGTGCTTAAAAGTTAGGTGTCTGGTCTAAGAAGACCCAGCTACTCAGTTTCAGAGTGGAACCAACACTCAGGTCTTCTGACCCCAAATCCAGGGTTCCTTCTGTTCTGGCTCTGCTGCCCCCGGGACTCTGCAGGACAGAGGCCGAAGAAGACAGCTAATTCCTGGCCACTAGGTCTACCCCCAATGGCATTCTACAATCTGCCCCAAATTAATTATCCTAAGGTCTCAAACACCTTGAATGGCTCCTCACTGAATGTGTGATTTTGTCCAGTCTCCCCCCACCACATGATTGCCGCCCATCTGTCCAGCCTTGTCTCCTCTGCTCCCTCACACTGAACAATGCCACATAGTAGGAGTTCTGCTGTGACCTCAACATGCCCATGTTTTCTGCCTCTGTGCCTTTGCTCGTGCTGTTCCTTCTGCCCAGAATGGCCTCCCAAACAGATCTCACCATCTAAAATAGCTCTTTCTTTGGGAAACCCTCCCAAGCCTTCTTAATCACATACGATTTTTCCCTCCTTTGAAACCAAGAATCTCTCTGTCTTCACCTCTCTTGTCAGTTCTGCCTCCTCTTTTCTGTGATAACTGTATAACTTGTCTTATTCCCCACAATAAATGACCAATTCCTTACTGTATGCTTAATCCCCCAGAGTATTTACCTCTCTTGTCAGTTCTGCCTCCTCTTTTCTGTGATAACTGTATAACTTGTCTTATTCCCCACAATAAATGACCAATTCCTTACTGTATGCTTAATCCCCCAGAGTATTTACCTCAGTTTTTAACACAGAGCATGTGACCAGTAAATGTTCGCTAAATTAAATTGAAGGAGTTAAAATAGACAATAGTTCTCAAAATAGACACTATTTCTCTGACTTCAAATGTTTCAGCCAAGTAGAGCTACCACATAGCTAACTAAGACATTCAAGAAAGATTCACAGAAAGGTGCTTGTCCACCTCAGGCCACAGTCAACTGAGAACATTATTTGAGCAATCATTACCTCTGTAGCCACCCAAGACCACCCACCATGAATGAGATGTTAGTGTACAGGAAAGATGAAACTGCATTTCCTCTCCATTCCTACACCACAAACCATCTGTGCAGATGATCTGGCATTCAGCCATGTACTGACAGGAAATGGAACAGAGAACCACATGTGCATATCTTTACATCCCTCGCAGAGCCTTGCACAGTGTTATTCTCATAGAAGGTACTCAATAAAAATATCTGCTGGATAAATACTGGAATAAATAAACTAGAAATATATCCTACACTTTGGTGATAACTGTTTCCTGCCCCAGGATCTTTGCACATGCCATTCTCGGTGCTGGATGCCTTCCCCTATCCTCCCACTCCACTGCACACACATGCACATACACACACACACGTAAATAACACCTCCTTAGGGGGGACTTTCCAGACCACTCTATCTTAGGCTGTACTTCGTAAAATTTGAAATTATGCTGTCTGTTTGCTTGCTTCTGTTTATCTTCTGCAGCCTTAAAAACTCCGTAAGTGTAGGCCCCTTGTCTCTCTTATTCTTAGTCGTCTCCCACCACCCAGCCTGGCACATAGGAAGCCCTCCAAGAACATTTGTGAATGAATAAAAGATTTAATGAGTTAACTGCAGAAAAATGGACAATTAAAACGAATAAAAAAGAAAGTTTAAATTATCTATAATCGCACCTCCCAGAGAAAAATCACTGCTAACATGTTGGAGTATGAATCCTTCTAGTTCTTTACTAAGAATATAAAAATATGTACATATATTTATATAGCCGGTATTAAACTAAACATACTGTTTTATAACTTGTCTTTTTATCTAACAATATAGAATGCATGGCATTAAACGTCCTTCTAATATATGGGTTTTAGTTGCTGTATATTATGCTCTCGTCTGAATATATCATAATGTATTTGACTAATCTCCTATTAAGAGGCATTTAAGTTTCTTCTGAATTGTTTGTTATAAATAGCCTTAGAAGAAAGTGATGAGTGTCCTTATATATAAATTTTCGAGCACATCTCTGATTATATTTTTTAAATCAATGCTTAGTGATGAGATTACAAGGTAAATTAACAGTTTTAATCCTTTGATATATTTTTCCAAACTGCTCTTCAGAAAAGTTATAGCAATTTACATGCCCACTTTACGCAGGTCCTTTTCTCTAACAATTTTGCCAATCTGGGTTGTTGTTTTTTTTAATCTTTACTAATTTGATGGATGAAAATGGATATACCCTTGTTTTAATTTGCATCTTTTATCTTATCAGTAAAATTGGTAATTCGATTTCCATGTGATAATTCACCAAGCCCTGGTCCACCTGGGTTGGCCTAGAGACGATACTGTGGCAGGTAGACCTGACTCACCTGTTCACTTGACTTTTAATTACTAAAATGACTCCAGAGAGTGGGTGAAAGACGAGTAACTAGATACCTGTTTTGTCAGCCACATTCCACTGATTTTCAAAACTATTTTAGAAATCCTCCAGGGACTTTATTTTCTAACAAATATTTCTACTCTGCTTTTGTACATCTGGACTTTCTAACACATAGGAACTCGGATCCAGAACTAGGGACCAGAGCATCCTAAGGATGGCTTCTACAAGAGCTTGCGTTCTAGGGCAGTATGACTTGGGTGACCTGCAGTAGGCACATCCTGAGAAATTGGAACAGGCTCCCCTTGCTGGTGGCCATTGCTGCCTTCTGTTTTCTTCCAAGTTTCTAAGGATGAGATTTACCTATTGTCTTTGCAGAGGCATCTTGCTTGTCATCTTTATTTCTCATTCCATGGCCATTACAGAGATGAGAGTTTCCCTATTTCATGAGGCACCAGTCCACCTACTAGAAAGCCCTGTAGATGACAAGGTGTCAGGAGCCCATGTTCCTTCTAGCCCCAGTTCCACACCAGGGACCTTTGGCATCTCACCTAATCTGTCTGGTATTTTGTTTTTCTTCTGAAAATGAGATTACTGGACCAGATGCTCTTTAAGCTCCCTTCCAACACTTACCAAATGTAAAGTTCAATGAATCTTAGTTTAATGAGCTGGAGTATCCTAAATCTATCTATCTGTCCACAGTTTCCAAAACTATATCCTGAAACTTCGTGAGGTCACTATTCATCATTTTCATCTTCTTCCTGTCCTGGATCCCATAGAAAGGATTTTCCTTCATTATCAAAAGCAGCTCATGATTGCCTTTGTGGATGAAACTGGACTACCTTTTGAGTAATGGCTAAAGTCTTCCCCCAAGCTTTCCAGTGACTGCAAAAGAACCATCCTAATGTGGATGATTGATTGCCCCCTTTTTAAAAGCTTAAATATAGCCTATAAAATATTTTTAGAATAAAGCTTGACTTTTAAGTAATCTCTTAGAGAGCTTAAAGAGGAGAGGACCTTTCCCAGAAACATTTTTCTCTGCCCTCACCTCTCCCTCTCTACTGAGGAGTTATAGCCACTGCCCTGTATATAGGAACCAGGAGGCCTGAGGAAGGGGACAGGCCTGAAGCCACCTGCTCAGGGGACAGTGGTCTAAAGTTGGACGTGTGTGCCTCTTTCCAGAGTCAAGTGGAAATTATTTCGAATTGTGTGCAGTACTCAGCGACACTGATTCCAAACAATTAAATTCACTTCATATTTTAGGGCAGCTCAAGGAACCAGAGATTCAGAATTAGCCAGGATTCCTCTTTTAGTATACATATGCCCAAGAACGGGATGGAATTCAAGGCATTCCAGTAACATGGTTCGGCTCTGAAGAATATCTTTGGAAACTCAATATACATGCATAAAAAGACTCACCTATTTGCTTCTCCAAAGATGATGGTATGTGCCTTTGGCTGGTGGACTGGCAAAAGAGAAAAAGAAAAGATGTATAATAAATGTGAAGTTCTCAAAGCAAAGGAGGCAGAACTGTCAAACTTTCCAAACCAAGCCCTGGAAAGGGAATCTAAATACCTCAGAACCTCTCCTAACTCAGACTTTGGCAAAGCAATTGTGCCTCACTGTGCCTCAGTTTTGTGACTTGGAATAGTTCCAATATTTTTAGGTATTTTCAAGGAAATTTAGTTTGGCCACTTGAACACATTCACGTCTAAGCAAGACTCGAAAGTTCCTTCTGTCTCTTGAATCACTAAGCATGAGGTAGGCAGTGGCTCAAGAGGCCGACTTGCCAACTGAGAAAGGAAGAACTGTAAGTGCCGGTCCTATTTTCGCCCTTATTCTTTACAAGATAGAAAATACTCCTTTCACTCATTTGAGCCTCCATTTCTCTGCCTGTAGAATAGAATGACTGGGATGATCCATTTCTAAGACAAGAAAAAAGGATTGAAAAGCACCCTGCAAGCAAGACTGTGGTCCATATGGACCAAGGTAGCACTACACCCTCCACTGCAGCAGAGCTGTCCTCTGCCCGTGCCTCCAGGGCACAGCAATCCACGTGCCGGCTTACCTCTCTGAGTTCAGCCAGCTCCTTCTGTAGGTGGAAGAGCTGAAACATCCCCAGCCCCAATCCAACCAGGGCCACCAGAACCATGAAAAACATCACAAGGAGACACAGGCCTGTGTTGTGGTCCCTCCTCTTCTTCAGAGGTGGCAGTGGTAGTGGCAGCAGCGGTGGCCGTGACGGTGGTGGCGGTGGTGGTGGTAGTGTTGGTGGAGGCGGTGGTGGTGGCCTCCTTTGCCCGGGCCTTCCTGGCACAGAGGACGGGCAGGGGAGTACTGACCCTGGAGAGGCCCAGGGAGAGCCGGCACTGCTGTCCACCCAGTAGATTTGGGGGTACGGGTAATTCAGGTGCTGCTGCATGGCAGCCAGTGACTCAGGCCAGCCCCCAGCAAAGGACTTTCCTTCTTCTCAATCCTGTGGAGGCCCAGGTGGCAAGGAGGGGACTCCTGTTGCTGACTGTTCAAGAGAAGAGAAGCAGGTTCTCTCTTTATACAGTTTCCATAGCCAAGGGAAACACCTCTCTTTCGTTCTCTCTTTCTTTCTCTTTTTGCTTCTCAGAGAGACACCCACTCTGCATCTGAAGCTGAGAAGCCTCAAGAAGCTCAGAGTGAACCTCAGGAAGTTTCCGCCCACAGTTTTCTGATGAAAGCCTTCAAAGTGCCCTACTACCTGAAAGGCTGGTAGGGTAGGCTCGTCTTTCTCAGGCCCTGTGAGAGCAGGTAGCATTGGGTGCAGCCCTGTGGGCTTTGACCACTGCTCAGCCATGGGGACAGTGGCCAGTGGGGGCATGTGCAGGCACTGAGGGGCGAGACCATGGAGTCATGGCCAGAGGAGTGGCTTCCACGTCTTACCTTTTGCAAGAGGGAATCATCCCCTGCTGCCGTCCCTTCCCCACACCCAAGTGCTATTCACCTGACATTGCAAACCATGGTAATTTACAGGTTAAAAATCTGCCCCATCCACTCTCTAGAAATTAGATCAAAGGTCATAAGCCAGTGGCCCATATGCCTTATGGAACCCACAGACCTGCTTTGTTTGTGCCTCGCAATGTTTTTTCTTGGTTGTCCCCTTTTAAAATTGGGATATTCCATATAAAAATATATATTTCTGTTCTGTTGTGAAACATTAGAATATTGGACACCCTCAAGGCCATCTCTGCAAACCCGATCAGCTGGAGCTGGGCAGCAGCTGCCCCATGGATGACACATAGGTGCTCCAGGTTGCCCAGCCTGCACCACCCTCCGCTGGTCCACACACCACCCGCCACATGAAGTGGCCTTCCAGGTCCCTGTGGGCATTCTGTTTGCAGCCTCTGTTATGGCTATCAGATGAAATACATGGTGCTCAGTTAAGTTTGAATTTCAGATAACCAATAAATAATTTTTAGGACAAATATGTCCTAAACATTACATGGAATATATTTAAAAAGTATTTGTTGTTTATCTGAAGTTCAAATTCAACTGGTTGTCCTATCTGTTTGTTTGTTTTTTCACTAAGGATGGTAACTCTACCTGCACTGACCTCAACCTCTTCTCTGGCTTCAAATACCATTTATACACCAATAACTTCCAAGTGGTCAGCTTCAGTCCCAATCATTCTCCCATACAAACCATATAAACCTCCCATAAATCCTTATTTTCCACTTTATTGGTGGGCTCTACTTCTCAAATTCCATTGGTTTCTACACCACGCTTTGGCTATCATTCTGGCTCTCCACCTGGACCAAAACCAACACCGAACTTATTTGCCTGCCACATTCAGCCCACCCCTCCCCCATCTGCCCACCCTACTCCACTCCCGATGCAACCTCTTTCACCTGAGGTCACTCTTTGTGGTGAAAACCACAGCTCCTCTCTCTTCCTCTCCCCCAACATTTAACAGTCACCCCGGACCGTTGCTTCTAGCTGAGACGTGTTTCTCACATCAGTGCACCCTCTCCACTCCCATTTTTCCCACTGCTATTGCCTTAGATCAGACTTCTAATATCCCTCCTCTGAAGCACTGCCATGCTACCCTCACTGGTCTCCCTGCCACCAGCCTTTCCCAAGCCCAAGTCACCTTGCAAAATGCTGCAAGAAAGATGTTTTTAGAAACAAATTCAGTTATCTCACTTCCTTACCTAAAACCTTCTGTTGCAAGGTCTGATTCCAGGAATAGTCCAAATTCCTTAGCACGACACATAGGCTCTTCACAGCCAGACTCCAACGGTGGGTTCTGCCTCCTCTCCAGGTACTTCTGCCCACATCCCCCTTTCCACTCACGAAACTGTGCGACAGTGGAAACCAGAATGACTGCACGAGGTTCTTACTGTCTTTTAGAGGGGGCAGGGTTAATGTGGCCTTAGTCATAGTTATGAAAAATGGTAACTTTAAAGTTTATAAGTAATAATCAGGAAAAATAATATTAAGAATTCCACCATACATACAACCAAAAAAAAAGAAAAACCCTTAAAATATCCTGAAAAAAACTCTAACAAATATTGCATAGAATCATATTTTTAAAATTATAAAAATTTTACTGAAAATGGCAAAGATTCAAATAAGTGGAAAAATACCACACATCCTGGATGGGGAGGATGGAAAGAAAGTGTTGCATGATGGTTAGGGGTGTCAGATCATCCTGGGGTTAAACTGCCTGGGTTCAAGTCCTAGCTCTTCCGCTTAGTAGCTGAGTGACCTGGACAGGCCACTTTCGCTCCTCTGTACCACAGTTTTCTCATCTATAAAAATGGGCATGATCCTAATAGTACCTACTTCAGACGGCCCTGTGAGAATTAAATGAGTCAAAGCATTTGATACACTTAAAACAGACCCTAGCATCAAAGTAAGCACTCAGCAAATGTTGTTGTTGTTGTTGTAAATGCAGTGAGTCTTCCCACATATAATTCACCTATAGACCTAATGTAATTGACTTTCTTCCATTAAGGACGAAAGAAGGTGGAGAGAGGGAGAGAGGTTGCAGGGGAAAGTGCGAAGTCAATGTCTGACATCCAGCATCCTCAGAGATTCTAGCAGTGAACTGATGGACTGAAGGACCCTCTGTTTCCGGCTAAGACTTCCCTGCTTTTCTATCTCAAACTGCCAGAGAAACTTCCAGCATTTTTCAATAAGAATTATTGTGTATTTTCACATCTCTCTCTGCCCTGCTTCTTCTCTTGGTTCATTCTGTGATAGGAGGAATCAGAATCCTAATCTCCTATCTGGACCTACCCAATGCCCTCCAATCACAGGTAGAATCTGAACTGAAATAGAGACACAGAGCCACCTTTAAACACTGGACTTGCTCTGTGATAATGCCACCAAACGTCACAGGTTAGCAAAATCATGGAAAAATAAATACCCTTGCAAACAATAACAGGGACCTATCATAATTTGGGGTCCTACCAGAACCTTGTTAATTAGCAGAAATAATCTTTTCAAAGTGGCTCTTAGCCTGTGATTGCTGAAGAAAAAAATATGTATATTTTCCTTCGAGAGGTGCACTGAATAGATAAACTCAAGAGCCAGCAGGCTGGCAGCTCCCACACTTGCAAAACCCAAGTTGAAGAGCTTCCCTCATCCTCACCATATCGTTCTTACTTAAGCCTGCCTCTCTGCTTCTGTCATGAGGTTCCTTGAGGGTGGACGGCGGAGAAAGAGGTAGAGCGGGCGATTTCTTTCAGGAGAAGGGATAGGATTGCCAGTCACAGAGATTTAAAGACATATGTGCGAGACTTGGGAGCAAATTTAAGTGCAGGACCAAACCAGAGAACCTTCATTGTACAAGTCATTAGAAATTTAAGTATCTTACCTCATCAGATGAAATTTAAAATATCTTTAATTATGGTCCCTCTAGCTTTGTATTTCCCTTCAGAAATTGTCCTGACCCGTTAGTAAAGGGATTCAAGTATGCTTCCTCAGTTTAGCATGTTAGCCTTGTGGAATTTAAAAGGACAGGGTGGTAAGGAAGAGGGGCACCTATTTCTTCCCACCCCTCCAGTGTTTTAGCAGAGAAGTTGACTCAGTGGACTGGAGCCCAGAGCTCTAGACGTGACTTGTCAGGAACGTAGAGTGGTGCATCATGAAAATGGCAGCTGATCATCCCCAGAGGTGAGCGAAGGCCCCAGTACACTCCTAGCTGGAGTTTGTTTCTTCACAAACATGTACCCTACAAATTTAATGTCACTAAGTACTTCTAGGCTGCTCATCAGAGTGGCTGAATCTATTGACATGACTCTTCTCTCCCATGTCTTCATCTCTACTTGGTGTCATTCACCTTTCTAATTTTTGCCAAGCACTATGGCTATAAAGTTGGATCTCATCTATTAGTTTTCCTTTCTCTGATTTCTTGTGAGGTTAAACATCTTGTCATATATTTGTTAGACACTCACATTTTCCCTTTTGCATATATTTCCTGTTCATACACCATGCCCATTTTTTAATGGGGTTTCTTATTTCTCTTGGGCTGATTCACAGGATCTCCTTGTACTTTATATCCTAGATATTAACCCATTGTTGCTTTTAGACATTGCAAATATCTTCTCCCACACCATCACAAATTTCATACTTAGGCTTTAATCTATCTGGAGTTCGCCTTTGTTTATGATATGAAATGAGTCCATCTTGGATTTTCTCCATGTATGAACCAGTTTTCCCAACACAAGCCATCTTTTCCCCCACTGAATTACAGCAGTATATTTATCATATACCAAGTTTACACATATAGTTGAGTCTCTTTCTGGGCTCTTATTTCTGCTTCATTGACCTATTTTTATTCCAGTATCAGCATCACACCGTTTTCATAACTATGGCTTTGTAGAATGTCTTGAGAGCTGGTATGGCAAAATTCCTCCTATTTGCTCTTCTTTTTCAAAATTGACATAGCTGTTTGAGAAAATTTAATCTCCTGAGTATGTATTAGGAAAAATAACTATCATGTTCCTAAATGTTCTACTGGACTATCAGCTGTAATTGCACTAATTTGGGAGAAGTGCTATCTTTACAATGTTTTTGCCCCATCCGCAGTTTTTAATGTCTTCTTTATGACCTTTAAAATTTTTCTCCAGGATGATCTCATACATTCATTCTTAGATAAATTGCTTCATACTTTGTAATTTTGTTGTGATTATAAGTGGTGTCTCATTTTCTGTGGTATTTTTAGATGCTGTAGTACGTAGCCTATAAGATTACCCTAATTATCCCCCATCTCCTGGTATTTGTGCCCTTTTATAACAGCCTCCTCTTGGGTGTGGGCTGGACTTATTGACTCACTTCTAACCAATAAAATACAGCAGAAATGGTGAGATATAGCTTCTGAGATTAAGTTATAAAAAGACTGAGGCTTCCAGACTGCAGATGGCTGACTTCTCATTGTATCCTCATGTGATGGAATGAGAGAGAGGAAGCAAGCTCTCTCATGACTCTTGTAAGAGCACTAATCCCATTCATGACGGCTCTACTTCAGGACTGCATCTAATCCTAATTTCTTCCCAAAGGCCCCATCTTCTAATACCATCACACTGGGATGTAGGGTTTTGACATATGAATTTGGGAGGGACACAAACATTTAGTCCATAACACCCAGCTAAGGCAAGCTTGAATTCCTGACCCACAGAAATTGTGAGATGATAAATATTTGTTATTTTAAGCCACTACATTTTGAGGTCATTTGTCATCCAGCAATAGATAACTAATGCAGATGGCTATTACTGGTTTAGATAAATGCTTCTTATTTTGTAATAAATAACCTTGAATCTTGCAAACTTATGGAACTCTCTTTTTATTTCTGACAGTGTGTCTGTTGATTTTGATTTCTGTTGCTTTTTTTTGTGTATACAGATATATATTATCAGTGGAAAAAATAATTTTTAATCTTCCCTCCCAAATCTTATACCTTATTCTTTTTCTTTTCTTTCTGTATTGTCCCAAACCTCAAGAACTATATAAAAGAGTAAATGTGCTTGTGGGCACCTATATCTTGTTGGTAATCTCAAAGAGACTGCATCTAAAGTTTCTCACAATAAATACGGTAGTCCCTTCATCCACAGGGGAAACATTCCAAGACCCCCAGTGGGAGGCTGAAAGCACAGATAGTACCGAACCCTATATATACTATGATTTTTCCTATACATACCTATGATAAGTTTAATTTATAAATTAGGCACAGTAAGAGAATAATAACAATAACTAACAATAAAATAGAACAATTATAACAATATACTGTAATAAAAGTTACCATAGGTCTTAGCAACCTCAACATATAATTTTTTCCTTCCCTATTAAGTCGAGAACTGTCACCTTTTCACTTAAAGGAAGTACTTTACGGCTTCTCTTTGGCATATTCAAATTGCCAGCATCACTACTCTTGTGCTTTGGGGCCACTATTAAGTAAAATAAAGGTTCCTCGAACACAAGCACTGTGATACTGTGACAGTCAATCTGATAACGGAATTGGCTACCAAGCAACTAATGGGCTGGTAATCCATACAGCGTGGATACACTGGACAGCGGAATGATTCGCAAGCAGGAAGTTGGGAGATTTCATCATGCTACTCAGAACAGCACACAATTTAAAACTTATGAATTATTTATTTCTGAAATTTTCCATGTAATATTTTCGGACTGCAGTTGACCTCAGGTAACTGAAACCTTGAAAAGCGAAACCATAAATAAGGGGGGACTACTGTATGATGTTTTTCTAAGTTTTTTGTTTTTTATAATATCACTCTATCCACAAGAAAAGTTCCCTACTGTATCATTAGGATCTCATCAGCAAACAGATGGAATTCTCAAACTAGGATAGCTTGAGAAGGGCTTACTAAAATGAACCTGTTTTTCAAATATGTAAGTAGAATGTAGGAAAATCAAAAGGGATAGTATGATGCTCTAGAGCTAGAAGGAATAGAGTTGTTATGACCACCAGGCAAGGGGAGACGTAAGTTACTGGAAGCTAAGGAGAGAATTGTCACGTCTAGTCCAGAATTGCAGCCAGCCCAAGGTGAGCCTGGAGAATAAATACCCTGTCCTACCACCTCCTCCCTCCCTCCTCATGTTGCTCTGCAAGGGAAAATTCAAGGAGAAGCCAGAGGGCAAGGGAGCCCATTGATGTAGTTCATTCAGGGTAAATTCTCAGGAGAGAAAGCAAAATGTAGTCCCATTCCCCACGACCACCTCCTAGAATTTTAATTCTGGTTTGTGATGGATTCTTACGTTTCCTTTGCCCTCATATTTAAATGGTACTTAAGCTGGATATACATTTCCAAATATGACATTCTGGTTTTTTATTTTTCAAAATTTTGCAACTATTGCTCTTTGTCCTCTCACATCCAGAGCTGTTATTGAGAAGTCTGTGGTCAATCAACTCCTACTCCTTTTTATTTTGCTTTTTCCCTCCAGACGGTTTCAGAATGTTCTCTTTGCATTATTAATTTCAATAAAATGAATATAGGCCTTTTTTTTTTCAGTGTAGCCTATGTGGCACTTTACAGGCCCTCTCAGTCTTTTATCTTTCTTTAAGGGAAATTCTAAGTAATTATTTGTTTAAATATTTCTCCCTTTACATTTATTTGTTTGTTTTCTTCTGAAACTCCTATTATAAGGAGGCTGACATTTCTATTTCCACTCTCCTCACCTCTCAGCTTTTCTTTTAAAACATCTTTTTCTACTTTCTTGACGCTTTGCAGCTTTCAGGAATCTTTCAGATCAGTAATACATTCTTCAGCTTTACCTTTTCTGCAATTTAGTGTATCCATTAAGATGTTTACTTCAACTATTATATTTTTCAAACCCAATATTCCTAATTGGTTCTTCTTTGAATTGTTGTTCTTGATTAATGTTATCAATATTTTACCTTTATATTTTTAAGGGTATTTCTCATGCCTATTTTAAACTTGTTTTCTCTGGTCTGTTAATTTTTCTGGGCCTGGTAGAGTTGTTCAGTTTGTCATCTTTCTTTTAGAGCAGGGTGCTCTCAGATGTCTCATCACATTTCCTTGTAAGCTCGTATTGTAAGTTCGTATGCTTGTAAGACTGCAAGCATCAGCTATCGTGGAGGATAACGAGTAGTGTGTGTGGGAGTTGGAGGAGGGAGAGGCGAGGGTGGTGAAAGCCCTGGAACCCAGGAGTACCTTCTGCCCTTCCTAGCAAGTTTAGGGAGTTGGCAGTGGGACACTCCTTAGGAGGAAGAGCTTCTGGCATCATAATCTGGCTCAGTCATTCTTGTTCATCACCTACCTTGCCAACTGAACCTTCCTGAGGTTCTGCCTGGCATTGCTCTTTTCCAAGAGATTCCTTCCTCAGTTGGAGAAACCTGTCTGTAGCTGCTGTGAACTGTTTCCCATCTCAGCCAGATTCCAGCACCATCTTGATATTTCTCCCCACAGACCCCTGCTTCTACAGGGCAAGCGCTGCTGTTTATCTGCCTCACAATGACAATCAGGCAATAGGGGAAAGAGAGACACGCAGAATCGTAAAGCTCTGGCCCAACCTCTCACCCTGCGGCATCTGATGCTCTTCTCCCCTGAGCTGCTCTACACATACACCCACACGCACACCAACACCCAACCACCACTCTTCTCCCCTCAAAACTTTCTCATGTTCATGTGAGTTTCTTAGGCCCATCAAGACACTTCTTGTTTCTTGGGGTTGTTTTCAAGGGACATAGTCAGAAACCCATGTTAGTATGTGACCCTGTCAGCCCTGCTATGTTCTTTACCTCCGTCACCTCTAGCACTATTGTCGGGATTAATTAAATGAGGTAATTCAAATTAGGCATTTAGAAGAGTGTCTGGGATGTAGTACATGCTCTACATCTGTTTAGCTATAATTATTATTTACCATCACCATCATTATTAATATGCACAATAATCCTACAAAGTGAGTAGATTATCTTCCTAGATGGGTGATGGACTCGGAGAAGAAAAGTAACCCTGGTGAGGGGCAGACCCAGGATACATTCACACCCAAGTCTGTCTCATCTCCACGGGGTGTGCTCTTTCTACTATTCATTTTGTATACAGACCATCTCTACTCGCACCTCACAAGATCTGATTGCTTCAGGAAGATTTGCAAGACGGTAAAGGGTATCTATCTCACTTTAGTAGGTAGATGGCCACAACTTGCCTTATGCTTCAATTTGATCTCTTATCCCCAAGAGAAAGATGACTTTGAGCCCCTTTCTAGTATGAGATGATAAGTTATCAAGCATAACTTCTTTCTCCAAGTCACACCAACCTGAAGGTGGGAAATCAAGAGGCTGTGGATGACAGTAGCAATGGGGGCAAAATTATCCTTCAGCCCTGATACTCCACGCAACAGTATTACTGGATCTCAAGACTACTCCCTTTCTTTCCCTGTCCCTTGTAGATCAGTCAGGGTCTGGTCAGGAAAACAGAAACCACTCCAAGCCCACAAAGCAAGAAAAGGATTAATACAGGAATTAAAGGCTGGGTAAGCAGAGATCAGGAAGGCCGCTGTTAGGAAACTTTGAAGTGCAAACTCATGCTACAACCAATAGTTTGAGTTGTCAGCAGCATTGAAGTTGGTGACTCTTAGGAGGACACCAGAAAGCTGTGGGAAAACCTCACACTGCTTCTCCTGTCTCCCCATGTCTTTCAGTAGCTGCCATGACAAGCAATGGCTTCTTCTCCTCTTCTACCTTGCAAATCTCACGCAATTGCCTCTCACTGGTGGAATCCATGTGGGATCCTACTTGCAATGGAGTGTAGAAATTGCAATTTCTAGCCTGGGGACAGGGAAGAGAGTAAAAAGACAGGGGCAGTACTGAGTATTGACAAATTATATGTGATACACTGTGTCTATCTTGTTGACTCGGCAAAAACTCAACAATTATATGTTGGCTGAATTAATGAATGTAGGAGGGTCCCAGGTCAGAAACAGGACTCTTTGGTGGGAATTAAGATTCTTCTGCACTTCATTCAGTGATGCTATGTGCTCCATCGCCTCATGACACTCTGCAGGTGCTATTGGCCTGCTGCAGAATTCATTGTAGAAGGATGACAACACTGCATTTTCCCCACCTTTCAGTGAGATAGTCCATGTCACTTCTTCAGTTGCCACTGATGAACATGTAAATCTGATCATGTTGGTCTGCTGTTTAAAATAAAGGGAAGACCTGGATGACCCTCCTGAGAGAAATAGTGAATGCAATGAATGATATTAAAACTTTTGAGCCAGGAGGGAGGACAGTGTCTCCCTTGCTTCTTGGGATGTGCTTTGGGTGGCAAGAAGGTCGTCTTGAGGCAGGAAAGACCAAAAGTTGCTCTGGGACCCAGTTGGATTAATATTGGGAATGGCTGCCTTTGGGAGTAAGCCTGTGTGCTTCCTCTCAAATGTCTTCTGTGGTTTCCCATTGTCTTTAGAATAAAGTCTGAACTCTTTACCATGACTTCCAAGTCCCCGTATTGTCTGGGCTCTTCCTAACTCTCCAACTTCTCGCATTCTACTCTCTTCCTCTCTCACCACACTAAGACCACAGTGGCCTTTCGATTTATCAAAGGCGGCAAGTTCTTGCCCACCTCAGGGCCTTTGCCTGAGATGCTATATATTTTTTTTTTCATGTCTATCTTCTGCACTCTATGTTATACCCAGCCTAGCACAGCGCCTGACAACTAACATGCACTCAATAAATAAATGTTTGAAACACCTCTTGACAGACTCCCCACATGGTGGTTTTACAGCACCCTCAAGTTACAATTCATTTACTGTCTCAATTTCTCGTTGATTTTTGGCTGTTAAACCCTGAGACCAGTCAGAAGACATTCAAGAGGAAGCACACAGTCTTACTCCCAAAGGCATCCATTCCCAACATTAATCCAACTGGATCCCAGAACAACCTTTGGTCTTTCCTGCCTCAAGATGACCTTCTTGCCACCCAAAGCACATCCCAAGAAGCCAGGGAGATACTGTCCTCCCTCCTGGCTCAAAAGTTTTAATATCATTCATTGCATTCACTATTTCTCTCAGGGGGGTCATCAAGGTCTTTTGCAATTAAAACCCTGGTGGCTGACCCTGACGTGGTAAAGTTCAGGCAGTGGCTCTGCAGATTGACCGTCTTTTCTTCTTAGTCCTCGTATACAAGACAATAATACATCGTGCACAACTGGGAGCAGTGTTGAAGGTCATGCATTGGTTACTAAATCTTATCAGTGACTAACTGTCTGAATTTCTCAAACAACGATGGTTAAACATGAATTCCAAACCTAGAATAGTGCCTGGTAGTAGAGGCACTCAATAAATATCTATTGATTAGATGAATATAGATGAGGAAACTGACACTAAATAAGTTAAGTGTCTTGCCTAAAGTCACACAGCATATTGGTGTTTGGGCCAAAACTCTAACCCAAAAAGGTCAGAATGTGAGAGTGATTAAGAAACACGAATGCTCAAGACCACCTGTGAGCAGCGCCCCCAAGTGCATAGCGCTGGGAGCCCACCACCTGCAAGGCACTGAGGAGGTGGGGCAGGGTGTGAGGCACACCCCAAACAACATCTACCAAGACTGGAAATGCGTGCGTCTTATGGGCTCTTTTATGAGGCTTGTATTGATGTTTGAAACGCTTCATTGCAAAAACATTTGTCACGGTGGGTTTGTGGGAAAGTCAGATGCACTAAAGACTGACTTAAATGTCAAAGTCGTTGCTTTTGTCACCCACTGTTTCCTCTGAGTGTCTAGCAGGTGTTGGTCAAGGCCGTGCTGCTGGATGCCTCGAGAGCCTTCCATCCTCGGGGTCTCATGAGAAGTGACTTCTGAGTGCACAGCCTCTGAGTCTGGGGTTGGTTTGCTGTCTGTCACAGACCTTGGGACAGCAGGAAAAGGACAGCCTCAGCCCAGTGAGTGAAGAGCCCTAGGCCTTGTACCAGTTGGTTATTTCACAAATGAAACTCTCTCCCCTGAGCCTTATTTGCGAACCAGCTACAGTATTGTCTTACCAACCCGAAACCTTCCATGGCTCTTGAATCTCAATGCTAGAATAACATGGAGATCACCCTGCTGTGTCCTTTATTTCATAGGTGTGGACCTGAGCTCCATAGAGGTGAGAGGATTCTCCCAAGACCACAGCCAGTGTAGGGAAGAGTTAGGAAGGAAACCTGTCCTGTCTCCTAGTGCTTCCCACCACATCTTAAATGTCTGGAAATGAGAAACAGCAAGCATTTATTTCTGTTCAATTCCATCCATACGTGTCTTGGGCACCAAATACCTGCAAATCACCATGGAGGGTGCAAAGACCACCACAGTCACATGAAATTCCATTAGGAGTTCATAGTTTGGTGGGTCATGACCCTGGTGTCATCTTCACGTTCCATCAAATTCACCCGGCCTCTTCTGTCCCTCATAGACAAAATGCTAATTCATTGTTCTGTTGGGATGGTTGGAGAGGAGAAGAGGAAGGAGAGAAACATTTATTTAGCAACTATATGCCAGGCACTGCGCTAAGAACTCTGTCCATTACCCTATTTGACTCTCAAGCAGCCTTCTAAGATAAGTACTATTATCTCCATTTTACAAGAGATTCAGAGAAGCTGAAGAACCCATGAAGCAGCTGGGCTTGGACTTGAGTTCAGGTCTTTCCACCAGATCACATGGTCACTCTAACTTTTTCTTCTTTTCACAGCTGTCCTCTTGTCCCTGCAGATTCTCACGTGTCTTTAGAACTCCTTTGACAGATAAGTTCCCCTCTCCCAACACATAACGTCAAAACTCTTCCTTGTCATGCTGGGGAAACTGAACTCCTTTGAAGTTTCTCACCCTCCCTTTCAAACCCCCACCCTCCCACCCGCTACTCCTCCATGCCTCCTGTTCTTATAAGGTCTACCTGCCTCTAGAGCCACACTTTCAACAACTAGCTGTACTTACTTCCCTCAGCGTACTATCTTCCAGGCACTGAAGCTTCTCAGACTCCTCCCCCGACTCCCCCACTCCCACCCCAAGACAGGCAGCCCAGGTGTTGTCACCTACTATATTGACAGAAGAGGACACTGGGACCCAGCAAGGCTGTGTCCTTCCACACAGAAACTCGTGGACCAGCTCACACCTCCACTCCTCGGGATTCCTGCTCCCAGACCTCACTGTACCACCCTGTGTGTTTGGTTCCCATGTCACATGTCACGTTTCCTGTGCTTTTTTTTTCCATTTTCCAGGGCTCCCTCCAGCATTCCAGTCCCTTCCTTGCTTTGTTCCCTTCATTCACAGTTGATCCTATTTTATCTTATTCTCGCTGCCTGGTTTAGCCAATTTCCTCAAGTATGCCTGTGAATGTCATCTGCCCACAACGTCTCTTCCTCTTCCTGGTGAACTCCTCCTTTCAAAGTCAGCTCAGACTCCACCTCCCCCTGTGAAGCCTTCCCTGGCACAGGTAATCCCTCCTTCCTCAAGGTTCCTATAGCCTGTTTATTATAACACTTAACATACCAAGTCATTGGAAATCTCTCCTATCTCCCAAACTCAAGCATCTTACCTACTGGGACATTTTCTTGTTAATTTTCTGCAGTCTGTATTCTCTAGCCCAGAGGCTGGCACACAGGAAATGCTCAATAAATATTTCCTGAGTATCACTTATCTCTGTAGAGCCTGTGGGGCAGAACTAGAACCAAACAGTGGAAGGTTCTGCTCCACTAGACTCCAAGTCCCTCCAAGGCAGGGGAACAACTTCCTCCATCACTGGATCCCGATGGTGTTAACAGTCACTTGGCACAAACACAGAATGAGCCACCTGTGCTATGGGCAGTTCCCAGTTCGGGAGACATCTAAGCGCTGGATAAATGATGTCTTGGCAGAGATTTGGGACAGGGGCTGCACTAGATGTTCTGGATGTCCCTTCTAGCACCAAAGATCATGGTTCAATGGTGAGGGAGGGGTTGGTTAAAAGATCAAAAGACAGAAGGGAAAAGTGGAGGACAGAGGAAGGTGGAAGTGAAAGAGATACCAGGCAGAAAATAAAGATTCAGTGAGGGAAAGGAAGCTGGATAAAGGAGGAGATTGGAGGGACTGGCAAGAGGGAGAACGAAGTGAGAGAGCGGGGCCTCATTAACTACAGGGAGGTACTTGCACCCGGGGCATGATCAGATTCACGAGATCCCCCCAAGCCCACAGGTACGAAGTCGAAGAGAAAATTAAAGCTGAAAGCTGCTGCTATTGGAAATCAGTCAGAAATTCACTTAATGCCCATCCCAACCAAACAGGAACCTAAATCCTGAGGAAATCAGCTGAAGTTGACAAAAACCAAGCCACACGGGGACACAGTTAAAGCACTTACTGCCCTGCATCATGTGGCCCTTCTCCGATGTGCTGCAGCCTGGCGGGCCCTGAGTCAACACGCTGGGAGCATCAGTCCTCAAGCAACAGGGAGAGCAGCCCACCCCCAGCTCTGGGCACCCACAGGCCCCATAACCCATCCCACTCCCTTTTGACTAAACTTATCAAACATTACAGGTGGTGCCCCTGTACACGGCCAACCCCACATTCTGGGACCAATCCCACTTCTCGACAGGGCAAATAACAGGACCCTGCACTCCTGTCACCTCTGCTGCAGGTCCTGCTCTAAATTTGTGCCTGGTTCTTATCAGCAAGCAACCCTCTGGTGCGCCAGGGTTGTTTACGAAGCACTCGTGGGTACTGATACATACAGGGTACCCAGTGCGTCCGGATGCTGAACCAGACCTTTACACAGATTATCACGTTGACTCTTCAAAATAACCCGAGGAGGTTAAATATCCCCCCTGGCAGATGAGAAGACTGAAGCTCAGAAAGGTTAAGTAATTTATCCAAAGTTACACACACAAGTACTCAGTGGCAGAGCCCGGATTCAAACCCAGGTGTCCAGCTCCAGGGCCCATAACACACTGCCACCCAGGGATGGAGTCCTGTTCCCCTATCTGTGAGTCCCTGGCCACCATGCCCGTTCCTCTTACACTCGGGCCCTGCTTTGCTCGCCACTGTCTTTCCAAGGCCTGCTCTCCTCCCGGTGCCACGCCCGCAGCACCTGTGCTTGAGTCCCCTGACAGATGCCCCGTCAGCCTACCCAGGCACCTCCCTGGCTGTCTCCTGTCCCATGCCTCACTGCTGTGCAGGTCAGCCTGCTTGCCCTTTTACTGCCAGCTTCAGAAACCCGCCCCCATCACATAGCAGAGGTTAACCTTTGCATCTTGCCATCCTCATCTGGTCTGTCCTTCCCCCGATGGAACTGGTTTTAACATGCCCTGAGACACTTAAATGCATCCCTAGGGCAATGATTGACAGCTAGCTGAATCACCTTCTTCTTTGCAGATATCTTACCCGTGAGTACCCCCGATCCTACAATGTGCTTCATTCTTGCACGTCTCATCTTTCACATATCCAGGGTTACTTCACCATAAAGAAAGGGAAATCTCAGCCCTGGGCCTGGCACTCCCCAGGCTCTGATCCTCTAATGGTGGGGATTTCAGCTGAGGGAGCAAAGGTACTGAGGTTTCCTTCAACTCGAAGCTCTGAATTAACTGATCTCACAGTTCTGCACCTTCCTTATTCCTGCACAACAAGTACCCCTCACACCCGCGCTCTGGTGTGTGTGTGTGTGTGTGTGTGTGTGTGTGTGTGTGTGTAACCTCCTGCAAAGGTCCTCCTCACTCTCCCTGCGCTCCAGTTAATCAACACCACCACCTCTGTAGAGCAGAGGAAGGGTCTGGAGAGGGTCGGGGCAAAGAATAAAGACACAGATAACAGCCCAGTAACTGTGGTCGCTAAAGCACTTCCATTTCCCCAACACACCTTCTGATGATTCTGTTTCAGCCCTAGCTCCACAGAGTGAAGGGTGGGTGGGCAGCAGGGAGGATGGGAAACTTAGGAAGTGGTCAGGGGGTGGCAGGAAGCACTTCCTT
Organism: Tapirus indicus; assembly: GCA_031878705.1. NCBI lineage: Eukaryota > Metazoa > Chordata > Mammalia > Perissodactyla > Tapiridae > Tapirus > Tapirus indicus. The sequence continues at coordinate 86,308,834 of CM062922.1, forward strand.
TTGCAGAAGTCCTCGGGGCCAGAGTTAAATTTCATGACCTCTCCTTTCAAAAAGACAGGTCCTCCTCTTCTTCTGCCCCACAGCACCTTTCTCTAGCTTACAGATACACATTTTCTGTGTTCTCCATTTTTTCATATCTTCCTACACCTATGTACACCTCCTGGTGGGAGATCTCTGTGTTCACAGTCATGAGAGTTGGAACTGGAATTAATCTTAGTACTCAGTCATCTTTTCATTCATTCCTTCATTCATTTATTCACTCTGCATCTATCATGTGCCCCTGTGCTAGGCATGGACCCTGCTCTTGGGTTTGAACACAGTGTGATCATTCAGTATAACTTCCTCATTGTCTAGTTGTAAATCTGAGATGGAAAGACCTTTCCAAACTGAGCATCATGACTGGCAGCATATCATTTCCAATAATGAAATATCTTAAAGTAATTAAATATTAACTATATTAAATTCTGAGGTTTGTTGTGCACAGATGTCCCTCTCCTTTCCTGCCTCATGTTCTCCATACTTCAGGCACGCAGGGGGCATCTGCGTACAGTTGGTGGGCAACTTCATGCCACAAAGTCAGTGGACATGCAGTAGTTGATTGACTGTGTCCTAGAAACTAAGTCTGATCCACACTGGATCTGAAGATATCCATGTCCTAGTGGCATCGCTTGTCCTGAAAGAAGGGTTGAATGTTATTGTCAATCACACTCCTCTTCTTGAATAAAGTTGAAAGGTTTTTTTTATTTAAGCCTTACGGTGCCTAAGTTTTGCCATCTACAAACATGGGGGAGGTACAACCCAGATTATTATGGATTTTGACGTCAGCTAAAAAGCAAATACTTTAGAAAGGGAACAAACTACACTCGAGAGAAAACATCTAGTCCCAAACCTAATATTAAAGATGAGAAACTGAGAGCCAGGAAAAAAGTGACTAAGTCAGGTTCACCCAGGATGCAAGTGGCAGGGCCAGGGACCAAACCTCCATCCTCCCAACATCCATCAAGGCCAAGTGTGTCTCTCAGCAGACTCCAAACACCCTGCCCTCCCAGAGACAGGGCTCAACCACACGACATTTTGGTTCCATTCAGATAGATCTACGATCCTCTTCTGTCCCCAGATAATTAGTTTTAGAAACTTTATGTCTGTACTCATCAAGGAGCAGAGATTGTGCTTCTTGGTTTCGTTGGAATGGAAGAAATGAAATGGTATTTGCCATCTTGTTGATTGCCCTCTACAAGAAAATATCCAAATTTCTAAAAAAAAAATGCCAGTTCCTGTACGGAACTGGGAGGATAGTAGGGAAGGGGAGACCCAATTTTAGGGGCCCAGCACTTACAGCTTTGACGGAGAGAAATAAGTGATTCCATATGAACACTCTTACACGTAGGAAGGATGCAGAAAACCTCGTAGAATGACTGCACTTATTCATTATAGTGTAAATTTGCTCTGCCACCATCGCCCCATTTTTGGTAACAACAGCACAGTTTTCCTCGAGGAACCACTCATCCTCGCTCTCTGTCCACGTGGTTTAGTTACAGCGGATCCCACCTGGACTCCGTCCTGCTCCAGGGATGGGCATAGGACTCAGACTCCATCACTCAAACCATGGGTCTCGCTGGCCTCAGTGATTGGACAGAGCTGGCCAAGTGCCCCAAGCTGGGCCATTACCTTTGCTGGAGTTTCTGGGAAAGAAGCTCCCTGGTTCTGCTGGGCTTGTTAATAACATAGAGAGGAGGCCTGGACCTGCTCATCTAGCCAACTACATGGGAGTGTCTGAAGACAGCAGAGATGAGAGATGGGCAGAGACAGATACTTGGTGATATCATCTGAGGATCTGATTTCAGCAGGGCCTTAATGTTAGAGATCTACCTCTAAATTTTATAAATTCTGGAAGTCATAAGGTTTTCTTTCTTTCTTTCTTTTAGTATAAGCCTATTTGAGTTGGATTTCTGTCACTTAATTATTAGAGACCTAATAAACTCACAACCAGAACACTGAGTGGATGTTAAAAAGAATAGGGCTTTCAGTGAAAGGGCAGTGATAATATTTTGGGCAACTGGCCTGAGTCCTGGCAGCTCCTGAGAAGAGGAAAGGTCAACCCCACCCAAATGGTGGTGCTGCCCTGAATAGGGTGCCCTAGTGGCGGAGCAGAACTCACAGGGAGAGAAGGGCTCATCCTAGGCTGACATCTAGTCCTCCACCCACCTAACCTTCCAGTGAGATTCAATGTGAGAATATGAAACTGCTTTTGATGAGGTTTCGCCTACCTCTGACTCCCACAATGCTTTCCAGGTCCCCAGAATGCAATTATTAATTCAGAGGCACCCAAAGATGCCAGAATTGGGGTTCATCACCAGCCACATTTTCTCTATTGCTAAAACACGAGTTTCCACCATTTATTACAGACATCTGATCTCAAAGTCCTTCTTTCTCTGTGATTGCTGACCCTCCCTGTGTTCACCCAGCATAAACAGGGTGGACATCGGTCCTTTAACAAAGGCACAGCATTAGACCTTCATGACGGATCCTTCTTTTTGAGTAGATGCTTTGATTTTCTGTTGCCTCTCCTGGTTGATTTCCTGCTTATCATTAGTCCCTCTTCCCCATCTGGAATTGGAGAGAGGAGGCAAATCACAGACTAATGAGCCACCACAAAGCCAGGAGCTGATCAGTCATTCTACCAACCCCTACTGAGCATCAGGCAGCACATACCATTGTGGGGCTACATTGGAACACAGATGTCCACTGTCCTCAAGGAATTTACACAGCACCCCATCAGTGGGGATCTTGCTTGTAGCTCTCAGATTATACAACGGCTGCAAAAGTTATGGGCAGTCAAAAGACATGACGCATTTCTGAAGCTCAGGCTGTGCTGTATGCTCCACCAACCTGACCTGTTAGAAGATCTCCTGGCAATCTCCTTCCCAGAATGTGACCACTGCAGGTCATCAGTCACTGGGAGGGGACAAGCGAAAGTGTGAGTCTAGGAGTCCTTTGGCTCTACCCTTGGTCAGTGAGCTCTGCCGGCTAAGCTCTGCATGCCCATGTCAGGGAGACGAGAGGAGCAAGCCAGTCCTCGCACTCAGGTTGCCCCTGGTCAGAAAGTAGCATTGAAGCAGAGAAGTCCTCGCATAACAGTAACTACATTATAAGATCAAGTGTGATTAACACTCTAGACGTCTCCAAATCAGTAGTGAATTAAAAAGGGGAGAAGTCTGGCCGGCCCAGTGGCGTATGGTTAAGTTCGCACGCTCTGCTTTGGCGGCCCGGGGTTCGCAGGTTTGCATCCCGGGCCTGGACAGACGCACTGCTTGTCAAGTCATGCTGTGGCAGCATCCCATGTAAAGTAGAGGAAGACGGGCACGGATGTTAGCCCAGGGCCAGTCTTCCTCAGCAAAAAAGAGAGGGGGATTGGCAGCAGATGTTAGCTCAGGGCTAGTCTTCCTCACAAAAAAAGAAAAAGGAGAGAAGTCATATTTAGACTGAGGGTGGAGGAATGGACAGATTTGGCTGCTGAGGAAATATTTCATGGAGGAGGTTGAATCTGAGATGGGGCTTGAGGAATTATCTCCACTCATTTATTTTAACTTTATGTCTGAAAACAAAAACCACTTTGGGCCTATCAATTGAAAAGGTCATACGAAGCAAGTAACTAACTCAAGAGAAATTGTAAAGCTGACACGTGACCTGAATCCTCATCGCTCAGTTTGATCAGAACCCTCTGGGCGTTTCTGCCAGCCTGGCTCAGCCGGGTCACGAGCGCCTGCAACCTCCCCACTGCCCCCTTCCACGACCGGCCCTCCACTTCCCTGGTAAGGCGCACTCAAGAGATGCCCGTTGGCGGGCCTTTCCCCACAGCCACCATCCAGGGCACAAGCTTCCCAGAGGCTGCTTGTCTCTTCATGCAGTATTCAAGCCTGGTCACTTTCTTTTGGGGCGGCTCTGACACAGCTTGAAAGTCAGGGTTTCCAGAGATGAGGCAGATCAGACGCTGATCTGCCCACAGCACTCTGTGGTCTTGGCTGGAGAGCTCAAGCGTTCCAGAAGGCAGTGGAACATGTGCGTGTTCCACCCGCCAACCAACAGAAATTCAGCCCTCGTCTTGTTCCATGGGGAGGCAACACACAGGCAAAGGGAGCCCAGCCCTGGGTCTTCTAGAAAACCGAGTCAGCCTCTAGGCACACTCTCTGGGGTTCTCAGAATGTCAGATAAAAGAGGCTTAAACCACCGAAAACTCAGGCAGCAGGAGCCAGACTGAGCCACAGCACAGAAAGTCAGAGACACTGGTCAGGATGGCGCTGTGCCAGGAGCGGCCTGTAGTGCTTGCTGCTCGTCAGTCATAAATACGCATCCTGTTTACCTAAGCTGCCTAGTGTAAGTGCACATGGTTAAGTCCCAGCCCATAGGCACAGGGGATATATTTTTCATCTTCTTATGTGTATGAATGTGTGTATGGATATGCAAATATGAATGTGCAAATATGAATATATGAATGAATATGCAAATAAAATGAGTATATCAGTGTCTGTCTCACAACCAGGTGAAGTTAGCTTTGGCTCCTTTGACTCACTGGTAAGATAAGACAATATTTTATACTCATTGATAACCTGCCCCTAAACCAAAGGATGTAAACGATGTCCTTTAACTTGATTTTCCTAGTAACCACATACACAGTTCTGTGCTTTGACAGCAGAAGAAAGCAATTTTTGCACTGGGAAAGGGAAAGAAGAAAACAGGGCAGGAGAATTCCTCTCCCACCCAGCAGCTTCCTCACTACAGATCTTCACAAAGAGGATGTTCCCCAAACAGCCAAAGTGATCCTGAGAAAAAAGAACAAAGCAGGAGGTATCACACTCCCTGATGGCAAAATATACTACAGGGGCCGGCCTGGTGGCGTAGTGGTTAAGTTCGCGCACTCCTCTTGGGCCGCCCGGGGGTTCACAGATTTAGAACACCCGGCGCAGACCGACGCACAGCTTGTCAGGCCATGATGTGGCAGTGTCCTATATAATGTACAGGAGGATGGGCATGGATGTTAGCCCAGGGCTCGTCTTCCTCAGCAAAAAGAGGAGGATTGGCAACAGATGTTAGCTCCGGGCTAATCTTCCTCACACACACACAAAAAAAAGACAAGAAATAACAAGTGTTGGCAAGGATGTGGAAAAAAGGGCACCCTCGTATACTGCTAGTGGGAACGTAGATTGGTGCAGCCACTAGGGAAAACAGTATGGAGGTTCCTCAAAAAGTTAAAAATAGAACTACCACGTGATCCAGCTATTCCACTTCTCAGTATCTATCCAAAGAACACGAAAACACTAATTTGAAAAGTTATATACACCCCTATGTTCATTGCAGCGTTATTCACAATAGCCAAGACTTGGAAATAACCTAAGTGCCCATCAACAGATGAATGGATAAAGAAGATATAGTATATATTTACAATGGAATACTGCTCAGCCATAAAAAAAATGAAATCCAGCCATTTGCGACAACATGGATGGACCTTGAGGGTATTATGCTAAGTGAGATAAGTCAGACAAAGACAAATATCATATGATTTCACTCATATGTCAAAGATAAACAAACACGTAGATACAAAGAATCAGTTGGTGGTTACCAGAGGGAAAGGAGGTGGGGGGAGGGTGAAAGAGGTAAAAGGGCTCATGTATAAGGTGATGGATGGCAACTGACTTTTAGTGGTGAACACAACATGATGAAGTCTATACAGAAGTCGAAATATAATGATGAACACCTGAAATTTACACAATGTTATAAACCAGTTACCTCAATAAAATAAATATAGAAGTAAGAAAAAGATTCAGAGGATTATTGTGGGGACTGAATGAGATGATGTGTACTTTTCATCCAAAAACATATTTCTTTTTAGTTTTTTCAACCTTTTATGTTTCTCAGTAAAATTATATTTTTTAAAAATAAAGATCTATGCTTCCTTTAAAAAAATAGTTTCTTTGATCAACAAAGATTTATAGAAAGCTTAAAGAAATACAGAAGCTCTCAATTTATTCACTATCTGGCAGGAGATACTGAAAAGTAAATATAAATTTAAAAAACAGTTATAACCTCATGGTAAGAGCAGACACGAGTGCCTTGGGAGCCAGGAGGAGGGTCACCAATCTTACAGGGGCAGAGTGGGGTGTCAGAGAAAATATTTCAGAGGTTGCGACACTTAAGCTAAGTCTCAAGTGACTGGTGACCGGTAGGAAGCTGCTAAGCTGCAAGGGAGGGAGGGTCATTCAAGACAGACAGAGAGCATGACAAGAACCAAGGCATCTTCCACAACCTGCCACGCTGGGGCTCACCCTGCTTATTTTTCTCTATGGTGCTCAGTGCCACCTGACATTTTATTGCCTCTATTTACATCTTGCCTGTCTCCCCAACTAGAACATAAGCCCCCTGAAGGCAGGGACTTGTTCTCTGCTGTATCCCAGCACCTAGACAAAGCTTAGCAATGTAGTAGGAATTAATAAATACTTCTGAATGCGTGGATGTTGGAGAGGAGTGAGAAATGAAGCGGGACGGTCCAGCAAGCTCACTCCACAATCAGGAGGGCCTTGTGTGCAACTCTAGTGAGTGTGGACATGACCTTGGAGATCTAGTGCAGGATTTATAAACTGGCAGCCCATGGGCCAAAGACAGGAGTGTTTTGCCTAACGTATACTGTGTTTTTTAAACTAGGATATTTTATTTTTTAAAAGTCTAGATTTCTGGCTTCCCTTAAAAAATCAGAGGATGTGGTAATATGGGGCCTGTAGCCTTGCAAGGCAAAGTCAGCCGGTGTGGACAGCAGGTGGTCCTCTCAATTGTCTTGCATCAGGCCCTCCTTCCTCATACGTCACCTGCCTGATCCATCTAGATCAGTGAGTTTGTAACCTCTAGCCTGGGTTCAGAAGGTCTGGTTTAAAAATCCCACCATGAAAGCAAGTCTCCAAAATAATCCCCCAATGAACCATACCTCCCAGTATTTATGCCCTCCCACGGTGAATCTGAGCTGGTCCTGTGTAACAAATAGAACGGGATGGACGTGACACCGTGTGCCTTCTAAGGCCACTTCATAAGAAGCTAGTCATCACATCAGGAATCTGGCTATTCTGAGGCCTCCGTGCTGTGAGGAATCTAATCTAACAATGAGGAGAGGCCACATAGACAAAGAGGTGCCCAGGCAGTCCTCAAGTGTTCTAGCCAGCCCATCTGAGATGCCAGACGTGTGAAAGCCATCTTTGACACCCAGGTCAGCAGCCACTTAACTACAACCGTATGCAGTCACGGAAGAGATTCCAAGAGAGAACCATCCAGCTGAACCCATTCAACCACAGAACTGTGATAAATAATAAGAAATTGTTTTAAGCCACTGTGTTTTGGGTGACTTGTTATACAGCAATAGATAACCAAAACACCTACATTACCATGTATTAAGAATGTGGCCTTAGACACAATATTTAGCAGCTTTAAGCCTCAACTTCATCATCTTTGAAATAAGGATAATAGTACTGACTTCAGAGTTTTTTGAAGTTCCAATTAGATCATGAATAGAATGTATTTAGCCTTGAAGCTGGCACATCGTAAGTGCTCAATAAATGTTAATCACTATTTTATTTTCGTTCTCATTAGTTTTGTTGTTGAAGTCTGTCTAGTGGGTCGCATCTCTCAGAACCAGCATGCCGAAAAGGGAGCAGAAGCAGGGAAGGTACTGACAGACAGATCAGGGTCAAGGAGGGTGTACACGAAGAAGACGGTTCTCAGTGTCGTGTGTTTCTCTCACTATCCCAAACTCTGGATTGCTAGCCAATTGGCTATTTACCCCATTTTGGTGCCTATACTAAGGATTCTGGAAACTCCTATCAAGTCACAATTCATTAATTCATAACTCATTCAAAAATATTTATTGAGCACTGACTCTACATGTCAGGCATTGTTCTAGGTGCTGAGGATATAGCAGTGAACAAACAGATAAAACTCCTGCCCTCATGAAGTTTCCATTCTAGTGTTGGAGAAGATATCAAACAAATTAGTAAATAAGTAAAATATGTAGTATGGCAGAGGGTGATAAGTACAATGGAAAAAAAAGTAATTATTAGGGTGATAATGAGTGTGAGGTGGAGGAAACTGGGTTTTAATTGTGAGTAAGTAGGTCAAGGAAGGCCTCCCCGAGCATGGTGGAAAGTGAAAGACATATCTGGGGTTAGGAGGGACCATCATACAGAAAGATCCAGTAAGAAAGAGCTGGAGTCTCGTGTTGTTACATCTACTGATTATCAATACCTGATGGATGTATATGTTTTCTCCCAATGATTCTGTAAGACAAATATTATTCCATGTCATCTTTAATCTACTCAGTCAACTTTTTTCCTATTGTGCCATATTTCTCTTTAAGCTACTTTAACTTCTTTTTGGAGCAAGGCAAGATGATGTATTAGTCAGGTTAAGTTAGGCTAAGTAACAAAAAAATCCCAAAATCTCATTAGCTTAACGCAACAATAGTGTATTTCTTGTTCACACAAAGTCGTTGGTGGCTGGGCTCCACAGTGTGTTCATTCAAGGACCCTGGCCAGCGGAGGCATCACCATCTACATCGCCAATCCCCACAACGGGAAGAAGGAAAGATGGAAAATTGGCACCAGCTCTTAAATGCTTCTGCTGGAAGGGACACAAGTCATCACCTCTCTCATATTTCATTGGCCAAAGCAGATCGTGTGTGTGTGTGATCATCCTAAATGCCTAGAGAAAAAAGGAAATAGATATTGATGGATAGTTTTTTGTCTTCTGCAGATGGATAGATAGAAATGATAGATGATAGTAAATGATAAATTATTGATTGATAAAAAGACAGATAGATATAAAGTAGATAAAAGAAAAGGAAACTGAGGCTTAGAAACTGTAAGTAATTTGCCCAAGGTCAAACAGTTTGTAAGTAGCCAAGGCAAAATCAGAACCCAGATCCAATAATTTGGATTTCAAAATATTAATGACAGAGTATGCAAAATCTGTGGTGCTGAACAGAGATCTTTGACATCAGGTCAGATGTTAGCAACTGAATGTGCCTTTCTGACTGGGTGTTAAGTTTATCTCTGAATTTTGTTTTCATGAAGCATAATTTGAGAACCTCTGCTGTTTTTTAAGTCAATTTTAAAAACTATCACTTTTCAACTACCATGACAGAGGACCTCAGTCAGCTCAGCAGACACCACTGTTCCACGGAACACGGTTTGAGAATCACTGTGATGAAAGCCTCACGCTGGGATATTTTCCAAAACCAACAACCCATTCTCTGATTCTCCAGACACCAACCGGGTGTTCAACAATTCAATTCAATTCTGACACTAACTTCCTGGAGTTAGTGCAGACCCCACAGCTTAAGGGCTCAGTCCCATAAGATTGCCCACCACTTCAGATGCCAGTCAAAAGTCCTGGGTCTCCTGTACTTCTGACTGACTGGCTATAAATCAGAGGTTCAAGCTTCCATGCCCTGTCGGGGCACATGACCCTCCTAGCACCTTGATGTGTTTATCAACCTGTTAGCTCTCCGAACTCTTTTGTTTAGGGGTTTTTATGCAGGTTTCATTATGTAGATGTGATAAAGTAAATCATTGGCCATTGGTGATTAACTCAATCTCCAGCCCTCCTCCCCTCCCCAAAGGGTGGGGTGGGGGCTGAAAGTTCCAGCCCTCTCATTGTGCCTTGGTCTTTCTGGTGACTAGTCCCCATCCTGAAGCTATCTAGGGGCCCCTGGTCACCAGTCATCTCATTAGCATACAAAAGATACTTTTATCACTCTGGAGATTCCATAGGTTCAGAAGTGGTGTGCCAGGAACCCAGGACAAGATCAAACATTTATTTTTGTATCACATTCACCTTACTCAGACTAATTTCATTCCAGAATATCCAAAACGTGCACCTTTGAATATGGAGGCAATTTGTAACTTTTAAGCAATGGAAACTAGATGGGGTGGGAGACATCTGAGATAAACAAATGTCCTCAATATTTTAAAAGTTGTTCAATTGAATAGATTCTGGATATAATGGAAACTGGACATCAATACCTGGAAAACTTCTACCACGATGTTTTAATAGGTGGTATGCGCAGGGTTTCTATAAAATATATTTGTTGAGTTGCTGAGATCTGTATATGTATATATAATACAGATCTGTAATCCCTCTTCCATAAAGTTCTGAAAACCGGGAATTTTTCATAACTCACTTGTCAGTGAGCCCTAAATTGAATTCATTTGATGACAGTATTTCCACACTAGTTTAACTATTCATATAACTCTCAAAATGTGAATTTTGATCAAATATTAGTTTAATCATGGAGAGCTGACCCATATTGCGGGTGTTACATCACAGCAAGGTATGTACTATGTTACATTTCTAAAAGGAAAACATTTTAAAATTTTGAAACACATTTGGCCCCACAAATTGGAATCAGAAATTGTGACCTATATTATCATCTTTCCTGCTGATAAAATTGTCCAGGTATTTTGCCCACTGCATCAGTTTGAGAGCCAACATTCTCCACTTTGTAGGGATGTCTTTTCTTACCTCCCCAGGCTGAGGCAAGACGTGGCTATTCTGCCTTGTTGCAGGCACCCTTATCTTGTATTTCTTTATCTTCCTCTAGAAAAAAAAGGTCCTATAGTGCCATGTTGCATTTTTGCAAGCTTTGCCTCATGGTTTTCTCTTTCTTCTGGCCTTTCTTTGGATCATCATACTTATTTGTGCCGCTCTTCTGTGTTCATGCATAAAACCTCCCCCTTCTGTACAGGTTCTGTTTGTATCTGAGCTAGTGTGGAAATATGGGCCTCTGTAGAGGTTGTCTTCCCATTTTTTCCTCCTTAGGATAATTTGTGATGTATTGCCAGAATTTTGAAAACAGCCAGATGGAAAGTGTTCTGATGTGATCCACTGTCCTTCAGATCCCTCTATAGGGAGATCCCCAACATTGAAGGGAGGCTTCACCAGTTTTTTTCCTCCCACCACCAACTCCCCCCCCCAAAAACAGGAAGGAAGGACTTAAAATACATTGTATTAAACTCAGGGTTTTAAACCTGTTTGGGAGTGACAGAGCCCTTTGCAAAATTGATGAAAGACAAAAAACCCTAGACAAATAAGAGTAAACTCAAAATTTTGCACACAATGTCAGGTTTCTCAGACACCCTATGCTGAGCCCAGATTAAGAACTCCCATTCTAGACTAGTGATTCTCAAAGGCTAAGGGCCCTGGGAGGTCCATTGGATCCTTGGGCAGAGAGGTTCAAGTTCTATACCACACTCCCCTCCCACTCTGAGACACAAACGTGGCATCACCATCTGAGAAACCTTTTGAATCACAAGAAGTGGCCTCCACATGTGTCTTCAGTCATGAGTTACACAAGGAAAATAATTCCTCCAGGTGGGTTACCTCTTTGCTGTGAAATCTTTTTTCTGTAAGGGAGAGTCATAATGGAAGAGGGAGACTTGCCTGAGATAAATACCTATCAGGATGGATCTTGTCCTTGACCCAGACTTCTGAACTCAATCTCCCTGTCATTTGTATCTTTAGTTTCTTCCATGCTGATTACTGTTTAAAAACTAAGTTTTTCTCTCACATTAACTTTGGGATTTTTTTTCTGTGTCCTCTATGGAGAAAGGCAGTGAAGAAAATTAGGAAATGACTCGCTTTCCCCCTCCCTTTGCCTAAAAGGGATTAAAATATTCTAGGGTGCCCATAGATTTTAGAAACAGAAGTTAGTTCAGTTGATTAGCCCAGAATAAAACCAGAAAGGACCCATAAGGATCCATAATCAAAGCCAAAGAGTACTTCCTTAATCCCAGTCTGCCATCATCTCAAACATAAGCCTATGGTCACAACAGGGCTAGATAGTAGCTTGGAGGTCCCACACCTACCAATTAATCTCCATCAGCAGAAAAGCTCATTACAGTGGCATCTTCGCATGATAAGAGAAAGCCAAGAGGAGATATTAGAATCTGATGATCTTTGCCCTGGGAAAGAAGTTGAAATCCATCTGGTCAATGACCAACTGTGACTTTGAAGCTCATTGCACTTTATGCCTCTGGGCTTTTTAAGGACTTTTCTGGATGAAATTCCCTCCTGATGCCCACTCCTAACTTCTACCCTCCCCTACAACGTCCATCACCACAGTGTCCACTGCCTGTTAACCTCCACTTCAAGACACAGCTCAAAAGGCAATTTTTCTGTGAAATCGGCCTTGCCCAGGCAGAATTACACCCTGCTTGTTCCTAAGGCTTTTCATCAGACCACTCCTGGGCAGTTAAACATGACGTAGTATTAATGGCCATTTGTTTGCTCTTCCTTATCTACCCCTGCTCACTAGACTACGAGGTTCCTGAGATTGGCGACTGTGCTTTTTCTACGTAACATAATACTTAAAACAGCTCTGCCTGAAGCATCTGCATTTGTTCCTGGGGAAGCTTCGTAACTGCAAAATAACCCAGATGAAGATGTTTCAGAAGAGATCTTAAGGAGGAACACATTAGCTATGACTTTTAGCTGAACTACACATATCTTTTGGCATTATTCTAGGACTTCAATCTCACAGGAACCCCACAGTTCTGGTAAAGAGGAGTCAACATAGACCTATAAGCAAATTGCCATCATCATAATATTATGATTAAATGTTAGAATAGAGGTATGTGTGGAGAGATGAAGATGGTTAGAACATTTTTTTCTAAATGTGTATTTAGACAGTCTTTGTCTGGAAGTTGTGGAGTTTTCTTGGAATGCACATGCACATGCACAAGTATGTGTGTGGGTGCACATGTGTGTGCACGGCCATGTGGACTTGCCCAAGCTGTGCCCACGGGAGATGGGAGAAAGCCCAGACCAAGGCAGGAGGGCAGGTAGGCCTGGCCTTCTCTTCTTCTCAGGCCACACCACAAAAGAAAACAGGACAAGACTTGACACTGCCCAGCAGCACCTGGACTGCGCCTGCTGGACAGCCCCCCTCACCACCACCACCACCAAGGGCTCTTTACATTAGAGAATGTATTATTGGACAATGAAGATTTTAATTGTGCTACTCAGGAAAAGTTTTGAAATGGGGCAGGCAATAAAAGATCTTTTGTTAGGCCCCTTTTGAACTGAGAGTAATAAATCAGTTGCTAACAGTTACTAGATTCCACAGAGAAAGAGTCCTAGGACCTATGAAACATAGGATGAAACCCAACAGGTTTGGGGGAAATAAGTTCACCTAATTGCCAGTGGAAGTTTGTGAGTCTGTAATTCCTCTTATAGGAGGTAGGAAATATATTAGCAATTAATGTTCCTCAGTGGAAATCTTCAGGACAAGAAATAATTTCCTTAAATTTCATTTAATAGATTTTCTTTTAGTTACATGACCCTTCTTTCATAGATATTGCAGAACGGAAGTACAAATCCACAGCCACTTTTCAAAGATGGATGAGTTGATCATTTCTTTGTCATAAATAACAGTTTGTGAGTCAATTTACAGAGTCACCATAGGATTGACTGACAGTGATCTCATTAGTGCCAGGCTCAGACTCTCAATCCCGATAATATACAGAGGCTGACTAATCTTGACAACGAAATGGCCAGCAGAGATGGCTTTACGTTGATCTGTACTACAGTGAAACATAAACATTCTAAAACGCTCAGTTTCATTTATCTGATGTAACTATAACTAGGCAGCAGTGTGACAGAGTCAGCCTGGGATAGGCAATACGGCCCTGTGGCAAACATTTCAGGTATTTCTGAGTGACTTGATAAGCTCATTGGCTCTGCGATACCTAGAGACATGCTGATCAGAGCTCATGAAGCCGGGGGTCGGGGGGTGGGATCGTGCGACGCACGTGAAGGGTGTTCTGGGCTGTAGGGGGGAGATCAGAGACTCTTGGGGGAGAAGGAGAGCCACAGTTTCCGTTCTCTGCTCTGCTGGTAGTTGTTATTTTTAAGTAAAGCCTCTTTGATGTGATGAACATTAGCATTTCACGCTCCCTCAAATCAATATTCTTTTTCATGTGGGGATTTTGAGTCATTTTTGTACTTCCTCTTTTAAAGTTCCATAAACCCCATAAATAAGAATTCTGATTGCCTGCTCCTAGGCAGAGCAGACTTTTTTTTACCACTGACATAGACACTGTTCATTTCTCCTTATTGCTGCCTGGTTCTTAGAATTGAACTGTGTAGACTTCCTGACCCCTTAAGGTTTAAGGGTTGTGGCAGTCCCTGCCTAATCAATAGTGTTCATAAAATATTTACTTTACCTCATTGAACAAAATACCTCTTTGAAAGAAGGACTCATATATTTTCATCTGATAACTATATGCTATATGTATTCTTGGCACATTTTTTTTCTAAATTGGATCTTTTCTCTTGCATTTACTTCAGGCTCTCAATTCCACGGACTAACTCAAATTTTTCTTACAATTTTTCCATTAAGAAATTTGGTACTCATAATCTGTTCAAAGAGCAAAAAAGAGGTTTTTTTTCTCCCCAAGCACTATTGGAAAATATAATTCTGGAACTTTTCCGATAACTGATTTTTTAAACTAGTAGTACTGAGAGAACAGATGCTAAGTGCAACATTCTGTCCCCAATAGGTATCAAGAGTACAAAGTTAATGCATTTCTGAGTCCTCTAAGTCTCACCAGGCTGCGACTACAAAGAAAGGACTTTATGGGACAAGTTCCACTGGCCTAATGCCAGAAAGTGCTGCTTCTGCAAATGGTCCCCCCCTTCTCCTGAGTTCCTCAGAGGGCTCTGTCGGGCATTCTCGGCTGGTGTCCTTCATGTCTCCACCAGGAGGCATTACAGCATGGTGGTTAAGAGCTTAAGCGTTGAGGTCACACAGATAGCCCTGTTTGAATCCCCACTCTTCCACTTACTACCTTTGTGACCTCTCTGTGTTTCAGTTCATTCATCTTTAAACTGGGACAATACCAGCACTTATACATACAAATTGTTAAATAAGAGTATAATTGTATAGAGCTTTAGCATGGTCTTGGCACATAGTAAGCGTTACTTCTATCAGACAGGAGGGTTTGGCAATAAGTAACATAAGAACCAACTGAAAATGGCTTAAATATAAGAAGAATTTATTATTTCATTTAACAAGGAATTCCCAGGTGGGGTGGCTCCAGCATTGGTTGGTTCAGTGACTTAGAGTGATGTCCTGAACAACTTTTTTTTCCACTCGGCCATCTTTACCATGCCAGCTTTTCCTCATATGGACTCCCATCATGTGTGAGAGATTCAAGTACATCATCCAGACAAGAAGTCGTCCAGAGGGAAAAAAGTCCATCTCTTACCACAATTTGCCTTTTTTTTTGTGAGGAAGACCAGCCCTGAGCTAACATCCGTTGCTAGTCTTCCTCTGTTTGCTGAGGAAGACTGGCCCTGGGCTACCATCCGTGCCCATCTTCCTCTACTTTATATGGGACGCCGCCACGGCATGGCTGACAAGCAGTGCGTCTGCCGGCGCCCGGACCGGCGAACCCCGCGGGCTGCCAAAGCGCAAACTAAACCGCTGTGCCACTGGGCAGGCCCCACAATTTGCTTTTTAACAGCAAAGAAACTTTTCTCAGAAGCCCCTCTCTCAGCAGACTGCTCTTCATTTGCCACTGGCCAGAATTTCACTACATATCCAAACCTAACCCAGTGGCTGGTAAGGAGAATGGATTTACCATGATTAACTTAAACTAACCAAGATTTACCCCTGATCTAGAAAGATCACCTCCCCCAGGAGTACATGCCCCCTGAAGTTAGGCAGAGAAGGAGCATGATAGACTGGTGTCTGAATCCCACCTGGAAAATTAAAAAGTTGAGAGACTGGCTTGCTAACCATTCTGATGCTGTGAGCAAAGAGTTTGCTACCGTGTCGGGATCAGGCGGCATTCCCAGAGTTTGCAGCCAAGGATGCACGTTTTCTGGAGACAAAATATGGGCCACACAGGAAAGCCACCTGGCACGGGTTGGACCGAGTGCTCTCCCTTAGGAATGCCTGAAGAAGCATCAGAATTCAGCAGAAAGAAGCTAGAAGTATCGTTGGATTCCCAGGAGCTGGGAAAGGAGTAAGTGAAAGCTCAGAGACTCGTGTATCATCCATATCAAGAGAACACAAGGGAGAAAACCCCAGCAAAAGATTCCTCCAAAACACCCCCAAGAGTGTCCATGAGGGGAAAAGTCAGCTTTAAATGCCTGCCACACCCAGAGAGTCTGAAGCCATCAACAGCACCAGTCAAGTAAGAACTTTTTTGTTCCTTCTACCTCTCCTTTCCCCCATTCCAACCCTGGAGGTGCCTGAAATTTCAATTAGCAAGCTGAGGGAGAAAGAGTGGAAAAACAAAAAAGAAGAAGCCAGCCATGGGATCCTTTCACACGGGCTTCTCACCTGCCTCATTTCTTACCTGCGAGCAGGAGAGTAGCTCTAAATTTGAATGAAATTGGAAGCTTGGCCTATGATATGTGACTGGGGATTCTAAATGGTAATTTGAGACTGTGTTTTGTAACTTAAAGTGCCCAGAGCAATAACGACATCTGTCTAATTTTTTATCCAGGAGCAAGGGCAGGGCTGGTAAACAAAATTGTTGCCTTTAGGATTACACCTTTGCTTCTGCTTGTTAAATACACTGAACTTAATAATTCACAATTTTCATAAGAAATGGCAGCTCAATACTTCTCCACAGGCCCAGAGCTTTCCTTAGAGCCCTTGAAAAGGCCAGTTCATCATTACTCCTAGAAATACACCAAGGAATCCTTCTGTGAGGGTTGGGATTTAATTCTTTAGGAGCCATGTAGGTAAGCAGCCTCTGACTGTTAACCCCAGATGCGGCATCTCCTGATTTTTCACTAAAATACCTGTACAGCTACAGGAAAAGGTAAATGTATATGTATATTTTATATAAATTGTCATTTTATAAATTATATCATTAAACGGAGACCACCTAAAAGTAGGGGGGTATAATATACTTTATAACTCATCCATTTTATGCCCTAAGACTCAGAAAGAGTCTTTACTAATCAGAAAATAGGACAGGCATTTTTCCAAGGCAAGCTGCTTTTTGAGATTTCCAGCCATATTTCTACATCCATTAGAAAGAGCACCTCCCAGAAAATAGCTGGACAAGTAGATATGAACTGGTAATGCTGTACTGCGTTCTGGGAGGTATCACCTCTACAATAACTGTAGGTAACAGCCAAGATGGGACAACTCTACTAGAAGTGCAGAATGGAATAAAAAATCATGTACTCCATGGGTTCAGGGTAATCAGTTAACTTAGGCAATGGGATAAAGCAAGAGAGTAGTTCAGGGGAAAACACTAGATATGAGATTATTGGGGAATGGATACAGGCCTAGGAACTAAGCCAAATAATAATCTTAAAAAGAGGATCAGTTCACCACATTAATAGACAAAAAGGACCCAAAGCAATATAAACACCCAAACTCTTATAAGTGCTGATTCTGAATGTATCCTCTCTCTTACAAGAATAAGAGGAGTGTCTAATACTCTGCAGAGAACGGAAAGAAAAAGGATCATGAAGATGCAGACACAAAATATGCCTTGGAAAATTATGACTGAAACAATGTTTCAGGAAATTGTGAAATAGATATTGACATCTATACACAAGTAACAGGCTGAGATAGAAAGAGGTATGGTAGGAAGAATTTCAAAGATTCTGTGACAGAGACTATGACATATGCTCACACTCCCTCCCTTTCCTAGGCACGGACTAGAACTATATTTCTCAGCTTCCCTTGCTGTTGGCTTGGGACACTATCACTAACATTAGCACTGAAATGTGAGTGTAAATAACGTGTCATTCTGAGGCAGTTAAGAACAAGTGTGACTTCTCCATGCTCTCTCTTCCCTTTTTGCATCAACCTTTGAGACTATGTGTTTCGGATGGCATGATCTTGAGATTGAGAAAGGCCACCCAACCTGCACTGGCCTTTACATAAAGGAGAAATATATTTCACTGTGTTAACCCAAGATTGAGGAATTGATTTGTTACTGAAAAATAGCCCAATCCAAGCTGACCAATACAGAACCAAAAACACAACAGCAGATTTAAACACCATGTTGATGTATCCAAGGAATTTAAGCAAGAATGGCTTAATATTAGACAATATTAATATAATAATTTGTTACATAGACAATAGAAAAATTGCTAACTTGATAAATGTCCAAAAGCATTTGATAAAATCCAAATTCCATTCCAAACTAAGAAAAAAATTTAGTAAAATCATTAAGATAAAATACCTATCTTAAACTAATAGCGATTATTCTTAATAATAGATCATTGTAAGCTTTTCTATATTTATCGTCACAAACAAGAAAAGGATGCCTGCTAGCACCACTGTTCCTTAACATTGTTATGGCAGCCTGAGCAAATAGAAAAAGAGAAGCAAAAGGGACTAAAGGTGTGAGTATAGAAAGGGGGAGAGAAATGTAATATCGGAGGTAGATAATTTACCTGGAAAATCTAAGAGAATCAACTGAGAAAAATGAATAGAATTTTGTAAGGTGGATTGTTACAAGGTATATTTAAATAAAATCCCTATCTTTTCTTCATACTTTCAAAAACTCATTGGAAAATATATTGAGAGTGGGGAAACCCCATTCACCACAGCAATATTAACAACAAAAATCTGAGCAGTAAACTTAAATTATAGGATTTATAAGAAGAGAATTACAAAACTTCAAAAAGACTTGAATAATTGGAGACACACTATATTCCTGGATAGGAAAATTCAATATTGTAAAATCAACATTGCTCTACAAATTAATTCATATATTTAATAAAATTATAAACAAAAGTTCAAAGGGAAGTTTGAAGAATTTGACAAAGTAATTCTTAATATATTCATTCAGATATAGAAAACTACTATGAACATTTTTAAAGAGATAATTAAATGTGATAATTAAAAGTAGTCATTGGCTCAGCAAAATATAGAAAGATCAATGGAATTGATCCCCACTTGAGTTCTTATGGTTGGACTAATAATAAAACTGACAAAGACCAGATTAACAGGAGCAAAAACCAATCTAATACGTGCACACGTGATATCGTGTTGATGCTTCGAGAGTGAACAAAGTAGCCAGTTTATATATCTTTACACAAAGAACAATAAATTTGTAAAGAAATGACAGGACAAAGAAACTAAGATTTGGGGTACATAATTAGTGAGGAATTTAAACAGAGTTAGGCCTGAGGTAGTAAATTAGTAAAAGTAACAAGGTTTGTTTATAAAGGTTTCTCAGCCCTGAATTCCCCAGCTCTGGTGGTTAAGGATATTTCTGTCTCCTGGTGCAAGCAGGGTACCTTTCACATGGGAAATTTATTTCCTGCTTTCAGGGGGAAGAGAGAGAGGAGGGTCAAAACTTTACTTAAGTCAAAACAAGTAACTTTAATTCAAAATAATCAATATGCCATTGTGGCATATTTTGGGTGGCCTTCCCTGGGCCCCAACAGAATGGAATGGAAAATCCTGAAATTGAGTTATAAAAATGGGACTAGACAGCACAGGAAGTGGGTGAATATGGAGTAGAGGACATAGAATTGAGCCTTGGGTCAATCTAGCAATAAGAGGACAAGTGGAGAGAGGAGCAAGAGACCAAAAAGGAGTGGCCATTGTTGTAGAAGGGAAACCGCAGTGACCCCCCTAAGATGAGTGAAGTAAGTGTTGCAGGAAGGGAGTGATCAATTGAGTTAAATGCTGCTGATGGGTCAAGTAATATGAGAATTGAGGATTGTTCATTGGTTTTAGCAACACAAGATCATTGATTCTCACAACAAGGGCAGTTTCAGCAGAGTAGTGAGATCGGTAGTCTGATTGGAGTGAGTTCAAGAAAGAATTGTGAGAAATTGATGATGGTGAGGGTAGATATCTCTTTCAAAGAGTTTTGCTGTAAAGTGGAGAAGAGAAATAGGCAGTAGCTGGAGGGAGAAGTGGGACCAAGAAGGTTAACAACAGGAGGGAGTAACAGTATATTAGTATGCTGATTAGTGATCTATTTGAAAGGGGAAAAATGATGTGACAGGAGATAAAAAAATGAAGCAATGTCCTCAGAAAGGTAATCCAGTCCACCAGTAGAGCATTGGCTTTAAGGAACAGACAGTTCATTCAAAGCAACAGGAGGAGAGACAGGTCATATGGATACTGAGATTGGTAGGTGGGAGCTTGTGAGAAGGTCTTTGATTACTTCTATGTATTCTCAGTGAAATAAGATCATTAGCTAAGAGTAAGGATGTGAAAGATGACATTTTGAGGAGAAAGTCTGAAATAGTTGAGGAGAATCAATAAATGAACAAGGAACATGTACTGTGATTGCCAGTAGCATTAAGAGGCCTACTTGAGATCAAGAATCACAAACTGAAGTGAGAATAGTCACGGTAACTCTCCCTGGCCTGCTTTAGCTTTGAGGATGCAGGCGTGCAGTAGGCAGAGAGTTGGATTTAACTAGGATTGTGCTTTCCCCTAGCTAGTACATCAAGGCAAGAGATGGGCAAGGAAGTTGAAGGTGTACGCAAAGGAGCAATGTTAAGGATTGATCATGGAATTCAAGCTAGGTAAGGAGTCAAGACTTCAAGGGAGTGAGGGACAGAGGAAAAGTGGTATGACCAACGGATTGTAAGATTTGGTAGGATCAAAGAATTGTTCGAGTTAGGGTGTGTAGGGGCATGAGCTAGAAAAATAGGAACTGGTGGTCAGAACTGGATGCTTAAAATTGGTATTAAGGATTATAGATATTGGTGATGACAAAAACTAGGATTTAATCATGGGAGTAAGTGGCTGATACAGGCTGGAGAACAAGATCATTGGAGAAAGAAGGCAAGGAACTGAAAAACTAGAAAAAATACTGTAAGGTAGACATTGAAATCATTAAGCATTATGACATAAGCAGTACTGGAATGACAGTGACCCTAAGAATGAAGATGAGAGGAGAGAAAACAGGGGTTCATTTGCAACAAGGAGAAATAGTGAATGGTACAGTTTGTTGATACAAGATTCAAAGTGAGGAATTTTAGCGCACCGTAGATTAAGACCATCTAGTCTTATCTCCAGGCCTAGTGATATGAGGGGTGTGGAACAAAAAAGCGACCTCCTGAAAAGTTCAAGACAAGCAGTTTCAACTAGAACAAGGAGGTGAAAGGAAGGTTGAAAGAAGTTAAAGATCTAGAGAATTTTACTGATGACTGATTTTGAGTTCCAGAGGGCACAGTGGAAGTGTTTTAGGAGTTGGTGAGGGAATATGGGTCCAGATAGCAGCATGTGAGGAGCCACATGGAGGTTCTTGTGATAAAACTAACGGAAATCAAGGGCATATGAAATTTGCCTTAATGGTTTTGAGGCAGAAAGTTGTGGCAAGACTTTATATTGAGGGGTAGAAGGGAGTTGCAAGGTCTTTCTCGGAGCTCTGCAGAGTTCTGGAGTGGCTTATTGACCCTTGTGATGGAAGCACTGAGGGGTGGTCTGACTCAGAGCGCATCAGGATCAAAGCTCCCTACTCACCTTGCTAATGGTGGTGCAGACTGTGGCTGGAGCTCCTTTCTTGACCCCTGTTGGTAGGTGCTCAGAGACCAGGGATAAGATCGAACTCTGAGCATCCAAACATTAATAGGTAACATTGAGTGTGTGCTATGTGCTAAGCACATGATAGTTTTACATGTATTAGCACACTTGATCATCAGAACGATCCTTTCAAGTAGGTACTATTACACCTATTTACAGGTGAGAAATCTGATGCTTAGTAAGACTGACTGATTATGATTTGCCCAGTGCCACTCAGTAAGAAAGAGAGAGCAAACTTGAACCCAGGCAGTCTGACTTGAAAACACCTGCTCTTAAATCGTACGGTATACCACCTACCTGGGGAACTATTTTAAACCATCATGGGTTTAAAACTTGCTTCTCATCCCGTATTCACTTAAAAATCACAAATGCTTATGTTTGCTCAGACTTATTTTATGAGTGTTATAACAGAAAGCATTTGCTTGGATTTTAATGTCTGATTTGTCAAAAGAATGGAACACAAAGTTGGTAGTCTTGGGTGTGTGGTCTTACAATTGCAAGTGATGAACTCTTTTCTAAACAAATATTCTAAAGATTAATTTTGAAAGTAATAGATTAAGCGGAGTATAATGCAGAGGTCAGGAAGACATCCTACAATAGTATATTTTTTAAATGTCTTAATGTGTTTAAATTACTTGTGGGTTGGGATAAAATTTTCAGTGCCAGTATGAACACATCACTAGAAAAGCTCTTAGTGCCCACTTTAGTAGCCTGTACACTAAAACTGACATGATTCAGAGAAAGTAAGTATGGCTCTTACAAAGGGTAGACATGCAAAGTCATAAAGCAATCTGTATTTTTTTAAAGAATCTAAATAGATAATATAACCAAGTGTTGTATTGGTTGTCTTGACTGGACCTTGAACCAAAAAAACTGTATGCATGAGGAAACTGGAGACATCTGACCACAAGACTGTATATTAGATATAACAGAATTATTAACATTCTTAGGTGTGATACTAGTATTGTGGTCATGAAGGTGAACATCTTTATTCTTAGAAAACACATGCTTAAGCATTTAGGGGTGAAGGGTCATGATGTCCCAACTAACTTTCAGATGGTTCACCAAAAAAAAATGTGCATATCGTGTGTGTATGTGTGTATAAACACATAGACAGAAAGAAAACTAAAAATGTTAACTGTTGAACCTGGGTAAAGGTACATGAGTGTTCAACTTTTCTATGGATTTGAAATTTTTCAAATTAAGAAGGTGGTAAAAGCATGAGGTTTTTTTGTTCTATGAAACGTAGAGTTAAAGGCTGTATTTCTAAATTGATGTCACTTAATACACTATGATCTTAAGTAGATTTGTTCAATGAGGTTAACAAATGTTTATATCTATTTCATATTCATGCCTACAAGTTCATGTATTCGAATTGGGGACATATCTAAAACTGGAAAATTAATAAGTGGCAAAATAAGCATAGTAATTGGAGACACAGAGTTGAAAACAGTAGCTGCTGGGGAGCAAGAACTCCTGGGTGGCGGGAGGGTGGTGATAGGGGCTGTGTAGCGGCAGAGGATAGAAGAAAGCTGCTTTTCTGTACGACCTTATAAAACTACGTAATTCCTCAAATTATATGTATGTATAAATCAGTGTTTTTAAAAATCCAATGAAAAGAATGGTTTTACTTTGTATCCTTGCTGTCACTGATCTGTTTCCTCTTATTTCATACTGTTTTGATGCTCTACTTAACATCACAAGAAGAAATAAAAGGTTGACTATCAAGGAAAATTGAAAGCCTATTATATAGCTTTGCTTCTTACCAGGCACAAATCTACTACTGACAAGAATTTTCACTTTTCTTCCTCACGTTGGTATAATCACAGAGGAAAAATACATCCCAAATTGTAAAAAGTTATGCTCTATTTAGATATGGAAAAAATTAAAAATCAGTAGCCTTAAATGTGGCACCTAATAAGAGAAAAGCACACACATGTATTCTACTAAATACAGATTCAAAACTCTCATTTTAGTGTTTGGAGTGGTGAAATTATGATTGTACAGGGGACAAAACGTTTATGTGCAAGTTCAGTTTGTAGTTAGCTAAAATGTGACCAGTTATTTAATGGGATGATCCTGCAAATGGCAAAAACTTAAATCTATGCTCAGAGTAACAAATTTGAAAGTTCTCTTTCAAAGAACAGAGGAGCCAGTAATTAATAAAGACAAGTGTTCAGATTTATTTGGAAATTCACAGTTTCTAATGGCACTACAGCTCCGAAGTTACATATTGAAAGTCATCTTTCCACAACACTGGATGCTGCACACAGATGGTGTAACTTTCCGCTCTACCTCAGCTCTCACCTGGACCTCTTTTCAATGGGTTTCTATACAATCAGGCCCTCTTGCTCTCAATGGCTAATTGTACAGACTGGAAAAAAATTTAAATCCTCTAAAACATTGTTAACTGAAAGCAGCAACTTAAAGAAACAAAAAAGGCTTTAAATAAATCACATTACAAACAATACCCCCAGAAAGGTATTAGACAAGTTTAAAAAGTTATTACTAAAAGTGCTCAATAAGTTATAACTTAAATCTTACAATACAAAATGGTCAATTTTCTCCCTTTCAAAAAGAAACTTTCCACTATCACTCATTACTGTACAACACATACTAAGAAATCATTTTATTCAAACACAGTCGCTGCCAATTATTTTAAAGAAAAAAAGGACAAAATGAAGACAGACACATTGACATCACACATGTATACCTCTGCACATCTGTAGCCAACACAAAGCGAACATCGAGGAATAATAATCCCTTTAGACTTGACCAGTTAGACAGAGCCTGACAAACTCACCAGCTGGCTCTGCGCATGTGTGTGGAGGCAGTGATTACATCATAGGAGACATGGACTCACCTGACAAACCTTCCAGTTTTCTATATACTGACAGAAAACAATGATCTAAAAGTCTGGAGGATGAGTGCTTATTACGAATGTTTAAAATGTAATGTAGCTAAAGAAAACCTTTACAAGTGATTAAATGTGTTTAAAAGGTGAATTTATCAAAAATTTATTTGTAAATACCAGTCATTTGCAAGAAAAGATCCTGTAGTTTTTTTTTCTCATTGAATTAGTAACTAAAGAAAACTAGTGTGAATAAGTTGAATGAAAATAACATTAACAGTAACACCCTTTACCTAAAAGAACAGATTTAAAAATTCCAGCAAGTGTTGTTTCAGGTGAGTTTGCCAAACACAAGTCTAGTGGGCAAGTCTTCAGGACCCTTACACTGTCTGACCCACATTACTGAACTTCAGGCACAGATCATCTTAAAGCCTTGTAGTGTTTGCAGCTTCAAAAACTAACAAAGTTATAAAGGAAATCAAATGACAGAAAAAGTTCTCCCTCGTCTTCCAGTGGCATTATAAATAGACAAAAGGCACATAAATATGGGAAGGTGCAAGAAATAGGAACAAAGCTAAAGGAAGAGGTTTAGGCTTTCATTCCTATCCCACCCAAGGAACTGGGCTTCCAAATTACTTTTGTCCCAGTAATTAACCTGTGAAAAAACATCTTTATAAAACGTCTATCATTGTCCTTGTAGGAAGTGATCAGCCTTGTAAAACTGCAGCTCATTAACCAAGATTGACACAATCCCACCAACTTTTTAAAAAGGCAGAAACCATAATTTCTGAATACTTTTCCCATTAATATTTTCTCCCTCCCCCAAACCCTTCAAATACCACAGACTGTTCTTCAGAGAACAGCAAAAAAGTCCCCAGTATGAAAAGTTTGATTAATTTCAGATATGTCCCGAGACCGCTGTAACACCAAATGTTCCCACGGTGATCTCTTTGTTTCCTTTGATTATGTCATGCAGGCTCGGCAATGATCCTGACTTAGTCTGTATTAGAGTTTTTATCAATTTCCCTTGGTCCTGGACTTTAGATCGCCGTCGTTTTAAAGCCCTCTTCTCAGTTTTTGTCTTTTGAGACTGTCCATTGCACAGACTTGTGCAAGCTGAAATGCCACAAAAATAAGACTCTTCTGACTGTGATGAAGTTTCTGAGCTTCCTTCAGATGGAGGACCCTTATAAGAAGAGTGATAAACTTCTCCCATATTAGAAAAATCTCTCTGGTTCGTAAAGGGCTTTCTTCCTTTTATGTCTCCATTGGCTATAGGGTGCAATGGATCTGCTGGCTTTATGGTCTCAATTTTTTCAGTTTTGTACTTGCAGCGTTTCTTCTATAACAAAAGTAGAAGAAAGGGTGGGAATTAGATCTCCAACAGTTACTTAATCAAACATCTAGAGAGCTGAGCTAATAGAGGAAAGTGCCACCTCCTGGTGACAAGTTATACAGTATTATGAACAGCATAACATACTGTTATGTTCTGTGTAGATACCGTCATTACCTTCCAATTTTGTAAACACTACTCAATCAGAACTCTTTACTTATCTACCATCTCTGAACATAGATTTAGGGGGTGATAACTAACATCTGCATACCTATTATGTGCCACCAGATATTATATTAGTTGCTTTTATGTGTATCTTACTTGCTAATCCTGAAAGGTGACTATTTTATCCCCTGGTTACTAAATGAGAAAACCAAGGTTCACAGGTTTGGTTCCCTGCCCAAGTTACAATGTAGTAAGTGGCCAAGCTGGGATTGCATTCTAGGCTATCTGGCTCTAAGGCCCAAATTCTTTCACCGAGAGACCAATCACCTTTAATCAGAATGAGTACAACTTACTCTGAGAGGCAAAAATGAAAAAGCACAGACTTTGTAATCAAAAAAGCCTAAGTATATTCTGACCTTTGCCACCTATTTAATGGGTCATTTAAAGAAGACAAAAACTCTCTGAGTTTCAGTTTCCTCACTTAAAAAATGGGGAAAATATCCTCTTCAGGTTCTTGAGAAGATTACAGTAGCAGTGCACAAACTGTGCCTGACATGCACTGATAATAAATAATGACTGTCAGCCAGCGATCAGCAAGCTTTTTCTGTAAAGGGCCAGGCGGTAAATATTTTAGGCTTTGCAGGTCATATACTGTCTCTCTTGCATCTGCTTTTTTATTTTACAATAAGAATAGCTCCAGTCCCATAGAAAACAGGCCACAGGCCATATTTGGCCTGTGGGTCGTAGTTTGCTGACTCCCGTAAACTCATTTATATCATTACCATGATTGAAAACAAACAGTAAGTTTAAGGACCACTTGAAGGATTTATTAAACTTTTCAACCTATTTCTTCATCTACTACCACACAACACATCAATACACTTAAAAAGAAACAAAATATTACCTTTTTTTCTGGAGAGAACTTGAGGGGTTCTACGATATACAAATCATTTGGGTCTACTATAAGTAAGAAAAAATAAAAAGCAGATGTAAAATGTAAAGTAGATTATGCTATGATTACACACTACAAAAATATTATATTATCCCTTAGTGATTATTTTCCTAATAGAACCAATGAATTTATATTTATACCAGATTAACCATATATTTATGCATTTGAAATTAGTAAGCCAAAAGCAACAAGGCAGAAGATGGTACCATTCTTATTTTGGGCTTAATTGCTCACCTTCAAATAACTTCCCTAAGTTCTTGTCTAACAGGTGGCCATCAGCCAAAACAGTAAGGATCCTACTTAGGGCCCAGCCCTACACTCTTACCTGATGAAAAAAATAACGTTACTGGTTAAGCTAATACTAAACCTACAGATCATTTGAATATTTCCCTAAAAGACTAAACTCTACACTGTGTTGCAAATGTGGGTAATAATGTGCAACAAGCAGTTGTGACCATGTATGAAAGCCAATTAGAAGAATACATGCACAAAAAGAGGTCTAAGAAGTTTTTTCTAATTGTTTTTTACTATGATCAAAGCTATGAACTCCAAAATCTAAAAACAGCTTGAACGTGCAATATAAATGACAGCAATAATGAAAAAACACGTCTGGCATGATGAGTAAACTAGAAATATTAGTTTTATGTTTCTAAGATTTCATTACTTTAAGTACATTCAAAACAGTCCTACCCCACCGCCACAGACAAGATAAACGTACACATAAAAGAGGGGCTATGAGACTTTAGTTCTATTCAACCCATTAAAAGTAAACAATTTAAGGTCTGACAAAGGCAAAAGTTTAAGTAGTAACTTCACTGTAAAACTTCATCTACTGGAAATTTACTAATAACATGATTCAACCAATTATAATTTTTTACATTATGTCCTAGAAATTTGTCAAGAAAGTCATCAAATACATAAAAATATCCAAACATTCCTTTAAATAGTCATTTCTATGAGATTACTAATCTCCCTCATTGCTATTTAAAAAAACATGACATCTACTTCGAGGAATGGTTGTTAACACTATTTAGATCAACCTCTCCACTGAAAGCAACTAAATACAATGGATTTTTTTTTTAATCACAAAAAACACTGAAGATCTGCCAAAATTAAGTAAGTAATCCCCAGGCCAAAATTGAAGGAAAAGTATGAATCCAGACAGTCAAGTGGAACACAAAAGTCATTTTTGTCCCAAGAGCATTTGTCAATCCAAGAATATGTGAACTTCAGCTGGGACTTCAAAGGACTATATCCTCAGGGAAAGAATGAACCCATGCAAGGACTTACAGTCCAAAGTCCCATCACCAGGCAGTCTAACAAACCTCGAGCCATGAATGTAAAGTATTTCTGAATGTAAAGCAAACACAAATTCTCTTTGGAATAAGGACCTACATTCTAACCCTCAAATGATCCCTACAAATAATTCTTCAAAGAGAAGGCTTAGCACACAAAGATAACCAAGCATACAAAGACACAAAGCACTTTGAGCAAGAGCCTGCAAAGACAATTAATGAATGGATTTACAAAGATTTCAGATATGAGAATTATCCAACACAGACTATAAAGACAGTTATACTTACTATGTTTAAATTAAAAACAAGCTTGAAAATATCTGCCAGAAACATAATATAAACAAAAAAAAAGGACCAAGATGTTTAATAAAAAATACTAAAAGAACTTCTAGAAATGGAAAATGTAATAATTGAAATTAAAAACTCAATGGATGAATTTAATAGCAGACTACAGAGAGCTGAAGAATGTGTGGCCTGGAAAAGAGATCAGAAGAAATCATCCAAAATACAGCACCAAAAGGCAAAAAGATGGGAAATAACAAGAGTTTAGGAGACAAAGGGGATACAGAGAGAAGGACTAACACATTTAATTAAATGGAGATTCTAAAAGAGAATGAGGCAGAGGTAATATTTTGGGGAAAAAATAATGGCTAAGAATTTTCCAGTATTGATAAAAAGATACCAATTCAGAGATTCAAGGAGCCCAAAAAATTTAAACA
This sequence comes from Tapirus indicus, assembly GCA_031878705.1. NCBI lineage: Eukaryota > Metazoa > Chordata > Mammalia > Perissodactyla > Tapiridae > Tapirus > Tapirus indicus. The sequence goes on from CM062922.1 coordinate 86,337,717, forward strand.
GGAATAAAGAAAAAAAAACAGAATATTTCAGTTTGAAGGGGAGTAATGACAAATGGAAGGTCTTAGAAAGGACTGAAGAAGTAAGAAACTGGTATATATGTGGATAAATTTAAATGAGTATTAGTGTAAAAATAATAATACCTTGTTGAATTAAAACTAAGCAGAAAAAAACAGAATTAAGATACACAAGAACAATAACATATAAATCAAGTTGCAGATAAAAGATCTTTGTACTACTGTTCAAGAAGAGGTAAAAGTACTGATTAACTTTAGACTTTGATAAGTGTTCATAATTTCTAAGGTAACTAGAAAAAGAACAAAAGTAGTGTACAACTTCTAATCTAATGACAGAGAAAGAGAAGCATCTCTTTCCTCCCCAACAAAAATTTTTTTGTTGTTTTTTTTACTGAGGAAGATTTGCTCAGAGCTAATATCTGTTGCCAATCTTACTCTTTTTGCTTCAGGAAGATTAGCCCTGAGCTAACACCCGTGCCAATCTTCCTCTATTTTACATATGGGTCACCACCACAGCATGGCCACTGATGAGTTGTATAGGTCCACGTGCGGGAACCGAACCTGTGCTGCTGAAGTGGAGCGAGCCAAACTTAACCACTAGGCCATGAAGCCAACCCCCTCAAAAATCTTAATGACGTCAAGGAAGGGGAGAAAAAAAGAACAGTTAATATGCCAAAAAGATGTGAATACCTTTATACTAACAAATTTTAACATTTTGATGAAATGGAGAAATTCCTGAAAATTTTTAATTTAAAGTGACAAAAAATCTGCTTCCTACAACCTGAATTGAAGGCCAAAAACTCCTCTTACAAAGAAAATTTCAGACCTACATGATTTTACTGATTCAAAAAAGAAATAATTAAAATCTTAAACTCTTCCCGAGAACAGAAAATAAAGAGAGCGCTGCCCATCTAATTTTATAAGCCTTAAATACCAAAATCCAACAATCTGAGAAATAAAAAATTATAGGCCAACCTTATTTATGAATAATAGGTACAAAATTCCTAAATAATTAATATCAAACAGAATTATATAAAATTAGCAATATCTACACAAAATACACACATATATAAATAATATGACTGAATTGTGTTTATTAAGAATGCAATAAGTTTAACTTTAGAAAATCAATTAATGAATTCATTTTAATAACAGACTAGAAAATGATCATCTTAAAAGACACTAAAAAAAATGTGGCAAAATTAAACATAGATTCATGGCGGAGGGGAACTATTAGCAAACAAGGAAGACAGAGGAACTTCCTTAGATAAAGAGTATCTATAAAAGACCTACGACAAATATAATACTTAACACTAAGAGCCTTCCATTTAAGAATGGGAACAAGACAAGGTGCCTATCAACCACTTCTATTCAATACTGCTAAAACGCTAGTCATTGCAGTTAGGGAAGCACAGGAAATAAAAGCTATAAGGATTGAAAAGGAAGAAACAAACTTGTCTCTATTCTCAGAAGATGTGCCTGTATTCACAGAAAATCCAAAACAACCCACAAATGAACTATTTGAGTAAAACAACATTGCAGTATACATAATTAATATAAAAACCTAGGGACTTCCAGTTTCTAGTCTGGCATGTAAGAAGCTTAAAAGTTGCCACTCTGTCCTAGCTATAATCACCAAGACAAAAAATAACAAATGTTGGAGAGGATGTGGAGAAAAAGGACCCCTCATACACTGCTGGTGTGAAATGCAAACTGGTGCAGCCACTATGGAAAACAGTATGAAGACTTCTCAAAAAATTAAAAACAGAAATACCATACAACCCAGCTGTCCCACTACTGGGTATTTATCCAAAGAACTTGAAACCAACAATTCAGAGAGACTTATGCACCCCTATGTTCACTGCAGCATTATTCACAATAGCCAAGAAATGGAAGCAACCCAAGTGCCCACTGACTGATGATTGGATAAAGAAGAGGTGGTGTATATTATATATATATGTATGTGTGTGTGTATATATATATATATATATATATATACACACACACACATTTATATAAAAAATATATATGTATAAACATACACACATACACACACACAATGGAATGCTACTCAGCCATAAAAAAGACAAAATCATCCAATTTGCAACAACATGGATGGACCTTAAGGGTATTATGTTAAGTAAAATAAGCCAGACAGAGAAAGACAAACACCATATGATTTCACTCATATGTGGAAGATAAACAAACATGGATAAAGAGAACAGATTAGTGGTTACCAGAGGGGAAGGGATTAGGGGGTGGGCATAAGGGGTAAAGGGGGACATACATATGGTGATGGACAAATGATAACGTACAACTGAAATTTCACGTCATAAACTATTATGACCTCAATAAAATAAAAAGTTGCCACTCTGTCCTAACAACAAGTAAAAAGCTAAACAAACTGAAAAATCTACTCTTCTTAGGTCTATCAGAAAAGCGAGGTCACAAGGCAAACTGCTGTCCCCAAACTTGGAGACAGGCAGGCAGACATAGAGAATCATAATTTAACTGGGCAGAAACCTCTGAGGAAACCAGTGCCTGGGTACAAAAACCTAAAGTGTAATTGACGAATTGCTAGACATTCAGTGTAGACAGGCCTGTGAGTTAAAAACTCCAAGAGGGGGCCAGCCCAGTGGCGTAGTGGTTAAGTTTGCGAGCTCTTCTTCGGCGGTCTGGGGTTTGCAGGTTCGGATCCCGGGCATGGACCCATGCACCACTCATCCGGCCATGCTGTGGCAGGCATCCCACATATAAAGTAGGGAAAGATGGGCACAGATGTTTACTCAGGGCCAATCTTCCTCAGCAAAAAGAGAAGGATTGGCAACAGATGTTAGCTCAGGGCTAATCTTCCTCACCAAAAAAAAAACCCTCCAAGGGGAACCTAATCAAAAGGCGGCCTCCATACTTTGGTGAGTTTTACCTCCAGGAGTTCTACCAGGTCCTCACCATTTTGAAATACTCCAGAGCATTCTGTTCGTAACAAGGCCTGACTTTAGGAGAAAGTATTTTACCAGAATCTAACCTGCTAAGGTTTTATTGGAGCCTAACCTGCCAGGGGGAAAGGGGAAACCCGAGAAGCACAGTGAGGTTCACAGTCCAGGGACACAAGCTCACCAAAAGACTAAGACCTAATCATAGGACTATAAACATTTCTTCAACCACCACACCTCACCACTACATTACTAAAGGTCTATTTACCGCAGTCCCTTTTACCAAGTACATCACGTCCACTTCAACAAAAAAATTACAGGGCATAAAAAAGGCAAAAAACAGTTTGAAGAGACTAAACAAGCATTAGAACCAGAGTAGGATAAGGCAGGAATGTTGGAATTATCAGACCAGGAATTTTTAAAAACTATGATTAATATGCTAAGGGCTTTAATGGAAAAAAGTAGACAACATGCAAGAACAGATGGATAATGTAAGCAGAGAAATTCTAAAAAAGAACCAAAAGAAATGTTAGAGATCAAAGAAATGAAGAATGCCTTTGACGGGTTCATTAGTAGACTGGACAGAGCTGAGCAAAGAATCACTAGGCTTAAGGATATGACTGTAAATATAAACTTTCAGACTAAAAAGCAAAGAGAAAAAAGACTGGGGGGAAAAAAAAAACAAAACAGAATGCCCAAAAACCACATGTATGTAATGAGAATAGTAGAAGGAGAAGAAAGACAGAAAAGAATAGAAGCAATATTTGAAGTAATAGTAACTGAGAATTTCCCCAAATTAAATGTCAGACACCAAACCACAAATCCAGGAAGTTCAGAGAACACCAAGCAGAATAAATGTCAAAAATACTACACCTAGGCATATCATATACAAACTTCAAAAAATCAAAGATAAAATCTTGAAAAAGCCAAAAGAAAAACACATCTTACCTATAGAGGAGCAAAGACAAGAATGACATCTGACTTCTCAGAAACCATGCAAGCAAGAAGAGTGGAGTGAAATATTTAGTGTTGAGAGAAAAAAAATACCAATCTAGAATTCTGTATCCTACAAAGTTATCCTCCAAAAGAGAAATAAAGACTTTCTCAGACAAGCAAAAACTGAAGGAATCTGTTGCCAGTAAAACTGCCTTGCAAGGAATATTAAAAGTAGTTCTTCAGAAAAGAGTAAAATGATATAGGTCAGAAACTCAGATCTACATAAAGGAAGAGCATCAGAGAAGAAATAAGGTAAAATAAAACCTTTTTACTTTTCTTATTCTTAAGTGATCTAGCAGATAACAGTTCATTCAAAACAATAATAGCAACAATGTATTTGAGTATGCTTATGTGTATATATGCTTATGTAGAAATAAAATGAATGACAACAATGATACAAGAGATGGAAGGAAGGAATTAGAAATATTTTGTTATTATAAAATACTTGCACTACCCATGAAGTGGTATAATGTCATTTGAAAGTGGACTTGGATTAGCTGTAAATGTATATTGCAAACTCTAGGGCAACCACTAAAAAAACTAAAAAAAGAAGTATAGCATATGTTATAAAAGAAGAAAAATGGAATTACATACAATGCTCAACTAAAACCACAAATGGCAGAAAAAGTGTGGAAGACGAAAACAGGAAGAAAGAACAAGGGCAACAAATACAAAATAGTAACAAATATGGTAGTTATTAATCCAACTATATCAATAATCACTTTAAACATCAATGATCTAAATAGACCAATTTAAAGACAGAGATTGTAAGAGCAGATCAAAAAACAAAATTCAATTATATGTTGTTTACAAGAAACACACTTTAAATATAAAGATATATAAAGATTAAAAGGATAGGAATGAAGAAAGATATACCTTGCTAACACAAATTGAAAGAAAGTGGGAGTAGGTATATTAATTTCAGACATAGTAGACTTGAGAGCAAAGGAATTTATCAAGGATAAAGAGAGGCATTTCATAATGATAAAGGGTCAATATTCCAAGAAGACATAACAATCCTTAACATGTATGTGCCTCACAACAAAGTGTCAACATACACGAGGCAAAAACTGATATAACTGCAAGAAGAAACAGATGAATCTACTATTATAGTTGGGACTTTAATACCCCTCGATCAGAAATGGACAGATCCACCAAGCAGAGAATCAGTAAGCACACAGTTAGCTCAAGAGCATCAACATCTACTGTATTTCTACATATCAGCAATAAACACACACACACATGCAAGATAACATTTACAACAGCATCAAAAAATATTCTAGGAATAAAACTCCCAAAAGTCTGACCTTTTTGGAGTAAACAGAGATGCTATGTCCACCTCAAACTGATATGTAGAGTCAATGTAATCTCAATTAAAAGCGTAACACTTTTTTTTGATGAAACATTTAATAGATTCTTCTAAATTTATATGGAAACATAAGGAGCCAAAAATAGCCAAGAAACCTGAAACAACTGAATATCCACATAAAATTTTAAACTGGAACCCTTACCTAACACCATATACAAAAAATCAATTCCAGGTAGATTAAAGACCTAAAAATAAAAGCCAAAGTAAACGTTTAAAAGAAAATATAAGAGAATATCATCCATAAACTTGGAGTAAAAAATTCTGTTTAAATAAGAGATTAAAAGCACTAACCATATGGGGGAAAAAAAATTCATAGATCTGATTACATTAAAACAAAAGCTCCTTATTTAAAAGACAGTAAAATTAGTAATCAGGTAAATGCAAATTACAACTGCAATGAGGTTAACAAATACTTTAAAACTTGACAATTCCAAGCATTTGTTGGCAAGAATGTAGAATGGAAATCTCACAGTACTGGTGGAAGCATAAACTAATATGACCACTTTGGAAGTGTGCCATTATCTTCTAACTTGCAATAAGCATACCCTACAACCCAGCAATTTTACATCTAGGTAATATTCCTAGAGAAATACATGCAACTATTGCAGTGTACAAACAAAGAAATGTTTACAGCAGTATTTGAAATAGTCCCAAATTGTAAGTAACAGTAGAATAGATAAATACAGTGTTATTTAGTAAGTTGCTGAAATACTACACAATATTGAAAATGGAATGCAATCACATATATGAATCTTACTAATAGAATGCTGAAGCAAAGAAGACAAAAAAAGAGTATATATGGTATGATTCTATTTATCAAAAGCTCAATATCAGGCAAAAATCAAATTATATTGCTGAGGAATCCAAACACTGATGGTAAAACTATTACGAAAATCAAGAATATGATTATTTCAAAAGTCAAGACAGTTACCTCTGGGAGGAGCAATACCAAGATTAGGTGGCCTTGATCAACTGCTTGATCTGGGCGTTAGTTACATAGGTGTGCATTTTATAATTACTTGACAAGTTGGACATTTTAGTTTTATGCACTTTTTTGAATTTCATTTATATTTCACAATAAAAATGTGTTACAAAAATATCAAAACATTTTTGGTCCACCTGGCTGGTCAACAAAAGTGACAGAGTTACAAATCAAAGTATAAACTTGAGGAGAGAGAGTAAGGACACTAAGAGAAGAAAGCTTATAATGAATTAAATAATTTAAGTTACTACAACATAGATCATCTAAGTCCAGCTATTACACAACTTCAAATGCTTAAGAGGCAAGAGAATATGTAATTTGCCAAATGTATTAATACATATCAACTTTGTACAAAGTACTAAGGTTTATATAAGACATGGGACATTACAACCAATGCCACAGAAATAAAAAGGATTATAAGAGACTACTATGAACAACTATACTCCAACAAATTAGAAACCTAGAAGAAAGAAATAAATTCCTAGAAACACATACTTACCAAGACTGAATCATGAAGAAATAGAAAGTATGAATAGACCAATAACAAGGAGATTGAATCAGTAATCAAAAACTTCTCAACAAAGAAAAGCACAGGAGCAGATGGCTCCACCAGAGAATTCTGCCAAACATTTAAAGAACTAACACCAATCTGCCCAAAACTCTTGCAAAAACTGGAACACTTCCAAGCTCATTCTATGAAGCCAGCATTATCCTGATACCAAAGCCAAAGGCACTACAAGAAAAGAAAACTATAGATCAATATCCCTGATGAATATTGAGAAAAAATTTCTCAACAAAATACTAGCAAACTGAATTCAACAGCACATTAAAAGGATTATACACCAAGACCAAGTGAGATTTATTCCTAGAATACAAGGACGGTTCAACATATGAAAATCAATGTATATTACCACATAAACAGAATGAAGGACAAAAACCACATGATCATCTCAACTGATGCAGAAAAAGCATATGATGAGATTCAACATCCTTTCATGATAAAAATACTCAATAACTTAAGAACAGAAAGGAACTACCTAAAGACCATTTAAGAAAAGCCCACAGCTAACATAACATTCAATGGCAAAAGACTGAAAGCTTTTCCTCTAAGATCAGGAACAAGAGAAGGATGTCCACTCTCATCACTTCTATTCAACACAGTATTGGAAGTCATAGCCAGAACAATTAGGTTAAGAAAAGGTATCCAAATTGGAAAAAAGGAAGTAAAATTATCTCTGTTCTTAAATGACATGATCTTATCTTATATGTAGGAAAACTCAGTTGCGTTTCTGTACAACTGTAACAACAATCCAAAGAGGAAATTAAGAACATAATTCCACTTACAACAGTATCAAAAGGAATAAAATACTTAGGAATAAGCCTAAGTGAAGGACTTGTACACTGAAAACTACAAAATACTAATGAAAAGAAGTAAAGATGACACAAAGAAATGGAAAGACAACTCATGTTCATGACTAGAAGACTTAATATTGTTAAGATGTTCATACTACCAAAAAGATCTACATTTTCAGTGTAATCGCTATCAAAATCCCAACAGCATTTTTTGCCAAAACAGAAAAAAGCATCCTAAAAGTCACTCAAGCTTCAAGGGACCTCAAACAGGCTAAACAATTTTGAAAAACAAAAATAAAGTTAGAGGACTCACACTTCCTGATTTCAAAACACATTACAAATCTACAGTAATCAAAACAATGTGGTACTGGCATAAAGACAAATACACAAATGGAATAGAAAAAAGAGCCCAGAAATAAACCCTCACACATAATGTCAAGTAATCTTCAACAAGGATGCCAAGACCACTCAATGGGGAAAGGACAGTCTCTTCAACAAATGGTGCTGGGAAAACCGGATACCCATATGCAAAAGAATGGAGTTGGGCCCTTATCTCATACCATAGAGAAAAATTAACTCAAAATGGAACAAAGACCTACACATAAGACCTAAAACTATAAAATTTCTAGAAGAAACCATAAGGGAAAAACTTCATGACATTAAACTTGGCACTGATTTCTAGGATATGACACCTAAAGTACAAGCAACAAAGCAAAAATAGACAAATGGGAGTACATCAAACTCAAAAATTCTGTCCATTGAAGGACACAATCAAGAGTGAAAAGGCAATCTATGAAATAGGAGAATATATTTGCAAATCATATATCTTAGAAGGGGTTAATATCCAGAACATATAAAGAACTCCTACAATTAAACAACAAAAAAATCAAATAACCCAGTTAAAAAATGGGAAAAGTATTTGAGTAGACATTTTTCCAAAGATAATTTACAAATGGCCAACAAGCACATGAAGAGATGCTCAACAACACTAATCATCAGAGAAATGCAAATGAAAACCACAATGAGATAACACCTCATGCCCATGAGGATGGCTACTATTAAAAAAACAGAAAACAACAAGTGTTGGTGGAGAAAATTGGAACCATTGTGCACTGTTGGTGAGATTGTAAAATGGTGCAACCGCTATGGAAAACAGTATAAAAGTTCCTCAAAAAACAGAACTATCATATGATCCAGCAATCCTACTTCTGGTTATCTATTCAGAGGAATTGAAAGCAAGGTCTTGAAGAGATATTTGCACACTCATCTTCATAGCAGCACTATTCACAATAGCCAACAGGTGAAAACAACCCAAATGCCCATCAATGGATGAATAAACAAAATGTGGTATTTATGTACAATGGAATATTATTCAGACTTAAAAAGGAAGGAAATTGGGGCAAGCCCGGTGGCATTGTTAAATTTGCATGCTCTGCTTCAGCAGTCCGGGATTTGCAGGTTTGGATCCCAGGCGCAGAGCAGACACACCGCTTGTCAAGCCATGCTGTGGCAGCATCCCATATAAAGTAGAGGAAGATGGGCACAGATGTTAGCCCAGGGCCAATCTTCCTCAGCAAAAAAGAGGAGGAGTGGCAACGGATGTTAACTCAGGGCTAGTTTTTCTCACAAAAAAAAAAAAAAAAAAAAGGAAGGAAATCTTGTTACATGCTACAACATGGATGAACTTTGAGGACATTATGCTAAGTGAAACAAGCCAATCACAGAAAGACATACTATATGACCCCACTTACGTGAGGGAGTCAAATTCACAGAAACAGAAAATACAATGGTTGGTACGAGGAGGTAAACGGGCGGCATAAAAGGGGGAGTTGTTTAATGGATACAGAGTTTCAGATTTACAAAATGAAAAAGTTCTGGAGATCTGTTTCACAACAATGTGAATATACTTAACATTACTGAATTGTACACTTAAAAATGATTAAGATGGTAAAGTTTATGTCATGTTGTACCACAATAAAAAAAAGACACAGTCCCTTCTCATAGAGCTTAGAATTGAAAATAAGGCATGTACAGAACGGGTAAAATCAAAGCAAACTATAATAACTGCCATGAGAAGAAATTTAACTCAAACAGGAGAAGAAATAAATCTATTAACTAAAAGCAGAATCAGAACTAAAGCCAGTTTCCTGCCTACTGTACTCAACTTTTTTTAATTGTAAAGACGAACCAAGATGACACAGTTGTTTAAAATAGAAATAATTCTATTATCTGGTACAAAAGGCTATTCTATTTGGCCTTGAAGAGCTACATAAAGAGAAGAGAAATAGTAAAATAGTCATGATTTCAACTAATTTAAAATGAGACCAGAAATGCTGAGAAGGAAAAATATCTCTAACATATTTCCTAATTACATGACTACAGCTCAAATAAGTAATGGATATACATCCACCAGAACAGCTAAAAGACCAACGGTACTAAATCTTAACGAGGATGTGGAACAATTGGAACTCTTATACATAGCTGATGGGAGGCCAAATTCATACAATACTCTGGAAAACTTTGCAGCAGTATTTACTAAAGCTGAATATTATGATCCAGCAATCCCATTTCTAGGTGTATATACCCAACAGAAATGCATACGTGTGTTCACCAAAAGAAATGTAATAGCCTCAAACCGAAAATAATCCAAATGTAAATGAATAATGTGTAGTACATTTGTATAATGGAATACTATGCGGGAAGGAGAATAAACAAACTACAACTATACTCAATGACATGGTGAATCTCACAATCAATAACTAGAAGTCAAAACAGTGGCCACCCTGGGAGGCAAAGGGTAGTAACAAGAAGAGCACAAGGAAGTTTCTGGGGTGCTGGACAACGTTCTGCTTCTTAACCTGGGTGTTCGTCACACAGATATGTTCAGTTTGTGAAAATTCATCAAGCTTCACATATGGTAATTATACTTTCCTGTATGTAATACTTCAATTAAAAATTCCAGTTATAAAAAGACACATCAGTCAAAAGAAGCAGAAAAGAGAAAGAAAAAAGCAGGAAGGAGGAAGAGATTTACTAGTCTTAAGTAAACACATGTTAATGGGTTAAGTTTGTAAAGCTTTGTGTTAACAGTAAACAACTAAAGTTCAGGGATGATTACTTGAATGATTTAATCAATTGGATCATGCTGCTTAGTTACTAAATCCTAAAGAAAGAGAGAGAAGCCAATGATTATTAAGAAAGCACTCCTAACTGAAATATATAATTAATTTGGTTATTTTAATACAGCCATGAAGATAAGTCTCTTAATAAGCACTAATTAAAGCACAACATATAAAAGTACTAATATAGAAAAACAGCCACTCAATACACATCCATTCAATTTAAGTATTCACTGAGTGTTAGACAATGGAACGCTATTATAGCATCTGGGCTACAAAAAAGAGGAAGACCAGATTTTTTCTTTCAGAAAGTGCCTCACAGTCCTAGAGACCAATGGAGTCCTACCTGTACAGGAAGAGGAGGCAGATAAGCACAGGATGCTATGGGAGCACATTCAGGTTTTCCATATCTGTTGAACTCTCTCAAACATCCCTTTCTAAAAAGAAATACTTCTAAACAGAAGAATGTGCAAACAAAGCTACCAATGGCTAATTAAACTAAGCCCTCCCCACCCACCCTCTGGGCTTTTAGGAACAAAGATAGATACCAAGTGTGAAAATGATACGGTGGCTTTTGACACAGCATAAGCACACACAAAAAAATAATATACCCATTATTCTGTTGCAGATGGTCTCGAACACAACATTGACATTATACTTATGCCAGAAGTAAATTAGATTCATGTTCATAAATACATATTACATATCCACAAAAATCTACCTTCTTTTCCAGTTAACTGTAGAGACTTGGATCTGATGAGTGGGAATGAAGTTCTCCTTTTCAAATTCATATCATCATAGGAAGAGAAACACCTAACACATTAAGAAAAATCAACATTGGGCACAGTGAGTATAGCTAGATGGAAGCTACTGAGAATTGTATATGCCACACAGGGCTAATCTCTAAGGTAACACTCCAGTTATTGCTAGTAAATGTAAAAAAAAACATTTAAAGATCATTCTGTAAAATGTGCTATATTAAATATCTACTCTCAAGCATCTTTCACAAGCAAAACATGCCAAAAGTTTTTATGCAGTTAACTATTAGTGTTTTCTCTATTACCTTCCAGTCTAGTCTAAGAACCTTCCAGGCATAGGACTGTCTCATTAGTTCCAATGATGTTTTTAACATTTTGGTGTCAAGATAATCATATGGGGAAAGAAATTACCTCAGTATCCCTTTATTTGCTCAAATTTCTCAAAGATACAAAAAGCATAGTAAAAAAAGAAAATTGTGAAATATAATGCTGACATTACCTTTTAGGGCTTGGATACTGATTACTCTTAGGAAGTTTTGAAATATAATCGCCATCAAATGGAGAGGTGTTTCGACAACGCTGCATACAAAGCATCAGTCCCAGGACAACACAGAGAACCAAAGATATGACCAGATAGCTTTGTCGATCTGAAACCTGAGATAAGAGGGTTTAATAATAATCTAAAAATCATGCTAGGAAAAATAGAGTGGGATCTAGAATTCAAAGGACAAAATCATTTTAAACATTTTTTCAATGTGCTTCAAAACCATAAATGCAGGGCATGCTCTTTGAAAATGTACTACTAACGCAATGTTTTACTTTTTCTTCTTTTTTCCCCCAATTCTTTGAAAATTTTCAAATCTATGAAAAAGTTTTAAAAAATAGGACGTCAAACAAATTTATGCCTTTCACCTACGTTCACCGATTGTTAACATTTTGCTACATTTGCCTTGTCTCTCCATTTGCACTATCTCCTCCTCAGAGAGAAAGAAAAAATTGTGTTCTTACTTAGTCTTTCTCATCTTATAAAACTAAACCGCCAATCACCCAGTCATTTAAGCCAAAAACCTGGAGATCATCCTTAATTCCTCATCCCACACATCCAATCTTTCAGCAAGGCCTGTCTTTCTACCTCTTACATATATCCTGACATCCAACAACTTCACACTGCTCTCCACTTCTAAAATCCTAGTCCAAGCCAAGGTCACCTCACCTCGGCAACTGCAATTGCCTCCTAATTGGTTTCCTCCCTGCACTTGCTGGTCCCTAAGAGACAATTCTCCCTAGAGCAACAAATGGGGAGTTTCTTAAAGAGTTGTCAGTGAGATGATCCATGTCACTTCTTTACTTAATACTTTCCAACGACTTGCAATGATTAGAATAATCTTTAAACTCTAAATTGCCTACAAAGGCCTATATGACCAGGTGCTGTCAATATCCTGAACTCAGTTCTCACTCTCACTTCTCTCATTCACTCTGCTCCAGACACCCCAGCTTTCTTTCTGCCCTCAAACATATCACACTGTTTCTAATCTTTTGCCCTAGTTCTGCTAGTTACAAGTTTGGTCTGACTCCAGGCTCTGTGTGGCTACTAACTCCTCTTGAGCACTCAGTTCTAATGCCACCTCCTCAGATAAGCCTTCTAAGATCACCCTAGCTAAAGCAGCAATCCTTACCACCACCACTCTACATACACACATTTCTTTCTCTATCCCACTGTCCTGCACATATATGTATTTATTCACTCTCTCCCCCAGGAGAGAGGGCCCTGTGAGGCCAGATACTATTTATTCACTGCTGTATGCCCCAACCTAGGACTGTACAGCTCATGCCTTACATATTGCTTGTTCAATAAATACTTATTAAATCAATGAAACTTTTGCTACGGTAAGCAACTTAATAAGACTTTTTGAACTGAAAATGAAGTATGCATTGCAACTATCAATGGTCTGCAAAACACCTAAGAGAATTGCTTTACAGCTGTATTTTAGGTAAGATCTAAACTATCAAAGCCCTGTTTTCCAAAAGATTATGATAATTAATATATTCCCAAAACTTTAAAATGCCACATTCTGGTGTTCTGAAAAAGTTCTCTATGAATGACAACTTTGTTTGGTTAAAGTTCTTAGATACCACGTTCTTAACAAGACTGCCTTTTTAACAACCTCTACACAAGCACTTTGTCTTAAAAAACCAGCAATAACAATTACCTCACGTTTTAGTTCTGCTACTGTTGTTGATAAGTTTGAAACAAGCTGTGTCATATTGGTCAGCTGGGCCTGTAGCAACTGGATGGCTTCAGTTTGCCGCTGATCCTATGATAAAGGAAGACATAAGTATTATTTTTGTGTTTCATCTGTATATTAACTATTATAAATTCAAGTAAAATAATCTGGATAAACTATTAAGTTCTTCAGAGGAAAAAAATATATTAATAGGAAGCTCTTCATGAATGAATATTGTAAACTTTGACCAGAAATTTAAAAAAAACAAAAGACACTTCAAGAATCTGAGACTGTCATCTCTCCTCCTCCCCAAAAAAACCGTTTTGCCACTCACTGCTACCATGTAGAAGAACACTGTCTAACAGAAGTCAGTAAATTCTCAAAGTGATATGGGCTCTATATGTATAAACCAGCACATAACCAGCTATATGCAAAAGAGTCACTTTGTCAAACATGTGTTTCTAAACCAAAGCAATCGGCACAAAGACATGCTGAAAAATTTTTGAAGAATGGTTTTGAATATAAAGCAGGCTCATACCAAGGTTTTATTTATTTTTTATTATTTATTTTTTGTGTGAGGAAGACCAGCCCTGAGCTAACATCTGTTGCCAATCCTCCTCTTTTTGCTAAGGAAGACTGACCCTGGGCTAACATCCATGCCCATCTTCCTCTACTTTACATGGGACGCCGCCACAGCATGGCTGACAAGCAGTGCGTCCGCCAGCACCCGGGATCCGAACTCGCGAACCCCGGGCTGCCAAAGAGTGAACATAACCGCTACGCCACCAGGCTGGCCCCATACCAAGATTTTAAAAGCTCTATTTTATAGTACATTAAGATGGAACTTAGGATGTCACACAGTCAAAATCTATAACTGATCATCTAATCAATGCTAGAATATCATCAATGAAAAGAAATTCATCAAAAACATCCATCTTCCCAGCTCTGAATTTTAGGAACTTTTATAATCAACAAACATGTCTTTATTTAAAATGTCATTAGCATGCATATTTTAGGGAATTATTCATCATACTTATGGTTATGAACCTATATTAGGTAGAACCTATATTAGGTACTGAAAATTCAACTTATTAATGAATTTGGGGAGGAGGAAAAGAGGACAGGAAGAAGTCAAGGAAATTTAACACTCTAATTTAGGACCCTGTATGAAATAGCTACATAACCATTTATTATTCTAGACCTAAATTTTTCAAATTTAGTTTAAATAAGTTTTAAGTCTCAACTGTGCTGGGGGGGAGAGGGAGGAGTGGATATATAAAACTGTAACAAAAAAGTTTCACTTACTTTCCTTACTGTGATCCACTGTGGTACTTTCTATCCTACTTCATCTTTTTAAAATGACTTATTAAACTGTTTCTTTTGATAACACATTTGACAAACACTGGTAAAGTCTAAACAGTTATAAACATTTAAAGGACAAGCTATTTAAATTTAATAAATTATTATTAAATTATTTAATAAATTATTATTAAATTATTTAATAAATTATTAAATTTACAAGTTGGTTAACACTTCTAATCAAGATTTATTCCCAATAGTGTTAATAATACACAAGATTATTTAAAAATACTTAAGTCTTTGAGACATAAGGTATAGATGTTACATATAAAATAAAGAAAAACTATAGTGGGGAAATCATTATATTAAAATTAATGAAGAACTAAATAAATATTGTGTTCATGGGTCAGAAGACTAATACTGTTAAGAGGTCAACTTTCCAAATTGATCTACAAATTCAACACAACCCCAGTCAAGATCCTAACAGGTTGTTTTTCTGACAGGCTGATTCTAAAATCCATATTAGCCAAACCTAGACTTGCCAAAACAATTTTGGAAAAGAACAAAGTTTGAGGATTCATACTACCTAACTTCAAGAGTTCCTATAAAACTACAGTAATCACAACAGTGTGGTATTAGCATAAAGACAGATAGATAAACAGAAGAGAAGCCCAGCAATAGACCCACATCTGTACGGTCAACTGATTTTTATCAAAAGTGCAAAGGAACTTCAGTGCAGGAAGGACAGTCTTCTCAACAAATTATGCTGGAATAGAGGGATATTCATATGTTTCTCAACCCCCTCTCCCCAAAATGAACTTTGATCCATACCTTGCAACACATAAAAATTAAAATGGATCATAAACTTAATGTAAAACTAAAGCTATAAAACTTCTAGAAGAAAAACAAAGGAAAAAAATCTATGTGACTGGGTTAGGCAAAAATTTTGTAGAGCAAAGAAAAAAATAGGTAAATTGGGCTCCAACAAATTAAAAACTTTTGCTCTTTGGAAGATACTTTTAAGAGAATGAGAAAACAAGTAACAGACTGGGAGAAAATACTTGCAAATCATCTCTGATAAGGGACTTATATTCAGAATTTGTAATCAACTCTCAAACCCCAATAATAAAAAGAAACCAATAAGAGAGGAACTTTGTATGGAACCACAATCATAATGTCCATGAACTGAGTAGGCTACAACTGAACTATCCACAACCTGAGGCCTCCTCACCTCACCAACCCTGGTTCCAAATAACCTTTTAGAAAAGTGTGGAAGTTCTTCATCATGGTAACACACTAGAAAAACTTATTAATAAACATCACACTTAATGGTGCAACACTGAAATCGTTCCCTTAAAATCAACAAGACAGGGGAATGGCCACTATTGCATCACTGCACAGCTCTAGGCAAGAGATAAGAGAGAAAAAAAGAAAAAGGTATAAGGATTAAGCAGAAGAAACAGAGTTGCTCTTATTTGCAGTCAATAAGATGATCTCTATAGAAAACCACAAAAGATTTCAGAGCTTAACAAAATTGCATAAAGTCCACTGTACTTCTACACACATATACACACATAAATCTCGAAATGTAATGTGAATAACGCTCAAGAAAATTTTCTTTACGGGACATATTGATGCTAACAGCTAGGTAACTTTCCAAACATGACATCATATAATGGGCTTAATAATTAGCTATCAGAGGAAAAAGAGAACCAACATTACTTATCCTTCTTACCAGCGAGATGCTACAAAATTCAATGGAAATGTATGTAAAGGGTAAATAAGGCATGAAGATGACCAACCTGTTCTTGTGCTATTCTTGAAGTATTCTGAAGTTTTACTATTGTTTTATTGAAAGCCTTTTGCATTTCTTCCATTTGTTTTCGGTACCTGCAGAGTAAGAATTGATTTAAATTAGCTTTAATTTCTTATTAATTAATTTATTACTGGAAACACACTTCTGATTTCAATATATGAGATAAATCCATTTTTCTGTAAATGACGCTGACTGAGGCCTATGCAATACAAGAACACCTACAAAGGTGAAATAAAGAGGTCCCTTGAGTTATTTGCTACCTCAACATCAACTCTATGCACCTCACTGCTCTATAAGATTTATTAGTCACATTTATGGTCAATTAATTTACTACAAAGGAGACAAGAATATACCACGGGGAAAGGACAGTCTCTTCAATAAACGGCGTTGGGCAAACTTGACAGCCACATGCAAAAGATAGAAGCTGGACCACTATCCTATACCATACACAAAAATTAACTCAAAATGGGTTAAAGACTTGAATATAAGACTTGAAACCACAAAACTCCTGGAAGAATACATGGAGGGAAGCTCCTTGACGTCAGTTTTGGTGACAGTTTTTTGAATTTGCCAACAAAAGCAAAAATAAACAAGTGGGACTACATCAAACTAAAAAGCTTCTGCACAGCAAAGGAAACCATCAACAAAATGAAAAGGCAACCTACTGAATGAGAGAAGATATCTGCAAATCACAAAACTAATAAAGGGTTAATATCCAAAATATATAAAGAACTCATACAACTCAATAGCAAAAAAACAATCTGACTAAAAAATGGGCAGAGAATCTGAATAGACATATTTCCAAAGAAAATACAGATGGCTAACTGGTACGTGAAAACGTGCTCAACATCACTAATCATCAGAGAAATGCAAATCAAAACCACAATGAGATATCACCTCACACCTGTTAAAATGGCCATTATAAAACAGACAAGAAATAACACATGCTGGCAAGGATGTGGAGCAAAGGGAAGCCTTGTGCACTGTTGGTGGGAATGTAAATTGGTGCAGCCACTACGGAAGACAGTAAGGAGGTTCCCCAAAAACTTAAAAATAGAACTACCATATGATCCAGCAATTCCACTTCTAAGTTATTTATCCAAAGAAAACGAAAACACTAACTCAAAAGGATATAAGCAACCCCATGTTCAATGCAGCATTATTTACAACAGCCAAAACATGGAAGCAACCTAAGTGTCCACTGATGGATGAATACATAAAAGAAAATGTGGTGTGTGTATATATATATATATATATATACACACACACAATGGAATATTATTTAGCTATAAAAAGAAAGAAACTTTGCTATTTGTGACAACCTAGATAGACCCTGAGGGCATTATTAAGTGAAATAAGTCAGAGAAAGACAAATACCTTCTGACCTCACTTATATGTGGAATCCATCTTAAAAAACAAAAAAACACCCCCAAATTCATGGATACAGAGAACAGAAGGGTGGTTACCAGAGGCAGGGGGTGGGCAGTGGATGAAATGGGTGAAGAGGGTCAAAAGGTACAAATTTCCAGTTATAAAATGAGTAAGCCATGGGGATGTAATATATAACATGGTGACTATAGTTAATAATACTGTATTATATATTTGTAAGTTGCTAAGAGAGTAGATCTTAAAAGAGTTCTCATCACAAGAAAAAAAATTTGTGGTGATGGATGTTAACTAGACTTCCTGTGGTGAGCATTTTGCTACATTCGATGCAAATATCGAATCATTATGTTGTACACCTGAAACTAATATGTTATATGCCAACTATACCTCAATTAAAAAAAAGATTAGTGATTTCTGTGGTTCCCTTAGGGGGGGCAGATAGGCATGGGGGCAGGGAGAGGCAAGAGCAGGTATGAGGTAGCTAAGTGGGCATGCACACATACGCACACACGATTTGCCAATAAATTATATGTGTGGATTAGGAAGAAACCCCCTTTAGGAAATAATGACTACAATAGTGACATCTCATGAGTAGCACTTCAATTTAAGAGGAGTAGGAACTCTGGACAGAAACTTAGTGCCCAGGTGGTCACAAAACATTGGAGGAGAAGCCCTAAGGACACTGAACACTTAAGGGATAAAAAAGAGTAATAGGTTTAAAAAATGGAGAACTGTGCCTGGGGTCTTAATTACTTCATAAGCACACTGGCACTGCCTCTGGCACTTATGAGCACAACAGCATAAATTATTACAACTATAACTAGGATTCTAGAATTTGTCTGAACGAGTGCAAATGTTGCCTAACTATCCAGTTCAGTCTACTCTACTCTTCATTCATTTAAACCCTTAAATGATATCTTGGCATGTTCCACCAAGAGCTTTAAGGTCTATAGACTATAATTTTTCCCATGTGCTCTCCAGGAATCAAACAGTAAAAGTGGCTAAAGTTAAGCAACAGAAGAAACGAGAAACTGATTATAGATAATTCAAACTTGTTATCAGCCTAATAATAAAAGTGTTATGCCCCTCAGTACTTCCAAAAAAGAAAATCAATTGTTTAAGTCACTGATCAACATCCAAGTAGCTTACTTTCTCTCTCCAGCTAACATGGTGCTTACTACTATTGTATCACGAGATAATTAAATCCTCTTCTCCTCCAGTCACAGATCATATTCTGCTACTTAACTCACCGTACAAAGAGGACTGTGCTAATTCATAATAAAGCTTACCTTTGGCTAAGCTCCTCCAGATAGCGACCACTGAGAGACATGTTAACTTCTAAGGCTTTAATACGATTATTAAGTCTCATAAATACTGACTCCTTTTGATTTGATCCATGTACAAGATTTCCATTAGCATATCCTAGATCTGTAGAATTTTGTAATTCAGCATAAAAATCTGTAGCTGTCCTCTGTAATCCTCTTAAAAGGGCATCTTCTGGAGACTGTTCTTCCTCTTTTACTTCAGGTAATAAAGAAGAATCCACAACTGGAGTCAAAATTTGCTTTGGTGTGTCAGCTACGTTCATTTTGGCTTCCCCATCTTCATTGTCTGGCACAGTGGCTGTGTTTACAGGTGGCGCTATCGTTTCAGTTAGCTTTGTGATAATGTGCATGGAGTTTAAGTCTTCTTTTACAATATTATCCATTACTTCATTAAGTTTATTTGTTTCATAGATTACAGTTGGCTTCTCCACAGAACTAAAACTCTCAGACTTCTTTTCTGTTTCATTATCAACCTTAACAGAACTCTCTTGGGGAATCACTTGTGATGGTGTATGTCCTGCCTCATATTTAATAGGCTCAGATACTTCTATTTTAGATAATGAATTGATTTCTGGAGTAACATCTAAGAGAACAGACTGAGAAAGAGTGTGAGGATGGCTCGGTTCAAGTTCAATTTCATCTACAGTGTGATTAACCAAATCACCTTGGTGAATACTACTTAAGTCACCCAGAACAACAGTTTCAGCTTCCTTTTCCTTACTTTTACTGACCAATTCTCCACTCGGAGGTTGCAATACTGAAACATCTACTGATACTGCAGGAAGTAGTAACGGTGGTTGAGCTGACACAAGATAATCTTTCTCTTTACTCACATCACTTCTGCTGCGCTGCCGATAAAGAGTAATTCTAACTGAACACCACTTATATATGTATTCCGCAAAACTAGAAATACAACAAATTGTGGTCAGTTCACTGCAAAATATTTGCGTCTCTGACTCAAACCAGGGTGATGATTCATCTTCCTGTTCACCACTACCCAGAAGGGTCACTGTAGATGGACTTGCCTCCTCTTCTTCCTCTTGAACTAGTTGTACAATAGGACTTTCTTTTGGAGTATCTGGTGATGATGGTTCTGTATCACGTACATGTCCTTCGGTGGTTACCAACCTAGAAATACATATGATAATCACAAATCACTTTAATTAGAAATCTAAAGTTAAAATTATGTTTAAGGAAAATAAATGTATCATACATAAAAGGCTGGAAATACAGAAGATACTCTAATTTTTTTACATGAATTTTTCCCCTTCAAATCATTTTCATTATAACAACAAATGTTATTCAGAAATGGTAACAGAAAGACCATTTATCAAGTGAGCAGTCAGGTGATTCCAATGATCATATTTACCAAATCAAACTTGCTTCTTTAATTTCTGTTTAAGAACTGTTTGTATGTGAATACTTTCATTTACTGAACATATCGTGTACCTTTCCTCCCATAAATATTCGCCAAATCTTTTTAAGCCTCATCACCCATTATATCAGAAATTGAGCTACCCAAGGATTACAAAGTCTCAGAGCTAGAACGAATCTAGGATTCTTAATACTTATGGACTTTGTGCTTGAATATCCTACTTTCAAAAGGCAGCTAGATTTCTCAAAGATAATTTTTCTGTGGATTACTGAAGAATTCCAATGTGGCATTACACACCACCTTCCCATACACACACAATCATCTGCTTTAGGGAGAAGAAACATATCCCCCTACCCAAAATAATCTTAATATCATCTGGGCTAATTTTCCATTACTTAAAGCCAAATACTTAACCACTTTAATGAAAATCTTGGCTAATAATAAACTAATATTGCCACTCACTCAATCCCATCTTGGGGCTCTGGAGTATGTGTGTAGGGTAGGGGAGAGTGGGGAATAGCTGGTGGGAACAGTGTTGTAATTACAATGTCTGTGGTTCCATCCAAGATAAAGATAATGAATTTCTGGGTTCAGCCCTTACAGCACAAAAGGTACAATTTGAAAAATAAAGTAATTTGAATACCAAAAAGAAATACCTTCACAGAATTTTCCTACTCTGAAAAATTACTAAGAACACCAGGAAATGTCTTCAAATAAAGACTAATATCACAATAGCAAAGGTAGGAATAAACTAGACAATATCTGAAAGCTGGACTTTCATTTTGTTGACAGTAAAATAGTAAATGGACCAAACTAAAATATAATTAGGCTATGCTTCTCCAAAAAGATGATATAGATATAGACATACAGTCTCTAATAACATTTCTTACATATTCAAGTGACATATAGCTTACTGTCTACTAAATAATCATGACAGTAAAAAGAAGCAATGTCTGAAGAAGGGGAGGGAGAAAAACTAAATTGAATTAATTTGGTAAAAATTAATAACATCTATGCTATTATTAAAAAGTTATATAACATCTATGTACAACTTAATCGGAGATATACTTAAAAAAAAAACCTCAAATCTGGGAAAAGAAAATAAGTCATCTTTTCATAACTTTAACAGTAACACTCTATTACGGATTCTTTTATTTTCATTTATTTTCTTCAAAGGATTGCTATATACTCATTAAAAAGAATTTAAGACAAACATACGTGAAGAAACATTAAGCAAAAAAATAAACAGTTATTCAAAAATATCTATTAAAAACCACCTCTAACATAGTAAAGTAAAAACTGCTACATTAGCCTGATGTGATATCTCTCAATAAATATTCATATATATATGGGGTGTATATATGCATATGTGTGTGTGTGTGTGTGTGTGTGTGTGTGTGTGTGTATAAAATAAAATTAGTTTCATTTAGTTTTGAAAATTAGACATACTGTGTGTTGTCAACTGAAGAAGCCTAGTTATAAAACCGGGACTAGCAATCACAGCTCCACTAATTAGAAACACCAAGAATATCTCTATCCCGAATAGATTTCTTAGGACCCTCTGAGAAAGACACTTAATGCTACATATTCTCTCTAATCACCCAATAAATACCTTTAGATACTTTCAGGATTAACATCAGAGAACACAAATTTGTTGCTGTGCCCACCAAAGCACAAAAATCTCATTTTTGAATTAGTATGGTATTTAGGAATTACAGCTCAAAGATGTAATCCCCATTGCAGGTTTCATTACATATTACCTTGAACTAACTGTTTCATGTTCAAATATCTTATCCTCTTAAGCAGAGTTCCTCTGAGAGAAAGGGCTTTCAAAGTTTTACAGGAGTTTATCTAATGAAACATACATGAATTAAATTTACAATAACTATACCCAATTATCCAAATCATTGTGAGCTTGTCTATTATAGATTAGAAGTAGAGGTGCCAAAAAAAAACCTTAATCATCTCTGGTAGAAAAGACCATAAAATGAAGACAGTTTAGATGTTACCTACACACATACATCCCTGCCCAAAGTGCCCCACTGCAACCTCGGGAAAGATCTATATCATTCAATTTGAGAAAGTGAACACTGTAAGAGTTTGCTGGGTGACCAACAAATAATTTAAGAATCACTGTTCTAGGTATTTCAGGTACTCGTTATAGCTTTCTAGGCATAGCAAAGATACTTAATCAATGCTTTTAAATTTGAACTTAATAAAAACAGGCCTTTAAAATTTGTCCTCAAACCTATACCTGCAGAGTTAGGTCAATTATTTGCCTTAAGGAAAAGATTCAGTGTTGTGAATAATGAAAATAATACATAATATCAAAACAAGAAACATTTGATCTGCAGTGAAGTGTATTCCTAGTACCCAAAAAGCAACTCAAAGATGTTTTAAGTAGCTGTGGAATGTCTGCCCTATGATTCAGAGCTTTCTATAGATAATTATTTCACACACAAATCATAAGTATCTTTTCATGTATTAGTATACTTAGCTCTCCATTTTAACAGAACTCTAATATCACAACAGAACTTACTCAGGTGATGGAACAGGAGTTGGAACAGGAGCTGAATCAGGCATTTTAGGTGCAGTTGTGGCAGTGGCATTCTCAGATATACTTTTATTTCCTATTTTAAGAAAGATGCCCATGTTGAGTTTATTTCACTATAACAAATTAAAAACTTTAGTTTCTCGGGGGGAGAAGAAAAAATTCAAATAGGTTTGCTACTGCAGACTTTGTTTTCTTTTCATCAAAGTTCTTTTAAAAAGAAATGATGGTACCAGGTCACAACTACAAGTAATGCATACTCTTTCTGAACTTCTCAGATAATAAAAGCAAGTCAAATGACTATGAATTCTGTGTAATCTTATATGATTAATATGTCTTCTAGACACCTGAAAGAGTCACTAAAGAGAATGAGAAGAAATAAATGGGTCATTTTAAGTTTGCACACGGAACTAAGTATTTTTTTAAAAACAAAAACGGCAAGATTGTTTCTCTTTGCTAATAATATTCTTATTTGGCAATCTGTAAGGAAAAAATCACTTTCTATATTGAATAGCTATTTGATCCATAAAAGAAAAGGATACATGAAGTACCATTAGTGCATCAAAACCTCAGGAAAGAGATAAGGGATAAAATCGTTACTTCTACAGCAAGGAAGACTCAAAAAACAAATTCATGCATTTTATATAGACAGGATCCTATTATAAAAAAGAACTTGCAAAACTCAAATGGTGAGTAACAGAAGATTAGTTAAGTTCCTTTGGATCATTTCTATATTCCTAAATGAAAAATCAAATTGCTTGGCTTATTAATTAATTTTTCTAACTAGAAAGACCTCTGGAGTATGAGATACTTAAAAGACCCATAAAATGATTAGATACCTTCTGTCAGGTCTTCAGTTTTTGCTCCCAGAATATTAGCGGCAATATTCACCATATTTAGAATGGCATCTAAAACAAAATTCAATCAGAAAAAAAACCAATACACCTAAATATTCTCATATAACTTAATATCAGATAGTCAAAGAACAATTTATAATAGTCTTTTTGAATTTGTTTGGACTAATTATTCACTTTACTATGTAAGTCCAATAAAGTCCAACAAATTTCAGCCAAAAAGTATAAAGCATAAATCTGAATTTTTGTATTCAGAAGGAATTTAAAATTTAAATATATTTTTTTGGTTAAGCTTCCCCAAACCTTTTATCCAAACACTATCTTCAGCATATTACAAAATTCAAGTATAAGTCAACATATTGCCTGTACTAGGACTAGAAAGAAATGTGATGACCAAAATTTATATTTTACAGAAAGCCTGTTTTTCTTTAAAAAGGTTCTACAGTTTAAAAAAACAAAAAAGCCTGAAGAAACAAAAGTTCTTCCTAAACAGGTGATGATCATGGGTAAAAATAAACAAAACAGGCGGATTATTACCCAAAGGACAGCAGATTTTGTTATTTTTAACTATGAACACATAATATCTATTGGTAATATGGTTAAATCCCAAATTGATACTGCATAGAATCAAATTTCTTTGACGACTTTTAACAATGTTTTATGGATAATAAATCACACAAATTTTTCTGTGAATTGGGTAGGTATGGGGGGCAGATTAAGTAAAAGTCAAAGTCATAAAACTCTAAGTGTTGTAGGTAGAGCAATCTGCATACTTTCTAATTCTACCTCTCTTTCCGAAGAGGATATCTGGAAGATGAGTAAAGTGGTACAAACTTTAATATCTATTTAAATAGCTAAAGTACATGAGGGCCACAAAACAGTAGAACTCCACGAAAAGCTGGTGCTGGGAACAGGAGGCTTCTTGATGTAATTTCAAGGGAAATTAACTTCCAACCCCAATCTAATCTCTGAAATTCCACTAGAAGTTAATTCATCAGTATCAGGTATTTTTCCTATTAAAATACTAAAATCTGGCAGGGGCTACATATTAAGCCTCATCAGTCTCCTTTCCTAAAAAGTCCACAGGGTTTTCATCACACTTTCAATAAAAAACAACAGATGTGAAAAGTAGGAAAGGATCTAACGGAGGAAGAGCTAACACATCAAGAAGGTTGGGAACAACACAAGCACTGGAGCTGATCCTGTAAATACATGCTTTATGGTAGGAGAAAGTAGCAGGAGATTTTACACTGCTTTAAAAGTGATAACTAGTAGACAGTTATTATGATCTTTACATAATTATGATTCTATAATCTAAAAGACAATGAAGCAGTGGTACTTTGTTTCCAATCAATAGTATAACACACAAAAGCTTTGTATTTGCTTTTTAAATGTCTAGGATTATAGATCAACCTTGCCCTTTGACCTGGCAAATTGGTAAACTGAGAAGTGGCCTTAGTTCTTAGGCTAAAGAGATGCCTCAGCATGAGATAAAAATAAGAATGGAAACTCCACATTTCCACACAAACCAAGATAAAGTAGCACTGGAAACACTGTTATTTCCTCATAAACCCACTTCTAATGCCTACCAATAATGCAACAGAAGTATGTGATCTTCTACTTACCCTCCCAGCTAAAGCTTGGTCAAAGCTGGCTACTTCACAGAGCCCAAGTTTTAGAACCAAGTCTATACTCTAAGTCCCTTGTGCTTCAAAGGGTGATCTTACCACATATTTCAAATTTGGGGGCATTTATTATAAAAGAATTCAATAAAAGAACACATCTATTAATCTGTGTAAAGAAAGCAGTTTGAGAATATTATTTTTTAACCTAAATTTTAATACTAGCACCTACAATAAGGAAGATTTACACTATTCATCATTTTTAAATATTATTTATCATCACCATTTCAGGGGGCCACTTAGTAACAAAAGCAAAATTTGGCAAATTTCTACTTCTCAGCCCATCTAACCCATAAGAAATAATTTTGCTATGTTCACAGAACACTGCCAAATGTAGTCTAATTTTTTGTCTTTTGAGAGAAAGCAGCTTTGTGAGTATTTTATTCTGACCATTCTCAATTTGCATCTCAACATATGACAGCTTGTCATGATGATAATCTGGCCATTAAAAAGCCTTCAGAATAGGCTAAGGTAATAATTTGGAATATAGTGCCAAAGTAGATATCTGTCCATAATTTCTCCTGGATAAGCCAACACCTTCATCTTTGAGTTGGGCAACTATTCATTCCATCTCATCCCTTCAGGAATGAAATTCTCCTAGGGATCAAATATCAGCACGTTATACTCAGTCTCCAGCACACCAATGGCTCTTTTTTATACAGAAAACGAACTACCTACACTACAACATGACAAGACAAACCAAGAGAAAAACTACTTCCTCCCATGTGTATTCAACTACCTCTGCAACATGCCCACCTTCATTCTTTGTTTTCCTTCAGGGACCTTAAAATACACACTGTCATAAAAAATACTTTGACTTAAAAGAAAACAAAAGTATAGTTTTTTGTTATACGTCTTAAACATATACACAGAAACCTGGCCTTTAGCAGATCTGACAATTCTAACAAAATGCAGACCAGATTTAGGAGTAAAGGCAGACTTACAAAAATATCAAAGTAGAGGGTGATCTGGAAAATCCACATGACAAAACGCAAAGAAAGCAGAGTGATATGAAGAATTCTTGTTGATGTAAAATATTTAAATGTTCAGGTTCAAAAATGTAAACTAAAGAATCAGGCAGAAGAGTTGCTAGAACTGGCATACACACAAAGCCAAGAATGGTGCTCTAAGACAGTAGTTTCTCCCTTTTTGGCAGTTAAGTAAATTGTATAATATTAAGAATGTCTAAATATGCAGTATGCATGCTCTATGACAACCAAGTCCCATCAGAAGCAACATACTCTGGTAACATATATTTCTTATAACTACTAACTGCTCAATAGCAAAAGGAAAAAGGAGTGTCATTAGAATTAAAGCCACAGAATTCTGTTTGGGTGACACCACGTAAATATTAAAAATAAAATAAAAATTGGTCCCAAATTGACCAATTTCAAGCTAATTTAGAAAGTGGTGATGATTACAGTCAAATTCAGACATTCTAGTGCCAGAGACTAGCTATTTGGCCTGATTCCACTCTGTTATTTACTCCTTAAAGTTATACCACCTTGAATGCGGTAGCTAGGTCAGGCTCAAAAACAGTCCCAGACTCCAGAAAAAACTAGTAGGACACAGGTATAGAAAGCAGCAGTATTAGGTCATGCCTATAGGCTTGATGACAGCAAAGTCTTATCACTCAGCTCCTACTGTTTCTCTTGTTCTGAAACTTCAAGAGATGGAGATCTTTTTAAACTCCATTTTCCATGCTTAGGCTCGGCTAACATCCTTCCAACTCATCTTCCCTCACTGTACAAATTCTTTCAACACCTAGAACACTGGAAGGTAAATGCCTTTCCAGAGAGCCATAGAAGAGATTTTTAGTTACCAAGAAACATACCTTCAAGGAGAAAGAGGCAAAAAGCAGGTTCAAAAGAAGATTCCATGTCTAATTAATTAAAATAATACATTGGTCAAAGAAGTGATTACAAATAGGGAAATGTCGTCTGCTGAAATATAGCTAGGTTTTAATGGTGTCTAGGAGTTAATCCCAAAAGAAGAGAGAAAAAGAAACCAAGAATATCAACAGCAATTTCCTTTATCTAAAACTATGGTTAAGGCATTACTTCACTAAGATGTGCCCTCCTTTCCAGTAATCATCAGAAGCTAGAGATCTTTCAGTCTGGGACTATTTTCTGGCCCCATAAAATAATGATGCTTCTTCACAGCTAATTCAGCATCAT
The DNA here is from genome assembly GCA_031878705.1 of Tapirus indicus. Classification (NCBI taxonomy): domain Eukaryota; kingdom Metazoa; phylum Chordata; class Mammalia; order Perissodactyla; family Tapiridae; genus Tapirus; species Tapirus indicus. The sequence goes on from CM062922.1 coordinate 86,365,932, forward strand.
TGAGCTATGATGACAATTATGTAACACAGAATTTTTTAATACAAATTTAAGGACACAAAAAAAATATTACTATCCAGATAGATAAAACAGCACCATTTTTTCACTCCTAAAAGACTACATCCCACAGTAGTGAGTGAGGCACCTGTTTTTAACACCATCATAAGCTAGGTAGCTAAGGATCCTCTTAAAAGTAGTCACTAATCTAAAAAGTTAGGTGACTAGCAATAAAGTACAACAAACATTGAGCTAATATGTAACAAAGTTAAATATCACAGAAAAGGATTCTCCTCCTTATGCAGGTATTTTTAACACTCTTCTTCCTGTTCCTCAAAAAGTCTACGTATACGTCTATAGTCTTCCATGGAAGGGAAGAGGAAAAGGAGAAAAGAAAGCGAAAAGATGAAAAGAAAAAGAAGTGACTTTTAACTCCATACACTGTAGCTTAGGTACACATACCTAAGTATATGTACTACTGGTTGAGTATCTTAAAAAGCTATAAAGACAATGTGCATAGTGAGACTGGGATTCAAGCAATTCAACTCACTAACAGCAACAAGGGAAATGCCCAAGCAGCTAATCTTCTATTTTACTAAAATTCACTTATATTAAATTCAATTAATCTCCAATTAAAAAGAAAACTTTTTCCAATAAGTTTTATATTCTTCAGGAATAACTAAAAATAACAAACATTAAAATATGCCTACCCACATTCTAAATGTGAAAATAAAGTGTCAGTTGGTAATGGTCTTTCCAGGAGTCTCTTGAGCTAGCTTACCACTAGGTTCAGATACTAGGTTGGAAATACAAGAAATTAAACCACTAGTAACTTAGTCATTGTGTCTTCAGTTTACAAAGAGTATATTATTATTACTATTATTGTTATTGTTTGGGAGTCATTATTATTATAGACAAGAACAGTCTTTATATTTTGTAATTAAATAGGAAACTAACTATATCCATAGATAAAAGAACCCTCATTTCCTAGGATTTCACTGATGCATAGCACCTCTGAAACCACTGTTCAAATTCCTTTTCCATCCAGTATGATTATCCAGATGCTCCTACTCATATGGTCTAGGACCTCTTCAACAATTCTGTCCCTAAGTGACTTCACAGCCCTTTCTTCACTCTAAGGAATATGCCTAAAAATATGAGCACTTAATAATAGTAGAAGAACCAACTTATGCATTTTTTCCTTTCCTCATTCTTTTCATCTACTCTTCTATTTTATTTCCACAGAAATTCTTTTCAAAAGCCAATATCTTTGATTTCAACTCAAAGTTCAACACTGGGAATAGGAGCCTCCTAAACTATACCACAACAAAATGTCCACATATGTCAGGAAAAAACACATTAAGAAACACTTAACACTGACTGGGAAAACCCCAAAATACTCACTTGTAGCAGAGCCAAGAAGATTTTTTGAGGATTTATCCTCCCCAGTACTATAATCCAGTGGATAATCTGTTTAAAGAGAAAATGAAGGTAATGATGCTGAGAACTCTCTCCAATATGTTTAAAAGCTCCAATTATGTCATGTCAAAGTCAGCTGATGTTTAAGACAGATTTTATAATAAATATTCACTCTATATCTAAAATATTTTCACAAAAAGAAAATGAGATTCAGAGGCCATTGATCAAACAGATGTGAACCAAAGAAACTAATTCTATTGCTTACCAAAATTTTAATCACATTCATAAGATTTTTATTCAAGCTTCAATGTACTTTACCAACCCCTAGTAAATGTCTTCATTTCACTTATGGGAAAACTAAAGAAGGGAAAACTTAGATTGTCCAGATTATGATTTAAGACATTTTAAAACAAGGACTTGATAAAGCAGAAATGGAGGGTGTAGAAGTAGAAAGTAGAAAAAAACCTTCTCCTACCCCTTCAAGCTCGCAAGTTTCTCAAAGGCTCAGGCCCCAATGTGCTTGCTCTTAGGCTCAAGGCAAATCAAAGGAATTAATGCTCAATTCTACTACTTCAGCTACCTTAAGAGTTTAATAGGTTTTGGGGCCTGGCATAGAGATATAATCATAATTTATAGCACTGATATTATGGAAGGAAGTTCCAGTTACAAATACCTGATTGATAAGCTTGTAAAACAACTCAATTTACAAAGCAGAAAATCATTTTAGAAAATAGGTTTAAGAAAAAATTAGTTATTAGGGTTAAAAACAATGAAAAAACTAAAGTCTAAAGACAACCATCATACTGATTTTTTTTTTTTTTTTTTTGGTGAGGAAGATTCGTCCCGAGGTAACATCTGCGCCAATCCTCCTCTACTTTGTATGTGGGTCACTGCTACAGCATGGCCAATGAATGGTGTAGGTCTGCACCCAGGATCCGAACCCACGAACCCAGGCCGCCAAAGCGGAGCATGCCAAACCCAACCACTAGGCCACAGGGCTGGCCCCATACTGATTTTTTAGAGTGACCTATACTTATCCACTACTATTTGACTTAGAAAAGCAAATAACCATACACAGTAGTTATACATTTTGAAGCCACTTACCATAGTCCTCATCAAATAGTTCTTGACGTTCTGACTGATACTGGGAATCAGCAATCTCTTCATATTCTTCCACCATGCTAGTGCCAAATACCCTATTAACAACAATTTCATTAAAGACTTCCAAAACAAAACAGAGTTGTTACGACTCATCTCTTCACAATAAATGACAAAATACATTAACTTTGGTCATGTTTTGAGGGCCATTAGCTTTTGGACTCCAAAATAATGACTGCTCCTTATATTGCAGTCATCTACTTTTCCATTAAAATATAAAATTAATATATTTAAGGCATTTAAAAACATAACCAAGTTCTGATATCAGTCTAAAATGTTTACATATACGATCATGACAGCAAAATAGCAAGCAAACTAAACCAAACACATAAAACAAGGGTTATTTTTCCTCAGAGGAAATTTTAGTGTTTTTCTAAAATGTATTCAAGAGCAAGAAATGCTTAATAGTTTACATTTCTATGGTATCAACTTAACATAACAAAATTATTTCTTCACTTTAAACAAATTGGGATTTTTGTGTGTCGTGTTTTTTAAACCATTAAGTAAATGTATTTTGTTCTGTATTACCTTATAAGGCTTAATGGACAAAAGTGCTCTGATCCAAAATGTGATACCAACTCCACCTAAAGAGTAAAAGTACATGAAGTGGGAAGCCAGCACTGTGCATATGAGATTACCGATCAATATATTCAGTTTTTTTCAGTATAACATTTCTAAAAACAAAGTCCTCATTTCCCCAAAACTCAATACTTGTAAAGTTCTGCTTGTTTGCCATGCAGTAATATGCCCTGCCCTGTTATTCAATATCGCAAAAGAGTGGGTTGCTAACCTTTATGTACTTGATGAACATCTGAAGCAAGAAAAAGGAAAAGAAAAAGAAATCAGTTCCAAAGTCTGGATAACATGCCATAAGCAACATTTAATATTTGTAAATTATATTACATAATTAAAGTATAGAAAGCAATGTACTATGATGGATAACATTGTAGTACTCTTAATTCTTTGCAGAAACCAAAGCAATGATTTAAATTTTTACCATCACCACTAAAAAGTATAGTCTAATTATAATAAAATAAATTAACTTTAAGGCTATTAGGTTAAATAACCTAAAATTCATTGCTGCTGTTTTATTTATCTGTTAGATACAAAAGCATTCTAAAGTAATTAATAAACAGTACCTAGAAACAACTTGTGCCTTATATTACTTTAAATAATATTGATATGTATCATTTATGTATCTATACATGAATTTATATATTGATACATATGTGGATATATATATCTATGCACATACATATTGATGAAAAGATTATCTAGCATAATATAAAATGATATTTATTCTTGTATAATATTGTATACAAATTGTTTTAGGGAAAGCATGAGTTTTGGGTATGCTACATTATTTCAAGTATAACTTACAGAACTAGAAGATACATATCAATCCACTTTTAAAATATAAACTATTAAAAAGTAGTTTGTAGATTTGGGTGTAGTTCTTTTGAGACAAGGAAAACCCAGGTAAACTTGTATAACATTTATTACTATCACATAAGAGTCAGAAGTAAATATTTTTTGCTTTTAGACTTAATCCTACCACAAAGGGCTTTTCAGAAAACTGATTGTCAAAATGCTCCCAGACTACTCCCACCATAAAAAGGACAAGAGATGGAGTTTTATGTGGCATTTTTTTACGCCACTAATAAAATGTTCTTCCTTTATTAACAAAGTAAATGGTATACAGAATGATCCTTGGAACTATTCTGTAACATGTTAGTTGTCTTACTTGTAAAATTAAATACAATTTTATCACCTGCCAAATAATTTTTAACAATTTTGTTTCTCATCACAGTATAGAAACTGTGCTATATAAAAAGGTCATTAGACAATTGTTTCAGTAGTCATTTTATTATTTTTTTTTTTCATTTATTTTTTTTTTTGTGAGGAAGACCAGCCCTGAGCTAACATCTGTTGCTAATCTTCCTCTTTTTGCTGAGGAAGACTGGCCCTGGGCTAACATCCGTGCCCGTCTTCCTCTACTTTATATGGGACACCGCCACGGCGTGGCTGACAGGCAGTGCAGCGGCGGGCGCCCGGGATCCGAACAGGCGAACCCCAGGCTGCCAAGCGCGGACTAAACCGCTGCGCCACCGGGCCGGCCCCTCAGTAGTCATTTTAAAAGGAACTAAAAATGTCCTTCATTTTTCTGAAGACTGTTGAATCATTAATTGAGATTATCAACTGTATTTTAAAAACAGAATTTAGCATGTTTATACTGAGACTAGGAATACTACAAGTTTACCCATTCATAGAAGCCAATATAATACATGCTTAAAAAAAGACACAGATAGTAAAATCCCAGAAGACAATTAGGTAGTTATATGTTCTCACATTTAAAGAAGAAAAGATAGAAATTAGAGCTGCTGTCATTCCAAAGTTCATATTATTAACACAGTGGTACTTTAAGGTACGGTCATTATTTTAAAGGAAAAAAGGAGGGGAGGAGAGGAACAGGAAATTTCTACATTTTGTCAAAATCCAATTCAAGAGTAATAATTCCACTTGATTTATTGGTGGAGGAAGCAGTAGAAACACTGAATATAAATGTCTAAAAGTTTACTTTATTTGAAATTGGTATTTGGACATAGAATATTTTACTTAAATATACAAAGAAAAGGCAAAATCTATAATAATGACAAATAATTGGATATTAAAATTGAAATGATCTTAGAATCAGATTTTAACTAATAAGTTATGAAATCAGACTTACTTTAAAGTTCTCAGTGACTAACAGTGATTTGGCTTTTGAAATAGAAATATACCACTATGAAGATGACATTTTATATAAAGACTCATAAAAAATTAAGAGTTATAATGTGGAATTTCATCAGAGCCACAAATATCAAAAAACTGGCCTTAGGTTTCCAGTTATGCAGAAGGGACTATATTAATATAAAATTTATAATATTAATAAATAATAATTTGTCTCATAAAATAATATATCCAAGTAAGAACTATTTTATTAAATGGTATGTTGCAGTAAATTTCCTCTTAATTTTTCTGATTTCTAAACAGGTGGAGTGAGGTATGAAGTATGAATAACAGGTATGTTTTCATTACAGAACATAGTCCTATATTTATGAACATTACCTTCACATATTTTGCATACATCTGTTCATCTAAAGGGAAACTCTGGACATTCCTCTCATCTCTACCATGAAAAGTACCCAGCTTAATCCACTTATTTGTAGGATATCTAGAAAATGTAAAATAGTCTTGTTAAAAAATCATAAAACACATATTGAGAGGTTCCATCACATCTTCAAAATATATCCTGTGTATTTTTTTTCCTCTCCAGGTGAACATACTGACTTAACACAGTTTAAATATGAGTTAAATATTCAGTTGAAGAAATACATTTTCTTTTCCAATTAAAACTGACAGGTTCCTCTTTGCAGGGAAGAATATCTTGAAAAATCACACCATGGTCAAATAGAAGGGAAAACAGGAGAAGATAAAAGTAGGAACAGGACCATTTCTTGGGAGGCCTTCCAAGTAAACTGGAGGTTTTAAAACAGAAAGTAGGAAGAAATTGTTTTGGAAGAATGGGGTACTATTCTTCACGTGCTGACAAGGATGTGATGATATAAAGTATAAATAAAACTACTGGTGGAAAGGAAAACAGAAAAAAAACCTTTATCATCATATTTAAATTTCACAGGTCTTATATAGCTAATCCCCCTTTCAAAGGGAACCTAAGAAAAACCCTAAAACTATTTTTTGTTTACTATAGCATTTAAGAATTCCTCAAAGTAATGAGTGCTCTTTTATCACATTAAAAAAAAAACACTTAACTTGTCAGAGCTGGATATGTCCATTAACATATTATAGCTTAGAGAAAAGGAAGTGATCTGAGCAAGGTTAGTGGAAGAAAATGGAATTCTCAAGAAGTCTTGAAAATTGACTTCAAAAAATATATATATATGCAATGCTGAGTGGGGAGTGAGGAAAGAAACACCTGGAAAACCCTTAATGATCAATGATAGAAGAATGGTTAAATAAATAACAGCATCCTACATGGCATATCGTGAGCACTCAGAAAGTATTTACGGATGAATAAACACCTCCATTGGGGGGAAAATATTAAATACTCACTTAAAATGGTGTGTTGAAAAGACAAGAGGATAGTCTCAGGATGTAAAAAAACTGAGTATTTTTGGTAAGATTAGTAAATAAATACATAGAAAAGGCTGGAAGGAATATATCAAAATGCTATTTAATATTTAAGATTGTGGTTATTTACCAAATTCCTTACAATGTATGTTTATTTCTTTTATAATCATACACACACAAGAGTTTTAAAATATACTTTAACAAAAATATACCTCCTGATATAAAATGAAGTACATGTTTGTTTTTAATGACTCAAAAGAAACACTTGGAAGCAATAGAGCATAGTAATTAAAAGTAAGGACTTTAAAGTGATACAGATCTAGGTTTGAATCTTGGTTCTCTAACTCACAAGTAAGTCATGTGACCTGGGCAAGCTACTTACTCTCTGTTTCCTCACTTTATAAGGTAATAATATAATATGGTTGTTATAAGCACTACATGAGTTAATGAAAGTAAAGCGATTAACAAGTGTCTACACTAGAGTAGTATTATTAATGTTATTATAAATTGATATATTAAAATAAAAAATAAAATGATTAAAGTTTTAAAAAGTGACTCATTTTTAAATTTTTATTCTGGAGATCCAAGATAAACTCTGTAGAAACCAGCTTTAGAATTTACCTGTCACTGATGGAAACCAGAAAGTCTTTAGGAGTAGAAGAAAATAACTCATAATTTGCAATGTCAAGCTGTTTTACTTGAATTGGTTCACAAAGTTCAATAACAAACCTTTAAAAAGAACACAAGACAATTATTTAAATAAACCAACTAAAATAACAGTTCATATTAAACATGAAAATAACAGTTTGCATAAGCTAGATTTCCATTAAGTGACTCATTAAAAATAAAGGAGGAGGATTTTCAGCCTTAGTTAGCCTTAAGGGAACACCACTAAGTATTTACCAAACACGTCATTAGTGGAGGGAAAAACTATAAGTAAAACAAGACGTTGATTTTGTCCCATAATATTTTTGAAAAGGTTATTTTTTTAATGACAAAGGTCATTCTTGGAGAAAGAATAACCTCACTAAGAACAGATAGTGCTAGCATAAACTGACTAGTCTAGAGGGCAGTTTGGCATATATGTTGCCACAAAAGGTACCATAGCCTTTGATATAGCAATACACTTTTAAAAATTTATCCTAAGGTTCACCCTTGTATATACATTTTAATATATCAAAGCACTGTTTATAAGAGTGAGGGAAGGAGTCAACCTAAATGTTTAGCAAAAAGGACTGATTAACAAATTATGTCCACACAGGCCATGAAATACCAGACAGACATTAAAAATGGTACTAGAAACTACACATTCTACTTACACAGAAAATGTAAACTAATTTATAGTCATAGAAAAGAGACATTATTGCTGGGGCGGGGGGGTGCTGGGAGGAAAAACTTACAAAGGGACATGAGAAAACTTTTTGGGGAGATGGATACATTCATTATCTCTATTGTGTGATGGTTTCATAGATGTATAAATGTCAAAAGTTATCAATTTGTACACTTTGACATGCTGCAGTTTATTTTACATGTAGTTTATTGTATGTCAATTATGCCTCAATAAAGCTGTTTTTAAAAAATGATTTCAGAGACCTATATTTATGGACATGGAAAGATGCCACAAAATATTGCTGCTTAGGAAAAAATTTTAAATATGGTGCCATGTGTGTAAAATAAAACCACATATGGCATGGCATTTGGGGAAAATATTCATGACATCCAGCAGTGTAATCAATACTTTAATAAACTAATTATTATATCAAATGAGATTAAATGCTAAATAAATCAAAAGCATTAAAATAAAAGCATATTTGTTTAATCTTGGAGAGCAACAGAATCAAGTTCCAGGAGACGCAACAATCAGGTTTCAGAGAAAAGCTCATGAAGAGAAGCAAACTAACATTTGCTAAACGCTTACTCTGGGTCAGATACCATGGTGGATCATTTACATCCATCCTTCAATTTAATTCTTATAAAACCAAACTGCAAAAGATATTATCTCCATTTTATATAGTCATTCAATAAACACTAACTGGTTACTTCATATTCTTCCCTTTTGCTTTTTAATAACAGAATCCCCCAAGATGTAGCTGAGCATATGGCCACCCATCAAAGACTGTATTTCTCAGTCATGGCCATACTACTTAGTTCTGGGTGATGGGATGTGAGCAGAAGGGTCGAGTGCAACTTCCAAGTCCAGCCTTTAAAAGGAAGCTGCTACCTCTCCATTTGCTCTCTCCCACCATACAGGCTGGAATGAGGATGCGGTAAGAATGAAGCATCTCAGCAATGCAGGGTAGGGACAACACCTTAAGGGAGGCGAAGAAACATGACGGAAGGTGAGTGGGTCCTTTAAATGTTCTGTGTTACACCTCTGCACCACCTACCAGCTTGAGTTTTTATGTCAGAAAAAAATTAAATGTCTATCTTATTTAAACCACAGTTATTTGGTGTCTGTTAAAGCAGCAGAATCAAAAGCCCTAACTTATAGTCATTTAGCCAATAAGTAGTGAAGCTAAAGTCAGAACACAAATCTACCTGGCTTCAAAGCCTAAATATTTTCCACATCACCACAACACCCTGGGGAGAGGGAACTAAAGAAAATCAGACTCAGACTTTGCTTTTTATTTACAGTGGAGAAAATAAATCTCAAAGAGCTTTAAGAAGAAAATATAAAGCTCATTCTTCCCCACCTCCTTGTCTGCATACCATGTTCTCCATTACTAAGAAGACATGAGCTACATGAATATCAGATAAAATAAGTTTTCAGACAAATGTATTATCAGGTATAAAGAGTCAACTCACCAGGAAGATTTAACAATTCTAAAACTCACATGTACCTAACAAATACCCTCATAATATATAAAAAATTAGTATGTATGTAATTATTCCATATTAAAGTTGATTTTAAAACGCTCTTTCATTATATCTTCCTGCCTCATCTTTCATGTTTTCTTAGAAGCAGAGGACATTGCATGCAAATTAATAGAACTCCATATAAAAGTTGACAAATTCAATTTCAATGTCAGTAATTTTAAAAGATCAATAAAGTAACATCTAAACACAAGAGTAGTTTGATAAAACACCATGTATCAAAATTTAGATGATGCAATTAAGAAGGAAATTTATAACTTTAAATGTGCATATTAGAAAAAAAGTGTATATTAGAAAAACATTTTTAAGTTCAACAGACTAAACCTAAAGAAAGTATAAAATAATAAAGATCAAAGCAGAAGTCCATGAAACAGTAAACAAAGACATGATAGAGGGAATCAATAAAGCCAAAAAAGACAAATTTCTGTGGAGACTGGGGAGAAGGCATAAATTAAAATATTAAGAATTTTTTAAAGGAAAAGATCTTTAAAACAGAAAAATCCTTAAACAATAAAAGAATACCATAAACAACTTTATTACAAAAACTTTGAAAATGGATTACAGACAAATTCTTAGAAAAAAATAATTTACCAAAATTAAGAAGAAATAGAACACCTAAATAGTCTTCTATTTCTTTTAAATGTAATTTAAAAATCTTCCCATCTCTTCGCACAAGCTGGTGCATATACAAGCTTATTTATAGTAACAATGTCTGTCATGGCAAAAGATTATAAACAACCCAAATATCCATCAACAGAGAACTAGTTAAATTTTGGTACAACCATATAATGGAATTTTATGCAGCTATCAAAAGGAATGAGAAAGTTCTCTACAAATAAAATAGAAAGATGACCAAGGTATTTTTAAGTTAAAACTTAATTCAAGGTGAAAAATAGTGTGTATAATATACTAATTTCTGTGAAAAGCAAGAAATAAATTAGAATCTATATTTGTATTTGCATAAAGAATCTAAAAGACATCTAAAAATTTAACACTGAATAAGAAGACAGATGACAGATTAGAAGCATATTTCTCACTGTAACTCTCCTACCCTTTTTAAAAACCTCTTTGTATTTGAACCATGTGCAGATATTACTTATTTTTTAAATTACACACTTAATTTAATTTAGAATTCACATCTTCTCATAGGCCCAGACGATTTAGAGTTGAGTTCCAAACTTAGAACATGTCTAATGATGCAAGGTTAGAGACACTGCCTTCAAAATAAGGAATAAGATGAGATTGCCTACTATCACTGTTTCTATTCACAATTTTCTCAAGGACCTAGCCAGCATGTGATGACAAAAAAAAAGCAAAATATGATAAAAAAAAGATTACGGATTTTTAAACAGGAAAAAAATGTAGAGAGAAACTATAATTTTCTACACAGAAATCCCAAAAGAATTTATATATAAATTATTAGAAATAACAAGAGAATATAAGAAGGTAGCTGGATAAAAGATCCATATATAAAAACTGCATATCTTACACAGCAAGTGTAATTTTTTAAAGGCAACAAAAAATAGCTGTCTACAAACAAATTTAACAAAAGATATACAATACTTTTATGGAAATTTTTAAAAGTAATAACCTTACTGAAAGACATTAAAGACAACTTAAAGAAAGATATACCCTATTTACAGATGAGAAACTCAGTATCTGAAAAGCCATCTAAAGATTCCATACAACTCCAAATAAAATCCAACATGACATTTGGGGAACTCAACAGGATAAATCTAAGATTTAAAAGAAAAAGCAGAAGCAAAAGAATAGCCGAGTTAGTCCTGAAGAATATGGTACAAAAACTTGCCCTACCAGATATTAAGATTTATAAAGCTAAAGAAAATGTGGTGTTACTGCAGGTAATGATAAACTGACCAACGGAACAGAACAGAGTACAGAAACAAGTCTATGCATACAAGGGAACTTGATGATAAAGATAAATTGTAAATCAGAAGGGAAAATGTGAACTATTGAATAAACAATTATCTGAACAGAAAAATGGGGAGGGGAGAATGAATCCCTCCTAAACACCATATAAAAAACAACTCCACTGGCATTAAAAAAAGAACTAAATGTGAAATGCAAAACTTTTAAACTCTGGAGAAAAAGTAAGATACTATCTTTTTTATATTAGAGAGATCTGACTTAAAAAATGCAAAATTATAAGACAGATAAATTCAACCACACTAAAATTAAAAGTTTCTATTCATCAAAAGGCCCTATTAAGAAATTAAAAGGACAATTCACAAACTGGAAAAAATATGTACAACATATATATGTCCCATACAGAGTTAAGATAAACTGTGTAGTTGTATCCATTCTACAAGATAAACTGCTAAATCATATCTAGACTTTTACTAGACTAGTAAGAAAAAAACAAATATATCAAGAGAAACCATGGGAAAAGACAAAGCATTTCAGAGGAGAGGAAAAACTGGCAAACATGAAAATATGCTCAATCTCATTAGTGATCAGAGATCAACACCTCTCCAGGATATAAGATCCACAGCAGCAGAGATCTCAGTCTATTTTGTGAAACAATGTTATTCCAGCACCAGCACCATCACATAACAGGTGCTGAATAAACACTGAATGAATGAATGAACAAACGAATGGACTAACTAAAGAACAGGAAGACTCAAAATCCTAAAATGTAAATTATCCTGAAATTCATCTACAGATTCGATACAATTCCAATAAAAATGCCAGCATGATTTTATAGATGATTTACAAGATGATTCCAAAATTTTAAGAGAAAAAACAAAGGGACAAGAATAGTGAAGACACTTCTGACAAAGATGAGGTGTATAACTTATTCTACCAGATATTAAGACTTATAAAGCTATAGTGAGATTGGTCTTAACATATCTGAGGTGGGGGCAACCCAGTTAAATCAGGTGAAATCAGTTAAAAGTGCTCTGAGGTTCTTTAACTATACAATGAAAAGAAACATAAATGAGCAAAAAGTAAAACATACAGTAAACACATATATACAAATACATGCTGTCTGGCAGAAACATTAAAATACAAATGGATAGCTATGATCACTTATTCTGCAAACCAGAATAAAGCAAAATGATTACTTCATAAAACTTCATCCCAGCATGTCTTTGCTTGAAATACAAAATTTTGGAGCATAAAAACTTGAGTTGTTACTGACTATAGAGGCTTTTACAAATAAAAATAACATTTTGATTATGATCTCAGACAATCATTTCCTCACATTCAATTTACAGACCAAAAGGCATAAGGAAAAACTGAGTTTTTAAAATTATCCCTTAATACTCTTAAATAGTTTAGTGTTCATCTGCAAATTGAATCTAAATGTGCATATTACCAAAAGGGGTGAAGGCCAAGAGTAGAAAAGAATAAGGATTATCTTTAAAGTTTAAAGTTTCTCCCTAAACTAAAATAATAATTGTATATATACACATATTTTTTTAAATAAATCAACATGATGGTGATTTACCTCAATTATTTTTTAAACAGCTGCTTTTGAGCAACGAAAGCAAGTAACCTAATACGACTATTGGTATATCAAACATTATTTCTCCCTAATAAATCTGCTCCTTTGCCTATATTCATAGTTAATGGCAGAATCATAGATCCAAGGAGTGAAGCCAAAATCCCGGTAGATTTCCTAGATGCTTCTTTCTTCTTCATATCCAATAACTAACCAAGAGCTGTCAATTTTATCTGCTATAAATAACTTTCAGATAAATCCTCCCCATCTGTATCCAAACTGCCAACGCCTTAGTTAAAGTCCTCATTTCTCACCTGAGCTCTGACAACAGGTTCCTAACTGGTTTCCCTGCTTTCAAACTGCATTCTGCTGTAGGCCATCCCTTGAGCACCAGCCTTCTTAAAATGCCAGTGAGATAATGTCACCTCCATACTTAAAACAAACGCTACCCTCCATGGTCTTTAAAATAAACTTCAAAAAATCCTAAGCTGGGTATACACAGCATCAGATGGCCTGGTTATTGCTAAACTAACTCTCCAGTCCCATCTTCCACAATTACTCTAATTGTACACTTATTCTTGTTATGACTAAAATAACTTTTTCAAGTTGCTTCTACATATAGTTGTCCAGAAAAACTATGTTCCTTTAGCACTGTCCCCTTATTCTTACAGTTCCTGAATATCTCTCCCTCCCTGATTTGCCATTTTCTAGGAATCCTTCAAGATTCAGCTCAGAAATGACCTCTTCCAGGAAGCCCTCTCTCATCCTCTCTTGCAGTTACATTCCATCAGTTCCTATGATACCCTTTCAGTAGTAGTTTTTACACTACTTCATAATAGTTTGACTAGATCTGTCACTGTTTTTTTTTTTCACCTCCTTAAAAGGTAAAACATTTTGTCTTCAATTTTGTATTCTAGGACCTAAGGTAAGTACAGTACCAGCACCAATCAATCAGAAATGCTTATTAAGTGACTACATGAATAAATCAATCTAACCCTAACATAAAAGTTTAACATAATATCTACATATACAGAATGTGTTTTATTAAATTTTATATTACTTACCAAATTTTAGTGCTGCAAGGATTCAACATATAAAGATCCATATTTTCTATAAGAATAGCAGACGTGCTCTATTTTAAAAAGGGGGGAGGGAATAAATTACTTAAGGAAAAAATATTTATTTCAACTCTTAAGCTTTCTAGAATTTCTACATTTTTAGATATTAAAATACACTTAAGATTCTGAAAAACTCATTTGGGGAAAAACACTCATTGGGCTAAAATTTACCAGTTATGGCTACAGTGTTGTTAGCTTTATAACAAAACATTTAAAATTAAATGTCTGTTACAATAAATGAAAAATGATTTTCTATTAGCTATTTCCTTTTTAAAATTTCACACAGGTTTTAAAAGTCAAAAAACAGAGTGCATGACCTTCAGTAGGCGAATGAATAAACAAACTGGTACATCCAGACAACAGAATATTACTCAGTACTAAAAAGAAATGAGCTATCAAGCCATGAAAAGATATGAAGGAAACTTAAATGAATACTACTAAGTGAAAGAAGCCATCTGAAAAGGCTACATTCTGTATGATTTCAACTATATGACATTCTGGAAAAGTCAAAACTATAGAATAGTAAAAAGATCAGGGTTGCAGGGAAGGAGGGATGAATAGGCAGAACACAGAGGATTTTAAAGGCAGTGAAAATACTCTGTATGATACCATAATAATGAATACATGTCATTATACATTCGTCCAAACCCACAGAAAGAAAAGAAAACAACAGGATGCAATGTATCACCCCAACATAACTAAGAACTCACACAAGCAAATGTCTTTAAAAGCATAATCCTGCACTTATTAGTGAATTAGGAAAATGGCTCATGTTAAAATATAGTTCCCGGCACACCACCACCTATATTTTAAAAAGTCACTAGTTTCCTTTATACATAGAAGAATTTTATACTTAAGTACCTTGGCTTCTGGATTAGCTGCCAAAATTTTGGCACCACATTCTACTGAGGCATAATTATTTCGATTTTTCTGGACCTTTTTCGCGGCATGTAGACCTCCATTAGAAGATGGATGCATTGACTGACCTGCAGATAAACCTTATTATCAACATATATATATGATGATTATGATTGAAAATATCCCCAGTAACACAATGATCTCAAAATCAACAGACTGCCATCTAGAGAAGAACAGGTTTTAATGCTTAAGAGAATATTTTAAAAATTCACTAAGAAATTCAAAATGCTTCACCTCAATAGCTTTAAAATATCCCTAATAAACAAATTAACTATAAAAATCCATATTACTTGAATTATGTCTAGTACTATAACTCACAAAATAAAGCTTATCCATGAGAATCAAAGCTTTTAAAATATAAAAAATATATTTTATTCCATTAAGTATGAATGCTATCTTTCTATCTCTAACTCTGATATTTAGAATTCTTAACTCTGAGAATTTTTCTACAAACACAAAGTGTAATACTTTAGCCCAGATCTATTTACAGTTTAAAGCTTTATGACTCAGAACTTCCCATGCCTCAATTTTCCTCTTATAAATTGAGATGAAAATTGCTGCTCGGCCTTCTTTATCTTATCCTCATATAATAAGTTACAAGAATGGATTTTAATTAACATTAAAACTGTATATACACAAGTAAGTTACATATGAGTAATCAACAGCATGTTGGTAAGTTTCACCTTTAAAAAGTTTTCAAAAGTTTTATTTTATCAATTAAAGAGAAAAGCATATTTAAACTAGTCCCTTTAAAAATTTTTTTTTAAATCATGGTGCTTCCTTACTTTTTTCTTTTTCTACTTCCATAACTTTCTTCTTCCATTCATCAAATGTTGGTATATCTTCTGGGTCTTTGGGACTTGTTACAGATGTAGGGTCAATTTCTCCTGGTTTTGTATAATCAGAACTCTAAAAGAAATAAACTGATTTCAACTTCCAAAGAATACAGACAAAACAGATTAATAAATTAGAAAAGTAAATATAACTGTTTCTGTCAAATTAAATAAAAGTTCAATTTTATAATGAATGATATGTAGTATTCTTAAGAAACGAAAAACCGAAAAAGTTTTGGTTTACCTAAAAGTTGAGTTTCTTTTGAAAGACCTGAAATCTTCTATCTAAGCACCACAGGATGCATTTCCTCAAATGTTAGCAATTTAAGCATGGGTTGTAAAAAAAAAAATCCTATATTATACCCTAGGCAAACAATTACTCACACATAAACTGTACAAATGAATAAATGCTATAGTTGTAGTGCATCTACCTTAAAATCTAATTTTAAATAATATATATACATTAAAGGAAGCTAATTGATTTTAGACGCAATATATTGTGTCCACAAAATCCTTATCAGAAATTATCATTTACACAAAAATTTTAAGGTGGATTTAAAAACCTAAATGTGAAAAACAAAGCTTTAAAGAAAATATGTATAGGAAAATGTCTGTATGATTCAGGCTATAAAAGGATTTAACAACATGAAGAAAGCATAAATCATTAAAAATAAAGGTAATACGTTTGGCTGGATTAAAATTTAAAAATTAAATATATCAAAAAACCATAACTACATGGTACAGTAAGCCACAGACTGAAAGAAAGAAGTATTTGCAATGCACTCAGCCAACAAAGGATTATTACCAACTATAAGGACTGCCTACAAATCAATAAGTGAGGAGGGGGAGAGGGACAATAAATTCAGCAAAGAGAAAATACAAAATGCTCAATTTCAGAGAATGCAATAATCAGAGAATGCAAATGAAAACCAGAGATACCAAATAAATTATACCACTCTGATGGAGGTTAAAGTTTGACAGTCTGTCGCCAAGTGTGGCATGTCTGTTGAGCCATGGGACATCTAATAGACTGCTGAAGGGAGTTTAAAATTTAGCAATAATAAGTAAAGATGTGCATACCCTATGACCCAATAACTCCATTCCTATGTATAAATATCAGTAAACACACACACACACACACACACACACACACACACGCCTAAGAAAATGTGCATAAGAACGCTTATTGCAACATTGTTTGTAATATCAAAAAATTAGAAACCTAAATATCCATTAATTGAAGAACAGATAAATTGTGGTAGAGTTGAATACAACAGTGAAAACAATGAGTAGACAAATCTGAGACAATGTTGAGTAAAATGATACTTAAGGCAAAAATGATACCATTCTATATTGTTTTAAAATATGAAAAATAATAGAATATATTGTTTATAGTAATGCATATTTAGAAAAAGTTTAAAAACATGCTCTAAAATTTTTTTTAAAACACCAATTCAAGATAGTGGTTGTATCTGAAGAGGAGAAAAAAGCGTAACTGGGGAAGGGCATACAATTCAATCTGTAATTTTTTCCTTAAGCTTAATAACGTATACAAGGATGTTCATTCCATTACTTAATTATTTCTGTATTTCTATAACAATGTATAATGTGGTACACTCAGAAGTGTACCACACTTAGAGAGCTCACTCTGGTAAATAGCACAAGCCTCATATGGTATATATCTGGTATATCAGGGCACGTTTTTGAGTACTAATACTAATTAGTGCGTTAGTGTAACACTAATACACTAATACAAATACCCAAAATCTCCCTTTAGGAAGACTTAGCAAATTGGTTCCCACACAACCCCCATGTTGGAGTGTTTTGCAGAACAAGTTAACTTACTAAATAAAATATGTGGCTGTTAAAAAAAAATGGTAGAAAATAGATTCAAGAGCTAGTATTAACACTAATTTAACTTAAAAATTAAGTGACAAAAATCTAGTTTGAATATAGTCAGAAAATCAACAAGAAACATATATTTATAAAAAGTAACCTAGCTGAGATACTGAAGAGTAAAGCCCAAATACTAAAAGAAATGCAACAAAAAGTAAGAACATACACACACTCTTTGAGGCCCAGGCAAAGCAATCACAATCAGCAACAATAACAGAACTAAACAATACAATAAAATCACTTTGTAAAGCAGTCTATAAGCGTGGTAAACAGCGTCTTGCAGATCCTTGAGAGAATATGGATAGCACAAAGATCTATCTACATCAGAAAACAAACTCTCTCCTGCTCACACAAACTTAACTGGGCAAAATTATCCTGAATGGGATAATACACAAAACTATTAGATATTTCATAATGTGCTCATTATCTGAAAATTTTTCTGGGATATTATTTAGGAGGTAATTAATTCAGTTAAAAATTCCACCCTTGTGCCTATCAGCAGACTCACAAACCATTTAAGTTACTGAAGAGCAGTCTCAGTCTGATAATGGTTAAGGAGAACAAGCGAATCTAGGACAAAACTAGCTGCCATGTTTGAATTTTACATTTGATACTTAAATACTTCCAAAGAAGACATTTTTGTAATGTTTGCCTAATTGTATTTATGGCTATAGTATCTGGTTTCATTGGGAAAATTAGTTCCTTCAAGATAATGGTCTATGAAATGCCGAGCACCTATATTTACAAGAAGCATCATAGAAAAAGCTGGTCCAGTGACATAAAAGGTTCCAGAATGAAGTTTAGTTAGTTCTGAGTGTAGATGCACTGAAAATACGTGAAAGAGAAGGTGAAGAACAGAAGACGCAAATTAAAAACGAATAAATATGGATGTGGTACTCAGTACTTTGAACTACTCTTTGATTCCACGTGCTTTATTTTTGTTAAATTCATGGAGTGGCCTTCATCTCTTTTACTTAGTTATTTCTCATCTGAAGGGAGCCTAGATTTCTCTGCCAACATTTTTTCAAGAAATTCTGTACTGGCCTCTACATGAAGTCAAAGTAGAATTCAGAAGGAGAAAAGAAAGTAAAACTGCTACACTGGGATAAGCCCTGACTATTGTAAGAATCATATTTTTCTAATATAAGCTGGTCTAATTGTATTTTGCACACAAATAATGAAAGATAAAATATTCCTTTAAAATATTTTATCTTTTTAAGATAAATATTTTAAGATAAATATTAAGATATTTATATTAATATAAATATTAATATAATTATTATATTATTATATATAATATATATATTATATATAATAATATAATATATAATTATTATCTTAATATAATTAAGATAAATTTTAAGATAAATATTTTTATCTTAAATAAATATTTAAGATATTTTATCTTAATAAAATTTTTTATCTTAATAAATTTTACCTTAATAAATTTAACCTTGTATTATTGAGATAAATTTATATTCTGAAGATACTTAAATTTAATAATCATGGCTTCTTCTACATAGCTCCCTGAGAAATTGCTTAAATAAGGACTCTATGCATCTGGTATCAAACAGCTGATAGTGGCAGAAAACCATTTAATTATATATAACCAAAGAGAGTCCATACTTGGAACATCTTTACGTATAAACAGTATACGGGTAATAGTACCATGAAGTAACCACTTGCTCTCAGGGAGCACAGCTCACCTCAGTTCCACATTCGTCATTAACTACTTAATCCCTGATTTTATGGCAAGTATGGTTAGCAAATTATGAAATTAGCTAATAACAAAAATGCACTGTATAATAAAGTAGGAAATAGCGCAAGTTATATACCTACCTCATTTTTCAAATTATCTGAAGTATTCAATGCAGATTTTGGATCACCATCACTCTGATCGCTTGCTGAAACTTTTGATTCAAATTCTGATTTTGTTATCTTTCCTTTGCCATGTGAAGATGACACATTTTCTATATGCTGGCCAACAAGCCTAGATGAAATCAAAAGACATAGTAAATAAACAAATTTTTGCAGAATGACAAGTTTATACAATCTAAACTGTTATAATTATCATGTACAAAGTAAACCAAGAAAGGAGCACAAAGGGATCAGCTTTCTCTCAAGCATAAAGTGGAATGAGGCAGGCACCAAAGTCCATTCAAACTCAACACTGCTGTTATTACAGAATCATACAAAGGGCAAATAACTGCTCACACCCACCTTTCAGGTGGACTGACAAAGGAAGGTTGGTCAACTGCAGCATTTGCATCAAGGGCCTCACCAACATCACAATCAGTTTCAGATTGCTCAGTTTCACGTGGCTTGGCTATAGGAATAGTACCAGATTTTTCTATTTCCCTAAAAATAGAAACAAAAAAGACAATCTGGTAATTTAATGGACATAATGTAGCATAAGTTAAAAATTATATTAGTGATTTCCAAAACATAATCTAAACCAGAGAAGAATACTTTACAGTTCTGCAGACTGTTTTCAAGAATTCACTTATTTTAAATCGTGTAAAGTCAACCGTTAACTCTTGATCTGTTACCGCTCTTGTTCTCTAAATGACTAATTACCATATTTTAAAAGAAAATATTATCGGTTAATATTTGGTCTTATCAAAAATAATATATATATATTTGTGTGTGTGTGAGGAAGATTAGCCCTGAGCTAACATCTGTTGCCAATCCTCCTCTTTTTGCTGAGGAAGATTGGCCCTGGGCTAACATCCATGCCCATCTTCCCCTACTTCATATGGGACACTGCCACAGCATGGGTTGATAAGTGGTGCACAGATCTGCATGCACCTGGGATCCGAACCTGCGAACCCCGGGCCACTGAAGCAGAGCATGCAAACTGAACCACTACGCCACTGGGCTGGCCCCAAAAACAATATTTTTAAATTATTTATTTTAAATGCATCTTCTCTAACGTTTCATTTCTGTCTGTTAGTATATTCTAACGATGTTAAGAGTCGTTGCCTATAGTATCAAAATAATTAATATCTCAAAACATTTCACTCAAGTTCTTAATGCATTTTTAGAATTTCATTTAAAAAATATATACCCTAATATTTTTCCCCACCTCACTTCCATTTCACTGAACAGTCATGTTAGATAAAATGGGAAAATAAGATGTACTGTTCAGATGTATAGTATCTAGCCTTAAACTCTTTCTGGAATAAGTATTTAATATTTAAAAATTTTAAATACTATCATTATTTCTAAGCATGTCTTCTGTTCCCTTGTCCCTTACTGGGACGAACTCCTAAATGGTAAATGTAACACCTTTGTGTACAACTCCTTTGACCCAATCCCTTACATTCTTGAGAACAGGTGTTAAAAAGTGCTGTGGGGGGCTAGCCCAGTGGCATAGTGGTTAAGTTCAGCTCACTCTGCTTCAGGGGCCTGGGTTTGTGGGTTTGGATCCCAGGCGTGGACCTACACCACTCATTCAGCCATGCTGTGCAGGTGTCCCACGTACAAAATAGAGGACAATGGGCACAGATGTTAGCTCAGGGCCCCACTCTTCCTCAAGCAAAAAGAGGAATATTGGCAACAGGTATTAGTTCAGGGCCAATCTTCCTCACACACATACAAAAAAAGTGCTATGGTAAAAACACAGCAGTGATAATAATAATGATATTAACTGACATATATTCTTATGTACCAGATATTGTTCTATGCACTTTATATATATTTACTCATTTGATAAGGAAATGTTTCATGTAGTATTAAGAGAAGAGAATTTTGTAGTGTTGCTGGAAGGAGCTAGGAGTACATAATAGATTTTCTAAATTAAGGACACTTTAAGCCTAGATATTCTGAACATTTATTATCAAGTTTGAAAAAGGTAGCTGTTCACACAAAGACATAACTATGAATGGAATGTTGCAGTGATACTTAATGGAAATGAATAACCTGACAGTTGAATTTTTAATAATTACAGGGAAGATTATTCAAAAAAGTACTGTGTTTCTCAAACAAGTAGAACCTCACTTTACTTATATGACGTAGAGATTTCACAGTTGGGAATCTCATCAGCTTCACTGAGTTAGGCAGCAAAATAAACACTCATTATAAGGTCATTACATTAAAAAACAATAATAAAAACACAAAACACAGGCATTGTAACTTGGGTCTTCTATATTGCCTAAACTTCAAATTTGAGTATCAAGCTGCCTGATCCTATAAAGAAATTTTTCTACCATTGTCTGAGATTCTTTTTTTTCTTTGCAATAACTTACTCAAGCTTTGAGATTGGAGTGATCTCTGAGGTAGATGAGCTGGAAATATTTTCAATGTTTTCACTGCCCACAACTACACTGGAAGAATCTTCATGAAGATCAACTGTAGGGAGTGTCTCAATCACAGATGGACTTAACTTTTCTGACTCCGTTTTCTGTTTTTAAAAAAGTCAGTTATATTAAATGTTGAGATTAATAAATTATCTCTTCAGCCGAACAGGATTTTGTAAAAAGTATGTCTCCAAAGTGATAATATAAAGAATGTTCACTAAAAAAGTACTTTTATAAAAATCCTTTCTTCCAATATTACCATCCAAAGGAATATCATTTCATATAAAAATACAGGCTCTACACGTTTTTCATGGCATTTCATAAACTAGGACAACGGAGCTTGTCTTTCTTTCATATTTCCTATTTTGTATCAGGACCTATAAATATTTCCCTTTTATTGTAATTAACTAACGCCAGTACTAACGTAGAAATCCAATGTAATACACAAAATAGTACAACACCAGTTCTTGCCCATGAGCAGTATCAATAAGCAACAACACAAGGCATGTACAAGTAACATTATAAAGCAATGCATGATTCTTGCTGTTCCTTCAGTCCTGGATGCTCTGGGCCACTCACCCCTCCAAAACACAATTTGAAATCTACCTAATACCTACACATGGTTTGAAAATCTCTATCAGCACCTCCTCCCCCACAACCAACCCTGAACAGAAACAGCCATTCCCCTTCCTCTATGCCTCCACTGGTCTCTGTACAGACTTCTATCACAGCATTTATAACACCTCAATTGCCCTTGTTTACACCTCCTTCTCTTCTTCAACTACACTATAAATGTCTTGAGTAAGGACTATCTTCTCTTGATCTTCATATTCCCAGTGTCCAGCACAGTACCTAGCACACAGTAGACATTTAATGCTTAGTAAATGAATATCAAGTAATAGGTACTCATGCTCAGTTCAAGGGAAAGAGAGACTATGGACTATTATGGACTAAAAGAACTAGGACTCTGAAGAAAAGGAGGGCCAGTGTGGCAGCAGAAAGAAAACACAAGGCATAGAGTCAGAAGAATACAAAATGTGATCATCTAGGGGCCAGCCTGGTGGCATAGCGGTTGAGTTTGCAAGCTTTGCTTCGGCGGACCAGGGTTCACAGGTTTGGATCCCCGGTGCAGACCTGCGCACCGCTTATCAAGTCACGCTGTGGTAGGCATCCCACATGTGAAGTGGAAGAAGATGGGCACAAATGTGAGCCCAGGGCCAATCTTCCTCAGCAAAGGGAGGAGGATTGGCAATAGATGTTAGCTCAGGGCTAATCTTCCTCACCAAAAAAAGAAAAAAAATTGGGATCATCTGGAGAATTATTGACACTGGAATGAAAAATTCACAAAAGAATGCAAATAGTTCGCATTTTATGATAGAGGCCTTGAGAAAAGGACTATTACATTATTACCAAATATTATATTATCATTTCAACATACATTCGATATAAAAAAATTAATGGGACATTTTATACTTTTTTTCCTTTTACTAAGTGTCTAAAATCCAATGTGTATTCTATACTTAAAGCAAATCTCAATTTGGACTAGCTGCATTTCCAGTACTCAATAGCCTCATGTACCTAGTGGCTACTGAATTGAACAGCAGAAGTCTATAAGACACAGTTAGTACTTCAAAGTATTTGAGCAAGAGTATACCATGATAGAAATTCTAGAAATGAATAATGGCAGGACTGTTCAGGATAGTCATACAATTAGAAGGACTAAAGTTTATTTTTCTCTTACTCTTACGCACAAATCTTTGCCAAATGTCTTCCAGAAGCCAATAAAATGAAACTCACTGTATCGCCTCAGATAACCCAATTAAGTCATAAAATAGCTCTGGCTATATTTAAAAGAGATAACTCGCCCTCATTTTGAGCTGAAATTTGTTTTTGTTAATATTTGAGATATTTAGTTTTTCCTTAGTCCTTCTTCCTCCGATCAAATATCCCCAGTTCCTTCAGCCATTCCTGATATTAAATGGTTTCCAGATGCTTCAGCATTTTGGTCAGCTTACATTCTGGTCTAGTTTTTAATCTCTCTCCTAAAATCTGGTACACAAAATGGAAAATAATATCCAGGATGTAATATGAAAGAAAAAACATTTTAACCTATTATTTATTAATTCATATTCCACATTAAGTGATAAAACTTTGATATCAAAATACTCTGTGTTCTACATACAAATACTTTCTTTTGTTATAAGTTAGAAAAACATTTCCCGACATCTGAAAATCTTAACAGACAAGACACATTACAGTGAGCCAAAATGGAACCTAAGAAGAAAAGACGATTTACACCCAAACTTTTACTACAAAGAAAATGGTCACATTTATTATTAAACCTCTAATTTCGCATTTTCTCAAAAACAAGAATCTTAGCAGGTAAATAGCATCAAGGCCAGCTGCATGGTACTTCAAAAAAAATAATAATACACAATATGGTGACCGAAGCAGAGGTTTTCTATCTTGTAAAGTAGTTTGAAAAGGCATATCATTCAAAATCAAAGCAATATAGCTTACTTGTACATCCACAATGTAGTCATCTTTTAATTTATGTTCTTCTGGAGGAATAGGTAAGTTTGAACCCACTTTTCCCGATAATCTGGCATTGATAGGTCTCTCTCTTTCATCCTATATTGCAACAAAGAAAAAGGGCTAACTGATAAAATTGTTTCACAAAACAGTCCTGAAGCAATATTGAAGACCATCTCTTTCTATACTTTACAACCAAAACACTGTCTTGTAAGCATTTGACTTTAACTACCTTTATTTGTTTACATGCTTATTGTCTATCTTCCTGCATTCCCTTCCTTACCACTACACTTAAAATGTACACTAAATGAGTTTAAGAACTTCATTTGATTTCTTAATAAGCACTTTAGTCCTACCATCCAACACTATGTGCTAGGTACATATTGAGACTTTAGTAAATATTTGATAAATGAATATACATATAGCTCTTTGTGTCATCTCTCTTTTGACACTTTTCAAGTTAGGATTTCAGATACCTTTTCATCTTTAAATGTATTTTCTAGAGTACAAGCTTCATAAAAGCGGAGTCTATATTCATCTTTGTTTAATCGAAGCCTAGGTAGCACACACTAGGTACCTAAATGTTTGCTGAATGAATATATATTTTCCCCCCTTAATATTTTACTTAAATTCATTCTTCCAACATTTAGTCTTCAAATTTCTCATCAAAGAACAGATTAGATCTAAGTGTATAGACTGTGGTTGAATGCATAAAATTATGCTCTTTTTGGAGAGAGATTCACCAACAGTCTTCAAAATTTTAAAAGCTCCATCCCAGAAATATATTCTACATAACTCAAAAATTTAAATAATCCACCTTATCACGTCAAAAATAAAACCCCAAGCATGTAATTATAAGTATGCATGTTTACACACACACAAAAATGTACACACAACATGCATGCACACAGCTGAGAAACAATGCAAGTCTCTCAATAAAGAAATGTTTAATAAATTATGATATATCTGTACGACAGAATAAAAATGTAGCCAGAAGATATTCAGTAGAATATAGCAACATAAAAAGTTGTCCATGTGATATTTATTCAGGGAAAGAAAGAAGTCAATTTGTAGAATATTTATAATATGACATTTTAATGAAAATAAAAATATTAATTTGCGTGCTATAAAATGGTATATCTATACCTACAGAAAATGGTCTGAAAGTTTTCCAAGAAACAGTAAACTGTGGTTCCTTTGGGAAGGGGAATAGGATATAAATATGAATATTTTATCGTCAGTATAAATTACTTCTCTATTTTAAAACAAGTACATCGATGGGGGGGAGCCAAATCTAGTCAATACTCACCTTTTATCATTTAAAATGATAAAATAATAAATGATTTAGAGACCATCAGATTTTTTGGACTCTATCTATTCACTCCACGCAATTATATAAAACAAACTACACAGACACTGATTGCAGATTCCCTCTATAATTCTCATTTCTAATAGTTTTTAATTTATAGGACTGGGGTTTCCTTAGAAACCCTTTCTATTTATATGAGCACTAAAAAGCGAGCCACTAGTTTTCAGTTCTCTGAATTGGCACTATTTTTCTCCCTACTGTAGGACTAAAAATGTTATGACATTCCAAATATAAGCAATAAGAATAAATATATAAATATCTCAGAGGTAGCTTAATTGCAGAATTACCTGAGTAACTCCTCAGATTACAGCAAGGAAAATTACATATCTCCACCAAAAATTATGCCATAGTAGGTTTGAAATTACTTTTATTCCAAATGTTCTGAAGAAGTCTTAGAAAACTGACACACAAATTACATCCTCAACTTTATTTAAAGTACCTTTTTCTGGAATTGTACATCTTCATTTTCTAGTGCACAACTGTCATCCTGAGAGTAATACGATGAAGCTGAAGAACTCTCTTTACAACATACACGCCAACTGGGAAGCCTGTAAAACATGCACCATCACCACCACCAAAAAAAAAAGAAAGAAGAAGGAAAAGTTGGTTAAGCTAAAATATACCCTACTAGGGGCTAGAATTTGAGGCAATAAACAGATGGTTCCTATCCTAATGTCCCTAAGAACTTAACAATTTAATGATGAAGACAAATGTACCTAAGACAAGGGATTTTTATTTAATGCCCCAAGAATAACATAAACAGTGTTATCACCATTCCAAGTAAGGCATCACGAACTTCTTGAAGGTAAAACAGGACAGACTTCACCAAAGAAGTATCTGATAATTATCACAGAAGGAATAGAAAAAGTTGTCAAAGAGCTAACCTTCTCAGAAAGCACCAGATGCCAATGATATT
Organism: Tapirus indicus; assembly: GCA_031878705.1. Taxonomy (NCBI): domain Eukaryota; kingdom Metazoa; phylum Chordata; class Mammalia; order Perissodactyla; family Tapiridae; genus Tapirus; species Tapirus indicus. Next base: position 86,392,854 of record CM062922.1, read on the forward strand.
CTAAATTCCACCAAATATTTAAGAACAGATAACTCTAAAGCTACCCAAACTGTTTCAAAGCATAGAAGTACAGTTCCAATTATTTATATAGAGAGAACATAACAATGATATCAAAAATTAACAGAAATAGCACACACAAATGAATACTATAGGTTAGTAATACTTATGAAATTAGACACAAAACTTCTAAAGAAAACAATAAAAAAGAAGTCATCTCTAGGAACATACCAAAGAAATAATATACCACTGTTATGATCAAGTAGAGTTTAACTGATATTCAAAAGTGGTTCAATAATAATAAAATCTATTTATTTAGTTTGCCATGCAAAAATAACAAGGAAAAATATCTTATGATTATCTCCACAGTCACTGAAAGATATCTGATAAACTACACACTCATCAAGATTTTTTAAGTCAATAAAATAGGAATCAGTAGGTATTTAACATAGGAAACGTATATGCATAATACACAAGCCTAAAAGCCAGTATCATACTTGGTGAAGAAACCTAAAAATACCCCTATTTAGATCTGAAACAAGACAACAATATCCATTATCATTACATAATGAGGATAAAAGAGGTGTAAAAATGGAAAAGGAGACAGTAAAATTATCATTAGTTGCAGACATGAGTTTATATCGGTGGAAAACTAAAAAGAAATCACCTATTAAAAGTCTTGGGTATAAAAATTATATTCCTAGGTATAAACCTAAGAAATCAACAGACTCACGACTCAAACCATCACCACCAGTTATAAATCCCCATTTAAAACAGAAACAATAAAATACTAAATATAAACTTAGCAAGAAATGTTCTATATAAGTAGAACTGTTTGAAATTGCCAATATGTATTTGACAATTCTTTAACTTGGAAAAAAAAGGTCAATTTTACATACAATTCAAGCTAATATATGGAAGATTTGAAAATCACATAATGAAGAGGTAAAAAAGGAGACTTTTTAAAAATTAGGTAGGCTGACTGAAGTGTATGTAAACAGTAAGAACAGTCAAGAAGATTTTAGTGTGAGGGAACTAGATGTCTACAAAACCACAATAATTACAACAATATGGTTCTGAGATGAGAGGGAAAAGGAATCCCCAGGGTGACTGGAAAGAGAAATCCTAGGATGATAGCTGTACACAAAGAACAGAGCGCAACCAGTCGAAACTGGAGGTTTTTCTAGAAGAGCCTTCTTTAGGAGGATGAAATTAACAGCGCACCTGATGGGTCTTTGAGAATCTCAAGTACAGATTTACACAACTGGCAGATCGTTTGTAATTAAATCGAAAAATAAGCAAAATAATAAAACAAGTCAAATATTAGTTCCAGGAAAAAGGAAAAGTAGTACAGAAAAGGAAAAGTAATCATGTTTTTACTCTACATGGTTCAGCTGTGAATAGCATTTATATAGTCATAATAATATACACACTGAATACTGATCTAACTCAAATTTTGACACAACTATATTATTACCAGCATGTAGTTAAGAGAATCTGATCATCTGCATAGAATGATACCTAAAACTGACATTACAGCAATTATTTAGAGACAAAGAAGTAAATATAAAATTAATCAGCTAAGAGATGCAAGCGGTTTCCTTGAAAAGGGAAAATGAGGAAAGGGGGAGGCGGGAATGGCTTCTTTGCAAAAACAAACAGAGCAAGAAAAACAGAACTATCTGACTTTTTTAATGAATATATTATTTTGATAAAAATTAAAACTAAAAAAATTAGGGAGAAAAGCAAGGTACACAATAATATATACATATAGCATACTACCATGTTTGTACATGTGTACTAAAGGTATTCATATATGCATAAATTTCTGTTGAATTAAAAAAAAGTATCACCTTAGTTGCCTCCAGGGAGGAAAACTGGGTGGCTGGGTGACAAGAGCAATAGAAGGATATTTTTCACTCTATAATACTCTTATGTCTTTTGAATTTTGAACCACAAGACTGTATTGCCTACTCAAAACATCATATAGATACATCTTTTATTAAACATTTCTTTATTAACAGACTTTTGCACTGTTTCTCAGCTGTGTGTGTGTGTGTGTGTGTGCACGTGCACACATGTGTGTTTGTGGCTACATTTGTGTGAGTGTACACATATGTTTAGGACAGCAAAAAGTTTCAGATATCCAAAACTGTGAGTATTTGACTTTTCATGATTATGTCCCCTTATTTTCTTTATCCCTTTCTATACTTTCTAAATTTCTATCATGAGCATATATTAGTTTTATCATCAAGAATTCTGCATGTCGGCGTCCCATATAAAGTGGAGGAAGATGGGCACGGATGTTAGCCCAGGGCCAGTCTTCCTCAGCAAAAACGGGAGGATTGGCAACAGATGTTAGCTCAGGGCTGGTCTTCCCCACCAAAAACAAAAAAAAAAAAAAGAATTCTGCATGTATGTGTATAAGTCCTAATATCCATAATTAGTGTGAGGATGGCTAACAGACATTAACTCTCATGATCATTAAATCTCATGATTGATTTTACTATTATACAATCAAACCCTACTACACTAAACTCTGAGTTTTTTGGAAATGACATTAGCATTTGAATCAGTGGACTCAGTAGACTGCTCCCCTCAATGTGGGTCGGCATCATCCAATCCTTTGAGGGCCTGAATAGAACAAAAAGCAGAAGAAAGATTTTGCCTTTTTTTTTTTTTTTCCTGTCTCACTCTTTGAGCTAGGACATCTTATCTTCTCCTGCCCTTTTACTGAGATTTATATCTTCAGCTCCACTGCTCATCAGGCCTTTGGACTCAGCCTGAACTACACCATTGGCTTTCCTCGGTCTCTAGCTTTCAGACAGCTAATCGTGGGACTTCTCATCTTCCATAATTGTGTGACCCAATACCTCATAATAAATATATATGTCTGTATCCTTTTGGTTGTGTTTCTCTGGAGAACTCTAATACACCTGTCATTAATATGTAATACATTCTTTACCTATCTACCCTACTCCTCTTCTTAATTACAGCTTTATCAATGGTATCACTTAAACACCTCTAATACATCAGTCCCTATTTAAGGATGGATGTTAATTAAGGATGGACCAGTACAAGATAAAGTTAACTTTCTGCATAAGAAAAGTCTAAAATAGATAAAAATTATCACCAACTAGTAACTGTCAAGAAATTTTAAACCACTAAAGTAAAATGAAATACTCAAACCCACTCCAACTCTACTGAACATGAAAGAATTTCTGTAATCAGGTCCTTACTGTGAACAAGTTCCCCCAGGTGAATCAGATATGCATCCCTCCTCGTTAAGAATCAGTGGATCACCTTATAACAGCTGAGGGCACTTTGGTGCATGACTAAATAGGTCTAATTCCAGGCTATTTAAGCAACTTCCTAAAACTGTACTATGAAAATCCCAAGCCTGATGAAATGAGTTTCTAGACTTTTAAGAAGTTCAGCACCAGAAATCACATCAAAATAAATGGTAATCTGTGAGCCCGACACTACCCCTCACTTCAAAATGAGTGACAACTCCGTTAACTTAATATTCTTAAATTGATTCTGTGCATGTATATCCTCTTTTACACTTAAAAAATAATCTGAGAACCAATTCCATATTCCTAACCACTTTAACCCTTCCCTACAAAGCCAAGACTTGCAAATATAATGTGCTTAATAAATAAATGAATGAGGGTTCTGTGGGGAACTGTTTTGCAGCACATAACAGAAAGAAAATTCAGTCACTTTTTATTCCTCTCCCAGCACCATGATCACCTCCATCACTACCACTCCCCAACTCATCCACCCACCATTCCTTCACACACACACACTCAAAAAAGAGAACCTGGAAACCAAGAGGATACATGTATTCCTTTTTGTGAACTCCTCCCTACCAACGTGGCAGAGGATTCACCATTCATATAGGAAGGTATTAACTTTCAGAGCAGATGTAATTAAATGTTTTGTAAAAATCACACTTGAGTGCCATTTAGGATACCAAACTTTTACACACTTCAGTGAAAGAAGTGTATAATATATGCTAGAATTGTGCTTACTGAAAATATCACTAACATCAAGTCTGAAAATCTTAGTCACAAACACTAGTATTTATAAAGTGTGTGCATATGCTTTTCAAAAAAAAATGACCATCTGGTTTTGAGCAAGAAAAATGTTTACAGGAATTAAAAATAGTAAATCTATAATAAAATGAACCAAAGTAGAGTCTACATGGTTGAAAACTTATCTTTAAAAGAAAACTTATGGTGAGCAGACCTTGGATTTTAAATTTTTCTTTACACAAAGTTAGAAATGGAATTTTCTTTGGTAACTTTATCTACTTACTACCTTATCAAGACAGCAGTGTTGTAAATGTTCTGCCAATCAAACTGTGATTTCCTTTTACCTGTAGTTGATCTTTTAATCTAAATGATACAACCAAGCAACATATTCAGAAAACCTAGCAAAGGCACACGGCAAACATTCAACAAATAATCGAGTAAATTCTTCCCAATTTTTCAAAAACCATTTTCAACTAAAAATATATGTATGAATATGCTCACATATACTATATTGCTTATGTAGAATATTCTTATACAAAACAAAATCATTTCCTAGGTAGGAATTTTGAGGCTGAGAGTGGGAGGAGTAAAAATACCACTACATCTAGCTTCGTGTTCTCTAGCTTCATATTCTCTTTAACAGAGGACCACAAATAAAGAAATAGCCTTTCAATGAACGTCTAAGAAATGTGACAAATCAGTTTTACTTATACAAGTAACTGTAAATTTTTTTTAAAGCTTTGCAAACAGGAGACCCAGTTACAAAAAATTAGCACTATTCTTATGTTTTAAAATATGAAGAAAAACTCACAGCAACCATTAAGTCAACTAACAAATTTCATGAAAAAATAATCCAAAATAACTAGATAAAATTTCAGCTGATATAAAGTCAGAATGACCTAATTAGAAAAAACTTATCTAAGAGCTGAAATTGCCACATAACTTCCTCAAGACCTTTAAACAACAATAATTTCAAAAGCTCTGGCCCTTAGCAAATAATTATTAGGGTCTGATGGGAGGTGGAAAGTAATAAAAATAAAATTTAAGCTGGGATAGCATTTCAAGAACATGCCTAGAATGAGCATGGCTGTCTTTCATTGATCTTCTTTTATTTAAATGTTTCCTGAAGGGCCTCAAAATGGACATAAACAAATGAATTACCACACCAGTTACATTACAGTGTAAAACTACAATTACTACCACAATTTACAGGCAAAAGGTTTCAAGTCATGACCACTGGTGTTGAATTTGATACTCAAAATAACTATTAATGGAGAAAAAAAGATAAAACTTCATAAAAGGGATACAGTAGTGAAAGTCTTTCCATTTCTTCAGGAGGTCATTTGCACATGATTTCTAGATCAACTTATTTGATTATGTTGTTAAATGTTGGGTTCTGGCTTTGACAAGAACAGAATTATACCGAAGAATTTAAATCAGTGGGTAGTTATGTCGGTACCCTGTACACGGAAATAACTCCATACAACTGCCTTCCAAAATGTGTTCACTTTTATTGAAGTATTTCTAAGTGAAACTATAGGATGTCTTAGTTTAAAAATATTCCACCACCTGCTCCTTCCCCCAAAAAATTACTATGCAAAAAGTTTTTATATATGACATAAAAAGCATGTTCCACGTGTTGTACCAATGTCAATTTCTTAGTTCTGACAAATGTACCATGGTTATGTGAGATGTTAGCATTCAGGGAAGCTGGGTGAAGGGGATATGGTAACTCCCTGTACTACCTTTGCAAATTGTCTGTAAACCTAAAATTATCCCAAAATTAAAGTCTATTTTAAAAGTAAGCACAATCCATGAAAGAAAAAATTGATAAACTGGATTTCATCAAAATTAAAATTTTCTGTTCTGCAAAGTACACTTAAGAAAATGAGAAGACAAGCTACAGACTGGGAAAAAATATTTGCAAAGCATATACCTGATAAAAGATTTGTATTAAGTATAAAGAACTCTCTGAACTCAATAATAAGAAACAACCCAACTTTTAAAAAATGGGCAAAAGATTTTTACAGTCATTTCACCAAAGAAGACATAGGACAGCAAATAAACACATGAAGATGCTCAACATCATAGGGGAATGCAGTCATAGGGAAATGCAATCAAAACCACAATAAGATACCACTACATATCTATTACAATGGCTAAAATTTAAAAGACTGACCACACTAAGTGTTCCAAAGACTATGGAAGGAATGGAACTCTCATACCCTGCTGGTGGGAATGTAAAATGGTACAACCACTCTGGGAAACAATTTGGCATTTCTTTAAAAGTGAAACATATCCTTACATATGATCCAGCCATTCCACCATTAGGTATTTACTCAAGAGAAAGGAAAACACAAAAGTTCACAGCAGCTTTATCTGTAATATCAAAAACTGAAAAAAAAAAAAAAAAAAAACCCTCAAATGTCCACCAACAGGAACATGGATGAACAACTTGTGGTTTATCCATGCGATGGAATACTATTCAGCAACAAAAAGGAATGAATTTGATACACACACCACCACAGATAAATCTCAAAATAATTATGCTCAAAGAAGCCAGACAAAAAAATAGTATATAGTGTATGATTCCATTTATAGAATACTATAGAATATTCCAAAATAAACTATAGTTACAGAAAGCAGATCACTGGTTGCCCGGAGGAAGGTCAGGAGGAAGGGATTACAAAAGGGCACGAGAAAATTTCTGAGGGTAATGGATGTGTGTACTATCTTGCTTGTGGTGATGGTTTCATGGATGTATACATATGCCAAAAGGTATCAAATTGTACAATTTAAGTATGTCTAGTTTATTATAAGTCAATTATAAGCCCCAATAAAGCTGTTTTAAAAAGTGGAGCAGAAAGAAAGAAAACAAGATTGTTAAAAGGTTGATCATTATTGAAGCTAGGCAATGAGTGCATGGGGGTTATTATACTCTTCACTCTACTTTTTGGTATGTTTTTAAATTCCCATAAGGAAAAGTTTTAGAATTCTGTCAATTTTTAAAATAGAAAGAAAAAAATTAATTCAATGTTGTACTTACTTTGTACATATATTATTGTAATACGCTGCTTGGGTATAGTTGCGAGATTGGAATTCTTTAAAATGCACAAAAAGCATCTGCATAAATTATAAACTGTATATAGCTTAACACCAATAGAAATATTATTAGGAATTGTTGAGTGCTCCTTTTTAATTTATTTATATCATCATTTCATCTTTTTTTTTCACTCTCCAAGAAATATGCTTAACATATATTAACAGAGACTACACATGTATTCATCTATTTTAATGACAAATATTTATTTGCGTATAATTTCCACAAAACTTCTTTTAGATATGGTCTTAACTGCTACTAGATTAAAAAAATATATATTACAGGTACAGAAGGAATGAATGTCTGCATCCAAATAACACTAAATGACATTAATTCCTATGTTTAAAAGGCATACTTTAGAGACTTTAATCTTTTCTTAAATCTGATTGCTTTCATTTTAGAAATTATATTTCTATATAGTTTTTTCTTGAAGGAAGGTTTTCAACTTGAATGTATAGTGACTCAAGGTTTCCTTGTAGTGGCAACCTATAATTTAATATTGCTAGGCATTCTGCTATTTTAAAGGGTGTGTTACAACTAAATGCTTGAAAAAATAATGGTTAAGGTTTAAGTGTTAGGGTAAAAGGGGTATCAATTAGTTCTTATCAAAGAGAACAGGAGAAGGACACAGGAAAATATTTCTAGAGGATACAGCAACTGAATTAAGCCTTTCAGTGCCAAGGAAGACTTCATTAAGAAGGGAGAAAGCATTCTTTAATATGAAAGTGATTGAGGAACCACCATTTTTTAATATCAATGGCTTAGAATGATCACATTTTATATCTGCCCAACACAGAAATACTGAACTAGCTATCTTTAACAATTACTTTTTATAACCTTATCAAAGAAATATAGCAAAATAAGGCAATAATAAATTCCAAGACACATCAAAGTGCAGTAAAGAATAGGTTAATATGCAAATAAGCCAAACCTAATATTGCGGGGGTGGGGGGGACGGACAAAACTAAACTAGAGTCTGTCAAACTTTCAAATGAGTTAATGCTGTTTCCCTCTGAGATATACTGAAGAAACTATATAAGCACTTAAGACTCTACCCAACAGGTACCAGATATTATGTTAGATACAGAGCCTTACTAGGAAATGTTAGGCATAATTTTCAACTCATTAAAAAATTGAGTAAAGATATATTGAGAAAACATGAAAAAAAGTAGCAATTTTAATTAAGTAGCCAAAATTGAATTTAATTAAAAAACATTGTCACTGAGATTTATTATTAGTAAAGAGATATGATTATAAATATATATGTGCCTAACAATATCATTTCAAAATACATAAAACAACCACTGACAAAACTATAGGTAGAAACAGAACAATCAAAAATTATGGTTGCCTATTTTAAATTACCTCTCACAAAATAGGTGGACAAAACCTAAGGAAACATGAGATTTACATTATATATAGAAATTAGCTTGATCAAATATACAGAACTTTATAACAAATACAAATTAAACATTATTTTCAAGCACACGTGGAATATTTCCCAAATACTGACCATATACTAAAGCTTCAAAAGAAGACTCAAAATTCCAAAGACTCAAAATCTAAAAAACTATACTCTCCAACCACATTGCAAAAAAATTTTAAATAACAAAAAGATAGCCATCAACATCCTACACCTGGAAACAAAAATTATGCAGCAAAATAATCCTTCAGTTAAAGAGAAAACAATAAGGAACACTATGAAATACTACAGTGGGAGACACAAGTCAAACTGGTGTAATGCGGATAAGACAACAGCAGGAAAATTATGCTTTTGGACACATTTGGAAACAAACACTGAAAACAAAACAATCTTTCAACTCAGAAAGATAGAAGACAGTGTAAATCCAAAAAAAAAAAAAAAGGAAGGATAGAAGCACAGAAATCACTGAACAAAAAAAGGCAAAGAAGGTTAAGAAAACCAAAAGTTGGTTCTTTAAAGAAAATATTAAAAAGACAAATCTCTGGCAAGACCGATCAAGGAGAGTCGGTGATGTGAATTAAAAAAATATGGTATAAAAACACAAAATAACCATGGACAAAAGACTTTTTAAACCATAAAATATTACAAACTATATACACTAATATATTTGAAAACTTAGAAGAAACATGTTTCTAGAAAAATAGCAAAATTGGCACAAAATATACAAAAATTGGAATAAACTAATGCTAATTAAAGAAATTTGAGTGGATCAGTCAACACCCTACATAGAGAAGAGGGAGATTCCAACCCAGTTTCTTTTCACTTTTTATTTGGAAATAATTTCAAACTTTCAGAAGAACTGCCAGGATGGTACAAAGAACATCCACAAACCCCTTATCCATATCAACCTATTAACATTTTGCCCCAACTGTTCCATCATTTGCTATTTTGCTCCTGCCAAACCTGCTCACCCTTCCTGTCTCCCCCTCTCCATGTAATTTATCTCTAAATACCTTCGTATGTATTTCCACAGAATAAGGATATTCTCTTACATAACCATGGTACAGTTATCAACTTCAGTAAATGTTACACTGACACAATACTTTAGTCCATATTGCAATTTTGTCAATTAACCCAATAATGTCCTCATGGCATTCCCCCCCACCGCCAATACCCCAAGTACAGAATGGAGTCTAAGATAATGTCCTGCATTTGTCACATAACTTCAGCCTCCTTTAACCTGGAATAGTTCTTGGCGTCTATCTTATGTGGCACTAACATTTTTGAAGGACACGGTCCTTTTATTTTTAAATAATATGGTCCTTATTTGCAGTTTGTCTGATGTTTCATCATGACCAGATTCAAGTTATGCATTCCTGGCTGGAATCCTTCATAAGTGAGGTTGTGTCTTTCTCAGGGTATTACATCCAGAAGCATATGATATCCATCTGTTTCAGCACTTGCAATTCCAATTTTAGGTACTTCTCAAGAGAAATGAAAACTATATCCACGAAAGGCCTTGTACAAAAATATCTCCAGCAGCTTTTACTCCTAATAGCCAAAAACTGGAAGCAGCCCGGATGTCCAACAACAGGAGAATAAACAAACTGTAGTATATTCATATAACATACTACTACTTGCAAAAAAAAAAAAAAAGGGAATGAATTACTGATGAATGAAACAACATGGATAAATCTTGGAAACATCACACTGAGTGAAAGAAGCCAGACACAAGAATAAATACTGTATAATTCCATTTAGATGAAGTTCCAGAATTAGCAAAACTAATCCAGTGATAGAAATCAAATCATTGGTTGTTTCACGGGATTCGCTAGAAAGGGACATGAGAGAACATTCTGGGGTAATGGAAATGTTCTGTATCTAGATGATGTGTGGGTTACACAGATTTATGCAGTCAAAACTGATCACTATATAGTTAATAATGTGCATTTCACTGTATGTAAGTTATCTCAATTTAAAAATAAAAGAAATAAAAAAGTCAATATTTTCCTCCTCAGCCTCCTCAGCAATAACCAAACAGAAAATAAACTATCAGTGATAACAAAAATTATACATAATTTAGAAATTAACCTAAGAAAAATAATACACAACCACTTACAGAGAAAAAATTTAACTCTGGTAATAATCATAAAATAAAGAGATAAATAAATGTTCATAGATGGAATGCTAGTGACAGCAATGTAAAGACAGTAATTCTCCCCAAAGTAATTCATCATTCAAATATAACTCCTATCAAAATACCTGAAGGATCCTACTGTTCTAAATATGATATGGAAAAAAATGGCTCAGGAATAACTGAATTAACAAAAAACGCAAAGGCATGTGGTTTACCTTGCCAGATAATTAAATTTATTACAAAATCACTCTAATTAGACTATAGTACTAGGATAACAAAAGATTGATTTTGTTATCAATCAGATATCAATCAACAGAATACTCCCAAATGCATTCATTGGCACAAAGTCTCTCTTTGAAGCAGCCTACACACAACGTGCTCAATAAATACCTGTTGAATGAATGAATGAATGAATGACATCAGGCCTTCCTGAAGGCATCTGCCACATCATTAACTACTTAGAATTCATTTTAATGATGACTGCTGTAACTAAAGCAAATTTTTTAAAAAAAGTGTTAAATGGAAAAACGTAGGAAAAAGAATGAGATTAATGGCATTATACCATTTATGTAAATTTTAAAACATATAAACAAAACAACATTATTTTGGAAGAAAACATACATCTAAATAAATACATGAAGGTTGACTGGAAAAACACATCAAATATACTCTAGGGTAAATGGCTAAAACAGGGGTAAATAGGAGTGACAATGTAGTAACAAAAGAGTAATGATGTAAAATAGAGAAAGAAAGGGGACCCATGCAGAATGTGGCATAAACTGTGTATGATCAATCCAATCCTAAGCATCTGATGTCTCTAGGAGAAAAAATAGTCATGTTTCTATTTTTTTAAATTTGTCAAGCCGTTTAAAGTATTAACCTAATTTTTACAAATAAAGAAACTAAAGCTCAGAAGTTAACCTGCCCAAAGTCACTCAACTTGTAATTGCAAACCTAGATCTCTTTCTCTCCAAAGCCTATGATCTTTCTCTATTGCCATATTTTATATTTAATATTCTCTGGTCAACACATAAAAGAGTGGTGAGAAAACAACACTGATTCACTCACTCAAGAACTGATGATATTAGTCACAACTAGTTACAGCATAACATAAAAATATAAAACTACCACAAAGCAACAACAATGTTTACCTCATGGTTTAGACAGTGGCAACAAGTGATAAATATGACACTTTGTAGTGTAGTGGCTAGGGCATGGACTTCAGAGTCTAGAGACCCAAGTGTTTGGGCAAGGGAAACAAAAGAAAAAGTTAACAAATGGGACTACATCAGACTAAAGAGCTTCTGCAAGGCAAAGGAAACCAGGAACAAAACGAAAAGACAACCCACCAACTGGGAGCAAATATTTGCAATTCGTATGTCCAACAAGGGGTTAATCTCCAAAATATATAAAGAACTCATACAACTCAACAACAGAAAAACGAACAACCCAATCAAAAAATGAGCAGAGGATACGAACAGACATCTTTCCAAAGATGATATACAAATGGCCAACAGGCACATGAAATGATGTTCAACATCACTAATCATTAGGGAAATGCAATCAAGACTACAATAGGATATCACATTATACCTGTCAGAATGGCTATAATTACCAAGATAAAAAACAACAAATGTTGGAGAGGATGTGGAGAAAAGGGAACACTCATACGCTACTGGTGGGAAATGCAAACTGGTGCAGCCACTATAGAAAACAGTAAAGAGATTTCTCAAAAAATTAAAAATAGAAATACCATACAACCCAGCTATCTCACTACCAGGTATTTCAAAGAACTTGAAATCAACAATTCAAAGAGTTTGGCAGCCAAAACTTTAATTTTTAGCACTTATTATCTTCTCCTAACTGGTCCGTTCCATAAAACCATTCAATGATATCCTATATCAAGGTGAATGAATTAAGCTCATTTAAAAGTTGAATCTCTCTTCCTTCATGTTCCAAGATATTTTAAAAACAACTGACTCAAACTTGAACACAATATCTTCCTTTTCCAAATCTCTTCCTATATCCTTGATCTCACCACATGGTACTGCTTATCTACTCAGTCCTCAAGTTAGAAACCTGAAAAACATCTGTACTACTCCTTTTCCTTCACCCTCCCTCCACCATCTCTAGTCTATTTTACTTTAAATTTCTGTAATCTATTTCTCCATCCCTGCTATGATTGCCTTAGCTCAAGCCCTCATCCCTTACCTAGAGCAACCTCCTAACAGAGCTCCCTAATTCTTACCTGCTACTTCTGTAAATCAATCCTTCACATCACTGCCAAAAACCTAATACTAAATTATCAAACTACCATTCCCCTGCTTAAGACCTTTTATAGACTCTACATGACAAAATTCAAGCTTCCTCGCATGATATTTAAAAATCTCTATAAGTTATTCTATAGCCTAAGTCTTCAGCTTCCTATTTCCTGCTACTCACTCCCTGCCTCCAACTTTTTATGCTTCAGTGATACAGAATTACTTGTAGTTGTTCCTTGAACACACCATACTGTCTCATGCTTCCATGTCTCTGGCTCATGCTGTTCCCTCAAAATGTTCTGCCTCTGCTCTCACTCCCCACCATTCAAAACCTGACTAAATTCTTATCACTCTTTTATCTGGGGCCAGGAACTATCAGGGAGTAGGAGACTTTCCTGATTTCCACAAGCTGGGGTTTGGTTGCACTCCTCTAAATTCCCACAGCCCTTAGGCATATCTCTATCTGAGCACTTACTGCAACTCTGAACTGAAACTGTTTATAATTCTGTTTCTCACACATCGTTTATAATTCTGTTTCTCACACATGGTGCACCTCTAGGGCTCAGAACTTACTGCCCTGTTCTCAGCACAGTGATCTACAGAGCTCTTCCTTTGACTATGGATTGGAACAGCTTTAAATAAGAGCTTAGAAAAGGAAGAGCCCAATAATCAGAGACTTCACAGTAAAAGAAAGAACTGAACTGGCGATGAAAAATTGCTTCTTAAACCTAAGTAAAAATTTAACCCCTAGTACAGAAACATAGTGCCAGCCATTCAATTAGGGCAGCGTGCTTAAAGTAATGCCCTGCCCACATTCCCCCTTCAAAAAAAAAAAGGTATTTCCGGAAAAAGATACCTACATGAAACATGGAGGTGGGAAAGTAGAACTTATCTTTAACAGTGAAAATTATGGTTTTTTGAACATTACTGCCCAGAAATTTGAAGAAGTTAACAGAAATTCTATGAAGTACTAAGAGACTTGTGGGAAATGGGTGAATAATATGGAAGCCACTTTGGTCAAAAACTGGCCAAACAAGACCAAAAGATCACTGGGCCTCTGGTGCTTAACAAGCATCCTACTTTCTTTCAATCACAATGCATTAAAAGACATATATTCTTCTTATTACCAGCTTGGGGGTTCTTTTAAGATTGTTTCTCTTCTGCTAGTTCTATCTGCCGGTAGGTAAGAGGTCACACTGTACCCCTTTCTTCTCCCAGTTTTTATTCTATCTGGTTGCCTCAGCAGTCCCCAATCAAATCACATGGAACTGAAGAACTTAGCTGAAGGAAATTCTTTATGTTCTAGTGTTTGCTTCTAATCAAACCTTTGAATTCCACAAGTTCTCATCTTTAATCTTCACTCTTGATGTAGGACTGGTTTTAAATTCTCTTAGCTTAAATATTCCACATGTCAAAATCTATTAGGGGACTGTTTCACTAAACTGGCCTATAAGTTCTTGGATCCGACATGGGGAAGCACTTTTTACACAATGTGGTATGTTCTGTTTTTATAGCTTACATCATTAGAAACTCAGCCAATACAATCTGTCCTCAAAGCTGCTGGAAATAATTAGATACTAAACTTACTTGATAATGGTATATTTTAAGAAACTGCATAAGATGCATTTAGCCTATTAAACTCAAGTCACAATATCTATGCTACCTTAATTTTCAATTCGAAACTACAAATACAGTACCCAAATAAATTACTTCCAGGCTAACAGGTTAGCCATGCTACAACAGAAAGCCTATCTACAGAACAATGGAAAATAAAGTTACAAAAGTAGGTTTGGGCCAGACCTCAGACCTTTAACATGAGGGTTTAAATTTTTACCCTTCACGCAAAGGGGAGCCTCTGAAAGATTTCTTAGCAAGGGACTGACATAATCAAAGTTGTGTGTTAGTAAGATAAATCTACTGGCATTGTGTAAAATGGGTTGAAGCATGCAAGTGTAAGGCTACTCTAGCCTCTTCTATTTCTCTGGTTGCCAAACAAATGTGTGAGAACTCACGCCTACCAGCTCTCCAAATATCTTCCATTTCCACTCACAAAAGCTTATCAATCACTTCCCTCTTTTGAAAACAAGGCCCTTTTCTCAGTTTTCCAGCTTTTCAGCCTTATCTGAGACATTTTATATTGCTGACCATTTAAATGACCTCCTTAAACCTCTTTCCTGTCTCTCACTTCAAACCAGTTTCCTCCTTCCCTTCAGAGCTTTACTTTGCTTGGCACCTTTCTTTAAGTATCTGTTGAAGCTCCATGCTCAGTCAAACGTTCTGTTTCAAAAATGATCCCCTCTGTAAGGATAACTCCAGCCCAAATCTTACCTGTATTGAAGTCTGCCTTTTTAAATGCCTATATAATGTCTCCACTTGGATATTCCACTTG
Source organism: Tapirus indicus (assembly GCA_031878705.1). Classification (NCBI taxonomy): domain Eukaryota; kingdom Metazoa; phylum Chordata; class Mammalia; order Perissodactyla; family Tapiridae; genus Tapirus; species Tapirus indicus. Next base: position 86,408,198 of record CM062922.1, read on the forward strand.
CCTCAACTAACAGCTCCTTCTACTTTCAAACCCTTTGCAACTCTTCCGTTTCTTTTTGAACAGCTCCAATTCTTGTAGTTGATCAAATTTTAAAAAATTAACTTTTCGGGGCCACCCAGAGGTGCAGCAGTTAGTTCATGCTTTGGCAGCCCGGGGTTTGCGAGTTCGAATCTCGGGCGCTGGCCGATGCACTGCTTGTCAGCCAAGCCGTGGCGGCGTCCCACATAAAGTGGAGGAAGATGGGCACGGATGTTAGCCCAGGGCCAGTCTTCCTCAGCAAAAAGAGGAGGATTGGTAACGGATGTTAGCTCAGGGCTGGTCTTCCTCACAAAAAAAATTTTAAGAATTTAAAAAAAAATACCTTTAAAAAAAATTAACTTTTCTTCTCTTTTTGAGCTTTATTTCACAGACTCATAATTTTAGACCCTAGAATTTATTCTCTCAACCACAGTAGGCTCTAAGAAAGCAGCTACTTTGTTTTGTCCATCAGAATCCTGCACAGAATGCAGCACACAGAAACCTCAGTAAATATCTCTTGACATTGAGATGGATGACAGGGGGTGTCAAAAGAATAAGATCTGGTTAGAGGCAATCTAAAACTCAGTTCTTCTGAATTCTAGCCCAGTGCTATTTCTACTGTACTGCATTGCTAGCTTGCCAATCTATCACCAAACCAGATCATTTACTTCCTCAAAATCTCTGCTCAATGTACCCTCTTCGTTTCTACTGCCAAGTTAAGTCCTTGTTATAACAAACCTCAATTACTCCAATTGCTTTTTATTTAGTATTCATCCCTCCAAGTCTCTCTCTTCTAAGATATATCTAGCACAATGATGTCAAAATAACATTCTTGAAACACCACTTCTCTTGCTGGATCTTTATTGTCTAACTCCTTGTCTTAGCTTGAAAAACCCCCCCCAATCTCCAAAATATAGCTCTTACTTTCTACCCCGGCTTGCCTGTTTACTATCACTCCCACCCATATCAAGTACATTATCTTTTACTCATAAGTCTCTTTCTCCTTGACAATTAAGTAATTAAGTACTCTCTGCCCACTACACACACACACAAACTAGGGAAAGGACATGATTCATGTTAGCAGCACCAGTGCATCTTATTTCAATTCATAAAGCACCTGTATTTTACAGAAGCAAAGTTTATGAACCACACATGTCATTCCCCTTAAACCCAAGTCAAGTTTTCCCTAACAACTCCTAAACACCTACCAAACACAATTCAGCTTTTTGTATTGTTCAAATCAGATATCTTAGAATGTTAAAAGTACAAAAAATCTCAGAATTCATCTAATCTAGTAGCAATGACTGGAATACAAAGAATATCCCAAACTTACCAAGACAAAATCTCCAAGGTAAGAGTCCTAGGCATGTGTATTTTTTCAAAGCTTCAAGAATAATTCTAATGTCCATTCCTTGTTGAGCCAATCCAGTCAGCCCTATTTTCAGATAAGAAAACTGACACACAAAGAAAAGGTAAAGAAACTTGCCTAAGGCCACCTACCAGCCTACTGGCAGCATAGAGCAGTGTTTAAGAGTACAGACTCAGCCCACTCAGGTTCTGGCTCGTTGCTTACTAGCTGTGAGAACTTCGGCAAGTTGGTTAACTTCTTTTTGCCTCTCTTTCTTCATCTTTAAAATGGGGTGTCTATCTCAAAAGACTTGTAATGAGGATAAAATGAGTTAGTGTATACAAAGCACTTAGACCAGAAATAAGCGCCCAGTAAATGTCCACTGTTAATAATACAAAGAAAGTATTACAACCGAGCTCTAATTTAATTTTATGCCCTTTCTACTACACTAGTACCTATATTTTAACAACAAACTTGTATACTCCTGAGAGCAGAGCTCAACTCTCCTGCTTCCTCAGTATCCCTCACCACACCACTGCTGGTAACCAAATAATACTGTGAATGAATTTATGGATTCCTATTTCTGAATTTTGACACCTCACCCATCCTACTTTTACCAAAGTACCCAGAGTAAATGAATAATAAGAACTTATATAAAAGTGCTTATTATGAGCAAGGCATTGTGTTAAGCACTTTACATATTTTCTCCTGTCAGATTAAAAATACTCTATAACAAGAAATAACAAAATTAGCTTATAACCTATGAGCCATACTACTGCTACAAAACATTTTCTAACAAAGCTAGGTGTTACTTTTATGTAAAATAAATAATTTTAACTAGTGATTCATTACAAAAATGAAGTTCTAAAATGAAATCAAACTTTCTTTCAAAAAATCTGCATTTATGAAACAAGTTTATCCCAAGGGATTAACATTCTTTACTGCAAATACTCAAAAGCAATTTCCCATTTCCCTACAGCATGTACAATTTTATTTTTTGAAACTACTTTAAAATATGGCCTTGAAAGACAAAATAGATAACATTACAATTGGCACTCAAGTACAATCTGCAACGGGAACGTAACATGTTTCAAATAAAGAGCATTCTGTTTCTTTCCAGTTATGTATAAACTACTAAACAAAAGTATTTCATATATATAAATGTTTCTACCTGAAGATGGCTTAAGAAAATAATAAAGCACTTTCCTTTCATTATAAGCACTAGAATGTTAGCTATATATATTGACTCACTTCTTTATTCAGATTGCTGAGAAAAGTGAAAGAATTTTAGGAGTTCATGAACAACTGAAAAATGAAATAACCAATGCCCAAAGGTAAGTTAGGTACTGGTATCTTTTGTATTTTTCATTGCCTGCCAACCCTACTACCTGCATCCATTCCAATATATCCTCAAATAAACTGGAGAAGTTATCTCCAATATATTTAAAGTTATTATGAAACACATCCAGCTCTTTTAAAAATAATTCAAAGTCTATTACAAATAAATTATTTGCCACTTTTTATTGTACGCAAGTGTTCGAGTTTTACACATAGACGTCGTCACCTTCCCATCACACTTACTTTCAGTCTTTTTCCTATTTAGGCAATCTGGCTTCATCTAACTTGTCTAAAGGAATCTGACACTGTTCTTAACAACCCAATACATCTTGTAAGTACCAGACACTTTCTTTGGAATGCATACCCCAGAGCAAAGATAAACGTTTCTTCCCAAAGTTTTTCATATTAAGTTCCACAAGAAAGATTACTTTTTTATTGAGATATAATTGGCATATAACATTATATTAGTTTCAGTGTACAATATAATGATTCAGTATTTGTATATATTGCAATATGATCACCACAATAAGTCTAGTTAACAACCATCACCACATAGTTACAATTATTTTTTCTTATGATGAGAACTTTTAAGATCTATTCTTTTATAGCAACTTTCAAATACACAATACAGTATTATCAACTACAGTCACCATGCTGAACATTACATCCCCAGGACAAGAAAGACTATTTTAAGGAAAAAAAAGTCATCAAATGATTTGGAGAAGAGGGGTTATCTTATGGTTTTATTTATTTTGATTATTATTTTATTCAGAAAAGAGTTGACTTAGAGTCTTTAAAAAGTTATAGAAACAAAATAAGAGAAAAAATTTCTCCAGATGAAAGATAGTTAGGATTTTCAAGAATATTTCTAATCGTAATCTTAAAAAGGAAAACACTGCTTATATATTTTTCCAGTTTCTTGTTTTTCTGCTCACTTAACACATATTAACAAATGAGCAAGAAACCAGCAAAATTATCAAAGACAAAGCAAAACAAAGGGTACAGAGATAAAATCACAAACCAAGAAATAAACCTCTTAAGTCAATGAAAACTGGGTGACAAACTCAGAAAAATTACTACCAAGGTAAAAAAGGCCAACAAAACAGATCACCTTGATTTAGACACCAACTCTCTCCTAGTGTGACTTAGGGCTCTCTGCCTCCAAAGCCTGTCCTTCCAATCCACTCCAATCCCCACAGTGGTCTAATTTAAAAAATCAATCTGATCTCACTCTCCTCTTCTCTCCTTTAAACTACTTCACTGGTTCATCCTCTCAGTCATGTCAAAATAAGAGTTCATCTGCACAATAAACAAGTCCATTCAAAATGTGGCTCAAGCCTCCCTTCCCATCTCTCCCCACATATATTCTAGATAAGCCACCAGGAATCTTCCCTCTACCTGAAAGAAAATTCTCCCATCTTGAACTATCCATCCTGCAAACCATTTTATGGTTGAGAACTGAGGGTCATAGAATAACTTGTCCAAGGACATACACCCAGCGGCAGAACCATAACTAGAATACAAATTCTTCCCTTGGTGTTCCTCAAGCCCTTTATAACCACCTGCATTATATCTGTCAAATGTGTAAGAATTGTTTCAGTGTCAGGCTCTTCTCATTAACTCTAAATATGAGCTTCTCAAAGATGATCCTTTTCGGTGCAGGAAGAAAAGAAGAGAATTTTTTAGCCTTAAAAAAATAAAACCACTCTGGTGGGGGATGTGATAATGCAGGAGGCTATGCATGTGTGGAGGCAGAGTATATACAGGACATCTCTGTACCTTCTGCTCAATTTTGCTGTGAACCTAAAACTGCTCTAAAAACTAAAGTCTATTTTTAAAAAATTAATTAAGCTTTACTAAGATTAACATAAGGATTCATACTTGGTCTGAAGGTCAGCTGGTCAGTCACACATCAATAACAGCAGAGACTATAATAGTCAGAAACCCGAGGAAAGAGTGGAAGTTCCACAAATAGTGGGATTTACTTACAGCACATTGCGATTCACTGCAGTTCATGTGCACCCAATTAAATAGATTTCGGGATTATGTATATTGTTTAATTTTAACTAAAACGACTCTCACGACATGAAGTCCTGCAAAGACTGCAAAGATAATAACAATGCAAGCACAAGCCAACAAGAAAATGGCAGGGCGAAGACTCCTAACCAGTACAAGCTATTCTTTATGCACATTCTCTTGTAAAATAATCTAGTCAGTCAATCACACAGCTCTCACCAAAAATTATCATTTTTTTAATAACAGCAAAAAGGTACTGTTAACAGAAAGTTTTAGATTGTTTATTTTCTTTCTCATCTTCCTTAAATATCTAATTTGTGTAATTTATTATGTGTACAATACATTATTAGTATACTAATATACAAATATCATATTGTATGTATGTATATAATTTATAAACAAGCACATATTAAAGGTGCATGCACAAGGTTTTACTGATTGGGGGACACACTCAAAACATTTTGAATATCTACTGCTTAAGGCACAGACCAAGTCTATTTCCTCTTTAGGTGATGATCAATATTCCCAGTTTGCCAGGACTAAGGGGGGTATGTTAGGTTGCATAACGGTCCCCCAAAGATGTCTGGGTCCTAATCCCTGAATATGTTACCCTACATGGTAAAAAGGTCTTTGCAGATGTGATTAAATTAAGGATTTTTAAATGGGGAGATAATCCTGGATTGTCTGGGTGGGCCCAATATAATCACAAGAGTCTTTGGAAAAGGAGGCAGGAGGATCAGAGTCATTAGCAGATGGGAGGACTGAAACAGGATGTTGGAATGATGCGAGGAAGAACTACAGAATGCAGGCAGACCCCACAAGCTGAAAAGTAAGGAAACGGATTCTTCCCATCAGAGCCTCAAGAAGAAACCAGTCCTGCTGATACCTTGACTTTAGCCCAGTTAAGACTTATTTTGGACCTCTGACCCTCAGAACTGTAAGGATAATATGTGTGTGTTGTTTTGTTTTTTTTTTTTTAATATTTATATTATTCTTTTTTTTTTTTTTGTGGGGAAGACCAGCCCTGAGCTAACATCTGTTGCCAATCCTCCCCTTTTTGCTGAGGAAGACTGGCCCTGGGCTAACATCCGTGCCCATCTTCCTCCACTTTATATGGGATGCCGCCACAGCATGGCTGACAGGCAGTGCATCGGCGGGCGCCCGGGATCCGAACTCGCGAACCCCGGGCTGCCAAGCGCGGACTGAACCGCTGAGCCACCGGGCGGCCCCTATGTGTGTTGTTTTAAGCCACTAAATTTTTGGTAACTTGCTACATCAGCAATAGGAAACTAATACAGGCGATTCCTGGGACATGGGCTTTCACCTCCAAAACCAGGATAAGTTGGTCACCCTATTTTTAGGTTTCCAATGCCCATAACAACATCTGGTACACAATATGCATGAGAAAAATCTTTGTTAAATGATTTTATGATGAAATATATAAATAATACATCCTTACTGTTTTAAAGATCTGTCACGTGTGTTACCTCATCTCATCCTATCAACTCTGTGAGGTATGAATGAATTGCTTTTCCCACTTTTAGTACAAAAATTAAGGTTGAAAGAAATTACATAACATGTCCAAGGACGAATATCTAGTAAGTGATGGAGCCATATCTAGAATACAGGCCTTCTAATCTGTAGTCAAAGAATCATGGCAGTCAGGAGATTGTGCTACGAATCAGGTTGCCTAGGTTCAATTCAAGCTCCAAAACTTAATAGCTGCTGAACCTTAGCCAAGTTACTTAACTTCTCTACTTCCTCGACGATAAAATGCAAAATGAGGTTAACAATAATACAGTCGTGTCGCTTAACGACGGGATATGTTCTGAGGATGCGTTGTTAGGCGATTTCATCACTGTACAAACATCACAGAGTGTACTTACACAAAATAGATGGTATAGCCTAATAAAATTTGTACCATATAGTAAGTATACAATCAGTACCACTAATAAGATGGGGACCACCATCATATATTCTGTCCATCTTTGACCAAAACGTCATTATGCAGCACATGACTATACTTATCTCACATCTCATAGGGTTGTTATGAAGATTAAAGGTGCTAAAATGTGTAAAGAACACACCATAGGCTTGACACAGAGATAGTTGACAATAAACATTAGCTATCCCTATTACTCTGTGCTGCAACTGTAGTACATTTATGCCTAAAATACTCTGTACTGCTTGATAAAGAATCACATCAAGTTTGCAAAAGGAAAAAATAGCAACCAGAATGAATAAGAGGATGGGATTCTTGTGAAAGTAATCTAAAGTTAAGACTCTAGGCTGGGAAGACAAAAGGAGAGGGGAGACATAAGATCTATAAAAGCATGACAGTATAAGATGACAAAAAAACTCGGGAATATTGGTAGGAGGGGTACATAAACTTAGAAACTAGAGTATTATAGTGTAAACATATAGCACTCATAAATCTACAAAATGGTACAGCTTAAAAAAGAAATGGATCACAAAATTTGGGGACAATTTATGAATGACAAAGAAAACAAATGTCTACTAAGAAGAGCTTATCATCTCTTTTCAAAAACCTTTTGTCTAACCCTACAATGGCTTTAGGTACCCATATCCGTTAAGGGGAATGGAGATGTTAGGAAATGACCTAACAAACCAGATTGTAGCAAGAGTTAGACCCTTTGCCAATCACCACCAGACACCACTCCTCTTCCCTAATCTCATCATCACCCTTCCAAAAACATCTCAAGCCTAAATATCTTATTTTAATGCCTCTTAATGACTTCAGTAAAGAACAATTAAAATGTCTCAATTTGGCAGGCCAAACAAATCTCAAAATATACTAACCCAATTGTTTCTTAAGCTAAAGTTTCTTAAACTTTTCAGATTCTTTAAACCCTCCACATCCATTTTTCACAAATGGAGTCAACAATCTTTACAGAACTTTATGACTACTATTTTCAATACTAGGCTGACTGATTTTCTCCCTAACAGGTCATGATCTACTCACTATTGCCAATGAATAAAGTTGAGAAACCATATTGAGGTTAGCTTAAGCAAAAGATAGCCAGAAATTACACAAAGTAATAGAAGCATGGTTAATTTAAATCCACAAATGATTTTAAGAACCACACTGTAATGCTTGATTTCATCTCCACCATCAAATTAAAATTTAAAAAAAAAATCATGTATAAGGGTACAAACTTGGAACTAGCAGATAAATAAGTCCTGGCGATCTAATGCACAATGCAGTGAATATAGACAACAATATTGTATGATAATCATTTAACTTTCTATGAGACTAGATCTTAATTATTCCCACCACAAAAAGAAATGATAATTGTGACATGATAGAGATGCTAACTATCAATACAATGGCAATCATATTACAATAGATAAATGTGTCAAATCAACATGCTGTACACCTGAAATTTATACAATGTTATATGCTAAATATATTTCAAAAAAATAAATCAGAGATACTGGTATGTTTTAAACTTGAATGAAAAGTGTAACGTCTTTTACCTAGCCATTTCAGGAAGTGCTATTGAAGAATGACATGGTTGAAAGATGAGCAAGATCAAGGAGAAAGAGGAAAGAAGAGAAGATACACAATCCACAAACAACTAGGCAGCCCACAGAAAGACGTACTTGTGAATACAAGGTTTCGGTATCTCAGGTACAAACTTAAATTTAAAATGAGGTGAATGGACTCCTCTCCTACATGCACTTCTTGGTGCCCAACATCACATTAAAAAGTAGCAAGAGGGGGATGACAGTGATCTTATTAAAAGGGTTTGGAATTAAAGACAAGAGTTCAAACTTCTTGTTCTTTAAAAATTCTATCAACCTGCCAATCAAAATTCCTCAGCCAGACAAGTGTTTTCTTCACCTCTTATTTATGTGTTATCTTATGTGAGCTAGAACTCCAGCGTGCTTGGAATCCACTAGGCACCCACAAAAATGAAAATATTGCTGGTGTTTTACAGAAGTAAGCTAAACAAGAAACTTAGTTTATCTAGATTTTACTATAACAAACAGCAAATCACTATGACTAAAGAAGTATCTTTTCAGTCAGCAAATGTCACACATCTCTGAAGAAATTCCCTGGGAGGGAAAAATGGCTTTTCCAAGTATAATGATAGCAATCCTTTGACTGACAAGCTCTCTCTCTTCCTCAAAAAACCCCATATGTGCCAGAGATTAACAGAAATTTAATAAACTTTAGAGACAAAGTCCTCTTCCCGCCCTCAAAACACAGGACTTCTCCTATCACTAAAGGCCAGACCACCACAAACTACTGTACACTCTCCCCGTACACACTACTAAACCAACGGCTTCCCATCATCTACCCCTTGAAAAAGTGCTTCATAACGCTCCCCAAAGTTTCCAACGACAGCAGCCCCAGGAGAGCTCGAGGCCAAAGACTGTGCGACAAATGGCCAGGAGAACTACTACTTGTACATTACTCTCACCCTCTTGACACTCACGTTTTTCAAATCTCATGTCGGGAACACATCACATGCAACATGCTTTATGCCCTTACCACACACTTTGAAAGCAAGTGGCTGGCAGTAAACCCGAGCAACTTACCTAACACCTATGTGAACACTACTCACACAGCCCACCGTCCCCGCGGGGCAGAGTGAGCACAAAGGCACTCAGTTAGTCCCTTCTACCCAGGCATCCTTCCCTCCCACCTGGTCTCTGTAAATTCCAAAATACACCACGAAAATCTCCGCACAAAGTGCCGCCAGGCCAGTCAGCGGGTGAGTCGCGGAGTAATGGGTTTGTCGCTTCACAGGTGCCTTGGAGACCCGCACCCTAAAAGCCAAGATAATTTGGGGGTGTGACCTGGGCCCCTCCCTCCCCCTTTTTCCCCTCCCGGGAAACTCCCATGTTGTCGCGGCTACTTACCAGACCAGGGAGCACAGAGAGAGGCAGGAGACCAGGGCCAAGGCCCGCCGGTACTTCTTCATCTTCTCCTCCTTCTTCCCCCTGCCAGAAGGCGGCACATCCTCCCGGCAGCCGCCACTGCCGAGGCCAAGATGGAGGAGCCGGAGCAGGAGCGCGAGGATGGGACCAAGAGTCCGAAGGGCTGCGGCGCTAGGGGAGCGGTTGCTCAGCGGCTCGCGTGCTGGCCGCCCTCTCCGAGAGGCCCACGGAGGCGCGGACAGGGGCGCTTCACAGGAGGACTCCGGGGACTGCCGCTGCTGCCGCAGCCGCCGGCTCGTCCGCGCCCGCCTCCTCCAGCCGCCGCCGCCACCACTGCCGCCCCATATCCCCACCGCCCGCCCCGGCTCTCGCTCCGTGCTGCCGGCGACCAACGGCCGCGGCGCACTCGCCTCTCAACAGCCAATCGCCGGCGGGGCCGCGACACCTCACACACCGCTGAGCTGGAAGGAGACGCGTCACCCACGTCCCGCGGCGCTCGCACCCCCACCAGCCCCCGCGCGGGCCACGCCCCCTCCGACGACTCGGGCGGAGGAGCCCGAGGGAGGAGGGTACAAAGCGCGAGAGTCGGCGTTGCCGCCGCCCGGCCCACCTCAAGTCCCGCCCAGGCAGTGGCTCGCGTTCAGGAAGTCGGAGATGAGCCCTATGACCCTCAGCTTTCTTCCTTACAATGGCCCGCCCCCTCGCCTGGGGCGCGCCAAGTCCGCGCAAGGCCTCCTGGGAGTTGTAGTTGCTACCCCTAACCCCCCTTTCCCTTTCCCCGTCCCTCCTAGTACACGGTTTTGAGGGAGAGGTCTATAGTTTCGCTTCCCAGCGCAAGACTGACCAGTTTTGGAATTGTTACATTCAGTTTTTCTCTCTTGAGCACAGTTCGTGGGATGGCCTAGAATGACGGGGGGAAAAAAGCTATACTAAGGAAATTTAAAAGGCATTTTCCGGGTATCAATGGGCCGGGCCCATCGAGCTAGGTGCTGATTGGTAGGCGGAAAGGGGTGTGCCAAGATTTCCTCTCACCTGATTGGTTGGAGGGGAAAGTCTTTGGCCTCTTTTCCGCCTCAGGGAGAATTTCGCAGCCCGCCAAATTCCACTGTTGGGGTCGGCTCAATGGACCTTCCTTCTGTTGGATTCGGGCTCTGGGTGCGCGGCGGCGGGGCAGAAGGGAAAACTGCGGCTCCGCCAGGGCAGCTCCAAGTCCTGGGGTTCGCCGAAAGTGGGGAGGGCGCTCGCGTACACGCCTCTTGCTACGGTCTGGGACAAAAAAGTGACCGCTTCTCAATCTTTAGTAATGAGCAGTGTGCACACTGCAGATTTTTATGCAACTGAGGCCCCTAAAGATCTCAGAAGCTAGTTTAGGGAGTCCCTGCCTGAAATTCCTAAATGCTTGAGCGTTTTGACGTAGCTCTCTTCTCTTAGATGGTGGAGAGTATAGAGGAAGGGACACTAGTTTCTGCTCAGGGGAAAAGGCGTTTGGCCTCTGGCCTAATGTGTTCCTTTATCTGTCTCTGGTGATACATTCGTTTCACACTAAGAGGGAAGATAGTCGCTGCCAAAGCATATTTCTTTTATTAGATAAGAAATATAAAAGTATAACTTAATGGTGTTTTCCTTTTTTTCTTGGCTGTCGGGAGACTCAAAACTATCTTCCCCAGAAAGCGGCCAGATAAATGGGGGAATGGAGGCTCCGATAGTCTGTGCCATAGAACATGGCATAATGTTTAGTGTAAAAGATGTTTGAAGCAGGTGTTATTAAAGCATGGGCTACTTATTGCCCATGTGGCCATAGGGGGAAAAATCGCAATAAAATGCCCATCTTATGCCTAATTTTAAGCCATGTAATTTCCTTACAAACCTTCTAAGTTGAATTGGTTGTTAATTGTATTCCTGGGGAACTGAATGATTTGACTCATTCTAAAATTCTTGACGTAAATCAACTGGATATTAGAAAAAATCTGCAAAGGATGATTTGGTTTTAGAGGAGTTCACTCTAATTTTTCGGGCAATAGTTAATAGCAGTTCCAATGATCTGTTGATGCCATTCAGTATATGACAATGAAATCCTTTCATCTCTTTTTCTCATTGCAGTAGGCAAGCGTTTATCTCACCCAAGAGCAGTATCAAATGATTAATATGCAAGTTTAAAAGAAGGTAGGAGCATAGAAGGATAGGAATTATTTGACATTCTTTACCATATTGGGCACACTTTTCCTTTCACTCCAGGAAGTAGGTTATTCGGGATAGGGAACAGGTGCTCCTTAGCTGATCCTCAGTAGACCACAGCCAAGGCAGTCCTATTAGGATACATGTTCATCTCAAGCCTGGCAAGTTATCAGGGGCCTCCTCCATCTCCTGTCCTCCTCCACAAGTCCACCCACTGCTTTTCCACCAAGTCCCTGCAATGATCTTTTGGAATATACAGCTAGTAGATGGAATTTTTCTTTTCTCTTTCTTTCCATCTTTATTCCTTTTTCCTACAGTTGGGACTTTATTGATACCCCTGTGGTAGGGTTTCCATTCACCTAATTATGATTCAATCATTAGCTTTCACTATTTCTATAAATAAACATCCATTTCTCTTTTTGCTAGCTTCATTTCCGTAATTTCATGTTAAGGTTAATCTTCAGTCCTCCAAGCATTTTCATTTTTCTCTTGGATACTTCATAATTTCAGTTCTCAACTATACTGTTGACTCCCAGGTCTATATCCTAACCTCTCTTCAAGTAGTTGCTGGACATAACATTTAGATATTCTCCTATCACTTCACATTTTACCTTCATAAAATAGAGCTCATCTTCCCCATAAATTAACTTCTTCACCTGGCTTTCTATTTGTGTTAACTCTTCCTTGTTTTAAGACTTCAGATATTGAGAATAAAAGAAGTTCCATGGAGCTGACTGAAAAATTGGTAGATGTTTTTCTATGTGATTGCTAAATGCAACAGGAAAAAAAATTATAACTCAATAAATAACTATAATAAGAAAATAAGTAAGAATTACATAAAATGAATTTAGTATTAGATAAATGCCACCATACTTAGAATTATAATATATACTAAAGAATGGCAAGAGGATAGAAAAATCAAAGCATGTATATAATCTTTAAGACCCAGACTAAATAACTATCATCTACCACCTCTTAATTATACTGCAGTGGTTTTCAACCAGGGACAGTTTTTCCCCTTGGGAAAAAAAGTGGCAATGTCTGGAGACATTTTTGGTTGTCACCACTTAGGAAGTGCTACATCTAGTGGGTAGAGGCCAGGGATGCTATATACTACAATGCACAAGACCATCCTCTAAAACAAAAAATTATTTGGCCTGAAAAGTTGAAAGAGCCAAGCTTGAGAAACTCTGCTATAACAGAATCTCCCAATTCAATAAAATCTATAAAGCACTGACCACACACATGATAACTCACGTGCCCTGCAGATCCTCAGATTATTCAGGAAGTTACTAAGGACTAAAGTGCATGATGAACATGAGTTCTCTCATTCCTAAAAGGTTAACTACACAGAAACTCAGGACAGCTCAAGTCCCTGCCCTGATAAAGATCAGATACTCATAAAGATCAGATACTTGATTTGCTGATGATGAAAGAGAATAAGCAGATCTCAGAAAAGGAGCCAGCCCCTCTGGCCCTCTCCTTTGTCCTTTTATCTCATATATAAATCTTACTTAAGAAGCCCCAGAGAAGAAATATTTGTCTTATTTAAGTTGGTGGTATTTAATGAGCAAGACTTAACATATTCTGAATTAGTTGAAAAGCATCTGCCCCTTTCGATATTATAAAATGCTAAGACACTCTGTGTCTCAGAGAGGAACAGCTGAGGCTCAATGAAATTAGATGCTTCCAGAGTAAAAGCCAATTAGGACAAAAGACTAGTAGAGAGACAATTACAGGGCCTAAACCAGATGGAAAGAAGGGTGAATGTGGCAATCAGCACTTAAAATGTTAACTACATATAGATACAGTACACACAGAGCTTTCTTACTATTTGTTCCTACTCCATTTGCTTCTTCTTGAGTGTGTGTAGATATGTGCACAGAATAGCATACACCTGTTTTATTTACTTAGTTACTCCCTATCTGAAGAGAGCCTAAACTACTTTGACAAATCTACCTTAGCAGAGCACTGATAATGTGGCCACGTCAGGAGGTAAAGGTAGAACTCAGAGGAAGATGAAAAATAAACTGCTTCTCTAGGGCAGCCTGAGAACCTAGGCCCTTAACAGATAGAAGAATCACAGACTACAATGTTGGCTTGTTCAGTTCTGTTTATACTGCAAATAACAAAAGATTTCGCTTTAAAAAAATTATACTTTATGATTCCAAATTTAATCTATCACTGGTTAACATATGTCTACTTTAAAGATATATGAGTTTAGTAGGCGAGTAATGGAATCAGCCAGAGGAAGGATTACTCAGGAAGTGGGCAATGGAGAGGGAGAAATCGAAAATGGTTTCTAGGAGGGTGTATGGTCATCACGTGAGTGGGAAAGTCAGGAGTCAAAGGTTTGTAGGGAAGATTAGTTTGGTTTTGGAAGCACAGTACCGAGTTTGAGGTTCTGGCGGAAGTATCTAGCGAGGACTTACAAATACAAGATTCCAAATAGGGGGAGAAAAATAGCAACTGAAGACAACATATTAGGCATTCTAACTGCTGTGCCTTCAGTGCCTCCTGTACAATGCTCTCAGATGAAGCTTCCTAAAACATTACCTTCACCTTGTCCTTGCTTTGTTGCAAAAATCTCCAATAGATCTTCAATATTTGTGGAATATAGCCCTGCCTTCTTGACCTGGCATTTGAAGCCTCCCATTGTCCAACCCAGTTGATGGTTCAAGACTTATCCCCCACTATTTCCTTTTATGACTCAACCTTCACACCAGACCACACTGCTTGCCATCTCCTGAAACATCTGTGTTCTCAGTTCTTGTGATGTTCTGCCTCCCCAAGTAGTGTATAAATTCCATATGCAAAGAGATCATGTGTTATATATATAAAATGCAATGAATTTTTTATTACAGGGGCAGAAGAAATTTTTTTACTTAATGATTATTTATTTGTCTGATGATACTGAATTATAATCCACCCTATAATTTAAATTCCTAGGAATAGCAAGCCCCTAAAATGGGAAAATTTTTTGTAATTGACTAGTCTAGAACCCCTTGCCAACTATCTCTTTCACTACAAATAGCCAAACTAGCTTTTTAGCATAGCATTGTTTGACTTATATGTGACTAGATTTTTCTGGGTTTAAATTATCTCTGTGTAACCTGGAAAAATAGCATGTTCAACAAATATTTGTTGAGCCTTTCTTGTATGAAAGGCGCTGCAACAGATACTTGCCTCCAAGAAACTCAGTGTCCCAGCAGGTTTCTTAACCTTCTTCTGGACTGCGTTCCTTTGGTAATCTGGTGATGCCTGCAGACCACTTCTCAGAATGTTTATAAAGGTATAAAATAATTGATTACAAAGGCAACCAATTACACTGAAATACAGTTATGAAAATATTACAAAGCAAATTTGTGATATAGTAATATATGTGCTTTTTTATTAACAATCAAATAACAAGCCTTAGTGGCAGGTCTAGTAACTTCAAAAATTCCAAAATAGTAATGAGTGTAAAAGATATTTCAAGATACCCACAATATGCATAATGTGCTATGAAAATATCTGAGATTTCTGTTAGTCACATAGTTATAGACATTGTTAGTACTACTAAGCTTAGTTACCTACATTCATAGTAAGAGGGAATTCTAAATTTTAGTAAGAGGTTAGTGAAAATAAAAATGTAATTATTTTTCCATCCAAGTTCATGGACCAGTGAATAGTACGTGGATCACAGGTTAAGAAACCCTGCACTAGGGCATTATTTTTTAAATTGTGTGTCACAGTTCATTAGAGAATCAAATCAATTTTCAGGGAGTCCAGCAGCACTCTTTAAAAAGTAAAAGATAATAATTTAGAAAATATCAGTGTCTCACTAAGGGGAAGTATTTTCTCAGGTACTCTCGTTTCAGTGATATATGTGTTGCATGTGTGTGCACAAGTGCATGTGTATATGTGTGTGTGTTCTGTTATATACATATATGCATACTGGGCTGCAATGTAAAATATGTGTTTTCGTGTGGGTTGTAGTCAAAATAAAGTGAAAGCCATTGCACTAGGAGAGATGAGATACATAAGAAATGGAATAAATGCCACAAATAATATAAATCGTGTGTGTCACAAGATTTTAAAGGAAAAGGAAATTACTTTTTTTTTCTTTTGAAGAAATTATCAGGGAAGATGTAAGGCAGAGGCAGATTTGAGGTGACCCTTGAAAGATGAGTAGGATTTTCATAGATAAAATGTGACTAAAAGTTACTTCGGGTATAGGGAACGGTAAACCCTGGAATCTAATTAAAAATTATCTTAACAATCTTTATCATATGCCTTCTAATTTTGATTTGCCTGACACTTATTTGGTATTCTATGTTTGAAATAAACATAGTATGTTTGGTGAGCTCTAATCAAACAAATAAACAAATATTTACTGAATACTTACATAAAATACTTCACTTTAGGTCATGTGATGACTTTAAAGAGTAAGCATTAGGGAAGCTATCTTCTTTGAAGCAAAGTATTCGAGAGCACTAAAATAACAAAATGTGGTGCAAGTTCAAAGTGAGTTCAAGATAATTATATTGGGTGAAGATGATGCAATTGAACACATGCAATTACCTTTACTAGCAAAATCCCGTAAAACAACAGGATAGTTTTGTTTATTGTTTGTTCATAAAGCCACAAGGATGGGGAGATTCGGTGAGAAGACCAGAGAACAAACCTTTAAAGCTGGAAAGTATATAGGCAAGGAAATGACTTCCTAAAGTGGCCATATGCTAGTCTTCCAAGGACAGTCATGGTTTACCCCTATTAATAGTCCTGGCATAATTAATAATGGTGCCAACTTTTACTTTCAAATGTGTTCCAGTTTGAACAATAAAAAATATGGTCATCCTCAAGACAGCAGACATGAGAAAACTGAACTCTAATTTAGCAATGGGAAATGGCAAAAATTGCCCCAATTTGTGACACGGAATCCCCAAAGAGCTCATACAGGAAATGACAGCACCAAGTGCCACTGGAAGTGAGGTTAAAGGTGTGTTTGGTGGCGGTGGTAGTGGGAGGTGGTAGGGGGTTGCAAATTAAGAAATAGTTGAATCTAGATGGAGGGTATACAGGGAGCCATTATACTAGTCCTTCAACTTTCCTATATGTTTAAAATTTTTATAATAGCATTTGGGGGGAGTATGAACACATACTTGATGCTGAGACCCCAGCCATCTTCCTGCACTGGCAGTCAGTCTGTCACTCTCCAGGCAGAAGAGTGGAAGAGTCTTCTCTGGGGAGTCTGATCATCCCAAGAGGAAAGACCTAAAAGATACTGAGACCTGAGTTTTCCCAACCAGTTCGCCCTACAGGAAAGGTCATAGTCAAGTTTCAGCCATGTACTCAGAGTATCAATCAGACTTTTAGTGCCCTACTCTTAAAAAGGAGTGGATAACTAATGAGTACCAGGCATAACAAAATGCTGTAACATGAAAGACAGAGACTAAAACAAAAAGGGGAAAAGAAACAGCTTGGAGTAGAAGAAAAGACTATGCAGTGAGAATCAAACTTAGAAATTCTAACATTGCCAGATATTGCCACGATAAAATAGGAGCAGGGTGCTATAAAAAAGGAACCTGTCAACAACAACAACAATGAAAGATCTCTTGTAAAGTAAAGCTATGAAAGCAGAAATAAAACACTCAGTAGAAAAATTGAGAGAGAGAGTTGAAGAAATCATCCAGAAAGTCGATAAAAAGACAAAGGACTAAACCAGGAGGTCCAGTACACCTACACTAGAAGGAGAAGAGAGAGGACAGTGTTGAGGAAATAAACAATTTTTGAGACATTTTCCTAGAGTTGAAGGATGTGAGTTTCCAAATAGAAAGTGCCCTAGTCTAAGTGCCCAGCACAGTGGATAAAAATGACCACCACTAAGGCACATCCTAGTGAAATTTGAAAACATTGGAGGCAAGAGAAGATCACAGACATTTTAGAGACAGGAGAGAAAAATAGACCATGTACAAAGAATCAGGAATCAGAATAGTTTTAGACTTCTCCACATTTTACACGGGAAGTTGAAAGACAGTGGAACAATATCTTCAAAACACTGAAAGAAGGTTATTTCTAACCAAGAATTCTACGCTCAACCAAACCATTGATCAAGTGTCACGGAGAATAAAGACATTTTCAGACAGGCAAGACCTGAAAAGATTTACCTGCTGTGCACCATTTCTCATGAAAGGAGATTCTGCTCTACCAAAACAAGGGAGGAAACCAAAAAAGAAGAATACACTTGTTAACGGGAAACAGGAAATCCAACACCGAGGAAAGAGGTGAAGGAGATCCCACGGTGACAGAGAAGGAAGAACCCAGCATGGCAGCTGAGGACAACCACTGCAGACTGGAGCAGGTCAGAATGCACTGGGAGAGACCTCGGCAGGAAGATGACATCAATAGAACATCTCCTGCATCGGAGCAACTTGTGGGGAAGTTTAGACTATTGTAAAAAAATAGTTGAATTAAGTGAAAAGCACTTAGAAAACTAAAACAAAACAAAACAATTTAGAAAACAGAACTGTGCAGGAAAGATTCATCTGTGAATAGCATTTACATGATCCCAATAACAAACAGTGAAAATTAGTCTAATCAAAATTATGGTATAACTACTTCAGGAGGATGGGAGGACTGGAAGGATTATAGGTCTCTGGTGGGTGTTATTGGTCAGGGAAAAGGAAAAAGAGCAAAATTTTCAGATTCTATAGCAGAAAGTCAATCAGTAATGCGTAAAACTTGCAAAAACAAAAAATAACAACACAGGCTATTTAGAACATAGAGGCAAATATCAAAACAATTGAATGTAAGAGATGAAAGCAGTTGTTTTTTGAACAGGGAGAAATAAAAGGAGGGCGGTAGGGAACGGGTATTTTTCATAACCTTGTTAGAACTATTTGATTCTTATGTGCACCTATAACCTTGAATTTAAGAAAATTTAAGAATTTTATCATAATATTTGTAATTTGTGCCAAAATAAGTTCGTATTTTTAATGTTTTAATTGTTTTCCTTTCCCATTTGTCTATACTGAGTACATGGAACAAAGGAAACTGGATGCCGTGGTATGTAGATTTTGCAGTCGTCCCATTACACAAGAAGACAATAAAAAGTGGAGATGTGGGGCAAAAGAACATTTTCCTAAGGATTATTTTTCCTCTTTTAGAATATGAAAGTGTCCCTAGAACTCTCCCTGATTCTCCTTCTTTCAAAAAGATCTATTCAGTGTTGAAAATGTAATTTTTTCCTTGTCTGAAGTTTTCTCCTTCCCTCTGTTATTTATATCTATTTTTAAACTCTCTCTCTAATGGTTGTATAAAGTGAAACAATTACCTGGATAATTGAGGAAAACCTACTTTGCCTCAGTTATTCAGTTGTTATCCTGGTTTGAGGCCTGAATTTTGAAGATCGTTATATGGATCAAGTAATTTCTCCTCTTCGTTCTACACAGGGAGATAATGTGCTATTGAAGTGTGTTGGTCTGCATTAAAAGGATCTGCATGCAATGATGTTCAGGGTGAACTAGTATTGAAGAGCCTCCGCCATCTCCTGCTGTACAACTCTCGGTTTGTTACACTGAAATGACTCAAACAATTTAATTGAACTCATTCGGAAAGCCTGTTCCATAGGAAAGCATTAAACATTAATCATTTCACATCACCAAATATTAATGAAGAGTAACAGCAATCCTTCTAGGGAAGGTTGAGAATATAGCATTTTCATAGAAACTTTTTGCAGGCCAGCTCAAAAGCCACTTTCTCCATAGTCTTTTCCTCTTGCAGAACCCTCCTTTGCAATCTCTCCACTTCGTGAACTTCCATAGTGTGGATCATTACATTCTAACTTGCACCATCGTCAGCGTGTGGTTCACTGGAGGAATGGGAAGTGTATCTTATTTCATCTCTGTTTTGCCCACAGCACTTAGCATTATCCTTGGCAAAAAGGAGCCATTCAGTCCAGTCTAACTATGAGGATGATAATGGTGATGATGAGGATGATCCATGAAGTAGGATATTTACATTTCTTGAGCATTTTCTGTACACAGAATGAGAGCTTTTATGTGCTTTCTTTCATTTGCAACTAAAACTAAAAAAAAAAACTATAAATAAGCAATACAATCTTCATTATATTACTTGTGAGATGGAACCTTACAGTCTGACATTTTAGAAACATTTGGACTTTATTAGGACTATCAATAGTTATAGTCCCATCTTCCAAGGTACAATTGAAAGGAAAAAATATATTCTAAGAAGTTTGCAAGAAAAAAATACTTATTGTTGAAGAGTAGGGATGGAGAAGAAAGGATTTTTGATCATCTAAGTAGAGTTTAAATTTTGAATCCTTTAAAATAATTTTGGTTAATTTTAAACATTGCATGGTTTTAATTTTACCTTTTTTCAGAGCCTACTTATAGGCTAAAACATTTAATGTGTTGTATTCATCCATACAACTGAAATTAACTGTATCTACTTTTCAGTCAGATACTCACATTTGCTGGAAATATCTTGATAGATGGACAGAACACTTTGAATTAATGTATTTTTTATTGTATTTATCTGCAGTGTTGCCAGTGTAGATTCAGTTATTTTCTGAAATGTGCACAAAGCATCTAATTAGCTGTGCTCCTATTTTTTCTTTTACTTGCCCAAGTGGTCCTTTGGGTTTTCACTCCTCTTTGGTCAACTGCAATTTCTCCTAAATCTCAGTTTCCCAAATTTTCCTTATAAGAGAACTCACTGTAAAAGTATAGTTTCCTAAACCCACCCTAGAACCACAACATCAGAATCTCCAGGAGAAGGGCCCTGAAATCTGTACTTAATGGATGTCTTTTATTGTCAGGTAAGTTTGGAAATGCTGTTCTAAAACATTCTTCTCTGGGCTCCTGGAGCCATTATTTTTATAAGACTAAATAAAACATCTCCATTCTACTGTACGAAAAGTGTGGCTGCAAGGAAACTTGGTAAACATTATTTCTATTCTAATTTCATTCAGTGTTTAAGTTGTGCCACCATGCTGATTAATTGACAACTCGCACTCCCATATTAGAGTGAAAAAGTGGAATATATCATGTATATTATCCTCCTTTGACTCCTTTGCTCTAACAAGTAAACTCTCTGAGGTCAGTCATTTTTTATTTCACCTATGCTTCTCACAGATCTAAAAAAGGCACATAATAAGTGTAAAATATGTATTTCTGGAGTTGAAATAAATCAAATGGTATATTACTGACAAAGCAAAATCTGATGATAATTATGTTGGCACAGGCTTTTCGTTATGCTATTGCTTGGAAATCATTCTGTTTTCTTCTGTCCACTAACAAACCGGGATTTCCCACTTGGCAAAGATGAAAGGAAGACGTTAGAGAAGCTCCTTCCACCAGTCCTCTCTCCCTCCTGTACCTGCATTCCTTCTTCCCTGCTCTTTTTCCAGGCTCCCACTGTTGACTCCATTTTGCCCTTCCATACCCAAGTAATGGCTTTAAATCTGTATTTATAAATATAACTTAGAATATAAACTCCATCGAGACAGGGACTCTATCAGCAGAACTTTCTGGTCTAAGTCAGAATATTAATAAAATAAACAGCAGTTCCCAGGCTATAAATTGAACCATTTCAATGATGAAGGTGGGACCTTTCTTCTCTCATGAGAAAGCAATTTGAAACAAATACTTGGTATCACTGGACTAAGGGGTCTCTCTGCCATCTAAAATAGCTCTGGGGGGCCAGCCTGGTGGCATAGCAGTTAAATTCGCACGCTCTGCTTCAGTGGCCCGGGGCTTGCAAGTTCAGATCCCAGGCGCAGACAGACGCACTGCTTGTCAGCCATGCTGTGGCGGCGTCCCATATAAAGTGGAGGAAGATGGGCACGGATGTTAGCCCAGGGCCGGTCTTCCTCAGCAAAAGAGAGGAGGATTGGCAATGGATGTTAGCACAGGGCTAGTCTTCCTCACAAAAATAAATAAATAAAATAGCTCTGGGCCTGAAAATCTGTAGCTTGTCTGGCTTTTTCAGTAATAATTGGGTACAACTGACTTAATCGCAGGAGAAAGTACAACAATGGCTGTCGTGGATTGTATTTGCCAAGACTCGTCACAGAAATTTGTCCAGTTCTACATGCTCTTCTGGAACCTTGTCGCACCCTCACTGAGAGGCAGAGTCTCTCTCTCCCCTCACAGAAACTAGAATAAGTGTGTGTGGGGGCAGGGGGCTGGTGCTTTGTGACTGCCTTGGCAAACAGAATGTGGCAAAAGTGAGGCTGTGTGATTTCTAAGGCTAAGTCATAAAAAGAGGTAAGGATTCTGCCTGGCTCTCTCTCTTTCTTGGGCGCTCACCCTTAGAACACAGCCTCCAATTTATCAGAAAGCCCAAGCAACATGGAGAGGTCATGTATAGGTATTCTGGCTGATAGCCTCAGCTCAGATTCCAGTCAACAGCCAGCATCCACTGCCAGATGTCTGAGTGAATAAGCCTTCAGATAATGCCAGCCTCCAGCTGTCAAGTCTTCCAGCTGAGGGCCCAGACATTGTGGAGCAAAGACGAATCATTCCTGTGTGCCCTGTCCTTATACCCAATCCACAGAATCCATGAGCATAATAAAGGATTGTTTTACACCACTAAGTTTTGGGATAATAACTGAGGATAACTGGAACAATGGCTAATTTGATGAAAGGAACAGAACACGAAGGTTACCTAACATGTTGAACAAAGTATTATTCGGTGGAAATTGCCCCTACATTTCTGTGAGAAAAATAACCAATAGTCTATAATAAGTTTGAGCTAGGAGAGAGAATCCTGTATTCTCACCACAAGATAATTGATGCTTTTTTTTTTTTTTTTGGTGAGGAAGATTGACCCTGAGCTTCCTCTGTTTTGTATGTGGGACGCTGCCTCAGCATAGCTTGATGAGCAGTGCATAGGTCTGTGCCCAGGATACCAACCTGCGAACTCCGGGCCACTGAAGTGGAGTGTGCGAACTTAACCACTATGTCACACGGCCAGCCCAGATGCATGATTTTTTTAAGGTTTTATCAAATATTATTTTCATTTTTTTAAAGGTTCATGAAAGTTAATTTGGAAACTACAAATACCAAGAAAACAATAATCCCATTGCTGCAAGTCAACTACAATTAATAATATTTTTCTGTACTTTTCTTTCCTTTCTCTAAGCACATTCTTTAAACATAATCGAGATCACATTATTGATAGAACATTTTAATCCCACATGTAGTCTTTTAATCCACTGCTTAGTTTAGTTCCCTCCGTCAGAAGGGTCCTCTGCTTCTTCTTTCTGCCCCGCTGAAGCTCCTCCTCCTCTGGGAAGCCTTCCAGGACCACCCAACCCACAGAGATGTCTACCTCAGAATCACAGCACTAATCACCAACACCACTTATTTGCTGTATAATCACATATTGCTTCATGACATTTTACGTATCTATCTCTTAATGTCTGTATCATTATCTAATCTTTTCCATTAAGCCTTATCTTCCTAACTAGACTGAAAGCAACTTCGGGATAGAGACTAGTATTTTAAACTCCCTATTCCCTACAACACCAAATCCATTTGTAACAGATGCTAAATATTTGTTGAAAGAAAGGAAAAGATGGGAAGGAAGGAAGGAAGAGAGGAAAGAAAGTTTCATTTCTAATATTTTTAATGTTGATTTCATAATTCTTTCATCTCAAAACTACATGAGTTATTAATTATCACAAGTTTGACGTGTATGGCTATGACTATATGTAAATAAGAAAACATATGAATGTCTCTAGGGTTTTATCTGGAAAAGGTATTACAAGGTCTACAATTTTTCCATTACCTTTCACAAATATGTCTTTATTATAGAAGCCAAACTGGGTATTCAAAATCACTCTTGAATGTTCACATTTTATTTCCAGAGTATGTTATTACCACACTGTAAGTGCGTGTATGTACATGATTAGAAAACAAAGGTACTTGGAGGTTTAGTTTGATGTGACAAAGGCTTCGGTGTATGTGCAAGATGAGATGGAGACGGTCTGCAACTATTCTGATACCAAGTTAGAACTTTCAGGAAAAGTCTGGAGAAGGGAAGGGAGATGAATATAAAGTATTCAATTTTCAATTTTAGCCAAGAGGATACGGAAGGAACCAAAGGCAGCAGCACATAGGAGGTTAAAAGCAATTTAGTGGACATTTTGGCATTTGGGGTGTAGAGTGTGTGTGTGTATGTGTGTGTGTGTGTGTGTGTGTGTGTGTAGTGGTCTCTCCAAATTGAAGAAGTGTTTTTAAAATATTGAACTGGAGTTTGAGAAGTCTTGTGAGCTTCTAGCATCTGTGAGACTGACAGTTGCAGGATGAAGGCCGAAGTGGAGAGAGAGACAATTAACGTAGCCGTGTGAGAGGAGTAGCTGCAACACACAAGGCAGGCAAAGGAAGAGATGCGCCTAGGCCCGGGCCTTAAGGGACAGGTGTGTTTTGCCTGGCAGAGGGAGCACATGAGCCACTGTGTGCGTGCCTTCTGTGCTTCAGGTGTGGGGTGGCGCCTTCCAAGCCACGGGAAGGGCATACAGACTAAGGCACAGAGGCATGCTTTGTATACTAAGGGAAAAGAAAGAGGTTCAATTTACCTTGAGAGAAGGCTACAGATGTGTCAGGGGGTTGTGTAACCACGGGCCCATTTAGAGCCAGCCAGTTCGAACAGACCCCATCTCTTATCAACAATGTGATTAAGGATTGTCTTTCAGAAAAACTGCAGAGTCACGCAGCCAGGGCACGTGCAAAAGAAGGAATCGTGACCCGAAACGACCTCGGAACCAAAGACCCTCTCCCCACAGAACCCAAGGACTGGGACATGACTGGAAGTTGAAAGCTAGACTCTTATCAGATGCAAGGGGTCCCTCATCCGGGAAGCTCCGGTGTTAAAATTCCCCCCTTACGTCATACAAAAGTATTTAGAACCCCATCATAAATGTTTAGAGTCTCATCATAAATGTATAAAACCTTACCATAAACACCTGAAGCCCACCAGTCAAGAACCTGTCCCACCAGCATTTCTGCATGCCAACCTGTTCTCCCCAACCTCTTAAATTTTGTCCCAAATCCTGAATCGAGAGACAGATCTGAGGGCACACGCCCCCTGTCTCCCTGGAGATCTATCTCACAGAATAAAGCTCATTTCTCCCCTCAAAGGCTGGTGCCATAATTAATTGACTTTATGCACATCGGGCAGAGAACCCCAATTTTGGTAGGTAACGGTTGTAGAAGATGAGACTGGAAAGGTTGTTTGGGGCAGATTACAGAAGGCCTTGAATGCCCTGTTAAGCTCTCCCCAACTAGTACTGCTCCCCTCCTTGTCCAGGGACAGCATCCCTGGGCAGAGTTGTTTCTATATCCTTCCAGCGAGGAACCAATACAGATTCTCGGCTTTAATCTTCAAAAAAGCACCTAGTGAATCTCTTATCTGTAGAAGACCAGCAGATGGTTACTGTGCTGGAGAAGAGCTAATTTGCCTGATGGATGAACAGTTTACTCCTAGAGAAGAAATTTCATCAGAGAACCAGGAAATCTGAAGAACCTTCCCCCCAGGTCGTCAGAACACTAGGTATTATTTCTTTAATCTTAGTATTCTCACAATAAAAAACTTGTCCAGATAAAAGGATATGAAGAGAGAAGGGAGGAGGGATAATATGAACAAGGGACAGGGACAGAGAAAAAGAGGAGATGGGGGAGCTGGAGGAAAGGAGAAGGGGGGTGAATAAGGAATGTGGCAAGTCCTGCAGCTTTGTGCTCATCGTGGTGACCCTCAGGAAGCCATTTCTCTGTCCTCCTGTGTGTTTGAAGGTTTGAAGGAAGCCTAAAGAGCGGTGGAAGTGATCCTGTAGCGTTTTCCTTTTTCATGGCTTTTACTGGCAGCAATGTATGTGCAGTTTTTGATGTGACTTTTTTTTAAGAAAAGAGGGAGTTATTAAAAAATGTAAAAGCTGGAAGCTGAATAGTGATAGGAGCAATGGGCCGATAATAATAACGCATCACAGGAAATAAGGGCTCGTCCCATGCCTTCCTGTTGCAGTTGATTAAGTAATTGAAAATGCATAATCAGGAAGCAACCCCTGGGTTCTTCAGAAAGGACTGGGGAAAGCCAGGGCCAGGGAGAAATGGTTCTTCCTTAGCACACTTACTTTGTTCTTGGTATCTTTGTATGAACATCCAAAGACCACCAGGGAGTGCATAAAAAGACAAACACACACCATGCAGTCGTGCTGCGAAGGGCCACGGTCTTGTGAAATAAAATGTAAGATCAGGTATTCCAACTCGTGTAAATTGTCATTTATCAAAAGAGACCACAGGAGCCAAAGTGATGCATTCTAAAGACAACGATGTCCCCAGGAAAGGAATACACAAAAAGGAAATTAGCTTTGTTATTAAGATGATGTGTTTAGAAACAATTGATTTTTTCCCTTAATTATTCACTTGATAACTAATTTTATTTCAGGTAAAAATACCAGCATGTATCCATCCTATGTTTCCCTAAGAGAACCTTTGTATTTACCAAATAGACATTTCGTGTGAAGTTAGCAAATAGTGTATTGATTGGGACAGGCTGTGCAGGAGCACCTATCTTTAGGTCCCACATGGCTACGTGACACTCTGATATCACCAGTGGGATATCACTTCTTTCAAGACACAGCTGTCTCTGATCACATGCTACATAGGGCTTTTGATAAAATAAATATTAGTAAATAAAGTAATATTAAAATAAATAAATAAATAAAAATGATAAAGTAAATAAAATTCCACAAATGGGGGGATAGCCCACACCTATGCATTTTGAACTAGTTTTGAACTACAGTTCAAACCTGCTGTGTTTCACTTTCCACATCTTTCTGCAACACAGTGAACTTGTTTACACTACAGAAATCAAACACACACACAAAGACCTGGGAAAGAACAGGTGGTTTTATATCATGCCTCATGACTACTCAAACTATGGTCTGCTCTATTCTCTATTGTTTCTATGCAAACTGCTTAATTTTTTGTTCCTAAGATTAGCAAAGAAGGAATATCTTTCCCCTCACTCCAACCCCATTGCTATTTAATATCTAAATGCTGATACAACTCATTGACTCTGATAAGATGGAGACAAGGGTCGGTGGAAGGAGCACAGCCCATGGTATCAGAAAAAACCCGGACTGCAATGCCAGAACCCCAGCTCCTTGCTCAACGCTTATGACGCCTTAGGTAAGGCTCTTCATCTAAGTTTCTGCAAGATGAGAACGGTGAGACTCCTCCAGACTTGAAGAGACTCAAGTGAGGTAATAGGAGCATCTAGCAAAGTTCTGGGCACAAAGGAGTCACTCATGAACATTAGGTGAATCTGAATCTGAATCAGTGGGTGGAAGAGAACACAAAATACTTGAAAAATATCCATTAGGACTATTTTTAGTCCTAAAACCAGTTCTGCTAGTTGAGGAACGTGTTTTGTGTGTTGTACGTACTAATCTGGAGGTTAATAGTAAAGTTCCTTTTATTTTCTCAACAATAAAACAGTAAATTGTCAAGTTTTTCCCAATGAATCTTTTCAGCATTCCAGGCTAAGATCTGCACACAATAAATTAGAGTATTATTCTTTAAGTCCGTTTTGCCTTCCTTCCACGTATATATGTTTCCAAAAGATTTGCATGTAATGATAATCCTTATGTTCTGCTTTACTTCTAAGCATTCAATAATTACTTTTGCAAATTCCATTTATTAATCAGGAGAAAAATATCCTTAAGCTGTGTGAAACATGCCGATTCCTTTAAAATATTTAAAGTTGAGAGATACAAACCTAAATGTCTATATTTTCAGGGCTGGGGAGGAAGCAAGCCCTCACTTTCAAGGAACTGTGAAAGATGAAATGATAGCACAAAGGCTTGTGTCAGCAGACCAGGTGGAGCCAAAGTTTCCAATTCCTTAGCTCATTCATTATGACTCTGCAGGTGGGGCCTTCTCTGAGATCACCATGAATAATCCAGGTGAAGACAGGCCTGAAGCAAGCAAAGTCTTGCTGACCCAAGGTAAATTTGTTATGAGTATTTTCCTATTACTTTATATGGAGAAGAAGGAAGCTAATTCTTGAGGATGTACCCAGAAATATGAACTCCTAGTCACATACTGCTATTTGTTTTAACACAAATGCTAGAATAATTTAGCAGCAAGATTGGTAAAAGAGTACCTATTGCCAGTTCTGACTCACGGAGACTATGCGTCCGTTTTCCAATGCCTCTGTGCTTCACTTTCCCTATCAGTAAAAGAATTGATGTAGTAGATTCTTATTTGTTTCTAATCATCACCTCTTCTTTCTTCTGGAGATAGCATTTCCTTCTTCTAAGGGAACTGAACTCCCTACCTTGCACCTGGCCAAGTGGTCTAGATGGAAGCTGACCTCACCCTCCTGCCAGCGATTGGCCCCATGTGTGGGCATATGACCCAGGTTGGCACATTCTGAGCTTTTCCCTGGGATTTTCAAACTGGAGTTGGGAGGAAGTGCCCTTTTTTCTTTCTGGTAGGGAAGGGATGGAGATTGAACCCAGGGACTGCTTGTAGCCTGGAGTAAGAGTGAATGAAGTCAGCAGCAGAGAGCAGAGAGAAGGATGGAGGATGCTGTTGATATTCAAGCCCTGGGTTCCAGTTTTCCCAAGGCTGGCTATATCCCTGTCCTTCCTGGGGTCTGCCTGTGTGAGACAATGCAATTTTCTTTTACCTTAGCTAGTTCAAGTTGCGTTTCTCATCCTTGAAATCAAAGGAATTCCAATTTACAAGCCCTATCTATCCAGAGACAACCTGAATAATATAATTCCTCAGATGAAAGGAGCAATGTAAATATTTTACATGATAGACTACTGAAAGATAAATTGTTTTTCATCATTATAATCAGTTTCTAGAAAATAATTAGAAATTACAAGCAACACTATTGTTGACTCTACTTGACGGTGTGCATAACACATACGAGAAATAACTGAATATTTGTTAACAACTGACTTCCTCTGTGAAATCTAAGTGTTAAAGCTATTTCAAAAAAATTGTTTCCTAATCATCAAATCCAGTGACCATTTTCTTCCTTCTCTTATGTCTCAAGTTAACTTGTCCAACTGTGCTTGTAATCAGAACCCTTTCTCTTCCTTGGGAAATTTTATTCCATCAATTGCAAGTTTCCATCCATTAGAACTCACCTTTTTGTATCTTCAGCCTCCATCTCCACTGCTCCTTTTCCAGCTGCTCACATATAACCTTGTATCTTCCCTGCCTTAATCAAAAGTTACCCCAACCACATTCTTCTCACAAGATACAGATAAAACTACTTTTTTCCTCTGAATCAAACAAATCTAGAGTGAGAGGCACAATAACGTAATAGTCAAGAGTTGAACAGATCTGTTTGATTCTGAGCTTCATTAGTTCCAGATTATCAGTAATGTAATGCAGTAATTAACTTGCAGAAATTACTATCCAGTCTATGTCACAATTTGCTTATCTGTAAAATGGGGATATAATAGCACCTCCTCAATAGGGTCTCTGTAATAGGGTCTCTGTATGCGCCAAGTGTTTAGTGGAATATTAGACACAGAGCTAATCTTTCCAATAAACATTGGTTACCATCATTCTTGTTATAACCCTGTCTCCATTTCCTTACAAGCTGCTTTTCTTCCTTAACATGCTGCACTCTGTCTTTTCTCCCCTCATTCTCCTCAGCTCACCAGTTCTAATCACTAAACCCAACTCTTCTCAGTTGTCCAAGACCTCTCTTCAGCATCTGGCCTAGGTTCACCATCTCCATTTTGAGTCTCTTTTCTCCTTTGGCTTCCCTGGTTCTTTTCCTAGCTCTCTAAATCCTTTTCTCTCTCTTGACCAGCTCCATTTTCTTCTTTAA
The DNA here is from genome assembly GCA_031878705.1 of Tapirus indicus. Classification (NCBI taxonomy): domain Eukaryota; kingdom Metazoa; phylum Chordata; class Mammalia; order Perissodactyla; family Tapiridae; genus Tapirus; species Tapirus indicus. The sequence continues at coordinate 86,437,866 of CM062922.1, forward strand.
CACAGGCTTCACTGCTGTTGATTCACTGGTTCTCTTCCTCAGTGGAGAGTAGGGCCATGTGGAAATTGGATCCAGAACCCAAGTGGTGATGGTGTGTGTTGAGCAGGAAGAGGTTTGGACCACAGGGTTCCCACCAAGGTAGACAGGTTTTGTTTGGTGCTCAAACATGCAGTGGAGCAAAGGGCTAAAAGGGGTTGTAGAAGAAGGTCAAGGACAAGTCTCCATCCATTCAGTATTCAATATCACCAGACTTAGTCTTCGGCCAAATTATAATTAGACACTATAAAAGAAAATTTAAACAAACTTAGTAACACATTGATCAAAACCTTGAGCTGCATTAGATGTTAGCTTTTTAAAATCTTTTATTTAGATTACCTTCACACTAATTAGTAACATAATTGCTGCAAAGTGAAAACAGCTTATTTGTTGAGTCTATGCCATGATCTGCTATCCCTCTTCCATTACAAATTCCCCTGAAGTTGCCAATCCATTTCTGTTATTTTCCAGTGTTCTGTCTATAATTTTATTTCCTTTCTGTGTCTTACTGCAACCTTGACTGAAACTTCACATCTGGGAGAGTTTGGGAATGAAATCCAAGATACGTCCAAAGCAGGCAAGGAGCCCCATTGTTCTGGGCGATCTGTTGTTTCACTCTGTAGGAAATGAGGCCTGATGCATCTTGTCAAGTGATGAGAATAATCATTCAGCCTTTGTTTAAACATGTCTTCTAAAGTTTCTGAATTAATCTTGAAGCTGATACAATTTACTAATAAAGATCTCCCTTCCTCCATTGTCTGTCTTGTGAACTATTCTTCCCTGTAACCTCTTCAAGGGGTCCCCTCCCCTGTGCAACTTTCCCTGAGAGCAGGGACTGTACCTTTTTCATCTTTGAAACCCAATGTCTTTCATGAGGTGACACTTTGTAAATGTTTGATGTTCTAGGCAGAGGCAGGGAAATATGTTATAGAGTTTCTGAAAAAACCTGCTTCTGTTGTAACAAAAGCTAGTGATCCACTGAGACTCATGTTCAAAGGGTTGGTGAGCAAATGAAACCACATGATCCACCTCCTCTTCCTCTCTCATCACAGGGATTCACCAGAGAAAAGCAGTCTCCTTCCCTTCCCTTCCCTCCCTCTGCACACGCTCTCTGTGGACTGAAAGGTTGGAAGTGGACTTGTGACATTGATTACTAGGTAAGGGGAAAAGACAGTGTCTACATTTTCAATTCTCATTATCTCATTTGATCGTCTATACCATCCAGTGAGGTAGGTGGATTAGATATAACCCCATTTCATAAGCAAAGAATTCTAAAGCTTAAAATGGTCAAGAAAATTCTACGAGATTATTCTTAGTGACTGAATGGTCAGGTCTCCAGATTCATATCCAATCACATGAAATTCCCACTGTCATAGATTTTTAGAGCAGTACTCTAAATAAAGTCAAGGTGTAACAATAACAACAGCTATGTTTTCCCTTTACAAATGTAAAGGTACTTTTGTGTATACTATCTACTGTCAATACAGGAATAAATCACCAAGATTCCTAGCCACTAACTCTACCAGTCAGAAATCAATCTTTCTAGTAAGTACACATGCTTACTTGATGCATTCATTCTGCATCTCAGTAATTGCTTTACAATTTTCCTAAATTTGAGGTGCACTTACTTTATTAAAATAAATGCATTTGTATCCAAACCCCACAGCAACAATTTGATCCTCCAAGTAGGCAACCTCAATGGTTGGATGTATTCTGATTTGAAATGAAAGCAAATGACTTTGTTTTAATTGAAATATAATTGATATATAACACTGTATAAGTTTACTGTGTACAATGTATTGGTTTGATACATCTATATATTGCAATATGATTACCACCTTAGCGTTAGCTAACACCTCTACCGTGTCACATTATTATTATTTCTTTTTTCGTGGTGGGAACAATTAAGATCTAGTTTCTCAGCAACTTTGAAGTTTAAAATATAGCACTGTTGTCTATAATTGCTATGCTGTGCATTAGATCTCCAGGACTTATCTACCTGTTGCAAGTTTGGACCCTTAAGCAACGTATTCCCAATTCCCCACCCCCACCCCCAGTCCCTGGTAACCACCAAATGACTTTTAAAGTAAAAATTCCACTAAACTATAAAGTAAGAATTCCACTAAAGCCTCCAGTTGACTGTAACTCTCTTAAGGATAGAGAAATGTCCTATTTATCTATATCCTTAGCCCCTAGCATTCTGCCTGATATATACTACGTATTCGATAAATGTTGAATGAATGAATGAATGATTTTAGTCATCTTCTATAGAAGTTCACTCTCAGATCCACCAGTCAACTACCTAAGCAACTTGCAAGCTTGGGGTTTTATGATTGCATACAATCCTGGAGCCCAAATCCAAGATCACTGTAATCCAATAAGGAAAATCTAAGAAAGATACAGTAGCAAACTCAGGGAGCAATATATTAGGACACCAAGAAGGGTTTAACATCTAACAAAGACCATAGTGACAAATACACTGAGGCCCAGCTCTGACTAGAAAATATGTAATTTATCTAAAGCCACAGAGCATCGAGGGACGTCACCTTCCTTTAGAGAATACTGGAAAGAGAAGACAAACCCTATGACAACTGGTATGCTCTGGTCTTGCTATGTGTTTTCTGCCTGAGAAGAACTAGGCAGTTCCCGTTGGTACATCACCTCCTATTTTGCCCAAGCAGGAAAAATTGCATTTTGATGAGTCGTGTAAGGACCTATTTGTGCTTAATTTTGATGGAAGTCAGTGCTAAAAAGGAGGCTTAGAACACAGCCAGGATGGGAAATTCAAATCCCATGAAACTGACAAAGGTATATTTCTTTTTTATAGGAGGAATTTCCCTAAGGAACAGGAAGAAACAATCTCTTATTTGACTGCTCAATAAGGAAGCTTAATACTGGTTCCTTGAGGTCTGCCCTCTACAGAGGAGAACCATTGCTTGAGAGGCAAGAACTCAGAAGAGTTGGCAGATTCTGGTCTAGACTCTACCCTAATCAGCTGGTGGCCGTGGATGGGTTAACCAGGGATGGCTGCATGATATAGTGGTGAAAATCAGTCTTAGAGTCAGACAGACCTGTGTTCTAATCCTGACCTTACCTCTTACTAACTACATAAATATAGACAAAGCCTTTCTAAGCCTCTTCTCGGATTTATTATTTCCACCAAAAATGATCTTTTCCTTCCTCCTACTCCAACAGAGAAACTGCTTCAAACTTGTTCTGAGCCTAGATCTGCTTTCCAAACAGCCTGCCTGGCTGAGAAATTTAGTTTGTACTGGAGACCACTTGTTTATTGTGCAAATAAGGCCAAGCTATTTGCCCAAGGCCCTACCTCAGCAGAATGTTAAACTCTGTAAACCCTTTGTGGGAGTTCCTGGGAGTAAATACAATTTATCTATATCCATTTCATCATCAGATGCTTCACCTTCTTTATATAGCTGTCTCTCCCAGTAACTCAGCCGAGTCCCCACACGGCGAATATATTCATAGCCAAGTTACAAAATATTCTCTTGCTGCTGTCCTTGAAGTATCTTTTTACTTCAGACTTAACTGATTCTCTCAAATGAGTATCCAAGGCCAGGAAATATATATTGAAATTATCAGGACTGAGTTATGGCTGACGGCAATGACAATTCATTGCCATTCATTCACTGATTTATCAAACACATTATTGAGCACCTACTAGCAGCTACTTCATTCCAGGCACTGTGCTAGACACTGAGGATACAGAGATGAAAGGTATGACCTCTGCCTTCAACTTGTTCACGGCCCGGTGTGAGGCTGCATGACATAGTGGTGAAAATCAGATTAGAGTTAGACAGACCTGTGTTCTAATCCTGACCCTACTTCTTATTAACTGTATTAATGTGGACAAAGCCTTTCTGAAGTCGGGGCCAACTTGCTTTAACTATATTCAGTTGTCTGTTTGCAGAGGAAGTTAGATAATGCATTACTAAAGCCCACCCTACAGATAATATCTCGGAGGGTTGGGTCGCCATGGTAATGGGTGCTTAAGTTTTTCAGGAACTCAACTCCTTGTCTAGTTCAATCCACTTAATATCACCAACTCATCAACTGGGCCTGTGCACATGACCAATAGGTGACCCTTGGACATCAGGGGGCTGAAAACTCAACCCTCAGATCATGCTAATGCCACCATTTTGTGAACATGAGTCCTATGAAGAGCCATGAAGCTTGACTATGCTTGCACAGATCATCAATTACCTCACCCTTCCTTACCTCCAACCATCTATTTCCATACTTCAGACCACCCTGCCCCTCTATCCCATAAATATCCCTAATCCCCATTTTCAGGGAGGCTGACTTGAGGGTTTTTTTCTCCCATCTCCTCACTTGGCTGCCTTATGAATAAACCTTTCTCTGCTCCAAACTCGTTGTCATGGTGATTGTCATATCGTGCAGCAGGCAAAATGAACCTGGCTCAGTAACATTTCTAAGCTTCATTTTCCACGTCTATAAAATGGGAATAATAGTCATACTTCACAAGATTGGTGTGATAATTAATGACATAAAGTATAGCACCTGGAACATAGTAAGCACTCAATAGATAGCATCTATGGTATTATTGCCATCATCATCCTGGAGACAGTCAAGTAAAACAATTATGACATCACCTGTCATGTATGAAGATAGGGAGAAAGTACTATGAGAGCCTAGTCTGGGATGGTGATGAGGAAAAAGACTTGAAAGAGGAGAGTAACTGATACCAAGCTGAGCCCAGAAGGATAAGAAGCAGGAAGTCAGCCATGAGAAGGCATTCTAGGAAGACAGACCAATAGCATCTACAAAAGCCTGGAGGCAAAAAACAGGCAGGCACTTTCAGGAAATTGCAGGTAGTCCAGTATGTCTGGATCTTGGAATATATAGAGGGAACTGGTGGGAGAGCTAGCAAGGAAGGGAAGGTCCATGCTGTCATTCTTGCAGTTGGCACAGGGCCTTGCACTGCTGGTCTTCCACCACTGCTCCCCCCATCTAAATACCAAGTGGTCTCATGGTCCTAGGGACCATCTCACTTGGCCTTAGGTTTTAAGGAAATGGGTGTTTCTTTCTAGGTGTCAAAAGGGAGGAGCAGGGCTCTGATATAATCTTCAGGAGTTTCCCTAAGAGGTGTGACCCACCCTCTAATACCAGATGAGCCTTTAAATTCATTCAACTCCAGAGAGTGCTCTGTTGGGTAGGAGGAAGGCCTTACGTCTAGGAGAGCTGGAAGAGGAAAGGAAGTATCGACTAGTGTTCAGCTACCACAGAAACCATTCCTATGGCCAGTGTCTCTTTTTCTCACTAATGGCTTTGACCTAGCTACAGCTTGGAAGGATAAGCGTTAAACTTGCTACGAGAGTCCTACAGGCAGGTTTAGTCAAATCAAGTCAACAGGCACAAATTACGCATGTACTTTGTGTTTAGGACACTGCGAGGCACTGTAGAGAAAGGCTAAAGCAGTGTACTGAGTCTCAAAGGTGTTACCTGAAGGCCAAGACCACGGTTATATGCCAGTAGGTACAGTAGAACCAGGAAACCAGGTCTGCAGGACTCCAGAGTCCATGCTCTTTCTGATATATGATGCTGTCCTTTTGGCGTTAAGCTTGTCTAATTTAGCTCAGGAACGACTAGGAAATAAAGTACAAGTCATAGCAATCATGACATTACACATCTTGTTGACTTAACCTGAACGAGCCTGACACAGTAGAGGCCTGAATCCAATCAATGGGAGGAATAGCAATTGGCCTTGCAAAGCAGGAAGAGGTACAATATGACCAGGAAACTCTTGGCAAGCTCAGGTGATCTGAAAGAGATCAAAGTGAGGGCTGCTATTCAACTGAGTTCTGGGCAAATCAGGAGAAACCATAACTGACTCTCACATCTGCCCTCAGGGTAAGTGAAATGGTCTCTAAGGAGCCCCTGGCCAGGAGACCCAGTTTGCTACAGTGGGCCACGAAGAACAAAAGGCAATAACTGGAAGTTAGGAGGTTTGGGGACCGTGCAGTTGCCTCCACTAGATTTGGTAATCAGTGTCCGGGATTATGTCTTGTCTTCTTGGGGGTAGGGGTGGAGGGGAGGAACAGCATAAAGAGAGAGAAATTGATGGAATTCACAGGCAGAAGACTCCAGTAGACTAATAGAATGAACCTGTATTAGACTAGAAATTCACTTTAGGACCCATGTGTCATTTGGCTCTGTTACCTTTAGACACAAAGATTTCACTTTAAGCATCAGTGAAAAATATTTGTGTAACACTAAAAGAGAAGCTATAACCAGTCCACCTTACTAAGGAACAAGGTGGAAAAGTAGTTTTAAATCCATTTAGTAGCCTGGAAGAGGTAAACGTCTATAGACTTCCACAGAGTGGGAATTGGGACACACATTAACAATGAGGATTGGCCCTAGAAAAGATAGCTGAAACAGAGTGACTGCATTTCAGACCAAGAATTCCAGCTGGCTCGCTATAGGGATGTGGAATTAATGCACCCTGACTGCCTCTGTCTTGGTTTCTCTACCTAGATAATGGAGATGATGATAGCTTCCCTGAACCTGCCTTATAGAACTATCAAGAAGATGAATAAAGCAGCATATTAACATGCTTTGAGACCTTTGAAAGATGCCTTGTGTAAGTGCTGGGTATGATTTTGTCATTATCATTATTACCTTATCACTTTATCATTGCAGAAAATCATCCTTGGAGAAGTGTGTTGGCCATTTTCACATCAATTTCTGGCCTTCTTCTTCCTCCCTTATTTTTTTCCATGCTGATGGACATTAAGCCAAGCTAACTGGTCTACTCAATCTCCCTAACATATCATGAGCGTCCTGACCTTTGAATCTCTGCTCACATCATACTCCCTGCATTGTCTTCCTCTGCCTCTCCATTTATCTAAATCCAGCCCTTTTCTCAAGGTCTAACTCAGATTTACTCTCCTCTGTGAAATAACTCCCTTTTTCTTAAAGAGCACCCAATTAGTCAGGCTTCCCCAGAGAAACAGAACCAATAGGATATACACAGATATATGGAAAGAGATTTATTGTAAGTGACTGGCTCATGTGATTATGGAGGCTGAGGAGATTGAGGAGGATCCCACAATCTGCAACTGCAAGTTAGAGGCCCAGGAAAGTCAGTGGTGGAGTTTTAGTCCAAACCCAAAGGCCTGCAAACCAGAGGAGCCAATGGTGTAAGTCCAAGTCTGAGTATGAAGGCCTGAGAACCAAAAGCACTGATGTCCAAGAGCAGGAGAAAATGGATGTCCCAGCTCAAGCATAGATCAAATTCACTCTTCCTCCACATTTTTTGTTCTATTTATGCCCTCAATGGATTGGATAATGCCCACCCACATTGGTGGGGTGATATTCTTCACTCAGTTTACCAATTCAAATGCTAATCTCTTCTGGAAATACCCTCACAGACATACCCAGAAACTGGGCATCCTTTAACTCAGTCAAGTTGACACATAAAATTAACCATCAAAAGCACACACAGTCAACAAACATTTATGAGTCCCTACACACAATTAGGCCGTGCTCTAGGCACTGGGGATATGGCCCTGAAAAAGGACACTGTCCTTGTCCTCAGGAAGCCCATGGTCTAGTTCAGTAGCTTTCAAAATTTCTTGATGGTGTTAAGTAAGAAATACATTTTACATTACAATCCATTATACACATATTTATTTATGTGTATATGAGTACAAAAGTTTCACAATATAATACTTATGTATACTGCCTTCCGACATCTTCTATTTTATTTTAAATGATGCTGGTTGTGACCCATTACTACAATTTTACAGCCCCCTAATGAGTCTTGACTTACAGTTTAAAAAACACTGGTCCCACTGAGAAATAGAAAGGGAAATAGTCATGTAAATAAGTGATTACAGTATTGTGTTAGAAGCATATCCTTCTTTTTATTGTTCACCATTGTATCTGTGGGACTCATATTACCTACTCAGTGCAAGGTTCCCTGAGAGCAGGGACCATGGCCTGTATCTCTCTGTGTACTTCCTCTGTCCCTCAGCCTTGGTTTAGTACTCTCCACAGAGAATGCAGTAGACACATTATTGTTAATGATAACAATATATTGTTGTTAATGATCATGTAGTTCAGGTCCTTGTAGAAGCAGATCCAAGAGAGAATTATATGTGCAAGAAATTTACTGGGATCAATGCCTATGAAGGATAAAGGGGGAAGGAGCAGGAGAAAGTAAGAGAGCTTTCAGATCATGATGCAGGTCTGACAACTGTGAAGGAGAGGGGGAAGAAAGAGAAATGCGTAGGAAGAGTCTTGGAGTACAGCACAGTTCCAAGAATGGTTTGGCGAAGCTGATAGGGTGTCCTCAAGCCAAAGTCACCCACTGGAGGAGTCCAAAGTCTTACAGGAATGGGCTGGCCTCAATATTCCCTCTGTGCTTCATCAGTGGCTGAGAGCAGCCTATAGGAAGTGTGGCCTCAGTGTGAACATGGTGGGGGATCCAGAGGGGCAGCAGCTGAAGTTATCAGTCAGTTATGTTCCCTACAGAGTTATGAGTCATGACAGTTTTGATGTCATAGGCTAGGTTTTCCTTTCCAACTGGAAGCAAGTGGTAAAAATTCTGGACAAGTATATGTCATTTTCCAGCTGTACCTGTTGTAGATTCTTTCCCCAAAGCCACCTTTGGCTGTAGAGATGAGGGTACTATAGAGATCCAGCCGTCCTGCCATGGGAGAAGCTTTAGGAGTTTCTTTTGGCCCAGTTGTTCCACGTTAGTGTTCTTTAGGGTGGGGTGGGGAAGGGAGTTAGTGCTCAAGGAAGTAGGTGAGGGGAGACACTTGAGAAAAGCTGCTGACACCAGTGAGTCCTACACTAAGAGGTTGGATCTTTATAGCCCCAAACCCAGAGACTTGTAAAAATTATTCCCTTTTAGTGACTCAGTTCTCTTCCTCCACTCCCTGTCCTTTACATCCACTGCAACCCACAGTGTGGATTTTAGGACTAGAAGCAGCCTCTCCTCACTTTTATTTATTTATTTTATTTTATTTATTTATTTATTTATTTTGTTTTTTGTGAGGAAGACCAGCCCTGAGCTAACATCCGTTGCCAATCCTCCTCTTTTTGCTGAGGAAGACTGGCCCTGGGCTAACATCCTGCCCATCTTCCTCTACTTTATATGGGACGCCGCCACGGCATGGCTGACAAGCAGTGTGTCGGCGGGCGCCCGGGATCCGAACCTGCGAACCCTGGGCTGCCAAGCGCAGACTAAACCGCTGCGCCACCAGGCGGCCCCTCTCCTCACTTTTTAATTCAAACTCGCAACTAGTGAAATGAAGCTTTCTTTTATATCTTCAACAGACTGTGAGGCAGCCGGGGAGCTGGGATCAGCTCTATTCCTACTATTGCTTTTGTCTACTGCCCTGGGACAGAGCTGCCCAGGCTGGGCACTGCCTGAACATCATCTGATGGCCATCTAGGCAGAGAAGGTGGCCTCTCCCCAGCCCACCAGAAACAGGACCTCTTAGCGATCTGAACTTAAATGTGACATAGCCTCTTCATAACTGTCAGAGCAGACTGGCAAGATCTACGTCTGTGGTCTGTGACTGCATTTTTAGGGAGTGAAAGGAGCACGCACTGACTTTTGTGGCTGAAGAGCTCATAGCTGTCCCAGTTTAAGGCCTGGTCTTCATATCACTACTTATGAGTAACTATTAAAAGAAATGTCAGTCAGGTTAAATAATGATTACATTCAGTGTTTGTTCAGCTTTCTACTTAGCAGGAACTCAAGCCCTGTACAAGCATAATCTCACTAACCCTCATGACAGTCCTTTAAAAGAGTTGGCAATATGTCCATTTTGCCAGTCTGGGGAAGAAGACTCTTGCAAATTAAGACTGATTCAATCATTCAATCAAACAATGGTTATATATCATTAGTGACAGTGTAGCTCTTGAGAAACTGGGGGTGGGGGTTAGGTGGAAGAACTGAGTCTCTGAATACATCCAATCCAGGCCCAGTTGGGTTGGCAACTGCTAGACTTTGCCTCTGGTCATTTAGAAGATCATCTGAAATCTAACTGTACATTAGTCACTTGATTTTGATAGAGAATTACTACCTGTGTCTTGCCATCTCTCTGGAAAAGTCAGAATTGAAACTGCATATACCATGTGCACCATTATGATAGTAATAAGGTGGCTTTGGGGACACCAAGCTTCAGAGGAATGGCTAATCTTTTGGATGTGGATAGTGGCTGCTGCAGAGTAGAGAAGTTGTTTGAACTACCTTCTTCTTCCTGAAGTTGGACAATATCCTGGTTCATTGTAACCCAAGAAGTCTGCAAGGACTTGTTTTAGCCCAATTCAACTTGGACTTAGAAGAAATAAAGGGATTTGACATTAGTGGGGTAAAAGGATCTATTCTATTCTTTCTCTCTTCAAAGCTGGATTTCCATGGACTTCCTAAAAAAATACCCTTAGATTTCTGTAAGACCCTTTCTACACCACATAGGCTGTAGCAGGTAAGGTGATTCCCAAACAGCATGCTCCAGGGACCTGAGCCTGAGCTAATTGTCATCATACCATCCATTGGGGGATTTGTTGTGGGTTCTGGTTTCATGATTTGGGAACACTTACTTTGGCTTTGCCCAAATGCTACTGAGGCTTCTGTAGTTCATCATCCTGCATCCTCCCTTGTTCTTTTCAGTCTGCATGGCAGACGATGTGGTGTGAGCTTTTGCCAGAGGCTTGGATGGCTTTGTATACCCCAGGAGGAAGGTGACCTTTTCAGTTTGTACCCAAATGTCCTAATGAAAGATGCCTCAGATCTGTCTATCACATTTAGAAGAGACCTCCAGCCAATACCTGAAAGTGGTACTAAAGGGTCACTCAAGTCCACAGGACAGATCAAAGATGGGGGACAAGAGGGAGAGAAGGAGAGATGGTCCATCTTTTAAAATCCTACTCTTCTTCCAAGATCCTTATCATCCCTAACTAAATCAATTTCTCTCTCTGTATTTCTGTATGCTTAGTACTTCTCTCATGACATTTGCCAAATTTGTTGTATCACCAGTAATTTAATATTTTATTAGTAATTATGAAAACCTTGCATTAAATGATGTTTTAAGGTCCATGAAGCTTTCATAATACATACTATTGCATTTGACCCTTCCAACACCTTGGACATGTTACTTAACCTCCGTGAGCCTTATTTTCTTCCTGTGTAAAAAGGAGTTACACCACTCTTTCTTAAAGGGACTGGACAATGTATCTGTGTTGTCAGTCTGGGAAAAGAAGACTCATCCAAATTAAGACTTACTACATCATTTAATCAAATGATTCTCTTAGGGTCATTGTGAGGAACAACTGAGCTAAGGGATGTGCTAACTGATTCGTAAAACGCAAAGGCACATACAGGTACAGAACAACAAAGACTCTGAGGTTTCTAGCTTTTACGACTGAGTGCCAAAACAGACTTGAAGCAATACATGAGAGGGAGAAGATTTACATGTTGTAACTGAGTGTTTGATAGGATAGCTATCTGGCTAATCGGGCTTTGGGGTTGGTGCTCAGTGGAAATGTCAGGCCTAATAAGTATTTGAGTCAATGGCATGTAAGCAATGATTGAAGACAAGAGCATGAATTATACCCCCACGGAGAGGGTGTAGCATGAGAAGAGGCTGAGAAGAACCCTTGGGACGGCCTACATTAAAGGGTGGAGTACATGGAGAGAAGATGGCTGAGGAGAAGCTGGACTGGCAGAAAAACCAAAGGGAGGAAGAGATTCCAAGCTGGATACTAGAAGTTAAGTGAGTGAAAACAGACTTTGGATTGGCAGCTTAAGAGGCTACTGGCAACTTTGGAGAGGGTGCTTGCAATATTACAGAGGGTAGAGAAATGAAAGAGAGGGGAGGAAATGGAGGCAATTCATGGAGAGTGTGCATTGTAAACTATCCTTTTGAGAAATTTAGTGATGAAAGACAATAGAGAGATTGGATAGCAGCTTTAGGAAGAAATAGAACCAAGGAAATGAAAGAAATAATAATAGCTAATGCTTAATAATTATTTATTTTAATTAACAAACACTGACCTAGCATTCACAATGTGTCAGGCACTGTTCCAAGTGGTTTACAAAAATGAATTCATTTAATCCTCAACACTACACTATGAGAAAGTTATTATTATTATTATCCCCATTTTTACAGATGAGGAAACTGAGGCACAGAGTGGTTAAGTAAATTGCCCAAAACCACAGTTAGCAACAACAGAATTGGTACTTAAACTATAGGCAATCTAGTTCTAGAGTCCATGTTCTGACACTTAAATGGTTTGGTAGTAGCTTGAGGAAGAAGTATCAAGATTTTTTTCTTATTTTCAATGGGGTAGACTTCAGCTTGCTTGAATGCTAAGAAGGAGCAAGTACTTTAAGAGAATGAACAAGAATTTCTGGACAATGAAAAGAACAAGCTCCCAGACCACATGAGTGGTCATGGTGAGAGTGTAGGAGAAGCAGTTAGTCTTGGACAAGAATTAGCACTAAGTCTTCTTAGAAGGGAGGGAGATGGTGAAAACAGAGATTAAATTTTGAGGTGATGAGAGGGAAAACTGAGCAAATCTGTATCAGATGGGCCCTAGTAAAGTTTCTGCTGAGAGAGATTGGTTCAGGGCTTGAGCAGAAGCCGCGGCTTCCCGTAATGGAATGAGTCGGCTCTCACCAAATTGCACTGAAGCCACCTGGTGGGATTACCAAAGACCTCCTGTATTCGAAGCCCTATGCTGAGATCTCAGCCTCCTTCTGTCACAACTTTCAATGAGTTGAGAATGACATAGAAGAAGCACTTACAGAACAATAAAAGACAAGATAAGATCAAGTAGCGCTTGTATGCCTTAATGTTTTTATGGAGCTCAGAGAAAGGAGAAACCTATAGACTTCAGAGGAAATGCAAAAAGACTGGGCTTGAGCCGGACCTTGAACATCAGGAGAATTTGAAAAACAGAGAAAGAGGCACAGTTTTTGGTGGCCAAGGAAGTGAGAATAACAGAAGTGTCGAAAGAATTCTCAGGCATCAGAAGGAGCTCTTGGTAAAAGTGTAGTGGAGCATTGGCATTCAGACCAAAAGACTACCCTACCCAGGGACCTACCTACTCAGGAGTAGGGTCCCCTTGGGTCCTCATGTCACCCACTCCTATTTTGCTTTTCTCCACAGCAGTGATCAGTTCCTAATGTACCATATTTAAAATTCCTATTTTGTTTATTTATACTTACTAGAATGTAGACTCTGTGAGGACAGGTAGAATTGTCTGGTTCACTAGTATATCTCCAGGGCCTAGATCAAGCCTGGCATATAGAAGGCCCTCCCTAAAGATTTGCTCAATGAATGAGTGTTCCCCAATTTCAGAGTTAACCTGGGGTCCTTCCAGTGTAGGCTCAGAAATCCCTGGCCTCACAGCCTGACTGTGAAGAAAATTCTAACAGCCTGCTTCTCAAATGGGCCATCTTTAACACCCAGGTGAAGAACAAGCTTTTAAAAATCAAGAGATGGAAAGTTCCGGGAACTGCAGACTGAGGAAGAATTCTTTCCTTCGGAGGTGGGAGAAGGTGTTTAAGTGTTGATGGATTTTAGGCTAATTTATCGAGAATGGTTTAGGTGGGAGAATGAAGGCCCCTGGTGGGACTGGATGACTTTAGCAGGCCCCACTCCACACTCTTAGGGCCCCTCAGGTTTTATGAATCTGTTCCCTCAGCTCTCACTGGGGCTGTGCCAGCCCTGGTAAGAGGGACAGTTCATTCCAGAGTCCTCCTTCAGGTAAGGAGCCTTTCCTCAGATCCTGGTCCAGGTAACAAGGGCTCCCTGTATCCTTGCCAGGTTTTTTAAACTGTCCAATGGGGAAAAACGTGATTTTTTTTCTACACATATTTAAGTTTAAAATTGGCTTCAAAGAGGAAAACAAAACACACTCTGTTCAGAGTGCAGGAGTTACAGGCTGAGCATTGCCCAGTGATGGAGTTGATCCACAGCAGATATTCCCGTGTTCAGAAAACATCAACAGTAATCACAGGTCATGCGGCCTGCACCCACCTCAAACTACCGGTTCCCTCAGGCATTAGCAGAGTCAAATGAGTCAGCCCCTCTGTGAAGGGTGATCCAATTTTCCCGTTCTGTACAATGGGTATGAGAACCCTTGCTTGCTTTCTGTATCCCTGCATCTGCAGAGGGAAGATTTGATCCCACCTATGAAACACCTCGTGTTCCTTAAAAAGAGGCAGTTTGCTTTTCTTCAGTGGCACTGCTATTTGGAAAGTCGATTGACCACTTGTCAGGAGAGGTCGTTTGTCAGGCGAGGTGAGCTGGAAATTTCCTGGGAACCTTGGCATGTGCCTGCAATCTCCCAGGGAGAGGCCTGTTGGCTTCGAATTTCCTTCCCCCAGAGAAAACCAGAGGTAGTCCTCCCTCCCTATAAAAATGCCCAGGAGGAAAGACTCACAGTGAGAAACCTCTGCCTGCCCGCTAGGAAAGGGTGGGCAGGTGGGGGAAAACCTGGTTACACCTGTCAACCCAGCCTTCTCAGCTGAAAGAGCCATCATAGAGTAACAGGCCCCTGCCTCAGGCCAGGACGTCCTGCTCAGAGCCCATTTCTATTGAGCAGAGAGGCAAGCAGGGCCTGAGCCAAACTCCTCATGGCCAGAGAAGCTCTGCTGTGCCTTCCTGAGCTCTGGTTTCAGTTGGGTCAGTGTAACACAGCACTGAAGGGCTGGACTTTGACACCCATCTCAGGATGCTCCCTGGCTAAGGACTGTATGTGTCATTGCCACCTGACTCTGATGAACAGGCCGTGGGTGTCAAACTCCAGCCTAGAAGACTGACGTGGCAGAGTTTGGCTGAGGTAGCATGGGGGAGTGAATGTGGCTCCAGAATCAGCTGAGGGCCTTGTGTTTCTGATCCGTTCTCCTCCCCACTCTCCCTCTTTTCCTTCCCCTGTGCCGTGGACACAGACTGCTGAAGAGACAGAATTGCATCGTGGGGCCCACTCTATTCCAGTGATACCTGGGTTCTGACCCCAGCTCCACCACAGGGTAGCTGTTTGTCCTTGGGCAAATTACTTAATTTTTCTGTGCCTCAATATCTCTAAATCCATGTGTAATAGGAGAATGAAAAATGATACCTACTCCAAGACCTTTGAGAATTAAGAGTTAACACATGTAAAATGAATAGTGCCCTGCAGAGGATGTGTGCTCAACAAATGACACATTCTCATGTTTCCGGAAATGGAGCCCTCCATATGATGTGGCCATGAGGGCAAATTAATTCACATTTTTAGATGTCTGTTTCTTCAGAGGATTGTTTTCTTAACTACTGGAGGGATTATTGGAGAAGGTGAGACCCTAGAAAGTCCCACCGCTCTCTGCTCCCTGACAAAAGATTGAGGGCAGCCAAGGCTCCCATGGGCCCCTCTGTGGTCAGCTGCCCACTAAACTTTCTCTAAACCTCCATTCCCTAGCTAGGTGAGAGATGGTTGGAAGAACATCAATGCGGTGGGAACAACATGACAGCCATATTCATCTGTGGAGCCTAGATGCACGGCAGGTGTGGGGTCCCTGAGAGCTGAGAGTCTACACCGGCGCCTCTGGGGGTACAGTGAGCCTCAGAATCACCTGGAGGGCTGTGAAAACATAGTGGGCAGGGTCTCACCCTAGAGTTTCAGATTCAGTCAAGCTGGGGCCCGAGAATTTGCAGTCTAAGAAGTTCCTGGGAAATGCTGAGGATATTGCTTGGGGAGCAGATTTTGAGAATCACCAGTTTACCAAAACCAAAGGGATTCTACAGCTTCTCTCTAGCAGCCCAAAGTCACTGGTTCCTTGTCACTCCTTAATTCTTCTGTGGAGCACAGCAGCTGGGTGGATAGTGCTGCCATCAGGAGTCAGGCTCTGGGGTCAGATTGCCTGCGTTTGAATCTTGGCCTCATTTTATCAGCTGTGTGATCTTGGCCAAATTACTTAACCTCTGCGCCCCAGATTCTTCACAATAATAATACTAACATTTTCTGAGAGTTTACTATGTGTCAGGCACAGTTCCAATGTATTTACTTGTTAAATCCTAACAAGACTATGAGGTGGATGTATTATTATCCCCAATTTACAGACGAGGAAATTGAGGCACAGAGGGGAATAACAGTAAATGCCTCATAAGATTATTGTTTGGATTAAGTGAGATAATCTATGTTAAACTTTCATTTGAACATCTAAGAATCTTAGTAACTTTTACCATAGAAATAAGGATCTCAAGGTCTTTTCCCTTCTTTTGAGATTTTTAAGGATTTGCCTCAGAGGATGAACCATCCCACTTCCTTCTGGGTCCTATGGAAAAGATCCACAGATCACATTCCACGTCTTGTCCCACATTTAGGTCCTCCTGCAAGAGATCAGGCTCCCCTCTTGCAGATTTTCTGTCTCTAGAGAGCTGTCACAGTTCTAAGGGCCCTGGGCATGTGTGGGTGGAGAAGTGGGAAGAGGGGAGGCAGCAGGAGGAAGTCTGCAAGCAAGCAATGGTGTGTGTGCGTCTCGTTAAGCAGGGAGTCCTGTATGAGAACTGACAGGTGCAGCTCCCCAGAATGCAGACAGTGTGCAAGCTCACCAGACCAAAAGAGGAGAGGAAGAGAGAGGAGAGAATGCCCCGAGCCCTGAGCTTCACCAGCACATTCCAGCGTGATTGACACTTGCTGGTGGCCTCTGTTTTTCTACCCGAGCAGCAGGGGAGGGGATAGAGACCTGGCTGTTGCTTTTCCTGACCTCAATACATTTTAAGCTTCCTTTCCACTGATCAGGACAGAGGGCTTTCATTAACCTAGGCTAAATGTGAATACTAATTGGTATTAATCACCATCATCAAACTGGTGATTAAACCTTCAGAACTTTCCAGTTATAAGTAAAATATTCTGAGATATAAGGACTCATCATTCAGTTCTAACCCATGCTTTCACCTCCCAGCTGTTACACAGGCCACTGAACCTCCTCTCTGTCCCCATACTCTGCCTGCCCTGTCTTTGGATCAGCTAATGCCTCCTCAACCCTTGGGATGTCACCTCTCCTAGGTGGTTCCTTGATTCCCTTTCCCAGCCCCACCCCTCACCAAGGCTGGAGTAGGTGCCCATCCTCCGTGCTCTCATAGCCCCAGTTCTTATCACACTGTTCCATCAGGGCTTGCTTACTTGTCTGCCTCCTTCCTTCAGCGCGAGGGCATAAGCCTCTTACTCATCTTTGATTTCCCAGTACCAAGCACGGCACCAGGCCGATAGCAGATAATCATTACATGTTTACTGCTTCGGATTTTGTGCATGCCCCCTCTCCTTGCCAGGCTAAATGCCGTGGGCCCTTCATGAGTAGAAGGCCTGATTCCTCCACTCCGAGAGAACAATGAAGGCAAGAAGTGCTCACTGAGTCATTCAGCTGGGTTGGTGGTAAACACTGGGGTGAGAACATGTGTGACGTGCTCCAGCTTAAACCGGGGGCAAATCGATTGAGTTGAGCAAACAAGAGGTGCCTGCCCAGTGCGGGAACTGGTCCAGAGTGGACAGACGAGTGAGAGGTGTGCCTGAGCTGAGACAAAAGAGCACAGGCTCATACAGAAGGCCTCACTGTCCAGTTTGGTGCCTTTCTAGACACCTAGTTCCTCCTGTGGTTAAATTCTGATAAGGTAAGCAAGTGCTCCGGAGACCAGCTTTCCAGGGAGCATTTATCATGCTGATGAGGGAGTTAGGAGAGCCACAGGCTGGAGAAGCAAGTTAGTCTAGGATTTGCCATCTCACAGGGGTGAGCATTGTTCTGGCCTGAATCTGAGCCTTGAAGATATCCCTCTGGCAGACAAGTCTGTCTGTGCCCACTTCTCAAACCTCATAATTGCAAACTTTCTTTCCTACTCCAGTCAGTTGGTCCCAAATATGCACCCTTGGTCATAAAGGAAACCAGAATAAAACGATATTTGTGTGGGCGCAGGTAGGTTTCTTTGCGACTGCGCAGATACCACTAAGGTCATCTCCTAACAGGTCAATAGGGTCCTTTTTCTGTAGGAGAGAGGAAAGGAAGATAATGTTCAGGGTCTGGGAAGGCAGGTAGTCTGTGGGGTGCCTATGTGTGTGCTTGCTACAGAAGGACTCCATGGTCTGAGTGCTGCCCCTGGTGACTGGTTACTCTTGGCCACAGTCTAATTGGTTTTGTGTTCTTACCTCATTGCTTTTGTGCATATAGCCTTCATAGGATGAATATATGTTCTTTGGGGGAAGGGTGCATATTCTGGTGTTTTCTTTGTATTTTAGCACAGTTCTGGGAACTTGGGGTAGAGGGAGGAGGAGAGGCAGTACTTACTGAAATGATAATAAAAATCATGAAGGGCATTGGGCACAAAGCCCCAGGCCTGTCCACTGTCTTTCCAATCCAAGAGCAGTGCCTCTAAATTTAGTTCCTTGATTTTATTGGCTTTATAAACTTCTAGATGAAAACCAGTGCAAAATTTCTGTACTGTGGAAACAGGCCCCAACAAAAAATGCATTGCAATCTATTATGGAAGCTCATGAAACTTTTCTGAGGCTGCTGGGAGGCTCAGGTGTCCAGCATCAAGGGGAGGCCCCCTTTCCCTCCCCTCAGGCTGCGAAGTTAAGCAAGGCCAGAGCTATCTCTTTCTTTTAGAGTGAAATTGGTTCTCCCCATCACCACCCTTTGTGAGCAGTGGAGGCCAGATTCAGCAAGACGGCACATGGGAAACTCATCCCTGGGACCAGGTGTTTTTTTCCACAAACACTGAAATTAGTTTTCTATTCCTCTAGCCCTTCTAGCTGAGAGATCTGACATAGCAAAGTGGGTGACATTTCTGGCATCCAAGAAGAAATGACTGAGAGGAAAATAGGATGATTGTCTTCAAATACTTGAGAAAAGTGTTTTGATACTGGAGATGGGTGGGCTGGATCTGTACTACTTACTCTGGGGGGTGGCTAGGAGAGGAGAAGCCACAGGGAGACTGATGTCAGCTCAGCAGGAGAAACGACTTTCTACTAGTTCCAGCCTCTGAAATGGAACAATGGTCTGCTTGTGGAATAATGAGTTTCCTCACACTGAAGGCATTTTCAAAATATTTAATCTACTTGTTTGCTGGGTATTAAATGCAATAGGATGAAATTCAAAAGAAGCAACAAAAAAAATTATGAAAAGGTAGTCTCCTTCCAGACATTCCTTTTTCTTCTGAAGAGGGCACCTCCATTAGCTGGTGTTTAATCAAAGGCCAGACAACTCTCTAAGGAATACTGTAAATGGGCTGTGGCTTCTGGCATGGAGCAAGATGACCTCTGAGGACCTCTGTCTCTCAGATTGCCCCCTTTACATTTGCAGATTATAATCCTAAAGGTTCTATCACAAAATAGTGGGAATATTGGACCAGCTTTGAGCAGTCCTTATGGCAACAGGCAAGTTCCAACACGTGAAAAAGGAAAAATCTGAGGGAAAGGGAATGTAGACCTCTGTTCAAGCCTTGTAGAAATTCTTTTGCCAAATGCAGTCCTCCCGCCATTTGAAACTGAAGATAGGAACAGAAGTGCAGGAAGATTGGGGATGGGGAACAAGTTAGAGGAAGGAACCTGGAGAGGAGGGAGGAGACAGGCTGCGGACAGAGGGGAATGGAATGGTGACAGTCCATCAGGGACTGCTGGGAGTCCTGACAGGTGACCCTGGGCAGTGGCCTGTCCTGCCCATTGGAAAACCCCAACTGCTCCTCTTGGCCTTTATTCCTGGCAGTCTCTTGCCTTCTCCAGATTTCTCAAATGCCTGTAAAGTCTGTTGTCAGAGTACCTAGAAAGCATGGTTTCATCCCCTGACATACAGGGCTGCACATGACTACATAAATGGAATCTCTTTTCATCTATCTTGGAAAATTTGAAGGCATTTTTGACCTTGAAGGTAAGCTCAAACCTCTGATCCTGACAGATGAATTCAGCTGCAGCTTTCAAGGGCAAACAGACCTTACAAATTCGGGCAGCATCTGTCCTATTTCAGGGGCTTGGCTACTTCCCCAGAACAAATGGAGGGAAGTGAAAATGGTAGGGCTTTCAAGCAGGGCTCCAGACTGATCTTTAATTTCAAGAGGTACAAGAGGCCATCTTGCCTCTCCCTGGTTCAGCTTCTTAAAGGGGAAACAAACAATAAAACCATTTCATTACTGTCATTGTTACAATGGTCATTATTCATTTTAAAGGCCAAGAAGTCAGTGTTTATCAAATGTAAACTGAAGAAAAGTTGTGTATTGTCTAGACATACTTTTGTGTCAGCAATAACTAAACATACGGCAAGCAAAATCAAAAAATCATTAAGGATTTTCTTATCCAAGACAAACTTGCAGGACATCTCAAGGGGCAGATTATTACATGGTTCTATGCTTGGAAGTAGGTTTGGCATCAGTTTCTCAAGCATGTCTTCTCATTAAGCACTATCAACACTTGGCTCGGGGTTGTCGGCCGTGGGAATCTCTAGAGGTAGAGTAGGGCTGGGGCAGGAGAGCGGGCATCACCGAAGGCACTCGAGGCAACATGTGCCATGGAAACTGCACTTGTACTGATCACAACAATAATATCAAGGATAGAAGTAACGCTAAGAGCTAACATATCTAAGTGTCTACCACAGAGATATTTGCTAGGAATTTGGCACGTATGTTCTCATTTTCGCCTTACAACACTCATAAGATAGGGACCCATAGTGACCTCATTTTGCAGATGAGGAAGCTGAAGCTTAGAGAGGTCAAGTCGTTTTCCCAAGAGCACACAGCCAGCAAGCGAAGGGGTCAAGGCACAAACCCAGCCCACTTGACTTCTCAAATTCTGCTGTTATCTCTTATGCTAAACTGAGAGGAGCCAACCCAAACACAGCACGGTAATTCCAAAGAAGGATCTTGGGAAAGAAGGAAGAGAACAGTTAGCAAAGGGAATGCTAGGAAAACCAACAGCAGGATCAGGTGACATGCCAGAAGTAGACTGAGGTGAGTGGCACAGAACTAAATCTGTAAACAGAAGAATAGGCTGAGACCTGTATGAGGCCTGTTTGTGGGTCGGGAAGGTGTGTGCCTTAAAAGAGCCCTGCTGGCGTGGCTCTCACCTTCCCCTGCCCCACCCAAGGCTCACACCTCTGGCCAGGGCAGAACTGGGGAGGAAGTACATGTGCTTCAAGTGGAACCTGCACCCACGTACATTCCTGCAATCCAGAACCAGAACCCCCTGTGTCAGGCTCTGGATCCATCCAGGGTGTATAGTGGAGAGGATGTATTAGCTAAAAGGAGTCACACTGGCTCAAGATGTGTGCCTCCAAGGAATGTATGTCACAGAACACTCATCCTAAGCACCCATGAGCAGGAAAGCCTATCCATTTAGCAGCATGAGAAGTGGAGACACTTTCAACAAAAACTATGTGAATGATGTAGACTGTGGGAGAACAGAAATGACCTATTTGTCCTGATGAAGAATGCTTATTGCCAAACACACATGAAAAGTGTTCCTGGCATTGATATATGTGTTTAGGTAATTGGAAACAACCCTCTTTGGTCTAATCTCCATGTTACAGAGACATCTTAAATTGCCAACTGTGATTTGGGTACGCTCGAAACTGGATTAGGGGGTTTTACTTGTATGTACAAACCTAACCGTATTGAAGAGGGTTTATGGATTCTGAGGTTTCTTTCTCCTTTGCTTAGAGGAAGAGGCATGCAACATGCAGAGGAGGGTCTATATGCACTTCTTCGATTTTTCATACTAGGCTAGAGACAGAAATGTCTTCAGCCTTGGCAGTTCCCACAGGACACCACTGATGTGCTTTTCTATACAGAAAAGCCTAATCAGACTGCAGATTTCTGTTCCCAAGCCACCTCCAACTTCATCTCAGACCCCCTTTTCCCTCTGAGGGCTAAATATATTGAAAACACTCAGCACTGTCCTGCCTCTGAGTACAAAGAGAGCCCAGAATGAACTGCCGCGGCACGAGGGTGCTGGAGTTGACTCCTGCTGGTCACGAGAGCAGATTGTTAAATTTTTAGAAATTTTGTGAGCTTGTTAAGCCTTTGGTAGCTTGAAAATGGCCATTCTAGGAGTATTTACACCACAGAAATTGTCAAATGCTACAAATCAGGGCTTTTTTTTCTTTGAGAACTGAAAATGAGATACCATGATTCCTTCACCGAACATGTCATGCATTCACAAATTTTTCAGCAAACTCGTTGAGCATCTATTAAAAGACAGACCTTGTAGAAGGTATAAGAGCTACGATGATAGGTGATATATGATCTTTGGACCAGAAGAGACCTTATTAACTTTGAGAAACTCCTTGACCATTCTTCTGCCTACTGCTGAGACAGGTGAAAATCTTTGAGTCTATCTGCTCTTGAAATTGAAATATTCTGAAGTCTCTCCCACTTGCCATGATCAAACATCCTAAGAAAGGTATTTCAGAAGCTTGTAACCAATTCATCTCAGAAGGAAATCTTTACTAAGTGCCAGAAAAATCAAGCCCCTGATTCTTTAGAAATATTTTTCTTCCTTTTCCTCTTCTCCTAACCTTTATGCTGGTTCCTTGGGGGGATTTCATGCCAACGAAAGGAACTTAGGGTAATTCCCTTGGGTAACTTGGGATTTTGCTTTTGCTAGTGCCTTTCAGATTTCTGGGAACAGGTTCATAGGTATTTCATAAATGCTATTTATCATTTGT
Source organism: Tapirus indicus (assembly GCA_031878705.1). Taxonomy (NCBI): domain Eukaryota; kingdom Metazoa; phylum Chordata; class Mammalia; order Perissodactyla; family Tapiridae; genus Tapirus; species Tapirus indicus. The sequence continues at coordinate 86,460,592 of CM062922.1, forward strand.
TTATTTTTAAATCGTGCTCAAATATACGATTTTCTCATTAGCTTGCCCCCACTCCAGTTTTAATTCTGTAGCTCTGTATCCAGAATGAAAACTGCCAAAGGAAAAATGAGACTGACTTGAGTTATATGACCCCATTGGCTGGAGCTGGAGTCTGACCTCCTGGTTCTACCACTGATCTGCTGAATGACCTTGAGATATCACTTTTCTGATCAATGTGTAACAGGATGGCATTTCTACCCACACAGGCATTTAAAGGATTAACTGTGGCCCTCTGGGATTCTTAGAAGAGGTAAAGGCAATTGTTTATTATTTATCCAGTGCTGGCTAGTCCAAAAGACAGGCTCTGCATTGTCTAGATTATGGAAAGCTTGGATCCCTTACTTCTAAGAACCGTAATCAGCTTAAAAGGACCTGAAACAATGACTGCTCAGAATTTCCTCTTGAGGATCAGAGTCCGTGCTGTGGTTGCTCACAGGAAATGAAGCAGGATCAGGCAACAGCCTCAAAGACCTGGGTCACCGGAGAATGTGACTCCTGGCATTCTCTTAAGGGGAACTTGAGAATGGAAAATAATAAAGGAGCAAATCCCAGGCCTCCAGGTGTGAGGGAGCAGGAAGGGGTTGAGAGGTGAGAGAATTACACATTTTTCTCTATTTGTTTCTCTTTCTTGCAGGCTTCAGTTCTTTACCTTTGCTGATCCTTCTGGGATATTTCATTTTTAAGCCTCCTCTATTCTGAAGATTCCAAGCATTTTTTGGAACACCTGCTCTGTGATGCACACTGGGGATATGATTGAGAACAAGATGCCATTTCTTCCTCTAAAGGAGCACATAGTCCATGGGGGAGGAAGAAAAGGAAAGAACGTTAGCAGAGTATGTTAGAGACCGTGATGCAGTAGAACATGGGTATATGAGATCCGTGGGAGGGGTCCCCAACCCAAGCTGGTCATGGTAGGTGGAGCTTCCTAGAAGAGGTGGTAATTGGGCCAGTTTAGGGACAAGCAGATGTTATTCAGGTGAGTGAGTGGGGAAAGGGTATTTCAAGCAGAAGAAAGAGAACATGTACGGAGGTGTAAGAGAACAAGGTACTTCAGTGAGTTCTAAGAGAAGCTGGAGCTTAGGTTTTGATCAGGGAGGAGTGGCAGGAGATGAGTAAGCAGAGCCAGCCCTGGAATGCCCTATGGGCCACGCTAAAGAATTTGCAGTTTATCCAGGGGGAAAATAAGGAGCCATGGATATATTTTAAGCAAGAGATGGCTTTATTAGAATTATGATTTAGAAAGCATTTTAAAATAATAATAGTAAGATTAGTTGACATGTATTGAGCACTGTTATGTGCCAGGCATATTTTGAGCACTTTTCTTGATACGACGCATTTCAGTCTCACAACAGTCGTGCTCAATGCCATACGGTAGCAGTAAGGTGTAGAGTCAGGATACAGACCCAGTCAGGGTCTCAGCCACAAGCTGTGAACATATCTTACACTGCTGTTTCTCAGTAATAAATGTTAATTCTCATTGCTTATCTTTTCCTTGCTATTTTTCAATTTTAAGTCAGTTTACTCCAGCAATTCTCATGCACAAACAAGAGGTCTGACTTTGTGAAAAACCCAAGATTTTAGTTATATGAGGTCTAGGGAGTCTACAAATTGGAAAGAATGCACAGAGAAGTCCATGCTGACTGGACTCTGGTTTTGCCCCTCCGTGGCAGTCGTGTGGTTCCCCAGTGAAGATAACAGCAAGGGATTTCCCTTTGTTTCAATCCTGAGCTTTGCTGGGAATCCACAGGAATCCCTAACCTAGGCTCAGTTCCTGGGTCCCAGAATGAGTTGCTCCTCCTTTTTCTCTATTTCACTTGGAACTCATTTTCTTTATTTCACATGGAGCCAGTTTTTTGGCATCAAATTCCTAGTTAACAAGGAACACAACTAAGAAGAATCAAATCAGAGTTAAATGACGGATAGTTTTAAAAAAAGAAAGGATTTCTTTCATTCCTAGCGGGCAAATTGTGTCCCTTTAGGAAGCCCCACATTCTGCTTGGCTCCTGAGACAGGCTCGCAAATATCAAATGTTACTTTTATTCAGTCAATCAATCCAAACTTACTGAGCACCTGCCACATGCCAGGCACCATGCTGGCTAGATATAGAGACATGGCTAAGTCGTGGTTTCTTCCTTCACAGCTGATGGAGGAGCTCAGAGTCAGTCACTGATATTCTTGCAATGCAGGTGTTTATCATCTTCATCTCCCTGAACACCTCCATCTCCTCTGGGACTCTTGCCACATGCGTCTCTCAACTTGTGGGGAATCCTAAGGCACTCCTTCCCCTGAAATGTTCCAGTTCTGGACAGCCACTCCAGTCCAGAGAGAGGAGAGGTGGCTCCTGATGTGGGCCATCTGGCTGAGCCAGCTGTCACCAATTCATTACTTCCTCCTACTTTTCCATTAGACTATCAAATGACTAGGCACGCTGTAGCCCATGTTGTTCTTATAGGCCTATTAGGGAGCCATTGGGCTGTGGCTATTTTCTTCCTTTATTTATTTATTTTTTTTTTGTGAGGAAGACCAGCCTGAGCTAACATCCGTCGCCAATCCCCCTCTTTTTGCTGAGGAAGACTGGCCCTGGGCTAACATCCGTGCCCATCTTCCTCTACTTTATATGGGACGCCGCCATGGCATGGCTGACAGGCAGTGCGTCGCTGGTGCCTGGGATCCGAACCCGTGAACCCCGGGCTGCCAAGCGCGGACTAAACCGCCGCACCACCGGGCCAGCCCCTGTGGCCATTTTCTAAAAGGAAAAGTGGAGAATTTTGATTTCAAGTCATCTGGAAAGAATCACTATTACTATTGAAAACAGAAATACCTCTAAAGGAAATGTCAGCCCTTTGGAGAATCTCTGAAAAGCCAACTCCATCCCTTCCCCAAACATACAAATTTCTCCTTGGGAATGTGTAAGTTATAAGGGCCCAAATGCAATGCTTGAGGATCAGTTGCCATGGAAACAAGGCTAGGGTAGGAATAGCTCATTCAGTCTCCTACCCTCTTTCTAACTAGACACTGCTCTGGGGGAAAGGCTGAGCAGACACAGCCATAGAGCAAACGGGACAGTCTGTGACCAGAGAGTCTCAGATCAAAAAGCCTTACCATTTCAGTATTTTTCGGGAGAGCCTACGTTTCTCATTCCTGAACAGAGAAGATGTGGAGAGCTATGAGAAACTGAGGTTTAGAGTTCATTTTACATTAACTCCATTCACAACACTCTTCTGTTTTCTCTCTTTCTTTTCTTTCTCTCCTCTCCATCTGCTCTGCTTGTTTCCCACTTCATCCTGCTCATCCCCAATATTGACCTCTTTTCCAGATTCCCAGGGGTTGACAAACCAGTTCCTCAGCTATCACCTTTACCTCCACAGGTCAGCCTTCTGAGCTGGAGAGAACGGTGTGCCCTTTTCAAAGAAAATGGGGGCAGCATTCTCAAAGAGAGATGCCAGTCTCTGCGGTTCCTAAACGCAGCAGCTCACTCAGACTTTCTGAGGCTGTCATTGACAGCATTTTCATGTGGTGCAGCAGTGATGGCACCTTGGTCTTACAGGTACAAAGGTTTAGTCATCTTTGTCTCACCAGTGCCAACACAGTGCCAGGCCATAATGAGTGTGTATGGTATTGCCTGCGCAGCCCCACCCACTTCCTTTGAAAACTCGCTCTCTCCCCACCACTTCATCTTTACAGAGTTCTTATTTAATCCCATCCCAATGGTCATAACTGATTGCTTGATCATAAGGGACCTTTCCAAGTTGGGCTGGGTGCCTTCTCCTGGATTTTTGGGCTTGGAACCACAGTGGCCAAATGTCATAAGGCATAAAACTTGAAAGATGCCCATAGTCAGGTTTTGCACCAGGTGGAAATAGACGGTCCACAACAGGAGAAGGAAAAAGACAACACCAGGAAGAGGGGAAAAGCTAGAGAAAGAATCCACACCATATTAGGTCCCTGGCTCCAATGGCTCCTGGGGTCTGCTGCATGCCTGCCCTTCTTGTGGCTTGGTTGCTCTGGGAGAAAACCCAGGATCCTTCAAGTGCACTTCCATTTTTTCTTAAGGTTTGAATCGAGTTTCTGTCACTTGAAACCAAAGAATTATGACTACTCCTTGACACTTAGCAGGTACTTTGTAAATGTTTGCTGCAGGACAAATGAGTAGTTTTTCAGTGTCCAACTTCAGAATACCATAAGGCTGGAAGATGTTGGAAAGGCTGCTTGGTTTATTCCTCATTCTGGGGGCAGAGCCACAGACACTCCAGCCAAGGAGAAAGTTCTCTCATTTTTCAAGCCCTCCTGGAAGATTTTAGAACCTCCCTTGGTTACTTAGCAAAGGAGATAAGAGGAGCACAGACAACCACGGCATCTTGAACCCTCCTTCTTTCTTAAAAGTCCTTTATTCCATCCCCATCTGGATAGCTTTTCTCTTCTCATTTTAAAATGTGATTTTAAATCTTTAATTGTTTCCTCTCTTTAAATTTTTCATATCATCTAAAATGTTTTTTGTATTTCCCAAGTCTCTTTTGGTTAATAACATCACATAAATCACTGTTCCCTGATGATAAGACATCACTTTTCCAGAGAAGTAAAGCAGCTCATATTAAGGGGTGTGTCGTGCATGGTCTTTCATCCAGCAGACATGAGAACCTTGTATATGGCAGGCACTATACTGAGAGCTGTGATTCAGAAACATTACAGTTAGCTCCAGAGAAACAATGAATCACTTAAAACCTAGTCTAAACCTGATATGGAATTTCATTTGCCTGAAATTGAAATAGTTACAGCTATTGTCCTTATTTTCTTCATTGATTCATTCACTGTTCAGTCATTCAACAAATATGTGTGAGTTTTTATTTTGTGCCAGGTACTGTGCTGGCTCTGGGTTTACAGAGTTGAACAAGGTCCCTGTATTCTAGTGAGAGAAGACAGAAAAAAAGCAAGTTAACAATTAACTAATCATTTCAAACAGTATCAGATAGTCATAACTGCTGTGACTAAAAGAAGCAGAATAAAAGGTTAAGCATCCCAGGTTTTAGGTAGGCTATTATAGATGAGATAATCAAGGGAATCTTCTCTGAGGAGGTGGCATTTAAACAGAGACCTGAGTTATGCAACAGGTTGAGCCACACAAACATCTGATATGGTAGTAGCCCTGCCAGATGGCCTGAGGAATTGGCCTAGATGGTCTCTGGGGTTCCTTCCAGAAGAAAAACCTAAAATTTTCCCTTTCCACTAGTTCCTGTTTCACAATAGTTTTTATGGCTCCTCTCAAAACCTTTGCCAGCATCTGTAACTTCCAGTTGTGGAGCGCAGAGTAGTCTCTAGGGAGGTTCTGTCAATAATTAAGACTCATGGCTCCAGCAGCTTGTACTCCTATCTGTGGACGTTAGCATGATACTTAATAAAAGCTACCATCTAACCCTCCTCCGTTTTAGGAAGAGCCGAAGATGCTAGACACAGACAAGTTCTGACCTCTCAGGGAAAAGGAATGGCTTTTGGAAGTGCTACATGAGCACCTCAGTGCCATGGTTTAGTGCTATATGGACCTTAATTTCTCCATCTGTAATTTCACCGTGGTCACAGTAGACAAAATATTGTCTTCATAATTTAAACTTAGGGAAGAGACTATAGTCCAGATCCCTACACAGTGAAGTCTACCAGGTGACCTTCGGTTGCATTAGAAATGTACTGATTTTGATTATTGCTAAAGTCATGAGCCATCATATGGGCATTGTGAACCTTGGGTCTGAGGAGCTACTTTTGCTTCTGCCAGTCACCCTGACACCTTCACATTGAATTAAATTTTTTAAAAGTTAAATTAAATCAGGGGCCGGCCCAGTGGCGCAGTGGTTTAGTTCGCGCTTGGCAGCCCGGGGTTCGCGGGTTTGGATCCTGGGCACCTGCCGACGCACTGCTTGTCAGCCATGCTGTGGCAGCGTCCCGTATAAAGTAGAGGAAGATGGGCACGGATGTTAGCCCAGGGCCAGTCTTCCTCAGCAAAAAGAGGAGGATTAGCAACGGATATTAGCTCAGGGCTGGTCTTCCTCACCAAAAAAAAAAAGTTAAATCAAATCAAATTAAATTCTCAGATTGAGAATATTTGGGCCACACTAGTCGTGCAAACTTAGACCACTTGTGTGAGTGCCAGCCTGTAGTTTAATTTCTCAGATGAAATGTTTTTCACCCTCTGTCCACCAGTGCCAAGACTGAGACACGCAAGTTTTTTTGCTCTCTCTGTGTGGTGAGTTTATTTCTTGTTTACTTCTGTATTGAGGGTGTATCCTGTTTGTGTCTCAGCTTTGTGTAGGGATCTCCCATTTGATTCCTCATCTTGGGTATTTTTTCTTTATTAGTATATAAAATGATAGTACATCTTTTCACTGATGGCATCTTAGATTGGGTAACATATAGTAATTAATTAGAAAGTCTAGCATTCTGGGAATGGAATGTAAGATGGGTATGTGGAATGAGGGTGCCACAGCAGGGAAGAAAGCCACTGCAAAGGGATTTGGCAGTGAATGAAAAGACCAGGTCATAATCTGTGGTCCGTGAGAAAAGAATCTGACTTGACTGGTATAGTACCATCATTATTGGCTGCAGGGCCACTTGGTGTCTGAATGCCTAGAGAAGAGATGTGACACTACTGAGACCTTGTGCCTTAGGGTAGCACATCAAAGTCCCAGACACAGTTAGGAGAGTGGCTCCAAGAGTTTGCAAAGTGTAAATACAGTTCAATATGTGTGCATCCAAGTTCTTTTCCTGGAAGGGAGGGTGCCTGGGAGCCCTGTCCATCCTTTATTTATTCTTTATGTCCTCTACTAAATGTAAATTCCACTAAGGGCAGGAACTTTGGCTTCCTTCTTCATCAGTGTCTTCCAGTGCCTAGAAGAGTACCTGACTATTAATAGTACCAAGACGAGTGGTTTAACAAATATATGCGCAATGAATGAAGAGGTGATGGGTCACTGTTGGCACTGCCAGTGTGTTGTAGGGGCTCAGGCCTGAGTCTGCAGTGCTGAGGAGGTCCAGTTACCAGGCCCAAAGCAAACAGTCTGAATGTCAGATACACTAGAAGTGGGAGCCAAGTCATAAAGCCAAGTGGGTCAGGAAGGAGGGGAGCTGGTGGGTGAGGAGAACTGGAGCGGGCAGAGGGAAGGAAGAGTGCCCTGAGCTGGAGAGCAGGCTTTTCTCCAGCCCTCCTTGTAGTCCCTAAGCTTCTGGTGGGGCGTGCTGAGGGCAGGGGAAAGGGCCAGCATGGAGTGAGCAGAGAGGTTTCAGGCAACACTAAGATGCGTTTTAAAAATGCTGTCAGTAATATTCCTAAATCACAAAAAATATTTTACAAAATTTCTTACCTTAAAAGTGACTCATAGGCAGAAACAAAGCAGTAGAGTGCTTAGGTGCCCATGGGCTTGGCTCCAAATAGACTCCTGTCTCTCCCACATTAAAGATATCTTTTCTGCATCCTTGCCTCTCCTCATCACCAAGCTTCCTTCCTTCTTCAACTCCCTGCAATCCAGTCTGAACCCCCAAAACTTTGGCTAAGGTTACCCCTGACATCTTAATTATGGGATTTGGTGACCTCTTTTCACTCCTTTCCTGTTTGACTTCCCTGTGGCATTTGGCACCACTGATAACCCTCCGTTTCCTAAAACTCTTTCTGCCCTTGGTTTCTGGGACACCTTCTCCTGGTTTCTTCACAGTTTAATTTGCTGCCTTCTCTTTCTTGTCCTTTATTTGTTTATATTCTCCAGGCCTGCCCCCTTGGATCCCTCTCTTCTCACAATACACCACACACCGCCTCCCTGAATTATCCCATTGATATCCGTAGCTTCAAATACCATCTTTAGACTGAGGACTCCCAGAAATGAACCTCCAGTCCAGATCTGTCTCCACAGGGCCAGACTGTATATTCAGCTAGAAGTTATCAAGATTTACCAACCTTGCCTGGATTATTGCAAAAGCTTCTAACTGATCTCTTTCCAACTGGTCTTTCCTACCCCTTCCACTCAACTGCCACCGTTTGTTCTTCCTCAGACCCAGTTCTAATCATGCTCTTCTCCAGCCTACTAAGTATTGCACAGCCAAATAATGTCATAATTGGTATTTTGCACATGCCTTTATGATCACACTTATCATACGGTGGTATAATGCTTTATTTCCATGTCTGTCTCTCTCATCAGATTGTGAATTTCTACAGAAAAGTATTATGTATGTATCATCTTTGTAAGGCTTCCATAAAGCATAGTGCCTGGTGCATAATAAGAACTCGTTAAATGAATAAGAGCTAAATAAGAGCGCTCCAAACACAATTTCAGATCCATCAGGTCATATTGCATTTAAAATTAATTAATAATTTCTATTTACTGAGAGCTATGTGCTAAGCTGCTATACATAATTATTTCGTTTAATCCTCACAGCAACCCTCTGAGGTAGGTACTACATTACCATCTTGATGTTATAGATGAGGGAACTCAGCCAGCATTCATGCAGAGCCCAGGATTGCAACCACAGTGGTTCATCGCTCCCTTAGAGGCTGCCCCTGTGCGCTAGATCCAGAGCAAATGCTCTTTAAAATTAGCCTATGGACAATTCTTCTAGGAACCCCTCTCTGCCCTCCCCCACCCCAGCCCAGGTAGAGACCCCTCCTACTGCCCTGTGCCCTCATCTATCACAGCACTTCTTGCATTTTACTGTGATTCTGTCAGCCTACCTCTACTGCCCAATGAGATCACAGACTTCTGAAGAGCAGAAAACAGTTACATTCACTGTTGTATCTGCAGCACCCGACACAATGCCTGCTGTTTAGTAGGTTTTAAGAAGACTTTGTTCAGAGGTACTTTCATTATTTTCTATTATTAACATAATAAGCATATTTTATTTTAAATATGTATGTATATATGCAAAATATTTCAGTATTGAATGCAATTTCCAACTCACCCCCATCCCCCATAGTTCATGGTATGTCCCCACTAAGAATCCCTGGACTTTCCAGTTTTGCTCTGGCGAGACTCCCTTGGCAGGCAGCCCTATGACCCAGTGACTGGGCTTTATCACAGATAACCCAACTTTCAAGATGATGAACTCCTGCCCTTGACATTCCCAAGTACCTCCTTCCCCCTCCACACACACACACCTCCACCTCCCTCCCCATTGCTGCGCTCCTCCACTTTGTTAGGGCTCCAGTTGCTGACCAGAACACCAGGGCTCATTGGTATAAGACTTGTTCACTGACTGCCACATTCTTGTGTCTAGTCTGCCTTCCTACCCTCCACCGCCCACCTCCCAAGCCTTGTCTATTCTGGTGGGCAAGTTTCATGCCAGAACATAGCTCCCTCTGGCAGCTCCCTGTCTTCCCATTCCAAAAACATGACACATTAGAACGACCTTGCACGTCTAACAGGCTGACAGAACAGACGCCTCTGCCTGGAGCAAGCACGTGGCATTCCCCCCCAACCCCCTCTGCCCTGGGGAAAACCCAACAAGATGAGGCTGGCTTTGTTTGGGTTGCAGCCAGTTTCACCTTCAGAAGGTAGAGGAGTCCACAGAGAAAATGACTATTTTGGACTTAACTCCAACAAAGTCCAGGTGATTGGTTGATAGAAAATCTCAGATATTGTGTTGACCAAGAAATGCTCACTGTTCACAACCAAAGAGGCAGATAGGGTCGTGGAAGGAGCTTCACCTCTGTGCTCAGAAAGATATTAGGTTCAATTCCCAACTCGGTGTGAACATGGACAAGTTATTTAACCTTTGTGAGTTCTGATTTCCTCATTCATGTTATGGGGATACGAACCCTCCCTATTTTGTAGGGTTACTGTAAAGATGAAATGTGGACTCACCGACAGTGCTGACATGTACTGGGGACACAGTGTTCATGTGACCACCCTCTTCGCCAGCATACATCATGGCTTTGATAAATGGTAGTTTAAAGAGTCAGATTTCCAAATGTTAAATGAAACCATGTGTTTTCTCCTCTGGTCAGAGATGCTAGGTGGAAACCTTGAGAACTATTGTATCAATCAACATAAGAATTTGTTTTTTTGCCATTGGATAATTATTTTATTCTTTAAAAATTATTGGGTCATGATATCAAAATAGGTTTCAAAGCTGAACAGACAATTCACAAAAGATATATAAAAATGGCTTTAAACATATGAAAACATGTTTAATCCCCAAAATACAAATTTCAATTATACAGAGATATAATTTTTTGTCTCTAAAATTAGTTAAAAGTAAACATTAATACAATTATTGTTGAGGCTGAGAGAAACAGGCACTTGCACACATTTCTAGTGGTAATATAAATTAGAAAACTCTTATGAAGGGACATTTTGCATTATCTAATAAATATGCATATGAGCTTAGCTTAAAAATATGGAACACTTCACAAATCTGCATGTCATCTTGTGCAGAGGCCTTTTTCCCTGTGTTCTTCCAATTTTAATATACATGCTGCTCTTATTATTGAGACAAATACTTTTATCTTCGTTATAGAGCACAGGAAACCAAGACTCATAGGGGTTAAGTAACTTGGCCAAAGTCACACAATTATAGAGTATCACAATTCTGGATTTATCCCTGTGATAGTATCAATCCAATATGGGAAAAGTATTATCTCATGCTTATCAGAAGCTCTAATTGGTAGTTACATATGAATTTGATTAAAAACAAGAAAAGTTAATAATTACTCAATAAATGCCGCTTACTTGATAGCAGCGTATGAAATTAACATGAAGAGGGGTGGTATTTAAAGAGGTCTTTGGCATTCTACCAAACAATTATCTTGGTCTCTTTGACAGGCAATGTCATGAAAAGGGAAGTTGAGGTACAGTTTTTTAGATTAAGAGAGGCAAAAACGCAATGTGTCATTTTTTATTGGATTTGACTTTGAACAAACCAGCCATAAAACACATGTTGGGGACAAATAGGAGAATTTGAATACGGACAGAGTGGAGAAAACAATAAGGAATTATTATTCATTTTTTTATTACATGTGATAATGGTGTTATCCTTTGAAGGATAATTTTTTTTTTTTTGGAGCTTCAAGTGGTAAAATCAACTATTAGTGGTAAAATGTCATGATGTTTTTATTTCAAAATGGTTTGGCAAAACAATATGAAGATAGAGGAAATGTGGCAAAATATTGACAATTGTAGACTCTAGGTGGAGGATAGATAGGTGTTCTTTGTCCTATTATTTCTACTTCTCTGTATATTTGAATGTTTTCATAATAAATTATAGATTAAAGAAAAGGCCCTTAAAAAATCCCATCTAAAGAGAGGGCTCGAGAGCTGTGCTGTGAGGTTTGGCTCCAGACTCTGTTTCTTACAACACTCGTATCAAAGACTGAGAGGAAGACAATTAAACTTGGGAGGGCTAGTGATTGATGGAATCTAGATTTGCAAAGATGGTCACTGGCTGGAATTCAGCTAAAGGAATCTTAATAAGCAAGAATATGGTCATGCATATAGGTTTTTAAAAAATTAACAGCCTGAGGAAAGCTGTCAGAGCAGCAATTCTCACTGAAAGGGCAGAAAGGATTTAGTTGGTGGCAAGTCAATGTGAGAGATTGAAGTGATGCAGCTGCTAGGAAAATGAACGCCATTTTAGTCTGCATTTCTGGAAGCAGATGATCCAGGAGAGAGGTTGAAAGTCCCACAGCCACATCTGGCCAGGCCACATCTGGAGTTTTAGATTCCACTCTAGGTGTATGGTTTCGAGTGACACTGGCGTGGGTCCAGAGAGGATGACTGGGCCATGTCCTACTGGCCTAAGAACCTGGGGATCATAAGTTTAAAAAAGACTAATGGGGAACATGGGCCATGCCACCAAATATTTCAAGAATTTTTTGCAAGAGAGACTAGTCCCTTGTAGGCAGCGCCATAAACAAGAATCAGGTGCACTTGTTACAATAAAATTAAGAATTGTTGTGGAAGTGCCCGGGGAAGGACTGCATTTGCAAAACAGATAGCATTGTGTGCAGTGTTGTCACCCCTGTTTCATGGTAGGAAAACAATGGTAAACTTGAGGCAAAGAGAGAGGAAGAACAAGTGAAAGACTTGAAAAAGTTGAAAATGCCACACGAGCAGGCAGCATTTGTTACTATTTGCCAGTACTAGCATTTCAGTAGCAAAACTTCCAAGGGCCAGAGATAAAATTTATATTCCAACTAGACACTTGCCTGCAAGTTGTAGTCTTCATGGATTGTGTTGTCTGTGTATCAGGAAGGCAAATAATTATGTTGATAGTTTATCAGATTTCCAATTCCAAAGCTAGATAGCCCCATGGTAACTTTAAAAAGGTTTTTTTGTTATTGTTGTTCATTTCATCTTGTTTTGTTTTTGAGTAAGTGAAACACTCATGTGGTTTAAAATTCAAAGAGTAAATAAGGGTATACTATGAAAAATCTCCTCCCTCTGCCAATTTCCGTCGTCCAACCACTCAGTTCCACTCCTCAGAGCTAATGAATGTTAACCAGTATCTTTCTTTTTGTTTTATGTACATCTTACTCTTTATGTAATTTTCTCAATGTGAGAGTCCAGGAAGCAAGGGTTTCCTGACTTTCTGGCTGTGTGACATCCCATAAGACGATCTCTGCTACACAGGACCGAGTGGAGGCCAATCCCAAGACGTTTGGGAACAAGTTTTCCTCGAAACAGCAAACATCTGCCAGTGCTTAATTTCACTATTCTGCACTTCACTGGCCACGCAGTTAATCGTCTTGCCAAAGACTCTGCAAAGAACAAGAGATAACATCCCATGTGGGTGAAAATGGCTATTTCTCCTCTAACCAACTTTCCTGACAAGGCCACACAATTGCATCTTTGTTCCTGTCCAGAGGGCTGGACGGTTGGTGCTATGGAGAGCGTTATTGCTGTAATCACTGGAGGTTCAGTTTACACTGGAGAGTAACTCATACTTATTCACACACTGGCCTGTCCACGTGCCCTTCATTTGTGTGTGTGTGTATGTTATTTCTTCCACTGAAATGATAAGTTCCTCAAAGGCAGGGTCCTGATACCTAAACCCTTTGTGTCCTCACAGCCCCAAATTCAGGGATCTCAGCTCATATTTTCTCATATTGTTTGGCAAGCCTAGGAATGGATTTTCTTCCTTTGTGTATGTCTCAAGTATGTCTGGGTAGTTCCTGTGGGGATATGCTGTCAGCATGAGACATTGTTCTCATCCTCATTAAGGTATAGATTTTTCCAGAGAGACAAGAATTACAGGTATGAAACAGGGACAGTACTTAATAAAGTCCTAAATTAAGATGGGTTTTAGGGGGACACAGTTGAAACAGGATTGATAGTCCAGATTTCTCTAGAGATTAAATTTTATTCATTTTTAAATTTTCGAATTTAATCTTCATTCTTAAGGCTTTAGTTTATAGGTTTATTAATAGAAACAAGCTCTGTGCTTCCTCCTCTTCTTAAAAATCTTCTATATTCTGTTGGGTAATGTCCTCCTCATCCCTAAGACCTCTTCCAACCTCAGTAACTACACCCAAATAGGACATTCCAAGTAGGGCTTTCCTTCGGAGGAGACAAGGCAGTTCTGCCAAACATGCTACACTTCTGCTTCTTGGAGTTATATGGTTCGTGGACATGCTCAGGAAGATGGGCAGCTCCGATGCGTAATACCACAAGGCCCAGGAGCCAACAAGCCTCTTACAGGCCTCGCATGAGCTCTGACAGTCAGGGGCCAGGGAAAAGACGAGTGACCTGAGCAGAGCACATGGCAATAAAGGCCTGCAGGGTTTCCCAAGGTTAAACTGAAGACTGGAGGTGACAATGGTTGCATTACATACTTGATGTTTTTTAAGCTACACCACGGATTTTCCTAAATACAGAATTTCTCTCCTTTCCTGGCAGTAAAGGAATTGTGCTGATTGAGTGGTTTTTAAGTTCCCTGTTGGGGTGAAGGAAGATGAAAGAGTAGGAGTAAGTCTGACTCATGTCTGTAGATTTTTATTATAACAAGAGTCATTTATTCTTATAACAGCAAATCAGGCTTTAGCCTTGAAACAAAAAAGTCCACCCAAGATTATCCATTTAAAAAAATTATCTGAACTATACATGACTTTGAATCAGGAATAACATTATGAGTAGATTTTTATAGTGAAGAAATTGTCCTGGCCCATTTATGAGGGGTTTTTGGATGAAGCTTAGGAACATACAGGAGGTAAAATAATAGCTGACAAGTCCAAATTATTACCTCCAAGGATCCAACTCAGTACAGAAAAGATTGCACTAAGAAAGATGGCAGAGTCAATCACTTGACCCTCATAGTACAAAGAGAAGCAAAGTTTGGCATGTGTAAGACGATCTCTTATATACTGGCAGAAAGATTCAGGCAGCACCCACGCAGATCTTTTTGCAAGTTTAAGCTGAAATGGTGGCATTGGGTTGGTCACATGAAGTTTGTCAAGAGCTGGATTCTCAATTTAGGACATTCTGCCCTCAGCATCATTACTCTCCAGGATACGGTTGCAAGAGTGAGGTGAAAAGGAAATTCATCAGCAGGCTAACTGTTCAATAAAGCTGCTGATGGGACATCACTAGAGTGTTAAGACCACATCGGGTCCTGGTTTGGACCTCAGATTCTGGCAAATGAGTTCATACTAACCAAAAGCAAATAAATTAACAAGCATTCATAAAGACGAATGAGAGTTCAAAGGGAACCAGAGAGCTTGTGCCAAATGGTCAACCCACTCTATTCTCATCAGGACACTATTTGAGAAACCAAATCAAGGTTTTTAAGTAGACAATGTGAGCAAAGGGAGGTAAATGCTGCTAAAAGTTAATATCATCAAACTTCGAAAACCTGCCACTACCTTCTTTCTAGTACCTCTGCCAAGGGACCAGATTACTAGGGTGGGTGAGTTGAAGCATTCTGGCAGCCATCTCCCTGGAAGACTGGAGATGCAAGGGTACACTGTGTATACCAGAAGTTGTCAAAGTGTGGTCTGGGGGCCTCTGGAGTCTCTGAAATCCTTTTTGGGATGTCTGTGAGGTAAAAATTATTTTCATAATAATACTAGGATATTATTTGCCTTTCTTGCTTTTCTTCTCTCCAAAGAGACTACATGACATGTGATCGTCATCACTCTGACAGCTATTGGAAGGTGTGTTTGTGTACTGCTGTGTTTTAAAAATTTCTCCATTTTGATTTACAATATGATAAATATCAGTAGATATAACCCACGTTTTTAAAAGTTCTTTAGAGTGTAAAAGGTTCCTAAGACCAAAAAGTTTAAGAACCATTGATACAGACCATCATTCTCAGTCACCATACTAGAACACTAGCAAACATCAGAATGTTATTCTTTTTGATGAAATTTTGAAAACACCCAGTACTCTAGACGAAGACTCCTTAATGAGATTTAGGAAACATTCTATCTGACTAGGTACTTAGTATTCTGATTACCTCAAAAGCTCCAAGTAATTGCACTTGGGGCATGTATCCTCCTCTAATGCATGAGTATAGGTGCCCCAAACTCTTTTACTGGATATGTTAATTTGCAGGAAAAAAAAAAGGAAACATTTTTGTCTGTGATTTGTCTGTCCTTTGACAATTATCTGAAATAAGATCATAATTCATGCATACAGCCTTCACCCTGAGAGGAAGTGCATACTATTTTTGGAGTTCTTGAACTCTAACTGAACGGAAACCAAGAATCATAGCCTACCAGGAATATAGGGCAATCAAGCAAGTTTTTCTGGTTTGGGGGGGTGCTTTTGTGTGTGTGTGTGTGTGTCTGTGCAAGAAATGAGGTCAATTTAGACACCAGGCCATTTGTTAGACATTTCTGAAACTCATTCTTCAAACACAGTCAGCACAGAGGTTGGTTATCACAAGTTGGTCCAGTGTTCATTTAGTCAGGATCTTGGGATTCCACACGGCCATTGCCTCCTACGGAATGGAAGGGGCATTTCTAGTATGAGCCCCCTTGAAGCTGGGCATGGAGCACATATGCCCACAAATATAATATTTGCAAGCCTAGAGTTTTCCTTTGTCTCCCTCCCACTGCTGACACATGGATCAGGCCAAAGCTGGAGATATACATCCTCAAACCAAAGTAACCAGAGTACAAAATACAAGCATTTGGTTTGGATTTGATTGAACAAAGATTAGATGAACATCTGATATACACAAGGCACTAAAGAGGTGGCATGAGAAGGGCAAGACAGTTCCTGTCCTCAAGGGTTGCAACAACTAGTCATTTGCCATTTTCCAGTTATTGCATCACAGTACCCTCTGCATCTACCAGAGTTAACTGACAGAGATAAAGACAGAGGGTGACCTCGATTTCTCTCCTTTGTTCTTAATAGGTTGAATTCATGAGGGACCTCCTGGAGTCATCTCTGGTCCCTGCCCTGAAATAATTTTCACAGAAGATTCACGTCTTAGAAACAGAAGGATGTTGTCTATTATAACGAAATTAAGAATCTTTAACAAAATAAAATGACTGACACTCAAAATGTTCCATTTTAATCAATAAGTCTTTATAATGATGTAAATGAAACCATTTTATCTTTAGGAGAAGCGAGTGAGAAGGCAGTGGCAAGGGCTAGAATTCTAGCAACTCTTAGGAAGGCAAAAATCGAGTCATCTTTTTGGTGAGTGGAGGAAATTATGAGAAGGCACTAGTGTCAGAAACTGGCTTGGAGAGGTTGTTTTCTCTCTGTGAGTCTGGAAGATGATGAGCTCTGAACACTCACTGCCTCATTTTCTTGCCCGTTGGCTCCTTTCCGGACAAGGAAGAGAGTTGTGTCTCCTGCAGAGTTTCGTAGGCATCTGACAGCATTCCATGGAAGACAGCTATTCTGGGGCCCAGAATGGGCAGTCTGTAGTGAATGCTCTCTGGAAGACAGTGCAAGAGGAAGGAAGGACAAGGGCTGCTTAGATTCTATTTTTAAAGAAACCCAAAATAACCAAAGGTCACCAAAGACTTCTTCAACCTTGTAAAACAGATTCAAAATTCACATAAGAATTTCTTTTAATAGAACCATCTTATAACTCACAACATTTAAGCTTTTTCCAATCTTGTCAAAGAGGCCAGAAAGGAGTACCTAGATATAAAACTCAAATTAAAAATGAAGATAAAGTATATCTGGAGTTGTAATGTGAGTCAAAGGGAAAAGAGGATTCAACTCTCGCAAGACTTTTCAGGGACATATATGTGGTTCTGCTCTTCAAACAAACATGGTCTTACAAAAAAGCTACAGTAGGCAAAAAGTATATGCATTTCAGAGGAACCTTCATTTTATGAAATAATTTATTTTAGGGCTCCTTAAAATCCTCACCATCCTGACTTCTTCTTTGAATATTATTTTATTTTAAAAAGTTGGTTAATATTCAACTTTTCCAGAAGAGCTCTTCCCATTGGAAGTCACTGAATGACTAAGGGAGTTGGAGTCCTGAACTCTCTGGAATGAGCTCCTTAGTCCAGCTGAATGAGAGCTAAGAGATGTCACAAGATCACAAACCTAGGATCCAGTTCAGTCTCATCACTGTAATGAAAAGGAAACAGAGGTCCAGGGTCATAGGCACTAATAGACTGAGGATCAGAACCCAGATCTCCTTAATCCTAACTCAGTACTTTTTGTACCACATCACACCACCGTGCCAGGTGGTAGGCCCAAGTCGGGTGGTTAGCATCTGTTGACAACAAGAGCCTTTGTGTGTCATGGAACTCTGGACTCAAATCCAGAAGAAATCCTCATCACTTACAGAGAGAGACTCTTTCCATTTACTTAGTTCTCACTAATAGTTATTGATAATACATAAATCTGGATTTAGCTCCATGTAGCTACATCCAGAAAAATACTAGAAATCACTGTTGTGATCAACAAAACGAGTTAGACAATCATTGGCAGTAATGTTCACTGGGATGAGCCAGCCATTTGATTTTTGTAGCATGTCCACAGGCAACACAGCACAGGCGGGTTTCAGCTTCAGCAACAAGCCACAAGTGGGGACATGTCTAAGCTGCATAAACCAGTGGGGCTAGGGCAGTGTCAGCAGTTTTTCTGGGTTAATCAAAGGTGAAGCCTGCCTGTACTGACTGGCCCTTGGGGATGTGGGTGAAGGGGTGGGCAAAACACTTCTCTGGTTTTACAAGTGGGAACATGGAGGCCCAGAGAGTTTAAAAAATTTGGCCAAGCCTGTACAGCAAAACTAGGATCTGAACCCAAGTCTCTTTGCTACTAGGCTAGTGCTCTTCCCATAAACTCAGA
Source organism: Tapirus indicus (assembly GCA_031878705.1). NCBI lineage: Eukaryota > Metazoa > Chordata > Mammalia > Perissodactyla > Tapiridae > Tapirus > Tapirus indicus. The sequence continues at coordinate 86,478,864 of CM062922.1, forward strand.
GAGCACACACACAAGAGCAAAGCTCAGCTTAGATGGGTCATAACTGGAATCAACAATAGATCTACCAGGCTTCAGCTCCTAGCCAATTCCATAAGCACTCTCCCTGAAGCCCCACCTCCAAGATTACTCTCCTTGGATGGACTCTATGGGCAAGAACCAGGTCTGTGCAAGAACACAATGTGCTGATCTAACGTACACCAAGTCTAGCTCTTATATTGATAACTGAAACACATTCCCAGGGTTAATAAATTAATGAAAGGCATCTTGTCACATTGTCCTGTAGAATCAGAAAGTAACATTCTTGCTGAGGGAAGGGCATGTAATTCCGTGTGTGTGTGTTTCATTCTTTGTGAGGCAAGCCTGAAAACATCCAGGTTCAAAGGAAACTCAGAATGAGTGTGTGGCTGGTACAGAAAACCCTGAAACCAACTGCAAATGTCAGTCACCCAGTGTTCTCTTGGCTTCAAGAGAATGAGGTGGTTGCAGACCAGAGAACAGCAGAACGGTGAGGTTTCATTGGGTGGATGCTCCTGGTTCTTGGCTCTTCAGTCCACTTTGGTAAAATGAGAGCCATGAGCGAGGCCAATATTTTTTGGATACATAAGAAGGGATTCACTGGGACTAGCAGTCTTTCACTCCACTAGAGTAGATATCTCCAAACCTCAACAACTACTTAAGTCTCTGGTCCTCCCTTTTGGCACCCCTTCAAGATATTCCTTCTATCCTCAAATTTCCTTTCCTAATGCCTTCTCAGTTCAGTTCAGGCTCTAGCTTCCCTGAAACCTCCCTGGGCTTAGACTTTCCCATCTGTGTAAAGTGAAGAAAGTGATCTTGATTTTCCTTACTGTGTATATCAAATGGAAGAAAAACTGAAGGGAGCTTCAGTTAATATGGGAGAAAATGAGAAGATGGACAAAGTTACTAAAGTGACAGCCTACACTGCACCAAACCCTTGAATTATATCATCCTGAAGAATGACCCACTCCCACCTTCACCAGCCAAGTGTCAGCTTCTCTAAAAGATGAGACTTAGATCAATGCTGAAGCTGGAGACAGAGTCGTTATCTTTTTCCTCTTACTAGCAAGCGAACATAAGAATAGCACTGGGCAGCTGCCAGGAGAAGGCAGGTGTTTTAGGGAGCCTGTGTGGTGGAAGGTTCAGGGCTTTGGTGAGGGCATTCCAGGGCAGTGGGGATGCAGTCTCCTTCTCACCTTAATTGGTACTATCAGGACTGCCTGAAAAGAGAATTATCTACTCTGTGCCCCATCTCTATGGAAATTCTTCAGCAAGTGGATTATGGGGCTTTTTAGAAAGAATGAGGCATAGCCATGTGGTGTGGAGAAGACCTTGAAAGGAACATGACACGGACAAAAGCAAGTGAGGTCTGAAGAGGGGACAGGTAGGGCTGGAGTGAAGAGAGGGCTGTGGACCAACCAAAACAGGTCAATAAGCAGTATGTGAAAGAGAAAGAGAGAGAATGGGAATTTGTTCAGAGAATTGAGAAATTATCTTAGGGATTAAAGTTTTCATTCCACCACTCTGGGGGTAGTATGTCTCCCACTACAAGTACTCCAAAAGAAAGCAAACCTGTTGGAATGTCACCACGGGAAAATTTGGGTACAGCCTGGGCTTTTGGTGGATGAAGACTCATCACTCTGATTGGAAGAAGCAAGAAAACACATTAGTTGTTTGGCTAGGGCTTGGTGGAAAGGAATGTATCTTTATGTATTTTAAAACACAAATGGTCTCTTGAATGCAGCACCTGTTAACCTGGAGCTTAGACCACTTTGCAGCAGTGTGAGATGACTGGGCCAAAGACCACTGCTTCTCAAGCTTTTTTCACTTAGTGATATTTTCATGGATTTTGATAAAATCTTCATTTTAAAAAATGTTTTATTTCACTATCAGCACATTTTTGGTCTGAAAACAGTAGGGATTAAGGAAAGAATCCTCCAGTTTCCAAAAAAAAAAAAAAAACAAAACTCTTTCAGATCAGTAATCTATCCTTCAAGTGCAAAACTGAGAATATTTTGGTTAGAACCTTCCAATTTTAGAGAAAATGTCTTGACCACATCCATTTCTCCTGGTGGCTAAGGCTGTAGAAGTGACCCTTAACCAAAAAGTATATGATCCAAGCCATTTCTACATTAGCTTAAATTGCTTAATTTGTAAAGACTGAGAAATTTGTAAACTTTGATGGGCTATCTAAGTCTCTACATTCATTTCCACAAAGATTTTTCGAGATTATTTTTACTTTGCTACCAAAAATATGGCCAGTCCAGCCAGTTTATTTTATTTAATTGCCATTGGAGGACTCACTGGGACAAAGGAAAAGAAAAATCCCTTCTATTACTCATTTTAGGCAAACAGGAAGTTTTGGGCAAACAGTGCTATTTGTAAAACTGGATAGTTTAAGACCTGCCTACACTATAATTCAAAAATATATATTTATCCACTTATATTTCCTCCTTCTCTCTTTTCCTCCCTCCCTCCCTTCTTTCATTCCTTCCATTCAGTGAACATTATTTCCTTCCTACAATGGCTATAATTAAAGTCACTTTTAAAAAACTGTTATTTCAATGAGGACAATTCCACCTGCCTATGTATGTGATCTGATGTAAAAATTGTGAGGACATATTTTTAAGCTACAAAGAGAACCAGGACCTTACTTTATAGTCACACTACGTAAATCGCAAACAGAAGTGGTATGTTTTTCTTCATTACATTGAAAAAAAAAAAGACCAACCTAGCGATACTTCTGGATGATGTTGACTTGGTTTTAGGATTGATTCAATACTTAGTCTTAGCTTTAAAGACATAAGAGCTATTCATGTAAAAGAAAACCAACTAACGATCTGGAATTTGAGACTTTATTTAAAGTATCAAACTTGCAAGATAAATAAATTGGGTCAAAAATTTCAAAAGTCTCTTTCATAGAAGAGTGAACTTTTGCTCAGAAAGCACTGATAGTTCAGTTTTCCATTTAAAGTCTGTAAAGAATATTTATTAGAATTACTTTTATTGTGATCTGAAATAAGTATAAAGTCAGTGTAGGTAAATGTTATTAGTGCTGGAGCCTGTAGTGCTCAAATACCCATTTCCTCCATGACCCTGTCTACCTGGGCCAGGCGCCTGGCACATGGTTTTGATGCATCTGAGTCTATGTCTCAGCTTGGAACAAAGGGCCCTGAGGTCACACAACGAACCACAACCTCTACTGTTGTTCAGCATAAGGCTACAAAAGATCTATTTATTTTCCCACATTATTGCTCTCTGTATAAGGAAAACCAAATTAAAGATTGCCATTAGATCACATAAAACTTTTTTGATTGGTCACACATGAGAGTGACTGTGTGTCTACATTCTAACCATTTATTGCAAGGCAAGTCTGCCTACACTGGTAACTTATCCAGGGTGAGTCCATGTTTTGAGTTTTTTAATAAAGTAAAACTGAGTCCTTCTTCCCTCTCTGATAGTTAAATACAGAAAAAACCCTGAAATCCAATTTTATTTCTGATATACTTGATCTTGATAAGAAAGCAGCAAATGACAATTAAATAAACTGATAGGAATTTTAGTCACTAAAAAGTCACAGAGGATGTCCTGGACTCAGGACAGATTATTGTAATCTCCCGTACCTTCTGATTTAGATATGTCACCTACATGGAAATTTTGTATTAGTTCTGCCTGAGTTATCAAAGAAATCTCTTATCCTATTACTTGTGCTGTGCTTGTGAAGGTGGAAAAGGAAGCTTCTACTTTCTACAGTACTTTCCATAGTTGTTCGGGCAAAACGGTGAAAACTTTTTTGGTCTAACTATCTGGTTTAACCAGAAAATGAAACCAGTCAAAAAGCCTATTCCCTAAGCATTGCCTAAACATTTTACTTACCGTGTTTCTCAATCCACTATCCTGTGTCCCCAAACTAATTTAATCAGAATTAAAGTCATGTCCCACTTTAATCTTTGACTTACCTATGACTCATAAAATTCTTAAAGGATAGTTTCAGATCATCTGGGATTTTCATGGTTCTTGGTTGTATCTGAGGAAGAAAGGCTCATTTAAAACATTGCCCAAAACTGCATTCTAATCTAAATAAATAACAACTTAGCAAACTCAAGTTGCATTTAATATCAGAGCCATTCATACATCCTTTTGTGATATGAATGAAGCAGAGGGGATCATCCTGTCCCCAAGTCATAGGGTCTTTGTTCTTCCCTGGTTATCAGAGTATGAAGTTAGATAGCTCAGGATGAGTAAGCCTTCCCATCCTCTTTGCTCAGCTCACTCCCAACAATTTTCAGGTCTCTGGTTACCTGTCACTTCCTCACAGACACTGCTGACTCCTGGGCTACTGTGAGCTAGTCCTCTGCCTATGTTCTCACGTTCCCTGCGCTTACTGTATCAGGACGCTCACAAGCTTTTTATAGTATTGACCTGCCTGGTTTCCCTGATAGACTTTCAGCTTCGTGAGGGCAGACACCACGTCTCTTATTTTTGTATTTCCGGGTCCTAACACAGCGCCTGTTTAAGAAATATTTGTTGATCAAATTAGTGAATGAATGAATCCCCTTTAAAGCTCACTTGAAAGTTTTAAGTGTGCCCTTCATACAGGGCTAAAATCAATTACACAGTTACTGTATTCCTAATTAAGAAATATCACTTTCTTGAACCTTTCCAGATTTGTTACTAACACCAGATGTTGGTTTTCTTCTGGAGATTGTGTTTTAACTAAGAAACACCTTTTTTTTCATTATTTCTCGAAAAATATTAGAGCCATGACAATGAAAAGATTCAGATCTGCTTGTCAATTTCTGCAAGAAAGGCATCTGGGATTTTGAAAGGGATTACATTGAATCTGTAGATCAATTTGGGGGAGTATTGCCATCTTAATAATATTAAGTCTTCCAATCCATGAACACAAGGTTCTTTCTACTTATTTAGGTCTTCTTTAATTTCTTTCTATGATATTTTGTAGTTTTTTTAATGTACACATCTTGCGTTTCTTCTGTTGAATTTATTCCTAAGTATTTAAAGTTTTTAATGGTATTGTAAATGGAATTGTTTTCTTAATTTTGTTTTTGGATTGTTCCTTGCTCGTATATAGAAATAAATTAATTTTTGCATATTGATCTTGTATCCTTTAACTCTGCTGTACTCATTTATTAGCTCTAATAGTTTTTTTTGTGGATCTTTTATGATTTTCTCTATATAAGATCATGTCCTCTGCAAATGTAGTTTTACGTTTTCCTTTCTAATCTGGTGCCTTTTATTTGTTTTTCTCACCTTAATTGCCCTGACTAGAACGTACAGTACAGTCTTAGGACATCTGGTCTTGTTCCTGATCTTAGGGGAAAATATCCAGTTTCCCAATTGAGTATGATGTTAGCTGTGGGTTTTTCCGTAGATAACCTTGTTCCTTCTATTTTTAGGAGTCTTTTTAATCTTCCCCAGCATCTCCATTCAGCCCCCTACTGAGAAAGGTGGGGTCTCAGGGACTATAGCAGATGTGCAATCCCCCAACCCCCCAACCAAAGGAAGGTGAGGCCCCACTGAGGGTATTTCACACATCTCCTAACTTTCTATAGTTTCCCACCAGGCTCTGCATGCACCAGTTCTAACAGCAGTAGGGAAGGGTTCCTGGGCACTTTTGTGTTTGAGGCCCTTCCTTTTGGAATCTGCAGCCAACAGTAAAACCACAGCGTGTGGTTCCACTCAGTGAGGCCTGGGCAAGGACGAAGGTCAGAGAGGAGGCCTTGAGAAAGAGAACGGCTGCTGAAGTCCTGAGTGAGCCAGCTGGCCGAGGCCAGTGGAGGCCTGGGGTCAGTGCATTCTAAATGTGGACACAGTGATTCAAGGAATAAAACCAGGAGAAAGCCCAGTCCTAGTTTCCCAGATTCTAGTCAATGCTAATAGTGAACACTGTGATCCTAATTATGTAGAACACGAACAGAAATTGTAATATCCAGGTACACCCTTCTTGGTAGCTTCAGTTACATATCCAAATCCCACACAAAAATTTCACAAACCCATACCCCACTAGTCAGAAGCACTTTGGCCAGGAACTCATGGAAGGAGCCTCTCCTGTGTCTCCTGTTTTTCTTCCTCTCCTTGCCCTTCCTCTAACTGCACATGTAGCCCCACTCTCCTCCCTGAGTCAAAGGAAAATCATAGGATAGCTGAATTGAGGAGGCCCTTCCCTAGCCCCTACCCCAACTCTAACTGTTGACCTAAATTGACCTCTGACCCAAGCCTGATGCTTACCCTGACTGACCCTAACCCTAACCCTTAAACTGACCCGAGTCCTATCTCTGACCTGTGCAGTCCCCTCCTGAAGCAGGCCTCTTTCTTCAGCAACTCTGACATGGCACAGCTCTGTCCTTGGTGCCTCCACATCCCTTTGATATCCTCTTTCTTCTCCTCATACTCCCCTCCCCCCCACTATCCCCACAACCAGTTACAGACACCCCCACTAACTAGAAAGTGCTATAGAATCTGCCCAGCCTTTTTACTGACTGAATTAATGATAAACCCAAGACTAAGCTGCTTGTTTCATGGCTGTAATGATGGAGGCAGATTGTCTTGTGTGTGTTGCATTGGGGACATGTTAAGGGGGGAGAAGAATCTTCATAACCCTCTGAACCTCTATATGTGCAGTTACCTTAGGAGCCCAGAGCAAAGCAGCTCATCTCATCTCTTCCCCTCTGGCCCAACCTACCTTGGTTCATCTTCTAGTTTGTTGAAAATGGGGAGGATTTATCATATCGTGCCAGGTGATGGTGCTCCCAGGGCCAGCAGTTCCTCATTTGCAGCCCTTATCAAGGCCCTCCCTGCAAGGGGCCCCATCACGGTCTCTCTCCAATGGGCTTTGGTGGGGAAAGGGCGTGCTGTGCCCTGAGATGCCCGTGCCCATCTCTGACATCCCCCTGGCCTACCATTTTTATTTCTCGACATGTGGAGCACAGCTGCTTGTTTCTGATCAGCATGGGGTCACTCTGGTTCCTCCTGCCCTGAATGGAGAGAGAGACAGACAGAGGTGAGGAAGTGGTGTGGCATCTGGAGCAGCAAAGAAATGGGAAGGGAGTGGAGCAGTAAGGGAGGTCATAGTCATTCCTTCCATAAAACGGAGATGGACACTCTGGTCTCAGCCCCATCCCACATGCAGGTCGAATCTAGGCTTGGCTGCAGCTGGTAGGACAAGAAAGGGTTTAGGCAGGAGGGAGTGAGCCATCGACTCAGTGGTGGCCTCAAGCCCCCTTCATACAGTGGTACAGGTATAAGACAGCTGGCAGAGGGGGATGAGGCTGGAGGCTGAAATCCAGGGATGTCTGTCTTTCCAACCTGAGCACCCATGTCTGAGGGGCTGCACTCTGTCATAGGTGGCACATTTTCCCCATTTCACACAAAAGCTCCACCATATCAACTAGCTGACGACCTCTGATGGCCTAAGAAAAATGAAGAGAAGACCTCTCTTCTGCAAACCTCCTTTCACTGGCCCCTCCCAAGCATCATCCCCTTCTCTCACACCTTGACTCTGGCCCGACATCAGCTCTCAAGCACACTGTCCAGCACCACTCCGCCCTTCTGCACCTCCTGAGGGCTATGGATTAAACCATAAGCAGAAGTGGAGCTGAGCCCCCTCCCTCCTCCAGGGAACAGAGGCTGTCCCAGCCAGGGCAAAGAAATGACCAGTGCAGGGAGGGTGGGGCACTCTGTCTGCTCATTGCAAACACTGCTTTTTTTGTTCCTTTTTTGTTTTGTTTTATCTTTTTTTACTATGGTAACATTGGTTTATAACATTACATAAATTTTGGGTGTACATCATTATATTTTGATTTCTGTATAGATTACATCATGTTCACTACCCAAAGTCTAATTACCATCCAACACCACACACATGTGTCTAATCACCTGTTTTGCCCTCCCCTCTCCCCCCTTCCCCTCTGGTAACCATCAATCCAACTCTGTCTCTATGTGCTTGCTTGTTGTTGTTTTATCTTCTATTTATGAGTGAGATCATACGGTATTTGACTTTCTCCCTCTGACTTATTTTGCTTGGCACAATACCCTCGAGGTCCATCCATGTTGTCACAAATGGCCAGATTTCATCCTTTTTTATGGCTGAGTAGTATTCCATTGTGTGTATATATACCACATCTTCTTTATCCATTTGTCCTTTTATGGGAACCTAGGTTGCTTCCAAATCTTGGCTATTGCAAATATTGCTTTCTTTCTGACTTCGCTTCTGACAGAGGGTGGAAGGAAGGACTTCAGAGCATTTTTACCTGCAACATGAGGTTCTCATTCACATCTCTGATGAAAGTTTGGTTAGAGAGCAAATGGGAACTTGAGGCTAATATTCTGTCTGGAGATTCCCTCTTACCCTTCCTCATTCACACTGATATCAGAGCCCTGAGACATGTTCATAGGAAGCGTAGAATATGGGGAAGAGGAGGGCCACAGGGACAAGCAGGTGATCACTCTCAACTGAAGCCTTCTCCTTCCATTTGATGGGCTTGTTGACCTATAACTACATGCGTGCATACCAGTGCTCTGACCCATTCCTGCTGCCCTGGGAGGTGTGCAGAACAGGAAGAAGAGGACTATATATATGCAGCGTGGAGAGTGCCTGGGTGTGCCCCTAAGGTGACCTTTGCCGGATTGGTCTGCAAGTAGCTTCGTCCTGTGAGAGACATATGGTGCTTGGGTGAGGCATTATTGAGGGTTTGAGGGCTGAAAACTATGGACAAAGTTGGATTCTTTTGACAAATATTTAAAATACATTTCATTTTTATAGGCCGTTTTAAAAGAATCAACTCCGTATTACAACGTTGTGGGTTGGTATGTTAAAGTATGAGTATGAATGACTAGCTTCATTCATTCAACAACAAACGTTTATTGTGAGGCCACCGTGTGGAGGGTGCTCTGGTGGGGTCACAAAGATGAATAAGACAAAGTTTCTGGCCCTAAGAAGACCAGGGAAGAATATAAATTCATTCATTTGCCCATTCATTAGGTACTGGAGACACCGAGATAGGTAAGACACAGCTCCTAAGCTGTTATCACCAGCAAGCAGACCGTGTACCAAGAAGTACCATGGTGTGGAAGGTACTACAATAGAAATAGATGCCCCAGTGAAATTGAAAGGAGTCTTGAACTCACCTAGGTGGCTGATGGGGCATGGAGGGAGGGGTCTGAGAAGGGTTCAAAGAGCAGGTGATGCTTGGTAGGGGTTGGTGGGGTGAACAAGGAGTGAGGAGGGCATTCCAGCCTGGAAACACTGCAACAACATGGAAGAATCACCTAGCAAATCCATTTCAGGTAACTGAGGATAGCTTGGAATGGCCGATTGTCTGGTGGGAGAAGGGGTGGAGAGAGAAGAGAGGCTGGAGAGGAAGCTCCCGTGTGTGCTGGCTCCTCTGTTTCTGGGCCACTTCGACCTTCTACCATATCTTCCCTGATACCCCGAGGGTGATATCTCCTGGGGCTTGGCTCTTCCCTCCATCCCTCACATCTTTGAGTTCTGAGCCTAAGACACCTCTCTGAAACTGCAATTCAAGGTTGGACACACTAGATATCATAGAAGAAGCAATGATACTTCTGGGCCTTTAGAAAAGAGTGAGACCACATCCCGCTGGAGGAATCAAGAAGGGCTTCTAGAAGTGGCGTTTGCACTTGGTCTGAAAGGATGAGGAAGACCTGGACAGGTGGAGGTGGGAGAATCCCTGGGCAGGCTTGTTTTCAGTGAGTTATAAGCAGATTCTTGTCTTTCCTGCAGTTGATTCCCTCACTTTTCTAGACTTCTGGACCAGACCCTACAGGGAATGGAATCACAGAGATCCTTGCAACTCAACTAACAAACATGTGAGAGATCTCCCAGGTGCGTGGCAGGATCTTGCCAGGTTTGTGACAACTGTAAATTTGACTCCTGCGTCCCACAACCACGATGACTGTAATCTCTCGGAACCTGAAGGAAGAAATGTTTTGTATATTGCCCTACCTGGCCTTGTCAGCTCCTCATCTTTTAAGACATAGCTTTGGTATTACTTTCTCGGGAAATCTTTCTCCTGACTCTCCTACCACTTCCCACCCCCGCACCCGAATTGGGTGCCTGCCTCTCTGAGTCCATCCTCGATTCGGTATGGCTTTTGTACTGTTATTCTCTTTTTTTCTTTTTAAACATATTTGTTTCCTCCACCAGGCTGAGAGCTCTTTAAGAGCAAGCCCATGTCTCACACATCTTTGTATCTTAGAACTATCACAGAAATCTGGCACACAGTAGGCGTTCAACACATGTTGGTTGGTTGGTGTGTCCTTGTAAGCATTTTAAACTATCAGGTATAGATATAGACACAACCAACATATATACACACAGCTAAAACCCAAGATACCCGCGTGTGTGAAGATCACTATTATAATGACGTCTTCAGGGGAGTTATGGGACATTAGTGTGCAACAAATTCACCTGACACTCTGTATTGGGGAAAGGCACTGGCTGGGAGCCCAAATTGCTGGGTTCCAGACCTGGCTCTGTGAGCGACTTGAGTGACTTTGTTCAATCGCATAAACTCTCTGGGCCTCCCGTACCCTGCTGCTCACAGACTCTGTGGCCAAAAAGACAGAGGCAGGCTCTAATCCTGCCCATGCTTTACATGTAGAGGTGAAAACCAGTCTTGGACGTGTGGCTTCAGGCATCTCTACCAGGAATGTGGCAGTGACTCTACCTGAGACTCACTGTCAGCTAAAGTCTCACCTCCAAGAAGAGCCACTCCACTCCTCTTCATTTGGAGAGGAGGTTGAGGGCACTGGGGGGTGTTTACACAATGTGGGAGGCAGCTGTGATGGGCAAGTCCTGCTTGGACGGTCTACGAAGAAGTTGATACAAACAATTTGGGATTCCATGTTCTCTAGGCCTCAGCTTCCTCTCTCCTGTCTTGCTTCCTTTACCAGCCCTGAAACCAAGGTCTTTTCCCTCTGCTGCATTCCCTTCTCACTCTTGGTTTCCTTAAGGCCATCTCAGCAGCAGTAGCAGGAATGGAGAGCAAACTGGCCAGCGGTTCAGAGCACAGGCCCCTGGTTGTATCATCTGTAGAGTTAGAGCCACCAGGAAAAGAGGCTCTGAAATGTTAATGGGGTTCTCATTTCCCAAGCAGCTGTCCCCAGGACAGAAGACAACAGTTGTGATGGGACTGTGAGAGCAATCTTTTGCAGCCTGGCCAAGGTATGATACAAATTTCAGCCAGGCCCCAGAAGCTAAAGCCTTCTCTTCACATTTCACAACTGGAAACATTCCAGTATTTGAGGTCAATATCTGCTAATGTTCCCAAGATATCGCTCACGGCCCAAGTCCTTGGCCTTCTTGAATCTTTGATAAACAAATAGAGAAGTACATTTCTCTCTCTCCCTCTACCTCCCTCCACTTCCTTCTCTCTCTTTCTCACACACACCTGTCCACATACCCAAAACTGAAAATGTAAGCACCAGATGGTGATTTTAAAAATAGCATGGCAAGCATGTCTTGAGGAGCACTGATAAATTTGCCTCTGTGCTTCTTGCCCTTCAGCACCTCTATTCCATTTCTCCTTTCCACTCCTGCATTGACTGACAGAGACCTCATAGGTCACCTAGCTCAACTCTTTCAACAAACGCAATGAGGAAATCGTGGCCCAGAAAGCTTAAGAGATTTGTCCAATAGCACATCTATTTAGTTTCAGTCAGCCAGAAAGTTCCTTGGATAAAGGGTCAAACAAAGACTACCTTGGGCCAGCCCCAGCGGCCTAGTGGTTAAGTTCTGCCCGGGTTCGGTTCCCAGGTGTGGACCTACATCACGGGTCTACCAGTGACCACGCTGTGGCAGTGGCTCACATACAAAATAGAGGAAGATTGGCACAGAAATTAGCCCAGGGTGAATCTTCCTCAGCAAAAAAAAAAAAAAAAAAAAGACTACCTTTACTCAGTGGGAGAGTGGACTCTTAGGATCCTTATGAGGGCAAAATGATTCCTATATCCCTTGGAATCCAAAAAGTGGATGTCAGAGAACTATGTGCAGTATTAAAAAAAAAACCTATGATAACTACACATTTTCCAGCTCTCTGAAAATACCAGCCATCTCAATTGAAGAGTAAAGCTGAATACAGTTTTAAAAATCCTCTTATTGTGCCCTAGGAAAAATTCCAAAGATACACAAAATAATCAACAGCCATATACCTACCATCCAGACATTAAACTTGGCTTTTATTACCATCACTATCTCAGGTCAGTGGTGTTCATTATTACTTCATTTCTATTATATGTGTTTGATCAATATAAACAGGGAAAGGACTTAGGAATATGCAAGGCAGTTTCCTCGGTGGTCATGAGCTTTCAAAAACTGAGACTCAATGAGAGAGAAATAATAAAATGAGTTCTCCGTGCTGAGAAAATTGGAAGTCACCCTCCTCCACCTTTCCCAGCTACGTCTCTGCTATGGCACCCTGTCCTTAGCCAGGGCTTTTGGTCACAAGTCTGCTAAAAGCAACATAAATAATGCTCTTGTTTTTACCCTGACTCGCTAGACTGGAAGAACAAACCCAGATCAAAGAGAGCGGAGAGGGAGTGGGGGCAGGAAGGAGAGTGGGTGGCATCTTGTACTCTGTTGGTAACTGGGGGCTCTCAGTTACACCCAACCCCAGCAAGAAGGCAAGGGGGTTCCAGGTCTGCAGCTGCACCTCTCCAGCTCGCCCACACACATCTGCTCTGCCTTGCTGCGGGGCTCTGAGTAAGTCACCTCTTGGCCTCAATTTTCCAACTATGAGATGAGACTCCTATTTCACAGCATCTTGGGGAGTCATCAGTCGATGCCCATAAACGGCAGGTGAAAGTCGTGCCTAATAAAGAATCCTCTCCACAGTAGGCGCTTAAGTGGGAAATGCTTAGGCTTCAGTTCTTAGTCTTCCTTTTCTGTTTTTCTTCTTTGTTAGCTCTGCCTCTCCTCCTCTGTTTCCTTTTTTGTTTTTTTGGTCCTGCTCTCTCCCTGTGTGTCTCTCCGCTTCTGCTCTCTTGCTGTTTGTCTCCCTCTCCGTCTTTCAGTCTCTGCACCTGTTTCCTCTCTGTCTCTCTGTCTCTTCATCAGGGAATACTGCTCCAGACACACAGACACCAGCATCCACATGGGACTGCTCCAGGGCAGGGGAGGAATGCTACTTGGAATGTGGATGTTCAAAGTTCTGCCCTTCGACCTGTGATGGTGAGGAGGAAGGGAGCCAGGTGGCAGGACCTTTGCACCCATGCCCAGGGGCCAGGACCTTTGGTTGGCTGCAGGGCTGCCGGCAGCCTCTCAGCAGGCCCCTGATGTAGAAGATGAAGGGAGAGAGAGAGTGTCCACGGTGCATTCCACTCCCGTGAGATACAACACAGTTTCTTTCCAGAAAAGAGCAGCTGCTGGCGGAGCCTGTGTTTACCTCACAGCATACGTGTGCAGGCTTCATGCTCACAGCCAACTCTGCATTCTGAGATCTAAAGAGGCCTGTGTGACAGGCAGGGATCTGACCTGAGGTACCTGCCAGGTGTCCCAACAGAATAGGGATCCCAGGTTCCCTGTGAAGGGTGGCAGAACAGGCCTCTCCTAAATACGCCATCTCGGCATAAGGATCATTTTGAGCTAAAAGTACTTTATAAAAAACAGCAGATGCAAGAAGTGTCCTTTGACCCTCCTCCTTTTCTTCCTAAAAGTAGGAGATAAAGCCCCATATGGAAGATGTCCTTCTTACACCAGGAGGAAAGCAACATTCTTATCACCAAGGACAAGAAGTTTACGCCAAGAGAAGTCTGCACAAACAGACCTTGTTTAAATAAGTCTTATCTTCCTTTAGCCTCCCATATACTTTAGTTACTTTTCCACAATTGCCTCTCTGCTCAACCGAGTATAAAAACATTTGGGTCTTCATTTCTTATGAGGGCTCTCATGTCACATAAAACGTCTGTTACATAAATTTGTATGCTTTTCTCCTGTTCATCTGTCTAGGTCAATTTAATTCTCAGGCCCGGCCAAGAACCCTAAAGGCAAAGGTAAAATGTTGGCTCCTCTATGCCTGCTTGCCTTTCCAATCTTCACGGGCAGCTTTCTTTTACACACACACGTGGAGGGTCAGCCCCCGGCAGGGTGAGGGGGAGATACCCCAGGTCTTCCTTCCTAGGAGGAGTGATGGATCCGTGACCCCCCCCCCGCCTCCCCCCCCCCCCCCCGGGTGCCCCAGAGACTGGCTACCGGCTCAGCCCATTGGCCAAGCGGCTTGCTCTTGGCTTCCCTCTAGTGGCCTCCATGAGTATTGCAACCATGAAATTCTGAGACCCGCTGAAGGTGGGCCTCTCACAGGCCCCGGTCATTGTTAATGCTTTCCTCCCCCACCTCCCGCCCAGCCGGGCTTGTGCCTGGAGACTTAGTGCCTCGGATGGCCCGGTGCACTGAGACCCAGAGCAGACCTGGGATGAGGAGGCGCTCGGTGGCAGAGGAGAGCCTGTCTCAGTAGGAAGTTCAGAGACTGAGGGACTAGAGGCTTTCTTTCTGGTTCTGCAGCAACTGCCAGGTCGGTTCTGTCTCTGCTCAGCGGCCTCCGTGCATCACCGCGGCGCTCTCGCCCGTGCAGGTGTCAGCGGGATTAGTGCGGTGACTCAAGCACCGCCCCGGCCCTGCCGCTCCTGTGCTGAAAACCAGACCGACCCCTCGCCACTCTTGGCCTCTCGGACCCTCTGCGCTGTGGCTGGGCCCACCCGTCTCCTTGGCTCCCTTCCTTGCAAGCCCGCTGGCCTGACCCCTTGTCGGGCCTCAAGCACTTCCCGCGCGCTCAGTCTCCGTGTCTTTGCTCCCCTGGCTCTTCCCTCCACTTGTGAAATAATGTCTTCCAGATGCAGTGCACAGGCCGCTTCGTCTTGAATCCTCCCATTCCTCGCTCCATCTCTGCTCACCCCTCCCCCAGCCTGCGGGTGACCTTTCCCCTCCTCTGCCACGCACTCAGCCCCTCTGTCTCTGATACTTATGGGGAGGTTGTGTACCTGTCCCGTCCGCCCACCCGGTTGTGGAGGCGGCATCTAATTTGTTCACCCCTGTATGTGTATTAAACCAACAAAAAGGGCTCCGTGAGCGTTTGTCCGCCGACCCGAGGGCTGGTCACATTGTGGCTCCCAGTAACCGAGCGCTCCCTGCGAGTGGGGCACTGTGCCAAGTGTGTTAGGAGGGCTGCTTCAGGCACTGCCCGCGGTGCCCGGGGGGGGGGGGTGCCCCGTGACTGTTCAGGTGAAGAAATTTCTCCATCCCCAGTTCTCTCTCTCTTTCTCCACCTCGGGGAGGTGCTGGCCTCATAAGCACTGTTACTGTCTATGCAGCACAGTGTCACAGAGTATCACTCAGCAGCCTGTTGTGGATGATTTCTGTGAGGTGGAGGGGAGATGAGGACTTTTTATGTGACATTCCATGGGTGTAGGGGTTGTAGGTGGGAGCATGAGGGATTCATGGTGGTGGTGAGAGGGGCTTAGAGACTCCGGAAACTAGGACTGGTTCTGGACACAGGCCGCTGTCTCTGGGCAGATTCCTCAATGTGAAGTTTTCTGGTTTCCCTTTTGGTGATGCTGACCTCATGCCTTTATTCTTAGTTCTGGTGGACAGATGCCCTCAGCACTGGGGCCGGGAGAGGCCTCCATGAATGCCACTCCATTCAGCACCTGTCTACTGAACTCTGATGGTGTTCCAGGCACCGGGCTGTGCTAAGGAGATAGGATATGCCTTTGCATTCACATGCTATGTCATCCTAGAACTAGCTATAGGTTTCTTTTCAATTAAAAAACAAATGAGTACCTTAGATAAGACATCTGGAGCTTGAAACAAAATTGGCAAATTCATATCCTTCTTGGATGAAACCAGAAAAGTGGCAGAGGCATGAGGAGATCTGAGAAATCAAAATAAGAGCAAGTTAGAAGCACATCCCAGGGTTGAAGAGCAAAGCCCTTGGTTGTTTCAGAGAGAACCCGAGAGACACCCTGGGGAGTTGCTCCCCACCCCGACCTCAGAGGGCCCAGACCATTCTGGAGCTCCCAAAGGATGGCTTTCCCCTCTGAAGTCACTCTGGCTTCTCTGTCCCTTTTGTTTTGAACTAATCAAAGCCAGTTGTGAATTGTCAGAGACAGTGCACACATTAAAGCAGGAAAAAAATTGTTCATAAAGGCAGATGTGTAATGGGTGAAATGCACCCAGATCTCCTTCTTGAAAAGGCTTCATAGAAATTACCGATGTCTAACAGTGCCTGCCCATTCATGCCTGGCCTGCTTTCTTAGAGTCCACGACCCTACACAAGGAAACAATCCACCCATTTCCTCCCATGGAACATCTCCCTCCAACTACTCTTTTCCTCTAGAACATTCTTTCTTTCCAGTCAGCAGGTGAAGCAGTGATGCTACAGGGGCAACACCAGCTCTTTCCACAGGATGAACCACCTCACTGCTGGTGTGGTTGATTTTTGTGTGTGTGTGTGTGAGGAAGACCAGCCCTGAGCTAACATCTGTTGCCAATCCTCCTCTTTTTTGCTGAGGAAGACTGGCCCTGGGCTAAGATCTGTGCCCATCTTCCTTCACTCTATATGGGACACCGCCACGGCATAGCTGACAAGTGGTGTGTTGGCAGGCGCCCAGGATCCAAACCCGCGAACCCCGGGCTGCCAAAGTGGGAACTAAACTGCTGCGCCACCGGCCGGCCCCAGCCGGTGTGGTTGATTTCATTAGGATAGAAGGGGCCGGGGCCTGCAGGGGTCCAGTCACCATAAACTGCCTGTGTGTGCAGCTCCGTGCATGCCCCTGGCATCCAAGAAACGGAAACTCGGAGTGCTGGTAGTTTTGCCAAGAGCACCTCTCCTCTGTAATGAGGAAAGATTTCATTGTCCATTGTTCATTTATAACAAGGGCGTGTGAAGGGGTTTGGTGTTCACGAGGTGTTTGTCGTTTCATTCTCCTCTCCATTTCCCTGGGCCCTGGGAGAGCAGCGGGGATGGGGGTCCGGCTCGGCTCCCTCACTGCCTGTGTCTTTGATCTGTAAACTGCTTGCCTTAGACTTGAAATCCAAATGCTGATTGGAGAGATCAGAGGCCACTTTAGAACTGCTTCAGTGCCCAGTCATCTCAGATGAACAGGATCTCAGGGCGACCCAGGGGCTCCGAGACTGACAGTGAGTGTGGCTGCAGCACAGTCAGGCCAATCGGGTAGCATCCTCCTCCAGGGGAGTGGGCCTGTGCAGGCTCTGACCTTAGGGCCAGGTCTCCCCTCCGGCCAGCAGGTGTGTGTCCAGAGCTCACTGTTGGGGCTGCTCTGAGCACATTTCACTAAGGGTTCCCTTCTCTTTTTCAGACTGCTCTGTGTTAGAACTGCTTGTCCAAAGCTAGGTCATACTTAAAGCACATTTAGAACTTTCTTACCAAGGTCTCAGAAAAGGGTTTTGCCAAAAATATACAGTTTGGAAGCTAGAGCTTTGGCCAGACCAAGAGTTTCTAATCCTTAAGAATTGATACTTAAACAAACCATCCTTTCAAAAGACTTTCTGTTTCTATCTTGTCCTCCTGAAAGCCCAGGGCACATCACAGGTGTTGGTTGTCCAGTTGTCTCAGACTTCTGGTGAGGCAGGCAAGTACTATCTCTCTCAACAAGGGCTGAGGCTGCTGCCCAAAGCCTCCCAGTATAGACGTGAGTAGAGCTTCATCGACTGTGTTAGGTAATTTCTCCTTGAGACTAGCTCAAGCTTGGCTGGCTGGAAGAAAAACTTCCCCTCCCCTTCCCAGCTGACTGTCAACAGGCTGTCTCCTCTGACACTCCAGGACCTGGCTATGAAAGGGAACAGGTTCTGAGAGTGCCCAGTTGTGTTCTGGCCCTGCCTTTTTCAAGCCACCCACCCTCACCTTCCTCCCCACCCCCTATCAAAGGCTTGTACAATCAGGGAACAAGGGAGCGGGGAGGGAGAGAGCCATGCACAGGGATGCTTTGCTCCTGGCTGCAGGGGCAGGTCTAATGGGCGCTGAGGTAGGATGGGACAGAGGAATGTTACCCTCTTTAGATGTCAAACACTAGCCATTTCACATAAAAATCCTGATTTCTGGTATTAGAAAAACCAGCAGATCTGGCCACTGGAGACACATACCTGCAGGCAAGGTTGATTGGGGTTGAGGGTAGACTGTCCCCTCTGGTGAAAGGAGGTGATCTCTCCTTCACTATAGTCCCACTCTGGCCAGGTCTATCCATTTATGCCATCTATCTGACTGTCATTGTCATGTGAGTTTGTGCCCTGCCCCCAGTTAAAAGAGGCTAAACTGTCATTACTCACGCTGATTCTTGAAGTGCTAACAACTCTTAACAAGAACCACATCATCTGTGTTTTTATTTAGTAAACAAGCTTTTTATTGTATTTTATTGTATCTCTGCCTGCCTGCTTTGAACTAAGACATTAGCTAGAGTTTAGATATATTCAAAGTTATGTACAAATAACAGAACCGAACAACAAGCACTTCAAAGGTGCTCTGAAAATGCACAAAACTGTCTGGCTGCTTACTGAGAATGTGGTTTTTAAAAGCTGTAGCAGACAAAGTGAAGGTACATGTTATTGCAGTGAGGATGTGGAGGGAATGTCCCTCATGGAGAGTCACTTATCGATGGGCAGGAGGGTACCTGACAGTTACCAACAGGAGGAAGAACTCTTTTTAGAGAGTACAGCCTTTCTAGCAAACTGCCCCACAGGCCAGGGAGCCACCACTTCATCTGTAAGGTGCCCGAAAACTTGCCTCCTGGCCTGCCTGTTCCCTGGTCTTCCCCTGATTTCTCCCGTTCACCCCTACATTACCTCACACTCACCCTCTCTTCCACTTCCCCTTCCCACACCCAGGGACCAAAATGGGCGAGGAATGAGGAAACCCAGTTATTTCCAGGGGCAGCACTGAAACACTCCCTACACACAATTTTGAAGAATAGAAACATGTTCAATAGCAGTTTGTTTGGAAGGGGCGGGACTGGGGAGATTGGAGGAATTGTCTCAAAATTAAATACAGTTGCTACTCTATAAAGATGGGAATGGAGGGTTCTAGACTTCTGATGGTCAAAATTCAAAAATTTCAAACTAAAGGAGAGAAAAAAAGGTAAGATGACAAGGGTGATGGAAGAGTTTTGAAAGGCAGTGCCCAGGGGCAAAATTCTCTTGTATTTTTGAGCGGTGGTGGCAGAGAGGAAGGGAACTGAGATCTCATCTCCTCCAGCCAGGCCTGTACGTGGCGCTTACTCTTGTCTGAGAAACCCTGGACCATTTCTGGTTTGTGGGCACTCGTCTTGGGTTTCTCAACTGATCAGATATGCCCCTCTGATAATCACCCCCTAACCCTTAAGAAATTATCTCCTGTGAGACCTTTCTTGAAACCTGTTCCCTCAGTGGCTGAGCTGTTACCTTCTGGGGAGGCTGAGCACTAATGGCTTGTTGATGAGGCTGGCCTCACTAAACCAAGGAATCTTGTCAAATTTTGGAACAGAAGCCTGGAGAGAAATGGAAAAAGATCATTTTGCAGAATTCATTGCACTTGACCATTGCCATCATTAGGATGACCAAAGTAAGCTAACAGCAGCTATACAGCAGTCAACCCTTTATAAAACATTTGTGTGTGTGTGTGTGTGTGTGTGTGTGTGTGTGTGTGAGAGAGAGAGAGAGAGAAAGAGAGAGAGAGAGAGAGGAAGATTAGCCCTGAGCTAACATCCATTGCCAATCCTCCTCTTTTTGCTGAGGAAGACTGGCCCTGGGCTAACATTGGTGCCCATCTTCCTCTACTTTATATGTGGGACACTGCCACAGCATGGCTTGATAAACAGTAAGTAGGTCTGCACCTGGGATCCCAACCTGCCAACCCTGGGCCACTGAAGTGGAGCACGGTAACTTAACCACTGCGCCACCGGGGGGCCCTATAAAACATTTTTATCATTTATATTTGACCCTTTTGACTCTCCCACCCAGAGCAAATACTGTTATCTCCATTTTGGAGATGAAGACATCAAAACACAGTGTGATATGCTGCGTCACACAGCTAGGAAGTGGATTAAGGTTTTCTGACTTTCGTGTCTGCTATGTCTTGTGTTCTACTATATCTCTTTGCTTCTTTATTACTTCCACCTGTTTATGTAACCGCTAATATTTCCACGAATTCAGCTGAATATTAGCAACCCCGTATTCAAAGTCTCTGGCTGTTTTCAGCCACGGAGCCCTCCACCCTCATTCCTTCTAGGAGGCAAAGAGACAAGAAGCACACTTTGAAGCTGTAAACTGGATATCCTCCGTTAATCCACTTCTCAGCTGTGTGGCTTGGACAAATCAACCTGAGTCTGTTTTGTCCTGTATGAGAGGAGGACGATATCATCACTTCACAGGTAGCTCCAGGATAGCGGGGGCGGGGGGAGGGGATAGCGTTGTCTGTTTCCGTCACTGCTGTATCACGAGCACTAAAACAGTGCTTCATACTTGTAGGTTCTCAGCGAACTGTGTCCAATGAATGCCGGATGCATGGGGAGTCCCTAGCTGAGGGCCTGACTTCCTAATAGGAGCTCAATAAAAGTAGCCGTTATCGTCTCCCTTCTACCAGCCCAGCCTCTGTCTCCGCTCTCCGGATGCCGGATCTCGGCTTTCTGCGGGGGATTTACTTTCCCAGGCTCCGAGCGTTCCTTCCCCGGGAGCACCCCAGGACCCCGGGAGGTGCTCTGAGCAGCCAGCAGGGGGCAGCAGCGACCCCGCGGGCCCGCCGGCCGGGGAAGGACGCTCTTGCCGCGGAGGTTGCGGCGGACCCGGAAGTGCTCGGCCGCCATCGCGACCCCGGCGCCCCGGATGGGGAAGGAGGCGGGCGGCCGCCCTCCCCCGGCCGCGCACCCCTGGGAACTGGCGGGCAGGTGGGTTCCGAGCGGGAATCAGTGTTTCCGGGCCTCCTCCGCTGCCATTCCCCGCAGGCCCAAGGCTGGGTGAGGGGCGGCGGCGGGCGGGGCAGGCCGGGAGGGTGAGTGGGGCGCCCCCGGGGAAACCCCACCCTACCCTGCCCCCGCCCTGACCCGACTCCACGGGCTGCGGTGAGATGCCCGGGCTGGGGTCCCTGCTGCAGTGAGGGGGGCTCCCAGGGTGTCTGGCTTGTGAAGCAAAACCTACCGTGGTCTCCGTGGAAGAAGTGAGGTCGGACGATAGGAATTTTCCTCGCAGATTTGCTGAATGGCATTGGTATTTCAGACTAGTAGTTTTTCCATTGTGAAAAAGGGATCATCATCTTCGATCCGCACTGGAGTTTCACCCGTTATAAGTAGGATGATAGCTCTTTAAATGATGTTAAACTCACTGGATTAAGAATCTTTAGTTTTTCTGAGACCTTGGTTTTGGCTGAATAAACCGTAGAGCTCATACCTTTCTGTATTGTGCAGTTTACTGTTGTCTTTAGACGGTAAACTTTTTCTTTTTCTTTTTTTTTTAAATAACAGATGCCTTTGAGAACCCAATAAAAGCTCTGGATCCCATGCCTAGAAATTTGCATAAATTGCCCTACAAGCGTGCAGGGACAGGGAGGGTGTTTGGATGCTTTGAAGCCCATCCATAGACCTCAGAGGTATGTGAACCCTTGAGTTAAGAACTGGGTTAGGAGGAGACATGATGAGAGGCACAAGCTTTGGGGTCAGACTATTTACCACTGTTAATTTGGGCTAAAGTTACCTAAGCAATTTGAATCTCAGCTTTTTTACTAAAGTGCGACCAATACTAACTTGCAACGTTGTGGAGATTAAATGAAGGAAGCTACCTAAGGCACTTAGCACATGGTAGGCACTCCATAAGTGATAACAGATGCCTGTTATTATCCAAGGGTTTATAATGTAAAGTCTGTAATGAAATTTTAATGTCCATAATTATAAAATGCCCACCACGTACTTTTTGTTTAGACTTTTAATAAACTGAATTGGTTTGATTTTAACTCAGTTCTACCCTTGACCTTTCACAACTTTCGTAGGCTCATACTCTCTCTTTTTCTAGGAACTTGGGTGTATTGTCCCACCTCAGAGAACAAACTCATCTATCGCAGGTCTAGCCTGGGTTGCTGCCTTTGAAAGTGAGGGAAGGTTGGTACAACATCAACCACACCACAGCATGGAATTTCCAGAGAGGTGTTATTTCAAAACTTCATAAAGAACGAGAACCACATGGATTTCTGCAAGGGAGATTGAACTGGCCTGAGTGTGAGAGAGAGGATAATGTGCGCCCAACCTGTAACTAACACCAAGGAGGCCAGGTGGCAGAAGGTCTTGTATGAGCGACAGCCCTTTCCTGATAACTACGTGGACCGGCGGTTCCTAGAAGAGCTCCGGAAAAACATCTATGCCCGGAAATACCAGTATTGGGCTGTGGTATTTGAGTCCAGTGTGGTGATACAGCAGCTGTGCAGTGTCTGTGTTTTTGTGGTTATCTGGTGGTATATGGACGAGGGTCTTCTGGCCCCCCATTGGCTTTTTGGGACTGGCCTTGCTTCTTCACTGATGGGCTATGTTTTGTTTGATCTCATTGATGGAGGTGAAGGACGGAAGAAGAGTGGGCGGACCCGGTGGGCTGACTTGAAGAGCGCCTTAGTCTTCATTACTTTCACGTATGGTTTTTCACCAGTGCTGAAGACCCTGACAGAGTCTGTCAGCACTGACACCATCTATGCTATGTCAGTCTTCATGCTCTTAGGCCACCTCATCTTTTTCGACTATGGTGCCAATGCTGCCATTGTATCCAGCACACTGTCTTTGAACATGGCCATCTTTGCTTCTGTCTGCCTTGCCTCACGCCTGCCCCGGTCCCTGCATGCCTTCATCATGGTGACATTTGCCATCCAGATTTTTGCCCTGTGGCCCATGTTACAAAAGAAACTGAAGGCATGTACTCCCCGCAGCTATGTGGGAGTCACACTGCTCTTTGCATTTTCAGCCTTGGGAGGCCTGCTGTCCATTAGTGCTGTGGGAGCCATACTCTTTGCCCTTCTGCTGGTTTCCATCTCATGTCTTTGCCCTTTCTACCTCATTCGCCTGCAGCTTTTTAAAGAAAACATTCATGGGCCTTGGGATGAGGCTGAAATCAAAGAAGACTTGTCCAGATTCCTCAGCTGAGTTAGGGACCTCCATTCCATTATTAAGGAAACCTGATAGATCAGCCTCCCAACTAGTATAAGATTTGAAGGCAGAGTTTGATTCTGGAAGCAGTGTACTGATGTGGGTAGGAGGACAGAGATCAAAACAAAAAGTTAACCAAAGGCTTGGGTGGCGAAGGTGCTTATCCTTTGTTATTTTGGAGATGAAAAAGCTTTCTGGGGCCCTCTTGAATTATTACCTCTCCTTCATTATTCACTGTAACAAATGAAGTGATGTGGTTTCTATTTATTAAAAAAAGAACAACACATCCATCAAGTTGTCCATGATTGTTCTGTAAGCAAAGGGCAGACAGGGGCATGAAGAGTGAAGAGAGAATAAAAGTACACATGTGTACGTGTTGTGTATGTATAAAGTCACTTCTCTCTACCTTTCTCTGTGTACTAATGGAGGTTCCGTTATTTATCTAGAGCTCAAATCCTAGAACCCTGGATGCTGTGTCCAGTTTTGTTTCCTGAGATCACAGAATTGGTCACTTAACTTTCGCTCAGAGTTTCTTAGTTCTTAGTGAAGCATGTATTCAACTAACTATAAGGGGGAGTATGATGTGTCATAATACACAAGCAAAATGCCAGGGGAATTCAGAGAAGCTGGAGGTCAAACTGAGCTGGAGTAATTAGGAAATATTAGAGGAGATGGCATTTGAGCTTAGTCTTGCAGGTTAAGTGGGATTTAAACAAAAGATGGTGGCAAAGGCCTTTAGGAGCAAGGTCATTGTGACTAATGGTAACTGGGAAACTGGAGACAGCATGCCTTGTCCAGTGAGGGCAACCACTGCTCTGCTCCAGGTGAGTGTTTCCAGTCAGAATTTGTGCCTGGCTTCAGATCTTTAGAATTCTAAATGAAGTCCAATAGCTGTAAATGTGATTTTTTAATAAGAAATTTAATTGTAAACTCTGTCAAATCAGGCCAAAAAACACGCTTGCAGATGTGACTCCCACCATGCCACATCTGTTCTAAGCAGGGCACAAAGTGGGAGTGTTTAATGGGAGTTCAGGGTTGTGGGGATGTGAGGAAAAGTTGGAATGAGAGGTTTGAGTAACAGGTCTATGTAAATTCCATATTCAGGAATTTGGGCTTTATACTGCAGGTCACGGGGAGCAATCCAGCTTATATAGGGAGGGAGTCAATGATCAGATCTTGGGCTAGTTACAGACTGCTCTGTGTCTCAGTTTTTTCATCTGTAAAGTGAGAATGGAAGTATTTACCTCTAGAACTGTGATGATTAAATGAGATGTATGCAAAAGCTTTGAAGAATGCTGGACACAGCACTATTAGTGTTAGCTATTGTTACTAAGTTGATGTGTAAGAAGACTTGAAGCAGGCAGAGACAGTGCAAAATGCACTAGATGCCTCCCAGAACAGCTGGTCCCCCATGAAATAATTCATTTGTGGCGAGCTCCTGTACCATCCATTCTCACTAGAAATTAATTTCAAATCAGAAATTTCATCAGGGCAGTAGTATTCCTAAGAAGTAATGTGTTTATTTCTCTGAACATAGATTTCTCAAAAATGTGTTGAATAGGATTGTGAACTAGTGTTTTCAGCTCTGTCATCTCACATCCTTTTCTTATTTTAATTTGGACTGATGAGAATAGTGCTCCATGATTAGGATGGGTAGTTTTCCCTAAGGCCAATTTGATTGCTTTCATTGTTGCAAGGACACTGGCCGAAGGGGAGAGAAGGATCTCAGAGACTGACTTACGGAGCTCAAAGCATCCATCTAGCTATGTTGGGTTTATCCTCATGCCTCGAGAGTGGCCAGAATTGGCTCATAATTATTATATAGTCCACATCAGGAACAGGGCCAGGTGTTAATGATTGAAGGTAGTAAAGAATAGTATAAAGTTGTGCTTTTGTTTTTTATGTTTTAATGCATTTACCTTATTTGAATGGGTTTCCAATTATCAACTTCAAAGAACTCACATAGCAACTGCATGCATTTCAGTGAGCAGAAAGTCCCCCAAATTTGAACCGCTTTCAAGAATAGTTCCTCAGCGGGGTGAATTAATGTGCCTGTGCTGTCATTTTCAGCTCTTCTCTCTCACACTATATAGTATCTGAAGGCACCCAGGGCCTGATTCTATTCAATTTGGTGGTTGTAGAAGTTCTGTGGCAGTGGCAGGGGGTGGGGAGTTGTGGGTTGGATGAGGGTGTAGGGTAGGGCGGCCAACTCAGTTGAGATAGAAAGGTGGTGGCTGTGAGGAGGATATTCCAACCAGAGTAAACAGTATGTGCCAAAGTGCACAGGGCGTGATGCAGCCTGGCAGTGGAGAGAAATACAGAATAGATGGGCTGTGGTGGAGAGGGTTGAGGTCTGAGAGTGCTAAATACTTTGAATTATTGTATCCTGTAGTCAGTGGCAAATTAAGGAGCTTTTGAAAAGGGTTCTAAGATTCCTACTAAACACACTTTCATATATATATGAAATATATATTATATAATAATTCTGGCAGCATTGTTCAGGCTGAACCACAGAGGCTGAGCATGGGGAGCTCTTGTATCAATAGTGAAAAACGAGAGTCTGGACTAAGGGTGGTGACAGTGCACATGGAGATGAGAGGCCTGATTAGAGTGATTTTCAGAGAACTTGGTAAATTTATGTTGGGAGATGGAAGGGGAATAGAGGATGACTGGGGGGCTTCTGCGTTGAGTGGATTTGTGTTCCATTAACTATACCAAGAAAAAAACAAGTGAGAACAGGTGGAGGTGAAGTAGATAAGAAAATAAGAAGGCACGTGTTAAGTTTGCGGTACCTGAGGTGGTATATCCAGGCTAAGATGTTCCATAGGTAGTATCTGGAGGACACTGGATCAAAATTCTGGGTATAATCTAGGAGGGTATTGAGATCTAAACAGAATCCAGTCCTTTCGTACCTGGAATTCTTTGTACAGAATTGGTTGCCTCACAAGCAGGCTATAATGGAATTAGAAATGGATCACAGAAGGAAAACTAGAAAATCAAAATGATAAGAATCAAAGGGAAAGGAGGCTGCCCGATGAAAATGGATTAATCCGAGAACAGACCACCACAGCCTGGAAGAAGGCTCAGTGGAGATAGCGATTGCCTATAAAACTGTTAAGGGTAAAAGTGAATATTGATTTGTTCACCAAATCATGACTTATAGAAGGAGAAAAACACCCTTTGAAATTTGAGCAGGGAAAGTTTAAGACAAATGAAATATAATTTTATACACTTTCTGCATGTAACTCTAAAAAGTTTCACAGGCCAGGAACATAAATGGATTCCAAAAAGATTTGGGAAAAAATGCAAATAAAAAAGCCATAAATGTTTTGTAAGAAAATGTTAAGAAATCGCAAGCCCTCAAGTGTTGCTGCATGCAGGATGACGAGGCTCCCTATGGCGTGCTGCTTTGGGTTGCGGCTGGCCTGGGGATGCAGGCCTGGATAACGATTGGTGTGACCTAGGGTGAGAGTTGGGAAAGTTACAGTTACTCATCACTTAGGTACAGCGATGCTGTCAGTCTCTTAAATTTAAACCACACTGAAAGGGTGCAAGTAGACTATTAATGATTTAGATTTTCAGAGAATATTATGGTGTATGTGGGGGAAGGGGGAAAGAGGGTTGCAGTAGCACTGGAATTAAAATCCCAACCTGTCAAATAGTTGTTTGTATAAGAAGCTATCTGCCCTTCCCCCTCTGTACTCTTTCTCTCAGCTCTGCTTCGTGTCAATCTAAGTTATAGGTAAAGCTGGAGGGTGGATGCGGCAAGTGAGAGCAAAGAGGGAGGAATGGGGAGGCAGCTTTGCCCGTTTCTCCAAAATGGTACCAGGGCTTGTAGTTGGGATGGAAGGATCAAGGAGAGGTAGAGCTATAGGGCAGGCGTGCTTTATTTTGTGGCATAATGTGGCTGACAGATGATTGGCATGTAGCTAGAAGGCTGTGCAGGGACCCAAGTGTAGCAGCACACACAGTGGTTCTGTGTGGTGACCAAGTTGGTGTCCGTGCCATGCCTGTATGCTATGTCAGTACTGTAAACTTTGAGCGAGGCTTTGGGCAACTGGCTTAAATTCTGGATTTAAGAATTCATGCTGAGCATATTTGAGGAAGCATATGGAGCCATCATGTACATCTTCTAAGCCAAAGGCTCAAGGTCAAGAAAAACAAAAACAAACCAGCAGAGGGCATCAGTCACACAATTTTATAATATTTCAAACCCATTGAACGCAGGGAAACAGGGCTGGGACACAGTGCCATCTTGTGGAAGTTGTTAATATTTTTATAACAAAATTCAATAAGAGTCTTGGAATTCTTGCTGAATTGTGGTTTGAGAAATCACTACACTAGCTGAGGTCCCTATAAATTCAGGAAATAAATAGCTCACTGGGATTTGATATAACAGCTACACTTTTGAGCACCCAGTGTGTGCCAGGCACTGTTAGGCCCTTTATATACATCACTGTATTTAATTCTCACACCAATCCCGTAATGCAGGTATTATTTTCATTTTACAGTTGATGAGACTGAGGCCCCGAGTGAGCCCGTAACGTGCCTGAGGCCAGATTGCCAGTGTGGGCTGAGACTTTTCTTTTGATTTGGAAAGCACAACCACTGAAGTAGGAAGAAAATCAAGAGTTTAGAGTCCTGGAAGCCAAGGCAGATGACTCGCAGGAGAGGGGTGATCAACTGTGATCAGACCAAAATCTGACAAATCAATAAGACAAGGACTGAGAATTGACCACTGGATTTGGCAAGAAGGAGGTCACTGGTGTCCTTAAAAAGAAAAATTTTTGGTGGAGCGGTGGGAATAAACACCTATTTGGAGTGGGTTTAAGAGAGAATAAGAGAAGAGAAATTGGAGCAGCAAGTACAGGCAACTTTCTGTAAGTTTTGTTTCAAAGGGGAACCAGGAAGTAGGACAGAAACTGAAAGGGGAGGTGAGGACAAGAAACTTTTTTTTTAAGTTGGAAGAAATGATAGTGTGTTTGTATGCTGATGGAAATGAAACAGTAGAAAGTAAAAGCTGATGTGAGAAAGGGAAGAATTGCTGGGGTAATATTCTTGAGCAGGTGAGAAGAGATGGGATCTAGTGCACAAGTGCAGGGACTGGCATTAGACGGGAATGGAGAGTTATCTATGGTAACAAGTGGAAGGCAGAGTATATAGATACAGATGCTGGTAAGTGAGTAGATGGTAAATGGGCAGATGAGGGGATGGGGATCTTTGGAGGTGCTTTTCTGATTGCTTCAATTTTCTCAGGGAAGTAGGAGACAAAGAATCAGCTGAGAGTGAGATTATGGGAGGAAGTGATGGAGTGAGGAGAGAAGGTATGAAATAGTTTCAGATGTTGGGAGAGTGAATGAACTGGGGATGCTTAGAATAATTGCCCAGCAGTATTAAGGGCTCACTTGAGGAGGGTGGTCATGAACTTAAAGTTAAACCAATTAGTGTGTGTGTGTGTGTGTCTGTGTGTGTGTGTGTGTGTCTGTGTGTGTGTGTGTGTGTGTGTGTGTGTGTGTGTGTGTTTTCCAGACCATGTACAGCTACAGGGGTGCAAACCAGAGTAGATGGAGAGTTCGATATACCCCGGGTGGTGGTTTTATCAAATTGAGAGAAGGACAAGAGAGAAAGGTATGGGCATGATTATAATGATTGACCTTGGAATTTAAGTTGGGTAAGAAGGAGAGTTAACCTCAAGGGGTGTAAAGGACAGGGAGGTGAGGGACAGGGAAAAGGTCAATGAAGTGGAGGTCCAAGGGATTAGAAAGATAGAAAGTGAAGCTCAGAGAATAAAGACAAGGTTATCACTTTGGGAGTGAGTAGCTGAGCTAGGGAAGAGGGCAACATCACTGGAGGAGTGAAGTCCAAGAAAATGAGAAGTGGGATGGGGGTGGGTTGTTGGAAGGATTACCTACACATATGTGGAAGTCCCCAAGAATGAAGACAGGAGTGGTACTACAGAGAATGACAGTGAAACAGGAGCTAAAATCATCGAGAAATAAGGGAGAGTGAAGGTTGGTAGATGACAGCAACAATGAGGGATATGTGCTATAATCTGATGCCATGAGGTTCAAAGCTGAGGGTTTTAGGGAGGATGGAGGAAGAATGGTCCAAAAACAAAAATAAAAACAAAGATCCCTACTCCACTTCAGGCTCAGCAGTATGAGGACTGACTGGGGGAGGCAAGCTGCCACCTTTTGAGAAGGCTGCAGGGGAAGCAGGGCCCTTAGAGGAGAATCTGGTTCTGTTAGAGCAAGTAGGTGAGGGACACATCCAGAGAATAGGTTGAAGTGAATTATGGAGGGTACGGGGTAAGGGTTTCAGAAGATGGGGAGGGGTGGGAGAGGAGCACAGACTAGATACATACAGAACTGTATGGAGAAAGATAACAGAGAAGAAGGCAACCTAGAAGAGTCGGGGGGGTTCTTGGATGACTGACATAAAGGGCTAATAATGTAAGTCCCGGTGGGTTCCAGGCAGATGGTGATGACAACGCGAGTGCTGGTGGGGAGGGAGGGGTGGACTTTTGGGGCGTCCTCTTTACCTTGAAGGAGGTGTGGTCTGAGTGTGCAGGCTTCCTTACATCATCATGAACTTGTTAGTATGGTTCGCTAATGGAATTAATATGCTAATTCTCTGGGTAACGCACATTTTGACAAGAGCCTTTTGAGGATAATGACACAAACTTCCTGAGAACTGTGCAAACTTCCAACAGCAGGGTAGTGCCATTTGTAGTGTTCTGGAAAGTTTGATTCTCGGCAAAGTGATCAGAGCTTAGGTGAGAGCCAGGGTTTGACCAAGGTCCTGTGGATGGTCAGCCCTGAGGAGGCAGAGTCCTCTGACCACTGGGAGGGCTCTGGAGAGTTTAGCTGCAGGGAGAGGCAGAGAGAAACAGCTGAAGACCTGTTGGAGGAGCTAGCTGAGACCATGTCCATGTCCAAAAAGCTTTTGGCTTTTTCCTTTTGCAACTCACGGGTACAATTAATGTTGGTTTGTTTACCTTGAGAAACAATAGCAATCACCAACCAAACCATAACGCCATTTTTTTCACAGGTGTGTTACCATGATTAACGGGAGAACCCCCCCGAGATAAGCCAGTTAAGGAGCATCTGTTTCCCACTGCCCAGCATTTGCTCAGCAGCAGGGGCCTGGCAGCTCCATGGTGCTGGTGCCTCCTCACGCCCAGCAGGTAAAGCAGGAGCCACAGTGCCAGAGGAAGGGGCTCGGAAAGGCAAATGGCCTTTTCTGCCACCATCTGGTACCAACTGACCCTTGGGTTCAAATGATACCCGGGATCAGCTCGAGGTGTTGTGCCCTAAACAGACCGGCCCTACAATCCCTTGACCATACTGTTGTTGGGACAGTGGAACAAAGTGATTTTTACCAAGGCAGAGGTCAAGGGAAACTACGGTCCCTGGGGCCCTTGTAAAAGCTGGTTCCAAGGGGTTACTTCTGCTTTCCCAAGCTCCAGCTGGC
Source organism: Tapirus indicus (assembly GCA_031878705.1). Lineage (NCBI taxonomy): Eukaryota > Metazoa > Chordata > Mammalia > Perissodactyla > Tapiridae > Tapirus > Tapirus indicus. The sequence continues at coordinate 86,509,491 of CM062922.1, forward strand.
TCCCTGCTCACCACTCCGGGATGGCCCTGTGTTGGGCCCAAGTAACATTTGGACTCTGGTCAGTGAGAACACTGTGGGCCTCCCACTCTTTTTAAATTGCAAAATAAACAGAACTTTAGGCCCCAGGCAGCTTTTGTGTATGTAGCTGGAGTATTTTTGTCTTTAAAAGAGAAAAAGGCAATGACAGCAGGAACTGTCTCCTTGGCTATAACTTGCTCTCTGTGGCCTTCTAAGATGTACCCACGGAGATGAGAACCGGGAGGAAAAAATACAGCCCCTAAGAGCCTGAAAGTCTAGTTTTTCGATAGTGTTATATGGAGCTTCAAAAATATACTCTGTTTGAGAGGTAGAACCCACTTCAGTGACTTCTCCATTACTGCCTTGAGGATCTTGTCTCTTTGGCCCCCTGGGGTTTGCTAAAGCTTCTTTACTCTGTGCCCACTCGTGGCTCCTGTTTATGAGGTTCATGAAGATGTGAATTGAGGCTGAAAATCAGGACCTGACATCAAGACTATAAAATTTGATTTGATTAAAAACTGTATGGGAGTAGCAGTGTATAGTGTTGACTCATCCAATAGCCTGCCACCTAATCCCATCTTAATATGTTGACAGTATTGCAATTCAATGGTAACTTGCAGTATAAAAAGCCCAAACCAAAACGGGTAGTGGGACAGCTAGTATGTCCCTTTAAATGGGACACACTCATTTAAATGTGTAGTATCATGAGCTCCATTTGATTTATTCAGATATAGACCCTGTAGTATTACAAAGGGCTACAGAAGCTTTTTGTTTTTCAACAATCTTATCTTTCTGTGGGTGAGGTTCACGTTTTTAAAATGGATTCACAGTTGCAAAGGTTTACTTCAGAATCTCATGGACATGGACTAAAGATTCCAATATCAATTTTCTGACTTTTTTTTTTCAATCATACTTAATGCTGAGTTATAAAACAGATGTTGGCAAGTACAACATTTTTTCAAACTCTGGGATAAAGAGGACTGAAGAATATCATGCTCCAAACCCACTGAGGACCCACGTCTGTAGGCGAATGGCAGAGGCTGATGTTTGCTGAAATGCCCTGCAGTGTACACATGGTCCCCAAGGCTTACAGACATTTACTGACCAGTGAAATTCCCCAAGGAAAGGATTGGAAGTTTTATTTTTTCCTACCTTTAGTTCTCTCTTCTCCATCTCTTGGACGTCCTGGGTTTTTCTAGCTGGAGACTACTTCAGTTTTAACACTACTATGCCTTTTTCTCAACCAACACTTACGTGATTTAGCATCTTGTATTATGCTATTCCATTAGAAATGAAAAGTGTGGTTTCTGATTGGCTGAAATGAGTTCTATTGTTCCTTTCTTTGTCAGAGGTCAAATCGCCATGTTCTAGAATGTTGGCATGCATTGGGTCAAGTGGGTAATCTGGTTCTAGAACTCCAAGAGCTGCTTCAGCACTGAAGTCAGTAACAGTTCTCCCTGGAAAAATGACTAGAATTTCCTCCTTTCATAGCACTGTACCGTAATTGCTTATTTAGCAAGCTACTTTTATATTTTACTTCTCTGGTGCTCCCGGTTAACTAGGACATTATCATAAATTCAAGAAATGTTTGGTACACACATAAAGGGTTGAGAATATTGAAGAAATATTGTTTATTACAGGTGTACTAGTGTGTTCTCCTGATGATCCCGAGTTATGGTCGACCCTGCAGGATGCTGTACTTTCTCACCTCTCTGTCAGATATTGAGTGGAGGTGGGGCAGGATGGTTGGGGAAGGGGACACTATGAAACATAGAAACACTATAAACAAACCTTAGCATAGTTTAATTTTATTCTCGGCTGCTTCCTTCCCCCTGACTTTCCCCTTTTTTTCTCGCCTATCAAATGTGAGGAAGGGACCACACTTCTCTGCTGAGGAGACCAGGGAATCATCTCATTCTGCTATGACTTGAGTTTTCCTTTCTCATTGTTTATCAGGTCAGTGTAAGTTTTCAACACCTAAACGGTGTAACACTGCATATAAAAATAAATTCAGGTTTAAGACAGTGGGAAATTACCAAACACGTAAAAAACATGATCTCATGAAAACCTTCCCATTGACAGCCTCTGTTTTTGTCTGGGGAGGTGGTATGAAATAATTGGGAATGCTGCGTCTGTGGGGATGAGAATGTTACCAGATGAGAATGCTATCCCATAAGAATATTGATTTCAAAATCTAATGCCTGGACTGGAGGTGAAGGGAAGGGCAAAGACTGCATGCTGCGCGGTATTTTGCATCGATTCAGTCCCTCCAGGTGCACTTGAGCTTCAGGTGACCCACGACTTTGGTGCCTTGGAATTTTCTTAGTTTGCAGTGCCCCTAACTCCCAGTCACAGGACCTGGGATACAAATAAAAATGGATCTAACATGCCAGGTGAAATTTTTAACCTGAGAAATAAACTGGTTTTGGATTTTTGAGTAGACAGTGTAGTCCTTAAAAAAGATTTTTATGGTCCAAAGAAAGAGCATTGTTAGTGAGGGGCCTCCATTTTTGAACTGGGGGTTCCTGCCCACATCTTCCACATGGTCTCTCTTTGCCAGGGCTTGCCCAGGTCAGACATGAAGTAAATGGGACACCAATTCCTGATGAACATTTTTTTACTTTCCTGTCCTGTAGTTTTCTGTCTTAATATGCTAAACTGAGGTACATTCAGAAGTGATCTCATCCAAGAGGAGTTACCTTTAAATTAGAATTTAGACCACATAAATTTTCAAAAAGAAAATCCTACATTATCCTACATCTCAAACCTTTGGGAAGGCTTCAGATCACATATTTTGCAGGATGTACTATGTTACCTTAATAATAAAATTTTATTTGGATAAATCTTTGGGATTTTTTTTAACAATAGCTTAAAATTTCAGTGTTGCAATTACCATTTGAGGATTAAGGTACAAAAAAAGTTCTCTGTTACCCCAAACTCATATAGATCCCATTCTTCCAGTACTTTCCTGACATCATTAAGAATCTTTCTTCTCAAGGTGGCCTTGAACTTTTATTCTGAATAATATGTTTTTTCCCCTGAATTTGCCCAATAGAAGGTGTAAGGTTTATGTGTTTAAGATCTACAATTTTTCCCATAATCTTACATATTTTATGTCCTACAAGAGTGTTTAGAAAAATAATAAAAATAGGAAAAAATGTTGTGGTGCAATAATAATTATTAATGGGATACCTGGAGGCAGGTTGCTTGAAATTAGTTTTCTAGACACCCAGAATTTTTACTTCATCTTTTCACTCTTCTATTGGACAGACATTTCAGTTGGAGATAGATTATTATTCTCCACCAAATAGCGTCTTAAATTGCAATGCTTTAAGAACTTAAAATCAATCATTTTCAATTTAAGCTCCTTAAAAGATCAAATTATGTATTTTTCACCTTACCTGGTTTTAGATGAAGCAAACACTTAATAAATTTGGATCTTTTTTAGAAAAAGAAACAGCACACATATTTTTTATATAGAATAAACTTTGTTTTTATTATAGACATGGATCAAAAATAAAAGTTTTTATATACATATAACAATATAGTGCAAATGAAAGGCTTTTAAATACCATGGTAGACATGTTGTTGGAAACAAAAGGAGATGAATGATGGGGGTTAGGATGGTCGTCCTGGAACTGCAGGAGGGGGTCGCCTAGTGAAAACAAAACAAAACAAAATAACAAAAAGAAAAACACAGATGCAAAGGAAGAAAACAATGTTTAAATTATAAAACAAATCCAAATAAGAGCATGCAAAAATATCCTACAAAAGCCGAATTCAAATCAGACAAAAAAACATGCAGACATGCAGGGGAAATGAGGGAACACCACATGGCAGGGTTAGCAGTTCTCAGGACTTTTCCTGGCTACCAGCAGTCCTAGGTCTGAGCCATTTGAGCCCACTCCAAAATCTTATTATTTTGTACCATGAAATGATAAATTCGTGCAATCATATTCAGGAGAACTGGGAACAGTGCCAGAGCTAAATACCTTTATAACTTGAGTATTTGTTTCCTAAGCCTGATTTTGTGACATTCGGTTATTTCCAAAGATTTCAATAAATGTTGTGAAATCTCTATAGGGGGACAGGGAGCTGATAGAGAAGTGCGACACGTGAAATTTTTCTAAGATGAGGGAAATTAGAAGGTGTCAAGAGATCAAATGAACAACGTAATCACAATGCAGAAAATGTCAACGGTAGATCTTGGAGAAAAGGATTTGTAGATAAGAAGTTGCTCCAGGTGAATATCCTCATGTGATGGCCTTTCCAGGCCCGGGGAAACACGAGGCTAGGTCTGGGTCCATGGTGACCCCAGCATTTTGTAGGATTTCCCTCTGTCTCAGAGTTAGGTACAACTAAAGTTTTCATTTATTCTGAACTGGGTCCAGGGTAAATAAGACTTGGTTTTCTGGATCTTTCCCTATATCTCTAGCCTGGCTTGCATCTTGTCAGGCCCCCGGGTTGTGAAATAAGGGTGCAGAGTTGTGCTTCCTCTTGACCTCAGCCTCCCTGGATGATTTGCTGCTAGAGAAGATACAGTAAACTCTACATTGCAATGAACAGCTCTGTTAGTAAGAAAACAGTAGGCCAAATGAAGCTTTCCCACTGGCTTCCAGCAGAAGTCTACACTTTAATTTCCTCTTTCTAACAGAACTGGTAATGAACTCAACATTACCGCAAGCCATGGAACTGTGAGGTTAGCTCCGCTCTCTGCTCTCTGTGGGACTATTTTTTAGCTACTCATCCAGGTGTTCAACGACATACTCACTTCCATCTCACTCTTGTAACACTTCAGTGAGTGGAGCAATGAAGTCTACAAAAAAAACAAAAACAAAAACAAACTTCTTTTTCATCTTCTATGAGATGTTAACTGGAGCCTAACTGACCGGGCTATTTCTGAGCAGTGGTAAAAAAACGATCTTACCTTCCCCAAAGTCCAAGACCAATTTTTCTTTGGTCCAATTTAAGCTGGCTACACTCAGGAGGCCTCCCATCCATTTAAATGATGAAGAACTTGTTATTGGTACATAACCTTTCAACTGCGGGGGGTCTGCAAGCTTTTAGCTTTAGAGATCCAGGTAATGGGTATCCCTGGTGTTTTCATGAAGAAAGTGTAATTAAATTCCTGTCAGACTCAATGAGATTTATCACCTGCCCAGCAAAGAGAAACTATTTTTGAGTTCTGAAGGGGCTTTGGAACATTTTAATTACCTCAGCAGGGTGGGGAGGTGAGCCATTAAACTGAACAGCAAGTCCACAGTGCTGAAGGGACATTCTGTTAGCATATGCCAAAGCACTTTCCTGTTTGAGTTAGTTTGGTGTTCTACTCCAGAAACAGGATCAGAAACTTAATGTCTTGGAATATATTTCATGGACAGCTAGATTTGCTTCAAACATCCGAGCGACATTTATCCCCTCAGGCAGCTCCTTTCTTTTCACTTATCCTGTATCCAACTTTCCTCTCATTGCCAAAGAGCATTGTTGATGATGACACCACACAGTGGTGTCAGTTAGTTCTATCATGAATCTTGACAGTTTGGGTTTTTACTATTTCTTTTCCAGAACTTTCTGTATTACTTACACAATGCTGAAGTGTTTGAAGGCAAGAGCTGAAAATATTTGGGCTTTTTATATGAAGAGCTGCAAAGATACCCCATAGTGTTGCTGCCTCTAATATAAAAGCTGGAGCACTGAATTGGAACACTGAGTTGGAAGACTGAGTTGCTAACAAATTTTAAAGCTCATCATACTAGTATTCACCATACAAGCAGATCTACCTAATCCAGGTTATAATTTCAGGTTACACCTTCTTAAACTCTCTGAAAAAGAACTTCATAGAATTGTTTGGCCAAAACAGGAAGGTAAGGAGGCAGAAAAAGCTGTGTATGGAACATGGGCATAATTCATATATAAAAGGCTCAATTATTAAGAAGGATGAATTATGCACATTCTCTTGGATCTACCTCAATGCTGCCGTCTGTTCCTATGGTGACATTCCTGTGGCATGATCCCTGGGAAGGTCTTCCTTATAACTTGTTTCTTTTCTGTTACAATCTCACCAGGCATTCTCTGCTTGCTTTCTTTGCCCATCATTTAGATAACTGAATATCCCAGAACAATGGATGAGCCTGGAGGCTTGGGAAGTGCAACAAAAAAGGCAATTGTCTCTGATGATCTTTAATTTTAAATCAGCCTGGATCCCTTCCTTTGTGAGAATACAACGGGGGTAATGTAATTAATTTAGAGGAGCTCTATTTTGGAGAGTGAGAGAGGAAAGGTAATATCGAGGACTATCTGAGTCCTTCACGAGGCTCACAAAGACTCAGGGCATGTGTGTCTCTAAGCCGCCTTTGTGCCTCCTGTTCCTATGTGACCTTCCCCCTTGTGTCTCAGGCACTATGGTGACAAAGCACTAGAGCTCCAGGAGGACGGTCCCAAGCTGGGAGCGCCGGTTGCTCTTACAGTTGATTTTCTCACCCAACTTGTGTTAGTGACAGTCTGTCTTGGGATAATCCCACTCAGTGCCTTTCCCTCTGACCTGAAGCCACCAAAGCTGTGTTTCCTAAGGCATGCCCCTCAGAATACTAGTCCTGTGAGATGCTCTATGAACAAAGCATTGATGGTCAAATAAGTCTGAGAAACATGTAGGCACTAACCCTCTCTGAGAGAGTCACAATGCAATCTGATATTAAAGCTTCTATGAAGTCTTCCCGTAAAGAAACATTTAATTTTTAGTAATCATTTTCCAAGTATATTTAATCAAGAAATTCCTGGTGTATGTGTGTGTAAAACTTTATTAAAGTCTCATGGAATAGATTTTGGGAAACTGAATTCAGGTTGTGGTTTTAGCCAACATCTCTTGCATGTATTCTAATTACTGGCCTGCCACTGGGAAAGAACACCAACAAATGGTCTTAAAGTGGCAATGCCTGGTGTGTGTTGAAGCACTAGGAAGTAGCATACGAGATCCATCTATCCCAAACATCAGATACATTTCTCAGTATGAAATGTAAAGATTCCAGCAGAAAAACAAGAATCTTGAAAGCTAATTGAGCAGATATTTACACTGATGCCAGAACTATTTTAAAAATATAAATGGAAATTTGCCAAGTAGTTACATTAAGGTCCTTTGGTTTTAGTAATTTCCGTTAGAAACTATTCTGAATATAGAATCATGCAGAAAAACACACCCCCCCCCACACACACACAAGTACACAGCATGATTCGCATCCTGACTCTCTCTTCCAGTAAGAAGTTTCCTTTGAAGGCACTGATGGCTCCACTCATGGAAGATGTATAGATATGAGAAAGAAATTACAACAGGAAAGTGTGAATTAACACAACAGCCTTCTAATTCATCTTTTCAAGATGAGTGTATCCTGAACACAGAGGGAAAGTAAACCAACATTTCTCTTCTCCCATTCCCTTGTTGTCTGCTGCTTTTGGAAGGCACAATCTGGGACTGTGTAGGTTGATAAGGGGACTATCATCAAAACTCTTGTAACAAACAGTCTTTCTCTATTCTCTGGAAACTCAGGACAAGGATGTGTGTAACTAGTGAACACTCTTCCATTCTCTTAATAGTGGAGAAACTGAAAGGGGTAACTTCTCCCCTCAGTGCCCAATGCGTAAATAATGGAGGCCAACCTCCAAGTCAGGAGCTCAACTATTTTCTGTAAGAAATGCCTTCTGTGAACCCAACAGCTGGGGAGAGTATTCTTCCTCCTTCTACTTCCCAGGGTTTTCCACAAACATTTCCTCTTCAATAGCAAAATGTCACGGTGCCTCTTGGAAAGTGTCACATTGTCTCCTCCAGCTGTCTAAGGTTTGTGTCCTTCTTTAATCTCGTACAACAATGACTTCAGATCAGGAATAAAATGTCTCCCACTCTCTTGTCTTTGATTTGTCCAATTTCCTCCCTATAAAAATCATCCTTCCCCAAATTAATGACAGTAATGTGAAGTGCTATCATTCTCCACGTTGGTAATTGTGGGTCAATTTGATCAAAAGAGTTAAAAATATTTAGAAGTCTCAGATCTTACTGATATGCATAGACATGACTCAAATATATACAAGAATGAGGAAGGGGGAAGTCCTTCAAATGTTATTATTTATTTCAGGTTCAGAAATACAGCTTCACATTTTCACAGCAGGTACATGTGACCCTCAAGAATGATACAGGCTTTAGGAACTTCCTTGAAAAATTCCATTCACAGAGTCCATCCATATATCAGCATTAAGAAATCCTGAAAGTGCTAAGAAGACAGTGAAAAATATTCTGGCTCAAATTAATTAAAGAATCAACAAAGAAGACAAGATTTTGCTTCTGTACACTGCTTCTTCATAAAAAAGCAAAAGAGAAATTTGATTCAGAAAAGGGAGAGAAAAGAAACAGAGACAAGCAAGCAAAACAAAGGCCGTATGTATGAAATTAAACTCAAATCAAGTCATGGTGAAATTTCCGGTTGGGAGGAAAATTTTTTATCAAATTGGCACCAGATAATGCAAGAGGTTAGACAGAGTAGTTTTATCATCATTTTAAAAACATTACATAATGTGCAAAGTTTAAGGAATTTGAGGGTAAAAATTAAAAAGAAATGAATGCCTTGAGCTGAGCCATGTGTGAAATCCCAGACCAGAGAGGTTGGTGAGACGTCTTACCAACATACCAGTACGAACAGGTCTTAAGACAAACAGAAGACTCTCCCTTGAGTTTCCTCTCTCTTGCTCTCACACATTCACGCATTCTTACACAGACATACAAATAGCAATGCATAAACTACATATGCTTCAAAATATTCTTCAAGTTCACAATACAGAGCACCACATGATGTTAAACATACCAATCAGACAGGATGACTTAAGATTATCTAGAAGACACACTGGAGCTTTTAGGAAAGGATTGAGCGATCTAGTGCACTAATAATTGTTTCTCTGAAATCATCTAGGTTTATTCACATTAAACTCTGAGCTCACAGCTAGCATTCCTCTTGTGAAATGATGCAAAACTCATGGCTTGAGTCTCATATATTGTCTTCTTTCATTGAGTCCCACAGTTCAGAGACCTACTATTTAGGCTTTATCCTCAATGTTAAGAAGATTCCTGTCATTTTCAAATAATTACCTTGTTTGCCAAATGAGGAATGTTTACCTGAAGAAGTGGATGGACGACCTACCTCTGAGGTATTAGGTAACTTCTCCCCTGCATTTTTAGCAAATTTACTCAGAAAAATGCACTATTATTATATTGCTATATCTCTACTTTTTTTTGACATTTACCGTAGAGAAAAAATGACTACATAGACCAACTTAGCTTTTTAAGACTCAGCTCAGCAATCCAAGGATAATTTATAATTCTAACCAGAGATCTTAAAGGTAGGTTTCCAGATCTTACTCTTTTTATCCAACTATATTGGCAAAGGTCATTTCTTCTCAGAAAGCAGTGCTGTGGATTTAGATACAAATGCCTGTGGATATTACTCTTACTGTGTTGTCAGGGTAATTCTGAGCTTTGTGCCTCTCAGAATAATTACAATGTGGAGACAATTTTGCATACTTCATGTATGTTATCAGAAATGAACCACTGTTATCACGTATTATGGCAGATCCTTCAAAGCTACCTCTTATAATCGCACAGTTTAAAAAATATATTTATATCCACACCTATAAAGCACATGTATACATAAATATTTACACCCATACATATACACCTATATACAATGCACATACAATCACATTCGTGCTTGTGGCATTGTAACGAGTGCTTTTAAGTCTACCTACCCAAAGGGGCACAAAATACAGATACTTACAGAAACAAATTTACTATGTGTATACTGTATACATAGAGACACATGCATAGAAAATGGGTTTGTACGTGGAAAACATCAACACTTATCACATACTGGTATTAGGTCCCATTTCACATTTGAGAATTATGGCTACAGGCTATACTAAAAAGTCATAAAATTAATCTATATGACTACTTTTTAACTCTAATTTCAGAAGGCTTATAGTTATATCACTGGTACTGGTTTCATTATAATGTTTTGGAATGAGTTTGTATCTGAATTAGTAGGCAGTTTGCTAATAAACAGACCCTACTGCTCTTCTATGTTACAAAACACAGCTAAAAGCAATATTCAGAGGAGTAGTCTTGGGAGATGATTTCAGGAAATGCAGTATATCGGTTTTAAATCAATACTATTTAAATCATCTGTCCACAATTGAGTAAATGGTTATTCCACTTAGTCAATAAGCATGCAAGATATAGCATGTGACAATAAAATAGATTTACCTATCGAATAAACATATACAGTTTATTTTTCCAAATCCTAAAAACATTGTATGTTTTATTTTATTATACTAGACATGATGGAGCTACATCTATTGTGTAGAGGACATCAGAGCAATCAGTTAGGAGGAAGTTACACGGAAGATAAGACGTGGTATGGGAAACACTTAGGAAGCTCATTAAGCTACATTCCCATCTTAAGGCCTGATATGAATGCTGCACTTCAAACCACGCACATGCTAGAGCTTCCGACTTCATTCACACTGACATCTCCTTTTAGCAGGATGCAAACCCTTTTGGGAAATGGGATTAATACCAATCATATGACATAGTACTACAGCAAACCAAAAATATTCTCCAGCATGACTGTGAAATTCCAGGGGAGGCTGGGTTCTGTTAGAAATAACTTAGAAGTAAAATAGGACAAAAACGTACCCACAAAGAGAAACAATTGGGACAGTGAAACTGGGATTATAATCTGAGAGCAAAAGCCAAAGATGACAAATGCCATTGTTTATGACTGCATAAGATCAGTGGAAAGAAACTTGGAAAAATATCTCCAATTCTCTTTGACATGATTTGTGCTGATCTAAGAACACACCAGTGGTTATCCACAATATTTTCCTTTAACAGAAGGAAATTTTTGAAATACAGCAAAACACAAAACCACATTTAGCACAAAGCCAAACCCTGAAGTATATAATCCTTTAGCTGCCTATTTTAGAGAATTCAAAGGAAGAAGCGAATGGAATCTCAAAAAGAGGGAATTTTGTGAAAAGACCTCACTGTAGATTATTTATTATACTATGGATGTTTAACATATTTCCATTTTGCTGTGACACTATTTTTAAAGACAGTGTGTATCTTGCATATCTGTTCCATTTACAAAAAATTAAAATTTTTTTTCCAATGATAAAAAAATACCATCCGAGGGGTGACGTTCTTTGTACAATCACTTGTAACTTAAAAGCTGAAATGCTCTTTTTGTAAATCTTCTATTCTCTGATTTTTGCCTATTTTAAGTAGGGTAGCCTTAACCTGTTAGAATAAGTCCAATATAATGCCATTCAACTTGGCAAGTTCTCTTTTTAATAATGGTTAAAAGTTTTTACTTCATACTTTATGAGTGTGTGCTTTGGGTATAAACTACACAGGAAATTAAAGTTAAGTTAACATACAAATCATGTTTGCTGCTTTCAAAGGGAGACATTTCAGTTGGTGAAACCTGATTTACTTCTGTAGAATATGAAATAGTGTCGTGGGACACCACTCTTCAGTGAGTACTTGGTCTGCTGTCTGGGAACAGTCAGCAGACAAAATTCCAGTTGGCTTCTGGCTGTTTCCTACATGCTAATCATCTGGTCCTAGGTAGTTCAAAGCTCAGCCTCCAGACTGAACTATTAACGTCCAGGCTAAATGGCTTTTGCAAATTTTAGAAATGGTAGAAATCACCAATTTGCTTTAGATCTCAATGTCTTAATACCGTTTTCTGGAATGACCTGGATAGAGACTCTGAAGTGGTACAACTGTAAAAATGTGAGCTCTGCTCTTAAACCATGGCATCTCTCACTAAATGACTTTTCTTTCCATTCCAGGTCCCATTCTTTAAATATGGTTATCCTACAGGAAGGCTCAAGATTTATTCAGACAGCCTAGAATGGATAGAAAGTTACATTAAAACTGTTATAAAGGTAGGAAAAATTCTTACATAAAGGAATTATACATTACCATGGAAAGAGAGAAATATCTTTGCTCCAACCCACCATATAAATAAATAAATAAAGTAGAGTTAGTGTCAAAGTGTAGTTAGCCATGCCTAAAACTAGGTCAATATGAAAAATTAAATATTTTCCCTGTCAGTGTTAACTGTAACCTATGAGGAAGTGAGTACAGAAGTGAATAAAGAAATTACATTTTTCCAGACACTTCTAGAGATGTGATATTTTGCTTCTTCCTTGAACTCTAAACTAACTAGCCAAATCTACTGACAGACTACAGAAAAACAAGCTTTGATTTGCTGTTGAACGTGCTTCCAGCATGAAGCAAAACACATTGGCATGAGAAGCTCTCTAGAGCAAGCAATGCATTAACTTTTCCTCTGCAAACTACCTTGTGCTTCTGGAAAAGTTTTATTCTTAAGGAATCCTAATTTAAAAAAAATCACTTCCTAGCAGTCTTATGAAATAAAGAGGTGGGAAAGAGGATCTAAATAGGTAATTATGGAGTAGGTGGAAACATTAATAATAGACAACATAATTTCTGTCAGCCAAAACAGAATGTGGGAAAATAAATATGTATGGCTTAGGTGTAAGCCCACCATCTCATATCTCTTGAGAATTACATTTGGTAGGTAACCTGCGAAATGTGTCCAAAGCAATTGCAAATATATGCCAGGGTAGGCAAATGGTCCCCAAAGCATAGAGCTGCTATACAAACCTACCTTGGTCAATACAACATACAAAGCCTCGAAGTGTCAGCAGTTTTCAACAGCCAAACTCCAGAGGTCTGACATACCGTGAGCAATGAGGATGAGTGATGAACGCATTAGTAAAACCGGTTACTTGCCTACTGATGTCCACACATGCGACTACTCATGATTTACTGCAACAGTTATCAAACATTTTGCTTTCGCATAATTCATTAGTAATTAATTGCCATGCCAGATACTTCATTTAGTCTAACAGGGAGGATTCTAGTGGACGGATTATAGTGGGACGAGTTGGTGATGGGGGTGGTCTCCGGCTAGAAAGAGAGAAAGAGAAAGGTAAAGAAACAAGTAGAATATCTAGCAGCAGGTTGTCCCAAAGACACTGAGAAAGAGCCATCACACACATGCTCATGCACAGACAGGCCAGCAGGAGTGGTTGCCATCTGTAATGATTTTAACACTGTCACCTTTCATTCACCCAGCATTTTTTAACGAAAATGAGGTATTTTTTCACATGCAAATTTTTCTCAAAACTGAACTTGTCCGTTCCAATACTAACAAAAATATTAAATCATTTAAAGGCCATCTAAAATACACTGCACATTTCTCAGCCAATAGAGTATGATTACACAGAGTAAACTGTAGTTTACTCCAGGAATTACAGTCACACGCCACATGACGACGACGGACTGCATAGACGATGGTGGTCCCATAAGGTTAGTGCTGCATAGCCTAGGTGTGCAGTAGGCTATACTGTGTAGGTTTGTGTAAGTACACTCTGAGATGTTCCCACAATGACAAAATTGCCTAACGAACGTATCCCTGTCATTGGGTGATGTGTGATGTAATAAGGTATATTAGGCCTCAGAGACTGATGGGTTTTGAATTTTTATTTCACTTTATGTAATATTCTTCCTCTTCTTCTCCCTGTCAGGATGTTATCTATCACTTCTCATTGCCTTTGTTGAAACTTAAAAGTTAAAATCAGAAAATCAAGGTTTTTGAGTTCTCTACAATAAGTGTAAACAGGCTCAGGGTGAGTGAACTGCCTGAGCTCTAGTTCCTATTTTGGGTCCTAAAAGTTTTCTTATTAGTAGTAGAGTTGCTCACTTTCTGGTGGTAATGGCGTTTCTGAGAGCAGAGGTTGCTGAATTAACAAACTCCAGAAAATGAAATATCCCTGTACCTGAGAATCTCAACTTTACCAAGTAATACCTTCTATTCTCTGAACCCTACATTTATTTCCTAAATGGATTAATAAGCTTTTTGTGTGTGTACTTGACTTCATATGTAGTATCTTGGGAAGTGATTTTTATAACTAACAAAATTCAACAAATTCTACAAATTGAAATCTTTCTCTGTGATAAAACTTGCCCATTGATGTTTTTCAGAAGACCCCTTCTGGAATGATAATCATGGCATGGAATTTTCTTCTGTACTGAACACTAAATGGATCGAATCAAATGTCCTTTCTCAAGTATAAAGAAGTGAAGTTAGAAAAGTTAAAGAAAACAATTATGAAACTGTGTTAGAAAAATCACAAAGCGGTGCCGGCCCCATGGCCTAGTGGTTAAGTTCGGCGCACTCTGCTTCAGCGGCCCAGGTTCGGTTCCCCAGCACAGACTTACACAACTCGTTGGCGGCCATGCTGAGGTGGTGACCCACGTACAAAATAGAGGAGGACGGGCACAGATGTTAGCCCAGGGAGAATCTTCCTCAGCAAAAAGAGGAAGATTGGCAACAGATGTTAGCTCAGGGTAAATCTTCCTCAGCCAAAAAAATAAAAATTAAAATAAAAAAATTTTTAAAAATGGATATTTAAAAAAAACACAATGCTATAACATAAAATCAGATGACCAAGGAAAAAAATCAAAGCAAAAGAGATATTGTTTATTAATCGTAAAAATACTAACCACTTTAGGCACAAACGCATAGATATCAGTAGAGTTCCTTTTGCCTCCTGCACCTGAAAAATGTCCAAGAGGCTTTAGAGGAAAGGTTTCCTTGGGAAGGTACATTCCAGTTTAACCTCTCACACTAGTCTCATTGTGAAGCAGGTACTCTGTTTTTGAAAGTATAATTAGGGATACTTTATAGGCACAGTAACTAAACTGAACCAATCAATACTAGCTGTTTAATTCGAGTAAACAAGTAAGTCGTCTTCCTGCAGAAAGGCTGTTGGCTACTGTGACCACCTGAAATATTTTGGCAAGCCCCTCCTGAGAAAAACCCTCCCATAATCTCCTTTTTACTTATGACTATGCAAAAACACCTGCCCTTTTGCTAGCATCTTCCTCGTTTTCATTTAAAATGGTCATATTTAACTTCTGTGCTGAATCTTGAACATGCATCATCTTCTCCTTTGACATGGTTCTAGAGGCTGGAGGTCACGTCCACTTAACTGGTTTCATACAGTGTCTAGCATGGTGTTACATGCGATTACGTCTCAATGTCCTTTTGTTCGTCTGCTGGAACTGCTATTCATCCTTCAAGACTCACCTCAGTGAAGTCTTCTCTGACCTAACCTTCTGACCTAACTGTATCTTGATACAATTGCTTCTATGGCATCTTAATATATTTCTATTAATAATCACCACATTGAATCCTAATTAGGTTTATATCTTTCTCTCCACTGATTAGAAATGGGCTGTGTCTTACTCATCTTCATATTCCTGCAATGTCTGGCTCAGTGCTTGTCATTCAGCCACTGAATGTTTGACAACTAAATGAAAATTACTCCTAGAAACAAGAAACAGCTTATGAATGCTCGTGATATCCATTGATCTTTACATGATACAAAGGCATTTGTGAGTAAACCATTGCTCTTGCAAAAAAACCAAAAAGCTATATAGACATGTAGGATTTACACTTTTGGGAACTCTACCTATAGAGTATTTGACTGTTCAATTCTTTAGTAGATGTTTGGAATAAACACTAAATAATAGGCCCCCTGCAGTCAGGGAGTTTGACAAATAGTCACAAAATCTATAGAAATGTGTTCTTAGCAATTAAGCAGTTATGGAGGGGTGACAGTTGGCCAGAATTTGAACTTGAAGGAAGGAAACTCTACCAGAAGTTTCAATAATAGGATAGACTTAATTAGGGGATTTTATTTGAAAAAAAGTAGATCTTAAACCACAAACACGGTGAAAGGCAGGACACAGTGTGGCTTGGTGGGTTGGGAATTGTTTCACGCGTGTGTGACGGCTTAGACCATGGACTGTAGCCAAGAGAAAAAGCAATGCACATTGGATTCTCTTCTGATCTTTTTGTTCTTGGCTTAAATGTCATTCCTCTGCCCTTCCTGACTATCCTATAGTTTCCAACCACCTCCCCATCATTCACAATGTTTGTGTATTTCATAGCACTTAACCCTGTTTGTAATTATGTATTTATTTACTAGATTATTGCCTGTGCCCCGGAATAGATGGCAAATTTCTTGAGAGCAGAGACCACATGTTCTGTATTTATTACATGTATTCAGCATTTAGTATAATGTGATTAGTGAATAAATATTTACTAAATAATGGACAAATGAAGAACAAAAGTGCCTGAACAAAGATGTTTAGCCAGGTTAGAGTATAGGCCAGGTCAAGGTGAGCAGGTCCAACGAGGCCAGGCATGCCACACTTTGAGACATTTGTCAGAGGCTCATATTTGAGGCAACAAGTTTACACAGAAAGAGTCCTGGATCAGAAGTCAAAAGATGTGGATTCTAGCTCCATTTGCCAATCTGTACAATCATTAACCCACTAAACTTCTCTAAGCCTCAGTTTCCCCATCTATGACACAGGAGATTCAGACTAGATGATCTGTAACATGCCTTCCAATTATACATTGCATGCATTATTTATTGTGCATCTACTACGTGGACTGCATTATGCTGCAAGATTTTTAAGAACTCAGAATCTATTCATAGCAGAAGACAAGTGGGATAAGACAAGTCTGCAAGTAGTTTTACTACGGCATCCCATTTTAAGTGGAAAAAAAAGGGCGAAATTTTGTAATTCAGACTCTGAGAATATATTCTGGGAGCTTGAAAATACAATAACGTGGTCAAAGCAGGGGCAAATATGATTTTAACTGCAGCATACAAAACTTGAAAGTCATAAGAGAATGTAGGTCTATAATGAGGTTAAAGAAACTAGAAATTAAGTGATGAGGATTGAAGGGAAAAGAGAGAATAAAAAGATTTAAATACTCTAATGGCAAAGTAGTTGTCATTAACCTCCTCCCCCAATCCTTGGACCATGCTGATGGGACAAGAGAAGGACAACAGCAATGGGCAATTGCAGAAAGAAGCCAAAGCAGGAGACAGGGAGAATACAACTTTCTGCTATGTGCCAGATCTTCTGTTTGTCTTGTTCACCACCATATCCCAGAATTTAGCATGGTCTTTGGCTCATAGCTTTTTTTTTTTCCAAATAAATAAATCAGGAGAACCATCCATTGTGAACTCTTTAAAGGAAGCCCTAGGCCTTACATTGAATAGGCATTGCATACCTGTGTGGTGAATTAATGACAGAAAGAATGAAAGATAAAATTTCCATCATGTTCTCTCAAAATAATTATGACATCTTTAAAATATGCCCAGTTTCAGATTAAAGTAACCCATATATGTATTTAGTAATTTCCTAAAGAGCCACCCAACCCTTTTAGAAGAGATGAGCATCATTTTATTTCTAAAACAATAAACCCCCAATAATCTGTATATAAAACTCTCATTAGAAAACAATTCAAGAGGCATATTAAGTTGTTCATTGTGAATTTTCTTAATAAGTAATGCTAAGGTGTTTGCCAACTTCAACACCAAAATAACATTTAAAGTTTACTGTTAAGGTTAATTTCATTCGTCCAGTTCCTAACCATTCAAAGAGTTTGCAAAGACATTCACTTCATAAGACAGTTTATTTTGGGCAAAGCGAAGTTATTTGTTTTGTACCAAATTTTCCTCAGTTGGTTTGTTTAGTGATGGGTTTCATTAAGTAACCCATTATACTGAAATGGAGCATCTTGCATCACTTAGTGTTTATTGAAACACTGTGTTGTGTGGGGGCGGTTTATGGTTACGATAGAAGAGTCATGTTTCTGCTTTCAAATCAAAGGGAAAGATGTAATACTTGAAGTTGCATTTGTAGCTGCAGGGATGGACCATTTACAGTATTTTGGACAATGATGAATTTTCTAAGCAAGTCAAATGCTCACACAGGGTGGGTGGCATTGTGAGGGGAGAAACTGGCTTCACAGATTAGAGAGAAGAGTGCATTATTTGTCTTATTGTCTTTAATTCTCTTCTAAGAATGGAAGAACTAAAATTACATCTGCTCTTCTTTGGGGTAGCTGGTTCTGAGAACTCATAACATGAGGCCAATCTTAACAGGGGTTGGGGGAGAGTTCACTAGGCCAAACTGCAGTGGTGCTTCAGCAGGTGGGGTGAGGGTGGAAACTACCTTTACCTTCTGGCTTCCTGGTAGCATACTACTGATGACTGAAGTGGCTTGGTCTTTCTGCTCCTGCCCTTATTCCTCCTCAGGATGGGAAGTGGGAATTATCTGACTGGTAAATGTGGGAGTCAGACTGGGTCCATGTAGCTCAGTGTCTTGTCTTTCCTATCCTTAAACCAAGATCTCATGACTCCCAGTTCAGGATTCCTTCTGTTGGGCAGTTACATTGGCACGTTCTAGGGCAACAGTTCTCAAATTGGACTGTGCATCAGAATTCCCTGGAGGGCTTGTTAAAACAGGTTGCTGGGTCTCATACAGAGTTTCTAATAGGGTGAAACATTTCTAGCAAGTTCCCAGATGATGCTGTTGTCGCTGGGACTATGCTTTGAAAACCACTGTTCTAAGGCATAATAAATGATTTTGACCTTGCTTTATTAGCAATTAAATTCACTTGCCAGATAAAGTATGAGCAAAAAAAGAGAAAGTGTCAGAAAAAATCTTTCTTAAGAAGGATGAAGAAATGGTTGTAGGAATACTTTGATACCTTTGGGAATTAGACTTACATATGGGTCAAATCAGTTTCAAGTTTATTTCATAAAGACCAAGATACTATCCTATGGTAGTTTTCTTGTTAGTCATCACCAGAAGAATAACTATTGCTTAGGGAAGCTTGTATTTGCCTATTAAAATGGCAGTAGTTATAAAAACTAAGCATCTCTAAACATGCATTCCAAATTCTCATCTTTGGAGAGGGTGTGACTGAAGTCCCGCCTAGTTAGCTAAGTGGACCCAAATTAAAAAAAAAAAAAAAGAAAACCTTCAAAAAAAGATATACAAAGATAGACACTTCTAGAGGAGTGATATCTGCCTTAGAGGGTAGTTATTTGCATCAAAAAAGGATGTGCAATAGGCTTCTTTTATACCACAAGTTCTACTTATTAAATATAATTGAAGCTTTAAAATATAACTGTCTCAAAAATTCAATTTGCATATAATTACATTTAGGATCATGGGAGAGTTATGCATCCTGGGTTTCTAGGAGCCACTAGAATCTGATATCAACTTGCCCAACCTTTTTATCTTATTGATGAGACAGGTCAAAAAAAAAGAAGGGTTTTGTCTACTGGACCACAAGAAGCAAGGCATCTCCTTTTTTTTGGCTACATCTGGCGAATTTCTCACAAGACAAAACAAAAGAGAATGAAAAACAAAAACTGTTTCCAAGTTTTCTAAAATCACGAAGAGCGCCTCCCACCGTGGGCTCTGCTGAGCTCGCTGTCAGCCGGGCTGGGGGATGCCCACAGTATCTCCCTCCCAGGAACGGAAGGGCCTTGTTTCTTCACAATCCTCTTGAATTACTTAATCCATGCTCATTTTTCAAAGTTTGAGGCATGTAAACATAGTTTATCATCCGAACGACATTATAAACTTCCCATGAACCGAGATTACTCTTTGTCCTGTTCACAGCCCTCCACAGCACCTGCAGAGGGCACTGTCCCACCCGGCAGTTCAATGAACATGAATGACTAAATGGATCCAAGCAATGGTAAATCAGACAGGAGAGCGCCTCTAGGTGAAACGGAAAGACAACTAACCACGACTCAGGCCTTTCTCTTGAGACCACCTGCTATAGAGAACAAATTATGGGACATAATATTTTACATTTCAGCATTGTGTTTGTGCACTGCTTCTTATTTTGAGTGTTTATCCAAAAAACAGTTTTTATATATCTAGAAGGTATAAAGCTAAGTTCAGAAAAATGCTATAACAGTCATGATTTTGTCCATATGGAAGATAATATTTTGTAATTTATTATTAAAAAAACTATAGGATGCTATCCAGCATATTTTTGGCCTTTTCAGCTTTAGTAACAGAGTAAGCCAATACCGTCCAAGAATAGTTTACAGTGGATGTTGGAAAGAACATAGGACTTGGAATTCATTTAAAAAGTTTAAGGGATTCTCTAATATGATTCTTGCTACATATTAGAGCCAGCATTTATTTCCCCTGTGAAAATGAACCCATGATTTTATAACATATGTCATTGGGAAAGTATGAATCAATTCCCGGAATTTGAAATAAGAACATAAGGAGAAAAACAGTCCATAATTTTTATTTAATGATACAAACATATAGCATTCTGTATAAATTAGTCTCTGAGATAAATGGTAATATAATCTTCCCTGCCACACTTTCTTTACATTCTCTTAAATATCTGATTCGGATTTCAGCCTCAGAGATGGTGTGGATATACCTACTTCTGTGGTTGCAGCGAAAAGGCAGCTTAAAGCATGATTTGCCCACAGCAACTCTGCTCAGTTTACGATTTGTAAAAATAATTTTACAACAGCATTCACCCAGGCCAGGTTTTCAGTAGAACAGAACAAGACAGAAAGTGTTTGTGTTTAAATTGTTTCTTAAAATACACTAAATACTGGGCTAATTTCAAAATATATTTTGATGAAGTACTGCATGTCAACTCATTGTGTATTCTTTCATTCCCTCAGTGCTCCCTGACTATGTGCTAGGTGCTGTCTGAAGAGTTCGAGATACAGAAACACAGTCAGTCACTGGCCAGGAGTTTCCAGGTGAGATGGGAAGAGGGACAGCAGACAGTGACAGCAGTGGGGTACATCTATGACGGGATGCTGCCTCAGGAGCTTCAGGGGCATGGAGTCCTAGCTTGGAGCTGGAAGGAGGTTGGAAAATCAGAAGGACTTCCAGAAAACAGGGAAAGTTGAGGGGACTGGCATTCCAGGAATGGGAGATAGTATGTGTGAAGGAAAGGAAGCCAGAAAAGTATTGTCAGTTTGAGAAATCAAGTGTTGTCTTATTCTTTATCACAAGAGTCAAAACGACTTGTTTTGCTTCAAGTCCTAACTGGTAAAACAGATTAACTTAGAGGGGTTTTAGTTGCATTAAAACATGATTCTTAAAAAGCATTACTTTTGAGACTAACTTTTTATATTTTAACCTCTGCACTATATCACTGACAACAAATAAGCTGGGTAGAGGAAAAGACAGATATGCAGAGAAGCAGAAGGTAAGAGGAATACAGTGGTGAGAAAACTACACAGAGAGAAAGGATGTGGTTTGTAAACAGATTTACATGCACATGGCTATTGAATGAGGTTAGGCAGTGTCCTGTCTGATTATTTTTTTCCTCCCTCCCTCCCTGCCTCCCTCCTTCCTTCCTTCCTTCCTTTCCTCCCCCCATCTCTTTTTCTCTCTTTTGAGAAATCCCCAAAGAGATCTCTGAGAACTTACATGCTGTAGAAACCTAGTCCCACTGATGGTAGCTGGGGTAAAACTATTTCTAACCCTCTTCATCTTCTTCTGTCCTCTTCTCCCTGCCCTTCCCCCTCACTCCCACCCCGAGGCACCAAGGGAAGGGGTTGGCCAACTCCGCCATTTGGAGGAAGGAGGAGAGGCTGGGAAGGAGGTGCTAAGAACTAGATACTGGGAGAGGCAAACTTCCACTTCTGAGATGCACATTCCTTTGTCATCTCAAGTCAGGGAGAAGAAGAAAAAGAAGTTAAGGATGGGGAGGGAAAAGGCAACATTTTGAATCCTTACACAAAACATTCATTTCTGCTTTGGAAAGGTAGAAAAGACTTCTGCCCCTTTCTGATAAAAAGCAAGAAACTTCCAGGCAGGAGTCTCTGACCTGGGGCCTTACCTCAGAGAGGGTAAATATGTAAACAGAAAATATTGACGGAAAACCTAACTTTCCAATTCCTTTTATTTTTGTAACAAAAAAACAGAGCAGAGGAATTCGAAGACTTAGGAAAGATTTATGTTGCATCAGTGTTTCATTTCTGCCTGACTGTGATACCTGGTGAATTAAAAGGCCAGTTTTAAATGCACCGTGTGATATTTTTCTGGTGGCTTACATCAGTCCAAGTGCAAAAGGGAGACAGAGTCACCGTTTACTAATTGCAATCCCAGTGATTAAGAAAAAAAATTCCAGCAGGGGGAGCTCTAACATGACTTAGAGCTCAAATTTTAAAAACAAAAAAACTGAAAGCAAACAGAAAAACAGAGAGGCAGTGTGCCTTGCAAGCTGCCATGTCAGTGAACAACTATGTGACTAAGTCCAATTAAAAGCTGAGTGTGAGGCCAAGGGATGATACTGCGGAGACAGAACAGCCCACGTTTTCTCTGTCCACGAGGCTCCTCATTCTGATGCAGTTCAACTGGGACTGGATCTGTGGCCGTAGCTCTCACCAAAGAGGGAGCAAAAGGCCCATTTCTGGGCAAGTCTAGAAGTAATTCTTTTTCTCTTAAAGTGTCATTCTGTTTCTAAACGAGTCTTTGACACTGGCTCAAAAACCGCATTTTAAAACGGAATTTTCATCGGTGGTTGAAAGCATTACAAAAACTCTGAAATGTTCCATCTCCTTTACTCAGTGGCCTGCTGGGTGCTTTTTTAAAATGAGGGAAATGCTGTGTTTGTAAAAATTGGTGCTAAAAGGGCAAGGAATCATATGTCCCCTGGGCCATGTAAAGAGTCTGCAGAAAGAATTAGAGCTTTCTAACACACACACTCATCAACTGGAGCACAAAGAATTTACTCAGGAAAACAGTGAGAAGTATATGAATTTAGCAGTTATCGGATTTTTAGGGTAAGCCTTTCCATTTTGGACGGTGTTATGGGAGTGGAATGCATGAGTGGGCATACATGATGATCAGAATTACTTAACCTGAAGGAAATTTTCAACCAATCCCTTTTAATCTCTCGCCAATAAGAAGTCAAACTTTTTGTTTTACACCTTAATGGTATGCCCACACTTTAAATTTTTATACAAGCTCCTACAGAAACTTTAACTAGACCAATTCAGACCAAGAGTCACTAAATAAAGCTAGTCTAGACAGAAAACTCTATGAAAACCATATGTCTTTTAGGCATCTGTCTTAGAAAAACTGCCATCATCCTGGAGATATAGTTCACAAAATATGCTTTTAGGAGAACAATGCTGTAAGGACCTTGGAGCTGTGATTAAGACGACGACTGAACTTGGAGAAAGTAAAGCCAAAATGTTTACGAATGAAAGGCTCTCATTTCTACATACATCTATCTGTAAACATCACTGAGAGGATCGGCAAAGGCAGACACGATTTATATTTCCATTATTCTAAATGGGATCAAAAAAGTTTACAGCTTTGTTCCTCCACACTCCTACAGAATATTAGACCAAGCAAGCTCAAAGTAACTCTGTTCTCACTCACAGAAAACTGTTTTGAATAATGTTGTACGTGGATGAGGCCAAAGAACCAGAACATTTTCTTCTGATTATTACCTCATCCCGCTGGCCTGCCAAACGCAGCTAGAAGGCAGGTGTCCTGCATAAGTAACTAAAGGAAGACCGTCCTATATACTTGGGTGCAGGGCCCAGCAGAGGTACGAGGGAAATCAGGAGGACTGAGGGAGAAAGCAGGAGCGCATGAGAAAGCAGTAAAGAGAAGTGTTCTAACACCTTGCTTGTCTGACTTAACACTGATTTCTGAACTGGAGACCATGGTCAACGCTGCCTTCATTAGTCTAGCTACATATTTTTAGATCTCAAAATGCACTTCAATAAGTGGTATGAAATTCATAGGAAAAAAAATAGAAAAGCACACTTTAATGACAAAAACAACATTTTAACTGAAAACTGAACAGTCTACGGAGACTATGAAAGTATGTACAAATTGAAAAGATTCCTTGTGACCCTCAAGAATATTTTACTGGGACTTCTTGCTCCACAGGGGCAGGGACTTTGGAACGAGACAGCAACAATGGTTCCTGGCGGGAGTGCCCCATGTGTTGTTCAGGCCCCTAGAAGACTGTGAACCAATGCTATATATCAAATAGCCACAGACAGACAAAGTCCTGGGTTGAAGGCGAGTATAGTAAAAGAGAAGGAAATCTGTAAGATGTCATCAATCACACACCAAAGCTTTAAGTAAAAGAGAGAAACACTATTTCAACGTGTTTATTCAAAGATACTGTGCTTTAAAGTGAGTTTTCAATATACTTATTCATTTTCAAGTATTAAGATGGTAATGGGGTAATTTAGAGTGTTTGAAATATTAAAACAGATCAAGCAATCCTATCAACATCCCCCACTACAGATTCCTAACCTGAAATATAGGGTATTTAAGTAAGTTAATCAAAGTCTACTGA
The DNA here is from genome assembly GCA_031878705.1 of Tapirus indicus. NCBI lineage: Eukaryota > Metazoa > Chordata > Mammalia > Perissodactyla > Tapiridae > Tapirus > Tapirus indicus. The sequence continues at coordinate 86,533,841 of CM062922.1, forward strand.
TAGTCACAGGGATTTTTCTGGTCCATTAATTTCAGTCCTGAGTGCTCTGATACTATTGTTAGAGCCAGCACTACAAGTTTGCTTTCTTTCAAATGATACGTGTAGCATGGATTTTATTTTGACTTTAGATGCAGATATATGGAGGGAAATTACTGCAGTGGTTTCTCTAGTTAACACATTTACTAACGTTTCCTTCATTTTCCACCCCAAGAGGCAATAATTAAGGTAGAATTTGCCTCACATGAAGTTTTATTATTTTAGTCATTAAAATATTTTCCAACACTACTAAGAAGCAGAAAAGAAATTCTAGTTGTTTTTCCCCAGTTTTTATAGCTTTTCCTCTGTGAGTGGTGGTCTGAGGGGGGAGCAGTGGGCACACCTTCTGACGAAGGCCCCTGAGCACGACACTAAGGGTAGATTTACTTGAGGGAAAATTTCATTCACTCTTAAAATTGGCTTTGAGAATAATCCTAATATAAAGCTTTAAAAATACACATGGCACAGAATATATCTTACATAAATATCCATTACCAAGTGGAATAATTTCATCTTAGACTCTCTTGGCTGCACAATACCTTTGAAAGTTTTCTTTCTCATCGCCTACTCTCATAAGAGGTCTCATTCTAGATGAATGTGATACATACTGATCAAAACAAATTTAGATAATGCTGCCTTGCGGGAATCTGAAACCTAATACAGGTAATATTTACATGGTCGAGGAAACTGGTATATTTGACTGTAAAATAATACCACTTCCCAAATCATCTTCAAAGCTACCTGAGGTCTTCTCCCCACACAATCTCACTTCCTCTTGGTTTTCCAAATTGCCATAGAAGCTTGGGGATTGCCCTGTGGCGGCGGATCTCGTTTGTGATTGTCCAGGTCTTTGCCTTATTATGTCTCTCAGTTGGTTCGTGAGTCCTTCCACAGAACAGTGGGTAAGGAATGGAGCTTATTTGTGTATTTTATATTAACTTGCACGTTTCTCCTAAGAGCAGTGAGAACATTATTTACACCTTATACTCTTTTTCTTTGTTTAAACTAACCCCAATGGGAGAAAATGTTGACTTTATGAAGATTAGGAATTCTCCATGTGTCCAAGGAATTGAAGTCAAGAAGGCCGAGCCTCGTCATTGATGATGAGTGATTGAGAATTTTGTCATGTGCCATTTTGATTAAGGCTTTTTTTCTGACCCTTGGATGGAATGTGTTCTTTCTACAATTCATGTGAGCTGATAATTTTGACTGGAACACAGGAGTGGACATTTCCTAGCGTTTATGGGAATAGTTAAAAACCAATTCCAGAAATCAGAGCACTTGCTGTTTGTGGTTTTGCTCCTCATGTGGCTCTGATACCTGACAAGCACAGAAGGAAGAGAAAGCATCACGCCATGACGGGGCTGCCTCAGTACCTCGAGGCTTCAGACTTTGCCCTGTGTAGGAATTCTTCTGTTTTTCATCAGAGTTGCCTGTGACCTAAACTTCATCTAAATACCGGTAACGTGGCATCAATACACAGGCAGCTTCTCTCGAACCCAACGCCCTTCCAACACTGCCCCCCTTCCCCCTCACTTAAAAATACTAGCCAGACCAAGAGTGTAATGTTCCTTTGGCAACAGCATTTGGTAAGCCAGATGGATTTCATTTGGCAACTAAAGGGTGGAAATATGTGTTTAGATTCAGAGGTTCCCCCAGACAACGGTTACAACATGTTGGCTCGAGTAAGCTAAAGGAGTAAGCTAAAGGATTTCAATGTTGGGCATTTCAAAATTCTACGTTTAAGCAGCAGTAAAGTTATGACAAGCAGAAAAAAGCCATCAAACCCTCAGCTAAACCCTTAACTTCTTTCTCATCTTGCTGGAGGTAGGCATTTAAAGCACATTCTGAGTGCAAGATGTAGCATTTACACGTTCATGTTTAATTTCCTGGCTGTTTATCAGCTAAAGCAACTCTAGTAAGCTTAATTTCGCTTCTAATCTTTCAGAGTAGCTGATAAGTCAGAGGGAAGGAAGAAGCACCCAGCAGCCCATTCTTGTAGTTTGCTGCTTGGATAAAATTTAGAGGTGAAAGAGCCACGGGATCATGTTGTGCCATGAATCTCTGACATCATTGATAAACCCGCCACCTAACCATAACTGTTTGAGTGTGAAGATTTTCCCTGTAAAATCATTCTTTTCCTACAGCGAGGGAGACAAAAGAGGGCAGTGATGAAATAGAAGTACTGGCTTGGGTGTGTCTGTCTGCTTAAACTGGGTGGAATTTTTTCTTTTCTGTTCTTTTCTTTGAGCTGACGTCAACTTGTATATAGGAACATTCAGCAGATTCCAACTGGTGACAGTTTGCTGCTGACTTGCCACAGGAAGAATAATAATCATTTACTGTGCATTTGTCACTGGTCAGTGGCTCCTGTGCCAGACTCCCGTCTTGGCTGTCTTCCTCTATCAATCAGGTGAAACCTGGGGCAGGGCTGGGTACCCGGAGACTCAGAAAGCCTTTCCCTGCAATGGTTGAAGCTTAGCAATTTAGAGCCCCAAAGAGAACAATGACAGAGCCATTTGCTATTATTTGTCATGGGACTGGAAGCCGTTGTGTTTGGTTAACCTAATGCCAGTTACCACTGGCTAACAGCGGCACATCGTTATATTTGCGCTGCCCGCCGCCTGTCTGCATTTACATTGCTTGTAATTTGCCTCATGTAGATCCTTTCTTATTTTCCCTTTTCTCTTACCATCCTGCAACATCGGATGTTGGGAAAAGTAAGATAAGGGACACATTGAAAGCGGAAAGGCAATCTGAAGTCTACCCTGACACATCTGTAAAGGTCCTGAAGTCTGACCTTCGGAACACTTGCAGTTGTTGTTCCCGGGCCTCACCTAAACAGATGCCAGTCATTCTAACTGTGGCAGGATGGAGACGTTTGTGTAAAGTAGAGTCAAGTTTGTGAGACCCAAGAAGGAAACCACCAGACTAAGTTTACTTTCACTTAAACCAGATTGAAACCAAGACCTGCAGAATGAAAAACTGTGACATTAACCATTGATTCACCTCAGTGAAATATTATGTTTCAACCAGAATCACTGTGGAATTTGAATGACTTTTGATGGGATGTTTAACTGAGGAGCTTAAATTAAATTGGACATTTTCTTTAGTGAACAGCTTGTGGCCAAATTTCTGTTTTCATTAAAATATATTAGGCATTACGACAACCCATGTTAAACCTTCAAAAAAATTATTAATTACATTTGGAATTTCAGTAACAAATCTGTAACACAATAGCCTCATGAGACGCTTTAAATATTAAGAGTCAGAAAGAACACCTCAAAGTTGTTTCTATTCTCGGCCATTATACTTTTAAAAAAATCTTTGCTTGACTTTTAAATCCAGTTACTAAAAATAAAAACTGTTCCCTGAAAAATCAGACTACCTAATCATAAATTTATTTATTTGTTCTTTAAAGGGGAAGGATGGTGAGAAAAACAGAAAGCTCATGGCTGAAATCAGAAATCACAAGACAAATTCATCATTTGTCCACATGACACTCAGCTACTAAAAGAAGTCGTACTTTTAGAGGGCTGTTGAGGAAGGAGTAAGTCAGGATGCTTCCAGCACGTGATTGCGGGGGAATCAGACACAGGCTAGTCACACAAGTCGCTTAATTGTCCGTGTACCCTGAGCCCACGACTTCAAGGCTCGGCAGCTTCATCCTTCATGGCACCAAACCTTGATGTCAGGGATGCAAAGACACACTCATAAGAATCGTGGGTTTGTCCTGACTCAAAACTTGGGGGACTGGCAAAACAAAACAAAACAAGGGGACCTTATCCCTAAGTGAAAGGGATTCTATGCTAACTGCCAATTAAATCAACATATAAAATTTGTAAAAGAGATGTAGCACAGCAGGGCATCAAGGTCAAATGTTTAAAACAAGATTAAACTAAAGCGTAAAGAGAACCAAATGGTTTTTCCCTCTGTAAAGAAAAGAACATGAGTGTGTCGATTATCTCTTTATGTCAAAGGATTTCTGTATCTTTTGAAATGGTTGATTTAGCAGTAAATTACTGAAAATGTGGGACTGTGATGAGACTCTCAAAGTGTGCCATGGAAAGTCAGGGAAACTGTGTAAGGCACAGGATGTGCATAAGTGGGCAACCCTGGGATAGTCTTGACTAGCTCCTCCAGGACTGCCCATGCGGCGCAGGGCCATCAGCTTCACCACAGGCTCACCAGAGACTCTTTCAATGGAGCATTTCTTGGTTTCCATGTTGTGTTTCTGTCATGTGGATGAGCTGGAGTAAAAGCCAAATCCTTTCCTATGATTCAGTTTTGCCATTTTTAAAAGACACCATCAGACTTGGTGACAAGGGTGGTTAAAAGAAAGTACTGCTATTTTTCAACATTTTTTTAAAATAGAAGATTGAATGATGAGGCAAATGAAGTTTGCTTTTCCTTGGATAGAGACCCTTCCTCCCACCCTTATCCCCTTTTGACCGTTGCAAAATAGCTTAGTCCAAGGAAAGGGGAGAAGACAAATGAGTGAAATAATGCCAGAGTTCGCTGTTGCCAGGAAAAACACACTCTGATTCAGTTAATTTATTCTGTTAATGTCAAAGGCTGTGATTCCCAATTAACTAATTTTAAGAAGCTACCACTGAAAATAGCTACATCAGCCCTAAAGTTAGTGTTTCATGAAGATTAGGATCTCCAAGTAAGAGAACAGGGCCCCTAAAGAGGTGGTGATGTCTGTTTAAGATCATTAGACTGGCTGGGATTTCAAACTGGTTTTTAGCCCCTTCAGAGAAGTTGAGTAGGGGTGAGAGGGGAGGGGGCAATCCAAATATTCTGGCAACAGAAAATGTTCCACAAATCAGATTCGTGTACACTCAGCTTACTAATGACAGAAGCATCCATACTGGTGAGTCTCTTTGGAATAGAGATGCTCCCCTAGTTCAGGTGGAATTAATTAAAACAGGCATGTAGTTTGCAGTATTTCCAGCTCCCTCACTGAAAGGCTCCTTGCACATAAACCAGAACAGCTTGAGCAGCTGAGAAAAACTGGGCCAAAAATGACTCCACCAGCCTCTCTCCTTCCTCTTCCTTTACATTGGAATGGAAAGATATAATAATAATTTTTCTTAAAAAGCAGAACACTCATGGTTTCTGTACAATTGCAAGTGCTTTCATTACATTTTAATACGGTTAAAATAAAAGTATATGTGCTCTTAAAAGTCAAGATCGTAACTTGCTAATGAAGTTGCGAATACTCTAGAAGAAAACTATGCACAGGCACATGCCGAATGGCAGAATCTTTTGCCTCTAAAAGTTCAGTTATTGCCTTTGTAATATTAAAGCCCAACAGGGAGCCGGCGGGACACCGCTTGTGCTGTCTTGTCACGTTATGAGTTTCTGGTTTCAGATAAAAGAGGAGAAAGGGCCCTTAAGAAAGCAAAGAACTGGAAAAAAAAATCAAACTTCCTTCTCAGAAAGCTAAGAGTTGTTTTCCTGGAGATGATGGATAATGGCATTTCGATTTTTTTTTTTTTTTTTTTAGTTTTTAATAGAGACAACGAAGGCAAATCATGGACAGAAAGGGAATATATAAATAAATAGAACAAGGTGAAGTTTCAATAAGAGCGTCTCTCAACTTTTTTCTTTCTTTCTTTCTATATTTGTCTCTTTCTTTTTCTCTTTCCTTCTTTTTTTGAAATCTTAAACCCCATTCACTTCTGGCTTGCATTTGGTAGGATTCCTGCTCTGGCTTTTATTAAAAACAGACTTTATGTGGTCAGAATTCTCCATCTAAAGCTAAACTTTAATAGGCATAAAGATCCTGACAGAGTCTTTCTTGCTTTCTCTCAGGTGACACCCTTCTCCCCCCAGAGGGATTTCCCTCCCAATATGCTGAACTGGCCCTGAAACTTGAAGGCTCAGCACAAAACAACCAACTTTCCTCTTTTACTCTGAACTCTCATTTCTGTTTTACATTTGAGACTCTTTGCAAGGCCAGATCAAGTTAAGTCTGGCTCTACCTTGAGAATAGTCTAGAAATTTTGAATAACACGACTGTTGTCTTATAAATTCCTCAACACAGGCACATTGAAACTGGCGGCTCCCCTTCTCCAGCTTGGGCTACTGATTCCTGCCCGACTCTCTTCTGTGTGCGGGCTGGGAGACACGCAGGGCGGCTCCACCCCACTTAACAAGTCAGTTTAGCATCCAACGGTTGATTTCTCTGAAGTGCACTGGCAAGCCAGCTTATCTGAGACCAAGAGGTAAAGCAGCCAAGCGAGCAGGCAAGACATGCATGTTCATTCCTGAGGACAGGCACCACCAAGTTGCTCTGGTTCCTTCTTATAGCTAAACAGACAAAATAGCCGACTTCAAGGCTCCTGGTTGGGACTCCCGCCATGCCACTCCCAACACCCCTCTGTCAATGGCCTCCATACCTTCCTGGCACAATGGCAGGCACTTACCCAGTCAATCTGAGGTCCCCCAAAACAATAATTTAATTTTGCTTGTAGTGTGACTCAGTGCTGACATTTATGGTTTTTTTTACATGTAAGGAAAGTCTTTTTATACTGTGGTGCAATGGTTCTCAAGGGGAGGGAGATTTACCCCCCCCCCCCCCCACATTGGCAATGTCTAGAGACATTTTTAGTGGTCACAACCGGGGGAGTGCAACTGACATCCAATGGGTAGAGGCCAGGATGCTGCTAAACATCCTAAAATGCACAGTACAGTCCCCCACAACAAAAATGTCCATGGTGTCAAGGCTGAGAAACCCTGGTATTGTGGCTGCAGACTGGGCTCCAGAGGCAGACTGCTTGGGATTAGAGCCCAGCTCCATTAGGGCCTGGTTGAGCAGCCTTGGGCAAGTTGCTTAACCTCTGTGCCTCGTCTATACAATGGATGATAACCTATCTCATTGGGTTGCTGCGAGCATTAAACAAAAAACGTACCTGCAAAGCCCTTAGGGCAGTGCCTAGCGTACACTGAGAGCACAATAAATATGAGCTACCGTTTTTACTATTATTACTAGAAATTTAGCTGAGTTCCAAATAAATTATAAGCCAAGCCTATTGAGTTTAGAGAAAAAAAATATATAGGTTTGGGAGTACATACATCCTGTTTGATTAGGACCAAAATGACGATAACAGTAACAAGCACAGTGCTTTACAGTTTATCAGACTCTCTCAAATACCTCATCTCAAATGCTGTGGGCAATAGCCTTGTTGAATTTGCCCCTATTTCATAGATGAGGAACTCCTGGCTTTGAGTTAAATGAGTCGCCCAAGGTCTGTGGCAAACCAGATCTGATTCCACATCCCCTGCTGTTCCTGCCACCTCCTTTGTCTACAAGTTTAAGATGCCCGTTCTTCTCTTCATTACGCTCAAGTGCCTGAAGATCAAAATAAATGTAAGCACTGTAATCAGAGGCTGAGGCGAGGCCAGAGGCTGAGGTGGGCGGAGTTTTTTTATGGGTCATGCCTCGTAAGGTTTTCCTTCATGGAGTATACAAACATTTTAATCCTCTGAATTGAATTTTGTAAAATTTAACTTTCTGTATGGGCTAATTTTCTTTCCTTTTTAAATTTCTGATGCTGAGAAAGAAACCCTAATTCCTTCTATTTTCAAAATTTCTAATTATACACATTGTACATATTTTGACTGTAAATGTATGAAAGTGAGACTACAGCTTCAACTATATACGTTTCAAGTTCCATTTATTTATTAGCTATTTCGTTTCACAATTAACCCTTAAAATCTGCTTACAAATGCCAAAACGTATTATTCGAATGTACCATGTTCTATCTCAAACATGGTTAGTGACTGCACACAGCAATCATGTCTATATTAAAATTCTATGCATAGTTTTTAAGAAAACAATGGCAGATTAATCAGCCAGATTTTTCCTCGGCTTACGTTAAAGTTAATAATATTGGGTTTGAGGGTCATGGTTCGGAGGGCGGATGGATTTCTAGAATTCCTTTGGTAACAGAGAAGGTGAGGCCTCAGCTGGTGATCCCCTCCTGACCTATGGAGCGCGCGGCGTGCAACAGCCCGGCCACGGCTCTTTCGTCTCAAAGCTCTCCGTCACATGCTACAGACTGCTGCCAAATTGCCATTCATTTGGACCCAGTTTTCTTTCGTCCCATTTAGGTTGTGCCAAGTTGATGAACGAGAGATTTAGACCACATATTGGTTTTTAAATGGTGTAACAGGCTGAGCAATTTCCCCATGAGCCTCCTCCTCGGCGAAAACTGCAAACGTATAGGACAATATGTTTGCAATTTTCTTTTTCAAATAAATCTTGTCTGTCCCGCTCCGAGAAGAGAACCGAAGAGCGTGCCCCGGCTCCGCGGCGCGCGGACCACTCACCTCGGGACGCTGGGCGGGGCCCGCGTGGGCCGCGACGGGACCTGCGGGGGCGCGCCGAACGAGTCGCTGCTGCTGGGGAAAGGAGGTAACGGGCCGGGCCGGAATGGAACCGGGGGGGCCCCCGAGTGGGGTCCGGGGGAGGGGACGGCGGGAGCGGGCCCGCGGCCGGACGCGGGCCTGGTGGGGGGCGCGCTCAGCGTCGGCCTCCGCTGGGCCGTGGGGCTGGGAGGGGGCGACCTGAGGAAGAGACCGACAGCAGGTTGCCTACTCCTACTTTCTGTTTGAATTCATCTTTAAAGAAATGTTTTATGACTTCCTGATTGCATTTTAAAAATTATTTTCCACCGAGTAACTCAGATACATGTCATGAATGTTAAAAGGTATAAAAGGGTGAGCGAAGAAAAGGAAGTTGCCCTCCCGCGCTCCATCACTCTGTGGAGACAACCCGTAGTTTCCTGTGTATCCTTTTCTACTATATTCTACAGTATTTCCTCTTTCTCTCTATAAAATTACTTTTCTGGACATTATAGAGCACAACGTTCTACGACTTTCTTTTTTTGTTAAGCTTCACATTAACTTGACTATCCTTTCAGTGCTTTGAAGAAGTTACTCTTTTTAATGGCCGTGTAACATTCCACTGTAAGGGTGTATTGTCAGATGACCCCTCTCTCTCTCTCTCCTGAACTTCAGGATCTTTTTTCCCCTTTTTTCTTTACGTTCATATTGGTTTAGGGAAGCATGCTCGGGAAATGATACTGGACAAGCTTGGCAGGCCTCAGGTGGGGGGGGAGGCTTCAGGTGGGGGGGAGGCCTCAGGTGGGGGAGGAGGCATCTTCCTACCTGCGGGAGTGCTGTATCCAGGAGTCATCCACGGGGGGCGGTGCTGGGGTGAATGTAGTGGCAGTGTTGATGTCACCAATGATCACGAGGGCTTCTTTAAGGGCCTGGTACATCCGAAGCATCTCATCCCGGCGCTGAGCCTGCTCAGCAGATTCCTCCATCAGCGTATTTTGGTCCTCTGAAGAGTATAACTGTGCTAGGAGCTCTGAATTTATGAAATCTTTAACCTGCCAGGTCACCACAGAAAAGTAAAAATGGGAATGAATGAGTGATCGAATGGTACAAACTGGCTCAGAGCCTGTGGACAAAGTCCACAAAAGTCCACTCTGGGAAAAATGATTCATCATGCATCTGTTCACTCCTATTTTGGTTGTTATACTCCCAGCCCTCAGTACTGGTGCCAGTAAGTTTTCCCCTCTGTCTTATGGCTGTTGACACTAAAGGAAAACATAGATAAGTTAAAAAGAGGGCCAGACCCTGCCCTCACCAGAACAGGGCCTGTTGGCTGTGCAAGCATTTCCAGTGTCTGAGGCTGCTTGGCTCAGAGATGAGGGAGGGTAGCAGGAGGTAAGCAGCAGTATTTTCAACAGGAAACCATGACGTAAAGAAACCTATGTAATAACACAAGTTATCCATTCCTTGATATTCCCAGTCCTTTACCTAGCTTTTACCAAAATCACTGGAATACTATTAAGACTCCAGATTTCAGTGTCATCTCAGAAGTGGAATTAGCACCAATAAGTGAATATTTATTAAATACAGAACCTTATATAATTATGCAAGTTGACTTACAAAAAAGAACGATACGCTCTGTGCTTTCTAGAAGTTTACAATAGAAGCTATTTAACAGTGATGAGGACTGACATGAGGTTCCATGATTAACAGACATATAGAAACAAATGAAAGTATGAACAATACATGTGAGCCTTAGGGGAGGGGCATTTTGTAGCAGGATGAGAACAGAGAGGATGCACATATTGCACAGTACTGAGGGAGAGAGCATCAACCACAATATTTCATCACATCTGAGATACCATTGATTTTAGGACCCACCACTATCTTATGTGCCACTAAGAAAGAAAAAACACCATCACTTAAACTATGACACAATGCCAAGATGCCATTGAGTTTAACATACATCTTCACGTCAGAAATATTAAATGTTAAAAAAGTGAATGTGAGAATCAATGAAATATTGTATGTCCCAAGTGCCTTCATAAGCTGACTGAATTCTCACCACATGCTTATGAAACATGTATTATTATCCCAATTTTACGATGAAGAAACTAAAGTTCAGAGAGTTTAAGTAATTTGCCCAAAGTCACACAGCATTAAGTTCAACCTCAAATCTTCTGACTTGAAGGCCAGTGCGCGTTCCATTACTCCATTATCCCACTTTGATCAAGTGCTTAGAAAAGACAATTATGTTTAAGCAACATTATTTTAGAGTGGTACAGCAAGTATGCCAACTAACTTAAGCCTAGAAAAATAAACCAACTGGGGTTTTTCAGTTTCTCTGTTAAATGAGAAACCGAACACTTATCTAGAGCCACTGGATACCTCTAAGAAAGGCCAAAGGCAACTGAACACCTGTCAGATGCTCAAAACTCCTGGGTTGTAGTTAAATTTGTAACGCAGAGATGACAAAGAGTCTAAAATACATAGCTTCATGATTTTTTGAAGGCATCAAAACATGTAAATAATTCCTCTAATTGGAAAATTCAGCCAAATCATAGCTTCACTGTGGTGAAATAAAAAGTATTCTCTGCACATATTTTGTAAACCAAGAGTGACTCAAATGTGGAAGTAATCTAATAAACAAGATGTGTTCAGGCAACTGTCTGGTAGAGTAGAAGGTTTATGTGTAATTGTTGTGGAAAGTAAATTTGGCCAGGTAACCTGGGGCCAGATGTGAAGGCCTTGAATGCCAAGGAAAAGTGTTTGAATGTTATCCACTTGGCAGTGGGGAGCCATGGAAGGCTTTTAAGCAAGTGAAACAATAAAAGAGAGGTTCAAGAAAGTTAATCTGGCTATGAATGGACAAGAATTTGCAAGGGTGGTAGTAGAGATAAAGAAATCTGTTAGAAGACTATTGTGGATCATTGATGAGATGATAAGGGTTTAATTTAGCATGGTTGCAGTGGAACAGAAAAGATAGGCACATATAAATGACATTATAAAGGAAAATCCAACTGAACTTTGTGTTGTTTTCATGTGAAGGGCAAGGAAGAAAGGAACAAAAACACCCCAAGCACTGAGGTTTGAGTGAGTGGGGGCACAGAAAATCAAAAGTCAAGAAGGAATGTCAGATTTAGAGGAAAAGCAGAAAATTTGGCCTAAAGAATATTTCATTCCCCTCCTTGAAGATTTATTCACTTCTAAACACACTTGCCGATAACCAAGGAGTCAGGGACATTTGCACAAATCTACCACCATTGGGTGTGTGTGTGCACTTGGATAGATGGTGGAACTCCAAACCCAAAACCAGACGATTTTCCTGGCATAGACCATCCGTTGGGCTAAGCTCTTTTGTAGCTTTACATTTTACTGGAGTATCACTTAGAATCTATTAAACACAATTTAAAAGAAGATGCTTCCAAGAATAGATTTAAAGCAGATCTGAAGTAAGAAGCAACTGTCAAACAAACCACAAAGTAAAATAATAAGGGCCTGTTTCAGCATTCTGATCAAAGATCTGCCTTGAATCAACTCTTCCACATCAAAATGTTACACACTAAAAGTTGCCACTCTCCAAAAGATTTGGCAATGTTCTGAGATAATATGAGTATTACTAGCATGGGAGAAAATGGCAGTAGAGCACAGTGGTTAAGAACATAAGCTTTGGAATCGACAGCTCTGAATTTGAGTCCTAGCTCCAATGCTTACTGTTCTTGGGCAAAGAACTTAATCTCTTTGAGTCTGAGGTTCCTGATGTGTAAAATGAGAATAATGGTAGTAGCTGCCTCAAGAGCTGTTGTGAGGATTAAGTGAAAGAATGAATATAAATTGCCTAGCACGATGCCCAGCATTTAGTTAGTGCTCCAGAAACAATAGCTATTCTCTTTACAGTATATAGGCTAAATCGGCATTAGGTGTATAGAGGTGGAAGAACAAAGGGGACGCTACTGCAACAGTGCGGGCTCAAGTGACGTAGCTCAGTACAGACATAGGCTAACATTTTATTTTGCATTTAAGCAAAATTTTTCAGGCTCTTCTGCTAACCTAGCTTTGTGATGCTACAACTGGAACAAAGGTAGGGGGGACTTCGGGGAGTTTCCAGACACTTCGGGGACTTTCTGAGCAGTCTGTATGTTAGTGGTACAAATATTTAAATCAAGGATTCTGCAGGACAATTAGAGGCCACTGGATCCCTTTTAGATGATAGCATTCAGAAAATACCTCACAGAACATGACATAAACTAATTACACTTGGATGTGAGATTTGAAATAATATTTATGCTTTTAATTATAACACCTTATAACCCATGCATCTTTGTATGGTTCACAAAAAAATTCTCACACACAAAACCTCATCCCAGCTCAAACTCTGCAGGCTAGATAAACAGGCATTACTGCACCATGTCGTTCTGCTCAGTGTAAAGGAATGTGAGGTCATTAACAATGTTCCACATGTTTTCCTCTCTGACTTTAACCCTTCTCTAGCAACCTGTAATATTTTTGCATCTTAAACCTTCTTTGTCTTTATTACCAAGACCATTTTAAAGCCTTCACAAATAGAAGAGACATTTCTAGGGTTTTCATACAATTCAGTGCCTAAGGAGACCATTGTCCTAAAATCTCTTTGTTTCTAGGTGGGAGGGCCGCAGTATGGAACACAGTGATAGCTCTCGTTCACAGGAATACACGTATGAAAGTTTAACTGAGAAGTTTACATTTGCTTAGTTTTGGAGAGAGGCTTAGTTAGAATTTTGTGATTCTTTGAGATCTCACAATTCTCTCATTTCTACTTAAGCCTCGGTTCCATTTCCCAGGGATTTAGCTCTGCTAAAGACTAACGAAGTTTTCCTTCTTTAAAAAGTAACATCCTTTGACTCACAAACATAATGTTGAGCAAAACAAGTTAGACACAAAAAAGCACAACTGGATGATTCCAAAGTTCAGGTATGGGCAGAACTAACCTATGGTGTAAGAACTCAGAAGTTTTGCCCTTGGTGGGGAGCGATGGGGGCGGGGGGAGCAAGAATGGGCTTCTGGGTCCTGGTCGTGATCTGTTTTTGAGCAGGATGCTGAATTCTTGACCCGTGGAAACAAATCAGTGCTCTGGTATTTAATATGTACTTTCCCCTCAAATAATGAACATTTAAAATAACACTCTACTTCATACACATTAAAGTTACAGTAAGTTTTGAAACTAGGGCCCATGTTACTAATTTTCCACAAAAGTGCCAATGGCCAAGGAGAGTGAATGTGGATCTCCAGGGGTCCGGGGGTCCAGGGGCACAGGCTGCAGCCACACGCCAAGTGTGAAATGCCTTTAGGTTTCATATTTGGTTCTTAAAAAGTTTCATAAAAACTTTACATTCTGTTTTTGTATTGTCTGGGTTTGTCTGAATTTTAAGTAATTTAGAACATTGTTCCTCATATTCAGACAAATCCTAATGAAATCTTGGAGTTAAACGACCCCTCTGGGAAGATACCCCACATATATGCTCTGGGGATAGGAGCCCCCCTAGTTTGAGGAGGCTGACTTACAGTTCTCCTAACCTTGCCATTTGCATTATCTGATGCTGAAAGGGAGAAAATATCAGACTGTGAATGAGAAGAACTGGATTTTAATCCTGACTCTGCCAACCGCACCTGTGTAATCTTGGGCAAGTCACTTAACTTCTTGGAGATTCAATTTCTTCATTTATAATCTGGGCAAAATACTGAGTACCCAAGGGGGGGCTGTCCTAGGGGTTCAAACACAGAATTATGTGCCACTTCACTACTCACACTTTTAGAATAAAGCTGGATCCACTTTCTCAATTCTCTGATGGAGAGCTTCTGGTGGGGTGAGCTACAGAGAAGAAGCCATCAAAATGCGCTTGCCATTGGGCTGTTATGTGTGTGTTAACTTTAGAGACCTGAACAAAACTCTGCTCTTTGATTGTAGCCTGGCCAGAACGACCGCCTGTCATAAACTTGCTATTTCTTTGTGCCGCTGTTACCTGGTATGTTTAAGCAATGAAACAGCTGCTGCATTTCAGTAGACAAAGGCTTACAGTATGTCTGAGGCAAGGCATTTATTGCTGGCTTTAAACTCCTTAAACAATTCCATATGGAGGCTTGAGTGGCAGAACACTTAATGTAAACTTTCAAAGGAAACTGCCCACCAAAATCTGAACTTTATGAAGGTTGGACGAAACATATTCTTTTTCAGACGGCAGAGTAGCCATTCTCATTTCAAAGAGGAAAGGCCACAGCACCGCTTTCGACAGTGGTCATCACAAATTGAGGACCCCGTTTTAGGCATTTATTGGTTCTGGAGGAACAACTAGCTTTTTCACCCAAAGCCATTTCTAGAAGCAGCAGGGTTAAGTGGATGGAATTTAGAATGAGGAGTCAAAAGTATTCGTTTTCTAGTTGTGATTCTATGATTAATTCTCTCGCTTGAAGATCTCTTTACTTTAAAGCACATAAAATATCAGCACATGTGCATGACATGGTGCTGGGTGTTCATGATTCTGCTCCGTGAGCTCAACAAGGCACTTTTGGAAAGAACAGAAAGGGCTCTGACGTTGTGTACAACAAGATGCCATGAGAATATGAGTACATTTAAAAAGATTTATATTTTTACATATATATAATTATATATATAATTTTAAAATATAAAATATGCATTATATATATAAAACTATATATTTTTACATATGTAGTAAAAAAGCAGATAAAATAATATTCAAAGAAAAGCTATCATCCTAGATATGTTAAAACTATTTTCTGGTAGATACGAACAGTTAAATTTCAAATAAAGGTAACCATAATTTCATAAGAACCCAGCATTACATGATACTTTTGCTTTCTCCACATTCCTATTAGTCTCTGCTTCAAGGGTTGGCCTAATTGAAGTCTTCTTCCTCAGGATTCTTAGGTGAGGTCTCTCAAGACAACTAGCAGAGCTTTACCCCCACGGCCAGCACCCTGTGGACAGTCACCCCCACATTGCTTTGTGGCTATGCGTGTGTTTTTCTTGAGGAGGTGAAAGTAGGATAGATTTGCAATAGGGTCTTTTTTCCTTTTAACTAATTTGTGTCAAGCTACTCCTCACAGCTATAGACAGGAAGCACTATTTCCTGTGCTGATGATTTAATGCTGTACAGAGCAGAGCAGTGTTTGAACTGATGGCAGCACTAATGACTCTCGGTAAAACAGTGAAAGATAAATGATACTTAATCAGGAAAATGTTTAAATAAACAAGTGCCTGGATACACCACGGCAAAACAACCTGAACTCATTTAAGTGAAGTTAAGAGGGTAATTTTAAAAATACACAGACTATTTATTTAGTACTTTATATTTTTCAAAATGGCATATAGTCACATTAATTATGTTCTCTGACACTTCCGTGAGGCAGCTCAGTGTTCTTACTGTGGTTTTAGAAGTGACTGACTTTAACTCAGAGGGGCCAAATGGTCACACAGCAGGCCATTGACCAAGTGGAAGAATATAATTCATAGTTTCCAAATTTCCGATATTGCACGTAACCTGCTGCTGATACTTCAAAGCATCCTACGAACCTTGTTTGAATACACAAAATGTGTATAAAAATAGACTTAGTTAAAAACAAGGTTGTTCACATGAGTGCTGGGGACTTCTTGCAGTCAAGGAATGTGTAGATCATGAACAACAAATGGATTTTCATGTTTAGAAATACAATTTTGAAAGGAATCTTGAATTATGGATAAAGGCTACTTATAGTTCTTAAATAGGTAGCCATATTAGTTTCTTACAATTATATTTTTCATAGTACTTCCACATATACTATCTTCTGGAACAAATCCTTAAGCCAGGTACTTTTTCTATGATTAGTATTTTACATATGGAGGAAATAGATGCAAAGAAGTTAAGTGATTTGTCTTAGGGTCAAGAGTGTTGCAGAACCAGGTTTAAAATCCAGGTTTCTCCTGAATTCTAATGTGGGGCTCTTTTCAATACTTTTCCATGTAATTTTTATTTGTTACAAGCAAATGCTCGTAATATATCATTTTTTTTAAAAAAAGAAGGTGTCCTTAGAAGATAACTAGGAATAAAATTGTTGGTGTCTCACTTTTCAAGTCTCAGGAAAGCCTGCTATAAAACACCCCATTATAACCTATCTTATCTAAAAGATAATTTCTCAATTAACTTGTGGTAATATTTGTACTTTAATAAAGTAGCTACCAAAGAACCAAATCTCCCACGTAATTTAAGTATCATATCCTGACTACTATAAAAATAACCATGAGAAGGAAGAGATTCCATATGATATAGATCAATTGATGGCTAGTTTAACAGGACATTTTGAGATCTGTGACTATATCATCCTTACCTTAGAAAAGGAAAGTTGGCTGACTTTGTATCCAAGGGGATAGGGCAAAAAGCCCTTTCCCAGGTTAAAATAGCATTCTGTAGTTTTTGGAAGGTAAAAATAATCATATTAACATAAAATATGTATATGTATGTGTATGTGTGCACACATGTGTGTGTAGCAAAGAATAAATATTTTTTGCCTCTCAAAGTCTAGGAGCCAGGGCATCTGGTTTTATTGCTGTTTTTGCAACTAATTTATACCCTGACCATAGCTATGGTATTTTTGCTCTGCTTTATTGTAAGCAAATTCACACCCTTTTAGAGGAGATGGCCAATAGGGAATACCACTGTACTATAGCTAGAAGTTTTATGTTTACTTTCCTAAGTTTTCTTTCACTGGTCAGTCACTGACCACTTGTAATGCAAAATGATGGACCTGGGTAATTGGTATGTCAGCCATCCAGAAACTGTCACAAAGAAACTCAAGACAATGTGAGCAATTTCCACACTAGAATGGGTTAGAAGTTCAAATGAGACAGTTTATAATCACTTACATTATTGATCATAAGGTGCATTATCGTTTTTGGAATTAGATCTCGGATACATTTGTTGATAATAGACATGTAGGAGTCTACGAGGTTGCGAATGGTCTCCACTTGCCTCTCCAGTTGTGGGTCCATGGAAAAGTTTTCTGCTTGGCCATTCTCATCACTTTCAGTCTAACAGAAAGGAAAGAAAACATGGGTTATTTCACATTCATTCAGAAGAAAAAAATACCATACATTATCAGATGATCAACTTCTGTTTACTGTATTTGGAGTTACACTACTAGATGGTAACATCTTTATCTTACTGCATGTCTGTTAATTCTGAAAAGAAATCAGAGGCATGCGGTTGTTATTCTGCTTTTCGCCTGCCACAGTCTAGGAAAAGCAAGTATTCTAATTCTGAATGAATGTTGAGATGAATAAGCAGATAAATAGTGCACCTAACAACATACCTCTAGAGAACAATCTAATGTTAAGCCATTTGCAAGCTGGCCAGAGAACTGAATCCAAACATATGATGCGGATGTAAACCTCTGGGAGGGGTCTCCAGGGATTCTATAGATTAGAAATAACCTTGGTGTTGTTCCGGAACTCCTAGGTCTGCTCTGGAATGGATCAGCATTTGGATCAGCCCAGACTTAAAACTAAATCTCTGAGGCCTGGCCTGGAGCCAAAATAAGAGATATAGGGGATAATTCATTTCTCCATGCACTTGCTGGAATTTGTTATGTAAATTCATGCTTCTGTCATCACTACTAAAGACTGGCTCCATTGTGGAAAACACAATTTTAACTTCCAAGTTGTTATTCTTTGAATAAAACAGAACACATCTATACACAAAGAATTTATTTGTGCAACATGAGAGAAGCATCTGTTTTCTATACTGTGGGACTTGAGTTAATTAATTTTGGCTTATCCACCAGACGCTGGGCTGGAATGGCATCTTCATCATTAAGGGCTGACCTATTGGCTTGGCATTGAAATCAATTTAGAACAAATGGTCTCCATTTCAAGTCAGGTTGAACCATCTAAGCCCCAGAACATGATACAAATATTGTTAGTGGTCTGGCTACTTTCTAGCATTTGGAAAGATTTAATTATGAATGCAAAAAAAGGGAAATTTATTGCTTCCAATGTGGACATGAAGTACTTTTCTTTGGAAATGTACATACTTTGATCTGCCAGGTTTTCAATCATCTAATCAGTTCTAGGCAGAGCACTGTGCTAAATAGCTTAAATGGATCTGTAAATGATAAGCTTTTCCTTTGAATCAATATGCATGTGTGAAAGGCAAATTTGTAGGCCATGAAATCAACAATAACAAACATAGAAATTGCTTCTTATCATTTATATAGGCTTCTCTTGCTCAGAAACATCCAACACTTTAAAAAATATTAAAATAATATGTGCTCACTCTAAAACAAGTCATTTTCCAATCCTGAGAGTATGGATTGGAGTATGCTGAGAGTATGCTTCAGGGTGACAGTTTGAGGACATTTCTGAAGCATCTTACTGCTACTACAGCAAGGTAGAGAATTGGAAGTTTCAAAAATGACAGTTGTTCCCCTACAACATTTCTTTTTAAATGGTCTTTGGTCACTGAAAGAAAGAATTAAATTCAGTCTTATGTAGTTCTTTATTTTATTATTAATTTGTGATATAAGCACCATAGGACCTGGGATACATAGGAAAAAAGCTAAGGCCATAAAGTGGTCAAGTGACAGAAGGAAGATCAGCCGTGGCAGTGAAAAAACCAGTCCTGTTGCCGAACTTCTTTCCAGGGCATAAAAACCACTGTGAACGTGCCCCACGCCGAGCCCAAATTCTAAGAATCAGTGATGTCATTTTAAGACTGTTGTATTTGAAAGTGAAAACTTTAGGTTCAAGTTCAGGCTCTATCATGTACTGGCCGTATAGCCACACTTCGGTTACTTAGTGTAACTGAGACTGAGCTTTCCCATCTTTAAAATGGTGACACACTTCCCTGGAAAACTTATGGAAGCTGAATAAGATAACATATGAAAGGACCTAGCTGAGGGCATCATGGGCACTCAGTAAATGTTAGTTTCTTTCTTTTCTTTCTGAATAAGAGTTAGAGAGCTTCTTGACTCTCAACACACATTATGAAAACACCTCCATGTTTTCTACAAGCTAGTCCCCTTGCCTGGAACCCCCTCCTCCCACCTGTGAAGACCTTTCATCTTTCAAAGCCCTGTTCCACCATCACCTCTTCTAGCCAAGCTCCCAGTGGCCTTCAGACCCTCTATCTCTCCCTCCTCTGTACTTCATGTGTCTTGTACTCCCTTTTATTATTTAATATCCAACCTAGTTTTATGCTTCTCCCCCTATTAGGCTCTGGGCCTTGTTTATCTCTCCCTTCTTAGCACCTGGCACAGAGCCTGTTTCCCCAGAGAAGGAGGAGGAGTTAACACTACAAATGGGTTTACCTAAATGAAGGAAGCTGCCCCAGGGCATTTCAGGGTCTCCAAGAATGCCTACTTGTTAGAGAAATTGGAGACCAGATAAACCCCAAGTTGATGAGTTAGAATCCACTACTACTTGATAATAGTAAAGATGATAAAATGATTATGAAATTATGTGTATAAATGAGAACAGATGGCCTCCAGCTTTGAGAGGAAAACATATTTTATATAAAGCAATATAAACCTCCATAATACAGTGCAATTCAGTTTGTCTCTCTGATCTCAAATATACTGGGATTTTGCTGTTGTATTTAACAGTAGGAGCTGATGGCATTTCACCATCTGCATCCTGCCTCTCCCAGAAACATTCATTGAGCACTTACTGTGTTCTAGGTACTATGCTAAGCACTTTACATAGAAAATACGTACCACAACCTTAGGAGGTGGGTACCATTGTTATTGTCAACCCAAAGGCGTGTTGAGGCTCTGAGAGCTGAAATTTGTTCAATAAATGTTAGATGAATTCAATGTTAAGACAATTTCTTTTTTTCCTTGGGTATAAAAAAATCAAGAAGTATTACAAAACAGTGAAACATCCCTAATATATCAAGTCAGTTTCACAGATAATAAATGTAAAGAGTTTCCAGGAAAAAGATGTCATTTAAGTACTGATGTTTTAAAAAAATTAATGGTTAAGCCAAAAGAGAAAAGCAGAATAAATAGTATTTATTAAAAGAACCTCTAGGAATATGAAACACCAGGAAAATTATATCACCATCCACATTTTCATGTAGAAACACTGATTTTTCCCATTTCACACTATTCTTAACATTTAGCCTTGCTTTACCTTTTGCATATCAGAATATACAAAAGACACTGACTTTCACTTTTGAAACCAGATGCAATTAATAAGCACAGTGTCAGAGTATATGGGGAACACTGAACGGTTTAATTCCCAACATTAAAAAAAAAAAAGTGTTCCAGAATAACCAGTAAAATAATTTGAAATTCTCTTTAGCTTTTGGAAATACTACTAGATATGTGGTCACATGCAAATCTTAACTATTCTGATTATACCATGGACATGATGGGGTGTCACAGAATTCAGAATGCACATTTAATTTCTTTTCTGATTTTAGAAAGAAAGAAGGAGTAATTGCCCTTTCTAATATGTCTCAGATGAATGGGAAAAATGTACATAGATGGAATTTTTCTTTTATCTGAGTAATTGCAGAGAGCAAACACTCCCTTCTCTCTCACCCTACTTCTAACCAAATTCTCTATCGTGCTCTTTTCTGTATGTATACTGTGTATGACTATGTATTTTTTCTTTGTTTAAATTATAGGATTGCGATAGGATTCTTTGCAGTCTAAGCACTGAAGTGACAGCTGTTTATCATTATCCTCATCAAGGGAATGTAAAATAAAAATAGTAATTTGTCTCTGATCTTTGAGGCAAAAAAGAATAGTCTGCAAACATTTAACCTTTTATGTGCAGGTTCATTGATGCTGTTTACAAAATGTGAATAATATTGTGAAAACCAGCTTTCTTCTGAAAAATACCATGGACAGGCCTTCCTATTGCAATTTTTTTCTAAATAGCTTTTGCGAAATCTAATGCAATTTAAGCAATTAAAAAATAACAACTCAGCACTATAAATGTGAAATTGTTTATAAAAATTAATATAACTTGCTTAGGAAACTGCACAGTATTCAAGAAACAGACTGTTTTACAAAATTTTAATTTAAAAGCTTTCTCCTAAAGATAGTACTTTAACAGGTGAGAGAATAAATACTTGAATCAGAAATAATTCCCACCATACCTTAAACCGTCTATGATGGAAACTCTAGGCTTGACCGGGATGTCTGCTTTTCATGTGTTTTGTTTTTGTCTCTTTCTTTTCCTTAAATCTGTTATTTAATATGTCATAGACTTCTTTGAGGATCATTGAAACTACCTAAATAAAGCTGGTGACATAGCTCTTTAAAAGTGGAATAATAGAAATCAACAGTATCCTGGCACTAATATGTACATAAACATAACATAGAACTAATGGGATTGCTGCCTCTCTTCTCACCAATGGAGAGCACTGGATGACAATCTATAGACTGACACAAGTGATTTTTCCAGATAACCAGTGTTCTCCCCTTTTAAAGCATATTATTGTTATACAATTCTTCACTACCTTTAACGAAAAGTAAAAAGTATCATTTAACTTTTTCTTAGTGGTCAGGTCATTATTATGAAAATACTGTTATCATGGTACTGCAGTTTTGAATTTTCCAGCCCCATGTTACGGAGAATGTTTCACCGAAAACCTTTCTCCACTCCCAGTCATTCACTTCTAATTTGCAAAGGCTAGAAAGGCAGGCAAGCAAACTTGTAAAAATCTGGGAAAAACATACTCCAGAAAGCCTTTTGGTAGTCTAGGCTGTAGTCTGGTACTTTGGAGAGGTATTTCATTCATTAATTCAACAAATACTTATTTAGTGTCTCGGGGGACTGGTAGAGATACAAAGGAAGTCTAAAACACGGGCCTGGCTTGTGAGCCTATCCTCTGGTATAGAGGACCCAGTGAGAGATGAGTCATGAGTCAAAGGATATGCCAATAAGTTCAAGCACGGTGGGCTTCAAGGGGAGTCTTTTTTTTTTAAATTGATGTCTTAATAGTTTATAACATTGTGGGGTTTTAGTTGTACATTATTGTTTGTCACCGTGTGGATGTATCCCTTCACCCATTGTGCCCACCCCCCTTCCCCTTGGTAACCACCAACCAGTTCTCTCTGTCCGTGTGTTCATTTATGTTCCATATATGAGTGAATTCATGCAGTGTCTGTCCTTCTCTATGGCTTATTTCACTTAACATAATACCCTCTAGGTCCATCCATGTTGTTGCAAATGGGACAATTCTGTCTTTTCTTATGGCTGAGTAGTATTCCATTGTATGTATATACCACATCTTCTTTAACCAATCATCAGTCGAGGGACACTTGGGTTGCTTCCACTTCTTGGCTATAGTGAATAATGCTGCAATGAACATAGGGGTGCATAAGCCTCTTGTGATGGTTGATTTCATGTCCATTGGGTAGATGCCCAAGAGTGGGATTGCTGGATCATAAGGTATTTCTATTTTTAATTTTTTGAGGACTCTCCATACTGTTTTCCATAGAGCCTGCACCAGTTTGCACTCCCACCAG
Source organism: Tapirus indicus (assembly GCA_031878705.1). Classification (NCBI taxonomy): domain Eukaryota; kingdom Metazoa; phylum Chordata; class Mammalia; order Perissodactyla; family Tapiridae; genus Tapirus; species Tapirus indicus. Next base: position 86,556,737 of record CM062922.1, read on the forward strand.
CAGTTACTGAGGGTTCCCATATCTCCACAACCTCTCCAGCATTTGTTGTTTTTTGTCTTGGTGATTATAGCCATTCTAACGGGTGTCAGGTGATATCTTGGTGTAGTTTTGATTTGCATTTCCCTGATGATTAGTGATGTTGAACATCTTTTCATGTGTCTATTGGCCATCTGTATCTCTTCCTTGGAAAAATGTCTGTTCATGTCCTCTGCCCATTTTTTGATTGGGTTGTTTGTTTTTTTGTTGCTCAGTTGTGTGAGTTCTTTATATATTGCAGAGATTAATCTCTTGTTGGATATACAATTTGCGAATATTTTCTCCCAGCTGGTGGGTTGTCTATTCATTTTGATCCTGGTTTCATTTGCCTTGTAGAAGCTCTGTAGTCTGATGAAGTCCCACTTGTTTATTTTTTCTTTTGTTTCCCTTGTCCGAGTAGACATGGAATCTGACAGGATCCCTTTATGACCAATGTCAATTAGTATACTGCCTATATTTTCTTCCAGGAGTTTTATAGTTTCAGATCTCAATTTCAGATCCTACTTTCAGATCGTTAATCCATTCTGAGTTAATTTTTGTGTATGGCGATAGAAGATGGTCTACTTTCATTCTTTTGCATGTTGCTGTCCAATTTTCCCAGCACCATTTGTTGAAGAGACTTCCCTCTCTCCATTGTATGTTCTTTGCTCCTTTGTCGAAGATTAGCTGTCCATAGGTGTGTGGTTTTATTTCTGGGCTTTCAATTCTATTCCATTGATCTGTGTGTCTATTTTTGTACCAGTACCATGCTGTTTTGATTACTATAGCTCTATAGTATATTTTGAAATCAGGGATTGTGATGCCTCCAGCTTTGTTCTGTTTTTTCAGGATTGCTTTAGCTATTCAGGGTCTTTTGTTGCCCATACGAATTTCAGTATTTTTTGTTCTATTTCCCTGAAGAATGACATCGGGATTCTGATTGGGATTGCATTGAATCTGTAGATTGCTTTAGGTAGAATGGACATTTTAACTGTACTTATTCTTCCAATCCATGTGCATGGAATATTTTTCCATTTCTTTATGTCTTCCTCGATTTCTTTCAATAGTGTCTTATATTTTTCATTGTATAGGTCTTTTACCTCCTTGGTTAAATTTATTCCCAGATATTTTATTCTTTTTGTTGCAATTGTAAATGGGATTGTCTTTTTGAGTTCTCTTTCTGTTAGTTCATCATTTGTGTATAGAAATGCAACTGATTTTTGTAAGTTGATTTTATACCCTGCCACTTTACTGTACTTGTTGATTATTTCTAGTAGTTTTCCAATGGAATTTTTTGGGTTTTCTATGTAGAAGATCATGTCGTCTGCAAATAGTGAGAGTTTCACTTCTTCATTGCCTATTTGGAGTCCTTTTATTCCCTTTTCTTGCCTAATTGCTCTGGCCAGAACTTCCAGTACTATGTTGAATAAGAGTGGCAAGAGTGGGCACCCTTGTCTTGTTCCTGTCCTCAAAGGAGTGGCTTTCAGTTTTTCCCCATTGAGTAGGATGTTAGCTGTAGGTTTGTCATATATGGCCCTTATTATGTTGAGGTACTTTCCTTCTATACCCATTTTGTTGAGAGTTTTTATCATAAATGGAAGTTGGATCTTGTCGAATGCCTTCGGTGCATCAGTTGAGATGATCATGTGGTTTTTATTCTTCATTTTGTTAATGTGGTGTATTACGTTGATTGATTTGTGGATGTTGAACCATCCCTGTGTCCCTGGTATAAATCCCACTTGATCATGGTGTATGATCTTTTTGATGTATTGCTGTATTCGGTTTGCCAATATTTTGTTGAGGATTTTTGCGTCTATGTTCATCAGTGATATTGGCCTGTAGTTTTCCTTCTTTGTATTGTCCTTGTCTGCCTTTGGTATCAGGTTGATGTTGGCCTTATAGAATGTGTTAGGAAGTATTCCATCTTCCTCTATTTTTTGGAATAGTTTGAGAAGGATAGGTGCTAAATCTTCTTTGAATGTTTGGTAAAATTCTTCAGGGAGGCCATCTGGTCCTGGGCTTTTATTTTTTGGGAGGTTTTGATTACTGTTTCAATCTCTTTACTTGTGATTGGTCTGTTTAGTTTCTCTATTTCTTCTTGATTCAGTTTTGAGAGGTTGTACACGCCCAAGAATTTGTCCATTTCCTTTAGGTTGTCCAATTTGTTGGTGTAAAGTTTTTCATAGTATTCCCTAATAATCTCTTGTATTTCTGTGGGAATTGTTGTAATTTCTCCTCTTTCATTTCTAATTTTATTTATTTGAGTCTTCTCCCTTTTTTTCTTAGTGAGTCTGGCTAAGGGTTTGTCAATTTTATTTATCTTCTCAAAGAACCAGCTCTTTGTTTCATTGATCCTTTCTATTGTTTTTTTGGTTTCAATTTCATTTATTTCTGATTTTTATTATTTCCCTCCTTCTGCTGATTTGGGGCTTTGTCTGTTCTTCTTTTTCTAATTCTGTTAGGTGCAATTTAAGGTTATTTATTTGGGATTTTTCTTGTTTGTTAAGGTGGGCTTGTGTTGCTATGAATTTCCCTCTCAGGACCTCTTTTGCTGCGTCCCATATGAGTTGGTATGGTGTATTTTCTTTTTCATTTGTCTCCAGATAGCTTTTGATTTCTCTTTTAATTTCATCAATGACCCATTGGTTGTTCAGTAGCATGTTGTTTAGTTTCCACATGTTTGTCCCTTTCCCAGTTTTTTCCTTGTAGTTGATTTCTAGTTTCACAGCATTATGATCAGAAAAGATGCTTGTAATGATTTCAATCTTCTTAAATTTATCGAGGTTTGCCTTGTTTCCTAATATATGGTGTATCCTTGAGAATATTCCATGAGCACTTGAGAAGAATGTGTACTCTGCTGTTTCTGGGTGGAGTGGTCTGTATATATCTATTAAGTCCATTGCGTCTAGTTTTTCATTTATGTCCATTATTTCCTTATTGACTTTTTGTCTGGATGATCTATCCATTGATGTAAAGGGGGTGTTAAGATCCCCTACTATTATTGTGTTATTGTTAATATCTCCTTTTAGGTTTTTCAGCAGTTGTTTTATGTACTTTGGTGCTCCTGTGTTGGGTGCATAGATATTTATAATTGTTATGTCTTCTTGGTGAAGTGTCCCTTTTATCATTATATATTGCCCTTCTTTGTCTCTAATTACCTTTTTTATCTTGAAGTCTACTTTGTCTGATATAAGTATGGCAACTCCTGCTTTCTTTTGTTTGCCATTAGCTTGGAGTATTGTTTTCCATCCTTTTATTTTGAGTCTGTGTTTGTCTTTAGAGCTGAGATGTGTTTCCTGGAGGCAGCAGATTGTTGGATCTTGGTTTTTAATCCATCCTGCCACTCTGTGTCTTTTGATTGGAGAATTCAATCCATTTACATTTAGAGTGATTATTGATATATGAGGGTTTAATGTTGCTATTTTATTGTTCATTTTCTGGTTCTTTTGCATTTCCTTTGTTTCTTGTCACATGTGTTTCGGACTGCAAATTCAGTTTGGTATTTTTGCATGCTAATTATCTTAGTTTTCTCTTTATTTGTCATGTGTGGTTTTCTTCTGGTTATTTGTTTAGTGGTTACCGTGAGGTTTGTATAAACGATCTCCTGGATAAGATAGTACATTTTCAGATGCCTCCTGTTTCCTTAGGCTGAGTCGATTCAATCCCTTACCTCTTCCCCTCCTTTATTGTTGTTGTTGCTACTTATTCCATCTTGTGTCGTGAGCGTGTGTTTATAGTGATGAGCTTGAATTAATTTTTGATGTTATCCAACTGTAGTTTGTTCTGGTTTAGTCTCCTTGCTTTTCTCCTTGCTGAAATCTTTGTATCCCCTTTCTCTTTTTTTTTTTTTTTTTTTCAGGCCTAAGGGCCTTCTTGAGCATTTCTTGTAGTGGGGATCTTATGGTGATGAACTCTCTTAGCTTCTCTTTATCAGGGAGAGTTATTATTTCTCCTTCATATTTGAAGGATATTTTTGCTGGATAAAGTATTCTTGGCTGAAGGTTTTTGTCTTTCATGATTTTGAATATATCATTCCAGTCTCTCCTAGCCTGTAGAGTTTCTGTTGAGAAATCAGCTGAGAGCCTGATGGGGTTTCCTTTGTATGTTATTTTGGTTTTTTGTTTAGCTGCCCTTAATATTGTTTCCTTCTCACTTAATCTTGTCAACGTAGCTACTATGTGGCGTGAAGATTGTTTATTCCTGTTTATATATTTAGGTGATCTGTTGATTTCATTCACTGTTATTTCCATCTCATTCCCTAGGTTAGGGAAGTTCTCAGCTATTATTTCTTTGCACAAACTCTCTGCTCCTTTTTCTCTTTCTTCTCCTTCTGGAATACCTATTATCCTTATGTTGCTTTTCCTCATTGAGTCTGATATTTCTCAAAGAATTTCTTTATTTCTTTTTAGTCTTAGCTCTCTCTCCTCCTCTATCTGGAGCATTTCTGCATGGCTATCCTCGATAATGCTAATTCGTTCCTCCATACTGTCAGTTCTGCTCTTTAAAGACTCCATTTTTTCCACTATCTCGTTCATTTTGTTTTTCATCTCCAATAATTCTGATCAGTTTTTCTTTATGGTTTCAGTCTCTTTTGTGACGAAATCCCTGAATTCCTTGATTTGTTTCTACGTGTTCTCTTGTATTTCATTGAGTTTGTTTATGATAGCTATTTTGAATTCTCTGTCATTCAGGTTATTGATTTCTGTGCCTTCAGGGTTGGTTTCTGGCTGTTTCTCATTTTCCTTTTCGTCTGTAGACATAACAAACCATTGCATGTATCCCATGGCTTTACCTTTTCTTTTCATCTTGAAGTTGGTCCTGCAGTTTCCACCTGCTGCCACTGTATGGAGATCATGAGCGGTGTGCTCTGAGCCCGCTGCAGTCTCCAGAGGGATTATGCTGAAACGCAGGGCGTGTGGTGGGAGGGGTTCTCTCTTTCTCCTGCTTAACCTGGGGGTTTCCTTTCTGGCTCTCCTGGGGCGTTTGCCACACCCCCAAAACAGTCTGTCGTCGCTTCCCGGTGGGGATCTCTCGACAGTCTGTGAGAGCACCTAGAGGGCGATAGTTTTCCCCGCAGAGGGCCGCCCTTCCCACCTCTGTCTGCGAGCCACACTGTCTGTCTTTGCCGATCGATTGGGGAGGAGGAGTAAAACTCCTTACCTCTCCTCACGTCTTTTGGGGCTTCCTGTGCCTCCACCGTCCGATGTATGGAAGCAGGGGTTTCTTAAAAGTCCGTTGTAGTGTTTGATTGACCTCTGTTAGAATGCGAATGATGTTTTCGTTGTGTCTTAGGGTGCAGAGATTCAAAGAGGGAATCTCACTCCGCCATGATGCTGATGTCACTGTCCAAGGGGAGTCTTAGGGATGTCAACACTCGAGATGGACCTTAAGTTGGATGAGATTTCAAAGACCAGAACTGAGGGAACCATGCTCATTATTTTATCCCTAGTACTTAGCAAGGTGCCCTACATAGACCAGGAGCTTCATAAGCATGGTGGAATAAATGAAGAAGAAAACCAAACCAGGCCATTTCCTGAGGAATTGAGTTTCTGTTTCAGAAGGAACCTGAGAGACTGAGCTCCAGGTAACTGGGGTGTTGCTATACGGGATGATCTCTTGGATTCCTAGAACTGAGTTCTCCGTGTAGAGCCTCTTCTTTGCCTGGGCAGGATCAATAACTATCTGCATTCAGATTGTATTTCAATTGATATAAAGATCTCAGTGACTCTGTCTGAGTGTGTCTACAGGTTTGAGCCATGATTGTAGTCAAAATGCTGGGAAGCAAAGGATCCATCTCTTTGCATCTCCAATCTGCAAGAAACACCTGTCATACAGGAGAAAACACTGAGTCCCATCTGATCCAGGTTATCCAGTGGATAACCACTAAGTTAGCAGGCAGGACTCAGCTTCGTCTGCTTATGTTATTTTCATTTTTATTCTTCCTTGATTCTTCCCCTTTACCTGTTATTACCTTTTTATTCTCTTGTTATTATAGCTCTTAGTCTATTTTCATCTCTGAATAGCATCATAATAAACACTACAAAACTATGTAAAATCAATGCAAAATTAAACAGTAATAAAAAAATCCCTCAGGCTTTTAAAGATACTTACTTGATTAAAAACAACAACAACAAACCTATCTTATTTCTGATGTAGCTCAATACCTTTTTTTAAAATGCTCATTCAGCACAATAGCTGCCTCACAGAGTATATTTCTGTGTGATGCCAGTGAGTGTATAAGTCTGATAAAATGATGACAGCAAGGAATAACTAGGATTTGGAGGAATAAGGGGTGGGAGGACTTCCTTCACATAACTGACAGTCACTGCATTTAGGATTCACTGAAACAATTGCTTTTATCTGTAACTATTAAAAAAAGGTGGATATGAAAATTCTTAGAGATTTCTGAAAACTTATGTACTCTGTCTTGAGGTCCTCCTAGAAGTTATAAAATGCCAACCTAACTTTAAATCTGTCTAAAGGCCTGTATTGCTTTAAATAACAGATAAGAAAAGATTCATATATAAAATATTTTAAACATATTATTGAATATTGCTATTTAAGCAGTCTTAACTAAGAATTTTTCTAAAATTATCAATATTTCTTTTTGGAAAATTTCAATCTTTATAAACTGAGTTTGCTTACCATAAAATAACAACCTTTCATCCAAACATTAAACAGTCTAAACAAAACAATTTAAATGGTTTCTTTAAAAATAACCACTCCCCTCACCACCATTTTTGGTTTTAGATAATATTAGTAATTTTGAAAGGGCCAAAATTATTTTTCAAGTATTGACTATTGGAAAAAATATACATGTTTGTTAAAAATTTAGCTTTGTTATAAAGAAAACCTTTCTCCTAAAAATAACTGGGATTAGAATCAACTGATACAAATTTCCTTTTCAGTGAAAAAAAAATCACGACATTTCTTTAGAACAGCAAAACAGGAACTGGAATATTTCCAAAGAGAAAAATCTCCATAAAATGGAACAGGTAAAATGAGGCTAAACGTAAAAACAGTCTGTGATGGTTAATTTTATGTGTCAACTTGGCTGGGCCCTGGAGTATGCAGATATTTGGTACAAACATTATTCTAGGTGCTTCTGTGAGAAAGTTTTTGGAAGAGATTAACATTTAAATTGGTGGACTTTGAGTACAGTAGTCACCCCCTTATCCGCGGTTTTGCTTTCTGCAGTTTCAGTCACACACAGTCTGAAAACACTAAATCGAAAATGCCAGAAATAAACAATCATAAGTTTTAAATTGTGTGCTGTTTTGAGTAGCGTGGTGAAATCTCTCACTGTCCCGCAGGATGTGAATCATCCTTTTGTCCCGTGTATCCACACTGTATATGCTGCCTGCCCATTGGTCACTGGGTAGCTGTAGGTTATCAGACGGACTATCAGAGTATCGCAGTGCTTGTGCTCAGGTAACCCTTATTGTACTTAATAATGGCCCCAAAGCACAAGAGTAGTGATGCTGGCAATTCGGTATGTCAAAGAAAAGCCGTAAAGTGCTTCCTTTAAATGAAAAGGTGAAAGTTCTCAACTTAATAAGGAAAGAAAAAAAATCACAAGCTAAGGTTGCTAACATCTACTTTTATTACAGTATATTGTTGTAATTGTTCTATTTTATTATTAGTTACTTCATTTTATTGCACTTCACAGATACTGCGTTTTTTACAAGACCCTCCACCAGCAAAAAGATTATGACTTGCTGAAGGCTCAGATGATGGTTAACATTTCTTAGCAATAAAGTATATTTAATTAAGGTATATACATTGTTTTTTTAGACATAATGCTATTGCACACTTAGTAGACTACAGTATATTGTAAACATAACTTTTATATGCATTGGGAAACAAAAAAATTGTGTGACTCACTCAATTGCAATATTTGCTTTATTGTGGTGGTCTGGAGCCTAACCCACAATATCTCTGAGGTATGACTGTATTATTGTTAATCTCTTACTGTGCCTAGTTTATAAATTAAACTTTATCATAGGTAGGTATGTATAGGAAAAAGTAGTATATACAGTCATGTGTCGCTTAAAAATGGGGATATGTTCTGAGAATTGCATCATTGTGCGAACATCATAGAGTGTACTTACAAAAACTTAGATGGTATAGCCTACTACATACCTAGGCTATATGGTACTAATCTTATGGGACCACTGTTGTGTATATGGTCTGTCATTGACCAAAACATGGTTATGTGGCACATGATTGTATAGGGTTTGGTACTATCCTTGGTTTCAGGCACCCACTGTGGGTCTTGGAATGTATCCCCCACAGATAAGGGGAGACTACTGTAAAGCAGATTGCCCTCCATAATGTGGGTGGGCCTTATCCAATCAGTTGAAGTTTCTGGTTCTACAGCAGACTGCCTTTGGACTCAAACTGAAACATTGGCTCTCCTGGGTCTCCAGCCTGCCAGCCTACCCTGTGGATTTTGGACTTGCCAGCCTTGATAATTATGTGAGCCATTCCTTACAAAAATCATACATGCACACACCCTATTGATTCTGTTTCCCTGGAGAATCCTGACTAATACACAGTCTCACTATAGGTTATAAAGCAGTATGTGATTCAACATTACATGGCTTAGTGGAGTTTACAGGTGCTGTATGAATTCAGAGAAGATCAGGAAGGGCTGTGATGAGGAGTTACACTGGTCCCGCTTTATTGATTTACCTTTACTTCAAAACATTCTCTGAGGGAGAGAGAGATGAATCAAAAAATAATCCATCATCCTCCTCTCTATTTTGTCACAGGGTCTTGCTATCCCTCCTCTGTTGGTAGCCTCCTCTCCCCCACTCTCAATCCTGGTGGGTAGATGAGACTGCATTGATCGGGCTGAGCCACTCTATATGCGCATCCAGTCTGGCTTCTGTGATGACAGGGATGGCTCGTGACCACATAAAGCCAATCACAGCACATTTGTCAGAACTATTAGGAAGGAGAAACTTCCTTTCAGTTAGGAATGAAAGCTTTTTAAGAAGTAAGCCTGAGGGCAAGCCTGCCTGAGAATGAAGAAGGGTCGAACCTGCCTGCAAATGAAAATCAGAGAACAGCATAGCTGAGACATGGAGGGAGGCAGTTATTTGAAGGCATCGTTTGAGTGCCTGGATCTGGCTGTGACAGATCTATTTACCTGTGAACTGTGCAGTTGCACCAGCCAGTAAACTGTTTTGTTATTTTTTTAAAGTTGAGTCGGGTTGAATTTAATTTCTGTTACTTATATCCTAAATCCTAAAGAGTCCAAATGAATGAAACGTTTAGATATTCATGATGGTCTCCCAGCATAAAACTTTTTTTTATTGAAGTATAATTGACATACAGTATCATATTAGTTTCAGGTGTGCATCATAGTGATTTGATATTTATATACCTTGTGAAATGATCACCATGATAAGTCTAATTACCATCTGTCACCATACAAAGTTATTACATTATTGATTATATTCCCTGTGCTGTATATTACATCCTCATGACTTATTTATTTGATAACTATAAGTTCGTACCTCTTAATCCCCTTCACTTATTTCACCCACTCCCAATCCCCCTACCCTCTGGCAGCTACCAGTTTGTTTTCTGTATCTATGAGTCTGTTTCTATTTTGTTTTATTTGTTTGTTTTGTTTTTTAGATTCCACATATAAGTGAAGTCATATGATACTTGTCTTTCTTATTTCATTTACCATAATACCCTCTAGGTCCATCCATGTTGTCACAAATGGTAAGATTTCATTCCTTTGTTATGGCTGAGTAATATTCCGGGGTGTGTGTGTGTGTGTGTATCTCATATCTTGGCTATTGTAAATAATGCTGCAATGAACGTAAGAGTGCATATATATTTTTTCCAATTAGTGTTTTCATTTTCTTTAGATAAATACCCAGAAGTGGAATTGCTGGATCATATGGTAGTTCTGTTTTTAATTTCTTGAGGAACCTCCATATTGTTTTGCAAAGTGGCTGCATCAATTTACATCCCCACCAACAGTGCACAAGGATTCCCTTTTCTCCACATCCTCACCAAACTTGTTATCTCTTGTCTTTTTGATAATAGCCATTCTGACAGGCCTGTGGTGATATCTCATTGTAGTTTTGATTTGCATTTCCCTGATGATTAGTGGTGTTGAGCATATTTTCATGTGCTTGTTGGCCATCTGTATATCTTCTTTGGAAAAATGTCTATTCGGGTCCTCTGCCCATTTTTTAAATTGGGTTCTTTATTTTTTTGATATTGAGTTGTCTAAGTTCTGTATATAATTTTGATCTTAACCCCTTATCAGATACATGATTTGCAAATATCTTCTCCCATTCCATAGGTTGCCTTTTCATTTTGTTGATGGTTTCCTTCACTGTGCAAAAGCTTTTTAGTTTGATGTAGTCCCACTTGTTTATTTTTTCTTTTGTTGCCCTTACCTGAGGAGATAGGTTCAAAAAAATATTACTAAGACCAATGTCAAAGAGCATACTGCTATGTTTTCTTTTAGGAGGTTTATGGTTTCAGGTCTTATATTCGAGTCTTTAATCCATTTTGAATTTACTTTGGTATATGGTGTAAGATAGTGATCCAGTTTCATTCTTTTGCATGTAGCTTTCAGTTTTCCCAACACCATTTATTGAAGAGGCATCTTTTCCTCATTGTATATTTTCTTGCCTCTTTTGTCATAGATTAAATGACCATATAAGCCTGGGTTTTTTCCCCTGGGATCTCTATTCTGTTCCATTGACCTATGTGTCTGTTTTCATGCCAGTACTATAATGTTTTGATTACTATAGCTTTGTAGTATAGTTTGAAATCAGGGAGCATGATATCTCCAGCTTTGCTCTTCTTTCTCAAGATTGCTTTGGTTATTCAGGATCTTTTGTGCTTCCGTACAAATTTTAGGATTCTTTGTTCTAGCTCTGTGAAAAATGCCATTGGATAGGGATTGCATGGAATCTGTAGATTGCTTTAGGTGGTATGGCCATTTTAACAATATAGAGATTGGCCATTCTTCCAATCCCTGAGCACAGTATATCTTTCCATTTATTTGTGTCATCTTCAGTTTCTTTCATCAGTGTCTTGCAGTGTTCAGAGTACAAGTCTTTTACCTCCTTGGTTAAATTTATTCCTAGATATTTTATTCTCTTTGATGCAATTGTAAATGGGTTTTTTTTTTAAATTTATCTTTCTGATAGCTTGTTATTAATGTATATATATACAATCAATTTCTGTATATTAATTTTGTATCCTGCAAATTTACTAAATTCATTTATTAGTGTTAGAACTAATAAATTGGTGAAGAACTAATACTAATTCTAATTAGTATTAAAACTAATAAATTGGTAAATTTGGTGAAGTCTTTAGGGTTTTCTGCATGTAATATCATGTCATCTGCAAATAGTGATAGTTTTACTTCTTCCTTTCCAATTGGATGCCTTGTATTTCCTTTTCTTGCCTAATTGTTGTGGCTAGGACTTCAAATACTATGTTGAAAAAGTGGTGAGAGTGGGCATCCTTGTCTTGTTCCTGATCTTAGAGAAAAAGCTTTCAGCTTTTCACCATTGAGTATGATGTTAGCTGTGGGTTTGTGTTATATGGACTTTATTATGTTGAGGTACATTCCCTCTATACCTACTTTATTGAGAGTTGTTAGCATGAGAACTCAACATTTGAGTCATGTGTATCTACTGAGATGATCATATGATTTTTATCCTTTGTTTTGTTAATGTGGCATAGCACACTGATTTGTGGATGTAGAACCATCCTTGCATCCCTGGGATAAATCCCACGTGATCATGGTATATGATCCTTTTAATGTATTGTTGAATTTGGTTTGCTAATATTTTGTTGAGGATTTTTGCATCTGTGTTTATCAGGGATATTAGCCTGTATTTTCTTTTTTCTGTGGTGTCTGTCTGGTTTTGGTATCAGGGTAATGCAGGCCTCGTAAAATGAGTTTAGAAGTGTTCCTTCCTCTTCAAACTTTTGAAATAATTTGAGAAGGATAAGTGTTAACCTTTCTTTAACTGTTTGGTAGAATTCACCTGTGAAGCTCTCTGGTCCTGGACTTTTGTTTTTTGGGAGTTTTTAAATTACTGATTCAATTTCATTACTAGTAATCAGTATATTTTCAGATTTTCTATTTCTTCATGACTCAGTTGTGGAAGATTGTGTTTTTCTAGGAATTTATCCATTCCTTCTAGGTTGTCCAATTAATTGGCATGTAATTTTTCATAGTAGTCTCTTATGATCTCTTGTATTTCTATGGTATCAGTTGTCACTTCTCCTCTTATTTCTGATTTTATTTATTTGACCCTTCTCTTTTTTTCTTGATGAGTTCAGCTAGAAGTTTATCAGTCTTGTTTATCTTTTCAAAGAACCAGCTCTTAGTTTCATTGATCTTTTCTGTTGTTTTTTTAGTCTTTTTCATTTATTTCCACTCTGATGTTTATTATTTCCTTTCTTCTACTAACTTTGGGCATTGTTTGTTCTTCTTTTTTTATTTCCTTTAGGTGTAAAGTTAGATTGTTTAATTGAGATTTTTCTTGTTTCTTAAGGTAGGTCTGTATCACTATGAACTTCCCTCCTAGAACTGCTTTTGCTGCGTCTCATAGATTTTGGAATGTTGTGTTTCCATTTTCATTTGTCTCAAGGTATTTTTTGATTTCCTCTTTGATTTCTTCTTTTACCCAATGGTGGTTTAGTAGCAAGTTGTTAAGTCTCCACATATTTGTGTTTTTTCCAGTTTTCTTCTTGTAATTGATTTCTAGTTTCAGTGTGGTTGGAAAAGATGGTTGATATGATTTCAGTTTTCTTAAATTTATTGAGACTTGTTTTGTGGCCTAACATGTGATCTATCCTTGAGAACGTTCCATGTGCACTTGAAAAGAATGTCTATTCTGCAATTTTCGGATGGAATGTTCTGTATATATCTATTAAGACCATCTGGTCTAATGTGTTTAAGGCCAATGTTTCCTTGTTGATTTTCTGTCTGGATGATCTATCCTTTGATGTAAGTGGGGGCGGGGATATTAAAGTCCCCTACTATTACCGCATTACTGTCAATTTCTCTTTTATGTCTGTTAATATTTGCTTTATATATTTAGGTGCTCCTATGTTGGGTGCATAAGTATTTACAAATGTTATGTACTCTTGTTTGATTGATCCCTTTATCATTATGTAATGCCCTTCTTGCTCTTTTGTTACAGTTTTTTTTAAGTCTATTTTGTCTGATATAAGTATTGCTACTCCAGTTTTCTTTTCATTTCTATTTGCATGGAATACTTTTTCCATACCTTCATTTTCAGTCTGTGTGTGTCTTTAGATCTGAAGTGAGTCTTTTGTAGGCAGCATATAGCTGGGTCTTGTTTTTTTATCTATTCATAATTGGATTTTGATTAGACAATTTACTACATTAAAGTAATTATTGATAGGTATGTAATTATTGCCATCTTATTAATTGCTTTCTGATTGTTTTGTTCTTCTCTGTTCCTTTCTTCTTCTCTTGCTCTCTTCCCTTGTGGTTTGATTACTTTCTCTAGTGTTATGTTTGAGTGCTTTTCTTTTTATTTTTTGTGTATCTATTGTAAGTCTTTGGTTTGGGTTCCATAAGGTTTGTATATAATAATCTACATATATAGTAGTCTATTTTAAATTGAAAGTCACTTAAGTTCAAATGTATTCTAAAAGCTCTACATTTTTTCTCCCTCCTTCCACAGTTTATGTTTTTGATGTCATATTTTACATCTTTTTATTTTGTGTATCCCTTAACTACTTATTGTAGTTAGAATTGATTTTTACTACTTTTGTCTTTTAACCTTTATATTAGTTTTATGAGTGGTTGATCCACTACCTTTACTATATAGTTGCCTTTACCAGTGAGCTTTTTTCTTTCATATATTTTCTTATTTCTACTTATGGGCTTTTGTTTTCCTCTAAAAAAGTCCCTTTAACATTTCTTGTAAGGTCAGTTTAGTGGTGATGAACTGCTTAAATTTTGCTTGTCTGAGAAACTCTCTGTCTCCTTCAGTTTTGAATGATAATCTTGCTGGGTAGAATATTCCTGGTTCTAAGTTTTTTCCTTTCAGCACTTTGAATATATCATGCCACTCTCTTCTGGCCTATAAAGTTTCTGTTGAAAAATCAGCTGATAGCTTTATGGGGGTTCCCTTGTATGTGGTTAGTTGTTTTTCTCTTGCTGCTTTTTAAGATTCTGTCTTCATCTTTAGCTTTTGACATTTAATTATAGTGTGTCTTGGTGTAGATTCTCAGACTAAAACTTTCTTCTTCCAACTCCACCTGTTCATCTTTCATGGTTTAGTGCGAGTGTAACACATCTTTGAATGCTGCAGCTAAAGTACAACATCCTCTTCTTGCATCTGAACATTTGGTTTAGTCATCTCATCCTTTGTCTTGTATCTTAGTTAGGTATATAAATGTCTATTTCCCTAGCCAAAATGAAAGTTTCTTGAAGGCAGGGATCGTAATGGTTGGTGCAGATCCTCAATCTCAACAAAAAGGAGAAGGTCATAGGACTGAAAAGATGCTCAAATAATTCTTAGGCAATACCATTACTACACTGATGTAGTCTTAGTATATTACTGCATATTCTAGTTAATGGGCTATATTTTTCTTCAAAATTAATAGACCAACTTCCGCCATATGGAAACATTTCTACATTGAAAGCTATGATGAGAAAAAAATGTCACTAATGTCAGGTAGTTTTCAAGCTGATTTACATATATTAACCAATTTAATCCTACAACTTTATGAAGTAGATATTATTATCATTGTTTCAATTTCACAGATGAGGAACTTGAGTCACAGAGAAGATAACTCCCTTGCTTAAAGTCACTTAGTTAATAAGTGTTAGTGCAGGGATTCAGTACATTCTGACTGCAAATCTACCCTCTTAACTAATACATGATATTGCCTCTTTTCCATTCTTGGTTAGGGTGGGGTTGATCCTCACCCTAACAGCAAAAGTGATCTACAGATCCCGTGAAATGAAACGTGTTTCCAAATGCTACTAGGTTGACCAAATACAATCCTGTGATAAATATCTTACAGACATAAAACAGTTCTTCATAATGTTGATCATGATGAAGGCTCTTCTTAGATTCAGAGTGATTCCTTTGCTGCTACTAATTCTGTAATATCACTATCATCACAGATGTTTACATACTCCTGTAATCAAATATTACAATCACAAGAAAAATCCAAGTTGATTTAATTTGTAAGAAGATAATACCTGAAGATTAGGAGAAAGAGTGACCAAGCTCATAAGAGTAATCTATGCTTGAGGAATTCCACTTTTATTATCTAAAAATGTATAACTGCAGGGAAATTTTAAATTAATACATCCATCATACTATTTGTTTAGAAGATATTCTTAAAGGTCATTCATTTTAGAATCAGGGTACGAAGAGGTTATAAGGTCTATGCAATAAAAACTGGGTCTTGTTATAAATATTGAAAGATGGACAAAGATATGGAAGAAAACATAAATATTATAAAACAAAATCTGTCAGTTGCTTTGTTCTTCAAAAATATTTACATGGATGAGTATAGATGCATTATAATAAAGTCTTGGAGAAAGCAGGGGCAATAAAATTCAAGTATTATGAAAGTAGCATGGGAGGTCATAACAGATAAACTAGGTATTAAAATAACAGCATAGGTATGCAGTGGCTTTAATTTAGTTCTTTGTATTATGAAATAGATAATCCTTAAAAGTTCAAGGTAAATACAGTATCACTTGCTTTACATGCAAACACTTCTCAGTAAGAAAATAAAAAGAAAAGAAAATGAATTAAAAACACAATGGTAAAACTCCATGGGTGGAATCATTACTTCTTTCAAGAGTATAGGAAAAAAAGGGTGAAGCCTTTAAAGAAGCAGCTATAGTCAAGGGTTTTAAATTTCTCCAAGGTCCACTGAACACTGTAGTTGATAAAGCTGTCATCTCACTTCAACTGCAGAATTCCCCAAAGGCCTCAAGATAACTTTTTCAGCCATCCCTACACGTGAATTAGTGAGTACACCTTTATCAGACATTCCAGGGCCCAATGGCCTTACCAGGTGATCCAGATAAAAAAATCTAAAAGCTGTTTCAGAAAAATGTACGTTCATTTCTTTTAACAGGAGAGATGAAAGTAAAATCAGAAGAAATTTGCCAGGTTTGAGCTGTTGCAAATCTGTTTCTGATATTCAAAGATAGAACATTTCTGATGGTAGCAATCGACCTACATCTATCTGAGTCACGAAACAGAAGCATGTACATGTCCCAGTTGGAAAGCTACTTCCAAAGCTGCCAAAAACAGAACATTTGTCTTTGTAAATACTCTTTCCCAATTAAGAAATAAACTAAAATGTAAAGGATTTGGTATCAATTTAGGCAAACTTTCCATTTGCAAAAAATAGGAATTTATGAAGATGATGAAAATAAAGTATACTGAAGGTGCTGAAACTACTGATACTGAAAATAAGATTGATTGGACAAAGATCTATATGCCAGAAGTAATAACTGCTGAGTCTAGAGTTTATTTTCCTTTGTTACTTCTCTCCATCCCTCTTGTGAAATTGTGTGTGTGTGTGTCTACTCACAAAGTAGTAAACACTAAGAGAGGGAAGACTGCTTAAAGATCAGCAACTTATGGCTGCATTTATATAAAAATTAAAACTATTCTAAGGTAAATTTAATTAAAAAGTGCAATTATTATTAGAAAAAATTCCATGTTATTTTAAAATTTGTATACATGAGATTGTACTGGGGGCTGTATTAATAAAATTTGTAAATATGATTTGAGGTGTAAGAGAAGAAGTTGTGATCTCTTAAAAACTTTCTTCCCCTAGACTATATTTAAAGTAGTTTAGGAGCAGAAATCAGACTATAACCACTAACAACCACTGATGAGTTTACAATTCCAAATAATGATTTTTATGACCAGATCAAGATGTTCCTTTAGAGAGCAACAAGGTAACTCTAGATTAGAGAGGTAAATATTGCTAAGGAAATGTATTACTACATGTATTCACAATTTCCCCTAAATTTCTCTTTTTCCTCACCATGGCTTCAAAATTCCTAGAAATGTTATCATTAGTGAGTATTATGATATTCTTTTTGCCAATTGTTCGTGTCTACTCAGTCCATATAAATGCTTTCAAATTAAAATAGACATGATTTCTGAATTAAAGAGTAAAACCACTTTGAAATTCTAATCACAAAATTTCCTACTACATTGGTGGCCAAATGAATCAAAAAGAGATGTGACAACATTATCCATATAATTCAGTGCAATTTCTAGCAATGTTCCTCAATCATTTATAAAATATTTGGGAATATGCATAAAATAGAAAGAGCATGATACTGATACTCAAAAGTGAATGCACATGGCTAAGGTAGCATATAAAGATAGCTTCACATAGCATCAAGGCAGTACATGTGATTAAAATTAAAAAGGAATTAAAATAAATAGAAGAAATAATCTGGATGGTAATTTCTACCATTTCAACAAAACTCTTGGCAGATTTAATTATATTTTCCATATTACTATGAATAACATATTCTACCAAGTCTGTAGGAGAATTCTCAAATCAAAGAAACTATAAGGAAAATACCTTGATCAAACACACCTTTGCAGCATTCCTGCAATACGAGGTAAAAAAAAAATCCACCTGACTCAGACAGATTACCCAAATACCCAGTTCACTTCAGTTTGAGTGAC
The DNA here is from genome assembly GCA_031878705.1 of Tapirus indicus. Taxonomy (NCBI): domain Eukaryota; kingdom Metazoa; phylum Chordata; class Mammalia; order Perissodactyla; family Tapiridae; genus Tapirus; species Tapirus indicus. Next base: position 86,574,472 of record CM062922.1, read on the forward strand.
TATTTAGAATGGCAATTAAGAGTATGAATTATGGAATCAGATGACCTATATTTATATCTTAGCTCTGTCACCAATTAGCTTTGTGACTTTAGTGAAGTTAGAGTTAAGAAGTTATGCAGCCTCTCTAGGCCTTAATTTCTTGCCGAAAGAGGGGGTAAGATTAGCTCCTTATACATTTTATAGGGCAGGGCAAGTGTAGAGACCCAATGAGATAACACAGAAAACGGCACTTAGCACAGTGCCTGACATACAGTGAGTGCTCAGTAGAAGTCTACCATTTTTATTACTTGAGATAAATGATGTAAATGACATCTGAGTTTTACAAAATTCATAAATATGAGCTTGGGTTTTAAAAAATTCAAAAGTTCCCTTGCAGACTCCCTTTCTTTGAGAGTGTTTCTAAAACAGAGAAAGAAATTGGGCTATAATCTTACCAATAAATATTTGTGGCTTTATGATACCAAATGTATTAGGTCCTTCACTACCCACATGAGTGTCAGAACCACTGATTTAATCTCCAGAGGCGCTTTCAGCTCTAACATTCTGTGACCCTAAGAAAAGGAAGGTGCATTTAAGCTTAATATAAGCAGTCAGAGCTATTCAGGAATGTCATGTGACTAGGGAGCACCCTTTCACTACAAGAATTCAAGCAAAGTCTTCTAGGCACACTGGAAAATAATAGAGCTACGATAAGTGAGAAGAAGGTGGGTTAGCACGGGTGACTTCTGAGAATCCTTCTAAAGATTCTGTGATTCAGTAATGTACCAAAAACACAGATACAGTCACTTCTTTTAGCTCTGAAATTACCAGATAGTCAAAGAAGATATATGGATTTCCTGTTCAAAAGAGAAAAACAATAGCTTTACCTGTAATATTTCTAGGAAAAAGGACAAGGAAAAAATACAATTAACAGTCAATTTTTAAGTGCATTCACATACACCATCTCAGTTGGTCCTCAGAACAATCTTATGAGATAAAAGCATAGGAGGGAATAAAGGATGTGATGGAATTAGACCGCTTGGTTCTACCACTTACTGACTCTGGGACCTTAGGCAGGTTAAGTAATCTTTTCAATTTTCTGTCAAATATAGTAATACTTGTACCTATTATCATTATTACTCTTCAAAGGGTTGTTGTGTGGATTAAATATTACTAGTGTAGAAATTCAGTGCAGTGTCTGACACATAACAAACACTGAATAAATGTTAGCCATTCTTCTTCTTTTTTAGGAAGAAAAAAATTAAAGCACAGAAAGGGGAAAGGATGTGCCTGACTCTGACCTCATTTTACATTTCATGCTCTTTATACACCATCTCACTTGCTCATTAGCGATGCCTCAGTAAAACTGAGTACTAAAAGTGAAATTAAGTAGAAATTTATTTAAAATTGTACCTTTTTCTTACTCCTTCAACAGGTGATGATACAATGTTTTAACATTCCAAAGAAATAAAATATAGCACTGTCCAACAGAAATATAATGCAAGTCACATTTCTGTAGCTACATTAAAAAAAGTAAAACAAAAGAAGTGAAATGCATTTTAATAATGTTTTATTTAACCAAATATATCCAAAATATTATCATTGACGTGTTTATGGGCTGAGTTGTATCCACCCCAAATTTGTTTACTGAAGTCCTACCTCCCTGTACCTCAGAATGGGACTGTATTTGGAGATGGGATCTTTAAAGAGGTAATTAAATTAAAATTAGAGCATTAGGGTAGGCCTTAATTCATTGTGACTGGTATCCTTATAAGGAGATGACATTTGGACGCCGGTACACACAGAGGGAAGACCATATGATGACAGAGAGAGTAGATGGCCATCTACAAGCCAATTAGAGAGGCCTCAGAAGAAACCAGCCCTGCTGACACCTTTGCCTCAGATTTCTAGTTCCCAGAATTTTGAGAAAATAAATTTCTGTTGTTCAAGCTACCTAATCTATGGTACTTTGTTATGGCAGTCCTGGCAAACTAATACAACATGTAATTAATATAAAATCATTAATGAGATAGTTTACACTCTTTTTTTTTTTTTACCAAGTCTTTGAAATCCAGTGTGTATTTTACACTTACAGCACATCTCAATCTGGACTAGCCACATTTCAAGTGCTCAGTAACCATATGCAGCTAATGGCTAACACACTGGACAGTGTAAGTACAGTATAGGTACATGGTGTTATATTTTTTAAATAAAGTTTTTTCTTAAGTTCTAAAGAAATACATACTCATTTTAAAAACTTTATAAATGATTGCTTTTTAGCAATCTTATTCTTAAATTCCAATTCCACTGCTAAACAATATTGCCAACTCATTCTAATAAAAATATTCACATTAGACTGATACTCTCAGAATGACTACCTGATAAATCCTATGTTTCCTAGTTAACTGCAAAGTTTTATTTCCTTTTGGTTATACTGTCAAATGAGACTTTGAGAGAGCATAAAATGATCTCATTAAGATAATCAGTTATGCAGTTAATTTTAACTTTTGTTGAGATACCGTCAGTATGAGGATGAAGTTCAATGAGCACTTATGGCTTTACGATGACAAGAAGAGAGAACTATATGCTTTACAGAAATCCACTTGAAATGATGAGGGTACTGCTATCACACTCAATTCTCACTCATCCACGAATGATTTTTCTAACTTGTGGATTTTCCAGATCTTCAGCTGGGATCTGATATTAGTTTAATGACCATTTTGTTGCTTACAAATATCCTAATCACAGAGGCAAGACTCTTCTTCAAATCAGATCAATTTGCTAATAATCAGTGTTTCATTGAAAAGGTTGTCAGAGGGCTAAGATTGAACTTACTAATTAAATTGATATTGGGGCAAGACTGTGGGTTTTTTGAAAAAAAAATCTAGATTAATTAATGTCTCAGTGCATATCACTGAAGGCTGATGTTAACTAGAATATAACCAAATGGTTTTTAAAGCCACTACCCTCGTGACAAATCCTGTATCCTTAAGGACCGTGACTACTCATGACCCAGCACTTGGTTATTTCCACTCCTCTGTATGTAGTCATCCACAGGATGCACAACTCAGTTTCACTTGGATACTGGGGACACCTTTGGGTAAAAACAGGTAAAACATAGGACAGACTTTACATAACCTTCTAAAGTATTGTTTTTCAACTTGAGGCTTGTGGATGTATTCCTGGGGATAAGAAATTTTTTCAATGCTAACATTTTATGTTTTCGCTTTGCTATAATTTTTCAAAAACACAATGACTTCAATGACTACATTTTTTACCATTTCATACATTAATATTTCTGTTGGTATTTCTAAAAGATAAGGACTCTTTTTCAAAAAACATAACCATAATACCATTGTCACACCAAAAATATTTAACAAGAATTGCTTAACATCAGTGACTACTTTTTAAATCTTCTTATTTGGGAAATTTTAAATGCATGTAAAAGTAGAGAATGTAGAGAGAATAATATAAATTAATCTCTAGGTGCTCATTACTGAGCTTCAACAATTCACCACAAGGCCATCGTTGTTCCATCTATACTCCTCAATTATTTTGGAGGAAACTCCAACATCACATAATTTTATCTGTAAATTTTTCAGTTTGTATTCCTAAAAGAAAAAGACCCTTAGAAAACATAACTACAATACTATCACACCTAAAAATATTAACAATTTCTTAACATGGCAAATACTCAGTGTTCACATTACACATCCTCAATTGTCTTTGGGAAAAAATGTTTTTAAGTTTATGTGTTCGAATTAGAATCCAAAGAAGTTCATACACGGTGATTGGTGGACATGTCTCTTAGGTCTATTTTAATCTATAGGCTTCTCCTCCATCTTTTTTTTTTTTTTTTTTCCCTGCCATTTGTTGTTGTTAAAAAGAAAAAATGGGGTCATTTGTCCTGTAGATTCCATCCTACTCCCCAGTCTGGATTTGGCAGATTGAATCAACCTGGATATCATTTAATATGTTCTTCCACACCCTGTATTTCCTATAATTTGGTATTTAGATCTAGAGGCTCAATGATTACTTTTTAACTGACTCTTTCTGAGTTAGGAAGAGGAATCTACATCAAAACTGTTATGCAGACTAGGTTTTAATGTTGTAGAGCAGAAAATAGACCCCCTTATATACAATGTAAACACTATTTCTTGTTGTCCTGTTAAGTCTTTATTTTCAATAAACCAGTTTATTGAAGAATAGATAATTTTTACAATTAATCCATGGTACATATTAAACACACAACTGAATCAGAAATGTACTGGTTTCCCTGGCTGGTTAAAAGGAGGAACACAATACAATTTGTGCTAAGAAGTTTACCATCTATTTGGGGAGGGGCCAATTAACATGCAGGAAGCAATGTGTCATAATGACAGCATGTAATAAGTGCTACGTGGTATGGTAAAGCCTCTAAGTGTAACTGGCTTTCCAAGAGAGGAGAGATTTCTAGAGTTTTCAGGAGACAGACAAGGCTACAGAGAGAAAGCATGTGAGACTTGACCTGGTTAGTACTGGGGCATGCAGGCAAGGGGAACAAAGGAAATGGAGGTAGAAATTAGTTTGATATGTTTGGAGAAATATTGGGGAGGGCATGGTGACAAGCATGTTGAGTTGAACTGTGAAATGAGTCATCTGATTGTGGAGAACTCGAGTTAGGCCAAAGAGATGAGATGTGATATGGGCGGCATGCAATATCACCAGAAAGGATGTGATCAAATGGTGTTTTAGGAAGATGACTATGGCAGGTGTTCACAGGCTAAATTTATTTAAGGAAGGTGAGACTGGAAGCAGGGAGACCAATTATTGTCTGTGTAGTAAGCTATGTGTGAGGTGATAAAAGTCTGGATCAAGTGGGTGGCTATAAAAATGGAGAGGTAAGAGTGGATCTTTAAGGCATCCTTAAGAAAGAATAATCAGAATGTAATGACAGATTGGATACAAAATTGATTGACAGATGAGTGTAAAATACCATGCTCAGCTTCCCAGCTTAGAAGACTGCAAGATGGTGGTGACTTCATTAATTGAGGCAAATACAGTGAGACAGGGAAATTGATTTTCATTGAGAAAGTGAGTTTATTTTTGAGCAAACTGTGTTTGAGTAGATGCAGAGGACATATCTGTTGGTAACTGGAATCACAGAATGAGTGTCCAGGTGAAAAGTCACAGCAGAAAATGTAGATTTAAAAACTTTTCTTACAGAGGTGCAAGCTGGAGCCATAAGAAAATAAAGCATGTTAAAATCAATGAGCATGCAGAGAAGACCACATTTATCTTTGTGTTTAGTAAGGTGCCTGGCCTAGTGCACGTGCTCAATAAATGTTTTCAGAGTGAAGGAATGAAACAAGGGAGGGAGGGAGGAAAGTGTTTGGGGATCTCCACAGTTAAGGAGGTGGAACAAATTCGAAGGAGACCAAGGTGTGGAAGAGGTCAGAAGAGTCAGAAGGCCAAACAGAATGAAGGAAGGCTGACCAATGATTTTGTAGGACTGATTTGGGAATCCTTAACAGAGCCTTTCTGCAGGGGTGGGGAGAGAAGCAGGGGGGTGGGGTGGGGTGAGGGGGTCCAGAAGCCAGATTAGGAGGGTGAGGTGGGGAACATGGAAAGGGGAGTGAAAGAAAGTGTAAGTCACACTCTGAGAGTTTGGCAGAGAAATAAAGGAAATGGCGTGGCATATATCAAGATACCAGGGTCTAAAAAGGTTCTTGTAGGGCAGGGAAGACGTGCGTACATATGAAGTTAAGAAAGGAGCCAGCAGACAGAAGACCAAAGACACCAGAGAAGGCAGTTGTGCACATGAGATTTTAGATGATGTAAAAAAATGAATGAGAGTCAGTGTATTGGTAAAGGAGAAATAGTCACCTTCTATGCTCTATCCCAGCTATACCTGGCCGTTCACTATTCCCAGATCAGACAATGCACATCACAACCTGGTGCTTTGTCCATGCTGCCCCTTTGAATTTGAATGCCCTTCTGCCTAATATTTGACTGCTAAAATCTTTCCATTATTCAAAGCCTGGCCCAAATGTCATTGCCTATGTGACATGATAACCCTCCTTGGTGAGATTAATCAAAACTGATCTCTCCTTCCTATATACTCATAGCTTATTTAAGTGTTTCTTCTTTTTAAAAATTTACACATTTTCCATGAATTATTGTTAATTGCTTTCTGATATGTCTTTCCCACTGTATTTTAATGCACTGCACATGATTGGTACTCTATAGTGTTTAATAAATAGAAGTGGAATTTTTCTTCTTGAAGATTTAAGGGAAGGATAAGAAGAGAATGGGGGAAGAATGAAGATAAGGGTATTGGGCAGCTTTGTCTAGTTGGCCTCAATATTTACCCAAACAAAGAGGTGACATGCCTGCCTAGAAGGAAAGTGAGAGACTGGTGTGAAGGAGGATCATACCTGGAGTAGATGCCAGCTTGGTCAATGAAGAGGTGAGTAAAAGGAGGCAAAGGTCCTTTAAATGTTGGGTCTCATGAATTTGCAAGGATTTTTGCAGCAAGTTTTCTTTTAGTTCGTGTTCACAGTTGGAATGACAGAGACAGCAGATAGCATAGAGACCCAGTATTGTTGACAATGACACCATGGACAGTGAGCTTCACCATAATCACTAATAGACACTGACCATGGGAGGGTGGGGGTGTGGTAGACTGATGCCTCAGACAACACTGAGATGATGAGCAGGGTTCAGTTTGAGGAGAAAACCTAACACAACCTCTCAGGCCAGGCTCTCCATTTGGCTGCCAGGAACAGCCTGGGATGATTTTGAAGCTCCACCCACAGAGATTGTGACTTACTTGGTCTGGGATGAGGCCTGGAGCATCTGCATTTTTTAAAGTGTCCTAGGTTGAGAACCCTTGCAGTAGTGAGACATAGATCTGGGAAAAGCAGAAGGGGTTAGATGAAGGTTCTACTGAGGACAAAGGACAGGATGAAGTAAAAATGCTATTTATGGTCTCAGGCCTGAAAATTCCCAGGAAAAGGAAGGGTCTGACTTTACATAAAAGAAAGTATCTATGTTTTAAGATCCAAATGTGATCTCAGCTAGTTTCCACTGGACAGACGTCACCATTCCCTAACTGACAGTCATAATTGGCACTGTGGTAGGCAGATGGTTGAACGGTAAAGGAAAAGTTTCAAAAAAAAAGTTATTTCAAAAAGAAAGTTGCCTATCCAAGAATAGACTTGAGAGTCTTTCTGAGACCCAGTGAGACTGAGGAGAGACAAGCACAGAGAGGACACAGGATCCTCAGGAAATCCTATCATGGGCCAGACCCAAGGTCAGGCGTCTCAACAGATCTCAAGAGACCTCCTGTGGGAGGGCTTAGAGCAACTTGCTGACTCCAATTGTAAAAATCAGGCATAGTCCTGGTTTTCTTAGTAGCCATTTATGGCTCTCCATTCATAAATATGGCTAAGAGGTTTTTGAATTCATCTACATTTCCTGCCAGCACCACCTCTTGGGACTAATGAGTTCCATAAGTTTATAACCTGCTATGTGAGGTAGATTTCCTTTCATTTGCCCTAAACTTACTTCACTCTGTTGTAAAGAGAACCCTTCTTGTCCTAACAAGAAAAAGTAAACAGGATTATAAGATGAGGACACATTGGCTGAAGTAACCAGCGCAGAAAAAGAGCTAGGTGTTATAAGGAACCGCAGACTACCTTAAATCCATAGGATAGTTTTAAAAGGCAAAGATGGCTGGAATGCATGAACGAGAGGGGAGCTGAGTGTGCCACACAACAATGGCTCCATTGTTCTCAATACTGGTTAGACCCTTCCAGGGGGTCTGCATCCTGTTTGGGGCTCCACTGTGCAAATGAAAGGGAGAACTTGAATGTTTAGCAGATATCAATAAAACTGATGAAAACACTGGAAGTGGACCCGGAAGACAAATTAAACAAATTTGGGTTTTTCAAGTTACAGAAAAGAAAGTCATTCTATACAAAAATATCTAGGATACTGTGTGTAAAATGGAAAATAGTTCTACCTTTGAATTAAAACACAAAGAGAAGGAGTCAAGATGCATCATCACATGGTTCTTTAGCTTTGTCATAAGAAGGAACTTCCTGACTTTGGCAATTATATATAAGATTGAGAAAACTATGCAGTTTATTTTTTTTTGAAAGTTCATATTTCCAAAATGATTTGGGGTTCATCTTGCCTTTGTACCTGCCTCAAAGGATTGTAAAGACAGCTCCATGAGTTATTTACTCAGAGGGATATGGTAATATTGGACTAGGTAAAGGTACGAAAGAGATGAGGCTAGAAGCATCTTAGAAAAGAAAGGAATTTGTGGTTAAAATATAAATATATGTACTTTTTAAAACTATAAGGAAACAACAAATATTTCAAACACATATGAATTTTAGTGGACTGACTAGTAGACCGAAGTATCTGTTGCATTTTTTCCTCCAAGGTCTCAGTATGAAGTTGATTACAGGAAAGTCTTGTGTTTTAATGGAAAATAGGGCAAAGGTTATGTGTAACAAGAATCCAGTCATGTGGAGCTTGCAGAACTCAGGTTAGGCTCATAAAACCGCTCATTAAAATGCTCTGTTCTGAAGCAAAAGCAAATAAATGAGCTCAAGGAAAAGAGCCACAGAAATCGCCTAGAAATATTTCCATGAAAGACTGTGGAAATAGTCCTCCCTGGTCATAAGATATGTTCAGTTATTGCTTATACAAATAGCCACACTTAAAAGACTTTTAAATACCTTCCCTGCAATGCTGGTTTTGACCTTCTGCCAAGAGCTATTTAATGGTTTTTTTAAAAAAATTTTCTGAATAGACCATATGATGAGCAAAAAATAAAAAGGCACACATACCAGAAGTTTTTAAAACAGCATGAGCAGAATAGTTTATCATAATAGTTATGTATAGTAAGTTTTTAACTCCCACCCCCAATTTCTGGTTTAAACTTAGCAAATTTACGAGTTCTACACTGGCTTAAAACCTCAATCCCAAATTATAGAAGTAAAGACCAAAAAAGAAAAAATCTTGATTTATAGGGCTGCTATTCTCTACATTTCACTCTCGTACGTGCCGAAAACATAGATTGAAGAATTTTAAGTTGACAATAGTAACAGCTTGCGGGCAAAATAACAGCAAGAGGACTTCTAAGAAGGCGGTGAGCCCCAGAGCAGTTCAGGCAGACCTGCTTACACCATGCTGGCTGTGCTGAAAGGCCTCAAGCCAAAAACAACACCAACACCAGCAGCGCCCATCACTTACAGAGGGAACTGCACAACTTGATGCTGATTAAGTGTGTGCATTGGGGGAGGGGGTGTCCAGACATCCATCTGATTTTTTATGTAAATTCAGAGATGCCCCAGGCTCTGTCTGAGTCACCAGAGAGGCAACCTGGTGGAATCTCACCCTGCCAAGTGATTAACTGGACGGAGGCCGGTTTGCAGAAAACAGACTGCTCCAGAAAGAAGCACAAGTTGCATGTGGTCTGAATTCACACCCGACTACTGTATCTGTGGCTTTTTCTTGCACCATTTCCGTAGCCTGTCGGATCCCGGGAGGGAGTCAGAATGAGCATGGAAATTTTGCCTGCCTTTTTTTTTTTTTAAGTAGAAGGAATTACCAATGGTGGTAATCTCTTTTCGCTTTAATTTATTGTATCTTCAGAAAAGCAGTCCGGAGCTCCCTTGTGAGAAGTAATGCATCAAACAGAGATGCTTTCTAAAAAGCAAGCCTGGATCGCGACAGGCTTCCCGCCAACATTCCCTCAGCCGTTGCAGGCAGGTTTTGTTGTTGTTGTTGCTTCTTGCTCTGGTGGGGAGGGAGCTGTCTGAAAGTCTTGCAGAGATTTGGCTAAAATGAAAACAGAGCTCTTTTACACAGCTCCACCAGATCTCACATCCTGTGAGATAGCCGAGACGTTTGATAAACACATCTTGGCAACAACGGCTCCTCTCTTTCGAGTTAGCTCTGAAGAGGGTATTTCCTAATCCATCCTGCTCTAAACAAAATCATCTGCTCTTCTTTTCCCACTGGCCTCTAAACACCTTATTCTGGAATAATGCTTTCTTTTGCTTTAGTAGATTTTGAAAATGAGCAGTATTCTTTCCACAGTGGTCATTTACATTTTTACCTACACGTGTACACACACACACACACATTCTTGCACAAGTTAGCAAGATTTAAAGCCTCTCATTTTTTATTCTTGAAGCCCTGAAAGGGAAACTGTTATTCATGCGCCAAAGAATACAGTCATTCATTATTTTTTTCTTTCTTTCTCCCTGTATATCCTCCCAATAGGATTAAAAGCAGTCTAGGATGTGGAGTGTGGAGGTCAAAGAAGAGAGAGAGGAATGGGAGGGAGAAAAAGATGGCATTTTAATAGCCTCTACCACGCTGATTCAACACAGTAGGGACCTTGTGCTTCAGACTCAAACTGTTTCCTTCCTCCTAAGCCTTGCACTTGGCCCGCTTCTCTTGAAGCCGCGCATTGATGTCTCTGGCTAGAACTGGGAGAGGAGGTAACTACAAACAGCCTTTCGGAGAATGAGGGAGAATGGAGAGGCCTAGGGAAACCATCATAATTCTATCTTTGATTTTTTAAAAAAATCTTCATCTTGAAATAATTTCAGTCTTATAAAAAGGTTGCAAAATTAATACAAAAAATTCCTGTATACTCTTCACCCAGATTCCTCAAATGTTGACATTTTATAAAACCACACAATTGTGGTCAGGACATTTTGAAGAGTATTGACCAGTTATTTTATAGGGTGTCTCTCAATTTGAGTTTTTCTGATGTTTCCTCATTATTAAATGCAGGTTATGCATTTTTGTCAAGAAAACCACCTAAATGATGTGTCCTTCTCAGTGCATTATATCAGGAGACATGTGATGTCAAACTGTCCTAGTTATTGCTGCTAGTGATGTGAACTTGGATCACTTGGTTAAATGGTCTACCAGGTTTCTCCACTGTAAAATTTCTATTTTTTCCCCTTTGGAATTAGTAAGTATCTTTTGGGTGATATTTTGCGGCTATGTGAATATCCTGTTTCTCATCATACTTTCACCTACTAATTTTAGCATCCATTGATGATTCTTGAGAGCAATAATTATCACTGTGGTATTTTACAAATGGTGATTTTCTATTTCTGCCTTCTCTTCTAAATGTATTAATTGGAATTATATTGTAAGGAAGAGCTTTTCCTTCTTCATTTAATTATTTATTCAAGTATTTATTTAAGTATAAATTCTTATTCTATGGGTTATAATCCATTACTGTCATTATTTTGTGGCTGAAATTGTCCTAACTTAGTCATTGGAAGCCTCCTTCAAGTTGCCTCTTGTATTCTTTTCATAAGTCCCCATCATGTTTTGAGTACTTCTTTACTTTCTGGCACTGTGAGGTATTCCAGGCTCATTTTGTACTTTTTCTGCTCTAGTCCTGCAATTTCTTGAAGGAGCCCTGGTTCCTTTTATTGGAGAATAGTATAAAATAACTCTATCTTTTTTTGTTAGTTGGAGTGAGTCTATAACTTTCCTAGTAGTAAAAAGTCACCAGCATGTGGGTAGGGAGAAACAAAGGTTCTGAACTTCCAATGTTTTGGGGGTATACTTTTTTTACAACCATAAACTTCAATAAAGTATAACATCTTTCCCAGTTCACCCTAAATTGGAAATCCTTGCTAGATAACCAGGTGGAACTCACATAATGGAATGCTTAAGATCAACAGGATATATATTTTTGAAATCTGAAGTATTGTGAGATTGTGATTGATAATGATAAATGTACATTCGGTCTTGGTCCTGTTCGTGGCACAGAGCTCCTAAAGCTCTTGGACTTTCTTAAGTGATAAGAGCTATAAAGGTGTCTCTTGTCATTCATAACAAGCCCCTTTCAACCACACCTGAGTTTATATTAATGAGGGATTTTTGGAAAGCCCCTAAAGATGGGAGCTGCTTGCCAGTGGAACCAACCATGTGATTAGAGGGTTGGAACTTTTAGCTCCATCCCCTGAAGTCTGGGGAGGGGAGAGGGGCTGGAGGCTGAGTTCGGTCGCCAGTGGTCAATGATTTACTCACTCGTGCCGAGGTAATGAAACCTCCATGAAAACGCAGAAGGATAGGGTTTGGAGAGCTTCTGGGTCGGTGAACATGTGGAGGGGCTGGGAGAGTGGAACGCCCAGAGAAGGCACGGAAGCTCCGCACGTCTTCCCACATACCTTATGCATGTCTTCCATCTGGTTGTTCCTGAGTTATATCCTTTTATAATAAACCAGTAATCTAGTAAGTGAACTGTTTTCCTGAGTTCTGTGAATCACTCTAGTAAATTATTGAACCAGGGTAGGGGATTGTGGGAACTTCTGATCTATATAGCAGGTTGGCCAAAAGCACAGGTGACAATCTGGACTCGTGATTGGTGTCTGAAGTGGCTAGGGGTGGGCAGTCTTGTGGAACTGAACCCTTAACCTGTGGGGTCTGACAGGCCATCTCCAGGTAGATAGTGTCAGAAGTGAGTTAAATTGTCACAGAACTGGATGTCACAGAATTGCTCAATGGGTAGAAAACCCTCACATCTGGTGTCAGAAGTGCAGTAGTGTTGCAGTAGGTGAGAGTAAAGGACACACACAGAAGAGTGTGTTTTCTTCTTACAGATATCTATGGATCTTTCGTTACAAACTACCCCCCCCCCAACTTTTTAGTATGTTTAGCAAAGTGTAACTTGGACTAAAACAAGTAAATCTTTTACCACAATGTTTAATATTTTTTACTGATTGTTTTATAAGTCAAAAGCGAACAAATGATAATTAAAACTTTTAAGTGGTAATATAATTAAATGCATCATAAGCATAATAAGCATTCAGTGTTTGTGGGAAAATAAAACTCACTGTACACATGGCTTTTAATTACCAGACATTATTATCGTTGTTGTTTTTATGTCAGCCTGGATTTACCTAAATGTTTACCCATTTGTTTGTCCATGTTCCTTCTGGATCATTTTCCTTCTTCCTTAAGGAATCTCTTTACGAAGTTCCTTTTGTGTGCATCTATTGGGGGTAAACTTCTGCTTTTGTTGTTTGAAATGTCTTTACTATATCTTCACTTTAAAATAATACTTTCATTAGGTTATACAGTTCTAGGTTAACAGTGTTTCTCTCTGTACTTTGACGCTTATTCCATTATTTCTGATTTCCATTGTTGCTCTTAAGAAGAAGTCTTAATTCTTGTTCCTTGGAAGTTGATCTCTCTTTTTTCTCTGGTTACTTTTAGCATTGTGTCTTTGTTCTGCAATTTCATTACGATGTGCATCTGCGTGTTATCTATGATGCTCCTACATCTTATAATTCATGACATATCAATTCTGGAAAAATTTCATTGTCCCACTCTCTTCTAGAATGATGATTAAATATATGTTAGACTTTCTCATGCTATCTTTCATGATTCATATACATTTCCTATCTCTCTGTCTCTCTATGCTGCATTCTGGGTAATTTATTCAGTTATACATCCAGTCATGTGGAGGAACCGGCTTGTACTAGCTTACAAAAACCAATTGTGCGCATCTCTTCCCAATTCTGCATTCATTGTCATCACATTGGTAGCTTAAAATAGGCCATGGTGGGAGTAGGTACACTATGGAAATTGGCAAATGCTACATAACATAGCTTCTTCCCATTCCCTGGAGAGCTAGTTATTAAATATTTATCAGCACTCCACTGTAGGCAACTCATTTTATTTAGTCTCTCTTCAGCTGTTTAATCTATTCATAAAGTTTTAATTTCAATAATTGCATTTTTCATTTCTAAAAATTCTATTTGGTTCCTTTAAAAATATGCATTGTCTTAAAAAAATAAAAAAGGTGTTCTTTGCTCAAGTTTGTGAATTGCTCTTTTATTTCTTTAAACATTTTAACATAGTCCAAAATCTTTTCTACTGTTTGTTATTCTCTTGACTCACTCATGATGGTCTCTTTTTTTGTGTTCCTTTAAATGTTGTATTGTGTATTTATGTTCAGCTGGACTTTATTTGCATGAATCCTGTTAGGTCTGATGTGTCGGCGTGTACCTCCAGAGAGTATTTAGGTTTCTACAGGCTTCCAGAACTGCTTCCAGCATGGGTCTACTTTAAGTTAATTTCTTAGCTTTCATTCTGCTTGACCATGCAAGTGGTACAAATTTGAACTCCAAATCACACGATAGGAGACCTGTAAAAATGGATTCTCAAAGAAGACTTTTCTTTCCTTCCACCCAGAACCCAGGCTGAGATAAATAACTTACCCTTCTTTCTCCCATTACTGGCAGGTAGATTTTCTTTCTTTCTTTTTTTTTTTTTTTTTGTGGGGAAGACCAGCCCTGAGCTAACATCTGTTGCCAATCCTCCCCTTTTTGCTGAGGAAGACTGGCCGTGGGCTAACATCCGTGCCCATCTTCCTCCACTTTATATGGGACGCCGCCATGGCATGGCTAACAGGCAGTGCGTCCGCGGGCGCCTGGGATCCAAACTCGCGAACCCTGGGCTGCCAAGCATGGACTAAACCGCTGCGCCACCGGGCAGCCCCTAGATTTTCTTGATTTACCATTTCATCGAAGGTGTACCTCTTTGAGTATCCTGCTTACTGCAAGGGTCTTGGTTGTAATTTTCCAACTTGTTCTGTCTGAGGCTTTCTCTTCTATACCCATATGATTATGTAAACCCAAAGCTCTTGGGCACAGTGATGGCAAATTCCCCAAGGACAGCTGTGGCTTCACCATAGGCTTAACGCTCTGCTCTCCAGCTCCCTCTTTACTTCTGCACCCCAGAGTTTTCGTATCTTTCTTGTGAGCTCAATCAGGAATTTAAAAGAGCTCTTGTCATACTGTCCTCAATATTTCTAGATGTTCTGAAATCAAGCTAGCTAGTCTAAAAAAAACTGCCAGAAATCAGTCCATATGTCTTTTTAAAAGATTCTGTCCTAAGATTAGTACAGTTTAGAATAATAAAGATTTGAGAGCTCTGACTGGTGCTAAGTCTTTTCTTTTTCTTCATAATATCCTATAGCAAAAATGTTTTATATACCACAGACACACACACACACACACACATACATCAATGCATTAGGTATTAAACTACTATGTGTTGACACTGTTATTAGCTATTTCAAAATAACTATTGATTCTTACAAAACATTTTGTAAACCATGAATAAGTGGAATCAGAGGTTGATGGTAAGGCAATTTATATCCTAACCACCATTTTTTTTTGCCAGATTTTATTTGGGCTCCACATACTGTAGACTTCTAGTTCCCTTTGATGCTAGTAACAATATTGTGTACTCTTATATAAATATAAATATATATTTTGTATAAATGTAGAGGTATATAATTTTGAAGTTGTTTTACTTATATAATCTGTTCTGAGCTTTTGACCAACTTTGTAACATAGGTAGACTTATTTCCTTTTTCAGAAACGGAGTCAAAAAAGATGCATAATTTTTCCAAAGCCATACAATAGAAGTTGAAGAGCTAGAATTGAAATTCAGCTTTTGAAGCTCTAAGTAATGAGCATAAATCAGTCAGGAAGACTGGGGCATTTTCCTATCTCTATGGGGAAGAAAATCCTAGTGGAATAGAAGACTGTGATTAGGTCAGGGAGCCATATGGATACATATAAGTAAAGCAGTGGCTCAATTTTAGTAAAATTTTAATTGTTTGTATTTTTTGAGGTGTTTTCTTCCCCTGAAAGTTATGCTACAGTGATTTAGGGAATCAGAAGTTCTGTAACAGAGAGAGCAGTATAGAAGACCAGTATGTTGAAGGCCTACTCATTCCTTGCCTTTCTAGTTCCAATCAACATTCACATAAAAAGAAAAAAATGTTCACCTTACAAATAGTCAACTAAACAATATCAATATCAGCAGTTCATTCACTGACATGATTTTTCCATCTTGAATGCAATAACAGTTTTAAGACGCAATCTCTCTACCTTCAGAGGGAAATCCTTGCAAACCAATAAACTGGAACTCTTCATGAATTCTTGCACTCACAGTGAGATTTGTTGTGACAGTTTTCAGTTCAAAAGTGCATTCCTGTTGTAAGTGGACTACATGGGATCATCCAGTGGAATGAAGTCCAGTATCACACACACAGCTGTACTCTGAGAAGTAATTTTAGACGTCAAGATAATGTATGTCGAAGCTGTGCAAAACCACAATCCAGCAGTGGATCACGCTCCCTTTTGGCAAACTGCTGTTTATTATATTAGTCTCTGGCTGTACGGTGATCTGGGAAGCTGAAGGATTGGAATTTGTCACTTAAGCCATTCATCTTCAGCTGCCAAGAGGTGGGCACATTCTGACCTCCGGAATTAAAGCTGGGCAGAGTTCCATATACCATCCTACTAAGAATGTGGTCACTGTAGCGCCAATAAAGACATCCTGTCTCAGCAATACAGTGTGAAGAAAACTTTACGACTATCAAATTGTTTAGATGCGTCCCATTCATTTTAGTTGCATAGAAGGCTGTTTTCCTTTTATCTATGTATAAACTAAAAGTGTGTCTTGAAATGATAGATTTTTTTTCTATAGCTCTAACTTAAAAACAGCTGAACTTATTTTCCTGAATACACATAAAAACTGAGCTGAGACCTGATATATCAAGTTCCAGCCTGAAGAATTTTTTTGAGCCGATGGTTTATGCTGAAAAATGCTGACAGATGTCGAACAGCCTCAGCAAAGCAATTTTTAAGGGAGTCCTGGGCAGCAGACCATGTGGCTGCTTTGAAAGTGCTAAATTCTTGTTGCTAAACAATTTTACTTAAAAAAAAATTCCTAGCATTTATTATATTAAAATTTTAACAGATATTTGGAGAAAGCCATCAATTAGTCTGAGTTTTTGGAACCTGCTAGTTCCCATTTTGCATTTTCTCTGGGCACAAAAAATCCTATTAGATTTATCATTCTAAAGGGTCAGATAAGAGCCAGACTTTTGGAATTATGACCTTAAAAGCATAAAGTAGATATCTAAAATTAAAAATTGCCACAGGAAGTCCCTGAAACCCAGAGAATCTAGATGGTAAACATTTGCTATATTTCTGGCAGTGATTTTTCTGTGCTGGGATGCTAAAATATGAGTCAGGGGAACTACAAACAGTATAGGTCTGATCAGAAACAACTGAATGTTTATAAGTGTTCTACAGGGAGTTCAGACTTTCCCAGGAGGGTAATAATTTAAAGGATGTCAGTGGATGCAAATGAATTTCAGCCTTAAGAAGGAAGAAGAGGTGAATAGTACTTTTGTCTCTGGGAGACTTGGAATTTCAGACAGGCTCCATTTTGGATAATTCTATTTAGCCAGCCTGCGTTTTCTGATGTTGTTTCAGTTGGGAATGATAGAACGATATTCCTTTTCCCTGCATCCTGAACTGTTCAGCAGTGTTATGCTATGCTGTTAACAGCCGTCAGGTTCCGTGGATATGCAGATAGATGAGTTTCCTGCTGATTTAAAAAGATCTTATGAATTGTGTCTTGTGTAAAAGAGAGCAAAATCCTTTTTACAAAGTAAGTATAAAGTGAGTTAGAACTGAAGCTATTTTCTTCTCCTGTTGGTCCTCCAGTGTACCCCAGTCTCTGATATTCTAAAAGATAATCTAGATACTTTACTGCATTGCTGTGCTCCTTGGAGAATGGTTTTTACATTAATTTTTCTCCAAGCTAAGTGTTTCCTTTCTTCTTCTCTAGTTATAGCATGATAGTTAAACAATCTTCTAAAATTCTGAATGCTACATAAATAATCAAGTGGCAAAGAATGTTGGTTTGTAAAGAAAAAAAATCCAGCTCTCTGGATTCATCAGCATATTAAGTCATTAGCAGGAATACTATTCCACCTACAAGAAATACACACACTAATGAGATATAATGGAAGAGTATGAAAATCATGAGCAACTTCACAATGTTATTACCATAGCAAAAAGTCCTAGAGAAGAATGGAAGTGCCATATCAACTGTACTAATCATGTAGAAGAAGGAAGATATTCTGTCACAGCTTTTATTTAGTATCTTCTTTGCTTGTAAAAAATAATAGAGTGATTAGTTGAAAGGTAAAATATAAAAATTTCTGCCTATTAGGTTTATCAACTTTGCACAATTTGAAAAAAAAAATAGGCATTTTTAATTTTCAGACATCTATACCAATTTAGCATTTTGCATGTGTCATGGACATGCATCACACAAATGAACATGTTTACTGCTTCAGGATGATGTTTTTCTGCCTCTCCTCCTCCCTCCTCTGGCCTCAGGACGAGCTATGTATAAACATGCGGATTTGGTGCTTTTATGTTTCTAACTCCCGACAGTATAGCAATCCTCTTCACATATCATCATATCATTCAAATGATTGTGCATAACCACTTAATTCAGAAAAGTAAACCCTGAAGGCAAAAATACTCTTTGGCCAAACTGACCTAAATAACATGTGTATTCTTTAGACGCTTAGTGAACGTCTTCATTTATTCCATTCTAGTGAATTCAACTCAGGGGATGAACATTTGGGAACTTTTAAAAAAATCTTAATTTAGAAATGGATATTTGGTAATGTACCACTATATCCACATTACCTTGATGTGAAATTCAGAACAAAATATTTTATAATTATTTTCATATTAAAACAATCTAAAATTAATGACAACTAAGTCCAAGACTATTGTCAGACCACAACCAGTAGACTAAATAAAGATGGGTCACTTATTCTTACATAAACTAGGAAGGGAAAATGAATACCACTAACCATAAACTCTGTCTCTATTCCTGCAAAGGGTCTAATAATAGCAGCAGCAATCACTTACTGAGAACTTCTAAGTGTCAGGGACTGAACTAACGGCTTTATTGATTTTATTTTCTCATTTAAACATTACAATAATCTTTGAGGGGTGTGTGTTATTTCCCAGTTTGCATATGAGGAAATTGAGGCTCAAATGGATTCAGTAATTTGTCTAGTAAGTGTTAAGTGCCAGGATTCAAAACCCCTGCACCATTAGAAAATAGTCAGTACACTTTCCACGGATGACCAAACATGTGGTAGAGGAATTGGTAGAGTATCTGGGGGGAAAGAGGTCTAGAGAAGTGCAAGGGAAGAACTGATAAACCTGGGCATGTCTCTGGGGTCAGGAACCTCTGATACTGGCAGTTGGTGGTATTGGAAGGTTACCCAGAAAATGTTCTGTCTGCTGACACCTTAGGTAATGTAAATTATATTATTTATTTATTTATTGAAAATGCTACTGGGAAGATGGAGGATTGGGCAAGGCTGATGGCACCTCTCCAGAATTTGAATTTACCGTGTACCAGCTCTGTGAAATTGGGTAGATTATTTAACCTCTCCAAGCCGTGGTCCCTTCTACCACAAAATGGAAATAAGAACTGCAATACATAGATCTTTGTTGTGAGAAATGAATGAGATTTTTAAAACACCAGTAACAATGCTTGATACATATTAGGCATTGAACAAATGTGACTTCCCTCTTCTCTTCTGTACTTAAATAAGTTTTACTGAAATTTTCATATGTTAAACAGATTATTACTGGGTTTTTTTCCAGCTTTTCAAATTTTTGAGTTCCTTGATTCTGTTATTTTTCCAGTTTGCATTCATTATGACGAACAAAATATTCTATACATGGATGTGTGACAAATTTTGGTAGAATGTTAGAACACGAGCATAGAAATCAGAAGATATGGACCTGAGTCTTGGCTCTAGCATTCATCTATCCAATGATATTTACAGGTTAATTGATCAAGAGTCAGTCTAATTCCCCTCCTTTGTAGGTGATCTATTCTTCTGGCTTCTTTTAAGATCTCTTTTTCTTTGGTGGTCTATAGTTTCACTATGATGTGCCTAGGTGTGTTATTTGTTTATTATTATTTAATGCTATTTAGGACTTGTTGTGTTTCCTGAATCTCAGAATTGGTGAACTTCAACAATTTTAGAAAATTCTCAGCCTCTTTCTCTCTATCTCCTCCCCCTTCCCTCAATGTACTTCTAGGACACAGAACTGGATTAACCATAGTCCTTGGTTCACGGCACACTTTCATCATTGGTCAATATATGGACCAATTTTATTTATTTATTTAGATTTTTAATTGGTTATTATTATTATAATGTAATGAGCACCTGTAAATTCATTACCAAAAACAAAAGCTAGGACTTTTTAAATAACCTGCATCTACTCATATGGTACCTTTCACCAACTCATCCCCCTGCCTCTGCCACCTAAGGGAACCATCAGTGAGAACAATCACCATTCCCTTACTTTCCTTTTATTATTGTTTTCTTCCATCTATATGTAGTTTTAAAGAGTTATTTTTAATTTCATAAAAGGAATATACTATATATAATCTTTTCTCAATTATATTGCTAATTCATACATACTATTGAATGTACTGTAGCTTGCTTGTTTGGGATTCTGTATAATACTCCAATGTGAAAATATACTACAATTTATTCATTTGGCCTTCTATTGATGGCCATTTAGGTTGTTTCCAGATTTTCACTACTGTGAACAGTGTTGCTGTGAACATTGCGCTATTCCTTCTCTGAATACCGCCTTTTCCCCATTCTCTCTATTGTCTCCTTCTAGAACTCTGATTAGATATGTTAGACCTACTCAATCTATGATCTCAGTTGTTTTCTTTGTGGGTTTTATTCTGATCTGAGCCTTATTCTAATCAGTGTATTCATATCACTACAGATTTTCCAGTTCATTAATTCTTTATTCAGGTATGTCTAATCTGCTTCATTGAATCTTTTGATTAAATTCTTCATTTCAATGATTGTGTTTCATTTCTAGAAGTTATACCCCCCCCAATCTGCTTGATCTCTCTTGTTCAACTTACAAGCTTCTCTTTTATTTCTTAAACATATTAAACATTTTAATTTTATTTCTGTGTCTAATAACTCCAATATCTTTTCTTTAGTGGTCTGATTTCACTGTCTGTTGTTTCTCTTGGTTCTCAGAAGCAGCTTGTTTCTGTATGTCCTTCCTTCCTTTGTTCCTTGTGAGCTGTTCATTTTCCTTGGAACTCCATCCAAGGGAGTTATTTAAGGCCTGGGTTAAACTTGCATTTTTCCAGAGAGGATTTATGTTTGCCTCTGCTAGTTTCTCTGGGGTACTACTAACCCAGGAAAATTAAATTCTGTATTGAGGTTTCTCATAACACACATGTAGTATGAATTCAGACTTTACATTCAGATGAGGGCAGATTTCTGTTTATATAGTCTAAAGGCAGATCACCACCACCACCCTCCTTCCATTTAATGCCAAGGTCAATAAACGATAATTTCTTTGCTTCATCCTTCTGGATGCTGGGTTTATTTTTAGTTACTCTTATACTAAGGTAACAGCTTTTTGTAGTGTCAGCCTGTGTCTAACAGTCTCCTGTTAGCCTCCTTAGAACTGGGAATGTCCTAAGCTTACATCTGTTTCCTAGGCCTTCTTTGGCCACCATGATGGATGCTCAACATCTCCAGAGTCTGGGTGAAAATCAGTTCTAGTACTCACTCACTCCCCAGGTTTCCTGCTTTCACTTCATTTTCTGGCCTCTATGGATTCTTTCCTTTTACTTATACTGCAACTCCACCTGGGATCCACTCCCCTTTCCCCAGCCTTCTCCCAGATTCTTACTTGTACCCTCCAAAATTCATCTCAAAAGTCACTTCCTTTTCAAAGCATTTTAGGCACCTCTCATCTCTACTTCCTAATATAAGAATTAAAACAATTATCATACATGGTGATGATAAATGATTTTCTTATCAGCCTTCCCCACTGGACTGGGAGCTATTTGAAAACAAGGATTCTTTCATACTGTATACCCAGCATTAAGCACAGTGCCCTACACATGGAAGGTGCTAACTAGATGTCTGTGGAATGAATAAGTGAATCAAGTGGGCACAACTACACTTAAAAGTTTGATAGATTTGATGAGGAGGACTTATTCTAATGGTTAACAGGGAGTGTGTGTCTGTGTATGTGATGTGTGGTTTAGATTATCTGCTCTTTAAAATTATGCATGATTTTCTGACTTCCCATCAATAAACAAAACGGAGAGCTAACTTTCCACCCACTCTGCCCTATAGATTTTCAAATGCTTGACTTATTGCCATACCACCCCAAATGCCTTTGGAACCAAATTAATAGGGAGAAAAGTGGTTAGTTCACTTAGAAAACCTTTAACTCACAGTTGCCTGAGAACTGTTTTGTCCTCTAATATTATTTTCTCTAGCATAATCAATTTCTCTTTCTGAAGGAACCTCAAATAAGAAAGCAAGATACAGCTGAGAAAATACTTTTTCAGAAACAAACATTTTTAAATGTAATGAAACTAAAGCTTTGCGTTTGATTCTTTTCTATGAAATGGAGAGATAACTAAATGTTAGGGTCTCAGGCTAACTCCTCTGAATCTTCTGGAAAGGGGATCCTTATTCCCTCTATGAATACAGTTATACTTTTCTTTTCCAAGATGTATTTTAAAGGGATGCCAGTTTAGCAAAAGTTCTAGGCACATCTGATTTGGACATGAGACCCTACACATTAGTCATCTACAGACAATAGAATAAAACCTTTATAAGGCTATAAAATGTGAAGTATTCTAAAAGCATTTGATAATACTGTACTTAGTGGAATATAATGAAAAGAATGCCAACATCTTTAGAAAAACAGATTTTGTGATATGTTTACAGGTGTCCTTTTGTGAACACACATATACAAACATACACACGTGGGTCATGGAATTAGAATTCTGATGGCTATTTTTCTTAAAATTTAAACCATCAGCTATTACTATTTTGAAGGAATTCCTAGTCTACTTCCAGTTTGAGCTGAGTCCATCATAAAAACACTGTGAGAAAGGAAACAAACTGCCTAGATTCCACTTGGCAAATCCGGGGCCTGTAGATCTAACTGTGGTTCAACCTCTGGCGCCATCAGTTGGGCTCAAAATCAAAAGCCGTGGAAGGAGGTAATTAGCAGGGACTCTAGACCACTCAGTTGGCAACAGCAGGCTTCTTATAGCCACTGGGAAAGTGGGTGGGAAGAGGTTCAGAAATATTCTCTAAAATAACATTGCTCCTTTAGAATGGAGGATTGCAATTTTGGGCTATTTTCATGGAGAAAAAGTTGATTTTGATTAACATTCATATTGACACATTTGTTAAGGTGTCACTATTTAATTAGAAAGTTAAACTCCTAGCAAGGACAATCATTACAGCTTCTTATTCAATAAGAAGATGAGAGTAGAAGATAACACCTAACTGACTCACAAAGGTGAAGTATAACATGACCTGGGCATAGCGACCACCAGCAGTTTTTGGCAAGAAAGGGTGCAATTCCCTATCCCATTAATTCCAGCAGAAATTAAATCAAGAAAAGGCATTTTGCCAAAGCAATAAAAATATAGTTATGTAGGTCACATTCAGGGGACAGAGTCTTCTGAATCCTGCCCCACCAGGCTGTTGATTTCTTCAACTTCAGTGTTAAATGGAAAGAAATTGGCTACATTCAAGGCACTCGATTTGGCCATAGACGTGATCATTTACAGATGAAGGCGAAGCAGCCCCAAAGTGAACAGAAGATGAGAAGACTGTGTTCCAAATTGACCAGCTGAAGGAAAGTTTATATTTTAACAAAACAATCACTTGGTCAGTGACTCATGGGGAAAGAATTTCTAAGCTTTCTTCAGGGAAACCCCAGTAAATAACATGTATAATAAAATGGAGATGGTGTTGTCTGTTTCGTTGGGGC
Source organism: Tapirus indicus (assembly GCA_031878705.1). Lineage (NCBI taxonomy): Eukaryota > Metazoa > Chordata > Mammalia > Perissodactyla > Tapiridae > Tapirus > Tapirus indicus. The sequence goes on from CM062922.1 coordinate 86,598,195, forward strand.
GTTCAGTCCGCATAATAAACCTTTTGGCAAAAAAAGGAACATTCTGAACACTGTTCTCTCTGGGAAACCCCCAAACAGCAAGAACTGCTGCGGCTTCCTTACAGTTTTCCAGAATATTTTGTATCTCAGACTTACATGTGAAATGAAAACTTGGAAGAAATGTGGAAAAAAATCTGCTTTTTGTTATAGGGTTGAGGATTTTTCACTTGGTTGCTTCCATGATTCACACTGCACTCCAGTCCTCTGAAACTCAAAACCACATATCATAAAAAGCAACACTGGCTGGAGTTAATTCTTCCTTCTTTGTCCCGAGGAGAACCAACTGCTCTAAGTGTGCCCCACATGACACACAAGAGAAATGAATGAAAAGTTCTCGGCCTGCAGCAGTTTACTCGAATATAGTGTAAATCATACACGTTAAAAGAGATCTGGAGTTCTACTTATTTTTTTTCTCATGTGGGATTGAACTGACATAATCTATAACAGTTTCAGTTCCTCTCTTTTTAATTAGCAAAAGCTTTTGGAATTTTGTTGTTTTTGGTTTCTAAGAACATCATGCAAGGAAAAAAAAAAAGGTGGAGCAAAATAAAATGTGCTTCTAAATGATTAAAGAAAGCCCTGTTTGTTGGGGATAGGAACCGTCAAAGTTCTCTGTTCCCCCGCCCCCTGCCCAGAATGCTTTGTTCCAGCCACACGGTGTCTAATCAGCATGTCTTTAGATTATTTTATGTTAATTAAAATTATGGTTAGTTTTGGAGGTTAATGTATACATGTGCCTGTGGCTTCAAAGGCTTCCCAAATTACTGGCTGAGCTCCCTTGCCTTGGGGAGGCCTGATCTGTGATAAAACTGACCACATTAAACCAAGTTTATTGCTATGGAGTTTTTTTTAACCCAATGGAGAAAATACATTTTGCAGGTTTCTTAAAGAATTTCTCATTTGAAAACACTCTCTCAGGATCTCAAAAAAGGTAAGGAAAAAAAAGAAATATAAAAGGAAAGGAACAAAGAACTGGCTTGTATCAGAAAAAAACAGCTTTACAGATTACTGAGAAGCAATGGATAAGGCACAGAACAAGAAGGTGCTAGATCACGACTTCTACAACATGCTTGCTTTTTTTTTTTTAACTATAGAAATGTTTTAATGCATTGATTTAATGAGAGGAAATCCTACAAAAGAATCGATGAAAAATGGTTAATATGATTTATTCTAATTTATTCTTCACTTTGTATCAAGTAGATGGTAAAGCTCCCAGTGAGTGCTCGATGTTTGTCAGTGACTATAATCAGGAGAAGCTCGGAAGAGTGGTCAGCATAAACCATGATGGTCATAGCTACAGAGCAGTCCAGTGGGAGCTGGGCAGGAGACCAGCCTAGGAGACAGGAACAAACAGAAGTTGGGACCAGCAATGGGGACAGAGAGGGGCTTCCTCTGTGGAGGAGAGGCTGTCAACTCATGACTTATAATACAAGAGAATGTGTCTGCCTACATCTGATTCTGATCACATACTAAATTCCCAGAATGAATCTAGCCCCCAAATTGGGAAGGGGCACATTTTTCATTTATATCATCATCTATTCCTTAAAACTCTCCTTGGTTCAGACCCTCACCACCTCTCTCCTTGACTACTACGAGAATCTCCTGATGGGTCTCCTGGCTCCCATTAGATTCATCCTTCACACTGCTGCTAGACTAAACAGTCTAAAATACCACTCTGACCTTTCATAGCTTCTTGATGGCACAGGATGAAGTACACTGTCCTCGGTGACCTGATCTGCCTGCTGTTTAGACATAAGTCCCACCACAACAAGTCAGCCTGACCTCAACAAGTCAGGTGTAATCCATTAGGATGCCTGCACCACCCATCCCACAGGCTATCAGGTGCTCCTTATGAGCCACTGAACCCTGAACACACCTTTTAGCACCCTCTATTGTAAGTTTCTGTTAGATAGTGAGTTCCTTAAGGACAGAAATCATAGCTGACAGAAATCATTTGCATTCTCGGCACCTAAGCAAGTGCTGACTAAAGGCTTATTGAACTGAACTGATGTGAAATGAGAGAAACAATCGATGACATCAAACTGCAACAGACAGGATAAGCAGGAAAGACGTATGAAAGAAGGGGGCTTTCAGGCTGCCTACACCTATCAAACTGGGAGGTGACCTAGGAAAATCAAGGCAAGTACACTGGCTACCTAAAGTGGGGGAAGATTCGGGAAGCTTTTGCCCTAAAATACGGCTGAACTCCAAGTGTTTGTTGTTATCTCTGGGTGCTTTGACCCCTAAGCATCACATAGCAAAATCTATTTCAAATCACAGTATTTTGATGGAGCAGATAACTTGCCAGGCCAGGGCACCATCGGTTCCTGAGTAGGTGACTGTCTAATGCTGATAACAGGGCAAGGGCAAGAGTGACTGACAGCGATGAGGTTTCTAAGGCAATATAAGCCAATGCAAATGTTCTAGAAACAGATTGGTGGAAAAATAGATGGGCACAGATAATACAGTTTGGGTAAAAAATTTCAAGAAAAGCTTCACCCTGTCTGCGTCCCCCGAGGACAGCAAATGCAAACTTTCAATACTGTCAGAAGTCAGGAAGGGAGTTTAGTTAAAGGGAGACTCTAAAATAATCCCAAGGATGGAACAGTCTTTTACACATTGAAAAGGAACAACTTGACATATCCAAATATTTCACAACCAGCGGTTATCCTCAATTCTCCTTTAAAAGCAATCAGTCAAACTTTATTTTCTATTTAGAAAAACAAGTATCAATGAACGTCATGGTCAAACTTGGCAGGGCACAAAGTAGAGAAATCACCAAAGAGGGAAAATGTAAACATACATTTCAACAAGTTAACATTATTTAGCAGAATAGGTCTAAAAAGCAAAAAGGTTAAAAAAAAAAAAGAAAGAAAGAAAACTAAAACTATAAACCTGTACAAATAAACTGTCTACTATTTATATGTGTTAAGTTCAGATCCACTTTCACTCTGGATTTAAAACCGAAATGAAGGACTGGTTACACTCTTAGGCTCATCTGGAAAACTCCCTGGAAGTTTTCAGAGCTCCTTAGCACAAAAGTACAAAGAGATATGGTAATGACTTCCCTGCACAAACAAATACACAGAAAAGAGGGAGGTGGTTTGGGCTCTCTGGGCACACCCGGTGGCCTGTGTCTGCTCTGATCCTGAGCCATGAAGAAATGTATTAGGCCTCTCTAGATCTTCCTTCCAGCCTGGGGACCGCCAACAGTCATTTTCAATGAGGAAAGGGAATGATTCCCCACCATCAGTGTCAGAGCTGCGAACAGAATCCATTCACAGGCTCCCCAGCTACTGGCAAATGCTATTGCTCACAGCTGGCAGGGACTTGAGAAGGGTGTAATTAGAGAGCTGAATTTCTGGTAAACCTGGACTTAGGGCATGATTCTTAACATTACATCAATCTACCTCACAGCAAAATCAAAGGCTATGGGTGTAAAATCTTCCTCAATGGTGACAGAAGGAAAATATTAATAGTTTCTGTACCTTACACTATGTCTGCTATTAATACCTAGAGGAATTAATTCCAAAATTTAGAAGTTATCAAAATTACCCTGGCAGCTTATTTAAAATGCATATTCCCAGGAGCCATCCTCAGATGTTCAAATTCAGAAGATTTGGGAGTAGCCCAGGAGTTTGCATTTTTAACAAGCTACTTGGGTATGTCTGATGCAGGTCAGATGGACCACATTGAGAAACCCTAAGCTACAGGCTGCTCCTGGGCCTTCTACCTATTCTGCAAGAGTGCTCCTCACTGAACACTGATACCACAAGGTGGTGAGAGGTATTGTTTAGAAAAAATGGGGGTGAGGGTGTTATTTGATAAAATAAGTTCAAGAATTGTGGTGTCACATATTTACATGTTTCTTTATTCCAGTACTCTCAAATTTTTTTTAAATGCTAATGTACTCTGTGTCTCACCAGGGTAAACCAAACATTTATAATCATCAAATCTTCTTTAAATAGGCTGAGCATACTTTGGGAAATGCTGCTACATAGAATACATAGAACTTTTATATAAGAAAATATAAAAGCAGAGAACTACTGAGGAGGATAATCTGTAATACCTAGATGGAAATGGGTTAGTAGCAGGATATATAAGAATACCCAGGAGCAAAGATGCCAGCTTATGAACAAATTCTGAATGTAAAAGCCAAGCAGTAACTCAGCAACCAGTAGCTCAATTGATGCCTTTCAGGCGGTAGCAAAGAGTAAAGTCCTTGGTAAACAGTAAGCTTGGAAAAGAGGTGATATTTGGAGAATGAGGATGATATTGGGAGTCAGAGCAACTACTAGGTCCAGAATCATGGTGCTTTAACAAAGTTTCAAAGACCATGCAAGTACAAAAAATAATGATGTTAAAGATAGCCAACACTTTTTGAGAATTTACTTCGTTCCTGGCACTGTTCTACATACCTCAGAAGTATTAGCTCATTTGGACTTGGTGAGGTAGGGACTATCTTCAAGTTCCATTTAGCAAATGAAGAGAGAGGCTCAGAGTAACTTGCACAAAGTCACCCAGCTGTTAAGTGGCAGAGCTGGGATTTGAGCTCAGATGGACACTTTAAAACACTGTACTTCTTTGTCCCTTTAATCAGAAGGGTCAGTAGGTTTACAGTTAAAGGAGACTATCTGAGCAGCAGGGATTTTTTAAAAAGGGAAAGGCAAATGATCAAATTGGAAAGGATTAAATAAGACGGTAAAAGAAAATGGCAATACTCGTAGGTTACAGTTAGGCGAGATGTTAGGAATGTGAATTGCTCTAGCTTTGGGGAAAGTAATTTGGTGGTATGGATCAAAAACTCTGTAATTATTCATTTCCTTTGATACCAATTCCACTTATACAAATATATCCTAAGGAAATAATCAGAAATGTATATGAGGGATTATGCACAAACATGTTCACTCTAAATTTACATATAATAAAAATTAAATTGAAATTGAGTGTGTGTATGTGTGTGTGTGTGTGTGTGTGTGTGTGTGTATATAAGGTGCATGAACTCTAGATTCAAAACTGGGCTTGAATTAAATACTAACTCCTTCACTTATTAGATATGTGATCTTCAGCCAGTTTACTAGCTTTACAAAGCCTCATGTTCTTCATCTCTAGAATGGAGAAGATAACGGTTGTTACAGCAGGGATTCTCAACAGCAGTCCTACTGACATTATAGACAGGGTAATTCTTTGTTGTAGAGGGCTGTCCTGTGCTTTATAGGACGTTTAGAGGCATCCCTGGCCTCCACCCACTAGATGCCAGTAGCACCCCTCACCCTAGTTGTGACAATTAAAAATGTCTCCAGACATCTCCATGCCAAGTGTCCCTAGTTGAGAACCCACTGCCTTACAGAATTGTTGTGAGGATTAAATGAACTAATTTAAAGATATTTAGTGGTGAAGGGAAAGGCAGAAATAAACAGTTCTTTTGAATGGGAACGCCAGGTAGAGAAAAGGAAAATAAATATATATAAAATATGTATGTAAGTATTTTTTATAGGCAGAGGAGAAAAAGCCAGTAGAAGGAGAGAGAATGAAAATCCAAGAGCATGGAAATAACTGATACAGCAAAGTCCTAAATATATGCTAAAGAGATGGCCTTGTCAAAGAGGAGGGCCCTCCCCTGACTTGGGAGTGCAGAGAGAAAGGGTGAAGAAACAAAGCAATTCTGAGGGTTTTCCTTTTTATAGAAATGTTATTATCCCTACTTTGTAAAAAAGTAAGATATAAGGAGTCCTTTTTCCCATGGTATAAAATATGTTGATAGAGCTGGAGTCAAGCTCAATCAGATTTAAATTACACATACTGAAAAAACCCTAATAATCTACTCCATTGGCATTTTGTTGTGCCTAGCGCTGAAAAATGTGGTGTAAATAGTCTGGCAACATAAAAATTTAAATGTATGTTGGCGATCTGGTCGCAGTAATTTCAGGTGACTCAATCATGGTGACCAGGTTAATGGCTAGAGACTTTAGAAGCTCCTTCTCATGTCTCAATGTCACTACATCTCCCTTCTCTGATCCCACTTTACCCAGTTTCCCTCCTTTGCAACATCACCTATGTCTCCCCTTGAAACTCTATGCCTAAGTTCAGTTACTGACTTGTTTCTTCAATCATTTATACTCATTCATTGAATCGTTCCACAAACATTTACTCACTACCTATTATGTCCCAAGTTCTAGGGATATAAGTTAACAAAACCATAGGGGGATTCTTGTATTCAAGGAGTCTGAAGTACAATTAATCAAATCATAAACCAACAAATGTAACACTGAGTACAATATCACACAAATTACCAATATACAAAATCCTGTCCTGCCAAATCTGTGCCTAGTGTTCTCTGTCTAGTATTAAAACTTTAAATGCTGCTTTTTCACTATTTGAGAGGCCTTGCTATTTGTTAAGCAGTTGTAATACACTGTCTTTGTAAAGACCTATTCTTGGACCACAACCACCATGTCATTTTATAGAATCCAAGCTGAAACTTAGATGTCTACCACTCTCTGATGTGATATTTGTATTCTATAAATCTATAATAATACTATAAATAATCTTTTATACTCCTATAATTCATCATAATTATAACCCTCTTGGCACTTCACATGAATTGGAAATGTAAAATTGTTAATAGCCTTCATAAGACTTGGCTTCGACAGCTGACTTCAGTAATTTTGTCACATTTGAAGAAAATCAAAATATCAAAGTGTATGCTTCAATGCTTGAAAAACTCTACCTCTAAATGGGCTGAGCAAATTGATGTGGGTGGCTTTATCTTCAGGTCTAGATGTCTTGGCTATCTTAAAATGACTTAAAAACAAAATCTTGATTGGCAGACAATACATTCCATACTTTAGTCAAGAAAGTTTTCTGTTTGACAATCCATGAGTCAAATCGCTGGACCACATGGAAAGGGAAGAATGATGAATGTTTAGGTTGGGACATTAGAAAAGATTCTCTTGATAAAGACTCAGATTTTAGCTGTAACTTACTGAGTCTATTTTTATATCTGTTCTAATGCTCAAATATAGAAATATTTTAACTTTTTTTCTGTCTTCATGGAATTCCAATATTGAAATAGGCTTTTATTGGAAGCACATAAAAGGTACCCAAATTTATAAAAATTGGGTTTTTCTTATTGAATGAAAGGTATGTTCACAAAAAGTGTTGGTAAAGGCAATTCTTTGTAACACTCACAGTCCTTGACCCTGTACTCCTTGTCCAAGTATGCAAGCCCAAGTATGAAAACCTTTTCAGTTACTGTCATACTTTCTAAAGCAAACCAGCAAATCAAAGGGCAGGGAATAGTTTTCATATGAAGCAGATACTGCTGAAGCATAATGGGAAGTGTGGACTGCTTACAGCGAGTTTGCAGTCTGAACAAATTCCAGTTCTTCAACCCATCCTAAGTGAATTGGGCTCAGTTAATGAAGATCATAGGTTTAAATCTTCATAGGCTAAATTTTGGTATAGTGGGGCTTTGCATACTTATTTCAAGCTAGGTCAGGCTTTATCAACCTCAACACTATTGACACATATGACCAGATATTATTTATTGTGTAGGCGATCCTGCAAGTAATAGGATGTTGGCTTGTACCCACTAGATTCCGGTATTATCTCCCCAGTCTGACAATCAAAAATGTCTCCAGACATTGCCACTTGTCCCCGAAAAGCAAAATCATCCTTATTGGGGAACCACTGATCTAAGCGGAAACAGTACTTTTTTTTGTTTCTTACTTAGGGAATAGATGCAGTGATAGGAGGATTTCAACAAGCTGATCCCTTTTTAAAGCTCTATTTTGCTCTTTGCATAAAATTGTCCTTTTTTTGCCTAATTCCTTGAAGTGTCACCAATTCTTCTCTCTGAAGCCATGTGACATAAAATGAGAAAATTTGTGAGACTAATGGCTAATTACTTCAAAGAGGAAAATGAAAATGTCTCAATCAGAACTTTTCTTTAATTAAAATTGGCCAGTAATCATAATGTATGCTGAAGAATGTGTGTTGTCATTATGTGAAGTTGGTCTTTAATACATTTTGATATACAATTTTGTTATACAATTAGATATCCCCAAATAACATTAGCCTTTTCTATTTTAGGGCTGATTTAATTGGTTGGCATGCAACTGAATATATTTTCTAAATCCTTATTTAAATACTATTCTGTTTTCTTTTTAGAATTTTGTTTACTAGATTCTGCTTATCCCAATAATCAAGATAAATGCATTCTTAACTCTGGATTAAAATAATAATGCATCAAGTTGAGGCAAACAAGATGTAAATGTTTTAGAAAAAGAACACAGTTTTAAATTAAAATATGCTAGTCCTCTTTGTAGTTTTGTAAAAAAAATACAGAGTCCTAAATAAGTGACTTACTTTAGGTTTTGTTCTTGGATACTTGTCTACCTGCTCCATCCATTCAGACTGCTTAATTTTTAATATATGAGTGTAAGGCTTCTATGCAATAATTATCATTACCGACTGGGTTCAGGCATATGCTCACTTGGCCCTCTTCTAGCTTCCTACAAAGTGCCTCATACTTACTTTTTAAATCTACTGACTTTTTTATTTACAATCTCCTTCCCCTACTTCCCCCCACACACATTTTGTATAAAAATTTTTCTTACCTTATTGGATTTCTAAGTTTATAAAAATAATACAAGAGTGCAGTAACAAATAAGTTAATACATGGATGTCTAAAGAAGTTAAAAATAACTTCTACTCTTCTTTGAACCCATTTCCTACATCTTTCTCAATGCTCATGTAAACTTATACAGAAACACGTGTATGTGCACGTGCATGCACACACACACACATACACACACTTGATTGTTCTTTTCTTTGTGGTGAGGAAGATTAGCCCTGAGCTAACTTCTGTTGCCAATCCTCTTTTTGCTGAGGAAGTTTGGCCCTGGGCTAACATCCGTGCCCATCTTCCACTGCTTTATATGTGGGACGCCTGCCACAGCATGGCCGGATGAGCGGTGCATAGGTCTGCACCTGGGATCTGAACCTGTTAACCCTGGGCCACTGAAATAGAGCATGCAAACTTAACCACTAAGCCACTGGGCCAGCCCCTCGATTGTTCTTTCTCAGTTTCCCTTGCTAGTTTCTCCTCTTATACTATATTTCTAAAAGATAAGAAAGAAAGCTCCCTTCTTTTTGTTTTCTACCCTTTCTCCCTAGATGCCAAGATTTTAAATACCTAACAATTTCCAAATCCCTCTCCGAAGCCCTTTCCCCTGAACTTAGATTTATATCTTTAACTGCCTGGAAGACAACTCCATTTGGATGCTGAAATAGTCAAAGATTTAGTTCTCCTCCAAGGCACTTGGTAAGATCCTTTTGAGTTTAGTTGTGGCCACATGACTTGCTTTGGCTAATGAAAGGGTATGGAAATGACATGTCACATTCAGACAGAAGCATTAACAGCCACTGTGTGACTCTCCATTCATTCTTTTTTCCTCTGCCATGATGATCAGCAATAATCCTACTGGACAGAGTCCTGAAGTGAGAATAACAAGGAGCAGAGACCCAGACAGCTTGAGATGGGCATGCAGCATGAGCAAGAAATAAATCTTGTGGTTTGAAGCCTCCAGATTTTGGAGGTTGCTTGTTGAAGCAGTATAACTTAACCCATCCTGACTAAACACTGACATGTACTAGGCAACCCAAATTTAACATGGTCAAACGAAATGACCCATTCCATTTTCTCCTTCCCCCATTCTACTCATCTTATTAAGTGGCACTAACATGCACCCATTGTCTGAGACACAACTGTCTTTTTTGATTTTACTCTTTCTCTCACTTTCTACGTCCAATCCATTAGTAAATCTTAAAGGATTGGCTCTAGCATGAAAATATATCCTGAATCCAGTTGCTTCTCACTCTCTCCACTGCTGTGACCTAACCCAAGCCATCATCCTCTCTCCTCTGCACAGACATGGTAGCCTCCCAACTTTCCTTCTAAACACCATTCCTCTCTTTTGTCTTCATTATTGTCTTATTGATTTGCAAGAACTCTCTAAACTTTGGGAAAAATAAGATATTAACTCTTTGCCTGTCATACGTGTTGCAAATGTTCTCTTCAGTTTTAACTTGTTTTTTTTTTTTTCTAAACCTGTTTATTCTTTAGAGTCAGATAAGGTTACTAGCCTTTATTGCCATGAGCCTTAATCTGTTTGCGCTTAAATATGGTACATAGGGACCAGATACTTTATACCTCTAGGCCTTTTGGTTCTTGCTCCAACTGGAGGTGTCTGGTAGGGTGCCTAGGAAACACATATTAAATATTGCTCAATGTCCAACATGACTTTGAAACCAAAAGGAAGTTTTTTCCCTTCAAGGGGAGATTTCTCAGTAGGGACTCTAATTCTGATCTCAGTACTTCAATTGTCATCTTGCTTTTCAATTTTCAGATTATACGTTTTGTTACATAAATAAATGGATTCAAGGCAAATGAATAAACTTTTAAATTTAAATTTTACAAAATTCTTTTCATTACCCTAATATATGTTATCATCTTTAAATCTCAACTAAATTTTTTAAATAGCAGAAGGTCAAGGGGCAGAAATTAGGTCATGAAATGTCTCCCTGATAATCCTCAGATAATATACATTGTTTGTATATTACACACAACACAGTCATAGTGGGCGATAGTGCTGACAGGTACAAAGCTAGAATTTAAGGAAGAATGATCGGTCCAGGAAGATGGGGAGCCTGGGTACCATAAAATTTGAGCATTTAAAATAAAGACACTATGGAGATCCATAATTAATGAGGGAATATGAGCGTTCAAAAAGTCATAAACTGGTCCTTCAACAATATGTCATTCAGTGAGGAAAACAACATATTTGCACTGCAGGGTAAAGGGAAAGGAATTAACCAAATCTGCATAATCATTACAAAAAAAATAATAAACAGGATTATATAATCATGCCAAGTTTATAGAGCCTCAGATACTTAATTGTGACTATTTACATTATCTTTGACTTTCCTACAAAGTTTAATTCATTTAAGTTCTATATTTACCCTTCTGAATATTGTTTTCATCATTTTATATTTCTGTTTATTTCTCACCATCCTCCATTTAAATATCTTCCTCTTTCTCATTTATTGGGTGTGTTTTAAAATCTTTTTTTGAAAACTGTACAAAAGACAGTTATCAAGAAAAATGAGCAAATGACACAAGGACAAAATTTTAAAGTGCCCATACTGTTAACATTTCGGTGTATATCTTCTCAGTATTTCTAATGTGCAAATATATACATATAAATATCTTACTCTATAAAACTTTTAAAGCAAAAATGGGATTATATTATCCATGGTGGGTTTTTCTCAGTTAATTTATCATGAAATTTCTATTGCAATTGATATATATTTATACCTTTTATTTTTTTAAATTTGCTTCATAACATTTCATTGATGTACTATATTTAATCAATTGTCTATGATGGATATTGATGCTGTTTTTAAACACTGGTAATGATGAACATTATCTCAAAATCATTTTCGAACAAATTTTGAACAAATACTTTTGCACAATTATTGAATTATTTAATAAAAATAAATATTTAGAAGTGGAATTGCTTGCTCAAAGGGTTAGCACATACCCAAGGCATTTGATACTTATAACCAAACTGATACTTATTCAGGAAGGCTGCTTATCCGTGTATACTCTGCTACATGTGGTACATGAGAAGGACAGCTTCCTCATTACCATCTATCATGACCATTCTTTCACATTTCTCATAATCTGAAAGCTCAAAAATGATGCCTGGCTGGCTATTTTAATTTACAATTTTTGCTTTCTGGTGAAATGGAACGCTTTTTTTCATCTATTTATCAGGGTTTTTTTTGGTCTTAAATGAATGTCTATTATTTGGCCAGGTTTCTTTTTTCCTAATAGGTAGGTTTTTGTTTTGTTTTGTTTTAAATGACTTGAATAGAAACAATTCTACTTCGAGAATATTTAATCCTTTTTGTATGTCACATATGCAGCAAATATTTTACTTATCTGTCATTTGCCTTTTAACTGTTTATTGTCTTTCCTCCCACACAAAAGCTTTAAATTTGTATGTAGTTTAAGCTGTCATATTTTTCTTTTACTATTTTCTAATTCATTACTTTTTACTTTAATCATTAATTTCTTTCTTCTCTTAGACTTATTGTTCCTTTCTTTCCAACCTTTTAAGTGTTACTTCCATTAAAAATAATAATTCCATTTAAAGTTATTAATTTTTCTCTGTGTATATTATTGGCTGTGTCTTATAATGTGTCCTGTATAGTGTTTTCATTGTTATTATATTCCAAATGGTTTGTAAATTAAGTATTGATTTCATTTGGATCCATTTTAGAGTATACTTTCTCATTCCTAAGTAGATAGGTTTTTACATTTAAAGTTTGCCATGTATCTCCAGTTTTCTGTAGCTTATTAGATAGCCAATATCTTTTAAATATACACGTATATGTCTTTTGAATCAACCTTATTTCTTAGAACATTCTATCACATCATCCTTTTTTATTTTGGTTTTTGTCCAGTTGATCTGCCAACAATAGGTGAACAATTTTAAACTCTGACAACTATAGTGATTCTTATGATTTCACTGTACAACATGATAACCACATTAAGATAAATTAACAAAAGAAATAGATTTCTACTTTTTGATAAAAACACTTTTGTAAGGTTTTAAATTTCAGAACAAAACTTATCACAGTGAAACTTCTAAAATCATACATAATGATAACATGTTTTCAAAACAGAGGTATGAAAAATTTCTTTTATACTGTGGCAGTGTTAAGCCAATTCTATTCAAAAATATCATACAGCATACAAAAAGAAAATGTCTAAAGTACTGTAAGAGAAAATCTGTCAAAAAAGCTGATGGGGCCAGCCCAGTGGCATAGCGGTTAAGTTTTCACACTCCACTTCAGCAGCCTGGGGTTTGCTGGTTCGGATCCTAGGCGTGGACCTACTCACCACTCATCAAGCCATGCTGAGGTGGCATCCCATATAGAGCAACTAGAACAATGCACAACTATGACATGCAACTATATACTGGGGCTTTGGGGAGGAAAAAAAAAAGAACAAAAAAGGAGGAAGATTGGCAACAGATGTTAGCTCAGGGCCAATCTTCCAAAAAAAAAAAAAAAAGCTGTGATGTAAGACGTGATTATTCTCATTAACAATATTTCTCATTAACTAGAATGAAGTCACTTCTTTTTGGACACAATTGAGGCAATAAAAATACATAAATAAGCCCCAAGCACCCTTCAGAAGTCCCTGTTCTATCACTCACTATGAGCTTTCTGAGCTGCAGATCAATTTTCTCTCTCCTATAGAGTCTATTTGGCAGGATTAATAAATTTAGAAACAGAATATAGCTTCCAACTCACTTCTCAAAGTTTTCTGCCTCCAACTGAACTGTCCTTTCCTCCAGCTGATTAAGGTTAAAGTCAGGAGGTTCAAAAACTAGGCATTAACAATGCTCTTTTAAAACTGGTTTGCTAAAAAAGAACCAAAGGTTTACTGGTGTTGCGATGATTGAGACAGACAATTCATTTTTATAGGCACATGAAACGACTCTTAAGTCGTTTGAGGCCAGTGAGTTTTCATCCTTTCTTTTAACTTTAATGATATTCCTATTGGGTTATGCATAAATTAAGTGAACCAGATGGGCTCTCTTTAAATCCTAGGGAAATACATTTGCTAAACTTCTCTAAGAAAATCAGGAAAAGTATATACATTATTCAAAGAAAATAAATAACCCTAATTGAGCTGACTGTACCTAAACTGCTTAGAATGTTCTGACTTTTACTCATGCCTTTTAAATATTAGGGAGGAAATCTACATTATGACACTACACTGTCTGCTCCTTTCATCTACCAAGATTATAATGCACACCATCAACAAGACATTTCCAGGGTTGACGATGGGTTTTCAGTGCCTGTCTATACTCTCTCTCCTATGACCGAGGACAGGAATTTAGGAGTTGAAGGTCTGGCATAAGACGCAAGACAAATTAACATGGATTTAACATGTGCCCTTCAGTGTAGTATGTTTTGGTGACATGTGATTTGACACACTCTATCTTTGTAAATGACTGCTAGAATCCAATGGATCACCACAATAAGCACTCTAGGTAATAACTACTTTTCCCACTAATGGAGGCTGACAGTGTTCACTTGTCTTGCTGAATGTGTTGGGAAATTGCTAGACAAAGTATTTTTTAACTGTTGTGAAAACAGGTGTTTAAATCTGATTTTCCTTCCTTCTTCTTTTCTTAAATATCAAAGCCCTCCAATATGTATAAAATTATTGCATTTAACCTAACTAGGACTTAATAAAGACTTAGTTATTTTTACATTCAGTTTTAGCATGTTTTGATTCTATTTCTCCTTTTCAAATGCTCCTTCTCTCCAATCAAGGCAGTCAACTTCATACTTCTGCTGGGGGCAATATAAGAATCCTTTAGTTTAAGAAGATCAAAGTTAAGTGAAGTGATAGTAAATTTCTCTCTTGCAGGTAATACAAGATTCATAAGGGAAGAGATTAAATGTAGTTTTTCCCCATAACTTAAAATTTGTTGAAGCATTCATTTCTGAATCTTAGATTCTTTTTAGTTTTCATTCGTGTTTTTGCACCAACATCATTAAGAAATTTGAGAGTTTTTGTCATAGAATATTATTTCTTATAGTATTTTCTCCACCTGTAAACCTGTAATTTGCCTAATTTAATGTCAAAGATATTTAACCCAAAAAGTCTTTAATAAAGAAATAAAATTAAACGTCTATTAAATTTCTAGAAATGCCTACCAAGAGAGAGCATCAAATTAAAGAAGGAAATTAAATGTCTTCTCTCTAGGACAAAACATGGAGATTACTTTTTACTTGAAGGCCTCAGTTCTGAAAAGACATTCTGATTTACATTTGTGCTCAACAAACAAACAAATTAAAAAAAAAAAACACCTCTCTGTTACTGTATATATTTGTTCACATTCCCGAAACTGACTCGGGAAGTCCTAGATTCTGGTCTTGCTCATGAAGATACTGAGCTGGAACCCATGGTGCAGGGAAACCCCTCTCAGGGCGAGACAGACTCCATCCTAAATAATTTAGGGTACCACTATGCCAACAGAAAAACATTTTCAAAGGGAAAAATAAGTAATGAGTCTGAAAGGAAAATTCTTCCTGAGCAACTATAATCTCCTCCAAACAGGAAAATTTGCTTTTTGAGGCATATAATTGTTCAAAGAGGAAGGTGAACCTTGGTGTTTCGTTCCATCATGTATTCATAATGTAAATCTAAATGTGCATCTATTGTAGAAGTTTGTTTTCTTAGAGTTTAGAAGATTAGCTCCCAAACTCGAAGCATAATCTAACGACAGATGAAGCAGATCAATTTAGCTGTCACTGAGAAAATGAATAGTAGGGTTGTTTCATACACCTCAGAATATGCTTGTGTTTGTGCACACACTTAATGTATGTGGGAAGATGAATCCATTCATTCTGCTCTAGAGAAACATTAATTGAGCAGGCTTAATTCTCTTTAGAGTCTGGTTAGTATCATAAATAATAAAATGCCATTCACTAAACAAACAATTAGCCATTGTGAGTCTAAAATGAGTCACCTTTTACAGCTGGCTCATGTATATGGCAGCCAACAAGTCAGGTATGTTGCCTTGGGGACAACTCAGAACAAGCATTCCAGCACGAGAGGGAAAAAAGAATCTCATATTCTCCTTTTGAAGACTCCAGATCTATACTCTGGAGACAGCACAGCTTGTACTCCAATGTTTTCCATTTATACTGAAATTCTAAGCTAAAGGAAAATAGCACGCAGATGTGCTGTTTGTGATTTGATGAGGCTCTTTCGTGCCAGAGTCCATGGTCAGTAGAATAATCATGTTCTAAAAGTATCAGTAGTATACTTTTTTGCAAACTATCACTTTTTCATAACATAAACAATTAAAAATTAAGGCATACGGGCAATAAATCTCAGCACCCCCCACATAGCCACTCTTCAATTAAAACCAAAGCAGCAGTGCTTGCATCTTTGACACTCCAACTGACACTCTAAGTCTAACCAGCACCTGGAGCTCCCTCCAGCACTGTACCAAATGTTCACGATGCAGATGGTGGCTCCAGTGCCTGGAGACCGAGGAGGGCCTTCTGTATCATCCTAGAGGTACTCTCAATGAGCAGCAGCTTAGAATTTTTAATTTTTATTGCTCACTGTATTGTAAGTATTTGAAAATCAGTCAACTCTATTAAACTGAACATTTTATTACCCAGAAGAACTTGACCAAGCAAGACACAAAAACTGGATGACTCCTGCTGTGGAGAAGTGTTTTCTTCTGGGAATTTTACAAATGCCTTTAAGTCATCAGTGAATCACTAGTGAAAGAGGCAAATTATAAATGCTTCTCGAGTGGTCTAAGGGTTAGCACCTCCCCAGAATGTCAGCAGCTGCTTCTCTGATCTTCAGCACCCACAGGCTTGCTATTAGAGCACTCACAATCAGCTCAGGGTACTTAAAAAACAAACAAACAGGAGATGCAGCACAGGAAAGTCTAGACAGAGACTCAGTGTAATGTAAGTGACCAGGATCAGACAGACATACTATTCAAGAATTGAAATACATTATAAAGTATAAGAACTAAAACATAGGTTTTTATATTTTGTCCAAATATTTTTTCCAATAGTGGTAGTATTAGTTAGAAATACTATCCTTTCCTTTGTGTAAGAAACCTTTAATCAATTTCATAGGTTACCTGCTGTTTTAAAAAAGTGAACTATTAGTGGGCTGAGTTCACCCCTTTGCTCCTTCACAAATGCCTATCTTGTACTTTACTTGTATTATTTTTAACTTTATTAAATATTATTACTTGGGTCATAAGCAGTTATATCAAGATATAAATTTATAAAGTGACACATTTTCAATTCCAACCATCTATGTCAACTTATTCCACAATAGCACATTCCATCAAATTAAACTGTAAGATTTCCCACATTTGTTTTACATTCTATATGTATGGCTTGTGAATAGCAATTTTGATGAATTCCAGCTGGTCTAAATATGCAGGCAAGCCCTTATATAACCGATTCTTTTCAATTCTTATTGTATTCAGTGAGGCCCATTTTAAGTAGGCCACCTGGTAGGATGAAGTACTAATAATTCTCCATAGAAAAACTGAAAAACAAATCACCCTGCTAAGCTTAAGACCATCTTCCCCAACTACATTATTATTATATAACTAACATAAATGAGAAGTAGTTCTAGTCTTTTGAAAAAGTTGAATTAAAATTTAAACAAGCTAGCAACCCTATGAACTACTAAATTGCTTATTTATCTATTACATGACAACATTAAAATAATTTCCACCATGTGTGTGTGTTGCCTGGTTTCACAAATCTATCATACACATTTCAGTCTCCCCCTCCATTCCCCACACCCTCCTGCTTCCATCCAGCTGGAATACATCAAGGGCGCAGAAGCCAAGTCAAATGTTGACCCCACCCTCCTCCATCCATTTTAAGGCACCTTCAAAGCCAGAGCACTGATCTAGTTCAGTTTCACCAACAAAGCCAGCCATCCTGCTATTTAAGACTCCAGTTTGGGGTTTTTATAACTGCACATTAACACGAGAGCTTTGATTTTTGGTCAAAAACTTCAGCTGCATTGAGTTTCATCAGAACAGTCGTACTGTTTCTGCAGAAGGGCCCTCAATATTAAATCTTCATAATCTTTGCTCTCAGTGTCAGTCTCTTTCCTTATAATATCAACCTCTCTGAACTGTCCAATAACCAGCCCTGAAGAACATAATATTTCCCTTCAAGAAGGTCAAAACAGAACAGCCATTAAAGTAGTCCAAACGCATGTTTTTCCAACATTTACACAACCTATAACATTTGTGCACAGTCACAGACAACAGTCATTTCAACGTGCACAAAAACACTCTTGCCAAGACACAAGCCAGGAGGGGAGTGGGGGCTGGAGAGAAAGAGGAGCTGCAGTGGGTCAAAGAACTTACTTTGTTGTTCCCCTGTGCATGTAGCCGCAAGGAAAAAAACAAAAAAGAAATACGTTAAACATAAATATATTTTAAAATTATGAGGTTTTTTTTATGAGGTACTGGAGCAAAATCAAAACAAATAATTTAGCTATTCACTGACATCCCATACATACACATATAGCACCCAGAGCTCATGGACAAGTCAAAGAATCCACTTAAATGAAATGAAATTATACATTTATAACAGCAGAAAATTATGACAGAGATTTCCCCCTTTCTACTCGGAATACTTGGAGTATGGGAACCTGGCCAAAAAGCATTGGTTTGAATTGGTAATAAGTGAACTGTTAGCGTGAAAGGCAAAGTATTTAGTATGTCGGCTTGCCCTTTCCTGACAGCCCCTCCTCCAACATGCCAAGCGGTGGAAAATTTCCTCAGCCAATGCATTTTTAAACAAACACTGCATCCTTGGTTTCAAAGAAGGTGGAAAAAAAAAAAAAAAAGGGAAAAGAGAGAAGAGGAAAGGAGTGGGTGGTTCTGGGGAGACAGGGTAAGCAGACCAAGTTATGACCTCCATCTGGACCATTCCTTTATTTCGTAAATTATGTCTTGGGTTGGCATGGGAAGTGAAAACTGTATAGTGGGGATGTGGCCAAAATAAACACTGGTCCACATTCAAGAAAATGGGTCTGGAAAGGTTAGTCACAAAAATGTAGTCATTTCTAAGGGGACACTCTGGATAGAGACACAGAGAGCAGCCAGCGACAGGCAGTGGGCAAATGGCTCTCCTGTTTCAAACTGGAGCTGCAAGAGTATGATTTATATCAAACAATTTAACTCACATATGGCTTAAAAAAATAAAATGGTGATTCATTACTCCCAGGGCAGCCTGAGTCCTCGCAAGGTCAGATCCTGTGGGGAAGACATGATGGGATGTGGGCAGGGACCAGATCTGAACGCTTCTCACAAGGGGCCCAGAAGGAATTTCCCACTGAGATGCGGAGTTGAAGAGAGCCTTTAGTAAAGTGCGTGCATCTGTCGAGGAGACCGAGTACAGGGTGAAGAAACAGGTTGGGTTGGAGATCTGGCATTTAGCTTTAAGAGAGGATGCGGAGGGGGAAATAATACACACAGAAATTTTCTGGAGAGCGGTAAGGCAATGATTGCAGGAGAGTGTATTTTCTTGAAAACAATGCCAATTGGTGACTCTGGGGAATTGTCTAATCCAAGGACCCTCATGGCCATCATATTTAATAAAAACATGAATTTAAAGACACTGATAAAATAGTGTAGAGAAGCTTCTTGGCATTGTGAGTTGCCATGATATAACCGTTAACGTCACGGGCTTATGTGAGACATAAATAATGGTACAAGAATGAATGAAGGGGGAAAAAAAAGAGTCTTTTGTAAAGAATATGCCGACTGTTCAATAAGGCAGTAAAGATCCCCACAGGGAATTTTATCAGGAGTAAAATACTACTTTAGAGAATAACGGGTCCCTGGTTCTCCGAAGAAGTGCAATATTGCTGAAAATACCTCAAACAGATGGAGTTTATTGCATTCCACAGCAGTGCAGCTTTTGATCTACCAAATAAGTTTCAGGAGTTCAACCAAGTATTTTTGCACATTAGGGAAGGACTGGCTTCCCAGATCGATGGCAGATGGTTCTATTTGTAGTGGCAACAATGATGTCACAGAGTAGGGGGCCTCAATCCTTAAATCCAAGGAACATACAAGTGGAGGACCTGGTGTGGCTTTGCCATTTCTTGTTTCCTTCAGTCATTTCCCAATTGTCTATTCTGAGAGAGGCGTAACAGTCATGGACGGTAGACTAAATGCTTTATAATTCCCTCCACTGCTCTGTGTGGCAGCAATTTATATTTAGATCCCTGAAAGTACCTCCACTGAAGAAAAACTAAACTCTTCGGAATTGGTCATGTAGCTGCTCTAAACACTGTGGGAAGCACTGCTGAATAAGCTAAGAATAAAGTGATGTGTAGCGGGCTAAGCGTGGGCATTTTCAGTCTTGTATTATCAGATGGCTGAATAAATGCATATAAGTGGTCATCACCATGTTAATAAATATTTATGGAGGTCTGTGGCCATTCCTATTCTCCCCCTAGAATGATACAGAGACCCTCTCCCTTAATTGTCATTTGCCACAGAGAAAAGGTCAGTTTTAGAGAATATCCAAAAGGGGTTTCTTCAGTCCCAAAAAATACTTCATTATAGGATGGTTTCAACCTCCAAAGCAGTCCTAAGAACAATAATAGTGATTGAAAGAGTCCTGAATTCAGAGGTATAGTGAAGTTCCAGGGTGTTTCACTTTCTACTGTCATTTTTCATCTCTTAAGAAATCATATAGTATACGGGAGGAGCATTATCTATATAGCTAACAGAAACCTCGTAGAAATTCTGAGGTGCATGATTTAACAAATATGCAAAACTGAATTTGCATCAAATTTACTTCCAGGGCATGCAGGAATCCGCAGGCTGCTGCTTCCAGATCGCCAGCAGACCAGCATCTGAGGGCAGGCTTATGAATCTTTACTTGCCCTGACAGCCTCTCTGGCCGGACTGCCCACAGGGCAGTATAAGCCCAACACTCCCCTAAGCAATTTGGCTTCCTCAGCCAACAGTTGGGGAAATTCTCCCTCACATGCCCAAATCCCACTGAGAGTTTCCAAAGAAAAGGGAACTACTAAATTGGGAATTACAGCTTCATGGACACATTAATGATTTTCAGTCATGATAATAAAGGCTACATGGCATTGAACACATTCACCCAGTTGCAGGCACTGAGCTAGAAGTAAAGTGTAACAGTCTTCATTTAATCCTATAAAATCCCTCAGAGGGAGGTATTCTTATTTTGAGTTTAAACAAGAGTAGATGACTGAAGAGTTAGGTAAGTTGCCTGAGCCACACAGCTAATAAATGGAAGAGTCGGGATCCAAACGTGAGTAGATTTGACTTAAAGTCTATCTCATTTCACTGCACACAAAACGTTCCAAAGAATTTGGAATTCCTTAATGTTTCTATAATTTAAATCATATTGTATGCCGACAAAACAGTGCCAGAAATTCAGTCATTTGTTATATCATGTTCTTTAGATATTTAATCAAATTCACATTTATCTGTATTCACACTTATAGGAAAAATTTATGTATATGTGTCAGTAAAGCAATATTTTAAAAGTTCTTTAATTGGAGCATGTGACTACTGATACACGCACACACATAACACACACACACAATAAACTTTTTATCTGTCTCATCAGTAAAAAAAAAACCTATTAATTAATTGCATTAGAAGCATCATTACTTTGAAATTGTAAAATCCTATACACTTATTTAACAATATAAAATTTCATAGTGGTTATAATTTCAATCTAATGTCCAAAGGAAATAGAAATAAAATTCTGCTAAATCCAAATTCAATTTAAATATATTTTTAAAATATATTGTGGCTGCTCAGAGAGATCAGGTGACTGGTAGAATGCTAAATTTGTGGCTCAGAGAGATTACATGTAAATTCACAGAGTAAGTCAGTGGCACGGTGGGAAACTGAATCCAGGATCCCTCATTTCCACTTTAGGGCCACACATGACACTGCTCAGATAAGAAGTCTACATTTTGCTTTGGATGCAGAGAGATGAAGGCACTGAAGGTAATTAGAAAATGCAAATGGGGAAGTAGAACATAATTAGAAAACAGAAGGTAATTAGAAAATGCACACGGAAATGTAGTTGGACTGTTGCATTTTATACAGATATCCATTGTAGTTTTTATCACATTGTAGAGTAATAATTTATTTGCATCTCTCTGTTCCACTAGACTTGGAACTTCTACAAAGTAAAAATTGCATCATTTTTTATCTTTGAATCTCTTCAGTCCACCATAACAGTGATGGATGGAAGGAAGGAAGGAAGTGGGGGAAGAAGGTGGTAGGGAAGGAAAGGAAAAAAAAAATTTGTAGAAAACTCCAAGAGAAATGTCCTAAGAGATAGAAGAAACAGCATAGTGGAACATTATGATATGAGTGACATAAAAATATTGTATAGTGTGGTTGTGATAGAAAAAAATATGATGGGGAAAAGCATGTTATAAAAAACTACAACCTTAGTTGAAAAAAAAATTTGTCTAAAACATCATTTCATTCACATTTGGGTGATGGCTGTTTTATCTAAATGAAGCCAAATTGATATGTTAAAAAAAATGATCTATGTGGAATTTTTTTTCCAGTCAAAATGGAGGTATCTTGTGTTGAAAGCAAAACTTTTTGAGTCTAGACTCATGTCCATGTAGGACAACACATAAATGTTTCACTATTAGGGGAGCAATTGACTGATTTGCTGTTGACTCAATGGGTTATTGATACACAAACAAAATGACACAGGAGTCCTAAAAATTTACTTAGAGACATCTGTTATTGGTTAATCTGACTTCTTCATCAAATCTTCCTACATTAGGAATACTGTACCTAAAAGTATCCCTTCCTCCAAATCTAAGAGTGTTCACAAAATGGAATGTTTAGATAAGCTTTCTATTTAGATTGCTTTCAGTAGTTAGCTGCCATTTAAACATCTGAAAGTCAGGCAATCATGTAATATAACCTGTAGAACTACATGGTGCATAAGAACTGCAAATATTGTTTATGATGAAAAGTGAGAAAAGCAACATTCCTGGCACACTGCCAAGTTTAATTTCCTGTCATGTCTTTGGTATGTAGTAAAAAACCCCTTTGTCTTGATCTTCCAAGCAACTGTACCAAATGTGTGTTTATAAACAAAATGATGTGAAAAGATCAAAACAGATTATGTAGGACAACTCTAGATTTGCTTAAAATTGAGCATTCTGATAAAAAATAGCAAATATTTCATTGAGTATCTTCTTTGTGTAGAACTATGGATACATGAAAATCCAGATTTATGAAAACAGCTCACTGAAAGATGGGTAATTTTGCTTTTCCAAGACAGTTTTTCCCTCACAAGAGATACACTACATAATTTCTTTAAATAGCAAACTTGTCTAGTACATTTAAAATTATTTTAATGGACAAAATCATGACTTAAGAAAACATTTTCACCAACATGACAGTTGCAGGTAAGGAAGATACACACACACACACACACACACACACACACACACACACACACACACATATTGATATTTTATATAACCAAGCATATCTGAAAGACAGAAAATAGCATAAAGTGTTTAGAATCTCATTGAGCTGTATCATATCCACAGTGTTTTAGCTCTCTTCTACTTGTTAAAGAAAGTAGTCTGTGATGAAAATTATTATTGTTATCATCATCATTATTATTATAAATCAAAAGAGTGCTTACTTGTGCTCTCCCTGCATTATCTCATTTAATCTTGTCAAACCTGCTATGCATAGGGGACTCTTGGCATCTTCATTTTAGAAATGTGAATCTTGAAACATGAAAAGCTTAGGCAACCTGCCCAAGATCTCACAGCTTGTACGTGAGCATCTGGAATTTCAATCTAGGTAGTCTGACACTAAAGCCTGTACTTAAACCCATATGTTCTACTGTCTCACATAAACCCAGCCATAATGATCTTTTAAAAATGTAAATCTTATCATGTGACTAACTGGCTCGAAGCCCTCTAATGGCTTCCCATCTCACTCAGAATAACACCCAAATGCTCACCACTACCTTCAAGGCCTACATACTCTGCCCCTGATCACCCTCTTAGAAACCACCAACCACCTTTGTCCTCCCTCATTGTGTTCCAGACACACTGACTTTCTTGTTGCTCCTCTAAGACACTGAGCTGCCTCTGTACTTGCCAGTCCTCTCCCACCAATATTCTTCTTCAGACTTTCATATCATGTACTCCCTCCCTTCCTTTAGGAGCGTACTCAAATGTCAGCTCTCCAAAGGGGCCTTCCCTAATTACTTTTTCTAAAATAAAGCTCACCTGCTCCTCACTCTCACTGTCTGCCCCTTTAACTTACTTTATTATTTTTTTATAGAATGCATCACTCCCTTAAATCACACTATACAATCATACAGTGATTAGTTTACTTGTTTAATGTCTGTTCCTTGGGGGAGGGACTGCATTCACCTCTGTACTAGTGCCTAGAATGGTGCTTGGAAAAAAGCACGTGCTCAATGGGCTTTTGTGAAATGGATGAATAAAAAATTAAGTATATGTGCATTTTTAATATAGAATGTTTGTGAAATTAAACACTACCATCAATGGATAGGGAAGAGTAATAATAATGATTAGAATTAACAAAAAAAGTAGAAGTAGTGTTCTAGTTTTTATGTGTAGCCTTTAGAGTGGTATATATCTATGCAATTATGTATGTACACAACTGATAAAAATGGGGCAACAATTATGAAAATCATATACAGATACCTCTGTACCTGGGTATCACCAAGAAAGGGTATGGTTTCACCTCACTTGGAGGTCACAGGGTACGCTATGGGAGGTTCATTGCTTTAGGTGCTAAGCAGACAAATGTAGGTTGGGACGGGGTTAAGAGGTCTATGTATGAGTGAAAATAACAGCAACAAGGAGAACATTTTGGCACAAATCTTCAATCATTTACCCCTGGAACTTTGTTAAATTCTGACATAACCTCAGGGATGCAGTCAGGTCTAAAAATCCCCCAGGGATGTGTCAGTTGTCCCACATTGCACCCATATCTCAGACTTTCTCTTGAAAAGACTCTATCTCTATTTGGGGCCTGGGAAGAACCCAACTTGTGCATGATCAGTCCTATAAACTGATTTAGAGCCAAGTAAGCACCACAGGGATCAAGCTGGGCTTAACTCCCCAGGGCTCAGTCTCACTCGGTTCTTTAGTTTTGGGGGAATCCTGGATAGCACAATGTCTCAGAGGAAGCAGCAAGTAAGCAGTGAGAAGCACTCATCTGCAGAGTCTGTTTAATGGAGTGTGTACATATGTTGGGTAGGACTTCTGAAGTTAAAATCCAGACTAGTCTGTGTAATATTACATTTTCCAAAGAACACAAATAAAAGGTCTGTTTATTAACTTGAATGAGAGAAGTGTCTCCAAGACACTTGAAGGATATTAATAAATAGGAATAGCAATATAATATATATTTTTTTGTTCTTTCACACTCATGATGACATTAAGCAGAGTTTACAGATATAATTATGGATACAGGTAATACAGACATAATGAAAGGAGATAGATTTTTATAAAAATAAGTACATTTTAAAGAATATGAAATATCAGTGTTATGACTGATGATATATATATATATGACTATACGAAGAATGTTATAAACTGCTTGTATTAATACTGTAACTGTGGAAGAGCATATAAAAGAAAATAAAATTTTAAATTAAAATAAAGAAACTTTCTCTGGATCTAAGATCACACATATGATGTTTTATGGGAAAGTAGGGCATTTTCTTTAGCAAATATACTGATTAGCTTCTTAAAATAGAAGCCTAACAGAGAAAAAGAAATATAAGCAAAGTATCGGTTAAAACTATGCCAAATTAATTAAGTCAAGAGAACTAGTTTCTCCAGCATATAATATGTAGAATCATGTTTTCCTAAACATGGTTAATAATTTTTAAATAAGACACATATCCAACTTACTAAAGATTTATCAGGATAAACCCCAGCTCTTAGGAGAGATGCCTTCCAGCTGTCTACATCCTCCTGTGAATCACATGCCAGCTCAAGGAAGCGATAGTCTTTGTATACATTCCTGGAGTTAAAAAAAAAATCATGCTTTTAGTTTTGAGCCAAATTGAAAATGATTTTATATCACTGCAGACAATGATGATACAAATGACAGTCCAAATGGATAGTTTTCTGACAGTCACTGGAGAAAAACAAAAACAATTCATTGTATTTAAAATAATTAGCAAATTCCTATGTGTAAGTATTATATAATTTTAAAAAGCCCGTTATATTAAAGAATTAAGAGTCATCTGTACTGCTGAGCAATCAGAAGTGAAGGAAATGCAAATGCTCTCAATAGGATACACTGGGTGCCAACTGACAGGGAGTTGTTCTGAGGGGAATGAATTTGCTATTGCCTAGTAATTAGATCAATTTTCTGAAAATATTTTATAAATCTAAATGGCTTAAAAAACTTTAAAATGCACGCCAATAATCTTACAAACCTAAAATACCATGCTAGATGTAAAACAGAAATGCTCATCCATATTGTGAAAAGGAAAGAACATTAACCAGTATTGAACAGAATGAAATGCCTATAAAGTGCATATTTATAACTAGAACAATGCTATAATTTTATATTTCTTTTCCTAATAATAAAATAATACAAAGATGCAACACATGCCCATTTTGAGAAACTTGGAAACCAGATAAAAGCATAAAAATGGTAACAATCATCTCTTACCATCCACTGTTTACAAAAAACCTTACTTCTTTATACTCTTTCGTTCTATGCATTTTTCACACAGCTGAGGTTGTCTCTCTCTCTCTCTCTCCATCTTACTATCTCTGTATCAATTTTGTGTCTTTCTTTTTCACTTACTATTATATCATGGTCATCTACTTACAGTACATCTTTATAAACATCAAATTATAATGGCATAATATTCATTAATATAAATATGTGATAATTTACTTAATCTCCTCCTATATTAGATAATTAAGTCATTCCTTTTTTTTTTGCAATCATAAATGATGCTTAAATGAATATATTTATCCATCAGCCTTTGCCACATTTCTTACTATTATTTTCTGAGGATAGATTCCTATACAGTTATAAGATCAAAGGTAGGATCACTTTTTGAGACATTGATACACATTCCCAATCACCTTTCCAGAAAAGATAATACAATTTAAACAGATAGGAGAAGCATATAAGATTAACAATCTTTTTCTCTTCTAACTCTCTCCCAGAGTGTTCTCATTCATGCCCAAGAGACTCAATTTCCACCTAAACCCAGATGGCTCACATATTTATCCTGTCCAGACCTGCAGCAGATTCATACAGCCTATTGTCTTCGCCACTTGAGTAAAGGGACCTTGACGTGAATGACTGAATTGGTCCTCTTACAGTGTTCCCATTTCATGCAGCAGCAGTGTAATCCAGATACTTTGTGGGTATCTTTGACACCTTCCACTCTCATACCCCTCTTCCATTTTACTACCTAAAAGTGTACTTCCTGTATATTGACCACCATCTTACTATTATCTCTCTCTTTGACTATTACAATAGCCTTCTCCCTGGTCTCCCAGCATCACGTGGCCCCTTTAAATATGCTCTCCACATTGAAGCCTCATGATCTTCTGAAGATAGGAATCAGATATTTTTAACTCTGGTATAAAACACTCCCATGGCTACCTGCTTTGAGGAGAAGACCAAACTCCCTGTGATGGCCTACAAAGGCCTGCATGGTCTGGCCCCTCATTACCTTCCTCTCTAGCTTCTTTCACACTCTGCTCTCCCTTGCTCTTTCCCAGCCACAGTGGCCTTCTTTTAGTTCCTCACATGTGCCACGCTTACTCTCAAGGTCTTTGAATGTGTTGCTCTCTCTGCCCGCAGCTCTCTTTCCTTCCCTCATTACACAGTTAACTCTTACTCTTTCTTGGGATCTCAGCTCAGTCATTGCTTCCTCAGATATCACTTCCCTGACACCCCTACCAGGTCAGCTCCTCTTTCATACATTCTTCATATTTCCATTTACCTTTCCTTCATAGCGCTAATCACAGTTGTGATTTCAGAATTATGTGTGGGTTTCTTTTTCTTCGTCTCTTTCTTTCTTATTTAATTATTTATTTATTTTGATAATGTCTGTCTTCCCAACTAGCCCATAAGCTCCATGAGAACAGGAAATGTATCATTTTTATGATTATCATTATATCCCCAGGGGATATAATTCTGGGAAGATGATGGCTTAATTGTGCTCTGCTTCCTCTCCACTTCCAACTCAGGTCAAACACCTCCTCTTTTCTCAAGTCAAGCATACATTAGGACTGGTACTCAGGTAGAGGACGTGAGCTAGATAGCTATTGTGGTACTTTCTTGCTCTGGGCTGAACAAGAGCTTTGACACCACAGCAGGAAAACTCTAAGGCAAGGACCAGCATGCAGCAGCCTGTTGGTGGAGCTGTCCCTCGATGATCACAGGACCCTTGAGTGTGCCTGATCCTCTGGCCCTAAGGAAGTATGGAGGGTCTGAGTTTTCTCTACACTAATGCAGAAGAAAGGCTCCCTTCTGGTGCTTCCATAGGTAACTGGCAACTTGCCTATTACTGACCCGTGATGACTGAGATGTCTGTACTTTCCCACATCCATGGGACCAGTCCACTTAAAGTACCCAGTAGGTGAACCTGTGTCGCAATGAACAAAGAAAAATAAAAGGACACCTAAGGCGTTTTAACAGCCAGAGAAAGAATGAAGAAAGCAATCAGAACAGTCCATCAACAAAGGAGAACTGTCGGGGGAAGCAGAAGAAGAATAAGTATTTGAAAAAGTGCAAGTACAGCATTAAGAGAGATTTCCCGGAACTAAAAAATAAGATTTTCAAGTTAAAATATTGAGTAGATAAGTTTCCTTCCTCAAGGAAGGCTGATCAGTTGTTGAGACTAGAATTAGTAGATTTCAAGATCTAGTAGAAAAAGTGGAAAAATATAAAAAGAGAGGTTATAAGAGTGTGGAGGAAAGACCCAGAGCATCTAACCTGTAAATAACAGGAGTTCCAGAAAAAGAAAAGGAAGATGGGAAGAGAAAAATATAAAAGAGAAACTAGTCTTTAAAAAATAAACTTATCTTGAATTTTAGAAAGATCCGAATCTGTACTTTGAAAGTGCAGTTTCAGGTGGAAGTGATGAGAAAAGATACCACTTAGGCATATGCTAATACAATTCTTGAGCTCCAAGATAAAGGAAACATTTTAAAGTCTTCTGCAAAGAAGCAGCAAGTTGCTTACAGAGGAAAAAGAATTAGACTGGCACTGGACAGAACATTCAAAAGGTGTAAGGCAATGAAATAACATTCATGGACTCTCAGGAAGACTGCAGACTCAGAGTCCCATAGCCAGCCAGAACATCAGCACATAACAATCTGAGGGAGATCTTAAGGCAGAGTTAGGGTTACAACACCACCAAATTAACCTGCAGAGAATGTTCAAGGTGAAGAAAGACTAAGAGGAGAGGAAACAGTGGTGAACAAACTTCCAATATCCACAGAGACCATCTAAGAACAAGCAATATCAGGGCTAAATAAGGATTCAAAGTAGAAGAGACTGCAACAGAAATGTGAATAGTCTAAAAGCTGGGGGAGAGTGGGAGAAGATAAAAATGCTCCCAAGATCTCCTCTGATGGGTGTCAGGGTGGAGAGTGGGGAAGGGAAGGGATCCCAGAGGTCTCATATTGTTGGGAGAAGTGGGTGAGGGGAGAAGTAGGAGAAGACAGTGTCTTCTTATGGAAGAAATATTTGATAATTGCCTCATGGAATAATAGGGCTGTGTACTGATGATAAACATAAATATTAATGATTATTTCATTAAGTACTGTAGAACTTCCAAATTAAAAAAGGAAAAGGGAAATTAATAGACTCTTGATCAAATCAACAAAAAAAGGAGAGAAGAAGAAAAAGTAGAAAAAGAAAAAACAACAAAATGGGGGCCGGGCCCATGGCCTAGTGGTTAAGTTTGGTGCGCTCTGCTTTGGTGGCCCAGGTTCACGAATTCGGATCCTGGATGCAGACCTACATCATTCATCAGCCATGCTGTGGTGGCAATCCACACACAAAATAGAGGAAGATTGGCACAGATGTTAGCTCAGGGTGAATCTTCCTCAAGCAAAAAGAGGAAGATTGGCAACAGATGTTAGCACAGGGTGAATCTTCCTCAGCAAAAAAAGTCAAATCCATAGAAACAGAAAGTAGATTAGTGTTTTCCGGGGCTGGAGAGAGGGCAGAATGGGAAGGTATGGGGTTTTTGTGGGGATGAAAATATTCTACAATTAGTTAGTAGTGCTGGTTGTACAACTCTATGAATATATTAAAAATGAATAAATTGTACTAAGAGGTATGTGAATTATATCTCAATAAAACTGTTATAAAAACAACAAAATAAAAAATATTTTGATAACATGACAGGAATAAAATCAGGTATATTACTTATGAAATTAGTGCAAATTGACTGAATCCTCTCAGCTAGACAGTTAATTCAGGTTAAAAAAAAAAAACAACCCAGTTATATATTATTTGCAAAAATAAAGGAACAGGCAAAGAGATATCAGACAAAAACAAAGAAATAAAAATGCACGAAAGGCAATATTGATAATAGACAAGATGGAATTTAAAAGTACTGAACAGGAGGGGTCAGCCCAGTGGCATAGGGGTTAAGTTCACGCGCTCCGCTTCGGCGGCCCGGGGTTCCTAGGTTCGGACCCCAGGCGCGGACAGACGCACTGCTTGTTGGGCCATGCTGTGGTGGCATCCCATATAAAGTAGAGGAAGATGGGCACAGATGTTAGCCCAGGGCCAGTCTTCCTCAGCAAAAAAAAGGAGGGTTGGCAACAGATGTCAGCTCACGGCTAGTCTTCCTCACACAAGCACAAAGTACTGAACAGGGTAAACAATTTAAAAGACTAAACAAAATAAATAGTGTTATAAATAATGATATAATGATAAAATGATATAAATAATGATATAAAGTACAATTTATGAAGATTGGAAAATATTCATAAATCTGTTTGCACCAAATAACATAGTAGATAAGTAAATGAAGCAAATGCTACTAAAAATGCAAGATGAACTTGATATAATTATATGTATATAATTAAAATATAAATATACAAAAATTTTAATATGACTCTTGTCAAATTGGACAGATATAGAGGAAAAAAATATAAGTTAGCACATAAAAGAAATGAACAGTACATTAGTGAAGTGAATTTAATAGAATCCTTTATCCCTTAATGGAAGATAAAGATTTTTTTCATTATCCACAAAACATTTACAAAAATCAGTCATATACTTGGACCTACACACATACACAATACCAACCCTAGGAAGTTAAAAAGGAGAGATTGTAAAGATCACATTCTTTGATCACAAACCAAAAGAGGAAAAAAAAAAGGATTTCTAAAAAAGAAAGAGTTAAAAAAAGAAAAACTTAAGAAACATATTCCTAGATAATCCTTGTATTACAGAAGAAACCAAGCCAAAATTATAAATTATTTAGAAAGCCATTAAAAACAACCCCTCTATATCCAACCAATGGAGTACAGCAAAGGTTGCAGGAAAACATATGGCCTTAAATATGTTCACTGTTTAGAGAAAAAAAAAAGTCAATATTCATCTACAGACATTATAAAATGATGCTTTAAAAAAAACCAAAATAAGCAAGAAGAGGGAATGAACATAGATTAAAGCCAAAATTAATGAAATAGGAAATATAAAAATAACATAAAGGATAAAGACATCCACAAGTATTTTCCCTGTAGCAATAGATAATACACTTATAATCCTAATTAAGGGAGAAAATAAAAGTATACAAGATCACAAATAAGAAAGGATAGGATACATAACCACAGATATAGAGGAGATTGAAAAATATTAAAATCAAATATTATATACAATCCTATGGCAAAACTAAAAACCTAAGAGGAAATAATAATATCCTAAAAAAATATAAATGACCAAAACTAACTCAGGAGAATTGAAAAATCCAAGTGGCTTTTACAAAACACTACTAGATTTAATGAGATACTTTGTTTAAAAGGCTAACATTAACTGCAGGACAAATATACATAAGTCAATGACTTTTCTCAACACTACCAATGACTTAGAAATGGGAAAATGTTCCATTCACATTAGGAGAAAGCCTATAAAATACACAGGAATAAATTGTTGAAAATTATGAAATCCTACTGAATAGCATGAAACAAGATCTTAAAAAATGAAAAGACATATTTGAATGTATTGATTTGATTACACTATCCTCCAAGGTCTTACAAAGTGACTAGTACTGGTAGGTATTCAATAAATATTTATTGAATAACGAATATCATTACAACCATAAAAATATTGACTATCATCTTTAAAATACTTTTGCAAATTTTATAATTTAAAAGTGATTTTCCCTCAAAGCTTTAATATTTCTGCTAAGGAGATTGAGCATTTTTGTATGTTTACAGAAATGATGTTCTTTGTTCTGATGTCATTATATAATTTTTGTATACTACTGCAATGATTTCTCACTTTTTGTTTGCATTTGCCTGACATATACATTATCTCTTCTTTTACTTTTTTACTTTTATCCATTTGTTTTACTTTTTAAAAAGACATCTGTTATAAATGCCAACAGTATAGTTGGGTTTTATTTTTCATCCTAATCTGAAAATCAGTGCTTATGATTAGAAATGTTTTAATCATTTTTATTCCTTGCCATAGCTGTATGCTTGATTTTAGTTTTGTCATTTTGACATATGCTTTTATTTTAATGCTTTTTACTATTTCCTTTGTGTATGTCAAGAAATGAACTGCCTTTTGGCTTTTATATTTTTTAGCAGTTTTCAGTTCTGTAGGTAAATGATTACCTAAGTTTTCCAAATCATTCTTGAATTCATTTTTGTATAAATGAAATTCAGGAATAAAATAAACGCTTGATTTTTAAAGAATTAGAAGCTTTTACTTTCTGCCACTTTATCTCATGACATTTGCTAATCTATCTAGAAATACTGACCTAGAATATTACTTCTAAATTATTGTTATCACATCTCTTTGAATCTCTTTTTTTTATATTCAATTTTGTTACACTTAAGTAATTATTTAGATGGAACTCTATATGTTTAACTTGAATAAACATTTATCATCAGGCATTTTCCACCTGAACTTCCCCATTTGTAAGTTCTTACTTGGATTCATTTTCTGAATTGGCCTCATAGTAAAGTTGGCTATCTGGATTTCTGGTTGGCGCAGTATCCGCATTTCTCATGTTGATTCAATGAAGAAGCATAGAAGTTTCTTTTTGTTGTCTTCCTGTTTGGCTTCATTTTTCTTAATCAGGGTAAAGTATGCACTGGCTACTCATAGAATTTCAATCCAGTTCACTGCATGATTCTTGCAAATAGTTGACTGACATGGCTACTTTCCATGCTTTGAGACTTTCCATCTCTGTTGTGTATGATTTTTTGATACAGCAATGGATGGAGAAGAGTGAAAGAGAAACTTCTAATTTTTCACCATCTTAAAAGAGAACTCATCCCAGTTAATCTTCACAGCAACCCTGCAAAGTTGGTAGTAGAGCTGTTTTACAGTTGAGGAAGCTAAGATTCAGAGAGATTAGGTGACTTTCCCAAGATCATATAGCTAATAAATGGTACAACTTGGGACTACCACAGTCCCTGGCATATGGCCTGCATAAAACAAATATTTGTTGAATGAATGAATGAATGACTAGCTGAACAAAAGAACTATGGAATGAACTTAAGGCTGTGCTTATTTTTGAAACCACCTTTTCCACCTTTGATTGGGGCCTTAAATTTCTATAGAAAGCCTAAGATATAATAAAGTTAGAAGAAAAATAAAAGTTTAAAAAGACAAATCACAAGCAGAATGAGTAATTTTAAGAGTGGGACATATTTAAAGGAAATACATTCTCCAAGTGAAAGTTTACTGTTGGAAAATTTGAAAGGTCATATCTTTGCTACAGAGCAGAAAGGATAAGGGACTATCTTGACGGAATGAAAATGCATCAGTTTTGAATTATCTAATTACCTCTCTCCCATAGGTTTCGCTACCACTTAGGTTTCCATTTGAGGCATTTCCACTGCACAGGGTGAGTTCCTTTAAGAGGTAAAGGTAAGGGGAAGGCAAAGCTGGACAGACACCACGGGAGCTCTTGGCCAGCTGGAAAGCATGGAAAGTAGAGAGGGTGCAGACTTTCCACATTCTCTAAGCAGATTGAAGAATTCAGCTTTGGCCCATTCTCATTGACCTTTCTCCAGAGTATTTTCTTTCAGGGGCTCTTCACATGGAAAATCTTGATTTTTTTTTTTTTCCCTCAAAGGATGGCCAAATTCTTGAGAGGGAAAATAATTATCTGGTTGAAACATTAGAAGAGGGTCAAAGGCTTCTGGTGGCTTTGGCTCCTTCATTTTTACCCATTTTTGAAGCCTCATCTTAGGCTGTGTCTAGACATCCAAAGAGAGTTGGATACAGGTCTAAAACACTGAACTGAGCTGATTTACTGGAAGTCTCATAAATTCTGTGCATGTAGCTTCCAGGTTCTCACCACACACTGCAGCTGTATAGATAACCCACAGCAATTTGTACTGACTGCATTTTTTTGTTTAGTCTATTTCATCTGCAATCATGCAGATATGAGCTTCTGAATGATTTCACTATGAAATCAAGCTGAATTATGTGTTTTACAGTTTGAAAAAATAAAAGTCACCTCAATGTTAAAAATGAGCTTGAGAAATTTTATCCCATAGGTAAAAGGCTTTTAAAAGTATTAACACTGAAGAGAACACGACCATATGATGAGTCTATGTTTTGATTATATGTATAACTTTCATTCATATGTCATGAGAATGTCTTTGGGTGTTAAAAATGTGGAGTTTAATTTCCTTACCTATGACATTTCTTCAAACATCTGAGACCTGATATTACATGTCCCCCCAAGTCTTCTAGTCCTCAAGCCAGTTTTTTCAAATGTTTCTTATATGAAGAAGTTTCTAGATAACACAGCATCCTTCTTGCCCTCCCATGCATTTTCTCTATTTTAAAAGAATCTTCTGAAAATGAGATGCCAGCAACTGATCACAAATCTCCAGATGCAATATTATCCACATGCAAGGAAGAAGTTTGGTGGAATTTCTGCCTGCTTCCTGGACAGTAAACTTTCACTGATGTAAATTAAGTAAAATGTAGTAGCATATAGTAAAGACCATGAACACCTGTTGAAATCCAGGCTGTGCCATTTATTATCTTGTATGACATTGGGTAAGGCAACCTCTCTAAATTTCAGTTTACTCATCTATAAAACGGGGCTAATAACAATATCTACCTCAGGCTTACTATGATAATAAAATAAGTTTATGTGTGTGAAGAGCTTGCTTAATATAATGCCCAGCAACAGGTAAAGTAACATATACAAAATACAAAAATTATTATTATGCATTATCCTCACTGCCTTTAGGTTCTTTGCACTTGACCTCCTATAAAACCAGACCTCTCCTGTACTGAATGCATTTAGGTTTTTTAAAATATAAGAGTAAAATTTACATTTAGTATTATTACATTCCATCTGGTTAGCTTTGACCCATTTCCAGTTTGCTCAGATATTCTGAATCCTGATTCTGGGAAACAATATATTCACAATTCTTCCTGTTTTGCATTATCTGCATATTTATAATGACATAATATTCCTATGTCATTATCAGAGTCACTGGTGATCATATTATAGACCTAAAATAGACCTCAAACGATCCCATAGTAGAGCTACATGTTCTATTAACTGGTACCCATTGGGTATCAACAGTAAGACTTTAAGACTTAATCATAAATCTGCCATATATGTACTATCAGGTCACGTCTCTCTATTTTCCCTCATGTATATTCCAAAGGGCAATATCAAGGTCTAAGTATATTATGTCTACTCAGTTCTATTAAGAAACTGGAGTTAGTTTGGTTCAACTTGTTTTTTTTTTTTTTTTTTTGTGGGGAAGACCAGCCCTGAGCTAACATCCGTTGCCAATCCTCCCCTTTTTTTGCTGAGGAAGACTGGCCCTGGGCTAACATCCGTGCTCATCTTCCTCCACTTTATATGGGACGCCGCCACGGCATGGCTGACAGGCAGCTCGTCGGCGGGCGCCTGGGATCCAAACCTGCGAACCCCAGGCTGCCAAGCGTGGACTAAACCGCTGCGCCACCGGGCGGCCCCGAGGTTCAACTTGTTTTTTAAGATTCAAAGCAAGTTCCTATTGACCGCTGATTTCCTTTCTCAATAATTATAAATATCAATTTAACAATCCATTATAAACTTATATAGCAGGGCATTGACAGGAAATTCATCAATCAAAATTTCCATTTTATTCTCCTTTTTGAAAATCTGGAAAACAACTTCCAACTCTGGACTTTTACTGATCCACTGATCCTACCACGTTCCCACTCATCATCACCGTCCTTATGTCTGGCACTATAACTACTACCTTGCAAACCTTCAACTCCTTTTCCTGTCTTTCCCTTCATCATTTTACTTACTTAGTAAACTCCAACCAAATTATTTTCTTACTCAGCTCTTGCATCCAAGTTACTAAATAATGCAAGAGAAAAACTATACAATTGTGCTAACTGTACTCACTTCATATTCATAACTACAAATATCAAATGGGCACCTAACTTTCCCAGACATCCCTACTATAATGCTGTAGTCATTACACTTTCTCACTCTACTAGTTGATTACTTCATATCTTTTCTTCTCTCAAATCTCTAATGTACCCTTTGCCACTCACTCATAGCTGATAATCTTGTTTCATACTTCACAGGAAAAACATTTACAACCAGTTGAGAATGATCTATCTTCTTCCCACTAAGTCCACCAGACTACCTGCATTTGCAACTACTGACTCTGCCTTCCTCTTGTACAATGGAAGCCCAAACCTTCAACTTATACACTGGGTCCCATCTCTTCTAATGTCGTCATGAACTTCCTACGGTCATTCCCTTTCTCTTCTACTTCAATAATTTCTTCCTTTCTACTGTTGGATCAGTCATATGGTTTACTAGTACACCTTAAAAGCAACCATCTTAAAACACACACACACTTTCTCTTGACCCTTCTCCTCCACCCCTTAAGAACTGCCCCATTTCTATTTGCTTTTACAGCAAAACTCCTTGAGGTATTTTGAATCATTTTCTCCTCTCCCATTCTTTCCTCAATCCACCCCAGTGAGGACTGTGATCCTGCTACTCTATAGATACAGGTCTTATCGAGGTCATGTGATCTACAACTTGCCACAGCAAATGCTCAATTCTCTGTCTTCATGTTACTTGGCTTCACTGCAGCATTTGACATTGTTGATCACTTCCTCTGTCTTCAAACATTGTCTTTGCAAGACTTCTGTGATATCACACTGTGCTGGTTTCCATACTTCTTAATTTCTTTTGCTGTCTCTTCTTCTTTTGTTAGACCTTTAAATTCTTTTGTAGACCTTTAAATTCTGGAGTACCCCAAGCTCCTTCAGCGGTCTACTTTCTTCTGTCTACACTTTCTCCAAGGTCATCTTCCCTGTCCATTGGCCTTAAATATCATTTAAATGCAGATAACTCCAGATCTCTACACTGAACTACAGACTCCCATATCTAAGCCAGCATCTCTTCTCATCTGGATGATTGGTACAGCTTCCTAACATCTCATTGATGCCTTTCGTGCTCCACTCTCCACCCAGAAGCCTCAGTGATCATATATTGCACCATCATACTATTTAAAGTCCTCCAATGACTTCCCACTGCAAGTAGGAAAAAATCCAAACATCTTGCCATGACTGATCTCCCTCTCCAACCTCTTTTTCCCTTGCTTATGCTCCTCCAACTGCAATCTGAGTTAGTTGACGGAGCTTTGAATGTTCATCAATGTATTTCCAGCATTTACGTTACATGGTAGGTACTCAATAATATTTGTTGGTTGAGTGACTACCTTTTCAGTCTTTTCTTGGCATCCAAAATTCTTCAAAGACTATTGACAATGAATCAATGACACAAAGATGTTACATTACCCTAAATTAAGAATCAAATCTGTTTTTTCAATAATATAAATTTAAAAAGCTAGGACTATGACTTATTTTTATACCTTACACAGGAGAATATTCCTGATTTCACATATCAATGATAAAAAAGCAGTGCAATAAAACCAGAAATTATAATAAAAGTTAAACAGAAAAGAAGTACAAAAAATGTAAAATAAAGCAAAACTCTGCCAAATAACTTGTGTCAAATAGCAACTCAAAACTATAATTACACACTGTTTACTAAACAAACAAAATAACATTACACACAGGATTGAAACTCAGTACATGTAGCCAAAATTCTATTCAGAGGCAAAATCACAGTCATGTATGTCTTCTTCAAAAAAAGAAGCAAAAATAGGGGCTGGCCTCGTGGTGTAGTGGTTAAGTTTGAGCGCTCTGCTGCAGCGGCCTTGGGTTCACAGTTTCGGATCCTGGGCACAGACCTACGCACCACTTACCAAGCCATGCTGTGGCAGGCATCCCACATAAAGTAGAGGAAGATGGGCACAGATGTTAGCTCAGAGCCAATCTTCCTCGGTGAAAAAAAGAGGGGGATTGGCAGCGGATGTTAGCTCAGGGCTAATCTTCCTCACAAAAACAACAACAAAAAAGGAAGCAAAAATACATTGTTGGCATTGAATTTAACAAGTTGGAATAAATAACCTAAGCAAAGCAGAATAGAGGATATAATAAGTTATCAACTAATTATGGAAAATTGAATTTTCATTGATAAATTTAAGAGCATGTTCTTTGATGAATCAAACAATGAAACAGAGCTCTGTAATATCTAGTAAATAAAAGATGGGAAAAACAATCCAAATTAGAAATAAGACATATGATTTAACAGAGAGAAGATTAAATTATTTTAAGAGATGCTAGATATACTTTTATGATAGTAAATTTGTAAGTGTCAATGATGGATACAATTTCTAGGAAAATATAAAATCAGATTTATAAAATCCCACTGGCCAATATCCACAGGATAAATTGGGAAAAAATTAAAACTTTTCTTCAAAATAGTTCTGATCTCAGAGTTTTATAAGTCTTTCTTTCCAAATTTTAAGGGAAAGCTTCTTTTACACAGGACCTCTCAAAAATATTAATAGTCTAATACACATTGTAAATCTCCAAGAAATGAACATACTATGCAGGATTTCCCAAGCATACTTGACCCCAGAATCTTTTTTTACTTGAATTTCTCATGGGGTAGTATTTTGAGGACCAAACTTTGGGATATGTCACTATAAACCAATCTCACCTAAGAATAAAGACATAAAACTTCTAAAAAATATACTAGGAAACTGAATTTAATGAAATTATAAAAGATCCAGCCATCACTACCAAGTAAAGTTTTTCCTAAGAGAATTTTCTATGAGGAATACAGTTGGCCCTCCATATCAGCAGGTTCAGCATCGTGGACTCAACCAACTACAAGATGGAAAGGC
The DNA here is from genome assembly GCA_031878705.1 of Tapirus indicus. NCBI lineage: Eukaryota > Metazoa > Chordata > Mammalia > Perissodactyla > Tapiridae > Tapirus > Tapirus indicus. Next base: position 86,637,424 of record CM062922.1, read on the forward strand.
CTAGGATGGCTGCATCTGTACTGAACAAGTACAGAATTTTTTTCTTGTCATTATTCCCTAAACAATACAGTATAACAACTATTTACATGGTGTTTACATTGCATTAGTTATTATAAGTAGTCTAGAGATAACTTAAAGTATACAGGAGGATGTGCGTAGGTTATATGCAAATACTGTGCCATTTTATAGAAGGGACAAGCATCCGCTATTTTGGTCTCCACGGGGGTCCTGGAACCAATGCCCCCTGGATACTGAGGGACGACTGTACTATCAAGAGACCACTTGCATTCAGCTGACCACTCACAAATCCCACACTTCAAGCTACAGTTGCATTCTGGATAGTCCACTTTCAAAATCTCGATTACTCTTCAATCTTTTCTTCCTCCAAAATTTCCTTGTATTAGTAAATGGTACTTCCTTCCACCTAGGACTTGGTGCTAGATACCTAAAGGTCATCTTTGACATCTCTTTCTCCCCTACCTCATTTCCAGTCAGTCAATTCTGTCAATGCAGCTCCCTAATAAACCTCCTCTATTCCATCTCCACAGCCTCCATTCTAGTCCAGGACACCATCACCTTTCACCTGGATCACTACAAAACCTCCTAACTCCTGTACTTGCTCTACTCCTACTCTCCATTTTGCAGACAAATCTAATCCCTTCAAGGCTCCCCAGTGCATTAGGATAAAGACCAACAACCTTAACATGGCTTACAGGGTTGTAAATGACCTGGTCCCTGCCTCTTGCTCATTAGGCTCCAACTATTAGTTGCATGAACACACAAGGCTTCTTTTTCCCTCAGGGTCTTAGTATTTGCTGTTCACTCTGCCTGGAACAATATTCCCTTCTCCCTTCACCTCGTCTTTTTTCTACACATTCTTTTAGTGTTAGTTTTAACTATCCCTGAATACCCAAAATGGATAGGTCACTCTATTATAAATTCTCACATAAGTTGTAATTAATAGTTGTTGTTAAGTAATTATTGTTTGCTCTCAGTCTCCCTTACTGTACTGTAAATGCCATGAGAGTGGAGAGCATGTTTCTCTTGTTCACAGCACCTAAGTACAACACCTGGCCTGAAGCATGTACTCAGGAAATAATTGTGAGTGAATGAATGAAAGACTGAAGCTATCACCAATGACTGATTAGCTTAGTTCACTTCATTTCCTTAAAATATTTTTCCTTGTTCTTCAATATCACCCTCAAAGATCAATGCAACAATTTTAAATTAGAGGCTGGCTGGCATTTCCTTTTCTTGACATAGTGAAGAGAAATTTAAAAAGTAAATAAATAAAATAAAATTTAAAATAAAAAAATTTTTAGATTTTTAGAAAAAAAATTTTTAATATAAGAGCATTGCAAAACACATTTACTGTAAGTGCAGTTGCAGAATTAGCTGAGTCACCACCATCCTGACTTTCTCTGGCTGCCAATGGCCATGGCGCCAGGTCCATGTCAGTGTTAATCATAGTCATGATGAAAGAGCTGAAAGTATGAGTTTTGGTTATAACTGTGGGGTCTTATTTATGATGAAAAAGACCATAAAGAAGGAAGATTACAATTTAAGTGGTGGAAATTCTCACAATATAGAATATTTAATATCTAAATATTCTTCCTTACACCTAAATGCTAAAATAATCTTATGACACATAAATTAAGGTATCCAAATAAAAACAGACAAGTTGGGAGTGATTAGTCAGTGGGAACTTGATCTCCTGGCTTCTTGAAGGGACTTCCGCTCCTAGCCCCTTTCTCCCAGCTTTCATTCTTTCCTCCCCCAAAGAGGAGGAGGACTGACTGATTTGAATGGTGTGTTATAAAAAACAAATTGAGCAAGCTTGTGCCCACAGGACACATGCATTTCTCTCCCATTCCAAGATGTTCTGGTGAGCTCTGCCATGTGGGAGAGGCCTGTGGCTGCTCAGCTATGGCTGAACTATTAACAAAACATTTGGCTACAGATCTACATCCATTTGATTCATGTCTTATCTGTTTGTTCCCTGTGCTTCTAAAAACAGCAGCAACAACAAATTTTAGCTAGAGAGGGGGAAAAGGGTGTGATTTATTGGCCCCTATATCTCCAACTGTGAGGGATGGCTCTGAAGAGAACATAATGGTTTTGGCTTCAGAGGGGTTGAATAGGAAGTGACAGGAGGCCTTCTGAGTGGAAATGCCCAGTAGGCAGTTGGAGATGTGGGGCTGGCATCTCAGGATAATAAATAATAACCATACTACATGTGGCTATGATGCTGGGTGTCATGTGAATTTGTTTATTTTAATACAGCTTATTAGCTTCATTAAGTATTTTCCCATAGGAGGACAAGCCAAACAGCCACGGGTCATGTGTCTACTTGGACATAACCAATAGCAGGCAAATTAGCCAATATTATAATATCATTAAAGAAGGTTGTTTTTGCAATCCAAACTTCATTTAGCCCAAAGCAATGAAAGACTCTAGAAGGGAATAAAAGGCAACTGGTAAAGAAAGCTGAGAGAACCACAATTAGTCTCAGTCTGTCTTGTTTATTACGTCAGAAGAGGTTGCTGCTTAATAATGCTGCTTAAGCTCAGCATTTCTAAAATCTGAGGAATAAATAGTGAGCTGCCACCAGCCCCTCCATGCCAGGTCTTATCATGTGCTGGGGAAAAACTGCTGCCCAGGCTGCACTAGCCTGGCTTTTGTCCTTCCAATATTTGTTATATTTGAGAATCCACCCTGCGTGGGGTCTTTCGTTTGAGTTAATGACTAACTAATAATACTGATTATTATACAAATAAAAAAATAACTCATTTTACAAGTTCTAAAGTATAAGATTTATGAGGAACTATCAACACGGGAGAAACGACCTCTAATCCCAGAAGGCACAGTATTGACCAAGAAGCCAAAAAACAATTATGAGATAATATGGAGTTATGGATCCATGAGGGCCCCTGAACACCTAGAGAGAGTGGGATGAGAATTCTTAAAGCCTGGGATTTGGGGTGAGGATATCTGGATAAGTTTATCAGTGTGAGATGCTGTGTTGAGATGCTGAGAGAGTAGTGTAGAGGAAAATTTTAAAAGAATGAAAGGGACTGGCAGGGTTGTGGTATCAATCAGGGTTGTTATACTGGCTCCCCACAAAATCAGACTTTCAAATGATTTTTAAATTACCTGTTGATATTATTATTTTAATCATGTCAAGTTATATCAAAGTCGGTTCCGTGAACTCATTTTATAAAGTTTTAAAAACATGTCTTCATGCCACTGTTCTGTCTGAGGATATAAAAAAGATGTCCTGGTGCAACAGAAAAGTTTGGGCTGCTTTGTCATTCGGGCTGCCTAAGATGGGCTCTGACCCCTGGCCCAACCCGAGTAGTCAGCACCGCTTCCACTCTGGCTCTGCAACACCTCTTGGGGTCCCTTCAGGGAGACCAGGACAGGGATGAGCAGCATATACTCAGAGGCACGAAATTGTTTTAAGGCCCCAAATTCATTCATACATCACACAAAGGACAGTGTGTAAAAACCTGGTCTGGAGGAAGCCTGGCTATTCAGTGACTTGTTTGGGGAAACTCTTTTAGGTGCACCCACAGTTTTCAGCATAATAGAGTCAAGTGACTCTTCAAAGAAAATAAATCAGATTGAAAAAAAAATCAAGCAGTGGCAACCTATGTCTTGTGTGAAAGAGCAATATTTAAGCAGATAGGTGATGAAGATGATGACGATGATGCTGATGGTGATGGTTCTATGGCCAGGAGTCCCATGGCACACTCTTTCATCCTGCAGGCCTGTTCACGCACTGTTGCCTCTGTCCCCCTGCCTTCTTCACCACCTGGCAAACTTCTACTCCTCCTTACAGCCTTGACCCAAATATTCCTTCCTCTGAGTCCTCCCCAGGTAGCATTAACTGCATAAGTTATTCTCTCCTCTGTGCTCCCTTCGTGCCTTACGCACACATCCTTTGAGTTGAACTATAACTACTTTCTGTATATGCAGTTTGTTATTCCAAGAAGTAGTAAAAATTACACAATTTCAGAGCTTATTTACATAAAACCCTAGGTGAAAGATCCATAATGGACTAGTAAAAACAACAGAGAGTTTGAGGTACCTCTTCAACCTCAAAGTTTCTTTTAAGGGAAACTTCCATGCCAGGTGTCTCTGTAAAAGATAATAGAAGGATGGATGAATTATGCATCTGGTCACGTGATATATCATTCCGTATAATGGTTCTTGGGTTATTTATTGATTGACTTATTTGTTTAATAAACATTTGTTGAGAAGCTATGTGCCAGGTATTGTGCGAGGCCCTGAGGGACAAATGGTGATTAAGGACAAGGTCTCTATTCTCAAGAAGCTTTATATCCTGGTATTACATACAAAAATTGATGGTGACTAGAATGCTAACACACTAACAATCATCAGTCATTTACTTAGACTTCACTGTCAAGGTACCAAGTAAATCCCAGTATCCCACTGACATTTCCCACTGCCTCCTAAAATCAAAACAAAAAACAGACATCTGTTTTATTCCAGTAAGTTTCATCATTTTAACAATTACTCAAAAGACTGAAAATAATTCATAACCAGATAAAGGAAATCTTTACAAAGCTTCTAGTGGTTTTTAGAAATTTCTGTTTAAAAATGTACACTACAAAGGAGTTTTTGACCAGACAGCTGTTTCAAAGAACAATGATTTCATGTTTTAAGACTAACTTTAAAATTGAGATGTCTTTGCCTTCCAGGAAAACTCGGCAGCTGTGGAAATTATTTCACTTCTCTTTCTTTCACATTTTACTGGATTTAATTTTAAGGGGAAAAAAAGATATAAAAGAGAAAATTGCATGCAACACAGAACAAAACCTATTGCAAAACAACAATTGCACATTTTTAACCACAAGGAAAACACAAAGGCAACCCCAAATCTCTTTTTAGCTGAGGAAGGAGACAACATAGCCCTTTCTGAGTGAAATTTACGTCTTCCTTGAAAAACTTAGAAAATGATTCCCCTAAATCTCAATAAAATCAAGGTTAACTTGGAATAGAAAGGAATAACTAAAATGGCTTCAGGAAGTAGCAATGGCGAATCAGTCGAAAACAAAGAATCTAAGTAATTGTTGCCTTGTTCTCTTCATTGGTCAAGTCCCACCAAGCCAACCACTGTGCCCAGTTCTGGAATCCAACTAAAGCCATGGGGCCCACCTGGGAGGGAGCTGAAGACAGCCTCCAAGGTGAGTGAAGAGGAGACAGATGAGGTTAAAAGGCCAGGAAGAAGATGTTTTCAAGATGAAACTAGCAGGCAAAACACTGTAGGCAGCAATATGAAGCCCCTTGTTCTTTAGCCATTGCTACTGAGGAAAAAAACTGACAGGAAACTGACAATGTGGCACAGAGATATGAGGAAGAATTTTCTGGTAATTCAAATGAACTTCTGATAGTCAGGTCCTTCTCAGCGGCTAGCAAGGATCTAAGGCGGCTGGTACCTGGAAGGAAGACGCTCTGGAGTAAAAAGGTGCAGACTGATGCCATGCTGCTGGAACGGTGTGGGCATAAACACAGGTCTGACCCTACAGTGAAGCCTGAAGCCTGAAGCCTGAGACAGCCTCAGAAGCTGTCCAGGTGCCTGGGTTGGAGGACTGTACTTTTCTTCTCCCTCCATATGAGGTACACATGTGGGTTTCCACGGGGATTACAGTTACTAGATGAGAATGATGAACTATATCTGCAAATAACATATCTGAGACTATCTCCAAGTAGAGTTAAGTCTAGCATCCCAATGATCTAACAAAAGATGCTTCCTGACAGAGATAAAGTCAGAGTGACTTTTAAATATGTGGAGGAGGTGAATGGTTATATCCTACCCAGAATATCCTTATCTCCTATCAAAACTTTCACCAGCCAGTTATGTTTCTGACAGTTTCATCCTTTTGAGTCTTGAGAGCTGTAGGTTTCTACAAGAATCAGCATGATGTGATGGAAAGAGCATAGACTTTGGAATCAGATGGACAAATTCAAACCCTGGAGCTTGTTAATTATGTGTGTGTTAGTTTTGTCACTTTGGGCCAAATTACTCAAGTTCTCAGAGTCTTAATTTCCTTGTTGATAACTGAGGAAGGTACTAAGAGATACTATTTTTAAGGATTTGAAATAATGTATGCAAAGCATTTGGCATGGTGCCTCGTGGTAATTACTATTAAAATGCAGATGTTCCGGGAGAAAGTTATTAGCTCACAGGCAATTTTCAAATGATGTAACTAGCTGAGAAAGGAAGACTAAAGAAGGAGGTGGATAGAATAAGCAGTGAGGATGAGCAATGGACGAGATCAGTCACAAACGCCAGCAACTCCATCGCTCTGCCCTGAGCTTGGTAAAAACACTGAGAAAAACAGTCATGGAAGCAAGTGTAATAGATTTTCATCTTGCTAATATACTTTAGATACAGTCTTGCTTAGAGGTGAAATATGACATCGCTTGGTCCCTTTCAATTCCAATGTTATATGTATTCTAAAATTTCAGAGCAAAGAAATGGGATGATCAAAAAGCACATTAGATTTTTCAAAGTATCAATGAGGAAAAAACAAGTACAATACTGCCAAACAAAGAAGTTAACATTCAAGAACAGAACTGTAAATTATGGAGTTGGGTCTGCAAACTAGCTTGAATCATAAAGAAAATACTAAGATTAAGCTTGTTAACATACTTTAAAAATGAATAGTAATTAGTTATATTAAGCACAATAGCTATTTACAAAGTAATTTACAGTGCTGAATAATATTCATCTACACTTTGGGTTCTAAACCATTTTGTGGGGGCAAAGAGCTAATCCAAGGAATGTGTTGCCTTCTAGCTCGGCATGTTTTAAGTATGCTTACATTGAGGAAATTAGAGATGTCAGCTTATAGGTTACTTAATCTCTATTTATGGGTACCATTTTCCTAGTGACTCTCTTCTTGAGTTTGCCATTGTGATGGTTAATTTGTGGACCACGGAGAAAAGAAACCAATTTCAAGTGGATGGTTAATCTGGAACCCTGTCATTTTACTTTCTCTTGGAATATTCCAACATCCTCCTGGGCCCCTCTCCTGTATCTCACCTTACCTCCTTTCAGTCCACACTGTGTTTCATTAGAAATATATTCCTCTCCATACTACTGTCAACTTCCTTCTAAAACTTTGGAGGAATTCCTTGTTCCCTAGCTTCAAAACTTTTTCAGATCAGCTTCAAAACTTCCCACAATTTAATTCTGCTAACATATTCTCTCTCCCTGTCATCACACACGGAGAAAATCTTAACATATTCAGTTTTCATAACTTCCAGTTATAAATTGACTCTATCAAAGCAAAACTTGATGTCCTTGAACACAATTTGGCCAATTCTGTCTTTGGCCATGACTTCCCATATTCTAGTCTTCATATGTGGAACGCCATTTCAATCTAGTCTTTTCACCTCATTCACAATAATATTTCAGGATAACTTAATTAATAATTCTTGGCTTGAACTACTCCTCTTATTTCTCACTGTGTGTGTGTGTGTGTGTGTAAAACTTGGAGACTATTAATTTTCATAATTTTGAGTTTTAGTGACTCTCCTTAAAAGCTTTTCATGGATGCTTTTCTTGTTCCCTCCTAATATTAACCTGAAATCTCTTTTGGATGGCTCCTTACACATTTAATAAAATAAAATAATATATGTAAAAATTAATTGTAAAGTATAAAGTGCTATATAATTATTCAGTACCATTTTGTATATCCTCACAGAACATACAGTTACCATTAAATAAATATTGACTGAACCTTAAGACTGAGGAAAAAAATCCAGCAAGTAGCAAGCTCAAGGATATTAATAAGCAATACCAAAATCCACTCACTCATTCACTCACTCACTCATTCATTCCTGAATAACTACTATATGCCAGGCACTGTTCTGGGCACTGAGGATATAGCAATGAACAAATGAGATTAAATTCTTACATTCACAGAACTTATACTCAAATGGGGAAGACAGAAAACAAACAAAAAATGAATAAAAATGTCAAAACGTGTAAGTGTGATGAACAGAATGGAGCAGGAGAAGGGGACAGAAGGATGGAAGTGCCTCTTTAGAGAGAGTAGTCAGAAAATGAGACGGTGACAGAAAAGTGACATGAATTGAAGAGGGGGGCATGACTCATGAGAATTTCTGGGGGGAGAATATTCCTGGAAAATGCAAAGTCCTCAGCAGGAACAAGCTCAGCATATTCAAGAAACAGTAAAAAGGCCAATATCACTGGAGCAGGGTGAACAATGGAGAGTAGTCGGAAAGATACTGAAGGAACTTAAGCAGAGGTGTGTGATAGGATCTGATTTACTTCTTCTGAAGTGTCTTTCTGGTTGCTGTGTGAAGAACATACTAACTGTGTATGGCAAGAGCAGAAAGAGACCAAGGATAAGGCTACTACAGAAGTCCAGGCCAGCAATGACTAGGCTGGGGAGGAGAGGCCGTAAGAAGAAGTCGAATTCTAAAGAGGTATTTATATCCAAGGAAGAGCCACCATATTTTTCTGAGGAACTAGTTGTGGAAGGTGAGGGTAAGAGAGGAATCAAGGGTGAACTCCTAAGTTTTTTGTTTTTTGTGAGGAAGATTGGCCCTGGGCTAACATCCGTGCCCACCTCCCTCTACTTTTATATGTGGGATGCCTGCCACAGCATGGCCTGATAAGTGGTACATAGGTCTGCACCCGCGATCCAAACCTGTGAACCCAGGGCTGCTGAAGAGGAGCGCGCGAACTTAACCCCTATGCCACCGGGCCAGCCCTGACTCCTAAGTTTCTGACATAAGCAACTGGGGGATTGCAGGATGAGCATGTCTGGAAAGGGAGACTGGGAGTTCAGTTCTCAACTGGGGTTGGCAGATAGGAGATTAGATACAAATTGGAAGCCCAGGAGAAAGAGTAGAGTTGGATGTGTACAGTTAGGATCCTCAGCACATAAATGGAGCAAGGGCATTCTCTTACTATTTTCATGTGGTGACATTTGTGACTGATGTGTTCAGGATCTCACTGAAGATCAAGACTGATGACATTTGACAACAGCAATTTAAATGCACCTAGGTCATGAGTTTGCTAATAGTCCTGTGTTGATTTGGGAATTAATCAAGTGCAAATATCCACACACTCTACTGTGCATGTACAGAGACATAAGAGACCCTGCCTTGGATATTATACTAGTCTACTGTCCAAAGTTACTCAGTGAAATATCTTTTAAGCTTGTGTGTTTCAAATGAATACACTTTTACTATAAACATCAGGGTATTAAAAGGAACTTAAAAAGCCCCAAATAATTTTTAAATCCAACATAAAATTATTATTCTCAAGCTTTCTCACAAATGAATTGCACCCTCCCAAGGTGATGAAGCATCAGTCCTTTTCTCAACACACACACTCATTCATTTCCTACACTGAGAGGAGAAAAATGACATACAGTCTGGCAGGATGATGTTTATAAAACCAGATTGCTAGTGAAAATAAGCACATCAAATTTCAGCAACAAGAAAACTGGCCTACCTCCCCTGGTTAAGCATGGGGAGACTGATCTCATAGCCTAGGAAAAGTCACAGTGACAGTAGAAACTACCAGAGAAAGGACATTTTAACCTCCAAATTAAATCAGTCACTATGGTCTGCTGGGGTTCTTCTTTAGTCAGCATGTGCTGGGTTTACTATGGGAACAAGGCAGAACATTAAAGGCAGTGAAGTCAATGATGCAATGTGACACAGGCTGAGTTTGTACACTTATGCAATGTCACATGCTAATGCTCCTAATTTTTAACTGAAGGCAGGATAAAGCAGAAGTGTTTGTGAGAGAAAGGGCTAATGAATCACAGAAACTTGCCTTCTCCTCCATGGCCTGTCAGAGAACAAGTAGTGAATGTCTCTCTGAAGGCAACCATATTTGTTACCTGTTATGAAACGCTAATGGCAGCATGCACTCCTGCAAAGCAGCTACACATCATGAACTGTGATAAAATTTTAGGGAATATTGACCCTGGGCAAAGAAAAGAGCCATTTATGGCGCTAGGGAAAATAGACTGTAGAGCACTTTTTATGAGCACTTTGCCATTTTAATTCTATTGTACTTTGAACAGAGTAAAAACATAGTATAACTCTGGGTCAGATCTAGGATCCACCACAACAGTATTCCATGTGTGAGAGAGAAAGCAGGAAACATATCAGAAAAGGCAAAGACGTCTTCCCTGCAATCAATCTCTGAGCTCAGAGACACTTTCCTTCAGGAACAGGCTAATTTTTGATGCAGCCATAATTTTATATAAATTGCTTGAGAAGTATCTGTACCACCTCTTGGGGCTAATGTAATCTACTGAAGTCTATAATTGACAGAACTGCAGTGCAGCCTATTATTTCTATCCAAGAGTCCCTCCTCATTCTAGTAGTTCAAAATTTCATGGGGGAAAATCATAGTCACATAATCTAATGACATTAACACTTTAAAAACATCTCTCATTTTTTCAGAATGAAGCATCCTAATCCTTTTGCTATGATGACACAAGGTAATTCTATCAATTATTTTAATTTTCACCTACAGGATCTTTCTTGTTATATTATACCTTTTCTTTTCTTTTCTTTTCCTTTGTGAGGAAGACCAGCCCTGGGCTAAGATCCATGCCCATCTTCCTTTACTTTATGTGGGACGCTGCCACAGCATGGCTGACAAGCAGTGCATCAGTGGGCGCCCGGGATCCAAACTCAGGAACCCCAGGCTGCCAAAGTGCGAATTAAACCGCTGTGCCACTGGGCAGGCCCCGATAAGTTATACCTTTTCCTGCAATTGACTGAGAAGTTTTTAATGTAATGTTCTAGGTTATAAAACACCATGATTTTGCATAAAAGCAGGATGTTTTTATTCTTGATGAGTCCATTTGACCACATCAACACATTGCAAAGATACCTTCAAGGGCTAGTCTACAGAGACTCCTAGGTCCTTTTCACTCACTGCACTTAACCAGATTCCAAGAATCTTAAATAGAGTCTGGATCATTTTCTTCTGAATACATGACATCTCATGTTTTCCCACATTGCAATTAGTCTGCCATTTTCCTGCTCACTATAAAAGCCCTATGAAGTCTTCTGAAGATTGTCTTTTCACTCCCCAAGGGAGATGGATCTGCAAAGTTTGAGTTTTTGCAATGGATTTCAGATTATTTACACAGATGTTAAGACTGGTTTGTGCACTGGGAATCTAGGAAATTAGGATGCTGGGAAATCTTATTTATTATACTATACCACTGACCAAAATACCCATCTCTTCCCAATATACTACGAAAGTCATGAATGCAGAGAATAAGGATTATTTTTGTTCCCACTAGCCCTTGCCACAGACCCTAGCACATAAGTGCTCAGTAAAGTGCTAATAAGTTGGATAATTTCTGTCTTCAACCTACTTTATTGAAGAGTTTCCTAGCAACATAAAAAAAAATCTCAATTGCATCAACTTTACAGTAAAACTTTGCTCATGGCTATTTGAAAACTTAAATGTGTAGTTATCCATTGATTATTCTTTATTTCCATATATTTAAACTCCCAAAGAGCTCACAGAATAGTAAGGTATGCTTTCCTCTCAAAGAAACGATCTTGCCTTTTGTCTAAGTTTTAATTCTCACACCCTTTATTATAATTTATATCAGTTTACCTAATATGAAAGTGAGAATCCTCATTTCTGATTCTGGAAATACTCTAATCCTCCAATTCATAAGAAGAATCCCAGAGGCAAGTTGAAAGTATAAATAATAAATAGTGGTATCACATTTGAGACTAGAAAATTATAATTAACATGAATCTCACTCATAAAGGACAGTTGGGGAATGGGCAGTTATACTAAGCAATTTAATTTGTATATAAATTAGAATGTGTGTGTGTGTGATTTCTGTTACAAGATTTAAAAGAATTACAACACAATTTACATGTAAATCTTGCCAAACATAATTTAAACTCTAATGCTTAATAAAGCACTTCAGACTTCACCCTATTTAGGGAACATTAGCAAAATAAATAATCATAAAAAACTGTAGGGAAATAGTTGTACATAAAACAGGTTTTATGTAGTTATTGTTGGGATGTACCACAGAGGTCATCTGAGCCCAATTCCCCCATAAGGCAGGACTCTCCTCTACGACATCATCAACAGGTGGGATTGACCATTCATCCCTTTTGCCTGGACCATCTCTGTTTATTGCCAGGTACTATTCCAGCATAATTATTAATAGTGACCCTCTTTAGTCTCAAAGTGCTGATAAGTTGTGATCGCCCTGTTGATCAGTAAGTTGCTATTTAGCTTCTGCTCAAAATGCTCTGGCGATGGGGGAGGCTTGCTAACTCACAAGTTACCCACTCTATTTTTAAAAAGCTAAAATAAAAATATATAATATATGTAATATATATAAAAAAATTAAAAACCTCTTTCTGATGATGAGCTTATATCTTTTTCTGAGTCACTTTTACCCACTTTTACTAATTTGATGCTCTGAGAAGATAACACAGAAGGTGAATCCTCTAACTGCATAAGACAACTTTCATGCCTTCCTTAAACATAATGGGTTAACCACAAATGCCAGCTTAAACATAAAATGGTTCAGTAAGGAAATACTCTCTAAGAAGAAGTTTGTTGGGACATAAAAATCATCTTATATTAATAGATGATTTTTAAGGAAGTTTATTACAGGTGTCCTCATGGGACCAAGGAATACTAGCAGCCGGCAACTTCCTTTCTGAGGTCTCTGGCTTGAGTGCACTATCTGGATCTCTGTGGGCTGGAAACCAATATTTGTTTTCAGGGTTTTATACCAGTTGAGTCACGTGAAAGAAAAAAACTTGCTCTGTGGAGAGAGGCAAAAGAAGACAGCATGGCAAAGTGGTTCTAAAAAGAACAGGAAAGTTGAAATATCAATAAGTGTATCTTTCTCAGGTTGCTTCTCCTCATTAACAATTTGGGTGTAAAAAGAAGCCACACAGAAGGGGTAGGGATGCAGCACTGCAGCAAAATTCAGACATTTTTCAGGTGGCAGAAGAAAATTAGATTCAGTTGCAAATAATTAATAATAAAATAATTTTAGTGTCAAATTATGTTATAGAGTCTGCATATTCTTGTGCAATAAACACTCATTCAGATGATAGTTTCTTTGTTAAAACAGAGATGTAGTTAATTGCCATGCATTTGATCTATCCAATAATTTGACAGGATTTTGTGTTTTATAGGAAAAGCCAAAATCAGCATCTGGACCATGGGCACTAATCTGAGATGTAAGTGATGTATACTTTGGATGACTCTACCTGTTGACCTCACACTACTGTAACTAGCTCCACTGTGTGTCTAGCAACAGCTACACAAATGACAGGCCACAGTTGTGTGGGAATAATTATCCTCTCAGGGAGTGTGTTTGGTAAAGTCAGCCGTATCTTTGTGATGATCAACATCAGAGCAGTAGTTGAGGTCCAAGAACTGCTTGTTACCGGTCTACAAGTACATAAGTAGAGAAATTGAGAAGAAGCAGTGGAAGCTTTTGCAGCAATCTGACACTGCATGACATTAAAGCCATGATCAGTGGACTAGTCTTACTGAATACGGTTTAGACCAGTTTGGGTGTTGTTAAACTCATAAGGTGAGTCACATGCGGTGCAAGTTGCATATCGCCATGCATTGGTCTGCAAGGGATTGACAATTAAAAAGAGTTCTTTACCAAAAAAAAGTTCGAAAAGCAGTGCTTTATGAGAAAATTCTCTACTTTAAATTCCCGACTTTTTTGATTCAAGGTGAAGAATATTGACCAAAGAACTCTTTCCATATATATCATGTAGTAAAAACTCATCTAACAGTAGCTCATTATTTCCTGTCTTTCATCACTTCTCAAACCTATCACATTGGAGGAGAAGGAAGCAGGGGGATTTGTGATATCTTCCCCCCGGACTACAAAAGGGGTTCTCTCATTTGAGACTGAGGCCCTGGGTCCTTTCCCTTTTGGAGAGAATTAGAGAGCAGGGGAAATGTCTGTATTTTTGGCAATAGGGCTACTCTGTTTCCTCACATCTGCATTTCCATACATGCTTCTTGGAAATCAACACACTTCCAACATCCTCATCTCCTTTTCAACCCTGTGCTATTTGATGATTTCTCTCACTGGCACCATCTTCATCAGTATCATCACTGATGAAAGAGCCATGGTAGATAAGGAGAATAAACAAATGCTCTGGAAATTCCATGACTGTTTTGGGTTTTATTTTAGGGGGTGAGTGGGAGGGGAATGAATGGCATGGCTTTGGATTGCTGCAATAATTCTCCCTATCAACTTGGCCTGAAATGAGTTTGACTTTCCAGATGTGTTCTGTCTTCACTCTTTGCTTTAAGACAGGATCTAGAGGACATGTAAAAATCAAAATTGGTCATCAGTAGATTCTTCGTTCTTCAAAACTAAGAGAAGCAACTAACAGACTTACTTATACAAGTATCCCCATCATTGTGTGAAAATAAACCTTAAATTGATGTCACACTATAAATGATTACATCATGTATTGCCTAATTGCCACAGTTCTCAAAGTATTGTCTGGGGACTCCTGGGGTCCCTGAGATTCTTTTAAAGGATTCTCAGGGCCAAAACTATTTTCATAGTAATATTAGTTTGTTTTTTTCACTTTCTGTTATGAATCTTCAGATGAGTTTTCTAGAAGCTACATTGCATGTGATGATATCACCTGGGTAGTTAATAGAAGGTGAGCTTATGCACTCTCATGCTTTCTAGAATTTTCAAAGGTAGTATGTGCGTTTTCAGAGATTAACTCATTTGTTCTTAGTACTTCTACTGTGCTCTTAATAGGAATTTTCATTTATACCTGCTATAATCTTTGAAACCTCATTGTCATCCAACATATTATTTTGAACTCCTGAACTTTACCTCATGCCTATGTGGAGACACACAAACATACAGTTATATATTTTTGTCTTGTTTTGCAATACTTTAATTAAAAAAAAGAAACCTTTTCTAAGTTTTAAAATTTTATCTAAAATTTAGAATTTAATAATTTTTTCTAAAATAAAAGAAAATGTATTTATATTTTCTTATGTTTAAAAATGGCTCATTGGCTTAAAAAAGGAAGGTTTGAAGATTCAGGTTCTCAACCTTTAGCTGCAATAGCTACCTCTAAAGATGCTGAAAAAGATTAAGACTGACATGTCAGAAAGCACTCTGACTCCTAGAAGGAAGGAACCTAATGCAAAGAAACAGGACAAAGCTATAAATACAAAACAAAAATGGGATGAAAGCTATTCCTTTCCCTTGGCTTTACAGATGTTTATAATTTACCTTACTGTCTTATGCAACTGAACACTTTTGAATAGCATTATAATGCCAGTTAAGTTATGGCATCATTTTGAGACCAATCATTCAACATTTAAAGAAAAAGGAATCACATATTTAAAGGCTAGATATAATGTGTTCTTTGAAAGCCAAATATTGTTTGTTAGAGCTTTTCAAAGTAGAAATGAAAAAGCCCTTCAAGTATCTTATGGGATAAGCTGTTGTGTTACAGTGGCTGGAGAAGTGCACACTGTGGCCGAGATTAATAAATAAAACGTTTTACACTTGACATAGTTGAATACCTACTGGATAAAAAGTCAGTAAAAGGAAATTACTGTTATTTTCCAGTGATAAAGTAACTTGTCTAATTAAAGATTTAGTTGCTAACATGAAGCATGAGTTAAAAATCTCATCTGCAGAATTATGCTTTTGCCTTAAAATGGACGAATCTAAAGAATGACTACACTTGCTTTGATTATATTTCTCCAGTTCCAGTACCAACTAATCCTCTAAGACCTTCATTTATACGAGTGCTTATCAACAAACACAAGAGTTGCTGAAATAGTCAAAGTGTAGAATAATTTTTTTGAATTTCATGGCTTATCTTGCAACAAATGTGTTAACACTTGCACTGGTGGTGCAAAAGCCAGGGTGGGTGCCTTAGTACCAATCAAGACAGTGTCATAAAGCTGTACTGATAGTCATTGTATTCTTTGTTGTCGTGCACACAGTTTTTTAAAAAGCCAGTTTCACTTAAGGATGTCCTGATGAAGCAGTAACAATACTAATTTTATTAAATCTAGACCCGGAGTACACATCTTTTTGATATTCTCTGTCACAAGATGGGAAGTAAACGCAGGCACTGCTGCTGCATACTGAAGTGCTTGTCTCTGGCAAGGGCACTTGTTCAACTGACTGTGAAACGAAGAACCTGCTTTTTCGTGGGATGCCATTTTTATTTGAAAGTCTGACTGATGGCCAATCTATGGTTATGAAAGCTTGAGTTCTGGGCAGAAATTTTCTCAAAAATGAGCAAAATGAGCCCGTCACTTAAAGGAAGACAACTGACAGTATTTGTGACCAATGACAAAATTTGGCCTTAGAATTTTGGAAAACTTGTATCTCCCATCATGGGCTTGACAACTTCTCCCTTTCTGATGAGATTGGTGGTGTATTCATGAGTGTAATTTTTAAATACCGCATAATGAAATGTAAACATTTGAGAAGATCTGTATAAATCAGTGAATCACTATTTCCCAGATGACAAATGTATGATGTTACAAAATCATTCATAAGTAAAAGATCCATTTAAAGTGCACGGTAGGTCAATGGATTAATGTAACAGAATATGAAAAGTTCATTGATATGACTTCAGATTCCATACTGCAACTAAATTTTCAGAAACTACCACTTGTTGAGTTTTGGTGAGGTATCAAAGAAGAAAATCCACAATTATCTGAAAAGGCTATTAAAATACTCTTCCCTTTCTAACTACATATCTGTATGAGGACAGATTTTCTTCATATACTTCAACCAAAACAACATATTGCAACAGATTGAAAGCAGAAGCAAATATGAAAACCCAGCTGTCTCCCATTAAGCCACACATTAAAGAGATTTGCAAAATTTAAAAAAAAATAATGCCACTCTTCTCATTGATGTTTTAAGGGATATTTTTTAATATACTTAATGCACTGATAGAGTAACCCAAATCAAGCAAGCATTTATCTATTTTCTAAAATAAAATCATTCTATAATGGTAAAACAAGTTGGAGCTAATATCGAGTAGTGTAATGTCGATCACTCATGCTCTGGCCTGCAAGAGATTTACAGGCATGGAGTGACGTATGGATTTAACCAAGACACTGACAGCAAAGGCAGATACCGTGTTTGAAGAGTCAAAACCACTCTCTGCAATAGCATTTCTTGAAACTGTTCCTTTATATGACAGTATTTTCCTCAGATTCTAAGAAATAAACATAGGCAGTTTCAAAATTAGAAGAAGAAAAGAAAAAAGGAAAAACACTCCCTCCGGTTAGGCTCTGCAAATATTTTCTTTATGAAACCATGCGTCTGCTCAGAGTTAGCTGCAGAGTGTGACTAACATTTTCTTCCAAGGCTTGTGCCGTGTCAGCTCCCCCTACTAAGGCTGTGTGTGTTAATTAAAATTAATTACATGTTCCAGTAAATAGTTTCCCTTTGAATGCAGCAAACTGAAGCAGAATAATATAATTTATATGCAAGGTATATAATTAAAACTTTCACAATATTTTCTCTCAGCAGGTATGGTCACTAAGGACATTCTTTATGGGTAAGTTGGTTCCACAATAAATCAACTGAGGAAAAATAAAAATATATTACACATGCAGTGTTGGGTCACAAAAAGATTCCTGATTTGTAAATTGATATCGTAAAAAGCCGGGCTTATAATTAATATTCTTGAGTGGATGATTTGAGGGAGCTCAGTGATCTTCGTATAACTTTATATATCCGCGTGTTACTTTGATTTAAAAGCTTTTTTTTTTTTTTTTTCCCAAACTCAAGAACTCCTCGGCAAGGTGTTACAGCTTTAGTGATAAATCAGGACGGTATATGGTAACACTGGTAATAATGGAAAACACTGCGTCTGCCAGAGGGGGCCAGAGGGGGCCACGGGTACGCTGTTCTATGTAACTAGGTTTAACCAGCAACAGATTTGAATAATAATCCTCTTTGGGCTTTTTCTGTTTATTTTCCTATTTGATGTAAGTTTTTTCTCCAACATATAGATTATTTTACAGTATTCTACAGGTCATCTCTAAAAACTTGATTATTCCAATAGGTAGTAAAATATGCCCTTAGTTTTCTTTATTTGTGTTCTTGGGAGGCCTCTAAGACTGCCAAAGAAATTGAGGTGTTTAGAAATTTCCTTCAGGCTAGGGAAATTTTCACACCCCTGCTTATTCATGTCTTAAGAGCTCTTCCCCACAGCTTGCTCACTGAAATGCCTGCATGCTTTGCTGTCTCCCTGCTGGCTTCAGCTTTGGGTGCATGCCTTCATAAAATCCCCACCACACTGGACATATAAGCTGTAGCACACAACTCACTTTCATTCTGTCCTCACTGTAAATAACCAGAATGTGAACTCATTCTTTAAAATAAACGCCTGAGACAAGCCAGTGAATATTTTGAAACCAGTTCTTTAGAATGACTAGTTTTCAAAAAGAAAAGTTATTTTTTTAAACAAAAACTAGCAATACAATCTTATTTATAAACAATCACGTTTTTAAAGAAATCGGATCATTTGTACCAGTCTCTTTTAATGATCTGTCAGACTTTTTCTTGCAACTTAACCATCACAGCGTCTCTTTTAAAGACTGTATCTTAGAACTGTGCATGTATTTTTCTGTAGCATGTTTGCAACTAGAAATTGCTCCCCTATCATTAATGAACACAGCTGGGGTCGTTTTATGGTCCCCAAAGGGAGGCACACTTCTGTCCCAAGCCACAGTGTTTGTCTGGAGGGGGTAATGGGGGAGGGGATTGCCCATCAGCAAATACTTGTTCCGGGAAGTAGGTGGGGAGCAGGCAATGTGTTTGTTCTGAAACCCTAGAAGAAAAGTAAACTTGCTGTGAAGGAAATAATTTCTTTTTTGTTCTTGAACTTGACACAGCCGTGTTGGGCTCATTCATTGAGACAGCCCTTGGACAGAAACCTGAACATGAATATTCTTGCTGGCTCTACTAATGGCTTCAGATACAACTCTGGTTTAGATCCTTGGGAAGAAAGGAACTGAATCTAAGTTGCTGAGTCTATCCTAGCAATTCCTTTGTTTGAAATATACAAAGGCTCCCAGGGAGCACAATGCCTAATTCCCCTAGAAAAATGGATATGGACTACATTCAGGTGTTTTAAGCATGAAGAATTTCTCTAAAGCCTTTTAATGACATTTGAAAAAGGTGAAAAGCACCAATTTGCTATTTTTTCTCCCACAGAAAAGACAGAAACAGTCATCCAAGTAGGGCATCACACTCCTGTTTTCATTTCAGAGTTTAATTTGAAAACCAATAAGAGGAGAATTTAAACTGATTGCTTCAAGCCACAGACATTTCATACCCAAGCAATTATGCTGGCTTTCATGAGAATTTATCTTAGCTGTGAAATCAATTGTCACAGACTTAGTTCACAGAAATATTACCAAATCATATTCAATTTCTGTCTTGGTGTGGTTGGTGAATCAAATAAATCAAATGGGCAGACAATTTTGGTTCTCTAATCCCTCTCTCTCCAGGGTCCCCTTTGAAAACATTTTCACTCCTCCTCTCTGGTATACCTAGGATTTCTTAACGATGCTATTTCACAACCGGAGAGACACTCATAGAAGAAAAAGATGCAGTAGCGAGAATTGGGAAACTATTGTAATATACAGGATCAGAACCATATGACAAACATCTCAGCAGTCAGAGACTGGAACAAAGGAAGAGAGGACACGAAAATAGAGTTCTCTGATTCAAAGATTTGGATTTAACAGCTTTCAAGATATAAAGTGTCCTTTTATGGACTTGCTAAACATGCACTCCTATCCAGCTCCTTGACAGGAAAGCACAGGCTTTATCCTTCTGGATTTATAGAGGGAAATAAACATTACTGTCATATTGTGAACTCACAATCAATAACTCTGCAAAAGTCCTCAAATCTCTGTCTGACCCAGGTGAACTTAATAGTTGTAGCAGAAACACGAAGCACCAAAAACTTAACGATCAGAAAATGAAAATCCTGTCTTCTGGCTCTCTAACCCCCCTAACTTTCAAAAGTTCTGTATATAACAAAACCCCTGAAATTTGTTAATACTTTGCCAGGGCCAAAGAAGTGAAGATTTAGAAAGCTGAATGTAGATACCCACAACATATTTTTGAATAACAGAAGTAAGATTGTGAGAATGAAATTGAGACAATTTACAATAAAACATCTATATTTTTTCTTAAAGGACAAATGTCATGGAATTCTGTTCTATTAAATACAAACAAAACTCATTTATACATTTTGTATATAAGTGAACATTCTCAAGTTCTTTTTAAGTGAAAGATTTCTTTTTGTGCTAAACCTATTTCCTCTAAGAGTTTTCATCTATATTTCTGTTTTCAGCCCACTAGGACCTGAGGTACTAGGCTTCTAGAGCTTTGCAATGGCAATTGGCGTTATCAGGTCTCCATATAACAGAGGAGAAAAATTTAATATCCATCCATTTATTCATTCACTCATGTTACGGAGCTCCCACAATCCCCAGGCACTGTGTTAGGCCCTGAGGGTAAAGCAATGAATGAGACAAATGGCCTCTCTCTCACGGAAAGTCATCTCGCAGTGGAGACAAATACTGACGACATGGTTACATTTTAATTAATTAATTTATCACTGCATTAAAATTGGGAAGAAGTACAAGGTGTTAAAAAGTTGACTTAACACATTCCCTTACTTAAACACATTGTTTAAGTGTTCCTCCAGCAATACCACCACATCTGATTAATACCAGTTTATTTATGTGCTCCTCAGGACGATGTATCAGACTTTGGTTGGTCTCATAGCTAGCAGAATATTTTTTGATACTAACAATAAAGTATGGGGAAAACCAAGGCTTTATATCATACCTGAAGTTACAGAAAGGGTACAATGAACTAGATAAATCAATTGAGAATGGTAAAGAGCTTTTACTTTCAAACTGACTTTTTTCCCTCCACCAGATACTCATAATTAGAGGGCATTACAACACCCCTACATGGAAAGATGACCCATCCACACTCCAAGAGAAAATGCAGGACAACACAAATTTCATTACTCTGCTTGAACTGGAAGACTGGTTACTAACGGAATCTTCATCTGACAAAGAAAAATCTTCTTCTGGAATCAGAGTATTCAGAAGATAAACAACTCTCACTTAGAATTCTATGAGGCAAGAAGAAATGTCTTAAACTTTCTTTTCACAACAGTGGGGTATATGAAATAAAATAACTTCTCCAGGTGTCTTGTTTATTTTCCAAACACAAGCTTAATTGCATTGTATTCCTTACACAATATTTCATTTCCTTGTACAAAACACTATATATTTTTACTCTACTGAATTTCCAATAAATATGAGCCTCTGCCATCCCTATTTATGGAAGAGTAATTGCTTTCCTTTTAATATAGATTTGACATTCCACCACTTCCAAGTGAGACATGACCTTTCAGAAAGGCATTGCACACCACATTTTGCCCAGCATATTTGTTTAATTAAGCACTTTTCCAAACAACTTAAACTCCAAGCACGACTTAATATAGAAACATAGCCATAAAGGTATATAAATGAAAAACCTGACTCTAATTCCTTTCCAGCTAACAAGTGGAAAAATGTACCACTCAACAATGAGAATAAAGAGCCATTCTTCTCAGAATGTCTACAGAGCACACACTGGCTACAGTGCGGCATTATTTGACATTTATTGAGTGTTGGCAATGTGCTGCGGACTAAGTGGAGTAGTGAAACATCCTAGAATCACCTTCAGTAGGAAAAGGGGGGAGGAGGTGAGTTAGAACACTTGGTAATATTGATAAACCACATCCTGAACTGAAGCTACAAAGCAGCATCAGAGAAAGAATGCCTTATTTTAAAAGAAAATAGAGCTGGACAACCCCAAGGGATGCTCAGAAAATACCAAGTGGCTGCCCTACAAACCCCCTGGACAGACACAGATCTCTGCTGGCTACCAGAGCTGACATACCTTGGACCAAATGGGCCTTAGCATGACCTTAAAAGCAAAGTCCTGCCTGGGGAGAGCAAAGACCAGCACAGTGAAGCCATTATCTAGACATGCTTCCATCAGAGAAAACATGGCATTTCTAACAAAATCAAATGGAACAAAAACCTGGGGGAAACATTCAACTCTTTGGTTTAGACCCTGCCGCAAACAAGTTTAGGAATTTTTTAACTTAGATTTTCAAAATGATTTGGTGATGCAGTGAATACAAGAACAAAGTATTGCAACATGTCAGACTGCCCAGATATCTATGATGCCCTTTTTGAAAGGCCCAGAGGAGGGCTGGGGGATGCATATTCTTACCTGGAGTTTTTGTAAGCTAAATTAGTTTATGTGTGAAATTCACTCTCCTCAAGAGTTGAAGTCACTGAAATTTGTAACAATTCCTTCCATTTATAAAAATCTTAGCACTAAAACACAGTTTAGAATGGCTCAGAAATCTGGTCATCAGACTCATAAAGATCATATTAATACACCTGGACACTGAAGGCTTTTTAAAGAAGGATGTTAAATGTATCAATTCCCATACACCTGATGATTGGGGACTAGAGAATAACTGTTTTAAACTTTACAGTGGAAGGTTGAAATAGCAACTGAATGAGCTCTTGGGAATGATGCTGCAATACAAGTAGCAATGACTAATACAGGTTTTCAAAAACTATAGCAAGGGTACTGGTCAGTTCCATGTCGGGCTTTGCAAATGAGACTAAAAGTGTTCCATGGAAAATGTTAAGACTTAACAGCAAACTAAAATACCTACACAAGAAGTTAAAAATCTCTCCATTGCTGCTCTTTTAGGAACAATTCCAATTAAAATCATAGGTGGAATTCCTGTTGCAGGGTTAATATCAAAACTATGGTATGAGAAAGAGCCCTGGGTCAGGAGACATCAGACCTGGGTTCCAGTTCAGGCTCTGTCATTAACTGCTTTTGTGACTATACTCTAGTACTTAAGTACTGAAATGGAATACACTATCATATAATCTGGTTAAATGTTATCTTACACACTATAATCCATTTGTTTTATGTATAACATCCCTCAACTAGACTACCTTTTCTTCCTTTTTTATCTCATCACTGATTTCTTAAATTTTCTACCTTAAGATCAGTGAAAAATGAATGTTGTATGACACTCACTGGTGATTACAAATGTCACGCAAAACAAGATCACATCTGTAGTTCATTTAGAGTACCAATCCTGATATGCAGGGCTGATAAAGCAGAAATGCTTAATAAACACTTTGGAATGAGTAACAGAATAAATATTTCTTTACTGAGAGAATAAATGAGAGAACAGGAGAATGGCAGCTGTTTCTCTCTAATTGGTTTGTAAAACATTCATGTCTGTAAACACAAAGAACCCCAGGTTGGCCTTCCAGATTCACTGTTATCACAATTCTCACTTCTAGCAGGAAGTCAGAAACATAGTTTTGTGGTTCTACAACCTAATGGTAATGAAAGGCCGCTTCATTTCAATCAAAGTGGCAGAATGGAAAAATTTTAAATTCTTTCCTACAAGACATCTAGAATTGTTGAAAAACATTATTTTAAATGCCTAAGCTCTCTCTGAACCAAAAAAAAACAAAAAAAAATCCTTAAGAGCCAAAAAAAAATCCCCAAGAGGAAATACATCTTCTGTCACTTTTGCCACTGGATGGCATCACATTCAGTAGCCAAAAGCCTTGGATTTTAGTGGCCACAAAAGGATAGAAAACAAGATCTTGGGATTTATGTGAGAGCCAGGACTCTCCAAGGGCCACATCCTCAGAAAAAGGATGAGCTGAAAAAAAGAAAAAGAACTGTCCACTAACAAAGAAAGAGATAGGCAAGTTCATTTTGGCCTCATCACAGATGAAGAGGATATTAGTGAGCTGAAAGATAGAACTAAAGAAATGACCCAAAATTAGGCACAAAGAGATGAATACAATATAGAGGGTTAAACATATAAAGAACAGGATAAAATGGTTTATATCTAGAATTCCTATTAGACATAGGAATTCTAGAAGGAAAGTCAAGAAAGATCAGAGACAAGACAAAAGTCAGAGAGAGAATGATACACATTTATTCAGAATTCATTGAATTCAGATCATGAATCCTTAGGTTTAGAGAAAACAGTGACTCCCAAGCAGGAAATATAAAGCAAAATACACACATAAACATGTATTGAAACTTCAGAATTCCAAAGAGAAATGAGATCTTAAAATCAACCAGTGAGAAAATACAGATTGCCTATAAAAGGAAGCAACAATTAGACTGGCAGCTGACTTCCCAAAAGCAGAGCTGAAGCAAGAATACAGGAGAATAATAAAATCAATGTTATGAAATAAAATAACCATCAATCTATAACATCCAATTGAAGTAGTATTCAAAAATGAGGGCAAAGTAAAAACATTTTCAGGAAAACAAACACTAAACTGAGAGTTACAACCAAGTAGCACCCACTGAAGGGATTTCTGAAGGGTGTACTGTAGTGTGAAGGAGAATGAACCAAAATTAAACACTGGGATGCAAGAAGAAAAGTGAACAAAGAAATTGGCAATCATGTTAATAAATCTAAACAAGTATTGCCTATGTGAACCAATTATAATATTGACTAAGGTGGTAAAAACGTAAGGTGGAACTCAAATACTGGATAACAATAATATGGAAATCAGGAGAGATTTATTGGAGTTAAAGTGTTTAAGGTCATTTTGGAAAGGGTGTAGAAAGACTAATATTAAAGGGATGTCTAAAAAAATAAAAATAGAGTGTATAACTCCCAAGCCAAGGAAAAAGTAAATTAACCTGAATTAAATGAAAAGAAAGCAGGAAAGGAGGGAGGGAAAATAAGTATAGAAAAGGCAGGGTAAAGAGAAAGACTAAAACAAAATGTTCAAATTAAATTCCATAAATCAGTAATAATAATAAAAAATGTAAATGGACTAAATTCACCAGTTAAAAGAAAAAGATCTCACATTAGATTAAAAACAAACAAATAAATCCAGCTATATGCTATTATAAGAGAAACACTTAATAAAAATTCAGAAAGGCTGATGGCAAAAGGAAGTAAAAAGATAAACCAAGTCAACATCAACCAAAGAAATGTAGTATAGTTATATTAAAATCAGACAAAATAAATTTTAGGGCAAAGAGTATTATTAGGAATAAAGAGAGTTCCCAAAACATTATCAAAAAAAATCACCAGGAAGATACAATTCTAAACTTTATGAATCTAATAACATAGATTGGCCTCAAAATACATAAAGCAAAAACTGACAGACCCTAGAGTATTCAAGCTCATAATCATAGGGTGAGATTTTTAATACCCCTCTGATAAAGTAAGATTTTTTATGGCTTTTATTTCTCTCCCTGCCAACACCCTTCTCTAGAATGTAATCTAAAATGTAAAATGTATAATGGTTTTGTCTACTTTATTCACAGATGTATTTTAAGTACATAACAGCTACCTAATATATATTTGTTGAGTGTTTGAATTAATCAAGATGAAATGTTAGTAACTATACAGATTGGATAATAGAATTAACAAGCATAATCCAATGGGCTCTCATGGAACCCTGCACTCCCAAATTAGAACATTCTTCTCAAGCATAAATGGAATATTTATGAAAATTTACCATGTGCTGGAGACCATATTCTCTGACCCAAATACAATCAAGTTAGAGATTAACAACAAAACAGTAAAATTCCATGCACTATAAAATGTGAAACACACTTCTAAACAACCCAAAGAAGAAATCGTAATGAAGATTATGAAAACAGAAGATTGAAGGAAATAGAACTTAATGACAATAACAATATTATATTTCAAAATTTTTGGTAAGCAGCTAAAGACTACCTAGAGGGAAATCTATAGATTTATATGCATATATAAGAAAAAGTAAGGATAAAAATTGATGAAAAAAACCCAACAAATTAAACACAAAGAAGATATAAGGAAGGAAATAATGGGAAGAGAGATTATTGAAATAGAAAAAATATACACAATAGAGGATCAAAAGTCAAAAGCTCGTTCTTTGAAAATAGATAAAATTCTGGCAAGAATGATTATGGAAAAAAAGATAAGGCTTACTATTAGAAATAAAGAGGGGTCAAATTTCAGACACAGCAGAGCTTTGAAAAAGTAGAACACTAAGAAATACTTGATGCTAGTATATTTAAAAATGAACAGAATGGACAATTTTCTAGAAAAAATGCAATTTTTCCAAACTGACTCATTAAAAAAATAGAAAACATGAACAAATCTATGGTCATTAAATACATTAAATCACTAGTTAAAAGTCTACTTACCAAAACTGCCCACCAGGGCCGGATGATTTTATGAGAGAGTTCTACCAAACAATCAATTAACAGTTAATCCCTATCTTATGCAAAGTGTTCCAAAGAACAATAAGGATTTAGTCCCACTTCAGTTATGACGCTAACAGAACCTTCATACGAAAACCAGGCAGGGACAGTACAGAAAAGAACACTTATGGCCAATCTCACTTATGAACACAGATGCAGAAGTCTAAATAAAATGATAGCAAACTTAAGCCAGGAATTCATAGTAAATAATAATATATCACGAGATAACTAGGTTTAATCCCAGAATATCAAGGATGGTTTAACATTAGAAGATCTATTAATACATTTCACCACACGACCAGATTAAAGAATAAAAATCATACAATCTTCTCTGTAGAGGCAGAAAAAGCACTTGATAAAATTCAATGCCCATCTATGATTAAAAACTAAGAAAACAAGGAGTCATCTTTACCTGATATCAGCTACTCATCAAAGAGTACTTAACTATAAAATTTTGGAATAATTCTCTTTAAAATCAGAAGCAAGACAAGGATCCTTAGCTGTATTTGACATTGTACTGGAGGTCCTAGCCAGTGCAAAAATAATTGAAAATAATCAAGATTTCAAAGGATAAGACAAAGGCGAATGTGCCTGTACATGGGACATCGTTGTACTCACAGAGGTCTCTGAGAAGCGGTTGAAGGATTCAAAACCTTTTGAGAACTCTAGGATTCCAGAATACCTAGATTTTAGAAATCCAGAGTTTTCTTATTTTGGCGACTTGCTCTTTGTAAAATCCACAGCTGTATTTCATCTAAAAAGATGCTCCACCATTGCCTGACTTTTCACTTTGTACCAAGCCCTTTTATAACCTGAACTTTCCAGGTTGACTAAGGACTCAAATTTACTTGGACCTCCTGTGTGACAGTCACACTTCGCACTCTGCATCCCAGCAAGAAGGCTGAGCACACCTCAGAAGATTCCTTCAGGACCTCCCAATTCTCCCCTGCTGTGAGGAAGGTATATAAACAGTACTGAGTGTGGCCTAGTATGAGGACACACTACTGCTCCCTCCAGGAAATCCTTTTATCCTTTATCATTTTCAGCATCTTTTAGCCAGTTACCCTCAAATAATACTGATCTATAAAAAAAAATTCTATCTCAATGTCTGGTAGGGGAGTTGTATTTAATTTTCTTTCGCCTTGATTCTTTAAATGCCTTGCCCTTGTGTTTTTTCTGAGTGTTTTCGTATTATGAGTCATTCTGAGCAACTGCCTGGGAATGTAGGAAGAAGGTGTTTTTTTGCTATTTTGATTTACTGTGTGATTGACCCTGGGCCAGTCATTGAACCCAATCAAGGAACTTCATTCATTGCTAAATAAAGATAAAAGGCCTGGAGAAATGGGTTAAAATTAGACCCCATCACCTAATGACTCAGTTTCTTAATAACTGACTCATAGAAATTAATTAGCTCTTTCCTATAACATTTCCATTTGGAAAAGATCTCCTTTATTATCCTTGCTTAGTTGTAGCACTTTTACATCTCTCTGTCCTCTGTTACCTCTCCATTTGTTTGTTTAACTTTAGTGCTCAGTTTCAGTCAACAACCACAGCCCTCCGTGATAATCAGCCTCGAATTGAGTTTTGATGCTGTAGGTGAGCAACAGTAAAAATAAACAAAGAAAGAAAGAAAAGAAAAGAAAAAGAAATACAAGTGGAGGGAAAAGTGAACTTAGACACAGAAGTCCTGATTCAGGGTTATGCTCTCCATGTGCTAATTTTGTGATCTTAAGAAAGTCAATTAACTTCTCTGAGCTGCATTTCTAATTTATAAAATGGTAATCACACAACGCTATCTTTTTACCTCATGAGTGACTGTTACAAAATACAGACAATGAACATGGACAGTCCTTTGAAAAACTGTAAAGTACTATATATTTCTATTCACATTAACTGAATAATTCTATTCACTGATGCAAGAATTTAGTCTATGAAACTTACATGAGAAGGCCTTATGTGATAATCTGTCCATGCTAGACAGATACTATTAAAAATTATAACTGAGTAATTCATAAATATGTAAACAATCAATTCAGGACAAAGGAGGTTTTAGAGTAATAAAATGTAGTTTAAAAATGGAAGCAGGGGGCAGCCTAGTGTCGTAGGGATTAAGTTCGTGCGCTCTGCTTCCTCGGCCCAGGGTTCGCCGGTTGGGATCCTGGGCACGGACTTATGCACCACTCATCAAGCCATGCTGAGGCAGCATCCCATATAAAGCAACTAGAAGGATGTACAGTTATGACATACAACTATCTACGGGGGCTTTCAGGAGAAAAAAGGGAAAAAGGAGGAAGATTGGCAACAGATGTTGCTCAGGGCCAATCTTCCTCAAAAAAAAATTTTTTAAAAAACCACATCTCCTACAATGCTTTAAAAAAAAAAAAGAATGGGAGCAGCATGATTTTGGTGCCTGCTGGGAAAGCAGGGAATAAACTAATTAATACTTGAAGATCCTTCTTATTTTAAGTTTTAATCTTTTGAATCCATAACCTATGGTGGATGCCCAAAATAAAAAATAAATGAAAGGAAAACTGAAGAGTTAACAAATTTCAAGGTGGGACCAAAGGAACTATTGCAAATATTATCTTTGGATCATTTAGAAATTCAAGGGAAAAAATCTGAAGACAGAAGCTGCCTTATTTTCTCACCTTTGTTCTGTATTAAAGAGTGCAAAGATGTGTTTGCTAGACATAAAGCTCTTCTCCACATCTCGAACTTTCAGGTTGTCCAAGGGAAGCATATACTTCTTTTCTTTTTCCTATTAAGAGAGAGAGAGAACTGGTTTTAACAGAAGATCTTGAAGCATGCCAATGGCAACATATCACCTGAGTTGGCCAATACTTGATTACAATATTTTGATACCATCACACTCTATTTTGATACCAGCTACCAAGGAGGAAAAGTTATCTGAGAGAGGAGACTCCAGTGATTCTCAACACGTGGTCAGAAGAATGAGGGAGGGCAAGTGCAGAGGAAGGAAGGGCTCGTGATGGAGAAAACACATGGTCCTCTATCCTTTCTTCCTCATGTGGGTCCCCTTAGATGTTTTAAAATGTTAGTTTGATATTAAGAATTTAGCCATCTGTTAATATTTAACAAAAATGTTCTGGTCCTAATTCAGTGAAAAATGCCAGATGGATTTAATTTCATATTTTATTTGCAGCCGAAGCAGTTTTGATAGCCAGTGCTGGCAGGGGATTGAACACACAAGGACCCCAGTATGAATTACCCCTTACAAACCATGATAAAGCACAGAAAATACTTC
Organism: Tapirus indicus; assembly: GCA_031878705.1. Taxonomy (NCBI): domain Eukaryota; kingdom Metazoa; phylum Chordata; class Mammalia; order Perissodactyla; family Tapiridae; genus Tapirus; species Tapirus indicus. Next base: position 86,667,121 of record CM062922.1, read on the forward strand.
CTTCATTTGGGTCTAGAATAAAATGTGGGTCCAGAAAAAAATTATTCCATTAAATTGTGGAGCACTTTGAGAAAAAAAGAATCCATTAGAAGTGCACTGATATTAACTAGAACAAATCATCTTTTAAAATTTACAATTCTTTAGGAAGAAAATGGACATTGGAGAGGGAAGGTCTGCAAATGGGACCAAACTGGTCTTAGTAAAACATATTCAATGGCAAAGAATTATTAGAAATGTTTACTTTTAGGGACTGGCCCAGGGGCAATATTATCATATGTATAAATGCCTAACAGCCAGCATCATAGGAGAAAGCCAAACACTCAGTTAATGTCTATTACCAGGGGCATTTTAGCACAGTCCTTGTTAAACAGGAGTCCTCTGTATGGTCCCAGCTTATATCTCCAGTGCTAGTCCTGAGAAAAAGCAGGACTAGACTCCAGAGGAGGGGAACATGGAGACTTAGCCACGACCTTTAATAAACAACTATTAATGTATTTCCTCTGGAAAATACAAGCACGTACAGATATGTTTGACATAAGCCTTTTTGTTCCTGCAGCTCCTACAGCAGCTCCTTGAGAACTTGTGGCGAGGTTCAGTAGTGTGGAGAAGAACTCCTGTGCTCCCTAGCCAGCTTGAGGGGGCCACATTGTCTGCAGACCCCATAGAGAGTTATTGCAGGGAGTATCAGTGGCTTTGCCACTTCTTACTCCTAAATTAATCAAGGAAAGTTGGGCAGAGCACATTAGAATAACAAGGCAAATAGATGACAAAATAGAGAAAGACATGACTAAAGAAGTTGAAGGAAGCTAGTTGGAGAACAAAATGGCTGTCCTGGCAGACAAGGTCTTCAAAGAAGGAAAAGAAACTAAATGGAAGTGAGAGAAGCCTAAGAATAAGCATGAAAAAGCAAAGCACTGTAAGAAGATTCCAATATTTCTTGTACGAGAATTAATAATATATTAGCAAACAGAAAGATATTCCAAATAGCAAAATAAATAATTTAAATAAATGAGGTATCATAGTTGAGCCTAACTTGTTTGAAACACTTGTCAAACTATTTTAGGACAGAATTCTAAGAGCAAGATCGTAGATTGAATGAAAAGCTATCCAAGACATAATCAAATGAAAATGCTTGAGACCCAGGGAACAGTTTTCTATTGGACATTTTTCAATGCTCGAAATTTAAACAGCTGGATTTTTTTAATGCACCATCTTATTCAACCTTTTGGAATGATGGATTCGCCTTTTAATGGGAAATGTGTATTTCATTGTAAAGATGAAACACAATGTCCTTGGTGTGTTTTCTATAGAAGTAGGCTCTCTTTTGTGCTGCATTCTTTAGCATACAGTGAAGACGGAAAATCCAGCAAGCTTATGTCGGATATTAAACGCTGGAGAAATACACATGTGTGCAGACATAGGGACATGAAAAATGTAGTTTCAGTTCCAAAGTACTAAATGTCATTTACCCAAGGTTTTTGAGGACATATTGCTAAATTATTTCATAATCAAGAGTTTTAAGACTGACAAAGGAAGAAGAAAAAGATTTGGACTAATTTGTTTAATTAAAGTTGTAAGTCAAATGGAGAATTAAATGAGAGAGCAAGGAAACAGTGTATCATGGATATTTCTAAAATTCTTGGTGCTTTGGGGAAAAAATGATGTTCTGCTAAAAGAACATCTTGAATATGAAATAGCTAAAATAAACAGAAGGAATAGAGGAGGAGAAAGGATAAACTGAATTATAATTTCCAAAATACAGTGAGTCTTAACACCAGCTTAGTTGAGACATTTGCTACAAAATCTTTGTTGGTTCTAGTAAACTGTCTAATAATGCACTGTCCAATATGGTAGCCACCAGCCACAGGTGAGCACTTGAAATGTAGCTAGTTAAATTGCGATGTGCTCTAAGTGTTAAATACACATCAGATTTCAAAGACTTAGTATGAGAAAAAGAATGTAAACTATCTCATTAATACTTTTATATTGATTATGTGTTGAAATGATAATATTTTGAAAATATTGGGGTAAAGTATTACTAAACATAATTTCATCTTTGTTTTTACTGTTTTGAATGTGGCTGTTAGACAATTTAAAATGACATATGTGGCGCACATTAACTTTGTATTGACATTGCTGAGCCCCATGTACTTATCATTGCTTTCCTTCCTCTCATCTATTCAATTGTTTCTCTTCTGACCTCCCTGTTTCTGCCATCAGGTGTATTTTTCATTCTCACAGTCACCCAATCTGAAATTTCACTATCTTTTCTGATGTATTGTCTTCCTTCACCTCCTTTATTACATCAAGACTATGTTGCATTGTGTTCAAAGCATTTGTCAGAGCTCCCCTTGTTTGACATTCCCACTACATTAATCCAAGTCCCTGGCATCTCCCAAGCATGTGGTTATAAATGGCCTCCTATCTAGTCTCCTTGCCTTTTAATTCCTCTAACATCACCAGGAAGGGCAATTTTCTAAATCTACTCTGTCACATTCATTCCAGTCCTTTAAAACTTTCATAGCTCTCCATTATTTATGGAAGAAAAATCCATGAAACTCCTTAATGTGACATTGAAAAATACCTACAAATTGGTCCAATCCTGATTTGTTAATATATCCTTTAGTCTTCCAAAGGAGTCTCCATTTCAACCACATACACCTTTGCCAACAGTCTTTTCCCAACTTGAGATAGCCTTTCAATTTCTTCCTACCACATCAGTTTATTATTTAGAATCTAGCTCAAATTCTACCTTCTGTGCGAAAAGTTTTCCCAAGTTTATAACTGTCTGTCTGTAACTCCCGCATCTCTCTCCTTTCATGTCATACAATAGGTATTGTTTATTCTATTCATTTTGAATTATACCTTGAGACATCCTCATCTTGTAAATGCATTACATTCAAAAATTTCTGTGAAGGCTGTTCATTTGGAACTCAGCATGTTCTGTCAATTCTATTGTTCAAATAGGTTACACTTGCAAAGAAAAACAAAAATGTAGAGAATATTTGTTGCAATATTTGTAAATAAACAAGAAATAAAATTTGATATTTTAAAATTTTATCTTAAATAGGCATTTTGGAAGAAGCACTTGTAAAATTCTAAAGAAAATATTTTCAGTGGAGATTCAGAAAGGAACTTCTGGATATTTTCAAAAGCTTCAGAAGCTGATGTCACTGATTCAACATCATTCTTTTCTTCACTTTTAAACATAGTACTTTTAAACATAGTACCTCAATATAAGACAGTTACGAGCACTCTTTGTATGGGAGGCATCCAGATGACAGGGATTCTTTGTTCAAAGAGAGAGGAAACAAGAGTTCGTGCACTTTCCTTGCAGTAACTTGGCAAGAGTGACAAGAAAGAGGAAAAATAGGATAGGCCAAAAAAAGGATGCATCTAATGTGAGAAAGAGTGTGATCTGAGGTGGAAGAGACTGAACCTTGAGTGGTAAAAGGTAAAAGAGGAATCAAAGTGGAGGGAGGTGGGAATTATGGTATGGCCACAGTCTGTGTTCATCGACCTTGAAAGGGAAACAAAAGGATCAGTGAGGGACAGATGTGGGATCAGCAAGTGCCCAACAATGGCCTCTAGCTGGCAGAGCACCATCAATATAACTTGGTTGCTGGAAGGAGCTAGAGTGGGTATGAGGAGAGGGCTGGGTGTGTGGAGGAATAGCTCCTGCATATGCAAAGGCCTGGAAAATCTTTAAACACTTGCTGATTTACACGTAGAGATTCGGAACTTGAGGAATGTTTGAGTGGCATTTCTTTGATGACTGCATTGAATCATTTTATTTGTGCATACCTTTTCTCACTAACAAGGCAACAAAATCTTCAAGGCTAAGACCACAAGTCCTTCCTCATTTCCGTATACTATAATGCCTAGCATAGTGTTGGTCATTGAAATTTACAGAGCATATATTATAAATATTTGTTCAATTGATTTTAGAATGTCTGATAACAAAGCCAAATGTTGAGTAAGATAATTGATAGTCATATATATTTGAGAACCAAATAAAAATTTTATGGAAAAAAAAAACCCTGTATAAGATGCTTAACTGATTGGCATTACTTCTGATCATTAAACTTTTACAAAGTTTAGATTGACTGCCATGTTTATTTCTATCTCTGCCTTTGTTTGTATTGCTTCTCCTTGCTAGGAATGCCTTCTTCCCTCCAAGAAGGCAAATACTAGTGGACTTGAGTGTTCACTATTATGTCAAGTGCCACCTCTTCCATGAAGCCTACGCTGATTATGGCATGTCATAGACCGCTTTCTTTTACAGCTCTCAAATTTTCCATAGTCTTTGCCATAGGTTACATAGGATGCCATTTCTTATTTATGTTCACTTTGGCTCTTTAAGTAGATTGGAAACTCCTTGAGGGCAAGGATTGTGTTACAATTTTTTTGTTTACACCTAAGTTATTACATTGTTGCATATACAGACGTTGCTTAACAAACATTTGATTGTTGATGATGCATCACAAATAAAATTCCAACATGATGAAATTTTACCATTATGTTGTGCCTATACATTTTACTGTTATGTCTACCTATATAACATTATGTTAAAAATTATCTAACCAGATGTGATATAAAAACGCATTTTTAATGCCTCAAGGGTTGATTTTGAATGAATTTACAGTTTTTTGCTTAGTAGCGTATATTTTGTTGGGTAAAGTTTTACTAACCTAGACCAATATACTTGATTTGATTAATACAAACCTCATGGCTTAAACATATAAATACACTGTGACAATCCAATATGCTTCAAAACAAAATAAAACCCAAACTAGCAGACATACTGGTCTTAAGAGGTAAGAACTGATGAAAAGTTTTATAAAATGGGAGATGGGAGAGCATAAAAGAGATGAGATTAGAAGATGATAAAGAAAAATATATAAAAAAGCCAGTAATGGCACCAAATACATTTTTGAAATATGTAATAATGGCATCAAATTTAGTTAGTTAGTTAGTTAATTTATTTTTTTTGTGAGGAAGACCAGCCCAGAGCTAACATCCATTGCCAATCCTCCTCTTTTTGCTGAGGAAGACTGACCCTGGGCTAATATCTGTGCCCATCTTCCTCCACTTTATATGGGACACCGCCACGGCATGGCTGACAAGCAGTGCATCGGCGGGCATCCGGGGTTCCGAACCCACGAACCCCTGGCTGCCAAAGAGCAACCTAAACTGCTGCGCCATCAGGCCAGCCCCTCAAATTTATTTTTAAGCTGCGTGATATTTGTTGTAATTCTGCACTGGCTCGCTCTAACATTTCAAAACATCATGACAATATTCTTAGGCTAATAAATAATCAGATTAGAAACAGGTTCCATGACAGATTAACAGAATATTCCCTGCTGCTGGGAATAGCTGTGCTTCACTAGAGCAAAGATTCTTAGTTTTGACCACGCCTCATATCATACTCACATAGTAACATTCCATGTGTATTCTCTACTATTGCATTTGCCATACTGTATACTCCTAATGTATTAAATGTCTCTTCTCCTATTCAGAAATTGACATTTATTTGTCCTCTCCCAGTGCTCCACCACTTTGCTAGCAATGAATGCAACATTCCTATGACACACCCGCACCAACAATGTGTGTAGGCCACATGGGCCGTACTGCTGCGCCAGGCAAAGGAAGAGACTGAATGATTGTGCCACCAAGAACCTGGTCCAAAAACAGGGCAGTAGCCCATAGATTGGTCCAAGTTGAAAAAAATTCCTCATCCAGGGGCCGTAAATGTTTTGGTGGAATACTGAAAACTCATGCAATACTCTGGGACATTCAATTATTATAATTTGCTTGTTGCTCAAGAGATACTAATGTTGATCAATATTTTTCCTGACCAAGTTTTACTTTTTCCTTAATACACTGTGGCCAGAATGTGTGCAAACAGGGAAACTGGAGACATTATCCTGGGTTTCTGGGTGGGGACCAGGGTGAAGAAAAATGTGATGATCCCATAAATTAATGCAAACCTTTCATGCTTTGAGTAACTGACACGAGTAAGCATACATATTCACCAAGCTCCCACCCCCACCTCATTCTCCAAGATGACAATGTATTGCCCCGTCAAAGTAAATTCCTCACCATATCCACTGCACCAAGCATGGGACTCCTGCTTTCCAGGAAAGTCAATACATTTTCATTTTCCACACAGAACACATCCAATAGTATCTTCTTGTCTTTGTCTATACTATTTCCTCCACTAGGAACACTTTTGCCTATTTGCCAACTCTGCTTCTCTTCCCCTCAAAATGCGTGCAATTACTCCATCTATCTCAGACTTAATGTACATTTTTTCTTAAAGTATTATAGGTCTCCTTTTTCTTCCCCATCCCACCTGCAGACATTATTTTTAAATCAGTGGAATCCTTAAAAAAAATATTCGGACACCAACACCCTTATATTCTTATATTCTGCTTATATTAAGCAGATTAAAAAGTGGAGCTCCTCTGATTGAAGCAGGAGTGGGGTTATGCGAAAACCTGCCCATTAAGACTCACCATCTTGCTTTGATGTGGCCTCTAAGAAATGTGGATGTAGCACCTAAAGACATTGGAACTCGGGCTTGGATTTCTGGGTCCCTGTTCCAGAGGCTGGTCCACCTGCCAGCCTTATTCTCCAAGTGTTCCTGCAGTGCCAGAGCTCTGCCCTCACCCCCAGTCTGCCTGGAACTTGGTTTGCCTCGTCCCTCTAGTCCTCCTACACGAAGTAGCTCCATCCAGCTCCTGTGACTTCTAACTGGGCAAACATTCTCTCTCAGAGCCATGGATGCAATTTAGCAAATCCTTCCAGTTCGAACCCCCTCTGCTGTGGTTGGGCACTTGGATGTGCCCACCAAAAGCTCACCCAAGCATGCAGTGTTCTGAAACCATCAGAAGCCCCTGCTGTAGCCAGGCACGGCACTCAGTCCGTCTCTGCCATTTCCAGGATTCCTCCCACCCCAGCGCTCGTGGGCTTTTTGTACTACATTACTTTGTACTTTTGGCTTATTTTCTGTGTCTTATGTTCTGTTTCACCTAAGTCTGTATGCTCTGCCTTTCCAACTACATGGTAAACTCCTAAGGGAAAGAGCAAATCTATTATTACCATTATTAACTTTATTATTAGCGCTGTTAATCAGTCTGTGTATCTTACTCCCCTGCTACTCTGCAACTATGTCCTGACTTCCCTATTAAAGCACCAACTCTTTGAGGGAAGCAACTGTTTCCTTCTTAGTTTTGGTTGCATAGTTGACATTCAAGAAACACATGTCGAATGAACATATGACTCAGTCCCCTCGTGGGCTGGCATAGTGCTTTGCCTAGATTAGGGGCTCAGAGATGAACACTGACTTATAATCAAAATATCAAAGAAAAAAGAGGCTATAAAAATATTGAGAATACCAGAATACTAGTTCCACATGCTGTTGAAAACTAAAATCTGGTGTTCATTGCTCTTAAGAAGTTATAACTATAGAGATGTACAAGTATGAAACTCATAATATAAACTATCCATTTCTTTATTTGGGCTCTAATTCCCTGCTTTAAACTGAATTACATTTTGAGTAGTAAACAGAATTTGTGAACTAGCAGGCTGCTAGTAAATAGTACTTCTTTAGATTTTTCTCTTGGGCACTAAAGAAAGTGCCTGTGTATAACTTTGATGGGCTGTCCTAGGAGGCCCAAGAAAACTCCATGGTTTATACACCATTGGCTTCATGGCCACCCCCTCTGCACCCACTCAGATCCTTAAATGGAGCTACACACTGGCATATCTCCACTGGGTAAACAAGATAGTCACACTTGCCGTTACCAATGGGAGACCCTGCTCTTTTCTTGGCTCTTCTCTCTCTTCAGAGTCCAATTCAATTCTGTCCCTAAGAGTCCCACTGGAGGGCTCCCTCCTCCATTCCCGTGGCATTCTTGGGCAGTACCACTTTTTTTGCACTTCATATACATTGCCCCATATTTTCAGGTGCATCTAATATCCTCAAAATGTGGACTCTTCCTCTCTCCCCACACAAAAAAAGTACTTTTATAATTTGAAAGTAAGAACATTAAGAATGTCATTCTCAAATTTTATATTTAATCTCTATATCAATTCTTATATTTAAAGAAATATTCATATGTATTTATATATACAAGATTGATAATGTGCAAGACCGATAATGATAAGCATACTAAAGAATAAATTTAGAGGACTTATGGCTAAGCATGGCAGATGGATCACATGCATGTATCTCTTCTCTCTCCCCTAAATCCACTATGATAACAGTGAGAGAATAAAAAGATGGTGATCCACAAGGACAAAAAAAATGGGAGGGGAGAAAATAGTGGACAAGATTCCCAAAAGCTTTGGAAGAGAGAAGCAGAGAGAGAAGTATTCGTTGACTTAGCATACAGAAAGGGGTTATTCCCCCAAATAACTACAAAGGGAGAGAATGGAGGAGAAGCCACCCCAACTGGGTCCTGTCTTTGGAGCCACCCAGCACCCCACATGAGTGGGTACAGTTGTGGAGATGAAAGAGCAGATCAGATAGAATCTGCATACGGAAGCACACAGAACAATTGGTGACCCAGGGTCATCTCCTCTACCCATGGCAGCCCATTCCTACCCCCTGCAGGAGACTGAAGGTTTTTTCCCTAGAGAAATCAAATGAAAGAAGTTTTGGACCCAGAGATACCAAGGCAGGGTAGACAGCAAAAGTGGGATAGAAACAAAAGAAGTTAGTGAAAGTGTACATACTGAAATGTTGTCCCTCAGCCCCCTTTTCTGCCCTGCCTCAGAATGCCAGCAACGAGATGAATTTCTCTGCCCCCACCAGGCAGGATATTGGACTGTTCTCTGAGGAGCTAAACAGACTAATTGCCCCGTATTCTAACTTTTCAATAAAAAAACCAACTTGCTTGCCTGATCACCTTAGAGGGAGGTCCTGTATTCTGCAAGCTCCACCCCAAAATAGAGTTTCCAAGTAGCTGAATGGCACAGAATCTCAATAGATTGATGTAATCACAGCTATTAACTGGCGTGGATTCTGAGGATGGGCTATCTCAACACCCACTGCAACCTCCTTATAATGTTTGAGCTCAATTCAAAGCTCCCTTTCCCTTCCCAATCTTGCTCTTCTAGCTAGGGCTCCAGATGAGATACAGTTTCAGTCAATCTGACGTACTTACGCCAGACTTTGATTCAGAAGTGAGTCACACCAGAGAGCAACAGTGTGTGTGGCACCCGTTTTGTTGGCCTGGAAAATGGCAGAGGTGGTGTGGCTGTGGACGAGGAGGCTGTAATGCGGGTGGCTGCCTGACTGAGCAGCCTCAGGTTGGTGGAGGCAGCAGCTGCCTGGCAACCCCGGTTCTGAAACTCACTGTGAAGAACCAGTCCCGGACACTCAGCCTGGTTGCTGAATGTTGTTTATTAATAAAAGTTTCTGTACTTAAACTAGCTAGAGTAGATTCTATTGTTGGCAATTAAGAACTCTGAAAATACAGTAGCAATATCAAATCATCACGTTATTATGTCTTAGCAAAAAGGAATAACCAGTAAAGCAGAACAATAGCAATACTGATCATTAAAAATACATTAAAAAAACAACACTACATGAACTGATTATTAGTGTGTGTGTGTGTGTGTGTGATATATGGTTATACAGTTATGAATTTCCAGGACTTTTCACTCAAGGAAAGTCTTTAACCAGGAAAAAATTATATACATGATAAATAACACACATGAGATATTTTAAATTGAAAATTCAAATGGAGGTGAGAGGGATAGCATTTGAGCAGCTTTGAAAGAAACAACAAATGTGAATAAAACAGAAAGAAAAACTCCTGGTGGTACGTATGTGCATAAACTATTACAAACTACCTCTGTAATAGCAATGTACTTCACAGGTTCAATTTCCTTTACTATGTAGGCTATGTATAGGGACTTAGTTTGTGTTTGTGTTTTATACCTTTTCAGTTACTAGGAAGGAAAAAATTTACTCAACATGGCAAAAGACACGGCAAGCCCTTTAAAATTAGCATATTTCAAACGCCCATTTTCCTTATTTCTTTCTGTATTCCAAAGCAGCACAACTTATATTTTTTAAGAAGAAAAACTTCCACATTTGAAATAGTAACTGGTTTACTTGAAAAGATATATAATGATACGGATTCCTGGAAGTAATATCCCTCAACTCTGAATTCGGTGGCTGCACATTAAATTACAAAGTGAATTTAAGATACCCCACAAACTCTAAAAGTATGCTTACTTTGTAACAGCTTTCAAGTGCATATTAATCATATGAAATTCTACATGCATAGCCCTTTGGGTATACTTGTATTAAATAAAAGTGTTATTTTGGCTAAGTATACCATACATTTGTAAAAGTTCAACTCAATAAAAGTACCTTGTTTACAAATGCTGCATAATTTTTACTTCTCTGAAAAAATGGGGGTCAGGAAGGCACGTACAAATAAAATCCTCTGACAGTTCCCAGAACTCGGTAGACGAATGGTTTAAATTTTACCCCCGTCATTTTTCACCAATCTACAAACAAAAATCAAAGCTGAATTTTCCCCTTACTCCCCTATCATTTCAGCAAAGAAACACTCAAAAAGAGGCAGCCCTAAGGAGAAGAGCAACAGGACTGAACATTCAACCAAATTAGTGAGCTTTTCTGAAGTCCTTTGCGTTGACCGTTGAGCTGATTTCCCTCCTCTGCTGATATTAACGGAATTCAATGAGGTTCGTTCTGAGAGGGAAATAGTCTGTTTGAAAAGGAGAGCTGAGTATGTGCCCTTTGTACTTGAGTGAGAGCCCTGCTCCCCATGTTCCAGGGAGTGCGGACTTGAAACGGAACAGGGGGAAAGGGGCCCCTTCCATGAGCCTCTGAAACGTAGCCCTGGACTTAAGATGACTTTTGGCTGGTTTGCTCCGAGCACAGCTGGTGGTCTGTGCACCACTATTGGCTCAAACCCGTGTCCACATAGAAACAGGGCTTTGGACAAGGGAAACAGAACTGGAATAGCTCTTCTCCTCAATCCTAATCAGGACTCCTAGTCTGCCCACTGCTTTCTGGGGAAAGGGTGAAGAAGAAAAAAATAGTTAGCACAGGGAAGGAGAAAGGAGAGGGTGGAGGGAAGACAGAGAAAGGGAGAGTGAAATGACCTATTCATAACTGGGAAGGAACTAAAGCTGCCCAAGCTACAAGTGCTCTCTGCTTTCATCGCATGCTCAGGTGGCCCTGTCCCCAGTCTCTGAGAGACAAAGACCGCTGGGAGAGGACGCCCACAAGAGGCAGTGCGATAAGGGGAAAGGACACATGGTTTGGGGTTAAGTCACAGGGGTTCATAGGTGAACCCAGGCAAGTAACATGATTTCTCTAAGCCTTATCTTACTCTGTATGGAAGTGATAATTCTTGCCTCATGGGGGTGTGAGGATTAAATGAGGTCACGCAGAAGGCTCTGCATTTAGGAACTCTTGACAAATATTTGTTTACTTTTCCTTGGAGAAAACCTTTTTAGCTATCATCTTCCCAGCCATCAGCGCAGCAAGGTGTTCTTTCTTCAACATATTTACAACAGTAGCTTTTACACTTGTAAGCTACAGAACTATGAAGGGAAAATAGGAAGTTAATTATGCACATGCCCAGCAGATAAACACACATTTTACATAAACAATGTCAAGTCAGGAGGGTGACAAGCAGTGAAACTATATCAACAACTTTAAACTATGCTTTCTTATTAAAGGAAGGTTTGAAAGAAATCCAGAACCGTGGAACTGTGTCCACATCCACAGAGAGAGAGGACTACAGGCTAAGAGGTGACATTAATTCCTCTCTCTCACTCCCATGATGGATTACACAGAACAGATCAAGGAAAGTACTTGGGAGGAGATGCAAGTTCTGAAAGAAATATAAAAATGAAAATTCCACAATTAAGGAATCATCTATCTTTTATTACCGATATGTTCTTACACTTTAAATATAAGCAAGAGTCTCAAGACTGGCTAGGAGACTAAAAAGTAGGAAAGGTTTGTTGTCTTTCCCCAAACCTCTTCTATTCAGGCCATTGTGCTTCTCTGCTGGCTCCAAACCAAGACGGCCGGGGTCGGCTGCTTTTGGGGCTGCCTAGTTTGTAAGTTTCTCCCTCAGCTACATCCCAAGAAAGCTCCTCCTCTCACTCCATTTGTCCTGTATCACCAACTGGATTTTAAAAAGCAAGAGTGGGAACTGTTTACCTCTGTAGGTCCCTGATACTAGCAGGCACTTAAAACATGCTGATTCACAATGATATCAGACTCACCTGTGCCATGTCACTCTGCCATGTCACTAATGCATAATTATGTTTATAATAAATTAATGTTGGCTAGAGAATCAATTGTTATTAATTATTCTTCCCAGGTAATATATTTGCATTTAAATTGGGTCTTTCAACACTTCCACCTGAAAGGACAGAGTCATTAGCACCTGACAGGAGTGAGATCCTTGGGTTCCCCTTAAACCATCCTAGTAGGTAGCTGCCTAGTCCAAGGCTGGACTTGAAAACTCTGGCTGCTTCTCCAAGTCTTAAAGCAATAAATTTGGGATAGTATTTCTCCAGCTAGAGTCCCTGACTCCCAGAGGCTGTGAGGTCTTGTGAGAATTAAAAAGAACTGTATGTTGTTATTTAATAAAATTAGCATAAGGATTTTCTGAATTGTCTAGGGGACCACTTTATAAACGAGCGTGGCATTCAATCTTAGTCCCATGTTTGTGTTTGCACCAAGCAGTAGTACTTTGTTGGCGGCACACTGATGAAAAAAGAGCAGAGACAGACATCAATACATAAATTATGTACTTTCCTCCAGTGACATCACAGTGCCCTGGGTGGGTGGAGGTTTCATTCTGATAGGATAAAAGTGGCAGGAGGATGGTGGGGTTGTACAGCACGGGGTAGCCCAGGCAAGCCAATCTCAAAAGACCCAGTGCCTAAAATGTTTCCTAAAAGGACATCATCTCTCACATTAATGTTGTTGATCAGCTGAAGCTTCTTGGCAATGTGGTTCTGTTTGAATTTGACTTGGTTTGCTCTTGATGCAGAACAACATCAAAATGTTTATATATTTATAGATATTTAAAATAATATATATTCATAGATATTTAAAATAAAACAATTTTCTGTTTATACATATTTAAGTAATATTATAAATAAAAATAGTTTGCCTATGCTCATAATTAGTGAGGATTCTTTTCCTTTAAAGGGTGTTTGCACATTACTCAAATTTGAGAAACATTGGTTGGGAAAATTGTATTTGGAATTCTCTTATAAGGGTTGACGTACTCAAAATAGGTACAAACAAATGACCTTGACTTATAAATAATTTGGAGCAGAGCTTAGAAATTGCTTTAATTTCTAATTGCCCTTAGCAAGACTAGGAGAAAAATCATAGGTCTGGCCCTCAGAACCTGGGAGGCCCAGCTAAGCATACACTGGAGCATACACTGGGGGTCCTTGGGGGCATTGTTTTCCACTCTGTGCTTCAGTTCCATCATATGTAAAGTAGGGACGATAATACCCAAACTCAATCCTTACAATGAAAAATGAAAACAAATAAACTTAATTTTATGAGAACAAAGAGGCAAGAGATGTAAAAGCATTTTCATCTTTTGAGAAAAAGAAGGTACTATTTAAAAGAGGTACTCTTGAAAATATCTGAACGCTGTGTCTAATTCATACTGACATGTGTAATTGAACCTATGTTGAATTTTTGCTGCAAATTATCTGCTTCCTCTAAGTAGCTGGGCTGGTAAAATGCTGAGCTGTATGGTTCAAAAATAGAGCTGTGGAAGAATTAGGAATTCCTGGGGAAAGACACAATAAGGTTGTGCCCTTAACAAAAGAAGAATGAGTGAAACAAAGGAAGAGGAAGGGAGAATGCTGCAGAAAAAGGTGGTGCCCAGGGTAAGGAAAGACATCATGAAGAAACTGGTGGAAAGTAATAGCAAGGAAGTGGGAGTAACAACGATTTTCCCACCTAGACCTCACTAACGACGCAGAAACAGTTTAACACCGTCACAGGATGAGACCAATGAATACCCAGAGCAACTCGAAGAGAGAGAAACAATATGAATATAAATCCTGAGTTTTATCCCACTTTAGATGACACAGTGTATACTCTCCTCTTCCCTGCCTCCCTTCCCCCTCCTTTTCTTACATGTGCTAAGCTTAAATATTTACTGGGTTGCTTACAATTAAATTTAATCACTTCCTGTTTCATTATTCAGAATAATTATATTTCAATATGAAAACCTTAATGATTATGTAAAATGATAAATTTCAGACTCCCTTCTTATTTTAACTGCCTGTGCTAACAAGTAATAGCCAGTAAAACAAAACTAGAATAGTGAGAACTAAACTACTTTCCAGGAGTACCCTCCCTCCCTCTTCACCCACCCCCAAACCTCAGTTCTTTAAGTATAACAGAAATGTTGCAAGACATTATTTTTTATAGGTTCATCAGGCAAGCCTTCCTTGACATGGGAAGTGCTATGTATGATTGGCCACTTGGTGGAGCGTGAACTAGGGAGGGCCAAGAGGAGGAGCAGGAAACCAAATAGGAGACTAATGGAGTGGTGCAGGAAAGAGACAGCGGTCATTCCCACTAGGAGAGCAGTTGAGGAGAGAAGTGATTGGGTTTGGAACAGGTTCTGGAGGAGAGCAGTGGTTGGCAAACTACAGCCCAGAGGGCTAAATCTGGCCTTAGCTTATGTTTGTAAGGCCCTAATAGGTAGAATGGTTTTTACCATTTTAAATGGTTAAGAAAAAAAAAAAAGAGAGAAGAATATGTCACTGAAAACACATGTGGCCTGCAAAGCCTAAAATATTTACAGAAAAAGTTTGACAACCCTTGGAGTAGAGTCAGCAGATTCTGAAATCGAACTGGATGGAGGGAGAGATAAGGGGAAGAGAGGAATGAAGGAAACCACCTCTGTGTTTTGCTTGAGCAGCTGGGTAATGGCCACACCCTCTTCATTCCAGCCAGTCACACCCTCTTGGGTGCCCCCACTTTATTTTGTACATGTCTTTGTTGTTACACTGCTTTCAACATCATATTTATTTCATTACATGTCGGTCTCCCCTCCTTAGCAGTGGATTCCTTAAGTAACTCTAACTTTTCTCAGTATTTACAGCACCTAGCTTTGTACAAGACACATGCTCCATAACTACAGGATATAATTGAACTGATGATACGTTAAATTCATTTTCAGTAGTGCCAGTAGCATCACCTTCTTGATGAATAAAAAATTACAATCACTTTTTTTAGAGTAGAAGAGTTGATAAGTCATTTTTGCAACCCACCTGTTCTTCACTACAGCTCTATATATTGGTATTATAGTAAGCCTCAATCATAAGTTCCCTTTACAAGAAATTATATTTTATATTGATTTACTAATATGTAAAGCTTCAGGAACTATAAGCATTTTTTAAAATGTGAATTGAAATCCATCTTTTTAGGGGGATGATTAGAAAAAGAAAGACAGAATGAAAAGAAAACCTTGGTAATGGAGTGCTATGACAAGTAAAAAGGAGAGAGAAAATCTGGGTATCAGAATAACAATCGGTGCAGTTGACTTGGGTGTGAAGGGGGTGGTGAGAAAAATAAGGAACCAATGGTGGACTTTTATGTTTTAAACTTAATGGTAGTGCTTGTACTAAGATGAAGAAGACTGTGGGACATGTAGGTTGAGTTCTATAAGTTTAATGTGAGATGCTGATTAGATATTCAAATATCTATGCCAGAAAGTAGTTGGACATCCAAGTCTACAGTTCAGAGCTGGAAATATAATTGTGGTAGTCATAGAAATAGGGCGTACAGATGGTATTTATAGTCAAAGGACTAGATAAGTTCAGCGAGAGAGTGTGTGTGTAGACAGAGAAGAGGAGAGGGCCCAGGCTACTCCAACATTTAGAGGGAGAAGAGAAGAGACAGAACCAGTCAAAGGAGACTAAGGAAGAAGAACTGGTGAGAGAAACCAGGAAAAGAGGAGAATGTGTTCTGAGACAGAGGAAGACGTCAATTAGATTTACTATTTCTAAGCAACACAGTAAGATATGAATAGAAAAGTAACCATAACATGTGTCAAGATGTAGGAAAGTGATAACCATCAGAAGTGCTATTTTGGTGGAGGGTGGGAACAGAGCCGGCTTGGACAGGGTTGAAGTGGGTTAAAGACAGAATGAGTAAGTAGAGGATGTAGTATAGACACTTCAAGGAGAGACATTCCTACAGAACATTTAACCCTCAAACTGTAATTAAAAAAAAGAATCTGCATGTAAGAAAATATTCACTTAAAAGAACATTCTAATTTTGTTAAAACACTGTGTTAGTACATGTATTTTTCCTACTTTTCAAATAGCATGTGTCCTATAGGACAGTGGAGATGAAGTGGTTAAACAAAGGGTCCTTTCCTGAAGTTAATAGAGCACCAGGGGTTCCATGCAAAGCAATCAATTCCCTGAAACAATACACAAACTTTTGTAAATACACACATATTGTGGGGAGGAGGAGGAGGCCATAGCTTTAGTCAAATTCTCAAAACTCAACTGGGTGAAACAGTACTGCCATGAGTTCCTGCTGTAGTGAAGAAGAGAGGGCTATAATTTAATGGAATTTCATAGGAATGTTATCACATGCACGATTTTGTCCAATGGAGAAAAGGCAACTTTCTTTAGCTTTTGCCCTAATCAAGAGCTTTGCCCCACAAAATAAAAAATGTGGCTCATTCTCACATGGGGCAGAGCTCAGCATTCTCAGTACAGAGGGCAATCAAGAAACATCACAACATAGCAGAGCATCACCAGGGTGACAGGTTGAGCAGGCTCACAGTTTTGACTCCCTCAATGAAGGAATTAAAGAACCCAAAACACCTCTAGTAACACTGGAAGGGAGCTTTGAACAAGTGCAAAAGCAAAGGATGAGAGTTTTCTGTATGTACGAAGAGTGAACTTACACAAGAACATGATGTCCTAGCAGAGACCAGCCCAGGATGAGAACACTGGCACATACAGAGAAGAATCGGCTGGACTTGGACAACGAAAGAAGCATTCTCCTCACCAGTTTTATAGTGCAGAGAAGCTGGAACTTTACCTCAGAACCCCAACATGCATGCGTGAGTGGGTGTATTTTATTATACTCCACTTTATTGTAATACACATACACATCTATGTAACAAAAAGAAGATAGTTCTTATTACATACCATGGACCCAATTATTCTCCCCAGATCTTTTTATTAATCACTTGAGTTTTAAAATTACAAAAGCTATTGCTAGAGTTAGAACTTATATGTGGGGTAGGCCTAACTTGATTACTACTGACAACATTTTTGTACATGGAATGGAAAAAAGAGTTAATCACACCTTGCAGAAACCTGCCTTAGTCTCAGTGTGCTATTCATTACAGATAAGTGCTACTGATGCACACACATGTGCGCACACACACTTTCACTAGGTATTTAATTGCCATTGGTGAGCTCTTTCTGACTCTGTCAAATTTAATTGTTTCAGAACACATATTTCAATTATTTATTTCCTCTCTGTCTTTCCTACTAGACAATGAGTCACTGGAGAGTACGAAAATGTTTCTACTTCTAGAACTCTGAGGATATTAGGTCTCAATTACTGTTTGCTGGGTGAATGGGAATTAAGCATCATGGTTGTTGACTGAATTTAGAGTACTTATTTACAAACCCCAGTGAGTTTGTATACTCATGGACTCCCCAGTTATCTTTCTTCTTTAGGTAAGATTAGAAAAATAATAAAAACCTAACTTTCTGAAAAATTTATAGCAAAATCTTGGCCACACAAGCTTTTTATGGAAACTACATATAGCTGAGAGACATTATTCAGAAATGACCTATTGTTTATAGGATTCTGAGGTACAGTTTGAGCTGTTTGGGAAAAGTGTGCTCCATACCAGAAAACAGCAAAAGGAGAGGTCTTCGGTGACAACTGCTGATGGAGATTTTTTTTTTTTAATTTATATTCACACTGCAGACTCAACTTGTGGGATTGTACTCCAAATCAATCATTAAATGAATGTAGGGTATTCACTAAAAAATATCTGGGAATAAATGTAACAGGAAATGTCCAGTGCCTGTATAAATAAATTTATAAAACTATGGCAAGGGACAAACCTGAAATAAAATGAGAAACAGATCTTGAATAGGAATCCCAATATTTAAAGTTGTAAATTCTCCTAAAATTAAATAACTATAATATAATCTCAGGAAAATTTTTCAACATAATTTTGTGAGAGGTAACTTGACAAAATGATTCTAAATTTCAATTGGCAGAATAAACAGGAAAGAGCAGCCAGGAAAATTCTAAAAAAGAAAAAAAAAACAAATGCAATCAGAAGCAATATGCCCTTCAAATATTAAAATTTAAATTTAATAGAGCATAGAAAGGATGAAACAGAGCATGAGAATATAGTTTGTGATAGAGGGGCATTACAATCTGACTTTTGAACAAATGATTTTAGAAGAACTCCCATCCCCCTTCCCAGAAAAAGAAATTTTAGATGGGTCAAACTCAGAGACCCAGAGAACAGTTTGGGTGATGATTTGGGTAATATTGGAGCTAAAAAAACAAACAAAACAACCCAACTTTTGATATTTGACACAAAACCTGAAGCTACAAAAATCTCATGGATATGAGTTACCTCTCCATTGCAAATAATGGACAAAATGGAAAAATAGATGACGATTTGAGAAAAAGTACTGGCAACATATATGACTAAAGAGTAACAACCATAATATTCAGAGAGCTTTAAAAAATTCTGTTTAAAAAACAAATCAACGCTAATAGAAAAGTGGCCAAGGATTGTTTTTGCAGTTCTCAGATGATGAAAGAGAAGTGGTCAATAAAACATAAGATTCTAAACCTCACGAATGATCAAAGAAATGCACATGAAAACTGCATGTGTCTGAATATTGACATATCAGACTGAGAATATCCCATATCGACCAGATGTGGGGAAATAAACATTTTAACACACTCTTGACTGAAATATTAATTGGCATAGTCTCTTAGAGGAGGGAGGATGTGAAAATATCAAAATTTTAAATGTATCTATCCTTTGACCGAGTAATTTCATTTTCCATTTTTAGGAATACAGCCTTAAAAAATACTTGCACAAGTGTACATATATGAAATGTTACTTTCTTCATTATTGTTGAAAACTGAATTATCCATCAACTGGGGACTAGCTAAAAAATTATGGAACAGAATAATAATCACTAACATTTATTGAGTTCTTCTTGTTCTAAGCATTTTTCCGTATATTTAATCATTTAATCCTTCTATTATCATCGCAGGTTAAAAATGAAGAAAGTACATATAATAAATCCATACAAAAGAACACTGTGTGACTACAAAATGGAGTGATATATCTAACTTCAGTAGAAAGAGCACTGAGATTTTTTCTTGACTGAAAGAATCAAGTTGTAGAATAGCATGCATAGTAGAATTATATTTATATTAAATTATGTAAATTCATAGTTAACATAGTTATTTATAGTGCCTATAGTTAACAATACTGTACTGCACACTTGAAAGTTTGTTAAGAAGGTAGATTTCATGTTGTGTTCTTACCACAATAAATCAAGAATTTTAAAAAATGAAGTATTTTCTTATTTTGGGAAATGTGACATTAATAAAGGTTTTCTAAGTTCAATTTGGTTCTCCTATTTAAAAAGTCCTACATATCAAAAGAGAGATGTCTAAAGGAAGGGTTAATAGTTGTTTTTTTCTGAATGGTGAGATGTTAGATTTTTTAAAAATTTCTAGTCTTGAATTTTTCCATAACAAATGTTCTTAAAATGAAATATTTTGACTATTTTAGACACATTATATAAGTGGAATCATGCAGTATCTGTCCTTCTGTGTCTCGTTTATTTCACTTAGCATAATGTCTTCAAGCTTCATCCATGTTTTTGCATATTTCAGGATTCCCTTCTTTTTTAAGGCTGAATAATATTCCCCTGTATGTATCTACAACATTTTCTTTATCCATTCATGTGTCAGTCAGTGGACATTTAGGTTGTTTCTATATCTTGGCTATTGTGCATAGTGCTGCAATAAACACTGAGATGCTAACATCTCTTTGAGATCCTGATGTCAATTCTTTTGGATAAACACTCGTGGGGCCAGCCCAGGGGTGTAGTGGTTAAGTTCAGCGCGCTCTGCTTCAGTGGCCTGGGTCCGCATCCCGGGTTCGGATCCCGGGCGCACACCTACACCCCTCATCAAGTCATGCTGTGGAGGCATCCCACATACAAAATAGAGGAAGATGGGTGCAGATGTTAGCTCAGGGCCACTCTTACTCAAGCAAAAAGAGGAAGATTGCTAACAGGTGTTAGCTCAGGGCCAATTTTCCTCACCAAAAACAAAAACAAAAAAACCCAAAAACTCATAAGTGAGATTGCCAGATCCACTTATATGAAGTATGTAGAACAGTCAAACTCATAGAATCAGAGACTAGAATGGTAGTTGCCAGGGGCTGGGGGACAAGGGAAATTGGAAATTGCTAACCAACAGGCATGTTTCCATTATGCAAGACGAATTAGTTCTAGAGATCTGCTGTACAACATTGTGCCTATAGTTAACAATATTGTATTGTACACTTACAAATTTGTTAAGAGGGTATATTTCATGTTAAGTGTTCCAACAGAATAAAACAAAATTTTTTTTAAATGAAGTATTTTTCATTTGGGGAAATATGGAGTTAATAAAGCTTTTTAAGTCCCATTGGGTTCTCCTATTTATAAAACCCTATATATCACCCCTCTTTTTAATCCTATCTGTCTATTCTGGCCTCAAAATAGAATTCTTAGCCCTTATTTACCTTTATTATCCCAAGTGTTGGGATATGCTGAAATGAAATAGAGTTCTTTGAATTGCCTGTCAACATGCTACCAACTTGTTAATGCATTTTTCTATGAAAATAAGGTAATATGGCCATTTGGTAATAGTTGCTAGTTAAAGAGTTTAGAATAGAAACTATCAAAACACTCAATGAGGAAGTTCAGAAGGCCTTTTTGTTCATACGTGCTGCCACCGGAAAAAAGAAAGACTACGTTGAAGTGACTAGAAGGAGGTATTTGCCACCAAAGAAAATAGCATGGTGGATGGATTGGATGGCAAGAAACCCGAGTTCTGGTCCCGGCTCTCCCACTGGCCAATACTGTAATTCTGGGCATGTCACATAACCTCTCTCAATCTGTCTCATCTAAGTAGCAAGTGAGACCAGATCCTTGGTTTTCAAACTTAGATCCCAGCATTCTAGGATTTCTCCGGATGTGCTTCAGGGGCCCCGTGGAAGCTGGAGAGCCCCAAGGCAAGAGGGCTGGATCCTGGGCTCCCACTCTGCCTTAAGCAAAACAACTCCCTTTTTATTTATTTCATATAATGGAATTTCATGAAAGATTTTGATTGAATAAAGAGTTCTAATGCTTAAAAAAGGAGAGAGAGAAAAGTTTGAAAACCACAAACTAAGTTGATGTCTGAGGTTCCTTATAGCTTTAAGTTCTTGTTTTGAAATCAGTTTATGCCTCAGAATGTATGTGAGCAAGCAGTGAAAATGCAGTTTGCCCTGAAGAGAATTTCCAAGTCGCTGAACATCAATCATGAAGAGTCTCTGTTGCTAACATGTGGCAAGTTGATTTTTTTTGCTTCCCTCGGGTCAATTTACCATGTGCCTCATCTTCATCAAAACATTAATTTCAGCTTAATCCCCTTTCTTCCTCTCTGGTGGTAAAAGGACCTGACTCACTTGGAAATAAAACAAATAGAGTGCAGCTCTGCTTTCATACGCAGGGTGGTTTCTAATTGATTATCATGGAACTCCAGAATGCTAAAATGAATAAAGTAATTTAGCTCCTCTCTGAGATTCAAAGTCTAAAAAACTATTCAAATAAAATGTACTAAAATTAATTAAACGTATTGAGTATTTACTATACAAGGGGCAGTCCAAGGTATGTCTGCTGACGGAAATGTGGAAGACTGCTCTCAAGGAAGTCTATACTGTCTGTTAAGAGGGAAAGTCAAGTCTATGTGAGTTCAAAGGACAGAATTGCTTCATCAGGCTGAAGGGATGTCAGCAAAAGCTTCAAGAGTCTTGAAGTTTGGGCAGGATTTTGGTGAGGCATAAGAATGGAAAGAGGATATTTCTGGTGGAGAGAATGCTAAACTAAGAAGTTCGGATTTAATTCAATAAGTAACAGGGTAATTGGGGAACATTTATGCTTTATGAAGATTAAGCTGGTATTAGAACATAATGTAAATAGAAAAAGGCAGAGACAAAAGCCGGCATGGCAACTGGAGTGCTGCTGCTCCAATGACCCAGACAAAATGGTGATGAAACAGGATAATGGTAATAGAAATATCAAGAAAGTGACTGACAGAGCTACACTTAGAGCAGACTTCCAAGAACTTAGAGAATGGCCACAAGTAGACAGTAGAGCAGGTAGGAAGCTATTATGAGAATCAAGGAAGAAGATAATGGTAGCTCGGATTAAGGTGGTTAGAGAGTCGAAGGAGAAGAGCATGTATATTTGAAAACTATTGAGAAGTAAAACTAACAGGGATTAGTGATGGATTGGACGTGGAGGTGATGTTCACTGAGACAGGGAACAATAGACGGAGACGAGTCATGGGTTCACCGAAGCTGTGAGTTCCATTTTGGATATTTTGATGCTGAGGAGTCTGAGACATCCAAGAGGAACTAGGGTAATGGGAAAAAGAACACTCTCTATTTGAGATAGTTTTAGGGATGTGATGTTCTCAGAGGAAAGTTAGATTTCAATGAATGCAAAGAACTGTAAGGATTAATGGGTGAAAAGTTACAGGATATATGGAAAGAACGGGTATACAGTGGGTTTTGTAGATGTGTCTGGAGAGGCTGCACAACTTAAATTAGATAATTTGATAATGTTCTGCTGATAGAAAAAGAAATTGATACTTAATATGAAAAAACAAGGAATACGAATACATCTTTTTCTAGATTTTGTTTGTATACTAGCGTTTAATGAATGAGTGAGTTATATCTCTTCCGAGATCTTTGACCAGTGAACTTTTCTCTCCATCACATGTTTGAATGTTTAGAACTCAGTTAATGTTCTATTTAGTTCAAGTGGTTGTATGTTGGTTTTTTGGCGCCATTGTCAATAATAAAATTCAACAAAACAAACCCCTAAATATGGCTTTGTTTTTCTCTTTTTAAACATTTCTGATTCTCAGCCCAAACCAAGATCCAATTTTTTCTTCTCATGTGGGAGACAAGTGTAAGTGACTGACCACCATTAAAATTACTTTACTCACTAGACCCCACTGCCCTTTTGCTAACCTCTCTCTCTACTCAGCCTCCCAAATCCTTTCCCTTCCCTGTTATCTACTCACCTCCCTTGATACAAACCTCTGCCCCTTCACCAGCTTCCTGCTATCCTCTCATTCCTTCCTACGGGAGGAGGCGGGGAATCTGCATTTTTAACAAGTGTTCCAAGTGGTTTTTGAGATTGGTAAATTTGAGAAAATCTGTGCAGAGCCTCTTCAGGGACCACCTTGAGGAAGCAGGCTGGGCCATGTTCCTTTCACCTGCTTCACCCAGACTAGGTCTCTGTTTTACTCTTTTCATATGAGGCTTCTACATGAGTTTTCATTGGAAGCAAAGATCCTGTTGAAATACTTGAAAATCATAGTCGTGGATCCATTACCACTTCTGACTTTCCTAGTCTACCTATCCATTCCCACTTCAACAATATACTTACAACCAGTCTAGAATCCCTCAGCTACTTTATGATCAAGAATTGAACATTACTGGGGCTGGCCTGGTGGTGCAGTGGTTGGGTTCGCATGCTCTGCTTCTGCAGCCTGGAATTCGCGGGTTTGGATCCTGGGCGCGAACCTACACACTGCTTATGAGGCCATGCTGTGGCAGACGTCTCACATATAAAAAAGGGAGGAAGATGGGCAGATGTTAGTTCAGGGCCAATCTTCCTCAGCAAGAAGAGGGAGATTGGCAACAGATGTTAGCTTAGGGCTAATCTTCCTCACCAAAAAAAAAGAATTGAACATTACTGAGGGCAGAATATGTGATAAGATCTATTCTATGTGTTAAGTATATGGCACTGGACAAAATTCTTACCTTCATCTTACATTCTACTGGGGGATATAAATAACAAAATAAGTAAGTGAAAATTTTAGAATATTAGAAAATGATGAGTGTTATAGAGAAAAATAAAGCATGAAATGGGGAATAGGGAATTCCAAAGAGAGGGGGTGTATGTGTGTGTGTGTAGATAGATATGCACAATATTAAATAGGGAAGAAGGAAAGCCTCATGAGATGACCATTGAGTGAAGACCTAAAGGAGGCAATGGGACAAGCAGTGTGGACATTTGGAAGAAAAACATTTCCAGACATGGGAAATCACAGTAGGTGTTTAATTAGCATTAGTATAATGAATGGATAAAAACGTGGGGGCTCCTTTATGAATGTAATTTTCTGCTCTTAGAGCCATCCCTTGCATTCCTGTTGTTACAGCGAATGCTATTTGCTTTAACTAGAATTACCACTTACACTACGGTATTTAAACCATCAAGAATATTCATTTCTGATATGATCTAAGGTCCTCTCTACCACTGAAGAAACTGAGGGCCAAAGAGGGCATGTGACTTGCCCAAAGTCAGTGCTAACTAGGGGTAGGCTAGAACTAGAGCCCAGGTCTTCTAAATTCCAGCTTCAAGTTCTTTCAGTTGAAAAGATCTTTAACATATAGACCAGAAATCTAATTGATTATATATCTTACATAAATGTTTTCTTAGTGAATACCTACTCATATAATAATAATGTGGGCAATATCCTTAATAATAAATTCTCTTTCTCTGAATACTGCTTGTGAGTTCCCACACTTCCACGTGTCCCAATAAGGAGAAAAGATGAAGAAATAAAGGGAGAGAAGGTAAATGGGATGAGGGGAAAAAAATAAATGAAAAGTAACCTAATATGATCTGATCAACTCTCACATAACCCAAATCTTCCTACACCACAGTTTTTTCCAATACATTGCAACAACACTTTCAATTTCCCACCAATTCTGAAATGGGGCAACATACATATATAAAAATTAAAACTTTAATTTTCTTATCGTCTATGGCCCTATTTTATTAACAAATAAAGGAAGCACCCATCATTGTCATCAATTAATGGAATCCCAACCAGCTACATTGTGATAGCTTGCTCTTTACTGCTTTAATATGATATCTCCTCAAACTAGATCACATTCCACCTGGTCATTCCATCCAGTCCCACTTAGACATACTGCTTTCCCTCCTTGTCTTATTTGGTAACGCGATCTCCATTTCCTCTACCATTTAATCTTCCCTGAGAAGCACTGCTGTTTCTGACATCTGTTCCCTTCCCATCCGCCTCTGTGAACTCTGAGATAAAGACAAGGTTTTCAAGAAATGTAAAGCTCATCTGTCAACTTACTTCCCCTGCCACCTGTCAGAGGCCTCACTGCCTCTCCCATGTGCTCTCTTAACTCTAAACGGACTTAAAGCATTTTTTGTTGAGCTCTCTTTGGAGAGTTCTCCTCATTCTCTATTTTTTCCCTTAATTCTTAGTATACTGTATTTATTCACAATGTATCCGATCACTCCCCCTTGTAATCATTTTGCATATAGCTGCTATGCCATTATTTCTGTTGTATCAAAAGCCTAGTATTTCAAGAAGTTTCTATCTAGTTTCAAAACTCAAAGGCTCAACTTTAGAGTTTAACCTATAATCTGGGTATTTGAAGAGATACCACAGCTGCTACAGCTGCCAACGTGGGTATGGTAGCAACAACTCTTTCTCATCAATGACCTCATCATTTTTGCTCACCCTGTTAAAATATTTAGGCTGGATAAGTGCAATGAATTCTGGGTTTAGGGCTATCCTTAAAGACCACCTGTGAGATTTAGTTAGCTCACCTACTTTAAGATCCTAGTCAGATGAACCATGTTTCACTTACTCCATACATTTAATTTGTAGACTAGAAAAATTTAGCTTTATACTGAATTTTTTTGAAAAAATTTCCTGCTCAAGGTCTTCTCTTTTGAGACTAAACTTAAGACAAAGCTTTCCTATGTAAAATACACCTTCCTCCCATCTACCCTCACCCCCTAGAAAAACAAACAATCTGAACAGCTTCCTCTTTGCCAGAGAAGACAGGTCTAAATTAAGGCACTGCAGGTTGGTGTTCCCTGGCTACAGGGAGGGAAAGAAGGGTGCTCTGGATTGTGAACTTTTCTGTATCTTTGCCCCTTTTCCATCTCCCTCTTCCCTCTCTTGGATTGAGGCTTTGGGGTTCTAACAAAGGCCAGCACCATGGTGAAGACTTCCCTGATTGACTTCCCTCTTCCTTCGGCCAGTTCACCAGGCCCATCACCCCCATATGCACATAGATGCACATAGTCGCTTACATCTTTTTACACTCTCTCTTAGCTCTAGAAAACAATAGTCACTCTCCTCCCTGTTTGTATATCACTTATTTTTTTGCATTATGCTTCATTGTGTTTTTTTTAGTGTGGTAACAGTGGTTTATAACATTACATAAATTTCAGGTATACATCATTATATTTCGGTTTCTGTTTAAATTACATCATGTTCACCACCCAAAGACTAATTACAATCCATTACCACACACATGTGCCTAATCATCTCTTTTGCCCTCCTCCCTCCCCCCTTCCCCTCTGGTAACCACCAATCCAATCTCTGTCTCTATATGATTGTTTGTTGTTGTTTTTGTCTTTTACTTATGAGTGAGATCATACAGCATTTGACTCTCTCCCTCTGACTTATTTCACTTAGCATGAACACCCTTAAGGTCCATCCATGTTGTCACAAATGGCTGGATTTCATCATTTCTTACACATGAGTAGTACTCCATTGTGTATGTATATATCACATCTTTATCCATTCGTCCCTTGATGGGCACCTAGGTTGCTTCCAAGTCTTGGCTATTGTGAATAATGCTGCAATGAACAAAGAGGTGCATGTATCTTTACACGTTTGTGTTTTCATGTTCTTTGGATAAATACCCAGCACTGAAATAGCTGGATTGTATGGTAGCTCTATTCTTAATTTTTTGAGGCATCTCCAAACTGTTTTCCATAGTGGCTGCACCAGTTTGCACTCCCACCAGCAGTGTATGAGAGTTCCCTTCTCCCTACATCCTCTCCAACACTTGTTGTTTCCTGTCTTGTTAATTATAGCCATTCTGACGGAAGTGAGGTGATATCTCATTGTAGTTTTGATTTGCATTTCCATGATAGTTAATGATGTTGAGCATCCTTTCATGTGCCTGTTGGCCATCTGTATATCTTCTTTGGAGAAATGTCTGTTCAGGTCTTTTGCCCATTTTTTAATTGGGTTGTTAGATTTTTTGTCGTTGAGATGTATGAGTTCTTTATATATTTTGGATATTAGCCCCCTATCAGATATATGGCTTGCAAATACCTGCTCCCAATTGTTAGGTTGCCTTTTCGTTTTGTTGATGGTTTCCTTTGCTGCGCAGAAGGTTTTAAGTTTGATGTAGTCCCATTTGTTTACTTTTTCTATTGTTTCCCTTGCCCGGTCAGACATGGTACTTGAAAATATGTTGCTAAGACTGATGTCAAAGAGCACACTGCCTATGTTTTCTTCTAGAATTCTCAGGGTTTCAGTCTTACACTCAAGTCTTTAATCCACTCTGAGTTAATTTTTGTGTATGGTGTAAGATAATGGTCTACTTTCATTCTTTTTCATGTGGCTGTCCAGTTTCCCCAACAACATTTACTGAAGAGACTTTCCTTTCTCCATTGAGTGTTCTTGGCTCCCTTGTCAAAGATTAGCTGTCCATAGATGTGTGGGTTTATTTCTGGGCTCTCAGTTCTGTTCCATTGATCTGTGTGTCTGTTTTTGCACCAGTGCCATGCTGTTTTGGTTACTACAGCTTTGTAGTATATTTTGAAATCAGGGAGTGTGATATCTCCAGCTTTGCTCTTTCTCCTCAGGATTCCTTTGGCTATTCAGGTTCCATATAAAATTTTAGGATTCTTTGTTCTATTTCTGTGAAAACAGTTGTTGGGACTTTGATAGGGATTGCACTGAACCTACAGATTGCTTTAGGAAGTATGAACATTTTAACTATGCTAATTCTTCCAATCCAAGAGCATGGAATATCTTTCTGTTTCTTTATGTCTTCTTCAATTTCTTTCAACAATGTTTTATAGTTTTCAGTGTACAGATCTTTCACCTCTTTGGTTAAGTTTATTCCTAGGTATTTTATTCTTTTTGTTGCAACTGTAAATGGGATTGTATTCTTAATTTCTCTTTCCGCTACTTTGCTGTTAGTGTATAGAAACACAACTGACTTTTATATGTTGATTTTGTATCCTGTAACTTTACTGTATTCATTTATTATTTCTAAAAGTTTTTTGGTGGATTCTTTAGGTTTTTCTATATATAAAATCATGTCATCTGCAAATAGTGACAGTTTCACTTCCTTTCTAATTTGGATCCCTTTTATTTCTTTTTCTTGCCTGATTCTCTGGCCAGGACTTCCAATACTATGCTAAAGAGGAGTGGTGAAAGTGGGCATCCTTGTCTGGTTCCTGTTCTTAGAGGGATAGCTTTCAGTTTTTCTCCACTGAGAATGATATTAGCTGTTGATTTGTCATATATGGCCTTTATTAGGTTAAGGTACTTTCCTTGTATACCCCTTTTATTCAGGGTTTTTATCATAAATGGATGCTGTATTTTGTCAAATGCTTTCTCTGCATCTATTGAGATGATTACGTGATTTTTAGTCTTCATTTTGCTAATGTGGTGTATCACATTGATTGATGTGCAGATGCTGAACCATCCCTGTATCCCTGGAATAAATCCCACTTGAACATGGTATATAATCTTTTTAATGTATTTTTGTATTTGACTGCTAGTATTTTGTTGAGGATTTTTGCATCAATGTTCATCAGTGATATTGGCCTGTAATTTTCTTTTTTTTGTGTTGTCCTTGTCTGGTTTTGGTATCAGGGTAATGTTGGCTTCATAGAATGAGTTAGGAAGCTTCCCCTCTTCAATTGTTTGGAAGAGTTTGAGAAGGATAGGTATTAAGTCTTCTTTGAATTTTTGGTAGGATTCACCAGGGAAGCCATCTGGTCCTGGACTTTTATTTGGGGGGAGGTTTTTGATTACTGTTTCAATCTCCTTACTGGTGATTAGTCAATTCAAATTGTCTATTTCTTCTTGATCCAGTTTTGAAAGGTTGTATGATTCTAAGAATTTATCCATTTCTTCTAAATTCTCCAATTTGTTGGTGTATAGCTTTTCATAGTATTCTCTTATAATCTTTTATATTTCTGAGCTGTCTGTTGTAATTTCTCCTCTTTCATTTCTGATTTTATTTATTTGAGCCTTCTCTGTTTTTTTTCTTGGTGAGTCTAGCTAAAGGTTGGTCAATTTTCTTTCTCTTTTAAGAGAACCAGCTCTTGGTTTCATTGATTTTTTTCTGTTCTCTATTTAATATATTTAATATATCTCTATTTAATAAATTTTTATTATTTTCCTTCCTTCTACTGATTTGGGGCTTTGTTTGTCCTTCTTTCTCCAGTTCCTTTAGGTGCACTGTTAGATTGTTTATTTGAGATTTTTCTTGTTTGTTGAGGTAGGCCTGTATTGCTGTAAACTTCCCTCTTAGAACCACTTTGGCTGTATCCCATAAATTCTGGCAAGTCATATTTTCATTTTTATTTGTCTCCAGGTATTTTTTGATTTCTTCATTGACCTAATCACTGTTCAGTAGCATTTTGTTTAATCTCCACATATTTGTGGTTTTCTGATTTTCTTCCTGTAATTGATTTCTAGTTTCATACCATTGTAGTCAGAAAAGGTGCGTGGTATTATTTCAATCTTCTTAAATTTACTGAGATTTGTTTTGTGGCCTAATATGTGATCAATCCTGGAGAATGTTCCATGTGCATTTGAAAAGAATGTGTATTCTTCGGTTTTTGGATGGAATGTTCTGTATATATCAACTAAGTCCATCTGGTCTAGTGTGTCACTTAATGCCAATGTCTCCTTATTGATCTTCTGTTTGGACGATCTATCCATTGGTGTAAGTGGAGTGTTAAAGTTCCCTACTATTGTTGTGTAACTATTTCTCCTTTTATGTCTGTTATTAATTACTTTATGTATTTAGGTGCTCCTGTGTTGGGTGCATAGACATTTACAAGTGTTATATCCTCTTGTTGGATTGTTCCCTTGATCATTATGTAGTGTCCTTCTTTGTCGCTTGTTACAGTTTTTGTCTTAAAGTCTATTTTGTCTGATATAAGTATTGCTACCCCAGCTTTCTTTTCATTGCCATTTGCATGGAGTATCTTTTTCTATCCCTTCACTTTCAGTCTGTGAATGTCTTTAGGTCTAAAGTGTGTCTCTTGTATGCAGCATATATATGGGTCTTGTTTTTTTATCCAATTAGCCACCCTATGCCTTTTGATTGGAGCATTTAGTCCATTGACATTTAAAGTAGCTAATGATATTTATGTACTTACTGCCATTTTGTTACTTTTTTTCTGGGTGTTTTAGTAGTTCTTCTCTGTTCCTTTCTTCTTCTCTTGCTCTCTTCCCTTGTGGTTTGATGGCTTTCTTTAGTATTATGTTTGGGTTCCTTTCTCTTAGCTTTTTGTGTATTTATTATAGGTTTCTGGTTTGTGATTACCATGAGGTTCATATATAATAACCTACGTAGGTAGCAATCTATATTAAGTTAATGGTCTCTTTAGTTTGACCTCTTTCTAAAAGCTCTACTCTCTTACTCCCCTGCTCCCACATTTTATGTTTTTGATATCATATCTAACCTATTTTTTGTGCATTTGTATCCATTACCCTCTTATCATAGAAATAGATAATTTTTCCTATTTGTGGTCTTCTCTTTCCCCCTTAAATAAGTCCCTTTAGCATTTCTCGTAGGACTGGTTTCTTGGTGATAAACTCCTTTAATTTTTGCTTGTCTGGGAAACTCTTTATCTCTCCTTCCATTCTGAATGATAACCTTGCTGGGTAGAGTATTCTTGGCTGTAGGTTTTTTCCTTTTAACACTTTAAATATATCATGCTATTCTCTTCTAGCCTGTAAGGTTTCTGCTGAGAAGTGAGCTGATAGCCTTATGGGATTTCCTTTGTATGTAACTTGTTGCCTTTCTCTTGCAGCTTTTAGGATTCTGTCTTTATCTTTAATTCTGGACATTTTAATTATGATGTGTCTCGGTGTGGGCCTCTTTTTGGTGCTGTCTGTGCTTCCTGTACCTGGATATCTGTTTCCTTCCTTAGGTTAGGAAAGTTTTCAGCTATTATTTCTTCAAACAGATTCTCTGCCCCTTTGTCTTTCTCTTCTCCTTCTGGGAAACCTATGACATGGATGTTAGTGCACTTGATGTTGTTTCAGGGGTCCCTTAAACTGTCATCACTCTTTTTTCTTTCAGCTCTTCAGCTTGGGTGATTTCCTCTGGTCTTTCGTCCAGCTCGCTGATCCATTCTTCTGTATCATCTCTCTGGTTTTGAGTCCCTCTAGTGAATTTTTCATTCCAGTATTGTATTCTTCATTTCTGATTGGTTCTTTTTTGTACTTTCCAATTCTTTGTTGATGTTCTCACTGAGTTCATCCATTCTTCTCCCAAGATCAGTGAGCATCTTTATGACTTTTTGTTTGAACTCTTTGTCAGGTAGATTGCTCATTTCTGTTTCATTTAGTTCTTTTTCTGGGGTTTTGTCCTGTCCCCTTACTTGGAATGTATTCCTTTGCCTCCTCATTTTGCCTCTTTCTCTGTGCTTATATCTATGTATTAGGTAGGTCATCTATGTCTCCTGATCTTAGAGAGGTGACCTTATATGAGAGATGCCTTATGAGGCCCAGTAGTGTGCTTCCCTCTCATCCCAGTTCCAAATGTTCCAGGAGTGACCCCAGTGTGGGCTACGTGTGTCCTTCTATTGTGGCAGGGTTGCTCTTGCTACAGGTGCCCAGGGAGGCTGCACTGTCCCTCTGGCTGGCTGTAATGCTCAGCTGCATGTGGCTGCTCTGGACCCTTCAGTCACTTTATCTGGCAGGGGGCGGGGCCCAGCACAGTTCGCTGCAAGGTCTAATAGCACATTCCCATTGCAGTTTTTCTGTTAAGTGAGTAGGCCCAGCATGGCTGGTGGCTAGGCTTAGGGGCTTACAATTGCTGTAGGCCTCTGTCCTACAAGGTTCTTTCAGCTCTCTCAGGATTGCAGCTGAGTGGGGTGGCCCCAGGCATGGGAGCACCCAATTGCTTCAGGCTTTGGAAGGTTGAGCGGATCTCCAATGTGGCTGTTTGAGAAGCACAAGTCTTCTGCAGATGACAAGCCCCACTGCCCACAGAGCCACACAGTCAACACAGTCCTGCTCCCTGTGTGCACCCCAACCCTCTGAACTGGACCCAGTTGCCCCACTGCAGAGGCCCCACAAACTCCACCCACTCCTCACACATGTCCTGCCCCACAGAGGTGGACCCACTTGCCCAGCTGCAGAGGATCCATGCACCTAGCCTATGCAGGCCGGCCAGTTGCCCAGTTGCCTGAGGGCTTGCTGTTGGGTGGGGCCGGTCCTTAGGGTGGGCTCCCTGCCCTGGCTGAGCTGGATCAAATCCGGGCTCTAGTGGGTGGGGCAGACCCTGGGCTAGTGGGCCAGGGGAAGAACTCCAATGGCGTCTGCCAGCGTCTGTGTCAGCACGCCTATACTAGGTCACAATAATGGCCATTGCCAATGTTTCAGTCCCTGGAGAGGTCTCACCTCTCACTGAGATGCACCCAGAGCCTATCAGGTGAGTTTCTTTTCACCAAAGGACGTGTGCCTTTCTGTCTGGTGGTTTTAGGTTGCTTTCCGAAATGGGTGAATTTTTGTGTTTGGGCCCTTTAAGAGCCAGCTTTTCTTTCCTTATGTCCGATAGCTCTTCTGGGGGTATTCCCTGTTGTTGTCAGTAGCCAGCAAAACCAGATATTATGACACTCATCTCGGTTGTGCTGGGACCAAAAGATGCTTATAATGGTAGCTCTCCCCTGCTCAGCTCCCCCACTCCTTCAGTGAAGGCTGCGTACCTTTGCATTGCTCCTGGATGGCCGTGAAGCACTGCCCGGGCTTGTGAAGGTGGCTTTTTTTTCTTCCACCTCAGTCAGAACTGTCTCTTGTTGCAGGCATTCTTTTTATCCAGTTTTCAGTTCTCTCTCAGAGGTAACTGTTCCAAGAGTAGCTGTAAATTTGTTGTGTCCATGGGAGGAGGTGAGTTCAGAGACCATCTATGCTGCCATCTTGACACCAACCTCTGCTTCATTGTTTATAGTTTATTTTCCATATTAGAATTCTTGAATGTTTTAATTTTTACATTTCCAGATACAGTGCCTAGCACACTGTAGAAACTCTAGGCAAATTGTTGAAATAATTAATTTTTTAAAAACCACAGTAATATATGCAAATGATAACAGTTCAAAGGGTTCTGAAGAGCACATGATGAGAAGCAAATCTCCCACCACACCCCTCTCCACTTCAAGAAGAAATTTCTTTCAATTTCTATATAGATCTGGTCTATAACCTTATAGAATATGCACATACTTTTCCTTCTTGATTTAACCACTTTAGATAATAGCTACCGACTCCCCCTATTAAAGAGGAGTCTGCAGCTCACTCACAATTCTCCTTACAGTTCTCCTTCCAGTGGCTGAGAGTGAGACAAGTCCACAGTTCCTTATCTGAAGGCCTTGGAACCCACATGTATTTTAGAATTCAGATTTTTTTCAGAATTTACAAATGTAATATTGTGTACATATCATATGCCGCACACCTAAGTGTTTCCACAGTAAAATATGTAAATAGTCACATTAAGCAGCATATATAAAGATTATAAATAACTTCACATTAGTGCAAATCAGGTTTTGCCAACAAAAATTTGCCAAAATTTGTCTTCTTCAGCTTGTTACAATGAACCCACGAGTTTCATTAATTGCTCAGTCCTCCTTACCCTTACTCAGATTAATTTAGTCAGATAAGAAGATACATAGTTTTATCTTTTTTTTTCTTTCTTTGTGAGGAAGATTAGCCCTGAGCTAACATATGATGTCAATCCCCCTCTTTTTTGCTGAGGAAGATTGGCCCTGGGCTAACATCTGTGCCCACCTTCCTCTATTTTATGTGGGACACCTGCCACAGCATGGCTTGATAAGCAGTGCATAGGTCCACACCCAGGATACGAACCTGCGAAGCCCTGGGCCGCCACAGCGGAGCGTGCGAACTTAATCGCTACGCCACCAGGCTGGCCCCTCTCTCATTTGTTTTTTTATTTCTTCATGTACTTAATCCAAACCCAAACCATCCAATTATTTAGTTCCTATCAGTCTCACTATTTAGTTCTGGTTGGGCTCCACAGCTGTTTTCTTATTAATTGCTTTTCTTAAGTAAGAGTCTGGCTCAATATTCTATGTCCTCCTCCTACTCTCCTCCCACTTGGCTGCTCACTAAGGAATCTCTCGCTGATGGTACACCGCTGTGATAATGTCCAAAGAATAGAAAGAAATTTTACAAGTTAAAGGACGCCTCTGATGACTTCAAACTTGCAGGAATCATTTCAATTAGCAGATAACCAGATATTATCATTATAGTCCATAATCTGTTTCAGTAAGAATAAAAATACTCTAGAAATTTTCCCAACTCCATTATCTAAGATAAACTGAACAAATATAAAATACTATTCACTATAAAACTAGCTTATAATAATTTAGGACATCCATAGATATTGACCATTCTAGTTTTAAAACATGATTTAAAAAAAAGAAAACATATGAAGAGAGGTAGTTTGTGTATTTTTCCAAATGCAGTCACTGTGATTCTCCCACCACCACCTCATTCATTTCTTTAAAAAGCTGTGTCTCTTTCTCTCTGTCTTTTTCTCCAGGGGAAATCAACTAACTACAAAATAAAGTTTGGTTGAGAGGCTGTGGGGAAAAAAGCAATGGGAGAACAGAACATTGCCTGGTATAATAATAGTTGAACTGGGTTTTCAGAAACAAAATTAGTCAGGAAAAGAAGAAGAAAGAATGAAAACAAAACAAACAAGTGATGTAATAAGAGATAGTGAGCAGAAGAAAATAAAGCGTGAAGCCAAAATTCAACACATCTCTCAGAGAGGCAACACATCTCTCAGGGAAAAGAGGCCTTCAGCATATTTAAAGCCTTGCCCTATTGAATCTTCTCTCACTTCTACGCCAAAGGAGCCACCAGGAGCTTTCAAGCATCTCAGAGGGTGAAGGACTGAGCACAGCTGGTTGGCAGGCTCCAACCACAGCAGACACATGGTCTCCCACCAACCCTATTGGCTGTGGATTTCTGAAAGCAGCTCTTTAGCATTGCTGCTCCTGTAAGAGAGAGGGGCAGCAGCAAAAGAGTCAGTGGAAGGTCTAGAGCTTAGAAAATAGTCTCTACCTCTCCATGTTTCAGGGAATAGTGGTGATGCTATAAGAGTAGGGGTGTAAAGAGGCTGGAGTAAAGTCGGAACATCTGTAAGTATCACTATATGGGTGACAGTGCTTCTGGACTGTAATTCTAATCAGAACATTGTTTTTCCAGGAAGGATTCCATTTCCATTGGAACAAATAATCATAGATCTGTCACCTCAATTAATAAAGTGAGATTCTTGTGAAGCTTGGAAAGGATCTGGTGAAAAAAATAATAAATTATTGTTTTCTAATAGTGAAGTGAAATTTTAATGTCATTTTCAGAATCCATTGTTATGGGAAATATCTAGATACATATCTAATTACAGAGGGAAAATATTTAGGTGGGAAAGTTGACTTATCCTGGACTTGAAATCAGAGCATAAACCAAGACCACAGACATATTCAATGATTGCTTTCTGTGATTGGAGCATGAGATTTAATATATATATACACATACATATATTATACACATATATACACACACACAGGAATATATATATTTGTGTGTGTGTGTGTGTGTGTGTGTGTGTGTGTATTGTTTCCCTTACTACTTCTCTACATTTCCCCTCAAGAAGCTTTAATGATCACAGAAGTGAAAAGACTGTTACATTTGCCCAAGGAGTTAAATTCTACTTATAAGAAAGAACCATTTGACAGGAATTAATCATTTTTCTCTAATTTGGCTTTGAGTGTCTCTGAGTAACTATAACTCTTTGAACTTAGAGACCAACAAGATAAATTTATGGCTTCAGATGTAAACTGATGAGTCGAAGCCTTTTGTCTGATCATGACTAAAGCATCCATCACTAATGAGGAAGCCAGGTTTTTGTTTTGCTTTTTTTCAATTGTGGGGGTTGGAGCGAGAGAGAATTTTTCAGGAATAAGCGGATTAATGCCCCCTGGTTAATATGCTATGTAATCACTGCTGAGGTAGAACATAAATGAGATAAAACCACTGATAAGGACGTCAAAGTACTTCAAATTTTATCACTGAGTGTCTCTAAACATTTTTAGGGACAAATTGTATAACATATACATGAATCTTCCAGGGGAATTATGCCTTTAAATGGAGAAGCTATTCTGTAATACGATTTCCCAATATACTAAGAGACTATATTTGGATGAGGTCTAGAATTCTGCATCTCATTTTATAACTAAATGGCTAAATTTCTTGATTTTTATTCAAGTTCTCCTATGATTCTTTGATTTCCTTGACAGAAAGTTTGAAAAGTATATTTATATCTGCAATTTTGTACAAATGCTTATCTTGTCTCTTCCTTTTTTCTGCAGTATTAATTAGCAACTGAATTGTCAGGTATTTTAGAGACAATGGCTCAAGGTTTTATAACTCTTTAGGATTTATAAGAGCCAACACTATTCAAAATTAGAATTAAGTCACAGGCATGACAATTCCCACAGGGGTTCTCTGGCTAGCTTTCTGATCTGGCAGTACACTGGCTCTGTCTCACAACCAGTCATAGGGACTAACTCCTAGTTTCCTCTGAGAGATGACCAACTATTGAGCCCAACTAGAGGATATGTACAATCTGAGGGGGAAATTTACAGTTTTACCCTTCTTAAAATGTTGTATTATTTTAACTATTATTCTATCCCATTTGGTTTTATTTAATAAATTCTTTAATGTTCCAAATTTTGCTCTGGTAAACTTAAGTGTCCCTGATTTTCAACTTTTGGATTGCTTCTTAATCTAAAACACACAGGCTTAATAAAGACTGGAGCTTGAAAGCTTCCCTGAGTCTATGTTATCATCTTTGGGTTCATGTACATTCGGAAATCATTCTGTTTCCCAGTAAACATGCTTTATTTGATACACATAGAGATCTGTGCATATTGACGTGGGGCAAATGCACATACTACTTGTAACCAAGAATTTAAGTTTGTGCTTCAAAGAGAAGTTACTAACTTCAAAATGTATTGATTCCGGGTATTATCATTTTCTTTCTTACTACTGAAAAGAATGGCCTATTTTTAATAATTAGTAAGTACTAATTTATTCAGCCATCTCTCTACACCTAGACTGTTATGTATTTACTTTTTAATTTATATCTCAGCTTGTTCCTGGTCATTTTTCATATCTGCAGGATATTAACTATAGCATACAATAATCAAAGTACTATAAGG
The DNA here is from genome assembly GCA_031878705.1 of Tapirus indicus. Lineage (NCBI taxonomy): Eukaryota > Metazoa > Chordata > Mammalia > Perissodactyla > Tapiridae > Tapirus > Tapirus indicus. The sequence goes on from CM062922.1 coordinate 86,704,810, forward strand.
TCCTGAGGAAATGCTTCTGACTCATCACAAACACATTTAAATATGTGTAGTGTACCTTTAGTGGCAAATTATATTTACCATATTCCAATTCTTTGTGTTCGCGTTTGTGTGTGTATGTGTGTGTGTGTGTGTGTGTGTGTGTGTGTGTAAGGATATAAACATTTCTTTGTTAATGACAATAACTAAATAACTAGAGCAATATTTTACCTAACCAAGCCAACTCATAAGTTTCTTTTTCTCCATAAGAATTATAATGGGATACCACAAAATTTTGAAATTAATTTCCCAAATATTTAGACATGAATTACAAATTCAGATGAAGATTAGAAAAAAACCTTTGAGTTAGCTGTAATTTAGAATAATTCCCACAGTGAGAAGATACAGGAAAGATCTAATAGATTTTGTTTTTAAATGATTCTTTCAGCAGTTACACAGTACGAAGGAAAGACCCAGCATCCAGAAAAACTTTCTACCTGGAAGAGTACATTAAATTTGCTTTACAATAAAAACTCTGGTCATGCCAAATAATGGTGACTATTTTTGTTGACAATTTTCTGTTTAAAATTTTTTAAATATACTTGCAAAATAATTTCTAGAGGTATTTAATTTCTTTGATGCCAACATGCTTTTCTTAACAATGAATTTTTAATTGTTCTGTAAAACTTTTCTAACTTTTTGCTGAAGCATCCAGAAATGCACAGCTCACTGAATTTTCATAAACTGAATGTTCCCATGTAACCAGCACCAGGTCAAGAAACATTATCGGCACCCTAATGCCACCCTCCTCTTCTAACAATGCTTTTTAAACCACCGCGTCAAAGCGTCTTCTACAAAAGGTGATTTCTGAAGCAGGTATAGAGTGAAGAAGCAAGGTGAGCCTGTCATTTCTCGTTCTGTTGGCCTGAAGCATAGCTGGTGTGTGTGCAAGGGGCTCCCTCTAAAAGTTGATATTGCCCTGCCCGGGTGGTGGTGGAGTCACTGCCGCTGCTCTCCTGTCGGACAGGGGAAGAAGTAAGGTGAGGGGACAGTGTGTAGGAAGAGAAGAAAGAACGCCGGACTTGGTAGGCTGCAACCCAGTTCTTAAGATTCAGATTTTCTTCTTCCAAGCAGTTATCTGACCTGGGGCAACTTAGTTAACCTCTCTAGGTCTTAGTTTCCTTTATTTATCAAACCAGATGTTTGACTATATGATCTCTCAGATTTGTTCCAAGGCTAAAATGTTATGACTTCATAGGGAAGGACGCCTGGGTGCACGGGTAAGGTGAGAACACATTGGGAAGTAACGAAATAAGTACTCTCTTTCCCCTTCATCCTGGTCTGATTAGGGGGCCTTCCACCCCTTATCTGTCCTATTTCTGGAATCGTGTTCCACCTGGATTAGAATTATTTGATCATCCTTTCTTATGTACTGAAATCAGTTTGTGATGTTAATAGATAATTTCTAAGACCATAAGTTAAATGTAAGATTTTTTTTTGCTTCCTTTTTAGTCTCTTATAACAATATAAAGTAAAAGGTTTGGGCTTCTTAAATAGCATCTCACACCTCCTCCTGTGGTAACCGGTTCCCATAAGAATAAGAATTTCACCACACATATATGTGAAACATGACTACTCAGAAAAGGGATGCCCATGAATGAGTAGATGTTTTTTGAGGTAAACCTTATTCAAAGATAAAGAGTAGATTAATTTTTCTGCAAAGCTATTTTATACCATATGAAATATCCTCAGTAATTGCATAACAGTAAAAGACATACATTAGCTTCTATTTAAAAACTTCAAAACTTCTAATGATTGGCTCACATGAATCATTGTCAGGCAGAAATCTTCCAACAGCAGTGACTAGTTTACTCACTAGTTTACTGTGAGTTCAGTTTACTGTCTGGCTGAAGTGTGATTGATACCAGGGACGGAGCAACCTTCCAACTTCTAGCAAGAATATGGAAACTGCTGCAAAAACAAGAATTAGAAATCCCATAATTGATGTCCCTTCTTCACTATGATTCCGACATCTTCCCTGCACTTTCCCTTCTCCGATTCATCGGACTTTTTCTATGTGACATTAGAATGAGCCTGGCGACAGCTCTGCTGCAATTATTTGCAGTAGGTGAAGAAAAACCAAATTATTGCCTATTAGTTTACTCCTTCGCTTCACTGCAATGAACAGATAGTATTAAAGACCGTGAGCAATTTGATGTCAACTCTGTAAAGACATTACAACAAGCCCTCTAATCCCCTCCTCCATCCTCACAAAGCAGACGGACTCACACTCACAAAACTCCAGGCTCCATTGTCTTTTCAATTTCCACCTGTTCCTTGAAAAGCCACTTCTTCGCATTTATTCTCTGACCTTATTTCACTATCTGCAGCAGGAGACTGGACAGAAACTCAAGTCTTAGTAATCAGTACACAATTTTGTATGTGTAGTCTTCATAGATCCAGAGTTTTTCCTTTTTCCACTCACCTAACTCACCAACTTAAAAAATTTTTTTAAACTAGACGTATATCAAACTCAGAGCAGCAACTTTCCCCAGTCATATTCAGTCCACATGAGATACTTAAGGATGTAATAAAATATAAAAAAGCATATTCTCGCTGCTTGCTATTTTGAAAAAGGAAAAAAATCCTTTCAGACAGTAATCAATTTCACTGTGGTGGAGATTTCTGCAAAATGCATTAAGAAGTTCACGCCTGTGGCAATGGTCACTGCACATATTTGGAATGTCTCCCAGACTCTAAGACTTTTTCCAGACATCCAGGAGGAACTTTAGTATGACAGAGATCCTGCTTCGGGCCTTAAAAAAAATTGTAGAAGGAAAACTTTTGAAGGTTCAGTTTCAGCTGGATTTTGTTTCTTAGACAGCTGAGTTGTCTAGGTTATGGAAAATACTAGTAATTATGGAGTGATGATACTCAGAAAAGTTCCCCCCTCTGTCTTTTTTTGTCTGAAACCTTAATTAGTTAATCGAGGTATTGGTGAGGCCATGATGCTACTTTGCTTCCTAAGTGTCTTTAGGGATAGAGTCCATTCTATTCCCAGACATGGAAATCACCAAAAGGTACTATTATAACATTTTTTAACTTTTGGAAACAAACAACAAGATTTATTTCTGTTTAGTCAACTGCCCTTTTGCTGCAATAGCAATCTTAAATTTGCTCCGGAGTTAAGCCTGAAGGAGGGAGACTGAAATCACTAGATTTAGCAAGTGCTCTAACTATTTCTTTCTCTGTTGTGTTTAACTTTAAACTTTTCCCTCACAAGAGGCTTTTGCTGTGGCTAGGAATGAAATCTGAGTATAGAAACTGACATAGTTTACATCATAAAGAACACACTGATGTATGTGAGAGCCTTGGATTTTCCACAGACATATGTCATCCTCTTTCTTCTCTCTCAAAGGCATAACTTTTTTGAAGGGACATATTTTGCCTCCTAAAAATCTAATTCATCTTACCAATGAAACAAATAAATGAAAGAAAAAGTTTTCCTAGTCTTTTTGTTTCATGTTATATCTTGCTTCTCTTTATAGTTTTTCTGATTTGTTCAGATGTAACTATAATTTCTGTATTATCATTGTATTGGCTTAATACTCCCTTTTTGCTTAAGTTCTAGCTCAGTTTCATTCTGTTCTCCAATCCATACAGCTCCTGGTGTGAAAAACAGTATGCTTCTTGGACTCCATTCTTCACTCCCAATCCTTCTGGCAAGGTCCTTTAGGGAGGCAAATGTCATTTTCCTTACCTTCCTGACTCTCACATTTCTTTGTTCAGAACCTAAAGAGGCAAAGAAAGGCATGCTTGCTCTCTCTTGATTACATATATAATATATTTGATGCCATTTACAAGAGAAGTGGTTTGGAAAAAGCACTAATTTAGGAATTGAAGGATTTGATTATGGTTTAAGCTTTGTCATTTACCAGCAGGATGACCTTGAAGTTTTCTGAGTCTCTATTTTCTCATCTGCAAAGTAGGAATAATACTTGCCTTGTCTAACTCACAGCTTTATTACAAGGATCAAATGAGATAGACTATGTCACAATACTTCTAAGTCAACATCTATAAAGAGCTCAGAATGGTGTTTGGTACATGGTAAAAACTATGTAAGTGTTAGCTACAACATTATTATTATATTTGTTATTAATGCTGTTCAGTCAGTCCTGCCTCCTAGCAACCCTGTGGACAGCAGAGTGGAACCCTGCCCAGTCTTTTTGCACCATCCTCTCACCTTCCAGAGCTATATCAGACAATGCTCTGCTGCTATTCATAGAGCTTTCATGGCCAATTTTTTCAGAAGTGGGTGGCCAGGTCCTTCTTCCTAGTCTGCCTTAGTCTGGAAACTCTGCTGAAACCTGTCCACCATAGGTGACCCCGGTGGTATGTTTGAAATACTGGTGACATAGCTTTCAGCATCACAGCAACATGCAGCTGCTGTAGTATGACAACTGACAGAGGGTGGTGTGATTCCCTAACTGGGAAATGACCCTAGACCGCGGCTATGAGAGCACCGAATCTTAACCACTAGACCACCAGGGCTGGCATTATTATTATATAATTATTATCAAAACTGCAAAGCAGCAAACAAATAAGCAGTCACTGACTAGTGCATTTTTTGATGGCTGTATTATACCATCTCATAATTAGTAATTTTTTAAAAAATAATTTTAATTTTACAAATGTATGTAGCTATTTAAACCCAGATTTCAGTAAATGCATTTTCCAGGTGATGAAAGAAAAAATGACCTCAAAAATTTAGGCTGAAAAAAAATCACTGGGCTGTTTGAGATGTCCGTTGCCCAAGCTGACAAGACCTTTCTAGAGCTGCAGCTGTGGATGAGCAAGGACCCAGACAGGAGCAGTGCAGACACAGGTCTGTGCTGCTGTAGGGCTCTTGAGAGAGCTATCGGAGTCCCCTCCCTGCTTCAATGCAAATAGTAGCCTGGCTTCTCTTGAGCCAGTCAGAGACAGACCAGTCCAGCCCATCCAAGGCAGTTCTTGAGATCCACTGACTTGGCTTCTGGATGAACGGAAATATGTAACACACCAGAATCATGTCCAGCCCTAGGCAAAGTTGAAAAGTCATCAATCTTCACCCCTGGGGCCTGTATTAGTTTGCTAGTGCCACCATAACAAAATACCACAGATGGCGTGGCTTAAACAACAGAAATTTTTCTCACAGTTCTGGAGGATGGAAGTCCAAGATCAAGGTGTCAGCAGGTTTGATTCTCCGGAGGCTTCTCTCCTTGGGTTGCAGATGGCCACCTTCTTGCTGTGTCCTCACCTGGTCTTTCCTCTGTGTGTACCCCTGGTGTATCTTTGTGTGTCCAAATTTCCTCTTCTTATAAAGACACCACTCATATTGGATTAGGGTCCACACTAATGGCTTCAGTTTAACTTAATCGCCTCTTCAAAGGCCCTATCTCCAAATAATCACATTCTGAGGTACTGAGGGTTAGAGCTTCAACATATGAGTTTTGGGGGGGACACAAGTCATCTCATAATAGAGCCTTCCCTCCTGTTACTTTTCCCACCAGCTACTTCTGTTCTACCAGGGTCTGTGTAGTTCAACATATTTTCTTCTCCCCTTGGATCCCTAGTACTCATTGCTTCTGAATACTTTTATAGAAACAGTTGATTATGCACAAACATTCAAGTGCTCTGAAATCTATATTGTGATCTGAAATGTTACATTATCATGACTTTTACGAGCCTAAGCCTGGTAGTGTCAAGGACTAGAGAGTATGTGGGGCAGCATCTTGTTCTTTGGACTAACATAAGACCAAAAATGTAAACAAGCCAGCTGTATTGGTCAGGGTTCTCTAGAGAGACAGACCAATAGGGTGTGTGTGTGTGCATGTGTGTGTGTATGTATATGTATATATACGTGTGTGTGTGTGTGTGTGTGTGTATATATATATATATATATAAAGAGAGAGAGATACAGAGACAGAAACAGAGATTTATTTTAAGGAATTAGTCCACATGATTGTGGAAGCTGGCAAGTCCAAACTCAGCAGAGCAGGCTGGCAGGTGGGAGACCCAGGGAAGAGCTGATATTGCAATTCAGGTCTAAAGGCAGTCTGGAAGCAGAATTCCCTCTTCCTCAGGGGACGCCAGTCTCTTTTTGAGGGCCTTCAACTAATAAGATGGGGCCAGCCCACCTTATGGAGGATAATCTGCTTTCCTTGATCTACTGGTTTAAATGTTAATCTCATCTAAAAAATATCTTCACCGTGACATGTAGTCTGGTGTTTGACCAAATATCTGGGTACTGTGGCCTAGCCAAGTAGACACATAAAATTAGCCATCACATCAGCAAAATATGATCTAGAGAACAACACATAGGGACTAACTTTGGAAGTCGGTCCTTAAACTCAAAAAGCAAAGCCAGCAGCTCTGCTATGTCTACTTTGTAGCCTCCACTACTTTTGGTCTCCTCTCTTCTCTGCCTTGGGGAAGACTGCAATTTGTAACTGAGCTACTCTCAATCATAATTCTCACTTGAGAATTTGTAGAAACATTTTTTCACTTGGTCTATCGCCTCATTAAATAAATAGTAAGTTCTTTGGAAAAGCAAAGATTTTTTTCACTTTCTGCAGAAAGCTATATAAACTTAGCAGTGTTATAGTATAATTCTGAATGAAAATAAATGTAGAGTGTTTTATTTTGGTTTTGGTTTTGTTTTTTGGTGAGGAAGACTAGCCTTGAGCTAACATCTGTTGCCAATCCTCCTCTTTCTGCTGAGGAAGACTGGCCCTAGGCTAACATCCGTGCCCATCTTCCTCTACTTTATATGGGACGCCGCCACAGCATGGCTTGACAAGTGGTGCATGGGTCTGCAACCGGGATTCAAACCTGCAAACCCTGGGCCGCTGAAGAAGAGTGCGCAAACTTAACCACTACACCACCAGCCCGGCCTCAAATAGATTTTTTTAAGGGATATTAGACTTAAAGAAGTACACAATTTCTTTAAATTCTCTAAAAAGCCTGAATCCAATACAAGGTTTAAATTCAATGCTGAGATACCATGCTATGTCTTTGTAAATGATATGTTAAAGAATGTGATTTTCTTGATTCTAGATGCCTTACTCTGAACCTCAAATTTTCAAATAACAAACTCAAGCCTATTTCAAATGCAGGAGGAGAAAGACATCTAAAACTGAAACATCTAAGACAACTTTTACAATTTAAGCTTTCACTCACAAAACATCCTTAAAAAAACAGTAACTCTCAAATTTCAAATTATAGAAAATAAAAGTATCATAATCTGAGGACCAAATCCAAACGCCTTTCTCCCATTCCTCTACTAGATCACCTTGAGAGCAAAGTCCACGTCCTGCTCATCTTCGTATCCAGGGCACTTAGCACAGTGCCTGGCATGTAGTAATGCTCAATAAATGTTTCCTGAGTAAATGTAAGCAATAGAAGTTTAAAAGAATATTCAAATAAAGTCCAATTAAAATGATCTAACAGGAGACTAGTAGATGTAAGGGTACCTTTAGTTAGGGTGGAGTTACCCAAATTTATCCCTTGACCTGTATCAAGGTTTGGATCAAAGAACATAAGGAAATTGTTCACACACTTATTGAACAGAAGTAATTTTGGTGTTATCCACATCAGTGTCATGGTTTCAATATTATAACAAGGGCCTGGAACCATAAGCATCATGTCAGTATTTCCTAATGCCTATGGAAGTGGCCCTAAAGACCTGTTGGCAAAATGTTCCTGCTTGCCTCACAAAATGGAGGGCAGGTAATTATTTCCCTTCTGACCCCAAGCTAGACTTGAGGGAGAATAACAAAAACCAGCATATGTAACAGGGTGAAGAGGCTTGCTGCTCATTAATAAATCCTGAGCATCTACCAGTCACTGTAAGGTGGTAAAGAAATAAGACTCAGCCCCTACAAGCAGTACTTCATGGACAAGGGGAAATTTGATAAGGGCTATCACAGGAACTCTGAGGAGAAGTGACAAATTAGCCTGGGGGACTTTGGGAGGCTTTACAAAGGACATGACTTTTGCTCTCTTCTTTTGTGATTTGATGACTTTCTTTAATGTTACACTTTCCTTTGTATTGTGTGTATTCCTTCTCTTTATTTTTTGTGTATCTATTATTGGTTTTTGGTTTGTGGTTACCATAAGGTTCATATATAACAACCTATGTATATTGCAGTCTATTTTAAGTTGATTGTTGATTAAGTTTGAGTGTGTTCTAAAAGTACTAGATTTTTACCCCTCCATAGTTTATGTTTTTGACATCCTACTTTACATCTTTTATTTTGTGCATCCCTTAACTAATTATTGTAGATATAGATAATTTTACTACTTTCGTCTTTTAAGCTTCATACTAGTTTTATAAGTGGCTGATCTACTACCTTTACTATATGGTTGCCTCTACCAGTGAGGATTTCTCTTTCATATATTTTCTTATTTCTAGTTACGGCCTTTTGTTTTCCACTTAAAGAAGTCCCTTTAACACTTCTTGTAAGGCAGTTTAGTGGTGGTGAACTCCTTTAGTTTTTATTTGTCTGCAAAACTCTATCTCTCCTTCAGTTCTGAATGACAACCTTGCCAGGTAGAGTAGTCTTGGTTGTAAGTTTTTTTCCTTTCAGCACTTTGAATATATCATGCCACTCCTTTCTGGCCTGTAAAGTTTCTTTTTTTTTTTTTGGTGAGGAAGACCAGCCCTGAGCTAACATCCGTTGCCAATCCTCCTCTTTTTGCTGAGGAAGACTGGCCCTGGGCTAACATCCGTGCCCATCTTCCTCCACTTTATATGGGACGCCGCCACGGCATGGCTGACAGGCAGTACGTCGGCGGGCGCCCGGGATCCGAACCAGCGAACCCCGGGCTGCCAAGCGCGGACTAAACCGCTGCGCCACCGGGCCGGCCCCCTGGCCTGTAAAGTTTCTGCTGAAAAATCAGCTAGTAGTCTTATGGGGGTTCCATTGTATGTAACTAGTTCTTTCACTCTTGCTGCTTTTAAGATTCTCTATTTAACTTTTGATATTTTAATTATAATATGTCTTGGTGTGGATGTCTTTGGGTTCATCTTGTTTGGAACAGCCAGGTGCTGCAGATGTGTCCCCTGTGTAGGCTCCAGATGTAACCCTCCTGTTGTACCTGGGCCTTGATTGCTGTGGGTGCACTGATGTGTGGGGCTGACCCCTGGGGCAGGAGCTGCTTTGGAGGGGCTCTGCTTTGGAGCCCTCTGACAAGGGCTGCCTGCCAGTTGGGGCAGGGCAGGAGCCATTTTGGAAGGGCTGTGGTGCCAGCTGGGGCCACCTGCTGGCTGGAGCAAGGCAGGAGTTGCTTTGAAGGGGCTTCAGCCCTGGTGGGTCCACAGGGAAATGCTGGGGTAGAGTAAGCAATGCTAGCAAGGTAGATGGAGAATGTCAGAAATGGCACTTGCCAGGGCTAGGCCAACTAGGTAGAAGGAGAGTAAAAAAAATGGCACCCATGAGCACTTCCATCCCAGAGAAAGTTCCAACAGATCCCTGCCCCTCCAGCACATGCCCTAAACTTAGTTAATGAATCTCTTTCATGTACAACCCAGGCACTTTTCAAACTGCTGCCTCTGTGCTGGGACTTGGAGTGAGTAAGTTTGTACACACGCCCTTTAAAAGCAGAGTCTCAGTTTCCTACAGCCCTCTGGCTCTCCCAGACAAAAGCCTCGCTGGTTTTCAAAGCCAGAAGTTATGGGGACTCATCTTCCCAGTGCAGGTCCCCTGGGCTGGGGAGCCCAATGTGGGGCTCGGGCCCCTGACTTCTCCAGGAGGACATCTGTGGTTGTGACATCCCTCTTGCTTGTGGGTTGCCGCACCAGGGGTGTAGGTCCTAACTAGACTGTGTCTCAACCCCTCCTATGTGTCTTGATGCGGCCTTTTCTTTATATCCTTAGTTGTGGAAAATCTGTGCTGCTGGTCTTCAGGTCGTTCTCAGAGATAGTTCTTCTACATGTTGTTGTAGTTTTAGTGTGTCCATGGGAGGAAGTGAACTAAGGATGTTCCTACTCCACCATCTTTAAAGTCCCCATTTTAATTTCTAGTATGTTACATATCGATAGATGCAGTCTATAGTCCACATAAACAAAGGTCCTTTGGAAGTATTCTTCTTCAGAGTTTAAAGGGATCCTGAGACCAAAAGGTTTGAGAACCACCACTTCATTTAAAGAAACTTTTTGTTTAAAGGCAAAGTTCATGCAAAGGAAATATGGTGAGTTCCTCAAGTGGAAATAAGCATAGGCTTCTCTGAAGAGTTGGCTGGAGATGATGGTAAGGAAGGTAAACAGGGCAGATTATAAAAAGAAGCTATATGCCCTGATAAAAAATTTGAACTTTATCCTCTATACTGATGGATTTCAGACTTTCATGACTATAACCCCCAGTCCCATATACATTTTACATCATCAGACAGTACCCAAACACATGCGTGTTTACATAGAGCAGAGTTTCACAGAACAATACCTTTACAAAATGTGATGCATTCTGCTATTTTCTTTTCTATTACATTTTAAAAAATTTCAAGGCAAGTCTCTAATTTGAATTCGCTACTCACAAATAGCTTGCAACCTGTAATTCATAAAACACTGCCCTATGGAATGTAAAAATCAAAGGGCAACAAATGTTTTACCCAGGGAAGTGACATGATCACATTTGTGTTTTTAGATCACAATGTGATGTGAAGCACAAAACATTCAGGAGACTGTTGTAATCGTCCGGGGAAGTTCTGGTAAGAATATGACGTGAGCCAGAGGATTGAGAGGAAGGGCTGTATTTGAGAAAGAGAAAGGACTATCAGAATTTGAAAACAAGTTGATGTAGTGCTTGTAGAAGAAGAAACATCCACGATGACTGAGGAAGTTTGTAATTTGGGAGAATTGTGCAGCTACTGAGGCCAATTAACTAAGACAGAACATGCAGGAGAGCAATAGGTCTGCAGGGCATGGAGGTCAAGGTAGACATAAACAAACTGAGTTTTGGATAGGCTGGATTTCAGATGCCTGCAAGTCATTCAAGTAGCGATGCCCAAGAAGGGAACAGAAATTTGATTTTATTGAAGTGGAAAGAATTCAAGTCTGGAAATACAGAAATAATTGACCTTAGGTTTCTGTACTGCCATTTGAGGAATGCTGCATTAGTCATCTCAGTCTTCTATTAACACTATAAGATGTGTTCTTTTGAGTACAAATAATACACTGTTTGTATCAGTTTATGCAAAATAGCTGTGGTCCTAGAAGACACAGTATCACTAAAAACAATTTTAAAAAGACATACTAGTTTCAAGTTTCAAAATAAATTCACAAAGGTCATTACATTGCGAAGTTTTCTCAACGTGGCTCAATTATACAAAAGAAAGGCAACACATATGGTCCTTGTGAAAATGTGCCATAGCACTGGGAGATATTACATACTGCTAAAAAAATCTTCTTCAAGACAATAAAACCTCAGCATGCAGAAGGATATAAATACTTTATGAGCCAACTGTAAGAGAGTGCTACATTCATTTTTTTACAGAGATCTAAGGAGGAAGAATACAAATGTCCATATCACATAAGTGGAGAAATGTTCATAAGCATTCAAAATTTAGGGCACAAACCCCAATTCAACTAGTTTCTTTTTAAATATCTCATGTCAAACTTATTTATTATTACTAAATATATGTTTAATGGCAACAAAAACCCTTGGTACAAGGCATTTTACTTGAAAAATATCAAAGGCCTTTATGACCATTAAAAATGTGGCACACAGTTTATCCAGTTTATAGTGATGGAAATCAACAATCACACTGGTTAAGCAGCCTTGCAAAGAGCCTTGCAAATGTCACACACTACATAAATAACCAATTTAGCAGTCAAACTTAAATCAGGATTTATTCATTACACCACATAGCCTTGCAACTTACGGACTGCATACATTTTATTCTGGTACCAACTCATATAGAACACTACTATTTAATAAAATACTGGGACTAAACATTTTTTAACACACATGGATTATTAAAAAAAACCACCCTGTTATACAAAAGCAAACTTCACAGACTACAGAGAAGAAATACAGATAAATAATGTGATCAATTCTATGAGAAATAACATGAGTCAACTTCACCAGGAAATTTGGTTGTTTACCACAATCATCACAAATCTCAAAAATAGATTCATATAGTGTTAAACACATGCAAAATGTCTGGGATCAGATATCATATAAACAACTTGCTGCTGCTGCTAAAATGTTGTTCCCTCATAACCTGCTTGGGCAGTTCAGCGACCAAAAACCGCTCCACGACCCGGGCTTGTCAGCACAGTGTTTATGCTTCGGTTTCTCTGACCAAAAGAGCCTAAACACATCAATGAGATGCAACACTGAGTCCCAGCGGATGTAGCACTTGAGAGCTTGCAAGCAATCTAAACACGGGGTCTCGGGAAGGCGGCCTGTGGCTCACTCTTTGGGGAACACAAGGTACCTCAGTTACACAATAGCAGTTAGCAGATCAGAGCAGAGATTAAAGAGACCCTCCAGCTCATTCTTTGTCCTGAACATAATATTTAATCATAGCCAAAGACTAAGCAGAAGTTTAAATTACAAGTCTAACTTCCTGTTTTGTAATTTTTAATGATCAGTTCTCCCCAGTAGAGCTCAGGTTATATGGTTATTGTGTCTATTCAGGTGTGTTCTGTTTTATGCAACAGATAATTTCTAGAAAGAGGGAAAGGGGTGAATCACATTCTTATAATTCTATTAATACTTCCTCCAATGACAAATGTCATCAATTTGGATTAAATTCCTTTAACTTTAGATTTCTCTAACTCACCATCAGTCAGCCTTCTCTCAAACAGTAAATTGGCAATAGTTAACATTAAAATTCACCACAGAACCAAACCAGTTAAAAGGACATGGTAGATTAGTCCTTTGTAAAGTGGAAAAGTTTATAATATTAATAATAATCTCACATTACTCTTCTCATAGCTGTGATGTTCTCATATATATTTCTTATTCCCATTTGATATTTTGGAGAATTTCAGTTCATCTCATTTAATATTCAGTAAAAGGTCCCAGTCACTGTGCTAAGTCTTAGGGATGCAAAATTTAAAAACACAGTCTGTACTCTCAAGAACTCCAAACTCTAGTAGAAGAAAACAAATATAGAAACTAATAAAGTATGAAATATGCCATACAAAAAGCAGATACATTGTTTAGAAATGGAATATTTGAATGAGTGATTAAACAATTCCTTGAAAGACACAATCTACCAAAATTCACACAAAGAGAAATAGATAAATCTGAATAGGCCTCAATCTGTTAAATAAATTGAGTCAATAATTAACAAGCTTCCAAAAAAAATTAAAGCACTAGACCTAGACGGTCTCACTGGTGAATTCTACCAAAGATTTAAGGAAGACGATATCCACTCTCTACAATCTCTTGCAGAAAATAGAGGCAGAGGGAACACTTCCTAATTCATTCTATTAGGACAGTATTATTCTAAAAACAAAACCAGATAAAGCCATTACAACAAAGGAAAACTAAAGACCAATATCACTTATTAACATAGATGCAAAAATCCTCAACAAAATATCAACAAATCAAATCTAACAACGTATAAAAAGAATGATGCACCATAACTAAGTGAGATTTCTTCCAGGTATGCAAGGTTGGTTCAACACCCAAAAATCAATTAGTGCAATCCCTCACATCAATAGGTTAAAGAACAACAACAACAACAAAATCATATGATCATATCACTAGATGCAGAAAATCCAACATCCATTCATGATAAAAATTCTCAGCAAACTAGGAATAGAAGGGAACTTCTTTAACTTGATAACAGACATCTACAAAAATCCTAGAGCTAATATCATACTTAATGGTGAGAAACTAAATGCCTTCTCCTAAGATCAGGACCAGGTAAAAATGGTCTCTCATAACTCCTTATTCAATATCATGCTGGAAGTCTTAGCTAATGTAATATAAAAAAATAAAAGGTACACAGATTGGAAAGGAAGAAATACAACAGTCTTTGTTTGCAGATACTATAATTGCCTATGTAGAAAATCCCAAAGAATTCACCAAAAAAACTCCTGGAACTCATAAGTGATTAGAGCAAGGTTGCAAGATACAAGGTTAATATACAAAAGTTAACTGCCTTCCCATACACTAGCCATGAATAATTGGAATTTGAAATTAAAAATATAACACCATTTACATTAACATCAAAAAAGAGAACAATACTTAGGTATAACTAAAAAAAATATGTACAAGAGAGAAATATGAGAGAATATGAGAAAAATTAAGAAACTCTGCTGAAATAAATCAAAGATGATCTAAACAAATGGAAAGTTATTCCATGTTCATAGATAGGGAAACTCAATAGTGTTAAGATGTCACTTCTTCCCAATTTGATCTATACATTCAATGCAATCTCAACCAAAATCCCATCAAGTTACTTTCTGGATATTGACAAACTAATTCTAAAATTTACATGGAAAAGCAAAAGACTCAGAATAGCCAACACAATACTGAAGAAGAAAAACAAAGACAGAGAACTGACACTACTTGACTTCAAGACTCACTAGAAAGCTGCAGTAATCAAGAGAGTGTGGTTTTGGTGAAAGAACAGACATATAGACTGGTGGAAAAGATAGAAAGCTCAGAAATGGACCCACACAAACATAGTTAACTGATCTTTGACAAAGGAGCAAAAGAAATTCAATGGAGAAAGGATAATCATTTCAACAAATGGTGCTGAAACAATTGGACATCCATATGAAAAAAACTTTGTATCTATTCACTGATCATACACTTGTCACAAAAATTAACTCATAAATGACAATGAAAAACACAAAACTATAAAACATTTAGAAAATAATACAAGAGAAAATCTAGGTGACCTCAGGTTGGGTGATGAGCTTTTAGATATAACACTCAAAGTACAATCCATGAAAGAAAAAATTGATAAGTTGGACTTCATTAAATTAAAATTTTCTGCTCTGTGAAAGATACTGTTAAGAAAATGAAAGGACAAGGCACAGACTGGGAGAAAATATTAGCAAAAGACACATCTAATATAGGAGTGGTATCCAAAATATACAAATAACTCTTAAAACTTAACAATTAAAAAACAACCCAATTTCAAAATGGGTGAAAGATCTGAACAGACACCTGCTCAAAGAAGATAATATAGATGGCAAATAAGCACATGAAAAGAGCTCAACATGAAATATCATTAGGGAATTGCAAATTAGAACAATGAGATACCATTATACACTTATTAGAATGGCTAAAATCCAAAAAATTAATAATATCAAACAGTGGTGAGGATGTGGAGCAACAGGAATTCACATTCATTGCTGGTGAGAATGCAAAATAGTACAGCCACTTTGGAAGACAGTCTGGAAGTTTCTTATAAAACTAATCATACTCTTACCATACAATCCCACCATCATGCTCCTTGGCATTTATCCAAATGAGCTGAAAACTTATGTTCACAGTAAAACCTGCCCACAAATGTTTATAGTAGCTTTTTTTTCATAATTGCCAAAAACAGGAAACATCCAAGATGTTACTCTACAGGTGATGGATAAACAAACTGTGGTACATCCATACAATGGAATGTTATTCAGTGATAAAAAGTAATAAGCTATTGGGGCTGGCCCAGTGACTAGCGGTTAAGTTCACACACTCCACTCTGGCGGCCTGGGGTTCACAGGTTCAGATCCTAGGCGTGGACCAATGCACCACTTGTCAAGCCATGTTGTGGCAGCATCCCATAAAAAATAGAGGAAGATGGGCACGGATGTTAGCCCAGGGCCAATCTTCCTCAGCAAAAAGAGGATTGGCAACAGATGTTAGCTTAGGGTTAATCTTGCTCACACACACACACACACACACACACACAAAGTGTGTGGCTATTAAGCCACAAAAAGACATGGTGGAATCTTAAATGCATATTGTTAAGTGAAAGAAGCCTGTCTGAAAAGGCTACAAACTATATGATTCTAACTATATGCCATTCTGGAAAAGGCAAAACTATAAAGACAACGAAAAGATCAGTGGTTGCCTGGGGTTTGGAGGAGGGAAGCGGAGGAAGGATGAACTGGTGAAACACAGGGGATTTTTAGGACGATGAAACTATTCTGTATGATACTGTAGTGGTGGACACACAATGTTACATCAAAACTCATAGAATGTACAACACCAAGAGTGAACCATAACTGTAAACTATGGACTTTAGTTAATAATAATAGTTGTGAATAATATAGCTGGTAATAATAATGTATCAATATTGGTTCATCAGTTGTAACAAATGTACCACACTAATGCAAGATGTTAAAAGCAGAGGAACTGTGAGTGGGGAAAGTGGGTATACGGAACTCTGTACTACCTACTCAATTTTTCCGTAGACCTAACACTATTCAAAAAAATCTGCTAATTTTTTAAAAATGTAAATACATGGTTCAGAAGTTGAATATTTAATGGAGTGATTAACTCTTAGGGAGGGGGAGGAAAGAGCTGGAGAACACAGGGACAGTAACAGAGACTGCCAAACAGGGTTTTGAGGGATGAATCAGAGTTTGCTCTTCATTTGGTAAAGGATATTCCAGGCCAAAAGAATAAGAAATTGGACTCTAATGTTGAGTAAACATTTCTGCATTTATTCAAAATTAGACAAAGGATTATACTGCAGAAGAGTCTGGAGACATAATGAAAAGTATACTCACTTTTGAGATTAGAATCTCATTTCTGTTGCAGGAGGTAGCACAATGATTCTGGCACCAGGCCGCTGGGATTGTAAATTCCCTCCACCATTTACTAGCTGAGGGATTTTAGGAAAGTTACTTAATCTCTTTATGTCTCACTTTCCTCATCTATGAAGTGAAGATAGTAGTTTGTGCCTCAAAATGTAATTGTGAGTTAATTTACATCAAGTGCTTAGACCAGTGCTTGGCACCCGGCAAGCGCTATAAAAGTGTGAGCTATTGTCATCGTCGTTACTGCCAGTATTAATTACTAGTTCTGATATTAAGTAATTCCTTTTACCTTTTTGAGCCTCTAGGTAACAGTAACACAGGATGATAAACCATCTACCTTGAGGAGTTGATAAAAGAATCAGTGCCAGAGTAAAGTGCCCCAATGTCAAATCATTCAATAGGGTTCGTAGCTGCTATTCTTAATATTATACTATAAAATTGCATAATGGCGAGGTGGAAAGAATAGAAACCCAGAGGGCTCAGTCTTACCCCAGCTCTGCTACCCGACATGCCATTTAGCCTTCCTTGTCTTGGTTTCCTTACCTGTGGCATGGGGGTAATATCAGGACTGCTAATGGGGACTAACTGATGGATTTTTGAAGTGTATAAACACATAAAGTAGCAACAATATTTGGGGAAAGAAAATGAATTTGCCTATTTAATCACATATTACCCATATATTTTATACTATCTGAATAATTCAAGGTGATCTAAAGCAAGAGTATTTCTTCAAACCTACAAATAAATGAACTGAGATGCAAGGACTAAGAATCATGTCTGTTATAAGCAAATGGGAGAAGTCAAGAGCAATCGAATATCAAGAGGAATAGAAAATTTAATATAATCTGAGTTTTCTTCTGTGGAAAGAAGAGAAAAAATAGGAAAAGAGAGAAAATGGTCTCCTTGAAATTTCTCAGGAAAGATGTAAACTGTCTTGGAGGGACAAAAAGATGGGGAAGAACCTTAAAGTGAAGAAGTGTCAAGAGCCAAGTAACCCTGCATATGCGCATCTACGGTCGTTTATTAAGGACCCCTGAGTACTGAGCCAAACGTCATGGGACAAACCAAAAGAAGAATGAAGCTATTATCTGCTCTCAAGGAATTATAGTTTCATTGGAGAGGTCAGATCTATACTCAGGAAAAAAATAATAATTTTGAAGAGTAAGGGATGAACCGTACCTAGAAATGACAGTGGTTACTGCTGAGGAGGGAGGAGGAGGAAGGGGTTACAAGGGCAGTGTAGAAGATCTTCATACTAACTGTAATTATTATTTTTAAGGATCTGATGTAAATATGTCATAATGCTAAGATTTTATTAAAATAGGTATTTCTTCTATTCTCCATTCACATTATACGCTTAAAATATTTCATAGTAAAAATTAATTTAAAAATAAGCAAAAAGAGAGAATAACAAATACCATATGGCCGGTACCAAGTGTAAGTGGTCACTCTGGGCTGCCGGTGAGGGAAGGCAGGTGTGAGAGGATAACACGCCAGGTCGTGAAGATGGGTAGGATTCTGACGTAAAGAAAGGAGGAAAAAAGAAGACCTGCTCAAACCTAAGACTGGACCTTAGAAAACCCAGTGACATAAAACTGTAAGGTCCCTCAGGGGACAGCTTGGAGGAGAGGAAGAAAGGGGCAGGATAGGAAGAGAGTACATTACACTGCACAGATGTTCGCTCTGTCCATTAAGGTGACACAATGGCCAAGAGGAGTGGCTCCTCGCTTACAGATGACAACCTGGATGGTAACGTTTTCAGAGCTTAGAGATATTAGCCCTGAGGAGCTAGGGCTTACAACCCATGGTCCACGCATCGGCCTTCAGGCTGGGGAAATTTTGGAAGTCATTTTGTGAATGCGTGCAACACTCTGAGGAAAAGGTCCATAACTCTCATGATGTTCTCAAACGGGTGTGTGGCCCCCAAAAGTTTAAGAACCACTGGTATAGATGGAGTGCACTGTGAGGCTGGCAAAGGCTGCCCCCAAAACTTTTATGAACAATTGATTCTGATCCTTCAACTGGGTTGATTCTCACTAGACGGCAAGAAGTCCCTTGGAGAGGCAGGAGGCAGTGGCGGTCACATCAAAAGAGGCAGATGCCTGGATCCTGAACCTCTCAGAAAAGGCTGAAACTTGGCTCTAACACCATAGCATCTTCAAAAGGGTGGGGAGACATTGTCCTTCCATATTATTTCCCAAGAAAACAGAAGCAAATATGTTCCATTTTATCTGTGTTTGGAACTACCTTAAGGGGTTCAATAGAGTAGAAGCTGTATTTCATCACTACAAAGTTTAAAAAAAACGATGCAAGGTCAACATCAGAGTCCACATTCCCAAACCTCTGTTCAGCTCTCTAGGTCATGTTGTCTTTCTGGTTTATATCTCCACATTTCTTGGAATTTGTAACCGACATTTAAATTAACTCTTATGCACTCTGCACTTAGAGGTAAATTTGGTTGTAAGCAAAAACAACTTCAAAAGTCTGAAGTCCTTACTCCCTTTTGGACTCGAAGCACCCAAAAGATGTTCTGTCATCCCCCAAACTCTGGAATGTCTTCCCAGAAAGTGAGTTAAAATGACATTTCTGCTTATTCCCGTTTTTATTGGAATTACTGATTAACGACTTTTAGTTTCCTTGCTTCTCACATTTTTGCCCTTTTACCTTGCAAATGAGTTTTATTAAGTAGCAGAGCCATTTATAAAACAAAGTAAAATTCAACAACTGTTCATAGTAAGACCACTTGGAATTAAAGCACAATTTTGATTTGAGGATGGTCCAAACTCCTCAGAGAAAAGAATCAAAATACGGTCTCTTAGACATTTCTACAAGTTTATTATGATAGTGGAACTAATAAATAAACCCATCCACATTATTTTATTTTCAATTTCAAAACTAGCTATAAAATCAACTGAGTTAACCTGATTATTTGATAGTCTTTTTTATCTAGCGATGAAGCAGTGTTTGCAATACATTTATAACAGAAACTCACAAAATGGCTAAACAATTACAATATTCTAGAGGAATGATTCCTAAGTGCACAAACACATTAAAAATCCTCTGTTCGGGCCAGGTTGCTATATAATTCTGAACACAGTGCGACCTTGCTTCCCTTGGAGACCCTTTGGAATTTGGCTCTCATTTCAGCCTTTCCTTTGCCAAGCATATAGAATGAATTAGGTGAAGCTCTGTTCAAATGCACTCCACCCACAATGGTTTCTAATAGAGAGCTGAATGTTTTAAACCCACATTTTAACATAAATGTAGAAATGGTTCTGCTTTCAAAATTGAGTTTCACTTCCCTTTTCCATCTGCTTGCCTTTTTTCTCTTCATTCCAATTTTAATTCCCAGTGAGAGAATAAAATTGGAACAAATGTAAACAGGAAATCTAAAGTAAACTGTCTAAATGCACATTCGTAGTCTTTTAATTCCAGGTATTCACACACTGAAGAGGCCTTTGGATCTCGTTGCTGATGAAGGGGGACACCTCAGAAGCCTCCTTCAATTCCATTTTAGGTTTGGTTCCCAGAGTCCACCTGAGCCCCTTGAGGCAGAGAGCAAAACCTACTGATCTGCAGGGCCCAGAGGAGCTGCTCTGTATGTACTGACTGCCAAGGCTCTCCCAGGATCCTTTTTCTGCTCTCTTGTCCCCTCTTTTATCACCTCTACTTCTATTCCAGATGCTTAGCATGCTCTTGCTGTTCTGATTCTCAGCTGTTCAGAGGAAAGCATCCCATGAATTAATTTACTATAAGGTGTAGAGTGTGCAAAGGAAAGAACGTGAGTTTGCAGGCAGACCAACTAGGTGGTCAAATGCCAGCTCTACAATTCATTCATGTAAAAGAGTGACTCAGGAGGGTTAGTAAACCTCTCTGAGACTTGGATTCCACATTTGTAAAATACGGAAAACACAAGACCATAAGCAGGTTGCACGTATCGAGAATGCACATGTGGCCCAGATTCAGTACTCAATAAATTCTAACATGCTTTCTCCTCCTTTCCTATGTCCAGACTTATACTTCTCAGAAGGGTTTGTCTTTTAAAATAGACAATAGCAAGATAAGGACGTTTAACCAGAAACAATGAATCTCTAAAGGAGGGATTTTAGGCCCTCAGTACCCAGCCCCGGGAGACGGTCTGGGGTATCACCATGTGCTCCAGACCATGCTGCTCCATACCATGCTGAGGGCGATGTTTAGAAGGGAGGATGAACGTTTCCAAATTTCTCAACTTCTAAACAAATTTAATTCTAAATTACTGTTTTTTCAATGACCAGCTTCCCCGTTGTGGAGAAAACTGCTGCACCTCTGCAGATGGGCTTTATTTTATGTGATGGGTATGTTTGAGGAAAGTTGTGCACTTTAATTTCTTATAAATGTAATAATATTTGCCACATTTGTTTTGTGACAGTTTTCTTTCTTTGTTTAATAATTCGGGTTGTATGGTGCTAAATTTGGACTATATATCTAAATCCCCAAATCGGTGTGCTTGAGATTGTTTGAGTTTTTAGCCATTTTTAATGTCCTGTAATGGGAGGATTTTAAAAGATTTCATAGAGCTATGTATGTTTGCCCAGGTCACTCTGTACATACTTTATACTGGAAGAGATAACTGAGTCTATTCTTTATAATTATTTCTACATTCATATTAGATTGCAACATCTCCCTCTACGCCCCACATTCTCCTTTTGTCCTCTGCACAGATTCTGGAAAACAGACCAACATTCACCAAAAAGGACATGTTTTCCCTCTCATAGGACAGAATCTTCCAGATAGAACGTTCATACACGCATGGATACACACAGATATAGACACAAATGCACATAAAAAAAACCCCAAATAAATAGCAAGAAAGCCTTAGCACAAACTAGCAAATTTTCTGGTATAATAGTAGATTCCACTCTAAATATATAATGAAGCTCCTGCCTATACGGGTGGTAACCGATTAACAGCCTGAAGTGTTACTGCCCCTTTCAGCTGAGAGATTCTTTAGTCATGAGAACACTTCTCTGTCATTGCTGGAAATATAAATTCTTTTCCCTGATCTTAAAAGTCATCTTTTAAAATCTCTCTGAGCTGCAGAATAATTCCAAGCAATTCTTGTTCATCTTTCTCATTAAGTGACTGTGAGCTCTTTGAGGCCAGGGACAGTGGAAAACTAACTTTATATTCCCAGCATTTGGCAGAGTGCCATTCAAGAACCTTCTGCATGCCAGGCAACATGTTTTGTCTTCTGGATTCAGCACTGAACAATAGAGATAAGGCTCCTGGTCTCCTGGGTCTTACACCAGGGAACAAATACACAAATAAATATGTAATTATATATTGGAATAAGTGCTCCAAGGAAAAAGAAGAAGGTCCATGAGAGACTATGACAAGGGGAGTCTAACTTAGACTAGAAGGGAACTCAGAGAAAGCTTCGCTGCAAAAGGTCACATTTATGTTGAATCTTAAGGCTGAGAAGACATAAGCCCTAGAGTGGGAATGAGCTTGTCTCAAAGGAAGAGTAGAAAGGGGGCTGGTGTGGCCAGAGTGGAGAGGGAGGAGCAAGGAAGTGCTGATGAAGACAAAGAGGTAGGAAAGGAGGACCAGGGCATGGGGGTCAAATTAAAGATTTTATATTGTATCCTAAGTGCAACTGTGGGCACTGGAAGGTTTTAAACAAGAAAGTGACAAGATCTGATTTACACTTGTAAAAGATTGCTGTGGGATCTGCATGTGAGAAGGTGCAGAGGTAAAGTGTGGAGGCAGACAGTGACAGGGCATTGGGCCATCTAGATGAGCAATGACCATGGCTTAAATCAGGCTAGGGGCAGTGGGACTAAAGAGAAGGCTAGGGGCAGTTGGTGGATTTGAGGTATTTTTTGAGACAGAATCAGCAGGATTTGGGGATGGCTTGGAAACTGTGGGATGAGGGGAAGACTGAAGATTACTCCTAGCTTTCTGGCTTGAATAAAAACACAGATAAAGGTGGTGTTTTCCAGATGGAGAAGACTAGAGCAGGAGGTAATTTGGGAGAGGGTGGTGAGGAGGGGTCAGGAACATTGCAGAGATCAAATAGTAAATATAATGACTTTCACAACATGCGAGG
The DNA here is from genome assembly GCA_031878705.1 of Tapirus indicus. Classification (NCBI taxonomy): domain Eukaryota; kingdom Metazoa; phylum Chordata; class Mammalia; order Perissodactyla; family Tapiridae; genus Tapirus; species Tapirus indicus. The sequence continues at coordinate 86,727,639 of CM062922.1, forward strand.
AGAGCAGGGTAGAGATCCTCATCCTATTATTTATAGAGAAAATAGGCCCATAGAGATAAAGCAACCAATCCAAGGTCAAACTATTACTGTCGTACAGCTCAGTCAAGAACCAAGATTTTGCTCCTATTGTTGTGGTTGTTAAGTGCTACTCTGGTAATTCCTACTACACTGCTCTCATTCTCTAGCAAGAAAATGTTTGAATGCATTACGAAATAATTGGCAATAATTAAGCAACTGTTTTGCCATTCTAGTAATTGAAGATTTTATCATCTGCCAGACCAAGCACATCCCTTACTAAAAAAGTCCACAATGTTTCACTGTATTTGGGTTTTGAAACCCAGAATCATTGTATTTTCTTTAAACGGCCACACAAATCATTCTAGAGTATTCATTTACCAAGTTTTCACTTAAGACATCAAAATGTATGTTAATTTAACTAGTTTAAAAAAAAAAACTTTGGCTAATATAGAATATGTTCAACATCATGAAATTATTTATTCATAACGTGTGTAAAAAGCATTTAACTTTCCCAGAAATTATTTGCATTTGAAACCCAAACTGAAATATACCTCTATTGGGTAGTGTGTGGAGACAATATAGAGAATGCTAGGCATGGTATAGAGACAGCGCTATGTGTGTACATATATTAATAAACCAAATAATCCTCTCACCCCTTTTCCCTCTCTGGGGCCCTTGTTTCCCCCTAACACCTTGGCATCTGGCACAGGACAATGCCTTTTACCACCCAGTTCCCTTTGTTAAAGAACTGAGAGAATGGACTAATTCCTTTTTTTAATGGAGATTGTTTACAGTAATTATGATATTAAAATTAAGCTTTAAATTATCTGCACAGTTGGAATGATACTAGGTAATTTATGCTTACCCTCAAAATGAAGTGCTGATACTGTTCTTATATTGAAATCTTATGATAAAAATTTGCCACCAACTGTAGGAACATCGAGAATTGGGGTCCTTAATCCTTCCTAAAATAGGATAAAGGATGGGAATTTAAAATTTCTCTACTTTTGTTTTCTCTCCCTGAATAAAAACAGAAATCCAATCTCGGGGCTCTGTGCCTAATGAGGCTCAGAATTCTGATTCCCAGGGAAAGTCTCTGGGACTGCACAGGCAGAGTGAAGGGAGGGGCGTGCAGGGCAGGAGGTCTTCATATGCTCTGCTTTAACGAGTAGTTCTAAGTAGGTTCATTACAATCTAATTGCATCTTTATTTTTGTTCTTACACAGAGCAAGAGATAAGCAAGGCTATGGAGAAAACTCCTTTATTGAAATTAGTTGGATTTATTGTTGGATTTGGTTATCTTATTTTCAAGGAAATATTTCTTGACATTTAAGCAAAATGTGTGTCTTACTACTTCACCTCTGATACATTTAAGATACGTATGATGGTCGGACACTAACATGCAAAGGTTCTTATTCAGAGCATCCCTGTCCTCTAGTTTCTCATATCCCAAAAATGCCAGGTCCTAAATGAATTTCATGCGTGCAAAGTGAATATTACCTCCATTTTTATGCCTCATCTAGTGAGCTAAGCGTCTTAAAGAAAAATTCATTTTTTCTCTTTAGCTCCTCTGGCTAGTCTTGGACTACTAAGAAAGAATCCATAAATGCTCTCACACTTCTTTTCCCTCTTAAGCAGACTTCACTTCCCATCTTAATGACCTCCTCCGCACTAGACAGTTTAATGTTGCTCATTTTTAATAGTAAAAAGTTACAGTTCATGACAACCCAAAACTCAAGAAAATCAATACTCGGAGCTGGCCCGGTGGTGTAGAGGTTAAGTTAGCACACTCTGCTTTGGTGGCCTGGGGTTCGCAGGTCCAGGTCCCAGGCACGGACCTACACACTGCTCATTGAGCCATGCTGTGGCAGGCGTCCCACATATAAAGTAGAGGAAGATGGGCGCATATGTTAGTCCAGGGCCAATCTTTCTCAGCAAAAAGAGGAGAATTGGCAACAGATGTTAGCTCAGGGCTAACCTTTGTCACCAAAAAAAAAAAAAGGAAAGAAAATCAGTACTCTTGAACACCCTTACTGAAGGTATTAACCTTCATTGAAGGTAATAATCTTCAAATGGAGTGTGTAAAGTGGCGATAGCCACCAAGAACAGCCATAAGGCAGATTGATTTCTCAGCATTCAACGAGTTAATTAAAAAACAAAGACACCCAGAACATTCACGATTATGGTCGGCCTGGCTCTGCCTATTCGGTTTCAGTCAGAGACCACGACTTCTTTCAAATAACCCTAGTTTAGTTTTGAAAAAAAAAATCCTGTCTTCAGACAGGATATGGGGGAGGAGTTAAGGGGTGATGTTTTACACATGCACATCTGGATACAGTCCAATTATTTCCCTTAAACATTCCCCCAGTTGTTTTCATTTTGCTCCTTGCTTTGGCATTCATAAATTTGTGAGATTAATTGTGTGTCAGCAGTCTGCAGGCCTGGAGCTGGGCACTACTTTAATAGCAATACAGCTACAAAACAACTCTACAGAGAAATACATTCATATTTTTAAGAAGGAAAGCATAGCCACATATTTCATTTCTGCTTAAGATTATGGCATTGACATTGTACATAAAGAAAGTAGTGTAATCTTTCAGAGAATTGCCTTACTAGCAAGATAAATATATGTAAACTCAACTCTTTTAAAGCATAAGAAAGGATTCATCAAGAGTACAATGGAGAGTTCATGACTGGGCATTTGTGTTCCCTGTTTTCATCTGATCATTTTGAGAGGAGTGTCAACAGATTGTGTTTCTTGTCCTGGAAATGTGCCAACAATTAAAATCACCCTTGCCAAAAGAACAAATTTACCTCAAAGATTGTAGAAAAGCATCTTTTTTTAAGCTATTTTGAGAAGTATCATATGCTTTCAAATCTACTGTTATAGACTGAATGTTTGGTCCCCCAAAATTCATATATTGAAATCTAATTCCCACTGTGACGGTGTTAGGAGGTGGGGCCTTTGAGAGGTGATTGTCATGAGAGTGGAGCCCTCCTGAATGGGACTAATAGAATTATAAAAGGGACTCCAGAGAGCTCCTTCACTCCCTCTGCCATGTGAGGACACAGCAAGAAGACAGCATCTATGAACCAGGAAGTGGGTCCTCATCAGACATGGAATCTGCCAGCACCTCGATCTTGGACCTCCCAGTCTCCAGAACTGGGGGGGAATAAATTTATGTTGTTTATGAGTCATCTGGTCTATGGCACTTTGTTATAGCACCCGTAACTCACTAAGACAAATACTAAAAAGTGAGAACTGAAATCACTTGCCTTGGTGTTTGGAACTCACAATCTAGACCATGAGTCAGATGAAGGAAGAGCTGTGTTGCCCAGAGCCTGGCATTTCGGCTGCACTAGGTAGTGCTCAGTAAATGACAATGAAAGAACTATTTTTAAATGTTGGTAACCAGACAACTTATTCTTGTCTGATGTAATTTTGTGTTACATACATGACTAGGAAACAAACCTATCAGACGTTGGGATGTTTTACAAGTGAACACTACATGCCACAGCCGAGCAAATTTCCATGCATATACATAATAACCCAGCAGAACGTTCTGGGTCAAAGTTCTAGGACTGGTAACATCCCTATGGGAAGAATATGGGCAGCTTGTCCTTTAACTCTCCGCAAAAACACACAGCCATTAGAGAAGTGTGCAGCATTCCTCTGGGTCCTAATTAGGGCTCAAATAAGTGGTATGACATCCCTGCAGAAAAAGGAAGAAGGAAATTTTTTACACTCTCCTGTTAATCTTCAAGTATGCTATATGATGGGAAGTTTTACCTAAATCCGACTATAATTTAGCAGTAAACCCCCAGTTATATAAGCAATAAGGTGTATCTCAGTTACTGTGTTGGATTCACTTGTCCTCAGACTATTTATTCATCAGGATCTTTTTTATGTAGATATATTTGAAGTTTGCTGAGAAAATCACACACTCTCCTTTAGCCTCGATTTCCTCCCCTATAAAATGAGGTGAATAAAATCAGCCCTATCTACTTCACAGGGTGATTGTGAGGATCAAATGAATGAGATAGAGAATGTCAAAGCAATCAGTAAACCATGACACACGTTGGGCTCCACGAAACACTACCAACCATCTTATACTCTACTCATGGCTCTATATTGAAAACCCAAAATATACAATGGTTTATTCTTCACATAAATTAGGTTACTAATCTCAAGACTAACTGGAAGTAGTCCACAAAGACTAACTGGTGACAAGTTCACACAAACGAGATTCCTACATCACAAACTGTCATGTGTTCACGCTCAAGTAGCGAGAGAGGCCTGGTAACAGAAGCGATGCCGCTACAAAAACTATGCAAATTTGACTCAGAGACATGATATGATATTGGTGCAATATGACAGATACAATTATGTTTCATCTAAGGAAATTGATTTTCATTGCCTGAGCTTAGATCTCTCTAAATGTGGTGCTCTAGTTGTAGATTCAAATCCCTGCTACCAACATCACTGGCAAAAGCTAATTAATCTCTCAGAGCCTTAATTTCCTCATATATAAAAAGGAAATAACACCTCCTGACAAGGTTATTGTGAAGATTAAGGGGTGAGATATGAAAAGTATTTCTCAATAGTGGTCACCCAGTAATTACTGGTTATATCTAAAAAATTATTGAATCCATATTTCCAAAACTATGCTGGGAAAATAAGTCCAGAATTAAATAAGGCCACAAACAATCCAAACACAAATGATTAAGTATAGCATCATTAAAACACATATATATTTACAAATATTGCCCATACACACATTTTTCTTAGAAACTTCATGTAAGTTATACAGAAGCTGAAATAAACCACAGCAAAAAACTTCTCTTTTCAATGACATCTTGAATTCAACAGTTGTAATATTATTTTAACAGAATGATATTTCCAATGATTTTAATAATGATGGTAAACATAATTAACACTTATATGATCATTTAACTTTTCAAAGCATGTTCATATCTATTATTTTATTTTGGTTTCCTGAATGACACTGTGGGAGTACTAATATCATCTTGAAATCTATGTCTGATTAAAACCTAGTGGGGGTAACAACCTGTCAAAATTGAGACCCAGCAGGACTAGTCAGAAAAGCTTTGTGAGACCACCAGTTACCAAATTCTACCTCATCACACATAAACCAAAGGTCACAAATGATAATCAGGCACCATTAGTAACAAACAAAAATTCTGAATTCCAGTCCAGAGAGGGGGATACTTTATATTGATGCAAAATTAGAGGTGACAATGTGAAAGTAGGCTCCACAAGCCAACTATTTCAGCAATCAATCCTCAAATTTAGTTGCATTCAAAGTACACACTGATAACTACTATCAAGGTCCTGGATTTGCAGTATATTCTCACCTAGCAGCTCAAAGCACTCCTTATATTTTGGGAGAGGAAGAGATCACTACTTTTGCTCTATTTTATGGAGTGAGATATAAAGTGATGTAGCAATGCCCAGGGAGCTGGAAGAATGACTTAGATTCTGCTGATTCCATTTCATCTCCAGAAGGTCACTCTTAGCCGCCTGCAATCTGGCTTCTATCCTTATCATCATATTGACAATGAAATCCTAAATATCACTGATGATCAGCTAATGATCAAACCCCGTGACATATTCTTCCTTCTTCTCACTAATATCTCCTTAACATCAATTTGATGCTGTAGTAAACCAGGATGTGTTTCTCTCTCTCTCTGTCTTCCCACCATCATGGCTTGCACTATTTACTATCTTGCTTCTCTAACTACTTCATCTCTGTTCATTCCCACTCCTTCTGAATTCTTTAGGACTTACTAATCAACCTCCTGCTCTTCTCTCTCCTGTCATCTTCACTAACAGTAAGATACATATACATATGTATGTATGTATGTATATAATCCTGGTAGGATATATATAATTACTATTGTACTCTCAGAATTTCACACAGACCCTAACACACAGTAAAATACTCAATAAATACTTTTGGATAAATGACTCCCAGTAGAAACATCAATCTCTGGACACCTTCTCAAGATTTAGGTTTATTTTTTATCGCTAATGTTTTGGACCTGGAATCGAATCGCTTTTATTTTCATCTGACTATTATACTCAACAAGAACATTAAGAAGCATGACAAGAAAAAAAATCCTATAAAAATAATTATAGTGTTTGCCATAGGGCAATGCTGAGGACGTGAGTACCTTTTACCACGTTACTGTCAGCAGTGCCTCGGGGTTGGCTGTAAGAACACTTAGAGCCAAAGCGTGCAGGGCTCAATACACGCAGTTATGTATCTTGTAACATCCCTTATTCTTACTGTCTCATGTCCCAATTTCATCTCTTACTTATCTTACATTTCTAAGCCCCCACAAGAAAAGTAATGAAGTCTTTTATCCTAAATTTCTTTTTGAGCATTTTCACTTATCCAACTCAAATTCAGAGAGTATAAGAAACTTTTCAGAATTATACCATTGTTCTCTCAAATTCAAAACACACCATCTTCCACGTTTCAGTTGCCTTTTCCCTTGAGTCCATTCTGTCACCAAGTCCCGGTGAGTTTCTTTTGTAGTTTACCTATGTTCTTTCCTTTCCCTTCCTACATTTACAGCCCTAGAGCAGACTTTCATTGCTATAGCTAGTTTTACTACCCCCGGTATTACTAACCTATTTTTCTTCCTTCCAATCTCCCCTTCCTCTAATATATCCAAACATATAATCTTGTTATTATTTTGAGTTGGTCACTTCACAGATCAAAAACTTTCAAGGGTTCCCTACTAAGAAGTCAACTAATATAGCATTCAAACCTTGCACAGTCCCTCCTCAATCTACCTTTTCAACTCTGTGCTAGTTTTCCTTTGCTGCACAACAAATTGTCCCCAAACTAAGCAGCTTAAACAGTCATTATCTCACAGTTTTCATGGGTCAAGAATCTGTGATTGATTTAGCTAGGTGATTCTAGCTCTGGGTCTCCCATGGATTGCAATCAAGCTGCTGGCTGGAGGTGCAGTCATCTCCAGGCTCAACTAGGGGGGATCGGCTTCCAAGGTCACTCGGAAGGCAATAACAGGCCTCAGTTCCTTGCTGGCCACTGGATGGAGGTCTCAGTTCCCTACCAAGTGGGCCTCTCCATAAGCTGCCTGTGTGTCCTCATGACCAGAGAGAATGATCCAAGAAAGCGAGAGACAGCCCAAGACAGAAGCTATGGTCTTTCCTAGCCTAATTGCCTCAGAAGTGATACACCTTCATTGCTGACATATTCTGTTAGTCACTGTATTAGTTTCTTATTGCTGTTGTAACAAATTACCACAAACTTGGTGGCTTTAAGCAATCCAAATTTATTATACAGCTCTGGAGATCAGAAGTCTAAAATGGTTCAGCCAGGCTGATTTCCTTTTGGAGACACTAGGGGAGAATCCATTTCCTTTCTTTTCCAGCTTCTAGAGGCCACTTACATTCCTTGGCTTGTGGTTCCTTCCTCCATCTTCCTCCAAAGTCAGTAAGGTAGCATCCTCCCTCCCTCTGACCTCTGCTTCTATCCTTATATCTTCTCTTTAACTCTAAGTCTGCTGCCTTCCTCTTATAAGGACGCTGTGATTACACTGGGCTCACTCAGATAGTCCAAGATGATCTCCTCATCTCAAAATCCTGAACTTATTCACAAATCATATATGCAAAGTCCCTTTAGCCATATAAGGTAATATATTTACAGATTCTTGGGATTAGGGCATGAACAGGTGGGAGTTAGTGGTTAAATCCTCCAGCTTTCTCACCCTTTGGATGAGACAACTTTACACAGACAGCTCTACACCACTTCCTAGAGCTGCCCAGTGGAAATAAGCCCCAGGTCCCCACAGCAGTAATGTACTCACGAATGCGGGGGAGGTGGAGGCATTATTTAGTCTACCACAGGCACACAGACCAACCTTGGTACAAAGTGGGAGGGGATTATACAAGGGTGTGTAGAGACATCTTTGGGGGCTGGCTATCACAAAACCTTTCTTTTATCTTTTCCCAACCTGGAGCACACTTTAATCCTTTTAGCTGGACCTGTCCAAGTTTCATATATTAAAATATATTTCCTATGTGATAAAAAAAAAGCATAGTAAAATATCAGTGGTAGTGGTAGTGGTAGAGGATACACTGGGATTCACTGTAAACTGTTCCAACTTTTGAATGTTTGAAAATTTTCATAATAAAATGGGAGAAAAGTACACCTCGGCTCCCATCTCCTTCATGAAATCTTCTTTCTCACTATCGGTTCTCAGATGATTCTCCCTCCTCCAGGCTCTTATTTGTACTTATTACCTATACAACTCACTTGGTTTCAAATAATATGGGTTTTCTAATGTCACTGAAATTAAATATGTGAATGGATACTTCCACATGATACTGTTAGCTTTTCAGGAAATCGGACTACACCTTATGTCTTGACTCAATTTTCTCCATAGCACACCCTGTAACTATAATAAGTACTCAATAATTATTAATAAATCATAATCAATAGGTTTTGAATCACTAAAATATATGATTTTCCTGCTTTATCAGTTTACTTGTAATCACTTTTTAAAATTAAAGAGGAAAATCAAGGTACACACACAATGGGTAAGAGGATTGGTGTTTGCAAATAAAGATAATACTGATTCACCATCAGTATATCGTTATTTTTCCAAAAGTGGGAATACATTTGTGCTGATCTAGTCATTCTCTTCGCCTTGTCTCCTGTGTGAACAACGACAGTAATTCAGAAGATACCTGAGCAAAGCCAGGAGAGAGGGCATGGCAATGAAACAGACAGATTACTATTACTAATGTAATTTTTGGTAGTTGTCTTATTAGAATACTGCAAACTTTAATGAACTGAATTTATTCCATATGGAGTAAGATAACAACTTTGAAAAATCAGTATTTCCACAGCTTAATGGTGATCTCTTTATTTAAGTATCTCTTCTTGAAAAATATAAAGCAACTTAGGCAAATGGCACCGTTCTGAGCCTTTTTGTGATACCTTATTCAGAAAGTGCTTGTGAATATCCATAATGAATGCTTATTGTAAGTACCTTTAATATTAGAGAATAAACCTGAAACACAGCAATATCCTTTACCTATTTATGAAAACACAAAATAAAATAAAAAATAAATGCTGCTGTATTTGCAGTCTCTGTGCTATCCATAGGATAGTCTACCACCCCTTCATCATTAGACATTGCTCTTACTGGACACTTTAGCACACTTTCTCTGATATAAGGTAAATTAACAAGTAATATTAAACGGTAAGAAAAGGAAACATTAAGCACTACACCAACTCTAACACTAAGGCATTTGTTCAAAATGTCAGCCAAGGAAGATAAATCACCAAGGTGTAACTTGTCAGTCCCTTCTAAACCAAACAGTAAAAATCAAGAGTTGGTGTCCAAGTCTCAGATGCTGCCAAGGAAAAATGTGTTTTTGGTGTCAAATCTTCTCTATTCACTTATGGACACATTTATTTCAAAACAGGGCATATTCACTTGACAATGGGCCCACAGTTAAGCAGGAAAGGTCTCAAAATCTTGTATTTAAAACTTGAACTTATGCTTCATTAATTTATATTTCCTTCCTGGGTTGATGGACTCAAGCCCAGGAAAAAAGAAAAAAAAAAAAACTCATTCTATACTCAATCATCAAATTTGTTTAAGGTTCAACTACAGTACCTGTAAGAAATATTCTCTAATATTTGAAAGCATAATAGTCTCCCTTCATTTTCCAGAGAGCATATGTTATAAAGAATTGCATCATTTTGAATATTTCTAGTCAGTAAAATCAACAGATCTAGTTTTTCTTAGAATACAAGGTTATAGCACCACTATTACTTCATCACAATTTCAAGTTCAGTGTTTAAGATGCTCATTTCTTCTCAGGTATGTGGACTCCAAACACTGTTGTGCTAGCTTGCTCCTGACCATATGATCCAGAAGACGTAAACTGTAGGTATCTCCATTTAAGGATGAATAAGCTTTTATATTCATCTTGTAAATCTAAAATTGAAGGCCTAGCAAAACTAATGAATATTAAACCTTTGAAAGGCAAACATGAATGCTGTGAATTATCTTAACTGTTAACTGTAAACTTTAATACTTCTAATAGCAAGTAAATCTAACTATAGTTTTATTTCCTTTTTTAATTTGCCCTGAAATCATTCCTTGACGTAAGACTTCTCCATGGTTAGCTTCAGGATTAAAAGCTCTCTTTCGAGATTAAGTCTTATATTTTCAATTGGACATCTTTGCCTGGATGGCTCACATATTTGTGAATCTCAATATATCCCAAACTGAAATAATTATTATCCCTAGTATTTCTACCACCTGCACCTTCTGAATTCCCTGTTTGGTTATTGATACTGCCTTTCTGCTCATTTGCTTAAACAGAAACCTTGGAATCATCCCTGAGTCTTTCTTCTCTCTCTCTCAACTCCCTTATTCCGCTGTTCAATCAAAAGTTTGTCAATTCTATCACTTTAACATCTCTCTTCCTTCCCCTTCACTCCATCTTCACTGTCAGTGCCTTAGTTCTGGCAACCAGCATCTTTCACACAAATAACATTCATTCTTGAATGTTCTCCCTGTCTCCAGTTTTTCCTCATTTCAATCCGTCCTCCACACCTCTGTTAGAATAATGTCTCTAAAACACAAGGCTGATTACATTGTTTCCACACTCCAACCCCTTCAAGAGCTCTCCACCACCTATCACTGTGGCTCACCATCTTTTTCTGTACATAGGTGTACCCTTCTCTACACTGCATCACACAGTCCACAACTCAGCACAAGGCTGACAGGCATCAGCAGAACAGCATGTATTCACAGATGGAATAAAAATGAAAAAGTGAAGTCTTGGAAGCCCACCTACGAAGAGCTCGGTCTTCCTCACTGGGCAGCAGCAGCACCCCAGTTATGAACCACTTACCAGAAGGATCAAGTTTCAGCTCTTTTGCAGGCTCCCTACCCTGCTCCTCTTTACATTCCACACACATTTCCCATCATTCTTCTCAAGGTGACCTGTTTATTCCTTCAACAAATATTTATTCATTCATAAATAGCAAGCACCTCTTATTCACTAGGCACCAGGTGCTGTTCTCCAGTGACATGTGAAGTTCCCTGAATACATCACTCTTTCATGTTCCCAAGCCTCTACACTTGAGATTTCTTGTGTCTGGAATACAATTTCACATCTCCTCTTCTCAGCCTCCCTCTACAACAGAGAGAATAAAGACTCAAGAACTGCTATTTACAGGATTTTTTTTTAGCACTGCCCTATTTATTTATATCTATCATCTGGATAAAGAAATCAGCACAACTCAAGATGGCTATACAATAAATATTGGTTAAGTCAATTTGACAAACACCGTTCAATACTGTCATCCTAACTCTCCCGCATAAGGTTTAAATCAGCACGTTTTCCAAAGCATGTTTGCATCTCCTCACTCTCCACCAAGGATAAAGCTGGTGCTGAGGTATTGCAGATCCACAATAGATAGTATACAGCTCCTCTACTCAACCATTTTAGACAGAGAATGACAAATAAATAAGAATTTCAGATAAAAATACATATCCAATTTATTTCCCTTCCTTCTACATAGTCATACCTCCCCAAGAGGTAAATTTTGACTCAGGTAATCTCATACTTACATTCTACTCATATGCTTTTATCATAGGCATTAAATTCTACGTCTAAATAAAATGTAATGAATTATTCACTAACAATGATCATAACGACTAAAAAGAAGTCAACCTATTGTTTATACGTTCCCAGCAAGTCAAAATAGCTAAACTTGAATGAAGAAGATAATACAGAATAAGTATGAGAGGAAAGAATCAGTATCACTAGCTAATTCATACCAATCACAAACTCTCCTCTGTCTGAAATTACGTGCCGTTCCGCACAGCTTCCTTTGGACTCATTAGAGCAATTGGAGGTATGTCCTTTGAGGTACAAAACTAATCAATCTCTATTTCTCAGAAGTTACATTGAAAAGGAACAGAAATACTAGACCAGGATATAGAAAGAGATTGTGAATTCAATGATGGGCAGAAGTTAAAACTCCAGGCTGACAAAAAATAACATTGCTATTCCCAACAGCATAGAAATATCACCTCAGTTAGATTTTTTTCTAAGTTTAGTTTAGCGTAAAATGAAGACAGAGCTGGCATGATCCCTAGGAACTCAGAAATTCAACCTTCCTTCTTTATGATTTGGTTACAGAAAGGTACAATGCACCAGCCTTCTTCAAATGTGGACTTTCTAAGAATTCACTTCAGGGTAGAGTGCCAGACTAGAGGAGGTCAGATGTAGAGAATGCCAGCTCAAATGTTCCCTGGTTCTTTCAGCCAGAAAAAGAAACAACAACATTGTGATGTGCCATGAACAAATTCTAAGCAAATCACCCCAAGGTGACTGTCTTTAGAAAATAATTATAATAAAACTGACAATGACACCACCAATTAACACTGAATTCCTTACCATATTCCAGATGCTATGTTATGAGCTTCACGTATGTTAACTCATTTAATCCTATTTTCACTTATATCTTATAGATATGAAACTGAGGAGGCACAGAGAGATGAAGGCCCCAGGTCTCACAGCTGGTAAGTGGGGGCACAGCTAGTAAGAGTCTGTCCCACTCGCCTCTACCCTCCTGGATAGTTGCTGAAAGCTTGAGTCCAACACACGTGTATTCAGATAGCAGCTTTGTCATTTATTAGCTGAGAGACATGAAGCAAGATACCTGACCTCTCAATCCTGTTTCCTCATCTATCAAATGAGAATATTAATGGTACATCCACTTGAAACAGTTATTGTGAAGACATAAGAATTAATGCCTTTAACATATATCAAATGCTTAAAGTATACGAACAAACTCTCCAGTTTCTTTTCATGTGATATTCTTCTACTGTCTAATCCTCCCCTTTTGAAAACATTTACGTAGAAGCTAATTTGCCTTGCAGTACATAGATTTCTAGCTCCTTCCAAACCTGCTTCCTAAACATACTTAGAAAAAAATGCAACTAAGTTTATAAACAGAGCTGCAGGGGATTTTCCTTCATATACTACACAACTCAATGTATTACTGTAAGTTTTGTTCTCAGTTCTTTGATGTTATTAAAACTGAAAGTCAAATTTCTTCGAAAGAAGAGAAAGAAACAAAATTATGGGTATTTCATTTAAATATCACAACAAACCATTTCAAGTTATAGAAACTGATGTTTGCATCAAATAACAACTAATCCAACGTCACCCAGGTGGTAAATGGAATAATATGAGGCCACGTCCACAGACACGCTCTTCTAGTAAGTCAGGCTGACCTGTGAAGTTTTCTCTCAAGTCACCTAAGACCTTTCTGACATTTCTTCTTACCCCCAACTTCAGCTTAACTATCTCCACTTTAACTTCCTATCCCCAAAACTCAAGTTAACTAGAACGTTTTAAAGGACAACTTGGTCAAGGAATGGCATTAGTGGTCATTTAGAGAGCTTCAAGCCAAAAAGTCAGTAAATCGCTCAGCCATTCGAAAACTAAAGATCCTTAGGCAAAAAGTTGTTTTTCCTGAGACCAAAAGCCCAGAAGAGAGGATGAAAAGATTATAGGATTCTTCTTGATTTCATGAAAATAACACAATGAATATTTTTCTTCTGAAAAGCAGCAGTCACAAAATCATAGCTAGGAAGATAGGGCTTTGCGGAACCAGGGCCCAAGGGGCAAATAAAGGAGGGTTTGACCCATTCAAGCTCTGAGAGTGCATAACCTTGGCCCACTCAAGTTGATGGAGAATTAGAAGAGACCCTTCTTAAAAGTGTCTGGAGTGAGAGAAATGCCACTCGATATGGAGTTTGACCCCAGCAAAGTGCAGAAACAGGGAAGAAGTCTGTCTTATAATAGGAGTTGCATGGTGACAATAACTGAGCGTGACATACTATCGTGAAATTTTGTGAGGTGAAACCTGAACTATGGATAACTGTTTAAAAGAAAAAGCTAAAGTATATATCCAAAGACTACTACTATTTCACCATCCCTGACTTTTTATCAGTCACTTATAAACATTTGCGCCACTAGGCCTTTGAAAATTCAAACACAGAAGAACTATGTTCACCCAAAAATGTATACCAAGTTTTCTCTCTTAAAAAAATAGTGTAAACCCTTTATCTGAGGATTCATCCACCTATGGTTATTGCAATTTGGCTTGTAGAACTTGATGACCTATACCCAATTTTAAAATGTCTCGATGTGTTCATCAATGCAGGTCTCTATAAGCAATAAGACTGTGGTGGGGGGGGCTAGCTCACATGGAGCTGGCCACACCTTGCACACCTAATGTCTGCATTAGGGCTTCCTGGGCAGAGGTCTGCTGTGCATTTAATACTTCCAGTGAGGCAAAGAAGGCTAGAACAGGAAGAGAATACTTTCAACTAAGTCCTGTCTCTCAGGGATCCCATGTACTTCAATTGCTTTGTGGAGACAAGCCAGGGCATTTGGTTGCTCATGAGCAGTTCTAATCACTCCAGCACCCTGTGGTGTTCCAGACACATACCTGGAGTTTTTCCAGAGAGCTGTTCTCAATCAGACAATTGTCTTGACAATAGAACAACTGTACACTCAGCCTTGTTTAAAGCGTCCATCCTGCCATGACCACTGAACCTTTTGTTAAAATACACGAGGTTCCTTCTATCCTCTGTGTTTACACATACAGGAAGAAGTGATGGACCACAGAGAAGAAATAGAAGATGTGCTTCCTAATTCTTCCACTGCAGTGTAGCCAACCTTTCAAGAAAAGGCTGAAAAAATGACAGGGAGACTGTATTGAATAACTAATAATCAAAAAAGGCATTCATTCATCCGATAAGGATTCACCCAGCACCCACTGCAAACTATTGCAGAGTGAATTATAATATAGGTGGTTAAATTCATGAGGAAATGTTTGTTTAATTCTGAAATAGAGCAAAGCTGTGCTAATGTTCAGGAAAACAGCATAACATCCATGAAGTTTAAGAGTATAATTACTCCCGGAGATGGTATGGTCATGTTTTCCCTTTGTAGTCTTTTATCTGAAGAACGAAACCCTCAAAGCATCAGGAATTAATCTCCACTTTGCAGGAAACTGCGCTTAAAAAAAAATCTTACTGTAGAAATGTAAGTTATCAAGACAACGTTTAAAAACTTAGAGTCTCTCTACTTCAACTTTCTGTGAGATATTTTGGAGCAATGGGAGCTCAATAACTGTAGATGGATTTACATTTTCAGTGCACTGATTTTGATAAATTCTTTGAAGGTAAACGATGTGCCTGTTTGTTCCTGGTAATAAGTGAGGACACCATTTATGTAAAAGAATCATGAAGTTTTCTTTGTTAATAAGTAATGAGCAATTTTCAGTCTAAAATTCAGAGAGAACTCACTCCTTTGCCGTTTATTTTATCTGAAAATGAACTTCTGGATGACAGAAGTCTTTCCTGCTCCTCTTCAGTCTCGGAGCTTTTACTTTTAGCCACTTCAGGATTTTAGGCACAAAGGTAGAGAGAGTAGAAGGAAATTCAAATCAGTGAGTTCTACTTTTTAGCAGCTCTGAAAAAACCCAAACAGATTAAAATGACTAGTGAAAAAAGATGTTGTGGGGAGAGGGACTATAATTATTCGTATTATTATTTCCACAAACTTTTATTTAGCATATACTCTGTTCTAGGCATCCCACTTGTGCTAGACTCTTGGAATACTAAGAGGGATTAAAACTCACATTGGATTCCCTGCCTTCAAGGGATTCAGGTCTAATGCTGACTTGATATCTGTTGCTAGAGATTACAGAGTCAGCAGCACACATTTCTAGAATTCAAAAAACTTGTACATGTGTATATCTGTAGATTCTACGCATCATAATGATGGCAGATGTATCGATATTACAGTATATGTAAATCCTACGTCATGAGCCACATTAGTGATGATGCACACATCGTGATTAAAAGTATACACTGATTGGAGAAGAAAGAACCAAAAAAAAAAATCACAAGAATGTGATTCTCCAGCAGTTTGCTTGAAAGCTGATGCCCTGTTTAAGTGAGGGCCTCAGTCATAATTATCCCACCAATTAACCACAACTTTCAGCCGCACGTTCTTCGCATTTGTCTCATTCAGTGCACACACACTGAACACTACCACATGCACTGTTCTGAGTACTGGGAATACAATGAACATAGACCCGGTGCCTGTCCTTAAGGTGCTTACAGTCTGGAGGAGGAGATAGACACATAACCCAGCAAACAAAACAGCATGATACCCCTGAGTAAGACAATGGTAGGACAGAATGCAGTGGGAGCCCAGAACAGAGACCCTCTGACTAAGTTGGCCAAGGGGAAACAGGAAAGGCTTACTTAAAAAATCCTTTTATTTTGCTTCATATTCCAAACACCCAGCACAGTGCCTGGCACATAAAAGGTAACTGACAAAAGTTTGTGGAATGAATAAATAGTCTAAACAATGTGGAGAATTCCAAAAATATATAAAGTCCTGGCTTTAAGCAGCTTAAAAATTCTAGTAGAAAGATGAGACATATATACATAAAATTAATATTAAAAATAGGGGGTTTTAATAAATAGAAGCACTGAAGGTTTATATGCAATATTTGCTTTAAGAGTACAGAAGAACAAGGTAGTACCTAGGGCTAGGGGTGGTCAGGGAAGCTTCTTGGAAGAAGTGAGATTTTAGGTGCCGTGCAGGACTGCTGCACATTTCACGAGGTGGAAGAATGGAAGGTATCCTACAGGGAAATCCCTGGTGAAGGTCAGTGAGGAGACCGGTCTGGCTACAGATTTGGAGCAGGGTGGGTAATAGGCACGTATAGACTGGGGCTCGATTTAAGAGATTTTAAATTCCAAGGCTATAGAATTTGAACTGTATCTTATAAATTACAGGAAGTCACTGAAAGTTTTTGAGCAAGGTGGTAACACAAAAGCTATATATCTTTTGTATATTAAACATGTAGGAATATCTTTGTTCCCTGAAAGATGTATACTTTTACCTACTTTTTTCTGAAACACATTATCGTCTTGGTCTTTTGTTTTCTACTTTTTAAAAAACTTTTCATTTTGAGATAATTTTAGACTTACTGAAGAGTCGGAGACATAGTTCAGAGAGTTCCCATCCACCCTCCACCCAATAAAGCTGTATTTTGAAAGATGAATCTGGTTAGGGAGCAATTAGGTCTTCAACACATACATACAAGTAACCAGATTTACTAAGACCGCTTCATTGGATAGACTGAAAATGGGCAGTCGTCGCAACTGGATCATGAGCCTACGTTGTAAAGTTGGTTGAAATGACCTGGTTGCATTTGTGCCAAGTCCTCAGCCTCAAGACAAAGAGCTGCATGTGCTGTTAGCATAAACACCAGGGATGCGTGCCTTGGACTTTGAAACAAAAGCATAGCAGAACTGCGGTGTGGTGTATCCACTTCTCCCTGCCCTCAGCATTGCCAAGTCTGTGGCCCTTAGGAGAAAGTGCCCTTTAAGACCACTCTCCCCACCACCTTCCTCACACACTGCCCCCTCCACCCCTCCAGGAGGAGGAGGCGCTGCTGTGCTTTGGTAGATTGGGCCATCCTTGTTCAAAGATGAACATGAACCCAGCAGCATGCCCGGGCGTGGCTCTCCCTCTGGTTTATGTCTTCCCTGCACTTGCCATCTTTAGGGCCAAGGCTCATTTCTCCCAGGCTCAAACACGTCACTCTAGCTTGATTCTTTCTTACATGTGGTTGGAGCGCGATAAGAAGCAAAAACGCAGATATGGATGTTAGGATAGAAGAGGCCTCCTTTGGTCTGAAGCTATCTGGGCCTCACCACCTCAGGAGAAATGGCTGTTCCAGATAGGTGGTCTGGACCAGCCACCCAGAGCTCTTTGTACTGGGGTTTGGGACCAAATCCCCAGCAAATAATGAGGTGCTATTTTGCCTTTCTTTGCCATTATTCCTTCTTTGGAAACCACGAGGGGAGTGGTTGCTATGGTCTCCGGAGGACTTGGGTGTTTCTGGTCCTCTGACCATAATACCAAGTAACAGCACCCTAAGCTGAACACAATCCTTAACACTGCCTATTGCCTTAACTTGCATTTATTATCTGGGTACATAGTAAGTTCTCAAAAAAAGAATGGTAGTTCTCTCCCCTGTCCCTTTAACACTATAAGAGGGAGTAGAAAGCTACTGCTCAGTTGCTTCCAACCGTATTTTCTTTTCTTATTTGAAAAAATGGTTAATTCAATATAAAGTCTCAGGGACACCTGTTTACATGAAGAGGCAGAATCCTACCAAATAGTTGCTTATGTAAGTGCCTTGAACAGGATACACACTTCTCTATCAAAGAAATATTTCAGAGATTTGACAGGTGTTAATTCTCAAAACACCCTCCACATCTAGTATTCAGGTCACCTTACCTGAAGCCCTGAAAACAATGAAAAGAGTGACACTCTCATGTGATGATCTGAGTATAGGTTCAAACAGATTGAAGTCAATTATTCTGGGAAACCGGACACTTTTTTTTCAACTCTAAAGAAGAATTTGTAAGAAATTTTAATTATAAGACAAAACTGAAGTATTTTTTTAAATTCTTTAATATTATAAGTTAACATTTTAAAATGAGAAATATATTCATATAGTTCAAAATTCAAAAAATATAAAAAGATATTCAGGGAAAAACTATCTTTCTCACTCCTGACTGGAATAATTTTGAAGCAGGAGAAACACATCAGAAAGCCATGTTTTTCATCTGTTTTGCATGTTTATTTGTGTTTCTGAGTAATTGTCACCATGACAACATCTTACATTAAGCTACCTAATATTAATGAGGAGGTCAGAATTTATTGCCAAATGTTTGGAAAGCAGCTCTTATGTGTATTATTTGACCCAAAATGATATTTTTTGAACTTACAAATCATGAATTCTCTAAGGGAAATCTTAAAGTTGATAATCAAGCAACAATAGATACGCCATTGCACTGTATTAGGTTTGAAGTATTTTCTTTATATAAAATTCCATATAAATAATCAAAAGCAGGGGTTAGGCAAGAAATTATGCATTGTTTTTCACTGACAATAGGATATATTGCTGTTTCCCACCATTATAAAAATATTTACTAACATAAATCTATGCCCAATATATATTTGTGGAATGAATGCTTTGAAGTACATGAATAGCAAGAAATTTAACAAAATGATGGAGACAGGCAGAACTAATGTTTCAATTCCTTTGTGAATACACTTTAGCCAAAATATTGCCTTAGAGAATCATGCTTTTAGGAAATAAGGTAAGCAATCATCCAAGCAAAATGAATAAATCCCATTTTAAAAAGATAATCACTGAGAGAAAATCCATAACCTATCACAGTAGTACCTCCTGGAGTTTAACAGCAATCAGTTCCATGGAGTTCTTTCTTTTGCTCAATCTAAGTCTCTGGTAGCAATTTACACTAATTTACTTTGTTTACTTTCCCTTGGAAGATGAAGTGTGACTGAACATCCTTCTTCCACTGAAGTCTAATTTACTTAAAGACAGTTAAGTTGATTTTAAGCTTCTTCCCCAGTCAAAACAACACCTTCTTTCTTAAACTCACTCCCCTAGTCCCCCCCTCCACACTGCCACATTCTAACCCTGAATCATTTTCTTTGCTCATCTGTGGTACCCTCTTTAAAATTTTCATCTCTCTCTTAAAATGCAGACACTAAAACGGGATCACGTCTTGTTAAATAAATATGACCGATGCCAAGCACAGGGAAAGCATCATTCTTGGTCGGCGTATATCATAACTTCCCTTCACCCCATTTCAGCAACACTCTATTGATTTAGTTCACATCTCTATTATTTCATTCTAATGTTGTGGCATACTTTTTAAATTCTTAATAGGAGTCCTATAATGCTGAAGTTAAGCTGAGACATAGGCCATGAAAACATTCAGGTCTTGGTTTGTTCTCTTTAGCCCTGTACCACGCATTTGTTCCTCCTGAACTGAATTTTATGTTTTATTCATTGTTTGACCAAAAAGCAAGTGCCACTTTGTATTTGGATCATACAGAAGGTTAACATCACTGCCTAATTTAGTGTCATCCAAAGACTAATGAACTGATTCTGAAGTCTGTCATCAAAATCACTGATGAAAAGAGTAAATAATCCAGTCCCCAAATCAAAGTTAATAAATTCATACTGTTTTAAACAGTGTATTTCAACCTATTAATAGAGGAACCGTTATGATTTTTTTTAAATAATTCACATTTTACAGCACATACCAGACTAATAACTTTGTATAGTCCCTTAGTGAGAAGATATTATGGGCATTAGCTGATATTTTGCATCTATTTCACAGGGACTCTCAGGAAACTCATCAACAGTGAGCGCACACGTTGCCAAATTCCTGCCGCAGGGTAAGAGTGAAGTCAGGAATAGAATCAAGTTTCATAATATTCTATGCTGTGTCACTCAACCGATGAGCACATCATCTATTTCTTCAAATAGATTTCAGGAAAATCAACTTAGAACTGAATCTCATTCACTCTTGGAAGGTAAAGAAACACGTTTACACATATCACTTAATTTCTAAGGAGGACCAATTCGCGTGAAAAATAAGTTCTACATGAGGCAGGCTACATTCACCATGGCAGTCTTGGGCTATAACTCAGTGTGAGATGAACTTACTGTAGCAGAAACAAAGCAACAGAAGTCACTTGATGATGGAAACTTATTTTCAAGTAAAAGCTCTTCTTCAAAAAAGATTAGGTTGAAAAAAGTATGAGCCAGTGAGGAAAGTCTGATGAATCTAACAGGGTGCTTGTTCTTTCTCATAGATGCCCTTTTTCTCCATCCCATCACCTTTTTGCACAGCTCAACACTGAATAGAAAGCTAATAGAGGCAAAAATTAATAAACAATGCCAACGGGCCTCAAATTGCAAGATAATTTTCCAAAGGAGGTATGTGACCATTTAAATGACTTGACCCTTTTGCCTCTCTCATTTTGTACCATATTTGCGAGTACGTGATTATGTATACATATCAGCCAGCAAAACAATCCTCATGTTTAAAGCTTGATCATGGGCATAAAGAAGAGAATCATTAGAACAAGACCCTCAGTTTCTGTCAACACCAAAATTTGTTCACACAGAAGATGATGATTTCAACATTTAAAGCAACATCTACTTATCAAGCCATGATGCTTATAACTGTAACTCACATAGTAGAGTGTTAGAGAATTTTTTAATCAATAGTAAGTACTTTTCTTTTAAATATCCATATTTTTCCCTTACTATATATCAAAACCATCATTTAAATTTTATATTTTATATTTGTCTCCAAAAACGAACCTCACAGAATTTTATGTATATAGCGTATATATGGATTTTAAATTTGGACTTTGAGATTTTATCATTGGTTCCCCTCTGTTGACTGGAAACTTTTTTTTTTGGAATCAGCAGAAACCAAAAGTCCTCTGCCTAGCTTTCAAGGCACTCCATCACCCAATCCCACTCTATTTATCCAATCTTGTGTCCCTCCCTCCCCCAGTGCTCCCCCTCCGTTTTGGACAGGCTATCTTGGATGAGTTCCAAGCCTACCTCTTCCGCTGTCTGTGCCTTGGCTCACAATCGTGTTTACCCCCTTAACAGGAATGTTCTCCTTTTTCCATATGCTTCTTCACTGCCTATGCATTTTCAAGGTCTACCTTCTCCAGGAAGCCTTCGCTGGTACGTCCGTAATCCCCGTCTCCATCCCCAGGCATTGTATCACTCAGATCTTAAGCAGGTCTCTAACACTGACCTACCTCCTCCTACTTTTCCTCTCACCCTAGTCCAGCCCCACCAACCTCCAGACACACACTTGCCTCAGGGCCTTAGCATATGCTTTTCCCTCCACTTGAAAGGCTCTTTCCCCAGCAGTTGCATGTTCACACCCTCATCACTTGCAAATATTTTCTCAAACACCATGTTTCCTATTTAACATTGCAACACCACTCCCAGACTCTCTACTCCCTTTTCTTGCTTTACTTTTTTTCCATTATACTGGACTATGAAAAGGGCAAGGATTTTTCTGCTTTATTCACTGTTGTATCCCAGTGCTTAGAATAGTATCTGACACCTGGTGGGTACTTTAAATATCTGCTGAATAAATTAAGTGACTTTATTGAATCCTAACTACATCCTAAGTGCTTGATAAGTATAATAAATTAAATAAATTTATTGAAATTTAAGTTCTAAATGCTTGGTAAGTATTACCTTATTTAATCCTCACAACACCCTATGAGAAAGGTTCTATTATTACCCCAATTTTACAGATGGAGAAATGTAACACAGAGAGATCAAGTGAATTAACTATGGTTAAGCAACTAGTAAGTGGCAGTGTTGGGACTCAGGTGTTCTGACTACAAAAGGATAAAGTCTTTTGCACCTCGTCTTTTAAGTTACCCCAAATGCTCTTATATCCATTCTACCCTTACCACAGACTATTGGCCAATTACTGTAAAGAGGGAATTTATTTATGGTATACACCTCTTTCTAAAAAAAAGTGAGGCAATTATCTTCAGATATTATTTTCTTCTCATAAGAAGAAGGAAGAGGAGGAGGAAGGGGAAGGAGAAGAGGAGAAAAAGAAGAAGAAAAAAACAAAAGAAGAAAGCCTACACTATCACAATTACCAACCAACATTAGGGAAGGAAATGGAGAAGCCAGAGCTTGGCTCTAGTATCTTTCTAGAAGTTATTAGCTAAGAAAAACATCCTGAATTGTCTGGAACATGAAAATAAGTCTAGCTACTTAAAAAATAAAAAGATTACAAAAACACGAATTGCAGCACCTAGAAGCTCCAGGTCTGTGAGCTCCACAGAGCCTGGCCCAGGGACCATGGTCCACAGGATGGGGTGGGGGGAGGTACAAAGCTTGGGTCAGAAGTTTAAAGTAGAAACAATAATACCAATAGGGGCTAACTGAGCTGATTTCCAAACCATACACACTGTTGTGGTCAGATCAGATTTTTACAGTCAACAACAGTTCGAATTGGTTGGTGCCCCCACAGTACTGGTTGTTAAATATCTTGAAAATCATCCCTGAGGCTAACATTTATTAAGTGCTTAATAAACACCAGGCACTATGCTGAGAGCTTTCATAGACTTATTCATGCAATTCTCACAACCACCCCCAAATCACAAGGATGACAAGTAATGTTCCCAAGGTCACACAGCAAAGTGGTAGAACTGGACACATACCCAGGCCATCTAGCTTCACAGCTTGTACACTCAACCACTACTCTGCAGCCTAACTGAAAAAACAAAAGAACCAAAAACCTAGTTTGGCATTATGTAAACAGATAGTAGAATATTATTAGATAAAGTGAGCATTTGTGTAAATATATATTGTCCAAAAGAATGAAATCACTCTTTCTTCTTAACAATCGTTTTTGTGCTTTAAGTCATCCCAAACAAACTCCTTGAAGGCATGAATTTTGTGTTATCTGTCTATATCCAGGACGGTATAGGAGTCTGATTAGATGTTTACGGAGTGAAAAGTGAATGAGAGAACAAATAAATGAAGTGACTGGAAGTTTATTCTTCTATCTTATCTGAAAAATGGCACTTTCCAAGGACACAAGACCCCTTGGCTAGAAATGTAGGCTTAGACAAATTATGTATTAGTTCTTAAGTATAGCCAGTTAGAAGTTTTCAGACTGGAAGTTAAAATAGTGAAAAAACAAAAAACATCATATTAAATAAGAGTATATAAAACAAACCTTAAATAACTCAGTTTCCCTTTTCCACCACAAAGTGGGAAATTAAGCTGTGGAAGAAAAAGTTTTAATCTACGCAAGTATATGATCAACTTAATTTTAAAGTCTTCTTGATCTCACAGGTTTTTTCAAAGCACAAGGCCTGCTAAACTTAGAAGTGCATGTCTGTTACTCCTAAACATGGGTATATACGATCTGGTCATGTTTATCAAAGGGAAATCACAATTTGAATGATTGGTCTTTATGTTTTAAATGTTAACATTCTTATTATTCACAATCCACTTTATCTTAATTGGGTTTATTCCTCTTGAAATGCCAACTGCATTAACATATTTAGATCATATAAGGGCCTCTAAATAGGAAACTGAAAAAGAATCTCCAGAATATTTTTCTGAAAATAAAAATAGTTCAATCTTTCTCCTCAGATCTACTCCACCCATACACCTTTTTCACACAGAGTTTTAAATAGCTAAATTAAGATGAGTAAAATTCTCCTGCCTCTAGAAGGATCTGAAACTAACAAAACAATAGGGTTTTCTGCTTCCTTCCCTGTTCTCACTCTCAAATATCTGCCTACCAAAGACTAGAATGAGACTTTTGTTTTAATTTTAACTGAAGCAAATGTTATAGTTAGTTGTATTACTACTCATCAACAGGAAGCAAAATTACTCATCCCATTCCACTGAGATATCTAAGACCAGAAGACTCAACACATTTTCTCCCTTCTTAAAGGATCCTATGTGATGGGATTAAATTTCACAAATTCCAAAATACATTTACGATACAGGATTTTAAAATTTAATCCTTTTGCCATTCACTTTACTTTTAAACAGCTTGTTTATCTTCTTTCTGCTAGCACAAAACGCGGTGCAGAAATGGAAACCAGATTTCTTTATGTAGTGAATTTCATGTGGTTTCCACATTTCTGCTGGCAGTCGTTTCCCAGCAGACATTCATCTAAAAAATTCCTCCTTGAGTGATTTTTAAGTAAGATGGCATCTGTAGCATTTTGTGGCGCATGTTAAGCACGCTCTCAAATGCACTACAAATGGCCTACACTTTACAGCATTCTACATTGTAGTTTATATTTAAAGTCTTTGAAAAGGTAAATAAAGATGTTAAAAATGTAATCTAGGAAGGTGATTTTTTTAGTCGCCTTGATTCTTACTTGAGAAGGAATCCCCTTTCTTTGACTCTTCACATTCAGAAAAATCTCAGATTGATCAATATGTGTTTATTGACCTGATTCCATTTGGGAAGCCACTGTGCAGCAAACAGAGTTACAGGCATGGCCCCTGTCCTCAAGGAGCTTATAATCAAGTGAGAAAGACAAGACATAAATACGAGAACAAGCCAAACAGTTTGAGAAGAATCAGCAGAGCAGAAACCACAAATAGACGAATGAATGGAATGGACAATAAGGTCAATATGGTTACCTGGAAATATTTGGAATGCAATATCCTTTGGAGTCATAAGAAAGCCGATTTAAAGTAAAACAGTGTGATCGATCTAAAGCTCCACCATTCTTTCTCCTCCCTTCTGAAGACATTTAGTGTTTTGTTTTTTAAATCAAAAGTCAGTGATTTATCAGGGAATAATTTTAAAGGTCATAAGGAAGTATAAAACAATTTAATTTAGTTTGGGAGCTATTTGTTTTTAAGCAATGGATACATAGGGTTAAATTCATCTGATTGAAAATTTAAGGAAAAAACCAAAAGCTTATTAAACAATCTAATACATATTTTCACTGGTTGCTCAATTCCAACCCCATTCTGAAGAAGAAACAGGAAGAGCTGGGCTGAGCTACAGAAAGTCTCACACTGAGCAGAGGAGGGGTGGAGAGGGAAGATGGAATAGTAAAAAAGAGGAGGAGAAAAAAAGGAATAAAAGTAAGTAATAAACCTATTTTACTGAATACCTTTTGTTCACTCGGTGGAGGTACAGTAGGGGACATTAACACATATCACTGCCTTTTGACACAATAACCAGTTTAATTAATTTTCTCTGCTCATCCTCTCTTTAAACATTCAGGGGCACCACAAAAGTCACCAAGGGTGGAAATGGTATTGGCTAGAGTGCCATAACCACCAGCCCAAGGCACTGCCATGACAACTCTCTAAACTGTTGCCATAGGAATTATTGCAGAACGTTTTCAAAAGCATCCCAATTTATTTTATCCATATCATCTAATTCAGGCCTTCTTCCAACCACCTCTCATTTGACAAATTAGAAAACAGCAGAGCTGAACTAGAACCAATCAATTCTATGCTCCTTCTCTTATACCTCAGTTGTATCCAAAAAAGCAAAGGTTTAATTCAACTTCAAAGAAGCAGAATTTGTTCAAGAAAGATGAAATTTTGAAGTCAAATATTATTAATTAAATTTGTACAAACACTAAATCACCAAACATCTTCTGCCCTAGGCACTGAGTGACTTGGCTGTAGTGTTTCACTGTGAATGTTAATTCAAAACTTCTATTTCACAGTCACACTATATATTGGTAAGCAAAGGGAACCATATTGTGAAAATTATCTTTCATAGTTACACCAGTTTTTTCTTTTTCTTTTTTTTGTTTTTGCTGAGGAAGATTTTCCCTGAGCTAACATCTGCTGCCAACCTTCCTCTTTTTGTATGTGAGCCGTCACAGCACAGCCACTGACAGACGAGTGGTGTAGGTCCACACCCGGGAACGAAACCCAGGCCACCAAAGCGGAGTGCACCGAACTTAACCACTAGGCCACCAGGGCTGGCCTGAACAGTTTTTAACATGACCTTTCCAAACAGGTTATGTCAGTGTGTCCAGACACAAAAAATTCACTGAAACTCTCTTATACTGAATGTGAAGGAGATACGCATACCGTGTACTGTGGGAATGGTAGTTTTAAGTGGGGAATTTGATATCCTCAGAAAATCCTGCATATACATAACACACCAGACAAATGCATTGAAAATGATACAGTCAAGGAATGCAACAGAAGTGGCATTCATCTAAATGAGTCTGAATTTACCACATATAATCTAAACAAAATCAAATTATACAATAATAAAGTTAGAGTTGACATTAACAAATTGGATCCAGTCTAACCAGTATTAGCATTACTGGCTGACTAACACCAATTATTTTATGATTTGAAGGCAAAGATGGGACCAAAATTAAGGTTGATTTAGAAAGCAGGGCAAAATTTACTGGAAAAATCAACTCCCACTAGCTTTCTTGCACTTTGTAAAGGTTAAAAAAAATTAGGGACTCAACTTTCCAAAAATCAACCAATTGAAATGTAGTACTGAAAATTTCATGGTCTGGAATCATGAAAAAGGGGAGGGAAGTCTACCACCCTCAAACTGGCTTCACTACTGGCAAAGGCAATTACTTCC
This sequence comes from Tapirus indicus, assembly GCA_031878705.1. Taxonomy (NCBI): domain Eukaryota; kingdom Metazoa; phylum Chordata; class Mammalia; order Perissodactyla; family Tapiridae; genus Tapirus; species Tapirus indicus. The sequence goes on from CM062922.1 coordinate 86,754,789, forward strand.
AGAAAAGTCAAAAGATTCCTCTTATGCCACTTATACTGGCTCTGGTTTTCTCTGTTCAGAAAACTTCATGAAAAAAGAAAGAACTTTAAGTTCTTTCAGTTCTTTAATGAGCTTCTGAATAATAACTTCCTGAGGCCCAGAACATGCAAGGTGAACTCGAAGCATCAGCTCCACTAGCTGACACACACACTGGGCCAGGTAGCACCTGAAACCATTCCCGAACATTTTCAACAGGGTCCAGATCCCTTAGAGAAAAAAAACTGTTTAAAAATCTACTAGTTCTCCAGTGAAAAAAGCCAGTATTTCAAAAGCAATCAGAATCCATTCTGGCCAATGAAATCCAAGACTACTTCTTTCTTGAAAAACCAAGGTGAAATGGAAATGAAGTAAATTGTGCCAGAGGAAAACATTTTGTTACAAGGCAGAAGGCTGGGAGTGAACTGATTGTTCCCAAACAGACCCAGACCGATAGTATACAAAGTGTGTGCAGTTTTTAAATGCCACCGGTGATAGCTCCACCTGGGCAGAAATTAATCCCCTTAAAATGTTGCACTGGCAAAATTACGAAGGCATTTCCCAACTAATTTACACTTGTTAACCTTCAACTGTTGCTGTAAAGTTCTGACAGGCACAAATGAAAAAAAATAAAATAAAGACTGTGCACATGCTGTAAAGTTCTGACAGGCACAAATGAAAAAAAAAAAAAATAAAGACTGTACACACACTAAAAGTAACGTCTAAGATTACAAAAAACACTGCACATGCTCTAGCCTTAAAAAATATGTTCCTTTAAAAAGGGAAAAGAATTGATTTTGCTGTTGGTAATTCTCATATAGAGATCTCATTTGCAACATGTAAATTTAGTTTAAAATATATATATATACATATATGTACTTACACACGCATACACATTTATACACACAAATGTGTTTTAATATATACATACAAAACCATAATAAAAGCAGATAAACTCAAAGGAGAGAAAGGTCGGCATGGGCTTTTCAAAAAGATTCTCTGAAAGGTATCTTAAGGAGCTAGCTCCCACTACAGTGTTTTAAAAAACAATCCTGTTGTCTTTCTCTCAGAATCAAGTGTTTTCTTCTATTTTTACTTGTTTTACACACACATGGCTTATTTACCCAATGAGATTATAAACACCCTGAGGAAAATAACACACTTTCTCCCTGAACAGTACTTGCTGTTGTCGGGGCTCTGCAGTAACAGGGCCTGGCTCTGAATCCGGGTCAGTAGCTAAATCAGGGTGGGGGCCTGGCTACCCCCTCACAGCAGCACCTGACCTGCGTGGGGCCGACCTCCAGGCCAGGCCCTGTTCCAAGCTTTTCTCACACTTTAGCTGGTTAGTCCTCAGAGAAACTATTTCACAGATGAGGAAACTAGAGATCAGAATAGTTAGTTAATTGCCCAGGCCACATAATAACCAGTTGTGAAGCCAGGATTCAAACACACGCCTCCAGCTCCAGGACCCTCACACTGCACTGCCTTCTGGAGCTCCCATTTCCTCATCTGTACTGTGGACAAATCCTACTTTTCAGGGTTGTTGGGTTAAATTGCATCACATGTGAAAAACACTAGCACAGGGGCCTGGTATAAAATAAGTGCCCAAAGAAAGAGGTATTATAAACAAAACAAACCTTTAAAAATGGAACAGCACACTTTCATTTCTCTGCAGCTTTTGCACTGTAGTCCTGAGTGTCAATGATGTGACCTAATCTGATTCTGTTTGGCAAACTGAAGCCATTTTTGGTTGATTAATATGCAAATAATATAAGTGCTTATAAAGAGAGTGATTACTACTCATTTGCAACATGTAAATAACCTTTCAACATGAACTAATTTATACCAAGTGTTTCTTTTTGCCCGTAAAGGTAAAGCAAATTCCCATGGTGGCATTAATAGAATTATTTTAATATGGTCTCATATGTCTCTTGAATAAATTCTCTGGAGACTGAACAGAACTGAGAAGCCAATTAGGGTATCAACAATATACTCAACCAAACAGATTTATGATGGATCAAACCCTTTTAGCAATTTGTATAATTTGTATTTCCACTTCTGAATATACCAGAGGATTATAAATCTTAAAATAAAGATACTGTGCCATGCGTTATGCAAGTATGCTTATCATCACTTAAAGGCGTGGAGTTTCTAAAATGACCTACTGCATAGTTGCAGGTATTCTGGGTAAAGCAGAGATCTTCCCTTCACACACAAATTTCCTTGTAGCCAATATGCTTCACTTGCACCCCCAGCCACAGAAAGGATACTTTCTCTACCTCTACAAAAAAGTGGTTTCTGAGTCTCTATGTGAGGCACAGATTTTTTTTTTTTTTGATATCATGCATGCTCATTTCTGAGTTGCACTAAGAAAATAAAATATTGGTGATGCCAAAAGACACCAGGAGTCAATATTCTAAAGTTGTCAGTGACCTGAGGACACCAAATTTCTCTTGTCCAAGTGAGCCAGTGCTCATTTTAAAGTCTGACTATAACGTGGAATTCCATGGGAGTTCATAGAACATAGCATGCAGATGACGCCCGTTAGCTTTTGGGGGTTGAAGCAGGCAGCAGACTGCATTCCTAGTATGCTCTCACTTAAAATCTGCCTGAAAAGGCCAGCACCAATTTTCCAATCCCTTTATCTTGCCTTCCCCTAAAGATTTCAAGACAGTGCTTCAAATTTTACTGGAGTCATAAATCACATATTTACCTTCATATGACTGGTTTTCAGTAGAGCCAGAGTCTTTAAGGTTTGTCTGCCGGATGTATTTTGTTACTGAAACAGAAATGGCTGCTGCACACACCAGTGGTTAGTAAAACTCAAAGACGTAACATTATCTTTCTCAATTGATTTGAAGAAAGAATGTTCATAAAATGTATACTGCTTTTGGTTAGGGGCTGATTTCTAAATAAACAGAGTCAGCCATGGAAATTCTAGAGACAGGCAAAGCAAAACATGCGTTAGTAAATGTACATTTTAAAATCAACTCTCTCACAGTCTTTGCCTTTTGCAAGCTCTCTGAAGATTATAAAATCAGTTGCATTAAGTTTATGATTTATAGCTGTTCTAATTTAACTTCTTTTTCAGTTGTTGAAGGAAAATCTGTTAACTTTTCTGGACTGTGTTGCCTCTATTTTACAGCCTCTGAAGCTGCATCTCTGGCTAAGGAGGCACTTCACTGCGGTGACTGAAGACAGCCATTGGTTTGCGAGTCTGGGAATGGAGGGAAAGGGGAAAGCTTTGCTACAACAAATCTCCTCGTCCTTTTGGGCCCCAACAAAATAGGAAATGCTGGCGATTAGGGGACTGCATTGCCTCCAATAACAAAAGGGCTAATCCAGACAACATACAGCCCGACTAAGTGGGCCTATCGTTCCTAATTTGCAATGAACAGAGGTCAACTAGATTTTTATCTCCAACACAAACTGGGAAGGAGAAAACAACAAGAAAGGAAACACCACAACTTGGTTAGATCCTGCTTTTCACACAACATGTGTGACTGATAGCTACACAGGACGCTTCCAGAAGATTAGAAGGCCAAAAATAAGCAAGGAAATATGGCTGGCCCAATGTTCACATTTATTTCAAAAAGGATAGTGCAGTCTGATACATAACTGCAGTACATATGTATTAGTGTTAAAATTGTACCATGTTTTCCATTTAAGATAAAAATTAAGATAGCTTTAACTCTTGAATTATTGTCACGATAAAGGTTTGATCAGAAACTACATGCATACTATGTAGCTTTTACTCATTCTTTCAACAGTTTACCGAATGGCCTACTATAGGCTAAACAAAGTATAAAGATACCGCCTCTGCCTTCAATTAGCTTATATTCTATTTGGAGAAAAAAATCTAAATATGTGAAATAATAAATAGTACGGGTAATATTTCAGTACAAAACTAGGAGAAGATAGCAGATAATTGACAAATTAATAACAGGAAATATAAGTGCTATAAGAATTCAGTGGGGGAAAAATTTGTCTCTGTGGGCTGACAATGTTTCTGAGCACAGGCGTTTGAGTTAGATAAAAAGCTGAGTTCTGCCATTTACTGTAATTCTACAAAGTAAGTGTTTCACTTCTCTGAGCCTTGATTTCACCATCAATAAATGTTGATAACATCTACCCCTTAAGGTTATTATAAGAAACTGAATATTGTATGTGAAAAGATTTTGAAACCTATAAAGAAGCTATAAAATGACCATTGAGAAGGTGGTAAAAGGAGTCACACCAAACTGTTACCATTAACGTGGGAGAGCAGAAAGGGTTCAGAGTTTGGAGGGGAAGATGATTAACTTTTTCTGTACATAATTTCTATTTTTTTGAACTTTTATAATGCCCATGCACTAATCTTATAACAAAAAAATTTAAAGCTATATAAATACTATCTGAAGTATTCATATCTGGATGTCACAAAATGCTCTAATTGTAAAAACTAGTAACCCCGTTCCTTTGTAAGTACATAGAAACAAGTCTCAGTCCTGGTTTCAATTTGAGAATTTCTAAAGTCATAAAAATTTGCCAAGCTTGGGAATGATAACCAACTGAAAGAGTGTTTCCTCTCCATGATATTTTGAAATAGAGCAAATTTTGTAGTCACTCAAAACCATCCATTGATTCAAACAACCACATTGGTCAACACCTTTTTAAATAAGCAAGTTAAATAGCATTAGTTCTCAAAGGCAATTCTTTGTCATGTCTAACTTTGCTATCTAGAGCCCATCACATTTCAAGTATTTAACTGATAACTTAGCAGACATAGAAAAAGTCCTTAGGCCATTTCCAAATGAATGCCACCGATTTTCCACAGAGGCACGGCAGACTTTTTAGATCGAACTTGATCACATATTAGCATTCCTAACATTGTAAGTAAGTGTGAGCTCTTTAAGGACAAGAATTATATCTTCTCAAGCTTCATAGGCCCAGTCCCTGGCATTGTGAGTAGCACATGAGTAGGCAGGAATAAATATTTGTTGAACTCTTTGGAGGAAAGATAACTCTAAAACATATTAGTCAACCGGAAGCCTAATGAGATAGGCACATATGCTAAGGGGAACACAAACTTTATAGTTGTTTCTGTAGAAAATCACTTGAAATGCTTCAAAAGCAGTAAAGATAAGTATAAATTTGAGTTCCTTGAATAAAACATCATAAAAACCCCTATCTGAGAAAGGGATCTCTCCTATATTTGAGAAAGTATAGATGTGTGACCTAAGATGAAATCATGAAGCAGTCTGATCAGAACCACCTTTCATCTGCCTTACCCAAAATTTCCAAGGCAGGTTTCATCGACATAAATAGAAGTGGGCAGAGGAAAGGCAGAAACAAGCCCACACCTGGAATACTGGATTCCTGGCTGACTATTGTCCCACTGGCTCATGGTTCCTCTATGATGATTTGTGAATGAACATAGAGTTGGTATCCACATACCACAGGACTATTAGATTGTGTGTAGTCACACTCTCATATTTTCAGTATTACAAAAGCAGTGACAGAAAAAAAGGAGTTGAGGCATACTGGGCTTGCTTAAGCTCGATGGAATAGGCCCTGAAGACACAAATATGGAAGCAGAAGTACAGTGATATGAAGTAATCCCTTGGATTTCCATTGATTATTTAAATCTCTCTCTGAGTGATGTACCTAGGCTAATCTCTTTGTTCCATCCTAAACTGCTGGATAATTCATTTTTATCTGACTTAATCTTCCTCCCAAGGTGACCAGGGCTTGTAATAACTTTCGCACCCTTTAATGGTATGTTAATTCAACAGAAGACATGTCATGAAAAGCAAATGCTTGAAGACAGTTCTCATATGAAGCTTTTTGAAATATTCAACCCAACGTATTTAAAAAAGGTGGATTTTTCTGCTTCTAAAAAGTATTGCAGAAGGCCAATAGAAATGAATTGCTTTGGCTATAGTTCTTTAAAGAATACTAAGTTTCTTAGTTTGGCTACTCAAATTAAATTTGGAAGCTACCTGGGAATTTTCTCACATTTTGATCTCTGGAAGGGCAATTAATCAAGCTCTTGTTTGGGGCAACCTGAACTTTAATCAGAATTCTATGGAGGGACAGTCAGAGAGCCGTATACTCAGAATATTCCACAGTACATATCACTGAAAACAGCAACAACAGGGGAAGAAAAATATGAGGCCAGTGGGCTGATATGTTACAACCTTTGGTCAAGCAGTACTTGGCAAATTTCAACAGATTTAGTTAACCAGAGATAAAAGTAAGCAGTAGAATACCACTAAAACAAAACAAAGTATTAACACAGAATCAGGAATTACCAGCGACAAACAACGCTGTACCTAACAGCGTGGACCTACCAGAGGCAGTTTGTTAGGAGACTGGAGTCGTTATTTAATAGTGGAGGCTGGAAATCAAAACTTTAAAGTTTCTTTAGGTCAAGCTATAGCACAGCACTCAGAGCGCCAGCCAAAATCGCTGAGGGAAACGAGGAAGGCCACATGTGGAACTAATTACTCATGTAGAGGCCATGACAAAGAACATTTCTCCAGACTTTTCATGGGGGCTTCACTTTCAGGAAGTTGCTATAATTACTGTTCAAGTCTAGAGCAGCCTGCAAGCCGCTGACAGATCCAACAGACAAGGAGGAGGAGGGAAAGAGAGAAAAAAATAATGAACTTATCTGCCCTTTTTGACGAGTGAAATACCAGAAAATAAAGTACCACAGGAAAGCTCAGAAAGGTTTCCAAATGAGCCCTGACTTCCAGTGTTCGACTTTGTGTTTACTTTTTTATCTACCCTCTATCTTCAAATTACTTTTCTAGCCTGGATCGGACAGTAAATTTGTACTTCTACACTAACTCACTTTCAGTTGGCCACGGCAGAACTGTACATCTCGACTCTTTTTTTACAGCTTTTCCATACTGGGGCCCACTTCCTGCCCAGTTGAGGAAAAAAATCTGGCCTGAAGATGAAATGACTGCTTAACATTACACTAAAACATCTGGTACCATTTTATGCACAGACCCATGTCTGAGAGCAGGCGATTCTAGCGGTCTCTCCAGCGGCACAGCGCATACCCAAACCTCCCCAGGGTGACATCATCCCATATATGGACTCTCCAGCCCAGCCCTCCCCCTTTTCCTGGTCCTAAATTCATTGCCAGTTCCCCAGTCTGCAGCAAATGTGCCACGTCAAGACTGGAAATCACAGCCCTTGAGTGTGTCTCAGTCAGTGCAGCAGAGTTCAGGGGGGAAAGCCGAATGCAACCCCTGGTACAGGAAGGGAGGCTTTTCCCAAAGACCGGGAGAGGATTTTAAGTACATAGATGGAAGCTTCTGGAGATCCTGCTCCGTCGCCCCAGTGTTCAGACTACCTGTTCAGGACAATGCCGTTGTACAGTAGTCTGCACATTGGTTAGACTGGGCAAGGGAGAGCAGCGCCATGGACAGCTGGAGACAAAGTTGCTGTTTCCAAGGAGAAGACAATTGTTAGCTCCTTTTTCAAATCTCATATCCAGTGTTTTTCTTCACAGGTTTTGCACACTAGGGACGAAGGAGCCCGCGCAGACACTGCTGAGAAAGGACTGCTCCAGGGAAGACCTGCAGGTAAGGCCTTCTTGCCTGCTCACCTGGTCTGCGACCAGGAGAGCCTGGGTGGGGAGCCAAGGATTTGTGTTCACGTGCGAGAGAAACAGAGGTATATGTGTGATGGACAGCTATGCATTTAGTTTTAAACGAGCAACAATGGGGGTGGTATATAGTGATTAACCAAATGTTATTCAATTTCTGAAGATTTATAAATCAAGTATTTTCTTAAGTTTAAAGGTTTTTCCCACTTCAAAATGAAAGATGAAAAGACTCCAAACACTTAAGAGTAACTTAATGACGCTAGTTTTGAATTGTTGAAATTAAGAATGCAGAGACCTAAAAACTTATTTGAATGAGGGCTGAGGCATAACTTTTAACATCTCAGGATTTAATCCATTTTGCCCCATAGTAAATAATACTTGCGATTTTTAAAATGTTATATGGATAGTGCTTTTCTGAAAATTTACTTATATAATATAAATATCAGGAATAATAGTATCTAACAATAAAAGAAGAGGCTGCCAAGTTTTTGCCCACCAGACAAAGCAGACGGGACTTGCCCAGAAAAGAGCGCCAACCCAGAACTTACTGAGTCAGCAAGTGAATAAATCGGGGAATAGAAACCTCTATCTTCAAATGTCCCAACATATATCTCTGTGTTACATTTTTTTTTTTTAAATCCAAGAATGGTTGATAATTGCTTGTCAGTTGAGCCCTCGTGCCTATATTTTACAATGCTTCTATTTCTCTGAGCATTGAAAATGATAAGGTACTTTGTCTAGAAACCTACTGATAAAAAAGGAATTTGTAAACGAAGGCAAAGTTTTCTTTGGTCAGTTTCCAGCTGTCCTGGAGGTGAAGGAGGGTGGGAGAGGGGGAGGAAGGTGGGAGGGAGGAAAACCCTCAAGCTGAATGAAATCCCAATAGAGAGAATAATAGAGAAAGTCTGGGCTGCAATATGATCCATGCTGAACTTTAGAGGTGGATCCCTTAAAGAAAGTTCTGGAAAAATATTACTGCCTTACCCCTAATTCCCCCAACCTCCATATATATCTACCCCGAAACAATTCTATATAATGAAAATATCTGTTCTATAGGCTTTTGTGGAAAATGAACGTAAATCTCTTTTGTCCTCCTTTAAATTCTTTCAAGTTACAGTGGTTCCTGAACAAATCCTTTTCTAAATTATACATTTGCAACAGTTCAAAATTGTCACAAGTTCTCTTTTGCAAAACATTTTATTACAAAATGTTCCTCAAGTTATCTTTTGTCAAAACAATTTATTTTAAAAATCACCCCTTTTATTTTCCCCAAACTGGTATAAAGAACATAAAAGTTTTCTCTTCTATTCATGGCTTTTAGGTAAAATATAAAAAGCAAGGAGAAATTTAACTACCTTCTCCACTTAGATGATACAATACAGTCATTTTTTTTTTCTATTGTGACTTGGAGGCTTCCATATTAATTATTTTTAATAGAACAAGTGAGATTTTTAAAATTTATATAGTTTCTTTTACATAGAAAACAAATAAAAGCTATTAGGTACTACGGGAGCTTATTTGTTCAAGAAATACATTTTTACTAATTGATATACAGTCACTAAAAAAGAAAGATAGCTATAAAGTATTTTGGCAATGTTTACGGTTTCTCAAATTTTGGTTTTTTGTTTTTTTACTCTGTAGAAATGACTAAATTTCATAACTTGCTTTCATTTCATGTATATTTAATTTGAATGTCTTTCTTCATATTAAACGGCCTTTTTGTTTGAAGGAAACTAACCACCACCGGTCCCTCACCTATTTTCTCCCTCAGGATGACTTTTAGTCTGGAGACAGAGGGAAACCGAGGGTGTCCTTGGCGTAAGTAAAGGAGCAGAAACATAAGAATTAATTTGTAGAGGAGTAGCTGAGGAGCCCCTGCAGGTGCTTGGTGGAGGACAACCCATTTTTGATGCAAACTTTCAACAAATGAAAAGGAATAGTACTTATTTTTAAATTGCATGAGCTAAATTAAAGATCAAAAGTAAAAGCTCACTTTAGAAACCTCTGCTGACTGAAGGGACGGTAGTTGACGTGCTGGTACATATACCAACGTGTACACACATCTCGTAAAATAACCGTATCTATTTCCAGGGTAATTAGAATAATGTTTCATTTTATTTTGATATTACTTTGTAAGGAGATATACAAATATTTTAGGGATCATGGGATCTATTCCAGAGGAAACTAACCAACACCGAACATCTTCAACTAAAACTACCCCTGGATATGATGGGAAGTGTAAGTATTAAAATTAAACACTGTACATCATCAAAAAGAGAAGGTTGTTTGCAGGGCTGTCCAAACTGCACTTCACAGAAACTTAGTAGTTATTTTTCGTTTTAGTGCGGGGATGATTGATAAATTAGCTACTGGATTAAAAGGAGAACTTTTTCCGCCACCTAAGAGAAAAGAAATTCAGAGCCCTAGCTTCAACACCATCATTTCTTAATTGGAAGAGGATCAATATAAAACAGTTTATTGACATTTTCAACCCCCCCTTTTTTTTTAAGCCATAGATCTCAAAATCAAAGAAAGTTTGTTTACAACGGGACAAAATTTCACACTGATCACTTTCTTGCAATTAGTCAATAGGTTTAATGTCCTTCCGCCTTGGCCTTCGGGCTTTCGGGCCAGATAATGTGTTTATGTTTTTAAAAGACCAAAATATACTATCTACCCCCACCTCACGCCTACAGACCACCCAAGTTTTTCACTCTGTGGGAAAGAGTTTAGGCATAAAACTCCTAATGAAAGCATTTTTCCCTTTTTTTCTTTTTTTTGGGGGGGGGCGGGGGTTGTAGTCTTAAAGCTGTTATAGTTAGTAGAAGGAAAATACAACTTGGAAACGTAAAAAAGTTCCCTTATTCACCAGCGTCCATCCTTACTAAAAAGAAGCCAAAGCTTTCAATTATTCTACAAGAGATTTTCTCTTTAAAAACAACCCACTTTCCTCTTCTCTAAGGAGAATATCCCACCTATCACAATGTCTAAATAATAACTAAGAGACCATCACTCAGAAATCCCAGCTTAAAATAACTAGAAGGTCAGGCTTTAACCTGAGAGGAGAGAGGAAATTCCTGAGTAAAGATTGAAACTTTCTTACTTGGTTTCCTCCACCTTTTTACCTTGGTGTGCTGCAAACTATGTAGATTGAAATATTTACCCATTTTTCAAAGGTCTCGTATTAAGAATTTTTATCAGTTTTAATAAATAGAAATAATGAAGTAAATTAAGGAAAATAATTAAATCTTCATTTTGAATTTCCTGACTTATCGTGACAGCCAGTTTCCTGAAGTTGCTTTGGTTTAATTTTGCTGTAGGAAATTTAGAAGATAATCCTTTTCTTGCATTTTTTTCTTAAGATAATAAATTTTAAAAATAAGATGTAATAACCATATTAAAAGTTACATGTATGATAATGTAAATAGCTCTTTTATATTTTAGCTAGTATTTTAAGCCATATAATGAATTGATATTCACTCTATAGTTTAGGAGATAGAAAAAAGTCAACTTTTTTTTCAGCCTTTCATCTTTTTTAACAAGCTTAGGGGCACGTTCAGCGTAACTATGAAGTGTGGACATGCCATGTACTTACTATAATTGTGTTTTAAAAATCTATTAGAAACTTAAATTGTCCAAAAATCTTATGAGTAGAGTAATCATTTTTCAGCAAGATTTTTTTCCCCCTGAAAAACAGTTATGGCTTTTCAGGCTCAAATATTTTTGGATATCTTGGTTTAATAGAACTGTTTCATATTAAAGGATAACATATGAACTCACATATATTTCTTTCTATTTTTTCAGGTTGCATGCATCATTCCTTTAATTGAGCAGTTAACTGGATCAAATTATTTATGGGAGAGAGAGGGAAAGCTATACAGAATTACAGTAATTTTTAATTTCCACTAATATACTCTTTGTAAGTGAATCACTCTATAAATATTTTCTGTTGCAATGAATGCAGCAACAATAACAAAATAGTTTCTTAAGGTATTTGTTTTTGCATACTCTGACCTTGTAATTATTTAAATAGCAGCCAAGTACTGATGTTTTTGATTCTGCCAAAGGAAAAAAAAAGTCCTCTACTCAGAAGTGATGACCAGAAATAGAATCAGACATTTATTTTCTTGAAATTAAATAAATAAATGGAAAATTGCACTTATCAACCCTTTGTTAAAACTGTACCATATCTAATCACTGCATAAGAGTTCAGATGTGTAGAAAACTGTCATTGTTTCTCAGTTTCTAAAAACTATTTTGCTCTCCACAAAGTTTCTATTTGCTATTTTCTCAGAATTTTACAATTAAAGGGAAATAACAAACTGCTTCCTTGAAAATTCTTTTAAAAAATTCCTAAGTACACACTCCTTGAACAATAATGTTTTGTTTTTTAAGAAATCCCACTTACTGGAATTTTGACCATCTGGATATCTTGTTTTCTAAAGGACAGGGGAATTTGTTAAACACCTCTACGGGCGTGAATTGATGATTTATATTAAAATAGCCAGTAAAATTATTCTCCACTCATCCGAATTAAATTTTCTATCTGTATATGTAACACTAGTAACTCTTTCTTATACGAATTATAAGGGAATTTTCCAAAGGGTCTGGTTTTACTTTTTGGATATGAAATGAAGTTTCCTTTCCTGTGTTTAAGTTCTACTTTGCAAGTGTATTGCACTGACAATGTCCAAAACACATTCTGCGCATCACCGCGGGTGACAACTTTTTGGTGTATACCCTTTACATTCACGGCACGGCCTTGCAGTTAATTAAGAGGAGAACTTCAACTCATGACTGCTTTCTATTTGGTTTTCACATCCATGCTTAAAAACTTTGCATTAAAAGGAATGAGAAATTTAAATTCCTGTTGCTTAATAAAATATTGGTAAAAATACATCCCCCTTTTTAAAATCCCACTATCAAAGCATCAGATACCAGAGTCAGCTGGTTGAATTGCCAAATACATTAGGCTCATTAATTATTTTGAAAATGGCTGCCATTTCCATGTAAATGACAAGTTTCTTTTTCATGGGCAAGGTTATGGTACTTATCTACTACAAGAAACATGCATAAACATAGTCTTTATCTTTAACTTCAGTTTTAAAATGTGCAGAGTTTTGTGAAGAGGAAAAACATCTGGTTCAATTACTCTGAACTCTGACTGCATGTGGGCCAGTAATAATATGAAATGGATTTAAGAATAAACCTTGTGTTTAATCTTTTTTTGTTTTTTGCTTAAAATTTCAATGTGAGTTTTCTGTTACGTCAGTTATCCCTGTTAGCACATTTGGAACAAATGTATAAGTGTACTTTCTGAATAAAGTCAAAAGTCTAACTTGTTTTTAGTTCCATAATGTTTTAATGTTTAATTCTATTGTGTGTTTTTCTCCCTTTCCCCTGACCCTCCAAAATCACCAAATCTGGAAAACAGACTGATTGTATCTGCCCATGAGCAAAGGAAACCCGAAGGAACCAAGGGCCTGGCTGGACGGAGTTGTCATGTGTCTGCCTGTCTACACTTGCTGTGCAGAACATCCGCTCACCTGTACAGCAGGCACAGACAGGCAGTCACATGACAACCCAGCCTGAATGACAACCAGCCATTGAAAGAAAGCAGCCCTCACACCATAGCATCTACACCAAGAGCTACAACCAAAATGAGGGGCGCGGGGGCCTGGGGTTTTAATCTGTTGGTTTAATACTTAACTCGTATGTATTATTATTTTATTTTGATTCAAATATTGAAACCCACCAAAATTAAAGTGAGTGGTACCTATGAAATATAATAAAACCCATTTCTGAAAATGTTCCTGTGCTTTCTATAGTTCTCTTTTCCTAATTGTTGTCAGTAAATTACTACCCTTGACATTTATTGCACACAGCTTTGTAGCCCCCCATAATCAATATAACAAAACAATATAACTTCAGTATAATGCTTGACAAAGAATAAATTATTCTAATAATTCTCCAAAAACTAAGCTTAGTTTTTCTATATCACGACTTTTTAAGAGAGAGAGAGGGAGAAAGAAAAAGAGGGAAGGGATAATGTTCCAGAGGATCACCTATTTTGAATTAATAAACTCTACCAGGTTGGAACCGGGTAAAACATAGTGAAGAGAGTATTGATTTCCAATATAATTTTCAAATGTATTAAAATTGCTTCTCCTCTTTTGATATACAGAAAGTTGAAATTGAAGGTTTGATATTTCTAAATGTCATGTTATGCATCGATTTATTACTGTGTCGTGTTGAAGAAGGGGCCTACACCACAGTTCTAGGAGTGGAATTTATAGGGCCAATGCATTCACTTGGAATATATGCTCCCATTCACTGTAAACTTTCAAACTCTTGAAATGTTCAGGCAACTCGATTATTTTCAAAAAGACCAAGGAAAGGGATTAATGAATATGCAATGTATATTTTGACATATCTTTTGAGAAAATGTCAAAACTTCAGTTTACACACTATGAACTGGACTGAAATGATCAAGGCTGCCTTGTGTATGTGAATGACTTAAACACTTAAGGGTAAAAAGTGGGGAGATGGGTAAAATCAGAAATTTGTCAACTTTGATTTGCCTTACTAAAATATTCTAACTTCGGTATTTAAAATTAGTTTTTACCTTTTTTGTAAAGATTCTGGTCAAGCTTTAAAAAATGTAGCACAAAGCTACCCCAAATTTTCTGCTTTTTAATTTAATTAAACATTTCAAGTATATACTGTGGGCTAAAGCAAACTATTTTTATTTAGATATTTCATTTTTAAAATGAAAGATTTAGTCTTAAGACTAAAAGCCACACAAGGTTAAAAATTTCTACAATTTTGTGATATTTTATGAAACCTGACAATATCGTTTCTTTAATAAAAAAGCAATTTGGTAAAATTATGAAGTAAAAATATGATTAAGGCTAAATTCTTGCATTTAACAATCGGGCCTTATGGAAACACGTCATCTGCTAAAATTTCTGCAAAACACATTGTGCAATGAAGGTTTTTACCTTAAAGTCGCATGACTCGCAAATAAAGTACTAAACAATAGTTCACAAAATATAAACAAGAAACAATATACAAATGTCTCACAGAACATTTACATAGTACTATCCAATTTTAAGTCCTTTATATAACCTGCAGCAGACACCGCCAACAGAAGTCTACATATGGATCATTCTACTGGACCCTGCAAGGCAGCCCCAGGACAGTGCTCGAGAGCTCTCCAGAGCACACAACAGCCGGGTCAGAACATAAAGGAGACTGTTCCATTCCTCCAAACTCCAAAGGGAGAGCTAGGAGGCCAGGGGAGTCATCCTTAAGTGAGCCACTCCAGAATAACATTTCAAATAATTTTCCCTTAAAACGTGAGGTTAACATCTTGGTTTTACATTTTTTTACTTAGCTCTCAAAAAATGCTTAAAAGAATGTTATACATATTTAAATTTATTAAATGAGGTATATTTAAAATTTTTACTCTTCCAGGAAAGAGTAATATAAAGGGTAATACTGTTCTTCCAGAATAAACTTTTGAGTAGGAAAAACAACACATATAAGGGGGTGGGGTTTAGGTCTGTAAGTATTTTCAATGAATTTGAAACAGAATTTGCCATTATGGTTTGTTGAATAATACTCTACATTTTTCAAAATTATAAATCTTTGGGTAATGCCAGAACATGGAAATGTTTGTATGAAATAATCCTACATTTAAAAGTATAACATAAAATAGCTTATTGTGTGAAAAAAACAATTATGATCACAAAAAATTGTAACTAACATAAAAGAATTAAAATTCAATATCTCTTGGTACTTTTTTTGGTAAAAAATACCTAAGTTTTGGCTAACTAAAACAACCCAGCAAGGAGAGTGACCAGTGTTCACAGGGTCAGCCCTGACCTCCTCATCACAGAGCACGCAGGCTTACCAGGAAACAGGCAGAATCCTGAAAGCACGAGTGAAAATGGAAAGAGCTGAAGATTTCTATAACTTCTTGGTCTCACAACTTTGGCCAGGGGATAAAGCTGTCATTTTGTTTCCTATCATCAAAGTTACATTTGTCATCTGTTACAGCTACATAATAAAAACAATACCAAGTAAATATCCCTATAAGGGAATTATATAATCTCTTTATCAAGTTATCCAAACACTTCAACCCACAAAAATGAGGCCTGTAATTTTTTAAGAGTCCAAAGAATGTCCTTATTTCAATGCAGATTTTGGATTTCTTCAGTAGTGTAAGATTAGTCCGTTTCCATTGGAAACACTTCTGTTGAATTACCCTATTTACCTATGAGTTTTCCATTATGATTTTAATCTTCATGTTGGACGACAGAAATAGAACAAATATTGTCTATGTGCTATTATTATGCATAAACTAGCAGATCCCTTTCTTTTAGAGATTTTAACTATCATCTACACATTTCTCACTGATATTAAGAAAAATAATGCTCTTTTCTCCTTGAATCAGAGTATGCTATTCATCTAAAATTCATATTTTAGACATTTTAAACAAAGGCCATCACTTTTTTTCCAAATCTGATTTTAAAATATTAATGTAAAATTCTCTAAACCCCAAATCCTTTTGAAATGATAGTTTCTAGTTTATTCCTACATTTTGCCCTTTTCTGAATCCCTCCCAAGAACTGTGCAAAATATATTTACAGTGTATGAAAATAACATTGGTAAATTTATTTTCTGCTTAAATGATCTTCAATCCAGGAAGTTACAAAGAGGAGAAAAAAAAATCCATTGACCTTTAATGATGAAAATTTAAAAAATTTTAAGATAATCTACCTTTAATGATAATTTTACCCTATAATTCAGTAATTTAATTTAAGCTCTTGAGATACCAGGACATGATGAATTATTATGCTGCACTTATTCATTTATTTGCTCAATCACATCTTCACTCTACTGACATTTACTTAGTGCCTCCTATCAGTGCCGTGTCCCCTGGTGGTAGAACAATGAACAAGACAATGGCTCCTGGTCTCAAGAGGCTTACAGTTTAGCAGAACTTAATCACAACCAATACTCAGCAGGTATGATGTCATGTCAATTTTCACCTTCTGGAAAAATCCCTTAAATCCATCCATTTCTATCACTTCCATCAACCCACGCTACCCTTATCTCTTACACAGACCACAGCAATAGTTTTCTAACAACTCCCCCATCCAGTTTTGTCCTCCTCCAAACCATTCTCCACAAGGCAACCAAAAGGACCTATAAAAAATTCAAATCTCATTCTGTGACTCTCTAGTTTAAAAACTTCAAAGACTTATCATTCTCAAGATCAAAATCCTTAATCTTTATAGAGTCCTTTTCTCTCTTTGTTCCAGTCACACTGGCCTTGATTCAGTTTCTTAAATTCATCAGGCTCAGTCTTGCCTCAGGGCACTGATACAAACCTGTCACCACCCAATTTAAAGCTCCCAGTGCTGTGATCCCCATCCCAGTCATTCTTTAAGTCAAACACATCCCTGGATTAATTTTCTTCATAGCTTGTGATCTGCATCTGATAGGTTTTCCCATTTGTTTATATGTTTTCTTTACTGGGAAATATAGCTTCATGAGGGCAGGTATCAGGAATTCCTTGCTAACCATTTTATCCTTCATGACTACAACAATGTCTGGTACATAATAGGTGTTCAGAAAATATTTGTGGGGAAATGTCCAGATGATTAAGAGCACAGCACCGACACTTAGCTGCCTAAATCACTCATTCTCTTTGAGTCTCAATCTTCATCTCTGAAATGGAGGAAAATGTAAATAAAGTACTGACTTAGCTCAGTGCCTGATAAACTACAAATACCCAACAAATGCTAACCATTATGAGGATGATCATCATCATTCAGATTGAAACCTGGCCTTCACGAGTTTAAGCAGGTAGAATGAATAGGAGGGATGCTATTTACTCTCTAACTAGGGAGCATCTTGTTAACGGGAAGTCCATTTGGTTTGGTTGAGCATTTTGGTTAGTTTAGGTACGCAAAGGTGAGCCTGCAGTGAAGGCCAGACTAGATGCTGAGAAGAGCTGAGCAGATGTACATAATAGAGTGAGAAGCTCATTGAGTTTGGGGCAATCCAGATTGACAGCATTGAGGGGAGAGATGGGAGTGGGAAGAGAAAGAGAGGAGCCAATGTCCTGTTCTTGGGCTGGGCCAGTACAAGGCTAAAGCTGCCACTGACACACGCAAGTGGACTGTCCACTGGTTAAAACCTGCTGTGCAGAAGGTTACCTAATAGTTCATTTGAAGTTGTTTGAATTGTTGTATTGCTTCCCCAAATCCTTAGTAAAGATAAGTACTACAAATATCTTTATATTATTATTTTGATAGAAATCAAAGCAGCTAAGTATCATTTATCTCAAATTCAAGGGTATACATGTGGACAAATTTGCCTGCATGTCCAAGCTCTGTCCTCACCCCCAGAAATAGCTGCCCCTTGACTTGGGGTAGACACACCAGCAGAACGCCCAGGGGGATGAACCCAGGAAGAGGCCTATGCAACCCTAGAAATGCACTCAGAGCCACTGGTGTAGGAAATTTCAGAGTCTAGGGTACTGGAGCATGATCTAGGACAGCCAGATTTGGGCAAATCCCCTTGGTGATTACTTATAAACTATCTAACCCTGTAAAAGATGGTCTATTTCTTTTCATGTTGCAGAAAGCCCCAATCTTAGGGTAATGTTAGAGGATAACATACAGCCAAGTAGATAGATTAATTACGTCTATCATAACCATGCTGTATTACAAAGACTCCTTGAAGATAACACGTGGAAATAACATGGCCTGGGACACAGGTGGAAACCTTTCTATTAAGCTCATCTATCAGTAATATTACAAATAACATTATTGTATTGTAAAGTAATGGTTCAAAAGGTACAGTCCACAGATGCTTGAGGGTATCCATGAATCCATCCAAAACTCACAGGTAGGGTGGATAGATCCATTCAGGATGGGGAGAAAGCAGGAAAAATGCTGGGGGACTTATTATTACAGCCATGCCAACTCTAGCTTAAAATCATTACCCAGGTTATCATGCCATTGCCTGTGCCAGCTGGGAAAGGAAATCCCATGGTTGATGTCATGATCTCTAATTCATGGCTGACAGGTAGGAGAACCCCTGCGCTGGAGGCAGGCAGCATGGAAAGTCTCACTGAAGGAACGGGATCTGGGTTCCCTCTTAGTGTCTGAACCTTACTCTTCTCTACTAAAACCCCCAGATCCCATACATCCTATCTCACAACATGAAATGACAAAAAAAGTGGAAATTAGAAGACTCATGAATCAAAAAATGACATTCAGTGGAAGGGCACAGTGTTACTTGCAATGACAAGAATAATATGTAAGTGTGATATTTCAAAGTTGATAAAAGCACTTATTAATATATGATTTCTTAGAGTCTTACAAAGTCCCTTTGAGGTGATTTGGTCACCATAGTCACCATTTGATAAGTGAAAAGACTGAGACTCAGAAAAGACTGATTCGTTCCGACACTAGCAGTTGGTCACAGCAAATCCACATCCTCCAGCACCTCACCCTTTCCACTCACTGTGCCAAGCATATGGTCTATAGGGTCTTTTGTTCAATTAATGTCATCCTGGAAAACAGTTTAAGCCATTGTTTTTTACTCACATATATATTTCATAAGTCATTTATATTTATTACAAACCTGTCATAAATTCAATAAAACCATATATATTCATACGACATAATATGCTATTTATTCAACAGCCAATTAGGTTATAATGAAAACATACCAGTCTAATTACACAAGGAAGGAGGAGGGTGGCAGAACACAGAAAAAAATATGACAATCCTCTATGAAAATTTGAATATAAATTTGTCATTGAATAAATGAATGAATTTATAACTAACAACGATATTTACTGTGTCACATTGGCTTGACTAAGAAAGGTAAATTGTCATGTAACAGGATTTCCAAAGTGTGCAGGTGCTGATGTGGGTATAGACAACTACCATAGGAACAAAGTACAAGCACTCAAATTTACCAACAAATTGACTCCAAAAACTGAGTTAGAACTCAAGCTTATTTTTCAAAAAGGAATATTCTAAATTTGGGGTTTTCAAGGTAGCCCACAGAAGCATGTTTAATCCATATGTAGCTGAACTATGGCAGCAAGAGCTTTCTGGAATCTCAGCATCATTTAAAACATGGCTGCTAAAGGATGGTGTTCAGGGTGCAAATTCAAGGGGCCAGAGACTGATCACTACTGTCACGCCCTACCCTCCTGACGTTTCTCCTTGACCTCCTTTCTCCATACCCTCCTCCCAGCCTCGGCTTCCGGCAGACACTAATAACTATTTCTTGAATATTAGCAAAGAACAAGGAACAGTGCTGTCCCCTCCCTTTTGGCCTGGCAGCAGGCTCAGAAGCGGTCTGCTGTGGTAGAAGCTCTGGCAAGAGAAACGGAGCAGGGCAGAGAAGACAGCAGGGGTGGCCGAGGGGTAATGAGGTGGGAATGTATGATGATGGCTCAGTGGGAAAAGGCTCTGCCCCAGGGACACAGACAATTTGAAGATAGGGGTCATTCATGAGTCAGCCATTAACATTTTGACAACTTCCTATCTTGTTTCTTGAGCAGAGTTTTTAATGAGTAAGGGTAGCTAATGACTGCAGTGTAGTTGTATAGGGCCCTGCAGTTTGCCACCCTGCGCTTGAGCGCTCCTCTCCAGCCACCCAGTACAAGCCACCATCTTCTCTTGCCTGGACCACTGCTACAGTCTCCTAGTTGGTCTCCTTTCTATTCTTGCCACCTCTACCCCTTCCATGCATACATTCCATCCTACACATCATGCTCAACCCAGCAGCTAAACCCAAACTAAACCCATGCTCAACCCAGACTAAAACATAAGTCTAATCATGTCACTTCCTGTTGGAACACTCCAGTGGTTTTCAATTATCCTTGGAATAAAATCCAAATTATTGGGGGACCAGCCCCATGGCATAGTGCTTAAGTTAGATGCGCTCCACTTCGGTGGCCCAAGTTCGTGGGTTCAGATCCTAGGCGCGACCTATACCACTTGTCAGCCGTGCTGTGGAAGCAACCCACATATAAAATAGAGGAAGACTGGCACAGGTGTTAGCTCAGGGCTAACCTTCCTCAAGCAAAAAAGAGGAAGATTGGCAACAGATGTTAGCTCAGGGTGAATCTTCTTCAGCAAAAAAAAAAAAAAAATCCAGATCATTGGGTGGGGCCTGACAAAGCCTCATCAGCTGGTACTTCTGATTTTATTCCCTACCTTTCTCCTCACTGCTCCTACATTTCAGCCACAAGTGCTCTGCTGGCTCCCACCGTGGGGGGCGGGGGGGTTATATTTATGGTTCCCTCTATCTGGAATGCTCTTCAACAAAATCTTTTACACAGCCCATCTTTCCAGTCTCTGCTCCAATGTTACTTCCTCCCAAACACCCAACCTAAAGGTCCCTTCCCCATCACTTTCCAGCTCTATTTCATTTTCTTCAGAACACTTAATATTTGACCATGTATTATTAGTCTACTTGTTAGTTCCATAGAGCAGCAACCTTGTCTGTCATTTTCTCTTTCTTGAAATGGTCTAAACTGAGAAAACAAACCTTTCCTAAACTTTCTTCATCTAAATCACTCCAATTTATTTCAAGGGTCATTCCTACTCTCCCCCATGCCCAACCACCCTCCACACACACACTTTTAATAAAATGTTCTCTGGCACCCAGTTAATATTATAACTGCACACATGTATTTTCTACTTGTTGTAATCAAGTGCTCATGAGGGAGCTTCTGCAGCAAAGATTTTGTAAAAAGTTATCCTGAGTTGATAGAGGAGGGGAAGGGATGACCGGTGACCATGAGCTCCCCAAGCTCTCAAGCCTTCTTCCTTCCCTCCAGGGAGCATCAATGTGCCTTCCAAATGGCTTGTTTCAGTACCCACACAGCCAAACAAGAGAACCCTAGAGCCATACTCCAATGGTGGTAGCTGCCCCAGAGTCCTCAGAGCCCCTGATACTAACACATAGGAAAAGGTCAATGCTGAGATGCCTGGAACTCATCTCAACAAATCCTCTGTGGGGTGAGGTTGACTTGGACAACTCCAGCATCTCTGGGATTCTTGCCTACTTTTGTGGTTGAGAGCATAAGCTCCGGAGTCAGACAGCCTGGGTTCAAATTTCTGCTTTGCCACCAACTAGCTATGCGACCTTGAGAAGTCAGTTATCCTCACCAACACTAAGTATTCTGCAATAAGGGAAACTGCGCCCCTATAGAAATGACTTTCCAAAAGGTGTTTTTTTTTTTTAAGTTTACTCACCTGAAAGATGGAGATAATAACAGTACCTATTGTTAGGGTTATAATGTGGATTAAATTAGTTAATTAATATACATAAAACACTAGCTATTATTATTACAATTCCTCAGCAAAATCTTTTGCTTTCCCTAGAATAACTGAGCAAGGCCCCAAGACTGATATGAATTGAAATGTGCATAAATGATCATCTAAAACCTTGGAAACAAAATGTGTCTAACAGAAGATCTCTTAGGGCAACTGAACACAAAAGAAGATGCCCCATTTACTGATCTTCACATCTAGGGAAGAGTCTCAGGGCTCTGAAGCTTCCCACAGAATCACAGGGACCTCTCAGCAGCCAGCACAGGAGAGAAACCACTGCTAACCCTCAGACTCACACAACGACCGACTCCACGTTTGACTGAAGTCAGTGCAATATATGACATACAAATTTTAAATAAAGCTTTGAATAGAAATTTTCTTTGGTAATTTCTAAAGGATTTGATTTCCCTTACTGCAGAAAATTTAGTGGCAATCAACTGATCATCTGGTATTTATTCAAGACACTATAGTGCACAAAGCACTTAGGAAACAGAAAGAGCTATATAAGATGTGAAACGTCTCCTCCAACCACGGATGAAGGCACCTTGTAGAGCTTTCAAAAGAT
The DNA here is from genome assembly GCA_031878705.1 of Tapirus indicus. Classification (NCBI taxonomy): domain Eukaryota; kingdom Metazoa; phylum Chordata; class Mammalia; order Perissodactyla; family Tapiridae; genus Tapirus; species Tapirus indicus. Next base: position 86,777,350 of record CM062922.1, read on the forward strand.
ATAAGGCCAAGATTGGAATGACTTTTAACTCTGAAATGCATGCCCTTTATAGCCAAAAAAAACTTGAGACAATCTCACCTGTAAATAGTTTTGCTGTCACAGAGTATTCTTATCTAATGCTTGCACGCTGCATTATAAGCACCAAAAACTGCTTGGATCAGACCAGAGCTACTAAAATTCCCAGAACATAGTTTAATTTCCATCCATGCCTCCCAAATATAGCAGTATCACTTTATAGCACTTTAAGGGCTCTGCACGACTGATGACGATATTTTTTTGTGCTTTTATAGCTATCAGATTTAAATGAGTAGTAAGTCACAGGACTGAAATTATTAACATCTAACATGAACCAGAACACCATAATTATCATAATTCATGCTTTTACATAGATATCAAATTCTCAAAGAACAAAATTCGTATAAACAATTATCTGGGACTCACTTGAAGACCAGTGATTTGGACATTTTCAAAAGCCTCTCATTTTAGACAGATGTCACAGCAACAATTCCAAAATGCTCTACTAACTCTGCATCAGTGCTATTAATTTTGCACTTAAAACCATTACCTTGAGTCTTTCAATATATTATTTAATGAAAATTGTTTTCACTGTATCAGTACCTTGTGATTATTATGAAGAAGGAAGTTTCCAACTACTAACCCCAACTCCCTTTCTTCAGGTAAACAAACATGTGACTACACCAAAGAAATAAAAGGAATTATTTTAGCGGAATATTGTAAAATTTAAAATCTATGAGGAAAAAACAGTGCTTCTTCAAACAAACATCCCAAGCTAAGTCTTACTGAAAGAGAACCACTTGGTGTCTCAAAATTGCATGTCACAATAATATCAATTAATTTGAAATTAGAAACACTTTAATAAGAAAACTCGGTCACTCTCTGTGGCTTACCTCATCATCTTTATACCAGGACAAGCTTTCAGCAGTAAGGACAAACCAGTATCCCTTGGAGCCTCCTTTCATGATGCCAATGTTGCTGATGGTTAGCCATCCCTTGCGAATAACCTACAAGAGAGCACAGATCAGCAAAGAGGTTTAGGTTAACATGAGCCAACGGAGAGCACAAGTCTTGCACTAAGTAAAGTTAAAAACAAGATACAAATGGCAATAAGAACAACATTGTTTCCCCAAAGCTCAACCTCTATTAAGCTATTCAAGATAATTTATCTTCCCAAACTACAGATAACCAGAGGGAAGTCTCTCCCAACAAATGATTGAAATCAAAATTGCAGACTTATATGGATGGCAGAAGCAGAGCAGCTGAAACAGACAGAAATGAAATGAGACAGACTAATAGGCTTGTGCCAGGCATATTTATGGCATTGCTGCTATAATTAAAACACATTCAGTTGATTGGACGAACAATAGACTCTCCATGCCCACTGCCTCTTCCCTCCTTCCAGCCCACTGGCCCATTGGTTTGCCTGGTTTGCATCTCATTAGGATTTCCACCAGAGACTGGCCACCAAATGATGAAAAGAAGAAACTCCAGCCAACCAATTAGTTCATTGTTAACAGCTCTGAATAAAGCTGAATGAAGGAGAAAGCTGAAACAATAAGCTACAATTAAAAGTTTGGCGTTTTTTGGGGGGCCGACCCGGTGGCGCAGCGGTTCAGTCCACGCTTGGCAGCCCGGGGTTCGCTGGTTCGGATCCTGGGCGCCTGCCGACGCACTGCCTGTCAGCCATGCCGTGGTGGCGTCTCATATAAAGTGGAGGAAGATGGGCACGGATGTTAGCCCAGGGCCAGTCTTCCTCAGCAAAAAGAGGAGGATTAGCAATGGATGTTAGCTCAGGGCTGGTCTTCCTCACCAAAAAAAAAAAAAAAAGTTTGGCGTTTTTTAATGATCTATATTTATCCATTGACTTCTGGTTATTATTTGCCACACTAAAAAATATGCAGCATCTTCATAAAAATCTTTAAACAGCTTTTAAATTTTAAAAGATTAACAACTTGGATTACAGATTTGATAGAAACTATTTATAAATGGCATTTAAGTGAAAATATTTTGTCTCGCAGTTGTTATAAAGCTAAATTCTGTTTTCCATATGGCATAATTTACCATCTCTTCTATGCTAGATAATTTTTGTTGTCACAGAACCAGAAATGAAATACTATTTGGAATTGTATGATACTGTTCTAAATGTCAAAAGTCACCCTATACATAAATTGTTCAATATCCTAGAAATCCTGAAATATTTAAAAAATTACTTATTGAATGACAAATGAGTCTAGTTCCTAAAGGAAGATGAAAATACCCTAATAATCAGATTTTTCAAAAATATTGATATTAAGTTTTCTCATTGAATAAGGAAGTTAATGCTAGGGAAAATTGTGAAATAAGCCATGGTTGTCATTCTTATCTTCCAAGCCTCTCTCTGCACACTCCAGTCCCTGACCCCCTTGATTCCCTGTTTCAGCAACTCCCAAGTGTCCATTCTCTCCATTCTCCTTTATAATAGTAATGCTTTGCAACTTTTACAGACCCCTATACCGAGCCCCACTCAATCCCAGACTAAGCAGTTCTCTCTATTGTTCAAAATTACTCCTTTGTCTTACCCTCTACTTCAGAAAGAAGGAAACAATACTTCTCAAAGTATGGTTTCTACCAGCTGTATTATAATCACTGGGATGCTTTCTAAAAATACAGATTCTTGGGCCACCTACCAGTCCAAATGAATCAGAATATGTACATATGAAACCCAGGAATCTGCATCTTAACGTGTTCCCAAGGTGACTCTTTTTCTTTTTTTATTGAGGTAACATTGGTTTATAACATTATATAAATTTCAGGCATACATTACTATAGTTCGACTTCTGTATGAGGTGATTCCTCCTCATACCGAAGTTTGATGATCATTGCATGTACACATACAATCAAAACTTCATTCTCCTTAGAGCAAATGATCTCATCTAATTTTTAGTAACACGTAACGGGTTAAATTATTTCACACTAACATTGTTACCCACCCTACTAGGGCTTACAAATAGCATACTAATCACAGTACTAAATGAAAGTATACTTATTATTTCATTCTATCAAGTATCTTTGGATAGAGAGGAAGTCTTCCAGATACTCTACAAACTGCAATAAGCAAATCATTACTATTTCACCCACTGGTAGAACAGGATGGCTCCATCAAGGAGAGCCATGAATTTCAATAAACATTTCTTAAGAACCTATTATATATCAAGATTTTAAAAAGCATGATGAAGGCCAGCCTGGTGGCATAGCGGTTAAGTTTGCACATTCCGCTTTGGCGGCCCGGGGTTCGCAGGTTTGGATCCCAGGCGCAGACCGATGCACCACTTGTCAAGACATGCTGTGGTGGTGTCCCACATAAAGTAGAGGAAGATGGGCACGGATGTTAGTTAGCCCAGGGCCAATCTTCCTCAGCAAAAAGAGGAGGATTGGCAATGGATGTTAGCTCAGGGCTAATCTTTCTCACACACAAAAAAAGCATGATGATGCTACAATCTCTGCCCTCAAAAATCTTACAGTTTAGTAGGGAAGGCAGATCCATAAAGAGATACCTTCAATATAATCGTGTAATGAGAGATGGATGCCAAGCAGTGAAGGGGAACTCAACACAACTTAGGAAGCCGTAATAGGCATTGCTTAAAGAGATGGTACTTCAGAAGAGCCTCAAAGAGAAAGGGAATTAGGTCAGAAAGTAGTTTGTTTGCCTGTTTGTTTATCTATATGAAGAAGGACAAACAAGAACAAAATATGAAAGAGTCACTTAGTGCAACAAATGTGAGGTGGGGACGAAGAAGTTGAATCTGGAAAGGCAGTGGGGTATAGTAAGAGTGAATCCAGTTCAATGAGACCCCAAGTTTTAGTGATCTCACTCCCCTGGCAATACTAAAATAAATTTCAAGTACACATGTAAATTTATTTTTAAAATATATATGACCATTGTATTAATAAATTATGTACATCATAGAGAAATATACAGAGAAATTTGAAAGTATGACATGAAGATGAAATTAATAATACTTAATTTTTTTTATTTTTGTGGGGGAAATGCTATTTGTTACATTTATCACTTTATTAATCACTTCTTAGAGATACAGAGTGAGGGACCTGGCATCAATATGTATATTAAATATTAAAAAATCTGAACTGTTTTCTTATTTTCTAGATAAAAATACCTATAAGTAGCTGTTCTACTGTATCTTCCTGCATTCCAGTGGATTTTGCATGCTCCCTGGGGCAGAGAAACTAGATTATGTAAGCTATTGCCATAACCCAAGTGAGAAATGACCAAGGTATGAACTAAAGCCATGACGTAGTAAGGATTGAACATAAATGATCCTACCGGAGAAACACCTAGGAGATAAAATCAACAGGACTTATGACTGGATGAGAGGGAGATTAGTGAAGGTAAAGACTCCAGAACTGCACTGTACAGTAGCCACTAGCCACACATGGTTAGTGAGCCCGAGTGACTAATTTCAATTCAGATGTGCAATAAGTGTAAAATGTACACTGGATTCTGAAAACTTTGTACAAAAAAAAATGTAAAATATCTCATGAAATGTTTAAAAATTTATCACATGTTGAAATTATAATATTTTGGACATATTGGGTGAAACAAAATCTATTTTTAATATACATTTCACCTGCTTCATTTTAATTTTTTTAATGTGGCTACCAGAAAATTTTAAATAACATTTGTAGCTTATTTATTTTTTATTGGACATCGTGCTGTTCTAGAATGATTTTGAAACTCCTGGGGCTACCAACACAGAAGAAATAGAGGAAGAGAACTAAGTTTTGGAAAGTGGGTGAGTTGATGATGAATTCAGCCAAGGCCATGTTGAATCTTTGGTACCTGTGGGAATCATGCACAGAAGTAACCTGACCTCTGAAGGAAATGGAGATGTTAGGAGTAGAGATGTAGAGACTGCAAGTTAACAGCATATATATATATAGGCAGCAATTAAAACTTTGAGTGAAATAGCAGTGGCTCGTGGTGGAATCCTGGGGAAATACCAACACTTAAGAGGTAGTCAGAAAAGAGTCTGAAAAGGAATGTCAGAGAAATAAGAGCAGTAAGGTCATGGAAGCCAAGGCAAGGTGAATTTAAAGGAGTGTGTGGTTGGGAGTGTCAAATTCAGCACAGAAAGGGACATGTAAAGTGCAATGCAGACATCACAGTGTCTTTCGCTATGCCAGTTGCAGTGCAGTGGTGGAATAAGTCAGAGTTCACTGAGTTGAGAAGTGAATGGGAAGTAAAAAAAAATAGAGACAATGACTGAAAAGAGCTCTACCCAGAGGAGGATGAAAGACAGTTAAAACCAGAATAGACACAGGGTCAAAGGAGGGGTTGTTGTTGTTGCTGCTGCTGCTGTTTTCTTGGTTTGGGGATTGTTTTTAGTATGGGCAAGAATTGAGCCTATGTATTGCTTGAGGAGAAATAATTGGTAGAGTAAGATGTTAGTGATATAGGAAAGACCAAGGACCAAGAATACGGGAGTGGATGAGATGAAGAGCACAGGGAAGGGGCTGTCCTTGAACAGGATTGGAGCTGCTGCCTCATCTGGTGAGCCTGGGGGAGGTTGGGAGAGTGAGGACAGATGTAGGTCCTTTGTGAGGAAAAGAGTAGAAAATTTAGGAAAGTTATATTTGATCCTTCCATTTCTCTTGGTAAGAGAAGAGACTAAATTATCTGTAGGAGAATGAGGGTGAGAAGTTGGAGAGAAGGCTTGAGGAGAGTGCGAAGCATTGGGGCAATTTGTAATTGAATGAAAAAGTGAACATAACTAGAATTAGTAAAAAATGGTTGACACAACACAACACTATAAAACTCCCAGAAGATAACACAGGAGAAGACCTAGATGACTTTGGGTATGGTGATGCCTTTTTAGATACAACACCAAAGACACGATCCATGAAAGAAATAGTTGATAAGCTAGACTTAATTAAAATTAAAAACTTCTGCTCTGTGAAAGACAATATCAAGAGAATTAGAGAACAAGACAGAGTGGGGGAACTTATTTGCAAAAGACACATCTGACAAAGGACTATTATCCAAAATATACAAAGAACTCTTAAAACTCAATAATAAGAAAACAAACAACCTGATTAAAAAATGGGCCAAAGACTTTAACAGACACCTCACCAAGGAAGACATACAAATGGCAAATAAGCGTATGAAAAGATGCTCCATATCATATGTCACCAGAGAAATGCAAATTAAAACAACAATGAGATACCACTATACATGTATTAGAATGGCCGAAATCCAGAACACCGACACCACCAGATGCTGGCAAGGATCTGGAACAATAGGAACTCTCATACATTTCTGGAGGGAATGCAAAATGATATGCAAAATGCATATGTAATGCAAAAACTGCTTTGGAAGACAGTTCGGTACTTTCTTACCAAACTAAACATACTCTTACCATGTGATCCAGCAACAACAATCCTTGGTATTTGCCCAAAGAAGATGAAAACTTATGTACACAAATGGATGTTTATACAGCTTTATTCATAACTGCCAAAACTTGGAAGCAACTGGGATGTCCTTCACTATAAAAATGGATAAATAAATCACGGTACATCCAGATAGTGGAATATTATTCAGCACTAAAAAGAAATTAGCTATCAAGACATGAAAAGATATGGAGGAAACTTAAATGCATATTACTAAGCAAAAGAAGCCAATCTGAAAAGCTTACATACTGTATGATTCCAAATATATGACACTCTGGAAAAGGCAAAACCATGGAGACAAAAAAAGATGAGTGGTTGCCAAGTGTGGGGCGGTGGTGGGGGGGGGGAGATGAATAGGCAGACCACAGAGGAATTTTAGGGCAGTGAAAATATTCTGCCTGATATTATAATGATGGATATATGTCATTATACTTTTGTCCAAAGGCATAGAATGTACAACACTAAGAGTGAATCCTAAGGGAAACCACGGACTTTGGGTGATTGATTGTAATGTGTCAGTGTAGGTTCATCCTTGGAAAAAAAAGAAAAATGTACCATCCTGGTGAGTGATGTTGATAATGGGGAAGGTTATATGTCAGTGGAGGGGATATATGAAAAATCTCTGTAGCTTCCTCTCAATTTTGTTGTAAACTTAAAACTGCTCTAAAAAAAATAAGGTCTTTAAAAAAATGGTTGAAAGTTGAGAATGAAAACCACACACTTGCAGCGACACAATCAGCCCAGTTGCATTATCATCACCAGCAGTGCCCTGCATACATGATGTAGAAAAAGAGAAGATAAATGGGAATTGATCTAGAGTTCCGAGTTTCTGGACCCAAGTGACCTAAGTACATGGGTGTGAGATTAAGGTTTGGGGCAAGACAGTAACTCAGGTAATCATACATTCAGTCTAGGCCAGGCAGAGAAATGAGGCCAGGAGGGAGTTAATAGAGAGGTAGAAAACGAAAAGATGAAGGGACTAGAGAGACCAATGAGGTCAAAAAAGCAGATACTTTTTAAGTGAAGGCAAAAATGGAGTTTTAGGAATTTAAAATGATGTGAAGCGATAAATTGCCTGATCTTACTGGCACCATTGGATCCATCTCAAAGATGCAACACTATTTCTAGAAGAATTGAATGTTATAGCCAAGAAAGATATTTATTAAACATCATTTCATCCACTGGATATATTTAACTGAGCTATATTGAAATTATGAGTTACTAATAACAGGTAAAATGAAATTTGCAAAGAATCGACATAAAAAAACAATTAGAATAGATTTTTACATTCTATGACATTACAGTCAATTGCAGTGCAACAGGCTTTCTCACGTGGAGAGAAAAAGAAGAGGGTTACAGCTTCCATGTTGTGAGTGCAGACGGCCCACAACCTGCATAGGCCTCCATGGAAGTGTGGTCAGCACTGAACGCTGTCAGCAGGTGCGCTGCTGTCATAAAAAGCTTAAGGCGCTCTCGTCCAAAGCCAGCCCTTTCTTTTCCAACAGAAGCAGCATATTTGCCACAAATGGTCCCAATGACCATCAGCTCAAAATAAGAATAGAGAAAAAAACAATTCCTAATGTACTTTTTCACAAAAGAGTTGAGGGGGAGAAAAATCACAAAATCAAGGAAAAACAGTGGAATGAGATAGGAAAAGGCAAGCATTCAGGAAAAATGTTCAGAAGACAAGAAGTAAGGATGCTAGCTAAGGGGAAATTAATAGAATAAAACAAGGGAAAGTAAGTGAGAACGAGAAGACAAACAAAATAAAATCTGAAAAGAATGTCAAGACAAATGGGATTGATTGTAGAGTTTCTTCATAGAGAAAGATATCAAATAAAACGTTCATTTTGTATTCAAATTTAAAATTACCACAATAAATCCACCAACATTCAGTACAATAACCACTGACAGCCTCTTAGTGTTTGAATATCAAATTCTGTTTTGAGTGCCCAAGTAAACAAGAGCAAGCAAGCCCATAATTACATGACTAGAAGGGACCTCGAGAGCTGAAAGGACATGTTCTTATTTGTAAGGCTTGAGACAAACCATTTTTTAAAATTTACTGCCATAAATGTCACCCAAGCTTCTTTTGCCAAATACAGGAACTTTGAAAGCAACTGCAAGACCAGAAATCGAGAGAGTGGAACAGCCCAGCCCCTTCCCTTGGTGGCGAGCCAGCTCTAGAGAGTGTATCTGTGGTGGTAAGAAGTCAGGCCTTTCAGGGTTGGCAAAATCTTGTACGTTAGGGGTAAGTTTGGTCCTGAACATCTGGCCGGCACACTGGATCATAAAATTAATACACAAAGAATACAATTATGAGGAGAAAAAAGTACATGTGGAAAAGTTCTAACATGGCCAGGGCTTTGGGCCTTGAACTGTATTTGTGAGCCGGGTGTTTTGACCCTGGCCTTGCTCAGAGTAGACCATGCAAGTTTTTCTCAGCTCTGCAGCTGGCTTTTAATTGTTCCAGCTGTGGGGAGCTTGTAAACCATAGACCACTTGATATTTTTATCTTGGTAGATTACAAACACTTATACACAGGTTTTATCCACAGATGAGTAGCTGCTTCTATAAGATACATCACACACCACAGGGCCTGATGGGTAAATGCTGCAGAGCTGCCTCGCCCCAGCAAAGACACAGGCCAGGCCGGTCACTCAGCTGACCTACCTTTGTGAGCACAGGCATCCTCGGGATATAGGCTTGTCCTTGAATTGGCTGGCAGAGATTTTTCTAAGCAGATGTGCCTGAGGCAAGGATTCAACTATAGGGAAAAGAGTCTTTCCATACACGGGCTGGTAGGCTGGTAGGCCTCAGAAGGGGCAATTAGATTTACTACTTTTAAACTGTAAGGCAGCTGAGGTCCATATGGATCACAGAGCACTCGAGGTTCTGGCTTTCATTTCTTAGGTCAGGCCCAGGGAAGAGGCAGGAAGGGTTAGATTAGCTGCCGTCAGTGCCATCCTGTACCCCGGGCCAGGGCAAGAAGAGAAGCAGAGAGCTAACCTTAACTCATGTGCTTATTTACAGACTCAAGGGTCACCTCCACCGCAGCACACATTCTCAAGCTTCTCCGGATTAATTATACACGAGGAAGAAAGTCTCCTTAAGGGGCCTAGGCTTCTTAGATTAAGAAATTACATAACAAGAGGCAGGAAGGGAAACACAAAGGCAAAAGAAAGGTAAAATGGTGAAGTTTTGAATATGCTACACGAGAGAGGAAGGTAATGCAAATAAGACCTGGTGGCTGGGGCTGCCACCTATGCAGCAGACAGTAATGTTTCAGGCATTCTCTACAATTATATGTACAGATGGCTTTCCCCCTTAATGGTAAGTGCATAGTGGCAAAATTAACCCCTTAGGAAGAGATTTCCCTCCAATAAACGTGTAGGTTCACAGACAGCTAGAAAAACCTGACAGCCTGGCAGGGCCAAGCCCAGGAAGGTTTTCTCCACCTACCCTCTCTCATTCAGATACTCCTGAATGTCCGCTATGTTCGGTGGCTACACGTAGGAAAAGGGCCTAGGAACATAAGTGTGGCCTGGCACAACTGCGTTCAAGACTGGGGAGTCAATTTGTCTCATTAAATTTGGTTGATGTGGAGTTAGTGCTGGGATGATCTTTTGTGTCCCACTCTTTGCTTTATTTATGAAGTAAGGAACTCAAGAGACTATTTCAACTTCAGAAGCCCAGAAGGAACAACTCATTCTTATGGAAGCCAGCTCAGGGGACAGCTGCTGAGGACCCTCAACTCCACCTGAGCGAGGAACTGCTCTGGCTGAGGCTGAGAGGAAGAATTGGGGGAGGACTTTAATCTGATGTTCCACAAGTATTTTAGTCTTTGCAAACTCCTTTGGGAATATAATCTTTGGCCTTTAATTTCTGAGAACTTCATAGTAGCAGGTGGTTCATATTCACAGTGAAGACATGTCTATTTTGTTGACATTTTATTACTAAGTGTAATACATTAGAACATATTAATGATGTCATTTGATCATTGCAGAATCTCTGATAGGCTGTGGGAACAATATGGGTGGACATAATCTGAAAAAAGAAATAAAATAAGGGGGAAACATTTAACCTTGGGTACAGACTGGCCTTGCAGTAAATTTTACTGGTGCACCGTTTTGACCCATTTCAGAACCTTCTGTCCACTACTGGTCCCAGGCGGATGCCCAAAGGAGCCATGATTATCTTTGGAGGAATGGCTTCAAGAGGTAGGAGCAGGACTCTCAGACTGTTGATCTCTTCCCCAAAAGGGGGCTAGCCACACCCCTGGTTAACCACTGGCTTAACCATCAACCCAATGGAATAAAAGGTGGAGGAAGGCTGGGGAATATTGCCAAGGGGTGGGGGATGGAGAGACATTCCTGTAGTTTCTTACTTGTTCCACCCAGGAGGAGTAAAGCGACTTCTCAGATTGGTGAATCTGGAAGGATAGATAGGGAAGTGTAGTCCAGGGACATTCTCTCCCCTATACATCTTGGGAGCTAGCCTGCCCACAGAAAGCACATGCTCTAACAGGAAGGAAGGGGTTCATACCTGCAGTTTTGAAGGATAAGTTTAAATCAGGTAAGTGTTCAAAGGTGTTTCTCACCTACAATACTTGATGAGTTAGTCAACCAGTATTTACTGAATGCCTACCGCAGACCCGGCACTGTGCCAGGTGCCTTGCTCCTATGATCCCAAGTGAGGGCCATCATAACTATGCCCAGGTGTTTCTTATCAGTGAGTTGACTTCACGTAAAAAGTAGATTTTCACACCTGATGAACTAATCTTATGATTCAGATAAAGAAGCTATGAAAACAAGCAAATAAAGTGAAGCATATCTAAAGGGATTTAAAGAAAAAGCAAATGAAGACATAAAATAATCAAATATTTAATGAAATATTGCTTTGTTTTCAAGAGTCTACAAAATACTACTATGAATAAATTGGCTAAGTGACATTTATATGTTTGGATGTTCCTTTCATGGTTTTAACTTTCTAGGAAATCAGAGCACAGAGTTTTGTAAGTATTTAAAATATGCCAAGTTAAGAATACAATTTGACTCCATTTCTAGGAATTCAAGGATGATAAGAAAAGCTAACATTTACTAAACACTACTCTGAGCCAGGCATTGTGCTAAGAGCTCGATGCGTATTGTTTCTTTTAATCCACATAATAATCCTTTGAGGGAGGTAGTATTTTCCTCACACAGCAGATGAGGAAACTGCCACCATCCTCCTGTTTCACTGCCAAGTCCACGTTTGTCACCAAGGGCCTTCCTCACAGGAACTTAGGCACCGTTTGCCACTTGACTGTACTCTGCAGAGCACACTCAGAGGACTCAGCCTCTTAGCCCTTGAATGAAAGAAAACCTCTCTGGTGGTCTGATTTCAGAGCCGCAGCCCTTAACCCACAACACATACAAGGATGTTGGCTAGAGTATTGTTTCTAGTGGCAAGCAACTGGAAACAACCTATTTGCCTAACTGGAAACTGGTTAATAGATTATGATATAATCCTCTGATGTTAAATTAAGCTGAGCAAAAATACCTAATACATGATGTGAGAAAACATTTTCTTGGGAGAGTGCTCATACTGGGCAGTATCTAGAGCCAAACTGTCTGAGACTGTTTCCCAGTTCTAGCACTTGCTAGCTGGGTGACATGGGGTGAGTCTCTTTGCCTCAGTTTCCTCATATGTAACATGAGATAATAACATAGAGTTGTGAGGACCATGAGTTAATAAATGTAAAGGACTTACACCATACACAAAAATTAATTCACAAGGGATTAAAGACTTGAATGTAAGACCTGAAACCATAAAACTTTTAGAAGAAAATAGAGGCAGTACACTCTTTGATATTGGCCTGAGCAGTATCTTTTCGAATACCATGTCTTCTCAGGCAAGGGAAACAAAAGAAAAAATGAACAAATGGGATTACGTTAGACTTAAAAGCTTCTGCAAGGCAAAGGAAACCATGAAAAAAAACAAAAAGACAATCCACCAACTGGGAGAAGATATTTGCAAATCATATATCCCACAAAGGGTTAATTTCCAAAATACATAAAGAACTCATACAACTCAATGACAAGAAACAAACAACCCAATCAAAAAATGGACAGAGGATATGAACAGACATTTTTCCAAAGAAAATATACAGATGGCCAACAAGCGCATGAAAAGACGTTCAACATCACTAATTATTAGGGAAATGCAAATCAAAACGACAAGGGGATATCATCTCATACCTGTCAGAATGGCTATAATTAACAACACAAGAAATAAGTGTTGGAGAGGATGTGGAGAAAAAGGAACCCTCGTACGCTGCTGGTGGGAATACAAACTGGTGCAGCCACTATGGAAAACAGTATGGAGATTTCTCAAATAATTAAAAATAGAAATACCATATGATCCAGCTATCCCACTACTGGGTATTTATCCAAAGAACATGAAATCAACCATTCAAAGACATTTACGCATCCCTAGGTCTATCACAGCATTATTCATAATAGCCAAGACATGGAAGCAACCCAAGCGCCCAACAACAGATGAAAGGATAAAGAAGGTGGGGTATATATATACAATGGAATACTACTCATCCATAAAAAAAGACAAAATCATCCCATTTGTGACAACATGGATGGACTTTGAGGGTATTACGCTAAGCAAAATAAGCCAGACAGAGAAAGACATACACCACATGATGTCACTCATATGTGGAAGATAAACAAACACATGGACAAGGAGAACAGATCAAAGGGGAAGAAGTGGGGGGAAGGCAAAAGGGATAAAAGGGCACATATGTATGGTGACAGATAAAAACTAGACTATTGGTGAACACGCAGTATATACGGAAACTGATATATAATAACGTACACCTGAAATTTGCACAATGTTATAAGCCAATATGACCTCAGCAAAATAGTTAAATGAAAAGAATACTTTATAGATTAAATAAATAAATAAATGAATAAATAAACACAAAGGGCTTAGAACAGTACCTATCAGTATTATTACATATGGTATTATTTTGGTTATATTTGTTATTATAAGGATAGAAAAAAGACTGTAATATACAACAAAATGTTAACTATGAATGAAAATTAGTGGCAAGAAATAAAGTTATATTTATTTCCTCCTTCAATTTTCCCACAAAATTCATGCTATTAAAAATGCAAGTTGTCATCACATTAATGCTTGCTTAAAACAGGCAATTTCTTGAGATTCCCTTAAATGTGTAATGAACACAGCATGTTGGAACCGAGGCAGATTACAAATAACCTGTAGTGAAATAACTCTACAGCACGACATAAAAAGAAATAATTTTGGAACATGACTTGGGAAATCACCATAGTGAAAGAAGCTTAACTATTTTAAATAAGTAACTGATTTGATTGACTGAAAACATATTAACAGCATGCAATAAAAACTGATTGAAAATAAGGAACTGACATTTAATATTGATATCAGATCCCCTTTTTATTTGAAGATACAACTGCCAAAAAGATAACAACCTTGTGGTTTCTCTGTAAAATCCAACCTTTACCTAAAAACACTGATATAAGTTTAAATCATAACCATGTAAATAAAATTTTATAAGTTAACTACAACTCCAAGTTATGGTTTCGTAAAACAACCTCACTAGGTAACCTAAAGAGCCCCCTTCCGTTTTTTTTTCTGGACTACCCAGATCTACATCGACTACTTCTATGGTGCCTCCATCATCTTCCATTCATTCTGCCTCATAAAAACGCCTGAAACCTCTCTCCTTTGCCTCTCACTTCCAGAACATTAGCCCATGCTCACAAAACAAGTGCATTTTTCACGCCTCTGTAGTTCATGAGGCTATTATATTATCTTGATTCTCAAAATTACTCTTAAAGAATTTCTTCCCTCCTCATTGTTTCCCAGAATTTTCCCAGCTGCCTGTTTGTACATTATTTCTGCCACATGCACAGCTATTTCTGAAAAGTTCACTAAGAGTGAGCTGTTTATTCTCAGAGTTTACTCACCTAAAACTCTACAAGATCCAGGCCATTAACCATGATGAAAATCAGGGCTCTACTTTTTCTGCTTTTTTCCTATGTATCTTTTCCATGTGCAGAGCTTCCTTTGAAGTTAGTGGGAGCCCTCCATGTGGAAGAGATTCCAAATGATACAAAACAGAATGAGAACAAAGCCCATCATCCATTTCTCACATTCAAGGACAAAAATACGCACACACGAAGGAAAGGGTACCTCATAATTAGCAAGGTCGGAGTAGAATTGGATATTTTGCTAAAAATAATTCAGAGAGATTCTTTAAGAGAGAAAAAGAAGCACCTCAGTAAATATTTATTAGTTCATTTAACAGAAAATTAGTATCTTATATGTGTCAGACAGCACACTGAAAATGCAAAGATGAACCAAAAAAAATAAAATAAACAAAAAAACAGGCATAGTCCCTGAACCTCATGGAGCCTTTAGACAAATGGGGGAATGGACATTAAGCCCCAACTCACACAGATAAATGTAAAATTACAGCTGCGGTTGGTGCTGCCAAGGAGTGGTTTAGTACGTTAAGAGAGCTCTGACCTGAACAGGGTATAAGAGGCGTGCTTGAAGATTTTAGCACTTGCACTAAAATCTGAAGGATGTAGGGTGGGAGTGGGGGGTGGACAGGCCATAGCACAGCAAGCAAGAGTGAGTCTTATGGAAGACAAGCTTGGAGAGGAGGCAAACCATGCTTGGCAATGTAATTTATGTGGAGAAATTTCGTCTTTATCCTGAGAGGTATGGGGAGCCTTTGAAGTGTTTAAAGTGAGGCAGCAACACAAGATTTGCATCATGAAAAGTTCCCTTCTAGCCCTGGTTTGGTGAAGAGATTACAGACAGGAGAAAGGATGCAGGGAGATCAGATACAATCCGAAGGATATAATCCTAAATCGTAGACAATAATAAATAACTTTGACAAGAGTGGGGGAAATGGACATAAAGAGAAGTAAACAGATTTAAGGAATATTTAGGAAGAAAAATTAACACATCAATGATAAACTGGAGATGGAAGATGAGAGAGAATGAGGTGTCAATGATGACTCCCAAGGTTTAAGTTTCTGAAACTTAACAGACTGTGGAGGCACATTCACGGAGAGAGGGGAGAACAATGTGTTTAGGGAGGGCCTAAGTCATGAGTTCAGCCAGGACATGTCAAGATATGAACATGTGAAATAAATTCTTGGCTATAGAGAAGTCCCAATGAGATATACAGATTTATGAATTGTTGATTATGGGTGTGATTCAAACCACAGGTATGAAAAAATGACATACAGTAAAAATTTGAGTGCGAAGAGAAGAGGATCGCGGACTAAGCCTTGAGGAAAGCCAACATGCAATGGCTGGGTGGAGAGGATGAATCTACAAAGGAGACAGAAGGGCGGCTAGAAGGGTGGGAGAAAGAACAGAATACTACGTCCACAGAAGTCCATGGAAGAGAATGTTCTAACAAGGCAAAAGGAATGAAAAGATCAAATGCCATTGTGAGGGAAAGCAAGATTCAAAGTAAAAAACTCTTCACGAGTTTGGATAACACAGAGGTTATAGAAGAGATAACACGCAAAGTATTTAACAACTAGTATGGCATCAGCCTGACCAAGCTGAGGGGGTGCCGGGGTCACAGTGCTAGAGCAGGATACTGAAGACCCCCTTCTGCACCAGACCTCTGCCTTTAGTTTCTGGATAAAGGGAAAGCTGGGAGGATTCTGAGAGAGGAGCCTCCGCATCTCTGATGATAGGCAGGCACTTGGGGGAGCAGTCAGTTACTACCAGTATAAATGCATTCAATATTTGAACAACCGCTTTTGCTCCATTGATACATGCTGGCTGCACAACCTTACCAAGCACTGTTTCTGTGGCTTGATGAAGAGGGGAAGCAGCCAGGTTGGAATGGGTGGGTGACAGAGTTGAAAGGCCCCCATGCAATTCTGATTTCATATGATGAATCAATACCTTCACAACATCATCTAAACGCAGAAAAAAATTCTTCCAAAAGTTCAAAAGAAAAAAAATAAGAATTGGCCAATGAATGCATTATTTACAGCAGCCAAGACATGGAAACAACCTAAGTGCCTATTGACAGATACATGGATAAAGAAGATGTAGAATGTAGTATGTACATATATACACATATACGATGGAATACTACTTGGCCATAAAAAAAGATGAAATCTTGCCGTTCATGACAACACGGAAGGACCTTGAGGGTCTTATGCTAAGCAAAATAAGTCAGATGGAAAAAGACAAAAACCGTATGATTTCACTCATATGTGAGAGATAAACAACAACAACAAACAAACACATAGACACAGAGAACAGATTGGTGGTTACCTGAGGGGAAGGGGGGCCGTGGGGAGGGCAAAAGGGGTAAAGGGGCACATTTGTACAATGATGGATGGCAACTAGACTTTTGATGAAGAACACAGTGTAGTGCATACAGAAGCCAAAGTATAATGATGTACACCTGAAATTTATATAAAGTTATAAACCAACATTACCTCAACTACAAAAAAAATGGGAGAAAAAGAAAAGAATTGGCCAATGAAGAAAACATACATCAAGCAGAGAATCTGTTTTAAAGAAGTTCCTAGAACTTTTGGCCCATAAAGAGAAGCAACAAAATGTGTTGTCATTCAATCATCCAGGTTAAAGTGTTTTGAAGAACAAAGCACCTAACACACTGCCTTACACAGAACAGCCATTCAATAAGTGGTCGAGATTATGATACAATTATTACAAAATTAAATATGCCAGAGAGTGATACACAGAAGTATAAATACGTGTAGCAGTTTCTGGGTAATGCAACACTCTAAGAAAAAAAGGAACCAATCCATGATACTATTTTAAAGAATAACAAAGAAGCTCCAGCAGCCCATATGGACATTTTTTGTGTTCATTTTCTGAATTCAGCACTTACATCATCTTGTTTTGAATTACTTGGAACCACGTTTGATTTGCTCCCATCTTCCCAGTAAGATTATAGCTTGGTTGAAAGTATGGACTTTTAGGGTTTGTATATCAGTTCTGCCACTTACTAGCTGTGTGAACTTGGGCAAATTACTTAATCTAGCCAAGCTTCATTTTTCTTTCCTCTGAGTATTAGAGTTAATAATCCCGATCTCAAACACATGTTGTGAGTATTAAGTGAGATGAATGTACATAAAGCACTCAGTGGAATGACTGGCATCCGGTAAATGTTCAATAAATGATAGATATTGTTATCAAATAGAGACCAACTATGCTGTATGCTCCTTTGGAATACTTACACTTTCCCTAGGTTAGTCAATAAATTTAACGGTTCTAATTGAGGGCAATACCAATACCAAGGGCTTTTTGTAAATATGTAGCAGGCATTCTGTACTGTCACAATGTCTGGGAGACATCTACTGAGTAAAGGTCAAGGATGATAAATGAAGAACTCTCTTACCTAAATTGACAACAGCATCTGCTGGAGTCCAAATACAATTCATAATTGGGTGGTTACCTCTAAATGTTAATCAAGTTTAAATCACTTTCATTATAAGATTGGAATTTACTACATTCAGAATCACACTTTGGGATCTATACATGATCATTTTTCCGGTGACGTATTTAGGTAACAATTACATATTTGAGACCATTTTCCCCCTCTGGATGACAAAAAGCAACATTCAAAATTAATAAGCAGCTTTAATGTATTCTAGATGTTCCCTTCTGAATGCTAACATCACATCTTATGAGTGACTATTTTAAAGATGGTCATTTACTTTCAGGTTTTAAAAGACATAACTCTTTCTTTCAGCAGTTTTTTGGACACCCATCATGAGCAGGCTCTAGGTTAGGCACAGAGAATATAGCAGTGAAAGTGGCAACTACTGCCCCTGACCTCACAGAGCTTACACGTGAGTAGGGGAGAAGACTATTAAACAAGGAAATACACAAACACTAGGTGAGAAAGGTACACAGTCTTACAGAAACACAGAGTGGAGGACTGAAAATAGTGTCGAAGTCAGGGAAAGTACTCCTAGGCAAGTGACATTTACGCTAAGGAAGACGAAAAGATGTTATTCAAGCAAAAATGGAAAAGATGTCCCAAGCCCAGGAAAGAGCACACCAAAAGCCCCAGCAGGGAAACCGCCTGAACCACTGAGGGCACTAACTGAGGTCACTGTTGCTGGAGCACAGAATACCGAAGGGCTAGTGGCAAGAGAAGGAGCTAGAAGCAGGCAGGGAGTGGATAATGGAGGTTAAAATTTGGACTTTATCCTAAAGGTAAGGAAGTACTTTTGAGTGGATGTAAGCAAGGAAGTGACATGTTCAGAGTTTTTTGTTTGCACCAAAACAAAACAAGAGAAAACCATATCAGGTGTCTCACCTGTCTTGTAATTTCAGCAAAAAGTTTTAGGAGAGAGTGTTGGATTTTGGTTTAGGTACATATTTTAATTATTTGTAGATTTTAATTACTCATATTCTTCCTGGCCTCCTTAATCATGGCTAGTTGAAAATTGGCTGTAATTCAAGATACTCTGTGAGGAAACTTAATAAACTGAGGTATGTAATAGATGAAATCCTGATTTCTATTGAGAACTGAAGAACATATAAGTAACAAGCATTCTGATTTCTGATGGGAAATGGAGAGGCCCTGGTAAATATCAGTCATCCAGAGCAACTATTTTGCTTAATCTCGTAAACTAGTTGCAGATGTTGGCTCAAACAGCTAGACTTTGCATCTGTAATTTTAAAATTGTCTCATATTTCTAAAACCTGACTCCGTATGCACCGGAAATCGGTGACATGAATTATGAACTTCAGGAAGAGGAGAAGCACAAGAAATGCCAGAAGTGATAGGAGATAATATTCGGAGCAGTGGTCGAGCTATGTGCACAGGATGAGTGAAGGATGACACGGTTCCTTCCTCCAGGACACGGATCCTGCAACCAGGCATTTGAAAATAAACCCCTGCAAGTGGATGTACCAAACAAGAGGAAGTCATTTACAGATAGTTGAGTTCTCAAAAACAAATCCTCCTTTTCCTTTTCCCCTCCTCCACTTTACAGCAGGTCAACAGGAAGACCAGAGTTGCTGGAGAAGGAAAAGATTTTTGAAGAGAAAAAAACTGAGAATACAAAAGTACGCTAAAAATTTCTTAGCTTAATTAAGGAGATCATATTTAGTAGACTGGGGCAGGAAATAATAAAATGACTTGCTATTAAATTAGTGTTTTAGTTATGATAGTGCTTTCTCATAAAAGACATTTATAAAAAGTCAATATAGACTTGAATTAAAACTTAGAAAAGGGGCTGGAGGTGGTAGAACTCCATAAAGAATTTATTTTCTATTGCAAATAAAGAATAATCATAGGCATTAGAAATGACTTAAATTATGACGATGACTGAATTTCATATTTATATTTGTACTTCCCAAGTTCATTTTTATTTATGTACACTATTCCCAAGTAGTGCTCCATCCAGGCAATATAAATGGTGGCACATAAAATAACCTCCCCACAGGGGCCATCCATCACAGGCTAAGAGTGTAAATAACTTCACCAGAAATCAGGACAAAAACTTTGGCTGGTTATTTGGTGAAGCAAGAGCACAGTGCAAAGCTTCAAGAACTCAGGTTCAGTTATGAAACCAGGTCACTCATTTCCTGAAGACGAAGCATTCATTCCATAGAATTCAGCCTAATTCATAGTAACTTGGGGGGTAAGACATTTTATTCCTTGGTTTAGCTAAAGCTCTACCTGTTTACATTTTACTCAAGAGATCATTTCTGATAAGTTTTATTCATTTTCTGCGCTTACTTAATTAGAAAATATATACTGCTAGGTAAATAACATTAGTCCCTCCAGGATTTTTCAGATAAATCTGAGAGCAGCATTAACTCTTTCAAGCTACTAGGACTACTGCAAATAAATCACAATCTTCCTGTTCTGTGAAAACTACTCCCAAGGGAAAGTTAATATGATTCCACAGAAGCTATGAGAGACTTGCTCATTGAAATGTCTGGAGAGAGAAGAAAAGGGGGGACTTCACAAGGAGGTGGGGGACTTATGGCAAATAGAATTTTGAACTGACATGTATAGGTACTATGTGGAAAATCTGAGATCTTAAGATGAGGAGATATATACTTTTTTGAGGAAAAAAATAAGATTGTTCTCAAATGAGATTATCCCATTACAAAATAAAATTTTAAAAAGTTACGATGAAATGTCCCAGCAATTTACATTAATGCCAGAATCGATGCTCTGACATTTAGGTACCTTGACACCGAGACTCAAGATAAAGCAATGAGTCTGGAGCCCACAAGGCTGACCACCAGATCCTTCCCTGCCTAACTGACATGGTCAATATGAGCTTTCCCTTCAATGAATATTTATCTCAGGACCCTCACGATGAACTATCTTAAGAATGTAAAGATATCTCTGTATTTTGAGGATTCTGACTCAGGCAAAATTATGTGATGTTAACACACTGAGTATAAAATGATTTGTGCTTTAGGGACAAAAACTGCAATTTGCCTTGGTCATGGTGAATTGGGGACACACTTATGTTGGGTGGATTTGAATTCAGTATAGGAAGCAATGAACAAAAATAACCAAATAGCTCTTTTGGAAATATATACAAGAATTTCTCATCTTCTATTTACTTCTGTTTTCACTGTGATAGTGAACCAGTGGCATCCATTCAAAAGGACCTTACGGTATAGGACATGGACATCATCACTAACAAAAGAACCTATGGCACCTTTGTAGTCAATGAGGTTTTATCATTTGTCCTTTACTAATCCTTTAATTACGACTACACAAACAGGTAAGATAAAAATTAAAACTAAATGAAAAACTACTAAAGAATCCAATAAATTCCACTGATACAAAATAAATGCTTAAAAGTCAATAGTTTTCACATAGCAATAAATAATTAGAAAATATAATTGAAAAAACATCCTATTTACAATTACAACATAAGGGTATTTCCAGTTATTTTATATTTTAACAAGAAATGTGAATTTACCTGTATTAAGGGAAAAACCAGAAAATTATAATAAACAAAAGGAATCACTATCTGATCAGATGGGATAAAAGGATGTGAAAAAATGTGACTTCTTCCCATATTAATTCATAGGTTTTACAAATATCTCATCAAAATTCAAGTAGAACTGTAGTTGGACTATGACAATGAGATTTTAATCTTCAACTGAAAAAATGAATAATTTACAAAAGCAAATTGCATTTTTGAAAAAGAAGAGTAATCAAAGGAAACAATCTAGCAGATATTAAAATGTATTACACAGCTGCAATTATTAAAAAGTGTGTCACTGTACAAAACTCAGCAGATGGAGGGGCAGGATAAACAACTCACACAGATCTTAGGTTAAGAGCTTGTCTACAACCTGGACCGAGACCAGAATTCTGCCACTTATCCATTATATGACCTAGGGCAAACTGTTTAAACTTTTCTAAGCTTCAGTAACATCATTCATAAAATAGGAGAAATAATGGAACCTATTTCATAGCGTTATTGTAGAACTTCATAAATTGATGTAAGCAATGCACTTAGTGTAATACCTAGTCATAAAGTAAGCTTGCAAGAGATGTGAGCTGCTACAATGATTACTATTATTGTTGACATTATTATATGATCAAGGGAGTACTGCAAATCAATGGTGATGGTATGGATCATTCAAACAATTATATTTGGATATTTCCTCCTTTGGAATAAAATTTTAATGATTATATTATTATTGTCATTGTCAACAATCACTGAGTTATTACAAGGCGCAAAGCACTGCTCTTAGTGCTTTACATAAACGAATGTGTCTAATCACATTAACCCTAAAAGGTAGATATAATAATCATATCCCTTTTGCAAATGAGGAAACTGAGGCACAGAGATGTTAAGTAATTTGCCCACGGCCGGTGAGTGGCAGAACCAGATACCGAAGCCTGGTAGTCAGGCTTCAGAATTCATGCTCTGAACTCCTACACTCTGCTCCGCAGGTAAGTGCCTTATCTTCTAGCAAACACCATCATAAATCCCAAGTGGATTACAGAGACGGATGTCAATAATGGCTTCATAAAAATGCCAGAAATACATGGTGAATATTTAGCTGCTCTTCAGGTGGACACGACCTTCCTAAACATAAATGCAGTGGAAAAAATAAGAGAAAAAAGAGCCATAGATATTACTACAAAACGTGTTTTTAAACTTTACCTCAAAAACCTTTTAGGTAAAATTAAAATGTACCCAAGAAAATGAGAAAAATCCTTGTTAGTAAATATGACAAAAGATCGATATCATTACTGTATAAAAGTTCTGTTATGAATCAAAAAAAGTAAAAAAAATTCAAAGAGAATATAAGCAAAGGCATGAATATTTCATTCAGAAAAGAATACTAGTGGTCAATAAGCTTGAAAAATATTTCTCTCACTCGTAAGTTATAGACATAAGTGACTGAAATTTAAAAGACAGAAGTATGTGATCAGCAGGAAAATAATTTCATTTTAATATACTTAAATATAAAAATCTGTAAAACTACTAGAAGAAAATATGATAAAATATAAATGCCACAAAAATTGAAAAATTTGTCTAAATCAAAATTATAATTGTTTTATAATATACAATAAAGTTAAAGTCAAGTGATAGAGAAGCATCAAATATTTGCACTATATATAAAATACACAAAGTTAATATCCAGACTATAAAAAATCCTAAAAGTCAATAAGAAAATAACATAACAGTCTTTTCAAAATGGGAAAAAGACACAATCGGACATTTCACAGGAAAGGGGATACAAATGCCTATTACACATTTTAAAGGCTGCTCCATAACTTGCAATAAGTGAAATGCATATCAAAACAATAAATTATTCTTTCCATCAGATCATCCAAAATTATATAAAATATAATTATCCAGTACTGGGGATTCAGGTACTCACATATATAGTTGTTGGGTCTATAAACTGGTTCACCTGTTTTGGAAAAACTGGAAAAAACACAAATGCCTATCCTTACAGAATGGTTAAATTAACTATGGCACATCTATTCTGTGGAATATATAACAATACTACGTAACAGTAAGAGAAGCCGTGTCGTCTTCTGTCTGTGTACTTACACGGAAAGATCTCCAAGACATATCACTAAGTGGATAAAGTAAGTTCAACTTCAAATATATTTACTGAGCATCTACCATACGCAAGGTTCTAGATGTTATAGATCCATCAGTGAACAAAAGAGACAACAGTCCTTGCCTTTGTGGAGCTTACAACTACAGTGTAAAATACGTACAATATGTGACCACTGTTATTTTTTGAAATCACAAACCATATGTCTTTATGTATGTGTGTGTACACGTGTATATATGTATGTATATATGCTCCAAAATGAAAACAGTGGTTATATCTATGGAGGTGAGTGGGACTGGGTGGGGGTCAAGGGTATATTTACTGCATTACTTAACTTTTTCACGTGAAAATGTGTTCATGTATTTCTTGTGTAACAAACAAAAATTACAGCTTCAAAATCATACATCACACCAATACTTTGTATAAAGAAGCTACATAGTGCACATAAGGGAAGGACTGAAGCAAGAACTAAAGAAAACTTGAGGAGTAACTTCTGCTTTTTTAGGGTCACAGCTCTATCCTGACCAACTATTTAAAAGTCTCTGTGGCCAAAGGACTAGATGCTGAGCTAGCTGGTAAGGGACGGAAACTAAGGCAGCCTTAGTACAATGAAGCTGCAGGAGACTTGGGTGAAACCACCAGGAGAGAACCACTGGCATTTCCCAGGCCTGGACTCAGGAGCAGTAACGGATGGAGTGTGTGTGGGAGGGTGGAGGGTGGGGAAGGGGGAGCCTGGGAGGGTCGATCACAGTTTTGGCCTGTGATCGACCCTCCTGAAAAAGAAAACCAGCAACTTTTGGTGTTGGCTGAAGTAGCAACTCATATGGACCCCCTCCACCTCCTAGGTGGCTGTGTAGGAATAAAGTGGAAACTTCTTCTCTGAGATGTGGAGTGGAGATTAAGGAAGTGGAAATTAAAACAGTGAGAGCTACTCATGCAGGACCAAGGAAATGATTCAATCCCAATGTCTATAAACAGTGAAAACAGTCATGAACAGGAAGACACTAAGATGTCATTTATCTGTTAATTCAGGGGAACGTTCAGATCTGAAATTACACTGGTTAATAAAATAATAGAGGGAGAAAATAAAATGTTTAAATGTTACAAAAATTCCAGGGAATTCAAATCATAGAGGCATCTAACTTATTTGGAATCAAACGTACCACACTTTGTAAAAAAAAAGAAGAGAGACGGGCAAAGAGGACAAAAGATAGAGAGGGAGGAAAGGAGGGAAGCGGAGAGGGAGGAAGGGTAGCTGTGAGACAGCGGGAGAGAAACCCTCGTTTGCCCAGGTGCCCTTTCCCTGGAGGAACAAGGCCAGGCCTCTGCTGCCCCAGAGAGAGGCCACAGCTCAAATGCGGGGCTAGATTCTGCCCATCGAAGGGATTCTTCACGGTAATTTTGAGTAGATAGGATTTTACTCCTCACTGATGTTAAGCCCTAAACCCTCACTTAAGATGTATCGCGGCTGTAAAATACAGTAAGCACATCTGTGTATTTTCTGGAAAAATCATAAGAGGGATCCATCAAGTGCTATTCCAAATAGAAGTCTAGATTTAAAAGATTCAGAATAAATTAGCAGGCCATACATTTCACTAAGTGTGGCTTTCATGGACTCTATTCTCTCTTTTATTAAAATAAAGATTGTATTTTATAAGCTATTGATTGGCTCCTCGAGATATTTTCTTAGAATTGAGGAATAAAAAGGAAACACAGTCTAACAGCTATGATAGTTTTTCATTGTTAATCTGTGCTATGGACTGAATGTTTGTGTTCCCCCCAAATTTACGTTGAAACACTAACCCTAATAGGATGGTATTGGGAAGTGGTGCTTTTGAGAGGTAATTAATTAGATGAGGTCATGAGGGTGGAGTCCTCACAACGGAATGAATACCCTTTAAAAAGAGGAGACATAGGATCTCTCTCTCTTCGTGCACCGAGGAAGGCCATGTGAGGACATAACCAGGAAGAGGGCCCTCACCAAGAACCCCCACCACTCTGGGACCCTGTTCTTGAACTCCAGCCTCCAAAACGATGAGCAATAAGTGTTTTTTGTTTAAGTCACCAAGCTATGGTATTCTGTTATAGCAGTCCACCTGCTAAAACCATCAGATTAACTTATACAAATCCAAGTTCATTCTATTCAGGATCATCAGCTTTAGATTAAGAAAAAATTTAAGTAATAAATAAAAATAACAGTGAAAAATAACATTGAATGGATTTAAATGATGTAACTTGTCATAACTGAGACTATTAAATGAGATTCGTGATGCAATTTACAACTATTAGAGAAGGTGGTGAAACACTGCAATTTAGAAAACAAGGTCTAGAATCAAATTGCCTGGATTCAAATCCTGGTGCCGTCATTTACAATCTCTATGACTAGGCACATGACTTGGCCTCTCCATACCTCAGTTTCCTTATCTGTGAAACTGAGATAATAACAGTACCTAACCTCACTGGGCCGTTGGGAGGAGTTAATGAGTTACTGTGTGTAAAGTACCTAAAACCACACCTGAAACACTAAGTAATCAACGTTAACTGTCATGATTTCTACAGCATTGGTGGGAGTGGACAGCCATTAATTCTTTTACATCTTTTTCAGTAAATACAACTTTCTTACTCGGTAGGTTTTCAAAATGTAAATTCCCAAATCTTAACATGGATTTCTAGTTCCACAAGATGTTTGTGGAACTTCACAGGTCGGTCTCTTGGTTCCTTCTCTCTGCCCTCCTCTTCCCTCTCACTCCTGCCCTCTCTCGAGAGGTAGACTGAGATTGGAGAGAAGACTAGATGAGGCAGAAAATGAATGCGGAAAAAGGGAGTTTGTGTATTACCATTAAAAAGTGTTAAATGTTTCATTTTTTTCTCATGATAAATTATTTGTAAGCTCCAAAGTTTTAAAGAAAATAGATGAATTCTCAGGAAGCAATCCTCGAAAAAAAAAACACAGCTAACCAAAACATTTTAATGGCATTGTGCAGAAGGATAGAATAGCACTGCTTTATCTCGATAACAGAAGGTATTAGTATTTTCTCAAAACAGAATAATAAAGAAAATACCTTTTAAAACTCCAATGGTCTAATTTACAAGTTCTTAGTTTAATAAACCATTAAAGTGCTTCAGTACATTGTACAGATAAATCCTAGGTAAGATCTTATTATAATAAGCCATTAAAAAAAAGAAGAAAAAGAAAAGAAAATTTGCAAGTGGCTAAAGTGCTGTGAGTTGAATAGTGTCTCCCAAAATTCATGTCCACCTGAAACCTCAGCGTGTGACTTTATTTGGAAATAGGATCTTTGCAGATGTAATTAGTTAAGATGAGGTCATACTGGAGAGTGGTGTCTAAAGCCAACAACTGGTGCCCTTATAAGAAGGGGAGAGCAGGGGGGAGGGAGAAAGGGGTAAGGGACACATTTGCAGGGTGACGGATGGCAACTAGACTTTTGTTGATGAACATGATGTAGTCTATAAAGAAGTCGAAATATAATGATGTACACCTGAAATTTATATAATGTTATAATCCAATGTGACTTGAATTTAAAAAAAAAGAGGAGAGGACACAGTGGCAGACACTGTGAGGGAAGAAGCCATGTGAGATGGAGGCAGAGACTAGTCAGGCCGCCACAAGCCAAGGAGCCACCAGAAGCCAGGAAGAGGCAAGGAAAGATTCTTCCCTAGAACCTTCATAGGGAGTATGGCCCTAAAGACACCTTGATTCCAGATTTCCAGCCTCCAGAACTACGAGAGAATAAATTTCTGTCCTTCCAGTCCACCCAGTTTGCAGTACTTTGTTCCAGCAGCCCTAGGAAGGTAACACACCCAGAGCACAGGCAGTCTCACAACGCGTTTCTCAAGCTCAAGACTTAACGTCAGGCTACGTGGCAACAAGCAATGCTACATTATCCTGACAGGAAAGAAACACAGCTGAGAGAAATAGGTCTCATTTTACACATAAGGAACATGCTAGAACAGTTGTGAAATATGCATGTATTGACACGATAAATCATATTCCCACTAACTGGAATTGCATAAATTTTAGAAATATTTTCCCACAAATCCAATCCATCTAATAAAAATTATGTTTACATTTCTCTGCTGATAAGGGACATCCACGTAATATATAATGAATACATATAAGCATTATACCGTCTTAAAGGTAAATATTATACCTTGCCACAAATCTTGGAGTTATAGCATTGATAGACTTTTCATTAAAATTGGCTACCTTGAAGATCAATTGGCTACCATCAATCAATAGACGGAGCAAAAATTTATTCAATTCTTCCTCCAAATAATATTTTTTAAAGCTCTTTTGTGTGTGTGTGTGTGTGAGGAAGACTAACCCTGAGCTAACATCCTTTGCCAATCCTCCTCTTTTTACTAAGGAAGACCGGCCCTGAGCTAACATCCCTGCCCATCTTCCTCTACTTTATATGGGATGCCGCCACAGCATGGCTTGACAAGCAGTGCTTCAGTCCACACCCAGGATCCGAACCTGCGAACCCCAGGCTGCCAAAGTGCGAACTAACCTGCTGCGCCACCAGGCCAGCCCCTAGAGCACTTTTAATTAAAGGAACTTGGTAAAGAACTACTGACTGGCTCTAAAAATATATAACATCTATTTTAAAATACATGTTAAACTGCAAGGACCTTTGAAATGCCTTCATCTTCTTATAATCTGAAGGAGTTTATTAGAATGCTGGAGTAGGGGGCATTTTTCTTGTTTTCTACTCAGAAAATTGTCTTCAAAAATTAATCCATGAACCATGACTGGATAAATGGGGTCATTACATCATGTACTGAATACAGATGAATATGCTCTAAATGAATAATCCCAAGAGAAGTTTGCCAACGTCATTTTAAAAAATCGGATAGTTATCTTCACATGTATATAAATGACTTTTTAACAAGTTTTTAACTCAACCTTTTTCCCTTAATTCTGGTACACATTTCCTCTAATTTCAGTAAAACCCACAGTGCCCTGGTTTGCCCATTTCCTTTCAATTTTTAGTCAACATCATGTTTTGTCTTTTCTTTTTCCTGGGTACAAGATCAGATTATATTTTCCTATTTCCCTTGCAGTTAGGTGAGGCCAAATGACTGAGTTCTGGTCAATGGAATGGAAATGGAAAAGATGTGTGCCACTTCCAGGCTGGTCCTTAAAAACCTCCCTCACTCAGGCTTCTTTCTCTTTCCCATCTGCTGGAAGAATGAAGAGGATTCCAAAGTCCATGACTGACCATGTGAAGCAGGGATGCCCCAGTCTCGATGACTTTCATTGGAACAGCAGGATGAATTAAATTATTATGTTAAGCTACTGAAATTCCAGGGTTGGTTGTTGCTTGACTGACCTGTCCTGAATAATGTCTTGACTAATATATCAATGAAAACCACTCATATTAGATTATACAAGCCTTTATTTCAACCTGTCTCTCTTTAATACTTGAACTCACCTGCTCTCTTGACCCTGCATGCTGCTTCCCTGGAAAAACCCCAGCTCAGGACATCAGTTCCACTGTCTGCTTTCTCAGCTTCATGCTACCTTACAGCTGTAAGTAAAAGAGCAATGCACAAGACCAAGAGGATCGTACCACCTCAGGTGGTCCCCAACACTGCACAGGACCTTCTACCAGTCCACCTATCTGACAATTTCTCCAATGTTTCTTGAGCGCTCAGAAACATCTAATACTATTTGACCATTCCCTCCCTGAAACATTCTGTTCCCTTGGCTCTCATTCTACTACTCTCCAAGTTTTCCTACCTCTCTCACCACTTAGACTCCTTTTCAGTCCCTCATTTGGTCCCATTATCCTTTAAATCCCATTTTTCCTTCTATGCTCTCTTCCTTTGGAGGCGATCTCATCTACTCCCATGGCTTCAACTACCATGTATACATTGACAATGTAAAACTTTTATCTCCAGTCTAGGCAAGTCTTGAACCTCAGACCCTACTGATGTCTCCAATAGGCACAGAAAAAATGTATCTGAAACGGAAATCACTAGTTTCTTCTCCCATCTCCCCTGAAATATGCTCCTCCTCCATCTGCGCTCCCTTTGTTAGTGGATCCTCCTTAGCCACAGCCTAGAAGGATGACTTAACTCCCCCACTCCACAACTATTTATAGCTCCTTCCACCCTCTAAATATATAATGAATCTGCTCCTTCTCCTACATACCTCCTGCTATCAACACTTGTATTTTCTTACCTGAATTACTTCAAAAACATTTTCAACAATTCCCATATCTCAAGGTTTACTCCTCCAAATCATCCCATTTGGCTGACAAACAGATCGTTCTGACATACAAATCAGAAGACATTGCTTTTCTATTGGAAATCCTTCAGTGGCTTCCTACTACCTTTGAAATAAATAGTTCTCTGTCTCTTCTGAACTCTAGACACTTGATCCAACTTCCCACTGGACATTTTTACTCCAGTCTTCCACAGTGACTCATACTCAACATATCTACCCTTCCTGACTCTGAATCCAAACCCAAGTTTCTCACTGTATTTCCTTTTCCATGAGGAGCACCGCCATCTCACCGGTGCCTGAATCAGACATCTGGACAGCATTGCTGATGATCCCCAGCCCTCTCCCTACATCCTGTTCAGCATAAATCCTTTAGATTCTTCCCATTTAATATCTCCTGAATTCATCGGCTTCTCCTCAAATCCAGCTCAGATAGCCTAGCCCAGATCACCATAATCTCTTGTCGGCAACAGCCTCCTAACTAGTCTCCTTTTTCTAATCTTGTCCTCCATTCAAAACCTTTCTTCACACTATAGGCAGAACGATCTTTCTAAAATGTTATTATGATTGTGCTTAAAACCTTACAACGATACTCCACTGCTTTCAGCATCACAAAAAATAGCCTTAATGGAGCTTAGGTCCTAGTGAAGGAAGATAAAAAATAAACAGGATAATAGATAATGGCAAGACATTGGGGAAGGAATGTGACTTTAGATCTGACAGTCAGGGTCAGCCTCTTACAGAAGTGACATTTCAGTGAGACCTGAAGGATCAGAAGGAGCCAGCCTTGAGAAAGGAGGCAGACTCCAATTTGCTTACTTACCATCATCCCCAATGGGCTGTGAACTCCCTGAGGGCAGGAACCATAATTTATTCATCATTCTGTTCTAAACATCTACCACAGTTTTTGGCACTCATAGGTTTTGAATACGCATTTGATGAGTGAAGAGATGAATGAAGTTTTAGTTTAAGTTTAAATTTTTGCACGGGGCAACTTTAGGTTAATTGTGTGCTCACATTTTTTTGTACATTTGTTGACATCAACTTTGGAACGTCTAAGCAGACAAATTTCCAGGCAGACAAAAACGAATGGGATTTAGACGTTAAAGAGGACTTTAGCTTTCCTTAAATCCTTCTAAAACATTTCAGGACAGATTCCGCACAGCAATCTCTTACAACCAGGAGCTCTAAGAGGATATCAGAATGGATGAACCACTTGCTAGGACAGTGCAGGGTACTTCAGCCCAACCAACCTTAAAAGCCCGCATCATTTAGTGGGCTGGGCTCCAAGGTTCCCTGGCTTTGAGCATCATGATAGGAAAAAAACTGTTTTCATACAAACCCAAATCAACCTCAGATATTCAGATTCATAAAGAAAATGGTTTCAAGTCATTATGGTTCATTTCTGCTAAGCAGAAAAAAACGATAAGGGATTCTTTAAAATACATTATATTGTGTTTAATTAGTGGATTTGATTCTTGAAAATAAGATATTCAGGTTCATAACCCCTTACTTTCAAAATAAAAGGTTTTTTTAAAAAAAAGAAAACAAATTTGGCAGCAAAACCTGACCTGATGTGAAAATATATCTTTCAGTTAATCTTCTTGGTGTGACTATTCATTTGTTTCACTGTAGAAATATAATGTGTTTAATTACAGGGTGCTGCCTCCGACCCCACAGGAATATTGGGTAATATATGATAGTGCAATGTATTGTTTTTCTAAAATCCAAAAAGTTCTGACCTTCAAGGCACATCTGGCCCCATAGGTTTTGGATAGAGGATCTGTATTCTATTATAACACTCACCCAATTCTATTTTATCTTGAGTTATAAAACTTCCCATGTGGGCTTTGAAGTACTCAGCAAAAATAAAGTCACAGAAACACAATTAGCATGATTTTAGCATTTGGAAGTAATATAATTGAAAACTATTCCTTTCAAATCTGATTTAAAGTATGCATTTATGCCACTAATGATTGCCTTTCCAGCAAGGATATACTTCTATGAGCTAGAGATGCTTCTGAGCAGGAGGGATGTTTTATCGATAAATCCTTTACACCTCACTCAGCCTTAATCTGGGCATTGCAATCTTCAGAATAACTTGCCACAGCCTCTAATTTTCCCAAATGTTTCATTGTTCTCATTTTATAACTTTCATAATTTTCTTATACTTTATATATTTTTCTCCCCAAAGTTTTAAGAAACAGCACCTACCTGCTGAGAGCAAGGTTTCTACTCCTTACAGGGCACGGATCGAGTACCCAGCTGCGGACCTCAATAGTATTTCTGATTCTCACAATCACCCTGCAGAGATATTTTCTATTCTTCCCATCACACAGTTGAGCAAATCGGGGTCAATTTGTCCAAAGCCACATGGCTACTAAGTGACAGAGCTGAATTTAAACCCAGGAATGTCTAGCTCCAAAGTTTGCTTCTTCCAAAACGTCATGAGGCGAATAATTGACCCATGCTTCAATCCCATTCTCAATTTGTGCATAGTTGGAAGAAGGACTTTAAGGCTGCTTCATCCATGGTAGAAATGAGAGTGTGATTGTTTTTTCAAAAAATGCCCAGCTGGTAATTTGACAGCATCTTTACACTTCCATAAAATTAAAAGATATAGCATCTGGTTTTAAAAGATTCAGCTCTAAAGCCACATAAAATGTCAGTTGACATAATTTGGGTTTTTGTTTTATTCTTTTTTAAAAAATAAATACGAATTTTTGGAATTGGGTAAGCTTATCAACAAATACACCAAAATCAGATGTTTAACAGTCACCCACCTTTTAGAAGCGTCATCTACATTCATTGGAAATATTATCATACAAGGAGAAGAGAAAGGCTTACACCTTATAACAACAGAACATCAAAGGACAGAGACGAAGGTCATTAATGATTTTAATTTTTTTAAGGCCCATTAAAATTAGAGAAATATCAAAGCACCCAGAGTGTTAAGGGTTTATTATTACAGTGTTTTAGAGTTTACTAGTTCATACCTTTCAATCACAGCAAGTTATTAGCAGTGAAGGGATGAACCCTCTCAAGAGGATTTTTATTTCAATGATAGGGTGTTATGGACAAGACAACCTAAGTTTAAAAAATTAGTAGCAAGCGCTAGTTGAGTTAATCAGTTAAAGACAAACTGTGCCCTTGAGAAGCTAAATGAAAAAGCAACAGTAAAGCTTACAGAACTTAGCTCGTACAATTTGCCTTGAAGGCGGAAGATTGGTTCCCTGAAATAGCAAAGAATTATATGCTTTAGTTCAGAAAAAAAGTTTTTAAAATAAAGTCTGTTATTACCTCTTCTCCTTTCAAAACAATGGAAAAAATTCTAGAGCAGAGGTTTCAATTTGTTCAATAATTGTACCTCTGAATTAAAAAAAAAAACAAACTATAAAATCATCATTGTTTTGACTTGAAAAGAAATAACAATGCAAATATTCATTATCACATAAAACATAAAAGAAACAGCAAACTGTCGGAGTTAATGCAATCTCTGCAGAGCGCTATTAGTCAGAGACAGCTGGTGAGCCCAAAACACAAAACTCAAAAGATCAAATCTTCTTAGTAATCAACATCTTCATTAACCAACAGGAATTTGGTG
Organism: Tapirus indicus; assembly: GCA_031878705.1. Lineage (NCBI taxonomy): Eukaryota > Metazoa > Chordata > Mammalia > Perissodactyla > Tapiridae > Tapirus > Tapirus indicus. Next base: position 86,810,793 of record CM062922.1, read on the forward strand.
TGGCAGAGATTAAATCCACCAACTGCCTTCTTTATGAGCTGTCCCTTCACTGTTACCAAGCTGTGCAAATGTGTGAACTAGTCAGCAGCACCAGAAAGCTCATGCAACTACTCATCATATTTTAACCTTGAACTGACTCACAGATTCGATGTTAAATCAAATTTAGGGGTAATGTAAGCAAGCAAAGTAGGACACAAGAAGTCAAATTTGAAAAGCAGAGCAAATAGCAGAAAAGTTATTTAAGATAAATCAATAGGGTTAACTGCATAAAATAGCAAAAAAAAAAAAAAAATGCAATTCACTCCAAAAACTTAATTTAAAAGCAAAAACAAAACAAAAAGCTGCATTTCCAGCAAAATTTGCACATGATTAATTTGCATTAAAAAATAGTCAGTCAAGCGGTTTAGTTCAAATTCTTTGCGGCATGCATGCACTGATTCTTTTCAACAATTCCTACCTGATTTCCAATTGTGTTTTTCTTGTGAACCTGACTGCTCCTCTGCTGAGCACTGAGAAAAGCAAAGGAGAGCAGCACTGAAGAAACTTGTAAGATTTTTTTCTGAACAAGTAACAGATACTAAAATATATACAGGCTTTAAAAATATATCAACAGCTAAAGAAGAGCTAATATCAAAAGTCCAGGTCAGTTTAATTCTGGAAGCAAAACCAGCTCGGTGGAGCTTCTAGTACCAATTAACAATCACAAACCAAAAATGTAATACCACCACAGGAAGAAAAGCTGCACCGCTGCGTTAATAAGAATATGCGTCAATGCAAGTATTTGTGATGCCCCGTAGGTATACTACAGAAGAGCTGTACTGAAAATCAACAGTTAACATTTACTGAGAATACACCATGTTCTAGTGCTTTGCAGATATTAGTGATTAATTTTAATTTTAATCCTGTGAGTTCGTTACTATTACTCTTCTCATTTTACAGATGAGGAGACTAAGTCACAGAGAAGCAAAGTGGCTTTCCCAAAGTTGCTCAGCTAATAAGTAGTCTGACTCCAGATCCCAAACTCTTTGTGATATTATCCAATCTCACTGCTTTGAATTCCACTATATTCTGACAACTGCCATAGTGCATCTCCAGCTTGGGCCTATCTCTCCAACTCTAGACTCACAAATGTTTTTGACAACTCGACATCTCCACCTGGATGTCTAATGGGAATCTCAAACTTAATATGCCAAAACTGAACTCATAATCTCCTCCCTAAAACCTGCAGTCCACCCACAATCTTCCTCTTCTCAATTAGTGGCAATTCCAAATTTCCAATTGCTTAAGCCAAAATCCTTGATTCCTCTTTCCCTTACACTCCATATCATCAGCAAATGCTATTGACTCTACTTCTTAAAATGTATTTAAAATTCAACATCTTTTTACCACTTCCATTGCTACCACCTTGGACTGAGCCACTGTTCTCTCTCACTGGCATGGTTGCGATCACTTACTCTCTGGTCTCTGCTTCTACACTTGTCCCCCTTACGTCTATTTGCAACACAGAAGCCAGAGTGATCCTTTTAAAAGGGGGATCCTGTCACTCTTCTGCTCAAAACCCTCTACTGCTATACAACACCATTCCACTCAGGGTAAAAGTCAAAGTCCATACAATGGTCCACAAGGCCCTACTCAACTGACCCCCACCTCTGCCTCTTTGACACATCTCCTCCTTCTCCCCACCTTGTTTACTGGAGAGGTCCAGCCACACTGATCTCTTTTCTTTTTTTCAACTCACCGAGCATACCTCCACCTCAAAGCCTTTATGCTAACTGCTCCCTCTGCCTAGAAGACACTTCTCTCATATATCTGCATGGCTCCTGGCATCACCTCCTTTAAGTCTTTGTTCAAATTTATCTTTTCAGTGAGACCTACCATTACCATCCTATTCAAAATTGTATCCCTCCCTTCTTCTAGGACTCTCATCTCCTTTATACTGTTCTATTTTTCTCTACGGCATTTTTCACCTTCAAACATACTATATAGTTTACTGATTTTTTGTGTGTTTATTGTCTGTCTCCCTCCATTAGAATGTAAGCTTTGTGTCAGTGGGGTTTCTGTCTGTTTCATTCACTGCTATAACCCGAGTGCCTAGAAACTACCTGGCACATAGTTGGCTTCCACAAACATCTGTTGAATGAAAAGTCCAATGAGGTTGACGTTATTATAACATGAGCACAGAGGGGTTAGCAGCCAGATATGACCCCAACAATTTAACCCCAGAGCCCACATATCTAGGCACTATGTTATGCTATCTCTCAAAAGATTGAAGGCTTTCTTTTGGTGAATCGATGAGTAAATACCTATCAATATAAAAATACACAACTTATTTTGGTTATTCTGGGAAGATTAGCAATACTGAACAGTCTAACTGGTTGTTCAGTAGTTTATAGAAGCTGTTTTGGAGATTGATAAAATAGAGAAAAAGTAGATTCAAGTCATCAACCAACTGTTGAAAGTGATAGGATATTATGGTTCAGTAGCACATCAGAAATCAAGACCATGCTTAGAACAATTGTTCAAAATAGCAGTCTTTTACAGTTTGCTGCCCTTCACTCAGATTCATGAAGAACCACACACTACATTCAGCTGAGGGCAGGGAAGGGCTGGGTTGTGAAAGGCCACTGTATTTGATTACCAAAGACATTTTGTGTGTATTTTTGTTTTTCAATTTGCTAATTTCAGCTTCCTTTTTCTTTCCTCATTTTTTGTTGTTATTTTTCAAGTTTTTAGTTAAATGCTTAATTCCCTCAATCACTATGAAATTCCTCTCTCTCCAACCATTTCTCTACTTAATCCAAATCTACATTATTCAGATCTTTGTGGTGAGGTTGTGAACGAGGTGAAGTCTGTGTCTGGCTGTGGCCAGGGGTCTAATGCGCCCACACTGCCCTCTGGCTGCCCACCGTGCCCTGACGCATGCAGTGTGTCTAAAGCATTGCTCTTCCTGGGCCCACAGCTCTTTCCCACGCTTTCTTTCTCCAGGGCCCTCCCACTTTTCTCCCTTCTAGGAAGAAATGGGAAGAAATGGGAAAAGTACTATTGTAATGTGATCATGTCTTCTTCATGGATATGGTAATCTCTTCCAAGCACCATAATTGTGTTTTAAGGTTCGGTTTTTTTCAGTTTGTTTTGCTGAGGAAGATTCGCCCTGAGCTAACATCTGTGCCAAGCTTCCTCTATTTTGTACGTAGGTCACTGCCACATTACGGTGACAAGTGGCATAGGTCTGCACCCAGGATCCGAATCCATGAACCTGAACCACTGAAGCGGAGCACAGGGCACTAACCACTGGGCCACGGGGCTGACCCCTTAAGGTTTTTGTTAAGGGGAAATGTTTTAAAATAAATCACTGACTAGTGGTGATAACTTCAAACTATGACAGACCCACATTTATTTATTTTGGAGTGGGCAAACTAGGGTGGAACCGTGAATTATGTGTAGGTCCCCTTAAAATCACATAAGAGAGAAGAAGCTGAATATAAAGCAAAAGACACAGAGATTGTTGATAACTCCTTGTGCTACCTTAGGCAAAAAGTATGACCTAAATGGACCTCAGTTTCTTAGCTGTAAAGTGTGTGCATGTGTGTGTGTTAAGAGACTGAGAGACAGTGAGACAGAAACAGAGACAAGCTGTGGGGAACTGGACTAGTTGTTTCTTTGGTTCCATTTAGATCCAAGATTCCTTGAGATGCAAAGTTACTCTTGGAAATTTACGAGCTACACTACATGAAGAGATTTTCCACTGAAAGCGTTTTCATCTACTAAATAATTTATATTTAGAGTCTAACACTTGTAAGAAGATGCAGGAGAAAAACAGATTTACTTTATAAGCCAATAGCAAAGATTAGCATTAGAACAAATACTAAATTACCTTTACTTTCCACCTAAAGAATACTCTTTTTCAGTAACTGGCACCATAAATCCAAAGGTACTGCTGTTAATGACATATTTAGGTACTTGAAGTTATTCCATAAGCAACATAATAAAAAACAAGCTACCTAGTTAGAAAACATCCTTTATCATAATTCTTATGTGTGCAATGATAACTGAACTGAAAGTATTTCAAAATAGTTATTTTAAAATGTGTTCATGGGAAACCAGTAAGGACTTGCAAGCCAATTTGAGCCTTTGGACATACTCTTGGTGATAGATACTTAACCAGATATCTTTGCAATATTGTAAAACATACCTATGTATAATGTTTTAATTTGACATAGTCAAAATTTTAGGGTACTAACTATCTGTAAGGCACTCTGGAAGATACAAACATGAATGAGGTATGGTCCTTGTAATCAGAAGTCTACAATTCATCTAGTGCGGATGGTGAGATACATAAACAAAATACAAACAACAAAGAAAGAATAAGCTCTATAAGAATAAATATGTGAGGACATAATAGAAAGCCTCCATCAAAGTGCTTCTATTTCAAACGTGGAATATAATTACCCCATATCTTCTTATATGTGTGTGTTTGTTGTTAATCGTATACATTCCTACTATACAGAAGTCACTGTGAAAGGCCTTGCCAGAACACTAAAACACATAAAACCAAATTAGGTTTATTAGTTTAATGCTCTGAGACATAATGACTTTAAAAGTATACAACAAGAAGCTTAAATTTTTGTAAAAATAAGAGCACATTGGAAGACATTCAAAGAAAAAGAACCCATGTACCTTTTAGCTCAAAATTTTTTTGCATATTCATTTCCATCCTTGCCCATGTGCATACACAATAAAAAATTAAAATTTTGGTCTAATACGAGCTGAGATTTTCACAGAAAACTTGAAGCATAAAATTTTAATGGAAGAAGACAACCAACTGCATACCAAGAGAATGGAATAGTACTAGCAAAGCCAGGAGGTAGAAAGATGGGGCATGTAGGGAAGTTGTGAAAAGTAAAACTATTATGGCAAAATTATATAATCACAGACTCAGGTTTGTAAATGACCTTAAAAACTATCTAGTACAATAACTGTATGTTGAGGCCAATTATGGAGAATTTGGCCATTACACTGAAGGCAGCAGAAAGTATTAGCTTCGGAGCCAGCAAATGGCATGATCAAAGCAATGTTCTAGTAAAAATTACCTCCCTGAAATGGTCAGTATTGACTCCAAAGCAGGGAACACAGGAAGCAGCCAGCCCAGACCCCCTCCCTCTGACTGTTGGAGTCCCGCCCAGCCTTCAAAGTCGAATCAAGTACCATTTCTGGATTATGCCTTCCTAGAAACCTCCAGTTACCTCTCCTTCCCATGAACTCCCAAAGCTCTTAATCTGTGCCTGTATTATATGAACAGGATTGTGTGACAGCCAGGTCTCTAACTCCCCTCCAACAATGTTTGCACCTTGATGACTGATGGTGTGTTACATTAATCTTGGTATCTCTACCTCTCTCACCACTGACATTACCTAGCACAGTGTTTACGGTAGTTTCTTAAGAAATATTTATGGAATTGTATTTTAATGCCAGGACTATTCATAACCAGATTATTAATGGTTATCTGCAATAAAAAAAATTAAATAATTTGAAGTTGTGTCACAGACACGAGCTGTGGCAAGAGTATGGTACGTTTAAAGATCCAAAAGTGGCCAGTCTGGCTGGAGCATAGAGTTGGGTGGTGGAGTGCAGAGGAATAGTGACAATAGAACAGGCTGAAGAGGTAAGCATAAGACAGAATCTACAGGGCCCCAGAAACCACATTAATGAGTTTAGCTTTTATTCTGAAAGTAATAGAGAATCTCAGAAGGAATGAGAAAGAACATGGCAGGAGAGGACTAATGTTAGTAGTAGCAACAATAATAGGAAGAAATAGACAAATCCAAAAAATATACAGGTAGAATCAAATGGACTTGGTAAAGATGGAGGGAAACAAAGATGGGGGGGAAGGAGTAAACAATGAAAACCAGGTTTCTGGTTTGAGCAACGGGGAATTACTATCCACAGAGAGAGGGAACAATGGAGGAGGCATAAATTATAAGATCAGATGATGAGTTTAATTTGGGACTATTGGGTTGAGGTTTCTCTAGGATATACAAGTAGAGATGCCCAGTATGCAGCTGAATGAGGTACACGGTCCAAGAGAAAGCTCTGGAATGGAGATCTGGATGTAGAGTCATCGGACAAAGTTGGTAACAAACCACTGGAGTGGGCGAAATTTGTCAGGGATAGTGCAGCGAGTGAGGAAAGAAGAGGGTCTACACAAGAATGCTAATAAAAACCAGCTCTTAAGCTATGATCAGAGGATAAAGAGCTCCAAAATAAGACTGAGAAGGAATGTCCAGAGCAGAAAGAGGAGAGCCAGAAGACAGTGGAGGGTTTTTAAAGCAAAGGGACAGAATTTTTCAACAAGGAGAGCTTAATGGGTGTCAAATGAAGAACTCAGAATTGTCCATTGGATTAACTGTTTTGTCCTGGCCAAAGCAATCTGTACAGTGTGGCGTAGGAGGAACAAAACTACAGTGTGCCAAAAAGTGAAAGAGAAGTGAGAAAGAAGAAAGAGGAGTCCAGATTCTAAGTCAACCCAAAGAGGGCTCAAATGAATCAAGGAGATGGAGAGTCCCTCAGAGATGCAGATTCCACGGCAAATGTCAGGGTGTGCCTCTACCTCTACCGCTGTGCTCGATTTGTAGAGGAGACTTGGAATTAAAAGAAACTTCAGTAGTGATCATGATGAAGAAAATGCTAACAAAATGGCAACACACAGGCTAAGGCAGTGGGAGGGAAAAGTCCCTCCTTTGTACTTTAGTCACAGAGCATTTAAAGAGTAGACTGTACATTCCTGAGCCCTGGGGTTTGTTAGCAGCAGCTAACAGAGGTACCTCCCTGTTCTCTTCTAGTAGTCACCACTGTAGGTCACACCAAGCTCTCAGTAAGGTAGGGCCCACTAATGAAGGACCCAGAGCAATCTGCTGGTTTACAGAGTAAACCATACTCCAGAGCTGTGCTGTCCAATACAGTAGCTGGTAGCCAGATGGAGCCATTTAAATTAAAATTTAATTTAATTTAAAAATTCATTTCTTTTGTTTTACTAGCCGCATTGTAGCTACTCAATAGCCACATGTAGCTAGTGGCTACTGTATTGGTCAGCACAGATCATAAAATATTTCCATCATCTCAGAAAGTTATGTTGGACAGCACTGCTCTGGGGTAAAGAAGCTCTCTTAGAATGCTGTTTTATATTATCCCGAGAAGATTATGAACACTCGCTGAGAGTCCCAAGAGTGCAACTGATCACACGTAGGCCTGACTCCATCCAATCAGGTCAAAGCCAAAGGGAGAAGAAAACCACACGATGTCAATTCCCCCGGCAGGATCTTCAGTGAAGTCTCAGGCTAAATATTACGCAAGAAAACCTGACAGAACTTGGGGGCCTATAAAAGAAGGATGACTCATCTCCTAAGACTCATGTTGAGGAGGAAGATGAAGTCCAAAATAACAGAATTGAGAATGAAAGGGGAAAATGGAAGCCCACTTATCTTTAAAACGGTTCTTGGAACACTAGAATGTCTAACTTATTTGAATAGGTGATACTAATGATGTCCTTGAAGGTTGCTCAACACTGTATTTCTGCCTGATAACAGTCCCAGTAAGCAATCAAGCATTTAATTCCTAAATTTGCATATTAGTCCAAAGAAGGATCTTATTATAATCGAATACCTAAGTTTTAATTCCACAAGAAAGATAACATTCTCATGTGACAATAAAAACAAGAAACGCTATTATAATAGAATATGATTATGTATTAGGGACAAATAAAAGAAGAATGTAAAGGGAAAGACCCGGATTGCTCTGAAATTTGGTGCCTTCAGTAAAACGGCAAGAGGCATTCCAGAGGATCAGGAAAGAGATATAATGAATGTTACAACCCACAGAATTTTCATGGTGCTCATGTAACAAGCACTGAAATCTGCACAACGTATCATTTCAACTGTGAGAAAACAGGTGTTGAGACCTACTCAGCAGACTGAAAAACAGACCTTAGCCTGCTGCTTGTGGCATAGAGATATTACTCTAAGGGTCCGGATCTGGAGCCCATCTTTCTCTTAAACCACTGGACTGCATAACTCTCAGGAACTCAGAAGGCAAACTGTGCCCATGGAACAAATGCAGAAGAGTGCAAGAATTTGCAAGTTCACCTCCCAAGGCATTCAGTTAACAAGTTTCCCTTTCTATTCAAACAGCAGGATTACTGAGAAAGAGGGGAACCGAGTGCAAGAACAATTGGACTAGCTCTTATTTTCTGAAATAACAAAAACTAGTTATATTGTGTAAAAAAAAAACACTAGAATGTAGGGGGTTTTTTTCCAACAGGAAAGAAGGAAAAATTAAAATCTTAAGTCATGAGGAAAGTTGATGTTTTCTTCTGGAATACTGGACTTTTAGGTTGGGAAACTATATTACAGTTGAAAGATCAAGCTTTTAGAAGTCAGGAAATTCCAAAGCAAGCCTACAGCAGCGCTTACTTGGACACATTACACATGGTACATATTTTACAGTCCATGTTTAACAAATAGCTGGGAGACGAAAAAAAGAAGTCCACATATTCAACACGGCAGAATAAATTCTAGAGCAGAAAGAAGAATTTTGAGATGTTCGGAACACTACTCTGAGACTTATGATATTTCCTTAATCTAATTTTAGCATTTGTTTTCCTTTTTTTATTTTTAGAACAAAAAGCCATACAGCTGAAAAAAATATATATGTGTAAAATACTATGTACATCATCATCCTATAAATCTGAGAAGGGTCCCCCTCTTTTGGCAACTCTCTAAAAATCTCATGAAACAAATGCTTAGTTTCCTCAAGTTCAAATCTGAGTTTTCTATCTTTGGAACTTAAAAATACTTACATAATTGTCTTCAAATATGGCTTGACTTTTCTTCCTTGACGGAAACAGCATTCCTGCCAACTTAAAATTTATAGCTACAACCATATTTTTTTTTATTTTTGAAAGCATAAAAAACACCACAACCCCTCAAAGTGATTTTGAAATGAACATTTCTTCATCTTCATAATTATCCCATGTCACACTGAAATGTACTCCAACTCAGCATACAAATGGAAAGAACATTTACCTCTGAGTCTCAGTGCAAAATATTACATTTGGAGATAATATCAGCAACTAAAAAATATTCCAGTGGCAATCATACTCCAGTCACTATGAATTTCATAGCAAAGTAAAATGCTGCATCTAATAATCAAATTCCTCTGTGTGTGTGTCTGCGTATCTGTGTGTGTATGTGTATGAGTTTGTATGTCGGGCACTTTCTCACTTTTACGACTACACTCACAGTTTTCAAAAGCACTTTCACATAATTTCATTAATTTGATCTTCTGACAATCCTGAAAGGTATACAAGACAGGGGTTATTTATTAGTCCGTGTAATAGAGCAGTAAACTGAGATATAGAACGGCTAAGTGACTTGCCAAAACCCAAAGCTCATCGGTGGCAAACTCGGGAGAAATAATCCAGACTCTGATTCTCAGACCAGTCCTTTAAAAGAACGCTTAGGTGTGCAGCTTAAATTAGATGAGAAACGTGCAAAGTTGCGGATTCTAAAGCAGTTTCAACAATGCTTCTTTTTTCTCCCCCAGCATCATAAAGGTTCATAGTCTATCTCGCTGCTGGAAAAATGGGGGCCAGTCACCTGCATTACAGAGACTGCACCAAAAGGCTGGGTTTGAAAGTATTCACATTTGCAAAATTATATGCCTTTGAAAACCGAGTCAAAATAACACTATAATCCAACAGCTTCTGAGGTAGAAAATATTGAAATTTACCAGGGATAATAAACTCTGGACCATTTATCTTTAAAAATAAACAAAAAGGGTAATCTAGGAAAAAAAAGTCTCAAGAAGAGTATAGGGGTAAAATTTAAATTATACCACTGGTTGCAAAACATGTTCAAAACTTGAATCTTTCCAAACTGATTATGATTTTTCTATGTTTCCTCCTTGAATCGGGATACCACAACAAGGCAGTGTTGCAATGTCTTTTTCACTTTTAAGTTATGATGTCAAGTTTACATCTATGTCTGCTACATTTTCATAAGAACCTAACTGGCATTTGTAACCAATAAAAATCAACATTAAAGGCAGCATTCCTGTTATTTCAAATGATTCAGGGATTTGTTTTTCTTTTCAATTCCTCAAAGAAGCAATTGAAGTAAATGGAGAATGTGTCAGTTTAAATTTTTACATGTGTTTCTCTCTATTTTTCAATTATTAGGCAAGCTCCTAAAAGACAAAAATAATTTTTTGTCCTTTATTCTTTCCCCCATAGCAACTAGAGTAGAACTTGGCACAGGCCACATGGAGTTTACTGACTGTGCTGGAAACCAGGCAGAAATTCCCAGGTTCCCCCTTCCAGGCCTAGGGACAAGGAGGAATATCAGAGGCTAAGTCTCTTCCCACTGGTGATTTTGCAGAGGAAATGAGCAGCACAGATGGTGAGAGCCATGGGAGCTAGAAGAGAGGGGAGCAGGTCTGTGTGAAATGCCTGTGGAGCAAATACTATCTAGGAGCTGGAGTGGGGAGTGTGGCTAAAAAGACAACTGACCAAAGGAACATATTCACCGCTGTGTTCCAAGGACTTTACACAAAGGTCACAGACAGAAAACAGTTGAGAAAAACGAATCTACCACACAACAGTAATAGCCACTGGAGGCAAAATATATGTATACCATTGGTCAGGCCATCACAGCTACAGCCATGCTTAGAATGACATGATTTTCTGTCGGATAATTGAGTCTTTCCTCCCAAAAACATGGCTATAAATTCCTCAGGCCATTGTTTAGTTTAGATCACATGAACTACATATCTGTTTCTTCTAAGTCAGTGTGTAATTAAATAAATTAGTTTTACATTTTGCTACATTTGATTTTTCATTTGTCCCTGTTGTTGAATACATGGTTCCAGTAACAGGACATAGGCCCCCTTTACTTTACATTTTATATAAAATAAACTATATTTTATAAACTTGAAATTGGAACCACTTATATGCCACAAATATATTTCAGAGTTAGAATCAAAATTCCTTAAAAGCAACCAAAACTGGTTCTACTAAAGGGCAAGAAAAATGATGAATTCAGTGTCCTGAAAATGTCACACGACAAATAACCAACGCTGAATAACTAAGCATAATGTCTATGTAACAATATCTATGAATACAGCAATAGAATATTAGAATATAAAAAATACATGTATGATAGAATAGCAATATATAGACAAGCTTATATAAAGTATATACACTTTATAGAAAAGAGAATGTTCATCCAAAAAGATTACGTCTAAGTTCACGAAGGACAGTTTTAAAAAAAATAGGCCTCTATGTTCTGATTTGGGGATGTTGAAATAGTTTGTATCCTGTGAACTTGATATTTCAAATTTATGTGAGAAATTGTTCCCAAACATATTTTAAATGTACATGTGTTACTGCTTATCTATGGCAGTTCAAGTACAAACTACAGATCATCATCCAAAAACAATGAATATCTAAGATACATATGACTTCACATGCTGCACAAGGAAGGAGCCAACTACTTTATCGAGAGGACATGGCCCCATGGCCATGAGACTCAGACCTCCTAAGTAGGTCGACTCAGAGTTAATGATGACACAGAATGCACTCCCAAAAGGAGGTAGGGTTGTAGTAGAAATTCACAATGTATATTCTAGACAAACCAGCAGGGGGAATGCATGTGACAATCAAGTGTTTCACGTACTTTGCGAAGCCAATGAAATCTTCGTGGTTGGTGTTGATGTAGGAGACTTGGATGTCAATCAATAGCAGCACCTATAAATCAAAGAGAAACACTTCCATGAAAATCCATCTTAAAACACTCTCAAACACTAAACTCAGTAATTGCCTGCAAATTATTCATCTTCATTTAATTTTAAAAAGGATGCTTCAGTTAGAATGAAAAGTTGCACTGTTTTTTTATTAGACTCCTGTAATTTTTACTCTAAATTCAGACATTAAAAATCTACATGAAAAGTCTGAGTCCCACATGAAGAAAATGGCTTTATGGTTTATAGGCATGTACTCTTTGCTAACCACATAGAACCTGGAATTATTCTATTCCTCTAAAATGTATGTATGATGTTCAAAATACAGCCATGCATGTATAAGAAGACATGTGGCAAGAAGGCCAGTGAGGGGCTGCTCAGAGCTTCCTGCTCCTGTAGGCACTATGTATTAGCCACAAAATAGCAATATCATCTCTTGTTTTTCCTCTCCTCTTCCATCTCTTTAAGCTCCCTCTAGGCAAGCAAGAGAAGTATCTCATCAACCAACTCAAAGGCCAATATACAAATAAACAGAAAGCCTCCTTGAGACGAATAGGCTTCATCATCAAAGCAAAACTTCAGTCAGTTCTCTGTTAAAAGATCACCTCATCAGAGGGATCCTCCCTGCCCATTCTGTCTGAATTAGCACTCTTGTTACTCTCTATCCTGTTACTCTGCCTTATTATCCTTTGTAGCACTAACAGTAGCTGACAGAGTAAGTTTTTACATATTCGGGATACAGACCTCATCTCCTGATCCACTGCCATATCCCCAGTGCCTAGAGCATCATGTGCATTCAGTCAAGATTTGTCAAGGAATGAATTGAATGCATGTTCCAGTAAACATGAAAATGCTCTAACCATAAGATACTTATACACTCTAAGTCCAAGATTTGGAAGGTCCCTCTGTAGAAAATATTCTTCAGTGGGAGACAAAGAGACTTAGAGAGAGCAAGAGGAAAGGGGACTAACCAGAAACTGGAAGAAAGAGAATTTTACTCCAGAGATATTCAAAACTGAGCTCCCCTTCCTAGGTTTCCTTTTGTTCTCCCAACTCTGCCCCTTGTCTATCTACAATGCTGAGACTTGTTGATAGGGAAAAATACTTAAGAATCCCTGCCTGTATACCTCCAGAGCTCCACGCTTTGACTTTGCTGAATGAACCACAGTGAGTATTTTCAGCTGCCTCCCTTCACTGAAGGTGACATTTGAGCGCATCAGAGCACTCATGGTAACCGTTCACTGACATAATGTATATAACGCTCCCCAGCAGGTATTTCCTCAGGAAAGCCTTCCCTGATGCCCTCACCTCACCCAAGACCAAGTTGGATCATGCTATTATTCTCATATAGTCTATATACCATAATTATATTTTACATACATTGCACCCTATACTCTTTATTTGCAGTGTTTACCACAAATGTAATTAATTATTTGTACATATTTTGTTTGATGTTTTGCTTCCCTGCAAGACTGCAAACTCCATGGAAGCAGGGATTATATTTGCCTTGTTCACCACTTTATCTCCAGAACCTAGCATGACACACACAGTAGGCGCCCAACAAATATTTGCGGCTGTAAATTTTATAACTGTCTACCAGCCTTGAAGAACAGTTTGCTTGAAAGGGAGCAATTTATTCCCATGTAATTAGTACGTGGCCACTTATTATTGTTTCTCACTCACTACCCGATGCTGTGGGTTCTGAGGCTTCACTTTTGTGGCTAATCTCAACTGGTCATCTGACCAAACCTTGCTGTGAGTCCCAAGGGGACCTGCCAAAGAAGAATAAATGGGATCACCCCAAAACCATCCCCACTACCAAACATGAAGTCAAGGCCCAGGCACTATTGGGTCAGTAACATCACACTTGTATGAAGAAGTTTCACAACATCAGATATGGTTTTGTTTCTTCTCTTAATGAAGAAAACTGAAGAGTTAGGAGGAGTGATCATTATTAGATTATCTGTGGTATTGCCTCTATTCTTCCTACAATAAAGCCAGATTCTGTTAAATGTTATACTCCCAAATCCATTTGGCCAGGAGTTTGTATCAACAAACCATAATATTTAAGCACAAATAAATTGTTGCCACCATAAAGAGCAAAATATCTACATAATTCTCAACGTTGCCAAAGGTTGTCATGAATATCTTGGACATTCACACACATTAACTTGGACTGCAGTATAGGAAAAAAGTGGAAAAAAATAAAAACTATGGCTGTTCTCATTCATATTCCTGGAAACTGAGAGTCTGTGTTCATCCTAGGAAAAGAGCCAGGTCGCATGTGGGGGATGAAAAGGAAAACAGTACATTTTTTTCTCATTTTTTTTCACTTTCTCAGAGTTTCTCACTGCCTTTTTCACCCACAGTTATTAAATATTTAGTCGAAGAAAAGTAAAGATAGCTCTGGTAGCAGTAATCACCCACAAAGTCAACCCCTTCAACACGTATGGAAACACCTCGAATAATAGCAGGCACACAAAGATATTCAAAAAACCTTGTTGTCAAAAAAAGTTCACAGATAGATTTATGGTTTTCCATACTTTAAATTTTGAAGAATTTTTCTCCCCACAAAGCTTCCAAGGCAGAAGTTGGTAATAATCCCATTTAAATAAAAACGTGCGAGAACACCTCAAAGCAGTTCTGGTACAGAGGCCTGAGGAAATGGGTCACTCTCCGACCAGCTCCTTCAGAAGTACCACGTGGCCCGAAGCAGCGCAAAGCTCAGAACGCGAATGTGAGATCTATGCAGACTGACACGTCCACATTAGCAAAAACATGCATGTTTTCACTACGCCACACAGGTCCACATTAGAGGTAGCAAGCACCAGCGTCTTCAGGCGACTGGTTAACTGTCAGACCAGGCACCTGAGACGGTCACTGAGGAGGGAGACGCCCGTCCCATCCCTCATCTCCCACATGGGGAATGAATTAATCACTACATCAGAGTTGCAGATGGAAGACAATTCCCCTTGAAATCAGAAAAGGCAGTTTATATGTGTCATAGCTCTTCAGGAATAACAACAGAAACAGCTAAAATTAATGAAGAACTAAGAGTTATATTTGGATTACTTCATTTCATCCTCACAAAATGCCTAGGAGTTACCATTATTACCCCACCCTAAGGTGAGGAAACTGAGGTGCAAAGACGTGGAGTGACTTGTGCATTTACACAGAAAGTAAAGGGTAGAGCTTGGATTCGCACTCAGGCAGCCTGAACCTGGAGCCCACCACCTTAATAACAGTGCTAAGTCTGAGTATGTCCTATCAGTAAAATAAAAACTCTGAAACATGAAACATGAACAGCTTCAACCGACTTAGACATGAACACAAAGGTAATTAAGATAATAATAATAAAAGCACTACTTTTTCCTCAATATTATTTTTACATAGGATCCCTAAGAGGTAAGTAGGACATATTATCATTTGAATTTTATAGAATAATGACACTAAATTAAAACAGTTATCTTATTTATGTATGGTGAGGAGTACTGTTGATACTGGAACTAAAGTTTTCTAGGTCAAGCAGCAGCCATGACATTAGATGTTGGGGGAAGCTTCTGGCTTCAGGGTTTTATGTCTGGCCCTAGGCTTGATTTCACTGGCTCATGGGTTAACATTGATTTGTTTGTTTCCACAAAGTCACAAAGCCTATTTTCTCCACTTTTGGCTATTGTGGATATCTGAAAAAACAAGTGAAAACTATGAATAATGGTTAATTAACTTTCAAAGCACAGTGATAAAAAGTAGTAGCAATGAATCCCACAGCTCAAGCAGACAGCAGGTTGTTATTGGAATCACTCACAAATATCCCAGCCTGCTGGACCTCCATCCCTCCATCTCTTCACTTTCTCCTCCCACTCCCACCCAACTCATGCCCACCCCACCCTGCACACACACCCTCTGTTGCATGTGTGTCCCTCTCTGTGGTTTGTCTCTATCTCTCTCTTCTATTTTGCCTTCCTCCTTTTCCCCAATTCTCTCTCTCTTCCTTTTCAACTCACCTGAGAACCACAAAATCTTGGAATTCTAACTTACAGAGGACTTCAGAGGTCATACAGACCAATATCCCACATTGCACATGAGAAAACAACAGTCCTGAGCAGTGATTTGCACAAGAACATGCTGTTATTTTGAGGAGAGCACATGGCCAGAGTCCAGTGTCCTCTCCATGCTGTCACGCTCGCAGCTGTGTGCTGGAATTGAAGAGTGTCTGAAAACCTTTGTGCTTTCCATTATCCTGTTTTACAAGTAACTAAAAAAAAAAATCCACCTAAATTTAAGAAGCTTTCATTATTTTCATGTAGTCTTTAACTCTTTTTAATGAATTATCTTCACTTGAAAATAGTCTTTCGAATTCACGGAACTAGCTAAGATTAGAAGACAATTTCAAGGTCGCTCCTTACAAACCATACACAGTCACAAAATAGTTTGAAATGTTTAAAAGAGCTGTTCTTAAACTCTTTTTTCAATCATAGGTTCCATGGATGAGTTGATGAATAGCCTTGCCCATTCTCCTCAGAAAAAAAATGAAAATGCTGACCATTTTGCATAACATTTTAGGAATTTATGAATAGCCTGGTGCCCATCTGTGGGCCCATTAAAAGTTAAGAACCCCTGTCTTAAAGAAAAAATGTGATAATTTTCTGGATTAGTGGTTTTCAAAGTGGGGTATATACATGCTAGGGGAGCACATAATGATCCATGAAGCACTGAGAAAAAAATAATGAAACTCCTATTACTGCTTTTTAAATTTCATCCTCCTGAACTCTTTATATGTGTTCATATTTTTAACAAACACAAGATGTTAGTATAGCAACACATGTATAATATTCATAAATAAGTAAAAATAAACATATGTGGTTGTGTTCTCAGTTATTTTTTTCCATTCAGGGATAGGCCGGCAATTGGAGACCACCAGACAACCTGGGAGAGACCTTCCACCTCTCACAAGGACCCTGACCACCAGAGAAGGCCTCTCCTCACCTGGTCCTTTGTCTTCCCTTCTCGCTCACGAATGTGGTTAGCAACAATCCTTTCTGTTTCCTCACAGAGTCTGGGGAAGTTTGCCAGCTGTCAAGAAAAATAGATCTGAGTGTTAATACTCAAAAAGTTATACCACCAAAAAAGGAGCAGAGATAAATTATGTTACCTTACAGAAGATATGCATTACAATTCTGGAAGCAAAGTGAAATATCATGAAATTCTAAAGAAGTATGGCAGAGTGACAGAGGAGGCTCCACAGATTATAACCAGAAGCAACTTTGTTATCTGAGAGGAAACACTTCAAAACCAGCAGAGAAATTCCCTACAAAGAAAACAGAAACCCAGATACCATCTAGCACTTGCTCTACAGAGTTGGCACTTAACAAAGTTCAAAGATGAAGAAAATGGAAATGAGGATGAAAAAGAGGATAGTGACTAACATTTATAGAGTGCTTACCATGTGCCAGGCTGCGTGCTAAGCACCTCACGCATTACCTCATTCAAAAGTCACAAGAATCATAAAAAATAGATCGTATTTTTAGCCCCATTTTATAGAGAAGGAAAGTGAAGCACAGAGAGGTTAAGTAACTTGCCCAAGACTAACCAGCTCAAGATTGATGGGTCCAGGATTCCAACCCAAGCCCTTGGACTCTAGACCCCATGGTCTTGTCCATTAATTTTTGAGGATGATTTACTCAATGAACCACAGAGACAATTTTTTTTAACATTCTCCCCTAACAGATATGTGTGTGTGTGTGCATATTTTTTGGCAAAACTGTACAAATAATGCACGTCAATCACTTATCCCATCTAAATTATGCAGATAATTGCCCAGAATTAGTTTGTAAAAGTGAATGAATTAATTACAGCTGTTTTCAACATAATAAAAAAAAAAAGAATGGGATGCTACCAGGATGTTTAAGGAGCCCTAATCTAGAAGGAGAACTTCGTCAGGTAAGGGTACATGGGAGTGGTTGTAGGGAAGATGGGGCTTGCCAGGCGCAGAAACATGTGTGAAGGCACTGGGGGACAGGGACAATGAGTGGGGAGAGAGGAAAGGAAGGTCAGTGCAGAGTGAGGGGGATGGTCTCAAGGCAAAGCCAGAAAGGTAGACAGGGGCCAGATCAGCAGGATCCTTGCAGACCTGTTAGGAATTTTGTCTCCTGAAGCAATTCAGATGGGAAATGATGGTGGACTGGAACGGCAGTAGTAGAAATGGGGAAAAGTGGGCAAATTCATGGCTTATGACAGGCAAAATATTAGCTCAAATTATTATAAAAAGCACTTGCAAATTAATAAGAATAACATTAGTATCTCAGAAAAAACAGGCAAAAATATGATATGATTAAAAAAAACTTAAGAAGAAAACATTAAACTTCACAAATGATCAAAGTAATGCAAGAAAGATAACTATGATGTTGGCAAATTGCTATAATTATTTTTATAAGATTTAATGCAGGTGAAGGTATCCTGAGACTAGCATAGTTTAAACTCACTGAAGGGATGTCAATGATAACAATCTTTCTGGAAAGCCGTTTGGCAATATGTACCGAAAATCTTAAATATATATATATGTTTATCACAGATATATACATACATTACAACAATAAGACAGACAGACAAAACTCTACAAACCATATAAGGATCCAATAACATTAAATAAATTAAGGTAGATCCACTAATGGGATATAATTAGCCATTCCAAATAATATCTAATTTTTTAATAATATCTAATAACATGGTAAAGATATTAAGGGAAGAAACTTAGGGACACTAAGGAAAGAAAATCAGGCTACTAAATATATAATGTGATTACACATGAGCACACACACACACACACATACACACACACACACACACACACAGTGACAAGCCTTCGAGGATATAGCCCCAGACCTTACAAATACCAAAATTCTTGAGTAATATTGTAGCACATATCTCCCCAAATTTGTAAGCACTTAGAACTAGGCCTCCCTGAGATGTGGCTGCTCCATGGTCACCTGGGGTCACTGTGTACACCAATTTTATATCATGCATGGTGCACATTAGTGTCTTAGGAAGATAAACTGCATTACTTCATGGAACCATCATGATCACAAATCACATATAAATGTTAAATCTCCTAATGCTGCAAGTCTACTGTCTGTGAACAGACAAAGATCTATACAAACACTACAAAATGTTAATAGTGATAACCTCTTTGAATAATGGGCTTATTCATAGTTTGAAATTTTTTCTATATACTTCTCTGCATTTTCCAAACTTTTCTACAGTGGACATAAAGTGCTTTTATAACAACATTATAAAAACATAGAAACCCAGCTGCCTTGGTCACTTCAAAAATCACAGTGCAGTGTCTCTTCATGGTCTCACCAAACCAGCTCCCCCTTACTGGGACTCCTAGCTGAATGCTGAGATATATGCTCATTGGGGGGTTTATTTCACTAATAACTGCAAAATACAAACAGAGCTTCCATTTCAAGTCATGGAAACATTCTCCAGGGAAAGTACTATCATCCTAGAAATGCTTTTTACACTCGGAGAATACTGCAAGTTATTTTTTGTGGGGCCTATAAAAGGTTTCCAAGTATGGAATGGATAGCTGATCAATACTGGTCCTTCTTCTTGACTTGTACAAACCTGGGTGGTATACCTGGCACTAACCACTAGCCTGCCCTAGGCCACCAGAGCAATTGTTTCCCCTTGTCACTCAGAGAGCATCCTAAACTATCAGGGGATGCTTGCTTTTTGACAACAGCCACACTAATAAAATCACACTCCTGCCGAGAAGTGACCACATAAGCAACAGTGGTCAACTGAAGAGGAGAGAAATGCCTTTAGCACCATTTAGAAAATGGATTACAGCAGAAAGTTATTTTTTAAACACCAAAGAGTGGCGATATAAATATTTATTCAGAAACTAAATACTTGATAGCTGAAGGACCCCAGGCTAGCATGTGGCCATTATTTAGTCCAGGAAAGGTCAAAATGACAGGAGTATCCCATGAAGTAGAAACATCTAAGAACCCTCCAATCTACTGGGCTTGGCAGGACGATTGATTTTGTATGTGCGTCTCCTGATCTTTCCAAGCTAACTACCGAAGAGCTTAATTTCACCAGGAAGGAACCCGCCAGAGCCATAATTTTGTACCTACAATTGAGACAACTGGAAATAAATGAGCCTAAATTCTAAGTGGAACTAAACAGAAATAGAACATTCTAGAAGAACTGCCCTCATGGCGGCAGAGGAGGAGAAATATAGAAGGAGACACTAAGAAGTGCAAGACCTAGGCATCACTGAAAAGCAGTAATGAAGCTGGCATGGTTTCTAGCTGGTTGATCTTAAAAGGCTTGTAGGAGCGAAAAACAGGGTGTGGGAGTGTAAAAATCAAAATGTTCGTTGTAATTGCTGGCTTTCCCAATGCTTCTCATAATACATACAGGAAGAAGGCGAAAAAACGTCCCACTGACAATCGAAATGATTTCTGATTCGGCTATCTGCTATTCATTTCATCAGCTCATTCAATGGGAGTCCCTGCTCAGTTTGCGCGACTCTTACTTTTAAAAGATACTCGACTCTGATTGCTCAGTTCAATCCCTCATCTCTCTTCTATATGTCTCTTACTTAAGGTGCAGTTTCCTCAACCACTTAAATCATTATCATTTTTAATCTCTTTTGCTCTGGATGCTGAATTAAAAGCCTACAATTGTAAGAATGTGTTTACTTTGTCAAGGTCATCAAACTTCTAATCATGTATGCCAAAATAATATTGATCTAGAATACACTATCTTTAGACCTTTATTCCCCTATTAATTATTTAAATATTCTGTAAATTGATTTATACAGGGTCAAGGAATTAAGGCTTTGCTATTGGTTATATTATATTCCTAAATTTATTTCACATCCGTCATTCATTTAATAAACATTCATTGGGCACCTGCTATAGACCAGCTGTATACTCAGTTTATGTCAAAGCACCTGATATTAAAAACTTCAGTCTTGAGTGGCAGGTTGACTATACAGATAAATTGTCATACAAGAGAGAAATATTTCTTAAAAAGCAAGAAAAAACACAAAGAAATAAATGGTTAAATCTGCTCTGAGAAGGCCTCAGAGGATTTGATGCCTAAATAATGACAGTGAAGCTTCCAGACAAAGCCAGACATCTATTTACCATTCTATTAAATGATAAATTACTTCTAAATAGTTTATTGTTCAAATTACATAGAATATTCTTATTCTGTAGAAGAATCTAAGGAAGATTCGATGGAAAAACAATCTAATAATATAACTTTAGGAATCCAAACTTTAAATATATAATTCTAAGAGAAAATTTTAACTATACATGTTCTGAGGGAAAGCAGAAATAATTTCTAAAAAAATACAAAAACATGTTTTCTTTTGTCTTTTTATTTTCATGCGCTTTTTTTGCAGGGGAAGATTTGCCCTAAGCTAACATCTATTGACAATATTCCTCCTTTGTTCTCCCCTCTCCTCCCCCAAAGCCTCAGTACATAGTTGTGTATAGTTGTAAGTTCTTCTGGTTCTTCTGTGTGAGCCACCACCACAGCATGGCTACTGACAGACAAGCGGCCCAGGAACCGAGCCCATGCCACCGAAGCAGAGTGCTCCGAACTTTAACTGCTAGGCCATCAGGGCTGACTCCAAAAACATGTTTTAATAAAATTCAATATTTTAAGTGTATTTAAGGCAATGCTTAATTATTTTGGTGGGACCTCAATATAAAAATTTAATTTTAAGCTGGACCACATTTTTCCCTAAAGGAAGAAAAAATCACTTGAAAGACATTTCTATCCAATAAAACAAAAATTGCACACTTATAAACTTTATTAACTATTGATTAACCAGATCATGAGAACCATGCTATTAGGTTTCTCTTGGAACAGGCAGAAGACCAGGCAAGATTTCTATACCTTCACGAGTAACTAATTCAATGCCTTAACCAAAGACTCAGGTTATTAGGTAACCATCTGCTTATAGTTTCATGCCAAACATCACTGAGAAAATAAACTAAAATCAGAACAAAATTTCTTTTATGCCACATGACTTGAGTTGATTGGTTTGGCTGACCTAAAGATATGGGCTCTGTTTTGATTAAAAAGCTATAAACCTTCCATTGTTGGCCACTCCCTACAAACTGAGTAGCAATAATGATTTTACTGCTTAAAAGCATACAGTAATTTTATTCCATTTCTGTGAATTAAAACCTGCCAAAAATACCTACTAGTTCTTTATTTGTGTACAACATAATGTTGGATTTATTCAGGAGATGAGAAAACGCTTATCTGGGCACAACACATTTGTTATGAAAAAAGGAAAAATAGAAGCATTCACATTTACAAAGGTGATCAAAGGTGAGAAACAATTCTAGTATAAAGAGGTCAAGAAATTGCACAAGAGCAAATGGGAAAATTTTTTATCAAGTGTTCTATATTTTGGGAGTGACATATAGGAAGACTCGGCAGACCTAAGTGAAATTGGTAGAAAAAGAAAGGGAGCTAGGTTCCATCCAGCTGGCCTTAGGTAAAGTGGTCAGAGAGAAAGAAATACTATTAGCCCTGTATCTCTAAGTGGGCAAATCTCAAATCTCTAAACCTCAAATATTGTCTACAAATGGTGGGAGAAATGGTGAGGTATATGATCGAAGAACACATATGGTAGGTTGATATGTTCTTCCATCATATACCTCACCATACCATTTCTTCTAAGCAGGAAATGAGAACTCTTGTGTTATTTAGCAAAGGCTAAGGAATAAAAAAACAGTCCAATCTTGAGTGAAATAAAACTGAAAGGTAGTCAGAAGAGACAGCCTCACTAAGTACTTCAGAAAACACCCAAATAGGAGGTCAGAGTGGGGTTGATACTGCATCAAAACAACACCTGAAGATAATAATCAGGTTTTCACCTCCTCTCTTTCCAAGTTTATCTTTGGTAAACATATTAGTAAGCAATGAAAAAGAAAAATCAAAACAGACGGTAAGAGGAAGAGCAGAGAGCAGGGTAAATTATAAATTAAGAATTATGGGGCCGGCCCAGTGGCGCAGCGGTTTAGTCCGCGCTTGGCAGCCCGAGGTTCGCCGGTTCGGATCCCGGGTGCCCGCCGACGCACCGCTTGGCAGCCATGCTGTGGCGGCGTCCCATATAAAGTAGAGGAAGATGGGCACGGATGTTAGCCCAGGGCCAGTCTTCCTCAGCAAAAAGAGGAGGATTAGCTACGGATGTTAGCTCAGGGCTAACATCCTCACACACACAAAAAAAGAATTAATTGTGAAGATCATACATCCTTTAATGAATTGTGAGATTCCTAGAATATCATTCAGCCATAAAAAAAAGGAAATCTTGCCATTTGCAACAACAGGGATGGACCTTGAGGGAATTATGCTAAGTGCAATAAGTCAGACACAGAAAGACAAATACCATATGCTCTCACTTACATGTGAAATCTAAAAAAAACAAAAAACAAAACAACTACCGAACTCGTAGATACAGAGATCAGACTGGTGGTTGCCAGAGGCATGGGCTGGGGGGTGGGTAAAATAGGTGATGGGCGTCAAAAGGTACAAACTTCCAGGAACAAAATAAATAAGTCCTGGGGATGTAATGTACGTCATGGGGACTATAGTTAATAATACTGTATTGCATATTTGAAAGTTGCTAAGAGAGTAGATCTTAAAAGTTCTCATCTAAAGAAAAAAAATTGCATAACTATGTGTGGTGATGGATGTTGTCAACTAGACCTACTGCGATGATCATTTTGCAATATATATAAATATCGAATCATTATGTTATACACCTGCAACTAATATAATGCTACATGTCAACTATACCTCCAAA
This sequence comes from Tapirus indicus, assembly GCA_031878705.1. Classification (NCBI taxonomy): domain Eukaryota; kingdom Metazoa; phylum Chordata; class Mammalia; order Perissodactyla; family Tapiridae; genus Tapirus; species Tapirus indicus. The sequence goes on from CM062922.1 coordinate 86,834,425, forward strand.
AAGAAGGCTTAAAAACAGGCAACAACAACAACAAAGGTGAGATTCCTATCCCTTAAAAACTAAGTCCCAGACCTAAATTCTCTACAATATGAATAAAATGTTCAGACTTCAATAATCAGCCTGATTTAAAACCTGAGTATCATGGCCTATTACATGAGGCATCTACTATACGCAAAGCACAGCAGAGCCTGTTTGACTGGACAGCCAGTCATTAGAGGAGGTGAAATGCAAGTCTTTTTGTACAGGGTAAAAACTACAACAGATCTATCTAGACCTAAGAGAAAGCCCTATTTGAGCATGATGCTTTGCAGCTCTTCTCCTTCATCCCACAAACTGATGGACAGTAACCCAGTAGCTGCTTCAGCCAAACTGATCATTACCTGCCAAGTCAATGAGATGTGATTCATCTATTCTTTCAATTATTCATCCTACAATTATTATGGAAAACCTGGCTGTTTTAGGGGTTGTGAATAGAGTGATGAGCTTAATAAACCAAGTCTCTACTCTCATGGAGCTTCCATTTTCAAAGTCCCTTTGTTGTCCAACAACAATGACAAAAACAGAAGACATATATAGTATAATTCATGTGGTCATGCGTGCTGCAAAGAAAAATCAAGTTTCGTAAGTAGATGAAGAGTGGGGTGGGGTGGGGGGCTGTGTAGGGAGGCATGTACAACTGTAGATCGAAAAGTCAGAGAAAGACTCTGACTAGGTGGCATTTGAGCAGAGACCTAAAAGAAGCAAGAGTGTGACCCACGCGATGTCTTGAGGCAGAGCATTCGCAACACTGCGAATGAGAAGTGCCCAGGCCCCGCCGTCACGTCTCCTTGACCTGCTGAAGAAACAAGGACACCAGTGTGGCTGGAGCGGACTGAGGGGAGGGCAGAGTGGGAGGAGTTTAGAGATGGAAAGGGGAAGATCATGGAGGGCCTTGAAAGCCACGGTAAGGACTTCAGAGTCACCCGTTTAGTTATGTGTATTTAGGGCCAAATGTTTACTTACCTAACGCCACAAAATTCAGCATTTCTTCTAACACCACTTTTTAATGAAAAATCTTTCCCTGTATTTCTAACAGCCAACTAAGGTACCTTTTTACTTCCTTGTAAAGCTTTTTTCTTTTTTCTAAGCAAGGGGAAAAAAATCAATTAATTGGTATGATGGCCATCCAAGAATGTGGTTTCCCAAGAGGCCAATAAATGGCACAGTTGCTGAACTGTGGTTGAAAAAACAAAATGTTTCTCTCAGTGCTTCCTGAAAAGAACCTCAGGACCCTGCGATGATGCACTGGAGAAGAGGAGGTAAAGAAAAGCAGTTGAAAGCTGATGCCCATCAGAAAACTCCAAAGTTGAGACATTCCTGGAGTGAAGCCAAATAGCTCATTAAGCTCTGATGTTCCTGTCTTGTCCTCCAGCGCCCCAGAGACAACAGTGAGAAAACATCGGAGAAGACACGCATTCCCCCAGGATAGAACTCTAGCTTTGTGCTTTGTTATTTGAACACACATAAATCCCATGTTTTCACTGGTGTTTATTTACGTGGCTTAAGAAAAAAAGATTAAATATTTTACACATAAGACATTCAATATGAGGAACTGTAAATGAAAATACTGTTTAAAGTTTTATATATATACATACATATATTGCCTTTACTCTTATTATTCCAGTGAAAGTATTAATAGCTCCCCATTTCAATCTCAAAAATGTCCTGCATTGGACAATAAATGATATGGTCACCTTATCTATGGCTCATGTTCAAAAAGTGTCAAGTAATAAGTCCTGGTATACTCAACTTTAATTAGGATTATTTTTCTTTGCAAAAGATTTTAATTAGACCAGTTTTAAAGTAAAAGAACTTGAAAGTAGACATAATAATGCCAAAAATCAAGAACATCAAAATGAGGAATAAAAAAAGGATAGATATTTGAAAGAAATTTATTCAAATCTTATCATTTTAAAAGGAATGACTAAAATATTCTTTTGAAACCAAGCGCAGGTTTCTTTAGCATTTAGGATAACTTTAGAACATCTAAATTGTTAATAAGTATTTACAGAATGCCTCTTATGTAGGGTTAGTCATTGTGTTAGGTGCCAGGAATAAGAAGATAAAAAGGCACAGCTCTTTTTTAAAAGGAGCTTAGAATCACCAAGAGGCAGCATTCACCTAAACAAATAAATTACAAACAAATCGCAATGCAGTATCATAAATGCTATGATAGAAGTAAACACAGGGTGCCAACTGCAGCACTGAGAAGGTAGTGATGATGCAGACCAGGAAAGGACTCACAGACGGCCTGCAGGGAAATTTTGGGGGGGAAAAGATAATGATTGAACCGGATCTTAAAAAATGAGAGGAAATGGCAGGTGAAGACAGGAGGGAAAAGGAGACATTCTAAACAAAGAGAATCACATGTGCAAATGCTAAAGGCATGAAAAATCTTTGAGGATAGTGCAAATCACAGAACGGCTGAAGCAAGCAGGAAGTGACAACAGATGTAGCTGGAGAAGTATTCAGAGATCAGATGGTGAAACTAAACACAACCGTAAATGATTTGAACTTGACTCGCAAGATGTGAGGAGCTGTTAAATAATTTTGAGGGAACAGGCAAAATTGATGTCTGTGTTTTAGAAGGGAAACCTTGACAGCAGTGGGGAGGATGAATTTCAGGGTGGCCAGGCTGGAGGTAGAAAGATCACTTAGGAGGCCACTGGAGTCATTTAGTTTAAAAAAACTGTCCAGGGCCTTAAGTTAGAAAAGAGAGTAGTTGCAGTAGAGTAGAGTAGACATTTCAATAGAGGCTTGAGCTGGAGGTCTACACTGGGGAATCAACGATATTTTAAGTGGTGGTTGAACTGTGGGAGGTGTGATTTGCCAGGGAAAAGGATAATGAGAAGAGAAGAAAACAAGGAGGAAACTCTGCAGGACTCCTGTGTTTAGAGGCAAAGGTGAATGAACTCTTGAAGAGATGGAGGAGGACTCGTGAGAAAGACAGAAGAGGACCCCTGGGAGAGAGGAGTCAGCTTCTAAAGGAGTGGAATACAGTATCAGGAACAAGAGCGCCATTAGCTTCGGCAGTCAGGTCTCTGGTTGGCCTCCACCATAATTATTTCAGTAGAGTGGTGGGGCGGAAGTCAAACTGCAGAGGGTTAAGGAATTCACTGGAGATGAGAAAGGAAAAATAGCAAGCATAAGCTACTCTTTTCCCATGAAAAAACACAAGTAGGAGCCCAGCCCTTGTCAGGGACACTACCTCAACAGAGACAGAGAGAAGTGGGCATGGCTGGAATACGTCCATAAGTTTGGGGGTTAGAAGACAGGAAATTAAGATCCCCACTTATGGCCTCTATTTTCTCTGTGAAGTCACAACTGAAAGTGAGGATGAAAGCAATGGGTGAAAGGGCTTAAAGAGAACATTCAAAGTTTAACATCACTATTGTGCAGAACAGGGAAAGTCATTGACATAGCTGAAGACTATAGGGAATGTCATGGCACTAATCCACACAGATGGACAATTATCTCCAAGCTCGTCAGCAACCTGGGAAAAATGGAAACAAAGACAAATAGTACATTTGACCAGCCTTGGAGTTTCAACAGGTGGCAAAGTTAATCCAGGCAGAAGTGAAGTGAAAAGTTAAAGGAGGATGTGCTGATTGTCAATTTATTGCCTCTCAAATCCAAATTCAACCTTCTTGCCCACTCTGTGAAAATAATTCTGGGCCCTTTAAATAATTTTCCTTTGCCAGCTGGCACAATGTGAAGCTTTGTCAGGAGAGGCGCTGGACCTGGAGACAGACTGTGTGAGGAAAAGGCAGCCTGGAACAAGCTCCTGCAGCACAAGACAGCCACAGCCCCCCAGCACCCCTGCCCCCCACTTTGAACAGTTTTGTAGCAGAATGCCTCCAGTTAGACACCTCCCCGTGGACGGCTTTTCCCTCCAGCATGCTCCAAAGGGCAGATCTCCAGCAAGTTTGGCCGGCACAACACTACAGCAAATTTTCTGCCAGTCAGTGAGTTACATCTGTGCCTGCCCTCTTCCAGGAGGTCCAGGTCTGAGCCCTGGGAAGGAATCTTCTTCCCCTGGTGCCCCTTAGCACCTGCTCCTTATATCTGTTATTCCTATATTCAGTAGTTCTCTTAACTTCTTACTAACCAATCCCTCATTCCTCTAATCCCCTGTTGTAGTTAAAACTTTATTTTATAGTCAACATTCCCTGTTCAAACTGCTATGTGATTTCTCTCTTCTGTTTGGACCCAGACTGATACAATGGAGAGGAAAGAAAATAAAATCAGGAGGAGACAGGCAGTTTGGAAGGAAACAGAGGCCAAAAGTCTGAAGGTCTCTTTGAGTTTAAAGAATGGTTATAGGGAGAGTAGAGAAGTGAGAGAGCTGGAAGAGTAGAAGCTTATGGCAGAATGTTAGGTATAAAGAGCCATTTCCCCCTACCTCCTCCCCCGCAGTCTTCACACCTCACACTCAAAGTAGGAACTTCCACCAACACTTCTGCCCTCTCGGGGAAGTGCTATGGAAGAAGCTCCTGTCATTTTCTCCACCTCATAGAAAAGAAAGAAAAAGCCCTGTTGATTGGTAAGATGGCGAGAACCTGCTGTGTGTCGGTCCATAGCTCTCTGTCGCGCGGGATGGATGCACCAAGTCACTGCTCACATGTGGATCTCTGACTCGTACTGGTTTCCATGCCCACAGATGTGAGGCAAGCCATACTCTATGTTGCTTAGAGGTACACACTAACTCTCTCCACCATTGTGGGCTCTAAGGTTTACTGCTGGAAGAGGAAGTCACAGCAGGCTCCCACTTTAGCAGCAAGTCCCAGCCATGCTTTCCAATCTAGATTTATCAGCAGCAAAGTGGATACTAAATTTCAATCCTCCTTTTAGCTTTTCTATCAATTTTCCAACTGACTTAACACCGAAAGAGGGTAGGAGCAGATGATCGGCATTCTGAAAACCCTAGATTTAGAGCTTGAGATTTCTGAAGAATCTCTTGGTAGAACATTTGTTCATGGTGACAAGGACGGGACAAGGTCACGGAAGTGTGATGCTGGCGTGGAATGAATGGAGTCAAAGATTGCAGGAAACAGTAGCTGTTAGGTGTTGGACATGGTCTCTACACGGATCTCTACTGAAATCATCCTAGTTGAAGGTGAATTTAGGATGTGGAGGAAAAACGTAAGCCAGGAGAGTGACCAGACTTGATGGTGACAGTGAATAGAAGGGAAAAGGGTGGCAGAGTTGGTAACACCTGGGCCTTAATGGAAGACTTTTTATAGAAAGGTGAAAGAATAATGGAATAATGTTTGGAAGCCACAAAAGGAGAAGTAGGCAAATGTCGTGCCTGATCTAGACCTTTAGATTCTTTGGGTGTAGGCCAACAAATAACCTTGAGTGAAAAAAGCTACAGAATAAACAATAATCTCAGGGAGAAAGCTAGGTTTTACTTAAGGCAAAATATAAAATGTTTTGAGAAGACAGTACAAATATACAACCACCACTGATCCAGAGAGCATAATGGAAAGGGAGGTTCAAAGGGTGGAGAGCAAAGAATAGAGGCCAAAAAGTGTCCAGGAACAAGCTGTCTCATCCCATGCCATCAGAACTGATTGTTGGTTTCCCAGTAAGTTGGATACAATGGGAAATGATGGAAAAAAAATTCATACATACCATAAACACTTTATATAACTTAAAACATAAATATACACACATGTGCCAATCTTTTGATGTAAGGCCAAGGCCTGTTCTCTGCATATGGATCTGCTGATTGGAGTTATGTGTCTTCTGTCTTACATAAACCACATCCTTCATCTACGATTCCCAGTTTGGCTCTCTTTAAAGTAGAGGGAGAACCTAAAGACACTTGTGAATAACCTGAATGCAGAGCCCATCTAGACCTTTATAACATCGCCCACATTCTTTTAGTGTTGTCCTGCCTACAACGAGTCAATAGCAAAGCTTTTGTAGCTAACCTTTATCAAGTCTTTCCAAAGCTGAGTTTCTATAGAAACAAATCTCAGTCTTTTCTGCATTTGATCAGTTTATTTACTCTTCATTTAAACTACATAATTAAAATAAGAAGTACAACTGGCTAAACAGGTTTGAGGACAAACACAACACAATTGGCCCTTGGAAAGAAGACAGCTTAACTGCTGAAAGCAGGAATGTTACAGGCAACATAGAGAGAAGCCTTTGGCTAAAGACACGTGTGTGCTGAAGGTGGCCATCCATGTGGTTAATTCTGTAAGTCAAATAAGAGAGTTTTAACTACACAGGTGACAAGAATGACTGCATTTTGAGGTGTAGGCAAGGACAGCAGGGATGTGAAGTATTATTAACTGGCTTCAAGACTGTTTTTCTTCCCCAGGTACATTCTCTTCCCTGCCTCAGTCCCTTACCGCCTATGGTTTTTCTTATGTTGGAAAAGAGAAACTAGGACTTTAAGGAAGAAGGTGAAAGAACAGTAAAAGGTCTAGAGAGGGGTCTGAAGCGCCAAAGCCGCTTCTGGGCCCCGAGCTAGTTCTACTTAACTCCTTTTCTTTTAGCATTGACACCTAGGAATCTAGCCTGCTTTCCTCTTTCGCCACTTACATCTTCTCTTCATCTGAGTTTTTCTGCCAGGTAAGTGGAGACACATATTCATATTCATTCACATTCTCTGTCTCATTCTCTCTTTCTCTTTCTTCCCACTGTATTTTCAGGGAAGTTACTCAAAGTAACCAAGTAGAAAGGGAAGGATAACAAAACCAGAAGTATCTATACTTTTAAGAAATGATCAAAGCACCGTTGGCCTCTGTATCCTTGGGTTCTGCATCCACGAATTCAACCAACTGTGAATTGAAAGGCTTACAATAGTTGCGTCTGTACTGAACACGTGTGTACAGACTTTTTTCTTGTCATCATTCCCTAAACAATATAACAACTATTTACGTAGAATTTACATTGTATTAGCTATTATCAGTAATCTAGAGATGATTTAAAGTATACAAGAGGATGTGCCTAGATTATATGCAAATACTACGCTGTTTTATAGAAGGGACCAGAGCATCCGCGGATTTTGGTAACTGTGGGGGTCCTGGAACCAATCCCCTCAGATACTGAGGGAGGACTGCACCAGTGTTAACTGTCATGGTACAAGGCCCACCCTACCCTAAACATCATCACTAATTCCCCACTTTCCAATTTTCCAATACAGGGTACTCCTTTCATGTCCCTATGGAACAGATGGAATCTAGCACAATTCCTCTACGTACCTCAGTGAGGAGTCCCCCAGATTGGGAAGTCTCTCCTCTCCTACTCTAAATCATAGATTCAATAAATATTACAAGGCAGAGAATATTAGGTGCTACTAAAATGGCCATTTATAGATTAGCCATCATTTACTGAGCACTTACTATAGTTAATCAACATATTAAGTGCCCTGTGGGCTTCAGGCATCATCTTGTTTAATTCTCACTGAGGCGATAGTAGTAGTAGTAGTAGTAGTAGTAGTAGTATCATCATCATCCCCACTTCACAGAGAAATTAACAAGACTATAGGGATTAAGTATGATACTCAAGGTCACATAGAAAGTAAGTCGCAGAGTCAAGATGTGAATCTTGGAAATTGGACCTCAGGGGTTGGGCTCTTAACTACTACACCACACTGTCCTTTCCCAGAACGTCCAGGTTCAAGTGAGATTCATTTAAAATTTAGAAGAATTACCTTACTGAAATACACAATATCAATGATTCCTTTCCCCTAACAATTACCCCCATCGGTGCACCATGGGAAAAATTAGTTTAGGGCATTCACCTAATTGTTCTAAAGTGATGTTTACCTGTTTAAGACAACAAGGAAAAAATTAGCTGACTAAAATATACCCTTTCTGATTTAAACAACCCTGTTTGGAATGGGGTCACAGAAGACAATATCCCCATCTGTTATGAGAGCAATTCCCACAGTCTCATTCACAGGGAAAGAAAGGCACATAGCAGGGTAGGAAAGATGGGTAAACCAAATAGTTACTTTTTGGAAAGTTAAATAATTCAAACTTACTTTTTTGGTACACTTCTTGACAGTGTTGATTAATTCTTGTATTACCAGATCTACACTCTTCAAGGAAGGCCCTTTCAGCTTTACAATTTGTTTTTTGACTATTGCTTCAAATGCCATGTCTGGAGTAAACAACCCTGTCCTGAACGTAAAGAAAGCAGCACATTAGATCTTTTAAAGTGAGTAACATCCAGTATTCTTTTGAAAAATGTTTTAATTGACATGCCACTTAAAATAAGCATGTAATACCCAAGTTTAAAACTAACATAATAATTTATTCCATCCACAGAATCATTTGTAATAATATCTCTAATACTACTATTCCATATTAAATCCCATTCTATAGATGGTTAACATTAGCTAAAAACAGTTCCCAAAATGCTTTCATGGCCTATAATGTGGCTTTTAACTAATATTTAACTGTAATTTGTCTCATCTCACTGTTTCACAGCAATAAAAAGGAATGTTACAATAGAAATGATGTCCTAAATTTAAATTTCTATTTCTAAAGTATTCCAAAAGCAATCTTCTTATCCTTGGTGGAGTAGGAAATGATCCTCACTTGTTGAACACTGAAATAGTAGCATTCCTGGACTACACAATCTATTCTATCCAGAAGAGTTGTATTATAGTGAGCCCAGTGGTTCCCAGTCTGAGGTCCTGGGGTGCTGGAGGAAAAAGAAGGCAGCTAAGTGGAACCAGCTTGGGACCCAGGATGCCTAAATTGTGAATTTACAAAAATAACAGACAATAACCAAAATAGCAAGTATCTTTTCATTTGGCTGGAATTAATTCAAATTGGTGTCATAACAACGCTTTTCTCATGCTGTGCAGAAGCTCAGGAAAGCAGGTATGTAGGTGTGTTTCATAAAAAGTGAAAAATGATTACTCACATTTAAACAAAAGGTCAATAGAGAAAAGCTACAATAAGAAGGACCCTGAACCCTGAGCATCGGTCATACCCACAGATCTGCAGGCTCCAGATGCTGGCACTTGATCCTCCTCATTCCTAGACCCTCCTCCCTTCCTCTTTTCACTTCTTATTTGATTAACTTCTCTTCCTTCAACACTCAATGCTATGGTACCTCTTCTGGGAGATTTCTTTAACGCTTCCCTTACAACAGCTTTATTCTACGTCCCTTCTCGTCATTTACTTAGCACCCTATGCTCACCTCTATTCTAAGTGTAGTGATCATACTACATTGTAATTGTAATTTCTCCACACTGGATACAGAATAAAATCCACACTGTTTAGTCTAACGTTAAAAATTTTCCCCTGTCTGACCCTAATCTTCCTTTGTAGTTATTTCCTCCTCCCTTTCATGCACCTAATGTTTCAGCCAAACCAGACCATTTGCCTTTCCACAAAGACACTCATCCTAATATTTTAAGTCTTTGCTTGCATCTATGATGTTCATTTCACCCTCCCCACAATTTCAGCCTGTCCAACCCCACCCATGCTTCAAAGCCCAGATCAAAAGCAACCGCTTCCACAGCTCGTCTTCTCCAGTCCTGTTGCTGACAAGGTCTTCCTCCTCTGAATCCCACCATCCTATTTTGCTTTGCAGTGGTCTGAGCACATATTTCAGTCCCATCACTACACTGGTAGGAAGAGTCGTTACTGCATTTATCTTTGTTTGCCCCACAAGGGCTGTCTCCCGGCCTCGCTCAACGTTGGCACTCAGTGTGAGCAGAACAAAGAAGGACCATCAGGTCCTTTGTGGGCAAAGATGGTTTCTATTATTCAAATATCTAACAATCAATTGGGAACAAAACTTTTCAAATTAAGCATATATAAGGGCTTAAAAAAAATCACACCATTAGTATGTCTTATACTCATGACATTGTGCACTTCATATTGTCTTACAGGCAAATTCACTCCAGAATAACCGATCTCTTCTATTGGCATGCATATAAATCAGAAATCTACAATACTGAGTTACTGAGCTTTTGCAATTACATTCAACAAAAATGTATCTGGTAAGGAATTTTAAAAGCCAAGTAAAAGTACTGCATTTGGTTAAGTAAAAATACTTTATGACCCCAAAAATGTGATTTGGTTTCACTGTGTTTATCAGATAGACAAGTTCACATACTAGTTCTGCCCAGCTAAAGAACAAGACATAGTTTCTATACCAAATGTACTCTGGATTTCAGGGAGAAGGAATAGAATTCATAAAGAACTTAGATATCCTGTTGACGGTTAGAGAAAAATATTGGATTTGGTTATAGATGTTTTCTCTTTTTCACTTTGTGAATGCATATTTACCCATACTATTGGAGACTTGTAGAGCAGGTTGTCTAAATTTTAACAATAGATAATTCACATGTCACAACTCCTTTGGAAAATCACCCATCACATGCACACTCAGCGTCAAGCTTTGCCCTCTCAGGCTCTGTTCCCAAAATAGTCTCTTCTTGGCCCTGTGGCAGAAGCTGAGATATAGTTGCTAATAAACAGAGGATGCCTCCTTCATGTGAGATGATCTACGAAGTAGGCAACCTCAGTTTTATACCTTGAATTCAGGACACCTCAATTTAACATATTCTCCATTGAATTTTGTTTAGCCTTCTAAGAAAAAATTCATTTTTTTTCTTATCATGGTTCTTTAAAGAGAGTAATTGAGAATAACCCCACTTTACACAAGGGTAAATTCAGGCACAAGTTCCACTCCCAGCCTCGTGTCCCCCTGCTCTTCTGCCTACATACCTGACTCCAGTCACAACGCGTGACTCCCTGCTCCACGAATACGAGCTCACTTGACCACCTCTATGCCTTTGCTCACGCTACTCCTGCCACTTGAAGCCCTTTCTTTTATCCTCCAGCCTCAACAATCTCCATCCTCTCATGTCTCATTGTACTGCCACCTACCCCATATACACTCACACACACACACACAAGCATGTGTATCCATACAGCACAGCTTTGCCTGTGAAATCATTCTTGTTCTTTAAACAGGCAAGGTTTGACTCAAAAGTAACCACCTTCATTAATCTTTCCCAGTCTTGCTCCACAACTCCAGTCAAAACTAATCTGTCCTGTGTCTGTGTAAGTAATGATTACTTATGAGCATGTCAGGCCTCCCTCTCTAAAATGTAAGGTTCTGGAGAACAAGGTCTTACTAATGGGTAAATCCCCGACTGCGCAGAGCACAATGCTGTGAGTGCAGAAGGTGTTCTTGTTTTTTAATTGAAAAAGACTGAGTATGACAATACAGGGAATTACCATTGAACCCAAACTAGGATTTCCTATTTCTTACTCCCACCTCTGTGTTCTATGCTGCTCAGATGATGAAAAGGCTACTTCACTAGCTGTTTATAAACATAATTTTCTTTTAGTAGTTTGAACTGAAGACAAGGAAAATGTGAATCACTTGCCTGATACCATGTATGTTTTTGATTGCGTAGCTTATTTCTCTTCGCAGTTCTTTCTCATTGAACTCCATCTGCAGATGCAAAATGAGCCACAGTTATGACGCTTAATTCCTTTGAATAATAATGCTGTTGAATATTAAAGAACGAGAATGACTTGACTTAGTTATTAATAAATGGATACTCATGTCTTTCCTAACCTAAACCCAGATGGTCAAAACATCTGTTTATATAAAGTTCAAGGCAACATAGAACATTAGGGATTTCTGGAGTTTTAGTGCAGTGGATTTTAACTCTATTATAGATAAGGAGTGCAATGCATAAAGGATGCCTTCTGGACATAAATGTGGCCATTCATTCGAAATATATAATTCTTCATTCTTTTGCTGAATGCAGTAAATGTACTCACAGATGAATGCATAAATAAGAGTGTCACCTGATGTGCAACAGCAGTCCAGCTGTGCTGACATTAGCAATGGCTGTCTTCTCTCCCTGGCCATTTTAACCACCTGAGTTCAAGGCCTCTTTATAAGAGGAAATTAATAATATTTTACCAAACCAACATAGGATAGATTGGTGTATAAAAACTTCCCAGAAGTTCTAGGTCCCTTAAATTTATTTGGAAGTAGGATCAAAGTGTCATAGAGCTTAGACCTGGAAAGGATATCATGAGAACATTTGGGCCAGCCCCTGCCTTCTGAAACTTGGCCTCTCCAGCCTCATTGTCTATCCATTTTCCCCCTCACACTTTATGCCACAGAGCAATGAATTGCTTTAGCTCCCGACCCAGACCTTGTGGCTCCACAGCTCAGCCTGTACCACTCCTCCCGTTCTGTCCAGAACAACCCCCCACCCCAACCCCACCTCCTCCTGCTTAACTAGCTGCTCATCCTTCTAAACTCAGCTCAGAAGCCAGCCTCCGTTATGCACTTGGGCTGGGATTCATGTCCGTGGGCTGTGTTTCCATAGCACTCTGTGCTGAAGTTTATCACTTTACTTCACACATTTTAATGAAACTATCTATTTACCCATCTGCCTCCTACACCAAGACATAAGCACCCGCCTCTCTATGTGAGGCCAGTAGCATAGTCCGTAAGACTACTTAGCTGCCTGCTGGGCATTTCAAACATTCCAAAAGCAGAACTCTTGATTCATACCTCCATACAAACACAGATTTCCTCAGTTTCCCTCATCAGATGGGCACTAATATTTGCCCAGTTGTGCAAGCCAAAACCTTGGTAGTCATCTTGAATCTTCTCTTTCTTTCATCCCCCACATCAACCCAAGACCTACTGACCCTACCTCCAAAATCACACACTCATCCACTGCTCTCCATCCTCTCTTCTGAGGCATTTTTACTATGAAGCTAAAGAAGTTTAAGCTCCAGGGCTTCCCCCTGCATGAGCCCCTTCCAAGACCCTGTGCCTAACTGTGTGTTTATAATTTTGCATTCTTCTTCTTCAAGGGGGCCCCCCAAATTATATAAGCTTCAGGCCCCACAGAAAGTAGATCCACTCCTGCTCTGGCCCTACTGGTTAACTCACCTTACTTGTCTCCCTGAATCAATCCTTGCCCCTTTACAATCCAGTCCACACAGGGTTCTTTTAAAAATCATCAACCAATCAGATCATGCCTTTCCTTAAAACGCCCCCCCCTTACTTCCCATGGTTAAATGTAAACACCTCCTTGCAACCCAGAAAGCCTGGTGTAAACTGGGCTCTTCCTTCCTCTGAATTCATTTCATGCCCCTCTCCCCTCATCAGCTCCACACCGGCCTCAGCTGTTCCTCACCTCCTGCACAGGTGCTTGCTTTAGGGCCTTGTCCTTGGCTGCTTCTGCCTTGAACGACCCTCTTCTTCCAGATCCTTACGGCTGATCTCTTCACGCCGTTCTGGTCATGCTTTAAATGTGCCCTACTCAGAGACACCTCACCTGGACATCCCTTCAAAAGTGGCTCACCCAACCCCTCTCTGTCTCCCTCTCCTTCTCTCTCTCTCTCACATTATGTTACATAATGATAACATGAGATTTTCGTACTTTGTCTATTTGTTAATTTTCTGTCTTTCCCCACCAGACAGTGTCTCTGTCTTGATCACTGGCTCCTAGAACTCTGGCACAGAGTAGGTGCTCAAGAAATATGGTTAAATTTTTGTTGTTATTGTTAGATAACAAATAAACAAAAATTCATTTAGTATTTGTTGAAATAATTTGAAATGTCATTAGATCCCATTAAATAAAATCAGAACCATCAGTAAGAAAATATTTCTCTTCTAAATTTCATTACCTGAGTATAGAAGCTTTGGTTCAAAGAACTATCTTAGTGCCATACCATTTTATGAGCAGTGATGTAGAACAGACAATGGGAATGAAGTGAAATGAAAGAGAAAAAAATAACACTTGGTACAAACCTTTACTATCTCAAAAGGAAAGCGTTCGTGGAAGATACGATTGATTTTAGCACCCCCTGAGAGCTCCAGGGTATCTACTTGATCCCCTGACCCTTCGATTCTCTTCTCAAAGTCCACAGCAAATTGCTGAACCATCCTATAATTGTGAAAGAGAAACATGTTCAAGTTAAAGTTACCAAGCTTTGCATTCTGATTTTAATTTACTATGGTTATCCCTCAGAATCCTTTTCCTGGTGTTCTTAGTGGCCCCTACTGGCAGAGTTAACATCGCACTCTATTCAGCATTCAAAATATAACTATATGAAATACACATTATTAAGATTTATTTTAGACATTTAATTAAAATATATATTTTAAATATCTGTGTCATTAAATGCATTCTGTCCATTTAGTTGCAACCATAAAATGGTATTTAAAGAATACTTAAATTAAGAATTAAAGTTAAGCAATAAAACTTTATAGAGAATAGTTAAATGAACCACGGCTCCTATGACCTCTCACTCACCTTGTGTTCCAACTGCTCCAGCTGAGCCCGCTCAGACCTCATGAGCTACTCCCTTCCCAACCCCCAGCATCACAGACCTCACTCTGCAAAAATAACGTGAATTTGTGACCTCCATGTCCCTCTACAACTAGCTCTAGCCTTGTTTTCCAATGACTCCCCACAATTTCACAGGAAAATTAAAACTCCTTAACCCCTCACGCAGGAGTCTCCATGGTCTGGCCCTGGATGCCCCGTCTCCTATGACTCATCCACACTCACCCTCCAAGCCAACCATAAAGAAGGTACTTGCAGTTCCCCATACATACCATGTCTCTGTGCTTTTACACTTGTTTTCCTTTCTGCTCAGAATACCATCCTCTCTGCCCCTTGCCTCTTTGCCTGGCTAATTTTTACCTGTCCTTCAAGACTCAGTGCAAGCATTAGTTTTTAGAGGAAATGTTCCAGGATCCATATCCACCACCACTCCTCTTTGCCACCCAGATCAAGGGCCCCTCCTCTGCTTCCTCAGCATATTTTCAGCATAGCACTTAGCAGAGTACATCACCATCGTTCATCTATCAGTCTCTCTCCTCAGGGCAAGGACCAGGCATTTTATTTATCTCCCCCTGCTCAACATATGAGAGGTGCTCAATAAATTCAATGAAAGAATGAATTACCTTAAGGTGGTTGGTAAAAAATAATGAAATACATTATAGGGAGAAAATAACTACTTGCATTTGTGATTACTAGGTTTAGAAACTCTAATTTTGACATACTGGAACTACTTTCAAATTCAAAATCTAATAGGAAAATTCAAACCATCTAAAATGTGCATCTTTTATTCTCATTCATCAAAATCATTGATGATTACTGTAAATTATTTAGCCCAGAATATCTAGAATATAATTGGATATAGCTATGTTTATGCATATGATAATATTAATCTAAATTTTTAAAGTACCTGGAAAGGTATATATGCAACATAAGCACTGAAACACTGGGAAATGTACCTCCAGCCCCTCCTTTCCCCACACCTGGCCCACTAGAACAGGCTGAGTTCACACTGTTCTCTTGCCCTCCTTCTTCCACCTGACAAACCCTCTTACACTTCAGGGTCTCATTCAAGTATCTTTTTCTCTGTGAACTCACACCCTTTCTAGATGTAATTGCTTTCTCATCTGGGCTCCCTTAACATTTTGTACTTACCAGAAATAGCATTTATCAGATCTTAACACAGTTAAGATCTTACATGTCTGTTTCCCCTGCTCTACTGTGGCCTCTTCAGGAGTGCAAAAATCTGATTCATTGCTGAATCCCCACTAGAGAACTTAGAGCCAGACACCAGACGCAAAGAGATAAGAAGAAGATGAGAAGGAAGGCAGACAGAAACAGAGGAAGGAAAGAAGGAAGGAAGGAAAGGAGGAAGGGAGGGAGGGAAGAAGGGAGGGAGAAAGGAGCTGAATCAGTCCCCTACAAGGGAAGAATCTAGCCGTGGAAAATTCTGTAACCTGAGACCAATGGAGTCACAGAGGTAAGACCCAGTCTTTGCAAGGAGAATAGTTTCAGTTGAATCTTAAGATGATGACCTAGGGCCTAAACAGAAATAGCTTTCCTTTCTCTGTAACTTGAAGAGTTTTTTAGGAGCTTAACCAAAGACAAGAATAAAAAGAAAAGATAAACCAGGAAAAAGCTGAATCCAAGAAAAAAATTCTTTCTTCTGCATGATCTTGTAATTTAAATGGGGGAATATAAGATGATGTATTTAAGATGTTACTTAAATAATTTGAGCATTTAGAAATGCCCACAAAGAAAGAAATTGTATTGTGCATTTTAAATGCCAACTAAGGGTATTTTGACTGCAAGACTACAGGATAAAGGGCCATAAGAGGTGGCAAGCATCATCTGTGGAGATGGACTTCAGATGTCCTGCAACGAAGGCTGGGCAGAGGGGGTCTTCTGGCTGAGAGGGACCTGAGGCAAGTTGCAGCACAAGAATAAAAGGACAGATGAGGCTGGAATGGGCAAAAGAAGGAATAAGTGTATAAGACATACGGGACTGGTAATTCTCTAACAACTCTGCTATCCTAACCCAAGACCCCTCAGGGATAAATCTAGTAACCCAAGGATAAGATGGGAAGATCATGAAGGAATAAAAAGATACTTGGCAGTTTTTACATTTATGTTTTTAAAGGGCTAAATTAAAATCATGACTAAAAAGGCAAAAGAAATTTAAATTGAATCTTTGGCTCTCATTCCACTGAAAAATGCACAGACAGATCACAGAGTGATGGGAATAAAAAGATAATAGTGTGAGTCACATCAGTAGAAACAGCCGTACAGTACAGACGACATTTTCAACAGGAGCTTTGCCCACTTCTGAAGACTAAGGGCAAAAAACCCTGCGGAGTTATCACTACTGGTTTCACTCATTTACTGAATCTAATTATAAAAATACAATGAAATTGGGCATGGGAATGGGCAATTGGTTCAATTTATAATAAGAGAATAAGATCAACAATTATTCTTCAAGAAAACATAAAGATTCAAGGCTCACTGGATAACATATACATAGCCTCATATACTTTACTTGCTTCTTCTGTTAAACCTAGAAAGTAGCATGACAAATAGACTAAGGCAAAAGCAAGCTGAAGAAATTAGTTTAAAATGCTGAACAAGGAAAGGGCAAGGTGACTCACTGCAGCAATGCTTTGGTCTTCCTGGTGGGGTCTTCTGGCTTGAAGTTTTTATAGGCTTCGACTTCATGTTCAATGGAGAGCAACTGTCCCTGTAGTTTGTTCCGGAAGTTTGGCAGGGTATCTCGAATGTGGTTGGTAAGTTGCTAAATAAAACAAAACAAAACCATACATGCATATAATAGACTGAAGATTAACTCATGAGACAAAAATCAGCCTTCACTGTTTCCCTAATCATTCAAAACTTTAGAAATCGTATGCACGTTTGAGACTGACTGTGTAGTAGATAGTGAAAAGCAGCTCCAACTCCCCCTCCACTGCCTACAGTAATGCTCAACATTCCTTCAATTAGGGTCACTCTCTTGGGCTATCTCTTCATGTCTGGAATACCCTGTTAAAACGTAGCTAATGTTACTAAAGAGGCCTTGGTATAATACCTTGGCATGAATTGACTTATCAGATCACCTACCTTGCAGGAAGGAATCTTACGTGAGAATATGGTAGAAATGAAGGAAGTGGAGGGTTACAGGCGCTGCCTGATGTTCTCAGGCCCAATCAGCTTACCACACTGGTGAAGCTCAGAGGGACCTGTCAGCTACTAACTTCTTCTCCATTCTGCAGCTCAGGCAGGTGCTTCCTCTTGCCTCCACCTCTAGGCCCCAGTCCAGCTGTGGTTGGTCACCAGCTTATGCCTTCAACAGGCTGCATATAAAAAGCTCCAGGACTAGCAAGGGAAAGCTCTCTGTCTTTTGTTGATATGTCTACCTAAGCATCTGCTAGGCATTTCCACTGAGAGCATCTGCTGGCACCTCAAGCTCAGAACAGTGAAAAAGTCTCTAAGAGACTATCTAAGAGTACATGATTAATCAAGAACAAAGGTGGATATAAACCCAGATCGCTTAGCTCTATGCCTTACGTTCTATTACAATGCAGTTAAGGAAAAGTTTGAATTAAAAAGAAAAAGATAATCTTGAACAGTTTAAGTAATAAACTCAGAATTAAGAGAAAGAATGTAAACTTCCTAGAAATGCAGGAAAAAGAATAATAAATTAAAAGTAAATGGAATAAATATACCCAGACTGACTGAAGAAACCATTTTAAATCATTTTATATTTATCTGAGGTTACCTGAATATATCTATTCAATAAATCTATAGTTATTTAATTGTCAATAGTTTATAACTATATCTTTACCCACAGTTACGACTTATTATGTTATTCCCCTGGCATGTATTGTTATTATGGCTCTGAAGAAGAAAACAAAAGAATGGAGAGGACTGCACTTCCAGTAGCAATGTCACAAGAGATAAACCCTCAAATCTAAGAATAACAGTAACCACGAGAAACCAGTAGCCCCCTGACTGCCATGTGAGTGGTAAATAATAAAAATACTTGGTTTCCACCTTTTGCTTCTCAGACGTCTCAATAGCAAAGCAATACTGTGGACCACTCTTGGCTTTCTAAAACACTTCTTTCCATGGCTTTTGTGACCCCGGGTCCTCTAATTTTTCTCCTAACCTTTTTGGACGTACCTTCTCCATCTCCTTTGCCAAGTCATCCTCCTCCCCAAGACCTGTAAATATTAATATTAATAGGTCCTAGGCCTCTTCTTTGTTCACTCTCTGTTCTCTCCTAAGACAATCATATTCCACCCATGACTTCAATAAATATCCAAATACCTGTGGCTACCAACATGTTATCTACAGACCAGACTTCTTACCTTTGCTGCAGGCATATGTATTAGACCACTTGATTGACTTCTCTTCTTGGGTGTGTCAATGACACCTCAACCTCAGCATCTCTGAAATCAAGCACCTTATCTTCCCTTCAGAGTTCCACCTTGGTGACTTCATAACAATCTGGGAACTTGCAAGTTATCCTTGACTTCACCTCTCCATCACCCACCAGAGCTAAACTACCACCAAGTTCTCAGTTTTCCTAAATATTTCTCAAATCTGCCTTTTTTCATCTCCTCTGGCTCTAACCAAGACCAAGCAACCATCATTTCTCATTTGGACTCCTAACTGGTCTTCTCATGCCTACTCTTGATCTTGATCTGTAATCACCATAATCTTTTTTAACCCACAGACATGATTGTATTATTCCTCTACTCAGATCCCTTAAATGACCGACTCCCCACTGCTCTTAGGATAACAGCCAAAATCCTTAACTTGGCCTGCAAACATTACATGATCCAGCCACTGCTTAAATCTCCAAATTCATCTCTTATAACTCACTCCCTCATTGTTTGCCCTCCAGCCATAATGACATTCCTTTCGATTCCTCAAAACTGTCATGTTGTTTTCCAGTTTTTGTCATAGAAACTGTCCTTCAGGATCAGAGGTGTTGGTGCACACTCAATCAGCAACAAAATTATCCTAGTTGCAAACAGAGTATGAAGATCCTTGAAGCAATAAATAGAGAGTGATTATCCAGGAAATGAGACATCTTCAGTATAAAATTCATTCAATTTTCAGTCAACCAGAAGTCAATTAAGTCATAATTTAGGGGTCACTTGTAATAACCAAATGGTCAAAATGGTCAATCATATCCTTTCCACTTTTCCAGTATTTATACCTAATTTATTTCCAACTTTATCCTTCTTTTTTTTTTTTTTAAGCATATACTCTGCCTGGCTTTTGTGTTTGTTTGTTTGTTTTTTGTTTTGGTGATGAAGATTGTCACTGAGCTAACATCTGTGCCCATCTTCCTCTATTTTGTATATGGGATGCCACCACAGCATGGCTTGACGAGCAGTGCATAGGTCCACGCCCAGGATCCGAACCCGTGAACCCTGGGCCGCCATAGCAGAGTGTGCAAACTTAACCACTACGCCACAGGGCCAGCCTCAATCCAACTTTATCTTTCTAATCATCATAGTAATTTTTCTCTAAGCTTTTTTTTCAGTTTGTGTTTTTCATAGGCCAATAGAATCACGAAAACAGTAGTCTAAAAACAATTTTACCAGTGCTAAATATATTCACAGAATATTATGGTTCTTGCATGACAAACCAGTGTTCCTTCTCTAAAACATATTCATATTTTTGAAATGACACAACCATAGTGCTGCCTCATGGCTTCCAAACACTCATCTACCCTTAATTAAAAAATACAAATTCCACATTCATCTGTGCTATTTCACTTAAAATAGAAGTATACCACTGCTTTTTATTTTCTAAACTTCTTCAATCATTTTGTCTCAATGGTTCAGGTACAATGTCACAGGTAGCCTACCATTGTGTTTGCCTCTACTGACACCTTCTAGGCAGGAACAATCAGAACATTCGATAGCTACTCAATTGACTGATTAAGTTTATAGATAAAAATTAAAGCATACCTTACGCGACTATTTGTGAGAAAAGCTGCTCACTATTTGAGTCAATGGAATCAAAACTCAGGAAGGGGGCTCTGCACTCAGTGACAATGACACTTAACTCCACTAGGGGAAGAAAAATATGTAACCATGTAAGTACACTGAGGTTTTATGGAAGATGCGTGTATGTGCATGGAGTGGGGGGAGGCAGAGAACCCAATTCTATCTGTTGTGGAGACAGGGGTTATCTGGGAAAGCTTCTTAGAAGAATGGAGATCAGTGACTGTGTATGAGGATTTATTTTCAAGATTTTAAATTGAGGAACAAATCAATCTTAAACAAAACCATAAAGAAATTTTAACGAAAATCTAACCTAACCATTACAGATTGATATTTCAAAAACAGATCCCAAGGGGCCGGCCGGGTGGTATAGCAGTTAAGTTCGCACGCTCCACCTTGGCAGCCCAGGATTTGCAGGTTCAGATCCCGGGCACAGACCTACACACTGCTCATCAAGCCATGCTGTGGCGACATCCCACATACAAAATAGAGGAAGGTGGGTACAGACATTAGCTCAGGGCTAATCTTCCTCACCAAAAAAAAAAAAAAAAAAAAAAACAGATCCCAAGAGATCAACTTTTCAGGATATACAAGTTTAACTTCTTAAGATAACTATACATTCTGAGTAAATGTATGCTAAAATGTATACTCCTGTTCACTGTTCTTAAATACATATGTATTTCTGCTTTGTGTACTGCTCTGTCAATAATATTAAGGTGAATTCTATTCACTGAAAATAGTAACAGTATGGGTCTAAATATTCATATTAATTTTTTTTAATTCCTATCATTTAAGCTGAATGTCTCAGTTTGGGAAAAAAGGAATATAAAAATAAGAAATATGAATTTCAATAGTCACTTACATGTTTCATAATTGTTCTCATTGCTTGAAAAAACAATTTTACCTGATTAAGGACCTTCTGCAGGTGTGGGGTCCCCATCCGATCAGCAATATGTCTGTAAGCCGGGTGTGAGAGAAAAAACTTCCTTTCTGCCAACATGGCAGCTTTAATGTCCTTCTTCCCATCTATGTCCTTCTGGCTTCTGTTTACCACCCCCACGTAACCTGAAACAAAACACACATCTATGGAGTTTGGGACACTTTTTGTCACTTATTCTTGAGAGATTTCAAGGCTCTCAAAGAGGCTGAATAAGAAAGGCAAAATTATTTTAAGGCCTGAAGAATGGATCCCTTTATAAAACTAAATTTGAGACGTCAGTATTTAATAAACACTGGCTGATTTGGCTGATGATAGTGTTTAGCATTAACACAATAATGTCTTTTGCCCTTAAAAGCTCTGTGCATTTTAATAGAATATGTCTCTTAGCAGTTTTGTCATATAGCAGACAAGCAAACAAGTCAGACTTAAAACAGAACAGTATATATTTATGTAGTCCATGATGAATATTTCTACCCTCCCTTCAAACCTCTTCCTTTTTCTATTTTCTTATTCCTGTTATGTTAAGGAATAATTCTCCCTCTGGATCATTTTTAATACATCACTTGGGAACACGGTGCCATTCCGTAAAAGTATAATTAATCATAAATCCATTCCTCACAACTGTGGAAGCATTAAAACTAAGCCTCCCATTGGTTTCCTAACTGTTTCTCGGCCACATCATCAAAGGAAGTCCTGTACAGTACATTACCCCTGCGAAGAGGCAGCAGCTTGTTCTCCAGAACATCCCTGGCATCCGTTCCTTCATCCATAAGATCCAGTTTGGTGATGACTCCAATGGTTCTTAGACCTGCATCACAAACAAACCCAACATCACACAACTTGCAAAAGACTAACATATTTTAGAGACGTGTGTGTCTCCATGCTAAAAGGACCATATTCCCGGTCCTTTTCCCGTTCCTCTCTGTCTTTGTTTTTTAATCCACTGCTATCCCAGTCTGGTGAATTTCAATGGGATAAGGTGGAGAGTTGCAAAATCACCCATCCATAAGATAACTTTCCATTCAAGAGAGAAAAAACAAACAGCTGTAGCGCCAAAACATTTTTAAATTTATGAGTTTATTTTTGTCATGCATGCAGGTAAATTATACATTTGAATTTTCCTCCCAGGTACTGCACACAATATGGATGCTTCAAATTTTCTATGTATTACATTATTAAAAACAAACATATAGGCTATACACGGACTAATGATGAGAGTGTGTCATAAACCAAGCTTATTATTGATCCAGCTCTGAGCACTTGAAGTCAAAAAAATTTTAAAAAGAAAATTAGGTATAGGATAATGTCATCACCAAAAATAAACTTGCACGCCTCATAGCAGTCACTGTTTCTTAGAAAAGGCAATGTGACTTAATGGAAAGAAGACTGAACTAGGAATTCTGAGGCTGAGATTCTAGTCTCAAGGCAAGTCACTTAACTCTCTGGGTCTCAGTTGTCCTCATCTGTGAAATAAAGAGTTGGAAACTGTCATCTCCAAGGTTCCTTTCAGTAATAAAATAATGTAAAAACCTAGACATTTTCTGTAGCATATAAGATACAATGTATTTGTCCTCTGCTTCCGCATATAAGATACAATGTATTTGTCCTCTGCTTCCGCATATAAAATACAATGTATTTGTCCTCTGCTTCCGTCATTAGATAAAATGAACAATATTTGTCTAGTGATTCATATTCTTAAGTGCATTTCTTTGGACTTCCAATTAAACATGGTTAACTGAGCACAAGCGTTTATCTTTTACCTGAAACCACTCTAAAATAATAATGGCTAATATTTATTAAGCAAGCTATGGTTTTAAATGCTTTACATGCCTTAAATTATTTAATTTTAAAAAGTACTCCAACTACTATTTTTGTAAGATGAGGAAACTAAGGAAGAGAGATTAAATAACTTTCCCAAGGTCATACAGGAGGTTGGTCCAGGCAGACTGGTTCCCGAGTCCTTGCTTTTAACCAATATACTGCTATTCACAGTAAAAAGAATTTAAAAAATAAAAAATGCTTAAACCAAGAATGTCAAAGAAAATGGGAGAGGGATGCAGAAAATTTTGGAAACTGAAAACCAAGCAGGATGACTGCTAACTAACTTAACAGACCAGAGAAAGAGGAAACTGCATCCAAGAAAGCCAACAACAGGAGAAGCCGAGAAGCTGAATAATTTATATCACAGCATCCCAGAAAGGTTCAAGACCTGGGGGACCAATAGCTCTGAAAATAATGGAGAGTGATCTGGCAGCTGAGGCTGAAAATAGAAGCACTGGATGAAAGCAGCCATATTTCCATGGATAACATAGCTAGGAGCTGCCCTGGTCCAGCCCGGCAGGAGAGTACAGGTTTACTCTATGGAAAGATTGAACTACAGAAAACTCTGAACACATGGGCACCTGGGTCAGTTTGGCGGGATCAAGTATTAAAAGAGGGTGAATCTCTAATACGAGACCAAAACAAATAAATATTATAAAACAGAGCTTGGAGAAAACAAAGATAATGCAAAATAGAGAAGAAAACATTATTTTTATTAATATCCTCAGAGAGAAAGGAGAGATCATTGCATTCATGGAATAAAAAACAGAATGTCACAAAAGGAAACATTCCAATGAACAAACAAAAAGAATTCTCAATAATTAAAAATATGAGAGCAGAGACAAAAATATTAGTAGAATACTTGGAATATGAAGTTAGGAACTCTTCCAGAAAACAAAAGAAAAACAAGTAAATAATAGGAAAGGAAAACTTTTTTAAAACTAGAGAAATTATCCAGAAGATCCAATATCTGAATAATTGGCATTCCAAAAAAGAAAGAGGAGATGAAAAAGAAATAGCTGGGGGCTGAGGGCATACTATTCAAGAAAATGTCCTGTAAGTGAAAGATGAATTTATGGATTGAATGAACCATCAGGTGCCCAACACAACAGGAAAAACACACACATACACACGCAATATGGTATATCAGTATAAGATTTTAAAACACTGGGAACAAATAAAATATCCTAAAATCTCCCAGAAAAGTTAAAAAATAAAGTCATAAAAAAGGTTTGGGAATCATTACAGCATCAGTCTGCCCAGCAGCAAACTGGAAACTAAAAAGCAATAGAGCAATGTTTTCTAAATTCTGAGGGAAAAATTATTTCTCTCCTAGAATTCTAAACTATCAGTAAATGTGACAGAAAAAAAGATATACTCAGGCCTGCAAAATCTCAAAATATTTTACCTTCCTTTATCTTTTTTTTTGGAAACTACTAAAGGATGTGTTCCACCAAACACAGGAGCAAACTAAGAAAGAAGAAGACAGGAGATGCAGGAAGCAGGGAATTCAATATAACCAAGAAAAGAAGGGAATTTTCAGGATGATGCAGATCCCAGTTTGAGGCCAGGAGAGCAATCAATATCTATTGGAATGAGGGGCACAGATTCCTGAAGAGACGTCTTCCCCCACCAAGAAAAGAAAGTGAAAATGATAGATGCCTAATATTTTTGAAGGTACTAAGAGATTTAGACAACTGTAGGAGAGGTTGGGAATGCATTAGCGATAGATACATAGAAGACTATGCAAACAAACAAAAAGAGAGACAACTGTCAACCTCAAAGAAGACAGTATCATGCCAGAAAGAAAATGTAACCATAATTTACCACATGGCTCAGCTGTGAATCATATTTTCAAAATCATAAATATTCATTTAGCAAAATATGAAGGTATAATTATATTAGTAAAATGGGGGGGTAAGTGTATATATGTATGTGTAAGTATATGTGGGTATGGGAGAGGGAATATAAGCCAGCTAAATCCTTCTCCTCCAAAAGAGAATATCTAAAAATAAAAAATCAAGACGGATTATATAGAAATATGGAGGTAAATACCAAAAGAAAGCTAAAAGGGTTGAAAGTGATACCCTCTGGAAATCAGTAATCAAGAGTCGGGAGGAGTGGGCAAGGGACTGACAGTTTTTATTAAAAGCCTTTGGGACTCATTTGTTCTTAAAGCTATGTACCTTCTAACATTAATAAAAATAAAAGTTGAATTTTAAAAGTATCGTCTATACTACTCCCTTATTTCTGAAAAGGCAGAGGAGTCTATGCTTAGTGGTATACCAGAAATGGCAAAAGAGATAATTTTCTTTTTCACATTTAGTTATACAAATAGGCAGCTTAAAATAATCAATGAGGGGCCTGCCTGGTGACGTAGCAGTTAAGTTCGCGCGCTCCACTTTGGCGGCCTGGGGTTCGCAGGTTCAGATCCCGGGTGCTGACCGACGCACCACTTGTCAAGCTATGCTGTGGAGGTGTCCCATATAAAGCAGAGGAAGATAGGCATGGATGTTAGCCCAGGGCCAATCTTCCTCAGCAAATAAAAAAGAGGAGGATTGGCAACAGATGTTAGCTCAGGGCTAATCTTCCTCACACACACACACACACAAAATCAACTAACTCCTGCTGCCTGACTCAGGATCTACACTGATAGAGCTCAAAAAGCCATTGCCAAAGAAGAGATTGAAAGACAGCATATTTTAAAAGCACCCCACTGGGACTCTAAAGACTCAGATAAAAACAATAACAGAGACCATTTATGGAGTCTGATTATGTGCCAGCCTCACCTAGGACTCAAACAACAACTCTATGACATGGGTACTATCATTTTCTCAATTACACAGATGAGGAAGGTGCGACTTGGAGAGTAAAAGTATGCTTTCCTAAAGGCTCACAGCCTATAGGCTGTGGAATCCAGGCAACAGACTTCCATCTTTAATCACTATATTTTTCTGCCTCCCAATTCTTAGCTAGATTCTACAAGTGATTAGCTGTGTTATTTGGCAAGTTAGTTACATAATCTGGACCCATTTATAGAACTAAAAGTTTAACTAGATGTCTGGGAGGCATCTAGTTCAGATTTCTGGGAGGAAGAACAACTTCCAGATTTAGAAGAGTTTATGTACAATAAAAAGTAAAGAGTAATTTAAAAAAATTCTTGCCCTTCAACTAAAAGGAAAATAAAAATAATAAATGAAGAGCTAATAAATAATGTGTGATATTGTGTTTCAATCATGTTTCTCTTCAATAAAGAATAGCCACAATGATGAGTGCTAAAGAGTTCTGATGAAGACATTGAAAAGACACAAAAGGCATTTCAAAACTCTGCTTCTTATATAGCATAGGGGCTAAGAGCACTCACTCAAGGATCAGGCTGTTTGGGTTCGAGGCCCACTTGTGCCCCTTATTAGTTCCGAGACATTAGTTTCCTAATGGTGTAACCACATCAGTAGAGTAACCACACATCACAGTTTACATTTGATGGCTGGGATAATTATTAACAACATCCCCTTTAACTCTCAAAAGACTTCCTGTTTGAAGGATTAGTTATCTGTTCACTCTAACTTATCATAAAATGAGAAAAATAACAAACCTATGTTTAATATTAAAAACAGAACTTTTGGCTTCCAGTCCAGCATGTAAGGAGCTTGGAAGTTGCCACTGTGTCCTATCAATAAGTAAAAACCTGGACAAACTGAAAAATCAACAACCCTTCTTAGATTCATCAAAGAAGTGAGGTCACAGGGCAAACCATTTACCCCCAAATTTGGAGAGACAGACAGGTGAATACAGCGAATCACAACCTACAAGCAGAAAACTCCACGGAACCAGCGCCCGGTGGTTTAATTTAGGAAAACCTAAACTGTAATTGAGGAATTGCTGGAAGCTCAGTGTGGATGGTCTGAGCGTTAAAAACTCCAGAGGAACCCAGTCATAGGGGGTATCCACACCTTTGTGAGTTTTGCCTCCAGGAGCCTGACCAAGTTCTCACAGTGAGTATTTGAGAAAAATCCCCTCATGCTTCCAGCAGGGGGAAAAAAAAAAAAAAAAAACACCTGAATAAAAAATAGGTGAAAGACCTGAACAGACACCTCACCAAAGAAGATACACAGATAGCAATTATGTATATGAAAAGATGCTCCACATCATATGTCGTTAGGAAATTGCAAATTATACAACAGTGAGATATCACTACACACCTATTAGAATGGCCAAAATCCCAAACACTGACAATACCAAATGCTGGTGAGAACATGGAGGAACAGAAGCTCTCATTCATTGCTAGCAGCAATGCAAAATGGCACAGCTACATTGTAAGATAGTTTGGCAGTTTCTTATAAAACTAAACATACTCTTGCCACGTGATTAGTAATCACGCTTTTTGGTATTTACCCAAAGGAGTTGAAAACCTATCCACAAAAAAACTTGCACACAGATGTTTATAGCAGCTTTACTTATTACTGCCAAAACTTGAAAGTAACCAAGATGTCCTTCAGGAGGTGAATGGATAAATGAACTGTGGCACGTCGAAACAATGGAATATTATTCAGTGATAAAAAGAAATGAGCTACCAAGCCATGAAAAGACATGGAGGAACCTTAAATGCATATTACTAAGTGAAAGAAGCCAATCTGAAAAAGCTATATAGTATATGATTCCAACTATATGACACTCTGGAAAAGGCAAAACTTTGGAGACAGTAAAAAGATCAGAGGTTAGGGGAGGCAGGGATGAAAAGGCAGACCACAGAGGACTTTTAGGGAAGTGAAAACTATTCTGTTTAATGTTACAATAGTGGATACATGTCAGTATACATTTGTCAAGAATCCACAGAATGTACACCATCAAGAGTGAAGCCTAATGTAAACTACGGACTCTGAGTGATAATGACATGTCAATGTAGGTTCATCAATTGTAACAAATGTATCACTCTGGTGTAGGATGTCAATAGTTAAGGAGGTTGTACATGTATAGGAACAGGACATATATGGGAACCCTCTATACTTTCCACTCAATTTTTGTGAACCTAAAACTGCTCAAAGAAATAAAGTCTATTAATTAAAGAAAATTAAATAATATAATACATGTAAAGTACTTGGTACATAAAAACCACTCAACAAGTCAAAGTTAGGATCTTACCAACTTTCTTTCTCACCACTACTCCCACTCTGCTCTAATCCTAAATTCAGGCCACACACAAATTGCAGTTCTCCGTGTGACCACACATTCTTGCCTCTTCACTTCATAATGCTATCCCCCTCAGCTCCAAATAGCCTTCCCTTCTCTTCTTTTCTTGGCCAACTCCTACCCATCCTTCAAAATACCTTTCAGGCCTGTCCTACAGGTCTTTAATCAGGCTCCCACAGGTGTAAGTTTGGAGCCTTTCCCTGTGCCCTCAAAGCTCTCTGCATACATTGAAATCATAGTTCTCATGTGACACTAGGGATCTGCTTATTTGTCTGTCTCACCCGCTGGGTCATGATCTCTTCAAGAACAAGGACTACATCTAATCTACATATTCCAAACAATCCATATAGGTGCCAAACACAGAGTGGGAACTCAATAAATGTTTATTTATTAAACGAGAAAATAAGCATGTTTATTTTTCTTAGGTTCAGACAAGAATTTAAATACAAATTCCAGACAAGAAAGATGATACCATTCTACCACGTTACCTAGATTTGTTGTCAGCACAGTGATTTTCCTATAAGAACACTGCCATTTATTCCGTTTACATATGCAACTAAATTATAAGTAGAGTGTTGTTTCATCTAATTAAGAATGGGACAAAACTAAGCCACGAACCACATTAGCAGTTGCCAGAAAAGTAATCTGGAACACTGTGTACACTGAAACAACAGCAATGAAAAACAAAATCAGTGAAGAGTTAGTGTAAACATGTATACAGCAAAATTAAAAACAGACTTAGGAAATTAGATGTCCTTCAGTTAATGTATTTTTTTTTGTTTGTTTTGGATTTTGGTGGGATTTGGGGGGAGTTTGAAGTAAATGTTATTCTTTCTGTTTGGCAAAAATGATGGAATATTTTATTTCTGAAAGCAATCAGTGATGAATGGGAATCGTTTCATCTTTTTTCCTATAAATTTTCCATGAACATTATTTTCTTGTTACTTCCAACAATTCTGAATAACACAGTTTTCTTTCTGAAAGTCACCAGGTAATATTACTACATGTGACACTGAGTAAAATATTAAGTAAATAATTGAAAGCATAAAAATTACTGTTGCTATGTAGCAGAGACTCTCTCTTGCTCAGCAACATATCCCCAGACTCTAGCAAAGTACTTGAAAGATTCAATATTTGTGGAAAGAAGTGAGAGGAGAAAGAGAGGGCAAAAGGGAGAAAGGAGATAAGGAAGCGAAAGGAGGAAGAATTACTTGAAAGATAAGAAAATTTAGGTATAGCATAGTTCTTTCACTGAGAATTTGTACTCCAAAATAGACTAAGGCATGAAGAAACAAAAGAAAAGAATCCATATATACTTAAATCTTTCTGCTTTTTGTCCACCTAAATCCATTTTCTTCTTCCTTGGCACACAGCTTAACTGTATTTCCAAATCTCCCTTACAACTGAGTTACAATCTCCCGTATAATCTGCCTGTGACTGACTTCTAACCAGTGGAATGTGAACAGAAGTGATATATGCCACTTCTAGGCTTGGTCTATGGAACTTCACATGTGCTCTTGCCTGCTCTTTCACCTTCCACTTGTTGGATCTAACCATAATAAGTCCCTAAGTGCCTAAGGGTGACAAATGGAAGTATCTAGATATCTGAACATCATAGAGAAGAAACACCACACTACCCTGAAAATCCACCCAGGATGGGCATTTCCATTGTTTGTACCATTACATGTTTCAGTCTACTTATTACTGTATATTAGTACAAACAGTGGTACTTTGGAGAAGAGAGCTGCCATAATGAAAACCTGGCTTAACAAGATTAGGTGGCTAGGAAACAAATATTGCAAGTTGGAAAGATGAAGATTCATGTTATGCAATAGCTGTATATTTTGTAAACCTGCCTCATGGGAATAACATGTAAGGCAGACTGAGTGCCTACTGAAAAGAGAAGCTGTTGGAAAGAGCCAGAAGGTTAATTTGTCTTGATTGTTCCTTGCTGCTTAAAGTAAGGTATTTAAGAAAGAGATGAGTTCACACAACACATTTATCATTTTGCAAGCAGGATTAGAATGTATTAGACAGAACGTAGAAATTTGGGTCTTTTAATGGTTGAAAAAGCCAACTGTTCTTGTAATTCAAACAATAGAAGGATAGACTGAAAAGGCTCTGAGCAACAAAAGTCCACTATAAATTTTCAGTTAAGCAAAGGAGCTCAGTAATTTCTGTTTCTGGCTATGAAAGAGTAACAGAGTTCAGACATACCTTTCTGCTGTGAGATGCTAGAAAACTGATAAAATATATAAGATCCAAGAAGCTCAAAGGACACCAAACACCCAAAGAAAACCACATGATAGTTAAATTGGTGAATACCAGTGATTAAAAAAAAATCATAAAAGCAGAGGGGAAAAAAAAACACAGACAAAGATAAAGATAACTGTAGACTTCTGATCAGAAACTATTAAAGTGAGAGGACATTAGAATGACATTTTAAAGTACTGAAAGAAAAAAAGAATTGTCATTTGATATTCTATACCAGTGAAGAAAATATCTTTCAGAAATAAAGGCAAAACAATGACTTTTTCAGACAAACAAGAGATGAGATAATTTGTTCCCAGAAGACCTGCACTACCAGAAATGGTAAAGGAAGTTCTTCAAGCTGAAGGAAAATATATTAGATGGAAACTCAGTTCTACACAAAGGGATAAAAAATCTCTGGAAAGGGTAATGCAGGATAGCTCTTTCTCGTTTTTAATAAACGTAGAAGATAATTGGCTATTTAAAGCAAAAATAATGGTCATTTATATGAGTGTCATTTATAACATATGTAGCAGACAAATAGCAAGATGATAGACAAATCCAACTACAGTCATGCACTGCACAGTGACATTTCAGTCAACAACAGACTGCACATATGACAGTAGTCCCATAAATTTGTATCATATAGTATAGGCAAGTAGTAGATTATACTCTCTAAGTTTGTGTAAGTACACTCTATGATGTTTGCACAACAACGAAATTGCCTAACGACACATTTCTCAGAAGATATCCCGTCTTTAAGTGACACATGACTGTATATTGATAATTATATTGAATATAAATAGCCTAACTACCACAATTAAAAGGCAGAGAGTGGCAATAAAATGGGTATAGAAGGAAAGTACTGCAACATAATAAAGGCCATATATGACAAACCCACATCATGCTTAATGGTGAAAAACTGAAAGCCATCCCTCTGAGAACAGGAACAAGACAAGGGGGCCCACTCTCAATACTCCTATTCAACATAGAACTGGAGGTTTTGGCCAAAGCAATTAGGCAAGAAAAAGAAATAAAAGGAATCCAAACTGGAAAGGAAGAAATGAAACTCTCCCCATTTGAAGATGACATGATCCTATATATAGAAAACCCTAAAGAATCCTCCAGAAAACTATTAGAAATAATCAACAACTACAGCAAAGTTGCAGGGTACAAAATCAACTTACAAAAATCAGTTGCATTTCTATACACTAACAATAAACTAGCAGAAAGACAAATCAAGAATACAATCCCACTTACAACTGCAACAAAAAGAGTAAAATATCTAGGAATAAACTTAACCAAGAAGGTGAAAGATCTGTATACTGAAAATTATAAGACATTGTTGAAAGAAATTGAAGACGATATAAAGAAATGGAAAGATATTCCATTCTCATGGATTGGAAGAATAAACATAGTTAAAATGTCCATATTACCTAAAGCAATCTACAGATTCAATGCAATCCCAGTAAGAATCCCAATGCATTCTTCACGTAAACAGAACAAAGAATCCTAAAATTTATATGGAACAACAAAAGACCCCGAATAGCCAAAGCAATCCTGAGAAAAAAGAAAAAAGCTGGAGGAATCACACTCCCTGATTTCAAAAGATACTACAAAGCTATAGGAACCAAAACAGCACGGTACTGGCACAAAATCAGACCCACAGATCAATGGAACAGAATTGAAAGCCCAGAAATAAACCCACACATCTATGGACAGCTAATTTTCAACAAAGGAGCCAAGAACATACAATGGAGAAAGGAGAGTCTCTTAATAAATGATGTTGGGAAAACTGGGCAGCCACAGGGAAAAGAACGAAAGTAGACCATTATCTTACACCATACACAAAAATCTATTCAAAATAGATTAAACTCTTGAATGTAAGACCTGAAACCATAAAACCTAGAAGAAAATATAGGCAGTACACTCTTTGACATTGGTCTTAGCAGCATCTTTTCAAATACCATGTCTACTAAGGCAAGGAAACAAAAGAAAAAATTGACAAAATGGACTACATCAGACTAAAGAGCTTCTGCAAAAGAAACCCTGATCAAAACAAAAAGACAACCCACCAACTGGGATAAAATATTTGCAAATCATATATCCAACAAGGGGTTAATTTCCAAAATACATACAGAACTCAAACAACTCAACAACAACAATAACAAAAAACAACCCGATCAAAAAATGGGCAGAGGATATTAACAGATATTTTTCCAAAGAAGATATCCAGATGGCCAACAGACACATGAAAAGATGTTCAACAGCACTCATTATTAGGGAAATGCAAATCAAAACTACAATGAGATATCACCTTACACTAGTCAGAATAGCTACAATTACCAAGACAAAAAATAACAAATGTCAGAGAGGATGTAGAGAAAAGGGAATGCTCATACACTGTTGGTAGAAATGCAAACTGGTGCAGCCACTATGGAAAACAGTAGGGAGATTTCTCAAAACATTAAAAATAGAAATACCATATGATCCAGCTATCCCACTACTGGGTATTTATCCAAAGAACTTGAAATCAACAATCCAAAAAGATATACGCACCCCTACGTTCACTGCAGCATTATTCACAATAGCCAAGACATGGAAGCAACCCAAGTGCCCTTCAGCAGATGAATGGATAAAGAAGATGTGGTATATACATACAATGGAATACTACTCAGCCATAAAAAAGACAAAATCGTCCCATTTGCAACAACATGGATGGACCTTGAGGGTATGATGTTAAGTGAAATAAGCCAGACAGAGAAAGACAAATACTACGTGATTTCACTCATATGTGGAAGATAAACAAATACATGGAAAAAGAGAACAGAATAGTGGTTACCAGAGGGGAAGGGGGCTGGGGGTGGGCAAAAGGGGTAAAAGGGCAGATATGTATAGTGATGGATAAAAATTAGACTACTGGTGGTGAGCATGATGAAATCTATACAGAAATTGATAATAATGTGCATGTGAAATTACACAATGTTATAAACCATTATGATCTCAATAAAATAACTGAAAAAAAAGGCAGAGAGTAGAAGTTTGGATAAAAAAGCAAAGTGAAATTATGTGCTATATAAAAGAAATACACTTTAAATATAAGGACATAAATAGATTAAGAGTATGGAAAAGATATACAATGAAAACACTAATCCAAAGAAAGCTGGAATGACTCTTTTAACATCAAACCTATTAGACTTTAGAGCAAGAAATGTTATTAAGGATAAAGAGAAAGACATTTATAATGATAAAAGGGTCAATTTATAAAGAAGACATAACAATCTTAAATGTGTAAGCAATCTAATAACAAATCTTCAAAATACCTAAGCAAAAGTTGACAGAACTGAAGGGAGAAATAAACAAATCCACAAATATAGTTGGAGATATAATATTTCTCTCTTGGTAACTGAAAGGACAAGTAAATAGAAAAATCAAGAGATATACAAGACTTAACACTATCAACAAATGTGACCTAAAGGACATCTGTAGAACAAGCCACACAACAACAGTAGAATATACATTCTTTCCAAATGCACATTGTTCATTCATCAAAACTGACCATACACAGTGCCAGCAAACAAATCTCAATAAATTTAAAAAGAATAAAATCATACAGAAATTAATATCAGAAAATTATCTGGGAAATGCCAAAATATTAGGAAATTAAACAACATATTTCTAAAGTACGATGGGTCAAAAGAAAGTCACAGGGAAATTTAAGATAAAGTGAATAAAATAAAAGCACAACATATCAAAATTTATGGAATGCAATTAACTAAGTCCTTAGAGGGAAATTTAAAATATTTAAATATTTTGCTTTAAAATATTAAATATTAATATTAAAATATTGCTTTAAAATATTACTACAGTAGTCCCCCTTTATCTGCGGTTTCACCTTCTGCAGCTTCAGTTACCCATGGTCAACCGTGGTCCGAAAAGACTAAATGGAAAATTCCAGAAATAATTTATAAATTTTCAACTGTGGGCCATTCTAAGCAGCATGATGAAATCTTGGCCCCTCCCACTCCAGCCCCCATCCTCTCCCCAGGATGTGAATTATCCCTTTGTCCAGAGTATTCAGGCTGTATAAGCTACCCACCTATTAGTCACTTAGTAGCCGACTTGGTTATCAGATCAACCGTCATGGTATGACAGTGCTTAGGTTCAAATAACCCCTATTTTTCTTAATAATGGCCCCAAAGCACAAGAATAGTGATGCTGGCAACTTGTACATGCCAGCAAGAAAAGCTGCAAAGTGCTTCCCTTAACTGAAAAGGTGAAAGTTCTCAGCTTAATAAGGAAAGAAAAACAATCATATACTGAGGTTGTTAAGATCTACAGTAACTTTCATTACAGTATATTGTTATAATTGTTCTATTTTATTATTAGTTGTTGTGAATCTCTTATTGTACCTAATTCATAAATTAAACTTTATCATAGGTATGTATGTTTAGAAAAGAACATAGTATATATAGGGTTCAGTACTATACGTGGTTTCAGGTATCCACTGGAGGTCTTGGAACGTATCTCCCACAGATAACGGGGGACTACTGTATTACCAAATAAGAAAGATTTAAAAACAGTAATCTAAGCTTTGACCTGAAGAAGCTAGAGAGGGAAGAGCAAATTAAATCCAAAGTAAGTGGAAGTAAGGAAATAATAAAGATGAGCGGAAATAAATGAAATAGAATACAGATAAAAGATAGATATAATCAACTAAACCAAATGCTGATTCTTCAAAAAGGTCAATAAAATTGTCTACTCTCACTCTTTGTTTTATATTGGAGGTCCTAGCCCGGGAGACAAAGCAAGGAGACTAATTCAAATGCAAAGCTTGTAAAGAAAAAGAGTAAAACTGCCTTTATTCACAAACAGCAAGATTGTATATGTAGAATATTAAAGAATCTACAAAGGGCCACCAGAACTAATAAGTGGATTAATTGAGGTCAAAGAATATAAGGTCAAAATACAAAAATAAATTGTACATATCTGTATACTAGCAATAAAAAATTGGAAAATAAAAAAATTTTTAAATGCTATTTTCAATAGCATCCAAAAACATAAAATACATAAGGATAAATTTGATAAAATATACTCAAGACATGTATGCTGAAAACTATAATATACTACAAAGAATACCTAAATAAATGAAAAGAAATACCATGTTCATTGACTGGGGTGTTCAATACCATTAAGTCAATTCTCTTCAAATTGGTGTATAGCTAGGGCTGTTTGATAGAACTTACTACCATAATGAAAATGCTCTATATGTGGACTTTCCAATACCAAAGCCATTAGTTACATGGGGATATTGAGCACTGAAAATAAGGTGTTACTGAGGAACTAATTTATTTTATTTTGTTTTAATTAACTTTAATTTTAATAGCCAAACGTGGCTAATGCCTAGCATATTAGACAGCACAGCTATAGACTTAATGTAATTCCAAACAAAATTCCAGTAAGTTTTTTGTAGAAACTGACACACCGATTAAAAAGTTCAGATGAGAAGATAAAGTACCTCTTATTATAACTAAAGCAATAGCAAAAGAAACTTGCACTATCTGATTTCGAGACTTACTATAAAGCTACAGTCATTAAGACAACATGGTACTGGCATACCAACAGACATGTAGATTAACAGAACAGAACAGAGTCCAGAATTATAGATTATACACACATGCATATATACATATACATATACGCAATTGGTTTTGAACAAAGATGCCAACGTAATTCAATGGAAACAGGAGAGCCTGTTCAAAATAAACAGTGCAGAAATAATTGTATATCCGAATTGAAAATAATGAATTCTGACCCTCCCTTACTTCACACCATACACAAAAAAAATGATCACAGACCTAAATTTACAGCTAAAACTACAAAACTTCTAAAAGAAAACATAGGACAAAAATCTTTGCAAACTTGGGTTAGGCAAATATTTCTTAGAGAGATATTTATATAATTTATATAAATTTATATATATATATAAATATATATATTTATTAAAAAATGTAGATCATATTTCTAAAAATTAATAAACAGTACATCATCAAAATTAAAACTTGTTCTTTTAAAAGACATGGTGAAAGAATATTTAAAAGGTAAGTTATGGGCTGAGAGAAAATATTTGCATTTACATGATAAAAGATTTACTTCAGAATATATTTTTTAAAACCTCCTAACATTATACTAAGAAAACAAACCATTTAAAATAGGCAAAGATTTGACAGCCACTTCACAAAAGAAAATTTACGAATGGCCTATATGGACACGAAATGATGCTCAGCATCATTAGTCATCAGGGAAATGCAAATCAATTCACAGACATTACAATGACTAAAATTAAAATGTAACTAACACCACCAAGCATTGGTGAGCACGTGGAGCAACTAAAACTCTCACATATTACTTCTGGGAATAAAAATTGTTCTTTGGAGAAGAGCTTAGTGGTTTCTTAAAAATATTAAACATACACTTACCCAGCAGTTCCACTCTTAGGTATTTTCCCTAGTGACATGAAAACATACGAACATAGAAAACTTAGAGATAAATATTTACGGCAGCTTGAAACCGGAAAAAACTAAAGTTCCATCAACAGGTGAATGTATCCACAAAATGAGGCATATCCACACAATGAAATACTTTTCACCAATTTGAAAGAATGAATTACTGAAACATACAGTGGCATGGATGAATCTCAAAAACTTTACACTGAGCAAAAGAAGCCAGGTACCAAGAGTACTTATTGTATGATTCCACTTTATATGAAACTCTAGAAAAGACAAATCTAATTTATAGTGACAGAAAGCAGATCAGTGGTTTCCTGGAGCCAGGACTGGGGGACCATAGTAGGACTGACTGGAAAGGAATACAGGGGCCTTTATGAGTGATGGAAATGTCCTTTATCTTAGTCAGGGTAGTAGTCACATGAGTGTATATATTTGTCAAAACTCATCCAACTTTACACTTAAAATGCATACCTCCCTATCCAAGCCTATTGTTTCAGGTAGCCTCGAGGTAACCATAATAAGTTGAAAGAGAGAAAAGAGGGGTGGGGGAAGAGTATTGGTGGCAAAGAAATAAAACAGATTTAAGACCTATGTCTCTGAAAAAGCTGTGGGTACAGTTACTTGTACAAGGAATTAACTAGAAGCAGATCATCAAGCTTACTGAGCTTTTTAAGAAATTGTATTCCCAAAGAAACCAAAAGCCTAGCCTGAAAAAGCCTTTGATAGTTTGAGTCTTAAAACAATCTTTACGGCCCAAGTTTTTACAAGTAGAAAGCAGGTGCATCTCCCGAGAAGATCATAATCCCCATTTCCACTTCAGATGTGTCATAGCGGATAATGGACAAGGAAGAAACTCCCAGAAGGTGGAGCCATGGGAAAACAATGGACAACAGACAGGGAGTTCCTCCCAGAAAACACATGTAGGATTTAATCAAGAAACTTCTTTCACTGCCACAGTAGGAAGTCTTCCCAATGCCTGCCTAGCAGGATTCCATCGCTGCTGTGGACCTGGGCCTGTTATTTATTTCCCACTCCTACTTTTCTCATACAGGAGTGTGTACTTCGGACAATAACTAACAATGCTCCACACACGGCCCTCAGCAATCCATTTGGAATCCTGAACAGATACCTCAGACTGCTGACTGCTGACCACAGAATGTTCTGGCCCAGAACACCATCCAAGGACTCTGCCGGCAATAGCATGGAAACTCTTTTAACTGGAGTTCTAGCTGATCACTTGGGACTAGTTAATACCACCATCTCTCTCTCTCTCTTTTAATGCCACCCTGCGCTCCCAAACCAAATCCAAGCTCCTCTGGTCACCTGTCCTCTTCTGAACAGGAATTTCTCCGACAGCAAAAGTTTCCATGAAGTCAGTCGCCTCTGCTGGGACCTACTAAATAGGGAACATGATTTGCATTATACAGACCACTACCAGACTCCATTACCAGAAACTGTGGTTTACACACTCACACACACACACACACACACACACACAATTGCATAGGTAATACAACTGCTTTTTGAAAGGCTGTCGCTGGCTTTGTGCATCATAATGGGTTATAAAGGTAACAATACATGAATGTGCAAGGAGCCTTGGACAAGTGGTAATGTTGGCGATCTTCAGAAAAGGCAGGCAAGAAGGAAGTGGAGAACAAGGGTTAACTTTGCTACGTGAGATTTAAGTTTAATAGCTATACACTTCCTGAAAAGGCTACAACTATCTACTGGTTTTTTTAAAGTCTTTTATAACAGAAATTCCTGCGGGAAAAATAACTTTGCAAGTCTGAAACTCAACAGCCACAAACCCACTTTTTACCAAGGAAACTAATTTTATGTAATACTATTATAGAGCTTATTATGTGCCAGGCAATTGTTTTAGTATTTTGCAGACATTAACTCATTTAATTTCATAACAATCTTACAAGGAAGGTATTATTATTATCCCCATTGTATAGATGAGGAAACTGAGGCAGAGAATGACAAAGAAATTTGCCCAAGGTTACACAGCTAGTAAATGGTGGAGCCAGGATTCAAACCCAGGCAGTTTGGCTTCAGAGTTTCCACTATTAACCACTAGGCTGTACTGTTTTAAAATGTAATTTTTACATGTCTTATGCTTTTATTAATGTAATTTCTTAAGGCAAAGTTTCTTAAGAATGTTTCTCGGTTATTTTAGCAGAACAGCTTGTACTTTCATTCCAACACGCTGCCCGCTTCCTCTCTTTGCTGCCTTTCTGCCAATCCTTTTCACTCTGCCACCTGGAACCATCTTTACTGTTACCAAATTATGCCAACACACTCATGCTCTGGTCTAAACCGTAGCTCTCACCTCCTTGCCTTCCTTTAAACCCAGTTCTCTCCTTTAGCCTCTGAGGTGGAGACTGCATATTCTCACAGGCTCCAGAGAGCCCAGAGGAAAAGAGAGTGGAGGTTAATGAAGTTTTCTTACTCCTTGGTGCTGCTCCAAACCAAAATCTTCGATCTTCACATAAAAACGTTGCTTTAGAGCCTGACATCCTCATCTTGCAGCGCCCCTGTCCTCCCTGCTGCTGTCAGCCACCAATGCCCAGACAGCACCTTCAAAACACACACAAGTCACTGAAGGTTGTGGCATCACGGGATCCCTCACCACCCTTCGTCCCACCATGGTCTAGGCAGCATCCATGTATGTGAGGAGGTGTATGCAGTTCTCTTGATGTACTTAGTTTCTTGACCTCTTCTATTCAATTATTTTCACCTGCATGCCATTTTAGCAATTTCCTCCCGTGACCACATCCTGGTATTTATAACCTGGACTTGTTCCAGCTGTAAATCATAAACTCTAATATTCTACTCTCTAACCACAAACCGATTCTTCCACTTCCTTTACTCACTTCTATAAATAATGCATTGCTATTCTTCAATCTCATCCCGAACTCTATCCCTGAACCATCCCATTTTTCCCAAAACTTACAGGTCTTTTTTGGCTTCACTTTCTTCCCTTCATCCAAGAATTTCACAGTGCATCTTTCCAATTATTATTTTTCCAAAATCCTCATTTCTTTTGCCCACTTTGCCTTCCATCCAACTGATCCTGCAAAATTCTGACCCAAAAGCAATCCAAGTATTTGCCTGTCCAACTCCCTGGCTGCAGAGTGTTTCTGGGAATCACACAGTCCTGAAGCTCGGTGCACATGGGCTCTGGCCTCAGTGGAGTCCTTCAGTGTTGCCCACTTTCTCCTTCTCCCCTTCTCCTCAGTGGTGCTCAAAATACCTTTCTCCTCAAACATCTTACCCAACCCCCGTCTCTCCTATCCTCCTCACCGTTCCCCCACTCCCAGTTCCTTCTCAGTCTGTGGCCTCACTTCCTACCTAAAGAGAAAAAACAAGGTCAACAGGCAATAAATTCTTCAAATGCCTCTCCAGATATCTGCAAATTTACCTCGATCTGCTTGTACTTTCTGACTTCACTCTTGTGTCAGTGGACGAAATAGTTCTCCTTCTACTCAAGGATTATAGCAAGCATTCAAGAAATGCTGGAGAGAAAGAACAGTGGAAAGAAAAAGGAAGGAGAGGAAGGGGGAGGGCGGGAGGGAGGGCAGGAGGAAGGAAGGAAGGAAGAGAGGAAGGAAGGGGGGAGGGAGGGAGGGAGGGAAGAATCCTGAAAGCCAGGGAAATTGAAGGTCCTACAGAAATTCAGCATAGTTTTGTTTTAATAGTCATATTTGATTTATACCGCCCACAAAATAACTATATGGATCTGGTCTGGATAGCTATTCTGGGAATAGCTTGTAGAATATGTTTCTATAGCAAATTTTAAAAGAGCTACTGTGCTAATGGGAATCTTAGAAGCTCGTGGTCATATCAGAAATCACGAGTAAGATTTAATTGCATAGGTAACTACTGTGTTTTAAATGTCTGAATTTTACAAGAACACATTGTTCTATACTAGTAAAATCATTTTAATTAAACACTTCCACCTTGAATAGCAATGCAACACTTATCCATATATTAATACAAAAAGAATTCTTGAGAAAAGATTCATAGCACTAATATGCAATTAAATTGAGGGAAAGAAAGAATATGTTTTATTGCTTTCTTACGTATTTTTTAGTCTTTCTCATAAATAGTGTTTCTTTTTCACATTCAAGTTTCTGCATTCAAACTCCACAAAAAAACCATTCAGGGAAATTTTACTCTTGTTTAAGCAACGTCTCTACAGTGACCCCCAGTGGCAAAGGGAATGAATGTGTCAGTTTTAGTAATCCACATTCTAGCGGGCTTTCACGCTGATAAAATCTTGAGGACAATAACAAGTTCCATTTTAATAGCGCGCTCACTTTTGCCAAGTGCCTTTACATTCTTCTCTTTTTTTCTATCTAAAAAAACAACTAAAATTATATATATAATTTGAATGTTTTATAATTTGAATATTTTATACATAAATACATAGTCATATTAAGTTCTAAATATCTTCTCTTTCATGGTACACTTCATAATCAAGGTCATTTTATTTTTCCCAATAAAAATAGCATATCAAAAAGCTTACACTTTTATAAAAAAGCTTTTTGTAAGCCAATAAATTGAATAATTTTTTGTTGTCATGTTTCCAGTTCTAATATTCAACATACTTTTTTTATGATATACATAAATCTAGATACAATGATTTATATATGACATATAAATCTAGATATAATTCTAAGATACAATTCTAATTCTATATATAAATTGTACATATAGAATATATCTATATATGTAGAATATATATAATTCTAAGATATAACCTTAGATATAATTCAAAATGCTTTTTTAAAGCTCAAATAGAAGTTCTTCTCTACATTTGGGCAAGCCCATTTATCAGTCTACAGATGAACTACTCTCTTTGCAAAGGGGCTAATTTCTAACAAAATATTTAGCAAACTTACTTGAATTGTATATGCATGAAACTCTTAAAATTCAAGTACATACAAAGAAAAATAGCAACATGAATTTGAAATGTGCATCTGTAATTCTTAGACTCCAGAATA
Source organism: Tapirus indicus (assembly GCA_031878705.1). NCBI lineage: Eukaryota > Metazoa > Chordata > Mammalia > Perissodactyla > Tapiridae > Tapirus > Tapirus indicus. The sequence continues at coordinate 86,876,511 of CM062922.1, forward strand.
TAATTTTATGATGATGTATTCCATTCACCTCCTATCAAAGTTCCGATTACACAGGATTGTAAGGTCATATATGTCTGTGGTCCCTGCATTCTTTAGAGCAGACATCTATGTTCAGGTGTTGTACATAGTAAATGTTCAATTTAAAAGAATGATTGATTGAACAGAACTGATGTAAAACAACTTTTTCAAAGACCATAATGTTTTGGGTTTTGCCTCTGTTCTTAGCACCTCCTCTATTTGGGGGGAAAAAAAACAAATTGATTTTATGAGTCTCACTCACATCAGAAAAAAGCTCAAAAGCATATCCCTTAAGAAGTCAAAACATGCCTTCTATGAGTTACACACTAAGTTATTTCTTCTTAAAGAATAAGACATCTTCACACATCTTAATTGATTCAATCAATATCGGGTAGAATTTGGACTCGATGCAATTATTTAACATCTATTAGCTTTTTTAATATCGTCAAATATTTAAGCTAAGAATTTCAAGGTAAAATGGGAATCCAATTGGGGGAAAAGAATAGCTGCAGAAACAGATATACCGCCTGGAAAATAGGTTTTCTCCATGGATTGCTCTTACATTTGCATTTTATAAACATATTAATCATAGTCTGAATGCCAGCTTAATGCCTGGATGCTTGACGCTTCTGTTCGACTTAACAGCACCTCCAGCACCTGCATGACCAGACAGAAAAGTAAATGTCTGCTAAATGTTGCCAAAGGTCAATGAATATCAGCTTACATCACCCGTGGACTTTAACTTTTTCCAGATTCGAGAGGGAGACTTGTCGAAAGGAAAAAGCTTGAGGAGGTAGGTTGAACACACCCCCATAAAACAAATAAAGAAGTCTGTCTCCAGCTTCATGGTAAATTCACAAATTTCATCTCAAGAGAAAACGGTGCCCTCTTCCCAACCAGAGGTCTAAGACTCCTCTTGGAATGTTTTTTATACTCCAGGAAGACCTCCGGTCATGCTAGATTTAGAAATGAAATTCATTTGCTGTGAAATAAATCACCATGAAAGGAATTTCCAGACACATTTGCCTCCCTAGTGAGGCCTTTGAACAGCCCTCTATTGTAGACGACAAGCTTGATGGGTAATGCTAAAATACTGCTGTGCCCAGAAGATGAAAGGCACAATGAGAGTCTTCATGGGTAATGAACTCATGCTCAAGTAATAAATCAGTACCACTGCTGGAACTGACTCTTCTGCTTTCTATACAGAAAATGTGAATGTCTCTTTATGATGAACTGCTCAGCTAAGGTATAGCAGCATCTATAAAACACGCAGATGTTAGTGTGACTTCCAGCCACGTTAAACAGCGGTGTAAACATGGTGTCTTTATTATATGACCATTAGAACCTATCAGGTTAAGTAGATATTACACCATCATAAATAAACTCAATATGATAAAAGCTATCTCCCCACCAATCAATCTAACCAACCAACCTCATATGTATCCATGTCCTCTGCCCTTCCTACTTTTAAAATGGAGGAACAGTCTACTCAAGGACTCCCACAGGTACCCTGCATCTTATCCCCTCTCCCTAATCAAGAATTTTTCTCAGATATTTATCTTGTCTTTATCCTACTTCTTCTACATTTATCCCATCTCTGTCCTTCACCACCAATTTTCTCTCTCTTCTGGATCATTCTCATCAACACACAACATGCTATATCTCCCATCTTTCAAAAACATTCTCCTGATCTTATACCACTAGTGTCCTATTTTTCTGCTTCCCTCTATAAAACTTAAAAGAGCTGTCTATATTCTGTTTCCACTTCCTCACATCCAAGTCTCTTTTGAACCTTCTCTAAGGAGACTTTCCTACTAAACCCTTCTTATCAAGATCACCAATAACTGTCATGTGCCAAATCGGACAGTCAATTCTCTACCCTCATCTCCATTAGATGAGAACATAAAAGTCTGGTTTAGATACAAAGACTGGAGGTAATGATGACTTAGACCCAGTTCAAGGCTGCTTTCCTTTGTTTACTACTGAATCTTCCAGCAAGCAGTGGAAACGATTCATGGGCTAAGAATGTAAGTGACTAAATGGATGCAGCTTCCCAGGACCTCCCTGGTTCCCCACAGAGGAGCGATTTGAGTTTGAAGTTGAATATAGCCTATGAGGACTGGGGAAAGTGCCAAGTCAGATGGGCAAAGAAATATAGGTGCACTGCTTTGTATGCCATTAGGTTGGGTGCACCACTTCATTACGATGTAAGGGAAATCTCAATACTCCACAGTTACCAACTCCTCTTACCATGTTATTGGGCTTCCTCACAGTGTCTGAGCAGTAGGCTTGGCCTTGACCTACCAAATCACCCTCCTTGATCTCTCAGCAGCATTGGACACAGCCGATCACAATGTCCTTCCTGAAACCTTCCTTTCCCATGGCTTCTAGAATACCATACTCACTTGGTTCTCTACCACTTCTCAGTCACCTCTGCTTTTTCTCCTCCATTTCACCACTACTAAAATACTGGAGACCCCAGGGCTACTTCTTTGCCCCTCCTTCTCTTTTACTATCTACATTCATCTCCTACGTGATCTCAACTCAACTAGTCTCAAGGAATTAGAGACTATGTGAATTAGTTCCCTAGGACTATCACAACAAATTACCACAAACTGGTGGCTTAAAACAATAGGAATTTATTTTCTCACAGTTCTGAAGGCCAGAAGTCTGAAATTAGCAGTTTCAGCAGTACCACGATCACTCCCTTGAAAGGCTCTAGTGAAGGATCCTTCCTTGCCTCTTCCAACTTTTAGTGGCTCCTGGTGTTCCTTGGCTGTGGCAGTAGCTCCAATCTCTGTCTCTGTCTTCACATAGCCTTCCTGTCTCTCTCTCTCAAATCTCCCTCTCTTTTCTCCTACAAAGACACTAGTCATGGGATCGAGGGCCCACCCTAAATCCAGAACGATCTCATCTCAAGATTCTTAACTTAATTACGTCTTCAAAGACCCTATTTCCAACTAACACATTCCCAGGTATGGGGAAGTTAGGCCTTAGACATATCTTTTGGGAGGGGCACAATTCAACCCACTAGACCACCTATAGGCTGATATCTCCCAGATTCATAACTCCAGCTTGAAATTCTCTCTTGAATTCCAGTCTCTATCATCACTACTTAGGTATCTAATAAACATCTCAAATTTCACATGTCCAAAATAGAACGCTTGATCTTCCCCAAACATTTTCCTCTCCAAATATTCCCAATTACAGTGAATGGCATCACCATTTAACCTGTTTCTTTGGCTAAAACCCTTGGAGTCAATCTTAACTTCTTTCTTTTACTCACAACAAACCATCAGTAAACTGTCAGCTCTACTTTCAAAATATATCTCGAACCTGACAGCGTCTTCCCTCTGTCCTATTACTCTCTTATTCCAAGCCACATCATCTCTCTCCCCACTGGACTTCTTTGAAGGAATAATCTTACTGATCTCCTTGTTTCTACTCATGTTCCTCTTTTAGTCATTTCTTCTCACAGCAGCCCGGCTGACCTATGAAAACACAAATCAGATCTTGTTTCTCTACACTCAAAACCCTCCAGTGGCTGCTCATCACATCGAACAAAATAGTCTTTGTCATGGCCTAGAAGACCCCACATGATCTGGGCCCTGCCTACCACTCTGACTGCAGAACCTACTACTCTCTTCCTCTCACTGAGCTCCATCTTCAATGGCCTCCTTGCTGTTCCTTAACATGTCAAGCCAGATCCACTCCCAGTCCCTTGTGCTTGCTGTCCCCTTTACCTGGAATGTTCCAACCCCAGATATTCACAGGGCTTCTGCCCTCACTTAGCAGTTCTCTGCTCAAATGCTGCTTCCACTGACCATCTGTCTAAAGTAGCACTCCCAATCGCTCTCTCTTCCCTCATCCTGTTCTATTTTTCTTTGTAGCACTTATCACTATCTGACATTAAACTAACTTGACACTAAAATAATCATATATCTGTCATCTGTCTGTTTCCCCCATTAGAATACAAACTCCATATGGCCAAGAATTTTGTTTTGTGCACCACTGTGTGAAGGATGCTCAGATGGTGACTGGCATAAAGTAGTTGCTCATAAACTATTTGTTGAATAAATAAACAAGCAACTAGCATGATCTTTTAAAATTAGTTAAAGCAACGTAGCCATATTAAAAGCTGATACGAAAAGTGAAAATCACATTAAACCAGTTGGAGATAATACTTTCCGAGTGCTTTTGGGAAATAATGAAGACGCACTACGCGACAACGTAAACACGAACTTTTCCAAACCAATTCTTTTTCCAGCATTTGTAATATTTGCTCTAGAAGTTCAGTTGTTAAGTTTGTCAAGGGTCTGTTTCTTATACAGATTGATGCAGAGATAGTCTAATTAACCTGCCTCACAAAAAGAAGAATTATAAGGCAAAACCTAATTCAACATAACTTTAACAATGTTTCACCATGTTTAGTACCACAAAACTTCATCAAGCGGGTTTCACTCCAATTTTATAAAATTCTAACATGTGTTCATGATTATCCCTGAATAAAGGGTTTAAAGCAGAGTTGGTGTGAGAAGGATAGATGATACAATGGCAAACTAGACCTATTGGTATCAGAGATATGTGGGCTCGTATCATACTTCTGCTACTTACCAGCTGTTTGACTGTGAGCAAGTTCCAAGGCCTCTCTCAGGTCCTCCTATAGAAAACTGGAGAATGCCACCTGCCTGACGGGATACTCGTGCTTATAACGTATGACACACAGTGTCATTACACAACTCATTTCACTTGAATTAATATATGCTGTGAGATAAATCACACCTCCTAAACTATGAAAATGTTCGTTTCATAAAGCAGACCCACTGTAATACCTTTCTTTGGGGACATCTACAACCTCACACATCAGAGAAGACACCATGCAAACAAATAGCCTACTTTTAAAAGTGGTAGAGAGTCACGAAAATAATCACAAGTATGTACTGAGCGTCTACCTCATGTAGTATCCTATTATGTGGTCCAGCAGACAGAATTTATACTGCTGACCATGAGCACTTTGCGTGGCTCAATAAATGCCTGATAAATGTCTGCTGAACAACAAATTAATGAACTAACAAAGGCAGCGATTGAATTCTTAATGTACCTGAATAGAAATTCTAAATAGCTGGAGGAAATGTTCCTTAGAGGAATTAGTACAGTCTCCATGGTGAGACTGTACTAAGAATCCTAGTCTGCCCCTCACTCTGAATCTATGAGTGGCAGCTGGCACTATGCTTTAAACACATCAAAAGAAGCTAAGGACAACCCTCCTTCCACTCTACCCCAGCCTCAACCCAGCTAAGGTCTTCTTTTACCTATAGTTAATCTAGAAATTTGCAGGTGAATCTGAAATTATTTTTATTTTTATGATACATTATTAAAAGATTCAAAAGATTCTATTACAATTCTAAGTGTTATCAAACCTCATAAATTCATATTAGTGTAGGTAGCAATTTGGATTACAGAATGCTACTGATTGTTTTATAGGTTTATTATGATTATAAATTATGTACAACAAATAAACTAACAAAGTAGTGTCCTCTGAATCTTTTCAAGAAAAAAATAATTGCTAGCATTTGGTTAGTCATTCAGAGTTAGTTATTTTTACAGATAAATTTATCTTATTTAATTATCATAGAAAGCTTTTGAGATAAGGTTTATTGTAACTTCATTTCATTTTAGAGATGAGGTAATAAGGTTCAAAGAAGTTAAATAACTTGCCCAAGGACATACAACCAGAAAGTGACAGGTCTGCTTCCAAACCCTGTGTTCTTTCATCTACACCATTTAATAAAGCAATTAATTGAGGAGTGGGCTGATAAAGTAGAGGGCTAGAGGGAGGGGCTGCCACAAATGTACTGTGGGGTTGCAGCCATGTTATTCAGCACGTGTACATCACCCAAATAAACTTCCTCACCCCAAAACAGAACCTCATTCTAACCAACCTCACGGGATTCTGGTGAAACTAAAACCAAAGTATGTAAGAGCACTTTGAAAAGTTAAGAACACCATACAGGAAAAAATATATGTAAAACATTATATAATTCTGATGACTAGGAGTTTGACCTTTTAAATAGTATAGCCATTCCCCCTGAAGTTTTACTAAAAATCCTCATTTAGTCAGTAAAAACATTTTTCACAAATGATGCAAAAGATAACCTTGAGCTTCATCTAGCCATAAATTTATGACACTCTGCATATACTGGGAGAATAATTCATCATGAAACTTGTTTTAATATACAACATATATAAATACATCCCAGCATCACAGTAATATTTATTTTGTAAAAGCTTTTGTCTTTAATATCATTATGTAAATAATTTGTAATTCACTTATCAACATAAACTTCCTTCCCAAGTATATATTCAAAGATACCCAAGTCCTGCTTAGGTGAAAACGGCCTGTCTATGTCAAATAGGCTTCAAAGTAGCTACAGCCTAAAATAGATGACCTCTCAGAAAACTATATAATTGTGTACCTTGGTGGATAAGATTATAATTCAGATACCTAGAATAAAGAATGGTCCTCTGTTATCTAAATAGGTCATCCTTTTTAGCCAAGGGCAAAACTTCAGGAGGGATGTACATGAAGTGGTGAGAATAGGCCACTTGCACAGCCAGCCAAATCAATCCTGAAGCCCAACAGGGTAACAGATGTCACAACCAGATTTCCCTCATCATCCCAATTCAAATGTCTTTTATATGACAATTTCCTAATTATTAAAGTTATATAAGATAAGAATGAGAAATAAAAGAATGGAAAGGAATGGAATAAGGAATAAGGACCTCCAAAAAGGCCATTCCTCCATAAAAGCAACAAGAACACCAGCAAACATTGTCAAAATCAACTTTTCCAGAATTCTGGAAATTAACCAAAGGCTTGCAACAAACTGAGGGGCATTTATTCAACAAAAAAGGCTGAATTTCAGTAAGAACAGTGAGATTTGTGGTGTTTGAACTTTCCCTATTCCCATTCCCCTCTCCTTAGCTCTGCAGTAGCCCTGAAAACCAAAAGCCCCACAATCACAGTGAAAACTAGCAGCCAGCAGCCACTGGAGGGGACAGAATGGGATTAGAACACATCAAAAAATACAATTTTCAGAGAAATGTAATTATTTAATCTGTCTAAAAACACCCATTCATAGGACTTTTCTTTATTTGATCCAACTCAGAGCTTACCCAGTGCAAACAGCCTCCCCACTCCCTCCCCCATTAGCATGTCAAAAACAATCAGTGGCAATTGTTTAACATCACAGCTGCCTCAGGCTGTGATAACAGGGCAAAAAGAAAGAAGTTCACCAAAAAACTTAAAGGGAAAATCTGGGGAATGAGATGGCCATAAGGGCCTTTGAAGTTTGTATATACCTACAATCTAGAAGGCATGCATTCCTGGGGCTGTGCACATTCTCAGAAAAAGCTGAAAAGACCCTAAACTCTCAATTCTGTCTAATTTTAAGACTCTACATAAGCAAGTAGTAAAGGCTAATGCAGAGTTGTAAACTGCCTTCCTGAATATTGAAGGCATACTCCAAAATGCACATTGAGCCCTTCAGCAAATGCTGGGAGACTTATTGGCTCTGGGCATTTAAGAAAAATTTCTGTCCAATCGTTAGCTGACCAATAAGAAAACTGAGCAAAGGTTTTAGTGGCCACACACAACAAAGGATACAGACTGTACAGAATTAGTTCAGGAAAATTACTAAGCAAACAAATAGCAATAGCAACAATAACAAACAGCAACAAAAACAAACATTGGGGGAGAAGAGGAATCTGATTTTGAGTGTTGCCACATTATATTACTTAAAATATCCCATTTTCAATAACAAATTATAAGATATGCAAAGAAAGCATGGCCCATACACAGGAAAAATAAGCATTCAATAGAAACTATCTATAAGGAAGCCCAGACATTGAACCTACTAAACAAAACTTCAAATCAGCTATTTTAAATACGTTCAAAGAACTGAAGGAAACCATACCTAAATAACTTTACAAAGTACAAGAATGATGTTTCACCAAACATAGAATATCAATAAAGAGAGACAAATTATTTTTTAAAAAAGTAATTCTGGGGGCGCAAATTAAAATAACATAAAAAATTCCCTAGAATGATTCAACAGCAAATCTGAGTAGGCAGAAGAAAGAATCAGCAAACTTGAAGACAGGTGAATTGAGATTGCTTTCCCTTCTATGGAACAGAAAGAAAGAAGAATGAACACAGCCTCAGAAACCTGGACACACCAAGCATATCAACATACATTTAATTAAAGTCACAGAAAGAAAGGAAAGGGAAAGAAAGAATCACTGAAGAAATAATGGCTGAAAATGTCCCAAATTAGATGAAAAACATTAATCTACACATCCAAAAAGCTCCACAAACTCCCAGTAGGATTAAACCAAAGAAATCTACAACTATACACATCATAATCAAAATCTCAAAAGACAAAGAGAAAACCTTGAATGCAGCAAGATGTGTATGTTCAAGAGATCCTGAATGAGATTATGTTGAATGCTCATCATGTTCAAGGGATCCTCAATGAGATTAACAGCTGATTTCTCATCAGAAAACCACAGAGCTCAGAGGGCAGTGAGATGACATACTCAAAGCAGTGAAAGAAAAAGACTATCAACTAAGAATTTTCCTTCAAAAATTAAGGAAAAATTAAGACAGTATCAGATAAATAAAAACTAAGAGAATCCCTCACTAGCAGACGTGCCCTACAAGAAATACTAACTGGAGTCTTTCAGGCTGAAATGAAAGGACACTAGACAGTAACTCAAATCCACACAAAGAAGTAAAGAACACCGGTAAAGGTAACTACATGGGTAAATATAAAAGAAAATATGAATGCATTTTTGTTTGTAACACTTTTTTCTCCTATCTGATTTAAAAGACAACTGCATAAGCAATAATTATATGTCTGTGTTGATGGGCTTGTGATGTATAAAGATGTAATTTGTATAACAATAATAGCACTAAGGAAGGGGAGGGAATGGAGCTATACAGGAGCAAAAATTTTGTATACTGTTACAATACTATATACTAATCTGAACTAGATTGTTATAAATTAAGACGTTAATTGCAATCCCATGGCAACCATTAAGAAAATAACTTTGAAAAATACTAAAATAAATGACAAGGGAACTAAAATGGTACACTAGAAAATACATTTTTAACAAAAAAGAAGACAATAATAGAGAAATAGAAAAACAAAAAAGACAAAATACCTACAGAAAACAAATAGCAAATCACAAACATAAATTCTACCTTATAAGTAATTATATTACTCGGAAATGGATTAAACATTGCAATCAAAAGGCAGATATTGGCAGAATGGGTTTTAAAAAATGATGCAACTATATTCTATCTACAAAAGACACATTTTATAATCAAAGACACAAATAGGTTGAAAGTTAAGGATGGAAAAATATAGTAGGTAAACAGTAACCAAAAGAGAGTTGGAGTGGCTACACTAATATCAAACAAAATAGAATTAAGGCAAAATTGTTACTAGAGACAAAGAAAGACATTTTATAATGATCAAAAGACCAACCTATCAAGAAGACATAACAAGTATAAATGCACCTAACAACCAAGTCTCAAAATACATAAAGCAAAAACCAACACAACTGAAGGGAGAAATAGACAATCCATCAATAATAGTGGGAGATTTCAACATCTCATTTTCAATAACAGAACAACCAGACAGAAGACCAAGAAGGAAATAGACTACTTGAACAGCACTATAAATCAAATAGACCTAAGAAACATCTATAGAACACTCTACTCAACAACAGCAGAATACACATTCTTCTCAAATGCACATGGAACATTCTCCAGGAGAGATCACAGGTTAAGCCATAAGACAAGTCTCAATAAATTTAAAAAGATTGAAATGATACAAAGTATGCTCTCCAAGCACAATGGGATGAAATTAGAAATCAATAACAAAAGGAAGTTTGGGAAATCCACAAACGTGGAAATTAAGCAACACATTCCTAAATAACCAAAGTTGATAATACTGCTTTTTTACCAAAGTTGTAATTATAAGGAAAACTAGACCTCTGAATCAGATGTTTGAAACATACCCACAGAATGACTAGGAGGACACAGTGGGTATACAAAGGTATCTATTTGTCAACCCCAATACACCATATCTCTATATACCATATTCTAAACTGGAGTTGCATTAGGTTCTACAGCTTCTTCTTTTCTCTATTTTAATTATTTTACCACTAAAGAAAACACACATTGTGAACCCTATTAGTTTGGGCAAGAATTCACCCTTTTCCTTTGGAACTTCAGTCTGGAACCAGCCAAAGCCTCAGGATAGCAACATACCAAAGTGGGTCTTTGGTGGAGACGGGATCACCATGCAAACCCTTCAGATAGTTCTCACTGTTCTCAGCGCTGACAGTATTCAGGAATGTCAGAACTGAAACTGGGAGGTGAAAACAAATAAACCTTGAGGTTAGCAAGTAACTTATAGTAACTAACCCAAGAGCCTTCAGGCAATGAAGCTGTCCTTAGCAATCACCATGTAGGAATCAGTAGACAAAGAAGTGGCACACACTGGCACGGAATATTTTCTCTGTTTCTGCAAAATTATCAATTATCTGCAAAATGATCTGCCAATTATCTGCAAAACTTTCAAAAATCTGTTCTCAGGACTACCATATGCAGGATATAAAAAATTGAGGTAATGAGGTCCTATCTTTGACAAGGCAGGAGTACTAACAACCCACAAGAAATGAGGCTCATTTTGGGTAAGTTCATGAACACTCACATGGCAATTTCTAAGTGGCACCTAATAAAAATAGGCTTGTAACATAAACCAGACCTATAATAGAAAAAAAAAAACCTCTCACTTAACTTTCTGGATACAGATCTGCGGCATACAATTACAGACCCATGAGTGAAGGTTAACGCTGTATTTCACTTATGCCATAACAACACACTGTAAATACTGGCAGTGTGATTGTAAAGATTGATTCCTTTCTGGTGAACCGGAGATTCTCTCCACCAAGATTAATTGCTCCCACCTAATGATCCACCATCACGTGAGAGTTATTGCTTTGGGTTATAAATGAATCTTCTTTTGAGGAACCTGAGGAATGAGGTGTAGTCACCGCCCATTAATATTCCCTGCCTACACAAGGGGAGTAAAATACAGCATGAATATGTTCAATCAATCTCAAGAAGCAACCGCAGACACTTTACAGGATATACTAGTTGCTCAATTTTCTTTTAGCTTATATTTCTTATAAAATTCAGAGTTTATACAAATAAAAGATTCTCCACTGGCTTTTCTTCTACTATATTTGAAGTTGTGAGGATGTAAGGCAGAAGCAACTGCAGGCTTCTTGCTGCTTCTGAGGAGAGCCTGTCTGAGAAAAAAGCCAGCTCCAAGGAGGCAGACCCAGGGACTGACCAGAGAGGAATCAGAGACTGGGGATATAATCTGTACTCTTCCATGAAGCTTCATCTGGACTGTGTGGACTTTTCAGGAATGTGATTGTGCTGCACTCACTAGAATCCACTGATAGAAGTGCTATCTCTGTTCTAATCAGATAACCATGGCTTCATCTCCTGTGGGACAAGAAGGCTGCTGAGACAGTGGTGTTCTCTCTTTTATAACTAGATTCCAGCCCCAATCCATAATCTGGCTCTTCCAAGCCGCTGATGCTGGAGAGAGAGTCTTGGTGATGGTCCCCATATAGCCATCTGGAGCCTCCACCTACTTTGCTCCAAGCTCCAATCTCAGGGATGTTGAAAGAAACAAACCAATTACTATTGCAGAGCCCTGGAAAGGTTCAAGAACTGAAGACACCAAGGCCAGGGTGTAAGAGGAGCTGAAAATAGAAGAATTGTCTGAAAATTTATAGGGGATGCTGTTAGATCTCCAGATCCTTTTTCCCATCTTGCACAACCACATAGTTACTCCTCCTCAACCTCAGCAGAATACACTAGACTTACTTTCAGAAGAGGATGAACCAGAGGGACTTCGTACTCAAGAAGACCTTCAGGAAAGCCATTATGAACGCAGAGGGAATAATTACAAGTCCACACGCTGAATAGTGAGAACCAGCCAACCTCCCCTCACCAACTCAATTCTTCCTCTTGGCTCTGAGACCTCTGGACAACAGGCTTATACCAGACCAGCTCAAGAGAAAATATTCAGAGTCTAACAGCAGCTGAGGAAGTCTCCTAACAAAATGGCCAGGTCCCAGCCCCCTCACCCTATGGTAAAGCCCATTAGTCAATGAATCCCATCCCTGCACGTATAGAGCTCCCATCAGTTTTTCAGTGCTCTATTCTTATGTCTGAATGGGCAGCAAAAGATCACCAATCGTTTGAAAAAGGTCTCTGACACCAAAGACAATGACTAAACCAAACAACCAGAAAAAAATGGACTCAGAGACACTGTAGATTACAAAAGCAAAACCTCAAAGGCTCTTATTAAAATCTTTACAGAAGACATTGCACTTGAGAAACCAAGAGCACAGTGCTACTTAAAAAAAAATAAAAATAACATTCACAAGATAAGAAATTGCTGTTGGAACTTTTTAAATGATATCAGAAATGAAAAATTAATTAGAAGAGCTGAAGATAAAGTTGAGTGAATCTTGCAAAAAGCAGAACAAAGAGACAAACACATGATAAAAAAGGAAGACCAAAAAAAAAAAAAAGAAAAAGAGGAGTAATCCAGGAGTTCTAACAAGCTAATAATAAAAATTCCAGATAAAGAGAACAGAGAATATGGAGGCAATTAATTATTAAAAGAATTCCTAGAATTGGAGAACACGTATCTCCATATTGAAAGGACACATCACTGAGTACCTTTCCATAATTACTGTAACAGACACACACAAAGGCCCATCAGTGGGGTCTCTGAAGATAAATTGTTATTCGGCTCAGAGGAAGAAAAAAATCAAAACATTAGCATCAATAAGGGACTTTTTTGGATTCTGAAATGCCAATAACAAATAAATCTCTGCTTTTATAATATATATTTATGTCGAATAATGATAAGCTAAATAATGTCTTACAGGCATTAAAATAGCTTCACGAAAACAAAAAATAGAAAGATTTTTTTATTGGGAGTATATTCAGGTAGCTCATAATAACTAAGCAGACTGTCTGAATTCTGCACCAGAAGTTTATTTTATTGGCTTTTTAAAATAAGTAGTTCATGATGATTAGAAATATCTATTTTTGTAGATCTCAGTTAACCTTACATTTATTTATATAGGTTTAGACTATATTCCCTAGTTATTTTTCTTTCAGCATCTTAAATACAAAAGATCTAACAATATTAATAATTGCTATTCTAATCAATAATGAAATCAAGTTATGAGAACTTGTGTTACCTTGAAATATACCCAAACTCTTGACATTTCAAACGAATTCCCTTTCATCTTAAGGGCTACATACTCACCTTGAGGATCAACTTCTTTAGCTAGCTTCAGTGCATCTGAGTTGGCAAGGTCGGTGTTGGCTGGGGTAACAGCCAGAATCAGACAGTTCTCCCGCGTGATGAACTGCATAATCATTTCTCTGATCTGATACTCAATATCTGGTGGCTGATCTCCCACGGGCACTTTAGTAATTCCAGGTAGGTCAATAAGGGTTAGATTTAACACTGTGTGGAGAGGGAAAAAAGAGTCTTACATACACCCTCCATGTTAAAGATATTGACAACGCAGAATCATCTGTCACTGTGGTGGAAATAAAACAAGCTCAGCTTTATATATTGTGTATGTGAATAACTCTAGCTTGTGTGTAGAATAAAAGGCATAGAATATAAAATGGCTTTGCAAGTTTTCTCTATTTTTATGATATGATTGTGCTATGCCAAATGATCATTTTAACATAATTTGAAAGGCACTGATTTGCATGCCTAACAGTTTTCTCAGAGAGCTGTCATCTCCATAAGTAGGGGGTTATAACTGAAACACTGAACAATATGTACATATGCTCTCTGCCACTCTTGCACATTGCCTTTAAACGTTGTAAAAATTCTCAGGGTGAGATTTGTCCTTCCCTTCAGAAGCATCATAGGTTATTTACAGAGAGTTAGCCACTTGACCCGTTGGAAAGCTGCTAGCCATCATGGTGCCATGAGGTTACCGTGCAGGGAAAACAGCCAGACTCACAGAGCACCACCCCAGAAAGCGGGAAACTACTCCAGAGTCAGTGACTCCAGCCCAACCTGGCTGTCATTCTCTCTGCACACAAGTGTTGGTGCCAAGACATCTCGGGAAGTCATATTTGAGCTTTTGTCATTCATGCTCTGTTTTAAAAGCAACCGAGCTGGGTAGAGGATTAGTGATGAAAATCTGCCCCACCGAAAATTTAGTCAGAATAGAGGCTATTCCACATCACATACCATGAATTGGTTACCTAATTTATAAGTTTCTGCTGATAGTCTGGGGGGGAAAAAATCACAGTTGATTCCTCAGGAAGAGAATAAATAGGAATAGAGCTGCAAGAAAATCCAAAAGGGGAAGACTCAACCATAGTGCCATGCACCTCTAAGATTTTTGCAAAGACCGAAGATATTAAAAATGGAAGTTTTTATGCATACCTCTTTGGAATTCTAAAAGTTTAAAATAAACATAAAGGAAATTTTTAAATGACTTACACAATTCTGATCTTTTTAAAAGTCATCTCCTCCTGCCTCCCCATCAATAACTCTATGAGCTCTTTGGGCCATACCGTTTATGGCAGCATCCAAACACTATCCTGGGAACTTGGTACTTTTTGAGAGAACTAACCATCTTCTATACAATGTGTGTTAATTACTGTAGTAAAAATTTTTGAGGACAAAATTTGGAATTTTGTTATTTTACTTACCATGTGGGGAATAGACTCGTAAATTAATGGGTATGGAAGAAATGCCTTTATTCATTCCAGTCACTCGATCTGTTTCTGCTTCAATCTCATGGCGAACTTCATCAAAATCTGTAAATTTTTTTCCTTTGCAATGTAGAAATTCAGCATATTCTACAAAAGAAAATACAACTTAAAATTCATGCACTCTTGCAATAATTATAAGGAAACAATGTTTCTTTAATTACAAGTCAAAGTATCCAACATTGACTCTTTAGCCATTAGAATGAGAAAACACAGCAGTTACTGAGAAGCACAGTTAATACTTTAGAAATATAAAACAGTACAAATGCTAAGGATGCTGCTAAATTTGCTAATTTTCAAGCAAGCAGTTAAGTACAATAAACAGTCCTTAAGCCATCTAGCCTATTAAATAATTTAAAGAGAGTTTTGGCCCTTCAAATGATAAAACAAACAACATCTGATTGTCAAAGAAATTAGATCTCAGGTGCACACAGAGCCCATTTCCCAATCCTATTAGCACGTCATTTTTCCATAGCACAACTTTACTATGATGGAATGCTAAGTTATATAAATATAGCTTCAGAAGGCAAGAAGATTTAGAAACAAAATTTGCTTAATTCTTTAAAAAGAAATAATATATGGAATATTTTAGCTTAAAAATATACTATTCAAAATACCACACCAACTTGTGTAATTAAAAAGATATTTTCTCAAGAAAAAAAGATAGAGTATTACATCAAAGAACATATTTACCTGTAATCTGAAAAAAAAAAAAAAGTCAGTACCTGTAAGCAGAAGAAAAAACTATAATAACAGAAAATTAGTTTTTAAAATTTCAGTAACCTACCAACTGCCGTACTATCAATTTCTATACCTGCTTCCAGGGATATGGCGCATATGATAAACAACACAACTCAAAAGGGAAGCTGAAACTATTAGATCTAAAAAAAATTATTATAATTTTAACAAGAGAACAAGTCTTAACAAATGTTTTAGTTTCCCTAATAACTAGCTGAAGAATTGCTCCACCAAACTTAGATTAAGGCTAAGCGTCTTGGGCCCCGATATCAGCTGAGACAATTACTGGTCGTCTTTCCACCATCCCCCACCATAAGCATTTAACCTTCACCCACTATGGCAAGGCCGATAGGGAGACAATTACAAGATGTGGTCCCATCTCCAAGTAGCTTAGCATCAGCTTGAGGAGAAAAAGACTATATCACAGAGAAAAAAGTTAACACAGGCAGCAAAAAATAAGTGCTCATCTGCACTTAACGTGATAGGAAAGGTAGAGACAGGAAAGGTGGCTTCAGGCTGCAGGGCCCAAAAAAGGAAGTGGGTTATGAACTGAGTACTGAAGAGTCAGGAGGGTTTCAGTGTGTGCAGAGGGAAAGCAAGGTCTTTCAGGGAATCAGAGAATCTTAACAGGTTCAACAAATCCCTGGCGTGTTATCATCCAGCCTCTGCTCGGACCCATCCACTGACAGGGAACTGAGGCTTCGATCTCTTTGGAAAAAACTCTCATTGAAAAATGTTTGTTAATGTTGGTATGTGATCTGCTTTCTTATCGTATTCCACTGGTCCAACGTTTGCCCTCCAGAGCTACTTAAAGTCTCCTTCCATGTGAAAAGGCCAGGACTAATCTGAGCGTTGGCAACAGAGTCCATCTCCTATCTGGGCTTCTCTCACTGCCTTCTCTTGCTAGTCTGATCCCTGCTCAGACTCCAGGGGGCAGACACAGATTGCCAAGCCCCACCTCAGCTACTCAGGACTGGAAAGGTCGTGGGCTCCTAAAGAGGACCAACAAGAATACACTTTCATTTACCAAAGAACATGATGACCTAACTTTTCGAAAGGTTGACTGACAGTCAGAGCCTTTATTTAATTTCTGTCTTCCCTGTCAATGTGCATGGACATGAAAATTTTTCTATCTTAGTTTCTCAATATAATCATATGTGCCACTTTCAGAAAAAATGGCAAGCTAAGACTCCCAAAAGCTCATTCCTCAATGGTGCAAGTATATACAACAGTAAAGCATCAAAAGGTTCAGAAGTCTGGCCTGCAGAGATCACTGCAGCATGTGGCCTGTTCTTTCACATGTTTACCCCCATGGGTGCTGTTTTTATTAGAACATAAATTCTCAGAAGATATAGCCCTTACTTCATTTACACACTCAATGACTAGGTCAATACCATGTGAAGGTAAGAATTTAAAGATAAGTAGAGAATAAAACAATAAGAAAAATAAAGAAGAACAAAAGATGTCGGATCCCAGAAAACAAACCAAAAATTAATAAGTAAAAATGAGTCATAAATAATTTGGAAGAAATGGAACTGTACTTTTTAAATTCAATATATTCTGTGGAAAATGCACACTTGAGGACTTATGGCTATTATAATTATTACTTTCATAGAATTAATAAGCTTCTGAATCAGGGACTACGTTTTCAATTGTTACACAAATGTGGACATCTTGTTGCCACTAGATGGCGCCTACTTGCTTGTCTGTAGGAAACTAATGCCCTTCCAGAAGGTTGTAAAATCAATGCAATTTTCAAATTAGATTTAAATTCATTCTTAGACTTCTGAAAATGCTTTTATCTTGAAATTGAGAGATTAGAATGTACAGGACCATCTCAAACCTTTGTGACCTTTTAAGGATAGGGTGCCACAGAGATTTAGGGATGCCTGTATTAATTTATTCAACTAATATTTATTGAGCTCCTGCTACTTGTCAGGCACTGCTTTAGAAATCGGAAATATAGCAGAGGAGAAAAATATGTCTCTAGCCTTATGAAGCTTAAATTCTAGTGAGATGAAACAGTCAACAATGCGTGTGTGTCAAATGATAAGTGGTATGGGGGAAACTGAACAGTAAGGGAGAAATTAAATTCTGGGGAGGAGAGTTGCTTTGTTAGATGCTTTGGTAGAGGAAGGCTTCTCTGATATGATAAAGTGACATTTGAGCAAAAACTCAAGAAAAGGAGGGAGCAAGCCATGCTTTATATAAGAGCATCCTGGCAGAGTGCCTGGTGCAGACACATGCTTGGCATATTGGAGGAAGAACAAGGAGACCAAAAAGCCCGGAGCATGAGCAAACTGAGGGGAGAGACAGCAATGAGGTCAGGGCTGTGGTCCAGATCTGCATTGTGTAGCGGCTGTGGGCCATTTTAAGGACTTTGATTTTTACTCTGAGTGAAGGGTAGACCACTTGGAGGGTTTTGGGTAGAGGGGAAACATGATGTGACCTAGGTTTTAAATAAATATCTGTGGCTGCTGGGTTGAGAATAGACAATGAGAAGAGAGGGAGCTGGCTATTGGAATCATAGAGGTGAGAGATGATGGGGCTCAGACCAGGGTGGCAGCAGAGGGAGTGGTGAGAAGTGATTAAATTCTAATGCATTTTGAAGGAAAAACCAAAAGAATTTGCTGATGGCTTTGTGGGGGATCAGAATTGGCCACCTAAAAATATGTCTCTTTACCTTGATTATTTTCAAGAACAAAAGACTCTGAAAGAAACTTTGACACCCTCCCTCCCCACCACTAACTGCCTAAAAGAATTTAAGATAGAAGGGACAGGCCATCACCACAGATAACTCTGGGTATGGATAGACTGGGAGGGTCCTTGCTAAGCTCATTCTTATCAAAGCTCTGAAAACCAAGTAGAAGTTACCCTTTGTAAGAGACATTTACATTTGTAAGGGAAATCTCCATTTGTAAAGGTATCTCCCTCTCTGTACTGGGAAGAGGGGATGACCTTATCTCTAGAAACTCTTATCAATGCGGAAGGCAGAAGGTGAGGACTTAAATCTGCATATTAACCTTACTCTTGTTTACTGTGCTTTTCTGGTAATCGCCCATAGCTGACTCCCCCCACCTCCAACATCCTCCTTTGTCTTTAGCTGAAGATGGTATTCAAAATGAGAACCTCCACCATTTTGGCGAGTTGCTCAGTTTTTCCTGAGTTTCTCCCGTGTATACATGTTACTAAACTTTGTTTTATTTTGTCCTGCTAACCTGCCTTTTTGATTATTTGACCAACCATAAGAACCTGAAGGGAAAAGCTGGAGGGGCTTCTCCCACTTCCCCTACAGTTTAAAGGTGGGGTATTGGAGAAAGAGAGGAGTTAAGACTAACTTCAAGGAGTTTGACCCAGCAACGGGAAGAATTTTGAAATAGAAAAGGCTGAAAGGAAGAGGTGGGGGTGATGGGGGTTGGGAATCAAGAGTTTGGTTTGGGACCTATTAAGCTTGTGATGCCTACTATATACCACCCAAGTGGAGAAACAGAACTGCTGCTAAGGGCTGAGGATTACACAGCTATAAGAGATACCATTCACATTCTTAATCATCTGATAGGCATATATTTATTCTGAAAATTTTCCAGAAGATGGCAGTCAAGTGCTTGAGGAAAAGGGCAGCTTTTTCTAATTAGCACAAAAATGCCTTTGGGGCTGGATACATGACAGACTTTCATCTAGGGAGAAGTCTAAACTAGAGATATATATTTGGAATTCATTAAAGTCAGGCACGTGGATGACATCACCAAGTGAAAGAGTTAGATAGGGAAGAGGTCAGAGCACTGGGCCCTGGGTGTTCCCACATTTAGAGGTCAGGAGATGCAGAGTCAGTAGGAGTGATCAACAAGATAGGAAAAAAACCGAGAGAGAGGCAGCCCAAAACCTAGTAAAGAGGGTGTTTCATGAAGGAAAGAGACCTTCCACTCCATCAAATACTGCCAACACATCAGGTAAGAGGAGAATTAAGAATGGATCATAGAACTGGGCAACTTGGGGATCCTTCAGGAGGCTGACAAGAGCTGTTACAGAGGACTGGGGTGAAGGATAGCCTGATTAGAAGAGATTTAAGAGAAAACAGGAGGACAGGAAGTGGAGACTGATTACAGACAATTATTTCAAGGAGTTTGGTTGTGAAGGAGAGGCAAGAAGTGAGAGGGCAGCTGGAGAGGAATGTGAAGTCAAGGGAAGGTCTTATAAAGATAGGCAAACAAATAGCATGTTCGTAGGCTGAGGGTATTAAGCCAGTGTAAGGGAAAGGTGCTGATGCAGAAGTGAGAAGGGCCAAGTGCTGAAGTGATGTCTTAAGGAAGAGAGGGTAGGAGGCATTAGAAAGGAATATGCCAGTTCATCCATAGGAACAGGAAGGAAACAGAACAATGAGTACTGATGAGACAAATGGGTAGAACTGATGGTGGTGGGAGCATTCATCAGGTAAGAATGGAGATTTATCATATTTATCTAAAGTCATTTTTCATCTTTAAAAAACATTTCCATATATATCCTCACTGGTTAAATCCCACAAATACTATTATTTCTACCACAAAACACATCATACACACACACACACACACACCTGAAACCGGGGACCAACCTGCTTTAACTATACTTAATTAGTTGTCTGTACGCAAAAGTAGTCAGATAATGCATTAATGAAGCCCATACTATAGATAACTTCTCTGCCACTTGGGTCACCACAGTAACAGGTGCTTAAGTTTTTCAACAACTGAGAGTCAACTCCTTGTTCAATTCAGGCCAGTTGAGACCACCAACTCACCAATTGGGCCTGTGAGGATGACCAGTAATGACCCTTTGACATCAGGGAACTAAAAACTCCACCCTCAGATCATGGGAATGCCGCCATTTTGTAAGCATGCAACCTAAGAAGAGCCATGAAGCTGGACTACGGCTTGCACAGATCATCAATTACCTCACTTCTCCTCACCTCCAATCATCTATTTCCACACTTCAGGCCACCTTGCTCCCTACCCCATAAATATCCCTGCATCTTCATTTTCAGGAAGGCAGATCTGAGATTGATTCTCCCACCTCCTCACTTGGCTGCCTTGTGATTAAATCCTTTCTCTTTGCAAACTCGTTGTCTCAGTGATTGGCATGATTGTGTGGCAGGAAAAATGAACCTGGTTTGGTAACACACAAACATACACACACACACAGAGTGATCCTAAATGAGTGACATAAGACTAACCATAGCAGAGAAGTCAACTTGGGTCTAATCTATATTGTGATTTATAATAAATATATGTTTGATCTTCTTCCCCATTTCTGGCACAGAGCTCCTAAAACTCTTGGAATTTCCTAAGTGATGAGAGCAGCAAAGGTGCCTTTTGTTATGTTAATGAGGTGCCTTTTGGAAAGCACCTAAGGATGGGAGCTGATTGCTAGGAGAACCAACCTGTGATTAGAGGGTTGCAATTTTCAGTCCCACTTCCCCACCTCCAGGGAGGGGAGAGGTGCTGGAGATTAAGTTCCATCGCCAATGGCCAATGATTTAATCAGTTAAGCCTATGTAATGAAGGCTCCGTAAAAACCCAGAAGGACTGGGTTCAGGGAGCTTCTGGGTTGGTGAACACGTGGAGGTGCTGGGAGAGTGCCACTCCTGGAGAGGGCATGGACGCTCCACGCCCTTCCCCCATACTTTGCCCTATGCGTCTCTTCCATCTGGCTGTTCCTGAGTTGTATCCTTTTATAGTAAATCAATAATCTAGTAAGTAAAACGTTTCTCTGAGTTCTATGAGCCGCCCTAACAAATTAATCGAGCCCAAGGAGGAGGTGGTGGGAACCTCTGATTTATAGCCAGTCAGTCAGAAGCACAGGTGACAGACTGGGCTTGAGACTGGCGTCTGAAGCAGGGGAAGCAGGGATAGTCTTGTAGGACTGAGCCCTCAACCTGTGGAATTTGATGCTGTCTTAGGGTAGAGAGTGTCAGAATTGAGTTGAATTGTTGGACTCCAACCTGGTGTCTGAGAACTGTTTGTAGGTGAGGGGAACACCCCTCCCCCCAACAGAGGAATTGGGTCCCAAAACCTAAAGAGGCATGAACCACAAAATCCTTTTTTTTATTGGTCTCAAAGAGCCATCTGGGAAATAATTCATCCTGCAGGATGGAAAATTCAGGCAAAACCTAGTCTGAGTTGTCAAAACGGGGCTACCTGTAATCCATCCTTTACCCAGCTCCAGAGACTCATAGATCTGTGTCCACTTGTCTCTAACAGTGAAAATAGTCAGACCACACATCCTACTTTCTTATTAGAAAAACACGGCAACCATAACTACAATTCATAGTTACTGGATTATATTCCCAATAAGGTGAGTCTCACAAGCAACAAATTTAGCTAGTCCTGCTATGGGATCCCTGGCCCCTAGCAAGCACACCATAAATAGGTAGACAGCAGAGGTAGCAGGTGTGGTTTTGAATAATTGACCACAGTTGCTATTAAGGAAGATCATCAATCAGCTTATCTCACCACACAATTCCTAAATAAATTTTTATTAGCAATGAGGAGTGAAAAGGCTTTATCTCCTGCTGTCCAAAAATACAACTATAGATGAAAATCTTGGATAGGACTATCACAAGAGTGATGCATCACTTACTATACTCACCTCTGAAAAAGAGTGTTCACATGAGTTTGGGGATGAAGGAAATTCTAACAGCTAAGCCAAATGCTATGGAAGAGGCTGCCTTAGCCAATCAATAGTAAGACTTTTTAAGAGCTGGTAAATGTGTATCTTCTGAGACTTTACTATGGTAAACTAACGTGTCTGAAGGTCTAACAAATCTCATCTTATGATTCTGAGAGACATTCTTTCTCATAGAAAAGGTACAGTTTCTAGGGGCACAAGCTCTCTTGGCATGTTCCCAGTGTTCCTTTCATTCTAAATGCTTGGTAATTGGGCACATGAAATGATCTCTTTCTCAAACACTTCCAGGCTTCAGCCCAGGTTCAATCTGAATAGGCAGTGATTAAATTTCTTAGCCACAAGCTCATACAAAGGATGAAGGCTATGTGCATATAAGCACTGATACCCTAATAATGCATCCATGAAAATCTATTGTGTCAGTATAACCTGTCTTGCTGAAATTCATAGTATGTTTTCAGTTTCACAAAATAAGACTCCTAGTTTTAAAAATCCTTCCTGTTTCTTCAGTGTTAAAAATAGCCTATATTTAAAGCAAAGGTTAAGATGCATTTTTTATATTGAATGATATAGGGGAAAAAAAAGAGGGTATTAAAAAATCAGAGCTATCATTCTATTTTATTTTTATTTCCCTGTACATTTTAGGACTGTCATTTCTACTGGTCATGAAAAACAAATTATGCTAGGGTAAACAACTGACAAATTGTTTGGGGGAAGGATGAGATGGTTAATGCCTGGGCAGCATTCCAATCATCTGTGAAAAGCACAGCATGACCATAAGAATTTAAATATTTCCAATATGCCCCTTCCATGGGGAAAAACATGCATATGTTTTGATTAATCAAGGTTGAGTAGAAAGGAATAATTACGGAGCACATGCATATAACCTCTTGTCAATCTTTATTCTAAGTGGGGTCCTCAATACTTTAGCTGGAGTCTTATTTCTGAAATGTTAATAGCAATGTTTTGTGAGCACAAGGCTCCAGTGAAAATGGGGTACATGGGTCACATAAAGAGGGAACGGTTTTCAATGCAACAAGCTGAATTCACTGGCTGTAGAGAGCATCTATGTATGACTACGTTTAAAAACATATTTCCTCAAAGGCAGAGGCTACATTTTACTCATCTGTGTTTCCCTATGTCTATCATATTTAAAATAAAGAATATCTGTAGATTTCTTCCTTCTTCTTTAAAGCAGTCCTCTTTGCGTACCATCGAGCAATGCCAGCTGTGAAAAAAAAAATGCTTCCATCAAGGCAAAAATGCTTGCATTCAAGTCATTCCAAGTTGAAGGCAAGACCCTAGAACTGTGGTTGAGGCAGCAACAGGGTGAGTTC
This sequence comes from Tapirus indicus, assembly GCA_031878705.1. Taxonomy (NCBI): domain Eukaryota; kingdom Metazoa; phylum Chordata; class Mammalia; order Perissodactyla; family Tapiridae; genus Tapirus; species Tapirus indicus. Next base: position 86,900,175 of record CM062922.1, read on the forward strand.
GATATGAATTCTACAGACCCAGATGTGAAGCAGAACTCAATTGCATCACTAAGGTAATAGGGGAAAGTCTAAAGTAGCAAACAATTAACTTAAGGGAGTCCAGCAGTGGGCGAAAGGTAGAGGTCTCAGCAGGAGGGTTAAGAACAATGCGTGGTGGAGTAAGGAGGGCCAAGGGTTCAAACCAGACAAAAGGTGGGAGCCAGGCAGGTATCAGAGACCAGATGCAGAGACTAGGGTTTAGGATCAGGGCTCTGCTACTCCCGAGGCAAAGTAGATTAAAACAGGACTCCAGACCCGAGCGAGCCAGATGGTACCAGCCAGACGCAAACTCAGTCATGAAATGGAAGGTGGAGTCTTTGCCTCTCTCATATGATACAAAGCCAAAGCCACATACGTAGACCTCAGGGTCAAGAGAGATTAATGTCAATGCTGCCTTAATAGTGACTGCTCGGCGATGGCCTTTACAGTTTTCTTGCCTAAGAGCTGGGCTGGTTCTAAAGCCTGGGTAAGGCTGAGCCCACAAGTGAGGATAGAGTGGTCCTGGATAACTAAAATAGTGCTAGCACATGAGAGCAAGGCCAGCATTTGACAGAAATCCCCCCAGCAATGGGGAATTTGTATGGAATATTCTGTCACAAGTACCCCAAATAACAATCAGAGAATCAGCAGCTGTAATATCTATATAGCTCAATTTAGTTCCGTATTTTTTCCAGAAGAGCTCAAGGAATATAATAAAAATCAACTCTATTTCATACTCATGGTTTCCACATAAAACACAGTCAAGAGATAAACTATATTTCAAATACTGAAACCAAATAAGAAGCACATCAATCACTTAGCCAAAAACTGCAAAGTGGGTAATTATTCTGTCTCAGCAGCATCTGACACGATTCTCCTCCTCTTCCTTGAAATATTCTCTTCTACTGATTCCCATTGTGCCAACTTCCCTGGTTTTTCTCCTTCCTCACTGAATGCTCCTTCCCCATGTCCTTTGCTCATTGTTCCTTCTCGTCTACTTCTAAATACTTGAGTATTGCTAGACGTCCTTCTAGATCTTATTCTCTTCTTTGTCATCTCTATCCTCTCTCTAGGTGATCTCAACTAATCTATTGGCCTTAAAAAATTATATATATATATATATATATACACACACACACAAATTTTATATATATTTTTTATGTAAACTATACATATATATCACATGTATATCCCAAATTCATGTCTCAAGCACTCATCTCTCCCCTGAAATCCAGACTTGTCTATATCTAATTCTAATGATTAATTGGCATTTCCACTTGGATGTCTAATAGATATCTCAAAATTAGCATGTCCAAAACCAAACTTTTAATTCCCCCTTGCCCTGCCCTCCCATTATCCATATCTACTCCTCCCAGTCTGCCACATCTCAATTATTTATACGACCATTGAATCAGGTGCTCAAATCAAAAACCAGAGCTACCTTTGCTTTCTTTCTTTTCCTCAGCTCTCTCCCAAATATCTTCCCACTGTCTCTACTGCAGCCATCCTCCTTCTAAGCTGGCACCACCTGTTACCTGGACTACCATAAAAGCATCCTAACTGGTCTTCTGATTCCCTCTTGCTCCACTGAATCCATTCTCTACTGGGCAGCTGGAAAGATCATTCTAAAACATGTCACATCATATGTCTCCCCATTTTAAAATCTTTTATTGGTTTGCCAGTGCATTCAGAAAAATCCAAATTCCTCACCCTGGCCTACAAAGTCCTAGACAGTTTGACCTCTGTCTACCTCCATCTCTAACACTATCTCCACTCTCCATGCTCAAATCACTTTAGCTCAGATCACTACAGCCTCCTCTCTGCTCTTCAGGTACACCAAGTCCATCCCCAACTCAGGGCCTCTCTACAAGCTGCTCCTCCTCTGGGATGCCCTTCCCCCAGACCTCTGCATGCATAGATCCTTCCTACCATTTACTTCTCATCCAAAACACCATCTCTTTAGAGAGGCTTCCTTGACCAAGCAAAGTAAAGTAGCAGCTCTTAGTTACACTCTATTACATTATCCAATTTATTTTCTTCAGTGCACATAACGACTATCTGAGGTTTTTCTTGTCTGTTTCTTATTGCCTATCTTTACGCATGGGAATACAAGGTCCAAAAGAACAGGAACATAATCTGCTGTATACCCAGTGCCTAAAACTGAACTGCATCTATGAGGCACTCAATACATATATGTTGAATTAATGAATAAATTGAAAGAGTAAATGAGTGAATGAATCAACACATAAACACTGGAGGACGCTTGAGGTTTGTGGGTGTGGAAAAGAAAATGATCATAAATAAGGCTTTTGACATATTGAGTTTGATATCATTGAAATATCCTAGTGCAGTTTCAAGCAGTCAGCTGGAAATATGGGTCTGGAGTTTGGCCTGGGAGCTATAAATGGGAGAGTCATGGGTGCCTAAGTTTAACAGAAGCCATGGTGCAGAAGTGATTGTCTAAGGGAGAAGATGAAATGACACAGAAAGCAGCCCTGGGTAGGCACAAACTTTAAAGCCCAGGGAGAAAATAATGTATCAGCAAAAGAGACAGGAAGAGTGGCCAAAAGATAGAAGAAAAACCAGGAGTACTTGGCATTATGGAAGCCAAAAGAATGGAGTATGTTTCAAGAAGGAGAGAGTAATTGATAGTTTTAAAAGCTGTTGAAAGACCAAGGTAAGTACTGAGAAATGCCTATTGGAATCTATAGAAATTGAGTATGTGTTATATAGTTTCCTGTACCCTTAAACAGTGTTCTATACATAAGTTAAGTATTTCTTGTTATTTCAATGATGTTTGCTATAGATTACTTTGTTTACTTAAAAATTATTTTACCTTTTTTATGCTTTTTTTCTATTGTCTCTTCCCTTGCCATCAAGTTTACAGCTATCACTTCTTGCTGTTACCAACGCATCTGTTTTTAAGCCATATTCCCTTTCTAACTTGTAGCTTTCTATTTTACTCTAGACTGAGAAGTCAATCAATAACCCAGTATGGATGTTCTGAGTCTAAAATAAGTGGAGAAGCCCAGAGTAAGGTCACGACCCTGCAATGCATGAAGTTTAGACCACAGACTTTGTAATATTAATTTTGGCTACCCAAGGATCTTTTTGCTTCTTGCTTATAATCAGCTAAGTTTAGAAATTGAAAATTTAAAAAAAATTCTAAATAAGTGAGTTATTACAATATTATTTAAGAGTAATTGAATGTACAAATTCAGAAACTACAAATAATTCAATGTCATTTCTTGTTTTAGTAAGACAAAAAATAAGATGATTTGCCAAGTAAAAATCTGTAGAGTAGGGGCCGCCCGGTGGCGCAGCGGTTTAGTCCACGCTTGGCAGCCCGGGGTTTGAGAGTTCGGATCCTGGGCACCCGCCGACGCACTGCCTGTCAGCCATGCCGTGGTGGCGTCCCATATAAAGTGGAGGAAGATGGGCACGGATGTTAGCCCAGGGCCAGTCTTCCTCAGCAAAAAGGGGAGGATTGGCAACAGATGTTAGCTCAGGGCTGGTCTTCCCCACAAAAAAAAAAAAAAAAAAAAAAATCTGTAGAGTAATTACAAGTGAAATGACTATACTTCATCATGAAAATTCAAGTAGTTAGATTTCAGTACTAAAAATGCAATAGAAAGTCTAAGATTTACAAGACGAAAATATTATTTCCCCATAGAATCTTATACACAAGGAATGCAGTTTATAAATGAGATTTAAGTGGTAATTATATCAGAACTACAAGTATATAAATATGTAACTAAAAAAATATTCTCAAAGAAAATATCAGAGCTACAATATACATTTCTGGATACATTATAATATCTTAAGTGCTTCACCAAAAAATACTTTTCTATGAGTACATGCACAAGTTGTCAGCAACGCTATTCCAATTAAATATTTTAACAAGATCTTAGTGTAAGTGATAAGCTCCTTAAATGTCTTCATGACAAACTCCTGAAAGTAATTATCAGCTGGAAAGAGAGCCAACTTAACTCCCATATACAGTGAAAAGTATGAATAAAAGTTCATTTTTTACATATTAATGCTCAGTTTTTTCCAACACCATTTGCTAAAAATACTACCATTTCTCCATTGAATTGCCTTTGCACTTTTATGAAAAATCAGTTGTCTATATAACTGTAGGTCCCTTTTTGAACTCTATTCTGTTGCATGGGTCTATTTGTCTATCTTTATGCCAATGCCACACTATCTTGATTATTGTAGATTTATAATAAGTCTTAAAATTAGGTAGTGCTCCTTCTCCAACTATGTCATTTTTTAAAGTTGCTTTGGCTATTCTGGGTCCTTTGCATTTCCTATAAATTTTAGAATCAGCTTGTCAATTTCTACAAAACAATTTAATTTTTGAATCTTTATCTACAGCATTCTTCCCAATATTACTCAGAAAAGGTTTCCTCCTCCTTGACCCAAGCTTGCACATACACACACACACACACAGAATGTTTAGCTAAAACCATGAGAATTTTTCCATGTGTGCCTGCTCTGCTAAATGCATTACACTTTAACAAAATTACAGATTCTTATAACTGGGAGGTACATCTCCTCTAAACTCTGTCACTTCAGTGTTGTTGGAGGCCATACAAAAATATCAACTATGGCCCAAGCACTTTTACCTAGTCAATATGGTATAGCTTGGTACTGAGAGTACATACTTTTGAAACAATATCTGAACAAATAAAAATAAAGATTTTTATCTTGAATACATGAAAATTCTTGGCCATGATAGTCACAATTGATTGCATAAAACTAAAATGAGAAGTAACTTCCTCTGACAAGATGCCTTTACTTCTTAAATTGCAAAAATTACTCTATGACTCAGAGAATAGTTGATCCAACCATTTCTTGAAAATTTTAAAAAAGAAAGAAAAAAACTGAAAATTGTTCCTAATATGAATAAAACTCAATTAATAGAACAGGTCAATTAGTGTATGAATTATCTAAATGGAGAAAAAAATTTTTAATGTTTTAAGGTCTCCCATGAGTGATTTTTGTTTTTAATCCCAAGGAATTCATGAAAGAACACCTAGCACTTAGCAAAACCCTATACGTTATGTGGTCAGTTTAAACAATGCTAACTGAAATGTGCCTATAAAGAAAAACAAAATAAAGTTCTGATCTGAAACTCAGTACTGTGGTTTTTCCAATTCAATTTGTATGGTAATTAATGCTTCACTACAACAGTTACCAATTATCTCAATAGGAAATTAATGGAAAACTCTCTCACCAAATGAAAATGAAAACACAACATACCAACTCTATGGGATGCAGTGAAAGCAGTACTATGAGGGAAGTTCATAGCAATACAGGCCTACCTCAACAAAAAAGCAAAATATTTTTCAAATCTCAAATAAGTAATCTTAAACTACACCTAACAGAACTAGAAAAAGAACAAAGTCCAAAGTCAGCAGAAGGAGGGAAATAATAAAAATTCAAGCAGAAATAAATGACATAGAGACCAAGAAAAAAAAACAATAGAAAGAATCGATGAAACTAAGAGTTGGTTCTTTGAGAAGAAAAACAAAATTGACAAACCCTTACGCAGACTCACTGAGGAAAAAAGAAAGAAGGCTCAAATAAATAAAATAAAAAATGAAAGAGAAGAAATTACAACAGATACCACAGAAATACAAAGGATTATAAGAGAATACTATGAAAAGCTATATGCCAACAAATTGGATAACCTAGAAGAAATAGATGAACTCTTAGACTCATACAGACTCCCAAAACTGAGTCAAGAAGAAATAGAGAATCTGAACAGACCGATCACAAGTAAAGAGATTGAGACAATAATCAAAAACCTCCCAAAAGATAAAGGTCCAAGACCAGATGGCTTCCTGGTGAATTTTACAAAACATTCAAAGAAGATTTAATACCTATCCTTCTCAAACTATTCCAAAATGTTGAAGAAGATGAGATGCTTCTTAACTAATTCTATGAGGCCAAAATCACCCTGATACTAAAAGCAGACAAGGACAACACAAAGAAGGAAAATTACAGGCCAATATCCCTGATGAACATAGACACAAAAATCCTCAAAAAAATACTGGCAAATTGAATACAGCAATACATTAAAAGGATCATACACCATGATCAAGTGGGATTTATTCCAGGGATGCAGGGATGGTTCAACATCCACAAATCAATCTATGTGATACACCACATTAACAAAATGAGGAATAAAAATCACATGATCATCTCAATAGATGCAGAGAAAGCATTTCACAAGATCCAACATCCAATTATGATAAAAACTCTCAACAAAATGGGGATAGAAGGAAAGTACTTCAACATAATAAAGGCCATATATGACAAGCCCACAGCCAACATCATACTTAACAGTGAAAAACTAAAAGCCATCCCTCTGAGAACAGGAACAAGACAAGGGTGCCCACTCTCACCACTCCTATTCAACATAGTACTAAAGGTTTTGATCAGAACAATTAGGCAAGAAAAAGAAATAAAAGGTATCCAAACTGGAAAGGAAGAAGTAAAACTCTTGCTGTTTGCAGATGACATGACTCTATATATGGAAAACCCTAAAGAATCCACCAGAAAACTATTAGAAATAATCAACAACTACAGCAAAGTTGCAGGGTACAAAATCAACTTACAAAAATCAGTTGCATTTCTATAATCTAATAATGAACTAACAGAAAGAAAACTCAAGAATACAATCACAACAAAAAGAGTAAAATATCTAGGAATAAACTTAACTAAGAAGGTGAAAAATCTATAGACTGAAAAATATAAGACATTAATGAAAGAAATCAAAGAAGATATAACAAAATGGAAAGATATTCCATTCTCATGGATTGGAAGAATAAACATAGTTAAAATGTCCATATTACCTAAAGCAATCTACAGTTTCAATACAATCCCAATAAGAATCCCAATGACATTCTTCACAGACATAAAACAAAGAATCCTAAAATTTATATGGGACAACAAAAGACCCCATTTGGCCAAAGCAATCCTAAGAACAAAGAACAAAGCTGGAGGCATCACAATCCCTGACTTCAAAATATACTACAAAGCTATAGTAATCAAAACAGCATGATACTGGCACAAAAACAGACACACAGATCAATGGAACAGAATTAACAGCCCAGAAATAAATCCGCACATCTATGGACAGCTAGTTTTCAACAAGGGAGCCAAGAACACACAATGGAGAAAGGAGAGTCTCTTCGATAAATGGTGTTGGGAAAACTGGACAGCCACATGCAAAAGAATGAAAATAGACCACTACCTTACACCATACACAAAAATTAACCAAAAATGGATTAAAGACTTGAATGTAAGACCTAAAACCATAAAACTCCTAGAAGAAAATATAGGCAGTATACTCTTTGACATCAGCCTTAGCATCCTTTCGAATACCATGTCTACTTGGGCAAAAGAAACAGAAGAAAAAATAAACAAATGGGACTACATCAGTCTAAAAAGCTTCTCCAAGGCAAAGGAAACCAAGAACAAAATGAAAAGACAACCCACCAACTGAGAGAAAATATTTGCAAATCATATATCCAACAAGGAGTTAATTTCCAAAATATATACAGAACCCATACAACGCAACAACAGAAAAACAAACAACCCGATCAAAAAATGGGCAGAGGATATGAACAGACATTTTTCGAAAGAAGATATACAGAGGGCCAACAGGCACATGAAAAAATGTTCAATGGCACTAATTATTAGGGAAATGCAAATCAAAACTACAATGAGATATCCCCCCATACCTGTCAGAATAAACTATACTTGCCAAGACAAAAAATAACAAATGCTGGAGAGGATGTGGAGAAAAGGGAACCATCATACACTGTTGGTGGGAATGCAAACTGATGTAGCCACTATGGAAGACAGTATGGAGATTTCTCAAAAAATTAAAAATAGAAATACCAGGGGCTGGTCCCGTGGCCTAGTGGTTAAGTTCGGTGTGCTCTGCTTTGGGGGCCTGGGGTTCAGTTCCTGGGTGCGGACCTACACCACTCATCAGCAGCCATGTTGTGGTGGTGACCCACATACAAAATAGAGGAAGACCGGCAACAGATGTTAGCTCAGGACTAATCTTCCTCAAGCAAAAAGAGGAATATTGGCAACAGGTGTTTTCTCAAGGTGAATCTTCCTCAGCAAAAAAAAAAAAGAAGAAGAAAAAGAAATACCATATGATCCAGCTATCCCACAACTGGGTATTCATCTAAAGAACATGAAATCAGCAATACAAAGAGATCTATGCACCCCTATGTTCATTGCAGCATTATTCACAATAGCCAAGACCTGAAATCAACCCAAGTGCCCATCAAGTGATGAATGGATAAAGATGTGGTATATATATACAATGGAATACTACTCAGCCATAAAAAAGACAAAATCGTCCCATTTGCAACAACATAGGTGGACCTTGAGGGTATTAAGTTAAGCGATATAAGCCAGACAGAGAAAGACAAACACCATATGATTTCACTCATACATGGAAGAGAAACAAACACATGGATAGGGAGAACAGTTTAGTGGTTACCAGATGGTAAGGGGGCTGGAGGGAAGGCAAAATGGGTAAAGGGGCACATATGTATGGTGACGGAGAAAAACTAGATTATTGGTGGTGACCAATGCAGTCTGCACAGAAACTGATATATAACAATGTACACCTGAAATTATACAATGTTATAAACCAATATGGTCTTAATAATTTAAAAATGAATCTCTTGTCCAAATGTGTCATCATACTAAAAACTGATTTGAATATATGTGCTATTACTTCATAACGCTTCTTAGTAGTTTCATAACGTTAGAAGAGCGCATCCAAAATATCTGAATCCCTTCTCTTTCAACCAGGAAATCTAAATAGCAATCATCCCTAAAGTACGTTTCCCCTTGTTAATGTTCTCACAGAGTCAGCCATGCCTGTACAGCATTCTGGAGTCAAGAACACGAGTGATTAAGACTTTGGAGTCAGACCTGAGTTTGAAGGTTCTGCCATTTCTTCAAGTGACTTGGAAAGTCATTTAACTTGTTCAAGCCTCAGTTCCTTCCTCTGTAAATGGTGTCTCTTTCATAGGTTGCTGTGAGGACAAGAGCATGCCCATGTCTGTTTCTTTCATCAAAGTTCTTCCCAGTGACTAGTCATACGTGATCAACAAATTTATATTACATCAAAGATAAATGAAAGAAAGCATTTAACACATAGTAAGCCCTTAATTTAAAAAAAAAATCAAAGAAATGTTAAATAAATATGTAACAGCTAATCTAAATAGCAGAGGTCTTAGTCTCAGAGAGGTCAAATAAGTTGCCTGAGGTCACACAGCTAGGAGGTGGCAGTCCAGGATTTAAATCCAGACATTCTGACTCCAGAGGACAATCTGTTAACCATCCCACACCAATGGCTTCTCACTACTTCAAGCTCTCCCCTCCTAGGAGCTTCTAATTCTCAGCTTTTCACAACTTCTTTGTTCTCAACAGTTCCTTCTTTTCACCTGCCACCCCTTGTGGGCTCTTCTCAGACTCCAGGAATCACATGTGCTACTCTCTCCATGATGGTTCATGTTTCTGGGGGCTCTGGAACCTTTCCCTATAAAAATGTACAAAGGTGCACACACGCAGAATTGTCGGTATAATTTCAGGGTATTCATAGATAACTGCTCCACCCTCTTCCTCACAGGAATATGTGCCTCCTGCAGAGGAAACACCCAACAAATGTTTGTGTCATTACCATGATTATAATCTGTGCCTATCAAAACGTTACCTAACGAGGCCCTACCTAAATATCATTTCCACTAAAAACTTCCTTTGATCACGCCACTAAGACTGCTTTTCTGCTCTGAATTTTTTAGGGCTCTGTGAATGTACCACTCATGTGGTTTTACAGGTAGAAAAAAACCTTAAAGATTTTGTATCCAAAGTAACATGCTTAAGAATATTCATATAATATGTACTACACATTCCACACCATAGTAACTATTCGTTTATATATCTTATCTCGAATGCTATGACGAAAGTGCCTAGTGAGGAGGGACTGTATCTTCTCAGTCTTCAATTTAACATGACTTAAGGTTACAGAAGTGATTAAAAGAAAAAATGAGTGAATGAAAATTTCTAAGTTAAAACTGAACTACTATTCACTATTTTTGAAAGACTCATGAGACCTTGACTGTCTCTTTCAGCATTTTAGAACTTCCAGTATTCTTTTCTTCATTCAGTATAAATCAACACTACAGAGCAAAATCTTCTTCTGAGTAGATCTCTTTAGGATCTTTTTATGAGCCATCTCCTCCCCTTCTGGTCTAATAAGTTATAGAGACTAGCTCAGGGTAAGACTCTCGAGATATGTTATTGCTCTGTGGACTTCATTTTAGTAAGTTTAATACTACAAAAATATTACATTTTCAGTCTCCCAAAACCTGTTCTGGCTTTTGTGATAAGGTTTTCTATTTCCTTGGTGAGCAAGCCTTCAATTACACATTGTGTCTCTTACATAATTGAGACTGCTTTCCATTCTGTAATAGAATATATCCTTTCAACTGGGAGCTGAGTTTTCTGGCCATATGAAAAGCTACTACTCATTAAGGAACACTATTATAGAGGACACAAGGGTTACGCTATAATTCACAATCTAGATGAATTTACCAAGTTGGAGAAAGAAGACAAACTTATGAAGATTAAGCAAAAGAGTCAAATAAGATTTCAAGATAGAAAACACCATCACAAATAATTGACAAATGAATGGTGTACCTTGGTGCTGTGTTGATTTAGCAAGGGAAGGGGTCTTTTTAGGCTGGGATGGTCTGCAAAGGATTTATGGAAAGAGTTGAGTCAGAGCTTGATTTAGGAGGATAGACAGTTTTGGGGGAAAAGCCAAGAAGAGAAAAGATAACATTTAAAACTACAAACAAATCACAACAAAAGCACCAAAGCGAAAAAACAAAAGGGAATTGGGGATAAACTGGCTGAGCAAATAACAACAAATATCCGATTTAAAAATATTTGTGGAATGAATGGATGAAAGCATAAAATATTTATGGAGGAGTGTCAGAGAGAGAACGCACCCCTCTTTGGGGGTAAATGTAAAGTGAGATGCTGCACATAAAGCATTTAGCACAATGTCCATTCCATACCAAGAATGTAAAAAATGCAGGCTATTGCTATGATTATTACGATTTTTTAAATGATTGACATAAAGGTGCTGGCTGAAATTTGACATAGACTTCACTTGATTTTTATGACCTATTGGGGAAAGAAGTTTCCACAGAAAACAAAACTAAACTCTAATAACAGCACCGGATTCTTTTTTTTAACATTCTCAACATATAAATTAAAGAACAAATTGAGGGTCACTGATAAATGCCGAGCAGTGAAAAGTTAGAAGAAGTGATAGTTGTGTACACAACACCGTATATATAGTATTGCACTTTGTGGTCCTAATGGCGATTTTGACTATAACCCATCTTGGCCTTAAAAGCTGATTTTAGAATGCAGTACCTATAAAAGATGGAAGTGCACTGCATATAAAAATTCATACGCACCCAAAGATAATTTGGAGGGTAATTATATATCTTAGCAAAAATCTTTTCATTTATCAAATTTAAAATAGAATTTGAATCCAAAAACTTACTTTATACACATAGGACATATCTGTTGCATATGTCAGGATATAAATTAACACACATTAACTCCTGTTAATACCACAACAATCCTGGGAAATCAGTATTATTATCCCAGCTAACTACAACCTCCCTGTGCCTTAGTTTCCTCCTAAGTAAAGTGAGAATAATAATAATATCCCATAAAAGCTGACAACGTCAAGGTTTACCAAAAGTGTTACCCTTAAATTTTTTTAATACATATGATCTTACCTTTATTATTCTTTATATAAGTTCTGAGTTTGTTATTGGATTTCTTTTAAAAACAATTTCAAGATACAATAATTTTTTTGTGCTTCAAAGTAGTCCATATATAAAGCGAAAATAGGAGTAGGATGCAGAAGAAAACAACTACATAGGTCGAATAAGAAAAAGTGCCTATTTTTATCTGTTTCAGTATAAATCTGTGGTTTTGCCGAAGTGCAAGCCCTAAAGATTATACTGATGACTGTATGATCAGTAGCTTTTTGACCCTTAGAGTAAATTTAAAATGACTGAGAATCTGTTATACACCAAGCTTTCATTCACAAACAGACACACATTATCTCATGTGAACACCCACAACAACCCTGGGAAGTAGGTATTATTATCCGGGGTGAACTGTAACTTCTCTGTGCCTCAGATTCCACTATGCAAAATGGGAATAATAATAGTAATAATATCACCTACCTCATAGGATTGTTGTGAGGATTAGATAAATCAATACATGCAACGCACTTAGACAAGTGCCTAGTAAGTACATACATGCTAAGTCCCATATAAATGTAGCTATTAAAATAACAATAATAATAATAATTATTATTATCTCTGTAAAACTAGAAACACAGCTTTTCTTCATCAAAGCTAAATGACCCAAATGCAGGCAGAATCTGAGACATGTCCCTTTGAGCACCACTTGTAGCCACCAAAGTTCACATTTCGACAACAATAGCATACTTTTGCATTTGGATCTTACAATTTACCTTGATATAGTCATCATTTATTTTTCCAATAGATAATTAAAAAACAATATTTAAAGTGACTCCCATTTTCCTCAGTATAGCTTAGTAAACAAATGTGACATAAGAATGGACTTCCAATCCAACTATAATAATCCCTTGAGACTAACATTTTTAGTATCAGAGGGGAAAAAAGGGAAAGTTCTGAGTTTCACGATCACAGAATCATGTTTGTTAGAAGGCTCAACAGCAGAGAAAGTCCTTTGAATTAAGGACAGTGCATTTTGCACGTGTACTAAAGCACACATATAATGTTCAAAGCACCTTCGTGCGCACTGTCATTCGATCTTCAAAACCATCTTACAGAAAGGGATCAGCAAAAAACTTAAGTGATTTCTTTATAAAGTCAAAAAATGGTGGAAATATGAGAAGTCAGGTCATTTCATCCGCAGTCCCCAGTTCATTTCACATAGCAAGCTGCTACAGCCTCATAGAACAGTATTTTAGTTACAACGGAAATCTTCAGGTATGAGACTGACACCAGGGGAAGAATTGACATAGGAAATGCCTCAAAAACAATTTTTTACCTCCTGTGCCCCCTTAACACTTCTGAAAATATAATAATAAAAGGATGAGAATAATTGAGCATTCATAAAGAAATTTCTTTGAAAAAATAATGGCCAATCCCCCAGTCCCCACTCTCTTGCCACGAGTGGCAGGATGGGGAGATGCCCTCTTCCATATCTCAGACCTAGAGAAGGACCTTTCCAGAGCCTGAAATTGTGCATCTGAGAGACACCAAGAACCTACTGCCTGGCCAGGCCAGGGAAGGCTCAAGCCTGTGGTAGTAGACTATCCATCCAGCATAACACAGTGACAGGGCAAAGGACAGGACGCTTGAGCATGTCCCATGGACCAGATGTGGGTCACATGGGAAAATAAGCAGCCCAAGATGCATTTTAGAGTTGTTCAGGAGGGCCACCTGGGAGGGCAAGGACTTCAACAGGGAGTGTCTGTGTGGATTAGATGGTCAGAAAAACAAGAGGCTTCCCCTGCCAAGGGCACCACAATGGAGGTCCCCAGGAAAGAGAAACCATTGAGGGGACCAAGCGAGATGACGTCTTTCTGCCCCTCTTGTGTCTTGCTTATTCAACTCTTACTGGTTACTCTTGAAATAAAACACACTCAAAAATACAAAGTATAGTTTTTAATTATTTGGTGCAATGCCATGGTCAAGGGATTCTTAACAAAGTAAACAACTTTGGAAAAAATATCTTTTGTACTTTAGGGGTTTTGGGTATGTGTGTGATAAAATACACATAACATAAAATTTATCATTTTAACCACTTTTTAAAAATAGACTTTATTTCTTAGAGCAGTTTTAGGTTCACAGAAAAATTGAGCAGAAGGCACAGGGGGCTCCCCTATATCTCCTACCCCCCACAAATACACAGCCTCCTCCAATATCAGCATCCTCCACCAGATTGGTACATTTGTTACGATCAATGAACCTACACTGACACATCATAATCATCCAAAGTCAGTAGTGTACATCAGGATTCACTCTTGGTGGTGTACTTTCTATGGATTTGGACAAATGTATAATAACATGTATCCACCATTATAGTATCACACAGAATAGTTTCACTACTCTTAAAAATCTTCTGTGCTCTGCCTATTCATCCCTCCCTCCCCACAACCCTTGACAACCACTAATCTTTCTACTGTCCCCATAGTTTTGCCTTTTCCAGATGTTATATAGTTAAAATCATACAGTATATAACCTTTTCAGATTGGCTTCATTCATTAATAACATGTATTTAAGTTTCCTCCATGTCTTTTCATTGCTTGATAGCTTATTACTTTTTAGTGCTGAATAATATTGCATTGTCTGGATGTACAGTTTATCCATTCACATACTGAAGGATATCTTGGTTGCTTCTAAGTACTGGCAATTACGAATAAAGTTGCTATAAACATCATGAGCTGGTTTCTGTGTAAACATAAATTTTCAACCTCTCTCGGTAAATCCCAAGGATTATAATTGCTGGATCATATGGTAAGAGTATGTTTAGTTTTGTAAGAAACTGCCAAACTGTCTTCCAAAGTGGCTGTATCACTACACATTCCCAAGAGCAATGAGTGAGAATTCCTGTTGCCCTACATTCTCACCAGCATTTGGTATTGTCAGTGTTCTGTATTTTTGCCATTCTAATAGGTGTGATTTTAACCATTTTTAAGTTTACAATTCAGTGACATTAAGTACATTCACAGTTGTGCAACAGTCACTACTATTTCCAGAACTTTTTCATCTTTCTAAGCAGAAACTCTGTACCCATTAAACAGTAACTCCCCATTTCTCTTTTCCCTCAGCCCCTGATAACTTTCACTCCACTTTCTGTCTCTATTAATTTGCCTATTCTAGGTAACTCATATAAGTGGAATCATACAATATTTGTCCTTTTGTGTCTTATTTCACTTAGCGTAATGTTTTAAGGTTCATCCATGTTGTGGCATGTATCAGAATGTCATTCCTTTTTATGGCTGAATAATATTCCATTGTGTGTATATACCACGTTTCGTTAATCCATTCCTCTGTTGATGGACACTTGAGTTTGGTAATTGTAAATAATGCTGCCATGAACACTGGTGTACAAGTATCTGTTTGAGTCCCTGCTTTCAATTCTTTTGAGTATTAACCCAGAAGTGTAATTGCTGTATCATATGTTAATTCTATATTTAACATTTTGAGGTACCACCAAACTATTTTCCAGTGGCTGCACCATTTTATATTCCTACCAGTAATGCACGAGGGTTCCAACCCTCGGGTTCCACACCAAGGGTTCTACACCCTTGTCAACACTTATTATTTTCTATTTCACTTCAGTTTTGAGTACGGTATAAGAGATGTTAAACATTCACAGATGACAATGCCCATACTTTGTTTAAAAATGTAGGGATCAAAAGTATACGTCTCTAGCTAATATCATGACTGCTCTCATTACCATATTCTTTCTTTAACATCTCTCACTCCCTTCTGCCCTCTAGCTCTTTCTTTCTAGCCAGTCTGGAGTCCACTGGTGGTGGTGTGACTCATCCTCTCACCAGCATCCTATTCTCTTCTCCCTTGCACCTCTATCCCTCCAATGCACCCATCTTACAAAACCCCAGCTCTAGAAGCCACCTTTCTCACTTTGACATCATGAGTCTGAGCACTGTCTGAAGATATCTCACAACAGTGCAGTCCATCTTTGGTACAAATTAATGATCTCTGACTTGGGCACTGTCAATCATAGGTTGTCTCTGGTCAGCTTCCTCATCCTTAATAACTACTCCAAACCTTCACTACTTCTTCTAATTTAACTCCCACCCACCCCCATCCCCATCCTCAGCAGAAGAATTGATCTCTTTAAGAAAATTGAGGTCATTGAGGATGCTCTCTCTTATCTTCCTATTCTCTTACCTACAAACTTAAGTACTGCCTCACTCAACCCTGCTTTCTTTCTTCCAGTCACAGAATACATAGTTTCTACTTCAAAGTCAACTCTCTGCCTGGCCCCTTGGCCCCTTGTCCTGTTGGGCCCTCCAGGATTGTGCTCCACCAAACATTTCCCACTCCTCCTTTATTTTATCTTTATCCCTTCCCACTCTCCTCTTTCCCTTGTCCTGGAAATGTTCTAAGTCTCATTCATTCACAAAAATGGAGCTCCCTCATTAGCTCCATCATACTCTAGCTATTATTACATTGTATTTGTTTCCTAGGGCTGCTGTAACAAAGTATCACAAATTGGGTAGCTTAAAACAATTGAAATTTTATTGTTTCACAGTTCTGCAGTATAGAAGTCCAAAATCAAGGCATGGGCAGGCCCATGCTTTCTCTGCAGGCTCTAGGAGAGAGTCTGTTCCACGCCATTCTCTGAGCTTCTGGTAGTTGCCAGCAATCCTTGGCATTCCCTGGCTTATGGATGTATCACTTCAATCTCTGCTGCTGTTGTCACATGGTGTTCTAGCTGTGTGCCTGTGTCCAAATTTCCCTCATCATGTAAGGACACCAGTATTTGGATTAGGACCCACTCTAATCCAGTCTCTATTTGATTCCTTGTCTTAACTTGATTACTTCTGCAAAGACCCTATTTCCAACTAAGGTCACATTCTGAGGTTCCGATATGAATTTGGAGGGAAAAGTATTCATCCCAGTACACTCGTATTTCTGCAAAGATTCCTCTACACCCTCTGTATCTAATGTCCCCCCTCTGCAATTGGTTTCTGTCCCCACTGCTCTGAAACAGAGCTCACTAAGGTCAGCAGAGCCTCTCAACTCCAGGCCTCACCTTACTAAATGGCCTGGCTGCACCTGACACTGATAATCACCCTTCCTTCATGAAACTCGACCCCCTTGGCTTCCTCCGAGATGCTCTCTCTAGATTTTCCTCCTACCTTTCAATCCATTGCTTCTCTGCATGGGTTTCTTTTCTTCCTGACACTTAAATGCTGGTGCTCCCTAGGATTCTCTTCTTATTCGCTGTTTTTCTCATTCCTCCTGAGTAATTTTATCCACTTTTTGGCTTGAAAGACAACTTTAAGTTTATGACTTACAAATCTACATTTCTAGCCTAGATTTTTCTCCTAAGCTGCAGACTTGAATATCCATCTGGTTGAATGTGCTTCAAGCACCTCAGCTCATCATTTTCCCTGAATAAACCTTCGGTTTTCACTGTTTACTTGACATCACCATCACTGACCCAATAATCCAAGCTAGAAATCTGGAAATATCTTGCTCTGATTTCTACCTATAAATCTATTTTTTCCTTTATTATCTTTTCAATGTAATATTTAACAATACAAAAGAATACATGTGTAATGAATGACATACATATAATGACTAATAATAAAACCAGCACCCATAAACCCACCTCAATACAAAAACCAGAATTGTCCAGTACCATTCCATCCACCTTTGTACTTCCCATTCCATATCCTTTCCTTCACCTTCCCCTCCATGAGAGGTAACCACTATCCTTAATTATGTCTTTAATATTTCCTTTTCTGAATTGGTTTCTTACATATGTGTGCATCTCTAAACATTGTTTAGTTTTGCTTGTTTTTGAGCTTTATAAAAATGAAGTCATTTACCTGGGACTTGCTTTATTCACTCAACATTATGTTTCCAAGATTCATTCATGTTAATGCATATAGCTGCAGTTCACTAGTTGTATTTCTGTATAATCATAAGAATTAATTAGAAAACATAATTTAAAAATACATAATTTACAATATTAACAGAAATTATATGGTGCCTAGAAACAAACCTAACTAACAAGATATGTCAGATAGGTATATCTATCACAGCAATTCACTCAACATGTAAAGCTGACTATACCATCCCCTTGCTCCAGCACCTTCGAGGGTTCTCCTCTGTCCACAGGCTCCTCATGTACCCCACCCCCACCTCTATAAACTCCAGCAACCTCACTGTGTTTCTCACCTCCAAGCTTTTGCTCCAACTCACTTCCAGGAATATCCCACTCCTTTTCTTTGTTCTTCCAAACACACAAACACCTCATTCACACACATGCATGCGCAAAATACATACACACACACACACACACACACACACACATACCCCTTCACCTGGCTGGCTTCTACTCATTACGATTCAGCTTAGGTATCTCTTCAATAGACGGTTTTCCTTTGATGCTACCCATGCCCCTCACCTGTGAGGTCAGGTATCTCTCCCCTATAGTCTCATGATAGATATAGTTATAGTTATAGTTATTGTTATGGTTATGATAGTAGCTTTATCGTTTTATTGGTCACATGGTGCTATTTAAGTTTCTGACTCCCCTTCTGGTCTATGGGTTCCTATAGATCCAAGACTATCTCATATTCATCTCTGATTCCTCTATATCTGCCACAGAGCCTGAAACATACAATATACTCAGCATGGATTGGAAAAAATGAATTCTTTTGTAACTGTTCTGTGTAACTATGAAAGTTAGGATCTTATTTTAGAAAATTATATTCTTTTTAAAATGATCAGATTTATCACGTTTTATAAATGGATATTTGTCAAATTTTCTAAAGTACAGCTGTGCATAGCTTCCATGCCATTAAGCAGTTCATTAGTCAACACATTCATGCAGACAATACATTTATAGCAACTTCCTAGCTCAGAGATAACACTCATCCAGAAATTCACTGATTTCATAAGAGAATAAGAGCTAAGAGCACACCCAGCTGGAACTACAAGGTTAAACGTTACTATTACATAGTAGTACTACCTGTACAAGTACTTCAAATTTTTATATATTTACATTTTAACATGATCAGCCGGGTGTTTAAAAAAGAGAATATCAATTTAAGCTGTTCTAACAGAACTTCTCTACTTTCAAATTGTGGTGACATTTTATTAGTTAGCTAAATATCTCTAATTAAAACAGAATTGCTTAGCATCAAATCACTATAATTCATTAATTCTCTGCTGAGAACGTATTTTTAGCTATCTCAGGAAAAATTGCATAACAAAGTGTTGCCCCAGTTTCCTCAATTCTAGTTATCCTACTTGAAATGCCACAATATAAAAATATGTTTCCATTAAAAATCATCCATATTCTGATGGTGTTTTCCATTGGTGTGATTTAGAATTTTCTGAAGTCATCACCAAGGACTAAACCTCCCCTTGTAGGAAGGAGCAAGCATCCTAACTGAAATGGAAGGTAATTAGATATAAATGTCATTGCCCCCAGAGGGAACTGCATTTCAACTGCGAGAACACTAAGCAGCAAAGCGATTTCAGAGCATTAGGGTTGACAGTCACTTTGCTATCTTAAGAGGATTTCATTTTCCATTTTGTCATCAAGGAATAATACTAGGCACCCAGAAATCAAAGAAGGTTAAGAAATGGGGGGAAGGGGCTGGCCTGGTGGCATAGTGGTTAAGTTTGTGCGCTCCTCTTTGGCGGCCCAGGGTTTACAGGTTCAGATCCCAGGCATGGATCTATGCACCTCTTATCAAGCCACGCTGTGGCAGCGCCCCATATAAAGTAGAGGAAGATGGGCACGGATGTTAGCTCAGGGCTAATCTTCCTCACCAAAAAAGAAAAAAAGAAATGTGTGAGGGGGAATAAGTTCGTTTTGCTACTTCAGAAGTTTCCAGACCCCATTCTGACAAGCATTGTTTGCCTCCAGTGATTTGAGTGAGGTTAGTTGGTTCACTTATTACAACCACAGAGGAGAACTGCAACCAATTGGAAAAGAGACTCAGAACCCAAAATTATCTCAACAGGCTGGAATCATCAATGAAATTTAACAAAAGCAATTTGCTGTCATAATAAATGTATATTTATTATCTGCTCTTAAATCAATAACAAGTGGAGAATCCATGCAAAGTGCAAAAAAAAAAAAAAAAAGATTTGGAAGTTACAGTGGACTGCAAGTTCAATATAAACCAATAATAAAATATCCCTGCCCCAAAACTAATGTGATCCAAGACTGCATTAATTGCAGGTTAATGTCCAGAACATGAGGGGCAACTGTCCCTCTAAGTTATATGCTGGGTAGAGCCCACAAGCATCGCATGCAGTTTGGGATGTCATGTTCCAACAGCTTTCCAGACAAACTGGAATATATGAAAAAGGACAATGACCACAATAGTAAGGAAACTCAACCTCACATCCCTAACTCCTAAAGAAAATTAAAGCAAATCTTAACAAGAATTCGATGCTTTTTATTCTGAAGATATTTCTTTCAAAGCTACACCTTCTTGGTATCATTCCTGACTATTAGCATTCTTCTAGTTAAAATTTAAGAAAAATGAGGAAGCAGAAAGGTATTGTAAATAAAAATAAAGAATTAAGTATAGGATATATTAAATGCTTCCCTAGGTTCTCATCTATTTAAAGCTCAGATAACTGTTATCATTGAAAGTGCAAGATAATTTGCCTAAACTTCTAAAACCATAAATAGTTATCGTAATTGAAGGTGTGAATATGGCATTTAATTACAAAAGGAAAAATAACAGCCAAGTTTGGATCTGTAGATAATAGCTAGCATATGATGTTGGAAAGAGATACGTTTTCAGGACATAAATATTCCTCTAGCTATCTGCAACCGATAAAACTAAGCAAGCAGAGCATCTCTTACATGGCAATTTTTATTAAGTTGGAATTTGAATGTTTTCAAGCTTTGAAGACCTTCTCTCCAAAAAAGGACTATTACGTAAATGCCTAGAATATTAGCCATTTCTTACCAAAAGCCCTGATACAATAACTACCTCTCTGAATGAGAGAATAAAACAAAGTAAAAAGGAGAGTGTTTTATTCACAATGTTGGCAGCAAAGTCAGTGCTATTAATGATGAGAAAAATAAATTATAGCCCCCTAAGAGAAGAATCAGAATTTGAAGACATAGATGTATTACTACTATTCCAGTTGTTGAAAGTCCTTTGCTTTCTACAGCAGCAAAGAAGCAACCAAGTAAGTTATTTTATGATTCACATTGCAAAACAACTCTCTTCAATATAGTCAATAAATTTACTGGTCTATTCATTTAGGTCCATGTACTAAATTTCATGTCATTAAATTTTCATAGAATATGAACTTCCATTGTATTTTTACCCTCTAAAGTTTATACTGGGTAGGATCTCACAAGATCTCAAATTCAGCATTCAGCGGAGATGGAGAAGGACCCATTCATTCATTCAAGAAGCATTTACACAAATGCCTATCATTTAAAGAGAGCAACACTTAGGTGCTTGGCATACAGATATAATGGCCTCTGCCCTCAGGAAGCTCACTGATTACTAGATAAGACAGTCAGGTAGCACCCCGTTAGGGAACAATGTGATGGGTGTTACTAGAGAAGTCTGCAAAGTGTTGTGGAACATAAGAAAAAGCACAAATAATTAAGGGAAGGAGGAGGCTGGAGAAGGTTTGTAGAGGAGGTGGCGACTGAGCTGAAGCTCTTTTCACAAGAGAACAGAAGTGCCTCAGAAAGAGAGGATGACAGAAGGAATTCCAGACACAAAGAACAGCCTGCGAAATGCCATTCTCACTGTTGCTAAAATAGAGGGCCGACTGAATAACACAAAAGAAAATGAGACTGGAAAGATGGAACCAAACTCTGAAGCCTTTGGGGAGAAATATTAATGTCCAGGAACCTAAGCAAACCTAAACAATCTTTTTATACTTTAGGTGAAACAGCTGCCCACTGCCCTTGTCAACACCTCTATCACTTGAATTTGCATTGCCATAAGTCTTTTAGATAGGATTCTGAAAATGTTTTAACACACGACATTTCCCTGCTCAGAAATTTATAACAGCTTTCTGTCTTTCACCACAAAATTCCAAACTCTTCTACCAACTTTTCAAAGTTCTCTCTAACCTGGCCTCACCCTGCACCAAGTCAGCCTCATCACCAATGTGGAAGGAGAGGTCTGCTCACTGTCTCCTGTGTATTCCACCCTCAAGACCTAACTTTAATCCTGTCTCTCCACCTAGAATATCACCCAGTCCACCCTCTATTTATCTAAAGGATACATCCCATCAGGGCCTCCACTGCACCTTCTCTAACTACTCAAACCCACTTTAATCTCTCATTTCCATGAATTCCTTTTGTAGTGAAAGTCACAACCACACAGCTTATCACTGAATTGTCAGTTCTGCCCCATGCTTCCCCAGTACAGGAGCATTGGCTTTTACTTCAACCACATCAGGCCTTGCAAATACTGGGTAAACTGTACAAGAAGCATGTGGTAAACAAATAGTTTGCGTTGACATAGGGAGCAGAGAACACATTTTTTAATCTTTTAAAAAAGTATGAAAACCTTGATTCTTATATACTAACTTTTAGAGGACATCAAATTTTTAATTATTTTAATGTCATCTTGTTAGTTAGGCATCACTGCCATTACCAGCCAAGCCATCCCTGTATGGTACAACATGACATATGGGAAAGAAGAGACCTTTTCTGAGTGAAGAATGCACAATCTAGCAATGAAAGAGAGAAGACTTTGGGGAACTACTGCCCAGGGATTCACAATGTCAGCTTATAATTGTATAAGTCACATCAAATATATTTCAAAGAAGAGAAAACTAAAGACCAAACATGCCATGTATTGGCCAAGGTCACACAATAAATCAGCCATTCCATTTACTTATACTAAGTTTTGCTACTTGAGCAGAAAACCTGCCTCTTCAGAAATCTGGTTATTCAGAACTATGTATCTTCACAAAAAAATTAAAACTTTAGAGAATGAGAATGCTTTTGCCAAACATAAGTACACTTTGGGAACAGAAAGGCAAGTAGATGACAAATAAGACTTTTATAATGCAATTGAATGTAAACTATTTCAAAGTTAGGTTTCTATTTCAATACTTTGCCACTTGATAATCAAGTAGGCACCAAGTCCTACATTCATCCAACGAGGTAGAGATATGAGATGTGCAATAGTTCCCTGTCTTCAGATCTAAACGTGAGTTCTAGCAAAGTTCCCATCATGCTTTAAGTAAAGAACAAAAGGGAGCATCAATCACCAGGATCATTAGAACTAATACAGCAACCACCAATCCTCACGATTTGAATTAGGAACCAGCACATATGAGGCTAGTAGAGTTCACAATATCTTAAAGAGAATTTACCTTAGGAAAATGTGTGTGTGATTAGTCACATTGTGTTCATTATCTAACATCTTTGGGAAACAGAGAGCACAGAGATCAAAGCATGAGCAGAATGGCATAGCACACCCTCCTTCCCCACCCCCCGAAATAAGCAGCAGTTTCTGTACACGACTAAGCCACAAATTCAGAGCAATTAGGTAAATAGTCACACAATATTTTTAACAGCTTTATTGAGGTATAATGATACACAGTTTTATTAGTCAGAGTTCACTGGAGAAATGGAACCAACAGGGTAGAGATATATTGGTAGACATATAGATATACAGAAAGAGATTGATTATGAGGGATTGACTCACACAACTATGGAGGCTGAAAAGTCCCAGCTTGCAGATCTTCCATCTGCAAGTTGGAGGTCCAGGAAAGCCAGTAATGTAGTTCCTGTGCAAGCCCAAAGGCCTGAGAAAAGTGGGGGAAGGGGTGGGGGGGCAGAGAATGCCCACCGGCACTGGTGAGGGCAATTTCTTTACTCAGTCTACCAATTCAAATGTTAATCTCTTCTTACAGACACCCCAGAAATAATCTTTTACCAGCTATCTGGGCATCCCTTAGCCCAATCAGGTTGACATAAAATGAACCATCACAACAATAAATCGCATATATTTAAAGTATACAATCTGATAAGTTTTGACACATGTACACACCTGTGAAATCATCACTATAACCAAGATAAAGGACATACCCATCACCCCCAAAAGTTTACTCATGCCGCTTTGTAACCCCTTCCTCCTGCTCCTCCCTTCCCTCCCCCTCAAACCACTGATGTGCTTTCTGTCACTATAGATTAGTTTCCCTTTTTCAGAATTTTATATAAATAGAATCATACAATATGTACTTTTTTGTTTGGTTTTTTTCCACTCTGCATAATTGTTTTGAGATTCACCCATGTTGTTGAGTGTATCAGTTGTTCATTCCTTTTTGCTGAGTTGTATTCCATTGTACGCATGTTCCACAATTTGTCTATCCATTCACCCACTGATGACCATCTGGGTTGTTTCCAGCTTTTGGCTATTTGTGTACAAGTCTTGTGAGGACAAATGCATCAATTTCTCTTCGCTAAATACCTAAGAGTGGATTGGCTCGTCACATGGTAGGTGTATGCTTAACTCTTTTAAAAAGTGCCAAACTGTTTTCCAAAGTGGTTGTACATTTTACATCAGACACCAAGAACGTATGAGAGTTCTAGTTCCTCTACATCCTGGTCCACACTTTGTATGGTCAGTTTTTAATTTTAGATATTCTAATAGGTATGTAGTAATATCTTGCTGTGGTTTTAATTTGCATTTCCCTAGTAACTAATGATGTTGAGCATCTTTTCATGTGCTTATTTGCCATCCCTCCTTATGCCTGCATTGGCAGTTCCACTCTCTCCACCCCACCCTTGGTAAATTACTGATCCCGGTCCTTGGATGGAGAACCCACATCTAACATTTCCATTCACACATTTAGCTAAAACTAGAGTAAGTATTGGTGGGGTTATGTGCTTCTGTTACTGGTATAATTACTAATATTTTACTTACATTATTTAAAATATATTCTACAATTTCCCATATTAATGACATTTTACAAATGGGGCAGCTATTTATTTCATGAAATCAGCAAATTCTTGAGGTTTTCTTATAATTAAAAAAACACACACACCATGATTTGTTTTTTTAGTAACTTTGATATTTTTCTCTTTTGGAAAAATCATAATAGATAAGACTATTCTCTTTAATATAAAAATCAGATAAAATCTAAGTGAGGTAGCTATATTTTCACTTCCTAACCAATATACCTAAACAAATTACATAATAGAGGAAGTCACATAATAAGACGTTTTTTAAGAATTCTTGAATGCTTGAATACTAGGAAGTAGAATAGTTTTCATAATTTAGCTGTAGTTTTCCAAATCTTGACCTTAGTACTTCCTCTTTCTGGATTCTGTTTTAACTACAAGAGTCACTTAGTACTTTGGTCAGATTACCATTTAGGAATTTGGCTCCTTCAGGAAACTCATCTGTTTTAGGAATTTGGCTCCTCCAGGAAACTCATCTGTTTGAAAAGCATCCAAGTTTACAGGGGTTCCAGCAGACCCAGTAACATACTAGCTGTTTTTCTGGGCAGCAGTTCTTTCAATCACCCGTGCTATCAGTGAAGAGCTGCCTTCCTTTTTGTCTCTAAAAGTGATCAGATCAATGAGAACCTCATTCAGAAGTGAGCTTTTATATATATACAATGTAAACATTTTCACCTTGGCATTGGCCACATGACAGTCTATCATGTTACCCCTCCATGCCCAAAGACCCAGAAACCTAACAAATAAAAGTGAAGGTGTAACTTAGGCCCTTGAATAAAGAAATATCAGGGTTCTTCACCCAGCTCATTCTTAAAACATCTCAGTATTAACTTCTCCTACTTTCCTTATCCATTATAAATTAGTACCTTGATTAAAAATTTAGTGAGACTGCTTAAATTGTCAAGTCTTGGGCAATTTACCAACAAAAATTTGTTTGTATACTGCACTAACACCTTTGCAAGTGTTTTCAAATACTTTATTTTACTTCTCTAAAACATTGTATTTGTTTCATCAGCTATCAAACAGATTAAAATGCTCTGTTCACTACAAGTAGAGTGTTTTAAAGACTAGAAATAATTTATAAAGCACTGAACTTACTGAAGATGCAGATCCCTTACGGTGCTAACCCTGGGTGGAAGCACAACTGTAGCCACCTGGGTGATGTGGTTTCAAGAGCTTGAAAAAGCTTCTACAAATTAAAAACAAAAACTTTCCCCTTCCCAAAAGAAAATTCCACTAGTAGAGATTAATTTCTGTAAAGTAAGCATTCTCACTTTTTCTGTTGAAGTGCAAAAACCTTTGAAATATTAACACTTTAAACCATATCAATTACTTGTATCTGAGTGTAAATGAACTTAGATGCTCTTAGAAAGGTTTTCAAGGTGCTAAGAGGGTATGAAAATTCAGGCACCCAGGACGGATGAGATAACATAGGAGTAAAAATGAATACAGATATGGCAGGTTGGGGCCAAACGAAACAAATTTAATTTGCTTAACTACTGTATTATTTTATCTTAGAGAAATCATGAAGTTCTACATAAATACTAAGGAAGGTTATTGTTATTAATATACCTAAAATTAGTACTGATAAACTTTTGAAAGTAAAGTCAAATAAAAGAGTTCCAGTGTTTGCTGTGAAATAGTGATTTTTCTTAGCTTGTTATCGTGAAATTAAAAACATTTAGACTATGAGTAACACTTTTTAAAAATATCTAAGCCCACTCAAATTAGAGGTCTCGATGGGTAATGCACATCCTTTTCCCCAACATACATACAACACAAAACCTGCAATAAGAAATTAACCTAAGGATGTATAGTGTGCGCGCGCGTACACACACACACAAGTGCTACTGATTATAGCTCTTTTGAAACTGAGGATAAGGCTAGAAGCACAAAGAGAAGAAATGAAGCCTCAGTCCAAATGCAGCCCCATGATCCACAAGAACCACAAACCCCACCTGTCTACAGCCATGCTGTCATGAGAGGAACAGGTATCTGCTCCCTACTCCGCTTGTCTCACTTCTGACAGATGTCATTGCATGGTAATCCCACAACTGCACCAACTGAAATGGACACAGAATGGATAGTTCACCCAGGTGCATAGTATTGAGCATATTCACACACACACTTATCACAAGTTCACAATTACCTTATTATCCAGCCAACAGCAAGTTGGCACAGAAAGGATGCTTATCCATCAGCATTAGCTTAGCACAGCTCCCCTAGTCTCCCTCAGGCCTGTGAAAATACACAGGTGGGAACCCCAGATATTAGTAGCCTACACAAGATGGCTCTTATTAAGTCTGAGGGGCTATCCACTTGCTTCCTCAAATTATAGATCGGAACCACACAGTTATGGAATGTGCTTACACCTCTTGTGAGGTTCTCAGTCCTGGCAGAATCTAACGTTGAACTCCCACTCCGGTTAGAATAACTGAAGCAAGGCCACCTGTTTCAGGTAGATGTATAATCCCTTCAGTGAGGAGATGGCCTCATGAACTAGTTTAGCTTTCCCAGTACTACCCCTGCCATTATTCCTTAGAAGACCAACATTGAGATGGTCTTTTCAACAGCCAAGAACTGATAAGCCAAGCACCAATAAACAGTCTCCATGAAATTCTTCTTAAGACTGACCTTCCCCTGACAAACATGGCCATATTAGTGGTAACCATCTGCAGAGTCTAACGGAGGTGGATTTTAAGGTGGGGTTCTAAAAGTGACAAGTACAAATCCAAGTCCTTTCTCAGTTCAAAGGCCCTGCTGACTCATCTACCTTGCAGCCTGGTAGAAATTCCTTTGTCACTTAAAAAGGTTTGGACTTCACATCCTTATACTAGCTCAGAGACATCATCATGATTTTAGCAAATCTGATGTCTTTAACATGTGAGAAAATGCCTCATTCATTTGTATTCTGTATTTCTTTGGTAGCTTCTATAAGTGGGAGACATATTAAAAAAAAAAAAGAGGACAGGTGAAAGAAACAGTTTGAGGTAAATTCTTTATCTGGGAAATATGATTGTAAGGTTTTTTCATTACCTCAGAGGCATAAACCAATGCCCAAAAGTGACCCTGACAATATTTTCATGAGCGATGACAATGAATGTGATCTCAGTGTTGATCATTAACAAACAGGGTTAACAGTTAAATAAGTCTCTCTGCTTCCTGCCACAATGGAGTATCAGGAATCAGATTTATCCTCCCACCTTAAACAATTAGAAAATTGGACAAATATATGAAAGAACAGTGTTCAGATACTGGACAACAGGCACTGCAAGACAGTAATTCCTGAGAGAAGGGAAACCAAGAAGGTGAGTGCTTCAATTGCTACAGCTCACTACACAGAGAAAAAGTCAATGCCACAGCACAGGGAGGGAGAACCCACACAGCTCTCAATAGTCTCACTGAGATGAAGAGACAGCATCCAGAGTTCAAGGAGGCCAAGGCAGCTGGAATTTGTGAAGCAAAATACTGAATAGAAGGGTGCTGCATGGAGAGAAAATTCCAGAGACCAGTAGAGGGGTCCCCTGAGTACTGATCAGTGAATGCATGTGAGGACACTCCCAAGGCTGGCAGAAGGAACCACTAGAAAGGAGCAAGAGAAATGATACCCAGAGCTCATAATGGGCTTGGCATAGTTGACACTCCAATGAGCTAGAGTGGAAATACCTACTAATATCTGGCACTTCAAGTAGAGTCAATAATAAAGTCAAATTTGCCCTTGACTAAAGGATGCTCTGGAGCCATCCTAAAGAATTTTTAAAGCAAGTGTCAAAGAGATCAAACTGATGCCTATTAACTGCATATCAGAAAAAAGTCCAAAATTACTAAAACAAAATCCAGCACAACATAAAATTTACAATGTCCAATATCCAGTCAAAATTGCCAGACACGGGGCCAGCCCAGTGGCACGGTGGGTTAGTTCGCGCTTGGCAGCCCGGGGTTCGTGGGTTCGGATCCCGGGCACCGGCAGATGCACTGCTTGTCAGCCATGCTGTGGCGGCGTCCCATATAAAGTAGAGGAAGATGGGCATGGATGTTAGGCCAGTCTTCCTGAGCAAAAGGAGGAGGATTGGCAACAGATGTTAGCTCAGGGCTGGTCTTCCTCACAAAAAAAAAAAAAAAAAAATTGCCAGACATGCAAGAAGCAGGAAAACATGACCCCATAACCAGGATAAAATTCAATCAATGGAACAGACACAGAAATTACAAAGAGGTATTCCACATGTCCAAGAAGACAGAAGAAACCACGTAGTTGATGAGGAGAGAAATGCAAGATATTAAGAAAATGTAGATTGAACTTCTAGAGATGAAAAATACAATATCTCAAATGAAAACTAGATTGGATAAAATTAACAGATTAGACACTATGATGAAAAAGATTAATGAACTTGAAGACATAGCAACAGAAACCATTCTAAATGAATCACAAAGTGAAAAAAATACTGGGAAAAAATAAATTGAACAGAGCATCAATGACTTGTGGGAAAATATCAAATGGTCAAACAGAAAGTATGTGTAACTGGAATTCCTGAAAGAGGGTGAGTGGAGACACAGAAATATTTGAAGGAATGATGGCTGAAATTTTTCTAAATTAAATAAATCCACAAGTCTTTCTGCTTCCAGTATTGCTCCCTTACCATGTAGTCTTTGCAAAGCAGAAGAGAGATCGTCTTAAAATGTAAATCAGGATATGGGGAGTGACATCAGCATCATGGCAGAGTGAGATCTCCTCTTTGAATCTCTGCCCCCTAAGACACAACAAAAACATCATTCACATTCCAACAGAGGTCAATCAAACACTACAAAGGACTTTTAAGAAACCCTTGCTGCCATACATCAGAGAGTGGAGGCACGGGAAGCCCCAAAGGATGTGAGGAGAGGTAAGGAGTTTTACTCCCCCTCCCCAACACATCGGTAAAGACAGACAGCATGGCTCGCAGACAGAGGTGGGAGGGGCGGCCCTCTGCAGGGAAAACTATCGCCCTCCAGGTGCTCTCACAGACTGTCAAGAGATCCTCACTGGGAAGCGACAACAGACTGTTTCGGGGGTGTGGCAAACGCCCCAAGAGAGCCAGAAAGGAAACTCCTGGGTTGAGCAGGAGAAAGAGAGAACCCCTCCCACCACATGCCCTGTGTTTCAGCATAATCCCTCTGGGGACTGCAGCGGGCTCAGAGCACACCGCTCGCGATCTCCATCCAGTGGCAGCAGGGGGAAACTGCAGGACCAACTTCAAGATGAAAGGAAAAAGTAAAGCCATGGGATCCATGCAATGGTTTGTCATGTCTACAGACCAAAAGGAAAATGACAAACACCTAGAAACCAACTCTGAAGGCACAGAATTCGATAACCTGACTGACAGAGAATTCAAAATAGCTATCATAAACAAACTCAACGAAATACAAGAGAACACACAGAAACAAATCAACGAATTCAGGGATTTCATCACAAAAGAGATTGAAACCATAAAGAAAAACCAATCAGAATTATTGGACATGAAAAACAAAATGAACGAGATAATGGAAAAAATGGAGTCTTTAAAGAGCAGAACTGACAGTATGGAGGAACGAATTAGCATTATCGAGGATAGCCACACAGAAATGCTCCTGATAGAGGAGGAGAGAGAGCTAAGACTAAAAAGAAATGAAGAAATTCTTCGAGAAATATCACACTCAATGAGGAAAAGCAACATAAGGATAATAGGTATTCCAGAAGGAGAAGAAAAAGAAAAAGGAGCAGAGAGTTTGTTCAAAGAAATAATAGCTGAGAACTTCCCTAACCTAGGGAATGAGATGGAAATAACAGTGAATGAAATCAATAGATCACCTAAATATATAAACAGGAATAAACAATCATCACGCCACATAGTAGCTAAGTTGACAAGATTAAGTGACAAGGAAACAATATTAAGGGCAGATAAACAAAAAAACAAAATAACATACAAAGGAAATCCCATCAGGCTCTCAGCTGATTTCTCGACAGAAACTCTACAGGCTAGGAGAGACTGGAATGATATATTCAAAATCATGAAAGACAAAAGCCTTCAGCCAAGAATACTTTATCCAGCAAAAATATCCTTCCAATACGAAGGAGAAATAATAACTCTCCCTGATAAACAAAAGCTGAGAGAGTTCATCACCACAAGACCCCCACTACAAGAAATGCTCAGGAAGGCCCTTGGGCCTGAAAAAAAAACAAAAGAGAAAGGGGATAGAAAGATTTCAGCAAGGAGAAAAGCAAGGAGACCCCCACTACAAGAAATGCTCAAGAAGGCCCTTAGGCCTGAAAAAAAAACAAAAGTGAAAGGGGATAGAAAGATTTCAGCAAGGAGAAAAGCAAGGAGACAAAACCAGAACAAACTGCAGTTGGATAACATCAAAAATTAAATTCAAGTTCATCACTGTAAACACACACAAACGACACAAGATGGAATAAGTAGTGACAACAACAAATAAGGAGAGTAAGAAGAAAGGGATTGAATCGACTCAGCCTAAGGAAACAGGAGGCATCTGAAAATGTACTATCTTATCCAGGAGATCTTTTATATAAACCTCACGGTAACCACTAAACAAATAACCAGAAGAGAACCGCACATGACAAATAAAGAGAAAACTAAGAGAATCAGCATGCAGAAATACCAAACTGAATTTGCAGTCTGAAACACATGCGACAAGAAACGAAGGAAATGCAAAAGAACCAGAAAATGAACAATGAAATAGCAACATTAAACCCTCATATATCAATAATCACTCTAAATGTAAACGGATTGAATTCTCCAATCAAAAGACACAGAGTGGCAGGATGGATTAAAAACCAAGATCCAACAATTTGCTACCTCCAGGAAACACATCTCAGCTCTAAAGACAAACACAGACTCAGAATAAAAGGATGGAAAATGATACTCCAAGCTAATGGCTAACAAAAGAAAGCAGGAGTTGCCATACTTATATCAGACAAAGTAGACTTCAACAGAAAAAAGGTAATGAGAGACAAAGAAGGGCAATATATAATGATAAAAAGGACACTTCACCAAGAAGACATAACAGTTATAAATATCTATGCACCCAACACAGGAGCATCAAAGTACATAAAACAACTGCTAAAGAACCTAAAAGGAGATATTAACAATAACACAATAATACTAGGGGATCCTAACACCCCCCTTACATCAATGAATAGATCATCCAGACAAAAAGTCAATAAGGAAATAATGGACTTAAACAAAAAACTAGACGCAATGGACTTAATAGATATATACACATTCTTCTCAAGTGCGCATGGAACATTCTCAAGGATAGACCATATATTAGGAAACAAGGCAAACCTCGATACATTTAAGAAGATTGAAATCATTACAAGCATCTTTTCTGATCATAATGCTGTGAAACTAGAAATCAACTGCAAGGAAAAAACTGGGACAGGGACAAAGATGTGGAGACTAAACAACATGCTACTGAACAACCAATGGGTCGTTGATGAAATTAAAGGAGAAATCAAAAGCTATCTGGAGACAAATGAAAAAGAAAACACACCATACCAACTCATATGGGATGCAGCAAAAGCAGTCCTGAGAGGGAAAGTCATAGCAATACAAGCCCACCTTAACAAACAAGAAAAATCCCAAATAAATAACCTTAAACTGCACCTAACAGAATTAGAACAAGAAGAACAAAGCCCCAAATCAGCAGAAGGAGGAAAATAATAAAAATCAGAGCAGAAATAAATGAAATTGAAACCAAAAAAACAGTAGAAAGGATCAATGAAACAAAGAGCTGGTTCTTTGAGAAGATAAATAAAATTGACAAACCCTTAGCCAGACTCACTAAGAAAAAAAGGGAGAAGACTCAAATAAATAAAATTAGAAATGAAAGAGGAGAAATTACAACAGACACCACAGAAATACAAGGGATTATTAGGGAATACTATGAAAAACTTTACGCCAACAAATTGGACAACCTAAAGGAAATGGACAACTTCTTGGACGCGTACAACCTCCCAAAAGTGAATCAAGAAGAAATAGAGAATCTCAATAGACCAATCACAAGTAAAGAGTTTGAAACAGTAATCAAAAACCTCCCAAAAAATAAAACCCCAGGACCAGATGGCTTCCCTGGAGAATTTTACCAAACATTCAAAGAAGATTTAGCACCTATCCTTCTCAAGCTATTCCAAAAAATAGAGGAAGATGGAATACTTCCTAACACATTCTATGAGGCCAACATCATCCTGATACCAAAGCCAGACAAGGACAATACAAAGAAGGAAAACTACATATCACTGATGAACATAGACGCAAAAATCCTCAACAAAATACTGGCAAAACGAATATAGCAATACATCAAAAAGATCATACACCATGATCAAGTGGGATTTATACCAGGGACACAGGGATGGTTCAACATCCACAAATCAATCAACATAATACACCACATTAACAAAATGAAGAATAAAAACCACACGATCATCTCAATTGATGCAGAGAAGGCATTCGACAAGATCCAGCATCCATTTATGATAAAAACTCTCAACAAAATGGGTATAGAAGGAAAGTACCTCAACATAATAAGGGCTATATATGACAAACCGACAGCTAACATCCTACTCAATGGGGAAAAAGTGAAAGCCATTCCTTTGAGGACAGGAACAAGACAAGGCTGCCCACTCTCGCCGCTCTTATTCAACATAGTACTGGAAGTTCTAGCCAGAGCAATTAGGCAATAAAAAGGAATAAAAGGACTCCAAATAGGCAATGAAGAAGTGAAACTCTCACTATTTGCAGATGACATGATGTTATACATAGAAAACCCCAAAAATTCCAGTGGAAAACTATTAGAAATAATCAACAACTACAGTAAAGTGGCAGGGTATAAAATCAACTTACAAAAATCAGTTGCATTTCTATACACCAATGATGAACTAACAGAAAGAGAACTCAAAAAGACAATCTCATTTACAATTGCAACAAAAAGAATAAAATATCTGGGAATAAATTTCACCAAGGAGGTAAAAGACCTATACATTGAAAACTATAAGACACTATTGAAAGAAATCGAGGAAGACATAAAGAAATGGAAAAATATCCCATGCACATGGATTGGAAGAATAAATATAGTTAAAATGTCCATCCTACCTAAAGGAATCTACAGATTCAATGCAATCGCAATCAGAATCCCAATGTCATTCTTCATGGTAATAGAACAAAAAATACTGAAATTCGTATGGGGCAACAAAAGACCCCGAATAGCTAAAGCAATTCTGAAAAAAAAAGAACAAAGCTGGAGGCATCACAATTCCTGATTTCAAAATATACTATAGAGCTATAGTAATCAAAACAGCATGGTACTGGTACAAAAATAGACACACAGATCAACGGAATAGAATTGAAAGCCCAGAAATAAAACCACACACCTATGGACAGCTAATCCTCGACAAAGTAGCAAAGAACATACAATGGAGAGAGGGAAGTCTCTTCAATAAATGGTGTTGGGAAAACTGGACAGCAACATGCAAAAGAATGAAAGTAGACCATCTCCTATCGCCATATACAAAAATCAATTCAAAATGGATCAAAGACCTGAAACTATAAAACTCCTGCAAGAAAATATAAGCAGTACACTAATTGACATTGGTCATAAAGGGATCCTTTCAGATTCCATGTCTACTCGGATAAGGGAAACAAAAGAACAAATAAACAAGTGGGACTTCATCAGACTACAGAACTTCTACAAGGCAAATGAAACCAGGATCAAAATGAATAGACAACCCACCAGCTGGGAGAGAATATTCGCAAATCGTTTATCTGACAAGGGATTAATCTCTGTAATATATAAAGAACTCATACAACTGAGCAACAAAAAAACAAACAACCCGATCAAAAAATGGGCAGAAGATATGAACAGACATTTTTCCAAGGAAGAGACACAGATGGCCAATAGACCCATGAAAAGATGTTCAACATCACTAATCATCAGGGAAATGCAAATCAAAACTACACTAAGATATCACCTGACACCCGTTAGAATGGCTATAATCACCAAGACGAAAAACAACAAATGCTGGAGAGGTTGTGGAGAAACAGGAACCCTCATTCACTGCTGGTGGGAATGCAAACTGGTGCAGCCTCTATGGAAAACAGTATGGAGAGTCCTCAAAAAATTAAAAATAGAAATACCTTATGATCCAGCAATCCCACTCTTGGGCATCTACCCAATGGACATGAAATCAACCATCACAAGGGGCGTATGCACCCCTATGTTCATTGCAGCATTATTCACTATAGCCAAGAAGTGGAAGCAACCCAAGTGTCCCTCGACTGATGATTGGTTAAGGATGTGGTATATACATACAACGGAATACTACTCAGCCATAAGAAAAGACACAATTGTCCCATTTGCAACAACATCGAAGGACCTAGAGGGTATTATGTTAAGTGAAATAAGCCAGAGAGAAAAGGACAGACACTGCATGAATTCACTCATATATGGAATATAAGTGAACACACGGACAGAGAGACCTGATTGGTGGTTACCAAGGGGAAGGGGGGTGGGGGGGGCATGAGGGGTGAAGGGATGAATCCACAAGGTGACAGACAAACAAAAATGTACAACTAAAACCCCACAGTGTTATAAACTATTAAGACATCAATTAAAAAAAAACTACTATATGGGAATAAGGAGTGCACACAGATGAGACAAAAATCTCTGTCTTCTTGGGGCTTATTTCTAGTTGAAGGGAGCAGACAAACCCAAAATGATAAATTACATGGTATGAGGGAAAAAATGTAAATCCGAATATGTTGCTCCTTGTCTTAAGACTCTTGAGAGACTTCTCATTGAAATTAGAATAAAATTCAGACTACAAACCGTGCAAGATTCTCCTGCCTTTCTCTCCAGGTTCGTAAGGCACCGCACTCCTTCATTCTCACAATTATCCAGCTATTTTGGTCTTTTTTAAGTTCCTACAACATGCTAACCTCTATCTTACCTTGAGACCCCTGATTGCCAACCCCTCCTGTTTAGAACATTCTCCCCCCACTTTCTACATGCATCACTCCTTCTAATCCTTAGGATCTCACCTTAAATGCCACCTCCTCAGAAAGAACTTTTGATCACCCCATGTAAAGTAGGTTATCCACCATCCTACTGTCAACTCCCATTGCTCCCAATTTCAGAGCAAGCCCCTTGTTTCAGAGCAAGATAAAAATGAAAATTATTTCCGTTTTCTAACCATTAAAACAAAAAAACCTTAGGCCACCAATACAAACTCTATTAGATCATCCTCTTTGCTTCTACTGTCAACTTTCTCCATTGCTCCATTGTTGAATAAGGACAGATGATGGATTTTAAAATTTTGAAATAACCTCTCATAATTATTTACTAAGATATTTAAGAAATTGGCTTCAAAAATAAAGAATAGGTTGCAAAAATCCATTTTCTGAAATTCTTCCCTATGAAACATATGAATTTGTCATCTTACCAGATTTAACATTTTAATGGTTAATTCTTCTATTTCTGAACTCTTTATCCATCTGTCTATCTCTGCCATATATTATTTATACAATAAACTATTACTTAAATGAAACTCTGTAAACCAAAAAATGCAAATAATGGGATGTTTTCCCAATTTCACATCATCCTTTTTGAAAAAAAAAGACATAATGATGTAGCATACAAGACATAATGATGTAGCATAGTCTTATAGGAGACTAGAGCTTTAATATAAACCCATACCAAAACAATCTATTTCCAATATTGTGCAATAAGTGATGCTCAGATTAATATCACTTGGGCACTATAAAATCCTATATTGTTTATGAATTAACAAAATTTTAATTGTGTTTTTAAATCAGAGGTTGGCAAACTATGGCCTCAGAGCCTAATCCAATCCACCATCTGTTTTTGTACAGCCCCTAAACTAAAAATGATTTTTATTTTTCAAATGGCTGAAGAAAGTAAAAAGAAGAATATTTCGAGGAATGTGAAGATTGTATGAAATTCAAATTTCAGAGTCCATAAATCAAATTTATTGCAACACAACCACAGCCATTTATTTACATATTGTCTATGGCTGCTTTCAAAATACGACAGCAGAGTTGAGTAGCTGCAACAGAAACCATATATCCTGAAAAAGCCTAAAATATCCGGGCCTTTGCAGAAAAAATTTGCCAACCCTTGTTTTAAATAATTTTTTTCTTCAAATATACTTTACTGAATTTTTATTCTTTGAAAAATCAGTAATATATTTATACAACAAATATTTACTCCCTGTTAGCCAGAACCGTAATCACCCAAGACACCCTAATCCTCAACCATTATGTATGAAAACAAGAATCTCCTATGATATAGGCTACACTGGCCTCCCTACTTTTTCTTAGTAAGCCAGGCATATGCTCACCTTAGGATCTGCATGTAAGCCTCTCCATACCAACAAGCAATTTTTGGACACCCCTGGTGTCCAACTCAATTCTGACACTATCTACCTGGAGATAGCATCAGATTCCACAGGCCAAGGGTTCACTAACCTCGCCCCCCCCCCCCCCACACACACACACTTCATATTCTAGTCACAAGTCCAGGTTGTTACCTGTACTTCTGACAGACTGGCTATAAATCGGAGGTTCCCACAACCTCCTCCTTAGGTTGTATTACTTTGCTAGAACAGCTCACAGAACACAGAGAAACATTTTATTTACTAGATTACCAGTTTATTAGAAAAGGATGAAACTCAGGAACAGCCAGATGGGACAGATGCATAGGATAAGGTGTGGGGAAAGGGTGAGGAGATTCCATGCCCTCTCCAGGAATGCCATTCTCCCACCACCTCCTCGTGTTCACCAACTCGGACGCTCTCCGAGTTCTTTGGGGTTTCTGTGGAGGCTTCTTTTCATAAGCATGATTGATTAAATAATTGGCCATTGGTGATTGATTCAACCTCCAGCCCCTTTCTACTTCCCGGAGGTCAGTGGGTTGGGACTGAAAGTTCCAATCCTCTAATCACATGGTTGGGTCTCCTGGCAACCAGTCCCCATCCTTAGGTGTGGTCCAACGGTCATCTCATTAACATAACAAAAGACACCTTTGTTGCTCACGTCACATAGGAAATTCCAAGGGTTTTGGGAGCTCTATGTCAGAAATGGGGATGGGGATGAAGACCCAATATCTACTTCTTATTAGGAATCACAGTCTGTCTCTTGCTTCTGCCTGGAACGCACTTCAAGTTAGCCACATGGCTCACCCTTCAGCTCCTTGAAGACTTCGCTACATTCAAAAATTGTATGAAATTGCAACCCAGTTCTCCCAATCCCCTTACTATGACCTTTTTTTATTCCACAGAATTTAACACAAACATACCACATAATTTACCTATTTAGTTTTGTTTATTGTGTATCTTGCTCCATAATACCATGGTTGCCTATTTTGTTCACTATGTGTCCGGTACATAGAAGCACTCAAAAAATATTTCTGGAATGAATGAATGATATTTTCAATCAACATATAATATTTACCTAATATTCCCCCTTGCACTGGTACCATCTATTTTCTTTAAGGTCATGTTATTTAAATAAGTGTTTTAGTTTTGCATTTTGCTTATTTCTTTACATAAAAGTTTGCTACATATCTCTACTACTTTTAATTGAGCAACTGACAACCAGAATTTAACATATGGTTCCTTAGGAAGAGGCTTAACTCTATACCAGCACTTCTGGGAGCAGTAACTTGGATCCCACATCCGAGGTCCAGGCTCCAAGCAGAAAAATACTGTCAGATGCCTTATTCCATTTAAAACAAATCAAAACAAAATCAAGCAAGTACATTTGAAAGCATTCTAGCCCAAAAACATCAAATATCTTTCCCCAACAACTTACTCAATATATCCAAGTCACCTTTGCTAAATCTGTATTTGTTTTATAAATCCTTTACCTGCCCATCCTCAATTCAAACAAATAAACAAACAGTACAAATATATTTGTATAACAAAAATGCAAAGAAACCACCCCCAATAAAAAAAAACAAAAGGCAAAATACAAACTATAGTAATCATCCCTAATCATAAATTCCTCTTATGAAAAATTGTGTATGTGTATACATGTATTCATTTCTGCCTGCATTTCTTTAACCACAAGAAACTCAGTTTTATTACATATGTATTACAAGTGACTGCTGTTGGGGATAATTAGAAAAAGACAGCACTGGCATAGAAATAGAAAATGTGTGCAGGTTGGTGAAGGATTCGTTCAATAAAATCATTCTCTTTCCTAATCAGTATGTGGGTAAAACAAAGAAAACATCAGGTGTGGTTACTATAGACAGGATAGCGAGCTTCACACACTTGGTCTCTGCCCTTGAGGAGCAGACATCCTAGTAGAACATACCAGTTAATGATACACCAGGATGAACTCGGTGATGGAGATGTCTAAATGTGAGGCTGGGGCAGCACCAACAAGAGAATGGCTGACTCTTCCCGTGGGCAGTGTTCTCCAGGCCCACCCTCTTAACATCCACTTCCATTATTCTCGCTCATTGGGTAGTTGCAGTCAGATAATTTCTTCGTATCATTCCTGTAGTTTGCCCTCTGCTATCATACTATCCAAGAAGTATTTCGGAGTGTGGCTATTCTCATCTACTGGACACTATGGCATAACTCTTTTAGCATGGGCACTGTGTCTTATAATATATCTTTGTGCACTCCTCAGTAACCTAAAGAAATAGCTTTCATATGAGTAGAGAAAAGGTGCTCAACAAACACCTGTTGAATAAGTATTCTTTATGCACTTACTTTTATGACTACTCAACTTTAACAATCTCAATAGCATAGATACAAAATAATTAAAATTTTTATTTAAAAGGCCAGCAACAATTTAGACAATAATAAACAATTTAGACAACTTCTCAAGATTATACCTACCTTGTAAATCAATATATACCTGTATTATGTTTAAATGTTGGTGTTTATTCTGAATCTTGCACTAATACTGGTCAATGAAAAGCCTATATAGAGTCTAACATAGACATTGGTAAACATGTACATAGCAAAATGAAATGATAAAATTATAGAATGATGAAGAGTCAGCTATATCATATACATGTCAAGAAAAAGGGTTTTGATGAGGCATGAGAGGACCAAGGGCAAATGGATATTTAAAATGGAAATTACAGTTAATATGCCTTAGATTAGAGACTCTCCAAAGGATAGAGACTCTCAAATTGCTTTTGACATGCCTTACAGAGATATGTGCTTCATAAGTCCTAATACTTGTAAAGCACCGCATAACCCCAGATTCCTATATAATGGAACAATAAAAAATGAAGTTAAGAAAAAGAGACAATTCCATCCACTGTGTCACTTACACAGAGGTTAAAAAAAAAATCAGGTCTCTTTAAATATTAGCCAAAATGAGAGTAAGAGGAGGACAACTGAAGAAATGTGGCATGCAGGACATAAACTGGCAGCTTCTCTGTTGTGTGGCACTCTGTGGGCATTCAGATCTGTTTAATGAACAGATGAATGAACAAATGCAAAAAAATGAAGATAAAAATGTACTAAATAAACACACTTTGGGAAATAATGAGAAAAAATTCCACCACGCTTGCAGGAGATTGTTAATATTAAGGTAACACAGTCACTTGAAAAGTATTTAATGTGGGTTTAGTTCACTTAGCAAAACAAACACCTTCAGTTAGTACAAAACCATCTCGTAAGCCACCAGAGTAGCTTTACTATGACTTGTTCTTATTCTGTTTAGACAACAGAAGAACCAGTTTCTTAAACTTACAGACCATATCATTCAACAAATGAGATAACCTATCCTGCCCTGCTGGTCAAGTGACTACTGAAGTCAAGGTTTCACAGAAAGGGGGATGCAGTCTGTGCCAGTAGGAAAGATAAAGTATGCCCCACAGAGGAGAAGGCAGAGAAAATGCATTCCAAATTACTCCAATTCATCCAATAAATGCACATACAGGGAACCTCTATGATCTATAATTTCTGTTGCTAGAAGCCCAAGGGGAAACAACGAGAGTGGGAAGAGGTCGGTAAGTAG
Source organism: Tapirus indicus (assembly GCA_031878705.1). Taxonomy (NCBI): domain Eukaryota; kingdom Metazoa; phylum Chordata; class Mammalia; order Perissodactyla; family Tapiridae; genus Tapirus; species Tapirus indicus. The sequence continues at coordinate 86,941,052 of CM062922.1, forward strand.
CAATTGTTAGCTGACTACAGCCATGGGAATGATGTAAAACAAGTCTATTCATTTTCTTACAGTAAAAATCACATCTCCTCCTCTCAGATCTGAACAGATATTAACAGCTCTACAGCTTATCTTTTAGTCCTTTTCAATATCAATCATTTCAAGACAACTCATTTTGTAAACAATGGGAGTAAGGAGAGGATAGAAAGGAAGAGAAGTCCCCAAATTAAGGAACTTGATATCACCCTTCCATCCAACTGCTTTAAGCAGACATATTTCTGGAGTAGACATTAGGTGGACCAAAAGGTTCTAAGGTCAGAGAAATATAATTTCTGGTTTGGAAACTCAAGGCAGATACAACCCTCAATACTGTCTCCTAAAATAGAATAGAGACCTAAAAAACAACAAATTGTCACCAACTCAAAAGTCATCTTTCTTTTTCTTTTTTAAAGTTTAGTGGGGTTTTTTGTTTGTTTTTTGCTGAGGAAGACTGGCCCTGAGCTAACTCTGTTGCCAATCCTCCTCTCTTTGCTTGAGGAAGAGTTGCCCTGAGCTAACATCTGTGCCAATCTTCCTCTATTTTATATGTGGGTTGCCACCACAGCATGGCTGCCGACAAGTGGTGTAGGTCCGTGCCCAGGAACTGAACCAGGCTACCAAAGCAGAGCATGCCGAACTTAACCACTAGGCCATGGGCCCAGCCCCTCAAAAGTCATCTTAGCCTCACAATTAGTGGTAGTAATTCCACTGAAACATATTATTTCTTCATTTTCTTTAAGGAGAAATCTAATACCTTTAATTTAGTCATTTCCTTCCTAAATGGAAATGTATGTGGTGTTAAAGGGCAGCCATCTAACTGTGAAGAAATAAAATTTGGATCAGGCTTGCTTAGAAGAGCTCTTTCACTTTTCTCAAAATTTTGAGAGTTGAGCAAAAATTGCTCTGGACTTTGTATTGGAAGATACATAACTGGGCAACTAGAAATTCTAAGTCTATTAATAAATGTGTAGCCAATCTTTAAGCTAAGAAAAAAGGATAACAAAAGAAAACTGCTAAAAAGAAGAGTTTCAGAGTGTTGTCAGCAAAAAAAAAAAAAAGAAGAAGAAAGAAAAGAAATGAATATAACCAGTAATTCACAGTGGGATCTCAATAACTAAGCATAAAATAAAGACAAGGTGAATTTCTTGAGTTACGTAAACTTTAAAAGAGCAGTAACCTGAAAAACACAATCAAACCAGATTTAAAGTAGGTCTAAATGGAAGTCCCAAATAGCAAACTACCTTTTTTCCCCCTCAAAAACAAAGTTTAGGGGCTGGCCCAGTGGTGTACTGGTTAAGTTCACACACTCCACTTCTGGTTGTCTGGGGTATGCAGGTTTGGATCCCAGGTGTGGACCTATGCACTCCTTATCAAGCCATGCTGTGGGGGTGTCCCATATAAAGTAGAGGAAGATGAGCATGGATGTTAGCCCAGGGCCAGTCTTCCTCAGCAAAAAGAGGAGGATTGGCAACAGATGTTAGCTCAGGGCTAGTCTTCCTCACAAAAAATAAAAAACAAAAAGTTTATAAGAATCCTGAAAGAGAACACTTTTGAGCTCCAAATGAAATAGGTTATAAATGTGGAAATATTTGGACAAAGACTTACCTTAACACATGTATATAGCCTCTATATCTCTATCCATTTAACAAGAATGTTGTTCTACCTAGGACCTTTGGAAGATCACTGATTATTATATTGTGTCCAACATTCAAGGAAAACCATCCCAAAGCATCTCCCAGAAAGACGAATCCCTTCGATCCCTTCTATGCCAGTGATCCTCAAACTTCTTGGAAAACCCAACATCCCCAGTGCCCAACTCCCCCCCCCCCCAATCTATTCTAACGTATTTTTGATAGTTACACTTTTCAGAATTAAAATTATGGACTTGAAAACTATTTGACATCCCATGGGGTCAATGAGAATTCCTGCAATTTATCAGAAATCAAGTAGGAGGACACCAGCTCCGAGGGATGAGTGGATACGCACTTGCTGTTACAGAGATTTCACCTGGATGGTTTTTACTCTCTACATTTATGCCTGGAAGGTAAGTCAGTTATATAACAACAAAACTAAGTGTTGTTAGGATCTCAGCTTCTGATGGTCTATGAAGATCCTCCTCATCCTGTTAGCTATCTGGTGCCCCTGAAACAAGTTTCTGACTTCTGTCGCTAAGCATCTTTTTTTTTTTCAATTATCTTATTGAGGTCATAATGATTTATAACATTGTGTGATTTCAGGTGCACATTATTATTTATCAGTTTCTATATATATTGCATCATGCTCACCACCAACAGTCTAATTTTTATCCGTCACCATACATATATGCCCCTCTATCCCTTTCGCCCACCCCCAACCCCCTTCCTCTCTGATAACCACTAATCTGTTCTCTTTATCCATGTGTTTGTTTATCTTCCACATATGAGTGAAATCATATGGTGTTTGTCTTTGTCTGGCTTATTTTGCTTAACACAATACCCTCGAGGTCCACCCATGTAGTTGCAAATGGGATGCTTTTGTCTTTTTTTACGGCTGAGTAGTATTCCATTGTGTATATATACCACATCTTCTTTATCCAATCCTGTCGAGGGACACTTGGGTTTCTTCCACATCTTGGCTATGGTGACTAATGCTGCAATGAACATAGAGGTGCATAAGTCTCTTTGAATTGTTGATTTCAAGTTCTTTGGATAAATACTCAGTAGTGGGATTGCTGGATCATATGGTATTTCTATTCTTAATTTTTTGAGACATCTCCTTACTGTTTTCCATAGTGGCTACATCAGTTTGCATTCCCACCAGCAGTGTATGACAGTTCCGTTTTCTCCATATCCTCTCCAACATTTGTTATTTTTTGTCTTGGTAATTATAGCCATTTTAACAGGTATAAGGTGATATCTCATTGTAGTTTTGATTTGCATTTCCCTAATAATTAGTGTTGTTGAATATCTTTTCATGTGCCTGTTGGCAATCTGTATATCTTCTTTGGAAAAATGTCTGTTCATATCCTCTGCCCATTTTTTGATCAGGTTGTTTGTTTTTTTTGTTGTTGAGTTTATGAGTTCTTTATATATTTTGGAAATTAATCCTTTGTTGGATATATGATTTGCAAATATTTTCTCCCAGTTGGTGGGTTGTCTTTTCATTTTCTTCCTGGTTTCCTTTGACTTGCAGAAGCTCTTTAGTCTGATGTAGTCCCATTTGTTCATTTTTTCTTTTGTTTCCCATGCCTGAGTAGACATGGTTAAGCATCTCCATTAAAATGGTCATTTACAGCAAATGAACCAAGGATTTGAAATACTGAATAGCAAAAATTCTCTAATAAATTACAAGTTTATTTTTAAAACTTGGACACATCACATTGCACAGTAGATGCAATAAAAAAGTGGTAAATCAACTTTTGATGAATTAATAACATATCTGACACATATGAAAGGTGGAAGCCCCAAGGAAATCATTCATAAAGGAAAGAATACTTCTGTAATTTGGACAATTACTTTTAATTTGTCCATTTTGTAATTTCTGATTTTTAATATCTTCCTTTCTTACACTAATGTCATTGAAATAAAGGAGAGTAAGGCAATATAAGAGCATTTAGAGAAATATTTTAACATAGTAAAGTTCTCCAGGAGACAAAACTATTTGTCCTTAACCATGACCTATGCACTTTACTTTTGTGAGTCCTTAACAGTAACTTTTAATGCAAAGAGTGACTTGGATTCTGGCGTTTTTAAAAACCACCTCTCCTTCAGGGGGCACATCAAATTCCAAATGGATCACTTCTTAAAGCAGTGACACTTTCTATATACTCAGTAGTTCATCAAAAATATTACTCAGACACATCTGCTTTCTCATTCTGACATGTCATTTAACCAGTAAACAGTGAGATCAGGCGTTGAGAAGAAGGAAACCAGTGGTGTGCTAGTAAATGTTTAACAGCTGGCACCTTGGCGGGAAAGTGCTGATCCATAGCATTTGCCAATTTCTATACTGTAAATGCTCCCACCACGACCAACTTCAAGCTACCACCATGATGTCACCGAATACAGAGATGGAAGAGCGGTGCACAATCGGATCTCAGGAGTTAGCACAGGCCAGTTTCAACATGGCACTGGAGGAAGCCCACAGGCACTGGAAACTGTCCCCTCGTCTTATAAAGACCCTCTCCCTACTCCCTTGCATTTGACACTGCAGTCCTTACCCAACCCCTCATCACATTTTGTCCAGCTCTCATCTCCTCAAGCCACACCTTCAGAAACGCCTCTCTCTGCATCCAAACTACCATGAACTTAACACTTAAAATTTTTACCTTTATTAATAAAACAGAAGTGGTGATTCTTCTCACCTCCCTTACAACACTGTGTGATTTCTTGGAATGCTCTTCTGTGCTAAGTACTAAGCGTCCTAAAACAAATCACATAGAATAAGGCATAGGGCCTATAATTAATTTTTTTGGCGTGGTTTAGCCAATAATACAGCAGCAGGTGGAGACAAGCAGTTAAATATTACTGAATGGGCATTATGTTGGAAATTAGATGATGATTATGAGTTAACCCAACAATTTCTATATTTACTATTCATATATTTATGCTCCTTTACATAAAAATAACCTATAAAGGGGCCAGCCTGGTAGTGTAGTGGTTAAGTTTGCGCCCTCTGCTTTGGTGGCCCAGGGTTCACGGGTTCGGATCCTGGGCGCAGACATATGCACCACTCATCAGGCCATGTTATGGCGGTGTCCCACATACAAAATAGAGGAAAATGGGCACAGATGTTAGCTCAGGGGCAATTTTTGTCAAGCAAAAAGAGGAAGATTGGCAACAGATGTTAGCTCAGGGCCAAGCTTCCTTACCAAAAAACAAAAAATATCCTATAAAAATATAAAGTTTGTTTTGCAAATATAAAGCAAGCAATAGAGATTCCTGCTTTTAAAATGCAATATTAACAGTGTCAGAAAGATACTAGTAACAATTCCCACTCCTACCAACAGTGTGGCCTTGGACAAATTGATTAAGCTCACTGGGGCTCTTTTCTAAAACGGGAATCATAATATCTATCTCAGAAGGTTCTTGTCAAGATTAAATGAAAATATCTTCAAAGTGCACTTTTGACACATAATTAATAATCAAAAAAAATGGCAGCTATTCTTTATCATAGTTTTCTACATAATACCTATCCTGGGCCTAGCAATTCTTTTATAAGTGTTTCTAGAGTTATGGCAGGAAAAATCTCTGCATTAGAACACTGACTGTCCACCTGGTGTTGAGTATTCCCTATGTGCTCCAACACCCTGTGCCTTGGACCCAGGGGCAACCACAGCCTCACGTCTCACTTTGCCCAGGCTCTTACTGCCCACAGCGCTGTCTCTGAGCCCCTGAGTCTAAGGCATATCACTTGGTAAAAAGCCAGGTTAACAGCCCTCCTGAACTGGAAACAAACTAAAATACATCGCTGGGTTTTTAAGAATTCCAAAAGCTAACAGAAGAAAGTCAAAGGAGACAGAGAGAGTTACTCAGTTTATTTTACGCTGAGTAGTATAGCTTTCATTAGATAACTTGACAACAATAGATAGATGTATAGAAAGAGAAAGAAACGTAAATAACCTAAATAAATTAGTGGAATTACTCTAACAGTACAGTAAAAGAATAAGTTACTATAATCAAGTATATCTTAGGAATGCAAGGATACTTAAATAAGAAATCCATAAAAGTAAGAGTGAACATACCAGCGTGTTTTAAGTGATCATCTCAATAAATGCCACAATGGTACTCAATAAAATTATATACCTATTCAATAGATTTTAAAAACTTTTAAAAACTAGGAATAAAATAGTTCCTTACCAGGAAAAACAAAGAGTAAAAAGTACATGCATAATTCAACATAAGAGGCATTTTCATCACAACTAGAAGCAAAACATGGTTCTAGAAGTCCTGGCCAATGTAATAGGGCATTAAAGAGAAATGAGAGATATACTAATGGAAATAAGAAGATAAAATGATCATTTTCAGCAAATATCTTGTCTCCTACTTCCTGGAGAGAGTAAAGTCATCAAATGAGGAATTCCTCAACTCTCTACCACTAAAAGTATAGACTTACCTGCTTTCCCCCACACTTTCCTCTTTCCATTTGGCTGCAACAGAAGAGGTGTCCTTCATCCTCCTCATGAGTAAAGGAATTATCCTAACCCCTTCTGCACTCTATCATATCTTTCTCTTACATTCAATGGCACCTACTTTAAGGCTCTAATCTCCCTACCATTTCCCTTTCAAGGTCCCCAGCCCACAAGACCCTACACAGTCAGCTTTTTTCCTGTTTCAACAACACTGTCTCTCTTTACCCCATCTCCTACTACCCCTCTTCACTCACTCCACCTCAAGCCCTACTGGCCTCCTTGTTAAACTTCAAACACATAAGCAGCTTCCATCTTAGAATCTTCTAACTTCCCTCTGCCCACACAAATATCAGCATGGCTTGAAGACTCCCTTTCTTCATCACTAACATTCTGTGTTTGTTGTGCTTATTGTTGTTTCTCCCCCACTAGAAAGTCAGCTCCATGATGACTGGGACACTTGCCTGGTACACAGCAATCACTCAATAAACACTGGTTGAATGAATGAATCTACCAAGAGAAAGTAGTATTTATGGAACTAATCCCAATTAGGACCTGAAGGTACAAGTAAATTGCATGAGCAGTGACATATCTCCCAGCTTGCTTCTCTCTGCCATTTTGTCAGCTCTCCATCAACCCACACCTGGGATTTCCCTGTGAACAGTCCCCTTAGGGTGAGAAAACAAAAAATGAGCCTAGTTGTCAGCTGGCATCATCTAGAGTAGAGTGCTGCATGCAAAAAACCCATTTTGGGGGTTCCTGAAGGATTGTGGGGACAGTGAGTTTTCCCTGAGGGATGAATTTCTAGTCCACTTTGCATGAACAGAGAAGTAGGGCATGAGGGGTGATCCTCACTGCTTAATGAGGAGTAACGAAAGAATGGTCAGGGGCTTAGGAGGGACAAGACTGGGAGACTGTTGACAAAAGGGCACAAGAAGGAGCATGTGATGCACGTTCTCAAAGATCAACGTGGAAGAATATTTTTCCCACGTCAATTCTCACCAAAAAGCCCCCACTGTTATGGAGCTTGTTAATATTCTGGTCAATAAGTCTCTTTTCTCAGCCATCCCAGTGTCTGCATGATAAGTATTTCTTGAATAAATTAAGAAATGCAGATGAAGTGATTATATAACTAAAGTACCCAAGAGAATCAATTAAAAATATTTTGATCTGTCAAATGTAGAGTAAGATGATTAATTTAAAAATTAAAATTAAAAGTAGCAGCTATTACATAGATCAGCAATGAGGAGTCAGAAAATATAATGAAAAAAAAAACCCTATGCAAACCACAAGAACAACAAAAAATAAATATGAATACCCTAACTAGAAATTCATGGATGCTATAAAAAGACCATCAAGAATTTTACTGAGAGATACAAAGAAGATTTGAAAAAATGAAAGGACATAGCATTTTCCCTGGATTGGAAAAAATAATGAATATTTTAAAGATATTGACTATTCTCTGATGAAGCTAATAAAGTTAAAATAATTCTAGTGGCAATAGTATTGTCTTTATAAAATTATTCTAAACTTTGCCACACACGTAGAAAAGAACTTCTACATAAAAATAAGTGATGGGTGGGGGGGCGGGTGGTGTAGTGGTTAAATTCATGCATTCCACTTTGGTGGCCCGGGGTTCACTGGTTTGGATCCTGGGCGCAGACCTACTCACCGCTCATCAAGCAATGATGAGGCGGTGTCCCATATAGAAGAGCTACAACTCGACAACTATGATACACAACTATGTACTGGGCTTTGGGGAGAAAAAATAAAAAGAGGAAGATTGGCAAAAGATGTTAGCACACGGCCAATCTTCCTCAAAAAAAAAAAGACCAAAAACCAAAACAAAAAAAATAAGTAATGGGGGGAGGACTACAGCCCTGACATATAGATATTAAAGCAAATTATAAAGCCATAAAACTAAAACACTGTGGAATTGGCACAAAAAAACAAAATATTCAGAAATAGATTGCAATAAGAATGTATAATAAGATAAAGGAGACTGGGAAAAAATTATTTCAGCATATGTGAAAATAAATTCCAGATAAATAAAGAACTAAATGTTAAAAAATAAAGTATGAAAAGGAAGAAGATTGTGCTAAATATTTACTTTTTATTAAATTTAAATGTATAAATTTTATAACCATAAAGGGTAAAACTTCTATACATTAAAAATAATATAACCAGAATATAAATCACCAGAAGGGCAGACACTTTGTCCTACTCCCTGCTCTGTCTCCTAAGCTTAGAACAGAGGCTGGTGCATGTAGATTTGTAAGCAATTTACTTTTTTCAAATGACAGCACTTGAGTCTATTCCTTTGGATCAAACTTAGTACAGATTAAATGATTAAAATTATCTGCAATTTCTACAAAAAGAAGTCAGCTGGGATTCTGATATGGATTGCATTGCCATCTTAGCATTAAGATTTCCAATCAATGAATGTGGGATGTTTCCCCAATTATTTAGATATTCTTTCAACATTGCTTTGTAGTTTTCAGAGTATTAGTTTTACTCTTCTTTTGATAAGTTTATTCCTAAGTAGTGCATTCTTTTTTTTTGTTGTTTTTGCAGGGAAAGATTTGCCCTGAGCTAACACCTGTTGCCAATCTTCCTCTTTTTTTTTTCTTCCCCAAAGCCCCAATACATAGTTGTATATCCTACTTGTAAGTTGTTCCAATTCTTCTATGTGAGCCGCCACCACAGCGTGGCAACTGACAGATGGGTGGTGTGGTTCTGCAACTGGCAAGTGAACTGGGGCCGCCAAAGCAATGAGTGCTGAACTTTAACCTCTAGGTCATCAGGGCTGGCTCAGTAGTATATTCTTTTGATGCTATTGTGAATGAAATTGTTTTCTTTCATTTTTCTATTGTGACAGAAATACAATTGATTTTTGTATCTTTTTTAAAAATTATTTTATTAAGGTCATATTGGCTTATAACTTTGTAAATTTCAGGTGTACATTATTATATATCAGTTTCTGTATAGACTGCATCGTGTTCACCACCAATAGTCTAGTTTTCTTCTGTCACCATGCATATGTGCCCCTTGATCTTGTATCCTGCAACCTCACTGAACTCATTTATTAGTTTTAATTGTTTTTCAGTAGATTCCTTAAGAATTTCTGTGTACTTGATCATATCATCTGCAAATAGAAATAATTTTACTCCATCCTTTCCAACATGGATGCCGTTCATTTCTTTCTCTTGTCCAGTTGCCCTGGCTAGAGCCTCCAGTACAATGCTGAATCAGTGGCAAGAGTGGACATCCTTATCTTGTTCCCTATCTTAGAGGGAAAGCATTCAGTCTTATACCATTCGGTATGATGTTAGTTGTGGGGTTTTTGTACATGCCCTTTATCAGGTTGAGGAAGTGCCCATCTACTCCTAGTCTGTTGAGTGTTTCATGGTAGGGTGTGGGGTTTTTTTCAAATGCTTCTTTTAAAACTATTGAGATGATCCTGTGATTTTTGTTTTTCAATCTACTGATATGATATATTACATTACTTGATTTTCAGATGTTAAACCAACCTTGAATTCCCAGAATAAAACAAACTGATTCTCAAATTCATATAGAATTTCAAAGGACTCACGATAGCCAAAACAATCTTGAAAAAGAAGAACAAAGTAGAAGGACTCATACTTTCCAATTTCAAAACTTACTACAAAGCAAGGGTAATTAAGACAGTATGAAACTGGCACAAATACAGACATACAGATCAATTGAATAGAACTGAGAGTCCAGAAATAAACCCATACATCTCTGGTCAAATGATTTTCAATAAGGGTGCCAAAAACATACAATGGAGAAAGAATAGTCTTTTCAACAAATGGTGCTGAGACAAGTGGATATCCACATGTAGAAGATAAAGTTGGACTCTTACCTAATACTGTATACAAAAATTAACCCAAAATAGATCAAAGACCTAAATGTAAGAACAAAATTATAAAATTCTTAGAAGAAAACATAGGGATATACCTTCCTGACCTTGGTTTTTGCAAATTATGAGGCATGATTTTTAAGAGTGCTTAAATCTTAAGCATTCAAAGCAACTGATAAGTAGTAAAATTTTCCAAAAAAATGAGGAAAGATAAAAATAGCCAATTCACAAGAGAAGAAATACAAACACCAAATAAATATGAAAAAACTTTAACAGATCAGTTGCTAAGAAATAAAAATGAAAACAAAGCTCATTTGCCTATCAAGTTATCATGGTGTTAGGAAGGATAAGCACAGTTCATTAGATGTAGATACAGATATGGATATATATATAGATATAGATATACACACACTATACATATGCACACAGACATTAAACGGATGTTGAATTTTGTTACTTAAAAAAAGTTCCCGGGGGGGCCTGCCCGGTGGCGCAGCGGTTTAGTCCGCGCTTGGCAGCCTGGGGTTCGCAGGTTCGGATCCCGGGCGCCCGCCGACGCACTGCCTGTCAGCCATGCCGTGGCGGCGTCCCATATAAAAAAGTAGAGGAGGATGGGCACGGATGTTAGCCCAGGGCCGGTCTTCCTCAGCAAAAAGAGGAGGATTGGACGGATGTTAGCTCAGGGCTGGTCTTCCTCACAAAAAAAAAAAAAAAAAAGTTCCCGGGGGCCGCCTGGTGGCGCAGCGGTTTAGTCCGCGCTTGGCAGCCCAGGGTTCGCGAGTTCGGATCCCGGGCGCCAGCCGACGCACTGCCTGTCAGCCATGCCGTGGTGGCATCCCATATAAAGTGGAGGAAGATGGGCACGGATGTTAGCCCAGGGCCAGTCTTCCTCAGCAAAAAGGGGAAGATTGGCAACAGATGTTAGCTCAGGGCTGGTCTTCCCCACAAAAAAAAAAAAAAAAAAGTTCCCAAACACATACACATATACAAGGAGGTATACCAAAGGAATATTAGTGGTTATGCTGTACTTTACAATTATATAGCTGGATTACAATAAGACAATATTATTTTCTAGGCATAAAAAAGAGTAGATGTTAAAAATATCTACACATAAATGAGGCTTTCCCTTTGCTGTAATCAAATGAATTTAAAAAACAATGAAGAGGGGAGCACTGGAGAGAAATTTAGGCAGCTATGCGCAGGAGAGTGACCCAAAAACATTTCGGTTGCTACAACCCAACACCCAGTAATGGAGGCAACAGGTACTATGGCGTGTGCTCATCCATGTGGCAAACGTCCTCACTCATTACCTGCTTTGGAAGTAACAAGCTGCAGCACAAGAGGCCGTCTCGTTACGATGCCTGACCCTCGAGGGAGAAAGTCCCTAAAAAAAAAAAGAAAGAATATATTAAGGCATTTTAAGGAATTCTGATCACCTATAAATTTATAAGCTCCACAGTAATTGTAGTTCCCAACCTTTCCATGCATCACATGTCTAAAGAATGCTAGACTCACCCATCTTATATAAGAAGCACTTGCAAAGCAAATAAAAAAGAGAGAGAGGAAGGGCCCTTTATATTGAATATTAATCCATGTGCCTTATCATAATGACCTCATTGGAATACACCATTCATTCATTTAGTTGAAATTAATAGAAGTTTGCATTAACTGACTATGTATTGTCAATTCATTTTTATTTTCAGAGCATCAGCATTTATAAAAACATTTTATACAGAAATTAATCCTTAAACTCTTTCTTGGTAAATAAAAAATTCAGTACTGTGTCCAAGTTCAAGATCAATATTAGCACCATCAAATACTGACAATTATTAGCGGTAATAAAGGCACATTAGATTGTATCCTCAAAATATTCTGAATTTTTTCTCCAGTAAAAAGTCACACATAAAGTGTGGGATTAAATAGAGGTAAATATTGTGTATGTAGAAATTAACAGCAGAAAAAAATATTGCAATTTGAGTTTTGTTTGTTCTCATTCCTGATAGATGGGAGTTTATTAAAAAGGGAGTTTTTAAATAAAGATTGTGTTTAAAATGGCATGTTAATATACACTAGACCAATAAAACTGCAGCAAAGAAAGTATTTTATAATTACATCCGTAATGCCACATACATCAGTACTGATTCTGCAATCCCAAAGAATTCATAAATATACCTATAAGTTTTTTAAAGCATTTAGAATGCATCACGACTTTTAGAAGAATCATCATTTTAAAAATCACAGAATTACATTCAAAGTAAATTTTTGACTCGATGGCGTGTTTCTGAAAAGTCATTCTGGAGCCACCAGGAAGTGTTATAACCACAGACGGCCAGGACCCAGCCGGAACCTACAGACTCGGAACGTTCAGGGGAAAGTGTGCAGCATCTGCCCTCTTACCAAGCTCCAGGGCATTCAGATGCTCTCCACAATGTGAGAACCACCGGCCTCAAATCGGGATACGTTACTCAACAATTAGCATGAGTTGCTCTATGAGTTTTGTAGGAAATTTGGCAGAACAGAGCTTCAACACAGATGGGATTTCAATGAACAGCAGCTTATGAAATAGGTAAAGGCCAGTGAGAATGCTGCAAAACCCAAGCCTCTAACTCCACTGATACTTTAGAACGGAGAGTGACAGAGAAAAAAATTAAGCAAAATTTCCCCTACTACCAATTTATTTTGCGAATGCTGCCGTAAATTCTGTCAGAGGAAATAATACTGAACAGCCTCTTTACTAAGTTAGCGACTTTACTCCTTAACCCCACGGGCTAAGTTTCATTTGGAATGTCACTGTATGTGACTAAAATAGAGAATAATGAAACTACAGACTTGTATTTGCTCTGAAAAGTGACATCTTAAATAACTAGTTTATTTATTCATGAAAAAAATTTCACCCACAAACTAAGAAGTGCTCGGGAGATGCTGTGGGCATGGCCCTGCACTAGGAACAGACGCGGGAGTTTGAAATCTCATGGGAAGATAAAGACACGCACATAGGAAACCGTTAAAGAAAGAAACAGATAAACTACACTGGAGTTCAGAAAAGAGAGAGACAGATCCTCTCCTTCATATCTAAATACACACAATTAAATACTCTTTTAATGTTCTCCAAGAATTATATTAGAATATTTGCTAGTTTGGATGGTTTCAATAGTCATTTAAAATTTAATCAAAGCAAGCAGAGCATCTACTCTGTGCCTAAACCAAAAGGGAAGAAGTTAATTTGAGAATCAAATGGATAAAAGGAAAACAAAACTTTAGAGCAAAGAGCTAGAGGGCATCTGTTTGAGCTTTTAGGAGCATGAATAAGGTTTGAGGATACATAGATGCCAAAGAGAAATATACAGGTCTTAAATGTCTGAGTAATGCCGTTTAATGAATCAATAAAATATTTTCTTCATAAAAAAAGAGTTAGAGAAAAAGGAAGAAAAGAAGAAGGAAGAAAGGACCTTTAGTTACTTAATATTTTCATGCTGGGATCTGTTTCAGCTCATGCTATGACCATATATTTATAATGTAGATTTAGTAACAATCCCTTTGAACATTATTAAAGCAAAACAGAATGTAGCAAACATTCTATATAGTAAATAATCATCATGTATTTGACTGAAAAGTAAGCCCACAGATACATCTAAATATTTTCTCTACTTTTTTACTAAGTAAACAGAACTTTGCATTAAGAGTGATAAATGGCTTCACGTATGCATTCTTACTAACTCACACTTACTGGCCCCCTTTGTGGCTCTCATGAGTCCTACCTCCAACATATACTCTCACCAAAGTCAAAAGAAATGAAATCCTGCTATTTGGAAGCTTCTCCTGACTTGAAAAAAGTCTCTGAAGTGCAACAAAGAACTAGAAAGAAATTTCTCCCTTCTGACGAGTGAGTGGCTAATTTGGCATCCTGAAGATTCATGTCTTTCTGATGACCCAGCAGCATGAGAACCATATGCCCGGCATATTCCTGCTGTGAAAGCCTAGGGGGTGAGCCCTTAAATGAAACACAGAGAACCTCACTTTGAGCCCCAGCTCCACCACTGAGTGAGCAAAATTCTCTCTAAACCTCAATTTCTTTCGCTACTGAACTGAAATAATCCTACGGACCAAACGAAATGCAACATACGGCAACTTTTTAAAAACCCAACCCCCATAGAAAAAAGTAGTACTATTATTTTTATTATTGCTACAACATAACCACAGCGTATTTTCCCTGATATTGTAGCATTCTCTTATCTTAAAAAAAAGCCTCTACACACAATATTTTAACATTTCATAAATGAAATTTGGAGATGAGGAGCCACAGACTGCACCTGAACTGTCCCCTTAGTGCTGACCAGTGCACTGTTTTGGAAAGCTCAGTTCCTTATTCCTGCCTCCATCAACGGGAGCCAAGGCACTGACACAAACAATCATGAATAATTCATTAGCCACTGAGTGCAACCATCCATTTGAATTTTATTATTTTCTCTACAATAGGTGGTTGGTTCTCCCATAAGTACATCTTATGGGAAAATTACTTTACTAAATTAATGCAGAAAAAATCATGACCTATGCCTTTAGTATTACTGTGGGTTTAAACTATACATTTTTTTTTTTTTGCTTATGGTCTAATACATATCAATAAAAAGAAAATTTGCATGCCATATTCCTCCAAAATGGAGGTAAAGAGTGAGAAGAGTAATCTGAAGACTAAGCATTATTAAACTGACTCCATTCTATTGCCTGAATGCCTTATTTACGGTTGGACTGCACAGATTTTAAGGCAGGAGGAGTGCTTCCCTCTCTGCCACATAGCAGCTACAACTCAAATGCCTTTCTTCTCTCCCAACCCACCTCAATAAAGCACTAATCTGCACACTCTTAACAGCTGGTCTTCAGGCAATAAGTCAATGCTTTTTCACGGTTTCTTGACTCCTGCACAAAAAGTAGAGGACAAGTTCCTCACTGTGGTCTAAGAACCATCTTGATAATATTTCTTATTGGCTCTTCCAGAAGCTTAGTTGCCAAGAAATGTTATTATTGCGCCACTAGGAAATAATTGACCTTTGGAAGCCTAAAAAAGGAGAGCACACCTGCAGTATCAACAAAACTAAGAAGAATCTTCCCCCTTAGCAGCAAATAAAGTAACCACAGAGACAACTTTCTTCAGTATAGATGTAAATGATCATTAACCAGATGATCTGCTCAATAAATAAATGTTTAACATCTGCTCTTGATGGAACATGAGAGGCATAACTCATACTCCCTAAGAAGTTGATTCATGTAGCTTATTCATTCAAAGATAAATAAGCTTGGTCTTAGAGGAGAACGACATGCACATGATTACAATTAGTGTGACAGGTACTATGGCTAAGCTCCACACAAGATGAAGCACTGACTCAGATCAGGGAATAAACTGTTCTGCTTGGGGGACCGGCCAGAAACAATTTCAGAGAAGAGACACGAGGTAGGAAGCATTCCACAGGGGACTGGGATGAGCAAAGACATGGAAGACGAAAGTAACAAAGAACATTAAGGAACCGTAAATACTAAAGAAAGGTCAGAATGAGGTGGAGAAGAGTCTGGAGAAGGAAGCAGGAGCAGACCTTAGAGGCTTTCACTTGTATTTTTTTTTTTCTCCTTGTGAAAACAGGAAGACACTGAAAAGTTTTAAGTGATCAGATTTGCATTTCAGACAAATCACTGGGAGACCATATAGAGGATGTTGAAAAGGGGAAAGACAAAAGACAGGGACACTAGTCACTAACCAGTCGAGGCCACTGAGGAAGGAGACGATAAAGGTTAAGTCCAAGGCAGTACCGGTGGAGGTGGAGAGAAGACAACAGAGAGAACCGACAATTTACAGGACTTGATCACTTTGATGTGGTATGAAGTGATATGGAGGATTTAGGATAAATCTCACATTTCTGGTTTAGGTAACTGGTGAAATCGTGGTGTCATTAACCAGAATAGGAAATGTAGGCAGATCTTGTTACACCTGATATTTATATAGTGTTTACCATGTGCCAGGCACATTCTTACTTATCCTCATAATAACCCTATGAGGTATTCTCACTTCACAGATGAGGAAACTGAGGCACAGAAAGGTCACACAATTTCTTCAGGGTCACAAAGCTAGTAAGTGACAGATCTAGGACTCAAACCTGGAGAGTCTAATTCTAGCATCTGTGCTCTTGATCACTAGACTATGCTACATTGTAAAAGAAATGGGGGGAAAAGATGAGGGAACGTATTTGGATATGTTGATCTTTAGGTGCGTGGAGAATACCCAGACGAAGACAAGGACACAGATAGACTGAGCAACTGGAACTCAGGATACAAGTCCTGTCTGGAGACAACAATTCAACAGTCGTCAATAGAGCAGGTAGTTGAAGCCAAGAAAACAGATGAGTAGGAATCTAGTGAAGAAGAGTAATGAACATGGACTCCAGAAAATATCAACACTTAATGGGCACCTGAAAGAAGTGGAGTTAACTGAGAGACTGAGACGGGGCCCCCAGAGAGGTAAGCCAAATACCAGAGTCAGAGGTGTCCCCAAAGTCATGCTAGCCTCTTAGATATCTCCACTTAGATGTCTCAAACCCAGTCTCTACAATTCAACTCATTATCTTCTATCTAACATGTTTCTCCTCCTTCATTCTCAATCATAAAACACATCATCAGCATCCATACATGTCAGCCAACCAAGCCAAGTACCTGGGAATCATCCAACCTCCATCTTCCTCTGTCTTCATGCTCCAGATTGGTCCCCAACTCCTGCTCATTCTACCTTCTTAATATCCCTCAAATGCATCCTCTCTTCTCTATTTCAATCATCACTTCAGGTGACATCAACTCTCATAGAGACCATCACAATAATCTCCCAATGAATTTCCCTGCACCCAATTTGAGCACTCTCCAATCCGTCCTCAGCAGTGACATAAGTCCCATCACATCATTTCCAGACTCTAAATCATTAAATGACTCCCATTGTCTAGCAAGAAATCCAAACCATAAACAAAGCAGAAAAAAAGCCCTGCCCTCTAGTGTGGTCTCTGCATGCACCTGCGCTCAGGCTTGGGGCCTTGGCACACTCCATGCTCCCCTCATGGGATGCCCTCCCCCCACTTCTCCCTCTGGCCTACTCCTATTTAATCTTCAGCACTCAGCTCCCTGTCTTCTTCTCCGAGAAGGCTTCTTTGAAATCCTCTGTACATGTTTCTATCTAAGCTCTCAACACACACTTGTCACACTGGTCTAGTTACATCTCTGCTCCCTCACCCCTGTGTTCCCCACAGTGTTTCCTCTAGTGCCCAAGTATTAAATATTTTTAACACTTTCTACCTACCCTCTCAGGAAGATTTCCCATTGCCCCATATATTCAAAACATGGAAGGAAAACATTCCCATATCTGATTCCCCAAAAGGCAGACAGTACGGTAGCATTTTACGTGGACAGAAAGAACAGGCAAGATCACTTTCAACTGATCAATAATTTGCTGAAGTCATTTAAATTAATATTTTTATTATGAACATTTAAGATACAACAGTATTCACCAAAGCACAAAATACAGAGCATCAGATGAGCCAATATCACTGACTGTTTAAAGACATGGAATAGAAATTGAAGAAGACTTTTTTTAAATCAAACAGCCAATACACTTTAAAAAAAAAATCATTCCTTAAAAATAGAGAAGTATCTTCTTAAAAAATTATCTTCAAAGTATAATTTTATGTGCTCCAAAATAATTCCTGTCAGATTACTATCTTACAGTCCTTCAAAATGATAACCCAATTTAAAAGAGAGGGAGAAAGGAAGAGAAGGAAAGAGGGAGAGGAGGGTTAGAGAGAGAAACAGAGGCAGACAGACAGGTCACTGCCAAATCCTGCCACCCCCGGCCCCAAGAAGCACTGAGGTCACGTATCGTATACACACTGAACACAATGGCGCTGTTAAAGTGGCTTTGTCTTTGCGTGCCCTAATCCTGAAGCTTTGCCAACCATTACAATGCCACTTTAATTGCTGAAGGAAGTAACTATGCCAAAATCCACAGATTTAATTGGAAATTTTCCACTGCCATTTCCTTTTTTCCCCTAAATTCTTGGCACACAGTAAGAATATTAGCACTTACAGATTTGTAAAAGATCACGTTTTGCTGCTATCAGTTACTCTATAATTTGAGGTATTCAATAAATACCACCATAATTTTGTTTGAAAAACATAGTCACAAATCCAACTGCAGGAAACACAATGTTTTTATTTTTTTACTAACACCTAAGAAATTTCAATATTTACCTTTTATTCATAAAACTCATAATTTCTAAGCAATATGTTTTCATTAATCAATAATTAATGGTTCCCACTGCAAAATCCAAAATGCAAAAGTTTCTGAGGCAGAGATTTGTAAACTGAACGAAGAAGCCAGTTCTCAGTTTACAAATACCATGTGTGCTCCCCACCAGGAAACACTCTCAACAACTTAATGCCTTCATATTTAATCCACTTTATTTGCTTATTTGCAAAGCCAGTTTGTTCAAGATTTTAAAGCACCAGATTAATGCGTCCCAGCTTAAAGCAGAGGCTCTTAGCTGTTGCTCTATTCCAAATCACAGATTATACCTTACCCTGGGTAGCTGCCATGCAAATGAATGACAAGAGACTGCTAGTTGCCTGCCTGACATCCATTTCCTTCTTATTTCTTATTAACAGAATACCAGTTTTGTTGGGAATGGCAATGTGCCCAACGTTAATAGATAAATAAATAGACAAATAAATCTCCATTTCCTGGCCTCCATTGCAAATAGAATGTCCACATGACTAAATTTTAGTCAGTTTAAGATGTAATTGGAGATTGTTGAGTGACATCAAGAGTATTTCCTCTAAAAGGGTCTGATTTTAGCCGATGTGTACCTTTCGCCCTTCCCTCTTCTTTCTTCTCCTTCTCAGTTATACATGATAGTGGACCTGCAGCAACCATCTTAAACCGCAAGACAACCTTGAAGATGGAAGCTATGGGCTAAGGATGACAGAGCAAAAAAATACAAAGAGTCTAGGATAGCAACAGCATTACGAATCACGAACTAGCCTTGTACTGCCTAAGGAAGAAAATGAGAAAAAAAAGAGAGAGAGATACTATGCTTTAGAACAGTGTTTATCAACCTTCTTTTTATTATTGCCCTCCTAA
Organism: Tapirus indicus; assembly: GCA_031878705.1. NCBI lineage: Eukaryota > Metazoa > Chordata > Mammalia > Perissodactyla > Tapiridae > Tapirus > Tapirus indicus. The sequence continues at coordinate 86,960,228 of CM062922.1, forward strand.
GGAATCTTATGAGACATCCTTCCCCATTAAATTTAAATACACAGATACACTGTATATGAGAACTAGATATACATTGGTGCTTGATACATAAAAACAGTAAGGTATTTTGTCCCCCAAGCATCAATCTTTGTCCCCTTGGGGGCAATATCACCCTCTTTGAGAATATGTGCTGTAGATCAAAAAGGAGTAAGAAAACCCAAGATGCTAAACACTCAGTCCTGTCGGGTATCCCTTCCTGCAGGGTTTCTAAGAGAGATGCATGTACAAAGAACACGGTCAGATGGCTTTTGCCTCAAACCCCAATACATTCCCTTCCCAACCCTGGAAACATGGGCTGGACCATAGGGAAGCGTTTGGCCTAGTGAAGAGACAGGGTTAAGGCCCGGCACCAAAAAGGCTGAAAGGCTTCCCTTGCCCATTTTCCATGAAGCCCACGCATGAATCTCAGACCTTTGTACTTTAACACTACAGTGGCAAAGAAAAGCCCATGTGTGGGCTTTCTTCTCAACACCCAGTGAGAAGCAAGGGCAACAGAACACATATCCAATGACGAGGGCAGGGCTGGTCTAAGCAGCCCAATTCCACCCTTCCCCTACCAAGGCCTGACTTGGAGAATGGCCCGGTTACTGTCCTTGGTCCTGAATGTCTATTACCAGTCCCTTGGCAGGAGGCTGGAAGGGAAGAGCACAGATAAAAGTAGAAGTAAGCTTCCCTAGCCAATACTGCGCTCATCTGTTTTCACTTTTTCTAAGATGTTGGAAGAAAAATTAAGTATTTAATTGGAAGCCAAAAAAGTATAGGTCGGTTTCTCCACTAAAACAGAACAAAGAGCCATAGCCACACCATATATTTAAAAACAATGGGAATCTGGTTTTCTAATTATCAAGGAGATAGTTAAGTAGATCCTTGGATCCAGCTCCTCCCTAACACTCTAAAAGCCTCATGCATTATTCCCCCAGGAAAACTTTTTATTCCCAGAACATCTAGTTCCCAGGTGACTTCACACTAATTTCAGACCTTGGTGTTGACTCCTCTACCATGGAAGCCCTTCTCCAATGCAGCCTTCTTTACCCATCTCACCTTTAAAGATAGAATACTGCCACAGCCTCCTGTGGAAAGCATTTCCTGACATGCCAGTAGGTTCAGATGCCCCTCCTTTATTCCAGAGTACCAGTCACATCCCCTCCCCTAGAGAAGTTCTCTGAAGACAGGGACCCCATTTCTGTAAGGCCAGTGTTTGGCACAGCACCTGGCACAAAGAAGGTGTTCAGTGGTGACTTGGTGAACAAATAAAGTCAGCGTTCTAGGAATTAAAACTGAATTTATTGGGAAAATAAATTGTAAGGGGTGATTTTCTAAAAATAAATATGTAAACATTCCTAATTAAAGAGATAGGTATCATGTATGTGGTCTATTATTTCTTTTGTTACCTAAAAAGTGTTTTCTCTTGTCTATTTAACTGACCTTTTTTCCATGATCCTATAGCATTGACCATGAAAATTTTAAAGATCAAGGAAATAAGGAAGAAGGAAAAGCACTCAATTCATATCTAATAGATGATACATATACATGCATATATATTTTTAATATGTATGTGTATATAGATACATATATATACACACACACAATAAATATTTAGCTATTTCTTATCTTAAAAGTTACCCTTAAAATTATATTCCCAATGAAAGTTTAGGGAAAATATTTTAATAGCTCCAAGTCCTAAAATGTACTAAAAGTAGCTGGAGGAAGCACATAAGAGTTCAATAAATTCCTGCTTACTACTCAATAAATTCTGCTGAATAAAGAAGGCATAATAATCACGAAACTTAAGAATTACTTCCTCTACCTACACTTCTCCGAGTACACCCATTAGACTATATTACCCTTTTGTGTATGTCAAGAATAACATGTAAACTACATGTCCACCAACAATCAGTAAACTGATAGTGTGCAACTAAGGTGACAATTTTATTTACAGTCCATATTATCTGTTGTACTAAACTGCCTGGTGGCTTCCTTCTTTATTTAGAGTAGATAGCACCTCAAAGCATTATTTGCCTCAGTAGCAATGTTTATTCTTCCCCCTAAGACCTAACTGCATGCTTTAAAAACAAGCACACAAGCTTCTGAAAATTTAAGAAGTCCAAAGGAGAACAGACCATTAGGTTGAAGATAAAACAATCAAGACTGGCAGAATCTATTAAAAAATCAATGCCCACTTTTAAGATAGTGTTTAAGATAGTATTTAACATGGGAAACAGAACAGAGAGATATTAATGGAGTAATTCTACTCAAATCTGAATGTCTCTATCTTTATTGGAGTTTTACTAGATAAATAACCAATATAATATTTATTTCTGTGAAATGCTTTTCAATACTTCTCTTTTAAGGCAGTATAGCATGATGGTTAATAACACAGATTCTAGCATTAAAATGCCTGGGTTTGGTGGTGTCGGGGTTAAGTTTGTGCACTCCGCTTCAGCGGCCGGGGTTCCTAGGTTCAGATCCTGGTGCGGAGGACACATCGCTTGTCAGCCATGCTGTGGTGGCGTCCCATATAAAGTAGAGGAAGATGGGCACGGATGTTAGCCCAGGGCCAGTCTTACTCAGCAAAAAGAGGAGGGTTAGCAATGGATATTAGCACAGGGCTGGTCTTCCTCACAAAAAAAATAAATAAATAAAAATAAAATGCCTGGGTTTGAATTCAGAATCCACTACTTACTGGCTCAGTTTTCTCATCTGTAAATTGAGGAGGGAGGGATAACACAATCCTTCATCTGCAGTGGCCAAATGTGATATGCAACTCAATTTTTTTCTGATTTGAGAAAGGTAAAACGATGCATGAAACTTATACTGTGTAATGAAATCTGAGGCAGCTCCCTGGAATTAAACACACTAATATTTCCGTAGTGTTGGGGCCCAGGGCAGACCAACCCCAAAATATGCCACAATGGCATATTGATTATTTTGAATTAAAGTTACCTGAGAAGCAGCCAATGCAAAAAGGGCATTTTGACCCTCCTCTCTCTGTTCCCCCTGAAAGCGGGAAATAAATATCCCATGTGAAAGATGGGATGCTCTTTTCTGCATCCTTATCATCAGAGCTAGGGAATTCAGGGCCAAGAGGCCTATATAAACAAACCTTGCTACTTCTTTACTAATTTACTACCCCAAACCCAAACTCTGCTTAAGTTCCTTACTAATTAAGCACCCAAACCTAAGTTTGTCCTGCCAAATCCTCACAAATGTATTGTTTCTTTATGTAAAAAGATATATAGGCTGCCTGCTTTGTTCACTCTCTGAGCATCATTTTTTTATCATCTCGCATGTGTACATATTAAATTGTTTTTTCTCCTGTCAATCTGGTTTTGTGTCAATTTTATTATTAGTCCAACCACAGGAATTCAAGAGGGGTAGAGAGGGGAATTTCTCCCTCCCTGACAGTAGCAAAACAAATGAATATTCACACTAACAGAGATAAAGACAAACTACGTATAGTCTCACTTCACTCAGCTCAAGTTTGCCAGTAAATGAGTTTAGGTCAACATAGGCTTTGCCAAATGGGTTACAAAAATAATATTTAGTTTTTAGAGCATTTTGCATTTTGAAGTCATAGACAAGAACATTAAAGTACTTATAGTAATACCTAGCACATTGTAAGTGGTCAAAAAATGTTAGCTGCCGTCATTACCACCATCATCACTATCATTATTTTTAGAAGAAATAGTAGTAAGTTATCCTGAAATTTTAAATAAATTACTAAATGTATTTATTATTTCTAAATGTACTTATTTTATTATGTACTAAATGTACTTATTATTACTAAATATAATTATTTATCCAAATTTGTTTCAGAAGCTAATATATCTCCATAGCAACAAGTAGGGATTATCTTTTGCTAGCCATAGGCTTTAGGATAAGCTAGATCCAGTTTGTCACACTGTATCTAGAGTTTTGGGTGGTGTAAAAAGGAAAATATATCAAAATAAACACCTATAACTTGAACATTTTCATTTGCTTCCTCGCAAGTCTCAGCTACCCAAAAGCTTCATTTTCTAAGAGCTTTCACTACTGTTCTACTGCCTTCCATGAGAAAAGGTTAATGCAAAATATGAAATTGAAGCTTAAACAAAAGAATTAATACACATCCCAGCCACAGTATGCTCAATTCAAATGGAGAATGAAATGAACCCCTTGGCATCTAGAGTATTCCACAAGCGTGCGGCAAGTGTTATTTCTAGCCACTTAAAAGCACCAGTGAAAAAAGCTCAAATACTTCGAAAAGAAAAGCTCTCCACTCCCATGAGGAGAAGCATTTATTAGCACTTAATGGCTCTCTTTCATTGCCTTTCCACTGACGCATCTCTAATTGTTCCAATTATAATTTCAAGTAACAGACCCAATAATGGTAAAAGTCTGTAGTTCAGTGTGTGTGGTGTGAAAAGAGGTCTTTAACAGCACAAACCACATATAAAAGTGTATGACAACATGAGACCTGGGCAGACCATATCACAATAAAGAGAGAGGAGGTGGTATAGAAAGAGCACTGGTCAAGAAACCAGCTTAGGTTCCAGCTGTGACTTCAACATGTCATTAAATCCATAGAGACTCAGCCTTTACATCTTTAAAATGTGAGGACTAAAGTAATGTCTGCCAATGTCTCTGCCACTTCCAATATTCTATCAGTCTCGGATACTAGAAGTAAATCAAGATACACAGAATCTCATCCCACCCCTGGCTTTCTGAGCAATTTTAAGGCTTCCTGTTTTCACTTCCGTAACTGGGGATGTTAGCATCCTGTTTAAGTCCGATGAAGGCAAGGATGATGTCTTTTATTTTCTCCCCACTGCCATGCATGGCACGTTGCAGGTGCTCAAAAATATTAGTTAGAGGGAAGAAAAGAAAAAGAGGAAGGCAGGCAAGCAGGAAGACAGGAAGGAAGGAAGGAAGGCAAGCAGGAAGGCAGGAAGAGATGGGCTGAATAATTTGATATTACTGGAGCATTGCATGTAAGAGGACAGTGATGAAAGACAGCTTGGAATATGGGTTTCTTACTTTTAAGAAAGATCATATTAGGAAATTTCAAATTTAGAGAATATACTATATTAGAGAATATTACAGGTAATTAAATGTTTTCTGTTCTCAGAAATTAAGATGCTAAAAAATTTAAATGTGTGATAGGCTATGCAGTGTTATGTATTAATTATTGTTGTGATACTTTAAAATAATAGAACATAAATTACTTTTTCATTATTATGTATTTTCCTCATTGTTAGTGTTTAATATCATACAGGTAGGAAAATAAACACCAATCAATTGAAAATGAAAATACTGAGATTTGAAAGTGAGGGAAGAAAAGACAGAAAGAAATCTCTTGATTCACTGGATGGAAAGTAACATTTCTAACACAAGACTTCCAACATTAGCAAACAATTTTAACAAAACAGGAGCAATTTAAATTATTTAACTACATATTTATGCAACTAAATCTATATCATTTTTGTTAATTTGAATGGGAATATTGTAAAGTAATAGTCATATGCCAATAACTCAAAAGTAAAGAATTCAGTTGTCATTCTCCACAGCTTAAATTTTCATGAAGTTAACACACAAGATTCATATCTTATCTCCTGAGTCAATGAGATTGGAGATACAACAGGCCTATTTTTTTAAACTATGAGATGTGACCAATAAGTGGGTCATGAAATGAATTTTCTAGATCACGACCAACATATTTTTTATAACGGAAAGGAATAGAATTCAACAGAAAATATCTGAGTACATAACATGTAGAAATGCTAAGTATTTCATATAATTTTTGTCTCAGTTTTAAAAACATACATTGGGTCACAGTGTAAAATGTATTTCTTACAACGAGATATAGGCAGTGTTTGAAAAACATTAGTTGAGTCTTCACTATTCCACTTAAGACTATGTATGTTTGTGATATTTTAGATATATTCCAAGTCTGTATTTCAACATGAAAAAAATAGTTATCATTTAACACAGAAGCAGAGAATTTTAGAGTCTCAAAGAACTTTATCAAGAGCTTGAAATCCTAGATTATTGTATTTTAAGTCCCATTGGGGTTGCAGTTTTAAATAGTGGATCAGGATAGGTCTCAATGAGAAAATGAGATTTGAGCAGTGACTTGAAAGGGTGAGTGAATTAGCTGTGCAGATCTGGGGAGATGTGTGCCTGGCATGCTAAAGGAATGAGCAAAGGGAAGAAATCAGAGATTAGGTCAGAGGGAGAAACAGAGGCCAGATCACCAGGGCCATTGTAAGGACTCTGGCTTTTCTCTATGTGAAATGGGGAGCTACTGAACTGACTTACATTTTAAAAGGATCGCTTCGGTTATTAAGAATAAACTGTAGGGGTCAAAGAGGGAAGCAGGGAAAACAGGAGATGTTAGAGTAAGAGAGGAAAACACCATGGAGACGTGGACCAGGCAGTAGCAGTGAGGTGATGAGAGGTGGTCAGATTCCAGGTATATTTAGAAATAGAGCCCACTGGGAATTATTTCTGCTTTGCAGCACAATATAGTGGGACAAGGACAAACTGTTTCTAGAAAGACTTGGGTTCAAATCTCAGCTCTGCTGCTCATTGTCTATATTATGTTAGCTATATTTTACATCATCTCTAAATCTCAGGGTCCAGGTCTGTAAAATAAAAACAGCATCACATACTCTAAAGGGGTGTTGAAAGGGTTAAATGAGGCGCATAGAGCACATAGCAGGACTGATAAATGTGAGCTCATTTCTTCCTATTATTACGTTCATCTGTTAGAGACATATTTAAAATATAGAAGACCCAGGAAGTCACATCTGGTGGACCTTTCCTTGAAGCTAAGAATTTTTGATGAAAATAGCACAGTTTACAAAATAAATTGGGTATCCATAAACTATAAAAGATTAGTGCATTTTTATTAAAAAACAAAAATAGTACATTCAGCGTCATATCAGATCTTCATGTTAGAGGACATCGGCGATGAGATTCCATGCAGAAGTTTCTTGACAACCTGTTTCATTGTTTCATAAGACCAGTTAATGGTCAAACATGAAGAGCAGCTCTCAGGGACAGCCTCTTGGTCTTCGAAATGGGAAAAGGATATGTAAAAAGAAACTGTCCTGAGGAGGGAATTAAAACTGGTTTTTTACAGAGTGCAACTGAACTACAGCTAAAAATATCTTACTAACGTTTGACAAGCTACTTCATTCATTTCTTCAGCAAATCTTTGAAAGCCGTGATGCCGCAGGCATTGTGAAGAGATTGAACAATCCAGCAACAGTCCCTTCCCTCAGGGAGTTCACAGACTAGTACATTTGTTCTTCATTCAACCATCACATACTAAAACCACACTCTACCTACAAATTTAGGAGGTGGGTCACATCCTAAAATTAAAACTCTCTACTTCCAAAACAGTCCATTATATTTTCAGTCTTGAGACTATGCTTTTAAACCTACTCAGTTTTCACCCTCACAAGCTACTTGTATCCACACTGATCTTCCTGTCTAGCCATCCTCTTCGTCATTCAATAAAATTAATTTTGTGTACCATTCCCAAGTTAAATCAACTCAAAATACCTCCCTCACCTACTAAGAAACTGTTTCCTAAAACCACCTCATTACGTTAAAAGTCCTCTTCCTGATTTTCAAGATCCTCTCCTAAATCCAGCCACACTAAGCAAGCATTTTTTGGCTATTCTTTCTATCACATACACCCAAAAATAAAAAATAAATCTTCAGGGTTTCCCCAGGGCCTTGCCTCCATGCCCACCAAATTCTTCTGCTCCATGCTTTCGTCGTTCTCCCAACCTCAAATACCTTCTGTCTTTTTAATACGTCATTTCATGAAACTCTCACAACCAGTCTGTGACCTAAGCAAGGCAGGCATTATCTCTGTATTGCAAATTAGGAAGCCAGAATTATTTTTAGACTCCCTACTCTCTGCTTAATCAAAAAGGAGAAGTGATATTTGACATGAATTTTGAATGCTGGGTAAGCATTTTCCAGGTGGTTAGATGAGGACGAAGCCATTTCAGGATGGATGCATAAAGGCCAGAGAGGTATGAAAGAGAAGTATACATGTGTGTAGACATGAATGTATGCACATAAAGCTATGAACTGTTCCACTACACTCGAGATGCAAGAAATGTCACATCTTTTTGTTTTTCAAATTCAAATCAGTTCAGACTTCAAGGCCAAGATTCAGCCATGTCAGTAAGAAATCAAATATCAGGCATGTTTAAGGGCTCTTCCCTCACCCCTCGAGTTGTATTAGACCCCAAAGGTGATACAATGAAGAAAAATGTAGGCGAGGCCTGTAGTCAATGGCCCATGGTGACCCCCACTGGAGATTCTCATTGTCTATATCCCGTGGCCCTGTTGAAGGTGACTTAACTCCACTTGGCAGCATTCACTGCTGACCCTCCATGCCACCCTCCCCTGCCTCTGTGCCAAGTTAGCCATGAGGACCCTCGCTATAGATGTCAAAGTTGTCTCAGTGCTCAGTCCTCCCTAGCACCCACATAACCACACCCACTTCAGAACCTCCAAGGCACTGCTTCAACTAGAGTACCAGCTTCGACTACCCATAAAAATGGACCATTTTTGATTTACTCTCCCTGGAAATTTTTTTCTTCCCTGAGAGAGATCAGCCAATCTTCTAAAGACAACCAGCATTTCTTTCCCAATCTCTTTCAACAATAATGAAGTTTAGTTGTTGTCTCAAAGACTTTAGACACAGGATGGTCCTAAAAGCTTGTACCATGAATTCTAGGACCATCCAAGAGCCTGTTTAGCTTCCTTGGAAGTATGAAGGATTCCATCTTTAGGAACGGAGCAGTCTTCCATTCCCAAGGATAGAATGTATGCTTCTCTTAATGCTGCAGAAAAACAATAAAGTTGTATTTTCCTACCTTGCTACAGTAAATTCTTGATGAGTTGCCCTGTTACATATATAAGTAACTTTAAGTCTTCTTTCTCCAACTAGATCACAGGCACCTAGTACAATTGCCATGGTAGGTACACATATATATTCTGGATATATTTTAGCTGATTATTATATAAACCCATGTTTGACATATCACAAACCAAACTGTCCCTTAAAGTATAGCTAAGTGGCAACAGACGTAACAAAGCTTATAAAATAGATATAAAGATTATTCTTTCACCCCAGCATTAAAAGAAGTCACAACATCTATAAGTGTAAATCAAATCTGTGTCTCTGACAGATTCTGAACTTGGTCAATAAAATATTCTCCACAATTATTCGTCTACTAAGCACTAGATGGTTACAATAAATGCAGGGCCCATGTACCCATGTCTGGTGGAGAATGAATTCTAGCTCTGTGATTATTTTGCCCAGAGTAGAACATTTTAAACAATTCTTAAGCAAAATTTTAGCGTGTTTAAGTTCTATGTAAAATTTCCAGCTATTATCTCTTTTGAATTTAAGGTTACTTAAGCCCCCTCTTCCAAAAGTGGCATGTCTACAAGTTAAATTTTCAACTTCCAAGCTCAATTAAGACCTCCAACCAAAATATCTTCTTCAATCAAATTCCCACATTAACAACGTGCTGCAATTAGAAGACAATGGACTGCAAGTAAGAAAGAGTTTGGTCCTGACACCAGCTCTAGGACCCAGAACAAGCTATTGAACCCCTTTTACCTGTTCTCTCATTTACAAAATAGTGATAGAACCCTTGCCTTCCTCCAGCGCTGTTGTGCCACGATCAGAGAATAGGATAGTGCTTGGGAAAGCTCTCTAAAAATTGCACCATGAAAAAAAGTGTAAGGTGGCATTATTGTCAACATCCATTTTGGAGCATAAATTTAAGTGAAAAATGTTACCTGCAGAAAAATGAAATTCAGAAAGATAGCACTAAACACAAAGGGGAAATCAATAATAAAGTCATTTTTAAAGTTACAGTATTTGCTACTCTCCATTCTATGAGATCAAACTATATACATAAGACATTTCTTAAAAATTAGCCACAATTTTCATCTTGTTTCTCTCAATTAGAACTTCTCCTTATGGTATCATCCCAGTTCAATCCTTTATAAGGCTTTTCTTAACATAACTGTTGTAGGGAATTTTCACTCAGAGCACAGAAAAATACAAGTAGTTTTTAACCAGCAACAGTACTTTTATACATCCAATCCCTGACAAACACCTGACAACCTGTCACCACCAGCACAGAAGTCAATCAATAAAATATGTTGCTTCTGAGACAACGACTTTGACTCAAGCTTAACAAATGGTCTGCAAGTAAGTAAGCTTCAGTGTGAAAGACAGTAGCAGACATTCACTGAACCAACTGTTAGTAAAATAATAATAATAATAGAGATTTAAGTCTTTCACCAATAAAAAAATAGTCTCTCCTTTTTAACTAAGATTATCACTCCTGAACACATTTCTACAGAGTCAACAAAATTCCAGGTCCTACTTTGATTTTAAGCCATTGTCCAGATTTCAAACTCTTGCTTATAAAAGACAAAAACATTTCTCACGTCAGGAATTTTGGATCTTAGAAGATTTCAAGCCTTATCCTTCCTGAATGTCAACAGGGCTACCACAATAATGAGTATTTTTACTTTCATTTTACAGAAGTCTGATTTTGTTCACTGGCAATTCTCAAAGAATAATTAAAATACTCGTTGCTTTTAACTGGTAAAAGAAATCTAATGGCCCCTTCATATTTGATTTTTTTAATAATTTCTATTATAGGTTACTATTTTAATTAAAGATATTAAATGGAAAGAACATTATATCTTAGGATAAAAAAGATGAATATTTGCTACTCCAAAGCTGATAAAGTTAATGTGTTCTCCAGGGTCAGAATACAGTCTGGGACAGGGTTATTTTACTCTTGAAAAATCTTGACTATTTATTAACCTTCTTATGATCCTATTGGGCAATCTAGACTTAAAATATTCTTTTAAATGTGCTATGGAAATATAAACTTGAACTGATAATATAAAGCTTCCTTGACATTCCTTTCATCTATCACCAGGTTTTCTACACCATATACACATCACAGCTATCTCTCTCAGCAATTTATGTAAGAAGCACAAACTCTTGGTCATCCTACAAACAAATAATAATAGAGTGAGACCCTTTGAGAAAGGCCCCAGCTAGCACTTTGTTAAAATTTTATTTTAATGGAAAACTATAAAATATAGTTGATATTTTCTTGTTGGCATTCTTAAAACACAGTACACCAAGTATTTACACATTTATTGACAGAGTCTTCATTTGAAACATCAATTATTGTATTATGCTAAAACACTGGGATGCCCACAGTGGATATTAAAGAGGCCTGATAACCCTGCACAAATTGTGAGCTTTTACTATTATTATTGTTCCCTTAGGAGGCATTTTAAAATGTATCTGTCTCCTCCTTTGCTGTCTGCCTACTGGATGCCATTTCTCCCTGCCATCAGTGCCTGCTCTTAACCACTCCTTTCCTCCTCGTTCCTAGTCTGCTGCTCCTACTCAGTAATGGGCGTAGATGTCCAATAACCCAGCCCGTGAGAGCTGTGCGAAGTGAGTGGGCTCTACGTGGCGGCCTGCATTGTTCACCTGAGGGCAGTCTAGGGAGCTTTGCTACATCACAATGGCTGCTCAGAGCCTATTTAGTTTACCTCTTGTCTCTCAGAGCTGTCTTCTTTCAGAGTTATGTGAAAAATCAAGGATGTGAAAATGCTTTCTACAACATAATGCATGATGTTGTTAAACTGTCAAAATTATTGGGGACTAATGCACTTCTGGATTTCGGAAGTCTGGCCAAAATGTCAAAATGTCAAAATGTACAAAATGTCATCCTTCATGCGCACTGAACTCTATACAATTCAAAGCATTGATAATATACATATATTATTGACTTCAGTTCTCTCGACACTAAAAGAGGTAAGTATAATGGCTCTTAGTACACACCTGTTACCAGTGAGGCAAGAGACAAGGAGGGGTTAAAGGACTCATCCCCTGTCACAGGAGGTCACTAGTGACAGAGTGGGGCTGGAGCCTGATATTCTGATTTCTAGTCCTGCACTTTTTTTAAAGAAACAACTGCCTCCTAAAAAAGCTGCCCTCCGCGTGAGGGTCTCTCTTCAGGGATTTCCATCACCTGCGAAGAGCGTGTCACTACTAGGCCAAGAGGAATACATCAAGAAATTTTATTCTCTACTTTTTCCAGAGGTTAATCTGAAAAAAATATTGGTTTAGATCATAGGTTAAACCAGAGAGAGGAAGAAAGGATGAGAGGGAAAACTAAAAGGCTCAGATCTTATATTTTTGGGGGGAAAACACAAAAAAGTAAAGGCTAACACTACAAACGCACAGAGACAGAGTTAAAGCCCCACTTAGAATTAAGTCTGAGTGTGGTATGTGTCTATGCAACATCACTCAAACACCTTTGAAAGAAAGATCTCGGTTCAATTACGCATCTGTGCTCAGAACCCCCTTACCCTCCTTCCTCCTCTGAGACCTCCCTCTAGCCATTTACATCCTCTCAGACTCTCTCCTACATTTTCAACTCCCCCCCAAGTGGTTCTTACGAAAGTGTTCCAGTTTTCCAGCCTTGTGGGGGGGAAACAAACAAACGAACACCACCTTCTCTCTCCACCTTGTCTCGCTCAACCCCTCCCATTTCTGTGTACCCCTCACCACAACCAAGTTTCTTAAAAGGGGCTTCTAAAGTCATGCTCCTTGCCTTCTAATGCATGCCTCAGTCACTGAAATTCAGGTCAGTCTACTTCACTCTTAAAGCTGCCCTCACCAAAGATCACCAATGACCTTATTTCTAAAAATGATGGGACTCCCAGAATTTCTTACTTCTTTCAAGAACACTTGATATTGCTGACCTCTCTCTCCTCTCCCTCTCTCCTCCTCTTTGCCTCTCCTCTCCTACTCTGCTTGACTCTCCTCTCCCCTCCTGATGCTTTCTCAGCTAACCTCCCTCACTCCATTCCCTCCCACTTCTCTCCTTCTCAGTGCGTTCCATTGTCTATTCCTTCTTGGGTTTTTATCAGTCACCTTCTCACTCTACGTGCTCTCCCTCAGTGGTTTCATCCTAATGGTTTCATGCTAATGGCTCCCATTCATGAATCTGCAGTCCCAATCTTCTTCTGAGCTCCAGACTTCTACTTGCTGTATCAGTATATCACAAGCACTCCAAACTCATCATGTCCCAAACTGAACACACTGATGTCCCAATCTACTCGTCCTTGTTTATCTCCTATAATAGTGAATGGCACTCAATCAACCAAGTAAAAAACCAAAAGTCATCCTTGATTTTCTCCCCATTTCTTGCTGTCTTAACTGAAGCCCTCATAAATTATTGATTGCCAATCCTCCTCCACTTTGCAGTCTCCTCTTCGGCTGTACACTGAACTCTCTGTAGTGCCCTGTAGATTCTATCTTCTTTCTTGCATCCTTGTCTTTGCACATGCAGTTTCCTCTACCTTGAGTACCTCCCCCTTGCCCACATGTCCTTCAAGACTTAGCTCGAGTATCAGCCCCTACAAGATTTCTGTTAGCCTGCCTAGCTTAAGCTATGATATCCCTACCCTGAACTTCATATCATTTGTAGAAACCTATATTATAGACCCAATTGTATATGTTCATCTATTTTCCATCTTCCCAACCATGGTGTCAATTCCTAGAAAGCAGTAACCATGTCTAATTCATCCCTGTGTATCCAAAATTTTGTATAATTCATGGTACATCATAGGCCCTCAATTAGCGTTTTATGAACAAATTTAAAAAAAACCCTGAGTAACTTCCATTGTCCACATTTCTGTGCTTCCTGCCATCTGTTACTACTCTCAAAATCCTACCCATTCTTTGTCACCTCATTCAAATATCATTTCATTTATGAACCTTTCCCTGATTCCCACCCCCATTTTCTCAATTCTCACCTCTCTCATGGTGAAGAACTGTAATGCAAAGTAGACAAAGAAATCTGAGTACTTACTTTTCTATTATACTACTGTTCTATTATAGGAGGCTTGAAGGGAAGGATCATTAATTCATCTTTTAGTTGCCTCAAAACTAGTGCTTTCCTTACTTAGGATTCTTTAGAAGAAGGCACATTCACATTTGAAAGAAACCAAAAGCAACACGCTAGCAAAAACCTCCTCTGCACTAAAACTCAGCATCATCTCACAATAGAGCTTTCAAAAGGGTTACAGATCCTGTGTGTAGTGCTGCTTACGAGCCATCACATGGCAGCAGTGGGGACAACACACCAGCACCAAATGCGAGACAAAGAGCAGAGATGAAGCCTGCTGTGTTCCTGCTGACACTACTGAGGCCGCTGCTCTCTCCGCTGGGCTAACAACAGACAGGCCTAGGCCGGCCTGCAGCCCAGCTAGGCAAGCAAGTGGATGGAGCAGTGGTTCCCAGCATGCGAGGGCACTGCTGCCCTACAACTTCACTTTAGCTTCAAATACAACTCATCAGCCCTTTCTCCTAAAAAGCCGATAGCATTGACTTGGACTCCTGTCCAATTAACAAGAGTTGAAATGAAATTTTGATTGGAAATAATATAAACATCCAAAAAGAGGGTACCTGATCACACAATGGAATACTAGCAATCATTAAGAATGGTGTAACAGAATAGTTAATAACATGAAAAAAAAACTCACTCTCTACTATTAAGTGAAAAAACAAGTTAACAAACCTAAATGTACAATATGATCTATATATGTGTCTATATTACATTATTAAATCATATAGCCTAACAGAATAATATAAGATAAATCTATGACAAAATGTTAAAAGTGGTTAACTTCAAGGTGACTAGATTATAGGTAATTTTCATTTTCTTCTCATTTTATCTGTGTTTTCTAAATATTCTTCAATGGACACATATTTCTTTAATAAGAGGGAAAAACAAGTTTCAGAAAATGAAATGGTCATCTCGATTAAATTCTATAAGTCTCTAAATTTTCATAAATATATTCAACTTTTTATTTATATCCTGAAGACTTACATTTTTTATTATCTCAGTCTCGTTGGGTCTTACAGGTGATGGTGCAAGACTTGTAGGATCAGTGGGGCCACAAAATGTCATCTTGGCATGCTTGATAAAATGCTTACTTGTGAAATGAGGTTTAAAATGAAAACGATAATGAGAAGTAAACTAATTTTAAAATAATTTTTTATTCAGAAAAAGGTTAAGACAAAGCCAGAAAACCAAGGTTAAACTCTACCACTGGCCAACTGGGGCAAAGACCATATTTTTATTACATTCATCTATAAAATGTAGAAAATGCCAGACTGTTAACAGTAAAGGAAGTTCGTGTCAGATGCCAGATTCTATATCTTCACATTAATGAATGAGATGATTTGGGAAGATTCCTTTTTTTAGTCATTTAGCAGGTATTTATTAAGCATTCACTATGGAATAGCTGTATTAGGTTTTCAAGCAAAGAACCAAGTCTCCACAGCATTTCCCTTACTTAGAATCAAAAGATTGACAAGAGATAGACATGATTATTCACTACTGTCAAATCTCTGGCATCTTTTCTACCCATCAAAGGTCTACCTTTGACATCTGTGGAGTAGGACAATAGCTAACGTTGTTTAAGAAAAAAGCCTTCAAATAGAAGTGGATTAGGAAAGGAAAGAAAGCTTATATCAATTAGAGAAAGGAACATAGTCTGAAATTTTAATTTGACATTTGGAAGGGACAAAACAAACTCTACCTGTCAGAGATCTTGTTTGTTGGGTTGCTCATTTTTAGTGTCCAGACATGACAACATAGACAGGTAGCAACTCTCTGTCCACTGCCTTTTTGTAAAACTGACTCAGGGAATTGAGCAGTCTGGGAGCCACCGGTTCTAGGAGCATTCAGCCACCCAAAAGGCAGCTGATCTACAGTTTGGAATCCTGCCCCTAACACAATGTCACACATATAGAAGATGCTCAAAACATGTTTGCTGAATGAAGAAATGTAACCCTGTTTCATATAGAAGGTCTGGCTTGAGGATCACTTTAAGATGGTCCAAAAGACTTAAGACTCTAAGAAGGGTCAAAAATGAAATAAGAGAAGAAGCAATACATTGAGGTACAATTAAGGGAGGTTAGCCCTAGAAAGCAAGATTTCCCTACAAGTTTCTAATTCACTGTTAACACTGCCTAAAATCCTAACCCTGGGTAGGATATATTTGGATTAATATGTACTCTTCTCTGAAAATGTAAATAATTTAGACGGGATTAAGGAAGGTAACCATTTAACATGACTGTTTCATCAGAAAAATTACAGGAGTCATGTCACAGTGTTTACTAAGTATGTAAAATATAATTATATATTTAGGATTATAAGATATCTTTATTATAACTTAAAACTTAATTGAAAGTTTTAGCTACTTCATGTACCTGCATGTAAATTATACACTGGCTTATATTTCAAGTTATATTAGATTGAATCACCCCAAATTGCTGGATTTTTTAGTCAAAAATGGTCAAACATTAAACAATTAAAAATAACTTGGGGTATATGACACTGTAGTGGCGAATACATGACACTATGCATTGTCAAAACTTTACAGCACAAAGAATGAACCTTAATGTATGCAATTCAAAAAAAAATCATTAAGGACAACAGAGAATCCCAGAATGAAATGCAGAATGTGACAAAACAATCTAACTATATTACAAATATATGAAACAACCTCACTGAAAGAGGTGGGGGAAGAAGTCCTGACCTAAGTAACTTTGGAAATGAGTGAAATCCACGAGACTAAAGGCAAAAGGAACTGTACATAACCACTGTAGTCTAGTTTATAAAGCTGTTACCCCCAGGGGTATAAGTTAACAATTCTGATACTGTTATACATGTATACTGGAATGAACACTTAAGTAAATAAATGAATGATGGGAGCCAAGTTTCTCACTGTTGGAACAACAAGCAAGAGGACGAGGCTAGAATTATCCATGTGGTAATGCGTTACAGTTGGAGACATCAGTATGAACTCATGTTCAGTTTAACATACATACAAATGGTCACATGCAGAAATATTTATAGATACGTGTATATACATGAGTTAGTATACACACATATATCTCCTCGCTTTGTCAGCTGAGAGGGCCTAGAAGGAATTACATCCCGGTGGCAAAGAGCACACCTAGTGTCCAGATCCTGGCTTCTAATACCATTCTCCAATAAAAGGAACCAGGGTTACTTGGAGAAACAGATGATTCTGGTTCTAGGGTGGGAAATATGAAAGAAGATCCTGAGCATCTTATAGCGACAGAAAGTAAGGCAGTGCTCCAAACACACACACAATGATGGCAGTGTGTCAGGAGCAACTGAAAGAGCTATCAAGGGAATAGTTTGAGCAACAAAATAAAGTAGTATTGGACTGTAACCCAAAGTACAAAATAAATATCCAGGAGTCCATACTGATATAAATAAATGATCGACTAAATAAATAAACGAGAAAGAACAAACAAATCTGCCATGCAGAAGAATTCTGAGTAATTTATGTAAAGAAGCCACCCTGAGGGAAGTGGAACATAACTCCCACTCCTTCAGGGTAAGCTGTACATAGTGACTTCCTTCCAAAGAGGACAGTATGGAAAGGGAGGAACCCGGCAAACACTACCTCAGTCAGGAGATAATGATCAACATCAACGGTAATGAGTCATGTTGACGATATGTACCCCCAATATGATAAGATGAAAATGGAAATTTCCTTCTGTGGTCTTTCTCCCAGAAACACATAACCTCACGATAAAAACATCAAACAAATCCCAATTAAGAAAGATTCCACCAAATACCTGACCAGTACTCCTCAAAATCGTCAACATCATCAAAAACAACTGATAAACTGTCATAGTCAAGAAGAGCCTAAACTGAGATGAAGACTAAATGCAATATGCTATCCTGGATGGGATCCTGGAATGAAAAAGGACACGAGGTAAGACTAACGAAATCTGAATAAAATACAAACTTTAATTAATAAAAAAAAATCAATATTGGCTCATTAATTATAACAATGTACCATACTAATGTAAGATTTTATTAATAGAGGAGACTGGGTGTGGGGTGTATGGGAACCCTGTACTATCTTTGCAACTTTTCTGTAAATCTAAAACTATCCTAAAATAAAAAGCTTATTTAAAAATCATTTGGGAAGAGCTGAGATATTTACTGCATATGATGATTACCAAATACATACCTCCAGCCTCATCTCTAATACCCTATGTTGGCATCAACCACCTCCAGCTTTCTAAATGGGAAACTCTTAGATCTGATGTCTTGGTCACTGTGGCCTTTTCACTTTGGTGCTTTGCCTCTCTTGGGTGGACTGTTGGCCATCCCAGCACAATTTGGCTGCAAAACCATATAAAGTCAAGAATATGTGAAGATTTTCAGAAACCAATGTATTTTCAAGACCAGATTTTTCAATAACCACATAAAATGAGTTTTAGAAACTACGTCCATTGTTATTTTACCTTCAATTCAGGATGCATGACTGTTCATTTTTTGCTGCTGTGATTGGTGTCTAATAGTCAAGACCAAAAAGATCTCCTCCTAGATAGATTTATACATGCCCTCTCCCTCCACACACACACATACAAAATTGGAAGCTATTACTACTATTCTAGCATGAACTATGTCACCTTTATAATTCTCAAACTTATTTTGCACAGGAGCAATGTCAAAAGGAAAAAAAGCCAACTTAGTGACTTCTTTCTCCGTTGGAAGTTGCTTATAAGTTAATTCAACTGACATCTAAAACTTCATGTGAATTCTTTTTAATTCAGAGGGTCAGGAAGCAGCTGGTGGCCATTGTTCTAACTTTTAAATATGTTCTGTTAAATGCATATTTTAAAGCCAATTTTACTACTGGAAAGTCACCGACTCAATTTCAAATAAATTTTATTATGTTTTATCTCTAGGAAAGCATCTGTTAGTTTTCTAGGAAAATGTACCAACTAGTCATTTTTTCTACTTGGGCAGAAATGCTACTTCTATATAAATTCATGGAATAAGTACTTCCATGTAAGGCTGAAGACAGCTTTAAAAAGCCAAATCTTAAAATAAAACCAGAAAATAGATTCACTATGAAAATTATTTGCAGTGTCCTTCTTACAGCACAATATCAAACTAAGTTTTAAATATGCCCTCACAAAAGGGGTTGCTACCCAGGCTCCATTCTTCTCTTTTGATGTGAACTATAAAGAATTTGAACATAAAACATAAATGAGAATGCACAGCCAAATAAACAGCTCCTTTTAAGGCGCTACATATCAGCTTTGGAAGAGAGCGTTGATAAGGGGTCCCCAGGCAAGCTAGAAGTGCCCTTAATGTTCAACTACCTCTCCCTTCCTCTGGTCCTCTATGGTAAATCCCACGCTGCTTGAGAATAGATATTTGAAGAACTGTGCCCAAGATCACTGTTTGATTCATTGATCCTACTGCAAATAATTAGGAATGGTGTGGAGAGTAGAGATTGGTACACTTGTAGTTTTTCTCATCAATTTTTCCTTATACCCTAGCTCTCAGCACTCAGTGTTGCTACAAATTTGCAACTATAGCTGGCAAGTCCTAATCAGAGGAACATAAAATGAGGCTTAAACTCAGATCAGGATGGATACAACACATCTGGATGTCCATGCAAGCCCTGTGACCACACTGAACACATTAACTAGTATGCTAGAAATAAAGACACTTAAACCCAAATCTTTCCCCTTCTACAACTATCCCTGGTGAATGTTCAGTCAGTCTCTGTTAATATATTTCCAGTAAAGAATAGTTTTAAGGATGCTTTCCATCTTCCCTAATCAGTGGCCTTTTCCCCTTCTATCTTTTGGAAGGAGCTTTAATTTTAAAAACTAAAGAGCCCCTTCTCCTGTCTTTAACCTGTTTTTGTTTGTTTGCCCTAACCTTTTCATAAACTTCAGCTAAGTCTCAGTTTTAGCCTCCCCAACACTATCCTGCCTAAACCTTCATATTAATTATTTTCCAGTCAGAGAGTCAGGGAGTAGCTAATAGCCATTGTTCTAACTTTGAAATATGTTCTGCTAAATGCCTATTTTTTTTTTTTTTTTTTGTGGGGAAGACCAGCCCTGAGCTAACATCTGTTGCCAATCTTCCCCTTTTTGCTGAGGAAGACTGGCCCTGGGCTAACATCGTGCCCATCTTCCTCCACTTTATATGGGACGCCGCCAAGGCATGGCTCACAAGCAGTGCGTCGGCGGGCGCCCGGGATCCGAACTCGCGAACCCGGGGCTGCCAAGCGCGGACTAAATCGCTGCGCCACCGGGCGGCCCCTGCTAAATGCCTATTTTAAAGCCAATTCTACTACAGGAAAGTCACCAACTCCATTTTAAATAAATGCCACTGTTATATTTTTCCTTAGTTACATGCCCTTCTCATGATATTGTATATATTTTCCGTATACTTTGTGCTCAGAGAGTTGTCCACATTATTGGCTTTGTTAGATAAACCACCTTGCCCATACACCTTTCTTTCCTGTTTAGAGCATTCACAGTTAAATCATCAGAATTTCATTTTTTATCATCAACCATCTTCATGAGTCACAGTGTGTGCCTTCTAAAATATCTACTTTTTCTCTAAACTTCTTAAAATCTACTTTTAAAAAATGATACCCAGTACTGCCTTGCCTTGACATTATAAACTCTAATAAGGTCACCTTTTCCTAGAACTCCTTTTAAGGCCATATCACAATACATTCTTTGTTAGTCATTAAAAGATACAGAATTGCAATTCTTTCCACCGCTTCTTCCTTCAAAGAGATGACACTGTTGGCAAGATAAGAGAAGAATGCATCAGATGCTCTGGCTTTATGCTAACTCACATCTGTACAGCACTGTTTTCAAAATACTTTCACAGGTATTATCACATTTGATCCTCACAATAACCTGAGACATTTGGAAAGACAGGTATTATCATCCCAAGGCCGAAAACAGTGAAATGATTGACTCAAGGTCACGCGGCCAAGCAAATGGAAATTGAGACCTATCTCAGGGTCCTTTCCATTAATACTGTCTTCCTCTTCTTTTAGCAAAATTAGACTTCCAGCCAACATCAGGATGCTAGAAGTTCCCCATCATTGTTATTTCCTGTATCTATGCCAGTTTTATAATCTATATTAAGAACTCTTTTAATTGTTTCTAATAGCTACAGAGTTTGTTCTCTGGGTAAATTGTTATTTCCCCCTTCTCTAAGAAAAATCAATTTCATATGATCTTGATTTTATTCCCAGCCCCACTATCTTTTCACGGTAGAGCCCTGGGAACTGGCTTCAAAACTCTGTTGCAAATATAACATTACTATGTTTTCACATTTTTATAAGCAAATGCTTTTTCTAATCATAAAGAAAAACAAAAATTCCTCTAAATTCTTAATGCATAATGATAATAACCAGCTGGTTTCTAACTACAGGAAATAGAATAAGAAAAAAAATAAAGACTGAGGGGAAAAAAAAAAGAAAAAAGCTTTCAGTAGGAGACAACCAAGAACTTCTTGAGTATATGGATATTAAAATACAAGACAAATTACAAAGAGCACAATGGAATCACAACCCTTGTTGACTTCCAAAAATCAATCAGATTGTAAGGATTGTTTTACATGTATCCTGAAGGTTCCGTGTGTTCCTATTGAGAAAAAAAAGACAATAGGAAAAAATCTACCTATCGGATGATGCTTTAAAATAACTTAATTTGGTTATAATAAATTAACAGTAAACAAAATAAATCCCAAATCTTTTCTAATATTGACAGGTTGCATGCACATTTACACATACGTAGGTTGCATAAATGTGTTTATAAAATAATCAAAGAAATGTTAAAACACAGCAGAAATTTTTACAAAAGAATTGTCTACTTAACAAAACAAGTAAAACACAACAAAAATAAATACAAGGTTTACCTTTTTTTTAGGGGTCCCACAAATCACTGGGAAAAGATGCATAAAGAATAGGATGATTTTGCTACTCTGAGATACCCTGGCAACAATAAAGGCAAACCAAAGAACTTGTAAAAACAAGCTAAGAACTAGCTTTATAGTTTATGCACCCATGAAAACTTAGAAAACCTTTTAAATATTACACATAGAACTTTTTTTTTTAAAGACTCTGCCTCCAGAATGTATACCCAATATGAACAAAGAACAGATAATCTCTGCATTTAGAAATAATGGTCACCAGTTCAGGGCTATGGTCCTTGGGTTCTGACTACAACGTGACCTTGGACAAGAGACCTTTCATCTCAGTATCCTTATTTTTTAAATGAGGGTGTTGGATTAGATGATTTCTGAAATCCTTCTATCTCTATAATCTTGTGATTCTATGAATAACAGCAGAAGACCACTGGCCTGAATTTAATCAATTTTAGATCTCCAGCAGGAAACAGGAAGCTCCTTGTCCACAATCCACAGATAATTGGGTTTTCCCTCACAGCAATAACATCTCCGGTAATTCAATTGCCTGATAACTCTACCTTCTCCTGTCCTTGTATTTGATGATAAAATGTTATTATCCAATCACATCACATTAAAATATAATTCTGCTATAACCAATGGGAAATACCCTTCTAGTAAAGAGATGTGTAATGACTCTTTCAAACATTAATCCAGACAACATGATGACAACTCTGTGTGCCAACTTGCAAAAACAATCTGGCTGTAAGAGAGCTGTGTGAATCTGAAGCAATGTTTACAGTGGAGTCATTAATCAAATGCCTTGTAAATGAAATTACCAGACATATGTTCACTGCTAATGACTTCTTAACCTAATTCTCAGATTATAAAAACTAAAACTTTTACGTTTGCCCTTTCTTGTTTCAAATTTAAGCGATAGCCAGAAAACAATAAGCTTTGATTCTAACTCTTCTGTTAAGGACACCCACATCATTCTAAAATTCCTAAAAGCCTAATACAAATAACAAAGGCAAAGGTAATTTACCAGGCAGGCAGTGACTGACCACGGAGAAATCTTTTTTTAAAGGTGGGGGCGGGGGGCATCATCAAAATTCATTTCACCCACAGCAACACCAGTCCTCCAAATCATTTCTTGTACCTGCTTTGTCCCCGAGCTTTCCATTTCTTAAAACTATTCTAAATGCCTCATTACGATGAACCTCTATGATCATCCCCTCTATTATTTACCCATTAAATTGCCATCTGATTTATAAACAAACACTGAAGTCCCATGTACTTGGCACTCACTGGATTATCTGTGAGACTCTATAGACTAATCACTTGGACCACAAATAAAAGATTTCACCATTTATGAAGGAAATGTAGTTTAACAACTTGACAGTTTCCTAAAAGAGAGATAATAATCCCATGCTTTTGCCTTATATTAACAGGAACCAACGTTGCAGTTCGTAATCTCACAAAAGAAGCACCAAATTCACTTACTGCCCTAAAATGTAGGGAGTTAAACAGATATTTAGTAGTTTTTAGCTCATTATAGTCCAGAAGTCATTTGACTTTAGCAAAACTCCCAGAATTCAAGTTGAGACCAGTCCAGCTCTTGGTCTCCTGGAAGATTCCACCATTGTCAACAGCCTGAGATCCCTGATCAGGCCACTCCCAACTTTTGTAGTCCAAAGCAAAGTGTCCCCTGGCCTGGAGCCTGTGGATGTCTCATCCCACTCCCAGTTCCTTCCCACAGCCTCAGGGGCCTCCAAAGTAAGGGTATAGGCACCCCAACCTAAAGTCCAAGATCGATCCACTCCCTAACCCCCACTGTGCAAAAAGCTACCCCTCAGACATCCCTCGGGCCTAGGGAGTTCACACCGGCATAGTCTGCCTTTAGGAGAAAAAGCAAAGAGGCCCACATAGGTCCTGAAAGCAACGCGAGGCCATTTAGGCAGACAATTTTTGAGTCTGAGTTATCTGGAACACGATGTAGGAGGGAGGGTGTGGGCTCTAGGTGGGCACATCTCTGGCCCCCCTGGCACATCCTTGTCCCCTCAGCTCCTAGCCCCATGAGGAGGGGTGAAACCAGGAGAAAGGCAAAGTGAGGCCTTGTAAAATTTGAGGCCTAAAACAGAGGTCCCCATTGTATATGTCTAATGGTGGTACTATTACTGGTTATTTGAAATTTCAAGAATTCTTCAAAGGCTTTTACTCTACAGGATACAGGAACTAGGCCAAACACAGCTATGTGCTCTTTTCCTAATAGTTTCACAGAATAAAACCAGCAAATGAGCATCAAGTGCATCCTTTGAAAGAAAGACGAAGGCACAACATAACTGTAAGAGTATGTATGTTTGCCTAGGAGATAAAGATTATTAGGATTCCATAAAACAAACTCCTGGTTTTTTTTTAATACTGAGTGTTATATCCACTTTCTTTCCACAGACTTTCCTCATCAACTAACTAATCAACAGCCAGCAGCAGAGTCTCTTAAGGCTCAGCACCCCAGAGCATAGCCTTAACACTCTCCCTGTACCCTAGAGATTACTCAAGTTAGGAGGGACACTCAGGGAGTCAGATAACTCAGTTCAACATTTCCCAAGCACACACCTTGTGCCAAACACCAGGACAGGAGCTAAGGATAGAAAGACAGGTAACCCTGACATCAAGGAACTTGTAGAGAATTGACGGCAATAACAGCCTCATTTGTTCATTCATCCCTATGTCTCCACCCTTTGACAGTGCTCTCCCACACTGACCCTGGGGTTGGCATATGACTTGCTTTGGACAATGGGACAGTAGCATATGTATCAAAAGCACAATTTTTAAAGTCCTTGCACATTAGAGTTTGCCCTCTTGATGCTCCTGGGAACCCTGTGGCCATCATGTCAACAAGTCCAAGCTAGCCTGTTAAAGAATGAGAGACCACAAGAGAATAACTGAGGTGTATCAGTCATCAATCAGCCAGCCCCCAGCTGACCCAGCGGCCAACCATATGAGTAAGTACCAACAAAAATCAGCTGAGCCCTGCTGAGTCCAGCCCAAACTGCTGATTCCACAGAATCGTGATCTACACAAATGGCTGTTATTCTAAGCCACTAAGTTTTGAGGTGGTTTATTGCAGGGCAAAGACTAACTGAAAGAAAACTCAAAGCCTTGTAAGGAAGCCAGACTTGTGTACAACAGAACACAATACAGTATAAGGGCTGCAGTAACAGACCTAAGGACGAGCTCCACGGATAACGCAGAGGAAAGGATGATTAACCCCCACGGGTCCAGTGCAGAGGGTTGGACAGAAGCGTCAGGAAAAGAAGCACAGAGGAGATGATGCATATTTTTTATTCTGAGGAAAAGAACCTCTTCAGGAGATGACAGACTTAACCAATCTCTGTTTCCTCCAGCATTGATACAATCCCCAAAGAGAACACCAGAACCAACTGAAATCCATGGGCTGCTGTTTCCACTGGGAAACTAGGGGGTATTCTTTCAGTCAGAAGCTCTCTCTGAGAGCCCAAGAAACTATGTCAGGGTCAGGACTAGAACTGGACCAGACATTGAAGATGCAGCCAAGCTGAACATCTGTTGAACTCAGCTGTATTCAGCTCCCTGTGATCTCCCAGCTGCCAGGCTGAGAAAATGACAATACACTGTCACTACAGGTGATGTGACAAGTACTCTGAACAGACAGATACACTGACACACCCTTACCTAGAGAGAGGCCTCAAGTCAGACTGGGAATGTCCTGTGCTTCTGACACAATTTAAATGTCCAACAATAAGAGAACATTTAAAAATACGTTAGTATAACTGTAATAAGGGACATTAGGAAGCTACTAAAAATATGCTTCAAAGAGCATTTAATGAGATAGAAAATTCTCATAAGATCAGGTACAAAAATTGCATATACAGAATAATCCCAATTATGTAGAAATATATATTCATAAGGAAAAAATGGAAATTGCCTACATGTCAACAGTATCCTTGGGTAGCAGGATCATGGGTGAATGTTTTCTTTCTTACATGCTTCCAAGTTTTTCAAATTAAAATATAGAGTCATTTATTTAAAAACCTGAATCAGACAAACCAAAATTAAACGTTAGTCTATAAAACAACTGGCCTATACTCTTCAAAAATAATGTCATGAAAGAAAACGCTCGAGAATTGTTCCATATTAAAGGAGATCAGAAATACGTGATAACTAAATGCAATATGTGATCTTGACTTGGATCCTTGGTCAAGGGGAAATAGGCTCTAAAGAATATTATTGGGGCAATTGGCAAATTTTGAATATTAGAGAATGTCCTTGTTATTAGGAAATACACACTGAAGTGTTTAGGAATAAAGGGGCATGACATCTACACTAACTCTCAGATGGTACAGGAAGCACACATGCACACACACACGAGAGAGAGACAGAGAGATGGAGTGATAAAGCAAACGTGGCAAAACATTAACAATTCGTTTATCTGGGTGAAGGGTATGCAGGAGTTTTTTTATACTACTCCTGCAACTCTTCTATGTTTGAAATTATTTCAAAATAAAGTCAAAAATAATTCCAGATCTGAAAAAATCCTATTTTTAAGGGAAAAAAATCTTTGGTCACTGTAAATTTATTATTTTAAAGAAAATTCTAAGATTTGGTTCCTAAAACATTATGCAACATTTTCATGCCAAATAACAAAACTGTCCCCTTGGGGAAACTGAGGCAGAAGGACAAATCCCTTCATTAATACCGTTCCTCTCCTAACAGATGTCTTGGCTGAGGTGGGAATCTCTTCTGCTCAGTACCCACTAGAGGCTAAAGGTACCTGGCAACACATCAAAGTCGGGCACTCTGGGTGCTGGCATTTGCATATCTATACTGTATGACGAAGGCTGCCATTTCAGCGGCATACACAGAACAATATTTCACCACGGCCTTCATCCTGACTCTCCAGGTCTCAGACCCTGGCTCTACAGTGCCACTAGTGCCTTGGCCTGGCCCTCTGCCTGGAGTCTACTATTATCTCAACTGAAAATTCCCCAGTCCTATAAATTTTCCCAAGCATAACTGACAACCACACCCCTCAGCCCCTCTGCTTAGTTCTCCATGAAAAGACAAAACTAGAAAGAAGAATTTTCATTTTGTTATTAAATAGCATTATACATTGCCCATTTCCTTAAATTTTAAGTACCTGAAAGAAGCGGCTATATCTTAAGCATATTCTACATTATACTCAATGTATATTCAATATCATGATCACAAAATTAAAGAAATTGAACTGTATCCTGAAAAAGCCACATCATTAAGAATTAATTCCATCTGATCTATGAATGATAGTTTGTGGTGAATTTGGTATATTAGTGGACTAAACAAATGTTTTATATGGAACTAATTGAAAAACTAAATCAGTACAAATGTGAATGTAACTTTATTATTACACAATTACTAAGAAACGTCACAGGACAATATCACAACTCTCCTCAATAAAATAAATAATTAATATTATGCTTTGAGATCTGGGTAGGTTCCAACAAAATTATTTTATTCGCAACCAAAAAATACTTCCCAATAAATTATTCATAGAATAATTTAAGGCTATCACACATACCTACTCAAATTTAGCAGAGAAACAAAAGACAAAGAATTTTTTTACTTGACTGTTTAATAAAAAAATCAACTTGAATTCCACCACCCAGTGATAATGCATTAACACTTTATCTTAGACCTTTCCAGATATTTTTACACATATATTTTTCATAAAAATATTGTCACACTCTACATATTGTTTTGTAACTTCTTTGTTCACTTAACAGTATCATGTTATTCCTTAGCAATAAATACACCTCTTCACCATCAGGTTTACAGGCTGCATATTAGTCTATTTTGAGATGTACCAAATGTCTGACATTTAGGTTGTTTCCATTTTCTTCTAACATACACAGATTTATACATAAACCAATACCAACATCACTAATTATTTTCATGGACAAGCTTTCTTACAGAAAGAATGATCTTTTCCTACAATCACAGTGCTGCCCATAGCAGGAGCATCTGAAGGCATCTCTCCGTGGTCATTGGGCAATCGACTTCAACCAACTACACTGCAGCTGGGGTGGGCCACAAATAAGGAGACCTTATTTTTCAGGATAAAAATTGGAGCACATGGCCTAGCGAAATATTTTTCCTCTGATTTGTTATTTGTATATATAGGAAATCTTATAAAAGTATAAAATTAACTCTATAGTTGTCTAATAAATCCCATTTACAGAGAAAAATGAAGTATTGTCTCAGTCAGGACACATGGTTATCTCACATTAAGCACATATTGTTAATATCAACTTTCCTGAATGAGGGCATATTTTATGTCCTTAATTAATTCATTTTATATATGAATGGAATCACGGAATGCTAACTTGATCAACAGAACAGACCACAGAAAATTCTTTGGGGATGAAAGACTAAAACACAATACCTAACCAAAGTATATTGATCTAGGATCACAGAACGTTAAATCTAAAAGGGGCTTAAAGATTATCTAGTCTTCCTCCTTCATCTTGAAATAAAGAAACTAAAGATCAGAAAGGTGAGGTGACCAGAGTCATGGTTAGTTCATTGATTCAACAGGTATTTATTGAAAATCTACTAGGTGCCAGGTCTCATGCTCAGCTATGTGCACACAGGTTTAGCAGGACAGAGATAATCTCCCGCTTCACAAAGCAGACAGGAGCCATGCTGATAGGCAGTCAATCTCCTGTTGAATTATAGGGCTGGATCTTCTAATTGCTATTCCAATGCAATCCATTCATTTATCCAAATATTCAGCACCCACTATGTGCCAGGCTCTGTTCTAGGTTCTGGGGACAGTGAACATGACAAAACACCTGTCCTCTTGGAGCTCACATTCTAATGAGGTACAGAGACATTTGCATTAACAAATAAATAAATAAATAAGATCATGACAAGCACTACGAGAATCTTTAAGCACAGTTAACAGAACAGAGGGTCCCAGGGAAGAGGTGATGTACCTTTAGCAAAGGAAATCTGGGAAGGCCTCTCTGATTCCAGAGATTAAAATTACATAGTAGTTACATTGTAGCAATGGAATCAATGAACCCTTTTCCTCATTTTTAAATAATATTCAATAGATGGCCTCAGAAGTCAGGACATTTAACAACAAGGCATGTGCATTTCAAATGTTTCACGTTATCCCAGTTTGTTCTGCATTTCTGACCTTGGGTTAAGCTAGTTGTCCTGACAGTACACACCATGGAAAGGAAAATTTACTTCACGGAACATTCAAGAATATGCTATTTAACCTTTACAGACTCTTTAATTCATTTACTCAAGCAATGTTACTTATGCTCCATTTGCTCTACTTAATGTTCTCCGTGCCAAAAAATAATCTCAATTAAATGCACTAGCATAATCACCAGTGGGAAAAGTTTAATTTCAAAAGATAGCCAAATTCTTAGGAGAAGACATATGGGTTTCAAACTATAAATACACATAGATACCTGAACTATTCCAGCTGGCACATATGACCATGTAACTACTAATTACTAAATGCTCTTCTGGAGACTTAGATAATAAAAACAAAAACAAAAAAATCTATTTAAAAAATCTACATGGAGACCTAAATATAACATACAAGGTCTGTATCTGGAAGTCGTTTCCTTTATTTAACCAGTGAAATTCTATATTTAAGATTATTTCCTAGCAATCACAAGGAATAACACAAGAGCATTTGTGGTAGATACAGCAACTGGCTAGCTCAATTTCTGCTCCAATCTCCTTATTTGCTTTCCTCTACAGCAGAGGCTAGAATGCTAAAAACTTCATTTCCCAGACCTCCTAGTAAGTAGCATCCTTGACACAATTTAGGTTTCACCATTAGATGCACTTCCATAGACTTGAATTCTGAGTCAGTTAAGTGTGAGAGAAGCAGCACTCAAGGTGTCATTTTGCTGATGTGGATCCAGCAGACAGCTTGGAAGCTAACAGTGATGGAAGCAGTCTGACCATGAATTACAGCTAAAGTAGAATATTCCAGAAGACAACAGCTGCTTTGTGACTCCTGATTGTGGCCAAAGTGGTGAAACCAACAGTTGGCATACAGACGTCCTGAGTCCCCAGCTTCCTAATGTAACAAAGGAAGTTCCCTGGCGGCCAGGTCTGCCATGTTGTTCTGGGAGCCATTCCTTGAGGTCCAGCCTAGAGTCTAATCCTCCAGCCCTTCCAGTGATTTGTAAGCATCTAATTCCTTAGGGTAAATCCCTTTTCGTTCTTGTTTTTTCTTTGCTTAAATAGTTAGAGTGGTTTCCATTATCTTCAACTGACCCCTGAGTGATACAATTAAGACAATTACATGGCAGCATTCAACCACCTGCACACTTCCATGCTTTCAGATATTCAAAGTAATCTGAAGTGGTCTTGACTCAAGTACACCATATCATTCTTCATTTCTTTCTCTGAGCAATAACAAAAAGAACCCTAGATTTTAAATACACAGGTACTCGACACGTTGTCATTTTTCATTCAAACTCATTATGGTTTGATATTTGAAAACTGTAGCACAGAAAAGACATTCTAACTACTTCCAACCCTTGCTTCTTTGAACAGCTAAAGCAGTGTCTTTCAGATGGCAGACCCTGAACATATGTTAGCGACTGAGTATGGGCAAAATGATATAGAGGATTCAAACTAGTAGATAAACCAAAAGGACATTAGTTTTGATTTGGGGGCAACAGATTAAATTATGAGAATGTTAGGGATAAAATTAAATGCATTAGCATAAAATCCATTTACTTTATTACACAACTACACAACACCCTGACAGAAAAGATAGGGGTTTCTGCATTAAAATTTTAGGAAATTCCTATAAAGGTAGGAATAGTATAATAATTTCCCAGAATGACAGAGGATCAAATCAGATGGGCAATTTCCTCAGCATATTTCTGTTTTTTCATATATTAATGTTTTTTTCATGAAAAAAAAGAAAACTTGACCTCAAGGGTCAGAAATATACTCATTGGGGTAGATAGACTCTGCTTGATGAAAGGTCTCAACAGTACCCAAGTACCTCTAGGAATCAATACAATATTCTTATTCCCTAGGGATACTAATGACATACTTTTTCATGCAAAAATATGATATAACAGAAATAAAGTCATGGCCACCCGGCTCTCCTCTAGATGATGAATGGTACAGTCTGGGTTCACATTTATGCAGAAAAGTGGAATAAATTAGAGCTTGCTTTTATCTCTGTCACTTGACACAAGTCTGTTCTCCAACTCAGGGGGAAACAAAGGTGGTTCAGTAGATCCTTCTACCAGAAGCATGTTTGTTTGGTACAGGAGAGAAGTTAGCTTCAGTTACAAGCCATTTTCATTAATAAATTCCTACAGTCATATCAATTTGCCAACAGATTTGAGTTTTTCCCAACTTCAAAAAATATTAAAGGAATTTTAAATTAATATTTCCTGATTATTCAATTTGTGCAAAGTGCTTTATTAATTACCAAGGAGAGATACAACAGAACAGGATATGAGGTCCCTCTCCCTGAGGAAGTACCAAGGAGAAAAGCTCTCACTCCTTTTTCTTACAATCTACATAAAAAAACAAAAAAATTCATTAAAGCTTCCACAAACTGTTAGTAATCCTCATTTTGAGGAGTTGTTGTTGGGCATCTTATCTTTAATACTTATTCCTTCCTTCTTGTTAATAATTCCATGTGGCATATTTTTAAATGAAGAAATTATTTTATTTTTAAATTCTCTCAGAACTGCATTAGTCAGCCAAAGACAGCATGATGTGTCACAATGACTGCACTGAAAATCATTGTCCTGAGTGCTACAGAAAAGCTAAATGAGTAAATGAGTGAATGAAACAATACGGCTTAGCAAACGCAGCTCCTCACTAGAGAACACCCACTCTCATTTGCAGCCTGTTCATAATCAGACACCCCGCCTAAAACTTAACCATGATTCGAACCTTGCAGATATGAATGAGGCAATTCACTTCTTGTGGATTTGAATTCTTTAGTGCAGTAGCTAAAGGTCAAGGAACTGGGTTAATGAGAACATGCCGCTGGGGTGGTGATGGGGCAGGGAGTGGAGAAAATCAAAGGCAGAGACTCTTTACTCTCCACTGCAAGTAAGAAAGTCATAGTAATAATGCCTCCAGGCAATCTAACCCCATTCTAGATTTTTTAAAGAAATTTGATCACTTAGTTTACAGATTATCTAGGTCCTTTGGCGCTTCTTTTTCTTTTAGCATCATCTTTTTACTATTTCATTGGTAATTAGCACCTCTATGGAGGATGGAAGTGGAAAGGAGATTGAAGCCCAATTTCACTACTTGGCAATAAGTCCAGCAAAAAAGTTTATTGTAGAAGAAAAGACTAAGATGAACGGAGTCTTCACCTTGGGTAAATGCAACTTATAAACAAGCAGATTTACAAAACACTTAAATGAGGGGTTAATTGCAATTCTTTGCTTTAAAATAGTCTCTGCTTTATAAAATTATTCCATTTAGGACTATGTTTAATAGACATAAAATCCTTGGGTTTAAAACACGCTTTAACTTACCAAAATGTGTTTTACATATGGTGTTTCAAGAATACATCTAAAGAAGAGCTTACCTGTGTTATGGGGGAGGGTTGGGCGGCTAAAATTATAGTTATTTTAATTTATTTCTATGAGTTCAGGCCTTATCTGGAAGTAAAGCAAAGTTCTGTGATTTAGGTTTTCAACATTAACTTCTTCCGATTTCATACTAGACTCCTCATTGCATCATTAAAGTCTGTAAATGGAAAAAATGTGGATCCACAGATGAAAAAAAAATCTTACTTTCCATTACCATAAAATACAAAAGAAGTATTACACGTTCCAATTCCCAGTATGCCAGAATTAGATGGATATTTCTGTAACTTAGCTGATAACCTGGAAAAATATTAATTTTCTAAATGAAGTCCTTAAAAAGATAAAATACCCCAAACAGCAAAAATACTTCAATATAAAGCCACAAGTATTCCTATTTGGAACTACCATTACAAAATCTTAATAATAATCTTTCATCCAGAAACATGAGACTTTAGTAAGAACTTTGACACAAAAAAGGTTTTTTGCTCTTTCTGGATCATAGTCAACAAATGCCATTTGTTCAACAAAGGTTTGATGAGCACCTACTCTGTACCAGGTGTTTGCTGTGGGAGTTAGATGATTTCAGCCCAGAGGGAGCTGAAGCCTGGAAGAAGAAAAAGACAGGTGTGGAATACCTGCAAAGCCACACAGCGTGCAGACGGGCCCAAGAAGGGCCCGCGGGCCACCTGAGTCAGAAGAGAAGAGATGGGATGTGGCTAGGGCTATCAAGGAGGGCTTCACACAAGGCGGCATTTGAACTACAAGGGACAGAAATGGTATGCCAGATTTAGATAAGGAGTGATAAGGAGCAAGAAA
The DNA here is from genome assembly GCA_031878705.1 of Tapirus indicus. Lineage (NCBI taxonomy): Eukaryota > Metazoa > Chordata > Mammalia > Perissodactyla > Tapiridae > Tapirus > Tapirus indicus. The sequence continues at coordinate 86,993,571 of CM062922.1, forward strand.
AAAAAGAAGAAAGAAGAGAAAATAGGAGACAGCAAGCTGTCCTTTGCTTGTTTTCACTTTCATTTTGAAAATTTCAAGCTTATATAAAAGTAGAGAGAATAGTGTAACAAACCCACATGTACCTATACCCAATTTCAACAATTAGCAACTCATGGGCAATATTGTTTCATCTCTTCTCACACCCACTCCCATGTCCCACTCTCCTACCAGATTATTTTGAAGCAAATCCCAGATATCACATCATTTACCAATAAAGATTTAAGTATGTTTCTTTAAAAGATAAGGACTCTTTTTTTAGACTTACCGTGGTATTTATTTTTACATTTATTTAACAAACATTGTCCTGAGTGCTTTACAAATACCAACTAATTTAATCTTCAAAACAATCCTAGAAGATACTTACTATTATTCTTATCATTTCACAGATGAGGAACTAAAGCACAGAAAGGTTAAGTAATTTGTCCAAGGTTGCCCAGCTAGTAAGTGGCAAGGCAGGATTTGAACCCAGGTGTTCAGGCTCAGAACAACGCTCTTAATCACTACACTACACTACACTGCCCATAAATATTTGGATTACTTCTTCAGAGTACAAACACAACTTATGCAAGTGTCGTTTTTACATTTTGTGTTCCAATTTGTCTTCAAAAAGGGACACTGTTAGTCCTTCAACCAAGAAGGAAAGGTACAATTGCACACTTATTCCAATACAATAACTCTGGCTGTTTTAGTAGCTTTAGTGCACACAATTCAGACACAGCAATCATGAACTCTAGAAGTCGCTGAATAAGTGCAAGAATAGCAAGTCATCCAGGCTCACTAATCACACATGTGCATTTGACAAGTAATGAACTCTCCGAATATCATATTTTGATGATAAAAACACAATGTTCGGGGGCTGGCCCGGTGGCATAGTGGTGAAGTCCGTGCACTCCACTTTGATGGCCCAGGGTTTGCAGGTTCGATCCTGGGTGTGGACAGACGCACTGCTTGTCAAGCCATGCTGTGGTGGCATCCCATATAAAGAAGAGGAAAATGGGCACGGAAGTTAGCCCAGGGCCAGTCTTCCTCAGCAAAAGAGAGGAGGATTGGCAGCAGATGTTAGTTCAGGGCTAGTCTTCCTCACAAAGAAAGTTAAAAAAAAAATGTTCTCAAATTATTTTTGAAAACCCAATTTCATCGACTATACCACTGCATACCTTCTCACTGCAACATCTAAAAATAAGAACTATCACAGACACCACTAAAGCACTGAATTATTTTAACTTGCACAAATGCCACAATTAATTTAATTTTAAGGAATCTTTAATTACAAAAACTGCTGGTTTCCCCAATTCTTTCAAATAACTAAGAGATTTGTCGAATTAACCTAATCACTAAAATATACTTATGTGTGTGTATATACATACCTATACATGATGTATGCACATATATTAATGGCATCCAATTTTAATATCTGAAAATCTAGATACCTGAAAAATACATATGTGTTTGCATATATGTATATGGATGTAATATCCAATTTTAAAATACAGAAAAACTACGATGTCTAAGTAGGAATTGAAAAAACTGAGTCCACATTACAATAAGTTTCCCAATGAGTTCCAGGAAAAGAACTATCTACCATTTACTAAATAATGTGCTTTAACAGACACTTAGCTGTGGCGAGAGGCCTTCTCACATTCCTTTCCTGTGGTCAAGTGACACTCAAGAAAAATAGAAACATTCTTACTTTTGAAAGCACTCACAGTAATGATGTCACATAACGAGAGACTCAACATAAATGTGCCTCTGGTTTGGATTAGAGCTAAATCTATTAGGAAGTAAAGGAAATAGCTCCTAAGGAAAGATTTGATAATACCATTAGGAATGCTTATTTTACCGTCATTGAAGGGAAAGATAAAAGAACATTATTTTCTCACTTTCTGGGGAAAGGGGGAAAAGAAGAATATAATTTTTCACATGTTTTAAGCCTCATTGTTAAGAACATCAGGTATGTTCACAGCTTCTGGAGCTTAACAGCTGTTCTTTAGAACAAGGACTGAACACTTTAAGATGTATGCTTCTCACCCCAAAAGCTACCTGTCCTTTCTTTGAGACCAATTTCTCCCAACTTCAGTAATTTATCCTGCCATTCGAAACGCAAGGAGGAGAGACACAATACGGTCATCTCCAAGCCTTTGCCTCTTCCCCTAAACAGTCCAGATGCCCCGTGTCCTGCTTTACCTTTTCTTTGGTCCATAACCCTCATCATCCTACCCTGCCATATAATTTCCTTATTTATCACATTCATTGTTTGTGCATCTCCCCAGTTAGAAAGTGAGTTCCTGGAGGACTGGAATCTTTGATTGCTTTATGGGCTTTGTTCTCTAGCTCCTAAAATAGTGCCTGACACATAGTGGGTGTTCAATAAATATCTGTTGAATTCGAGGTTTTAATAACTTTTTAAATAACAGTAATACTTTACAGCAAACAAGTACGGAGATGGAGCACCACGCTGCGCCCTTCCTACCCATTAAAGAAACTCCCTACAGCCTGTGAAATACATACCATGTTCCTTATGAGAAATGCGTCACTTACAGAGATTAAGTAACTTCACAGCAAGTGAAGTTTATTCAAGATCTCTTCATCTTAATGTATGATTCAACTTGACATCTTAAAGGAGTGACACCATTATATCGTCAAATATTCAAACCCATCTGATAACTACAATAATAAAATGTGAGTTAACAAAGCTGATCAAGTATCTTCATAAGCTATGTCAAATACAAGACTCAAACCCTAAGAGTAGATTATGGAACGATTTTGCTCCTCATTGCTATGATTATGCTCCTCCTATGATCTTAGTAACAGCAAAAGAATAATACTTTCTGTAATACTTCACAACTCATAACACGCTTTTACAAATATTACCCAAAGTGACCTAAACTATTAAAAAATACATCTATAATCTTGTTCTTCAACGGACTCCAAAGAGAAAAAGAACATCTCGTCCAAATTAGACCTGAATGAGAAACAGATATTCAGAAAGAGACCTCCTGAGTGGCAATTTCTATAACTTCCAGAGTAGATATTCACCTTCCAAATCTTCCCTCACCACAAAGGACTGGGAGAAAGGCAACATGGTTCTACAAACTGAGACAGAGCACACTCGGGGCCTCCAGCACGCCAAAACTGGAAGAGGCTGTCCTGTTAGGGTCCCAACTACTAACATCTTCACTCCACTTTTCCTAGGAAATACTAATAGGAAAATAAGCAGAAACGATTTCCAACTAAGAATAACTTATTCATTCCTACATCAATTATTTTGACAATATCTAAGGTCCAATATTCACTGAGTGGTTGCTCTGGGCTCAGCACTGTGGGAGATCCAGTGAAATATAGGCACAGTTCCTATCCTCAAAACCTAGTTGGGAAGGCCAGATACAAAGATGTAAAGACAAACAACAGAAAAGTTAGCTGCAAAAAGAAAAAAACTAGAAATGGGCAGACAGCAAAGAAGCTGTATCATCTTAAGAAATACTTATCATTTGGTAATTCATTGCAAAGTCTGCATAAGTAATATGACTTGAAAGTTCATTTAAACTTAAACTTTCTGTTACAAAGTAGTGCACTCTTAAAATCCTGTTAAACTTATTCTTTAACACCTAACTCAAATGTGACACTCTATCATTTTCGCCAACCTTCCCTCAACCCTCTACAAGGCTTTGTCATCTCTCAAAGTCTCCACACACCCCTTATCACGCACCTGACTTTCCTGGTAGGCTACCAGCCAGCTTCACGAGACGTGCATGGCACCCGGCAGTCAGTAGGGGCTTAGCACTTGTTGGCTACATTGAGTGGAATAACGAAGTCACTACCTCTTAAACCCACAAAAGCTATCTTCCTGGAGAAAACACTTCATTAATACATGACCTCTGAGTTATTAGGGGATTACATTTTAAATGTTCTCTTTGGCAGGTAAAAAAAGCAAAAGAATAACAACCAAACATTTAAACAAAAAAAGTAAATTGGGCTATACAAATTACTTAGTCACTGATATAGCAATAGTGCAGTGGTTATCAAGGAAATGCAATTTGGAAATTTGTGGGGATGTTTCACAGCGATTGTGGGACCAGGAATGTTAAACATCCTGAATTCTTGGGAGAGTCCTAATAAATAAGAATGTAAGAACTATCCTACATCCTGCATGATTTTCCAATATTTTGCTACACATTTATGCAGGTGAAATTATCTGAACTGGAGCCTAACTCTGTTTTATTTACAAGCAAGGATTTAGACAATGCATTGTATTGTCTGGGAATGAAACTACCATGTAAATTGAGAGAAGATTGTACTTTGTTTAGTTTGGAACTTCATGAAGAGTTGTTCAGCATTTTGGAAAATCAGGTCCCTGACAGCAATGTATCCCATCTACTCTTGTGGCTCTAAGCACTGAGCACAGAGTGGTGAGGACTTACATGATTGTGTAGTGTGTCACTCCATTTCTCAACAGTTTACTGGTTCTTCCCTGATCTCCCTCCAACCCAAATGACCCTCTCTTCTGACAATGTCCAGTGCAATCTTTTGATTTTTAGCATTTGAGGTCGTTTAGAATCTTGCCTCTTTTAGCACATACTCAACACTGGGACCAAGCTATTCCCCATAAACTCTCGACTTTTTCATGTCTTCAAGTGTTTATTCATGCCATTCTTCCTCCAGATACACCTTCCACCTTTCTTTCTGTCTTGCCTCATCATCCTCTAGGGCCCACCTAAGGGATCCTCTTCTCACAAACTCTCCCTAGATACTCCCTTTTGAGGTGGCTTATTTCCCCTTGGATTACCCATTACAAGACAGGCTGTTTGGGTACCTGACTGCATTCAGTTTAGTGTTTTATTTTATAATCTTATGCTATTTTCTTATTGTTTCATGTCTTATCTTTCCCCCCAAATAATATAATTTTGAGTGCAGGGATCATTCTATTCCTCTTTTTGACACAAAATCTATTTGGCAAAGTGGCATATGGGAAGTGTTCAGTAGAAACCCATTTAACTGAAGATCAACTTCACTTTTTCTTTTAAGGAACTGGGGTCAATCTTTTGCAGAACAGTGAACAATGCGTGAGAGACTTCAGTTTACAAGCCCCAAATGAGTAAAAGACTCCCTGATCACCAGCTTGCTCACAATGAAAAAATAAACATATTAGTGTTCAGTTGGTCCCATCTAAAATTTATCTTCAGTAATGTCTTTTTAACGAGGATATAGTGACAGCCCATAAAAATTATATGTTACCAGTTTTACTTTGTATTGGTAAGGAATACAAGGAGCAATTCATGTCAAACAGCTATTATTATTTAATATTTTCATAATAATGGAAACATAATAGCCAATGTACTAGTATTTAAACAGGTCCCAAAGCAAACCATCTAAACCCCAACTGCAAGGCTACTTCTTCAGGGGGTAATAGGTCTTCCTAGGCACGACATCTGCACTTCCGGTAGTTCTTACCATTGATGCCTAATTATGGCTTTACAACCCAAATGACTAGTGAAGAAAACTGAATGTCAGATATGAGCTGCTGTAATTAAAATTATAGAAAATGTCAGAACTTCCCATATTTAAAAATTAACTTGAGTCCACGTAAAAGTTATCAGTCCCCACCTTTAACCAGTTGAAGGTTAAATTAAACTGAAAGTAATTGGTAATAAGTTGATTTCCATCTTGAGAAACATTTATTGCCTATAAGCATTAGTTTAATTTTTCAAACAATAAATAAGGCAGGGCAGTAAAATCTTTTAGCAGTAAAAACCTGTCATCATACGTCAGTGAGAACTAATGATTATCAGTCATGACATGACTCGATCTGTAATTAAGGAGATGGAAAAAGAAAAAATGAACAGCCAGAAAATTTCAGGTCAAGAGCTCAGTTTTCTATATGGATGTGGGTACAGGGAAAACATGGTTAGAATAAACTAGAGAAGAGGAATTCTAGAGTAAACCAGCACAATTCAACAGTTACCTATGAATCACAGATATAACTATCTGCTTCCCATATGAGGAAATGCCTCTGAAGAGTGAAAATCACACACTAAAGATCTTGGCAGACTTGAACTCTGCTAAGATCCTATGTGGCCAAGCTGTGAGCAAGCAGGTGACAGTTCCTAAGGCAAGTGGAGGGCAGTGCCAGATGGGGAGGCCAGAGGAAACAGCACTTGGGCTGTGTGCCAGGTGTTTTCACATACCTTAATTCAGAGGGGAAAGCAAGAGTTTGTGCCCAAAGCATTCACAAAATGGCTTTCTCCAAAAGACCAAACATACGATGTTCAGATACACAGCCTTAAAAAAAGCACATGCAAGAACAATTAGCCCTACAACTATAGTTTAAGAAATTGTATAAAGGACATCAAGAAGCTTCTTTGGCTCCTTTATACTGCAACTGCTCTGTCAACGAAAGAGATAATAAAAAATTAAGTTTTTCAATAGATAGAGGCTACTCCTTGCTTAATAAAGCAAGCCGGAGTTGCCAAGAAGCACTGACTTAGAAGACAGCTAATTCTCTTCTCTTTCTGCCTGAAAAATTGTCTAAGTTGTCACATCGCTAACTCAATTATGCATGTCTGTGAAGATGTCATTAAATAGGTGGATTTGAGCATTTCAAATATATCTGGCATGAAGCTATTTCTTGCTCAAAAATTTCCGCTCATTCATGCAATGCACAAATTGCAGTGTCAAGGTGGAAAACAGGAAAAATCACTTGGCTTGGCACCAAGTACTTCAGGGAGTTTCAGTTTCTGCCCCTTGGCCTGAGCAGACCACAGAGAAGAGGGATGCCTGGCATGCCACGGGCTGTGCTCAGGACTCCACTCAACACCCTCACCAGGGAGGATGGGTCCCAGCGCATAAACCAAAGAATTCCAAAACTTGGTCGGCTCTAAGAGATCCTGTCAGGAAATAACACTACTACTCTTGCTCAAGCAAGAAGCACTTTTTTAAGAAATGCTTCACCATCAACACTCTTAATAGCACAGGGGATGATACTGGGTGGAAAAACATGGATATCAATCATGCATTGAAGAGTAATTCATGAATTGGACCCAAGGCGAAGAAGTTTGGGGGATAATTAACTAATTTATTTCATTTACATCTTACAACTTATGTATGCATAGGAGTGACATATGATAAAAATCTATTTCCAAAGTTTGAGAGCTTTTCCAATAAGTATAAAACAAAAATTCTAAGTAATAAGAAAGTATTGTGCTTAATTGAAGGTGGTTTTCTTTTTCTTTCTTAGCTATATATAAAAAAATGGTGCATCTTAAAATTGTGGCATCTTTGATAGATAAATATGGTAAGTTATGGTAAACACAGATATATAAACACATGTATATGATGTATGACCAAAGCTACCACTGAAGTAAAACCCACAAATGCCAAATACTAGGATGACAGGGATTCCCTTTGACACTCAAGCATGTAAATTTGGGGCCTGCTAATAATTTCCAAAGTGGATTATAAATATGAAGTATTATATATTCCAAGAAGAGCTTAGGTTTAAATAAAAGTAGATTCAAAGGAAATGCTGAAAAAATACAATACCATAAATATATGAAAAATACTTTGGGTGCACCTAATCTTAGTTTAGGATTAACAAATGAAAGGAGAATCATGTGCCCTGTATCTCCCCATGGCACATTACTTGGGTATCTATTAGCAGAAGAATCATAAAGTGAATGAACCACGGATGTGACCTATTATAGCCTAGTACAGATGTGACTTTTATATTCCAAATATTTGAGGTTCAAAGCATGAACAACCATATTAAAACACTGGTTTTTTAGTAAAATAAGGTAATCATCGTAGGGGCAGGGAAAGGATTATTCCTTAATTACTTAACCAGTAACCATTTCCACAACGGACTAGCCAGAGTTATATCAAATTTCAGAAGCCATCACCTCTCACATGGATACAAACTTGCTTCAAATCTGTTCCAAGCCTGATCTTCAGCTCACTTATCCTTTGGGGGCATGCCCTGGAGGTCGGACTCCTATCCTTGCCCAAACCTTTTCAGGCTCTTCTCCACATGTTGTGTGGAGTTCCTGCTGTCTTCAAAGGCTGCGCTCCATGTGTACTTACACACGTAGCCGAAATGTTTTAAAATGCTTGGCCTTTATTAGAACCTTACATGCACCTAAGCTTTTAAAATAAGACCTAAAACCAGCTTTTAAAACAAGACCCTAAAAATACAACTGAGCGTAGTCTTTTGACAGACAATGATATCTACTTCTTAGATCTATGCATCATCTCAGCCAACTGACCATGTGTGCAACCCTGCAAAAAATTCTGAAAACCTACAATGTGAACGTTATAATACGGCATGCATAGGGGCCTATGGATGCAAGTAACGTGATGCATAGAAGCTTATATAATGGTGCATATAAAATAATAAGTAATATTTAGGCTATCCATCAGGCCTATTTACAAAATACAAGTGAAGGCTTTAAAAAGAAAAACATGAAAGAAAATAAAATCAGTTTAAGCTGGGAAATTAGAAAGGCTTCAGAGAGGAAGCAATATGTAAACTTCAACTCACTAATTCCTCTGAACAAATTTGTGAGATCGTTGAGGGAAAGGGTAATCATTCTCATCTTTGAATCCACAATAGCTAGCACAATCCTTTGTACATAGCAAACACTCAGTAAATTTTTAATTAATTGAATTAAAATGAGAGGAATAGAAAGAGCAAAAGCATTCTAGATGGAGGAAATAGTATGGGTAATGATACAAGGGAGAGAAAGTACAAAGAATGTTCCAGAGAATGGTACTATGGTGTATGAGTGAGAGGAATGGAAGACTATGCTGGAAAGTAGTTGGTGGCCAGATCATGGAAAGCTTTAAATGTCATGCCAAGAATTCAGGATTTTATTACATAGGAAAAGAGAGTGATGATGATTATAGTTGTGCTTTAAGAGAACTCTGGCAAGAGTAAGATGATTCAGATGGGGGTTGACACTGGAAGAACTGAGGCTATGAAAATTAGCTATTGTAATACAGACTGGGCAAGAGGAAAGTAAGTTCTGAGCTGGGACAACAGCAACAGAAACAGAAAAGCACCAACAGAGAGCCAAGTCACCACTCAAGTAGAGCCCACAAAATTTAGTAGGCATAGGGAAAGGAAAGAAGAAGAAAATATGAAAGTTTCAAGGTTTGTTGATTAATAGAACAGTAAAGTTCATGAATATACACAGGAAATGAGCTACTGGGGAAGATGATGAATCTATTAGTAAAAGTATGAGCATTTAAGCTGAAATCTGAGCATGCATCTGAAAATATGAGAATGGGATCCAGGCTCAAAATTCCAAAGTCACCTGCCCTGTTAAACCCTTGGTAATGGGTGAGATCACAGAGGAAGGAAGCTACTACTGTTATTATAAATTATGAGAAATTGTTTGTGACTCAGCTCTAGAGGAAACTGTATGAATATGAGTGTTTCTTCCTCCTTTCTGATAAGAAAACTGTCTAGGTGATCATATTTCACTTTTCCCCCAGACTACCAAGGTGCTTATATGTGGTCAATTCCACTATTATGATAATCTTTATGTTTGGAAATTTTCTATTCTCCATTACTTGGTTCTACCTTAGTTACTTCTTTTTCTTGGTCCTGCCTCTTCACTTCTATTTTACTTTATTCTTTCATTTTATATGTCCAATACCTCCACAAATATTTGTTGAAAAAAAAATGAATGAATGAATATGGTTTGTAGGGAACCACCTCAAATCCCTTGTGGAAAAGCTGGATATAAATAAATTTAAGTTAAAAAATGGTTTTATTTGCAGGGATGATAGCTAACTTCTTATGAATTACAGGAATATTTATCTCCAGTTAAGAAAATCTGATAGATTTTAATGTCTGTGTCTAAAAAGGCAAATTAAGGAATTATTAATTTCATTATAAAACAATTTAACCACACAAAAAAGATTCTCACTCTAAATTACAATTCCAATCTACATGTTAAGAAAGAATTTTTTAAAGCAAGAATTAGAAATTTTTGGCAAGCAAAATCTGAAAATTAAAGCATCTCTAACATAATAATGCAAAGCATTAGGAAAACTATTTACAAATATTCAATTTATATACCATTTTTTAAAGAGAGGAGCTACTGAATAAAATATGCCACACAGTGACAATTCAACAATAAATGCTATACCCATTCCAAATAGAGATGTTTGTTGTATGCATATTACGTATATAAACTATGAACTCTGTGCTTTTCTTGGTTACAGCCTAATAGGAAAGCCCCTTTTCCAAGCTCAGGGGCCTCCACTTACATTACATTTCCACAAGTCCTGTCTGTTCTATAGACAACTGGGAGTTTGTCCTCTACCCTGGCAAGCCCTATCATAAGTTCTGTTAGCTCCTTTTAACCAGTCACCAGGTCTTGTCCTCCTCACTGGCATAGCTCCTTAATGCTCAGGCAGCTGCAGATCTTAACGGAAAACATGCAGGGTAGAGCCGAATATACATATTTTCCGTCTATACCAAATGTATTCCTCCATTCACCCACGCACAGGTCCAAACCAGGAAACCTACAAGTCATTCTGAAGAAATATTACTTTTTGGAAAAACAGTCTTCAGTTATAGGTCTTCATAATTTGTCTTAAACGCTATGCCAAGAAAATGTAGCATTTTAAATAGAGCAGGTGTCCTTGTGATCCTTGCAATGGTGACCATCTCTTAGGCATGTTTTGCTACATGTAAATGTTTGCTTAAGCACTATTTTTAAAACTATCATTTATTGAGGAGTCTAGGTACTAGACATTTAGAACGAACTTTTTAAACTTTGTAAAAGGATAATGTATATTATCTTCATCCTGCCAATGAGGAAACAAACTCAGAAAATGACATGAGTTCAAAAACCCTTGGCTGTTTGTGAACACAATGCTGCCTCTCTGGATGATTCTTCTGAGTTCAAAGAGCTCATCAGTTCAACAGGGCTCTAAGCATCTTCAGTCTCTCAACATACATCTAGTGAATACTTTCACCTGTGGGCTTCTACCTTCGTGAAGGCTTCCGAGAAGAGATGATAGCCGTGTCTTGAAAAGTAAGTGAGTTAGGCAGGCAAAGGGGAATCCAAAGAGCCTTCCAGATAGGGAGGAACACGTCTTAAGGAACTCGAATTTGTTCAGCAGGACTAAACACCACAGCGAATGGGAGCAGCAGTGGGAGAGAAGAAGTGTCAGAGAGGCAGATGGCAGATCATGAAGGAAACGGGAGATCATGCTAAGAAGCTGGGTAATGGGGATCTTAGCAGTAGAGTAGCTTAATAAAACTTATGCTTTAGAAAGTCCATTTAACTGTTTTTGACTTGCAAAAAGGGCAATTTCATATACATTTTGAATATATTTCTCTATTGAGCTCATATTCTCATTTGCTCTGAAATTTTTTGCATACCTTTTCCTCTTCTTTCTATTTCTCCCTCTCCTTCCCACTCTACCATCAGTTGATGCTGTCACCTCATCAAACTGGAACTTCCCTATCCTCCACCATCAACTCTGCACCTCTCAGGGCTGCACCAGCTTCTTCAGTTACAATGCATGAAGAGGCCTTCCACCTACAGGGCCTCTGGATCCCATCCCACTGTACTTTCTCAAGTCTGTCCTGCTTCTCTTCCTGTCTTTCTTCCCTGCATCATCCATGTCTTCTCCTGGATCATTCCCATTAGGAAACAAAAATGCTCTAATATCTCCCATCAAAAAAAGGACCCTCCCTTAACCCCAGACCCTCTTCCAAGTTCTTCTCAGAAGAGTTGTCTACACACTCTGTCTCCACTCACTCAATTTCCCATTTCATGCTCAACTCAGCACAAGGAGGCTCCACGTTGAGCTCCTACCACTCCCAGAAAACTGCTCTCTCTCTCAGTTCTAACTAAACAGACTCTAAATTTCCCTCCTACTTCTTTGGTCTCTGCTTCCTGGCTCCCTTTCTTCTCCTGCTTCTCTTCTTTTCCCTTCTTTCACATACTCTTTCTCGAAGTGATTTAATCCAGTCCCTAAGGTTTTCTTTTATTTGAGATATAATTCACTTACCATAAAATTCACCCCTTGAATTCAGTGGTTTTTAATATATTCACTATACTGTACAATCATCACCACTATCTAATTCCAGAACATTTTCATCACCCCAAAAAGAAATCTCATACACATTAGCAGTCATTTTCCATTCCATACCCCAGCCCTTAGCCCCTGGCCACCACTAATCTGCTTTCTGTCTCTATGGATTTGCCTATTCTGGACATTTCATATCAATGGAATCACACGATATGTGCTCTTTTGTGTCAGCTTCTTTCATTAGAATAATGTTTTCAAGGTTCATCCACACTGTAGCATGTATCAGTACTCTATTCCTTTTTGTGCTGAATAAAATCCCATTTATGGATATACCACATTTTGTTCATCCATTCATCTGTTGATGGGTATTTGGGTTGTTTCCACCTTTGGCTATTATGAATAATGCTGCTATAAGCATTTGTGTACCAGCTTTTATGTATGCTTATGTTTTCATTCTTGTGGATATATACATAGGAGTGGAATTGCTGGATACTATGGTAACTATGTATAACTTTTAAGGAAACTGCCAAACTGCTTTCCAAAGTAGCTGCACAATTTTACACTCCCGTCAGCAGTGTATGAGGGTTTCAATTTCTCCACATCCTCACCAAAACTTATTATTGTTCATCTTTTTTTATTATAGCCATCCTAGTACATGTGAAGTGGTATCTCAGTGGTTTTGATTTGCACTTCCTTAATTACTAATGATGTTGAACATCTTCTCATGTTTTTATTGGCCATTTGCATATATTCTTTGGAGACATGTCTATTCAAATTCTTTGCCCATTTTTAAATTGGGTTATTCGCCTTTCTATTCTTGAGTTATAAGAGTTCCTCATATATTCTGGATACTAGTCCTTTATCAGAAACATTCTTTACAAAAAATGTCTCCCATTCTCTGGATCATCTTTTCATGTTCTTATAGTGTCTTTTGAAGCACAAAAGGTTTTTTTTTTAATTATTTTATTGAGATCATTTTGGCTTATAACATTGTGTAAATTTCAGGTGTACATTATTTTATATCAGTTTCTGTATAGACTGCATCAGATTCACCACCAATAGTCTACTTTTTACCTGTCACCATACATATGTGCCTCTTTACCCCTTTCACTCTCCTACCATCCCTTTCCCTTCTGGTAAACACTAATCTGTTCTCCTTATCCATGGGTCTGTTTATCTTCCACATATGAGTGAAATCATACAGTGTTTGTCTTTCTCTAGCTGGCTGATTTCGCTTACCATCATACCCTCAAGGTCCATCCATGTTGTCACAAATGGCACGATTTTGTCTTTTTTTTTTTTACTGAGGAAGATTCACCCTGAACTAACATCTGTTGCCCATCTTCCTCTTTTTTGCTGAGGAAGATTCTCCCTGAGCTAACATCTGTTGCCAATCTTCCTCTACTTTGTATGTAAGCCACCACCACAGCATGGACACTGAGACAAGTGGTATAGGTCCGCATCCAGGAACCAAACCTGGGCCTCTGCAGCAGAGTACACCAAACTTAACCACTAGGCCACTGGGGCTCGCCGAATTTTGTCTTTTTTTATGGCTGAGTAGCATTCCATTGTTTGTATATATACCACATCTTCTATATCCATTCCTCATTTGATGGACACTTGGGTTGCTTCCACATCTTGGCTATTGTGACTAATGCTGCAATGAACATACAGATGCATAAGTGTCTTTGAATTTTTCTTTCGTGTTCTTTGGATAAATACCCAGTAGTGAGATAGCTGTTCATATGATATTCCTATTTTTAATTTTTTGAGAAATCTCCATACTGTTTTCTATAGTGACTGCAATAGTCTGCATTCCCACGAGCAGTTTATGAGGGTTCCCCTTTTTCCACTCCAACATTTGTTATTTTTCATCTTGTTAATTATAGCCATTCTGACAGGTGTAAGGTGATATCTCATTGTAGTTTTGATTTGCATTCCCCTAATACTTAGTGATGTTGAACATCTTTCCATGTGCCTGTTGGCCATCTGTGTATCTTTTTTGGGGAAAAGTCTGTCCATACCCTCTGCCCATTTTTTGATTGGGCTGTTTGTTGTTGAGTTGTATGAGTTCTTTATATATTTTGGAAATTAACCCATTGTCAGATATAGGATTTGCAAATATTTTCCATGAGTTGGTGGATTGCCTTGTTGTTTTGTTCATGGTTTCCTTTGCCCTGCAGAAGCCTTTATTCTGATATAGTCCCATTTGTTTATTTTTTCTTCTGTTTCCCTTGCCTGAGTAGACATGATATTCGAAAAGATACAGCTAAGACCAGTGTCAAAGAGTGTAATGCCTATTTTTTCTTCGAGGAGTTTTATGGTTTCAGGTCTTACATTCAAGTCTTTAACCATTTTGAGTTAATTTTTATGTATGGTGTAAGATAGTAGTCTACTTTCATTCTTTTGCAGGTGGCTGTCCAGTTTTCCCAACACCATTTATTGAAGAGACTTTCCTTTCTCCACTGTATGTTCTTGGCTTCTTTGTTGAAGATTAGTTATCCATAGATGAGTGGGTTTATTTCTGGGCTTTCAGTTCTGTTCCACTGATCTGTGTGTCTGTTTTTCTGCCAGTATCATGAGGTTCTGATTACTACAGCTTTGTAGTATATTTTGAAGTCAGGGACTGTGATACCTCCCAGCTTTTTCCTTTTTTCCTAGGATTGCTTTGGCTACTCAGGGTCTTTTGTTGTTCCATATAAATTTCAGGATTCTTTGTTCTATTTCTGTGAAGAATGTCATTGGGATTCTGATTGGGATTGCATTGAATCTGTAGATTGCTTTAGGTAATATGGACATTTTAACTATGTTTATTCCTACAATCCATGAGAATGGAATATCTTTTCATTTCTTCATGTCTTCTTCGATTTCTTTCAATCATCTCTTATAGTTTTCAGTGTATAGGTCTTTCACCTCCTTGGTTAAATTTATTCCCAGATATTTTATTCTTTTTGTTGCAATTGCAAATGGGATTGTATTCTTGAGTTCTCTTTTTGCTAGTTCATTATTAGTGTATAGAAGTGCAACTGATTTTTGTAAGTTGATTTTGTACCCCGCAACTTTGCTGTAGATGTTGATTATTTCTGATAGTTTTCTGGAGGATTCTTTAGGGTTTTCTATATAGAGAATCATGTCATCCACAAACAGCAAGAGTTTTATTTCTTCCTTTCAAATTTGGATACCTTTTATTTCTTTTTCTTGCCTAATTGCTCTAACCAAAGCCTCCAGTACTATGTTGAATAGGAGTGGTGAGAGTGGGCACCCTTGTCTTGTTCCTATTCTCAGAGGAATGGCTTTCAGTTTTTCCCGGTTGAGTATGATGTTGGCTGTGGATTTGTCATATATGGCCTTTATTATGTTGAGGTACTTTCCTTCTATACCCATTTTATTGAGAGTTTTTATCATAAATTGATGTTGGATCTTGTCAAATGCTTTCTCTGAATCTATTGAGATGATCATGTGATTTTTATTCCTCGTTTTGTTAAAGTGGTGTATCACATAGATTGATTTGTGGATGTTGAACCATCCCTGCATCCCTGGAATAAATCCCACTTGATCATGGTATATGATTCCTTTAATGTATTGTTGTATTCTATTTGCTAATATTTTGTTCAGGATTTTTGCGTCTATGTTTATCAGCAATATTGGCCTATAATTTTCTTTTTTTGTGCTGTCCTTGTCTGGTTTTGGTATCAGGGTAATGTTGGCCTCATAGAATGAGTTAGGAAGCATCTCACTTCCTTCAATATTTTGGAATAATTTGAGAAGGACAGGTATTAAATCTTCTTTGAATGTTTCATAGAATTCACCAGAGAAGCCAACTGGTCATGGACTTTTGTTTTGGGGGAGGTTTTTGATTACTGTCTCAATCTCTTTACTTGTGATTGGTCTATTCAGATTCTCTATTTCTCCTTGATTCACTTTTGGAGGTTGTATGATTCTAAGAATTTAACCATTTCTTCTAGGTTATCCAATTTGTTGGCATATATCTTTTCATTGTATTTTCTTATAATCCTTTGTATTTCTGTAGTATCTGTCGTAATTTCTCCTCTTTCACTTCTCATTTTATTTATTAGAGCATTCTCTCATTTTCTTAGTGCGTCTGGCTAAGGGTTTGTCAATTTTGTTTATCTTCTCAAAGAACCAGCTCTTATTTTCATTGATTCTTTCAATTGTTTTTTAGTCTCTGTTTTATTTATTTCTGCTCTGACTTTTATTATTTCCCTCCTTCTACTGACTTTGGGCTTTGTTCTTCTTTTTCTAGTTCTTTTAGGTGTAGTTTGAGATTACTTATTTGAGATTTTTCTCGTTTCTTGCAGTAGGCCTTTATTTCTATAAATTTCCCTCTTCATACCGCTTTTACTGCATCCCATAAGTGTTGGTATATTGTGTTTTCATTTTCATTTGTCTCCAAGTATTTTTTCATTTCTCCTTCGATTTCTTCATTGATCCAATGGTTGTTCAGTAGCATGCTGTTTAGTCTCCATAAAGTTTGACTTTCCCTGCCTTTTTCTTGTAGTTGATTTCTAGTTTCATAGTGGTTGGAAAAGATGCCTGATATGATTCCAATCTTCTTAAATTTATTGAGGCTTGCTTTGTTTCCCAACATATGGTCTATCCTTGAGAATGTTCCAAGTGCACTGAGAAGAATGCATATTCTGCTGTTTGGGAATGGAATGTTCTATATATATATCTATTAAGTCCATCTGGTCTAGCGTTTCATTTAAGGCCACTGTTTCCTTGTTGACTTTCTGTCTGGATGATCTATCCATTGATATAAATTGGGTGTTGAGGTCCACTACTCTTATTGTGTTGTTGTCAATTTCTCCCTTTAGGTCTGTTAATAGTTGCCTTACACACTTTGGTGCTCCTGTGTTAGATGCATGTATATTAATAAGTGTTATGTCTTCTTGGTGGTATGTCCCCTTTATCATTATATAATGCCCATCTTTATCTCTCATTATCTTTTTTTTTTTTTTTTGTGAGGAAGACCAGCCCTGAGCTAACATCCGTTGCTAATCCTCCTCTTTTTGCTGAAGAAGACTGGCCCTGGGCTAACATCCATGCCCATCTTCCTCTACTTTATATGGGACGCCACCTCAGCAAGGCTGACAAGCAGTGCATCAGCAGGCACCCAGGATCCGAACCCGCAAACACCAGACTGCCAAGCGCAAACTAAACCGCTGCACCACTGGGCCGGCCCCTCTCATTATCTTTTTTATCTTGAAGTCTACTTTGTCTGATATAAGTATGACTACACCCACTTTCTTTTGCTTGCCATATGCTTGGAGTATCATCTTCCATCCCTTCACTCTGAGCCTATGTTGTCTTTAGACCTGAGGTGTGTTTCCTGGAGGCAGCATATTGTTGGCTCTTGGTTTTTAATCCATCCAGCCACTCTGTGTCTTTTGATTGGTGAATTTAATCTATTTACATATAGAGTGATTATTGATAGATAAAGGCTTAATACTGCCATTTTATCTCTTGTTTTCCAGTTTTTCTATATTTCCATTGTTTCTTTTCCCTTGTATTTCTGACTGTCACTTCAGTTTAGTGGTTTTCTGTGATGGTTTTCTCAATTTTCCCTTTATTTAAGATTTGTGACTCTGCTCTGATTTTTTGTATTGTGGTTACCATGAGGTTTGTATAAAAGAGCTCATAGATGAGATAGTCCATTTTCTGATAGCCTTTTATCTCCATTAGCCTAAGAAGGTTCCATCCCTTTCCTCTTCTTCTATGTTTTTCTTGTCACAAATGATTCTTTTTGTGTTGTGAGTTTGTGGCTAAATTGAAGTGTTTATAGTTATTTTTGATGCTTTCTTTCCCTTTATCTTTTATGTTATAATTAAGTGTTTGCAAACCTATTCTGATAGAGAGCTGCAATTTTCTCATTTTGTCTGTCTATTTGTCTCCTTGCTGAAAACTTTGTAAACCTTTGCCTTTTTCTTTCAGGTACAAGGGCTCCCTTCAACATTTCTTGGGTCTAATGGCAATGAACTCCCTTGGCTTTTTTTATCTGGGAGAGTTTTTATTTCTCTATCATATCTGAAGGGTAATTTCACTGGATAGAGTATTCTTGGATGATAGTTTTTGTCTTTCAAGTATTTTGAATATATCATTCCACTCTCTCGCAGCCTGTAAGGTTTCTGCCAAGAAATCCACTGAATGCCTGATGAAGGTTCCTTTGTAGGTTATTTTCTTCTCTCTTGCTGCCCTTAATATTTTTGTTTGTCATTGACTTTTGACAGTTTTAATAATACACACCTTGGAGAAGGTCTTTTTGCATTGATGTAATTAGGAGTTCTATTGGCTTCATGTATTTGTATGTCCAGCTCCTTCCCCAGGTTTTGGAAGTTCTCAGCTATTATTTCCTTCAACAAGCTCTCTGCTCCTTTCTCCCTCTCTTCTTCCTCTGGGATACCTAAAATCCTAATGTTACTTTTCCTAATTGAGTTGGATATTTCTCAAAGAATTCTTTCATTTTTTTTGAATCTTAGTGCTCTCTCCTCCACCTGAAGCATTTCTAGGTTTCTCTCTTCAAGGTCACTAATTTGCTCTTCCGTAAGGTCTACTCTATTTTTTATGCTTTCTGCATTCTTCTTTATCTCATTAATTGTGTTCTTCATAACCAGAATATCTGTGGGGTTTTTTTAAAGCTTCAATCTCTTTGGTGAAGTATTTCTTCTGTTTGTTAATTTTATTCCTGACCTCATTGAACTGTCTTTCTGAGTTTTCTTGTAACTCACTGAGTTTCTTTATGATAGCTATTTTGAATTCTCTGTCAGTTAAATTATAGTCTTTTGTGACTTCAGGTTTGGTTATTGGAGAGTTGTCATTTTCCTTTTGTTCTCCACTATTACTGTAGTTCTTCATGGTGTTCGATGAATTGATCCTCTGCTGGCGCATTTGTGGTAATAACCACCTTTTCTTATTTGGGTATAGCTTTGGTTATTTTGGTTCTGGTTACCTAGGCCTCACGTTCCTCCACTGGCTCTCCATGGGCTCAGGTGCTGCTGTCTCAGGCGCCACCTGTGCTGCTGTTCCCAGGTTGTCTTGGGGTGCTAGTTGCATCACTGCCAGGGGTGCTGGGTTCATAGGTGTCACTATTGCTTGTGGGGGCCTGGGGACCCAGGGACTTATATACAGCCCCCATTGCTGGTGGAGCTGGTGTTGGGGTTGCCACCACTGAGGTCACTGGTTCTACTGTCCTTCCTGTTGCTTCTGGTTGCAGATTCCACCTGCCATCATTGGAGGGGGCATGGGCTGTTTTTCTGTTCACACCCCATCTGCTCATAGTTGTGCTGGTCAGCTGCTCTGCATTCACATGGGCCAGGCTGGGCTGCAGCCACTTGGCAGGGCACCTTCATGTGGTCTGAGCCACCACCATTTGGCAAGGAGCATTCATGCCAGGCAGAGCCTTCGTGGCACAGTAGGCACTCCTGTGGGCTGGGATACCACCACTCTACAAGCGTTCATGCACAGGCCAGGCTGCCCCCACCTCTACTCACCATCACACTGGCTGCTGTGTGAGAATCCACGACCTGGATTGCTGTCACCAGGGAGGAGAAGGGGACTGCTCCTCTAGTTCCACTGCTTCCCAGGGGTCCAGTCCACCCACCTTCAGATGTATAGCTGCATAGGGCATCCTCTTGTGCTGTGTAGGGAATCTTCTGTACGTTAATGGATGTCTGTTTAGTAGTAACTTAGAGGGGAGAGAGAAAGGGAACTCACTCCACCATGATGCTGATGTCACTCTGAAGCACAAAAGTTTTTAATCGTGATGAAGTCCAATTTATCTATTTTTTCTTTTGTTGCTTGTGTTTTCAGTGTCATAGCTAAGAAACTAAATCTAAATCCAAATCTAAAGTCACCAAGATTTACACTTGTGTTTTCTTCTAAGAGTTTTATAGTTTTAGCTCTTACATTTAGGTATTTGATCCATTTTGAGTTAGTTTTCGTACATGGTTTCAGGTGGGGGTCCTAATTCTTTTGCATATGGATATCCTGTTGTCTCAGCACCATTTGTTGAAAAGGCTACTCTTCCTCCATTGAATTGTCTTGGCACTCTTGTCAAAAATCAATTGACCATAAATGTAATTGTTTCTGGACTCTCAATTCTATTCCATTGATCTATATGTCTACCCTTATGCCAGTACCACACTGTTTTGATTACTGCAGTTCTGCAGTAAGTTTTAGAATTGGGAAGTGTGGGTCCTCCAAATCTGTAGTTTTTCAAGATTGTTTTGGCAACTCCATATGAACTTTTACGCAACTCCATATGAATTTTAAGATCAGCTGATAAATTTCAGCAAAGAAAACAAGCACCTGGAATTTTTATAGGGACTGTATTGAATCTGCAGATTGATTGAGATAGAATATCATCTTAACCATTTTTAAATCTTCCAACTCATGAACACAGGATGTCTTTCCATTTATTTAGGTCTTTTTAAATTTCTTTCAATGATATTTTGTAGTTTTTACTGGGTAGTCTTAAAGTTTTAAATATCAATGATATATTGACAACTTCTAATTCATATCTTCAGTTAAACTCTCCTCTGTGCTCCAGACTCTCATACTCAACCTCCTGGATGTCTTACAGGTTCTAACATGCCCAAATCCATCCTCTTGATATTCTACTCCCAACTTTTTCTTCAGTCTCCCCCATTTCAGGAAATGGCAACACCATCCATTTAGTCATAAGTTCAAAACGTGTGAGCCATTTTTTATTCCTCCCTTCTCTTATCTAATCCATCAGCAAGTCATGATGGAAGTCTACTTCCAAAATATACATAGAATCTTTACACTTCTCTCCATTTCTGCTGCCACCCCCAATCAAAGCTACCATTATCATCCACATAGACAACTGCAAAAGCTTCCTAATCCCTCTCCCTGATGCTACTTTAGCTATCTACAGTCCATTATCCTCACAGCATCTACTCATATAATGGGAATATAATGTGAGCCACATATACAATTTTGAGTTTTCTAGTAGCCATGTTACAAAAAATAAAAAGAAAGAAGTAAAATTAAATTTAACAATTCATTTTATTTAACCCAGTCTCTCCAAGATACAATTATTTCAATATGTAATCAATATAAAAAATTATTAATGAGGGGCTGGCCCAGTGGTGTAGCAGTTAAGTTCATGCACTCTGCCTCTGGCGGCCCAGGGTTTGCAGGTTTGGATCCCAGGTGCAGACTGACGCACTACTTGTCAGCCATGCTGCGGCAGCGTCCCATATAAAGTCGAGGACGATGGGCACAGATGTTAGCCCAGAGGCAATCTTCCTCAGCAAAAAAGAGGAGGATTGGCAACAGATGTTAGCTCAGGGCTAATATTCCTCACCAAAAAAAAGAAAAATTAATGACACAGTTTATATTCTTCTCTTCACACCAAGTCTTTGAAATTTGGTATGTATTTTACACATACAGCACATGTCAATTTAGATGTTTAATTTTCATCAAAAATACCTGATCTTTATTTAATGTTCATAAAACTTAAGAGTTGAAAAAGTAGATTCACATATCAAAACATATTTAAAAGTTTTTTAATAATTGAATCAATTACATTTTTAAATTTAGGTTTAAAGTAGTTAAAATTAAATAAAATTGAAAATTCAGTTCCTCAGTAGCAGTAGCCATAATAAGCACATAGGGTTGGGACTACTGTCTTAAACAGCACTGACCTAGAGTGATCTTTTTCAGATGTAAATCAGATCATGTCACTCCCCTGATTAAAATCCTTCCTTCAGTTGCTTACCATTGCACTCTGGACAAAATTTAAACTATTTTTGACACCAACAACGCCTTCCTAAACTTCCTTCTGCTACCTTTCCTTGACATACTTCCCCTTGCCCCACGGGCTCTAGTGACACAGACTTACCTTAAGTTCCTCCAACACACAGAGCTCTTTGACACCACAGAGGCTTAGGACATACTGTTCCTTCTGCATGGAATGCTTTAACCTAGCTCTTCCCATGGCTGATTCCTTGTCCTTCAGCTGAAATGTCACCTGATCAGACGGGTTTCCCTGACCAACCTATAAATATGTCCCCTCTGTCATGCTCTATCACTATTTCCTGATCATTTCTGTCATGGCACCCATACTGATTTACAATTACATACTTTTTATTTGTTTATTGTTGGTCTTTTCACCAGACTACAAGCTCCATAATGACAGCGAGTGTGCTTGTTCACTTATTAATATCTTTCTCCTGCCTAAGATAGTGCCTGGCACACAGCAAGTGTTCAATAAACAGCATCATATGCTGCGGATAAATTGGGATGACAAAAGCTGAAACCTCTCCATTATATTTGTTGATTCATTCATTCAATAATTAATCAGAAGCTACTATGGGCTAGAAGTGAAGATAAATAAATATAACAGACTGTGCCCTCAACAAGCTCACAATTTAGTGGTAGAGGTAGATAAGATAATTCAATACAATGTAATAAGTATAACATTAGAGAACTACTCAGAGAGTCATGGGTGCCCAGAAGATGGACAAGTATCCTGGGAAAGATGAGGGAGTAGGAGGTAGCTGAGGCTTCCAAGAGGAGAGAAGACCCAAGTTAAAGATAACAGGAATTAACCTGGTGAAGGATCATATTATTCCTATAAAGGGATCCACTTGAAAAAGGCAAAGAAATGTGAAACAGCATGGTGAAAAGTGTGCATGACCTGAAAGGCAGTTGAATCAAAGAATAACAACAGATAACCTAGAGAAGCTGGGCCTTGCAGGGCCTTTTATGCCATGCCAAGAAGATTAGATTTTATGCTGTTGGCATTAGGAGCTGAAAAGTTTTCACCAACATAGTGACATCATTTAATTTTAATTCCATATCAATCATGCTCTGGTTATGTGGAAGTCAGGTCTGAGGGTTACAGAGGGGGAGAACATTGTCTATTGCTACAGTCCAGAAGATGAATGATGACAACTCAAACTCAGTTAGTGGTTGTAGGAACTAAACATGGGTGATCAATTTCAGAAATACTTAGAAAGTAAATTAAGCTGTGTGGAGATCATCAGTGACCTTGGCAGTTTCAGTGTACTGATGGGAAAGGAAGACACATTTCATTCCTTATCCACAGCTGCAGCAGTAATAGGAATTGTGGAAGTGGTGATTAGTAGTAGCTCCCAAATTTGGCTGCTTATCAGGAGCACCAGGAGAGCTTTCAAAAAACATGGATTACTCTGGCCTAACTCCAGATCCACTGAGTCATTCTGCATGAATGGAGCCCAGGAACCCTTACTTTGACAAGTTCCTCAGGCGAATCTTACATAGATGTCCACATATTTACTTTGGGAGATGCTAGGATGGATCAGTCTTTCAAGTATAATTATCCCTTGTAATTCGAATCTATTTGATTCCTGAGTTCAGACAGTGAAAGTTCAGACAGTGAGGATTGTGAAGGGAAGGAAAAAGCCAACAGCTGAAGAGGGCAGAGGTTAAAATGGGAGGATCATAAGTAGATTCATACCACTAAGAAAATGGATAGAGAAGTACAGGAGAGAAAGAATAACTCAAAAACTGAGGCATAAGGGATAAGAACATTAGGTTATCAAGCTATCAAGGAGGTGGGGTTGGAGCTGTAAGTTCCATCCCTCTAATCACGGGTTGGTTCCTCTGGTGACCAGCTCCCATCCTTAGTTGACCTAGGGGCATTTCAAAGGCACCTTGTTAACATAACAAAAGACAACTTTACTGTTCTCATCACTTAGGAAATTTCAAAGGTTTTAGGAGCTCTGTGCCAGGAACAAGTTCAAAAACCAAATATATATTTACTATAAATCACAATATCACAGCACACAAATTCTGTTGAAACTTCCATCTTTAGTAATCATCATAAACACATAACTGTTACTGTGTGACAGACACTGTCCTAAGGGCTTTACATGAATTAACTAATTTAATCTTCACAACTACTCTATGAGGTGGGTCCTACTATCACCCCATTGTACAGATAAGGAAGCTGAAGCATAGAGAGGTTAAGTGATATCCTAAGATCACAAATAAATTTCTAGGCCCAAGATGGAGTTTATATGTCTGCCATTTCTTATCTACCTAGAGATGGCCTAAAGAAAACATACATTTTTTTAAAGCCAGGTTTCTCTCTGACACCCAGCAAGCCAAATCGTAGACTTTAAGTTAAAAAGAACCTTCAAAGTCCTTTTGCCCAACCTGCCTCCCATCTACACCATGCCAAGGAACCAGTCAGTCTTTAATCCCCAGCCTTCATCCTTCTGATGATGGAATACTTACTGCTTCACAGGCAACCCATTTCCATTTTCTGACTGTTCTGTTGAGCAGTCTCCCTTAAGTTTAAATCTGTCTGCTTGTAACTTCACCCATTTGTTCTAATTCTGCCTTCTGGGGACATACAGAGTTAATCTCATCCGTCTCCAATTAACAGCTCCTCAAATATTTGCAGACAACACAATGACCCCACCAACTACTTTCTTCAAATGCCTCACATAACAATAGTTAGCCTAGTTACCCTGATGAAAACAGCACAGCGTACCTCAATGCTTGCACCCACCTGAGTCACCAAGTCCTCTGAAGGAGCTGGTATATACATAAAGCCTCACACAGTTTCTGGCATATAGTGGACTTTCAAAATATGACTGTAAATGACTCAGTGAATGAAAAAAAGCCATCTGCTAATAGAATTTTCAAACATATTCTTTCTCAACTGGTTTTACCATCTACCCACAATCAAAGAAGTTTACTAAATTCACTTTGCCCTCAAAAATCAAATGGAATGTCATATAAAGAAAATATAAACCCAGAAATAATCTGGCAGGTGTGCAGGTAAATGAAACATCTTAATAAATAAGAAACCTCGGGGAGGGAAGACAATTTTTACTGCATACCCTTTTGGAATGTCTGAGTTTTTATCATATGTACATATTCCTTTTCCAACTAAAAGACAGTTAATTTAATCAGATAAAAATAATAAAATTATCTCCATTTAACTTGCCAAGTGGAATAGGATGGTATAGTGTGAATTGTACCCTCTAATAATATAAAGGTATGTCCTACTGCTTAAATATAGAATCATCAAACAAATGACTAGAAGTAACATTAGATTTAATCTAGGCCAGAGGCATTCAACAATTTTAAGGACAACCCTAGTAAGAAATACATTTTATATTGCAGGGTGATACACATATACTTATACACAACTAATACAAAAGTTCCACAATACAGTACTTATCATTGCTGTCTAAAATGTACTCTGATACTTTTTTTTTTTTTTGCTGAGGAAGACTGGCCCTGAGCTAACATCTGTTATCAATCTTCCTCTTTTTTTTTTTCCGCTTGAGGAAGATTAGCCCTAAGTTAACATCTGTGCCAGTCTTCCTCTACTTTGTTTATGGGTCTCTGCCACAGGATGGCTGACAAGTGGTGTAGGTCCGTGCTTGGGATCTGAACTCATGAACCCAGGCTGCCAAAGCAGAGCACACTGTACTTTAACCACTATGCCACAGGGCCAGCCCCTCTGATACTTTTCTAAGGCTGTCACAACCCATTCAATTGATAGCATGTCCCACCAATAGGTCAAAACCCACAGTTTGCAAAACACTGATCTAGGCCAACATCCACCCCTACTCTCAACCAATTTATTAATGAAGAAGGTATGACTCAGCTTGGATGAGTGGCTTGCACAGAATCACAGAGCTAATTCATTCACTTAGCTCCTGCTGTATGCCAGCATTGTGCTATGGGAAATGACAAATGAAACACCGCTCCTGACTTCATGGAAGCTGCAAACAGTTGGGCAGACAGACAAGGCAACCAACTGTACAGTAAGATTTCTGTGCAGCAAAGTGTGAGCAAGGACCACCGAGGAGGGGCCTCTAAATCAGACAAAGAGAGCTGAGGAAGACCAGTGGGGTGATGGTAAAGACCAACCGACCCCAGTTTTCATTGCTTTCCGCCATGCTGCCTCAGTCTACCTGAGACATTCCTTCAATAAACATCCAGGCAACACCTAGCATGGGTATAAATCAAATCCACCTCAAACTCAATGATTCATAAATACTCCTAACCCCCTCAGCAGTAAGATTTTGCCTGTGTTTTTTCTTCATATCTCCCTACAATACAATAGAGACTCAACTAAGCAAGGCTTTCTCCTTCCTATTCACCGTCTTGCTCTTGAAGCAAGAGACTCAATATCCTTCCATCACTTTCTTTCTTCATTGACTCAGAAAAAAAAAGAATCCCTGAGGAAAATATAATATTCAAAGTAGCTAAATCAAATCAAGAATCCCCCCCACAATTTCACATGATTTTTTTTTTTTTTAGGATTAAGTAAACAGACTAGTTAAAGTTTCTTAAATTTAATCCACAAGGACTGCAGTCAGTATTCCCATAGTTATACTGTTATTTCTAGATGAGAATGCAAAAATCTGACCACACAATGGTTGCTGTCCAGGAAGTAAGACTCAGAGAATCATGAATGCTAGACTCTATGAAAACCGATTATGGGCCTTTCATCCCTCTTTTAAATATATGACAAGAATGGATTTCTGTTTTATTAGCCAGAAACAGACACACACACAAAGTTCTAAGCCTTCTCTAGAAAAGATCCCCAAAGCTATTCTTCCACAAAGCTTCTGAGGCATACCTAGCAGAACAAAGATAATGTAATTCCAAATGGAACCAGTTAACTAGCTCAGAGCTAAAATTGGTGGTTAACAAGTTGTGGAAATGTCAATCAAGTCAGATAGGAATCATTCCACTGAAAATGGAGTCATTAGGTATTACTTCAACATCTACAAGGATTTTGATTCTTCTCTAAGGTCTCATAACACCAGATACCACTATTTTTCTGCCTTACCTCCTGACCCCTTGGCTGTTGATCTTTTCCATCCCTTGGGCTTACCTCATACTCTTGCTAAGCAGTCCTGCTCCTCCAGCTGGACTCTCTCAGCTGTTTTTCCCACTTCTACTCCCGTCTTTGCCTACAATTTCATCTAACACTTCCAAAAGATAAAAACATGCTAAGAATGGTTTACTCCATATCACAGAATCAAATACTTTCCTGAAAATTTATTCTCTAGGAGAATATCTGAAAATATTGTTACCACACAAAGGGCACGATCCACTCGCTGCAAAACAAAAGCCAATTGTCTAGAGGCAAGATGGGGGAAAAAAATAAAAGTCTTGTTACAGCTTGCTAGCAAGAGGGATGATGGCCAACTAATATCTCAAAGAACCACCTTACAGAACAAAGACTACAAGCCAGTTATATTGGGGCTGGTCTCCGGGTGGAGGAGGCATCTGGTCTCAGGGTGGGACATCCATCTAGTCTTAGTTCCTGGCAGTCTTTGGTTTGCTTGATATGCAGAGACCAGAGCAACGTCCTATACCCTGATCTTTTAGTTGTCCTTGATGATGGCTATCAGCCCAGATTCTCTGCCCAGGGGTCATCACATTCCTAAGGAACTCAAAAGAACAAGGTTATCAACTTGTAGCAGCTGGGAGGGGCCACAAAGCCCACAGAGCATGTTTGGGCTAGTTAATCAGAGGTCACTCAAAGTTACAGTATGGTTTCTTTTCTACAATATGGCTTCCCTTACGTCAACCTTGTTTTGAGCTGGTATCAATATTTTCAGCAAAATTCATTTTAATTCTATTATCTCTGTTATTAATTCTATTATATTCTTTATCTCCAGTATTCGCCATTTAACCCCTAGCATGTCACTTAACTTTTTTCCAGCTCAATCTTCCTCATTTCTAAATTGAAGTTAATGAAACATGCCTTTCCTATCCTCTCAGAGATATTGTAAGGATTAATAAAAGAAAAAATGGAAAATTGCTTTGGAATTTTGGGGAGGGAAGAGTATACAAATTGGGTTTATGTTGTGTGTATTTGTTTAAAGAAAAAAATACACTGTGGTAATGCTAAGTGTGAGCAATGCTTTCTTTAAAGAAGGCCCAAATATACTCTTAAGTTAGTCTGATCTAAAAGTTAGTATTTTGATGCAGCTGTAATTGTCCAACATGCACAAAAACGAGAATTTGCAAATGTAGGGGATCAGAATTGGCCACCCCAAAATGTGTCTCTTTGGCATGAGGATTATTTTGGGCTAATGAGGATTATCATTTTTTAAATCTGCAGACATGGGAGAAGCTCTGAAAAGTAGAAGTTATCCTTCGTAAGAGACATTTACTTTTGTAAGGGAAATCTCCATCTGTAAAGGTATCTCCCTCTCTGAACCAGGAAGAGGGGGATGACCTTATCTTTGAAAACTCTTATCAATGCAGAAGGCAAGGACTTAAATCTGCATAATAACCTTATTCTTGTTTACTGTGCTTTTCTGGTAATCTCCCATAACTGACGCCCCCCACCCCCAACATCCTCCTTTGTCTTTAGCTGAAGATGGTATTGAAGATGAAAGCCCCCACCATTTTGGCAAGTTGCTCAGTTTCCTGAATCTCTCCCATGCTTACATGTTATAAAGCTTTGTTTGATTTTCTCCTGTTATTCTGCCTCATGTCAATTTAATTCATACCCCAGCCAGAAGGACCCAGAGGGTAGAGGATTCGTCTTCCTCCCCTACACAAATACACATTACTATCTATTGCCTCTCCTAAATTTATCTTTGTTTTTAAAATATTCAGAAAATGTCCAGTCTAGACAAAAGACTTAAACTAATAGCCATTAAATGGGTTCTGGTACCAGTTCCAACAGGGGAAACGGGTTTACCACACCAACAACAAGCAATGCTGTGGACACCAACTGGGTGTCCTAAAATTCAACTCAATTCTGACACTATCTACCTAGAGATAGCCTCACATTCCACAGGTTGAGGGCTCAGTCCCACATGACTGATCCCCCCCCCCCCCCACACACACACAGACTTTAGAAGCCAATCGCAAGCCCAGGTTGTTATCTGTACTTCTGACCAACTGGCTATAAATCAGAGGTTCCCACAACCTCCTCCTTGGGTTCAATGAATTTTCTAGAGTTAATTTGCTAGCTCACAGAACTCAGAGAAACATTTTACTTACTAGATTACCAGTTTATTATAAAAGGATATAACTTAGGAACAGCCAGATGGAAGAGATGCATACACAAGGTACCGGGAAAGGGCCTGAGGGCTTCCCTGCCCTCTCCAGGTGTGCCACTTTCCTCAAATCTCCACATGTTCACCAACCCAGGAGCTTGCCGAACCCAGTCCTTTTGGCTCTTCATGGAGACTTCATTATATAGTCATGATTGATTAAAGCATTGACCACTGGCAACTGATTCAACCTCAAGCCCCTCCCCCCTCTCCAGAGATTGGGAGGTGGGACTGAAAGTTCCAACCCTCTAATCACATGGTTGGCTCCACTAGCAACCAGCCTCCATCCTTAGGTGCTGTCCAGAAGTCACCTCATTAACATAACAAAAGACATCACTACTATTCTCAACATTTAGGAAATTCCAACAGTTTGGGGAGCTCTGGGCCAGGAACCGTGGACAAAGACTAAATATATATGAGAAATATATTTTGGTCATCTGAATGACCAAATATATTTTTTTACTATAAATCATAATATCACAGTCATCATTTATTGAATGCATAACACAGGCCATACAGTTTACATCATCTCACTAGAACTCGCACACACATAAAAAAATGAAGTCTGTATTATTAACCCTATACTGCAGATGAGGAAATTAAATCCTAGTGAGGTTCAATGCCCTACTGAGGAGCCATGCTATCAGCAAGAGTCAGAGGTGGGACTGAAACACCAGTTAGCAAAGCCTGCGCTCTATCACCAGGATATGATTACTCCTTTTCAAATACTTGTAACCACAGGCCCTCCAGGATGAGTTCAACAGACCCCATCTTATCAACAGAGTAATTAAGAAATTGTCTTTCAGAAAATTTGCAAAGTCACATAGCCAGAGCATGCGCAGAAGAAATCTTGACCTGAAATGACTGCGGAACCAAAGATTCTCCTTCCCACAGAACCAAAGGACCGGGACATGACCGGAGTTTAAACGTAGGACTCTTACCAGAAGTGAGGGGTCCATCATTCAGGAAGATCCAGTGTTAAAATTCTTCCCCCACCTCATCATAAATGTTTAAAACCTCATCATAAACGTTTAGACCCTTACGATAAATGCTTGAAGCCCACCAATCAAAATCTGTCCCACCAACATTTCCACCAACCAGCCCGTTCTCCCTAACCTCTTAAATTTTGCCCCAGATCCTGAATCAGGGAGACAGATCTGAGGGTACATGCCCCTTGTCTCCCTGCAGATTGAGCTCGCAGAATAAAGCTGATCTCTTTTCCCAAAGGCTGATGCCATAATTAATTGATTTGTTTATGTGCATCAGGCAAGAGAACCCCAATTTTGAGCAGTAACATACTGGCTTTTTGAGGACCTAAGAAAACAAATATTATAAATAGGATTAGTCACCCATCAAATTACTTCTTTAAATGAATTAGTCTTTTCAATTCCAAGCCAGTGAAACAACAGACAATGAGATCCTTCAGAAGTCCTACCCACTTCTAATAGGTATATATGTGTTATTCATGGGTATATCATGATCTTAAAGCAGTGGGAAATGAAAATGAGACAATGTCACAAAAGAGCACTGAAGGACACACTTTAAACTCCTGGAAATAGAGCAGTTTCTGCAGGGATGTTAGAGAAAAACAAAATCTAAAGCAATCTTTTATCATTCATATAATTCATGGATTATATATATCATCTTTTTCCTCAACAAATATCTTGCCTTTCTTATCAATTAACATTAGAGATTTAATACAATATTAATGCTTGTTGAAAATAATTGTTAAAATAATTTCCATGACATCAATGGGCCTCACTCTAAGAATACAAACACAAAAAAGTAAGAATATGAAACAGGCAAACTGAAGGGTGAGGATTTGCTACCCAAATATATCTTTCATTTTACCAAAAAGTTCGCCCATTTCTTTAAATAGTAACCTTTCCATTTATATTATTTATCTACACACAAATTTTCAGAAGCTTTCCTTGGTTGAAGCAAGGCCCATCAGTGACCATTGCAGGCACAACTTTCTAGCTATGCCCACCTGGCAGGAAAATATTCATAATGTATGAAAACACCAACTATTTCATTTAGTCTTTTCCTGGGCCCATCTGTTCCCTAAAACTCACAACTTACTCTGGAGTATGTTATCGCAGCCAAATTACCTGGTCTAAGCCTGAGAAAAATCCTGCTTCCTGTCTCCACTGTTGCGTGTGGGAAAAAAAAATGAAATCTCACTGCTGGTCTGCTATCAAGAAAAGTAATGAAGGGGAGTATCAAGGAGGAGGAAAGATTGGTCCAATGGAAGGGAATGGGAAAAGGAGGAGGCAGAGCAAGGGTGAGAGGGAGGTACTTTAAACAATAACAGGAGGAAGGGAAGATGATGAACTGACACAGGTCCCCCAGTTCTGAACACCAAGTTCCAAACTCAACTCTGATTCCGTTTCCGACCTTGAGCAAATCTCTTAGTTTCTCTTTATCCTAATGAAGCTCCAAGAAGTTAGCAAAAACTAAGCCAGGAGAAGGTTTCTTACAGAACCTAGAGAAATGCCAGCCCTTCTTACTGATAAAAGGAAAGCTAGGCTACCTATGACCAAAAAAAATCACCAATGTATCACCAACGTCATATTAATAAGCCTTCTAATTTTTCGGAACAGTGTTTAACTCAAGAAATGCAAATCATTTAGTGTCAACCTTCCACCTTTACTCTCCCCTCTTTCAAAACAACACATTCCATTCTCAGGTTTGCCTTTAGAACATTTTCCCTGACATTTGTCTTCCATTTACTCCACTACTTTAACTAAATGCCTTATTCTTAAAAAAGAAAATAGAATTCCACCTCCCTTACATATTAGTGCCTTGGAGGTCCTTATAAAGCAGTTGGTCGCATCCATCCCACTCTCAATAAGCCTTCTCACTGCACCCAGTTATATTTTTAATCTCTCCAACCTCTTTTCTCTCCTGCTACTCTTCTCTCGGGCCCTCTCCAATATACAGTAATCTCTTTGTGATAAAGTGACAGTCTAAATTCAATGCCTGTTGTCAAGTCAGACACCGAGACACAGATCACCACCTCCCTGCTTTGACATCGATACTTCAGTACATGCAGCCTTGAGCTAAAACGAGACCGGCTGCCAAATGACACTGGAAATTCATATATCGTCTACTTTCCCCTTATATCCAATTCAATTTCAGAATTGTAGTTTTTCGCGGTTTTCTAGTCTGTAAAAATAAACTGACGTAGTATAAATTATTTTGTCCCAATTAGTTTGCATTATACCCAACTGCCTTCATTTTACAAACTCATTTGAAAGTTGTAGTCTTTATGCTGTCAATCTTTTTATACATACAACAGCTTCTATACATTCATACTTCTTTCTGTATTCTTACTCAGTATACTTGGAACTCAATAAATACATGCTCATTGACTTTACCTCCCCATATTTCTCAAGAGTACCAATAGAAGTCACATCCAAGGCTAAACCCCATCTTGGCTACTTACTAGCCATGTGACCCTGCACAAATTACTTGTCTCTCTAACCTTGAGTTTCCTCCCCTATTGACATGGGGATGTAAAAACAAGTAATGTACAGAAAGCATGGAAAGTGTTTTGGCAGGCAGCATCCATGACTGCCACCCAGTAAAGGCCACACAAATACTGGTCCCCTTCTTCCTTCCACTTTATATAAATGTCTTTGGTATAACATAATCCATTGGGATTTTTAAAGTAATACTGCAAGTGAGAAAAACTGCAAAGCAGACTTAGAGGTAGGCAAAACTTTGGCCATATAGAAAAGTAAATTGGGTTATTCTATACAGTACATTAGCACGGGGCTCTCTCGACTTGGCTCTGGTGGGAGAGGAAAAAAATCATCTATTTCCTTTAGCTGCTTGCAGCCCTCTCTTAAAATTAAATAAATTATAATAAAAAGTAAACATCATAATTTAACTCCACTTACTAGCTCTAGCAAAAGGTACTAGAAAAACATCTTATATACTAAATGTGTGTCCCATTGGTAGAGAACCCAAGAGCCCACCGTCTAGCATAGCTATTAGGTTTCCATTCCTCCAAAGTTCTGGATGACTGCCTGCCCAATTTCACTCTAAAAGAAGTTAATCAAGTACATTTTTTGAAATCTGTTAATCATAAGCAAATTTCAAAACAGAGATATCTCTTCCAGTCCAGTTCACCTAGTTGTATTGCTTCTCAGATATTATTAATAAAAAAAGAATTAAGTTGATTTTGGTAATTAAATCCTACCAATAGTGAATTTGTGATAACCTAAAATGCATTACATAATGTTAATTTAGCAAAAAATATATTTGTAATTTCAGGTTTTAGCAATTCATTGTTGGATGAGAAAAAGTTCATGTTTTGGATACTTTATTTAAATAGACGCTTGGGAACCATGAAGCATGATTTTCAACAATTATCACATTTTAATTGTTAGCACCCACTTACCTAATAACTTTAATACTTAGAAGCTACTTGTTGAAAAATATTCACTAATTCAGATGGTTTGACATTTTAAAAAAATCTTTCCCTCATACAAACTTATTTCTGAATTAAGAAGTTTTACTAATATTAATGCTTCTGTGCCTAATCGCCTAATCTCATTTGCAATTAGAGAACTCTTACCTCCTCAATTTTTAAATATTCTCTTGAAGTTAGTCAAAGGATTTAAGAATAGATTAGTGTCTATTTAAGCTGTATAAATGACTTCTGGATTTTTAAAAAATTATCTGGTCGTGTCCATTCAACAAAAGCATGGAACAGCTCACTTTTAAGGTTCTCCCACAAAACAACTTTAATTTGGTAATCAACATATGCATCTTTAGAAAACTTACAACTAAATAAATATACATTATATGATATTTCCACATTGAAATGAACTCCCCTCAACATAGTCACTTAAAAAAATCTTTTATTTGGTCCCCATTAATCACAAAACCTATTCTATTTGTGCAAAATTGAAAGTCTATTTACCACTCAGGCTAGAATAAAATAATGTGGAATCCTCTGCCTGTATAATTAGTTGAAGAACTAGTGTCTCTAACAAGTATATCATTAAAAAACATTTGCACATTAGCAACTAGTACAGTTTTCACTTAACACCTCTGTAAACAAGTTATATGCACTCTAAACACATACTTAAAAAACAATCCAATTACATAGTAGAGCTCCCTTCAAGAATGTCTGGTATAGTAGAGAAAAATACTTATCTTTTAATTCATGTTGCTTCCGCCTAAGGGGTTGCCTCAAATCCTCTGTGAAATGAGGCAAGGTAGACATATATAAATAAATGTCAATAAAATTATTAACATAGCAGCTTATTCATTTAGGTGGTGCTTTTAAGTGTGATCAAAGAAAGAAGTTGAAAGTATTTATCAGAAGAATTGATAAATCTCAATATGGAGGGGGCAATATGTCACAGAGGTTCTAGAGGATTGGGATAGAGCCCAGACACCTCAAGGTAAATCCTAGGCTCCACTGCTTTTAGGTTAAATTAAATTAGCCTTCAGTAAGTTACTCATACTCTCTAAATCTCAATTTCCTCTCTGTAAAATGGAACTCGTAAGAGGACCTTCCTCTTTGGGGTTTTATGAGGATAAATGAGATTATCCACGTAAAAGCATCTAGAACAGTACCTGATGCCTAGCAAGTACTCAATAAATGGGAACCATTATCATCATCATCATCTCACTGCACTGTGAAAAAAAAATTGGATGTGTAAGTAGTTGAATAAATTCTATTCTTCCACAAACAAACCAGACCAATGGGCAGACCCCAAGCCAGCTAGTGAACCCCTATATTCAGATCACGAGTCTCAGCTTCTATTCATTAGACATTAAGCTGCCTCTCACTGCCAGCATACATCTCATCTGAACAACCAAAAGAACAATCCGGTTACTCACACTATATCACATTAATATGTAAATTAATCACGTTAGCAAGAAAATCACAAACAAGTGGTTCATTCACAACTCATTTTATTCATAACAATCTCAAACTTGTCACCCCAAAATCAGTTTTTATAGCTACAGTTAAATGAAGTAAACACATTCACATCAAATTCATTCAGTGGTGTTAAAACAATTAATATAAACACACTATCTGAGAGGAGAAGATACGGCTAGTCCACTAAAAATGTATTGTTAAATACTGAAGAGAAAATGCATCATTATTTTGAAGAGAACAAGCTTAAATGATGAGCAACAACCTCTTGTTTTATGCATTCAATAACTGCACATAGGTCAGTCTTAAAATGAAAACAGCTACATGTAAAAGAGGGAAGTTTCATCCATAAAGGAAAAGACCTTACCTTTATTGCAAAATTTCTGGGTAATAAAAAGATAACGGTTATAGTAAAATATGAATAGTTTTTTTCTGCCTAGGATGAATCTCTTATCAAAATAGAGAACTCCTTTTTCCCTAAGGTTGGTTTATAATTAGAAATTAGATCCCTCAATAATTCAATGACTGAAATCTTTATTAAAGTCAAATGACCTTTTTAATTAAATTTTCTCCTAATATATAAGCTCTGCTAGGCAGGTGTCATCTCGACAGATAATAAAGCCTTTATACATTTATTAAAGGAGTTTTTCCTTTATGTCCATCCTTTTCTTTGATTTGACATTCTAACAGTAATTAATTATTGGTAAACTTTAAAAAGTATAAGTTCCTAATGTATTCCAGTCAATGCTCTATTTATATAATATTTATAATGTCCCTATTTTTCATTCTATCATGAAAAATGTTCAAGCTAAATATTTCACTCTTCCATATCTCTTTTCTAAAATTCTCTTTTCCAAAGAATATAACTAGTGAGGGGAAATGTGTACAATTTTCTTATAGCATTAAGAAGTGTATTAGGATTTGAAAACCTGGAGAGCAGAATTGTGATACGCGTATCAAACTGACATTAGATTCAAAAGTCCTTGCCACAAACAATGCATTTATAATATAGGCTCATCCAACTAAATATATGAAAGATGCATAAAAATACGGTAATTGCCTTTGAATTATTTAAAATTTTAACATTTAACTTAGTTGTTTAAAAAACAAAAGTAATTAAATGACTATTAAGGCATCATATTAAATGCTCTGGAGTTTGAAAACCCAAAAACACATTGTCATCAAACCTCACTTTCCCTATGGATACCACTTTAAATTTAGTGAATTTCATTGGCAATAAATCAAAGGAAATAAAACCCTTAAGTATGTGACTGTTGTGTGTATATTTTTGAGATCACATATTCATCCATCACTTCACCATAAGTCTATGATGACGTAGGCAAAATGCTTTACCATCACTTTTCTCATCACTCAAAATAAATAACAAAACCGAGGCAAAGTGATTGACTTACTCAAAGATGCCAGCCAGTTGTCAGCAATTTTACTTTTTATTAGGTTTCTTAGCTTTCTAGTTCAGATGGGGGAAAGAAAAACAATGAAGAGTACCATGAGAGACAGAGCATGATCTAAGACGAAAGAATATGCACTTTATGGATAGATACTAACATTCGCAAAGGAGATGTGGGCATATCTAAATCTGAAACATCACCAAACACTAACAAAAAAAAAAGGAAAAAGGAACAGGGACAGGAACCTTCTGAATCCCAAATCACTAACCAGCCAAATCAAAAGAGTATAGTACAATCTCTGGATTGTCCCCCCTCCGGCCCACTCTCTCGGCTGCTGTACATGTCTACCTGGTTTACTACTAGGGACAGCTTTCATAACGTTTTCAAATGGGCTTTTCTTAGCAAATGTCTGCACTCCTCAGGCAAGGCCGTTAAGGTAACTTAATCCCTCATGAATTGCTCAGCGGAAGAAATGCTGATTCTCAATTCAAAAATTAATTCTGTAGCTTTTTCTGTATTAAGAGTCACGAAGAAACCCATAACTATAATTTAGATTCAGCACGTTATCTTTGAGGACTGGCAGGACAAATAAGAGCTTAGGGAACAGAAGACGATGCTGGGGGAGGGGGCGCAGAGAGAGTGCGAGAAAGATGCTGGTCAATTCCGAGACGATGCAGGAATGACATGGCACCTGGACCACACAAGTCCATGTCCACCCCCCTCAGAGTCTGTGCCTCTGTTTCTCTGACATATGCCCGGAGCTGTGAATAGGTGCACATGCGAACACACCACCTTTTATTCTTCGACTCCTAGGGAGGAGAATGGTGGGGAAGCGTCGCTGGATAAAGCTTCACCACAACAAACGGTTTCTTTCTCCTCGCACCCCGCCTCCTCTCCTAGGGGCAGGCGACGACTGTCTCGAACAGTAGACAGCTGAGAGGAGCCGAGAACCAGGACGAGGACAGCATCTCGGCGGGGGGCGGGGGGATAAAGCCTCACTGCCTCGCGGGGAGTCTCGGGGCGGCTGGCAGGAAAAGGAGGGAGACGTGGAGCCGCGAAAACAGGCGCGGGGGTCTGGGAAGCGCCCGGGCGCGCTCCGCATCCAGGCTGCGCGGGGTTGGCGCGCACCGGGCGGGGGAAGTCGATCCCGGGGCGGACTCCCTCCCCCGACTCCCCGACCGGAGGACGGGAGGAAATGGCTTTGTATCGCAGGATGAAAGGCAAACAGGAGGGCCACCAAGCGGGGGGGGACAGAGGATGCCTGGAGCCGGAGGACCCCGCCCGCCCCAGGACACCGCCGCTGTGCCCTCCATTCCGCCGCAGTCCCCGGTCCACCCCGGGGCTCCCGCCGCCCGTCCACGTCCCAACGGCCTGGAGCGGGGTCGCCCCCCGGCGCCCCGCGCGCTCACCTGCCCACGAAGTTCTCGAGCACCGAGCTCTTGCCGGCGCTCTGGCCGCCCACCACGGCGATCTGCGGCAGCTCCAGCAGGCAGCTCTGTCCCAGCGCCGAGAAGGCGTCCTGCAGACGGTTCACCAGCGGGATCAGCTCCTCCATCTCCCGGTTCCCCATCTTGCCTGCGCGGCCGGCCGCCCGCTGGTCCCTGCTCGCCTCTAAGTCCTGGCCCAGAGCCGGGGCCGCGCCGCCCTAGCCGCCGCCGCGCTGGGTTCTGTCGGCCGGGTCCAGCGCAGACGTCGGATCCCGCCGCCCGCCCGCCGCTCGGCTCCTGACAGCTAACGGCCCGCAGCGCGCCTGCGCGGACCGGAGGGGGCGTGGCTTAGCTCCGCGACCGCCCCGCCCGCGCCCCGCCGGCCGGCTGCTCCGCCCCGGGGCTCCCAGCCAGACACCGCCGGCCCCGCGCGCATGCACTGCCTCCCAGCTGCGGCCAGATGCCACCGCCTCTGTCTTCTGCTGCCCAGGCTCAGAGGCAAAGTTGCAGCACTTGGTCAGGGAATGGCATGAAATCAGCAGCAGCCGGCGGCACTGTTCCCTTTCAGCAGCTACAAAGCTCAAGTCCAGTGGAAAGCACGACCACCGTTAAAAACAGGACTGTCGCCAGCGGCACCGCCGCCAAAGCACACTTCCCAAAAGGAAATCTCATGTTCTCACGCCCTACTGCAGAACCCGGCTCTTCTCCGGGTGGCGGGGTTGCTGAAGTCTAAATTCCTCAATCTGACATCCGTTGCAGGCCCTGCATAGTCTGACCCTATCTAATCACTTGACTTGAATGACTTGGTCTTCCCAGCCCCGCCTAAGCAAAAGTGGAGTCCGTCAGGCTTACCCGCACCACTCCCGCTCTTCAGTCTACCACGCTCAATCTGTCCTTTGCGACTCCTCAGGCCATTTCTCCTCCCAATCTATCTCCTTCTATGGGGTCTATCAATAACCATGTACTTTGCACCCGTTCTGTTCTATTTAGCAAATTGAGAAGTGACTGTGTGTCAGGTCCAGTGCCTGGTGATGGAGACACAAAGATAAATGGCCATGCTTCTCTTGTCCTCCTTACAGGGTTCCTCTTTTCAAATATTGAATACCAATACTCCTCAGGATTTAATTCATGGGCTTTCTCTTGTCTCAGCTTTATTCTCTACCTAAGGAATTTCCCATGGCTTTAACTCCACAAAATGGCTAGCGACTACAGAAATCTAAATTGCTAGCCCACCTGTCTCTCCTGTGCCTTAGACTGTACTCCAGCTGGTCCTGGACCTCACTACCGGAATGTCCCACCAGTACCTCTGACTTAATTTACTCAAAACTGAACTCATCGTTTCTAATCTCAGCATTTAATGGTACAAATTTCCCTCTAACCCTAAAAAGACTTGTTTTTATACAAGACTTTTTTTGGACATATACATTTTTATATGTCCATAATAACCAAAACAACTAAGAATACCCCAAATGTTCATCAAAAGGTGAATGAATAAGCAAGCATATGTGACTACAGTGAAATATTCTCAGCAACAAAAAAGAGTGAATTTCTGATACAGCAACAACATAGTTGAATTTCAAATGCATCATGTCGAATGGCATTTGCCATTTTTTACATGGCAAATGGGACTTTGCAGATGTGATTAAATTAAGAACCTCAATGTTTTTTAAGTAGAAGAGAAAGCACAAAACTGAATGCATCATCTTCTCCACTGAAGTGGATCCCTATTGGAATGTCTACCCAGCATGCCTTTGCTAAGAATCACTCCTTCATCCACCACCTGGTTGTAGCCAGAGCAGTCATGAAGACATAAGGGCATGAACGGCAACTAACTGTGCCCCGGCCACAGCCTTGGGCACCAGGGTGAGACCTGACCCAAGCTTCATCAATCAGAGCCCTTTCCCAGGACTATGGAATTGAGAGAGAGAGAAAGAGATTAGTCTCTGAGTGACTATAGATGAAGGTGTAAAATCTGGAACTAGGGTTAGTGAGGTTTTCACCTTCAGAAGGGAGATGCAAAAGATGCTGGTCTTCAGAGGAACAGAAAAATAAAAAGACAGAAAGAGAGGAGCAGAGGGAAAACAGAGAGGAGTCCCAGATGGTACTTGTGTCCTCGTTCTATTTCATTTCTGATGCTCAGCTACAATCCTGCCGAGTTCCATGAGCCAGCCTCCCCTCATAAACTTACAATAAATTCCTCTCTTTGCTTACCCTAATTCAATTTGTATTTCTTTTACTTGCAACCAAAGAATCCTAATAAATACATCCTCACTGTGCTACCTAGCTCAGCAAGAGGTCCACCTGGTCCCAATCCGGAATCTGGAAGTCATTCTAACTCCCTTTCTCTTTCTTTCCCTCATCCCCTACATAACCTTGGTTCCCAAATTATGCCCATTCTACCTCACTGGCACCCATCTCCCCTTCACCTTCGCTGCCAGTGCCTCATTTGTAACTATCCTTTGTTAAACAAC
The DNA here is from genome assembly GCA_031878705.1 of Tapirus indicus. Classification (NCBI taxonomy): domain Eukaryota; kingdom Metazoa; phylum Chordata; class Mammalia; order Perissodactyla; family Tapiridae; genus Tapirus; species Tapirus indicus. Next base: position 87,033,939 of record CM062922.1, read on the forward strand.
CACCTTCTTCTATGCTTCCCATATATTTGTACCCTGAATAGATTTTCATTAATGCACTTGGCACATTGCACAGTCTCCAATTTACATGTCTCTCTCTCCACTAAGCCAGCCCTGGTGGTCTAGTGGTTAAGATTCAGTGCTCTCATTGCCATGACCTGGGTTCTTTCCCAGTCAGGGAACCACGCCACCTGTCTGTTGGTTGTCACACCATGGCGGCTGCCTGTTGCTGTAATGCTGAAAGCTATGTCATCAGTATTTCAAATACCAGCAGGGTCACCCATGGTGGACAGGTTTCAGTGGAGCTTCCAGACTAAAACCGAGTAGGAAGAAGGACCTGACCACCCACTACCAAAAACACTGGCCATGAAAACCCTATGAATAGCAGCGGAGCATTGTCTGATATAGCGCTGGAAGGTGAGAGGATGGCTCAAAAAGACTGGGCAGGGTTCTGCTCTGCTGCACACAGGGTCAGTAGAAGTTGGAATCCACTCGAGGGCACTAACAATAACTCTTCCACTAATGTGACAGGCAGAATAATTCCCCCCCAAAGAATGAATATGTCACCTGACATGGCAAATGAGACTTCACAGGTGTGATTAAATTAAGGACCTTGGGATGGGGAGATTATGCTGGATTATCTGGATGGGTCCAGTCATAATCACATGGGTCCTTAAGGGGAGAGAGCCTTTCCCAGCTGTATCAGAGGGAGACATTACTACAGAAAAGTAGTCACAGAGGTGCAACTTTGCTGGCTTTGAGGACAGAGAAAGGGGAGCTACAAGCCAAGGAATGCAGGCAGCCTCTGGAAGCTCGAAAAGGCAGAGAAACAGCGTCTCTCTTACGTCCTCCAAAAGGACCACAGCCCTGCTGACACCTTGATTTTAGCCCAGTGAGTCCTGTATCTTCTAACCTACAGAACTGTAAGATAATAAATTTGTGTTGTTTTAAACCACTAAGTTTATGGTAATTCACTACACTACAGCAGTCACAGAAAACTAATACAACTAATGACAAACTCCTTGAGGGCAAGGTCCATCTTTGAGATTCTCAGTGCCTAGCACAGTGCTTAGCACCTAAGGGGACCATAGTCTATTGGAGACGGACATAAACAAATTATTACAACACCATGTAATAAGCGTTTCAAGGGTGCTATGAACTGAACTGTGTCTCCTCAAAACTTATATGTTGAAACCCTAACCCCCAGTGTGGCTGCATTTGGAGTAAAGAAGTAATTAAGGTTAAATGAGGTCATAAGGGTGGAATACTGATACAATAGGATTAGTGTCCTTATAAGAGGAGACATCAAAGAGCTTGCTTTCTCTGCCAGGGGAAGACACAGCAAGAAGATGGCTGTAGGCAAGTCAGGAAGCAAGTCCACACCGGGAACCGAATCAGCCAGCACCTTGATCTCGGACTTCCCAGCCTCCAGAATTTCAAGAAAATAAACTTCCGTTCTTTAATCCACCCAGTCTGTAGTGTTTTGTTATGGCAGCCCAAGCTGACCAAGACACAGAGTTTGTTTAAAGGAACACGAGATGGAAATCAGGGAGTAACAGTTCTGTCTGGAGAGGGTCATGGAAAGTTCCAGAGAAGAGGTGACTCTTGAAGTGGGCCTTGATGAGTACATACTGCACTCTGCTATGTGCTGTGAAGAATACAAAAGACTGAGAAGCACTAGCCCTGGCCCCGAGTATCTTGCATTCTTGTAGGAGACAATGCCACCACGCATTAGACAGAGAATGTGTAATCATTATTTAAATTTGAATTTCATGTGCACTGAAGCAATGCATGTCATCTCTATTCTCCAGAACTTAGTTCAAATCTGTCCCACCCCCCTACTTCAAGAAACCATCCTGAACTACTCTTGTTAATTGCTGTCCTTCTTTACTTCCCATTTCCAGAATCAGTCTTGCAATAACATGGAACCAAGAAAACACACAGAGACACACTCAACACCCTTTTCTTATAAGTTAATCTATATAAAACAAACAGCAAACAAGCAAACAAAAGGGAAAACTTGAAAGGAAAAAGCAGGGGGGAAATTTTGACACGAAGACAACCTATACCTTTGCGGGTAGGTGTAAAGCTGAGAAGGGGAGCCCAGTCAGGCGCCACAGCTTCCTGACTGTATCACACAGTCACCTCACCCTGTTTCAGCACCAAGTAATTAATGCCAACTCCTGCTCTCTAACTATCACACTTATTTCCATGCCACCTTCCTAACAAGGCAGAAGATATCCAAAGGTTAACAGCCTTTTTCAGGCGTGGCTCTCTGTCTAAGAAGTCAGAGCTTTTTATGAACACATTGGAATTCTTATATCTAAATGAGTATTTTCCCTCAGGGTCATTTTCAGAAGCAACAAACCTATTGCGATAATGCTGCATGTCACACAACATCAGTAGAACTCCTTTGAAGTTAATAAACCTTATCCAGAAAATCAGACACAGTATTCCACAGCCACACATCATCTTAGATGAACAACATTATCCATGTTGGTCTCCTACCTTATTCATAGGACTTAGTACCAAATAATTTTTGGCTGATTCTAAAAATTAAATCTATATAGTATAATAATATACATAATAATATTATATAGATTTAATTTTAACATATATATAATACACTTTTTAAAAATACTACAGGCTGAAGACAAGCTTTAAGAGATGAGTTAGAAAATTTCTGAGTAGTGAAAATATCTCTAGGAAAAGATTTAACCTCTCAAGAAAGAGCACATACTTGAATATATGAATTCAGGAATTCATGTTTTTTAAAAACCAGTCACAATACTGCAGAGTCACATCTCATATATTTCCCACAGTGGGGCTCAGTGCTCAATACATATTTATGAAGCAGAACTGAACTGAAACTTTAAGGATTTTTCACGTTGACCATGTGACCCATGTGAGTACCACTGAATAAATGTTATTATTCTGTGTGCAATTTGGGACCTATTCAGGTCCTTCAGTTCTTTCTCCAAAGGTTATCTCCTGGGTGGATTGTAGAGCTCACTGCAAATCAGTTTGTCTGCAGGCATCTTCGGAGTTCTGTCAAACACAGTGAACATCCAGTGTTGACATACAGACTTTCAATGCTGTAGCCATTCTAGCCGACACTTATGTCTCTCGGGGCTTCTCTCCTTTAGCCTAGAGGAGTGGTCAGAAGGGAAAGACTCCCAATTTTATTGCCCATATTTTTCATCAGCTGTCATCAGGAAGCAAAACAACTCTGAAAGAACCACTCCAGTCTCCTACCTCTATCACTTCTGTCAATTTGAGACCCGACAGATGGAAACTCACTGGTAGTCTGGTGGAAGCACGGCTAAATCTACACACAGGCAGGACGGAAAATACCAAAGGCAAGCTGGAGATGTTAAAACAGAGAGTTAGGATGGACTCTCTGCATCACTTAAGTCTGATTTAGCAGCCAGTCTGTGCTTCCTTCTATCAAGTAGGTATAACTGTGTTCTGCTGTAAGCATAATCCATACATTCTGAAGTAGAACAGAAATCACATAGGATTCCTTTAAAAGGACGGTCCCCTAGTGTTTTTTAATTCTCATTTGTTGAATTATAAATCTCTCTATATATATATTCATATATAGAGATTATGTATTAATTACATATTAATATGATTATATATTAATTATCACTAATAATAATAAAATATTTTTATATATTAGGTAAGCTATAAATGGCCATTTAAAAATATGTTTATGAAGATTTTTCACTGACACAGAGAAATGCTATGAATAAAATATTAAATTTAAAAAGCAGGGTAAAAATTTTATATATAGTATTGTATCTACACAAAAGACTATGCCTAGGGAAAAAAACTGGAAAGAAATGTGTCCAAAAATTTAATGTTATTCTCTATGAGAAAGTATAGAAAAATTCTGTTGTCCTTTTCCTTTTATTTCTCAAACTTTCTACAGTGAACATGTATTACTCTTAAGATTTATAAAGTTGATAAAAATGCAATTTGATTGAACTATTATTAGTTTACACACACACCAGCTTACCAACAACAAAAGTGTTACCTAATGTAAGGTTAAAATAACTTTGCAAATAGAAACAGAAGAGTCCACAGCCTCCCATCCCCAAGCCTTTGCCACTCACTGACAGCTGATAACTGGCTAATGATAACTAAGACTTTAAAATGAGAAATACTTCTTTCTGACTCAAAGAGCAGAAATGTCACAAGCCCAGGCCACCAAGGTCACAGGGACTATCATTAGCCAAGAGTTCATTCAGTATAGCAAACTGCAGACTATCCACAATTGTAGGAAAGTGGGTACATAAGCTGAATTTTGTTTGGGTAAAGCACATGCCATAATCTATGGAATCAAAAAGCCAGACATAAAAGATTACATCTTGTATGAATACATCTATATGACATTCTAAAGAAAGCAGAACTAATCTATGATGAGAGAAAGCAGTCTGGGGCCGAGGGTGAGCACAGGGGATTGACTGCAAGGGGGCACGTGGAAACTATATCTTGATTGTAGTGGTGGTTACCTGGTTGTATGTTTGTCAAAACTCATTGAAATATACACTTAAAATGGTACATTTTGTTTTATGTAAATTATACTGCAATAAAAATAACCTATGGCATTTATGACACACTCCTGCATGACATGTAATGGTAATACAGAGTATGATAGTCTCAGTCTGGGGACAACCTTAGTAACAGGCAGCCATAATCATGCTGTGTTTTGAGAGACCAAAATAAAAATGTACCTACCCCCCAAGAAGCTTGCAAATATCCAAAATTCTGCCAATATAAAGTAATTCTTATGGGATCTCTGAGTATTATGTTGATGGGAAAATATCACTTGGAGAAGGGAAAGAGACACCTTAAGCCATTATCAACTAGCTCTTAGAAAAGATTACATTCCAGCAGTGCCAGCTCGAGAAGAGGTGTCTGGGAGTCAGGCAGGGGGACAAGAGGGCAGAGGGCCTCATGAACACCCCAGAGTGAGAGTGTCCTAAGACAACTTTGCCTGTTTTACATGGTTTCCTCTCTTTCATTTTATAGGAGAAATGTAAACCTTAGAAAAGTTTATCCCTGAACATACGTGTGAGGCCCAATTGAACTCCAGTTCCCTCCCTCCTGGATATTTTGCCAAAGATGGTGGCGATGAACACCTTTGACAGATTTTGTATACCGCTTTACATCCACAGACCATTTTCATGTCAGTTATTTCATTAGATCAACACAGCTACCTTGGAAGTCACAAATAACAGTCAGATAGCAATAGCATTCCTGTTTCACAGTTCAGGAATCTCAGAGAAATTGGAGGGATTAGGTGTCATGGCCAACGCCACACAGCTAAGAACTATCAGAGATGCTCCCCAACATGCTTCAGTGGGCCATACTTGTATCATCCCATGTGAAAACCTTGAACCTGATAATTTATAGTACCTACATTTGCCAACCTAAAATTGAAATCGAAAAATGCATGGTAAATTATTGTTTGTGAACAAGAGCAGGTGTTTCTTTTTGTTTGTGTGTTTGTGTGTGTGTGTGTGTGTGTGTGTGAGAGGAAGATTAGCCCTGAGCTAACATCTGTTGCCAATCCTCCTCTTTTTGCTGAGGAAGATAGGCCCTGGGCTAACATCCATGCCCATCTTCCTCTACTTTACATGGGACACCACCACGGCATGGCTGACAAGCAGTACGTTGGTTCGCGCCCGGGATCCAAACCTGCAAACCCCGGGCCACCAAAGCGGAGAGCACAAACTTAACCACTATGCCACCAGGCTGGCCCAAGAGCAGGTTTTATCTTTACATAAATTATTTTAATTGCCATGACCTAGAGTCAGCAGATTGGGGTTCAAGTTCCTACTAGCTGTATGATTCACCCTTCAAGTCCTTAATTTCATCTGTAAAATGGGTATATTAATGTCTGTTCTTCTTAATTCATAGAACTATTGTGAAATCAAATAAATAATGAACACTAAAATATTCTATAAACCGCATGGTACCAAATGACTATTGGATATTTTATATGTATAAATAAAATTAATTTATATTTATTGGATATTTATAATTATCCAAACCTACACAGAGATTGTAAATACATTTTATTAATTACCAAAAGGCTTTTTCTTGATTGACTGTAATTTTTAAATGATTTATGTGATAAAGATCTATGTGATAAAAATATCTTCAAGCATCTTACTATTCACATATCTCATCAATTTTAGGATTCCTTTATCTGGCAAATTAGAATTGTGGAAGAGTTCACTCTTAGGAAGAGCCCAGAAATAACCAAACAGAAAATGTAGCTGAAAGTAACAACTCGTTAGGAATCAAGCAAGACAAAGTAATGTAAAGCAAGATGAGTTTTTACAAATATATAAGAATATCCAGGAAGCAGTGAGTTAAGAGGAGGCAAAAATGGGCTAACATTGACTTTGCTGGAGAAATTACAGTTAAGCTTAATTCCTTTACAACTTTTGTTGTTCTCCCTGTACAGCCCAAAAGGGCTTAAAATAGGATCAAGGTAGCTAACTGACACAAGTATAATTTTCAGATTCTCGGGAAAAATTGTGCAAAGGAACACAGTATCTCTGGAGCGAAGAATCTCCAAAAATGATCCCTTCCTACAAAGGCCTCTTTCTTTAGACTTTCCTAGGAAACCATGCAAGCAGAACTCCCACTCTACCCTGTTTCCCTCAGCATGCTCACCCTCTTCCTGGCTAGCATCCTCATTTCCTTCAAGAAGTATTTGCAGATCTAAGAATTAGTCCTTTACCAACTCTGCCAAAGAGCAACTCATTGTGCAAAGTCAACATGTCGAAGCCTAACAGATGAACCTGGAAAAGAGGTCAAAACTGTAGACCCTTGATTTTACCATCACAGCACTATTCCATCCACCAGTCACTCTTTTCGATAAAATGATCTCTGTGTTTCCCTATATGACCTTCAAAATCTTCTCCTTTTGGAGTAACTTGAAGAAGCTACTTTCTCTTCTGTTTTCTTCCCTCCCCGCATAAATTATTTTAGGAGTATAAATGCTGGCAGATACGTACTGAGAGACTAGAATGAGAAAATTCCCATAAAATGTAACAGGCAGGTTTGACCCCATCTCCCTTTTACACGATTTATTTTTTTTTCATTGGTGAAAATTGCCAGAAAACACCTTATTGCTGAAGAAATAGGTTCTGAAAAATAAAAATTCAACTGGGAAGACTGAGCTCCAACTCCAGTGTACAACACCTCTGATTCCATTAGGGTATGCTCTACTTATATCCTGCTGCAGAACAGGAATTTGTCACACACACACACACAGAGTCCGCTTCAAGCCAATGACATCTGCAAAATGACAGCTGCACCAAGGAAGCCATGACAGCAGCAAGAAAACAATTATCTTTTCTGTGAATGAGTGTGCACATTTCTCGGATGAGCCATTTATCATCTATCCTAATAAAAATTCATTTTCTTCTCTCTCTTTTTAAAACCAATTGTCAGCAGTGGCTGTTTAGAGAAGGATCTGGCTGGAGTGTTGGTGTTGGCCCTCCATCTACTGACACAATTTCTCTCACAATCCAAAGTGGCTAGACACTGCAGTGGGATGAAAAAGTTTCCCATTGCCAAGTCTTTCAGGCAATTGAGATGAGCTCTTCAAAGATTTTCCTGTCCTACCCAGATGTCTCAATCCAAACAAATGAGAAGATCAGAGAAGTTTTTTTTAGGGCAATCAGATAGAGAGTTGACTAATAGTTACATCTCATCTCGCAATATTGGCTGAAAGCTCCTTTATTTGCTTCTCTTCTCTGTTCCAGGAGCTAGATCCACTTTAGACAGGAGAGAACTGGGACACACTACCTGCTGCAGGCAGAGGCCCAGTTCGTGGAAAAGAGTCAGTCAGAAGCAGACCGGGGGAAGAACTTTCTCGCACCATCGTTAATAATCAGTACCTTACATGTGGGGCCCTCATTATTTTCATGAGGTTGGTCATCTCTTCTGTCTCCTTCCCCCACTACTCCTGAAACACCTCCACTGTGCCCTCTGCACCCCACAATCTATTACCAGTAAATCCTCTTCTATCTTCAACTTTTCTTCAAAGTTACTAATATAAACCTGGTTCTCTCCTGATGACCCTGTTTCCACGGGAGTAGTCTCAAGTGGTAGCGTTATCTCTCTCATGCTCCTAAATTCCTAGGCCTAAAAGTGGGGTAGGTATACTCTGTGCTCCTCGTTGCTGCTTCTAAACCACTCTCTTTCCCTTTCCCTAAATTTTCCAGCTTTGAATCTATATCATCATCTATTATCACCCTTGCCTCTCCTTGCTGTGGATGTCTACCGACCTCTTAGTCATTTCCCCTCATGTTTCAAAGATTTTAGTTGATGACTCACTGACACTCTCTCTAACAACATGCTTGTCTTAATTTATAGTGATTTCAATTCCACATTGATGACACTTTCAACATTGTCCTCTTTGTTCTTCCATCCTCTCCGCTCCAGTGATTTTGTCTCCACAGAGTCAATCCCTGGTCCTAGTCATTACCAAAATCTACAACCACCCATAACCTCCAATCCAAACACCCCGCACTCAGACCTCCATCCACTCTTTCCAGATCACTCTCTACAGTGCCCACCTGCAATAATCCATCAGCCTCACTGGGACCTACAATCAATTAATTCTATCATCTGTTCACTGTCCTTCATCCCCTTCGTGTCCTCACTTCCCTCATCCTGTTTAAATGCCATGATCTGTCACTACAAACACTCTCTTTCATACACCCTCCACTCTCCTGCTTCTCTCTCAGTTTATCATACTTACTTACCAAAACTTAGCCCTGGGAAAATCCAGTTCTCCTCCTACTCTGCCCCTGCACCCAAGAAGCTAAACATGGCTAGGAAAAAACACACTACCTCCCTGACAGGAAGCATTTAAAGTTAACGCTGAACCGCAAATAGACCTGGTAACACTGCTGCCTTTCCATAGTCCGTTCACTCTCTCCTCCTAGATGACAGTTTCATACTTTCTCCTCTCTCCTCAGACTTCCATGTCTCTTCCCCCATCCTCATTCTTAAATGATGAATTGTATCCTATTTCACTAAGAAAATAGAAATAATCAGAAGAGAAATTCCATTAGCTCCCATCATCTCAAATACCAACCTACCAGCTTCTAAACTATTTACTCTGCCTTCCCTACTGTTTCTATAGATAGACCATCCAAACGCCTGTCTAAGACAGGATCTCCACATATTCTACTCGCATTAGATTCTACTCTCTCTTCTTTATTCGATTACAGCAATTCTCTCTTCTTTACTGCATCATTAATTTTTCCCTCTCTATTGGATCATTCCATCAGCGTATAAACATGCTATCTTCCCCTAAGCACTTGATCTATCATTTTTTTCTTACCTCAGTTGTGGAAACTCCATCCTTCCAGTTGCTCAAGCCAAAAAACATGGTCATTCTCGCCGGCCCGGTGGCGCAGAGGTTAAGTTCCCTCGCTCCGCTTCGCGGCCCGGGGTTCTCAGGTTCTGATCCTGGACGCAGACAGATGTACCACTTGTCAAGCCATGCTGTGGCGGCATCCCACATAAAGTAGAGGAAGATGGGCACGGGTGTTAGCCCAGGGCCAGTCTTCCTCAGCAAAAAGAGGAGGATTGGCAATGGATGTTAGCTCAGGGCTAGTCTTCCTCACAAAAAAAAAAAAAGGTCATTCTTAACTTCTGTCTTTCTCTCACACCATACATTCAGTCCATCAAGAAATCCTATTGGCTCTACTTTCAAAATATATCTAGAATCTGATTGCTTCTCACCATCTCTGCTATTACACCCTGGTCTAAGACACCACCACCTAGTCCTAGATTATTTCACTGCCTTCCTGTCTGGCCTCCCTACTTCCTCCTTTCCCCTCCTACTAACTATTCCCAATGCAGCAACCAGTGATTCTTCAAAACAAAATCCCATCACATCACCCCTTTACTCAAAAAGCTCTCCACCAGTTTCCGGTCTTACTCAGACTAAAAGACCTACCAGACCCTTCATTACTGATCCCCATCCCCCTCCTACTTCCTCTCCGCCTTTATCTCCAACTCTCTCCTTCAATCACTTTGCTACAGCCACAGATTTCCTTGTTCCTTGAAAATACCAACAAATTCCTTCATGGGGGCTTTTACACTTGCTCTTCCCTCTGCTTGAAACATTCTTCCTTCAGATGGTCATGAGGCCCATCCTCTCACCTTCTTTATAAGTCTGTGCTCAAATGTTACTTTCCCAGGAACACTTTACTTGACCATTCCACTTACAATTGCACTCCCTCACACACAATTTCTATTCTCCTTCCCTCTTTTATTTTTCTCCATAGCACTTATGATCTTCTAATATCCTACATAGTTAACTTTTAAAGCTGTTTGTTATCCATTCCACACAGACACCTGAAAGTGAGCTCCATGTAGAAAGAGATTTGCCTGTTTTGTTCATAGTTATACACCCAGTGCCATGTAGAGGGCCTGGTGCATTGCAGATGCTTAAATGTTTGTTGAATGAATGATTTTAACACTTTAACTAGGTGCTCTATATTATTTTGTACCTATCCATGTGTGCAAGTCTAATAGTAGCATAAGCTTCTTGGTCAGCATCGTGCCATCTACTTTCCCGACTTCCTGCCACAGCACAAATCATGGCTTCCACAGGATGGGTTTCCACATTAAATACCTACTGAACTGAATTGCACTATAAATATCATCCTGATTAGCCAAGCCCTTCCCAAATTCCTGACTTACAGAACTTGAGGGAGATAATAAAATGACTGTTGTTTTAAGTCACTAAGTTTTAGTCACTTATTACTTAGCAAAAGCCTATTGCTTTTGGAAGTTATAAATAATTCCCACCTATTAAGTTAGCTGTCTCATGTTAAGTTTTCTCTCTACCTAGTAATTTAATTACCAATAAAATGCTTAACCAACTGCATATATTTATTGGTTAAGTAAACCATTTATGTAGCAAAAATAATAGATCCCAAAATGTATAATAGCTCAAATACAATACAAATTTATTTTTTGCTCTCAAAGCACAGAAAAGTGAACAAATTAATGGGGTGGTCTTCCTTCATGCATTCTAATAGCAGCTCTGCTAACTTCAACATGTGGTTTCCAACGTCATCCAACAAGATTTCTCCATTCTAGCCAACCACAAAGGGAAAAGAACATGCAGGAGCACATACGGGAGGTTTTATGGGCCAGTCCTAGAAATGGCACATTACTTCCACAAACATTCCACTGGTAGAATCAGTCACATGGCCACACCCAACTGCAAAAAACTCTGGGAAGTGTAGTCTAGCTGAGTGCCCAGGAAATACAGTTGATAGATTTAGGAAAAATACAAAACAAAACAAGGCACCCTGCATTTATCTGCAATCCTACCAGAAAGAAGAGAATGTCTCTATTGGACAGATAATATCCAAATAAGAAGGAGGAATGAAATCTCACTATATATTCTTAATATGTCCCAGTTCTATGATGGCATCTATCTCAGAATACTCGAGACCAGTTTCCAACAACTCAAAATCTGTGTGATTGCAGATTGCGTTTGAGGACTCACAGAGGAATGGTAAGACCCACTTATGAAAACATGGAGGCAGGAAACTAAGAGCAAGGGAAATGAAGAAATCACCAGTTCTGCTAAAGACAATGGCCATATCTGGAAAATCTTTGTAACTCATCCATAGAAAAACATCATCTGAGCATCTAAAGCAAATTCACCCAATGACTATTTATTGACCTAATTTATTTCTCTGGCAAAATGACCTTATATGTTGCTAACAGCAGACAGAAGACGGCAAAGAAGAGACAGCAGATTTTAGAAATCTTCTCATGACATTCCAGCTGGAGACCATCAACTCTACTTTGTTGTCTTCTCTCCCTACCAAGAAAATCATTTTGACATACCTTTACCTCCAGGAAAAACTATTATTCTGACAACTTCCATTTAGGCAGGCACAGCTCAGCCTACAAGTGGCCTCCAGCTAGGACCCTATTGACTAGGTGATTAACTTGGGGAAAGCTGAGTATGGTTGACAGGGTAAGAGTATCATTACTCTTGAGAGTGAGACTGTATTTATATATATATATATATATATATATATATATATATACATATTCAGTCTCAGCTCTCAATGAAAAACATTTCAGCATGTTCCTCATTTTTGGAGGAAAAGTTAAGAACTAGGGATGGGAGGTTGACTTCTACCAGTAAGAAAAAAATTACTAGCAAGAAAAACCTAATCAGAGACTGGTCACAGACATGACTCTAATACCCGGGCTAATACCGGATCAGTTGAGGGCCATGGCGTTATATTATTTAGTTTGTTATCTCTTCTAAACTTAAGAATTCTAGGGAGCTAACCTACTTGTCAAAGAAGATAGCACACAATATGGTTTCTATTTTCATATTTTCCACATTTCTCTGTTTAATGTAGATGTATTTTTGTAACTAACGAACCTAACTGTGATATGAGACTATTCTGGGGATGCTCAATTTTCTCTTTCTCTAATTGGACACACATTACTCCATTTGTCTCAAGAAGCTGGCACAAAAAGAGGTAATGGCCCTGATGAAGGGGAAATCCAGTCCAAGCCAGGTATATTGAAATGGATGGCTTACTTGGGAAGATCCTCACAACCTCATCATAATGCATTACTTGTGGGCTTCTTCTTGGAGTTTCCCAAGGGACCTGCTAATACTTGTAGGAGTTCATCATCAGCACCCCCACCCCAACACACACACACACACTAGAGCCAATGGGAAATGAAGCACAGAGTGATGTCTTAACATAGAATACAAGTCAGAAGTCTTTTCAAAGGTCAGATGTCACTCAGCAACAAAGGCAGGATTGAAACTTATGAGTTTAGGTTGCCCCATTTTAAGAGATACTTAAGCCCATGAAGTGGGAGATTTGCTATCTGTCTTATTTGCTTTTCTAGGGCAGATTTTAAAACTAAACTTCAGAGCAAAAAAATTAATGTTCCATTAATAGCAAAGTTTTAATAAATATTGCTTCTGAAAAAGTTCTTTGTCTATTTCCATATCCACACCATCACCTAGGAGTGTTTATTAGGCCCTGTTTGCAGATAGTAGCCTACTTCATATGACTCAAGGAGAGATAAACAAATCTACATGTGAGAATTTACCATCTAAATCATACTACAGATCCACTCAAGTGTAGAAAGATGTAGGTTTAGATTATTTTCGTTGAGTTAAAATGCAACAGGGAATGAAAAGATGCCGAGAATCATTAGTGGCTAGGGAAATGCAAATCAAAACCACAGTGAAGTACAACTGCACACACACTAGAATAGCTAAAAAATTTTTAATGGGAAACAAGTGTAGATAAAGATGTGGAGAAACTGGAACCCTCATACATTGCTGGTGGGAATATAAAGTGGTGCTGTTGCCATGGAAAACAGTTTCATCGTTCCTCCATAAGTTAAACATAGAATCAGCATATTACCCAGAAAGCAACTCCACTCCTAGGTATAAACCCCCCAAAATTGAAAATAGATATCCAAAAACACCTGGTACACGAATTTCATAGAAACATTATTCACAATAGCCAAAAGGTGGAAACAACCCAAATTTCCATCAACTGCTGAATGGATAAATAAAATGTGTTGTATCCATACAATGGAATATTATTCAGCCATAAAAAGGAACAAAGTATTGATACAGGCCACAACATGGATGAACCTCGAAAACACTATGCTAAGTGAAAGGAACCAGATTGTATGATTCCATTTATATGAAATACCCAGAAGAGACAAAACCCAAATTGGCAGTTACCAGGACTAGGCAAAGGGGGATACGCGCAGTGACTGCTTAATGGGTATGGAGTATCCTTTTGGGATGATGAAAATGTCTTGGAACTAGATAGTGGTGATGGTTAGACAACATTGTGAATGTACTAGATGCTGTTGAATTATACACTTTAAAATGGTTAGTTCTATGTTCTGTGAATTTTATCTCAATTTAAAAAAATGGAAAAGAAATTCAACAGGAGAGTCCACCTAGGTATATACATACCCCATCACCCACAGCCCTTGATCAGGGCTTGTCAGTCTTGTGTTTTAGGTTGAGGTGTGGCACAGTTGTTCTTTGGTCATTGGAATCCTTTCAGCCTTGCGCACCCACGGCTCTGTGCCTGGGGGAGAGCAGCATTGAAACAGAAATTCTCTGTGGCCCTCAGTCTTCTGAGTAGGTGATGTTCTCCTTTTTCTTCTGCAGGAAGCTGATAGTAGGCACAGGCTGTGCTTTTCTTCCACAACCTTCAGCCTATTTCAAGAACTCCTACCAGCTACAGACTCATCTCAAAGCCCAAGAAGCCTTGGCATTGCTCCAGGGCTCTGTTCTCCAGGCTGTGCCCCACGGGCTCAGAGCCAATGATTTCTGCATTTATAGCAGTGTTTCTGAACAGTCCCACACCACTACCATTTCCACTGATATTTGCCCAAAGAAGCTTAGACAATGTTACTTTAATGTATCCTTTCATTGCCACATCTTGAGTCCTTGACTATTACTATTTATGCAACAAGTACTTGATGCGAACACTGTTTTTAAGCTTTGCAATAACCTGACAACTATTTGGGGAGACTATCACCACCCTTACTCATCTCTTTCTACTGAGGCCCAGAGTGAAGAAGAGGAGGAACGTGTCTGGAGTGCCATAGGCTCTTAATAACTAAACATCTTCCAGAGAGCAGTCATTTTCTGTCTGGCAATTTCTAAGATTGCAGTCTATGCACATACTAATCTTATGCAAATCACTTATCAAAAGCATATGCTAAGCTCAGTCACTGTGGCTCCTCCTTTGCATGCAGTGGTATTTCAGGCACTCTTGGAAGAATTCTCATAGAGACCACTGCTGAGGGGAGGCATTTTTATCATATGTATTCTCTTCTCTCACTTAATAAGGTAGCACAAATACCATGTCTTTTTTTACTGATTCACTTAACAAACATTTCTTCAGGACCTTCAGAATACCATGCCCAGCATTGGAGATAAAAAGAAGAAGAAACAAAGATATAAGTTCAAAGAACTCAAATATTTCATCCTGTATTTGAAAGAGTCTATTTCTGAACCTGGAAGGAGAATAACAAAACAACCCTGACACCTCAAGATCCAGTTTCCAACTCAGATTTCATTCTTCTGAACACCTTTTCTGATTGTCCCTATCCAACTCTAATCATTCCTACTGTGTTGCTTCATTTTGCATATGTGACTGCATTACTTTGTGTCTGTGCGTACTCAGATAGATAGATGGATAGATTGATAGGTATTTCATAGCTTTCTATACGTTTCATATATAGCTACAGGAATGCACACACATCCCTTCATATCTTTCTTTCTAACTATAGTACAGGCTTTTAAGGGAGTAGTGGCTATGCCTTGTATCTGTCATCGCCCGTGTGTGTGTGTGTGTGTGTGTGTGTGTGTGTGTGTGTGTGTGTGAGGAAGATTCGCCCTGAGCTAACATCTGTTACCAATCCTCCTCTTTTTTGCTGAGGTAGATTGGCTCTGGGCTAACATCTGTGCCTATCTTCCTCTACTTTATATGTGGGACACCTGCCACAGCATGGCTTGATAAGCAGTGCATAGGTCTGCACCCAGGATCTGAACCTGCAAACCCCGGGCTGCAGAAGTGGAACACACGAACTTAACCACTATGCCACCGGGCGGGCTCATGTCATCACCTTTTTTATAGCCCACCCATCTTTGTTCCCATGCTCACCCCAGCATCAGGTATGGACTATATACTTAGTAGGGTCTCAAGAAGAGCTGATGAACCAACTTGGAAGTAAGAAATTTACTCTGGTCACTGTCACACTGCAGTTCCCTTTTCCTTGAAAAGTAGCAGCTATTCAACAACTTCATACCCAACATTCACACAGCCCTTCAGGATTTTTCAAAACGTTTTACCTACATCATCTCATTCCATTCTCACAACAAAGTAGGCAGGGTTATTTTCCCATTTTACTGATGAACAAAGTTGAGAACCAGAGAGAAAACTAGCTTGTCTAAGCTAGCAAGTTGTACTAAATCCAGATCCACTCTCCTTCTCCACCTTGCCCTTTTCCCCAGGAGGTGACCTCTATGGCCTGCATCACCTGCTCCCTTGCTCTCTGGCTTCCAGTTAGATGTGGCCAGTGGAAGGATCTTTGAAGGGAGGGTGGAAGGAGAGTGAGGTTGGGTATTTATTTACTCCTCTAGCTCCCTTCCTGTTGGTTGACTATCATTCAACTGTGACCCTTAAATGATGGCCACAGCTCCTCTCAGAGGACTCTCTCTATACTTCTACTCCTCCCATGCCAGTAATCACTTCCTCCCCTTGCTTCTTCAGCCTAGTAATGGCTCCCCACTCTTGCCTTTCAGGGGCCCTGCCCCATCCCTTGTTGTTTTCCTGAACCCTGCACACACTTTTGTAAATAGTCTTTCTATTAAGTGCTCTTCAACACCCAGTGTGAATGCACCATCTGTCTTGCTGGGATCCTGAGTGATATACATTAGTCCTGTCCACACTTTCTAACCCTTGTTCAACCCTTTGGGTTCCCGCTCTAAACACTTGCTCACTGAGATACCAATCGGAGGAAACAGTGTTGCCACATCACACTGAGCATCCCCTACTGCCTGTTACACATCAGGACCTTCCAGGAGAGCAAAAGCTCCCAAGTCAAGCCTGCTCACTCTCCTGGTGAGGTCTAGAGCACGAGGGTCTGTACCTGCAGACAGCTGCAGCTGGTGAGGTCTGGAGCACAAGAGTCTGCACCTGCAGACAGCTGCAGCTTGTTCTCAGTAAACAAGTCAGCCCCAGACACTGGGACATTAGTGGAAGCAAGACAATGATTCATCAGAGAAGCCGCAGTCACTTGACCCACTGTGACTCAGACACATTTTGTTGTCAACAGGGTGCTGAGCTGAATAAAAGCTGAATAAACCAATGCTCTGCCTCACCCAGGTTCTGGCAATCAATGAGTTAATGAGCACTAGGCATATTAGCCTATTTGGTCCTGTCCTCAAATGCTCTCTCCTATCAGTGCCCCCACTATCCCTCTGTCATCCGTCCTCCTTCCACCCTACCTATAAAAAAACTCGGATTGCTGAAGATAAATCAGATAGAGGTGCACAGGGCTGCACTTCCAAGATAACAAGCATGCAGCCCCAGCCAACACCACATTTTGCTTCCATCATTTGGTGGTGCATGGTGTCCACGACTCCAAAGCCCTGTTTCTCTTGTCTTCCTTCTTAGCCTTAACAAGGAACTCGATCTGAGAGGCAAGGCTTCTAATCCAGTCTCTCTTCCCCTATTCCTTAGTTGAGGCTCCTTCAGGTTTTGTAAGTTTAGGACCTGTACCATTGACCTGGCCTTGCAAAAATTTTCTTATGACAGCTAGCTAGTATGTTGAGTGATAAAATGTTTGATGAAACAACATTGAGTAACTACTAGGTATCAAGCATTGTGCTAAGGCCTTACTTTCATTATCACATTCAATTTTCTTACCAACCATCTGAGACTGTGGGCGTGTGTGTGCATGTGTGTGCATGTTTTACAAATGAAGACAAGCTCCGAGAAGTTAAGTAATTTAGCCAAGGTCACACAGTTAGTGGTGAAAAAGGAATTTGAGCCAGGTCTACCTGTCCCTTAATTCCATACTCTTAACCATTTTCCTGCTTCTGTGTATATTTAATCATTTAATTTTTGAAATTCAGAGTTCTTCATCTCCAGACAAAAATTCTCAAGAGAAGGTAAGATATGCTCTGTTATTTCTTTCTTCAATTAAGTTTAGCACTCATTTATTGAGCACCTACTGTGCACCAGGCACTGAGCAAGGTACTGGGGGCACAAAGGTGAAAAGACACAGTCTCTGCTTTCCAACAGCTCACAATCTAATCAGAGGAATAGCTTCAGAATTTCTCTTAAGGCTTCAGGTTTCCCTTTGGCCCTGGTATTGTGTAAAAGTGAATTTTTGCCTTTGTTTATTCAGCCTCATAACTGAAGCATTTCTGCTTCTTACTCAACAGTTGCAACTGAGAGACCAGAAAAGGTGATCACCTATGTGGATATTCTA
Organism: Tapirus indicus; assembly: GCA_031878705.1. NCBI lineage: Eukaryota > Metazoa > Chordata > Mammalia > Perissodactyla > Tapiridae > Tapirus > Tapirus indicus. Next base: position 87,052,020 of record CM062922.1, read on the forward strand.
GGAAGAAAGGAAGGAAGGGAAAGAAAGAAAAAGAAAGAAAGGCAGGCAGGCAGAAAGAAAGGAAAGAAGGAAGGAAAAAAGAAAGAAAGAAAGGAAGGAAAGAGGAAAAGAAGTTAGCCAAGCTGGTGGTGGCAGGGCAAATAGGGAGGAAAATTCTAGAAAAGAGGTGAGTTATGCAAAGGCAGGGAGGTAAAAGAGCCCCAGGACTTTTGATGGAACCCATTGGACATATTTCTGAAATTCACACCATTAAAGTTACCTCAGGACTTCATTTTTTGAATTCAATGTTTAAAATAGATAATACAGTCATGGTTCAAAATTAAAACAATATAAAACAGTACCCATTTAAAAATCTTGTTCCCATGCCTATGCCCATCTTCCCCTTCCTCATCCCATACTCCCATCTCCATCCCTTAGGTAACCTGCTTAATGACAGGATAAGCTTGGAGAAATGCATCATTAGGCGATTTTATTGTTGTGCAAACATCACAGAGTGTACTGAAGGGAAAAAAATCTGCCACCCCAAAATGTGTCTCTTTAACATGAGGATTATTTTAGGCTGATTATTTTTAAGACACAAAAGACTCAGAAAGTTTTTCATGTTACTTCCTCCTTAACTACCTAAAAGAATTCAGATTAAAAAAAACCTGTCTCAGGAAGCCAGCTATCACCTTAGCATAACGTGAACCAGGCAGTAGACAGGGAGGAACCTAGAGAAGCCTGCATGGTGGGCTCCCCTCTGGGTTCTTCTGTTTCTGTGTGGCCAAACACTTGTTTTCCAAACATTTGGTCCTTTTCACCTAACTGTGAATTGCCTTCCTTCCCTTTGAATTCCCTGACTCTCCCCACCCCCAGCATCTCTTTTGTCTTTAGCTGAGGATGTATTTAAGGTAAGGGCTTCAGCCATTTTGGCAAGTTACTTGGTTTTCCTGGGTTTCTCCCATGTATACATGTCATTCGACTTTTGTTTTTCTCCTGTTAATCTGTCTCATGTCAATTTAATTCTTAGACCTGCCAAAAGAACCTGTAAGGATAGAGGAAAATTTCTTCCTCCTCTACAGTACCTACACAAACCTAGATGGTATAGCCTACTACATACCTAGCCTATATGGTACTAATCTTATGGGACCACCATCATACATGTGGTCTGTTGTTGACTGAAATGTCATTATAAGGCACATGTCTATATTTATAACAGTCTATTGTATATTCTTCCACTGTTCCTTATGCAAATATAAGCCAATACAGCTATATATACACACATAATTCAAGACTTTCTGAAGATGTATGCATTTTTTACTACACTAAAACATTGTATTAACTTGGGAAAAGTAAAATATTATGTATTTTAACACCTGAAAGAATGATTTTCTTGTATTGTTATTATTGTTAGCCTTCATGGATGGAGTGCCTCTTACATACCATTACATCTAATGGTCACAAGGATTTCATTTTATAGACGAAGAGAAATGAGACTTGGAAAGTTCAGGTAACTAGTCAAGTTCAGGCAGAACCAGCAGGATGCTCCCTCCTCCAGAATCCTATTTTGGAGAAATAGCCCTACCATTCAGCTAATTATGTGAGCTAGAAATCTGAGTCTACTTCACTGCTCTTGTCCAGTCAATCACCAAGTCTTACTGATGGGAACTCCATCTTATCTGTAAAATCCATCCCTCTTCTCCACTCCCACCACCGGCTCCCTCTATGGCCCTTATCATCTCTTACCTGATCAATAACACTGGTTTTCTGACTGGTCTTTTTCTCTCTAGGCTGATGTCACCTCCAGTCTACCCTCCATTCTGCTGCTAGAATGATCTAAAACACAAATCTAGTGGGGTCTCTCTGCCTCAAAATCCTTCCATGGCTCCCAATTGCTAAGAGTGTGAAACCTAACTCCTTGTGCAGTGTGGTTGGGCCTCAGCCACATCTCCTGACAGTCCCCTCACATACAGATATAGAGATAGAAAAGATATAGAAAACCAAACCACTGCAAGTTTCTGGAACCCTCCAGGTCTCTCCTGCTCTGGGCCTTTGCCCAGCCAAATCCTCTGCCTAGAATACTCTTCTCTTTCTTGGAAAATTCCACATCCTTCAGCTCATGTGATGCCTTTCTTGGAAGCTGCCTTTGCTTCCCTCAAACAGACCTAGACACCTTCCCCTGCACTTCCATTGTTTTTTGTTCCTACCCACATGAAAGCAGTCACCACATAGTAATGAATGGTCTGTGTGTGTTTCTCCACATTAATCTTCACATTCTTTCAAAGTAAGAACTACTTTCCCTCTAATTTTACATCCATAGTGCCTAGCATGGTGCCTATTATAAGACTTCAATATGTATCTTTGAGTGTTTATTATATGAATGACTCCAAAACCCAAGCTCTTTTCATTCATTATTCCAGACTGTCTCCCCAAGTAGCCCACCACTACCACAGGGGTGGGTTTACATGGCACTCAGATTTGAAGGGAATTACTTGGATTCCAGAAGCTTGATCCAGTCTTAGAGAGCAACAGTAGGAGTGAGGGAGGGTCCTGTGTAACCCTGAGTTATTACAAGGGCAGAGTGAGCCTGCAGGAGAGGGAGAATCTAGTGACCTTGAAACAAGAGAAACAAGATCAAAAAAGACAAATTTTACCTACTTCCTAATTTTGCCTTCAGCAGGTCCAGACTCAGGCAGATGTATTTGAAATTTAGGCTAAATAATCTTGAATACTAATCATGAGTTGACCAGTCTCATGCTACTATATGCAGCAAAGAAAGGAACAAAATATTAAGGTCCAAATTTCTAGAAAAGATTGGCACCACAAGTTTTGAGAATATAAAGAGAAATTCCTCTATCAATGGTTCTAACACAGGTGACCATAAGAATTGCCTAGACAGTTTTTTAAAACACAATTTTCAGGACCCCACCATGGAGCTGCTGATTCAGTGGGGCCCAGAAATTTTCTTTTCAAACAAGCCACCCAAGTGATGATGATGTATGTGATACTTGCAGTGGTTTCCATATACTTTTTTACTATGCACTCTAAGTATCTAATTTTTTATTTAAAAATTATATCATGTGTTTCTGTACTTATACATAAAATGTACTCAAGATAGGGGCCGCCCGGTGGTGCAGCAGTTTAGTCCACACTTGGCAGCCCAGAGTTCGCAGGTTCAGATCCCAAGCACCCGCCAACGCACTGCCTGTCAGCCATGCTGTGGCAGCGTCCCATATAAAGTAGAGGAAGACGGGCGCGGATGTTAGCCCAGTGCCAGTCTTCCTCAGCAAAAAAAAAAAGAGGAGGATCGGCAACGGATGTTAGCTCAGGGCTGGTCTTCCTCACAAAAAAAAAAAATGTACTCAAAATAGAAATGTTCAAAAGATAAGATGAAAATAAAACTAAATAGAATTTCTAATATTGTCTTTCCACACATCAGTGGATCATCCTGTGCATCCCTTCTAGGGAATCTGCCCACCAATAAAATGAGCATCTTTTCTAATGGTCTCAATATCTCATGTAGGGAGATATCCAACTACAAAAATCAAAGAAACATCTACTGAGGTCCTTCTGTGCACCAGGCACTGTGCTGGACCACTTCATCCATATTATCTCATTTAATTCTCCCAATAACCCTGTAAGATAGGTATTATTCATATCAATTATAGATGAGATTGACATTCCATGTACTTGCCTCATTAGGCAAGATCCATGTAACTTGCCTAATGTCTCATAGATAATAAATGCTGAAAAAGGAATTTGAATCCAGGTAATGTTTTTCACTATATTGTGTATATCAGTTGAGAGTGTATTTGGCTGCAAGTAACAGAAATTCAATTACAGTTATTAAGTAAACAGTGCTTTATTTTTTCCTATGACAAAAAGTCCCCATGTATGGAACCTGGGCTGCTAAAGAGGATCTAGGATGGCACCAGAGACACAGTCCCACTGTGTCTGTCCCACTATCTTTAGCAAGTGGTTTAGCAAGTGTCACAAAATGTCTATCCCACCTCCAGGCATCACAGCCATGTTCCTAGCAGAAAATAAAAATTGGAGAGGGGACAAAAGGCAAAATGTAAAAGCTGAAAAGGCACTAACCAGGTGACCCAGCCCCATTTAACAAGCTTTCCCAGAAGCTTGATGGGACTTGGTGGGAACTCTCAAGTCACCTGGTGACCTGATCTTGCATCTCACTGGTCAAAACTGTGTCACAAGGCAAGCTGGTTGCAAGTTGAGTACTTTAAGCTGGGCATAATTGGAACAAAGTTGGATTTCTCTTAGGAAAGAGGATGGATTTGGGGAAGCAACCAGGAACATCTGCCACATTGCTTCTGTCTTAACCCCAGACCTACCACAACATTGTAGTATACAATGTATACAAAATAATACAGTCGTAGCATCCCAGGAAGAGAATATTTTCAAGTCATGTAGTCCATGTCCCCATCCAATGCAAGAATCCACTTGTGACCAGGTGGTTGTCCAGCATCTGCTTGAAACTTCCAGAGACAGGAAAGCTCACAACTTTACTTTGTAATCCATTCTAATCGAGGGAGACTTTAACTGTTGGAACTTCTATTCTAGCAATAATCACAGTGTATCACATTTACATTTTTACATTAACTCCTTAGGACTAGGGGCTGTTTCTTATTCACCTCTGTACCTGGTACCGTTAATTGCCATAAAGAGGTAACTCAAGAAAAAATTTGAGGAATAGATTGAGAAATCTCTTTTTCATATTGAGATTAAATGATTCTTTTAGCCATTAAAAAAAAATCTTTTCTGGGAGTGATGTCAGCATCATGGCAGAGTGAGATTCCCCTTTGAATCTCTGCCCCCTACGACACAACAAAAACATCATTCACATTCCAACAGAGCTCAATCAAACACTACGAAGGACTTCTAAGAAACCCCTGCTGCCATACATCGGACAGTGGAGGCGCAGGAAGCCCAAAAGGATGGGAGGAGAGGTAAGAAGTTGTACTCCCCCTCCCCAATCGATCAGCAAAGACAGCGCAATTCTCAGACAGAGGGGGGAGGGGCGGCCACAGCGGGGGGAAAACTATCGCCATCCAGGTGCTCTCACAGACTGTCACGAGATCCCCACTGGGAAGCGACGATGGACTGTTTAGGGGGTGTAGCAAACACCCTAAGAGAGCCAGAAAGGAAATCCCCGGGTCAAGCAGGAGAAAGAGAGGACCCCTCCCCCCACACACCCCGCGTTTCAGCATAATCCCTCCGGAGGCTGCAGCCGCCTCAGAGCAAACCGCTCGTGATCTCCATCCAGTGGCAGCAGGGGGAAACTGCAGGACCAACTTTATCATGAGGGGAAAAAATAAAGCTGTCCCCGTCGGATCCTTGCGACAATTTGTCAGGGCTACAGACCAAAAGGAAAATGACAAACACCCAGAAACCAACCCTGAAGGCACAGAATTTGATAACCTGAATGACAGAGAATTCAAAATAGCTATCATAAATAAACTCAACGAAATACAAGAGAACACACAGAAACAAATCAATGAATTCAGGGATTTTTGTCACAAAAGAGATCAAAACCATAAAGAAAAACCAATCAGAATTATTGGAGGTGAAAAACAAAATCAACAAGATTGTGGAAAAAATGGAGTCTTTAAAGAGCAGAACTGACAATATGGAGGAACAAATTAGCACTATTGAGGATAGCCACGCAGAAATGCTCCAGATAGAGGAGGAGAGAGAGCTAAGACTAAAAAGAAATGAAGAAATTCTTCGAGAAATATCAGACTCAATGAGGAAAAGCAACATAAGGATAATAGGTATTCCAGAAGGAAAAGAAAGAGAAAAAGGAGCAGAGAGTTTGTTCAAAGAAATAATAGCTGAGAACTTCCCCAACCTAGGGAACGAGAGGGAAATAACAGTGAATGAAATCAATAGATCACCTAAATATATAAACAGGAATAAAAAATCATCTCGCCACATAGTAGCAAACTTGAAGAATACCTGTGACAAGGAAATAATATTGAAGGCAGCTAAACAAAAAAACAAAATAACATACAAAGGAAACCCCATCAGGCTCTCAGCTGATTTCTCGACAGAAACTCTACAGGCTAGGAGAGACTGGAATGATATATTCAAAATCATGAAAGACAAAAACCTTCAGCCGAGAATACTTTATCCAGCAAAAATATCCTTCCAATACGAAGGAGAAATAATAACTCTCCCTGATAAACAAAAGCTGAGAGAGTTCGTCACCACAAGACCCCTACTACAAGAAATGCTCAAGAAGGCCCTTAGGCCTGGAAAAAAACAAATGAGAAAGGGGATACAAAGATTTCAGCAAGGAGAAAAGCAAGGAGACTAAACCAGAACAAACTATAGTTGGATAACATCAAAAATTAATTCAAGCTCATCACTGGAAACACACATTCATGACACAATCTGAAATAAAGACATAACAAATAAGGAGGGGAAGAGGTAAGGGATTGAATCGACCCAGCCTCAGGAAAAAGGAGGCATCTGAAAATGTACTTTTTTATCCAGGAGATCGCTTATATAAACCTCACGGTAACCACTAAACAAATAACCAGAAGAGAACCACACATGACAAAAAGAGAAAACCAAGAGAATGAGCGTGCAGAAATACCAAATTGAATTTGCAGTCTGAAACACAAGGGACAAGAAATGAAGGAAATCCAAAAGAACCAGAAGATGAACAATAAAATAGCAACATTAAACCCTCATATATCAATAATCACTCTAAATGTAAATGGATTGAATTCTCCAATCAAAAGACACAGAGTGGCAGGATGGATTAAAAACCAAGATCCAACAATCTGCTGCCTCCAGGAAACACATCTCAGCTCTAAAGACAAACACAGACTCAAAATAAAAGGATGGAAAACAATACTCCAAGCTAATGGCAAACAAAAGAAAGCAGGAGTAGCCATACTTATATCAGACAAAGTAGACTTCAACATAAAAAAGGTAATGAGAGACAAAGAAGGGCAATATATAATGATAAAAGGGACACTTCACCAAGAAGACATAACACTTATAAATATCTATGCACCCAACACAAGAGCACCAAAGTACATAAAACAACTGCTAAAAAACCTTAAAGGAGATATTAACAATAACACAATAATAGTAGGGGATCTTAACACCCCCCTTACATCAATAGATAGATCATCCAGACAAAAAGTCAATAAGGAAATAATGGACTTAAACGAAAAACTAGACGCAATGGACTTAATAGATATATACAGAGCACTCCACCCAAAAAAAGCAGAGTACACATTCTTCTCAAGTGCACATGGAACATTCTCAAGGATAGACCATATATTAGGAAACAAGGCAAACCTCGATAAATTTAAGAAGATTGAAATCATTACAAGCATCTTTTCTGATCATAATGCTGTGAAACTAGAAATCAACTGCAAGGAAAAAACTAGGAAAGGGACAAAGATGTGGAGACTAAACAACATGCTACTGAACAACCAATGGGTCGTTGATGAAATTAAAGGAGAAATCAAAAGCTATCTGGAGACAAATGAAAAGGAAAATAACACCATACCAACTCACATGAGATGCAGCAAAAGCGGTCCTGAGAGGGAAATTCATAGCAATACAAGCTCACCTTAACAAGAAAAATCCCAAATAAATAACCTTAAATTGCACCTAACAGAATTAGAAAAAGAACAGACAAAGCCCCAAATCAGCAGAAAGAGGGAAATAATAAAAATCAGAGCAGAAATAAATGAAATTGAAACCAAAAAAACAGTAGAAAGGATCAATGAAACAAAGAGCTGGTTCTTTGAGAAGATAAATAAAATTGACAAACCCTTAGCCAGACTCACTAAGAAAAAAAGGGAGAAGACTCAAATAAATAAAATTAGAAATGAAAGAGGAGAAATTACAACAGACACCACAGAAATACAAGGGATTATTAGGGAATACTATGAAAAACTTTACGCCAACAAATTGGACAACCTAAAGGAAATGGACAAATTCTTGGAAGCGTACAACCTCCCAAAACTGAATCAAGAAGAAATAGAGAATCTGAACAGACCAATCACAAGTAAAGAGATTGCAACAGTAATCAAAAACCTCCCAAAAAATAAAAGCCCAGGACCAGATGGCTTCCCTGGAGAATTTTATCAAACATTCAAAGAAGATTTAGCACCTATCCTTCTCAAACTATTCCAAAAAATAGAGGAAGATGGAATACTTCCCAACACATTCTATGAGGCCAACATCATCCTGATACCAAAGCCAGACAAGGACAATACAAAGAAGGAAAACTACAGGCCAATATCACTGATGAACATAGACGCAAAAATCCTCGACAAAATATTGGCAAACCGAATACAGCAATACATCAAAAAGATCATACACCACGATCAAGTGGGATTTATACCAGGGACACAGGGATGGTTCAACATCCACAAATCAATCAACGTGATACACCACATTAACAAAATGAAGAATAAAAACCACATGATCATCTCAATCGATGCAGAGAAGGCATTCGACAAGATCCAGCATCCATTTATGACAAAAACTCTCAACAAAATGGGTATAGAAGGAAAGTACCTCAACATAACAAGGGCCATATATGACAAACCGACAGCTAACATCCTACTCAATGGGGAAAAGCTGAAAGCCATTCCTTTGAGGACAGGAACAAGACAAGGGTGCCCACTCTCACCGCTCTTATTCAACATAGTACTGGAAGTTCTGGCCAGAGCAATTGGGCAATAAAAAGGACTAAAAGGACTCCAAATAGGCAATGAAGAAGTGAAACTCTCGCTATTTGCAGACGACATGATCTTATACATAGAAAACCCAAAAAATTCCATCGGAAAACTACTAGAAATAATCAACAACTACAGTAAAGTGGCAGGGTATAAAATCAACTTACAAAAATCAATTGCATTTCTATACACTAACGATGAACCAACAGAAAGAGAACTCAAAAAGACAATCCCATTTACAATTGCAACAAAGAGAATAAAATATCTGGGAATAAATTTAACCAAGGAGGTAAAAGACCTATATAATGAAAACTATAAGACACTATTGAAAGAAATCGAGGACACAAAGAAATGGAAAAAATATTCCATGCACAAGGATTGGAAGAATAAATATAGTTAAAATGTCCATTCTACCTAAAGCAATCTACAGATTCAATGCAATCCCAATCAGAATCCCAATGTCATTCTTCACGGTAATAGAACAAAAACTACTGAAATTCGTATGGGGCAACAAAAGAGCCCAAATAGCTAAAGCAATTCTGAAAAAAAAGAACAAAGCTGGAGGCATCACAATCCCTGATTTCAAAATATACTATTAAGCTACAGTAATCAAAACAGCATGGTACTGGTACAAGAATAGACACACAGATCAATGGAACAGAATTGAAAGCCCAGAAATAAAACAACACACCTATGGACAGCTAATCTTCGACAAAGGAGCAAAGAACATACAATGGAGAGAGGGAAGTCTCTTCAATAAATGGTGCTGGGAAAATTGGACAGCAACAAGCAAAAGAATGAAAGTAGACCATCTCCTATTGCCATATACAAAAATCAATTCAAAATGGATCAAAGACCTGAAAGTGAGACCTGAAACTATAAAACTCCTCTAAGAAAATATAGGCAGTACACTAATTGAGATTGGTCTTAAACGGATCCTTTCAGATTCCATGTCTACCCAGACAAGGGAAACAAAAGAAAAAATAAACAGGTGGGACCTCATCAGACTAAAGAGCTTCTACAAGGCAAATGAAACCAGGATCAAAATGAATAAACAACCCACCAGCTGGGAGAAAATATTTGCAAATCGTTTGTCCAACAAGGGATTAATCTCAGTAATATATAAAGACCTCATACAACTGAGCAACAAAAAAACAAACAACCCGATCAAAAAATGGGCAGAGAATATGAACAGACATTTTTCCAAGGAAGAGATACAGATGGCCAATAGACCCATGAAAAGATGTTCAACATCACTAATCATCAGGGAAATGCAAATCAAAACTACACTAAGATATCACCTGACACCCATTAGAATGGCTATAATCACCAAGACAAATAACAACAAATGCTGGAGAGGTTGTGGAGAAACGGGGACCCTCATTCACTGCTGGTGGGAATGCAAACTGGTGTAGCCTCTATGGAAGACAGTATGGAGAGTCCTCAAAAAATTAAAAATAGAAATACCGTATGATCCAGCAATCCCACTCTTGGACATCTACCCAGTGGACATGAAATCGACCATCACAAGAGGCGTATGCACCCCTATGTTCATTGCAGCATTATTCACTATAGCCAAGAAGTGGAAGCAACCCAAGTGTCCCTCGACTGATGATTGGTTAAAGAAGATGTGGTATATACATACAATGGAATACTACTCAGCCATAAGAAAAGACACAATTGTCCCATTTGCAACAACATGGAAGGACCTAGAGGGTATTATGTTAAGTGAAATAAGCCAGAGAGAGAAGGACAGACACTGCATGAACTCACTCATATATGGAATATAAGTGAACACACGGACAGAGAGAACTGATTGGTGGTCACCAAGGGGAAGGAGGATGGGGGGGCACAAGGGGTGAAGGGTTACATCCACAAGGTGACGGACAAACAAAAATGTACAACTAAAACCCCACAGTGTTATAAACTATTAAGACATCAATAAAAAAAAATGGTAAAAAAAAAAAAAAAAAAAAAGACTTAGGAATGTCTCTCCACCTCTGAGATTGTGTTGGTTGTTTTAAAGGAATGCCTTTTCTTCTAGTAGCTTCAAATAGGGTGGTCAGGAAAGTTAACACAGCAACCAGTGGCAGCTGGATAAAAAGCGAAACATTTGTGCATCTGATTATTACTTTATTATAAATTCTCTTATAAAATAAATAAATTGTGGTAACCCCTAGCTGAACCTCCTTAAATTTATCCTGAGATCTGGGAAGGCTTCAGTGTACCAGTTCACTTTGTTCATTTCTTGTGCAATATTTAAATAAATCATTTTCTGATGCTCATTAAAAAAAAAAAAAATCTTTTCTCTCCCTGGCCCATCCTATTCAGCTACGCTCTCATGTTCAGTTAATCAGCAGTATGAAGAGTGAATTACTAGGGTCACATCCCAGGAGATGGTCAGGATGTAGAAGAGGCCCTACAGAGCTCTGGAAATAAACACTGATCTGGGAAGAGGTGAACGTGCTTCAGGGAACTGCTTGTGATCTTGACTCATAGCGCTGAGAAGAAACGGGGCTCTTACATGGCAGTCCCCGACCCCAAATTCACCACCCTCTCCTGCCTTCTGCTAATCTGGGTTTTCATCACTGCCTTTGCTAAGTTTTTGCTGCCACAACGATCAGAGAATAAAGAAAAGGAGGCGAGTGTGTGTGTAACTGTCTCTAGGATTGTGGTCTTTCTCCCACTTGCACTTTCCAGGGCAGCAAACTCCCCACCCGGACCACAAGCACTGCATACCCTGGTGTGCTCACACACACAGTAGTTTTTACTCCAAGGTAAAATATTTGGAAGGAAACAAACCAAGTGGAGATATAAGTTCACAAGTTTCAAGAGAGGAAAACATAATGATTGAGAGGTCAGATCTGCAGTCAAGCAGAACAAGGGCTGATCTTGTGATAATTTAACTTCTCCAAGCTTCTGTTTCTTCACCAGTAAAACAGGGATAGCGTATCGTCTACCTCAGAGGCTACTGTGAAGATTAAATGAGATACAGCCTGTAAAATACTTACCACAGTGCCTGGTATACAATATGCTTGGTAAACATAAGCTAATCATTGTCACCATCATCCCTCTTGGCCCCTTGGGTTGGCACAGGTTCTATTCCTTCCACAGGCTCTTTCTCTAGCTCTGACCCTCAAGATCATACCTGTTTCTTGCTCTTCCACCTCACATCCCCCAAACCATGCTGAGCTCCCTCAGTACTCTAGGCCTCGGAAAAAGGAAGCCTTCTTTCTGACCAGGACCCTTCTCTGCACTTGGCTCATACACTTGTTTGTATCCTCAGGAGCCCTTCCTAGAAATTGTCTCACTCACCTTTTTTCCCCGACTCTGGATGGTACCTCCAAGTTACCTCTCATTGTATTTCCTTTGTTTTACTCTTCTCTGCTTTTTTCAAATAGTAAAAACAAGGATCTAAATCCTTCTTAATAAAAATAATTTTAAGAAAACATTTTAAAGCAAATTACCATTTACTAAATCCTTCCACTCAATAAATCTCATTTTATCTTTACAACAGCCCTGCGAAGGACCATTATCCCCATTTTAAAGATGAGGAAACAGATTCAGAGAGCTGACAAAAACTGCCCAAGGACTCAAGGGTAGTCAGAATGGATGTGAGACTCAAACTCTGATGCTCTGAGACCCATGGTTTGGCTCTCAGCCACCTTGACTCAGTGCATAGGTCACTATGAGTTGGGCAATCTGGGGAAGAGATGAGATACATTACCAAAATGTCCTATCTTGCATCCACAAGGTGACGGACAAACAAAAATGTACAACTAAAACCCCACAGTCTTATAAACTATTAAGACATCAATAAAAAAAATGGTAAAAAAAAATGTCCTATCTTGCTACAAACAGGTGCGCTGAGACATTTAAGGCTACCCACCACCCTCTCACTGTCTCTGCAACAACATGAGCTGGACATGTTAGTACAAGCCAACGGCACTGAAACAGCCTAGCTTCTGCTTTCTGCTATGATTACTAGAATTACTCCCCAAAGATTCTAAGCCATCCATCAGGTATTTATTGCATACCCAGAATGTATTCAACACCGTAGAATATACAGAGAGCTCAGACCTAGTCCAATGGCTCCCCAAAGCTTCCAATCTAGTCAGGGACTGAGACTAAGAATATAAAACAATATATAATTAATTGTTAAATTGGGCAGTAGAGGTTATAAATGCTGAAGTAACTCAGAGAAAAGGTAGATTCATGAGGTCTGAAATAATAAGGGAAAGTTTTATGGAGGTGAAGCTTCAACTGGAATAAGAGGATGCATCATGAAAGAAATGAGAACTGTAAGGCTAATAATAGATACCCCCAGTGTATTTAGTGTGCCAGGCATTTATACACACGATTCTTCAGAATATCCAAAGCAACAACCATGGAAGGCAGGTACTTTTATCCTTTATGTATAGTTAGAGAAACTGAGAATCAGAGAGGTTAAGTAGTTTGCCTAAAGACACAAAGCTTTTAAGTGTTGGATCCACAATTTTAAATAAGGTTTATCTAATGCCAAAGTTAGTGTTTTTTCTTCTATCTATGCTGCTTACTACTGACAGGTAAATCCAAGAGCTAAAACTAGTGTTATTGGCCCACAAAGAGGTTCTGCTGAGAGAAAGGGGTACAGTGAGAAGAGCACTGGAACTAGAATCAGCAGACCAAATTTTAATCAAATTTCAGTTTTTAACTTGTTTGGTAAATACCTTAACCCCTTTTAGTTTCTTTATCTGAGGAAAATAGAGAAAATGCTAGCACCTATCTCAAATAATATTATAAGGATGAAACGAATAAACGTGGATATGACTAACACATATTAAACATCCACTTTTAAGTATGAATTTTAATAAGCAATTAAAATACAAATTAAAGCATCTATATCATACTATTTCATTGGATTTACCTGAACTCATTTCTAAACACTGTAGTATCTTTAAGCCTTTCAGGGAGGTGGAGGGGGTGGGAATTAGAAAGGGCAGAGAACCTTCCGGGCACTCCTCAAACCATCAGAGGCCCCAAGCTATCAGAGCTATCAGTTTCTCTCCAAAGCTGACCCTTCCAGGCCCCATGGCATTACCTCTCAGTGTTCTCTCCTCAGACTGAGGAGTGAAGGAGCAAGCAAGACCTCCCCAAAACAGAAAGCCAAAGACCACCTCTACAAGAGCACCAAGCTGGGCACACAGGACAGACTCCATAAACAGCAACTGAATTTAACTGAATTCCCAAGGGCCCTAAAACCCACCCTCTGAGATGAATCATTCTGTGGAATCAAGCAATGAATGGGGATGTCACCCTGCCCGAAGGACCCAGACATGTGTGTGTGGGATTGGGGCAGAACCTTCTATTCTGGCCCCTCCTCTTTGTTCCATAGCCCACTGGGCTGCAAAGGGCCTCCTAGGTGGAAAGTGCTCGAGTCTCCTTGTAACGGCTGAGCGTTCAGGAAGGGGCCTTGAATCGTCTCATCACCTGGTCAGCAGGAGCCATTTGAGCCGGAGATATCCTAGGAAGAAGTGTTCTCTTATGAATTTCATGGCTTTCTTGCTAACAGGTGACATTTACAGTCCAAAACATACACCAGAATTTCAGGCTTAGGTTTATGACTTGAGGGAACAATTACCACCTTCTATTTACATGACTATAGTTAGTGCCTTTTTGTCCAACAGTTCAAGGTATTTGGTAGTTATTCCTTCATGAATTCTTAAAGATTCAGAAATACTGTTATGGGGTAGGAAAGGAGTTTCAAGAGAGCTAGAGGTCCTGCTTGAGCCAGTGGGGCCAGACACTGGATCACTGATGTCAGTGTGATTTCAGTGGTGTCCAGAGATCACAGCAACCTGGGACCCTCCTGTTGTGGTTGGTTGTCAGGAGAAGGCAAGGAAGGGGACTGTGCCTTTCTCTTCAGCCAACTATGCATGCTCTCATTTTTTATTCAATCAATAATCATTTATCAGGGGACCTTTCGTGTGCCAGGCACTGCACTAAGCACTTGGGAGAAAAGGGAGTTTTAAAGAAAAATAACTTTATACAATAGAGTTATCACTTTAAAGGTGACAGAAAACCAGGCTGAAAATATGTGGCTATAGGAAGAGAAGTCAGTCAAGGCCTAAAGAGTAACCCTGGGACACAGCAATTGAAAGGTTCTCCTGAGTTCCCTGGCAGAGAAAATTTGCATGACTTGACTAAGCTCATATAGATCATTGAAGTCAGAGACCGGCCCAAAGCCCAGCCACCCATGCCTTTCAGACAACTCCGTGAGCCTAGAGCAGTGAAAAGAACTCAGGCTTTGGAAGAAAACTCATCCAGATTTAAACCCTGGGTTTACCTTTAATTAGCTTAGAACTAAACCTCTCTGAACCAAAATTTTCTCTTGTGAAAAATAGGGATTTAAAAAAATACTCACTGTAAAATGAGATTATTAGGATTAAATTACATGCTATGATTTCCATTTTCAACAAAATGGAGTAATAAAGATCAGATTTTCTCTCCCACTTGAAACAACTAAAATATAAGACAAAATATACAAAATAATGATTTTCAAGATATTGGACATCAGGCAATAAAGGACAATGATCCCTGAGAAATGAGAAACAAATGAGGTAAGCACTATGGTTGAGCCAGCTCACTGCCTTGAGAGAGTTTCCAGGCCATGGACCCAACATGCAGCCTGGAGTACTCTGTGAACTGAAGATACACAGATGAAAGTCCAGGGAGATCAAGTGACTAGAGTTTGTAAGGCAGAGAGTCCCCTCAAGTATTCAGTAGAGGACTGTAAAGATGAGGGAAAATAATCCCATGAGCTCACAGGATCAGTAATAGCTCTTTTATCCTGACTAGAAAATCATAATTCATGGGGCATTAGGTAGAGTACTCAGAAGGATTTTGCCTCAATAGTGGGGCACAAAATCAACCTTACACTAAACACTCCTCTGTGTTTCTAACTAACAAAGCTCAAAAGCAAGACTCAAAGGATCAAACTGTTTCCAAGTAACTTAACTATGCCCTAGAACAAAGTTCAAGAGCATTTATAGGTATACAAATATATCCAGCACCCAACAATGTAAAACTCATAATGTGCAGCATCTAATCAAATATTAACAAGCATCCAGAGAAGCAGAAAAAAACTCATAATGAGGAGAAAAAAATCTATCAAAACCAACCACAAAAAAACACAGATGACAGAACTAGTAGACAAGGACATTAAAATAATTATTATAACTGTATTTCACACATTTAAGAAGCTAGAGGAAGATTAAATATGTTTGAGATTTGTATGATATAAAAAGACCCAAATCAAACTCCTAGAGGTGAAAACTACAATTCGTGAGATTAAAAATACAACAAATGGGGGCTGGCCTGGTGGGGTAGTGGTTAAGTTCGTGTGCTCCACTTTGGCAGCCCGGGGTTCACAGGTTCAGATCCTAGGTGCCAACTTATGCACTGCTTATCAAGCCACGCTGTAGCAGGCGTCCCACGTAAAGTAGAGGAAGATGGGCATGGATGTTAGCCCAGGGCCA
Organism: Tapirus indicus; assembly: GCA_031878705.1. NCBI lineage: Eukaryota > Metazoa > Chordata > Mammalia > Perissodactyla > Tapiridae > Tapirus > Tapirus indicus. The sequence continues at coordinate 87,068,245 of CM062922.1, forward strand.
ATCTTCCTCAGCAAAAAGAGGAGAATTTGCAACAGATGTTAGCTCAGGGCTAATCTTCCTCACCAAAGAAAAAGTACAATGAATGGCATATTAAACATTTCAGAAGAAAACATCAGTGAATTTGAAGACAGAACAATAGAAATCACCAAAATAAAACAGAAAAAGAGAATGGGAAACAAAATGAATAGAGCATCACTGAGCTGTAGAACAACCTCAAGAATCCTAAGATGTATGTAACTGGGGTCACCAAAGCACAGGGGAGAAATTCCTTTAAAGACAGAAACTACCAAAGCTCACTCAAGAAGAAAATTTTTTGAAGTCTGCATATGCCTGCATCTGTTAAAGAAATGGAATTCATAGTTAAAACCTTTCCACAGAGGAAACTCCAGACTCAGACAAATTCACCAGTGAGTTGTACCAAAGATTTAAGGAAGAAACTATTCCAATTCTACACAAATACGTCCAGATAATTGAAGAGGAGAGAATATTTAACTAACTCATTCTACAAAGCCAGCATTACACTGATGCCAAAACGAGCAAAGACATTTCAAGAAAAGAAAACTACCGATTCCTACTCCTCATAAACATCAATGCAAAAATTCTTAGGAAAATTTTAGCAAATCTAATCAAACAATGTTTTAAAAGGATAATGCATCACAATCAAGTGTGCTTTATCCCAGAAATGCAAGGTTGGCTTTAAAAAATCAACTCATGTAATTCACCTTGTTAACAGACCAGGAGGAAAAGAAATCTCAATAGGAGCAGAAAAAGTATTGGACAAAATCCAACATCCATTTCTGATTTTAAAAAAACATTCAGAAAACTTGGAATAAAAGGTAAATTTCTTAATCTGATAAAGAGCATCTATGAAAAATTTACAGCTAACATTATACATAATGGTGAAAGACTGAATGATTTCCCTAACCAGGAACAAGGCAAAGATGTCTGCTCTTACTATTTCTGTTCAACATAGTACTGGAGGTTCTAGCCAGTCTAGTAAGGCAAGAAAAACACATAAAAGGTGAAAAATTGGAAAGGAAAAAGTAAAATTCTTTATTCACAGGAACATGATTGTCTATGAAGAAAATCCTATGGAATCTGCAAAAGAAAAAAAAAGCTACTAGAATAAATCAGTTTAGCAAAGTTTCAGGATACAAGATCAATATACAAAAATCAATGTATTTACCTATGCTAGCAATAAACAATCAAAAATTGAAATTTTAAAATACAATTTACAACAGCATTAAAAATATGAAGAATTCAGATATAAACCTGACAAAAGATGTATAATACTTGTACATTAAAAATTATAAAACATTGCTAAGAGAAATTAAAGAATGCCTAAATAAATGAAAAAGATATGCTACGTTTGTGGATCAGAAGGTTCAATATTTTAATTATGTAAATTCTCAAATGATCTATAGATTCAATACAATCCCAATCAAAATCCCAGCAGATTTGTGTGTGTGTGTGAACATTGACAATTCTAAAATGTATATAGAAATGCAAAAGACCTAGAAGAGCCAAAAAACTTTGAAAAAAAAGAACAGCTTTGGAGGACTTAACATTATTTGACTTCAAGACTTATTACAAAATTATAGTCATCAAGACTGCTTGGTATTGGCATAAAGATAAACAAATAGATTAATGTAACAACATAGAAAGTCCAGAAATAGACTCATATATTTGAACAATTGATTTTGACAAAAGTGCAAAGGCAATTTAGTGAAGAAAAAGATAATCTTTTCAGCAAATGGTGCTGGAGCAATTGGATATCTATACTAAAAATTTTTGATCCATACTTCACACCATACACAAAATTAACTCAAAATGAATCCTAGACCTAAATATAAAACCTAAAGCTATAAAACTTCTAGAAGAAAACAGGGAAGACAATCTTTTTGACCTTGAGTTAGCCCAAGATTTCTTAGATATGGATCAGAAGTATGATCCATAAAAGAATAAATAGATAAATTGGACTTCATCAGAATAAAGAATGTCTGCTCTTTAAGAAACACTGTTAAGAAAATGAAAAGACAAGTCACAGAGTGAAAGAAAAATCGCAAATCTCATATCTAATAAAAGACACAAGTCTAGGATATACAAAGAACTCTCAAAACTGAGTAGTAAGAAAACAATCCAGTTTTTTAAATGGGCAAAAGATTTGACCAGATACTTCACCAAAGAAGATATACACATGGAAAATAAGCACATGAAAAGATGCTCAATATCATTAGCTATTACCACCACACACCCATTAGAACGTCAAAAATTAAAAAGACTGACCAGAGTAAGTGTTAGCAAAGACACAGAGCAACTAGAGCTCTCATACACTGCTGGTGGGAATGTAAGATGATACAAGCACTTTGGAAAACAGTTTAGTAGTTTCTTAAAAAGTTAAATATACACCTACCATATGACACAGCCATTCCATTCTTAGGTATTTACCCAAGAGAAATGAAAGCATATGTCCATTTAAAAACTTGAACACAGCAGCTTTATTTTTTTCTTTATTTTGAGTGTGTGTGAGGAAGATTAGCCCTGAGCTAACATCCGTTGCCAATCCTCCTCTTCTTGCTGAGGAAGACTGGCCCTGGGCTAACATCCGTGCCCATCTTCCTCTACTTTATATGGGACGCCGCCACAGCATGGCTTGACAAGCCGTGCATCGGTCCGCACCCAGGATCCGAACCTGCAAACCCCAGGCTACCAGAAGCAGAGTGTGTGAATTCAACCGCTACACCACCACAGGCTGGCCCCAGAAGCTTTATTTTTAATAGCCAAAACTGAAAATGACTTAAATATTCATCAGTATGGATAAACAACTTGTGGTGTATTCAAACAATGGAATACTCCTCAGCAATGAAAATGAATGAACTATTGATATGCACAACAACATGATGATTCTCAAAGTATGCTGAGTGGAAGTGGTCAAACGAAAATGAGTACATACTGTATGATTCTGTTAATATAAAATTTTAGAAAATGTAAACTAATCTGTAGTGACAGAAAACAGACCACTGGTTGCCTGAGGACAAGAATTGGAATGGGAAGAAATAAGACCGAGGGATTAAAAAGAGACAAAAGGAAATTTTTGAGGGTGATGGCTATGTTCATTATCTTGATTGTGGTGATAGTTTCATGGGTGTATACAAATGTTAAAACTTATTAAATTGTATGATTTAAACATGTTCAGTTTGTTGTATGTCAATTATACCTCAATAAAGCTGCTTTTTAAAAGCTACATAATATTTTTACAGTACTTCTCACATAGTAGGTCCTAAATAAATGCTAGTTTTCTTTCTTTTAACAACCATGTTTATAACTATGAACTAATAGGATCTTAATTCCTGGCTAGGGGAGCTCTTTTCTCGCTAGAAAAAGTGCAGGAACAATTTTTGAAAAGCTAAACTGCTCTGTCATTTTGCTTTCAGTTTTCCTAAAGCTGGCAGCTCTGTGTCAGCAGTGCCCCCAGAGAGCCAGGCAAAGTGAGACAGGACAGCCTGGCTTCACTCCTCTCCACCCTCATTTCCCGGAGCCATCATCTTTGGCAACCTAACTCAATTTGGAGGCTTATCAAAACGCAAGGTTCTTGATTTCAGTAATCCCACTGCCCCAGCCTAGTGTTTGGCATGTGGCTAGTGCTTGATACATGCTAAAAGAAGGAAGCGACGAAGGAAAGGAGCAAAATTTCTACCCCTGTTCCTGTGTACCTGCGTGGTGACCTCCTGCTCCTCCATCTAGAGTAAGTCCCAGCAGAACCTCAATAAAGAGGATTCCGAGGAGCCCAAGTGTGTCTGAGAAAGACGTGGAGCTCAAGGCTGGGCAAAGTGCTTTGCTTGTGAGAGGAAAGCAGAAGGTCTGTGAGGGTGAAGTTGCTGCCACCCAACAGTACTCCAGGCAAAAGGTGATGAGCCCCTGAGGGGCCTGGCCTGGACCCCAAGCAGCCCTATTGTAGAAGATGATGGAGTACGGCTCAGAACAGGAGAGAGACAGGAATCCTCCTCATTTCTGCACAGGATCCAGCGAGCTTTTGGCGAAAAAGAGGATGGAAGGTGATGCATTGCCATTTTGACATGTTAAGTGTTTTGCAGCTTCGTGAGTGCTGAGAGACAGAACCAGCGTTGTCAGGGAGAGAACAGCAGCAGTGGTGCAGGCACGACGGAGGGAGACGGGAGCAGAAGGTTGAGAAGCCATGCTAAATGCCAAGACTTATGGGTGTGGGGCGGGGCTTAGGACTCACTATGCAAATGAGAGCAAGAGGTTTAGGAAACTTGAATCATTACTATTAACGTGACCTCACTTGTACCTGCCGACTGGTGGGAATTGAGATATATTCATCGGAAAAACTTCTCATCACAAGAAGTAAGATGAAACAATTATCTCTGCACAGTCTTACCTCTAAGACAGGAATCTAAGATGATATATTGGGAAAATAAAAGTTATCTTGTGATCATGGCTCCCCACTAGCCATAAACACTGGCTTTTCAGGGTGTTCCCTTATCTACTCATCACTTTCAGATATGCTGAAAGTAAGATTATCCATGGGTTCTTAGTATTTTCCTAAATGCTAACCTTCAAAATGCTTTCAAAAAGACTACAGAGTCCTACAGGCACAGTCAAATAAGTTCATTTCAATTATCTGAATGTGTTCCTCAGGAAAATCCTAAAGGGCTGACTTCAATGATGAAAGGAGAGCCCTGAAATGCTCCCTTGAAGCCTCAGCTCTGGGTGGGCTGAGCTCTGCTCTGAGCCACTGCAGCTCTGGGTCTTAATAACACCCACAACTTTTACACCAATGCCTTTGCACAACTGCTTCACTTCTTGGGCTTACCGAACACTCTGCTTGGGCATCACAACCATTCTCAGTCCCTCAGTCTTGAATTGATAGCAAAACAGAGCTTATATTTTAAGACCTTCATGTTGCTAGGGTTCCAAACTCTCATGATGGAGAGAGAAGATGGTTGGCATGGTATGGTAGAAAAAACTGGACTGGAAGCCTAGAGATATAGATTCTAGTCCTGGCTCTGCCCTTTCTCATGAATAAATGACCTGGAATCAGTCCAGTCTATACCTGTAACTCCTTGGCCAGCCTTCACTACCATGACTGTGCTGTGCCATGGGAAGGCAGAATTTAAGAGTAACATCACCAGCCTTGGGTTGGGGTTAAGACCTGGATCTTCCATGTGATAACCAGAAGATGGGTTGGGTGGCCTAGCCCATAAGAGGACCTTTGCAGGAAATTTTTCTGTTGCCCTGTTTCCAAATGGCTTGGGGTCCATTCATCCTCTAAATGGAGAAGTAGAGGCTGAGGTGGCCATGGGAAAATACCCTTTCTCGTAAGGAGAACACTAGGTATGCAAACATTCAATTGGTGCTACCCTGAAACTTAACTTGAAAATTACACTTCTTGGCTTCTGTGAACTAATAGCATTCAGTGAGAAGTCAACCTTGGTTTTCTGCAGGACATATTGGCATAGGTGCCTTAAAAATTAATAAATGCAGGGGCCGCCGGGTGGCGCAGCGGTTTAGTCCGCACTTGGCAGCCCGGGGTTCGTGAGTTCGGATCCCGGGTGCCCGCCGACGCACTGCCTGTCAGCCACGCTGTGGCGGCATCCCATATAAAGTGGAGGAAGATGGGCACAGATGTTAGCCCAGGGCCAGTCTTCCTCAGCAAAAAAGGGGAGGCTTGCTGACGGATGTTAGCTCAGGGCTGGTCTTCCCCACACACACACAAAAAAAAATTAATATAGGCCACATAACAAGCATGTTTCCATGAAAAGCACCTGCCACATACTAATAAAGCTATCTTTTCAATTTTCATCATCAAATATAAGGCTCATGAAAGCAGGGACTTTTATTTTTACTTTTATTCACTACAATATTTCTAGCGCAACAGAACAGTGCCTGGCTCATGGTAGGCACTCAATAAATGTTCATCAAATAAAGGAATCATTTAATAAGATACTTGTGAATTGAATCTGTATGCAATGCTTTGGAGAATCGCCAAATGTATGTAACCTTCCTTGATCAAAATAATGATAACTTCATTTTGCCTAACAACTTTCTGTGAATACCCTCATGACATTTCCTTACTTGTTCCTTCAGGTGCTCTGCTAGCATCCTCAGGAGACTGGTAGAGATCTAAGCCTTATTTTAAAGAAGAAAGCTGGAAACCGTTATTTCAGAGTTGTAGATTAAATCTCAACCTAACCAATGCTATGCCTCCAAGATGGCACTCTGCAGAATCCATCAGCAGGTCAACAAGCCCTTGTAGACCTTCTTCTCAGCTTGTTCCCACTCACCACCAAAACAGGGAGAAAAAAGTTTTTATAAATATATTGCCTAGATAAAATATATCACTATAATATTCATTTGTGTTTGTACCTGTGCTTTTATTAAAGGAACTACCTTGTTTTGATGCTCTTGGTTTGTAGATACTTAAATAGAAAGAATCTAATGAATTCAAAACCTTAGCTCCACAAAATATTGCAAATCATTCCAATTTTCTTGAAAAAAGACTTGTTAAAAACAAAATGCTTCTAAGATCTCCAGTGGAATGACAAACTCACACTGCCTCCCTTTTTTAGTCCTAGAAGATAATATCCTGCAGCAGCTGTTCTAAGGCCTGTTTATTATCCGAATCGCTTGAGAGCTTTTAAAAATGCAGATTCCTGGGCTCTACCCCTGTCCACTCCATCAGCACACACACATACTCAAGATTCTGATATAGTATGTCTGGGATATGGTCCAGAATCTGTAAGTGGAAAATGGTCCCCAGGTGGTTTTGTTGAGCAACCAGATTTCAGAAACCCGTTGTACAGTGTGCTGCTATATAAAAATCTCCCAAAACTACTGACTACAAAATCAGGGGCTCCTTTCTCCTTATTCTAAAGGAGAGGATTGTGTCTCCTAACCCACCAATCCTGATGCATATACCGGAGCTACAAGCTCAAATGCCAGCAGGACCAGACATGCAACATAAATGCGTGAAGAAGGCAGACAGGGAGCAGTGGGGTCTGTAGCAAATATGACCTACCTAAAAGAGATAGATGCTTACTAGTTCTAACCAGGTGTGAGCATGAGCCCGGAATTGCCAGAGCTTCCAAGTTTCTCAAAGAAGTCAAAAATCCAGATTTCATATAAAATGTCCTGTGAGGGCTAAACTAAAGACATCTGTAGGTAGAATGTGGTCCAGAGGCCACGCAATTTCTGGTTCTGTGGAGAGGCACAGACAAAACTCTTTTAGGTAGCGTATTCATTTCCCAAGGCTGTCAAAACAAATTACAGATTTCCCTGCTATCCAGAAGTAGAGCGTTCCTATGAAAACTTTCATAGGCTGAAATGGCACAAAGTGAAGGAACAGTTACCATTAATTTATACAGGAAAAAGTTTTGAGTGTTCCTAGACCCAAATAACAAACAACAAATAAAACCTAAAATAACACTAACATATAGTAAAACCAGGAATGACATAACAAATACACAGCCTGTATAAAGTAGAAACAATGTACATACAGTGTAGTTTCACTTGCCAGAACCGGGAAGACAGCGAGCACACAGGAAGGCTGAGAGGTGGTGGTGGTGGTGATGGTGTGGTAGGCTGAGTCATCGGAGGTTGGGGTGGTGGGAGGTGCAGGAGACTGGGGTGTAGGAGAGAGAAGAAGAGGGTCATCTATTAATATCTCATCACTGTCTGAATCCATCAGGGCAGGCAGGTCACTAATGTCTACACCTTCTTCTATGTCTGCCTGCCTCCATGTTGAAAGTCGAGTTTCCTTGTCTGCTGTGGCTGATGTGAAAGGCTTGGCTGCTTAGCCTCTATAAAGGCTCACTGCATAACAAATGCTGAATGTCCTATTTTTGCTTTTTTCATAAAAGCGAAAACCTTCTTCAGATTTCTCTCAGTGAGCAAAAACAGGTACTAATGTAGATCATTCATAAAAGCAAAGTGGGGTAAAGGGAACTTTTGGATAGCAGGGGAAACCTGTAGCACAAAATTAGGTGGCTTAAGACAACCGAAATTTGTTCTCTCCCAGTTTCGGAGGCCTGAAATCCCCAATCAAGGTGTTAGCGGGGTTGGTTCCTTCTTGGAGACTCTGAGGGAGAATCATTCCATGCCTCTTTCCTTGCTTCTGGCAGCTGTTAGCAAACCTTGGCGTTTCTTGGCTCATAGACACATCTCTCTAATCTGTCTCTGTCTTCATATGGGCTTCTTCCTGTGTGCCTCCCCTGTCTCTGTTTCCCCTTCTATTCTAAGGGCTTATCTTCAGATTTAGGACTGCCCTAATCCAGGATGATTTCATCTTGAGGTCCTTAACTTAATTACACCTGCAAAGACCCTTTTTCCAAATAAGGTCACATTTACAGGTTCCAGGGGTTAAGACTTAGATATTTCTTTTGGGGGGGCCACTACTCAACCCACTACAGGTAGGCTTGCATTAAAAATATATCCAAATCCATTATTACAATTAAATTTTATTTTTGCCAATCTTTTCCTGTATCTACTAATTTACTACTAGGATAGAAATGACTTACATCTTGGCAGAAAACTTGACACGCCAGCTCAGGCCCAGATGCATATTGGTACGTTTGTTTCTTATATGCTTCCTAGATTTAAGCTCCTGCGCATCCTATTAGCATTATCCCATTGCTCTATCTCCAGCCATTGTTTCTAAAATCAGGGATGTGGGGGAAAAGGCTCTTTGGCTCCATGCAGTGCTCCACCATTGCAGACCTCCTTGATTGGAGAAAAGCATGCTTTCTCTACATGCGTGGGCAGGAAAAAGGGTGACGGTGAAAGAGCAGAGTGGGTAGGGATTGGGTGAAGTGAGAGAAAAATAGGCAAAGTAGAAATCTGTCCTCAGACATGAGAGAAAGCAGCAGGAAATGTGGTTCAAGGGAAACAGCTCCTTGCACCAGTTCTGCTCTCCCAAGCGGAGTTTTGTAGACACCCCAGAACTTAAATGTGATTTCTAGTGCCATCTACTGAGAAGCATAGGAACCAGCTCAGACCTGAGGTAGAAAAACAAAACAGCTTGTCCTGCCTTTGATCACTTTCAGGGGGGCAGTTTTTATTGAGACTGGCCACTTTTCTGTCTGTTCTAAAGAGGATCTAAGAAGACTCTTAGCAAACATCTGACCATCTTCTGTGCATTCCTCACACTTTATGCATATGTGGTTGCAGAACTCATCCATGTGTTGCAATTTGTCTCCTAAGCTAGTCAATGAGCCCTGAAATAGCAGGAGCTGTATCTCTTTCTTTTTTCTATCCTCAGCACAAGCAGGGTGTCCGGCACAGAACAACCTCTAAAAAAATGCTTACTGAATATTTAAAAAAACACCCCAACTTAAGAATTCTTCTTATCAACCATCACCTGTTGATAAATTTGTAGAAACCAAATGGCAAGACAAGCCACAGAGGAAAACTGGATTACCTACAGTTTACTAAATAAAGTCTTTGGGCTTTATTAAGCAGTCCTCAGGATGTATGCTCAGGGCCCAGTTATAGCGGGGAGTGGGGCTGCTGCTCCATGGAGGAAATCACCCTATGCAGCAAGTTGACCCCCTAACCTTACTGTCACCCACGTAAAGGCAAAGAGCTGAGGTGTGTGCAAGTGTATAGGTGATATATATTGGTCTCTGAGCCCAGTTCCTGACATAGAGCTCCTAAAATTCCAGTAATTTCCTGGGTGATAGGAGCATCTTTTGTTCTAATGAGGTGACTCTTGGTGGTCTCCTGGATGGAAGCTGGTCACCAGAAAGATCAAGCTAGGATTAGAAGCTTGGAACCTTCAGCCCCACCGCCCATCCTCTGGGGAAGGGAGAGGGGCTGAAAACTGCGTTAATAATGGATCATGCCTACATGATGAAGCCTCCATAAAAGTCCCACAAGTATAGGTTCTGAGAGCTTTCAGGTGGGTGCACACATGGGGGTACAAGCAGGGTGGCATGCCCAGAGAAGGCATAGAAGCTCCACGCCCTTCCCACATTCTTTGCCCTGTGCATCTCTTCTATCTGGCTGTTCCTGGGTGGTATACTTTTATGATAAACTGGTCATCTATGTAGACTGTTTTCCTAAGTTCTGTGAGCCCCTCTAGCAAATTATCAAACCCGAGGAGGTCATAAGAACCTCTGATTTACAGCCAGTTGGTCAGAAGCACAGGTGACAACCTGGACTTGCAATTTTGAGATTGGCATCTGAGGGGGTTGAGGAGGGGTGGGAACAGTCTTGTGGGGTCTGCACTAACCCCAGACAGATAGGGTCAGATTTGAATTGAATTGTATGACACCTAATTGGTGTGGAAGAGTTGGAGAATTGCTTGGTGTGGGGGAAAAAACTCACAGGTCTGGCATCAGTGTTGTGAGTCCAAGTAAAGCAAACATATTTGTGTTTTTCCTAGACAGAGTGGGAGGAGAGCATATTCCAGTTATCACGTGACTGTTGCCACTTGCATCTCAGAGCTAAGTGAAATACGTCAGGCAGAAAAAGACAAATACAGTATGATCTCTCTTATACACAGAATTAAACAAAAAAAAAAGCTCATAGATACAGACAGCAGATTGGTGGTTGCCAGATGCGGTGGGGGGGGGGGGGTGGGCAGGGGGCAGGGAATGGGTGAAAGAAGTCGAAAGTACAAACTTCCAGTTATAAAATAAGGAAGTCATGAGGATATAATGTACCACACGGTGACTGTAGTTAGTAATACTGTATTGCATTCTTAAAAGTTGCTAAGAGTAGATCTTAAAAGTTTTCATCACACACACACACAAAAAGTGTCCCAGGAATATTAGGTTCCTATTGCTGCTGTAACAATTTACCACAAACTTAGTGGCTTAAAACTACATAAACTTATTACCCTATAGGTCAATAGTGCAGAAGTTTGAAATGGGTCTCACTAGGCTAAAATCAAAGTGTTGGCAGATTTGCATTCCTTACTCTAAACTCCAGGGGAGAATTGATTTTCTTACCTTTTCCAGTCTAGAGGCTGCCCGAGTTCCTTTCACCTTCAAAGCCAGCAATGATCAGTTGAGTCTCACATCACGTCACTCTGACATTGGCTTTTCTGCCTCCCTCTCCCACATTTAAAGATCCCTGTGATTACACTGGACCCATCTGGATAATCTAGGATAATCTCCCTATTTTAAAGTCAGCTGATTAGCAACATCAAATCCATCTGTTACATTAATTCCCCTTTGCCATGTAATGTAACATATTCACAGTTTGCTGGGATTAGGACGTGGACACCTTTAGGGACCATTGTTCGGCCTACCATATGACTCCAATGTGCAGCTGAGAACTACTGGTCTACCCATAAAATCAACTCAAGGAGTGGCCCACTTAGCAAGCTGAGCCATGATGGAAGATTGGAGGCACACACTGAAAAACTGGTGTATGGGGGGATTATGGGGGAGAAGGGGCAATAGCCAGCCTCACCATTTCTACATTGTTGCAGAACTTGTCTTGAGGAGGGGGAGAGGGTTGTCACATGATTTATTCTCATCCAGTTCTCTCATAGTCTTGAAAAGTTAGATTGTACACTATCCCGAGGATGGTGGAACCATCCCCAATCAGGAGCAGCCATGATAGAAAATATAAGCCATAACACAAGATGGGACTTTTCCAGACTTTTGTGACTCATGACTATCAGCTTGCTCCTTGTTATATGCTCACTCACAGCCTAGACATATGCTAGATTCTCAAGCACGTTGTAGGCTGTCCCCTGGAGTAGAAGATGCAAATTACTGGCCTAAGGTTGAATATGGCTTGAAGATGTGTTCCGATTGGCCAACATTTTAATATTCATACACACACTCAGGATTTCTGACTTAAGATCTAGCCATGCTGGGACAGCTCTCCTGCTGGACAACGCTCAGCTGGAAGAGCTGCTGGCTTTCAATGGGGCATTTACTCTCTAGTTTGCCCACAGACTTCATCCTCGTCTTTTTGTTTTACACCTGGCTAACTTCACACATTTGTCTTACTTGCCTGGTCTGGAAAGTATTTGAGTTTACAAGCTTCCCCCCCTCCAGAGTTCATATGCCTAAAGTCAGGCAAAATTCTCACAAAGACACATTTGCCTGTCATCATTGCAAAAGTGAATAGCTCTTGGATGTTAACTAGACCTATTGTGGTGATCATTTTGCAATATGTACAAACATCGTATCATTCTGTTGTATACCTGAAACTAACATAATGTTGTATGTCAATTATACCACAATAAAAATAAAAATAAAATGGAAACTACTTCCCCTCCAAAAAAAGGGGGGGGGGAAAAAAAGACTAGCTCTCCAGTGGGAAAAATAGGATGCAGGCCAATGCATTGCCTGTTCACACAAAACCCTTTGCTCACAACTCAGCGAGCACACCTAGGGTGGTAGACGAGGCTTTGAGTCAACAGCCTGAGTCACCCCGTGTTCCAGTGAACATATGGTCTCCAATGGCACAAATCTCTTTGTAGGGCATTAAGCAGAAAGCTGCCCAACTGTAATTTCTGCCCACTGGTCTTTCTTCACCTTTGGAGGCACACGTAACAACCTCATTCTTCTTTCATACCCATAGTCTTTCAAAATTTTTAAGACAACTCTCATCGCCCAAGTGCCTCTTCCCACCTCCAAAGGCTTCTCTCCAATAAACCTGCCTAATTCTTTGAACTCCTCCTCTGAAGATATTGTTGAGACCTCACCATCATTCTGACAATTCCCTAGCTTGCCTGTGCCACCCAAGTGTGCTGCTCCAAAGTCTGCAGAGCACTCACTCCTGACTCAGACCCTATGCCTCCATAACCTATCCTAACACCACACAAGTTTACAGATTAGGAAACAATGGAGGACTCCAAAGCTGAGGCCCTTTGAGGTGCATGGGCCTGACAAGAGATCACCTCCTCCTTACAGGGCTCCAGGGGAAGACTCTCCCCTGAAGAACACCAAGTATTTCTAATGCACAAGATCTAAAAACACTGCCCTGCACTCACAACCCTTCTCCTCAATGGGCTGACACGATTTTTTAAGGATGACAGCCTAACTTTGAAATGCTTCACCTCAAAAGGTTAGAGTTCATTTTAAAGGCCCTGTGGAGAGATATGCTGGGGTGGTGGATGGTGAAAACACTCATTTTCCATGGCACTGCTCATTAAGTCAGCCTTGGCATAATTAAGAGAGATGAAATTCAAGCCAATATCAGAACTGCTGGTTTAATGGTTTCAGTAAACAGATCAGACAATTGTTTCTGGCTCTAGTGAGACTTGGGGTTAGATGTAGTTTGTAGATGTAGTTTAACTGTCCTTTATATCAGATTAAATGAGATGGTGCCTGTAAATCACCTAGAAAAGTTCCTGGAACATGTTAATTTTTATTACTAATCTGTGCTTTGGCCATTCATAAACATCTTTACTTCACCACAGCTCTTTATGCTGGGTCTCAATAGCATGTAGCTGTCACTCAATAAATGTGAGTAAAACAATACTGGAGATTTTAGTCTCTGACACACACAGTCATGGGGCCAGTTACATCCACTCCCTCCACTGAGAACAAAACAAATGGCTTAGACTACAAGGTTTGACTGGTTGAGGAAAGCAGTTAAATAGTGGAGTGGGTTAGCAGACTCAAAACTTGGGACCACATCAGCAGCAGTTCCATCTGCAGGGAGAGAGAGCAGATGTTCTCTAAAATCTGTTTCACGTCTATGGAGATCCTACTCTGTTTAGTCTTCTGGCACAGAACACTCAGCTACCTCTCTTGAGATCATTCCTACAGAACAAATAAAAGGATAAAGCAAAAGCAAACCAGCAATCAGATTTGATTATCTCGAGTCCCGAGGACCTTAGTACATACTCCTTAATGAGTATGTTAAGGCATCAGTCTTCTGGGGGCTCCAGCCGGGAATCCTACTCAAGGACATGGTATAGGAATCAAGGTGATCAACCTCAAGGGGTACAGAAGAGGACAAGATGGGAAGGACTTTTTTATTTTCCCAGATCTCCGGGCAACCTCACCAAGCTGGAGGCGATATGCAGCTAAGTATGAAACCAAGAAAAACAGGAGGATTAAAAAGTATTGTGCACTAAATTTCTTCAATCACTGGCAGGCCAAGGCCCTGGGTCAGTCCAGCAGGAAGCTGAGAGAACTGCCTGGCCTCAGCGATCACACAATCTTCACCGTCTTGAGCATATCTGACAAGACATACGTGTCATCCCAACCCCTCCCAGGCCTCCTCAGGGTCTGCTCCAAGGCTTGGGCCATTTCCAAGAGCTCCGGCGTGGCAAGTGTCTGCTCAGGGTGCAGCTGACAGAACAGGATCTCGTTTACTTCACCCTCAATTCGCCGGACGTACAGGAGGGGGAACACGGCCTTGAGCCCAGCCAGCACCGAGTCCTTTAGTCCCAGGTCTCGGCACACAAGGTTGAGGATAAAGACACCTGTAGGGTGTGAAGGAAAGAGTCAGACTGGCTACAGATCAGGGGACATGTTGGAGACAAGGTTCAGCTCTGAGGAATACACCAATTCCTGCCCCAAGGACGCTGGTGGTAAGAAACGCATCTACAGCGGCAGTGAGTTTGCAGAGAACACACAGCATACAAAGGCAGAAGAAGAAATGTGTGGGGAATGTGAACCATGAGAAAACTTCGAGCTAATTTCTTGTTCTTCTGTGGTAACAAATTATTTTACCATTCTCTATGCCTCAGTTTCCCAAAGAATTGCTTTGAGGAAGAAGTAATTAACACCCCCAAGAAAGAATGTACCAACTCCACATGGCTGCTACATTCCTGACATATACATTATGCAGTATTCATTAGCCACTGAGAGGGCCAGCGACAATTAAAGTGCTAACTCAACTCTGTTCACCACAGTACCTTACACCAAATCAAAGCATCTGGGAGGCCAGGAACATATGGATTAAGAGCTCTGGCTTTCAAGTCATAAGGACCTGGGGTGGAGCCCCAGCTATTACTCTGTGTCACCTTGGCCAAGTCTTTTTACCTCAGTTTCCTCATGGGAAGATGGGCTGCTATGAAGATGAAATAACATGCTGCCTAGTCCAGGGCACGTGGGAAGAAGTCAAGTGGTAGCTAGCATCACCATGCTGGTGGGGATGTGATTCACTACAACCACTTTGTAACACTGTGTGGCAGCATGTACAAAAGCTGAACACACACATAATCTATGACCCAGCAATTACAAAGCTACGTGTATGCCCAGGAGACTTGCAAACATATCTCACCAAAAGGAATCTACTAGAATGTTAATGGCAGCACTACTTATAAAAATCCCAAACAAGACACAACCCAAACACCAACAGCAGAATGAAGAAATGAATTGTTTCATAGTCACACAATGATACTTCACAGCAATAAAAAGGAACAATGTCCACACAACACTATGGATGAATCTCACAAGCATCATGCTGAGTGAAAGAAAACACTTAAGAAGTACATTCTGTGTGATTCCATTTACATAAAGAACAAAAATGGGGCTGGAACCACGGCGTAGTGGTTAAGTTCGCGTGCTCCGCTGCAGCGGCCTGGAGTTTGCACGTTGGGATCCCCCACACAAACCTACTCACTGCTTACCAAGCCATGCTGTGGTGGTGTCCCACATAAACTAGAGGAGGATGGGCACAGATGTTAGCCCAGGGCCAATCTCCTTCAGCGAAAAAAAAAAAAAAAAGAGGGGGATTGGCAGCAGATGTTAGCTAAGGGCTAATCATCTTCACATAGAAAAAAAGAACAAATATGGACAAAACTAAGCTGTGCTGATAGAAGTTAGGATAGTGGTTATCCCTGAGAGGAGGATGAGTTACTGAAAGGATGTAAGAGCTGGAATTCCAGGGTGCTAGAAATGTTCGTGTTTTGCACTGGTAAATGGATGTGTTCAATTTGGGGAAATTGATGGAGCTACACATTTATGAAACGTGCATTTTTCATTAAAAAGAAAAAAAAATTTTTAAGGACCCATCCCCTCTTCCTCCCCAACCTTTTGTCCTTCATACCTTCAAGAGTCAAGATGCTTTTGACCTTCTGCAGGAAAGGCTGGTCCACAAACGCTGGGGGTGGACAACTCATTCCCAGTGTTGGGTCCTTACTGTCTACATCAAACATTATGACATCGTAGTGAGGCCGTACTGGGAAAGAGAAGCAAATGAGTCTGTGTTGGATAAAATAATGCCATTTACATTCCTACACCACCTCTCCTCTGCAACCTGTGGTGGGTACAGGTGGCTAAGTTAGAAGAATGACATGGAGGATGTGGTTTGTCTGTAAGGGCACTGATGTCACTGTCCAGGGGAGTCGCTGCCATCAGGGTTCTGCTGTGAGTACCCCACATTAAGATGGGGCCTTCATCTCATCTTCTTCCTCCACGTTTAAAAGCAGCTTCCCAAGGCACATACATTATTGGGATACACTCTAGCATGATAATTAGTTGGTTAAGAGTCCACCTGTATCAGGATTTTTTAGTTCTGGCAGAACATTAGAATCACCCTGGTAAGGTCCTAAAGACAGCCATGCACCGCATAATGACGTTTCGGTCAAGGACAGACTGCATAGACGATGGTGGTCCCGTAAGATTAGTACCATATAGCCTAGGGCGTGTAGTAGGCTATACCATCTAAATTTGTGTAAGTACACTCTATGATGTTCGCACAACAACGAAATCGCCTGACAACTCATTTCTCAGAATGTATCCCCGTCGTTAAGCGACGCATGACTGTACTTAAAGAACCTGGGCTCCACTCCTGACCAACTAAGTCAAAAACCCTGGGGCGGCAGGGAACAGACGGGAGGGGAGATGGGAAGCCTCCAATATTCTTCTTAAGCCCCCCAGGTAATTCTAAATACAGTCAGAGTTGAGAACAATTATCTAGACAAAGCAGCTGCCTAAGCTTTTAAAGGGCTGACACAGCAAATGATAAGTTTAACTTAACCCTGGAAACAGCATACGTTTGTCTTGTAGAAGAAAATGTTCTGCAATTAAAGTTAGTGTATCTTTTCTAGTTACTTGAACAATAGCTGGCTGAAAAAAAATTATTTTGCTAAATACGTGAGAAAGAACTGATGATGAACCAGATCTACTCCTTACTATAATGTTAAATAGTTTTTACAAGAGGGTAGGCCTGCAATGCTACGATTTGTTTTTAGCAAACTTTGAGATGGTGATAATGATTATTCAATAATTAACAAATATTTACCTAGGACTACTGCATGTCCATCACTGCTCATAGCATAGATCTGATTTGGTTTCTTAGAGAACAGAACGTGTTGACTCATCAAAGTCCAAGTTGGCTTGTCAAAGTCCAAGGATACCTATGGCCCACATTTGCAGCATGAGCCCTCCAATAATCTGAAAGGTTGTTGTTAGAGACGATGGCCAGGGCTGTTCAAAACTGACCTCTAGGTAATAAGAGCAGCAGCACATCGTGGATTGAGTATCCACTATGTGCCTGGTGCTGTTCTAAATACTTCACATGTATTAGTTACCTTAGGCCTGGGCCCCCAAACTGGCCCCAGCCTCAGAGAGGGAACCTATGAAACTCTGATATAGTTAAATTCAGTTTGCAATTAAAATTAAGGCAGCATCTGTCCATCCCAGCACCAAAATACTCACCCCAGGCATCCTGGTTTGCCACACCCTTACTGGAAGATATTCTAATCCAGTGAGAACCAGAGCATCAGTTATGGAACAAGCAGACCAGGAAGGGTGGGTGGCCTGAGCTGCCCAGGTTCACTTAAGACTGAACCAACCTAAATGCCTTCTCCCTGAGGGACTCATGCTCTGGTAAGCACCTGTCACCAGGAGCCTATACATAAAGTTGCAAAAGGATCAGGGGAACTATTGCAGAATACTAACATGCCTTTTGTCCTAAGTTTGGGACATAAAATATTAGAGGAAAATGGAGCCTTAATTCTAGGAGCAGCAGGGCTATCAGAATTCCCACTGAGTAGCATCTGTATCAAGGTTTCTCAATCTCAGCACTACTGACATTTAGGGCCAAATAATTCTTTGTCATCAGTGGCTGTCCTGTGCATTGGAGGATGTTCAGCAGCATCCTTGGTCTCTACCCACTGGATGTGAGAAGCACCCCTACCCAATGGTTATGACAACCAAAAAAACATTTGCAGACATTGCCGAATGTCCCTGAGGTCTAGAACCACTGAGCTACATGAATGCTTCTTTGCTTTATTTCTGGCTTCATCTTCAGCTGAAAGATTTACAAAAAACACTTCCTAACACACACCCCAACTTTTCTTCCCCTTTTCTCCACCCAGCTACAGACTTTAGGTTTCTTGGGATGGTGAGGAAATGGCAAGGTTACAGGATTAGAAGAAAATCAGAGGAGAAGCCTGCTTGTCTGTTAGCACCTTAAGGGCAGGAAAGGGTCTGTTTTACTTGTTGCTGTACCTCAACCCCTAACACAGTGCTGAGCATCTGGTTGGCACTCTATATTTATTGCATAAATATGTCAATAAATGAGTGAACAAATGAACAGTTGAAAGATTGGGATGATGCTGATGCCTCCCTCTTGGAAATGAATTCTAGAGGCCCTTGCAGGCCTGACAATCTTGGATCAATCTTCCCTCAATACCCTTTCAAATTCTCCAATAGCAGTACCTTCTTCTCCTGCCAGGCTGGTAATATAGTCCAAGCCATCTGCAATGTGGACCTTCATCCTGTCGCTCTGGGAGAAGCCAAACCACTGGGTGGCCACTTCCAACATGGAGGGGTCAATCTCCACAGCATCAATGCAGGACTTTGGGAAATGATCGTGGACAAAGAGGGGGAGGCTGCCTCCGCCTAGGCCTACCACCAACAATGCCAGTGGGGTCTCTGTAATAAAAGAATAAAGCACCATTTTACCATCTGCTCACTGGAAAGTTTTGTACCAGCCTTGGGGAGGGCGAAAGAGGGAGTCAGATCATTGGCTCTGCCCAGGAGACACAAGATTTAAAGACCTGGCCTGCCTGTCTCATCCCAGAAGTTTACGAGTCAGTTTGACATGTGAAAACTCAACCCTGGCCTCACAATCCCTCCTTCACCATATCCAGAAGATGAACCAGTGTGTTATGATTAGGGCCCCTTAAAGATCCCAAAGCGCTCAGCTGACATCATATCAAGAGTCCCCAGCATAAGCATTATTTGACCCTCTAGGAAAACGGAGGAACAATGGCCAATATCTTGCTCATGGTCACAAGGCAGTGTAGATGATGCCCTCTGCCCAGCTTTCGACTCAAAGGCCACAAGTGCCCTCTCAAACACATCAAGCAAGTGAGGGCAATTCATACGTGTAAGAAATCACAGGAAAACAAAGGCCCAAATCCCAGACCTAAGCACAGAAAAACCACAGCAACCACAGGGGGATGGAAGGAAGACAAGAAATAAGAAAGAATCATCAAAAAGAGACAGACTCTGAGGATTAGATGTAAGAACTGAGACTCTAGGGACATACATCAATACCAAGAGAGGCCAAAAGTACAGTGTTTCAGTAAGACATACTCAGGGACTGTGGGTGAAGACAGTTACAAGTGTAGACAGAAACATGAACATTTTTGCTATTGTGGTCAAATCCAAGCCTATTATCCGTGATAAGGCTATGATTGCACTACTTACAATATGGATATTTTTTAAAGTAGAAATTCAAGATAGACTTGCATCTGGTGCTCAAATAACACATTACTGAAAATCCAGAAACTCTCCTAAAGTGCAAAGGCATTTTCCTAGTGATGTGATTTTTAAATTTTCCATCTGGTTACATGGGTATATACATATGCAAAAACTCATCAAGCTGAACAACTTAAGATCTGTGTACCCTACATATCTCATTGAATGTATTTTATACCTTAATTTTTAAAATAAATGAAGAGAAGAAAAAAGTTAGACACCAACATATGTAGCCATTTCAAGATCACAATTTTAGTTTGAGGGAAAAGTTATTTGGATGTTCATGAACTTAGAAGATGGTTGAGAATAAGAACCATATGAATATATGCACATTTGTCGGTCTGTAATCACTGTTCTTAAACCACAGGCAGCCGACAGTGATTACTTCTGTCATCTCATATGGTCCCTACTGTGGAAGACAGTGGTTGCCCTCACCTAGGAGCAGCTCCGGGTTTCTCAGCAGGGCAAGGCCGGCAACCATGGCTTTGTGGTGTTCACAGCACAGGTAACTCTTATCAATGGACTGCCCCGGGGCTGCAGGGAGGTCCTCTGGAGTATCAGCAGGCCGCTGCTTCTTCTTGTCTTTCTTCCGTTTCTTCTGGGCTAAATGAGAGACAGAGGCAAATGCAGTCCTATGCTCAGAACACTCATCCTTGGAAAGCAAGGCATACCCACAGCAGTGTGCTGCAGCTGGCTTGATCCGACCCAAGAACCCAACTGTTAAATATGCAGGAATTGTCTGAAATGGTTGACATATTGGTAGCTTGAAATCTGGCCATGGTGGCCATTTTTATGCCACAGAAATTGGCAAACAGTACATATCAGGCCTTGTTTTTTCCCAAAGAGGCAGTTCTTACACATTTAACACACACTACTGGATACCAGAGAGTCAGAAAAGGAAAGTGACAAAGACACACCCAAAACCTGGGAAAACTCAACTGAGGAGTCCTAGTACCTCTTCTCTGAGAAATATAAGGCACTAACAGGAAAAAAGTTTATTCATAAATTCTTTTAGAGAAGAAGGACTTAAAGTTACTAATTACCTCTATGCCAATTACTGAACTAGGACTTTTACTCTTTCAGCTCTTATAACAACCCTACTATTTCAATTTTTGGCAGATGGAAAACTGAGGATCTAAAGAGTTAATAATTAGGCCCAGAATCAGTAGGTGGTAGTGCAGCCAAGATTTGAACCTCAGACTCCCTGTCTCACACACTTATCATCTTTCCACTGTACCACAGGCAGTAATACACACCACCCTGTTGGACAAGGAAAGCACAAGTGTTCGTGGAAAGGGAGAAATCCTATAAAAGGCCCCTCTACTTGCCCTGTCCCTACTCCCTCAGTTCTCTAGGATCTAGTAAACAGATGGTTCTGGGTTTTCATAGGGTCCAGCTGCATTCCACAGCAGCATGAGGCACATCAGGCACTGAGGTGTGGTGATGGGGCGCTTTTCAGAGAGGTTTAATCACTTTTTAATATATTCTCCTTGCTCACCAATAGTTCCATGAGAGACTATTCTCATGAGAATAAGTGATACCAAGAAGGCTAGGAACTTGACAACAGTGGAAAAAATCGGAAACCCACATTGGAGGGCAAATGTTCTTAGAAGCAATTTTACTGAGCTTTCAGTGAGATGAAACTGAACCAACCCATAGCCAGAGTGACCAAATGATAGGAAAGGAACCCACAAACATGAGTGTGCTAGACCAGGGGGAACACCTCCAGAAAAAACCATCCTGCCAAGAGGAACCTGATCCTGAGCTCTGGGCAAACCCACCTCATGAGTTTCTGAATTCTCTCTTTTCACCCTCCTCCCACATGGCCTTGCTAACAGGACAGCATGGTCAGGCAAAGGGAACAACTGGGAATTAGGAGACCCAATTTCAGACTCCATGCCCAAATCTCTGTGCCTCAAAAGTGAAGTTATACTGGAGAAGGGGAGGGGAGGAGCGTCTACTTTTTACTCTATACATCTGATTTTTGAACTGATTATAATAAGGATTGCTTTTATAGTAATGCAAACATACACACCCAGTGAAAATGACAGGTGAAACAAACTATTGCTTTTCCTGTTAGTGGGAGTTTCTGAGCAGCATCTGGGAGACCACTTAAAAGGGATCCTGGAGGACACAGTCTAGATCTAGGCTGTCCAACACTGTAGCCACTAGCCACCTATGGCCATTTAAATTTAAAGATGAGTTTAAATTTAAAGATAAGTTAAGTAGAATTAAATATAAAATGAAAGATTCAGTTCCTTAGTCACACCAGCCACATATGGCTAATGGCTACCCTACTGGACAGGTAATTGGGTATTAAACATTATCCTCATCATAGAAAGTTCTACAGCACTGAACTAGATGACCTCTAAAGCACCCACCAACTCTAAAACCCTCTAAAACAGGTGCTAGTGGGTGGCACTAGGGAGGAGGGCTCACCTGCACCCTCCATGTTTCTGGGTCACCTTACAGAGACCTACTGAATTAATACATAGACGTAAATGGAGCAACTTGTATAACAGGTGGCCTTTAAACCACAGGCATTAAAGTGATTATCACGTTTATTTGGTAAACCACCACCCCTGCTCCTTATCATTTCAGAGCCAGGCTTTGCTCAAGAACAGAACACACGCTTCTATTCTGCTTATCGCCACTCACAAGCTCAGAGCCCAGAAGGTAAGGGGACAACCCACAGAGCCATGTGCCTCTGGTCACAGGTACCCAGGTCTGTCCTACATCTTGGCCAAGCTCCCCAGTCTTTCTGACCACCCCAAATCAAGAGTCCATGCCATGTCCACCTGGGTGCCACCACCGTGCCACCTATGACACCTCACCTCTGTGAGACACATCCTTCAGCAACCTGGCTTCTGACTGCACCACATTTCTGTTGCTAAGGAAGATCAGCCGCCGAAAGTAGCGCTTGTCATCCCCCTGCACGTCCTCGATGACGTAGTCACCACTCAAGGGGCTGCAGTCTTGGTGCTGAACGGTCCGGACCCCAATGTCCCCACCCACAGACAGAAAGGGCACCTGAAGGTATAGCAGAGATGTGATTAAAACACTAGCTCAGTTAAGAAGTATGAGAAATCAAGATCCCTTCCCGTTGTGTGTATATGTGGAATCCCCATACCCAGGTTCTAGGCAGCAATGACTCCAAAGATCTGCCATTCTATGAAAGTACTTTTCTGGGGCCTTTGAATCGATCTCAAAAGGTTTAATTCACCTTTTTGAAAACCAATTGAACACATAAAGATCCCCCAAACCTTTAGTGAAATGCCATTGGTTCTCCCCAAGAAAAATATGAGTTTTTCAACAGTAATCCTTAAAAGGACTTTCAATAGTCCAGGACAATGAAAGCTAGAGGGAACCCTCTATAACTATGAGAGAAGGAATGTGAACAGGGATAAAGATAACAAAATCTAGGGGAGAGCAACCACTCCAAAATGGGAGAAATTTCTCCCTTCCTCCAGTTATTTTCATCTTTTTTCCTATTTTTTTAAACAGGAGAAAAATACATTTTTCCCCTAAACTTTTCCATTTCCCTTCCCAATCTTTATATCTATTTCTTTTTAAAGACCTACAAGAGTATTTCATAATCACCAGGGACTCTAGACTTTGCAGAAATGTAGGCATGGTGAGAGAAGGTCACAAATGAACCTCCCACAGGATCTGGGTCTCTCTGATGGACACCAACCCCAAAGTCTGCCAGGAAGAATCAAACACACAGTCATCTGTAAGCACAAGTCAGCCCAGTGGGCAGAACCACAGGCTGGGAACCCAGGAGCCTGGGTTTCTCTTTTTAGATCTGTTACTATAGCACCAAGCCTCCAGCTACCTCAGCTTTCCCATTTATCAAGAAGGACAAACTCCTTACTATAAAGTCCTTGCAATAAAGTCACCTGTCAATTATGCTGCCTTGTGACCAGTATGGTGCAAGACAGGCAGTGTCAACTGCTAATACCATATGACCATTTTGGCAAAAACCTTCAGTTTCCTCCCCAGTAAAACATGAGACCAGCGATGCCAACATCCTGAAAATTATGCTGAGCTGTTCTGGCCCTTTCCCATTCTACCCTCAGATAATGGTGGTTCTAAGAAGCAAAACAGCCAAGGAAGTCCTGCACAAAAGTGGGGAAGGAGAAAAACAGTCTTGAGCAACCCACAGTCTGAAGAGCTGGAGCCTGCAAAGTGGAGAGCACTTCCTCCATGCTGTCTCCACGCAGTCTGAGAGGCCCCCAGACACAGAGGCTACTGTGCGTCTCAATAAGGACAACCACTCACCTTCCCCTCACTGCCTGCAATTTCTGCCCATGTAGCTCTTGGTTGCTGCCATCCCCTCCAGGACCAAACTAGGGTCACAGACCCTACTCCTGCTTTCTTCCAAGACACCCTCTGCCTTCCTAGCCACTAATATGGCTTCTCCCAAGACCTGTGAAAGCTGCTGCCAAAGCTTTGTTACCTGCTGCCGGGCAGGCATCCCAGCAGGGGCCAGCTCCATGACTCTGGCTGACAGCTCAGCCTGGATGCTGTCCATGCCTTCATACTGCTGCCCTCGGTGAAGGGCCACTGTGATCAGCCTCCTGAAGCCTGCGCTGGCCGCCAGCTGCTTCCGGCCCTCCTCCATGCCAAAGAGCCACTCGGTCTCTCGACCCTGGGGGACTGAAAAGAGGCATTTGGTGACAGGGAGTCCTGGGAAGAGTGTTCAAGCCCACAACCAACATGACCCACATGGCAGAGAGCCAGCCCCTGCCCAGGCCCAGCATCACTTCCAACTGTGATGCACTGAGAGGCTATCAATTCCCTAGTGCAAAATGCCCACAGCAAAGCAGCCATCAGACACGCGGCAGGACCCAGGTGGATAAGAAGTGTGAGCATATAAGTAAGGGGAAGGAGGCAGGTACCTAGTGCAAGAAAAACAGCAATAATACTAACGCTTATTACATACCAGGCACTATTCCAAGCTTGCAAATAGAAACTAATCGAATCCTCCCAATAGCCCAAGATGCAGTAGTAGTATTATTTCCATTTTATAAATGAGGAAATTGAGGCACAGAAGTTACGTTATTTCCCAAGTTCACACA
The DNA here is from genome assembly GCA_031878705.1 of Tapirus indicus. Taxonomy (NCBI): domain Eukaryota; kingdom Metazoa; phylum Chordata; class Mammalia; order Perissodactyla; family Tapiridae; genus Tapirus; species Tapirus indicus. Next base: position 87,092,978 of record CM062922.1, read on the forward strand.
GCTAGTAAATGGTGAGCTGGGACTCACACCTAGGCAGTCCAGCTCCAGACTTCATGCTCGCATCCACTGCACTATTTGTTCCCACAGGCAGACAGTTAGGACTATGGAATACTTGGAAAAATGGCTCAGTTGTCAGGAAACAAATTACCAGCATGACGATATCACAACCTTGCAATTGCCTAGAATTTTCTACTTTTGAAAGCATTTCCTCTTTTGATCATTACAAAGGTAAATCAGGTATTATTTACCCCTTTCAACAATAACACTAACATTTATAAAGCACTTTTCATGTGCCAGGCACCATTCTAAGAGCTTTTACACTTTTCACAGCTACACAAGACAGTTACGATCTCACTTTATAGATGAGTAAGCTGAGGCACAGAAAGAAAAATAACTTGTCCAATGTCACACCACCAGGAAGTGACTGAGCCAGGACTGGAACCCAAATGGTTCCAGAGCTCACCTTTTTAGCTACTATTCTGTACCGTCTCTCTAAATTCAGCAGAGAAGCACAGTGACTCCCCAGGTCACCGTAGCTCACAGGCTACCGAGCTGGGACTCCACTGCTTCCACCACTCCACGTTACAAAGTAACTAACATCTCTACAATGTACGACTTGCCTGAATTTATCTGTGTCACTTCTCTCTACTCCCCTACCAAGCCCAGTCTCACACTTCATCAAGCCTTTGCAATGGAAGATGAGAAGAAATAAGCCTCCAATAGAAGCAGGTAGCTGGAGAGCAGCTACCCCCCTTCCTCATGCCTTGGCTAGTCTAACCTCTTGAAGTACCACCCCCTATAAGATGAAACCTATCACAGCATACCCATCCACCAAAGCCCCAGCCCCGGCAAGCCAGCCCCTCCAGGGAAGAGAGGGAGCAATCCCAACTCACTGATGAAAATGGCAAAATGACTGTCCCGCGATGGTTTCACAGTGGGGCTGTCCACCACGTGGAGGGTGTAGCGTGGCTCCCCTGTGTCCCCATTGCACAAGTCCAGAGACACACTGCCCAGCCCAGCCTTGCGGTACAGCTGGCTGCACAGCCAGGCATACTGCTGCCGCTCCCGCACCGCCTCAGCCAGCTGCTCAGCACTCTCCAGTCGCACAGGCTTGCCCTGCTCCTGAGCACACAGCTCAAAGATCTGAAGGGCAGAGCCAGGGACTGGTCTGAACTTGGTCATGATGAAGGCAAAGACAGGCAGGGAGAACCGAGGCTCTGCTTCCAACACCTGGTCCTGGCTGTTGGCCACCTGGTGCACCCTCACCATCCACCCCTCCCGAGAGAAGTGACCCACTGCTTTCTTCAGGACGTGAGCCTGAGCCAGGGAGATGCAGAGGTAGCGACCGCCCACCTGCAGGACACGGCCAACCTCAGCCAGCATCCTGTCCACCTGCTGCAGGGTCTTCTCCTCCTCATCTGTCAGGACAGCATCCAGAGTGCCCTTGTCCAACACCACCTGGAAGGAGGCATCAGGAAATTCCATCTGTGTCATGTCCATCTTCAAGAAGTTCATCTGGGGCCGTCGGCTGACATTGCGTTCCTTCATTTGCTTGATGACGACCTCACTGATGTCAATGTTCACTATATCCTGATAGCCCACATCATACAGCTGCTCACTCAGCTCTGAGTTACCGCACCCAATCACCAGCACCTGGGGGAAAAAACCAAGATGGAGGTGATCAAGGCAAAGGAATGAGCTTCAGATACTTCGAGGAATCAAGCCTCGCCTTGGCTGCTGCATCTTTTCAGAAGGGGGAGATGCTAATGTCAGGAGGGAGCACCATTACAGAGTTGATTCTAGGCTCCATCTTGAAACACCACTGGTTAGAGGAACTCACTCATGATAACCATATTCAGATACAACAATGTAAGTGATGTGAAAATGGACTTTGTGTGTTGCAGAACAAACTAATCATGGTTCTTTTCTCTGAATCAAGCATTTATTACTCAAGAACTGATAGGAAATCACAGAATCCAAATAAGTAATTACAGTTGAAATCTCCTATTTGTTTTACTGTTGAAAACCTAGTTCTGGCTTAATCCTATTCCACTTATGCCTTTGGCTCCACCTTGATATTCTGCTATTTTCTGAAGCCAAACTTAAAACACAGGTTGTAGCCTCCCTCTCTGTGGTGCAATCTCCCACAGATCCTTCAAAATTCTGCCCTGATGTCACCATCTCTGGAAAAGCACGGTACAATGAGAAATGCATACTCTTTCGAGCTAGATAGGCCTAACTTTAAATTCCCATGTGACCACTTACTACATGTATGACATTGGGCGAGAAACTGGCTCTCAGAGCCTCAGTTTCCTCATCTGTAAAATGTGTGTACCACCATTCATCTCAGAGTTTATTATGAGAATTCAACTACTGAATGAACCCACACACACAGCAGCCAGCATAAGGCTTGACACTGAAAGCTTCCTCCACGAATGTTTGTCTTCTACCTTTCTTCCTTCCCTACCTCCAATACAATCCCACCTCCATCAAACCTCCTATTATCGTTACCTATCATTTTTCACTTCTGGAATGTGCCCAGGGTTTATATCTTTACGCTCTTGTAGCTTAAGGGGCTGAGCACAGTGCCTGAAATTTAGCGGGCCAGTAACAAGTACTTGGTAACAGATTTAAGTATCAGTAAAGCCACAGGTACTGCCTGCTCCATAGGGATGCACAGTGACAGAAAGACATACTTTCTTCTCTAAGAGGCCATATCTAGATTGGACTACTAAAGAAGTCACTCTTCCAGTGGGGTTATTAATTCAAGAATGAGCTGGAAGCAGGAGGTCTGTTGAAAACCTTTAAAAGAATATTTTTTAAATTGCCTTTTAGCTGGAAGGATGTACCAAATCCTGAAAACAGGGGCCCAGTGAGGGGCCCCACGCCTGTCACAGTCTACCAAGTGCAGGATTACCGTGATCACTTCCCACCCTCCCGAGCACACACAGGGCTGCAAGGCCGAGCTCACCTTTTCCCTGGGTTTGATGTATTTGTGAAGCACCCCGCACAGTTCTAGGTAGGTTCCATACCACTCGAAAGCTTTCTTTCCTCGCTGCTGGAAGAACTTCTCCCAATAGTCAACGGAGCCAAACTCCTTGGAGCTTTTAGGTAAGAGATTCATATTCCCACTGCCCGAGCTGCGTCTTCAGGAGTCTCCTACTCTGTGAGGTACCATCGGAGGGGCTTCCCCACACGCGCGCTCCGGGACACTGCAGTGGGAATTCTTTCCACGGACAAACAGCCACACTGATTTGTCCCGCACTCAAAACCCAAAGGGTTGAACTCTACACGCCACCTGCACGCGCGAGACACAGCCCCTAACACACCCTCAGCCCCTCCTCCGCACCCACACCCCCTGCCCCACGTGGGGAGCCCCTCACACTTCTTCAGAGCTCGGTTTCAGAACCGGCAAGCATATCCGGGTGCGACGCTTCACGATTGGTCGGCCTCTCAGACCACTCCGGCATCTCATTGGTCACTGATTTTCGTTCCTGTCACCTCATTGGCTGCGACGCGCTCGCCTCACGCCGGCGGCTTCGTCGCAGCCGCCGAGCGCTTCTGTACGTGAGGCGGAACTGGGTGGGCCCGCGGGACCGGGGTCGGGGGGGGGGGCCCGCTGGCCGGAGTCGCGGCGGCGGAGGAGGCCCGGCGGCGTAGACCACCGGCTCGCGTGCGAGCGTCGTGCGAGGAAAGCGTTTTTAGATCTGGGCTTTCCAGCGGCGGCGGAGAGCGTAGGCGTCCTTGGCTCGTTGTTCGCTTCGTCTCCGAGCCGACCTCGTCACGGATTCTAATCATGAGCCACACAGGGGCTGAGCGTGGCCGGGGGTGGGGGGGGCGCACTGGAGGAGGGGCCCCGCCGAAAAGAAAAACCTGTAGGTTAGAAGGAAGCGAGGCAAGGGATGAGTAGAGCCAGTGCATAGCAAAAGAACACTGCTCATCCTAGCCGTGTTATCTTCTGCATCTCCCGCCCCACCCCCGCCTTAATTGAACCACTTTCCTTGTATAATTCAAGGTTACTTTGGAGGAAAATGGCACTTGGCTGTACTTTTTCTGCCCCACAATAGAGAGTTCCACTATTAATACATGTAATAATATGAAAATTCAGGGGAAAAAAATAACAACGAGGTATTCAGAGGTGCTGCCTCTCTCCTCCTCCCCTCAAAGCACAATATTGCAAACCTTAAGACTCATTTTGATAATTTGCCTCCTTAGGTTGTCATTCTGACGTCATCTATAAATAGTTGCTACTCCTTATTTCATGTGTTTCATGAACACACTGTACTTTCAGATGCTCATCTTATCCTGATTGCCTAAGGAAGTTCCTGTGAAGGGCACTGTTTTTAAAAGACTGAAATATGTGCATCATTGGGCTTTTCACAGCACTGTAAATTGCAGGAGGAATATGCAGAGTAAGGCGGGCAGATAGGCTTGGATGAGCACCTATAGTGTGGGCTAATATAGACCTCACTAGCATGAATAGTCAAGTAGACTCTGTTAATAGTTAAATAGGTTAAAGTGGACCTAACTTTGGTTTAAGAGAGTAGTTCTCAAACTTTGTCATGCATCAGAATCACCTGGAGGATTTATTAAACTACAGATTGCTGAGCCCCAGCCCCAGGGTTTCTGATTCATCAGGTCTATAGTGGGGCTCAAGGATTTGCATTTCTAACAAGTTTCCAGGTGCTGCGGATGATGTTGGTCCAGGGACCATACTTTGAGAACCACTGTTTTAAAATATAATTAAGAGATAAGTCAAAATGGATAGGGTTCCAACTCCACAATTTTAAAAGGTTAATCTAAAAATTCTCTACAAGTAACATCAAAGAAAATCTATTTTCATCTACCACCTGCTGAGTTCCCATTATTTCCTTTCTACCCAAGATAAGGAAGACTGGAAGGAGCCTCTGAGGTGACTTCACCTACCACATCATGCAGGGTTCCTAATGGGTGGGATGTGGGTTCTTTCAGAATACACTTCTTGAGAGCTGAAGCCACTGTTTGTGCTTGAAGTGCTACACAATACCAAAGAAACAAATGAAAAAACAGCCTCTGCCCTCTCCCCCAAGGATGTATTCAACAAATATTTAAATTGACTAATATGAGCCAACCACTGTGGTAAAAAGCTAAGGATGCAGTGGTAAGCAAGGCAATCACATGGAAGACACATCAAACATGTACAAAAATATATTGTAATGAGGGTTGTGATGAGTGCTGTGGAGGAGAGGTATAAAATTCCATAACAGCAGATACCTTCAAGACCTCTTCTGATCTGGGGGGTGACCAGAGAAGGCTTTCCTGAGGAAGGGATAAAAAGAGTCTATAATCTGACTGCTTCAGTAAACCCTGCACACCTGAATCTGTCCCAATGGTATCAGGATGACCTAAGTAAGAATCAAGAAGGGTTTTCACCCTTGGGAGGTCTGCTAAGGAAACTTTGGCTGCTTCTCTTCCATCTGTCTCTATTGTCCTTTCTGTTAAGGGCATGATCATGGAAAAGGTAATAAGAGGTGACTTCTATCTCAGCCCAGGTTCCATCCCCTTATTTGATGCCCTAAAAATATAATATTTGTTTGCGCTATGTCTCAGACCAAGAGAGTAAGTAACTTACCTATCTCCATCTGTGCTTCCTCCCTTCTTGAGCCTTAGAAAGCTGTACCAACCAGAGCACTTTAAGGTAAAACATACTAGAGGTTTCCTAAAAGCGTATGAATGACCAATGCATAAATACTTTAGACAGAACATTAGATTCTGCATTTTAAAATACTTATATTTGGAATTTATTTCTCTCAAAGTTTGACTATGAAATATAATTAACCTATAATTATACTTGTAATTGTAATCTATGCAGAAATAGAAATATAAGGATATACACCTGAAATTTATACAATGTTATAAACCAGTGTTACCACAATAAAAAAAAAGAACTAAATAAACACATATACAAATGATACAAGTAAAATTGGGGAGATCTGAACTAATGGATGTATTGTATCAATGTCAATATGCTGATTGTGATATTGTACAATTTTGCCAAATGTTAGTATTGAAGGAAACTGGATAAAGCATACACAGATCTTTATTATTCCTTATAGCTTCTTGTGAATCTACAATTATCTCAATAAAAATCAATTCAAAAACCATAAAAAAAGAAATATAATTAATAGGTATGTTATCATTTGTATAGTTAATTTAAGCCAGTTAGATATTAAAATACTTTGTGTTTTATTAGGGTCTCCAGAGTGGTTACCAGTATGATTTAAAATACAAACTGAGTTTAGATAAAACCATTCAATACTGTGGTGTTTTTTCCTAAAAATATAAATCCAGACCTCTGAATATATAATTTGCAGTTAGTCTTACTTAATTGAAACATAAGGTTTTTGGTAACAATATTCAATTATTTAATTTTTGCTAAGATAGTAATTGTAAAATGAAGAATAGATAATTAAAAGCTTTTCTGAAAATTTGGGGGACAGAGGATGGGAGAGAGCATGCAGTAGGCAAAATAATATTTCCCCAAAAATGTCCATGCCCTAATCCCCAGAATTTGTGAAAATGTTAGGTTACATGGCAAAGGGGCAATAAGATTGCTAATCAGCTGATGTTAAAATAGGGAGATTAGTCTAGATTATCCAAGTGGGCCCAGTGTAATCACAGAGTCTTTAAAAGTGGAAAAGGGAGGACCAGAGAGGTGGCAGCACAAGAAGGACTGGCCCAGAGTTGCTGGCTTTGAAGATGGAGAAGGGGGAGAAGGGGGCCGCGAGCCAAAGAAAGTGCCTTCCAGCCTCTAGAAGCTGGCAAAGTCAAAGAAACCGATTCTCCTCTAGAGCCTCAAGAAGGAACACAGCCCTGTAGACCCCTTGATTTTAGTGCAGTAAGACCTTGTCAAGCTTCTGACCTCCGGAACTATAGGGTAACATATTTGTATTGTTTAAGTTACTAAGATGTTGGCCATTTGCTACAGTAGAAATAGGAAACTAATACAGGGCATAAGCTTGTGAGGGAGTGTGTGGTTGGGGGAGGAGAGAGCAGAAGATAAAACTAGAAACTGAGGTGAAGGTCAGGTTTTGAGAAGTCTTCTATTCCAAGCATTTAGGTTAAAGCTGTCAGGTCACAAGAAGCCAATGGAGAACCAGGGGCACAACAGTTGGAAATAATTGATATGAGAGATGTTCTCGGGAAGAACTGAAACATTTGATGACCAATTGTACATAGGGAAGAAGAGACTGAAGAACTCAAAATCCACACTGGCTTCCGGATGACTGAGGAAATGGCCTAGAGAAAGAAACAGGGAAGGAGAAAGGGCATCATTTGTAGAACTGTTGCTTGAGAGGAATTTAGAGGTTGTCACGCTAGTAAAACCCAGAGCCAGAGCTAAGAGCCAGTCTCCCCACCCTGCATGCCTATCCCAGGGCTCATACGCTTCTCAAATTCTGTCAGTGGTATCCAACTGGCACTAGTGGTTGAAGACATGAAAATGCTTCATGAGTGGGATATAAAACTGTTTAAAGGGCATCTCTCCCTGGTGTACAGGGCGTGCCTCATATAATGCTGGAAACTATTTCATACTAGACGTCTTCATTGCAAATGGGTTTGTTTTCGACATTTGAGAAGTTAAGAAATGAATAGTCTCTTGTGTCTTGGAATAATGGAAAGCAGACATGACATCCTAAGATAATGTTGTACCATTTTATTAGCTGACATCGACATTGTCTTGAAGGTATTGTTGACCTGAGAAGTAATTCTCAAGCTAATGTTGGATTCCTCAGGTTGGGATACTCACAATAGTATTTTTTAGTTTGTATAGCACTTGCAATTTGCCAAGAATTTTCTCATACATTACTTGAATTCATGGGATGGACACACACACATAATTGAGGCAAAACTTCAATTAATTAAAAATAAATGAAAAGGTTCTATATGACTGAGTGAATCCAGCTGTGCCTGCCTCTGGCTATTGTACTTGATTCCCAGGATTCTCTGTTTATTGGTTTCCTACTCTGTCACCATGGACATCTGTAGGTGCACTAGTTTCCCATATGCATGGACTGCAAGGCATTTATATCCACTTTTATGGGGGGAAAGCAAAGGGCATAGCAAATGTGGCAAATTGTTTGCCTTTGGGGCAAGTGGGCAATAGCATTTTGAAAACTAGAAAGTCAGGGAACATGAGGGAATGGTAAGAAGGGCAGTGGCCTGGGCCTGGTGTATCAGACCCATACATGAGGGGGTTCATGGGGCCTCCTTTTGGATCCCATTTTTGTTTTTTGCTGCCTGGATACTGGAGAAGATTACAAGGGTAAAGTATTACAATGTTTTCTTCATGATTTTATTCTAAACGTCACTTCCTTTGCAAGAGAAAAACTTTGGAAAACAAGTTGTTTTTCTCCTAAATTCTAGCACTCAGCACATATACCATGAGCATCCCATGTACCCCATTTTATTGGATGTTCTCTGTCCTTAGTCCATAAAATATTTTTCTACCACCAAAGAAAAGGATTTTAAAACAGCATTTAATAAATAAAAATTACTTAAATGCTCCACCCAAGGTGTTTTTTTAACATTCAGATCCAGAGTCTTCAGAGATCAGGAGAACAAAATTCCCATTAATCCAACAAAGAAGTTATATGTAATCCTTCTCTAAAACTAAAACACTTTTCTAGCCATGAGAGTGCAAGAAAGGTCTTTTCCTAAGAGGAATCTCAAATTATGGTGCCAAAACTTTTTGCTGTCCTTAATCCATCTCATCTTTGAACAGTGTATGTTTTTTTTTTTGATGAGGAAGATTGGCCCTGAGCTAACATCTGTTACCAATCTTCCTCTTTTTGCTTGAGGAAGACTGTCGCTGAGCTAACATCTGTGCCAATCTTCCTTTATTTTGTACGTGGGGCACTGCCACAGCATAGATTGATAAGCAGTGTGTAGACCTGCGCCCAGAATCCGAACCCATGAACTCCATGCCGCCAAAGCAGAGTGCATAAACCACTACACAAACTGGCCAGCCCCTGAACAGTGTATCTTTGTGCTCACTGTTCTGATACAAAGAACGTAAAAGTTTTCCCCGATGTGTGGAAATTTCATCCCAGCAACAGCTCTAGTGTTTGAAAACTCCACAAAGAAATGTCTTCAGGAAATATGGTATGGATACTTCTGGAGATGGCCAGCCCCGGTGGTCTAGAGTTAAGATTTGGTTGTGGCCCAGGTTTGTTTCCTGGTCAGGGAACTATACCACCTGTCAGCTGTCATACTGTGGCAGCTGAATGCTACTGTGATGCTGAAAGCTATGCCACCAGGATTTCAAATACCAGCAGGGTAACCCATGATGGACAGGTTTCAATGGAGCTTCCAGACTAAGACAGGCTAGGAAGAAGAACCTGGCCACCCACTTCTGAAAAAACTGGCCATGAAAACCCTCTGAAGAACCGCAGAGCATTGTCTGATATAGGCCAGAAGATGAGATGATGGTGCAAAAAGACCAGGCAGGGTTTCTCTCTGCTGTACACACAGTCACTAGAAGTCAGAAACTATTTGGTGGCACTAACAACAACAATTATTTTATTTATTTATTTTTTTTTGGTGAGGAAGATTAGCCCTGAGCTAACATCTGTTGCCAGTCCTCCTTTTTTGCTGAGGAAGATTGGCCCTGGGCTAACATCAATGCCCATCTTCCTCTACTTTACATGTGGGACACCTGCCTCAGCATGGCTTGATAAGCAGTGCATTGGTCCACACCTGGGATCCGAACCTGCAAACCCTGGGCCACCAAAGCAGAGAGTGCGAACTTAACCACTACGTGACCGGGCTGGCCCAACAACAATTTCTGAAGATAGATGGCAGGAAAGAGAATCCTTGGCTAAATTTAAACCCCTGTAATTTAACAGGAAACTATATAGCATAGAGGTTAAGAACATGGGATTTGGAATCAGAAAGATCTCGGTTTCTCAGTATGTGAATTTGGTCAAACTTCTTGCCTTCAGGTCCTTTGCCTAATGATCTCCTTCACTTCCTTTGCTCTTCATCACCACAATCCATTTGCCACACAGTAGCCACAGTGATCTTCTCTTTAAGCATATGATAGCATTTTTTTCCAAAGAGATATACTTCACATATACTAAATTCACCATTTAAAAATGTACATTTCAGACAGAGTGACGTCAGCCTCATGGCGGAGTGAGCTTTTCCCCTGAACTCTCCCCCACCAAGATACAACAAAAAGGTCATTCATATATTAACAGAGGTCTTTCACACTACACATAAGACATCTGAAGGACCCATGCAGCCTTACATCTGACGGCAGTGGTGCTGGAAGCCCCAGAGGAAGTGGAAGGAGGTAAGAAAGGCTCCCCTCCTTCCCCAACACAGCGACCCTGAGACTGAGACCATGCAGCTCTCAGATAGGTGGCGGAGGGGTGACCCTCCACAGGAGAACCTTTGCTCTCCAACTTCCCTCACAGCCCATGGGGAGCTCCTACACAGAGGGAATGGAACAGTTGTGAGGGTGTCCTCATCAAACTAACATCCCAGGAGAGCAGATAGCAAGGGAAGAACAAGGGGATCCTGGGACTGGGGAGGCAAAGGTGGGTGCCCCTCCCCCCCTGGCATCCCAGCTCAGCCATACTCAGCACCTTGGCTCAGCCAGGCCAGCCTGGCAGCCCACGGTGCTCCAGCCCAGAGGTGCATGGCACTCCAGCCCAGCCACGCACGAAGCCCAGCCCAGCTGCACTTGGAGCCCCAGCCCAGTGCCTCAGGTCAGCGATGTGCAGGTCCCTACCTCAGAGCCCCAGCTCAGCCATGCATCAGCCCTGCAGCCCTTCAGTCCAGCCCACAGATCTCAGCAGCTTGGAAGACACAGCTATAGACCCCGACCTAGTGGCAGTAAGTGGAATCTGCAACTAGATATCTTCAGGATAAGGAAAAATAAAACCATCAAGCACACCATCAAGCACAATGCAAAAATACATTAAATCTCCAGATGAGAAGGAAAATGACAAGCATCCAGAAATCAATCCTGAAGGCACAGAAATTTATAACCTAAATGATAGAGAATTCAAAATGGCTATCATAAAAAAGCTCAACAAATTACAAGAGAATACCAATAGACAATTCAATGAAATTAGGAGCTTCTTCACAAAAGAGATTGAAACTATAAAGAAAACCAATCAGAAATATTGGAGATGAAAAGCACAATGGAGGAGATAAAGAAAAATCTGGAATCTTTAAAGAACAGAGCTGACAATATGGAGGAAAGAATTAGTTCTATTGAGGATAGCAATGTAGAAAGGCTTCAGATGGAAGAGGAGAGAGAACTAAGACTAAAAAGAAATGAAGAAATTGTCCAAGAAATATCCAGCTCAATTAAGGAACGCAATATAAGGATTATAGGTATCCCAGAAGAAGAAGAGAGGGAAAAAGTAGCAGAGAGCTTGTTCAAAGAAATAATAGCTGAAAACTTCCCAAACCTGGAGGAGGAGCTGGAAATACAAGTGAATGAAATCAATAGATGTCCTAAATATATAAGAAAAACAGGCCATCTCCAAGGCATATAGTTGTAAAGCTGGCAAAAGTTAATGACAAAGAAAAAATACTAAGGGCAGCAAGAGAAAAGAAGATAACATACAAAGGAATTCCAATCAGGCTCTCAGCAGATTTTTCATCAGAAACTCTACAGGCTAGGAGAGAGTGAAATGATAGATTCAAAATTCTGAAAGACGAAAACTTTCAGCCAAGAATACTCTATCCAGCGAAAATATCCTTTGGATATGACGGAGAAATAATAACTATCCCATATAAAGAAAAGCTAAGGGAGTTCATTGCCAGAAGACCCCCACTGCAAGAAATGCTCAAGAAGGCCCTCATGCCTGAAAAAAAGAGAGAAAGGGGATACAAAGCTTTAAGCAAGGAGAAAATAGGTAGACAAAATCAGAAAAATTGCAGCTCTCTATCAGAATAGGTTAGCAAACACTTAATTATAACATTAAAGATCAAGGGAAAGAAAACACCAAAAATAAATATAACCTCATCACTTGAAGCACAAAATCACAACACAAGATGGAATAAGTTGTGACAACAATAACTTAGAAGGGGAAGAGGAAAGGGACGGAATTGACTTAGTCAAAAGAAATAAGAGGCCATCAGAAAATGGACTATCCCGTCTATGAGATTTCTTATACAAACTTCATGGTAACCACTAAACTAATATTCAGAACAGAGACACATACGATAAATAAAGAGAAAACTAAGAAAACCATCATACAGAACTACCAAACTGAATTGGTAGTCCGAAACACACAAGACAAGAAACAAAGCAAATGCAAAAGATCTGGAAAATGAGCAATAAAGTAGCAACATTAAGCCCTCATATATCAATAATCACTCTAAATGTAAATGGATTGAATTCTCCAATCAAAAGACACAGAGTGGCAGGATGGATTCAAAAACAAGATCCAATAATATGCTGCCTCCAGGAGACATATCTCAGCTCTAAAGACAAACACAGACTCAGAGTAAAAGGATGGAAGACAATACTCCAAGCTAATGCCAAACAAAAAAAGCAGGTGTTGCCATACTTATATCAGAGAAGGTAGACTTCAAGATAAAAAGGGTAATGAGAGACAAAGAGGGGCAATATGTAATGATAAAAGGGACACTCCACCAAGAAGGCATATCAGTTATAAATATATATACACCCAACACAGGAGCACCAAAGTACATAAAACAACTACTAACAAACCTAGAAGGAGATATAAACAACAATACAATAATGATAGGAAATCTTAACACCCCATTCACATCAATGGATAGATCATCCAGACAATAAGTCAATAAGGAAATAGTGAACTTAAACAAAAAGCTAGACAAGATGGACTTAATAGATATATACAGAGCACTCCACCCCAAAACAGCAGATTACACATTCTTCTCACATGCACATGGAACATTCTCAGTGATAGACCACATGTTGGGAAACAAGGCCAGCCTCTATAAATTTAAGAAGATTGAAATCATAACACGCATCTTTTCCAACCATAAGGCTATGAAACTAGGAATCAACTACAAGAAAAAAACTGGGAAAGTGACAATGATGTGGAGGCTAAACAACAAGCTACTGAACAACCAATGGATCATTGATGAAATTAAAGGAGAAATCAAACAATATCTGGAGACAAACAAAAATAAGAACACACCATACCAACTCATATGGGATGCAGCAAGAGCAGTCCTGAGAGGGTAACTCATAGCAATACAGGCCCACCTCAACAAACAAGAAAAATCCCAAATAAGAAATCTTAAACTACATCTAACAGAACTAGAAAAAGAACAACAAACAAAGCCCAAAGTGAGCAGAAGGAGGGAAATAATAAAAATTAGAGCAGAAATAAATGAAATTGAAACAAAAAAAACAGCAGAAAGGATCAATGAAACAGAGTTGGTTTTACGAGAAGATAAACAAAATTGACAAACCCTTAGCTAGACTCACTAAGAAAAAAAGAGAGAAGGCTCAAATAAATAAAATTAGAAATGAAAGAGGAGAGATTACAACAGATACCACAGAAATACAAAGGATTATAAGAGAATACTATGAAAAACTATATGCCAACAAATTGGACAATCTAGAAGAAAAGGATAAATTCTTAGACTCATACAACCTACCAAAACTGAATCAAGAAGAAATAGAGAACCTGAATAGACCAATCACAAGTAAAGTGATTGAAACAGTAATCAAAAACCTCCCAAAAAATAAAAGTCCAGGACCAGATGGCTTCATGGGAGAATTTTACCAAACATTCAAAGAAGACCTAATACCTATCCTTCTCAAACTTTTCCAAAAAAGAGAGGAAGATGGAACACTTCCTAACACATTCTACGAGGCCAACATCACCCTGATACCAAAGCCAGATGAAGACAATACAAAAAAGGAAAACTACACACCAATATCACTAATGAACATAGATGCAAAAATCCTCAACCAAATCTTGGCAAATCAAATACAGCAATACATCAAAAAGACCATATACCACGACCAAGTGGGTTTTACACCAGGGACTTAGGGATGGTTCAACATCCGCAAATCAATCAACGTGATATACCACATTAATAAAATGAAGAATAAAAACCACGTGATCATCTCAATTGATGCAGAGAAGGCATTTGACAAGATCCAACATCCATTTATGATAAAAACTCTCAACAAAATGGGTATAGAAGGAAAGTACCTCAACATAATAAGGGCCATATATGACAAACCCACAGCCAACATCATACTCAACAGGGAAAAACTGAAAGCCATTCCTCTCAGAACAGGAATAAGACAAAGGTGCCCACTCTCGCCACTCTTATTCAACATAGTACTGGAGGTTTTGGCCAGAGCAATTAGGCAAGAAAAAGGAATAAAAGGACTCCAAATAGGCAATGAAGAAGTGAAACTCTCACTATTTGCAGATGACATGCTTTTATATATAGAAAACCCTAAAGAATCCATTGGAAAACTATTACAAATAATCAACAACTACAGCAAAGTGGCAGGGTATAAAATCAACTTACAAAAATCAGTTGCATTTCTATATGCTAATAACAAACTAACAGAAAGAGAACTCAAAAAGACAATCCCATTGATAATTGTAACGAAAAGAATAAAATATCTGGGAATAAATTTAACCAAGGAGATGAAAGGCCTATACAATGAAAACTATAAGACACTATTGAAAGAAATCAATGACGACATAAAGAAATGGAAAAATATCCCATGCACATGGATTGGAAGAATAAACATAGTTAAAATGTCCATACCACCTAAAACAATCTACAAATTCGATGCAATCCCAAATAGAATCCCAATGACATTCTTCACGGAAATAGAACAAAGAATACTAAAATTCATATGGGGCAACAAAAGACCCTGAATAGCTAAAGCAATCCTGAGAAAAAAGAACAAAGTTGGAGGCATCACAATCCCTGACTTCAAAATATACTACAAAGCTATAGTAATCAGAACAGTATGGTACTGGTACAAAAATAGACACACAGATCAATGGAACAGAACTGAAATCCCAGAAATAAAACCACACATCTACAGACATCTAATCTTCAACAAAGAACATACAACGGAGAAAGGAAAATCTCTTTAATAAATGGTGCTGGGAAAATTGGGCAGCCACATGCAAAAGAATGAAAGTAGACCATCTTCTATCGCCATACACATAAATTAACTCCAAATAGGTCAAAGACCTGAAAGTGAGACTTGAAACTATAAAACTCCTGGAAGAAAATATAGGCAGTACACCATTTGACATCGGTCATAAAGGGATCTTTTCAAATTCCATGTCTACTCAGACAAGCAAAACAAAAGAAAAAATAAACAAGTGGGACTTCATCAGACTACAGAGCTTCTACAAGGCAAATGAAATCAGAATCAAAATGAATAGACAACTCACCAGCTGGGAGAAAATATTTGCAAATCATATATCCAACAAGGGATTAATCTCCATAATACATAAAGAACTCACACAACTGAACAACAAAAAAACAAACAACCCAATCAAAAAATAGGCAAAGCATATGAACAGACATTTTGCCAAGGAAGATATACGGATGGCCAAAAAGCACATGAAAAGATGTTTAACATCACTAATCATCAGGGAAATGCAGATCAAAACTACACTAAGATATCACCTTACATTCGTTAGAATGGCTATAATCACCAAGACAAACAACAACAAATGTTGGAGAGGTTGTGGAGAAACGAGAACCCTAATTCACTGCTGGTGGGAATGCAAACCAGTGCAATCTTTATATGAAACAGTACGGAGATTCCTCAAAAAATTAAAAATAGAAATACCTTATGATCTAGCTATCCCACTACTGGATATCTATCCAACAAACCTGAAATCAACAGTCCAAGGAGGCTTATGCACTCCTATGCTCATTGCAGCATTATTCACTATAGCCAAGAAGTGGAAGCAAACCAAGTGTCCCTTGACTGATGATTGGATAAAGAAGATGTGGTATATATATATATACAATGCAATACTACTCAGCCATAAAAAAAGACAAAATTGTCCCATTCACAACATGAATGGACCTGGAGGGAATTATGTTAAGCGAAATAAGCCAAAGAAAGGCAAACACCACATGATTTCACTCATTTGTAGAATATAAACTAACACACAGACAGAGAGAACTGTTTGGTGGTTACCAGGGGCAATGGGGAGGAGGAGTGGGCACAAGGGGTGAAGGGAAGCATGTATCTGGTGACTGAGAAACAATAATGTACAACTAAAATTTCACAATGTTATAAACTATTAAGACATTAATAAATAAAAAAAAATTCTTAAAAAGTACACTTCAGGGGCCTGGCCCCGTGGCCAAGTGGTTAATGTTCCACATGCTCTGCTTTGGTGGCCCAGGTTCGCAGGTTCAGATCCCGGGTGCAGACCCACTCCACTCACCAGCCATGCTGTGGTGGTGTCCCACATACAAAAAGAAAATAGAGGAAGATTGGCACAGATGTTAGCTCAGGGCTAATCTTCCTCAAGCAAAAAAAGAGGAGGATTGGCAATGGATGTTGGCTCAGGCAAATCTTCCTCAGCCAAAAAAAAAAAAGTACACTTCAGTGGTTTTTAGTATATCCACAATGCTGTGCAACCATCACCACTATCTAATTCCAGAACATTTCCATCGCCCCAAGAAGAAACTCCCTACTTATTAACAGTGGCGCAGTGGCGCAGCGGTTTAGTTCGCGCTTGGCAGCTCGGGGTTCGCCAGTTCGGATCCCGTGCGCCCGCCGACGCACTGCCTGTCAGCCATGCTGTGGCGGCGTCCCATATAAAGTAGAGGAAGATGGGCACGGATGTTAGCCCAGGGCCAGTCTTCCTCAGCAAAAAGGGGAGGATTGGCGACAGATGTTAGCTCAGGGCTGGTCTTCCTCACAAAAAAAAAAAAAAAACAGTAAGTCCTACTTTCCCCTCCCTGTACCCTCTCAAAACCACTAATCTACTTTCTATCTCTATAGATTTGTCTATTCTGGAGATTTCATTAAAAAGGAATCATATAGCATATGGTCTTTTGTGAGTGGCTTCTTAGCATAATGCTTTCAAGGTTTATCCATGTTGTAGCATGTAACAGTACTTCATTCCTTTTATTGGCTGAATATTTCATTGTATGGATAAACAAAACATGGTATATCTATTAATCATTGATAGGTGAACATTTGGGTTGTTGACACATCTTAGCTATTATGAATAACGTTGCTATTAACATTCATGTACAAGTTTTTGTATAACTGTGTCTTCAATTATCTAGGATATATACCTAGGAGTGGAATTGCTCAGACATGATAATTCTATGTTTAACTTTTTGAGGAAAACAATGACTGTTTAAAAGTATAAATCTGTTCATATCACTCTACTGGCTTCCCAATGCATTGAGAATGAGATCTAGACTCTTCACATGCCCTGTAAACTTCTTTCATGATCCAAATCCTGCCTACATCTCCAATCTCATCTTCTACCACTCTCCCGGTTTACCAAGCTCCAGACACGCTGGCCTGCTCCCTCATCCTCAAAAATGCTGAACTCCTTGATGCTGAGAAAACTGGATATCCACATGCCAAAGAATGAAGTTGGACCCTCATCTTCACCAGATACAAAAATTAACTCAAAATGGATTAAAGACCTAAACATAAAACCTAAAACTATAAAACTCCTGAAAGAAAACATATGGGGAAACCTGCATGACATTGGATTTGGCAATAACTTCTTGGATCTGACACCAAAAACACAGACAACAAAAGCAAATATAGACAAATGGGACAACAAACTTCTGCACATCAAATGAAACAATAAGAGTGAAAAGGCAACCTACGAAATGGGAGAAAATATTTGCAAATCATATGGCTGATTAGGGGTTAACATCCAGAATATGTAAGAACTCCTACAACTCAACAAAAAAAGCCCACAAATAAACCAGTTAAAAATGGACAAAGGACTGCAATAGGCATTTCTCCAAAGAAGATATACAAATGACTTAACAACCATATGAAAAGATGCTCAACATCACTAATCACGAGAGAAATACAAATCAAAACTACAGTGAGATATCACCTTCTATCCATTAGAACGGCTAACAAGAAAACAAAATAACAACGAAACACCCAAACACCTGCACAGCCTCCAGGGTGGAGGGAGCCCACCCCCCCAAAATGACTGACGCACCAGCTGCAAACTGGGAGCAGTCAGTCCTCATTTGTACTTGCTGCCTGATTGGTGTGGGATGCCTACGGCAACCAGGGCTCCCACGTGTCTCTTATCGTAAGATTCACCAGCCAGCCGCCGGCCCTCTCTGGCAAGGCTGTCTAGTATACTCTTGTTCTGCTTCCGGGGGAGTATGCGCATCTGTGTGGTCTAGGGCTTGCGATTAGGCATAGGTCTTGTCCCCCAAGAGCTCGCTCCTGTGACACAGCCTCTCCAGACCCTTGCCCTTCTCCGGATCCCAGACAACCCTACACTGCTCCGCGTGCGCTTGCTCAATAACAACTCTTCAGCAGGGCCCTCCAGGCCTGAGGAGATCGCGCCAGGCTTCAACGACCTATATAACCTCCAGGGTAGTGGGAGCACACACACCCCACCCCACCCCCCCGAAAATCACCCTGAGGAGACAGCTGCAAGTTGGCAACGGTCAGTCCCCATTTGGACTTGCTGTCCGATGAGGTTCCGGGCTTCTCCAGCAATCAGGGCTCCCAGGTGTCTCTTACTGGAGAACACCCGGGCCAGCCCGCCAGGCCCCTCCCAGGCAAGGGAGTTGACTAATCTCCACCTCTGCCTTCGGGGGGAATATTTCCCTTTGAGTAGGTAGAGTTTACATTTAGGCAGACTCCTGGTACCTCCAAAAGCCAGCTCCTGTGACCTGGCCTCTCACGACACCTGCCTTGTTCCAGGTTCCCGGTTGCCTTGAGCAGCCCGTCCCGCGCATGCGCAGTACGCACCCCGTCAGCGGGCCTTGGACCGCCTGGCTTCAGCCAGGCGTGAAGGGAGCCAACCCCCGGAAAATTGTTCTGAGGCAGCAGCTTCAAACTGGCGACAGTCAGTCCCCATTTGCACTTGCTGCCTGACGGGTTCTTCCCCCTCAACCAGACCTCCCAGGTGTCTCTTGGAGGAGGATTCACTAGAGAGCAGCCCACCCTGGCAAGTGCTTGTCACTTAATAGGAGTGCCGTGAATGATTCTTCATGGTCATGAGAATTTTCCCTATAGTTTTGATACTATAATTATGTAAAGAATAAATCAGAAGGGCCAGCTTGGTCCTTAGGGAAAACTTGACTACATTTTTAAAAAACGTTGTTAAGGAAAGATTTATTTCACTTGAACTTTTCACCCTCTGAAGAAAGTTTGAAATGTATCTATTTAAGGTATTTTGATGACACAATTCCATTCCTTCTAAATAACTGCTCGTATACCCTTTGTGACCACAACACCTAGGGCAGGGAACTATGATAATGGAGCCGTGCCATTTGTGATGTTGCTTTAACTCTGTGAAGTGCAACCGTGACTCTGAGCCCAAGTTTTCATGGATTGTGTTTTAGGCTTTGAAATGAGTGTGAGGAAAGGATGCAGAATTTTCTTTGCTTAAAAAAAAAAGGTTAAACATGAAAAACATAAAAACATTCACAACTATAATAAAGGAAAATAGGAATGATAAATGTGTATACATCATGCATGTAAAGGTTTAGATACAGCCTATGGATGTACAGAAATGTAAAGTAAAAGGAGACCATTCTTGTCTTTCTACTAACTCTGTGATATATGGCAGAAGGGGAGCTAGCCCAAGTATTTCTGATTAAATGTGCCTTCACAGCCTGAAGAAACCAGGATCCTCTTTTCACTCTTGCTCACCTCCCAGTCACAGCCTAAATAAGTCATGAGCTCTGACCACCCAGGTGTATCTGGGAGGATGTAAGAAAGTCTCCCTTTTGGAAACCTCTTTCTCCCCTTTTCTTTTGTAGTCACTGGCAAAAGAACTTCTCTCTTGATACTACTCTGAGTGGCTTGGATATAGTTCTGCTTTCAGGTAGGAGGGAGTAAACTGAGGCAGACCATTGCTACCTCTAAGAATAAATAGGAAAGCTAGATGAATACCAAAAACATCGCTATGGAGCAATCAGAGAACTGTTGAACCAAGAGCTGGAGGGGCCAAGATTCCAGAGAAGGAACTGCAAAAAGGTGAGCTGACCTTTTCCAGCTGCTTTTTCCCTGGAGGGGCTTATAGATTCTGGGTACAAGGCAAGATGCTGAGGATCTGGGCTTTGCCTGGGCCAAGGGTCATTGTTAGGGGACAAAAAATTCTAAAAAAACAAAAAACACACAGCTATGCTTTGGGTTCTCACAGGACTGGAGAGACAAAACTGGAATCTTAGAGAGCCAGGAGCTCAGGGAGAAGGGAAGAGTGAAGAACTAAAGGACACAGATGGTTTTCCCCTAAAAAATTTTGCTGAATTGTGAAGCTGTTGGGGTAGGAGGCTAAGATGATTAAATCACTGTTTTTCAGAGGCTTTCTGCTGAGCATCTTTATCCACCCAGCAGAGATGAGAGTGAATCCTCTTTGGAGAAGGATAACATCATATAGATGTTCTTTCTTACACTCAACATTTTATATTCAATTTTTAATACTCATTTAATATTAAATATTGAATGAATATAAAAAACTGTTAGGTATGCCAAGAGATAAGAGTCATATGACCAAAAACCAAGAAAAAAATAGACAATAGAAATGAGCTCCCAGGTAATCCAGGTATTAGAGTAGCAGACAATGACTTGATTAAAATGTTCAAGAAAATAGATGAAAAGATGGAGTTCACCACAGAATTAGAATCTACTTTTTTAATGGAAATTCTGGAACCAAAAACTACAATAAATGAAATTAGGAGTAGCCTGGGAAGTCAGGGAGCAGATGGTGAAATATGTCTGTGCATATGGATGCTGACACTGACTCATGCCTCAGTTGCATCTCTGGAGCCCTGTGTCAGTGCCAGATTCTTGAGATCTAGTGCAGACTCAAAAGATTTGTGCACACATTATAAAAACAAATTTTTAAATGTCAACTCACACATTTTTCTTCAAGAGTATACTCTTAGTACTATGTTGCAGTAAACAGGTTCCAAAATGTAAGGATGAGTTCTTTTGTCAAGAATAATTCCTCAAGAATTCCCCAAAATAATTCTAAGCAGAGGTACATTTTTACACTTACTATCATGACATTTTAGAAAATAGTTGGAAAACTTGTTATTGCTCTATCTATAAAGGATTGTGGGGAAAAGGCAGCATCCACGGTGATTGCCAAAAAGCTTTCTTAAAATTATTCCATAGGGATGGTTATCATTGAGCTTGAGGCCAGACAGATTTCCTACGGTTAAGCTCACATGCCATGTTTCAGACCTGGACCTGCCTAACCAAAAGCTGCTATGAAGTTTTCTGGCTAAATAGTTCTTTTTCTCTGTTAAAGTGGGGGAGAGTTGGATGCTTAATAAACTCAAAACAACAAAAACATAACCAGAGCCAGAAGGAAAACTGTTTTGTTGTTAATGATTAAAAATAGATACGCGATCTACCAGAACCCACGGGAAAAACTGGATATGACATGGCAAGCCATGGGTGATTCAGAAAGTTGTTTTCCAGTTAATGCCTTTTTAAAATTCAAGTGTTTTGCTTGTTTACATTTTATGAGTAAAATACAAAGATAAGGTGCCTCCAACAAATAGATTATGAAATTAAAGTGTAACTTCAGGTATACTGATGAGATGAAATGACTAAGGAATCCTAACATAAATATTTATTTAAATATTGAAAGACAATGATATTGACTAATGAGGTTCAAAGTTATCAAACTCCCTCTGTTTCCTTTCATTTCTTTGTTTTATTTTTGTAAGTCACAAATTTTCATTGCACATATTCTTTTTTCCCCTTCTGTTATCTTGGAATGCCAAAAGAAAATCAATGCCAAGAGGCCAAACCCTTGCTAGTCAATCTATAATAATAAAACAGTGCAGAGAAAAGAGAAGCCAAGCTATAAAAATAGAGAAATTCTATATTATCTTGTTTATAAGGTGACCAAAAAATATGTAAATATTATTTTTCTAAGAGCTTGTGATATTCTTAGAAGACAATAAGGGGGCAGAGTTTATTTTCTCTTTTGCAGCCTAGGAATTG
Organism: Tapirus indicus; assembly: GCA_031878705.1. Classification (NCBI taxonomy): domain Eukaryota; kingdom Metazoa; phylum Chordata; class Mammalia; order Perissodactyla; family Tapiridae; genus Tapirus; species Tapirus indicus. The sequence goes on from CM062922.1 coordinate 87,115,176, forward strand.
AAACCAGAACTGAAAGTAAGTGACTTTGTGAAGGTCCTTAAGCAAGCAAAGTGCTTCTAGAATTCCCACACCCTGGGAATGCTGAAACATTCTCTCTTGCTCTCACTTCCCTTATTTTCTTTTTTCTCTTCTCTTTTCTTCTCATTCAAAAGCAAACTTTACAAAATTAGAATCAATTTAGTAAATATTTATTGTGTGGTTGCTCTATGCAAGGTACCATGGAGGATCAAAAGGAGTCTAATGCAGAGTCCTTGATTTAAAGGAGCAGTCACAATCGCCATTCTGGCCTGGATCTTCACAACTGCTAAGCTATCCTTTTGTTCACCATTTTGCGGAAGCAGCTGTTCCAAACCTGCAGCATTTTCTTTAAGCTCCCAACTCTGACACTGCTTTCTTGACACTTCACATAAGACCTTGCTTGCCTTTTACTGACCACTTTGAGGCTATCTAATGAGTTTCCTTAACTTCTCTCTTTTCCATTTCAAAACCTCTTTATCATCAGTCACTTCCTTCCCTCTTGCCTCCAAGAAATGATTCTCTCTCCATCTTGCCCAGAGCTCACCTCTGGTACTCTCCAGCCCTGATCTTCCCACATCTGCAGGGACTTCATCCCATGGTTATTTATTTATTTTTTATTTGCATTTTCAATCTTGCTCTCACCCTGTCTCCTTCCTCCCCATTCCTAAATATAACTTGGTTATTTCTGATGGTACCTTGACCCTACTGCTGCTTTGAGCGGCAACTTAGTGTGCCTTTTCCCTTTACAATTAAATTTCTTGAAAGAGGAATCTATAATCTGGAATTTCACTAAAAATTAACTCTTACAATATGGCTTCCACTTCCATAATGTTACTGAAACTCTTCTTAAAGATCAGTAATGGTCTGTGAGTCAACAAATCTAATGGCTTTTTCTAGCCTTCATTCCCACCCTCTCCTCCCTTCCAATTGCTCTGAAGTTTTTGATGCCAGTAACCATTCCTCCCTCTTCTTTTACACTGCCCTGTCTTCACTGTTCTTCTGTCTACTGCTCTGACCACTTCTTATTGACTGCTCTCCACATCCTCTCACCCCTAAATGCAGACAATCTCCTAAGTTCTGCCCTTTGCCCTATATACATTGTTCCTTGGATTTTTCTTCATGGAAATGAGAGTTGAAGCTGAGGATTCCCATGCTCGGGTAATGCTAAAACACTCTCTCTAAAGAAAAGGGCAGACTTTATCACCTTGTTTTTGCCTTTCCTTGGGGTTCACTTAGTTGGCAAGAGAGGTAGGAAGAGAAATCGGTCAGAGCTGTCTTAGCAATGGCAGCATTCCTCCATATGGGACCGTGGCTCCTGCCAGATAGCCCCTCTCCCACAACTGTGGCTCTTGCCTTGTTCTGTTGACCCTTCTCTTGCCTCTTCATACTTAGGAATAGTAATGGCCTTCTCCTCTTGCTAGTCCCAAAGTATATCAGCATCTCTACTTGATTCCATTTGTGGTTTTAATTTATTGTTAAATTCCAACAAGTAATTAACTTTTGATATTATAGCTCATCTTAGGCAATTCTTCTGTTTTCTAAGGTATTCATATATATGTGTATGTGTGTATGTACAGATATATTCCACTGTTCACTTGAATCTATAATTCACTCAATTTTCAACAATTGCTTAGTCTTGGTTTCTGTGTAAGATTATGAGTTCTTGAAGGACAGCAAACACTGTTTACCATCTTTATATCCCCAGACTTTAACAGAATACCTGTCACATATCTGATGGATGAATTTATTCACTTTGATATAGCACCCAAGATTAATATTACCATCTTCAGCAAGAAATTAAAGTTGTATTTGACTTTCAACAGACTAAAGCCTCCTGAATCAAATGAGATCATCACAAGACATTAAGCCTGACAGATTCCACCTATACAATGCTTTAAGAATAAGCTGCCTAATTTCTATTTTAAGGGCAAAGCATGTGGCCCATTTCAATAAAATATTTATCTCACCATAATTTAAACTTATAGCTCTGCAATATTTATTAATGTGCCCAGCTTTACCATCCTCCAACCTTGGACAAATTACATAATTCATCTCAAAACATTGGTTTCCAGATAGATAAAATGAGGAAAACGATACCCGTTATCAGAGGGTTGTTGTACAGAAATAAAATAACATATTCTAATCATTAAGCTTAGCACTGAAAAAAAAATAGGCATTTAATAAATGGTAGCCATTTTTAACTTACAGAGAAGTAGTAAATAAATTTATAACACAATTAGAGCATATTATTACACAGGTTTCTCTGTCATTCCATGAGGAAAGCATAGGGGACAGTCCCATTTTATTATATATTTTTAACAAAAATTAAACTACAGTAGAATCTGTCTTTAAAAACCAGACTCCACTTAACCCACTTGCTCTATTACTCATTACTCTCCATTCTCTTTGTGAACTGTACTCACTGATGCCACAAAGGACATGACTGGGACCACTGGCAAACTTGAATATGGATGCTTTGTTAGAAAATAGTATTGTATCAATGTTAAATTTTCCGAATTTGACCATCATAGTTATGAAGAGAATGTTCTTGCTCTTAGGAAATACCCATTGAAGAATTTAAGGGTAAAGAGGCATGATGTCTGTAACTCTAAAATAACTAGGTGGGGAAAGAGGTAGGGAAGATATATATTTAGAGAGAATAAAGCAAATGAAGTGACATGTTAACCCCCTTGAGTTAAGTCATGCAAACTCTCTGACCCTTGTTGCTTCATCTACTTGGAGACAGAGAGACTGGGCTGAACTATTTCAGTATTATTCTCACTATGAGTCATGAAATTCGATTAGGAGTTGAGATCAACATTAGAAAAAAAATGTTAATAAACCAGTGAATCTGGATGGAATTTACAAGAGTTCTTTGTACCTATTCTTTGCTAAGTTTGAGATTCTTTCAAAATCAAAAGTAAAACAACTATATTTATATAATGCCAAGGCCCCCTGAGCACAAGAGAATAGGTTAGCTATCTGATACTCCTGTGCACTCTCCCCCCAAAACATGCTTATCAAGAGTCAATTTGTATTTGTAACCTAAAATATTTACACCACTTATTATACTTATGGAATTTAAATAGTCAAACTAATGAAATACAAATAGAAAGTTGTTTCCATGAAAACTAAATTGATGAAGGTGAACAAGTTACTGTAGAACTAGATATAGGTAAGAAAAATCTGTACAACTTGGGGGGAAAAACTGTACAAAATCTAGACTAACTTGGCACTCAGATTGCTTCAAATGTGTCTAAGTTCTTGTTCTACTTTGAAGAAAATGAAACTGAAAATTGTACAGAATTTAAACAATGCAATTATAGTGTAGGAGAGGAAGACAATTCCTCTACCCACTTTAGGTCCTTCTGGCTGGGTTATGAATTAAACTGACATGAGACAGAATAACAAGAAAATCAAACAAGTTTAATAACGTGTGTACATGGGAGAAACCCAGGAATACTGACCAACTTGGCCATCTGGCCAAAGCTCCCACCTTAAATATGATCTTCAGCTAAAAGCAAAGGAGGATGTTGTGGGGATTTCAGAGGGGAGGAAGACAATTTACATGGAGATGGAAATGCAAATGTTTGTTAAACAAGTTTTGCTGGGCCCAAAATGGGCTTGTTGGTGCCTTTCTATCACACCTATTTTACATTATACTATAGCTATCTTATGGTATCAGCTCCTTCCTGGAACAGGCCTTCTATGTTCAATTCTTTTAGGCAGTTTGGGGGAAGGTCAAATGTTCTTCCTGAGTCTTCTGAGCCTTTATTGTCTTCAGCTCGAAATAATCTGCAGACCAGAGTGGCACATCTTGGGGTGGCCTGCCCTGAACCCCATCAATAGTAAAGACAATGGGGTCTCCAACCAACAGATTCATGGTCAGATAAAAGGTCTTGGCCCTACTTTGAAGATTAGTGAGTGAATGTAAAATTATACATTTGAGTCAGAATAAAAAGTTTAAAGTATATCTGCCTTTTTCTATGATCTGCTGCTTTAAGTGACTTTAAATTAACTGACCAACAATGGGTCCCATTTTTAGTGGGAGAGAGTTTCTACTGTTTTTTTTGTGGTTTTTTTGGTGAGGAAGATTAGCCCTGAGCTAACATCTGTGGCCAATCCTCCTCTTTTTGCTGAGGAGGATTGGCCCTGGGCTAACATCCATGCCCATCTTCCTCTACTTTATATGTGGGATGCCTGCCACAGCATGGCTTGGCAAGCAGTTCATTGGTCCATGCCCAGGATGCGAACCTGCAAACCCCAGGCCAGCAAAGCAGAGCACTGGAACTTAACCACTATGACACTGGGCAGGCCCCTAGAGCTTCTACTGTAGTTTTTTTAAATTGAAAAAGTGATGCACACGGTAAAATCTTCAAGTAGTACAAAATGCCATACACTGAAAAAAGGTTTCCCTTCTGTATTAGTCTGCAGGGGTTGTTATAACAAAATTCCAGGAACCAGATGGCGTAAACAACAGAAATCTATTTTCTCACAGTGCTGGAGGCTAGAAGTCCAAGATCAAGGTGCCAGCAGGGTTGGTTTCCAGTGATACTGCTCTTCTGGCTTGTAGACAACCACCTTCTCAATGTGTCCTTACATGGCCTCTTCTCCATGCCCACACACAGACAACAGCCCTCTCAGATTAGGGCTTCACCCTCATGACCTCATTTAATTTCTTCCCTAAAGGCCCTATCTCCAAATACAGTCACATTGTGGGTTAGGGCTTCAATACAGGAGGGGGCACAATTCAGTCCATAACACCTTCCATGTCAGACTCCCGGTCCTCCTGGGTTTTGCGTGTGTGTGTTATGCTCAAATGGAAGCAGAATCTACATACTGTTCTGCATCTTGCTTTTCTCACCTTACAACAACATAACACAGAGATATTCCAAGTCAGTGTATGTAGATTTAATTCATTTTAATGGCTTTATACTATTCTATTGAATGGATATACCATAACTTATTTCAGCAATTTCCCATTGCTGGCCAGTTAAAGTTTCTTTTTTCCCTCCCCAGTCTTGTTGTTACAAAAATCCTTTAAAGAATACTTTTATAGAATATCTTTATGCAACTGTTACTGAACCAGATCCATTTTCCTCCGTTGCCTGGAAAGCCAAACACCAAGATGACAAGATTGCAGCAGAGAGAGGGTTTAGTCACAAGGCAGCCAAGTGAGGAAATGGGAAAGTGAGTCTCAAATCCACCTCCCTGAAAATAGGGACTCAGGCTAGGAGGGTAAGGTGGTCTGCAGTGTAGAGATAGATGATTGGAGGTGATGAGAGGTGAGGTAACTGATGATCTGTGCAAGCGTAGTCAGACTTCATGCCTCTTCATAGGATGCATGTTCACAAAATGGTGGCATGGGCCTGATTTGAGAGTGGAGTTTTTAGCCTCTTGACATCAAAAGGTCACTTATCGGACATCTGCGTGGGCCCAGTTGATGGATTGGTGGTCTCAACCAGCCTGAAGTGGACTAGTGGTTCTAATTCCTGAAAAACAGCTCAAACACCCATTACCACAGTGACCCAGGGAGATGTCATCTATAGGAACTTAGTGGGAGTCAGGTAGCATATTGCCTAAACAGCACAGTTAACAATGGGCAGGTAAACAACTAAAAGCTATAATTCGTAATTGCAGAAAGGGAAAAAAAAACTTTAGTCACTAGCTACTTAATCATCCATGGCCGTTTACTGGTTTCACAACTTGTGGAAGTATATCTATGGGATAAATTTTAGAAGTGAAACTGTTAGGTCAAAAGTGTGGGGGATCAGAATTGGCCACCCCAAAATGTGTCTCTTTGGCATAAGGATTATTTGGGACTGGTTACTTTTAAGAAACTCAGACAGGGGAGAAGATCTGAAAACCAAGTAGAAGTTACCCTTAGTAAGAGATATTTACATTTGTAATGGAAATCTCCATTTGTAAAGATACCTCCCTCTCAGGAAGAGGGGAGAGGACCTTATCTCTAGAAACTCCTATCAATGCAGAAGGCAAGGACTTAAATCTGCATAATAACCTTAGTCTTGTTTTCTGTGCTTTTCTGGTAATCTCCCATAACCAACTCCCCCCACTCCCAACATCCTCCTTTGTCTTTAGCTAAAGATGATATTTAAGGTGACAGCTTCAGCTATTCTGGCTGAGTGACCCAGTTTTCCTGGGTTTCTTCCATGTATACATGTTATAAAGCTTTGTTTGATTTTCTCCTGTTACTCTGTCTCATGTCAATTTAATTCATAGCTCAGCCAGGGTAGAGGATTTGTCTTCCTCCCCTACAAAAGGAACTTCATATAAATTTTTGACATATTGTCACTCAGAACTTAAAAAAATTACCAATTTATACTCACCAACAGTGTTTAAGGAAGCTTGTTCGTCCCACCTCCCCCCTCATACCACACACACCCCCCCAACACTGTATCATCAAACTTTTTGATCTTTGCCATTGAGCTAACACAAAGGATAAAATTGTCAAATCAGGGGCCAGCCCAGTGGCGCAGCGGTTTAGTCCGCGCTTGGCAGCCTGGGGTTCGCAGGTTCGGATCCTAGGCACCCGCCGACGCACTGTCTGTCAGCCACGCCGTGGCAGCGTCCCACATAAAGTAGAGGAAGATGGGCACGGATGTTAGCCCAGGGCCAGTCTTCCTCAGCAAAAAGAGGAAGATTAGCAACGGATGTTAGCTCAGGGCTGGTCTTCCTCACAAAAAAAAAAAAAAAAAAAATTGTCAAATCAAACTCTCAAATTAGAGATCTTATGCAATATCAAGCTTTACCAATAATTTTGAAGATACCAGTAATCAGGAGGCATAGACAAAGTAGGGAGAGTCCAAGACTCTTAGTGCTGCTCCCCAGGGCCTTTCTTCCTGCTTTGGATGCACCCTGACCCTAGACAATAGATGTGGTTTCTAAATGAGGTGTGAAGTCACCTCACCTACACAGAAGGACCCAACTTGGTTATGAAACATCTCCATTTTATGCTAAGTTACATAGCTGACATGGCATTTTCCAGTCATACACTTCAAATACACATGGATTCCTGGTGTTTTTATAAACAATCCCAGCCCAGGGACATCTTGCTAAGGGAATTCCATAGACATGAACTCTCCTGCTAGCAAGTACTATTAGTATGTTTGCCAGGAAGTCTGTTATTACCATATCTCTAAGAATCACATGCTTGCTTGCTTTCCTAGGAGTATTCCCCTATAAAGGGAAAGAATGGATGGCAGATCTGCTGCTTAACCCTTTCCTTCCCAGTCATTGATGGAAGAAAAGTGGCATTTCACTATTTATTTGCATTTAGTTTGAGTGATGTTGAACAATTGTTCACGTTTATAATTGATTTGTATTTTTTTCTGCCTCGTGGCAGAGGAGACAATAGCAACAAAATATTGATACCTGGAAAGTAGATGAATTAGTGGCAATTATCTGATCAGACTTGAGAAACAGAATCCTAAGCAGGCCATGAAGCAACCTGATTTACACAGCTAAACTCCACATAAGCCTCAGGAATTGGAAGCACCAGGTAACTCTGAGCATGATGCGGACTAAAAACAGGAGGAATAATGAAATCTGTTTAAGAATCAGATGCTCAGATTCTCTTCCTCATCACAGCAGAAACCCAGAGATTGTCTTGAAAGAGCGTAAAACAAAGGATCTCTGGCTAGGAGGACACCAGGCCCAGTTAAGGTTGGTCTGATGTTGAAAGAGAAATGATAATAAAATTAGAGGACCAACATCTGAATATTTGGAGCTCAAGAAAGAGAAAATAGGGTAGGAAATAATCAATTCAAGTTGGTGAGACTGGAACCCTGTTCTAAATCCAGTGCTATTTATATTCTTTCAGGCTTACTGGTATATCTGATTCATTTTAACTGTAAAATGGCATTTTCTAAAAGCTTTCAGAAATGCTGGGGATAGTCAAAGGGACTTGGCTCAGGTGATTAAAGGGTGGGGCTTGAATTACCCCTCCTCTAAGTAATCATACCAAAATGGTCAGTAGAACTAAAGAATTATGATTAAAAAACCAAACAAAAAGAATGGTTTATTCATAGAAATTATGCAATGACATGCCCGTACAGCTCTATAATCATATTACCTTAAGTTGTCGGGTAAGAAGGGCCGAGGCTGTAACTGGATAAAGCTCTAATAGGGTAAGGCACCAAAGCAGGCAAGCACCCCATAACAAGCAGATATACAGATATAAAATCAACTGTAGAAGAAAAAAAAAAAAGACTTCTGGGTCATCTATGGAGTCTGGCGTAGTCTCACCATCATGCCCATGCAAAGAAACAAACCATAGTCATCCCTCAATATCCGCAGGATTGGTTCCAGAACCCCACCCCCATAACAAAATCTGGGGATGCTCAATCCCTTATATTAAATGGCACAGCATTTGCGTATAACCTAGCCACATCCTCCCATATACTTTAAATCATCTCTAGATTACTTGTAATACCTAATAGAGTGTAAATGCTATGTAGATAGTTGTTATACTGTATTGTTCAGGGAAAAATGACAAAAAAAAAAAGTCTGTACATGTTCAGTAGATGCAACCATCATAGGTCTTTCCATCCACGGTTGGTTGAATTCCCCCAGGGATACCCAGGGCCGGCTGTATAAAAGGCTTCCCCTTCTAGGGGGGCCGGTTCAGTCTAAGTCAGCCTGGGTCTGAGTAGTACTCACAGATAGTGAGCGAGTCTAACACCAGGCTTTCAGAAGCTTCAGTTGACAACCCATGGCTCACTATTTCTCAACATACCCGGACCAATTAAATCAGAATCTCAGAGTGGTGCCTCGGCATCAGTCATTTTTAAAGCTTTCTGGGTGATTCAACTACGTCATTAACTTTAGAGTCATTGCCCTAGCCAACGCATCTTTCAATTAGTTTGTTTGGCTTAAATATGCACTAAGTTAAAACACTGTACCAACAAACAAAGGACCCATAGATATTAAGTAAAAAAGAAGTGGAGCAAAGAAATGATAGGAAAAAAAATGAGTAAAATAATCCAGCTGGGGCGTATGTGGGAGGAATGGATAAAGCAAGCAAACAAATAAGAGAAAGCAAAAACAACATTGGAATTGTTTCGGATTACTATGCCCAGCCACCGCAGGTTTAAATATGCTAACTTGGGCGGTAGGAGTGACTAGAACAGTGGAAGGACCTTGCAGGGTGATTTCCCATCTGGAACCTGAAGGCTCCGGTGTCTGGACCTAGTTATTTTAGGTTAGAACTTTAAATGATCCAAGGGAAAGAACACCGAGTCCTCGTCCAAAATCTGCCCAAACTAGCTGTGCAACCTCAGAGTAAATCTCTCTGGACCAGAAATTCTCACTGTCTAAAATGAGGAGACGGGATTAGCAACCCTCAGTATCTCTCTCCTAGTCCAACTCTAATGCTATACGTAAGAGTTTATAGAGACACAGATCTCCTTTCTTCAGAAAAGGCCCTAGACGACCCGAAGTCGCTCCTCGGGCTTCGAGCCATGGTCCTTTCCCTACTAGGCTTCCTTGGCCCGGGGGTGGGAGATGGACTGTGCACAAAGCACCCGCTCCAGAACGCCTCACCACACCAGTCACGGGCATGCCCTCGGCGCCCCGCTTGGAGGGCCTTCTCCGAGCTTCCTCCACCTCCCTGACGACCCTCCACGCACGCCCGGACCTGACTGGAACCTCGGGAACCAAATGTTGCTGTTCCCCTCTAAAGCACAACCTAATCCTGAAGATCCGGACCTACGACCTAAACCCCACGACCGCCAGGGCCCAGTCTGGGCGGAGAGCGGAGGGCGGAATCGACTCCTCGTCGCTCTCCGCCTGGGCCCGCCCCTCCGCCTGGGCCAGGCCGCCGAGCGCCGAGCGGCTCGATGAGCGGGGGCACAGCAGCGGCGGAGCGGCCGAAGCCGGGTCCGCGCCCACGGTCCCCCCTCCCACCGTCGTCCTCCGCTGCCCGCTCCTTCCCCCGCCCGGCCAGCGCTGCCCGGCCCGGGGGGCTGCCCGGAGCTCCCCGGGAGACTCAGGTACGGCGCCCGCCCCGTCCCGACGGGAGGCGCTGCGGTGAAGAGGAAGGAAGCGGAGACGACGCCCCTGCCCCGCCGGCCCCCAACGTCCGCGTCGGGCTGCGGGGCCGGGGAAGAGGCCCGGAGTGGGGAAGGCTGGGCCGGGCCCGGTGCCGGGAGGACTGGAGTGTGCGGGAGGGGGGCGGTTGAGGGGGAGGAGGATGGGAATTGAAGGGGCTCTGGGGACGCGGGTGGAGAGCAGTGTGGCGATGGGCAGATTGGAGAAGAGTGGAGGCAGCCCGGAATGGGAGTGGGTGTCGGGGCAGAAAGGACCAGAGTTGGGAGCAGATGTCGGGGCCGTGGCGACAGCTGGGGTGGCGGGTGAACGGAGCCGCTGGCCGGAGGGATGGATTTGTTTCATTATTTAAAGGGTCGGGAGAAAGAGCGCCAACCCCACGGTGTTTGTAATGACCGGAAGGTGAGGTGAATCATTACACTTCGACAGGTTTTGGGAATAATATCTCAGGCAGTGTCCATCCAAGTCGCTTATTTCCGTGAAACTGCGCCAACTAGGACTGCTGATGAGAGATGAGAAAGAGGAGTCAGAAAGGGAATGGAGGCTGGGAGAAGGGATGCCTCTGCCCAGATTCAAGCTTTTTGTGAAATGAAATACTTGGGTTTTTTGTTTGTTTTTTGCGTAAAGCAAAAAAGAAGCCAACATTTATTAAACAACAGAAGTTTATTACATTTAAAGCCATTGAATACAGAACCTACCGCCTCTTCAAAAAATACGTACATGAAATTGTAAACATATGATGGTGGCATAAGAAGCGTACGGTGATGTGACATTTTTTAAGTGAATAGTGTATTGGTGCTTTATGGTGTTCTACCCTCGGTGTTGAAATACATCATGAAGGCTCTCTTCTTTACACATATACCTAGACACAAACACCGGAATTCCTATGTATTTTTTGCAGGAGAAATCTTAGGTTTAATATGTATAAGTCTAATTTCTGAGTAGTGTGTTGGTTGTTCGGTACAAATATCATCAGTTGCCCTGTGGTTCATTAAGCGTAGTTAATTAATCTGCCTGCTGCTTTGCTGATGGCTTTTCTGTGTGTCAGACACTGGTTTCTTGCTTTCATGAGGCTGATCCTTGGATTATGGGACCTGATGGGGGTTTGCTCATCATGAAACTTGTGGCTTTACTGTGTATTTCATAAAGATGTTATGTAAGTCTGCCTGTTATTTGCTTTGGGATGTTGAGGCAGCCCATATGTAGGGTTTCAAATGTAAATAACACATGGGAATAAGTAAAAGAAGAGCTTAAGTTCTTCAGTTGCTTCCTCTGTCATCTGTTTTTGCATGCATTCTGTAACATTTCTGCATGAATGAATTACTCTGAAATCAGAGTATGAGGAATAAAATGGGCCTGATGTACATGACAGAAATATTGTGGAAAGAACTCTAGAGCTGTTATTTAGGTAGCAAGAATTTGGTTTTTGTTAGAAGTGGTTGTTTCTGGTTTGGAAGCATTTCTTATCAAAAGGAAAGTGTCTATCAATTTGTTTTTGTGGGAAGCCCACTTAAAATATTACTTTGATTTATGAAACTGGACTCTGGGCTTGTTTACTCTTTTTTTAGTGTATAATGTTAACCAACAAACTGACATCTAATTATACTTAAAGATCTTAGAGATGTTTCTTGTGGTAAAGGAAAGAGGGCTGCTAGGTTGTTATAGGGAAGTGGTCTTTCTAGAAAAAAACTGTGAAATCTGATAGGCAACTAATTGAATATATATTGAAAACTAGTCATGCACAGCTATTTATTAATATAGGCCTATGTTTCTATTTCAATCAGTAGAGTGACTAACACTATTACTTACTTATCTTTATTAAGCCTTAGTTTTCTCTTAGTTTCTTAGTACCTGCTTCAAAAGAGTAAAAGCAAATGCATGTATATCACTGAGCACAGTGCCTGCACATAGTAGAACATTCAGTACATCTTAGTTATTCTCATTATTCATCCATCTTCTAGTCAAAGATACTGAAAACTCTTATTTACATATGTCAGCTTTTCCTCAAGAAAATTTTGAACATGTTGCATTCTCAAGCTTTTTCCTGGAAAATCACAATGCATATTAGCATGTAAAAGGCTGTGAGACTTTCTGTAGCAAAAAACACCGGTACCTGGTTTAACCCAGTACTTAGCAAACCTCCCTTTTCTTGAGTCCCCTAGTGCTATGCTTTAGAACAGGATGTTATTATTTGCAGAATGTTTTTCATGTATTCTCTGATTTGACCATCCTAACTCCATGCAGAAGCCTGGAAATCACTGTTTTACAAATGAGGAAACTGAATCATTGTTTAAGCAGCTAACTAAAAGTAAGAGAACTAGAAGTCTTCTGCTTTCTTCTGACTCTGAGTTAAAATCTTAAAAGCATTTAATGTCTCATTTTCAGGGGACAATCTCCTATTTTTCCCTTCTCCTGTACAATCTGCTCTTTTATTTTATAAAAACTTTGTCACTAATTTCCTCCACATATTCTCTTGAGAAAGGTATGTCTATTTCCTCGTGGTTTTAACTATTTCTTCTGTTGAGGCCTAGCATGGAGACCAGGGTCATGGAGTGGAGCAAGTGAGAAGAGAGTGGTTGAAGTCAGAGAAGTGAAGGAGGCCCCATCATCTAGGGCCTTATACACTGTTTTAAGTACTTTAGCTTATACTCAAAGTCTCAAATCTAATGAAATTTATTTTCTCTTTAAGGGGGTGAATACTTATTCTGCTGGGAATTAGGAGAGTACTTCTTGAGTAAAAAACATGCCTCCCAAGTTCAAGCGCCACCTAAATGATGATGATGTCACTGGTTCTGTGAAAAGTGAAAGGGTAAGTTCAGAATCTTAAGCTTTAAAAAAGAAAGATTCAAAATGTTCTTATTCCCTTTGTAAATAATTTGTTTTAGAAAAATCTAAAGTTTATGGCTATGTTCTAATCCTATTTGTTTTCTTCATAGTAAACATTAAAAAAGTATATGTTACTTAGATTGGTGACTCAACTGAATTTTACTTCCATTATTTTTTTCATTTATTTTTATTGAGGTAATATTGGTTTACAACATTATATAAATTTCAGGTGTACATCATTATATTTCAATTTCTGTGTAGACCACATCATGTTCACCACCCAAAGACTACCATCTGTCACCGTACGCATGTGCCCTATTACTTCTTTCGCCCTCCTCCCTCCCCACTTCCCCTCTGATAACCACTGATCTAATCTCTGTATCTATGTGATTGTTTTTTGTTGTTGTTATCTTCCACTTATGAGTGAAATCATACAATATTTGACTTTCTTCAGTCTGACTTATTGCGCTTAGCATAATATCCTCGAATTCTGTGTTGTTGAAAATGGCAAGATTTCATCTTTTTTTAATGGCTGAGTAGTATTCCATTGTGTCTGTATATATATATACACCACATCTTCTTTAGCTGTTCATCCATTCATGGGCAGTTAGGTTGTTTCCATGTCTTGGCTATTGTGAATAATGCTGCAATGAACATAGGGCTGCAAATATCTTTTTGACTTAGTGTTTTCATGTTCTTTGGATAAACACCCAGAAGTGGAATAGATGGAACTTATGGTAGTTCTATTCTTAGTTTTTTGAGGAATCTCCGTACTGTTTTCCATAGTGGCTGCACCAGTTTGCACTCCCACTAGCAGTGTATGAGGGTTCCCTTTCCTCCACATCCTCTCCAACACTTGTTATTTCTTGTCTAATTTTATAGCCAGTCTCACAGGCATGAGGTGATATCTCATCTTCCATTATTGATCAAATTATACTCACAGCTTCTTTCTAGTCTTTCAAAGGGAATTTTATACAAATACACAATATCTTATGCAGAACTCTGGACCCAAATGTTGTTGGAATTCAGAATTTTTCAGATTTTAGAAAGGAGGTAGTTAACTGCACATATTATAACAGCCTATTTGGGGTATGGAGCAGCACTTCCAAACATATTAATGTTTCTTAGTGGAACATCTGATTATTCTAAGAATATAAATAAAATGTATAAATAAGTTAACTAACGTCAATTCAGGTCAGGTTTTCCTCCAAATGAATTTTGACTCCAGACTTGCAAAAACCTTTTGGTTTTCAGAACTTTTTAGATTTTGGAATTGTAGATAAAGGATTCTGGTCCTGTAATTATTTCAGAATCCAGACTAACAATCTATGAATTACTTTTAAAAGCTTTTAAAAGTTTTGTTCCTGTTACACTTTTTTTTGCTAACAGCTTTATTGAACTATAATTCACATGCCATACAAATTCACTCATTTAAAGTATACAAATCAGTGGGTTCTAGTATGTTCACAGAATTGTGCAACCATCACCACAATCAGTTTTAGGATATTTTCATCATTCTAAAAAGAAACTCTACCCCTTAGCAACCATCCCCCATTTTCCTTATCTCTTCAGCCCTAGGCAACCACAAATGTATAGATTTTTCTGTTCTGGACATTTTATATAAATAAAATTATACAATATGTTTTCTTTTGTAACTGGCTTCTATGATTTAGCATAATGTTTTCTAAGTTCATCCACATTGTAGTATGTATCAGTACTTCATTCCTTTTTATTGCTGAATAATATTCCATTATATAGGTATACCACATTTTATTTATCCATTCATCAGTTGATGGACCTTTAGGATTATTTCCGGTTTTTTGGCTATTGTGAATACCACTGCTCTGAACCTTCTAGTACAAATTTTTGTGTGAACATATGTTTTCATTTCTCTTAGGTAAATAGCTAGGAGTGGAATTGCTGGGTATTACAGTAACTCTATGTTGTACCTTTTGAAGAATTGCCAAATTGTTTTCCAAAGTGACTGCACAATTTTTACATTCACACCAGCAATGTATGGGGGTTCCAGTTTCTCCGCATTTCTTCTCACTGCCAACTTTTCCTCACCAATACTTGTTATTATCTGCCTAGTGGGTATGAAGTGATGTCTCATTGTGTCTTGTCTCATTATCCTTTTTTGATATTGTATCCTTCGCACTTGTGCTTGTTCAGTGAATGGGTGTAGAGATATTGGTTTTAATGTGTGTTTCTCATTGTACAACTATAATTAGCACACTTTATCTTTATTTTTTTTTTTATTTTTTATTTTTTTTGTGGGGAAGACCAGCCCTGAGCTAACATCTGTTGCCAATCTTCCCCTTTTTGCCGAGGAAGAGTGGCCCTGGGCTAACATCCGTGCCCATCTTCCTCCACTTTATATGGGACGCCGCCACAGCATGGCTGACAGGCAGTGCGTTGGCGGGCGCCCGGGATCCGAACTCGCGAACCCTGGGCTGCCAAGCGCGGACTAAACCGCTGCGCTACCAGGCGGCCCCAGCACACTTTATCTTTAGTATCATCATCCTCTAAGGCAAATAAACTGTATCATAAGTGTAATGATTGTCTGTTACTTATTAGCTAGAATAGCATTCAAGAAATATTTGTTGAAGGAATTAATGCATCTCCCTGAGTATTATTGACTTTGAACATCTTTTCACTGGCCAGTCTGTTTTCTCTTGGGAATTGTCTACTCTACTACCTGGATGATTTTTCTATAATGTGTCTTTTTCTTCCTGGTCTGTCAGAGCTCTTTATATAATACAAAGATCAGACCTTTGGTGAAAAGTATGTTGGAGATTTTTTTTCCAGTCTGTTACTTGTTATTTAACCTTATTTATGATGTCTTATGTTCTTCATGTTTTAAATTTTTATGTAATCAAATCCATGAACTTTTTTCTTTATAGCTTCTGGGTTGTATGTTGCTTGGGAGTAACTTAGCCATCTTAAGAGTTAAATATTTATTTCATTCTTTTTTTGATGAGGAAGATTCACCCTGAGCTAAAGCCTGTTGCCAGTCTACCTCGTTTTTGCTTAAGGAAGATTTGCCATGAGCTAAAATCCATGCCAGTCTTCCTCTATTTTTTATGTGGGTCTCTGCCGCAGTGTGGCCTTTGACAAGTGGTGTAGGCCTGTACCCAGGAACAGAACCTGGGCCACTGAAGCAGAGCGCCACCAAACTTAACCACTGGGCCACAGGGCTAACTCCTATTTCATATGTTTTTAATCTTTGTGATTTCATAAATAAATGCATTTAAGGTCACATTTTCCTTTGACTACCACTGTGACCATACCCTACAGATTTTGTTCTCTAATGTTCCCAGTGTCATTCATTTCTAAATAGTCTATTAAACCTTCATTTATATTTTAATGTGTTAATGTGAAGAGTGTTTTAAAATTTCCTTTTGTTATTTGTTTTAACTTCTGTTGCATTATGCCCAGAGAATGTGACCTGTGTTATTTCTAGTTTTTAGAATTTATTAAAATTGTTTTGTGGCTTATCCATTTCTTGGATATTTGAAAATAAAATTTGCTGAGTACAGAGTTCTAGATTGTTTATTTTTTGTCTTCTTGGTTACTCCCTCTCTGAAGAGTATGTTAAATCTTCCCTCTGATATTGAATTTATCTGTTTTTTATAATTTGAGCAGCTTTTGCTTCATATATTTCAAAGCTATCCTGTTATATATGTATATACATTCACTGCTATTAAATCTTCTTGGTGGATTGTGCATTTTGCCAGTGTAAAATCTTCTTATTTGATTGTTTAATGATTTTGTCCTAAAATTCCTCTATGTTAATATTGCTAACTCTCACATTCTTTTTGTTGGAATTTGCAGATATATCTTTTCCCCCTCTTTTTTTCCTACTTCGTTTGACGTTTGCTTTAGGTGAATTTCTTGTAAACAGATGTTGGCTGGAACTTTTTGAACTCTAATCATCTATAGCTTTTATTTTTAATAGGAGCATTCAAACCATTCGTATCTATTTTGATAACTAATATATTTGGGCTCTTTCTGCACTAGCCAGTCCCTCAGCTGGCGGTGAATGCTCTTCACTCTGATCTTCGGTTGGCACTTTGTTATCTTTTGGATCTCAGCTTAAATTTCACCTCTTAAGAGTAATTTTCCATGACAACCTAATCTTATTTAGTCACCCTGTCACTTTCTGTCCCATCGCTGTTTTAATTCTCTGCATAGCATTTATCACCATCAGATGTTTTCCTATGAGAGCTCAGACCTTGTCTGCCTTGTTCAGAGCTGGGACTTGGTACTTAGAACAGTGCCTAGCATATAGAGAGTGCTCAGACATATTTGTTAAATGAATATTGAATACATCATTTTCATTTTCTTACTTTTTTTGATATGTTATATACTTATCCATAGATATAATGATATTCATTATGTTTCCTTCTTTTCCTAGATTGATTATTTTTCCTCATCCTCTCCCCACCCCCAGCACCACCAGGCAGTTAAAAAATTTCATTCCATTCTCCCTCTTCCGCTCTCTCTTTTGTTATTAACTTTATATTTTAACAGTTTAAATCTGTGTTGTCTGTCAACGCACCAAAAACTGTGCCCCCTCCATTGTTTTACTTTTCATTCTAGCCCTCTTCCCCCGCCCTCCACTCCTCTCCCCACTAGATGAGCATGTTACTGTGCTTTTACTTCCTCACTTCACTCTCCCACTCCCAGCTTCTGGGTTCTGTTAGGAAACTTTTAGGCTCTTTTAAAGTTTTTCCTTATGTTATGCCTTTTCTTTTTCAATAGTTGTAAGTTATAGTTCACAATCACATTATCTTCATTCGTTTAGATTTGACCACACATTTTATTAGATTCATTGATTGTATCAATCTCTGTCTTAAGATCTTTGTTCTGATTTAATTTTCTTTTTGACTGGTGTAATTCCTTGAGTAATTTCCTCAGAAAAGCTACCTGGGTGTATTTGTTTCCTATTGCTGCTATAACAAATTACCACAAACTTAAAAACAACACAGATTTATCATCTTATAGTTCCAGTGACCAGAAGTCCCAAATAGGTGTTACTGGGCTAAAATCAAGATGCTAGCAGGCCTGTGTTCCTTCTGGAGGATCTAGGGGAGAATCTGTTTGTTTGCCTTTCCCAGCTTCTAGAGGCTGCCTGCCCTTCTTGGCTCATGCCCCTTCCTCCGTCTTTAAAGCCAGCAGTGTAACATCTTCCAATCTCTCTTTCTCTGGCACTTCTGCCTCCCTCTTTTAAGAACTTTTGTGATTATGTTGGCCCCACATGAATAACCCATATTGATCTTCCTATCTCAAGATCCTTAACTTAATCACATCTGCAAAGTCACTTTTACCATGCAAGGAAACATATTCACAGGTTTTGGGGATTAGGACATGGAAATCTCTGGGGAGCCATTATTCTGCCTATTAGTTGTACACTATTTGATTCTTGTGTGCTGAAAAGGTCTGGTTTTTGCTCTTCTTTAGCCTCCTTTTGGAACTTTATAGCTTCCCCTTTTGGGGAGAGAATGAGACCATCTCTATTTTAAGGAAAATAAATTGCATCTTACAAAGTATAAGTTGTATTTGTTTAGGAAGTTCAAATATGTGTAGAGGGCTCTTTGTGAACTGAAAGGTGGAACTGTGTAGCTAGAAGGTGGACTGGGCCAATTCTTAAGCCCTTGTCTTTCAGCTCCAAACCTACCTTCTATACTCTTCTCTCTGCTGCTGGAGTTGGACTCTGCAACTACATTTCTCCTTTGCCACCTGGCTCCCCATTTGGTCCTGCCAGTAGAGACTGGAAGGCAGTGGGGAAGGAGAAGGGACTTGCTCCTTCCTCACTGCCTGAAGTTCCTTCCTCCCACACCATCTCCAGTGACCTTTCTACCTTGTAGTCAGTCATAGGATTCTGATATTATCAGCATTTTCTTTGGAAAGTCTGCAAATATGGTTTCATATATTTTAGCTTCCAGTGAAGCACATATAATAACTCTTTCATCTGTCTGGAAGCTTGGAGTTAAGAAATTTCACCAAGTTGGAACTTGTTTCCTTACTCCTCCCTGACAGTTTGTAAGCCCTCTGAATCTGAAAACTCAAGTCTTTTTCTTTTTTTGACAGAGAAATCTTTTGGAAGATGATTCAGATGAAGAAGAAGACTTTTTTCTGTAAGTTTTTTTTTTTACAGCTTTATTGGGATATAATTGACATAGAATAAAATGCATATAGAATATACAGTATGAGTTTTGACATATGTACTTTATACCTGTGAAATCATCACCAAAATCAAATAATGAACATAACCATCACCAAAAGTTTCCCCATACCCCTTGGTAATCTGTCAGTCTCCCAGTCCGCACACAACCACTGATCTGCTTTCTATCACTATAGTTGGTATTTTTAGAATTTTCTTGTAAATGGAATCATACAGTATGCCTCTTTTTCACTGGCTTCATTCACTCGGCATAATTATTTTGAGATTCATCCATGCTGTTACATGTATCAATAGTATGTTTCTTTTATTTCTGAGTAGTATTCCGTTGTATGAATATACTGCAATTCATTCATCCATTCACTTATTGATGGATATTTGGGGTGTTTCTAGTTTTTAGCTACTATGAATAAAGCTACTATAAACATTGTGTACAGGTTCTTGTATAGACATATGCTTTCATTTCTCTTGGGTAAATACTTAGGAGTGGAATGGCTGGTTTATGTTTACAGCTGTTTTCCAAAGTGGTGTACATTTTGTATTCCCATCAGCTTTGTATGAGAGTTCCAGTCGCTCCACATCTTCATCAACACCACATATGGTCAGTCTTGGAGTTTTAGCTATCCTTGTGGGTGTGTAGTGGTATCTCATGGTTTTAATTTGCCTTTCCCTAGTGACAAATCACACTGAATGTCTTTTTTGTGCATATTTGCCCTCCTTATATCTTCTTTGATGAAGTACATGTTAAAATCTTTTGCCCAATTCTAAATTTGTCTTAAGTTGTAAGAGTTTTTTATATATTCAAGATAGAAGTTTTTTGTCGGATATGTTTTACAAATATTTACTCCCGGTATGTAACTTAATCTTTTCATTTTCATAACAGTATCTTTTGATGATCAAAGTTTTTATTTTGATGAAATCAATTTATTAAATTTTTCTTTTGTTGTTTTTGCTTATTTAAGAAATCTTTGCCAAACCCAAGGTCACTAAGATTTTCTCCTATGTTTTCTTCTAGGAGTTTTATAGTTTTGGCTTCTACATTTAGGTCTATAATCTAAAGTTAATTTTTATATATGTTTGAGGTAAGGGTGAAGGATATATATATTTTTTGGCATATGGCTATCCATTTTTCCCCCACTATTTGATGAAAAGATTATCCTTTCCCCATTGAACTGCCTTGATGCTTTGTCAGAGTTAATTGACCTGATCAGTCCTTTGCAGTTATGATTAGAAAGGGCTCTCATACTGGCCTAGGTTTATATTTGCAAAGTCAGGAAGGATGACATATTGTCGCAGGAATTTTCTCTGGAGGTTGATGTAGAGGGCTATGCCTGAGAGGAAGCATTTACCTCCCTCTTTGTTATAATGTTATGAAGTTTTTTGTAGGAGCTTTTTTTTCTCCCAAATAAAAACAGTTTATAAAAAGTAATTGACAGATATGAAGCAATAGACAAAAGAACCTACAGGATAGAAAGCAAATCCAATAACAAGAAATAGTATCATTTTTGGCAGGACGGTCAGATGAAGTGGAAAGATAATTTCCTACAGGTGACAAGTTCCATAGAGTCACAAAGCTAATTGCTCACAGTGCTAATTATGGTGAGAAGCCTTAAACTAGAGCAATAGCTACCTGTCAAAAAGGAACTCAATATTGAAAAGAAGGCCTGATGCTTTGGTTAAATAAATGATTACCTGAATGTAAGTTAGATACCCTTGTGAGAAACACTAACTCTTCAGGCCAGCAATGTACCACTGGAGGTCCACTCCCAAATAATGCTCTACATCTTCCAAAGGGCCTGACAGCAAAGCTGGCTCACTTGTTCAGGATGCAGCTTCCACACACTGTGGTTCTATCTATGTGCTGAAAGGAAACCAAATAAAGTTCTTGAACTAATCTTTAAAAATTAATCAACACCCATGTTCATAGCAGCAATATTCACAAGAGCCAAAAGGTATAAGCAACCAACTGTCCATCAACAGATGAATGGATAAACAAAATATGGTGTGTACATACAATGGAATTGTCTTAAAAATGAAGGAAATTCTGACACATGCTACAACATGGATGAACCTTGAAGACATTGTGCTAAATGAAAGAAGCTGGTCACAAAAGGATAAATTTTACGTGATTCCAATTATATGAGACACCTACAGTAGTCAAATTCATAGAGACCCAAAGTAGAATGGAGGTTGCCAGGATTGGGAGGAGGGGGAAATAGAGAGTGTTTAATTGGTATAGAACCTATTTTCTTTTGAGTTTTGTGGTTTATACTTTATTCTCTATCATCAGAAGTATGGTAATTACTTAAAATATCCGAAAGTTTTTATCTCTGGAATATTAAAATGGATTGGTTAAAATGATACAACACTTGACTATAATAGAGAAATAACAATTTGAGAAATGGTGATATTTTCATAGACTCTTGCATTTCCCTTTAGCTATGTTGGTTAAGTTTAAGATGAGTAATCAAAAAATATACTTAAGGGGGCAGCCCCGTGGCCTGGCAGTTAAGTTCAGCTCACTCTGCTTCAGTGGCCTGGGTTTGGTTCCTGGGCACAGACCTACACCACTTGTCGGCAGCCAGGCTGTGGTGGCAACCCACATATGAAAATAGAGGAGGATTGGCACAGATGTTAGCTGAGGGTAAATCTTCCAATACTTAAAAAATTTTAGTGTTTTGAGTGGATTTTTCTCTGTATCCATCCCTGATAATCAGCATTTCATTATAGCCTAAATTCAAGGTGAACTGTACTTTTAGTGTTCTATAATTGATCTAAAGCTATTCATGGTCACTGGCACTTCAGTTGTTATGGTATTTCAGACTTCAATATTATATAAACCCTAATTTCTCTGAAAGTTATAATATTCAGAGGAATTAGGTTCATTGTGGCCAGCACTAAGTACCAGTG
Organism: Tapirus indicus; assembly: GCA_031878705.1. NCBI lineage: Eukaryota > Metazoa > Chordata > Mammalia > Perissodactyla > Tapiridae > Tapirus > Tapirus indicus. Next base: position 87,137,179 of record CM062922.1, read on the forward strand.
AAGCACAGACATGATTATATATCATTCAGTTCCAACAATACCAGTAAAATGTGGTTGCTTATGATAAAGGACTGGTCCCTGTTTAGAATTCAGCTTGACTGTATATGTGTTTTCTGTTTTTGTTTTTTTAATGCTTTCATTGTTAATATATACTTGGTATTTTGTTTTCAGAAGGGGACCATCTGGACCAAGATTTGGACCTAGAAATGATAAAATTAAGCAGTAAGTTCCTGAGATACTCATTTGTTTAAATGATTATCATATTTCTGTGTGGACCAGGGGTATGAGCCAAATCTGGCTGCCGCTTGTTTTTATAAATAAAGTTTTATTGGAACACAGCATGCCTATTTGTTTTCTTATCATCTATAGCTGCTTTCAGACTACAGTGGCAGGTTTGAGTAGTTGTGACAGAGACCTTATGGCTCACAAAATATAAATTATTATCTATGTGGCCCTTTACAGAAAAATTTGCTGAACGCTGATGTAGACTAAATATAACTATTGGGTTGTAAAAGCCCAATAATTCTTTTTATTTTCACAAAGCTACCTCTGAATTATAGCTAAGGAAATGCAATTTCTGGTTGTTGATTTTTCTTAACTTGATTACCTTATGTCAAATCCATTTATTTAGCATAGTCTCAAGGTCTATTTTGGTTTTAAGTCTATAGCTTGATTCCCGTTTTCAGAATGAAATATGATAGATTTAGTTTTTTGAATACAGTATCTTTTTTATATACTTCCAGACATTTTTCATATCTATTACTTATCCTAATTCATATGTTGATCTAAGTTTTATGGCTAATTAATTTTAGGTTTAAAGCTTTTGCTGTATATATGGTTGGTGGTAGGTGATGGATAATGCTGTAGTGAATACATCTAATGTTAGAAGGATATGAGTTCTGACAAGAAGGTAGAAGGAGTGGACGGAGCAGTGAAATATCCCTGGAAACTGAGAGTTATAGAGACTAACTATGGGAGATAAATGGAATGGCCCGGGTTCAGGATCTGAGGAGGGATAGTTGCTGCCCTAATTCTGGATGTAGATGGCACATATTGGGAAGGGTACGGTAATGGAGTATCAAGTTATTGGTGAGATACTTGGACTTTAGCCAAGTAGCTGTTGGTATGAAGAAATATGTTCACACTTAGCTTAGTTCTAGTTAATGGATTCTGAAATACAGAACCAAGGTACCAACAAATTGGTTTGAGTACTAGGTGGGATGTTTTCATTTTCTGCTGCTGCATAACAAATTACCCTGAATTTAGCAGCTTAAACAACACATATTTATCATCTCACATTTTCTATGAGTAAGAGTTCAGTCACTGCTTAGGTGGGCCCTCTGCACAGGGTCTCACATGCCTGAAATCAAGTTGTCGCCAGGGCTGCGAGATCATTTGAAGCTCCTGACCAAGTTCAGATAGTTGTTGACAGAATGCATTTCCTTGCAGCTGTAGAACTCATGTGCTTGCTTCTTCAAGGCCAGTAGAAGAGGGAGTCTCTGATTTGGCCAATAAAGATAAAATGAGCCACTTAGATTCAGACAGATTATTACATACATAGACAGTAAAAGGGAGAGTAGCCAAAGATGCCAGCTCCCTGGGTTCTTGTCCTACACACCAAAAATGATACCAAAACAAAGGGGCCCAGTGGCTGCAATATGAGTAGTGGTATACCTGTTACAAAGGAGCCAATTCTAGACTGTAGCTAAGTGGTTTTATAGTCTGCAGATATACCCTGCAGAAAGCCTCATCTGTCAAAGAAACTGTCTCATGATAGTCTCCTAGGGGAGAAAGAGAGGTGAGTGGGAGATGGCCTCACAAGCCACTCATCCTCTCATGTTCTGGGGGGAATCACAAAGCATTCGAGGTTGCCAGGATGCCATGGCAGAGCCGTTTGCCTACACTGAGCCATGTAATCACCCACATGGACGTGATCTTGTTCTCTTATACCTAAGCTGCCACTGGAGAAGAGGACTCCACTGATTACACGCCTCTTTTTTGTCCTGCCAGTATGCTGTCTTTCCTGTGTAGTATCTTTCTGCAGAGTGAGCCTTGGACAGACTATGGCCTAATGAGTCTTTTGAGTATGATTTTCCAGCTGAACCTCAAAACCACTGCCAGTTTTACAGAGGGGGCATTGCAGAGTATATATATATATGTTATATATATGTTATATATATATATACTATGTTATATATATGTTATATATATATATACTAACATATATATATATGTTAGTAAGTGCCAGGCAAACACACATACATGAATATGTATATGTACATATTAAATTAGGACAGTAACTTTTGTGATCACAGGATTTAACAGTAAGAGATTGTGGAGTAAGTATAATGGTTTTTACTCTAGAGCTGAAGGCTTGCCAGACTTAAGTTAGAAGGTAGTCAGTCATCAAAACGCACAAATTAAACCTTGTTGGCACAATCTCATGAATGCTTATCTAACCAGGGCATGACTCAAGTATGAGTGCCCAGGATGGTGAAGTACAACCTGCCACACAACTTGCCCATGGACAAATCCCCAGCATTAGTTTAGTTACCAAAATTGCTAGCACTGATGAGTTTTGTTAAGGTGTGTTATCACCACATAATTTACTGTAACATTTCCATACAGGGTATTTCTTGACTGCATGGATCAGCAGCATTGTTGCTTTGTTTGGATTTGATTGGCATGTTGTTAACAGATTAATCCCACAGAAGAATACCCAACATCACTTTTTAGGGAAGAGTTTTTTGGGAAAGATTTTCAATATTCACATGCCTATATAAAACTTACGATTCTCTTTGGGAGGATTCCTTTGCTTTTAAATAATAGCATTATAAATGCTGCTCTAGTGAATTGTAGACATTCTCTGCCAAGGTTAGGAAATCTCCTAACTCTAGTCTTGGTCCAACCAGTTTAACTTTATAAGGCCCCCAAGGAATGTTCCATGATGTGACAGCAATATATATATATAGTTGCAAAAGTACAATGTAATTTTAAAACTTCTTTTGTCAACACTACCTTAAAAGGCCACAAGATGGGGGTGTTAACTATGAAAATAAATATTTTCTTTATAAAATAAAGGATGAGTGTGTACATGTGTTTCACAGCATGATTTTTTTTTTCTTAATGGAAGAGCACAGACACTAAGCACATGCTAAGCATTAGGAACTGTGCTAAGTGTTTAAAAACACTGTCACATCTAATTCTCACAAGTGAGAGATTATCATCTTCATTTTAAAGGTGAGAAAATATGAGGCTCAAAGAGGCTTGCAAAGCCACATACATAGTAAGTGATAAAGCTGGATTGCAAACCCAGGTCTGTGTGAATACAGAGCCGGGGATCTCTACACGACACCTTGCAGCTTCCCTGTTGACAGAGCAGAGACATTTCAGGAATACGAGTGCTGTCGAACTCTTAAGGAGGATTTAAGACAATGTTGAAATGTCTCTTCCTTTCTGCATGTCTTTATCTTTTCCTGTGTATGTTCTCTCTCATGTCTTTTCTTCTACCATATGGCTGTTAAATGGAAGTTATATAAATCTCCACTTTCTCCTTCACAAACTTGCTTTTCCTTTGAGTTCTTTTTTTTTTTTTTTTTTGTGGGGAAGACCAGCCCTGAGCTAACATCTGTTGCCAATCTTCCCCTTTTTGCTGAGGAAGACTGGCCCTGGGCTAACATCCGTGCCCATCTTCCTCCACTTTATATGGACGCCGCCACGGCATGGCTGACAGGCAGTGCGTCGGCGGGCGCCCGGGATCCGAACTGGCGAACCCCGGGCTGCCAAGCGCGGACCAAACCACTGCGCCACCGGGTGGCCCTCCTTTGAGTTCTTAATTTTCTATTTCAGTTAATGGCCATCATCTACTACCACTCAGTTGCTCAAACTATAAATCCAGAAGTCCTCCACCCTTTTCTTGCTCCAACTCCTTCACTCATATCCAGTTAATCACTTGGTTCCTGAAATATCCCTACCTCTTACATATATTACCTTAGCCTAGAACTTTTCCACCCTCCACCACCTTCTTTACTCTGCCCAGTTCACTCTTAGCCCCTCAAAACTCAGCACCAGGGTCTTGATGCAGCCCATCTAGGCTGCATGACTGATACCACAGGTTCCCTTCCATTATGGTTCTTAACACAGGATAGTATAATTGTGAATAGTAGTTTTTCCCCTAGACTGTCATCTTTCTATAGATCGGGCTCATGACCTTCACATTGGTATCCTCAATGAATGGCATAATGATAACTCCTTAATAAATGTTTTTTGAATGAATAAAATATTTAATTCAGATCAGAAAATATTTGTTGAATGCCTGTTTTCTACCGGGCACATTTCACATGACCTGAGAAATAAAAAGATGAGTGGCACAGTCTCTGTTTTTAAGGCATTTATAGTGTAGTAATGAGGATAAGACCAACATAAAATACAAATAGAAATCAGAGTATTGTTAACTGCCATGAAAATGTAAAAGACCATGGGGAAATATGTTATCACTTGTTTTTTAAAAAATTACCTTTGTATTAAAGTAAAGAAGTAGATAATTTTCTTCTATAAAAGTTGTGTTATGAGCATGAAAACATCTTGAAATATAAAATACACAATCAAGAGATTTTCCATCAAGTGAGGATTATCAGTAGCTGGATTAAGAGTGTCACACCAGTGGATGGTAATATGCGAAGGAGAAAGTAACAATTTATTAATCACTTTGTAGAAAAATTAAAACATTGGGTGGTTTGCGTTAGCAATAGAGATTTACTACATGTGTATCATGTTGTTGGGCTAATACCCCTAGGTTTATGATCATCTAGTATGAATTAATCTGGAATTATGTGTGTTCTGTTCCAGTTAATCTGTGTATATCCATGGAGTCTTTTGCCTGTAGCAATTCTGGAACCATAACTATTTCTTTAGTTATTTTGTTTTTGTTTTAAAATCATGTGTAGTATAGGTATATTAATAGCTATAATCTGATCACGTGTAGGAGCTGCAGTATATTTCGTCCATCCCCACCCCACTTTACCACCTTACTTTAGGCTATCATCTCTTGTATATGAGAAATAACTACTTGGAATTTCAAGACTGGTCCTTGATGAACAAGAGCTCTGCTTCCATTTTAGTTAAAGGGAGACTTCTATATTCACTGCCTTATATCTCTGTCTCAGGTAGTTGGGTATGCTTTGCAGGATTTATACCCAAATTGTCCACTTATTCCACAGATATTTATTGAATGCATACCTTGCCCCAAGCACTGTTGCAGGTACTGGGGCTATAAAAGTGAACAGACTAGGCAAGGTCTCAGCATTGGTCAAGCTTACCATCCAGTGGGGAGAGCAGGAAAGAAGCATGTAACTAACTAACTACTTTCACTTAGTGTTAAATGCTGTAAATAAAATAGAGTGATGGGATAGAGAGGCTGTTTCACAACTCTAAAGGTTAATGCAGTGCGTTCATTGCACATTCAAACATAAGTTCCATGAGAGCTGGAATTATTGTGTGTTTTGTTCAGTATTGTTTTCCCAGTGCGTAGAACAGTACATAGTAAGCTCTCATTAGCTATTTATTGAATAAATTGATTAGTTGCTTAAATATTTGTGCCATTGAGCTTATGTAAGATGAACTTCTTTAGCTGTCTGCTTACGTGATTAGGAGTTGCAACAAGACGTCTTAGGGACTCAGGGGCTCTTTCAGATCTGTTTGGACTGCAGACAATTCTGCATGTCCCAGTGTGATTGTGCTTCAGTCTTATATCCTTTAGTAGAATATTGTGTGGGAGGCACAGAACTCTAGGGAGCTATGATGAACCCTGTGTGGGTAATCAGTGGGTGTACATAATGCTTTTCACGTGGGAGGGAGGTGACTATCCTCAACATAGTAATTGCTACTTGAATCGGAGAATACTTCTGAACCCACCCATGTCTACATGGGTCTTCATTTTGTTTTTAAAGCGAGCGTTTTGAAGATACAGCTCCAAAATAGGGAAGGGCCAGAACTCTTTTTCAAAATTATGCATGTCCATGCCTCACCCCCAACCCACTGGGTTAGTTTGGAGGATAGTGTAGAGCGGAGGGCAGAGAGGACATATGTATTTTGAAAGTTTTTAAAAAGGTTTCTAATTGATACACTTCCCCAACTGGAAACAACAATTGCATAGCCTTATTTATTTAAAACATATATATACTTAATATTTATATAGTTACTAGTAATCCAGTGCATTTTAAACAGTTTTTGAGTTATAAGAACCGTGAGTTCACTTTATTTCTTCTTTCAAATATTTCACTGGCATGACTTATTTCCTAAATTAATTTAAGGTAATTTTTTGTCTAATGATCGGAGCAACAAAGGAAAACTAGACACTTAAAATAATTAAACATTTCTGTGTTTGTGGATCTGGAGGTAACTGCTGAGTGAGAGCAGGCAGCTGAGAACCAATTATTAAATTTTTGAATTTAGATTAAATCTTCATTGAACAGTCTGAAATTTGATTAGAACAGGCCCTCCTCACCTAATATAAAGGAGGAAATCATATTTTCATTTTGAAGCACAACAAAAAATTTCTTCTCTTTGCTCCCTTGTGGGTGATTCAAAACCTTCCCAGATGTTGCCGGTTATCTTAAACCCTGTTTGTTTAAGAGAAAACCGATGAGCAGTGAAGAGTTCTACTCGTTGAGCATCACTGTTTTAGCTGTGTCTCTGTGGTGCCTCAACAGCCTATTGAAAAGAAAATGAAACTGATGATTAGAGTCAAGCTATTTGACTAAATTCTGCAGTTACTGAACATTTCAACAGTACATTTAATTTGCAGAAACAGGGATAAAAATAAACTATCTTTAAGTTAAATATTGCTTTTATTTGTATCATGTTGTCTTTAATTGCCTGAGTACTCAAGCCCACAAATGGAAGAACATTGCTACAAAGCCTTAAACTTAAACTTTTTATAGTTGAATAATTCTCTGAGAACTTGCTATTTTCTATCATGTCTAATGAAAGTTTCAAAAATAATAAAATTCTCAAAAGAAGAATAAATCACTTTTAATCTTTTTTTTAAACTAGTGTTCAGAATCAGGTGGATGAAGTTATTGATGTCATGCAAGAAAATATTACAAAGGTAATTGAAAGAGGGGAGAGACTAGATGAACTACAGGACAAATCAGGTACAGATACTTCACATTTCTTGGTGTTATTAATCTATGTTTTGATAGTTTACGTCTATGATTTTTCTAGCCAAAGTTTAGGAATCTTGACTTAGGAAAATGGTATTCGGTTCTTAACTTGATGATTTTAATGTTTTAACTTTTAGCTACTTTTACTTTGAATCATCTTATTGTATTATTTCTTTAAGTGATCAATTGAGAATGGAAAATTTTGAAATTCATTGTTGAGGCCAGCCCGTGGCATAGTGGTTAAAGTTTGGCATGTTGTACTTTGGCAGCCGAGGGTTGTGGGTTTGGATTCCGGGTGCAGACCTACACCACTTGTAGCCATGCTGTGGTGGTGACCCACATACAAAATAGAGAGGAAGATTGGCACAGATGTTAGCTCAGGGCGCATCTTCCTCAGGGGGTAAAAAATCAATTAAAATGAATAAAATTCATTGTTAAAGAGTTAGAGTTATTTTTTTCTTTTGTCCTATTATGTTGATGTGCTTTGTATTTCTTATGATCTCAAGGAGGAGAGGTCTAATCATTTCTTTTCAGCAGTTATTTCAAACTTATCTGCTATTTTCATCTTATGCTTTCTCTGGTAACTTAGTAACCTTTCTTTACTGACAGATATTAGTCTCTGTCCTTGAACAGTTCTTGGCACCCATTAGGCACTCGAATATTTTTTAAATGATGAATGACTGAATATCTGCTTAATCCTGGACAGACATGTTTAACCAAAAAACTTATTTAACCACTTTTAAAATTCATATTGTTTTGCTATGCAAAATCAGTCACTTTTGGTATCTTCTAAGAATCTAACCACCTCCACATGTAAATTTTTTCTATAGATGTGCCAAGTATTTGAATTTTTTGTGTGTGTGAGGAAGAATAGCCCTGAACTAACATCTGTGGCCAGTCCTCCTCTTTTTGCTGAGGAAGCTTGGCCCTGGGCTAACATCCATGCCGATCTTCCTCTTCTTTATATGGGATGAGGCCACAGCACGGCTTGACAAGCGGTGCATTGGTACGCGCCCGGGATCCAAATCTGCGAACCCCAGGCTGCCAAAGCAGAGTATGTGAACTTAACTGCTATGTTACTGGGCTGGCCCCCCAAGTATTTGAATCTTTTAAGACTATTTTCTTACCAGAATTCATAAGTTTATTTGAAAGCATTGAGGCCCTCAGGAGACCTCTCTTAATCTTATTGTAAAAATGGATTGAGCAAACTGACCTACAGCCATTTTTTTCTTTTTTACAGTACAGAATGCCAGAGTTTGTGGGTGGAGGAAAGGGAGGATATTGTTTTCATGCTTAAAAGGGAATAAGTTTGCAGAAGTAGAAATTAATATTTTCTTGTCTTTGTGTGACTAGATAAAAGAATCCTGTTATGTCGTTTAATCCTTCTCTCCATCCTCTATGTGATATAGAAAGCTTATCGGATAATGCAACTGCTTTTAGCAACAGATCCAAACAACTTCGAAGACAAATGTGGTGGCGTGGATGCAAAGTAAGTAAGTCAGAAGATATTGGGTAGGTTGGTCAGCATCTTAAGTCGTCATCAAAGACATGAAGAAAAAGGGCCTCTAAATTATAAGCTCTGTGAGGACAGGACTACAACTGTCCTGCTTATTACATTTTATGAACCTGGGACACGGTAGGAATTCAGTAAATGTTTGTTGAATTAATTAATAGCTTTTGGGACAGAAATAAGGAATCAAGCAATACCTAAAAGGATGTTTCCATGGATCTCTTCATAGAAAGTAATCCACATTTTATTAATAATTTAGCTACCTCTAGACTTATCTTGTAAGAAATATTAATTTTTCTTATAATTTATTTCTCGTACCTTTTTGGAGCAACCTATAGCATTATGTAGAGATATTAGAAAGATAGAATGGAAGCTAGAGAAAAATATAATTTTCTGTTGAAAGAGGAAAATAATAAAAGCAGTTTATATGTCAGAATCCATTATGGCAAATGGGGCTAAGAAAAAAAGTCCCACTCTCCCTCATTATTCCACAGGAATTTTTAACAAGGTAAAAAATGAGAATCGTTATACACTAATATATTCCTGCAAAACATTTTGTAGAAATGAAAAATGCTTCTTAAATCAAATATGGCTACTAATTATTAAACAGCAAATGTTTCTTTTAAGATTTTTTAGCAAATGTCATGTCATGTGAGCAAATCTTTTCTTTTTCCTCCTGGTTCTGTGTATCATTTTTGGCTTTGTTGAAAACTTAGACATAAACTCATTGTTTTTAGTCTCTCATTTTCAAGTTTAGTATAACTTTCTAAACTTGACTTTGACATATGCTAAGGGTTTCTTCCAAGAGTTGCCTTGGATTTACTTATTTTTGTCTTTGTACCTGTTGAATCCTCTTACTTTCAGAAATAGAACTTAGGAAAGAAACATGTGTCATTGCTCACCTTGTCTAGGGTTTAAATTTGCTGTTTTAAATTCTTTATTCTTTAAAGAATAAATTTTCTATTTTCTTCAAATTTTCTATTTCTATGGAAATTTTCTGTTCTATGGACTAGTTTGGAAGAACAAAAGGTCCATGAGCCATTCACCTCCTCTCCCCACACACACATGACCCATTCACGTAGCCACATAAAGATAATCATAATGTGCATTTTGCCTAGCTTTGTTTTAGCCATATCCAAAGATTTTCATTTTGTACTCTATGGGGTTCAGATCAGAAAGGGTAAGGATAGAGGGGGTAGATTGACTACAACAGGACATGAGGGAACTTTATGAAGTGATGGAAATGTCTTATATTTGACTGTGATGGTGGTGGTTGACAACTATACATATTTGTCAAAACCCATCAAAATGAACTTTAAAAGGGTAAATTTTATTCTATGTAAAGTATATTTCAATAAACCTGACTTAAAAATAAATAAGTGAACGAAACTATCCAGTGGGTGCAGAGGGACAATCACTGATGCCTCTCTTCAGTATCTAGGAGGCTTGGAGGCTCTTATATGTTTAATGATAAACAGATTTTTGTCCATGTCATTTGGAGGAAGAGCACTTGGACGTGCACGAGCACATTACTGCCATTTTGAGTTGTAAACATTTCCTGGCCGGTGTTAGAAACCCAAGGAAGAAAACTCTATTTATTGAGGTGTTTTAAGGTTGATATTGATATTTCCATTTAAATCTTCTGAATGTTAAGCCCAGCACAAATTAACAGGGCAAATTAATGTATGTTTTGGGTAAAGTTGAAAAACTACTGTAAAATTCCAAATTACTGTAAAAATGTTTTCAGGTTAAAAAAAAAGATGCAAACCTTCCATATATTCTCTGGATCACTTTGTCACTGAAGTACTTTCTACTGTAATGTGGACCCAAATACCTACTGAAGATGTACCTCCTATACTCATCTGGTCTGAGTCTGTTTCTGCATTTTTTGGTTATCATAATTAGTAATTTTGATAGGCACCTGGTGTCCAAATTGCAAAGCTTCTGTGTATTCTCTTGGTCACTATTCTTATCAGGAATGTAATGCCACTAAAATATCACCAGTAGTTCTATTTTAGAAACACTTCCTTAGCTACTTCTGGTTGCTATTTGTGATACTCATCAGAATGTTTCGTGTGTTTATAATAACTGGGTATCTTTTTTTGCTGAATGAACAATCTTGAATCAATTATCTGTAAAAAATGATGAAAACAAGACTTTATTTGAATTCATCAGGAAAATCAAATCAATTTATAATTTATGCATTTTTGGATTAAATGAAGAACGTAACAATTTTATAGAGAGAGATGATGTGAGCTTAAAATATTAAGTATCTGACAAAGGACTAATTTTAAGGTTTCTCCTATCGAGTGTGAAACTAACACACAGAATGCTCTTAGGCAAGTTGTTTATTAAATGAGGTTATTCATGAAGAATCTAAATTATATTCCTCAAAATGGAGATAAAATGCCAAGAAGAAAGTAAGGGGAGCAAAAACTAACAGAATTCTCATATGCTTTGAGAATAAGTGCTAGAAAAAAGGCTGCCTTACACTATATATATTGAACAATTTGTGTTGGATGCCTATGTTATTCATCATATCCTGACACTTTTGAACAGAGTTGCTAAAATATTGTACTTTTCCTGGTCTCTTACTGGAAATAAGCTTGAGAAATCATAGACAAAAAGTCCAGGCCCGGGAAGGCCTTGATTGTTACTGTTGACTGTGCAGTACAGCCTTGAACAATAAAATCCAAGCAAGCAAAAACCTTCAAATTTGGGGAATTCTGATTATTTATAAAAAGATGCAAATAGCCAGCAAGTTTATATGAAAAAAATTTGAAAACCTTTCCAGGGATGAGCCTGTTCATTGGTGAATTAGTATAATGTGAATAAATAGCAGAACAGATAGTCTTGACTATATTAACAAGTCAAACATTAATATGTTTCTTGTGCCTTTTTGTGTGTTGTAGATAAAAGCCATCATGGCTTTGGTTGCTGTTATCCTTTTGTTAGTGATTATCAGTAAGTATTTACTGGATTATTAATTTAGGGGGTATCCTTTGTTTTGGAGTTCATTTTAATTTATTTTCAGTTGACCAGTGTGACTAATGTCAGGACTGAGTAATGACTTCTGACCCGAGTCAGGAGCTCTTAACCTAGAACCTATAGATCTCTGAAAATGCTCTTAAGTTGTATGTAAAATTTTATGTGAATATGCATATGTACATTTTTATGGCTAGAGAGTTTATCTCTTTATCAGATTCTCAAAGAGAACTCCTATCCAACCCCCCATCCCCACACCACAAATGCAGAGCTAATGATTGTTGAGGCCAAATATGGTTATTACACCCAGGACCATAACACTCATTTTCTATTTATCATTAACTTTCAGGTATGGTAGCTTGTGTTTCATAATACTGTGTTTGAAGGACAAATCCAGATAAATTCTGCAGATGACTGTTTTGTTTTGGATTTGAGCTTGATTTCAGTCATTGAAGCATAACTCTTGTCTTTTTTTTCCTTAATTTTTAAAGTCAGAACATTTTTAATATTGCCGTTTCTCCAAGGCCTCTTTACCTATGTTTATAGGGATTTTGTGAAGATTTGGAAAGTGTCTCAAAATAACCATTTGAAAAATTCCATGGTGATACTCAAAATCTTTTAAAAGAGACAAAAGTTTTGTTACAAAGAAATAGAGTTGATCCTTATTACCTGTGGATTCTGTGTTTGCAAATTCACCTGCTGGCTGACATTGCTGCATAACCCCACAATCAGTATCTCAGGTGCTGTCGCAGTGATTAACAGACATGTTCAGAGCAGTGAAAATTTTGTCTCCTGATGCGCACGTTGTCAGCCGATGTCTAACGGAGCCACGCTCTGCCTTCTAGTTTCAGCTCTCATAAAGTAAACACGTGTCCTTCAGAGTATATTTAGTGCCACGTTTCCCACATTTTTGTGCATTTTGTTGGAGATTTCACTGTCCAAAATGGCTCCCAAATGTAGTGTGGAGGTGCTATCTGCTGTTGCTAAGCACAAGAAGGCTGTGATGTGCCTTATAGAGAAAATACGTGTTAGACGAACTTCATTTAGGCATGAATTATACTGCTATTGGCTGTGAGTTCAGTGTTAATGAATCAACAATATATATTAAATAAGGTCTCTTTAAACAGAAACCCATTTAAAACAAGATTATGTATTGATTGGTTGACAAAAATGCTGTAGCCAGAGGCTCACAGGAATTTAACCCTGTATTTCCCCTATTAGTATTCACTAATTCAGTGTTTGTGGTGACTATAGAACATAACTACTGCAAATACCAAGAATCAACCATATATATGGTAGACAATTTGGAAAATGTGGAATAGTGTAAAGAAGAAAATAAAATTCAACTGTAATCTTACCACACAGAGATAACTACTGTTATAACTACTATGTATACTTCAGGTCTTTTCCTGTTAATATATAAACATGTTTTTCAAAAACTAACATCATATACATTTTCCAATAAATATATTGTAAATATTTTCCCATGTTAAATATTTTAAAAATATTTTAGCAGCTGTGTGCTATGGTTATGACAGAATCTATTTGATCAAAATGCCAATGTTAGACATTTAGGTTGTTTTATGATATCTTCACTTCTCCATTCCCATTTGTTATCTATCATCTCAGATAAAAGTTCAGTCCTCATTACATGTTTCCAAACGTGGAGACAGCTACATTTAGGAATATTGTTTCTGACACAGCATATGAATCTGATTTTTATGTTCCTTTTTCATTTTTTTCTCTTGCAGTTCTTATAGTTGTGAAATACCATACTTGATTTGATGACAGAGATCTTCATTAAACAAAATCTGGGACAATAATAATAATAAAGATTGCTGCATAATTTAAATGAAACCCATGTATATAACTTTCAAAACTTCTTTTTTCAAGAAACTAAGAGGCAAGTATCACTTCAAATTGGAACATTGAGAATGTCCAATTATCTTCTTCCCTTCTAACGAAATGTGCTTTTAATAATTATGTTTAAGGCAAAGATAACCAGCCTCTATTTTGCCATATTCCAAGGATCTAATTTGAAACTAGATACTTGCCAGTTCATTATTTGTGTATATAGTTGAACACTGATAACGATATTTCATACTGTTATTTTAATGGCATCAGAACTTGCATTATTGCATCACAGTGGGGTCAGGCTGGTGGTCAGGAAGCCTACGTAGAGTACCACCAAGTATGTTGAGAGAGATGCGTAACCATTGTGTCAGTGCTGGCAAGATTCTTCGCACACTACAGTTGCTTTGCAAGCATTTTCCGTGTTTATGGGTGTAACAAAAGCTAAATGTTGTAAATGTTGCTGCCTTCAGCTATAACTAAAAACATTCCAGTAAACCTATTTTTGACTGTGTAAGGGAATGTGTAGTAATTTTTTGGCATTTGGATTATGGACATGGGGAATTTAAACAGTGTGAAAAGCATAGTATGGCACCATAAAACTGGAGATGATAAAATGATTGTAGAATGTCATTGGAGTGTTTGAAAATGACCAACATATAGCTACAAGTCATGGTCCAGTCTGTTTTCAGTTAACCTCCAATAAGAGGGACCAGTCCTAATGAGAGTAAATGAAATCCCCAGGTAACTTATTCCCTAACTTTATTTTCGTTAATAGCTTTCCTCTTTAACTTCAATTAGCCCTTTTACCAGAAATGCTAAAAGTAGCAAAATCATCTGCTTAGAATTTGCTATTTTTCCATTCCCTGATCATCCCCTGGGAGATGCATGTTGTACAATCAAGTGTCAGTTTAGCCAACAATGAGTATAAAAAGTCAGGAGTCTAGGTAATCATCAGTCAGTCAGTAACCAAGTGTTAGGGTCACCGTTAACCGCCCTCTGTTTTTATAACAATAAAATGTGTTGATAACTTTAAAATATGCCAGCCTCCTCGTGTTGTTTAAACAGGCAGAATGAAAATACATAGTCCTCTAATGTATGTGAGGAGGAAGCTTTATAATAAAATCGGAGGTTCTGCAGAAACTTGTGCACATGGACATCTTGACAGTATATGTACATAACTCTAAATTTGAGATAGGGTTAATAGAAAATACCAGTATTTAAATAGGAAAAAAAAGATTATGAGTTTTATTTATTTGGTCATTTTAATTCGAAATGTGTAAAACATAGATTTTTCTTTTTTTTTTTAATTCTACAGGATTAGTACTAAGAGGCAGAACTGTTCTGTTTAGAATGGAAAGAAATTTGAAGGGAGAAACCAGATTAAGAGATACTCAAGACATCTGCAAGTTATGAAGATCTAAATATAATTGCTAAATTTTATAGCCCACTAAGAACATTTAAAAAGAGATAAAGGTCTTACATACTGTGGAGTGTTGTCTCTGGTCTCTCCACTCTTTGTAAATGTCAATTAATGTAAATAACTAAATGCTTTGACAAAATAGGATACCCAGGAAAATGAGCACTTTTAGAATTTTAGTAGCTAATATAGTTTAGGAATGGAAATGTTTTAACTGAGTGAACAGAATCAGTCCTAACATATGCATCTATGTCCTTTATTTGGGATTGGAACTGGACTCATCAGTGGTTAATTTCCCTTTAATTGGTATAGAAATCTGGTTTCTCCATGATATCTTTCAGTGAAGATGAATATTGTTTCTCAAAAAGAGTCCACATTTCCAGTGTTTCATTTACTAAAGTATGCTCTTTTAAAGAAATATAAAAACAAAGAAAATTATAAAATTATTTTTTAAAATTTTAACCATAAAAAAATAAAGGAAATATTTATATGACAATAGTGTATATATGTAGTTCTCTTTGTATTTAAATATGTTGCTGCTGAGAATACTGGAGGTGGACATGTCACTCTGTTAGAGCTTTGTACTAGTGGTGGCTTGGTTCACGGTTTATCATTTCATCTTTCTTGGTCTTGATTAATCCTGAGACCCTTAAAATGGCTGGCATGTTTATGACTTTATTGTGGTAACCTTGGAGACATGAGCCTTCTTAAAATCAAAAACAGAAGAAAAATGTGTTGTTCAAATTGATGCCAGGCCTACCTTCCTTCCCTCCCTTAATGATTCTTTTTCTCATTCAGCTCAGATCATCCTGCACTTGAAAAATGAAGTTTTACCACCATCAAAACTATCATTATTTAACAACAATGAAGATCAACAGAAAAATTCAAGTAGCTTTGTAAATACTATTCAATACCCAGTGAAATCAGGTCACTGTTTCTATACTGCCTGAAACATACCCTCTGAATTATGTTTAACTGTTGAAGCCTATTACCCTGCAGCGATTTCATGATTATAATACTGATTAATTAGCTCCTCCTTCTGATGATAACCCAGTAATACCTGTGCTCTTTTGGTTCCTCTATCCTGATAAAGCTCACTGGAAATTGCCCTCAGATTTTATAAACTTGGGGATTTCTTGATTAACGGAAGCTTCAATATTGAAAACAGAACATTATCTAAAATGGCGGAAGGATAATTAGTACACAGCAGTTACAGAAATAACTTGTGTTAGCTCTCCTGTAGATTGCTTATTATTATAGTCTTCCTGTGCAATCACTGCATTAGAGAATTATAACTTCAGCATTTTTGATAACAAAAATTGGCATCTTTCAGTTCTATGTAGCATGTGGGTATCCTGAAAATGATTATACACGTATAGACTGAGGCGGCAAGAATAAAAAGAAACTGAGATTTCTCATTGTCAGTACACTCTTAAACATGCCTGCTGCCCTGTCAGCACTCTTGCCTACACTGACGCTTTATCTACATCTGTATTGTAGACACCATGATTAGGAGATATGCAAGAAATTGTCTTTTCATGAATGCCATTCGGAGATATCCTTAATTGTGTTGAGTCAGAGTATTACTAAGTCAAGAATAACTGTTCTGTTAGTCTAATTTTGTGTTTTCACATGGAAACATGATTGGAGTCAATTTTATTTTTTTGTGAGCGGGGAGTAAGCATGAATCAGTCCAAAAGCGTTTACACATTTGTTTTAGAATGCAGTGTAGTGCTTATATTTGTGCAGGAAATTACCACAAAGCAATGTAAAGACACTGTGGGTCGTAAGGAGCTGAAAGGTGCTCCCCTTCGATTTAGCCACTGTTTTTCCCATGTTGTAGACAAACGGAACCATTCTTTAGACCGATGTAGGGCTTGGGCCTTCTTTGTATGTTTGGTGTTTGTCTTACTCTGACTCTTTCTGGGAATCAAGTAGAATAAGGGATAGGGGACACAAACTCTTTTATTCCAGCTCCTGATGTATTCTAAGAAGCTGCTTGGAACAAGTCAGTAGGAATTGAAAGGAAAGCATGACTGGCCCAGTTAAAGGAGATAAATGTAAGCTTGTGGAAAGCACAGAGCACACCATGTTTCTGTGCCTCCACGGCACCCAGCACAATGCTGTGTACCTGGCAGTTGCTAGATGAATGTGCCCAGGAAATTACGAAGACCACAGTGTGCTAGTGTGTAAGTGGGAATGACTTCCCTAGTCCTCGCTGGCAAGATGAAGGAAGGATTGATGTAATAGTGGGCCTTTGGCCTTTACCAGGAGATAGTGCTCTTTTATAATAATTGGGTATTGAAAAATTCTGATTTTACAGTATTCCATTAGGTCCTTTTCATTTGAGGAGGTGTTGAAATCAAATCATCTAATAAATTTTGAAGGCTACAAAGTAAATCAGAGACTTTAGTCAATAAAATATCAGAAATCAAACTATAAGAAAATTCAAGCACTTTATTTAGCCTTGGGTATGTGTCATTGTTTTAAATTCCACCCTTCTTTATTTAACCATTTGATAAGTGCCTTTGATGTTCTAAGATGTATGGTGGGAGACGAGCAATGTAAATGTCGTGTGCCCTGCTCTCTAGCTTCTCAATTCTTCATAACCGTTTTTACACGCACTGCAAAGTTTAGTCCTTTGTGTTCCCATCAGATATGTATTTGTAGCCCCTCCATAGTAAACGGTAAAATAAACTATTTCATAGGAAACAAAATTAAGCACTTTAGCTTATTCAATGAGTCACCTGTTGCCTTAACTTCAAAGCATAGCTTGTTTAAAATAACATCTGGCTAATCACCTGATTTAATCCATCCCAGTTTTCCAATAAAGTACATGGAGAAAAAATAAGAGAAAGAAAGAAAAAGTGTTCCATCACCAAAAACTCTGATCAATTCACAACCTATTGACGGAATCTAGGAGGAATTTCTCAGCATAAAATCCCTGGGTCTCAATTGCGGAAAAAACTTACATGGTACAGGCAGCTAAGAGAGAAATCAAAACTGAGAGTTTAAAAAAAAAAATCAGATCATTACACTCTTCTACTTAAAATCCTTTGATGGATTCTCAGTGTACTTACAGTAAGAGCTAAACTTACCTTCTTGATCTCATCAGTTGCTGCTGGTGTGGCACACTGTATAAGGATCTCCACAGCTCAAAATAATTCAAGGAGTGTTTAATAAAGAGATTATTAACAAAGGTTTGGATAGGACTTAAACTACAAGGGATAGTGGCGGTGCCTGGGCTTGAAGGGATGAGGGAAGGGAGAGGTTACCACCAAAACCTGGAAGGAGAAAGTCCGGTGGACAGGGCGATCTTGACTTTTAGTCAAGGGATGCAGCCAGCCTTAGGCAATTCTACAGGGAGGACGCCAGGTGCATAAATACCCTGACCTCGTTCTCTTTTTCCACATGATCTGGTGCTGGGGCTCCTGGTTTTTTTAACCCAACTAGAAACCAGAGAGCAAGGAATCCCAATGATGTAGTCCATACCAGCCACCATCCTAAAGCAGGGTGGAAAGTGCATCTGATGCCCAGGTCCCACCCCTCAGCTATTGTGAATGAGGGCTGCTAATGGCTCACAGTTGCCCCCTACTCTGGAGACTCACCCTACACCCCTGGGAGCCACTTTGCCTGGAGGTTATGCCCCACCCCTAAGGGTACCCTGGAGTCAAAGACTGATAACTGGGTTCAAAAGGCTGACCCCGTGTCTCAAGGTGGGACAACTCTATGTTGTGATGTTTGCTTCAGAGGCCACACACACATACCCTTGGATGGGCCAAGACTAGACCTTGCCTGAGACCACATCCTTGTTTGGCCGTTTACCCTTATCCTGCATCCCTTAGTCCCTTGGAGGTTTTCTCCTGAAAACACTCCCTCAACAAAACAAATGGGCCTGAATCCCTGTGTCTGGCTGTTTCTAAGGAACCCAACTAAGATGGTTGATAAGAGTGGTCCTAGAAAACAGATTCTAAAGCTGGGATTCTGGAGGTAGATCACCCACTGACTGGAGGGCAATATGGATCTCATCACCAGTGGTAGGTGGGGAGCTGATACTGACACTTCCTTACATGCAGTGGCGGTACACTTGCTAACGTTCACCTCTGGTGAAGTGGGAGGGGATGCATAAATTCATGCAATCTCTCTGGCATCTGAGAGGAGCAGGGGATATAGTAATTCTAAGGACTTTGGAATGGAGTGCCCACTGCTAAACACCGTTCATAGCTTTGAAAAAGGAAAACAACAGGTGCAGGGCAATCAATCAGGAATTTAAAGCAAAATGTGAGAAACAGTCTCCTCAGAAGAGGAGGACCAGCCTCAGAACTTAACCATAAGAGCAGCAAAACTTCAACGAAGGATCAATTCTCAGCCTAGGCAAGTCTCCCGCGCCAAAGTCAGGGTCCTGGTGGGGAAGGAATAGGACCTAGACTTGGGATGGCGATATCTGCATAGATGCTCTTGAGAATCTTGAATTCTCCGATTCCCCAGAACTTTCTGGGCCTGCAGAAGTGGCCCAGTCCTCCTTGTTGAAAGTGTTGATGCAAATAATCCATAGGCAATCTATAAATCAAAATTGGGGTGAGTTTATATGAGCCAGATCTGAGGACTAGCCTGGGGCCTTCCTTCCCCAAGGAAGGAAGGGCACCAAAGAAGTGGGGTATACAGAGTGATTATATACCATCTTGGAACAAAGAGCATACATCACATGTGATAGGAATGTCCCATTTACAATTGTCACGAGATGCTTAGCTGGCACAGCAGATCAGTGGTCAGCAGGTCAGTGGTCACAAGGTGAGCACAGCAGGTCAGTAATTAATCCTTTGTTCCCAGGAAGAGATGCTTATCCTTAAAGAAATGCCGATATGAGCGAAGTTACATCCCTATCTTTAAGGGCATGATTCTTGTCTTTGGGCCATAGTAAATATTTAAAGCAGGTGTACAATGCATGCTCCACAGGACATGTCAGGCCCTTTTGGAAAAACAAGGTCAGACCAAATTAGTTTTAAACCAAATGGCTTCCTCATATACTCCAATATATCCTATTGCTTCTCATTTATTTATCAAAAGATAGAACTCTTTTCCCTTTCACTCCTGCTTGCTTGAAAGCTATGCAGTGGCCTCAGATGAGGCAAGTGCCTTACAAGATAATGCTGGCCCATCTTGGGATCTGCCCCCACCTCCCTGCCTGGCCACCAGGCTCAGAGAGATTTAACGATCTGCCCAGCACTTGCACGGGTGACGTGTAAGAGCCGAAGAGGCTGAGATCCAAAGTGGAACCAGTCACCGGATCCTTTACGTTAAGCTGCATCACCTTGCACTAGGCGGTTGTCTTTTATAAGTAAATCTCTAGAACTTCCACTGTCTTATTTTCTCTATGTCCATAGTCAAGAGAGATGGGCAACAGGTGATCAATATCTCCTTGCAAAGAAGTATCATAAGCTCAGATTATTAAGTCATACCCAGCCAGTTTTCTCAATTGTTCCTTCTTTTCCATCAGCAGAACTGGCTACATAATTTGCAGAACCCAGTGCAAAATGGAAATGTGGAGAACTTGTTCAAAAAGCAGGGAGAAAGTGACATTAAAGTACTAATATATAAATATTTTTCCTTTAAAAGTGTTTTTATTAGTTATAAAACATACTAGGGTCAACATCAGTAACCATTAGGGAAATGCAAATCAAAACCACAGTGAGATACCACCTTACACCCATTAGTATATACTATCAAAAAAAATAAGTATTGACGAGGATGTGGAGAAATTGGAACATTTGTATACTGTTGGTGGAAATGTAAAATGCTGCAGTTGCTATGAAAAATGGTATGATGATTTCTCAAAAACTAAAAAACAGAATTACCGTACAATCCAGCAGTTCCACTTCTGGGTATATACCCAAAAGAATTGAAGGCAGAGACTTGAACCGATATTTGTACAGCCATGTTCACAGCAGCACTATGCACAATAGCCAAGAGGTGGAAGCAACCCAACTGTCCACTGAAGATGAATGGATAAACAAAATGTGGCATTTGCAAACAATGGCTTATTATTCAGCCTTTTTAAAAAGGAAGGAAATCTTGTCATATGTTACAACATGGCTGAACCTTGAGAATATTAAGTGAAATAAGCCACAAAAGAAAAATAAGTCACAAAAGAAGAGAGATTGTATGACTCTATTTATATGAGGTACCTAGAGTGGTAAAATTCATAGAGACAGAAAGCAGAATGGTGATTGCCAGGGACTAGAAAGAGGGGAGAATGGCGGTTATTGTTTAATGAGTACAGAATTTCAGTTGTGCAAGACAGGAAGAGTTCTGGAGA
Source organism: Tapirus indicus (assembly GCA_031878705.1). Taxonomy (NCBI): domain Eukaryota; kingdom Metazoa; phylum Chordata; class Mammalia; order Perissodactyla; family Tapiridae; genus Tapirus; species Tapirus indicus. The sequence continues at coordinate 87,158,424 of CM062922.1, forward strand.
TGGATGGTGGTGATGGTTGTATAACAATGTGAACTAAACTGTACACTTAAAAATGGTTAAGGTGTTGAAGTTTATGTTACGTGTATTTTACCACAAGCAAAAAGATAAGTTTTTAAAAGCATACTAGGGGTAATTATCATTCTAGGTAAAGAAAAATTCAAATTTTTAATGGTCAGAATGAATCTTACCATTCATCTTACACTATGTAATGCCAGTTTTAAATGCAAATCATATGAGCATTTATCTTTGTGTTGAATTGCCAAAATTGCACGATTTGCATTTTGTAACTCTTGAGTGCATGTGTTTCATTCTTACTAGAACAGTGAAAATGCCACACAAAATTTTTTATTTTATTTCTTGATATGTGCACATTCTACCAACATTCTCAACCTAATGATGAGTAAGGAAGAACTGAAAGGAAAAGAAACTATGACTTGCCCTGTTTTTCACTTCCCTTCTACATCATCGTAAGTGCTTGGCTCACACAGGGAAGTTACGAGAAAGAAAGGGTATGCTAGGTCATTCATGTTTGAATTCATTACCTTCTTTCTGCACTGGAAGCAAGGTCTGGTTCTAATGGAAAGTGTAGCTCCTTGGGGCTGTCAGCACCCCTGCTGCTGTAGATGTGCTGACACAGAACACAGGCCCAGAATTCTGGAGAGCCCACGATTCCTGGGAGTTTGGTGAGATTCAAAGCAAGTACAAGCTAAGTGTGTCGTGGAAGCCAGGTAGCAGTCGTGAATGCTCCATGCAAATGCACGGCAAGGCACGGGGGACACGGGCATGCACGTATCTGCTCTGCTCACCGCATGCTCCACAGTCCCATTAGACTTCACTTACAAAACACAAGTTCAAAGATAAAATTATTAAGAATTTCAAGACAGTGACTGAGCTTTTAGCCAAGTGCAGTGCCCTTCTGAGAGCGCCCAGTGTGACTGCACTTGTCACATGCCGGTGAAGCTGACCCTGCTCCTCGGCTACTCTCTCTCGGAGCATTGGAGTATTTACATGTTCTTGACATCTGTCTTAGAAGAAGGGCCCCTGCTCAGCTCATAGAGTAAGTTTACTAAGGTCGAGTATGGTGGGAGAATCATCTCATAGAGCACAGGTGTTCTACTTCTGCTAATACCAATATTATGTTAACTTATTTTTTTTTAATGCCCTGTTGCTGATTTTGTTCTCTGCTAATTATCTTTCATATCCTTTTTTAAAATACCAGACTTTTCTCTGGCCCATCAATTGCTTGCTGCATCCAGTTTCTCATTTCTCAACCTTATGTTTCCCTTTTAAATTGATTAATAGTCTTTGGTTGGATTCAACTTTGTATCTTAGCCCAAACCTGACATAGAGCAAGTGCTTCACATTTGTTGCATTCATCAATTAATTACCTTATTTAACCCTCATAAAAATAAATATCCTGAGGTGGTACTTCTACTTGTCATTCAGTTGTGTGTTCAATTATTTGTTCAGTCACGAATATTTATTGAACACCTACTCCATGCCAGCCCTGGTGGTCTAATGGTTAAGATTCGGTGCTCTCACCGCCGCGGCCCAGGTTCGTCTCCTGCTCAGGGAACCACACCACTTGCCTGACGGTTGTCATACTGTGGCCACTGCATGGAGCTGTGATGCTGAAAGCTATGCCACTGGTATTTCAAATACCAGCAGGGTCACCCATGGTGGACAGGTTTCAGTGGAGCTTCCAGACTGAGACAGACTAGGAAGAGGAACCTGGCCACCCACTTCCAAAAAAATGGCCATGAAAACAGCAGAGCATTGTCTGATGCAGCGCAGGAAGATGAGAGGATGGTGCAAAAAGACCAGGCAGGGTTCTGCTCTGCTGTCCACAGAGTCAATAGGATCGGAATTGACTCAATGGCACTAACAGCAAACTCTATGCTGGGCACTCCTCTCTCTTCTTTCAGGCCCCCTCTTTCTCATTTCTTCACTCATCTTTTTGGATCAAAGATGAAGATTGGTGATGATTATCATCAGTGTCAAGGGAAATTACTACCCTATTTCTACCCCACTCCTCTGAAGTCTCTTCCCATTTGTTACTAGCCATCTGTCCCATATGATTGGCAAATTTGTCCTCTTACTATTCCACCCAACCTGGTATGACCTGCAAGCTCAGTGAGATTTTTAAAAAATAGAACTTAATCACTAATTAAAAGCACTAGCCCAAACAAGGTGATATTCAAAATGTTTTTGGATATTTGGGAAGACTGGTCCCAGGGCCAGGGCGGGACCCTCAGGGGCTCAGGGCAGCAGGTATTTACCAAAGAGAAGGAAGTATGTCAATAATTTAAAATCAGTTCAGTTGTACTCACTTCTACCCACTGGCTGATATCAGCCTGGCCCGAGGGCAAGGTCCTGTTGTCACCCCTACAGGTGCTGCTTGCTCACTGTGATTGTTGCAAAACCAATGATGAATCACCTCTACCAGAACTATCTGAACAGGGTACTTCAGCGCAGCAGCCTGGTCCCAACTGGAACTCCATACCAACCTCTGGAACTCTGGCTCGTGACGAGCGAGGAGCAGGATGTTACTGACAGGCCAAAGGAACTGAAGAGGAGGGACAGAGGAAAAGAGAGAAGAAAGATAGGGGAGGTGTGAGGAGAATATTTGGCATCTGCCATCTCTCAGGAGCTGTGTGGTTTGCCTGTGTGGAGTTTTAAGCACACAAGTTCATGAAGAGCAGCTGTGGGGTGGCAGAAAGAGCCTCCGCCCATGGGAGGAAAACTCCTCACTTGTCAGGGTAACTTGAGTTTTCCCAAACTCTCTCACTCACGTAACTCACTTTTCCACACAGGACAACATTTACTTCACAAGATCCTTGCTGGTACTCACTGCAGTAACGTTGATACAAGTGCATGCAGTTAGCATTTAATGAGTGTCTTACATCCACTAGATGTTTGTTGACTCTATATGCAAAATGGGTGTGGATTTCAGTAAATCTAAATGAAATATGAGGGAGTTTAAAGCCTTACTGAATCAGTGAATAATATAACATCTCTTTTTTCTAAGTCTGTCCTGGGAATAAATCCTACTTGTCTGATGGATGTGTATATTTACACAAAGCCAAGTCAGTGTTAAGTGGGACCAGAAAATGCCCTGTGTGTAAATGAATTAAGCCTTAGGGATAATTCTAATAAGAAAAACCAATCTTTTACTTCCACCTGACTGCTCCACTCTCCACTATCTCCCTCCTGTTCACAGGCTCTGACCTAGTGCTGTGTGAGAATCAGAGAGCAACTGATTCTGTCCATCTCCAAGCATGGGAAGTATAGCACATGACCCGTCTTCAGCATCTCCTCCCTCTCCCTCCCTTCCTCCTTCTCCCTCCTCCCCTCCCTTCTCTCTTTCTATCCTCTTCAGAGCCATCATCATCATCACTAATGTTTTTAAGTACTGAAGCAGCGCCAGGTAGTCTAGATGCTTTATATGCATCATCTCAATATCAGTTACTTTGTCACAAACACTCAATTGTTGAGAATATTAATTAAACAAATAAGCTTACTTATTTCTACTGTAATTAGAAGGTGAATCTTAAGTGGTTTATCATAACACTATTAAAATAAACCAGTGATTCATAACGGGGGGTGATTTTGTGCCCCTCACCCAGGACATCTGTCAATATCTGGAGGTATTTTTGGTTGTCATAGCTTGGGGGGAGGGATGCTATTGGTGTCTAGCTGGGAGAGGTCAGGGACGCTGCTAAATGTTCTAGAAAACACAAAACAGCCCTCCACTCCAAAGAATTATCTGGCTCAAAATGTCAAGAGTGCTGAGGTTGATAAACCCTGAGATAAACTGATCTTTTATAGGGTTTGGAAACAATGTACCATTAAGAAAAACGTAGGTTACCACTGACTCTTTTACATCAAATTTTACAATTTTTAAAACATCGTTAATTTTCACATCTTGATGCAATCATCAGAACTATGTTTCAAAACATTTAAAACAAGTCAAAGTATTTTATATCTCCATAAAATAAAGAGCAAAAAACTAGAGCTTTTAGCATTATAAAAACATAATTTTCTTGATAAAAAAATGTTACCAGCTCAGTGAACAATGGCTTCTTTATAAGAAAACTGGAAAAAATATTGTTTTGCAACTTTTTCCCTTTATCCTTCGATCTTACTGGCAAGCACTAAACTGAACGTATTTACTATCCTTTAAGGTGAAACTCATTTCTCATCTTACTTTTCTTGAATCGAGGGACTTCTTCAGCATTGTAAAGGCGAATTTAAAAGTTCTAAAACCCTCTATTTCAAACAAATATCAGCCAACAACAACAACAAAAAAGCCAACATTTTCTTTGTTTTCCTTCATTTCTGGTACTTAACCTCATATTTTTCCTTCTGGTTTATCCAGTGGAGGATGTTTCTTATTCTGTATCTTCAGTAGTATCAGTTTTTTCCTGGCTTTCATTAAAAAGCTTATGTTTTCCCCAAAAGTTTATATTATCCTCCTTTCCCAAAAAGCTTACATTGTCTCCTAACCCCGTCTCTATATACATGCAGAGAGTCCCCCTTCTCGACAGCTTTCACGCTTGAGCCTTGTGCAGGTGGGCAGCCAGCTCCCGGCTTAGCCAACGTGGCTTAGTATTTGTTATATGTGCCTGAAATTGCCTGGAGAAATACTAGTGCCAGGAACAAAACCCAGGCATTTTGAACCCATTATTTATTTTTAAAGTCCATATTCCTTTTATTTAAGAACTCCTCTTTCTCTCCCTTCACCCCTTTTAGCAAATAAATCAGCTTTCAAGGCAGGGCTCATTCTAGGGCCACAGAGTCTTGTTTATCCTAGAAACTTGGCTAGCAGGTTTCGAATTCTGAACAGTGTGCCCTACTTAAGCGGGGAGGATGGGGGTGAGAAAATAACTTTCCCAGAAGCATGCAGCTAAATATTTGACCAATCTACTTTTAAAATTTGGAATGATTTCTTCCTTCTTTATTGTTAGAAGAGAGACTGGTTGAGAGCCATGGCTGCTTGAGGACTTTCAAAAGTAGCCCAGCCCTGTTTTTGTAAACAGGTTGTCTCTTGCTAAAGGCCCTCATCCTCTGTTTAGTCCTCAGTATCTCCTGCCTTTGTCCATTCACCAGTAGTTTATATTATTTCTGAAAGGAAATTGTGATCAGATACTCGTTGTGCTGTATTAACTGAAGGTACAGGTCAGCTCTAGAGAGATTGATGGTTTCCTTCTTGGCTTTCTGCTTGTGATTGTTGTTGATATTTCCAAGTAAATGTTGGATCCTTGTATTTGGCAGTGGCCCCCAATTGCAAACTTGCTCCAGATGTGACTGGAATAATCAGGATGATTTAGCAACAAAAAGTAAAAATATGAACATAACTTTGCCACTTCCCCCATAACTATTTTGCTTAATATAAATAAATATTTAGAATAAGACTTAAATATATTTACCAAGGTACAAGTGAGGCTCTCTTCTCGCATTAAACTCAAGCCTTGAATATCACCATTTAACTATTATTTCTCCCATTCTCCCATAAAGATTTTTTAAAACTTCTTCCATTTAGAGTTTGGATCTCAAATGTCTAAACAGAGTTTCTGTCTGTTGTAACCACATCTGTCTTCACAGCAAAATATTCCTCATTTAATCACCTTGCTGTTAACTCTAATTCCCTAATAAAAGACCCTTTCATGTGGTTGCATCCTGATCTTCCTCAAATCCAGATCCCTCCTTAAGACTTTTCTCTGTGTAGTTTTCTTTTTTAGTTCCGAAAATGGAGAAAACTACAGAACTTATTGCCTTGTAATAGTCTCTTTTCTGTCAAGAAAAAAACTGCTAAGGGGCCACATCTTGAACGTGTCAACTTACCCCAAGCTCCTTAATTTCTGTCATATTTTCTATCTCTTTATTTCTCTGTGGTACAATCTTAGAATACCTTTCAATTTATCTTTCAGCTCATCAGGTTTCTCTTCATCTATATCTGATTGCTGTTAAACTGATATATTTGACTTTTTAGTTTGACCATATTTGTCATTTTTAGAAGTTATATTTATTTTTCAAATTTGCCTGTTCTTTTCTTTTATAGTATCTTGGCTTTTTTTTTTTTTTTTTTAGGATTTCAAGTCTTTCTTTCAAGTCTTCAATTATTTTTACAATGCCTGTTTTATGTTCTCTTTCATATTATTGTTAAGACACTAATATAAGTTTCTGGGCTCTGATCCCCCTGGAATCCAGACTGCTGTTTCTTGCTGACGGTGGATGGTTTCTGGGGCCACCAGAACACACAACTCCAGGGGCTCCATTCTCATCATCGTCCACGTGCCCCTGCTGTGTGCAACACACAGCCTCAGCAGACATCTGTGGTGGGCCTCATGGGTTCTGTCTTGTTTTAGAAATTCTTGTTGGTAAATTATCTTTAGTAGGATGTTTTGTCCCCATAGAAGTTGCTTTCCAGTTTTACGTCATTTCTACCAAGCATTCCAAGAGAATTATCAGGGATCAATTTTTAAATTATTTCTTACCTTAGGGGTTTCTGGACCGCAGGTAGTATCAATTCAAACCTCAAATCTGTGCAAGGTGCAAGACAGTTTCAATTTCTCAGGAGACAAACTAAAGCTTCCTTTTCATTTCCTTGAGTTGGTGAATTTTTTTTCTCTTATTCTTTTACTGTTAGAAAATACATTTCTGTTGTTTAAGGCACCCAGTTTGTGGTACTTTGTTATGGCAGCCTTAGTACATTAATACATTACTATTAGTCCAAAACTGAAAACAACCCAAGTGTCTACCAACTGGTAAAAGGATAAATACACTATAGAAAATCCATACTATGGACTACTACTCAGTAATAAAAAGGAATGAACTACTGATCCATGCAACAACATGGATGCCCTCAAAAGCATTTATGCTAATTGATAGAAGCCAGAAGCAAAAGGCTGCATATTACATATTTTCACTTATATGACATTCTTGAAAAGGCAAAACTATAGAACAGAAACCAGATCAGTAGTTGCCAAGGGCCAGTGAGAAGGAGGAAGGGATTAACCACAAAAGGGCATAAAGGGAACTTTTTTGGGACAAAGGAAATATTTTGTATTTTCATTTCTGTAGTGGTGGATACATAACTGTATATATTAGTCAAAATTCACACACATAAATAGGGTGAATTTTACCGTATGTAAATCATATTCAATAAACCTGACTTTTAAAAATTAAATTATATTGCAAAAAATGAAAACCAAAATATTCTGTATTCTCATCACCTAAATATAATTATTATTTTGCTATATTTATATCTAGCTTTCATATATAAAATATATATTTACAAACAGGGTCACATTGTATACACAGTTTTATAATTATTTCATTTAATCAAATATTGTAAATATCAATATTCTTCTGAAATTTTATTTCTGACTATGCTATTTTATTTTATTTATTTTTATTTTTTTGTGTGTGGGGAAGACCAGCCCTGAGCTAACATCTGTTGCCAATCCTCCCGTTTTTGCTGAGAAAGACTGGCCCTGGGCTAACATCCGTGCCCATCTTCCTCCACTTTATATGGGACGCCACCACAGCCTGGCTGACAGGCAGTGTGTCGGCGGGCGCCTGGGATGCGAACTCGCAAACCCTGGGCTGCCAAGCACGAACTAAACCGCTGCGCCACCGGGAGGCCCCTGACTATGCTATTTTATGGTATATGCTTTTTTCAGCCAGTTCTCTGTTGTTGAAAATTAAGGGTTTCCCCTTGTGTTCTACCATTATAAACAATGCTTCAATCAGTACCTTTAAAGCTTAGTTGTTACACATATTTATAAAAATGGAATAATGATGTTTATTAAACAACAATGATAAAGATATCACATGATATATGGATATAAAACTACTGGTTTAAAAACTGATCCGTTTAGAAAATATTCCCATTGCCATACACTTTCGAGAATTGTCCTCTTCCTGACATATACGTTCCTGTAGCAGAATTTGGAGAGGCCGAGTTGTACAGTGAAAATAACATGGGTGCTGGAATCAGGGGACCTGAGTTTGGGCCCCAGCTCTGCCTCTTTGTGCCTGAGCCATCATTATACACACTAACTTTCTCATCTGTAAACGAGATAAAAATGATACTATGTGGCCCATACTATTGGTTGGCTAACCAGATTTCTGTGCCAAAACACTTCACTCTTGCTCACCTCCACTCTAGACAGGTGGGAAAAACTTCATAATTGCTTTCCCACTCTCCTTTGCAGCTAGGAAGGCTGAGAGACACAGTTCTGGCCAATGAAAAGTCTATTGGGAAAGTTTTCACTTTTCTAATAAAAGCAAAGAGGCCCCTGGTGCCTGCTCCTTCCCTTCCTCCTTCTTCCAGCCTTGAGCACAGATGTGATGCCTGGAGCAGCAGTCTTGCAACCATGAGGTGACTTTCTTGAGGGTAAGAGGCCAACGTTCTTATCAGAATGGTGGAGTGGAAGGTCAAAGGAGCTTGTGTCCTTGCTGACACTCTTGGGCCACCAGAGCAGTTCCAGAACGCCATTTCCCAGCTTCTTGTTAAATGAGAAAAACAACCTCCATCTGTTTAAGCCAGGTTTCCTGTTACCTGTAGATGAAAGCATTCCTACCTGATACATCCATTGTTGTGAGGGGCAAATGGGTATATATGGGATTGTGCTTTGGAAAACGGGAACCAACAGAAACACTTCAGGTGACATTTGCTGGCCAATTAAATACAAAAATAATAATAACAGGCTGACTGTCTTTCTACTTGTGATCTTTCTTCTCTCTCCAAGCTTCTCATTCATCAAGAGTTTATATTACATTTCCTAAACTCTTTCAACATATTTTCAACTATTTACTATTGATTTCCAGGCAATTTTTATGATTAAACCAAAATATACTGTGCATTGCACTTTTTAAAACAGAAATACAAAAAAATCAGTTGCCTTATTCAGTGAAATGGGTGTTGTAAATGGTACCATGCCTGTATCATTGAAAGTGGGACTAACAGTTCCACTGTCCGAAGCAAAGGTACAATTGCCAGTGTTGTTGCCGTCACAGCAGTCGAGTCAGGCCTCTTTGGGAGGGCGATGCAGCCAAACCAGCCTGAGTTACTGCTCTCGAGAGCATCATTCCAGAGCTAGGGGTTCCCACTCCAGCTCACTAGATGAGAAGTGGTGGAAACAAATGCTGATCATGGTTTAAGGATGCAGAACCCCACATTTATCATAATTTAGCCATGGGGGCTCTGTTTTCTCCCTTTTAAAATGGGGAGTTGTATATACCTACCCTGAGGGATACCATAAGCACCATAGTTTATGTAAATAAAGCGGTTGGCATTTACGAGGTGCTCGTTAATCAGAGCTTGGCTTCCATACTGGGAAAGGCCTATGCATTCCTGAGCACAGCAGCTCAGACCCCTGTATTTAAATCACCCTCATTGGGTGACCTTGGACAAAGTCTCGCTTTTGTCATCTGTAAAATATCAGGATAATCACAGTACCTACTTAATAAATGTGTTATGAAAGGTTTGTGATATAATCCTGGTAAAGTGCTTAGCATGGCTGCTGGCACATGGAAATGCTTAATAGATGTCAGCTGTTATTATTGTTAATACTTCTCTGTTGGCTCTTTTCCTTTAGCATATAAACACATTAGGTTTTTTCCATTAAAAGAAGTAATAGACCTTACATATTACCTTTTATTTATTTTGCTCATCCAACTTGTTTTTCTCTGCTCATATCTTCCACTTTGCCCTTGGCTGCATACATACAGCCTGGGTCAACGCCTAAGGAGTCAATAATGCCCACCTGACAACAGCCCAGGGTCAAGTACCGGGGAAGGCAAGCATATGGCATAGAAGACGAGCACGAGGTTAAGAGTCAGAGGGTCATCTGTTCGAATCCTGGCTCCACAACTTTCTAGGTGTGTGACCTTGGGCAAACTTCTTGTTGTCTCTGAAGCTCAGCTTCCTCACCAATAAGTTGGGGATGAAAACATCTGCCTTGCAGGGCTGCAGTGAGGTTAAAACAGATGATGCCTGTAAAGTACACAGCACGATGTCTGGAGCCTCGTGGACACCCAGCATATGGGGAGAAAGAATTATTACCCAAAATATAAAGTGCATTAGGCCTTTAATCTTGTTGAGGTGATGACACTAATGTATAGAGAATGATTTGGGATCTGTTTGCCACCATCTTTAAGAACAGAAAAGGGGTGTGTGTGTTGAATCGTTTGAGCAGGGTCCACTGAAGGAAGACTGAGCTGAACTCGCAAGAGGGGCAGGGACTGCATAGGGGAAAGTGAGAGGCTGGAGAGCAGCAGAGGGAAGACGGGCTTGTCTGGAACCAAGGATGTGTGCAGGTCATCTGAACACCTTCCCAAGCCTTCAGTCACTGGGCGGCTGTGGCCACAGTGAGGGTGATAAGTACCTCAAGGTGCCTTGCATCTGAGTTGTGATTCTGCGTTCATTCTCTCATTTGAGCCCGATAACAAGTCTATGTGGCAGATAGAGAGGTAATTATGACGCCTCTCACAGTTATGAAAAGTGAGATTCAGAGAGGTTAAGTTATCTAAGGTCCTCTGGCTTACCAAGTGGCAGAGCTGTGACTTACACTAAGTCTGACTTCAAGTCCAGGTGCCTTTCAATGAACCAGAGGGAGGGTTCCATTCTCTAAACAATTGGGATCACTGTGGGCTTTTTGAGCAGGCAGCTGACAGGAGGAAAGTAGGCAGTAGGGAAGATTAGCCTGGCAGCAGGATATAGAATAAGTGGAAAGAGAAAGCGACCAGAACTGAGGGGGGCCACTGAGAAGCTGGTAGATCAATGCACTTGAGGTGGAGAACGCTGGGAGACATTTTGAAGGCAGAGACATCAAAACTTGGCAGCTGATTCTACATGAGGTCAAAGAAGAGAAGAGTCAGAGAGAGCAGACACTGGCTCTATGACTAGGAGGAAGGTAGCGCCTTCAAAGGATGGAGGGCACCTGGGAGGAGGCGCAGGTTCTGAAAGCCTGCAATAGAGCTGCTGGGGACGGGAGACAATCTGAGAAGAATACAGTGGCTCTGTTCTGGCAGGACATTCAGGCAGTTGTGACTCTGGGATTGGAGTGCAAGTGAGGAATCCAGGCTGGAAAATCGAATTTTGAGGTTGTAGTCAAAGACGTGAGAATGGATGATGCGTTTTTTATCTATTGCTGTTTACCCCCAAACTTAGCAGCTCCAAACAATGAGAATTTCCTCTCTCACGGCTTCTGTGGGTCAGGAATCCTGGAGCAGCCGAGTGGGGTGGCTCTGGTTCAAGGTCTCTCATGAGGTTACAATCAAGGTGGCAGCCCAGGCTGCAGTCATGTGATCCTCCCTGAGGGTCACAGCATCCACTTCTGCGCCCACTCAGGTTGCTGTTGGCAGGAGTCCTCAGTTCCTCACCAGGTAGGCCTCTCTATGGGGCTGCTTACAACGTGGCTTCCCCCCAAGTGACCAGTCCAAGAGGGAGGAAGCCTGAGAGGCCCAGTCTTTTATAACCTAATCTCAGAAGTCACCTGCCATCACTTCTGCCCATGCTACTGGTCATACAGACCAGCCCTGGGACAGTGTGGGAGGAGACTACAGAAGGGTGTGAATCCCAGGAGGCAGGATCTTCAAGCGCCATCTTGGAGGCTGGCTACCACAGATGAGCTGTCCAAGCAACTGTGTACACTGTGAGAAAGGCAGGCATCTCTAGAAAGAGCACTGGGGCAGCCATGCATATGGGGCAGAAGGAAGGAAAGAACCCAGTGAAGGGGGAGGAGAAACAACTAGAAGGGCATGGGAGACCCAGGGAATGGCAGTGTGGCTGCAACAAGCATGAAGCCAGGCCCCAGAAAGAGAGCAGAAGCAGCATAAAATGCTGCCCTGATAGGAATGGAAATAAACTGTAAAAAAATAAAAATAGAAAGCAAGGTTATATTGAACTTGGGCTGCACTCTGTTCTTGGTTTTTGTTTGTTTGTTTTGTTTTTAGCAGATTTCCCTTTTCATTCAGTTTTGCTGGTGCTAATACAAAACCATTCTGACTTCCCAGTCCACAGGCTAGCTGGACCAGGCGGGAGAGAGGGGATTGTCAGGGAGCTCCCTGGACTGAAACACGCCCCCAGATAACCTGCAAAGCACACCATTCCCAGCAGGATGCTCAGGGGTCATCAGCATAAGGTCGTCTCCTGATTATCCACATTTGATGCTTTTCCCATTTTACATAGGTAAAAAGCTACAAAGAAGAGAGCTCTTTCTTTTGAGACATTATTTTCCCCTTGAGCTTTGGATATAACCTATGAGAACTGGGTTTTTAAAGGACAAACTGTTCTCACTTAAAGCCAAATTGCCAACTTGAAGAGGATATGTGTGCCTGCCTCCTGGCACTCTCTCACTTAATTTTGCTGGTGGGAGATCATAGTTCCATCTTTAAAAATAAACTATATTGTAATACTTTCTTAATTAAAAACCTTTTGAGTCATGCTCACTGAAATCTGTTACACGGATTTAACTGATGGGCAGGGAAGGGATTTTCTGTTCTCTGTGGAATGAAAGAATTTAGAAAGGAAATGAAGAGATGAAAATGTCCCAGTAATGAAATCCCTCTCTTTAATGATACACGTCACATGGAGGTATTATCCACCAGTAAGTTTACTTAACTTCAGTGGAGTAATGAAGAACTAACCAGTCACTCAGGGGTCCCAGGCCCTGGGCGAGAGCTGGGTTCACATCCTGGCTCCCATCCCTACCAAAGTGTCACTGAGACCCAGAAACTAAATTTCCTCAGATGTCATGTGGGGAAAAAGGATGGGGTTGAAAGGATGACAGACTCCATATGTAAAACACCTAGTGTACACTGGGGCACAATAAATAGTGGCTGTTTTATCAAGAAATGATTCTTAACCCTTATATCGCCCAGCTCAAGTCAGCAGGAAGATTCTGGTAAAGTGAAGAACGGAGCTGTACATCGAGAAGCAGAGCTGCCGTGAGATTTTGTAGATCCTAAGAAGCGGGGAAAACAGTGTGCTGACCATTTTTTTAAAAGGCCAGTTTCAGTTTCAGTTTAGAAGAATAGTTACCACATTCTGCTCCTCTAGCCTACCCCACTCCCCACCACCCCACACACACCTTTTCCTTTAGGAAACTTGAATGAGAATCTGTATCTTGAAACTAAGATGGAGAGTGTCTGCTCAACCTAAGGAAGATTTATACCAGCAGCCCTCACACAGCCCCAGGATGAGGCTTGGATGGCCCTCGGGGTTCGTCCAGGACTCCCCAGTGGTATCCCCAGGCTTACACAGCAGCTGCTCATCGTTTCTGCTCTGGTCTCACACGGTATAGGGCACCTAATCCCACCCCACGGGGCGAACCCAACGCAGATATCCCCACATATGTTTGGGCAAATCTAGTCTTCAAGTTGCTGGTCAATAGATTGGGTGGAGGAGAAACATCTGAAAGCCTTTGTAAAGTTCATTCTTGAGGGCTTCCCTGCAACAGCATTAAATTTAGAGATTGGATGGAGTGGGAAGGCGCGGGATTCAGGTCCTAGTCCCATTGACTTTGAATAAATCATTTAATCACTGCGCCACAGTTCCTCCACTTGTAAAGGAGGAGGTAAGAACTTTGCCCAGCTTACCTCGGGGTTGTTGTGAGAGGGTTAAATGAGATGAGATATGTGAAGGTGGCCTGTAAACTCTTGGTCCTGGTCCAGATGTACATCTTTCGCGGGGTAATAAAGAACCAGGAAGAAGGCGTGTCGGCTCTGGGAAAGTGTTCGGGCCGTGTCTGCTCTTATTTTAGTGACTAATGTTGCTCCTCACAGAAGCTGTACTTCAGGAGCGTGAGATCCCATAAGGCAGATCCATCAGGAGGAGTGAAGAGACCGAAACATGCCTGCCTGACGGCACTTGTCCATGTGAAAATTCCGGGAGAGCAAATAAGGATGGAAAATAAGCTTTTCCCTTGTTTTTAATTTCAGGAAAAAATGATGAGGACCAAAGGTCAATGAATAAGGAAAACAGCTCAGAAAAAGACGTTTCCAAATTGATAATGAAGTACCTGTTCCTTAGGAAGGGACTTCCATGTGAACTTGAAGGAAAAATATAAAAAGTGTGATCTGATCAGATCCCAAGTGGATCATTATTTAAAAAACAAAAACAGCATCACTGTGCAGAGGCAAGGTCAGGCTAGCAAAGGACATACAAATAACAGCAAAACCAAAATTCTCCAAATGCAGGAAGCACATGAGGATGGGGCAGACCTTAAGAACAGAGGGTGACCAAGTGGTTAAGTGTACTAGTAACGTCTCCCTGTCTGGATCGGGAGACACACAATTGCCTGGATTAAGTCTGGCTTTTAAGGGAAAGATGAAAGCACAGAGTAAAACAAAAGATGGTTAAGAGGCACCTAGAACACCCAGTGGTTGACCTCAGCAGGGCGGGGACCTGAAGGCCCTGTAGCAAATTCGGTTTTCTTGAGGAATTTCAAGAAACTCTCGAAAGAGAGTGAATTTTAATCATTTTAAGTAGAAATAAACATGTGATACATAATCAATTTAAACATGGGTAACAGTTTTGTGAAGTCAGGCGTACAAGCTTCTGATGGGTTAAAAATCGTTGGAAATCCTTCTCCTTCCGACCCTGGCTCTCCCAGCCTGATCTGGTGAGGCCCTCATCACACAGGCCTGATGCTCTTTTTCAAACTGGGCTATTTTTTGGCCTTTTGAATGGATCCCACTTTTACTTTCCATGCTCCCTTTCATATCTCCATATCCCCCCAATACCCTGTGGAAGTCCTACTCATTAATAGCTGGAAGAAAATCAACTTAACATGCCGTATAATAAGGCTTTGTGGGATGTTCATGGGACTAGTGGTAGAATCTGTAGGCCAAAATTTGCCAATAATGTTATTGTGATGATTTAAGTGTGGTTTGACTTGAATTAGATGCTAGCATGACACCTGGAGCTGTCAGGACTCTGCAGACAGGGCTGTCGATATACCCATTCAGGCCCCATAAAAGCCTTCCTCTCAGGGCAGGGACATGCTCCTGGGCTGTACTACGTGGCTGCAGCAGCTGGGCCTGCCGTCAGAAGTCTCTCTCTCCCCCATGAGGAAGAGGAAGCCCTGGTGCCCAGGACCCACTCCTACGTGGACAGCACTGGACAACCCCTGGACCAGCGCTGGATGGAAGAGATTGTGCAAGGCTCTCTGGCTTAAGACCTCCCTTTCCCTCCTGCTGTGGGCCAAAGGGTGGCAGGAGGCAGCGACAGAGGAAATAGACGTGTGTAATCTGAAAGTGAGTCTGCATGCCTTGTCATTAGACACAACCCAAACGCCAAGAACCCAAGGCGGACTTGTAACCAAGTCTACAACCCGAGCGCCTCAACGGTTGTTAACATGCCATCTTATTAGGTCCCATGGCGAATGCCACTTCCCCTGTGAAGCTGTAACCAAACGCAATGGGTTCGCCGTTTGGTGAGCGCGGAGCCAATAAGCACACCAGGGAAATGGAAGAGGGAAACAAGGTTTATTACCTGCAGCAAGTAAGAAGAACACTGGGAGGATTCCCGGAGCAGTGTCTCCCCGAACAAGGGTGTAAGGGGTACTTTCATTGTTAAATCAAAGTACAGTTCATGAATATTCAGTTAAAGGATGGGCGGGAAGCTGGGGGTTATTGTCTAACAGCCATGTTCTTTTAAGGCGCAGGCGTAACATGAACACATGCTATTACATACGTCGCATGTTCAAAGGAAGGGCGGACCGGAACACCTCTGGGCGGAGATTTTAGCATTAAAATGAGATTATAATGAGCGGGGTTCACTTTTGGTCGTCCAGAAGGGGAGCTGGGCGGCTCAGGTTGATTTAAACCGGTTCCTCAATAGTGGTCTCATTTGAAAAACACCGTAAAGGAGTGTTAGTAGTTGCCACAGGAAGCAGCAACGTCCCTCTGCAGGCACCGGCTCAGCCTGCCCACTAACAGAGCCTTCCGGTTCATGAGAGAAGCCTCCCGCCCGGGCCTCTCCAGCACCTAGGTTACTCGAAAAGCCTTATGCAATGTTACAGCCTGCGAGCTCCTTGACGGTGGAGTCTTGTCTTACACATTTATGTATGCTCCGCAGCCCTTAGCACATAGTAGGTGCTTAAAAATAAATAATTTGAAAGATGAACCGGCAAGGAAACAGATGAAAGCTGCCTGGTGGAGGATGGGGCCATGAGTTCCCCAAGTCAGGACTGCTCCTCCTCAGCTGTCTTCCCTGGTCCCCATTTTCATGCTATTAAGTTACCATTTAATGCACCATGTTTTGAGATAAGCCTCCTTATCCGTAGTGAAAAAGACGTCTACATAAAATAATCCCATTCGGGGGTATCTGCGTGTGCGTTTGGCGGAGGGGCGTGTGCCCCCAGCAAAGGTTTCCTCTCCAGCTGAGAGGGCCCTGCAAGCAGACCCAGGGAGGTGCCCAGTGTGTCCTGGGCAGCCTAGAAGACGGGGGCCACTAGTGGCTTTGTTCGCATTCCTTAGGGTCCTTTTGTTTGCTATTTCTGCTTGAATTACGTATCCATACAAAGCATCCACTGAAAATTTTTTGAGCACTTACATCTGCCAGACACTGGGGACAAAAAGGTGAGCAAAGCTGTCACTGCCTTACCTTCATGGGGGTGACAGTGTCCCACGGAGGGACTGCAGAAGAGCATCAGTAGCCAAGCAGCTTAAACCCGGTACTAGAAGAACGGAAATAAACGCAACCTTGAATCGAATTGCATAACTGATACTCTTTAAACATGCCGCCTCCCTAGCGCCCCCTGCTGCCTCCATCTTGCACGGGAGGCCGCCGGCCAGCGCCTTCCCCGCCGGCTTCAACACCCAGCATAACTCTGCGGTGGGCCGGACACACCCCGTGAGCATCTTCCTGGCTGCCAGGAGCATCTGAGCTGGGGACTCGCTGGCTTCAGGCTCCAGAAAGGAAATGGAGATGGAACATAGTCTAATAGCGAATCTGGAGTGGACAGTGTTTTCTCAGAGGGAAAGGGGTCTCCACGTCCAAGAAAATTCCAGGCGGTGGGGACTGCAGGGAGTGGGGCGCCTGCAAGGAGGGGCTGGTGAAAGGCAGGAAGGTGAAAAGGACAGGCGGAAGCTGACCAGATGTTTATCGTCGTTCCCGGGGCAGGGAGTTTCCTGTGTCTTCCAGGGAGCCCTTTTTTCTGCCTTTAGAATAATTCTGTTTCCTGAAAGGATGCAGTTTCATAAAAATCGCTGTACAAACTCCAGGGTGTGCATGAGTTTTCCTTCACTGAAGACCTTTATTTAATGGGAATATAGGAAGCTAGCTCATTTCCTAGAGCATCAGTTCCTGGAAGAAGGGACTGGAGTCTTTCATGTGTTTGGAGCAACTACTTGACACGTGGGTGGACTTGGCTTATGCAAGAAGGTGAGAAAACTCAGAATCAGGACACATCAGTTTTCTTTCTAGTTCTGCCACTCATTGGCTGTGTGACCCTGGGCAAGTCCCTCTCCTCTGGGCCTTAGTTTCTCATCTGTAAGTGCCCTTGTGGCTGTAGCATTCCATGAAGGCTTTGAGAGGGAGATGCTGAGAGCCGGCCGCAGGGAGAGCTCAAGCGGCTGAGGTGCAGTGCAGGTGGGTCAGGGAAGGAAGGCAGAATGTGGGAGCTTGATCGGTCACGCCAGGCTCCAGGGGGCCCAAATGACGGGGAACCGAAGTGACTGAGGAAAGCTCAGTGGACCCAACAGCCACATTTTCTTCCCCTGAGAGAATGACTGGTGGTGACTTTTGCCTGGCTTTCAAAAACTGGGCTGGACAAAGAGAAAATGCCAGGAATTGTTCAACTCTTCACCACTGACCGGCAGCCACACGACTTAACAGTGACTACTGATGCCGGGGACTGGCCTACAGCTTAGGGAGATAAAGAAAAAGAGAGGGACTGAGTGTGGCGAAAGAGACAAAAGATTCATTAAGGGGCAGTGGGAACTGACTGGAGAAGCCGCGGGAACTGAGGAGCGCGTGCTCCTGGATTACACGGGGCAGTGCTGTGCCGTGGAAGGAAATCAGTTCGAGGGCTTCTTCCTTTACCAGCTCGTTAATCCCCCGCAAACTGCAGGCAGTGAGATTACGTACGTTTATCTTTATCCGAAACTCTTCCTCCACGGCATTGGCAGCACAGGAACAATCAATCCTTTTAACAGAAAGAAAACATTCCTAAGAGTAAAGCCAAACAGATTCGAACCTACTTCTTGCTGACTATAAGATATTAAAAAAAAAAAATCGTTTCCGTGATGTTTATGATCTGATTCAGGAACTGAGAATACTACCCCTTAGTCAGCTGTAAACAGACACCCACTCAAATTCAGGTCTAGCTTTAGAACCAATCAAATAGGAATAGACTCTTTAGAGCAAAACGTGTTTTCCCAGTCTCGAGGTGAGTCTGCGGGGGCACATCTGAAATATTTACTTCACAGATATTGACAATGTTACTGGTGTCAGACAACATATACTTGCTCAAGGGCAACATTGTTTTAAAACTTCCTGATGAGGCTACTGCACGTGTTCTGATTTGCATGGACCCCCTGCAGTTCTTGGTACATTTGGTGAGTTTTTTCATTTGTTTTCTTTTTTTCTCTTTGGGCTTATTAATGTAAAGCAGGGATTATTAACTGAGGGTCCAGAAAGCCTGTGAATTTGGATGGGGAAAAAAACCACATCTTTATTTTCACCACCTTCTAACTAAAATTTAGGATTAACATTTTATTCCATGATAGATACAGCCAAAAATCCAAAGTTGTGTTAGTCACCACCAACAGAAATCCCAGATGTCTTACATTCCATTTGGGTTGTCGCAGATGCCATGCGGTAGTGTTTACACTCAGAACTACTTTGAAATTAGACTCCCCTCCCTAGACCTTGTTTTTAATGTGTTAATAAAGGATATGTATATTTCAAATTTTTAATATTTTGATCATTGTATTTCAACATCATGTGTTTCTTTTGTAATCCGATATATTGTTTACACTTAAAAACATCTTTCTGAGAAGAGTTCCACAGGTTTCATCAGTGGGGGTCATGGCGTTGGCACACACATACACCGTAACAACTGGTCTAGAGGCTGACATTGACGTTGATGCCTGAGAAGCAAGACTGGAATTAGAAAGTTCTCCCAAAGATACACCCACCCTTGTTGGAAAGCTGGGGACAAGCAAAGAGTTCTGCTTCCATCGCTTCTCCAGGACTGCTGCTCCCTGAATCCTGGTGGCCTGCCCTTGTATTCTGCCTGTTATTTGTCTCTGTCACTGCTACAGGGACAGAGGGGCTGTGTCTTGGGCATGTCTGTATCCTCAGTTCCTAGCACAGTGCCTGACACAGAGCAGGTTTTCCACAACGTTTGCAGAGTAAATAGAAACATGAACTAGAAATAAATCCTTGTTGAAATCAGCACACAAGTAGTTGTGCTGGATGAGGTGGACACCTGTCCATGTGTCTGTGCCAAACAGGGTGGGGATATAGGGACCACTACAGGGACATGGGGTGCATAAAGCAGGGACATTCTTCTTTTAAAAGAAATTCAAACCAGATTTCTGGAAGGTTATTTTCTAAGAATCTTGTTTGCAGTGTGAAAACAACCCCCACATCCCCCGTGTGCATGGCCCCACCCGGCCTCACGTGGCCACCTCTTTCTCCCCTAAGCCGGGTGGCTCCCCAGTATATATAGATCTCTGTGGAGCTGGGGCATGAGCCGGCAGGGCCACCCATCCAGACACCTCGCAGCCTGGAAGAGCTTTCCAGAGGGAGCCTCGCCCAGCCTCTGCACTGAGGCTTCTGTGCACGTTGCCGCAGCAGGAGGCCCAAGATGCCGGCTGTCCCGCTGCTGCTTCTGGCCTGTCTGCTGTGGGAGGTGGGGGCCAGGACAGCCCAGCTCCGGAAGGCCAACGACCGGGGTGGGCGATGCCAGTACACCTTCAGTGTGGCCAGCCCCAGTGAGTCCAGCTGCCCTGAGCAGGGCCAGGCCGTGTCAGCCATCCAGGACCTGCAGAGAGACAGCAGCGCCCAGCGCACAGACCTGGAGTCCGTCAAAGCCCGGCTCAGCTCCCTGGAGGGCCTCCTCCGCCGGCTGGCCCCGGACCAGGCTGCCGGGCCTTCGGAGACCCAGGAGGGGCTGCAGAGGGAGCTGGGCACCCTGAGAAGGGAGCGAGAGCAGCTGGAAATCCAAACCAGGGAGCTGGAGACAGCCTACAGCAACCTCCTCCGCGACAAGTCAGCTCTGGAGGAAGAGAAGAGGCGTCTGGGGGCAGAGAACGAGGATCTGGCCAGGAGGTTGGAAAGCAGCAGCCAGGAGGTTGCACGGCTGAGAAGAGACCAGTGTCCCCAGGCCCACAGCTCCTCTCAGGACGTGCCACCAGGCTCCAGGGAAGGTAAGAATATGAGGGGGAGGGGCCCCGAGTCCGGAAGGTGACATGATTCATGATGACCTGCTACCGATGGCCCAGGCCTGCCCTTCCTGCCCCCTCCTCCCAGAAACAGCACGTCCAGCATGAGGCCGATGAACTGAGGAGGGCAAAGCGGTCACTTTCACATATTGCTAGTAATTTCCCTTCTGAGAATTTTGTTGAGGTTAGTGGTTCCAAGTCCTTGTGCCTGCCCATGTCCCAGTTCTCAGTCCCTAGCAAAATGAGCACTGTAAGGATCCGGTGAGATGCGTGTGTATATGACCAGTAGACGGTCGCCAACCGCCCATTTTAGAAAACTTTCCTTTTGTGAATCTTTGTTCGGAGGTTGTGATTCCTACCTTTGGTGTTAAAAATGATTTCTTTTCATGAAATAAGAATAGATGTATGAAACGATGATGAGTAGTGGGTTTCTTTGTTTTTTAAATGCCCTACTTTGGCAAAATAAAGAGGCGATAACCCCTTGTCAGTTCCCTCAATATGCTGTTGTGGAAGTTTCCCTGCTCTTCGTTGGATCTGGAACCTCCGGTTTCAAGTCACCAGACAATGCTTTGAGGGGGCTTCTGCCCACTGAGGTGCTCTTCTGTTGGTCCTGGCCCTGCTGGAGCTGAGTCCCGGAGTGTGCGCCGGGGGAGGGGGCACACTCTCTCCATTGGTTGGGAAGACAGTATTTGTGTCACTTTTTGTGAAAATTGTACTCCCAAATATTAGTTGTTTAATGAGTTTTCTAATCATGAGGAAACAAAAGTAATTCCAGTTGTGGGACAATTACCTGGATTCTTGAAAGATGTCAACGTCAAGAAAGAAAGAAAGGTTAAAGGAAACTAAAGAGACGTGGTGACCAAATGCAGCTCAGGGCCCTGAGTTGGCTCCTGCATCCAGGGGACAAAAGCTACAAGGGGCAGGTTTGGGATCATTGAGGACATTTGAATATAGACTGATCAGATTATGTTATTAGATTGATGTTTGATTTCTTGGGTGAGATTCGGTATTGTGGTTGTGAAGAATATCCTTGTTGTAAGGAGATACATACTCAAGTACTTCGGGATGAGGTGTCAGGATGTCTGCAATTTGTTTTCAAATAGTTCAGCAAAGACTGTAAACATGTAGAGAGTGAGAGTAAGAAAGATAAAACAAATGTGGCAAAATATTAACAATTGGTGAATCTAAGTGAATAGCACATGGGGGTTTAATGTACTATTCTTTCAACTTGTCTAAAGGTTTGAAAATCTTCAAACTAAAATGATGGGAAACTGTTTTCTAAAAGGTTTTCTGTGTGAAAGGCAAGATCTGCATAGGTGTGAGACTAAAACCCAAGAGTCAATGCCTGGGTGTGACCTTGGGCAAGTCATTTAACCTCTGCGCCTTGGTTTCTTATTCATAACGTGGCAATGAAAATTCTTACTGTGAATGATAATTTTTGTGGGACTCAAATGAAATAACTCTAAGGTGTAAATGATTTTTTAAAAT
This sequence comes from Tapirus indicus, assembly GCA_031878705.1. NCBI lineage: Eukaryota > Metazoa > Chordata > Mammalia > Perissodactyla > Tapiridae > Tapirus > Tapirus indicus. The sequence goes on from CM062922.1 coordinate 87,180,318, forward strand.
CCTCTATTGCTTGAGTTGGAAGATCCAATTCTAAATTTTACTGTGAGGGAACATGAGGTCCTAAGATGCTGGGGGCCCATCTGCGCCGCTGACCAGTGGGCGAGCTGAGACTTGTTGCCTGCCGTTGGTTGAGTCCCTGCGCACAGAGGGAGGGATCGTTATTAACAGAAGTGTTCTCAAGCATTACTTATTTCCCACTGTTAACCGAGTGAAGTTACCTTCTCAACAAAATCCGTGTACGTGTGTGAAAACAGAGGCAATGTTTTGTTTTCTTATTACCATGTGGTCATTTAAGAAGTCTTTGGGAATTTATGAGATGTGTTCTCTGATTTTATGTTTCTTTTTGTCCTTCCCAGCTGCTCCACTTGTGAAATAAGGACAACAGCCCATTATAGTGACCTCCAAACCAGGAAGCTCTTTTCTAGTCGTGGGTTTTTTCATGAGCAGGAAATTACACTAGTACAAGAATGTAGAGCTGGAAAAAGGGCCTAGAGAGCATCCAACATCACTGGCTCATTCGTGCAGATGTGGAAACTGAGGCCCAGAGAGGTTACTCAGCTGGTCCGTGGTCACCTTGCTAGCTGGTGGCAGAGCCAGGACTAGAATTCAGGCCCCTCCACCTGAGGTTTAGTGACCCTTCAGGACCCTGAGGTGACTGACCTCTAGTTTGTAGAACCTAAAGATAAAAGACAGAAAAGTTACCTTTAAACATCAGGGAAAGAAATGCTTGGAACAAAAGATCTGCTTTGAGGTCCTAGAGTTGAGGGTAAAAGGGTATTTTGGGCAGCTGGAATCTGAGTGTGGGTGTGCTTCATGTCCGGGCCAGGGGTGGGGGGCAGTGAGGGCTTGTGGGGTTGAATGAGCAAAGGAAAGGCCTGGACTTTTTCTTACCCCACCTATAATTCAAATTCTCACTGCCACTGTCTTTTTCATGTAATTGTTACATAGAAGAAAGTCTCCTTGGAATCACGGAAATCACTTGTTTATACGTATATGTGTGTGTGTATGAGTTGAGACTATATATACAGAGAAAATTTTGTAGGGACAGTTTTGTAGTGAAATGTCTGTAAGCTGCTTAAATAAGCCCAAAGTAGAAAAATACACATTACCAAAAGATAAACTGAAGTTGGTTATTAGTGTCACAAGAGAGGCCCCACTTTCCCCTTTCTCTCCCAGAGAGCAGAGCCTGGGATGAGGGCTTCTGTGCAGTGGTTTATATGGGCTATGATCCCCGGGGGGAGAGGCGGTGACAGGGAACAGTGAGACAGGGAGGGAAGGACAGCCAACAAGGAGGTGGGGGGGGCCTCTCCAGTTGGTCACCACAGTGGGCGGCGGAGGCTCAGTCCCACCAAGACCTTCTGAGGAGCTGTGTAGAGTGCAGCAGAGGAAGGGAGCATCTATCCACGGATCCTAGACTCTCTTGGCCAAGGGGCATCCCCTGCGGTGTATCGCACTTCCATGATGCACAGGTGTGGGCCCCAGGCTGGTTCTTGCAGAGAGTCAGAGAAGCTGGGGCAGGGCACTTGAGGTGAGGTCCCAGCAGGTGACCCTGCACGAGGCAGGTTGCCACAGCAATAGCTGGAAGAAAGTGGGCAGGACATACAGGAGGGGCCCAAGGGATGTTCAACAGAAGCACTGCAGAGTTTGCTTCCTCACCCATAGGCTGGGGACAAAAATCCCACGTAGGGGTTATTGTGCCCTAGAAATAACATAGGGAAGCATCCAGCAGGGTGCCTGGATTATAACGACAAGGGCTTCCTTGGCCTGAGTGCCACCATTATTTTAAAGTATCGCTCTATGATCAAAACATCACCATGCACGTCTCCATAACACATTGATTCTAGAGAGTCCGTGTTGGAGCGGCACCCAGGACAATAATCTGTGAGCTGATCTTCACTTCCCTAGAGTATTTGTGACAACCCGTAGTTATGTTTCCACCCTTCTTTTTCTTCATTCTTTTCATTAATATAATTTTGGGCAGTGATAGAAAATAATCACAAAAATCATTACAATGTTATTTGCCAATATGTACATATATATATAAAGGTATGCAAGTGAGTTAATAAATTCAGTTTCTAGATTAAGCTCTCTAGAATGAGTCTATAAATCAGAAGTAAGGCAGATAGGGCAGAGCATGCAGAGAATTTCCCGAATTTTGTAATAGACATGAACTTTTCAACCACAGAAGGGCTGAATTTTAATAGAAACAAACAAACATTATAAAAGCTCTAAAAAATATTTAACTGTCTGGTACAATATAGTCCTTAATATTTTCATAACCTCTTTTTGTTTTTCCCCCACATTCAGAATGAAATGTGAATGATTTTGAAACATTCCAGAGAAGTTTTAGTTTTGACACATCTTTATTGAGGTCCATTTCATTTATAGTTTGAGGTAAGAATACTGAGGCTCAGACAGTTTGAGTAACTTGCCCAAAGTCACACAGCTGGTCCATGGCAGGACTGAACTAGGAAGCTACGACCGCTGGCCCAATCCAGGCTCCTTCACACAGCTGCTTCCCTGCCTTTGGATCTTGCATGCTCTCCCGCAGGCTTTGGTCCTTGTGCCTGACAGCTCTACCCTGGGAGTCTGACCATTGCCAGATGCTCCTGGCTGACACAACCGAGAAGAAGCCAGCAGGCTCGTCATCCACCAGCTCCCCTGCCAACCGAGAACAGGCCTTGAGTCATTCTGGAAGCCATTCCTTGACATTAGGTTTTATTGTGGTTCTTGTTTACTCCAAAGAGAGCACAGACAGCATGGTTCCCGCAGAGAGGGATGGAGGGGGTTGGCGGAGAGAGGGAGAGCGCCAGGAGCTGCAGGGCCCTGCTCGGAGCCCGCGGGGCCGTGGTGGCACCAGCCAGGCGCCCGTGCCGCCCCTCCGCGGCAGCGCGGGAGGCGGAGCTGGCGGGAAGGCCGGCTCCCTGGGTGCGCGGCCGGGGGCTGCGTGCGCGCCGAGCGCCCGCCGGGCTCGGCTCCGCCCCGGGAGCGGCCCGCTGCCCAGGCGCCGAGCGGCGGCGGCGCGGTCCGGGTGCCATCGGGGGCCAGACACCACACAGCAGGTTAAGCCAGAGACGGTTAATAAATCGTTACTGACTATGATGAACGAGCAACTGTGAGCTAGAAGTCGACTCCACGTGGCGCCCTGGGACGGGGGAGCGCGCTGGAGGAGGGGCACACGCGCGGGGCGCAGCCCGTCAGAGTGCGGAGAAGGCGGCCTGTGCGCCCAGACCCGGGCTGGTCCGAGCTGCAGCAGGCCACCTCCCGAGCGGGGGGCGACCGGGGCGTGGGTACCGTGGAGTCGGTCCCCGTGCATGGCCTCGGCTTCGTGTGCAGAGGCTGTGCCAAGGTTGCGGCCAGGCCGAGGCTGGAGGTCACGAAGAACCATGTTGGCCCGTGGCCGGGGCAGGGCTCCACCAGATGTCCTCACACTCACCCTGCCGAGCCGGGGCCCCGGGCAACCGCAGGAGCCCTCCCTCCTCCCGCGATGTCCCTCCGGCGCCCTCTGCTGAGAAAGTGAACACTGCGCTCATTTTTAAAATGGCTCCTTTAAGGAGAAATGCCTTGTTCTTCGGAGAGCGGCTATGGAAGGGTGTATTCGGCAGTGAGAGGCAATAAATTTATAACTGACACATCTCCCCACCACAGGGTGGAACGGTTCCCAACTGCCATGGCCTTGGTAGACAGGGCTTCAAGCCCTGGTCCCCCTACTTATCAGCTGCGTGACCTTGGGCAAGTTACTTAACCTCTCTGAGCCTCAGTCTCCTCATCTGCAATATGGGGATGATAAGGTTCACTTTCAGGACTGTTATGTAGAATAGAGATGATGGTAGTAAGCGCCTAGCACAGTACTTGGCTTTGAGGAGGCTCTTAATAAGGGTAGCAATAATTAAATTAGGTGCAGACTGCAGTCCTAAGGCCTTATTCTGTCTCTCTAAAACTTGTGAAGGCACCAGATCACATAAATAATTTATATGAAACTGCTTTGAACTGTGGAAAGAGCTATAATTAGCTGTTAATCATCCGTTTTCACAAAGAAACTGTGTTTCAGTATTTCGGTGCCAGGGCTTCAGCTATCTTCAAGGAAGTCACCTGGGAAAATGCCAGTCTTGGTTTTTCCCCCACTTTCTTCATTCCCTCTGTGGCTAAAGAGGACATTTTTCTTAATTTTCTTTTCACTGACTTGCAGGTGTGTGCCTCTGTTTTCCTCAGTACACACGTTTTTCTCAGTAAGTCACTAAATTATAGGACCATCCTCGCTCATCAGAGAATAAGACAATTTGTATCAGCTGCACAGAGGAAGGAGCTGGGTGCAGGGGAGGGGTGGCTCGCAGTGGCCCTCGTGTGGCAACTGTGGGTTGCAGCTGACATGCAGGGATCTGGGGTGCAGCGAGGGAACGCTCTAGATGCCGCTGCAGTATTTCTCTCTCCCCTCACATTGCCTGGACCCAGCGCCTGCATTCTGAGACTTCTTTAACACTTAAAGAAAAGAAGTTTGGATTGTCCTGAGGAACAGTCTGCGATGGTCTAAGGAAAGGAAAACAGCTCACTTCAGGGAGTTTGCTCTACGACCTGATCTGGAGAAACTGTCCGGCCAGGGTTGCCACACTGTGGGAGCCTCGGCTCAGCGCAGGAGGTTGAGCGGGCAAGGCAGGGGGGGTTGCTCCTGGCCCCCGGGGGTCAGGCCCTATCACTGTGTTTTAGGCCTAAGAGAGGAGTGGTATGGGAGAGGCAGGCAGGCAGGCAGGGGGGCGGCCTGGGTTCCAGGAGGCAGCGATGGTTACCCTGCACGCACTTCCTCTCCTACAACCAAGTCCTGGTGGAGGCATGTGGGTGGCCAGCACTGGGGAAGGAGGGGGCAGCTGGTGCGGGTCCTACGTCTGACCTAGTGGATCAGCCTCTGCCCTGGGTGCCCTCTGAGGTCAAGGCGATCGTTAGAGCGAAGAAGAGAGGAGTTTCCTCACCTCCACGGATCTTCAGACAGGGAGAAGGAGACTCAGGGAACCAAATTAACTTCCCAGGACTCTCCAGGAGCCATTTGGATGGTCCCCAAGAGATCCTGGCTCCCAAAGCAGCCTGGAATGAACCCATGTTACTCCTCGGCCGAGAGGACGTTGCCAGATTATGAATTCCTCAAGGGAAGTGTGGGCTTATTCCCCTTCATCTCACACGTAGCCGTGCACTTACTAGGTGCTCCAGAGGGGCTGCTGACTGGGTGGACAACTCCCCAAGGCTGGGGAGACTGCAGGCCTGCCACGTCCCTCGGGGTCCTCCCATTTGCCCTGGAGTTTGGGGTGGATATCCAGGTTGTCCTCAGTTGGCTACACGTTTTGACTTGAGGGTCTTAACTGCTCACCCGGCCCACTCTAGAGGGAAGGATATCCCAAGGTGGGAAGACGCACCCCCTCCAGGGCAGTCACCCTCTCCTAAGCCAGGTGAACAGCAGCCAAAGGCAGGCGGAGAGGATGCAGAGGGGACAGAGGGGGAAGTGGGTGAGATGGCTCAGCTGTCATAACAAAGTGCCAGCCCCAGTGCCATGGCCCGGCCCACAGCTGAGAGAGAGCTTCGTAGCTGAATGCTTTCTCTACCTCCTTCCAGGGGAAAACTCTTCCAGTCCTGTAGTTCATTGAAGCTAAATATGAGCAACTGTAAGAGGGCACCCTGATTCCATATGTGTGAAAATGTGAAAGAATGTTTGGCTTAAGTTTGAGGAAATGTGGCACATTCGGGAGAGTTTAGAGTCCCACTGTCACCCTCCATGCCTGCGAGGTAAATTGAGGAGAGGGAAGCAAACAAGTGATAAAAGACAGAGAACGTTCTCCTGAGCCCAGCCCCAGGTGTGGCCCGGGCTGCCCTCCCCGCTGTCCCACACACCTGGGCATCCCGGGCTGGGAGCCAGGTCACTCAAGGGGCAGAGAACTGACTGAGTCGGTCAGCAAAAGCAGAGGCCAATGTTGTAAGCATGTCTTTTTATTCTGATGCTTTGACCTCTGGGCCTTGCTGACACTGAAGGGACTGCCCCTTGCAAGGTTGGTCAATTTCTAGAGGGAGTACTGGACTCATCAGCAAGCACGCCCTTTATGTGCAAACCGACCAATCCAGAGCTCACCCCCCCCCACAAGGCTCTCACACTCAGGGCCACTCTCCAGCAGCCCTGATCACCTGGACCAGGTACCAGACAACTAGGGACAGCCCCTATGCCCCAGAGCCAGCCCAAATTATTCAAACTAGCCAATCCGAAACCTGCTTACCCTGCCTCACCTGTTCCTGTCCACGGGAACCACCATAAAGGCTCTTGCCCATGCTTCTCCCTCCCTCCTGACCAACCCTGGTGCTTCCCGTGTGGCCCCCTGTGGTGTGGCGTGCCCCTCCTCTTGGGATCAGTGAGAATAACAAACTGTCTTTTCAGTCTCCTTATCTGTCAGCCTCGCCTCACCTCACCTGAATCATAATCGGACCCACATTTTAAAATAGCTAAGCCTATTCCTTGTGGCTATTGCTTTTTCCTTGTATTCAAGGACTGCTGTGTGATCATAATCCTAAACCAAAGTAGCCATTTGCATTTGGTTAGACATCTAACCGATGTCATCCACACCTCTTTCCTTCTCCATGCCTCAAACCCTCCCCAGAATTCCTATAGGAATCCTGCACACACTCTTCTTGTCCAAAACTGGTCTCAGAAAGGGATCTGACAGAATATTTCAAGTGAGCATGTAAGACTTAAGATGTTACTTCTTACAGGGAAGTTAACTGTTAATTGTTGAATTTGGGGCATCCTGGAAGATGCTAAGGACCTTCCCAATACCCCTGAATCACACCTCGCCTTCTTTATGAATCAGACCGTCTAGATAGAATTATTTTGATTGTGTACAAGCTTGCTTTATTGTATTCTGAATACCCTACTCTGTGCTGGGCACCTTGTTGTGAAATTCATTATTTGTGAGCTCTTTATTATGGAATTTTTCAAACATTCACAAAAGTAGACAGAACAGCAGGAACCCCAACAAACCCGTTGCCCAGCTCCGCCAGTTGTCAGCACATCCAGTCTTGCTTTATCTTCCCTTCCCCTCCTCCCCACTCCCCATTTACTCTCTTAAAACAAATCTCAAACATCGTCATTTCTTTGGAAGCCTATTGAAATGCCATCCTCAACATCGTCGTGGGCCATTTTTCCTCACAGTACAATTTTGTCTCTTTCTTTTAATATAGTTTCTAAATGGAATTTGGAGAACTTGGACTTCCAGGAACTAAAGTCAGAGTTATCTGAGGTTGCTGCTTCTGGAATCTTGAAGGAGAGTCCATCAGGCCATCCCAGGAGTGAAGAGGGAGACACCGGTATTTAGTTAACTTTCTTCTCTTTTGTACCCACGTGGTCTTTATCTGTGTCTAGTTCTGTGTTCAGAGTTGGTCAGCCCACCTTGGGGGAGTGGGGGAGGACGAGTAACTTCCCTGAGAGCAGAGGCAGGAAGGGGGAGAGGAACAGACACCCTTTCTGCTCCCTTTCCAGGGCATGCCAGCAGGAAGTTGGCTTTCTCTCGCAAAGCCTGTATCTTACCACCCACACTTGGGGTAGTGGGCTGGGCTGGGCTGGGCTGCTCTGGGGAAGATGAGAGATGCATGTATTTCACCTACTTGATTGTCACATAGAACTAATTACACCTGAAAAGTTACATTTTTCAGTAGATCCTTCATATCTTACCTGAGAGTCAGATGGACAGCATGCACCATCTCAGCACACAGTCTGTTACTAAGGTATCTTTTCTGAATTTGGGTACTTAGGAAGAATACAGTTGTCCCTCTTCAAAGTGTTCCTTGAAAGCCAGACTTCAGGACAAAGGCTGCAGTTTTCAGAAACTGTGACCGTCCATGTTATTGACGGTTATTGCTAGCCCTCAAGGGCCGCATGGGGAAGGGGAGTTGTGAAATATTCAAAATATGATGCCCTGAGCTACGAGCAGCAAAGAATCTCCACCTTCTACAGGGAAAGTGAAGGTGCCCATTAAAATACAGAGATTTGTTGTGACTCAGCGAAACCTACATTTTCAACCATCTCTTCATTACATTAAAAAAATTATATTCAGGTTTCGTTGTATTAATATGATGCCTGAAATATGTGGTCCATTGGTTAGGGCTTGAAAAACTTTGTTTTATAGAGATGATTATCGTGACTTGATTTTTGTCTCATTTTAAAGTAATGAAATAAATCAGACATGAAAGTCATAAAGAGTAATCTAATGAACCCCCACGAGACCCCGCCCAGCTGCGGTCACTATTACAAGTAGAGTTTGAAGCCCTCGGAGCAGCCTTCCCCTTTACGACTGACGAGAGGAAGTTCAGTGCATATCACATACCGGTCACCAACAATTTGCCGGGCATTTACTCCATACCAAGCACTTAACAGGTATAGTTACATTTAAAACTTAAACAGCCGTACTACCCATACACTGCTGTTACCCCCTTTACAAATGAGGAAACTGAGGCTTAGAGAGCTAAACCAGGGGTGGAAAGTCACACCCCCAGCGGGGCGCAAAGCCGGGATTGAAACCGACGCTCTGTCTTGGGGCTCCCGCCTCTGCCGCGCCTCCACTTCGTGGAAGGATGGTGGACGAGTGTTCTGTGTTTTGTTTTGAATTCACCAGGCTGTGGAGACCTCGTTTGGGTAGGAGAGCCTCTCACTCTGAGAAGAGCAGAAACGATCACGGGCAAGTACGGCGTGTGGATGAGGGACCCCCGGCCCGCCTACCCCGCCACCCGGGAGACCACGTGGAGAATCGACACCGTGGGCACCGACATCCGCCAGGTCTTTGAGTACGAGCTCGTCAGCCAGTTCCTGCGGGGCTACCCTTCCAAGGTTCACGTGCTGCCCAGGCCGCTGGAGAGCACGGGCGCCGTGGTGTACGCGGGGAGCCTCTACTTCCAGGGCGCCGGGTCCAGAACGGTGGTCAGGTACGAGCTGAACACCGAGACGGTGAAGGCGGAGAAGGAACTCCCAGGAGCCGGCTACCACGGGCAGTTCCCGTATTCTTGGGGCGGCTACACGGACATTGACCTGGCTGTGGACGAGACAGGCCTCTGGGTCATCTACAGCACCGAGGAGGCCAAAGGTGCCATTGTCCTCTCCAGACTGAACCCGGAGAATCTGCAGCTTGAGCAAACCTGGGAGACTAACATCCGGAAGCAGTCGGTCGCCAACGCCTTCATCATCTGTGGCACTTTGTACACCGTCAGCAGCTACTCATCGCCTGATGCTACCGTCAACTTTGCCTATGACACAGGCACAGGTCGCAGCAGGGCCCTGGCCATCCCCTTCCAGAACCGCTACCAGTACAGCAGCATGATTGACTACAACCCCCTGGAGAAGAAGCTCTTTGCCTGGGACAACTTCACTATGGTCACCTATGACATCAAGCTCTCCAGGATGTGAAGAGCGGCCAGGCTAGATCAGAAAAGGCAGGAGGAGATGATGTTCAGGGCTCCCCAGGGGAGAGCCAGGCACCCAGCATCCATGTGGCCTTTCTCTGCTTTCCAGACTTTCATTAATCCAGAAGAATGTGCATTGTCACCATGTCTGACTGGCCGGGAATAGCAATCTGGGCATTTAGACGGTTTCACAATAGATATTTTCTTCTGTCAGCTTTTAAAGAGATGTTTAACCAAAATAGTTTAAGTTTTCTGGTGATTTGGGGCGAAAGCTATAATGCATAGTAGTTTCCTAGTGAAAACCACAAGGCTTTTTATAAATGGCCCTCACTGGCTAAAGAGGATAAGTTTGGAAGAGAAGAGTTTGGGAAAAACAGGTGGCTCCCGTGGAATCCAGAGCCACCCCCTGCTCTTGCATGTTGCATGCTTACCATAAGCCACAATAAAACCAGCGCTTGTAAAGGAAGAGGAACAGCTCTTGTGGCAGCACTGAACATGTGTAAGATGTGTTTACTATGGTTGGCTTCTTCTGCTTCAGGGAGAGTCCAGTTGGGTATTACCTAAGCTTTGTCCTGTGAAATAAACTTATCTTACCCAGCATTCTCCTTGAACTTTGTGGGATACTTTGTTTATGACAACAGTACAGATTCCAACATCAGATAATTCCCTGGGTTGGGAGCTGTGATTGCAGGATGCTAAAGTGTATAGAAAGAGAGAGAGTGTGTGTGTGTGTGTCCTAATCTCCTCTTTTATATGGACAACAGTCAAACTGGATTAGGTCCCGCCCTAATGACCTTATTTAAATTTAATTACCTCTTTAAAGGCCCTCCAAATACAGCCACATTCTGAGGTACTGGTTATTAGGACTTATACAAATTTGAGGGGGACACAATTCAGCCCATAACAACTGGGTGTCACCACTCTACCCCACTGATAGCAGACTCTTAAAGACTAGAAAACCTAGAAGTCAGAATGCATGAGCTCATTCACCCTTCCAAGCATCTCGATGCCAGGTGTTGAATGGAAAGTGGAAGGTGAGGAGACACCTTTGTGTGATGAGCAACGACAGCACACGTACAGGTGACGTGAATCTGCTGGCACATCTCTGCCTTTTCTTTCCCTCCATCAGCGAGCAACTGCTTCTGGCTTCACGATGGAAGAAGAGGGTGAATGAAGGAGGAACAGAGAGAAGAAGGAAACTCTTTCTTCACTTAGCTTCCAGGACATTAGTCTCTTCCTACATCATTCATTGCTCCTTCCTGATTTCTTTTGCTGGTTCCTCTTTTATTTAACCTGTATTAGTCAGGGTTCTCCAGAGAAACAGATCCAATAGAATATATAAAGAGATTTATTATAAAAAATCGGCTCATGTGATTATGGAAGCTGAGAAGTCCCAGGATCTGCCGTCTGCAAGCTGGAGACCCAGGCAAGCTGGTGGTGTAATTCAGTCCAAATCCAAAGACTGAGAACCAGAGGAGCTGATGGTGTAAAACCCAGTCCAAGGAAAGGGCAAATTCCCCCCTTCCACCTTTTTGTTCTATTCAGGCCCTAAATGGATTGGGTGATGCCCACCCACGTTGGGGAGGGCAGTCTACTTTACTGAGTCTACTGATTCAAATGTCAGTTCCATCTGGAAACACCCTCGAAGACACACCCAGAATAATGTTTAATCTGGGCCCCCTTGGACCAGTCAAATTAACACATAAAATGAACCATCACATAGCCCCAATCTTTTAAGATTCAAGTGCCCCTGGGCTCACTTTAAGGTCTCTTCTTTATCTACTCTTTCCTCTGGTGATCTCAGGTAGCATCATTGCTTTAAATGCCATCTCTATGCTGATGACCCCCCAAATTTATATCTCCAGCCCAGACATTACTTCTGAACTCCAGATTCATATATTTATTTGCCCCCTTGTCATCTCCATTTAAATGTCTATTAGGCATAACAAACCAGCAAAAAGAGAGTTTGAGTTTCTCTACCCCACCCCCCTCAGACACACCAAACCTATTCTTGAAGTTGATGGAAACTCCATCTCCCCAGTTGCTCAGACCAAAAATCTCAGAGTCATCCTTTACTCCTCTCTCAACCCCACATCCAATCCATCAGAAGCTTTTGTTGGTTCCATCTTCAAATATATATTCAGGATCTAACCGCATTTCTCACCACCCTAACTGCTACTTGTCCAAATTACCATGGTGTTTTTCCTGGATTACTACAACAGCCTCTAAAGTGATTCTGCTCCCTCCTCCCATATGGCCCTGTTCTCTACCCAGCAGCCAGATCATGACTCCTTTTCTGAAAACCCTCCACGGCTTCCCATCTTATTCAGTCAAAGTCAGGGTCCTTACAAAGTCCCACATGATCTACCTCCTTTCCCCACCACTGTAACTTCGTCTTCTACTAATGTCCCCTGATTCCCCCTGCTCCAGCCAAGCCCCCTGACCCCCTTGCCCTTTGAATGCACCAGGCACACTTTGGTCTCAAGGCCTTTGCACTGCCTCTTCTCTCTGCCCCAGATATCCTCACACCTACCTCCATCAGCATCCTGATGACATGGGTAGGGGGACCTGAGCACATTTCAAGGGCGGGTTTGGAAAGAGAACACCCATCAGGACTTTATGAAGTAATGGATGAAATAAAAGATGACACCTAAAGACATTTCCCGTGTGTGGATTTGAATTATCACATTTTTGATACTTTCAAACTATTTGGAAGAGACTTGGAAGCCCTTGGAGATGCTTTGGGGTCAGCAAAGAGACTTGAGTGTGGGATCTAAGCAATATACTTCTCCCCAACTAGGTCACTCTGCACTTGGCCACTTCTTTCTGTTACAGAGTTTGAAATTCACTTAAATCTCTTAGAAGCAAACTTAGAAAATACTGTCCATAAACGTGAAACGCAACTAGCCTCGCACCAGCACGGGAGATGGGATGCAGCTTAGTCAAACTAGTACGAAAGGCTATAAAACCGTCGTGTCCCACGCTGAGTCTTGAAAACCCAAATACCTCAGAGTCCTCTGGAGCTCGAATCTTTAAAGTCACAGAGGCCTGGACTTTTCACTAATCCAGGTTTAATAATAAACATTGAGGCCTGATCATTTTTTTTTAATTCAAATACAACTGACTACCGTAAGTGTTATGCAGCATAGCACAAATTAAAGACCATATGTATACATATATCAGAGACTTGGTCTGAAAAGCCGAAGGTCTCTCTGAGGGCATTCGTGAGGATGAACAACGTTCAACAGTGACAAGTTGTAGGGCAAGAAAAATAGGAAGGAGAAAACAAGGATTTTCCAGTCTTCAAAGACAACCCCAAGAACTTCACTGAAGCTGTTTTCTGTCAAAGTCTGCTTCAGAATGACTGATGTCTTCCATGCTGGGAGACTGTGGAGTCCTCCGCTGGAGAAGGAGGTGGGGGTGGGGGTACCATGGGGCCAGCTGTGCCAGGAGGAGGGACTTGTTCTGAATCCAAATCAGAGAGCATCTCCCCGGCTTCATCACCTTTCGTGGTAAATCTCTCTTCTCTGGGAGGAAAGGCACACTGAATGTTATTCAAATAGAGATAGAATTTTAAAAAAGAAGAAAAAAAGGAAACCCCCAGACTCCAGCACCTAAAGAGAACCACTTAACATATTGGAGGACATCCTTCCTGACTATGTACCCACGCTTGCAGAGCTGTCACCTGGCAAAATGAGATACACTGTATTTACACTTTGGGAGTCAGCTCTTTTCAGAGAGCTCCAGTGTCTCCACTGGTCCCGTGAAACCACTGGCGCTGGGGCCCACGGCCATCAGCCAGCTCTCTGTAATTTCAGCCTAGGGCAGGATCTCGCTCAAAGTTTCATTTGCATTCCAGCTTTTCTCTGGCCAGTTCAGCCTTAGGCTCACTTCATCTCTCCTTTCTGCCTAATTTACCCCCTGCCCCAGTCTGCCAGGTTCTACTCCCCTTCTGCTGGGGTGTACCAGGGAGTTCCCATCCTACTCAGGGCTGGGCAAACCCTGCCTTCAAGGGAATAGGACTCGCCTGTCAAGTGATTGAAGATTCAGATTGAACTGTTTCCTGAATACCCACTCTGTTCCAGGGTCTTGGAAATGAGCTAGAAACTAACCACATGTGGCTCCTCAGCCACACCTCACAGTAAGTTTTTCAGCTGAGGAAGCTGAGACAGAGGGTGATTTCCTCACGTTGGGTCATGTGGCCAGTAAAGGGCAGAACTGAAATCCAAGCTCAGATCTCCCGACCACAAGTTCACTGCCACATCTCCCAGTCAGAGCTGATCCCCAATGTTGCTGAGGGGATGGGGGGTGGGTATGGGGAGGCGGGGTTGGAAGATGCCCCAGAATTGTGGGGTCTCTCCCTTCTTGGATGGATGTAGCACAGTGACCACAGCCCCCTGGAGACAATGCCCACTCTCATGGTCTAAACCAGTGGTGTCAGTTTGCCATGTACCCCATCAGTAAAGTTTTCAACACTCCTACATGTATGTTAATTAAGAAATTGTGCATAACTTTTTATCAATTCACGAATATCTTACATCCTAATAAACTCTAAGGTCAAGAAGCATTGTGAACAATATTGGATGGAAGTTCATATTTCAAATCAATTATTTTTATTTTTTGGCCAAATTCTTGTCAGGTTTAATGAAATCATTATTTTTAAGCTCATACTGTACCTGAAAAAGAACTCAAACCCAAAGTGTCAGCTCTGTCACTATTTGTCATCTACTCATATTTGCATTATTAGAATTATTTCAACCCAAGTTTCTTGGCCGAAATTTGTTGGGGCCCTTGTCTCTTTTGAGGGTTAAGACTAGATGATATAACTTGTAAATCCACTTAACCAGCACGAGTAAACTGCGGCATGTTGGCATCAGCTGCGAGTAAGAGAAGAAACACCCACCGCCTTCCTCCAGCTTTGCAGCGCCTGTCCCTCGGGAAGGTCTCAGCCTACACACAACCAACCTCCTGACACACGGCAGAGAGCTGCATCTAGCTGGATGCCAATTTCAGTAGAGCTCAGTTTTAGTGTAAACTGGAGTCCTAATGTTTTCTTTATACACCTTTATATATGGAATGTCTTGGGTACCCAACTGGATCTGGGGATTTCAGACCCAAGAGAGGACAGGCCATCCCACAGTGGCCCTTGTAGGCTTGCCAGATTTAGCAAATGAAAATACAAGATGTCTAGTTAAATTTGAATTTTAGATAACTAATTTTTACACAAGTATATCACAAATACTGCACAGGCATACTTAGGCCAAAAAACTTTTAGTTGTTTATATAAAATTCAAATTTAACTAGACATCCTGTATTTTATCAGCTGGCCCTTCCATCAGGGGAGGTGTCAGGCAGTGGAAGTGTTTTAGAAGTCCCACCTGCAGGGCGGGCAGCTTCCTTCTCTGTGGTGGGCAAATCTCCTCAGGCCAGACAAGCTGTTAAGGGCTCCACTTCCTAAGGGCTCCCGCGGGCACAGTCAGGGGCACCAGGTCCATGGTGGTAGAGGAAAGCCACAGTCCCTGCCCGCAGGGAGCTCACAGCCTGGTTGGGGATGAGGATGAGCTTCAGGGAGTCCACGCTGTTCCCAAACTTTCCAAAGTCAGGCATTTTTATGCTGGGAGGGTAGGTCATAACTTCCATCCAATTATCAAAGTGATCACCACCCCCAGTTAAGAGCCACTGAGCGGCAGTTCACCCCCACACCCTTATCACTGCCTGTTGAAGGACCACGTGAGAAAGGCCTGTTTCCCACAGTGGGTGACAAAGCAGTTTCTCATCCATAAAATCCGCCTGGATGAATACATTAGAATACATTTACATAAACCAGTGTCTCCTGCAGTGTCAGGCACCTGGTGGGGATCAGTGTTCCTGCTCCATCCCAACCCCGCCAGCAAGCCAGAGGAGAGCTCTCGGGTACCTCGTGGCCATGGTGAATCTGCGCCTGGTCACCTCGGAGGCCAGGTCTGCGATGGGGAGGTTAATGCCCTTGCCTGGGGGGCTCTTCTGAGCCATGGCCTAGCACTCAGAGGACTCGAGGACTCTAGATCCACTGCACCTGTGAATCTAAAACACAAGCAAACAGGCTTCAGGTGTCAGAGGAATGGTCCACCTGGGTCCAGCACGGTGGGGTTTGCAGAGGACTATCACTGCCATGTTCTCTGTGGGTCCCCCCGACAGCCCCACCCCCATCCCCACAAGAGGCAGATATTTCCTCAAATACTTGCCACGGGAGAAGAGTGAGGTCCTCCCCACCGTTTAGATAGGGCAGGCATTGTCACTCCAATCCTGTGGTTCAGAAACAAAGGGCAGCTGTGGTTATCCCCAGCTGACAGCTGAGGCAGTGGAGACCCAGAGAGGTGAACTGTCTCCCCTCAGGTTGTACAGCTGTGCTCTGTCCCGTGCTGTTTCGCCTGTACTGAGTGCCACTCCTATGGAGCCCTTCCCTCCTCACAGGGCTGTTTGGCATCACTGACACATGCAGAGTTTTCTTCCCGGAGCACTTACCTTCTAAAGAACAGGAAGGGGAAACGGACAAAGCTGGGGTTTGGGGCCAGGCTACGTGTTCAGATATGCACCTGCCATAGACACTGGAGGCTTGATATTGATAGAAATAATAGTGACCACCATTTAGTGCCAGACACAGTGGGATGTCCTTTTACATTTTCTTATTTGACAACCACAATAACTCTACAAGGTAAGTATTATGGTCCCCATTGAATGAATGGGGAAACTGAGCAGTGGAAAAATTAGGTGGCTTCCCCTGGGGGCACAATGCTAGAATCTGAACTTAGGTCTGTCTGGCTTCAAACACTACTGCAGCGCCAAGCAACCCTCAAGTTCTGTCTCAGTGCCAAGCCATCTCCAAAGGAGTAGGAGATGAGTCTCCCCTCCTAGACACCTGGTCACACTCTTGAGGTGACATTGCTGTTCTTAGAGCATGAACTGCATTGGCCTGAGCTTGCCAGCCTGATCTTCTAGTTGGAAAGTTTGTTTCGGGGAGGTTGCTCAACCAACTTACCTTCTGATCCCAGATCAACTCAGCATATGACCCCCTCCACACTTCAGCTCATGGTCTTGTGAAGAAATGCCCTTATTACAGACTCTGTACCCACACATCAGTTACTCCACCTCCTCAGAGAAGGAAAAGGCCAGGAAACCACCACCACCATCAACTGCCTCGCCTTTAGTCTTTTATCCTCCTGTGTTAATCTTTCTTAGGAACTTGAGTTAATGGGATTGATTTGTGCCCTCAGAAGGCAGCAGCTGACATAATTTTTCCCTGAAGAAGTGACCTTGAGAAATCTCCAAAGATGTTGCAGGGAGAAGACGGGTCTTGAGTGCAGAGGAGGGGAAGGGCGTTCTGCCACGTGGGCGACAAGGAAGCACTAACTTAGATGCCGGTAAACACGACATCTTGACTTATCTTTTGGCTATATTTAAAAAACCTAATTCATGTACACCCCTCCTCCCAGCGCCATCATAATCGTTGATCCCACCCCTTCCCGATGATTCACAGCCCTTCTGCGAAGTGGCAGGTGCTTTGGCTTTGAAATGAAGAGTTGATTGATTGCACGACTCTCACTTTTGAGCTGAGTGAACTTGGGCAAGTGATTTAACCTCGATGAGCCTTGGTTTTCTTACCTGTAAAGAGGAGTAATACTCTCTCCTAGGGCAGTTGTGAGGATGGAGAAAATTGCAAAAGTCCCTAATTTTACTTTTTCTTTCTTTTTTTTTTTTTTTGTGGGGAAGACCAGCCCTGAGCTAACATCTGTTGCCAATCCTCCCCTTTTTGCTGAGGAAGACTGGCCCTGGGCTAACATCCGTGCCCATCTTCCTCCACTTTATATGGGATGCCGCCACGGCGTGGCTGACAGGCAGTGCGTCCGCGGGCGCCCGGGATCCGAACTCGCGAACCCCCGGCTGCCAAGCGCGAACTAAACCGCTGCGCCACCGGGTGGCCCCTACTTTTTCATTTTTAAATGTTTAAATGCATATTTAAATACATGCATTCAGCCCAATAGTGCTT
Source organism: Tapirus indicus (assembly GCA_031878705.1). Classification (NCBI taxonomy): domain Eukaryota; kingdom Metazoa; phylum Chordata; class Mammalia; order Perissodactyla; family Tapiridae; genus Tapirus; species Tapirus indicus. The sequence continues at coordinate 87,197,764 of CM062922.1, forward strand.
CTTCTCATAAACCCAATTACAGCCACGTGTAGCTTAACCAGGGAGATATATTCTGAGAAATGCATTGTTAGGCGATTTTGTTGTGCGAACATCAGAGTGTACTTACAGAAACATAGATGGTATAGCCTACGACACAGCTAGGCTATATGGTACCAATCTTATGGGAGCACCATCATATATGCCGTCTGTTGTTGGCTGAAACGTTATTATGCGGTGCATGGCTGTATATACATTTTTTAAAATTCTTTTTTTATCGTGTATATACTTCTTGAAAGCAGGCGCTCTCTTTTTTCCCTCCCTCCTATGCCAGGGCTTGGGCAGAGTGTGGATTACCTAAATGGGATGAAAATCTCCAATAGCATTGTGTTCCCATCTGTTTCCTTTACCCGTATGATTACCAAGGTCTCTCAGGTGGAAAGGGTTTTCAAAGTAAAAACAAATTTCTGTTTTGAGTTTGACTATGTCAGAAGCAACTATTGGATGTGAATTTCAGAAGGGAAGCAGTAACTGTACTGATTTCTTAAAATGGTTTGTTTTGTGTTTGTTGGTTGCTGTTTGGCCCAATGGCTTTGGAGAACAAAATCTGAGCCTTAGATAGGAGCCCTTGGGAAGTCTGTTCTCATTCAGACACATCTGAGGTGATTAACAACACAACCCAGGAAAAGTCACTGCCTCCTACACTAGCCATCCTTTATGATGTTGCAGACTTATCTAGAACATGTTTCTGAATCCTGACATCCAAATATGAAGTTTACATTTCAGATAGGTAAGAAACAGCCCTGGGAATAAAGCAGTTTGGCAGTAAGAGTCTGTATTTCTTTACATTGACTGTAATGAAACCACAACAGAAGGAAGCTGCTACTTGTGAGATAACACGTCATAAAGCTGGGATTCAAAACAGGGTCTGTCCAGCACCTAAGTCCATAAATTTAACAACTATGTTTTTCCACTTGCAAAATACATAATTGGGTAAAATAAAACAAGAACACGTATTCTCTAGAAACAATAGAAAAATATGCAACTACCAATATTACTATTAATTCTAAAATAGGGGCACTGAAACATCTCTGGCTTTCTTAGTTGCATGGAACATAGACCAAGTGATAAGGGACTGTTGTGAGGATATGCATGGCAAAAGAGGGACAGGGATCCTCTTGGAGGAACAGGGTGGGTGATCCTGCTGGGCCTTACAGGTAGACTTGAACTGGAAAGTCAAAGGCCCGTCCAGGGACTATCTCCTCTTGCCATCACTGTAACAACACAAGTTTATGGCTCTAGCACTACCACCTTGAATGTGATTCAGTTATTCTCAATCTCTGCAAAACTTATAAGCCTGATATACTCTCTATAGACATATATGCACAGCTGAGATAAGAGGATAATTAGCACTAACCTGGGATTATGAGTCCCTCAAATAAGCCCTCAGCTCCCTTGACCCACTGTCCAGTCGTTCCACCAGCCCGAGTTACATTCCCCCCTCCACCTCTCGACGCCTGTACCCATGCAGCTAGATATGGCTAGAGAAAAACACACAACTTGATGACTAGTCTCACTTTAAATTCACGACTGCAAACTTCAAGTGGGTGCTCATCCCAGGCCTAGAAACTTTCTCATCTCTCCTCAAACCTCCAGTGCTTCTTCCTAATTCTCGTTCTCAGATGAGGAAAACTGAAGCAATCCTAAGAACTTCTAAAAGCACCCACCACCCTCCACATCTACCCACCTTCCAGTTTTTGTGTCATATTCTTTGCCTCCTCTCCTGTGACTGTAGCTAAACTATTGGCACTGTTTTCAGAGGCCAATCCTTCCACTGGGGCACCACATGCCATCCTCTCTCATCCACTCAAGGTCTTTGCTCCAGTAACCCTCCGCTCTTGAATATCACATTTCCCCTGTCTATTGGAGCTTTCCCATCAGTGTACAAACACGTTCTCTCTCCCATCTTAAAATCCTCTCTTGGGGCCGACTTGGCGGCATAGTGGTTAGGTTCACGCACTCTGCTTCACAGCCCGGGGTTCGCAGGTTCGAATCCCAGGCATGGACCTATGCACCGCTCAAGCCATGCTGTGGTGGCATTCCATATACAAAAATAGAGGAAGATGGGCACGGATGTTAGCTCAGGGCTGATCTTCCTCATCAAAAAGAGGAAGATTGGCAAGCGATGTTAGCTCAGGGCCGATCTTCCTCACCAAAGGCAAAAAAAACCAACCCTCTCTTGGGCTTCCCGAAGTGCACATATACTAGTTTAGGTTAAGCTATGTAGATTTCACAAGGCAATTAAGTAATCATTTTATTGCAACCTATTTTTTTTTTTACTTTATTTCACTTAATCATCTAAACCCTGTGAAGAATAATTTCCATTTTAGAGTTGTGATTTTTCATGGTAACTTCAGGTCCAGTGCTTTCCTAGTGAAGGTGCTTTTCCTACTGAAGCTCAGTAGCTAAGAGCTCGTGCCCGCCAGTCAGACTGCCTGCGTCACGTCCGGCTCCTCCACTTACTGTGTACCCCTGGGCAAGTTATCTATGCCTATTCTCCTCATGTGTAGATGAGAATAAAAATATCACCTACATTATCAGGGTGTTGGGAGGAGTCAGTTGATACATGTTAATTAGAACAGAGCCTGGCACACAGTTTCTAAGTGTTTGCTATTTTTATGCAGAAATGGCAGGACTAGGGAAGAAACTAGTTTTGGCCACGTGTGGCCAGAGAATACTACCCTTTCCGTTATTATTTTTTCTCCTGTGGCCTCTGGTCAAAATATATTTGGGAGAAGCCTTTGTACTAGGGGTGTGATGGGAACTTAAGGAGTCTGAGCATGGTCCGGCACTAGAGACCAGCTCCTGTCCCCTTCAGGAACCTCATCTACCAGGGCAGCACCACTCTTCTGTCTTGGCATACTTTGACTAGCCTGTGAGCTCCTTGGAGATGGAATTATGCTTTTTTGGCTTTAAACATTCGGGACCTAGCAAGGATGCTGCCTACCATGTTAGGTGCCGCACAAACCCTTCTGGAATAAATAGGAGTGCCCATGTACTTTTCCCTGTGGGTAAGAATGGGATTGCCTCGTGTTCCTGGGAGGCCTACTGGGCCATTCTGTGCTTGCTGACTACGTACCTTTGGGAGGAAGGTAAAAAATCCAAGTGCCTGAACTATTCACTGATTCTGGGCTGCTGAGGAAAAAATAGGTGGGTAATGTTTATGAGTAATTCTGTTTTTTCCTGTGAGGCTTTAAGCTCACAGGAAATATAAAATTCTGGTAACTGAGCCGTTTAAGAGGAAATGTGGTAATACCCATTTCTACTCCCAGGTTACAGAAATCCAGGACCCACTCAATGCCCCCATGAGTGTCACTATCAGCTTCTCTGGGGGGGTGTGGCTTTACTCTTGGTGCAATCTTTTCCATTTATACTAAAGAGTTTGAGAAGCGGCTCCTCCCTGGATTAACCTATGCGTGTATTTATATTTTGTAGCCACTGAATCCCTTAGTCAAACAAAACTTTAAAGTAAAACCGTTTCAGATGACCAGTACGTGTACTTCCAGTTGGAAAAGAACAGCCCTAAGTCAGTAAACCATGTATCGTCCCACACAGAATAGTGTGAAATTAACTGAAATGAAACACTTCCCCTCTTGGCAAATCTAACTCCACGGGGCCAGAATACATCTGTCCATCCTCTTTCTGTCCCTCTACACTGTCCTTGAACCTGAGACTAATTCATCTGGAACCACAGCCTGCTTAAATGAAATTTCCTCACTGATTCTCCACTGAACATTAATGCATTTTGGGGCTCCCCTTTCATCTCAGATGAAGAAACTGCTGACTTCTGCTTCCTCTGCTCAGAAACCAGTAAGACCAAAATTTACATGCAATTCTACCACTTTATAGCTAGTGTGTCAAGAAATGGTGAGAAACAAAGCCAGATCAGTACTGCCTAAATACCTTTAGAAAATTTTAATCATCCTATTTAGAAATGTAAGCAGTGTAGATATATGGAAGGGCAAAGGGAAAGAGCCTCAACTGGAAGATGGCTTGAGGCACCCAGGAAATAGAGGTCAGGTAATAGTGATGGGAACCTGAAAGACTTCAAGCCTGTCTCCAGCGCCCCCACCTGACTCTGCTGAGGGAAGAAACTGTCCTCCATATTCCCAGCCCCTGACACACTGTTGATCCTTGACCCCTTGCCTCATTATACCAGAGCCCCATCTCTTGCTTAAACTCTCGAGTTCCGGTAAAATTTCCTTCTCCTATGGTACATTAGTCCCCTGGCAAGGGAAATGTATTCTTAAAAATAATTCCTGTATTGGAATATGGAGTAAATTAGCAAGTCTTACCCAAACTTGATTTAACCACTTGCTCTCAGATAACATACATTGACTCAGGTCCATAGCTACTAGGTGGTTAATTTGGTTTCTACCAATTTTCACTCTAAAAAATCCTTATCAAATTAGGTGTGGGGAAAACTGGAAAAGTGAGGGAAAATATCTGTAAAAATTCAAAGGAATTCTGTACTCTCCACATGTAAAAGACTCTAGTTTAACAGACAGCTCAAAGAAATGGCACAGGCTCCATCAAAAGATTGGAGGAAAAATAAATGTACACCTAAAAGCAAGCAATTAAGGTATCTATAACTTTGGATTTCCCACTTTGATCAGCCACCAGTCCAGAAAGAAAGATCTGAGAGCTTCTACTTAAGAATCCAAGTGGCACCATGTCATTTTCACCCTACCTTAGAAATGAGCTTCTACTCATCATACTCCAAGAAAGGCTGAAAATCAATAGCACTCTTGGCTTGAAATCTACTGCCATTGTCTTCTGGGTATTTCAGGAAAATCATACAGAGCCACTGCTTGGAGTGCAAACAGTAGACTCAGCCCTACACCTGAGGGCGTGAATGAAGACCAGCACAAAGAAAAGAGCCACGGAAACATTTCTCTTTGGAAACGTACAAGAAGCAACATGCGAATGCTAAGATCGCCAGTGTAACATTAAGACATCATTATCCTGGGCTTCTCTATTTCATCTCACAAGCAGAAATTTTGACTGAAATTTCTTAAAACACCTAAAATATAACCAAATTAAGATGCCTTTCACAAATAGGTCAACTGTAGACTATGGGTAGAAAAGAGATTGAAAAGGGAATGTGAAAATACTAAAAATGCTAAGCAGCTATGAAATATGCCACAATGGCAGCATGAAAAATTGCTGGTGACCTGTTAGAAAAGACCCACCTAATACATGTAAGTTCTGCCAGTCTGCTCTCAACTTTTTAAAATGATACATTCTGATTCTACCTTCTACATCTTGTCTCCAGCCAATAGTATGTGGGAGCTTTACTTTCTGTAACTTGTATTGTGAAAACAAAATGCCTTTTCAGACTATACCCTCTTCTCATTCCCCAACCCTACTCCCCAGTCATTCTTCTATCAGAAAGCACAAATTATTAACAACTAAGGAGAAAAACATGCCCTCCTCTCATTTAACAGTTCAAGGAGCAGAGAATGTTCAGAAGTTTATGTGACCGAATCTACTGTCAACTACTACTGCAACACCTTTTGGGTTATCTTGTCATGTCAGAGAAACCAGAGACAAGACAACTGTGGAGGAGCACTTAGACAAATATCTTACATTCACTGGATATGCTTTTGTTGCCATTTTTTTCATTGTAGATCCTAGCTAGCAAAGGGCCTAAGGTATTAGGGGTGTTTCAGATTAATACAACCAAGTAGCACATAGCTGATGGCTTGCCAATGAAGATAATGCAAGCTATAGCTGGTCACTTTGTAAGTTCTAAAATTCAGAAGGACTGAACTTATGGACCAGAATATGAAAAACAGTGGCAATGGGAGCGACTCAGTAAGAAGGCAAATATGTCAACTGGTGACTATAGCTCTTTGGTACAGGTTTGTGTTCCCAAACTTACCCATCATACCAATTTAGAATATATTTTGAGAAAACCCTTAGACTGAAAAGCCTGGACATCACGGTAGGCCTTCTAAGTACTTGTGAATTTTACATGTTTAAGAAGCACAGTATCTATGAGTAAAGATGGCACACAGGTCATTAGTTACTGACTCACTAGTTTTCCTAGAGCTGCGTCTGGAAGCCATGTGTCCTGCATATGGGATTTTAGGCAATTAAAATCCCTCAGTACTTCACTTCGCAAATTGAGTAAATAACAAATTCCTCACAGTCTGCTTGTGTAGATGATAGTGACTATTAATGTGCCAGCAAAAACATGAAAAATACAAATGTAAGTACTGATATCTATTTTGGGTCCTTCAATTTCTACCCAGAAGAATGGTGAACCTATTTTCTACACTCAGCACTTTGCATCATCAAGAAAGACTTCTTTCTTCCTCCTCAATAAGACTGTTTTCAAAATGAGTACGGCTACCCCGAGAACAGGGGCCATGACAACATTTACTTTGACTAAATAAGCTTTATAGTTCTTGAAAGTCAGAAATCAAGTCCTCGGATGATAACCTTTTTCTAGAGTATACTGTACTCTTGTTCACTATTTTTGACACATGACAGACCTTCTTCAGATTTTAGCAATGGATGAGAAGCTCCAAGATTCATTATTTAGAGAATACTTTATTAGTTTCTGTAATCAAACCCATGTAGATAAGACCTTACATATTTAATACAGTGTGTTACCCCTGTACAAATGGAAAAAATTATGTTTAACATTTCTAGACCAATATGGCTGTTAATTTCTGTACAATGCCAACCCAACACGGTACAACTGGGATACTTTTTCCAAAGTTGACAGCACAGCTAAAGTTTTCAAAAATTCAAATTATATATATATGTATATATATATATTTATTTATATAAAAAGATCAATAGCAGTATGTTATGCATCAATAGCAGCAACAGCTTTTCCAGGTTCTGCAGTCATCTGAACAAAATTATAGGACATCCAGCACACTCCATTAAAAAAAAAGAAAAAAAAAAGGTAAAAAACAAAACCCCAGAAAACAGCAAAGTTCTGTTACTGTTGTGGTACCCGGCACCATTTTTTTAATTAGCTTCTCAATCATCATCTGGAAAGAAAACATTCTAGAATAACATCATTAAAAACAGCTCTGATAAAGCACGGTCACTACTACGTATCATGAAGCAGGTACAAGATATTTTACATTCACAGAGGTATGATACAGTACTGTCCTACATCTATAATACTAGAGGATACAATTAAAAAGGCATTATTTGAGACTTGATTCTACTTTTCCAGCAGAGGGCCCAAAGGATGATATGACACAGCTCTGGTAAAGAAATGCACCTTCTTAGGTAGAATTTCCTTTCATAGCGGCACAGTTCTAAGTACTCACTGCTCTTCATGAATATCAGCTAAAAACCGTTTAAAAAAACAAACCAAAAACCACTGGATTCATACAAAGATGACCTAGTGGAGGCAAGCAAGACTCAAACTAACTTTACCAAATCTGTCGTGTTTGAATGGTAAGAGCTCCACGAAGAAAGGAGATGCCAAGTAGTACTTCAAAGCTTCGGGCCACAACCAAAACACAGCATCATTTCAAATAGAAGCACTTGCCCACTTGGATATGTTCAAGGATGCTGATATCAATATTTCATCATCCGCTCACTCATCCAGGAAGAAGGGGAGATCAGTTACGGTACTTTGATTGTGTTCAACTCAATCACCATGTTACAAAAATAGCAAGCTGCCATAATAAAAAATAAGGCTCCTCTATCCAGCACCACTTATCTTCAGTTCTTCACCACCAAGCCTACAAATGCTATAACTATATCCAAAGAACATAAGGGAGCAAAGAAACCACATCTGATGGACTGGCTGGGATCACCACACTGTTCAGGCTGACCTATTCCTCTGCAGTGTTATTTTCCTCATATTTCTGGTATTTCACCTAACCATAAGGATCTTAGCTCTAAATTATATGCACTCAAGGAATGTGTGCACATATTTGTATATAAATTCTGACTGAACATGCATGGCCATCAACAGAATGCGTGTTATATAGTAGGTGCAAGCTGGCAAAGCCTCATTTTACTGGTGCAGCAGCTGTGTGTCGGTGTAAATTGCTCCTATGTCCCTTTTGCACCTCCAAGCTCTGGACAGGATAATGTCACAGACCGTTTTACCTGCTGGCATTATCTGACTTCATTCTCCCTCTTTCCCCTCTCCCCTCCCCCAACCCCCTGCAATAAACCACAGCCTTTAAGATTTTGTTTCTTCAGTTTTGATCGCCTGAGGTTTGATTGGTCCAGTTCTGACAGGTTTGGCGGCTATGGCAGGTGCAGGGGGTGGCTTTTCTTCTCCTTTTTCCTGACAGACACCAGTAGGGTCGGTCAGTGTTTCGGGTTTACTGGAATCACTGTCCACTTTCTGGGCTTTGCCTCCTATCTGTTTGCTCTGTTGCTGTTCAGAGAAGAACCGTTGCGTGGACTGAAGAACCTCTGCTCTCTGCTTTGCCTTAAAAAATGAGAAACAACAACTGAGAATGCTGCAGCGTTACCACCGCCTGTCAATCCATCTCAGGTCACATTCTGTCACCAATCACAAAGCAGTTTTCCCCACGCTGGTTTGGCCCAAACCAGAAGTACCTCATTGATCGTTCAGCTTTTAACGGATAGATTTCTTCCTATCTTTGAAAACATCCCATGTGATTTGTTTAAACATTTGAAAAGAATAGGACCACCTCCCACCACCTTTTCCAAGTTTGCCCTCTTATAAAACAATAAAATAGAAATTGCTGTTGGTTTGTATCTTTTCTGGAACAAAACTTATTGATATCAAATTTTATTTAGGGAACCTGCTTGCAAATTTGAAAACATATATGTAACACTTAAAACTTCTAGTTATCAATATGTGGTCTATAATAAAATGAAAAGGAAGCACTTATATTGTGGCATTACCAACACCTAGGACCAAATGTCTTGTGGCTGAGTCCTCTTCCCACAGCTCTCTTCTGCAGGGGAAGAGCATCAGAAATTAGTAACTACAACTTCACTTGATCACTAAGTTCTGATAGCTCCTACCACATTCTGAGTTGGTAAAATAATTTCCTAGTTTTATTGACTACGTGACCCAAAGAATATACTTACGTCAATCTGTAAATTACAGCACTGTAACATACACAATTAAAACTTAAGTTTCTACACCTCCTGCATATAACAAAACCCCTTCATGTTCTACAGATAACCTGTACTATCCAAAGATCTTATCCAAAGGTCTGAAGCAATTTTCAAGAAATTTGTCCCCTCCCCCACCCCATTATTAAGCTCTAATATCATCTCTAACATGGGAATGTATAAAAATCAAGTGCCAAGGAGCCAAGAGAAAAACTGGAAACCAAGGTCTAACAGTTTCCAAAAATTTCTATACATACTAGTATTTTTAATAGTTACGAACAGATGGAAATCCTAGGCACAGAGCCTTAATAAAAGCAGATAATACTGAACAAGAGTTTCACCGCATGGCAGTCTTTAAATTTGATTACTCAGGATCAGAAACAAGGGATATCAACCCAGAAAGAAACTCTAGTCAGTCAACCGAATTCTCCAATAGGATTATCATAAACATGTTTCTAATTCAGAGTAAAGCATTACTATGGACATTTCCCTGTTTGAAAGCATTAAGATTTTCTTTGCTCTAGTCTGATCTGAGATACACAGTGACAAAATAAACAAGATTATTAAGACCTCTAAAGTCAAGTCTAAGTAAATACAGAAAAAAACTGATTCAGCTGGCTGTACAGGCAGACAGGTAAGGTTTATGCTATAAAAACTGTCCCCACACAGACTCCTAAAGGCACTCTTCTGCATCAGCAAACCTCACGTTTATCAGTGCCTGTTATCATGAAGGATCCCAAAGTGCTTTTTCGAGTTCTTTTTCTACAAATACACACTCTACTGGGAAATACAGCCACCTCAGGTGGCAGGCAAAAAAGGGTATGAAAATGGTTTGAGAAGAAAACTGTACTTGGATGACTCATGAGGGAAGAAAATTAATCAAGACAGGTAACATGTCTTACCCATTCCAGAGTTTTCACATAACCATGATCTACATCTTAAGCTTGGTGAGCAGGGGAAGGAAAAAAAGAAAAACAAAGGAAAAAAACAAAAACAAAAACGGGGAAGCCTATAATAACCCATATTACTTTTTTGCTCTTTCAAAAAATGTAGCAGCTAAACTCAGATCTCCCTCAAATATTCACTTTATTAGCAATTCATTTGGCCAGAGTTTAAAATGTTAACTTGTTTGCTGACTATAGGTGCAAAAAGAAAAAGAAAAAAAAAAAAAAAAAAACCAGAAAAAAGAGGAAAAACGTAGGGGGAATAGGGGGGAAAAAAAAAGAAAAAAAAAAAGTAATGAATAAAAGTAGTCAGCTCCGTTAAGTCTGCTAAGACAATGAATGCCTGGATATACGGTTACGGGTCCAGAGGCATCTTAAGACATGGTTCAAAGACAGATTCTTGCTCTCTTGGCTGTTAACACTGTACTAACCTTCATGTCTTGTTCAGCCTTCAACGCAGCCTGGGCCTGATTACCTCTGACTCCAGAGAGTGATCCACAAGGACCCCTGGCTACATGTGGCAAACGAGCATGGCTCATGAGGCCTGTGGTCAGCGGAGGAGGCATCTGACTGGCCAGTGCCATTGGCGGCCTCTGAACAGGCGCTGGGAAGGTGTTAGTATGTGGGGCTCTTACCAATGGAGGGACCAGGTTAGGCTGAGAGAGAATCTGAGTGAAAAAAACAAAACATACAACATTGAACTGTTAAAAAAAAAATTTGCCAACTAGAGCGGGTTGGCTTATCTCAGAGTAAATCTGTGCCCATTCTGCCAGTGAAAGGAAGTGCACAGATTTGTGCCATTTTATAGGGACCAAAAACAAACAGGCCATGCTTGGAGAATCTAACAGGAAAATTAGGCAAAGCATGCTATGGCACTTCCGTTGGTTCTAGCATTTCAGCTACACATTCTGAAGGGGAGATAGAAGACTATTAATTAGGAATATTTTTAAAAAAAGATATAATTGCAGAAAAGGCACACACCTATACCAAACATAATCTGAAGATAAATAAAAATAATACTAATTCGACAAATATGTGCAGGAACCAATTCTAGTTTGTGAGAGTTCTTATCAATTTTATAGTCCTTCTACATGATAAGCAAAGGGAAGACAAGCCAACATTTTTACACATATATTAGAACATCTTTTGGAAATTTTACCTCAACTACACATAGTTATCTTAAAAACAAAACAAGAAAACAACTTTAAACCTAGAAAACTTTAAGCACTGGGACCCTTCTCTGAAAAGTCACCTTCTTCAAAAAGATAAAAGGAACAGAACTGAAATAAATTGTCAGAGCTGTGTGGGGAATCTTGACTACTTCTATTGTCTGCTTTGGAACTATACAGTTACTACCTGTGTCTAGCTAAAATTACAGAGAATATATTTAAATGTCATAAATTTACTATTAAATAAGAAACTGTTTCTCATTAAAAACTGTGCTTCTAAACTGGTTATAATATGGCAAGATTATAAAATTAGAGAATTAGCCAGATTAGCAATCATTTGCAAGTAAATAATACTCATTTCTCACTTATATCTGCCCACCTGAGGTGCAAACTGTGTAGGAAATGGTTGTGTCATTCTCACAGTGGCAGGGGCTGACTGGAACTGCTTCTGATAGACAATGCTGTTCATTTTGCTGGACTGGCTGTTCGGACTTGTGGAAGCAGCCCTTGGAAAGAAGCCATCACTGGTCAGTACAGTAATGCCACGTAAATAATGCTGTTAGATTGTTAGACATCACTTTTGGTAGATTCATCATACTTGGCAGTTGATGAAAATTTACCAAGGTGAATTACCAGACATCATGGTGAAGAGATATTGGAGGGGCAGAGGTGAGAAAGGATATTAGCTAGATTGGCCCTGCATTAAAAAAAATTCTTAAAATACAGTATAACAAAAACATTCTTAATAATTTAATACCTTAACATTTTAGATAAAACTATCAGAATGTTTTGTGCTTACCACAGGACTGGTAACCCATGACATATCTAACAAACAAATGGTGCTGTTACGTGGGAATTCTATAAACAAATTTAAATGCCCATTTTACCGGAAGGGACTAGACGTTGGTGTGGTGCTTCTACCGCTGATTGGAGGTGTGCCTGGTTTTATATCAATGCCAGTTCCAAAGGCTTTGAGTTCCATTTCAGACATCTGAGAAAGAGCATAAAATAAACTTAACATTTCTGCAATTCCATAAGCTAAAGTGCTGTGTTTAGTATTCTATATATGAAGACAACCTAGCACTAACACTATTATTAGGTTTCAAATACCATGGAATTATTAAGGTCATAAGAGATTGTGTAAATCCCATTCTTCCACAAAATTTGTGAATTCTTTGTTATTAGGTAGAAGCCAGAGGGGGCCAAACACAATAAAAGTAGGCAGATAAAAAATAGGCATACTGGGGTTTGAGATTTCCTGAAGGGTGGTAAAAACGGATGCATTTTATTTTCATCGACTACATAAATGCATATATCTAAGTACATGGCCTTACGTTCTCAAAGAAACCGTAAATTTTTCTTCACTTACTTTTCCTGTGGTTGCAATCATGCTATGCTGTGTTCCAGCAGGGATTAATCCTCTGAAAGGCTGGCTTACTTGTGCAGGACGACTCAGGCTCTGGGCCTGTGCTTGTGGGGTGGTATGCTGTAATGGGGGCTGAAGAGTCTGAGGCAGAGCAATTAAAGGCTGCCCTGTAGATCCAAAATTAGGCAAGGAAAGCTGGGATGCTGGTAAAGGTACTGTAACCTAGAAAATAAGCAAATAGAAACTGCAGCAATTTGCTTATACCTGTTGTATGTATATCCCTATAACTATATACACAACTCTTCAAATACTTTTGAGTAAGATTTTAAACAGAATACATCAATCTATTAATCTATTTCACATATAAATCTTTGGCTTAGTGACTATCCAAGTCACTAAGGTGCAACAACACCACAGATTAGTAGCAGAGAAACTATATAACTGACATAATTATGACTATCTTCAAATTAACCTACAGTATATGTCAAATAACCATAAAATCATGAGGATACAATTTTAGGAAAGTAGTCATAACTTCCCAAATACACATGTTTATACTGTTTCCAGGTCTGGTCAAGATGAGTTATGACAATAAGAAAAATTACCTTTCAGTTTTCATACAAACAGTATTTAATTTGAACGGCAATAAGGTAATATATTTACGAATTGCCAGGCCCTAAAATAGCCACCAAAAATATTTATGAAAAAATGACTAATGGGTTGCCTTTCTCCTCTAGCCCCCCACCAACTTTTAAAGAGCTGATTAATGACATTACTAGAGGAGATAGTTTCAAAAACCATATATTTTTCACAGTAAATTATTACTACATTCATACACTTAAACATGTTTGTCCTTTGTACTCTTGTCATACTCTGCACAGGGTCCTATGTATTACATTAACCAGTGTAATGGTCTTTAGAGCCTTCCTTCGCCTCTAGCACAAACAAGTAAAGCTCCTTTCACACTTACACGTAATTGTGCATCCCGGACAGTGGTTTTCAACCTTTTATATTCATGGAACCCTTTGTTAAAATAAATGATTACATGGAAACCCATTAAAAAAAAAAAGAGGTAAAAAGCAGAACTGATTGAAGTGGTGGGGAAAGGGTTGTTGTGGGGCTGAAGCACATTCCACTACCAGTGGAACCCATGGAATCCCTAGGACACCTCAGAGAAAAGTCTGAAAATCATGGCACCATCTCCAATCTTGGTCCTATTTAAATTCCCAAACAACAACAAAAGCAGTAATAATAATAATAATAATAAAGAAAATTGAGGAAATTTACCATGCCATAGTTTACCTGCTGGAGAGCACTTGGTGACTGGGCAGTGTTATAAAAATTTGTCTGACCAGGCTGTTGTACTTGTCCAGAATAAAGATTTGAAGCCTGGGTAAGATTCGCTCTAGCCTAGAAAAAATTTTGTAAGAAAATAGCAATAAGACTGAAATCATTTTCAATTCAGAGATCAAGGTTATGGCTTCAAAGCAGTCTCTAAGAATTTTAGTGTTAGATAAAAAGGAAGATCTTTGTTTTTTCATGGTATCTTTTAACATTTTTTCTTTAAAAACTGTTTCCTTAAATAATCTGCTGCACAGGAATACAATGACAGTGCATGGTATTATCCCAGCCTTACCTGGAGAAGATGTGTATCAATCAGCTGGGAACCTCCTAGTCCTGATGCCTGACCCAGCTGATGTTCATACAATATAGGAATAGGCTGAGTATTTGAAGTTTGTTGAAAGGCAAGACCCGATTGTGCCTTGGCAAGTTCCTGGTGTTGCACAGCTGGAAAGTTGTGGATGGCAGTACCAGACAGGACCACAGATGGCTGGGAGAGACTGCTTTGCATAAAGGCTGGCTGAGATCTACATAAGTATTAAAGAGAAAAGGCTTGTGTTACCAGTTAATTCTATCTGGAATCTGGAAACCTTAAGAATGAGTATCCCAAATGACCAAGTACTCTAATTAGCACAATTAAGAAAAGAAGCAGAGGATACAGACTCTGTCCAAGGCACTTGTTTCAAGATTTAGAGCTCTGGGACAACAAAGCTCCACATGTGAAAGTTCTAGAAAAAGGCTTGCTCTTCCTGAGAAACTGGTAAGATTTTTTCCTCTTGAACAATGAGAATAGTTCTTTTTTCAAATGTTCACTAGCAAGCTCAGTACCAAATCTGCTGTTTTTCTCTGCGGTATTGACATTCTATTCAAATTTATAGCACCAATAGCTCTGACTTTATTATTTGTATTTCATCACTTCCCCTTTATATATACGTCTTATTAGAGGCTTCACAACCTCTATGGAATGAAGCAGAGTAGTTCACATGGGGATTACTCACCAAGTTGTTTGTTTACACTGGACATATTATATTAGTTGCACAACATAATGGTTCAGTATTTGTACATAGCAAAATGATCATCACAATAAATCTAGTTAACATCCATCACCATATGTAGTTACAAAAATGTTTTTTTCTTGTGATGAGAACTTTTAAGACCTACTCTCTTAGCAACTTTCAAATATGCAACACAGTATTATGGTCAAAGGGTACAAACTTTATTAATAAAATAAATTAGTCACAGGGATGTAATGTACAGCATGATGACAACAGTTAATAATACTGTTGCATATTTGAAAGGTTTTTTTTTTTAAATTACAACACTGGAACCTAATCATAGACTACCCTTTTATCTCTGGGATGAAGGCCTCCTCCAATCTATACTTTTAAAAATGCTAAGATTTAAAGAGTAAGTCAACTAAATCAAAGTAGCGAATTAAAGATATTATTATCAATAAATAACACGCTTTTGAAAACCTCACATATGTGGTAGGAACAAAAGCCATTAAGCAGGAGCACTGGTCTAGGGTCACAAGTAACCTTCACAATATCTACTTAAAATTTATGTTTCAGATATAAAATGGGAGAACACAAGCATACTGTTATAAACTACCCTGTGCTGCCAGAAGTTAATTCAGGGATTCCCTATTAATAAACACTACACTGATTAGGTTGAGAGGCAAGCAGTAGCAGAATGATGTGGCAGGGATACAAACTGCTTTCAACGTCTAAACCTGTGCCTTCCAACAGAGTAGCCATTAGCCACGATTACATATACAGCTTACATTATATATTTCTGTTGAACAGGTCTGGTCTTAAAAAGTGCAGCTTCCAAGGCAATTGCTAAAATGGGAATTACAAATATACAGAATGTCAGTGCCTTGCTCCCCATCTCCCATGGCTATGGAAGATAGTAATAATCATTGAACTTTTTTTTTTTATGGAGCTGGGAAGTACCTGCAAACTTGTCAACAATGTTTCAAACAGCCAATACCAATTTGAAGGAGACTGATTTGGGACATTAAATCTATTTGCTATTTCTGGATTAGAAATTTTAAAGTTTTATTTTTACCACAAATTCCAAGATAATCCCAAATTTAAGAATACAAAACAGACTGCCTCTAACTTCTAGTTGAGGTAAACAGTTTTACTTGTACTGGGAGGGAATTCCTTGTAGTAACCAAAATAAACGACAGAGTAATACCAGAAAATAAAATATAACTAATTATACAGACGTACTAAATTCTATTGAAGAATCTCTAATCAAAAAACAAAAGAGAGACCCACATTTATTAAGTGTATTAATAATTCTGCTGTTTTGAGAAAGTTTAATTAGCTGAACATACCTTCTTTAGGAATATAATTTATGTAATCTAAAAGAAATGAGCTATATCAATTGATGCCAAGTTTAATCTATAAAGCATGGATATTCTATCTGAACCACTTCAAAAAACAAATTTCTAAAAGCAAATGTAGAACTTTGCAACCTTCTTAAACTAAATATCCTGAAAGTAATTTTTCTTTTTGATGGTTTAGGGCCATTACCATGAGTATCAATGTCAGCCATGATCACTGCTATCATTTGGTTCTTACCCCACCCTTCCACTCACAGTAAGCTGGAGATGAGACACACGTGGGGTTGAATCCAGGCTCTGCCACTTATTTGTAGTGTAACATTAGGTAAAAACTCCAACATCTTCAAGTACCAACCTCCTCATATGTCAAATGGGGATGACTTAATCTACCTTAAATGGTTTTGTGAAGACTAAATTAAATGTTAATGTATATAAAGGGCTGAATGGCTATCATATACAAGGAAAGTTCAGTAAGTATCAGTTTTCATTACCTCCTTAACTGCAAAAATAATTTACAGTGAATCTTTCAAAAGAGTGGTTTCTTCTACACTACAAGGCATACTTGTCACCACTAACACCACTACTTCTATTCTTTGTCTGACACTCTACTATTCCTCTCTCTTTTACTACTTTCCACCCTGGCCTCCACCCCCTTACATACTGTTGTTATCTGCCACACCTCAGCTCTTATACAGAGCAGGCTTTGATTTATAGTTGCTAGCAGTGACATAGATGGCACTTAAACTTTTAGGTCGTTTAGCAGTTATTTTCTGTGATTTCCAATTATTACGGGATTGTTATTATTCTTCAAGAGGCTTTGAGGCTTGACTTTGTTCAATAAAATCTGACTGAAATTACCAGAGGCTGAGGTTCACAACATATAATCAACATGCTTAATTATTTAATGTAGTTTATAACAGGGTCATCCTAGCTTTTGAGGGGAAGGAAGGAGCAGTATGGATATGGCAAGAAGGCTCGGCAATTACACTGTCTCCAACATCACATATTATTGTATAGCATGTACCTATATGGTTGAAGTGAAGAACTGAATAATTCCTGAGCCTGGGAAACCGCAGGTCCAGCACCTAGACTCAGCTGGGGTTGATGCTGCCCTTGCAGTGGTGCATAAATAGGGATTGGAATCTGCTGAACTGAAGTTGGCTGCAACGCAATGAAAAAACAATATATGAACAACCATATACACAAATCACAACACTTGAGAAAATAAAAATTTTGAGATATGAAAATAAAAGATTAATGCCATGTTCTGATCCCATTTAAAACAAAACCAAATGTAAACATGTAAATTTTCCTTTCAACCCGTTACTTATTCTACATCGTTAACCACTAAGCTTTGGCAAACTTGGGAAAGTTTTAAAATTTTGCTAATACATATCAAGGTAATCATGGGTTGTCTGATATTGTTAATATAAGATTATAACTTCAAAGAGTCCATTATTTGTAGCCCAAGATAAGTACTACAACATAAAAATGCCAAGAAACAAGTACAGGATGGGAGAAGTCTGATATTTACCTGAGAAAGACCTGGTTGGAAGCCCTGTTGCTGAGCCAAGGACGGCGGGGCCAATCGTGCATGTTGGGTATTGAATAAATGACTTGTGTCCATATAGAAAGCTGGGATTTGAGCTACGGACAATCAGGAAAAACAAGCGGTGATAACTGTCTAAATTTCAGAATTTTTCAAACAGTAACTAAAAACCAAGTTTTGTAGCAGATTTCAAATTAAGTGAGCCCTCTGAAAATTAATACAGCCAAGGAAAAACTAGAAATGTGAAAAGATGCAAATGCAAAAGAATGCTAACCTTCTAGCAGACAAGTATATGCAAACTAAAACAATGAAACTCTAGTACTTGTCAAAGTATGGAAAAATAGACACTCTCATATACTGCCAATGGGGTGTAAACTGATAAAATTTTATATAATCTACTAAAATTGAAAACGAACCTACGTGTTTACCAGCAAATTCACTCCAATTTTAAATCTACCTACTAGAATTTTGCAAAATATTTCAAAAGAATTGACATTTAATAATTGAAAGAATTTGGTATAGATTTCTAAAATATTTCTATGTATTACACATATTATTTTGTGATTTGCTGTTTTTATATAATACTATGTTTCAAAGAACTTCCCATATTGTTTATAATTTGTTACAATTATATATATATAATTTGTTACAATTATAAACATACTGCAATGAACGAACACCCTCACACATATATCTCTGATTGTTTACCTATATAAGATTTCCAAATTATGAAATTGTTACTACAGTGAGTTTGTTCACATAAAATATTTTGAGATACTTTTCTAAAAGAACTATGCCAATTTATATGCTCACCAGTAATGTACTTTAAAAGCCTATTAATAATACCCACAATCCTTATAGATATCCATACAGGTATTAAAGATGCTGGGTATTATCAACCTTTCTAATATTCCCCACATGGAAAGGTGAAAAACAGCCTCACTGTTCTTTTATTTTGAATTTAAATTATTACTGAGCTTAAATATTTTTCACATGTTTATTTACTATTTAACTCAGATCAACATGGTGATGTTTAGTAGGACAAGTTACCCTACCCCTAATGTATAATTTTTTTCTTCTTTGCTATTCTTAGATTTATTCTTCCCCATGAACTTTATTACCAATTTGTCAAGTTTCAGATAACAAACGTTTCCAATTTGATTAAAATAACATCAAATGCATACGTTATTTTGAAAATTTTTAGACACTACTTTGTCTGATATATATGCAACATATGTGTGAGAAACAACTGCCGAGAGCCCTACGATGCTTATCAAGGAGAGACAGCATTCAACTCTATGAGGAAACAAATTTGCAAAGCAGATCAAAAAATATTTAAACTTGAAAGAGTAACTAAGAAGAGAAAAAAATAAGCATTTAAAAAAGTTTTCATTTTCTAAATTCCTTATATTCACCCCTAAAAATCTTACCTGCTGCAGACTGAGACACAAAGACTTGTGGACTTTGTTGTTGCTGGGCAATAAGGGAAGGCATACAGCTTAACTGTGAAAAATGACTTGCAGAAGGCAGGCTACTTGTCTGTAATTGTTGAGGTTTCACTTTACAAATATTAGGAGGGTCTGATGTGGTTGTAGATTTTGTACTCAAAGAAGAGGTAGTGTATGTACCAGCTCCTATGTTTGGGAGAGGCATAAAATAAGGGGAAAATGTAGCATATTTTAAAGTGTTGCTGTTGTTCACAGTAAAACAGTTCAAGCACCAATCAGAAACTGGAAAATTAATGTTTCTGCCCACCATGTACTTACCATGTACTTATATAAACTGTACCTCAAGAAAGTGGCTATCAGTAGCTTATAAAAGGAAAGAACACATCACGAAATACAAACAAGACAATAAAATTCAGAGAAATATAAACAAGAGGAAATTAAAAAATAAAACAAAATAAGGAGGCTGAGAGCCTACAAGGTTGTTATAGTTTAGCCTCGAACGAATATTTAGTTCTTATTCATCACAAAGAAAAGGATAATCAAGAGCTTCATTCATTTATGGCTAGGCATAGATATAAGAACAGAGAAGGACAAAACGCTGCACCTCAGGAATAATTACGAATGTAAACACGTCCTGAGAGATCATAATTACATGACGAAAAAGTCCTGTAAACTTAAGGTTAGATTTTTCCCCTCTTTCCAGCAAAATACCTTAAGGATATTCTTAAGAGCTTCATTCATTTATCAACAAATATTTGAACATCTACTAAAGGCCAGGTGTAGACATAAGAACATAGAAGAATAAAGTGCTGCACCTTAAGAATAATGATTAATGTACATTGGCCTTAAGAGATCACAATTGCTCTGAAAAAGTCATATAAACTTAATGTTATCTTCCTCGCCCCACACTTCTGTATATATACCAGCAAAAACTAGTATAATACCTTAAAAACAAAACTATTAACAAATAAGTGGAATTAGAAAACTTTAGATCTTGAAGGATCAATTATTTCTGTTGATCAGTGAGTTATAATGACTATAATACTGGAGTAAATGACAAGACTGATATTTGATTAAAAAGTGAGATGTAGTTATTATTTTCAGATGTTAAATGATCTATCTAAGAGAGGACCAAGATCAGGGTACCTCTGTTCTTCCACTTGAGTCTCTACCAGTAGGATGACTGGGCAAGAAGGTCCTTGTTAAAAATTTATCCTAGCTGAGGAGAGTGTGGGGAAACTAGACCTGGAGAAAAGGAAGTAGTTGGATTCCAAAGAAAGAACTAGGAACCTTCCCAGTCCCTTTATTTCCTAATCTTCCTACCATACTCTTCTCCTGGTTCCCTTCCGGCACTGTCCCCTACCCATCCAAGTAGACTGGGGCCCAAGCTAGTAAGCACAATGAAGACGCTTTGCATGGGTTGTGGGGAATGTTTGAGAAGGTTTTAAAGAAGGAAGAGAGACAGTTGGAACACTCTCTCTGATTTGAATCTCTGGGTTTTGTCTTAATACATCTGATTCCAGATAATAGCAAAATAACTGTAGTACAATCCAAAGACCAGTTCTTTTGGTACTTAAACCCAGCACAGAATGTCAGAATACTGAAAAACAGTACTGTAATCACTAATTGAGAAACAGAAAAAGTAGATTCTGTGCTGGATATATTTTATATCTATTGGAAAGGAGCTTCCTACTGCTTTGGAAATATCAGACAATATTGGGAAAGCTTGAAATAAAATTTGCTTCAATAGAAGAAACACGGTTATACATATGGTAAAGGTGGCCTTTCTTTGAATCAAGCATTTTAGAAACATCCTCTGTGATTACTTAAGAACTGTAAAGCCCCCAAATGAGATATAGTTCAACGAAAGGATTACACACTGGTCAAAAATTTAAGGAAGAAAAACACCTTCTAACTTGGGGTGCTGATGGACCCTCCTTAAAAACAAATAAAACAAAAACAAAAAACAATGGATGTCATCTACTCAAATATTAGACACTAGAAATTCTCTACCCCTAATTCTTCACCAGAAAATATGTCAACCCAATAGATTTAGGCCAACAGCTCCTTCAAATTAGATACAGATCACAAAAAATTTAAAAGCTTCACGATTCTGTGTTATTTCTGAGTTAGTTTAATTAGCTGTATAAGAGTTAAAAAATTAAGACCAAAAGGTGAATTTTATAGAAAAATTTAGAGGAACAAGATAAAACATTTTTCACCACTTACTTATTATTATCTGTAATGGGGGGATGGGGGTGGGAGGAAAGAAGAGAAGGTCCAGCAAAGCGTTTTAGTAAGCCATCAGAAAATATTTGCCAAACCAGCTAAAACTGGGACAGGGCAAAGAGAGGAGAGGGAGTAAGAGTGGCAAGAAATTTACAAAACAGCTGATAATTATCTCATGCGCAATCTTACGTCCTTTTAAATAATACTTTTTGGGGGGATGGTAAACAGAAAAAGATCATAAGAAATTTTAAATAATTTAAGATATTTAAAGGAAAGGTACAAAAACTTCTACCTGACAGTGATGTTGTGGGAGTGACAGAAGCAACAGGAATCTGAGGCATCGACGCACTTGAGAATGAATTGTAATTAGCAGTGCTTGGTCCACTGGCACTACTGCTGACTCCACTTGCAATTGGAGGTGCTGTGGAAGTTACTGGAGATCCCTTTTCCCTGACATTTGGAGAATTCTCCCATGCCTTACGTGCAGATTCCATCTGCAATAAAATGGACATTTTTTTAAAGCAAAAAAAAAAAAAAAATCACTATGCTAACACAGAACTAATTACACACACACAAATATACATACATGTGTAGACACATATATTTAATTTCCGAATGTAATCTTTCAAAAACTACAAAAATAAAAGATCAAGACCCTAAGGCTTTAAAGCTTTCACTTTCCTCTTTATCTTTGCTCCTTTACTCAAACTGGGAGGCAGTAGACTTTAATTATGTCTCTACAGAGCTTGCTGACGGCTTTGGCAAACAGGTCAGTGAAATATAAAGTCACAGCTCCTGTATTGTCTAAATGTGAGTCCCTACCTATACCAGTGAATAAGGAAATGGAAATACTCTGTTCCTTTAGGACTGACTTAAGGCTCTGACTCTAGTAGGAAAGGCACTAAGGGCCCTCCATAAATACCCATTCCCTCTGTTCTTTCTTTTTAAGCCAACAGTCCTCAAATGGCAGATGACAGGTACCTTTTGTTTGGTTATTTTATGTTCACAGTGTTTTAAAAGGCAATGTAACCAGATAGGTTTTAGGCTTGGGTGCAGTAGAAATACTTCTTGTTTCAGATCAAGACCTCACCAAGCATTTCAGGTACTGACTGTTGCCATTTATACTTGTGGCTACTGGTTTTAGCTGTAGTCTCCTAGTTTCTGAAAAGGTAAAAACAGGTCTTATTCCAAATCTGTCTAGAGCAGTGCAAGCCACATTTATAATTTTAAATTTTCTAGTAGCTGCATTTAAAAAAATAAAAATAAAGAGGTAACACTAATTTTGATAACATAGTCAACCCAATCAATATATCTACAATATAATTAAAACCTATAATCAACATAAAAATTGAGGTGTTTTAATTTTTTTTAAAAAATTAACATTTCAGATCCAGCATCTATTTTATTTTACACTTACAGCACACACCTCAACTTGGATTAGCAACATTCAAGTGCTCAATAACTACATGTGGCTAGTGGATACTGAACTGGAGAGCACAGATGTAGATCCTCAACTATCCTGAGGCCACTTGAACAGGAAGGGAACAAATGCACAGATTTTGAAGTTTTTAGTTCTACTAGTCCAAATACTGGGCCCAGAGGAAAACAAGATAATCTATAAAATTCAGCTGTAATGACTTACATGAGGGTACTTTTACAGGTAAGATTTTGTTGGTTCTTTTTTGGTGAGGAAGATTGGCCCTGAGCTAACATATGTTGCCAATCTTCCTCTATTTTGTATGTGGGACACTGCCACAGCATGGCTTGAGGAGCAGCGTGTAGGTCCACACTTGGGATCTGAACCCGTGAACCCTGGGCCACCGAAGTGGAGCATGCAAACTTAACCACTACGCCACTGGGCAGGCTCCTACAAGTTAAGATTTTTTAATATCATTGTTATGAATTTTGTAGGTTCATAAGTACCAACTTTAAAATTTTAACCTTATTTTAATTGTAAGAATTTGAGAAGTATTACATATCTCCCTGCTGTCCTGTTAAAACATGCTATATATTAACTTAACCTTTTCTCAGTGACTAATGTCATCACTATAAATGCAAAATATAGGACACTTTAATGTTTGCTTGAGTCTTTTCTCTTTTCCTCACAATCACCTTGTTGGTTTCAAATGTATTTTATTTTAAAACAAAAGTCTTGGGGTGGAGATAAAAGAAAAAAAACCTTACGAAGTTAGACATAATGCAATTTGCTTGTACTATCTGAGATTTTATGGTTTAGTGCAATTTTATATAGCATAATGCCTTTTATACCAGTTTTGTTGTGCTGTGAACACAAATTATAGCTAATCCAACTTGCATATTACATAGGCCATATACATTTGGCATGCAGCAAGAAAATTTAGATTCTATTTCTGAAAATTCAAGGAAACTAAAAAGTACAATTAATTAACTACACTCATTATCCACCTTGGCAAATACACTGTCAAGAATATCCATACAACAGAACATTTCTATACTTTACATATTACCCAAATAAAGAGAGACGTCAGAAGAAGTAAAAATAAAGACACTAGAGAAAGTTTTAAGCTAATGCAATTTAATTTAAATTAAATTCATTTTAATTCAAAATGTGTATTATTTCTTGGAGTGTTAAAAGCAGTAAGTGAAAGGTAATGTTGAATGGGTTTTCCAAAGAATTAACCGAAATGGCCTAAAGAATAACTAACGACGATATTATATTTGCTTACGTGAAAGTACACTATTGCCTTGAATAGTGTAATGGTAAAAACCACATATAAGACACAGATCGGAACACAGATTGAGACAGTCATTCAACTGGAAAAACAACAACAAAGGCTGAACAGGAATTGGCAGTAAACAGTAAGGACAGGGTAAAGATGGGGATGACACAAAGCAGAAGTGGTTGTCTTATAAAATTTTATAGTCTCAAACTATTAAGCCTCTTACAAAAACGTGGAGGGACAAGAGGATGAGGTCAGGAGGCTGGAGACTCAAACAGAAAGATTCTAGAAAGGAACATTGGCCATATCATAAAATGACTTAGTTTTCCCCTCTCCTGAAGACCATCAAACAGATTCACTGTCAACCAGTGTAGCTAGGAAGCCCTGCTATAAGAGGTTATTAAATACTTGCCCAGATTATAAACCGAACAAACAGCACCAACGAGATAAATAAATGCACTTAAAAAAAATTCTCACTTAATTCCATGTCTGCGCTTTTTTCAACCATTGACTAATCTTGAGGTGAACAAGTGATTTAAAATACTTTCAAATAACTCAACGTAAAAAAGCATTAGTAACATAGCTCAAATTTTATATACACATAATAGGAGATAAAACAAACAAGCCTAAACTTCCTGACATCAAAAAGCATGTGTTGTCTAAAATCTCTTTTGCCCCCTTATTCAAAAATTATCCAACAAAAATCAAATGAAAATAACTTGTATTAATCAATTACCTCTTCATAAAAATATTCTAATTACTACACTGCATTCATTCAATTCAAACATGACTTACAGGAAAGACAGAAAATTAGCATTCTTACCATTATCAAAACTTAGGAAAGAAAAACATGCAACATCAAGCTAGTTGGTTTTTTGTACACAACCAATATATCCAAAGATTATTAAGATCTCTAAGAGGAGCTCAGTACAAACATGGAATACAAATGCTCTCCTGTACTTTTAAGACAAAATTCACATGCATAATAAGACTCACTTTTAATACGAGGATATGAAGTCACTGCTAAGTGCTGTTAGAAGCTAATAAAACTTTCAGGTATAATTTAACATCGCTCCATTTCCTCAGCTTACTACTGTTGCTTACCACACAGAATTAGTAAAAATACCAAAAGAATATTGTTAATTTATGTTCCCTTGCATGCAGTAATCAAGGACCTTTAGAGACGGATGTTGTACATACCTTAAAGGTGAGGCTGAAAGTAGTGGGAGGAACTGAAGTTAGGCTGGAGCTCTGTTGTATAGTCTCCCTCTTAGGGAGGGGAAGGGTGTTGGGCAGGGGCACCTGAAAAGGTAGGCAACACATATCACAATCTAACTAAGTCTGCTACAAAAGCTCCATCCAAGATGATGCTAACGAACTCTAAAGGTGTTTACTTTTCATCAGAGCCAACAGAAATATTTGATTACTTAGAGTTACATAGTGTTTATAGCAATTGATAATTTTGGACATCTGAGATAAAACTTCTGAAGGGAAATACTATCTGCCTTTCTATGCATAAATTGACAGAAAAAGAATCTGTCCTAAATATAAGGTAAACAGTCGAAGGCAGTGCTTCTCATATTTTAATGTGTATGTAAATCACCTGGGGATGTTGCTAAAATGCAGACTATGATTCAATTGGTCTGGGGTAAGGCTTGAAATTCTGCATTTCAAACAAGCTTCCAGGTGATGCTGATGTTGCTGGTCCCTGGACCATATACTGTGTAGCAAAACTCTAAGGAATGTAATTTCCACCATTTATGGGATCCAGACATAAAAAATTAATCTTTTTCCTCTTATACAGTCAAATTTCTTATAACTAGATTCAAGAACAGAAGTAATATTGACGGGGATGTATGGAATATCGCCCCCACCTTGTTACACTAAACAAACTACTTTGCAACAGTAATAACATGATCATGGTAAATATTGTTAGAAACTTGAAAATAGCAGAAACTCACTACTCATATCTCTTTCTTTCCTCTAAGTCTCTGGATCTTGAGATGTTATTGTGCGTTACCAAACGACTGATTTTGATGGTTCACTCAGTTGTTCAGGTAAAAAGACTGCAAAGCTTGGGGGTTTTAAGATAATCACTTTATACTATAGGCTATCGAATAGATTATAATACCACGGACTACTTAATGGAGATTATTTTATAAATCTTTAAAATAGCTGTATTATAATAATCAAAAACACTACCTGCATTTAAATCTTCAAGACATCTGAAATTCAAAATGATTGTACTATTAGGTAACACTAATCAAAAATATCAGCTAAGATCCTAAAAAAGTGTATTAAGCTTCAATAAGGGGAATAAGCCTTTTTTTAAATATATTTTTTTTAAAAAACAAAAGTTCTATGCAAGAAATGAGACCCCCAAATAGACTATGAACGAAAAAAGAACATTTCAAAAGGTCTCACAATTTTTCCCATGTAGGATATATTTGTTTTTAACACTACACTAAGTTCAAAATCCCAGCACACTTGGCACAAATAAGCAACACCGTGAAATCATTCCAATTTGGTGACCATTTATAATGCTCCCTGACCCAAACTGATTGTCCTATTTTCAAACATACTTTGGACACATTACTAAAAATCAAATGTAGACCATTCACTTATACACAGACTGGGTCTCTTCCCTTCAGCAGTTGTCCATGCACAAGTCAGTACGTTAATTAGCCTCTCAGATCACACAGAAATCATTAAAATGGTCATTTGGATATTTCCAATGACTTTTAAGGGTTCTGAGAATAATGAGCTTTCCTTCCTTATTCATATTTCATAAATTGTATTTTAGAGGGTAGTTTGGCAGAAAGCACCATATACTTTTTCTTGAAAAAGTAACATCTAATAAATAGTCGATATATTTTTTAAAAATGAGAAAAAACACCATAATTAAAGCATAATTAAACTTTATTGAGATGTTACTGATTCAATGTTTGATAATCTACATAGTGACACCAGCAATTGGAATTGACAGGAAGTCTTTTTGTCCTTCCCAAGTTTTCCATTACTTCCTATTTAAACTTTTCTCCAAAAGGTCAGAGGAAAAGGATTTGGCACACAAAGTGAAGTTTTATAATATCTGAAAGCTGGACGAATTACATTAACCAGCTTGTAAAGAGCTTTCCCATCACAAAGAGAAAATATGTGCCTCACTCCTTTCTCTCCCTTTTCCTCAGCTACATATTAAGAGTCCTTCATCTGGATTATAAAAGCTAGATTAAATGATCCCTAATGCATCTCATCTCTCTAAAATTCTATATACTTGATGCTAGAGGGAAGAACAGAAAGTGTAAGAAAAACACTGTAAGAAGACATAATCAATATTTTTATTCTCCAAATGAAAAGCCCTTTGTAAGAGATCTTTAAATATATCTGTAAAGGATATTTTTGAAAAGAATTAGCCTTTGCTCATTACAGAAGGCTGTATTTAAAAATGAGAGCAGCTGACCAAATTTCCACCATACCTGTCCTCCAAAACAAGGGCCATATATGTAAATTCTAAAATGCTCTTCTACCATAGCAAGTTACCTAACTTTTTTGGGCTTATAATTTTTACTTGTCAGCCAGAGAACTAGGCAAAATAATGGGACTGGACTGACTTTTTACATAATCTTGAATTATAGTATGGTTGCTCTGAGAAACTAGAGCCAAACTTACATGACTTACTATCACCTTTTAATAGAGCATTTAAGTTTTTGAAGTACTTCAATATACATTATAGCTCAATCCTCAAAACATGAATGTTGTTAAGGTCCGGCATTCGAAAAGAAGTACATGAATCTTTGGTAACACTGTAATTGTCCTTTTGTTTTAATTGACTGAACTTTCACTGCATTATAAAAAGGTTTCATTTAAGAACAAAATTACCAACCACATAAAACGTTGAATCTGTAGATGTGAAAGCTAAGAACAAAAATTCTTAACAAAACTAGGTTAACAGGATTTAGTAGTTATTGAAACCGAGCCTAAGCACAAGCCTGGATCTTAAATGGAAAGCTGATGACTTTTGGCGAAAAATAAAAACAGCTTTGAGTATTTTTGCTAATTATAATTATATTACAGTGCTCCTAAATACAAATTTATTATCAACTCTTCACTCTATAACAATAGCCAGGTTCCTATACAAACTTGCCACATCTCAGGTTGATGACTTACATTATTAACCAAAGTATCCTCCATCTTTGCATTATTAGTAGCCACAGTGTTAGGGAGAGAAGAAGAAGGTGTAGTATAGTCTGTTACAGACTCCTGTGGAGAAGTAATAGAAAAAAATACATTTTAAACTGAATTATTAATGAGTCACTTTCTAATCACAGTCTAACAAAAAGTTGTTTTGGAAGAAAGCAGGAGAGGAGAGCAGACCTTAAGACTCAACTCACTCAAATCTTAACTTAAAGACTAACAGTGAGGATAAAACAAATATGGACCCACCACTGAAGTGATAACATTTCAACTATTGCTGGGATCCTGTACATTTTTACGAATGCATTGCATAGTACTAGGAGGTTGTCAACAGTACCAAATATTTATTTCTGTGGATTACTAAAGAACTCTTTGTGTGGGTCTCATACTCAACCTATATCTTACTTTCAACTATTGATTTTTTTCTCTTCAAAATAAAACAACATGGAAAATGAATGTCAAGATTTTAGTTGTCGCAATTAATTAGGGTTTTAGGATAAACATTTATCATCATGAATCTCTTTAAATATGGTAGATTTTGATCACATGAGATTTTTACTTACATGCAATGAGTTGTTTGGCAACTAAAAGGAGAAAAATACTCAAATAATATGAAAAATTCCATATACCTTTCTTCTCAATGAGTCTATGTCCTGGAGTGAACATGAAATGGCAGATATATATTTGCTTCCCCACAAGCGTTAGTCCCTATAAGTCACTCAGTGTATCTTGCCTTAATGAGTATTTTTAAACATATGCATCTTTCATTCATTGTGGATCCTAAATGCAAGTCAACTATTTCCTCTGATGCTCAACCAGTGAAACAGTGATCTGTTCCAACCCTGCAAGAAAACTGCCTATACTGGAGGAACTAGAAGTTTGCCTTATTTCCTGACTTCAAAATCTCACTAGTAGGCAAGATAAAGCTCCACTGTAACGCCATTAACAAAATAAAAAGGAATACAGAGCAATTTTTTCAAAGCCTACAAACCTAATGAAATGCATTCTAATCTTGTGTAGACATTTTTCATTTTAAACTACTCAACAGTTCAGAATTAAGAGTAAATTTCCACAGAAAGAAATAACTCACTATACGGAATTTTTTAAGATTACATATGCACACCATGAAAAAAAATCTTCTCTGGAGAAATAATAACCCATATAGTCCATAGAATTACATGCCTCAATTAAAAAAAAGCATATCATTGCTGTCTTCTCCACTCATTTCAGACGTGGTTTGCATCAAAGGAACTGGCAGCCACTGCGTGCTGCTTACCTTCACATTTGTGCCATATTCTGCGGATGATACTGAGATCATTGTTCCTATTTCAGTAGACATTTCTGAAACTGCTTTAGTTTCCTTTGTCGTCACAGGATCTGTACTTCTGACTGTAGCAGGGCTTGGTTTCTCCTGTCCTTCTGGCTCCACCTGTTGGGCATCTTTTACTTTTCTATTTTTTAATGAACGTTCCTTTCCAATAGGACCAGGTTTATGTTCTTTGTTTTCTACTGGACTCAAATCTGGAAGCTAAATTCATTGTTTATGACAAAAATGCCTCATGATCAAAGACATTCACTGAAAACTAAATTCAATTTTAAAACTGTTATTTGTTCTCCATAAGCATTAGTGGCTTTCATAAAATTATATCTGGAATATGAATTATATTTACCTTCTGGGCTTTGATAGGGCCTGCCCGTGGCTGCTTCTGCCGTTGTTCTTTAGGTTCAGGTATTTTGTCAGTAGTTTTTTCCGAAAGCACAGGAACAATTTCATTTTCGTTCCCGTTTGAAGCTGGAGCACCAAACTGAATTGTGTCAATTCCAATTTCAACTCCACTTTCTTGACCATTCTTTGTTCCCTAGCAAAAGAATATTTAAAAACTTGCTATCACAGCAAAATGAGCTCAAATCTGACTGATTTAGTAGTAGCACATATTTTAAAAGTACAATGGAAGAAGTTTGAAGCAATCTACATACTAACTGAGATTAACTGATTTGATTATGTTTTAAGAGAACTTTCCCTTAATCACTATTGATCTGTATTAGAAAATAACTGATAAAATGGAAACTAGGACAAGACTTAAGTTTTTAAAGTCCCCTTTAATGTGTCATGAGTGTGATCACGGGCAAATCATAGCCTCAAGTTATTTCATCATTTAAA
Organism: Tapirus indicus; assembly: GCA_031878705.1. Taxonomy (NCBI): domain Eukaryota; kingdom Metazoa; phylum Chordata; class Mammalia; order Perissodactyla; family Tapiridae; genus Tapirus; species Tapirus indicus. The sequence goes on from CM062922.1 coordinate 87,228,334, forward strand.
ACAAATGTAAAAGCAACAAACACACCAAGATAGTACCAGCAACAAACAAACACATAAATGAATGAATGAATGGGGGAGAGTAGAAAGATAGCAACACCAGTGTCACCTACTTCTAAGAAGTTTGCTTTAAAAATAAAATGAAGTGATATACCTTAAAGTGATTATAAAGTACTTCATGATTGGTAATGGAGTGCACACACCTTAGGAATCCATTCACCAATTAAACAGCTAATTTACGTAGCACCTTCTCTGTGTCAGGCACTGATCCAGACAGACACTTGCAATCTAACTTGCAGAACTTGCATTATAGTGGATGGAGAAAACAAACAACTAAAAAGTCAGATATAGGAGATGCAAAAATTAACATATGGTTAAGCCGCTTTGGACTGGTAGACAGAGAAAGGCCCTGAGGAGGTCACACTGAAACTGAAACTAAAAACCAATAGAAAGTGTCTAGCAGAGCAAACACCTAGTGTAAAGGTCAACAATAAAAAAGGTTAGTGAGGCTGGAGCACAGCAGGTTTTTGGAACAGTGGTAGAAGATGAACAAGCAAAAGGCTAGACGACACTGGGGTTTGTAAGCCAGAGGATGTTTATAATAATCTTTTCACAGAACAACAAAAAAAACAAAACAAGGAACAAAGTTCAACTTCAGGCCTTGGTCTTCTAATCCAATCACTACTTCGTATCATTTTTGGCATCCCTGAACTTAGTGTGCCAGTCAATTACTGTGTAAGGTTATTGTTATGTTCATCAATGTAACAATGTCAACAGTATGAATAAGGCATGCCATTCATATTTATTTTTAATATGTGAATACTCACTTTCAAATATAGGCAAACATTATCGATGTAACTTAAAATAAAAACCTCTATTTGCTTTAATCCATGTTGAAATTCTATAGTCAGTTCAGTATAAATGTACAGTTAGTATTAGAAGAGCAAAATGGTGCAGTAATTCATGACTGAAAGCTATTGATTTTATGTACAAAAAAATTAAGAACATGTAAATAGTTAAATAGAATGAAAAACAGATTGACAGTCAATAAAACTATTAGAAAATCTTAAGACAGTTTTAGGAAAAATATTATATCTTTGGAAATAAAAAATGTTTATAAAATATGCATAATACAGGGAAGGATAATAAAACTTAGATTATAATATCAATCTTCATGAGTCTACTGTGTAACTAACACTCATAGCATTAAACAAAATAAGAACTCTATTTCACTAGAATCATTCATGAAGTCTCATTAAGAAATTCTTTCCACCCTGTGAAATGAATTAAAAGTAAAATGTCAACTTTGCTAATTCAAAATTTCATCATAACAGAATACTCCAAAATCATGTACAATGGACATCCACACACACACACAAAATCACATTCTATCCAAAAAAACACAAAGAACATAAAGAGGATGAAGAAAAATGTGTGCAAGAAAAATGAGATAGCAAAATATCTTGCTCTTCCAACTGGTTGAAGGCGAATGTAAGCATCCTTCTACTATCGCAAACTTGTAACACAATGTCTGCAAGAAAAATCTTGCAGCTGAGAGTGCTAAGAAATTAGTATGCCTGCACTTTAATGTCAATTTGAAAACTCTGACCAAACATTTTATTAAAATTATTAAACCTAGTGCACCTATCCAAAACAAAGAAACTTTCCACTCCACCCTTCATATCAGCATGAAAAATCTTGAACCTTCTGCATAAGAAATGCTTTCTATAACTAATCATAATGTCAATACCAACAGGTAGAAGAAAAACGATCTTAAATATTGAATCCAGTGACTCTTAATTCTACTTGTACAAAGAGTTCTCTGTAGAACTTTTAAAAGAGAAAATGAGGCCTACTCCAGACCTAGGTCAGAAAGCTGGAATGGAGGTAGGGGCAGCAGGAAGACTTGTTTTAAAAAAAAAAAAGTGGTGTAGTGGTTAAGTCTGGCACGCTCCGTTTCGGCAGCCCAGGTTCGGATCCTGGGCGTGGACCTACACCACTTGTTAAGCCATATTGTGGTGATGACCCACATACAAAATAGAGGAAGATTGGCACAGATATTAGGTCAGGGCTAGTCTTACTCAAGCAAAAAACAAAAACAAAAACACAAAAACGAAGATTGGCAACAGATGTTAGCTCAGAGCAAATCTTTCTCACCAAGAACAACAACAACAATAAAAAAACCCCTCTCAACTATACATTTATCTGCTCCCTCTGCAGCAAAACTACTCTAAGTTTCTCTATACTCATCTTCCCTCTCACTTTCACTCTAACCAGGTTTTCATGCACCAACATTGCTCTTGTCAGTCACCAGTGACCTCACATTGTTAACTCCAACTGTCAATTCTCAGGGCCTCTCTTGCTTGACTGTCCAGCAGCATTTGACACACTTGATTTATCCCTCTTTAGACTCACCTTTCACTTGGATTCCAGGACACTTTTCCAATCACTTACCTTCTCCATCTCCCACATCTCTGAGTTGGAAAACTCTAGGACTTAATTTTTTAATCTCTTCTCTTTTCTAACTACTCTCATAACTCATTCTCCCTTGGTGATCTCACCCAAGCTCATCACTTTAAGCAACATCTAATGACTTTCAAATTCAGGTCTCCAAACTAGATTATCTCCTCTTAACTACAGACTCTTACATCCAACTACTTACCTGACATTTCCACTTAGATATGTATTAAACATCTTAAATCTAACATGTCCAAAACTGAACTTCTTTCTCTTCTCCCCCAGTGCTGATTGATTCATTTTGTTGCTTCCAAATCTCAATTGATAGGAACTCCATCCCTCTTGTTGCTGAAGCCAAAAACTTTGGAGATAACTGACTCCTTTTTCTCACATACCACATTTAATCCACCAGTAAATTTGTCAGCTCCATCTTTTAACACCCAGAAATCAACCATTTCTCATCACCTTTAATGCCACTTCCTTCGTTTATCATCTTTTGATTATTGCAACAGCATCCTAATTTCTACTCTTTGCCCCCCACAGACTATTCTTAACAGACCATCCAGAATAATCTTTTAAAGGTCAGATTCTGTCATTCTTTTGCTCAAAACTATCTACTGTCTTCCTATCTCTAGCAAAGGCCCTATGGGATCCGCCCTCTATTATCTTTCCAACCTCTCTCCATCCCTTACTTAACTCCAGCCACATGCTCCTGTCTCAAGGCTTTTGTACTTGTTATTCTTCGAACTAGGAATTCACATTTCCTCAGACATTTGAATAGCATGCTCTTTTATCTCCTTCAAATGCTTAACTCAAATGTCACCTAAGTAGCTTTTCTTGGCCACCTTATTTTATTTATTTATTTATTTTTGTGAGGAAGACCAGCCCTGAGCTAACATCCGTTGCCAATCCTCCTCTTTTTGCTGAGGAAGCCTGGCCCTGGGCTAACATCTGTGCCCCCTCCACTTTATATGGGATGCCGCCATGGCATGGCTGACAAGCAGTGTGTTGGCAGGCACCCGGCATCAGAACCCTCGAACCCCAGGCTGCCAAAGCACGAACTAAACTGCTGCGCCACTGGGCCGGCCCCGCTGGCCACCTTATTTTAAATTGTTTCCACACCCTGTGGGAAATTCCTTGTGTACCTTCCCTGCTTTGTCTCCTCCGTACTGATCACATAAAGTAAGTTATTTACTGTTGGTCGTCCCAACTCCAGTCCAAATGGAAGCCCCAGGAGCACAGGGCTTTTTGTCCATTTTTACTGCACCCCTGCTACCCGTCCCGTTTTGTAAGCCCACAGGTTAGAACAGTGCCTGGTACATCGCAAGTGCTCAATAAATGTTTGTTCAATGAATGAATGAACAATTGCTGACCTAAACAGTCATTTACTAACACTGCACATTTGAGAAATTATGTTAGAACAATCTCCTGTGAACTCCGCTTCCAAGTAATTATACTGCTTAATTATTCAAGCTAAAAACATGGTAGAAAAATCCAAATAGTAACTGCACTTATATTCTCTGTATCACAAGAAGTTTTCTTGAGATGAGAATTTAAAAAATGTTAACCTTAATATGTCTAAAGGTAAGAAGCAGCTTATAAATGTAGAGATATAGCAACATTAGCACCACTTGGGAACTTGTTAGAAATGTATTCAGGCCTCAACCTGGACCTAATGAATCAGAAACTCTGGGCATGGGTCCCAGCAATCTATTTTAAAAAGCTCTCTTGATGATTCTGATGCATGAAAAAGTGTGAGAAACTGTTTTAAGGAAACTCTGCCACACTAACCCCATCAAGGCCATTATTAAGCCTATTCCTACCTCTGATGAAGTAGCTGATCCAAACGATGTTAGGGGTTTATTCCATGCACTGACTGAAGGTGGCTGTGGTGGACTAATGGGACCCACTGAAAAGAAGAAGCCATAGGAAATGTGACCATTAAAATTTAGAGGTGAATAATCCCTATTTAACCCTTTATTTTAATGGTAGCTAAACAATAAAACAATGACTTTTCACATCACACTTAGAGAGACTCTTCCATACCAAATAAATATAAGTGCCCCCCCAAACACTGTGTATTGTTTTTTTTATCAACACAAAATTGTGTCTCTAAAATGTCTGTTAAAAGTATAACACACTTGTTTTTTTTTTTTTATTCTCCCACCTTTTCACTGTTGCCTGAAATTCCCATAGGTAGAAATGAAGACTATAATTCCCCAACGGCACTTTTTTTTTTCATGAGGAAGACCAGCCCTGAGCTAACATCTGTGCCCATCTTCCCCTACTTTATACGGGACGCCACCACAGCGTGGCTGACAAGCAGTGCATCGGCAGGCGCCGGGGATCCGAACCCGTGAACCCCCGGCTGCCAAGGCGCGAATTCAACCACTGCGCCACTGGGTGGCCCCAACACATTTGTTTCAGAAACAAAGGTTTTAAGAAAGGAATCTAAGAAAAGATTACTATTACTGCTTCCTACTAAGAAAAAAGAGATGACTAGAAAAAAACATACTGAATATATAAATAAAATTGAAAACAAACCCCAATATTCCCATGCCATTCCCCATCCCTAACTTCTTTGTTGCACACTTACATTTCTTAGAGATGTCATTTAGCACAGCTGTTGGGGCCACCTTGTTATCCCATAATTCAGTTGTAAGAGTGCCATGTGACTGTGAGGTCTGGATGGATTTTCCTGTGGCTACATAATCTGTGCCATTAGGTGTTTGAGCTGAAGGTAGTCTAATTGAAGGTGGTGGCTGTTTTGAAGACTGTGTTGTAGTCTGTAGTGGACTTTGGACTGGTTTGTGAGTCGGTCCCTGAGTCTGGGCTGGGGCAGTGGGGCCTTGGGCTGGGACTGAAACTGGGACTGAGACTAGGGCTGAGGCTGGGGCTGGTGCTGAAGCTGGGAGGGAGGCTGAGGCATTTGGGGCTGAGGTGGGGGCAGCTGGGACTGAGATGGCTGGGGCAGGCGGGGCTGAGATGGCTGGAGTTGCAGCTGAAGTTGGTGTAAGGGCTGAAGCAAGGATAGGAATTGAGGCTGAGGCAAGGATAGGGACAGAGGCTGGGGTTGAAGCTGAGGCAAGGATGGGGGTTGGAGCTGGAGCTGAAGAAGAGGCTGTAGCTATAGCTGAGGTGGAGGCTGGGGCTGGAGCTGAGGCTGAGGTTGGGAGTGGAGCTGAGGGTGAGGTTAGGACTGGAGCTGCAGCTGAGGCTGAAACTGGAGCTGAGGGTGATGCCAGAATTGGAGCTGGGGTTGAGACTGGAACTGGAGCTGAGGTTGAGGCTGGAACTGGAGCTGAAGTTGAAGCTAGACCTGGAGCTGAGGCTAGAGCTGGACTTGGAGCTGGAGACTGTGCTTGCTGGGTCCCTGTAGCCTGTTTTTTGGCAAATCTTGGAGGAAGCTTAGAAGTCTGACTTCTTCCTTTTTCATTTGCATTCTTTTTGTTCCAGACCTTAAAAAATTGGTAGGAATCATTTTTGTCAATAATACAGCTGAAAGCAACAGTACACAAATACAATTCCTCACAAAGCTACCTACTGCTAATTTAGCACCTTTACTTTTCAAAATAGGTACTTGATAGGGCAAAAATGTCAAAGCTGCTAATGAGACTTTAAATTATGAGAAGCCAAGATGCAATAAGAGAAAAATGATAAATATGCATTATATATCCTTGATAGACAGCTCTACAACCTCTTTTCCACAATTCTGAAATTCAAAAATTTAAGAAAGTCTGCAGTTAATTCATTTGGCAGCAAAATCTGACAAAAAACTACTTAATGACTTCACTCAACTCATGTTTACCACAGAAATATTAATTCTGGGAGTGTTGCAGGGGTATTATGCTATATAGGATAAATGCACTACTATTTTTATCTTCCTAAAAACAAATACATAAATGACTTCTGAAAAATATCTAGCCCCAAGGGTTATAGTCAATTGAACTCAATATTATCATCCACATAGGATTTTTAATGTTTCCTGTTTTTAAGCCTTCTTATCTATTAGAGTTCTTTATCACTATGATACATGTGTTCTATTTATTCTTATTCTGTGTCAGCACTGAGCAAAATGGGTGTCTGGGTTGGTTTAAATGGAATAACATCTTGATTCATACTGTGTATTTAAGTGAACTAATTTAGAGTATAAAAGAAACTTTATAGGTCAAGAATCTGCAATTTATTAGACCATGGTAGTTGTGTTTATCAGATTTCCAAGATAATGTAAAACTAACTCTGACATGAAGTAAGATGGGGCAAATAAGATAACCACTATTAAAATATAAAATATGTTGCTGAATTACAGTAAAGATGGTCTATTCCAAGGAAAACAGTGAGCTATAGTGATTGTACTCTATTTAAAATATACCCCAATTCTGGTTAAAAACAGTTTACAGTTGTGAAAATCAAGTCATTCTTAACACTTGAAGTAACAAATACAGCCTTGACTTTACAGGTATATAGAAATGGTCAAGAGACCATTTGCTAATATATTTTGGGCAAGAATCTGAATAATCAGCAACAAACTGAAACACTAAACCTGTATGATTTGTTCTTCCTTCTTTCGGCGTTCCTCATCCTGTAACCGTTTTTGTTGTTTTTTGGATACCACTTCAGTAAAACCATCATCATTCAAATTTGACTGGGGGTCTTCAACTACTGTTACTTCAGGATGGTCATCAATTATAACAACACCTATGGGTATGGAAAAAGATTTTAAAAGATATATATATTTTTTCAATTGAAAAGATAAATAGAAATGTTTAGTCCAGTAGTGATTAAAAAAAAAAAAGTCAAAAATTTAGTGCTTATAATTCACAGTATAACCCACTTCCCACACCATAAGATGACCATTTGTTAGTAAGATTTGAAAAGACTTCATAAGCAAGGTTAAAAAATAAAAGTCCTAAAACTATCTGCTTTGAATGATATACATCTTTTTTTCTTAAGCAATATAGTTGTAATGTTAAAAAAAAAATCAAAATTATCTTATTATCTTAGTCAAATCACTTAAGCTCTACCTCTTGCAGCCTCAGATCTGCATTGTGCTGTAAAGATCTACATAGTCTTTTACTTCACTTGCATCTATTATTTCCCTTTTTCCAAGGTTGAAATAAGCTGAGGCTGATCTGCTAAAGGTGAGGTGGTTACTAGAGAAGTTGGTCTTATGACTTTTAATGCCTCTATTTTATATAGACCACTGTCTACAATGTGTAGTTGTTAAAAACAAATCAAGCATACGTGAAGTTCAATGTGAACATAAAGTGGCATAGACATACATACATCATAATAACCTAGGAGATGAATAACTCAAGATACATTTTCAACTCATTGTTCAACTAACAATTATTTTGGCAATCTTGTTAAAATTATCATATATCCCAGTGAATATAAGAGGTCTAGATCCACTAAATAATACTTAAAAGAAAAATTAAAATAGCTCAGGCAGTGTGATTTGGGGCTGTAGGTAAAATGTCTGCACAATAAATATAAGAAAAGGGTGAAGCAATTCAAATAAATTATTTTAATTTTGCAAACAACGTATTTTTTGTCAGTGCCATCAAGTCTAATCCAACTCCTAGCGAGCCTGTGTACAGCAGAGTGGAACCCTGCCCGGTCTTTTTGAGCCATCCTCTCACCTTCCAGTGCTGTATCAGACAATGCTCCACTGCTATTCACAGGATTTTACAATAGCCAATTTTTTCAGAAGTGGGTGGCCAGGTCCTTCTTCCTAGACTGCCTTAGTCCCGAAGCGCCACTGAAACCTGTCCACCACAAGTGACCCTGCTGGCATCTGAAATACTGGCAGCACAGCTTTCAGCATCACAGCAACACACAGCTGCCACAGTGTAACAACTGACAGATGGGTGGTGTGGTTCCCTGACTGGGAAATCAACCTGGGCTATGGGTAATGAGAGCACTGAACCTTAACCACTAGACCACCAGGGCTGGCTAAACAATATATGTTTTAATTGGGGAACACATATAATAAAAATAGATATTTGCTTGGGAATATATGCATACAATTCAGGATGGTGATAACTTGTGAGGGATGGCAAGAGGATGTGATCAGGGAGTGCTTTGTAGGGAATCTACCTGCAAACAATTCTTTTTAAATAGCTAAAAATTTGCATTTATGTAAACACTGACAGAGAAACAAAAAATAAATACTAAGACTGGCTTTCACTATTTAAAAACCTATTATTCTGTTTTTCTAATAAAAACCTGATTGATTCTGATTTATCTATGACACATGTACTTGTGTTTTAAATCCTTTAAGAAATTAACTCTGTAAAATGGAGTATATGCTTATTTCAATGGAAGGTCTTAGTCAAACATTTCAAAGGATGCCATGTACTTCACTATTTCAGACAGGTGAAGAGACCTCTTCATAATTCTAAACTCATCTCAGTTTTTCACTAGACTAAAAAGTGTGTGTGTAAAGCTTATCTTCACAGCCATGCCATCACTCATTATTTTAATTTTCTTGCTAAAGAGCTTCTTTAGAACCGTTCAAAGAGTTAGTTCACCCAACTACATGCAGCATTTATGGAAATTTGAAAAATACTTTGTTTTCAACACTCTATTCTTGCCTGCTGCTTTGCAACATTTTGGGCTCAAGAGGTATTACTTAATGAATGTTATCAGGAAAACAACCTAAAGATGACTAACTCTTAAATTTAACTTCAACGAGTTAAAACAAATAGCTCAATTTCCATCATTAATTCAGAAATACAAGAGAGTTTTTACCTGTTTATATTATGTCTTAATCCAATAATAGAATACTTTGGGAAGTTTCTACTCCAAAACTTGTTTGGAAGAAGGAAAACTGGTAAATAAATATTTGGGCAGCCAAATCTGCCACATCTTGTGGACATTTTGTAATCTTCACTAGTCATTTTCCAGATGTGATGTTTACATGGATGCTGGTCTCCTCTCTCTTTTGTGGACCTCTATCAAGTTAGCATCCAAGCTTCCTATGGGTTTACTTTAACTGTTCTCTCTAAGCCGGGGCTTTCCAACTTCAGCACTATTAACATTTTGAGCTGGCTGTCCTGTGAATTGTAGCATGTTCAGCAGCATCCCTTAGTGTGGGTATACCCACACTAAGATGTCAGGAGTATCCAACCCCCAGTTCTGACAACCAAAAATGTCTCCAGAGATTGCCAACTGCCCCCTGGAGTACAAAATCACCCCTGTTAAGAACCACTGCTCTAAATAATCTAACTAAAAATTCTTAATATGCAATAAAGGTAAGTTTATTTCTTTCCTATGTGAATCCTAAATGGTAGTCTAGAACAGTAGTTCTCAAATGTTTGCATGCACTGGAATCACCTGAAGAACTTGTTAAAACAGACTGCTACATACTTCAAGAGCTTCTAATTCAGTAGGTCTGAGGTAGGGCCTAAGATTTTGCATTTCTCACAAATTTCCAGGTGATGCTGATGGTCTGTGGACCACATTTTAAGAACCACTGGTCTAGAAATAATAATGCTAAGGTCCTGGGCCCAAATCAAGTTTAATATGGATAAATAACCATTTACATTCATGAGCCACATAATGATGCTTTGGTCAACAATGGTGGTCCCATAAGATTAGTACCATATAGCCTAGGTTTGTTGTAGTAGGCTATATCATCTAGGTTTGTGTAAATACACTGTGCAATGTTCACACAATGACAAAATCACCTAACAGCACATCTCTCAGAATGTAGCCCTGTCGTTAAGCGAGGTATGACTACACTAGATGGAAGAAAACTCTCACCTATATCTCTAATACTGCAATAACAGTACCTAACCTAAGTTTCCCATTACAACTATCTGGTCTTAATAAGTAAATCTCTCAATTTTATTCAGTATTTCCAACTTAAGTCTCATCTGAATGAACATCAAATAGCACATTTTTATATCTGGTCTACTCATAGATACTCCTTGTTAAATTCCTTATCGAGTATTTTCTTCTTGCTTTTGTTATCCTCTGCATTTGATATCCTATCATTTCATGGCTTTCTGAAAGGATTTATCCATAGCAACTCTGCTTCCCATCCTGTTATTTATTCTCTATTTACTATATCTTAGATACCATTTTTATCAAGGTCAGAACTCATGGGGGTTAACATTTCTTTCATTTAAGACACAGCATATATACAAATATAAGTAAGCATCTTCATTTGATTTTCTGTGCTTTCCCAAACCTGGATTATTTTTAACAAGGATTTTAGGGGCCGGCCCGGTAGCGCAGCGGTTTAGTTCACACTTTGGCAGCCCGGGATTCGTGGGTTTGGAGACTGGGTGCCTGCCAACGCACTGCTTGTCAGCCATCCTGTGGCGGCGTCCCATATAAAGTAGAGGAAGATGGGCATGGATGTTAGCCCAGGGCCAGTCTTCCTCAGCAAAAAAGAGGAGGGCTGGCAACAGATGTTAGTTCAGGGCTGGTGTTCCTCACAAAAAAAAAAAAAAAAAAGGAATTTTATCAAGCATTCAAGGCTATGCTAAAAGCTGGTATTATTTTAGTTCAAGTTACAGCAGTTAGTGATTCATCATCAGCCCCTGTCTCTACCTTGAAGTCTAACTTTTCTTTTTTCAATGATTTCTTTATTTACAGCATCTACTTAAATGCAACAAACAAACATTTAGGGAGATAAATAAATAAAAGGAACCTAAGACATACTTGCATAATTGTTGAGATCAAACTGTGACAGTGCATCTACTTTCTCTTTGGGTTTTTTAGGGCCTGGTTTGGGGTCTTCCCTTTTTTTCCCAGTAGAATCTTTGGAGTTCTTTTGTCCTGTACCATTAGGTGCTCCTTCCTGGTGGTGTGCAGAATTGCCATTGACGGGATCAATGCCAGCTGTGCCTGTAGACTGGTCATCAAATGGCCTACAAAATAATAATTTGAGATATTACTACCTGCACATACCTGAACGAAAGAAAAATGCTCTTACCTGGCAGTTTCTAAAATTCAATCTAAGAAGAAACAGTAGTGGAATAGAAGACCCTAGCTCTAAAACCAACAAGCCTTAGTGACTTCTGTTGAGTATAACTTCATTAAAACTGAGCTTCTTGATAAAGTAGACAGACCAGCTCCCTAGAATTCTTTCCAGCAATTTAATTCTAGAATTTTAATTATCCCCTGAAGGTTTTATTGAGTCCATTTGCCTATCAAATTATAAATGAGCTAATCAACATTGTTTATAGCAGAAAATTTCTGTGATCCAAGAGTTCAAAGTATTCACTATTGGATCTTCTCCACAAGAGGGCAGCATACAAAAAAAACTTAAAAAGCATTCTATGTCTATGGTTTTAAAAAAAAAAGTTCAATCAGATTTATACATTAATGTAAACACACAAAAAAACCACTTTTAAATGGAAACAATTCATTTCACAAACCAAACGTATTTTTACAGTTTTTGTTTCATAGTAGACAAATTATATTCTTGGGTTCATTTTATAAAAATCCTATGAAAACAGACCATGGAAAATGGGTTTACTAATTCATTTTCATCTTAGCCTATTGTATCACTCCACATAAAAGTTTACTAAGTACTTGACATAAGGCATGACCTCAAATGTTTGAAGAATGATTTCATTTCTTGTAAATAGGACTCTCGCAAAACATTCGTTTTAACTACAACCGAGTAACTGCTATTTCTGCAGGTTCAAAGTTGTTACAACATATATGACACAAAAGTCTTGCTAAGTAGTTGAGCTTTACATTGCACAAAAATCAGATCAAGATTTCCCTTGGGCACTATTGCTTGAAATTCAATAGTTCAGTTATAGTCAATAACTATATTGTTATTGTAACTACATGTTATCCTATTCTTTTGGACTTTTAAATTAAAGGCAGGCTTAAATTCTGTATTCAGCAGGTCCTCAGGAACACAATTGGTCACAAAATTTCCCTGAAACTTTTTCTAAATTAGAAAGAAAAATATTTTTGCAGACGGGTATAACCTGAAATGTTAAGTATATGTAACTAACCAATGCAGATTAATATAATATAGTCTGAATAAATTTCTTATCAGCTCAGGCTGCAAACCTGGGAATTTGGTCAAAAAACAGGGTACACCATAATAATAGTTGCTTACTATTTACCAGGTATTATGTTAAGTGCTTCACAAATACCATGTCAGTAATCTTCACACATTTTGTTAAGTACTATTACCCTCCCCTATTTTACTAGTGAGAAAGCAGAGATTATACAACTAGTAGGTACCAGAGCCTAGAGTTAAAACTAGGCATACTGCTACTTTATAATTTTTCCTAATACTAAAGAAATCAATAATAATTTACTATAACCAACATTTCAATATTTATAAGAATAGACCAGTTTAGCACAATTTAGCAAAAAAAAAAAAACAAAAACCCAATGACATGGTATTTATGCTATTGGTGGCCTTGGTGGTTGGGCAGGACTTTGCTTTCTGGGCCTCTCTCTAACTGATCATTTACTGTAGGTTGCAACTTGAGAGGAAAATATAATTTATCCTTAAGGTTCAACATTCACTCTCTAGAAACCAGTACAGAGTGATAAAGTCTACAGTTACAACATATTAATTTAGGTCCCAGAGGACACCTGTGAGCACCAGAGTTTTGCAAAGAGAAACCAAGAAAGGAGGCCATTCATCATCAATAAGATGACTTACCAAATGGAGAACAATGTACAGGGTCCCTCCCTAGGTGCATAGATTTTCCCAAAGTTACAAATTCCTAAGAAGACTCCTCTGGGAAATATAACTTAGCAGGTAAAGACTCCTGAGACACATTAACCTCTCTTCCTCAAGCACCCTTAAACTCTGAGAACAGAGAAAAGAATTTGGGGAGAACAATGTCTTGGTCCTCTATCTAGACCGGCTGCTTTCCACAGTTCAACCAAGAAGTCTACTTTCAGCTTTTTTAAATGTGCAAAAATAATTATATCTAAAACAAAGTACTCACCCTCGCTTCCCACTTTTTGATGGTGGGCCACTTCTCCTTTCATTTCTAGGACCTGAGAAATTCCTTCCAGATTTGGGTGGACCACTGTTGCCGCGCCGATTCTGGCGATCTACGCCAGGTCTCTGACTAGAAAAACTTCTCTTTGCTATTTCTCTTTTAGCAGGTAAAACATTCTCTCCAGCCTTTACAACTGCCTGTGCATTCAAATCAGCATTTTTTTTTTCATCCCTCTCACGCCTCTCATTGAAATCGCTGCTTTCAGAAGCTGTTTCCCATTCTTCATTTGCCTGATCTGAAGAGTTCTGATTAGATAAGTCTGGTGTCTTATTCCCAGAAATATCCCCAGCAGTATTAACTGATTCTTGAACCACATTATTAACTGTTCCATTTGTGGGCACAGCCACCTCATTAGTTTTTGAAGCAGCCTCCCTCTCTCTAAGCCGTCTAAATCGAGGGGGCTTATCTTGCCTTGGTGGTCGGGTAGGACGTTGCCTTCGGGGTCTCTCTCTAGCTGGGTCAAATTTTCGCTCAAATTTTGGAGGTCGTTTATCTGCTGGTATAGGAATAAACTGCTCATGTCTTCTTGGTGGCTCTCCATCATCTGGTTTAGGAGCTTCTGTCTGCCTTGGGTTCCACTGATTGTCCCGATAAGCAGGTCTTCGTAAGGTGGAAGGGCGTGATGGGCGACCTCCAGGATCCCTTCCACCACGTCTGAATGTTCCCCCTCTGCCTCGCCTTGTAGGCTCTCCTTTAGGAAGGAAGCCTGGTTTAGATTTATCATCATCCCTTACATACGATTTTTCTAGAGGTCTATTATCTATTCGGACATGATTTTCAGGCTTGAAAGAAGATTGAGGCTTTACAGGTTTTTTGTTTTCAGATCGCTCCTCTCTTTTGGGAAGTTTACCTTTGCCTAAACTATCCTTGTCACTTGCACTTTCATGAATTTCACTGTCTGTGTCAGTCTCTGAACCTCGCTGCCTTCTTCTTTTGGGAACAACTTCAAAATCGGAACTCTCACTTCGTGTTTCACTTTCTTCTCGCTGTCTGAGAGGTCCTGAGGGCACATGCTCTGTTCGTGGCTTATTGTCTCTATACTGAGGATAATCTCGAGGGTGCCCTCTACCACCCCGACCACGTCCTCCATAAGAGCCTCTATAGCTTCGGCCTCTAGAGTAATATTCACCTCGGCCTCGACCTCTGTATCCTTGATCTGGAAACCAATCTCTGTCTCTAGCTTCTTTCCAATAGGTCCTAGGGGGTAAAGTTGATTCTTTTTTAACTGCTGGTCTTGAATCTGGTCGAGGCCTCTCTATAACAAGGTCTTTGCTGATGACTTTCTCAGGTTGTTTTTCCTCTTTGACCGGTGGTGCTGTGACAGTTTGTTGGTTTACAGTTTTAGCTGCAGGCTCTACCTCAACACTACTTATAGGTTCCAAGGGCTTCTCAGTATCTTGAGGTGGCTTTTGCACCAAAGCTGAAGTTTCTGTTGAAGGAAATTTCTCTAGTTCTGGTTGAGGTGGTGGTGGAACTGACTGTGGCTGAATCGGGGCTGCAGGTGGTGGAGGTGGAGGAAGAGGATCTTTCTTTTCTGTCTTTTCGGGTTTTACAACTTTTTCAGTGACCTTTTCTCCCTTTTCTCCTTCCTTCTCCTTCCTTTGTTCTCGTTCCTCTTTCATATCTCTAAGTATAGGTTTTTTAATGGGACCTGATCTTCTCACAGGCCTATCATTACCTTCTTCTCTTCTGTTGGAGCTTGGCCTTGGGCCCCAACGAGTTTCTGATTTACATTTATACAACTTTTCAGGTTTTGGTCCTTCTGAAGATCGTATAAAGCTATCTTTTTTTGGTTTTTCCTCTGGCCTTTCTGCTGGTTCTTTTGAATCAATGCATCTGCTGATTACTTTAGGAATGCTCGCAGATGGCTCATTTCTTTGCTCCTCTGATTTTTGAATATGGTTAGATCCATGGGAAACACTTCTTTTCCTGGCAGGCTGACTTTCTCCAGCTGAAATCCGCTCTTCCTGAGGAGTGGATACAGTTTTTTGCTCAGATACATCAAAACAAGCAGACTGATTATTTGTGTCAGTATGGTGAGGTCTAATGTCTTCCACAGATCTGCTTAAAAACTTTTGTATTTCTGTCTCACTTGATTCTCTGACAAAGTCTGCTTTTGGATGAGCCTCTAATTGACTATGTTCTACAGGATAAGTAGCAGTAATCTGTTCCTGATCCAGTGGGGCTTCAGGCCTAGGATTATGAGAATTCAAAGGCATAACCATCAAGGCAAAATCTTTCTCACATGAAAGTGTACACCAAAATAATCCCTCCAATTTTAAAACATAAAACAATGCATCCTAATCATAAAGAGCATCTTTATGTCTCTGTAAAAAGTTTAGTGCAGCATTATTCATAATAGCCAAGAGGTGGAAACAACTTAAATGTCCACTGATGGATGAATGGGTTAAGAAAATGTGGTATATACATACAATGGAATGTCATTCAGCCATTAAAAAAAAAGAAAAGAAGGTGCCGGCCCAGGGTTCGCAGGTTCAGATCCCAGGCGCGGACTTAACACAGCACTTATCAAGCCATGCTATGGTGGCGTCCCATATAAAGTAGAGGAAGATGGGCACGAATGTCAGCCCAGGGCCACTCTTCCTCAGCAAAAGGAGGAGGATTGGCAACAGATGTTAGCTCAGGGTTAATCGTCCTCACAACACCAAAAAAAAAAAAAAAAAAAAGAAAGAAAAGAAATCCTGTTATATGCAACAACATGCATGAGGACATTATGCTGAGTGAAATAACAGAAGGACAAATACTGCATGATCCCACTTATACGAGGTATATAATGTGATCAAACTTATCCAAGCAGAAAGTTGAATGGTGATCGCCAGGGACTGGGAGGAAGAGGGAAATGAGGAGTTGCTACTAAATGGGTATAAAGTTTCAGTCATGCAAGATGAAAAGTTTTAGAGATCTGCAGTAAAACACTGTGCTTATGGTTAACAATATTGTACTGCACACTTAAATTTTGTTAAGAGAGTTGATAGCATGTTATGTGTTTTTTCCCCTAGATTTTAAAAAAATGAAGTTCATTCCTCAAGAAAAGAGGAAGTTTAGACTATGCCGATGTGAATTTTTAATCCATCAAGACTAATAATTTCCACTTATAATCAAAGCGTATACTACAGTAGGTCTTTCTCAACGAATCAGAATCATAAAATATACTCCTTAAAAGGGCAGAAGTTTTAACTTTATGGTTGTAGATTATTAGAGATCACTAATTGTCTGCTACTTCAAAGTATCTTTTTAAATTTATATTTGTCTTATCTTGGCCTTAGAATACTTCCATAAGATACCGATAATTAAATGTCTACCATCTCTCATTAGCGGAAGAATTACATCAACACTTTAGCCAGACTACATGTCAAGTACCTAATCAACAGTAGATGTGAAAATTGGCAAGTTTCTAACACTAAATTTCAGGATTTAATTCAGTACACAGAACTAGATTACAAAATGCCCTATCAATACAGAAATGCCAGAAAAAAGAAAATAGATCCAAAAATGAAATGAAGCACACTAAACAGGAGGAAATATGTGGCTCAGTCCTAAATCAGAATGATCTTGAGGGACACTACACAGTTTTCATCACAATCTATCAATAATTTTAATAATTACCTTACATCCTCAGATTCTTCGGTTGCCTTGGAAGCAGTGGCCTGCTGAGGCTCGGTATGAGCATAGGGATCTGACCCCCACATCATACGAGGCTCAGAGATGGAAACTGCATGATCTCTTGCAGATCGAGCTATATGCTCAAATGACTCAGAACTGTTTGGTGACCCTTCCATCTGGTCTCTTCTCATTAATGGCTTAGGAGGAATCATTCCTGCACAAGAGGTCAGAAAAAGATGGGGAGAAAAAAAAAAAAGAAGAAACAAACAAAATCATTACAGACATAGAGTCTAGGTTATTAATTACTATCTGGAATTCTTTATACTTAAGCTAAGGAAATACTTCTTGCCAAGTAAAGCTGTTATCAACAAATGATCAGTGAAAATTATGAGTTTTTCTGTGAATGAGATCTTTATTGTTGCTGTTAAATAAGCAGATTTAAAAATTGAGGAAGCAAAGCAAAACAAAAACAAACCACAATAGCAGTCCACTTTACTTCAAAGGAAAAAAAATACAGTGTCTATAAAAACCAGATAACAAGCACTGTGACTCTATACGTGTTAATACAAACATAATGAGAATTATACCAAGAGTGATAAATTTTCAGAGAAAATATTTTCTATAGAAAATTCCACTAATCTAGTTTAATTAGTTGACCAATATGCCATAATAAACTATGCCACTTAAATTTTAAAATTTCAGTATCAAGATGTGATTCTTGATCACGTTTTTATCGCCCCTAAATTTTCCTCTACACCATTTTGGCAATGACTTATCTGTGTTTATTCTGATAGATTTCATAGAAGACTGCTAATTCATTTGTTTTTAGCTAATCTATGAGAAAATTCAAGTATCAGGCTGGTAAATGGTGGAGAAAATTGAAAAGCTGGAATATATACTATATGGACAAAATTCAAATGCTGAAACACTTAAAAGAATGAAAACAATGTAGCAAATAAGAGATATTAATAAAGCAGTAATTTTATACCTTAAAAACTTTAAATAATATTTACAAAACAGAAAATAGCTAATATTTTGGTCTTACCACACTGTTGGTACAGTGCCTGGCATTTAACTACTCTGTGCTGAAAGAAAGTTACATAATTTTGTGATTAAAAATCTACGATACTACTTAAGTTCTTATAATTCTTAAAGAACTTAAGACTAAAAATGGGGGGAAAGTGGAAAACTTTGATCTTGCATAACTGCAAGTGAGCCATGAGACAATGACAATTTCGACTTACCAGGATGAATGGGTGGAATATCCATAGCAGGTCTACCTGATATCATTCGAGGATCCATGTATGACTGCATCATGAGCCACCTTGGATCAAAACCCATAGAAGCCAAATGCTGAGGGTGAGGCTGCATGGGCTGGTAAAGAGGTCTGTGTGGTGGAGGAGGGACAGCACCACTAGATGGCTGTGAAGGAACCGTTTGTGGAAGTACACCTTGCTGTTGCTGCTGCTGCCACTGCTGTTGCTTCATCTGTTCCTGAAAAAGATTGAGATTTTAGTTCCACGTAATAAATTAATATAATCAATCATATAAAACAAAAGGCTTTTTTGAATCCTTCAGTGAAAAGAATTCAAAAGACATTTAACAGTGAGAGGTGGCAAGACAAAAGAACAAAGGGTAAGTTACAACATTTTGCCTTATACTTAAGCAATTAATCACTCATTAATTATACTGCAGAAACTATTTCCTAGAAAGGAGGATGGTGTCTATAAATGAGGCAGAGGAAAAAAAGGAATGACACAGAAGTTCATGGTAAAACCCATACCAACAAACTTTTATTAAAAAGGGAAAACATTTCAGGGAAAATTTGTGTGCTTTGTTTATTTTAGGCTTTATGTCAAATTATTCCTCAGACTATTGAATAATAACAATTTTCAATAACATGTACACAATAAAATGTTTTTATTGTTACCTGCTGCCGCTGGAATCGTGGTGGTAAAGACTTCTGAAACTGTTTAAAATAGCCAGATAATACAGCAGGCCGAGGTTGAGACCCTGATTCTGGTTCTGCATCATGTACCACTTGTGTGGTCTCTTTTTCACTGCGATTGCTGTCTTGTCTAGTGAAAACTGGGTCATCCACTGCCCAAAGAAAAGGTGAAAGATAATGATATTCACCTATGTCACGTATCAACTACATGTTTGTACTGATGTAATAAGGAAGAAAGCATCCTTAACACTTGAAAAGACTGTTTTGGATTCTAATATTGGTGGCCATCAATGAGACAACATTAGATGAATAAAACCTTAGATTTCCTCAAAGCTAGATTCTTACAATAGAGATCACAGGTCCAAATGCTTCACCCATATGAAAATTTGTATTTGATATTTTATGATAAAACATTTCAAATATTACCTATTTTTCCACTGTTTCAAAATTAATGCTACTGTCAGTATTTACTTGTGGTTCACTAGGACTTATGTGAAAACACGAACAGTCTATAAATAATTAAAATAGAACACACTGATTTACTTAAAAATTCTTTTTGGTCAAGGGACTATTATCTATTAAAAAAACTAATAAGGGGGCTGGTCTGGTGGCATAGCGGTTTCCGTTTGCGCGCTCCGCTTCAGCAGCCCAGGGTCTGTAGTTTCGGATCCCGGGCACAGATCAATGCACCGCTTGTCAAGCCATGCTGTGGCGGCATCCGATATAAAGCAGAGGACGATGGGCATGGATGGTAGCCCAGGGCCAATCTTCCTTAGCAAAAGGGAGGATTGGCAATTTAGCTCAGGGGTAATCTTCCTCCCCTACACACACACAAACACCCCCCCCCAAAACCCAAACCAATGAATCTAAGTCTGACAATACCGGAATGATCACCAGGTATCTTCAAACACATAAACTGTTATTTTATGTAAAGAGTGTCTAGTATGACACATGAAAATGAGAACCATATACATACCTCCCCCAAAAAGTTCTCATTCCAAAGAAAACCAGAGCCATATTCGTTCTAGAGAATGTCATTTGTTACAACTACAAAGCCAAGCTTGTTATAAATTCTTTTTTCAGAGAACTAGGGATAAACTTTAAAAGGAACTTATTTTGCCAATGTAAAACCAAGCTGTAAAGAATCACAAATCACAGTTTCTTGTCTGCATTTCACTTAATATTAAGGACATGGTAAAAGGGAAAATAAAATATTGGAGGAAAAAGAGAACCAAATAGGCACAACACTTAAAAGTCAAATGGGTATATTTCATCGATAAACCTAGCTAAAATTAAATTTCCATCAGAGAATATATAAACTGTGAATGAAAATAAAGATGCCACTAAATAATAATTAGAAAGAAAACAATAATTAATTTACATAGATTTAGTCACTATTGACTGTTAATTAATCAGGATCAATACAGGTATTCATTGACAAAACTAGAGCTAAAATATGAATTTCCTTATTTCTAACCCAGGAATTTCCTTTCTCATCTATTGTTAATGAGATTCCCTAAGGTTGTTCTCTTTTACCATTCATCGATATTCAAGTATGCAAAAGTTTTTCATTTCTGTGGTGAGAAATTTTACTTTACTTTTTTCAGTGTTTTGAGCAATCTTCTTAAGTGTTTATATATAATAAAAGCCCAATATAAATATCAATTATCTCTAGACCAATTAATATGAAAATTTATGAAATCTGATAACTAAACAAATGATTCACATGGGCCTTATCTCATTAAAAAAAAAGTTGGGATAAAACACTCTTACTCTTTTCATAATTACATTAAGAGCCAAGTTTGAAGGAATCCTGAGTATAAATTTTAAAAAGTCAATGTTTAAATAGCTTTATAATATAATTTCAAGCAGCAGGATCTTGTAAAAAGAGCATGGATTTTGAGGTCAAAAAAGTTTCAGTATTTCTATATCAGAAAATATATACTGTACACCTGAAACTAATATAATATTGTATGTCAACTATACTTCAAGAAAAAATATAATGAAATAAAACTATTTCTATTTTAAGTCACTACTAACTCAAGCTGTTCATTAAGACCGAACTATACTACAAGTTCGAAGCAAGGTTTTATACCATATTTTAATTCCAATAATTAAGAGTTTTAAGCCAACTTGGGGAACAAGAAAAAGTTGATTAGAGCTAGAAAAGGGTTTTCTTTACAAGTATAATTACAGTCTGGTAAGCATATCAACTACCCTATGGAAGCTTGTATATTTAAACTGGTAGAAAAACAAATCTGAAATTATGAACTGAGTGCAGTCACTTAATTATGACAATCAAAATTCCCATTAAGCTCTATTCAACTTAAGTTTTAGAAGTATTAATATATGTGAACAAATGAGATTTTAGTTACTCAAATTTCTTGGAATCAGAAAAAAAAGTAGAAGAACTAAGCATATGTGACTATGAAGGCAACACCATTTTACAGATGAAAATAGAATGAAGCTCATCTAATAACCTTGAGAAACACTTCAGGGATGCTTATTTTTTTTTCCATTTGAGAATAATTCCACCATCATCATTCCCAAAACCAAATTACCCATTTCTTTCAACATCTTCTATTGTTAATATAAAATAAGAAAAAAAAAATGGCTCTAGTCCACGTTTTATAATGCAAATACTATCTTTAAACACTTTTATATAAGACAAAGAGGGTTCTGGGACGATGGTGGAGTATAAAGTACTAGGAATCTCCTCCCCAGCCTACACAACAATTGCACTGGCAGAATCTGTCTAATGTAACTATTTTGGAACTCTAGAGTCTATTGAAGGCATGAAACTTCCAGGGGAAGGCTTGGACAACAAATCCCAGTTAATTTCAGTCAATTAAGGCTCTTACCAGAGTACCAGCTACACATCCCCCACCTCTCATTCAAACACACATTTGAGCAAGCAGGACAAAGTATCAGTGAACTTGAACATAGGACAATGGAAATTATTAAGTCTGAGGAACAGAAAAAAAATCAAAGAAAGGTAAACAGAGGCTAAGAGACCTGTGGGACAAGATCAAATAGACTAACGTACACACTGAGGGAGTCCAGAAGCGTGCGCGAGAGAGAAAGGGGCAGAGAGAATATTGAAGAAATAAGGGCCTAAAACCTCAAATTTGATGAAAGACATGAATATAAACATCTAAGAAGCTCAACAAACTCCAAGAGACCCAACTAAGACACATTATAATCAAACTTTCAAAAGACAAAGACAGAGAGCCAGCCCTGATGATCTAGTAGTTAAAGTTTGGCGCTCCCGCTTTGGCAGCCCAGGTTCGTTTCCCAGTTGCAGAACCACACCACCCAACTGTCAGTTGCCGTGCTGTGGTGGTGGTTCACACAGTAGAACTAGAAGGACTTACAACTAGGATATACAACCACGCACTGGGGCTTTGGGGAGAAAAAGAAAAAAGGAAGGTTAGCAACAGATGTTAGCTCAGGGTGAATCTTTCCCCGCAAAAAAGAAAAGTCCCTTAAAAAAATAGACAGAGGGGGCCGGCCCAGTGGCACAGAGGTTTAGTTTGCACTTGGCAGCCCAGGGTTCGCCGTTTCAGATCCCGGGTGCCTGCCGACGCACTGCTTGTCAGCCATGCTGTGGTGGCATCCCATATAAAGTAGAGGAAGATGGGCACGGATGTTAGCCCAGGGCCAGTCTTCCTCAGCAAAAAGAGGAGGATTAGCAATGGATATTAGCTCAGGGCTGGTCTTCCTCACACACACACACAAAAAACAGAGAATCTTGAAAGCAGCAAGAGAACTCACCTACAATGGATTCTCAATAAGATTATCAGATTTCTCATCAGAAACACTGGAGGCCAGAAGGTAGTGTTCAAAGTATTAAAAGAAAAAAAATCAACCAAGAATCCTATATCCAGCAAAACTATTCTTCAAAAACAAAGGAGAAATTAAAATATTCACAGATAAAAGCTGAGGGAGAGTTCATTACCATTAGACCTGCCCTGCAAGAAATGCCCAAGGGAGTCCTGTAGGGTGAAATGAAAGGATACTAGATAGTAAATCAAAGCTGTATGACAAAATAAAGGTCTCAATAAAGACAAACACATGGACAATTATAAAAGCTAGTAGTATTGTAACAAAAGTGGATAATTCTATGTTTTTCTACATGATTTAAGAAACGAATACATTTTTAAATATAAAAGATTAGTTTAACAGCTAGTATTATACCAACTTTGGTTTGTAACTCTACATTTTGTTTTCTACATAATTTAAGAAACTAATGCATTTAAAAGAATTATGTTTCTGCGGATACAATGTATAAAGATGTAATTTTGTGACATCAATAACTAAAAAGGGAGGGAATGAAGCCGTTAAAGGAAAAGGAACAGTGTTTTTCTATGTTATTGAAGTTAAGCTGGTATAAATTTAAACTAGAGTGTTCACCAGTTTTGGATGGTAAATGTAACCCCTGTGGTAAAAACAAAGAAAATAGCAATAGAATATAAACAAAAGGAAATGTGAAAGGAATTTAAAATGTTTCACTACAAAAATCAACTAAACACAAACGAAGACAATAATGCAGGAAATGAGGGACAAAATGGCTATAAGGCAAACAGAAAACAAATACCTAAATGACAGAATTCCCTTCTAATCAAAACTTACTTTAAATTAAACGGATTAAACTGGACTCCAGTCAAAAGACAGAGATTGCCAGAATGGATAAAAACGCAAAATCCAACTATATGCTAGATACAAGAAACTCACTTTAGATCTAAAGACACAAATAGACTGAAAATGAAAAGATGGACAAAGATATTCCATGGAAATAGTAACCAGAAGAGAGCAGAGTAGCTATACTAATATCAGACAAAATCAACTTTAAATCAAAAAAGTTTTACAAGACATTATATGCTAACAAAAGGTTCAATAAAACAAGATGTAACAATTATATATATTTACACACCTAATAACAGACCATCAAAATATATGAAGCAAAAAACTGACAAAATTGAAGGGATAAACAGACAATTCTACATTAATAGTTGAAGACTTCAATACCTCACTCTCAATAATGGATAGAATAACCAGACAGAAGATGAGTTAATGAAATAGAGGACTTTACACAAACCAACTAGATCTAACAGACAAATACAGAACCCTCTACACAACAGCAAAAACATTCTTTTCAAGTACACATGGGACAAATTCCAGGATAGACCATATGTTAGGCCACAAATTAACTCTCAAAAGATTTAAAAAGATAGGTATCATATAAAGTATTTTCCATGACCAGTTAGAGAAGTTAGAAATCAATAACAGAAGTAAAACTGGAAAATTCAAAAACCCGTGGAATTAAACAACACAATCTTAAACAACCAACTGATCAAAAAAGAAATCACAAGGGAAATGAAAAAATACTTGAGATGAATGAAAACAGAAACAACATACCAAAACTTATGGGATACAACAAAAGCAGTGCAAAGGGGGAAATACATAGCTATAAATGCTTACATTAAAACACAAGATCTCAAATCAACAATCTAGCATTACAACTTAAGGAAGAAGAATAAAAACAAACTAAACTAGGCAACCAGAAGAAAGGAAATAAAGATGAATAAAATAGAGAATAGAAAAATAGAGATAAATCAATGAAACCAAAAGCAGGTTCTTTGAAAAGATCAAGAAAATTGACAAACTTTAGCTAGGTAGGTGAACTAAGAAAAAAAGAGGACTCACATTCTAATATCAGAAATAAAAATTGGGACATTACTACCAATTCTACAGAAATAAAAAGGATTATGAGAGTATTACAGACAAATGTACACCAACAAATTGGATAACTCAGATGAAATGGACAAATTCCTAAAACCACAAAACCTACTAACACTAAATCACAAAGAAATAGAAAATGTGAATAAACTTAACTAAAAAGGAGGTGGACCCAATAATCAAAAATTTTACATACACTAAAAAGCCCTAGAACTGATGGCTTCATTGGTAAATTCTACCAAACATTTAAAGAAAAACTAACATCAGTTTTTCTCAAACTTTTCCAAAAATTGAAGAGGGGAGAACACTTTCTAATTCATTCTATGTGGCCAGCATTACCCTGACATCAAAGCCAGATAAAGACACTATAAGAAAAATACAGACGATTATCTCTTATGAACATTGATGCAAAAATTCTCAACAAAATACTAGCAAACAGAATTCAGCAGTTTACTGAAAGGATTATACCCCATGACAAAGTGGGATATAGTCCAAGGATGGTTCAACATATGAAAATTGATCAACGTAATACACCACATTGACAGAATGAAGGGGAAAAAAAACACAATCATCACAATTGATGCAGAAAAGGCGCTTGACAAAATTCAACACACTTTCATGATAAAAATACTTAATAAAGTAGGAATATAAGGAAACTACCTTAACATAATAAAAGCCATATATGAAAACCCACAGCTAACACTACACTCAACGGTGATAGACTGAAAGCTTTTCCTCTAAGATCAAGAACAAGACAAGAATGACCACTTTCACCACTTTTATTCAGCGTTGTACTAGAAGTTTGAGCTAGAGTAATTAGGCAGGAAAACAGAAATAAAAGAATATCCAAAATGGAAAGGAAGAAGTAAAGTTATCTGTTCACAAATGATATGACTTTATATGTAGAAAATGCTAAAAATTCCACAAAAACTATTAGATGAATTTAGCAATGTAGCAGGATACAAAGTCAACACACAAAAATTACCTGCATTTCTATACACTAACAATGTTTCTATAAACTAACAATGAACAATCTGAAAAGGAAATTACAAAAAGAACTTCATTTACAATAGCATCAAAAAGAATAAAATGCTTAGGGGAAGTAACCAAAAAGGTGAAAGACTTGTACAATAAAATCCACAAAATATTGCTGAAGAAATTAAAGACAAACAAATGGAAATACATCTCCTGTTCATGGATTACAAGATTTAAGATTGTTAACAAGTCAATACTACCCAAAGCAATCTACAGAATCATGCAATCCCTATCAAAATCCCAATGGAATTCTTTACAGAAATAGAAACACTCATCCTAAAATTCATATGGAATCTCAAGGGACCCAGAATAGCCAAAACAATCTTGAAAACGATTACCAAAGACAGAGGACTCAAACATCCTGATTTCAAAACTGACTACAAAGCTATAGTAATACAAACAATGTGATACTGACATAAAGACAGACATATAAACCAACAGAATAGAATAGAATGCCCTGAAATAAACCATCACATATATGGTCAAATGATTTTAGACAAGGGTGTCAAGACCATTCAGTGGGGGAAAGGGCAGTCTTTTCAACAAATGGTGTTGGGAACATTGGATATCTACATGCAACAGAACGAAGTTGGACCCTTACCTAACACAATATACAAAGCTTAACTTAAAATGGGTGAAAGACCTAAATGTAAGACATAAAACTGTAAAACTCTTAGAAGAAAACATAGGGCAATATCTTCATGACATTGGATTTGGCAGTAACTTCTTTGATATAACACCAATGGCAGAGGCAACAACAACAACAAAATCATCAAACAGACTTCATGAAAATCAAAAAGTTTTGTGCATGAAAAGAATATTCAGACTAAAAAGGCAATCTATGGAATGGGAGATAATATTGGCTAATCATATATCTGATAAGGGATTAAACATCTAGAATATACAGCTAACTTTTAAAACTCAACAACAAACAATCCAATTCAAAAACGGGCAAAGGACTTGAACAGATATTTCTCCAAAGAAATTATACAAATTGACCAAAAACACATGAAAAGATACTCAACATCACTAATCATTAGGGAAATGCAAATCAAAACTACAATGAGAAATCATCTCATACCCATTAGGATGGCTACTATCAAAACAAAACACAGAAAATAAGCAATGTTGGTGAGGATGCAGAAAAACTGGAACCGTTGTACACTGTTGGTGGGAATGTAAAATGGTATAGTGGCTATGAAAAACAATACGATGGTTCCTCAAAAAATTAAAAATAGAATTACCAGTTGACCCAGCAATTCTACTTCTAGGTATATACTCAAAAGAAATGAAAGCAGGGTCTCAAAGAGAGATTTCTATTCTCACATTCACAGCAGCATTATTCCAAATAGGTAAAACATGGAATCAATCCAAGCGTCCATCAACAGATGAATGGATAAGCAAAATGTAGTAGATACGTACAATGGATTAGCCTCAAAAAGGAAATTCTGCAATATGCTACAATATGGATTAATCTTGAGGACATTATGCTAAATGAAATAAGTCAGTCACAGAAAGACAAATACTGTATAATTACACTTATATGAGGTACCTGGAGTAGTCAAAAATCAGACACAGAAAGTAGAATGTTGGTTGCCAGAGGCTGAGGAGTCAGGGGAAGAGATAGTTATTGTCTAATATAAAGTTTCAGTTTTACAAGATGAAGAGTTCTGGAGATAGACGGTGATGATGGTTGCACAACATTATGAATATATTTAATACCAGTGAACTGTACACCTAAAAATAGCTAAGATGCTAAATTTTGTTACATGTACTTTACCATAACAAAAAAATTATGGAAAAAGCAAATTAAAGTATCCAATAAAATTCAACTCTATCAAAAAGACCCCAAAACAAATCACCAATCACTTTTATTTGGATTATATATATTAAAAATATACAAACATCCACACTGTAAGTAATATGAAACCTTTTGTAAAGCTCATATAAGAACAAATAAGACTATCATACCTTTATTACAGTTGTTTTCACTTTCTGGTTTTTCTACCATAGGCTCTAAAGTAGGTTCTTTGTGTTCAATGTTTTCATCCACTTTCTCCCTTTCTTTCTTTTCCAATTCACATTCCTTTTCCTGTTCTTTGATCTTTTGCAGTTCTTTTTCCTTTTCCTGCTGCTGTTCTAGTTCTTTCTCTTTTTCTTGCTTTCTTTCCTTCTCCATTTCTCTTTGTTTTTCCTGCTCTCTCTCCAGTTCCTTCTCCTTCTCCTGTTGCCTTTCTCTTTCTTTTTCCCTTTCCTTCTCTCGCTCCCGTTCATGTTCTTTTTCAAGTTCTTTCTCACGCTCCCGTTCTTTTTCTCGCTCCCTTTCTCTAATTTCCTCTGGAGATGGTTGTTTGTCCACTATGCCAAGCTTTTCATCCAATCGTTTCAGTTTCTCTGCACACGCTGCCTTCCTTTGTTCTTCCATTCTTCGCTCTTCTTCCTCACGCCGTTTCCGAGCACGTTCCACGGCTGCAGAAAGTTCTGACTGTTGTCTTCTCCTTTGCTTCCATATTTCGTCTTCATCTGGTACTTGCTGCTTCGGGGGAAAAGGGCCTGGTCTTCCAGGTACTGCTTGTCGGTCTGGAGGAGGATGCTGAAACATGAAGATAAATTAAGTCTAGATAATTCCCAAAACTAAGACCAGAATAATTAATCCTGTCATCTAATACTTGCTAAACATGTACCTATTTATTGTGCCAGATATTGTTGCTCACTCAGTATTTGCTAAATAAAATTAGAAACTCTCACAACATGAATTTCAAAATCTAAATTTAGAGACAAAGGAAATTTAGAATATGAGTGCTTTTGCAGCAACTGCCAGAGATAGAATGCCTAAAGGAGAAAGAAGTCCATAAAGATGCAAAATGGCACCACTTGAGCCCTGAGAAGATTGAGGTACACTTACAGGGAAAAAGCAGATAGCCAAAGAAGCTAAGTGAAGAAAATGGAGACACTGCTACTGCTGATACTCCAAAGAAGAAGAAATTCCTAGATATCAGCCTGGGTTGAGAGAGATCAGAAAGATCTCTTAAGCTGAAAGATCCAGAAAGGCACATCTAGAACCCACAGTGGAGGATGGGAGGATCACCTGAGAGATTGAGTTTTAATGATTTAATTTTCAATTACCGTGTTCTAAAACAATTACTACAAACTGTAAAATCACTGCCAGCAACTATGCAAAGACCACCAGAATGAAAAGAGCACATGAACGGCTGAAACATTAAGCAACTAAAAAAATTTGTTTTAAAAATACTGATTTTCATAGCTACTAGGGTTAAGAAACCTTAAAAGCCATATAACAGCCAGAATCCTTACAAAAGAGAAAATAACAGTATGATGCAAACAGTGAACTGAATATTAAAAAAACATGAATCCAAACTCTATCATTTACTAACAGTGCTGTCTCAGGCAAACCAGTTCATCTCTCTGGTGCTCAGTTACTTCATCCATAGCTCAGAGACAAGCTGCAAAAACAAAATAATTATATAAAAGTACCTAATTTACACAGTAAACTCAGAGAGTAAGCATTTTTTGAAACGCAACTTCAGTGAAGTATAATTTACATAAAATGTGATGCACATATTTTAACTGTATTGTTTAATGAGTTTGGGTAAATGATACACTTGTGTAACACAGCCACTCCATCAAGATATAGAGCCTTTTCATCACTCCTCTGCTTGCACCCTGCCCCAAGCAGCCACTGATCTACTTCTGGCAGTAGAGAGTAGTTTTGCCTTTCCTAGAATTTCGTATAAATGGATACATCAAGTTATATTCTCTTTTGTGTCTGGCTTCTTGTGCTCAAGGTCATACTTTTGAGGTCCTTGTGTGTATCTGCAGTTTGCTCCATTCTACTGCTGAATAGTAGTCTATCATAGGTACACTGTTTCATCTGTGGATTGACACGTGGATTGATTCTAGTTTTTCAACTATGAATAAAATAGCTATGGGCATTCATGCCTATGTCTTTGTGTAAATATATGTCTTCATTTCATTTCCTTTTATTTGGATAAATACCTAGGAGCGGAACTGCCGAGTCATATGGTAAGTATATGTTTCACTGTATAAGAGACCGGCAAACTGTTTTCCAAAGGGATTACAAGGTTCTAGAGCTCCACCAACACTGCATGAGGATGCAAGCTGCTTACATCCTTGCCAACATTTGGTGTCATCAGCCTTTTAAATTTTTGGATGCGTAACAAAATCTCACTGTGGTTCTGATTTGCATTTTCCTGGTAACTAAAGATACTGAACATCTTTTCATGCGCTTATTGGCCGTTTGTATATCTTACTTTGTGAAGTGACTGTTCATTTTGTTGGGCTACTTGTCTTATTATTGAGTTGCAAGGTGGTTGTTTTTTTAAAATCTATCCCAATACAAGTTCTTCATTAGATGTATTAGCAATGTTTTTTCTGTGACATATCTTTTCATTGCCTTGGGATGTTTTTCAAAGTACAACTGATCAATTTCTTTCTAATTCATGGCTTTTGTGTCTTATCTAAGACATCTTTGTTGAAGAAAGTTCATAAAGACTTTCTTCTACATTTTCTTCTAGGTTTTTTTTTTTAGCCTGTATGTATATAGAAATGCTAAAGAACACTCAGTGGTTAAAAGGAAAATGACTGGTGGAAATGATGGTGATGGTTGTGGTATGTGCAACTATTCTAGTAAGAAGATCAGTGAAGGCCTCTCAAGTGGTAATATCTGAGCAAAGAATTTGATCATAGGAAGGATCTCAGAAAAAGAATCCTCCAGTTAGAGAAAACAGCAAATAAAATGTCTTCAGGGTGAAATAAAAAACAACAGGAACAAGGCTTGTGAAGCAAGAACAGAGAGAAAAGCAGATGAAATCAGAAGAGTAGACAGAGACCTTAAAGATCATGAGAAGGACCTAAGCAAGGAATGACTGATCTAATAAATACAGTTTTAAAAGATTATATCTACTAGAGGGGAATTTGGGATGGAGGTGGTGGGTGAGCGGGCAGCACGAGCAGAAAGCAAGCAGACCTGTTAAGAACCTACTGTGATACTTCAAATGAAACGTAACAGGTGGCAGCAAGTACTCAGTTTAGGAATATATCCTGAAGGTAGAGGTGACATAATTTGCTGATAGATTAGGCTGGATATAAGGTAAAAAAGAAGGAAGAGTTAAGAGTGACTTCCAGGCTTCAAGGTGAGCAAATGGGTAAATGATAATGCCACTACCTAAGATAAGGAAGACACAGGAAGAAGCAGGACTGTATATGTGTGGGAGTGGGGGTGTGTGATGGTTTGGACATAGTAAGTACGAGGTATCTATCAGAGATCCAAGTGGAGATGTTGAACTGATTGTTGAATACATGACTCTTGAAGTGAGGGTAGAGCTTTAAGGGCTCGAGATAAACATTTGAGTGTCATGAGCACATGGATGAGATCTCCCAGGGAAAGGATATAGTTCGAAAATGGAATGAGAACACAGCCCTGAGCCCTCCAGCACTCAAAGGTCAGTACAGGAGGCCCTGAAGGAATACAAATTGAAGAAAGATAACAAAATAATGTGATGTCTCAAAAGCAAGTAAAAAAAATGTTTTAATAAGGGTGGAAAGATTAACTATGTCAACTGCAGCTGAGATTTAAGTCAAATGAAGACAAGAAAACTGGATGTGGCAAGATGAAGTCATTACTGACCTTGATAATAACAGCTTCAAAGGTATAGCGGGAGATGAAAGCATAACAGGAGAGGGTTAATGAGAAAGTGAAGACAGCAAGTGTAAACAGCTCACTAAGACAATTTTGCCATGAAGGAGAACAGAGAAATAGGGTGGAAACTGCAGGGAGATGGAGGGTTGTGGGAGTTAAAGGAGGGTTGGTTTTCTAAAAGATTTTTAAGATGGGAGAAAACATTACCGGTAAGTGATAGAGGATGGGATCTTGGCAACAAACAGAAGGGTTGCCCTTAGTAGCAACAACAACAGGAAGGAAGTCAGCATATGAAGGGCACTGTAATTTTATTTTCTTAGTGAAATTAGGAGCATGTTTATCAGCTGAGGATGAAGAGGTAGAGATAAAGAGGAAGACATGCAGGAGCTACAAAGTAAAGACCATAACTGTTTCCTAAAAGTTATAAATAAGAAACATACAGAGATTTTCCATTAAAACAAAGTCAAATAATACACATAGACCATAAACCAGCATTCAGTTAAGATGTACCTGCTGTGCAAGCAACTTTGGAGGTGGTGGCAGGTGTGAAGATGGTCCACGTTCCTATTATAAAGAAAAGGATTGTTACAAAGTAATCAGACAAAAGATATCTACTGGAAATATTTGAGAATGTACTGATTTTTTTTTTTTTTTTGGTGAGGAAGACCAGCCCTGAGCTAACATCCGTTGCTAATCCTCCTCTTTTTTTTTGCTGAGGAAGACTGGCCCTGGGCTAACATCCATGCCCATCTTCCTCCACTTTATATGGGACGCCGCCACGGCATGGCTGACAGGCAGTGCGTCGGCGGGCGCCTGGGACCCGAACTCGCGAACCCCGGGCTGCCAAGCGCGGACTAAACCGCTGTGCCACCGGGCCAGCCCCTGATTTTTTTTAGTGAGACCACAAGATTGCCAGAAGTAAACCATCTTTATCAGTTTCTCTTTTTTAATAGAAGTACACCACTCACTTAGAAGATAACTCTGAGTTCTACAGAATTACTCTGCCATTTCAATAAGGTTAGAATATCAAAAGAAATTTGCAAACAGTAGAATTTTAGTGATAAATTCTGGAATTCTAGCCCAGGTAATTTGGCTGCAGAGAAGTATGCCACTAATTTCAAAATTTTATTTATGTAAGCCCAATTCTTTTTCTGGATTTTTTTTTCTAATGGCAAACTAAAACTGTATTTACCTAAAAAAGAGAAATATCTAAAACATATTGGAACCAGATATAGTATATGGAATATTTGCTTGCTAATATATACATCAGTATCACACACAAAAAATCAAGACATCAAGATATGGTCTACAATATTCTTTCATGAAGAAAGGAATTATCATTTCCCACTATGCCAGTAAACTAAAAGTCACACAAAACATGGATTTTATAAAAAAATAATACTTGAAAAATCCTTCTTTTTCAGAATTCATAAATTTATCCTCCAATGGCTAACCAATGCCTTAAGAATGAAATCCAAACTTCCTTGTATAGCATACAAGACTTAATAACTGGTTCTTACATAGCTCTTACTCCTCTCCCATATCAAACTACTGGTGACTTCCTGAATGTGCCATGCTTTCCCACACTTCTCTACTCTGAACACGTTCCCACTGCTTGAAATCGCTCACTTCCCTTTGTCTACTGGCTAATTCCAAGTCTTTTGCAAAATCTTTTCCATAGAATTCTCTAAGAACTCACCACATGCACTCTATCATAGCACTTATCATGCTGTATTTTTTTTTGTGTGAGGAAGACCAGCCCTGAGCTAACATCCGTTGCTAATCCTCCTCTTTTTGCTGAGGAAGACTGGCCCTGGGCTAACATCCGTGCCCATCTTCCTCCACTTTATATGGGACGCCGCCACGGCATGGCTGACAGGCAGTGCGTCGGCGGGCGCCCGGGATCCGAACCAGCGAACCCCGGGCTGCCAAGCGCGGACTAAACCGCTGCGCCACCGGGCCGGCCCCTATCATGCTGTATTGTAACTGATGCTTACTGGCTTTCTTCTCCTTTCATAGAGACTGTTAGCCAACTACTTTTACCTCCCTAAGTGACTGGTTCCTTCGTCTGTTTTGTATGAATGCAACAAATGCATGCTGAGTATACTATGAGTTAAGTAGACTCTCTGGAAGGTAGCCCCCTTTTTAATTCCCAGTTTGCAATGCAGCTCTTGACATCTTAGAAGTAACATCAAGTGTATCTGTTGCCCACATATTTTTCTTCTTTAACAATGTTCTTCAAAATGGCTCAGACTTAATAGATTCCTCTACTCCCTATGTGTGATTTCCCTACTCAGATAGCATACAATTTCACATATCGATACTGATTAGTATTTACAAAGTATTCAGTAAACCATAAAGCCCTTCAGCAATGTTAGTTTGGAAAAACAATGTACCCTTCCACTTTGATATGACTGAGCTGTTACAAGGAAAAAAACGCGAAACTTGAATTTCTACTTGATAATTTTACCTACTGGATTGACAGTTCCTACTAATATGCAATAAAATTATGGTTTAGATCTAGAGCTACTCAAGAAAAAATTTATAGTTCCCTTCTCCTAAGTCTTCTTCCAACTCTATGATTATAAGATTAATTCATCCATAGTATCTGCAGTGACAAGGATCTCCTTGAGTCCAACAAACCTGATTAAATGGAGGTCCTTTCCCATAGGGACCTTTTGCTACTGATGGCTGGGCAGGTATCTGAGAAGATGATTTAGTGTTGCAAACTTCATCTGCTTCTTTTCGGTTTTCAGCGTTTTCAGAGGCTTTTGAACCTTGATCCTCACTAAAGAATCAAAATCCAGGTGAAATAAAAAAGTAAAGTGGATGGACGATACCGTAAGTAAATAAATTTTCTCTATGTAAAAAAGACATTATTTCCACATGGTTTCAGAGGAAAAATGTATCAAGGAATGAGATGGTTTTATGACCAAGTGGTGCTAATCCATTTACTCAATAAATATATACTACATACCTACAATGTGCTGGGGACTGGTCTCGACCAGGTTATCACTATAAAGTGCAATACAGTAGTTGGCATAAACGGACACTGATACTTGACACATAACATGGCAAAGGAATACAATCCCACCATTTTCTATCACCCCCACCCAAAAAGTTTCATTTGAATGCAACTGAGTAATATTACAGATAATTAATATCTGTAATCTAATTTATTGACTTAATGAAAAAGATAAATCAAACTACAGTATTTTTAAAAATCACAACAAATCATAGGCATCTCACAAATGATCATGAAACAGCAGTGTATTACAATGCCATGACTGCAGAACTATATCAATATGTGTATGCAAGCCTCTGTGTATTTTAAGAGCCCAACTTTTATGCCATATAATTCATATATTCCTGACTCTGATGCCCTTATATTCCAGAAGAAAGAAAAGAGACAAAAAGCTCCCATTTTGCAAGAGCTTAATGCTGCTTGCTAAGTTTAAAAAAATCAAAAACTTGAAGTAATTTTTCTCCAATTTTGTAAATATGAATCAGGTCAAGCTAGTTACAAGTTTTAAATGGTCCCTGATACTGTCTCTCAAAATATCTCCAATTAAATGGCAAGCATCTAAACATCTTTTAAATATGCATTTTCTTTAGAAACATCAAACTTTTAATTCCTTCATTAGCTGTACTTTAAAAATTTGGCTCATTAACCACCTTTCCACTCAGTAAAAGTCTTTGGAGCAGAAATTCTATAAATAAGGAACAAATGCCTATTAATGAAGTCTCTCTGCATAAATGGCTAATGTTACATCAACAAATTCATACTGTTATTCGTAAAAGATATCACAACAACTTACCTGTTATTTTCTTTAGGACTACTACTTCCTTGCTCATCATCATCACTGAAATTCAGCTGTTCTGTATAATCTACTTCCATCTGAGCACCTGTTAAATTAAGGAAAACTCAGATTGACTGTTTAAAGCATCAAAAAACTAAAAATGCTTAATTTTGCCTCTTACCTGCCCAACCTTCATCAGCTTCAGCATCTAGGTTATCAAATTTATCAAGCTCCTTCAGTTCTGATGCACTAAGAATGGAGGGGCGTTCAGGCTCAGAGGCCCATGAAGGAGGTGGGCCTCTTCCTCGAAGGCCTCTAATGAACCAAGAATACAAAGTTTTAATGATACTAGATTAGGAAAATATTAAAAGATTAGAATTTAGCAACATCAGTGTTTTCTACATCACAATATACAAAATATTCTGCACCTGACACATGTATAAAGAAATTGTAATATTAATACACAAATTTAGGACAATACATAATATAATTCCTATGCAAGTATTTAACAACAGATAAGGTTTTTTTTTTTAACTGTCAAAGATTTAAAATAAAACAAATATATGTTAAAGAATAAATGGTTGGGACTAACACTAATCTTAAAATAAAGAACTTTAAGAAAAACCATCATTCAGGGGGCTGGCCCAGTAGTGCAGCGGTTTAGTTCACGCTTGGCAGCCCGGGGTTCGCGGGTTCGGATCCTGGGCGCCTGCCGACACACTGCCTGTCAGGCATGCCGTGGCAGCGTCCCATAGAAAGTAGAGGAAGATGGGCACAGAAGTTAGCCCAGGGCCAGTCTTTCTCAGCAAAAAGAGGAGGATTAACAACGGATGTTAGCTCAGGGCTGGTCTTCCTCACCAAAAAAAACCCCCAAAAAAACCAACAACAAAAAAACCCCATCATTCAGGAGGATGCTCAAGTATTACATTAAGCAAAAAAAGTGAGAGGGGAGTCATTCACACCATGGAAGGAAGAAGGGATAAACAAGTGTCCATCAATTTTTAGAGCCATGATTTTCAGTTTTCAGAATTTTAGGTCAATTAATTTAAAGTCTTAGAAGGAGGAAATATTTTTGTTCCGTCTTATAAAAGTTAGCCAATTACTTGTTAATGGCCATTGTACTTTGAGAACAGAATAACAAATCAATTACCAAAATCCACTCAACCTCCCGAAAATCTTACTTGTTTGTTTCGGATAAAGAAGGTGGAAACCTCATTGGACCATGCAGAGGAGGATATGCCATCCTTGGATACTGCTGAAACATCTGAATGAAGGAACAAAGAATGATAAATTTAGCAACCTAGTTATTACAAAAAAAAAAAAAGATCATCCTAAGCCTGAAATAATAATTTATAGAAAGAATGATTAAAATAAACAATACTATGAATAATTAATTTTATCTGCTGGTATAGATCATCATTCACCCTCAATAAAAGACTTTTGTACGACTACTGCCTCCACCAAGTCTTTACAAATAGAGGTAACAGTAGGGGCACATCATATAAAGAATTTCTGTTATCCTACTAACAAAATTACATAAAAATGATTGTGTATTGACATGAAAAACTCATAAAGACAACATGCACACACGCCAGAAAACTGCAAAGCCTTAACCAAGTTTGAATATTGAAAGGAAATAATGTGAGACTTCATCCTAACACAGGAATAGATTAACTAAAGGCAGATTTGTTGGTAAAGAGGAACTCAGTTCAGATAAAGTAAAAGATAGTCTATAACCCAAGGGAGTCAGGGAGGAGGTTGGAGCTACTTGGAGATTTTCTATGGGCAGGGCATAGGTGGATTCTGAGTCATATAAACCAAGGCCCAAAGATGATGCTCTCTATGGGAACTTAGCTTTGAGAAGCTAAGTTCAGGAGAAATTATAAGATAGATTATGAAGACAAATAATAACACCAAGGGATTCATCCTATGACTTGGAAGGGAAGAAATGCCAAGAGTGCTTGGTTATTTACTATTTACTTATATCCAGGTCAAATTATGTAAAAATAAAAAAAAGAAATTATATTACCTTAAACACATAATTTATATATCCTGATCAGTTTTTCTAAAAAAAACCTGTTAGATGAGGAAATCATTTTATACTTGAAGAAAGGCTATGTTTGTATGATCATGCTATCTAAAGAAATTTCTAAGTAGGGTTAGAGCAAAGTTAATTAAGTTAAGCAGCAGCGGAAACTCAACCAGGGAAGCAATTTGTTTGAGGACTTCTCTGGAGAATTTTCGGTTGCATCACACTTCTATACTGAAGTTTAGCGAATACACTATTGGAGGCAAATGTTCATAGGTAAAGTTGCATTAGATCCTTCTGTTGATTATTCAGGCATAGAGATTAACTTCATGTGTCATTAAATGTTTAAAATTGATGAATCTGTCACAAAATCAATTGTAGAAACAATCTTTAAATTCTCGATATACAGTAGAGGTTTTTAAAATGTTTTTGTTTTTGTTGATTAGTGTAACACTTTATTCAAATAAAATCAATGATGAAACTGGGAACAAAGCCCACCTGGTCTCCCCTCTTACCTTCCCTTAGCCCGTCCCACCTCTACACCTGGAAATTCAGAGATCTTTGAAAGCACAACTTGAAAATTATCAGGAGACAAGTAGTCAGGTGTAAATCATGTATCAAGGCCAGGTTAGCAAATAAGACTGATTTTTATCATACTCCTCCATTTTTTTTTTGAAAATATTTAACAAGTAACTATATTTAATCATTTATTTTCCTCCTCTTCCCTAGAATGGTTAAATAATAATAAAGAAAAACCAGAAAATATGAAAAAAAAAGAAAATATGGATATTTAGAGCATGAATACTTAGTTAAATCATTAGAAAAATAAATATAACAACTAGATTCTTATTCCCTTTGAGATTAACGGTATCTTGAAAAATGTAAAATTGTTTACTTGGGCACATGTAACTGCCATATAATTTCAAAGTAGGCTGACAGCAAACAAATAAATGAGGGCCCCAAATCTAACCACTAATTTATAGGAAATATAGGGATCAGAAGTATATATTAAATGAAACTAGAAAGATGGAATCAGCAAAATCCAGACTATGAGAAACTCTACAGGATGACAAATAAACTGTAACAGATAAACTACAAAGAAAATAAAATAGAAGAAAAGACGTCCAGTAGAAAAGAAGATTCCTATGAGAAATATCAACCAATCTCTAGGAATAGACATTATCTGGATCCTAATTATGAGACAATCAGGGAAACTGGAATACTGACTTGATATTTTAAAAAGGATTTTCTTTTTCATTTTTTTTGGTGAGGAAGATTAGCTCTGAGCTAACATCTGTTGCCAATCCTCCTCTTTTTTGCTGAGGAAGACTGGCCCTGGGCTAACATCCGTGCCCATCTTCCTCTACTTTATATGGGGGACGCCTGCCACAGCATGGCTTGAAAAGCAGTGTGTAGATCCGCACCCAGGGTCTGAACCTGCGAACCCTGGGCTGCCGACCGAAGCGGAGCACGTGAACTTAACCGCTACGCCACTGGGCCAGCCCCAGAAAGAATTTTCTTTTTAGGTGCGACAATGGCATTGTGGATTTTTCCCCTAGTCTTTATCTTTTAAAGTACAACCTAAAATAAATATGGATGAAATGATTTATGCAGGATTTGCTTCAGTAATCCGAGGTGGTAGGAAATAGGTGAAACAAGATTGAACACAAATTAACAACTGCTGAAGACGGATGGTAGATACGGGAGAAGGGAGGTTCATGATACTATTATTTCTATTTTTACATATGTTTAAAATATCCCATAATGAAAAGTTAAAAAAAAACTAGAAGTATACTAATAAAAACTTTAGACCTAAAGCAGGTATTAACCTTTTTTTGTGCCACGAACAAACCTCTTTGGCAGTCTGGCAAATCCTATGAACCTCTTCTCATAGAAATGTTTTTAAATGCATAATCTAAAATACAGAGTATTACGAAGGAAAACAATTATACTGAAATTGTTACCAGAATATTTAAAAAACAAATTTGTGATATGGTAATGTATGTGCTTCTTTATTAGATCACTAAATAACAATTGGGTCTACCCATGGGTCTAAAAACTATTTTGAGGTATGTTGAGTATAAACAATATTTTGCAGTATCTAAAACGATGTAATATAATATGAAAATACCTATGATCCCTACTAATGATAAAAA
The DNA here is from genome assembly GCA_031878705.1 of Tapirus indicus. NCBI lineage: Eukaryota > Metazoa > Chordata > Mammalia > Perissodactyla > Tapiridae > Tapirus > Tapirus indicus. The sequence continues at coordinate 87,267,799 of CM062922.1, forward strand.
CACAGTTACCGCTGATTTGTTCATTATCAAAGAAAATGCAACGCCTAGTTTGATGTTAATGAAAATAAAGACCTAAACTTCTTCCCATTCTAATTCTCTCCTTGGAACCCAGATCAAAAACCTCTTATTCAACTACTTGTTTATTTAACAAAACTCACATAAGGAGGCATCATAGCTCTGTATTGGGAAGTAAGGGCAGGCTGCTGTCCATTCAGTTTAGCTTGTGGAGGACCACAAGCTATCCTCTTTTCCACCACTTTGAGGATATCATTTTGCTCTGATGTTCCAGCTGTGCTTTCTTCCTGGACAGGGTGCTTTTCATCTTGGTCAGATGTTAAAGTCGAGCCAGCAGACTTACCACCATCTCTCCAACAAGCAACATCTGATGTGGGGAGAGATAAGAAAAAAATCTGAAAATGGGACACTGTGAAACCAAACGAAGCACATTTCAAGAAAATTTAAGCAAGTAACAATTAAGCACAATGAAGGAGCAGTGAAAGATTAATGTGTAGGCCCTACTAATTCTTTCAATATGTTTAGGTAGTCAAGATAAGTGGCTTCCAAAGCAGAGAGGATGTACCATCAGAGGGTGTCACCAAAAGCAAATACTGGGGTTGGGGAAGAAAGTATTAGAACTTCTCTATTAAACTTTACTATTAGAACTCTCTATTAAGCTTAGGTATAGAGATTAAAATCACTGTTATACCTGAGGCGTCGTGAGGGAAGGCCGAGGGGAGTTCTACAACCTAGAAGGGCTGATACTGATGCTCTCATTCACTTGTTTTCTGTCCACCATTGCTAGTTACATGTGCCCAAGTGAGCAGAGTTCATGAATATATTATCTGGATCAACTACACTTAACCAAATAAAACAGGTAAATGGTTTTACAATGAAACCCTGTTTGGTAGGTGGCCTCCAAATGGTCTCTTATCTCCTGATAGTCACATATTGTGTAGCCCCCTCTCACAGTGTACCAGGATTGGTCTGTGTAACCTGTAGAACAAGGTAGAAGTGACGTCTCTTCTGAGACTAGGTTATAAAGAACTGTGGGCTTCCATCTTGGGTGGGAGATATCTGTCTGTCTCTCCTTACTTTTCCGGGAAAGCCATGTTGTGAGCAGCCCACATACAAAAGAGCCAAAATGAGTGAGCTTGGAACAGCAGCCCCAGTCAAGTCAGCATCAGATGACAGCTTCACTGCAACTTCATTGTGAGAGTTTCTGAGTCAGAACCCCCAGCTAAGTGGCTCCCAGATTCTTGACCCTCAGATACTATGTGCAATCCTAAATCTAGTTCAGTTTCTTGTTTTAAGTTGCCAAATTTGTTATGCAGCAATAGATAACTGGTGAAAATCAACTGAACAAGAAAACGGAGCCACACATTTATTCGTAATACAAACTCATCAACCACATTATGGCAATGAAAAAATAAGAATAAAAAAAGTGAATTTACCCAGACTTGACAAGAAATGAGCCAAAGGATATATGAAATGTATTAGGTTATCAGAAATATGGATTTGTAAACATTACTATAAAGAGGAACCTCCCCATGTATACAGGGTCCTTTGAGGTAGTTGGTAATAACAAAACAAAGCTAACACAATCAATCAGACATTTAAAAATCTCTCAAAGATTTTATATTTCTATTTTTAGTTTTTGCTTTATAATGTACATAATACAAGTATCTCTCACTATCCAAACTGATTTGCTTCCTCACTTTAAGTTCAGAAAGCAAGGGATCCCTGAATATTAATAGAGTAGCAAATAAATGGATATAATTTATAAACAAATATTTGCATTTTGGAGAAGTAGGCTCAAAAAATTTTACTACTGTAAAAATGACCATATATTAATGTGCAAATAAGTCACCCAGCATCTTGTTAAAATGCAGATTTTTTATTTAGTAGGTTGGGAGTAAGGCCCTAGACACACACTTCCAACAAATTCTCAAGTTATACTGATGCGTTCATGGAAAAAACCACACCTGAGTGGCAAGCAACTATAGTTGCTGTCTGCCTTTTCAAACTAGGCAAGTTGTACAAAGAACAGCAGCAGGTAGGAGGTTTTATCACAAGATAAAACACAAATATAATCTCATTCTGTAGTTTTATTAAATACAAAGTACTCTTACTTGGTGGGCGTAAACTGGGTCCAGGTCCATAGTTGTCATCATTTGCTTCTTTTTCTTTTTTTTCCTGATCCCCAGCTGCCTGCAAGCTTGGAAATTCTTGCTGAAAATGACTATTCACCTGGATTCCTATAGATTTTTTTTAAAAAAACATTAAATGTAACTTTTTATATTGAAGATAATTCTAAAACCCTCCCAGGATAGAGCTCTCTGCCTTTTTCTGATAAATTATTCCACATTCCAATGATGACTATTCATATCCATAAAATTTTAAATTTATCTAGAATTAGAATCCCTTGGAGAGTTAATGAACAGCCACGAGGAGATAAAATCCTAAGAAAGGAATCTGCCAGACACTGTTCCAGAGGATTCATTAAAGATGATGAGGCAAGTGAGGAGGAGAGGTTCACTTCAGTTTCTCTTTTATTATGACTCCTTACGTTTTCAAGTGAAATTCTTCTGCTAATAACTCTAAGGATCAGTTCAAATGATATTAGTGAAATGGAATTTATGAATAAACACTGCAGGTATCATGGTGAAGCTAAAATACCCCCACTTAATTTACTGCTGAGACACAGACTGCACTTCACTATTCACCCATCTGCCCGCCTGCCTATTTATTTTTATACTTCTATACATTAAAAGAGCTGATTTTATTAGCTTGCGGGCCTAGATGGATTTTTCCATATAATGTTTTATAGACATTCTGTCTTGCAAGTGGAAAAATCAAATTTTGCTGGGGAGTCCATCATTCCTTAGGGGAAGGGAAATATTATAGCTTCTGTGCTTTATGGCTACTCTGTCACTCTTCTCTACATGGAAATTGTAAGCAGCATGTTTGAAACAGAAGAGGTTGAGGGGCACAGATTGCAGATGAATATGGTTTCGAGCAATCTACCTATCTGATGCATCCCCAAGGGTAAAAGGGTATTTTTATGTCTCAAAGAGCTGAAAGTATAAGGTTTTATCTGGTCATGTAGGGTAAGATAAAATAATGTGGGACAGGGGCTATCTTAAAGACTCCTTCTTTAATTCCTATCATTGGCTCATACATGGCTCTTTTTTTGTGTGTGTGTGGAAGACCAGCCCTGAGCTAACATCCGTCGCCCATCCTCCTCTTTTTGCTGAGGAAGACTGGCCCTGAGCTAACATCTGTGCCTATCTTCCTCTACTTTATATGGGACGCCACCACAGCGTGGCTGACGAGCAGTACATCAGTGGGAGCCCAGGATCCGAACCCGTGAACCCCGGCCTGCCAAGTGCGGACTAAACTGCTGCGCCACTGGGCGGCCCCGACTCATACATGGCTCTTGACAATGAAACTTAACTAACCCAAGAGATTTAAAAAAAGACCTGTTTTTAGTGCCTGAATACAGTCACATTCCACATAACGACATTTTGGTCAACAACAGACTGCATATACAACAGTGGTCCCATAAGATTAATACCATATAGCCTAAGTGTGTAGGAGGCTATACCATGTAGGTTTGTGTAAGTACACTCTGTGATGTTCGCACAATGATGAAATGACCTAACAGCACATTTCTCAGAACGTATCCCAGTTGTTAAGCAACGTATGACTGTATGTCCTTTGACAATGTTCTCTGCCCCTGCCAAAACACAATAATCTACCCCTTATCTCCTACATGGCTGTTCAGTAACTATCAAGCCTAAGCAGTTTCCCCAACTAATGTCCACTTACCATCTCCTTGCCCACCTTGCTTGTTACTGGCCCATGATTTGGGAGCAGGTGCTACTTCTGGGGGAGCTGAAACCCCAGGTTTGGGCTGTGCTGGTGGAACTTCTGGTGTTCTTAAAAAAAAATATGAATCCATTATTTCAGATATTATATGTTTAAATAAAATAAATATTGTATTTAAGGTTAAGTTTGTATACAAATTATTTTGGCTACACATTTACTCATAGATGCACTCCCCACAAATGTTTTCCCTCTGCAACAATCCTTTAAATGAAGTATAGCTATTTTCGTCCCCTTTCACTTCTACCTTTGAATAACCCAAGGAGAAGACATCTTTGCTTGTTTTTCATTTTGTGAAAAAAAGAAACATTCATTATTGAACATAGCTACCAAAAATCTGTCTTGAAGAAGTGAACATTTATAATCAGAAATAACATTATAGGTATACATACAGTCTGGACTGGTGGAATTAGCTGGAGGCTAAGGCTAAGCAAACTCTCCATTTGGCAGCCAACAGATTCACCACTGTACTTATTACTGTTATTCCAAGGGGTAACAGCAACTTGCCTGATGCATCCCCATCAGTTAAAGGTGTTTTACAAGGGTCTACAGTTTTATTCAATCCTTGTAATGAGATAATACTTAAAAATGAAAAAGTTAGTTAAGAGACTTAAGAAATGCAATATATTTCTGGTACACTCAGAGCAGTAACTGGTTTGCTACTACAAAATAATTCTACAACTAAGAAGCAGTGAACAATAAGTCTTTGCCTAGCTTTACTCAAGTAGTCAATTTACTATATAAAACTTCCCAAAGAGAAGTATAAAAATTTGGTAACAGATATAGGCAAAAAGCATCAAGTACCCAATTGCTTGTCTTATTTTTAAAAATTACCACTACTTAACTTGGTCATTCAATGAGCCCTGCATAATCCTTGACACACAGAATTCTAAATATTTCTTGAATGAATGATGATTAAGAGGGATATTATTAATTCTATCCCAGCTTTCTTGCTAATTATTTATTCACTCAAATATTACTTGAAGACCTATGATGTGCATCAGGCATAGCTTCAGTGAACCAGGCAGACAAAAATTCTTAGCATCATGCAAATTATTTAACAGAATCAACTCTTAATCATACTAGAAAGAGAATGCTTGATTCGGTGGGGGTGGGAGAGGAGGGAGCCCGACACAATATATTAAGAAAAGTTGTGATTAGCAATTCTGCCATCTGTTCTATCTTGACACACAGAAATACTGCCACTAAACCCACTCATAGGGAAAATGAGTCAAAAGTTGACTATGTAAGACTTTAAAGGCATGAGATATATCATACATGCAGCACAACACCTAGCACATAGAAGGAACTCAAACATAAGCTCCCTAGAAAGAAAGGGGAATGGTTTCATTCTTTGGTAGACTTTGACTCACTTTTCTTCTTCGTGCTGCTCTTGTTTTGATGCCCATCCTGTGCCATCTTTAGGCACAATGTTCACATTAGGATCATTGCCTTTGTTTTCTGCTTTGAGACTTGGGAGGTTAGCAGGTGGAGGCATACGCCGTGAAATACCAACTTTTCCAAGACTCTGTAATCCATGTCGAGCTGCAACTAAAGACCAATAACATCAATTTTCTTAGAAGATCTATTTTATTCTTAAAACAATATGGAAAGACAAGAGAAATTAATGGAATCTTGAACTATTATATATCCTAATGTTTTAAGAATTTTTAAACTAAGCCACACATCTGCAACATAACCCACTGTAGAAAACATATTAAAATAAGCTATCAAGCCACTAAACAGGTGCTTTGAAAATTCTAACAATGCAATCCTATACACTATGAAAAGGAAAACAATAACAATGCTGGTTTTGTCATTTTTCCTGGGAATCTATTTAAAATTCAAAATCTAGTATGTTAGTAAATATGCTGACTTTATGTTCACAATGAACACTGTTAATGTATCATAAATGGTCTAGTTTTCACTTTTCACTATAAACACTGGGTTCAAGGTATCAAAAAACAGAACAGGGGCCGGCCCGGTGGCATAGTGGCTAAGTTTGTGCACTCCACTGTGGCGGCCTGGGGTTTGCAGGTTCAGATCCTGGGCGTGGACCTATGCACTGCTTATCAAGCCATGCTGTGGCAGGCATCCCACATAGAGAAAGATGGGCACAGACGTTAGCTCAGGGCTGGTCTTCCTCAGCAAAAAAAAAAAGAGGAGGATTGGCAGCAGATGTTAGCTAGGGGCTAATCTTCCTCACAAAAAAACCCCAAAACAAACCACCACAGGATTCTATGCCATAACTAAAAGTGGTAGTAAATCCCCACTATTATATAGCTTTATGACAATTTAGCTCATTGACTGAGTTTCCCCTTTGGAACACACAGTTCTACTTATTTTCTGTTGACAACAAACAGGAAAAAATAAACATATTTTAAAACATATTTATTAATTTGCAATTGTAAGATACATAATCCATATCCCCTAAAAAATATGCATATATAAAAAGCCCAATATAAATTGAGTTGCATTTACATGGGTTTGCCCTGCTCCTAACAGCAATAGCTCTGGTGTACCACTTATGGTAAAACAAAACCATAAAGAAAAAAAATGCCACTTGATTTTACTCACCTGTGGTTTTTTGAGTTTCTAATGATTTACCCTTGTAAGTATTAAATAAACTGAGTGTTGCATACTTTTTCCCATCCTTTGCTTTTGTGCTCTGGCCTGACTTCTCCGACATTTCGGTGGAAACTCATCGAGTCCAAAACCTTCTGGCACACCCCTTAAAACCAGTCTTTAAAATGCACATAAGAAAAATAAGAAGGAAAATTTTGGAATTTATTAGCTTACTAAAAATTCTTACTAAATTCAAATGTTCACAGAAATTCTGAAAAACTAAAACACAGAGAAATACAATCCATCTTCATATCAATAATAATTTCATGGACCCATTTAATACTGTCAAATTCCAACAATTAACACGCACAAAATCAACCAAAATAAATCACCATGCACTCAGTGAATATATTAGTTATTTATAGCTTGTAACCACCTAAGAATAAAGGTTTTAAACCATACTGAGATGAACAGTTCTGAATAGATGAACAGAAATATAGTCTATCTATGGAGACTATCTTTCTATTTAATAAATATTATTCAATTTAATAGGCTTGAGATGACTGGTATTATCAGCTTACACATATAGAATGCAAATATGATAGGATAACATCATTCCCCTATAAATATCATGCCTGTGTTTCAGGCAGTATGTTTCTAACAAAGCTCTATTAATTTCACAATTTAGAATAGAACATTCTATTTTCTCTACAATCTGCAAATGGTAAAACATTTCCTCATAAACCCAAGGTACATAAAAACAATATTCTATTTCATGGTTATGGATTAAGTGTTCAAGAAATGGTGTGCACTTGTCAAAACAAGTCTCTGTTATTAGAAGTAAACAGTATTTTAATGAACATTCACATACAAAGAGAATTTTCATCTTTGGAGCTAATGTACTACCGTAAGCTTGGAGGTGCACCCTAACTAAAAACTAGTCTATTAATAAACAGAGAAAAAGACACACATTAGCTCTCATACTATTTCCCTTCAATTTAATGAGGTATACACACATATCAACCTTAGGGTTTTTTTTTTTCCTTTGCAGGGTTAGGGTGGGTTGGGTGTACGGCAGCGGGTGACATATTCTACCAAGAAACTATTTTACTAGCTAAAAGCACTGAGAACTGAAGTATAGGAGTTAAAGACAGTATAGAATAGGTATATCATACAAAAAGGATTCAAAGTTAAGGAATGCCTGTGTACATCCTATCATTATAAAAGTCATTTTATCTACTGGTTTTACACCTGTAAATTGCAGAATCAGCGTCACATGCAGAGATGTGGTTTTATACGCATATCAACTGCTACATCCAATATTTGTAGAGTTTCATAAAATTTATCAAGAATTTTCACATCTACTGTCTCATTTTGGCCTAATAACAGTTAGTGTTACAGTCACTGATACAGTTAGTGTTCTGATTTTACAGATGAGGAAACTGATGTTCAGCGATAGATTGGATTTGAAATCAAGGCTTCTGGGTCAGTCCATTACGTCATGCTGCCTCCTCCCCATGCAGATAACCACTTAGCTCTCTGAGTATACATTTACAATATACCATTTTTCCTTGAGATAAACTGGGAAACAAATTCACCTGCAACCAAAAGAACTACACTAATATATAGACACCTTGCTATCATATGTGGAAGAACGTATATAATTAAATTTATCCCAAGGGTGCTAATAGTGATGATGGTGTGAAGAGAGCTATACTCCCAGGATCTGTCCTGTTGACATATTTTCACCAGTAACATGAACAAAGATATAGGAAGAACATTCACCTACAGTGACAAAAGAGGACAGTGCATATTCACTAGCTGACAACATTAAGATTCAAGGAGATCTTTCTTCAGGTGAAAAAAAGTAACTGATGTATCAAGAAAAACAGTCAACTTGCTCTTTCACCCTCACTGGATGGCAATTTAACACCTAAGAATCCTCAAATCTCTCAACACCACAACTACTCATGCAACACTCTCTAAGTGGACCCTCACATACCTACATCATAGAGAAAGCAACATCATAAGAAAGAAACTCCTGAAACGTCCTAGGGGCAAACTTACAAAGCCACTTGCATCTACACCCATCTTTCCCAAGGGTTTCCCTTCCTCCACCTATTGTTACAGTGGTTCTCAGCTTCATCTAGAAACTTGTTAGAAATGCAAATTCTCAGACCCCAACCCAGACTTACTAAACAAAACTCTGAGGATGGGGCTTAGCACTCTGTGTTTTAGCAAGTCCTCCAGGTGATTCTGAGACATATAAAAGTTTAGAGCAGTGGTTCTTAATCCTTGCTGCACATTAAAATCACCCGAGGATTTAAAAAACACCAGTTATCTGGGGTGCTGCGGCAGGGCCTGGGCATCAATCCTTATTTTGGAAAAAAAAAAAAAAAGTTCCTCACGTGATTCTAATATGCAAGCAGTTTTCAGAATCACTGCAATAAAGGGAGTGTGTCTTTCCTCCCATTCCATCAAAGCCCAATCCTTTCTCCTGTGCTACCCATCCTGTCCTCACTTCCTTTCTCATTCTAAATTCTTCTCTGTAGGGAATTTCATCCACTCATATGGCTTCAACTACCAACTGATCATCCCAAATTTAGATCTCCAGCCCAGAACTCCGTTTTCCTGAAGAATATATCTGACTGCCTATCTACATTTCTTCTTTATTTTGAATAAAGTTTCAACTTCACCTGGGACACAGGCATCTACTTCACATTAAGGGTTTAAGAAACAAGCTTAACAAACATTCTGAACAGCATGAGAAGAAAATGGTAGTTAAAAAAAATAAGTTGAGAATCAACAGAGAAAACACCTCAACACTTGACAAAATGTGAATGTTATATAAGAACTCAACAAAATGAAGAAAAAAACTTCAAGAAACCGAAAAATTGATGCTATAAACAAATTCACCAGAGAGATAATACAAGTAAGCGAATGTATTAAAATATTCAATTTCATAAGTAAACAAAAATTAAAATAACAAGATAGGCAGTTCAGCTTGTCCATACGCTTACACAAGGAAAACAATGTAACATTACACAATTTAACTACAGGGTGACAGAATATCTAATTCAATTCTAGCCATCACAAAACAGCTTGGAAAGAATCATAAAATGAACCTTAATTTTCCTACTTAAAAGCAAAACAAAAACAAAAAGTTTCCTATATATTATAAGGAATTTCCAAACACACAAAAAAAGCAAGCAATTAACCCCAGAAGCCACAAAATCCAGGTTCTACATAAGGTCAAACTAAAAGTTCCTGTAAATATATTCTAAAATTCATGTTTGAGTAGTTCTTTTTAAGGTTCAAAATTCTATAAAAAATTTCTTCTACTATTAATAAACTACTGTCTATAATATGCCCTTCGATACATGCTCTTTTACCAAACAAGGTAAACAAAATACATATTGGGTGTAATCTGAGGTGAGAAAGATGGACAAAGAATCACCCTCTCAGGCCACTAGAACAGAGAATAAATTTATGCTTTCATATGCTTAATGAGTCTCTCTTGTTATGTTTTATAGTACCTACTATACCAGAAAAAATGTAAATCATAAATACATGATTGAAGTCAGTGTAAATGAAATCAGAAGATAATTCAGTCAAAAGGGCAAACTGTCACAATGTACCTACTGCTATAAAAGAATATGCATCTCTAAAGACAAAGAAACTGTAGCCATAAACAATGAGACTGGATACATTGGAAAGGCCAATTCCACTATAATGGTTTGCTGGTTAAATGTGGGCACTCTTAGTTTAAAGCCAAAGTTTAATTTAGCCTACTTGTTTTTGATTTCTTGCTTCTCAAAGGCTTGGGAGACACCGTGAAACTCTCAATTAGGTTGAAACTTCACTCAACATATAACTGAGAGAAAAGCTAGTGACTTGTTCAAAAATTAAGATTAGATTTAGGACAATGTATCAAAAGAATCCAACCAATTCAGAATAAGCACCGTCAAGACTTAGCTTCACTCTGTATAATTTATTTAAAAATATCTTTAAAAGTGTAATTCCTGGGGCCGGCCCGGTGGCGCAGCGGTTTAGTCCGCGCTTGGCAGCCCGGGGGTCGCGAGTTCGGATCCCGGGCGCCCGCCGACGCACTGCCTGTCAGCCATGCCGTGGCGGCGTCCCATATAAAGTAGAGGAAGATGAGCACGATGTTAGCCCAGGGCCAGTCTTCCTCCTCAGCAAAAAGGGGAAGATTGGCAATAGATGTTAGCTCAGGGCTGGTCTTCCCCACCAAAAAAAAAAAAAAAAAAAGTGTAATTCCTGTTTGGATGCCTAAAATCAATCAAATAATTATGGCTACATAAAAATTTCTAAGAAAGTAATGATAAAGACTAACAGGCTTACGGGGCCAGCCTGGTGGCACAGCGGTTAAGTTTGTGCGCTCCACTTCAGTGGCCCGGGGTTTTGCAGGTTTGGATCCCGGGTGCAGACAGATGCCTCACTTGTCAAGCCATCCTGTGGCAGCGTCCCATATAAAAAAAATAGAGAAAGATGGGAACGGATGTTAGCCCAGGGCCAGTCTTCCTCAGCAAAAAAGAGGAGGATTGGCCACGGATGTTAGCTCAGGGCTAGTCTTCCTCACCAAAACATAAAAATAAAAAAATAAAAGACTAATAGGCTTACATTTTCAGCCAAGAGGAAGTAATAGGGACCAAATTTACCTTCCCTACTGAAATAACTCAAAAGTTCAATATACATATATATATATATAGTCTGGTGCATGTAGGTGGGGGTGTGTGTGTGTGCATATACACATATATATATTTTTTACTTATACATAAATAAAACAAGAACTTAAGACACTGAACATCAGGCAAGGAAGGACAGTGATCGCTAATAGGAAACAAATGAAGTGATTCCCATAGTTTCCTGAACACTGCCTGGAGAGTTCCTAGGTCATGGTACTAAGAGGGGAACTCAAGTGGAGGCTGGCCAACTCTCTAAATTGAAAAATGAAGCTGAGAGTTCAGGTTGACCAAGGTAGCTAGGATATAATATTGGAAAGAGAGCTATACAGATAGAAAATGCTACAGATCTGCAGAGGATTCCCCCTTGAGTATTCAGCAGAGCACCAATTTGAGCATGTGTGTGAGCAAACTACCTAAAGCCAGGAAAGAACCATCTGAAATAGTCAGAGGGGAACAGTGCCTGATGCTCACAAGTGGCTAGGAATAGTGCCTGTTCTCATTGGCTAGACTTTTAAAACCTCATAATTCACTGGGCATTGGTTCGAGTATTCAGAAATGCCTTGTCTCAGTAGTGGTTAAAAAAAAAAAAAAAAAGTAGCAACTGCTCTGGTCTTGCCTAACAAATCTTAAAGCAACACTCAAAAGGATCAAACTATTTCCCCAGTAACTGAGTCCCAAATAAACAAAGAATATTTATAAAAACTGAAAAACTATACAGCACCCAAGAAGGAAAAATCCACATTGTGGCATCTAATTAAAAATTATCATGCAAGCAAAGAAGCAGAGAAATATGAACCATATTAAAGAGAAGAATCAATCACCTGAAACCAACCTAGATGACCCTAGTTGAATTAATAGACAAGGATGTTAAAACAGTTATTTTATTATAATAGCATTCTATATGTTTAACAAGTAAGAAGACTGAATACAGAGACATGAAAGATATCAAAAAATCAAAAACTTATAGAAATGAGAAACACACTGGATGGGATCAACAGCATTTTAGACACAGTTAAAGGAAAGAATAGTGAATTTGAAGTCATTAATAGATAAAACACAATGAGAAAAAAGAACTTAAAAACAGTATCAGTAAGCCTTGAGACAACTTCAAACAGCTTAATCTTTGTGTAATAAGAGTCACCTAAGGAGGAGGGTGGGAGACAGAAAAAATGATGACCAAAATATTACAAATTTGATGAAAACTATAAATCCAGATTCAAAAGACTCAAAAAAGTCCAAGCATAAGAAATATAAAGAAAACTATACCAAAGCACATCTGACTCAAATTGTTCAAAACTAATGATATGGAGAGGATCTTAAAAACAAGAGAAACAAACATAAGACTGACAGCAGAATCCTGGCCAGAAACCATGCAAGTGAGAAAATATTGCAGCCACATGCTTAAAGTATTGAAGAAAAAAAAAATAAGAAAACAGATAACCTAGAATTCTTTACTTATCAAAAATATCTTTCAAAAATGAAGAACAAAAGAAAGAGCTTTCTCAGACATAAAAAAGTTGAAAGAATTCATCACTAGCACACCTACACTACAAGAAATGTTAAAAGTCCTTCAAACAGAAAAAAAAAATTTTTTTAAAGATATCAGCTTGAAATCTAGATCTACAGAAGAGAATGCACAGCACCAGAAATGGAACTGAGTAATATGTGAGTTTTTTTATTATTTAAATATCTTTATCCCAGGAATGCAAGGTTGGTTTAACATTCAAAGAAAATGCATTTCACCATATTAAATTAAAATAGAAAAGCATGATTATCTTAATAGATGCAGAAAAAGCATCTGACACAAGCCAACACCCATTCCTGATAAAAACTCTCAGTAAACTAGGACTCAGCCTGATAAAGAGCATCTATGAAAACCCATAAAAAAGAAGTCTTTTAATAAAAAACAAAAACCTATGGCAACATCATACTTAATGTAAAAGACTGAATGCTTACCCACTGTCCTCCCAAAGGTCAGGAACAAGGTAAGGATATCGACTATCACCATTTCTGTTCAACACCGTACTAGAAGTTCTAGCCAGTGCAACAAGACAAGAAAAAGAAGGGGAATTCAGATTGGGAAGAATGAAACAAAACTCTTTACTTGCTGACATGATTGTATCAAATCTGATAGAGTCTAGAAAAAGCTACTAGAAATAAGAGAGTTTAACAAGGTTACATCCAAGATCATTATACAAAAATCAACTGTATCACTGAATAGTAGCAATGAATAATCAGAAATTGAAATTAAAGCACAACTGACAATGGTAACTAAAATATGAAATACTGGGGCCGGCCCTGTGGCCTAGCAGTTGAGTTTGGCACACTCTGCTTCAGCGGCCCGGGTTCGGTTCCTTGGGCGCAGACCTACACCATTGTCGGCACCCATGCCATGGCAGTGACCCACATACAAAACAGAGGAAGACTGGCACAGATGTTACCTCAGGGCAAATCTTCCTCAGCAAAAAAACAAACAAAAAAACCACTAAGGGTTATATCTGACAAAAATTGTACAAGATTTGCATACTGAAAACTACAAAACACTAAAGAAGACCTAGATAAATGGAAATATGCCATATTCATGGGTCAAAAGACCCCTCAATTCTTGGGGCTGGCCCAGTGGCATAGCGGTTAAGTTTGTGCGCTCTGCTTTGGCAGCCTGGGGTTCGCCAGTTTGGATCCTGGGCACGGACCAACGCACCACTCATTAAGCCATGCTGAGGTGGCATCCCACATAGAGCAACTAAAAGGATGCACAACCATGACATATAACTATCTACTGGGGTTTTGGGGAGGAAAAAAAGGAGGAAGACTGGCAACAGATGTTAGCTCAGGGCCAATCGTCCCCCAAAAACAGAAAAAAAAAAGTCAATTTTTGCCAAATTTAGCTACAGATTCAAAGCAATCCCAAACAAAATCTGAGAAGAAAAATTGGGGGGGTGGGGGGTGGGGGCGGAGAGATTCTGTCAAGCTGATTCTAAAATTCACAAAGATATGGGCAGGACCTAGTAAAAGAACTCTGAAAAGAAAAATAAAGTTGAAGGGCCATTGTCACCTAATTTCAAGACTCGTAAAGCAGCAATGAAGACAGTGTGATACCGGTGTCAAAACAGACAAATCAATGGAACACAACAGCCCAGAAATGTTAAATATACATAGGCATCTGATTTTTGGCAAATGCAAAGAAAATTCAGTGGATAAATGATAGTTTTCTCAACAAATGGTGTGGAGCAATTAGGTATACATAATACAAAAAAAATGAACTCTGATCCACACCTCAGAACATTTACAAAACTCAACTCAAAATGGACCACAGCAAAGGCTACAAACTTGCAGTTAGATGAGTAAGTTCTAGAGACCTAATGCACAGCATTACAATTATAGTTAACAATACTGTATTATATACTTCGAAGCTGCAAAGAGACAAGATCTTAAATGTTTTCACGACAAAAAAACAAATCATGTCACAAGATGGAGGTGTCAGCTAATGCTATGGTGGCAATCATATTGCAATATATAAATACATCAAGTCAACATGTGGTACACCTCAAACTTACACAATGTTATTTGTTAATTATATCTCAATTTTTTAAAAAGGACCATAGACAAAATGTAAGACATAAAATGCTAAAACTTCTATAGAAAACAAAGGAGAAAATCTTTGCGACTCTGGGTTAGATAAAGATTTCTTAGATAGTATACTAAATGCACAATCCATAAAGGATGAACTGAACTTGCTTTTTGAAAGACACTGTTAAGAACGAAAAGACAAGCTACTGTCTGGGAAAAAATCATCTGCAAATCATATAGGTGACAAAGGACTTTTATCCAGAATATAAACAAAACTCTCAGAATTCAGTAATAAAAAAAACCCAATTTTTAAAAAAGTGCACAAAATTTGACACTTCACCAGAGATAAACAAATGGCAAATAAATACACAAAAAAATGTTGAGCATTTCAGCATCATAATTATTTGGGAAATGCAAATTTAAACCACAATAAGATACCTCCGTACATCTATGTATTGGCTAAAATTACAGAATGATTATGTCAAGTGTTGGTAAAGATGTAGAAGAACTGGAACTCTCATAGCCTACTCGTAGGAATGTAAAATGTTACAACACTTGGGAAAACACTCTGGCAATTCCTTAAAAAGGAAAACATTCACCAACCGTGCAATGCCCCCCTTCCACTCCTAGTATTTATACAAGAGAAATGAAAACATACATCCATACAAAGACTTGTACTTGTACTCTGGTTCATAGTTTTATTTGTAATAGGCAAAAACTGGAAACAAACCAAGTGTCCACCAACAGGTGACTGGATAACCAAATTGTGGTATATCCATAAATGGACTATCAAAGCAATAAAAAGGAGTAAACTACTGATACATGTTAACAACATGGATGAATCTCAAAGTAATTAGCTGAATGAAAAAAGACAAGACTCCCCACATACATACTATATTTTATATAAAATTCTGCAAAATGCAAATGTTATCTATAGTATAGGACACAGATCAGTGATTACCCAGGGATGAAAATGATGAGGGACAGAAGGAAAATTTTTTTTTATAATTTTTTTTTGAGGAAGATTGGCCCTGAGCTAACATCTGTTGCCAATCTTCCTCCTTTTTTCTCGCCAAAGCCCCAGTACATAGTTGTATGTCACAGCTATACATCCTTCTAGTTGCTCTGTGCGGGACACCGCCTCAGCATGGGTTGATGACTGACGTGTAGGTCGGCACCCAGGGCGCCCAGGATCCGAATTGGTGAGCCCCAGGCCACCTATGTGGTGCACTCCAACTTAACCCCTATGGCACCAGAGGAAATTTTTTTTGATAGATATGTTCATTATCTTGATTGTGGTAAGGGTTTCAGGATGTGTACATGCAAAACTTGTCAAATAATACACTTTAAGTATGTGTGGTTTATTATATGTCAATAAGAATGATATTTATTTTTTAAAAACATCAAAGACCCCTAGGATCATATGCCAACAGGAATATTACCATACAAATCTATTAGGGCAAATTTAGGAGAGAACAGGATGATCAAGGGATTAGAAATGAGGTTATCAGAGAAACTCAAATTTAGTCTAAGTGCAGTGTAGACTGCAAGGTATGATATTATGACTTATAATACGAAAATTATATTTGATCTTTGTCCTTGTCCTGGCACAGGGCTCCTAAAACTCCTGGAATTTCCTAAATGATAAGAGACATAAAGGTGTCTTTTGTTATTCGTACAGAGTCCCTTTCGACCACACCAGTTTATGTTAATATAGTGGCTCCTGGAAGGCTCCTAAGGATGGGGGCTGGCTGCCAGGGAAACACCATTTGATTTGAGGGCTGGAATGTTCAGCTCCACCAGCCTCTCCTCCACAGAGAGAAGAGGAGCTGGAGGTTGAACTAATCTTCAATGGCCAATAATTTAATCATTCACGTCTTCGTAAAAATCCCTGAAATACTGGTTGGGAGAGCTTCTTCGAGGGTGGAACACCACAAACTCCAAGGAGACAAAAGCTTGAGACCCTCCTGGACCTCGCCCAGTGTATCTCTCCATCTGGCTGTTCATTCAAATCCTTTACTATCTTTGTAATAAACTGTAATCTAGTAAGTAAATTGTTTTCCTGAGTTCTGCAAACTATTCTAGCAAATTAATCAAACCTCTGGTTTATAGCCAGCCAATCAGAAGCACAGGTAATAACCTGGACTTTTGATTGGCATCTGAAGTAGTGAGGGACTTGCTGGACTTAGCCTTTATTAACCTGTGGAATGTGATGCTATCTCCAGACAGATAGCGTCAGAATTGAGTTAGACTGTACGACACCCAGGGGGTGGCCAGAGAATCTAAGAATTGCTTGGTGTGGGGAAACCCCTCCTGCCCCCCAACACACACACACACACACACACACACACACACACTCTCTCTCTCTCTCTCTCTCTCTCTCTCTCTCTGACCAGAAATGTCAGAAGTAAGAGTATGAAGAGTATAGGACACATACAGGAGTGTTTTTTCTTTATACTAGGGAAGGGGGGATGGCAGGGAGGGACACAGACTGGCAAAGATACTAAATTGGAGAAATCAGCAACCCTGATAAGGAATAATAAAGAACAATGTAATAACAGAGCTAATATTGAAGCAGGAAAAAAACGTAAGAACACACTAAGCAAGGAATCAACCAATAGTGTTTTTGTTCCTGGAGTTGGTAAGAAAGCAGTTTAAGATTCCTGTGACTATAAAAGTAACAAATAGACAAAACTAAGAAACGTAGAGGAGAATCAAATGGAAATGAAAAACAAACCTATCTTGGATAAAGTAGGAACTCAAAATCAGAATTGCAACTAACACAGAAAACACCTCATATCAAAAACATGTAGTATACAATCATATAATTCCAAGGAGTACTCAAGTATTTCCATTATCAGACAAAACAGTAAGTTAAAAAGTTACCCCAAAAAAGCAGGAAGGAAAAATCAAATTAAAATAAAAAACAGAATAATAAAAATTGATAAATTCAAGAGCTAGCTCTTCTGGAAAACAACGTTAGCTGAATCACTCTAATTTTAAGTTAAAACTAAGAATGAGAAAGATGATATAAAAGACATACATGAAGAGAAGGCTTGAGAAATAAGGGTTTTCTACAAAAATAGAAATTACCAAATTTGGCTCAAAAGGGTAAAAACAACAGGAAAAAATAAAACTTGCCCAAAAGCTTCCCATCCCCAAAAAAGTGTCTGGCCCAGGCAGTTTCACAGGGGAATTCTAGCATCCTTTAACAGAGACAATTCCCATGCTACTGACAACAAACTAAAGGCAGGGCTTGGCAAACTAAAGCCTATGGCCAAATCTGGCCTGGGAGCTACAAATGATTTAGAATTCAGCAGTATAACTTAGAACAAAGTCTAAGAATCTATCCTAAAGAAATACTAACGTGTGCAAAATACACATGCAAGGATATGCACTGCAATACAGTATATGATAAAATTTACTTACAACATATGTCAGTCTTACTAAGTGATCCATGTTCTGAAATGTATTTACTGAACACCTACTATGTGTACTAGTTTGTGGACTAGACAGAGGTACACAAAGCTGCTCTGACAGGTCTTACTTTCCAGTGTGGTGATTCAAATAATAAGTAAATAAGATCTCAGATGGTGACAAATGCTATGACTAAAACCAAAAAGGACAACATGAGAAAGTAAGAAAGGGTGAAACCACTTTAGATTAGTTGATCACTTAAGGCCTCTCTGAGGAAAAGTTTTGGATCTAATGGGAAAGGAGCCAGCTTCCAGGCTGAAGAAAAAGCAAATGCAAAGGCCCCAAGGCCCTGATATGTTAATCATATTCAAAAACAAAAGCTGGTGAAGTAGCAGCTCTAAGAAACAGAAAGTTGAAAGAGAAAGAGAAGGTTGGATGAGGTAGGCCTAGAGGATTCTAAATTTTATGTTTGAAGCAACGGTAAAGCACTGGATTCTGAGCAGAGGCATGTCTTTTGGTTCAAAAATATCATCCTGGCTACAGTGTGGAGCATGGATTGTAGGGGCCA
Organism: Tapirus indicus; assembly: GCA_031878705.1. Lineage (NCBI taxonomy): Eukaryota > Metazoa > Chordata > Mammalia > Perissodactyla > Tapiridae > Tapirus > Tapirus indicus. The sequence continues at coordinate 87,286,510 of CM062922.1, forward strand.
AGGGTGAACGTATAGCCATCACAGACTGCAGCAGCCTAGGCACAAGATGATCTGGCTGTGGCTGAAAAAGACTATACAGGAGGCTGGGAAAGAGAGGACTCAAGGACATTCTGAGTCTTGATTTGAAAAGCTGGGCATTAAGTGAGGTGAGGAAGACCAGATTTAGGGAAGATGGGGGAGAAGGGGAATCAAGAGTTCTGTTTTAGCCATGTTTAGTTTGAGATATTTATAAAGACAACCAAAGATTTGCAGAAAAAAATGCTCAAGATATAAGGTAAAAAGTATAGTGCAACATGATTTTTAAAACAACAAATAATATATGCTGAATACTAAAAATATACATGTCAAGTATGAAAAAGTCTATAAAATCATACCACAAATTATGAGCAGTCGACACTGCTGATCATAAATGACTTTGACCTTGTCATTCATGCTGCAAAATCTAAATCTAAAAAATAAGTGTAACAGAAAATTAGGAAAAAATAACGATGTTTTAAGGAGCAATGACTTGAAATGAAAAGAGTAGTTTCCAGACCAGAAAATGAAAAAATGTGTACGATATATGGTTAAGTAAAAAGAAAAGAATTTAAAAATCTATCCTAACTGGCATTACAAATATCTAAAATATGTAAGAATATTAACAAAGACTACAGGTAAACAAAAAGTAGTTGATGAATGTGGGTTCATCTGACTTCTTGTCTGCCTTGTGGTTTATGCAACAAATATAAATGAGAAAAAAGTAATCTACAAACACATGCACATAACTACTTTGCTAAGCGAACATTCACTGAACATAACACCATTGTCATTAATCCTCCTATCACCATCAAAGGTGCTTGCAAGTATGGTAATAACTCTTCCTTTTGAGCACTAGTAGGGAAACCTAACCTACATCTATAACACTGTTTCCAAGGGATAACATATCTTCTCTAGTGTGTGCTGGCAGTTGAATACTAAAACCTTAACTAATGAAACCAATGTCCTCTTAAAGCCTGCTGGAGTAACTGGTACATTCTCTGAAATACACTTTAGCAAAGCAAATCCTCTACAGGTTACATAGAAACAACAAGCCTTCTGAAAATACTTCTCTACTGCTGCAGTGACAATATTCATCTAATATTTATACAACAAATGTACTGAGAACTAATAAACTGTCAAATGTTGTTTTAGATGTTAGAATATATAATGAAAAGATGGATGATGTTCCTGTCTTCATGAACCTTTTCACAAACAATAAACAATAAAAATATAGGAATGAAAAAAACTCATCTAGGTAAAGGGATAGCAAAGAGGGGAAAGAGACTTTGGATAAGATGGCAAAGGTCCAGAAAACTTCTCTGAAAAGGTGACATGAACTAAGAAAATCAATCAGTAGTTCTCAACACAGGCTGCACAGACTTATCCAAGAAGATTTTAAAAGATACTATATGTCCAGGTCCCTTGCCAGACCAATTAAATCAGAATTGCTGGGGCTGGAGCTGGCAATAGTATTCTTTGAAAAGCTACCCAAGTGTCTCTAAAACATAGCCACAGTTGAGAGCCATCAAAAACACAAACCAATTGGTTCAAGTGTAAAGGTCACACCTGAGGAAGAGAAGCAGGAGAGGAAGTCAGGGTAGGCAGAAGTCAGATTTTGCAGAGCTCTGTAGACTAGGATAAGGAGTACTGCCCTTGAGTTTATTCTAAAAGCCATGAAGAGCCACTGGAGGGAAAAATTAATCAAAAATCTCAACTGCTGGGGCTGGTCCAGTGGTGTATTGATTAAGTTCACATGCTCTGCTTCGGTGGCCCAGGGTTCACAGGTTCGGATCCTGGCCACGGACCTACGCATCAAGCCATGCTGTGGCAGTGTCCCACACACAACATAAAGGAAGATGGGCACAGATGTTAGTTCAGGGCTAATCTTCCTCAGCAGGAAAAAAAAAAAAGGAGATTGGCAAGGGATGGTAGCTCAGGGCCAATCTTCCTCATCAAAAAAAACCCACACAAGAGTGACGTCAGCATCATGGCGGAGTGAGATTCCCTCTTTGAATCTCTGCCCCCTAAGACACAACGAAAACATCATTCGCATTCCAACAGAGCTCAATCAAACACTACAAAGGACTTCTAAGAAACCCCTGCTGCCATACATTGGACAGTGGAGGCAGGGGAAGCCCAAAAGGACGCGAGGAAAGATAAGAAGTTGTACTACCCCTCCCCAATCAATCAGCAAAGACAGCGCGGCTTGCAGACAGAGGGGGGAGGGGCAGCCCACAGCAGGGAAAACTATTGCCATCCAGGTGCTCTCACAGATTGTCGAGAGATCCCCACTGGGAAGCGATGACTGACTGTTTAGAGGGAGTAGCAAACACCCTAAGAGAGCCAGAAAGGAAACCCCTGGGTCGAGCAGGAGAAAGAGAGGACCCCTCCCCCCACACACCCGGCGTTTCAGCGTAATCCCTCTGGACAGTGCAGCCGCCTCAGAGCAAACCACTCGTGACCTCCATCTAGTGGCAGCAGGAGGAAACTGCAGGACCAACTTTATCATGAGGGGAAAAAATAAAGCCGTCCCCGTCGGATCCTTGCGACAATTTGTCAGGGCTACAGACCAAAAGGAAAATGACAAACACCCAGAAAACAACCCTGAAGGCACAGAATTTGATAACCTGAATGACAGAAATTCAAAATAGCTATCATAAACAAACTCAACGAAATACAAGAGAACACACAGAAACAAATCAACGAATTCAGGGATTTCGTCACAAAAGAGATTGAAACCATAAAGAAAAACCCATCAGAATTATTGGAGGTGAAAAACAAAATGAACAAGATAGTGGAAAAAAATGGAGTCTTTAAAGAGCAGAACTGACAATATGGAGGAACGAATTAGCACTATTGAGGATAGCCACGCAGAAACGCTCCAGATAGAGGAGGAGAGAGAGCTAAGACTAAAAAGAAATGAAGAAATTCTTCGAGAAATATCAGACTCAATGAGGAAAAGCAACATAAGGATAATAGGTATTCCAGAAGGAGAAGAAAGAGAAAAAGGAGCAGAGAGTTGGTTCAAACAAATAATAACTGAGAACATCCCCAACCTAGGGAACGAGTGGGAAATAACAGTGAATGAAATCAATAGATCACCTAAATATATAAACAGGAATAAAAAATCATCTCGCCACATAGTAGCAAACTTGAAAAATACCCGTGACAAGGAAATAATACGAAGGGCAGCTAAACAAAAAAACAAAATAACACACAAAGGAAACCCCATCAGGCTCTCAGCTGATTTCTCGACAGAAACTCTACAGGCTAGGAGAGACTGGAATGATATATTCAAAATCATGAAAGACAAAAACCTTCAGCCAAGAATACTATATCCAGCAAAAATATCCTTCAAATACGATGGAGAAATAATAACTCTCCCTGATAAACAAAAGCTAAGAGAGTTCATCACCACAAGACCCCCACTACAAGAAATGCTCCAGAAGGCCCTTAGGCCTGATAAAAAACAAATGAGAAAGGGGATACAAAGATTTCAGCAAGGAGAAAAGCAAGGAGACTAAACCAGAACAAACTACAGTTGGATAACATCAAAAATTAATTCAAGCTCATCACTGGAAACACATGTTCATGACACAAAATGGAATAAAGAGATAACAAATAAGGAGGGGAAGAGGTAAGGGATTGAATCGACCCAGCATCAGGAGAAAGGAGGCATCTGAAAATGTACTTTCTTATCCAGGAGATCGCTTATATAAACCTCACGGTAACCGCTAAACAAATAACCAGAAGAGAACTACACATGACAAATAAAGAGAAAACCAAGAGAACGAGCATGCAGAAATACCAAATTGAATTTGCAGTCCGAAACACAAGGGACAAGAAATGAAGGAAATGCAAAAGAACCAGAACATGAACAATAAAATAGCAACATTAAACCCTCATATATCAATAATCACTCTAAATGTAAATGGATTGAATTCTCCAATCAAAAGACACAGAGTGGCAGGATGGATTAAAAACCAAGATCCAACAATCTGCTGCCTCCAGGAAACACATCTCAGCTCTAAAGACAAACACAGACTCAAAATAAAAGGATGGAAAACAATACTCCAAGCTAATGGCAAACAAAAGAAAGCAGGAGTAGCCATACTTATATCAGACAAAGTAGACTTCAACATAAAAAAGGTAATGAGAGACAAAGAAGGGCAATATATAATGATAAAAGGGACACTTCACCAAGAAGACATAACACTTATAAATATCTATGCACCCAACACAGGAGCACCAAAGTACATAAAACAACTGCTAAAAAACCTTAAAGGAGATATTAACAATAACACAATAATAGTAGGGGATCTTAACACCCCCCTTACATCAATAGATAGATCATCCAGACAAAAAGTCAATAAGGAAATAATGGACTTAAACGAAAAACTAGACGCAATGGACTTAATAGATATATACAGAGCACTCCACCCAAAAAAAGCAGAGTACACATTCTTCTCAAGTGCACATGGAACATTCTCAAGGATAGACCATATATTAGGAAACAAGGCAAACCTCGATAAATTTAAGAAGATTGAAATCATTACAAGCATCTTTTCTGATCATAATGCTGTGAAACTAGAAATCAACTGCAAGGAAAAAACTAGGAAAGGGACAAAGATGTGGAGACTAAACAACATGCTACTGAACAACCAATGGGTCGTTGATGAAATTAAAGGAGAAATCAAAAGCTATCTGGAGACAAATGAAAAGGAAAATAACACCATACCAACTCACATGGGATGCAGCAAAAGCGGTCCTGAGAGGGAAATTCATAGCAATACAAGCTCACCTTAACAAGAAAAATCCCAAATAAATAACCTTAAATTGCACCTAACAGAATTAGAAAAAGAACAGACAAAGCCCCGAATCAGCAGAAAGAGGGAAATAATAAAAACCAGAGCAGAAATAAATGAAATTGAAACCAAAAAAACAGTAGAAAGGATCAATGAAACAAAGAGCTGGTTCTTTGAGAAGATAAATAAAATTGACGAACCCTTAGCCAGACTCACTAAGAAAAAAAGGGAGAAGACTCAAATAAATAAAATTAGAAATGAAAGAGGAGAAATTACAACAGACACCACAGAAATACAAGGGATTATTAGGGAATACTATGAAAAACTTTACGCCAACAAATTGGACAACCTAAAGGAATAGGACAAATTCTTGGAAGCGTACAACCTCCCAAAACTGAATCAAGAAGAAATAGAGAATCTGAACAGACCAATCACAAGTAAAGAGATTGCAACAGTAATCAAAAACCTCCCCCAAAATAAAAGCCCAGGACCAGATGGCTTCCCTGGAGAATTTTACCAAACATTCAAAGAAGATTTAGCACCTATCCTTCTCAAACTATTCCAAAAAATAGAGGAAGATGGAATACTTCCCAACACATTCTGTGAGGCCGACATCATCCTGATACCAAAGCCAGACAAGGACAATACAAAGAAGGAAAACTACAGGCCAATATCACTGATGAACATAGACGCAAAAATCCTCAACAAATTATTGGCAAACCGAATACAGCAATACATCAAAAAGATCATACACCACGATCAAGTGGGATTTACACCAGGGACACAGGGATGGTTCAACATCCGCAAATCAATCAACGTGATACACCACATTAACAAAATGAAGAATAAAAACCACATGATCATCTCAATCGATGCAGAGAAGGCATTCGACAAGATCCAGCATCCATTTATGACAAAAACTCTCAACAAAATGGGTACAGAAGGAAAGTACCTCAACATAATAAGGGCCATATATGACAAACCTACAGCTAATATCCTACTCAACGGGGAAAAACTGAAAGCCATTCCTTTGAGGACAGGAACAAGACAAGGGTGCCCACTCTCACCGTTCTTATTCAACATAGTACTGGAAGTTCTGGCCAGAGCAATTAGGCAAGAAAAAGGAATAAAAGGACTCCAAATAAGCAATGAAGAAGTGAAACTCTCACTATCCGCAGATGACATGATCTTATACATAGAAAACCCAAAAAATTCCATTGGAAAACTACTAGAAATAATCAACAACTACAGTAAAGTGGCAGGGTATAAAATCAACTTACAAAAATCAGTTGCATTTCTATACACTAATGATGAAGTAACAGAAAGAGAACTCAAAAAGACAATCCCATTTACAATTGCAACAAAAAGAATAAAATATCTGGGAATAAATTTAACCAAGAAGGTAAAAGACCCATACAATGAAAACTATAAGACACTATTCAAAGAAATCGAGGAAGACATAAAGAAATGGAAAACTATTCCATGCACATGGATTGGAAGAATAAATATAGTTAAAATGTCCATTCTACCTAAAGCAATCTACAGATTCAATGCAATCCCATCAGAATCCCAATGTCATTCTTCACGGAAACAGAACAAAAAATACTGAAATTCGTATGGGGCAACAGAAGATCCCAAATAGCTAAAGCAATTCTGAAAAAAAAGAACAAATCTGGAGGCATCACCCTGATTTCAAAATATACTATAAAGCTATAGTAATCAAAACAGCATGGTACTGGTACAAGAATAGACACACAGATCAATGGAACAGAATTGAAAGCCCAGAAATAAAACGACACACCTATGGACAGCTAATCTTCGACAAAGGAGCAAAGAACATTCAATGGAGAGAGGGAAGTCTCTTCAATAAATGGTGCTGGGAAAATTGGACAGCCACATGTAAAAGAATGAAAGTAGACCATCTCCTATCGCCATACACAAAAATCAAGTCAAAATGGATTAAGGACCTGAAAGTGAGACCTGAAACTATAAAACTCCTGGAAGAAAATATAGGCAGTACACTAACTGACATTGGTCATAAAGGGATCCTTTCAAATTCCATGTCTACTCGGACAAGGGAAACAAAAGAAAAAATAAACAAGTGGGACCTCATCAGACTACAGAGCTTCTACAAGGCAAATGAAACCAGGATCAAAAGGAATAGACAACCCAGGGAGAAAATATTCGCAAATCGTTTATCTGACAAGGGATTAATCGCTGTAATATATAAAGAACTCATACAACTGAGCAACAAAAAAACAAACAACCCGATCAAAAAATGGGCAGAGGATATGAACAGACATTTTTCCAAGGAAGAGATACAGATGGCCAATAGACCCATGAAAAGATGTTCAACATCACTAATCATCAGGGAAATGCAAATCAAAACTACACTACGATATCACCTGACAGCCGTTAGAATGGCTGTAATCACAAAGACAAATAACAACAAATGCTGGAGAGGTTGTGGAGAAATGGGGACCCTCATTCACTGCTGGTGGGAATGCAAACTGGTGCAGCCTCTATGGAAGACAGTATGGAGAGTCCTCAAAAAATTAAAAATAGAAATACCATATGATCCAGCAATCCCACTCTTGGGCATCTACCCAATGGACATGAAATCAACCATCACAAGAGGCTTATGCACCCCTATGTTCATTGCAGCATTATTCACTACAGCCAAGAAGTGGAAGCACCCCAAGTGTCCCTCAACTGATGATTGGTTAAAGAAGATGTGGTATATACATACAATGGAATACTACTCAGCCATAAGAAAAGACACAATTGTTCCATTTGCAACAACATGGATGGACCTAGAGGGTATTATGGTAAGTGAAATAAGCCAGAGAGCGAAGGACAGACACTGCATGAATTCACTCATATGTGGAATATAAATGAACACACAGACAGAGAGAACTGATTGGTGGTTACCAAGGGGAAGGGGGGTGGGGGGTGAGCACAAGGGGTGAAGGGATGCATCCACATGGTGACGGACAAACAATAATGTACAACTAAAACCACACAATGTTATAAACTATTAAGACATCAATAAAAAAAATTTTTTTTAAAAAGATCCATTTTCTGCTATAATAGTAAAGCTAAGAATACCACCATATGGTGAACCCTTCTACTACAAATAGCACTACAGCAAAAGCATTAAAAATTGTCATTTTTAAAAACAAAGTGTAATATAAATAAATCTGTTGGAGTTCTAATCAGAATGATAGAAGGGGTCAGGCTGTTCTTAGAAACCGAAACATGTGAATTAAGTTTCTGGGGCAGAAGAAAGCTTTAACAATCAGAAAAGAAATGTAGCTATCAAATTTTCTGTGCTATAAATTACCGTTCTAGCAAAGTAAAGCTGTGTGTCTACCATTTACTGGAAGGGGTGATTGCCAGAGCACTCTCTGACAACTTACAGTATTTTAAAACTGTTCATATTACACAATTACTTCTGTTAAAACTGATTAAGTTGAAATCCCAGCTCTAACATTTAGTAGCTAGGTGTTTTTATAGCAAAATTATGGCATACGCATATTATGGCATAAGCATTTCCCTAGTCCTTAAATATAACTCTGAATCTTTATTTCCTTATCTGTGGGCTATAACATCATCTAGCCTGCTGTGAGAACTAATGAAGTGTTCGTATGAAGCTCTTAGAATAGTGTCTGGCACTCAATAAGAGCTTAATAAATGGTAGTAATATTTTCAAAACTTATACATTACAAATAAAAACCAAAGCTTAAATAGTTTCGTAGTCAACTTTATTTTTTGCAAGGCAAGTGTGTTGGATGTTACAGGAGAAAAACAGAAGCATTCTCTTCAAGATGCTCATCTGACATTATGAATTATTCTAAACCTTTCATATAACTAAATGGCTGCCTTTAAGAGTTGGAATTTTAAGTTTCCATTTATAAGTGTAGAGAATTGGTTAGCATCTCTCCCCACCAAGTACTGGCTCTATTCTCCTACCACTAAAATATCTGTCTTGAGACATGTAAACCTACCCATTTCTTCCTTTCTACTTTCATTTCTTCCATGTTTTCAAATGTGTCATAAATATAACTATGTAATCAAAATTTTTTTTCTTTCTGGTCAGAAAAACAAGTGATCAGCACAGGTGGGCTATTCTTGACTTTTTGATGCTTATTCAATAGTTCTTTCTTCAGCAGGAGAGAAACTTTCTCTGCCTCCAAAATGTCAGAAGACTGGTTCCACACTGGGAGATATTTCATCTTTCTACATTCTGTATCCTAATTATGGCATGGGCTACATGAATCCACACATATTAAAACTCATAGAAATGTACACCAAAAAATCCAATTTTTCTTAATCTAAATTTTAGAAACTCATACAGCAATATAACCAACCTCCACCTCTCTGTCAAAAGCGTCATTTCAATAATATCCTTTTCCTGCTTTTAAAATAAAATTCCTCTATCTGTTCCACTTTCCTAGCCTGCAGAAGTAATTCTATACTTCCCATACTGTGCTTCTTAAGATTTACAAAATTTAAACCTAACATTAAAAACAGTTACTTAAAATACAGGTCAAACTACAGTGGTCATATTGCCAAAAATCTAAACTTTAATTGGAACTGAAAAATTGTATAGCATTTTTTTTTAAGATTAAATTGTGTTAAGTATAATTTTACTCATGTATATATTCTCTCCTCTTTGAAATTTGATAATCTATGTACGACATTTAATATAGTCTGTTTCCCAGTCACTAGAAATATTTAATAAGCTACAATATTCATCTTTAAAATACATTGGATATACTGGAATTCTATACTTGTCCAACTACTTAACCCATCTTAGTAAAAGGTTCTAATTTTTTTGTTTCTTAGTGATCATTTCCCCAGTCTCCCAATTGTTACTGATGTTGTTCTAAATGTACCCTTAATATGTCACTTGAAGGAGCCTTTCAGAGCATCCACTGGCCTCCAAAGGGCCTTGCTGCAAATAGAAAAAAAATACCATTCTAGGAAGATAAGGTACTCCTCTTGGTGAGGGACTGATGCCTTGGGAGAGAGGGGAGAAGTGGAGGCACAATTCCCCCAGGGAAGCCTAGCCAGGGCACAGGACTCTGTAAGCAGAGCATGGGCTGCATTTCAGTCCTTGTTGCCTCCTTCAGCCCAGCATCTTTGTGCAGTGCACAAACTGCACAACTTTATTATACAGCAACCCTGCACTTTCAGATTATTCATTAGGAAAAAGGGAGGAAAGAAGACCAATTAACTTCTCGAGACACCCATTCTCCAACCACATATGCATTTGGATCTCTTATACTGCAGACTCAAGATTTATTTGGAGGGAATCTTCCAACCTCATAGGGAACCTACCTTCCCTTTACCTTTGTTTTTTCATGGTTCTTTTCTGTTTTAAATACGGTCAAGACTCATGTGATATCAAAGAACACTAAATTCAAAAGATATATGGAGACATTTAATGTGATCTTTGCAACAATTCTCATTATATCTAAAATTTGAAGAAGCCAAGTCACTTGCCCCCAAAGTTAACAGCTGGCACAAAGTGACAAAAGGACTAAACCCTAGTTTTTAAACTCATAGTCCAGACTTCCTTTTGAGTATTCAACACACCTAAAAATCAAGAGGTCTCACTACTTATTCCTCCCTGCTGAAACTTTCACCCTCATTACTTGACCTAAATTCTTTTAGGGTCACCAAGGATCTCTCAGCCAAATCCAAAGGCCACTTCTCACATATTTTTCTGAACTCTGCTACTTTTGGCTATAATAATTCTAATTTTTAGATTATTCTCTTCCACCCTGATTTCTGTCATGACTTCCTTCTTCACTTAGTCATTCCTATTCTCCTCTTGCCATAGATTGTCTTAGACACCCTGTTAACATTTCTCCATCTAAATAAACCCACCTCACTTTGCAGTTTATTATGGAAATGGTTGTCCCAAGTATGTAGTTCAGGCTGTTATTTATAGTTCTATTCCTGTAATGCTGCCATTTCCTGTTTGATGAATCTATTCCATTCTAGGCTTTCAGCACTTCTGGCCTTCATTAATTCCAACTGTTGCCTGATCCTATCCAGCATTCATTCTTATAACAGTTAAGTTTCAATGGGTGGAATACAGAAGACTACCGATGGCATATTAGATAATTTTAAGTGGTCCACAAAGGAGTATTAAAATCATATGTTTATTTTAAAACATATGGGGGAAAAACTACTAACACCAAATAATCATGTAAACTTTCCTTTTAAATTCACTTAATTAAAAGTAAGTTGAATTAAAGAAAAATATTAACAGACAGATGGTTTGAAGATAAAGCAAAAATTGTGTATGATTTAAGTTTAGCAAAAACCGGCCACTGGGAAATCCATGTAGTATAGAGGTTAAACACTCAGGCTCTGGGTCAACGATTCAAATCCCACTTACTAGCTAAGTAATTTGGAACAAACTACTTAAATCTCTTTAAATCCTAGTTTCCTAGTTGTGTATTGGGGATAAAATAATCCACCTCCTAGGTTTATTGTATGGCTTGAAAGAGATAAATCACAAAATATTCTTAGCTCAGTGACTGGCATGGTAAGTGTCAACAAATATTAATAATTACAATTATTCCTGATCTCTTCTGGCCATTGTGCCTTCACTTGTAACCAACTGGGCACTTGATCTACACTACAGACAATTTTTCAAATATGGATTTTCTGCCCCAAATTTCCCTTCCCTGCTTATATATCTTTATTATTATCTTCTGGTATGAATCTAAATTTCAATAACTTTTAATAATACTCCTTAAGATTGTGAACATCTTGGCAGTGGGAACCAAAAGCCATATTCCTGAGTCACTGGTCCTCACAAAATTAAAAGAATCTTTAAGGTTTGTTGAATAAATCTAATAATTAGGAAAGAAAACTTGATGCAAATCAATCTCACGATGCACAGTACCTAAACACAAACTATTTGAAAGCATCTGATACTATTCTAATGGGTAAAGGGGGAAAAACTGACAAGAGTATTCCTTTGCTCCACTAAGATATTCATCAGTTGAACCTTTGTGGGTCTCTTCTTTTGTGTTTCCTAATCTCGTTCATTCAATAATATATAAACAAACTCTAGGTGTATGCCAACCACTGTACAAGGTGATGAGGACATGGAAACAGTCTAGTGTAGGAAAAGAGTCTAATATTGGAACAGAGACAGTAAACAAAAAATTACTAGATAACATGCTATGTAAATAATACCCAATAGTGTTTTTTTAATACCAGATGTGCTCCACAGATGCTGATTATATCCCATCCTCCTTTAGTGTAGAGCATCTAGCAGCACTACATAGGGGTGAGTGCATTACATTGACTGTAATAATTTTATTGCTATCTCGTGTTCAGACTCTAGGTATATGCTAACCACATAAAAGTTTTTTGTCTGCCAATTAGACAACTGTTGAAACTCAGTAATAGCCTTTGTTTGATCTGATTTGCCAGCAAATATGTGCACACAAAGGCCCAAAAACATGACTGGCATTCTGTTAATCTAGAGCAAAATAACAACTAGAAATATAACTGGCAAAAGATCAGTTTATATTTAGTCTTTCTAGGGGTTGGGAAACAACATACAATAGAAAACTTACTGAAGTTACCCTCCCCAGAGAATACTTTTACACACAAAGATGTCCTGACTGATACATCAACGGATTATTGAGAAATTTAAAATGTTATGACTCAGAACACTAACTTATTAATTCTCAAGATTTCTAGGCAACAGTTAACACAGACTGAGGTAAGCTTTCATTGTGTTACCCTATTCATAAGGTGACAAGTCTTGCTTTACTGAAAGAATATTAGTCATAATTTAGTCAGGCACAACTTCTGGATCTCCTTCACTGCAATAGGGTTTTGTACCAATTTGTGTAACAAATTGATCAATCCTTGTCTTACAAAAATATGGCATAAATAGCATCCAAAACACAAGTTATTCAACTGACTTACAAATTGAAGCAGTGTTTGGGGGGTAGGGGGTGGAAGGAAACCCCTTGGAGGGAGAGGGAAGACATAATATAATCTTCAAAGACATTTTACAGTAAGGACAGCGGGGCGGGGGAGACAGGGGCAGGAATGAGCCAAAATTTCTGTATTTTCAGCTAAGCACAATATACTGATCCCAGAGTTACTGACTGTAGAGCATGAAGAAGAAATCTATAAGAAGCAAAATCCAGTATGTAAGTGCAAAAAAAAATATGTGCCCAAAAAGTCTCAAAAAAAAGAAAAACTATTCCTTAAATTCTCAAAGAATATATACTCCATTCTGATAATATATAGATTACTTACTGCTTCAAAGAGAGTATTTCCTCTACCAATATCTGGCCATTCTCCCTCCACTATTAGTTGACCTTTTACTATGTACTGAGCACAACAATAAGTCCTTTACATACACTATCTTTGTTAATCCTACAGCAAGCCTTTGAGGGAGATACTATTATAATCATTATCTCAATTTTACAGATGAGGAAATACTGTATCAATAATAATAAGCCAGATATCGAAATTTTAAAATTATCTCTCTCATCCTGTAGAGTTAAAGTTTTACTTAACTGGCCTTTAAATAGAAAAGGGTACAAAAATTAGCTTCTACCCCATCCTCAAAGTAGCTATAACCCTTTGTAACACTTTAACCTTTACATGCAACAACGTTTCTACACTGAAGTCTAGGGGAAAAAAGTCTAGGTTAACAATGCTGTATCTTATTTAGTTACTACAGTTCATAAAATGACAAGCAACAGGGAGGCAGAGCATCCCCTTTGGGTTTAAACAGTCTGGGTTTGAATCTATATAGCACCACCAATAACTGCTGTGTGACCCTGATCAAATGAATCTCTCAGGTTTCATTTCCTCATCTGTAAAATGGGGATGATGGTAATAGCACCTCCCTCAAAGGCCTGCTTTAGGATTAAAAAAGATAACGTGTGTAAAGAGCTTATTACTGTGCTCAGTACATAGTAAAAGGTCAACTAATGGTGGAGGGAGACAGCCACACATACAAGCTTCCAGACCAGAATATAAAAATAAGAAGTAAAAAGCCTATATTCTGAATATTCCATTACAGAAAAGGAGAGAATTACTATTTGACTACATGCTAAAGATAAAACTCAAATTCAATCTATTCTTTATTTTTTTTAGAGGATGGATGCATCTGAGGTGGGCCAGAAAAGATGCTGCAGTGCATCTGTGACACACACCTAAAAATGGCTCCAGTCAGAGAAGCATTTTAATTACCAATACAGGAGGTTTAATCTACTTTTAACAAATGCTGGAGACAGGCTTGGTGGGCGCTTTTTAAAGTATCACTCTATCATTTTTATTTGCAGAAATAAGCTATCAACCACTTAATCAAGAATCTTGATTTTTCCAGTGCATTCCAAGTGAAAATCGTACAGCACAACACAGTCGTCTACTGTACAATTCCAAGTATCCTAGCGAGGTATGAATCTATGAACTAGGCTGAAGATCGGCCAATGCGGAAATCCGGGTAGATTTTAGAAGCTAGCAAACATCAGGCATGTCGGAAATCTCAAAAAATCCCAAATCAAGTCAAAAGAAATATACATCCCTTTAAAGGAACTAGACGCATTCCTCTCGGGTAAAGGAAAAATTTTATCAGTGTTCCTAGTGGCCCCCATGCCCTTTTCCTCTGGTCCTGGTACGCCTTTACCGTAACACCAATAACATTCTCTCAAAGAGAGAGAGCTGCAGAGTGGGATTCCCCAAGCAGGTTAGGGGATGGAGAGGCCTAAGGTGGGAAAAGACTCCCCGAACCCTCCTCTGGAGTTGGAACAGCACGTCCCTAGCGGAAGTAGGGTTGGTCCAGATTCCCCGAAGAGCTTCTCACCGAAGCTCCAAGCCTTTAACCCGGCCTCTCCCACATGGCTCACTCCAAGTTCCACCCTCCCTACACGCGAAGAGGTAGGCAGGAAAGGCCCTGGACAAGCCCCGGAGTTGTTTGGGGAACGCATTCCCCACACTAGAAAAGGAGACCGCGCGCCCGCCTAGCCCGCCGGATGGAAACTCCCTTCGCTCGTCCGGCAACGCGCGTAATCCCCCGCAGGGCCTGCGCTGGGGACGTGGTGGGGGAGCCCGGCAGGTCCGGAACTGCCGCCCGGACCACATGGGGCGGGTGTGACTCCGGCTTCCCGCTCCCCGAGCAGGAGGCCGAGACTTCCCCAGGCAGAGACCGATGGTAACCAACGAGAAAGAAGAGGACGCCGGACCCACGGCCCTCTCCCCACGGCTCCCGGGTCTCCGGGGTCGGGGTGCGCTCCCGCGGCCCAGGCCGCCCCAGGCCGCCCTCCCCAGTGGGGCCCGCTCTGAGCGCAGATCCTACGCCCTCGCCTCCTTACCGGCCAGGGTGAGTGTCAACCTGAGTGTGCCTGCGCACTTCGAGGGGCTCCGCCGAGCTCCGATCGAGGGAAGGGGAAGGGGAGACTCGGGGAAGGGGAGGCTGGGAGGACCACCGGACTGGGAAGGCCGACGCTGCGGATGGACAAACCGCCAAAGCACTTTCGCTGCTTCCCGGGAGGTAGAGAGCGAGCGAGAAAAAGAAGCAAGATGGCGGCTAGCCAGCCCCTACGTATTACGTCATGCCGCGGCGTACGTATGGCAAATCTCCGCAGGACCGCCCTCCGGCGCAGAGACGGCCGGATCACGTGAAGCCTCCGTGGCGGCCCAACCCGGGTGGAAGGCGACAGCGCCTTCTGCTGGACGGAGGGAGTTTTTGCAACCACAGTTCGCCCTAAAGGGTAATGATTTAGCCTGAGATCTCTCCGGGAACTCTTGAACAGACCACGATTACAGGTTGATATGCCTCGGGAAGTGACCACTCTTGTATGGAGTGGGTAGGTGTGTGAATTGGTTCAGCCAACAGTTTGGCAGTGTGTATCAAAATTAACCTATGCATGCTCTTTAACCACTTTCACCAGTGGTCCAACAAATCATATTTAGCAAAACTGTGAAACATTATAAGCCTCATGTAATAAAAACCATCATACCCAAATACTGTATGAAAATGTAATCTCATTTTATGAACATCAACAGATATTGCAACTTTGCTAAGAAAAATAATAAAAATATTGCCAGCGCTTCAAAAAATTACCTTTTGCCAAATTGTAAGAGGTTATATAATAAATATATGTAATATCTGTTCTATATAAAATATTACATTATTACATTATTATTTACATTACTATATATGTAAAGTGGGATAAATATTTTTATTTATCAGTGTATTATTAATTGGCTCAGGAAACCCTTTTTGTAGTGGAATAAAAGGTACATTTTGGCTAAAAATGTTCATTTATCACAAGTCATATGTTAATGAAATTTAAATTAGCTGGGATTTACTGTCCACCCCAAATTTCCCCAGGATTTTCTTAGCTGAGAGGAGAAACTAAGTTCTTCGAGCAGTGGGCCTGTCAAAAGGGTGTGGTTTGTTAATGAACAGAGAACAACATCTGGGAGGGAGGAAGAAGGGAGGGAAAGATCCAGGAGGAGTAAACAAATTTAGCTGGCTCACAGCTTTGCTGCAGGCTGGAAGTTCACCTGCGACAGGAAGTGAGTAATGATAAGGATGCACCTAGAGGCCAGAGGGAGAGCCAGTGGGTCTAGGGAATGCAGAGCAGAAAAGGTTACAAGGAAACTAGCCAGATAGTACCTGCAGATACAGAATAGGTGATTCCTTAACTTTTTAGGCCAGAAAATAGAAACTTGAGATATTGCTGATAGATACAAATGTAACATTCAATAATTACCTCTAAAATTGTAACCCTGGCTGCTGCCTGTAGCATTTCTCAAAGTATAAGTCACATTTTATTATTATTATTTTTTGCTGCTCAACCAATTGTTTATACAATGTATAAATCAAACCACCCAGTTTCAAATCTTTTCTTGCTCCCTAGTAATTAAGAAAAGTAAGGTTGATACTACATTTCTTTGGCACTGAGACTACGTATTTTGAATAACTTTTAGGCTTCCTGTGAAAGAGAAAATTTCGTGTGTTACAAAGTATAACTAGTCCATGCCTAGTTCAGATTTTGTTTCTTTGTATTCCCCATTCTTATTTCTGCTGGGGTTAATTAAACAGTAACTTCAGAAATATTTCTCCGGGTTGCTCAGAGTCTCAGTGAGATAACTGCTTCAAACGGGAATTGGTAGTACAATACTCCAGGGAATGGATCATTGTTAATTTTATAGCTCAGTCTTGATAGGCGGGAGAGAAAAGAAGAATAGTGATTGAAAGAGAATTGAGAAGAAGCTCCTCAAAGTATTTAACAGCCTGGGTCGATTGCAGTGAAATGGAACTCGGTATTCAATATTACCTACATGAAACTTTTAATTGGAAAGTCTTAATCATTGTAATGATTAATAAAATAGTGCTACCTGTTAGGCTACACGTGACCAGGTCACCTGCCCAACCTTGAGAAGATGCTGGTGGGGTGATGAATCATCCCAGTTTGCATGAGACTGTAGTGGTTTTAGTACCGAAGGTCCCATGATCCAGGAAACTTCTCAGCCCAGGGCAAAACCAGACAGTTGGT
Organism: Tapirus indicus; assembly: GCA_031878705.1. Lineage (NCBI taxonomy): Eukaryota > Metazoa > Chordata > Mammalia > Perissodactyla > Tapiridae > Tapirus > Tapirus indicus. The sequence continues at coordinate 87,303,896 of CM062922.1, forward strand.
GACCCTATGCTGGCTACAATGAGGTGGAGACATAGATCTTAGCTCCAAGCTTTTTTTACCTTAAAATCTCCTTTTGATCTCTACTACTTGCATGAGAAGATGCCCTTGCCGGACACCACTAACAGGAAGGGAGCCTTGTCTGATACCAAAGAAGGTCCTTTTAATCCTGAGAGGTTAGCCAGGCCGCAGAAAACTGAGAAGTTAGGCCTGAAGAGCCCCTGGCCCCAACTGGACACATCATTGTTGTGGTTCTCACCTGGCAGTTATTGCTGCATTAACTCCTTCTACCCCGTGATAGCTGCGAATTATCAAATGCTTACTGAAGGCCAGCACTGTGCCAAGTCCTTCACACGTATCATTTTACATGGCAAACTGCGATACAGATTATAAAACTGAAGCTCAGAGAGGATAAGTGACTTGCTTTGAGCTCACAGTGCTAATCAGTGAGCTGGTGTTTGAACTGAGATCTAACCTCAAACAAAGCCGATGCCCTCATCCACTCTGCAGTTGCCCAAGTTGTCTGGAAGACTTTTTGCATGCTTTCTCTGACCCTTCACTCAAGGACTGTATCTCTTCATCACTTGCTCTATGACCCGGAAGTACAGTGACTGATGCTGCTGACTAGACCAGGCTCTTTCCTTACCCATAGAGCATCATACCCCATGACCTGTACTGCTGAAATCTCCCCCTCCTCAATGACAGAAGGTGGTTTAAAGTGATTCTTTAAAAAGCACAGAAAGAAGGCCAGCCCCAGTGGCCTAGTGGTTAAGTTCAGTGCATTCTACTTCTTCAGCCCAGGTTTCGTTCCCAGGCACAGACCTGTGCTGCTGGTTGGTGGCCATGCTGTTGCCGTGGCCCACATACAAAATAGAGGAAGTTTTGCAACAGATGTTAGCTCAGAGTGAATCTTCCTCAAGCAAAAAGAGAAGGACTGGCCACGGATGTTAGCTCTGGATGAATCTTCCTCAGCAAAAAATGAATAAGCATGAACAAATACTATCCATTGTTAAAAGATCAACACCAAAAGCAAGAAATACTGTTGCCTAAGATCATTAAGTAATAAATCAACAATAATTTGGTCTATCTGATACAATTAAAAACACTAAAGTAACTAGATTACTGATTTGGAGAGTAAACTCCTCAGTCTCCCTAAAATTCAAATTAAGGGGGCCAGCCTGGTGGCATAGTAGTTAAGTTCACATGCTCCACTGTGGCAGCCTGGGGTTAATGGGTTCTGATCCCAGGCATGGACCTACACACCACTCATCAAGCCATGCTGTGGCAGTGTCCCCCATGCAAAATGGAGGAAGATTGGCATGGATGTTAGCTCAGGGCCAATCTTTCTCACACACACACACACACACAAATTCAAATTGAATCAACAATTTGGCATTGCATTAATTATTTACTATCCAACTTTATCAATGTTATGAAATGAGGAGATAAAGGAAAAGCATTTGAGTTTACATGGTACCATGCAAATATATGTCCTAGTTATTTGCTTGACATTTTGACCTTTATCTAAGAGAAAAGTTTAGTCTCAAGTTTATTATTATTGTTTTTGTTCGGCACCCAAAGTTGCAAAAGTTAAGTTTTTTATAGGAACAGCAGAGAAAAAAATGTCTTGTGTGACTTCTGGGCCAACCAGCACCCCTGGTAATAGCTGAGGGCTTAAGGGCTTATTAGGATGAAGGGCATCAGTAACAAATTATAACCAACTAATGTCATCTTGTTTTAGGAGAAATTTCCCTTAAATCACCTTAAAGGGAATTTTCCTTTAAAGAATTGGTATCGATCCTGCAAGTAAGTATTGCCTAGAACTTTATTAGGTCACAGAGGTGACCTAATGACAGGGGAAGAGTTCACCTTTTTCTAAAGATCACAGAAAATAAATGGAATTGGCATTCTTAATGCATTACTCAAACTGTATTTGCTATTTGTAAATGTCATGATATGTAACATAAATCTGTATTATTTGCTTGTATTTTTAATATGGGACATTTAACTTAATATATGCTACACTTTATTTATTTTTTCCTTCAACAAATATTTATTAAGAACCTGTAATATACCAGGCAGTGTGCCAGCCACAGAGGACAGAGCAATGAGTAAGACAGTCTGAACTCCTGCCCTCAGGGAGTTTATAGTCAAGTGAGATGGGAGAGGGGTGAAGTAAAAAAAAAAAAAAATTACAAACAATTGTAACTAAAGGTGATAAATGCTCTGATGAGGGAATGAAAAGGTACCGTGAGAGCCAGAAGGACAGGCACCTAACCCTAATTTGCAGGGAGGGCTGGTCAAGGAAGCTGAACTCAAACATTTCATAGGCATTAGCTACATGTGTGTGTGTCTATTAAGGGTGAGTGAATGAGTGTGTGTCTGTGATGGGGGAGGCATGACAGTATGTGGTGGGGCAAAGTTTGGGAAAAGAGAGACAGTTGACTTGCATATAGAGAAAGGTTAAGAATGTTCTGGATAGAGGAAACTTCACGTGGAAAGGCCCCCAAAACCAAAGGGAACACAGCATGTTTGGGAATTTTAAAGTATCTCATTAGCTCTGTTGCTTAGAAAGTGACAGAGAAACAATAACAAAGAAACACATAGAGACAGAGATTGGACTGGTGGTTACAAGAGGGGAAGGGGGAGGGAGAGGGGTGAAAGGGGTGATTAGGCACATGTGTGTGGTGATGGGTTATAATTAGCCTTTGGGTGGTAAACATGATGTAATCTACACAGGAATAGAAATATAATGATGTACACTTGAAATTTATATAGTGTTATAAACCAATGTTACTGCAATAAAGAAAAACAAAAAGAAAGTGAAAGAGAGCAAGAAGAAGGAGGAAAAGAGCAAAAGTGCAGAGGTGACCAGAGACCAGACTGCAAAGAGCCTTATAAACTGAGTCAGGGTTTTACCCCAGGGCAAGAGGAGCCTTTGAATGGGTTTAAACTGGGATATTACATAGTCTAGGTAAAATTTGTAAATTTTATTGACATTGCACATGAAATAGAGTTTAATGTAAATTATTCCTTAGTCATTTTTTCTTTCAACAAGTATTAGTTGAGCATATACTATGAACTGGGCACTATGTTAGCTGCTGGGGATATAAATGATTAGTGTATGAAACATTTATTTAGCTAACATGTAGAGAACAGTTTGCATGGGTGGAGGAGCAGCTGTTTTAGGCTATAATAATACTCTAAGGACTAGTCAGATGGGGGTTTGAATCTTGCTGTGTGGATGGAGAGAAGTAGGCAGAGCCAATTTCCTCAGATTGTTTTTATTTCCACAGAAACTCCATCATTATCATCTTAAGAAACTGGGATTATACCTGCAGTGGTGTGATTTCAGAAGGCAAGGCTTCTAAAATCCCTTTGTAACCATCAAATTTAGAATGATTAACAAGCTAGTATAGTACTCAACTGATGCTTGTGCCTTTATAATATGTGACATTGTATCAATCCAAGAAGTAAGTGTCCTGTGTCTCAGTGCGAGGGTGTCGGGGAGGAAGAACTATTCCTCTACCCTCTGGGTTCTTCTGGCTGGCTGAAGAATGAAATTGACATGAGACAGAATAACAGGAGAAAAATCAAAGTTTAATAACATGTATGCATGGGAGAAACCCAGGAAAACTGAGTAACTTGCCAAAATAGTAGAAGCCATCACCTTAAATACCATCCTCAGCTAAAGACAAAGGAGGATGTTGGGGATAGTGGTTTGGGATTTCAAAGGGGAGGAAGGCAATTCACATGGAGGTGGAAAAGCAAATGTTTGATAAACAAATGTTGAATGCGTGTTGTAAAGACAATGAGAGGTATAGAGGACTTTGATTAAAAGGCCCTTGTTAGGTTCCTCCCTGACTATCACACCTAGTTTATCTTACACTATAGTTATCTGATGACATTAGCTCCTTCCTGGAACAGGCCTTCTATCTTAATTCTTTTAGGCAGTGAGGGAGAAGGTTCAAGTTTCTTTCAGAGTCTTTCATCCTTAAAAGTAAGCAAGCCAAAGAGATACATTTTGGGATGGCAAATCTGATCCCCTACAAGGGCCACCAACTGTGGATGACCCTGAGATATGCTGCCTAGATCTTCCTTTGGGAAGGAATGACTTACCAGTTCCTGGGAATGCTGGCTGAGAATGGCCCTCAGATTTGAGCCCTCTTTCTAAAGAGAGTTGCCTTGCCCTAGATCACTCCTCCTTCCAGAGGCTAATGACTGATCGATGTGGAGGTATAAAGGTCTGGCCCCTCCACCTCATCTGAGAACTATTTGAAGGGAAATCTCTGTTCCAGAGCTCCATAGGGTTGGCTGAGGCCTTTCTTGGGACTGTATGTAGATCAGCTTCTCAGTCTGGCTAATTCTGCTTCCTTCTCCCCCTTCTACTGGTGTTGATCCCGAAAGCAGTCTAGTTAAAGTTCAGCATGCTAATTTCTGCCTGTTCCCCAGGGAACCCTACCTGCAATACCATCATCGACCCAGCTTGCTCAAGCCAAAAATCTGGAAAATCCCCCAGACTCCTTTCTCTCCTTTATCCTGAATTCCCTCCATATCCATTCAATCACCAAATCTTTATTTTTCTCCATTCCAGTTGCCACCATCATAATCCAATCCACCACCGTTTGTCGTCTAAGTAAACTATTTTCGTAGCTACTCATTTATCTTCCTGTCTTTACCTTTGTCTTGGTCAAAATAACTTACTTTAAAAAATAATCTTATAGTGTTTAATAGATTGCTTGAGGTATATTGAATATATATTATGCTGCATTTTTTAAAGTGTACGAATTGATAAATTTTGACATATGACATAAATTTTGACTCGTGAAACTGTTACCACAATCAAGATAAACGTATCCATCATCAATTTTATTTTTTAAATTACAAAAGCTGTGTAAGCTACTTAGAAATATATATATAAAAGCAGTAAGAAGTGAAAACAGAAGTTGTCTTCACCCTTCCTTGGTGTAATCTTTTAAAATTTGAACCCCAACACGTCTTAAATTCCTTCAGTCACCTTTGAATAAAGACAAAAATCTTACGTGAAGACTTGATCTGGTCCCCATCCACCTTTCCAGCTCCCTCTGGCAGGACTCCATTTTCCAGCCAGGTGGGACTGGATCTTAAACCAAGTTTTGTGGTGCTTTGCCCCTCCTGCCTCAGGGCCTTTGCCCATGCTTTTTTCCCTCTCCCTTTACTTCTCTTTTCTCTCTGCTTTTACCCCTGCTTTTGCATATTCTTAAATATGAATGACTATTTTAAATAATTGCTAATTGATTATTGATTGCTTACTGTTCTCAGGTTCTGTGCTTTATATACCTTGCATCTTTTAGCCTTCACGAAACTTATAATTGGTATTATTGGTCTTATTTTGCAGATAAGAAACTGTAACTTCCCCCAAAGCATGCAGCTGGGAAGTGGAATTGCTGGGTTTAGAAGGATTCAGTTACTTGCTGAACACTTAGACCAAGATAAGTTCCTGGTTACAGGCTCCTGCGTAACATCCTCCAGTCCTCCCTTATAATATGCATTGCACTCGCTATTAAATGTCTGCCTTGGGGCCGCCCTGTGGCGCAGCGGTTTAGTCCGCGCTTGGCAGCCTGGGGTTCGCGAGTTCGGTTCCCAGGCGCCCGCGGACGCGCACTGCCTGTTAGCCATGCCGTGGCGGCGTCCCATATAAAGTGGAGGAAGATGGGCACGGATGTTAGCTCAGGGCCGGTCTTCCTCAGCAAAAAGGGGAAGATTGGCAACAGATGTTAGCTCAGGGCTGGTCTTCCCCACAAAATAAATAAATAAATAAATAAATAAATGTCTGCCTTCCCAATTAAACCAGAAGCTGTTTGAAGACAGAGACCACGTGTGATCTGCATGTATGCCAGAGCCTAGTACATAGCAAATGCTTACTACATACTTCTGGAGTATGCTGAATGGATAGTAATCTCCATTCCACCATATACAGTAGTTTAGCAGCAATGGTTTGGATTCTGTAGTAAGAAAGAAGAGAAGTTCAAATACAAACTCTGCCAATATAACCTTGAGCTGGTATTTAACCTCTCTGAGCCTCAATTTCTTCACCTATAAAATAGAGGTAATAATAGTTTTCCCCCTTACAGAATTGCTCTGAGGAATGAATAAAATGATGTCAAAAAGTTCCCAGCACAGGATGTGACACATCCTTTTGTCTTTCCAACCTTGAATGTAAAATATTCAAGGGCAAGTATCAAACCTTGTAGTCGTTTTGTATCCCCCACTGTGCCTGGCGTATATGTAGTCTATAGTAGGTAGCCAATAAGCAGTTATATTGAATGTCAGGAGGTATTTCTGTGGGTTTATGATCTCGGTTTCCTTACTGTACAAGTCAAGGGGTAAATAAAATTTTCTCTCTCTTTTTTTTTTGTGTGTGAGGAAGACCAGCCCTGAGCTAACATCTGTCGCCAATCCTCCTCTTTTTGCTGAGGAAGACCGGCCCTGGGCTAACATCCGTGCCCGTCTTCCCCTACTTTATATGGGATGCCGCCATGGCATGGCTTGGTGAGCAGTGTGTCAGATTACGCCTGGGATCCGAACCCGCGGACCCCGGGACGCCGAAGTGGAGTGCGTGAACTCAACTGCTATGCCACCGGGCCGGCCCCCAAACAAAGTTTTCTTGTTACCGTTTTTCAAGCGGGATTGTTGCTGGCTGCTCATGGTGGACTGGGGTGAAGCCACACAGACCAGGGTTGAGGCCACACAATGTGAGATGCAAGATACGTAGACGATACACAGCTCTAGACCTGGGGTGTCGTCAGAGCTCATGGAGTCACTACTTTCGACAGCTCTGACTCATTTATCTATTCATTCACTCATCAAACATTTGTACAAAACCACTACATATAGAGTGCTGCTCTAGGTACTCTGGGCAGTGATTCCCACACACTGTTGGTCCTGGCCACAGAAAAATCACCTGAGGAATTATTAAAATTACAAATTCTTGGGTCTCACACTCCGGAGTTTCAGATAAAGGTCTGGGGTGGTCCTAGGGACTTTTGTTTTTAAAACTTTTCATGTGATTCTGATGCACTGTTCCAGGGAAAAAAAAAAACAAAACACACTGAAAGCAATGTCCCTATTCACAAAGATGGTTGGGAGAGGAACATAGCTAATAAGGAAAACTTAGTGATGTCACATCAGTTTTTCCGTTTGTTAGTTTGTTTTTGGCTCTGAGTGATATGAATTTATTTGCTTGTATCATCCCTCCTGCAAAATATAGCCTAAGGCCAGGAAAAGATGAGATAGAATTGTCTGGAGAGCTATGACATCCTTGCCAAATAGGCTTTCTATCCAGAAGAATCTGCACCTCACTGATGTGTAAAAATAAAGTATTGCTAAGTGCCTTTCTATCAATTTCTAGAAAATGCCCCTGTTATCACTCACCCTGTGGACAGACCTCTGGATCCCCTGAAAGTTGAGAATGGGGGTGAAGTAGGGATGCTGAAGGTCTCCACCCACACAGACACAAATTCAGCATGAACCCTGGATATGAATGTATAAATTCGGGACAGCAGAAAATGTGGAGTGCGAGCAAAGGCATCTATGAGAAAAGACTTTTCTCCTACTCAGTTCTGGGATGTGAAATAATACATGCCCATTGCACTTTACATAATCAGGAATTTAATAGTTTCCATGTTGGAAAAGTTTGGGTCCAACATTAAATCCAATCAACAAATGTCGTTGAACACCTGTCGTTTATGGAAGGGGCTTTCTAAACATTCTGAAAGAAACAAAACACTGATGCTTTACTTTGACCCTAAGTTTACTCAGAGCCAAATGTTTTACAAGCTGTCTCAAAATTCCTGTTATTAGTGTCTGCTTTTAGTATGGAGGATAATGTGACCTGTCACCCAATTTCCATTTACTTATTTTTTGTGATTTTTACATTTCTGGGTGTGAGTTTTTTTTTTTCTTTTTTTGTGGGGAAGACCAGCCCTGATCTAACATCTGTTGCCAATCCTCCCCTTTTTGCTGAGGAAGACTGGCCCTGGGCTAACATCCGTGCCCATCTTCCTCCACTTTATATGGGACGCCACTGGCATGGCTGACAGGCAGTGCGTCGGCGGGCGTCCGGGATCCGAACTCGCGAACCCCGGGCTGCCAGATACGAACTTAACCGCTGCGCCACCGGGCGGCCCCTGGGTGTGAGTTTTTTGAGGGTGTTTTGTACCATCTCTACGTGGCGGATAGTTGAGTCACAGGACAGACTCTTAACACGAGACTTTCCGAGTGACTGTACGCACCTCATCCCGGGTCATGACACAGGCTCTGACAACCACCTACTTTAGCTTTAAATTTATCTTTTGGTCAAAAATTTCCACAATTGACCTAAAACGTTTTCTCCCTGAAAAGAAGTATGATTAAATATATTAAACTGATGTTGAATTAAAATATCAGGAAGAAACATTACTAAAAATAACAGGATATAATTAACGGTTTTGATTCATAGCCTATTTTTATCCTCTTCTGGAATCTGAGTATCCAGATTTGTATTTGCAGAGCAATACAAGAAAAAATGAGACTGTAATCTTTAGTTTTGAAATTCTCCTCTTTCAGATTCTTGGCCTTATTGAATTACTATCACTTGAGAACTTGATCCATTAGTGAATACTCTCATACAGCTAAGTTTCTCCTCAACTTGATATTAGCCTATTTAAGGATTTATTGTTAATTTTATGGAGTATGATAATGTTGTTGTGGTTATGTTTAAAAATTCTCATCTCGTAGAGGTACATATGGAAATATAGGTAAAATGATATAATGTCTTAGTTTTGCTTTAAAAATATTCCAGCCAAACAAAACAAAGCAAAAAGAAAAAGAAATTAGGGAAATCCATATGTAATAGGAATGGCAGAATGCTGATAATTGTTTAAGGTGAGTGATGGATACGTGAAGTTTCATTATATTCTCTTTTCATGAATTTTTTTAAATTTCCACAGTAGTTTTTGAAAAGGTTTTTCTCAGTGGACATTCTACATTATATTCTTGCTTTGCCCTCTTTTAGAAATCTTTCTTTTGGCAAACTTCCTGCCAAAAGCACATCTAGAATGTAAACACAAGGAGAATGACCCTTCCATTCTTTGTTCATAAATATAAATTTTAGCACCCACTTACTGAATAACTGATGCCTGGTGCAGTTGCTGCTGAGACCAGGGGATTCACAAGGAGCACGTGATCTGGTCACCATGAGCAAGTCACATTTCTGATCTTCAGTCTCCTTATTGGAAAATGAGTGAACTAGACTGGATGACCTCAGCAGTTGCCTCCCAGTTCTATGTGTGTTTGAATCTAGCTTCTTGGGAATAAGAACCATAATGACCTTTCGGTTGAGATAGTGTAAAACAATTAGACTTTAAATATGCACTAAATGGGGGTCCAGCCCGGTGCCGTGGCGGTTTAGTTCGCGCTTTGGCAGCCCGGGGTTCAGCGGGTTCGGATCCCGGGCGCCTGCGGATACACTGCTTGTCAGCCATGCCGTGGCGGCGTCCCGTATAAAGTAGAGGAAGATGGGCACGATGTTAGCCCAGGGCCAGTCTTCCCCAGCAAAAAAGAGGAGGATTGGCAACGGATGTTAGCTCAGGGCTGGTCTTCCTCACGAAAAAATAAAATAAATAAATAAATATGTACTAAATGACAGATGACTTCTAACCAGATACCTGTTCCTTCATTTGATAATAGGATACTCTTCATAGCTCTGATTACCCTATCAACCACCCTTTACTTTCTTTCCTGGTGCTGGTTTCTTTCCAAGAATAATCTGGGTTTTTCAGCCAAATAGTTGCATTCCAGAGCCTATCCTACAGTTTTTGTGGTACATAGGGGAACCTTTGGAATTAGCTGGCAATGATGTTTATTTATAGTAGAAGATGACCTACTTGTTGTTATCAGACAATTTATGCTCTAGCTTCTAAAATTTCTGACATTTTAAAATATCATATTAATCCAAACTTTTGGTAATTTAACTCGGCCTAGCTTTTTTTTTAACGGAGTTAATGTGTTCTCAAACTTACTATGGTTATTCTCCTTAGCAACAAAGAGCAGGTGAGATCAGGAACACACTAACAGGACAAACCAAGTATCATTTGGCACTCAGGTATTAGGACATTAGGGAGACTTAAAACTTCAATTTTGACATACTATAAAAAGAGCAAATACCAAGGTGTTCCGAAGAAATAAATTTAAGGTAACTGTGGCTATTGGAAAATGTGTTTAGCACAAGCATGAGCAAAATATGTTTACAGAGTTGAATGTTGCTGTGGAGAATTCAGAAGTTAACTATATGTATACATACATATATATATACAGGATATATATACAGGAAAAGATAAACCAGCTTCCACAAAACCGTCTTTTCTTTGAAGATTTCTGCACTAAACCAGAATTGTTAAATCTTTGGATTCTTTGGTTGGTTTTCATTGGTATTATTGACTATATATTACAAATACTTCTATTAAATACTGTCAAAATAGTATTCTACTCAGGGAGGCTTAGAGATATATTTGCAGCCAACATGACTAAGTGTGTGTATTTTTGCAATCTTTTCTTGGGAAGTGTGAGTACAGAATGCAACTGTATGCCTGAGTTAATGTTTTTATTGGCAGGGAGGTGGGGCTGGGTTAACAGGAACAAACTTAGGTAAGTTGGTAACTTCCATTTTATAAATGTAAGAAAATGCCTGATTTTTTTTTCTGGCTCCTTCTCTCATTCTTCTGCCCTCTCTTCCTTACTTCTACAAACACTTACTGAGCTCTTTCTATGTGTCAACTTTTGGAGATTTAGAGAAGTGGAGATGGGGATGTGGAAGAAAGGAAGTTCTGACATTCCAATCATGAAGAAAATTGTGAATTCTAGGACAGAACTATACACCACTGCCTTTCCAATCCATGGCTCATGGCTCTGATTCTCTCTTCAGCTCTGGAATTGTATTTCCAATTTTTAATTGGGCATTTTTTCTAGTTATCATTTGCTAACAATTACTATTGAGCTTTACATGCATTCTTTCTTTAAACTCTTAAGAAACCCTTATAAGACAGGTACTCTGCCCGTTTTGCAATACGGAAACACAGGTTTAGAACAGGTAGGTAAGTAGCTGACCCAGGTTTCAAATCAAGTCTGATGGCAAACATCCATGCTTTTTTACCACCTCTTCACTCTGCACATACCAGGATCCCAACCCAGATGTCTACATGAACTGAGGGTCTAGTGCAGGTTGTGGTGATCTGGGGAGCTCCTGCTGCATTAAGTGGTGGGAGCTGCTGACCAGCTTCACTCAATTGAAGCCAGGCAGAAATGCAGTTTTGGTATTACAGTGGTTCTGATCTTTTAAAACAAGCTGAATGTAGATTTTTAAAATGAAATCTTCCAGTTATTAAGTGATGTTATTTAATTACACACACATTTTTAAATAATGTGAGGGCCAAAGTGTATCTACAGGCACCTCAACCTCAACACCTCTGCAGCTGTGTTCATTTTTGCCCTTCAAACCTGTTTACACTCCTGTTCTTATCACAATAGTGGCATCTCTAGCCGCAGAATGTGCCGGGTTCAAAACTGAAGTTGTTTCTGATTCCTTTCTCTCCTTCACTCATTTCCAACCCCAGAAATATCTCAAATCTGATACTCCTCTCTGTCCTCCCTGCCCCACAGCTGCTGTCTTTGGTCAAGTTCATATTTCTGTCTGGACTATAGCAATACCTCTTACTTGGTATCTCCACCTCCAATCTTTCTCCTCTGCAAAACTGCTGGTTAAATTCCAAAAAACCAAATTTGCCCCCAAATCAGTGGAGAGAAAGGATGTGTTGTTAAAAAGATAATTTGGGGGAAATTGGCTCACTATCTGGATAAAATTAAAACTGGATTCCCATCATATAGAAGAATGGACTCTGGATGGGTTAGAAATCTAAATGTAAAAGGTAAAATGACATAGTTAATAGAAGAACATGTAGGCGAATATTGGTGTGGTTTGGGGTCAGAGAGGACTTCCTAAACAAAATAAGGCAAAGCCTCATCTGTAAGGAAAAAGTTGACAAATGTGATTATATCAAAACTGAGTATTTCTGTAAATAATGTTAACAGATAAAAGAACAGGAAAAGGTATTTGTAATGTCTAAACCTACCTAAGGATTAATATATAGAATATTTAAAGATACTCCAGCAAAAGACGGCAACCCTAATGGGAAAAAATGGGCTAAGGATTAAAAAAAAAAAAAAGGGCCAAAGAAATTTACAGAAGAAGAAATCTGAAAAACTAGTGGGTATATTAAGAGAAGCTCGTCACTGGTGATCACATAAATGCAGATCAAGACAGCAATGAAATATCAGTTATACCGATAGGACTGGCAAATACTAGAACCTGTAGGCGGGATGAGGGAACTGACCATTACCGGTGATAATGTAGCCTGCTGCAGCTGCTTGAGAGGGCAACCTGGAACTATTTAGTCAAATTAAGTATGTGCGTACCCCATGACCCGCAACTCTGCTCCTGAGTACATATTTCAAAGGAATCCTCATACAGATGTATAATGGGACACATAAGAGGATGTTCATTGAAGCTTTTCTTTCCCTAGGGTAGTGAGGAGTTGTATCAATTGGGTGTTCATTACTGGGAGAGTGGAGAGTAAATTGTGATGGAGGCACACCCTTAAGTGCTATATACCAATTACAATAAACAGATTAGATATACACACAGCCATATGGATGCATTTTGAAACCATAATGTTTAGTTAAAAGAAAAAAGTAAAAGAGAATGACAAATTACGTGACACACTACCATTTACATAAATTAAAAGTACATGCACATTTTGTAAGAACATATACAAACAAAAAATATCATTAAACATAACATGAGTGCATATAGTAGGAGTTAAGGGGAATGAGAGAGAATAAGAGGATAAACTGAGAATAAATAAGAGAAGAGGTTTATCTGGACAAAACAATGATGATATGCCGTGACCTGTCAGGTATGATTAACTCATCCCTGTGCATCTAAGGTCCGATAAGAATCATATGCCCCCACATATGAACACGCAACACACAAACACACACTTTCTCCTTATTACTCCCAAAGTTAAAACCCTCCATTGACTTTCTGTCATCTACAATTTAAGGTCCAATTTCATAAGAATCTGGCCCTAAGGTAGGCCATCTTCCACCTCTCCCTGAAATTCCTGCCATTCCTGAACACACCTTTCCTATTGTTCCTGTCTTGATTTTTTACTCTTATCAAATTGTATTGTGATAATTTGGTAACCTGTTTGTCTTTCCCATTAGTCTGTGAGCTTCTGAGCTTCTCAAGGGCATATAAATTAAACAAAATGTGGTTTCAGTCCTCAGGAAAATTATAGGTTATCAGATGATAGTACTTCTGTTGTCCACAAATACAAACATTTATTGAATGGTTTCTAAATGTTTATTGAATTAAGTAATTAATCAACGATTGGTCAAATCCAGCCACAATCCTAAGAAGTAAGATCTGGATCCAATCAAGGGGGACTTTTTAACCCCCGTATAAATGATCTAATCTTTTGCCTGACTGTCCAAAGGATTCTTTTTCTTCTCAGTCCAATAACTTTCCCAGGATATGCCTTTTTGGAAGGATTTTCTCCGGTACTTAGCATGTCCTTCCAATATGTACATTCACAACCCCATTTATTTCAGGAGAGTTTTCTTGGATATCTTTAACTATTTGTTGTTACATTCTTTTGGTTTTCTTCTCCAAGGATTGCAATTATGTATATGTTGGCACTTCTTTACTTATTTTCTATATAAAGCTCTCTCCCATAAAATCTTTATTTCACTTTTGTTATTTTTATACTCCATGGACTTTACTGTATTTTCCTTCTGTGTCTACTCTCCCTGTGTGCCTTCTATTTCATTCTCATCTCAGTTAGGTTTACTCTTTTCTTGTACTCCTTTCAGTTCACATTTTATCTTCTATTATTGTCTCATCATCTCTTCCCAGAGTTCTTGTATTTCTGCTTTGTGGATATCTTCCAGAGAGGCAATTACTTCATCAAGATTTCTTAAATTCATGGCAAAAAATTTTGTTTAGAATTTCATCTGTTTCTTGATAGCTATTTTTCTCTGGTCAGTATGATTTGTCCATTGGTAAATTTGTAATTGTTTTTACACTTAAAAAAAGTATATTTCTATAAATGCTGTGCCAGATCCTTTTTTTATTGCCTAATGATGAATGTGTTAGATTTTCATAAACCATCTTTATGCAGATTATTGCCCAGCAAGAGAGGCAGGTCAGGGTAGACTTTGAGGTTTATCTGTGTGATTAGGTAGTCCCACCACACCTACTTCTCTGGACTACACCATGTCCAGGAGGGTTTCTGCTAAGAGCCTTGCTCATCTGTTTCCACAATCCTTTTTGCAAATAAATGATATTGCCTTTGAGCGTCAGAGTGAGTCCCTCAGCTTCATAAAGTAGATTTTTTTCCCCTGGTATTTTCTGAGCTCTAGTATAAGGGTCACTCACCACCCCAAATTTCTCCTCTTCACTTCGTCTCACATGGCTTTTGCCCATTTCAGGCTTCTTGTAGCTGTCCTGATATGTGTTTCTGAGTCTGCAGATTATATCTGTTTCCTAGTCTCACTGAAAATGGAATGTTTTTATGTATTTGGTTTTTTTTTTTTTTACCGTGGTAAAATATATATAATGTAAAATTTCCCATTTTAACCATTTTTAAATGTACATTTCAGTGACATTATGTATATTCACATTGTTGTGCAACCATCACCCCTTTTGATCTCCAGAAATTTTCTTCATCCCATGCTGAAACTCTGTACCCATTAAACACTAACTCCTCATCCTCCCCTCACCCCAGCCCCTGGTAACCACTATTCTACTTTCTATCTTTATGAATTTGACAACTCTAGGTACCTCATATAAGTGGAATTATACAATATTTGTCCTTTTGTGTCTGGCTCATTTCACTTAGCATAATGTCTTCAAGGTTTGTCTATGTTGTAGCATGTGTCAGAATTTCATTCCTTTTTAAGGCTGAATAATATTCCATTGTGTGTATATACCACATTATGTTTATCCATTCATCCTTCAACGGACATTTGGGTCCTTTCCACTTTTTGGCTATTGTGGATAATGTTGCTATGAACATTGGTGTATACAAATTATGTATTTATTTTTGTGTTTTATTGTTGTTTTCCTTGTTGCTTTGTATGCTTTCCAGGAGGTTTAGGATGCTGATTTACACAGCTATGATTATTCTGTAAGTTCCTTGGAGGCTCCATTTAAAAATAAATATTCCAGGGATTCTTATGATCAGGCAAGTTTGGAAAACACTTTTTACCATTTCCACCTGAGTGAAATCAAGTCAAAATAACATCAGGGATAGTCTCTGAGAAAAGAAAAAGCACCCAGGAATCTGGGTAGGGTTGGGAGCAGGAGAAGCACTGATAGCAAGAGGGAGGATTGGTGCTTATGAGCAGGTTAGATACAAAAGAAGCAATTGTTCCATTAACCACCATCTGCCAGAGCTGCTCCTGCACATGAGTCTCTATGCCGGCAGAGAGAGGGTGAGATAGATGGGTTAAAACTACCTAATTCCGTTTCCCAGTTGACTGTTCCTACGGAAAATCCCCGTTTGTCTCTGCTTTCAAGAATGCCAAGCTTAGCTCAGCACTTCCCCTGGGCATCTGCTGATGCTCATATTCTGGACTGGGGGTAACCCAATCTATGTCAGAGTAACTGTTGGTTCTTGGTTTTAACATCATAATTTAAAAACTTGTAAAGTTTTCCAAGGGTTATCAGCTGGTCTAAACTCATCTCTCGTGCGTGTCTTAGATTTGCGTCAAAGGAACAAGGTGAGTACCCCGAGGGATAACCTTGATGACACAAGCCAACTGTAGTCCTGGGAATATCTCTGAGGCGGTTTGTTAGTGAACTGCTGTTCAAACCCCATAAAGCAATGCTACAGCCATTCGGGTAAAAGCTGTTTGGGATTTTATGGCTGGCAGAGACCCTCGGGCAGCTTTCTATGGGGAAAAAAACATTTGGCTAGCGGCTGACATATTTTTATTCATTCAGCACATATTTATTGAGCTCCTATTATGTTCAAGGTGCAGTAGATAAAGCAGAGGAAAAGATAAAAAGAGCCCTTGAAGTTACTGAGCTTTCATTCTGGTGTGGGGAAGAGATAATAAACAAGTAAACAAATATAAAGATATTTTCAGACGGCAGAGTACAGAGCACCAAGTAGGCCTACTTAAATACTTCATACTGATTAAATTTCTTTCAAGAATCCTTTAGCTTGTTAGGTCCAAAGGTTTATTTCAGTTGTGATTTACCTACAAAAATACAATTTACAAACAAATCTTCCTGAAATGGAATTACTTCGCAAAGTAAGTGTTCCCCTTTCTTAAAGACTGAGAAAACGGGAAGACTTACATATAAAAAGAACCAACAGTATCAGTTAACAATATGGACAAGTGGAAACCAGCTCGTACAGATTCTACGTGCTGTGACATTTCAGGTGTGAACCAAGGTTTTCCATGCTTTGGGGGGGGTCTAACAGTTTGGAAGCTTTTGCATCCTCAAACAGGTTTCAAACTTCACCCACAATTTCTTAAATTGGCTTATCCACTTGTTCACTTTCTTTGGTGTTTCCTCCCTTAGAAGGGAGTGGGAGGTGAGAGGAGGAGGATGTTATTATGTGCTGCTCCCTGTGGGCTGCTTGTATATAAAAATGGCAGGTTGAAATTGTTCAAATGGTGCTTGTTGCGTCTAACCGGGACGGCAGTGATTGATTTTTTGTTGCTGCTCAGGAAAATGTAGAAAGGAAGACCCTCAGATGTTAGTGTGCCCTGATTGTCCATGCTTTCTAGTGGAAAACTGTGACGCTGCTCTGGAAAGTGAAAAACCCCTCGAGGAGGGAAACATTGATCCCTCCGGTTCTATCTGAGCAGGCGAAGGACCTGAATGTGTCTCATTTTCATTTGATCGTTCAGCACAAGTAACTTTCCTGAAATATTTAAGTTGAAAGAATGACCAATTACAGAAAAAGGAATGATGCCAAACATATTAGAAAAGACCTCAATGCTACAGAAGAGATTCAACTGGTGTATATTGAAGAGTACTTGGTGGGAGTAAGATTATTCATTTAGGTGAGATGTCACCACTGAGTGTAAACTATTACATACCAATGACTTTTTTCTCTAGATGACATCTAAATATGAATGGAATTCCTTTTTTAATCATGTCCACAGATGAATTTTTGGAATTTTAATTTTTTTTGTATGTGTGTCACTTGTAAGCTTACTCTTTTTCCAATTATATTGGGGCCAAATAATTTTGCCTGTCAAGTATTAATTTATTTTAAGAGGCAGAAAGGAACATTCAGAAAATAGGAACCTAGATCCAAATTTTACACAATTATCCAATAGACTTGATTTTTATGGCATTCGAATTTATGTCAGACAAAAAGAATAGCATTTTCCATGTGAAAGAATCTACAAATAAGAGAAAAACATACCTACCATTCAGTCAAATATTTTCTGGTGAATATATCTTTATCTGTTTATATAATACACTCCCAGAAGGATGAGGGAAATAACTGCATACAAGTGCTCTGTCCCTGCCACACCGAAGCAATTAGCCTGGAAACTTTTTTTTTAGGAAGATTGGCTTTCGAGCACCTGCCACTTCACAGACTTGTTTATAAGGTCTTCAAAAATTTTTTGTTGTTGTGGGAAGCTGGGAAAAAGTTGTTAACAGCAGAGATGATAACATTTCTTAGTAAAATTTTTTAAAAATTGGAAGAGAAAAAAAATCCTTCTTTACACAGGTTAAAAATCTAACCGTTAATTATGTTAGTTAAAAATCAAACAAAATTTTCATTTTCAACATTGCTTTTATTTATTTATTTTTTTGTGTGTGAGGAAGACCGGCCCTTAGCTAACATCCATTGCCAATCCTCCCCTTTTTGCTGAGGAAGACTGGCCCTGGGCTAACATCCGTGCCCATCTTCCTCCACTTTATGTGGGACGCCGCCACAGCATGGCTGACAGGCAGTGCGTCCGGGATCCGAACCTGCGAACCCCAGGCTGCCAAGCGCGGACTAAGCTGCTGCGCCACCGGGCCAGCCCCTCAACATTGCTTTTAAAATATGATTTAACACAAAATGGTTCACACAATTTTTCTTTTCACTTTTTGTAAGTGTTGATGGACACTGAACCAACCAAAATGGACTTTTACTTATTTACTTGATGAAATTCAGTTTTTTAGGATAATGTTTTCATATCCTTCTATTCTTCTCTTAGCACATTACTTGAATATATGACCAATTTTCTTTTTACACTGCTTGTTTTATAATTGCAAGAGACTATTAACCAAATTAGGGATGTCTTGAGGTAAATAGTAAATTATATTTATATAAGAAATGGATTGCCACTCTAATACAAATTGATAATCTATGAAATAGTCCTCTGAGGCTTCTCTAACATATTATGTAGGAGATTTTCTCTTGAAATAGTTGAAAAAACTTTTAAGAATGGGGATCCTCTTAGAGTGAGTTGTTATTGGGGGCAAGTCTGTATCATTGAGAAATATATTAGAAAATATATTTGGCACACCAGCAAGCATATAATGAGTCTGGAAATCTCATAATATTGATGGCATTATTAATTAATACAAACGTCATGGAAATCATTTGAATAGTATTTATGAACCTTAAATGTGCATCTGAGAATTTACTCCATAAGATTACTGATTTTTCCCCACTCCTCCTTCTCCTCCTCCTCTTCTTTCTTCTTCTTCTTCCTCATCTTTGTCTTCTCAACTGCACAGAGTTGAAGTCATTTAGTCATTCATTCAACAAGTTCATTTTGAGTGCCTACATGCCAGACTCTATTCTAGGCTTTGGAAATATAGCAGTGAATGAAACATACAAAATTCTCCTTTTGGAGAAACCTGATGGATGACAAGATAAGAGATCCAAGATAACATCACCAACATTGGGACAGACCAACATCCTGTGTCTCCTGACATGACGCTCTGAGGACACACTGCTTTTGCAGTACTCCTGCCCTAAATGCATAATCTGAATCTGATCATGAGGAAATAGACAAACCCAAATTGAGGGACATCTGCAAAATAACTGGCCTGCGCTCCTAAAAAATGTCGAGGTGGAGGCTGGCCTGGTGGCGCAGCGGTTTAGTTCTCGCTTTGGCAGCCCAGGGTTCATGGGTTCAGATCCCCGGTGCCAGCGATGCACTGCTTGTCAAGCCGTGCTGTGGCGGTGTCCCATATAAAGTAGAGGAAGATGGGCACGGATGTTAGCTCGGGGCCAGTCTTCCTCAGCAAAAAGAGGAGGATTGGGGATGTTAGCTCAGGGCTGGTCTTCCTCACACATACACGCAGAGTCAAGGTGAAGAAAGACAAAAAAGAAAAAGAAAAAAAAGACTGAGGAGCTGTTCCAAATTAAAGGAGACTAAAGATACATGACTACTAAATGCAGTGCATATCTTGGATTGGGTCATGGTTTAGGGAAAAAAAGCTATAAAAGACACTATTTGGACAATTGATGTTATTTGAATATGGACTGTGAGTTAGATAATCATTTTGTACAAATGTTTAATTTTGAGATTTGGGTAATTATACATATTACAATTAGATATACTCTATATATAGAATGTATGTAAAGAACACATGATATATATCTAAATATTTATCATGTATTCTCTATATACATATATAAATATATATCATGCATTCTTTAAATATTCTTTGTATATATAAGATGATTTGTATCAGCACACATGAAAGCAAGAGAGAGAGAGAAAGAGAAAGTTAAAAAAAAATGTAGCCAAAGGAGTAAAATGTAGACAACTGATGATTTTAGGTGATTAATATAATTGGAATTTCTTGAGCTATTCTTGCAACTTTTCTGTAAATTTAAATTATGTCAAGATAAAACGTTAAAAAACTTTCCTGGCCTGGTGGAACTTACCTTGGTGTGTGAGCACATGGGTGAGGTAGGTGGTGTTTCAGATAGATAGTAGCAAAATAAATCAGGAAAAAAATATATGTTGGTGATAAGTTCTGCAGAGAAACATAAAGCAGGAAAGAGGCAGAGGGAGTACCTGTGGGGACGGTTGCAATTTTGTTTTTTAGAGAAGTTTTAGGTTTACAGAAAAACTGAGCAGAAAGTACAGAGTTCTCATATATGCCCTCTCTCCCAACAGTTTCCCCTATTATTACCATCTTGCATTGGTGTGATACATTTGTTACAATTGATGAACCAATATTGATACATTATTATTAACTGAAGTCAGTTTACATTAGGGTTCACTCTTTGTGTTGTACTGTTTTATTGGTTCTGCCAAAGTGTAATGTCGTGTATTCACCATTACAGTATTGTACAGTTTTATTGCCTTAAAAAGCCCCTGTTCTCCACCTATTCATCTCTCCCTATCTTTTAATCCCTGGCAACCACGGATCATTTAACTATCTTTATAGTTTTGCCCTTCTAGAATGTCATGTAGTTGGAATTATATAGTAGGGAGCCTTTTCAGACTAGCTTTTTTCACTTAGAAGTATGCATTTAAGTTTCCTCTGTGTCTTTCTGTTGCTTCATAGCTCACTTATTTTTATCATTGAATACTATTCCACTGTATGGATGTACCCCAGTTTTTTGTTATCCATTCATCTATTGAAGAATGTCTTGGTTGCTTCCAATTTGGGGCAATTCTGAATAAAGCTGCTATAGATATCCATGTGCAGGTTTTTGTGTGGACATAAGTTTTCAGCTCACTTGGGTAAATACTTAGGAATGCAGTTGCTGATATTGTAAGTCTAAGTTTAGGTTCATGAGAAATTGCCAAACTGTCTTCCAAAGAGGCTGCACCATTTTGTATTCCTGCAAGCAATGAAGGAGAGTTCCTGTTGCTCCACATCCTAACCAGCATTTGGAGTTGTCAGGTATTTTTTATTTTAGCCATTCTAATAGGTGTGTAGTGGTATCTTGTTGTTGTTTTAATTTGCATTTCCCTAATGACATAAGATGTTGAGCATCTTTTCGTGTACTTATGTGCCATCTGTTTATCTTCTTTGGTGAGGTGTCTGTTCAGATCTTTTGATTTGAGGGTTGCAATTTTAAATAGTGTAGTCAGAGAAGGTCTCACCAAGACTTTTGGAAAAAGATCTGAAAGAGGTGAGGGAACAAGCTGTCTGGAACTCCAGGGGAAGATCATTTCAGGAAGAAGAAAAAGCACTTGCCAAGGCCCTGAATAAAGGATGTGCTTTGGATGTTCTAGGATAGCAGGAGGCCAGCATGGCAGGAGAGGGTGGCCAAAGGCAGGGATGAGATGAGGCCAGAGAGGCATGGGGGTCCAATTCAGGTGGCCTCGTGTATCATTAGGCCTTTGCTTTTACTCTGAGTGAGGTAGGAAACCGAGGATCTTAAGCAGAAATTGATGTGATCAGACTTCTGTTAAATAGGATCATTCTGGTTGCCGTGTTGAAAATGGACGAGAGGCGGGCAGACATGAAAGCAAAGAGACTTGTTAGGAGGCTGTTATTGCAAAAATTAGGCAAGAGTGATGGTGACTAAGCTCAGGGTGGTATTGATGGAAAGGATGAGAAATGATTAAATTCTGCATATATTTGGAAGGTAAGAGATTTACTAATGGATTGGATGTGGGGGTGTATGAGAAAGAAAGAAATCAAGGATAGTTATGTTAAAAGAGAAACTGAGGCATATTAAAAAAATTTAAGTTTATTTGAGCAAACATTGATTTGAATCAGACAGTGCCAAACTAGAAGTGGTTAGAAGCACTCCACTGATAGGAGCTAGGGGCAAGGTTTTTACAAAGAAAAGGTAGCAAGTGAGGAAATTACTTGATTGGCTCCAGCTTAAGTGGCTGCATTATTTGGGAAAGGCTACTTGGCTGTTTGTGATTGGTTCTTCTTAACCTTGAGGCATTTTCAGGATTTACTCCGGCTTAAGTTTCTGATTGCTGACACAGGCTACCGAGGCCGTACACCTGCCTCAGTGTAATGGCCTCCTTGTTTGATCACTTTAATAGTTCCAAGTTTGTCTTGTTTTGTTCAGTTTTTCTCTAAGCAACTGAATGACATCCTAGGTCTATACAAGGCTTTCTTTTTTTTCTCTTTATTCCCGATCTCTATTCTCATTTCTTTTATCTTCTTCACAGGCATCTGCCAGTATGCTTGAGAATTATGTATTATTTAGAGTGTTTTAAACTTACATTGGTACAGTACTATCAATTTTTTTTTTTGTTTCTCACATTCTTGCCACTTGACACTGTCTTAATAGCTAACTGTATAGCTGAATGTCTGGTTCATTAATTCTGACTGTTGCCTCGTTTTCCACTGAATGCATGCATCACACTGATAGAGTTATATCCCTGACTACCAATCCCCAGGTACCTTCCAACTCCCTACTACTGCCAACAATGCCGAGATGCACATCCTCATACAGACTCCCATAAACCTGCATGCAAGTTTCTGTGGAATGTGTTCCCAGGAGTGTGATTGCTGGGACATATTTAGTTGTATAACTCTTAGTAATTGGCTGTATCCATTTATGGTTGCAGACCAATAGCATTTGAGAGTACCCTTCCTCCACATTCTTACCAATTCTTGATATTAATGAACTTCTAAATTTTTATAAAGTGGCATCTCATTGTTATTTTTAACTTGCTTTTTTGGTGAGGAAGATTGTTCCCGAGCTAACATCTGTGCCAATCTTCCTCTATTTTGTATATGGGATGCCACCACAGCATGGCTTCATGAGTGGTGTGTGGGTCCTCGCCCAGGATCTGAACCTGCGAACCCTGGGCCACTGAAGCAGAGCATGCAAACTTAACCCCTACACCACCGGGCCGGCCCCTTAACTTGCATTTTTTGATTGCTAGAGAGTTTGAGCATCTTTTCATAGATTTGTTAGACATTCAGATTCCTCCTTCTGGGATTTGCCTATTCTAATCCTTTGTCCTGTTTTCTATTGGATTTCCTGTCTCTTGTGTGTTGATGTACAGAAGTTCTCTGTGTATTCCACATGCTGGCTCCTAGAGTTTTAGAGGTGGCGGATATATTCTTCCAGGCTGTCTCTTGTCTGCTAACTTTGCCTATGATGTCCTTCTTTGAAAAGAAATCCTATTTTATGTACTGAAATTCACAAATTTCCCCCCGATGGTTTGCGGTTTTTCAGGCTCTCTTTACTAACTCCTCTCCATTTCAAGGTTACAAAGATATTCTTCTACACTTCCTTTATCTTTATTGGGTTCCATTTAAGATTAAATTATCTAATCTATTACAGTTAACATTTGTACATGGGATGAGGTAGGAATCCAGCTGCTTTTTTTCTCCACGTAGTGAGCCAACTCTCCCAGCAGCATTTCCCAAATAATCTATCTTTTCTTCATTGATGAGAGATGCCACCTCTATCATGTATGAAGTTTCCACATACACATGGGTATTTCTGGAATCTTATTTTGTTCCATTGATCTATTTGTCTACTCCTGTGCCAGTACTAAATGATTTTCATTGTTCTGGCTTTGTGGTATGTCTTAATATCTGGTAAGAAAAGCCTTCCATCTTTGCTCTTTTTTTTTTTTTTTTTTTTCAAAATTGCCTTAGCTACTTGTGTCTTAGCTATTCTTTGTACTTTTTAGAATCAATTTCTCACATTCCTCTCGAAACTGTGCTGGAATTTTGACTGAAAATGTATGATATATATATGTTATTTTTAGAAGAACCTATAGATTTCTACTGGTAGGCTATTTCACATGAACATGGTATTCTATCTTTTCTGGACATTTTTGTCTTTAATAGGATTTGTTGAACTATTTTTAGGATTCTTGAGTGTGGATATCATTAGAGATGTATTTAAAGATAATTTACAAGAGTGTAGTGAATATTTGGAAACCATATGTTCAATAATAAAGGAATGGTTAAATTGAAAATAGTTTGATGTATGCATTAACAGAAAATTACATCAATTAAAACTACACTTTCAAAAAATCTTTAATGACGTGAGAAAATGTTCTCGCTATAATATTACATCATTAGTTGGTGAGATTACAGGGATTTAAATTGTCTATTATATATTGGGGCATGTTCCAAATTTTCTAAAATGAACATGTTTTATTTTTATAATAACTGTTCTTTCCTTTAAGAAGTTTTGAAGCAAATAAGATTTGCATTTGCCATCTGACTGTACAGGAACATTGGGAAAACGGTTTCTGACTCATTTGATGAGCTCATCAAGCAAGAAACAATAACTCCAACGTAAATTTCCTAGCTTGACTCTCTGCCTGCTCCAACTTTAGGGACTCCTTACAGTTTGTTAGGCCATCTGACTCAGCTAAGCATGCCTAATGCAATTTCACGTTTGCTTTTTCATGTAACAAATATTTAATAATCTGCTGCTATGTGCAAAGCACTCTATTAGAGCAATTAAGACAAAGGAATGAGTTAAATAGCCTCAGCCCTGAAAGGGCTTAGCACTGCACATAAAGATCAAGAATTTGCCTGACTTTCAGGCAATTTTTCTATGCCCGGTCATTCCAGACTTTTCTCATGCTGTTCCCTCACTTGGAATTCCTTTCCCTCCTTATCCACCTATAAAAATGCTCCCTATTCCTCACAGATCTGTAGGACTTCCCTGATCCTCCTACTTCCTCTGACATTCCACTAGCACTTTAAATGTAGCTCAAACTTGGCATGTTCTTTGAACCATCTTATTTTTTCAGTCATTTTTTTCCAAAATCAAAAATGGAGGTATGATTGTTGTCTGCAGTAAATACTGCATTTCTGGCCTTAGTGGACGGGAAAAATGGAAATTCAAGCACCTATATTTTAGAATATCACACCCCACAACACTTTTCCCCTTGTTATGTCGGTCAGTAGATAGGAAGGTTCGGGAAGCCTGTCCTGGCAGCCTCAGGCAAGTTCAAGGCCCTGCTGGTGTTAGATCATGTGTGACTGTTTAAAGGTTTCTATCAAAGAGATTGTCTGATTTCACTGAGGTTGAGGGGACGTTTATAGAGACTTCAGGGAATTAATAGACCTTGATAACTTAGAGACCAAAAAGGAGTTAATCCATCAGGAGCTGCAGAAACAGGGTTCAGCGTGTGTCCCTGTGGACCCTGCCATGGGCTCCGTCCACTTGGAGAAGGTGTGTCTTATCCTAATTCTCACAGGGCACCTTCCAATCACCAAGCTTTGCTCCCCAGGGTTGCGATCCCCTTAGCAGGTGCCTCTTTCAACTTTGAGGAAAGGAGCTCTATAGGCTCCAGCTGGCCATGTGAGCAGAGCCATTTCCATTCCCTCTTCCAGACCCATCTACCAGTGTATTCTCTTCTTCCATGTGGAGGAGTGAGGGAGGGGAGTGTGAGGACACAGGCAATGTTCCTTCCATACTTCTCCCTCCTGGGATGGGGAGTTGAAATCCTCCCCATCTTACCCCACCATGGAAATGTGGAATCCCCCCTAACAATCATCTTCTATAGTTCTTACCACTACTTGGTGGTATTTCTTACTTTCATTTTATAAACATGTGGTGAGAAAATGTGTTATCACCCAAGGAGGGGGTTTTCTGCCTGCCATAAGACATGCCAATAGTCAAGAGGCAAGGAGGTAGGAGAGAAAGGACTTGTTATTACAACTTGCTAGCAAGAGGGAGGATGGCCGACGAATGTCTGAAAGAACCATCTGAAGAGGGCACAAAATCTTACAGCAGTTATATACAGGGTTATAGGGGTTAGGAATGTTGACCCTCTGGTGTTACAGACTGAGAGTCGCCACACCAGATCTTTCAGTTTTCATTGATGATGGCATAGACTCTCTGTTCGGGGGTCATCACATTCCTAATGAACTCAAAAGAACAAAGTTATCTTATTGCAGCTGGGATAGTAAAATATACAAGCAGGGGTCGTAAAATCTACAGAGCAGTTAGATATCTGGCTGGGTTAGTTAGTCAGAGGTTGTTCAAAGTTACAATAGGGTTTCTTTTCTACAGTATGGCTTCCCTCATGTCAACCTTGTGTTGAGCCAGTATCAAATGGAGGCAACAAGGATTGACTGACCACTTTGGAATTTGGAAGAAAAGAAGAGAAAAGAGTTTGAGGTGTGAAGTCAGGCAACTTCTTTTTTTTTGCAAGGAGAAACTTGTTTATATAAATGAGGAGAGCTTGTCTGTAGGTCAGTCAGTAGTTCTCACACTTGAGTGGGTATCAGAATCACTTGGAGGGCTTGTTAGACTTCAGATTGCTGGTTATACCTCCAGAGTTTCTGAGTTAGTAGGTCTGGGTGGGACAGGAATATTTGTACTTTTAACAAGTTCCCACGTGATGCTGATGCTGTTGGGCCCGTTCTCTGAGGACCACTGTTATAGGCCAAGACAGGGGTTGGCAAAATATAGCCCACTGCCTGTTTTTGTATCACTCATGAGCTGAGAATGACTTTTACATTTTTAAATGGCTGTAAAGAATCCAAAGAAGAATATTTTATTGCACATGAAATATGAAATTCAAATTTCATTTTCCATACATAAAGTTTTATTGCAACACAACCAGGCTTATTCATTTTGTATTGTCTATGGCTGCTTTCATGCAGAATTGAGTAGTTGTGACAGAGACCATATGACCTGCAAAGCCTAAAATTTTTACGATCTGGTCCTTTACAGAAAAAGTTTGCTGTCCTCCTCTGGGCTAAGGAGCAAGTTGTGATGGAGAGGTTAGTAATATAGGAGAGAGGTAGCTGATTGAAGGGGCAGCATTCTGCATGAGACAAGAGAGAATTCAGTTAAGGAAGAAGGATATCTCATCCTCTGAAATTAGAGAAAAGTTGGTGAGAATTAGAATGAATCTAGGTAAATTGTAGATATGACGATTGGTTGGAATTTGATAAAGATCACCTACTAGAAGTGAGGGGAAAAGGGAATTGATAAAATTTGCTAAGGTTTGGAATAATATTTAAGGGGAAATAAGAGAAATCACAAAAGGACCCATTGAAGCTGAAGATTATTTATTTTTAGTGGTTCTATCTGCATAACGTGTATCATTCTATCCAATTTCACTTACTGTCCCAACGTAGGGGCAGAGAAGATAATCATAGACTCAATCTAGAATGTGTGCCTTGGAATTGAGGGTGTTTTTGAAAGTGCTTATGTACATATGATCAACTACATAAGTCCTGGGTTCGGAAGGAAAAAAGGTCGGGAAAGGCTAATTGAGAGAAAGGAAAGGATCAAGAAGTAGAAGGCTTGCCTAGTGGGTGTCAGAAATAATGGTGCTTAAAAGATTGGAGTCTGCAGTCACAGGATGAATTATCATCATTCAAAATTTAATCCATGGAACAATTCCAGATGGTAACAAGGTCCAGGCATGAGCACAAGAATGGGTAGCTGGATGAAGTAGGAATAGTCATCATTGAGGTATCAAGAAACTAGAAAACTAGAATGTTAGAAGCATTATCCACATGGACATTGAAGATGCCACAAGATGGCATCACAAGATGATGCCAATTTATCAAATATTCCAAGAATGTGGGCATGTAAGCAGATGTCAGAGATAGAATAACTCTCCAAAGGAGAGTAATACTCCAAGGACAGTGAAGGCCTGGAAGTGCTAGTGGGAGAGAGGAAGATCTTAACCTGACCTACCCACCTCTAGGTATGTAGGGTGGGGAATGGCCAACCACCTCAACTAGGTTGTAGGGGAAGTGATGGTCTTAGACCAGAACTAGGTCTTAATTATGACTAAGGGATTGAAGTAACATTCTATGAGTTAGGAGTGGAGATAGACTTCAGGTATGGGAGGGAAAGAAACAGTGGAGCAAAATGGGGATGAGGGTATTGGGGGGAATCTATTTTGGTTGTTGGCCAATTTAGCCAACTATGTGATGCCTAGTATGACCGAATGCCTGTAGAAGTTGCAGTATGCCAGATGGTCCCTGAGTCTCAAGTAGAGTCAGAGATGAGGTCTGGATGCTGAGCCTTGTGCATTTAAAGGCCTTAGATGGTTAGTTGTGCTCCTGTTGTGCTCCTTATCTCTCACAAATTTTAGGTTGATGCAGGCTAAAGCCTGGTAAGTGAAGAATTTCCTCATTCACCTATTTTGACAAATGATTATTGAATAGCTATTTATCTTCCAGGCAATGTAAGATACTTCGGACGCAGAGATGAATAAGACAGGATTGCTGTCTTTGTAAATGTAAAAAGGTTAGTGTAAGAGTGTGATAAATGAACACAATGTAGTATTAAAAGTGTAGTGGAGGGGTGTATGGGAGTGCACAAGAGGGGCACACACCCCATTTGAGAAGTTTAAGGAAAGCTTCCTGATTGAGATCTTCATTGAGACTGAAGAGATGATTTGGATTAAGGCCAAGTTGGGTAGAGAAGAGGTGCTGAGAGTTGAGAAAGAAGAGGAAGGGCCTAGAAGCTTAAAATAGTGGGCATGTTTGTGAGTAGTTGAGAATGATGGGGTGATGTGGCTGATTGCTGGAAGAGTTTGGAGATGAGCCATGCATCCTGTAAGCCAAATCTGGTCTTCTTCATGAGGGTTTTGGTGAGTCACTGAGGATTTTTAAGCCAAAGAATAATGTGATGAAATTGTCATTTTAAAAAGTTCATTTTGGTGTCAATGTGAAGAATGAATTGGAACTCTGTCCTCTCTAATCACTCACAATAATTGGCACTTCCACTGTAACAGTTCTCATGGCCTGCTTTATATTAGAGATATTTGTGTAGCCTGTCTTCTTTACTGATATCCCCTCTCATCACTTAGCACGTTCTTGAACCTAGTAGGCTCTCAGTAAGTGTTTGTCTGTGTGAATATCAATATACTCTTTTAGGCAATAATCTTTCATATTTGATCCTGTTTCCATCTTTCCCAGTCCCCAGTTCATGCCCCACACTCAGAAACCAACAGAGTTTCTTCAAGATGTGGGACCCAAAGTCAACACAGATAATTTGACGAAAAATATTTTTCTTTAGTTTTGAATGTATGTACATAAAAAGTCTACAAAAAGTAACATTTGGTTACATATTATTGCTTTCATCAAAAAGGAGGAAATTATATAAAATTGGAACTGCTTTGGAAAGCCCAAGATGGATGATGTCCACGCTTTTGTATATCTGGCACTTGGAGACAATGTGATGAGGTCATCCATTTTGTTTGAGGAGCCAAGGTGACTTAGTGTGGGTTTTCTGGGACCTCAGGAAGAGGGAAGAAAGTAGATTCTCTGGAATTGGCCCAGGCGAAGATTCCTGAGAACTCTGAGAAACAGCTTAGTCTCTGCCCGAAGAATAGAGGCAAGGCAAGCATGCTGCCACGCAACCAGCAACAATGAAAACTAGTGACGTGAAGGGAACAGAAGGGA
The DNA here is from genome assembly GCA_031878705.1 of Tapirus indicus. Classification (NCBI taxonomy): domain Eukaryota; kingdom Metazoa; phylum Chordata; class Mammalia; order Perissodactyla; family Tapiridae; genus Tapirus; species Tapirus indicus. Next base: position 87,333,291 of record CM062922.1, read on the forward strand.
AGGAAGTGGAAGATCTACCTGGGTAGGGCTGCTCACACACCTGTGAAGCAGTGATGGGGGAGGGGCCATGGCAGGGGGCGGCATGGTGTGTGCAGGTGAGCCAGGAGACTGAAGCCATTTCTAGTGACTGGGAAGTGCAGGACAAGCTTGGAAGGACACAGGGAGAGATCACCATCCCCTAAAGATTCCAGGAGAGAGCCCAGGGCTTGGACTAGGTTGGAAGTTCCCAGAGTGTGGGAGGAAGGATTCAGGGGATGCAGGGCGGGTGGCAGGGGTGGTCGGAACAGCAGAAACCCTGTCTTCCTGACTGTATCCACAGGTTCTTGTGGCCCAGGAAGAAACACATTGTTAGACAATCAGAAACTAGAGGAACAGAAGGGAAATACGGTTATTGTTGTATTTGCATCTATTTTGTATCTAGAATTTTATCATGGCTAGTAGAATAATATGAGATTTGTGCTCACTGTCCTGTATGGGAGAAAGGAGGAAGAAGGCTACACTTCTAGCTTCTAGAATTAAGGTTTTAATATCAATAGAAGCCTACATTTATTGACCCATTACTATGTGCCAGGCATCACATTTAATTATTGCAACGACTCTCAAGTAGATACTCCTATATCCTTTACAGATGACAAACCGAGGTTCAGAAAGATTTATTAACAGCTTGTAAGTGGTTAAGTCAAGACTCCAAACCTGACCTATGGGTCTCTAAAGACTGTGTTCCGAACCACTGGACTTGATTGCTTCCTTAGTGCATGCACAGTAAGGGATCGTTTCTGTACACGTCCTGCCCCAGGTGAGCTTTGATGTGTGTAAGGCGCTCTGACTGAGGAGGCAGATTTTCACTGGCTTCTTGAGGTGGGAAAAGGGAAGGACTGGGACTGACTGAACGGATTAGCAACTTGCCATTTCTCCCTGCCCCTAGCCCCTGGCAACCACAGTTCTAGTCTTTGCTTCTGTGAGTTTGACTGTTTCAGATACCTCATATAGTGGAATCGTGTAGTATTTGTCATCCTGTGACTGGCTTATTTCAATGAGCATAGTGTCCTCAAGGTTCATCCATGTTGTCACATATTGCCTGATTTCTTACCTTTTTAAGCCCGAATGATATTCCATTGTATGTCTATACCACATCTGAAAAATCCACTCATCTGTTGATGGACATTTAAGTTGTTTCCACAGTTTGGCTATTGTATATAGTGCTGCAATGAACATAAGAGTGCTAATATGTCTTCAAGATCCTGAACTGGCCAACAGGCATATGAAAAGATGCTCAACATCACTAATCATAAGAGAAATACAAATCAAAACTACGGTGAAATATCACCTCACATTTGTTAGGATGGCTATTATATAAAACAACATCAAACGAGCAAACAAAAAAACCCAAAAAACAAGTGTTATTGAGACTGTGGAGAAACTGGAACCCTTGTGCACTGTTGGTGGGAATACAAAATGGTGCAGCCACTGTGGAAAAGTGTGGAGGTTTCTCGAAAAATTAAAAATAGAACTACCATATGATCCAGCGATCCCACTTGTGGATATTTGTTCAAGTAAGTTATTTTAAGGTGAATTTAATTCTGTCCAACTCTACATTGCTTTAACCATCTGGGTGGAATTATTTCAGCATTTCTCATCCCATTTCCTGTTATGGAAAATAGCACAAACAAAACAGAGGACTGAGAATTTCTTCAGTCACATAATGAGAATGGACCAAGCCAAAATAAAACATTGTGTCAAAATGCCCCATTAACTTGAAAGTTCAAAGCAGTTTTAGGAGAAATTAATGTTCTAGAAAGACACTGGCTTGTTTCCAAACATAGTCTTATCACCTATGGGTGTGTCTCTGGCCCTTATTATCATAATTATTTCCTGTTTCTCTCTCACTCACTCACCTGAGCTGAGTCACTTAGAAATTTGCCTTTCCTGCCAGAAGGCTGGAGTCATGAATGAAAGGAATTGAAACCTGAAAGAGCCTTCAAAAGGAGACCCGCTGCTGGAACTTCAGATTTAGTTTCATGGAGAGATGAGTAATTAAATACTGTTAAAATAATCCAGTGCTACATTGTCAGAGCAATCCCAGCCTGGCTTCTCTCCCACAAAGCACAAGCAAAGGTTTGCTCATCAGAGTGACTGCTACAATACTGATAACTGATTGTGGCAGGTCCCAATAGAACCCACTCAGTCTTACTGCTGGCTATTGCAGTGATGCGACAGAGTTGGACTAATGTTACTGTACAAATCAATCATTTTCACTTGTTGATATAACTTTAGAGCTGGAATGGAAGGGATTTCTCAGGTCATCTAGGTAGCATGACTGTCTTACTCAGCTCAGGTTCCTGTGACAAATTACCAGAGTCTAGGTGGCTTAGACAAAAAACACATTTCTCACAGTTCTGGAGGCTGGGAAGTCCAAGATCAAGGTGCTGGGCAGTGAGCCGGTGAGGACCCTCTGTCTGGTTTGCTGATGGCCCTCTCCTTATATCTGAGTATCTGAGAGAGAGAGAGAGAGGAAGACAGAAACTCTGTTGTGTCTCTTCTTTGAAGGGCATTAATCCCATCATGAGGACGTCACTTTCATGACCTAATTACCTCCCAAAGGCCCCATCTTCAAATACCATCACTTTGGAGATTAGCATTTCAACATATGAATTTTGGGGGGACAAAAACATTCAGTCCATAGCAATGATAATAATTTTTTTTTCAATTTTAGCAGTGGATTACTGTTTTTAAATAAGACCTTAAATGGACTCCTAATATAGAAAGCCCACATCCAATGTGCCTGACTTTCCTCCTGTCTCCTGAGCAGCCTCCTGAGGCACACACATCAAACACAGTATGAGAGCCTCTGATCTAGTCTAAATCTCTCATGGTGCCAATGGGAAGACTGAGGCTCAGAGAAGGGCAGTGAGTTGTCTAAAGTCATTCAGATTGTTAGTGGCAAATGTGTGGCCATGCACATGAATGTTTAGGAAATGGCAATTCTGTTTTTCTAGTTATCTTGGTCAAAAAATATTGGAATCACCCTTTCTTCTTTTTATTTCACATTGTGCATCTTGCTGTCCATCATCAACTGCCTTCAAAATATGTCCAGAATCAATCTCTCCCCTCTACTGCACTATGACTTTGGTCCTGGCTACATCATTCCTCCTTGTAGCACCCTAACTCATCTCTTTGCTTCCATTGTTGACCTGTGACCCCCACCACTCATTGGCTTTACTCAGCACAGCAACCACAGTGATCTTAAAAACACTGTCTAATTGAATCTAAGATGCCATGAAGATGCACCTGTAGGGGAAGAGGGAGCATCCCCCCCTCCCCCCGCCCTTTCCCTTGAGGTTCTTATGGCTGGCCAAATAATTAAAAAGGTAGGTTAGCAGGAGAAAATCAAACGAATTTTAATAACATGTATTCATGGGAGAGACCCAGGAAAAACTGGGTAACTTGCCAAAATGGCAGAGGTTCTCATCCTAAATACTATCTTCAGCTAAAGACAAAGGAGGATATTGGGGGTGGGGGGAGTCAGCTATGGGCGATTACCAGAAAAGCACAGTAAACAAGAGTAAGGTTAATATGCAGATTTAAGTCCTCATCTTCCATATTGATAAGCGTTCGTAGAGATAATGTCATCCCCCTTCTTCCTGGTACAGAGGGGGAGATGTCTTTACAAATGGAGATTTCCTTTACAAATGTAAATGTCTCTTACAAAGGGTAACTTCCAGTTTTACTTGGTTTTCAGAGCTTTAATAAGAATGGGCTTAGCAAGGACCCTCTCAGTCTATGGATACCCAGAGTTATCTATGGTGATGGCCCATCCTGGAGACAGGCCTTCTATCTTAAATTCTTTTAGGCAATTAGTGGGGGCGGGGAGGTCAAAGTTTCTTTCAGAGTCTTTTGTTCTTGAAAATAATCAAGGTAAAGAGACATATTTTGAGGTGGCCAATTCTGATCCCCCACACACCATTATCTTATATACCACTAAGAAAGAAAAATGCTTCTAGTCATGTGATTTAGTGCCCTCCATCACTTACAGTTTTTGTTTTATCCTTTGCACTTTGCTCCAGAAAAGCTACCCTGCCCTTCTGAGGCTGGGTTATGTGCCCCACCTCTGCCGTCCCACAATTTCTACTTATCTATCTTTCGTTTAATACTGTGCTCTAATGACCTGTTTACTTGTCTGTTTTCTTCTTGGCATGCTAAGATATTTGAGGGCAAGGATTGTGCTTCTTTATTGTGGAATCTTTAGGAACTACCACAGTGCTGGCACACAATTAGTGATCAATTAATATTTGTTAAATGAATGTTAGATAGGCTGATTATATTGTCAATGTCCAGATATTGTAAGAACATCTGAGTCTGCCAAAAGCTTTATCTATTGAACATACCAGCAGTTACTCTGCTAAAGTTAAGATATATCAGTTTTTTACTCTAAAGGACACTATCACATAGGATGACCATCATTTCAGGCAAACCACTATGTTTGGTCATCCTATCATCATGATAGTGTACCTTTCCAATTTTATCATCATTCTGTTGAGCTTTCATATTTGCACTTTCATATTTTTAAGAGTTTGAAAGCAAACTTTGTGCCCTTGAACATGTTTTTCTCCTTAAAATATTTTTTATTTTTAAGTGTACATGGCATACATGATAAACTACAGTCATCATTGACTTCCAAGATTGTTCCTTCGACATAATTACTGTTTTTACTTTGCATGTATCCTTTTGGGTCTTTATTGATGCATTTTCATGAATATTTACAAAAATAAACTTATGGAAATATACAGTATTATTTTAGGGGGGTGCTTATTTTTAAAATATATTATGCAAATTGCTTTTAAATTTAAAATTTTCCATAGTTTTTGGTGAGGAAGATTGGCCCTGAGCTAACATCTGTGCCCATCTTCCTCTATCTTGTATGTGGGACGCCTGCCACAGCATGACTTGATGAGTGGTCTGTAGGTCTGCACTTGGGATCTGAACCCACAAACCTGGCACCACTGAAGTGGAGCGTGCGAACTTAACCACTACACCACCAGGCTGGCCCCCATGGTTCATTTTTAATGAGAACTCTAGAGCATTTACTATATGTACAATTAAATATATCTAAATATAAAAGATAAACAGTGGACTCGTATCAACCTAGCTCTTCTTTCTAGAGAATTGTTAATAACCCTTAACCAGTGTGGCTAAGAATCCCCTTAAATGTATGTCAATTCTGAACAGTCTAGACACTAGAAAAAATTTAGATTCCAAAAAAGAAATCAGGAAGGCCAAGTATTAATATAAGAATAACTATACTTGGAACCTGGGAGGGGAATATCTTTTTAAACCATATTCACCCATAGAGAAATTCAGGCAATTTTGTAATAACGTTCTTTGATTCTAAGCAGCATAAATCAATCTGACTAACTTAAGACAGAAGGTGATTTACCGGAGGGATATTGGATAGTCTTGGACATGACGGAAAGCTGGAGAATTAGGCTTGGAAACACTGGTTGTCTTAACATTGCTGCTGGAATGAACGTCCTCCAAACACATTTTTAATCCTTTTTGTCACAAATCTCAATATACAAAGTCCTGGACACACAAATAAAATCTCATTATTCTGGCTTGTGTCACAAGTCCACCTCTTAGCTTGGGGTGTGTGTGTGTGTGTGTGTGTGTGTGTGTGTGTGTGTGTGTGAGAGAGAGAGAGAGAGAGAGAGAGAGAGAGAATAGTGTGGTGGGGCAGGATGACAAGTAAACCTTGATTTACAATCCCATCAAAGCTATATACACACAATGGAGAAAGTCCTTTCCCTAAAAGAAATCAGAGATGTTGTCAGGAAGAGGGAAAATATGCTGGGCAGCCAAAATTTTCAACAATTGTCTTTGAGGGAATAATGTACTCTTAAGAAAAATTTTTCCAGATAGTCAAAATGCTCAGCATGTACTTGATTCATGTAGTTATGATTATTTTCCTACAAGGGAAAGTCACTTTTTCTTAATAAAAATGTTCCCATATATTCACTGCCTATTAATGACCCATTTGTTGAGTTAACACGTATTTATTGAACAAACCATGTCTCAGGGACTGTTTCAGGTGTGGCTGATAGGTGGTGAACAGGATACAAGTGCTGCCATCATGGAGATTACATTCTAACATGTCAAATAGGTGATTAAAAAAAAGTAAATAGACCCACGTGGTAATTTCAGGTAGTAAATTGGGATAGTACCCCATTCAGGGTAAGAGGAGTGGGGGTGTTTTAGACGTGATGACCAGAAATGGCTCTCTGTGATGACTCAGGCAAATAAGCAGGTGAGGCATTCTGCCATTAGTCTTTGTGATCTCTTAGGAGGTGGAATTGCGGTCATTTATAGCCTTGTTCTCTGGTTTGGACTCCCAGGTAGTTTCTGTGGGAGGTAAGGCTGTGGGAGGAAAACCTTACCAGACACTCCAAACAAATATTTCCCAACCCTCCACCCTCCTCCCGATGTTCTCTATAGCACATGATGTCCTGATGCCTCACCATCCTCATCACCCTCTACTGGTTCCATTCTACTCTGTCAACTCATTGTTAGAATGTTTCTTAGACCAGAATATGATATTCTGAATGTGGGGTGGGAAGTACAAAGCGCCCTCAACTTGTTACCTCCTTTGATTTCAGTGCTATTCTTGCATTCATCCACCTGTTTGTGCTTCTCACTTCACAGTGAATAATCATCCTGGAACATTTTTTTTCCTCAGAAATTGCGACTGTGCCAATTCTTCCTACAATCCTATACTTATAGCATCATACAGTTCTTGAGCAAGATGGGCTCAAGATATCATCCAATATAACACATTTTATAGATGGGAAACAGAGTTCCGGTTAGGATAAGTGATGAGTATGATGTGATATTTTGAATCAACTACTTAGCTGGTTTAGAAAAAAAAATGATTAATGAGAATACTTGCAACTAGTCTCAGTTTAAGGGTGTGAATCCAGACCTCTTCCTCTTGGACAAGTGTGGACTTTTCTTTAGGGCATAGGGGCAAATCCTAGAGGGTGGAGGGATTTGCCTTTGCTTGGTGGGACATACCTACAGCCTTGATAGCTCAGGTACATGACCTGGAATTGGGGCAGCTGGACGAGCCACTTTGTAGAAGCCCACCTGTCTTGGCATTTTGCTTTATTTCCTCTGTCCTTTTAGCATTTTTATCTGAAAGTTAACAGTTAGACAGTCCTGGATTTCATTCTGTCTTTAAAAAATTGTTCTGCTCAGCAAAGTATTTCTTTATACCTAATGTGACTTCTGGTTTATATTTTTATCAGAAACACTGAATATTTCCTCTGTCCCCTACTTGGACCCACATAATGTCACCTAGTCTGTTCAGCAGATTTGGTTAAAGCCTACTACTCATAATTGCTGCTTGTATGATCACAAAGCCAAGTTACACATTGTACTACAGATGTCATCTACCTCACCAACATTACATAAGCAAACACGAGTAGAGGAAGAAGACAAATTCTCCACCCTCTGGGTCCTTCTGGCTGGGGTACAAATTAAATTGGCATGAGATAGAATAACAAGAGAAAATCAAACAAAACTTTATAACATGTATACATGGGAGAGACCCAGGAACTCGCCAAAATGGCAGAGGTTCTCATCTTAAATACCATCTTCAGCTAAAGACAAAGGAGGATGTTGGGGGTGGGGAGATCCAGCTATTGGAGATTACCAGAAAAGCACAGTAAACAAGAGTAAGGTTAATATGCAGATTTAAGTTCTCACTGTATTGACAAGCGTTTCTAGAGATAAGATCATCCCCGCTTCTTCCTGGCACAGAGAGGGAGCTATCTTTTCAAATGGAGATTTCCCTTACAAATGTAAATGTCTCTTACAAAGGGTAACTTTTACTTTGGTTTTCAGAGCTTTGATAAGAATGGGCTTAGCAAGGACCCTCCCAGTCTATCCATACCCAGAGTTATCTATGGTGGTGGCCTGTCCTGGGGCAGCTGTAGGGTGATTCATGTACCTGGGTTTATTGAAAATCAACATTGCTTCTTCTCATTTCTCTCTAAAGAAATTCAGGTAAATTCTTATTTCTAATAGTTTTCTTGCTATACAAGGATGACAACCTACTTATGTGACAACATTACCCGTCCGTCTCTTCCTGACTTTGACCTGGTATTGTGGTTAAGAACACGAGCTCTGGAATCAGCTGGACCTAGATTTGAATCATGGCCGTGCTATACACTAGTTTTATGTTATTTAACTTCTTTGAGCCTCAAATGTCTCATCTGTAAAAGGGGGACAATGATATTTAATAGGGTTGTTATAAATATTAATGAGAATTAATATATAACAGGATGCTGACTGGTATATATAAAATAATTGCTCAATAAATAGTAGCTATTTTGATATCATGGATTTTGAGAAGGTATCTAGTAAATTGCTCTGATTTGAATAAGAAGATTAGAAGAATTGACTCAATGCAAAAATCCTAGCTCTTATTTTCTTGGGAATATAACAATACAGGAAAATTAAAGAAGGAAATCCACCCTAAGCTCTTTTTCTGACTGAGAACACTCTCACATAGCATGGCCCCAAATAAACCAAGTGTCTGTTGGAAACTCCTTCCTCTAGGACAGTCAAGGCTTGTGAAACAATGGCTTCCAATTGGTAGAACTTGCTTGCATTTTAACTCCGTTTGGATAGTCCCTCTGGTCTATCCCGTTTTTTAAAGGTCAATTCTCCATACCCCACGCATTATAGAGCTTCATTTCACTAGTTATTAAATCTAAAATGCTAGCCAGTAAGTTTCCTCCTGGTCAAATTCCAGTTGTGGTCTCTCAGGTAAATAGTTTACAAGACAAGCAGGAGAGAATTACGCACTGCTCTTCCATTATTAACTGTTGTCTTACTCATCCATCAGCTTGTGATGAAATCTCGTAGAAACAGCAAAAAATTATTTGCAGCTGTTATTGATCTTTCCTTGGCCTTTGCCTCTGTGGTCAGGAATCTCTTCTGAACTTAGCTGCTTAGCTTCATATAGTCCCGGGGGCCACTGAAGCTAATGTGGAACCTGTGCTTTATTAGCATCACAAAAATCTGGGTCAATAGATATTTAATTCAGTTGGAAGTAAAATGTAACGTGACACAGCCTACACCCTCCTTTCAAAGGAGCTCTTCAATAGTGACTTGATAACATATCTCTCTGAGCTGGGTGCATAACCCTTACTAAGGAGATAAGCACACCTATGTGCTGATACCAGGATTTTATTATCAGGAATTACTATAATCTCTTACTGTAAAAAAGAAAGTCTTAGATCAACTTTAGAGAATCCAGTAAAACTTGTGTGTGTGTATTTATGGAAATTTGGTATATTAAAGGTGGCATTTCAAACTGAGGGGGAATGCTGAAGTATTTAATGCATGCTATTGAGAAAATCCGTAAATAAATCCTTTTTTCTAAATAAAATTTTTTTATTTAGAAAAAAGTTTATGTTTATTTCACAGCATGCTATAAAATAAATTTCAAATTGTTGAGAGGATTAAGCATAAGAAGCTATACTCTGATGTGCTAAAACAAAGATTATTTTAGTAATTTTGGGTAGAGGAAGGCACAAGCAAGACATCAAACCCAGCAGCCACAAAGAAACAGATTTACAGAAGTGCTCTTGTAAAATTAAAGGCGTTTTCATGATGAAAGCTACCACACAGAAAATAAAAGATAAGAGACAGACTTGGAGAAAATATGTGCAACAAATATAAAAGCTAATGGGTTAGTATTCATAAAACAAAAAGAGTTCCTATAATCATTAATTAAAAAAAAAAGTCAAACTATAGGAATTGTGAAACCACAAAGGAAGAAATACAAATGGCCCATTTGCTTAGAAAGTTGCTAAAGGTTCTGCACCCAATTCCAGTGTGTGTGGAGAGGGGGTTTTCCCACACCATTGTTACCACCCAAGGAGGGATAGTCTGCCCACCACAAGACATGCCAATAGTCAAGAGGCAAGGAGGTAGGAGAGAAAGGACTTTTTATTATAGCTTGCTAGCAAGAGGGAAGATGGCCAACTAATGTCTGAAAAAACTATCTTAAGGGGGCACAAAATCTTACAGCAGTTATATAGGCTGGTGGGTTACAGGGAAGGGGGTTAGGAATGTTGACCCTCTGGTGTTACAGGGTGGGAGTTGCCACACCAGATCTTTCAGTTGTCATTGATGATGGCTATCAGCATAAACTCTGTTCAGGGGTCATCACATTCCTAAGGAACTGAAAAGAATAAAATTATCATCTTATTGCAGCTGGGAGGTACATGCACAAGCAGGGGTCATAAAATCTACAGAGCGGTTAGATCTTCTGGAGGGTACATATCCAGCTGGCTTAGTTAGTCAGAAGTCATTCAAAATTACAATAGGGTTTCTTTTCTACAGTATGGCTTCCCTCATGTCATCCTTGAGTTGAGCCAGTATCACCATCACCAACAAGCAATTCTCTGACACCAGCTGGGTGTCCTACAATTCAACTCAATTCTTACACAATCTGCCCAGAGATATCGTCAGATACCACAGGTTAAGAGCTCAGACCAAGACTGCCCTCTACTTCAGATGCCAGTCACAAGTCCCAGGCATTACCTGTGCTTCTGACCAATTGGTTAGAAATCAGAGATTCCCATGACTCCCACTTTGGGTTCAATTAATTTGCTAGAGCAGCCCACAGAACTCAGAGAAACATTTTACTTACTAGATTACTGATTTGTTATAAAAGGAGTTAACTCAGGGACACCGAGATGGAAGAGATACATAGGGAAAGGTAGGTGGGAAGGGGCATGGAGCTTCCATGCCCTCTTAGAGCACTCCACTCTCCTTGAATCTCTGTGTTCACCAACTGGTAAGCCCTCCAAGCCCTGTCCTTTTGAGTTTTTATGGAGGCTTCATTACATAGACATGATTGATTAAATCCTTGGCCATTGGTGACTGATTCAACCTCCAGCCCCTCTACCCTCCCTGGAAATCAGTGGGCGGAACTGAAAATTCCAACCCTCTATTCATGGTTGGTTCCCCTGGCAACAAGCCCCCAGCCTTAGGTGCTTTCCAAAAGTCACCTCATTAACATAAATCCAGTTGTGGTGGAAAGGGGCTTGTTATGAATAACAAAACACCCATTTCACTTTTATGGCTCTGAAGTGATTTCAGAAACTGAGGACAAGATACCAAATATTGTGACAAAAGATACTCCCATTGCTCTTATTGCTCAGGAAATTCCAAGGGTTTTGGAAGCTGTGAGCCAGGAGCTGTGGAAAAAGACAAAAATGTATATGAGAAATATATTTTGGTCATCTGTGATTTTCTTAAAAATCACAATATTACAGTTGCTCAACCAAGAATCAGGGAAATGTGAATCAAAATAAGATTTGTTTTTTCACATTTATTTATAAGTTAAAGTATAGGAGATAGAAATTATATAAAAGGGCCAATAGAAAAAGAATGATACCATCTGGATTTGGCAAGGGTGTGAGGGAAGGTGACACCAGCTCAATACAAGGTTGACATAAGGGAAGCCACACGGTAGAAAAGAAACCATATTGTAACTTTGAATGACCTCTGACTAACTTTGGATTTTTTGGCACCTCCCAGCTGCTATAAGTTGATAACTTTGTTCTTTCGAGTTCCTTAGGAATGTGATAACCCCCAGGCAGACAGTCTATGCTGAGAGCCATCATCAATGACAACTGAAAGATCAGGGTATAGGGCGTTGCTCCGGTCTCTGGTGCATATCAAGTAAAAGACTGCCAGGAACTAAGACTAGATGGATGCCCCACTCTGAGACCAGAAGCCTCCCCCACCTGGAGACCAGCCCCCTTATGTAACTGGCCTGTAGTCTTTTTTCTGTAAGATGGTTCTTTGAGACATTAGACGGCCATCTTTCCCCTTGCTAGCAAGCTGTAATAAACTGCCCTTTCTTTTCCACCAACTTGCCTCTTGATGATTGGGTTTTCTCATGGCGAGGAGATCATGCCCTTTGTGTGGTAACAAGAGGACACTGAAAAGGGTTTGCCAGTGTTAAAAACAAGACAACAGGTCCAAAATGGAGTTGCTTATGCTAAGACCCACATCACCAAACTGAGACTTAACTTAATGACAGTTTCATCTCTCCCAGAAATGAAATCTTAAACCAGTCAATCAGCACTAGTTAGGTAATCTGGTCAGAACTAGTAAGGTAATCTGTCTGATAGACCCCTGCCAGCCCCTAAAGGAAAGTGACCTTGCAATAACCAACCTGCTTTTTTGCCTAGTATCACTTTCTTGTTCCTACTCCCTTCTGCTTATAAGTCTTTCATCTTGTATAGCTCCTTGGAGCTCCTTTCTGTCTGCTAGATTGGATGCTGCTTGATTCATGAATTGTTAAATAAAGCCAATAAGATCTTTCAAATTTACTCAGTTGAATTTTGTTTTTTAACAGTAGTATCTATCAATTTTATCTATTGGCCCAGAAATCCTACTTCTGAGAATCTATCCTATAAAATTATTATTCATGTGATATCATATACACACACACATATATATATTTGTGGGGGATCTGAATTTGCCACCCCAAAATGTATTTCTTTGGCTTGACTATTTTTAAGAACCAAGGACTCAAAAAGAAACATTGACCTTTCCCCTCACTGCCTAAAAGAATTTAAGATAGAAGGCCTGTTCTGGGAAGGAGCTAAAACTATCAGATAACTATAGTGTAAGATAAACTATGAATGATAGTCAGGGAGGAACCTAACAAGGGCCATTTAATCAAAGTCCTCTTCATCTCTCATGGTCTTTGCAAGGCATGGTAAACATTTATTTATAAACACTTGCTTTTCTGTCTCCATGTGAATTGCTTTCCTCCTCTTTGAAGTCTCAAGCTACTACCCCTAACATCCTCTTTTATCTTTAGCTGAAGATGGTATTTAAGGTGGTGGCTTTAGCCATTTTGGGGAGTTACACAGATTTCCTGAGTTTCTCCTGTGGGGGATCAGAATTTGCCACCCCAAAATGCATTTCTTTGGCTTGATTATTTTTAAGGACAAAAGACTCTGAAAGAAACTTTGACCTTCCCCCTAATTGTCTAAAAGAATTTAAGATAGAAGGCCTGTTCCAGGAAGGAGCTAATACCATAAGGTAATTATAGTATAATTTAAACTAGGTGTGATAGACAGGAAGGCACCAGCAAGCCCATTTTTAAAAGTTCTTTCTCTCTGGTCACATTGTCTACAGATGACCCAGCAAACACTTGTTTATCAAACATTTGCATTTTCATCTCCACGTAAATCGTCTTCCTCCCCTTTGAAGTCCCAAACCACTACCCCCAACATCCTCCTTTGTCTTTAGCTGAAGATGGTATTTAAGGTGGAGGCTTTGGCCATTCTGGCAAGTTACTCAATTTTCCTGGGTTTCTCCCATGTATGCATGTTATTAAACTTTGTTTGCATATGTCCTGTTATTCTGTTTCATGTCAATTTAATTCTTAGACCAGCCAGAAGGACCTAGAGGGTAGAGGAATTGTCTTTCTCCCCTACACTCCCAAGTATACATATTATTAAATTTGTTTGATTTTCTCCTGTTATTCTGTCTCATGTCAATTTAATTCTTAGACCAGTCAGAAGAACTCAGGGTAGAGGAATAATTCTTCCTTCCCCTACTGTGTATGTGTATATATATATGTTTATATTTGTTTATAAATATGTTTATATTTGTTTGTCTCTGAGCTCTAGATCCTTATTTCCACTTCCAATTGGTTACTGAATAGCTCCGTTTGGATGTCTCACAAACATCTCAAATCTATACGCCCTCACCCATCCTACTTAAACTGAACTCTTGATCTTCCCATTCTCAAATCTGATTTTCATGGTGTCTCCCCCATCAGAAAATGGTGCCTCTATCCAATCTATTTTCTTGCCAGAAAACCAGGAGTATCTTTGACATCTCCTTCGTATCACATGTCTGATCCATCACCAAGTCCTATGGATTCTATCTTCAAAACGTATCTTAAATTTGTCTGTTCTCCTCCACCTTCACTGCCCCCACTTTTAAACTAACATCTTCTGTCTATAATAGAGCAGTAGCTTCATGACTTGCATACCCTTATCCCCATCTGGTCAAATTCCTAAATAGTAAGACAATGAAAAGACAAAGCACAGACTGGGAGAATATATTTATAATTATATATCTGATAAAGAAATCCCTCATATCCAGAATATACAAGGAACTCTTATGACTCAATAATAAGACAACCCAGTTTAAAAAATGGGCAGATGATTTGAATAAACACTTCACCAAAGAATATACACACATCTACACAGAAATTGAAATATAATGATGTACACCTGAAATTTATATAACGTTAGAAACCAATGTTACCTAAATAAAAAAAAAAAGAAGATGAAGAAGAAAAGAATATATACAAACAGCAAAGGAGCATAGAAAAGAAAACATGTTCAACACTATTATTCACTAGGAAAATGCAAATTTAAACTACAAAGAGAAACTGCTATACACCCACTAGAATGACTAAGATAAAAAGTCAGACAATAAAAAGTTTTGGTGAGGATGCAGAAAAACTGGAAGACTTGTGCCTTTCTTGTGGGAATCTAAAATTGTGCAGCCACTTTTGGGAAAACAGTTTGGCAGTTTCTTAAAAAGTTAAACAGAAACTTCCTGTAGAACCTAGCAATTCCACTCCTAGGAATCTACCCAAGAGAAATGAAACATATGTCCACACAAAGACTTTCAGATGAATGTTCATAGCAGCCTTATTCATAGCAGATGCCCCCTTGAAACAATCCAAATGTCCATCTACTGGTGAATGCATAAACATGTTATATGCAGGGGCCGCCCGGTGGCACAGCAGTTTAGTTCGCGCTTGGCAGCCCGGGGTTCGCGAGTTCGGATCCTGGGCGCCCGTGGACGCACTGCCTGTTAGCCATGCTGTGGTGGCATCCCATATAAAGTGGAGGAAGGTGGGCATGGATGTTAGCCCAGGGCCAGTCTTTCTCGGCAAAAAGGGGAGGATTGGCAACAGATGTTAGCTCAGGGCTGGTCTTCCCCACAAAAATAAATAAATAAATAAATAAAATAAACATGTTATATGCATACTTTGGAATGCTACTCAGCAGTAAAAAGGAACAAACTACTAATATGCACAACAACATTGATGAACCTCAGTAACATTGGGCTAAATGAAAGTCTACACAGTGTATGATTCTATTTATATGAAGTTTCCAGAAAAGAAAACTGTGCTGACACAGACATCAGATTAGTGGTTGCCTCAGGCTAGGGGTGGGAGTGAATAGGTGCAAATGGGCACAAATAATCTTTTTTGGGTGATTGTAATGACGGTTGCCCAAATGTATAAATATATTAAAACTCGTCAAACTGTAGGCTTACAATGGATAAATTTTACGGTAGGTCAATTACACCTCAATAAGGTTGTTAAAAGAATCCTTTTGTGGTACTTTTGGTTTACTGTTCTAACAGTTGTCTTATATTAGGTAAAAGCAGACATCTTTCCCATGGCCTATAAAGTCTTCAGTTGTTTGGCTTGTTTGGCTTTGATTCTTCAGAATCCTCCCCTGCCACTCTCCTTGCTCTGATTTCCAGCCAACAGGACTATTCCCAGCAATGCACTGTGCTCTCTTTTGCCTCAAGGACATCCTACATGCTGTCTTCTGCCTGAAATACACTTAATCCTCTGCTCTTTTTTTAAAAATTATTTTATTGACATCATATTGGCTTATAACATTGTGTAAATTTCAGGTGTACTTTATTATATTTCAGTTTCTGTACAGACTGCATTGGTCACCAACAATAGTCTAGTTTTTATCCATCACCATACCTATGTGCCCCTTTATTCCTTTTGCCCTCCTCCCCACCACTTTCCCCTCTGGTAACCTCCAATCTGTTCTCCACATCTATGTGTTTGTTTATCTTCCACATATGAGTGAAATCATATGGTATTTGTCTTTCTCTGTCTGACTTATTTCACTTAGTATAATACCCTCAAGTTCTGTCCATGTTGTCACAAATGGCATGATTTTGCCTTTTTTATGGCTGGGTAGTATATATATATATATATATATATATATATATATATATACATATATATATATACATACACACACATCTTCTTTATCCATTCATCCACTGCTGGACACTTGGGTTGCTTCCACATCTTGGCTATTGTGAATGCTGCGGTGAAGATAGGGGTGCATAAAACTTTTTGAATTATTGATTTCATGTTCTTGGGCTTAATCCTGCACTCTTTAGCTGGAGAGTTATTATTAATCCTTTACATCTCAGTTTAAATGTCACTTTCTCAGAGACAGCTTCCTAAACACATCCCTTCACAGCTTAAATTAGGTCACTCTGTCATTCTCTCTTCCTGGACTGTTCTTCAAAGCATTTCTCACAATCTGTAATTTTATATTTATTTTGTGATGATTTGTTTCAGTTCCATCTTTCCACTTGAATGTAAGCTCTAAGAGGCCAGGGACCACACTTATTTTATATATTCATTTTCAGGAGGTATCCTCCAACATTTCACTGAGTCATATAAAATAAACAAACAGGTCAATTCGTTTAATTACCCAGGGTTACATACAGCAGTTAGAATACCTTGAACGGTTCACCACAAAATACACTGCTAAAATTAAAATAAAAACACTTCATTGAAGTTTTATTTTTTCTTTTTACCAGTTGGGCAATTGGTAACATGAGCTCAGAGAACTTTTCAGGCTAAAGTTATTGCAAGCAGCTCTATGGTATAGAAGTTTGGGTTCTCATAGTTGCCCAAATGTCTCTGTATATATTGGAAGAATTGATTGTTAAAGTGCAGACACTCCCTTAATTGACCACATATCTGCAGTGAGCCAAACTCTTGCCAAAAGCTCATTTGAGAGGAATAATACTATTCAGAGAAGATTTCTAAAGGATATGTAGTCCTTCCAGAATATCAGTTACCAGCTTACTTGTACTGGGCTGTTTTGGTCCCTCCTAGAATTGCTTTTAGTAATTTGTGCTATCAGTTAATAGACAGAACAACACTATAAGAAACACTTCTGCTGAATTTATTGCAGAAATGCAGTGTTATACATCACCCATGTTCTCTTCACAAGAACCCACTGTCTCTCAGGAGCTCCAGACTTGACTGTCCAGCAACCCACTGGGCATCTCCACTTGGACACAGAACCAGGGATGAGAGTAAGTGGATGACTGAGTCTAACACTTAAGCATAGAATCCTTTTCTATTAGAGTTAGCAGGAATGAGTGTCTTCCAAATTTTTAGCAAGGTATCATTTTCCCTAGTAAAATATTACTGGGTATCCCAATATGTAAAACAGATAAAAAACCAGGAGTGTGGGTGGGGTTTTGGGGAAGACATGCTTTAATTGTTTCCTCTTATTCAAGTATTTTCGGTCCCCTAAATAGGTAACAGGGGAGTTAAAAATCACTGATCTAGTCCAACCCATCCATTTGGGACTGTTGTGTCCCCCACTGAAAAACAGAGGCACACAACTCATTTAATGAAACGTAGACATTGTAAATGACTCCTTAGAAAGATATAGGAGAGAATTTCCTCAAATATTTAGCAGATACTAATACAGTCTATAGTGAGAGGAGGCTGCCCAAGATCAACACAGTGTGTGAGCTGGACCAGTCAGTGTTGTATGAGGTTTCACTGAATATCCTTCAATCCTGCCTCGAGGACGGTGGCTTTTGAAAGCTTCTTTAAAAACTGGGTCAGCAGGGGGAGCTGTGTGTTAATGTTTCCATGTTTTGGGTGGGGCTTCTCAAACTTTCCTACAGAACTATTAATATACTAAAGTCTGGAGAGCCCTGGAGACCAAGCAAAGTATTTCTGTGAGGTTCTGAGAAGGAGCATATGGAAGCAAAGCCCCTACATGGCCCAATTTCTTCGAGGTCTTCTGATTTATCTCAAAAATTAATGGAAATATTATATTCTGTTCCATAAATTGTCCACATTTATTTTAATGTTAAAACAATGTTTTATAATACTTGGCACTTAAATTATTAATATCCTGCATCTCTCTCCCTCCCACTCTACCCCAACTCTAATCTTTGAGTAAAATTAATGCTTCTGAAATATGTGTGGTTCTTACTAAGTTCACAGGTGCCCTCCAACTCACTGAATCCAAGTATCAAATCTCCTCTGTACTCTGGTTTTCCTCCATCCTGGCAGCCTTTGACACAGCTGACCTCACCTACCTTCTGAAGTCTTTCTCCTCTGTTCTCCTGAGATATCACAATGACCTGGGTATTGCCTGCCTCCCCTGCAGGACTCTGCTCTGAGCCCTAGTCTCTTCCCTTCTCTCTTGTCTTCTTTTTCTCCTTTTCCCTCTCCCCTTTCTGTCTAACTCTCCATAGGTTATTTCATTCAGTGTTTTGGCTTTAAACACTCTTATAAACTAATGGAGGGGGCGGCCCAGTGGCATAGTGGTTAGGTGGGCGTGCTCTGCTTTGGCGGCCTGGGGTTTGCAGGTCCGGATCCCTGGCACGCACCTATACACTGCTGATCAAGCCATGCTGTGGCAACATCCCACATACAAAATAGAGGAAGATTGGCACAGATGTTAGCTCAGGGACAATCTTCCTCAAGCAAAATGAGGAAGATTGGCAACAGATGTCAGCTCAGGAACAATCTTCCTCACTCAAAAAAAAAAAGAAAAAAAAAATCAAGCCAAAGAGACACATTGGAAAAAAAAAGCTAATGGATCCCAATTTACATCTCCAACCCTGACTTCTCTCCTGAGCTCTGGACTCCTGTGTATAACAATTTGTGTGATATTTTCACTAGTATTTGTGACAGCTGCTCGAACTTCATGCATCTAAAACAGAACTCTGCCACGCCGTACTTTTTTCGTTCATTGCTGTGGATGCTCAAGTGGGCACTTCCAGTCTGGGTCTTCAGTTTTGGGGGAAAAAAATCATATATATATATATTTTTTGTGTGTGTGAGGAAGACCAGCCCTGAGCTAACACCCATTGCCAATCCTCCTCTTTTTTCTGAGGAAGACTGGCCCTGGGCTAACATCCATGCCCATTTTCCTCTACTTTATATGGGACACCGCCACAGCATGGCTTGACAAGCAGTGTGTCAGGCTGGCGCCCGGGATCCGAACCCACGAACCCTGGGCTGCCAAGAGCAAACTAAACCGCTGCGCCACCGGGCCAGCCCCATCATATTATTTCTTTGATAATTTTATCGTGCTTCCTTGCTTCTCCTTCTGAAAGTCCTGTTATATAGATGTTCCATCTCCTGGATGGGTCCTTGAATTTTCTTAGTTTTTCTATTGTCTATCATTTTATTTTTTTTATCTCACTTTCTATGAGAATTCCTGGACTGTATCTTTTTTTTTTTTTGTGAGGAAGACCAGCCCTGAGCTAACATCCGTTGCCAATCCTCCTCTTTTTGTTGAGGAAAACTGGCCCTGGGCTAACATCCGTGCCCATCTTCCTCCACTTTATAGGGGACGCCGCCACAGCAGGGCTGACAGACAGTGCATCGGCGGGCGCACGGGATCCGAACCCGTGAATCCCGGGCTGCCAAGCGCGGACTTAACCTCTGCGCCACCGGGCGGCCCCACTCTGGGCTGTATCTTTTACTCTTATTTTTAATTTCTACAAGCTCATTCTTATTCCATTGTTCCTTTTACAATAATATTCTGTTCTTGTTTCATGGATCCAGTACCATCTTTTATCTCTCAGACACCATGGATTATAATTCTTTTGATGTTAACTCTTGCGTTATTTTTATTTCCTCCAAATTCTTTTCTTCTGCATTTTTTTGGTCTCTGCCTTGTGTATTAGATGATTTCCTGAAATATGTGTTGACCCTTTGAAAAATACTTCAAAATGAATGCTTCTTCCCTTGCAGGATAGTCTACTTAGTTTAACCAAGCTTCCCTTTCTCCATTTTTTTGAACTTCTTGTTTGGGATTACAAAAGCAAATCAATTTCATTATTTATATCATGTTTTATTTTTAACCAAAAGGAAATTTCTCAGTTTGCCTTTATATCTTAAATATCCTATTGGGTTTAAAATGGTTTTTACCTGCTTTCAGAAACCAAATTTCCTCTCAAAAGAAGATGAGTTAGTCCAACCAAAGGGACTTGATTATACGTGTAGGCTGTAATTCCGTGTTTCCCTCCCAGACCTCTCCTAGAGAGGCTCGGGTGCCCTCTGCCGAATGGCCCCGGAAAGCTGTGTCGTTGCGGTTGACTGGTTTTCTGTCTTTCAGGTTAGTGGTATTCTCAGAGGTTATTAGAGTGGTTTAATCCTCCCACATGACTTGAGAGCATTCTGCTGTTCTACTTGCAGTCTTTGCCTCTCCCTGTCTTCCTTTTGGTCCCCTCTCTTCTCTGCTTTTGTCTGTTATTGAGTGCTGCCACTGGGTCATTACGTCTGATTTTTTGACTCTTGTTCACCTGCCAGGTACCTGAAAATTAATTGAGGGCGGTTGAGGGAGACCAGATTGCCTGGTACGAGTAGAGTGAGGTCAATGAGCTCTGCGCATGTGTGGTAGGAACATAGTTCTGTTTCTGTCCCACAGAGTAAATAACAGGTGCTCTGATTACTATTCCCATGGGGACTCAAGAGTCAGCTTGAGGAGCTATAGTGAGCTCAGTCTGGGGAGGATCGAGGTGTTAGAACTTGTATGCTTAAGGATAGCCCAAGAAAATAAACACTTTGAGCTTCATTTATTTCCTCCTAAGTTATTGTGTGTACTGTTATTAAACTAGAAAATGCAATCTCTGAAACTTAGTTCTTTTTTTTTTTTTTTTTAATGTTTTCCCCCTTCACTTGAAGGATTTCCTTTTGGGGAGATAAATTTTCAGAAATTGTATAACATAAGTATCTAATTGTCATGCTGAGCTTGGAACACATTTTATTGTTGAGCAAGAAACATTTACAGCTGGTTTATTTTTAATTTCTTTGAATGACCTTGTGAAATGTGATTTGCCTCATAATGCTTGTTAATATTGCATTCTTTCATTTAAATTATACTTTTATGTTTAAAAACTATGAATTATATGATAAGTGATAGATGATAAAATGACTTTAATAATATTTTTAAGATGTTGTGGGACTATGGATCAACCCTGGAACCTATGTTTTTTTCTCAGCTGAGGAGGGGGGAAGACTTATAGCTGCTGCTCTGAGGGAAACTGGTTCAGCATCGGCCCAAGCTGTGACCCCTCACGAAGGCCCAAGTCTGGGCCCAGACTGGATTTTCTGATTACCTCCCCCAGTGACGTGCACACACAGCAGGTCAGGCACTTGACTGGTCCTTCCCCGTGTGTGAGACTTGATCAGAAATACCTGGTCAGCAAGGGTCGGACTAGGGCTGGACTGAGTTTCCTTAAGCAGATCTTAGTTTCCCCATTATTAGGATTTGAGGATTCCTGAAATTAGATTCCGAGGTACACTGCAAGCTCAGGTTGGTAGCACATGGCCTGCAGGTCACACTTTGCTCATAATTGTGCTAACTGGTTCAAATTGCAAAAATTTGCCAGACAGAATCTGCAATGCCAGATGAACCATTTAAGAAGTCTCATGAATGTGGTGATTCACCCTCACCTGTATTCTTAGGTGACTTGCGCGTGTACTCTAAAGGAAAAACACCCCTCTGCATCTTCTCTGCTCTCAGTACTCTACTACAACACTACTTCACTTCTGTCATCAGACATAAGGGGTTTCCACACATCAAGCAATTCTGAAACACAAGACCACTCCAACCCCCAACTCAGAGGCCAATCTCAAGTCTAGGTTGTCATCTGTGCTTCTGACCCACCAGCCATAGATCAGTGGTTCTCACAACTCCCTCCTTGGGTTCAATTAATTTGCTAGAATGACTCACAGAACTCAAGAAAACAGTTTACTTGCTAGATCGTTGGTTTATTATACAAGGATATAACTCAGGAACGGCCAGATGAAAGAGATGCATAGGGCAAGGTATGTGGGAAGGGGTGTGGAGCTTCCATACCCTCTCTGGACATGCCCCTATCCCAGCACTTCCATATGTCCACCAACTCAGAAGCTCCCTAGACCCCGTCCATTTGTGTGTCTTTTTTGAGGTTCCATTATGTAGGCATGATTGATTAGATCATGGGCACTAGTGATTAACTCCACCTCCAGCCCTTTGCTCCTCCCAGGAGGTCCAGGGATAGGGCTGAGAGTTCCAACTCTCTAATCATTTGGTTGGTTCCCCTGGCAACCAGCCCTCATCCTTAGGGGCTTTCCAAAATTCACTACATTAACATAAATTCGGTGTGGTTGAAAGGGGCTTGTTATGAATAACAGGACATCTTTATAGCTCTTATCACTTAGGAAATTCCAAGGGTTTTAGGATCTTTGTGCCAGGAATGGGTACAAAGACCAAATATATATTTCTTATTATAAATCATAATATCACACATACCCAAGTGACTTCTTCATACAAATTATTTTTATTTAAACTTTGACTTCTTTTCCCCCAGATTTGTGTGTGTTAAAGCCTGTATGAGATCTGAATAGAGAGAGCTCTTAGGTTCTTAATTAATAGTAGTAACTCCTTACTTTTGTTGAAATAAATTTCTACGTCCAAGATGGAGCCACTCCTGCCCAGCATGTCACATCAGCAAACCGAAACTTAGATAACTTTCATGTCCTGCAAATGCTGGACTTGACCAGAAATGAAGTATATGCAGCCAGCCAATCCCCAACGGCCAAGCCAACTCTGGGCTGTATACTGTACTTATTTCCTTGTTCCTTCTCACCTGAAATAAGGTTGACTATGTGGCCCAGCCAATCAGATATTTTCTATTTTTCTCTTCCTTGTTCCTTATTCTATAAAAGCTTCCTGCCTTCCACCCATTTTGCAGTTCTCTCAATGAAGACTGTCTGCTTCATGAAGTTGTTGGCTGTAAACGAATAGACAGCCAGTTATTTCTCCAGTAAAAATGAGTTTATTCATGATCAACAAAGAATTGCAATTTGGAATCTGCAACAATGGTGAGCCATGTGCAAGTTCCAAGCAACAAGCAGAGAAGAAACTCTTTTATAGAGGGGAAGAGGGCTATTGCAAACAAAAGGTCCATTGGAGGAACTGAGAGTTCGAAGTATAGTGGCTTTTCATTGGCTGAGTTGTGACAGTCTCTGTCTGAGCTGTTGCTGGGCAAGAAGGGGAAGTCTTTCTTCTTCCTATTAGTCTCTGCCATCCTCCCAGGGTGTGAGAGCTCCCCCTTCTGGCCGCCCAACTCCATTTTAAATGAGGTTTCCGTCGATTAGTTCTCACAAATCTTTCAAGTTTGTATCACCTAAGTTGTCTTCTTTAATCATTTTTAAAACATTTGAATCAATTTTATATTTTAAAATCCACTTTCAGAAGAAAATATATCTTTAGATAGTGAAGATGATAATTCTGGCTTTGGGAAAATATTTCTACTTACAAATGAAAATTATTTCTCTGGAAGAGTCAAACTGAGTAAATGTCGATCTTAATCTGTAACTTGGATAGAAGACATTTATATGAATGATGGTAACAAACATATGCAGAAGAGAAGGAAATTGGATGTGGACCCAAGTTCCAAAGTGGACTCTGGAGAACTGTCTGAATTACAGAGGTTGACTTTTGAGGCACAGTGGCTGGGTGACAAGCTCACACTCAACTGAGGCAGTGGCTGGCACTGGAATATCCAGTTCATTGATGAAACTCAGCCCTGAAGAAATTAAGTGGCATTTAGTCCTTAGGTGTCAAGTAGTCAGATGATGATACTTTCCATTCAGGGAGTATGCCACTATAATGTGGTTCTCCAGCCATCAGGAAATGTTTAACTAGAGGACTGATTGAGCAACTTTGCACAAAAGTGTTCAGAGGAGGGCTGAGTACAAGTTAGAGGAGAAGTAACTGCATAAAATTTGGAGGAGGGACAAAAACTCAGCTCCATCCATCCATCCATCCACCCAACTTCAATTGCTTGTTTGCTTGATTAATTCAACATGTATTTATTGAGCCCCTTCTTTGTACCAGACATTGAACTAGGTACTGGGGATATAATGGAGAACAAAACAGATGCAGTCTCTGTCTTTCTAGCACTTACACGGTCATGGATGTGATAGAGGTTAATTAACTAATAATTATAAATCTATAATTACAAATTATGAGAAGGGTTCTGAAGCAGAGGCATATAATTCTGTGAGAAAAAAATAATAGGAAACCTGACCTAGTCTGGGGCTCTGCGCAGCTCCCCTAATGAACAAGTGTTTGAGAAGAGATCTGAAGGAGGAGAAGGAGTTCAAGGTGAAGAGGAGGAGAGTGAGCCAGCTTGTACAGATGTGCAAGGGCCACTTGTAGTATGTATCTCTTCCCAAGTCTGTGTTCAGGTTGGTGGGCTGAAGTCAGCCAGGGTGGGAATATTTGCATCACGGAAATCTGCAAACTCTACACACAACTGTCTTTGGAAAGCAGTTGTGAGACGTTTGCCAGCATCCCCCTGCGAGAAGGAGGAGGTAACTGATGTGTGTACTAATAACCTATTAGGACTCAGGCACGTGTGTGCTAATAACCTACTAGGACTCAGGTACTGTGTTAAATATTGGATGTATTACTTCATTTAATGCTCACAATAACTTTGTGTAGTAGAAATATTTATCCTCGTTTTATAGACATAGAGTGAGACTTAGAGAAAGAGAGTGAATTTCTTCAAATCATTGAGCTAGAAAGTGGACATGGTCATATTTGATCCCAGGTCTGCCCTTTCCCTTGGATCCTGCTGCTTATGACTCTGGAGCAGCAGCAGATGCCAGGCATCCACTTCTCACAGCTTTAATTGGTTGTGGGAAAGACTTACTTTGAAGAGTCTTTGTAAATGGTACTCACTTCTAGAGTGTAAAAGTATAATTTTCAGAAGTTAAAAACATAATTTTTTTTGCAAACATAGAATAAACCCATGTCAAAGATTTAATCATCTCACTAATTAGTGAGGGACCCAGTACAATGGTAAAGCCAGTTCAAAGAGTATTTAAAGAGCTGGTATTTATAGGCAGTTTAATAAAGAAATGTTAGAATAAATTATCTGGGTTAGAAACAAAATGATTAATGTTTTACAGGGAAATAAGCCATAACTTTTGGGATTATCCCTTCTACTAGAGAGAAACCATTTGCATCTTTATTGGACATAAATCTACAACTTAACATAACTTCATAGAGTCTGAATCCCTGATTAATAGTAAATAGAAACCTCAGAAGTTCTCCTAGAAATTCTAGGTAAATTCTCCCAGAAAATGAGATAATCCTTGAGAGGATTGTTAAACAGTGCTTCAGTGTGACGTTGAAAGGGTATGCAGGTATTCTATTAGCCTTATTCTTGTGTTTTGCGTAATTTCTCTTGAGAAGTGCGAGCAGATAACTTGCATTCTAACCTGTGTATCTGTGGTGCTCTAACTTTAGTGGTGGTGCAGCCGATGAGGTTCAGGACACACTACCCCAAAATACGGCACCTTGGCATATTGAATATCTTAAGCTGAAAGAGTTTGGGAAAAAAGCAGAAGCAGGAAGGTCACTCTGAGCTCCCCAGTGACCCCCCACCTTCTTCCCTGAAACAGGTCATTGAACTCCCCTGTGCCAGGAGGAAGCGAGACATTCTTATCACCAGAGATGGGGAATTGGAGGCTGAGAAATCTGTACAAACAAACCTTGTTAAACTAACCCTTATCTTCCTAGTTACTTCTTCACCATGTACTACCCCAGCCCAAACCCCTCTGTCTTGTCAATTCTTCATAAATATGTTGTTTCTTTGTCTAAAAGGTAGAAAAGCTTCCTTCTCTGGTCACTTCTTCAGGTCTTCATTCTCTTGTGAAGGCTCCCATGAACATGTAAAATTTCAATAAAATTTGTGCGCTTTTCTCTTGTTAATCTGTCTCTGTCAGTTTAATTTTCAGGCCCAGCCAGGGTCTCTAAAAGGGTTGAGGACAATTTTCCCTCCTCTGCAGTGATATGTGGTTAAGTGCAGGGACTCTAGAGCAAAGATCTGCCCTGGTTTGGATTGTGGTTCCATCCTTTGGTAGCCGTGTGACCTTGGGCAAGATTAGATAACCTCTCTTCCTCAAATTCTTCATCTGTGAAGTGAGGGTAGTAGTAACTGGGTTTACCTCCTAGGTTGTTGTGAAGATTAAGAGGTGATGGGAGCTTAGATTAGGGTGGAACCATATAGTCATCTCCTGTCAGCATCTACTACCCACTGATCTCTGTTTCCAAAGCAGAGTCAATATAGAGAGTAAGTTGTAGGCTAAAGTATATTGATAACCCTTTGAGATAGGAAGCTGATAAAATAACAAGCCGATAAATAAAAAGGAAGCAATGTGATAGTGGTGGGGGGGTTATTTGGCATGTTGATGATGTGCTAGTAAAGACTGTGATTCCAAGGGAAAAGCTAGGAAGTGGGATTTAGAAGTACAATTAAATGGCAGTTTGCTAGTGTACAGTGTTGGGGTCTCAGAGTCCCCACCCCTAAATAGTACCTAATTTCCTTACCTGAGTTCTGGACAGTTTGCAAAATAAAACAGTAAAGATTCAGTGCAAAATACTCATTTCATTACTGATAGAGGTTAAGCTAGAATTTATGGGCCTGCTAACTAAACCTCAGAGTTAAGAGACTTCCCCATCCTGTGCCTGGGGCAGAGCAGAAGGTACACTCTCTGTGGGCAGGCTCACTCCCACCAGAAAGACAGTGGAACTGATGGGGGAGCAGTTATTCTCCCCAAATTTATCAGACAGATAAATCACTCTACCTGCCCAGACCCAGAAGCAGCGTGAGTAAGGGATGGAGAGAGGCCCAGGGTTGTACTAATTGAGGTCCTTTCACAGGAGGAAGCATTAGGAGTGGGGAAGAAGTGTATCTGGAAACATACAGGATCCAGAAAGAGAATGGTACATTTCACAGAGAGGTGCAGAGACCACGTGGACCACTCCAACCCTCTGTCTCACTACAAGCAGTGTTGCAAGGACAGTCAACTGCTGGACCCTGTTTGGTCAAGTAAGAGTTTAGTCTTATTCTCCTCTGGCTGAGTTTGAAGTTTGGAAGTATAAGAAGGTTATCTTTAATAAACATTGACCATTGACCTCTCTTCTCTCCTGCTGATTTAGGAGAATTGACACATTCCTTGTACCCAGAGATACAGACTTTGGACCTGCTAAGGGCCCCATAGACTTCAGTCCCACTGCTCTAGTCATTAGACTATTCTCGGAGTCTACTGAAAATAAATCTGGGAGACTTTGAGAAGCCTTGTTAGCCTGGGCAAACCCAATTCAATTCAGTGAACTGCTTTATTGAACTGTCTTTCATCAGGCTACCTTCTGTTCCTGCCTTCCGAGAATGCATAACCTAGAAGAGATGTAAAGAAATAATCACAGAGTCTTTCTTATCTGAATCTCTCAAGTTACAAGACTATAGGAAAGTGAAATTGTTGTAATACAAAAATATTCACTAGTGAATGTTTTCATATTGTTCTTCATTTCCTTTCACACTCTTGCCCCATCCCTTCCACTCTGTCACATTTTATTCTTACAGATCTTCTGACAAAAAGCTTCCCACCCACTGTGGTGGAGAAATTGACCCCCCTAGCCCTCAGGTTGGCCAGGTGAGACCAGGGGCAACCAGAGTGCCTGGGCAGGGGTCCGAGAGCGAGAGCAGCCTTTCTGACAGCGTGCTCTGCATTGTCCTGTCAGGGGCAAGCATGATGCGGCAATGCTGCATTTGATGCTTCCCCCGGCTGCTTTGAGGTTTGAGCTGAACCACCTGGGCAGTTACTTCACTGGGACCTGCAGAGTGTGCCATTGACCACTGTGGACTAGGGGCTGTGGACTTGCTGGCAGAGTTGGCACGGTGAGTTGGTATGAATGGAGGTGATGTTGGGTGGAGTGTTGGGGCGCAGGGAGTAGTTGGGGTTGCCTGGTGGGTGCAACTCCCGTTCTATCTTCATTTATAATAGATAATTCTGTGCATTTGTGGCCAGTGAGCCCTTTCAGTGCATCCAAGTTGCCTGCAGGGCGAATGCTCTAACCAAGTGCACTCCTTGTACTAATTCGAGCTATGTCTTATTTGAGTTGCTCACTTTGAAAAAGTTTGATTGGACTTGAACCTGTTCCTATAATACAAAAGACTTTCAATGTTACATTTATCAATGAAAGAAAAGATAGAAATGTTACATTCTTTAAATATTTCAACTGTTGTGATTTTTTGAATCATTATGAAATGGTCTTATTTTCACATCAGCTTGTGACAACTTAAAGAGATTGTCCTTAAAAATCTTAACTGGGGGGGCCGGGCCTATGGTGTAGTGGTAAAGTTCACGTGCTCTGCTTTGGCGGCCCGGGGTTTCACAGGTTCGGATCCCTGGCGCGGACAGAAGCACTGCCTGTCAAGCCATGCTGTGGAGGCGTCCCAGATAGCGTGGAGGAAGGTGGGCAAGGATGTTGGCCCAGGGCCAGACTTCCTCAGTAAAAAAGAGGAGGATTGGTAACAGATGTTGGCTCAGGGCTAGTCTTCCTCACACACACACACAAATCTTAATCAGGAATTATGCCCCCACCCCCCAGTTTATCCCAGTGTGGTATACAAACAGCATCATTTTCTATGTGTGTCACAATGTGAGCAGGGTTGGAAAGTGTTGTTCTGACATTCCTACCTCAGGTTCTCCCTGCTGATCCCTCTGCCTGAAACAACAGCCTTCTGTAAAATATTCACGTGGGTTTTATTCTCGCTTCTTGCAAGTTCTACTGAGGACATTTCAAGAGTCACTTCTTCAAAGAGGTCTTGTCTGAGCATCCTATCTAACCCTCTATCACTCTCTGTCTCTTAAACCTACTTTATTTTTCTTCACGGCACTTATCACTATCCAACATTTTGCTTTCTGCCTCTCACACTGGATTATAAATTCCATGAAGCCAAGAATGTTCTTTTTATTCACTGCTGTATGCTCCTGGTCTAGAATAGTGCTTGGAACCTAGTCGGAGCTCAATAAATATTTGTTGAATGAACTAATGAGTTAACTGACCACCTAAAAAATGTATTTTGTCTTAGACACAAATCCTTACTCATCAGAAGAGTCTACTCTGGATGTCATCTTCATCATTGTCTTTGTGATCAATCTCTAATGCTTGTTGGCTATTGCATACCATACAATGCAAAATATATAACAGCAAGTGAAATTACAAATCCTTTAAAATAAGAAGGATTTCATGAAGCTGATAAAAGTAATATTGGAAAACTGCTAAGCCATTGGCAAATCTGGATCTAGCAGAGTTAAATCATGTAAGAAATTTTAAGAATGAAATAGAGATAACTGACAAGCATGATGACAAGACAGAAGTTTCAAAAGAGAATGATTTAAATATGAAAGAATTAAAAGAGTTAGTTGGTAAAATCATTGCAAACTTTGGAAATTTTTACAAAATGACCAATCTTATAATGGTTTGGAAGTCAAACATGAGGTAAAGAATGTCACGAGAATGTATGAATGGTAGATGTTTTAACTTGCTGTTATATAAATTATCAGAAAATTGGGCAATTCCCCTTAGTATATAGTTGCAATTATAATCAAAATTTGGTTAAATAAAAGATGAAGCAAACTTACTTTTGTAATTTCTGGTTTTGTTTCTCAAGTTCAAATCTTGATAAAACCTATATTTTCCCCCCCAACTATTTACTATGCAATTTTGATTCCTATTTCAAATTAGTCACTTGCAGTAGCCTTTTCCTGGTACACTTGTTCTTTGAGAACTGGGGTCATGAAACGTGATAAGTACAATATTTAGAAGTCTATTCAAGGTGTAGGGAGGGGGTGTCCAGCTTGGGGCTTAATCAACAAGCAAACTGAGGTGGTAAGGGGCAAATGGAAGAGCTGTCTCCCAAGGCAGCTAGTGAGGCAACCTGGGCTTTAGGGTTGCATACGCTTGGGTTCAAATCTCTGTTCTGTCTCTTACTTGCTGTGCAAATCAGGGAAAATTACTTAACTTCTCTGAGTCTTTGATTTCTCATCTAAAAATTAATACACGAAAAAACCAGTAACATTATATATAATAAACTAATGAAGACATCTCAGTTCTGCTTTCTCCTTCAAGAACTCGGGTAGAGATAGCTTAAATATGACATTGCTCCTGTTGGCCAGCTTTAGTTGGTTTTGAAGATTTGGAATTAGGTGCCCCTTCTGCTGGGGGATGTTGTCCATAGAAACCTAGACACATCAACAAGTTATACCAGAGGTCCACTCCGAATGATTGAGATTAATTTCTCCTTTGCTAATGTTTACCTGCTACGTTTTGGAGGGTCCATCTGAGGCACACATGGGTGGAGAGGTGGTGGTGGCAGCAATGGTGGTGGCAACAGGCCTCAGTGATTTGGTGGGGGACACAAGGACAAAAGAGTGATCCTATCTGGAAAGTTCTACCAGGGAATCCATGGGGAGCAAAGGCCATACTTTCTGCATAGGGAACAGGGAACGGAGCCAAGCAACAGGTTTCAAATCCTTTAATTCAGAGAACTGAAGATGTCCTCAGACTCTTCAGCTATCAATAGTTAATTCACTCTGTACCTAACCCCCCTATTGTCTCACTTAATGTTCACTTTTAAGGTAAGTACTGTTATTACCTTTCTCCTCATTTTCCAGATGAGGACACTGAGGCTCAGAGAGGCTAAGTAGCTTGGCCAAGGCCTCACAGCTAATGGCAGAGCTGGGATTATAATCCAGGTCAAATTCTAGAGTTAGTGCTTTCCACCAGGGCACACAGCTCCTGGTTACTGTATAGCTGTATTTACTCTAATTGCCACATGGATTGTCTTTTACTTGTAAAATTAGCTGTTGGTGGACCGTCTTGGTCCATTTGCATGGCTGAGGTAATGTATCATGTTGGCAGAAGAACAGAATGTGGGTAGAAGAGGATAGACAAGGAATGTCAACCAGTGAGGCCACTGTTCAATCATCAAATATTTATTTGGCAATACTTTGTATCGGGCAATGTTTCAGCTGAACAAGACATGGTTCCTCTCAGGAACTCACCATTTATTAGCAGACAGATACAAAAAGGAAATTATACTACAGTAAGAAAAGAACAATAACAGCAGTACCCAAGGGGCATTCATTATGCATTATGTGGTCAACTCTGCTTTGGGGATTCGGGGCAGGTTTCACAGAGGGGGAGAACTGAGCTCTCTTGAAAGACAAATAGTCAGGGGTAGATTCTCATGCCTGGCAGAGGCAGCAGCTTGTGCCAAAATGAGGAGGTATGGCAGTGGTCATTTGGTGGTACTGGATGGTAGGGTTTGAAGTTGGGGGGAAGCTGCAGGATGGGATGTGGCCACCTGGGCAAAGGGACTCAGATCATGCAGGGTCTCCTCTTCGAGGCCAAGGAATTTGGACTATTATCTCTAATCAAGGGAGAAACTTTGAAGGATTTTAAACTGGAAAGCAACATGTCTGCACTGGATCCTTCCTGTTTGCCCTTCCATATACACTCTCCATCATCTTTGCTCTGCTCTGTGCTTTAGGAGGCTGACCTCCACGGATGACATCAGTCGGTGTATTAGTTTCCTAGGATTGCAGGAACAAAGTACCACAAACTGGGTGGCTTATTCCTTCACAATTCTGGAGGCTAGAAGTCTGGAATCCAGGTGTTGGCAAGGTTGCTTCCCTTGGGAGGTTCTGAGGGAGAATCTGTTCCATGCCTCTCTCCTAGCTCCTGGTGTTTGCTTGCTCAGGGATACCTTAGTCTCTAGACGCACCACTCCACTCTCTGCCTGTTTTCACATGGCATCCTCCACTGTGTCTGAGTGTCTGATCCTCTTTTTATAAGGACACTGGTCATATTGGATCTAGCTCACCCTACAGTATGATCTCATCTTAACTTGATTACATTTTCAAAGACCCTATTTCCACATAAGGTCATATTCAGGTGCCAGGGTTAGGACTTGGATATATCATTTTGGGAGACACAATTCAATCCACAACAGTCAGCAACCTTGTCCTCTGAGTTTTGGTTGGGTTAGGCCATTGGGGAACAAGGGCAGGGGACCAGAAAGAGTGAAGAGAATAAGGTCAGGCAATTTATTTCCCCAGCTCTGTACTTTTGAGGTCACTATGGACTGCCTTCATCTGTCAGGTGAAGGTCACAGCTCTTGAGAGGTGGCCTCCTCCACATTGTCAATCTCTCCTTCTTTTTCTCATAATTGCTCTCTCCCCTTAGCTCATTAGGCCTAGGGATGGTAGAAATAGCTTGTTCTTACTAGTCTGGGGGTATTTCATTATCCCTGTGATTTCTCTACACTCTGCCCAAACTTTTTGAAATAATCTGTGTATTAAAATTTCCACAAATTACGTAGTTTGAGTACCATCGTATTTCCACTAGGATCTTGATGGAAACAATGACAATATTTTTATTTTAGAATAATTGCTTAGGTAGCAGAGTAGAATATGGAGTGGAAAGGGAGGCAAGAAAGGAGGTTCTGAGACCAGAGAAGACAGTACAATAATTCAGATAAGAGATGACTGGACTTGACCTTGGATAACAGCAGTTATGACGGAGAGGAGAGTAGGGCTGTGCAAGATATCTGGAGATAGCATTAATATGATTGATGTAACCCTTGTAACCAATCAGATTCATCCTTACCAGATACTTACTAGGTAAGGGGAAATTCTATCCTGTTGTTTATCTTGCACCAATTTCAAAAAAGGTGAAGATCTACAGATCAGTAGAAGAGAGGCAAGTAGGACAGGTGCCCCCCAAGCTTTTAAGTAATGTGATATGGAGGAGGAATCAGAAACAAATCGAGTTTTTAAGGGTTTCAGTGTCCTGTCCCACTGGGTCAGGATAGCATTTCTGGCTCCATCCCATTTTCCAGGGCCCACTAGGCGATACTGGTAAGGAGTACATGGTCCAAAAAACACTTCCCAGGCTAGTCTGGGATCCTTGAGGAGGAGAAATGGGACACTGGGCTTTGTGCCTATGCATGCAGCGAGGTCATCCAGGTAGGAAATGAAGTCCAGTTTGTCTTTACTGGTATCTTTCATCACACCCCTGAGAGGGAAAAAGATGGATCACTTTTCATTTTCAAGTTGTAAGAGTCTACCCCTCTTCCCACCATTTTGTTTCCTTTTATCGGAGTCAAACTATGTTTGAAAATGTTTTCTATGTTGGAAAGAAAAAAATAAGAGGAGTTTATCTGCAGAGGGTATTTGCGAGGGTAATTAATTTTGTTAAAGGAGGCATTTGCGAGAGGAGCTTTAAATAATGTTTTAGGTTCTTGAATTTGTTATGAGCATAAAATCTGATCAATCCAAATACAACATTTGTTGAATGAATGAACATGATCAGAAAGCATCCCATATGTGACCACCTAAATTATTTTTGTTGATGTTAATTGCGAGTTGAGAGGGCCATACCTGGTGTACCAGCACTGAACATGACACAGATATGAGTATGTGAGTAGAGTGTATGATATAAGTATATCTGCATGAGTATAGTGTATCTGAAGATATGAGTATAGTGTATCTGAAGGCTTTATTCCTACCTATTTCTGTTGTTAGTAAACGTTCATGGTGTCCCAATATCATTCATTCATTCATTCAATGAATAAATATTAAGAATCTATCATATGACAGGCACCATCCTAGGTGCTGAGGGTCCAACAGTGAATAAGACAAAGTCTTTCCTGTCAAAGAGCTTACATTCTAATGGGGGAAATCGACAGGCTATGAAAAACAGCCAAGGGGATATGCAATATATCAGGTGGTAATGGGTATTATGAAGAAATATAAAGGAGAGTAAGGGGGAGAGGCAATGATGAGACTGGGTGGGTTGCTGTTTTATATGGTGTTGTCAGAGAAGGCATCCCTCCTATGAGGCCATATTTGAGCAGAGGGAGCCTGCAGGTATCTGAGGGGAGAACATTCCAGGCCAAGGGAATAGTAGGTGCAGAGGTTCTGAGGAGGCTGTGCTTGTAATGTTGAGGACCAGGGGGGAGGCTGGAGTGACTGGAGCGGTGTGGGTGAGGTGGGAGAATAGCAGGTGATGAGGGCATAGAGATAGCTGGTTGGTCTGTAGAGCTTTGGAGCTGTAGGGAAGTTTCTGGCAGTGAAATCAGAAGCATCAGAGGGTTTTGAAGATCAATGTGGCATGGCTCACTCTTGATGTGGTGTCAAGACAACAGCTAGAGTGGAACCAGGGAGACCAGACAAGAGGTGACAGCAAGTGTCCTGGTGAGAGATGACAGTGGCCTGATCTGGGGTGGCAACAGCAGGGGCAAGAGAAGGTTCTGGATTCTGGATTTATTTGCAGGTAGGAGCTGACAGTATTTTCTGATAGAGATGTGAGAGAAAAAGAGGAGAAAAGGATCCCCTCCAGGGTTCTTGACTGATCCACTGGAATGAGTAGCCATTGACCAAGAAGGAGAAAGGTCTCAGAGCAGCCCATGTGCAGGATGGGTGGGTAGGTGGTGGAGGTTGAGAGCTAGGTTTTGGACATGTTAACTTTAGATACCTTTTACATATCTTAGTGGAGATATCTAGAGGGAGCTGGAGTTCTGGGGATGGATTTGGGCTAGAGACAGAAGTTTGGGAGCCATGAGTATATCGTGGCATTTGAAGGCCTGGGCCTAGGAGTGAGTGTTAATAGAAGTGAGAAGAGCTCTGAGGATTAAGATTGGGTTTGCCAATTTTTAGGAGTGAGGAAGGAGACACCAGTAAGTACAGAGAAAGCATCCTGAGAGATAGGAGAACAAAGACCGAATGGAGTTCTGGATTCAAGGGAAGACAAGATTGCCCTCTGCTGGGGGCAAGCTCTGTGTCCCACTGGGGTGACCTGGTACCCCCACCTGACATGTCTAAGGCCACAAATCTTGTTGATGTAAGAGTAAGGACTAAAAACGTATTCTTCTGACCCCTAATGCAGTTGCTTCCAACCCACCATACTGCTTTTCCAGGAATGGCTTTTATATTGAGAATTTTTTTTTTTAAAGGGAGTATACTGGGAAGTTTTCCCTGTAGCAAGCTATAGTTCATACCTTTCTATGAGCTGCTCCTTTTTAGTAATCTCAGCCATCAATTTTTGGGATGGGGGTATCTTGCAGAGTCCTGTGAGAAAAATTGGAAACAACACTCAAGTCACACATAGCTTTTCCTTTGAGTTCCTTTCCTGGTCATTTCTGGCCTCCCACTGCTCCAACCTCAGGACATGTGATAGTCAAAGCTCAGGAGGAAATCCAAGCTCAGAGGATAATTCTCTGGAGGTAGGATCCCCCTCCAAACTCACTTAACCAGGGTTCTCTACGGCCAGAATTGTGAGGGTGGACGCCTCGTGGCCCAGCCCTTAGCCTGCACCGCACTGGTCCTCACTGGTCATCTGCACCTGCCCTCTTCATCTGCTCTCACATTACATATATTTACACATCATATTATTTCTATTATATTGTTTATATACCCTCACATTGTATTTGTGTGTATGTGTGTGTGTTATAGCTATTAGGTGGTTCAATGGAAGCACTTAAAATGACCCCATTTTGGCACGTCTTCACTTTTGTTGCACGGGGAGCCTCAAGCATGGAAGGGGCCTGGCAGTCTCTCTGTCTCACAGAGGCTCCGTCTGCTTGAGTTGAGAGGACATGCTTGTTCCCAGTCTCCTGTCTATAGTCTCAGCGCCTGGACTCTGCTTTTCTGGCCGGTCCTACCCCTTCAGGAGCCAAGTGCCCACCCCAGGGTTACTATCCATACCAGATAGGTCCGACTTAGCTCTGTAGTGTACTTGCCACTAGGATCATTTTATCCTGTAAAAAGCCAGCCCGACTTTACTTGGTGGTTCCTGGGTTGCTTCTTGGAGGCTCCCTGGTGAGGCAA
Organism: Tapirus indicus; assembly: GCA_031878705.1. Classification (NCBI taxonomy): domain Eukaryota; kingdom Metazoa; phylum Chordata; class Mammalia; order Perissodactyla; family Tapiridae; genus Tapirus; species Tapirus indicus. The sequence continues at coordinate 87,369,181 of CM062922.1, forward strand.
TTCCTCCTCTGGTGCGGTCTCATCGAGTTTTGTTTTGTCAGCTCTTTCATTCTGATAAGCATTTTTGAGCTCATCATAAAATACTTAAAAAAAAAAGTCTTCTGTGGTTTTAATGTAATTGGATAATGCTGTGAAAGCACTTTAATTGGGCTTAAAGAAATAGAAATTTGTGACAACTTAATGAAAGGCTGTGGAATTTTTCTGTAATGTAAATAAATGAGATTTTCTAACCTTCTCCTCCTTTTCCTTGTGGCCCACCCCCCCCCCCACATTCAAATAAGATGTTTGCTCCCGTAGGAGAACATACAGTTTTTAAGTATGGTTGATATCTCTTACATTTGTACAGTGTGATAGAAGTCAAAACTACTTAGTACTGTGTTATGTGCTATTTATAAATTATTGGTGATTGTTTTTATTCATTAAGGACAAAATTCTGCTAAAGGACAGCTGGTTGGCCCAACTGTGATTGCTGTTTATGTTTAAAAATCAGACAAATGCAAATGCAATTCTCTAAAATGCTTACTAATCTAAAACTTACTTGCCCTACTTTAGGGAGGAGTGATAAGCATAGCGACAGTAAGAACAGCAACCGTCACCTCATGAGCATTTACCACGTGCAGAGTACTGTGCTAACTGCTCTGTAGATATTACTACCCACTTTACAAAATCCTTGTGAAAGAGGTTTTATATCACCATTTTATAGATGAAGGGGCTGAGATTGAGAGAGATCCTCACAAAGCTAACGAGTTTCAGAGTTGGGATTGGACCCTGGCAACCCTGACTCCATCACCTGTGCTCTTACAGTGATAACTGACAGTGGTTAGTGTCCAGTGTCCAGAATATTTTTATGAGCATTCCTTTTTCTCGTGTGTGGGGAAGACCAGCCCTGAGCTAACATCCGTTGCCAATCCTCCTCATTTTTTGCTGAGGAAGACTGGCCCTGGGCTAACATCTGTGCCCATCTTCCTCCACTTTATATGGGACGCCGCCACAGCATGGCTGACAAGCTGTGTGTCAGCCAGTGCCTGGGATCCAAACCGGTGAACCTGGATTGCCAAAGCGCAACCTAAACCGCTGCGCCACCGGGTCGGCCCCATATGAGCACTTCTTAAAGGTCCTTATCTTCTCAGATCCCAACTTTATTCACGGTGTATTTTATTCCAATATCTTTCTTTGGAAGCAATATAAAATTCTACTTCTAGTAATAAATGGACAGGCTTAGGAGTAAATAGACTAGACTGGAGTAGAATAGAATAGAATAGAATAGGATTCTGAAGTTTCCAATAATTTCAGTTAATCCGAGAGATGTGATTATATTTTGTTGTCCAAATTTATCCCATCTACAGAGTCAAAGCCTTTTTTTCCACACAGTCACGTTAATGACATAAACACACTCATCATAATATTACACATCTATAAAATTACTTACTTACGAAACTTTTTTTGATATTTTATGTTACTTTAGCTCACGTCTGTCTGAGTTTGGCTAAATTGCAGGGCACTAATTTGAAGGCTCAGTTGATCACATAGAGCTTTAAATAGAGTCAAGTTACCTTTGAATACCCGTGTGGCCCATCGTGCTTGGAGTTCCGTGCCTGATAAGATGGATCCTTTCAGGCCGATGAAGCCAATGAGAGCCAGCGTTGCCCTCTCTAGGTTTGAGGGAAAGACCTCCTTGTACAGGAAGAAATTCTTTGTACAAAGGCTTCTGAGAGGTTCTTCAAAAAAGGGAAAAGAAAATGTGTATCCCGTAGCGAAGATCACAGTATCGATGTTTTCTTCCACCGTCCCGTCTTCAAAAAGAGCAGAGGTTTCTGTAAACTCCCTCACACTGGTTTTCATAGTGACTGTCCCACAGAGGATACAGGTTGGCAGCTCATCATTCACAATGAATTTTGGTTTCTTCCTTTGACAGAGGAGAAAATTATTAACTGTAGTTATATCTATGAGACACATCAGCAAATGATTTATGTGGTCAATTCATGGAAATTGTCTGCCAAGTCAAGGGTGTGAATTGACCAAAACATGTTTTGTTTCCCTCCTCCTAGTAGAAGGCATGTGGAAAATGACTAAACCTACTCTTTCCTGCCTGGGGTTTAAAATTCTCTATCTCTTGGAATTAATTTCTGGAGCAATGCTTTTCTCAGAGTGTCAGGATCAAGTACACGACAACCCATGTGATGATCAGTTTTGGGTCTCACATCACCTGCGCCTCAAAAGATTGACATTAGGCAAAGAGAAAATTAGTAAGAAACTTTCTGGATAAAAATAAAAAAGTCTGAATCTATTTATACTGATAAATATTTTCATTATGAACATTATTCTACCTAATCACAGCAGACGTAATGTCTTTATAAAATTTACATATCAAATCATCTGTTGTCATTAATTTTCCTTATGAGTTGGAAGATATCTTACCAAAGAAAAATATTTAGGTCAAGCATATAATAAAAATTGCATTTAGAGCCAGCCCTGATGGCCTAGTGGTAAAGTTTGGCGTGCTCCACTTCTGTGGTCCGGGCTTGGTTCCCGGGCATGGAACACACCACTAGTCTGTTAGTAGCTATGCTGTGGTGGCAGCTCACATAAAAGAACTAGGAGGACCTGCAACTAGAATATACAACTACATACTAGGGGTTTGGGGGAGGGGAAAAAAAAAGGAGGAATATTAGCAACAGATGTTAGCTCAGGGTGAATCTTTTCCAGCAAAAAAAAAAAAAATCACATTTAATGACCTTGCAGGCATTTCAAAGGTTTTCATTTTCTTGCCAATGTGCAATTCTATGCAGATATATATTAAAATATATAATTCCAAGAATTCCTTTTGGAAATTCATACCTCTAATCATTCAGCCAGAGTACATATTTATTAAAGGTGAGTGAGAGCTGGCCATGTGTACTCAGTGACACTGAAAATATTATATTTGTAGATGGCAGCCATTCCAAGATTCCTCAAAGCCAATTTAAATTTCCTGATTTTCAAGCTGGAGATGAAAAGTTTTCATCTTTCATTTTCTTCTAGCCTCATGCATTACTGTTTTTGCTACCAGACAGAGAATACTCCTATTTCAAGAACTACTGTGGTACCTGATGGACATTGTATTAAGGAAATAAGCTTAGAACAGGATAAACAAAGACAGCATCACAATTATTAAACATTTTGAGTTCTGAATAAAATAGAATGAGAAATATTGATTCAATAATTTTACCATTAAATAAAAAAAATTTAAGTACCCCTTTGTAATACTTAATCCATAATTCTCATGGTTAAATCTTTTATTGTGCTGCCTCTCTTGAATCCACTTCAGTACACATGAAGGCAGAACTTGTGCAATAACATTATGGTATCTTCTTATAGTCATCATATTAAATGGATAGCCTCCATGTGAAGAGCGGCTGTTAATCCAGGTACCAGTTCTGGTACTGAGAAGTACCTAAAAAGTAAGGCAAGAAGGATAAATACATGTCCATCATTTTGTAGTATTTTTCTTCCACACATTTCAAATGGTCTTATAATATTCTGGTCTTATAGCAACAGAGGAGTGGTGAATTTGTACATTGATCTACAAATGACTATCTGTTTCTGTTATTGTCATTGTTTTCACAAATCACTTTGACCTGACCTACATATCTGTTAAGTATTTTCATCATGTTTAATATAAAGAATTGTAATACCCGTAATTATGCAGTTTTTTCAATGCAAATAATATAGAATCTCAAGTGCAGTTTTGAGAAAGCAATTTTAACTGAATTAAATAAAAATCTATTCTTTCCAGATCTAATCATTGTCCTATAATTTATGTTCAAGTGGAATAGATTTCCAATTTGTGAAACTATGCTTGGACATTCTAAAATCATGTACACTTCCTGGGCAAAGTAAGAGTTGCTTTTATCTTAAAGCATAAATCTGACTTCTACTAGAAAATTTGGAGATGTTCAGAAAACAACCACCCCTTTCTCTTCTTACATGGAAGTTTTGCCAGAATTACAAAGGGAGAGTGTAAAAGACAGATAATTGGCCTGGGTAGAGCAATTTGCCCCTTTGGTCTTGTTCCTGAAGGAGCAACTCTGAAAAATACCTAGTGGTCTGGCATCCACACAATTTTCCTAGACCTTTGTTGGAGATGGTTCAGTTCTGTAAAGCATGGATTCTTAAATAGTTCAGGGAGGGTCATGAGCGGCTTTAAGGATTTTCAGAGTGTTTTCCCCTCACTCTGTGTCCACATAATTTAGCAATTGGCCAGTGTGTTTTATAATCTTGACTACCTCTCTCCAGCCACCAGAAGTGATGCTGGGGGTAAGGGCACGGATTCAGAGAGGTGTACCTGAGCTGCGATTCGACTGAGCTCCACTGCAATGTCCCCTCCAGTGTTCCCAAGACCGATCACTAAGATGCGTTTGCCCTCAAAGCCGTCTGGGATCCTGTATTCTTGACTGTGTAGGACCTGGCCTTTAAACTTATGGATTCCTGAGGGAAAGGAGGGATCAGAAAATCAGAAATATTTAAAGTTATAATTCCCTAGTACACAGGCAAAGGGGCTGTGGGAAAAGGGAAGTCCCAGAAACATGGCAGCCCTTTGCTCCTGCTGCTAACTGCAGGAAGTAGAAACCAGCATATCATCCCTTATCCCATTGGACGCTGTGCACCCAGATATAGATTTAGTACAACATGCCATGTTAAAAATATAGGAGAACTTATATCCATATCAGTGTTTCCTTTTAAAGGAATTACTTAGGGAAATCAAGCTTTCTGCAGACAATAAGAAACATCTTGTGCATCACCCTGAACACCCTAGGCAAGAAGTAGATTTTTGACACAAGTTATTTTACCCCATAGATATATTCTATAAGAATGTTATTTGTCTATATAACATGTTTACAAATTGAATTTTAATTCAATTAAAATTTTCCACAAAAGAAATTTTATGGCAAGTTTTTGTGTAAATAATTATTCTTGTGATTTAGGCTTGTTACTTATACCTTATGCTTATTTTACTTTATGCTTTATGGTATGCTTAATACTTTATTACACTGTATGCTCACTTATACTTTATTCTTATTTATATTTGTGTTTCTGAATGACCTTTCAAGCTCCTAACATTCTGTCAATGGACATATCACGACGATATTTACATATGTGAGAAGGGCTACCAAATATTTCTCCTCTTACTTTATTTTTGGTAATTATCTCTGTGGCAGATATAAAAGTCATAAATTATGGATTCATATAAACTAAGAATGGTAGTAACAGTGGAAGCAGAGATGTTTACAGTGGAGGCTGTAGCAATGGAAATTATTCCATTATTATAATGAAAATTATACAAAGTGGCAGAGGAAACAATAGTGATGGGGCCAGTGACAGTGACCATTAGACCCATTGATGGGTGAGATGAAGCACATCAGAGAGGGAAGCTCTGCAGTTTAGAGGACCTGGCAGCCTCCCGCCTCGATGCTTCAAGTACTTTTGAAATTTTAACGTACAAAGATGAAACTGTCTCCTAGAATATATCATTCTCCAACCATTCAGTCACTGATTCATTCATTTACTCAATAACATTTATTGAATAGCTACTATATATAACACGATGTTTTAATAGGATTCTTTGCCTGCTGAGGCCTCAAAAGCTGAAAACTAAATACAATAGTTGCCACATTCCAAGTGAGGTGCTAAACCCACTATGCAGAATTTGCAAAGAGTGGTACATAGAAGACCAGTTTTGTCATCCTTAGCCCCTCACCCACATTGAGGATGTCAAATTAATAAACAGAAACCTCATTAAATTGGAGTCAGGAGGCCAAAAGGGGGAGCTCTCACGCCCTACATCCATAGCAGAGCCCAATAAGAAGAAAGACTTCCTCCTCTTGACCAGCAAGAAGCCCAGCAATGAGAGAATGTTACAACTCAGCCAATGAAAAGCCACTACACATTGAACTCTCAATTCCTCCAATGGACTCTTTGTTTACAATATTCCTCCCAACTTCCTCTTCTCCTCTATAAGGGTCTCTCCTCCCTTGCTGCTGGGGGACTTGCCCATGGTTCACCATGGTTACAGACCCCAAATTGCAATTCTCTGCTGATCCTGAATAAACCCATTTTTGCTGGAGAAATAACTGGCTGTATATTTTTTTAAGGTCCACCTTTTGGTGGCCTGTATGGGGATCCAGAGAAGACCCCTGATGACTCTGAGGCTGGTGAGCAAATAGGTATGGTACTCACAAAAGTGCCCACTGAGCTTGCTGCTTTTCTTGCCAACCCTGGAGTTTGAGGGTAAGTCTTTTCTCCTGGATCCAAGCTTCCACCCTCTTTGAGTGAGGCTCCACAGGCTTTATTTGAGACCTATATTAAAGCTTCATTCTTTTCTGGTTAAGGCTTTGTTTATCTGCAAGTACTCGGGTGGCACTTTGTCCTGACTCTGAATCAGGCTGTTTCTTTGAACTGTGCTAGCCTTCAGCCAGATTCCTTTTGGAACTGGAATTTTTTGTCTGAATCCAGTTAACCTTTGGTCTGAAACCATGCTGAACTGTTCACTGAAACCATGCTGATCCAGCCTTTGACCTGACTCCCTTGGGAGCAGACTGCTCCTTAGAACTGAGTTGACCAACCTTTGGTCCAATTCCCTTGGAAACCAGACTGTTTTTTGGAACTGCGTTGATTAGACCTTTGGTCCATCTTAATGGAATTGGACTGTTCTATTGGGACTGGCTGGTATTAAGCCTACAGGCTGTTTGAGCTGTTCAAGTTGTTTGAGTTACAAGCTATTTAAGCTATTTGAGCTGTTTAAGCTGTTTGAGAATTATTCCTTTGCTCTAGAGAAAAACCTCTAAGAAAGGGGAGCTCAGTTATCTAAATATTTTGAGGATGACCCCCCAGGGGCCCTGGTCGATTTTATGTTTAAAAACTGAGGTCATTCTTCATGCACAGTTCTCACTAAGTAGACTGGGTTAACCAAAAGTAATTTAGAATATCAATGGCAATTATGGGAAAGTTTTGAACTTCTCGAACTTACTTTTTAAAAAACTGAATTAGACAACTATAGCTCTGTAATTTCCAAAGCTGATTGGAATGCCTATTTCGATTGGTATTCTGAGGCTTCTAAGTGTTATCAGGAGTTTCAAATTGCCTCTTTGCAAAGTAAAATTTTAAGATTAACTGAGGCAAGCAAACGATTAAAGAAAGATAAAATGGCTTCCTAAGCCTCATGATCCTCTCCCTGGTGCCATCTTGTTTCTGTTCCCTGGCTTCTTTGTCATAGGATCTGCCTCCAGTGCCATCTTTCTCCTTCCCTTCTATATCGGCTACACCTCCTCTATACGCTCAGTTCCCCCATACTAACTCTCTTGCCCAACTTCCCCTTTTTCTTGAACCTCTCCCCACTCCCTCCTCCTCTGAACCTGTCAGAACATGTTGCTTTAAAATTAAGTCTTCTGAGGATCCAGAGGCTAAACCCTTAATTTCTTTTTTTCAGTTTTTTTCTTTTTTTATTGATGTCATAATAGTTTATCATACTGTAAAATTTTAGTTGTACATTATTGTTTGTCAGTCACCGTATGAATGCATCCCTTCACCCCTTGTGTCTACCCCCAGCCGCCTTGCCCCTGGTAACCACCAAACAGTTCTATCTGTGTGTTAGTTTATCTTCCACATATGAGTGAAATCACGCAGTGTTTGCCTTTCTCTCTCTGGCTAATTTCACTTAGCATAATACCCTCCAGGTCCATCCATGTTGTTGCCTGGATTCTTTAGGGTTTTCTATATATAAAATCATGTTTTCTGCAAATAGTGAGAGTTTCACTTCTTTGTTGCCTATTTGGAGTCCTTTTATTCCTTTTTCTTGCCTAACTGCTCTGGCCCAAACCTCCAGTACTACGTTGAATAAGAGTGGCAACAGTGGGCACCCTTGTCTTGTACCTGTTCTCAGAGTAATGGCTTTCAGTTTTTCCCTACTGAATATGATGTTGGCTGTGGGTTTGTCATATATGGCCTTTATTACATGGAGGTACTTTCCTTCTAGACCCATTTTATTCAGAGTTTTTGTCATAAATGGATGTTGGACCTTGACAAATGCTTTCTCTGCATCTCTTGAGATGATTGTGTGGTTTTTATTCTTCATTTTGTTAATGTGGTGTATCACGTTGATTGATTTGTGGATGTTTAACCACCCCTGTGTCCCCAGTATAAATCCCACCTGGTCACGGTGTATGATCTTTTTGATGTATTGCTGTATTTGGTTTGCCAATATTTTGTTGAGGATTTTTGCATCTATGTTCATCAGCGATGTTGGTCTGTAGTTTTCCTTCTCTGCATTGTCCTTGTCTGGCTTTGGTATCACGGTGATGTTGGCCTTTTAGAATGTGTCAGGAAGTGTTCCATCTTCCTCTATTTTTTGCAATAGTTTGAGAAGGATCAGTACTAAATCTTCTTTGAATGTTTGGTAAAATTCTCCAGAGAAGCCATCTGGTCCTGGACTTTTATTCTTTACATAGAGCCTGCAGATTTTGGCTTATTTTTTCTCATAATGAAGGTATCTGGTCACAGTTTCCACCTGCCACCACTGGGTGGGGTCAAGAGCTGTGTATTCTGAGCCCACTGTGATCTAAGGGCCCTTTGGCTGACTGGTTGTGCTGAAGCACTGGGCGTACGGGGGGAGGGGCTTTCTCTTTCACCTGCCCAATCCCAGGGGCTTCTCTCTTCTCTCACTATCTGCTCTCCTGGGGTGCTTGGATGTTGACCACACCCTGCAACAGTTCTATCCCCTCCTTGTGGGAATTTCTCACAGTCTGTGAGAGAACTTGGAGAGCGATAGTTTTCCCTCAGAGGGCTGCCCCTCCCCCCTCTCCGTGATCTGTGCAGACCTGGAGTTGCTGATCAAATGGGGAAGGGGAGGATTTCTCCTTACCTCTCCCCACTTCTTCTGGGGGTTCCAGCACCTCCACCTTCAGATGTACAGCTGCATGGGTCTCTTAGATGTCTTTTGTGATATGTGAGTGTCCTCTGTTGGTGTGCAAATGATCTTTTCATTGTATCTTAGGGGGAGATATTTTAAAGGGGAAAGCTCACTCTGCCATGATTCTGACATCCCATTAAACCCTTAATTTCTTATATTCCCTGGACAAGGCTGAACTGTGAGCCACAGTCAAAGATTTTCCCAAAGTAACTGAAGATCTTCACAGATTTGCTAAGGAATTTGATGTAGTTATTCAAACTTATCACCTGGTTTCTCTGACTTATATCAGCTACTTCATATGCTTGTCAGTGAAGGCCAGGCCCCGCATTTGATGAAAACTGCTAATTGGGAAAAATCCTGAAAGGTTTCTAGAATTACAACCAGGAGATCAACCCATTAATCTGTTGTAGGATCAGGCTCAGGCAATTGCTAGATGACTTCATTGGGCAATCCCTAGGGCCTTCCCAAAGCCTGTTGATTGGAACAAAATTCAGGCTTGTGCACAAAAAACTGATGAACCTGTTCATGATTATTACAGTTGACTTCAAATTGTCTTTAAAGAAACTTCTGGTCTCCCTTCAGATGTTTACTCCACCTGGGTAGCTTTTAACTCTATGTTTATTAATGGGTTAAACTGGGAGTTTTCCCTTCTAATAAAAAGGACCAGGATGGAATGAAAACTATGTCCACTTCAAATTTAGTTAATCTGGCAAATCAACTCTCTCGCTCTCTAGATGAGTCATCTAAAACAAAGACTTCTAAAATTCTTAATCTTCAACTCCAGTAAATGAAGGCCCCTAAATGAAACCAAAAACTTCCTAGTTTCTGTTATTATTGCAAAGAGCCAAGACATTGGAAAAGAGATTGTTAAGACTGTTACAAATTTAAGCACTTCAGGCAACTTCAGTCCTCTAACCAGCCTTTCCAATGTCCTTCAAATTCTCAATGATGGAACTCCAAGGAACTTCAGAGGCTCTTCCCATTTGTACCTCTTACACAGCCTGGAGAAACATTTCTCCAGATTGGGAATGAATCTCCTTGTGTCCTAATTGACACTGGAGCCATTCTATTGGTGCTAACTCCACTACTATAAAGCAGCCCCTGCCTCAGAGTACTAAAACAGTTCAAATAGAGGGGATTTCTAATAAACCTCAAAAGGTGCCTGTCTCTGAACCTATTCCCTTTTGTTTAGGCCGTTTGAGAGACACACACCTTTTTCTCCTTAGTTCCTCTGCCCCTATTCATTTATAAGGTTGAGACTTCTTGGAAAAGTATCATGCTGGAGTTTCTTTCTCTGAAAAGGGAGAAATAATTCCAGAATTTGACAATCATCATTAAAACAGCCAACCAAGTGAATTAAATGACCCTTTGACATCTTTTATTTGCTCCATTTCTGATGGTACTAGAGCTGATTCTGGAAAAACACTGATCATTTGTCCCTATTGAATCAGTTAGCACCCTCCTTATGGGCAAAATCTCCAATGATACTGGTAAAATTCACAGTGTTCCTCCCGTCAAGATTCAAATAGATCCCTCAAAACCTTTCCCCAGAATTAATCAACACCGTATAAGTAAAGAAGTGTTTCAAGGTATAAGGCCCATAATAGACGATTACAAGGCTCAGGGCCACATTATCTCCTGCACTAGTCCCTGTAATACTCCTATTCTACCTGTGAGAAAACCCAAGAGCCAAGGGTGGTGGTTCGTCCAGGACCCCTGAGCAATAAATATCATTGTTATCCCTCAACACCCTGTTGTTCCTAACCCTCATATGCTACTAACATCCATTCCCACTGGGAACAATTTCTTTACGGCAATTGATTTTTGCAGTGCATTCTTGAGCATTTCGGTTGATGAAGCCAGTCAATACATTTCTGCCTTCATTTGGGAAGGAAAACAATTCACCTGGACAGTAATGAGTCAGGATTTTACTGAGAGTCCTTATTTTTCACAAATCCTGAAGGCTGACCTGGATGATATGAAGTTCACTAGGGGTTCTACTTGTTGCAGTATGCGGGTGATTTGCTTCTTTGCTCTCCTTCCCAAGTCTCCGCATAGGAAGGCAGCATCCACTTGCTGAAGATTTAGTGTTAAAGGGACATAAGGTCACCAAGGAGAAATAAGCAGTTTGCCCAAATCCATGTTCAATATATAGGGCATCTCATTTCAGAACAAGGGCTTACATCTACATCAGATAGGCTTCATGGTGTCCTAAGTTTCCCCAAACCCAAAACTAAGTGCCAACTGTGAGGTTTTCTTGGGCTAGTGGGTTATTGCCAAAATTGGATTCCAAATTTCTCTCTTATGGTCAAACCTCTGTGTGTTTTACTAAAGAGCAACAATCTCAACCCAATTTTATAGGAAGAATCAGATGACAGCCTTTAAGGCCTTAAAGGAGACTCTGATGAGCCTACCAGTCCTTGGACATCCCAATTATCAGATTCCCTTTTTCCTCTTTGTATATGAAAAAAAAGGGAGTGCCCTTGGAGTATTCACCCAAAAACACAAGGACCACCAACGACCCATAGAGTCTAGCAACTGGACCCTGTGGCACAGGGTTACTCCCCTTGCCTTAGAGCCATTACTTCCACTGCTATTTTGGTTAGGTCCTCTGAGAAATTCACCATGGGATCCCCTGTAACCATTTTTGTACCTCATGCAGTAGAAGCCCTCCTGAATTCTCATCACACTCAACATATTCCAGCCAGCTGCCTCACCTCCTATGAAATTGTTCTGTCAACTGCTCCTCACATAACTCTTCTATGCTGTAATAACCTTAACCCTACTACTCTTCCCCCCTCCATTACTGATGAAGTCCCTCATGACTGCTTAACGATGATGGATCACCTCCTGACTCCTTATGATGATCTGCAGAAAACTCCTTGGGGTAATGCTGATTTCTCATGGTTTACTGATGGTTCTTATTTAAAAGGTGACAGTGGCAAGTATTATGCTGGGTGTGCTATTGCAAGTCCTTTTGATATTGTTGAAGCAGCACCCTTAACTACAGCTACTTTGGCCCAACAGAGTGAATTATATGCTCTTATATGGGCTTGTATTTCAACCAAAGGCAAAACTGCCAATATTTATTCTGATGATAGATATGCTTTTGGAGTAGGTCATGATTTTGGAATGTTGTGGAAGCAACATAGCTTCCTTACTTTCAGCAGAAATAAAATTTAAAATGGCCCCTATATTCAGGAATTATTGGATGCTATACTTTTACCTGCTGCTTTAGCTATTATTAAGATCCTGGGCATTCTAAACTTGATTCTCTGGAAGCTAAAGGAAATCATCTTGCTGATATTTCTGCCAGAAATGCAGCCCTTAAAGGAACCAACAACAGCCAAGCCTTTGTCACGGTCCAAAGGGATATTTTCCCAAATGATAAATTAGAAACTGACTAGAGAAGCCCAACAATTGGCCTCAGAAAAGGAAAAACAAGATTGGAAATTCAACAATTGTTGGTTTGATAAAAAGAGAAAGCTCTGGTTCAGACCAAATGACAACTCAGTCTTCCTGGAGACTCTAAAATTCCCACTCCTAACCACTGTGCATGCACTAAACCATTGGTCTACTGACAAAATAACATTCATGAATCAATATTGGTAGGGAACTATTAACAAGGATGCAAAAGTGCCTACCTCACTTGCCCCACTTGTCCCAAATACAATCCAGGGAAGCCTGCTCATACCGCTCCCACACATTGTATATTGCCTAATGGACCATTTGAGGTTTTGCAAATGGATTTCATACAACTTCTCCTGTCTTATGGATGTAAATATGTTTTAGTCATGGTTTGTATGTTTTCCCACTGGACTGAAGGCTTTCCTTGCAGAGAGGCTACTTTTCTGTGGCAAGTCCTTTTGGAAAGAATTTTCCCTACCTGGGGAACTTCACTCAAGCTTCATGGTGATCAATGAACCCATTGTACTGGTCAAGTACTTTGATGAGTCTGCATTGTTCGGCTGGTTTTACAACACTTTCGCTGTGCTTACCACCCTCAATCTTCAGGTTTAGTCTAACACATTAACGGTAAAATTAAGATTAAATTGGCAAAATTTGTAGTGACCCTCCAAATACCTTGGCTGAAAACATTACCATTGGTTCTTCTAAATCTCAGATCCACCCCCTTTGGAACTCATAAACTCTCACCCTTTGAGATAATCACAAGATACCCAATGCACTTGGTTCCTGCCCCTTTTGACCCACAGATGATAAAAGGAGATATACTCCAATATTACAAAGGCCTAATTGCTTCTATTAAAAATAACCATGGTTTGGAGGCCGGCCCAGTGGCGTAGTGGTTAAGTTTGCGTGCTCTGCTTTGGCAGCCCAGGGTTCACAGGTTTGGATCCTGGGCGTGGACCTATGCACTGCTTATCAAGCCATGCTGTGGCAGGTGTCCCACATAAGGTAGAGGAAGATGGGCACAGATATTAGCTCAGCGTCAATATTCCTCACACACACAAAATAAAAATCAAAAAAATGAAAAAATAACCATGTTTTATAGAGCAATCTTTTCACAACGGGCTCCAGGGAGGCCAAGGCCTTAAGCATCACACCTTGCAACCTGGAGATTTTGTCTTTTGGAAAAGACACCTCCAGAAGGATTCTCTTCAATCTCACTGGAAAGGCCCCTATTAGGTACTGTTAATTAACACTCATGCTGCCAAACTCCAGGGAATAGACTCTTGGATTCATGTGACACACCTAAAGAAAGCACCAAACCCTCACTGGACCTGCATATCATCTGGTGACCTAAAAGTAAAAATTTCCACAAATTAAAGCAGATGACATCTGGTGAGAAAGCTTTCCCAAGATGTCCAGATCAGGCCTGTTGGAAGTTTGTCTGCCAAACCTTTGATGATGACAAAATGCTATCAAGATCATCTCTGATGATTTTGATAACATATAGACTTTAGAAAAGAAAAATGCCTGAGAGTTCTCCCTTCTACCCCTCCTTGTTTCTCAAACGTGGCCTCAATAGGTTTCCAATCTGTGCACTTTCCCTTTGATGTGGGGCATGACATGGAGGAAAGGTCCTTCCTGGCATTTGAGGGGCAAAAAGCTGCTGAAACCAGAAAAACCTGACTCTTGATCAGTGGTGCCTTCAGGGAAAGATCTTGATCAAAAGGGCGTAGTGCCAAATTAATAAACAGAAATCTCATGAAATTGGAGTCAGGAGGCCAAAATGGAAAGCTCTCACACCCTATGTCAATAGCAGAGCCCAACAGGAAGAAGAAAGACTTCCTCTTCTTGATTGACAAAAAGCCGAGCCAATGAGAGACTGTCACAACTCAGCCAATGAAAAGCCACTACACATTGAACTCTCGATTCCACCAATGGACTCTTTGCTTACAATAGTCCTCCCAACTTCCTCTTCCCCTCTATAAAAGAATTTCACCTCCCTTGCTGCTGGAGGACTTGCACACAGCTCACCATGGTTGCAGACCCCAAATTGCAATTCTTTGCTGATCCTGAATAAACCCATCTTTGCTGGAGAAACAACTGGTTATTTGTTTAAAGTTAACAAGGGCTTGAAGTTGAAGCAGGCCAGGAGTTGAAAATAGGAGAATTCCATGAAAGCAGTTAATGTGTGGTGGCATTTTTCATCCTCTTGACATGGAGCCAGGTTCACGGGGCTTCAAGGAGACCAGTGTGAGATCTTAACCCTTGGAGTCTATGGAGCACAGAGACTTGGGGTGTTTGACCCACAGCCGAAAGTCTATGACTGGAACTGCTTTCAAGGGATGTGGCTGCACTGGTAGAAAGCCGACAGTGTGAGATACACAGTATTTCACATGGACCAGATGAGAGCCATTAGGATAGAGCCCGTGTGATGCCATTCTAAAGGGAATTTGCACAAGGTAGCTATCTGGACAGGCAATGAGACCTTAACAGATAGTCTATGGGGAGATGACCTGGGCAGGAACTAGAATTTAAGGGGTTGTGAGTGGCCAGCCCCAGAATGTGTGGCCTATAACAACAGGCTGCATGGAGAGACCCCCAGGAATAAAGCATTTCTCTGAAGCAAAACCTATAAAAGCACCCCACAAAGCATCAAGCTTAAACACCTCCAAGGCTGGACAAAACTAGCACCCGATTGGCACCAGTCAAGAAAAATCTCCTCTTCCCCCTTACTTCTAGTCTTGCCCCCAACTTGAATTCTAGAAGAGTCAGAAAGTGCAGCTGGTGGGTGAAGGGTCTGGCAGGAGGAGGAACTGGCAGAGGAAGGGAGAAGCCAAGCTCACCATCTCTTCCCACTGCAGCTGTCAGCCCAAGGGCGCCAGCTGGAGGAGGGGAGAAGCTTCACCATTACATGTAGTTGCAAGTTTTGACAGTTGCAGGAGAGGACATTTTAGTTATGAAAAGGAGAATTTTTTGGTGATTTTAAAGTGATCAGAGGACTTTTCACTCTCTGAGAGTGAGCAGAAAAGCAGTGGAAACTGCCTGAGATTGTGACCAGAGGCAGGGGAAGGACAAGACCCACAGGTCAGGTCTGCAGGGCACTACAAGTAAAAAACGTAGTTGGTTAATAATTGTACCTTACATGACCTGTCATTTCAACATTGTATACCCCAAGGTGCTGTTTTAGGTTTAGGGGTTGTGAGGATAAAAGGCAGTCTCCACCCTCGAAGAGTTCATCTCTGGTGAAAAAGAAGTAAACAGACAATAGCTAACATTTATTCAGCCCTTATTATGCAAGTCCCAGGCACTCTTCTAAGGGCTTTATACATATTAATTAATTTAAACCTCACAACAACCCCATAGGGTGGACAATATTATTATTCAATTTTACATTATGTGGAGGGAGGCACAGAGAGGTTTTAAGCAACTTGCCCAAGGCCATACAGTAAGTAGCAGAGCCTGGACAGGAACTCAGGTCACCTGACTCTGGAGCTCAGCTGTCAAGCATGATACTATGCAGCCTCCCAGAACGGGAAGTATTATGATGGCTCCAGTGGGGTATCAGGCCTAGACTGAGCCAGGAAAGGCATCGTAGAGGAGGTGATTTTTTTTTCCCAAAGGGTGACATTTGAAGGATGATTAGGAATTTGAATAGAAGGGTACCAGAGTGTTCTGAGAAGGTGGAACAGCATTGAATGCATTAGAGAATGGAGCCTCAAGCCATTTACTGAGGTTTTGCTGGAGAGCAGCTTCTTGAGGGCTCAACCTTGGTTCATAGATTTTGTGTCTTTCCTATTACCTAACACGGTGCCTTGCAAATACAGGTTCTTCATAATTGCATATTTGAGCAAGGGACCCAAGAAAAAGTCTAAAATGCACAGGTAGTTCTGAGTCAATGATTATGTCAATGACGCAGTGCCAAAAAAAAAAAAGGAATCTATTTGGTAAATTAAAACTACTAATTCAGGAAAAAAAGTAAAAGACAATTCATATACACAAAAACAAGGTGACACCTTGTAGACAAAGCTTATCCTTTCTATGAATTTTTTTGATAGATAGGATAGAAATAGCCCTGATATTTTCTGTATGGAGAAGAGTTCATGTTCCCAAGTGAAACACTCATGTTCAACATTAGTCTTAAAATTATTTGTGAAAGATACAGTGGTATTAGTGAAAAGCAGAAAAGGAATCTTAACAAGAGTAAACTTTAGCCAGATGTCAGAGTGGTTTTGACAGCATTTTAGACCATTATGCAAACGGCTGTGGCTGTCTTGCACTCTGGTGTAAGTAAAGATTGACAGAAATTGCTGTATTTATCCCCAAGCTGTTTGGATTTTGGCCAGGGCTTTGTCTTCCAACGTCTTGCCATTTCCTTGAGGGAATCATAAGGCTGCTTGATGTTATTTTCTGGATTGCTGGGGTGTTTGAAATATTTACTTTACCACTGAAGGAGTTCAAGACACGCCACCCCAAAAAGGCCAGGGTTACAACTTAACTAAGAGGGATAAATACTGCTTAGTCTGCGGGAATCACGTCTCTTAGGAAGCAGGTTCTTATGAATAATTCTCAGAAGGCGGGTAATCATTCACAGACGGTTGTGACTCATAGCAGTGGTGATTGTTTGTTTATAGAGTGCTTACTATGTGCTCTGTGCTATGCTAAGTATTTTATGTCGATGATCGCATTTAATCCTTGTGACCAAGAGTATGCAACCAGTGCCAGGATTTGGTCCAGGCTGTTTGATTCCAGAACTTTGTTCATAACTATTATGCTAAAGGTCACATATCAAGGACCATTGCCCTGAGGGAACTGTAGCAGACCAGGACTCCCTGGAAACCTTACACCATATCCATTCACCAAGATACCTCACTCTGGGAATACAGAGGAAATTGGGATTATCTGTCCTGGTGTACCCTGTAACAGATCCTTCTAAAGCCTGGTCATAAACCAAGACCTCCTCAGGAGGAGTCTCTGAAGTCCATATGTGTGGGTTTCTTCCTTCTCCATAATCTGAGTTTTAGGGCAAAAGAGAGGGGCACCTTGATATTTCTATTGCGATCATTTTTTCCCAGAGGTCATTAGGGTATGTAGAAATGTTTGCTCTCACAATGATCCAAGACCACCTTGCTATTCTAGTTCATGCTTATCCAGTGTCTTTCTTCAAGACGAACTCTGCCAGTTTATACATTTTATACTGCCACAAGGCTCCTCCCCTCTCAGCTCTTGATTGATCTTTTGCCGCAGCATTCTTTACATATAGTCTAAGTGGAGTTAAAAGAGTTAGAAGTAAAGGGTGAGCCATCCCAAACCTGACAAGACACTAAGTTCCAAAAGTATGAGTTATTTGATACTTGTAACACATTTCCCCATAGAAATACTGTTATAGGAGGTGGTTATATATTCCTTTAGTACTGTGGGATTGTATATTTAGCCCCCAGAGGAGCAGCCAGCCTGAAGATGAGCCACTATTTAGAATACTGCCTCCTTGCAAAATTATGTATTGAATTCTCACTCGATCCCTAACAAATTATTTTTGAATAGGATATTTTGTTAATTTGAGATGACATGTATAAGATTTATATTTCTTTTCTTTTTTTTTTTTTTTGGTGAGGAAGATTAACCCTGAGCTAACGTCTGTTGTCAATCCTCCTCTTTTTGCTGAGGAAGACTGGCCCTGGGCTAACATCCGTGCCTGTCTCCCTCTACTTTATATGGGATGCTGCCACAGCATGGCTGACAAGTGGTGCATTGGTCCACGCCCGGGATCTGAACTTGTGAACCCCAGGGCTGTGGAAGCAGAGCGCACGAACTTAACTGCTACGCCACCGGGCTGGCCCAATATATTATTTTATTTTATTGGTTAAGGTTTGCAAGCTTAATTCCTCATACTCTTCCTCCCTTAAAAGTTCCTTCAATTCCTTAAAGAAGTTTCAAAACTTCACTTACTCAATTGCCTTTAGGGCCAATTACAAGTGACAGGAGAAGAGTAGCTTTACTACATTTTAGTAATCCTCTTTTGATCTCAAAAGATGGAGATTTTCCAATTGCGAGAATGTTAGAAGGAATGTGCTGTTGGAGTCAAAAGCATTTCCAAAAGGGAATTTCTAAAACTCCTTTGTGTTGATGGCCCCAACGTAAGAGGTGTATGGATTAGTATTGTGACGGCTATTTTGAAGGGTGAAAATATTCCTTTGAATGTATAATTTCTGGTCTGTTTCTTAAAAAAAAAATCTGTAAACTCTCCTTATAGTCTCACTTCCTTTAAGTTATTAAATTACAGGTCACTCCTGACTTAAATGACCCATAATTCAATGACAAAACTCAAAGCCTGTTCTTTTTCATGACAGATATGATAGTTTTGAGCCTTATGTGATCATTGAACTTGAATCAGACAGGCATCCTAAAGCTTAAAAAATAATAGTGGCATTTATATTAATAAGTAAATAATAAGACCTGATACCTACATAGTGCTTTCTACCTTCCAAAGTTATTTTGTACATATTATTTCTGAGGGTGAACATAAGCTTGTCTATAATCATTAGGAATTATTTCCAATTACAAATCAATAACTTTTCTTCTAGAACAACCCAGAAGAGTAGGCATCAGGTAGAAATGACTCACCAGGAAAAGACTCCAAAGGTAAATGGGGATTCAAGAAGCGTCCAGTGCAAACCATCACAGCATCAAAGACAGCTCTGTCCTGCTTCCCTTCTGTCTCTGTGACAACATCCCACTGACCAGTTTTGGAGAAGTCTGGACGCTTCGTTATGCTGCACACCGTGGTCTGAAAGCAAATGACAAACACTTTCTACCAACCACCTAGGGACCTCAAGCAGTGATTGGTGTGGTAACTATGTTTGTTATTTCGAGTGGGCCAAGACAGTCCCATGACGGGAGATCTGTCAAGTAACCTGTGCCAAGTCTCAAAAGTAGTCATATAGACTAGGACCCAAAACATCTGAATGCCTTCATTGGGAGGAAGAAACATTCAGTTTTTATTCCTGGTGAGAAGGAGATGAGTTACAATACTGGATGCATTGGAAAAATTTGGGAAAATGAGTTTTGACCCATTATAATTTCTGTGGTTCACACGTCTAGTCATTTCTTCCCAATGGGTTTCAAGAACAAAATTTATTTTTCCTGTCCTCTCAGAAAAAAAATCTAAATTTCATCCTGAATGAGAGTTTGGATTTAGAGGAGGAGCCAGGAAATTCAGTAT
Organism: Tapirus indicus; assembly: GCA_031878705.1. Classification (NCBI taxonomy): domain Eukaryota; kingdom Metazoa; phylum Chordata; class Mammalia; order Perissodactyla; family Tapiridae; genus Tapirus; species Tapirus indicus. Next base: position 87,388,755 of record CM062922.1, read on the forward strand.
TTTAATGATTTGTTTGAGGAAAACATGAGAAGCAAAAATGAGGAGTCTTTATTATCTGGCTTATTCATATAGAGACAAAAATCAGGAAGAAGTTTACTTAAGCATCCCATTTCTACTAGATTGCTGAATGGGCCAGCCCTACTCATCAACCTTTGCAACTCAAGGTGTCTTACCCTAAACTTAATGTATTTCAGAAGGTCAAAGTGCTCAGCAAATTCTTGAAGGTAGTTCCAAAATTTTTCTTGGTTCATGAAATTGGGATAATCTTCTCGGAAGGGGAAGTCACTGTAACAGGACATTTCTTTGCAGACATTTGTCATTAATGACCTGTAGACCCTGGTCATCCCATCTTTAGAAGTTTCCTGTGGTGAAAGCATAGTTAGCCTGAGGGGTGGAGGAGGCAGGAGGAAGACAGCAGAGATCGTCAGCAGTTAGCGTTCCACTTGTAATTGCAAAGAGTTCCAGGAAAATTTAGCCTTGGGTCCCCAGACTATAGTTACTAGAAATCATTGGTGGGATTGGAATGATTAAATACGGTATCTTTCTCAAATTACAAAGAAGCTAACAAAGTTTAACAGGGCTCTCCAAGACTAACACTACCCTTACAGGCCATGACCACGGGGCCCATGGTCTCACTTGCTCATTTTCTCCTTCCTCTGCCATGGTTGATCCCTCCACTCGTGCTCTGGACCTCTTTCTCTTGCTTTTGCTCAGGGAGCTTCTCGCTGAGTTTTCTGTTCATTGACTATGTATATTTTCAGTCACTCTCTCTTTGCTGGCTCCTTCTCACCAGCACTTAAAATACTGAAGACTCTAATTTCAGAAACAAACAAAGCCCCCTTTCAACCTATATCCCCTCCAGCCTCGTCTCTCTGTACTATCTCAATCTTCATGAAAGAATCATCATGTGTTCGCAGCCTGTTTTCTCATGGATTCGTCAACCTTTGTTGTCTCAATCTCCATCACTCAAAAACCAAAACAACAAAACAAAATGATCTATATTGAAGGCACCAATGAAATTCTTGTGGCTGAAGCTCATCTGTATTTCTCCTTCAAGTCTCTTTCTTAGCCGTCACTTTCTCTAAGAAGCCTTCCATGCCCCATCAGATCTGCATAAGGTAGCTGTTGTGGCCCCAGCAGCACCCTGTGCTTCTAACACAGAACTGATCACACTGCATTGTGATGATTTGCTTACTGTTTCTGTTCCCCACCAGACTACGGAGTACAGGGTTCCTGTCTATCTTGTCCCCCACCGTGTCCTGGTAGAGGGACATCATAGGTACTTGTCGAATGGATGAAATTAATAATACAATTACATTTTTGAAAAAAATGTGTATCTATAACTGGAAGAAATTACACACAAATTTTAATAGTGCTGACTGTGTGTATTGGTATTATGTTTAGTTTGTATTTTTCCTTTTGTTTAACTCAATATTATTTTCTAAAATTAATCTATATTGACCAAACCAACCGCGGGGTCAAATAGCAGAAGGCACACAAACCAGACCCAATACTTCCTTTCCACGTTGACATTTGGTGGCTTGATGAAGCTCAGAGTACAACAGAAGAATTTTTTCTTAGTACACTATAATCCTAGGATTGTGACCATTTCTGCTTACATGTATTTGCTTATTCTGTTTTCTTCACCATCCATCAAAGACTTCAAATGCCAGCTCCCCCATGAATGAGGCTCCCTCATTCATACCAGTTTGAAGTAGTCTCCCCCACCTTGAGCTGCCACTGAATGTTGCTCTTCTCTTCCCCTTGAGGCATTTAGTACTTGGGCCTCCCCTCTTCTGACACCTTACACACCACCACTGGGGCAGATCCCTTGATCCCCACTGAAGACCCTGCCACTCCCAGTAATCACAACCAATCCTGGCCAGAGGCAGGTGGTATTTAGCCACTTCCAGCCCCACTTTCTGATGCTCAAGTCATCTAACAGCTGGCCTAGCCCTGAGCATATCCCTCTGGGCTGCATATTCCACTCCTAAGAAGGGTTGATCAGTGCCTGGGTTCCTCTTATTCTGTTAATGTGAAAGCTTCCCTCCACATCCCCCCCAACTTTTCAAGGTCTGGATTTTTGCCTCACTCTTGCCGATTCTCTTCCCAAAGACCTGAACAATGCCTGGGGACTGGGGTTCCACTCCCTGATGCCAACTTCCGTCATTCCTAAAGAGTCCTTGGCTCCATATTCACCAATGCCATTCAGCTTACCCTACGTGACGTTCTCCTACTACATCTTAGAATGCCCATGGTCTAGAAATCATCGTAACTTCTAATTCTATGTGTATGTATCAGACTTAACTCTTCCTTCTTCTCTCTTCCAACTGTCCCTGCCCCTGCTCTGACAATTCTCCAGGTTCAGACCCTATCAGATTGCATCCTGCACGGTGTTATTAGCATGGCACCATGCATAAACTTGTGTTGTGGCAGTGTGCTGCTGCCTTACTTGATCACCAAAGTAGGCTAAAGCCACCACACCTGAGCAGGGACAAAGCAAACAGCCAGATTACGATTGATGGAGGTGGGATGGTCTGAACACGCACGGTAAACTTCCATAGTCCCCCGATGTCATTACTTCTCTCAAAGCAGGTGGGCTCCAGGTGCTCATCCAAGCAGCATTTGATGGAGGACAGGCCACTCACACCAGCTCCAACCACTGCAACTCGCTTGGCCATGGTGTGCTCTGTTGGAAGGAGGTCGAGCAGAACTTCTTTATATGACAAGCCTGGAAGGGAGCCCTTGTCACAGAACTCAACTTCTATCATGACATAAATACCCTCCTTTCACGTTTGAGCTGAGGCATAATCACATTTTGGTTCACAATTGAGGGCTTTGATCAGACTGTTTTGGTTTAAATCCTGGCTTCACTTATTAACAGTGTGACCTTGGGCTAGCTGTTTATCTTCTCTCTGCTTCAGTTTTATCATCAGTACAGTGTGGGTGGAAATAATAGTAATAATAATAATAATGCCCATTTTAAATATTTGCTATGAAACTAAATGGCTGATACATGTTGGTAGGGTTGTAAGAGTATGTCTGCCACATAGTAAGTGCTCAATTAAATTTAGCTTCTATTATTAGCTATGTAGCTAGGACCTTGATCCCCTTGCGACTTTAGATCCTCTCAGTAATAAAGGGGCCCTTTGGTGGCACCTAGCTGCTCTGAACTCCAGGCATGGCAGCCAGCAAAAATGTTAGTTTTTATTCAAAGCATCTAGAGTCCTGAAGAATAGCTGGTCGTGGGCCATGTCCTGCCGTGCAACAAAGACATTACATGAATTGAGGGAGGTTCTTAAACCTGACACAGAGGTGAGATTGAGGCTTCTACAAGCCTCAACATAGCTTTGGCTTTGATTGGATGGGCTAACCAGTTAGTTAATTCCAGCAAATCAGGTTCATGTCACACTGAGGCCCTTGACATGTCAGGTGGACTCAGTTGCAAGTGCCTAGAACAAAATGTTTACTTAGTGTGCATTCTCTGCCTCCCCAATTCCATGTCTCCCTCCTTTCCTCTCTTCTCCCTAGAAAAGACAGCTCACACAGATAAAATTTATCAACAAGTTTGGGAACAAGTTGGTAAACATACCTGTGGCTTCCTTTGGGTTGAGAAGTAGGAGGTCTAGACAGCTTCTAACCAGAAATAAATGGTCGCCACCAATAAGAATGCTGGAATTTCCAGGCCACTAGGTAGAGTTCTGGGGTTGGCAGATCTTGGCTGTGCTCTGTCTTTGCAATAACAACACGAAAGAAATGGTTGCTAATTGTACTGGTAAAATGTAAAATGTGCTACAGTGAATAGACTAGAGACAAATTAATTCATTCAACAGATGAACCCTGGGTACTGCTAAGGGCAGGTAATGAGCTGAGTGTGGGAGCCCCAAAGATGATGACCAGTGACTAAATAATAGTAGTAAAAAAAGACCCAGTGACTGTCCACAGGAGATATCACTGTATGGGGAGAAACCAACACACAGGATGTCATGTGGGATGTCCTATGACAGCAGGGAGCTCTGGGAACAAATGCTTGCACACATTCTTGGGCTGTTTAGTTATGTCTGGAGACCCAGTCAGAGACACAGGGTGGGCTGTTTTCCAGGGCAAAAACACCTTGTCGTTTACAGACTGACTTAGAGACTGAACCAGCAGCAGAAACAAATTGGGAATTTGCACCTCTTAAAATTACCATATTTGCAGATTATGAATTTCTGAGTGGGAGCAGCCATTTAAAAAATATCTTTTAGTTAACAAGGAAAGTTGGTGAGTGAAATGGAAATTGGAAGATCTCAGTCCTGATTCTGCTTCTGCCTCTAACCAACTGCATAAACTTAGACAAAATTCTTGATTTTCCTGTGAGATTGTTCCCACATTTGTAAAACAGAGGGTTCTAGTAGTTTTCTCTTTGTTCCCTTCCAGCTCGAAAGAACTATTTTAAAAAATGAATGCCAAGTAATTGGTGCCAAAAATAAATGTGAATTGAAAGGTAGGGAAGAATACTGCAGGCTTGGAGGGTCAGAGGACATGAGTGTGCAAGTTCTTTGTAAACTATAAAGTGTGCTATAAACGTAAGGTCCTTTGTAGCTCAAAGGCTGCTTATATTTAGTTCCTTAACAGAAATAAGCCCTAAACTATTGAACTGGGTTTTTGAACAACATGAAAACCCCATGACAGATCAGAAAATGTAGGAATCATTTTTGAGAAATGGAGAGACCTGGGTGATTTGCAAATCATGTAATTGACTATGATTTATCTGAGTTTGGAATTTGATCTGTTTATATTTCCTATTTGCACCCCATCAATGCTCTGACTTTGTAACAGGATTCCCTATGCTACCACTTGTGGAGTCTTTTGTGTTTCCCAATGCCTGGCACTCCCATCTCATCCATCAGATGAATCAGAGGTGAGTCTAGAATCACAGAAAGTCTCATGATTGTCATTCTCACCAACACCTTCCCTTCGATGGTTTCCCCCTACATCATAACATTGTTTCCTTACAATGTTCCTTTGCTTCCTCACTTTCTCCTTAATTCTGTTGCTTTAATCCTAATCAAGAGGCTCCTGAAGAAGAGAATTGCATTCACTCTTAGGGAATGCACTCACCAAGGAGAATATTCATCCTCTGCAAAAACAGCTTCTGGAAACATTACCCTATTAAAAAAACAAGCAAACCAGGACACTTACCTGTTGGCATAGAGCAGATACTCTGACGAATTATTTTTCCAAGCCAATAGCCAAAGACAGTGTTTGTCTTAAAAAAAAAAAAATCTCGAAACTCAAACTCTGTTCTAAAAGAAAAATAAAGGAAGGCTAACTTTGATCAAAGTGCTCTCAGTTTAAAACAAAAACCATTCGTCTTTCCCGTCATGCTGATGACAGCAGAAAGCATAAACACTACGAAAAAGTTGTGTAGGACACGAGCTTGATACTTCCGTGATCTCAAGGGAGGGCTAAATGACGCGTTAGTATACTGCTTTTGGATTCGAAGGACAAGAACGACTTCTGCCCCTTGCCCCCACCCTCCTAAACGTCACAGTTCCGGCAAAGTCCTAAACTTAAAGGGAAGCACGTGAGAAGCGCTGCTCTTTTCATTATAGCCTTTAGAGGGCGCCAAGTCACCCCAAATCACAGCTCTCAGTGAAACATGCGTTCCTTCTACCTGGTAAACCCTGACTCTTGTGTCAGTCCCTTGAACCACTGCAGGAGCTGTCCAAAGGAGAAAGCAGTTTAGGGAACTATCACCTTATTAAGTTCTTCCATGTCTAGAGTTCTCTAACCACAGAAGTGTGATTTTAAAATTCAGAACTTATAAGGAATTTGAGCAGTTTCATTTTTTCAGAAAGAGTCAGCAGAGTGAGCTGGTAAAATGTGTTTGAGAATGCTTAAGATTAGTTTTAGATATTAACCTGGGGCATAAGAAGAGGAATAATTACAGAAGTAGTGGTAATAATAGAATACTAAGTAGGCATCACCTTTTTTCTTTTCTTTCTTCTCTGCTGAGTGCTTGGAAGCTAGCATAAAAGACCATCTTAGGTTCACTGAACAGTTTCTAGACCAGGAGCACGAATGCAATGCCCACAGGGGTCAGAAGGTAACCCAAAGTGGGAAAGAGGGTCAGATAATATCTGACTGGAAAGTGCATCCCCCGTCTATTAAGTTCAGCCAAATGGTGCTATTTGAGAGCATGAGCCCAATATTGCAAGGTTTTAGGATTTTTTCAATAGAAACTACAAATCCAGATTTTTATATGAAATATTCTGTTGGCAACAAATTAAAAATTTTTTGGAAAATATCAAGCCCACAGAAAAGCTGAAAGAACAGCTTCATTAATGAACACCAATGTCTCCCTCAGCCATTTCATCAGCTACTAACCTCTTGGTACATTTTCTTCCTCTTTCTCTCCCCCTACCCCACATGCATGGCACGCACACACACATGCCCACACACACACATACTCACATATCTGAAAGTTGTCTTCAAACAGCAGGACGCCGTCAAGATATTTCAGCATGTATCTCAGAAGAACAAGGACATTCTTGCACACAATCACATTACCGTTACCACATCTAAGAAAGTCAATATAAATTCAATAACATCATCAACAGTCTACTTTCAGATTTCTCCAATTGTCCCGAAAATGTCTTTATCTGGTGGTGAACCAGAGCTGGCTTGTACAGTGAGAACGTGGACATCTATTCCAACTCCAAGTTCAGTGATATCACAGTAGCTTGACATTGGTTGTGGTGGGAATATTTACATCATGGAAATTGTCAGACACTACAAATCTGGGATCCCTCCGCCCCCAGGCAGTTGTCACACATTTATTGGCACACCATTCTTTTTTTGTTAAACAGCTTTATTGAAGTATAACTGATATACAAAAAACCGCTGCAAATATTTAATGTATATAACTTGATGAGTTTGGACATATGCACACACCTGTGAAACCATCACCGCAATCGAGGTGATAAACATGTCCATCACCTCCAAAAGTTTCCTCGTGCCCCTTTGTTTGTTTTTAGTAAGAATACTTGACATAAGATCCACCCTCTTAACAAATGTCTTAAGTGCACAAGGCAGCAATTCAACTGTAGGCACTATGTTGAACAGCAGATCTCTAGAACTAATTCATCTTGCAGAACTGAAACTTTACATCCATTGAACAACTCCCCGCTTCCCCCTCCTCCCAGCCTCTGACAACTGCCCTTCTACTCTCCGCTTCTATGAGTTTAAATATTTTAGATACCTCATATAAGTAGAATATTACAGACTTGTCTTTCTGTGACTGGCTTATTTCACTTAGCGTAATGTCTCCAGGTTCATCAATGTTGTTGCTTATGGCAGGGTTTCCTTCTTTTTTTTAAGGCTCCCATAATATTCCATTGTATTCCATTCCATTCCAATGAACATGGTAGTGCAGATACCTTTTTGAGATTCTGATTTCAATCCTTTTGGATAAATACCCAGAAGTAGGATTGCTGGATTGTATGGTAGTTTTATTCTAAATTTTTTGAGGAACCTTCATACTATTTTCCAAAGCAGCTGCACTATTTTACATTCCCACCAGCAGCGTACAAGGGTTCTAATTTCTTCGCATCCTTGCCGACACTTGTTATCTTTTATTTAGTTTTTGATAATAGCCACCCTAACAGGTTTGAGGTGATATCACATTGTGATTTTGATTTGCATTTCCCTGATGATTAGTGATGTTAAACACTTTTTTATATACCTGTTAGCTATTTGTATGTCTTCTTGAGAGAAATATGCATTCAAATCCTTTGCCCATTTTTAAATTGGGTTATTTGTTTTTTTTGCTATTGTTGTAGGGGTCCCTTATATATTTTGGATATTAACCCTTTATCAAATATATGGTTTTCAAATATTTTTCCCATTCCATAGGTTGCCTTTTCATTCTGTTAACTGTCTCCTTTCCGTGCAGAAGCTTTTAAATTTGATATAGTATCACTTGTTTACTTTTGTTTTTGTTACCTCTGCCTTTGATATCATATCCAAGAAATCACTACCAAAACTAATGTCAAGAAGCTTTTCCCCTATGTTATCTTTTAACAGTTTTATAGTTTCAGGTCCTACTTTTTTTTTTTTTTTTTTTGGTGAGGAAGATTGTCCCTCAGCTATCTGTGCCTATCTTCCTCCATTTTTTTTTTGTATGTGGGATGCTGCCACAGCGTGGCTTGATGAGCTGTGTGTAGGTCCATGCCTGGGATCTGAAACTGTGAACCCTTGGCCACTGAAGTGAAGCACACAAACTTAACCACTACACCACTGGGCCAGCCCCTACCTTTTTGTTTTTTTTGCTTGAAGAAGATTAGCCCTGAGCTAACATCTGTGCCAGTCTTCCTCTACTTTTTATACGTGGGTCACTGTCACAGTGTGGCTGATGAGTGGTGTAGGTCCACACCTAGGATCCGAACCCATGAACCTGGGCTGCCGAAGTGGAATGTACCAAACTTAACAACTATGCCATGGGGCCGGCTCTTCAGGTTCTGCTTTTAAGTCTTTAATCCGTTTTGAGTTGATTTTTGTGTATGGTGTAAGACAAGGCTCCAATTTCATTCCTTTCTGCGTGAATATCCAAGGTCAAGTGCTCAGACAGAGATTTGAAATGGGTGGAGAGTTGGATTTTGACCAGAGCTGGAGTTCTGCTATGCAAGTATGAATGAATGAGAGGGGACAATGGTGGTGAGAGTGTATGTGAATGTGATATTATGTGATCACGAACTCTAAGCTGGGTCATGAGGGAAGTGAGAAAATGAAGGGAGGTGGGACAGTGAAAGATGGTAGAGTGTTTGGATTGGAAGTCCCAGGGGTTTGAGAGAATATTGTGTTAACAGGAGTTAGCTGAAAAATATGAGGTGGCTGGTGGAGAGTGGGATGTTTGTAATTCAGACTGTGGAGAGTTGCACTTGAGAATGACAAGGTCAAGACCTGAACTGTCTAATATCATAGCCACCAGCCATATGTAGCTATTTAAATTTAGATTTAAATTAATTAACATTAAATAAAATTAAAAATTCATTTCTTCCCTAGTACTAGCCACATTTCAAGTACTTAACAGCCATGTGGCTAGTGGCTACCACACTGGACAGTGAAGATTAAACATTTCCCTGATGGCAGAGAGCTCTATTGGACAGCACTAGTCTAGAGCATGAACATAGTAGTGGGTGGCTGAGACAGGTGGAGGATACGATCGTTAGTGGCAATCAGGTTAAGGAACCGAGAGGACATGCGTGGAGGAACGGTATACTTGATTTTGAAATCATTGAGATTTATGACAATTTAAAGCAATGGTGAAGAGAGAAACATTGAGTCAGAGATCCATTCACTCCTCCTCCATGCCGCTCCGAGCCTCTCTCAGATAGCTGACCCCACCCCCAGCTCCTGCTGTGGGTCTTTTGGTCAAAGGGGAATCCACATCCCCCTAGCAAATGATTGCCTTTAGAAGGAGGCTTTGATGCAGTTCAGGCCATGAGGACTTGAGACATGAGGAGAGATTCACTGGCGACTTTAGGATATATATATTAGTTAGTGTGAAAGGGAAGCTGATGTAACGGAGACCTCTAAATGCAATGGAACAAATAAGACAAAATTTTATGTCTCTGACATATAACAATCTGACCAGTCTAGGCTGGTAGGGCAGCTTTGTTGCCTGGGTCATTCAGGAACCTTGTTCCTTCTGTCTTGTTCCTCTGTCATCTCTGAGGACTTTGTCCTTTGCATGGTTGAAGCTGGGTTGCTGCCACGACCATCATACAGCTTGCAGAAAGGAGAAAGTGAGGAAGTCCAGAGGAAGCAATTTCCTTTTAAGTAAACGAGGGAGAAATTACACACATTATTTTCATTTGCATTCCACTTGCAAGAACTTGATCCCATGGCCACACTAGCTGCAAGGAAAGCTGGGAAAAGGTTATTTCTAGCTCGGTGGCCCTGTGATCAGGAAGAAGGGCTAAACAGACTTTTGGGATGCAGGTTACTGTCTGCCATATTCCGCTTCTGGAAGAATTCTGGAAGTTCTTCTCTCTTTTTCTACAGGTTGTAGTCTGGAATTGTAGCAGCTGTCCTCTTAGCATGCTGGGGATGAGGCTGGTCCAGGGAGAAGGGCAGATCCAAGGGAACTGTGGAGAAATGACACTGCAGCCACTGGATTAGGTTAACCCTGAAGCCCATCCTACCACTGGACTCCAATGACATGAGCCATAAGTTTTCTTTGTTATGCCAGTTTGAGTTGAGTTTCTGTTTCTTGCAGTTAAGATGTTCCATAAACAATTTAACCATTCCACTTCTGACACTGTTATTTCTTTTTGCCATTGTTACAAACAATGCAATAAATATCTCTGTATTCATACCTTTGTACACGTGACTATTTCTATGGGATAGATTCTAAGACGTATAATTGCTGTGCCAACGGACACGTGCATTTAAAATTTTGGTAAATACTGTCAAGTTTCCCCAAAATGCATTTGATAACATTTTAATCCCACAATCACCACCCTCCTCCTTTAATGTCCTGGAACATACCCTTTGACTCCTTTCATGTCTTGATTTTATAAAACAGCTTTTACAGAAGAGCATTTTGGTGACATGCATTCTCCTCCTTTGCTCCTTTGTTCAGGCTTAGCTTCTACCCCCAGCCATGTGGTGCACTTGCTGCTTCTCTGTTTACTAGTCTGGCCGTGACTCTAATCACAGTCACACTCCTTATAAAGGCTGCTTGCACTTTCATGAAAACAGATGTCAGAAATAAAAACATTGCATAGTTAAATAGTATAACTTTTACTCTGTAGTAAAATTTGCTCAATAGTCTTGTCCTATTGATATAAGCTGATCATCACATATTTTTCCTTTTGGCTTAAACTTTTTGGGTCTACTTTAAAACGTCTAATCAAGTTCTATTTTTTGCAGAGAAGGAACTAAGTGTAGACTTTTTAAAAAATCAAAATATTCTGAAATCAGACTATTTAAAAATAATGTATTCTATCTTAACAAGGACAGGACAACCCTAAAGGGTGTTGTTTTTCTCAGTTATCTGCAGCTTCCATGAGAAACTTCCTAAACAGGGAAACAGTGGTTGAGAATGGGCAGTGGGGTTGGAGAACACAAGAAGCTCTTTGTTTTATCTCCTTTTCTTATGACCTCTACAGGGACTGGCAGCACCTTCCAATTATTTTGGGGGGGACTATGGAGAAGTGAGTGAGATGGGGCTGGGGGGCCAGTGGGAAGGTAGCAGTAACCTAGATGAGAAATGAAATGGGCCTGAACTAGCCAGTGAGGAAGCCGGGAGGATAAGGGACAGATGAGTCTGTGAGATATTAACAATAGTTCCCTTTAAGGGAGCACTTACTGAATGCTAAGCTCCGGGCTAAATGCTTTATATGCATTGTCTTCATTTATTCCTCCTCACAATGGTGCTACAGTTTTATTTCCATGTTCTACAGACAAAGAAACTGGAGCTAGAAGAGATTAAATACTTGCCCACGGTTGTGCGGCGAAGCGGTTTTCAGCCCTGGCGGTGTGACTCTGTGGCCTGTGCTTTTATACACAGTTCCACGTGACCCCTGCTCTGCACTAGAGACACACTTGATAGGACTCACTGACTGTTAGATGTGAGATGTGAGGGTCAGAGGGTCAAGGTGACTTCTTTTGTGATTCAGAGGAAAACTATGGATGAATAGTATCGCTATTCCTTGAGAGAAGTGTTAAAAGATAATTTTCAAAGGAGGCAAAATCATGACTCTCATACAAATATAAAATGAGCACAGTTTAAAGATTTTATTTAACTTGTTATTAAAGAGGAATTGGTAAGATGTTACTACCAGTTCAAAGGAGACTCACATTTATAGATCAGGGATATTGAATATGCAAATAGATGCAAAACTAGTGTTTTCCACAGTGGGGAATGGAAGCCAATTAAACCACTATTGGATATAATTTACATGTTTATAGACAAAAATTCTTTTGCACTGCTATTTTTTTTTTTTTTTTTTTTGTGGGGAAGACTAGCCCTGAGCTAACATCCATTGCCAATCCTCCCCTTTTTGCTGAGGAAGACTGGCCCTGGGCTAACATCTGTGCCCATCTTCCTCCACTTTATATGGGACGCCACCACGGCATGGCTGACAGGCAGTGCGTCTGCGGGCGCCCAGGATCCGAACTCACGAACCCTGGGCTGCCAAGCGCGGACTAAACCGCTGCACCACCAGGCGGCCCCTGCACTGCTATTAATTGTGTATATTTTAAAGAGTTTTACAATAGCTCCCATAGAATCAAAGTCAGATAACCCCAAAGGGTATGCTCTAGACAATGCATATCTATTTATTTAGTTATTTTTTCAACTATGAAAGAAGAAAACAAATATTTATTGAATGCAATTTATTTTTAAACTGTGCCATTGCATATAGTTATTGATTGAAATACATTTTATTTTTCCCTACAGAGGGTGAGGAGGATGCAATCAGGAGTGAGTAGGAGGCTGTTGGGGAAGAAAATGAGGTTAATTTTGCACATATTGCATTTGAGAAGCCCATGGTCTATTCTGTTGGGAATGTCCAGTGAGGAGCTAGGCCTATGGCTCAGAAAAAATAAAGCAAGCAATAAAACATGCTTCCTGCTTAGGGAATGACAGTAATAATAACTAATAGTTGTTAAACACTTACCAGGACTTATGTGAGGCACTTTATGTGGATCATACCATTTAATCCTATAACACCCTCATGAAGGAGGATGTCTTATAACTCCTGTCTTATAGAAAGGAGAACTCTGGCTTAGGAAAAGTAAGTGACTTGCTCAAGGTCACACAGCTAGTAAGTGGCAGAGCTTCAGCACTGGGTGCAGTTCCCTAAGCATCCCCCCACAGCAGGGCAAGCTGAAAGATCCAGAGCATTGGAATGTAAAAATATAGACATCTTCACTTAAAACTGGCCCAGTAAGGGGTACTATTTGTATACATTAAAAAGAATTTCGAAAATGTAAAATTATTCTTGGAGATGAAATGCCTCAGAAGCCCTTCTGATTTAAAGGATGTGCAAGAAACCAAAGTGTTTATGTTTCTTCTTTTGCTAGATTTCTGGGACCTAACTAAATTTATCATTTTTTTTATGAATGGGAAAAAACAATACTGTTTTCCAGTATGATTTATGGAATAATTTCAAGACTAAGAATGAGAACCTTTTCTTTCTATTGAGTCTGTTCTACATTATGGCCACAGAGTAGGTCTAGCATAGTCATGGTCAGAGAAGAAGAGGGAGGGATAAACAGGGGAAAAGATGCATGTGGAGATTCAGAGCCATAGTGGTGTACCTAAGGGGAAAGACCTGCAAAATCCCAGACACAGTGGGACAGATGCACATCGATACAGTGGCAGATCTACACACCCACAGGCAGAGTGATAGAGCAAGAGAGATGTACAGATATTTTCAAGGAGTAGTATCCTTGTAATATGACTTTCACGATATCACTATTAAGACTTCTGAAGTCATTTGAACATTGGAAACCACAGGCTTAAATGGTGGAGTAAAGGGCCCTGGACGTGTGTTCTGGAGATCTGTGTCCTGACTCAGTCACTTGCTCCATTACCTTGGACAAATCAATTGACATGTCCTTGTCTGAGTTTTCTTATTTCTTAAATTGTGTAGTACAGCCTTCCTCATGAAGACAGAGCTTCCATAGCAACAAACTCAGCTACTATCACTAGTATTTGGCAGAGGTTCAAAGGCAGTCAGGGGAATTTCTTTTTATAGTGAGAAAAGGGGAAGGATTCAGGTATGTTCTCATTGGAGCCTGTTGGCACCAGGAAGGTGGGGGTGGGCTAACCAGAAGCAAGGATCATATGTGACTGGTTTTGGGAGTATATTTGACTTTCTTTTGTTAGTCCTGAGCTGGAAGTGTGAACAAAAATTAGAGAAGCTGGCACTCATTGACCAAGTCTCGACTGTTGTACACTGATGGCTGGGTCTGATGGATGGGTCAGAGCTCTACTGCTGAAGATAGTCTGGCCATTGTCTATTTGTATATTCCATCTCTCAGTACAATATATTCAGTACAATAGATGAGATTAGATTTAGGGTCCAGCTGTGTCCTCGTGACACGCCACTGTGGCCTGGGTAGTTTACCTTGCCATGTTTCACGTTGGACACTGAACATCATGAGGAATGCTAAAATGTAGCTCTGCTTCGAGGGAGAAAAAAGCATTTCCAGAAGTCATCTAGATTCTATTCAGTGGGGCAATTTTTCATTATGAGTTTCTACGTTAAGGGTTCTTCACCCAATTCCAATGTGTATGTGGGATTCTCTCCTACACTGCCAAGCAATTCTTGGACACCAGCTGGGTGTCCTATAATTTCAACTCAATTCTGATACTATCTACCCAGAGATAGAATCAGATTCCACAGATTAAGGGCTTAGTCCTACAAGACTGTTCCCCCTTACCCTTCAGATGCCAATCACAAGTCCAGGTTGTCACTTGTGCTTCTGAGGACCAGCTATAAATCAGAGGTCCCCACGACCTCCTCCTCGGGCTTGATTAATTTGCTAGAGTGGCTCACAGAACTCAGAGGAACATTTTACTTACTAGATTACTGGTTTATTATAAAAGGATGTAACTCAGGAACAGCCAGATGAAAGAGATGTATAGAGCAAAGTATGTAGGAAGGAGTGTGGAGCTTCCATGCCCTCTCCAGGCCTACCACTCTCCCTGAATCTCCACGTGTTCACTAGCCCAGAAGCTCTCTGAACCCCATCCTTTTGGGTTTTTCTGGAAGTTTCATTACATAGTCATGATTGATTAAATCATTGGCTATTGGCCATTGATTCAACCTCAGCCCTCTCCCATCCCTGGAGGTCAGGGGAGTGGGACTGAAAGTTCCAACCCTCTAATTACATGGTTGGTTCTCCTGGCAACCAGTCCTCATCCTCAGGTGGGATCCAATCATCACCTCATTCATATAACAAAAGGCACCTTTGTGCTCTCATCACTTAGGAGATTTCAAGGATTTTAGGAGTTCTGTGCCAGAAATGGGGATGAAGACCAAATATAAATTTCTTATTATAAATCACAATATCACATATGTTAAGAAGTGAAATAGGTCATGAAGAAAGTTAAAACATGGAACAGTCAAGAGGGGCTAGAAGAGCAGGCCAGAGTGGAGAGAAGTGCCCTGCATCTGTACTTTCCTACGGAGCTTACTCTTTCCTGACTCCATAGTTTTGAATCCCTCCCCTATCCAAACCATGCACCTCTCTGTGAGGTGAGGTTTGCCATCCAAGCCTGACAAGGAGGAGAAGTGACAGCCAAACTTTTTCTGGCTGTGAGTCCCATCCTCCTGAGATGTGAGAGAGAATCAAGGGCTGGGTCCAGTTGGTCAGAAACTGCCTTTGACACGGTATTGCTTTTGTTTTTGTTTTTCTTTCTTCCTATTCTCTCTCTATTAAAGACTTACTGGCTGTGGACTTTCTCTAATGAGTTCCATTAGATCTGGTTGACTCTTAAGAGGAGGCAGCTCCGTTTGCCTCTTAAAGCAGAGTTGTAAAGGGGAATGCGGGCAGGAGGTCTTTCTCCTCTGGCTGCTGGAGGCAGCTCCAAGAGCAGGTGGAGGTGGCTGTTTTCTGTGGGGTAGATCTGATTTGGGTCGCTATTGTGTCAGCTGGAGCACCCCGTTTTGTGGTAGAGTACATTCTAGGGGAATGAGCACCCTCAGGTGGTACATTTCTTTAGAAACACTCCAATGAACTCAGTGAAGCCCCCTGTCCTTTACATCTTTATTAATAGATTCTTCATCCCCTTCTCTTTTTCCCCTCATCTTCTCCCCAACTCTTTAAAAGAGAATAAAAGACCACTTGACACAATCAATTTCTAGTTTTTTTTTCTTTTTCTTTTAAATCAACTGATACCATAAGAGCACCTTTTTGGTACAACAATATCTTTTGTGAAGTTGGGGGTTTTAGTTGGGATCTATGAAAATAGTTTATGTGGGAAAAAGTTTGATTTCTCAGAGGGCTGTCTAGAACAGCTCACTCTACTAAAATGAACCTGGAACCTTCCAGAAGCCTTCAAATGCACAGAAACTTGGTTATCTTCCTCTAGCCTTAGAAGGAGATGGAGCTGGGAGAGGGTCAGGAATACCGGTAGTAGCCCTGCGGCCAGTCGGGGAAAGGCAGGGGCTGGCCTTCAGTCTCAGATGTGGTTCACAGCTGTGAAGGCAATGATGCTGCAGCGGAGGAACCAGAGCACTGTAAACCTACTGTGTGCATCTGACGGGCCATGAAGGTAGTTTTTTATTTATAGGAAAATCAGGAAAATGGCCACAAGCAAAGCCAGAAAGCTAAAGAGTTTAAGTAAGCTTACAAAAGGAGATGTGGGTTCTTCTACAGTTCGAGTTTTGGTGGCCTTGAGTGTTCGATCCCACTGGGTCAAGATGGCATTTCTGGCTCCTTCCCATTTCCCTGGGCCAGTCAAGCGGAACTGGTATGACGTGCATGGGCCAAAGAAGATGGTCAAAGCTAGGCGCGGATCCGTCAGGAGCAGAGAAAACAGGTTGGGTTTCGCATTCATATAGGTCAGGAGTTCATCTACGTATGTGATATAATCTGTTTGTAAAACTTCGCAGTAACAGAAGCCAAACCTTTATAAAAGGAAGATTGGGGATAAGGGGGAAACAAAAAGATAAAATAATGATAACTTTAGAACAAGTAAAAGTGCCAAAAGTAAACAATGATGCTGCAAAATTTGGGATGGCTTCTGTATTCCTTCCATGCCCGTAACTGTCTAATGCTCTCATTGTATTATTTAAATACAAGGTGGGTTCCTTGAAAAGATACTCTATAAATACGGAGCTCCAGATGATTATAATGCATCTAGTATTACTTTAGTTCTTCTGTCAAACGATTAGCAATTTCTAGAAAAAAGGATTTTACATAATTTTGCTATTCCTAAATCTTCTAAAACTCAATTATTGTTAGACTTGCATAATGTAAAAAGCCACAAAAATCAATAGGATGGAATTCCCTGTAACGCTGGTGTTAGTCTCTAATGTCCTTGACTGGCCTATGCGACAAGCAGCTTTTACATTGCACAGCTCAATTAATTATCTATGTTATCTTAGAGTTCCATAATGGAGAGCAAATCATATTCCAGGTTGAGGATGAAGAAGAAACATCTCAAATGCTTTTATTGTTTTGGGATTTAGCACTTTGATAAGGATAGAAGCTTGGAAATATGTATGTGATTTTAAAACATTTTTTATGCCATAGAAACCCCCTTTTCAAGTGAAAACTTATATCAAAGTCCAAAACAGATAAACAGACAAAACCAGAGATGTTTTAGATGGATTAGGAGTGAGAGTGGGGGGCCCCAAGACTCCCTCCTTTGCTGGCCATCTCCCTTCCATTATTCCTGGCCCCTGAGTGGTAGTCAAAGAGCCGAGCACAAGGGGAAACCTCTCCTCCAGAGAAGGGGTTGACCAACTCATTCTGCAAAAGGCCAGATGGTAAATACTTTAGGCTCTGAGGGCCGCACTATGGCCTCTACCTCACCTATTCAACTCTGCTGTTGTAGCTCGAAAGCAGCCGTAGACAATATGCAAATGAATGAGTGTGGCTATGTTCTAATAAAACTTTATTTATGGCCACTGTGATTTGAATTTCATGTAATTTTCACATATCGCAAAATATTCTTCTTCCTCTTCTTTTCTAACCATTTAAAAATGTAAAAGAGAAAAACAGGTCATCAGCAGATTTGGCTCACGGGCCATAGTTTGCCGACTCCTGGTGCCAGCCTGAATAAAGACAATAGAGCTGAGTACAGATTTGTGAACAAATGAATGAGCAGACCCCTTTAGTGTCAGAGGATGAACACGGCACTTTGCCTGCTGATTACGAATAAGGCGTAGAATACTGTATCTGATAGGTGAGGGTTAATTGAATTTGATTTAGAATCCAAACTCCACGTGGCGCCAGCTAATCTTGGTCTGAAGTGTTGATTTTGGGACACGAAAACTTCTCAATTTCCCTTTCCCTTTTCTCTCCTTAAACTACCAATCTTAGTTTTTTCTCTAAGTCTCAGGTGCTTCTTTTTTCTCCAATGTAACTCACCTCTCTTTGCTGCTGTTTTACCAATTTCAGTTATGATTCAAAAAGGATGTGTTAAGTAGTTAACTTACCCACTGGGCTTGTTTCCTTTTCTTGCATTAACTTCCTCTATCATGACACTTGGTGGTGGTAACTTGTTCACTCCTATAAAAAAAACCCAGAAAATGCAATTTAACTTTTGATCTAGGTGCTCACTTGCTGGGTGAAGATGCTTTATTACTGCTTATCTTTTATTTCTAGTAGCCAGATACTCGTCTGCTCTTCTGGCAAAGACGTTAGCAGCCTATGTGGACTGGTGGTATACTCCTGGTAATAATACCACCAGCTCAAAAGACAAGCACTTGGTTATCTCACTAGTTATCTGATATGACAGAACCTCACAACTGGTTTGACTGAATTTTATCCCTCAATTGATTGAACTTTTGGATTTTAATTGAACCAGTTGATTCAGTCAAAATAACAGGTAGATACAGCTTATGTTTTGACCCCTCATCTATCTTTTGTGCTGATAATAACACAAATTCATCATGATAGTGTGATTCAGTAAACGATAGGATGGATGCTGCTTTTAAAGATTCTATTGTTTTCGATAGGAGCTGGGGATGGTCTGAAGATTTCTGGTATCCAGAATCCCATGGCATATTGAAAACATGTGCCCAACCGTTTCTCATGCACTTACCTTTCAGGACGCGAGCAGCCCATCGAGCTTGGACTTCTCCTGTGGGAATATTGGAGCCGAAGGGTTTGATGAGGCCAATAACAGCCAGGGTTGATTTTTGCAGATGTGCAGGGAAGATGTACTTGTATAGCGATGCCTGGCCATTTTCAACTTTCACTATAGTCTCATCAAGAAAGGGGAAAGCAATTGTGTATCCAGTGGCAAAGACAATGATATCAATGGGCTCTTCCTTTGGGGTGTTGTTAAATATGACGGAGTTTTCCTTCACCTCCTTTACACTTGGCTTGATGAGCACTTTCCCAGTGATGATACGGCCTGGGAGCTCATCATTTAGCACAGGCTCTCTCAGCGTAGTCCTAAACAAAAACACGGACAGGGAAGAGAACTGCTAGTGAACAATGCAGTCAGCCCTCCCTCCTCCTTCCCTTCCCTTCCCCTCTTCATTCGGGGACTCTCCCCTTGGCTAGGCAGGAGGTGCCAATCTTGGGAGAAGTTACCTCTTTGGGAGAGGATTCATGAATGTCCAGAAAGGATGATGAAATGTGCTTATCATTTACTAGAGTTTGGAAGCCTGAGGAGAAGGAACTCAGAGCTTTCTCTAGCTCCTGTTTCCCTTGCTGAATTTCAGCATTCAGTTATCACTGTCATTGTAGAGATAGCTGAATGCCGAAGGACTACAGGGAAACCAAGGACTTCCATATCTGCTGAGAATGGCTGGAAGCTCTCTCCTTCTAGGAAGCAATTGTATGAGGAAAACATGCATGTGTTTAAAAGGAACAAGGGCAGAATTATCTTTTTCTGGCTATGGCTTTGGAATCACTGAACAAATACTTTGTGAGATGATTTTAAATAAACTGAGTCATATTTGACTTATAGTGAATGCAGAGAAAGAGACAGTGTGATAAAATGGAAAGTGCACTGAGATAGGAGGTAGTAAGGGGGGGGGCCTCTTGTCCAAATGTCTGTACTTAACAGAGCTTGCTAAAGTCATTTGGTCCCACAGGCTTTCTTTTATTCATCTGTAAAATAAGGATGCTAATATTTGCCATCCTTAGTTCATTGAGTAGGATAAACAGCATATGAAATAGCATATGTATGCAAGAACTTTGGAAATGATAAAGGATTAACAAAATCTAAGAGACAAGGGATTATCATTCCTCGGGCTCCTTTCACATTTTCTAGGGTTTATGGGATTAAGTAAAATTCTTTATAGTCCCATGAGGTGCTATCCAGGCTAGATGAAGCTTATGGTAGAAAAAGTTCTGGTGGAAAGAGTCAAAACCCTGAGAGGCTGGTGGTAGGAGGTAGAAGAGGGTAGACAAGAAATAGTAAAGGGAAGAAATAAGGAAGACAAAAGAGGGAAGGGGGGATTAGGGTGAGAGGAAGGCACACGAGAGAAGGATGAAGAAAGCAAGAGGAAAGAAGAAGTGCCGGTAGTAGGAAGGGGGTTGTGTGCCAACCGTGGTGGCTTGGGTGCCACCTGATCCATACTGGTCCAGAATGAAATCTGGAGGAAGATCAGATAGGATCTCCAGGCTGTGCACCCTGGTAATGGAATATCATTGTACAAACAATGAATGAGGAGGTAAAACTATTGATTCTTGTTAATGGGATAAGTCGTAGGGTGTAACTGAAAGGACAGACTGAAATCAAGGTCGTCTTGACAGGGGCAAGAAGACACTGCTATTAGAGATGGTGAAGGGCAACAATGGGAGTTGATTTTCCCCACACAGAGAAACAGGGCAAGTGTGTTGCTTTTGTCAAAAGAGTCATAGATCATTCTCCTTTGATTGCTGCAGCTGAGGCCTAAGGAACTTGCCAAGGTCACAGAGCTCACTTATTACTAAATGACCTTGGGCAAGTGACTGAACTTCGCTAAGCCTCAGTTTACCTACAATAAAAGGGGGATTACCATAACACTCACTTTAAAGGGTTATTGACAAGATGAAATACAAAATTTCACTTGCCGAGAACTCCAAAACAGTTAGCTGTTATGATCAAGTAAATTTGTATGAAGTTTTCCTTCACACTCAATCATGTTGTTGGGTAATTGGTTGGTTTGGATATGGCAGTGGAAGGATTGAGGCTCCTTCTTCCTAACAGTCCTAGGCAGATACATCGTATTTACCTGTCTTTTGGAAGCAAGCCATAATTTGCATGATTGAACCAGCTGTTCATCCTTTTTGCCGTCAACCAAGTCACAATTGGAGTTGGGAGACAATTTGTGAGCATGTTTTGAAATCGCGTCACGAACACCATGTCCCACGGGTACCCTGAGTCAGAGATTCGGCTGAGCACCCATGACCCTCTGGTGGTGCTGAGGAACACCTGGGAGCCATCAAAGAGGTCACTCAGTTTCACACAGTGAACAGGGCTGGCTCTGTCAGACATCTGAGAAGCTTCATGAATTGAATGGCACCGAAAAGTCTGCCACCCTCAAAATACATCCTTGATGAGACAGTTTTGGCTCCTCTAACTCCTAACTTAAAGTTATTCTTTTGAGATAATGGTTTGAGTATCTAGAATATTAAAATGCCCTAAGACTTGTTATTGAGCACTTATCAGCCTCAGTGCTAGACACCATGGTAAATGAGGTTCTGTGGCAAGGCCTGGGCAGCTTCAAGTCTCATGTAAAAAGACAACGAACAGGTGAATGAACAACTTTGTACATTAATAATTGTGGGCAGCAATGACAGGGTATGGCAGCAATTGAAAGTTGTCTACAAAGGATTTCAACAGATCCATTGTTTGGACTGACAGTACAATTGGTTTTGGTGAAATTTTTTTTTTTTACAGGTTGGCTGTTTGAGTTTACCAGCTGACCGAGTTCACTAAACTAATAATTGTTTTGGTATCTACACAATAAGGAGTGGTCTATACAACTGTTTAAAAATTGAAAGATTTAGTCAACCAATCTGTACCTTGCAGACACAAAACAATTCATTTAACAGATGTTTTTTTCCTCCAACAAACTGGTGACCACAGCTACTGTGTCGATGTTCTTGTGATATATTTTGTTTGGCTTTATAATGGAGCTGTATACCCTCTATGGGAGATGTCGGGGCAAGAACTGTGAGCACATCAATGATTCTGACATTACTCATATTTGCACTGAACCTGCCTCTCTGTGTCTTGATGCACAATTGGATAGGATGTTTTGGTAGAAAGGAATTATGTTCTAAACCAAGAGGAGTTTCTTTGCTGATATAGAAATGATAAGATGGATGCCAAAGCATATTTTCTGATTGAAGAAATTTCCAAATGATTAGAGAAATAGAAATAATAATATGTGACCCACACGTGGTGATCATAGTGGATGGGACTGTGTTAATTTTCTTTCAGGACCTCCTTTCTTTTCCTTCAGGATAACTCCATGAAACTGCTCAGCCTCTCCAAATCAATCAATCAATCAATCAATCAATCAATAGAGTCCTTTTTTGAAAGTCCAATAAGGGAATATCAAAGTTATATACTCCCAATCCTTTTTCTTCATAGCTATTTTCACTCTTGCCATTACTGATCTAATAATTTATACTTATTTACTTGGCATCTATTTTCCCCAGGACTCCGTGCTCCCCGATAGCGGGATTCTTATTTTTGTTGTTCTGTTCTCCAGTGTATCCCCAGTGCCTGGCACAGCACTGGACACATTAGAAGCTGACAACCAATATATATCTGTTGGCTGAATGGCTCTCAATGAGTTTGTAGCATAGTTGGAAAGAAAATATGCACTATAAAAGGTAATTAGCAATTACTTTTTAAAAAGTGCCAACTGGGGGGTGTAAACAGCAATTATTACAAAAATTCTTACTAGGGAGGGGTCACTTTGTGTGAGGGTGAGATAGCTGAATGTAAACGTAAATTGTAAAGGGAAAAGAGAACTGCAGAAGGGAGGGATATGGTGTGAGCAAAGGGGAAAACAGAGACACGGGAATTGCAAAGGGCTGAATAGACCTGTCAGGCCGCAGTTGATGATCGTGTGAGAAAATAGCAGGGGATAAAGTTAAAATGGCAGATTTGGACCAGAATGGACCAGAACATGGAGAACCCTATAATGCAGGGCTAATGCATCTGCAACTTATTATTATTTTTTAGGTAAGGGGAGTTATTAGAAGTTTTTAAATATGAGAGTGTCATAACGAGAGCAGGCTTTTCAGAGGATTTGTTTGTTGGTGGTTGGGCGTCTGGATGGATTATTGTGTGTGGGCGCATGGACTGGGGGCGGGGTGCAGGGATGCAGGGTAGAATCAAAGAGGCTGGATTTGAAGACTGGCTATACCACCTGCTAGTTGTACGACTTTAGGCAGGTTACTTAACCTCTCTAAGCCTCAGTTTCTTCATCTGTAGTCAGAGATGCTAACAGTACCTACTTCAGTGGCTTGTTTGATGATTGGTTGAGGTAATGCAGTGAAGCATATAGTGAAGCGCTTGGCACAGAGTAAGCCCCAGTACATATTAACTATTTCTACAATTGTTATTAGGAGGACAATGCAATAACCTTCGTGTGAGGTAATATGGACCTGATGATGGTGGTGGCAGTTAATAAGGAAAGAAGGGAGCAAACGGGAGATCTTAGAAAGAAAAACTGCTGGGATTTTCTGACCTATGGGACTGGGTAGGAAACAGACCTCTCCTGTACCTCTCGTTGGATGACTGGGAAAATGACAAAAATAGGAAGAGAAGTGGTTTTGGAGGAAAGAAGACATCTGGAATTTTCAGTAAAATTTATGAACAGGTAAGAAAAAATTACTTTAAAAATCTGTTTCATGTATACGTGTGTGTTTTAGGCATTTTTATTCCTTTTGTCATTTATCATGGTGTCACACACTGTTTGCCTGAGGCATACGTCTTAGGATAAAGTGCTTCATTAAAGAAGCATCACCTTCTCTGCCAGGTGGCTGGCCTCCACAGCAATGTCTGCGCCAGAATTTCCCAGTCCAATCACAAGAACCTTCTTGTCCTTAAATATATCTGGATGTTTATACTGTCGGCTATGAAAGTACTGGCCTTTAAAGGTGTTTATACCTATAGAAAAAAAAATAAGCCAAATAGAGAATTTACAGGATCAGCGAATGAAAGAAATATTGTTCAGTAAATAACTGAAAGATTGACAGATGATTTAGATTGTTTTTAATAGCATACTCGATTTTAAGAAAATCTGAACTATGAACATATGACTTTACACAATACAGAAATTAGCGAGTGATTATTTAGTGGAGATACTGACTCCATCTCACTAGATAGGCCTTTGGTTTTATTTACTAGATGATTAACTACTAAGTTGAAATGTCGTGGCATAAAGGCTTATTAAGCGAAAGTTCAAGGAGTCATTACTTTTTAAAGGTTGACAGAAATCACTGGGACAGTAATAGTTTATTTACTAATATTTGATTTACATAGAACTTTTCACAAGCAAGGAACAAGACCAGAGAAGTTAAAGGGAACTATGAGTCAGTGCCTCCACTCAATTGAGCAAACTTTTTTCGACACCTGCTATGTGCCTGGCACTATGCTAGATGATATTGGGGGAATAAGATAAATAAAATGTGGTTCCTATTCAGAATGATCCATGTGGGTTGGGGAAGTTTACTGATAGTTCCCGTTGGTGACTGATGGTAACTCAGGCTGCGTTTGCTGAGTCAGCCAGACTTGCCTCAGAGAAAAGGGATTATGTTAGTTACACTGGGATTAGATGTGCTGTTCTAACTCAATAGGATATCTCAGGCAGTTGACACCAAATCTCATTGAAACATCAAATGAGAATGGAGTGTTTTGGAGAATATTCTCAAGGTTTCATAACACAAGCAAAAGTGATATGGGCTATACAAAGAACCTGTTGTTTTCCAGAAAAAATGAAAAACTATCTAGATTCTCAGGGGATAAATATGGATGCCTGTGGCAAGTGGCCTTATCAACGCCTGGTAACTCTTCAATTCATCTTGAATCATTTGAAATATGGTATGAATCCAAGTTAAAACCCAATCACAATCCAGAGCATTTGGAATTTAACAACGATGACTAAGTTAAAATATTAACTCAGCACATGGGTGCAATGTGGATCAGAGAACTGCTGAGAAGGGAGAACTGGACAAGTTGAATGAGAATCGTGGAATTATCCCTGGATGTTAGATTATTTTAGATTCTCTCTGGATCAGGCTCTTTCGGATGACAAATGGACAAAAATGAGACTCTGTGGTTGAGTCTCCTATCAGACTAATACTTTTCCTTCTTATGTTACAGGAGGACAGAGCAAGAATGTTTATTAGGTGAACGTGGTTGTGTTAGTAAACACACCAGATTGTATATATCTGAATGAATAAAAATAGTCATCTTAGGAAGTTATGCATTTATTCTGTGATACCTATTATTTTTACTAAGACTGTTTGGAACATTTTCTTTGGAATTGCCTCCAGGGCTCATGGCACATGTTTTTGAATTCTTCAAAGAATTTGAATTTTTGTAACAGTTGACTACCCCAGGGAGTATGGACAGATTAAGCAAGTCTGCTGTGAGGCAGAGAGGGAGATGGTGAGATTTGGAGGATTCCATTTTAAGTCTAAAGTCACAAAATTTTAGAGCTCAAAGTCTCCTTAACTATCATCTGGCCAGGGATTTCAAATGGCCAACTGCTGGTGGCTGGGAAGATGAATATTGAGAAGGACTACAAGTCCTGTAGAGCTCTATTTGCTTGATTTGTTGTGTATGCTGTTGGGTAGGTGGGTGGTCCAAGCCCCTCAATTTATGGGCAAAAGAACAGAGGCTTAGAAAGGTTGAGTGGAAGGCCCAAGATTATTTAGCTTGTTAATTGCACAGCCTAGAGTCTATACCTCCTGGCTCTCGAGTTCATCCTATTCAAACTGAATACCTTGGGTCAGTTGCTTTCAGGGTATGCTTTATCTTAATCTGACCTGACTTGAGTGACACCTGGGGGGCAGATCCAGGACCATTGGAGTAGACGAGTTTGTTGTAAAATGAATGTTGATATTACCCCAGGTCATATGTAGATTGTGATTGCTCCACTGGACTCCTGTAAAACTCTATTTATTCCTTCTATAAAGACTGCACGTTGTCTTATCCACTTCTATATTCTTGGCGCCTCATGCAATATACTGAGGGGCTGAATAAATGCAATGTACTCCCTATGCCATGGAACTTTCTGGATTCTTGGAGTGATCCTGTACCAGGCACTCTTTCCTGGAAGTTTGGAGTAGCTGGCTGCTCAGGGATTTTCTCTGCAGGCAAGAACTGACAAAGGATCGGGTTATCTTGTGGGGTGGTGAGAGTTCCTTGATGAATGTGTTCAAGCAGAGGCTATTGAGCCTCTCAGGATGTTGGAGAAGAGTTTCCTGCATTGGACAGAAGACTGAATTTGGTGCTTTCCAATTCAAGGATTCTCTTCTATGGCAGTTTTCAGGATATGCTTTATCCTAACTCAACCTGATTTGAGTAACCTCTGGGGGCAGATCAAGGGCCATTAGAAGTACGTGAGTTTATTATAAGATGAGCCTTGAGATCACTCCAGGTCATATTTAGATGATTCAGAAAAAACTTTCCTAAAGTTTTGACTTTTGAATCCTTACTGCAGATAAAATAAATCAAACCATTGCATTTTCTATTCTCTCTGAGTTGTAATCCAATAGAAATTTTGCGTAAATTAACATGAATCATGGTTGCAAAAGCCAGATAAAGAAACTGAGACCCAAAGATGTCTTAACTTGCTTCCCAAGGCTATTGACCCAGTGCCATAAACCTCAGATCTAGCTAAACTTCTATAAAGCAAACAAAAAAAACCCCAACTTTTTCCTTTATTCACTGATTGACCTTTGTGGCCTCTAAACTCATCTCTGGCTGTGTGCTGCTGCTGAGGCTAGCAACTTGTGTAAGCATCCCAGGTCTTAGACTTACTGAGTGCTGCCAATCACTTAAGAAGGAACATTGAACTTCAGTGAAGCATAAAACTGCTTATTAGTTATTCATAGATTGTTTGGAACAAGTGAAAGCCAAAAACTGGCCAGAAAGTGCCGGTTAGAAAAAAAATCCCTGATACCTTACAATTTTAACTATTCAATGGAAGAATCATAGGAATTCATTCCCAGACCAATCCAGTGTGAAGATGGCTTCCATGAAACAAATTAAAGTCAGTTGCAGAAAATGCTATACCTGGAAAGGAGTCTAGTGGCAAAAACGGGTTAGTGAGAAAACCAATGCAGACCATGACAGCATCAAAGATGGTAGACTCTTGCTTTCCTTCACGCAGAGTGACCACCTCCCATTGGCCGGTGACAGCAAAATCTGGGCGTTTTCTTACACTGCAGACTTTAGTCTGAAAAAAGAATCACAGATGTGATTAATAGTTGTCAAGGTTCCAGTAAGGGCTTGCTGACTGATGTGCCAATTGACATTTCAAATATTCTGGAGCCCAGACTATACAGAATTAATAAGCATAACCCTAGAAATCGAATTAGGCTATCAGATTAATCATAATTTCCTGGATGGAAGTATTCTAAGCTTAGAGTTGTAAAGGGGTATTTAAGAGAGGTGGTGAGGTCCAAAGATTTTAAGTGATTTGCTCAAATTCTCACAATAAGTGATACAATCAAGATTATAACCTTGGTCTGCTGTTGTCTTCATTATTCTTTCTGTTATGTATATTTCTCATAGAGCTGTCTCTCTCAGAACAGTTCCTTTAACAGAGACATGAGTAATATATAATTGAAAGTATAAATTTGGTTCCAAGTATCTTAGCATATGAAAAGTCTTATGGAGTATTTTGCTGAAGTTTCCCCAGATCTAGAGAACTATTGAAAAGTGCTAACTTTATGGCCTGAAATTTTGGGGAGTAGTCCAGTTTCAAATAGTCTATTTTTTGTTCTCATCAAGAACATATATGTCCATGGGTGCTAGGTTCTGATTCAGAAAATATACAAAATAAATGTACAAGTCAGTTTTAAAAGCGTAAGCACTCCACTGACCAAGAGACTTTGTTGCCTTTTTTCCTTTTTCACTTTTCAAAAAATACAGGCTTCTCAGGTCCTTCCTAACAGTTCACCGGTTTATGACATTTTAAAAGTACTTGTTGGATTTCTACATTTGTATTAGCAACTCTGCCTTTTTAAAATATAAATTTTTGGTTAATTAAAAACCTTTCAAAATAAAGTTTATTTTTATCTTAAAAATAAGAAATGTTAATCATCGAAAATTTGGAATGTATAGAGAAGAAGGAAAAACAAAACCTCTCAGAGACAGCCGCTTGTGTGCACTTTCTTAAAACTTTGGTGAACATCTAACTTTTTTTTTTAGTTATTTTAAAACAAGCTTGGGCAGCATGTAGTAAAGAAAATGCTTCAGATTCAGGAATTCTGATGCATTAAAAAATAGTTATGTGTGTCATAGCCATTCACTATGTGTGTTTTATTTTTACTGTGTCTCTTGTGAAATAAGGAGGTGGGATAAAATACTTTTTGGAAAACTGGAGTACTTTTATTTTTCTCCAGTTTTATTGACATATAATTGACTTATAACATTGTATAAGGTGTACAACATAATGATTTGATATATATATATATTGCAAAATGAATGCTAAAATAAGTTTAGTTTTAACATCTATCACCTCACATAGTTGCCATTTTTTTTCTTGTGATGAGAACTTTTAAGATGTAGTCTCTTAACAACTTTCAAATATACAATACAGTATTGTCAACTATAGTCGTCATGCTGTACCTTACATCCCCAGAATTTATTCATCTTATAACTGGAAGTTTGTACCTTTTAGCCACCTTCATCCTTTTCCCCACCCCCACCCTCCACCTCTGGCAACCACCAATCTGTTGTTTCTATGAGTTTGTTTTTTTAGATTTCACATGTAAGTGAGATCATGCAGTGTTTATTTTTCTCTGTCTGACTTATTTCACTCAGCATAATGCCCTCAAGGTCCATCCATATTGTTGCAAATGGCAGGATTTCCTTCTTTTTTATGGCTGAATAATATTCCATTATATATCTACATATACCACGTTTTCTTTATCCATTCATGCATCGATGGACTCTTAGGTTGTCTCCATGTCGTGGCTATTGTAAACAATGCTGCAATGAACATGGAGGTGCGGATATCTCTTCGAGATAGTGATTTCATTTTGATCAGGAGTACTTTTAAGGTTGTGAATAGGATCTTATTTGCTACTTGTTTTAGTCAATCTTTCCATTCATATTGCTTTCTCTGTGTAATTCTCTATGAATACCTTACCATCCCCATGTCTGATAGGGAGGCAGACAGGAGAAGGGAAACCCAGGGATTTTCATGTGTTTCTTGGAGAAGAAGGAAAAAAAGGAAAAAAGAAAGGATATTTTCATTTATCCATGACCTTCTACCTTCCTCTGTCTCTGTCCTCTGAAATGGGAAGGGAGGTAAGAGAAACCTATAGGAAGGGCCTATGAGAAGAACAATACTCAAATATTTTTCTATTACCAAGGATATCTAGAAAAGATTTGCTTCAGATAGTGAGGTTTTCTTGAGTATGGGCCATTGCACACGTCCATTCCTATAAAGGGATAGTCGAGAAGAGAGTACTCAGGGGCTGGTAGGAGTTATCAGTGTGTCTGTGTGCAGGCATTTGGCCCAGGCTGAAAATGTGGTTTGATATTTTTAGGTCTCTTTGGATACTTGGATGTAAGTATGGCAAACTAAAAATTTACACATGTGAATCCTTACACAAAGTATCCACCTCCACCTCCAGAGGGTATAAGTACAAGGAGAAAAGGAATCCAGCCAGGCATCATCGGTCTTGCCCATTCATTATCTCATCTACAGAGCCCAGTGCTAGGCTATAGAGAAATAATAGAAAAATAGGTGGGGAATACTTCCTGACTACTATTTGATGTTTCATGTCTTACCTTGAATCGAATGCATTTCAGAAGGTTGAACTGTTTTGCATACATCTTGAGATATTCCAGAAATTGAGAATTTGGCACATAGTTTGGACAATCTTCTGGGAATGGAAGGTCTGAGTAACAAGACATCTCCTTGCTGCTGTTGGAAACCACAGACTTGTAGAGGCTGGCTCTGCCTTCTTCAACATGTTCCTGTACAAACAGTGCATGCACATGAGCGTGTGTGTGTTTGTGTGTGTGCATGCACACATATGAAATAGATGTTACATTTAGACATTTCAAACATTGACCAAGATTAAGGTGACCCTTTCTAATGAGATTTGTTATGGAAATGGTGAACATTGGACCCTACTATGAATTTCATGATCAGAGTTGTAATTTTTTTCGTTACGTGCTAACAAATAAACCTGGGATGAACTCACCTGTTCAGATTCACACAGTATTGCTGGAAAGTACAGGAGAATGTGGAAATAGATCACAGCCAGGAAGTAGCATCTGGATGATGGACAATTGCTAGGTACTTTGGTTTCACGGGGTGTTGTTGAGAGGATTATGGAGAAGGGGGGTTCAGATCATGAAGGATTTTGTATCTAAAGTTAAGGAATTTGGATTTTATAGGAAAGTTATGACAGTCTTCTGAATATTTAAACATAGAAGTGATTCATGTTAAATTTCGGAAAGATAATTCTTGTTCTACAAAAGATGAATTAGAGGGATCTGGAAAGGAGGGAAATAGGCTCATCAAGAGCCTAAAACACAAATTCACTTGATTGCTAATGAGGGTCCGTGCAGAGGCAATGGCAGTGGAAACTGAAAGAGGCGGGATTTGTGAGGCAGCAGTGAGGTAGAACATATAGGATTGTGAAATGTTTTGGATTTAGGACTTGGGAGAGGAAGCAGGTCAAAGGTTTCCAGGTTGGACAACTGTGAGCGTGGTGAAACACAAACTAATTTCCCACCCCTAGTTTCCACTCGGTTAACTATCAAATATCAACATCTCAGACAACTACCACAAGGTTGAGTAATAAGCAGTTTTAGTAATGTCTTTAATATACATTGCCTCTGTCTTTTGGATGTATTATGGAAGATTGTTCTGATTTTAATGGGAAGGTCCTTAGTATTTTAGTATTATTTACCATCTTGGATATGTATAGTTCTTTTTTTCCCTGCGAAACAAAAATTATTTTATTTGTGTGAACAAGTAGGAACATGAACATAAACCTCATGTGTGGAGAGGCCTTCCTTTGTTCCCTCAAAGGGTATGAATCTAGACCTGCATGAAACGTATAGCGATCACAGAGCACACAATTATAAACATATCTTCGTGGTTTGAATTAATGTTACAGATCTTATCAACTGATGAGTTCACTGTATCTTGCATATCTGTGGCCCCGCATCTGACAGTCTCATTTGTCCAGAACAAATCTAGAAAGCTGGAATCTAAAAGTCTTCTGAGAAAGATGACTATTTAAATCCTGCTCTTTCATTCTGCAGGAAGATCTAAGGCAGAGCTGCTCACAGATGTTGGCAGGGCAGTACCATTGTGAACTGTCACCAGTCTATGACAAGATAAGTACAGAAACTGAGGGTAAAACCTAGGAACTTTTATGGCCATAATCTTACATTGCTCAGCATCCAAGCATGTGGACTCCTTTACGTTGAAAGGGGCACAGGTCACTGTCGGTTTTGTCTAACGCGTGTGAGGAGTTGCGTGGGATCTGAGCTGTGTACTAGTCACGTGCGGTAGGATTACAGCACAATGTGTGATGTTTTAAGGTTAGTCTGAAAACTGTTATCCAAAAGTGCATAAAACCTATAATTATTTTCTTTCACTGAAAGCTAATTATATTTAATTATAACCTTAGAGAATAAATTATCAGAACTGGCTACTGATAAAGGATTGAAGATAAGTTTTAAAAACACAGCACTACTTGCTTCACTTTGCATAGCAGTTAAAAAAATGAGCGTCCTGAGCTTGGCGAGATGGCTTTAAAAATCTTTCTTCCGTTCCAATCGACACACCTCTGTGAGCCTCGTTTCTCTGCTATGTGTGCTCTTATTAAGCAAAACTTAGAAACAGTTTAGATATACATTGTTCCTTATCGTCCATCCAATCCAGATCAGATAAACTGACAATCAAGAAGCAAGCTTAATTATCACATTAAAAATCTCAAGTTTTAATATATATAATGCATATTAAAAGCATGCTGCAGGTGTTTAATATGGAGAACTGCTGTTTCACACACAATGTTTTGTTTGGCAGAGTTACAAGTGTAATACTGATTCTCTATATTAATTGCCTATGTACACGCTTTCAAAGAAAAACGTGTCTGCTTTTTTGGAATTGTTTTCTTTCATTTCTGTGTTTGTTTAATGATGTTGGTTGACCTTTATTTTATGTCTTTTGACTCTATACAAATTTTGAATTTATATCTTGACATTTTTCTTTGTTTTATTTTTATGATAGTCCATTTTTATTATATTTTACAAATATAATTGTCCATACTTGATTGGAAATTCAAAAACAAAACCCGATTCTTTTCCACAGTTTGAGAAGCACAGCTCTCTAGATCAGCGCTTCTTAATTTTGCTAAGAATCTCCTGGGGAATCTCATTCACATGTAGATATTGATTCAGTAGGTCTGGGTGAACCTGAGATTCTGTATTTCTAACAAGCTCCCACGCAGATCCTGCTGGGCCATGGACCATGCTTTGAGTAACAAAACTTTAGGGTAATCCTGCCCAATAGAAATGTGATGGAGGCCACATATGCGCTTTAAAATTTTCCAGTAGCCACATTACAAAAGGTAAAAAGAAACAGGTGAAATTAATTTAATAGTATATTTTATTTAATCCAATATATCCCAAATTCTATAATTTCAACATGAAATCAATATAAAGATTATTAATGAAGTATTTTACACTCTTTTTTCTCATACTAAGTCTTCCAAATCCAGTGTGTATTTTACACATCTCAATTCAAATGCTAAATTTTCATTGGATAAAGTGGATTCACATACCTAAATTGTTAATAAATATACTTAAAAGTTCTCCCAATAACTGAATTGAGTACTGGTTTTAAAATTAATTTAAATTAAATGAAATAAAAAATCTAGTTCTTTAGTCATATCAGCTACATTTTATAGTACCTATGGCTGGTGGCTACCTTATTGGACAGTAGAGCTTTAGAACATCCTTAAGTTTGATGCTAGGTATTAGGACTTAATTTAGTGTTGGTTTGATTTAATTAAAAGTGATCAAATTTCCTCAGGTTTTAGAAAAAAAGAGAATAGGAACAGTTGTGAAGAGCTGTAATATTGAGAAGTGAGAGCAAACAGCAAGGGAAGAAATTATTATGTAAGGAGACAAACATCAGTTATAAACATTTTGGGGTCAATTAGGCCAAAGCTCCCTTGCTTTTCTCTGGATTCTGAGAGCTTCTCATAGTAAATACTTTGTTAATACTGTCAATTTCTAGTGACCAATAATAAAAAGCCGAATTTGGAATATATACTCTTTAAGAGAGGTAGAGATGTGCACAATACGTGTTGTAAAGATATCCATAAAAATAGTTCAAAAAATTTAAAGCATTTTATAATGACACGTTTAAGTATCAAAGAGTAATGGGGATTGAGTGGACTTGGATAAACCGGGGAACCATGTATTTTATGGTACTTTAAAGAAATGAACCAACAAACAAAATTGGAAAAAAAAAACTAATTACTACTCTGTTTTGCCAAACTTTGGAAGATAATTGTAATGGAAGGAGGAAGAAAACCTTCCAGGAGACACTAAAGCCTGTTGTGAAATAATATACCGCAGGGCTCAGCCAAGGAGAAACTCTAGTTTAGAGTGGAAACAGCCCTTAGGGTGGAATCCAAGACCACCTCTTTGCTCTCGTTTCTCTTTCCTCCCACTGATTGCTCCTCCTGGAAGAATACAAGGTCTGGAGTGCGGAGCATATGTACGGAGAGTGTGGGTCCATGCCACTTCTGAGTGGTGTTTGCAGTCCTGAGCCCTCCCCTCCAGAGTTTGCCTCAGAGAACAAGCAACCTGTTCCAGTGACTCCCAGGCCCTGCTGGGCCCCGCGGCTGCAGGCACTCTTGGCATTGTCTCCGAGTGGGTCTGCCAATTGCCCTGGCTCTCCGAGTGTGGAAGGACATGCCTCCTGAGAATTGATGGACCACTTAGGGGGAAGATTTTTGTCTTGGAGGGAAAAATGAGTGGAGGGGAGGAGGGATGGACTGTGGAGAGAGGGAAAAGAATGAGTAGGAATGGAGGGTTTTAGTCATGCAATACAATGGGAAAGTCACCACTATCCGCTGGGACACTTGGTGGGACTCCATGAACAGTCCAGGATTTGCCTGCCCTCATTCTTGAGCTGTGAAACCAACTCTGGAAGTGCATGGAGTGTAGTTCTTGACAGCATAGACCTCAGAGTCAGACCACCTGGGTTCATATTCAAGCTCTACGTTTTTAGCTGGGTGACCTTGAGAATTTTCTTAACCTCTCTGTGTCTCAGTTTCCTCAGCTATAAATAAGAATAATAATAGTACATATCCCCTAGGATAAACTGAAATGATAGTTATAATGCATTTAGAACAGTGTCTGGTAAGCTCTCAATAAATGTTAACTGTTATTCGTATTATTCTTCTACAATCACCATAGCGATTTACTTTCTCAAACTTTGTGTCCGTCAGAGAGGATTATAGGCAATGGGACGAAAGCTCTGTCAGGTTAGAGGTTTCTCTTTTCCCATTTTAAAAATAGATGTAAAATGATAAAAAGTCACTCCTGAATAGAGATGTCCTCTCCATGCATGACGTGCACACCTCTTGTTCCACAAGAACAGTTATTTCCGTCTTTTCCTCTCCTTTGAGCAGCCAGAACCCATTTCACTTTGTCACCTCTTCTCCCTAATGAGAGTCAGACTTCCACTGGTGGACATGGTTCAGGTCTTGGACCCGTAACACAGGAGAGCTGTGGAAACCTCAGAGGAGATTTGAGGAACCCCCAAAAGGGTAGGGGCCTGTCAGGTGTACCCCCTCAAAAATAATAGGAATTCAATAAATGTTTGTTGAATATATGAATAAAAGGAAACCTACCAAGATTACTGAATTTTTAGAAATATGGCTTTTAAAGAAATATTGTAGGAATTAAGCCTAAGGAAGAACTGGCCGAGGGACAATTCCTCAGTGATTTAAGGGGTCAAGTATTACACTTCACGTTGCCCTCACTGAATCTAAAAAATATGTGGTCCATAAGGCACACAGTAGGTGCTCTAAATGTTTGTTGAATAAATGAAATGATGCATGTGCAGAGGAAAAGACTTAGATGCACACAAGGAGGGACACCATTCCAGGGAGGGTTATTAAGCCCTGGAATATGTTCCAGGGATGTGAAGGATAAAGCTGGATTAGTTTCTACCAGGGTAGTATCCTTACCTCAGATGATGTCAGTGTGGCTCTCCATAAAGGCGATTTATCATTGACCCTTCCTGTACTGAAGTGCTCGAAGAGTCATAGTGAGTGACAGGACAGTGCCTCACATTTTATTTCTTCCATATTACTTTACAATCGAGGTGATCAACCTATAGTGTTACCGACACCTCTAACCAACCTTTTGTGGGGGATGTGTGTGTATTGGGGTAGGAGGGGGACAGGATGTCTCTAGAAAGACTCAGGAGACTCACAGCACGTTAGTACTGGGAGGCCCCTTCAAGGTCCCCCAGTTTAGGGATTTTCAATCAGGCTTTAGAGGAATGTCAAGGTAGC
The DNA here is from genome assembly GCA_031878705.1 of Tapirus indicus. NCBI lineage: Eukaryota > Metazoa > Chordata > Mammalia > Perissodactyla > Tapiridae > Tapirus > Tapirus indicus. The sequence goes on from CM062922.1 coordinate 87,424,194, forward strand.
ACAGAGGTGCCTGAGGAGGCCTCTGTGTCAAGAGATGGCTACTGAAGGAAGCTGGGAGTGGTTTTCCCTGCTTCCCAGCCCAGAGTAGGTCAGCTTTTATCTATTTTCCAAACTGGTTCTGTGTTCTCATTTTATAATGGGAGGTAATGGGGCTGGAATGACGTGTTAACTGGGCACCAATTTACTCGGGCTACTGCTCGGTCACCTTCTTTCTCACCCTTTTGATGTCCTATAACGTGCCTCACAATATTTCTTCATGGCCTCTACTTTTCTTAATTCTCCACCCCCATTCAACCTCCCCCTTCACCCTCCACAGACGCTGCATTTTCTTGAAAGAGTTGAGGCCTCTGACGTGCATGTTCTTGCATCTTTTTCCCTCCATCTCAAAATTTTCTTCCGTGTTCACTTTTCCTTCCCCTCCGGTCTCTGAGGAAGGTGTCTCTCTCCACCTTTACAAGGTGAATGCTTCTGCTTGGGCCTACCATTTCACTCCTTCCTTTTTCTGCCAGGATCATGTCCCAGTTTGGGCTTACCTAAGCAATCATTTCCTGCCATCCAGATATTTTCTCTTTACTTATAAACGTGTTTGGGTCATCATGCAAACAAAACAAACACAACAACGACAACAGCAAGACATCTTAATTCTGTTCCTCATTATCCATTGCTTTCTAAATTGAGTATGAATCCCCTGCCCAAACATTCAGCCACCCTCCTCCCCGCCCCCTATTATTTCTCTTACAAGTACCACAAGCACCAATAAGCTATTTTTATTTTCCAAGCATGCCCAGTACTTTTTCTGTACTGGTTCCCTCTCTGGTATCTCCCACTCAATCTCTTCTGCCTGCCGAAATCCTTCAAAGTCTACCATGTGCCATCTCTTCCATGAAGCCTTCCTTGGCTTCCCTCAAGTGGATGTAATCTTGACCTCATTTCAACTCCGCATTTCTGTTTCTGACTTGCAAAATCCTGCACTTTTTCCATTGGCCTCACAGCTCCCTGAGGGCAGGGAGCATCATGTTCACTTTTGTGTCCCCCCACAGTGCTTTGTGCATAGGTGTTTGACCTGCCCAAGTCGCACAGCCAGTTGGGCACAGCTGGATCTAGAACTCTTTTCTCTTGATTCTCAGATCAATGATGTTTTGTGTGTTGATAATTAGGTGCCTGTGACCTATTTAAGGTGCAATTTTGTCTGGTGTCCCAAGGTCTCTGGACTCACTTTTTGCTTTGACTGAGATTATTTTAACCAAATAGCTCTGCTAATTACCTCTCTATTTGAGCAGTTTCATCTGTGAGCTAGCTTCTAACTCTGGTGGATTAGTAGTGCTTGTTTAGAGTATTGTATTAGGAAGGATCCTGAGGCTCATCAGGAGAAGCGTATGGCTTGGTTAGCAACGTCTTCAGTGGGCATGGGTGTCAGGGTTCCTCTATCCTATTGGAACTGTACAGTTTGAGTCATGGGAACAGATGTGCTCTTTTCCCTGGTCCCCTTGGGGAGGTGTCTATGCATTGATGGTCACATTTGATGGTTGGACACATTTTCAAGATATGCGGTTCTGTATGTGAGCCAAGATGGCCTATGCTGGGAGGACTGTGACTGAGCTAGCAACCCTGGCCTCTCTGGAAGTTTACTCACTGAGTTAGAAAATAATTAACTTTATTCTAGTTCCAGGTTCCACCCTTCTGTAATGGGGGAATCAGGGGATGCTTTCTCTCAGTCCCTTAGGGGATCTGAGGCCAGAATATCTGACGCCTTGCTGCTTTTCACTACTCTTGACAGCTTTCTCCTTAGCACATTTAAGCTCTTGAGAAATGTTCTTGCCCTCCTGAGCAGGAGGGAAAATAGGAGCTTTGGAGAGATCTGATGCAAATACTTCCCTGGCTGAGCCATGGAGCTCACTGGACACTTTTCCTGCCTTGCTTCAGGGTTCAACGGCCTCACGTAGGCCCCTGTGATCCCCCTGGGGCCCAGGCCAGCCATGGGTGGGCTGTATACTTGCCTCTCCTCATTCCTCACTCCTCTCCCCTCTCCGGTCCAGGCTGGAGCCCTGCTGAGATCTGAGAATATTACTTCTGTTTTGCTCAAGGAACAAAAAAGGCTCCAAAGTCTCTTTACTTCCGATTGTTCTTGGCCTGGATTGGGGTTGCCGGGACAGCAGGACCTCGAGTAAAGGACTCGTCCTACACTGAGCCCCGTGTCGTTTTACTTCAGGTAGAGCAGGGCTGGACAAAGATGTGGTACAAGCAGCTCAGTCTTGCAGGCGAGGCTGAAATGCCTGCGCTGTGTTTACACCTTTGCCCCGAAACTGCGTCTCTGGCCGGGCTTCAGACCCCGGTTCTGCTCCCGCTCCCCTTGTCCTGGGCTTTCCTGGCCTGTCCCAGCCACTCCACCTCTCCCACCCTTCTCAGGCCTCTTTCTTCCTCTTGGCTTTGGATAAGGTTTGTAAGGTGCCTGACGCTCCTCCTGCCCAAGCTCAGGCTGCGCCCTGCTTCTTTCTTTTATCAATTTTGATGACTTTTCCTGGCCTCTTAGAAATGTTTAGCAGACATTTCTAGCCCCTCCACGGAGCAGCCAGCCCTTGTGGAAGAAATTCAATCTCTTTCAGCACCGGTCAAGCCCTTTTCCAATAGACACACGGCAAAGCTGTTGAAACCCCACTTACGGTGAATCTCCACAGCCCCCCAAGGTAGTCGCTCCTCTCGAAGCAGGTGGGTTCCAGTCCTTCCTCCAGACAGCACTTGATGCAGGCCAGGCCGCAGACCCCAGCCCCTACAATTGCAACTCGCTTGGCCATGTTGTCCTGTGTGGAGAAAATGCAGCAGAGATTTTTATTCACAGGTGAAAGCCCCACCCCATCCTCAGCTGCTCTAGCAAACCAGGAAAAAGAATTCGGAAGATGAAGAGATTTGCTCTGTTTGAATCCTGTATAGCTGGTCTCTGGTGTTGTGAATGTGATTAGAGAAATATTCAGGTCACTAGTTTAACCCTGTGCTTGCGACCTTCCCACCCTCTCACTTGGAGCCAGCAACACATGTTAGTACAGCTGTTGCGGAGACTGTAGTTTCTGGCGGAGTGGCTGGAGTTGGACCCTTTAGTGGACAGGGTTTTGCATTCTGCACTGGGCTGCTGCCTTGAGCCTCCCTTGACTAACCTGAGGTGGAACAGAACAGCATACAAGGAAAGGATCGCCTTGTTAAACACGTTTTTTAAATAAACATGTGATACTGAAGCTCAGATTTGTGTGGTGACGTGACACAAGACCACACATCGGCTGGTGGAGTGGAGTTGGGACTAAGAGCCAAGACACTGTGACTGCCATAGATGCCACTGCAGCACTGCCCTGGGGGAGTCCCAGTCTCTGGCACCGTGTCAGGGCCCCAGCTGTGCTGTCCATCCTCCTCCTGCCTGCTGCCAGCGGATGGTCACCAGTGGAAGAGAGAGGGCGCTGCCAGTGAGGGTGTGTGCTAGAAACGTAGCCGTGGAAAATCATCCCTCTTCTCTCCTTCAGATACTGATTCGTCTCCGGGGGAACGTGGCACTGTCACCATTGTTACAGGTGTAGGATTGCCTGGCCCCAGGCCGTGTGTCACTTGTAAGAATGCTGAGAGGCAGTATAGCATCTTGGTTAAGCAACCAGGCTCTGGACCAGATTGCTTGGGTTAAAGCTCAGCTCTGTCAGTTACCGCTGTGTGATCTTGGGCACGTTATTTAACCCCTCTGTGCATCATAAAAATGGAGAAAATAGTGAGTAGTTTCCTTGGAGTGTTTTTTGAGAATCAAGTGAGTCAACACGTGTCAATTGGCTTAGAATTGTTCCTGGCACATAGAAAATGCTCAGTAAATACAAGCTATTTTAACTATAAAAACACGTCCCCAAATTGGTTTCCTCTTCTGCCTTTCCCATCGATGATCCTCTGTTCTTTTAATTCCTGTAGTATTTTGGTCAACACATACATGTTTAACACTAAATCACGGGATTTTAGATGTTATTCCCCGGTATGTGCTTGTGAGAATTTTCTCTCTCCAAGTTAGTAAGTGTTTAAAGCACGTGGATCACAGAGATGATGCGAGAAGCGCCCCCAAAAGCCACTGTTTTCCTGAACATTTGCTATTTTCTTGTTTCGTAGATGAACTCTCTTCATGAAACTGGGTGCGTGTCTCTTGTTTTTTAGGATTGGGAACCTGAGGGAAGTAGCTCAACTATAGAGACTTCACCTGCGTTGTTCTCTGCTGTGGCCTCAGTGTCTAAGGGCAGCACTTGGAACATAAAGTAATTGATGCTTAATAAATCTTTTCTGAGTGAAATGAAAAGGCCCACTTTTCAGGTGTCACGTAAAAGTGTTGTGGGGCCGGTTGCTTCCCTGTAGCAACTGGATCTGATTTACTAGAGAATAGCTTTGGGGAAGTCATGCTCTAGAGACAGATGGACACCATAGAATCAACAATCTTATATCATGTCCCATTCCCCAGGTCCTCGAAGAGGAAAGTGACCCTACATTTAGAGAGGCAGCTGATTTTATGAAGTATGTGTGGGTGGTGGGACCAGACACCTCTGTTTTAGATCCCTGCCCTATCGTGAATCAGTTTGGTGAATAGGAAAATACCCCTTTGGTCCTCATTTGTATAATAGGATATAATGCTATTCATTTTTGTGGGACATAGTAGGCATATCCACTTTTATGGGAAAAATGACTCCGGAATAAAGAGGGGCGAATTGCACATATAAATGTGACATTTGCAGCTGTGCGCAGCAGCATGCTGGCTCTGTAAAGACAGCAGGTCAGATTATAGCAAGACACTCCTGCCCTCAGCAGGACCCCAGGAAACAAAGCCATTTCCTTTTGTTAGGCTGAGTGAGAAGCCATTGCCAGTAGCTGGATTGAGAAAGAGGGTGGGGCAATCTCCCCAGCACGGCCCTACTGAAACTAAAGCGCAGGTCAGCAGGGGGAGATGTAACTTCTCCGGAGAGAGGCCAGTCGGTGCACATCCTGCCAGTGTGTCCAGGCTCCCGGGATACAAGAACCAGTGTTGTATATGTCCTTGACTAGAATGTTGTAGTTGCGGGTACACACTGCTGATTGAAAGCACTGGGCTGGTTCAGTAAGAAGAAATGCACCTACTTCAACTATTATCCCAGTCAGAGGGAAGCCCAGCCAGGGACCTGGTTCCCTGTGAACTAACTGCAGAGACCTTGGGCAAGGAAATGAGCTGCCTTGGGCTCACTTTGCAAAAGAGGATACCTGTACTGGTTCTGACTCTAAGGGCCTGATACAGTACTATAAACATTTGCCTTTAAACATTTGAAGGATCCTCGCGGACAGAAGGATTAGAATAATGGCCAGTGGGGGAACCGCAGATGTTATATGGAGGCAAATTTTAGCTCAATATAAGCACTTTCCAGCATTTCAAGCTCTGATAATTGCTTTGTTCAGGTAGAGTCTATATGATGATTTTTTGGAGATGTTGTAAGTAGGAGATTAATAGGTCACGTAGAGGGTGGAATCAAATGCCCTAAAGGGTCTTATCAACTCAGACTCTATGATTCATTCTCTGATTAATTTAGCCATCAAACACTCAACGAGGGGCTTCTATTGGTAAGCCCCAGGCGAGGTATCGGGAGTGCAAACGATGACTAAGACTTGATGCCTTCTTTAGAGTGTCTGTCACCCTGGAGGGGTAAGTCAGACTCGAAAATAAATAATTACAATATTCTGTGTCAAGTGCTAAGACAGAGAGCTGTCTTATGTACACACTGTATTAAGAGCATGAAGGAAGAGGTGCTAATTCTGACTTTGGGGTGGTAGGAAAGCAACACAGAGGAATACTATTTCCTCCAGGTTTTGAAGGGTGAATAGAATTCCAACAGGTAGAGAGCAGAGGAAGTGCTCTCCAGAGAGAGGGGCCAGTGAGAGGAAGGGCCAGAGATGGTCCAAAGAGACATCTATGACTGCTTGACTCCATGGTGAGCTTGCCATTCTCTTAACACCTAGAGGAAGTAGCATGTTCTAAGAAGAGACTGCGGTGCAGTGTTCATTCACTTGAACATATCAGTTAGTCTTCCCTCTGCATGAAGTTATATGTTTCCCCAAACTAGAGCATTTTCTTTGACTTGTCTCTTATTTTCTCACAGCTCCTAGTAGTACGCTTGGTCTATACTAGTAGTTGCATAAATATTGGCAATGGCTTGATTTCCTGATGGGTAAAATAAATTAATTCATCACCTTACATCCTTTTCAGTGAAAATATAATTAATTGAGCAAATACAGTCATGCATTGCTTAAAGACAGCATATGTTCTGAGAAATGTGTCATTAGGCAATTTCATTGTTGTGCAAACATCACAGAGTGTACTGAAGGGGAACAAAATTTGCCACCCCAAAGTGTGTCTCTTTAACACAAGGGTTATTTTAGGCTGGTTATTTCTAAGAAATAAAAGGCTCAGAAAGATTTTCTTGTTACCTCCCCCTTAACTGCCTAAAAGAATTCAGATAAAAACCTGTCTCAGGAAGCCAGCTATCACCTTAGCATGACGTGAACCAGGTGGTAGACAGGGAGGAACCTAGAAAAGTCTGTTTGTTGGGCTCTCCCCTGGGTTCTTCTGTTTCTGTGTGGCCAAACACTTATTTTCCCAATGTTTGCTGCTTTTCACCTGCCTGTGAATTGCCTTCCTTCCCTTTGAATTCCCTGACTCTCCCCACCCCCAACACCTTCTTTGTCTTTATCTGAGGATGGTATTTAAGGTGAGGTCTTCAGCCATTTGGGCGAATTACTCAGTTTTTCTGGGTTTCTTCCATGTATACATGTTATTAAACTTTTGTTTGTTTTTCTCCTGTGAATCTGTTTCATGTCAATTTAATTCTTAGGCCAGCCAGAAGAACCTAGAAGGATAGAGGAAGATTTCTTCCTCTCCTACAGTACCTACACAAACCTAGATAACATAGCCTACTACATACCTAGGCTATATTGTACTAATCTTATGGGACCACTGTCGTATATGCGGTCCATCATTGATCAAAACGTCAATATGTGGTGCATGACTGTATTTGCTGGGAGCTAATATCCTTGGTCAGAGATTCCTTTCTCAAAATGACCTCTTATCAAATGTACAATAAATAGAAATTCTTTCTCCAGGCTACCACTGTGTGGACCAGATGTGGCCAGCCTTAGAGAAGGCAGTGAATCTCCCTGAGGCTTTTCATGGGCCAGAGGGAAATTTGCGAGTCAGAGACCTGGGTTTGAATTTCAGTGTTGGCTAATTCCCAGCAGTATGACTTTAGGAAAGTAACTTGTTTCTGTCTCAGTTTCCTTCTCTCTAAAATGAAGCTAGAAGCAGACCCCGTTGTAAGAATGAATCAACTAAGGTAAAAAAGCATTTAGCACAATCCTTGGGACATGCTGGGCCCCCAATAGATGTTGCTATGGTATTTTTACATCTTCAGGAGATTTTTCTTTAATCTGATATTTTTGTGGATATCTGCCTTGATGATTTTGAGTTTATTTACAGAGACAAAATTACAGAATATCTGGAATCAGAGCCATGGGGGTAAACTGGAAATGTCTATCTAAAGGTTGTCTTCTAGCCAGTGAAGGCAATGAGTAGAGAAATAGAAGAATGCTGATGAGAGAAAGGGAAAGAGAGAAAAAGAAAAAATGAGAACACAAAACAGGGTTCAAAGTCACCCTTAAGGGCTTTTCCTTACTTTCTTTAATTTTTCATTCAAATCTGCTTAGTCTCATTTGAGTTGTGCCAGTGTTTGGAGCAGACATGAGAACATGCGAGCACACAGGCACCCAAGGGAACAGCTGCCTTCACGTGATGATGAAAACGCATGCTTCCAACAACTCATTCAAGTGTTGATAATTATATGAAACCAAAGTGATTAAAAATTAATAAGTGCTTTTTAGAAAAGGTTTTGTCCTCCTTTACTATTATTTTTAAGTAAAAATCATTTCCGGTCACTGATTGCTGTGCTTTTAGACAGAGTGGTTGATAACACAGCAGGAAATTTTATTTGAAGAATAAAAAATTTTATGAAGAGTACACGAAAGCCACTGATAACTGGAGTGCTATTTCCTATGCTAATGCAAAATAACATTTAAAATGTTATTGCTCCTTATGTGAATATTCAGTAAAAATTTGGTCATTTCTTTGTTAGAGGTTTTAAAAGCAATGTTATTATTATTATTGTTATTTTAATGAAAAAAGTCTCCTCAAAGCTGAGTAAATATGAAAAAAATAAGGACTAAAAATTAAGAAAATATGACTAAATTGGTAAGGTAGGTGTCACTGGATGAAAGTGAATTTATAAAATATAACAAAATAACTTAAGCAACACAAAATTGCTAAATGAGTTGGGAACTCACTGTCAGTTGCATAATAGTTGTCAATTTTTTACCACGGAATCAGAAACTACTATTCTTTTCCTGGGCATTTTACACTGCTTTCTCTCCTTCAAAGAAGTAAAATGCAAATATGTAATGTACTGAAGTCAGATTGAGTGCCCACTTTGGTTTATTAGGAAGATATAGGGGATCAGAACATGAGGCTAGGGCTGTCATTCCCAAAATTGTGTGCAGAGGTGCTATGAGTTATTTTAAAATTTCAAGGAAAGCACATATTTATTGAAGACCAAGCAAAGTATTAATGAAAGTAGATCATTGTTTTAGTATTAGACAGGGCTGTGTTCCATTTGATGACATCACATCTTTGCAAAGCTGGGTTTTTGCCAGTTGCAATATTAAAAAGCAAGGCTTGCAGGACATTTGGTCTTGTCTAAAACATCCATAAGACGTTTGGTCCATGCCAATAGGTCCTTGACATTTGGTCCTCTCCCAAACAACCATGGACATATTTGGTCCATGTCAAATGGTTTTGGACAGGACTAAATATCAAGGACATTTTGGCATGGACCCCATGTCTCCAGGGATGTTTTAGACGGGATCAAATATGACATATATCAAGGACCTTTTGGTGTGGACCAAATATCTTATGGGCGTTTTGGATGTAATCAAACGTCCGCTAATCAAAGCAAGTCTTGCATGAAAATTGGTTGAGGTGGAACAGGATATGAGGAGGCGATGTCTGATTTGACTTCAAGGGTTGAGAAGTTGTGCAGTGCCCAGCAGGCACATAAGCCTCATTATTAAGTAATTGTGATTATTCAAGAACAAAATAAAAATATTATTTTTCTTTCAATTTGTGTATTATTTTTTTCAGACAACTATAAAGTTGTAAGAACAGAAATGCTTAAGTTGTTTGGACTTGACTACTTAATAAGAGGAGCTATAGCCTGGGGGTACAGTGAAAGAATTACTTATGCACTAAAGGGCCCCTTGAACCTAGAAAGTTTGGGAACCTCTGGGTTAGAGTCTTCCTGTCTGTTTTTTTTTTTTTTATTGACCTGGAGGCCTTATCTATTGGTGTCAGGAAAATGCAAATTATCAAGTACCTGAGTCCAGCACTGTATCAATTAACCCATCCTTCTTTTTTCTTTTTTCTTCCAGGGAAGGATTCCCCCGAGCTAATATGTGTTGCCACATCTTCCCCCTTTTTTTTTTCTCCCCCCAGCTACCCAGTGCATGGTTGTATATCCTAGTTGTAAGTCCTTCTAGTTCTTCTATGTGAGCTGCTGCCACAGTATGGCAACTGACAGATGGGTGGTGTGGTTCCATGACTGGGAAGCGAACCCGGGCCGCCAAAGCAGTGAGAGCACCAAACTTGAACCACTAGGCCATCAGGGCTGGCTCTTAACCCGTGTTTCTTGACTGTTTCCAGTGTGACTCACCTATACATTTCCTAGGAAGCCATCTTCATTGGTGCCGTCAGACTTGTATCCAGCCTGTATCCTTTACTTATACATTCTCCATCCTTCTCTCTCTTCCCCCTTTTCTCTCTGTCTGTCTGCCTCCCTTTCTCACACACAAACATATACACACAAATACACACACACACTCTTGGCCCGTGGATACTGGCACAGATGCACAATGATACAATATGCTTTAGTGGGCCATGCATTTCAGGAGTAATCAGAGATAAACTTAGCTGGATGGCAACTGGGGGTGAGTGATGGCCCCACTTAGCCCCTGGGAACAAATAAGCACAAACTGGTAAGAAACTTGGGTCAGCGCAGGGCCATACTCTGGGATTTCTAGCCTCCAGCAGCTGTTCCCCACCTCCTCAAGCCTATTCCTAACTACAACTACCAGATGAGAAAAGTTCTGCCAGCCTCTAAATTTGCTGTGCCAATTACAAGGCCATAGAAGTTCCCTAGGCTGGAGGGGAAACCAAGAAATAACAAAGAACTGAGACTTAGTTTCTCCATCTGTAAATCAGACGGCATTAAACTTGATGTCTACCAGAGATTTCAAAACTCTTGAAATTTATAATCTTGTGAATTCAGCTGGGAGTGGAATTAGCAGAAAAGATCTGACAATAGTATGAAAGTCCAGACATTTTGTCATAATGCATAGAATGGAGCACGTATAATGCATGCTCCTCTATGCGTAACGTGTAGAATGGAACACTTTTAACAAACTGAGAAAGGACAACATACTGACACATGTGAGTCAGACTCCAAAGGGGACTGCCTCTCTCTCCCAACATGTGCCAAATGCCGACATTTGGTAGATGAACCCCCAAACCATTGTCAGACACCATGTTAGAAGCTATTTATGGAAACACTTAGGAAAAACTTCTGATTTCCCTTTGCATTAGGAATTCAAGTTTTTCCCTTTTGATTAACCATTTAATAATCTATCTAGTAGTGTACTTGCCAGTGTACACAGAAAACTTGAAAGTATCTGACTTTACTGTCCTGTTACCAGTACTAAAGCATTTACTACTCTCTTTGTACCTTGGGGCAGAGAGTGGCTTCAGAGCTCCTCCAGGGCACAGACTGAGGGAGATGATTCTGTCCTGAGGCACAATAACAAAACAGGAAAAAAATCCGGGCCCCACCTCCCTAGTCCAAAGGAATCAGAGATTATATCTGGTTACTTACTTTATGTACTTGCAGTTCCTGATGCCAAGGGCCCGGCCACAGCTAGGACTCTGGATCTCGTAGAAATTGAAACGGAGCCAATGTTGGGCTGAGAGTCCCCAGCACGCCGGGCGAACCCTGTCTAAGAGATAAGGGATGTTACGTAGAATTTGGGACCTAAGATTAGTCACTGTTTATATTTTAACTTGATTAATTGCAACAGCGAAATACTAAGGCAAACACTGCTGATATACTAAGGCAAACACTGCTGATATACTAAGGCAAACACTGCTGATATACTAAGGCAAACACTGCTGATATACTATGGCAAACACTGCTGATATACTAAGGCAAACACTGCTGATATACTAAGGCAAACACTGCTGATATACTATGGCAAACACTGCTGATATGCACTTTAGACTCACTCTTGTCCTTACAAAATAGAAATGAAGTTAAAGAGTCACAGCAGCATCTTCATTGTTCATCAATTTCACCCTCAAAGGAGGGAGAATAAAATAAGACAATCATGTCAACAGCTGCTACATCAAAGATTCACTTTTAAGGGTTTTGGTCCATTTCATATGTAGAGAAAATTATTATTTTTAAATAATACATCACCCATATTGTTAAATTCAATTTTTAAAACCTTTTAAAGCACAGATGATTGCCTAGGCACCTGGGAAATATGACATATATATGGGAGGAGCATGACCTTTGGAGTCACAAGTCCTGGGTTAAAGTATTTTTTTCACCAGTTATTATCAGAGTAACCTTGGGAAAATTACATAACTTTTTAAAACTTCAGTTTCACCAATTTAAAATAGGCGTAAGAATAACTGCCTCAGGTGGTTGCGGTGGGGATTAGATAAGAATCTAGGTATAGAGTCTTGTCCATAGTGTACACTCTGCAAATGGCAATGATGATGATGATAATGATGGTGATGTCATTGACAGACCAGACAAGGTGTCTTTATTATTGATTTGTAATATTGAAATGACTCCCACAGCAGGGAGTAACCTCCAGGAGAGATTGGCAAGACTGAATCAGAGGGAAGGTTCTGGAAGAATGAATCTTTTCTTCCTGATTTTCGATACAGTATAACCACACCCTTTGACCCTGTGTCCAGAGAGCCTGTGTGTCCCTGAGTCTGTTGCTTGCTCAGTAGACTCACCCTTTGCCTTATTTCCGGCTTATCGAAGACTTGGCGCGGAGACAGCATTGTTAGCTCTGTTGAGTTCAGCTGCCTTCCTGCAACTATGAAGATGATCATATTTTGATGATTTCAAAGCTTAATTCTTACCCAGAAAGTAAGCTTTCAAGACTACTATTAGTTCAAGTATGCTTTTAAAAACCAAAATATGTTTGACATTGAGTCAGGGACACCTTGAGAGCAGGGACCACAGTTAATGTCCCAAACCCCAGTTGTTAGGCACTCACATTGATATGCACATGGTGCACACCAAGGGGGTCCCTAGGCCTTACTAGGTAGGCTGCTAACATAAGTGGAAACAAAGAACTTTAAAGGGTTGGTTGAGCATAAACACGATCATTTATTATATCATCTAATTTTCCATAATTAGTAAGAGACTTATAGTAATTAAAAATGAGAAGACTGGCCTTCAGTGGCACCTTTACTTTCTGCTATTTTTAGGGCTTATTATCAATTAGTCTGAGGTCATGGGATGGGAAAGTGATCTAGGTCCCTTTTTGAAGCAGGCCTAGACCCTAAGAAGCCAGATCGGTAGACAATAATATTCTTTAGGAAGTATTTTGGACTTTCTGCCTTCTGGTCACATGGTAGGATTGAACTTTTTGGTCCTTTAATGGTTGGTTGGGAACATGTCACTAGTTCTGGTCAATGACTGTGAGCCAAAGTAACATGTGCCCTTTCTGGGCTCAGAGCATTTAAGTGCCAGTGCAAGATCCCATAGCACTTTCTCTTTGTTCAGTGTGGTAACTAGCACCTTTCAGCATGGCTGTTCCATCGGGCTGCGGAGTCAGTCCTGGCAGCAAAACCCAGCTGGGCCCACATATAAGCTGCATAACTTGGGAAAGTCGTGTAACCACTCTGAGTCCCAATTTCCTGATGCATAAGATGGGTTATGAGGATTAAATATAATGAAATAAAATTGAATTCTTTGTAACATCTAGAGCATAATAAATGATCAATAAGTGATGGCTTTTTTCCTATTTTGTCCAGGTTACTTAGGTTGCTAGAACTTGAAATAGTTCAACATCAAGAGAAAATGATGCTTTTATAGAATCAATTACTTTCTACTGGCCAGTAGCTCAAAATATAGGAGTGTTTAACAATAAATCTTTTTGTAATAGTTATAATTAAAATCCCCCTCCCAGGGGCTGGCCTGGCGGCATAGAGGTTAAGTTCCTGCATTCCACTTCAGCGGCCTGGGATTTGCCAGTTCGGATCCTGGACATGGACCTACTCACCGTTCATCAAGCCATACTGAGGCGGCGTCCCACATAGAAGAGCAGCAACTCTGCAACTATTATACACAACTATGTACTGGGGCTTTGGGGAGAAAGAGAAATGAGGAAGATTGGCAGTGGATATTAGTGCAGGGCCAATCTTCTTCTTCTTCAGAAAAAAAACCACATAAGTTAAAAAAAAAACTCCCCCTCCCAGAATATGTAGCATATATAGATGGACATCTAGGTGTAAAAACACAAGTTTTGGGCACTCACTTCTCATCCACAAATGTAAAGCAGCCAGTCCTGACAGTGGTTTGCTTGGACTGGTAGTGGAAAGAAGACCATCTGGTATTCAGGAGACACGACTGGCCATGTGGCCCTGGACAGTGCCCTGACTTCTCTGAGTCTGTTTTCTTATCTGAGGGCATTCTGGTCAGTCCCCTCCACCCCTAAAATGACTCAGTGACTTGCAGTGACCCTTTGATTCCAAGTATAATTCCTATTATTACATCACCCTGTAGAGTGCCAAAGTATCCTAATCTCTGTATTTTCTAGAAGTTGGAGTTGGTGGCTCCTAGGCACTAAATTGTCATCTTTGCCATTAGTGCCGGTGAACACGATACAAATGACATTCAATTTAACCATCATTAAAAAATTGACAGTGGGGCCGGCCCGGTGGTGCAGCGGTTTAGTTCGCGCTTGGCAGCCTGGGGTTCGCGAGTTCGGATCCCAGGCGCCCGCGGGCGCACTGCTTGTCAGCCATGCTGTGGCGGCGTCCCAGATAAAGTGGAGGAAGATGGGCACGGATGTTAGCCCAGGGCCGGTCTTCCTCAGCAAAAAGAGGAAGATTAGCAATGGATGGTAGCTCAGGGCTGGTCTTCCTCACACACACAAAAAATTGACAGTAGAGGAATTATGATAGGGTCATAGAATACTATATTTGATGGGCTTTAGTGATCGTCTGACTCCCTTTTTTACTCTCAGACAAGAAAACTAAGGCTCAGAAAGCTGAGGAGACTTCTTCAGGGGCTACAGAAGTAACATAATAGTAGAAGGCAAGAGCTAAACATTATTGCAGAGTTAAAACAAAGTGGTTTGGTAATACAGAGGCGGAGGAGACATATTTTGGCTAGAGGGCCTGAGGAAGACTTGATGGAGAATAACATTTGACTTAGGGTTGCAGGAAAGACGGGATCTCAGCTAATAGAGGCTGGGGAGGCAACAGTGGACAGCGTGAAGCAAGCCCAGGGCAGCAGTCTTCTTAAAATACAGTCATGTGTTGCATGGCGATGTTTCAGTCAACGACAGATGGCATATGTGATGGTGGTCCCATAAGATTAGTACCATACAGCCTAGGTGTGTAGTAGGTTATACTACCTAGGTTCATGTAAGTACACTCTATGATGTTCACACAATGACAAAATCACCTAAGGATGTATCTCTTAGAGTGTATTCCTGTCATTAAGTGACTCATGACTCGTGGTGAGGCAGTGGTTTGGCTGGAGGGCAGGTGTGGGGGCATAGAAGTGGGAGGTAGGGTGGGGAAGGTAGGTAATAGCCAGTGTGGAGGGTCTTGAATGACAAAGGATGTGATGAGGAGCCACTGAAGGTTTCTGAGAAAAGGAGTGAAGAGTCAGCGGGAAAGGAAGACCCCCATAGTACCTCTTTGTTGATGCTTTCACAAACACCTTTGAGTCTGGGCTTCTAGGGAACTGGAAGTTTTGGGGAAAGGGGAAGGCACACCTATGTCTTAGAGTTGGCTGTGGAAACAACAGATGATTAACTAGGTAAAGTAACTTAAAAACTATAATTCAATTAATTTAAAAATACAAAAATGAGGTTATGAACCTGTGGTAGCCATGAGAATGTGCTTCATGGTCTCTAACTACAGGGAGCATAATTGACCAAGGGCTTTAGCGCAGCACCTGAGTTACATTGCTGTGCTTCTGCTAAGGGTTCTTTTCCCATGAGTGGCTCTCAGCAGTGACTGAGTATGGCAGAGAAACTGAAGTGGGTCACTCATGGGAGACTGAAGACTTTTCTGATGGCCTGAGGACTCCCCATTGGCTCTGCACACCAGTCTAGGATGTTTTCACCCTATCCTTCTTCCCTCTCTGCTTCACTCAGGGTCAGACTTGCTTTGCTGTCTGATGACTCTTCCAGCCTTTTCCTGCGCTCTCCCTATTTTCCCTCATACAGGCGTTTTCCTTAATAAAACCCTTGCATATTTAATCTCATTGTGGTGTCTAACCTGGATTAAGTAGAATCTAATTTCAGGAGCCTCTTCTTTAGCCTCATTGATCCATGACCTGGTCCTAAGGCAGACTGGACAAGAAAGTGAGTTATGTTCTGTGTAAACACATTCTGCTTCCTGGAGAACAGCCATGCGCTCTGCACTGGGGGTTGCAGGTCAATAGCAGCATTTTCTAGGATGAAAGACCAGTTACAAGGAATAATCTTCCTTTGCCATCCTTGTTAAAATGTAAATGCTGGATTCTTTCTGGGTTCAGCTTTTAAAATCTTTATTATTTGAAAATTTGTTACATATCATGATCCAAGAGTTTTATTTTAAAAATGTCTTTATTTTTCTGTAAAGAACAAATGTGACATATTTGGCTCTTGGTAGGGAAAACCAAGGAGCTATCATACAAGAAGGAAAGTTAAAATGAAAGGTTAGCAAAGGGGAAGATCACAGGGAAAGATCTGGGAGGAGGGTAGAGACCAGCCAACATCCCTTCCAGGAGAAGCACAAGCACTGTAAACTGCAGCAAAAAGCACCAAGGATGAACCTAAGGAAGTATTTGACCCTGAGAAGTGGAAAGAGTCGTGGATTAATCTCTGAAAGCAGCTTTTGTGGAGAGACCTCAAACCAATGGTTTCTAAATTTGGTGTGCACAAGAATCTTCTAGGGAGCTTATCAAGACTGGAGATTCTGATCCAGCAGGTCTGAATTATTAGTACATTTATATTCAGGAATCAGCCCTTCTCTAAGCTCCCTGAGATTTTCCAATGCAGGTAATCTGGATCATCGTTTGGAACAATCTATCCTAGATGGTTTGTCTGGGAGAATTTCCCATTTCAGGATGTGTGGAGGCAGAAGAATAGACTTGCGTGAGTCTTGCTTAGTCAATCTCAGACTCTGGAAATGAACTATTTATGCTTTTAAAAAGATACTAGGATATTTGGAAAGATTTCAAGAGATGATCCTTTTTCTAAAATTTTCAAGGATATAAATTTAATAATAATTTTGTCCTAATGGAGCTGTTTTTTCCTACTGATTGAGCATCAACCTGACAATTGTTTCTCAATCTGTTCCACGGTAGAAGTAGGATAATAACCACAGTCACTTCACTGGGTAGCAGTAAAGATGAATGAGGCAAGTTGTGAAAAACAATTAGGATGATGCAAAGCAGGGATTGGCAAACTTTTCCTGTAAAGGACCAGAGGGTAAATATTTTAGTCTTTGTGAGCCATACTGTTTCTGTTGCAGCTACTCAACTCTGCCATTGTAGCTTAAAAGCAGCCATAGACGGTAAGTGAATGCGTGCGGCTGGGTTCCAACACTTTATTTACAGAAATAGGTAGTGGGTTGGATTTGAGCCACAGGCAGTAGTTTGCCTCCTCCTGCTATAAAGGCTTGATAAATTCTATTATCATTATTATTAATAATATAACGGCTTGTCAATAATCCTTAATAATTAGTAAAGTAATCAGTTTTTAATCAAGAAATAAGTATATATACATTTGCAATTTTTTTCAAAGGAATCTGCTTGTAAAAGAAATAAAATCTTACATTTAAATGCTGGCGTCGTTTCAATGGACTTTAAAGAAAAAGTTTCCACTGACAGAGATTGCCATCACATTGTTCTTGGCACTCGAGGGAAAAATCCAGGCCAAAGTAAAAAAAAATATATCCACAAAGACTACGGAGGAATAAAGGAGAAATTTGCCTAAATCTTTAACCTCTGACCTTTTCCCTCTCTTTGAAGTCCTCGGTCTGGGCTTGTGGCATAGTTTATCTCCCCAAACAGAGTCTGTTGAAAGAATGGCTGTAGTGGATGTTTCATAACCAGATGTTTATCTATTGTGTTGCTCAACATCTACTGA
Source organism: Tapirus indicus (assembly GCA_031878705.1). NCBI lineage: Eukaryota > Metazoa > Chordata > Mammalia > Perissodactyla > Tapiridae > Tapirus > Tapirus indicus. Next base: position 87,441,711 of record CM062922.1, read on the forward strand.
CATTGAATTGCTTGTGTCTTTTTTAGGCTTCAGGTCTAAGAAAATATTTGCTTCTCCTAACAAACGGGGATGCTTTCTTTTATCAGATGACAAAGATTACATGTTGTTTTGCTTTCTGCCTGGGTTATCTGTAAGGTTAGAGATAAATGCGAGGTTCAATCATTATGATGCTGTCCATCTACTTGGGAGATGTACTTTTCCTCTTTGATGCTTATTTTTTTAAAACATCAATGATTACCTTAAATGTTGTTGTATAGGTGTCTTTCATTGTAAATTCCTTCAAATGTTTTTTGGATCTAGCTAAAATACAAACCAAATATTATAAATAAAATGAATCAGATCATATTTGCAAGAAGTGTTGTTTTCTGTGTAAACTTCCTTCAAAAGTAACATATACAAAATTATAAAGAAAATGAACTGCTAACAAGTACTTTATCAATAATGGAGGTTTTTGTAAATACGTATACTATGGGGCAAGGCTATGATCTTCAGTTGTAGAGCCAAGTAAACCTGGGTTCCAGTCCCAGCTCCATCACAAGACCAACTGTGTGGTCTTGGGTGTGTTACCCAATTTGCTCTGAGTCTCAGTTTCATCATCCGTAAAATGGGCCTAATGGCTGCACCCATCTCACAGAAGTGTTGTAAGAATTAAATGAAATAATACATATAATGTGCACATGGCACAATGTCTGGTCTATGGTAAGTACTAAATATATATACAGCTATTATGACATGTTTATTTTTATTTTTATAGCAGTGTTTCTGTTAAAATATAGGAAAACTATAAGAAATGTGGCTATTTGCTCAGTTTTCAATATGAGACTCTAAAAGTCTGTTGGAGCATTGCTGTTTTTCTCTAAGTCCATCTTATTTTTTCTTTAGTATTTTTGTGTGAGTCTCCACTAAGCAAACGGAGCATGATGTAACATCTGAGAACTTTGCTACCAAATAGAGTCCCGATAGGAAGACTATCAAGATCACACAGGAATTTAAGTATTTACTCACAATTTAAATTTTCTAGTAATTTAAACCATGGGGCCTGCTTTCCACTTGTAATTCGAGTATTTTTCCACACAACTCTTCCATATCGCGGCTGGCAGCACTATTTAGCCGGGGTTATTTTATTGGTTTTTTTTTTTTTTTTTGGAGAGTCTGGTGAGCTTGAGGGAAGGGTAGACTGGGAGAGAAATTTCATTCCTCCATTTTAGTTTTATACATAGACTAATTCTGCTAATTCTCCAGTTACCTCTCTCTTACTCTGTTCCTCAACTCTCAAGTTTAGAATATAGATTTAATGTTTTTTCTTTTAGCGTTTTTTTTTTTCTTTAAGAAGCATTGACTGACATAAAGCCAAAGGCACATAAATGCTGACAGATTAGAACCACTGAAGTTGGGAAAAAACGGCCACCACAACAGCAAGAAGCCCCAGCATTTTCAACAGAAAGGAAACTGGAAAATTAGATGCCTCTCGTAGAGCCCGCGTCTTTAAAGGCTTCAGTATCCTTTGTTTCTGGGTGAAGATGGCATGCCTGGCTCCTTCCCATTTCCCAGGCCCAACCAGGCGATACTGGTAGGAGTTACAGGGTCCAAAATAGAGTTTCACAGCAAGTTTAGGATCTTTTAACAAGAAAGAGAGGAAGTCTGGCTTTGCACCTATCTCTGAGGCAAGCTCGTCCAAGTAGTCGATGTAATTGGTCTGCAATATCTGGCTCTGGCTCTTTCCAAACCTTAATGAAGAAAGTAAAAAGTCAGATTCACAAAATATTCGAAGTTATTTAAGAACATTAGGTGTTCAATAGTCATTGAAAGAATGAAGGAATGAATGAACGAATAATGAGTTTTGAATTAATCTCTGGTGGAAAGTGTCAGTTTATCCTATCAGGAGGCCCATATCCCAGATTGAGAGTAGGCTGTAAAATAAATAGCCAGGAATTCGTAAAAGTTCCAGGAATCACAAAATTTATAACTATAATTATTATTTAATATTTACTAAGCAGCTTCAAGTCTGGGCAAGTACAAACTGGTCAGGATTACTGCAGATTCATGAGATAACACAGATGAAAGCCTAGCTCAGTGTCTTGCACAGAGGAGATGCTTAATATTTGCTTCTTACTTATTCAAGTACCTGGCACTCTGGGTGGCATACATCACATAATCAATAGATGGTAGATGAGTTACAATTTGAACATGAGATAACATCTACATGTAACGTAAGGGCCCCCAATTCAACTTTCCAAGGGTGCTTAATCACTATTGAACCCCATTCCACCTCATCACAAAGTACAAATCCTCAAACCTTCACTTCACACCAACTTCTTTCTAATTTACTTTAATGGGAGATCCCTCAGCCAACTTTGCAGGGATACCCAGGCTGCTGTCACCACCATTGCCCCCTTCCTATTCTCTCTCTAACCATAGTGTGTGAGGGGTCTGAGAAGATACGGAATCTAACATGGGCATCATACACAACTGAAATGAAATTAAGTCAAGGAAAAATGTTCTGATTGGGTAAAATTCCTACCTTTAAGTAGTTGGTTTTTAACTAATATGTGTAAGAATCACCTAGGAAGAACGTAAAAATACAAATATCCAGTTTCATCCAGAGATTCTGATTCAGTTGGTCTGGGTTGTGGCCTAGGAACTTGCATTTTTAACAGGCAGCTAGGTGGTTCTTGTAGGTGGTTAAATCACTATACTTTGAGAAACACTGCTCTAAGTAATGAAATTTTTTTTTTAAACCTTCTTACAGGTCAATTCTTCTTTCTTTCCTCTTGATACTGTCCTCCATCATTGTCCTCTCTGAGGGCAAGGTACACAAGCCTAGAAAATAAAAGGCTGGTTTGAGTAGAGGGTTTGATTCAATATCATTGCTTTATCTAGTAGTTGATTCCTACAATTAAACATGGGCCATTTATCATGTTTGGGCTGCTGTGTTGTTGAACTTCAGGGAGCACCACTCCCCTTGAGTTCTATGTGATGCTGCCCTTGGAGCACAGGCTAGAGCATGGACTCTGAGGTGGAGGCCAGAGAGGGAAGGAGAGCCTGTGGAGCCAGGAAACCAGGCCAGGAGGCTTGAGCTCTACTCTGAAGGTGATGGGAAGCTGTGGGGGGTTTTCTTTAGGAGGTGACGAGATCACATTTGTCTTTTGGAAAGATCCCTCTAGCTGCTGAATTTTGGAAAATGGGCTGCAGGGAGGTGAGTTTAAAGGCAGCGAGACCAGTTAAGAGGGTGTTGAAGTAAACCTGGTGAGAGAGAGGATGGCCCAAAATAAGGGAGGGCAGTGCGGATGGAGAAGGTAGATTGATGCAAGAGTTATCATTGTATGCTTATGATCCCATCTCCTGTCCACAAATGTTCCCTGAGCTTCAGACATGTTGAAAAATGGTCAGTTCCCCCTGGATTTGGCTAGTCATCTAGCCAAATTCCCTGAGTCTAAAACTGAGCTCATCATTGAAGACATCCTGCTCAGACTCACATCTTCTTCAGCATGCTCCCCACCATCCACCCAGTTTCCATGGCCAGAGATCTGCAAGTCATCCTTAATTCCTTTCTCTTTCTCTTATTTTCCTATATTGAGCCAATCATTATGTCCTGCTGATTTTATCCTCAACTATTTCTCAAATTTATAGCCTCTTCTCCACTTTGTCTCTGCCTGGCACAGGTTGCATCATATTTTAGTATAGACTATTGCAGTAGCCTTCTCACTGGTCTCTGAGACACCATTCTTTTCTCCTTTCAAATCTAGCTCCCAGCTAATGCTGAAATAATCTGTCAAAAATGTAAATCTGGGAGCTGACCTGGTGGCATAGTGCTTAAGTTTGCACGCTCCCCTTCAGCAGCCTGGGGTTCGTGGGTTCGGATCCTGGGCGCGGACCTACACACTGCTCATCAAGCCATGCCATGGCAGCGTCCCACATACAAAATAGAGGAAGATTGGCATAGATGTTAGCTCAGAGACAATCTTCCTCAAGCAAAAAGAGGAAGATTGGCAACAGATGTTAGCTCAGGACCAATCTTCCTCACACAAAAAAGGAAAATGTAAATCTGATAATATCCATTCCTTGCTATAACTTTCCTTAGATCCTCTTCCTGAAGAGATTTCTAAAATGGAGATCATAGGTCCACAGGTCATTCTTAATCAGGATCCCTACAGGTCCACCAGAGGATTTTTATGTGTAGCCAGATTTGGGAAGAGCTGATCTACATTTTACATTCAAACTCCTTAGCATGCCTTACAAGGTTCCTGTGTCCTGGCCCCTTCTTCTTTAAGAATACTCTCTCACCCCTATCCGCCTCACACCTCATGTTCTAGGAATGGCAAATAGCTTGTTATTCTCCTCCTACCTCTGTGCTCTGGCTCAAGTGATTCCCTTTTCTGAATCACTCAGTTGCTAGGAAGTTTTCCTTGGCCACAGGCCCTCCCTTTATCCCACTCTGCTGTTGCTAAGCATCCTTTCTCTTCATCTCACACACTCCGTGCATTCCTTTACCAAAGCATTTGTCTGATTATGTTGAAATGATCTGTTTGAATTTCTCTCTATCCCACCAGGTTCCAGCACAGGGCTAGATATTCTATCAGTTTTTGTTGAGCTGAATTGATCCCTGTGGTCAGAGATGTAATAGCCTTCTGGACTGCAAAGTGCTGCACAGATGCTCAGATAGAAACCTTCAATAAGTTTACAACTTTGTAGGGATCTGTGAAGTTGAGCTGCTTAGGTGTTGAAAGTTAATTTGGAGTTAAGTATGGAGTAGATCCTAGGTCTCTTGATTTGCACATATTCTGAGGAATTTATAAATATCATATAGGTAAAACCAGGAGTCATAGATGTGTTTCTGCTTAACTGTTCCTTCATGACTCAAAGAAAGAATAACATATACTTAACTTTATGACAATCACAATTCTCTGAACTTTCTAATATTTGAAAGGAATGATTGCAGATATTTATTATTATTGTATCTCTGTATTTGTTATTTGTGAATTCTCCACTAACTTTTTAGGATATTAATCTTGTGAGAGCAGCCAAGATTGGCAACCTTCTTGTTGGTAACTTTCTTATCTAAACTCGTTATTGAGCAAACTCCACCTGGTGTGAAAACCCTCAGCCACTCACTTGCCCACTCACTTACCTTTGAAAACTCTTGTCACCCAACGAGCTTGAAGTTCAGCAGTTGGGAAAATGGCACCTAGGGGCTGGATGAGACCAATGCATGCAAGGGTTGACTTCTCCAGGTGAGGAGGGAACGTGTATTTATACAGCGAGACCATATTATCCTCTACTTTAACAAGTGACTCTTCGAGGAAGGGAAAAGAGAAAGTATATCCTGTTGCAAAGACAATGATATCAATGTTCTCCTCCACAGTTCCATCCTCAAAGATGGCAGAAGTTTCTGTGAGCTCTTTCACTTTTGATTTCACCTTGATGGCTCCATAGAGTATACGACTTGGAAGGTCATCATTTAGTACAGGCTCTTTCATAAGGTATCTGAAACACACAGAAGAAAACACTCAGAAGGAGCTTTTAAAGAGCAGTGTTGATCTCTCTTAAAATAAAAAGGTTTCTTAAATATCCATAAAACTTTCTAACCTGACTAGTTGACCTGCCCCAAATCTTACTATCTGACTTGATTCTCACGTCACAAATCTCTCCTCTCAACAAATAAGGGAAAACATGTAGGTGACGTAAAAGACACTTCAAAAAAGGAGGCACCCCCAAGGGCTTAGACAAAATGCCAGTGTCTGTGGTCAATCCCTGAGTATTCCAGTGATGTTTCTACCATTGTTTTATGTCATCCACCTTTAGTTATCTTGCTGTTCCATTTAATCTCTAGCTGATCATAGGTAAGAAAGGGAAAATTTGTTGAATTTCCATTAGTTTTGAAACTTATTAAGGGATCAGTGTGAAAATTAATGTATAAAATTAAGTTTGGGGATGTTTTTTGATCCCAAATATCCATAAAGTCTCTGTATGTGATAGCATGGGTGATGGAGCAAAATCTCCTTGTATTTCTGGAATTCCCTTTTTTTGTAGATTTGAGAACAATTTTTCAAAAAAAATTAGATAATACATGCCACACGTATGAGATCTCAGAATACAGCAGGCAGTTTGATGGCATTTGTTGAAAGATTTTAAAGCTCTTCTCTTCTTTTTTTTTTAAAGGGAAGGAGCCTGTTATCAACTAAAGAAAAATAAACATCCATAATGTTTGCTTGTGTTTTTAAGGTCAGTGATGTATAACTTTGAGATCAACAGAGATTTGTCTTTTTGGCAAAGAGACAATGAATATGTTCTCAAAAGCTGCCCATGGGAAGAATCCTCATGGTGTACAGAGTAAGCAAAGTACGAATTATCAGATGGAGAATTTGGGACGTGTTTCCCACCACACCCCTCTGAAAGGAAACTCACAATCTCTTAAAGTAGTCTTTTCTAATGTTGGACAGTTTGGGTATTAGAAAGTTCTTCCTGTGATCCTAGGTCTGCTTTCTAGAGCAGCTCATAACATTTCTACTTCATCTCTTGAGTATTTACATTTTAAAAGGCATACAAAACAAAATTGGAATTCAAACTCCAGGACCTACATGATATCTATACCGTTAGGTTGTAGTTTGAAATACGATGTTAGCAATTTGGCTCTTTGCGAAGAGAGGCACCTCTGACAACCTTGCTTACCAATGAATATACCATAAAAAAGCAAAATAACTCTACTTGTTTTGAGGCTCAAGGCCATAATTTTCATGGTTGAACCACCGATTCATCTGTTGGTCCGTCATCCATTTTAGAATTTTTCGTGGCAGAACATTTTGGAGCATTGAGCTAAATCGGGTGTGAAAGATCATGTCCCAGGGATAGCCATCTTCAGAAATACGACTCATGACCCAGGAACCATGTCTGGTGCTGATAAACACCTGGTAAGCAAAAAGGAATGCAGTTTAAACTAGGGCATCTTCCTTTCGAAAGGAACCTGCTATCTAGGTGACATATCAAGTGTACAGCCCCAAAATTTCTTGAAATGCTTTATTTTAAAGATGATTGACCTCAAAGTGAAGTACCTTCTAGTTTTCACTGCTCTGTGGCAGCTTTCTCATAAAAGGGGTACCTGGTGGTATTTACACTGATAGAGGAAGACTACAACAGTCTTGAGAAGTTCATGGAGACACGAGGAAATCTTTGGGCTAATACCCTCACCATGGCTACAGCTGTGGTTTGATGCTTTTTCCCTCTTCTCACCTTCCCACCCACCTCGAGTCTTTTATAGTGAAGGTGAACAATTATAATCCAAGGAAATGTGTGACTACAGCCTAATGACTAGATAGGTGTAAATGTAGGGATCTGTATATCCTCAGAGGGGGAATAACAATGGACACCAGCTTTCTTCCACCCTTAAAGGAACTTCATTATGTATTCTAAAAGTTAAAATCTCTGAGTTTATATTGTGATTCTCTTCAAGTTCACATCTGAATCCCCTTTCAGATGTATTCTTTACCTTGTTTACTTAGATTTCCCTTGTTTTCAAAATGTGCACTTAAATCTCTTCTCAAACATACATTTTACCTTGTTTACTGTTAATCGCTCATTGTCCAAATGCATGTTTAACTCACTTAAAATTTTACATACCGTTCTATGAGTTCTGTTGTATAAGGCGGCCCTTGATAAACACTTAAATAGGTTTCTCTTGCAGGGAAACTGATTCCCTTAGGAGTTTAAGATCATGGACTCTAGATCCAGGATTTCCGGATCCAGACTGCCTGGGTTTGAATCCCAGCTCCACTACTTACAAGCTGTGTTGCCTTGGGTGAGTTATTTTAACCTCTCTGTGCCTCTGTTTCCCTCTCTATAAAATGGGGGTAATAACACTAGCTACTTCGTGGGATTATTGTGGCAGATTAAATGAGATGATATATGTAAAGTACTTAAAATATTGCCTGGTAGGTGATAAGCACTGCTAGCTACTATTATTTTGTAAATTTAGGTGGGAGGAGAGGCATTTCATACAGTGCCACACATCTGGAGTGAGCCACAATTTGCAGACAAATTTTGCTGGGGAGGGCCTCAACTCCTTAGCTTGTGAAGTAGTACCTGCATAAAGCAGTGTTGAATCGTTGGTCTGTGTGTGGTAATATACTTATGCCCTGTTTTTTTCCTGCTCTTGCCATTATGTTGACTTGGCCATACTTTGATTAGGTATTAGACATCATACTTAAATATTTCCATGACTGCTTCTTGCCATTATTTCCTGTCCACCCTTCTTCCTTAGGATCAGTCCATGTGTCACATTGGATGCTCTGCCTACTTTCTTTACTCTCTTTCTGCTGTGACATTCCTACAGCAGGGAGTCTAACCTGGCTAGCTCCACTAGCTGCAACAGGGTGATACACTTGAGGATGTGGGCTCGGGATGCTTTCCCTGAGATGCAAACATCAGGCCAAAGGCTGGAGGTTTGGTTTTGGGTGGGGAAGTGTGTGGAGGACCCAGCACTATCCCGTAGTATCTGGTGGTGCTTTTGGGCTGTGGAAGAGCATGTGGTATACTTATGAGTGTGAACTTCCTTTGACAAAAGCAGAGCACACTCAGCACTATGGTGACTTTAGGTGGCAATGTTAAGCTTTGCAGACGCACCTAGTTCTGTCCCTTACATACCAGCTCCTGGAAAGTCTCTGGTAAGTCTTCTCACAGAAGGGTTGAAGTACCTTACTTTGTATAAGAGGTTTTATCATAATTATATCTGATGTTATTAATCTAATAAATACTGAAGAGACATTCTATTCAGAAGATTGTTTAAAGAGCTGTAAGGCACACAAATATAGCCAAGGTGTTTTCTTAATATTGAATCTGGCATCATAGACAGGCTTTTTACATGGCAAGACCCAAATAAAGAATTGGCTCTTGCAATCCCAGATTTGATATCTTTGGAACAACTGTTCCAACGGCAAATCACTGACATGCAACATACAGTGGTTTAGTCTGGAGTGTCACTCGGTTGATAGCTAAGTCAGCCCCTTTCATCATACGCCCTTCCTCAAGCTTGACAGGTATTCCCAACAGGAAGGACACTGGAGCTGGGACCTCACCCACCCCAACTCTGTTCTGCTCCAAGCCTTTACAGTTAATGCCACCTCACTTGTTCTTCACCTCAAGGTCTTAAAGCTTTGAAAAGTGAAAAGTGATTACTTTCCACAAAATAGGTGAGGACCTCTTGGGTCTAGTAAATCTCTTTCTGGTGTTAGTGACCTGCTCTGTCCCCAGACTGGCACTGACTGATAGGTGACTCTGACAGGTCCCAGTGTAACCCCTTCATTAACCTGCTGGAGAGGCACCATGTGTGTTTATCACATTTGCTATGGGGCATCTGAAGCCCTGAAAGTGTGAGATTCAGGACAGGACGGTTTTGCTGGTTGTGAACATGGCCATGGAAAGTCCTGTGTAGCCAGAAGATGCCATGCTGAGGAGGCTAGTGAAAGAGTAACAGGGCCCCTGGGTCCAGGCCCTGTTGAGAAGGAATGCTTTGGACAGAGAAAGCTTAGCTATTTCCCTATCTTTGCCTAGGTCTGACCTTCCAGAAGGGATTTATTTTCTGCCATTCCCAACCATTGCTGTCAGCATTATCTACATTTTGTAATGTTTGACTCTTTGGCAGCTCAGCTGTGTCGTTCTTGAGATGGTGTAAAGATGACAGTGGTTGGAAGGCCTCAGGGAGCACCTACATATCTATGGTCGTGGTTGCGAGTCTATCTATTTAATCTTCCTTTTCATGATCCTCGGGTAACTAAGGATTTTATTTACACTTCAAATAGCATTCAGATATGCACTAAATTTCTAAAGGGCACTCCCAAAAGTATGAACAGGTCAACTCATTAAGGCCTTTTGTGCTAAAAGTCATTTGGTTCAAACTTCCCATTTAAAAAGTGAGGGAACCATAACCCAGAGAGGTAAAATGACTCACTCTAGGTTATACGGCTGATTGGGTGGCAGAGCTGGGAGGTAAACTCTTGCTTCTTGACTTCCAGATTTTCTATGGTACCACACTGAGCAACCAACCAACCAGTTAATGAGTCATGGAGCCTTGGTTATACGGCTGGAATTTTCCCATATGCCCCTCCCCTTTCCTCTCCTCCATGGTAAAATGTAAGCAAAGAACATCTTACCTGAGCAGCCTTCTTACTCAGTTCAACGGCAATATCTGAGGCGGAGTTTCCTATTCCAATCACCAGGATGCGTTTCCCCTCAAATCCCTCTGGGTGCTTGTATTGGCGGCTGTGGAAATACTGGCCTTTGAACCTCTCGATACCTAGGAAGGAAGAAGAGAGAAATCCGTTAACTATGTCAAGTTAATTTCAATAAAACTGCACTGTCAGCTTTTCCTTTCTGGGGTCAGTCATTTGTTTTGTCTCTTCCCCCCTAAAGGGAGTTACAATAGCAAGGTCAAGTGACAAACTCAAAGTACGAAGTATACAAGAAATGTTGGGTTAAGATTTGGTATAGGACTAAAGGAGTTGCTTTTAGAAGCTGCAGCTTACATATTTATTATGAACAAACAAACAAAGAGAACAAACAGACGGTTTTGATGAATAGACCAGAGTCAGATACTGGCTTCTGAATACCCATCATTCTATTTTGGACTGCACAATGATATTTTCATATCACATAGCATGTATTCTTTTGAATGTTTCTTAAATACATTATGAAGTGCTATTATAGTAATTGTGTAATAATTAAAATAGTATTTATCATTCTTAATTTGCAAAAGCAAACAAAAACTAAAACTAAAAACCAGGCACGTAGAAGGTGAGGGATGGTTTCCTTGTTCCAGTAACTTACTGGACAAGCTTCTTTGAAGACACACTTCTCTGTCCTTTCCCAGGAATACAGGACCTTATTAAATTATTTGCCATTGATGGTGGGTTGCTTGAAAGAACCTTTAGATCATTAGCTCTCAAAGTGTGGTCCCTTGGCCAGCAGTATTCGCGTCACCTGGGAACTTGTTAGAAATGCAAATTCTCAGCCACACACCAGACCCACTGAGTTGGAAATGCTAGGGGTGGGGCCTAGCAAGTTGTGTTTTAAAAAGCCCTCTAGATGATTCTGTTTGAGAACCATTGCTTTATGTCAGTAGGTCTCAATCCTGGCTGCATATTAAAATCACTTGAGCAACCTTTAATTGACTAGGCCTACACTATACCCATTGAATCTTGGAGGTGGGGGCCCTGGCAACAGGGCTTTAGAAGCTCCACAGGTGGTTTGAATGTGAGACCTGGACTGTGAACCACTGTATTAGATGTTTTCCTGAGGGTCTTGGGAGGAAGTACGTTCTCTGAGGGAAGAGCCTGGGAGGTACCCAGACAGATGGCTGCAGGGTTCCATTGCCTGCACTCCTCTCCTCACTGCCCTGTCCCTCATCACTGTCCTATAGGAGCACTTATTTCCAGGAGCTCTCCCTAGTCACCCTGTCCATGGGCATGGTTCTGTGGAAAAGGCTCCAAGGACATAACAAAGTCACAGGTGTTTGGCAGGATAGAAAAAGGCCAAGGTAGGCACATGGCTAAAAGGGCTTTTCTGATAGAGAACCAATTTGGGTGAGAATTCTCTGAAATTCTGGGGAAGATTTAGTGACTTTGGAGGAGGTTAGCTGAACTCCCTGTGTAGTGAAGACCCAAAGAGGTCAACAAAAACAAAGATGTTGTGTGGAGTCTTTCATCTTTCTAGCTCCATCCCCATCTTAATATTATGCCCAGTTGCAGCAGTTAATTCTGCCTGTCAATCCAACCTGCATACAAAGTACTAGGACATCTACTCTGGAAAGATGGGAATCCCTGCAGGCCTCACCTGGAAATGACTCCAGTGGGATGTGAGGGAGGATGTGGTGGCCGCTGCAAACCATAACTGCATCAAAGACAGCATGTTGCTCCTTGCCATTGCTCTTGGTAACAATCTCCCATTGGCCAGAGCATGAGAAATCGGGGCATTTTTTCACACTGAGGACAGTTGTCTTGAATGAACACAGAGAAAGCATCATTGAGAATTACTCCGGCATAACGTGGGCCTTGTCCAGTGCCCTGGGAGTGGGGATGGGTAGAATACGGTGTATGACTCCATTTAGGTTTCATTTGAATCCATTCCAAGCCACTTAAGGCAAAGGCTGCTAAGTATGCCTTGTCATTCTTCTTGGGCAGGGAGCTGCCAAAGGTAGGCTGCTTTGTGCAAGAGGCCTGACACAGCAGTGGGAACCAGTCTGTGAAGGACTGAATAAGGACTTGAGAGAGACACAGAAGAGGAAGACAAGGTCTTGCAAGATACAAAACACATGTCCATCATTCAAGTAACCACACAGTCAGTATTTATCAAGAACCTTTTATGTGTCTCCCTCTGTGCAGACTCTGTATTAGAGAAGACATTTCATGTGAAGCCAGACAGTGTGCCAGCACTCTACGAACGGTGGTTGTTCATATTTATTATTTTTAAAATAGAATACATCTTGTTAGCAACACAGTTCATGATCTCATTTGGATGAATAATTTATTGGTTCACTGATTTTTTTTTTAAATGTAGCTCACTGTCTGGAGGTCTATACATTTTTTAAAAGTGTACATAAATGTTGTGTGTCTGCTGTATTTAAGAAACAATGTCAAATGGAAGCAAAGCTTTTCTCACTTCTAGAGGAATGGCATGCTTCTCTTTTTTTGTAAGTATTTGAGTCACTTATACATGCTTTTCAAATTTTCAGATATTTTTCAAAATGCTGGTTTGTCAATTTTTGAAGCTGTTCCAATTTAAAAGTGTATATGGAATATTAATATAAAACTGTGAAAGGACTATAAAATGTCTGGGCATTTTCAGCCGAGAGTAAAGATTTCAGATTTGTAGTTTAGAGTAGTATATTAGCTAAAGTACTATGGATTCTTGCTGTTCAAAATGTGGTTTGAGGACCAACACCTTCAGTATCACTTGGAAGGTTACTGGAAATGCAACAGAGCCTTTTATGGTTTGAGCTGAGTTCTAACACCTTATGGCTTATACCAACTCAGAGACCAATATTTGGAAATGAGTTTTCCTAACCCCTCTCCAACCTGCAGAAAATAACAACAGAAGTAACACAATAAACAAGAAAAACAGTTCCCTTGCAACTCTAACATGATCTTTAAAAGGACAGATAATATAAATTATATGTCATAAGAGGGCAATATGTCTGTTAAATAGATTGATCACTAATTGGAAAAGGACCTACAAAAGCTTCTGGTATAAAGCATCTGTCATTCATAGGCTGGATCTACCAGCAATTGGGGAAGAAACTACACTAGATAGAATGGGACATTTTAATGGTATTTACAAATATAGATTTCCACCGAAATCAACCATTATAAATTAATATCATACAAACCTGGAACAAAACTAAAGTTACTGAGAAAATGAGATGTGTTAAAAAAAAATAAGCTCCACTAGCAGTTACTTATTCGGAGATATAATTTAAATTTTATTTCCTAAGCACAGTTACTAGTTTTCAGAGTGGAGGTTATTGATAAAAATTCAGCATGTTTAGTGAGAATACTGTTTTTTTCTTGTTGATTATTTGTTTTTGAGAAAGCACAGGAAAGGCAGTTCTAGTCGTATTTCAAAATCATTTGGCCATCATTGTGTTGCTAGAGAATGCATCTAAAAGAAAAACAATTAGCAAAAATACTTTCTACAGGCTTCTGAGATACATGGAGAGCTGTGAGTTTATTTAGTACATTTTTCTAAGAAATTCTGTTTCTATAGAGGAGGTAAGAAAATGAAATAGCTGTTTGATTATTTTCATGTCCTTTTAAGAGAAATGAAGCTGAGTCGTCGGTGGTTATAGATATTAGTTTAAATGCAGTTTCACCAACAATATCATCATCATTCAAACCTTTAATTTTAACAGAGGTTTTTCCTCTTCTGTTAATGTATATCGGGGTAATGACACTACTTTTTGTGTTTTCTATCATGCCATTATCTTTTAGCAAAGAATTGGTTTGGAACATTTTATTTTATTCACAATTTCTTTTATTATCAGATTAACTTCTGTATTTAAATGTGAGCTAAACTAATGTAGAGAAAACCATTCCCAATACAATACCTGGAACTGAATATATTTTAGAAGATCAAACTTTTTGGCAAAAATCCTGAAATATTCCAGGAGCTTAGAATTGTGCTGGAAGTTTGGAAAATCTTCAGGCATTGGAAAGTCACTGAAGCAGCACATTTCTTTGCTGGTGTTGGTGATGACAGATTGATAGATACTCGCTCGGCCATCTTCAACATTTTCCTAAAGGATCAGATAAAAGAGTGATAATCACGCATTAAGAAAATCCTTTGGTTTCCTCCTCTCCTTCCAAATCTAACCCTCAGGTGATGTGATCCTCTTTCATTGCTGTAGTGTGCCTGAGATGTCTGGGTGATGAGGGGCAGCGTACGTGCTCCATCTTCCTGTGTGATAAGGCCTCATTGGGGCCTTCCCGTGTTGCTTACTGGAGCTATTGCCATCGGTGGGATTGCAGGTGGGGACAATCCTTCTTTTGGCACATTGCAGGATATTTAGCATCCCAGGTCTCTACCCATTTAGTGTCAGTCATTGTGACAACCAGCCCCCTTTGGAAATTCTCTCTGGGGAGACTACACCCACCTTCCACCTCTTTAGGAATCGATAAACCTTGGGACACTGGTCAGAGAACATAATAGAGAATTTCAACTAAAAGGAGTACTTTTGGCGGCAGGGAGTTTTCACATCTTAATTTGAACCCCCCGCCTTCAATTTATGCTTTATGCAAATCGGCCTTCCTCAAGTGATAAAGGTGAAAAGCATCAATATCAATCAAATCTTAAATTTGATTCTGAATGTTGGCGAGTATGCTTTGGGAAAACTGGAGCCACACATGCTGTGGTTGAGTTTATAATTTCCTCTACAAGAAGTGCTCTGCATAATGATAATGTCCTTTATGTTAAATCATGACAAGAACCAGGTATGGTGATTCAATGTCCCTGAAATCAGCATGTTATCAAAAAGGCTTTTACAAGAAAATTTAAATAATGCCACCCGAGAACTCCTCAATAGATGCTTCTGCATAAGCAGAGACTAAGGCATAATCCAGGCAAATAGTAGCTGCTATTGTGACTCAACATTAGGGTGGGGTATAAAGAAATGGAACTCATTAATTAATTGAAATAAATTACTTAATCTTACATAAACAGCAATGTAGTCTCTTCCACAGAATAGTAAATAAAGAGAAGTAAACATTCAACTCTAATTCTGTCACCACAATAAATCAATTGTGCATGTTCCTTTCTCATCATTATTCATAGAAAGTCATTACTTTCCTGCCAAATCTTTAGATCAAGGCTCCTAGATTTTTGGCAACACTGAAAGAGGCAGCCTGGACTAGCAGAAGGAGCCTGGTCTTCGGAGTTACACACAGGTTTGAATCCATCTCTTTCAGATGGTGTAAGCCTGGCCCAGTCCGTGCCCCTGCGCTTCAGTCCTCTCATCTGTAACGTAGGGATATACTAGGTTCTCAATAGTATTGCTATTGTCTGTAGTTAATGAGGAAGCTACAACTTCAGCAAAGCTGTCAGTTACAGCTCACTGTTCACTGCAGTGTAAGAAAGACACCTTGGGTAGCTGCTCTGACACCAAAGTGACTGACACAGGCGCACTCACCATCACGCCTAAGTTTTCTGACATTTTCTGTACAAGAGATTGTACTTAATTTCAGAAAGTTAACAAAGAATAAACTGTGGGATCTTGCCTTTTCTATCAGCAAAGCTCTTCATATGTACTGGGCTTCACTGTGTCCCAATTTCAAGGATTATCAGTAACAATATGAGTCACCAAAGCTAAAATGATGTTTGCTCTCAGATCACATCATTTAAGAGCAATATACTGAATTCTTGCTAGATATAGGTTTGAATTTGTAAAGATCCTCCTCCCTCACACATTCCTTCTCTCTCTTTTTTTCTCATTCGTGCATTCATTTATCCCTCCATCCATCCATCCATCCACCCACTCATGCCTACCATAGGCCAGGAGTCAAATGCCTTTTTCCATGAGCAATGTGTTCATCTTTCCTACTCCAGAATCAAGGCTAGATGATAACAAGCGGTTTGGTAAAATCTCTTCAGATTAGGGTATGCCAGCTTTCTAGGTGATGAGGGTTTGACGTGGTATTGTTAACTATATGTATTAGAATACAAAGGGAGTTTGTATTAGAATATGAAGTGGTTTCTGTCTCACACACAAGGATACAATGATCTGAACTCTAGACGAATAGATCATGGTACTTTAATTTTCAAACACTAGCTTCAAATTGCATATTACTAGAGTCAAACTGATGTGTAAACTATTTTTTAGGTATTTCAGCATGATTGAACACAATGTCTTTGGCAAGACGGAGTGTCTGAGTTTCTTAGCAAACCAAGTTCTCAAAACTGGAAATATTTTTTTTTTTTTTTGTGGGGAAGACCAGCACTGAGCTAATATCCGTCGCCAATCTTCCCCTTTTTTTTGCTGAGGAAGACTGGCCCTGGGCTAACATCCGTGCCCATCTTCCTCCCCTTTATATGGGACGCCGCCACGGCATGGCTGACAGGCAGTGCGTCGGCAGGCGCCCGGGATCCGAACTCGCGAACCCTGGGCTGCCAAGCGCAGACTAAACTGCTGCGCCACCGGACGGCCCCTGGAAATATTTCATGAAGCAAGGAAATACTCATTTTTTTCTTAAGACTAGGTAATTTTATGAGTAGTACAGAATAGAGTTAAACATGAGGGCTCTGGAGTCATATTGGGTTGATATCCTAATTCTCCCACTTTTAATGGCTTTATAACCATGGGCAAGTTACATAAGTCAGTTTCCTCATTTTCTCCTGTAAAATGGGGCCCATTAATAATTCCAACATTCAACAATTGTTATGAGGCTTTAATGACACTAGATAAAGTGCTTAGCACAAAGCCCAGCTCTAAATAAGTGCTCAATACACAGTTGTTCCTATTGCTATTATTATAGGCCACTAGAGTTAAACTTACTGAACCAGTCATAGTTTTGAAACAGCTAAACTAAGATTGACTGTTATACTATAGCCAACATGTTAGTTTTTTCAAAAGCCAATAAGGTGGCTTTAAAATGTGGTTGGCTCTTCTGTCAGGTCAGTTTTAAGGGGACTCTGAGTGATGAGAAGAACCGGTTCTGATATCTGAGCCTCTACAGTAATTTCGGAACCAGAGCAAGACTCTTCTTTGGGGATTTTGTTTGTGTAGTTTGTTACCAGTTGATGATGACATCACAGCTCTCTTTCTGAAGATCAAGTAATAATCTTTATTGTTGGGTTGGTTGCCAGAGAGCAGTTAAAAAAAAGCTTTGTTTCTCTATGTGCTTCTTCCTATCTTGGCTGAAGTAAGGTAGATGTCTACGTGTTTAGACAAATCTGGGTAAAATTGGATGAGTTTGCCTGGGGTTATAAAAGGAAGGTTCTTATTAATTTAATAAACTAATATGTGTCAACTATCTCTCCTGCTCAGGCCCTGAGCATGGAGTTAAGGATAAGATGCAAACAGGACACACAGAGTTTCTATCTTCATGGAGCTTATTAATAATATTATTATTATTGAATTAAAATGCATTTGAGCTTGGGGATGGGAAAGTGGAGACAGAAAGAGATGAGGGGCTTTGCTTTCAACCAAGACAGGACAGGGAAACACAGCTTTCAAAACAAATAAATTAACTAACATATTTACTTAAAATGCAAGCACTGCCTAAAAATGATATTTAAGCACAAATACAGAAATGTCTAAATTTCCCAGCAGATAGAATTTGCTACAATTTACTTGTTTAAGATAGATAACCATATGATAGAGTATTTTACTAATATAGAATTTTCAGAATATCAGAAAACTATATAGCAAAAGCAGTTAGTTCAGACAGCCCTGATTTAGAATTGATGATCTTTCGATCATCAATCGGACTGAAGTTTATCTTTGACTCTATACAAATAAAAAGGTTGTAAAAACTAAACAAAGTTTAAGGAAGATTATAAAGGTAATATTTAATCTACTCAAGGGAGCAAACTTATAAAGCAAAAATTAGTCTTTTCATTATGAAACATCATTATACTGACCTCTACCAATCAACATTTTGTTCTCATTGCTAGTAACTCTAAACAGTTGGAAATAATGAAATTGTATTTCTTTATTCGATCATTCCATCTTTTCACTCTTTCAGGTGGACTTTATATCTATCTGCTTTATTACTTAAAATAAGTATGATCGACGCTCCTTTTACTTTCTTGTCCTACAATTAGAGGCAAAATTGTGGTTCCCAAATGCCAGTCAGTGGACTAGCTGCATTAGAAGAATTCAGGGGAGCTTTGAAAATATAAAGTCTGAGTAGGTCTAGTTTGATCCGAGACATATGTATTTTAAAATTGCTCTCCAGCTGATTCTTATGCACACTGAACGCTGGGAATCACCATCTTTATTAGAGCAGAGCTGCATCCTGTCATCACTCCATTAGGCTGGGACCTCCCTACATCTCTGGCCTTGATCACTGACAGAGCCCCCTAATTAAATTCCCTGACTCAGATATTGCACACTTTCTTTGCTGCCTTCAGGGCAAAGGGTATACTCCCTGGCATGGGACACAGTTCCTCATGGTGGACCCTGGCTATTCTCTCTGGTCTCGTCAGTTATCACCTGGCTGCATCCTTTATTCCAGCCACGTCACCTGAATTTCTATTCTCTAGGCCTGTCAGGTTTCTCAAGCTTCCATACCTTTGCACAAACCAATTACTCTGCCTAGAACACTGTTTCTCCATATTCACATGCCTGAGCTCTGCTTGTTGTCAAGGCAAATAAAAGCATCTTGTGATATCCTCTAGGAAGCCTGCCCTCTTCTCTGCTGAGTGAGATTCTGTGCTTTCCACAACACTTAGTATATCAGTCCTTATAAAATTGCACTCTAATATGGATTTGCTTTAGTATTTCCCTTTCTGAACTATGAGTCCTTTGACAGCAGGGACTGTGCATTTCTGTATTTTTAGCACCTAGTGTATGCCTAGCACATAGTAGGCAATCAGTCTATATGTTTATTGAATGAATGAAAGAATAAGTGTTGTTAATCAGAAGCGTTTTTCCATCACTGCAGATAGGGCTTAATGATACTAAAATGGACATTCGGTAACATGATGGGATAAGGATGGTTTGGCTGATGGTATGCTATAAACTTTGTTCTGTTTTATGCATGCAAACATTATGGTTTTGCTGATAGTAGGCTATAAACTGTTCTGTTTTATGCATGCAAACGTTATGGTTTTGCTGATAGCATGCTATAAACTCTATTCTGTTCCATACAAGCAAACATTACTTCTTTAAAAATATTATAGAATTTTAACCAAAGTATATCTTAAATTGCTGGTGAAGAGGCTTATATTTGACTGCTGGAGAGTTACAAATATCTAACATGTTAAATTTGGATCCATTAAATGGGCAGCAGGTGCAAAGCCCTAAGTCATATTGAATTATGCTGGGATAGATCATTTGGATGGATTTATCTAAGAGAACTTAAGAAAGTAAAATAAGGGTAAGGCAGTCATCTCTTCTGGAAAGGAAACGGCTGTTTGTTCTAAGCTGGTCTTGCACATGTTAAACTTTAAGTGAACAGAATGTGCTATTAAAAAGAACATGCCAGATGAAACAGAAGAGATGCTGTGAGGCATAGAAAAAATAGATGGAGTATGTGTTTAGGTCAGTGTAGAGATGGCACCATAAGGGAAGTTCCATTTGGTGATATCTGAGGTGCCTGCTTCACATTTTTATCTTTTTATGATCAACATTTTAATCAATAACTTTGATGGAGACAAATACAGATGATCAAATTTGTATATAAGCAGAGCATGGAGGTATAGCAAACTTGACAGAGGACTGGAATTTCAAACAAACATTTATCAACGAAGGATCAAACCAGCTAAATAATGTTCAGTATACACAAATGTGAATTTCTATACATAGGATTAAAAAAAATCAGTTTCACAAGGATAGGATAATAATGACCTGGATCATCAATGGCTCAAATAAAAAAGACCCAGGGGTTTTTAATTGAACCCAAATCATTAGTGTGATATGAGAGGAAGCATGATGGTGGGCCTATGTGTGTTTAATCTCAATTCTGTGGCCGGTTGTAAGACCTATCACCTACCACTTATTAGTCACTACGGGCAAGCCCCTTACCCTTGGCTTTCTCACTTTTAAATTGGGATTAATAACTAATTTAGGGGAGTCTTGAGAGCATAAAATGAGATAATTCATATGAAAATAATTATATAAATGCTAGCTTTTATTTTGTGAATGCTGAAAAAGAGAATGCAACATTCAACTGTTTTGGTAGAGGTGTAGTGCCCAGGACAAGTGAAGTACAAGTAATAGTGGGCAATTCTCAGACCAATCGATTATAAATTCTTTGAGGGTGGTGATTGTGTCTGATTCATTCTTCATTGTCTAAAGCAGCGCCAAGCACCTTTTTGGCTCTGAAAAATATATATTGCAAAAATAGATTCATTTGAATCTATTGGATCTTGGGGGAGTCACATTTTAAGACAGTAAGTAATATTTCAGATTGAATATAGAGGAAGGAAACCAAGATGTCTAGAGACTATTATATGGAGATTATTTAAAACAATTGAGTATATATATCTGGGAAAAGATATATTTCTATTTAAATATTAAAAACCAAAAAGCAACGTATATTGGTAACGTCCCCGTGAACACAGGTATCAGGAACACTAAAGGAGGCACAGCAGGTTAGTGGCTTTCCACTAATGAAGGGAGATCATGCTTTCCTCTCTCAATACCTCAGTCAGGTTATTAAATGGGAGGGCTCAGGAATCTTACAGACCTTCGTTTTTGTCCTTTCTTTCACCTATGTTCCCCTGGGCAAGTTGTTTAGTCCGAACCTCGGTTTCCTCTTCATGCATGAGTGAGGATAATCATAAGACCTACTTCCTACCAGTATTGTGAAGACAAATGAGATGACGCATATCAAGTGCTTCCCATTGCTGGAAAAAGTGTTAAGAATATATGTTAATTACCCACCCTTCTCATGTTCCCAAGCTGCCACGAGGGGGTGCTGGAGAACCTTTTGGAAGAACTCAGCACCCTCTGTGCTAGGCATGGAACAAAGATTCTTTAATCTGGTTTTAACTCATCACCACTAAATGAGTTAAGTGACCTTAGAAGGATTGCGTATAAATATAGAAATTAAAGGATAACTAATTTTCAAAATTGATTCTGGAGTCGTGAAGAGGCTGTTTCCCTGGGAATGGGTCTGGAGGCCCCCAGCAACCTTTTCAGCACCCCCTCCCTTTGGCTGTCCAGTCTCCTGGTAATTGAGACTCTCACACGGCCCATTAGCAGCCTGTGAAATACATATTGTATGTTTCGCTCTGCAGGGAGATTCTGCATCTTCTTTGGATAGAGAAAATTGTTCACATTTCTCTATCGGATATAGTTTTAAGAGAGGTTTGAATGTGATATTGTTACAGGTTCCATTTTATATCTAATAAGGCTTCATTAGTTCAAATTTTAATCTAACTTTTCTTTTCCAACCCATAGGAAGGTATCTCTAATTCTGAAATTTTAGACACTGGGAATAGGATAGCAGGAGAAATATTTTGGGGCAGAAAGTACCTTCCTGGAATTCATTGAATCATATTTTTGACAGATCACTCAAAGTAACTCTCACCTCTTCTGCCTCCAAGTTAATGATAATCAAATAAGGAACATTTGCCTTTTCAATATTAAATCTCAAATCAAATACTAAAACAAAACAGTGACAAATTTATTATTAAATATAAATTTGTTCTAATTTCATATTTCTTCCTTAGGTTAAAAAATCTACTTGGGGAAAAAAATCCTAAATGGAATCTATATGTGAACCTAGAGTGGAAAAAAATAACACATCTTTGGTTAAGACAGGAATGACCACCTTATTATACCAACCCCTCAGGAAAAGCTGTCATGATTCTAATACCCAGTTGTTGGTAGAAATGAATGTGATTCAAGCTGTTTTTCCGGTTTCCCCTCTGCAGATGTATCTGTCCTGTATGAGGATCAACATCTTCATCATTAGCTCTGAGTGTGCTTGGATAGTTGCATGAATAGATTTTTTATTTGGTATTTGTGCAATGTTTGCCAAACTTGTCTCATCATAGGATTCATTTGGGACTCTTGTTAAAAATTTTCTTCCTCAGGAAATTTTCATTCAGTAAGTCTGGTCTGGTGTTCAAGAATCAGTATCTTTAAGAAACCCTCTAGGGGGCTGGCCCGGTGGCGCAGTGGTTTAGCTCGCGCTTGGCGGCCCGGGGTTCACCGGTTCGGATCCCGGGCGCCTGCCAACACAATGCTTGTCAGCCATGCCGTGGCGGCGTCCCATATAAAGTAGAGGAAGATGGGCACAGATGTTAGCCCAGGGCCAGTCTTCATCAGCAAAAAGAGGAGGATTGGCAATGGATGTTAGCTCAGGGCTGGTCTTCCTCCCCCAAAAAAAAGAAAAAAAAAAAAAGAAACCCTCTAGGTGTGTCTTATAGTCATATACATTTGAGAAACGCAGTGTTAAAAAATCTCTTTTGACATGAGATTCAGTTCCAACTGGCAAAGCACACGTGCTAGATGTCCTTGCCATTCCCCCTAATTGGTCAGCTTGTAGTGAGAGCCCTTTGGATGGTCTTTGCTGATGTGAGAGTCTGCTTTTCGTACACTCACACATTTCACTCCTGTCTGGAGTATTCCCCTGTTTTAATCCCTCACTTAGATGTACCTGATACATAATCCTAAAGTTGTTGCTCTTGAGTTCTGAGCTGAAACTTTAGTTTAACCTTTTTGAGCAAGAATGCAAGTTAGGGCATAGTTGTAAGTAGGGGCTTAGCTGCTTAGGAGTCATATTGACCCAGGTTTGAATGCCAGTTCCTCCAACAGTGTGACCATGACCAAGTCACTTAACTTCCCTCAATTTCTGTTTGCTTGTCTATAAAATACTATAAATATAGTTATTGTAGCTAACATTTATTATACTCTACTATAAGTTCTTTCCATGAATAGTCTCCCTTAATCTTCAAAACAGCACTGTGAGATAATTACACTTTTCTATTATTATTATCCCCATTATACAGCTGAGAAAACTGAGATACAGGGGTATAAATAATTTGCCCGAGATCTCACACCTAGGAGGTGCCAAGCTACTACTTACTCAAAAGATTGTGGGAAGGAATGATTATGAATCTTTACATCTGTCTATCTATGCATCTTTCTCATTTTTATACAAATTCAGAAGGACAGCTAGCATTACTAATATTTGAGTTTGGCTAATAGAATGAATTTAATGAATAGAACATATTTAATAATGTATTTAAAGAATTTCCCAGCAGTTACACTAGCATGTCATCAGTAAAGTTAAGCAAAAAAAAAATACAGTTTATCTATCAGAAAAAAATAAAGTCAGTAGTAATAAGAGCACACTCACTGGAAAAACATTTGCTGATTGATTGGAATAGAAGTGGTGTCTTGAAAAGAATCCCTCTCACTTCTATTTTGTAAAATGTTTTCCAATATTAGTATATTGCTTTGAGAATGACAAAAATATGGCTGCAAGACAATTGCTGGAGCCACAAGAAGAGATCCTTCACTTGCCTGGGTTGGCCTCCTGAGTTAGAACAGCAATAACCTGGGAGAGGTGCTGGCCTGTTTCTTCAGTTCCTGTAGAGTGGCACGAAATTAATCTGATCAAAGTTGCTTATGAAATTCCTCAATAAGGCCCATCAGTAGCTATGATTCACCCTGCAATAACAGCACAACCTGTTCAAGAAACAAGATCTCACTTACTGTGAACCTCCACAGCCCTCCGATATCTTCAGTCCTCTCAAAGCAGGTGGGCTCAAGTCCCTCATCCACACAGCACTTCAGAGAGGTCAGTCCACTGACTCCAGCTCCAATCACTGCCACCTTCTTTGCCATGGTCTCCTGTCAAGGAGTTGATCAATCAACGCTGCTTCACTAGGGCAAAAAGATAAGAGTCTTTAAGGTGTGGTCAGTAATGGGCTTTAAACACTGTAGCAGTGGTAATTTAATAAGCAGCACTAATTGAATAAAATGCCTCGCTAGTCAAATCCCAGTCTCCTCTTCCCTTGAGAGAAGCCAAGTTGTCTCCTGGACTTTGCTGCAGATCTTGTTTAACGTCTTGGTTTAACAGTTTAAAGCAACCCATTTAACAAAGCCAAACGATTCAATAACATAGTACTAGAGATATAAGCCAAATCTCCTGTTACATTCTTGAGAGTGCTGAGCTTTCTTTTTCAGCTGCTTTTCACAGCGATAGTCCTTACCTTCCTTTTTGCCTTTTGACGCTGCGGTCTCTTTGACAGAATAGTTTTCTCTGTTGGTCGTGTGCTGGGAGGCAGTCACAAGCCTTTTAAGAGCTGGAGGAGGCTATGAGAAATGGGAGGAGCTCCTCACTCCTCCTTCAGCATTCTGCCAGCTGAAACTCTGAGGACTTTGTAAGCAGTCCTAAACTTAAGCAAGAGGCTCGTATTCTGAGGTCTAGGGTAATGATGGAATGTCTTTACAGTAGCAATGTTATACACTTATGCACATATCATACAGATAGTTTAAAAATTCTTTTAATTTCTAAAAATTCTTTTAATGTTGCCAATGTTCATTAGCAAATTATTAAATATGGATAAATAAAAAGAAGTTAAAATTACTCCTAATCCCATCATACAGAGATAACTATAACCACTGTTGACATTTTGGTATATCTTTCCAGATTTTATACATATACACATGTACACACACAAACAAAAATGGAATCACACTCAGTATAATTTGCAACTTGATTTTTCAGTTTCCAGTGTATCAGTAATTTTTTATCTATAGCAGCCTTCTTTAGTGGCTGCATGAATTCCATTTAGTTGATGGACTAGTTATCCATCTAACAAATATTCATTTCAAGGGTTAGGCACTGTATCTGGCATATAACTGTGCCTGAATGAATAAGACAGATTGTGCCCTTGATCTCATGGAATTTAGATTCTTGTGTTGGCCTGGCTCTCAGACTCGACAACTACTGGATCCTAGCACACCGTGCTTACCTGTTCCTGGACGGCTTACCCTGAACAAACCCATATCCTATCTTGATCTTTCCCTTAGGTGGATGCCGGCTTGGATGAGCCTAGTGGGACTTCGAAGATCTTCCTGTCCATTGCCTTCTTTTTGGCTTGATACAGAGCTGGATAACTTACCTCTGCTTACAATCTCAGCTATTAGCACTAACACTAATTAGGAAGAGTAAATCAAGAGGCTATAAAGCCCTCATGTACCTCGGATATAACCTAAATGATGAAGGTTCTCTGTTCAACCAACAAGACCAGTGGATCTGTGAAGGCTGAAATGTTTCTCATAAATTCATTCACCAAATATTTATTGAATACCTCCTAAGTGCCAGACACAGCAATGCACAAAAAAGACAAAACTCCCTGCCCTCCTGGACCTTGCTTTCTAATGGGGTGATCCAGACATGCAATTGATAAAACAAAAGAAACAAGTATGGTAGGCGGTGCTGAGTGCTGTAGAGAAAAATAAAGCAGAGAAGTGAGCTCTGGAGTACAGGAGTGAAGGGCAGATTGACAATTTTACATAAGGTATTAAGGAAACTTCATTTTCCTGAAATTTCCCCAACTGAATTTGGTCATGATAAAAGGCCTTTTCTGTCTAATAAACAGAGCAACTCTATGAAAAGAGTAAAAGACACAACAAAGGTGATGATCAATGACTAAGGAATAAGAGCTGAACGCATTTCTCAGTGATAAAGAAAAAAAGAGAAACCACCTCACTGACAGTTGGGTCACAGAAATTGTAACTAGCCTGTGAACAATTCTCCAATTGTATCTTGACTCTCCCTTCTTTCATTATTTATGATCTCAATAGAAGTCCTGTACGTAAATATTGTACCTGACAATCCTACAGAGAAAACAAAACACCCAGATATGTTAGCAAATTTTTTAGCTGACTGAACCCTTGGGCAAATGGTCTGGTTCTCCCCCAGGAGATAATCTATCTGGAGATATTAATGTCCTTTTACGTCAAATTGAACATATACCTATGTTCACAGCAGTAACCATCAGCTTAGGAGCAGGCTTCTTCTTGGCACCAGCACCAGCTGAGAAGCTTGCTCTACAGAAGCCCTGGCTGGCAAGTGGTACTTCGGTGTGTCAAGTACCGACAAGCCTTCTGAGGAGAATGGGTGTATCCACAAATGAACCATAAAGCAAGCACCTAATGACTTTCTGCTGGTGGACCTTTAGGTTTTTTCTAAGTTTTTGCTATTATAAAAATACTGCAATGGACACTTCTCAGGCGTATCTCTTCCACGCTGACCTAATCATATTCTCAGGATAAACACCTAAGAGAGGAATTGCTGAGTGAAAATCATATGTACATTTTAAGGTCTACAGTGCTCTTTAAACTTTAATGAGTGTATGAAATACTTGGAATCTTAAAAATGCAGATGTGGATTTAATAGATATGGGGCGGGCCTGAGATTCTTTATCTTTAACCAACTTGCAGGTGATGCCAGTACTGCTGGCTCTTAGACCACATTTTGAGTTGCAAGTTTCTAATATGTTTTGCCAAGTTGTCTTCCAGGAAGCAGATACATTCTGATAGTATTTTATGTTTAAAAAGTGCTTTAGAGTGTAAAAATACTTTCACAAACATTTACTCGTTTGGTTAGTTCAGGATCATTGGTGTTATCACCCATCCTTGTTTTATGGATGTGGAAAAAAGCTTGGCTTGGCTACTGGGAAGTTGAATAATAACCAGGATGGTGATGAGCTTCTTAAAACCTTGTCACATAAGGAGCCACTGAAGAAACTTTTGATGTTTAGCCTAGAGGATATATGTTGAAAAATACGTGATAATTGCCTTCAAAAAGGCTGTTATGTGGAAAAGGTCATATATACCTATTTTGGGTAGGCAAAAGTCTATCTAGGACCAAACATGTGAATGTTTCAGAAAAGCTGAATTGGCATAAATATAAGAAGAACTTCTGGTTAATAATGCTAGAAAAATATGGAATGGACTGTTTTGTAAGGTAGGAATTCCCTACTGCTATAAGTATTCAAACAGAGGCCAGATTACCACTTGGTGGTGGATAATAGAGGGATTTAGGCAAGGTGTGATAGTGTAGTAAACCTGTTGCTAAAGATTCTAGGGTCTGAGATCTGAGATTCTATCTTTATCAGTTTCAGTTCTAAGATAAGCACAAAGGAGCAGAGAAGACTATAGACTGGATTGAAAGTATGCTGGTTATTAGCAGAACGGGAGGCTGTTGGCACTATTCACCCATCCACACGGTTGGAGTCCTGGAGTCACCTCCCTGAGCCATTCCTGGAAGAATCCAAGCTCCCTTACTTATGGCCACTCCTGTGAGAACAATGTATATATTAGCCTTGGTAACTCTTCCTCCTTCAATTTTAACTTTCTATTACATATTTCAACAGAAAACTTCTTAAAATCATATCTCAATTCCCGAGAACAGGAATCGCAGAGCTGGGAGGACAAGTCCTCTCTTTAAGTTGCTTTAGACCTTAGGCAAATGACAAGCTAAACTAGTCTTATTATCCCTTGACCATGACTCACTATTTTCTGTTTAGACAGAAAACTCATCTGACTCATCTGTATCTCCTGTGTACTGTATGTCGTCCCATCACTCCTATGTGCCCTATATTTTCTGGGGCAGTTCTCTTTAAAAATAATCCCCATGGAGCTTCTGGATCAAGAGGGTGAACTGAGCAAGCACATTTACTACTTCTCCCAAATCTCAATAAAGTGGTAGGAAAGTCATACAAAGGGAATAAAACGGTGAAAGCACTGAGAAAAGGAAATGCTCTATGGACCAGATTTTTAAAAAACAGTTTTATTGGGATATAATTCACATG
Source organism: Tapirus indicus (assembly GCA_031878705.1). Classification (NCBI taxonomy): domain Eukaryota; kingdom Metazoa; phylum Chordata; class Mammalia; order Perissodactyla; family Tapiridae; genus Tapirus; species Tapirus indicus. The sequence goes on from CM062922.1 coordinate 87,469,692, forward strand.
CTATATAATTCACCAATTTAAAGTGTACAATTCAATGGTTTTCAGTATATACACAGAGTTGTGCAACCATCACCACAATCAATTTGAGAAAATTTCATCATCCCCAAAAGAATTCCTGTATCCATTAGTTATCACTCCCCATTTCCCTCCAACATCCCTCAGTCCTAGGCAACTACTAATTTACTTTCTGTTACTCTACGCTTGCCAATTCTGAACATTTAATATAAATGGAATTATACAATATATGTTTTTGTGTGACTGGCTTCTTTCACTTAGCATAATATTTTCAAGGTTCATCCATGTTGTAGCATGTATTAGTACTTCATTCCTTTTTATCGCTAAATAATATTCCATTGTGTGGATACCACATTTTATTTATCCATTCATCAGTTGATGGACATTTGGGTTGTTTTTACTTTTTGGCTATCATGAACAATTCTGCTATATGACTGATGTGCAAATTTTTGTGTGGATATATTTTTCATCTCTCTTGGTTAAATATCTAGGAGTGGGATTGCTAGGTCATATGGTAACTCTATAGTTAGCATTTTGTGAAGCTGCCAAACTGTTTTCAAAGAAGCTATTACATTTCACATTCTCACCAGCAATTTATGAGGGTTCCAATTTCTCTATAGCCTCTCCAACACCTATTATTATCTGTCTTTTTGGTTATAGTCATCCTAGTAGATGTGAAATATTCTTTCATTGTGGTTTCAATTTCTGTTTTCCTAAGGGCTAATGACTTTGGCCATCTTTTAATGTACTTGGCCATTGTGTATCTTCTTTGGAGAAATGTCTATTTGGATCCTTACCCATTTTGCCTTTTTATTGTTGAGTTGTGAGAGTTGTTTATATAGTCTAGATACAAGTCCTTTATCAGATACCTGATTTGCGAATATTTTCTCCCATTCTGTGGGTTGTCTTTTAACCTTCTTGATGTTATCGTTTGAAGCACATAAGTTTAATTTTGATAAAATACAATTTATCTATTTATTCTTTTTCATTTGTTGTTTGTACTTTTGGTGTCATATCTAAGAAAGCTTTGTGAACCAGATTTTGATAAAATTTTTGTAAGATGGAATTTAGAGGCGATCATCTTGACAAACTAGAGTAGAAGCCGTGGCCCTGAACACATGAGAGAAGGCTGGAGCAGCGATGGGCGATATCTTTACTAGTGGAGGAGTGAGAGGCTCCATCAGACCTACCACTTATGTAGTACTTATTATTTACCAAGCATTGTCTAAGTTTTACAGAGATTAACTTGCTTGATCATTACAACAATATTTTGAGAGAGTAAAACTTGTTAGCTACATTTTATGAGTGAGAACGTTGATACACAGAATTAAGTAAAATGCTGAAAATCACACAACAAGGAGGGCTTTGAATCCAGGCCATCTAACTCTTCAGGATATGCTCTTAATCACTGCATCAAAACTACCTCTAGGCCCTAAGCTCAGAGGTGGCAGGTGTGGAGAGAGGAGTGTATTGTGGGACTTTAATCAAGGTGATTAATTAAATGAGAGTCTATGAAACTACTGGGCTGGTTCTTCTTCCTTCATGTTTTTACCTATCACCTCCCAGCATAGAGACTGGCAGCAACAGTATTTGCTGGATTAATTCTAATTAACAGGATAATATTCAAAGTCCTTAGAATAATATGTTCATTCTCATAGTCTGCCATATCTTTGACTTCCTAGACTTCATTCCCAGATAACTTTTTGCCTTTTCCTCAAACTTAGCCTTTTACAAAGAGTCTCATAGCTATTATTTTTGAAAAATGTAGTCTGACAATTTTTGTCTGTAATTGGAATACTGTATTTACATTTAATCTATGTCTACCATTTTACCGTCTATATTCTATATGCCTCACCTGTTCTGTTTTTCTTTTTCTCCTGTTGTGGTTGCCTTTAAATTGATAAAAAATATATATCCTTCCTCTCCCACTAGCTTGTTGGTTAAATTGTCCTCTATTAGTCTTTTAGGAGTTTCCCAAGGGATTACAATATACATTCTTGATTTCTTAAAGTTTAAAATATATTTGTATTTTTACCACTTCCAAATGTCAGGTCTACACAACACTTTAAATTCATTTTATTACCCTCAAAACTTTGTAGTACTGTTGTATATTTGATTCTTTGTATGTTTAACACCTCACAAGAGATTTTGTTTATTGTTTCATACAATCAATAATCATTTAAATGTACACACATATTTACCTCTTCATCCCTCAGTATTTCTATCTAGGAACATTTTCATTTGACCAAAGAACTCTAACATTTCCTTTAGTGTGGGTCTGCTGGTAACTATCTCAGTTTCTTTTCTTGTTTTTGAGCATTAATAATTTTACCTTCATTTTTAAAGGACATTTTCAAAAGGTATAGAATTCTGGATCTGCAGTGTTTTCCTCCCAAGCACTTGGAAGATACTGTTCAACTGCTTTCTGATTTCCATTATTTCGATTGAGAAGTCCACTGTAAGTCTTATTGCTTTTCTTTTGAAGACAGTGCATCCTTTTTATTCCCTGTGCCTGGTCTTAAAATATTCTCTTTGTATTTGGTTTTTATCAGTTTTACTACAAGGTGCATAGATTATCTCTCTGGGGTGCTCTGGAAGGCAGTTAGACTGCCTTTGGCTGACTAAAAGTCCTTTTTGAGTCCCAATCAAGGCCTGGGGTAATTGCCAGCTTCTCTTTCCCCTTGAACTTCAAATTTTGCCTCCCTAGCTCCTTGGGATTTCCAAAAATCCAGGCTTTCAGTTTCTGCTTTTTTTTTTTTTTTTCGTGAGGAAGCCTGGCCATGAGCTAACATCTGTTGCCAATCTTCCTCTTTTTGCTGAGGAAGATTGGCCCGGAGCTAACATCTGTGCCCATCTTCCTCTATTTTGTATATGGGATGCCTCCACAGCATGGCTTAATGAGTGGTGCATAGGTCTGCCCCCCGGGATCCAAACCTGCAAACCCTGGGCTGCCAAAGCAGAGCACATGAACTTAACCACTATGCCAGCAGGCTGGCCCCCTCAGTTTCCACTTTCTTAATGGTACGTGCCCCAAACAAATAGCGAAGCTGAATGTCTGGCTCACCTTCTCTGAGCTTTTCTTCTTTCCAGAATCTTGATTCTTGCTGCTTTGGTAGCTCTCTGATACTTTCAACAAAATTAAAAAAAATAATAATGTTTTATACAGTTTTTCTAGTTGTTATCAGTGGAAAGGCTGGCCAAATACAAGCTAGCTAGTCATAGCTGGAAGACTTCAATGATATTCAGCTATTTCCTAGGATATCCTATATTCCTGGGTTTCTATCTCTTATAGGTCCAGAAAAAAATTATTTAGTTTTTTCTGCTCTGGTCTCTTCATCTTGCCAACATTCTATTGCTGATGAACTTTGTGAGACAATGTCTTTTTGGCATAGCTATTCTTTGTTGCTGAACTCTGTGTAAATGTTCCCTTTGAGATAGCCTCTCCCTAAATCCCTATTGCACTACAAAGATGGAGATGTAACTTTATTTTTAACATTTATAAATATCTTACAAAATATTTAGGTATATGAAGGGTATAATTTAACTCACATTCATGTCCTCACTACCCAGTTTAAGCCCTCTCATACCCTCCCTGATTTTATCCCTTTCCAGGTCTGCTAAAGATAATCAGTCTCTTGAATTTATTGTTTACCTTTTTTGTGCATTTCTTTATACTTTTACTAATATGTGTGAATCAAAACATTATACAGTATCATAAAAATGTATCATGCTGGCCAGTGGTGCAGTGGTTTAGTTTGCACTTTGGCAGCCCAGGGTTAGCGGGTTCGGACCCCAGGCGCCTGCTGATGCACTGCTTGTCAGCCATGCTGTGGTGGCATCCCACATAAAAGTAGAGGAAGATGGGTGCATGTTAGCCCAGGGCCAGTCTTCCTCAGCAAAAAGAGGAGGATTGGCAATGGATGTTAACTCAGGGCTGGTCTTCCTCATACACACACACACACAAAAATGTATTATGCCATATAATTTTTTGTGCAATTTGTTTTTTTGCTCAATGTTATCTTTGTGAGATCCGTGTTTTCTAAATCTAAGCAAATTCATCATTTATTTTCATCATGTGAGAATTCCTTTGTGTGAATATATTACAATTCATTTAGTTTTTTTCCACTGATGAATATTTAGATTTTCATTTTTTCTTCTATTACAAACAATGCCATAAATATTCTTGTACTTGTGTACTTGTGCACCTGTGCAAGAGTTTCTCCAGCATACATGCCTCACTGTGGAATGGTTAGGTTATTGGGTATGAATATTTTCAACTTTACTAGATACTGATAAATTGTTCTCCAAAATGTTTGTACCAATTTATGCTCCCTCCAACAATGAAGAATTCTCCTTGGTCCTTATTCTATCTGGTACTTGGTATTGTCAGACTTTAATTTTTTTGCTGATATTAAAGGTGTGAAATGATATTTTGTTATGGTTTTAACTTACATTTGCTTGATTACTAGTCAACGCTATGAATTAACAAAGACTTGGGGATAACAGTACAATATAGAGAGTAAGTTATAGTTGATACTGGAATTGTCTTCTCCTAAAGTCCATGTGTCCAAATCAGATCTCAGAGTCCCTTGCTTGGTTGACTCTTTGCTTAGCTTCTAACAGAGGCTAAACCTTAGAGCCCAGTCCTGGCTGTCTCCAAACCCAGAGAGCAAAATCACCATTTCCTACCTCATTTGCTTCCTAGTATTATCCTATTCTCAGTTCAGTTGACAATAAGAACTTCATTTTCTTCAGGGAAACTCCATGCCCATATAAAAGGGTGTCTTCTGTCTCCAAGGTTTGGGCAAACCATAAGAATAGAACGAGAGTATAGTAGATAATAGTAGACTGTTAGAATGACAGTAAAGATATCCCAAAGTTGGAGTTATGGGTCTTCAACACCATGTGGGTGACCCCAACAGTTGGGATACATTATGCTGCCAAGGCTTAAATCTTTCTGTCCCACTCTTTCCTCTCAGCGAAGGACTGGCTGAATGTTCCTTTTTGCTATATTCTCTTTTCTACTTTTGTATCCTGGAAACCAAATTATAAATAAACACGAGCTCACATATATCACTCAACAATTGGTTTTAAGTATAGGTTGGTCTAGCTCCAAATTTATAAAAAAATCAAAACACAGCAAAAAACAATGCCAAATATTTCACTAGGTCTGAAGGATCATGGCTTTGCTAAAATACTCAACGTTTATTTCTAAACAAAATATCTAATCCTACAAATATAGTTGAATGTATGTGAAATGATACATGTGCAAGACTATTCATTGAAGAAAATAGCAAAACATTGGAAACAAGTGAAATATTCATCAATGGGAGACTGGTTCAATAAGTTACAGTGCATCCATACAATTGAATAATATGCAGCTGTTAAGAGAATGAGCAAGTTCTCTATATACTAATTGCCAGGATATATTATTAAATGAAAAAGCAAGGTACAGAACAGTGTATGTACTATGCTATACTTTGTGTAAAAACAAGGAAAAATAAGAAACTGAATTTTAATTTTCTCATATTTACATAAGTAAACTCTGAAAAACTATTCAGAAAATTAATAAAAGTGGATACCTGAGGGGATCAGAAGATGGGAGCCGAAAAGAAGGGGGGCAGGACCTGGGCAGATAGAGGCCGGATGTGAAAGTAAGATTTTTGATTATTTATTTTAAAATTCTCCAGCCATGAAAATATATAACTATTAAAACACAACAAATACACAAACAAGCACAATGCTTATTGTTAGTCCATGATCAAAAAAGCATTTGCATTTGGGTTACTTCACTGAATTCTAGGTAAAGTGCATGAGCACTTGTCTTACATTGTCATTCCTGAAATAATGCAGCAATGAACAAAGGGACAAAGGGGCAAAGAGAGGATCTGCCCCAAAAGGTAAATGACAGTCCACCCAGGAAGGCAGACACTGATTGTATCTGTCAAAATGGCAGTTTTATCAATTTCAAAATAGTTAAAGTTCTAGTCATTCCAGAATACTTGTTACAAATAAATGGTAATGATTAATCATCTAGCTTAGAATATTCTGCCTCTATGTCCATCTTTCAAACTCTTACCCATCTTTGGAGTCTTCTCTGATCACACCAGCCAGAAATTAGTGCTGATGCTACTGCTTAATTCTAATCTCTGCAAGTTCGTCTCATATATGGTATCTATTAGTCTTCTCCTATACAACCAATAACCAACTCCAGTTGTTTCCATCAATTTAGTTTGTCTCAAATTTGTCCTCTTATCTCCATTATTCCTACTACTATCATAGTTTGGATCTTCATCACTTCTTACTGAAAAAATCCTGATTGTGTCCTTACTCTCAGTCTTGGCCCATCACTACCCTCTACCTTAACTCCCCCTTGCGCCCTGCCATCTCCAATTTATTCTTTAACTGCAAGTGTAATTGAGAGAACTTCAGGTTAAATGTGATGAAATGAACACATATTTTTTTCTGCTTTCTTTTGAGAGTCCACTAAAATATGAATAAAAAATAAAAAGGCATAAACTCAAGGGGTATACAGAATAAGAGAGGGGAATACACTAGAGAAGTGTCAACACATTTTCTGAAGATGGGAAGTGAGTTGATTAGTCATCAGAAATGAGAAAGTTAACACCAAGTGCTTGCAAGGGGGATACTAACATGAAAAAGGTGAACTCACACCTGCCGACGTCAGGATGGCTTAGGGATTGGAGGCCTCAGGAACTGCAAAGGTGTTGGTAAGGAGACACAGCAGGATTGGTTGAAAATTGGTTTAAGGAACAGATATTTCTCTTCCCCATTCAGCACAACCATGAGGCTGACCTTCCTTCATTCTGGATGGATGCTAGAGGTAGAAATTGGATCTTTGTAGAAATTGGACTGGTGGTGTTCGAGATTTGGAGACATGAAAAAGACCTCAAACCAAGGCACTTCACTATGAGATTTCAGAACTGCAGATATAAAAAGAAGGTCCCACCGCCTTCCAGAAAAAGAAAAAGTCACGTATAAAGACAGAGAATAATAATGACAATGAACTTTTAATGATAATACCGAAACTGGAAGACAATGGGGCACGAACTTCTAAAGTCTACGGTAGTATCATTTTCAGCTTATGATTTTATTTCCAGCTAAACTACTAGTCAAGTATGATAGAGGTAATATACTTGAGACGTATGAGTGATATGACATACAGTAAACATACACATGTTCATTGGCTACCCGAAAGCTTCCAAGTTTCCTTCTCCCTGTCTACCTTGCGCTACAGACTAGAAAAGACTACCATTATTTCAAAGCCCTTGCACTTAGATGTCACCAAGCAATCTCCCTCCCTCCCTCTCCTGCTCTCCCTCCCTTTCATCCTCTCTCCTCCTATCTCTCTCTCCATCTACCTATCTAACCATCATCTATTGATTGATCGATCAATCTATCTATCCATAGCATAACCATCATCTTTACTTTTATGATACTGAGGTGTTTGACTAGATTCCTCATTTAATAGTACCCTCTTCTGCAGGAATAGAAAAGTTCAGATATTAACGGTTTTCTTTTGTTTTAATGGTGGTGGAGGGGTTATGAGTCCTCCTATTTTATGGTTCTTTTTTGTCTTACAGGCCCCTAAATTTTTCCCTTCCCTTTTTTCTTCTTTTTCCCTTTACCACCAAATATCCAAAGGGCGTATCTTTCTTTCTTTTGTCATTTTTTTCTCCCCCAGAGTTATGTATTTTAAAAACTCTCTCTTTAGGGGCCAGCTGGTGGCGTAGTGGTTAAGTTTGCCTGCTCTGCTTCGGGGGCCCGGGGCAAGGACCTACAGACTGCTCATCAAGCCATGCTATGGTGGCGTCCCACATATAAAAAAAAATAGAGGAGGATTGGCAACAGATGTTAGCTCAGGGTCAGTCTTCCTCACCAGAAAACAAACAAACAAAAAAACTGTCTCTTTAAATGTAGTCTATTTTTTAAAATTGCGCGTGTCCCTTTATAATGCACCAATCTTGTTAAATGGTCCTAGTTCTTTAAATTGCTAGTGTTTGAAATTCCTTCCCAGTAGTTTGTGCTGCCAGCTCTGATCTGCCAGATGCTTTTCCACTATTTTCTAACATATGGAGAATTTAATCAACCTAGAGGTTGTTCATCTCACCCTTAGGCCCCTTTGCTAGGCTCCCTTTTCTTTCTTCCATGCAATTTTTCTTGGTCTGCATCTATAGAGTCTTACCACTGGATGAGGTGGAGTGGCAGAGTGAGAGATCATACACTAATTTGATGGTTTTTGTTTTACTCTGTTATTTTGCAGTTTTTGCATTCTCTGTTTTCCAGTTATACTGAGGGCATGTTTTGGTGTAGAAATTACTTTTTCTTTCTAGTTGTTTCAAATCATTTGATGAGGAGATCCTGGAAGATGGGTCGCTATACAGCCGTCATTGTCCTTAGCTACTCCAGAGTTTCTGCTTATATGTGTGCTGGTATATATATATATTCATTTAGATAATAAATTCTGGGAAGTCAGAGACGTTTCTTTTTTCCTCTCAGTGGCATGATGATTTGCTTAGTCCTAGTTTCTAAATAATTATTATATTCAGAATCAATTAATTTTGAATGAAATGGTTTCTTAATCCACCAGATGCCTTGAGGATTCATGTAGTCCTATTAGTTTTGAATTTAAGGCAAAGAGACTGACTAGTATTTATTTACCTTTTAGGGTATCAGTGAAAATTAATGAAAAGTTTCAATAATAATTAATTTAAAAATATTTACAGTATGATTCACTTTCAAATGTGTCAAGGACCTTGGGGGACTCTTTCATAGCAAAGAGATCATCATCTATAATTTCCATATTTCTTATTTTTATGGATTTTATGTTACAATAGTATCAGATTAGTTTGTTTCCTTAAATAGGCTAAATGTTTTCCATTGAAATATTGTTCACTTTATTCATTTGCTTTTCAAACTGAAAAACAGAAGTAATGATTAACAAAGGTCAACTTTGGGGCCGACCTGGTGGCATAGCGGTTAAGTTCGCTTTCTGCTTCTGGTGGTCTGGGGTTCGGATGCAAGGTGCGGACTGATGCATGTCAAGTCATGCTGTGGTGGCGTCCCATGTAGAGTAGAGGAAGATGGGCACGGATGTTAGCCCAGGGCCAGTCTTCCTCAGCAAAAAGAGGAGGATTGGCTACAGATGTTAGCTCAGGGCTGGTCTTCCTCTCACACACACACACACCAGTCAACTTTGGCTCACACTGTCTCTCCATGATGTCATGAATTCTACAAAGAGATTTAGTGAGACTTATGAAAGACTATCATTTTTATAAAGACTCTTAGAAAAGGAGATGCTGAATTTCTCCTGGTCACTCATTCTTTTAGCAGTTCTTACTATTAGGAAGTTCTTCATTATGTTTAATCAAATGCTTTAAACCTTATTAACAGTATACCCTCAACATGACCAATGTTTAAGAAACAAACAACTTGAATTTTTGCTGGCTTTCTTCTCTGCAGATACATCCATAAGTTTTAATCCTACTATATTTTGTGTAAATTAAAACAATATGGTTTAACTTTATAAGTCAAGGATAATTTCTGATCTGTTTTTAAATATTCTAAAATACTTGCTAGGATTATACCTCATACTTTATTCTATGAGACTATTTCATGAATAGAAGACTTAATTCATAGAAATTTGGGTGGGAGGGAAGCCAGTCAACTGGTATAATGTCTGAATGAGGGGCTGTTTTTAAAGAAATGATGAAAATGTCTGTTTGTTAGTAGATATTTATTGAGTACATAGTACGTGCCAGGTATTGCAAGCACTTAAACTACCAGATGAACCATTGCCCAATCAAAGTCTTTCAAGAACATACTTTTAAAAATAAATAATTGTTGATAACTAGCACATTTGTCATGAGAACATTATTGCTTCTAAAGTATTTAAAATATTTTGTGTTATGTAATAGTTTAAACTTCCTCTTACAATTTGTTTGTCGTATTAAGTGGACATGAAACTCCTCTTTTATAGATAAAAGAAAGGGGCACTTCAGCCACATCTTTACTGGAATTATCACAACTTCTGAATTATAGAAATAAGGCCCGGATTATTGCAATGGCTTTCTAACTGATCTGCTTGTTCCTATTCTTGTCCACTTACAATAAATCCTCCAGCCTGAAGCCAGTAATTTTTTGGTATTGTTAATTTAATTTATGCCACCTCTGTGCTTAAAACCCCCCCATTGGTTTCCCATTAAAATTTTTTTTTTTAATATATGTTATAAATATTTTAGATTAATCACATTTTGTGGGTAACATATTTACAAAACAAAAAATAATACAATACATACAAATGAAATAGTGAATTTGATCAACAACAAGCTCTGTCACAGCCAGATATTTAAGGAATACAAAAACTTGTTGTTCTGCATTATGTTAAGAGTTTTGAGATAAATAGAGGTCCAGAATTATAGTGTATCCAGAAAAGAGATGTGGAGAAAATCCCCAAATTTTAGAAGAAAATCCACACTCCTCACCATAGTCTTCTTGGCTGTAAATTCTAGAGAAAGCAAAGTGACTACTTTTTTCCTCTTTTCTATACCATTTCTCTAGTTGCAGGATGCTTTTTTGTGGCTTCTTTCACCTTTCAAGGCTGCCCTTGATTTTCCTGTGACAGGACAAACAATTACATGTCATAACACAAGGGGAAAAGGAGAAAAGCAGTTGTTATGAATAATTCTCAACTGTTTTCAAAGGAGGAGTCTTTGTTGACTGAGATGATAGATGTGAGGGTGGTGGGTTGGAGAAGTAAGAGAGAACAGAATTGTTCTAATAAGAAAAGAGTGGAAGGTTGGTGGGGAGAAGACAGGAAGGCGGTTAGCTTGGAACCAGAGGCTAGAGCAGCTGTGAGGAAAAAAATTGAGAAGACGGTGGGAATGACATGTCATCAAAGAGGAACTTTGAGGGAAGCAGAGATGTCTAATGAGGATTTTTAAATTAAGTTTTGCCCTACGGTGTCAGATGTATGCCTTTATCTTCCCACAGAAAATTCTGAATTATTTGCTAACACTTCATTGAATTAGATTTCTTTTTAGGGAGTAGTGGGAACAAGAGCAGAGGTTTCCCACAGGATTAATTTATTTACTTTAAGGCTAATGTACTCCACACTCAGTTTGTGGGTATGTGGAGGGAGGAGTGCAGGAAGAACATGGATATCTTGTGGTTTCATCTTCTCTATTCTGTTCTGGTGGATGTGCCTACTTTTAGAACTTGATGACTTAATGGCTACAAATAGCTAAGGAGAGAGAGACAATAAGGATTATTTGTAAAATTTCAAGCCTTGTGGATCATCATGTACTAGGAACAAGAGCCTTCTTGGTGCAGCCTGTTTAGAATCAATTTTTAGAAGTGATTCTGGGATAGCTAAGAGACAGCAGAATATGTAGGTGTGAGCAAACGCTAGAGTGAGGGCTGAAGATAGACTTGGGATTAGAAGAACAGGGATGAGAGTTATGGCAGAGAGAAGACAGCTCCCAGAAGAACAAGTAGTCAAACACAATAAGGTCAGGCTTAGGAGAAGGCCATTCTCTCAGGGTACAGTTCAGGAGTGGTGGGCAGCCTCTGGCCAGAGAGATGCTTCTCCATCTGATGGTTGATACTTGAAGTCCCACTATTGATTCTTTACCCATTTCATTTAGGTGAAGTCTTTGATACTTCTGTTTGCCCCCTGCTGTATAAACAAAATACCTTACACAGTAGTTCCTAAATTGATAAAATCTCAATACTCTAGGGCTAGGGATGCCAGATAAAATACAAATTTGCATGGGTGACACTTTCACTAAAAAATTATTTGTTTACCTGAAATTTAAAATTAAATTTTCTGTGTTCTGTATTTTTATTTGCTAAATCTGGAGACCCTGTTTGGAAAGGCTCAACAATGTTAGCAGATGTCAGTCATTTAAAACCGAGTGTAAATTAACTGTCAGATTTTTTTTCTTGAAAGCAGTTTATTTTTTATTTTTATTTTTATGAGAATAGGTAAGTCTATGAGCCAAGTGTGGACAAAAGAAGAGCCATGACAATGGCCTCCAGGAAAATCCTACTGTGGAGAAAGAATAAGTAACAAAAGAGCAGAAGTTATCCAAGGGCACTGTGGTGGAGGTGTGTGTGGGGTGATGGAGGGAATCTGTGACAAGGGGAACAGCATGAATCGAGGCAAAGAGGTGAGAATGACTAAGGTATGAGTTTAGGGAATATGACCAATCTAATATCATCACAGTATAAACAGGGAGGCAGAGAAAAGTAAGAATAAGATAGACTAGGGCCAGATCACGAAGGGCCTTGTATGTGTAGGGGAGGAAGACATTTCCTCTACCCACTGTGGGTCCTTCTGGCTGGTCTACAAATTAAATTGACATGAGACAGAATAACACCAGAAAATCATACAAAGCTTTATAACATGTACGCATGGGAGAAACCCAGGAAAACTGAGCGACTTGCCAGAATGGCTGAGGTTGCCACCTTAAATACCCTCTTCAGCTAAAGACAAAGGAGGATTTTGGGGATGGGGGGAGTCCTTTATGGGAGATTACCAGAAAAAGCACAGTAAATAAGAGTAAGGTTATTATGCAGATTTAAGTCCTTGCCTTCCACTTGATAAGAGTTTCTACAGATAAGATCATCCCCCTCTTCCTGGTGCAGAGGGAGATATCTTTACAAATGGAAATTTCCCTTACAAATAAACATGTCTCTTACAAAGGGTAACTTCTACTTCATTTTCAGAACTTTTCCTGTGTCTGCAGTTTTTAAAAAAGTAACCAGCCAAAAATAATCCTCATGTCAAAGAGACACATCTTGAGGTGGCAAACTCTGATCCCCCACATGTGCTATTGAGCATTGACATTATCCAAAAGGTGATGGGAAGTCTTTGAAGGGTTTTGAGGATGGGCTTGTCATGACAGATTTGCAGCAGTGTGGAGGATAGACAGGGGTGGCAGAGCATTAGCAACACCTATGGTCATCTCTTTTCCAAATTTCAGCATTTTTCTGAGGGATCCATTATGAAGCATCATTTACATAAGTTACCTGGGGACTTCCAGGATTCCATTATTCTTACTTTTCTCATTTATAGGACTCTCTGGCCCCAAGGTATTTATCCACAGTCTGGGTGCTGTGAGTTTATTGTTCGTTTACAGCCTTGACTGACCTTTTGTTAACTCATCCATGACAAGTTTGCTTTGATAAAGTGCATTTCAATAGTGAGTACAAAGCTCACTAATCACAGCCCTCTCCACCAGCATAAGAATAAATATTGCTATATAATGTATAAAACTCAGTCATCCTAAGACAGGGGGTGGTAATATGACACAGAGGGAAAAGTAGTGTCATTGAGAAAGCAGGAAAATTAATTTACAGTTGAGGCTGGAATTCATGTATAAAATCTTTCATTTCCTCTTGTCTTAATGAAGTTCACTAACCAGGCATCTTGTAGGTACTTTCTGGGCTAAATTATACCTCTTTTCAAAATAATTCTTAAAAAAGTCCTATATGAACATATTCTCATTGAAAAAATTTCCATAGAACATATACATATAAACAAACATATTTTCATTGAAAACATATACATATATACATGTGCATTTACATAAATGAGGAAATATTGTGTGTATTATTTTGTTACTTGCCTTTTTCATTAAACAATATATTTTGGAGAGAATTCTATGTCAGTTTGAGCTCACACATTTTATAGTATATTATTTTACACTATGGTGGATATTAGTTGTTTCCAGTTTTTCATAATGACAAGAGATTCTCACATATTGAGATATATGGGATAACTATTTGGGTTCAAAGCTGATTCAGCTTGAACTAAAAAGCCTGACTTGTGGCCTCTCAAACATACATTGTATATCTGCTTAACCATTAAAGTAAAGAATGCACTCTCTTAAGATGAGAATGTATACTTCCCTTCCTACACCCTATTGATAATGCCCTATTGGTAATGCCTGGATTAGTCAGGGTCCTGGCGAGCTGCTAATTTGCAACTGAATACCTTTTGAAATTTTGATGAAAATGTATCCTGGGTGTGTTTAATGTGTGTTCTTTGTTCTAAAAATATCTAAGACTGTACTGAAAACCATGCTTCTTCAGAACTCTTTCTAAGCCCTTCCCAGGTTATAATCCTCATTCTGGCTCAAGTCAACTCACCTTATTTCTCTTATCTATAGAATGGTTATTGGTTAATTTATGTTGACAATGATAGCAAACAAAGCTGCATTGAAAGTCCTTATTTATCCATCTTTGTGCATTTATGCAAAAATTTCTACAGGACAGATTGTTGGAAGTAATCATTCCCTTTTCAATATTTACTTGAGTAATTAAACTCTAGTTTGGAGTGAATTCAGTGCTTCACTTTTGGTTGTTGAGCAGCTAGAGGTGGCTCCTGCATTTGAACTTGGCACTTGACTCTTTCTAGACTCAGGGCTGGTGCCTCCCACTGTGAATGAATAGTGGTCACACTGGGTAATGCCACAGGCAGTCAGTGATCTGAAGGCTGCATCAGAGGGCAATGAATGATATGTCCAAAGAGGTGTTAAAAAGGAGGCTGGATATTGTAGAGAACACACAAATATCCATCAAGTGTTGAATTAGGAGACCTTTAAAACCCCCTTGAACTCTGCAAATGGTGATTAGATGATGGCAATAACTGTTGTTTTCAGAGAAGGCAAGGAAAAGATCTTAATCTGGAAGACCTTAGGCCTTTTTATCTGGCCTGTTCAAGGCTTAAAAATCTTTTAAAAAAGTTGCTAAACATTGAAAATCCAGAAAATAACAGGTAAAATATCAACACTAGGCTTTCTAAAAATTTTAGAAAATCTGGCTGTGCTGGGCCTGCAAATTTCTTTGTGGAAAAAAAGATTAATTCCTCTACATTTAATTTGCTCAAAGAATGATTAATATGCAATCTGTCTGCTTCACTCATTTATTTATCAGTCTAGTCCCTGAAGGCGTCTAGGTTTGGATGTTTAGGGATTTCTGTAACACCTTGAGAAGGCAGGTTTGTAATTTGAATCAGTCCTTAATAGGCACAAAACTCTTTAGATGATTAGCAGGGAGGCTTAGTGAAGGTCCTGTGATGAATTAGTCGTTCGAATGCTTGAAGATGACATTTTCTTTTCTCATTGAGAGGTGATTAACAAGCACAGGCATTAAGTCTCTTGTTACACTTTTTAAATATAAGATAAGAAAAGGTAGTCAGTGAAGCTATACCTTATTAAATCTAAACAGGGGACAATTGAATGAGCTGGGTCACTGCAACTCAATGTAAGATGTGAAATTTAAATACTTGTGTGGAGGATCAGAACTGGCCACCCCAAAATGTGTCTCTTTGCCTTGACTATTTTTAGGATCAAAAGACTCTGACAGAAACTTTAACCTTCCCCCTAAATGCCTAAAAGAATTTTAAGATAGCAGGCCTGTTCCAGGAAGGAGCTAATACCATAAGATAACATTGTCTACAGATGGCCCATTAAACACTTGTTTAACAAACATTTGCATTCTCATCTCCATGTAAATGGCCTTCCTCCCCTTTGAAGCCTCAAACTACTACCCTCAACATCCTCTGTCTTTAGCTGAAAATGGTATTTAAGGTGACAACCTCAGCCGTTCTGGCAAGTTGCTGAGTTTTCCTGGGTTTCTCCCAAGTATACATGCTATAAAACTTTGTTTGATTTTCTGCTGTTATTCTGTCTCAGGTCAATTTAATTCATAGACCAGCCAGAAGGACCTAGAGGGTAGACGAATTGTCTTCCTTCCCTACAGTCTGGCAACTTGGATGGGATAAAACTTCAGTGACTGGATGCTGCTCTTTCCTGGACTATGGCAACTGAGAGATCCTGGACCCCTGACAAGAGCTGGCAGGAGGTAAGAGTTCTTACCATGTCAGTCTCCCGGATTTCTGCCTGCAGCGTCCAATGGAAGCCAGAGTGGTGAGTTTTTTTCTTTTCTAAATTTAGATTGGCAGGATAAAATATTGGTGAAGCTAGCTTCTTAGACTCAGTGACTCTAGGAAATTTGGTTTGAGTACTCATTGATTTGTTGATTCTTTTCCTCCCAGAGACAGTCACTATTTTTCCTTGTCTCTGTCTTTATTTGTCACTTGTCATAAAATGGAAAAACCACAGGGCAAGACTCAAGCATCTGTAAACCTGTTGTCTGGGAATATGCATGTGAAGTGAAAGCTGTTGCTAAGGGCATCTTGGAAGCCAAAAAGACTGCCAATCTGGTGGGCATGGGTCAAGCAGTTGAGAGCCATTAGGGCACTTGCCATCTCAAGAAGACTCCCATGAAAAGACAAGTTGGGTCACAGAATGGGGTAGATGACAAAGGTCCCCCACCAACTTCAAGAAAATGTCTGTGCAATGATGAGGTACTCTGTAAAGCACACATGATCCCCAACCCCATAGCACTTCCCTCCTAGGTATTATTCTGGCTCTAAGAGACCCAAGGCTTAGCTAAAGCTGTCAATGTGCATATACAATGAGGTTTATTTCTTTCATCTTGTTCTGTGTCTTGAGAACTTGGCTTTGTGACATTTCTGGTCTCCACCATCCAGAGGATGCATGCACCAGCACACATCCTGGTGGCCAGTCAGTTAGACAGGGATTCTGAGATGCACTCTCTCTGTCCATCTGTGTCAGCTGTCAGGGAAGTTTGTCATAAGGTGTCTCAATTAGGGGACCTTTGTCATTTCAACCTACTTGTTCACTCTGCCTGTGCAACAAAGGCCTTTGTTTTCTTAGACTATTTTTGGGAGTGAACTTTCTGGATCTTGTGATGGCTGCTTTTGCACTCTTTTGGGGATGCCTCTTGCATCCACGGTTAAGCTGTAAAAGGTTTGTTGGCATGAGTTGCTATTAAGACCCTACTCATCAATGTGGCCAGATGATGGATCATTTAAATTGGAAAAACTTCTAAATTGGAGAAAAAATATTTTTTGAGAGCTCTCATCATAATTGTTTTATTTGTACCTATGAAAAGTTCAAATTAAAAAGAAAAACCAAAAAATAATCACTAACCTTAAGACCCTCACTCTGGCCACAATTAAATTGAAAAAATGTAAAAGTGTAAGTATTGATGATTATAAAGGTTGAAGTGTTTGAGCTAAATTTTTATAAAGGGGTTATATCAACTTTGCCTGAGTATGTTTTAAAAATGTCTGGGAATACTTCCCCTATCCAAAATTATAAGACAAAGACCTATTGATAAAGTCCTAATGAAAGCTATGATTAGAGGTATAAGAGTTGATGGAATTAAATGATTACATCTCTTTCACATGGTTGTGTCATAGATTGTATTGTGGGGATAGATATTTTGTCTCACTGGGGAACGTTTCCCCCGCCTGATTGTAAGACAGCATATAAGTCTGCCCTTCAGACATGGTTAATTAAACATACTAAAGGGAAGTCAATAAGGCTGCCTGAGCCCACACTGTATGAGATAAAAACTAGAGCCTAATATCAGGTGCTAATAAAAAGATAATACAAGCTCCCCCCAATGTAAATTGGTCTAGCATTAAATTGTACACTTAAAAAAAGGGGGCCTTTGTTAAATGCTTCGTGCAGACTTTTTAAGGTGTGATACATTGTCCTCAAGTTTTAGAACATAAATATCTTTTGATTTACCTCTTAAGTTAAAAATTTCCCTGATATAAAGAAGCACCTGGAAACATGTAGCTGGAAGGATGCATCAATCTCTTTTTGTCATTCAGACTGTAAGCCAGTTCTTTGGGGAACTGGAAGCAACTGCCTTTGTTTTGCAAATGTCTGCAAGGCTGAAGGTATGGCTCTAGAAAGCAGTTCAAAGTTCACTTGTCCTTTTGCCAATCCCAAAGCCTCCCTGTTTCTCTTAAAATGCTCCTAGATATTGATTGAGACAAAAGACTGAGACATTAGAAACTGAACAGGCAAATATGCCCCAGAAACTCAATCTTGAAGAAAACTTGACTGCTTTCTCTTGTGCCTTTATGATGTGGATTTTTGGCTCCCATCTTCTCCAGGACCTAAGAGCGATTGTTTGAAATGCAAATGTTTGTCAGAAACTAGTGAGTTTTGTATTACACCTGATTCATAATACAAATTTAACAGAAACTATAAGGTCTCTGTCTGTGTCTACCTGTGTGTTTATGTGTGTCTATATGTATGTTATATATGTGTAACATTTTACCTCTGGATTGTATGGCCAAAATTAAGAGCTCTGTTTAATTGGCTTAAAGTAAGTACTTACATAAATTATTTCTAAATGTAGTAGAAACTAACCCAAACTAACTCTTTCAAGTTAACATGATATGAAATAATCTTTGGTAAATGAAGGCTCATTTAAGTTTGTTGGTTTGATTAAAATAATTATATCTTTAGAGTTAACAACATTAGATATGATGCAGACATGCAACCTGGGTTTACTAGTCAAATAAACTCATGTTATTGCTGTTACAAATTTGTCAGCAAAATAACAGCTTTAAATAATAGCTGATTTTGTCTAATGTCTCATGAAGCTTTCAGGGGTAATCTAAAGATAATTGTTGAGAACAAATGATTTAGATGTAAGTGAGATAAGAGTTTATAGATAAACTTTTAACAATAATTATAGTTTATGACATGTGTACTTAAAGTAGTTTCCAAAATCTCTTTGGTAACTGAAACTTTGAAGTTTTGCTAGGATAAATTCAATGATAAAAATTCATTCAGTATTTAGATCATTTCCAAATAAGATAAAATACTGAAACATTATTGCTAAATATGTCTAAGTTTATCTACTTTTGGCTTCTTATTACAGGGAAACTAAAATATGTCTGGGTCCTTTAGTAAATATGTCATGTTTTATTAAGAATGGTACTATGGGGCTGCCTGGTGGTGCAGCGGTTAAGTTTGTGCTTGGCAGCCCAGGGTTCACCGGTTTGGATCCCGGGCGCCTGCCGACGCACTGCCTGTCAGCCATGCAATGGCGGTGTCCCACATAAAGTAGAGGAAGATGGGCACGGATGTTAGCCCAGGGCCAGTCTTCCTCAGCAAAAAGAGGAGGAAAAGCTCAGGGCTGGTCTTCCTGCAAAAAAAAAAAAAAAAAAAAAAAAAAAAAAAGAATGGTACTATGAGGTCATGTTTCTAGAAATTATAAAATGTGTTTATAAACTTGTCAAGCAACAGAAGGCTAATGTAAACGATAGATCATAATTGCTTGCTTTTTAGTTTTAACTAAGGGTTAAATTTATAATTTAGGTAAGGGTTAAAATTATAATTAATATATATAATTAAAGCTACTAAAAATGAATAAGGAAAACATCTTTGTATTCAGAGAAAGTAAGATGTGTGTTTACAGTAAAAAAAAGGTATAAAGAATGGAAATATTTTTGTTTGTTTTGTTAAGAAAGATAAATTTTTTTTTCTTACCATTTTTTTTATTGATGTCTTAATAGTTTATAACACTGTGGGGTTTTAGTTGTACATTTTTGTTTGTCCGTCACCTTGTGGATGTAACCCTTCACTCCTTGTTCCCACCCCCCAGCCCCCTTCCCCTTGGTAACCACCAATCAGTTCTCTCTGTCCGTGTGTTCACTTATATTCAATATATGAGTGAGTTCATGCAGTGTCTGTCCTTCTCTCTCTGGCTTATTTCACTTAACATAATACCCTCTAGGTCCATCCATGTTGTTGCAAATGGGACAATTGTGCCTTTTCTTATGGCTGAGTAATATTCCATTGTATGTATACACCACATCTTCTTTAACCAATCATCAATTGAGGGACACTTGGGTTGCTTCCACTTCTTAGCTATAGTGAATAATGCTGCAACGAACATAGGGGTGCATATACCTCTTGTGATGGTTGATTTCATGTCCATTGGGTAGATGCCCAAGAGTGGGATTGCTGGATCATAATGTGTTTCTATTTTTACTTTTTTGAGGACTCTCCATACTGTTTTCCATAGAGGTTGCACCAGTTTGCATTCCCACCAGCAGTGAATGAGGGTCCCCGTTTCTCCACAACCTCTCCAGCATTTGTTGTTATTTGTCTTTGTGATTATAGCCATTCTAACCGGTGTAAGGTGATATGTTAGGGTAGTTTTGATTTGTATTTCCCTGATGATTAGTGGTGTTGAACATCTTTTCATGGGTCTATTGGCCATCTGTATCTCTTCCTTGGAAAAATGTCTGTTCATATCCTCTGCCCATTTTTTGATTGGGTTGTTTGTTATTTTTGTTGCTCAGTTGTATGAGATCTTTATATATTACTGAGATTAATCCTTTGTTGGACAAAGGATTTGCAAATATTTTCTCCCAGCTGGTGGGTTGTTTATTCATTTTGATCCTGGTTTCATTTGCCTTGTAAAAGCTCTTTAGTCTGATGAGGTCCCACTTGTTTATTTTTTCTTTTGTTTCCCTTGTCTGGGTAGACATGGAATCTGAAAGGATCCCTTATGTCCAATCTCAATTAGTGTACTGCCTATATTTTCTCCCAGGAGTTTTATAGTTTCAGGTCTCACTTTCAGGTCTTTGATCCATTTTGAATTGATTCTTGTATATGGCGATAGGAGATGGTCTACTTTCATTCTTTTGCATGTTGCAGTCCAGTTTTCCCAGCACCATTTATTGAAGAGACTTCCCTCTCTCCATTGTATGTTCTTTGCTCCTTTGCTGAAGATTAGCTGTCCATGGGTGTGTGGTTTTATTTCTGGGCTTTCAATTCTGTTCCATTGATCTGTGTGTCTGTTCTTGTACCAGTACCATGATGTTTTGATTACTGTAGCTTTATAGTATACTTTGAAATCAGGGATTGTGATGCCTCCAGCTTTGTTCTTTTTTGTCAGAATTGCTTTAGCTATTTGGGCTCTTTTGTTGCCCCATACGAATTTCAGTAGTTTTTGTTCTATTACCGTGAAGAATGACATTGGGATTCTGATTGGGATTGCATTGAATCTGTAGATTGCTTTAAGTAGAATGGACACTTTAAATATATTTATTCTTCCAATCCATGTGCATGGAATATTTTTCCATTTCTTTATGTCCTCCTCGATTTCTTTCAATAGTGTTTTATAGTTTTCATTGTATAGGTCTTTTACCTCCTTGGTTAAATTTATTCCCAGATATTTTATTCTTTTTGTTGCAATTGTAAATGGGATTGTCTTTTTGAGTTCTCTTTCTGCTGGTTCATCGTTAGTGTATAGAAATGCAATTGATTTTTGTAAGTTGATTTTATACCCTGCCACTTTACTGTAGTTGTTGATTATTTCTAGTAGTTTTCTGATGGAATTTTTTGGGTTTTCTATGTATAAGATCATGTCGTCTGCAAATAGTGAGAGTTTCACTTCTTCATTGCCTATTTGGAGTCCTTTTATTCCTTTTTCTTGCCTAATTGCTCTGGCCAGAACTTCCAGTACTATGTTGAATAAGAGCAGTGAGAGTGGGCACCCTTGTCTTGTTCCTGTCCTCAAAGGAATGGCTTTCAGTTTTTCCCCATTGAGTAGGATGTTTGCTGTAGGTTTGTCATATATGGCCCTTATTATGTTGAGGTACTTTCCTTCTATACCCATTTTGTTGAGAGTTTTTATCATAAATGGATGCTGGATCTTGTCAAATGCCTTCTCTGCATCCATTGAGATGATCATGTGGTTTTTATTCTTCATTTTGTTAATGTGATGTATTACGTTGATTGATTTGTGGATGTTGAACCATCCCTGTGTCCCTGGTATAAATCCCACTTGATCGTGGTGTATGATCTTTTTGATGTATTGCTGTATTCTGTTTGCCAATATTTTGTTGAGGATTTTTGCGTCTATGTTCATCAGTGATATTGGCCTGTAGTTTTCCTTCTTTGTATTGTCCTTGTCTGGCTTTGGTATCAGGATGATGTCGGCCTCATAGAATGTGTTGGGAAGTATTCCATCTTCCTCTATTTTTTGGAATAGTTTGAGAAGGATAGGTGCTAAATCTTCCTTGAACGTTTGATAAAATTCTCCAGGGAAGCCATCTGGTCCTGGGCTTTTATGTTTTGGGAGGCTTTTGATTACTGTTTCAATCTCTTTACTTGTGATTGGTCTGTTCAGATTCTCTATTTCTTCTTGATTCAGTTTTGGGAGGTTGTACGCTTCCAAGAATTTGTGCATTTTCTTTAGGTTGTCCGATTTGTTGGCATAAAGATTTTCATAGTATTTCCTAATAATCCCTTGTATTTCTGTGCTGTCTGTTGTAATTTCTCTTCTTTCATTTCTAATTTTATTTATTTGAGTCTTCTCCCTTTTTTTCTTAGTGAGTCTGGCTAAGGGTTTGTCAATTTTATTTACCTTCTCAAAGAACCAGCTCTTTGTTTCATTGATCCTTTCTACTGTTTTTTTGGTTTCAATTTTATTTATTTCTGCTCTGATTTTTATTATTTCCCTCCTTCTGCTGATTCGGGGCTTTGTCTGTTCTTCTCTTTCCAACTCTGTTAGGTGCAATTTAAGATTATTTACTTGGAATTTTCTTGTTTGTTAAGGTGAGCTTGTATTGCTATGAATTTCCCTCTCAGGACCACTTTTCCTGCATCCCATATGAGTTGGTATGGTGTATTTTCCTTTTCATTTGTCTCCAGATAGCTTTTGATTTCTCCTTTAATTTCATCAACGACCCATTGGTTGTTCAGTAGCATGTTGTTTAGTCTCCACATCTTTGTCCCTTTCCTAGTTTTTTCCTTGCAGTTGATTTCTAGTTTCACAGCATTATGATCAGAAAAGATGCTTGTAATGATTTCAATCTTCTTAAATTTATCGAGGTTTGCCTTGTTTCCTAATATATGGTCTATCCTTGAGAATGTTCCATGTGCACTTGAGAAGAATGTGTACTCTGCTTTTTTTGGGTGGAGTGCTCTGTATATATCTATTAAGTCCATTGTGTCTAGTTTTTCGTTTAAGTCTATTATTTCCTTATTGACTTTTTGTCTGGATGATCTATCCATTGATGTAAGGTGGGTGTTAAGATCCCCTACTATTATTGTGTTATTGTTAATGTCTCCTTTAAGGTTTTTTAGCAGTTGTTTTATGTACTTTGGTGCTCCTGTGTTGGGTGCATAGATATTTATAAGTGTTATGTCTTCTTGGTGAAGTGTCCCCTTTATCCTTATATATTGCCCTTTTTGTCTCTCATTACCTTTTTTATCTTGAAGTCTACTTTGTCTGATATAAGTATGGCTACTCCTGCTTTCTTTTGTTTGCCATTAGCCTGGAGTATTGTTTTCCATCCTTTTATTTTGAGTCTGTGTTTGTCTTTAGAGCTGAGATGTGTTTCCTGGAGGCAGCAGATTGTTGGATCTTGGTTTTTAATCCATCCTGCCACTCTGTGTCTTTTGATTGGAGAATTCAATCCATTTACATTTAGAGTGATTATTGATATATGAGGGTTTAATGTTGCTATTTTATTGTTCATCTTCTGGTTCTTTTGCATTTCCTTCATTTCTTGTCCCTTGTGTTTCAGAGTGCAAATTCAATTTGGTATTTCTGCATGCTCATTCTCTTGGTTTTCTCTTTATTTGTCATGTGTGGTTCTCTTCTGGTTATTTGTTTAGTGGTTACCATGAGGTTTATATAAGTGATCTCCTGGATAAGATAGTACATTTTCAGATGCCTCCTTTTTCCTGAGGTTGGGTCGATTCAATCCCTTACCTCTTCCCCTCCTTATTTGTTATCTCTTTATTCGATCTTGTGTCATGAGTGTATGTTTACAGTGATGAGCTTGAATTAATTTTTGATGTTATCCAACTGTAGTTTGTTCTGGTTTAGTCTCCTTGCTTCTCTCCTTGCTGAAATCTTTGTATCCCCTTTCTAAATTGTTTTTTTTCAGGCCTGAGGGCCTTCTTGAGCATTTCTTGTAGTGGGGGTCTTGTGGTGATGAACTCTCTTAGCTTTTGTTTATCAGGGAGAGTTATTATTTCTCCATCGTATTTGAAGGATATTTTTGCTGGATAAAGTATTCTTGGCTGAAGGTTTTTGTCTTTCATGATTTTGAATATATCATTCCAGTCTCTCCTAGCCTGTAGAGTTTCTGTCGAGAAATCAGCTGAGAGCCTGATGGGGTTTCCTTTGTGTGTTATTTTGTTTCTTTTTTGTTTAGCTGCCCTTAATATTATTTCCTTGTCATGGGTATTTTTCAAGTTTGCTACTTTGTGGTGAGACGATTTTTTATTCCTGTTTATATATTTAGGTGATCTATTGATTTCATTCACTGTTATTTCCCTCTCCTTCCCTAGGTTGGGGAAGTTCTCAGCTATTATTTCTTTGAACAAACTCTCTGCTCCTTTTTCTCTTTCTCCTCCTTCTGGAATACCTATTTTCCTTATGTTGCTTTTCCTCATTGAGTCTGATATTTCTCAAAGAATTTCTTCATTTCTTTTTAGTCTTAGCTCTCTCTCCTGCTTTATCTGGAGCGTTTCTGCGTGGCTGTCCTCAATAGTGCTAATTCGTTCCTCCATATTGTCAGTTCTGCTCTTTGAAGACTCCATTTTTTTCCACTATCTCATTGATTTTGTTTTTCACCTCCAATAATTCTGATTGGTTTTTCTTTATGGTTTCAATCTCTTTTGTGACAAAATCCCTGAATTCGTTGATTTGTTTCTGTGTGTTCTCTTGTATTTCGTTGAGTTTGTTTATGATAGCTATTTTGAATTCTTTGTCGTTCAGGTTATCAAATTCTGTGCCTTCAGGGTTGGTTTCTGGGTGTTTGTCATTTTCCTTTTGGGCTGTAGCCATGACAAATTGTTGCAAGGATCTGACTGCCTTAATTTTTCCTATCATGTTGAAGTTGGTCCTGCAGTTTTCACCAGCTGCCACTGGAGGGAGGTCGTGAGTGGTGTGCTGTGTGCCTGCTGCAGTCCCCAGAGGGATTATGCTGAAACACGGGGCTTGTGGCGGGAGGGGTTCTCTCTTTCTCCTGCTCGACCCGGGGGTTTCCTTTCTGGCTCTTTTAGGGTGTTTGGTACACCCCCTAAACAGTCCATTGTCACTTCCCAGTGGGGATCCCTCGACAGTCTGTGAGAGCACCTGGATGGTGATAGTTTTCCCTGCTGTGGGCCACCCCTCCCCCCTCTGTCTGCGAGCCGTGCTGTCTTTGCCGATCAATTGGGGAGGGGGAGTACAACTTCTTACCTCTCCTCGCGTCCTTTTGGGATTCCCGCACCTCCACCATCCAATGTATGGCAGCAGGGGTTTCTTAGAAGTCCTTTGTAGTGTTTGATTGAGCTCTGTTGGAATGCGAATCATGTTTTTGTTGTGTCGTAGGGGGCAGAGATTCAAAGAGGGAATCTCTCTCCACCATGATGCTGACGTCACTCCCAAGAAAGATAAATTTGCCCCAAAGTACTGGGTAAAAAAAAAAAAGGGAAGGTATGGGACAAATTCTGAAAGTAAAGAAAAACGTTATAGAAGGTTTGTGGAAGAGGAACCCTTAAAAAGAGTTTTATGCATGGTCAAGTTGGCTAAGATGAAAGTAAATGAGTTTTAATATCAAAAGTAAGCTATTACAAAATTAGAATTTGATTTTTTTCCCTGTCTTAAAAGGATAATTTTCTTAAACTTTAGTTGCTCTTCTTAAAGAGATTATAAAAGGTTTCTTCTTTGAGTAGTCTACCAGAAGGGTAGGGATTTTATGTTTTATCAAAATAAATTTACTGTATTGTTTTTATCAGGTCTCTAATTACAGGTGCTAAGGTTTTTCTTACAGCTCCTTAATTCCTGCATTCATCTAAAAATCCTCACCATGGTTAAATGGATAACTAAGCATTATTTCATAGTGACCTGTGATATTGTGTGGGTAAATATTATTGATATATAGTAAGTGTTTTAAAAACTTGTGTAACATTCCTAAAAGTCTTATGTGTCCTTGTTCTTAGTCATAATTCTAGTTATTATCTTAAAGCGTTGTATGTCACAGAAATAACCAAATTTCTTTGTCAATTGCCATTTTAAGTCTTGTGTCATTTACAGACAGTTTTGTTTTACTCTGCTTTTACAAACGTTTTCATCTTTAGAGAGATTCATGGAAAGGACTCTGACACTTACTCTAGATAAAAGTTTCTGATAAACTTTCAGATGATAAAACTGAACAGGGTAAAAAAATTGCAGAACTCTAACAGAGAAACTGATGACTTCATGAAACTGCTAACGAAAGATCAAGATCAAAAGTTGATTACATGGGACTGAATGAATTGATGAAGATGATTACAAATTTTGTGACTTTTCATTTGAAATTTGCTGATTTTTTAAAATGCTTTGTTTTTTCAGATTTAAGGAAAGCCTTTTCTTTTTTCATTTAAGCTAACTATGACTCATAGCAGTTTGGTAAATTATACCTTTGTAACCAAAATTTAAACATTTATCTTTTTCTCCCTACCTGATGCCTCCAGAATTTGGACACTCTTAGTGAATGAACATTTTTATTTTCATGGCAATATAGTTATTTGCATAAGTTCAATAAGAATCTGTTCTCCTTATATCAGGACACAACTGGAAACATTGGTTATATTATCATAGCTTTAACTGGAATGCCATATGTGAGAGAAACAGGCATAAACTCAGCTATGACCAGACAGCTTTTGAGGAACAAAGATTGGACTTTATGAAACAGAGCCACTTGGAAATATTGGCCTGGTACCTGGTTTACAGGGTTCCCAGAAACCTTACCAGCTAAGTAATGAATGTCCCTTCTCTGGCAGGTGCAGGAAACCTGAGGATATTTTGGGAAACCTCAAGAGAACAGAAAAATTCACCTCACAAGCAGAGAAAAATCTATAGGTATAGCAGGCAAAGTCTGATGACAACATCTTTGGATTGACTTTCCTGGCCTCAAGAGGCCTTTAAAGTTCAATCTGAGGTTCCTTATAAAAAGTTCCATCAAAGCAGATTTAAAAGAGCCTCTAGGATCAGCTGCTATTTTTGCTGTACTTATGCAAATAATTGGGCCAAATTTATTGAAACTAGACTTATTTTACAAACCAATTTGTCTTAATTTGGCTGTCTTTGTTAAAAATGAGGGTGATTTTAGAGAGAAAAATTATGTTTCAGTAAAAAACTATAATACATATTTGTGAATATTTGATTCTAGTTCTGTTAATTGTCTTTGGGGTTTTTGTTTTCTACCTATACACTGGACTGGATCTTGAAGTCTTCTAGTCTCCTGAAATATCTGGCTACAAATCTCCAAACTAACATTTTCAATTCTTTCCATCATTTTCATTTGGAATCACTGAGAACTGAAACCACCCTTTTTCCTGAAGCCCTGCAAATTAAAGCTGGATAATTTGATAGAAACCTAAGAAAGATCACCATGATAATATGCCTGTTGCTGTATAAGTCACTCAAAAGGACACCTGAACACCCAATGACATCATCAGAGACATTTCAAACTGCAAAAGGTTCTTTGACCCTGATATCTAGAAATCTTCACTGACTGTCCCCAGGGTTCAAAAACTAGTTTATAATTTGCTCCAATCATTAACCTTGTTTTTCTTTTTGTTTCTATAGAAATGCTTCTTATTAAATATCTGATTGCTTGCTTACACAATATAGGCCTAACTTTGGGAGCCCACCTACATCACACCTTCTAAAATGAATTTAACTGGACTGATCTATTATCAGGACTCAGAAATGTGTTCAGTGAGATGGAACAATCTACCAACTCAGCTTCTGGACTATGAAACTTCTTAAAGTTTCAAAAGATTGTGAAACTTCTTAAAGTTTCAAAGGCAGGGCTGTGGGGTATCAGAATTGGCCACCCCAAAATGTGTCTCTTTGCCTTCATTATTTTTAGGATCAAAAGACTCTGAAATAAACTTTAACCTTGCCCCTAAATGCCTAAAAGAATTTTAAGATAGCAGGCCTGTTCCAGGAAGGCGCTAATACCATAAGATAACATTGTCTACAGATGGCCCATTAAACACTTGTTTAACAAACATTTGCATTCTCATCTCCATGTAAATGCCCTTCCTCCCCTTTGAAGCCTCAAACCAGTACCCTCAACATCCTCCTTTGTCTTTAGCTGAAAATGGTATTTAAGGTGACAACTTCAGCCATTCTGGCAAGTTGCTGAGTTTTCCTGGGTTTCTCCCAAGTATACATGCTATAAAGCTTTGTTTGATTTTCTGCTGTTATTCTGTCTCAGGTCAATTTAATTTATAGACCAGCCAGAAGGACCTAGAGGTCAGGTGAATTGTCTTCCTTCCCTACACATGCATGGGAATTTCAGCTATCACTTCCTGTGGCTTTAAATTTCTTTTACCTAACATTCATTTTGCCTTTATTTTCTTTTACCAAAAGCCATATTATGACACTGCATCTAGATATATCTTTGTTGATATCAATGTATTATATTACCAGGTTGTGGTCTTATATTTTTAAAGAAATTGATAAATACAGACCAGGGTGTTATTTCCAAGGGATTGCCTTTGCATCTGTGTAGTTGCCTAGTAACTCGATTCTGTTTTAGACCTTCCACTTGTGGGGGATTAGAATTGGCCACCTCAAGATGTGTCTCTTTACCTTGCTCTGAAGGAGGCTTTGACCTTCACCCCCAACTGTCTAAAGGGATTTGGGATGGAAGGCCTGTCCCTGGGATGGGCCACCTTGGATGACTCTAGGTATTGATAGAATGGGCGGGTCTTTGCTATGCCAATTCCTATCAAAGTTCTGTTTACCAAACAGAACATTTGTAAAGGAAATCTCCACTGTAAAGGTATCACCCTTTCTCTACTGGGAAGAGGGATAGATGACCTCATCTCTAGAAACTTGTCAGTGTGGAAGGCAAGGCCTGAAATCTGCATAATAACCTTACTGTGCCTTTCTGGTAATCTCCCATAGCTGACCCAACACCCAATATCCTTGTTTGTCTATATAAGAGGAGAATCTCTGCCATTTTGTTGAGAGACACTCCCTGGTCTCTCCCATGTATACATTCTTATAAAGCTTTGTTTGATTTTCTCCTGCTATTCAGCCTCATGTCAATTTAATTTGTAGCCCAGCCAGAAAGGACCCAGAGTGGGTAGAGAATACTCTTTCTTCCCATCACACTCAAAGTCCAGATACTTGCTCAGTTTTTGGAAGGAGAATCTCCCTTGCCACTAAAGGTCCTTGCTTTCCTCTCCAGACTCATCCTTGCCTTTTCCCTCCAACTCTCTTTGAAGTCATAAAGGATTTCCACCATTTCTTCAAATATGTCTTGCTTTTTCTTACCTCTGGAACTTTGCAGACAGGGACCTCTCAGTAAGGATGATTCACTTTATTTCCTCCTGTGACAATTTTTTGTTCACTTCTTTGCTCTTTTTCTCCTGAGGACTTCATGTTTTCCTGGACCATTTCCTCTGATCCATTAATCTATGTGTTCATTCATATTAGCTGTACACTCATAATATTGTGTCTTTACACTATGCTTAAACACCTGACAGAGCAATTTTTCCCCCTCGTTTGTCTTCAAAATTTCCTAGACTCCTCTTCTTATGAATTCTTCCAGATGGATTTTCGAATTATCATGTTAATGAGCAATTTGTTGGTTTACTGACTCCTCCCAACTCCTTTCCCTGTATTCCAGCATATTGCTCTCTCCTGTTTCCTCTCCTACCTTTCCAATTATTCCTTTTTACTTTCCCACATAAATTTCTCTCCTTACTTTCTTTTGATTCTACTACATCTTCTCCCAAGCTGATTTTATCCATGTCTATGGCTCCAACAACTACTTTTACCCATCTAACCTGAAACTTCTCTCTTCAGTCTTCTAGATCCATGTTTCTAATTGCCTTTGGGACATCTTCACAAGCAACTCAAACTAAGCTCATCCCAACTTATCATCTCTATTTTTCTGCCCCAGATCTGGTCCTTTGAGATTACTTAGTTCAGGTGGAAAGTTACCATCCATTCAGGTTCCCAATGGAAATTGTAGTGTCTACCTTTCCATTTACCCTACACATTCGGGTAGACACTAATTCCTGTCAGTTCCACTTTAGAATTTAGCATTTCATCTCCAATATCACCACCACACATCAGTTTAGGTTAAAGCATTACCATCTCTTGTTTTGACAACAGAACAGTCTCTTAACTGTGAGCCTTCATACTCACCTTTTCTTCTGCTACTCCATCCTCCACACTACTGCCTGAGTTCTTTTCCTAAAAAAATTCAGGTCACATTATCCACCTCTTCCTCTATTGGCTCTCTGTAGTAGACATTGTAGGGGAGGAAAAATAATTTTCCCTCTATGCTTCTGAGCTCTTGGCTGAGACCCATATAATAAAAGACAGATCAACAACAGAAAAACAAATAGAAGTTCATCAACATGTGTACCTCATGTATATGTGGGAAATACTCAGGGAAAAGCGAGTAACTCCCCGAGGTGGCTTAGAATTCCAGTTTATATTACATCTTCAACAAAGAATAATAAATTTGTAGAGAAATGACAGAACTAAAGAAAGCAGTTTTAGCCTTCCAAGGGTGGAGATGTTATTGAGCCAAAGCAGGTTCACCTCCTGGCTAGTTAAAATCAGACCCTCCACCAGAAGTAGTTGTCACACAAAGTAGGGTTTATTTGCAGCAAATCAGAGACCACGTGGAATCATTTCCAAAGCTATGGCTCTTCCGCAGCACAGGAGAGCAGGGGCCTTTTATTTTGGATGGGGAATGAATATTCAAAAGGGAGAGGTGGGTATTCACTTGTGCAGGCTCAGTTGGAAAACGTGCTTCCACATACATTGCATGTTATGGTAATAAGGCCTAAACTCCTCCCAGAGCAGAGATCTTAGCATTAAAAATGAGGCAAAGTTCATCTCTTGGGTGCTTTTCAGCCCATCTGCATTGGGATTGCTCTTGTGGTGGTGCTCAGTCTGGTTCAGGGTGGTTGGTGATTGCATCTCTTGACATAACAGAAAGAAAAAGGACAATTTGGAGAAACAGTTAAATGCTTCAGAAATCTCCCTTGAGTTCCTCTGGGCAATTAGTAGGTGACAGAGATAAAGACTAGTTAGTAAACTTTCTTATGTAGATTCCTCTGGTGTCTTCTCCAGGCTGAGAGGGTCTAAAGTCGTTTCCAGGGATTAGCATTTGTCCTTCCTGGTAGAGAGAGGAGGGACACCTTTGTAAATTTATGTCCTGCTTTTAGGCAAAAGAGGGGGTTGGGGTGGGCAGGGAGCTTTTCTTGTATCTGCTTTTTCTCAATTGGCTTCAGCTCAAAATAATCATTATGCCAAAGTGGCATATTTTGTGGTGGCATAATCTGTTACTCTTCAACATGGTAAATTCCAAAGTCCTTAGCATAAAATGTAAGACTCTATGTAATCTGGCCCAGCCTTCCTGGTGATCCTTATTTTCTACCAGTTGCGTTTTTACACCCTTTATTCCTACCACTGAACTTCTTTTATCCATGCCTTTTCAGAATCTGTTCCTTCTGCTTAGAATATGCTTTTTCATCTTCTGCATGTTCTTCACAGTCCAGATCAAATGACACCTCCTCTGGGAAGCATTTCTCAAGAAGCCCAGGAAAAACTTCTTTGCCCCCACAATACTCCCTTTATACATGACACATCTCCTTTATAATCTTTATCACATTTTTACTGTGTATTTTACATATATATATATGAATACTGATAAAGTTAATTCATATTTCGAGATCCACAAAATGGAGGCCACCCCCGTGGCCCAGCCCACAGAACAAACCTAAACCTAAGTCAGGCTGCACTTATGGAAATGCCCCACTGTCAAGGAAACCTAACATACACCAATCACAACCCTCTAACTCAGCTCTAGCCAGCTCACCTTACCCTAGAAAGCAGACCTACTCACCTTACAAGGAACCCTCCTAGCCAATCCTGCCCTGTTTCTGAGGTGCCTGTTCTAACACTCTATAAAACTCGCTTTTGCCTCAAATACCTCCAGAACAGTGCTCCACTGCTTGTGAGGCACTGTACTTTCCCAATCCGTGGATTGTTTTCCCTTGAATAAAAAGCATCCAGCTCATTACTAAAATTGTTTTATTTTTGTCATTTGCAAATACACATGTAATTTTCTTTGTACATGAAGTGGGTGGTATTCTACAGAAATATGATTAAATGCATTGTATATTATATAATAATAATGTATATTATATATACACACATGTTTTATATACATTTGTATATATGCATATGTATTTACATATACATATATGTATATACCTATAACCCACACACATATACAAAATGTGCACAATGCACATAATCATATTTCTGAAGAGTACTACCATATTTGAAGAATATTACATGGGTGGTGATATAAAGATGTTCTTTTGTTCTCAGTGCCCTCCTGTGTTGTTTAGAGGAAATGATAGTAATTAGTAAAATAGCTCTTGAAAAGAACTCTGGATTGGGGAGGAAGGGGGTTAGTTCCTTAGCTCCACCCTTAATCCTCATGTTACCTCAAGTTTCTGTTTCCTCATTGTGAAATAGGGCAGGTTGATGTTAATTATTAGAGGAAATGCCATAAAGATTAATGAAGTAAAGTTTGTAAAAGATTCAGATAGGACACAATATACAAACATGAGAGAAGAGAATCAGCATTAGCGAGTTCCTATGACCACAGTGCTATAAATATTATTTCATTTAGTGTGTTACTTTGTGCTAGGATTTCAGAGGCAAAGTAGAATATAAAAAATATAGTTTCTTTTGTGTCTGATGACATGGAACAGAGCAGTCTCTTAACTTATTTGATTGAAAAATCAGTGATTATCATTGTTAAGGAACTGGTAAAAATGTTCTATTTATTCAATTTCTAAAGGAGTTTGCCTGCTGTAATCCTTACACTAGATTCTATCACAAATACACCCACACCTCCACATATACACATTCACAGACACACAGACATGGATTCCCTGGGTGCTCAGGCTAAATAACCAATCAGAAGAATAAAGTGCCCTTTGAGTGAGCATGCTCCCTAGATCTTTGTTAGTCCTCAATATTCCTTTGTTCTTATCTTATTTTGCATAAATGGTAAAGATGATGGGAAGGGACATACTTATGTCTACTTATTACACAGGACCAAGTACCCAGAGGTTGTAAGTAGCAGCCCATCAAATTTAGTTTAATGAAAATTAATATTGTCTACTTGATTGAATAAGATATCAACAAATCCAATTCACCAAAAGTTTTTAGGAAGTTGGCTCAAATATTCTAGATCTGAAAAGCCAAAACTGAACTTAGACACACTTCCATCCAGAGTCTTGGTTGGGGAGAACACCCCTCCAGTACTGGGTCTGGGGCGAGGAGGAGACTCACACCCTGAAACATGTTCCTGAAGCATAGACACTGTCACTCAAAATATCATTTTTCTTGTCCCCAAGTGTCTTTCTAAGTTTCTAGATCAATCTTCATTTGTGGTCTCCAGATTGAACAGACAGCTCACAAATATATGCGCACAGGACATTTGGAAAATCACTGTCATTCTTACAGGCTCTTTTTCTGTTCCCATCCTAGTATCATAGTAAACAAAATAGAACACATGCATGTATGCATGCACATACACACACGCAGAAGAGAATACTTTGGAGTCACATCTGGTTGGAACCTATTTTGACTACTAGAATCAATTTTACATATCCTAAAAACAAACTAAGACAGATCAGGACACATTTTTTTTTTCTCAAATCAGTGGTTCTTCACTCATTCACTTTCAACTTCCTCTACAATATTCTGTCCATTTCTCCGATTTGACAAGTTGAGTTGGAATACTCATCTTACTTTTATTAGATACAATATAACAATATAAGTGTCATAGGTATAAATATACTTCTCTTTCCTAAGGGAATATTAGAACTATTGAAACTCTTTTGGATTTAGTTTTAGCTCATTGATGATATCTTCTGATATTTTATTGGTAGACAGCCAAGATATACAAGCAAAGTACTGTATGACCCTCTGTGTTCATGTCTCTTAAAGCACTGTATGCACTGTATTTTTAAATTAGCTTTATTGAGATATAATTGACATATAGTAAGCTGCATAAATTTAAATGTATATTTAGATATGTTTGGATATATGCATGCATCTGTGAAACCATCACCACAATCAACATAACAAATATATCCATCACCCCTGAAAACTTCCTCATACCTCTTTGTAATCCCTGCTACCCACATTTTCCTAGCCCTCATCTTCCTGCCATTCCTAGGCAAGCACTGATCTGATTTCTTTCACTCAAGATTGGTTTGAATTTTCTAGAATTTTATGTAAATGGAATCATATAGTATGTATTATTTTTTGTCTGACATTTTTCACTCAGCATGATCATTTTGAGATTCACCCACATTGTTGTATAACAATAATTTATTCCTTTTTATTGCTTAGGAATGTTATATTGTATGGATATACCATGCTTTATCCATTCACATTTTGATTGCATTTGGGTTGTGTACAGTTTTTGGCTATTACAGATAAAGCTGCTATAAGTATTCATGTACAAGCTTTTGTATAGACATAAATTTTAATTTTTCCTGGATTAATAAATATCCAAGAGTGGAATGATTAGATCATATGGTAGGTGTGTGGTTAATTTTTTAAGAAATTGCTAAACTGTTCTCCAAAGTGGCTATACCATTTCAAGTTCCTACCAGTAGCATATCAGAGTTCCAGTTAACACTTCCTTGATAATACCTGGTATGGCCAGTGTTTTAAATTTTAGTTATCCTAAAGGCAATAATGCCAATTATACACAAACTCTTCTAGAAAATTAAAGAGGACAGAGTAGTCTCCAACTCATTCTAAGATCATTTACCCTGATACCAAAAGCAGACAAAAACATTATAAAAAAAATCCAGATCAATACCCCTCATAAACATATGTGCAAAAATTCTTAACAAATGTTAATAAATACAATCCTACAGCATATAAAGTGGATTATATTTCATGATCAGGTGGGGTTTATTTCAGGAATGCAAGGTTGGTTTAATAGTCAATGTAATTCACCTGTTTATAAATTAAAAATTAAAAACCATATAATCATTTCAAGAGATGTGGAAAAAGCATCTGACAAAAGCCAACATTAATTCCTGATGAAAACTGTCAGCAAACTTGGCAATTTATTTAAAGGAAATTTCCTCAACTTGATAAAAGGCATTTATGAAAAACCTGTAGCTAATATCATACTTAATGGTGAGAGACTGGTTGCTTTTTTCCTAAGATCAGGAACAAGGTGAAGATATCTGGTCTCATCACTTCTGTTCAACATTATACTGGAGTTTCTAGTCAGTCTAATAAGGCAAGAAAAAGAAATAAAAGACAGCCAAGGACTTTCTCATTAATAAAACGTTAGCAAAACAGCCAGAAGAAAGACTGGGAATGAAAGCATTTTGAGCAAATTGTAAAAGAGTTGGGGTCTCTGAACTTCACTGGCAGCTCTTGTCCTGGTTGACTTTACTGTCCGGTCCCATTAGGTCAGGATGGCATTTCTGGCCCCATCTCACTTCCCTGGTTCCATCAGTGGAAACTGGTATGGGCTGCAAGGACCAAAGTACACCTCCAGGGCCAGCTGGGGATCAGTGAGGAAGAGCCATGGTATGTTAGGCTTGGTCCCTATGAAGGAGCCCAGCTCATCCGTGTATGTGATGTAATCTGTCTACAAAGTCTGGCTCTGGCCAAACCTGATAAAGAAAAGAATATGTTGGAATAAGTGTCACAGTTGCAGATAGAAGCACATTTTCTATCTCAGAAAGGTAACAGTTTAGTTAGCATCACCAGTAATACCCATTCTCCTCTCTTTTTCTACAACATTGAATTTGTCATTTATTATTTGGCTGTAAATGAGCTAAATAAGCCATTTTCTCTCCTCCTTCCTAATCTCTATCCAAGTTTGATATCATTGTGGACTTCTGCCTCTGGCCACGTGACCTGGAGTAAACTGACTCTAGAGTCTCAAGGTGACTGATTAACTTATTTTACTCTCCAACACATGAGTATTCTTCATATGACCTTGCTTAGGATCTGCCTCAATGTTAGATTTTTACATTGATATGTTTAAAATTGGGTTTATGCATGGTTTTAATACTGTTGCAATTCACTAATATAAATTGTTTCATTCTTTTAATGGGAGTGTGGCCTCATTTTCTTTCAGGAACCCTGAAGAGCAGCCTATCATTTATGCAATAAGATTGACATTGAGACCCCTCTCTTTCCTCCTCTTTATTCCTACTGGCCTCTAATAGAAAGGCAGTAAGTAGAGTGAGCTACATGAACTGCTAGCACAGAGGAGTGCCCACTTCACAGAGCTGTCCTGGGAACTGGATGAGGTGCAGGGGAGCTTTTGTTGAGTCTGAGGATTCCACATCTTCTTTTCTCTAGTCCCTTAGCCAGCGACTACATTGGGGCATTCAATGAATGACATGTTAGAGGCTTGAAAGAGCAAAGAAATTTCCTATACAGTCACTGATTCATCCAAATGCAATCCGTTATCTAATTATTCTTTTAATAAATTTTGATATGTAATTTGAGAAGGATTTACTTTGATGGAAGTAATTAACATGAAAAATTACATTTAAATATCTGATGTCTAGCCACTTAAATGACTTTCTATAAATCCCGTTTATGGTGCAGTTGAAAACGTGTTTGGATGAATCAGAAGTGAATATACTCTTTTAGTAGAAAATACTAGGGTAGGTGAACTCAATCAAATTCTTCATTTGGTGTTCTTCTCACACCACTGCCACTGCTCAGTTTCCAGCTAGCTAATTTGCTGACAGACATGTGGCTGATGGGAAAGGAGCTTTTGGATAAAGCATTAGAGTTGTTTCTCAACCTCAGCACTATTAACATTGTGAGCTGGATAATTCCTTGTTTAGGCGGACTGTCCTTTGCATTGCAGGATGTTTGGCAGCATCCCCAGTTTCTACCTATTAGATGCCTGCAGCATGCCCTCTTCACTTGCAATGACCAAAAACATCTTCAGACTTTGCCAAGTGTCCCCAGGGGGCAAAATCACCCCTGTTTGAGAACCTCTGCTCTAGAGTTATACAGGAAGTGTAATGACTTTATGTTTCATACAAAAGTGTAATGACTATTATTTGCCTAATACTGATTGATTGTAGCAAGTATTCCAAAAATGTGAATTTTGACTGGTGACAGTATTATACAATATATTGTTTTCCTACATATAAAGGCAAAATTTAGAGTTTGTTTCATTAGTAAGTACAATCTCTTACCACTTGAGTTTCTTCCCCATTTTCTCTTCAATGTCTCCATTATTTCATTTGTAGTTGGCAAGGTGCATGAGTCTAGAAAGGAAATTAAGAGAGAAATATTGAAAAAGACAAGGAAATCAGAAATATGTAGTGACATAATTTCATTCAATATTTATCAACTATATTCTTAAAAGTTTTGTATCAAGAGGAGCTGCCTTTGGTATCTTCAGTAGAATAACGATTTACAGAAACAAAGACCTGAGAAGTCAATAAATCCTCTCTGGGAATGGCAAAGCTGGCCTGCAATCAGATAGTGACAGCAGAGAAATTTATAACTTCAAATCACCCAATCTCATATTTCTGTGACATTATGGAAGGCCTAATCCTCAACACACCTCAGGTTCATCTCATGCACATAATAGTTGAACAGTTTCTTCATATTTCTTTTCTGCATCCTCTTATTAAGAAGTCTCTCAAGAAATAATCTGGTAAAGTAATTCACTCTAAGGTACATGGCAATTAAAATAGGACAATGGAAGGAAGCATAGGTTTTCCAGCATCAGCTTGCAGCCAGGGAGGATATTTTAACTGGCAGCAGAAAATTTTCAGTTTCTTGCAAATTTCACTACATCAGTGGAGGGCCTATCTGATTGCTGAGAGTAGTTCATTTGCCTTCGTGACAATGGCAGGAACTTATTATGACATTCGCAGTGCATGGACACTTCCCAGTCATTGTTAGCATCTTACCTCAGCCTGGGAGTACCCTGTGGTCAGGTATTTGCTGGGGCCCCACTAGAAAGTAAGGGACTGGAATTTTGGTCTGTTTCGCTGGATGTTGTGTCCCAAGTGCCAAGACAGAGTCTGGCGCTCAGTAGGTGCTCAATAAATATTTTCTGAAATGAATAAATGACTCTTTGTTTCATGTAAATTGCTTGGGTTTATGAACTGTATCCAGTCTTCCCATGAAACCTCAGGTGCTTGGCACTGTTGTGCCTTTCAAGAGAAAAAGACAGTAGAAGTATTTTACAGAGGAGCACTCTTATAAAAGATTTTATGACAAGGTTTATTTAAATAATGATCCTTCATGGTATGTTTGGAGTAGAAGCTTATTTATCCACAACATTTTTAGAAAACATACACACACTCTATGATTGTACATTTTCTTCATTACCTATAGTCTAAGTTTTTATGGACAGTGTGTTAGGTAAGGATACCTATATTGGCCAAGATTCTTGAACCCTTAAGTTCGAGACACTTTCAATAACAATGGTGATCAATATGATCAGAGTAAATTAAATCAACATATTTGAGACATTGCCTTTCTCCATGTATTCTTGCCTTTCTCCTCATATTCTTGATTTCCTCACACAAGCATACTGGTAGTCCCTGGAAACCATGGGGTCTAGACTGGAGGGAGGGGGAGAAGATTCTCAGCAGAGTTGACATTGCTATTCTGATGCAGGCTGACACCAGTGAGGTCTCCAGCATGCCCCTGACACCCACCAGGGCCCTTCCAACCTTTGCAGTGTACCTTGACATTGCAGTGACCTACTGCTGTCCTCTTGCTTAAAGTCTTGCAAAGTCCTCCCAATTCCCCTACAAGAAATCTAAGCTCCCTAACACAGGTTATGAGGCCCCCTGTGCTCTGGGGTCCTCCATTTCTTGCCATACTCTGCCTCTGCTTTATATTCCCTTACATCAAAATGTTTTGGGTTCCTTACACACTCCATGCTGTTTCTCACCTTTATGCCTTTCCTTATGCTGTTCCCTCTTCATGGAATAACTCACTGCCCAACTCCCCTCACCAGAACACCCTAAACCTTCCCCCATTGTGGCATTCCCCCCACCCTATTTTAAGCTCTGTGAGGTCAAGGAGCATGTCTGTCTTATTCCCTTTATATGCCTAGCACCTAGCACAGTGCTTGGCATATAGTAGGTGCTCAATAAATGTTCGTTGACTAAATGAATGAAAGACAGAATGGTCTACCTACTTGCAGACACTTTAGCAGCCCAATGGGCCTGCAGGTCAGCTGCGGGGATGGCAGCCCCAAGGGACTGGACAAAGCCAAGCACAGCCAAGTTTGGCTTCTCCATCAGTGGGGTGAAGATGCCTTTAAACAAGGTGACCTCTTTGTTTCTGCTTTTGATGATGGAGTCATCAAGGAAGGGGTAGGCATAATCATATCCTGTAGCAAAGATGATGGAGTCAATGGCCTCAAACACAGCCGTATCCTCAAAAACAGCTGAGGTCTCTGTGAAATCCTTCACACTGGGCTTGATGGACATGGTGCCACATAGGATGTGGGATGGGAGCTCGTTGTTGAACACAGGCTTTTTCCTCAGGCTACTGTGCAGAAACAAGAGGCAGAGGCCCTTGTTGTAAAGTACCTCATTTCCAAGATATATCTGCAACGGCCCATAGCACTGAAGCCAAATTTGAGCAGTTAAACATCATGTTGAGGACCACTGAACTCTTTTCTTTTGGGCAATTCTTTTCCTATTGCCTATAACAATCCTTAAAAACTTCTGTCTGCATCATGGCGGAGTGAGATTCCCTCTTTGAATCTCTGCCCCCTACGACACAACGAAAACATCATTCACATTCCAACAGAGCTCAATCAAACACTATGAAGGACTTCTAAGAAACCCCTGCTGCCATACAACGGACAGTGGAGGTGCAGGAAGCCCAAAAGGACGGGAGGAGAGGTAAGAAGTTGTACTCCCCCTCCCCAATTGATCGGCAAAGACAGCACGGTTCGCAGACAGAGGGGAGAGGAGTGGCCCACAGCGGGGAAAACTATCACCACAGACTGTAGAGGGATCCCCACTGGGAAGCGATGACGGACTGTTTAGGGGGTGTAGCAAACACCCTAAGAGAGCCAGAAAGGAAACCCCTGGGTCAAGCAGGAGAAAGAGAGGACCCCGCCCCCCACACATGCGGCGTTTCAGTATAATCCCTCCAGAGGCTGCAGCCGCCTCAGAGAAAACCGCTCGTGATCTCCACCCAGTGGCAGCAGGGGGAAACTGCAGGAGCAACTTTATCATGAGGGGTAAAAATAAAGCCGTCCCCGTTGGATCCTTGCGACAATTTGTCAGGGCTACAGACGAAAAGGAAAATGACAAACACCCAGAAACCAACCCTGAAGGCACAGAATTGGATAACCTGAACG
This sequence comes from Tapirus indicus, assembly GCA_031878705.1. Classification (NCBI taxonomy): domain Eukaryota; kingdom Metazoa; phylum Chordata; class Mammalia; order Perissodactyla; family Tapiridae; genus Tapirus; species Tapirus indicus. Next base: position 87,510,040 of record CM062922.1, read on the forward strand.
ACAAAGAATTCAAAATAGCTATCATAAACAAACTCAACGAAATACAAGAGAACACACAGAAACAAATCAACGAATTCAGGGATTTTGTCACAAAAGAGATTGAAACCATAAAGAAAAACCAATCAGAATTATTGGAGGTGAAAAACAAAATCAATGAGATAGTGGAAAAAAATGGAGTCTTCAAAGAGCAGAACTGACAATATGGAGGAACGAATTAGCACTATTGAGGACAGCCACGCAGAAACGCTCCAGATAAAGCAGGAGAGAGAGCTAAGACTAAAAAGAAATGAAGAAATTCTTTGAGAAATATCAGACTCAATGAGGAAAAGCAACGTAAGGATAATAGGTATTCCAGAAGGAGAAGAAAGAGAAAAAGGAGCAGAGAGTTTGTTCAAAGAAATAATAGCTGAGAACTTCCCCAACCTAGGGAAGGAGAGGGAAATAACAGTGAATGAAATCAATAGATCACCTAAATATATAAACAGGAATAAAAAATCGTCTCGCCACATAGTAGCAAACTTGAAAAATACCTGTGACAAGGAAATAATATTGAAGGCAGTTAAACAAAAAAACAAAATAACATACAAAGGAAACCCCATCAGGCTCTCAGCTGATTTCTCGACAGAAACTCTACAGGCTAGGAGAGACTGGAATGATATATTCAAAATCATGAAAGACAAAAACCTTCAGCCGAGAATACTTTATCCAGCAAAAATATCCTTCAAATACGATGGAGAAATAATAACTCTCCCTGATAAACAAAAGCTAAGAGAGTTCGTCACCACAAGACCCCCACTACAAGAAATGCTCAAGAAGGCCCTTAGGCCTGAAAAAAAACAAATGAGAAAGGGGATACAAAGATTTCAGCAAGGAGAAAAGAAAGGAGACTAAACCAGAACAAAATACAGTTGGAAAACATAAAAAATTAATTCAAGCTCATCACTGGAAACACACATTCATGACACAATCTGGAATAAAGACATAACAAATAAGGAGGGGAAGAGGTAAGGGATTGAATCGACCCAGCCTCAGGAAAAAGGAGGCATCTGAAAATGTACTTTCTTATCCAGGAGATCGCTTATATAAACCGCACGGTAACCACTAAACAAACAACCAGAAGAGAACCACACATGACAAATAAAGAGAAAACCAAGAGAATGAGCATGCAGAAATACCAAATTGAATTTGCACTCTGAAACACAAGGGACAAGAAATGAAGGAAATGCAAAAGAACCAGAAGATGAACAATAAAATAGCAACATTAAACCCTCATATATCAATAATCACTCTAAATGTAAATGGATTGAATTCTCCAATCAAAAGACACAGAGTGGCAGGATGGATTAAAAACCAAGATCCAACAATCTGTTGCCTCCAGGAAACATATCTCAGCTCTAAAGACAAACACAGACTCAAAATAAAAGGATGGAAAACAATACTCCAAGCTAATGGCAAACAAAAGAAAGCAGGAGTCACCATAGTTATATCAGACAAAGTAGACTTCAAGATAAAAAAGGTAATGAGAGACAAAGAAGGGCAATATATAATGATAAAAGGGATACTTCACCAAGAAGACATAACACTTATAAATATCTATGCACCCAACACAGGAGCACCAAAGTACATAAAACAACTGCTAAAAAACCTTAAAGGAGATATTAACAATAACACAATAATAGTAGGGGATCTTAATACCCCCCTTACATCAATAGATAGATCATCCAGACAAAAAGTCAATAAGGAAATAATGGACTTAAACGAGAAACTAGACGCAATGGACTTAATAGATATATACAGAGCACTCCACCCCAAAAAAAGCAGAGTACACATTCTTCTCAAGTGCGCATGGAACATTCTCAAGGATAGACCATATATTAGGAAACAAGGCAAACCTCTATAAATTTAAGAAGATTGAAATCATTACAAGCATCTTTTCTGATCATAATGCTGTGAAACTAGAAATCAACTGCAAGGAAAAAACTAGGAAAGGGACAAAGATGTGGAGACTAAACAACATGCTACTGAACAACCAATGGGTCGTTGATGAAATTAAAGGAGAAATCAAAAGCTATCTGGAGACAAATGAAAAGGAAAATACACCATACCAACTCATATGGGATGCAGGAAAAGTGGTCCTGAGAGGGAAATTCATAGCAATACAAGCTCACCTTAACAAACAAGAAAATTCCAAGTAAATAATCTTAAATTGCACCTAACAGAGTTGGAAAGAGAAGAACAGACAAAGCCCCGAATCAGCAGAAGGAGGGAAATAATAAAAATCAGAGCAGAAATAAATAAAATTGAAACCAAAAAAACAGTAGAAAGGATCAATGAAACAAAGAGCTGGTTCTTTGAGAAGGTAAATAAAATTGACAAACCCTTAGCCAGACTCACTAAGAAAAAAAGGGAGAAGACTCAAATAAATAAAATTAGAAATGAAAGAAGAGAAATTACAACAGACAGCACAGAAATACAAGGGATTATTAGGAAATACTATGAAAATCTTTATGCCAACAAATCGGACAACCTAAAGAAAATGCACAAATTCTTGGAAGCGTACAACCTCCCAAAACTGAATCAAGAAGAAATAGAGAATCTGAACAGACCAATCACAAGTAAAGAGATTGAAACAGTAATCAAAAGCCTCCCAAAACATAAAAGCCCAGGACCAGATGGCTTCCCTGGAGAATTTTATCAAACGTTCAAGGAAGATTTAGCACCTATCCTTCTCAAACTATTCCAAAAAATAGAGGAAGATGGAATACTTCCCAACACATTCTATGAGGCCGACATCATCCTGATACCAAAGCCAGACAAGGACAATACAAAGAAGGAAAACTACAGGCCAATATCACTGATGAACATAGACGCAAAAGTCCTCAACAAAATATTGGCAAACCGAATACAGCAATACATCAAAAGGATCATACACCATGATCAAGTGGGATTTATACCACGGACACAGGGATGGTTCAACATCCGCAAATCAATCAACGTGATACACCACATTAACAAAATGAAGAATAAAAACCACATGATCATCTCAATCGATGCAGAGAAGGCATTCGACAAGATCCAGCATCCATTTATGATAAAAACTCTCAACAAAATGGGTATAGAAGGAAAGTACCTCAACATAATAAGGGCCATATATGACAAACCTACAGCAAACATCCTACTCAATGGGGAAAAACTGAAAGCCATTCCTTTGAGGACAGGAACAAGACAAGGGTGCCCACTCTCACTGCTCTTATTCAACATAGTACTGGAAGTTCTGGCCAGAGCAATTAGGCAAGAAAAAGGAATAAAAGGACTCCAAATAGGCAATGAAGAAGTGAAACTCTCCCTATTTGCAGACGACATGATCTTATACATAGAAAACCCAAAAAATTCCATCAGAAAACTACTAGAAATAATCAACAACTACAGTAAAGTGGCAGGGTATAAAATCAACTTACAAAAGTCAATTGCATTTCTATACACTAACGATGAACCAGCAGAAAGAGAACTCAAAAAGACAATCCCATTTACAATTGCAACAATGAGAATAAAATATCTGGGAATAAATTTAACCAAGGAGGTAAAAGACCTATACAATGAAAACTATAAGACACTATTGAAAGAAATCAAGCAGGACATAAAGAAATGGAAAAATATTCCATGCACATGGATTGGAAGAATAAATATATTTAAAGTGTCCATTCTACTTAAAGCAATCTACAGATTCAATGCAATCCCAATCAGAATTCCAATGTCATTCTTCACGGTAATAGAACAAAAACTACTGAAATTCGTATGGGGCAACAAAAGAGCCTGAATAGGTAAAGCAATTCTGAAAATAAAGAACAAAGCTGGAGTCATCACAATCCCTGATTTCAAAGTATACTATAAAGCTACAGTAATCAAAACAGCTGGTACTGGTACAAGAATAGACACACAGATCAATGGAACAGAATTGAAAGCCCAGAAATAAAACCACACACCTATGGACAGCTAATCTTCGACAAAGGAGCAAAGAACATACAATGGAGAGAGGGAAGTCTCTTCAATAAATGGTGCTGGGAAAATTGGACAGCAACATGCAAAAGAATGAAAGTAGACCATCTCCTATCGCCATATACAAGAATCAATTCAAAATGGATCAAAGACCTGAAAGTGAGACCTGAAACTATAAAACTCCTGGAAGAAAATATAGGCAGTACACTAATTGAGACTGGACATAAAGGGGTCCTTTCAGATTCCATGTCTACCCAGACAAGGGAAACAAAAGAAAAAATAAACAAGTGGGACCTCATCAGACTAAAGAGCTTCTACAAGGCAAATGAAACCAGGATCAAAATGAATAAACAAGCCACCAGCTGGGAGAAAATATTTGCAAATCGTTTGTCTGACAAGGGATTAATCTCAATAATATATAAAGATCTCATACAACTGAGCAACAAAAAAACAAACAACCCGATCAAAAAATGGGCAGAGGATATGAACAGACATTTTTCCAAGGAAGAGATCCAGATGGCCAATAGACACATGAAAAGATGTTCAACATCACTAATCATCAGGGAAATGTAAATCAAAACTACACTAAGATATCACCTTACACCGGTTAGAATGGCTATAATCACAAAGACAAATAACAACAAATGCTGGAGAGGTTGTGGAGAAATGGGGACCCTCATTCACTGCTGGTGGGAATGCAAACTGGTGCAGTCTCTATGGAAAACAGTATTGAGAGTCCTCAAAAAATTAAAAATAGAAATACCGTATGATCCAGCAATCCCACTCTTGGGCATCTACCCAATGGACATGAAATCAACCATCACAAGAGGCGTATGCATCCCTATGTTCATTGCAGCATTATTCACTATAGCCAAGAAGTGGAAGCAACCCAAGTGTCCCTCGACTGATGATTGGTTAAAGAAGATGTGGTATATACATACAACGGAATACTACTCAGCCATAAGAAAAGACACAATTGTCCCATTTGCAACAACATGGAAGGACCTAGAGGGTATTATGTTAAGTGAAATAAGCCAGAGAGAGAAGGACAGACACTGCATGAACTCACTCATATATTGAATATAAGTGAACACACGGACAGAGAGAACTGATTGGTGGTTACCAAGGTGAAGGGGGGTGGGGGGGCACAAGGGGTGAAGGGTTACATCCACAAGGTGACAGACAAACAAAAATGTACAACTAAAACCCCACAGTGTTATAAACTATTAAGACATCAATAAAAAATGGTATAAAAAAAAAAAGAAAAAACTTCTGTCTGAGCTGCCTCTTTTGGCTCCTTGAAATTTGAAGATTCTCTTACAGGCACTTATTCTATTTGGAGACTCATCAAATAGATGAGAAGAAAACTAATTCCTAGACACAATAAAGTGGTTAAGAGCAGTGATTCCAGAGCTAGACGGCCCAAGTTTATAATCTTGCTCTCCCATCTGTTACTAGCTGCTACTTCTCCGTATTTGTTTCCTTATGTGTAAAATCGGGACAATGTAGAATCTACCTTGTAGAGTTGGTGTGAGAATTAAATGAACAATTATCTGTAAAGCACTTAAAACCATTCCTTATTATAAGTGAACCATTAGTGTCACTGCCAAAAAGGGGTCCTCTACTCGCTGCAAAGACAAGCTAACAATCCAGAGGCAAGGTGGTGGGAGACAAAAGTTCTTTTTATTACAGCTTGCTAGCAAGGGGGAAGATGGCAAACTAATGTTCTAAAGAACCATCTTAAAACTATAAAATTTTGAAGCAGTTATATAGGGCAAATGAGCTGAAAAGAAGGGAGGGGTCTTGGAATGTGACCATCCAGTGTTGTAGTCCTTGAGACGCTGGAGCATCCCTTTTTCTTGTCACTGGTGATGGATGCTAGCATAGGGCTCCTTTCTGGAGGTCGTTACATTCCTGGGAAAACTTAAAGAACAAAGTTACTGTCTTATAGCAATAGGGAGGTCTATGTATAAGCCAAGCTAAGAAAGTAGCAGAGCATGTGTATTGGTCACAAGCAGGCGCGGACTTATCCAGGCTATGTGCAAACTAAAGCATTGCTGACAAGCAAAGGGGCTGTCTCATGGACCAGGGTCATTCATAATTTCTATATTGTTCCCCTCTACAAGATGCCTTCCCTTATGCTAACCTATGCTAACCTTAGGCTATATCTATAGTAGCTATTTAGGCAGTGCTAACAATTTCCCCCCCATCAGTTGCAACCCGTTGGCATAATCATATGCTGGTGTAGGGAATAGGGCTGTGGTGTCCAGTCTGGCTACTTCCTGCTGAAGTTGGGCAGTGTGAGGGGACCATGGCATGGAACAGATTTGTTCTCTTCTTAAAATGAGCTGGAGGGTGCCTAACGGGGAACTGCTGTGCTATTGATTTGGAAGCCATGGTGGTTAAGGTGGATATACATTTTACTCCAATTTTAATGGCTAAATATATTAGTAAACCTATTACTATTAATGTTAGGCCACCTTTTATTATACCCACAAGAATTCATTGAATTCCTGCCGGTATCCGAGAAAAGAGGTTAGTAAACCAGTCACCTGTTCCTGACAGGAAAGGGGTTTGGTGATTTAAAGTCATCTGTATCCAGGCGGCTTGTTCTCTTATTTTGTTAATACTGGTTTCTACTTGGGAAGAAGTACTGATGTAAGTGCAGCAGGTGATGTTAGCCACCAGGCATACACCTCCTTGTTCTGCAAGGATGTAATCCAGAGCTATTCTGTTGTCCAAGACTACTTTGGCTAAAGAGTCAAGAGAAGTTTGTAAATTAGTGAGAGAGTTAGCAGTTTCATTAGCTATAATTTCAAGAGTACAAGATAAATTTCAAAGAACATGTTGGTGGACTGCAATTCCCCACCAAGGTAACAGACTATACGCAAAGAAACAAGCATCCCCATCGGGAATTCCACCAGGCAAATAGCTGACTCTAGTGAGCAGTTTTAGGGAGGTTGTCCAATGTTTTATTTCTTCATTAAAATATAAGTTAAAAGGTATTATTAAGGTGCCCAATAAACATTGTCCTGAGTCCACGGGACTCCACAGACAGTTGTGTGCCCAAGGTATTCCATTATGACTACATATGAATATGTATCCTTATTTTGTTGAGGATTTTTGCGTCTGTGTTCATCAGTGATATTGGCCTGTAGTTTTCCTTCTTTGTATTGTCCTTGTCTGGCTTTGGTATCAGGATGATGTCGGCCTCACAGAATGTGTTGGGAAGTATTCCATCTTCCTCTATTTTTTGGAATAGTTTGAGAAGGATAGGTGCTAAATCTTCTTTGAATGTTTGGTAAAATTCTCCAGGGAAGCCATCTGGTCCTGGGCTTTTATTTTTTGGGAGGCTTTTGATTACCATCTTCCTGTGGTCCAGGTTTCTTCTTCCAGTGGTTTATATTCTTGCCATTTAAGGCAGTGGCCAGGAGAGCGGCACTCCGCCTGGCATCCTCTTGTGTCATTCGGTGTTTTTGGCTGTTATAGACCTTGAAAGCAATATCTACAAGCTGAGAAGTGTTCATTCGTAAAGCCCCACCCAACCTTTGTAGTTCCCTCTTAGTGTCCGGGGCAGTTTGCCCTATGAAAGTCACATTAACCATCCTGAAGTTTTCAGGGGCCTCAGGATCGGTGTCAGTGTAACGCCTGTAGGCCTGGTGAACTCTTTCCAGAAATTCAGAGGGGTTCTCATCAGGTTTTTGTTGGAGTCCCTGAATCTTATTTAGACTCTTTTATTTGGGGACCCTATTTTTGAGGCCCATGAGGATACACTGTTTATGTTCCAGCCTGGCTTGGCCCCCTGCTTCATTGGGGTTCCAATCTTGTTCCAGTGGGACAGCCACATTAGATTCCAAGGTGTTATTGGAGTCTTCCACATGGAATCTAGTGGCTTCCTCTCTAGTTTTATCTATTACCAATCTCCTCTCATCCCCGGTTAACAGCATGTTTATCAGAACATGAATGTCTGGCCATGATGGATGATAGGTGGCAAAAATGGAAGAGAATAAATCAGTCATCCACTGGGCTTCCTCCTGGTGGGGTGGGTTGTTATTTTTCCAGTTAAACAGATCAGAGGTGGAGAAGGGGTTGTGCATGCACATGAAGCCTGCAGGTTGTCCTTCAGCATTAACTCCTATCAGATATTTCTTTAAGGGAAATTGCCCGGCTCTGGGGATAGTCCCCTGGGCAAACTGTGTTTCCTGCCTAGTCAGGGAGGGTGAAACCCAGCCGACTGACCCTGTGTCCTTTTCAGCATTTCCCCCATAAGATATTGGTACCTCAGCTCCCATGGCTAAAGGTGCCTTTAGACTTTGAAAGAAACCTTGGGGGCTGAGGTCCAGGAGGGGCAGCGGCAGCTGCTTGTGCTTGTGCTGTCGGGGGAGGGTTGAGGGTTTGAACGATTGTCACATCTTCCTCATCCTCCTGAGTTTCCTGTAAAACTGGTCCCTTTCTCCCTTTTGTTCTTTGTACCATGAGGAAATCTTTTCCCTCCCTTTTTCTTATCCTGGTATAACAGCACGAAGGCCTGGGAATATGGGATCTCATCATCTTTACCAGCTCGCTTACAGAACAATTCTAGCTGTAAGATGGTGTGACCATTCAGTGAGCCACTAATTGGCCAGTTCTCACCTGATTCTAGGGAGTATTGTGTCCAGACACTGTTGTGATGAAAAACCATCTTTTTCTTAGTCATTGGCTCATAGCTATAATCAGACCAATTGTTCAAAATCTGTCCCAAGGGGCTTTTCTGCGCAACCGATGGTGAACTCCCCATTATTATTACACAAAGTTGACGTGTCCCACACGTACACACAGACACAGAAACACAAATGAGCACCAGATAAACCAGACACCAGTGAACCAGTTCCCAGATTTCAGGTAAAGTCCTAAACTATTCCCACTCTGAATGCACACCAAGATGGCCCTATGGCGAGCAGCAAGACCCCAGATGGAGGGAAAAGAAGTTCTCAGGTGTCTCCAAGGCAACTTACTCTACTCCTGATTGAATCCATGGACGCGCCAGATGTAGCCATTTCTTTCTACCACAGTCAGCATAAGGAGGCAGCTGGTGTCGATACAGGAAAGCAGGAAAGGCAAGTCCCTGAGATGAAAGGGCCTTGGCAGCTGGTAGGGACTTACCCATCAGGTTGCCCATCTGAGGTCCACTAGCCGTGAGCAGGACTTATTATCCCATCTGGGTCACCAAATTTGTCACCGCCCAAAAGGAGTCCTCTACTCGCTGCAAAGACAAGCCAACAGTTCAGAGGCGAGGTGGTGGGAGAGAAAGGGTCTTTTAATTACAGCTTGCTAGCAAGGGGGAAGATGGCGGACTAATGTTCTAAAGAACCATCTTAAAACTACAAAATTTTGAAGCAGTTATATAGGGCAAACAGGCTGAAAAGAAGGGGGGGGTCTCGGAATGTGACCATCCGGTGGTATAGTCCTTGAGACGCTGGATCATCCCTTTTTCTTGTCACCAGTGATGGATGCCAGCATAGGGCTCCTTTCTGGAGGTCGTTACCTTCCTGGGAAAGCATCAAGAACAAAGTTACTGCCTTATCGCAATAGGGAGGTCTATGTATAAGCCAAGCTAAGAAAGTAGCAGAGCATGTGTATTGCTCACAAGCAGGCGCAGACTTATCCAGGCTATGTGCAAACTAAAGCGTTGCTGACAAGCAAAGAGGGTATCCTGTGGATCAGAGGTTCCTCTCTACAAGATGGCTTCCCTTATGCTAACCTATGCTAACCTTTGGCTATATCTATCATAGCTATTTAGGCAGCGTTAACATTGCTATAACTAAGGTCTCATTCTACATGAGGAAATCAGATCTGCTGTGGTGGTGGGGTTTCATTGCCAAGTTTGGTTTCCTTTCATCTATTGTGGTCACAAAAGAAAGTATAACAACTTTGATACTGCACTTCAGTTGCCAAAATTCTAGAAATGATGTGGGTTATTTTGGATAGTATTCTTCATTTTGACTTAAGTTTCCTTCAGGGATTCTGGAATTTCCTCCAACTATCTCAAACACTAGGGAACTTTATAAATCAAAGAATTTTTCTCTATACATCTACCCTGTTCTTGACCTCTATAATTCTGCAACCTCTTCTTTTACCTTATAAGGTGGCCAAAAGTAGGTTACAGCAAAACCTGTTTTTCTCCCCACCACTCCTTCTCTCTGAGGGAGGAGTGAGAGTGTCATCACACCTCAGGGTAATTGGAACCCTTTCCAGGAGGAAGCTTAGTTCTTTGAATGGATTTCCAAACTATGTTTTAATTGTCTAAAGGACGAAGCCAAAATACAGTTTGCAGTTACTCTTACAAGACAAAAACTTAGTGAGCTCAAGCTTTGGAACTTCTATTATATGAAACGTAATTTTAAATGCATGAAATCAACATTTTTTTTAGGGATATAGAGTTCTGCCAGCCTAGGTAGGATAAGTGCTATGGAGTGAGGGTTTGGCTACTAAACCTGGCATTTGCTATTCCAATTTACAGTTATCTCTGACTTTTCCTTAACCTGTGTTTCTAAGCACAACAAAACAGTTTTTCTAGCATGGGCCAAAAGATGACATTTCTAGTGAATCTTTTGTTTACTTACCCACTTAAATATATATTTTTCTATTGATATACTGATTCTTCTACCTAGAGTGCCTTTCTAATGAGTAGGTGCTGGGCTCTGTCTCTATAGAGAAGTAAAGAAACAAATCTTACTCATTTTCCAGGCTCTGTCAGTTCTGTGACTCTCCACTGCCTGACGTGCTCCATGCTTCCTGACCGTCCTGCAGCAATGTCAACCCTCCCATGGTGGAGGAGGTGTGCACTTTCATTTTGAGACTTCCTACTTGTTGAGACATGTTGATTAACACTACTTTGTTAATAGCTCCTTAGAAGCATATTAGAAAATCTGAGACTAATGAGAACCAATATTTGTAAAGCTTTATAGTTTACAAATTTTTTATCTTATTGCATACCACAACAGTCTTGAGGAGTAGATATTGTTATTGCTATCCCCATTTACCCATAAGCACAGACAAGACATTCCCCAGAAAACAATTTATGAGTTGGCTCAACCCTCAAAATTTTATGCTATGGCTTGTAGTTAGCTACCATACGTGAATCCTGCATGTCGGGGTGATCTAGCTGCCTGCTCCATCCTCACTTTGTATTCTTCCATACTCCTTTCCCCACTAGACTAATTTCAATAAGATTTTCATCCCATACATGGTCTCTGGGTATATCATGTCACCTATGCAGTCCTTGATTTAATCCCACCAGCATCGATGAGACAACTAAAGTAAGACCTAGAGAGAAAGAGTTCTACTCAAATGAGTACCCCACTCTTTTGAATGATAAAACATGTATTATTTGTAGTACCCATTTAAAGGCGTCAGTCCATAGTTCTAACGCTTAAACCTTGTGTTCATCTTCTTGACATATAACCAGTCAGAGATAAATGAAGGAAGGGTATTCTGGAGAAAAGATGCAAAGCTGGTAACATACAGCATATCCCAAGGATAGCCGTTATTCCAAATCAGACTCATGACCCAGGAACCACTTCTGGTGCTGATAATGACCTGTTGGGAAGGCAACATAGATTTCAATATCACTCTGTAAGAAATAGGCAAATATGACACAATTATGGACATCTCCCTCAATATCTAGGCAGGAGCACTTTTAAAGATGTGGGTCAAGATGAACAGTCCATGATCAAAGCTAGGTAGAGGCAGAACTACTCCCTCCCTGCACCCCAGAAAGCTAGTGCATAGCTGTTGAAATAATGAGAACCTGACATCTTGGAATAAGAGGGCTCTGTATTCAACGGTGACTGACAGGTTTAATCTTCACACACTCATGGACTAACATGGTGGGTCTGGTAGGGACCAGCCAACCCAGTGAGCCTCAGTGGTGGTGGGTGGTAGTAGTTGTTGGGTTGGGTGGGGGAATGTAGCTAAATCTCTAGCTGAAATTAGGCTGAGGAGATGCCAAGGATTTCATTCTGGTCTCTGTACCCACTCTCCTTTCCAGTCCTCCCTACACATCCATCCAGCACCTCAGCTGGACATCCCAAACGTGGCAGCTGCTTCTGCCCTGAGACTAGCCCAGCTACTTGTCTACTTTACCACCTTTGTCATAACCCAAGGGAATCTGACTTTAAGAAAGACCTTAGGTTTTGTTTACACCCACTTAAAAATTTATTTACCAAGCACCTATTTCTTTAAAAATATGTTAAGTTTCTTCAGGGTATACTGGTCATATACAACTCAGCTTGGAGTCCTCTGGGAAGGCTTACTTGACTTCATTCAGGCTAAGCTGGTTTCTCTTCACGGTGCTGCCACTGCCACACTTAATGTCACTAAAATCTCATGACCTCCTTTTGGCGTGGTTTGTATACCTGTCATTCCACCTCCACCTACTGCTCCTCCTTGAAGTTAGGAAGAAGTCTGACTTATTTTCTGTGTTTATTTCTAGTCTGACATAGTTCCGACACGTGTCAGATATTTGTTGAGCACTGGCTGTTGAATGGATAAATGACAGTAAGAATCAAATCTCATGTATCTTCCAGACCTTCAGAGTGGTAAGCACAGTACCTTTTGCATGGTAGGTGATAGGAAATACAGTTAAATAAGTAAAGGTAGACTCTGACTAGCAAACAGTTTGCTTGAAGGCGATCAGAAGATAAAATTAAAACAAAAAATGCACACTTACATGTATTTACACATGTACATTTGCCTCTGGTTCCAGCAGAAAGTACTTCCTTACTAGCATGGGCCACATTACCTTGCTTCATGGAGAGACTGTTTCAAGTCCTCCTTGATTTAATGGACACATACAGTAGGTGGATGCCTTGTGGCATGACATGGCAAACACCCTCCTCAGTGCCTCAGCTGTGATTTAATAGCACAGCGTAGCTTACGTTTGCTTCCCCAAATCTTTTTTTTTCCACCGGCAAGCTCAAACGCAAGCTTATATGCTGAGTATTTTTAAAGGGTTTAAAAAGCATGCTCAATTAGCATACAGCTTTTTTTCAGGTATATAACAGATGCATTTCTATCTGCTTGTGTACAACAAAGGGTTAGAACCTGAATCAACTTACTTATGATTTCAGAAATGTGCTATTTCAGAAATGTATTCCATGGAATTTATTTCACTGCTCCTAACACTGATTCTTCAAATAAGCAAAAAATAGACCATCTTATCCCTTGAAATTGCTTTTAAACATGAGCACTTTAAATTGAAAGATAGGTAGAAACCTAGCAATTACCGGTACAGTGCCTGGACTTAGTCTTATTTAATATAAGAGTTGAATGTACAACAGAAAATTTATCATTTTCCTTATCCTTGGAGGAAAGGGAAAGAGAGAAAGGAAAGGTGGGGCTGTGGTTGCAGTATTTAAGAGCTGAATAGGAGAACAATGAATCTTTCATAATGCCAACAACTCCATAATGAAGAACAACCATGGATCTCATCAATTTTATAATTCATGTGGGATCAAGAAGTTAGGTTCCCCTCTGTGTATATCAATTAATTCAAACCTCATACTCTCCAAAACAGAAAGATGAAAACTATAAGATAAAGTCTAACTGCAATAGTATTTCCTAAGTAGAAGACCAAACACCCAAGAGAATCCCTCCTTCCAACATCTTTCGATAAGATTTCACTGAAGTGGAAATCTAACACTTAAATATGAAATCTCCTAGCCAAGTAAGAAACTACAGTTGTTATGGATATTACCCTACATAGTCACTATATGTATTACATATTAAATTAAACCCAGCATTAAATATGCTTGCATGATTATGCTGTGAATGATAGCAGTTACAATGCTAGTGTAAAAGGACTGTCTTTAGCCCAAGAAGAGTAAGGGGAAAAGATGTGAAAACAAGTAGAGAGCAGACAAAGAGTTGGGCATTTTCTGACCAGGAAAAATAATTTTAAACATAGAAATATAAAAAGTATTCCCTTATTTCCTCTATGTGGAAATAATATGAAACATTTATTTTATATATCACACAAGAACAGAACTAAGTAACCCAACTCCACTGCAGCATTATAAAAATCATCCCTTCACCACAGTGTAAGATTTAAATGCATCTGCACAAGGGTACATGTTATATAAAATGTAGTAAGACTGCAGCTGCCCTGCCAAGTACTTCCAGTCCCTACCCAGGTTCTACTGCAATACTGGTGGTCCCAAAAGTTTTATTGAAATAAATCATTTTTTAAAAAATAAAGCATTTAAAAGGACAAATCAAAATGCCTCAGTAACCATATACATCCAACTCAAACTTTATCTATTTAAATGTTATATTTGCCTCCTGCTAATAAACCTTTATTTCATTCAAACTGAGCAATCTTCCATACTGAAGTATCTTTCTTGCCCAATTAATTCAAAGGAAAAAATGAAAATGATTAGTAAAGAAAAATGGAGAGATTTAACACACCCTTTTAATTTGTTTTTAAATATTCTGAAGGTTTAAAAAGTATTTAAAGTTTGTAATTTCTAGTAGGAAAACATTATCTGAATGAATACACTAATGGCAAACCACTGTAAAATGTTTCAGCTGCTTTTGGGACAGAGGGGTAGGGATTATCTTCAAAGCACCCCAGCTTTCTTCACGAGAAGGTCAGAGGTACACTGGTTTGTATTATTGCGACATCCATTAGGTGATCTAAGTTGCTTTTCCTTCAGCAAGGGCTTTATTTGTCAGAAAGGTATTACAGTTTGACCTCCAAATTTGGCTGATAATTTACTGATGAGATTCATAACCTTTGGGTTGCTCTGATATTTTGACATATTTGCCGGGTTCTGAGCCACATCCTGGAAGGCCACCATGACTTCTGGATCCTGCATGGCTGCAAGAACCTCTGGATCACTAAGAATTTCATTGAGTCCAGGCATCCCTGCCATTCCAGGCATGCCCCCTCCCATTCCAGGCATTCCTCCAGGAAAATTACCAGGCATTCCCCCAGGAAAGCCACCTGGAAAAGAGCCATACTGAGCTCCTGATTGTCGCCTGGCTTCTTCCTCCCTCTGGGCTCTCTCATGTTCTTCCCGAGCCTTCTTAACCCTTTCCATTCTTTCTTTGATCTCTCGCTCTTCGCGTTTTCGCTCATACTTTCTCCGATGTTCTGCAATTTTCTGGGCCCTCGGTTGAACTTCCTTCAGCATTGCGCTAGCATCTTCATCATAATCCAGTTTACAGGCAAGAGCAAGATCACGGGCTGCTTCTTCCCAGTGACCCAGAAGTCTGTGTGCTTTCCCTCGCCACTTGTAAGGCTGAGCTGAATCAGGATTTATTTCAATAGCTCTGTCACAGTCTCGGATGGCAGCATTTGGCTTCTGTAATTTGATGAAGACACTGGCTCTCTTAGCATACAGAATGGCCAAGCTTGATGGCATCTGTGAATAAGTCAATCGCTTTCTGTAGTTCACCATCATTTAGGGCAACAATGGCAGCCACTTTTTTATCATTTGCCTGATCCATCATCTCCTCGGTTATCTCTACATTTTCATCTCCCATTTCTTGAGGGGCATCAGTGTCTGGTTCAATCACACCTTCATTGTCAATTTCTAGATCACTTTCCTCACTTGACGGTTCGTCTGTCTTTATGTTTTCTTCCACCTTCTTACTATCTGTTTTTTCTTCCTTGATATTTTCTTCTGATTTAGTTTCATGAGTAGCAGGTGGTATTTTACCCCCCATGCTCTCCACCCACTCCCTCAGGAAGCGCAATTCCTCGCTGTGCAGAACGCTCGGATCCTGCTTACACATCTTCACGAAGGCCCGAAGCTCGCTCACTTTGCGGGGGTCCATGACTCGGGGGCGGCGGGCGGCGGCTGGCGCCGCGAAGGTTGCTGCCCGATTCCAGGCCCGGGCGCTAGCTCAGCGTGACCGCGTAGAAGGGGGCGCTGCCGCGAGGCAGAACAGACTAGAACCTCCCCGGCCGCTGGCTCCTCCCACCCAACGGTCTGGTGACCCCGGGTCCTTCGCCTGTTTGTTCCCACTCCTGCTTCCCCAAATCTTTTACTTCATGTACCTGTGTAGCCCGATGACTGAGCTCGACAGCAATGTCAGATCCTTAGTTCCCCAGGGCAGTCACGAGGACCCTCTACTCCTTGAAGGCTTCTGGGCTCTTATAGTCGTGGCTGTGGAGGTAGTGGCCTTGAAACTGGTGTAGACCTAAGTGGAACATGGGGAGTGGTTTCAGTTGATTTTTCAGAAGAAATGCTGAACTCACTTTTGTTTTGTTTTGTTTTTTTTAAACCTCCTATTATCAGTCTTAATTTTTTAAAAAGTCCCCTAGTTGAAATGCATTTATCCTTTTAGTGGTTTTTGACACTAAATCTCCAAATAATTACTCTAGTATCTTAACAAAACACTTCAGGGATGGGAACTTGTATTTTGATAATAACAGCTAAAATTTATTGAGTACTTACTATAGACTAGGCCCTCTGCTAACGGGTTTACATGTTTTGGCCATTTAGTCTTTTTTTTTTAACAATTCAATGATTTTTAATAAGTTTATATGCAACCATCACACAGTCCAGCTTTAGAACATTTCCATCATCTTCCAAAATTCCCTGGAGCCCATTTGTAGTCAATTCCCCATATAGTGTGAGGCTAAGAAGAAAAAGAAGGTGTTCCTGGTAAGTCATTCAGTGCCGTTTTGAGGGGTGTGTGATGGTCTGAATGAATGCTTGGAGAGTGAACTTACAATGAAATAGGAGCAATTGAAGCTTTTGTGATGGGGAATTATTTCTAATTCATAATAAGTAGCCATGCAGGGCAAGACAGGAGGGGCTGAAACTTCATGGGACACACAGACCATAATAGTGAGAACAAATATTTACATAGTTCAAATGCTGCACCAGGGACTGTTCTAACCACTTATTTAACACACACAATAACCCTATGAGGTAGTACCATGCCCATCCCACTTCACAAATAAAGAAACTGAGACCCAGGCAAAGTAAACAAGCAGGTAAGGAATTGAACTTGAATTTAAAACCAGGAAGTCTCATTTTAAAATCCACACGGTCACCAACTACTTTACACTTCCCATCAGTGTCACCTGGGTTACAAAACCTGACTAAATAAGAGGCAGACATTGTATAAGTTGGAGCCAACCGATGAACAATGGTTAAGGTTCTGGGGCCCAGAATAAGCAGACCAAGAAAGAGGCACCCTGTGCAGTGCTAAGGCTGAACCAGCCACACTACCCCTAACACAAATGGAGGTGTTGGTATAAAGTAGAAAGCTTTGGTGAGAGTGAGAGGGAAGCAGTAACTGATGAGGAACTAGGCAAGCACACTCGCAACAGTCTGTGTCTTGGAACGAGTCTCCTCTGGCAGAGGCCTGGGTAGTGATTTAATCCTCATAACATCTCTGAATGGCAGGTACTGGTATTATCTCTATTTTAAAAGACAACCAAATTGATACAAAGAAGTTAAGTGGCTTGTCTAAGGTCACATGATAAGGAACTGAGGAATAAGGAGTTGAGCCCAGGTGTTCTAAGCCTACACTCAGAACCCCTAAATACACTGCTTCTTATCATTAATAGTTTCAATCTTCTATTCTCCCTGAATCTCTACTCTTTTAATTATCTTGGCTTATGAACACCATGTCTTGAGATGGAAACTCCAATATTTTTGAGTGGATATGTGTTCCTGTTGCAGGGAAGGAAGGAAGGAAGGAGAGAAGGAGGGAAGGAAGGAGGAAAGAAGGAAGAGAAGGAGGAAGGAAGGTTGCCTGTGTATTGTATTTATTTGATGTTTGCCACTTTTGTATAGTAAAGGAGTGTGCCACTACACACACACACTCACTGAGATTTCTAAAGTTAATTTGCAAAATGTGGATATAGATAAAATTTAAATGCCCAGGTTTCCTACATAAGGACCTGTGTCTTCATTTGATCTCTGACTTGAAGTTTCCTGATTCTATCAGTATAAGGGTTCAGGAGACCAATTATTACTATATTTCACGTATCATCAGACTTAAAAATTTTGTTTTGAAATCTTTGGAACCTTAAGAATAATCATTATGTACAATCTAGGGAAAGATCTATTTTAACCCTTGTTTTTTGTGTGTTTGTTTATATGTTTATATGTTTTCCAAACTTACCAGGAAAGGAATCGGTTGGTTGGTTAGGGTATACATGATGTCCTGAGCAAATCATTTTTGCATCAAAAATAGTAGATTCTTGCCTCCCATCCTTTTCCAAAACAACTTCCCATTGGCCAGTGACTAAGAAGCTGGGGCATTTCTTTTACTAGAAACCAGGGTCTTAAAGAAAACCAGAAAGAAATTCCTCCTATTTAAAATTCCGAGGGTTTATTTTTTTCCTTGCAGTGTTTCTGGGGAAGAAATAATTGTTATGAGCTCTTGGTCATTGAGAAATATATGGAAAAACATTAAAATAGGAGTCACAGTGAATCTTCAAATCTCACAAGGAAAATTACTCACTGGGGTATATTTACTTTTTTGACATCTAGTTAGTAGATTTGGGGTAAATTACATTGAATATTCTTGTGAAAGGTGCCATGTCATTTGCTAACTGCCAGCCTCCAGGGACATTCATGGCTTCTTCCTCTCTGACCTCATCTTCTGTCTACTCCATAAATATGGGAAGGTCTCAGGGTTCAATCCTTGGTCTCCCCTTTGCGATGTATAGACACTCTCCCTTGGAAATGTTAGCCACTTCCATAATATGAGTATTATGTAAATATACGTAAAATTATATCATATTAAACATAAGTAATAAAATAAAGTTATATTAAATATCATTCCAATTCATAATTTTGCTGATTTTTATCACTACGTGTATGTACTTTGCATTCAACAGTAATGAATTGAGGTTAAGAGTTCTAAACAAATGTGAAGTATTACTGTTACTTACAGAGACAATGCCTCTACGCCATAACTCCTCAGGCTCCTAATCTAAGGAACTAAGTGGATGAAGAATGAGGGAAATGACTGTA
The DNA here is from genome assembly GCA_031878705.1 of Tapirus indicus. Lineage (NCBI taxonomy): Eukaryota > Metazoa > Chordata > Mammalia > Perissodactyla > Tapiridae > Tapirus > Tapirus indicus. The sequence goes on from CM062922.1 coordinate 87,529,020, forward strand.
TTAATCATTCATTTAAGTTGTTACTCTCTTCATAATGGCAGAATTTCTAGCAAATGCCATGTTTTCTTGTACCACAACTCATTGGCATTGAACCCACAGAAGTCTAAATATGGACTAGAGAATTTGGGATTGTTTCTAAAACACAAGAGCGTGAGGGTGGAAAGTACATTCTGATGACATAGTCTTCTCCTGCATCTTCTGCGGTATTTTAAAAGCTCTCAGAGACTAGTGGAGGACATATTAGGGGAAAAAACCAATGCAGGAATACTTTATAATCTGAACCAACATTTGATTGGTGAGGTGTCCAAACATGTGGCTCTGATTTCTGTAATAGATGCGGTATCCTTGCTTCTCCTCTAACCCATAAACATATTGACACCAGCAGCACAAGTTGTAAGGCCCTTACTTCAAACTGCATATTTCTTAAAAGATTCTTCTTTTGAGCAAATGTCTTTATGTGTTCCTGGAGTTTGCTGTGGTGCATGTAGATGGGGTAGTCGTCAGGATAAGGGAAGTCTGGAAAGCACGTCATCTCTTTGGAAGAGTTGGTGAATATAGACGTAAAGGCTGGCTCTGCCTTCTTCTGCATGGTCCTAGGAAGAATAATGAAGCTTAAAAAGGAAGCCAAGAACGGTGGTCCCCCTCAGTGAACATCCAATTCTCAGTTGACAGAACCCTTTTTAATAGCTAAAAAAATCCATAACTGTCTGTAAGATATGGAAAGGAGAGCCTTAGCATAGCACCTGGCACAGAGCTGGCCGTCCTCCACCTTAGTCCTCTTATGCTAATTACCCAGTTTAGCTCTGTATTTATAGTCCTGATATGGTTCTGATCTCATACTCATGTTAAAAAAACACAACTAAAAGGTCCAAAGGAGGCTACAGCTTTTAGCCTATTTGATCGGCTATATGGAGTTCAGCTAACTCTTCACTAGCAACAAAACCCTCTGTTGAAGTTGTTTCCAACTTTGGCGTAATCAGAATCAACTGAAGGGCTCCTTAGATCATAGATTCCTGGGCCTTACCACCAGAATTTCTGACTCAGTGTCCCTGGGGTGAGGCCTGAGAATTTGCATTTCCAACAAGTTTCCAGGTGATGCTGATGCTGCTGGTCCAGGGAGCACACTTTGAGAACCACTCCTCTGTTGTAAATGAATTCTGTGCTTAAGGAGTTCCTTTACTCACCAGTTAGTGGTATTCTTTCCCTGCCAAAGAAACACAGGAAACCAGAAGACTCAGAACTTGTGTTAAATCTTGGCACTTCATTTTAAATGCACTGCGTAATTGAAAAGTGGCTTCTTTTTGAGAAGTGGTTGAAGGCTCAATTGAAAATAAACATTTCCTCTCTGTTGCAAGGACAGGATAAGAGTTCACACAATGTGCTGCCTTGAAAGTACATTTAAAAGCTGGCAGCCTCTGCTTCCCCAAATCCTGAAGGAACTCTGAGGAAATGAAGGAAAAGGACAGAATGTCTTGTTGCTGCTGGATTCAAGACAACTATCTCCCTCCAGCCCCAAATGACCTCGGGAAGGTGGAGACAAAAAGTGCTGGAAGGGATTGAGAGAATTGTGTCTCAGGGGGCTGCCTGAGGCTTCAGGGTTTTGCCTCAAGTTGAAAATAAAACTTCCTCTACTCATGGTTGCTGTACTTCTCACAGATAGCTAAGCTCAGAGATTTTAACTATTTTAAGCCTCACTTTGAAATTTCTGTTAAGGTCAGAAAAGGGGCAAGGCTCGTGCCTGGCAGGTTCTCGGGTTTGTCTTTCCTGTTCACCCACAGCCTTTTGTTGATGGCTGTGAGAAGGAGAGGTCAGAAGGACGTTTCTCAGCTGCCCATTGAAGGGAGGGAGGGCTGAGCTGTGGGCTGGGGACTGGTTACAAAAATGTGAGACTCTACTCTGGGAAACACAAGTGATAAGACATTGGATTATTTCCATCATTAATGAAGCTCTGCTCTTTTGCCTTGACCCCACCCAATCCTAACACGAGGAGAGAAGATTATGTGCCCTACAGCTCCTTGGAATATTCCCTAAAGGGTTGTTCTCCAAACCAAGGAAAACAGATGTATTATATAACAACAGACGCTTGCTCCAGAGAGCTTGCATTTTCATTATTTCAATACGTGGGGTGGTTTGAGCTGGGAAGGAGGAAATGAAGCTCAGACTCTGCCTCTGGCTGAGAGAGCTTGCCCTAGACCCAGGGATCCAAGCAGCGTGGGCACATTATCCCCATCTGTCTTGGGTTATAACTGTGTCCACGTCTCATTTTCCCCACTAGAACATAAGGAACTTGAGGACAAGGTCAGAGGCTAGTTCAAGAACGTTGTGCATGCATTTTAGCAGCGTGCGGTGATCTTTCATATTCCATCTCTTCCTATCGGCCCCATTTCTGCTTGTCTAAATATGCCCTCAAGGTTGCCTCCTTCATCGTGTCTTTCCTTGTCTTCCCTCTCCCCAGTTGGAAGTCACTTCTTCCTCTCCCAAGCTCGAGCTGTCTTTACCACCCTCATCACATATTAACTCATATTACAGTTATTCTAATACTTGTTTTCTCTCTGTTTTTAGAATGCTGGCTGCCTGTTGTACCTCTTATCTGCAGCTATTCCTAATACAGTTCCCTATACAGAATGTCCTCAAAAACGTATATGTTGAGTAAATAAATGAATGAATGAGTGAAACAAAAGTCCAGGTAGTTCTGGTTCCATTGTTTTCCCTTTTGCAATCAAAATGATACTGACCTATTATACACGGTTTGTTGAGCAACTTCTTATTACAGTAGCATTAAAATCTTTTGAGGACACTAGGCTCTATATTGGAGTATATGAAACTTAATACATGCTCACATTCAGTCTTCTAGTATTTAAACTCCATTTAGTTTTGTTTTGCAGAAAAATCATACAGTGAAAAGTTCAGAATTATCAGATTTCTCTCTTCCAGAATACCTTCTGCTGAACAGGACTTGCAAGATGAAAGGTTATATAACATGTTTTTCAAAACTCCTTCTCTGAACACACATTGTACCAAGCAACTTTTCTTAGAAAAGAAGGAAGTGGTGGGGTGTTTGGAGGGAGCTAAAGTTTAGAGTATTTGTATTTGTTTACATTCCCACAGGGCCTTTGAGTGTAATTCTGCTTACACACAATGACCTTGTAGAAAAGAGACATCCCCTCTTATTTATAACTCAGAGTCTGACTTTACATCTTACTCATCTATCATCTATTGCTTCCTTAAGTAATCTTTCTGATCTGGCTCCACTGGCTAACTTACAGATCCCTGGATACACCATGTTCATTGCCTTCTCTGTGCCTTTCCTGGAGTGCTGGTCACCCCTGCTTAGAAACCTCTCTCACCTGGTACTGGCACACTGTTGGTGACTGCATGTCTATGGGGTACCATTCACAGACTGCAATGGGAATGGCACTCTCTGGGATTGTGTCACATAGTGGTCATCTACTTTCCTTGCCTGAGAACATCCATCAAGTCTCAGCTAAGTGCTATCCCTGCAGGAAGTTTCCCTTGACCTGCTAACGTATCTGCTAGCTCACCCTCTTCTAAATCTCAAGGCACCTGTTCACTGAGTTGAGAATCACCAAGGGCTACCTTGTAAAGCTCTATAATCTCTTATTTGAAACTCTTAGGGACAAATATATTTTTGAATTTGCAGATTTTTGGATTTTTCTCCATAACACTCCTAGTGAGATCTGGGGCAGGACTGTATAATCAAATGCAGTAAAATTTCTCCAGCAAAACACAAAGTGGGACAAATAAAGACTATATATAACCTCGTGTTGATTCAACTAATGTTTTCTAACCATATGACTTCAGGACAGGTTTTTCTATCAAATGAGTCTTTGTCCATTTTCTGTCAAAGGACTGTGAACCTATATTATGGCTTGCCTCACCATGTGGATTGGAAACCACTTATGTAGAGTGGTTATGTCATGGATTTGTCATCCCAGTACCCAGCACAAAGCTCTGCCAAAATAGAGGCTCAAACAGCATTTAATCATTGCTAGTCAGATAATAGAGAACCATTTCATGATTTAGGCTAAGCTGGTCATATCTCCCTGAGCAAACGGAAATAAAGAAAATTGAATTCTTAAAAAAAATAATTCTTGATGATTTCCTAATGGAAATGATATTCTATCTCATAAAATACTTTCAGGGTTATAGGAATCCCCACTTTATTTTTCAAAAAGCTCTTGAGATGAATATAAGTGTGTTCCAAGTTAACACTGATGTACTTTATTAGAACAACCTGTTGCAGGTTGGGCAATAACTGAGACCAGGACAGAATATGGTTACAAGGTGAATGATGTGATATAATGTCTTTGTGCCAAATATGTATCGTCTACATCTAATCACAATGGCTGGAAATTCAGGACAGAAAGGCTAGAAGTTTCCCCAAAACTAGCTTTTGAAATTAAAAAAATTTTTTTATAGTGAATATTTTCTGATTATTTCTCCAACAATGAGCCTGAATGGCAAAGATAATCATTTTTCTCTCCGGATTTGGAGTTGACAGAGTATGCAGTAATCACATACACAACACACACAATCATTATTTAAATAACTTATAATATCTGCCCAATAGAAATGAGTTAATTATAGAATCATACCTTGTTAGAATTGGAAGGGACATTAGAGGTAAAAATTTCCAACTTTTGTATTTGACAAATGAGAAATTTGAGGCCGAGAAAGAGAAAAGTGACTTGTCTTAAAATCAATCTGCCTAGAAAACCTGAGAGGTGAGACCATAACTCAGAACTAGGCTAGCCTAGGCCCCGGCCCCATGTTCCTAGAATTTAAGAGCAATCGGGATAGAATCCTTTCAGTTACATGGGGGAGGCAGTGGTGCATTTTTTTTGGCTAATTGCTGTCATTAGCACCCTTTACAGCCTGGAGATCTGGGCTCTGTCATGCAGGTGGCAATGCAGGACTGGAGGAGTCCTGTTCAGGTTAAGCCCTGCTATAATGCAATAGTTTTGAGTGATTGGACGTTAGTGTGATGGGAGAGATAAGTTCCAGCGATATGCCACTCACCGAGAATTTCCACAGGCTTCCAACATCATTGCTCCTCTAAAAGCAGGTGGGCTCCAGCCCCTCTTCCAGACAGCACCATGTGGAGGCCAGGCCACTGATGCCAGCTCCGATGATGGCCACTTTCTTCCCCATGGTCACTTGTAGGAGGTCCGGAGACAGCTTCTTTAGAAGAGTGTCCCTGAATACTTAGGATTTTCCAGGAGAAATAACCAGCTGAGATTTATGTGTCAGATCCTCACCTTAATACAGGATGACACAGATGCACATTAACAATTTATGCTCATTATTTTTAACACTTCTGTTATAGTAAGGTACGAAATCTGATTTTTCTCCTGATTATTCAAGATGCCAAAAATAGCAGAGTCAGTGAATGCCAGAGCAGAAGGGACCTTGAAGTTCATCAATCCAATGCTCTCAATTGTAAATGAAGTAATTGTCTCTCCAAGAAGATTAGAAATTACTTCTTCAGAGTCTCGGAGCTAACAAGTAGAGTCATCAGAACTAGAACTTGAGCCTTCTGCGTGAAATCCACTGAGCCAAATCACCCCTACTCACTTTGAAGGCTTGGTTGTAAGGGGCCTTACTTTTACCCAACTGCCTTCCTTTCCCCGGAGAACCAGCAGTTCTGTAAATGTGGAGGAGAATGGCTTTTAACAATGTCTTTTGATGTAAAAATTGGGGAAGAGGGAGGAGTTATTATTCTTGAAGTAAAAAATTCCTTTTTCCTTGTGTTTTTCATGGTATAGAGCCCTGGTAAAACCTGGAAGAGAAGGACTGAGTTTGGTAGGGATAGCAGAACAGGGGAGGGGATGGGGGACAGAGGAGGAAATGGATGGGGGAAGGGCAAGAATGGGGTCCCTGGTCCTGGTCCCCCAAAATAAAACAGCAATTGATATGGTCACTGAAGCTGTATGGTGAAACATACAGCTTTAATATGGGATATTAAAGGAACAATGGTTCTTTTATTTATTTTTGCTTTGGAACTATAGAATATACAAACAAAGGCTATGCACCTGGACTATAATGAAAGCTTTTGTTGTGCCAAAGTGAAAAAAAAATTGCAATTTTCTGGAAATTTAGGAGGGCATGATTTGAGGAGCTGAGCTAAATCTTGGAGATGATGTGTTTGTGAAAGTAGTTAACTCAAAGGACAAAATTGTGAAGTTGCTGAATTTTGTCTCTGGCTCCCTCTCACGTCTACTAGCCCTTCTTGCTTCTGTTTTTAAGTTTTTAATTTATTTTATTTTACTTTTTTTGTTGTGGTAACATTGGTTTATAACATTGTATAAATTTCAGGTGTATATCATTATATTCTGATTTCTGTGTAGATTATATCATGTTCACCACCCAAAGATTAATTACAATCTATCACCACACACATGTGCCTAATCATCCATTTTGCCCTCCTCCCTCCTTCCCTCCCTCCTTCTCCTCTGGTAACCACCAATCCAATCTTTGTCTCTATATGATCATTGGTTGTTGTTTTTATGTTCAACTCATGAGTGAGATCATACGGTATTTGACTTTCTCCCTCTGACTTATTTCGCTTAGCATAGTACCTTCAAGTCCCTTCCATGTTGTCACAAATGGCTGGATTTCATTGTTGCTGATGGCTGAGTAGTATTCCATTGTGTATATATACCACATCTTCTTTATCCATTTGTCCCTTGATGGGCACCTAGGTTGTTTCCAAGTCTTGGGTATTGTGAATACAACACAAAAAAAGAAAATTACAGGCCAATACCACAGATGAACATCAATGCAAAAATCCTCAACAAAATACTAGCAAATTGAATACAACAATACATTAAAAAGATCAGACACCATGATCAAATGGGATTTATTCCAGGGAGCAGGGATGGTTCAACATTTGCAAATCAATCAGTGTGATACACCACGTTAACAAAATGATGAATAAAAATCACATGATCATCTCAATAAATGCAGAGAAAGCATTTGACAAGATAGAGCATCCATTTATGTTAAAAATTCTGAATAAAATGGGTATAGAAGGAAAGTACTTCAACATAATAAAGGCCATATATGACAAACCCACACCTAATATCATTCTCAATGGGGAAAAACTGAAAGCTATTCCTCTAAGAACAGGAACCAGACAAGGATGCCCACCTTCACCACTCCTGTTTAACATAGTATTGGAAGTCCTAGCCAGAGCAATCAAGCAAGAAAAAGAAAAAGAAAAAAGGTATCCAAATTGGAAAGGAAGAAGTGAAACAGTCACTATTTGCAGATGACATGATTTTATATATCGAAAACCCTAAAGAATCCTTCAAAAAAGTTCTAGAAATAATAAATGAACATGGTAAAGTTGCAGGATACAAAATCAACATACAAAAATCAGTTGCATTTCTATACACTAATAATGAAGTAGCAGAAAGAGAAATTAAGAATGCAATCCCATTTACGATTGCAACAAAAAGAATAAAATACCTAGGAATAAACTTAACCAAAGAGGTGAAAGATCTGTACACTGAAAACTATAAAACATTGTTGAAAGAAACTGAAGAAGACACAAAGAAATGGATAGTCTGTGCTCTTGGATTGGAAGAATAAACATAGTTAGAATGTTCATACTTCCTAAAGCAATCTCTAGATTCAGTGTAATCCCCATCAAAGTTCCAACAACATTTTTCTCAGAAATGGAACAAAGAATCCTAAAATTTATATGGAGCAAAAGACCCCAAATAGCCAAAGGAATCCTGAGAAAAAAGAACAAACCCAGAGATATTACACTCCCTGATTTCAAAATATACTACAAAGCTATAGTAACCAAAACAGCATGGTACTGGCACAAAAACAGACACACAGATCAATGGAACAGAATTGAGACCCTAGAAATAAACCCACACATCTATGGACAGTTAATTTTCAACAAGGGAGCCAAGAACATACAAAGGAGAAAGGAAAGTCTCTTCAATAAATGGTGTTGGGAAAACTGGTAAGCCACATGCAAAAAAATGAAAGTAGACCATTATCTTACACCATACACAAAAATTAACTCAAAATGGATTGAAGACTTGAATGTAAGGCCTGAAACCATGAAACTTCTAGAAAAAAATGTAGGCAGTATACTCTTTGACATCCATCTTAGCAACATATTTTCAAGTACCATGTCTGACCGGGCAAGGGAAACAATAGAAAAAATAAACAAATGGGACTACATCAAACTAAAAAGCTTCTGCACAGCAAAGAAAACCTTCAACAAAATGAAAAGACGACCTACCAATTGGGAGAAGATATTTGCAAGCCATATATTGGATAAGGGGTTGATATCCAAAATATATAAAGAACTCATACATCTCAACAACAAAAAAACTAACAACCCAATTAAAAAATGGGCAAAAGACCTGAACAGACATTTCTCCAAAGAAGATATACAGATGGCCATCAGGCATATGAAAAGATGCTCAACATCATTAAGTATCAGGGAAATGCAAATCAAAACTACAATGAGATATCACCTCACTCCCATCAGAATGGCTATAATTAACAAGACAGGAAACAACAAATGTTGGAGGGGATGTTGAGAGGAGGGAACTCTCATACACTGCTGGTGGGAGTGCAAACTGGTGCAGCCACTATGGAAACATATGGAGATTCCTCACAAAATTAAGAATAGAACTACTATATGATCCAGCTACTCCACTGCTCCGTATTTATCCAAATAACACGAAAACACGAATGCATAAAGATACATGCACCCCTATGTTCGTTGCAGCATTAGTGACAATAGCCAAGACTTGGAAGCAAAATTTCTGCTTCTATACCCCTCTCTCACTTCCTCCCTCCCTCCCTCCTTCCATTTCCTTGAGAGCCTACCATATGTTATGGATTATAGTAGTCTCTTGGGGATTCAAGGATGAGAAGACAGTGCTTTCCATCTAGAAGCATACAGTCTAATGGAGAAAGAGAGATGATCAATGTCACAATGGAAGTATGATTCAGTGCAGTGCCAGCACCCAGGCAGGAACATTTAAGTCCACCTGGGAGAAGAGGAAGAAAGGCTTCAAGAGGAAGTGAGAAGGCAGCTGGGTCTTGAAGGAAGAATAGATGCTTGCTAGGTAGACAATGGGCAAGAAACACATGACAGGCAGAGAGAAAAATATGCGCAAATGCTCAGAAAAGTAAGAAAACACAAGAGAGTGAGCTACAATTATTTCAGTGCTGCTGAACCATAAGGTAATGGGAATAGTAGGAAATGAATTAAACATGTAGGGCCCAGATTATGAGGGATATTGAAGTGCCACACTCAAGGGGTTGGATGCCATCCTCTGGGTTATGGTGATCCATTCAAGAAATTTGAACAAGAAAGTGACAAGATCAGAAAAGATCAGATTCACCTGGAAGCTAGAATGGACAGTGACTCAGGGGCACCAGAACCCAGGAGGTTATTTCAATAATTTAGACAGAGATGCTGAGGCCCTCAATTAAAACAGTGTCTGGGAATGGAGAATAATAGACTTTGGACATAAGAGATATTAAGAAGTAGATGTTTGGGGCTGGCCTGGTGGCATAGTGGTTAACTTCACATGCTCCACTTTGGAGGCCTGGGGTTCACAGGTTCAGATCCTGGGCGCGGACTGACGCACCACTTGTCAGCCATGCTGAGGCAGCGTCCCATATAAAGTAGAGGAAGATGGGCACAGATGTTAGCCCAGGGCCAGTCTTCCTCAGCAGAAAGAGGAGGACTGGCAACAGATGTTAGCTCAGGGCTAATCTTCCTCACACACACACAAAAAGAAGTAGATGCTTGGAGACTTGCTGACTGATTATAGACTTGATGCCCCAAAGAAGGTCTTTCCATCTTTAAGATTTTATGTTATGATTTATATGCACATCACTCATGATTTAGTACAGGAAGCAGAAACCATTATATTTCATGAAGAAAGGGATATAGTACAGAGAATTAGGTGCTTGCAATCAGCGAAAGGGCTGGAGAAGCAGAAACCAGGGGTCTGCCACAGGCCTTGTGAGGTCACACTTCTAGTGCTTCCGTCCAAAGGGCAGGAAACTGCTGTTGCCACCACAGACATCTCCAAAGGGCGGGACCTGGAGTTTGGCTGATGTCAACACACCTGTTAGAACATGTTTGCTGACTAACAGAGTCAGAGAAATTCAGCCTCTGTTTCTCTTCCTTCCAAGCCCAGATGTCTATCTCTCTGGAAAAACCAAAATTGCATCCAAGCCCGAACTGCAAGGAAGTGAGAAATGTGGTTTTTAGCCTACAGTCCTTGTGATGCAGGACAGAACCCATGGGGGGAGAGACAATATGCCAAGTGTCACTAGGCAGCATCTAGCACAGCGGGTTACGTGCAATTAAATGGAAGCCACTCTTACATTCTTAGAATACTTAAACATATTCATATCCTTCTCTAATAGTAATGTAGTAAATACTCAGTGATTTATTCCTTTGGTTGTATATTTTGTGATAATTCTTGCAGGACTGCAGATCTCTCTTCTGTAAAATGAGCAAATTGAATGAGATAATTACTAAAGTCCTTTAGACATACTGTGAATCTCTTAATTTACTGAGTAAACCTCAGTAAACCTTGTCAAATATAGAAAATATAAGCCAAAGACAACACAAATATATTTAAATTGCTTAAGAGGATCTTCCTCATTCTACGTGCCCCAACTGTCAAAAATTTGATTTAATTTGGCTGCTGAGAGCCACTTGTTAAATTGGAAGTTCCAGCTGACACTTAAGAGAGTCAACAAAGTGGAGCTGGAGAGAGAATCTTTGAAGTAAATCTCTTTGGAAAGAGCAGCTGGTGTGCTGAGTGTTCCTTTCCTGTCAAAAAAATGGGATCAGAAGATCTGCTTCTCATGCAAGCATAGGAGGAGGAGCTCAATCCCACCACTCAGACAGTGGTTAGGGGCCCTGTTACCACCCCAAAAGGGGGCTCGTCTGCCCGCCGTAAGACACACCAATAGTCAAGAGGCAAGGTGGTAGGAGAGAAAAGACGTTTTATTACAGCTTGCCAGCAAGAGAGAAGATGGCTGACTAATATCTGAAAGAACCATCTTCCAGAACAAAGACTACAGGCCAGTTATATTGGGGCTGGTGTCCGGGTGGGGGAGGCATCTGGTCTCAGGGTAGAGGCATCCATCTGATCTTAGTTTCAGATAGCCTTTTGTTTTACTGGATATGCATCAGACTGGAGGAACACCTCATACCTGGATCTTCAGTTGTCATTGATGATGGCTATCAGCATAGACTCTCTGTTCGGGGGTCATCACATTCTTAAGGAACTCAAAAGAACAAAGTTATCATCTTATCGCAGCTGGGAGATACATGCACAAGCAGGGGTCGTAAAATCTACAGAGCAGTTAGATCTCCTGGAGGGTGCAAATCCAGCTGGGTTAGTTAGTCAGAGGTCATTCAGAGTTACCATAGTGTTTCTTTTCTACAATATGGCTTCCCTTATGTCAACCTTGTCTTGAGCCAGTATCAGCCCCACGGACATTTGTCTACCTAACTCCTGCCTGGGAAATCTGGAGGATGTGATTGGGCTGGCTGGCTGTGAAAGAGTGTTGCTTCTGTGTTGGGTTTGGCCTGCATTCCCAGAGTTTGTTGAGACGAAGTGTGTGTAAGGGTTTCCTAAGGGCCAGATATGAGCCACCCAAGAGAAAGCTAATATGGGATCATATTAGATTCTGTCCAGTAGGGCTAAGGAAGTGTCTGCCAGAATAGGATCCATTCTTCTAGGTCAAGGGAACTATTGTGGAGAGGCCACTGTTTTTCTGGGGCCCCTGAAGTATAAGCCAAAACATCCATACAAGTAAGAATTAGTTTTGAATGTCTACCAGGCCCAGAGACCGGGAAGCCAGAATATGACAATACCAATTAAGTAAAATCCACCCCCTTTAACATCTCTTTCCCTCCCCTCCTCCATACCAACTTCCTGACCTTCCTGAGAGAGTCAGAAATCTTCCCATCAGTGTTGTGAGGAAGAAGGGTGGATACGTAAGGTGGTAAAGGAGAAAAGTTTCATGCCTCCCTTCCGGGACCTCAGGTTTCCCCTGGCAATAGGCCCAGCTGGAGGTACTAGAGAAAAGATTAGAAATTTAAATAAATAAGTCCAAGGTTTTGATTATTACCTGAGAGACTGGATCTTCTATTTTCTGAATTGAGACTGTGTTTGTGACTTAAGACCACACAAATGCCTATTACCCAGAAGTGACCAGGAAAGTCACAAGCTTGTGGGTCTTTTGCCTCTGAGTTCCCACAGCTTGCAGAATCTTTAGAGAGATAAGTGGGGGTATTCTAGGTACTTAATCAGACAAGTGATAATGTCCCTGGGGTTGCTTGATAGATTAAAGTGAGCAAGACCATGAAACAATGGGAGAACACTGCTCATGGTGTCTTGTTCTTTCTCAGACCCAGTGATTCTCTCCTTCAGGGCTGGCCCTGGGCATTATGGAGGACCCAGGAGGAGGAGCTGTGTCAAGGCCAGGGAGAAGAGTGGTCGTTTAAAGGGATCCTCCACCTCCCCATCAGCTGGGAGTCTACCTCCTGGGTGGGGTCCCAGGTATCCTTGTACGTAAAGTCCCACGCTGTTCTCTTGCAGCACAGGGCTCTCCAGCTGAAATCTCTTATTCGCACTAGATTTTCCAAGAACCGGATCAAGATCAGCTGGGATTAAGGAACATTTGTAGAATACTGACAAATACATAATATCTCCCAGTGACCTTGTAAGATAATTGTTATCATAATCTGCAATTTACTAATGAAGGAACTGAGTTGTTCAAATTTGGTAAACCAGCAAAAATTTATGACTTGATGCTGTGTTTTTTCCAATATCCTACAAAATGGGAATAAAGAGAATACTCACTTTAGAGAGTACAGAAAAGACAATACTTCAGAGGTTGTTTGACAAATATTAACTGTGCACTTACACTGTGCTGGGCACTGTCTCAGGCACTGAGTTACAGTGACAAAAAAGAGGACAGAGCACTGTCTCCTAGAAACACGTTGTTCTAGTGCAAATTCCAGGCTGTGGCCTGTAAAATGCTTCACACTGTGCCAGGGTGGGGGGACCACTAATAATAACCACTGTTGATTGTGCTGGCTGTGCGCTCGCTGGGTGCCAGACACTAGGCTAAGCATGCCAGATACATTATCTCCTTTACTTTTTGTGAGGACCTTAGGAGTCAAGTATTGTTGTCTCCATTTCACAGATGAAAAATTGAGATTTAGGGAGGTTAACCTGTGCAGGGTCACATAGCTAACATGAGTAGGGCTATGATGCCATGCTGTCTCCACATGAATGAACATGCATTGAGTATTTAGTAGACGTCAGGCACTGCATAGACCACGTAGATGGGAGGAAGCCACATGCATTGCTGACTGTGATACAACTTTGATGATGATAGCACAATAACAGAGGCTTATAAAAGGGTCATTCAAACTCAGAAGAGTGAGGAGTTTACCAGGTAGGAAGGGACTGGAGAAAGATTTGTAGTTGGGTCAATGTTTGAGTTAGGCCTTCAAGAATGAAAAAAAAGTGTGGCTACAGAGATGGGGAAAGCACTATCAGCCCTGGGACCACAGGAGCAAAAACACACACCTGGGAGAGTGCACAGGAGGGGGGTGTACCTCCCACCTGAACCTTTCAAAGCCATCTCCCAGGTAACCATGTCTCTTTGCAAGGGATCTGAAAAACAGTTACACTCAGTGGTTAAAACTAAGAAAGTGTTGATATGGCAATTCATGATGGGGGAATTTGGCTTTTAAGAGACAGCAATGTTTTAAAACAAAGGAGTACATTTCTAGTGGTGAAACTTCAACCGTTAGAGGAAGGTCAGCTTGGTAGAGAGGATATGTTCCTACAAGTACAGTGGCCGCGCACCCTGGTCTACTCCAGACAGTCTTGGAATATCAGTTGTGCTGGCATCTTTATTAATAATGCCCTTTCTCACTCTCAAAAATGGCCTGATTTAATTGAAAAGTGATATGATCACTAACCTATCATAAGAGGTGCCCCTATCGTGGTTCAGATTCCATTCCAGAGGCCCATTCAACCTCTCACAAACACTGCTGGCTTTCTTTCTGGTGGCTACTGTCTTAGACTAGACATGTGACATGTCAGTCTATTTCCTGGAAACCTCTTACCCAGTAAGCAAAAAATAGTCTTCTGTAAGAGTCAATTTTATTTATTGAGTAGTTCTACTTTAGAAGAAGACAAGTCAGAACATTTTCCTAAATGATACTATCACACCTTCCCTTAGTTGTGTTCCCAAAGCTCTAACTCAGAGCAAATGTCTCCAACTGGGCTTGTTTTGCAGCACGTTTCGGGTTTGTATTCATGTTGGTGGTGATGCCCTGTGGGTACTTTTCCCGGAAAGTCCAGTTTCCACCAGACTCTCCCTTTTCTGACCTCCTGTTATTTTCTAGTCAGTTTCACAGCATTCTAAACTATTCTTTTTTTAAATTTTTTGAGTATAAGAAATAACACTTTAGTTTTTTAATTGAGGTATAATTGAGATATGACATTATATTAGTTTCAGGTGTACAATGTAATGATTTGATATTTGTATATATTGCAAAATGCTCATCACAATAAGTCTAGTTAACATCCATCACCATATAGTTACGAAATTTTTTTTCTTGTGATGAGAACCGTTAAGACTTACTCTCTTAGCAACTTTCAAATATGCAATACAGTATTATTAACTATAGTCACTATGCTGTATGTTACATCCCCAGGTCTTATACTTGTAACTGGAATTTGTGCCTTTTGACCCTCTTCATTCATTTCACTCACTCCCCACCCCCCTGTTTCTGGTAACCACTGATCTGTTTTCTGTATCTATGAGTTTTTTTTTTTTTTTTTTTTTTAGCTTCCCCATATAGTATTTGTCTTTCTCTGACTTATTTCACCTAGCATAATGCCCTCCAAGTCCATCCACATTGTCGCAAATGGCAAGATTTCATTCTTTTTTATGACTGAATAATAGTCCATTGTATATATAAAATACATACGTACCACAATAAATATATATATATATATATATATGTACCACATTTCTTTATCCATTAATCTGTCAGTGAACACTTAGGTTGTTTTAATATCTTGGCTATTATAAATAATGCTGCAATGAACATGGGGGTACATCCATTTTTTTCAAATTAGTGTTTTCGCTTTCTTCGGATAAATATGCAGAAGTGGAATTGCTGGATCATGTGGTAGTTCTATTTTTAAATTCTTGAGGAACCTCCATACTGTTTTCCATAGTGGCTGCACCAATTTACATCCCCAGCAACAGTGTACAAGGGTTGCCTTTTCTCCACATCCTCGTCAACACTTGTTATCTCTTTCCTTTTTGATAATAGCCATTCTGACAGATGTGAGGTGATATCCCATTGTGGATTTGATTTGCATTTCCCTGATGATTAGTGATGTTGAGCATCTTTTCATGTGCCTGTTGGCTGCCTATATGTCTTCTTTCTAAACTATTCTTTATCTTGCATTGTTTCAACAACTAGGTAGGGAGCTTCTTTGCCTTAAAGACCACACCTTATTCATCTTCTTATCCCTCTGCCTAGGGCACTGCTAAGCACTTAGCAGGTGTCCAATAAGTATGTTATTGTTCAATGGCTGACTGACTACTTGGAGATTATAGTGTGCTTCGAAATATGGACCTCCACCTCTTGACAGGAGCTGGAAGAAATTTAAGAGGGTTGTAAATTCTATCCTTTCCCTGGAGGTGACTAAGAACTTGTTACGGGAAGATGGGACAGCAGCAGCTACCTGGTCAGGCTCTTGGATTTCTTATAGACTTCAGTTCTCTGTTTTTCAAGTTCCATAAGTAGTTCATAGTTTGAATGCCAAACAGAGCAGGAGTGGTCTGAACAGGCTGCCTGTTATCTGGCTTCCCCAGGCAACAGACAAGGATTTCAGCGGGGGACCAGAGAATTTACTGTGAACCTTATAGTGAAGTGTGGGAAGTGCTGGTGCTCAGCAGACAAGCTGATTATTGCAGAATATCTGAGGGTTGGGGGAGATTTCCAGATCACTTTACATTTTGTAATTCTCATTATTGTATTTTGCTGGACCTAAGGGACTCTTGTGGGATCCACACTTCTAGGCAGATGCCTTGATTTATTGTGACTTTTAGGTCCCTGGGCTTCATTGCATCACATCTCCAGGCCTGCTCTTCCCACAGAGACACTCCCTCACTCCCTGTCTGGGCCTGTGCCTTGCTGGTTCTGTCTTATTGCAGGGGTAGAAGAGGTGAGACAGGGAAACATGCTTAGCCTTCCCTTTCCTGGCAGTTTCCTTCAATAACAAGATATTATGGCAAATTACTTGTCGTGACCCCTCCCATTAGCCAAGAGGCCCTGGGTTACACAGAGGGAAGCTGTTCAGTCAGGAAGGCTGAAGGGTCAGAATGGCAAGATTCCCTTTCCTTTCTCCAGGGACGACCTCATCTTGGTACCACCCTGCCCTGTCAAATGAACTGAGTTTCCACTCAATTCTTTCTGTGGAGCTCTTTTACTTGTAGCAGGGTTTCTTTCTTTTTCTCTTTCTCAGGGGCTGTTCTTCTGAAGCTGACTTCAGGAAATTAATCTTCCTAAACCACCCATTCTGTCTTCCCCCTCCCTAGGGTTGGCAGTCGCTTCCCACTGGCATTCACACTCTGCCTCGCTTTCCCCACCCCACCATTTCTTTGCATATACTCTGTCTGCCAGGATGTATGGTACCCTTAGTGCCCAGCACACACACCACATTCCTTCCCATCTCTGCCTGTGGTCATTCTGTACAAGTCCTGTGCATGCGTCAAGACCTGAACAAACTTCACTGTCCTCCAGAAGGCTTCCTAGCACCTGCACACTTGGCTCCTGAATTCCCATAGATCAAACACTATGCCCCACACTACCTAATGTTGTAGACTTCCAGAGGTTGTTTGCTAATTATCTCATGAATACTAATTCTTATTTCTGTAGACAGATTTCATATTTCTGATCAGAAATCATCATGTAGACTTTTAATTTTGTCTTCCTCAACATCCAGTAGAGAGTTGAGTATTCAGTAGGAGCTCCATAAGTAAATGTTGATTTAACTTGGTGACCCCTTTTTAAGTGTTTTCTTATTAGTAACACAGAACAGTGATTAAATTCATCTGCCAGGGGTACTCTTTGGTATCGACGTTTTTGGAACAGACTCCGTCTTTTTCCACAGGAATGTTTGGAACCATTCTTCCTTTGTTTTGAATATAATATGGTATGCTTATGTTTTCAGGCAAGTATGCCAATTGCATTTTTTTGGTGTTAGTTCTGGTTGCAAAATACATTCTCTACATTCATTGTGTTATGTGAAACTAGCTTCAAGTTTTGGATCCACTTAGATCCGTGGGATTTTGGCATGCATCTTCCTTCTGACATGGTCAGGAGGAGGAGTGGAGGAAGACAGTGAATTAGATGCTGAGAAGTTTCCCGAGTTTGAGATTATGTCAATCACTCCACAAAGAAGACATTTTCTTTTGTTTACTCAAATGACATAGCTGTTTAACTAAGGCATTTCCATATTCAAAAACCCCTAGTGTCACTCAAGCCTGATTTTCCTAGACTGATATTCAATTCAGTTAAATTCATTCACTTACTCTTGTAGTTATTCATTAATATATATATACATCCCACGTGCCAGAGCCAGTTGCAGGCACTGGGGATTCGGCAGTGAAAATATTCAACAACTAGTTATCGAGAAGTCACAGGAGATGTGGAGATATAGGATGCACTGTCCCAGCATTCTAACATGTATGTGTCTGTATATGGAGGAGGATGACAGTGGAGAGGGGAGAGATCAAGACACAGACATAACTCTGGTACAGGGCCAAATGTAAGTGACACCAAAAGGGAACCAAGTTACTATATTAATTCAAAGGAAAGAAAGCATGCATTTATAGAAGATAAACTAAGAAAACCTTTATGGAAGAAGTGGCATTTGAGATGGGTTTAAAGAATGTTTATTGATGATTATTAAGTTATTTTCTCTTGACCTCAAACCCATTCCTTTATGCTCTGCTTTATGATACTGGGCCTGGGACTCTGCAACCCTCAGTCTCCTTTGCCAGCTGGCTTCTTGTCTGGGGCTGTCTAGAAGCCTGGGAAAGAAGGGACTTGGTTCTTTCTGTTTGCTTCCTGTTCCTGTCAGATTCACTGCAGCAAAATGTCCTCACCCTGGCTGCTGTGCTGGTGCTGTGGCTAGTTCCAGTTTTCACTTGTTCAACACTCCTAGAACCAGTTTCTTCATGCTGCCTCAGAGGGACCAGCACCGGCCAGCTGGCATTCTTGTCAGAGGCTCTGCACACTCCCTCTAAGCTTCTCAGTTTCAATCATCCCTGTCTCTTCCCTTCGTCTCTTCAGGCCTGGAGGTGGTAGCTCCTTCTGCACTTAGTACCTCTGTGATATTGTGTTCTCTTTTTGCCTTTTAAGTTCTCTGATATCTCACCAACAATTTTTAACATTTTAACATTATTCTCTATTTTAAAGTAGCTGGTGAGGTTTCTGTTTCTTTTTTTTTTTTTTTAAAGAATTATTTCTCAATTTTTTTTTTTTTTTTTTTTTTTTTTTGTGGGGAAGACCAGCCCTGAGCTAACATCTGTTCCAATCCTCCAGGTTTCTGTTTCTTGACTGGACACTGACTGATACAAAAGTTGGTGTCAGGAATGGTCCAAGGAAATGGACACTGAGATTTGGGGATTGGTTTGGTCATGTCCTTGGACTTGAACGCAGTGCTGAGCTCCTTGACAATTGGGAATTGGGATGCAGTGATCTGTAGCAAGCAGTGGTGTCACAATTAACCACATTATCACCTATGTTTGATTGTGAGGAAGTACTGGTGAAGCAAGTGCCTCGGGGAAACAAGTGGCTGCTGCACTTATCTGTGTGACAACAATGATGACCACAGGGTCAAGGGGAGGAAGGGCTACTTCGTGGTGCACTGAAGCACTTAAGAAAGAAAATATCACACTCAGGTCTTTGGACCTTCAGCTCAATTCATAGTCAGAGAGCCAGAGAACTCCTATGGTAGACCTAAAAGAATCTCTTATTTCTTGTAGCTTCAGGGCTAACCATGCTGAAAATCCGAACAGATTTTAATTTTGCAGGTTTCAGAATTAAAACGTAAGCTGAATCCCCAGCCTCGTCAAGTCTTTCAATGAAGCTGAGCATCTTGAAGCTTTGAGTCACTCTAAGCCTCTCCTACAGTGGAACCAGCCTACCTCCCGTGTCTGATGATGTTTCAAGATCCTGTAGAAACCCGACCTGAGGCCCCTGCTTTGCAAAAGGATGGCTATTCTCCTCAAGATCTACCCCAATCCACCCTTTGTTTCCATTAGACTCATAACCAGAGTTAGACGTCAGCATGCTCCAGGGGAACAAATATGAAGTCTGACCCAGGAGGACAGAGTTTGGATTTCAGATGGGTTTGAAAGATGCTTGGATTCTAAGCAGGAAGATAACCATAAACATAGACATGAAGGTGGGTTTATTCAGGGAGAAAACTGTAAATCATATAGTTAGTCTGGAACATACTTTCAAGTAAACCTAGAAAAGTAGGTTGAGCCATGTGGGGAGGCACCTTGCATGTGATTTAAACCGGGGAAGAAGAAGCAGGGAAGGATTGTGAGCAGGAGTGATGTGTTGACAGGCTTGCGTCAGGAAGTTAATCCGGCAGCAGTGTGCAGGATGGGCTGTGACAGGGAAACCAAAGTCTAGCTGGCCACTTAGAGGCCTATTTCAATAGTTTAGCAAATAATGGTAGCTGGATCTAGCTTGTTGGCAGTGGGAATTAAAAGACAGAGAGAAGAATGCGAAATGGTGCAGCCACATTGGAAGACAATTTGTCAGTTTCTTACTGAAAAATTGACTACAAATGCATCAGGTTTGGGGCTGATCTGCTTTACAAATTTAACTGTAATAGTTAAAAAAAAGGTGCACCTGGGATTCAAATGGGATTGGGGTTGGTAACCATCAACATTGCATATTTCCTGGGTCATTTTTGTCTGAAGCTAGAGGACTGGACCAGATGACTTTTTAGGCCCTGTATTCTTCATTTTCTATTATTCCATGTCACAATATTTTCTTTTTTATTAATTTGTATCTTTATTAACTGTTTTCCTCCAGTAGAATGAAACCTTCTCAACAATAGGGACAATTTCTGCCTAATTCACTGTTGAATCCCCAGGCCCTGGAATAGACCCTAGTGCATAATAAGCGCTCAGTAACTGTTGATGGAAAGCATGAATTCTACTTATTCCTTACTCATGTTTATTGAAACTTTTGGACTGGAAAACATGACAATGGTTTTGGAGCTGAAAACGCTGGCATTGGAATGCTATTTGCAGCAGAGCAGCAGGCTGAGAAATAAGCAGATTATCTTGCCTTCACTATCATCTGTTTAGCATTCTGCAGGAAGAAGACTGGTTGAGAAGAGGTTGGTGGAACAACATAAAACACTGGACAGGAATAGTGTTATCTCAGAGGATGCAAGTGACACAGTGAAATTTAGATAGGAATTTGCCATTATCTTATTAGAAAAATTTTCAAGAAGTTATAATTTTCTTATTTGAAGGCTCCGGGTCTAGTTTCATAGTTTATAGCCTCTCTTTAATTTACATAAGCTTGAGAAAGGAGGATTAATCATTGCCAGTTCAGACAAGTCACCTGTTCACCTACATGCAGAGAATTTTCCATCTGTTGATTTTGCTTCCTCCAGTGCCTGAGCCAATCCACGCCAAAGTGGAAGAGGCACAACGGCCAGCTGCAGGGTCTGGAATGAGTCTTGCTTTACTAATAGTGGTATCTGATATAAGCTCTTCACTTGTCCTGTCATCAAGACCTTTGGTAAATCCTACTGGGCTGGCCCCTTCTGGCGGCCACCAGAATGCACAGATCTCCAGCTACAGGAAGCATAATTGACCAAGGACTCAAGCTGCTCACTGGTCACTGCCTTTGAACCAAGGCCGTACTTATTCAGGCTGCTCCCAGCCAATGACTGAGTGTGGCAGGGATACTAAGCCTATTCCTTGTAGACATAGGACTACTCTGATGCTCACCTTTGGATCTGCAATTCTCGTACGGCCTGGCCTTGCCAAACATTTCTTAGGCTGCTTGGCAGTCTAACATGCTTCCCCCATCCCTCATCCCCTCTTTCCTTTGTTTGGGCCAGACTTGCATCCCTGTCTGACAGCTCTCCCTATCTTCCTGCTCCCTTTCTATTCTCTCTCACAGGCTTTCTCTCTCTCTCTTTTTTTTTTTCTGCTGAGGAAGATTGGCTCTGAGCTAACATCTGTGCCCATCTTCCTCTGTTTTTGTAGGTGGGATGCTGCCACAGCATGGCTTGATGAGTGGTGTTTAGTCTGTGTCCAGGAGTCAAACCTGTGAATCCTGGGCTGCTGAAGTGGAGTGCGTGAACTTAACCACTACACCACCAGGCTGGCACCACACAGGCTTTCTCCTGATAAAATCCTTGCTCATTTAGTCCTGCCTTGACATTTGCTTCCTGAAGAACCCTAGACTAACACACCCATTCTCTGTGACTGGACTTTTACCCTCGTTGTCTTTTAAATCAAAACGGAAGCCTTGTTCTGATTCCTAGGCCACTTGACTGGGACTCTGATAGCCTGTCTGGTTCTTAGCAATATTCCCTTCTTTCCAATGAGATGCTGGATCTTTTCTTCAGGCCGTCTACTTCTGGCTGGAGTCCTACTCAAAAAGGTGGACCATCTAGAATCACAGTGTTCTTCCAGAACCTTCTGCAAGACTTTGACAATTGCTACCATGTAGAAACTCACCACCTTGTGTTCATTGTTGCTAAGACCAGAAATCACCAACTTGTCCTCCTCTGGGATATCAGCTATGAGTTGAGGCAAGTTGGGCACTGGAATTTTGACCACTGGCCACCTATCTGTGAGCTTAGCCCTGGAATGAGCAGGTGAGTTACATAAACCTGTGGTCTGCACGATTTGGGGCTTTATTCTCTTCCACACCAGCCTGCAGTTGAGGTCCCAGCTTCCCATATGTCAAGAAGTAGGGTACCAATCACCTAAATGAGATGTTGAAATATAACCCCCCAGGAGAGGTGACATTTTCAATAATCCTTGATGGGAATGAATTACAGATCATTTATTGAGATTAGTGTAAAGCAGAAGAAATATGAAAGCAGTGGACATTTGAGTGACGTGGAAAATATTCTAAGGGGCACAGAAGCAGAAAGGGAAAGCTGGTAACATCAAAGGGAATCTCACTGTCCCCACAGTTTTTCCCAATGTCAAGGAGTGCCTTGGGCTTTCTGCATACCTTGTCATGGACTCAACCCAGACAGAATTGAAATCCCTGTTTGTCTGATATCCACACAGTTACAGAACAAGCAGGAGGCTATACATTTCCATGGGGGGTATGATATTGTGACTTAATCTTTTTGGCAGTCAGAAATGGCAATTATTCTGGCCAACTACGTTTCCAACTTAGCAAGATGTTTATTTTCAGGGCTTCATCTGTAGCTAAGTGTGGTAACTGAGTCTGTGAAAAGGAGTTGTGAATACAGTGGTTACTAAAGTCTGCAGGAAAAGGTTTGAGCAGTGTAGGTACCATCTCAGGATTAGAAAGGGTAGTCAGAATTTCCTTCATTAAACAGTGTTACCTTAACCCAAGGAAACTGTCATCAGAGAGCTGGGCTTCTGTGTTGTAGGTGCTTTCCTCCTACTCTTTGTTGTAAGTGTAGCCCTCACCGTGCCAGGGAATTGGGCGATCCCTGACTCTGCCGTTACCTCTTGTGCCTTTACTTCCTCATTGTAATATGGGTTTAGAGAATGTCCCAGTCAGCTTACATGTTGTTCATGAAAGAAGGATGATAGAGTAAATATGACAGCCCTTTGAAAACAGTGTTGTGTCCTAAAAACACAGGTAATGCTGTCTGAGTAGAAATGGTGATAATAGTGGAGCAGGATGACCACGACCTCTGGACTTCATGCAGCTGATTAGCCTTCTCACTTAGTAACATCGGTTTCTTCCCATTAGTTGACTATTCACTCCAAAATAGTAAGCTTCAAAATAAGTCATAGCCTTGGTAGGGATAATTGTGAAGAAAAAAAAAAAGATTGTTTTCAAGAATCTGATTTCTTTGTCTTTCAAGCATTTCCAGTTGCTTCTATAAATGTGAATGTATCAAATACAGAGTACAAATCTGACTTAATCTGTTCTATCGCCTGGCTTATTTTAAACCTCTTTCCAAGAACGATAGAGTGGATATTAGAAGCAGTAGCTTTAGAAAAACCCCATAATATTTTTTGATTTAGTATTAATTGATTTAATATTTATTATTGATATAATTCATATTGATAGGTTGATTTTGATATTAGTCACCTTGATAAAAGGTGACTGTAATACTTAGATGCTACAAAAGTAAATTTATATTGTATTACCTAAATGCCAATGGATGTATCATTTTATGTAATGAATATATATAACAATTTGAGGGTAATAAATACATTATTTATTTTACTGAATAAAAGTGACTTTATTAAAATTTTTTTAATTTAGGTAACGTTGGTTTATAAAATTATATAAATTTCAGCCTTATATTTTGACTTCTGTATAGCCTACATCGTGTTTACCACCAAAAGTCTAGTTTTCATCCACCATGGTATGAATGTGCCGCTTTATCCTTTTTGCCCTCCTCCCACCCCCTTCCCCTCTGGTAACCACCAATCTATTATCTGTATCTATGTATGTGTTTGTTGTTGTTGTTTTTTTATCTTCCACTTATGACTGAAATCATATGGTATTTGGTTTTTTCTGTCTGACTTATTTTGCTTAGTATAATACCGTCAAGGTCCATCCATGTTGTTTCATCTTTTTTTTTGTAAGGAAGATTAGCCCTGAGTTAACATCCTTTGCCAATCTTCCTCTTTTCACTGAGGAAGATTGGCCCTGAGCCAACATCAGTGCCCATGTTCCTCCACTTTATATATGGGGCGCCTGCCACAGCATGGCCCGACCAGTGGTGAGTATGCCCAGGATCCTAACCTGTGAACCGTGACTGCTGAAGTGGAGTGCACAAACCCAACTGCTATGCCACCAGGCCAGCCCCGTCTTATTTTTTTCTGAGTAGTATTCTACTGTATATATAAACCACATCTTCTTTATCATTCATCTGTTGATGGGCTTAGGTTGTTTCCAAGTCTTGGCTATTGTGAATAATGCTGCAATGAATATAGGGGTGGAGATATCTTTTCCAATTAGTGTTTTTGTATTCTTTGGATAACTACTCAGATGTGGAATAGCTGGATCATATGGTAGTTTTATTTTTAATTTTTTGAGGAATCTCCATACTCTTTTCCGTAATGGCTGCACCAGTTTACATTCCTACCAGCAGTGTATGAGGGTTCCTTTTTCTCCACATCCTCTCCAACACTTGTTATTTCTTGCCTTTTTAATCATAGCCATTCTGACGGGCATGAGGTGATATCTCACTGTGGTTTTGATTTGCATTTTCCTAATAATTAGTGATGTTGAGCATCTTTTTCATGTGCGTGTTGGCCATCTGTATATTTTCTTTGGAAAAATGTACAGATCCTTTGCCCATTTTTTAATTGGGTTGTTTGTTTTTTGTTGTTTAGTTGTATGAGTTCTTTACATATTTTGGATATTGACCCATTATTGGATATATGATTTGCAAATATCTTCTCCCAATTGGTAGGTTGTCTTTTCATTTTGTTGATAGTTTCTTTTGCTGCACAGAAGCTTTTTAGTTTGATGTGGTCCCATTTCTTTATTTTTTCCTTTGTTTCCCTTGTTTAAGGAGACATATTCAAAAAGACACTGCTAAGACCGATGTCAAAGAGAATACTGCCTACATTTTCTTCTAGGATTTTTATGGTTTCAGGTCTTACATTCAAGTCTTTAATCCATTTTGAGTTAATTTTTGTGTATGGTATAAGATAACGGTCTACTTTCATTCTTTTGAGTGTGGCTGTCCAGTTTTTCTAATACCATTTATTGAAGAGACTTTCCTTTCTCCATTGTATGTTCTTGGCTCCTTTGTCAAAAATTAGCTGTCCACAGACGCGTGGTTTTATTTCTGGGCTCTCAATTTGGTAAAAAGGACTTTAAAAGGAACATGTTAAAGAATTTTATTTAAATAAATACATATTAAAATGTATGTTTTTCTGACATATAGTTAATATACATGCAAATTTATTTATTAATTTAATAAATATTTATTGAGTGTCCATTATATGCCAGCCAGATGCGTTGAAGGCACTGAGGATACAGTGGAGAATAAAACAGGCAGGATTTATGTTCATATTGTAGTTGAGGGTGAGAAAGGGAAAGAGATAATAAACAAGTAAAAAAAAAGAGAATAAGGTACTTTCAGAAAAAAACACCAAGAAAGAAATAAAACAGAACAGTTTGAAAGAGCTTTATGCTGATGTAAATTGGGTGCCCAGGAAAGGTGTCTCCTTTCTGAGATTATCCTATGTTTATTGAGATCTGAACATAAGAAAGTACCAGCTATGTGGAGGTCTTGGAATAAAGCATTTCAAGGAGAGAGAGAGAGTAAATGTAACTGTTCTCAATTGGGAATGAGTTTAGTGTGAAAGAAGGCCAGCCTCATGGGAATATGGAAAAGAGAGAGAAAGGTATGAAACGGGGTTGAAGGTAGAGCAGGATCTTGTAGGTCATGATGGGACTTTGTATTTTATTCTAATTGCGATGGTTAACCATTGTAGGGGTTTAAGCATGGGGGTGACAAGATCCCATTTGTGTTTGAGGAAGATCACTCTTGTTGCTGCACAGAAAATGGAATGTTAGGATGCAAGAGTGGAGGCAAGAAGACTACTTAGGAAACTCTGAGAGTAATGGGTGAGGGTTAATGGTGGCTGGGACCAGGTAGAGGCTGTGGAGGTAGTGTAACAGCTAGATCTTAAGTTAACATGAGGGAAGCCATCTTAGGGAAAAGAAGCAATATTGTAACTATGATCCTGACTCACTAGTTTCTGAGGATGCACTCTAGCCTGCACATAGCCTAGATGATTAAGCACCTCTCACTTTTGCAAAATACATGATCTGCTAGTTCTATAACTGTTGCTTATGTATATATCCTAGCTGTGATAAGGATAACTTTGTTCTCTGAGTTCCTCAGGAACATGATGACCTCCAAAAAAGAAAAACTCTGTGTTGGTACCCATCACAAGAGATAATGAGGTGCCTTGTAGTTCGTCACACTGGATGGTCGACATCCCTAAACCCCCTCCTTCCCTGCCCCTTTCTCCTATATAAATGCCTCAAGATTCTGGATGAACTTAAGATGGCTCCATCTTCTGATTGTGCTAGCTAATTGTATAAACTTTTCTTTCTCAACTACTGACTCGTTTGCAACTGATGGGCATTGGATTGTGGCAAGCGGAATGAGCCCCTTTTGCTAGGTCACAGTAGAGGGAAGTGAAAATATTCACTGATGCTGTAGGTGGGCTCGTGGTGAAGTGTAATGGGCTGAATTGTGTCCCCCCAAATTCCTATGTTGAAGTTCTAACCCCCAGTACCTCAGAATGTGACTGTGTTTGGAGATAGGGTCTTTAAAGAGGTAACTAAGTTAAAACGAGGTCTTAGGATGGGCTCTAATCCAATGTGACTGGTGTCCTTATAAGGAGAGGAAATTTGGACACAGATACACACAGAGGGCAGACCATGTGATGACACAGGGAGGAGAAGATGGCTATCTACAAGCCAAGGAGAGAGGCCTCAGAAGAAACCAACCCTGATGACACTTTAATCTTGGATTTATAGCCTCTAGAATTGTGACAAAATACATTTCTGTTGTTAAAGGTCAACAGATCTCAGACAGGCACAAAATGTCAAATGTCACTTGAAAAACCATTCCAAATTAGGAGCAGTTGTGACATTCTGCAAGAATGTACTAGATTAGACATCACGAGATGTTGTTTTGGATTTGAACTGTGCCCTTTCTAGATGAATGTGTAATCTTGGATTATAATCTCTGAGACTCTGATTTTTCATTCATTATACAGTGATTTTTATTAGGGATGATTTCACTCCATTTAGGGCATTTCTGGAATTTGCAGGGGCAGTTTTTGTTGTTGCACAATAGAGGAGTACTAGACATTAGATGCCCTGTAAAGTTCTGCATAATGAATTGTCCAGTATTTCAAACAACTTTGCAAACTCACTGGATGTGTATTTGAAGGTGCAAAACCCGAAGAGGTCCTATACGTTACAATTGGGGCTACGGTGAATAATATATATTTTTTAATGTGTGTACGTAGGTTGTATTGCCTATAAATTTTACTTCAGGACTGTAAACAGAGTATTACAAAATGTTTGCTATTAAAAGAGGACATTACATTGAATTGTGTTGAGGATCACTGGCCATTAACATCTTCATCAGAAGAGCCATCGAGGAGGCCACTTGCCCAGTACTCATATTTCTAAAAAGCCTCACATTTATACTCTTGATGTCATCTCCAAATGAGATTACACATGCAGTCACAAATGCACAAGGATAGAACTGAAAGACGTTATCTGCCTTAAAACCTTGAACTTGCAGCTGTATCTTTGGGTACAGCTAGGGTATAAGGAATCCCTATTTTTGTAATAAAACCTGTAATTATCTTGTGAATATATATGCAATATTGCACATGGTCTTTTGTTTTAAGGTTTTTGTTTTCCTATATAAACATTTTAAATAAATTATAATTTTAACAATTTTTCTGACTTTTTTTTTTGTGAGGAAGATTAGCCCTTAGCTAACATCTGCTGCCAATCCCCCACTTTTTGCTGAGGAAGACCAGCCCTGAGCTAACATCTGTGTCCATCTTCCTCTACTTTATATGGGACGTGTGCCACAGCATGGCCTGACCAGTGGTGAGTATGTCCGTGCCCAGGATCCGAACCCACCAACCCCTGGCCGTGGTAGTGGAGTGTGCGAACTTAACCACTACACCACTGGGCCAGCCCCTGACATTTCTTCATTAAGAAAACATTCTAATAGAAAAAAAAAGTCTCAGGCTTCTCTTGACCACTAAGAGGTCCTGGTGATAAGACCCACGTCAAAAGATTATTCTGAGGTTTAATTAAGCTTTAATTAAACTCTAAAATGAAAGCAGGTGCTAGCAGTTTCTGAAAATGTCAAACAATTGAGAGCGCAGAGGATGGATTTCCATAAAAGTGTTTTTGCTTGCTCAAAGCAGTTAGATGTTTTTTTTTTTTTTTCAGTTCTCTGTTAACATATCAGACTGTAACTGACTGAAGACAGGGACAATATCTAACTCAGCTTTTTCATCCTAGCATCTAGCGTGGTGGCTTGGCCATAATAGGCTCTCAGTTAATGTTTGGGGAACTGATCTGAGATGTTGGCAAAGAGAATTTATTAATGGAACACTGTCAGTCTCAAGTTGCTGCAGTTGTTGCTGAGAACAGCTAGCTGACTTTATTTTAATAAAGTGTTACATCTGATAAAGACTATCTTCAGATTATAGCATAATAATGCACAGGCATGGAGAATCAGAAGATTTATGTGAAGAGAAATAAATGAATAGCTAAAAATAACAAACGTTTATCACTCAAAGGTGTAAGCCACGTGAAAGGAGTAAGTGTATACAGGTACTTGTTAATGTCTGTTCTCACCTCCCAGGCTGTAAATTCCGTGGAGACAAGGAAAGTGTCTATCACCTAACACAGGGCCCAGCCCACAGAAAGAGCTTCATAAATGTATGTTGCAGGCATGAATTAAAAAAAAATTACTGTTATATTTTAAAAGCACAAACCTTGGCCACCAGGGGCTCCTTTCTCACTTTGGAAGGCAATGATAATAATAGAATGGTCACTTGGAGATCAGGGTGCAATATTCCAGGAGTGTGGGGGACATAGGGAACACTTAATTCCTTATTATAGACACTTGGGTTGTTTCCAACATGTTGTTGGAAACAGGCAAAATTAATGGAAAATAAATTATATGTTTAAAAAAATTCAAGGAAAAAACATCCTGACAAAAGGACTTCATGTATTTTTTATTCAAATAGATGAAAATTAATTTTATAGATAAAAATGCTTAAATAGACATAGCTTTGCAAGACTTCCTCTTGGAGTACCAAAATTACCCATATGTGACAGGCCAATGTTAGGAATGTTCACCTTTTAACTAATAGCTTTGAGAGCAAATGGTTTTCCACTAAGTCTCCTGGCTTAAAGATAGCAGGGTTTCCAGACTCTAGTCATACTGCTGCTGTAGCCCCCTGGCGGTCTCTGCCACCACCCTAGGCTCTGGGGAGTTGGCTTTGCTACCTCACTTCGACCCCTGTCATTTGGCTTTCTGAACCCCTCCCCTCTCTACGGTCTGACTCCTGCCTTTTTCTTTCCTCCTCAGAGGACAGATTTGGCCTTTAATCTGTATTTTTGATGCTTTGACATCTTGGAGCCTTGCTAACCCTGGAGGGACTGCCCTCCCAGGGGCTAGCTAATTCCTAGAGATAGCAAACAGCTCACCTGGCCTGAGAAGTGTGCCTTTTAGAAGCAAGCCAATCAATCCAAAATCTACACCCCAACCACCTCCTTTAATGGGCTCTTCTACTCGGGGCTACTACCCACTAGCCCTGAACACCCAGGCCAGGTTCCAGATAACTGGGGACAGCGACAGCCTCTCTGCCCCAGAGCCTGTTGGAGTTATTCCAACTAGCCAGTCCTATGCCTGCTTCCCTTGTCTTGCTTGTACCTTCCCATGGAAACCACAGTAAAGGCTATTGTCCATGTTTTTCCTTCACTTTCCTCTGCCTCCTGACTGACTCTGGTACTTCCTTGTGTGGCCCCTTGTAGTGTGGCATGCCCCCTCCTCTGGGATCTGTGAGTATAACAAACTTTTTTTTTTGGTGAGGAAGATTGGCCCTCAGCTAACGTCTGTTGCCAATCTTGCTCTTTTTGCTTGAGGAAGATGGTCTCTGGGCTAACATCTGTGCTAATCTTACTCTTCTTCCTCTATTTTGCATGCGGAATGCTGCCACATCATGGCTCGATGAGCTGTGTGTAGATCTGCACCTGGAATCTCAACCCATGAACTCTGGGCCGCCGAAGCAGAGTGCATGAACTTAACCACTATGCCACCAGGCCAGCCCCCAAACAATCTTTTCAATGGCAATTGTCTCCTGATCTGTTGGCCTCACCATATCTGAATAATAATAAAATCTACATTTTAAAACAGTCACCCATAGTACAACCATGTTTTATCTTCTTGCGCTTAATGCTTTGTGTCTAGAACATTTGACTGAGTCAACAAGAATAACTAATACTTATTGATTGCTTACTAGGTGCCAGGTACTGTTCCAGGCACTGGGGATACAGCTATGGACAAGATGTTCCTGTCCTCACAGAATTTATATTCTAGTGAGGAGACACAAATCATACACAAATACAGACTATGTCAGATGCCATGAGGAAAAACAAAGCAGGACAGGAGGGTAGAGAGTGACGAAGGATTGTATCTTTATATAGAATTGACATTTAAGCAGAAACTGGAATGAATGGTGAGGTTAGATCTTTCATAAAGTTGAGTCATGTAGGTAGTTGCATCTGGGGGAATATGTCCATTTCTTGGAAGGTCACTTGGAGTTAGCGTCTGGGATACCATCCCAGAAGATCCAAGAGTCCTTCGAAGTGAATACTCCTCCTTCCGATCATTTCTGCTGAAAAAGAAGGAAAAAGAAAAAAGGAAGGGGAAGCAGGAAGACAAAAAAGTTAGAGAAAGAAAAAAGAAGAAAGAAGTAAAAATGTAACAAAGAAGAAAGACGAGGAAGATAAAAGGAAGGAAAAGAGGAATATGAAGAAGCTTGGTAGATACATACACTGGAGTGGGGCTTTGGTCTCGGTATTTGACTAAAACCTATGACAGCTTCAGAAGCTTGAAACCTCTAGAAGCCTGAATAGCTAAAAGCCCACTTCAAGGTCCTTCCTCCCATCCTGGAAACTGGGTGTGGTCAATAACCCTGCGATCATGCGGGTTAGCTTCATATCTAATGCGCACAGTTATGTCAACTGTACAGAGAAAATTTTCATTTGGTTTTATTTTTAATATCTGACTATGCACTTTTAAGTACTAGCAAGAATTTCCAGATGAAATTGGCAGTGAAGAAAATCTTTTGCGTTTCATAATGTTCAAATTTTATGTCAGCTGAGGTATAAATATATATATATTTAGTTTTATCAGAGTAAAATATGCAAAAATGAATGATTGAAAATCATTACTGTTATGTACAAAAGTAAGACATTGGTAACAGTTCAGTTTAGTATGGAGATAGATTGATGTTAATAAGACTATTAACAGAGTGTGTTGGCAACATTAGTTTAGGAAGAAGATTATATCCTTTATGAGACAATTAATGTTTACAAAAACTTAATCATATGAGGAAGAATAATAGAAATTGGATTATATCCATTTTAATCTTCAATTTATTTTGTGCACTAGCATTTATAACATCAAACAAAAGAAACTTTATGAGTTGTATTTAATTTTTAGTTACTTGATTCCATTTAGGCCACAAGGTTTCAAGAAAAGTTCCATCTCACTTGGGAATATTTCACATATTGTGAAAAGACCTTAAAAGCAGAATGTTACTTTGCTACCTGAAACAATTAGGAAAATGGAAAGATTTAAAATTGTGTATAACAACATTCATGATAAATCTTAGCTCCAAGGATAAAAATACAAAGAGAATAAAAAAAAGAAAAGAAGAAAGTATTAGAGAAAATGTGGTCTCCTCCCCCTCTCCCATATATATATCTTGTTGTTCCACTAGCCTCTGTTAGAAGTGAAGGTGTGGCAGGAAACATGGACTATAACATCCTGTAGATCCCACTGGTGACTGACGATCCTGACAGATGACCTTATCTGCTCCATAAGGTCACACCTTAAAAATTTTAAATATCAAAATTTTAATTATAAAATGTAATAATACTTTTAAAAATAAAATTTTAGATTTATTCTGGTACCCCAGAAGGTCATTCTATAAGGGTAGTGTTAGACTTAGGTCACAGCTTTGACTAACTATTTAATTTTCTAAAAGACTTTCCATTCAGACAAAAGGTATATCTGGTGCTCTGCTTGTTGTTGTTGTTATTATTTTGTTGCTACATGTTGGAAAGTTTGTGTCCTTACTGAGAATATAAATAAAATGAGTTACTTCTCCTAAACTTTCATTATAGACCAGGTCTCCTGGCCGGGGAACAGGAGTCATTGCCTGGAAGATGCGGCATAAAATAAAAGGAATCTAATAGCCAAACTCTCCCCTCCATCCTGCAAATGGTTTGCAGACGTGGCCTGAGAATGTCATAACTACTCTGCTTAATTTGCTCCTTTTTCAGATTTAAAGTACATATTTCCAACATTGTTTAAAGGAGAAAAGGAATCATGTCAAAATGTTTCAGGAGATGATTTAGGTTAGAGATAAAGAACATCTTCCTGATTACGAAATGGTAGTGGAAACTAAAGAGAAATGATTAATGCTCTCCTTAGATCATGACATGATTCTTAACAGGGGTTATTTAAAAGCATAGAAATAGTACTGTTTTACTGACTAATGCCTGCTGAATAGGAAAGAAGAAGGTGTGAAATTCTTAATTTTTAAATAGCAAAGTTCCTTCCCGGGTATTGTTGGTAACTTTCAGAATCCTAGGGGGACCTGTGATTAGATCAACACAAGGCAAAGAGCAACGAACAGAATAGGAATAGCAAGGAGCTTGAGCCAACGGAAAAATAGGTCAGGTTTCTGGGGGCTCCCAACAACTCTTGTCTTCATAGGTTTCAGTGTCCGGTCCCACTGGGTCAGGATGGCATTTCTGGCTCCTGGCCACTTCCCTGGGCCCACCAGCCGAAACTGGTATGGGCTACAAGGGCCAAAGAAAACTTCCACAGCCAGCTTGGGATCTGTGAGAAACAGCCATGGGATGTTGGGCTTTGCCCCAATGAAGGAGGCGAGTTCATCCATATATGAAACATAATCCGTCTGTATGGTCTCGCTTTTGCCGAACCTAGAAATGGGAGAGGAAACACCACTGTGGATATCCAAGCTCTGTGTAGATATCTTGTAGAAACCAGGGCAGGGAAAACTCTTCAAACCTTTGTCTCAATGAGAATCAACATCAATCCCCAGTATTGGTAACAGGAATGTTGTTCATTAATCCTGTACTTTGTAGTTCTTTTCAAAGAACTTTCATATTGATCTCATTTGGACATTCCCTGACACTGCAAGACAGCTGAGAAAGGCATTTTTGTCCCCATAGACAAATGGATAAACTGTCTCTTGCTCAAGTGATGTTATTAGCAACAGAGCTAGGACCAGAGCCCAGTCCTCCCTACTCGTCCTCGTTTTGCTGAGTCATTTTCATTAGAGCCATCTGTTTGAAGGCATCCTCTATATCTCAGTGGAGTTATGGGCTAGAAGATAGAAGTCCACATCCATGTGTTCCTAAACCCTCCAATTTCTGATCCTTTCTGGATCGCCTTCCTGTGATGTACTACAGGAGCATGGAGGGCTAAAACCGACTGTATAAGGTAGGTTCTCAGTCCGCTGGTACAGTTCACTGTGTCTTGCACATGACAGGACCTGGTACAGTGTCAGGAGCAAAGCAAATCCTCAATAAATATTTGTTGAATGGATGAATTTAGCTCATAGCTGTCACCCTGATGACCTCACTCAGGACTACTTAAGATCAAAACAGTTCCAAGTATTCACAAACTCCTGACTTTTCCATGGAAATCCTAGACCCCCTTACAATAGATGTTCTTACCATTTGAGTTTTTTCCCCATTTTCTCATCGATATCATTCATCATGTCTCTCACAGAAGGCAAAGTGCAAGTTCCTAAAAAAGAAGGAAAGACATGATAATAGTTAAACAGTCTGCCACAGGACTAGCCTGCAATTTTTCCTTTTTAATAATGAGTTATGAATCACATTAGTATTTCCAATATTTTTGTCACTGTCTAGCAAAATAAAATCCTGAGCAAATGAACATGTGGTCATTTTGAGACAAACATACAAGTCATTCCCAGTCTTCTCAGAACTAATACTCATCAAATAATTAAAACCCATTACCAGAATAGCTTTGTGTCTTTACCCTTAAACTGGTTATCAGATGTTTAAAATCAGTTTCAAGGATTATACTCTAATCTCTCTGCTCTACTTTTAAGAATGTTATCTAATAAAGTATAGCCAAACAAAGGTAAATCAGCATTTCTTTTTTAAGATTTAAGAAAAAAACTTTATAGGAAATTATCCTGCTTTTCCAGAAGAGAGAATTTCCAGGAGATAAGATTTAAAATTTAATGAAGCCCCAAGTTTCTCTCTGAAGAGCCAACAGTTGCTGGATGAGACTGAGGTTATGGACTGCTCACAAGTCTCCAAGGACATCAGCCCAGCAGACCAGATCCAAGTTGGGGCTGCCCCAGGATTTCAGGCTCATTCTGGCATAGGTTTACAGAGTTCTCTGAAACCTAGACCAAAACATGCTTTTGTGCCTAGAGACACTTCAAATTTAGGGTGGTTTCTTTGGCAATTTGGGGATCACCTTGAACAGGACTGGAACTCCCAGCCCAGGGCCGATTCCTCAAGATCCACAATGACTTGCCTAATTCTCTGTTCCTGCAATCCTTGTAGGAAGGGTCACTTGAACAGCCTTTGTAGGTATGGCTTTGTTCTAAACCTTGCAACCCATCCTGTCCTTGGGCAGGAGGAGAGATCAAGAAGAAAGACGCTGTGCTCAATAGCCCGCCAGCATCTGTCTTTGAGTGACTTGTAACTGGCCTCTCTATTCTGGTACTCGGGTTCCCCCAAATTGGGTTGTTTGACTCATCTCCCATTTCCCCTAAGATCGAGTCTTTGCTTTGTATGTCAATTCTGCGTTGATTGGGTGTTTGCCTTGTCTCCTTTCTTCAGAGCAAGTTATGACTCTTGTCCTCACAGGGAATAAACGTCTCACCCTTTAATGCTAGTCTCTCTGAGCCTGAACCCTAAGCTCACTTCCTTCTGAGTAGAATTTCATGGCATCACCTTCCTGGCTGCTGCCTCAGCTGGAGCAACATCACCCTGCAGCACATCTCCGCTTGGGGGGAGAGAGTGAAGGAGATTCACGGGGTGACTGGTGTGCAGGACTATAAAGATGTGGATGGCAGCCTGGGGATGAGAGGTGGTCCAAGGTAAGCAGTGGCAGGTCCCAACGTCCTGTATAAAAATAGCCTGTAAACCCCAGCAAGTCAGGGAGGACTGGAAGCCTTACGTGTGATTTCAAAGGAAGCAGGCCTGCTAAGCTCCCTCATCCAGAAGTTTTACATGTCTAGGTCCAACTGAACTTCGCACACTAAATGTTGACACCTCTATTTGTTCTTTAACCACGGCCCTATTGGTCTTATGATCTGAATCTGCCCAGAGCTGCATTCGAACCTTAGTGTGACTCTGATCCCAGTACCTGCTGCTGGAGGATGCTGCCTGCCTTCCTTGTCTGACCCCAGTCAAGTTTGTTGTTTCCTTTGAAAATACAGGAATTCAGTATTCCTATACCTTAGAGACTGACCATCTACCATACCTCGTACTTTCTGCCTCTAATGATCCACCGCTTGTCCTTATCTGACACATGGTGGGGAAGAAAATAGAGGAGAAAAGACACTCTCTTTCCAAAAATCATATTTTTTTCCCATGACTGTGGATATTTGAAGTTGGCTGGATATCGGCTTGGAAATATGTTCTCTTATTAACCTTTCAAATAATGTCGTCCCATTGAGTTTTGAAAGCATAATTTTGTAAAGTTGCCATGCACTTAAGACCAGGAGGTCTGGTGTTCTTAAGTTTAATGAAAGATCTTGAGTAATTAACAACTCTAAGGAGTTACAAATCACAAAAAAACTACTCTGTTAATATCTTATACTATTGCATATGATAATCCAACGTATACATTTTAAATTGCTTGTAAAATATAGTACAAAAATATAGAATTATAGATTCTCAGAACTGCATGGGTGCTAGGATTTGTCCCTTGCTATTAGGAGTATAGTTTTTATAAAGACCCAAAGGCATTCACATTGGCACCCATCTTCCCCATCAAAGAGTGTCTTCCTCTACTTACCCTTTATTACTTGTGCTGCCCAGCGGGCCTGCAGGTCGACTGTGGGAATGGCAGCCCCAAGGGACTGGACAAGGCCAATCACTGCCATGGTTGGCTTCTCTAGTTGAGGAGGGAAGATGCCTTTAAACAAGGTGACCTCATTGTCTCTGCTTTTGATGACGGAGTCATCAAGGAAGGGGTAGGCATAACCATAGCCTGTTGCAAAAATGACACAGTCAATGGCCTCAAACACCGTCCCATCCTCAAAAATGGCCGAAGTCTCTGTGAACTCCTTCACATTAGGCTTAATGGACACTCTGCCACAGAGAATGCAAGCTGGGAGCTCATCGTTAAACACAGGCTCTTTCCTCAGGATTCTGTATGGAAAATAGAGACAACCACGAGAACTGTAATATTTCCTGTTTGTTTTATTGGTCCACAATAAATTAATAATTATTAATAATTAATTAATAAGAAAGGAGAAAAGTGCCCAAGACTTTTTTCTGTGCCATTGAGCGTCACCAGTATGGCTGAAGAACAAAACTGATGTAAAACTGATGTAAGGTGATATTGTGAAGTAACAGAAATTGCCCTTTGCTAATACCTTCTCTATTTCCTGTGATCCTTCTCTTCTCTTCTACAGAGCTCTCTCCAAATTCAAGAATAAATCCCCCAGGCCCTGTCCTCTGTTAAAACCTATATCAGGAAAAATCCTAGAGTAAGAGTATCTGGGTACTTGAATTTTTTCCTTGCAACTTATTAACTGTGAACCTTGATCAGATTAAGATTTCTTAATTTCTCTGTGCCTCATCTTTTTCATCGGGAGTGTCAATAACAGTTATATCTACCTCCGGTCATTGGGAGACCTAAATAACATAAAGAATTTGGCATAGTCTGCAGCATATAGACAGTGTTAAAAAATGTTAGCCATTATTCTTAACTCAATATACTCCAAAGTGGCCACTGTGATGTAAAGAAGATCAAATAGAGGAAGGAAGTCAAGGTGGGAAAGCTGCAGCCAGCTTCATAGGGACCAAGTGTGAGTCCCATGCAGACAAAGGCACAAGTCAGATGAGGGAGGGAGCATCCAGGAAGTTAAATAAGGCCAGAGGAAGGAGGGGGCCAGTTTGAATCTTTGGTCAGTGGAAGTCTGGAAAGAGAGAGCTTTTGACTATTTTTTATTCAATAATATCTCTAGTGAGTGCAGATAAATCTGAATTTAGAGATGAACGTGAGTAATATTGAAGAAAAGGCTTTGTTCTTGTAGAACTGTGGGATCTGTGAGAGAGAGCCCAGGGAGATTCCACTGGGGAGGAAACTGAGCAGGACAACGAGATTGGTTGGCATTCTAGTTGGAAAAAAGCTGGACTCAACTGTGAGAATTACCTGCCATTTATCTTAAACACACTGCCATCAGGCTTTCACTCCCACTGCCACACTGAAACTGCTCTTGTCAAGTCCACTAGGATTTTCAAGCAGCCAGATCCAATGGCCCACTCTCACTCCTCATTTTACTCAACTTTTTAGCAGCCTTTGACCCAGTTGATGGTTTCCTCCTTCTTGAAACACTGCCTTCATTTTGCTTCTAGTCATCAGTCTCTCTGGATTCCTTTCCTACACGCTGAATTCTTCTCTTCTTGACTTCTGAACAATGATATGCCCCAGGACTCAGCCCTCAGACCTTTTGTCTTCTCCATCTACATTCATTCTTCAAGAGATGTCATCTAGTTTCTTTAAGTACTATCTATATTTGACGAATCCACATTTTTAACTTCTGGTTTGAATCTCTTTTCCATCTTGTGTATCCCACTGCTACTCAGCATTCTTTTACTTGAATGTCTAATTTCGACTCTGATGTCTACAACTAAACTTTGGCCCCTGCTGTGGTCTTTCACATCTCAGTAAATGTCAACTCCATCCTTGCATCCTTGCTCAGATCAAAAGTCTGGAAGACATGCTTGACCTTTTTCTTGCTTTCATATCCTTTATCTAATCTAACAGAAAATCCTGTTTGGGTTTACCTTCAAACAATATCCAAAATCTGACCAATTCTGAGCACTCACTGCTAACAATTCTAGTCCAAGCCACCATCTCCTCTCATCTGGGTTTTTGACAATAGTCTCTTAACTAGTCTTTTTACTTCCTTCTTTGACCTAACCCCCAACACTGAATGATGACCACAGTGACCAGAGTGATCTCCTCAAACCAATTTAGATTTGGGCCCTAATTTGCTCAGATGTCTGCTATGGCTTCCCATTGCATGAGGAGTAAAAGCCAGGGTCCTTACAATGGCCTATAAGGCCCAATGCCATCTGGCTATTTTGATGCCTCTGGCTTCATCTTCAGCTGCTCTGCCCAACCCTCTTTTCTCTGGGAAGAGAAGCCCACTGCAGTCTGTTGAATATGCCAGTCATGCCCCTGAATAGGTGAGGCCCTAGGCCTCTGTCTGGAATATGCTTCCCCAGATATTCTCATGGCTCATTTCCTCATCCCCTTCAGGGACTTGCTTCAAAATGTCTTTCTCAGTGAGACCTCCTCTGAGGACACTATTTAAAACTGTCCTGATGGCACTCTCCATTACCTTGCCTGCTTTGTTTTTTTCTCCACAGTACACCTCACCATGTGATCTTCTGCTATTTGTTCATTGCCTCTTTTCCACTACTAGAATGTAAGCTCCATGAGGACAAGGATTCTGCCTGTTTTGTTCACTGTTATCTCCACAGGGCTTAACACAGGACCTGGTACATAATAAATATTTGTTGAATCAACAAATTCACTTTGACGTAAATGGTTTATCACTTGGGTTTTTCACCCCACGTCAAAGTAATTTCTTGTCATGTGACTGGCTTGGAGGATATTTTAGGAGAGAGTGAGGAGGAACCTGAAGACGCAAACATTATGGCCAAAGTTAAGGGGCAGATGGTGAGAGCAGAGCAAGGGAAAGTCCTTGCACTTTACTTAACTCTGCCATTAAGTGAGGCAGTAGAGCAATGCGGCTGTGAGTGAGGGGATTTGGACTCATCAGGTCTGGATTTGTTTTGAATACTGCTTCTACTTATGAGACTTTGGTAAAGTTTCTTATCTCTAAAATGGGCATAATAATAGATCCCTCCTCATAGTTGTTGTGAGGGTAAAATGAGATAATGCATGTCAGAGTTTTGTTAAGGCTTAAGAAGGCTCTGACATGTATTAAGTGCTTAAAACATGTTAACGATTATTATCGTTACTATAGGGACTATTTTCTGAGGTATTACATAACTTTCCAGCTGCGCAAATCTGGTAAGGAGGATTGTGAAATAGGAAATCACTCCTCATTTTTGTGGTTCTTTATCCTCTGAAATGTGAGATGTGATTATTCCCCTAATACTATTTTGATTTGTTTGAGGATTACAACACACGTTAGGGTTGTTGACACTGAAATAAAAAGCTAGCAGGCATATCATGTTTAACTCTGCTTTACCCATTTAAAGGCATCAAGCCATAGTTCTCGTGCTTGAATCTTGCATTCATTTGCTTCATGTACCACCAGTCACAGAAGGCTGTCGGTAGGTTGTTCTTGAGGAAGGTTTCAAATCGAGTGACAAGCAACATGTCCCACGGATGGCCATCATCCCAGACCCGGCTCATCACCCAGGAGCCACTTCTAGAGCTGATGATGACCTTAAAAAAACACCAATTCAACCATTAAAGTAGTGACTGTTTGTAGTGGATATTGTGATCTGCCTCCCAGATCCTGCTTTAGGAATAATTATATTACAGCAGCTACTGGGAGTGTTGTCAGAACGCAGCCCTCAGCTGTCAGCCCTCTTTGGGAGTTGAAGAGAGGAGCCTCACTCAAGGTCTTGTACCCTTTCTGGATTCCCTGCATCCAGTGACTGGTTGGTGCAGAGATATAAAGGCCCAGCATCTCACCCCGACTTGGGACAATTCGGAAGGTCTACCCTAGCTTCAGAGTAAGGTAAAAGGCTTCGTTCCCTTCCTGCAGAGGTACTGAACCAGAGAGCGCTCTCAGATAAGCTTCCTGCACTCTAATTGACATCTCACAGTCAACCATCCTGTCATACTCTTCCAGGCAAATTTTCATATTTTAATAAAACCTTCTCTGATGTAGGTGACGAATAACTGACTTCTAATCATATTTTCCCAAGTGCTTATCTGATCATCATTGTTTACAAACTAGTAATTATGATCCCCAAATAGGCATTTTGACCTAAAATGCCTACCCCTGTCCCAAAGGAAGGCAAGAAATTTGGAATTAGAAAATTGGCTCAAATCTTGTCTCTGCTACTTACCAATGATATGATTTAGGGCAAATTCCTTTCACCTCTCTAATCTTCAGTTTCCTCATTTGTAAAATAGAGATAATACGTTCCCACCACATCAAATTTGTGTGAGGATTGGTTCAATGTGATAATCCATGCTGTTTGGTTAACATTGCCTGGCAGGGAGTATGTGCTCCTTTCCTCCCCCTTCTGTTGTATTAATTCCTGTTAATTCCTAACAGTGAAGTTTTTCAGGCTTTGTTTTTTTTTTTACAATTATTATGTATAATGTCACTTCAAGGCATTTCTTATAATGGTAGCTAAACAAATAGAGACAGAGGATCAATTTGTTGATCAGTTGAGAGCCTCTGGTCTTTCTTCCCTCTAATTTATCATATATGCAACTAATGAATGAATCTCTTAAAACTGTGGTTTCATTGTATTTTTCCTTAGCTCAAGAAGCTGACTTACTAGTAATTATGGAGAAATCCAAATTCTTTAGCCTGTCATTCAGTTCCTTAAAGTATATGACATGACCTGATTCCAATTTTTCCTCTCCCTACTTCAATTCCTATAGCTACTCTGTTCTTTGGAATCAGAAGATCTAGCTTTCAGTCCGCTAACACTTCGCTGGCTGAAATATTGATTGCCTCTATGACTTTCAAGAAGGCAATTGACATTTTCTCTAGTCCTGTTATCTTTTCTGTAAAGTGGGCATAATAAAACCCAGACTATTTTCTTCCTGCAATTGAGGGAGCACATTCATGTGCAGGCACTTGAGTACCATAATGCATTATACAAATTGTTATTATGAAGAACCTCCATTCCAGCAAGATGAATCCACAATAGTTAAATATGCAGGGCTCACTTCTGTCTCCATACCTTTGCTCATGTCATTTTCCCTTCCAAGAACACCCTCTGCCACCTCTTCAACCATGTGATTTATATATCATTCAAGGACTGATTCAGGTCTACCCCCGTTGAGGGGCCTCCAGTTCTGTAATCAGAGCATTTAGTTCTTGAATCACTTGTTTATGTTTTATTCCAATGGCAGTTCTTGTACTATTGTCATGCTTCCTACTTAACTCTTGACATTACGTTTAATTTATATTATATCAATATATTATTTTCCCAAATAGATTTTAAATTCCTTGAGGAGAGAGGCCACATAATTGACTTTTTATTCCTTTTGTGCTGTCATGATCTCCTTGCTTCATTGATTGTAATACTATGACATAAAATGGGCCTATGTTGGGGATGCCCAGTATGACATCAGTAGGCATGACATCTGGAGGTCGGATTCTTATCTTTGGGCTTCTGGGCAGTTAATCCCTAAAGAATCTTCCAAAGCAGGAAGGTGGCATTTGTTCAAACTCCTGAACATGCCCTAAAGAGCCCTGTATCACCTCTTCTACATCTTCTCTTCAACGTCTCCTCACACCATTATTTTCCAAACTCACTGAGTTGCAGCCAAGGGGCCTTCTCTCAGTTTCTTGAAGCTCTAAGCTTCTTCCTGCTTCAAGACTTTCTTCCTGGAGTCCTGTTCTGGCACTGTGCCTCTTTCTCAACTTTTAGCTCTCAGCTTAATTGTCATCAGCTCAAAACGGCCTTTCCACTTCCCAATCTGAAATAGGTTACCCCTACTCTTACATCATGCTGTTCTTTTCCTTACCAGCACTTTTCACAATTATAAATTATACATCTGTGCATTTACTTATTTAATATCCATCTTCTACACTGGACTCTGAGTTCTAGGACAGGCATCATGTCTGTTTTGTTTACTCCTCTCTCTCCAACATACAAGCCAGTGCCTGGCACATAGGAGGCTCTCAACAAATAGCCATGGGATGACTATGCATGAATGAATGAATACAGAACTCTATATTGCTGAAATCATGTTCAAATTCTTTAATTCCTTAACAAGCTCAAAAAATAGTTTCTATTTTTATCTGTTTTATTGATGAGAAAACATGCTCAAGAGGGATTGAAAGATTTTCTCAAAAGTCTCAGAGTTATAACCTTAACCCTGAATCCACACTAGTTTTGGAGGAATTGATCAGACACAGGTTAGACACCAAACGTCTTGAAGAAGATTGTTGAATGACAGCATCACTTATTGCTGATGTTCTGCCTTTGCCATATCAAGTTGTTTAGAACCTCACCTGTTCTAAGGGAGTTGAACTATACGAAGGGAAGTTGAGCCATACGAAGTATCTTTTAGTTTTTGCATCAAGTCCACTGTCCCTCACCCCATTTCATATCACACGTTTCAAATGGTAACTGTTTCTGTCCCTTTAAAGATAGTCCCCGAATACCTGGGAAGTGGTACCTGTTCAGCTATGTGGCTGAGTTCTGTGGCGATATCACAGCCCGAATTCCCCAGGCCGATCACTAGGACTCGCTTCCCCTTGAAGACTTCTGGTTCCTTATAGTCCCGGCTATGGAAGCATTTGCCTTTGAAAAGTTTTAGTCCTGAGTGAAGAATGGGAAACATATGAATCATTTTGATTTCCATTTAAAAAACTGCTCTAACAGACCTTGTGGGTGAATGCAGTCACAGTAAAAGGAAATTTTAAAGCTCTAGGTAAAATAGAGATAATAGGAGTATATTTTAATTTAATCTATTTGTACTTTTATATATAAAAAGGATATTATCATGATATTCATTTATACCAGATGTGTAGTTGGCAGCCTAAATTTCAGCCTTACCTGGAAAGGACTCTTTTGGTAGGTTGGGGTACACATGATGTCCAGAACAAATCATTACAGCATCAAAGACAGCTGATTCTTTTTTACCATCCTTTTCAGTAGTAACATCCCACTGGCCGGTGATTGAGAAATCAGGACGTTTATCTATACTGGATACAAATGTCTAAGAGAAAGACAGAAAGATAGCCTTCTTTTCTGTGCTCATAGGTAGATTTGGCACCAACTTGATCAAATAGTATGAAAAAATCCTTAATAGATAGTGGTTCAGGAAAAATAATTCATTATTAAGGTACACATTACATATTCAAAATTCCCTCAGAATAGAACAAAACATTAAATGGTATATATATATATATATAAATAATTTTTTTTATACCCATATGATTTCCTGTGCATGACCAGTATTTTCTGCAGCACAGAGTGACTTTTCTTGGAGATGTGACAGTGACTTCAACCATAGTTTACAAGGGGCATGTACCACGTGTGGTAAGTAATCTGGTGGCCAATGATTTTTGTAATAACAACTACTTCTGAACATATCTCTTTAGCCATTTTATTTTTTAATACTTGTCTTACAATGAAACATATCATCTATATTCAGATAATAAGTTCTTCTCAAATTTTAGTGTGTGCAAGGATTACTGGAAAAACTTGTTAAAGTACAGATTCCTGGGCCATATTCCCAGATGTTTTGGTTCAGTAGGTCTGGGGTAGGCATGAGAATTTGAATTTCTAACAAGCTCCCAGGTGATGTTCATGCTACTTGGACTATCCACTGAGTATCACTGGACTAGATTATCAATAAATATTTATTCACAGCTGAATATTTGCCTGTTGATGTGCTCCCCCCTTAAAAAAATCTTTCAGTTTTTCTGATTATATTGGGAAGAGAAACTTTATTTGGTATTAATTGTTCTTAAAAACTTTATAGTGTAGTATTGAAGAATGTACATATGCACATATGTATAATGTTTTGCTACTTATGAAGTATAATAATAAAATCAGCACTTATGAACCCATAAGATTGCACATCATGTATTTGGAATAACTCAGGGATTGTTTCTTTTTTTATACTATTGTAAATGGCTTCTTTTTTGGATCACAGTTTCTGTTTGTTGCTGCTGGTGTATAGAAAACCAATTGATTTTTATATATTGATCTTCTATACTACCACCTTGCCTAACTTTTTTGTATTAATTGTAGTAATTTGCCTCTGGATTCTTTTGGGTTTTCCATGTAGAAAATCATACCATCTGTAATTAATGAATTTTCTTTCTTTCTAGTTGTCATTCCTTTTATTTATTTTTCTTTACTTACTGGACTATTTCTTAAATGTAAGACTATTGGAAAGAAGCAATAAGAATCTTTATCTTGTCCTGAATTTTAAATTTTAAAGGAAATGATTCTAACTTTGTACTCTTTAGCACTGCACTGTCCATAGAAATATATGAGCAACATATATAATTAAAATTTTTTTAGTTGTCACGTTAAACATTGAAAAAAAATATATAATTTAATCCAATCTATCTGATATACCACTGTCTCAACAAGTAATCAAAATAAAAATTGTTAATGTGGTATATTATATTCTTTTTCATAGTAAGACTTTGAAATCTAGTGTGTATTTCATGCTGACAAGTGCATCTCAATTTTGTGGCTAGTGGCTACCATATTGAACAGTGCAGATTTAAGATGATCTTCGTATATGTATTGATGGGTCAAGAAAATTCCCTTCTAATCTTAGTTTGGAGACAGTTTCCTTTTCCTGTCTCTTCTTTCCTTCAGGCACCAGTGGTTGTTAAATTTTATTTAATGCCTTTTCTGAATTTCGTAAATATGTAGTT
This sequence comes from Tapirus indicus, assembly GCA_031878705.1. Lineage (NCBI taxonomy): Eukaryota > Metazoa > Chordata > Mammalia > Perissodactyla > Tapiridae > Tapirus > Tapirus indicus. The sequence goes on from CM062922.1 coordinate 87,574,005, forward strand.
TTCTTTCTGTAACAGGTTTTTGTAGTGAATTACACATTTATATTTCATAATGTTAAAATATTTTGTATCCTTAGTCCAAACTCAACTCAATCAAGACAATCTTCTTTTTATAGTTTGTTAGATTCATTTTTGCGTCAGTTTTCATGAGCGAGATTGGCCTGTAATTTTCCTATTAGCCTTGTCTACTTTTGATGTCAAGGTTATAATGTCATAGAATAGTTTGGGAATCATGCTTCATCTTTTAGTTTCTGCAAGAGTTTATAAAATATTGAAATAATTTGTTTATTGAAATTTGGAAATACCTATAGAACTGTTTATTTTCTTTATGGGAAAATTTTTAATTTCTGGGTCAAAAGAACTATATGTCATCAAAGGACCATTCAGACTTTCTACTTCTTTTTGAGTGAGTTTTGACAGGTATTTTAAAAACGATTTAAAAATTTAACCAAATTAAAAATTATTTGGCAAACACTTTTGTAATAGTCATATAGTGCTCATTTATTTAATCTACATCAGTTTTGCATGTCTTTTCCTTTATAATATTATTTACTTGTACTTTTGCTCTTTTTTCCTTAAACTTCCAGCTGTCTACTGTTTATTTTATTAGACTTTTCAAAGAATGAACTTTTAGTCTTCTGAATATGCTTTATTTCCTATTCTATTAATTTTTTATTATCTTCTTCATTCTATATTCTTTGGGTTTATTCTGCTTTTCTTTTCCTAATTTCCTTGTCGTCTTAGTTTTTAAATCTTTCTTATTTTTTAATATAAGTATTTAAGCTCATAATTTTCATGAAAGTTTTGCTCTCTATGCTTCCTACAAGTATTGATATGTAGAATTTAAATTATCATTAAGTTCTAAATATTTTTAAATTTCCATTGCAATTTCTTCTTTGACTCACAAGTTGTTTAGGAAAACACTTTAATGTATAAATTCATAGCTATTTTACATTTATTTCTTTGTTATTGATTTCTAAGTTAATGGCATTTTGGTCTATGAATTGTATGTGGTGAAATTTTGTAAATTTCCCATGTATTCTTGAGAAGAATGTATATTCTCTAAATCTAGGGTCAGAGAGTCCACACTGTTAAAAATGTTGAAAAAAAAGAAAGAGATAGTGAAAGGAACAAAAAGGAAGAAATAACTCTAGAATTCCTCACAGTTATGCCCAGAACTTATTTTTTGATAACATCTTACCTTAAATTGTATGTATTTCAGGAGGTTTTTTTCTTTGGCAAATGCAGTGATATATTCCTGGAGCTTGCTGTGGTGCATAAAGTTGGGGAAGTCATCGGGATATGGGAAGTCTGGAAAACACATCATCTCTTTGGAAGAATTGGTGAAGACCGACTGGTAAATGCTAGCCTTGCCTTCCTCCACATGGTCCTGTGAATGTATAGTTTCAAATGGAAGAGAGTTTGTAAAGGAGCATACTCATCATAGTCAGAGCCAGTTCCAAATAATTATCACTCATTTCGAGTTGACCTTTACCCACAAGTAAATTCAGTAAGAAGAGGCATAAATTGACTTCACTTCACCAATTTGATGCCAATCAAAGGAACTTAGAATATGGAAAAATATATTTTTCTTAACATCTTTTCTAAGGGAAACAAATTCTCTTTTTTTATGTTTTTAATCAATTCACTTTATGCATTACAGAATAGGTATCTCATCAATTCATTGAAATGTGCTGAATGCATGATGCAAGAGGTTTGTGAGAAAAATTTTTTTTTTTTTTTTTTGTGAGGAAGACCAGCCCTGAGCTAACATCCGTTGCTAATCCTCCTCTTTTTGCTGAGGAAGACTGGCCCTGGGCTAACATCCGTGCCCATTTCCCTCCACTTTATATGGGACGCCGCCAGGCATGGCTTACAGGCAGTGCGTCGGCGGGCGCCCGGGATCCGAACTCGCGAACCCCAGGCTGCCAAGCGCGGACTCAACCGCTGCGCCACCGGGCGGCCCCGAGAAAAAATTTTTTAATTAATTTTTTATTGAGGTAACATTGGTTTATAACACTATATGAATTTCAGGTATACATCATTATATTTCGACTTCTGTGTAGACTACATTATGTTCACCACCAAAAGTCTAGTTGCCGTACATATGTGCCCTTGGAAAGGAAATTCTGATACATCCTGCCATAGCAATTAACTTTGAGGACATTAAGCTAAGTGAAATGAGCCACTCACAAAAAGGCAAATACTGTATGATTCCACTTATATGAGATACTCAGAGAGATCAAATTCATAGAGACAGAAAAAATGCTGGTTGCCTGGGGTTGGGGAGAGGGAAGAATCAGGAGTTACTTTTAATGGGTACAGAGTTTTAGTTTGGGAAGATTAAAAAAGTTCTGTAGATGGATGGTGGTATGATTGTGATATGATTCACAACGGTGTGAATGACCTTAATGCCACAAAACTGTATGCTTTAAAAAGGGTAAATAGTAAATTCATAATAAAAAGAAATCTCCTTTCACACATCATGAGATAGTTCTGGTGGGTTAGATCATAATATTTTCTTATTTACCTAGGGCAGAAAGAACTTTGGCTATGTTTAGAATAGTGTTTTTCAAATGTTTTTGACCACAACCTATGGTTAGTAATATATTTTACATTGCAACCCAGTACACACACACACACACAGAATGGAAACAAAAGTTTTATGAAACAAATCATATTCAACTACTTGAGTTGCACTCTGATATTTTCTATACATTCCATTTAAAAATGCAGATTCATTCATTAATTTATTTCACAGCACACTAGTGGGCCACAATCTCTAGTTGGAAGACATTGATTTAAAGGAAATGGAAAGTTTGAGTTCAGAGAATGGGGTAAGGAGAAAGGGGAATAGAAGCAGGAAAGAGGCTAATGGTAAGTCACTTGAGACCTAAGCTTTATTCTTTGGATTGAAATTCGGAGATTAACATAACTTCATATTAGATAAATTCAGGAACACTGAGGGCAGAGGGGTTTTTGTTTTCATGTTTGAAATTCACATAAGATATGACTTCAAAGGTTCTCCCTGAACTAACCTGGGTAGGGGAGGGTCAACACAGGAGAGTCAGGTGGCAGTGATTAGGAAGAGGTAAGGCCTTAGCTGAGCTCTTTTGAACTCATTCAATTTGAACAGAACATACGAGTTCCACTTGCTCCCAATGGGGATACAGAAATTATCTGAGAATCTTAGTGGGTAGTTTGCCAGAGACTTTCCACGCAAGGAGCTAAGAGGCATTTTAGGAGAGAGCTGCAGAGAGGACCACTTGGGTCAGGGACTCAACGGGGAGACTAGACCAGGGGGAGGGTCATCTGATGTGTCCATAGGAGGCAAGTGGGGCCTAATCAGCAAAAAGGGCCGCTGGCTCCTAAGCTAAGAGATGACAGTCCCCAGGTTCATTAACTGCTGTGTTCAGTTTAAAATTCCTGAAGGATGAGCATGAATGGTAACCAAACAGGACAGGAGACCAGAGGAGCCTGAGGACAGTCCCAGGACCTGTGTTTGAATCTGAGAAACTTTGGTTTTCCTCCATCAGAAGGTCATATAAGTCTTTTTTCTCCATAAACCCAGATACAATCTTGGAAAGGGCCAGGGTGGGAGTGGTGCTGAAAGATCGAGCATTGATTCAAAACAGACCCGGAGATCAAGCTGTGCCAACTGGGAGTACTCCTTTTGTCTTGGAATGCTCTAATGAGTCTCCCTATTGATTCTGCTTATTTGTCTATTGTTCTATTTATGCTAGACATAAAAAATGACCTGAGCACTTAGTAATCTAGTACGTACTTATGGATAAAGCATTGCAAAATATCAAGAACCCACGAGGAGAAAATGAGAGAACGTCTCCTAGGACAGAGTGAGGGTTGTAGGGTTGGCTGACACGTTTCACTCAACAATCTCATGATTGTTCCCTTAACTTATAACATGAGGCATATGGTAGACAGAATTTTAAGAATGACCCTTAGTGCCCCTCATCCTTGTATAGTCCTCTCCCTTTTGAGTGTGGGAGAAACCTGTAAATATCACATCACTCCCATGACTATGTTGTTACGTGGCCTTCATCTAATCACAGGATCCCTTTAAAAGCAGTTTTCTTTGGCTGGTATCAGAAGAAGTCAGAGGTTCAAAGCATGAAGTGAATTCAGCTTGTTGTTCCTGGCTTTGAAGATTGTGGGAGCCATATGCCAAGGAATACAGGCAGCCTTTAGGAGCTGAGAGGAATCTCCAGCCTACAGCCAGCAAGAAAACAAAGACCTTAGTCTCACAAAAGCAAGGAATTAAATTCAACTACCAACCTGTATGAACTTGGAAGCAGATTCTTCCCCAGCACCTCCAGATAAGAGCCCAGCCCACACAATGCATTGGTTTTGGCCTTGTGAGACCCTAAGCTAAGAACCCAGCTGAACTCATCTGGACTTCTGACCTACATAACTGAGAGATAATAAATGGGTGCTGTCTGAGCTGCTAAGGTTATGGTAATTTGCTATGAAGTAATAGAAAACTAATAGGAGGCCAAAGGTGAGGTACTGGAGATAGCCAAAGCTGGGAAAAATTATGTAATGTTACACCAAGGGAGGAGTTGCACATAATAAAAATGATATGAGCCTGCAAGACAGGTTTGAGGTGCTTTTGCAGCTTTTGGCTGCTCCAGGATAATAAATCTCTCTAGCAATGCTGAGCTGATTGGTTTCCAGCTTTTCTTAGGTCCCCAAAAGGCCATGTTTACTGAAAAGGGTGTGGCAGCATCAAATAAACACATTATTTGTGACTTGCTTTTTTTAACTTTAAGATATCATGGACATCTTACTGTTCCTACTCGGTGTTATAGGGTATCTTAGAGCCCAAGTTTCCAGACTGATTTTTTTAAATTGATCATATAGGAAGTTCATAAGAGAATGACTATAGAGACAATGATTGCTTTCTCAAATGCAAGTGTTTGGGGGAGAGTGGTCAACAAAGATTCCTGACCCTGCTCATTCATGGAAGTAGTTTTATTTTTTTCTGATTACAAAAATAATCCATATTCCTGATTAAATATGACAGATTGTGTAAATGCATTTAACTCTTCTTTCACCCAAAACTCCACTAAAGTGACTGTAAAGGTGTCAGAGGTAGGAGCTGACAAGGGGAAAAAAAAGGGAGAAGAAAGTAAAAGCAAACAAGAAATAAGAACAACATTTTGGAAGATAGAACACAGGTGGATGAGTGACAACTGACCGAACAGACCAGAGAAAGCCGAAAGCTCAGCCTAGATCTAATCAAATGGGAATCTGGATTGAATAATTAAATGACAAGACATTCAAGGTCTACAGTCTTTTACTTCACCTGTATAATTTCTCAGAAAACTACTGGAGGACGTACTCTGGTGTATTCTCCTAAAATGAGAGAAGAAACTAAATAGTAGGAAGATAAGAACTCCAGAAAACAGGGTTACCCAGGGTAACAGGAATGTAGCTGGCCTAGATCAGAGAAGGAAGACATTCCAAAAGAATATCTTTAAGAGATAGTTAAGAGAAGAATTAAGCTGATAGAACACCTAATGAACTTAAACATATTGAGAAGAGAATCATAATTCTGTGGGAGGACTTGGGGGATAAATTAGAGATAGCATTTGTAAAATTAAACAAACAAGGATACAAGGCAATTGTTAACTCCACTGAAAAAAATTATTCAAGAAAGAAAATATAATCTGAATCCACTGAGTGGCTTAGCAATGAACAATATTTATGCGGTTATAATGATATAAACATGAAGGTTTATTTAAACAAAAAGGATAATAAAACTGTGTAAGGAAGAGAGATGGAAAATTTTGCAAATGGGTATGTCTTTTGTTCTACATAGTCTAAGGGATTGTTGTTTGCACATAGCATTGGTCAAAACAAACTCTATAGGTGCAGAAAAAGTTATAAGGAATGAGTGAAGTGAGCCAAAAATGAATGTGGTGAAACAGAGAATTCAAATTCAGTCTAAAAGGGGCTGATTATTACTATGAGTCAGAAGAGATCCAGTGTTGCCTGATCTTCTGGTTTTTCAAAAGAAGACAGATCTCTAGATTTTCATGTGAAATATTCTGATTTTAAAATATTGGATCAAAATTTTAAAAACTGTATAGGTCAAATAAAATAGATCAGCTGTAGTATAAAAAGAGCCAGTTTGCTAACTCTAAAATATATAAAAACTATGGATTTTTATCTAGTAATTTTGTGATCATCCACTTCATTGTATTCTTATTTTTTGTAACAATTTTCCAGTTGATGTCCTTGGATTTTCTTGGTATAAAGCCATATAGTAAGCAAATGATCATTTTTCCTTTCTTCCATTTTTCTCTTTTTTACTGTCAGTTGCTCATCCTACTGATTTGGCTCAAACTTCTAGAACGTTAATTAATAGATCTTAAAGAGAAAAGTTTAACATTTCATGGTAGCAGTGTTACCCTTCTTCAATTTGTTACAATGTTCTATTTGATTGTACTGTTAACAGAGAATTTCATCTCATGTGTATATATATTTTTCAAAATTATTGAGAATTTTTGGTTAAAAAATCAGTTTTAGAAATGTTCTGTGGGCACTTGAAAATAAGGCATGTTTCATCTTGTTAAAGTACAGAATTTGCTGAGTATCATCTAGTGACAGACCAGAGTGCACAATGCCGTGGTTGCCAAGGTACCATCTGATCAAAATTAACCAGGATCCTTAAGAAAAGAGAAACCAAGGAAACACTAATCTAATTTTAAGATAACATTTTCAATTTTAAAGAGTCAATAAAACCTCAAGTGATGCTCTAAAGAAAAACATTTCTTTCCCTAAAAATTAACATCATTTCCATCTGAAATGGTTTTCCCTCTGAAGAAGGATCAAACTGCAGATCTCTATGTATAGTTGCTAGTTCATAATGGAAAGCACTGAGCACTAGAAATTTCTAATTAGGGCTCATATAACTCAAAGTTGTTAGGCCCCCCAGAATATACATTTTTAGTATAATATTAGAATATTATAATCACATCAGTATCACTGGGCTGAAATTAAGGTGTTGACAGGGCTGTATTCATTCCAGAGGTTCTAGGGGAGCATCCATTCCTTACATCTTCCAGCTTCTGGTGGATGCCAGCATTCCTTGACTTTTTCAGCATCTGGAGGCCACCTGTATTCTTCGGCTAATGGCCCCTTTCTCCATCTTCAAGGCCCACAGCATAGCATCTTCAAATCTCTCTCTCTTTTTGCTGAGGCGATCAAACTACCTTTTCCCTTCTGTCTCTGTCAAATCTCCCTCTGCCTCTCTCTTATAAGGATATATGTTATGGCATTTTAAGATCACTAGATAATCCAGGATAATTTCACCATCTCAAGATTCTTAACTTGATCATATTTGCAGATATCCTTTTTTCCTTTTTAGGTATCATTTACAGGTTTCAGGGATTAAGACCTGATATCTTGAGGGGGGTGGCATTATTCTGTTGATCCTACTGCAGTCCACTGTCTGGCCCCTAAAGATTCACATCTATCCCACCTGCAAAATACATTCACCCCATCCTAACATTCTGAAGTCTCAATCCACTGGAGTATCAAACTAAGTCTAGAATCTCATCTATACATCATCAGCTCAAAAGTCCCAAATCTCATCATCTAAATTATCTAAATCAGGTGTCGATGAGACTGGATGTGATCCATCCTGGGACAAAATTCCTTTCCATCTGTGAACCTGTAAAACTAGAAAACAAATTATCTTCTTCCAAAATATAATGATGGGACAGGCATATGGTACCAGTTACAGATATCCCCATTCCAAAAGGGAAAAAATGGAAGGAAGAAAGGAGCCACCAGTCCCAAGGAGTTTTGAAATCCAGCAGAGTAAACTTCACTAGGTGTCAAGACCTGGGAATAACACTCTGTGGCTCAAGGCCCCAGTCTCTGGGCTTGAAGTTCCACCCCATGGGCTCTTCTTTCTTTTTCTCCAGGGGTAGCACATGTTTACAGCTGAGAGGTTTATCAATCTATGGTGCCAGATTCAAATTTTAAAGTCTTCCTTGAGCAGCAAGAGAGCAGCTGCTCTCAAAAGCCATATTAGCAGTGTCTATCTTCAGTAATGTTTTGCAAAGTCAGTTTGAACATGAGGATTTGGTTAAGACCACTGGGTAGAAGAGCTGGCCAGCTCAATGGCACCCAACAGTTAACAAAGGGGTTAAAAATTCAGGCTGGAGCGACAGGCCTGACTGAATTGGGATCTTGTCTTCACCATTTACCATTTCTAATTTTCTTTTTAAGCTTCAGATTCATTTGTAAAAGGGAAAAAATCATACCTGGCTTATAGGATTATTATAAAGATTGAATTAAATGGGAAAAGGTGTTTGGGCATATAGAAAGTGCTCAATAAAATAGCCCTAAGAGTTATCAGTGTGCTAACGTGAAGGTTTGTCAGTATATTCCAGTAACATATACTAGGCTCCACGACATTATACAGATGCGGGGTGGTTTCAAGTGTTCCTAACAGTCTAGAAAATGTTTGTATTAATAAAAATAATTCTCATATCTTTGTAATATTTAAAGAGCTGTTACAGACACTGTATCCTTAAATACAACCTTTTTATTGAGGTATAAAATATAACACTAATTTTGCATTTGAGGAGGAAATAGTGGCTTAAAAAGGACTATCAATCTTCCTAAATTTGCATATATATTAACAGTTATCAGAAGAAGAAGACAGATGGGGTAGGCTTAGCCAAATAGTGTTTCTAAGGTTGGAGACATGATGGAGTAGGGGGCACAGGGAAGCCCCTACATACACTGACATGGTTGTCAGGCAACATTGGATATGATTTAATGGGTGCATATAAGCATGTCTGCTTACATCTATTGTATTTATTATCATCATCTTTCTGTCTGCTTATAACTATTGTCTTTATTACAATAGAGACAAAAGGGCATTGAAGAACTTCAGATCAGTGTGTCCCACTCTTGATTCCTTCTGTAGTTGTCTCATTAATTATGTGGTATTTGCTAGACTAAAATCAGTACCTGAAACCTTAAAATCTGTGGTCTGAGTCACTAAGTGGACCTCTAGTAACCTCAACAAAAGAATGGAAAGAGCCCCTGGTTTTTAAATGGGTAACTCATGTAATTATATTACATAATCCTAACCAATATTTCACCATGGAATTTGTCCTGAGTGACTCACATATTAATGATTTATCAAGGGTGAATAATGTACCCAGAGACCTTCAAGGCCAGCATGCTATCTCATTTACTGCTGAAGTAAGTAAGGGACTTACTTTCCAACCTGCTTCTGTGTTGTACTTCACAGATTCGAAACCCAGGAGGGATTATAACAGCCATGGCAGCTGGTTTGGAAGCCTGTGCTCGAGCGACGTGTTCTCACACACTTCCCACCTCACTTTCCAGTCTGTTGCGGTGACTTCTCACTCACCGAGAATTTCCATAGGCCCCCTACGTCTTCGCTCTTCTCAAAGCAGGTGGGCTCCATTCCCTCTTCCAGACAGCATCTGATGGAGGCCAAGCCGCTGACGCCAGCTCCGATGATGGCCACTCTCTTCCCCATGGTCCCCTGTGCAAAGTCCCAGAGAACATTTCCAGCAGCAGTATTGCTGAAAACCTGTTTTTTTGTATCACTCTTTGGAATAATAAGAAACTTAATTTTTGCACCAAGAAAGCAATATTTTTAAAAGACTAGATTAGAACTCCTTTTAGTCATCTAACTACATTTTGCAATTCTCTCTAACTTCTGAAGAGAGTGTTTTCTTCCAGAAAAAAAGAAGCACTTTGTTTTTGGCCGACTCTCCAAAATTAAGGGACTAATGGACCAGCACATATATTTATCTTTTTTGCCTTTGGCCTTTTGTCATTTACTTGCTACCATAGAGAGTGAACAGGATAAAGAAAAGGAGATTCACAACTAAAACACATACACACACACCTATTCCCACAAACACATATGTGAAAAGGAATGGAGAAACATATATTTGCATGTGTATATAGCTGTCCCTCCTTATCCACGGTTTGGCATTTGTGGTTTCAGCTATCATAGGTAAACCAAAATGCCAAGTTATTAAAGGGAAAATTCCAGAAGTAAACAATTCATAAGTTTTAAATTCCAGCCCCTTCTGAGTAGCGTGATGAACTCTCCCGTTGTCCCGCCAGGGGCACTGTGCGGCAATGCCTATGCCCTTCACCTCCCTCGTCTCATCACGTAGGTCTCCCTATCGTCTCACGTCACCACAAGAAGATATTTTGAGAGACAGAGACAGAGAGAAAGAGACTACAGTCACATATTTTTTGTTACAGTGTATTGTAATAATTGTTCTATTTTATTATTATTATTGTTAACCTCTTACTCTACCTATTTGTAAATTAAACTTTATCACAGTTATGATTTTATAGGAAAAAACATAGTATATGTGGGGTTGGTTGCTATCCATAGTTTCAGGCATCCACTGGGGGACTTGGAACATATCCCCACACATTAGGGAGGACTACTGTATGCATATGCGTATACATACATATACACATACCCACACCTATACATATATATGAATGAAGAAACAAATATATATGTGCATGTGCGTGCATACATACAGACATACACACACACACACACACACACACACATTTATTTATTTCTTCTTTCTACTCTAAGACTTGATGAGGAACAAAGTCTGGCTACATCTACATTTCGGCATGCCAGCTAGTCACCCCCTTTCCTCCACTAATAATGTTCGTCACCTTCTCAATTAAAAAAAGAAGTCTGTTTATCCAAAGCAACTTCTTCCTACTAACTGCCACCCTCAACCCCCATTCTCTTTCCTAATTTTTTCCTGTTCCTTACACTATCTTTAGGTCCTACTATTCCTTATATATTTTTTCTTTTTAGAGAAAATCACATAGATATGCAGAGAAATAGACTTGAATCACAAGAATCATGATCCTTAATTCTCAAAAAAACCCACAAAACTGCCTGAATCTGTGTCATTCTGGCCATATTTGGTATAAACTGTAGCACGTTTCTCCTCCATTTACCAATCCCACCCTCCTCCCTCTCAGTCCATTACCATCCTTTTTACCTTTTCTTTATCTTCCCTTCTTCCGTTATGTTTAAGTCTGTCCAAGCTGTTTGGGCAGTTTGAAAGAAAAAAAGGTTTTCCCTGAACCGACACTCTAGGGAGATTATTGGAAAGTAGGAGGAGCCACTCGCTCTTAAAGAGGTATTCATTTCTTGGTCCTCTAACAAGTGAGCGTGCACCATCGACTCCCTGTGATGGACGGGGCTCAGCGCCAGCTCCCGAGGCCCCCAGGTCTCTGCTCTCTCATAGTAAACAAGATCTACTGCATGCACTACTGGACGCTGGGCCTGGGAGTCAGGCAATTTCTCTCATACAACTCTGCAATTTTCTGCTCCATTTTATTATGTTTTATTTCAAAGTTCACCTTATTTTTCTCATTTCTAATTCTTTGGTGGGTATTTCATAGTAGCCCCCCAATACAGTAGAAAACTAGCTGCTTAGGTGAGATACCCCAGCAGTGAAGATGGCTTTTCTCTGCTCCCTTTCCTCCTGCCCTCTCTTTTGCCCTTTGTGGCCAAAGGCCTGGGTTTCTCAAGTTTGTATTTCTTTGATTCAAGGAACAGTGTGCAGTCATAGAAAAGATCAAATTCCATAACTTGATCCATTAGTACTGGGTAAAATTATGTTGGCAATGACTAAATGAACTGCACCTAACTCCCAGTCATGAAATAAAGTGAAATTTCTAAAAATTGTTTCCCTATCAGCCATGTTTCTGTGTCACTTAAATTATGACACCTCAATTATTTTACCCAGTGAGTCGCTTCATTAAGTAGGTGATGCTTATCATAAACTGGCATACAATTAATTCTTGAGGAATTTTGCTGTCTTATGTCTTTTGGAGATGGTAATACTCATCTCTAAAATAAGTGTGGTGAGGTGGAGAGCCGGAGAGATTTCAAATCTTAGTTTTGTCACTTGTAGCTGTGTGGCCCTGGGCAGATCATTTAACCTCTCCAAGTCTTGGTTTCTTCATTAATAAAATGGGCATACTGTACTATTACTACCTGTCCTACTCAGTTGTTGCAAGGATTAGAGGAGATTCCATTAGCTCATTCTCTTTTCTCTATTTCTTGACTTGTACAGTCCCCAAAACTGCATAGAAGAGGTGCCTGTACAAACTTGTAAAGAGATGGTCATTTTCTACGTGCCCAGAGGGATATGGTGCCTCCTTTCTTCACATAAGCCCTAGAGCTGGGGTTGACATGTTTTTTTACACAAAGGCCAGAGAGCAGATATTTTAGGTTTTGCAGACCATACCCTCTCTGTTGCAACTACTCAACTCTGCCATTGTAGTGTGAAAACAGCCACAGACAATATGTAAATCAATGGGCATGGGTGTGTTCCAGTAAAACATTTATAGATGCTGAAATTTGAATTTCATATATTTTTCACGTGTTATGAAATATTATTCTTTGTTTGATTTTCCCCCCAACCATTTGAAAATGTAAAAGCCATTCTTGGCTTGCAATTCATACAAAAACAAATGGGGCCAGATTTGGCCACAGGTCTACCCCTGCTTTAGAGAAATCACATTATTCTAGTGAACCATGATTCAGGGGGCTGTAGGTCTTCTGTGAAGTGATCTTACTAAGAAGCTTCAAAGTGTGAGCATGTATTTGTGCTTTTAAGGAATTTCCTAGGGAAGAAGATTTCGAAATGAATATGCCTCTCACAAATTCAGTTTGCCTGTCCTGATGGATCTCTCCCTAGTGGGTTCATGGTATTCATCACACTCCTGCCCACCTCAGGAATGAGGAGAAGAGGCAGAATTACTCTTCAATTAGTGGAGGCATGGTTGGAAACTGCACCCATTCTCCAGGACAATCATTGAGTTATCAGTTCCATCTGTTTACTTATCTGCTTAGAAACAGAGGTCATGAATCCCAACAGGCTGCAACAATGACCAAGAATGATGTAAAGTAAAAGTTCAAAAAGTCTGACAAAATAGAGACAAATCCAAGTCAAACAAGTCCTTAACTGGCAAGTCCCGCTGTTGCACACATTCCCTTCAAGATCAGTTGAATCCCAGAAAACTGTTTGAATCCTACTTTATAAGAGATCGTTGTTTTCTAACACTGGGTATTCATGATCAGACATGTATGACTTAATGGAAGAGCAAAGTAAACTTTGTATTTCCAGATATGTTTTAGGTCTGAGTCAGAGTGTTGTTGAAGGGCAAATGTAAGAAAGCTTTTTTTTCTTAAATAGAAAAAAATTTGACACTTGACATACACAGAAAAGTGTATCTCACAGATGGTAAGTTATTCGAATTATCCTGAGAAGGAAACTAAGGTGACTTCTACCTAGTACCTGACCCAAATGGGATTGGGGTCACAAGTGGTTAGAACTAAGGAAAGGTGTCCTATTTGAGGTGTCAAGAAGTGGAGAGAATCAGGACAAACTTTAGAAAGCAATAGAGATCAAGATAGCAAAGCCAAGATGAGTCACCAATCCAAAAGGTAGTAATGGGGACTCAATTAGGAGAAAAATCAAGGGTTCAGAGATAGATGCAAATGGAACAGAACAGAAAGGGTTCATGATCAAAGAAAGAAGGTCCTTAGAATTAATATTGCTGGATGAAATATCTACATATTGCTTTTACTGGTTAATTTGTGTGTGGTACTTGAGTGCATTTTTCTGGCTAAAAGATACCAGGAGTAATCCTAGTGTTGCAAGTAATTGCTTGATGAAGGTAACAGTCATAAGCACGTATGAACCAAACATAGCAGCTAAGTACATAAAGCAAAAACTGCTAAAAATCCAAAGAGACATTGATTTAAAAATGTGTTCAAAATTTAGGGGAAATTTTCAAAATAACTCTGACAGAATTGTTCTCTTCTAAGAAACAAACAAAAATAGCCCCTCAAGGGCATAGAGGGACTAAACATCACAAATCAGTAAATTGGATTATATAAATATGTATATTATGTAAATATACGTATGTACATACCTTATATCCTTGAAATAGAGTATTTGCATTTTAAAAAGTATATCCATGAAGCATATAAAACTTGACCAGATACTTGACCTCAAAGCCTTAATACATGTTTTTTTTAAAGAAGTAATTTTTGGGGGCTGGCCTGGTGGCATAACGATTAAGTTCGTGCGCTCTGCTTTGGCAGCCTGGGTTCGCCAGTTTGGATCCCGGGCCTGAACCTGCACACTGCTCATCAAGCCATGTTGAAGTGGCGTCCCACATAGAGGAACTAGAAGGATGCACGACTATGATGTACAACTATCTACTGGGGCTTTGGGGAGAAAAAAGAAAAACAAAAGTAATTTTTACAGGCCCATTGTCTGTTAATAAGCCAATAAATGCATCTTTAAATGGCTCCTTTATTCAAAGAGTTACCCTTCTGAAAAATTGAGACAGGCAGTTTACACAAAGGGCATGCTTTCAAAATGAGCCATCTCAGTGTGAGTCTCTGCGTCTGATATTGCCTCACAATCCAAAGATAAATAGAAGGCAAGTACATGATGTTCAGCAATCATTTCTGTGCCTGGGACAAGAGCTGCTTTTGAGTTTTTGAAATGAGCACTGGCCTGGATGGAGGAGTAGACATATGGGCAGTGTTGGACTATGTTAACAAGATAGTTGGAAGCAAAATGAAGACCAGATAAAAACATACCTGATTTGTTGAGAAATCACTTTTATCTCCAAAGGGAGATTAATCATATCAGCAAGTAGAAGTATACATGTTCCATCTTGGCTGGTGCAATCTATGTGCCAATCAAACTAACTGTGTCCAAAGCATCTTTGCCCTAATTGCACAATTGCATATACTCTTGGTAAAAAATGGGCTAAGGATGCTTTTGTTTTATGACTGAATCCAGTAATTACTGTTCCTGCTCATAAAGGAATATTTATACCTAAATTTATTGAGAGTTGTGTAGTAGGTGTAAATGAGTGGGGTAATAGGCCTAATAAATTTGTTGAGCTAATAAATAGAAAAGTGAAATAAGTATTAGGGATCAAGTCCATTTTTTAATGTTATTTATAGATATTATTTGTTTTGATCCGACTCAAATTAACCATTGTTGAATAGAAAGTAAATGATTATTGATTAGATGTAGGGAATAAAATACTTGGAAATAAAATAATTAAAATAACAATGGGTTACTATTGTTGGAGTAATGAAAGGAGTGAATAAATTTTCGTTCATTTTGTTTCTCAAGGGGTCGAGTATTTTGATATTTCAATTGTTTTGGTTCTGGCTTTGAGGAAAAGAAACGTTTTGAAATTTTTAATTGAAATATAATGAATAATACTATAATTATTGAGACTATAGTAATGAGTCATGTTGATGTATCTAGTTGTGGCATATCACTGGGGAGAGATTAAAACTCGCAGTCTTTAACTTAAAAAGTTAATGCGTTTAGCTTCTCAATGATTTTGTAGTATCAATGCCACTCATTTTCCAAATATTTTGGTGGAACTAACTCAAGTACAATAGTCATGAACCTGTGGTTTGATGCACAAATTTCTGGACATTGTTTGCAATATAAGCCTGGTCATGTGGATGTTAAAGTTGTATGATCGAGACGTCGTAGAATAGTGTCTGTTTCTAAGCCTAGAGAGGGGATGGCTTAAGAATATAAAACAACTTCAGATGAAATTAATATAAGAATTGTCATTTCTATAGGTAATACAAATTGGTTATCAACTTCTACTAGCTGCAATTCTCCTGATTTAAGATCTGTGGTGGGATTATGTAAGAATCAAAATTTAAGTTTTCATCATCTGTATGTTCATAACTTCAATGTCATTGATGTCCTATGGTTTTTAGCAGTTAGAGAGGGATTATTAATTTTGTCTATTATATAGAGAATTCTTAAAGATAGTAGGGCAATTAAAGTGAGAAAAATAGCAGGTACAATAGTTTATATTGTTTCCACTTCTTGAACATCTATTGTACTTTCATGTTGTTAATATGAATGAAATAATATAAAGGATTAGAGCACTAATTAGGAATACAATTATTAAAGTATGATCATGAAAACATAAAAGCTCTTCTATAAGGAGTGATACTGCATCTTGAAACTCTAACTGAAATGGTAGGCCAAAAGGTCTAAAAAGTTTAAACTTATAATTTAACTTTGGCAAAGTTGTGTGATATTTTATTGATTCCTCACTTATTGAGAAAGAACATAATGGTTATAGGTTGGCTTGAAACCAGTTGTAGGGGGTTCAGTTTCTTCCTTTTTTTTTTTTGATGAGGAAGATTGGCCCTGAGCTAATATCTGTTGCCAATCCTATTTTTGCTTGAGGAAGACTGTTGCTGAGCTAACATTTGTGCCAATCTTACTCTATTTCGTATGTGGGATGCCACCACAGCATGGCTTAAGGAGTGGAGTGTAGGTCTGTACCAGGGATCCAAACCTGTGAACCCTGGGCTGCCAAAGCAGAATGCGCAAACTTAACCACTATGCCACGGGCCCAGCCCCAGTTTCTTCCTTTCTTTTTTTGTGAGGAAGACTAGCCCTGAGCTAACATCTGTTGCCAATCCTCCTCTTTTTTGCTGAGGAAGACTGACCCTGGGCTAACATCCATGCCCATCTTCCTCTACTATATATGGGATGTCGCCATAGCATGGCTTGACAAGTGGTGCGTCAGTCTGCACCTGGGATTAGAACCTGCGAACCCCAGGCCGCCAGAAGCAGAGTGTGTGAACTTAACTGCTACACCACTGGGCTGGCCCCTCCTCCTTTCTTAATTTCAATTTTCATACAATTAGATTCTTCAAATTTGTGATATGGTGGCAGGCATCCATGCAGTCAGTCAAGGTTAGCGGTTGTTAATTCTACTACTGGTACTTCTCATTTTGATGCAAATGCTTCTCAGATTATACAGATTATTAATATTACTGCTGTTAATGAAATAAATGAACCTGTAGATGAAACAGTATTTCATGTTGTGTATGTATTGGGATAAGCAGAGAAATGTCATGGTATTTTTGAGAGACCAAGGAAATGTTGTGGAAAGAAAGTCATATTGACACCTACAAATACAAGTGTGAAATAGATTTTAAGTTAGGTTGAGTTGAGTGTATAGCCTGAAAATTATGGGAATCAGTGAACAAATCCTCCTATAATGGCAAAAACTGCTCCTGTTGATAAGACATAATAAAAATGTGCTACAACATAATATGTATCATGGAGAATAATATCTAAAAATGAATTAGTTAGAACAATTCCTGTTAAGCCTCCTGCTGTAAACAAGAAAATAAAGCCTAAGGCTCATAATATGGCTGGTGATCATTTGATATTACCTCTGTGAAGAGTTGATAGCTAGCTACATACTCTTACTCCTGTGGGAATAACAATAATCATAGTGGCTGATGTAAAACGTGCTTGTGTGCCAACGTCTATACCTACTGTAAATATATGGTGAGCTCACACGATAAATTCTCGAAAGCCAATAGATAACATGGCTCAAACTACTTTATGTATCCCAAATGCTCTTTTTTTCCCCTGAATAATATGTAACAATGTGTGAGAACATTCCAAATCTAGGTAAAATAATAATATATGCTTCTGCATGGTGGAAGAATCAGAATAGATGTTGATATAAAACTGAGTCAGCACTTCTTTCAGGATTGAAGAAAGTGGTTATTAAGTTATGGTTTGTTAATAATCTAGTAATACCAGCTGCTAGTTCTGGGAGTGAACATAATAATAGTACAGCTATAACTAGAATGGATCAAACAAATAGTGGTGTTTGATATTGAGATATGGCTGGTGGTTTTATATTGATTGTAGTAATAAAATTGATTGCACCTAAAATAGGTGAGATACCTGCTAAATGTAATGAAAAGATAATCAAATCTATAGAAGCTTCTGCATGGGTGAAATTACTAGTTGGTTAAGGAATATACTGTTGATACTGTTCTAGTACTTGCTTCAATTAATGATGAAGCAAGTAGAAGTAAGAATGATGGTGGGAGAAGTAAAAGCTTATATTGTTTATTCAAGGTAATGCTATATCAAGGGCTGTAATTATTAATGGTATTAATAAATTGCCAGAGCCCCTGGTTATAATAGAAATTACTTTAAGAAAGATTGTTGCTAATGTGTGAGCAGTAATAATTGCATTATAAATTTTATCATTTCCTAATAAAGCTCCAAGTTGACCTAATTCAGCATGGATGAGAAGGCTTAGAGAGGTTCCTACTATTCTGGTTTAAGCACCAAATAATAAATGTGATGTGCCAATATCTTCACAGTTTGTTGAGAGTAATTTATGAACAGAGGTAAAATGGCTAAGTAAGCATTAGACTGTAAATCTAAGACTGAGGTTGAATCCTGTTTTTACCAAGCTCTGTGGTGAGTAACAGATTGAGTCGCAAATTCGAAGAAGCAGCTTTAATTCTGCTGTTTCTTCCACCTGTCTCCCCTAGATGGCCAGAGAAGAATGAAACTAGTTGGCTAGAGGATTTTGTTGTTAACTAAAATTTCATTGGATGGAAGCCCATCAGTCTAGTGAGGATTTAGCTTAAGGAAAATGTTTGATTTGCATTCAATTGACGTAAGATAGAGTCTTGCAATTCATATTTCAGGAACAAAGTAGATAATACTTGCTTAGGGCTTTGAAGGCACTTGGTCTATGTTAACCTAAATTCCTAGTCCATTATTATTCCTAGTCCAATATTATCCTGCTGATAATATTGGTTTTAGGGGAGGGAGTACAGGCATACCTTGGAGATATTGCGGGTTTTGTTCCAGACCACTGCAATAAAGCGAATAATGCAATAAAGTGAGTCACACAATTTTTTTGATTTCTCAGTGTACATAAAAGTTTACACTATACTGTTATCTATTAAGTGTGCAATAGCACTATGTATAGAAATGCACATACCCTAATTAAAAAATACTTTATTGCTAAAATATGCTAGCCATCATCTGAGCTTTCATTGAGTCACAGTCTTTTTGCTGGTGGAGGGTCTTGCCTTGATGTTGCTGACTGCTGACTGAGGAGGGTGATGGTTGCTGAAGGTTGGGGTGACTGTGGCATTTTCTTTAAATAAGACAACAGTGAAGTTTGCTGTATCAATTGACTTTTCCTTTCATGAGCGATTACTCTGTAACATGTGATGCTGTTTGATAGCATTTTATCCATAGTAGAACTTCTTTCAAAATTGGAGTCAATCCTCTCAAACCCTGCCATAGCTTTATCAACTAAGTTTATAAAATATTCCAAATCCTCTGTTGTCATTTCAACAGTCTTCACAGCATCTTCACCAGGAGCAGATTCCATCTCAAGAAATCACTTTCTTTGCTCATCGATAAAGAGCAACTTCTCATCTGTTAAAGTTTTATCATGAGATTGCAGCAATTCAGTCATATCTTCAGGCTCCGCTTCTGATTCTAGTTCTCTTGCTATTTCCACTGCATCTGCAGTTACTTCCTCCACTACAGTCTTGAACCCCTCAAAATCATCCATGAGGGTTGGAATCAATTTCTTCCAAACTCTTGTTAATGTTGATATTTTGACCTCTTTCCATGAATCACAAATGTTCTTAATGGCATCTAGAATGGTGAATCCTTTCCAGAAGATTTTCAATTTACTTTGCCCAGATCCATCCAAGGAATCACTATCTATGGCAGCTATAGCCTTATGAAGTATATTTCTTAAATATAAAACTTGAAAGTCAAAATTACTCCTTAATCCATGGGCTGCAAAATGAATGTTGTGTTGGTGAAACTGATGATGAAAGAATTAAAATTTCCCTGGATTAGGATGAGACCATCCCTGTACCCACAAGGTTGATGTGGGAAACAAAGTAACCAAAGTTTCTAAGCTTGCTTTGCAGAACAGCAGGAGGACCACTGATAAGAGAGTGGCTTGCTGAGAGCACCCCACCTGACTAAGCATTGCACAGGAGCATTGAGAAGCTAAAATGACTGATTGTAAACTTTACACATCACAGACTAAAAATCCACCACACGCAACACATAACCCCCCCAAAATTTGCAGATATGACCCATGAAGAAGTATGAAAGATAGTCACACCTCTGCAGAGGACTCTTAAAACTTCAGCCCTCAAGGCCACATGCTCCCCCTCCCCTACATAAAACCCCAGATAAAAACCCCTACATTTTCCCTTTGAGGAAATGGATCTGAGTTTTAACTGCCATCTCCTCATCTGGCTGCCTTTCAATAATAAACCTCTTTCCTTGCCACAAGCCTGGCATTCTAGTTGTTGGTCCTCCTGTGCAGCAGGCAAATGAACCTGTGTTTATGTTTGGTAACAGTTTGGTGAGCCAGTCAGGAGGCTCTTTGCCTGTGACTCCATGGCCCTGGGGGCGACTGGGATTTCCTGGGAAGCAGTCTAGCAGCTGCCTAGGCGCTTTGCCCTAGGGACTGTCTCTTGCTACATTCTGTCTGACCTGGCACTGCTGGTCCTAGGCACATTTTTCTTGTGGCATGGAAACAGGCTCTAGATTTGTTTGTTTGTTTTTGCTTCTGGTGAGTTGATGGACTCAAACTGGAATATGGTATGTCACCTTGGTGTGCATAACTGAGAACTCCCTTCCCCTCCATCTGGGGTCCTCCCTCTTTCAGAGGCAGAACCATCTGGTTGATAGGGTGCCCTGCTAGAGTGTGAATAGTTGTAGGACTTTTACCCAGAATCTTGGAACTAGTTCACTGGTGTCTGGTTTTCCTGTGTCTGTATCTGTGTATCTGTCCATCTCTGTGTATTGGAATGGGGAACACACTGTCTGTCCCCAAATGGAGCCATTGGGGATGATTCTGAGTAAACAGTCTGAATATAATTATGAGCCAATATCTAAGAAGAAGATGATTTTCTGTTATAATGCTGCATGGCCACAATATTCTTTGGAGTCTGGTGATCACTGGCCATTTAACAGCTCACTGAATTACTCTACTATCTTATAGTTAGAATTGTTTTATAAAAGAAACTGAGAGGAAGATAAAGGGACTCTTCTCAACAAGGTGGAAATTTTTAATTTTTAAAGTTTTCTTTTTTTTAAAAAAGGTAAATAAGACAGTGGAGTAAATAAAACAAATATTGAAAGGGAGAAAAACAGAGAGGAATCAAAAAGGGAAGTCTCAGGACTCACTCAAGCAGGATGGAAATCTTTAGCTGATAAGATTATAAATATTAAAATGCTTGAGCTAATATTATATAAAGAGATCATGTCAACTTTGCCTGGACAATTTTTGGGAATGGATGTTATGTCTGGCTGGGAATGCTTCCCCTACACAGTATTATAAGATGAAGAGTTGTTATGGAATCCTAATGGAAGCTATGATTAGAGATGTGTGAGTTGATAAAATCTTGTTTAAAAAAATTGGCATATTTAAATGGGCTTTGTGTGAAATGATTGCATCTCTTTTGCCTGATTGTAGTATAGATTATATTGTGGGGATAAACATTGTGTCTTACTGGGGAGCTCAGCAAGGGAGGAAGTGAAAATCTAAAATTAAGCAAGTGAAAATGGGTAAACTTTTGAGATAATTTAAAATTGTAATGGCCTTTCTGGGGAACCTGTTTCAGATGAGTCCACCTAAGGATCACCCTTAAAAGAGAGGATTCAAAACCCCTCAAAAACAATGGAATGTAGTCTTTGATTAATATACAAAATCTTCTAAAACACAAAATGATTTCAAAAACAGCTCTAAAGAGGATCCTTACAGCAAAAAGAAAAGAATCTTTGGTAAAAAAATCTTTGGTCATTTAAGCAGGCTCATCTGCCAAGGAGCAATCTGGATCCAACTGTTCTTTTGAGTTTTGAGATCTCTGTGTCTATCTGTATGTAAATCTCTATATATTTTTCTGCCTCCAGATGGTAAAATTTCTAAAGGAGCTCTGTTTAATTGGTTTGAAGTAAATGCTTATATAAATTATTTCTAAATGTAATAAAAACTAGCCCAGATGTCCTTCAAGTTAACATAATATAAAATGACCTTTGGTAAATAAAAGCTTGTTTAAATTTGTTGGTTTGATTAAAATAAATATGTTTTCAGAGTTATCAACATTGAATATGATGCAAACATGTTACCTCTGTTACAAAATTTGTCAGTAAAAAGTAATAACTTAGATTAATAGCTGACTGTCTGATGTCTCTTCAGGCAATCACAATATAATTATTGGGAACAGGTAAATTAAGTAGATGTAAAAAGAATGAAAGTTTTTGGGGGCCTGCCCAGTGGCACAATGGTTTAGTTCACACTTTGGCAGACCGGGGTTTGTGGGTTCAGATCCCAGGCACCCACTAATGCACTGCTTGTCAGCCATGCTGTGGTGGCATCCCATATAAAGTACAGGAAGGTGGGCACAGATGTTAGCTCAGGGCCAGTCTTCCTCAGCCAAAAAAAAAAAAAAAAAGGAGGAGGATTGGCAACAGATGTTAGCTCAGGGCTGGCCTTCCTCACCAAAAAAAAAAAAAAAAGAATGAAGGTTTTGGGGGAAACCTTTTAACAATAATTATGTGTTATGGTATATGTGCTTAAAACAACTTAAGATAATGGGTAACTGCTTTAATGTCAAATGAAGTTTCTGAGAGTAATCTAAAAACAATTGTTGGAAACAAATAATTTAGATAGATAAAAATGGGTAAGAGTTTTGTGCATAATAATTATGTTTTATGGTATGTATGCTTAAAATATAGCTTCCAAAATCTTTTTGGTAACTTAAAACTTTAGAATTTTGCTAAATTAAGTTAAATGACAGAAATTTATTGAGTATCTAGGACATTTCCACATAAGATAAAATATTAAAATTAATTGCTAGGTACAGATTTGTCTGCCTTTGACTTCTTATTTCAGAGAAATTGAAAGATGTTTGGGTTTATTGATGAACTTGTTCTGTGCCATGTGGGGGAATTTTCTGTGAGAAGCTTATATTTCTAAAAATTCTGTATACAAGGAAAGTAAATAGTATACTTTCAGTAAAGAAGATGTAAAGAATAGAGATATTTTTGTTTTGTTAGAAAAGATAAATTTGTACAAAAGTACTAGGAAAGACAAAAGGAAGGAAAACATGGGACAAATTCTAAATGTAAAAATATGTGACAGAAGGTTAGTGGAAGTAAAAAACTCTGAGGAGTTTTGTGCATGATCAAGTTGGCTAAGATTGAAATGAATTCAAATAAATGAATGAGTTTCAATATCAAAATTCAGCTGGTACCAAATAGAGTTTGGTTTTCTGTCTCTTAAAAAGGTAATTTTCTTGAACTTTTGGTCTGCTCTTGATAAAGAGGTTACGAAAGGTTTTTCTTTACCTTTGAGTAAGTCTACCCAAAAGACATAAAATCTATGTTTTGTCAAAATAATTTCATACATTCAAAAAGACAGGTCTCTCTATTAAGGTTATTTTTTGACTGTTTCTGTTGTCACTTTGTTTGAATGGATAACTAAGCATTGTTTCCTATTTGACCAAATGTTTTAAAACCTTTTGATATTTTTGACAAACTTCCCTCAAGGTTAAAATCCTGGTAAAGTCTTTCTTTTGACCTAAAAAGGAACATTGGGAATTTCCAGTGGGCCCTGGAACTTCTCAAGGAATTTGTTCTCTTTCTATAAAGAGGGAGATATTAAAATAATTAGATTTAATTGGTATGTTGAATTACATAGGAAGCATTATCAAATAAATGATAATAAACCCTCTGAGGTTACATTTTGTGGGTAAATGTTATTAATATAAGTGTTTTGAAAAAAATTATGTAACTTTCCAGGGAAGAATGACATCAGCATCATGGTAAACTGAGTTATTCCCTTTTCTCTCCTTTCTAAGTTACAACTAATGGACATTCATTAACCAATAGAGGATTCCTTACAAAGCACAACAGGACACCTGAGAAATCTGTGCAGCCATACATCTGAAGGTGGGGGGACTGGATCCCTGGGAAGTGGTGGAGTTGGGTGAGCAGACCCCTCCCACTCCCCAGCAGCAGCAATCCAGTTTGTGGGTCTGCACACAGCAGCTGGCATGACTGTAAGAGGAGGTGGGAGCAGCCTGGCCTGTGTGAAAACACTTTCAGAATGGTGGCCTTGCCTGCAGGAGCACCCACCATGTTGCAGCAGCTCCACCCATGGGAATGCTCCCCACAAAGTGGTGGCAGCTCAGCCCCTGTGAGGGAGCTCTGCCCACCAAGTGCAGCAGCTCAGCCAAATGGCCCAGGAGCTCAGAGACAGCCTATGCATGAAAGAAGTCACCCCTCATCTCCTGCCTATTGCAACACCATGGCCAGTTCCTTCCAAGAACAGTGGTCCTGCCCACATGAGACCAACCTGCTGGCAGAATACACAGTCCCTGCCTGTGTGTGCATGCATGGTCCACCAAGTGGCTGCTGTCAGGTCATGCAAATGCAGAGCAGCCCTAATGGCACAACTTCTAGCAGATGGGGCAGGATCAGAAAACACAGCTCCTGGTCTGCCCCCCCCACCCCCCAGAGATGGCATGTGGAATCTGTAACCTGATACTACCACAAATGTGCTGGCAAAGGATCAATTTATCAAATACCATGAAGAACTACAGTAACACTTCAGAGCAGGAGGAAAATGACAAGTCTCCAGAAACCAGTCCCAAAGTCACAGACATTTACAATGTAAATGACAGAGAATTCAAAATAGTTGTCATAAAGAAACACTATGAGTTACAAGAAAACTAAAAAAGACAGTTCAATGACTCAGGAATAAAATTAATGAACAGAAGGAATACTTCACCAAAGAGCTTGAAGCTCTAAAAAAAAAAAATCAAACAGAAATTCTGGGTATGAAGAGTACAATTAATGAGATAAAAATAATGTAGAATCCATAAAAAAGAGAACTGATATTATGGAGGACAGAATTAGTGATTTAGGGGATAGAAACACAGAAATGCTTCAGGTGGAGGAGGAGAGAGAACTAAGGTTTAAAAAAACTGAAGAAATTCTTTGAGAAATATCTGACTCAATTAGGAAAAGCAACATAAGGATTATAGGTATTCTAGAGGGAGAAGAGAGGGAGAATGGAGAAGAGAGCCTTTTTCAAAGAAATAATAGCTGAGAACTCGCCAAACCTGAGGAAGGAACTGAATTTACAAGTACACAAAGCCAATAGAACTCCTAATTACATTAATGCAAGGAGACCTTCTCTAAGGCATATAATAGTAAAACTGGCAAAAGTCAATGACAAAAAGTATTAAGAGCAAGTCAGAAGAAAATAACCTACAAAGGAATCCCTATCAGGCTTTTGGCGGATTTCTCAGCAGAAACCTTACAAGCTAGGAGAAAATGGAATGATATATTCAAAATACTGAAAGAGAAAAACTTTCAGTCAAGATTACTCTATCCAGCAAAACTATCCTTCAGATACAATGAAGAAATAAAAGCTTTCCCAGGTAAACAAAAGCTGAGGGTGTTCACTGCCACTATGCCTGCCTTATAAGAAACATTGAAAGGAGCCCTCCCATCTGAAACTAAACAGCAAACGTTTACAAAACCTTGAGCAAGGAGATAAACAGACAGATACAATCAGGAAATTGTAGCTTTGTATCAGAATAGGTTCCTAAACACTTAATTATACCAAAGAAGATAAAGGGAAGGAAAGTATCAAACATAACTATAAACACTTCAATTTAGTCACAAACTCACTAAACAAAAAAGACTAGTTTATGACAACAATAACTCTGAAGGGGAAGAGGAGAGTGTTGGAACTTGCTTAGGCTAATGGAGATGAGGGTATCAGAAAATGGACTATCTCATCTATGAGAGCTTTTATACAAACCTCATGGTAACCACTAAACCAAAAAATCAGAGCAGAGCCATAAATCATAAATAAAGAGAAAACCATCACAGAAAACCACCAAACTGAAATGGCAGTCAGAAATACAAGGGAAAAGAAACAATGGAAATATAGAACAACCAGAAAACAAGAGATAAAATGGCAGTATTAACCCCTCATATATCAATAATCACTCTAAATGTAAATGGATTGAATTCTCCAGCCAAAAGACACAAGTGGCTAGATGGATTAAAAAAACAAGACCCAACAATATGCTGCCTACAGAAAACACATCTCAGCTCTAAAGACAAACATAGGATCAGAGTAAATGGATAGAAGTTGGTACTCCAAGCAAAGGCAAGCAAAAGAAAGCAGACATTGCTATATTTATATCATACAAAGTAGACTTCAAGATAAAAAAGATGAGAGATAAAAAGCAGTGGTATATAATGATAAAAGGGACACTCCACCGAGAGGACATAACACTTATGAATATATACATATATATATACACACACAACACAGGAGCACCAAAGTATATAAAGCAACTATTAACAGACCTAAGGGGAGAAATTGACAGCAACACAATAATAGTAGGGGACCTCAACACCCCACTTACATCAAGGATAGATCATCCAGATGGAACATCAACAGGGAAATAGTGGCTCTAAATGAAATACTAGACCAGAGGGACTTAATAGGTATATATAGAACATTCCATCCCAAACCAGCAGAATACACATTCTCAAGTGCACATGGAACATTCTCAAAGATAGACAATATGTTGGGAAACAAGGCAAGTCTCAATAAATTTAAGAAGATTGAAATCATATCAATCAGCTTTTCTGACCAAAATGCTATGAAACCAGAAATCAACTACAAGAAAAAGGCTGGGAAAGTCATAAATATGTGGAGACTAAACAACATGCTACTGAACAACCATTGGATCAATGAAGAAATCAAAGAAGAAATTAAAAAATACCTGGAGACAAATGAAAATGAAAACAGAACTTGCCAACTCTTATGGGATGCAGCAAAAGGAGTACTAAATGGGAAATTTATAGCAATGCAGGCCTACCTTAACAAACAAGAAAAATTTAGAATGAGTAATCTTAAACTACACTTAACAGAACTAGAAAAAGAAGAACAAACAAAGCCCAAAGTCAGCAGAATGAGAGAAATAATAAAAATTGGAGCAGAAATAAATGAAATAGAGACTAAAAAACAATAGAAAGGATCAGCAAAATTAAGAGCTGTTTCTTTGAGAGGATAGACAAAATTGAGAAACACTTAGCCAGACTCATTAAGAAAAAAAGAGAGAAGACTCAAATAAATAAAATTAGAAGTAAAAGAGGAGAAATTACAACAGATACCACAGAATTACAAAGGATTATAAGAGAATACTATGAAAAACTGTGTGCCAACAAATTGGATATCTAGAAGAAATGAATAAATTCTTAGCCTCATTCAACCTCCCAAGGCTGAATCAGGAAGAAATAGAGAATCTGAATAGACAAATCACAAGTAAAGAGGTTGAAACAGTAATCAAAAACCTCCCAGAAAACGAAAGTCCAGGACCAGATGGCTTCTCTGGAGAATTCTAGTTAATATTCAAAGAAAATTTAATGCCTACTCTTCTCAAACTATTCCAAAAAATTGAAGAAGTTGAAATGCTTCCTAACTCACTCTGTGAGGCCAACATCACCCTGATACCAAAACCAGACAAGGAGAACACAAAGAAGGAAAATTACAGGCCAATATCACTGATGAACATAGATGCAAAAATCCTCAACAAAATATTGGTAAACTGAATATAGCAATACATTAAAAGGATCATAGACTATGATCAAGTGGGATTTATACTAGGGATGCAGAGATGGTTCAACATCTGCAAATCAATCAATGTGATACACCACATTAACAAAATGAAGAATAAAAATCACACAATCATCTCAATAAATGCAGAGAAAGCATCTAAGATCCAACAACAATTCATGATAAAAACTCACAATAAAATGAGTATATAAGGAAAGTGCCTTAACATAATAAAGGCCATAGATGGCAAACCCACAGCCAACATCATAGTCAATGGTGAAAAACTGAAAGCCATCCCTCTGAGAACAGGAACAAGACAAGGGTGCCCACTCTCACTACTCCTATTCAACATAGTATGGGAGGTTTTGACCAGAGCAGTTAGGCAAGAAAAAGAAATAAAATGTATCCAAACTGGAAAGGAAGTAAAACTCTCACTGTTTGCAGATGACATGATTCTACATGTAGAAAATCCTAAAGATTCCACCAGAAATCTTTTAGAAATAGTCAACAACTACAGCAAAGTTGCAAGGTACAAAATCAATTTACAAAAATCAGTGGCATTTCTATACACTAAAAACGATCTAGCAGAAAGAGAAGTCAAGAATACAATCCCATTTACAATCACAAAAAAAGATTAAATACCTTGGAGTAAATTTAACCAAGGAGGTGAAAGACCTATCCACTGAAAACTATAAGAAATTATTGAAAGAACTCAAAGAAGAGATAAAGAAATGGAAAGACATTCCATGCTCATGGATTGTAAGAATAAACAGTTATAATGTCCATATTATTGAAAGCAATCTACAGATTCAACACAATCCCAATGACATTCTTCATGGGAATAGAACAAAGAATCCTAAAATTCTTATGGAACAGCAAAAGACTCTGAATAGCCAAGGCAACCCTGAGAAAAAAGAACAAAGCTGAAGGAATCACAATCTCTGACTTCAAAATATACTACAAATCTATAATAATCAAAATAGCATGGTACTGGCACACAAACAGACACACAGATCAATGGAGCAGAATTGAAAGCCCAGAAATAAACCACACATCTATGGACAGGTAATATTTGACAAATGAGACAAGAATATACAATGGAGAAAGGATAGTCTCTTCAATAAATGGTGCTGGGAAAACTGGACAGCACATACAAAAGAATGAAAGTAGACCATTATCTTACACTATACACAAAAATTAACTCAAAATGGATTAAAGATTTGAATGTAAGATGTGAAATCATAAAACTCCTAGAAGAATATATAGGCAGTACACTCTTTGACATCAGTTTTAGCAGCACCTTTTTGCATACCATGTCTACACAGGCATGGGAAACAAATGAAAAAATAAACAAATGGGACTATGTCAGACTAAAAAGCTTCCACAAGGCAAAGGAAACCATGAACAAGATGAAAAGACAACCACCAACTGGGAGAAATATTTGCAAATCATATATCAGACAAGAAGTTAATCTCCAAAATATATAAGGAACTCAACAACAAAAAAACCAAACAACTTGATCAAAAAACGGGCAGAGGATATGAACAGATATTTTTCCAAAGAAGATACATGGATGACCAACAGGCACACGAAAAGATGTTCAACATCACTAATCATTAGAGAAATGCAAATCAAAACTACAATGAGATATCACCTTGTAACCATCAGAATGGCTATAATTAACAAGACAAAAAATAAGAAATATTGGAGAGGATGTGGAAAAATGGGAACTCTCATACACTGCTGGTGGGAATGTATACTGGTGCAGCCACTGTGGAAAACAGTATGGAGATTTCTCAAAAAATTACAAATAGAAATACCACATGATCCAGCTAAACTGCTACTGGGTATTTATCCAAAGAACTTGAAATCAACAATTCAAAGAGATTTATTCACCCCCATGTTCATGGCAGCATTATTCACAATAGCCAAGACATGGAAGCAATCCAAGTGCTCATCAACTGATGAATCGATAGAGAAGATGTGGTATATATATATGGGATGGGTGAAAGGGGCACATATGTATGGTGACAGATAAAAATGTGACTTTTGGTGGTGAGCACGATGCAGTCTATACAGAAAGTAATAAACAACAATGTATACCTGAAGTTA
This sequence comes from Tapirus indicus, assembly GCA_031878705.1. Taxonomy (NCBI): domain Eukaryota; kingdom Metazoa; phylum Chordata; class Mammalia; order Perissodactyla; family Tapiridae; genus Tapirus; species Tapirus indicus. The sequence goes on from CM062922.1 coordinate 87,603,726, forward strand.
CACAATGTTATAATCCATTATGACCTCAATAAAAAAAATTGAAGAAAAAAAATAGGCTAAAGACCTACATAGACATCCCACCAAAGAAGATATACAGATCACAAATAAGCATATGGAAAGACATTCAGCATCATATGTCATTAGGAAATTGCAAATTAAAACAACAATGAGATATCACTACTCCCCTATTAGAATGGCTAAAATCCAAGACACTGACAACACCAAATGCTGGTGAGGATGTGGAGCCACAGGAACTCACATATATTGCTGGTGGGAATGCAAAATGGTACAGCCCGTTTGGAAGACAGTGGCAGTTTCTTACAAAACTAAGTACACTCTGACTGTATGATCTAACAATTGTGCTCCTTGGAATTTACCCAAATGTGTTGAAAACTTATGTCCATTCAAAAACCTACACAAGAATGTTTATAGCAGCTTTATTTATAATTGCCAAAACTTGGAAGCAACCAAGATGTCCTTCAGTAGGTGAATGAATAAATAAACTGTGGTACATCCAGACAATAGAATATTATTCAGTGCTAAAAAGAAATGAGCTATCAAGCCATGAAAAGACAATGGAGGAAATTTAAACACATGTTACTAAGTGAAAGAAGCCAATCTGAAAAGGCTACATACCATATGACTCCAACTATATGACATTCTGGAAAAGGCAAAACCACTGAGATAGTAAAGAGATCACTGGTTGCCAGGGGTTGGGAGGAAGGAGGGATGAATATGTGGAACACAGAGGAGCTTTAAGGCAGTGACTATTCTGTATGATACTGTAATGGAGGATACATGTCACTATTCACTGTCAAAACCCATAGAATGTACAACACCAAGAGTGAGCCTTAATGTAAACTATGGACTTTGGTGTCCATGTAGGTTCATGATTGTAACAAATGTACCACTCTGGTGGGGGATGTTGATAGTGGAGGAGACTGAGCGTGTATGGGCACAGGGGGTTTATGGAGACTGTGCTTTCTGCTCATTTTTACTGTGAATCTATAACTGCTCTAAAAAATAAAGTCTATTTACAAATAAAAGAAAAAAGAGAAATATATTAAACTAATTAAGCTTATTTGGTATGTTAAATTATATGGGAAACATCAAATAAATGATTATAAACTTTACTATGTTATACTGCATGGGTAAATGTTATTAATATAAATGCTTCAAAAATTATATAACATTCCTAAAGTTCTGGTCTGTGCTGGCTGTCAGCCATAATTCTAGTTATTATCTTAAAGTGTTGTATGTCATAGAAATAAAGTTTCTTTGTCAGTTGTCATTTTTAAGTCTTTCATCATTTGCAGACAGTTATTGTTTTACTCTGATGCTTTTGCAAACGTATTTCATCTTGAAAAAGATTCATGGAAAGGACTCGGACACTTGCTCTAGAATACAGGTTTCTGACAAACTTTCAGGTCATAAAACTGAGTTGGGCAAGAAATTACAGAACTCTGACAGACAAACTGATAACTTCATTAAACTGTTAACAAAAGATCAAGATCAAGAGTTGATTACATGGGACTGAGTGAACTTATAAGGATGATTATAATTTTTAAGACTTGTTTGAAAGATTGCTGATGTTTTTAGTGTTTTGTTTTTCCAGACTTAAGAAAATCTTTTTCTGTTTTCTCTTAAGCTGACTTTGACTTCTAGCAATTTGCCAAATTATGCTTTTGTAAGCAGAATTTAAAGATTTATCTTTTTATCCCTACCTGATCCCTCTAGAATTTGGAAACTCTTACTGAGTTATTTTCATGGCAATATAGTTATCTGCAAAAGTTCAGTAAGAATCTCTTCTCCTTATAATAGGACACAATTGAAAACATTGGTTATATTACCGAAGCTTTGACTGGAATGTCATATTTGAGAGAACATGCATAGACTCAGATATGACTGGACAGCTTTTGAGGAAAAAAGATGGACTTTATGGAATAAAGCCACTTGGGAAATATTGGCCTGGTACCTCGCTTACAGAGTTCCCAGCAACCTTACCAGGTGAATAAAGAAGATCACTTTCCTCACAGGTAGAAAGAAACTCAGGATATTCTGGGGACCTCAAAAAGAGAGGGATTCACCCAAATCTAAGGTGTTACAGGTGGAGTCTGATGATGAGTCCTTGGCTTTGCTTTCCTGCTATAGGCCTTTTAAAGTTCAATCTGAGATTCCTTTTAAAAAGTTTCAGCAAAGCAGATTTAAAAGAGCTTATATGGTCAATTTCTATTCTTGCTGTACTTATGTAAATAATTGGACTAAGTTTATTGAAACGACCTATTTTGCAAACCAAATAGTCTTAATTTGGCTATCTTTGGTAAAAATGAGGGTGATTTTAGAAAGAAAAGTTATGTTTCAATAGAAAACTATAATACACATTTGTGGATATTAGATTCTAGCTCTGTTAATTGTCTTTGAGGTTTTTGCTTTCTAACAGTAACCTGGACTATATTCTGAATTCTTGTAGTCTTCTGAAACATCTGGCTACACATCTCCAAACTAACATTTTGAATTTTTTTCCATTATTTTCATTTGAAATCATTGGGAACTGAAACCATCTTATTCCTGAAGCCTTGCAAATTGAAGCTGGACAATTTGATGTAAACTTAAAAGAGATCACCAGAGAATATTAAGAAGCTAAAGTTTTCCAGACCCCAACTCCTTGGCTTCATGGTGCCAGAATCTACCATCCATCACAAAAGCAGACAACCAAGGACACTCACCTGCAGATTCCCTTATCTCACCACCCCTCTCCCTGCACATAGACACATTCCTCACAACCTTTAAAACCCCTTGCCTCCTGTCTTTTTGGGGAGACAGACCTGAATGCTTGCTCCCATCTCCCAGCTGATGTCACTCAAAAGGAACCTCTTTCCTTGTCACAAACCAGCCATTCCAGTTTTTTGGCTCCCTCCTTTGTGGTAGGTAAATGAACCTGTGTTTGTGTTCAGTAACAATGGTGTGTGCACACTTCATGGCCTCATTTAATTAAGCTCTCTATTCTTAATTTACTACTAACTCCTCCTTTAGTCTTTAGTTTCATAAAGGCTTTCATATAATATTCAATGTTCTAAAAGTAGAAAAAGTAGCCCATTTCTTTCCACTTCAGAAGCTGCACCTTGATCTACTGTTCTTATGTTGATATTTGTGCTTATTATAAATCCTTTTTAGGGTTCCCTGAAGATGTGGTCTACAGGCTGTATTAGCAAGAGGAGGTGAGGTTTATCTGGGTTTATTGATTATAGAAGAGGCCTCTGTAGAGGGATGTAAAGCATCACCAAATCCTGTGAATTTCATGCTATTGCTAGCAGTACTATGGTGAATAATTCACTATATTAGTTATTTGAAGGCTAAGCATAGTGGGGCATCTAATCCCAGTTTGGATCTTAGCTATCATGCAACCAGAAATATTAAAGTCACTTTTGTAGGTAACTTTGGTTGCAGCTTTTTACAGCTTAATTAAAATTGTTTATTATCAAATTATCTTAAACGTGCTTTATGTCAATATTTCATTAATTTGGGTTAATCGTGTGACTGCAGTGGCTGGCAGAAAATTTACCAACCCCAATAGTGAGTTAATATAACTTAGTCAAACTTTCATTTATAGCTTAATTTTTTATTACTATTGTCTCCCATAGGAATGTGATTAAGCAAGGTGTTATGAACTACAGGTGGTCCCCAACTTATGATGGTTCAACTTACAACTTTTTGACTCTACAGTGGTGTGAAAGTGATATGAATTCAATAGAAACCTGTGGAAGGTGATTACAAAATGGGCTCACACATGTCAAGGGCACCTAAAATGGAGCTAGGAGGCCATTAGGGAAGTGGGGCTTATGCACTTCTCTACCCAGATGGGATGTAAACTTTGAACAGTGCTTCACCACTATCATCCAACCTTCTTCCAAGAAATATGCTTATTTCCATAGATGAGAACTTTCTGTCTTAGAGATAGCCTTAGCAATCAATCAGGTATAGCCAAGAAGTAATAGTTGTTGCCAGCATAAATCACAAATCTTGCAAAACAACCTAGGTGATTTTCTATTTTGGCTGTATAAACCCTTGCCTCTTTTGTTCTCCTCAGATCATATTTGAGTTTCTACTTAAATCAGTGTCTCTTGAATTGCAATTCCTAAGGCTCCAAATGAACCTTTTGCTTCTCTTGTAGTTTGTCCCTCTTATTCATTGACATTACACGGTGTCAGAGATGTGGGATCCAGAGAAGCTTACCTCTGATTCCCATGCTGCTGCACAGACATGAGCAAGATGCCTGCAAAGAGTTCTTTATACTCTGTTGTCTCCCCCCAGCAGCTCTGGCTCCTGCGATAAATCACCCTTGGCCCAAACCTCCCACACTTTTTGGTAGAGGTTCAGACCTTCATTTGGGAGTCCTTTGTTAAGGAATCTTTATTCCCTTTGTTAAGGAACTTCTGTCCATCTTGTTCCTTTTTGGGGGCCTTTGTTTCTTTGGTAAGTACTTACAAATGGGAAGTCCATATTCTAAGGGAGGCACAGAAGGGCCACCTCCACTTTTGGGACTCCTGCTGGCTTTATGTTTAAAGAATATGGTCCTTCTACGTATAGATTTCTGTCCTGATGGAATCACATTACCCAGGATGATTTGAGGCTTCATTGATGCAAGTGGGGCTTCTTTGAAATTTCTAAATTGGTTTTACTTATACACTCAATTGGGAAAAGGCTATCAAACCAAAATTGAGTTGAATGGGAAGCTTGTTTTAATTGGTATCTTGAAGCCTCTACACAAAACACTGAAGAAGCTGCTTCCTTGCAAGCTGTTAATTGTAAACTCATTGAGGCCAATTCAGACCTCTCCAAGGCTTGCAAAGCTAGAAAAGTCAGCCAACACCTCTTTTGCTACTATCACTGCCTTCACTCCTGCTCCACCACATTCAACTCCAAAGATGGAAGGAAAGTTTTAAATCGCAATTACCCCAAAATTCCTAGGAAAAAAAAGAAAAACTTGCATTTTTTTCTCACTCTCCTTTGAAGTTGTAAATTTTACCATGTCTTTAAAATGTAAACACTCCAGGAGTAACAGTCCACGATTACCTGAGACTAAACCTGACTAACTTAATTAGTAAAGCCTGAAGTTAAAAAAAAGGGGAAAAATGTTTCATTTTAAATGTAGGCTGCTAGAGAGGCTCTTTCACCCCAAATTTAATTCACAGCTTCTTTGTCTAAGGCAAATGTAAATCTTAAAAGTTTTCTCCACAAATGTTAACAACAACAACAAAACTTTTAAGCAGGTGACTTTAACTTGTTCCATCTGCTACAGACACAGTTATTTATAAATTAGTGCAATTTGTATTGTATCTGATTCATGACTGAAATTTTAAAAATAAAACCTATAAGATCTCTGTTTGTGTCAGACTATATGTATGTATGTATGTAATACATACAGTATTTTTCTACTTATGGATGACATTATCAAAACTCATTTCTAAACAGCTCTATTTACTTAACAAAGTAAGCACTTATATAAATTATTTCCAAATAAAATTGAAACTAATTCAAATGTTTTTCAAGTTAACATGATATAAAATAATCTTCTGTAAATAAAAGCTTGCTTAAATTTGTTGGTTTAATTAAAATAGGCATGCCTTCAGAGTTATCAGCATTGGATATAATGCAAACATGCAACTTTTATTCTGCCTGGGTTATTAATCAAATAAGCTCATGTTATCTCTGTTATAAAATTTTTCAGCAAAAGAAAAATAATAACTTAGGATGATGGCTAACTGCTTTAATGTCTCATGAAATTTTCATGAATAATCTAAGTATGATGTTTAAGAACAAATGAATTATATAGATGTTAACGAGATAAGGAATTTTAAATGTAATAGTTATGTTTTTATGGCATGTATACTTAAAAATAACTTCAGAATCTTTTGGTAACTTGAAATGTTAGAATTTTGCTAAGTTAAATTAAATCATGGGAAATTCATTGAATAGCTGGGTCATTTCCAGATAAGATAAAATAGTAAGACATTAATTACTAAATGTAAGTTTATCTTCTTTTGGCTTCTTATTACAGAAAAACTAAAAGGTGTTTGGATGTACTAGTAAACGTGTCTTGTGCCACATTAAAAAATTTATGCTATGAGAAAATGTATGTTTTCAGTAAAAGAAGGTATAAGAAATGAAGATATTTTTGTTAAGAATGTAAATTTGTCCTAAAGTAAAACTGGTTACAGGAAAGAAGAAAGGACAAATTCTGAACATAAAAAAGAAAGTTATAGAAGGCTTGTGGGAGAGGAACCCTGAGAAAAGAGTTTTGTGCAGTCAAGCTGGCTGAGATTGAAATGAATTTAATTAAGTAAATGAGTTTTAACATCAAAAGTAAGCTGATGTAAATTAGAATTTGATTTTCTCTCTGTTATGAAGACAAACTTCCTGGGTGTTTGGTCTGCTTTTGCAAAAACGATTATGAAATGTTTTTCTTTACCTTTGAGTAAAGGATTTTATGTTTTATCAAAATAATTTCCTGTGCTTTATGTTAGAAACTGAATCTTTTCTAGTAAAAGAACTGAGGTTTTGCAGCTATGTAACCTTCTATATTTGTCTTTGAAATCTTTTTGTCACTTTGTTTAAATAGATAATTAAATATTAACTTTCATAATGATCTGTGATCCTGTTTAGGCAAGTGTTTTAAAAACTTCTTTGGCATTTTTGACAAACTTCCCCAAATCAAATACTAAATGAAGTCTTCTTTTGACCTCTAGCTAATTTTGAGATTTTTCAGAGGATCCTTGAAACATCTCAAAAGATTTGTTCTCTCTCTTTATAAAAAGAGGGATATTTAATTAGGCTTATCTGATATGTTAAATTACATTTGAAGCATTGTCAAATAAGAAATAACATTAATCCTTCTTTATATTATGTCTTTATAAGTATACATTACAAGTTCCAGAAATTATGTGAAATTCCTGGAAGTCTAAAATATCATGGTATAAAATGTTTTCTGTCACCAAAATTGGGGCTCACAGTAAATATCAGGAAAGCACCTTAGCTGACTTTCATGCAAAGACAGTGATAATAGAATCTATAAATGTTATGACACATGTGGATGAAGTCCATTCTGCTTCTGCCAAAAAAAAATTGACCCTTCATTTCCAGACCTTTGCCAACCTGATGTCCTTGTAACATGGCAACAGTCTGCTCCTGAATCAGAGAAATTAAGATGGGTAAACAATGACTGTAACTTAAACAGTAGGGGCTATGGAATACCCCAGACATCCTCTTGGTTCTTGCTGGCTCCCTGGTAAACCCTATATTTTGGTTTTTACATTCCTTCATCCACTATAGGAAAAACTACTTCTGTCCCCAGAGGCTTCATAACTCCTCCCTCTGGGTCCTTTGAGCACCTGCAGCTGGATTTCACTCAACTGCTACTTAGTATGGGTTACCAATATGTTCTTGTTATTGTATGTATGTTCTGATGGGTTAAAACCTTCCCTTGACACAAAGTTGATGCCCTCACAATGACAATGAAACTTAGAAAATGAATTTCTCACTTGGGGTATACCTTCTACAATCTCCAGTGATCAGGGCACCCACTTCACTGGGCAAATCATATAAGCCTTAATGAAAACCTTGCAAACTTCTAGAAGTATCACTGTTCCTATCACCCTACATAAACTGACTCCATGTGAGATAGTTACCAGCTGATCAATATCCATTGATATATAGCCTTCTGCTCATCCCATTTTCTTATGAGAATATGACCAGTTATTGTTGTCTCTAATGTCTTATGCTCAAGCCTATTGTCAACAGTTTAAAGAAGCTTTCCCTGATTCCAATTTAAAGGATCCTGTTGGTCACAGTCTAGAGCCTGATGACTGGGTATTCTGGAAGCATCATCAGAGGAAGGTAGCCCTCAAGTCCCATTGGCAAGGATCTTACCAAATGCTCCTGACCACTGACACTGCTACAGAACTAGAAGGCATTGCATACAATGTGCCCCTTTTGTGAAAACCTTTGTGTGTGATTACTGTGGGGAACCATGGCCTTATGAAAGTCTAGACAGCTGCCATATGGCAAGTCAATGCCTTTTAGGACACCATAGTATTCCATTTCACGTTCTTGTTAAAGAAAAAACCCAAGCACAATCTCATAGGTCTAGGCAAAACTTAGTAACACACTTCTTTATACCGCATTTACTCTCCATTGATTATCATTGCCAAAGGATTTGTCCTTGGATTGATGTTGTCCATGATGACCTGTTGACAGAAATGTTATTCCTAACCATAGCTAAACTGGCAAATTCTACTGCTCAAGCTTGGCTCAACAACAATGATCCCTGGATTTCCTAATGACAGTTGTATTAGGTAACTGAATGGCACTTGATTATTTTCTTACAGAACAGGGTAACACCTGTGCCACAGCCAACAATTCCTGTTGCACCTGGATCAACTTTTCTGGTGAAGCTGAGTTAGAACTCAAAAAAATTATAAAAATAACACAGGAGGTCTGTGGTTCAGTGTCTTTTGATGACACCCTCTGGTTCCCTATTGATGTTTTCAGCTGGCTTCCTTCAGGTATAGGTGCTCGGATGACATCAGGACTTCAAATATTGTTTATAATTATTATTAGAATTTTGCTATGTGTACTTGTATTTAAACTTCTTATGCTACTTCTCACTTGGATGTTCTCCAAGTTATATGAATGATTATTGCCCTGATTTGTGTGCTCTTTGTTTCCTTCAAGTTACTAATGATTTGCATTTCTCAATGCTGTATGTTTGTCTCTACCACCAGAATAATGACTGCACAGTGACTTGAGATGATTGATTAATCTTGCAACTCCAGACTAAGAAAGAGACTTGATACTTTTTCCAAAAGGAGACCATGTCTAAGATTCATTTCCCAATCACCTTTTTGTTGCTCAAATGTGGTTCAGACCTTCATCACATAGCTCCAACAGGTAATACACCTCACTTTCCCCCTTATGTAGGACATGACCTGATCTGACCTTCCAGGAATGAGTCTTCCTGGCAACTGGAATTGACACTGCTTGATCAGTGAATACCTTCTGATAATTGATTGATAATGACCACCAATTGATCAGTGATGCTTTCTGATCAAAAGGGGAAAATGTGGAAGGTGATTACAAAATGGAGTCACACACATCCAAGGCACCTAAAATGGAGCTGACAAGCCATTAAGGAAGTGGGACTTATGCAAGTCTCCACCCAGATGGAATGTAAGCTTTTGAACTGTGCTTCATTGCTGTCATCCTGACCTTCTTCCAGAAATATGCTTACTTCCACAGATAAGAACTTTCTGACTTAGAGATGGCCTTAGCAACCAGTCACATATAGCCAAGAAGTAACACTTGTTGCCAGCACCAATCACAAATCTTGTCATACAACCTGTGTAATTTATCTCTTTTGACCTTTATAAACACTTGCCTCTTTTGTTCTCCTCAGAGCACATTTGAGTTTCTACTCGAATCTATGTCTCCCAAATTGCAATTTCTTAGACTTCAAATAAAACTTTTGCTTCTCTTGCAGTTATGCCTCTTATTCATTGAAAAATCATATCTCAAATTTTAAATTTTGATTTTTTCCCAGGCTAGCAGTATGCAGTACATTATTCTCTCATGATGCTGGGCAGTGGCAGTGACCTTCAGCTCCCAATCAGCCACACGATCATGAGGGTAAACAACTGATACACTTACAACCATTCTGTACCCATCCAACCATTGTTTTTCACTTTCAGGACAGTATTCAACAAATTACATGAGATATTCAACATTTTTTTATAAAACAGGGTGTGTGTTAGATGATTTTGCTGAACTGTAAGCTAATGTAAGTGTTCTGAGCATGTTTAAGGTAGGTTAGGTGTATCAAACACATTTTCAGTGTAAGATATTTTCAACTTATGATGGGTTTATCAGGACATAACACCATTGTAAGTTGAGGTAGCTCTGTACTTACTATTGTGCTAGATGTCTGCATCTTTTAATCTTTACTAATCTAGAAGGCATTCTTACTGGGATGCAGATACTTGCCTGTATAATTTTATTAAAAATTAATAGAAAGACTAGGAATAAGCCTATGTGTTTATGCAATTTTATAAACTCATCTAGTTATTTTCAGTGCCTTGCATCAATAGTTAAGCTACATGAACTAAATTAGACTTACAGAAATTCCTTTCTGTAGAAACCTTGAAATTTTAAGTGTTATGTCAGTATTGGGAGGGGTCAAATTAAGCCTATTAAAAAATAAAAAAAATTCCAGCTCAGTAAGCCTAATTTTTGGAAAAATTTTAGTGTTTTTAAATTTCATTTAATTATGAGTTGGGCTAGAATATGTTTTGGGTGAGATTATAATGGAAAAAAATGTGCTATAAATTATGGAATAATTAAGATTATTTAGGCCTTGTATGAGTTATAGATGGAGTCTTCTTTTGGGGGTTTGGCAAGATAAACTTATATAATATGCACAGCTATGTAAGATTAATAGTTTAATGTACATGCTTATGTGAATGGAGCAGATAGTTTAATGTACAATTATATGTATATATAATATGCATTATGTGTAATTAAACATGTCTGTACCAATATATTAGTATGTAGTGGATCACATAATGCCCGATGTACATGGTGGATTAATTTTTATTTTTTCCTCAATACTGACATAGCGCATGACCATAATGATTCTTGTTTACATGTAAGAACAAAGGGAATAGTTGAAGTAGAATTTCAGCTTTGGGTGCTGATGGTGGAGCTGAGGGCTTCTTCTTTGATTGTACTAGGTAGAAGTTTCTCTCCATTTCTGGTTCAGAAGACCAGAGTAATAAATATACTACAAGGATTCTTTTTTTTTTTTTTTTTACCATTTTTTTTGTTGATGTCTTAATAGTTTATAACACTGTGGGGTTTTAGTTGTATATTTTTGTTTGTCCGTCACCTTGTGGATGTAACCCTTCACCCCTTGTGCCCACCCCCACCCCCCTTCCCCTTGGTAGCCACCAATCAGTTCTCTCTGTCGTGTGGTCATTTATATTCCATATATGAGTGAGTTCATGCAGTGTCTGTCCTTCTCTCTCTGGCTTATTTCACTTAGCATAATACCCTCTAGATCTATCCATGTTGTTGCAAATGGGGCAATTGTGTCTTTTCTTATGGCTGAGTAGTATTCCATTGTATGTATATACCACATCTCCTTTAACCAATCATCAGTTGAGGGACACTTGGGTTGCTTCCACTTCTTGGCTATAGTAAATAATGCTGTAATGAACATAGGGGTGCATACGCCTCTTGTGATGGTTGATTTCATGTCCATTTGATAGATGCCCAAGAGTGGGATTGCTGGATCATAAGGTATTTCTATTTTTACTTTTTTGAGGACTCTCCATACTGTTTTCCATAGAGGCTACACCAGTTTGCATTCCCACCAGCAGTGAATGAGGGTCCCCGTTTCTCCACAACCTCTCCAGCATTTGTTGTTATTTGTCTTTGTGATTATAGCCATTCTAACAGGTATAAGGTGACATCTTAGTGTAGTTTTGATTTGCATTTCCCTGATGATTAGTGATGTTGAACATCTTTTCATGTGTCTATTGGCCATCTGGATCTCTTCCTTGGAAAAATGTCTGTTCATATCCTCTGCCCATTTTTTGATCGGGTTGTTTGTTTTCTTGTTGCTCAGTTCTATGAGATCTTTATATATTACTGAGATTAATCCCTTGTCGGACAAATGATTTGCAAATAGTTTCTCCCAGCTGGTGGCTTGTTTATTCATTTTGATCCTGGTTTCATTTGCCTTGTAGAAGCTCTTTAGTCTGATGAGGTCCCACTTGTTTATTTTTTCTTTTGTTTCCTTTGTCCAAGTAGACATGGAATCTGAAAGGATCCCTTTATATCCAGTCTCAATTAGTGTACTGCCTATATTTTCTTCCAGGAGTTTTATAGTTTCCGGTCTCACTTTCAGGTCTTTGATCCATTTTGAATTGATTTTTGTATATGGTGATAGGGGATGGTCTACTTTCATTCTTTTGCATGTTGCTGTCCAATTTTCCTAGCACCATTTATTGAAAAGACTTCCCTCTCTCCATTGTATGTTCTTTGCTCCTTTGTCAAAGATTAGCTGTCCATAGGTGTGTGGTTTTATTTCTGGGCTTTCAATTCTGTTCCATTGATCTGTGTGTCTATTCTTGTACCAGTACCATGCTGTTTTGATTACTATAGCTTTATAGTATATTTTGAAATCAGGGATTGTGATGCCTCCAGCTTTGTTCTTTCTTTTCAGAATTGCTTTAGCTATTCGGGCTCTTTTGTTGCCCCATACGAATTTCAGTAGTTTTTGTTCTATTACCATGAAGAATGACATTGGGATTATGATTGGGATTGCATTGAATCTGTAGATTGCTTTAGGTAGAATGGACATTTTAATTATATTTATTTCTCCAATCCATGTGCATGGAATATTTTTCCATTTCTTTATGTCTTCCTCGATTTCTTTCAATAGTGTCTTATAGTTTTCATTATATAGGTCTCTTACCTCCTTGGTTAAATTTATTCCCAGATATATTATTCTTTTTGTTGCAATTGTAAATGGGATTGTATTTTTGAGTTCTCTTTCTGTTGGTTCATCGTTAGTGTATAGAAATGCAATTGATTTTTGTAAGTTGATTTTATACCCTGCCACTTTACTGTAGTTGTTGATTATTTCTAGTAGTTTTCTGATGGAATTTTTTGGGTTTCCTATGTATAAGATCATGTCAACTGCAAATAGTGAGAGTTTCACTTCTTCATTGCCTATTTGGAGTCCTTTTGTTCCTTTTTCTTGCCTAATTGCTCTGGCCAGAACTTCCAGTAGTATGTTGAATAAGAGCAGTGAGAGTGGGCACCCTTGTCTTGTTCCTGTCCTCAAAGGAATGGCTTTCAGTTTTTCCCCATTGAGTAGGATGTTTGCTGTAGGTTTGTCATATATGGCCCTTATTATGTTGAGGTACTTTCCTTCTATACCCATTTTGTTGAGAGTTTTTATCATGAATTGATGCTGGATCTTGTCAAATGCCTTCTCTGCATTGATTGAGATGATCATGTGGTTTTTATTCTTCATTTTGTTAATGTGGTGTATTACATTGATTGATTTGCGAATGTTGAACCATCCCTGTGTCCCTGGTATAAATCCCACTTGATCGTGGTGTATGATCTTTTTGATGTATTGCTGTATTCGGTTTGCCAATATTTTGTTGAGGATTTTTGCATATATGTTCATCAGTGATATTGGCCTGTAGTTTTCCTTCTTTGTATTGTCCTTGTCTGGCTTTGGTATCAGGATGATGTTGGCCTCATAGAATGTGTTGGGAAGTATTCCATCTTCCTCTATTTTTTGGAATAGTTTGAGAAGGATAGGTGCTAAATCTTCTTTGAACCTTTGATAAAATTCTCCAGGGAAGCCATCTGGTCCTGGGCTTTTATTTTTTGGGAGGTTTTTGATTACTGTTGCAATCTCTTTACTTGTGATTGGTCTGTTCAGATTCTCTGTTTCTTCTTGATTCAGTTTTGGGAGGTTGTACGTCTCCAAGAATTTGTACATTTCCTTTAGGTTGTCCAATTTGTTGGCGTAAAGTTTTTCATAGTATTCCCTAATAATCCCTTGTATTTCTGTGATATCTGTTGCAATTTCTCTTCTTTCATTTCTAATTTTATTTATTTGAGTCTTCTCCCTTTTTTTCTTAGTGAGTCTGGCTAAGGGTTTGTCAATTTTATTTATCTTCTCAAAGAACCAGCTCTTTGTTTCATTGATCCTTTCTACTGTTTTTTTGGTTTCGATTTCATTTATTTCTGCTCTGATTTTTATTATTTCCGTCCTTCTGCTGATTCGGGGCTTTGTCTGTTCTTCTTTTTCTAATTCTGTTAGGTGCAATTTAAGGTTATTTTTTGGGATTTTTCTTGTTTGTTAAGGTGAACTTGTATTGCTATGAATTTCCCTCTCAGGACCGCTTTTGCTGCATCCCATATGAGTTGATATGGTGTATTTTCCTTTTCATTTGTCTCCAGATAGCTTTTGATTTCTCCTTTAATTTCATCAATGACCCACTGGTTGTTCAGTAGCATGTTGTTTAGTCTCCACATCTTTGTCCCTTTCCTAGTTTTTTCCTTGCAGTTGATTTCTAGTTTCACAGCATTATGATCAGAAAAGATGCTTGTAATAATTTCAATTTTCTTAAATTTATCGAGGTTTGCCTTGTTTCCTAATATATGGTCTATCCTTGAGAATGTTCCATGTGCACTTGAGATGAATGTGTACTCTGCTTCTTTTGGGTGGAGCGCTCTGTATATATCTATTAAGTCCATTGTGTCTAGTTTTTCATTTAAGTCCATTATTTCCTCATTGACCTTTTGACTGGATGATGTATCCATTGATATAAGGGGGGTGTTAAGATCCCCTACTATTATTGTGTTATTGTTAATATCTCCTTTAAGGTTTTTTAGCAGTTGTTTTATATACTTTGGTGCTCCTGTGTTGGGTGCATAGATATTTGATTGTTATTTCTTCTTGGTGAAGTGTCCCTTTTATCATTATATATTGCCCTTCTTTGTGTCTCATTACCTTTTTTATCTTGAAGTCTACTTTGTCTGATATAAGTATGGCGACTCCTGCTTTCTTTTGTTTGCCATTAGCTTGGAGTATTGTTTTCCATCCTTCTATTTTGAGTCTGTGTTTGTCTTTAGAGCTGAGATGTGTTTCCTGGAGGCAGCAGATTGTTGGATCTTGGTTTTTAATCCATCCTGCCACTCTGTGTCTTTTGATTGGAGAATTCAATCCATTTACATTTAGAGTGATTATTGATATATGAGCGTTTTATGTTGCTATTTTATTCTTCATTTTCTGGTTCTTTTGCATTTCCTTCATTTCTTGTCACCTGTGTTTTGGACTGCAAATTCAATTTGGTATTTCTGCATGCTCATTCTCTTGGTTTTCTCTTTATTTATCATGTGTAGTTCACTTCTGGTTATTTGTTTAGTGGTTACCATGAGGTTTATATAAGTGATCTCCTGGATAAGATAGTACATTTTCAGATGCCTCCTTTTTCCTGAGGTTGGGTCGATTCAATCCCTTACCTCTTCCCCTCCTTATTTGTTATCTCTTTATTCGATCTTGTGTCATGAGTGTATGTTTACAGTGATGAGCTTGAATTAATTTTTGATGTTATCCAACTGTAGTTTGTTCTGGTTTAGTCTCCTTGCTTCTCTCCTTGCTGAAATCTTTGTATCCCCTTTCTCAATTGTTTTTTTTCAGGCCTAAGGGCCTTCTTGAGCATTTCTTGTAGTGGGGGTCTTGTGGTGATGAACTCTCTTAGCTTTTGTTTATCAGGGAGAGTTATTATTTCTCCATCGTATTTGAAGGATATTTGTGCTGGATAAAGTATTCTTGGCTGAAGGGTTTTGTCTTTCATGATTTTGAATATATCATTGCAGTCTCTCCTAGCCTGTAGGGTTTCTGTCGAGAAATCAGCTGAGAGCCTGATGGGGTTTCCTTTGTGTGTTATATTATTTCTTTTTTGTTTAGCTGCCCTTAATATTATTTCCTTGTCATGGGTATTTTTCAAGTTTGCTACTATGTGGCGAGATGATTTTTTATTCCTGTTTATATATTTAGGTGATCTATTGATTTCATTCACTGTTATTTCCCTCTCCTTCCCTAGGTTGGGGAAGTTCTCAGCTATTATTTCTTTGAACAAACTCTCTGCTCCTTTTTCTCTTTCTTCTCCTTCTGGAATACCTATTTTCCTTATGTTGCTTTTCCTCATTGAGTCTGATATTTCTCAAAGAATTTCTTCATTTCTTTTTAGTCTTAGCTCTCTCTCCTCCTCTATCTGGAGCATTTCTGCATGGCTATCCTCAATAATCCTAATTCGTTCCTCCATATTGTCAGTTCTGCTCTTTGAAGACTCCATTTTTTCCACTATCTCATTGATTTTGTTTTTCACCTCCAATAATTCTGACTGGTTTTTCTTTATGGTTTCAATCTCTTTTGTGATGAAATCCCTGAATTCATTGATTTGTTTCTGTGTGTTCTCTTGTATTTCATTAAGTGTGTTTATGTTAGCTATTTTGAATTCTCTGTCATTCAGGTTATCCAATTCTGTGCCTTCAGGGTTGGTTTCTGGGTGTTTGTCATTTTCCTTTTGGTCTGTAGCCATAATAAATTGTCGCACGGATCTGACCACCTAGATTTTTCCCCTCATTTTGAAGTTGGTCCTGCAGTTTCCACCTGCTGCCATTGGATGGATGTCGCAAGCGGTGTGCTCTGAGCCTGCTGCAGCCCCCGGAGGGATTATGCTGAAACGCACAGTGTGCGGGGGGAGGGGTTCTCTCTTTCTCCTGTTTGACCCGGGGGTTTCCTTTCTGGCTCTCTTAGGGTGTTTGCTACACCCCCTGAACAGTCTGTCCTCACTTCCTGGTGGGGATCTCTCAACAATCTGAGAGCACCTGGAGGGTGGTAGTTTTCCCTGCTGTGGGCCGCCCCTCCCCCCTCTTTCTGTGAGCTGCGCTGTCTTTGCCGATTGATTGGGGATGGGGAGTACAACTTCTTACCTCTCCTGGCATCCTTTTGGGCTTCCCACGCCTCCACCATCAGTTGTATGGCAGCAGAGGTTTCTTAGAAGTCCTTTGTAGTGTTTGATTGAGCTCTGTTGGAATGTGAATGATGTTTTTGTTGTGTCTTTGGGGGCAGAGATTCAAAGAGGGAATCTCAGTCCACCATGTTGCTGACCCTACAAGGATTCTTAATTTGAAAAGATTATTTTCAGTTAAGACTGTAAGTGGTGCAATCACAAGGATAGGAAGAAAATATAGAATTGATGGTAGTTGACCAATAATAATGAAGGGATGCTAAACTGGTTTACCTCCAACTCATGTTAATTTTAAAACATCTGCTACCTAGAATTCAGAATAAGCATTGGCTTAGAGGTTGGAATATTATGCTTCATTGTTTTGATGTATGAAATATTCGAGTAGTACCTAAGGTTAGGATGGAAAAGCTTAGAGCTAAAAGATCTCCTAGTTTGTTGAGAATAGGTAGTAGGATTGTGTAAACATGTCAGATTGTGTTAGATTATTCTACACATTTTTCCTACCGAGTAATGCTACTTGGGTGATGACTCTAGAGTGCCCTGCTGAAAAACAAATTGGCTTATGTGCTCATGTGTTAAAGTCTCTGGAACAGGTGTGGTGGAGAAAGTGTAGGCTGGATTGGCTGACTTGTCCATGGTTATTACTTGCTGCAGGTCAGCAGTGGTAATGAGAACAGTGCCTACACCATGAGACTTGCAGATACCATTATTGAATCAAAATAGATGCATACCTGGTCCTATTAATCCCTCTAACATTTCCTAAGAGAGAAGCATGATTTGCTCTGTATTTCAAAGACATTTTTTGTTTTCTTATCTTCTAATTGACTTACAAGAGACGAGGAGGATAACTCTTGTGACACTATGTTGTCACGTCTAATAATGCTGAACAGCTGAAAATTTCATATAAAATGATGATGGCTTTTGGAGATTCAGACTGGATCCTCAGTGCTGCTGTGGAACATCCAAAGGTGCAGGCTCTTCAGTGTACATACTCTGAAGCCAACATCTCAGGAAGGGACGACTGCACAAGACTTTGAGGAAGCAGTGCTAAATCAGGCTTAGATGGTTCATCGCATTTTCTGCTACAAGTTTAAGAAGGATTCTGTATCTTAAGTTTCACATCCAGAGGAATACTATGCTTATTTTCAGAGACATGTTTTTCATATATTTTAGCTATCTGTGTCATGTATCTATGGGTCCTGAATCACTGATATAAAATTGTGTAAGACATTTCCTTTAATGGGTTTGTCAATTGTTAACTTCAATCATGATGATAATGATGATGATGAAGATGATAAAAACACATTGCTCACAGTTTTTCTTAAAAAAAAAAAAAGGATATACACTGTTTGATCTAGCAATTTTCTCTTGTGAATTTACCCTGTAGACATAAAAATACAAGTATGTTTCAACATATTGTATAAAGAAATTTATTTTCATGTTGTTCAAAGTATCAAAGAACTGAGGATAAAATGAATGCTTATTGTTGGAGAAAGGGATAAATTATTACATCCTCTCCATGGAATGTTTTGCAGGTAACAAAAGCATGAATTAGAGCTAGAAATGATGACTTAGAGAAATACCCCGTAAAGTATTAGAAAGAAAAAAAGCAAGACATAGAAAAGCACTTATAATATGGTCCTAATTTCAAAAATAAACAATGATTTAAAAAAATCTGTGTATATGTGCACACACACACACACTATCACTCATATAATTTGTAATAGATCTTGATTATGGAGAAAAATATGAGTAGATATATACCAAGTTGTTAATATGCTTTATCTTGAGGGGGCCATCACATGTAAATCGATGAAAGAGCTAAGACTAAATGAAGAAGTAAATGCATGAAAAAAATTTAAAAAATAAAGTAAATTGAACTAAAGATATTCTGATTAGGAAAAATTAGAACCATAATGTTCTAGGACTTAGATATAAAATCTGTACATTTCATTC
This sequence comes from Tapirus indicus, assembly GCA_031878705.1. Taxonomy (NCBI): domain Eukaryota; kingdom Metazoa; phylum Chordata; class Mammalia; order Perissodactyla; family Tapiridae; genus Tapirus; species Tapirus indicus. Next base: position 87,622,298 of record CM062922.1, read on the forward strand.
TGGAGCCAACAAGCAGGTGAAAATTGGAACAGGAATCTGAGACAAAGATTGGCTGTGATTCACTGTGATTTTTAACCCTTGGATGCACTGTTGAGAAACACTGACTTGAAAGTCAGATCTAACTGCAGGCACTGAGTGGTCCCTCCACTTGGTGTTCCTTTACAAAAGGGCAAGGTCACTGTTACTCATGCTGCTACTGTTACCCCACCCAGGGGCAGGAAAGTCAAAGGGCTGTGATTAAGGCAACTGAATGAAGAAGAGCTTATCTTACATCTCTGAGTTCCCATCAGTTGTACAGATAAATATAAGTTAACAGGAAAATGGCAGCAATTGCCAGAGCCTTCCTTCGAGAGCAGGAGACTTAGGGAATAAGGAAGATCACTTGCATGGTTCATTAGGCAGAGAGTGTTTGTTTTGGTGGCTTTGATAATTTTTTGGGGTGGGGAGATAAGATAGCCTTTTGGCACCATTGAATTTCCCAGATCCTATCAACTGGAACTGGATTAGTGTACAAGGGTTAGAAAAGATTCCCCAGGTTAGTCTTGGATCCACAAGGAACAGGGACAGTAGTTTGGGTTTCACACCAGAAAAGCTGACCATTTCATTCATATAGTCCACATACTGCGCCTGACAGCAATATGCCAGCTGGGAACATACCTAACAGCAAACAGGAAGCAAAACAGAAACCTTCTTAGCTGATGTTAGCTTGAAACTAATGCCTTAATTTTAAAGCAATAATTTTCAAAATTTAATTTCCACTTAGAATCATAGAATTTTAGGACTTGAATATGTCTACTAAGTCCATCAGTTCTAATGTGTTGTTTAAGACCAATGTTTCTTTGTTGATCTTCTGTTTGGATGATCTATCCATTGGTGTAAGTGGAGTGTTAAAGTCCCCTACTATTATTGTGTTACTGTCAATTTTTCCTTTTATGTCTGTTAATAATTGCTTTATATATTTAGGTGCTCCTATATTGGATGCATAGATATTTATGAGTGTTATATCCTCTTGTTGGATTGTTCCCTTGATCATTATGTAGTGGCCTTCTTTGTTTCTTGTTACAGTTTTTGTTTTAAAGTCTATTTTGTCTGATATGAGTATTGCTACCCCAGCTTTCTTTTCACTGTCATTTGCATGGAGAATCTTTTTCCCTCCCTTCACTTTCAGTTTGTGAGCATCTTTAGGTCTGAAGTGTGTCTCTTGTATGCAGCATATATATGGGTTTTGTTGTTTTATCCAATCAGCTACCCTATGTCTTTTGATTGGAGCATTTAGTCCATTGACATTTTAGGACTTGAGAGGACTTGAAGGATTAAAATTCTGAATGGCCTTACTATGACATTTTGGGCAGGGCAATTCTTTGATGTGTGGGACTATCCTAGTGACTGTAGCATATTTGGCTTGCCTGGTACCCAGTCAAAAAATGCCAGTGATACCTCACCACTGAGAACCACTGATTGATCAACAAAATGTGAAGGATGTTAATTGATTTATTCAAATTATAGCAGACTAGTTCAACAAATATTTTATAACTCTTACCATGTGTCAGGCACTGAGCTAGATACTGAGGATATAAAGATTTGTGAAACACAGAGTTCAGAGTCTAGCAGAGGAGGCAGACATATAAATAACTAACTTCACTATTATACACACACAGACACACACACACCCTGTCTAGTGTGCTGAGTTGGATGACACATTAAATAGGCAAAATAGCAAATCCATGAGGTTCATGGAGCTGGTTGGAATTCATAGCCAAGGAGAATGCACATGATGCCTTTCATTTGTATCTTAAACTACATTCATATGAACTTTTCATTCATTACTCTAGTAAATGGGTGCCTATTGTGTGCGAGGTAATGTTCTAAGCATTAGGGATACATTCCCTCATGTAGCTTGTATTCAAGTGATCTCTTTTATTTCTACTTTTCCAGTTCTACTCCTCAATGACTGACAATGATGGTATACCTTTAAAATTTAGGGTACCATTAGTAAGTTTTAAAATGAGTATTCTTCCATTTCACTATCCCTTCCCACCCCAGACTATCTCAAGAGGAGGAGATGCATCACTTATTGGCCCATAAGTAATACAGAAGCCACTTAGACATGTTATCATTAAAAAAAAAAGTTTTGAAATTGCTTTAGAAAGTTTAAAGTTTATGAAAACGTTATATGATAATTAATGTGGATTTTACCTATAGATTAATCAAGTTGGTTTGAAGATTAGCATACATTTGTTTACACTAAACTAGTTAAACTAGTTTTGTTGGAAGTGCTGGAAGAGATTCAAACCTTTCTTTGATCTTTTCATCAGAGAACAAAAAGAACCTTGTTTAAGGATGTAACTTAGCATTTTCTGGTATGAAAAAAGTTAAAGTTGTCATATAATCGCTATTTTATAGTTGTCAACCTCAAAAATAAAACAGCCAGTTATTTTACCAGCAAAAAGAGTTTATTTGGGAATAGTGGAGAATTGCAATTCCAGACAAGCAAGCTATGGTGAACCATAGGCAAGTCCGAAGAGATGGAAGTGTGCAAGTTAACACAGAAATCTCATTTAAAATGGAGTTAGGAGGCTAGAAGGGAGAGCTCTCATGCCCTACAAGGATTGCAGAGCCCAACAGGGGGAAGAAAGACTTGTTCTTCTCGACCAGCAACAGCCCAGCCAATGAGAGACTGTCACAACTCAGCCAATGAAAAGCCACTATACTTCAAACTCCCAGTATCCTTCAATGGACTCTTCGTTTATAATAGCCCTCTCAACTTCCTCTTCCTCTCTATAAAAGAGTTTCCTTTTCCTCTTACTGCTTGAGACTCACACGTGACTTGCCATGGTTGCAGACCCGGAATTGCAATTCTTTGCTGAACCCAAATAAATATATTTTTGCTGGAGAAATAACTGGCTATTTGTTTAAGGTCCACAAAGGGAAAGTCAACTTTTATTAGGCTTTAGAAGGAAATTGAATAGGGTTGTTTTGAATAAAATTTCATTGCAGAAGTACAAGAATTGGAGGTTGTGGTGTTCTTATTGGCTGTAAGCGGTGGTTAGTATGTTGTTGCTGGGGCAGGGTAGGATCTTACTTTTCTTAAAAGCAGGAGATGAAATTCCCATGTGAAAAATGTCCCCCCTTGTACCAAAAGAAAGCTAACATTCTTATTATCCCAGATAGGAAGTTGAGACTGAGAGAATTTTATATAAAGAATGTTATACAAACAGACCTTGTTAAAATAATTTTTATCTTCCTTCTTCCTGCTGGTTACATAGGCTGCAACAAGTGGAGTATACATAAGAGTTCCCCCTGCAGGGCTCCCTGATCCATTTTAAATGAGGATTACCTTTATTTATTGCATATGAATAAAGCAAAATGAATTTTTTCCTTTTATTCCAAGAAATTACATAGGTTCAAAGAAGCACCCATTTATTTTGACATCTGAACTTTCATTGTACCCATTACCTATTGTCAAAAGAAATTCAGAGAGCTTTACTTGATATGAATATTTTTTTGAGCCAGAATCAAACTAGTCTTGAACAGGGAGACTTGAAATCCTCAAAAGTGTTATGGAGCTCAGAGACATGACATCACAGGACACCTTATAAAGTAAAAATGAGGGAATGGTTTAACTTTTACAGTGATGAAGATTATTATTACAATAGGGGTTTCTAGACAGCAGAGGATTGGTTAAAGTGATTATCTTATACCATTTTAGGAAGGAGACTTAGGTTTCATTTATGATTATCAGAGGCATTTGCAAGAGATAACCTAAGTCACACTTACATCCACAAAATAGGTTAAGTGGTTTAGCTGGTTTTGTCTACTCAGGTGATCTTCAAGCCTGGTTTCCATCTTATTTTGTTTTGACAATATAATGTCAATTTTCTTTATCATTATCATTGAATAATGGTATTTCATTTCTAAAACTAGATGATAGATTCCTGCAGAGTGTAGGAATCATGTCTTGTGTTTTTCTTGGATTTTCCTCAGCACCCAGCATAATGCCCAATGCATAAATATGTTCTTACCAAATTATTTATTGAATCATCTGAGGTTTTAGAAATGTGGCCCAACTGTAGAATCAGAAGCCCAGTACAGCAGAAAAGACTGATTTTTAGCAGTTTTCCCTGCAGTTAAGCCCATTTAAAGTTATAAAACTGACGGTTATCCCTTGGTATCTGCAGAGGATTGAGGATTGGTTCCAGGACCCTCTCCCTACCCTCCTGCAGACACCAAAATCTGCAGATATTCCTGTCCCTTATATAAAATAGCATAGTATTTGTAAATAACCTATGCAACCTTCCTATATACTTTAAGTCATCTCCAGATTACTTATATTACCTAATACAATGTAAATACTATGTAAACTGTTGTTATACTGTATTGTTTAGGGAAAAATGAAAAGGAAAAGAAATTCTGTACATGTTTAGTACAGAAGCAGCCACTGTATGCCTTCTGACTGGAGGTTGGTTGAATGTGTGGATGCTGAACTTGTGGATCCAGAGGGCCAATTATACTGCTGTACTGCTTCTCATCGTCTTTCATCTTCTTGATAATATCAACCATTGTCACATCATTGCTAGGGAGTTTGATCAGACATGGAAAAAAAAGTCCAGTAACAGAAATATTTTCTTTGCCATTGGAGATCTTATATTCCTAGGAATTAAATCAATCTTGACAATAAAGCAAACATTATAATTTATGATTTATAATAAGAAATAATGTATTTGATCTTCATCTCCATTTCTGGCACAGAGCTCCTAAAATCCTTGGAACTTCCTAAGTGATAAAGTTGTCTTTTGTTATGTTAATGAAGTGACTACTGGAATTCCCTTAGGTCACCTAAGGATGGGGGCTGATTGCCAGAGGAACCAACCCAGTTATTAGGGTTTTGGTACTTTCAGAGGAGGGGCAAGAGGGCTAAAGGTCGAATCTATTGTCAATGGCCAATGATTTAATCAATCATGCCTATGTAATGAAGCCTCCATAAAAACCCAAAAGGACAGGGCTTGGAGAACTTCTGGGTTGGTGACAACACATGGAGGTGCTAGGAGAGTGGAGTGCTCTGAGAGGCTATGGAAGCTTCACTCCCCTTCTCCATACTTTGCCCTATGTATCTCTTCCATTTGGCTCTTCCTGAGTTATATCCTTTTATAATAGACTGGTAATTTAGTAAGCAGGATGTTTCTCTGAGTTCTGTGAGCTGCTCTAGCAAATTAATCAAACCCAAGGAGGGTGTTCTGGGAATCTCCAGTCTGTAGTCAGTGAAACAGAACCACAGGTAACAACCTGGACTAGTGACTGGCATCCGAAGTGAGAATGGCAGAGGGGCAGTCTTGTGGGACTGAACCCTTAACCTGTGGAACCTAATGCTATCTCCAGGTAGATAGTGTAGGAACTGAGTTGAATTGTAGCACCCCCAGATGGTGTCCAGAGAATTGCTTGGTGGTGTGGGGGAACACCCTGACCCACACATCGGGATTGGTCTTAGAATGGTAATGTTAGATAAGAATGAGATGGATAAACAAGGATCAGACAACATTTATGCATAATCTCCATAATGAAACTTGAGGTTACCAAACAACAATCTTGTTGGTCTTTTTGGTATGCATCAAACCAACGAATTATCCAAAAGACACATATGAGCAGAAAGTCTAGGTAGAAATCTACCTAGCACCAAGGTCAACAGCTTCCTTAGTCCTAAAAGCCAGGAATAAGACTAAGATATGCTTGTGGGTAATAGTATGGGGCTCCAGACATTGGCAGGGAATAGGGCAGGAAAGAAAATGCAGACAAAGAGGGAAAAATCAAAGGAGAGTGATTTAGAATCAGACAGACCTAGTTTGAAACTCAGCTGTAGTGTGCATTAGCTGCATGACCTCAAGAAAGTTATTTCATTTCTGGTTTTTCTTTAATCAGTAAAATAGAGATGGAGACTACTGCAAAAGGTGGCCACAGGGATAGATTAGCTGATGCATATGAAAACAGTGGTGTATGCCACTTAGCAGAGAGTATTTTTGCACACATAACTCATTTAGCAGCAAAGTATGATCTTCCTGAAAGAAAGCATAGCTGGTAAGGAAAATATAAGCACAAAAAGTATACTCTTCTGTTGAAGAGAAACTTTCTTAGGTTAAGGCAGTGCATTTTTTAGCTCTTAGTAGAAGTAAGCAAACAGATCTAGAAATCAAGTGATGAATCTCTTGCCCTTATTTAGTCAATTAGCCTAAACTAAATCTAATCTATTGCCCTGAAACATGCATTAGAACAATGGTTCTTAAACATCAGTGAACATCAAGATAACGTCTTATTTCAGAGAAGGGGAAGAGCAGAGCATGACTCTGATAAAATTTGTTTATGACGTTGGATTATAAAGAGTATTTAGACTCACTACTAAGAATTTTAATTTCTGAAATGTTCTTTTATTTTTAGTTAGACCACCAAAACAGATGAAAGCTGAAAAGTGAAAGAAGTGTCTTTGAAGGGAAGAAATATTTTTTCAGTTGCACTGAAGATACCTCTTTCATCTCCATTTGAGGAAAAAGAAAATCTCTTCTACTAAATTGCCTTTGTGTCAATGCAAAGCTGAGTGGTGGAAGATACTTCTAGGACTATACATATTTAGAAAAGACCTACAGGAGTGGTGCCAACAAAACCTTCCCATAGATAGGGAATATGGTGAAAGGGCTGTCAACAGGGCCCAACAAGGAGGATCAATGCTCCTGGATTTCAAAGACAGGAACTAGACTTCCAGTTCTATAGAAGAGTTCAGAGAGATGAAAGTCAGAATGTCTTGGATGCAGTTATGAGAATGAGAAGCCCCAGCTGAGGACATGGAGGTGTAAAAACAGGATCTTGAGTAATGAAATAATTGTGTGTCAGACGTATATAGTAGGCAAAAAGTGTAACTAGACATAGGAGAGGATTTAGACCAGAAGAGTCCTTATCTGTATTATCTGGATGTAGCATCTAAGGTACAGAGAGTATGAATTAAAAATCGAGTCATATCTGATGAATCTTGGAAATTGCTCCAGATTGGAAGCCTGAGTAAATCGAGCCTACACATGCTAAACGTGCTATGCCTCCAAATAACCTTAGTGAAGCATAATTATGGACTAATCTGAGTTGTGTTTAAATTGGTTTAGGCTAACTTTGGAAGAAGGAGCATCAAAAAGCAAAACAGGGAGGTCAACTGGGTTTTGGAGGCTCAAAGCAAGAGATAAGGTAGCACCAATAAGGGAACCCAGGCTCAACCTTGTTCAGGAATCTATGCCCTCAAGTTCTCCAACTCATCTCACGTCTCCGCGCCCTTGAAAACCCATGTGTGCCTGTGTGCCAAGTCTCTGCAGTTGGCATGATGGCTCCCAGAAGTTGAAAGAGGCCAATAATGGCAGTGTTGGCTTTCTCATTGTGGAAGGGAAACATGCTTCTAGAGGAAAACCTGATTGTTGCTGTGAATTCTGAGGATGGATCCCTCAAGGAAGGGTAAAGAGAAGGAATAACCAGTGGCAAAGATGACAGCATCAGTGTTTTCTTCCTTGGTTCCACCTTCAAAGAGCACTGCTGTTCCTGTGAATCCCTCCACGATAACATGGTCAGAGAGAAGAGCACCAGGAAGATCATTACCACTGTGGGAAATTGCTGAGTGACCTGTTTGTTGAAAGTAAAGAGAAGGTGACTGGGCTTCCAGGATGTGTTGGTTCTTTATTCAGGTTTAAATTGTGCCTTACTCATCTAGATAGTGGGTACAAATCTTTTACCGCACTGTTTAGAAAATATGCTTTCCTTCATAAAAAGAAGCAGCCGCGGCTCCAAAAAAGGGCAGGCATTTGGGCAATTTTTCTGTAGTAGTATGCATGGGGTCATGCAGACACAATTGCCTGTGCTCTTGTGTCAGATTATGAGCATTGGTGGTAGTCAGTGGCAATGTGGTGAACGGGGCAGCCATCAGAAATGAAACCATGAGGAATCAGAGGAGTCTGCGCCTTCACCATAGCCCAGGAAGTGACAGGGAGAGATGAAGGCCCGGTAGCATTTGGGGTAAGGAACTGGGCCTGCTGGGCTCAGCCCCTTGCAGTTTCTCTGTCAGAGTCAGCCTGCCTGTGGGAAGGCCACCCTCTCTGGTCCTCCACGCAGGAGAATCCTGGACTAAATGCCAAATCTATGGTGCTTCTATTGCTATAAATGAAACTGATATAATTTCACTCTAAAAAGGAGAGTCCTTAGTCAAGTATATTATAATTTATTATTAATAAATTCTTCCCTTGAGCTGAATATATGTCGGTAGGCCAAAGTACTTGGCTTATATGTGGAAATACTTCATTACTTGACCATTATGTGTGTAATTAGGATAATTTTCTGGAATGGGGAAATCACTATAGATCATCATCTCCTTAGAGGTATTAATAGTCAGAGATTTATGAACGCCAGCTCTCTGGCTCTGTCTCGTACTCTCCTGCGGGAAGCAGTAAAATAGTTTGTGTTAATTTCTGGGAATTAAGAGCTGTGAAAAGTGAAAGCATCAAATAAGTATACATAAGGTTTGGTTGGTACTACTTCTACTTTCTGGCCGTCTCTGGTTCTCAGATCTTTGGTCCTGACTTATATCTGGCTGCATTATATATGCTAAAGGCAGAGCTGCAGGTACTTAATATACTTCTGTTCCCCACTAAAGCTGCTCTAGGAGGCTAAAGATACCAAAGTAAAGCTCCTCTCCAACTCATAATTGTTGACTTTCTAGCTTACAAGAATAAGTGATAGACCTTATCCAGATATTCTGTTGAGAGTTTAGAGTCTAGGACTGTGCTACTCTTTATCAGTTAACAGTCTGACAGATAAATACCTTATTACACTGAAAAATAATAATTATAATAAAGTTCAAATTGGAGACATATTACTTTAGTATACTGAACCCTGATTAAACTGGACTTAAAAGACCTAACTCTCCCCACTAGCTATCTACCTGATGATGCACAGGCCATTTAGATTCTCTAGACTTCAGATTCCTCATTCATTACAATGTATCTCACACTGTTGTCATAAGATTAAAATGAGATATTACACATAAGGCCTTTTGAACATGGAAAGACGCTAGGGACAATGCATCGTATTAACCTGAGGAATCAGTGTATGGTGTTCTGGGAGCTCTCTGTGACAAGATGTGGAAGGAACATTTGAGACATTACTTCCAGGTTTTTTAATGCTCTTTTTACAGGGTTGTAGCCTTGAAAATAAACACAGAAATGAACAGATGCAAAGAACTCTTGGAATAAAAAAAACCTGGAGAAAAATGTGAACATGTGAGGGATAAAGAAATTGACCATGGAAAACTGCCAGATTTTTTGTTAGTGACATATAGATCTGCAATAATACGGGGTGAATGTTTAGAAATGAATGCTTTTTCTTGGTTGAGAAGATAAATTTTGCACTATAAAAATATATGATTGATTGATAAAATATCACATATGCAATCAAAAAACTCCTCCACGTTTGTAGCTAAGCTTCTCTTCTGATTTTTTTTTTCTACTTCTAAAATAACAATTGAGTTTAATTATTTCATGTCTCCATCTTTAAGCTGATGTCTGTACTGGAGATAAAAAGTGATTCATATGTGATCATTTCTGAGAAAAGTGAGTACAAGGAGCTATTAAATACAAGAATGAAAGATTTTTAAAATAAGTTTAAGAAAAAGCAGAGTGGGGAAAGAGCTGAAAAGGAAGGAGCGGCCTGGAGAGACGTGCCAGGAACATCTGGGATCCTCATGGTAATCCTACACAACTGATACCTGGGCGAATAGGCTTCGACCTTGGAGCTAAAAATAGTTCTTCTAGGTAGCTGCCCAGTAGGTATCTGTTTCAAGTGCATGTTATGCACACATACAACCATTGCTCAACTCCCTGAGATAAGCTTTAGTTTTCAAGTTTGACTTATAACTTTTATAAGACCTTCTGATATCCTCTTAAGAAAGAAGAGACCTATAGAATTTAATAGAGCCTGATAGTGTATGATTTTATATTAAAGCTTCTAAAACAAAATAAATACATACAAAATTTTGCATTAAAATATGAACACAATATTTTGTTTTATTTTTATGCTTCACTACAGATTAGAAATAATTGTCTTGCTAACTTCTCATCTTTCTCTCTCTCCTGCCACCTCTGCTACCCCCTCCCTCCCATAGAAATAGAACACATGAGTTTTGGAATTAAAAAGATTCCAACTCAAGTAGATTGGAGATAAGAAAGGGAATAGAAGCAAACGGTGGATCAGGAGCATGGAGTTAAGCAGTTTCCTGGATGATGGCTTCTATTTTTTCTATGATGTTGGGAGCAAAGTCATCTGTTGAGAGTGAGTGGGCAAGTGGTAGAGTAGTAGACTTCAGAAGACTATGAAAGGTAGGAATTAGCTATAAGGCTTGCCTGGGGTCTCAGGGTCTGGTTGGGGTTGAGAAGCATGAATTTCTAGTAGAACATAAACTTGTTTATGTGCAGTAGCACCATGCTGGGTGCTTGTGTAATTTTTCTCCATGTTGATCTAGGAGCAGAGAAGGCAGGTATAACAGGTGAATTGGTTCAAGGTTCACGTTTCCTTGGATGAGTCCAACGGAAGAGGGATGGTGTAGTTGTGGCTTCTGTTAGGAGGGTGGCTGAAGTGAAAGACAAGAGTCCTAGGCCATGCAACAAGGAAATGAAGATGTGAGAAGACGGGCTCAAGAGTCTGAATGTCCCATAAAGTGGAAGGCCAGGTGCAGTAGGAATGAAGGTGTTGGGCTGAATGGTGTCCCTCCGAATTCCTTTGTTGAAGTCCTAACCCCTAGTACCTCAGAATGTGACTATATTTGGAGATAGGGTCTTTAAAGAGGTAATTAAGGTTAAATGATGTCATTAGGGTGGGCCCTGATCCAATATGACTGGTGTCTTTGTAAGAAGAGGAGATATGGCCAGAAACACACAGAGGAAAGACACATGTGCAGACAGAGAGAGAAGGCAGCTGTGATGGTTAATTTTAGATGTCAACTTGACTGGGCTGTGATGCCCAGACAGTTAGTAAAACATGACTTCTAGGTGTGTGTGTGAGGGTGTTTCTGGAAGAGATTAGATTAGATTAGATTACTCAGTAGACTGAGTAAAGAAAATCTGCCCTCATCAATGTGGGTGGGCATTATCCAGTCCACTGAGGGCCTAAATGGACCTAAATGGTGGAGGAAGGGTGAATTCTCTCTTTCTCTTCTTGAGCTGGGACATCCAACTCCTCCTGCCCTTGAACATCATAGCTACTGGTTCTCTGGCCTTTGGACTCAGACCAAATTATATCACCAGCAGTCCTGGTTCTTCAGCTTGCAGATGGCAGACCGTGGGACTTGGCTTCCATAATCGTGTGAACCAATTCCTACAGTAAATCTCCTGTTATATATATCTACGCATATCCTATTGGTTCTGTTTCTCTGGAGACCCCTGACTAATCCAGTGGTGAGAGGCCTCAGAAAAAATCAAACCAGCCAACATCTTCCTTTGGAATTTCTAGCCTCCAGAACTGGGAAAAAATAAATTTCTGTTGTCTAAGCCCCCTTGTCTGGGGTACTTTGTTATGGCAGCTCTAACAAACTAATACAGAAGGTATCAGGGATCTGGAAAGATAAGAGGTTGAGATCCCAAAGCAAGATTGCTTGAATTTAATATATGAGTGGTGGGGTAATTCCCAGTGATGACAAGGTCCAGGGTGTGGCTATGGGAGTGGGGGCTGAAAGGATGAGGAGATGAAGGTCACTAGATGCAAAGAGAGCAAAGCACACAATATAAAGGTAAAAAATTTAAAACCAACTTCACAATGTTGCATGAAACTGAAATTTAACGTTGATGGCAATTGAAGGATCAGTTTACAATGTGCTCTGTAAATATCTTTTATAACAAAAATAGTTGTAAGATAATAAATGTGAAAGTGCCTTTTTATTTCAAACCATAAAATAGATCTCTGAAACCAGGTATGCCTGATTTTGGACCTATTAAGAAATAAACATTCCCTAGGGCGTGATCTGATTTGTCCACCCTACAAAGATACTATCTTCCTATAACTTTTCCTCCCTGATAAATTCAGTTTGATACGGCAACTAAATTCTATGGGTGGAAAGTTCCCAGGGACAGCACAGAGGCTGGCATGCAGCCTGGTGTGTTTGTTGAACTGGTAGGTGACTCTGGAAAGGGAGAGCCATCCAGTTCTGCTCCCAGTAGTGTGCCTGCCAAGTTATCTGGACCTCCTAAGATAAACAACCTTAGCAATGACAGGACATTTCCAGTGCATGTAGGAGAAGCCTCCAACCAGGAACTTCCACATTCCCCCCACTTCACCACTTTTCTCAAAGCAGGTAGGCTCAAGTGCTTCTAATTCCAAGAACAGCAACTCTCTTAGCCATGATACCCTGTGGTAGGGAAAAAGCAAAGGGCTGCTGTTGTCATGCAGCCGACACCAAGATGTCGTTCTCTGGTTTTGGACCCTAGGCACGTACAGGGTAGAAGAGGCTACATGGGACAGCTTGTTCTCATCCACATTTCTCCCCTTTCCTGACTCTACTTTTCCCCACAATGCTTCCCATCAGCCGAGGTGATCTATCTTTCATTTAGTTACTTTATTTACTGTCTATTCCCCTGCTTTCTGCTGGGATACAAGCTCCATAAGGACGAGGATTCCTTTTGGTTTTATTCACTGCCGCATCCTCAGCACTTAGAACAGTGCCTGACATAGAGCAGACACTCAGTAGTAATGTGAGCTGAAGACCCGAGGAAAACGTGTCCTCTTTGTCCCCGACTCTGCCTGAGAGCCCAGCTTTGATCCATTTACCAGGTTGATTTGGGAGCTGGTTTTTGGATGTCTCTAGGGCCTGAGGAAGAGTTAAGCCAGGTGAGGTCTTTTGAAGTTTTTAGAGGACGACTAGGTCCTAGACTGTGCTTGCATTGAAGCCACTATGCTACTCGAAACTGTTTTCATTTCTGTATTGCAAGTTTGTTTCCCTACAGTTACCCAGGGACACATAAGAGCGTAGAGTGGGAAATTATAAGGGTCTCTAACAGGGGGTGGGCCACTTCACTCTGAGTCTTAGTTTCCTCCAATGCAAAATAATGATAATAATACCTACATCACAGTGATGTCCTGAGAATTAAATGAGGCATATGTGACATTTCCTGCTACTCTGTAGGCATTCAATGTGGAGAAACAATTTTTGAGCACCTACTATGTGCCAGACATCATTTTATGTTATGTACATGCATCACCTCTAATCCTTACCACAATCCTGCAAGATAGATGTCATCTTTTCCATTTTACAGACAAGCAGTAGAGGTCAGAGGAGGTTACATGACTTCACAAACCAAACAGTTAATATTAAATCTCAGCACACTGGGCACAGATATTTTTACGTTAACTAGACTAACTCTACTGGTGCATGAAATACTACTAAATCACAGCTGGGTTATGGATCATTTAAAATCCACTTAATATGGATCATAAGCTATGCCAACATACGCATGATGGATCTGTGGATTCTATGTCTCCCTCCTGTAGTCTGATCATTCTAAGAATAACATTCCTTCACCCTCCTCAGGAGTGCATAGCTGAGTTTAAAGAATTTTTCTCCATTTCCTGGTAACTGGTTTCAAGATTATGGGAAAATTCTAGAATTTCTTGGAGAAAGAGTAGAGAACGAATCTTATTATTTTAGCATAGACTTAGTATCCCTTTGGCCGCCTGGAACTGTGAACCTTGAACAAACACTAGGCAGCTGTCAGAGCTGCTTTTTCTTTCTCAGTTTATTTATACATTTGTCTTTCTGCACTAGACTGTGAGAACCATGAAATGCAAACTGTGCCCCCCAGTTTCTAGTTCAGTGACCAGTGCTGGTAGATATATACTTAATCAAATAAAAATAGATTGAGTGAATAAATGAAGGTAAGGAGTCTTTCCAAAGTGTGTTTAGTTAAATAGTTCTAAATTTATGTTCCCTCTCTGACTTTAACGCTGGTAAGGGTAGAGATTTTCCTCCCATCTTATGGATTCATATACAATATTTGCTTGTGGCAGTAACACAGTGGTTTGTTTCCTCTCAGTAGTTGTAGAACCGATTCCAATATGTGCAATGATTAAGCTCTTGCCAAATGTTAGGAGAAGAGCATGACAAGCTTAATAGTCATAGTAGCAAACACTTACATTGCATTTACCACGTGTACTGTTCTGAACACTTTACATTCGTTATCTCGTTCAATACCCAAAACGACACCGTGAGGAACATACTACGATCATCTCCATGACACAAGTGAAGAAACTGAGGCACTAAAAACATAGCCAATCACCCAAGGTCATACAGCTAGTAAGTGGTGGAGCTGGGATTTGAACCCAAGCCATCTGGCTCCAGAGTCTCAGTGCTTAATCACCGCTTTATAAAGCTGCCTTACATCAATGAATTTAGTGTAAATATAAACGATGATAATAACTATATAGTGGGACAATATTTTGATATATTAACTAATTTTGTTGTTTTCAGTACTTCCTGAACTTTATGATCCTTTCCTTCCTTCGAAGCAGTGATTTAGCACCCTCAGGGAAGCCACGACAGAATAGAACACAGAACATGGAAAGGATTAAATTGTGAGCTCCGGGCATAAACAAAAGACTTGGAAAAATACCATTTCCTCTCATCCCCCAGGACAAGTGGGCTTGTCGCCTCAGTGGAGCAGAGAACAGGAACATATGATTCTAGCTGCCCCTCCCTCCAGTTCCCTTGATGGGAGGGAGGGATAAATGCACTTCAGGGATTTGCAGATCTGCCGCGGAGGGGCCCTGATCCTCCTGCCGGTCCTTACAGACCTGAGGAAGCACGTGGAAGCTGGCAGGAGCCTAAAGCTTCCCTGGCCCAGCATGGAGTGGGGAGGGTAGAATTAAAGCGCCATGTGCCTTAGGCAGCCCCACCTAGTTTCCCACAGCTGCCGTTCAGCAGAAGGAACTGATTCTTTATCATGTGTCAGAGAGGCACAAACAGCTGGGAGAGCTGAGTGTCGTGAGGTCTTGAGGTGGGGGTGAACAGGGTCCAGGGGTAAGCTAGCAATGAATGACTGAACACCTGACAGACGTGAGGCAGTCTCAGAGGATGTCATTGTGGTGATGATGACTGAGGACCAAATGCATCACTCTTCTGTCCTCCTCAAGCACCTGATGGCTTGGTGCTACATGAGCCCCTCAGGGTCCTACCTGCAGATGGAGCTGGGGCAACAAGCTGAATTGACTGAGAATAAGTTTCCGTCACCAGATAGAAAAAGAGCTTGTGACAAAAATTAAGTTATAGAAAAATACAGATAACGCAGAAAACTAATTGTCTTGCATATTAAAATTTGTGCTTGTGAACAATCTTCAGTACAGTAGGTAACATTTATTGTTTAATGTGTGCCAAGAACTGTGCCAAGTACTTTAAAATAGTTTTTTTTGTTTAGTCCTCATAATAAATTTAGGACAGGGGTTCCATTCGTGTTCCCCCATTTTACATATGTGTGAATTGAGTTTTGAGGTAGGTAAGTAACTTGCCCAAAGTCATAACTGGGTCATAGTGAGGAGTCAATTCCTGTCTCACTATATCCAAAGCTTCTGCTCTTCAACATTCCATCAGTTCCTCAGACTTTATCTTGATGGAGTTGAAATAAAATAGCAGAAATTTGGGACTAATCTCTATTGCCTTGTTTCTCTTATCCCTTATATTCCATGTTTAAGACCTCTGGCATCTATGCTCCAAATCCACACTGACTCCAACTACTTCTCTTTATTGGTCCTGGTACCACCATAGCTTAAGCTACTGTCAAAGCTGCCACGTACAAAGACCGGAGGGAAGCCTGCAGACCATGGAAAGCTGTGAGAGCACTGCCTTGACAATTTTCATAGTGTCTCAGAAGAGGGGTCTAGGGAAAGGTACTTACATGTTTTGGGAGCTGGAGTTATCAAAGGGAGATTTTAAGACGGAAGAAAGCAAGTAAGGTCTTGGTCAGAATTTGCGAACTTGGCAGGAGATGCTGGTCTTTTCTTGGGAACTCATGAGTCTGTGCAGAGTTACTGTTAGATCAGTTAGTCTGTGGTCTTCTCTTGGAGCATATGGGTCTGAGTGACCTGGTGGTAAAGCTATTTGAACTTGGTTCATGGTGCACATCATGGTTTGGTATGTTATCTATCCTGTGAGTCACAGTACAGTTCATACCACCACTTCTTTCTGGCCTCATGAAGCCGCCCAACTAGTCTCCGTGCTTCCATGCTTTCTCACCTCCAATCCTTTCTTGACAAAGCAGCCAAAGCAATCTTTTTTAAAATCTCAAATCGGATGTCATTTTCCTGCCTAAACTCTTCAATGGCTTCATTGGACTTGAAATAAAACCCAAAATTATTGGCACAGACTACACCCCTGTCAACAATTCCAGCGTCATCCTATGCCACTGTCCTCCCCCACACTCTGCTCCACCAACCCTGGCTGTCTTTGCTTCTTCAACTTGCCAACTCGTTACCATCTCTGTCCCTACACATGGCGTTCCCTCTGCCTGAATGATCTTCTCCAACTCTTCCACTGCTACATTCCTATAAACTCCCACATCTCAGCTTAAAGAAGCCTCTCAAATCCTCATTTTATATTAGGTCCCTTTAGGACATGATCTCAGAGCATATTGTATTTCCTTTCATAGCATACATAACAATTTATGGTCGTACACTTATTCGTATGCTTATTTGTTTAATATTGCCTCCCTAGTAGATAGTGAACTCCACGAGCTTAATACTGCATCCCCAGCACTGCTTGGCAGACAGCACTTGAGAAATACTAACTCAATGACAAGTGAAGAACTGTAGGGAGTATACCTGGGCTTGGTTTTGGAAAAGAAGCCGGCTGTCCTTCTGATGCCCCAGGCTCACCACTTCTCCATATACGTACCTATGGCTAGCTCTGTCTGTGACCAGCTCTTGATTAAGGAAGGTAATAAATTTAAAGTTTTTTTTTAAATCTTAAATAGGAATATATCCTCCTACAATAAATAAAGTTGTTGTGAAGGTAGCAGATGTAAAAGGTTTCTACAATCAGGATCTTTTTATGAACGGAAGGTACTGCAACCGCAAAGTGTGATGACCTCATGTAGTGAGCCTAATAAGATTGGAAGCATCAGAGCTTAACAATCAACGTTGGGCGGGGTACAGTTGGGAAGTCTGGGTTTGAACCCTTGCATCTCCACTGACTAGTTGTGTGTCCTGGGGCAAATTACTCTCTATCTCTGTGCCTTGGTTTCTTTATCTATAAAAAGAGAATACAGAAATTGCTTACCTTCAGAGAGTGGTTATGTGGATGAAATCATATAACACAAAGTGCTTGGCTTTTAGGAGGAACTTGATAAAAGTTTACTATGCTCAGTTTAGACACAGAAAAATACTTCGGGGAGGAAAGTAGGAAACTGTGGAAACTGCAGAGCCAAGCAGGGGTTTGTTATTTTGTAATTGTGGCTTAACAAATTAAAAAATTGCAAAGAACGTTTAGAAGTCAATGTTAAATCTGTGAGAGAATAGTATTTTTAAAAAATATTTCTTCATTTAGTAAAGGCTTAACCACTGTTTGAAATACCTTAATATCCTCTGAATGCATGGATTCCATTTGTTTAAACTTTTCTGAAGTACTTAGAGAATATTTCATTGTTGGGAATTTTTTCCAGTCAACACATCTGTAAAGTGATAGGCATTTTATGAGCAAAGAATGACCTAAAATACTTCCAAATTCCAAGATGTTATGCAATGATTTATGAAATTAATATTGTGTGTATATTAGGCCTTATTGATATATGCCTTCTGTATCTTCCTGAAGAACACTATGAAATACCATTTCCTCGCTTATTTATTGCAATAGTCATCATGTTCATTTTAGCCACTGTTGGCCCAGACAACTTTTATTTCTTGGAGTTTTTCCTCCATTCACCCATTCTTCTCTATTAAAACGTCATTTTTTTTTTTTTTTTGCTGTTCTTGGCTATGGTTATAACCCCTTAATGAAATACCTTCCTCTGTAGTTGATACTTTGTGAAAGAAAATTTTATCTTGGGACACACTTCATATCTGTAGGTGGTGAAAAGAGAGACTAAAAGGAAGGGAGAAAGGCGTTAACTAAATCAAGCTGTAAAGAAATAGGACCCCAAAATATCAGGAATTAAATTCCCTGATGTTGTGGGATAGCTCAGTAGTTCTAGCCTCATAAATATATTTTTAAGTAGTGATCCAATTCCAATCAGCATATTATTATAGAATTGCTGTTCCCATGTTCTTTGACAAAGGACCTCCAAAAAGAATATTTCTTACCATTCTCCTTTCAAACTGTGGATTCATAGTTCTACTAGATTTTCTCTCAATGTCCCGGTGAGGTGGTGAGGGAAGAGGGCAAGAGGGAAGGTTTCCTTGAAGAGGAATCAGCAGAGTCTGGTGAAAGCAGAGCATTAGGAGCAAAACTGCTGAATTCTACTCCAGTTCTGCACCTGAGCATCTGGTGGTCTGAGGAGGCTTGTTCAACTTTCTGAGGCTTCCCTTTTTGCATCTTCCCCTGTCCTCACTGGGTTGGGAGGATAAAGTGGGATATTGCCTGTCACAGGTGTAATATCGTATTTTGAAATATTCTAAGTGCAACAGAAATGCAAGGTTCTACCTCCCATTCCCACTGTCAGTCTTGGTGGAAGCCCGCGCATAACCTCACCTGCAGTACCTCAGTGTCAGCTCAGCTGGATTTCCTGACTGTACTCTCGCCTCTTCGATCTCCAGCAGATTGTTGTCAAACCAAATTTTCCTGATATTCCACTTTAATTAAATCGTAGCCCTGCTCCAAATCAGTGCTTCGTGCTCAACATATATACCTTACATTCCTCACGTAACATGGTTTTATAATTCCCCAAATATTTATCTAGTTCCTAATGTGGGCCAAGCATTGTCAAAGTGCTGGGAATTCAATAACAAATGTGACATGGCCCTTGTCACAAAGGAACTTGTCGATTAATGATGAGAAACAAATGACTTCTGTCTTACTCCATCTGGGCTGCTATAACAAAGTACCACAGGCTGGGTAGCTTATAAACAACAGAAGCTTACTTTTCACAGTTCTGGAGGCTGGAAGTCCGGGATCAGGGTGCCAGCATTGTTGGGTGAGGGCCCTCTTCTGGGTCGCAGACTTCTCGGTGTATCTTCATGTGGTGGAAGGGGATAGGGAGCTCTGTGGGGTCTCTATTACAAGGACAAAAATCCCATTCATGAGGGCTCTGCTCTTAATACCATCACATTGTGCATTAGGATTTCAACATAGCAGTTAGGGGGACACTAACATTCATACCATAGCAGTTTCCTTATTTCCTTTTCAATGACGTTGACTTATTCAAAAATCATTCATTTCATCAACATATATTTGAGTGCCTGCCAAATGACAGGCACTGGTCTGAGACTTGGGATTACAGTGGTGAATAATAGTAAATGCTCACCTTCATTGTGCTTACATTTTGGCTTAGATCACTCATAAAAGTAATACATTCTTACAATTAAAGAAAGCAAAATGTAAAAATCTGCTATCCTACACTATTTCCTTCATTTCTCCTCCTCAGAATTAATCAGCACTAATAGCTTTTCATGTACCTTTCCAACAATTTCTATGTATATGCCAATATGTATGAATATTTCATTTTTTAAGCAAATGGATCAAACTGTAACTCTACATAATGTAATTGAATCACATTTTAACATCTCTGCAGTGGGGACTTGTCTTACAGTCAGTACCATCTTACAATTTTAATTGGCAGAATGTTTTCTTTTTTCTTTGTGGTACATAAAATAAAGGTGAGTCTTAGGACTGAACCAACAAAATGTGGTATTTTTTTTTTTAGTGAGGAAGATTGGTCCTGAGCTAACATCTGTGCCAATCTTCCTCTATTTTGTATGTGGGATGCCATAGCATGGCTTGATGAGTGGTGTAGGTCCATGCCTGGGATCCAAATCCACGAACCCTGGGCTACCAAAGCAGAGTGCACAAACTTAACCACTATGCCACCAGGCTGGCCCCCTAAAATATGGTATTTTAATAGTAAAAGATTTAGCTACAAGTAGAGAAAACAATATCCACCAGAAATTACGTTAGACTGCAAGTAACAGAAATTAAAACCAATAGCTTAAAAAAGGAGTGTAATTTTTCTCATCTAACAAGGAGTTAGGACTTGGGAAGGTAGAGTTAATGCTTGGCTTTCATGTGCCACTAAGGCTCAGGCTCCTTTTGTCTTTCTACTCCTCATGGTGGTCCACAAGATGGCTCCTTTCTCTTCCTAATAGTGTGACCACATTCCAGGCAAGAAGAAACGGTGTTACCCGCCTTTAACCATTCAGTATACAACAGTGGAGAAGGAACATGGTAAATGCAATAAAAGCTAGCATTCAGGAAAGGGGAGGATGGGAAACATGTGGTGATTACTGGGCCATAGATATCAACACATCCTGCGGGGCAGAGATGGTGAGGACTCTGGGCCCCAGCATGCGATTAAGCTATTGGTTAGGCATTTTGGCAACTCCTGTTTCCACCATTGTCCTTTGTGACCTGGATCTTTCCTCTTCAAGGTGGAGATTATGATGGATGCACTTCCAGGATTTTGTCCAGCTTTCGAAGCTCAGTTTTTTGGGTGTGAGTTTGGGTGCACTGAGATTATTCTAGTGATCAAAAACTGTTGTAAACCAGGCTTATGGTTTCCTTGACCAATTCATTCCATCAAAATTGGCAGTCTTGCTGTCTGTTTACAGTTATTTTCGCACATAAGAGACAACAGCCAAGGATCTTGTAAAGACATACTTTTTACACATGAAAATTCTGATCTTTTACTTACCGGCTTCTGGGCTACTTTTTTAGATGGGTCCTGCTGTGAGAAAATGGCAAATGATAATACTCTTAATCTCGTCTACAACAGAGGTTTTCTACTTTGGTGTGACAGTTGCACTAATTTTATCTCCTAAACTTCTGCTTATAATGTCTTCTGCTTGAAGTACAGAAATGGTTGGCTTTCTTAACTCTGTAAGTCTATAATCTATGGGACCGTGGCAGATAGTATTCCCCTTAAATATGTGCAACATTATTTCTAATCCTCCACACTCTTCTTACAATCTGTGAAATTCCTCCTATTGAATGATGGTGTCTATGTTCCTTTCTCAAGCACCTGGGTGGGCTTGTGGCTACAGCATAAGTGGCATATTGTAACTTCCAAGGATAGGTCATAAAAAGTATTCAGTTTTCTTCGGGTTCTCTTGGGATGCTTGCTCTTGGAGCTATAGGAACCCCAGGTCACATGGGGAGGCCATGGGTTCTGGCCAACAGACCCAGCTGAGTTCCTGTAACTGGTCCCATCAACCTCCCTTCATGTGAATGTTTGGGACTATTCCATCAAATGAAATAAAAATAAAAAGGGTAATTTTCAAATAATACAGAAAGTAGACACATTGATGGCATGTCAGATGATATAGAGACACTAGTCTAGAAGATGATTAAATAAAAATGCTTGAACTGCAGATTGATGCGTTAAAGACATAAATAATTGTCATCAGTTAGAATCTCTGAAGAGAGATACTTGGAAGACTATCATTTACTCTGTAAAACACTGAAGTTTTTGTTTACTGAAAGCAAGAGTTTTATCAATATAACCGACAAGTTAATTTTTTTGAAGTTTGAGAATTCTCACTTTGCACACTTTTTTGAAAGATAGTTGCTGATTTGTTAAAGGGGAAGAAATATTCAAAATGGTAAACAAGTAATTTGAAACACATGAGATTTTAAGGAAACACTGAATGAGTGAGTATATTGAGGGCACAATGCAATGATAGGAAAATATAAAAATTTTATATCAAAAAGTTCATTTTGAAAACCCTGTGTCTTAAATAATCCACTGTTTGATTCATAGAGAAGCTATTATATGTAAACATTTGCCCAAATGTCTGAATTCCACATAAAATATTATATTAGTCAAGATATTTAGGCTATGCTTTGGGAATATACAAACCCTGAAATTCAATGGCTTAACATTAAAAGTGTATTTTTTGCTCACATAACAGTCTAATGTGGGTCAGGCACCTTTTCTGGGAAATTTTCCTCCAAGTAGTGACTCAAGGATCCAACCACCTTTCATCTTGTGAAGCCGTCATCTTTAACAAATGACCTCTGATGCAGAAGAGAAAGAGTGAGTTTATTTAATACTTAACCACCTAGACACAGAAGTGACATTCATCACTGTCACTCACATGTGACTGGCCAGAACTAGTCACTTGGCCTGCAAGGGAGCCTGGGAAATCTCCTCTTCCTGTGTACTAGAAGGGGAAAGGAATTGCTAGGGATCTAGCTACTCTACGCCACAGATTCTATTGTTAAAGTTGTTATACCAACAAAATCCAAGCACTATAGAGTGGTCCATTTTCAGCACTCTACAAAAACACTGGATCAGAATACAGCTCGACTCTTGTCAGTCCAATGGAAGAATTTTGCCATTGTATACTGGGCCAGACCTTGGGAAGCCACACCTGACTAAGGAGCCGGTGTGTCACCCAGAGGTCACAGCACTGGAGCTGAGAGCAGGAACTAGATGAGAGTATTGTCTTCCTCTGGGAAGGGGTATGTTCTGGTGGTTTGAAGAGTTGTGTTATATTTTTCATTCTCCTCTGGAAAGAATCCTTTAGACTCATTTAAATGAAGACACAATTGATGACTACTACTTCATTATGCTAATCCTTCCTGAGATACAGTGTTTGCAGTTTAACAGAGGCGTTTTTATGGGAAAGAATGAACATATAAAAGTGTAGTTTCAGGCTTTAGGGAGCTGGGTGCCTGGAAAGGGGCTGTATTAATGAGAATGAAGACACAATCACTGCAATAAAGAGATCTGTAAATGAAAGACTAAAATAGACAGTTGTTGATCTCTCTTTAATGTGAAAGTCCAGAATGGGTAGGGCCTGCCCTGAGAAGCCATCTGGATGTCTAGGCTGGTGGGGAGCTCTGCCATATTCCAAAGGGCATATTATTGTCTGCAAGGTTGAAGCCATCCACATCCACATTCACACAGCAGGAAGGGGTAGAGCAGACATCTAGGGTATGAGCAAGTGATGCCAAAGTTGTACACTTTGCTTTGTGTACAAAGTGGTGAGAACTCTGGCCACCCCTAGTCCCAAAGGAGCTGGTCTCTGGTTGAGGAGCCATGTGCCCAGTGGGGGCAATCAGCAGACTCCACCATGGAGTGCTTTCCTTTGCCTTGAAATCACTTCTTAAGACCTGCCTCGTATACTCCACTGCCACGGAACTCCACGTTCAGAAGTTATACTTTCTTTCTCTTATTTGAAAAAGAAAGAAGATATCTCAGTTGCTATGATAGTCACAGCTTGAATAGGCAATCTGTTCCTTACAGTGTGTCCACAACCTTAGGAAGTAGCTTGTCCATGGGTTTGGGCTTTAATACCTTCACTGATTTTCAGACTGATACCATTCGCCAAACACATTCACTGGCTGATCTTCGGGCCTCATAAGGACATGCTGAGAAGATAGGCCCTGATTACAGATGCTTGCCCTTTAGGCTAAGTGCACCTAATGTTGCATAACAGGAGCTTAAGGGAAATTCCTCCAGGACCACGTTATCTCAGGCAGGGTGGGAGTGATGCACGTTCCAGCAGAGGCTAAAACTGCCATCACATCCCAGGATCTTGGTACAGGGAGGGTAGTGGGTTTGGTCAGGAGGTTAGGTCGGTGTGCTCAGGGAGAGTGGGGCTGTTTTCTATCATTCTTTTTTTTTTTAATTGAGGTATCACAGAAAGAGAACATATAATCCCAAAATTTGTATGGAACTACAACAGACCTCAAATAGCCAAATCAACCTTGAGAAAGAAGAACAAAATTGGAGGCATCATGCTCCCTAATTTCAAACTATATTATAAAGCTATAGTAATTAAAACAGTATGGTACTGGCATAAAAACAGACACATAGATCAATGGAACAGATAAACCCACACATATATGGTCAATTAATTTATGACAAGGGAGCCAAGAATATATGATGGGGAAGGGACAGTCTCTTAAATAAACGGTGTTAGAAAAACTGGGCAGCCACATGTAAAAGAATGAAACTGGACCACTATCTTATACCGTACACAAAAACTAACTCAAAATGAATTAAAGACTTGAACATAAGATCTGAAACCATAAAACTCCTAGAAGAAAACATAAGCAGTAAGCTCCTTGATGTAGTTCTTGGCAATGATTTTTTGAATATGGCACCAAAAACAAAAGCAACAAAAGTAAAAATAAACAAATGGGACTACATCAAACTAAAAGGCTTCTGCACAGCAAAGGAAACCATCAATAAAATAAAAAGGCAACCTACTGAATGGGGGAAAATATTTTCAAATCATATACCTGATAAGGGGTTAATATCTAAATATATAAAGAACTCATACAACTCAGTAACAAAAAACCAATCTGATTAAAAAATGGGTAGGAGATCTGAATAGACATTTTACCAAAGAAGACATACAGATGGCCAGCAGGTACATAAAAAGATGCTCAACATCATTAATCATCAGGGAAGTGCAAATCAAAACCACAGTGAGATATCACCTCACACCTATTAGAATGGCTACCATCAAAAAGACAAGTAATAACAAGTGTTGGTGAGGATGTGGAGAAAAGCAAACTCTTGTGCACTGTTGGTAGGAATGTAAATTGGTGCAGCCACTGTGGAAAACAGTATGGAGTTTCCTGAGAAAATTGGAAATAGAGCTACCATATGATGTAGCATATGGTATTTATCTGAAGAAAATGAAAACACTAACTTGAAAAGATATCTGCACCTCCATGTTCATTGCAGCACTATTAACAATAGCCAAGATATGGCTAACAACCTAAGTGTTTGTTAATGGATGAATGGATAAAGAAGATGTGGTATATGGAAATTTATTCAGCCATAAAAATGATGAAATTTTGCCATTTGCAGCAACAGGACCTTGAGGGTATTATGCTAAGTGAAATAAAAGACAGAGAAAGACAAATATTGTATGATCTCTCTTATATATGAAATCTAAAAAACCAACAAAACAAAACCAAGCTCTCAGATACAGAGAACAGATTGGTGGTTGCTGGAGGTGGGGTAGTGGAGGTGGGAGAAATGGGTAAAAAAACATGTTGAACTTCTGAATGGAAATAAGCATCTCTGCAAAAGTAAAAACAGCAAATCAATGAGAAAATGAAGGCAAGTCTGCCCTGACCTTGGTGCTGCCACCAAGAGTTCCATTTCAAATGCTACTCAGCCACTGCCTGGAGGAGCCACCCAGACAAGTCACTTTACATTTCTCATCCTTGGATTCCTCATGGGTGAAACAGGGAGAGTACTGCCGTGGGCTCAGATGAGATGCTGACTGGGGGCTTTACTTCTGTCTGACTGCCAACACCCTCTGCGTCTGGGGCGCCCTTCCCCAGAGAGCCAGCGAGCTGCCAACTCCATACTCCTGACTTCACGGGACAATCTGGGCCATGGTCCAGACTGCCACTGTCCTCCCTCATCCTGGCCCCTTCCCAAGCTGCTCCTCCATCATTTCCAAAGTCTGTAAGTTGCCCCATTAAGAAAAAAAATTGAGATACAATTCACATAACTTAATATTAATCATTTAAAAGTAATTCAGTGGCATATAGTGTATTCATAATGTTGTGCAGCCATCACCTCTGTCTAGTTCCAGAACATTTTCATCATCACACAAAGGAAACCCCATATTTATTAAGTAGTTACTCCCCATTCCTCTCTTCTCTAGAGGCAACCACTAAGCTGCTTTCTGTCTCTGTGGATCTACCTATTTACCTACATATAAATGGAACCATACAGTATGTGGACTTCTGAGTCTGGCTTTTTTCACTTAGCACAGTGCTTTACAGATTCATCCATGCTGTAACACGTATCAGTACTTCATTCCTTTTTTATGGCTGAATAATATTCTATTGTATAGGTATACCACATATTGTTTATCCATTCATCTGTTGATGGGCATTTGGTTTATGTCCACCTTTTCTTCTATCACTTTTGACAGAGACACTGTTATGTAATTTTTTTTCCCCTGAGAAGTTCAGTGTTCAGGTACCATTGACTTGGCTATCTAACATACCAGATACTTTTGCATTTTAGGTCTTGAGCAAAATATGTCACACTGCTAAAGGAAGAGGCCAGAGGAAGCCCGGCCACGTTCTGGGAGGAACTGGGTCTGTGGAGCCCTGCAAAGCTGTGTGCGAATCCTGTGCTGCCTGGCACTACCTCTCTGACCTTAGGCAAATCTTACAGAGACTTTCTCCATCTGCAAGTCTGGGATAAGAAGGTTTGCTTTAGAGTGTTACCATGAAGACTGCAGGAGGTAAAATTTACGTGAGGTAACTTGTATGGTGACTAGTGCACCTTGCACTTGTCAGTTTCCCTTCATATGTGAGTATGTTTCAGAGAAGACTGGCTGCCAAGATGGAAGATGTGTTGGGATCACCCCAACATGCCTTTCTGATCCCAGATGTCGATTGCAAGCCCCAAAGCCTAGCCCAGGTGTATCTGATTGGCAAGAATTGCTGCCATCACGCCAGCTGAAGTTTCCTTTGATTTCAGGGTGGCACTGGCTACTCAAAACTTCCTATTTCTTTGGCTGAACCCTCTCCTCAGGCCTGTTTGTTCACTCTTTCATTGGACCGGGCACAAAAAATTACCAGGAGCACAAAAATGAATGAGAAAGAATCCTTTTCTCAAGGAACTCTCATCTGTTAGAGAAAACAGACCTGAAAATAGGCAGTTAAAATCTGCTGTAATAAATATTCTGACTCTGTATGGAATCGTAGAAGAAGGACACCGTAGCTAGTCTTAGGAAGCCAGGAAAGAGTGCTAGGAAGAGATGAAGAAGTGGCCGAATCCCCAAATTGGGTGGGAATTGGTGATTCAATATTTATCAACCTGGCATCAATGTCTATTTAGATATTGCAAAAAAGCAAGATACGCTGAAAAGTAGGCAAATTACTACAAGAATATTAAAATTCTAATTTTTATTTTGCCAGATGCTTAGAATCCCGACTGTCCCTGTTGAAAGAGCAATTCTCTTTAGAATTTAGATATCTAAAAAAATTTTTTTTAAATAGGGAAACAGTCTCTCTTCCGGGGCTGCCTCACCCTGTTGTGGAAGAACTCACTGGCAATGCTTAATTTATAACCTTATTTTCCAGTACAGTGCCTTGCTTACACTAGACGCTAAATAAGTGTTTGTTTCTAAATACATGATTGGTTCCTGTCTAATTGGCTTCTATTACCCAACAAATCATAGATAAATTTTATGAAGTTTTCCTCCACGTGTCAGATACAGTGCTGAATGCTAGGGATACAGAAATGTCTGAATCCAATCTCAAAGGGCAACTAACACATTGACTCACAATACTACCATCCACCTGGATTCTTAAAAAACACTGATGCCCAGACCTCAAGCCCAAAGATTCTGATGTAAATGATCTGGAATAAAGTCTGCTTACTGGTATTTTTTTAAAAAAATTATCCAAGTGATTACAATGTACAACCTGGGTTTACACCCAGTGGGAAAAACATATCCATAAAAAGGCAAATACAATGGTGTAGTGATTAAGGGCCCTGGGTCTGGAGTCCCTCAGTTCAAATGTACTACCCTTCTCTCCCTAAGTTGCATGATGATTTACCCAATCTCTCTGAGACTCAGATTCCTTTTCTGTAAAATGGGAGCAGTAATGATACCCAACTGTTAAGATTGTTGGGAATAATAAATTGGATAATGTGAGTAAGGCACTTTGTACAGTGTCTGGCATATAGTAGCCAGTCAGGTTTATCAGTTATTATTTTGTTTGATGGGGTAGGCAGAGTGTGCTACGGGAACACCTTGAGAATTAGAGAAGACCTCTCAGTGGGAGGATATTTTCTTCCCTGACAAACAGCCACCATGATTTTGTTGTACAAAATAAAGGCCAGTTGTCATTCCTGGAATAGTGACCTCACCAGGGACCCCTCCCATCCCCTCCAGCTACATGGATATCAAAGCCAATAGAGTGTATGCTGGTGCCTCATCTGCACAATGGGGCACAATACCTCTTTTCCAAGGTTATTGTGGGAGGGGAAATGAAATGATCACATGAAAAGTGCCTATCACATAGTAGGTTTGTAACAGATGTCAGCCCCTTTCCCTATACCAGGGCCACAGCAATGTGCCCAATCAAGCTCAGGCTGACTCTTCCCTTAAGCATTATTACCAACATGTCTGGCCACCCAATATCAGAAAACCTAGTCATGGGTTTATTCACTCATCCATTCATTCATTCACCCGTGTGAAAAATCTATTAAATACTACTTCATGTATGGCACTGTGACAGCCCCTATGGATACAGGCATGACCAAACAGACACAATTCATGATCTTTGGAGCTGATGTTTTAGCAAAAGGACCAGAGTATAGGCGACTAGTCACAAAATGAATTACTTTTTTCATTAATTTGTTCCATAATTAATTATCCTAGTTGTTGTTATTGTGGTAAGTGCTACAAAGGTATATAGAGGTTCAGAGAAGCTTCCTGTGGAAATAACTTCTGGATTGGATTTTGAAAGATGGGTAGGAACTCACTGGGTGACAAGGAAGGAAGAGTGTTTCAGGCACCAGAAGAGCAAGAGTGAGGGCCTTAAT
The DNA here is from genome assembly GCA_031878705.1 of Tapirus indicus. Classification (NCBI taxonomy): domain Eukaryota; kingdom Metazoa; phylum Chordata; class Mammalia; order Perissodactyla; family Tapiridae; genus Tapirus; species Tapirus indicus. The sequence continues at coordinate 87,651,034 of CM062922.1, forward strand.
GCCTGGCTGACGTGAGGAGTTGAGAAGGCTAGGGTGCAGAGTAGGGAGATGGGTGTTATATGAAGTTGGAAAATCATGTGGGGCCAGATCCCTCATGGCATCAAAGGCCACATTAACTATTTCCATCTTACCCCTACAAACAATGGGGAAGCCTGCAAGGATTATTATAATTAAAAAAGATAGGAATGACATAGTTACGTGCCAAGGGGAAATATGCAATTCAAAACCACAAGTATCTACTCAAGAAGGTAGAATCTTTGAAGAGATGCCTTTATTTCTTCAGAGTACTTGGAAGATCTGGGTATCCAGGTTGGAGTTGGAACCTGTGAAGAGCCAAGTGTTTTACAAAATAAAGTGAAAATAACTCAGAGTTCCTGGGGAAATCAGGAAATTATGGGATGAAGAGAAGAGATGGGAGGGAGAAAGAGAACAGAGAACCAGGAGATGATGAAATAGGTTACTGTGTAGGTTGAGAGTGAAGGAGAAATCCCTGCTGGTGTGGTGGTCTAAAGGACTTTGAAGACCATGTCTACCATAAACATCACAGAACATCAGACCTTTTACAGAAATGTTAAAATTTGTATAAGGTCCACTATACTCGTTGCTAAGTCTGTTTTTTTTTTGTTGTTGTTGTTGTTGTTGAGGGGAGGAGGCCTTTATGGTTTGGCTTGATTTATTTTGTTTTGTAGAAATCTAGGTATATTAGTTTCCTATTGCTGCTCTAACAAATTACCACAAACTTAGTGACTTAAAACAATACAAACTTACTATTTTACAGTTCTGAAAGTCAGACATCCAAAATGGGTTTCAATGGGCTGAAATCAAGGTATTGGCAGGACCATGCTAACTCTGGAGACTGTAGAGGAGAATCCACTTTCTTGCCCTTTTTCAGCATCTAGAGTTTCATTCCTTGCATTTCTTGGCTTATGGCTCCTACCTCCATCTTCAAATCTAGCATTATGGCATCTTTAAAAAAATCTCTTCCCTTTCTGATCTCCCACTTTCCGCTGTGATTGCATTGGGCCCACCTGGATAATCCAGGATAATCTCCCCATCTCAAGATTCTTAATTTAATGATATCTGTAAAGACACTTTTGCCATGTAAGGCAACATATTTGCAGATTTTGGGGACTAGGAATTGGATATCTTTGGGGAGGTCATTATTCAGCCTACCACATTAGACTTCCTGCTAGTTTAGAAGGTAAAAAAGGAATTTGCCCTGATTTTGAAAAGTGAGGTCTGGGATATCTAGGTAATATGAAATAATATGGATTAAGGAGTAAATTAAAATAATCCATTCTTTCATTATTTCTAATGTTAAGTAACACTCATAGATATCTGAACATTTTTTATTGAAGCATGAGGGCAATATGTCCTGTTAGCATTTCATTTATTTGGCAAGTATTCAGTGAGCATACATTAAGTGCCAGGCACTGTGAGTTCCAAAGTAGTCAACCAAGTGTAAGACATAACATTTGCCTTCAAGAAACTTCAATTTTATGGGGCAGAAAAAGAAGAAAATTAGTAATTTCATTACAGTCCGATGAATGCAATGAAAGGTACACAGAGCATTACAACAGCCACCCGCTTGACCCCGGGGGCCTGGAAAATGCATCAGTCAGGGTTCAGATATATCAATCAGGGTTCAATTAGAGACACAGAACCAGGGATTTGACTGTAAGCAAGTACAGGAGCAGGTTAAGTAGTCTCTGCAAGGCTGTTGTCTTCACATCAGATGCTGGAGCTTGAAGTCTGCAGGGGAGACAGTTGGGAAGGGAAGAGAAGGTGGGTGTAAAGTGGGAGAAAAGGACAAGGTAGAACCCACAACCTCGGTACTGTGTCCGTCTCTTACTGCCTCCAGTATCGATGACGTGGGTGTCCTGAAGGAGAAACTGGTGTCCTTTGTTAACAGAACTAAACCCACTCAACCCAGAAGTCAGAGAAGCTGAAGGAGGACCCAACAGAAGGTGGAGCGGCTGCTGCCCCACACCAGCGAGGTGAACTGGTTGAGAAATGAAAACGTGCGTGAACTGCAAGTTGACACATTACAAAGCCACAACACCTGAATCAGCAGAGGAAAAGAGGCTTTCATCTAACAGCACATAGTTTACTGTGGCTGGAATGGTTTATGCTAGGGTAGAAATACAGGGGTGGGAGGAGGCTGAGGTGAGAGGAATGAAAGATGAGCCCCGAGCCTTAAGTCAAAACAGACCACTGAGGATCAACATTCATACATCAACTTTCTTGTAAACCAGGACAAAGTGTTTGGCTGGATCCTGATGGCAATGGGGAACCACTGACTATGATTGACTATCCAATTTTCACTTTGAAAAGTTCAAACCAATTAGCATAGCACAATCTTCCCCTCGGGTCTCAGCTCTCTCCATTCTTATTTCCTTCCCCATAGTTGTAACAACAGCAAACCCTCTAGCTCCCCCAACACCCTTCTTGCCTCAACGTCTCTACCTGGAATACATTTCCCTGCTCTCTTTCCCCTTCCCCTGCAAGTTCCATTTCTTTGTGAACACCGCCCTGGGCAGCATGCATCCTAGCAGGATGGAAATGACCACACTGTGTCACTACACTGTAATCTTCCTGAGAACAGGAACCTTGTCTATATCATCCAAATACATATATTTGTGCCTAGCACAGTGTCTGCCACTTCGAAGGTGTTCAATAGATGCTTATTGATTGAATCAAGTTCCAAGAGCTTCTCATCAAATGCTTTGTTTATATGATTTTTCAATTTTATTAGTGGACTTGATGAAGTAGGGCTTCTGATCACTGTCAGACAGAGAGAGGCAACAAATTCTCACATTTCTGTATTTGAATAGAGAATTAAGAAGAGACAGTCAAGCCTTCCAGAATCCTGTGGAAAAGCATCTACAAATAGACTTAAGTTATCAAGAGGGAAAGGAAAATTATTCCTTTTCGGAGGTATGCTCCAAGGCATGAGGGAAGCTCTCCTTCTTTCCCAAAATGTCTTCATAATTCTCATCCATAAGGCCTTCCTTGTCATTCTTGGTTTCTTTAATCCCCGTGGGACTGACTGTTGGGTTGTTGGGCCGGTTATAATCATAAAGGGGCTTCAACTTTTTGATGTAGATGAAGTTAAACAGTCTTTGGAAGCTTTGTTTAACATTTGAGGAGGTCAAGGTATCGGTTATTTCCTTTAAAATGTTGTAGGTTATTTTCGCCAACTCCCTGATCACAGGGTCTTCATCCCGAAGCACTCGATCAACAGCTGTAACAGCAGAAAGGTCTGGTTCAAGGCACCTCTCTCAGAGTCTGAAAGCCCTGACCCTGAATAGCCCCACCACCTTTCACAGAGTCCCCCTGCTTCCCTCCCCATCGCCTCAATTTTCATTACTTTGACTAAAAGCATCCAGGAATATTTATCCTCTATCCTCACCAGATTTTATTAAAAGAAAAATGGAAATATTCACTAAATACTGACTGAGTGGTTATTAAGTGCTGGGCATTCTGCTAGGTAGCATAAACATATATTTATGAAGAGGTTCAATATCACTAACAGAAATAGCACATACATGAACGTGATGATGTAGATCCATATTTTTTGGCATGAAAAGATGTTTATGATACATGAGTAAGTACATGGAGGGAGAATTAGAGTGCTTACCATCTAGCGCAGTCAATAAATACGTGTTGAATAAACGAGTAAATGAATGAACGTATGAATGAAAAAGGAAGGAAGATGATGTGTCAATGTAGGTTCATCACTTGTAACAAATGTACCACTTTGGTGGGGGATGTTGGTAATGGGGGAGGCTATGCATGTGTGGGGGCAGAAATTGTATGGAAAATCTCTGTACCTTTCTCTTAATTCTGCTGTGAATCTAAAACTGCCCTAAAAAAATTAAGTCTACTACAAAAAGAAAGGAAGGAAGACAGCCACCCTATTGTCTACCTCACCTATTGTAATTCTGATCCTGATGGGGAAATAGACAGAGGCTAAGAGAGAGATGCCAAAGATACAAACATTTTGATAGAATAAACGTTACTCTTCTTAAATTCCCTCTGGTGCAAGTGTATGTTGCTTTCCTCCAAAACGTAAATTCTCCGAGGAAAGGGACTTTGCTGTGTTTGCTGAAGATACACCTCAACAGCTAGAAGAGCGCTGTCACATAATAGATGCTGGGAAAATATTTGTTGGATGAATGAGTGAATGAATTCTCAACTCTCTGTAGTTTCTAAGGGCTCTAGGATGATAGATCTCAAATAGTGAGAGGGATAGAAGGAGAAATTGAAACAGATCGAGAGAGAGAGAATAGAAAAGAAAAAAAGATGTCTCTTAACCCAGTCCTTCCATTGATCCCCCCCAACAACCACCCACCACTACCACTCTCTTCCCATCATCCCTGGCACCATTACAAAACTCATATGTTTTTGGTTTTGGGTTTTTTTGGTGAGGAAGATTAGCCCTGAGCTAGCATCTGTTGCCAATCCTCCTCTTTTTGCTGAGGAAGACTGTCCCTGGGCTAAGGTCTCTGCCCATCTTCCTCTGTTTTGTATATGGGATGCCACCACAGCATGGCTTGATAAGTGGTGCATAGGTCTGCACCAGGGATCCAAACCTGCGAACCCTGGGCTGCCCAAGTGGAGCATGCGAACTTAACCACTATGCCACTGGGCTGGCACCCAGAACTCATATGTTAATCAAATCACAATAGTGAATTTATTTAGACCTATGCATAAAGATTTCATTATAGCCTCAACACTTACCCTCAAGCATGACTTCAATTTCATCTCTGTGCAGCAAATGGCCACCCAATTTTGCCAAGTACCCTATGCACAAAGTAAAATTAAAGTTACTCCAAAACACATTGTGAAAATACATTCTCCAATATTATCTAGCTACCTTTATTACTTTCTTCAAAGCAAAGCATCTCTAGATTATCCTTGAATCATCTTTTAGTGCTTTCAAATAGCTATTATTTAATAAAACTTTTTATTGAGCTATATGTACGTGTATAAATGTGCGCAAATCATAATTGCACAGCCTAACGAATGACCACAAAGAAAACACTTCTAGCTACCACCTAGGTCATTAAATAGTATATTACTAGCATCCCAGAAGCTCTCTCACAACCTTTCCAATCTGCAACTCTGCGCTTCAGAATACGTTCTTTTGTGTCTGCCTCCTTTTGCTCAACATTACGTTGTGAGATTAATCCACGTTCTTTAACATGGCAATAGTTCATTTACTTCCATTGCTACATGGCAGAGGTTGGCAACTAGTTTTTTTGAGACCCAGCCATACTCATTGGCTCATTTGTTTATATATTATCTCTGGCTGCTTTCACCCTACAACTGCAGCGTTGAGCAGTTGTGACAGAGACCATACAGTACGCAAAGCCTAAAATATTTGCTATTGGGCCTTTTACAGAAAGAGTTTGCTGCAACCTGCTGTATGATATTCCATCCTATGAATGAAGCACCTTTTATCCATTCTGCATGATGGACAATGTGTTGTTTCCAATTTGCTGCTATTATGAATACGATGTTATTATGGGCATTCTTGTACATGAATTTTGGTACGCATTTGTATGTCATGTGGTTTTGTATATAGCTAGGAGTGAATTTATTGGCTAATAGATATGCTTATGTTAACCTTTACTTGTCATTGCCAAACAGTATCCAAAGTGGTTGTACCAACTTTTACTCCCACCAGTAGTGTATGAACATTTCCAATACTCTACATCCTCTCTAACTCCTGATATTGTTAGTCTTTTTCCTTTCAGTTATTCTCATTGGTTTGGTGGTAGTATCACATTGTGATTTTCATTTGTTTTGGGGGGGGATGATTCATAAGAGTTTTGTGTATTTATTGGCCGTTTGGATATTTCTTTTGTGAAATGCCTATTCAAGTAAGTGTCTTGCCTGTTTTTATATTGAATTGTCTGGCTTTTTCTTATTTACTTGTAGGCATTTTATATTCTGGATACTAATCTTTTTAAATGTTGTGCACCTTACAAATATCTTCTCCTACTCCATGGCTAAACTTTTCCATTTTTTTTTTTTTTTTGATGAACAGAAGTCCCTAATTTTTTCTTGGTGAGGAAGATTAGCCCTGAGCTAACATGTGCTGCCAATCCTCTTCTTTCTGCTGAGGAAGATTGGCCCTAGGCTAACATCCATGCCCATCTTCCTCTACTCTATATGTGGGACACCTGCTACAGCATGGTTCGATAAGTGGTGTGTAAGTCTGCGCCTGGGATCAGAACCTGAGAACCCCGGGCCGCCGAAGTCAAGTGTGCGAACTTAGCTACTAGGCCACCAGACTGGCCCCAGAAGTCCCTAATTTTAATGTAGTCCAATTCATCATCTTTTTATTTACGGTTATTTATGGTTGGCATTTTTTTAAAACTCAGTTTTTCAGTTGTTTATTGCTAGTGTATAGAAACCCAACTGATCTTTGTATATTGATGTCACATCTAGAAAACTTGATAAATTTATTTATTAATTCAAATAGTTTTTCTGAATTCTTTCCAATGTTCTAAATATGCAATTATTTATCTGCAAATTTTGAAAGTTTTATTTGCTTTTATCAAAACTTATGCATTTTATTTCTTGTTATTACCTCATTTCAGTTTTGGAAAATTCTTGGCCATTATCTCTTCAAATATTTCTTCTCATTTTCTCTCCTCTCTCCTTATGGAATGCATATGTTAGACCTTTTAACCATGTCTTATATTCTTATGTTCTTTTGTAGTTTTCATTTTCATCTCTTCAAGCTTTGCTTTTGAGGCTGAATATTTTGTTCTGACATCCAATTCTCTAAATCTCTTTCAGCTCCTTTTAATCCGCTGCTAATTTCATCCATTGAGTTCTGTATTCCATCTCATTGTTTAATTTAATCTTTTGATCTTATTTATTTTAAAGTTTTTATCTAGTAACTTCAATAACTGCATATCCTGGGTTGTGTTTCTATTGGGTTTTTTTCCCTGTAATTAAAAAAATTTTTCTATATGTCTGGTTATTTTTGATTATATGTCAGCTATTGCATATAAAATTTTGCATAGATAATTTGAATCTCTGGACAATGTATTTTCACCTAGAGAGAATATTTTTGCTTCTGGCAGGCAGTAAGGCTAGAGGTGTATATTTTTAATCCAAACAGGGAGTTAGATATTCAAAGCTTCTATCATTATAAGGGCTGGTCTATTTCCAGTCTACTCTTACTCCTGGGGTGGAGACATCAGGGATCCCAGCTAAAAGCCTGGGAGTATTTACTAGGGTTCCTCCTCATTGTCAGTCCACTCCAAGTTTTGTTCCTCCAGCTCAGTGAGACACTAAAATTTCTGCACAGTTTCTCAGCCTCCCAACTACCATTTTTTTTGTTAGAATTGGCAAAATCTAAAAAGAAAAATAATCTCCAAATATCAGGCCTACTTCTTTTGGTTTTTGTATTCTTCTGTTCCGGATCACTGCCTTTATAGAAGCTCTCCAATGTCTTCAGATAGGTTTTTAAAATCTTTTTGAGGCTGTTCTTGTTATCCTCATTTTACAGATGATAAAACCAAAGCTCATAGAGATTAAGTAACTTTGCAAAGGTCACATAGCTAGTAGAGTTCATTCTGAGATTTGAATGCAAGCTTATCTGACTCTCATCAGCATTTCATATTGCCTCTGCTTCAGTCAAAATAGTGACCACAAAAATCACAACAATTGAGGGTTGATCCAGTGACAGTTAAGTTTGCACACTCTGCTCTGGCAGCCCAGGTTCACAGGTTCAGATCCCAGGCGCGGACATACACACTGCTTGTCAAGCCATGCTGTGGTGGCGTCTCATATAAAGTAGAGGAAGATGTGTATGGATGTTAGCCCAGGGCCAACCTTCCTCAGCAAAAAGAGGAGGATTGGCAATGGACGTTAGCTCAGGGCTAATCTTCCTCACACACACACAAAAATCACAACCATTGATCATTTTTATAATACAATTTACAGATGGTAAAACTCAAGATACTCTATCAGCACGTGGAGGATGGGCTTAAAAATGTAAGAATAATGCTTGAAACAAAAACCTGTGTTGTAGGGGGTATCCTTAATTGGCATACTTTTCTATCTGCTTCATTTTGTAATCCAATGCAATTCCTTTTAGAATTTGATTGAAGGCACAAATAAACGAATGAAAATTTTCTATGCTAGAGAGTATTAATTTCCCCTAATATTAAATTGTTTTTTCCCCCTTTAATTCTCTTACTAAAACTACTGAGTTTTAGCTGGACACATGGCCACTTAACAGATGACTAGATTTTCAAACTTCTTTGCAGCTATGTGTGGCAACATGCCTATATTCTGGGCTAATGATCATTTAGCAGAAGTGATATTTTTTTACAGAGATGGGTGTGACCTCTTGATAATTTTCCCTTTCCAATCGACTGGCATGTAGACGTCGTTCCAGGAGCTGGCAAACATCTTGGACCTGATGTAGGAAACTGCTTGATGAGAATCCTAGAGCAGCAAAAGAGCTGGTGCTAGTCTACTTATACTTGGACTGTTACATGAGGGAAATAAACTAACATCTTGTTTAAGCCATGGTTATATTTGGGTCTTTCTTACACTGCAGGAACTTATTTCATAAATACAATATTACCACCAAAGGAACAAAACAGGTGGCAAAATTAGGCAAAAACACCTAAAAATTAAATGGCTCTATTGAAAGTCACAAACAAACTTTCAAACAGAATTTGATGTATAGAAAAACAGGGCAGATTAACTAAAATGCTGACAAGGCCCACATGGGTGTGATCTCAGCTGTGTGGAAGACCGCAATTGGTGGTGGTGGGGAGGGTGGTGAACAGGAAGTACAAGCTCCATCCACAAGTGGGGCTGATGGTCAGCTCCACTCAGTTGCTACCATGCAGAAATACAGGTTCAGTGTCGCCCTATCTCCCCTTTCTCTCCCGCAAAATAATTAGAAATCCAGATACTTACGTAAAAACTCAAATTTTAAATGTTGGCAATTGTGACACACTTCTAGCTGCCAATCCAATTTCATTGTCCTCTCCTTGCCCATTTAAAAAACTATATTCCAAGCATCTCTTGGAGCTAATGGTGGCACTGTGAAAGTTCTGATCCTTGGGGGGATAAGATAACTCACTGGCAGGGACTTTGAAGAAAGCTTTGTAAAATTGGGTTGACCCAGCCACACATTCTGCCCTTTCCTTTTTTGTTTTTTCCTTGGTGTAACACTGTTAAAATGCTGAAGGTAATCAGAAAACACAAATGGGGATAAAAGCCACATGCTAAGGATGGACGGCATTACAAAGTCAACAATGTGATGAATATTTGTGTACACACATCATTTCTCACACGTGAGTATATCAGAGGATAAATTCTCTTAAGAGGAGATTACCGAGTCAAAAGAATATGCATTTCACATTTTGATGGATATTACCAAACTGCTCTTAGAGATTGTAGCAATTTACACTCTCACCAGTAATGTGATTGCCTACCTCTTTAACCTGGCCAAAATTGTGTAGTATGAAGCTTTTTGATCTTTGTCAATTTGATGGATGGAAACATTTCATCATTTCAAATTGTATCACTGTTTGGATGAAGTTGTGAAAATTTTATTTTACGAGCCAAATAATTTTTTTCATGTTTTTTTGTCCATTTTTCTAGCGGGTTGTCTTTTCTAACGGATTTGTAAGGATTCTTTAGATAGTAAGAATTCATCCTATCTATGTGATAAATGTCATAATTATTTCATCCCAATTTGGCTTTTGACTCTGTTTATAGTACTTTAGCCTTGCAGAAATATTTACTTTTTATGTAGTCTGTTAATCTTTTCTTTATGGTTCCTAGATTTTGACTTTTACTTAGAAAGATCTTACTCACCCTATGATTATAAAGCAAAGTCTTCCATACTATTTTATCTAATTTTATTTATTATTATGGTTTCATTTTTCAGTGTTTGAGCTTTTGACCAACTGGAACTTATTTAGTGTAAGAAGTGAGATAGGAATAAAATAATTTTTAAAATTCCAGATGGCTCACCCGGTGTCCCCAAACCATTTAAGGAATAGTCTATATTTTCATCACTGTTAAAGCCAATGATTCAGTTGCTAAAATACTGAATGTTTTGGGGGTTATTTCTGGGTCACATTTTGTTCCATTTGCCTGTCTATTCATTCCACATGATTTTGATTACTGTAGCTGTATTAATATTTAATAGGGCTAGTCCTCTCTTTCTCTCTTTTTTTGGTTAGAATTTCCTGGATATTCTTGCATGCTAACTTTTCTACATTAATTTTATAATCAACATGTCAATTTTTTTAAAAAAAGCTCTATTGATATTTTAATTGGCATCTCATTCTATATACAGATTCAATTAGAAAGGAATTGACACATTTTAAATTTTGACTCTTTCTTTCCCAAAATATGGTTTATACCTTTCTATTTATTCAAATCTTCTTTGTGTTTTTCAGTAATGTTTGGAAGTTTTCTTCATAGAGATATTGCATATATTTTAAAGTTTCTTTTTAGATCTTCCCTCCTCCTCCCATCTTTCCTTCCTTCCTTCCTTTGCTTCCCCCCCCAATCTCCCTCCCTCCCTATGGGACTCTTTCCCCCCCACCCCCCTTCCTCCCTCCCTTCTTTCCTTTCTTCCTTCTTCCTTCCTCCTCCTCTTCCTCATTCTTTCCTTCCATCTTTATTTTTCACCTATTGTAAATGAAATCTTTTCTTCCATTGTATTTTCTAATGTTGTTTCTGTATAGGAAAGTTACTGATTTTTAAGACTAGCATAATTTTTAAATTAAAAATATAATACATACAAAAAGGTATATATAATAGATGTACATTTTAAAAACTTACAATAAATTAAACATTCATGTGCCCTGCTATAGGCTTAAGAAATAGAAAATACCGGTACTTTTTATATCCTTCCATAAATACATTTCTCTTCCTTCCCCCTCCTTCCAGGTAAACCATTATGCTGAATTTTGTGTTCACCATTTCCTCAATTTTCCATGCAGTTTTCTAGCAAATTAATATGAATTCCCAAATAATGTACTTATAGGTGTGTTTGCTTTGACCTTTATATAAATGGTATATATATATTTTTTTCACTCAGTATTGGGTTTTTGGTATTCTACTGTTTTGGTGAGTGGAGTTAAAGTTCTTTTTTTAAAAATTTCCTTGCTATTTAATGTTTCATTTGTGACCCTACAATTATTTATCTACCTTACTTGTGATGGACATTTGGATTGTTTCCAGTTTTTCTGTTATTACAAATAATACTACAGTGAACTTTCTTTTACATGTCTCCAGGTACATCTGTGCAAGAGTTTCTCTAAGGTGTATACCTAAAATTGGTATTTCTGGATCATAGGGATGTTATACTCAACTTCAGCTTACAAGATAACATAAAATTATTTTCCAAATGTTTGTGTCAATTTCTACTCCCACTATTAATGACAAAAATTCCCATTGCTCCACATTTTTTTCAGCCCCATGGTATATATGTGTATGTGTATACATAATTTCAATTTTTAAATTTAAGTATAACATACATATCAAAAAGCGCATATATGACAAACGTGCAGCTTGTGGAATGTTCACATGCTAATCACATCCAAGGTCAAGACACAGGACATTACCAGTAACCAAAAAATCCCCTCTTGGGCTGCCTTTCAGTGTCCACAAGTGTAAACATTGTCCTGAGTACTAATACCATGGGTTAGTTCCAGCTATTTTGTATTTTATCCTACTGATGTAGAATCATACAGTATGTACTTTTTTTGTGACTGGCCTCTCTTGTTCAACCCTGTAAGGTTTATCCACATTGCTGTATGTAGTTGTAGATTTTTCTTTTTCATTGCTGTATAGTATTTCATTGTGTGAATAGACCACAATTTATTCTTCTAACTGTTGACTTGCGGGATTGAGTTATAACTAATAGCATTTCTTTTTGAACATTCAGTGCATATTCTTTTTTTTTTTTTTGTGGGGAAGACCAGCCCTGAGCTAACATCTGTTGCCAGTCCTCCCCTTTTTGCTGAGGAAGACTGGCCCTGGGCTAACATCTGTGCCCATCTTCCTCTACTTTATATGGGATGCCGCCACAGTGTGGCTGACAAGCAGTGCGTTGGCGGGCGCCCGGGATCCGAACTCACGAACCCCGGGCTGCCAAGCACGAACTAAACCGCTGCGCCACCGGGCGGCCCCTCAGTGCATATTCTTTTGTGAACACATGTATGTATTTCCTTTATACAGAACTTCTGAGTAATAGGATATGGATTTGTTCAGTTTTAACAGGTACAGCTGAATAGTTTTCCAAAGTGGTTTATGAATTTTCACTTCCAACAGCCTGTAAGAGAGCTCTGATTTTTCCATATCCTTAACCACACTTGGTATTGTCAGCCTTTTTCATTTTAGACATCCCATTGGATGTATAATGGTATCTTCTTGTGGTTCTAATTTGCATTTTCCTGATGACTAATGAAATCAAATATCTTTTCATGTGTTTATTGGTCATTTGGATATCCTTTTCTAAGAAGTATCAGTTGAGTCATCATCCATTTTTTCTATTAGGTAGTCTTTTTCTTATTGATTTATATAATTTCTTTACATATTCTGATACGATTTTCTTGTTAGATACATATATTGTACACATCTTCTTCCATTTGATGGTTACCTTTCCTTTCTGATAATGGTGACTTTTAATGAAAAGAAACTTTCAATTTTAACATCAATTTTTCTTTTTCTATATTTAAAAAATTTCGCAACTTTGTTGATTGTGAAATGGAATGTTATTGTTTTATTTTGCATGCCTTTAATATTAATATCATTGAGCATCTTCTCACATGGTTATTTGCATTCATGTTTTCCCTTCTGTGAAATTTCTTTGCATGGTTTTTATTTTATTTCTCCTTTGCTCTTTTTATTTTTTGTTCTATTGAATTTTTGTCTTTTTCTCATTAAGTTATTATACTTAATATATTCTGGATATTAATACATTTTTGTTATATGTATTGCAAATATTTTCTCCCAGTGTGTTGCTTGATTTTCATATTTTTAGAAATGTTTTGCTTACCTTTGGTTATAAAGATATTATCCTACATTTTCTTCTGAAAGTTTTTAAAGATTTGTGCTTCATGTTTACATGGCTTGATACATCTAGAACTAATTTTTGTGTAGAGTGTTAGATAGGAATTCATGTATGTGTGTATTCCTAGTTGTCTAAGCACTTTTTATTATATAGCCCATCATTTCTGATCTGATATACACTGCCAGTTCTGATTTACACATTAGGTCTCTGTATACGTGTGGATCTGTTTCTAGGCTTTCTATTCTGTTTCAGGGGTCTGTTTGTCTTTCCTTGGGTGAGTAACAGACTATCTAAAATTCTATAGCTTTATAATCAATCTTTATAACTGGTTGGACTAGCCGCCCACATTGTTTTCTTCAGGAGTATCTTGGCCTTTTGCTCTTCTACATACATTTGGAATCAACTTGTCAAGATCTATAAAATTGTCTGTTGGTATTTTTATTACATTTGCTGGAAGTTGTCAATCAGTATTTCTCAACAGGTGCTCAGTGGGATTTCTAGATGGGATAGAGTGTTTGTGAATAGCACTGTCACAATTATTACTGAATATTAAGCATACTCTTGTCCATTAAATGTATTACCGACTTGGATGCAAGCTGGAAAGGGAGCTTGGGAGATGTAGACCATAGAGGTCAGTTTCGCAAGGCATAGAGAAAAGCAAAAAATGGTGGAGAATGGATTGGGCGATGGAAGTCCACAGTTAAGTAGCTACTGGGTGTCCTTTTGTAGTAGTTTATCCTTTCATTCTTTAGTTGGCTGAATTCCTTCCTTCAATGACATCTTCAAGAAGGATTCATGGCAATGGTTTATCCTGAGTTCTCATGTTTTTGAAAATGTTTTCCTATTATCATCATAGGTGGATATAATTTTGCTGATTATAAAATTCTTCAGTTACAATTTTCTTTCCACTTGCGATTTTGTAGTCACTATTCTACTATATTTTAGAATTGAATACTGAAGTGGAGAAATCTAATGCCAGATTTATTTATTTTGTAACTTAAAGGTGAGTTGTTTTTTTTTTTTTGCCTAAATGCTCAAAGAATTCTTCAGCTCTAAAGTATTACTGTATAACTGTATTAGGAAATGTCTTAATGTTGCATTCTGTATAAAATATTTCTTAAAAAATTATTTACCATCTCAGTATACTTAATCAGGTCTTTTTTATTTCTTAAATTATATCTTTGAATAGTTTTTTCTGTTCTAATTGTATATTTTCTTCTTTAGGGATATCATTTATGCATATTTGCATTTCTTTCACCTATCTTCTATATATCTCATTGCTCTCTAATTTTTTAAACCATTTCTTGCTGATTTTCATTTCATTTTGCTAGCATTTCTCAACACTGTACTTGTCCCTTACTGGTTTATCAACGATATATATTTTCTCTTCTGCTGGTAGCAATGTAGTTTTTGTAATGGTTATACATTTTTTCTTACGCTTTCCCCCTATACTTTGAAAGCTTATTTTTCATGTGCTGCCACTATCTTGTCATATAGTCTCTGTGCTCTTATCTATACTTTAGATCTTTTTTTCAAAAAGTTTTGGATTCACAGAAATATTTATCATGATCATCTGCTCTGTGGAAACATTTTCTAAATTTGTTTTTCTTTTCTCTCTTTTCCCCCGGGAAATACCTCGGTACAAAGATAATGCCATTTCCTTTATGAATACTTATTTTTGGATCTTGCAATATTGTATACAGAGGACTGTTTGTGGAAAGTTCCAGGGTAGAATTCAAGATAGTAGGAATTCTTTTTAGTTTGAAATAAAGTTCTGATGACACAAGGTTTTCTGTGAGTGTGTGTGTGTGTATCTTTCTTCACTCTTCTCTGATCAGCACAGATCTAGTGCTGAGCATAATCCAGTTACCCTGTCTGAGTGACAGATTGCTCTCTACAAGTATGATGGGATGGTGTATTTCCTCATTCCTTGGTGCCCCTGCTGCTCCATGATGCCAAATAGGGTCAAGGGAAGATCCCACTACCAAGTTGGGAAATCACTTCCTGTTATTCCAAATAAAAGATGATTAGTTTTGATCTTTATGGTAAGAATCTAGAGGAAAAAAACCAGTCAGGTTTGTCAAAGATCAAAAACTTTAGTTGTCTTCTGTTAGAACCTTCCTGCACTCCCCTCTGCCTCTACATTTTTTTTTTTAACTTTACTAGATTTCATGGCTCTTCCTCATCTATGTAGTTTCTGGTTACAGATGTCCAAGTTTTGCTGAAGATGGTGTTTGTATTTTTTAATATTATTCTTATTCTTTGGGTAACAATTTTTAAGTGGTGAAGGGCAATAATTAGTAGTGGTTTGCCACCACCTTAAATTTCAAAATTCATCCTGTTGATTACACTTTATATAATAATTTAATCACTCAGCTATACTCACTGTGTATTATAAAATAGAACTCTATTCTCTTCACACATATTAACCTCTGTTCATCATAGATATCTCCATGACAGGTGCTGTCCATCACAAACAAAGAAAACTATAATTTCTTCAAGGATGAATTCTAGCTGCGACCCTATTCCGTATATTTTAAGGTAAATTAGGAAATGAGAATTGAATTTTATTTACCTATTAAAATAACTGATGTTCGCCTCAGATATGCCCGGGAACTCCTCAAGAATCCTAAGGTATCAGATATCAAATCTCTAATGTACCTTCCATGAGAAAGACGCTGAGAATAAAAAGGAAAAAAAATACTCTCTCAATTGTTGAAAAACCACATTTGCTCCCTCCAGAGTGGCTTCCAGAGAAAAGAACTTGGTTGCTTATACCAAATCCGGACCAATTTAAAACCTGGGGCCTTCTATGTATGAACTTTACCCTTCTGCTTGCACATATTATTCAACTTATTATATGATTCCCAAGCCCACCTTTGCGTTTCCAAACTTTGGTTAGCATTCTTCCATCCCCACTTATCTATCATTGCAGCTCATGCTGGTTTTCGGAGAACCAGCTCATTAGGCGGTGACTATGTAATTCCAATTTTTCTTTTGATGATCTGGAATGCTGTTCCTACCTTTATACCTATCTGTAGCTCAAAGTAGATGAGTTGGAGGAAGAAAATAAGATAGATGATCAATGTCGAGGAAAAGGAAGTGGAAAACTTTAATTTTCTCTGGCCCTAAGCCCTAGATGTAATCACTCATTTATTATCTTTTCTTCACATTCTTTCTCTAAGACCCACTCTTGTCCCCACCACGCTTTTTATCACTTTGGGTATGCTTTAAAGTTCTTTCTATAACTCTTATGGTAGTAAACACTGAGGTATCACTTACGAAATTGTTACAGATGTTGATCACCACCAGCTCAAAATTGTAATACTCATCAGTGAGCAAATGTGAATTTGACCAATTTAATTCTGAGGCACAGATTTCTAATGTGTATTTACATGCCTGTGGAGTAGAAAAGAGGTCAACGAGGATCTGTTCATCCGGTGTTGTGGGAAACACTGTGATTCTCTGCAAAACTAAGAAAAACAGGATCACAGGACTTACTTTAACTACTCTTATCTCTGTATCCTCCAAAAACAGGATCAGAGGCACCAGGCCTCGAAGAACCACATCATTCAGCATCCATGTGTACTGACTCATGTCCCTGAGCAATTCACCAAAGTGTCGAATGGCTGTACTCCGAATGTCTCTATTACTCTGGAATATGCACACACAAAAAGGCCTCATTTGAGGATATTACCAGAGCTTCTTTCTTTAGCAGTGAGCAATACATCTATCTATCTCACTTTCTCATATATATGTTTAAATATATTTATGTGTATATATGCTATCTGTGTATATATACTATATATGTATATGTACATATACACATATTTATGAAATTATTATTATCATTTATTTTTAGAAAAGATTCACCTTGGGTCATGTAAGTAGTCAGCTCTTCTTTTGATTTTAAAATAAGATTTGTTTACCAAAATTCAAATTGCACTAAAAAAAAAATCCCTTGTGAAAGTAAGTTTCTTAAATTTAGGAAGACAGTATTTACTAAAGTCCTAAAAATATAAATCGGAATAATCTATATAATTTGGGGATAATTTCTACAAAGATACTTAAAGTAACCACACTGTATTCAAATGCTGGAGGCCTTTGCAGATCTGCCTGTGAATACCAATGGGAGCTCTTTGTGTATTGGCATAGAACCAGGTTTTCAAGGGCTTGGTTATGCCAAATAGGAAGGTGATTGGATTATAAAGATTCTAGAAGAAGAAAACTGCAATTCCTTCTGCTGAAAAATTGTCAGAGAAAGGGGTTAATTTTTAAAAACATAATTTCACCTGCCAGTTTTAAAAAAATGTTTATAATATTTTAATCTCTTCCTTTCTGTTCTCAGGAAAATGTTCCCAACAAAATATAAATGGCTAATATGGCCTCATATGTTCTTTTCCAGATGTAATTATGGGGATCAAAGCCTAAACCTAAAGCAGTGGTAGTCAAATCATATGTCACAGGGGCTGGACAGGTGATGTAAATGAGCTAAGCGAGTGGCATTTAAGGAAAGCAGGGAGACAATGGAGACCAGGACAAAGGAGAGCCCTGGCCTTCCTCAGAGAGGGCACTCAGCTCCCGCGGACTGTTGCCAAGTGGGTTTGTGGGCTCCAGTATTCCCAGATCTTCTGACATTTCATTCACAATTCAGATTTCTGTGAGAAATCTTCCAGTTTAAGAATATCAGACTTACACTGTTTGAGGGCTAAACTTAACACACCTGCAAGTTGCATTCATCCGTGGGCTACCTGTTTGTATCCTTGGACTCCAGGAAGACATGTTAACTATTAAAAGGCTGTATGGACCAGTGGAAAGACCTCTAGAGCGCCCCAAATCTGTTGAAATCCCAGTTTTGTCCCCCATAGGTTCGGTAAACTTGAGCAAGTTATTTTTTTCTTTTAATATGGAGAAACATAGTAACATAGGTTTGTTGATATCCTAATATTTTTCAAATACTCTACATCCAAGGAATGATGAAGTGTAAATTGATACTTGATGATTTTCTATTCTCTCTGATTTTCTTCTTTTCATTTGATTTGATTATTTATTTAGTTTAGCGGGGTTTTTTCCCCCAAATGATTTCATTTTGAAAATAATTTTTTACATGGACATTCCAACTACTTATTAGTGTGTGAACTTGGCCATATATTCACTTCTCTTTGCCTCAGTTTCCTCATATGTAA
The DNA here is from genome assembly GCA_031878705.1 of Tapirus indicus. Taxonomy (NCBI): domain Eukaryota; kingdom Metazoa; phylum Chordata; class Mammalia; order Perissodactyla; family Tapiridae; genus Tapirus; species Tapirus indicus. Next base: position 87,669,298 of record CM062922.1, read on the forward strand.
ACTGGATAATAGTAATAGAGTTGTTTAGAGAATGATATGAGATAATGCACATAAACCCCTTAGAATAGTGCCTCCTACACAGTAAATGCTCATTAAATTTTAGCCACTATTATTATTACTATTATGATCATTATGTTTATGAAAATAATTTTTGCCACTAAATTCCTTAATTTCTATAATTTAATAATATCGTGCCCTTCATTGAAATCTGAATAACTAAGAACATAAATTTTGGCAAGATAAATTACTATGAAGTAGTTCTCTGGTTCACAAACAATTCATTGTGGAAGTCTTTAAAAATAAATACATTCCGCATGGCATACCGAAGTATTCTTGCTTATTAAAATATATTCCTATCACCCAACTTTTCTGGAACACACTTACCATATAAAATGAGAATTTTCAAAACGCACAACTTTCTGATGAGACACTTTTTAATTAAAGTTTTATATGATAATAACAAACACATTTGAGGCATTGCATACGTATTTCTAATCCCCATAATACATCTGCGACTGTCTCTACTTTACAGATGGGGAGACTGAGGCACTAGGATACTGAATCACTTGCTCAAGATTTCACAGCCAGTAAGAGGCAGAGGGGGGATTTGAACCCAGTCAGTTCAGATCCAGGGGTAACCAATATATAGCCACTAAGCTACAATTCCTCTTTCATCCAAGGACAGAGGCTGTTCTTAGGTTCTCCCTTCTTGTGGGTAGACTTTTCCAGGTTACCATAAAAAAAAAAGACAGTACTTATCTGGCTAATTTTGTTATCTCTGGAAAAGAAATGGTGGCTCTGCCCCAAATGACTATCTTCTGTTGACTTATTCTGGGATATAGTGTCATTGCCTCAGCTCGGGCTTCAGCTGAACTATAAAACCTAATGATCTCATACGTCTTACTGTGTAACTCACATGATCCATCAGAGGACAGTAGCTGGAAGCAATTCTGGTACACAAAGAGGAGTAGGTCACCCTGTCCAGTTTGCCTAAAAGTCTTCGAATGGTGAGCAAGGCCTGAATTACAACGGTGTTGTCTTCGGAGAGGAAGGCATCCAGGATGGATGTTAATAAGCTGCAGACGTTTTCTATCTACATGTAAAAGGAAAATAATGGTGGGGTTTTGGAACTAGAAGGAGACTTGAGCCAGCATCTGGTGTGCACACCTCTGAATTTGGGCAGCGCTCAGTAGCGTGCTGGAGCTGGCTCACAAGAGTCAATTGTCAACACTTTTGTAAACTGATCATTGAAAAAAGTCACTATTAAAAATTAAATTTTATAAATTTAGAAATAAATAAAAACAATGGTAGTAAATACTCAAAACTTATCACTTCCTATTTCTTTTGCTATGTTTTACTCGTATATGCCCTTGAGGTTACTTATATGTATTGTATCTGTATGATGGGAACATTAAATAATGTTGTGCTGTTGTGCATCTCATCCCAACTCCATGTTTAATAACATCCCTTTGATAGCTTGGAATCAGCCATGGTGGGAGTATTTACACCAGGGAAGTTGGTCTTATTTCCAGAAAGCTGATTGTTAAACATTTACCAATACACCACTGGCAGGATGACCTCTAAACAATGACCTGCTTGCACATGAGAGACACTGAGTTGCTGAGCCAGGTCGTAGGAGTAAATTGCAGATCAGAGCCAAAAAGAATATAAGGCAAGGAAAAACATGAAAAGGAGACATCAAAGAAGAGAAAGGAAGGTTGGAAAGACAAGAAGTAAAATAAATAAATAAATACAATTTGCAAAAATAATAGCCAGGGGCTGCTTGTCTCTGGCTGGAAAGTTGAGTCTTTACCCACAGTAGGTAAAACCTCAGCTCAGATCACTCTCCACTCCTTCTCTCTCCCTCTCTTAGATAGCCTTGACAGAGAATCTCCTTTTCAGTGATTAATAACATTAGGAAGAGTGCTAGACAAGGCAATAAATAACTTGCTGTTTACTAAAAAAAGTACATTGACTTGTATGATTTATTTAAAGCAAATAGACCATGGCTCATTTCATTCTAAAATCAAAATGGGTGTCCTTTGACAGGCTTTAAGCTTTCAGAGACTATGCTTAATAGATAAAGATTCTTTATTAAATTTATTATTAAATCAACAATGATTATGCAACTCTTAGCATAGTGCAAAGTACTGTGGAATTTACAAGAGAATTACAAAACATAGGGGTATGCTTAGATTCAATCTACCCGGGAGGCAAGAAGTATTTATGTGACTCAGTGGGAAACAATAAAAGACAGCGGTTCTCAAGTTTAACCTGTAGTAGAATCACCTGGAGGACTTTTGAGAACACAGATTGGTGGGCCCCACTTCCAGGATTTCTGATTCTATAGGCCTGGGGTGGGGCCTGACAATTTGCATTTCTAGCAAATTTCCAGGAGATGCAGATGTTGCTGGTTCAAGAATCACATGTAGAGAACCACCGATACAAAATCTTATAAAAGCAAGGGCTCGTAGTTGGTGTGGCTCTGAGAGGGAGGAGGCTGCAAGAGATCAGAATATTCAGTGAAATTTGACTTGAGTTGATCACTGAAAAGGGATAAAAACGTGAATATGTATGAGTGAAGGAAGAAAGTGTTACAATTGAGCGAGTGCTCTGAGATAGGAACTAATGTGTTTGCACGTGTGTATGTTGGAGGGGAAATGAACATATATGTGTGTGGTTTAGACTATAAGAAGAGTGTTCGTATTGGGCAACGCTGATAAATTCTGAGCGCAGTGAATGATTTTCTGGGAAAAATGTAAATAAGGTGATAAAGCTACTAAACTAATTTAACACATCCCTTCCACTCAACCCAGTTTCCTTATTGATAAAACGTCAGGCCTTGATATTGTGTTGGCTATATAGAAACTGAAAAAAATCAATGTGTTATCAGTAAGGATATTGAACAACATCGGATCTCAGAGTATGACTTTGATGGTGCTGGCAGACACAAATCACACCCCCACACACACCCACACACACCTCGTTGATAACCGGTGCCAGGCTGGCGATTTTCCGAAGGCTCAGCTTGCTGACTACAGGATTGGAGTCATTAACCCAGTTTCTGAAGAGAACCAAAAATTCTTCTGGGAATGGGTCCTTGAAGAAGCTATTCAGAAGCTGAAAGGACACAGTGAATAAGTTCATAAGTAGAGTAAAGGCCAATGCATGATTTCTGCTTCAGTAATAAAAATCAAGATATTTTCAACAGAACTGGAACACAAGTCACACTAAAACTCCAAATACTTAACATATGCTTACATATATTTCTGTGCTCATAGAAGGAAGAAGTAGCGATCATAATAGGAAATAGGTGCTTTGTTTTATATAGATATTTATTTATTATATATATATAATAAATAATATGTTTATATGTATATATTTATTTATTTATCTTTTTTCTCTCCATTATTGGAAACCGAGTGACCAAATTTAACTTAACCTCTCTCTCCCAGGTTGTAGTCAGGTGGGAGAGTTCCTTGACAATGAATGCTTATATATCTTGGGAGGTCATGACTACTATGAGCCAGGCACTGTGCCAGTAAATGGAGATACAGTAGTGCACCAAACAGTCTCCATCCATGACCATGGAGCTTATAGACTAGCTGGAGAGACCGTACTGTAGTACAATATAGTATACTATTCTAATGAAAACAGAGCTGCTAACTGTGATCAGTACTAAAAAGGAAAGCTATAAGGTGCCACAAGAACATTCAAAGGATTACTGAATTTAGATTGAATTTAGAATGAAGAGTGATATTTAGATTTGGACTTGAAAGTAGAGGTGGCATTAGCCAGATAAAGTGTTGGTAGAGATATCTCCAGAGTGTAACCCATGTGCAAAGGCCCTGAGGTAGATGAAGCAGGGTGTGTTTGAGCAGCTGAAAGAGGGCCAGAGTGATGGGACAGAAAGGGAAGTGAAGACTGGAAGCCAGGTTAACGAGTTGTAGTCTTCAACAGCTAATACCCAAAATGAAGACATGATTATCATGAGCCTTTATGCATCTAATAACTAGCAGCCAAAATATACATATTTGGAAGATCTCTTAGAAACACTATGACACTTTTATAAAAAAATAATTGTCATGGAAGAATTTAAAATATCACCAAGATAGATCAAGTACACAGAAAAATAGAGACTGAGAGAGAACAAGAGGGAGGGAAAGTGAGCAAGAGGGAAGGAGAGACCATGCAGTATTCTCAACATCCCAAAGAACTTTCATGAAAACTAAATACCAGATCAAAAAACCCAACAACTTCCCTAAAGTAAAACATCTGAAAAGCACTTAAAAAAAAACCCCGTGGCATATGTAATAAAAGAAGAGACCAAGAAGAAAGTTTAACTGGAAAAAGAAGAAAGCCAGGAGCACTTGGAATTTAGGAGAACCCTCCCCCATTTTGTGCATTAAAATTATAAACCACAGAGGAAATCAAATATACAATAAGGATTACTACAAAACAACAAAAAAGAGTAAAAAATTATATAATACAATAAATATTTACACTGTAGTTGGAAGTAAACGCATAAATTTACTTAAGAAATGTTCAAAATAAACAAATTATTTATTTTCTGAAATTACAAGAAATAAAATATCACAAAAAATAAAATAATGCTAAAGAAAATTAGTGTAATAAAATAATAAAGATAAAGGGGAATTGGCATTGGAATTGGAAACAAAAAATGTGGAATTAGTAACTCTAATGCCTGGTACACACAAGAAACCATTAAAATAGACAGATTTTGACCAATATAATATTAAAAAGGACAAGAAAAATGAGCAGTGAGGAAGAAAGTGTGAAATAGATTAAAAATTTAGAGGGAATACTTTATACTCTCTGTCAGTGTTTTTTAACCAAGGATGTGTACCAGCATCTTCCGGGGCAGCTATTCTATATTACACATGTTGGGGCTTCGTTTCAGTCATGAAGCAAAGAAAGTCAGATAATCAAAATAGATTAGGAAATGGGAGACTGATAGTTATCAGTGTGTTATTTCCAAATAGGATCAAGTTCAATTCTTTTTGAGTGATCTCCACACATCAAAATGTAAAGGCATATTTTCCCTTTATATTTAGTAACTAATCCGTGGGGTGATAATTTGTCACCATGTGAATATTCTGTTTTCCAACAACCTTTCACTTAATGGTTTTAAAATTCATTGATGATTTTTTTTCATTCACTTATTACATTGGGCCTTGCAAAATGGTGATTTTCTACTTCTAGCATTCCTTCTACATTTACTGGCTGGCATCTGTCTCTGTTTCTGTCTCTATCCATCTGTCTGTCTGCCTCCCTCTTCCAGCTCTCCAATTTTGAGTACCACTGTGGACTCATGCATTAAAAATTTTTTCTCAACATGTTACAATTATCTGCAGTTACTATTTCTTTGATGCTCAAATTTGGTCAGTAGGAGCCATTCAAGTTGACTCTTGTGTCCTTTTGACATGACCTATTTAATTTGAGCACATCTTTGCTTGTGAAAAAATTAGATGTCTCAGGCTCATCTTATATCTTCCTTGTCCCCTGAAATCAGCCATTTCTTCAAGGAGACAAGTTTCTTTTTTAGTGAGTAATGATGTTCAGAAACCATCAGATATGGGTATTAGAGTGTGCTCATTGCTCTTGGAATATCATATCTTTTTGACATTTACTTGAGCTAGGAAAATACTTTTTTTTTTTAGTCATGAATTCATTTTGTCAATGTTGATATGTTCAATTCAAATCTAATATAACAGAGTTTCTGTTAACTTTTTACAGTTTTATGTTTTCCCCATCCTTCTCTTACCTGGAAAACCGTGGTATCTAACAGCATTAATATGTTTACTCATTTTCTTTCTGCTGTATAATACATACCATAGTCTTAAAATTCTGGTATCAACATACAATATCAATAAACCTCCTGAGTTAGAGTATTTCTTTACAGATTATTTTGTCCTTAGAATATATCTCGCTAAGGATGTACTACTAAAGCACTATGTTCATAAGCTATTTGATATCATTCACAAATTTGTGTGTGTGTGTGTGTATGCATGAGGGAGAGAGAGAGACAGAGAGAGAATCATACAATTCATTGAGAAAAACTCTAAGATCATAAAAGGTAAATAGGCAAAAGAGAGATCAGATTATTCACAAAATGGAACTGTAAAGTAAAGGCCAAGGCAAAAGACATGATTCAGGAAAATAAAAGTAATGACTTGAACAGAGAGAATAATATCATCATTATTTTTCACACATCAGGATCATAGGACTAGAAAACCCAAGAGACTCAACTAAAATATTATTAGAATTACTATAAGAGCACAGAAAAGTCTCTGAATTCAAGATAACACAGTTTAACTAGTTTTCCTGAACATCCAGCAATAATGAGTTTGAAAATCTAATGAAAAAAGCCACATTCTCACTAACAATTTAAAATAACATAAGCTACTTAATAATTCCAAAATTAATATGTAGTATTCATATGAAAATGACAAAATATTGAATAAAGAGAAGTGAAAATATTATAAAAAATCAACTATGCATAAGAAGCTCATAGCTTCAATGTAATTGCAATCACAATTTCAGCAAGAGATTTTTTTCATTTAAACATGACAAAATTATTTTAAAATTTAACTAGAAGTCCAAATATATAGGAAGGACTAAAGAAATTTTGAAAAGAAGAAAGTTGAGGGGAAGTTGCTTTGCTAGATATTAAAATTTATTTGCAAACTGGCATAATTCAATAGTGTGATGCTTCCACAAGAATGAGAAAATAGATGGGACCTAATGGAGTAACCTGGACAGAACCCCTAAGATGTGTGTGTGTGTGTGTGTGTGTGTGTGTGTGTGTGTATGTGTATGTATATGTATATGAAATCAATAGTAGCATCACCAGTGAGTAGTGAATTTAAGGCTTATTAATTAAGTGATGCTGGGATAGGTGGTTAATTATTTAGCGAAAACTAAAGTTAGATCCTCACGTCATGGCATACGATATAAACTTCATGTGAAACAAAATTACATGTAAAAATGTATATAAAATATACATATAAATAAATTATAAATGAATATTTATCAACTCTTTGGCCAGGGTAGATTTTTTTAATGCTTAATTTTCATGGAAAAAACAATCACATTCCAGGGGTTGGCCAGGTGGCATAGTGATTAAGTTCACACGCTTGGTTTCAGCTGCCCAGGGTTCCCAGGTTTGGATCCCAGGCACGGACCTACACACCGCTTGTCAAGCCATGCTGTGGTGGCATCCCACATACAAAATAGAGGAAGACTGGCACAGATGTTAGCTCAGGGAAAATCTTCCTCAAGCAAAAAGAGGAAGATTGACAATAGATGTTAGCTCAGGGCCAATCCTCCTCACCAGAAAACAAAAAAATCACATTCTATAAATAAAATTAAAAGGAAAACCACAAACTAGGTACTGACTCTCAACAGGCATTACAATCAAACGTATAATATACTTAATATCCTTCATAAATTTGTGTGTGTAAGAGAGAGGGAGAGAAAGAGACAGAGGGAGAATCATAAGGTTCATTGAGAAAAACACTAAGATCATAATAGGTAAATGGGCAAAGGAGAGATCAGATTGTTCAGAACATGGAACTTTAATTTACTAATAGTTATATTTTTTAAATGTTCAACCTCTCTAAAAATTAAGGACAAATCAAATCACCCACAAGATATCGCATTTGCCTCTCAAATTGGACATTTCGTCATTGGCGGCGCGAGGGCAGTGAGTAAGCACGTCCATGAACTGTGTGGGGAGCATTGGTGGGCACTGCCTTCCAGAAATCAGCTTGGCATTAAAAATCCTCAGCCTTGAGAATGTTTATACCCTTCAGTTATGATTGCAGATTCTTGGAATCTATTAAAAGAAAATAATCTAAAATACTAAAAGAAAGAAGATTTTGGCACAAAGATGTAAACTCTATTGCTATTTATATTAGTAGACAATTAGAAATAACAAATATATAAATAAATGGCATAAGCATCCATAGTACTATCTTAAGCATTGCTGGCTGATAAAACCAAAATAAAGTAAAATATGTAGATTGTGTGACCAGAACAACTAAAGGCCAAGAGACCTCACAGTGAACTGGACAGTTGAGGATTGCCCAGAAGCTCCAATTAGAGAAAGTGGTGGAAGAATGTGGTCATTGCCGAGTTCTTGGAAGGACATTTATGCCCATCTCCAATAGCAGTAAGCACTATGATTCATGATGAGAGAGACATCTTGGATAAGGAAAGGGGATGGGAACTCGGTTGTTCACAGTCTCCTAATAAAACTCACTTCAGTGAGGAATGTTACTGCGATGACACTGTCTTCTGACCCTCTAGGACCTTCTACCGAGAGCTTGTAGAGATAATGCAAAGTCTCTGGAAACTGTGGGAAGTTATATTCACTGAGAGCTCTGTAAAGGAGAATAAGGCACTGAATTAGCAAAGAGGATGAAAACACTTTCTGCATCAGTAAATGCTAGTGGTAGTAAAGAGAATCATTATTCTCATATCTTGTACCACCCACATAAAAAGAAAGATATTCTCTAATATTCCCTAATCCAAGGTGAACTGCAGCCCCATTATAAATTCTACACAGACTCTTGGGAATTATACATACTTGGATCACTGACTCTTTCCTTAAAGTCACTCCTCTTTCCTGTCTCTCCCATCCCATGCCACAGGACAGAATAGCCTATGTTACCATCAATGCCTGACCAAAGGGAGAGAAAATAAATAGTGCCAAATAAATATCTTGGCAATCCCAGATGGCCACGCAGATCGCTTTTGTGGTTTTAGACCAAGTCCTTCCTTTAAATGATGTAACAAGGAAGAGAGTTTGGGGCTATTTGGGTTATTCAGGAGAAGAGGTGGTGAGCTCTGATTCACTAAGCCACTCTCCCTAACACACTTAGGCAGTGGCCAGGCTCACAGTTGTCCTGACATGTTGGCCTGGATCAGATCAATAACGACAGGATTGGGAAGGATGATGTGACAGTGATTCCCTTTGAAGACTCCAGGTTGAGATTCTAAACCAGTGCTTCTCAAACTTTAATGTGTGTACCAATCACCCAGGGATCTTGCTAAAATGCAGATTCTGATTCAGTAGGTCTGGAGTGGGCCGTGAGATTTTGTATTTTTAACTCCCAGTTGACACTGTTGCTGCTGGTCTGTGGACCACACTTTGAGCAAAAAGATCCAAAGTTCCTAAGGATAGAGAGACTCTTCACTAGTGGCCACTTGCAGGGTGCAGCTGTACTATACTTTTAAAAAGTAAGATGTGTTCCTGAAACCTATGTGCAAATAAGATGCTGTTTTAAAACACCAAGAGCTCAGAGACCATATAGACTGTATTTCTGGGTCAGTCACAACTTCAAATGCTCTATTATGTTGTCAAGGCCATCTGTCCCAATTCTTGATCAGAAAATCTGATCCCTATAATCAGAAGCTTGCTATTCACTAATGGGCTAAGTAGAAAGAACCCTTTCTAGTACATGAAAAATAAGAGTCCTATTATACTTTCCTAAGTTTATTTGTCTCACTGAGCACAGGTTTTTATCAGACCTCTAAAGTGGGAGCACATCTATAACTGTCTGATGCCCGCAGAGCGGGAATCAGCTAACAACAGAGGAAGGAAAAAGCAGACTCCCCTCTAGTTCTCCATATCTGAGAGAGAAACCTGTTCTGTGGAGGGAGGATAGTTAGGTATCTGTATCATCAGGTAAGAGGTAAGGAAAGGGAAACATATCCCAAAGTAAAAATCCCTCAAAATAAGAAAAGAAGTAGAAATCAAATGGCAATTCACATCATAAGGAGATATTTGAAAATTGGAGTGAATATTGATTGTATTCCCACATAGCTTAATTGAGGAAAGATGGAGAAGTTGGGTTGGAGACTCAGAACCCTTCGCGGAATGCCTGTTCTTACTTGGCCACGAGGTGGACCCCGTGATGGTGAAACAGCTCTTGGGAAAACTGTTTCCAGCAATTCTTTGTCTCCAGAGCAGTATCCACCTGTTGCAGTCCAGAACACTTCAGCAGAACTCTCAGGGCATCCCAGGCATACCTAAGGCCCCGAAGAAGACCAGAGTCATCACCTGACAGTGAAATTCACATAGCTAAGTACATGTGACCTGCCTTTTCATTCCATCTTGAGCAGGATGCAGGTTTTGGGAAAGGGGATGTTTCAAAGGAAGGAGACTTCTAAATGCCCTTCATCTCCCCTGATTAACAGTACACGAGATAAGGAGTTAAACTGAAATTGTAGTATGTAAAATCCAGGATTAACCATGGAGCAGCTTATTAGTTTACTAGCTTAATAACAGCTTATTAGCAAAAGATGTTAAGTGACATGATGATGTGATGACTTGCTAAAGGTGCTTGTTGATTTTCTTCTTGGATGCTTTAAATAAGTAGGATATATTCTCATTTACTTGGAATGATTTGGTGTATGTCTGCTTGGAGAACAGGCAGCGGATTAAATATCTTAATGGGACTGATTGTGTTTTAGAGTTCTTCCTGGCTCAGAAGGAGTGGCTTCCTTGCCCACACGAGATGAGGGCAAACAGCAGACAGTTGGGTCCAGATTTCCCCGGAGAGCAGCAAAGCTAATTGTACTCTCTTGGGCCAAAGGGAAAAGCTGATCCTCACCTTATGTGGACAGAATGACTGCAGGCTATGACAAGCCCACACATCACGTCACCAACCACAAAACAACTTTACAGTTCACAGAGTACATCTGTGCACATTATTTTATCTCACATGTACAATTACCCCGAGAGATCACTATGAGAGAGTAAATGGCAGAGCTAGAATGTGTCCGGCTTTGGGTCTAATGATCCTCTCAGCTCTCTCTCTCGGTGGCCTCTCATTGCGACAGGAATGCAGGAGTCATTCTTCATACACTACACACATACTCAGGGAAGGTCCTAGCTAACTTCTAGATACTTAGGATAGCTACTTTTGTGAAGGCATTCTACACTTCAGAGGAAAGAAAACTGTAATACATGAATGCACTTCATATGGTATCATAAAGAGTTCCACATGAACCCAAGGGAGTAGAAATAGTTGACAGCTGGAAGCTTATTTCTTATTCAATCTGAAATAACTGCTACTATCTCACAAAGCCCCGTCCTCTGTCCTCAGTTTCTGGTTGCTGCTGCAAAAGAGTTGACACAGGAGAGCCATCAGGAGTTGAGGGAAAAATTGGGCCACTGCTTTCTTGTAAGAACCAACAGGCAGCAATGTGCACAGGGCCTGGGATGCCTATAAGGGAAGGAAAAAGAAGTCAAGAATGTAACCATCTCTCTCTAAACCCAGTCATCCTTAGTGAGGGGGTGAAGGAAGGGATTGTGCAACTCCTGCCTCAACTTCATTGAAGGAAGCCTGAAGCATGCTTGTGTATTTATTCATTCAATAACAGTTACTAAGTTCATTCTTAATGAGGAACTGTGCCAAGCATTCTATGCAATATCAACAATCCCCCAGCTGCCAAACCAGTGGGAAGCAAGTTGGTGCCGAAGGAGGGCATACATCCCAAGGTCCCCTTCATAGGTGGCCATGAAGAATAGTCCTACTAATAACCCAGGTCCTCCCTGTGCTTAAACAATACAGGGCAGTGAGATATCTATGGGGGCGGCATGCCAGGTCACTAAAAAAATCATTTGGCCCACTGACCACTGCAGTACCCACCATGTCAGAGAAACATATCCCACCATCTCACGTTTGTGGAGCATCACCAATTTTTTCTATTATATCTCTGTAAGACTTGAATTTACTCCCAGCAGTGGTGATTTTGATCCTTGGGAGATACATAATGATGGACACATATGAGATTAGGCCTTCACATGCCTATAAAAGTCTGTATGATCTAGCTGGTGGCTACCTCCCTGACATCATCTCTTATACTTTCACCTTCGCTCAATTCTCTTCAGACTCTTTGCCTCCTTGCATTCACTGACCTACCAGGTGAGCTCCCATCACTACAGGGCTTTTGCCCTTCTCTCTGTCTAGAATGCTCTTGCCCAGATACCTGCAAGGATCCCTCTCTCATCTCATTCAGGTCTCTGATTAGGTGTCTCCTCAGCATAGAGACCAACCCTCACCAACTTACCTAAACCCTCCCTGTCACTTTCTTTTCCCCACACTACCTTGCATTTCTTCTAAGCTTTATACGATCTGACATATGACACATTCATTTGTTTATTGTCTGTGTTTCTTACCAGAATGTAAGCTCCATCATCAGGGTCTGGCACAAAGTAGGCACTTAATAAATATGTGTTGAATGAATGATTGAATAAATGAGAGCAGGACTGTGTCAAGGAAGGATGTGAGTTTGTAGGCAGATAGGGATTTTCATGATCAGGAGGACAGCGCTGAGAAAAAGAAACACTCGTATTATTTACCGCCACTGGCATCGTATTAGTAGCATCGATAGAGGAGCGTCTTCTTTCCATTAGGTTATCGTACATTTCCCCAGACCTTCCTTTCAGGATCAACAAGATTGTCTTCAGCACGTGAGGGGCCACACTTGGCACAGAACCGGCTGTGTGCCACATCAGTATCAAAGTGCTGCGAACACAACCCCACATCCATAAAAAGAATCACAAGTTTTTCACTTTCTACTTAATATAGTGACATGAATCAGGAAAAGAGTCTTGGTTTTACATCTTTATAAAGCAAAGATACTGCAAACAAGTCCAAAACAAACTGATATTCCCATTTCCAACTGATCTCATTAAGTCTCTTGTCCTTGAAAACAGAGGAAGAATTTCAAAAGGTCTAATGGAAAATACAGCCTGCAAGTCTGCAAGTTCATTTCCTACCACTTTTTAAATATCTGACCAGCTCACTATCAAGAACTAATCAGCTTTCTGCACCCCATACTCTGTTCCTCCCACCTTGTGACCTTGTTTGTCCAGGGATAATAGAATATTTAAAAACTGGTAGGGAAATACAAATTAATACATAAATAAACGTATCAATTTAAAAAACCTAAATAGATTAAAAAACTGCATAAATTTAAAAATACTTTACACACAGTGGAGGCTTAGTTCCTGGATGAGAAAACATTGAGTCTTATGAAGAGTTTTAGTTTCCAGGAATCTTCTAAATAGTAAAATACTTCGTGAATTTAAGCTTCTTAAATAAATACAATCTTTCAGTTGGAAAGAGAAAGTCAATCATGTAAAATGTATAGCATTTTGTTGATTTTGATGCCTTTCACAGACATTAACTCACTTGACCCATATAACAGCTTTATAGATAGAAAGAACTTCCCTCATTTCACAGATGAAGAAATTGAGGATCAAGGAGTTTATGAAACTTGCATGATGTCACACAGAATGTAAGGGTCAAGGCTGGGTTGGGATTCAGATTTATTTGTTTCCAGAGCCTGTATCCTATAACCTCCTGCCTTTTACACCGTTGATAGTAGAGAAGTAATACCTTCCTTGCCAATGTATAAATGATAGAAATGGGGTGATGTGATTTACCAAGCTCTTAAAATGTGCCTGTTAGATTCCTACTGTCCATGGGCTCACAGTAGCGTCCTTTTCTTCTTTAATATTTCTCATGATCCTGGATCACGAATTTCAGATGAAGAGTTAATGGACAAGGCGCACCCAATTATATCTGGGGATATTTAATGTTTCATTATTTTTTGGTGGGTGGAAATATCCTACGTCAGTACTTCATAAATGAGAAAAACACTCTATGAATTTTAGCACATATGAGGGAAAAGCCTATTATCGCTTTGAGGAGAGATTTGTTCCTGTGGAAGATGCAGTAGAACACAATTTAAAGCCTCAGGTAAATAATAGTGACAATGATCGTTTCTTGATGGTCTACTGTGTGCCAGGTATTATACAAGGATATGAATGACACATATGATCTTATTTAAGCCTTACAATTATCCTCTGTGATGTGAAAGTAGATATTCTTTTTTAGAAAAAAAGAAAGCAGAGCAGACCTGTCCAGGTCTGTCTAACTCTGGAGACTAGGAACAAACCCTTGTGGGAGGGGCGAGGGGCCCTTACTTGTCTGCCGGGACTGGGTAGTCCATAAGTTGAAAGATGACCTTCTTTGGTGAAGCGCGTGTCAACAAGGTGATGCCCTGCAACATAGCCTCCTTCATAATGTGAGAAGAATTTCCACACAATTGGTTATAAATAGCATCCACAATCTTAGACACCTGGAAAAGTAATTTCACAGGTAGACAGGAGTCTCCTCTTTCATGGTTACCTCTAAACCAAGGCGTTTCTTGGACGTAAGAATTCAGTCCTTCTCAGAATGACCAAGGCAGCACTTAACACACAAATAAACATGAACAGAAAGAATATTTATGAGCTTGACTACACAATGCAAAATATTTATTTGGATAAGGAATAAACCTGTGCATTTACGGATAGTAGAAAAATACCCATTTTTTTAAGAAGTTTATTTTTAGGGGGTAGACTTCATTACACAAGACATACAAGCTCAATACAGAAAACACATGTATAATTCAAGTCCTTTAAGAGGAAAGTAAAAATAATGGAACAGAATAACAGTGACTATATACATAAAAAAACCTTCCTGAAAATTAAACATTTGAATCTACATATCGAAGGGGCGAACCACGTGTTGGAGGAATGGCCTACAACAGTAAACACTGAGTCATAATTTTGCAAACTCTATTCACAAGCCTCATGTTAGTTTTATTTTTTCCCCTTTTTATTCATTCTTGAACAAGGACAGTTCTAGCTAGACCTGGAATTTGTCTTATGTCAACGGTTGTGTATTCAGCATCAAATTGAATCCACCCCAGATCACTTCACTTCTTATTTTGAAAATACTCCTCAGAGATCAACTGAAAAGTTGGTTGATGTAAATTTACATCCTATTCAATTGCATAATATACAATTCAATGATCTGTGCAGAATCCTCTACTCCAAACAAAAGAAAAAACATAAGTGAAGTGTTAAGTAGTGCAGGACATTCCTCCTACCACATATGCTCCAAGGTGAGCATGAAATGGGAGACATTAAACCATTGTTCTTCTCCACTGACCTCTTAACTGTTGGGTTTAGAACTTTTCCTTCTCCTCCTTTAAATGCAGCACAGCCCTAAAACAAGCTCTTATGTTACTGGATGCTTAATTATGGAAACGAAGATCTGTTTTAATCCTCAAGGAAAGACTTGCTGTGTTAGATTTATTTAGAGATGGTAAGCCCACCTACTATGTCTGCAATTTAGGAGATTTTCAGGGATAATTTTAATCACACACAAACTGACTTTAGAACCTAACTCTATTTAAGACAAGAATCCACTGTATTTAGTAGTTCAATAGTTTGTGGGAGCTGGGACAGGGCAGTAAGTTGCTGAACCCCATTTTTGTTCAGTGTTTTTTGTGTGTGTTTAATGATTTTACTGCAGCAGAGGCTAGTTTTATACATCTAGTTTTCTGTTTGGCTTCTCTTCCACTCCAGGGATGTGATATGGCTTTTATGTTTTGGTGCTCTATCTCACTACATGAGAGGAAAACTTTATTTTGTCAAGGAAAAGACTGCTGCCCTCCAGCTTTCCCCTTGGCTGTGCCTGCCTTCTGGAACGCTCCTGTCTAGCAGCATTGGAGTTCTGCAAGAAGCATTTCTTCCTCTTTCCTGCTTTCTGAATTTGAGTATGAGCTCCCAGTTTATTTTCAATCACATAACACTGCTATGTCAGGAGAGGGAACTGGGAGCTTCAGGGAGCTGGTTTCATGGGTGTGTGATCTACGCATTTGCACAGGGTTCCACATTCAGAAGGTCCCCTCATTTTGTTTAAAGCTCTGCTGCCGCCATCTTGAAATTTTTAATAATTTTATCTTTGAGCTTGTGTTTCGTAAGTGAAGTCCCATGGGACTTCACACATCAGGATGCGTGTGAGCAGAGATCTATGCAATATGTGAGTCAGCCATGGTTCCTGCAGTCCCATTCATACACAGCGTTTATGACACCCTCAGTGCACAGAATTCCAGTGGACCCACAACGTGTAATACCTCAGTGGGAAATCAAAGCTGGTGTAAGATAAGCATTTATTGAGGCCTCAACCACCTAGGCTGAAAATAATGACATAGAAGGAAAGAGAAGGATGGGGCAACCCATAAATCCTTTTCCTTTCAGTCTTTCCTTATTCATCAATACACTGAAGGTAGAGAATGTTAATAGAATGTGTGGGTGAGAAGAAGTGAAACAAAGACAGACAACTGAGTAAGTTTAATGTAGTGTTTCCACTCTTCTGGTAAGAATGAAATACATACGCATGGACAAGCCATCAAATATGAATTACATTATTTTGTTGATTCTGTGTATGACTTAAATGCTGTTATATTTACATTTATAACTGGCACTGCACAATATAAAGATGGATGGTAAAGTTCATGCCAACAATTAAAAACTTTGTTTAACTTAGAAAGATATTAAATAGAAAATAAAAACACCATGAGAGAGAGAGAGAGACTGGAGGAAAGGAAAAAGCTTCAAATGTTTGTACATTTAATGGTACTTTTTTCCTGTGTTTTGAACAAGAAGCTCACATTTCATTTTGCAATAGGCCCCACAAATTATGCAGCCAGCCCTACAGCAAGCTAAGGGTCCTTGAAAACTTTCCTTAATGATTACACAGGGGATTTCAAATATAGTTGTACTATTTTATTATTATTAATGTATTTCTTTAAAAAATTTGAAGGAAAGACGGCAAAATATTATGATTTGGTGTGATTGGTGGTGAATGTTCATTACTTTCTAACCTTTTCTGTATACTTGAAATATTTCACAAAAAAAACCTCATTTGATTAAAGCAACATAATGAGCAATGGCAAGACATATATATGAAAAGAAGTAGGCATAAAACAAATTCAACAAGAGCGCTTTACAGCATGTGCTCTCTGCTCATGGTGAAGCATCTTACCATGGTGACCTTATGCGCATGATATTCCAGAGTCAATTTCAGCAAGGTTGCCGCCTCGGATGCAGTTGTATAATCAGACGCAGAGAGTCTCATCAGGAAACTCCACACAAAGTCAGTCAGCAAGGATGGCATTAAGGATTGTCCTACATCCTGAAACCAAAAGGAGAGCCGTGACTCAGGCCTTACCTACATCAACATAAGACAGACAGACTCAGACATCTTGGGGGAAGCTCCAGGGCCAGGAGGGGCCACACGGTTTTCCGGGGCCCTAGGCACTTTTGCTGTTGTGAGCCTCTTCTTCATTAAAAAATGTTACAAAATATATTCTACAACTATGTTGGTATTTAGCTGACTATAATTCAAGCTGAATTCTATTTATTGTTTTCTTCTGATTTTTAAAGCAATTAAAACATTTTTGTCTGGATAAATCAGCTCTGGAGGCAGGCCAGGGAGAAGAGGAAAACCATGGCAATAAAATTAAGAGGAATTGTAAAATATCGGTTTTACCCAAGGTCAGCTGTTCAAATATTAGAAATTATTATGAACTTCTTCAACTTTGGAATTGAGTTTGCTCAGATCAGAAACAAGCATGACTAGCAGAAGATGCAGGAAGGGAGGAGATAAGAAAGGCAGGGTGATTCCAGGGTGTGGACTTTTCTCTTTCCCAGAGAAGGATCAGGAAGCCTAAGAGATAAAAGGCCCATATGTCCATGATTGAGATACAAGAACTGCAATTCAAACAATCCCTTGCTAAAGTTAGAGGAATATCCATGGACCATAAAATATGAACAAAATTACGCGATTACGGGTCTCTTAGTTAAGAAAGATGAATGAGCCACATTTTCTCCTATGTCATTCTCCCAAGTACAGAAGGTACCCAATCTTGCCAGTAAAAGCTTTTCTGCATCCCTTGTGAAAGGATGGAGCATTGCTCTTTTTTGCCAAGAGGGCAGGACTGAGGTCTGAATAAGAACAGATGGCCACCAGGCTCTCTCCCACTGGGCAAAGAGGTGAGGGATGGTATTTTTGGAAAGCTATGGAAGAAAACTAAAGGAGGGTCACTAAGGCTTGGTGAGGTGGACTGAATATCACTAATAGTTTGCCCTTCTTTAAGAAAGTCAGATTTAATTATATAAGATGTTGAATTTTAAAAAAATCATTGGAAGGGGGAATATTCTCTTGAATATTTATTTATTTGTTCAACAAAATATTTTATTTTAGTGTCTATTTAAAAGTTGCAGAAGCAATTCCTGGTGAAACTTAGGCCTAGTGTTAGAAGTTTCTGTCATACAAAGTGCATCAAATGATAGGTCTCACTTTGTAAAACCTGATCTACATACAACTCATCAGAAATATGCCAATCTTATAGGACTGCTGGATTCTTGAGAGATCATCTTTATCTTTATGTCCTCCTGTGTCTTACTATTACACCATGCTATTACATATTCTTGGTGCTACTCATTGTAATAGCTGCATAATATACTATTAACTTGTCATTTATTTCTCCATGTTTGACACACAGTTTTTTTTAATAAAATCGTACATTTGTGAAGGACGTTTTCTTATAAATAGATACATTATTTTGAGTTATTTCCTTTCTATAAATTTCCACGAGTTAGATTACTAGTTTATTTGGTATGACTATATTTTTTTGTTTAGTCTGTGACACTTTCATGGCCCTTTGTGGTTCCTTTAGAAGACAGTATTCTCTTTTTTTTTTTTTTTTTTGTGGGGAAGATCAGCCCTGAGCTAACATCCGTCGCCAATCTTCCCCTTTTTGCTGAGGAAGACTGGCCCTGGGCTAACATCCGTGCTCATCTTCCTCTACTTTATATGGGACGCCGCCACGGCGTGGCTGACAAGCAGTGCGTCAGCGGGCGCCCGGGATCCGAACTCGCGAACCTCCGGTTGCCAAGCGCAGACTAAACCGCTGCGCCACCAGGCGGCCCCAGTATTCTCTTTTACCAGTGGTCACTACATAAAACGGAGAGCCCCTTAGTTTGTGAACTGATTTTTTTTAATCCAATCATCCTATTTAATGGTGTTTTGCATCTAGCTCTCTTGGCTAAAAACCTTGCTGCTTATACTCCTATTCGTGTCCTTTGGACTTTGTCTTTGGCTGTAGTCCTCTTGGTCCCCTTACTAGAACCTTAGATTCTCTCAACTATCTGTTCAATCTTCCTCTGGAAGGCTGTACCTCAGGGTTTTCCAGCTACTGATCTTGCACACAGTGCTAGCACCGGGCCTGCGCTGGTCTCATAGTTGGGAATTGAATAACAGGTCATGAATGCAAGGACCCAGGGCACCCTCCCCCAGACCCAAAGATTTCTAAATCTGATGGAAATTAAACTCAGGTAAGAGAGGACACCAACCTGGAAGTGGCAGTAGTAAGCCTCATTAACTGCTCGGAAGAGGCTCTGAGAAGGCTGGCAGTCCTAGGTTCACTAGCCTAATTGTGGCACTGAGGATTTCAATTCCAGGGCACTCGAGTGGAGGATGGAAGACTGTAGAAGTATTTTCTAGTAAACCTATACAGATGCCTGGTTTCTTCATGTAAATGGACAACTTCATAGTCAACCAAACTTATGATTTTTCAAGGGAGGTGAATTAAGAATAGTGGTTGATTTTGGAAAGATGCACCATCATGCAGATGCATATTTAAGACATCTGCACAGTATTTTTGACCATATTTTGTGAGGTATTCACTTCCACATCTCCTCAGCCTCCCACAATTCTATCTGCCTCAGCTGTGGGAGGGGAAGGCACTACTTTGTATGTGTAGTTTCAGGAGGAACCATAAGACCCTCCTGACCCAGGAGATGAGCTAGCCTGAAGGGCCTCCCCAGCAGCTTTGCTGAGCTATTGGCTCCATGTGAACAATAGAAGGCCATTTGTTGGACAGCCCAACCTAGGCTCCCATGCTGGGTGACCTCTCAAGCAAATGGATAAGCCTGTGTACTTTAAAGAAAGTGAGGGAGTGTATAGAGCTACAGAGCCTCATGGTTTTCCCCAAGGGTTTGGTCAGTGTAAAAACTATTTACTTGGTGCTGAGGTTTATCACTTAAACTTAAAAAAAATTTAATTTAATAGGTTTTTTTAAAACAAAATCTAAAACACATTATTTTGATGTTTTCTGAGTAAATTATAGTAGTATTGAAAAGCTGTTAATTGGTGACTCCATTAATTTTGCTAAATAACCAGAAGTTCCCCATCTTTAGTGACCTATTTGTCAGCCAAACAAAAAGCAGCATAAAACTGGGAAACACATCTCTCATTTGCATTCTCTAAGAATCAAATAAAATAATATAAATTGCTATATTCAGGAATAATAGGCATAATTCTTATTAACAGAAATGAAAATCAGGAAGCCAAATACTCTACATATCATTTACTCTTTGCTTTATTGAATTAAAAAAAATGGAAAAAAATTATTAAAAATATAAACTGATGAAATAAGTTGCCACTATAAGTAATAATACACATAAAACAAAAGGCATAGGATAAAGCGGGGGCTAAGTTACCTGAGCAATTTTACTTTTCTCTTGTTGCGACATCTTGGGTGGGAGTTCTATACCACAGGGAAAAGGCAGGAGGCAATGGCTTCCAGACTTATACTTTGTAGTTTTATTTTTTACGATATCCGCTGTATTAAGGAAAAGAGTTTAAGGTTTTTATTTGATCACTGGTTCCTTCTATAGCATTGCTATTTCCAATTTCCTCTTCCTGCCAATTCTAGAGATCTAAAGTTTTCTGAATCTTGAACTCTCTGCTGATATTTTAGTCGCATAAAATATAATACTGCACTGACCCAGAGTTTATAAAGTGTTTAAGAGAGGCCTCTGTGAAATATAAATGGAGGATGTAGATAATTTTAATAGGTTGACCAGATGTCACATACACTCAGGCCATCAAATGCATTGTTCAGTGTACTGGAGAAGCTATTGCTAAGTTGGAGAGTCTATTGGTAGAAGAACAGACTTGGAGGCATTTTGCAAAAAGCTGAGGGAGTGGTATAGCAGGAAAGTGAGAAGCTCTCAACGAAAGTTTCGGGTGCAGATGTCTCTAGTTCCAGAGAAGGTGGGTTTAAACGACTTTGTTAGTTAACAGCTTTATAGAGATATAATTGAATGCAATGTATTTAAAGTGTACTGTTTGGTAAGTTTTTATAGCTGTATACATCTATGACAACATTACCACAGTAAAAAAAAAAAATATTCATCACCTCCAAAAGTTTCCTTGTGTCCTTTTGTAATTCTTCAAACCTACTCCCTATACCCAACCCCTGAGCCAAGGGTCACCGCTGATCTGCTTTCTGTCACCTGCTTTCTATCAAGGTTGTATTTTCCAATTTTATTTTTAAGTGGAATCTTATAGTATGTACTCTTGTGTTGTTTGGTTTCTTTCACTCAGCAAAATTATTTTGCTATTCATCCATGGTGTTGCATGTATCAATAGTTCTTTCCTTTTTACTGATGAATATCATTCCATTGTATGTACATACCATCATCTGTTTATCCATTTGCCTGTTGATGGACATTTTGGTTGTTTTCAGTTTTTGGCTATTATAAATAAAGGTGCTGTCAACCTTTGTGTACAAGTCTTTGTGTGGATATTTGCTTTCATTTCTTTTAGGTAAATACTAAGTTGTGAAATGACCAGATCATATGATAGATGTGTGTTTAACTTTTTAGAATACTCCCAAATTATTTTCCAAAGTAGTTGTACCATTTCACATTCCTTCCAGAAATGTATGAGTTCCAGTTTCTTCACATCTTAAATAACATATGGTATGATCAGTCTTTCCAATTTTAGACATTCTCATGGGTGCATAGTGGTATCTCATTGAAGTTTTAATTTACATTTCTTTTACGACTATACATTGAACGTCTTTTGATGTGCTTCCTTGCTGTCTGTGCTTCTTTGGTGAAATGACTATTCAAATCTACTATTATTTTTTAATTTGTCTGTTTTCTTATTGAGTTTTGAGTGTTCTTTTTAAATTCTGGATACAAGTCTTTTATCAGACTTGTAACTTGCAAACATTTTCTCCCAGTCTGTGGCTTACCTATTCTCTTAACAGTGTCTTTCAAAGAGCATAAATATTTAATTTATCATTTATTTTTATTTACGGGTCATGCTTTGATGTTGTATTTAAGAAATCTTTGCCTAACCCAAGGTAGAAGATTTCTTCTAGTTTCATAGTTTTAGGTTTTACATTTAGTCCTATGATCCATTTTGAATTAGCTTTTGTATGTGTATGAGATACAGATCAAAGTTCTTTTTTTTGCATATAAATAATTTTTCCAACACCATTTATTGAAGTTTATCCTTTCTCCATGGAATCACCTTTGAACCTTAGCCAAAAATCATTTGACCATATATGTGTGGATCTATTTCTGGACTCTTTATTCTATTGTATTCAGCACAATGTTGAAAAGAAGTAATGACAACGCACAAACTTGTCTTTTTCCTGATCTTTTGAGGAAATCATTCAGTACTTCACAATTAAGTATGACGTTAGTTTTAGGTTTTTCAGAGACATAATTTAGCAGGTGGAGGAAGTTCTCTTACTAGTCCTAGTTTTCTGAGAGTATTTATCAGGAATGGATGTTGAATTTCATCAATGCTTTTTCTGTTATCTTTTTTCATCTGTTAATGTGATATGTTACATTGGTTGGTTTTCAAATGTTAAATTGACATTACACTCCTGGGATAAATTCCACATGGTCATGGATATTATTCTTTTCACGTATTGTAGTATTTGATTTGCTAAACTTGTTAAAAATTTTTGCATCTGTGTTCCTGAGAGACATTGGTCTGTAGTTTTTTTGTTTTTATTTCTTGGGTAATGTCTTTATGTGATTTTACTATCAGAGTAATGCTGACCTTATAGAATGAACTGGCAAGTATCCCCTCATCCTCACATTTCTGAAAGACTTTATATAGAATTGATATAATTTCTTCCTAAATGTTTGCTATATCACTTCAGTCTGGAGTTTTCTTTGTGGGTCTGGAGTTCTCTTTGCAGGAAGGTTTTTAACTGCAAGTTCAATTTCTTTGATAGACGTAGGGTAGTTGGGTTATCTATTTCTTCTGGAGGGAGATTTGTTAATTTGTGTCTTTCAATGAATTTGTCTATTTTATCTAAACTGTCAAATTTATTGGCATAAAATTGTTCATAATATCCCTTATTATTCTTTTAATATCCATAGAATCTCTAGTGAAGTCATCTCTCTGATTTCTGATATTGGTAATTTGTGCCTTCTCTCTTATTTTCCCCCCTGATCTTAAAGAATCTGCTTTTGGCTTCCTTGCTTTTCTATTATTGTTTTTCTGCTTTCATTTTTATTGGTTTTTGTTCAGATCTTTATTATTTTCTCTCTTCTGCTTACTTTGGGTTTTATTTGCTCTTCTTTCTCTGTTTTCTTAAGGTGGAAGCTGAGGTCATTGACTTGAGAACTTTTCCTGATTCTAATGTAGGCATAGAATGCTATGAATTTCCCCTCTGGGAACTTGTTTAGCTGCATACCATGAATTTTGAAATTTTGTATTTTCATTTTCATTTAGTTCAAAATACTTTTAATTGGGGCCAGCCCAGCGGCAGAGTTGTTAGTTCTGTGCCCTCCACTTTGGTGGCCTGGGGTTCCCGGGTTTGGATCCCGAGCATGGACCTACACGCTGTTCATTGGCCCATGCTGTGGCAGCATCCCACATACAAAATAGAGGAAGATTGGCACAGCAGTTAGCTCAGGGACAATCTTCCTCAAGAAAAAAGAAGAAGATTGGCAACAGATGTTAGCTCAGGGCCAATCTTCCTCACAATTAAAAAAAACCTTTAATTTCCCTTTTTATTTCTTTTTTTGACACATGGGTTATTTAGAAATAGGTTATCTAGTTTCCAAATGTTTTGGATTTTTTAGATATCTTTCTGGTTTTGATGTCTGATTTAACTCCATTTTGGTTAGAGAATATATTTTGTTTGACTTAACTACCTTTTGATTTCTTGAGACCTGTTTATAGCCTAGAATATGGTCTATTTTGATAAATTTCCTGCTTTCCCTGGAAAAGAATGTTCATTTTACACTGTTGTATAAATGTCAGTTAGGTCAAGTTGGTTCAAGTCTATATCCGTATTGAATTTCTGTGTAATTATGAATTATTGAGAAAGAAGTATTGAATTCTCAGTAATTGCAGATCTAGTTCTTCTTGCAGGTCTATAAGTTTTTGTTTAATGCATTTTGATTTTTTATTTTAATATATTTTTGTTTTCAGGTACATAAGTGTTTAGGATTATTATGTCTTCTTAATTAATTGACCCCTTTATCATTAAAAAATGACTCTCTTTTTCCCTGGAAGAATTCTTTGTTTTGAAATATATTTTTCTGATGTTGATATAGCCATTCTGATTTTCTTTTGGCTAGTGTTAGCATGTTATATCATTTTCTAACTTTTAACTTTTATTCTGTTTGTGTCTTTACATTTAAAGTGGATTTCTCATAGGCAGCCTATTTATAGTTGAGTCTTGCTTTTTATCCAATCTGATAATCTCTGCCTTTTCACTGAAAGTATTTAGAGCATTTACATTTATTCTGGATGAGTTTAAGTCTTCACTTTACTATTTGCTTTTTATTTTTCCCATCTGTTCTTCTTGCTATTTTTCCTCTTTTTTGTCTTCTTTTTGATAATTTTTTATGATTCCATTTTATCTCTATTTTGGCTAATTATATATAACTCTGCTATGCTATCTGAGTGGTTGCTTTAGGGTTTATATCATATATCTTTAACTTATCACAGTTTACTTTTAAGTGATATTTGATGACTTTATGTATAAGAAACTTAAAGAATATTCATACTTCACCCTCTTTCAAGCCTCTGTGCTGTTGCTGTCATATATTTAGATTGTATGTTGTTATTATTTTTTGCTTTAAACAGACAATTATCATTTAAAGACATTTAATAAGAAGAAAGAAAATTTTAATATTTACCTACATAGTTTCAATCCAGTGTTCTTCATTCTTTTATGTAGATCTAGATTTTCATTTAGTACCATTTTTTTCTTGAAGATTTAATATTTCTTATAGTGCAAATCTGCTAGTGATGAATTCTATCAGCTCTTGTATATCTAAAAATGTCTTTACTTCACTTTTGTTTTTTAAAGATATTTTTGCTACTTAAAGAATTCTAGATTGACAGGTTTTTTTTTTCAGTACATTATGAGGTTGCTCCATTGCCTATGTCTTGCATTGTTTCTGATGAGAAATTTGCTGTCATCTTTACCCTTGTTCCTCTGAATGAAATGTATCTTTTTTCCTCTGGTTGTCTTTAAGATTACACTGTTAATCCTTGCCAGAGTGTTTTTCATGTGGATATTGTGGTTTTCATCTCCAGAAATTCAATTTAGCCTTTTATAAATGTCTCTATGTTTCTCTTTAACATGTTCATCCTTTCCTCTAACTCCTTAAATAAATGGAATATTGTTATAATAATTGTTTTAATATCCCTTTCTACTAATTCTATCATGTGTGTTGTTTCTGGGTCAGTTTTGATTCATTTTTCTCTTTATTATGGGCTGTATTCTGCTTCTTTGCATGCCTAATAATTTTTTATTGGATGTCAGATGTTAATTTTAACTTGTTGAGTGCTGGAATTTTTCTCTTCCTATAAGTAGTCTTGAGCTTTGTTCTGATGAGCAATCAAAATATTTGGAGATCATCTGATCCTTTTAGGTCTTGTTTTTAAGCTTTGTTAAGTGGCACTAAAACAATTAATCTAGGGATAAGTTTTTCCTTCTAATGAGACAAAATCCCCTTGAGTACTCTACCTCATTACTTGTGAATTACAAAGTTTTAAATTCTGGCTTATAGGCACAGGCACTACTCCCAGCCTTTGTGAATTCACTGGATTTTTCTCTCTAATCATTTTTGGTGTCTCTCCCTCCAGTGTCAGGCAGTTTCCTCACTTCTGTGTTCAATAGTTAAAGGGGACCCTCTGCAGATCTCTGGAGCTCTCTTTGAGTATGCCTCTCTGGTTCTGCCCTTGTGAACTCTAGCTACCTTGGCCTCTCTGGATTCCCAATTCTGTCTCTTCAGTTTGGTGAGACTGTTGTATTACTTCTTTCTGTGCCACAGTCTAGAAACTTACTCTAGGTGGTAAGCTCAGACAATTGTAGACCCCACCTCATTTGTTCATTTGTTCCCATCTCTCAGGAATCATTGTCCTTTGTTACCTGATGTCCAGTGACTTGAGAACCATTATTTTGTATATAAAAAATATATACATAATTTTTAATAGTTGTTTATTATGGGAGGGTAAATCTATTCTCTGTTAAAGTTATTTGGAAATAGTTTGATATTTTCAGGTATTGCTTTTATACTTTGTTAGGCAGGCCAAAGCAGCATTTATTTTAGTCTTGGGCTAATTTTTCCCCACCATTGAAGCAAGAATCCGAGTCTTCTATTTGATGCCCCATTAGAGGGAAAAAATATGCCTCCATGTTAAAAGTCCCATTGGTAGACTTTCTTCTTCTCTGTCTTCCCTGCCTCCATCCAGCATTCCTGTCCCCACCATTAACACCCAACACTAACATAAGTGCAGTACTTTATAGATCTTGAAGAACCAACCAAATCATTAGTAGCATTTTTTTGATGATTCTAAAAACATTAAAAGATACATTTTAGAAAGTGAAGCTATAGATCTTGGGGTAGGATTTAGAAATCCACAGATATAAAGCCTTCTTGTGACCCACAAGTAGAATAATTAGGGACAGATTCTTAGTAACTCTTAGAAAAGACAGTGAATCTTTCTTACCATTCTGATACTTTGCAATACAGAGTAGATGATACATCCCCAAGGATGCTTGTTGTATGATTGAAGGATCAGTATGGGAACACAAAAGAAAGAGTTCTGCTGCCAGGACACCCAAACATGGAACATCAAAACTTGCCTAATGGAAAAACAAAGGAGAAAAATGCATTGACTATGCATAGTCAACATTAAATGTCTGCATCTGACCCTCTAATATATATACCACATTAGGATTAGAGGATGAGTTTCAGAGCTTGCAAAATCTGTATTCAAATCCTGGCTCTGTTACAGAGCCTCAATTTCCTTATCTATGAAATGAGGATAACAAATTCTACCTTGTAACAGTTATGATGGGGACCAAGGAGGTAATGTTTATGACAAAAGAGAAAGTTCCTAACAAAGTGCTCAGAAATAATAGTGACTCAACCAATGTTAGTTTCTATTCCATGAATCAGGTAGCAATTTGCAGGTGACAAATTCCCAGGATACCATGTTGGGGAGTGGGTATCCAAAAACTTACATGTTTCCTTCTCTGTATATGAAACACTTCAGATGACTCCGAAGTCACTAGAGAAATGTGACTTTTCCTCCTGGAATTGCTGATTCTTCCCAAAGAAATTAATTTTTTAAAACTCAGAGCATTTACTTCTGATGTCAAACCTACCACCACAACATTTATGTATCTTCCTCCACAACTTCCTTGGCTGCTCAAATATTTAGATTTTCATCTTGACTGATTTGTTTGGCCAGATCAAATGTGTATAGAGAAGGCAGTGGGGACATAAAAGAAGAGAGGAGAGGTGGAAGAAACACTTTGCTTTTGTGAAGGTATGAATACCATTATCCACTACCTGTGAGTTCTACCCACAGTAGGTTTAGAAAACTAGTGGGCCTGCAGAGTCTTCTTGTCTCTAAGACAAGTGATTACCTTTCCTAGATAGATGCTTTGATGATTGGAGCAAATGTTGGTGGTAAAAGTTAGAGTCCAAGTCAACCCTCTGGGGGGATCCCAAGGCCTGTTTCTCCTTCTTTCATGCCCTTTATCCCCACCTCTCGTGTTGCTTGACCCACCCACCTCTCTCTCTCTCTCAATCTTTCACACACACACACACACACACACACACACACACACACACACACACACAAAGTCATTGCTGAAGAAGAATGTGAAGTACTGGGTCATGGGCCAAGGGCATAACCAAATTAGGATGCTGAGAGTGATGGTCTCAGCAGAAGAGGGAAGATAATCTCTTGCTTGTTTGGATGTTCTCCTTGGATTCTTTCTGCTCATACTTCTTTGTAAGACTGGATTGGGGCTCCCCTTATTTTAGGAGTCCTATGATTTAGGAGAATCTAAAAGCAGACAGTAGGGGGTTGCCTCTACTCTAGGCCTTAGGGAGAAGTGTTTTCTTTCCCTGGGTGTTCTTTTCTTTGGATTTGCATTTCAGGTTTCTTCTTTTATCTAACGGCAAGATTTTAAGAACCACCATTGCATTATGGCCCAGGGAAAAAGAGTGAGGAATTGTCTTTCTCTATTGGTCATGATGAAGGGAGGAGTACTTCTCACAGCTTTGCTCACTCAAGCTGAGGACCATTTACAGGGCATTGGCCCTAAAGTCTTATTGTAGTTTTTGCCTCAAATGTTCTCTCTGATTATTCCTTCTCATGAACTTGTGACTGGGTAGTTAGTAAGTGTTTTTGTACATGAAGCTACTAGTAGTCTCTCTATTCTGTTTGCCACATAGGGTCTGTCTAGTTGTGTGTCTCTAGCAGAGTAGATGTGGCCATGTTTAGATTGCATGGCCTGCGTGAGGAGGAGCGGAAACATGACCTAGGGCAGGCTAAGGGAAGAGTAAGACTATGTGGACCGTGGAGTACACTGTGCCCTGCACAGTCCCTTCAGAAGTGTGCCAACCACAGTTACCATTTCCCTCCTCCCCCAAACATCAGACCTTGGGAACTTTCAATACAGTATGGCTCTGCTTTTAAGAAAATCTATCCAAGTGCTGAAAGAAGGAGAAAGTTAAGACCTGGAGAAAAGTAGCTCCTTGGTATTCATTCCTAAGCCTAAGTAACTCCTGCTTGGCTTTCTTTTTATTTTTTGAGGAAGATTGGCCCTGAGTTAACATCTGTTGCCAATCTTCCTCCTTTTTTTGCTTTTTTTTCTCCGCAAAGCCCCAGTAGATAGTTGTATGTCATAGTTGTGCATCCTTCTAGTTGCTCTATGTGGGATGCTGCCTCAGCATGGCTTGACGAGCGGTGGGCTGGTCTGCGCCCAGGATCCAAACTGACAAACCCCCAGCGGCCCAAGTGGAGAGCACGAACTTAATCGCTATGCAACCAGGCCAGCCTCTCCTGCTTGGCTTTCTGACCCTTTCTTACTGGATTCCTCCTTCTTTGTAGATCTGGCCTCTCCTGTTCCTTGTCTTAACAACAATGATAGTTTAAGTGCTAAATTCCAGCTAAGTTCTTAGATGCTGCTTCTGGAAGTCACCTCTTTATCTCTAAACAATTGACTCTCACATTTGTTCTCACATGACTTCGGGACATTGCCTATCTATTCCTGCTATGATAAGTTAGGGTTTGGCTCAATTACATCCTTCCACTTTGCCACAATCCTCTCAATATAGCATATTACCCTTTACAGTATATTACTATTTTTAGTTCTTCCACTTTTGTGTTTTAATAATATGGTAATACTTTTATTTCTAGTTTCATAATATACAGATATCTTGTTGATCTTCCACTTTATAAGTTAAGTATTCTGGAACACTCTTATTTCCCTTCAACTTCCTTCTATCACTTCTATTTCCCTACTTCTGTCGCATGTACTTTATTTTGCATTTTTTATTGTGGTAAAAAATATACATAACCTACAATTTACCATTTTAACCATTTTAAAGTATATAATTCTGTGGCATCACAATGTTGAGCAATCATCACCACTGTCTAGTTCCAGAACTTTTTCATCACCTCAAGTGAAAACCACGTACCCATTAAGCAGGCATTCCTTATTCCTCCCTCCCCCCAGCCCCTGCTCTCTGTCTCTATGGATTTGCCTATTCTGTCATTTCATATAAATGGAATCATACAACATGTAGCCTTTTGTGTCTCATTTCTTTAACTTGGTATAATGTTTTCAAGGTTCACTGATGTCATAGTATATATCAAATTTCATTTATTTTTATGGCTGAGTAACATTCCATTGTGTGACTCTACCATATTTTCTTTGTCCATTCATTTGTTGATGGACATTTGGGTTATTTCCACTTCTTGGCTATTGTGAATTGTGCTGCTATGAACATTTGTGTTTAAGTTTTTGTTTGAACCTATTTTTAATTTTTTCAGGTACATAGCTAGGATTCCTGGGTCATATGGTAATTCTATGTCTAACTTGTTAAAAAACCACTAAACTATTCCTTGCACTTTTATTTTTGCATTGTTGACTTCATAGCATTTACACTGTATTCAGTAACTTATTTGAGTTTTTGGTGATTGGTCTATAGATTGATCCTAACAGTTGAAAATCAATAATGTGGTCTCACCAATGTGACTAAGTAAAATTGTTCAATGCATAGGCCATGCTCATTTTAGTTATATTCCCTTTTGGCATATAAACATGTCTTCTCTACTCTTTTTGAGACTAAATTCTCATCTATACCCTGAATTATCTCTCTATTTTTGACAGTCATTTTTTTCTCTTTATTTACCTTGAGCTGTCTCTTGTATTTGGAGGGTTTTCTCAAATGTCTGGCAAACTTTGGTTGTCTAGTCATATTAAAGAGTGTGATGCCTCTTGGTGGGGTTTTTGTACACGAGAAAGGCTTGTCAACAGGTGGGCTGTGCTTTAGAGTGGTTAGGTGGGGAGACTGGGGTCATGCTGAAGTATATCTAAATGACAGAATCAGGATGATTTTCTCAGGGAATTTACAGTTGTTTTGAGAAAAAAATTCCTCAAATTTTGCCTGCCAATGGACTCATGACCCTGTGGAATATAGTGTGTGTGTAAAGGGGGGGGGGGGAAGGTTGGGAGGCAATATAGATTCTTCTGTATAAAATTTCATATTATGTATTCAGTTAATACATATGATTTCATATAATACTCAATGCATGTGTTTTCATAGAATACTTTCAGTTAATGCACGTGTTTTCAGCTTTCCTTTGCCTCCTACCCTTCATCATTACTTGGGTTTCCATAGCTCTAGCCTCTCTAGGGTTCCACAGGGCAAACTGCCTCCCTTTTCAGCTGTCCCCCATCCTTTTTTTTTTTTTTTGTGAGGAAGACCAGCCCTGAGCTAACATCCGTTGCCAATCCTCCTCTTTTTGCTGAGGAAGACTGGCCCTGGGCTAACATCCGTGCCCATCTTCCTCTACTTTATATGGGACGCCGCCACGGCATGGCTGACAGGCAGTGCGTCGGCGGGCGCCCGGGATCCGGGCCGCGAACCCCGGGCTGCCAAGCGCGGACTAAACCGCTGCGCCACAGGGCGGCCCCATCAGCTGTTCATGAGCCCGTGCCTTTCATCTTCCCCTGCCAGGCTTTGTCAGTTACCATCTTCTGTCTATTCTATCATCCAGAAGTTTGTTGACACTGCTAGCCCATTGAAAATTCACGAATTTAAATTTCATTACAATCCTTTTGTGAGGACTCTGGAGGGAGAGGAGATAAAGGCATGTGGACAATCGGTTAGCTTTAACTGGAAATCCTCTGCCCATCTTTTAAATGCTGATGTGCCAAAGGAAGAAATCTTGGAAAAATCTCTTTCTGTTAATCCTATAAGATGACATGTTTAGCTTCCATTTCTTCGCCTGTTGGAAAATTGAATAGTTTAACTGAAGAGATAAATATTCTTTGAGTGTAGGAGTTTCTTCACCCTGATGGGCACATGGATCATGTAAGAGGAATTACCACTTTAAAAAATATTTCTGATATAATACGAATGATGGGCAGGATTGTTCAATAGGATGAGGGCCTCTGAGACTCTGGAAGACATCGGCTAGGGTAATTTATTAAGAAAAAAGTTTTTATCCAGGGAGTGAACAGTACCTGAGAACAGAATAGGTAGTTACATTTAGTTAGAGAAGGGCAGGACAAATCTTCATGGATTATTTACAGTGTTTCAGATATAGAGATACACAGACTAGGCCTGTGGGAAGCTCAGCTTTTACTTATTAATAATATTTTTGATTGTTTTGTTTTACATATTTGTCCCCCACCCCCGTTAATTTCACTGACTTAACCATCTTTTGAAGACATTATTTTAAAGAGAAAGTTAACTAAGTAAAGTTTTATGCTTCCATGACTGTGATGAGCTGGTTGAGGCTAGCTCTACATTTCCATGTTCTGGAAAATGCTGATGTGCTTCCACCTGGTGGCATTTGGTGAACATTGCAGGGCAGAGTAATAGGTTATCCCATTCGACTTGATCAAGTCTCAGTTATTGCTAGGAACCCTCAACAGTTTATGACAGCCTTCTGCTGCACATGTGAATTTACATATTTATTCTTTCACAGTTGAGGGGTGGGTTGTGTGCAGAGGATAATGAACTTTACAACTGTAATTGAAAGAGAGAAGAAGTGATAGAAGAAGATGAGATCCTAAAACATTTATCTGCTACCTGAGTGGAATGTGTATATATATATATTCAAATACAGACAGAAGCATGTGAATAGACCCTAGTCAGACAGTCACCATCAAATACTTGCTGAGTGTGTAAAATGTATTAGGAACTATGCAGAAAACAGGCTGAAGTGGTGAACTACACTTAATCTCAAGCCTCACTTGCAAAATTTTCTGTAATGAACAATTTAGGCATTTGAATAGATAGCCTGGACCATTTTAGAAATAGAGGGAGGCTGCCTTTCTTGGCCAGAGAATCAGAAGATTTAAATAAGCCACCCCCTCTCTCTTTTGGACGCTGAAATAGGGAATCAGCATGATGCAAAGAACATCATGGACTGGACTTCTCCGTGTAAGTAAACTACACTATGTTCCAAAGCTTATTTTAAACAAAGTAATAAAAATTCAGATATGTTATAAGGCTTTTCTAGGCTTTTTGTCTCCATACGTCTGGAGACTGTAAGAGTAGTAGAAAATGGATATGTGAAGACCACATCACAAACGCGTGTTTCCAACTCCCTTTATTCTGAACTCCTGAAATGATCCAAGCAATCAGGTAAGTGATTAGTAGAGTACTTTTAAAAATCACAGTAAAGGATGAGTTGCAAATACGAGTTGCATATTCAGAGACTGAATAATAAGAGAGAGAAATGTTCATAGATAGTGTGAGGTTTCTTAGAAGGCAGGCAATGATGTCATTCAAAATACAGAAAACCTCAGTAAATACTGGCATTTATGAGATAGCTATTTGTTATCTGAAAGGGAACAATTAAAAAGTGATAATATCCCAGTGTTTGTGAAGGTGTGGGGAAATGGACACTCTAATATTCATAGGAATGCAAAATAGAGCACAACTGTGCATTACTAAACTTTCACCATTCATACTTTTTGATCTATTATCTTTCTAAGCATTTCTAAGTACACACATACTTGCACAAAGATGACCATTCTTATATTGTTTGAAGTAGAAAAAACTAAAATATACCTCAATATCCATCACTTGAAGAATAGTTAAGTAGATTATAATACATCAAAACTATAGGATATATACTTAGGCTAAAAGAATGAAATAAATGCACATATATTGCCTTGAAAATATCTGTAGGATGTATTGTTCAGTGAAAAAAGCAAATTGCAGAACCATGTGTAAATAAGATGCACTTTAATAAAAAGAGTCTAAGTAACAAAGCCATATATTTCAGTGTGTGCACGTATGTGTGGGTGTGCTCATCAAAGCTATTTGGCAGGACACACATCCCACTGACATGGTTAGGGAGGGGTTTAGGGTGGAGAGGACAGTCAAGGAAGACTTCTGCTCTATCTCTAGCATTTTTTACAATGAAAGTACTCAAGAATTACTTGTATAAATTTAAAATAAATAAATAATGTTTAAAAAATATTTTAGGAAAAGGAGAAAGAAGAAGGAAAGTAAGGATGGGAGGATTTATAAGGTTACAGATAATTCTGTGGTCCACAGAGTGGAATCCAGAGAATCACTTGGTTTTGACACCCTCACACGTGTTTGTGTAAAGCATGAGGCATCTTAATCAATTGTTTGAGAAACTCTGCTCTGGTTGACATAAAGTCATGTAGGATATTGACTCCTTTCCCAGTATCCCAACCTGCCAGCACAATAATACTAAGCAGGGTTCCAGCACTCTCAACACCCAAGACTTGGAAAGCAGCACTATAGAAATGCAGTCTTCAGAAGCAGGTGGCTTGATTCCGTTCTGTGACTTACATATCTCCTGACTTTTCCAGATGCAAAGCTTAGCACCCTGCTGATGATCACCATAACTCTCTCCTGCAGGTACGAACTGTCTTCACTCATCCAGACGGCCATTTCCTGTTGAAAACACAAGAATTGTCCTAGAACCATAATGTTTCTATTTCCACAAGTCCCCTCCTTCTAGTCTCCAACTTCACCAAGTCAAGGGTCCCCATGGTCTCCTAATTATTTCATGTCTAACCTATATTTATTTCAAAAATGTGACAACAAGGTAGTATACTAGTATCTAGTATACTACTTCTTCTACCACAGTAACTATACATGGGTTTTATTTTATTTAATTCTACCCAACAAATATTGACTAATATCCACTATAACAGTCAGTTTGCCAGACATCGTGAAAAGTTTAACATGAGGCTATGATGGAATTATCAGCTGCTTCTCCTCTTTTTCTTTAAAATACATATTCTCTCATATTTTTTAAATCACAGGATCTGATTTACAGTTTAAAAAGAATTGAGATGTTATCTGATTCTGAAATGTCATCTTATCCCAGAATTTCCTCTGCAAAATCACCACCCAGGTATTTGCTGGCTCATGGTTGCAGAATACATTCCTGGAAGCACTCGGTTAGAAAGTTCTTGATAATTTTAATTCAAATCTGTCTAGCTGTAACTTCTATCTATTTGTTCTAAATCCTCAGATGCAGGGACATATTTACAACCTTGGAAAGAGAAGAAGATTATATCTGCCTCTCATGCCAACCACTATCAATCAACAACCTAAGACAGGCTGTTGGAGTCGATAAGTATTTAAGCCAGTGGTTGGGCAAATCTCCTCCCCTTCACTTGCTCCCATTGTACAGAACTGTTCTGAAGTCCATTTCCTAGGGCAGAAGAGTCTTTAAATCTTAGGGGTCAGACTTTGTCTTTTCCAGGAGTGAGGTTCAGCTCGTTATGAGGACCAGGAGAGTTTCTAGCCATGGTAGGTATAAGAACAAGATAGTTAAGTAACAGGCTCCCAAGTAGGAGCAGCTCCTCCACTCACTAGCATGCACATGTTGTTGCTTCCATTTCCTTATCTGTGAAATGGGAGAAATAACAGTAACTTCCTCATAGGGCTATTTTAAGGATTAAATGAGATAACCCATATATTAAGTATTCAGCTTAGTGCCTGACGTAGAGTAAATGCTGAATAAGCAGCATGGGCTCGTTGAAAGAGCACTCCTGGGAAAAGGGTTGCAATAATGGGGTAATAATAACTACTTTAAAGGGTTGTGAGGTTCAAATTTTACAAATGCGCAGAAAACATTCGGCACAAATTAGTTCAATATATTTTATTTTCCCTCACTTTCCTCCTTGTCTTCATAGATACCAATTCAGCTTCTTCACTTGAATGTATTTTATGATTTGCCCAACCCATGGACGCTCCTGGTGGAGTAAATCAATCTAGTTTCCCAGTATTTCCAGGCAGCTGCTTCCCTGATGCCATCATGTTAGGAATGCAAAATTGAAGACCATAAGATGTCCAGAGCAGTCTTCTGTCTCTGGCTGAGACATTAAAAACACAATGAAGTCTTGGATGTGAAAAGTGGGGTTTTGGACCAGTTGTCAGGCCTTCCTTTGATATCATGGTATCCATGAAGATAGGATGCTCATGGGATTCCCTAGCCCCAGAGTTGTTGGGGAAAAACATACACATAGACACTACTAAAATATGGTTCATTGTTACACAGACTTGAAGGTGCTTTAGGCCAATCATCCTATTCTCTGCTGCCCCGTGTTGTGTCACTCTTGTGTTGCCACATAATACTTGGCTTCTCAAGTGTCTGTTGATGCCATCCTCCCAAAATTGAATTCTTAAAGCTGCGTCTCTGTAGTTCAAATACTAAAGGGAAGTGATCTCATTTGGGGGATAATCACACATACTGGGAGGTAAAGAAAAATTTTCAGCTGCTAAATACTCGAAGGAGATGTTAAGTATGGCAAATGGTAAATAATAAGTGAAATATAGTGTGCTCTTTAGATTTATGAAAAGAAAACAAAACTGCATATTTTTCTTTTACTTTACCTTTAAGATTTGTAGTTTGTAGAGGTCTTTAGACACCAAGATCAGAAGAGTGTCCTCAAATATGTTTAAAATATTTTGGTATAAATTCTGAAAAACAAAAATGTTTCATAACCAGCCAGCCAGGCAGCCTTAGACAAAATTTTACCCAATGTCTATAGTTTTGCATCCTAGGGTCCTGAGTTCTCCCCATAAACTGAAGGTAAGAAAGGAGAGAGGTAGCTATGGAGATGAGACCTCGCCCAATACCATATGCCATGAATTACTTCTACACCTTTTAGGGCAAGTGCACTGTGTAGCTCTACTGAGGAAATGGAGACAACAGAAGCTGCTAATCTTCCTATAGGACTCTTCCTATCTCCACCTTTTTTGGTTTACGTTTCCTTAACTGCAGCACTTGCTAGTAAACTCCCTGTCCTTGCTAAAACAATTAACCAAAAACTTATTTACCTATTTGTTTCTATAAATCCTATACAATCCACCTCATCCCATGGGTTGTAGAACTCACAAGGAGTCCAGGGGTATAGATTAGTACTGGAATATAGTATTTACCTATTATATCTAAAAAGAGTGAAGGAGAAGACAACAAAGACTCTGACCTATGGAGAGAGATTCTGCAGGATTGCTGTGGTGCATGATATTGTCTCATCATGATTAAAAGGAGCAAAATCTCACCTCCAGGTCGTCTTTGTCATCTTCGTTGTCCCTCATTTCTTTCACTTTGTCAAGACTTGGCATAGAAAATACCCTTTTAAAGGATAACTCTATTATCTTCAATTGAGATTCAAATTGCAGTAAGGGATCCACAAAGCTGACAAGAAAAAGATGTAATTATTAAGTTGAGAGAACAAATGCAACGGAACTTGAGTGGCTTTTTCTTAAAAGAAAGTACACTAGAATATGAGGTCCAGCTTTTGGCTTTATATAACATATGGGTTTTAAGTATTCTGGTAAAGATGACAACCGTACTTTAAATACAAAGGAATGACTTACTTTGTAAAAATCACCTGTAATCAGCTATTTAGAAATCAGAATATATTTCTCCATAGACATAATAATGTAAAGAGTGGTTATATTCCCAGCCAAGCCCACAAAGCCACACTGAGCTTTAGGCAGTTGAAATATGTTACTGCCACATTTTCTCTAATCCATGATACTGTACTTCTCACATTTTAATGTTTCTGATATTGGAATGTATCTTCTAATTGATGGCAAAAGAAACATTCCCATCAGCAGCTAGGAAGATTAGTTGTGACACAGTTGTTATTCCTTGGTATCTGTGATCTGGATAACAGTTCTTCCTGATTATTTTGAGGTGAAAATAATTTTTTATTTTTTGAAAACACAGTGATGTACATGGTAAGGTAGGAAATCTTGTGATGGACTCAGAATCTCTTTGCTTTATTGGACAAGAAAATCTAAATATCTGAGATCCACTGTTTGAAATGGAATTTCTTGGAATATATTAGGTAATTTTCAAATCTTGGGAAGATTGATTTGAATTATTACTGGGCTCTGAACAGCTATCTATCAAAAGCTTCCAGTAGAATTTTCAGTGGAAAGTATTTAACTTCTAGGGATATATTATTTGATTTAGGGAAATGCAAAATTAAGGTTTTGCTGAAATAGAAAATAGTGTCTTTCAATGTACTTGTAAATCATATTGCCAGTCCTAAAAATGCTAAAATGGTCCAGGTCATAAAGAAGGATTAGGAAAGTAGCATGATACTCTGATGCCATGCATAACTGCTGATGGACAAAGGATCTTCAAATTTTAAATGTGATGAAGGCTAAAAGTCGGACACTGGCAATACTAAAGAAAAAAGCCACATGTAAACCTATGGGTCAACATTAGCAATTGTCAGCAAGTATACATTTTTTTGTCTACATGTAATTTGTTTTCAAAAGAACGGTTATTAACTTACTAATGTGTTTTACAAGTGATATCTTAGAATTAAGAATTGCAGTGTAAATGCTTTCTTGTATTCCAGGATTTATGACCAGGTGGTATAGAAAGGAACTTAAGAAGAAAGAATAAGCATTCCTCACTAAATTACTAGATGAGATTTCTTTTGATAAATTTTTGAGCTGAATGTTTGTTTCAAAGATTAGAGTGAAGTGGGAAGAAGAGGTAGACGAATATACTGAAAAAATTACTTGGAAATGTTTTATTTTTTCCTATTATGAAGCAATAAGACTTATATAAGATAAGTAAGCAAAAGACAATACATACTTTTGCAAGTGTAATTTCAAGAATCACAATTGAATAAAAGAAAGTTTCCTAATAAAAGCATGGGGAAATTATATTAAACATGATCAAAAATAAATCAGGAGGGCCATATTAATATGACACAAAGTTTAATTCAAATGAGAGAGTATTGAGAAATATATACAATTATTATAAAATAATAAAAGACATAGTAAATAATAAAGTAATAATATGAAATCTTCCAAGCCACATAGACAGAAAATTTAAAAATTATTAAAAGACATAAATGATTAAAATTATTAAAGATACAAGGAGAAATAGAAATTATTAAAGAAAATTATTAAAGATAAAATGAGAAATAGAAACACAGTTATAGGAGAAGACTAAACATTCAATTATCAGCATATGGTGGGTAAAAATAAAAATTCTGCAAAAGAAGCGATCTTTAATATAATTAATTAGGAGATATAAATAAGTTGTATTAAATGAGATAACAAAGATTATGTTTTTAGATAATCATGGAATGCTGACAAATATTTATCACACTCAGCCATAGAAAGTTTCAAAATATAAAAGGATGTATGTTTTATTCTCTAATCACAATGAGAAATCTATTTTAAAAATTAGAAAATTCACAGTACTTAAAAATACTTGAGGGTGATGTCATCAACATGGCAGAGTGATCTGTTCCCTTTGCCTCTCCCCCTCTGAATTACAGCTAAATGGACATTCACTGACCAGTGGAAGACACCCACACAGCACAACAGGATGCCAGAGAGACCCACGCAGCCATACATCTGAGGGTGGATGGACTGGGTCCCCAGGAAGCAGTGGAGATAGGTGAGTGCTCCCCAAGACCTCCCAAGCAGCATAGAGCCAGGAAATGGGTCCTCCCACAGTGGCCAGTGCTACTCTAAGAGGAAACAGGAGCAGCCCAGACTGTGGTCAAATGCTATCCTGGCCTACAGGACTGCAAACTGTGCTGTGGTGGTCCACTAGTGGGGATGTGCCCTGGCACAACTGTAAGAGGAGCGGGTGGCGTCCCCACATATGCACATGAACACTATCCCGGCCTGTGGGAGCATGCACTGTGCTGCTGTGGCCCCAGTGATTGGCCCCCACTCGGATCCCAGAAAGAAGCCCCACCCACCAAGCACAGTGGCCGGCACAGCTGTAAGTGGAGGGAGTGGCAGCCTGGTGCATGTGTGAATGCTATCCCATCCTGCAGGAGTGCCCATCATAGCTGCACAACCTCCAGCAAATGAAGTGGGATAAGGAACACAGCTCCAGCTTCCCCCCAGTGATAGGAGCTGGAATCTGCAACCTGATACTATCACAAATGCACTAGCAAAGGATAGTTAATGATAAACTATACAGTAACAATTCAGTGCAGAAGGAAAATGACAAGTCTCCAGAAACCAATACTGAAGTCACAGAAATTTACAATCTAAATGACAGATAATTCAAAATAGTTGTCATAAAGAAACTCAATGAGTTACAAGAAAACTCAGAAAGACAGTTCAATGAGCTCAGGAATAAAATTAATGAGCAGAAGGAATACTTCACCAAAGAGACTGAAACTATTATAAAAACCAAACAGAAATTCTGGATATGAAGAATAGAATTAATGAGATTAAAAAAATAGAATCCTTAAAAAATAGAGCTGATGTTATGGAGGACAGTGATTTAGAGAATAGAACTATAAAAATGCTTCAAGTGGAGGGTGAGAGAAAACTAAGATTTTTAGAAAATGAAGAAATTCTTTGAGAAATATCTGACTCAATTAGGAAAAGCAGCATAAGGATTATAGGTATTCCAGAGGGAGAAAGGAGCAGAGAGCTTCTTCAAAGAAATAATAACTGAGAACTTCCCAAAGCTGGGGAGGGAATTGGACTTACAACCACATGAAGCCAATAGAACTCCTAATTACATCAATGCAAAACGGCCTTCTCCAAGGCATATAAGAGTAAAACTGGCAAAAGTCAATGACAAAGAAAAAATATTGAGGGAAGCAAAGCAGAAGAAAATAGCTTACAAAGGAACCCCTATCAGGGTTCCAGTGGATTTCTTGGCAAAAACCTTACAAGCTAGGAGAGAATGGAATGATATATTCAAAATACTGAAAGACAAAACTTTCAGCCAAGAATACTCTATCCTTCAAAACTATCCTTCAGATACAATGGAGTAATAAAAGCTTTCCCAGATACACAAAAACTGAAGGAGTTCATTGCCACTAGACCTCAATTACAAGAAATGATAAAGGAAGCCCTCATACATGAAACAAAAAGGCAAAGGTCTACAAAGCTTTGAGCAAGGAGATAAACAGACAGACAAAATCAGAAAACTGCAGCTCTCTATCAGAACAGGTTAGCAAACCCTTTATAGTAACATAAAAGATAAAGGGGAAGAAAAGCATCAAAAATAACTATAAACACTTCAATTTGGTCACAAACTCACAACACAGAAAAGAATAATTTGTGACAACAATAACTCTGAAGGGGAAGAGGAAAGGAATGGAACCTGCTTAGGCTAATGGAGATGAGAGGCTATGAGAAAATGGACTAGCTCATCTATGAGATATTTTATACAAACCTCCTGGTAACCACTAAACAAAAAAATTAAAGAAGAGCCACTATTCATAAATAAAGAGAAAACTGAGACAACCACCACAGAAAACCACCAAACTGAAATACAAAGGAAGAGAAACAATGGAAACATAGAACAACCAGAAAATAAGAGATAAAATGGCAGTACTAAGCCCTTCCATATCAATAATCACTCTAAATGCAAATGGGTTGAATTCTCCAATCAAAAGATACAGAGTAGCTGGATGGATTAAAAAACATGAGCCAACAATATGCTGCCTCCAGGAAACATATCTCAGCTCTAAGGGCAAACATAGGCTCAGAGTAAAGGGATGGAAGACAATACTCCAAGCAAATGGCAGGCAAAAGAAAGCAGGTGTTGCCATACTTATATCAGACAAAGGAGACTTCAAGAAAAAAAGATAATGAGAGACAAAGGGGCAGTATATAATGATAAGGGGACTTTCCACCAAGAGGACATAATACTTATTAATATATATGCACCTAAAACAGGAAGACCAAAGTATACAAAGCCACTATTAACAGACCTAAAGGGAGAAATTAACAGCAACACAATAATAGTAGGGGACCTCAACATCCCACTTACATCAATGGGATAGATCATTCAGACAGAAAGTCAACAAGGAAATAGTGGATTTAAATGAAACACTTGATCAGATGGACTTAATAGATATATATAGAACACTCCACCCAAAAGCAACAGAAGACACATTCTTATCAAGAGCACATGGAACATTCTCAAAGATAAACCATATGTTGGGAAACAAGTGAGCCTCAATAAATTTAAGAACATGGAAATCATGTCAAATAGCTTTTCCAAGCACAATGCTATGAAACTAGAAATCAACTACAAGAAAAAAGCTGGGAAAGTCACAAATAGGTGGAGACTAAGCAAAATGCTATTGAACAACCGTTGGGTAAATGAAGAAATTAAAAAATACTTGGAGAAAAGTGAAAATGAAAATACAACATACCAACTCTTACGGGAGGCAGCAAAAGTGGTTATAAGAGGGAAATTCATAGCAATACAGGCCCACTTCAACAAAAAAGAAAAACCTCAGATAAGTAGTGTTAAACTACATCTAACAGAACTAGAAGAAGAACAAACAAAACCCCAAGTCAGCAGAAGGAGGGAAATAATAAAAGTTAGAGTAGAAGTAAATGAAATAGTGTCTAAAAAAACAATAGAAAAGATCAATGAAACTAAGGGCTAGTTCTTTCAAAATTAAAAAAAATTGACAAACCCTTAGCCAGACTCACTAAGAAAAAAAGAAAGAAGCCTCAAATAAATAAAATTAGAAATTAAAGAGGAGAAATTACAATGGATACCACAGAAAAACAAAGGATTATAAGAGAATACTGTGAAAAACTATATGCCAACAAAATGGATAACCTAGAAGAAATGGATAAATTCTTAGACACATACAACCTCCAAAAAATGAATCAAGAAGAAATAGAGAATCTGAACAGACCAATCACAAGTAAAGAAATTGAAACAGTAACCAAAGCTTCCCAAAAAACAAAAGTCCAGGACCAGATGGTGTCGCTGGAGAATTCTATCAAACATTCAAAGAAGACTTAATACCTATCCTTCTCAAACTATTCCAAAAAATCGAAGAAGAGAGAATGCTTCCTAACTCATTCTATGAGGCCAACATCATCCTGATACCAGGCCAGGACAACACAAAGAAGGAAGTTTACAGGCCAAGATAGCTGATGAACATAGATGCAAAAATCCTCAACAAAATATTGGCAAACCGAATACAGCCATACATTAAAAAGACCATATACTATGATAAAGTGGGATTTATACCAGGGATTCAGGGATGGTTCAACACCCACAAATCAATCAATGTGATACACCACACTAACAAAATGAAGAATAAAAATCACATGATCATCTCAATAGATGCAGAGAAAGCATTTCACAAGATCCAACATCCATTTATGATAAAAACTCTCAATAAAATGGGTATAGAAGGAAAGTACCTCAACAAAATAAGTCCATATATGACAAACTCACAGCCAACATCATACTTAATGGTGAAAAACTAAAAGCCATCCCTCTGAGAACAGAAACAAGACAAGGGTGCCCACTTTCACCACTCCTATTCAACATAGTACTGGAGGGTTTGGCCAGAGCAATTAGGCAAGAAAAAGAAATAAAAGGGATCCAAATTGGAAAGGAAGAAGTGAAATCTTGCTATTTGTGGATGACATGATTATATATATATATTATATATATATATATATATAATATATATATATAAAACACTAAAGAATTCATCAGAAAACTTTTAGAAATAATCAATACCTGGAGCAAAGTTGCAACTAGAGCAAAGTACATAGTCAACTTACAAAAATCAGTTGCATTTCTATACACTAATAACAAACTAGAAGAAAAAGA
The DNA here is from genome assembly GCA_031878705.1 of Tapirus indicus. Taxonomy (NCBI): domain Eukaryota; kingdom Metazoa; phylum Chordata; class Mammalia; order Perissodactyla; family Tapiridae; genus Tapirus; species Tapirus indicus. The sequence goes on from CM062922.1 coordinate 87,712,659, forward strand.
AGTCAAGAATACAATCCCATTTACAATAGCAAAAAAAGGAATAAAATAATTAGGAACAAATTTAACCAAAGAGGTGAAAGACCCATACACTGAAAACTATAAGACATTATTGAAAGTAATTGAAGAAAACATAAAGAAACAGAAAGGTATTCCATGCTCATGGATTGGAAGAATAAACATAGTTCAAATGTCCATATTATGTAAAGCAATCTACAGACTCAATGCAATCCCAGTCAGAATCCCAATGACATTCTTCACAGAAATAGAACAAAGAATCCTAAAATTTATAAATGATATTTATAAATTTATAAATACATACATTTCAGGAGCAACAAAAGACCCTGAATAGCCAACGCAATCCTGAGATTAAAGAACAGAGCTGGAGGCATCACAATCCCTGACTTCAAAATATACTACAAAGCTATAGTAATCAGAATAGCATGGTACTGGCACAAAAACAGACACACAGGTCAATGGAACAGAACTGAAAACCCAGAAATAAAGCCACACATCTATGGACAGTTAGTCAACAAAGGAGCCAAGAACACACAATGGAGAAAGGAAAGTCTCTTCAATAAATGGTGTTGGGAAAACTGGAGAGCCACGTGCAAAAGTATGAAAGTAGACCATTATCTTACACCATACACAAAAATTAACTGAAAATGGATTAAAGACTTGAATGCAAGACCTGAAACTATAAAACCCCTAGGAGAAAATATAGCCAGTACAATCTTTGACATTGGTCTTAGCAACATCTTTTCAAATGCCATGTCTATTCAGGGATGGGAAACAAAAGAAAAAATAAACACATTGGACTATATCAGACTAGAAAGCTTCTGCAAGGCAAAGTAACTATGAAGAAAACAAAAAGACGACTCACTAACTGGGAGAAAATATTTGCAAATCATATATTTCACAAGGGGTTAATTTCCAAATGTAATGTAAAGAATTCATACAACTGAACAACAAAAGAACAACCAACCCAATCAAAACGTGGGCAGAAGATATGAACAGACATTTTTCCAAAGAAGATATACAGATGGCCAACAGGCACATGAAAAGATGCTCAACATCACTAATTATTAGGGAAATGCAAATCAAAGCTACAATGAGATATCACCTTACACCTGTCAGAATGGTTATAATTACCAAGACAAAAAATAACAAATGTTAGAAAGGATGTGGAGAAAAGGGAAGCCTCATGCACTGCTGGTGGGAGTGCAAACTGGTGCAGCCACTGTGGAAAACAGGATGGAGATTTCTCAAAAATTAAAAATAGAAATGCCATATAATCCAGCTATCCCACTACTAGGTATTTATCCAAAGAACTTGAAATCAACAATTCAAAGAGATTTATGCACCCCTATATTAATTGCAGCATTATTCACAATAGCCAAGTCATGGAAGCAATCCAAATGCCTTTCAAATGATGAATGGATAAAGATGATGTGGTATATATATACAGTGGAATACTACTCAGGCATAAAAAAGACAAAATCGTCCCATTTGCAACAACGTGGATGGACCTCGAGGGTATGATGTTAAGGGAAATAAGCCAGACATAGAAAGACAAACACTGCATGATTTCACTCATACATGGAAGAGAAACAAATAGATGGATGAAGAGAACAGATCAGTGTTTACCAGAGGAAAAGGGGATTGGGGAGTGGACAAAAGGGGTAAAGGGGCACATATATATGGTGATGGATAAAAATTAGACTATTGGTGGTGAACACAATGCAGTATATACAGAAAGTGATAAACAATAATGTACACCTCAAATTACACAATGTTATAAACCATTATGACCCCAATAAAATAATTGAAAAAAAATACTTGAATACTATCAAGAGTTTTTCTCATTTAGAATGAGAGAAAAATAACAAACTAAGCATTCAACTTAAGATTTTAAAAGAACTAAAATATAATCAAAGAAATGAAGGACATAAATAAAATAAATACATTATAAAATGAGGAGAATGGGAAGTAATAAGTATAATGATCTTCACTGGCAAATTTAAATAAAGATTTGAAAAAGAGGAAGCAGAAACAAATAATAGTCAAGAAAGACTACATTATTTGTAAAAAGAAGTAAGCTATAATGTGGGTCTAGTAGAAACAAGTATGATTGATTTATATTACTAAATTATACAGGTATATATAAAGGTATAGCATACATGGATCTCTAAGTACCAAATAATACTGATCAAAGTATGAAAGACAAAATCTATGATAAATCCAAAAAAGTTAATGAATAACAATTACATGGGAGATTTTTAACACATTTATGTAGACCAAAAAAAATTAAATTAAAATACAGAATAAAGTATCCTAATCTAGGGTCTACCTTTCCATGAACCTTATAAAATTATGTGCCAAATTTTGTTTATATGTGTGTTTTGGGGGGAAAGTTTTATTAGATTCCTAAAGGAATATTGAAATAGGTTAAGAAGCACTGATTTTGAGGACTTGAACAGTAGGTATTTTATTTGCTGTGCATTATTATTTCAATATATCTTCACAGCCACACCAGGAGTAAATATTATTGTTAGCCTTGATTTTCAGATAAGGAATCTGAGGCTTAGGGAAATTAAATAACTTCATCAAATTCAAAATCTTTGAATGGTTGAGCTGATATCAGAAGCTTGGTCTGTCTGACTCCAAAGTCTTCATGTTTAACCACTATTTCTCTTTGTTTAGTATTATTTTGTAAATTCTAGTTAATTCAACCAGGGAAGATACACACACACACACCCAAAAACAAAACAACAAATGAGTTTATAAATCCAGAAAAATCACCCATTAATGCAAATCAGGGATCTGGTTCAAATTGAGTTACAGTAAAAGGCAATCTCAAAAATATTAACTAATTTCACTATTGAGTACAAATTTTAAGAATAATAATTTAAAAAATAATAAAAGAATAATATAACATCACCAATTGTGGTTTATCACTGGAATGTAAAGACAGTCCAATATCCTAAAAACTATTAATCAATACATACCTATTAATAGATTAAATAACAAAATAGTCCTTTAATCAATCCTGAAGAAGTATTTAATAAATCTAATATTATTTTCTATTAAAAAAACTATAAAATAGTTCCTTGAAAGGTTTCATTTAAACCAAGAACCAGGAGGGAGGTCAGGATGGTGGCATAGGCAGACTCTGAACTCACCTCCTCCCACAGACACAGCAGATTTACAATGAATCTTGGAAAAATTACCTACCTCTCAGAGAGAACTGAAAACTGTATAAGAGGAACCCCTGCAAAAAAAAAAGAGTCCTAACTGAGGTGGAAGAGGCAGAAATTCCCGTCTGGAGAGAAAAAAGCACCACCTTCACTAGCTGCAAGTCTTCACAGCCAGCCAGGAGCAATCCAAAGGTATGCATCCTTCCCTGGAGGAGGGAGGGACACGAGCTGGGGAGCATTTCCGCTATAGGCACTTTTTGGACCCAGCACAACCAAGATGAGTGTTATAATGTCTGGCTTTGCTGGCTACTAACAACAATGGGGAATACTCCCAGAAAAGCTGGGACACAAAGAAATCAAAGCCAGCTCTTAAGGGGCCTATGCACAAATTCACCCATTTCGGAAAGCAACCTAAAATCACCAGCAAGAAAGGTGCACAGTCCTTTGGTGAAAAGAGACTCACCTGATAGGCTCTGGGCATGTCTTGGTGAGAGGTGAGACCTCCCAAGGGACTGGGACATTGGTGGTGGCCATTGTTGTGTCCTGGTGTGGGCATGCTGACACAGATGCTGGCAGATGCCATTAGAGTTCTCCCTGTGGTCTGCTAGCCCAGGGTCTGCCCCACCCACTAGAGCACCTATTTAATCCAGCTCAGCCAAGGAAAGCAGCCCATCCTAGGGACTGTCCCCACCCAACAACAAGCCCTTGGGCAACTTGTGGGCATGCAGGGAACTGCCTGGATTCTCTGCAGCCTGGCAAATGGGTCCATCTCTGTGAGACAGGGTGAGGAGCAGGTGGACAGTGTCAGGCCCCTGCCTTGGAGCGACTGGGTCCACTTCAGGGAGTCAGGGCACACACATGGGGCAGGACTGTGTTGACTGTGTGTGTGGCCCTGTGGGTGGTGGGGCTTCTCAGCTGCAGAAGACTTGTGCTTTTCAAACAGCCACATAGGGGATCAGCCCCACCCTCCAAAACCTGAAACAATTGGGTGCTCCCGTGCCTGGGGCCAGCCCCACTCAGCTGCAACCCTGAGAGAGCTGACAAGAGCCTAATAGGCCAGAGGCTTATAGCAATTGTAAGCCCTTGAGCCTAACAACCAGCCACGCTGGGGGCCTACTCATTTAATAGAAAAATGGCATCAGGAATGTGCTATCAGACTTTGTAGCCAACTGTGTTGGAGGTCCCCACACCTGATAAAAGAAACTGAAGGGCCTACAACAATGACACACAGCTAAGCACTACAACCAGGGGGACAGCTCAGCCTCCCTGGACACCTAAGGCAAGAGCAATCCTTCCACAACAGAAAGACACATGTAGCCCACACAGGGGTCACTCCTGGAACATTTAGAACTGGTGACAAGAGGGAAACATGCTTCTGGGCCTCATAAGGCATCTCTTACATAAGGTCACCTCTCCAAGATCAGGAGACATAGCTGACCTAGCTAATACATAGATAGAGGCAAAATGAGGAGGCAAAGGAATATATTCCAAGTAAGGGAACAGGACAGAATTCCAGAAAAGGAACTAAGTGAAACAGAAATGAACAATCTACCTGACAGAGAGTTCAAACAAAGAGTCATAAATATGCTCATTGATCTTGGGAGAAGAATGGATGAACTCAGTGAGAATGTCAACAAAGAAATGGAAAATATAAAAAAGAACCAATCAGAAATGAAGAATACAATACTGGAAATGGAAAATTCACTGGAAGGACTTAAAAGCAGAGTACAGGATACAGAAGAACAGATCAGCAAGCTGGATGAAAAACTAGAGGAAATCTCCCAAGCTGAACAGATAAAAGAAAAAAGAATTAAAAAGAGTGAGGACAGTCTAAGGGACCTCTGGGACAACATCAAGCTCACTAACATCTGTGTTATAGGTGTCCCAGAAGGAGAAGAGAGAGACAAAGGGGCAGAGAATCTGTTTGAAGAAATAATAGCTGAAAACTTTCCTATCCTAAGGAAGGAAACAGACATCCACGTACAGGAAGGACAGAGAGCACCAAACAAGATAAACCCAAAGAGGCCCACATCAAGACACATCATAATTAAAATGTCCAGAATTAAAGATAAAGAGAGAATCCTAAAAGCCACAAGAGAAAGACAAGTTACATACAAAGGAAATCCCATAAGACTATCAGCTGACTTCTCTGCAGAAACCTTACCGGCAAGAAGAGAGTGGCATGATATATTTAAAGTGCTAAAAGGAAAAAACCTACAGCTAAGAATACTCTACCCAGCAAGGTTATAATTCAGAATGGAAGGACAGATAAAGAGTTTCCCAGACAAGCAAAAATTAAAGGAGTTTATCACCAAGAAACCACTCCTACAGGAAATGCTAAAGGGACTTATTTAAGGGGGAAAGAGAAGACCACAAATAGGAAAAAATTATCTATTTACACAATAGCAGGGTAACGGGTACAAATGCACAAAAAAGAGGATAGATGATATAAAAAACATAAAATGTGGGAGGAGGAAAATAAAAGAGTAGGGCTCTCAGATAGAGCCCAAACTAAAGAGACCATCCCCTTAATGTAGATTGCTGTATACATAGGTTATTATATATGAACCTCATGGTAATCACAAACCAGAAACCTATAATAAATACACAAAAACCTAAGCAAAAGGAACCCAAACATAATACCAAAGAAAGCCATCAAACCACAGGGGAAGAGAGGAAGAGAAGAAGAAAGGAACAGAGAAGAACTACTAAAACACCAAGACAAAAAGTTAAAAAATGGCAGTAAGTACATACATATCATTAGCTACTTTAAATGTCAATGGACTCAACACTCCAATCAAAAGGCATAGGGTGGTTGATTGGGGAAAAAACAAGACCCGTATATATGCTGCATACAAGAGACACATTTCAGACCTAAAGACACTCACAAACTGAAAGTGAAGGGATGGAAAAAGATACTCTATGCAAACAGCATTGAAAACAAAGCTGGGGTAGCAATACTGATATAAGACAAAATAGACTTTCAAATAAAAACTGTAACAAGAGACAAAGAAGGGCACTACATAATGATCGAGGGAAAAATCCAACAAGAGGATATAACACTCATAAATATCTATGCACCCAACACAGGAGCACCTAAATATATACAGCAGTTATTAACACGCATAAAAGGAGAAACAGTAGCACAATAATAGTAGGGGACTTTAACATTCCATTTACACCAATGGATAGATCATCCAAACAGAAGATCAACAAGGAAACATTGGCCTTAAACAACATATTAGACCAGATAGACTTAGTAGATTTATACAGAACATTCCATCCAAAAACTGAAGAATATACATTCTTTTCAAATGCACATGGAACATTCTCCAGGGTTGATCACATATTAGGCCAAAAAACAAGTCTCCATAAATTTAAGAACATTAAAATAATACCAAGCATCTTTTCTGACCACAAAGGTATGAAACTAGAAATCAACTATAGGAAGAAAATCAGAAAAGCCACAAATATGTGGAGATTAAACAAAATGCTACTGAACAACAATTGGGTCAATGAAGAAACCAAAGGAGAAATAAAAAATACCTGGATACAAAAGAAAATGAAAATACAACATGCCAGAATTTATGGGATACAGTGAAAGCAGTTCTAAGAGGGAAGTTTATAGCAATACAAGCCTATCTCAACAAACAAGAAAAATCTTAAGTAAACAATCTAACAGTGCACCTAAAGGAAATGGAAAAAGAACAAACAAAGCCCAAAATCAGTAGAAGGAGGAAAATAACCATCACAGCAGAAATAAATGAAGTAGAAACTAAGAAAAACAATAGAGAAAATCAATAAAACCAAGAGCTGGTGCTTTGAAAAGATAAACAAAACTGACAAACCTTTAGCTAAACTCACCAAGAAAAAAAGAGAGAAGGCTCAAATAAGTAAAATCAGAAATTAAAGAGGAGAAATTACAACGGACACTTCAGAAATACAAAAGATTATAAGAGAATACTATGAAAAGCTATATGACAACAAATTGGACAATTTAGAAGAAATGGATAAATTCTTACAATCATACAACCTTCCAAAACTGAATCAAGAAGAAATAGACAATCTGAATAGACCAATCACCAGTAAGGAGATCAAAACAGTAATAAAGAACTTCCCCCAAAATAAAAGTCCAGGACCAGATGGCTTTCCTGGTGAATTCTACCAAACATTCAAAGAAGACTTAACACCTATCCTTCTTAAACTCTTCAAAAAACTGAAGAGGAGGGGAAGCTTCCTAACTCATTCTATGAAGCCAACATTACCCTGATACCAAAACCAGACAAGGACAACATAAAAAAAGAAAATTACAGGCCAATATCACTGATGAACTTTGATGCAAAAATCCTCAACAAAATACTAGCAAATTGAATACAACAATACATTAAAAAGATCACACACCATGATCAAGTGGGATTCATCCCAGGGATGCAGGGATGGTTCAATATCTGCAAATCAATCAACGTGATACACCACAGTAATAAAATGAAGAATAAAAATCACATGATCATCTCAATAGATGCAGAGAAAGCATTTGAGAAGATAGAGCATCCATTTATGATAAAAACTCTGAATAAAATGGGTATAGAAGGGAAGTATCTCAACATAATAGAGGCTGTATATGACAAACCCACAGCTAATATCATCCTCCATGGTGAAAAACTGAAAGCTATCCCTCTAAGAACAGGAACCAGACAATGATGCCCACTTTCACCACTTCTATTTAACATAGTATTGGATGTCCTGGCTAGAGCAATCAGGCAAGAAAAAGAAATAAAAGGGATGCAAATTGGAAAGGAAGAAGTGAAACTGTCATTATTTGCAGATGACATGATTTTATATATAGAAAACCCTAAAGATTCCACCAAAAAACTTCTAGAAATAATAAATGAATATGGTAAAGTTGCAGGATACAAAATCAACATACCAAAATCAGTTGCATTTCTATACACTAACAATGAAGTAGCAGAAAGAGATATTAAGAATACAATCCCATTTATGATTGCAACAAAAAGAATAAAATGCCTAGGAATAGACTTAACCAAAGAGGTGAAAGATCTGTACACTGAAAACTATAAAACATTGTTGAAAGAAATTGAGGAAGACACAAAGAAATGGAAAGATATTCCGTGCTCTTGTATTGGAAGAATTACATAGTTAAAATGTCCATACTTCCTAAAGCAATCTATAGATTCAATGCAATCTGTGTCAAAGTTACAAAAAAAGTTTTCACAGAAATACAACAAAGAATCCTAAAATTAATATGGATCAGCAAAAGACACTGAACAGCTAAAGGAATACTAAGAAAAAAGAACGAAGCTGGAGGAATCACACTCCCTGATTTCAAAATATACTACAAAGCTATAGTAACCAAAACAGCATGGTACTGGCACAAAAAAAGACACATGGATCAATGGAATAGAATCGAGAGCCCAGAAATAAACCCACACATCTATGGACAGCTAATTTTTGACAAGGGAGCCAAGAACACACAACGGAGAAAGAAAAGTCTCTTCAACAATTGGTGTTGGGAAAACTGGATAGCCACATGCAAAAAAATAAAAGTAGACCATTATCTTACACCGTACACAAAAATTAACTCAAAATGGATTGAAGACTTGAATGTAAGACCTGAAACCATGAAAATTCTAGAAGAAAACATAGGAAGTACTCTCTTCGACATTGGTGTTAGCAAGATATTTTCAAGTCCCGTGTCTGACCAGGCAAGGGAGACAATAGAAAAAATAAACAAATGGGACTACATCAAACTGAAAAGTTTCTGCACAGCAAAGGAAACAATCGACAAAATGAAAAGACAACCAAACAACTGGGAGAAGATATTTGCAAACCATATGTCTGATAAGGGGTTAATCTCCAAAATATATAAAGAACTCATGCATCTCAACACCAAAAAAACTAACAACCCAATTAAAAAATGGGCAAAAGACCTGAACAGACATTTCTCCAAAGAAGATATACAGGTAGCCAACAGGCACATGAAAAGATGCTCAACATCATTAAGTATCAGGGAAATGCATATAAAACTACAATGAGATATCACCTCATGCCCGTCAGAATGGCCATAATTAATTAACAAGACAGGAAACAAGTGTTTGAGAGGATGCCATGAGAAGGGAACTCTCATACACTGCTGGTGGGAGTGCAGACTGGTGCAGCTACTATGGAAAACAGTATGGTGATTCCTCAAAAAATTTTAAGAATAGAACCACCATATGATCCAGCTATTCCACTGCTGGGTATTTATCCAAAGAGCAAGAAAACACTAATACGTAAAGATACATGCACCCATGTGTTCATTGCAGCATTGCTCACAATAGCCAAGACCTGAAAGCAACCTAAGTGCCCACCAAGGGACGAATGGATAAAGAAGATGTGGTATATATACACAACAGAATACTACTCAGCAATAAGAAACAATGAAATCCAGCCATTTCTGACAACATGGAGGGACATTTAGTGTATTATGCTAAGTGAAATATGTCAGAGGAAGAAGGTCAAAAACTGTATGATGTTGCTCATAAGTACAAGATAAAAATAATAATAAGCAATCACACAGAGACAGAGATTGGAGTGGTGGTTACCAGAGGGGAAGGGGGAGGGAGAGGGGTGAAAGGGGTGATTAGGCACATGTGTGTGGTGATGGATTGTAATTAGTCTTTGGGTGGTGAACATGATGTGATCTATGCAGAAATAGAAGTATAATGATGTACACCTGAAATTTATACAATGTTATAAACCAATGTTACCACAATAAATAAATTAATTAAAGAAAGAAATAAAATCAACCAAGAACCAACATTTTGCTAATTGAGAAGTATGTGTTGTTATTAAAAATAGGAAAAATATGAATTCAATTTCCTGTTTTAAAATATTGTGTTAGAGTTTCTTGTATTTCTAATAAGTCATGATCTAATAAAAAATGTTCAGTAAGCTCAATCAAACACAGTATAAACAACCCCCTCCCCCAAAATCCCATTTACATCCCAGTATATCAATAATTGCTTTCCAAACAATAAAATGAAAAAGAAACCAAAATACAACATATCGAAGAAATTAATCTAGGAATGTGTAGAATCTATATCAAAAATCTTCAAAATTTCAAAGGAGACATAAAACAGAACTTGAATAATTAGAAAGAAATTTATAAACAGGAATATTATTTATAAATGTCAATTATTCTTAAATTATTTCACCAACTCTAAAATTGCAATTAAAATTTCAGAACATTTTTGTCAGAAGTTGATAAAATATATTTTTTGATAAAATATATTTTAAAATACATTTTTATTTGGAAAAATAAATTAGAAGGAATATCATAGGCTACTTTGTTGAAAAACATCAAGAAAATGAGGAAGATCTAGCTCAATGAGCTGTTAGAATCTATTACAAAACAGCACTAAATCAAAATAGTGTAGTGGTGGCACCACAATAAAACTCTAAACAATGGAATAGAACAGAAATTCTGGAAAATACCCTCCTATGAGAATAGCAAATAGATGGATAAATGCTATATTTTCCTTTCCAGGCCAAATGTGGCATTAATTTATTGTGGCAGTATTTCATGTTGGCTCAGAATGCAGTCTCAGAACCCTTTTTTAATTTGAAAATTTTATTGAGATATTTGTAGATTCACATGCTGTTGTAAGAAATAATGCAGAGAGACCTCTTGTACACTTCATCCAGTTTCCCCCAATGGTAACATTCTCCAGAGACTATAGTATATCACCAGCAGGATATCGACAATGATCCAATCCACCAATTTTGTTCAGATTTCCCCAGTTTTACTTGTGCTCAGGTATGTGTGTGTGTGTATTTAGTTCTATACCATCTTATCACACATGGAGGTTCATATATCCACCACTACTGTCAAGATACTCAAAAGCTCAGAAACCTTTGAAAGCATAACTATTCCATTATACAGACAATGAAGCATTTTAAATAAGTATTATCCATATCAGGGGTCAGCAAGCATTTTCTGTGAGGATCCAGTTAATAAATAAGGCTTTGCTGGCCAAATGATCTCTATATACTCAATTCCTCCTTTGTCACACAAAAGCAGCCATAGACAATATATGAATGAATGGGCGTGTTTTGTTTCAAACAAAACTTTGTTTATGGATCCTAAAATTTGACTTTCATGTAACATCTACATGTTATGAAATATTCTTCTTTTGTTTTTTTCTCCCAACTATTTAAAAATGTAAAAGACATTCGTATGTCTCAGGATATACAAAAATAGGCTGCAAAAACAGCAGGATTTTGCTCATGGACTGTAGTTTGTCAACTTCTTGTCTGTATAATGGAATTATGAAGCATAAATTAAATTAGTTCCTAAGTAAAAATAACTATTATAGACCAAACAGTAACAAAAATCAAGTGACAAAAAACTAGGAGAAATTGAACAGAATATTAAAGTGCAATGTAGAATTAATTTTGTATCAGATATCATACAAAAAAGTAAAAGAAAAAATTTATAGCTATGACTATAAAATCAATTCTAACAAGAAAAAAGAGAATAAAAATTTAAAAACCATAAAATATCATGTGAAGCTTACTGAATATACGCTACCACTAAAATCCTAATAAACTGGCAGGAACATGAGAAAATTCCCACATGAGAAAATTTATCAATACATGAACATATAGAAAATATTGTCTTGCTTGTAATGAAAGTAATACAAATTAAAATAACAATGATGTATAATTTTGAACCTATTAAACCAGTAAAATGGAAGAAAGTATGTATGTATGTATATCTTCTAGGTGACTAGGCTTTGAAGAAACATTTATTATTAGTGCAGTTCTTCTGGACAGCAAGTTGACAGCATTTATGAAAAGCTCTGAAAGATTCATCCCATCTGCATTAGTTTGGGTTCAGGGGAAGCAGATGCCAAAACAGGATTAGAGGCACAGGTGATTTCCAAAAGAAGGAGAGAAAGAAAGAAGAAGAATTAAGGTAGGAAGAGTCTTGGGGTATAACAAGTTCCAAGAAAAGTTGGGCTAGGCTGATGGGGGTTCCTGCAGCCAAGGTCAACCACGGGAGCTGTCTGTCCCACCAGCAGCCTGGGTCATCAGCCGGAGCAGCCTGCAGGATTGAGGCCTTAGCCATCATGCTCGTGGAGCTACAGGGCGGGGAGCTGGGGCTGTCAACCAATTAGGATCCCCAGTATTTGCACGGTTTCCTATCATCTAAATCAATAGCCTCACTCTCAGAAGGATGTTTCAAACAAGTTTTTCAGAGAAGACACAATCTTTTATATACAAGGATGATTATCATAATATTGGTAACATATAATTTAGAAATTTTCAAAATTTAGGAATATTACACTGCCATTAAAATGAAAATACGATTACGTAGAAAAATAAAAACAAAATGCCAGAATGAAAAGAATTACAGAAAATTAAATGTGCAATCTGCTTATGATTCTACAATAATTAGATTATCTTCCTCTCTATGCAATATAGAAAGATTGGGAAAGAACATGAAAAAGAAGGAAAGAAATAGTTGCTGAGTTAGGATGGTGGAATTTGGAGTAATTTTTTTATCTTTCATAGTTGCAATTTTTCTCTATTACATTTTAAAGATATTCAATCAGTGAAATAACAGAGAACTACAGTTTCTTATACCTGGAGTTCGTGGCCAGGATCATGGCTTGGTGAGTTATGATGTCTGAGTATGCATTGTATAGGCTGGTAGCCATGTGCTCCTGTAAGTACCAAGAAAAAGAAAAGAATTAGTGATAACAGACCTGTCAGGTTTATAACATCATGTGTAGTTCTCTCTCTCACAGAGACTAAAGGGACTATATTGCGCTGGAATATAAGCTCAAAATTTCATAAAAGTGTTGAGACCACACAAATTGTAATTTAAACCCACAATACTAAATGCTGGCCATTTACAGCTAACCACTGTGCATAATTAGCATTTCCAGACAAAATTGTGTTAGGAATGCTCTTTACCAGGTGCTCTTCTGTACACCACTGTAATTGTTAAGTGTAATCTACTCAGTGTGGATTCTACCTAAAAACACCAGAAGGGTGATTGAAGTCAGGCCTTACTAAAGAATATCTAAACTCACAGTGTAGAATAAGAACCACTCACAGGTCAATGCACAGCTGTCTAATGTGACTATTTAACTGTATACATGATAATAAATGGAATCCATTAAGAATTTCCTATTCTTTATTCAAGAAACTGGATGGGGGCTGGCCCAGTGGCGTAGTGGCTAAGTTCGGTGTGCTCTGCTTTGGTGGCCTGGGTTCGCAGGTTCAGATCCCGGTCATGGACCTACACCACTCATCAGCCATGCTGTGGTAGTGACCCACATACAAGATAGAGGAAGATTGGGCACAGATGTTAGCTCAGGGCTAATCTTTCTCAAGCAAAAAAAAAGAGGAAGATTGGCAACAGATGTTAGCTCAGGGCAAATCTTCCTGAGCGGAAAAAAAAAAAGAAACTGGAAAGCTCTATTAGCTTTATTCTATTAATAACATCTCCTTTCTTCTGTGCAGCCCAGTCTTGTTCATGCAAGCCTCTGTTGCAATGTCACTTTCTTGTATCAGGGCAATTAGTGCCATTTATAGCAATTCTCGGTTTCTGTTCTGAAATAGCTCCAAGTTCTATTTTAGGTATTGCTGTATAATAACAATATTTCTAGGGGGATTTATTCTCTCTAATTCATAGGCAGATGCCTGCCACTGATTACTTATCACCCTAAAAAAGCCCTCCTCTGTTTACTCAGTGATGCTTCTCTGACCCCAGCATTGAGTGCCCTGTGGAATCTGTGTCCTGCCTGTGTGGGATGTGAGGGCTATCTTAATGACAGAGCTAGATGCTTGTCTATTAAGTCCCTATTATGGACTGCATGTTTGTGTCACTTCAAAATCCACATGTAGAAACCCTAATCCTCAATGTGATGGTATTAGGAGGTGGGGCCTTTGGGAGGCAATTAGGTTTAGATGAGGTCCTGAGGGTGGGGCCCCCATGATGAGATTAGTGCCTTTATAAGAAAAGACACAAGAGAGCTTGCTTTCAGTCTCTCTCTCCACCTTGTGAGGATGCAAGGAGAAGACGGCCGTATGAAAACCGGGAAGAGGAATCTCACCAGACACTGAGTCTGCCATACGCCGGCCCTGGACTTCTCAGCCTCCCGGACTATGAGAAATAAATTTCTGTTGTTTTAGCCACCCAGTCTATGGCATCTCGTTAACTGCCTGAACTGATTAAAGTAGTCAGAGGAACTTCCTGATTGAGGGTCTGAACTAAAAAATGGCATTTCCCCACTAGGCATAAGCATCCTGCCATGACTTTCCTGGGAAACAGCAGACTGAAGACTTTCTACACCCCCTCTCTGGGCTATGCTCACACTAAGTGGTGCAGAGGACTTACTCTCCTTTCTCTAAAAGATTTATATTCATATCTATCGTTGATTCCTAACAACACCAAACATAATTTTACTTAATCTGAAGACAGTAATTTTTTGCTATGTTGCTTATTAGCATATTGCGTGTTATCATTACTTAGAGAACATAAAACCTTCCCTATGGCAGACGACTCTCACTATAACATGGAACTTAACGGCGATTTGTCTATTTTGAAATAAGACATTTTTATCCTTGTCACCATTTTCATTCAATTTGTCCAGAAATTCACTAGTCCTCATTTCTCTGGGCAGGCACTAACTTAACGTTCTGTCTCTGTGTAAGGAATTTCTCTGAGACCACTGCCTCAGTGGGAACTTCTCTCACAGACCAGGTTCTGATTGGGCTTGAGTCCTTGGAAATCAACTTGTAACACTTAAAATCTACATCGGTGCTTCTCACCTCTAACAGTATATAATTGATTTTGATTCCTGGGCTATACCTCCAAAGATTTGGATTTAATCAGTCTGTATTCAAGACCAGACATCAATGTTAAAAAAAAAAAGCCTTCCAGGTGATTCTGATGTACAGCCAGGATTGAGAAGCACTTTTTAAGTGATCTATTTCCACTCAATCCTGGAGCTTTCTTGCACAGTGATAAATAGTCACTTAGTTGATCTACAATAAAGGGGACCTCTGCTTCCATCTGTTAGCCAGCTTCTCTTTTTTTCATGGAGCCACATTGTTACTACAACTCCATCACCAGGTTATTGTTCTGTCCATATTACTTTAGCATCCATCTTTTGTTGATTCACTGATTTACAGCATGTCCCTTCCTTGTTATAAGAATGCTTTCATATGTGCCATGTTACTGCTAACGTTTATTTAATGCCAAAAGCCAATGTGCACATTGAAAAGCAGCAAGGACTGTCTAACATATATAAACTGGTTCTCCAGTGGTGTCAGTCTAGGTAGTTATAGGAATTAGTCAGGAATTTCACGTGCTTTCCCCAATTAGGCTTTTTGTTACTGTTCAGAATATATAACATGCTCACCAGTGTTCCTAGAAATGCTTCAGTGCCTCCTCCGGGGAGGTATGATTATCATTCTGGGTTTAACTTCTATTATATGGCTAAGTTCTCTTTTATCTCATTTTCAACTACTCTCTGATCACTATGGATCTTCACTGGAAACCCACAGTAAATGATAAAATGGTCACAATCCTGGAAATCTGTACTTTGTAACATATATCATAACGCCAGGACCGGTCTGATGGGCCTTAAGCTTCCATATTTGTTATTTTGGCTTTCTTCTCTAAGCTGACCATCTGCTTTTTATATATATCTTATATCATTGACATTTTTGTTCAACATCTGTTGTCATTCTTGGCCAGAAACATTGGAGACATGCCAATTTGACTAGTTCCTGAAGTCTCAGATGTTTCGAATCATGTACATATAATGTGTGTTTCTGATGCCACCTTAGCCTGGGGCAAAATAGAATTATCATAATCATTATTCTGAGGGAATTTGAACTCCTCTCTAGTAATTCCCAAACAATTCTGGGAATGCTCAGAAGGAGCCTTGGACTTGGTTCTCCAGAATATTATGTGAGTCTGCACCTTTTTCTTCACCTCTAGATCACTAGAATGTCTCCTTTCTCTGACAATAGCAAAATATCAGAAGTGTGGAAAGATGAATTGGGGGTGTGAGTATCCAATGCCCTTACCTCTTAGGCTTCCTGTCTGTGCTGGTGTCTATCTGAAGGTAGTGACGCTGTTGCTGATGCAGTCACGTCCCTACCAACCTTGCCAAAGCCAGATATGGAGACAGCTGAAGACTATGCTCAGAACAAATTCACCCACTACTCCCAAAGCTAGTTAAATTATTTTCCACTACTGCAGAAGCTACCAGAACCAGTGTAACTACACCGTGTACTCTCAGTATTACAGTTCTTTCAGTTTCTACTTGTTTTTATATTCATGGTCTTGCTTATGACTTAAATGCTGGGGAAGATTGGTGGGGGAAATCCCTGAAAGAAAGTTACTGTGTTGTATACAGAATTGTCCCAATATTTTCTCATGGACCCTTCTCCTTAAACTAGTTTTGTGCCTCAACTGTCTTTCCTTAGAAAGTTGTTTTCCAGGAAGATGTGGGGCCCTCATCTCCACATACTATTGGAAGGCCTATCTCACCAATTCTCCAGATATTTTAGACTCAGGATCAACATGGCCTAGGCTCGAGATGGGATCCCAAATACACACTTCCCCTCACCAAAAAGTCTTTACCATCCTTACAAATCTCCCCTCTCCACTGAGACTCTTGTGGTGGAAAGATGGAGAACTAAATGGTTCTTTAACTCTATCTCTCCAAGGTTGGATTCCCAGGACACAGACATTTTCAGCTGACCACCAGACACTCATTTAGTGTCTATTACATACTAGGCACTGTGTTAGGTAGTGGGGCTAGAGCACAGGCAAGACAGGTTTTTTTGCCTATAGTCTTGTAGGAAAGCAAACTTGAAATAAATAACAGAAATTGTGATGTGTTTCAAAAGAGGAATGACAGGAATTATTAAGGGAAGATAAGCTAGCAGAGGATATAAGGAAAACCTGTTGTTTGAAGGCATTTTAAGCCCAAACTTAGTGATTATGGAGGAATTTTTTCAAAATTCAGAGGAAGAATTTTTCAAACAGAGGAATCATATGTATTAAGGACTTGAGAAAGTGTTTGATGCATAGAGAAGTTGTTCTTAACCCTGGCTGAGCCTTAAAAAATCCCTTGGATATCTTTTAAAAATATAAATGCCTAGACCTCACCCCACACCAGTGAATGAAAATCTTTGGAGGTGTGGCCCTAGCAACAGTATTTTTTTAGAACTCCAGACATAATTCTAATATGAAGCCAGAACTGAGAAGCGCTGTATTAGATGACACGAAAAGGAGGCCATATGGCTGAAGCAAAGAGAGTCAGGAGGGTGGTTAGTCGTGGGGCCAGAGAGGCTGGATCACAGCTAGTCCTTCTGTAGGCCCTAGATAAAGATTTACTGCTCATCTCTAAGGACAATGGGAAGCCATTTAATAGAAGGAGGGACAAGATCACAAGGCTGCTTTGTAGAGACTTGATTGAACAAGGTAAGGTGGTTTAAGGGAGAACAATTAAGGCTAACATTATCCAGGAGAAGGGTTGTAATAGACTAGGATTAGGGTATTGGCAGTGGAAATAGAAGAGATTTAAGAGATATGTAGCAACTGATAGCAGTGTCAAATGTGCTTAAAGGTCACACAAGAAAAAGATGGAAAATGACCCTTTGGATTTGGAGACATGAAGGCCATTGGAGACCTGGGTGGGAATCGCTCAGTGGAGGGTTGCTGTAGATGCCCAGATGGGCAGATCATCATGCTGAGATTCAGCTCAAGTCTTACATTTGGATCTGAAGTTCTCAGCTATCTTCAGATACAAATGAATCTGTACACAAATAGACAACGAAAAAGACTCTACTAGCCAAAGGTAGTTTTTCCTTTCTTCAAGACCAAAGTCAACGAGTGAGACTCTCAAAAAAGCAAGAATGCATTATTGTGGCAAAATCATTTGTTTCCATTTCAGAACCATGTGCACTTGGTTCAAAACCTGCCATTTTACTGATTCTGGTGTAAAATATTAATACTCATTGAAGAGACCATGACATTCTATGCGTAGAGAGCTTAGGCCTTCCTCTTTATCATCTTTGTCAGCTGGACTTCTGCCCCTTGTGCTTTCTTTGATTCCTCTACCCCAAACAGAGCAGTGAGAATTTCTGATGAATTGCATTGTTGATGGCCACTAAGGCATACTCTCTTGAGGAAACTCAAAAGCTATAGCATGACTGTAAAAGCAGAGAACCTGTACAAACACAGAGACCCAATATCCTTGACTTCCTTAATGTGCAGGATTGGAGCCAGCGAAATAAAGAACTTTATTTTTAAGCTTAAGTACATGGACATCACAACCAGTTAGTGCATCCAATGTCACTGCCCAGTAATATCTTACTTGGTACTGGTTAGTCAAGTGTTGTTTTAAGTCCAAGTGTCAAAGTGACTTCAGACACGCATTCCAAAACTTGTTGGTGACTGCCCATTTGGAGCCCTATGCTCATAGACATCTCTCTTAATACCTAATAAAATTCTGCTGGTAAAACTTACTGGTTTCTTTCCCGCTCATCTTTTTAATATAATCTTGTAACGCTCCAGAACTAGTAATACATAGTACTATTAGTATGCAAATATAAAAAAAGAACCTGAGAAAAACATCATGAAAACTATCATGTTCACACCAACTCCAACGGTTCAAGAGGATGAGGGTCCCTGATTACTACCTTATTTTTCAAAGGCTCCTTGTGACTCCTTACTCTAACATATCTCTAGTTTACACCTGGATTAGACCCCCCCAGGTTGGGTGACTAAGGATTATCAAAATAACTTATAAATTCTTCACAACTCTCCTATGATATCTATTGAAGCAGAAAATTTTAACTCCAAATAATTGATAAGATTTAGCCAGCTGGTGACTGCAGATACCATTTCTTTACCCTCACATTTTAAAAAGCCTATAGAACTGGCATTTATTTTGGACCAGTTTCGAGTCAACCTTACCCAGTCCAGCTAGGACTTTAATTTGACATCTCTTATGTCTTTCATTATCCGCTTTGATGATATTAGTGTTATCTGTGAACACTAATACTTCTAGATAGATCATATTATCAAACTGCTTCTCAATTCAGTATTGAAATGTTCCCCTTTAATAGATAATTAAATCTCTGGTGAGCAGAAAAAGTCTTTGTTATTACCCTTATCAGTCAATATTATCTAGTCAGTTTGGAAGTGGTAACACTGACTTAGCAAATCTAACTCGTGGAGAACCACAGATATCCCAGCAAATGTCTAGTGACCCTCGAAGGCAAGATTGTGTGAATTGATTCAGTGACTACGTTAATATGTGCAAATTAAAAAACTTCCAGATTTCTTTTTACTAATACTATTGGACAGAAATTTAATAATAGCAATTTGAATGAACCACAAAACTACACTATAATTATATAAATAATCAAGGCATTAATCTCTCCTCAGTCCTTCTACAGCATTATTTAAATTATCTTATCAGTTAACATTCTACTGTGCCAGTCCATTCACATGGAGAAACACTTTGGTTCTATCCTGAGTTGATTCTTCAGTATGTTTTTATGCATCTCAGATAGTGGGGAGTCCCCAAATTCAAATTCATGAGATCTAGGGATTTCTTAAAATGTTACAATCCAATAGCTAACTAATAGGAGTCCCAGAAAGAAAGAATGGAGAAACATAAGGAAAAAACTTGTCTAATCAATAATGCAAGATAATTTCTTGGAGATAAATGGCTGAAGTCTTTAGATTGAAACATGAGTGAGTGCCTAGTATATTTGAATAAAATATACACCTAGACACGTGGTTATGAAACTTCAGTTTACCCAAGGTAAAGATAAATCTTAAAGGCTTTCAAAGAGAAAACAGGTGACAAAGGCTAGAGAATCAGACCACGATTGGATTTTTCATTGGTAATACTGAACACCCCCAAAAAATGTAGGTTATGCCTTCAAATATTTTTTAGAGAAAATGATTGCAACCTAGAGAAATAGAACAATAATTGCTGATGGTTATTTTTATGGTGGTAAATTTTTTTTTACTCATCTACATTGCATGCATTTTTAAAATAGAGAACATGCCACTTTCATAAAACTATAAAAGCATTTAAAATTTATCATATATACACTTTACAAAGAAAGTCTCTTCAAGTACCCAGAGATAGAAATTGTGCAGGTCACATTCTCTTGCAATAATGCTATGAGAATATACTTTAAAAATAAAAGAATGAGGGACCAGCCTGGTGGCCTAGTGGTTAAGTTCATGGGCTCCGCTTCTGTGGCCTGAGTTTCACATGTTTGGATCCCAGGTGCAGACCTACGCACTGCTTAGCCATGGTGTGGCAGGCATCCCACATTTAAAGCAGAGGAAGATGGACATGAATGTTAGCCCAAGACCAATCTTTCTCAGCAAAAAGAGGAGGATTGGCAACAGATGTTAGCTCAGGGCTAATCTTTCTCACAAAAAATAAAAAATAAAAGGATGAGACAATGGATATCTATATGCAAAAAAAGTGAATTTATGTTCTTACCACATACCTACAGAAAAATAACTCAAAATGGATGAAAGACTTAAATGTAAGAGCTAAAACTATAAAACCTTTAGGAGAAAACATAGGAGAAAATCTGTCACTTTTGATTTAGATACAGCCTCCAAAGAACAGTCAACAAAAGAAAAAAATGATAAATTGGACTTGCTCAATACTAAAATCTTTTGCTTTTCAAAAGATTCCATTAAGGAAAAGAAGCAATGTACGGGTAGAAAATATTTGCAAATCATATATTGTACCCTTAATAACCATGCAATCTGTAAAATATCCCTAGATAAATGATCAAGAATTAGATAAGGTCAACATAAAGAAAAAAACTTTACTGAAGATTCAATTAAGTGGAAAGAAAAACACCATGTTCCTGATGACAAGACAATAATTTAAAGAAGTGAATTCTTCATAAATTAATCTATAAATTCTGGGAGAAATTTGACAAGTATATTCCAAAGTTCATCCGAAAGCATAAATAAGTAAAATTAGCCAATACATTTTTGAAAAAGAGAAATAATTGGATAGACTTAGTTGTTGTTAGTGCCGTTGAGTTGATTCCAACTCCTAGGGACCCTGTGTACAGTAGAGCAGAACCCTGCCGGGTCTTTTTGCGCCATCCTCTCACCTTTTGGCGCTCTATCAGACAAGGCTCCGCTAATATTTACAGCGTTTTCATGGCCAATTTTTTCCAAAGTGGGTTGCCAGGTCCTTCTTCCTAGTCTTTCTTAGTCTGGAAGCTCCGCTGAAACCTGTCCACCATGGGTGACCCTGCTGGTATTTGAAATACTGGTGGTGTAGCTTTCAGTATCATAGCAACACACAGCAGCCACAGTATGACAACTGACAGACAGGTGGTATGGTTCCCTGACTGGGAAACAAACCTGGCTGGGCTGGTGAGAGCACCGAATCTCAACCACTAGACCATCAGGGATGGCTATAGTCTTGGTTAATTAGATATAAAAAGATTTTGTGCCATATATCTGAGCTATCCATAGTAGTTTAAAAGCATGATAGCTCCTTTACTGCTACTGTCTGCTGTGATGACACTGCCTATCCCTGCTGAAGTCAAAAGATGCTGTGGAGGCTGCTGCTGCCACCTGTCAAAGGCATTGATGCTGCTGCTAGCGCTTGCTGATAGAGTCCCCGGGCTGCTGATACCCACTATCAAGAGAACTGGGCTTGCACAAAAGGTGCTCTCACTTTATGGCAAAAGCCACAGGCAACCTCATTCACTCTCACCATTTCCAGCTGCTCACTGTTTTCCTCTCTTTTACTGCAGCCCCATCTTTCTAGGACTCAGCCGCCGGGACAGTGTGAGAATGAGAACCGTTTCTCCCCCTCTTCTACTAGCCTATCATCCTTGAATCACACATAGGCACCTTGATCATCTCTTCTCCTAAGACGTGTTCTTTCCTTGCAGGCTCTTTTATCCTGCTAGTCCTGCCTCATCTTGGGTAGTCCAGACATACCTGAATCCTGATGGGAACTCAATTTAAGCTCAAACCCTGGCCTCGACATCAAACAGGTTTCAAACCCACATAGGAAGATATCGTCTTGCTCTCTACTAGTTTACTCTATTGATTAAGAAGCACTCTCCACCTTCCTGGTGAAATAAAGAGGGATTTTAGGCGGCTTAGAGACAAAGGAAAAAAAACTCCAATGATATAAAAATAAAGGCTAAAAGAAAATAATAGTAAAAATTAAGATAAAATTAAGGATTTGAGGGTGAGGGACATTCACAGGCATACATAACAAACAGCCCCTTTATAAGAGCAAGAGATGGACTGCAAATTTAAATACAAACACATAGTTTGATCCAGTGATGAAACTTAGATTATCTATAGAAGGGTCTCTTTGAATAAACTTTTAAAGCATTATACCTATTTATTTAAACATTTAAAAAAGTAATGCATGCACTTGTACAGTACGGTACAAAGGCGTAAACAGTGGACAAAGTCTCCAAATCTTCCCGCCACCTCCAGCTCCCATACCCTAGCTTCCATCCGCAGAGTCTACAATTGTTGCTGGTTTCCTGAGCATCCTTCCAGAGAGAGAATATGCAGATACACGAATGTTAATCATCTCTTTGGGCTGAGTAGACTCAGCCTCTAAGGTATACCTAGGAACTGGTTCTATTTTATCTTGTAGTGGCTGCCACTGTGCTCTGTCCCTCTCTTCTCTGCCAATCCCCTGCTAGATAGCTGTTGCCCTTGTTTACTTCTCAGTCCGAGCCCATGAATTTTCCATCTCTTTTCATTTTTAAAACAGCTTCATCATTATTATTAATACTGAATCCTGTTTATTTAAAATCTTCAACCTCATAATTTATTTACAGGTCTTCCTCGATCCCCAGGGCAGGCAAGATTCTTGGTTTTAGGGTCAACACAGTGTAGCTTGGTGCTTAGATTAGTGACTCTGGAAACAGATTCCATAGGTTTGTGTCCTGGCCCAGCCACTTTGTAGTTATGGGACCACGGATTGGCAGGTCACCTCCTGCCTCAGTTTCCTCATTTGCCAAGTGAGGATAACAGTAGTACTTACCCTGTGGGGCTGTTGTGAGGATTAGATGAGTTATTTACTGAAAGCACTTGGAGCACGCCTAATGTTATAAATGCGATATGTGTCAGCTATTTTAACTACTAATGGAGTGGGAAGCGGGGGTCCCCTTCTCTCATAGCTCCCTTCTGTCTCCTGTATTTATTTCTCTGGGGTTGTGGCTGTGAACTGGGAAAAATATTTTTCTTTTTTTTTCTGCCCATGGCGTAACTTCTTGTCCTCTTCATGTTGGTCATACTTCCGACTCAGTTTGGTGGGAAGGATTTTCACAGTGGTGATGGAAAGAAGGATATGACCAGTCAGGAGATATGGGGTGGGTGGTAAAAACAGTAGGATAAGTCAAAACTTACATCCTTTTGAACTAGTGTTGAAGGTCATTTCTAGGGGCACAAGAGGGTGAGCAAGAAGGGAAGAAGCACTGCAGGGAAGAAAAAGCTAAAAACAATTTTCAACCAAACTGCCTTTTTTTCCTTCCACCCACACACATGTATTTTAAACATTAATTGTGACAGCCTCATAATGGAGAGAGTGAACAAGTTATTTTTTCCCAAGAGATTTCAGTTACATTAATGTCCTTATAGAATGTCACTTACCACGTGATGCCATTTCACACTGGACTGCAGAATCTGGAGACCAGTTACTAGTCAGGGAGAAGAGGAGACTAATTAAAGGGAGTAAACAATCTTTTATCACTTTCGTGGGACATATCCCCAAATCCGAAGCTAGTATGACTGTGATGGCAAAGCCCAACACACACATATACACTAAAACTTCAGGCAAATTCGTTGTGAATATTACTGAACAAGACTTAAAAAGATTAGCAAGCAGCATACAGAACCACATTAAAAGAATAATAAACTATAATCCAGTGGTATTTATTCCAAACATACAAAGATGGTTGAATAAACAAGAACCTATAATACAATTCCCAACATTAATTGCTAAAAAAAAAAGAAATTTACATGATAATTTTTGTCAAGGCAAAAATTTCTGATAAAATTTTAAATCTATTCTTGATACTTCTTAATAAAATAAATAGGTAAATTTCTTAATGTGCTATAAAACCAAAAGCCAGAACCAGACGTAATAAGGAAATAATTAGCAGCATTCTCATTAAAGAACAAGACAAAGATGACTATTATCAGTACTTTATTTGCCCTTACTGGACATACCTTCCAGTATTATTAGAAAATAGAAAGAAACAAGTGTATTAAAATTGGAGAAAAAAGACTGTATTACTTTTGAACTATTTACTTCATGGGAAAGAATATAAGTGCCTTTAAAATTTCTCTGTGTTATCAGAATGATATAATTAGAATTGGCATTTTAAGTTACTGAAATGTTTGGTAAAATTCCCTTACAAAGCCTTTAGGACCTGAAATATTTTTGTTTGTTTGAGGAGGTAACCCTCTGATAATTATTTTATTTATTTCATTTTAACTGCTCTGTTTAGATTTTCTAGGACTTCTGTAGTTTTTCTTAATAATTTTTGGGAATAATTTTAGATTTACAGAAAAGTTGCAAAGATAGTATGGAGTCCTCATACGCCCTCACCCAGTTTCCCCCAGTGTTAACATCTTACATAACCATGGCACATTTGTCAAAACTAAGAAATGAATATTGGTACAATCTTATTAACTAATCTCCAGACTTTATTTGGATTTCAACCATTTTTCCACCAATGTCCTTTTCCTGTTCACGGTCCAATCTAGGATCTCACCATGTTTCCTTAATTTCCTCTGATCTGTAACTGTTTTGTAATCTTTTCCTGACGGTTTTGAAGAGTACCGGTCAGGTATTTTATAGAATGTCCCCGAATTTGCATTTATCTGTTTTTCTCATGATTAGACTGGGAATATAGGATTTTGGCAAAAATATCACAGAAGTGAAGTGCCTTTCTTATCATGAGAAAGTATCAGATTTTGAATTTATTCATTAGTCCTACTATTTTTCTCTCATCGAATTCAGGAATTCAGCTCTTCCTTCTGTATGCCTTCTTTCCTTCTGCCTTCCTCTCCTTTATTTTGCTTTTCTTTTTCTAACTTCTTGTTTTGGATATTTGATTCAATTATTTTCATTCTTTCTGGTTAATTATTCAAAGTATTTAAGGTTATGGGTTTTTCTCTGTGTATCATTTTGGCTGTATGCTATAGGTTCTGATGTGTGGTGTTATCAGTGTTCTGTAATTTCTGTATTAATTTTCTCTTTGACTCAAGAATTATTTAAAATAGAAGACATGGCAAATGATAGGTTGTTTTTTCTTTGTTTATTCCATAAATTCATTATTACTTTCTAATTTTTTGCACTGATATATAGGTGTCTCTCTCATACATACACACACACACACACACACACGTACACGTACATACACACACTTACCTCCATCCTTACTAGGTCCTAGAGTCTTACTTGCTCTATGACTCCTTGATGTCATGCTGACAGAGGTGAATTAAAGTCTTGCACTACTAATGCTGCAAAAGAGTATTTTGCGTTAGTACATAAACCAGTAACTTTCCTATAGTTTTGTTTTGCTTCATCAGTTTTGATGCTACTATGTTATGTGGTACGTAGATCATATTAATTTTCTATTGCTGTGGAACAAATTACCACAAACTTAATGGCTTAAAAAACCTCCCACATTATTTGACAGTTTCTGTAGGTCAGAAGGTCAGGCTCTGTTAGAGTCTCGCACAGCTGGAATGGAGATACCAGCGGGGACTATCTCATTTGAGGCTCGGGATCCTCTTCCAAGGTCATTTAGGTTGTTGGCAGAATTCAGTTCCCCGAGGCTGTCGGCCTGAGGGCCTTGTTCTCCTGCTGGCTGTGTCCGAGGGCATCTCTCAGCATCCAGAAGCTGTCTGCAGTTCATTGCCCCTCCAGAGGCCTTCTCACACTGCCAGTATCTGACTCCTGTCCCCGAGCTCGAGACCCAGACTGAAGGGGCTTGTGCGGTTAGATTACATCAGGCCCACTTGAATAACATCCCTTTTGATTAACTTCGAGTCAGCTGACTAGTAACCTTAATCACCTCTGTAAAATCCCTTTTGCCATGTTATGTAACAGTCATATGCAGAGCTTCAGCCCATATCCTCCCGTCATTTTTCGGCTTCAAGGGGAGGGATTTACACAGGGCTCAGACACTAAGAGACAGGAATACCGAGGGACATCTTAAAATTCTTCTTACCACACAGATTTTTATAATTGTTTTAGTTTCATTATGGATTATAAACTTTCTCATTATGTGATGCTTTAAAAAAATCACACTTAATGCTTTAAAGCTTAATTCAAAGCCCGGAATTCAAGGTTGTCTGAATGAAGAGCCTAACTCCTCATTTGTTGTGACTGTTGTTTACATTTTCCTGGTTTGCTTTTTTCCCATCTTTTTATTTACAACCCTTTTGAGATATTTTGTTTTATAAATGTCTGTAGTATGTAGTGTTTTGCCAGGTTTTATTTGTAATTTAATCAGATTCTTTTCTTCTTATAGATGATTTCAATCCATTTTGACTTATTTACATAACATTTTGATCTTAGCTTTGTCTTACATTTTATGTTATGTTTTTGTTGTTGTTGCCATTTTTAAATCTTTTATTATTTGGTATGTTTTCCCTTATTTTTTTTTATGTGTGATGAAATGTGTTTGTGTGTTTCTTTAAGATGAAATGTTTATATTCCTGTTATGATTATGATTAAGATGACTATAACTTTTTGTAATATATTTATTCCTCAAAACATTAGACTGATCTGTTGATTCCCAGCTGCGAGCGAAGAGGAAATATGCTTATTTCTATTTCCTCCTCTCCCTCATTCCCATAAGATTTTAGTTGATTAAGTTACTTATTGAAAACTTTATGCCTTTTTAATATTACTTGATTACTTATTAACTCAAGTTTTAATAACAAAGAAATCGATGTATTTACATTAATTTCCCCCTTATTTCTTAATTTTTTAGTGTTATTAGTTATACACTTTCTATACTTTCAAGGTTTATAATGTTTACATTCAGTTCTGTAACAATAATCCCCACTTTCTTTGATGTCTTAGCCCTACATTTAAATAGATTTATTGCGCACTGCTGAGCCTTCTCCATTCATCTCTTGTTGGGTTAAAGTTCAATTTCTATTAGGCTGTTTGAGAAGGGAATCATATTCCTTGACTTCTTTCGTATTCAGAAGCGTCTGTTACACTCACACTGAGGTAAGGTTTGGCTGGGTATAACATTCTTGGGCCGCAATGTTTTCCTTGAGGATTTCATGGGCACTGCTCCGTTGTCATCTAGCATGGCTGTGGAAAAGGCTTAAGGTAAGCTGGAGTTTTTCTTCTCATATGTAGGTTAATTGAACATTTTTCTTTTTCCTGGATTTCTAAAGCATTCTTTGTTTATCTTTGAAAATCAATACCTTTACTAGGATATAGCTCACCATTGATTGTCTTGAGTCAAATTTTCTACAGACATAGTCTGCTTTTCAATCTACATATTCATGGAAAGTTTTAGTAAAATTTTTATGGAAATATTTTCTTCTTTTATATTATTTTGGTTCTCTTTGGTGATATCAATTATGCTTATATTTAATCTCTTTTTTAAAGTCTTTCTAGTTTACCTCGATCTTGTCCTTCATGCTCCTTACCATGTTTTCAGCAATGTTTATTTTTTTGTACTGTTTCCAACATGGCCTTTGTTTTTGTGAGAATATTTATTTCCCTCCACTTCTTTCCTAAGCTACACTCTTTTCCCCTAACTTCTTATATCTGTATTTTGAGATCACATTTTATAGGTAAAATGACTTCATTACATGATAAAGTCTTTTTCATCTGCTCTGTGAAGATATTCTTCTAGAATTATTTAACTGTCATTGATTTTTATATTACTTTCTTGCAAAATTTTTGTTTACATCCTCTGTTGATTCCTTTTTAATTATTTCTCAGTATTGAATGAGATGAGTTACTCTCAGATCAAATGTTTGCTGGACTTTCAAGTGGAGGAATTCTCCTCTTGACCCAGAATTGTGGTGTAAATCTGCTCTTTTAGCCTTATTCTTCCCCAACTATTTGACCCTGGCAGTTTCAGAGCTACTGCAGAATTTGTCTCCTTCTTCCTGACCCACCTGGGACAATGGCTTGTCTTGTGATTTTCTTGTTTAGTCCAGCCTTACTATCTTATCCTTGGTTCAAAACCAGAACCAAAGAAGATGCTTCAGTGTGAAATTCCACTCCATTTCTCTGTCTAAGCTGCTCAGCTTGTTTTCCTCAGGCTTCCATCACAAAAGAAAAGCATCAGTCAGCTTCCCAGGGAGGTATCTCTGGGTCCAAACATATGAACAACAGCCTCGTTTCAGAGATGTCATATTTACTCACAATTCAGCTCTTTGATTACTGGAGTGTTTTTATTGTTATTTTCAAACATTCCATATTTTACTAAATACAACTTACTAGTCTACCCTACCAAAGACTTTGCTTCAGCAAATGTTTGCTCTTTAAAAATCTCACAGAATTAAATACATACATGAAGAAATTTTAGGACACATTCAGAATTTTCCCCATCATACAATTTTCACTATTCTATGTTCTCGTGTGTGTATGATTTATTTTAATAAATAATTGTGACCTACATTTTTAAATTGATGTTTAAACTATTTGGTCTGATGAACTTTTCTATTTCCTGACTCCTTGAAATCCAGCTTCACTGAGGAAAATGAAATGTTTTCCGGAGGAGAGTTCAATTTTAGAGCTTGAGGGCTTGGGGTGAGACCAAACTTTTGTGGGTGCCAACTGATGGGTAGTTTACATGCCTGCAAGGTGGGAGAGATGTGGTCAGATGGCAGAAAAGAAGTAAGTTAGGAGATAATTAACAAAAATGAATTCTTCCAATTAGCAAATTTGGTGAGAGGTTTAGAAGAGGGTCCATGGTGAGGTAAATTCTATTATATCCATAATTCTTTTAACAGAACAAAACCAAAGAAAAGTAGTCAAGGTTAGAAAAAAGACAGGTTTTTGACTGATTGAAGAAGTAATAGAAGAAAAATCACTTACTTGTGTGTATCTTCTCTGTAATTGTTGATGAGGCAGTGAAGAGAAACGCAGGTATTTTACCTCTTAGCCCAAGGCAAAATATTCTATCAACCAAAGGAATCCTTTGAGATGTTGTCACTTGTCATGGCAACCATATATTTCAAAGATTCCATTCTGGAATGGGTGTGATTCCTGCCTAGAAAGTACTGACATACCCAACTGGCTGCTGCTAATGCTCGCCTGTCACTACCGAGGAGGGAAGCTTCTGGCTTCTATGTTACCAGCACTGAAAGGTAGTTGTGCAAACAACAGCCAAATAGAAGGTAGGCAAAGGATATGAATAGAAAATTCACAGAAGAGGAACACTGAATTGACAATAAACGTTAAAAGATTCTTAATCTCCTTTGAAGTCATGGAAATGCAAATCAACAAAGTACCATTTCACAACAAATAAATAAAAATAAAAATAAGTAAAAATTTAAAAATTGGAAAGTCCAAATACGGGCAAAGATAAAAAGAAACTGGAACTTTCTCATGTCATTGAAGGAAGTATAAATGGATACAGTTACTTTGTAGTGCAATTTGTCAAGTTCTAGCAAAATTAAAAACCTACAACCCAGAATTTCCAATTGTAGGTTCATAGACTATAGGAACATTGGTACAGTTTGTGCACTAGGAGACATGGAGAAGGACGTTCATTGTAGCATTCTTTTTTATAACAGATTTATTAAGATATAGTTCACATTCCATAAAATTCTTCCTTTTAAAGTGTACAATTCAGTAGTTCTAAATATACTTAGAGTTGTGCAACTATCAGCACTATCTAGTTTTAGAACATTTTCATCAACCCCAAAAGAAACCCTGTGCCTATTAGCAGTCCCTCTCTGTCTCCCTCTTCTCCTAGCACCTGGCAGCCATTAATCTGTCTCCATGGATTTGCTTATTCTGAACATTTCCTATAAGTGGAATCACGCAATATATGGCCTTTTGTGATCAGTTTCATTCACTTCTCATAATGTTTTCAAAATGCACCCATGTCGTAGCATGTATCAGTATTTCATTCCTCTCTATTGCTGAATAAGATTCCATTGTGTGGATTTACCACCTTTTGTTTATCCCTTCATTGGTTGTACATTTGGGTTGTTTCCTGCTTTTGACTATTCTGAACAATGCTGCTATAAACATCTATGTACAAAGTTTTGTGTGAACATAAGTTTTTATTTCTCTTGGGTGCATACCTAGGAGTGGGATTGCTGGTTCATATGGTAACTTTATTTTTAATCTTTTGAGGAACTACCAAACTGCTTTCTAAAGTAGCTCCATCATTTCACAATCTCATCAGCAATGTATGAGGATTCCAATTTCCCCACATGCTTGTCAACACTTGATTGTCTTTTAAAATTATTTTTATAGCCGTCCTAGTGGATGTGAAATGATATCTCATTGTGATTTTGACTGGTATTTCCCTAATGACTGATAATGTTGAACATGTTTTTATCCACTAATTAGCCATTTGTATATCTTCTTTGGAGACATGTCTATTCAAGTCTTTTGCCCATTTTTAAACTAGACTATTTGTCTTTTTATTATTGAGTTGTAAATAATTTTTTTCTATATTTTGGATATTAGACACTTATCAGATATATGATTTGCAAATATTTTCTCCCATTCCTTGGGTTCTTAATAATGTCTCTTAAAGCACAAAAGGTTTTTAAATTTAATGAATCCCAATTTATCTATTTTTTCTTTTGTTGTTTGTGCTTTTAATGTCATATCTAAGAAACAATTACCTAAACCAACTTCACAAAGACTTAAGCCTTTCTTCTAAGTTTTATGGTTTTAGGTCTTATATTTAGGTCTTTGATCCAATTTGAGTTAATATTAGTATATGGTGTGAAGTAGGAGTCTAACTTTATTCTTTTGTATGTGGATATCTAGTTGTCCCAGTACCATTCGTTTAAAAGACTTTTCTTTCCATGTAGAATTGCCTTGGTATCCTTGTTGAAAATAAATTGACTAAAATAGTAAGTGTATTTCTGGACTCAGTTCTATCCCATTGATCTATGTCTAACCTACTGTCTTGATTATTGTAGCTTTGTAGTAAGTCAGTTTTGAAATCATGAAGTGTGAGTCCTCCAACTTTGGTCTCCTTTTTCAAGATTGTCTTGGACATTCTGGGTCCCTTCCATTTCTATATGCATTTTCAGATCAGCTTGTAAATTTCTACGATAAATGCAACTGGGATTTTGGTAGGAATCTGGATGCCTTCTATTTTTCTTCCCTAATTGCCCTGGCTAGAACCTCCAGTACAATGTTGACATTTTAGATGTAGATAGAAGAAGTGAGAGAATTCAGTCTTTTACCACTAAGTATGATGTCAGCTGTGAGTTTTTGGTAGCTTCTTTTTATCATATTGAGGAAGTTAGTTCCTTTCTATTCTTAGTTAAGTGTTTTTATCATGAAAGGATGTTAAGTTTTGTCAGATTTTTTTTTATGTTTATTAAGGTATCCATAAGATTTTTAAAATTCTGTTAAGATGGTGTTTTGCATTAATTGATTTTTAGATGACAAACCAACATTGCATTCATGAAATAAAGTCCACTTGGTCATGGTTATATAATTCTTTTTATACATTGCTGGATTCAGTTTGCTACTATTTTGTGGAGGATATTTCTGTCTATATTCATAAGAGATATTGGTCTGTAGTTTTCTTTTCTTGAGATATCTTTGTCTAAACCAGACAAACGTATCAGGGTAATGCTGGCTTCATAGAATCCTCTTCTATTTTTTTGGAAGAGTGTGTAAAGGATTGGTGTTGATTTGTCTTTGAACATTTGGTAGAATTCACCAGTAAAGCCATCTGGTCCTGAGATTTTCTTTATAGGAAGGTTTTTGTTTACTAATTTAATCTTTTTAATTGTTAGAGTTCTATTCAGATTTCTTCTACTTCTTGAGCCGGTTTTGATAGTTTGTGTCTCTCTAGAAATCTGTCTACGTTTCTTCTATGCTATCTAGTTTGTTGACATACAATTGTTCAGAGCATTATAATCCTTTCTATTTCTGTAAGATTGTTGTAACCTTCTCTCATTCCTAGTCATTTGAATCTTCTCCCTTTTTTCTTGGGCAATATAGTTAAAAGTTTGTCAATTTTACTATCTTTTACAAAGAACCAACTTTTGGTCTCAATTAATTTCTCTTTTTTTCCTAATCTCTATTTCATCTATTTTCACCTTAATCTTTATTGTTTCTTTCTTTCCACTAGCTTTGGATTAGTTTGTTTTTCTTTTTCTAATTTCTAATTTTCTAAATTTTATATTATTCATTTGAGATCTTTCTTCTTTATTAATATAGGTATTTACGTCTATAAATTTAGCTGCATTCCATAACTTTTGGTGTGTTATGTTTTTGTTTTTATTCATTTCAAAGTATTTTTAAATTTCTCTTGTGATTTCTTCTTTGACCTATTGGTTACCTAGGAATGTACTGTTTGATTTTTTATGTTTGTATATTTTCCAAATTTCCTTCTGTTAATTTTATTCTGTTATAAATGGACAACCTACTTTGTATTATTTCAGCCCTTTTAAATGTATTCTAGCTTGTTTTATGGCTTCATGGGATCTATCTTGGAGAATGTTCATTGTGCACTTGAGAAGAATGTGAATTCTGCTGTTGTTGAGTGGAGTGTTGTATAGATGTCTCTTAGGTCCACTTGGTTTATAGTGTTGTTCAAGTTTTTTATTTTCTTGTTGATTTTCTGACTAATTGTTCTATCCATTATTAAAAGGGGGTTATGGAAGTCTCCAACTATTGTTGTTGAATTTTATTTCTCCCTCCTCTTCTGTCAGTTTTTGCTTCATATATTTCTAGGCTCTTTGGTTAGGTGCATATATATATATTTTTTTTGTTGTTATGTCTTCCTGATGGATTGAGTGTTTTATCATTATAAAATTCCTTCCTGTCTCTGGTAATAATTTTAGTTTTAAAGTTTATTTTGTCTGATGTTATTACAGCCACTTCATCTCTCTTTTGGTTACAATTTAAATGGCATATCTTTTTTCATCCTTTTACTTTCAATTTATTTGTATGTTTGAATTTAAAGTGTGTCCCTGGAAAACAGCAAGTATTTGGATCATTTTTCCTATCAGGTCTGCCTCTCTCTAACTTTTGACTGAAGCACTTATTCCATTTATATTTAATTTAATTATTGATGTGGTAGGAGTTACATCTACCATTTTGCTATTTGTTTTATATGTGTCTCATGTCTTTTTTCTTTCTCTATTTCTCCATTTCTGCTAAATTTTTTTGAGGTAGAAATTTTCTAGTGTATCATTTTAATTTCCTTTTTGTTTCTTCTATTATATATTTTTAAATTATTTTCTTAGTGGTGTTCTAGGGATTATAATTAAAACTTTAGCCTAAAACAATGTTGTTTGAATAAATACCAGCTTAATTTCAATAGTATACAAAACTTTGTTCCGATATAGCTCATTCCCTCTCTTCTCCTATGTGCTATTATTGTCATAAACATTATACATGTACAGGTTATATATATATAATATATACATATACACATTTTTATTATAATCTCATCAACTCAGTTTTATAATTATATGCAGTTGCCTTTTAAATCTGCTAGGTGAATACAACAAAAATACATTTCTATTGCCCTTTTTTTTTTTTTGGTGAGAAAGACCAGCCCTGAGCTAACATCTGCTGGCAATCCTCCTCTTTTTTTTTCTGCTGAGGAAGACTGGCCCTGGGCTAACATCCGTGCCCATCTTCCTCTACTTTATATGGGACGCTGCCACGGCATGGCTGACAAACAGTGTGTCAGCAGGTGCCAGGATCCAAACCTGTGAACCCCGGCTGGCAAAGCGTGAACTAAACTGCTGTGCCACCGGTCGTCCCCATTTCTATTGCCTTTTATGTTTGGTCATGTAGTTAACTTTACTGGTGTTCTCTCTTTGTGTGGAATATACTGTCTAATATCCTATCATTTCAGCCTGAAGCAATATTTTTAGTATTTACTGTAGGGCAGAGATGCTAGCAAAAAATTCCCTCATTTTTATCTGTGAATAAGTTTTCTTTAATTTTTTTTTTTTTTTTTTTGCTGAGGAAGATTTGCCCTGAGTTAACATTCATGCCACTCTTTCACTATTTTGTATGTGGGTCGCTGCCACAGCATGGCCGCTGACAAGTGGTGTAGGTCCGCACCTGGGAACTGAACCTGGGCCGCCAAAGTGGAGTGCACCAAACTTAACCACTAGGCCACAGGATTGGCCCCAAGTTTTCCTTAATTTTTGAAACATAGCTTTGCCAGATGCAGAAACTGCAATTGACAACCTTTTTTTCCTCCCAGTCCTTTGAAGATTTCATCCCACTACTTTCTGGCCTCCAGGGTTTCTGATGACAAATCAGCTGTTAATCTTATTGACAATATCTTGTACATGATGAGTTGCTTTTCACTTGCTGCTTTTAAGATTTTCTCTGTCTTTGGCTTTAGACATACTACTGAAGTTGTTCAGCTTTTTGGATGTGTAGGTTATTGTTTTTTAATCAAATTTCAGAAGTTTCTGGCCACTATTTCTGCAAATATTGTTTCTACTCCTTTCTCTCCTCTCCTTCTGTGACGCCTATTAGGCATATGTTGGTATACTTGATGATGCCTAACAAATCCCTGAGGCTCTGGGTTTTTTCCTTCATTCTTTTTTATTTCTATTGTTTAGGCTGGATAACATCAATTGACCTGTTGTCAAGTTTGCTGATTTTTTTCTTCTGCTAATCAAATCTGCTGTTAAGCTCCTTTAGTAAATTTTTTATTTCAGTTATACTTTCACTCCAGAATTTCTATTTGTTATGTTGTATAATTATCTTTTTTATATTCTCTATCTGGTGATGGAGATATTATTTTTGCACTTTCCTTTAGTTATTTAAAGACATGGTTTCCTTTAGTTCTTTCACTGTATTTATAATAGTTTATTAAAAATCTTTGGTAAGTCCAACATTTGGTTTCCTGAGGGAAGTTTCTATTAATTGTTTTTTCTTCCTGTATATGGGTTATATTTTTCTTTTTCTTTGAGTGTGTCATAATTTTCATTAAAATCTAAATATTTTAAATAATATGATATGGCAGCTCTAGAAATCATATTGCTCCTTTCCTCAGAGTTTGTTTTATGTTTCTTATTGTTGTAGTTGTTGGTTTTCTTTTGTGGATATAGCAACTTTCCTGGCCTAATTCTGTAAAATCTGTTTTCTCTGTCATGTGTGACCCCTGAATTCTCTGCTCAGTTAGCTTAGAAGTCAACTAATGATTGTAGAGACTTCCTTAAAGGCTTTGAACCAATAAGTCTCTCAACATTTGTCAATGGGCTTTGTATGCATGTGTTGTGGAATGCCTCACGCACTTTCAGCAGTTTACAACACTACCTTAGCCTTTGCTTCCTAATTGGAGAGAGCCTAAGGTTGGCCAGAGGAGAGAGATTAGAGCAATTTCAGGTCTTTCCTTGGTGTGAGCAGATCCCTGTACATGTACATGCCTTCTAGATTTCCAGGAATATGTCTGAGCTTTCAAGGCCCCCTAAGGACATCTCATTCCCCCAGTTTTTCTTATAAGTTTTTTGGTCAGCTTCTTGTTTGCTCCAACTGGTATTGCCACCTCAGGCAGATTGCAATGTCAAACAATTGCCACTGGTTTTGACAAATTGATTGGTTTTGACAAATGCTCTAGGAATAGGACTGTTTGCACTGAAAGAGCTCTGAGTCAGGTAAAGTAAAGACAAATCCTGTGAATGGAACTTTTCCAGGGAGATAACAAATAAGTCAAATAGTGATGGTTCCCTGAAGAATTTTGAGGGAGCTACAAACCATCTGCCCTCTGTAGCAGTGGCTAGCTGCTAGTTTTCACGGCTACAATGGTTTTGAGGTTCTTGGTTTTCAGCCATTTTTCTTGAATAAAGGCTTCTTAGATGAATGCAAGCTTTGATTAATTCCTCAAGTTCTGAAAAAGTTGATTTTGACAATTTTGCCAGTCATTGCTTTTACAGAGAAACAGATTTTTAGAGGTCTGTACTCCACCATTACAAGTACTCACACACTATTGTTTTTGATAGAAAAAAAATTGGAAAAATTTTTCTTACAGTAAGAGAATGGACAAATAAATTGTGATCTCTTCATTCAATGGAACTCAGCAGTTAAAATAATGGACTAAGATTATATATCTAAAATGGATAGCTATAAAAAAACAAATTGTAGAATGATACCTACAGTAGAATAATATTTATATAATTAAAACACACCCTGAATAATATTTTTGATGGGTGCATATATGGAGAGCAAGTTATTTTTACAAAACATGTGCTGGGACGATAAATACCATATGCATGATAGTGATAGGGAATGGGATTGGAATGTAGGAAAAAAATGAGATCAACTTTTTCCATAATATTTTATTTATTTTATTAAAGAAAACCTGGACGTATGAGCATTTACTATAGCATTTTATGTGCTTTTCTCTATTTAAAACTTAGGGAGAAAGTCTTAATACATTTGGATTCTTTTGTTTTCTGGGAATTCACTTGACTCTGTCCAATTTTTTATAATCTAGGGGTGGAGAGAAAACAAAAGACAAGGGTAAGATAAATAACTACTGAACCACAACTGGGTCTGTTATAAATGATTTTGAAATGGCTTTCAAATCTGGAATGTCAAATTCTGGTTTTCATTTTGCTTTTAAATAATCACAAGTTCAAACCAGACAGAAAAATGTGAATCATTGGCTTCTTCCTATATAAAAATCTCCGCAGTATGTCTCTGCTACAGCCAGGGAAAAGAAACTTTTGACATTGTTTCTCTACTTTTTTCTGTAGTGTTGGTTTGCAATACCTCCATAGCTTGGAAAGGGAGCTGCTTTATAACTATAACCATTTGAGAAAACAGAGCACCTTCCTTCCAGAGAGCTTTAACATCCCATTAATGATGTGGAAGCACAGTATCAGTTCTATTTTACAAATAGGAAGTGGAAGAATCTGAATCGCCATGGTACAAAGTCATTTTTCTCACATGACTATCTGACAAGCGTAAAGATGAAAAGCAAGCCCAAGCCTAGCCCCTCTTGGCCTGTTCCTCCGCCAGAGAAAGCTTCCAAGCAGAACAGTGTTCTCATTACAAAATGGAACCAGTAGGTGTCACTAAAGATAAAAATTTGGAGGCATTAGAGATTATAAGAAAGGTGAGTTCAATTCACCATGTTGATGGAGAGAACTGAAATTTCCACCTTTAGGTGACACAATGGAAGGTGGCCTCTCTCAGCCCAATACCCCCCTAAAATGATTTCAGACCCTGTATGCCGTACCTGTACAGTGTATGGACCCATTTGGGTTGACATCAGTTTTTAACAGAAAAATAAGTAAATGAGCTCACAAAACTCAAGAAGTATGTTACAGTGATGACTCTGTTAATAAAATATGGTTAAAATTCCTGGCCTCAAATGGTGGAGTCCCTCCTGGGAATTGTGTCTGAAATTTCAACAGTTGCCCCCAGGTGGTAGTGAGACATAATTTGAATTCTCTTTAGAAAGGAGAATTACGATAAAAATTTTTTTCTTCAAACCCATTTCTACTGCTTGTTATGATTTCTTTTCCCCTTCTATGTCTTTATTCTGAACACCATAACTGGCAAATAGTGTGAATTCAATGTATATTTGTTTAACGAATAGTATGAATCAAGGGAAGAAACCGACATTTATTTAGCGCCTCTCTATGCCTTGCTCTCTACTGCTTTCTTTCATTCCATTTTTTACATAATCTTCACAAAAAACCCTGTGAAAAATTTATTGCAATCATTGCTTTGTACAAGTAATACTCATGGGATATAATCACAAATGATCTTTACTGTTATTTTTCGTTATCCATTTAAACTCTATTCGGTAGGAAAGCTCTTTCCTTGCTCCTGGATAAAAACCTCAGGTATGCCTCTGACATTCCTTTTTGTTTTGGGGAGGAAGATTCACCCTTAGCTAACATCCGCTGCCAATCCTCCTCTTTTTGCTGAGGAAAACTGGCCCTGAGTTAACATCTATGCCCATCTTCCTCTACTTTATATGTGGGATGCCTGCCACAGCATGGCTTGATAAGCAGTGTGTAGGTCTGCACCCGGGATCCAAACCTGCGAGCCCTGGGCCACAGCAGCCGAGTGTGCAAACTTAACCACTATGCCTCTGGGCTGGCCCACAACATTTCTGATCTTTTGTTGTTACTAAAAAGACCTATAATCACTTTAAGTAGCAGAATTATCACAGTTTAGTAATTAAAATTGTCCAATTTCATGTAATACAACTTAATTCACTCAAAATCACAGCTTCTCCTCCTCCAAGCTAGGGCTGGTCTCCAGAAGGAGGTAAGGCATATTTCTTCTCTTTTTCTTACTCAACTCCTCCCCAACTCCCTAACTTGGGTTGGAGAGGGTGGGAAGGGAGGAGAGATGATGAGGGCAGCAAAGTTTCTTTCTGTAAGTGGTGCTTTTGAGATATTCATACATGCCTATGGAAACATTTGACTGCACTTCCCAAAATGCAAGCTAAGCGTTTTCTTCTGGCTGGCCATTCTCCCTCAGCTTTTCACATGTTTTTATTTTCTTTAATGTACTTCTATAATTTTCTTTCATATATTTTTAATTTCTTTAATATACCTTTTTAAACTTGTTAAATACTGTGAGATTTTGTCCTTCTGTAATAATAGAATCCCCAATTTGTAGCTGAGTACATGGCCACAAGGAATAAGGACTATGCTTCCCAGCCTCCCTTGCCATGGTCCATGTACAAATTCTTGGACGAGTCCTTAAAGGGGGAGGCTTGCTTTGTTTTCCCTTTCCTCTTTCCTGTTGTCTGCAGCAAGGACATGGCAACAGCAGATGGACTAGGGGGTAGAAGTCCTGTGCTGAGGTCCTTGGTGATCATGGAGGTGACTTGCCAGCCTTGCACAGCCCACCTCTGGCCTTAATCATAAACAAAGATAAATAAACTTCTTATCTACTGTTTACATTTTTACCGCTTGCAGACAAACATGATCCTAACTGATAGAGATGTACAACAGAACGAGACTTAATTTTCGGAAAGCTTTTGCTATAAATAAAGTTAAGATTAGAAAAATAGTCTTTACTCCTGCATCCTGATGTTTCTCACCTTACATATATGACACTGTGTGAGGTTCTGGAAGAAGAGTACGAAGGGAAACAGGGAGGTCCTGCCCACAGGAGAGCACTCTCATCCCCTTCTTGTCCTCCCTGCACAGCACGTGGGATCTACACCCCGGGGCTGATTTCCTCTCCCATGTGTCATAGCTGCTGCTTCTCTGTTCTCGGAGGTAGCAAACCCTGCTTTATTCTTATTAAATTCCTGGAATATCTATTGACATAAGGGAAAATAAATAAATAAACAAACTTATTATAGTTTCCTTATGCTTAACTTCCTATAATTCTATTTCTCTTAGATAAATTGACTTGTTTGTTGTAATGTGTTATGAAAAGTTGTAATAGGAAATTAGGGGTTTTTTTTTCATCCTAGAAAGGTCAATTCCCTGTCAGATTCTGAGGTGATTAATGAACATTTCCCTATGTGACTTCCAGTTTAACCATGTGCTCCACAAACCAAAGATTCTATATCACTGTCTTCTTTTGCAAATTCACATTGCACATTAGCATATTAAAGTGGCAGAGTACCCCTGAGGTGAAGAAATGTATTTAACTTCCTAAGCGTAATATTTTCCAATCTCATTTGATTTTATGGGACCCTTTTATCCTAAAGTACCTATAAGCATGTTAGCAGAGCACCCTCTGCATACTGGGGTATCACAGTGAGCTCCTCCTGTTTCCTGTGGCAATGACCTATGAGTTTGATCACCGATATTGAATAATGACAGTCTTTTCTTAATTTGCAGATAAAAGTTAGGCCCATAGAATTTCCTTAAAGTTATTGTCTCACAAATTTTGCTTAAATCTTTGGTGCCAATTGTTATCTGCTTGACAAAATAAATGAGCAAGGAACAAGCATTATTACTCGAAAAAAATTTAAAATAGCAGTAATACTTAGATTTATGGCTTATTTTTCCAAAATGAGAGTTTTCACGGCTGTGATTTCATATTACCCATATATGGTATCATAGATTTGTTAGAAAACTGTTTGTCGATCTTATGATAAAATACATTTTGACACTATTTCATGGTTAATCTCAAGAGTATAGATGAGGAACTAAGAACCGTCACTCCTGGGGTTTAAGAGTAGAGGCTTGAAGGAGCAGGAAGGGGTTGGGGAGGGAAGGGGAGGAGAGAGAGAGGAGGCATTGCTTTCCTTCTAATGAAGTCTTGAAGAAGCCCATATTTCCCGTGTTTATAAACTGTCCCAAAGAAACTTCCTTGTTATCTCCTCCCACATTCCCCCTTTTTTCTCTTTTCATCATGTATCAAAATGGAAAGGATATGGTTCGGATGAGCAGAAACCATTCTGATTCTTTCATTACCTAGCATTTAATTATAGGAATGGTAAATATATGGAGTAAAAATAATGCCAAATGGAAAACAATATCTCATGGAAAAACCAACTGGAAAGCAGGATGCTGGCTCCATGCCCAGCATGTGCATTATAGCTTAGTTCCATTGTATTTGATTTTTCATTTAGTTATTTTTAAACTTTTCTTTTAATTAATAAGGAAATTTCTTTAAAACTACAACTAAATAATTATGCCTAGTTTTTTTTTTTTTAAAAAAACTTCCCACCTTCACGCTAAAGAAAATTCCCCAAATAGTAGACCTTAATTTTTTAAGTTCTCTTTCTGGAGATGTGGAAATTTGGCAGAGGGTGTGGGGGAGGCTAGTTACATTGTATTTTTATTTAGACATGGTAATTCTTAGGACAGATTATTGAATTTAGAATGAAATTTTTATGATGGGAAATGGGGGAAAAAAGAGGAAAGGCCATAAACAATTATAATACACAATCTACTACATTCTATTTTATAGTAAAATTTGAGAATTGTTGCAAGAGACTCAAGATTCTCCCCCGGCAGTCTTTAACTATAAAAAATCTATAATAATCTTGGGACTCCACCACCAAGTTTTTGTTTTTAAAATACTCACATAAAACAGAGGCCACAAGAACATTGTATACCAACTTTTCTGGACTTTCACACTACTGAATTTCAAAAGTTAAAAGAAAACTTAGAAACTCATCTACATTCAATAAAAGCAAACAAAAAACTCTCAAAAATTATGATCTAGT
This sequence comes from Tapirus indicus, assembly GCA_031878705.1. NCBI lineage: Eukaryota > Metazoa > Chordata > Mammalia > Perissodactyla > Tapiridae > Tapirus > Tapirus indicus. Next base: position 87,754,262 of record CM062922.1, read on the forward strand.
CAAACACTTAGAATTTTTTCCTCAAAGCATTTACTAGAATGAAAACATGAAAGAATACTTGGTGGGATTATGATATATAAAAACTTACAGACTGAAGATTCATCAGTGAAAAAAAGAAACAGCATTCTTGCCCTCATGGTTACCCTCGAGAGTGGGGGAGACAGACAATAAACAAGTAGACAAATACAGACTGTAGTGTGTCTTATGGTGCTACGAAGGAAAACGAGGTAGAGAAAGGGCAGAGATTTAGGGCATAAGAGAGGAGTGAGTGTAGTCCATAATTTTAAATAGCGTGGATAACAAATGCTTCAGTGAGAAAATCACATTTAGGCAAAGACCTAAAGGGAGTGAGAACGAGAGCCACGCATCTACCGGGGATCCGGGGAGACTGTTCCAGGTAGAGGAAACAGCAGGTGTAAAGGCTCTGAGGCCAGAGCATGCTTGGACTTCTCTATGCCTATCAAAGAGAACACTATAGTTGGACATAAGTGAAGAGGGCTTGAGTATTAGGAAAGGAGGTGAGAAGAGGACCTCTGAGACTAGTATGGGTACATCACTGTTACTATGCATGAGAAGGGAAGCCATTGGGAACTTTGGGCAGAGGAAGGACATGATCTGGTATATTATTCTTATGCTATTTTGAGAATAGTCTGAAATTGGCCCAATGCAGAAGTACATAGACCAATTAAGAGATGGTTGTAATAATTCAGGCAAGAGGTGATGGTGCTGGACTGGAGTGGAAGCAGTGCAGGTAGGAACAGTGGTCAGATTCTGACTCTGTTTTCAAAATAGGGGCATCTGTATTAGGTGATGGATTGGATGTGGATGTGTGAGAGAAAGAGAGAAGTCATGAACAAATAGAAGGATGGATACCCCATTCTGTAAGACAGGAAATCCTGTGGGGGGAGCAAGGATGGTGGAGAAGATAAGGAGTTTAGTTTTTGTACGTTAATTATGCAGATGCTCCAGTAGAGATGCTGAGGAGACAACTGGATATGAGAAATTAGTTTATGATATAGGATTCATCACAGGACACTGCAGAAGGTATGGATTGGCCAACAAAGAGTGCAGACAAAACAAGTTGTTTGGGGGGGAGAATCAGGGTAGAGCTTAAACTCCCAGAGTGCAGCAAAAGTAATTCAAGCTGCAATAAAAAAGTAAACGTTAAAAAAATAACAGTAGAAAATAGAAGTAAATTTCTGACCTCTGAATGGAAAAAGATCTTTCTGAGTATAAAAATAAGGGAAAAAATCAAAAGGGAAAATATTGGTGATTTTATGCACCTACAAATCTGAAATACCATCAAAAACATAAAATGTGAATAACAAACTAGGGAAATATATCACAGATGTGACAAACATGAGTCAATAGTCTTATATAAAGAGGTTTTACAAATCAGTGATAAAAAATACCAAAATCCAATATTAAAAAAGTCAAAGTTCATGAAGATACAATTTATGGAAAAAGAAAAGGCCAATAAATATATTTTAAGTGTTCAAACTGACCAATAATCAAAATTAAAACAAAGTACTCCCTCCCTCTTTTTTTGCTTATCAAAAGATGTGTTCCTAGCAGCACTGCAGGAGACCCCTGCGGGGCTGGGCTTGGACTGTGCCAACCAGTTCTCCTGGGAACACACGTCTGGACCTTCCTGCACATAATTTGGAAACATAAATCAAAAGCCTTGGAAGTGTTCACACCGTGACGTAATAATCACACTTCAGGAGATCTAAAAGAGATAGAGAGTCATTCAAAATTTTGTTTACAAAGATATTCATCACAGTATTACTTGTACTGTGAAACATAGGAATAAGAAAAATGATTACCTCAATTAGGAGGCATACCCCAAATTAAAAACTATTATGCAGCTATTAAAATTATGTTTTGGAGAAATTTTAAAGATGGGAAAACTCTAACAATGTAATTTCTACTAAATAAAATCAGAATACAAAACTACATACATCATGAATCTAATTACATAAACATTAAGGAAAAATATATGAGACAAAAAAAAATAGCTCACCATATACCAAAAAAATTAATGGATGCTTACTTTATGTAACTTGGAATATATAGGAATGGAAAAATAGGACCATAGAAATGCCTAGAACCTAGAGATATGAGGCCATCCTAGACCACCAAGCCCCAGCTATCAGCCCAGACCCAAAGAATCTCCCAGGAAACTCAGAAGATATTGAAAAATAATAAATCATTGTTGTTTTAAGCTACTAAATATTATTACAATTTATTACATTTGATACACTTAGTTACTCAAACCCAGGGAGCAGTTTTTCTTCTCTCATTATTATAGTATCCGGAAAAGAAGGATCCAACTTTCAATAAGAGGAATGGTACAAGTGAACCAGCAGACAAGGGGCACATCTTAAGTCCCCCCCACCTCATCACCCACACTTTTACCTCCAGAAAAGCAGGCTTTGTCATGGGTGGAAGCTTCTTGCTGTTAACTCTGAGTGGTAACATAATCCCATACTGGCCTTATGAGAAGGCTGTGAGCCAAGGCTCGTTGGAGCTTCAATACTAGTGAGAGCTGCCTTCCTCCCATGGCTTCATGTGCTATACTTGCAAGACTCTAGGTGCCCCTTCAGTGTGTGTAATGCAAAGGAAGGCTGGACCTTAGTTAACGGAATTAATAAAGTCACACTGCAGAGTGGAAGAAAGCATCAGAGTCAAAGTGCCTGAAAAGGTAAGGTAGGGAATTCAAATGACAGGTTGTCATTTCTTGGCAACACATTCTAATTCTTTCTTAAAGATCTTGGGTGGAAATTTTTCTCTCCCTTCATTTTTCAGCCCATGTGTATTTCTAGGGAAATCCAATCCTTATACTTCTGATTCATTTACATTTAACTCATCGCAATGTTTTTCAAGAACTGTTTCTAGTGGTCCTTTACAACATGATTTCATTTACTGGGAGAATGAGTTCTGAAACCTGCCTATCCCAGATAGCACACACACAAAGAGGAAGTGACATTCCCTAGGGAAATTATTGGAATGCAGTTTCATGGAGGAAATAGGACTCAAATGAATAATTTGCTTTAATGTTCCCCGTGCTCAATAGAACTAAATGAAGGAAACCAAAATGTCCTGGTGGCTCTAAGTAACCAGCAATTAGTTTTGTGGAGAGGCTGCCAGAACCATCCTGGAAATGATGAGAGACTCTAGGCCTAGGGGGTGCATAGATCACCTCATCTGACTAAGTGGTCTGTCAGTAACAACGACAAAAACTCACCAAGAGCAGCCCATGTAGACAGGGACCGAGGTATACTCTCCTGGACAGGACTAAGTAATCTATTTAATGACACTGAATAAACTCAATTTGATGAACACTTTTAGAGAAAAGCACTCAACTATCTCAGAGGAGTGTTTTCCTACCTCCTTTCCTAAATCAATTCATTTACCTGTATCATATCCTAACGTCCCCTTCAGAGAAGTTGATTCAACTCTCCTCTCTCTTTTGTACTCTTTCTCAATTGTTGCCTTCCAATCAGAGTATAAGCAGGCACGGGTCTCCATTTAAAGCCCCTTCCTTAACTTTCTGTCTCCTTACCAGTCTTACATCCTTCCCTTCAACTGAGATTCTAGGAAAATTAACTCATACTCACACTATCCATATTTTGATTCTCAATTGCTGCTCAACCACTAAAATCTGTCTTTCACCTCTACCACTCACTTAAAATTTTTCTTGCTAAGACTGGCCAAAGATCTTCATAATTAGTATATCTAATGGAGGGGACACATTGCTCTGCACATCACTCTTGATGTCTCTGTTGCATTGAACGCTATAGAAACATATCCTTCCATTGATGGGTATCACCAACAAGGAAGCACAACTGAACTTCAGTGTCCAGAGTTTCTGTTGGGGTTCCATTACATAGGCATGATTGATTGACTCATTGGCCATGTGATTGAACTAGATCTCCAGCTCCTCTTCCCTTCCTGCAACCCTCTAGTAATGTAGTTGATCTTTCTGGTATGTCCAGAAACTATCTAGGGGCCCACCATGAGTTGCCTTGTTGGCATAAACTCAGCGTAGTCTCCAGGGGTGTTACTAAGGAAATTCTGATGGTTTAGGGGTTCCCTCTCAGGAACCAGGGACAAAGACCAGCCCAAATTATTTTTTATATAACACTCAACTTAAAACTATTGCAGCCACATTGACATTCTATAGGGAAGGGGGGATTCACAGAAGGGTGCTGTAGGGTTTCAATACACATTGAGTGTGCCTGTTAAAAAAAACCTCATGCATGGAAGTCAGATTTATGAAAACAAATTGAATACAACAATAATGGAGAGTTATTGAATAATCATATGACAGAGGGCAAAATATGTAGGCATTAAAATTATGCTCAAAGAATTTTTAAAGACATGAGAAAAACATTTAGATAATGTTAACTCTTTCATATGAAGAAAGAGCAAGCAAGAAGGACAAAAACACAGTGAAGCAACATTAGCAAAGATCATAGTTGGGAAGGAGTGGAAAATGTTGAAGGAGGAGTGAAGCTCTAGAGAATACCCTCTTGGCAGACTCCACATCCATGTTCACCCAGCAGGACCTGGGGGTCAGGAGGCTCTAAGTCCACACTGGCTGTGAGATTAAAATGGTAAAGCTTTGTGTCCTCTCCTATATACCAGAATGAGATAGAAAATAAAGCTGCAACCTAGCCTACTTGAAGACATAGATGAGGAAAAAATGTGAAACTGTTTCATGCTTTTATTTCTACTGAGTTCAGACTATTCGATTAACTGGTTTAATAGAAAGAGAGAGAGAGAATTTTAACAGTGGTTACCACTTTTTTATGATTCCTATTTTCTTATGCCAATTTTTATTTGTGTATTTCCCATTTTTTTTACAGTGAATGCATATTTTTCTCTAAAAAGACTCATGAGGTACAAAATGCTAACATAGCATTAAGGATGATTTTCTACTGTCTTCCCCCCGCCCTTTTTCTTTCCTTTTTTCTCCTAGAAAAAGTGTAAAACACTTTCTACAAGGAAAGGTTTTAATTTTATGCTTAGAAAGACAATCAATAAAAGGTTTAAAAAATAGGAAGTGATTACCTGCCTGACAAAGGTTCAGCTGAAAATTCTTTTCAAAACCAAGTTTTCATGATGAATATTAAATGTGTCAATGTGCAAAGTGTACTTTCTAGTTGATCCACACACTTATTGTATCAAACTAGGTACATATGTACCAAAATTGGCTTTATCTGTTACATTATTTTGGGGGTAAATTTTTCCCCAATTCTGAGGTTAGTAATAGAGTTGCAATCCAATGCCAATAAACTGAAGTCACAGATTTTACATTTCTTTGAAATGTTAAAGTGAAATTCTAAAAAAAAGAAATTGTCATTCTTGCATACTATAGAAGAACTTAGAGTCCTTTCCTAAATTTGTCCAGTGGAGTATTGTCAAACCAAGATCATTTCCATGGTAAAAAGGAAATAATAATAGGGAGAATCCAAATGTATTTTTCACATTTCAGATGCAAAATGCTTTTATCATATTTACTTTAATTTCTTATTTTGTATCAAATATTTTTTTAAACAGAATAAAAAGAAGCTTTAAAGATTTTTTTAAATTGAGGTAACATTGGTTTATAGCATTATATAAATTCAGGTGTACATCATTATATTTTGACTTCTGTACAGACTACATTGTGTCACCACCAAAAGTTTTGTTGTCAGGGCCGGCCTGGTGGCCTAATGGTTAAGTTCGCGTGTTCTGCTTCGGTAGCCCAGCGTTTGTGGTTTTGGATACGGTGGGGTTGGGGGGTGGCGGCAGCGTGGAACATACGCACTGCTCATCAAGCCGTGCCGTGGTGGCATTCCATATGCAAAATAGAGGAAGATTGGCACAGATGTTAGCTCAGGGCTAATCTTCATCAGCAAAAGGAGGAAGATTGGCAACAGGTCTTAGCACAGAGCCAATCTTCCTCACCAAAAAAAAAAAAGTTTTGCTGTCTTCCATCTCCATACAAATGCACCCCTTTACCTCTTTCGCCCTCCCCCCATCCCCTTTCCTCTACAGTAACCACCAATCTATTCTCTGTATCTATGTGTTTGTTTGTTTGTGGTGGTTGTTTTTTATCTTCCACATATGAGTGAAATCATACAGTATTTGTCTTTCTCTGTCTGACTTATTTAGCTTAGCATAATATCCTCAAAGTACATCCATGTTGTCACAAATGGCAAGATTTCATCCTTTTTTATGGCTGAGTGGTATTCCATTCTAAATATATACCACATCTTCTTTATCCATTATCCATTATCCATTGATGGGCTTCCAAGTGTTGGCTATTGTGAATAATGCTGCAGTGAACATAGAAGTGCATATATCTTTTCAAATTAGTGTTTTTGTGTTCTTTAGCTAAATACCCAGAATTGGAATGACTGGATCATATGGCAGTTCTATACATAATTTTCTGAGAACTCTCCATATTGTTTTACACAGTGGCTGCACCAATTTACATTCCCACAGTGCACGTGTTCCCTTTTCTCCACATCCTCTCCAACACTTGTTATTTCTTGTCTTTTTAATAATAGCCATTCTGATGGGTAAGAAGTGATATCTCATTGTAGTTTTGATTTGCAATTCTCTAGTAATTAATGATGTTGGACATCTTTTATGTGCCTGTTGGCCATCTGGATATCTTCTTTGGAAAAATATCTGTTTAGATCCTCTGCCCATTTTTTAATTGGATTGTTTGTTGTTGAGTTGTATGAGTTCTTTATATTTTGGATATTAACCCCTTATAGGATATATGATTTGCAAATAACTTCTCCCAGTTGGTTGGTTGTCTTTTCATTTTGTTGATGGTTTCTTTCGTCATGTGGAAACTTTTTAGTTTGATGAGGTCCAATTTGTTTATTTTTTATTTTTTGTTTCCCTTGCTTGAGGAGGCATTTTCAAAAAGATACTACTAAGACCAATGCCAAAGAGCATACTGCCAAAACTCCTTTGGCTAGGAGTTTTATGGTTTCAGGTCTTACATTCAAGTCTTTAATCCACTTTGAGTTAATTTTTATGTATGGTGTAAGATAGTGGTCCAGTTTCATTCTTTTGCATATGGCTGTCCAGTTTTCCCAACACCATTTATTGAAGAGACTTTCTTTTCTCCGTTGCATGTTCTTGGCTACTTTGTCAAAAGTTAGCTGTTCATAAATGTGTGGTTTTGTTTCTGGGCTCTCAATTCTGTTCCACTGATCTGTGGTCTGTTTTTCTGCCAGTTTCATACTGTTTTGATTACTGCAGCTTTGTAGTACACTTTGAAATCAGGGAATGTGATGCCTCCAGCTTTGTTCTTTTTCTCAGAATTGCTTTGGCCATTCAGCGTCTTTTGGTGTTCCACATAAATTTTAGGATTCTTTGTTCTACTTCTGTGAAAAATGTTGTTAGGAATGATAGGGTTTGCATTCAATCTGTAAATTGCTTTAGGTAGTATGAACATTTTAACTATGTTAATTCTTCCAATCCAACAGTATGGAATATCTTTGCATTTCTTTCTGTCTTTGATTTCCTTCAGTGATGTCTTATAGTTTTCAGTGTATAGGTCTTTCTCCTCCTTGGTTAAATTTATTCCTATGTATTTTACTCTTTTTGTTGCGATTGTGAATGGGATTGTATTCTTGATTTCTCTTTCTGCTATTTCGTTGTTAGTGTATAGAAACACAACTGATTTTTGTATGTTGAGGTTTTACCCTGCAACTTTGTTGTAGTTGTTTATTATTTCTAATAGTTTTTTGTTGGATTCTTTGGGTGTATAAAATCATGTCATCTGCAAATAATGGCAGTTTTAATTCTTCCTTTCCAGTTTGGATCCCTTTTATTTCTTTTCTTTGCCTAATTGCTCTGGCTAGAACTTCCAATAGTATGTTGAATACGAGTGGAGAAAGTGGGCATCCTTGTCTTGTTCCTGTTCTTAGAAGGATAACTTTCAGTTTTCCATCATTGAGTAAGATGTTAGCTATGGGTTTGTTGTATGTGGCCTTTATTATGTTGAGGTACTATCCTTCTATACTTATCTTATTCAGAGTTTTTATCATAAGTGGATGCTGTATCTTGTCAAATGCTTTCTCTGCATCTATTGAGATGATCATGTGATTTTTATTATTCTTTTTGTTAATGTGGTGTATCATATTGGTTGATTTGCAAGTATTGAACCATCCTTGCATCCCTAGAATAAATTCCACTTGATAGTGGTATATGATTCTTTTACAGTATTGTTGTATTCAATTTGCTAATATTTTGTTGAGGATTTTTGCATCTATGCTCATCAGCAATATTGGCCTGTAATTTTCCTTTTTTATGTTGTCCTTGTCTGGTTTTCGTGTTAGGGTAATGTTGGCCTCATAAAATGAGTTAGGAAGTGTTTCCTCCTCTTCAATTTTTTGGAGAAAGGTGTTAAATCTTCTTTGAATGTTTGGTAGAATTCACTGGGGGAAGCTGTCTGGTCCTGGACTTTTATTTTTTGGTAGGTTTTTGATTACTGTTTCAATCTCTTTGCTTGTGATTGGCCTATTCAGAATGTTTGTTTCTTCTTGATTCAGTTTTGGAAGGTTGTATAATTCTAAGAATTTACCCATTTCTTCTGGGTAGTCCAATTTGTTGTCGTATAACTTTTCACAGTATTCTCTCATAGTCCTTTTTATTTCTGTGGTATCTGTTGTAATTTCTCCTCTTTCATTTCTGATTTTATTTATTTGAGCCTTCTCTCTCTTTTTTTAAAGTGAGTCTAGGTAAAGGTTTGTCAATTTTGTTTATCTTTTCAAAGAACCAGCTTTTAGTTTCACTGATCTTTTCCATTGTCTTTTTAGTCTCTGTTTCATTTATTTTTGCTCTGATTTTTATTATTTCCTTCCTTGGGCTTTGTTTTTCTTCTTTTTCTAGTTCCTTTAGGTGTAATGTTAGATTGTTTATTTGAAATTTTTCTTGTTTTAGGGGTAGGCCTCTATTGCTATAAATTTCCCTTTTAGTACCACTTTTGCTCTGTCCCACAAATGTTAATATATCGAATTTTTTCATTTTCATTTGTATTTTTTGATTTCTCTGTTGACTCAATAGTGGTTCAGTAGCGTTTTGTTTAATCTCCACATATTTGTGACTTTTCCAGTTTTCTTCTTATAGCTGATCTCTGGTTTCATACCATTGTGGTCAGAAAAGATGCTTGGTATTATTTCAATCTTCTTAAATTTACTGAGACTTGTTTTGTGGCCTATTATGTGATCTATCTTGGAGAATGTTCCATGTGCATTTGACAAGAATGTGTATTCTTCAGTTTTTGGATGGAATGTTCTGTATATGTCTGCTAAATCCATCTGGTCTAATGTGTCATCTGAGGCCAATGTTTCCTTATTGATCTTCTGTCTGGATGATCTATCTATTGATGTAAATGAGGTGTTAAAGTCCCCTACTATTATTGTGTTACTGTTAGTTTCTCCTTTTATATCTGTTAATATTCACTTTATGTATTTAGGTGTTCCTATGTTAGGTGCATAGATATTTACAAGTGTTATATCCTCTTGTTGGATTGTTCTCTTTATCATTATGTAATGCCTTTCTTTGTCTCCTGTTACAATTTTTATTTTAAAGCCTATTTAGCTACCCCAGCTTTCTTTTTGTTCCCATTTGCATGAAATATCTTTTTTCATTCCTTCACTTTCAGTCTGTGAGTGTCTTTAGGTCTGAAGTGTGTCTCTTATAGGCAGTATATATATGGGTCTTATTTTTTTATCCTTTCAGCCACCCTATGTCTTTTGATTGGAACATTTATTCCATTTACATTTAAAGTAACTATTGATAAGTATGTACTTATTGCCATTTTGTTACTTTTTTTCTGGATGTTTTTATAGTTCTATTCTGCTCCTTTTTTCTTCTCTTGCTCTCTTCCCTTGTGACTTGATGATTTTCTTTAGTGTTATTTTTTGTGTGTTTATTATAGGTTTTTAGTTTGGTTTGTTACAGGTTTTTGTTTGGTTTATTATAGGTTTTTGGTTTGTGGTATCCATGAGGTTCATATATAATAACCTATGTACATAGTAATCTTTAATTAAGTTGATGATCTCTTAAGTTTGAGCTCATACTAAAAGCCCTATACTTTTACTCTCCACCATCCCCATGTTTTATGTTTTTGACATCATATTTTACCTCTTTTAATTTTGTGTATCCCTTAACCTATTATTGTAGATATAGATGATTTTAGTACTTTTGTCTTTTGACCTTTATACTAGTTTTTAGGTGGTTGATCCACTACTTTTACTATATATTTGCATTTGCTAATGATATTTTTTCTTTGATAATTTTTAAATTCCTGTTTGTGGCCTTTTCTTTTTCACTCAGAGAAGTCCCTTTAACATTCCTGTAAGGCTGGTTTAGGGGTGATGGACTCCTCTAGTTTTTTGCTTGTCTGGAAAACTCTTTATCTCTCCTTCCATTCTGAATGATAAACTTACTGAGTAAAGTATTCTTGGTTGTAGGTTTTTTCCTTTCAGCACCCAGAATATACCATGCCACTCCCTTCTAGTCTGTAAGGTTTCTGCTGAAAAGTCAGCTGATAGCCTTATGAGGTTTCCTTTATAGATAACTTGTTGCTTTTCTCTTACAGATTTTTGGATTCTCTCTTTATCTTTAATTCTCGACATTTTAACTAAAATATGTCTTGGTGTGGGCCTCTTTGGGTTCATCTTGATTGGTACTCTCTGTGCTTCCTGTACCTGGATGTCTGTTTCCTTCCCCAGGTTAAGGAAGTTTTCAGCTATTATTTCTTCAAATAAGGTCTCTGCCCCTTTGTCTCTCTCTTCTCCTTCTGGGACACATAGAATGCAGATGTTTGTACACTTAATGTTGTTCCAGAGCTCTCTTAAACTTTCTTCATTATTTTTAATTGTTTTTCCTTTTATCTGTTCAGCTTGTGTGATTTCTTCTACTCTGTCATCTAGTTTGCTAATCTGTTCTTCTGTGTCATCTATTCTGCTCCTGATTTCCTCTAGTGAATTTTTCATTTCCATTATTGTATTCTTCAGCTCTGATTGTTTTATTTATATTTTCTATTTGTTTGTTGAAATTCTCACTGTGCTCATCTATTCTTCTCCTCAGTTCAGTGAACATCCTTATGATCATTAGTTTATACTTTTTATCAGGTAGATTGTTTATCTTTTTTGGTTTAGTTCTTTTTCTGAAGATTTGCCCTCTTCTTTTATTTGGAGTATATTCCTTTGTCTCCTCATTTTGCTACTTCTCTGTGCCTATTTCTATGTGTTAGGTAGATCAACTCATTTCCTGATCTTGGAAATGTGGCTGTATTTAGGAAATGTCTTATGGGGCCCAGCAGCATGCTCCCCTCTCATCGCCCATGCCAAATGCTCCAGGGGTACTCCCTGTGTGGGTTGCATGTGCCCTTCTGTGTGGCAGGACTGCTATTGCTGCAGGCACACAGGTAGACTGGGCTGGGTCCTGGGCCAGCTGGTTGCAAGGCCCAGAAATGTGCAGCTGCTTCAGGTGTGTTGTTGGGCTATGCAAGCCCTGGAAATGTCTGGCTGCAAGGTCTGGTAGCACACAATTACTGCAGGTTTGCTGGTGAGTGAGTCTGGCCCCCAGTGTAGCCTTTTGCTAAGCCTGGGGTTGAACAACTGCTGCAGGCCTCTGGTGTGGCTGGCTGCATGGCACATGACTATTACTAGCTCACTCTTGGGTAGAGCAGGCCCCCTGGCATGACTGTTTCATGTGCTGCTGTGCTTTCAGCCTGCCCCTCCCATCATTGCACCTGAGGCAGTTGCATACTTCTGGGCCACACCGCCAGCTGGGTCCAGGGCCCCTGTGCTAACAGGCTAGAGGAAGGATTCCAATGGTGCCTGTCAGTGTCTGTGTCAGCATGGCTGAACTACATAGCAATAATGGCTACGGCCAGTGTCTCAGTCCCTGGGGGGTGGGCCCAGTCACCTCCTGCCTCTCTGGGATGTACTCTGAGCTTAGTGAGTCTCTTTCACCGATGGACTGTGCACTTTTCTATCTGGTGATTTTGTGCTTGTTTCTGGGTTGAGTGAGTCTGTGTGTGGGCCCTTTAAAGAGCAGGTTTTCCTTTCCCTGAAGTTCTGTAGTTTTCCTGGGTGTATTTCCTGTGGGTTTTCAAAGCTAGGGGTTTTGGGATCTTGTCTCTCTTCTGCTGGATCTAAGGGCTGGGGTGCCTAATGTGAAGCTTGAATCCCCTGCTCCTGTGGGTAAAGCTCGGTACCTTTGAGATCGCTCCTGACTGTGAAGCAATGCAGGTAGGGGTTGGTTTTTCCCTCAGTAGGACTGTATCTCTGCCTCTTCAACTCCTGTCTGTATTGTCCCCTGCTGTGCAGGTTCTTTTCATCCATTTTCCAGTTCTCTCTCAGAAGAAATGGCTCCACAGGTAGTTGTAGGTTTGTTGTGTCCGTGGGAGGAGGCAAGCTCAGGATCCTCCTATCCCACCATCTTCCAAACTCTCTAGATTTTTGTTCATTTCATTCCATCATTTTACTGGTGAACTGCAGTGATCAGGTTTGCAGCCTGCCCCTAAGATGCTCCTTTAAGTATCTTCTATTAAAGCTTATTTTTGACACAACCCAAGTAGGAATTAAGGTCTCCTTTTTAAAGTCTAAGCTAGGATTTTTCCTCCTCCCCTCTCTTATAGTCTTTCATTATTACATTTGTATTTCAAATTATACTGTCAGAATTAATATACTATAGGGCAGCAGTTTTCAAAGTGTCATCAACAGATCCTTGGAGGCCCCTGAGATCCTGTCAAATTTAAAATAGTCAAAACTATTTTCATAATAATACACTTATGGTGCAAAAGCATTGGTGGGGAAAACTGCTAGTCCTTTAGTATGAATCAATGCAGTGGCACCAAACAGTACTAGTAGCCACCACATTCTTCACCAGCACACACTCACAGTCAGAACCAAAACAAAACAAGCAAAGCTAGTACACATCTTTTTAATATTCTGTGTAATGAAATGGGAAGCACACATAAAACACTTGTGCTACATAATGAAATACAAAGACTTTTTATTTTTGAGGAAAAGCACTTATGGAATTACTTGAGTTGTGAACTGAACTCGCCACTTTATTCATGAAACATATTTTTTTACTTGAAAGAAGGAATGACACACTATGGTTACTCAGACTTGGGTATTTAGCATATTTAGCAGACAATTTCTCAAAAACGAATGGAGTGAGTTTGTCACTTCAGGGAAAACAAGTGTCTGTTGCCAATGTTAAGGTTTTAAAGAGAAAATTAGAATCTTGGAAAATTTTACCCACCACCATGAGTTTGACAGCTTCCCAATACTTGAAGACTTTTCTGATGAAACTGGTAGTGATATTAATAAATGTGATTTTGTGTCAACCTTCGGAAGATCTGCATAACTCAGTAAACCAATATGTTCCATACACCAGTGTATGATGTTACAAAATCAGTCATGAGTGAAAGATCTCCTCAAAGTGCAAGACAGACAAATGGATTTTAATGTAATAGAGTTTGAAAAGTTCGTTGATATGGTTTCAGATTCTACACTGCAATTCATTTTTAATAAATTACTGCTTATCAAATTTTGGTATAGTAGCGAAGAATAGTCAACAGATATGTGAAAAAGCATATGGAGAGACATGATGTCAAGGGGACCTCAAGTAGTTCAATAATGTCTAGAACAGTAGTTCTTTTGCAGGCATGTTTGCTATTGAGAAATGTTTTTAAGACACTAAACCACTTTGCTGAAATTATTGCTTCATTTACAAAATGCTGTGTGCAAATGGTCTCTAAGGCTAGTAACTGCTTCATAGTTTTCTCTCCCATCAACAATTTACATGGTGAGGAGACACAAAAAGGGTTGATTGACCTTTGTAAAGGTCTGTTTTGATTAACAGTACATTTTAAAGATAATATGCTGAACAATGACTTCAATTTTTAATTTCCTTGTGCACATTTCTTCAATTTAGCTACCAAAATTTCCCAAGAATAGATGACCTATTAAGAGATAAGTTTAATATGTCTTTGAAATACACATTAGCTCTTAAGTGCCTCACAGATTAAAGCTTTGTTCTTGGCAGTGCAAGAAATATACACCCTTCTTGAAAACTGTTTTTGGGAAGGAATATGCTTACTTTGGATGTTCCCCTTGAACAGTTAGGACGCTCTCAAATAAAACAAATGTTTCCTCTATTTCAAGGCAAATAAATGATATTTTCAGATGCCTCCAAATAGACCTTAAAAATGATCCACACCACTGTGATTACTGAGTTCTTGGAGTGACCATTCAGAGGGTCTTATTAGCCATGAAGGAAACCAGAGACTTGAATGATTACAGGCATTACTGCCTAAGGTTTGACCTACGAAATCCTTTGGAGACTTGACCCTGGACAACAAAGAGATGAGTGGTGGGGAATGATTCAGTTTCCTACTAACCAGAGCATGACACTCTGGCTGTCTTCCCCAGCCCTCCTCAACACTGATTCCTTTCTCTGCTTCCCAATATTTAGGGAAATCCCAAAATAAGATACCTTACAGCTCTAGTCATAATTGGTTTAATGGATGAAGGGACTTTCCCCACTGATGCAAAGCTGGGATATAAGAAACACATAACTTGTCTTACTGGAATCTTGGGATCTGGATTCTAGGGACTGTCTAATTGCCAGCTGCGTGATTTTTAGCAAATTACTTGACCTCTCTGAGCCCCAGTTTTCTCCTCAGTAAAAGAAAGTGATAAAGTAGATTCCAGTTACAAAATTTTATAATTTTATGAAAACTATCATATCATTGGTTCTTGGGCTCCACAGAAAAGAGTAGGTAAATATTTCCATACGCACACCACTTTCCCCACCCTTGCAGACCTAAACCCAAGTTATCTTTTGCTGTGCCCATATTTTGTCTCAAAATCACGCTCATTTCAAGACTTTACAAAGCTACTACCAACTGATTAAAGTGGAAAGTTTTCCATCTGAACTTCAAAATTAATTTCTGGTTAGGATGACTTCTTTTAAATTGATTGTTAGTGTGCTAGGATAGATCCCGACTCCTAGCAATACTGTGTACGGCAGAGTACGCCCGGTTGGTCTTTTTGCGCCATCCTCTCACCTTCCAGCACTATATCAGACAATGCTCTGCTGCTATTCATAGGGTTTTCATGACCAATTTTTTCAGAAGTGGGTGGCCAGGTCCTTCTTCCTAGTCTGTCTTAGTCTGGAAACTCCGGTGAAACGTGTCCACCATGGGTGATCCTGCTGGTATTTGAAATATTGGTGGCATAGCTTTCACATCACAGCAATGCACAGCTGCCACACTATGACAACCGTCAGATGGGTGCTGTGGTTCCCTGACTGGGAAAGATACCCACACTGAGGTGGTAATGCCAAATGCTGGCTCTCTTTCAGTAATTAACATGTATTAGCATATACTGTGTATCTGTCACTGTTCCAAGTGCTTTACATGTGTTAATTCACTGAGTCTTGGCAATTTTGTTAGGCACGTACCATTATTATCCCCATTGAACAGATGAGGAAACTGGGGCATAAGAAGATTGAATACTTGCTGTGATCACTCAGCTGGAAAGTAGTAGAGCTGGATTTCAATCTCAAGCAGTTGATTAGAGAGCTGCATTATCAACCACAATCCTAGACTATTTCCAACATTCATTTCTGCCTATTTTTCCCTCTTTTTACACTGCTTATTATGGAAATATTGAAACATATATGAAAGTAGCAAAAACATTATAATAAATCTATGTATCTCTATCACTCAGTCTTAATAATTATCAAACATGACCAAATATGTGTTATCTATATATCCCTTACTTTCTCAACTAGATTATTTTGAAACAAATCCCGTGTATCACATCCTTTATCCATAAATACTTCTGTATGTATCTCTAAAAGAGTCCCATCAATATCATTTTCATACCTAAAGTAACTAACAAATAATTCCTTAATATGACCAAATATTTAGTCAGTAGTCAAATGTTCCTGATTATTTCATAATTTTAAAAATTTGTTATTTTACAGTTTGTTCAGATCAGAACCCCAAAGTGTTTACACCTTGAATTTGGTTCATATGGCTTTTAATTCTCTTTCAAACCATAGGCTTCCCTTCCCTCTTTTTTTCTGCTTTGTTATTTACTTGTGGGGGGAACTGAGCTGTGTATTCTGTAGAATTCCCTGTAGTCTGGATTTGCTTATTGCACTCTTCAGTGTCGCCAACATGTTCCTCTGTCTCCTGTAGTTCCTCTAACTGTAAATGTGATATAGAGACTTGATAAGATGCAGATTTGATTTTTGGCAAGAATACTTAACAGATGGTGTTGTGAATGTTCTATGCATCACACCAGTAGTCACAAAATATCTGGTTATTTTCCTTTTTGTGATGTTCAGATTAGTGTGTTTGGGTGTTGTCAGTCTGAGCCATCCATTATAATGTTCCCCGTCAGCTTTTTGTCTAATTGTTTTAGTTTCCATTGATGACTGTTGATTACATCCATTTATTAGGGTTTGCAAAATGATGATGATTTCTAATTCTATCATTCCTTCTGCATTTGTTAGCTGAAATTCTGATACAAGAAAGAATCTGCTTTTACGAACTATTTAGCTCAAAGTACATCTTTCTGCATATTTTTAACTATATGGATGATGATGCACAACTTAAATTAGTTACAGTAAGATGCATTTGTTTAATTTTGGAAAAGGCAAACAATAAAATAGAGAGAATATTGAAATGCTATAATTTACACGCCAGTCTTTCCACAACTCATTAACTATTACAACGCATGAAAGATGGTTAGCTTAGATTTCATATTAAATTTTTATCTTAAGTTTTTATTCCAATTTGGAATGGTTTGCTCATTTATTCCTTTATACGTTCAAGAAATGTGTATTGAGACCTCACTATGTACAAGGTACTTTGCTAGTCACTGACCACACAACACCAAACAGAACACTCTTTGCCCTCTCTGGCCTCCCAGTCCAGTGGGAGAGAGAAAAACTAAACCATTACTCAAATGTGACATGAGGTATGACTAGTATATGGTGCTATGAGAGCACATAACACAGAAATCTCAGAGGTTAGTGGCTAATCAAGGATTCTCTTATAAGTGTTTATTTCTTTAGAATCTCCATTTCAAAATTCTGAACCTTTTAGGCAGTCAGCACTAAAGCCTTAGTTGTTCATGGAAATCATAAAATGACCAATTAGCTAACCTACAATAAATTTACTGAAACTTGCTAGAGTATGCTGTTTCTACTTATCTTTATGATTATTATATTTTCCCAGAGGAGTTAATGCTTAGCAAAATGTCACGGAATCTTGATTGAAGTATTGAAGGGAATATCAAAGTATTGAAGGAAATGTGATTAAATCACGATGATTGATATGTGACTTTCCAGCATTCTGTGTGAGATGAGAAGCAATTACACAGCACTGGTCTTTCATGCTGAAGTTCACTGGCTGCCCAAGTAAAGTTGTCACTTTGAGGTTTTGAAATGAGGAGTGATATTAAAACTTTTTATTAACACTGGAAATTCCATTGGGCCAATTTTATAATTACCAGCAACTTGCTCCAGTGACATATTTCAGCAACATAGTCAGCATTTATATAGCCAGAAACTATTAGATTGGGGCCAATATTATCACCATTTTTATTATTGAGGATGAGATATTAGGATTTTTAAAAGAAGATTGAGGGGCTGCCCGGTGGCGCAGCGGTTTAGTTCGCGCTTGGCAGCCCGGGGTTCGCGAGTTAGGATCCCGGGCGCCCGCCGACGAACTGCCTGTCAGCCATGCCGTGGCGGCGTCCCATATAAAGTGGAGGGAGATGGGCACGATGTTAGCCCAGGGCCAGTCTTCCTCAGCAAAAAGGGGAGGATTGGCAACGGATGTTAGCTCAGGGCTGGTCTTCCCCACACACACACACAAAAAAGAAGATTGAGCTGGCACTATAGTTAATCACAGAGATCTTAATTCTTCTACATTTGGGAATTTTCTTCTCCCACTGGAGAAAGAAATAAAGATGAGTTAAGAATTGAGGAAAAGAAAACAAGTCAAAGCAAAACAAAACAGCACAAGCAAGAGACAACTAAGAAATGCTTTCCACAGCCAAATGAAAAAAAAAAAACCAAACATGTTAGGAAACCATTAATCTTAATTCATTAATGCTTAATCTCTGAGGGTGAAGCATTTTCTTCCTCCACACTTGAAGTGAGTGAAGCTGGCTGACTTGGCAACCGACACAGCACTGACTTCTTCAGTTCGAAACCGTCTCAGTGTTCTGGGTGCAAGGTTGGATATGAATATCCAGAACTATTGGATAAAGTCAACAATTGTTATAAAAGTCAACAAGATTGTTATTCCTAACAATCTGTAATTGCAAGTTGATTTTTTTCTAATTTAGTAGACTGAAAAGGGAAGAAAGCAGCATTGTGTGTGTTGAAATGATACTTCATGTTGATGGAGTGTCCTCTATCGACCCTGCACTCATCTTGGCACCTTACATGCCTTCTCTCTCTTCATCTTCACAATAACTTTATGAAACTGATTCTATATTTTGTAAGTGAAAAACTGAAGCAATTCTCTAAGTAACTTACTTGAGGCCACACAGTCAGGAAGAGGTAGAACCAGGTTTTGAAACCAAACATTCTAACCTGGAAACCCTGCTTTTAATGACTACATTATACCACATTCAGGATGGAATCATCTGACATATAAGTCAAGATACCTCTACGGAGCAAGAGGTAAACACATTGGCTGACAAAATTCATAGATAATATCACTGAAATAAAGTAATCATTATAATGAATGATTTTTAATACTAGGAGGTTTGATTTTAAAAATTTTGATGACTGAATTTTGAATTGATATAAAATTAATTATCTTGTGAACTGAATGCTCAATAAAAAGCCTGCAGAAATGTTGCTTTCGATTATACCACTGTGATGAAAAATAAAATCCATAAAGACTAGCCTAAGGATAATGATACCAAGGAAAAGAAGGGAGGAGGAAGAAAGAAGTAGAAGAGGAAGAATATAGGTTTCTCATTGAGGTCTAGAATAGAGTTGCCTAATCTGGTCTTGCCTTGGACGCTCAGGGTGCAAGACCTCTGAAGCAAGAAATACATTCCAAGAATGTAGGGACTATACCCATTTTGATCACTAGTGGCTTTCCAAGTGCTTTAGGCACAAATAAAAATTGCTAAATGAGCAAATGGGTATTTTAAGGATGTTTGACTCCTCAGCAATGAGTCCCAGTGGCTTTATGGGAAATGAGGAAAGAAAAGCAATGAGCTTCCCTGTGGAGACTGAGATCCAGAGGTTAAAAAGGTGTACTATCCAAGAAAGTCAAGTATACTTGTGTGGGGAAAAAAAGGTGTACTGATTCACCTTCTAGAGCCAAGGCAACATTTTACAGAGAACTTCAGTGCCTTTAGTGTCTGTTGGGGGCTAGAGCTTCATTAACCAGTACACCTGTACCTTTGAGGATAACTTGCCCAATATGGTAGCCAATAGCCATATGATGCTATTTAAATTTAAATTAATAAAACTAAATAAAATAAAAAGGCTAGCTCCCCAGTCACTCTAGCCACATTTCAAGTGTTCAATAGCCACATGTGACTATTGGCTACCACATTGGACAGCTTAGCTCTAGGATATTTTCTTCATTACAGAAAGTTCTATTGAGCAGTGCTGCTGTTAGGAATAGAACATAACTGTTCTGTTGAGAGAGTTGATCTTGATAGAGTGCAAAATAAACAAGCAAGTCAACTACCAACATCAATACTAATACCAAAATCAAAAACAGAGTCTTTGTCCTTTACTCACACTACTAGATAAAATTGTCTTTTTGGGATTTGCTGCTCCCCACCTCTTGGGTGAAATCTAGAGCAGGTCCCATGACCTTTCTGGTCACTCTCAAATGTGATTTTTATTCATGAAAGTTATTTCAGTAATTATTTTGTTTAATTTCATTTAATAATCAAGACTCCAATCTTCACTACTGAGAGTTCCCTTAAAATAGTCAATATTTCCCCTGGCTGGCCATATACATCTTTGCCCTCTGCCCCCCAGGTTTGAGCCCTTGTCAGATTGCCTTCTTTGAGATGACTCTACGCTAATCCTTGGGAAAAAATTTATTGCTGTATTTCCAGGACACATAACAATGCCTGACACTGGTACTCAATATAGACTTGTAGTTAAATAAAGATGGTTACACATTTCGTAAGTAAATGAAGTTTAGCTTTATACTCAAATACTCATCAGAAGTGGAAAAATCTGGTGTAGGCATTTATGGACAGATGATGTCAAAAAGCAAAATTACAGTATGATTTTTTCGTTATAAATTCTTCTTAAAATGAAAGTATAATTTACAACAAATGAAATAAATGCACAGATTTTAAGGATTATGAGTTTGCCCAAATGTATACCCCCATGTAAGCCATATTTTTTTCAAGATATAGAATATTTTAATCACACCAGAGATACTTTCCTGTCTCTTCACAGTCAATTCTTGCTAAGCACCCATTGCCCCGCCCCAGGGAACCATAGATTTGTTTTAACTGTTATAGAACAGTTGAATGAAAATCAAACACTATTAAATGAAATCAAACATTATAAACCCTTTGTGTCTGACTTCTTTAACTCAGCATAATGTTTTTGAGGTTCAGCCATGTTGTGTGTAGTATTCCATTGTCTGGATGTACCACAGTTTGTCTATGCATCTGTTAATGGACATTAGGTCATTTTCAGATTTTTACTATCATGAATAAAGAAGCTTTGAACATTCACTTTTTTATACATATGTTTCCATTTCTGTTGGGTAAGTACCTAAAAGTTGGATTGCTGAGTCATAGATATGTGTATGTTTAACTTTATGAAAGACTGCCAGAATGTTTCCAAAGTGATTTTACCATATAATATTCCCATCAGCAGTGTATAAGAGGTTAGATTATTCCACATCCCTATCAACAATTGGTGTTATCAGTCTTTAAATTTTAACCATTATAGTGAGTGTCAATTCATATCTTGTGATTTTAGTTTGCTTTTCCTTGATGACTAATGATGTAGTGTACTTTGTACTTTTTCATATGCAAATTGGCCATTTGTATGTTTTCCTCATAAAATACTTGTTAAATCTTTTGTACATTTTTAAATATGTATAAAATGTTTTCTCCCAGTGTGTGGCATGTCTTTAGATTGTCTTAAAAGAATCTTTCAAAATGTTTGATTGTGATGAAGTTGATTTGACTTTTTTTCTTTTATGGTTAGTGTTTCCTAGGTCATGTCTAGGAAAGTATTGACTATGCCAGCATCATGAAGATATTTTCCTTTGTTTTCTTCTAGAAATTGTATATGCTTGAATTTTATATTTAGGTCTATGATCCATGTCAAAATGATTGTTTATATGTCATGTGAGGTGTAGATTGAGGTTTATTTGCTTTTATGTAGGTAGCCAATTGATTCAGCACCATTTGTTGAAAGGGCTTTTGTTCCACCATTGAATTGCATTGGATTCTTAGTTTAAAAAAAATCAATTGACTATAAAAGTATGGATTTATTTTTGAACTCTTTATTTTGTTTCACTGACATATTTGCCTTTCTTTACACTAATATCACACTGTCTTGATTACTGTAACTTTATATTAAGTCTTAAAATCAGCAGTGTGTATCCTTCAAGTTTATGATTTTTCAAGAGTGTTTTGACTTCTTAGTCTTTTGCATTTTGCTATAGATATTATAAACTGCTTGCCAATTTCAATAAAAAATCCTGGTGATTTTCGTTGATATTGTTTTGAATTCATAGATTAATTTCAAGAGGATTGACATCATAACAATATTGAGTCTTTTAATCTATGAACATGGCATATTCCTCCATTTATTTAGCTCTTTAATTTCAGCAATATTTATAGTTTTGCATGTAAAGGTCTTGTATATATATCATTAAATTTGACTCTATGTATATTGTATGCTTGGAAGCTATTGTAAATGTTATTGTTTTCTTAATTTTATTTTCCAAATTTCATTGTTAGTATCTAGAATTAAAATTAAATTTTTGTATATTGGCTTTACAGCCTGTGACTTTGCTAAATTTACATATTAGTTATAATAGATTGTTTGGGGATTTCTTAGGATTTTCTATGCACATGACTATGTCATTCGTGAATAAAGAGTGTTTTATATCTTCTTTCCAATATGTATGTCTTTTATTTATTTTTCTTGTCTTGTTCAATTGGCTGGGATGGCCAGTAAAATGTTGAATAGGAGTTGTAAAGTGGATATCTTTCTTTGTCATCTCCGGAAATCTATATTGAAACTTTGGCCAAATCATAAGGTGCACGTGCTCAGGGCAAGATTCTACAAGCCTGGGCAAAGTACAAGTACTGGGGAAGGACAACTGCTGAGAAGCTGTGTGCTAAACGACTACCAGACTCACACAGTGGGGGAAACATTCAAGGTTTGACAGAAAGCATGGAAAGACCTTATAGAACAGCCTGAGAATCCGATTAAGACCCAGTAAATGCCAAGAAAGTTAGTTGGCGACCTGCTCTCTCCCATGATGAAGAGTTGGAGCTGTCCTAATGCACTCATCCACCAAGCTGTCTTTTGATGTTTTACTTGCCTTTCAAGGTACCATCTCATGATGACTTGAAACAGATGTCACATCTCGGGGGTTGAGAAGTCCTCACCCAGGTTCTGTAACATCCCACACCATGATACATACTTATCCTCACTCTCAGTACAACAACTGAGGGAAATGCTTAAATGCCTTTCTTAATATGAAGGTTATCACCTCATGTTAGGATTACAGCATGATACAGACAGATGTAGTTCGGAGAAATATGAGTAGAAACTTTGGAAATTAAGAAACAAAAACAGAATCGGAAAGAAATATCTGATAATAAAAAAATCACTAGATTTGGGAGACGTGCCTCAGAGAGAGTGGTAAGAGCATTACCATAATTTAAGGTTAACTTAGTTCATAGAAGTCCTAGAATACACATCATAGGGAATAATTCTTTGGCCAAAGCAATAGAGAAGATGACTTAATGCTTTTTCTCAGTTTTGGAAAACACTGCATTACCTCAGTTTAAAAAATAATAAAGTAAAAAAAAAAAACCACCAAAGGCAAAATTTGAGTTTTCTACCCTGCCAAGAATAACAGGAAGACACTTATGCTGTCACTCAAAGCATAAAAATACAGCAAACTGCAGTTCAAATCCATCATCTGCCTTTGGCGCTAACTTTTTACCAGGCATATAGAGTCTGTCTGCCTTCTTTGAGCTATTTGGAAAATAATTTATTTTGAGAACTGGTCCTCAGTATGTGCCTGCTTCTCCCAGTGCGTTCATTAGGAATTCCATCAACACACATAAAAGGAGTTCTGGGTTGCTCTAGCCTTTCTGGCTCTATCCAATTAGGGGAAACTATGGGTGTAAATAATCAAGGACAAAGAAGCACAGTAGTGAACAAGTTGAGGCCTCATTGTCTTTCTGGTCCACAGTACACATGATCTTTCTCTACCGTTTTTTATCTTACAGCAACATGGTGCATTATACACTGGTAGGGAGGTCAAGGTATAGTCTCATAGTCTGGTGAATTTTTTAGAACCAGTCTTTAGCTGAAGTGTCTCTTATTTTGAGTTGAAAAATCATCAAAACTGAATGGATCATAAGAACTCAACAGATTAGTGAAATAGACTAAAATTGGTAGGACAAAGGAACTGGTCCAAATAAGTTGTCAAAACAAAGGAATTATAGTTGCAAAACACAATGTAAGTGTTATAAGCCTTAAACAAGCAGGTAATAGGAGCTGGGCCGCAAAGCCAAAAGATCAAAGTTTCAGGGGATGAAAGTCGGAAAAAGCTGGTCAAGTCAGTAAGTGAAGAAGTGGGAGAGCGCCTAGAGCAAACTCTGGTGACAGAGAGCTATTATCTGGGGCTGGACTTTCACTTTCTCCTGCTAATATGAAAGTGGACCAAGATTAGAGCAAGCAGTTGTGTTCAGTTAAATTGAACTGAGCTGATCTGACTGGACTGAATTGCCATAAACTAATTGAACTAGATTAAAAGAAATTGTATTGGATCGCAACATTTCCCTTTAGAAACATAATTTTTTATATTATAGACACACACACATACAACTATAAAATATAGATAACACAGTGCTTTGTCTAAATTAAGTACTTAGGCTTGTAATGGACATTAAAAGATTTAAGTCTATACTCTTCACCTCTAGACCACATGTAAACCATCTCAATGGTGTAACGATTCATCTTCATTAAACACACACGTACAACATATATATTATGTAGAGTTTTGGCCTTTAAAAAATAATTTTTATTCATTTTTAGATATCATGGAAGGGAAAACCTACACCCCTGCCTCTCTCTACCATCTTCACCTGGTATAATGCTGTATAGTGCTTCACGATAGCAAATAACTTTGTAAAAATATGAGCCCAAAGATTGGATAAGGCAAAAAAATGAGATGGAAAAGGAAGTTGTAGAACTAATGAAACAGATTATGAGCTAACATAACAGCATTGCAGAATTCATAATAAATTAGAAAGGCCAAGGAAAGGAATAGGCATGGCTAAAAACTGGATTCATGGCATGGGGGAGACATTGAAATAATCACAGACAAGAGATTTGAGTAATTAGAGGGAAGATGATAGTTATGAAAGGCAAATATAATCTAGCGTTGAAAGCTGTTGGTTTCCCTGAAATACAGCCCTCCACTAAAGATACACCACGATAACTAAAATTTTTCTGAAATGAAGGATGAATTGAATTTACACCTTGAGAGGGCACTTTGAATATTAAGAAATAATGATACAAAATTAGTGCTATCTAGAATCCTGGTTAAATTACTGAACTAAAAAAAATTTTTTAGGGGCTGGCCCAGTGGTGTAGCAATAAAGTTCGCACATTCCGCTTCCACGGCCTGGGGTTTGCCAGCTCGGATCCTGGGTGCAGACCTACTCACGGCTCAGAAGCCATGCTGAGGCGGTGTCCCATATAGAAGAGCTACAACTCCACAACTATGATACACAACTATTTACTGGGGCTTTGGGTAGAAAAAAGAAAAAAAAGGAAGATTGGCAACAGACGTTAGCACAGGGCCAATCTGCCTCAAAAAAAAAAAAAAGGTTTCCTGAAGGGAAAAAAATTTTTTTTCAAGAATTGCCTTAAATATTTAGGCAGAAAAAGTGAGTCACCAAAGGAGGAAACAAAATATTCCAGAAGATAATGAAGCCATGTTTACAAAATTCTATAGGAATAAATGTCAGACCCTAGGATATTTAACCCAGCCAAATTGCCATTCAGGAAAATAGGAGAAAAGGCAGATATCTCATATGTGAAAAAAGTAAAGGACTATAGAGCTCACTGAAGATTTCTTGACTAAAACTTTCAATAATAAAAACCAGGCAATAAAGTGATTTTTAAAGAAATTAAGAACCACCAGATTGTAAAACTGTGGTAAAATTAAACAAAAACAAACACAGGTGGATATTGAATTTGTTTAAAAATAGAAGAAAATTTAACAATTGCAGGAATTACGGCTGCAAAACACAATGTAAATGTTATAAGCCTTAAACAAGTAAAAATAATATAAATAACAAAAATAGGAAGGGGGGAGGACTAAAGGAAGTGTAGCAATGCCAATTGCTTCATCGTTGTGGCAGAGAGAAAAATCACACTAAAATTGGAAATGCAGTTTTTAAAAAAAAATGACACCAACTTAATTTTATTCATATATTTCTTTTAAAGTTAGAGTAATTTTTAAAGAGTAATAACTGATACATAAGAAATTTTTATCTCATATTTAGGAATTTGTTTCTTTTTCTTAAAGTAAAATTAAATGAGTATTTTACTTAAAACAGCATAAAGAGTAGCATCCTATTCTTATAGAATTAATTCCATCTATCTATCCTCATATCTGATACTCACTGTTGTTTTGTTGGATTCAAATTTTATTAATTTCTGTTCTCTTTCTAGGGTTAATTTTTCTTTTACTTGATCATATAATTATCACATTAGCTATATCCTAACAAATTATGAAATTGAGCATTTTCAAGATTATTTAGTTGTAAATATATTTCTATTTTTTATGATTTCTCCTTTAAGCTGTGAGTTTTTAAAAGTGTTTTTTTTTAAATTTCATATCCATGGCAAACCTTGGTTATCTTTTTGTTATTGATTTTTCATTTAATTCCATGCTACAACAGGTTAAGTTTTTATACATTTTAAAATTCTTGAAATCACTATATATTTGCTAACTAAAGGGAGAAGGATAATCTCTGTAGATATAAAGATAGAAATATGGATATTAGATCAAGCTTGGTAATGTTTGTTTCAAATCTCCTATATCCTTGCTTATTTTTGAATTGCTTTGAAGAAGGACATGCCTATTACAGGTTTTTTTTCTCATAAATTAGAAACTGTGCTTTTAAGTGCATATACATTTGTGATGATTATTTCCTCTTGGTTGATTTCTCCTTATATTGTTATGTTGTATCACACTTTATATTAACTATCTTTCTCTAAATTCTGTGTTATCTAGTATTAACACTATAAAACAAGCTTTATTCTGGTTCCAATTTACATGCTGTATCTTTTTTTCATAACTTTGTTTTCAGCCTGCATGGTTTTATTTCAGTTGTGTGTCTTATAAGTAGCATATAGCTGGATTTTAATCTTTATTTTTTCAAAACTGCTAATCTCTGCCTTTTAATAGATGCTTTCATTGCATTTACATTTATTTCAATTATTAAAATGTGGATTTATTCCTCCTGCCTTATTTTGTGTTCTTCTGTACCACGATTTCTCTGCTCCACTTTTTCCTTTCCTTTTTTCTGTTGGATTAATAGCGTTCAATGTTTTTCCCTCTACTTTTCCTCTCTCAGTTCCGAAACCAAGTATTTCTATTCCTTTAGTGCTTACTCTAAACTTTCTGTTGTTTAATTGTGCATGATTAGCTCTGAATTTTTTAATGGCATATGAAGTTATTCATTATTTGCATCCTCCTCTTGAATAATAAGATGCTAGCACTCTCTTAACCCACAAAAGTTAGTCACTAGTTTTTTTGCGGACACTGATTTATTAATTTATTGGTGTGGTTTATTAATTTCCATACATACTGTTGTTTCTTATATTCTAGTCCTTCCATAGATTCCCTTTTCTTCTCGGCTTCCCCTAATATTTGCAGGGCCTAGAGCGAGAATATAAAAGGAGGTCCATATACCCTATGCCTAAACATTTAACAGTTGTAAATAAAGCCTACAAGTTGTTAAATAAATGATGTTCTATCCTCCTTCTTGACAACTCTATCTTCCTAAAAACCTGGAGGTCCAGGTTCAGATTTAGATTTCTTGGACTTCTAAGCCAGAAAATTATGGCTGGGGAGATTGGGCCCTGTTCTACAACTTGCACCCATTCTCTTTTCATTCTGGCTCCGTCCCATAAATTAAAGGTTTTCATACATGTTTCTAGTTCTCCCCACCCGTCCATCCAAGCTCCATCCACAATCCTGCAAATAGCCCCTCTTGGTCACCTCTTGGGTCAAGGGGTTTGACCTCCAGCGGCACCTGCCACTCTTGGGACCACAGACTGGGGAAAGAGACACACACAGGAACTGAAAGTAGGCTAAGGGCTATTTTGGCAGGAAACTCCAGGGTTCTGGGTCTCAGGAGCAGGGTCCAGAAAGAGAGTCAAATTCCAGGTGGGCACAC
Organism: Tapirus indicus; assembly: GCA_031878705.1. Classification (NCBI taxonomy): domain Eukaryota; kingdom Metazoa; phylum Chordata; class Mammalia; order Perissodactyla; family Tapiridae; genus Tapirus; species Tapirus indicus. Next base: position 87,781,999 of record CM062922.1, read on the forward strand.
TCCCTTAGCCCTGTAGATTCTACCTTATGGGTAGAGGCACAGCCAAAGCAGCGGCAGAGAGCAAAGCTATAGGGCTCAGGAGAGCTGCCTCGTTCTTAAGGTGACAATGTCATGAAGCACATCATCTGACAATTTCTTCAGTGAGAAACTGTGCATGGTAAACTTGCTTCTTTCCCATCCTTCTTAAATAATAGTTTAGCTGAGTAAAAGTTCTAGGTTTACAATGCTTTTCCCTTAGCACTTTGACCTTATTATTCCATTGTCTTCTGATGTCTATTGTTCTGAAGAAAAGTCTGCTTTTAATCTCACTGTCATTTTTTTACAGATAACCCACAATTTTACCATATGTCTGTTTGAATGATAGTCATTAAATGTTAGTCCTGGTTGTTTGGTGGCTTCATCCATCCATGGACTCTTAATACCATGAACGATCTTAGAAGTCATTTGTAGAGAAGAGAAATTACTCTTCTGCTTCTTCTCCATTCCCCTGCTTCCACCTTCACCCATTCAGAAGAGAAAGTTCACCCATATTTTTGACCCTGTGTTTCTTTGCCCTGAGGCAGGTTGACTGTTCTTAGCCATGAGGCTAGTTATTTAAGTAAATTTGGAATATGTTATGCAGATCCAATCATGCTAGATGGGAGTAGGGAAAAGAAGGCCCAGTCCAATCTCAAAGCTCAATTGCTCCAGTGTGACCTAGCCAAGGAGCCCTACAGCTGATATGCTGGCATATCATTTCCCATTTGGCTCTTTGCTTAAATATTTCCTTCAGCAGAGAACCCTGAGGTAGGCGTAGGGTGGGATTTGGGCACCAAAACCTCCCACTGAAATCCTTAACAGCATTAAATTCATCTCTTTAATTTGATAGAATAGATGATACAATAAAGCCAGAGAGGGAAAGTGACTTACCCAAGTTATAAAGTTAATTAGTGAAGCAGCAGAAACTAGAACTTGAGTCTAATTTCTAGCTAAGGAATATTTCCAGGATCCTATATTAAAATGTTTACTTCTCTATTTTCTCAATCTGCTTCCTTCATAGAACAAAATTTTCTGCACCACATTCTCTACGAATATGATCCTTGAGACAAACTGCATTAATATGGAAAGGGTAGAGGTTTGGAGTCAGAAAGAGCTGGATTTGAATTCTGCTTCTATCATTTACTAACTCTGGAACCTAAAAGTGTTAATCTATCTGAGCCTCAGTTTTCTCATCTGTAAAAGAGGGATAAGAACATTCATTTCAAAGGGTCCTTATAAGGTCACTAGGAAGCTCCTAGCACTGTACCTGGCACATAGTAGAAACTAAATAAATGGTATTATTATTTTTGTTGTTGTTATTAGTGTTTTTCATTTTAACATATCGACTTTTGCCACATGCTGATATTCTTATTTTCTTTGAGGGAGCTCTTCTCTTCATCCCATATTTGTGTATGAGTGTGTTTAATGAATTTAAATGTATCTCTGGATAGAGATGTCTTACTTGCTGCTAGGGTAGCACTTAGTACACTGTGTATGAAGACTGAGAAGCAGTGGTTGATATTATTCAGTGATAGATGAACAGTTGACAAATAGATCAGAGCCATTCTAACACAGAATTAGTGCTTGTAGTTTGTTCATGACTCATTAATCTGCTCTAGACCCAGCATATGAGTCATAGCCCCTAAATGCCAGGCTCAAAGACGTGGAGACCAACTTCCTCCTTCGACCACATAGTTTCAGAAGACACTCATTAGTGTGAGTGTGTTAAGATGCTCAGCCACTGCAGAATTAGTGTGTCTTGCTCCTCTTTCCCAACTTTCCATCATTTCCCTCCTTGTTTCCCACTGTTACATCACTCCATACTGCCTCTCACTTGAGATTCTCACAGGAATTCCTGACTGATTTCTGGAAAGTTGGGCATGGGACTAAATTATAAAGGCTTAAAGGATTTTGTTACACGTCCATTTAAATCATGAGAGGAAGAGAGCATGGGCTAGATGGGTGGTTTTCTTTAGTTCAAGCCTGCAAAGTCCATCCAACCTGACAGAATAACACTTCAATTCCGAAGGGAAAAATATATATTACTTGCCTCATGGTTCTTGGGAAACAAGGAGATTATCTGCCTCTTGGATGGAGCCCATGAGACCCAAAAGCTACAGATGCTTTAGCTTCAGGAAGCCAAAGTTGAAGGATATAGTAGTTATTAGGAGGCCCAGACAATGTACGACTCCAGGAACTTCAAAGGAGAAATGGGAATGAGAACCGTTATTTCCCAAATGGTGATAATGTGGTTTCAGATTTTCAAGTACATGACCATGAAATCCCTAGGCTTTGGTGTGTGAGAGGCAAGTCTTCCTGTAGGACACTGAGCAGTGCACGAGAGACAACAGAGAGCATATGTGAACATCGACTTTCAACTAAGACAGACCTGAATTCCTAATCTCATGTAGACGTTTACTAACTGATCAATCCCAGTAAGTTATTTTCCATATGTAAGCTTCCGCTCCTCATGTAAACATTGGAGATATTTAATATCTACTTCACAGGGTGTTTATTTGTTTGTTTTGAGGATTAGAGGAGCTCATGTGTGTAAAACATTCATCACAGTGAATGGAACTTATTAAAGGCTCAGTAAATGGTAGCTTTTTTAGGTGGTGGCCAAGATATGTATGCTTGCTGAGCTAAATTAATCAAGTATTTATTAAACACCAACTCTGCCCCAGATATTTTGCATCAGGCACTATCTAGGCACTATCAGACACTATCTAGAGATTATCTTGTTCTGTCTTCGAGATGCTTATTGTTAATGTGTCTTTTGATCATTTTGTTTTCATCTCCTAGATATCATAAGAGCAGACTTTGTGTGTATTAATGTATCCCCATGGTCTAGAAGAGTGAATAAATTAAACAAACATTTGCTGAGGGTCTATTGTAACAGGTAGTGTTCTAAGTATTTGAGATATATCAGCATACAAATCAGCCAAAAATCTCTGTCATTGAGGAACTTACATTTTGGAGGAATGAAGCTACTTATTAATAATAGCCAAAGATTTGCCATGAACCATATTGTTTGACCCGTGGATAGAAAATTTCCCTAAAGAGCAGGGGCAATTGAGAAATAACTCCCCTCTAGGTAGTATGATGCCACTTATAAGCCGCCACCACAGATGCTGCATTTTGCAAAGTCACCAAGCCTTCTTACAGCTTTTATGAGAGTGACATGTGAGAGTGTGGTCTAAGAGAATGTCTGGCTCATTTGAGGAGATGGGTTTCATACTGATGCAGCTTAGGATTCCTGGTCTCCCATCCATCAAATCGCTTCATCGATCCCCACTGTAGAAGGCAGCATGGGGGCAAGAGTGGAGTCCAGAAGGTGAAGCAAACTTGCTCTGACCAGTAGGTGTGTATCTGCTGCACTTCTAGATCTGCTCTACTCAGGGGGCTGTGTGCCTCCTTCATCAAGAAAGCTGCCAGCATTCACAATTGGAACATAAACAGGCCAGAAGGTTCTGATTAATCCAAATTGGAACTATTCAAACAGTCACAAAAGGAGATCTTTTCCCCTGAAGGAATTTACATGTGAAGAGAGACTAAGATGGGAAATAAACATTTCTATAATGATTAAAGTTAATTGGCTTGAAAGGATGCCTCTGAAAGAAATGCTTTCTGGTTTTAGTTCCAATCTATTTTGGGACAAGCCTGTTTTTCATAAGATTGGTAACTGCAAACAGATACTGCCCTTTCATTGGAAACAGATGGTACAGGACATAATTAAAGAAGTATGCACTGGCATCTCAAATAACTGCTTTCAATTACAGCATTTCAAGAGTATTAAGGGGAAATATTTTAAACAAGACCACTGCAAAAATAGATTTTGTCATTAACTTTGAAATAATATTTGACTTAAGGCTGAAATTTCCATGTGCCAGGTCTGGATCTCACAGGCTGATGCTGATTGGTGCAAGAGAAATTGAATCATTATGGTCCTATCATTCAGGGGAAAAAAAAAAATCTTCCCATTTTTTTTAATGCAGAGAAAAAACATGTTTTTCCTCTGGTAAGATTTGTATTTTACTTTGCAGTTGAATCTCGGTTGTATTTCACAACCTTGAGGAGATTTCAGAGTGCAACCACTTCAGTGTTAAATCCAAGGTCGTCTGTCACTAACGTAGTGTCTGTGTGGAAAGAGTGGGTGCAGGCCCACCGCCTGCCAGGGAGTGTGTTTATATGCCCTGTAGCCCACACTGTCGAGTACACACTGTACATGTTCATACTGAGACCTACACGTAAAACCCCCAAATTAGGTAATATGCAACATTGGCAGACTGCCTGGGCAGGTCCATTTGTAATCTGTAGTGTGCTTATTGTAATTTTTCTCATTAGGTGATTTTAATGGAGATTATGTTAAGTATAAGATAGTTATATAACAGTGACAAGTTACAAAATGCTTCACTTGTATTGTCCTATGTAATATATTGAAATGATGTTTATTTCTCTCAATAAATACTTATTTATTGAGCATCTAACACGTGGCAGGCACTGTACCAAGAGACGAAACAATGAACAAAGGCAGCCACTTACTTGCCCTCCTGGAGCTTATGATCAAATGGTGGACAGAGACAAGTGAACAGTTGCAATCAAGGAAGCTAAATGCTCTGGCGAAGGGTAGGCAGGGAGGCATAGGAGCACTGAGTAGGGGCACTTCACCCAAGAAGTGGCTTCTCCCCTATGAACTTAAACTTGATTTTAGAAACAGAAGAGTAGAGCAGCTGTATAATATATCACCTTAGCAACTCAAACAATATACTTTTGATGGACTAGTGGTTCCGAATGACAATAGCAGCAATCAGGCAGATATAGTACAATTTATTGATCACTGATGGGTATTAATTGATCAAGAAGCACAGCATAAATTTACTTTTGACTATATGTATGCACACGTGTGCACACACAGGGGGAGACAAAAGACACAGAGGTCATGCATAAGCCATACTATTTCTGACCCTCCAAAGTTGCGTGGGCTTTAAGTTCTGTGTAGTTGTGGTGTTGGGTTAGGTCTGAGCTATCCCTCCTCTCACTCATCCACCTTTGCATGAATGGTCTGTGTTCTTGAGATCGTTGGACAAAAGGTTGTGGTGAATAACAAGTAAAAGAGTGAAATACTAACCAGTCCACATATCTATATCCTCATCATATGGGTGGTGAGTGGAATGTTGCAATAGGATTTTTGGACTATTAAAGAAATTTTTGGAGTAATTAAGCCCTTAAAAAAAGCTTCAAATTTATACTCAATATTCAAATTCCCCACGAAGACGTTCTGATTAACCCCATCCAACAATTAATTTTTCCTCATTTTGGATACTCTATAGTTTGTGTGTGTGCACCTGCACATCCTATACCCTTTATTATTATTTGTGGGGGATGAACTTAGGCAGTACCACAAATGTGAATGCCGTTTATTCAAGAAAACACTATATAGATTGGTTCCCAAAGAAGTAGAAAGAAAATATGGCACAAAAAGTGATAATGTTTTCATAAACAATGAGGGGAGAAAATTTCCTATTTGAGAAAAATGGAGAGAAGAGAGAATTCTGGACTCTGGCTAAGGGAGAAGTAGAGGGGATTTAGAATCTTGAATGATGATAAAAAATGAAGGAAGAGAAATCCTTTTAATAGAGGAACTTCAAACTCTTGAGGTGAAAGCACATTTTTTTTAGGGTTGGAAGTGATTCAGGTTGGTAGACTCAATGGTTGACCCTGATTCTTCACCTTTCCCTGCATCAATACCCTTGCCACAGCCTCGTTGTGGGTGGCATGTACTTCCCTGTTCCTCAGACTTTGGACTTGGCCATGTGACTTGCTTTGACCATGTTGGGGGGGAGTGACAGGGGCCAATTGCATGCCTAGGTTTTAAGAAGCCTCACATGCTTTCTCTTGCTCCCATTTGCCTCTGCTTCCTCCATGAGAGAAGCATGCCTTGGCTAGCTCTCAATCCCAGGGCTATGAAAGACATGTGGAGCTGGCCCCCAGACCTGCAGTGAGAAGCACAGTCATCTAGGGAAGTGCAGCTTGAAGCAGATTCACTCAGCTAAGCGCAGCCTTAATCGCAGCTCAGCCAACTCACAAACCCACGAAAATAAATGATTGTTCTTTTAAACCACTGAGTTTTGGGGTTATTTGTTATTCAGAAATATTGTGTCAAAGCTAATTAATACATTGTGAAAGAGATGGTGGTGTCTAGAGGGAGGAATGGAGTGGAGCTGGAAACATGCTTCCTTCTGGCTGTCTTTCCCTGGTTCTCCACAATCTCTGGAGAGGCAGCTATGGGGCAGGTGGCTGGTCTGCCCAGTGGTTGGTGACTTCCTTGACCAGGTGAAATTTATGTCCTGCTTGCTTGACCAAAAACTGGTTTTCAAAATTAAGAGCGAGCTCACAGAGTTTTAGGGCTGGGGGTGGGGTTATAATTTCTGGTTCATAAACCTAACAATAACTAATCTGAAAATGGTCTGGGATAAGTAGATTAATTTAGGAATTTCTATACTTCTTATATTCTAAAATATCATGTAAGCCCCTTGACTGTAAAGTGTATTTCCAGTAATTCCAATCTTCTTTTTGCCTAGTTCAGTGCTAGGTAAATACTACGTAATAAATTCTACTGAAGGACAAAATGTTAAAGGATCCTGGGTTGTAAGGCCTGTGTTTTAGAACCTGGGTAATCAGTTGAATGTTCAATTTGCAGCTCTCTTCTCCATAGCAGTTTGGAGAAGTTGACTCCCAATGTCAACCAAAAGCTTTCTAATTCCTTCTTGCCAAACCTTCTTCCCGTCAAAATATTGGATTTATATCATGTGATTTCTAAAGATATATGCTGAGATAGTGAATTCTGAGACTTTGACTGATATAATCTCTCTGCATCAATGCCTCACTTAGGAAATCTAGCCACCGATACTTATAGAGACTGAAGGCTAATTGCCTCAACAAGCATGTATTAAAAATACATGCTTGATTGGTGTCGATGAGCAGTTTAAATCTATGTCCTAGGTCAGTGCTATTTGTCTCCTCTGTCTTCTCACCTTGATCTTAGAAAAATCCACTTCTATAGGATTATACAGGATTATAAGCTTGAGGTGATGACTAGATACCCAAGTGGAAATGACCTGTCACACCGCTTGGACTGCATTAAATACTTACATGTAGAAAATAAAATAATAATAACAACAATAAACAGCTAGACTACTTATTGAACTTAGGATCAACAGGCACTGTGCTAAGTGCTTTATTTGTATTATCTTATCTAAACTACACAAAAGTCCGGAGGTAGTAGCTATTATTAACCCCTGAGATGCAAACCACTTGCAGTTAACAAGTAGCTTACGTGGGATTTGGACTCTAGTCTATTAGACTCCTCGGTCACTGCTTTTCACTACTTTGCTGAGAGGTGTTAGCTGAAAGCCTGATATTTTGGATATTCTCTCGAAAGACTAGGACGTCTTTTCCACAAGTAGAGGGTAGTCTTAGTCTTACTCTACTCCAGCTTTCTCTTGATAGAACTCCAAAAGCACTTAGCTTTGGAGCGTAGCAGAGGGTGACCTCTGCTCTTTTCTCGTTTACCTACTCTCTTTTAGTTCAATTCAAGGGTCACCACACTGAAGCCTTCAAGCAGGATGGGTTTATGCAAAAAATATAGAAAAGTCTAATTTGTTGCTGAGAACTTCATAAGGCAACAGGCATAAAAACTATTGTGGCCTTGCTCAAATGAGATCCTTGCCTCTACGAGTTTTATCATAAGCATTAACTTTTAAAATAAATTTCACATGTCTAATTTGATATTTTATTCTTTCTGAAAATAATAAAGTAATCCCAAGACATTACCTGGGGCTGAGAAGAGTAAATCACTGTTTTAGTCATACCAAAGCTTTGAAAAAAGACTACTTGAACACTTTTCATGTGGCAAGCTATCTAGGTCCTACTGATGGGACAAGTCATAAAAGTTAAAAAAAGAAAAGAAAAAGAGAAAAACTCTTTTTTTAAAGACTATGAGAAAAGTATTACTTTATGCTATTTAGAGAAGCTTGGGAGATTTTTTCTCCTTTGGTAAATGCCACAAAGGAGAAGTTTCTCATAGAAAACTTAACTGAGAGACTGGCTGTAGCATGGTGAGGGACGGCCTCTGGGAATAGTTATGGGAGAGAGCTTGGAGCCAGGACCAGTAATTATGAGACACCAAGGAAAAAAGAAGAGGTTGCATAGACGTAAAATATTCCAAAAGCAATCATAGAAGTGGAATGAGAGGAAGAAACATAATAAATGCTTTAAATAAAAGTAGTTCTCACCATACAAAACCCAACCACATTCATATTTGGTGTAGCAGAAAATATACTAGACTTGGACATATCCTTGAAATTATACTGCAAACTTGGTTATGTACTTGAAAATACACTAGAACTGGAATTTGAATCATGGACCTATACTTACAGTGTAAGTGATCTTAATTTACTACAGCTTCAAATTCATAATTTGCAAAGTGGAAGTCATGAAACAACATATGTGGAAGTGCCTAGCATGTATAGTAAGTGTTTAAAATGTATCTGTTGATTCCAAATCATATAATCAGTTCTACACTAGAGGCAAGAGTGCCTATTATGGCCAACAGAACTTGAAACATAATGCTCAGACCTCAGATTTCTCTAGATCAATCACTTGATAAACCTCAGAAAGGATGACAGAGTTCTGTTACAGAGCTGAAAATACGTGATGTGAATTCGCTGAGTGCCTGAGTTAACATAGCACTTTGATAGGCACTAGGTGCTGAGGGGCATGGAAGTTAAGTGGTAGGAGTAGAGAATAAAAAAGAAACACGTATTGGACACTACTTCTCTCAATCAAGTTTAAGCTTCAAATGTATTGTGGCTGAATGACAGCATGAAAAGAACACAAGCTTTGGGCTCAGACTTGCTTTCAAGTTTTGACTTTGCTTGTGTGACTTGGGTACAGCCTTTCCAAGTCTCAGATTCCCCATCCATAGAATGGGGACAAAAATACTCTTACTGCAATGCTATTTAAGGTTTACAGATGATTTGTGAAAAATACCTAGCAGTTAGTAGACATATGATACAGGGCAGCTATTGTTACTTAAAAGGCCATAGCTGCTTCAGAGCAGAAACTGAATCTCATGAATCTTTGTATTCTTCATTGTGTTTAGCACAATGCCTGTCACATATTAGGTTTAATAAATCTTCATTGAATGGATGAATAACCAAAAAAGTTTGTTCAATGCTTTTGCCTTTTGCGCTAATTGCCATCACATGGAGCTTTTACCTGATTTGAGAGTATTTTCCCCCTAAAAGACCAACAGCACCACCTTTGACTTCAGAACATATCTCCAAGACATAAGAACTACAGTAGACGTAAATTGGCTGTCTGGGGTGCTTGCCTATTAATGGCAGATTCAGATCCCACCTAAACACTGGTTATATCTTTGGTTTTGGACTCAGTCCTATATTCATTTCCCAGCGCCATCATGTCTGACAAGTCACTTTGAAAAAGTTAGTTACCTCTTTGAACTTAATTTCCTCATTCATAAATAATGACCTTAACGGTTGATGTGAAGATTAAATTAGACAGCATATGTATAGTGCCAGACATATAATAGGCAGGGCAAGATTTGAAACCGAGTATATGACACCAAAGCTCAAGCTCCTTATATTACATTTGATTTCCAAAGGATTTTAAGCTCCTCGAAGAAAGGAGCCATACCTTATTCAGAACCACTTTGCATATACCTCGGTGCCCAGCATAACGCAGGGCAAAGAGTAGACATGTAATCAATACTTGTGGAGCTGAATTGCTTCCAACTGTTATCCATTCTCTAAGTGAATCAAGAACATTTCTCCTGGAAAATGTGCCTTTGGGCGTAAGGAACCATAATTGATTCACAAAAACAAGCAATACCAAAGGAACTTTCTTTCCCTTCTTAATATTATCATCTGGTTTTTCAGAAAAAAACATGGACATCATATATCTTCATTTTAATAAGACTTTAGGCAAGTTAAACACTTAAGATGCTTTTAGATGCAAGTAACAGAAAACCCAAATTAAATTGACTTTAAGAGTAAGTATATTTATTGGCTTACGTGCTTGAAAGTGTGTGTCAGGATTGGTTGATCCAGCAATTAGACAACGTGATCAAGGATCTAGTTTCTTTCTGTCTCTCTGTTCTGATAGCAGTGTTGGCTCCATCATGAATATAAGCTGGCCACTAGTAGAAAATAGGCGACATGTTTCCTCATTCATTTCTGGAAAGTGAAAATGAAAGACAGCATGCCACTCCCAAAAACTGAATATAATTTTTTCCTTTATAACATTCCCACTCCTCAAACATTGTCATCGATGGAATGCTATGCACTGGTAGGCTTCGACTGGCAATCCTGGACAGAGTTATGCTATTATGACTGGAGTTGGGGTCAATTCCTCACACATTATTGCTTCTCCATAGGGGTGGGAGTGGAGTGGGGAAAGAATGATGGAGATTCAGTCCCTACGTCCTTAGCAAAGATTATTTGGAAAAAATGAAGAAGTTTGGTCTGGATGATATAGTTGGGTTGATTAGTAGCTGATCAAATTTTCGCATGGTTAACAAACTAGAGAAAGAAGTGACATATTGCATATTCCAGGAATCTTCCTTTCCTTTACCCTGCCAGCCCAGATTGGGTTAGTTGTTCCCCTACCCTGCTTTTATACAAAAATATGTATCATTTCACATACACACAGCATATTAATTACATATTTATATAACTATCTTCCAACCCAACCATGAGGCTGTTGAAAGCAGAAACTGTGACTTTCCCATCTTTCTAGCCTCAACACAAAGCACATTATCTGACATAAGAAGGAGCTCAATTTTCAAATATCAGTTAATAGGCAAACAGTGAGTAGAAGTTTCAGGAAGGGAGACTTCAATTTCTCAAATGTGTGAAAAGAAAACTTCCTAACAATAAATGTATTACATAAATTACTAACAGTCATCAATAACTTAACTATAAAGAGGATCAAGATACCTTTAAGGTCCCTTTTGATCCTGGAATTCAATGATTTTCCATGTTTACTGATGGTGACAACAATGTACCCTCCATGAGGGTGGCCCAGATGGCTTCCATATAGAAGTCAGGAATTTCTGGGTGGTGGGAGGTGCTAGAGTCAACTGTTTGGTTCAAGAAAATGCGAACCTTCTTTCCAGGGCCGTGGTCTCTACAAAGGGAGCACATCCCATTCTCTGTGCCAGCTGTGATGAGGAGACCTTGCTGATTATGATCTGCTATGGACTTGCCATTCTCTGTCTGCTGATTGGTCAGACACCAAGACAACAAGAAATATAACTGAAGGAAGCCCATGAGCCAATATAGTACCAGGGATGGGGAAGGACTTTCTTAACAGCTTGAGTAATATTGAGCTCAAATGATCTATAAGAAAGAAAATTTAAAAAGCAGAAGTTAACATGGTAGACATTCGATGTTCACCTAGTGCTGGGTGCTGCGCAGGCCCTCTGGTTAGTGGGATAATAAATACATGGAAACAACGTTCTGCTCTACAATAAAGTTTAGAGTTTAGTTGGATATTTGCAAAACAGTACTTGAGAATACGTACAGTACTTGAGAAATGTACAAAACAACGTCCAAGGCAGCAGAGGGTTGACCAGACAATATGACATCCAGGAATGTACTTAACACACCCGGGATACCCTTCCACACACCCTCCTAGCCTGTCCTAACCTCTCAATTTGCTTCCAACACTCTCTCCATCCTATTAGGACTGACTTTCTTAAACTCTTTGACTCTTCTAAATATCCCATGTGACCTTAGCTTACTGTCCGTTGAAGTCATATTTTTAACACCATTTTTCTTGGTATAAAAGTTATATGTCCCTCTTAATCTTACCACTCAGACATAACCACTGTTAGCATAGTGGTATATGTTCTCTCATTTTTTTTCTATATATATTCTTGTCTTTCACAAATTTATAGGGTTTTCACATGTTATTCCTAGAACCCTACTTATTTATATACGTAAATGCATAGAAAAAGATCTGGAAGGATGTAGGCAAAATTGTTCACTGTGGTTTTCTCTGGGGAAGGAAGGGTGTTGGGACTTTTATTGTATTCTATGCACTTCTATGTTGTTTTAAACAAGAAAGTAGTAGGTAAATTAGTAAAATTTCTAAAAGGAGAAAATAAAATCTCTACTCCTTGTGTGGTTATGAATAAAAATATCTGCTCTTTCACTCTGACTCACAGCAGTATCCTTATCCCAGGGGGCATGGCAAGAAATGAAAGTATTTGATCTTGATCCTAGTCTTTTTTTTCTCCAGAGAGGAATAATGAAAGAAAAATGAGAAAGAGGAACCTTCATTTTCTACTAGAGCCCCAAAGTGCTTCATGTTCAAAAGAGCAAACATCAGGAACAAAGGACACTCCACGTCAGGAGGAGATGGTCCTCAGAGGGAGGAGTTCTGTGTAGAGAAAGCAGAACTGTCTGGAAGTGACAAAGCACGAGTTTTAGTCCCAGTTCTGGTAAAACCTAGATCTGTGGACCTGCAGGAGTCACGGCACCTCTCTTGGCTTCAGTTTCCTACCTTAGAAAATAGCTGATTCTAGAGTATTTAAAAATTGAAAATTATTGTGCACTCTCCACTTTTAACCTTGCCAAGTAAGGACAATGAAAAGGAAAAAATCAAATGAACTGCAAAACCAAAAACTGTTATCAAACCCATCATCATTTCACAAATGAAAGGATATATTAGCACCAAAAGTGTGAGGACACAATCTCACATTTTCAAAATTAGCTGGATGTAAAACCTCTCAAAATTTGCCTCCCTTGTCTCTTTCTTTCCTCCATGGGCAAGTGCAAATTTTGCCATGGACTGTGTCTGGGACCCTCACCAGTAAGCCCTCTGACAGTTCTGGTTTTATCAGGCTGGCACGCTGTGCCCCCGAGCCTGACCCCGGACGGCATACGAGACACTGAACGGCGAGTTCAGGGACTCAGAAGGGGAAGTCAAAGCCACGCTGCAGAGCAGAAGTTCGGCACTAGAAAATAGTCATTATGGAACAACTAACTGCTACATGCCAGGCACTCTTCTGGGTGATGGAATTCCGGAGAACAAAATGAACACAAGAGCTGCCTTCATGGAACTTATTATGTTCTACTAAGGAAACCAGATTATTAACAAAGACACAACAAACATAGAGTACATCACATGGTCTTAAATACCATAGAAAAAATATGGCATGGTAAGTATGATAGGCAGAGTCACTCAAGTGTGAAAAGCGATCAGAGAAGGTCTCCCTGAGCAGAATCTAAAAGGAAAGGAAGAGAGTGAGCCATGTAGATACCTAAGGGAAGAACATTTTGGGCTCAAGGAATAGTACAAATGTCTTGAGGCAAGAGTGTGCTTGATATAGCTGAGGAAGGCCATGCAAAGAGAGGGAGGTAAGGAGAGGGAGGAAAAAGAAGGCAGAGCTAATTAAGGACCAGAACACCAGGGACCTTACTAGCTCCGGCAAGGTCTGACTTTTCTCTAATTGCACAGTGAACGGTTAGAGGGTGTTGTGCAGAGGAGTGACGTGGTCTGGCTTATGTTTTTAATAAAATTGCTCTGCTGCTATATAAGGAGACTCTATGTGTACAAAAGTAGAATCAGAGAATCCAGCTGATGCTAGAATTTCCAGTCTGGGGAGTGAAAAAGAATACTTATAACAGAGAAAGGAGATACTTGAAAAGTACCCCTGTGTTGTTGTTGTTGCTGTTGTTTTTGTTGTTGCTGCTGCTGTTTGGGGGTTGAGTAAACAGGGAAACAAATGTTATTCAGTGGGAGGAAGGCTATAATTTGGAAATATCTATCTAAACCGGCATATGTATATATCTCAGTATATATAGATATGCATATACCAGTTTAGATATGTATTTCCAAACATATATGTATATAATCTATCTATATATATAATCTATCTGTGTGTGTATATATATATAGATTTACTTACTTTGTATACTTCACGTGAAACATTTCTCTACAGCTTACTAAGTAATTCTTGTCCTCTAGCTCTGCTAAAACTAATGCTTTCTAATTTTAGCTTCTTTAAGACTTTCCACCTTATTTTTACTTTTATTAGCTAATTATTTTACATATTCCATGGGACCCCTGGGTATTAATCAGGATGGACTAAGTTATGCTGCAGTAACAAACAAACCTCAAAATCTTGACAATTTAACACCATAAAAGTATATATCCGATGTGGATTAGTAGGTGAACTCTGATCATCTAGGTTACCCAGGGACCAGACAGAGAGGAGCTTCATCTCAACATTTGGATCCACAATTGCTGAGGCAGGAAAAGGACATGGAAAATTCTGTACTGGCTTTTAAAGCTTCTGCCCAGAAGTAACACACACTGTTTTCCCTCACGTTGCACTGGTGGAAGTTACATAGCCATCCCTAACTTCAAGGAGGCAGGAAAACGCCATTTGTACAATGTACCTGGAAGAACAAGACGTGGAAAAAAATTGAATAGTTCTAATGACGCCCACAGTCTGGCTGTCTATTTCTGATTGGATCCCAGATTTTCCTTGCTTTCACCTTTCCAGTTTGAGCTTCTTCATGTAAGTCTTCCCTGTTTATCTTAATTGGAATTTTTATGACATATAAACCCCCAAATCACTCAATCCATTCAGGTGACATTGCACATTGCTTTATATTGTAGTTATTTTTATTAGTTATTTGCGTGTAGTACATACACACAATGGGGATCTGCTCTTCTCAATGCACACCTATCTTTTTCTTTACCCTACTAGATTGGTCTTCATAGCCAGGAAATAGATCCGAAGAGGTCCTTGGGACAATATCTTGCCCAAAGATAAAAAACAGAGATGCCTGTTTCCTTTAGACCCCTTCTATTCTTTGATGATACCACCGGTATTCCCCACTTGCTGTGCTCACTTGGGTTTTCAATAAATGTGGCAATGGCAGCAGGCAATTCCAGATTTTCTCTGCTGTCTGAAGCCCAGCCAGAAGTTAACTTTGTCATGTGCTTGCTAGCAATGGAAAAGCAATAGCATCTAGCGTTTCACTGTTAGGCCAATGCATTAGTGAGTGGCAAGGTGCCATCTTGAGCAATAGTGGTAAACTTCCAACTCTGAAGACTCTCTAAAACTGTCCCCCAAAAAGAAATTGTTTTAATTTTATTTTCCAGGGACTAAGATCCACATGTCATCTCACGATCAGAGTATCAAACTAATTTTTCTTTCTTGGCGTTTCAGAGATTTATGACTATGTAGCAGAGACAAGGAGAGAAAAGTGCAAAGCTGCTAAAGCCTCACAAATAGAACCATCTTTGTTGACTTGTTAAACAATTATCTGATTTATTTAAAGTGATGTCTCCTCTTAGTTAAGTGGCAGGTGTTAGAGATTGCTATTTTTTTCTTTCAGCAGTTCCATAAAAGGAGAGTGAGCACACAAGGTGTGAAGGAGCAATAGAGCAAATCCCAAGAGAGAGAATGTAACCCTTGGGAGGATTTGGGAGAAAAAAAGTTCAGGTTTTAAAATAGAGATTCGTCTGTCCATCAGCTATGAGTAGAACCAACCTTTCATTTGCTTTACTAAGTAGGAGGCTTCTTGCAAGTGGGGATTGTTTTTCATTTTTCTTTCTTTCTTATATTGCAGCCCCACAGTTTGCATTGCCTAGAGGATGCACAAATAAACACTTATCCAATGAACAAACGAAAATTGAATGAGGCTTTTTCTATCCAACAGGTGGCATTGTTGTTTTATAAATTGCTTTAGAACCAGCACTGCAGCTAAGCGACCACCAACATCTGTTTTTGTTGTTAATCCCACCTATTTTTTATAGACTAGGACAGCCATGAGGAGCACAAATATTATTCTTTTCAGAAGCACTTTGTCTTTGAGAGGACACATAAGGCTGATGAGTCATTTCCATTATAAAAGAGCAAATGATAAGAAATATCTGACTTTCCCCTTTTGATTCTTCTGGATGAACTGAGAAGAATTCTTTGTTTTCTCTTCATTTCTGTTAGTAACCAATGTAACCATAACTCATACCACTTGAATTTACACATTAATTTGCTAAGTCACGTATGCATTGAAACAGTGGCATTTACAGAATGTGGGTTTCATGCTTATTATACAAAGCTGGAAAAGGAGTGAACTACAAAAGAAAAATGAGACCCTATCTTTATTGTCCCAGATTTTTGAAATAACTAGTAAGAATAAAATATATATATATATATATCCCACTAGTAATAGTCCAGGCAAGATGCTTTTGTGTTGGGTGCTAATAGTTAAGAATAAAACTGAACACTTTGGTGAGAATTTGCCATATACAGTGTTTACACTGTTCTAAGCATTTATTTGATCCCAGTAGCAATCCTATGGCATAGGTACCATTATTTTCCTCATTTTATTGGTGAGGAGACTGAGATCTGGGAGATTTAAGTAGCCAGGTCATGGCAGGCAGCATGACTCCACTTACAAAAACAGCTGCTACTGAGTCCTTGCCATGTGACAAGTAAACGTTCCAGCCCTTTCCGTACATTATATTAGTTAATTTTCATGATAATTTGAACTAACCATTATCTTTATGTTACTTTTATTTCCTAAAAGGGTTTAATTGCCTTTCTTAACAAGATATAAATGCATTACCTCTCAACTCTCTGAAAATAAGCATAAGAGATTTGTGCAAACATGGATTTGTTAATTTAACTTCAAACATGACTAAACTCCAGAATCTAGTAATTTACAGGCATACCTCGTTTTATTGTGCTGTGCTTCATTGCACTTCACAGATATGGCATTTTTTACAAATTGAAAGTTTGTGGCAACCCTGCGTCAAGCAAGTGAATTGGCGCCATTTTCCCAACAGCATTTACTCACTTTTGTGTCTCTGTGTCACATTTTGGTCATTCTCACAATAATTTAAACTTTTTCATCATTATTATATTTTGTCATGGTGATCTGTGATCAGTGATCTTTGATGTTACTATTTGAATTGTTTTGGGGTGCCATGAACCCTACCCATATAAGATGGCGAACTTAACTGATAAATGCTGTGTGTTCTGACTGCTCCACCAACCGGCCATTCCCCCATCTCTTTCCCTCTCCTCAGGCCTCCCTATCCCCTGAGACACAACAATATTGAAATTAGGCCAATTAATAACCCTACCATGGCCTCTAAGTGTTCAAGTGAAAGAGTCCCATGTCTCTCACTTTAAATCAAAAGCTAGAAATGATTAAGCTTAATGAGGAAGGCATTTCAGAAGCTGAAATAGGCAGAAAGCTAGGCTTTTCACACCAAACAGTTAGCCAAATTGTGAATGCAAAGAAAAAAATCCTTGAAGGAAATTAAAAGTGCTACTCCAGTGAACACACAAATGATAAGAAAGCAAAACAGCTTTATTGCTGATATGGAGAAAGTTTCAGCAGTCTGGATGGAAGACCAAACATTCCCTCAAGCCAAAGCCTAATCCAAAGCAAGGCCCTAATTCTTTTCAATTCTATGAAGGCTGAGAGAGGTGAGGAAGCTGCAGAAGAAAAGTTTGAAGCTAGCAGAGATTGGTTCATGAGGTTTAAGGAAAGAAGCCCTCTTCATAACATAAAATTGTAAGGTGAAGCAGCAAGTGCTGATGTAGCGGCTGCAGCAAGTTATCCAGAAGATCTAGCTAAGATAATTAATGAAGGCAGCTACACTAAAAAACAGATTTTCAATGTAGACAAAACAACCTTTTATTAGAAGAAGATGCCATTTAAGACTTTCATAGCTAGAGAGGAGAAGTCAATGCCTGGCTTCAAAGCTTCAAAGGACAGGCTGACTCTCTTGTTAGGTGGTGCTCATGCAGCTCGTGACTTTAAGTTGAAGCCAATGTTCATTTACCCTTACAAAAATCCTAGGGCCCTTAAGAATTATGCTAAGTCTACTCTGCCTGTGCTCTATAAATGGAACAACAAAGCTGGATGACAGCACATCGCTTTACAACATGGTTTACTGCATATTTTAAGCCCACTGTTGAGAACTACTGCTCAGAGAAAAAGATTCCTTTCAAAATATTACTGCTCATTGACAATGCACCTGGTCACCCAAGAGCTCTGGTGGAGACATACGACGAGATTAATGTTGTTTTCCTACCTGCTAACACAACATCAATTCTGCAGCCCATGGATCAAACAAAGAGTAATTTCAACTTTCATTTTATTATTTAAGAAATACATTTCATAAAGCTATAGCTTCCATAGATAATGATTCCTCTGAAAGGATCTGGGCACAGCAAATTGGAAACCTTTTGGAAAGGATTCACCATTCTAGATGCCGTTAAGAACATTTGTGATTCATGGGAAGAGGTCAAAATATCGACATTAACAGAAGTTTGGAAGAAGTTGATTCCAACCCTCATGGGTGACTTTGAGGGATTCATGACTTCAGTGGAGGAAGGAACTGCAGATGTGGTGGAGATAGCAAGAGAACTGGAATCAGAAGTGGAGCCTGAAGATGTGACTGAGTTGCTGCAATCACATGATAAACTTTAATAGACGAGGAGTTGCTTCTTGGCGTGAACAAAGAAAGTGGTTTCTTGAAATGAAATCTACTCCTGGTGAAGATGCTGTGAAGATTGTTGAAATGACAACAAAGGATTTAGAATGTTTCACAAACTTAGTTGATAAAGCAGCAGCAGGGTTTCAGAGGATTGACTCCAATTTTGAAAGAAGTTTTACTGTGGGTAAAATGCTACCAAACATCATTGCATGCTACAGAGAAATGATTTGTGAAAAGAAAAGTCAATTGACACAGCAAATTTCATTGTTGTCTTATTTTAAGAAATTACCACAGTCACCCCAGCCTTCAGCAACCACCATCCTGATCAGACAGCAACCATCAACATCGAGGCAAGGCCCTCCACCAGCAAAAAGATTACAACTCGCTGAAGGTTCAGATGATGGTTACCATTTTCTAGCAATAAAGAATTTTTAATTAAGGTATGTACATTGTTTTTTTAGACATATTGCTAGTGCATACTTAATAGACTACAATATAGTGTAAGCATAACTTCTATATGCACTGGGAAACCAAAAAATTTGTGCAACTCATTTTATTGTGATATTTGCTTTATTGCAATGATCGGGAACCAAACCCACAATATCTCTGAGATATGCCTGTACTAAATGTCATGAGAGTGTGCATCTTTTCCCATAAGGTACACCCTCATTTTGTCCAGCATTTTAGTAGAAATTAAAAATGTATATATTTGCAACTCTTCATTGCTTCCTCTTCAAAAACACCCATTTTCAGCTTTGGGAAGAGTGTCCAAATGACTAATTAGTATTCCTGAAATTCCACCCATTTTGATTTGCCAATATACCACAGAGCCTTTAAAATAGGGAAAATATGTATATATATTTATCTTATATAACTCAACTAACTAAAAAATAGCTAATATTTTTCTCTCCTTCAAAAAACAAACAAAAACCACATAAACTCCAACAATCAATAAACTTTCTTTGGCCAAAAGCAAATATGGGAAGTTTCAGTCCAAAAAAAATTATTTCCCATTTTTTTGAGTGGAGTGGGTGTTGAGGGTAAACAGCAAAAAATAAGGCAGATAAATTTGATTTCTAATGGTTTGATCTCTAAGCACAGTATTGGTTAGCTTATTGCAAATTAGACCTATAATAAATTGCTAGAATTCTGTAGTTTATTTATCTAACATTAAATTAATACCTAAATGTTAGCCCAAACCTCAAGTCAGAGTTCAAAGAATGAAACTTTTTCTTGTGATTCCCATGCTTATTTTCAAAGGGTTGAGAGGCAATGCCTTTATTTTTATTCTTTAAAAAAGAAAGTAAAGGAGAAGAAACTTTGACATCAGTTTAGATTCACACAGGGGGAAAGTCCATGGCTCCCTAAATTGCTTAAGATCTATTTTTGCATGTTTGTTAAGCATCTGCATAGGTTTAATTAGTCTATTTTCCAATCAGAGGGAACTAGTTAGCAGGGTATAAAATATGTAATATGTTGCCTTGATGGTTTTCAACCTTCTCTGTTCTCTGGAAAAACCATAAAACCAAATCATTTTATTTCCTACCACTAGGAAGATTTTCTAGATACTTCCAAAGACAAATTATATATTCATGAGGCAATGTGTGATGAGAAAGGGGAGATTTTGAGTGTGCATCTCAACAACGGCCTTCTGGAAAATTAGAAAGAAGGCTGATACCCCAAGGTGGCAAGATGTGGGGGATGCAGGCATTCTCACACTGTGTTGTTTGGGAGGAGATATTGTAAACAAACCTCCTGGAAGTCACTTGAGTAATTTGTGTTAACAGAACGTTTAACAAAGTGCAAATCCTTTGACTTTGCAATTCTACCTCAGAGTTTATCTCGAGGAAACAAATGGACATTTGTACAGGGATGTATGTACAAGGATACTCAACACAATGCTGTTTATAGCAACTAAAAATTCAACATAACCCAGTGTCCATCAATAGGGGATTGATTAAATGTTATATCCATCCATACTACAGTATACTATACAACAATTAAAGAGGAAAGTATTCATTAATATGGAGAATGTTCACGGCATATTGTTGAGTTACAAAAAGGAGATTACAAATTTTGATGCTTTTGTAGAAAGAAATATGAATTTATGTATGTGTGCACATATGAACAGAAATAATCAGAAGGCTACATACTAAAATTCTAACCATAGTTTTGTTTAGATAGGATTATAGATTATTTTATTTTCTTCTTATTTATTGTGCTTTCAGAATATATGTTAAGCATATTTATGTATAAATATATGTTTATATATATACTCCTAAAAATAAAATAAAGCCATTTTCATTTTACACACACACATACCCTCAAAGAGAAAACAAAACAAAATGAGCCCCTGGACATAATAACTCCACACCCTGGTTACTTAACTCTCCAACCAATAGCTTTAACTCTTAATTTAATATACATTTTTTGAGTAACTGTTATATACAAGGCTCTATACTCCTGATTCCTTCTTCATCTCTTCAACATTCTATCTCCCTTCTCTTCCCTTTCCCTCCCCTCTCCTCTTCTTCCCTTTCCTCTCATCCCCTTTCTATATCTATCTTTCCTTCCCTCTTTTCCTCTGATTTCTTCCCCTTGGCTTGTTTCAAATCCCCTGATGCTGCCTCTCTTCAAACAAAAACGTACGCAATTTTCTTCCATGCACCACCACCCTCTGAAAGATCCATCTACCTTCAAGTTTTCCATTTCCTTTCACTCTCCCTTTTCAATTCCATTCACTCCTCAACTTTCTTCAACCTGGATTTTTGCCTTTAGCTCTCAAAGGAAATTTAGCTGGCAAAACCATTAATAAACTCCTAAATTCCGGTAGTCTCATATGAAGGCTTATTTTTGTATTTTTTCTGGTCTTTCCCCATTTATTTACATAATTTCACATAGCCATGCCTATAGCATAGAAACAGCTCTTGTATTTTCTTTCTTTTTAACCTAATACTGTTATTCTCTATATCTCCACTCCTTATCCATCATAATTACCCTCAATATTTGCATGACATTGGATGGCTTTACTGAGGGTTAAGAACCTGGGCTTTGGAGTTATCCTGTATTCAGCTCTTATCTTGACCACTTACTGGCTGTGTGATATAAGTTACTTAGAATGTAACTTATAGTGAAATGGGGATAATATGGTACTTATATCATAGGACTATTATGAAGATGAAATGAGATAATGTAAATTAAACCTCAGAACAGTGGCAAGCACATAGTAAGCATTCAATAAAAGCTACTTTTATTACATTCCATCTAAATGCACCTTACTTATACACTCTTCTTTCCTAGACATTTAAGTTATACCTCTATTTTATTACTATAAAGAAAATTGCAGTGAGCATTTGTTGCAAATAAAACTTTATCTGTCTTTTAGATTATTTGGTTTAATTTTTAAATATAATAAAGTCCCAGAATTGGAACAAAAGGGTTCAAGAGGCATGGACATTTCATATCTCTGGACCACTTTTCTTCAAATGGTAGTTCTTATCTGAATTTCCATCTGCGGTTGGTGCATAAACAAGTTCTCCCGACACAACCAACACTGGATAGCATCATCTTTTTCAATGATTGATAACTTAATAGATGTAAAGTTGCACCTTATTGTTGTTTTAATGAAAATTTCCTTGATTTTTTATTGTGACCAGTCTTCTAGATGCTTATCCTCTTATTAAATTTTGTCTTGCATAAATCAACTCTTCCTTAATGTTCAAAACTAAACTGTTGATTTCCCCCACAAAACTGCTCTGCCTTGTAATATCTCATCTAACAGTAGCACTTCTATGCACCCGGGTTCTCAGGACAAATGCTTGGAATCGTCCTTGACTCCTCTTACTCACACTTTACACCAGATCCATCAGGAAGTCTGTGCCTTTTTCTTCAACACAATCTGGAATACGATTCAATCAAAGATAACCCAGGCTACACAGAGGCTCCAGTGAATTTTCTGGGTTGATGTAACTGTTCTATATCTTGATTATGGTTTGATCACTTGACTGTATGTATTTGTCAGAGCTTATTGAAATGTACACTTATAATGGATGAATGCTCTATATGTGAATTATACCCCTACAAAACTGATTTAAAATTTTTCTCTTGCAAGGAAATTTTGCTTTCAATTTGTAGTGCTTTGCCTTTTGTGCTTTAAAATAAATCCAGTTTCTGACACATTTTAGTTTCTGCCCTTGATTTTCCATTTGGATCTAGACTGTGTCTCTTCCAAAAGCTGCAAATTCATAAAGATCTCCCCATGTTTGGTCTTGTTTGAAGAATTTGCTTCTCCAAGAGGAATTGAGCCACATAATCCATTTATCTTGCAGTTATTCCGTCTGCTGAGAGTGCCCAGTGGCATAGGTCAAATAATCAAGAAATCTCCAAACCTTCTGTTACTACCCTAGTTCGGTGACTTGTCACTTTTCTGTAACAAGTCTGTTGAAACAGTCTCCTACCTGGTCTTCTGCTTCCTATTTCTCCTGTTCTTCTCTCTCCTGACAATTATCTTTCTAAAGCTCAACTACAATACAGTAACCCTTCAGCTCAAGTATATCTAATGGTTTCTTGTTGCTTAGAAAGTAAAGTTCAAGCTCCTTGGCCAGGCTTTCAAGGTAGCAATGTGGCCTAAACTTGGCATTTTAACCCTATTTCCCAGTACTTCCATAATCTTACAATCTCGCATTCCAAAAGAACGAACCCAGTTGTTTCCCCATTCCCATCCCAAGACTGCTTATCCATTTAGACTGGACTGAAAGATCTCACAAAGTGCTCCCTGACCTTTCCTAATGGAAAGACTCTCTTTCACCTCTGGATGTGCACAGTGCTGCATTTGATTTCTCTGAGTGAACTGAGCATTTGCTCTCTTGCATTATAATTACTCATGTGTTTACCTCATATCCCCAAATCAGCTGCTGGCTCCTTGAGGAGAGGGTACATATATTTGATTAATCTTTGTACCCATCATAGTGCCTACCAGAGAACCTTGAACATAGTAGAAACTAAATAAACATCTATTTATTTAACTAACGACGACTGTATGGGAGAGAAATGTAAGTTAAATAGAAATATGGGTATTCAGAAACAGGTAATTTTCTAGCATTTCTACTATTATACAGTTAATTCTTTTATTTGTAAGTTATTGCTAAATCACTTATTTCTTCTTTGTTGCAATTCTCTTTATACTCATCATTTTTTTAAAACCATTGGCAAAGGATTCTTTTTATGGGTGGATTATAGAGCACAGAGGCCACATTAAAGCACAACACCACAAAACAACCTCACCATGTTGCTGAGTGTGTGCATACGTATGTTCAGTTGCTTTCCCCAAACACTTATGCTCAGGTAGAAAGCTGAACGTCATTTGAGTATTTTACACAGAATAGCACTTTTCCATTTAGGCCACATTAGGAAATTAGCATAAGGTTATATTCTCTTGTTACATTTTCTTTCTTTTTTTTTTTTTAGGAAGATTGGCCCTGCGCTAACATCTGTTGCCAATCTTCCTCTTTTTTTTTTTCTCCCCAAAGCCCCAGTACATAGCTGTGTATCATAGTTGTAGAGTTGTAGCTCTTCTATGTGGAGTGCTGCCTCAGCACGGTTTGATGAGCGGTGAGTAGGTCCAGGATCCAAACCCGCAAACCCCGGGCCACCAAAGCGGAACGTGCAAACTTAACCGCTACGCCACCAGGCCGGCCCCATTGTTACATTTTCTTTTTAATCTCAAATTCATAAATAGCTTCACATTACAAAGAAAACCTAGTATAATCCTGCTACTCAAAAAATCCAAATAATAATTATTGGTTAAATAGGGTCAGATTTAAGGGGAAAATGGCCATTTAATACAAACAAAGTATCAGAGAAATTTTGATATTTCAAAACATCAAACAATGGGGATCAGCCACCAGACACTGGGGGTCAGCTAAAAGTGATCTCGGGTATTTTAAACCAACACTTTAATTTTCATGTTAGAAATGTGAGTCATTAGCTAAGGAAACTTGGTTAATTAAAAGGATTGAGAGGGGAACCAGGCTCCTGACTGCCCCCCCCCCCAGTCTTCCTCACTGCTCTATGCCATGTGTTTCAAGAGGCTTTAAAGTAAACTAGTTGCCTGAAAGTGATTTCCCCTGTCTCTCCTGTTAACCACATCACCATCATCACCATCATCACCATCATCACCATCCATAATCACACTGCATCTGACTATGTGCCAGGCACTCGGCTATGTAATTTATAAAAATTATCACCTTATGAGGTTGTAGAAGGACTCTCCTACTACCACCTTCTGATATATTATTAATCTCATTCCACAGATGAGGGAAGTAAGCTCCCAGTGCTGGGAGTCAAATGATAACAGCCCCTGCCTCCAAGAGTTCACAACTTAGTGCAGGAGAAAGACATTGGCAAGGAAACTGCGCCTCTCCCTCAGTTTCATCAGGAGATTTCTAGGGTGCCTTTGCTCACCACGATAAAACCTGATTACTGGGTTGTAATCATGATGGTCTCATGTAGGGGAGGAGAGGAAAAGGTGAGAGTCTTTCTTGTGATCGCTCATGTTCCTTCTTATTCATTTGGGCATATTTCAGGGGCCCCATATGTCCTCTTTACACCAACGGCCCTTCTATCCTAGAGCTATCTGCAGCAAAGACTTTTATTCCTTCTTTCTTGGTATTTATTATTCAGCCTTACCATACACACACTGTAACCTGTCACAATTTAGCAACCCTAGGAAATATATTTGTTATAAAAGCCAAGAATTAACACAGATAGAGCAGATACAGATAGATAGGATGGATGGTACAATAGTACTTTCAAAAGAGAACTGGAGGGGGAAAAGTCATTGGTATTCTGTGTGTGTGTTGGGGGGGGGGGGGTCCAGCATTAGGCTGAGTATCTGGTGGCTTGAGGTGAATTTTTTTCTCCCACGCTGAGATTCAATTTTCTGGAATCTCATTCAGGCCTTCCCTTTCCTAGATGCTGAAGTGAATACAGTTGTATTTCCCCAGGGCTTTGTCAGCAGAGATCTGGACTGGCTAATTGTGTTCATTCTAGCAGACTGCCAGCATGGGCACAATTTGATGTAATTCCATTCTGTGTCGAGCATTGCTGTCACAAACGATGCATGTAAGGGATTTCAAAATCTGTCTCATGACTTTCTCATCATTCAAAACAAGCCTGTTTTCCCAGCACCACTAATCCTGCCCTGGCACTGATCTCTCCTCCTTTATTTGTGGTTGACCAGCAGTGGAAGGGGCAGGGTAGTAGGCTCCTTAGTGACAACTCTGGCCACTGTATTAACAAGTTACTCATTTATTAGCTGCCTGAGCTTGGACACATGACCTGATTTCTCAAAATCTCCATTTCTCTTAGGTAAAATAGGTGTAATAATAGTGCCTGCCTTGTAGGGTTTTTGTGATGATTAAATTAGATAATACAGTGCTAAGCACAGTGCATGTCACATAGTCAGTGCTTAATAAATATTAGAAAACATTATTATTCTATCGTGATACCCCGATGCAATAGGCAGCTGAGACTGGAAGCAAGACATGGGGCAGAAAAAAAAGCCAAGAAGTAAATTTGAAGCAGAGCAAGCCAATGACAACAGACTGTTGTCCCTCTAAATTCCTTGCCAACCCTGATGCTGAAATGCCTACAGATCTTGGGTTTATGAATAAGCCTATTATTCACAATCAAAATGCAAGCATTAAAAAAGAGGATAGAAAGTCATCTTTTCCTCAGCCTTTCTACATACGGACAGATGAGAAGGAGGGTACAGAAAAACAGGTAGAAGTGTTAAAGTGGATTCCTGCCTCGTGCACCAAGACTGTACAGACATTGCTGCCAGCCAGTCAAAGGACTAGCATCTCCCCTTTCCTTCAATCTAGGAAACTGACCCAGGGCAGCCAACCACGTGAGCTGAAAAGATTGGCAGTAACTTTGACTTTCAAAAGGGAGGAGGATTATCCTGGGAGAAAACATAGATTTTACACAACAGGTAATTGTGTTAGCAGAAAGTATATTAGATAAAATGCACAGCCTGTTTGCAAAGAAGTATGTTATTACCTGGTAGGAATAATTGTAGATGCCATGCGGTGCAATTAACATTTGGCAAACCCAACCCAAAGCACATGATCTTGATTTCCAAGGTAAGCTTGGTCTTAGGTGAGCTTCTTCTCTGTCAGGGGGACAATATGGTTGGGTCCCTACATATCCCTTTCCATTTCTTACCAGGAGTCCACGTATGAGCTCACACAGCCCTTGAATCTGTATTAAGATAATAAAGAACCCCTGCTATGACGGCACCTTTGTGTCCCAGCAGCAGTCATGCCACAATGCATTTGTACTTCTACCTCCCCAGACCTGCTCTCTTTTTCTACAGGAAGAGAAACAATATGGGGCAGGCTCACAATAGCACATCCATGAGGCTTAGCCAGAATACATGGGAAGAAAACTTTACCACAGGTACTACAAAATCCCCAGGCTTCTTGACTAGCTGTGTGTTTGAAAGTAAGTAGGAGGGTAGAGATGAGAAGAGGAAGAAAACTCACAGCCCATCCTGCCACCCATCACTATTTCCCCAAAGATCCCCAAACCTACGTTTTGCCTAGCCTGCTAGGATCGAGCACTGATTCATTGATTAATTCACTCAACAAATGTTGATTGATTATGTTCTACGTGCAAGACACTGAGGATGCAGCAATGAACAAAACAGACAAAAATCTCTGCCTGAAAAAAGTAGTAGATAGGATCAGAGATTCAATGTGGGTGTGGGGTATGGGGTGTGGTGGTCAGGAAGAATGGATATATGGGCCACTGTAAGGACTTTGGATTTTACTTTGAATGATATAGGAAAGCATTAGAAGTTTTGAACAGAGGAGTGACATCATCTGACTTACATTTTAACAGGATCATTCTGACTCTGGTGAGTACAGCCTAAGGAACCACAAGAGCAGAAGCATGGAGATAGGTAATTGAAATCATCCAAACAGGACATGATGACAGTTTGGGCCAGGGATGGCAGTTGGGGAGTAATAATGTGGGTGCCATCATTCTATAAATGACTTTTGCAGTCCTGAGAAAGGATGAGATCACTTGGGGAGTGAATTCAGCCAACAGTTGAAGGTCAGGGCAGTCCCACATTTAAGGACAGGGAGAGGAGAAAGAGACAGCAAAAGAGACTGAGAAAGAAGAGCTATGAAGATAAAAGCCATTCTAAAAACCAGTTAAAGTGTGTCAAAATACTGTTGCTAAATCAAATAAGATAAGAATTGAGACAAAATCTTTGGTTTTAGCAACTTGTAGGTCATTTGAGATCCTGATGAGACAGTTTTAGTGGAGTGGTGGGAGGAGAAAGAGGAAACTGTAAGACAGCTATTTGGGAGATCAGGAGAGAGCCTGGAGTAGGGGAATAAAATATGCTTACTGAGTAGCACTGAGTTGGTGGCAATGACCTTAAGGAAGACAAGTCAATGTGGTTTGTGTCTTTCTTCAGCCACACTTACCTGCATGGTGCTGGTGAAGAGGAGGCAGAAGGTTGGATATAACCAAGTTGTGGTTTTGCCAAGCAGGTTTGATGAAGAAAGAGTGGGGCAAGAGATTTGAGAGTGTGTGAAAGGGACTCATTGTAACAATTGATCATGGAATTTAAGTTGCATAAGGAAGGTGGAGAGGAGTGAGAATATGGAGAAATTCATAAGATCAATAAATTAAAGTAATAGTGACATTGAAGGATGGTTGGCTTGGGTACTATAGGGAAAGAGTGGGAATTTAGGTTGAAGTGTAGGATGGTCGAGATTACAGAGGATTCCAGTTATCGATAATGAAGAGTTCTAGAGTACAGCGTGACTAGCTGGCATGGTTATAAAAGGTCAGCATTTGTGCTAAAAAACAAAACCTAGATTAAAACTTTCATTAGCCCATAAAATTGTCATTGGCCCTTGAATGCTTGGTTTAATTTACAAATACTTGTTCCCATCTGTCCCTGCTCCTGTTGACTGAGCTATGCTAGCCTAAGAGTACAATTAGCAGACTTTTTGAAATTCATCTTCAAACTATTTATAGAGCACACAGTAAAAGTTTTTGGGCAAATACTTCACCTGGCAACCACTTTAGTATGGTTTTATTCAAACCTGTCATGCACATAATATGCATTCAGTAAATAGTAGTCAAGGTTTTTGTTGCTGTCCTTACCGCTATCGTTTGTTGACATACACAGCCCTCCCTAGACTAACATGAAACCATCGTAATCAGAATTTCAGCTCTTCTCTCCTTGTGATTTTCTACATTCTAGAAATAGTTAGATAAAAATCCTAATGGTCCTTTTTCTGAGTAATGAATTACAGAATTAAGAGGTAAGTGGAATGTCAGAATTTAAGTAAAAGGTTGGTATAGTTTCAAGATTCTCATGCAGCAGAGTAAGATGCACAGGCAGAGACGACAGGCTTGACTTCCACGGCAGCTCCTGGACCTGTCTGCAGACATCAAATGTGGAGCAGGGTTTACCAGTTGTGTTCCCTGTCCACCTGCCTATGCACCCTGGCCACTACCCTGAGAAGGTCTGACAAAGATCTGGAAGGGATTATTGACCTTTATAACTGCAAGGAAATTGGACTATGCAAGGAAAGGGTGCTTACCAATATAGTGTGTCAGATCAGTAAGAACCAACAATAATTTCAGGTGTTGGGATTTGGTCCAAAGGGGAACAGTGTAGCTGGCATCAGGTGAAATGCAGATAAGGGCCTGGGGATAGTAAGGAGGGCACTTCTGGTAACCTGAGTCTAGTTGATGAATCTCTCTTGGAGGTGAATGCAGCTTACCCTTCCTTGTCTATTGTCCAGTGTGTTCAGGCTTAGAGCACTCTGTCGGGAAAAGTCAAGGCTGAGAGGATGACAGCCTGTGGATTTGAGGGAAGGAAAGGGAAATAGGAAACTCTCTTGGCTACCATGTACTCAACACGTGCTTAGCACTTTACATCCATCATTTCATGCAATCATCACAACAATGTCATGCAGTTGGTATTAATACTGTGTCTATTTTATAGCTGAAGAAACTGAGGTATAAAAATATAAGTAACTTGCCCAAGATTACCCGGCTATTTCAGTGGCAGAGCAGAGCTTTGAACTCCTGTCTGCCTGACTCCAAAGTCCATTTCTTTCACAACTCTACTTGCTCCCTTCCATGACCATGTTGTAAAAGCTTACAATGGGCAAGGCAGTGTATAGGCCCTGTGTCTACCTAATATAATCTCCTCAACCGACAGAGAAGGAAACAGAAGCTCAAAGAGGTGACATGCCTAAGCTCACACAAGTGTTACACAGTAGGGTCAGCACTAGAACACCCTGTTTGTCTTGAGTCCTAACCTTGGGGCGATAGTTAAACAAGAAGAAAGGAGAATAGTTAACCCCCTGCCCTGGGCTTGCACACTGATGGCCAACATTTTCACAGCTCTTTACAGTTAACACATCATTTTCACATACAGCTATTTCACTTACCCCTCAAATAACTCTTGCAGGCATTTAGTAATACTATCTCCATTTTTCATACAAACAAGAGGTTCAGAAAGGATGAATGACTCTCCCTGTAACACTTAGATAGTAAGCTGTGAAGAAGGGCCAGGCCTTTGGTCTTTTGACTATAGATCTAATGACTCATTTGTTTAACATTTGTTGAGCACTTCCTGTGTGTCAAGCATTGTGATAAGGACTGGGAATCTAGAGGTGAATGAGGCACAGCTCTGGTTGTCAAGGAGCTCACAGTCTGACAGGGGATGCAGCCAAACAAATCAGGTAATTACAAGTAAGTGTAGTAAGCCCTTCCTCTTAGTTAACACAGCCACAGCATCTGACAGGGAACTTGGGAATGAGGTCTCCCTTGGAAGAACTATTAAGGTACTGGTAGTAGGACTCCTTATTACACCCCAGCCTTTGTCAATAGCAGTGATTTCTTTCTGTACGTGAAAAGTAAAGTGTAACCAAGTTCTTACCGAAGCAAAGAGGGAATTGATTACTGGATGGAAGGACAATTCTTTTCAGGGTTTCAATATCTTCCTATTGTTACCTCACATCTTCACATTCTCATGATCAAGGCACCATGCTTCTCTACGTCCACAAGCTCCTCTCAGAAACTGCTATCAGGCCCAGAGAAGGAAGCTTGGATCCTTGATTGGGTAAGAAAAGAGACTTCAGAATTATGAAAGAATGGTAAAGACACAGCTTTGCATGGGTCCTAATAAAAATAAGTCTCTGATGAGGAAAAAAACAAAGCACTATTTTCATAAAAATCCCTTTTGGAAGGCAGCCAGACAGGCCAGGTCAACTCTAGCCTTGGAGGCCAGCCTCCACAACTATTTTGGGATTTCCAAGAGGGAAAGTCACAGGGGTGAAGCACAGCTGAACAAGGGGAAGCCAAGAGTTTCATCAGCAAAGACTTCATCTTGACTTGTTTTGCAGGGGAAATAAAGGTGAGGAGGCCCTTTGCTCTCCCTCAGGGATGTGTTGAATATTCAAAAATATTAATTTTGGAACAATGGTGCCTACAGTTTTGAAAACAAGCTAACAAGCCAGAGCTGTAGTTGATTGAATTGGCAGAAAGTTCCTCCAAACCCCCGGAGGATGCCTATTCCAAGCCCCCATGGCCCTTCTACAGAAAATCAAAATGACACAACATACAGACCAGGAAATACTCAGCCAAGTGGACTGCAACCTCTGGGCACCCCCAAATGTTTAACACAAACCATAATTTAGTGTGTTGGGGGAGCCCAGAATTTTTAATAATTACAAAGGAAATAAAAGCTGTATTTGACTATCCACAAGTTCCTCGCTACAAGTTTCATTATCATGTTTTCATCCTCGCAGAAGGGCCTTCCAGAATACAGGTCCAGTTCCACACTACATGTCCCCCAGCTCTTATATGCACTTTGATGCCCCGTTTCCCTACCCCTAAATGCCAGGTTTAATCCTACTGCTCAGTGCCCACTCCAAATCACCAGCACTAGGCTTAGCCTTCTTTCCTGTGTCCTCCAGATTCAAAGCCCGCCTGTACAACTCACTTGGGACCTTCTGCTTAGTAGCTGCTCATTTGAATGTATAAATGTGTAGAGCACAGCAATAGTGGTTCAATGTGTTCTTTCTGCTAGAAGTACCCATATATTTAACTCTAGAATGAATACATTAACTCAAAAGAATGACTACTTACTGATGGGACTTTGAAGAACAACAGCAGATTGGAAAGCAGAAGGTATCTTCCTCATCCCCTTATACTGTAACACAGAGAGAGTTACTCGATCTGTTTCTGGGTATATTTAACTCTACTTCCAAGAATACACTTAAGAAAATATTTTGGTCACCCACGATAGAATTTATAAACTTATGGAATCCCATTACACAGGAAGAAAAAAATCTGTTAGTGTTTTGATATATTTTCTTCCAGTCCTGGATTGTAGGACTCAACAATGTAAAAAATGTCAAATTTTCACAAACTGATTTGTAAATTTAAAGGATAGTGGAAAAGCAAAAAAAATGTTAATGGTAGAATCAAAGTGATGGGTATGAATGTATGCACTGTAAAATTCTTTCAATTTTTCCATATGTTTAAAATTTTTACAATAAAATGTTAGAGAAAATATATTACTATTGTTGCAACCATAATTATAGAAAAATATTTGTCCTTCAACTCTTATTTTAGGATGAATTTTTAAAATTGGAATTACTGAGTCAAAAATATGAACATTTCAAGGTTTTTAATATATGACAATACTTCTCCAAACATTTGTTCCACGTTATACTCTCACCAGCAGAATATGTGAGACTGTTGAGACAGCATTTTTTAAAGTTATGAACCACTTTAATGAGTTATAATTTATAGTCATGCACTGCATAATGACGTTTCAGTCAACAATGGACCGCATACATGACGGTGGTCCCATAAGATTAGTACCATACAGCCTAGAGGTGTAGAAGGCTAAACCATCTAGTTTGTATACGTACATTCTATGATGTTTGCACAACGATGAAATCACCTAATGATGCATTTCTCAGAATTTATCCCCATCATTAAGCGACACATGACTGTACATACTGAAATTCACAGATCTTAAATGTACAGTTCAATGTTTGCCTACTTGTATACACCCGTGTAACCAACATGCCCCTAACAAGATAAAGAACATTTCCATCACCCCAGAGAATTCTCTCATGCTCCTTATCAGCTATTCCCTGCCTGCTCCATCTCATGTTGATTTCTTTCTACAAAGATTAGATTTGACTTTTCTAGAGTTTCTTATAAATGGAGTGATAGGCATATACTCTTCTAAGTCTGTCTTCTTTTGCTCAGCATGTTTTAAAGATTCATTCATGTTATTTCAGTAGTTTGTTCCTTTTAATTACTGAGCAGTATTTCATTGTATAGATAAACCACAATCTGTTTATTAATTCTCTTGTTAGTGGACATGAGATAGAATTTAAATTAAAATAAATATAAAGCAATGTATCTTCATACCATTCATATGAGAAAGTAAATTGTGAGCACTTGACCAAGGTCTTTTGAAGTCAATGGCTGTGCCCAAATAAACAGATAAAATGTAGTGAGGGTTTTAGGCACCTGTTTCAGGTCAGAGGAAAGACATCTGCAGGAGGTTGAAACTGCAGGCCACCTGGAGGTTGGATATGTTTAGGACACAGAAATAGCACTCAAAAATCATCTTTATCCATATATATTTCTCTTAAAGACACATAAATGATCTATAAGAAAAGACTCAATGTTCTATGGCCAATTTATACTTTCACTTTTTGGCATATATTTTGAACAGTGTGTGAGAATTTCGCATGAGAAAAAGTTCATTTTCTCTTCTCTCTATCCATTTCACTACAACTTAATTAACTGGCAATGAATTCTATTTTTAATTCTCATGGAATTAGGTTTGCATAACGAGTGAAGGGCATCCAGTCAAAAATCACAGAAAAGTATCATAGAATTTTGGGGCTGGAAGTGACTATTGCAGTCAGCTATGGTGCAAGTAGAGGAAGTGAGGTGCAGAGAGACTGTATGACTTTTCAAAGGTCCCACAGCTGGTTGTATCAGACTTGGGGCCAGAACTTTGGCCTCCTGGGGCCCCGACCATTTTCCATTGTACTCCACCACCTTGCCTTTCTGTGGGCTGAGGCCAGGTGGCCTTACGTAACTCGGGTCCTTTGGCTGTGAGCCGCTTTCTAGGCACAGGGGATTCATCAGGCCAAAGTGGGAGTGTGTTCTCCTCCTGCTTTGACCGTGCAACCCATTTACCTTCCAGACCTTAGGCTCTGAAGCCACCCTGTACTTTGCTGAAAGTGCTTGTCTCGAAGTTGGGCCATTCTGCAAGTCTGGGCTCAGACTTAAGTAGCACAGCAAGAATGTGTCAAGCTCAACACCCATTGAGCTTAAGAATTTTTGACGATTATTTTTGAAATTTTCTTGTTTTTATAGCAGCTGCAATTATTCAGAATGTCCACACAGGGTCATTAGCTTCTACTTCAGCAAAGGCAACAAAAAAAGAGACCTTTTTAAAACACTCAGCTTGTAGCAATAAATTCAAACTTAAAGACACTGTCAGAAATAAATAACGTTCCAAATGAAAAAAGGATAGCTAGAACTGGTGAAGGGCAAAGGCTGGCCGCTGTCTTAGATAACCATAAAGCAGGATGGTGAATGACAGTGTTCACACGAAGCTTTGGTGCAATCTCAGCCATTAGGTGAAGCAAGATGACTGCTCACGGACAAATCTTGGGCGCAAGTTTGAATTAGCATAATGAGGCACCGAGGTGTCCGTGGCTCTGTGTTTTGCAATATTCTTGGGTAAGGGCTTAGCAACACCTCTTTGAGGGTGGAAGAGGGGAATGCAATGCAAACTCACAGCCAGCTGTCTGTTAGATTCTTAAATAGAATCATGATCCTCAAACTTGTTCAGGGAAATACCTGGAAGCCATGATGCTCTGAGTAAAGAAAGCAGCATGGAACACTGATCTGTTTCATTCCGTCAAACATATATGAACATTTTTACTAGCAGAAAATATGGCTCTGTTATGTGTAAGCAATGTGAAGTCATAGCCAAAGCACACTATCCACAGAAAAGCAAGATATTATGCTAGGAACCTTTGGTTGTTTACAGGTACTTTCTGTTTTTCCAAGAGAGCAAAGCTTAAGTCCAAGTAGAAAGGAAGATATTTTACTCACTCTAATTTTTTTCAGTGAAATGTGAGAACAGAGCCACTATTTAGGAGCTGAACACTTCCGCCCAATGCTCTGTTGGAATTCAGTGTGAGAACCACTAGTTTGGAAGAAAATTTCTCTCCAGAGGGCCCTGGATTCTTCTTTCTTCTCCACCTTTATTACTCCCTCCTCCACCAGGCACGCAACACTCTAAGGCTGTTTCTGTGTCTACACCCCCTTTGTAAAAAATTCTAATTATTATTCAATAAATTCCTTTGCAATAAGATATAAATTACCATTAAGGCACAATGTTTTTATCATATCCAAGGAGATTTTCTTTTGTTTTAATAAGAATAAACAGTCTTAAGTCAAAGGAATGAAGCTCTAATTGTAGGCATCAATGAACAAGGTAAGAGCTCAAATGTCAACCAGTGAGGAAAGGGAAGGCAAGAGTATTCATTGTCACCAGAGTGAAAGGCAACGTTGCACACGCCAGGAAAAAATGGCCAAGCTCTGAAGGATGTGACGCTACATAAAGAAAAAGAAGAAGCTGTAGAAAAAGATGCTCCATCTTAGGGTGGCTTGCTTAAAGTTTATATCCCCTCCTTTGGATGCAGTACTGATTAATGAAGGACTGTCTGAAGTTTAGGCTATTGGTGGGGTTCCAATTTTCTCCATCTGAAACTAGGATCTCACTGCCCATTTCTCTGTATTCTAACACTCCTGCTCGGATTGATCTATTTTTCTTTTTAATTAGAATTATTTTTTCACTTTTCATTTTGAAATAATTTCAGACTCATGAAAAATTTGCAAAACAGTACAAAGTGTTTTGGCCTACTCTTTACACAGTTTTTCCAAATGTTACATCTTATATATCCATAGTACAATTATCAAAACCCAAAAAACCCCACAAAAAACTGATACAACACTATTAACTAATCTACAGACATACCTTATTCAAATTTCACCAGTTGTCCCACTAATGACCTTTTTTTGGTCCAGGACCCATTTAGTTGTCATGTCTCCTTAGTCTCATCCTATCTGGGACTGTTCGTCAGTCTTTATATTTCACGACATTGAAACTTCCAATGAGTCCCTCATTTTAGTTTGTCTGATGCTTTCCTATGATTAATTTTCCTATGATTAATTCAGGATACTTACAGAAGAGATTTCGCTTCTTTTCAGGGCATCATATCAGGAGATACATTTTACTGATTTGTTTCACTACAGCCGATGCTAACTTTGACGCTGTGGTTAGGGTGATGACTTCCAAGTTTCTACACTAAGTTACTATTTTTCTTTTGAAATTATTAAGTATCTTATGGGGGAGTTACTTTGAAAAAAATGCGAATATCTTGTGTCTCATCATACTTTTGTCTACCAATTTTTATCCATGATGATTCTTGCCTGCAATAACTATTACTGTGGTGTTTGACAAATAAGTGATTTTCTATAGTCTGCTTGCTTGCTTTTCTTCTTTCCTTCCTCCCTTCCTTGCTTTCCTTCCTTCCCTCTTTCTCTTCTTTCTCTCCCCCACCCCCTCTGTTTCTCACCCCTTTCCCCTGCTTTCTTCCTTTCTGTTCAAATTGTCCTAGTTTAGCCACTGGGAGTTCATTCAAGCTGGCTCCTAAATCTTTTCAACATACTCCCATAATTTCTGAGCACTTCCTTAATTCCTGGCACCACAAAATATTCCAGGCTATTTCTATACTTTCCCTGCTCCAGTCTTGGAGTCACCCATTTCTCCAAGGAGCCCTGATTTCTTTTTTCGGACAGTGCTATTTAGAAACCAAAACCTTGGTGCTATTTATGCTCATTCTGCTGTCATTGCTTCTAGGCCCTCTCAGCAGAGACAGCTAGGAAATACAAGTATGTACATACTATACATGCACATTACCTATCTATCTATCTATTCATCTATCTATCATCTAATTATCAATCATCTATCACCTGTTATAGTACATGAATTCATATTGATACCTCCAATTCTAACCCACCACTACCAAGTTCTTTATCTAGACTTCTCTCTTTCTGTATTTGTAACTCCTTTCTCTGATGGGGGAAATCTGGCTCTCGTTATCCACAATATATTTTTCTATTTGTTCAGTCTTAGAAAGCACATGAAGTAGTTTCAGAACTGCTAACCCATACCCCTCTGCAAAACCAGTTTATTAACTGGAGAACAATAAGTGTGCAACATTTTTTTGCTATTTACTCTTACAGTATATAGTTAAGTACTGTTTTCTAAAGTTACTTAGGCTAGTTGTTTTCTTCGGCGTGGTTTGGTTATTCATTTTTTATACAGTTAGACTCATTTGTTACTATTTGTATTACATTTTGGGTTTACCTTCACACCTCAGTCAATGCAATTATTTTATTTACTTGGGGGGTATGT
The DNA here is from genome assembly GCA_031878705.1 of Tapirus indicus. Classification (NCBI taxonomy): domain Eukaryota; kingdom Metazoa; phylum Chordata; class Mammalia; order Perissodactyla; family Tapiridae; genus Tapirus; species Tapirus indicus. The sequence continues at coordinate 87,819,146 of CM062922.1, forward strand.
GGAACATTGTCACTGCCCTACCGGAGAAGTTTGACTGATGGTTTACAATTAATACTATGTATCAGTTATTTATTTATGTTTCTCTCTGGATATTACTTCAGCCCCAGTTGAATGCTTAACATTTGCTCTTCTCTGTCATCATCTCAGGTAGTTTGTAGAAGGTAACTCTAGATAAAGATAAAGAGAGAGATATAAAAAATATATATTCAAGGATTTATACACGCACACATTTATATTTTAATAGAAATCACTTCATGCTTCAAAATATTTTTTGCTCAACAATCTACTCAGAAACAATACTTCCACAGTGCTCCTGACTGAGCCCAAGTCATTAGGAAGATCTGCTAGCAGCAGGAGAAGAAGAGGCCGCCGAGGAGCATTGAGAGGACTGTTCCCCAAACTCCTCCTAACCACGCAACATGTGTCTGCAGAGATGAGGACACATGTGGGCAACAGTGACCAGCTGATAACCTTTTCTCCTTGCTGATTTTCTGTCCTCTAAGGGAGCTTTTCGCTGCATCAAGCACCTTCCCCTTTTCTTGGTCTTTGTAACACCTTGAATACAGGGCAGCTTTTTCCTCTTTCCTTCTGTCACTAATTTTCAAACTCTTGTTTTCCATCGGAGAGTGTCTTATCCACATTTGCTGCCACAAATTCTGAGAAACTTAAATACAGGATCAAAAATCAAAGCTTGGGCTGCCTTGTTTATAAATGGCTATTCACGTTCTTTCCTTTCCCTCCAAACTACTGCTGAAAATTTTCCAAAAATAACCAGAACAAATGGTTCAAAGCAAATCATAAACTATTCAGTGATTAGCAAATCCTCCCCCACATCCCTCTTGATCATAGACAGTACACGTCAGTAAGGAAGTAGAATTCTTACTGGAGGAGACAGTGTGTGGGAGGGAGTAGTTAACAACCCACTCTGCCCAGAGAGTTAAACTGTGCAAATTAGCCAGGTCGTTAGTCTCACAAAAGCACAATATTGGTCTTTTTTATTGTGCACCACACAGACTATGGTATTAAATTTATTTTTATATGAATATAACAGAAGATAGAGAAATCAAGGTAAAACTGAAAGAATTATGAACTTCAGATAATTCTTTTTCCATGAGAGTTACTGATGCTTCAACATATCTCTAATATTGAGGACCATATTCTGAGAAGCTTTATTAAGTTGGAATATTACACTGGAAAACCGTATTATTTAATGCTGGACAGTATCTAATGGTTCTCTACTATGAGATGTGAGGAAAATAATTCACTTGAGGTTTTGCTAATTATGTTGTTTTTACAATGTCAAAATTTAAGCCATTTGAATACTATTTTTTGGCTTAAATTTCATAGTTGCTTAATTTTAGTTCTGTATTTAAATCAGTTCACTCATTTCTACCAGTCCTTGCACCATGGCTTCTCCATTCCCGAGGTCTTGGTTGGCTAGATTTTGTCTGGGAGTCTGTTTTAAGATGCTCCAGTGGGGGCTGTCTTCTCTGAGTTCTTGGAAGCTTCAAAGCATGTGTCTCTTGCATTTGTACCTGGACAATGCTTCATCTAGCAACGAGATTCTCTGGTTTCATTTTCATTACCTGTGGGTTTTGTAGACATTGCTCTACTGTCTTAGTATCGACTGTGGCAATACTAGGTCTGACATCAGCTTGATTTTTTTCCCCCTTTATAAGTGACTTGCATGTCCTTTTTGCTTACAGCCTGGATGTTTTGATGTTCTTTTTTCTCCTCCAAGTTCAGTAACTTTACTAAGATGTTTTTCCAAGTTCATGCCCAGGTCCATGTTTCCTAGGACACAGTTTATCCTCTATGTCCAACACATCTTGCACACCTTACATTCTTTCTGAGCACCAGTCTTTTCTGCAGTAACCAACTTCATAATATGTAACCTGACAGCATCTTGCCTCAAACAATACCCAAATCCACCCCTTTCTGCTCCAGGCTTCTCTGATGTAAGGATGTGGGATTCCTGTGGGGATCCTCTAGGCACCTGTACATGTACAGTCCCGGAAGTGCACAGGGTTAACACTCCATGGAGGTACCCTTGACTAGGGGAGTATAGGAGACACTGGATAAATGCCGCCCCCTTCCACCTTGAGTGAACATCCTATTCAGTGGCTCGGCTCGGAGGCTCCCACTGCAGTGCCTGATGGGAAAAACCCATACTGGCTTTCTTCCTTCCTGTCTTTACTCTTCCCAGTCCTCGCCTGTTGCCTGAGATTACTTCCCAAAATAACTACCTGCACGTTAGACCTTGTCTCTGACTCTGCTTTCTGGGGGAAAATTTACTCCTAAAAATGTCTTTATATTATAGGTCTGCAATTTTTTATTTATTTATTTTCTGTTTTTCTCCTCTGTAAGTGTTTTCCTATCTTCACTTTTTTTCCATTTTGTTTATTAAGATTTCCTCAAGCCTGCCCTGAGTTTTTGAACAGATTTTCTCAGTCCAAAATGACTTAAATTTTTGAAATGACATCATTTTTCTCTTTAATTTCTTTCTGGAGCTCCATCAGCCAACTTTTCACTCCTTTTAATAGTTCTCGTCTTTGAATTCTTGTTTTTCCTATTTGTATTTTTTAAAAACTTTTAAGGGATCACATGTATGTAAGGGTAATTAATTTCATGATGTATGAACTTCACATGCCTTTTGCTTACGTCCCTTTGTCCTTTTAAAAAAAAATCATTGCTTTATCTATGCATAGTCCCCACACTAGTTTCTTTCTGCATAGATGTCATTTTTAATGAGTCAACAAATTGCTAGAGAAGGTTGGGGAGGAGGGTGATGGGAACGAGGGATGCAGTCTGTATTTTGGGGTCTGTGCTATTTCCCTTTCCTTGGGGGGACAATCTCAGCTCAGTTACAACATTTAAACAGATTATGTAGCTCGCAGCAAAGCCGTTTATATAATTGCCTGTGCTGCACTCCTATGGTTTCTATTTCCTCTCCCTTTTGACCTCTTTTTCACCTCTGGCAGCCTCTCTCGGCCAGAAGACCACACTGTAGACAGTAGCTACTTTCCTTGTGCTATTTTGTGGTATTTAACTGGGCATCTAAAGAGACAATCCTTGATTTTCCAAAGGCCAGTACCAACCCGTAGAGTTCCTTGCTCTAATTAACAGACTATATAGTGCTTTCAGCTTCTCAAATTGTGGTCCCTAACCAATAATGTCAGCATTACCTGTGAACTTTTAGAAGTGCAGGTTCTCAAGCCTCACTGTTGAACGAGAAAGCCTGGGGTGGAACCCGATAGTCTTTGCCTTAAGAAACTCCCTCAAGTTTGAGAACCACTCTTTTAGAGGAATCTCTTTCCCAAAACAAGGGCTAAGAAGATTCTCATCTTCCCTCATTTTGGTCAAAATTACACAGAATTTGGGGTTTAGGATTGTGGCTTAGGGTTGTGGCTCTTTCTTTGTCATAAGAAGATGGAGCATATTTTTCTCTCTTTAAAATTATTTTTAGTGTGATTCAAGGGAGAAGGCAGAAATAAAAATACACTTAAACCCACAATTTATAACAGGAATTTTAAGCCACTGATCTGAAAGGCGAGTTGCATGGAAAAGGCTGAGGCCTGGACCCAGAGGCTGGAGGCCCAGCTCAGGTCCCAGGTCTGCATCTGATTAGCTTATGACATTTGACAAGACCTACCTGACCTCTTCAGGCTCCTTTGGACATGTCAACTCCACTCTTTTGAGCAACAAAAGTGCTCCTTGTATTTTTTCCTTAGCTCAAGTTTAAGCACCTCAAGTGATAAGGTTTCTGTTTCCTCTCCTATGACATGTCATCATTGGGAAGTGCTCACTGCCATAGCTTTGAAGCCTGAACTAGTTCTAGTCTTAATTTAGTTTCATTCTTGGGCAGAGACAGTGACACTTTCCTCCAAGTCAGGGCAATTTGCTTAAATTTCAAGTCTTCATCAAAAGCTGTGGAGCCTGGGCAAGGCCTGCTTTCCATTTGCCCCTAGCTCTGCTGCTCTGGGGATAGACAGTACAGGAGGAGAACATGCTGACTCCTGCTAGCAAAGGGTGACACAGGTCCAAGCCATTGTAAAATTTGTGTGCTATTTCCAACTTTTCCTGTGCCTCATCCCTTTTTAAATTGAGATCATCACACTCCTTTTTCTCGCCCACATGATTATTGTTAAAAATCTACCATAGCTCTTGGCTAAGCTGTGGCAAACAGCAAGAACACCCACAAACAGAAAACTCCCTCCCTCTAGTTATTTCAGTCACCCCTCCTCCCGCCATCCAAAAAGATTCATTTATCCTTTCATTTTTTTGGTCACTGATTTAATGTCTAGGAAAGTGCTACTCAAAGTGTGTCTTTTGGCCCATCTACGACTGGTTGTTATCAGCATGTGATGAGAGAAGCCCAGAAATGGAGACTAAGCATTTAGGAACTTGTACAGCAATTTGACATTGCCATGACATCCAAGCAGGTGGTCCGTGGACTAGCCTCATTGAGCAGGGCCTAAACCAATTTGAGTATGATTCAACTTAGGAAGTGAGTTGCACGTGTCTTGAGTTACCTTATTCATGCCAGCCAGGACTGGTTACATAATTTTCAGGGTCCAACGCAAAATAAAAATATGAGTCTCTTGTTCAAAAATTATTAAAAATTTCAAGAGGGCAGCAGCAGAGCATTAAAACCAAGCAAAGGGCTCTTCTAAGGACTGGGCCCTGTGCAAATGTGCAGGTCACACACCCATGAAGCTGGGCCTGCATGCACTTTAGGATTATGTTATCATTTGTGATATTTTAAAATTAATTTGTCATCTGTAAACAAAAAAGTGTGTAAAAATCTGAGAAAACGTGAGCATATATTTTTATAACATCGTTTTTACAGTCAATTTAAATTTAAATCAAGCCTGTTTTTAATTTATAGTTTAATGTTATTAGATAAATTAGAATAGTAAAAGATTTATTTTTAACTCTTATTTTCAGATTGTATAACAGTTTCACTGGACTTTTTGTCAAGAAAAGACACTCCTCTTTTGAATATGGCAGTGGTAATAAAGCAAATGATGACAATGGAAGTGATTTTAAAAATTCAATATCCAAAGAGTTTGTATTAGTTTGACTTAGAAGTCTCACATCTCTCATATACTGGGTTCCATTTTGTAGTCATAATTGAGAAGTGTGTTATTGCAGAGATGTATTGACTGATAAAGCAATGAAACCATCAAAGCATAAGTACCATTAACATTTAAGACATGAAGAACTAAGTTAAAAATTAAACAAATATTTTGAAGAAAGAATATTGAATTAAAAAGCTGACAGACAAAAGGTACAAACTTCCAGTTATAAGATAAATAAGTACTAGGGATGTAATGTACAACGTGATGACTACAGTTAACTATGTCATATGGTGTATATGAATGTTGTTAAAAGAGTTGATCCTGAGTTCTCATCGCAAGGAAAAAAAAGATATTTTTCTGTTTTTGCTTTTTCTTTTTACTGTATCTATATCAAGTGGTAGATGCTAACTAAACTTACCGTGGTAATCATTTCACAACACATGTAAGTTAAAGTATTGTGCTGTATACCTTAAAGTGATGTATGCCAATTATATCTCAATAAAACTGGGGGAAAAAGTTGACAGAACATCTGTTCAAATACTATACCTATGTGTATGTAAGTATATAAGCACATGTATAAACACATGCCTATAAATACCAGGCCTCTACAGATTTCTTATAAAGTAACACTTCATGTTGCTAAAATAGACAAATAAATAAACAAAAACTCAGGTAGAAATTTTGACGGTTTCATTTCTTTATCAGCTACTACATCTCTACAGTAACACACTTCATCCTCAATGTAACACAAAAGAATATATTGAAGATGGCTGCTTGGAAATTTGGGGTGAATCCACAACCAAGAAGGAACTCAAGCACAACTTTCCATGACACCATAGGTCAACGTGCTCGAGAGCTGACTACTGATATGGAAGACCAAGTCATAGAACAAATAAAGCTAGCAAATAATTTTTTGTTGCATCTTGACAAATGTACAGATACTGCTAACATAGCAATTCTTTTAGTATATTTGCGATTTCAGTGTGAGTATATGAAATAAGGATTTTTCTTTCAGCTTCATTGCTGACAAGCACAACTGGCTCTGGGCTATATAAAACGATGAAAAATTACATTGTCCAAATGTGGTTTGGAGTTTAAGTTTTGTATAGGAGAATGTTCTGATGGCATCACTATAAGACAGAAAAACATTTTGGAGTTTGTTTGAGATTATAGAGCTTGCACCAGAATATAAAACAGTGCACTAGTTCCTTTGTCAAGAAAATCTTGCTATTGGGCCAGCCCCAGTGGCCTAGTGGTTAAGTTTGGTGTGCTCCACTTTGGTGGCCCTGCCTGGTTCCCAGTGCAGACTTACACCACTCGTCTGTTAGTGGCCATGCTGTGGCAGTGGCTCACATACAAAAAGAGGAGGATTGGCAGTAGATATTAGCTCAGGGTGAATTTTCCTCAGCAAAAAAAAAAGGAAAATCTTTCTATGAAATATGTGTCAGCTGAACTAAACAGTGGGCTTAGCAACACAGTAAAAATTATGAAATACTTAGAGACAAATGTGTTAAATGTGAGATTATTCTTTGTTATAATGATAATATGAAAGCAGATCATAAACGACTCAGTGTAGGCTGAGATATGATAGTTATCAATGGGAAAAGTTCTGTTGGGACTATTTGAACTATGAAAAGAACTGTTAGTGTTCTTTCAAGATAAGAAACCAATTTGTTTCTACACTTTTAAAGATGTGCATTGAAAAAATCAGATTTGTTATGTCTGATATCTCCAATTCTAATGATCTCAACTCTTCCATACAAGGAAGAATTTAACATGTTTTTCAATGGCACAAAAATCAAAGGGCAAAAAATGAAAGATAGAAGCTTGGAAGAACAGAGTTACTATAGATTATTATTATATTTATGTAATTTCACAATTATTAATAATATTAATATTGCTTATCTCCAAAAAGTTATAGACCTAGTGCCTTAGAATTTTGGATTTTATTTTCCAACAAAAAACCCTATGCTGAGGAAGTTTAAGGATCTGAAATCTATTTCTTTCTTTGAAGAATGATTTAAATTTAACTATAAATTTTAGGATAAATTGTTGAAATTGGCTACTGATGGATTGAATTTTGAAAATTCAACAACACTCTCCATTTTGGATAAAAGATAAAAATGGCTATCCTGAGACTGCTGAAATCAGTTTAAAATCTATTCTAGTTGTCAGCAAATCTCCATGGATCTGGTTTCTCTACTCTGAGTATTATTAAGACAAAACATGGGGCCAGCCCAGTGGCGCAGCAGTTTAGTTCGCGCTTTGGCAGCCCTGGGTTCACAGGTTCGGATCCCGGGCAGGGCTGACGCACTGCTTGTCAAGCCATGCCATGGCGGCGTCCCATATAAAGTCGAGGAGGATGGGCATGGATGTTAGCCCAGGGCCAGCCTTCCTCAGCAAAAAAGGAGGAGGATTGGCAATGGATGTTAGCTCAGGGGTGGTCTTCCCCCCCCCACACACAAAAAACAGAGAAATAATTTAGATACATATTATCCCATGTGAGTAACATTGGTCCAACCCTGATTAGCTAAGTCAACAAGGAAAAGACAAACCTATTTATTATATTAAATATAGATATACATGGGATTGCTTCAATGTGTGAGTATGGCATTTAATTGGAAGAAGGGCTATTTTACTCATAACTTACTGTTTAATTATAATTGCAAATGACCCAAAACTACAAGTATAATAGCAATTCTCTCTATTAATCACTGTACAGACACTTTTGGTGATATCTGCCTATAATTTTTATAATTACTTACTATTTTTCCTATGTGATGCTAGTTCTATTTATATTTATTGACACATTGAAAAGTAATGTGTGTCTGCTGAATTCAATAGTAAAAGTTCTTTATTTTTCTCTGAATTTTATTCTATTTTTAAGTAATTTATTTCTTATCCTTTTTTATTAAATATTAATCTGTGATGGACTAGAAACTAACAAAAAACATTTGAGAAAATTTTAAAAATGGTTTTAAATCAAAAATTGAAAAATTAAAAAATGGCATTGATTGAGAGGAAGCTGAGCTTCTTCCTTTCACTCAACTTGCAACAAGAAGGCCCTTTAACGTAGACAGAACAAGGAAACATATATGGCAGATATTACCATTTGCCTAGCGAGAATGAATCCCTGCCTTATTTTTTTATTTTTTGGTGAGGAAGATTAGCCCTGAGCTAACATCCGTTGCCAATCCTCCTCTTTTTGCTGAGGAAGACTGGCCCTGGGCTAACTTCGTGCCCATCTTCCTCTACTTTATATGGGACACTGCCACGGCATGACTTGATAAGTGGTGCATAAGTCAGCACCAGGGATCCAAACCTGTGAACCCCCGACCATGGAAGCGGAGCACCAACTTAACCACTATGCCACCGGGCCAGCCCCGCCTCCCTTATTTTTTAAGAACAAATCCTAATTTTATTCTAAGAGACAATGTGTCCAGGTAAAGCACTATAGTCACTAGCCTCCTTGAAGAATTGGGTGGCCAATGAAATGGAAGCAGAAATTAGTTGGTGGGAATTCTGGGAAATCACCTAAGGACATACGTAAGCAACAGGTATGTGTCTCCTTTGGCCTTTTCCTCCTTTTGCCTGTCTTCTGCCTGGAATAAGGATATGATAAGTGGAACTCTAGTAGACATCTTGGAACAAGAGCTGATCTTGAGGATAATAACCACCTGTTGAGGATTCTGTAACAGGAACATGGAAGGAGTCAGGCTCTGATGACTAGGGTGATTATATAATTGAACTCTTCAACCATCAGTTTGTAGAGGGAAAGGGATTACTAAAGTAGTTCAAATCATGTACTTTTGAAATGCTTATTTCTTGACTTACAAATTGGTTTTATTCGATTGATGAAACTATAAAATAGTTGAATTCAAAAAATATCTTCAAAAAGTGAATTTCTTTCTAATAAAAATCATTTATTCTTGTACATAAAGCAAAACTAAAAATTCTTTACATTGATTCTCTGAATACTAAAAAAATAACAAGCAGCATAGCTATTCTCAATAAATATGCACATCCTTAGGTTAGTTTCTTATCCATATCTGCCTCTAACACTGTGATACTGATATTTTTCTGCAATATATAGAAAATTTTTCCATATGGTCATATTATATTCAATTTTTTCATAAAATTGCCTGCAATCTTCCTTAAAGTTTTTTTCATTTTATGATTAATAAATATGAGAGTGCTGATACCTTCAGCTGATTCTTTTCTGTAGACCATATTACTTTTGAGTGAGTAGATACTTTCTCACAGGTGCTAACATATCTGGTAGGTTGGAGCCCCAGAGGATATTCTAGATTCCAATTTCTTGGTATTGACATGTGATGACCTCAGTCCAATGGCTTTCACAGGTGCTGTCTTTTTGCCACCACCGAGCCCCTTTTTTTCAACAAATATTTTTATGAGACAAAATATATTAAGTTCTTTCTAGTCATGATTCTTTGGAATGTTTTGTCAAATTTAAATGCTGAAAAATCATGGGCTGCCTCAAAATTTTATGTCATTCTGGTATGATTATAAATTCATCTTATCAAAAATAGGAGCTCCATCAAAAGATTCTCGGCATAAATCGAGATTTCCAAAGTGCAATTACAAAATTTCAAAAGTGAATCTTATAAACCATTTGAGCTCTAGCCATTAAAACTTTTTGGTACCACCCTCGCTTTTGGAGGGATATCTTTTGTTTGTAAGAATTGTTTTCAATAATTGCAATTTTAGAGAAGCCCAAATGCTATAGTCTTAGTCCTCCATTTATTGATTTTTTGAAGTAAAGATTTTCCACTGATTTTGAACAATAATAAAAGCCCCTCAATTTAGACAGTTTGTTTCCTCAAAAGTTCAATATCATTGTAAAAAATGTTAGATTGATTTATATAATACTTCAAAGGCTCAGAAACTTCTACAGTTGATTTGATGATGGGTGATGAAAGTGAAAGCACACATTGCCATAGTGAAATATTTTTTATATTCAACATCTAATTAGTCACAAAACTTTGGTTGTTACTCTAATCATATGTATATATACATATATATGTAGTAAAATAGTAAGTAGTAAATACAGTGAGTAGTAAATAAAAAAGTAAATTTGAAAGTGATGAGTTTTAAGTACTTACAATCTTTGCTTTAATGTAATTTATTTAATTGTAACTTCACACAATTAAATTTTTACCACAGCCATGTTTAACAATATGCTCCCCAAATTCCTGAAAATTTAACAATGGGCTCTTCAAGTTAGTAATGAGGCAGCTCCAGCACACAACTGAACACATCTGTAGAAGTCCATTTGTACTTCAACCAATTCTATTTCATTTATGATCTATAGGTTTCTTAATTTATTTAATAGGAACATTGCTTTGACTGTGATGCTGTTATACCAAAATTTTTATTTGCAGTATTGGTGCAAAAGCAAATAATTTCTTCTTTAATGTTGAACTTACAAATTTATTTTAATATCACATCTTTCACTTTCAAAGAAATAATTCTACAGACTCTGCTTTTATTTTTTCATTCAATGTATGTTTATTAAATACCTACTATGTTCCTGAACAGATAATTGAATGTAAAAGTATATTTCTTTACTTTTTAAAAAAATACACATTTAAAAAATATATATATATATAAACAGGAAGGTAAACAAATTATAAGCGTGCAGCTTGATAAATTTTTCTACTAAGTGAATACACCCATTATCAAGATTATAAAAAATATATCAGCACTCTACATTTTCCTTCACGCTGTGTCAGCTATTACTACCTCAAAGGTAACCTCTCTCCTCACTTCTATCAGCATAGATTTGTTTTGCCTGTTACCACATATCTTTAAAAATGAATCAGTCTCTTTTGCACCTCCTTTAGTTCATCTCAGTAATTTCTCTAAAATCTCTGTGTAGCGATAGCATACATTTGTGTTAGATTTATATCTTTGTATTTTGATGTTGTTGCTGCTATTGTAAACTGTATTGTATTTTAAATCTCACTTTCTAATTACCTGTGACCTTTATATAGAAATTCAAATTTAAAACTTTTTTGAATTCTCATCTTTCATCCCAGTGATTGCTAATTGCAAGAGATTCCATGTAGAGGCTTTATTTTTTCTATGAACAAAGTCATGTGATGTGCAAAATAACAGACAGTTTCATTCTTTCCTCTCCAATCCTTTACCTTCTATTTTGTCTTCTTTCCTTACTCCACTGGGGATGGGACCCGGGATGATGTTAACAGAAAGGACGATAGTGAGCATACTCGTCTCATTCTTGATCTCAAGGGGAAAGCTTTCAATAGTTCACTATTTAGAATGATGTTTAGTTTAGCTTTCTTTTTTAGAATAGCTTTATTTATTAAAGAAACGGGAAGTTTCCTTCTGCTCTTAGTTTGTGCTTACTCCTAAAGTTTAACCCATCCAAAGTTTCAACTAAATATCTGGAGTGTTTACAAAACCCCTTCTCTTTGATAAGTTCTGAATTTTCCTTTTTGTCACCCCAGCACCTGAGATACCATTCCCCGCCTTCACAGTCCAGCAAGTCCACTCTTAAGTGTGTACCCAAGAGACACCGGCAACTTACATTTTCACAAAACCTCTATGTGAATATTTATAAGCAGCTTTATTCACAATCTCAAAACTGGAGATAAATACCCTCAAATGGTGAATGGATAAACAAAACTGGACCATTCATACAATGAATTACACCTCAGTAATAAAAAGGAACAAACTACTGATATAACAACATGGATAAATGTCAAATGCATTATCCTGAGTGAACAAAGCTGGTCTCAAATGGCTACATACTGATGATTTCGTTGATAAGACATTCTGGAAAAGGTAAGACTATAGGACAGAAAACATATCAGCATTTGCCAGGCCGACCCTGTCCCTATCGACCCCAAAGAAATTTGCAGCTGCAAGTTGGCAGCAGTCAGTTGCACTGGGACATGCTGCCTCTTGGGGACCAGGGGCTTCTCCCGCAACCAGGGCACAAAGATGTCTCTAATTGGAGGATATCCAGCCAGTCCGCTCCGCCCCGCCCTGCCCTGTCAAGGCGGTCGAGTTCCCTCCAGATCTGCCTACAGGGGAAACAGACACCACTGAGTAGGTTAGAGCTTTAAATTAGTTAGCCATCTTGTTCCCACAAGAGCCCTCTCTGGTGACCCTGCCTCTTCAGACCTGTGTTACAGATCCCTGGCTACCAGGAACCACACTAAGTGCGCATGCGTAGTGTGACCCTCGCCCCCGGCCTTGGGCAGCTAGGTACCTCCAGGCCTGTGGAGCTGGGGCATGGCCCCAACCACCTGCATGTCTTCCTGGGTGGAGGGAGTCCACCCCTCAAAATGCTCTGACGCAGCGTCTGAAAATTGGCGACAGTCAATTTTCCCATTTTGGACTTGCTGCCTTCTGGGGTCCCAGGGACTTCTCCAGCAACCAGGGCGCCCAGGTGTCTCTTATTGGCAGATACCCCGGCCAGCCCTTGTCCTCCCCTCCCTTGCAAGGCAGTGAAGTTCGGACCAGATCTACTTTAAGGGGAAACAGGCGCCTTTGTGTAAGTAAGGGCTTGGAAAAATGCAGATGTCTTGTTCCCAAAGAATCTGCTTTGAAAGAGGAAAAATGATCTGGAAATGGATGATGGTAACAGTTGCACCACAATGTGAATGTGCTTAATGCCACTGAACTGTGCACTGAAAAATAGTTAAAATGGTAAATTTTATGTTTTGTATATTATCAGAATTTTTAAAAATATTAAAAAATGAACATTTAGAACTGAATAATGATAATAATAAAACATAAAATTTATGGGATACAGGTGAAGAAATATTTGAAGGGAAATTTTTTAGTTTGAAAACATTAATTAGGAACCAAAAAAGTTTTTTAAAATAAAAGCTATGCATTTAACTTAAGAAGTTTATAGTAGATGGAAAACAAACCCCCAAGATAGGAAGCAAGTAATTAAAAACATGAAAAAACAAGGAAACCAATTAAAGAATAGTACCCTACACCTGGATCTGGAAAAAAATCAATTAGATGAATCACATAGGACTAACCGAGAGAAAAGACACAAATAAATATATATGGGATTTAAAATGGAAAGATACATAGAAATAATAGAGATTTTATATACATATATGTATATATAACTGTTTTGAATATCTGATGCTTATAAGTTTAAAAACCTAAATAAAATGAATACATTCCAATGTGTTTATAAAATGTCATATTGGCACAAGAAAAGAAGACTTGAGTAGATCAATATTGTTTATAAAAATATACCTTTTAGAGGTGATCAAAGATCTGTCTTCTTCAAAAACCTTGGCTTATATGGTTTTACAGGTAAATTCTATCTTACTTTCAAGATATTAGATCCTACCTTATTCAAGTTATTCCCCAAATAGAAAAAAAATCCAAAGCTGCCCAGACAATATTTGGAGCTATTTGAATTTTGACTCCAAAACTAGAAAAAGACAATGCAAGAAAAGAATATTATGGCCCATTTCACTTAGGAACATGGGTGCAAAAATCCTAAAAACAATGTTAACTAATCAAATCCAATAGTGTATTCTAAAAATAATAAATATGATCAGAAGAGATTTTGTCTGTAATAAAAGGATGATTATTCATCAGGAAATCCATCAATAAAATAATAAGAAATATTTGATTATCTCAGAGCAGAATACTGTTTCATAAGATTGAACATAACATGTACGATTTTTAAGATTAGCAAATCAGAACTATAAGAAAGCTTTCTTAACTTGATAATATATGAATATAAAAATTTACAACAAACAGTCCAATTCCTTTAAGATCTAGAACCACTCAAGGCTATTTACTTTGGAATCGTTATTTCATGTGGAAGTGGAGATGGCCAATGCAATAAGGGGAAAATGGCAGACAGATTGGAAAGAAAAAGATAAAAATCATTGTTATTTTCAGATGATATAATTGTCAACAGGACAATCAGAACTCTTACTACCAATAAGAAAATTCAGCAAGATTATCAGGTAAAAGACAAATTTACAAAACTCAGCAGCATTTATTTATAGTAACAATAACTAACGAGGAAAAACTCCTTAGAGTAAGATGACATTCACGGTAGTGAGAAAAATAGATATAATGCCTAGGAAATAACCAAGAATATACAAAACTTTGCTGAGAAAATTTTAAAACTTTAATAAAGAATAAGAAAGATAATCTGAATAAGTAGAGAGAAATTCCATGCACTGGATGAAAGGCTTTTTTATTATAAAGATGTCAACTCGCCCCCAAATTAATTTGTTAATTAAATGTAATCTTAATCAAAACTGCAATTTTATTTTTTTATATTTAAATATTTATGGAGGACTAAAAGTCTGTGAATAGCTATGTCAACAGGAAAATTTAAGAATAAAACTGGGATTGTCCTATCACATGTTACGGCACACTACGAAGCTGGAGTAATTTAAAAATGTGGCATTGGTATAAAACCAAACAAATAGACTGACAGAACAGAATAGAGAGCTCAGAGACAAAGCCATTTGTATTGGGCAAAATAATACACAATAAAGGTGGCATCAGAAATGAATGGGGAGGGGGAAGGTAAATTCTTTGACAGGTGATGTTAGGAAGCTGGCTCAAAATATGGAGAAAAAGAAAACTGAATTTCCACATAATATCACACACAAAAGTGAACTATATGTTAAATTTAAAATTTTAAATATGAATATTAAATCTGTGTGGTTAATGAAAAAAATGTCGGTGAATAATCTGCGATAGTACTTCTTAAACCAAACTTTAAAAGCATAGAAAATAAAATAATTTTATATAATACACATATATATTATATATATAATTATATCAAAATTAATGTTTCCCATTCAGTGAAAGACCCCTAGAGAAAGTTAATAGATGGATGACATCATTTTTCTGTCAAAAAACAACATGAAATTGTTATTTAGAATTTTCTTAGAAACTCTTGATAATTAACCAGAAAAAGACAAAAACACCAAAAGATGTGAAAACATATTTGGCAGAAGAGGAACTCCTAAGGGCTAAAAAGCACATAAAAGAGTTACTCATAATTGTGAGTAATCAGAGAAACACAGGGTAAAATAATGAGCTATTATTACTTTATGTACATTACGTTGGTCCAAAAAAACGGAGGGGGAGGGAGTTGAAATGCCAAGGGTTGGAGAGAATGTGGGGATATAGGACCCTCAACACTGCAGTGAACACACAACAAAGTCACTGCTACAGCCATTCTGGACAGCAATCTGACCTGACATGTGCAAATAACTGAGCTGCACCCTCCATGACCTAAGAGTACTTCCCAGCTGTATTTGCCAAAGATTTCTCACTCAGGTCAATGAGAGGACTTGCTAAAGATGTTCATTACTGTGTATTCACGATGGTGAGGGTATGACAGTGAAAAGTTAGAGGCGCTCCCAGTGTCCATCACCAGGAGAATCGTTAGTAAAATGTGTTAGGTGCAAATGATGCAGAAGGTGGAAGCAAGTAGATGCACACAAAGCAACATCAACAAATGTTAAAGAATATATCACTTGGAAAAAGAAAAGAAACAGTATGTGATATATAAAAAAATACAGTTTAGGTAAATTAAAAATACCTGCCATGATAACTACATGATATACATTTTGCAAGAACACATTAAAACTAAAGACACACCTTAGAATGCTTGTCTATGGGTAGAGAGGTCACTGGGAATGGAATACAGGGATCTAAAGGAATGAATAAATAAACAAAACAAGAGAAGAACCCACAATGATAATGTGCTGTGAACTGAGGAAAACAACATCATGGTCTACCTGAAATAGAAATAAAAACAAAAATATGAAAAGGGAAGTAAAAGAAGAAAGAAAAGAAAGGAGGGAGGAAGGAAGGAGGATGGAAGGATAGAGGAGGTAAACTAACAGGGTGTGACCACATGAAATAGAACGGAATAGAGGGCAAAGGCTAGTTCTTCTCCAGACTGTAGTGGGGCAAAAGGGAATCCTCTTTGCCTCTTTCCTTTTTCTATCAAATCAGGTGACACCCAGGTTAATGAGCAGGCTAGTCAATGTATCTCTATATAGGTTTACTTCTAAGAAACAAGGCCAACTCTGAGATAAACATTTGTTACTTGTAGCCTCTAATGTCCTTTTTACACCATCAGTATATTTTAACAGTTTCCTACATTGTAAATCTTGCCTTCCAAAGGAAGATGTTAGGACATTCACCTTCTCGGCTCCTTCACAACCAGGCTGCAGGCATTGTGAAACCATGTGTTCCATCAATCAGACACACCAGCTTGAGACTTTGATTTGGTGAGCAATGTGAGAAAGTGTGTGTGTGGGAAATTGAGCTTCTTGGTGGACACATGGTTTGTGGCATCTGCCTCTTTGGAGTCAGCAAGGGCAGAACTTCTGTTATCCCAACCGAACCCCATGATGGTTATAAGCTGTGGTGGTGGTGTTGAGAGGTGGCAGCCCTGCAGTGTGGTTGGGCACGGTTCCTGGCCTGATTGCTATGCTCCACGTTTGGCTCTCCAGCCCTCTCAGAATCTCTGTGAGTTCCCTGAGCTCCTTTAATAACCACAAGGAGTGGTTTTGTCCTTTGCAACTCATAACCCTGATTAACAGAGACCCACAAGTGTCACATGTGGTCATGGCTTTTTGCACTGCACAAATATTTATTAATGCCAGGCACTGCACTAGATGATGGGGTACAAAGGTGACAATCTTCCTGCTGTCATGGGCACTTGAGTAGATCTATGCCAGTTCTTCAAGACAGGACGCCAGATAGGGGTCAGAAACTTGACTAGCAACAACTATATGGACAAAAGTCATGTGCCAAGAATGGTGGAGCAGGAAAATGGAGGAAGTCTGCTTCCTTGAAATCATCTTTGAGTGACCACACTGCCCTGGATTGCTTTCCTCCAGACTTCTTGTTAAGTGGGAGAAAAGAGCAAATTTCTTTAGCAGTGGTTCTCAACCAGGGACTATTTTCCTCCAGGGGGACATTTGGCCATGTTTTGAGACATTTTTGGTTGTCACAATTAAGGGAGTACTACTGGCATCTGGTGTGTAGAGGCCAGGAATGCCACTAAATATCCTACAATGCCCTTCACAGCAAAGAATTATCTGGTTCAAAATGCCAATAGAGCTGAGAAACCTTGCTCTATAACCACTCTGTCAGGTTCTCTGTAACTAACAGCTGAGCGCAATCCTATTTGATTCGGGTAGGTACTACTGTTCTCATTTTACACGTGCGAAAACTAACGCATGGAATTTAAGTAACTTGCTCACATCATTGCACCATAGACAAATAGCTATCTCCCATATCTATTTCCCCTATAAATTTAATATGTTTTATAGTAATATAAATTTTAGCTGGTACATTGCCATCAGATAAGGCTATACTTCTCAAACTCTCTTTCAGCTAAGGATAGCTGTGCAATCAAGTTCTGGCTAATGGATATGACCACAAGTGAGAGTACAACTTCCTGGTCATGCTCTTAAATGGTGGGGATATGCCTTCCCTTTCCTTTTCTCTCTTCCACTGTCTAGGAAGCAGACATGATGGTGTGAGCTGGAGCAGCCGTCTTGGACCAAGAGTTGGAAATAGCATGATGAGGGTGGTTAAAGCTACTTGAAAAAGGAGTCTGGGTCCCTGATATTGGTGGAGCTGCCATTATAGTGTTAAACCATCTACCTGGAATTAATAGCCCCGATCATCTCATCTTGAATTTTGCATGTTAGAGAAACAAATTTCTAATGTAAGGCACTGACTTTTTTGAGATCCCTTTGTTATGGGATCCCTTTGTTATGGAAGCCTAGCCTATATTCTAACTAACACAGGCACTAATACAGTTACCAAATGGAAGAGCTGGGATTTGAATCCAAGTATACACTTATGTATATGGAACCCAGCCTCAGTCACTTAAACTACACAGAATACACAGCCTCTGTCTGTCTTCCTTCTTCCCGTACTATTGCTCTGTGCCCACCACAATAGCTCCTGTTTATGCTGAATTGGACAGTCCAAGTAATTGACTGCTTCTCCTCCTCCCCTCCTCACCCCAGAGCCACACAGAGTGACCCCAGAAAATGTAAAGATCTCTTCATTGGAACTTCCTCCATTGATTCATCTGTTATTGTTCCAGAAATAGTGACCCAGGTCACAGTAAAATGAAGATGCTAGGTTGAATGATATATAGGATATATTTAGGATCCAGACCTAAAATAATCTCATCTACTCAGGTAATTTCTTTTGTCATAAAAGATGAAAAAAAAAGCATACAAATCATTCCTTAGCCAAGTACAGTCTTTAGGTCATTCCAGGTTCAAATGTCAAGCTATGCACACTTCCCAGGAGGAGAGGGCATATTTTATTTTAAATATATGATTTAGAACTTACACCTGAAAACACGACCAATGTTTCCCTTTCACAAACCAACGCTGTTTTCAAAGACAGCATGTTTCATATTCTCCAGAGGATGGTGTGAAGCAAGCTACAAACATGAGTTAGAGTTTTGATGGGAAATGGGGTGTGAAAGGCCATTTTTACAGCAGGTTCCTATTTTGAAGCAATGTGTGTGTTTTAGAAAGATAGTGACCGAAAGAATTATCTTTCAAGGTCTTAAATACTTTCAAGGCAAACACATATATGGAGAGGGATTATTTACGATATCCGTGTATGAAAGACTGGAGAACAGAAAACTAAGATCTCAGGATGAAAAAGTCCTGGGAAAGGTCACACTCGATGTAGTAGCAGTGTGGCACAGGTTTCCTGGGAACTGGATTCAGGTTTATACAATTTAGAGATAATCCAATATATTCCATGTATCGACAATATGTAGTCAGCAATGTCATTATGATTACAAAAGGGTCAGTGTGCAATTCATTTTGATGAGTTCCTCAAGGCATTTCAGGACCGGTGTCTCATTTAGAATGCTTTTGGTTGCAAGAAGAAAATGGAGCTATAAGTGGCATAAATACTAGGTAAGTTTTGGTTTTGCGGATAAGAAGAAGTCCTAAGGTAGGGTTGTTCTGGGGTTAACTAATTCAGCACTCAGGGATGTCGTCAAGAACCAGATACTTACCTTACAGGGCATTTCTGATGGTCAAATGAGATAATGCAGTTATTCCTTCAAGAATTATTTAATAAATACTTACTGTGTATCATGACACAATCTTTACCCTAAAGAACCACAGTCTAGAGGGAGGACCTGGAGAAGCAAATTGGCAGTGATAACTCAGTGTTAAAATGGGAGTGAGTGTCAGGTGCTGTGGAAAAGGATGGGAGAGACTCCTCAGTCAGTCAAGGTGAGTCCAAAGAGGAGTCCCAGAAAAGATGATATCTCATCTGGGAAGAGAGAGAAACAAGGATGAAAGCAGTCACAGAAACTCAAACTTCCGAGATGGAAGCACATCCCTCCTATCCTGACATCAGGGGTGGAAAAGGAGCTGCGGATAAATGTGTAGTGTGGAGGCGATATGTTAGGAAAGTCCTTTTTAGATCATTTCAATTTTTCTATGAGGTAGCAGGAGAGAGTGGAAGAGGGTGAGGATCAAATACCTGGGGGAATTCTAGGAAATTGGAAGGAGTCATCCAGATATAAGGTGCTATGTTTCCTTTACATAAATTGAGGCTGTAACCATTCACTGGGATCACATCTATGGGGCAAAATGAGTCCTTTTCACTCTCCACATTGTGGAAGATGTGCTAGAGACAGGTTAAAAGAGAGAAGTCTGGGAGTGGCAGCAAGCCTGTGCTTCATGTAATGAAAAGTTGCAAAGGTAGAAGGAGGCCCCCCAAATTCTGGGCTTCTTCTTGGTGAATTATGTTGTCCATTCTAGGCCCTTCTCCTGAGATGGAGTTCAGAGCTGAGGGAGTCCTGATGGCTATTGCTTACAGAACAAATGTGAGAAACTGCTGTTTAAAGTCCATTTTAACATGGCTTTCCTCTCAAACCTCCTGTCTGGACGTTAATAATCGAATGTTTGGAAATCGTTAAGTAGCTGCCTTGACTTGTTTAACTCGATGGCCACAGACATTTCATCACGTTGACATAGGATTTATGTCTCAATAACACAACAACATTTAGTGAGCACTGTGGCTTCAGAACGATTTATGCCTGATCTGCAATTGGAGAATGATTTACGCCTAAGTGAGGGGCAGAGTTATGAGAGATGCCCTGAATCCTGCTGCTGGACAGTGTTCCACTGGGAGTGGAGGGGAGATGGCAATGTTCACTCCCTGACATTTTTCCTTGATAGTTTCTTCATTAGAAAAAAAATTAGAAGTCTGAGCTAGTTCCCTTTTTTTCTGCAAAATGTTTCCAATCACTCTGGTTCTCATTAAACTCCAAATTGGGCTTGGACAATACAAGGATGAAAGCAGTCACAGAAACTCAACACCAAGCAAGACTCTTCAGTTCTCCCATCACTAATTTGGCCTTACCGTAGGGGCCGTGCAATGGCCATGCTGTGTGTAACTAGGGGCAGATTGCTTCAGTGTGAAGGTCACTAGACGCTTTTCTCAAGTCTGCATGATACCCCAACAAATCAGCTAGTGGGTCCCCCAAGTGCCAGAGAGGTCACAGTCAACCCTGGGCAGCACCCTAGTGCAGAGGAGGAAGTCCCCAGTGGATGGGAGTGTGGGTTCTGGAGTCCACATGTCTGAAACTGCATCCTGGTTGCACTGTTCTCTAGCTCTGCAACCTTGGGCCTGTCATATAACTGTTTGTGCCTCAATTGCCTCACCTATAAAATGGGACAATAATACCTAAATAAGGGGATTGTTCTAAGAAAATCTGACTCTAAGAATATCCCAAAGTGGGATAATCAAAAGGAAAAAAAAGAAGTCGAGACAGAAGTGAACAAGCTTATTTCTAGCACTGAGGCACCTTGGAATAGCAAAAAGAGAACTGACTTATAGTTAGAAGTCCTGTTTTAAGTTCCAGCTCTTCCTTCCTAGCTATGGAAATGATAATAGGTATGCCATGTGGCTGTTATGAGAAATACACAAGAAATCATTTATGCAAACAAACACCTACTACTTGGCAGGTACTGTATATATGTGCATTTTCTTCTTTCTTTCCAAGCAAGCAGAAAAAAAATGGATGAGTTCAAACCTTGATGACCAAAGTGTTAGGTCACGAGGCTGGTGTCAGTTTTGCAGGGTAAGGCTATCCCTGCACAAATTTGTGAAGCAGCCATAGGTTTCCTTTGGTATCCTCCCACTTTTCCTCTCAGCATCCCATCTCCAGCCAGACACACCTACTTCCAGCCTCCCCAGTCTTGCCTTTTTGAATTGTTGTCACAGGTGAAAAGCAATACTTATTAAGTTGTTAACAAATAACGGCTGAAAAGGTTATGAAAACCAAAAGTACTCAAATTTTAACACAAAACCCCCAGGAAAAAAGGAAAGCCTTAAAGACATACGAGGCACTATAATTATGACGATGACATTTTAGAAAGACCTTTTGGATGCAGGCCCTTTCTAGACTTTCCGTCTTTTCCAGAACATCATCTAGCCAGAGAGCTTGAGGGCTCTAAGTTTTCCAGATCCAGCGTTTTTTGCTCAAGGCATCTATCACCAATCTGCTCTGCTCTCCTGTGGCCCCTCCAGCCCTGGTCCCTTTACTCACAGATTCTGTCCTCCCCTCCATTTGTCACAAGCCATTCTGGGAGCTCACACACCAGATCACAAGGATGAGTCCATGTTGTCATAACTCTTTTTTATCCTTTTCCCTCTGCCACACATTCATTATCATGAAAATAAATGTCCAAACCAGTCCAAATTTCTCATAATGCAAAGCTTCCGTTGTGCTTTCTACTTCTAATTTAAGAGAAATCTGCCCAAGTTATTGAATTTAAATTTGATTTAAGTATTTGTTTCCTAAGCAATAAGGAAATAGGAAGTAAATACTCACATGGTTTTAAAAATGCCTCAGAGTTGCTTAATAATTTTTTTAAAAAATATTTCATTTTCTTTGAATCCAAGGGAAAGTAAATAAAATTATAATTCATCTACTTCAAGCAAAAGTTTTTTGGAAGAGTGGCCCTGAGCTAACACCTGTTGCCAATCTTCCTCTTTTTGCTTGATGAAGAGCAGCCCTGAGCTAACATCTGTGCCAATCTTCCTCTATTTTGTATGTGTGTCACTGCCACGGCATGGTTTGATGGGTGGTGTAGGTATGCGCCCTGGATCCAAACCCGCGAACCCAGGCACCTGAAGCGGAGCACACTGAACTTAACCACTATGCCACCAGGCCAGCAGAAGCAAAATTTTTGAAGGTGAGAAAAATGGATTAGCACATTGACCCAGAGTTGCAATATTTCTTCCATTCAGTTCTGCAAGTAGTTACTAACCACATACCTGAAATGTTGCTGGGCGTTGTCCAGGATACAGCTTAGACCTGGCTTCTGCTCTCTGAGAGAGCATACTCTGCAAATGGAGCATATGAGTTTTACCAGGTTGATTCAAATTACCTGGTAGCTTGTCCATCTCCTTTCACTAGACAGTGAGTTACTCCAAGGCAGGAAAGTGGCTTAGTTAACTTTGTGATTCAGATGTCTCTGTCCTCAGTTGACACTTCAGATCCATTTTGATGCATATTTCAATTTCATACTTAATATTCCCCAGAGGAAAAGAATCTCCAGTACCAACTGCATTATTGAACAATAGAGATTTTCCTGAAGTTTTTGCAGGAGAGATTGAGATGGGGGTTTAAATCTTAAAGCCCACAGCAAATCTCTTAAAGTTCTTCATCAGACGTGGGTTTCCTCCAAATTCCTTCTGTCTCCCCAGACAGTCAATGTAGTTCTTAGATCTAAGAACTGTGCTAGTTCAGCAGGAGGGGTAAATGGGGCCTGAAATCCAGCCCATGCCGCCCTCCCCATGCCGAGAGCCCAAGTGTGGGCTGTAGCCACCCAAAGGAATGAGCTCCTTTTTCTTTGCACATAGGCGCTGTCCAGTTTGCAAACCATGCCTCACAGCTACATATCACTTGAACAGGAAGCTCTTCCTACTTCCCACAAAAGCTCTGATGAGTTGGAGACCCTGGTGCTTCTCTGGACTCTCAGTACATGTGTGTTGAACTGGATCTTGTTTAGAACAAAAGTTTTACAAAAGTAAAAAGTGTTATCAGACAACACCAAAAGAATATCTGAGACGACAAATGCAAAGCAGTCTTATAATAGAAAGTGGTCTGATTTTTAAGTGCCTCTATATTATGACAGTAGGAAATTATGTGTCTTGGCAAAATTTGCTGCAGCATCAACATTTTTACTAAATTCAGCTTTATCATGTGAACAATTTTTCTTTCACAGCAAAATCTGTAAGAACATTTGTTATACATCTCTTTTTAACTGTCAATAAAATTTAATTCAGAGCAATAGGAAAAGGGGAAAGTTTGTTCTTCATTAGTGAAAAGCTTGAATTATAAAGTGTCTTTAGAGAAATATTTTTTTTTACTTACAATTACTCAATAACTTGTAATTAGGACAGCAAAATATTGCCAAGTGGAGGAACTTTAGCCGTCTATTTTAGAGAATACATAAAAGTTTGCAATCAAAATACATTGCAAATAGGTCTTTCCAAAATTTGGAAATTTCATCTCCCATAGTAAATTAAGCATCTCTCTTTGCATTTTTATCGAGAGTTACATTTGTCTAGTAAACCATTTGTAAACACTTTAAAAGAAAATTTCATTTTTACTTCTGTGAAAATGATCATTTTCTTAAATACTGAAGTATCAAATAATCAGGGTTCATTTTACTTTTTTTTTTTCCAATGCAGCAATACACGTAGGATTACTATCCCTCCTGCCCATTGCTGCCTCCCCCCATCAAATCCACATACACATGGACACTATTTTCCCTTCTAAGAAGCCCTCAGGGAGGAGAATATAGAAGCACCACTATTGGATGTGGTCAGGGCTCATAAATAAAAGAGTTAAATTCCAGTTACCTGGAAATACCTACATCCTGCCAAGGCTGCAATCATTCTCTTACTTATAAATTCTAAGTTTAAATTAAACCAAATCCCAGTCTTTCTTGGTTCCAATTCTTCTCTTTTGGTGAAGCTTACATTCTTGGTTCAAAGAAAAGAGAGACTTACTTTTTTGCAAGGGGCTCAAGGCTTCTTGGACATCAAATGGCTTTTACAAAGTACCGTTTTGTAGAGTGCAAAAGAATAAGAAACAGCTGGGTTACATTTCCTTTGAAATGCATATTTAGTTAAAAATTAAAGACAAAAATAAAAAGCAATAGAGAAAAACACTTTTTGGTTTTGCCAAGACCCAAACCATTTAAGAAAAAGAGGGGCTAAGAGAGAAAAGAATAGCCTGAAATGTTTGCCAAACCATTTCCCTCTTCTGTGCTCCTAAAGTTCGTTAAGACCGAAATAAAATAGTGCAAGATGCAGAATTAGCTTGAACTGGTTCTGGAAACAGTTATGGGTCTGTTATGCATGAAAGGATTCAATAAATATTTTTCCTCTCTCTTCTCTTCAAAATAGTTGCAGTCATTTTTTTCTTACTAGTTTTTGAATTTTGCCAAACTCTCTCTGCTAGATAG
Organism: Tapirus indicus; assembly: GCA_031878705.1. NCBI lineage: Eukaryota > Metazoa > Chordata > Mammalia > Perissodactyla > Tapiridae > Tapirus > Tapirus indicus. The sequence continues at coordinate 87,843,780 of CM062922.1, forward strand.
ACGTTTCCTAAACAGAGGGATTGAATTTAAGGAGAAAACTACATTCTAGTTGCTTAAGTTCCTGGAAACATGTTTGTACTACAAATAGTAAATAAATAATGAAAGTGATTCCAGGGAATGAAAAGTTGCTAGCTCCCTGCCAAGTTGCTTTCAGCGCACAACAGAAAAACAAAAAGTTAGTCTTGCCCTAGAATTATAGGTAAAATGGGCCCACATGTGGTCATGTTGACTTAAATTCAACTTAACAGACACTACTCAGCACCTCCGTGTTCGAACATAGGACCCTTAGGTGCTATAAGAGGATTTAAAAAATGAGCAAGGAGCTCAGAAATGGAAAGAAGGAAGAGAAGAGAAACACTAAAATTCAAAATACAGAAAAGAACCTGAAAACAAACAGCTCCCATTTCTCAACATAGAAATTGGTTTATTCAGCTCCAAAGAGCTCAAGATGCAAAACCTCATGAAATTGTCTTTCTTCTAAACTAGTTTGCAATTTTGGGTACAGAAATGTATATCAAAAATTTGCATAAAAGGTATCATATGACTATTCCACTATTCTAAAAACACTTTAAAAAAAAATGTTTCAGAATGGCTAAATTTGGAGTGATTAATTGTGTTTTATTTGAAAGTCTCCCTTTAGAATTTCCAGAACTAAGTTAACTGACAAGAAAAATATTTTTATGGTTCCACACATTTATTAGACAGAAATTTAACTGTCCCATGCCAGTGTTGGCAAAATTGAGAAAAGTTAAACTTCTGTACTTGCAATTTTTTATATTTTCAGATTTCCTTCCACCCCCAACACAAACCCAACAGACCTGAGGTTCTTACTACAATTTGGTGCTGCCTGTAAGTTTCCACTGAAGAATAATCTATGTCAATTAACACTAAAGTAACACAAATTTATGTTTTCCTGAAAGTCTTTGTACTTTTTAAGAAGATACTTGAGAGAGGATTTTAATAACCCATAAAGATTTTCTCATCAGGATTTGTAAGTAATCAAGTAAGATGGGAGCTATAAGGAGAGGGACCCAAGGCTGGCAGTAGACAGGGGATGGTATGCCAGTGGCAAGGGCTCAGAGGGGTGGCTCATCATGACTAAAATAAGGGAGGTAAGCATCACTGGGGTCTTCAGTGAAGATCTAGGCAAATGGTTGGCACTGGGGACCCAACATGACAGTGCAGGTGCCCTACAGGTGAATAGGACCCAGCAGCCGGGAATCCTGGCAGCAGATGACACTCCCTTACTGTAGGTCCAGACTGACTTGCAGGCTGTAGTCAGGGGCTTGGTACTTGGGTACCTAGGTGCTAGCGCTTGGCCTGGGTGCAGGGGAATAACCCCATCGTCTGGAGAAGGAAAAGGCAGGAGCTGAAGAAAGGACGTGAGAAACTAGTTTCTCAGAAGGTGGCCCAGCGTGAAAGCTCTGATGTAAACTGGGACAGCTGATAGGTTTCCTGGAGGGTATAATGGCTGGGAGGGTGTGTGTGATGGGTAAGGTGCTAATACCAACTCTGGCTCAAAAATAAGAACCTCAAGCTCCCAAAGCCCCGTCATCAGTGTGAAGTAACTGCAGGAAGGAGCCGGGAATCCTGAATAAATGTGGGAACTCCTTTGGCCAACCCTGGAGCTGATTGAATCAACTTAGTTCCCGAATGGAGCCTGCCCGTGTGCGTAGGCAGAGGCAAAAGTTGGGAAGAGGAAGCAGGAGATGGCAGAAATGGATTTTTTTAATGGTGGGAGAAATATACTAAAGATGAAGAAGGAGGACGACTTTCTTTGGTGTTCAAAGGATGCTCCTGTCTATTTCTCCGTCTTTTTTACTTTTTCATTTTCTTAGGTATAATTTACATACATTAAATTCAATCCTTATATGTGAGTTATTTTCACATATTTGTACTTAAAGAGGTATCTAGGGGGATGGCCCTGTGGCGTAGTGGTTAAGTTCATGCACTCCACTTCAGCGGCCCAGCATTCGCAGGCCCAGATCCTGGGCGTGGACCTATGCACCGCTTATCAAGCCATGCTGTGGTAGGCATCCTGTATATAAAAAGTAGAGGAAGATGAGCACAGATGTTCGCCCAAGGCCAATCTTCCTTGGCAAAAAGAGGAGGATTGGCAACAGATGTTAGCTCAGGGTTAATCTTCCTCACCAAAAAAAAAAAAAAAAAAAACAACCCATAAAAGAGGTATCTAATCTTTGGAACATAAATGTCCTGAGTGTAAGGATGATTTCCCTTAAAAATTAGAAGGTTTTTTTTGTAATGCTCTATGGTATATTTTTTAAAAAGGCCACAAGTGCTTCCCTTCCCCATTTTCATAGCCTTTCAGTGGAGGACTTTTCAGCTCCATTTGTCAAGAGGTGCAGTTTGCACTCCTTCCCTTGAATCTAGTCTGGTCTCATGACTTGCTTTGGCCAATAGAAAGTGGCAGAAGCAATGTTATTCCAGTTCCAAGCCTAGACCAAAAGAGACTTTGCAGCTTCCTTCCCATCTTGGGACCCTACCAGTCACCACTGAGAGCCTAGGTTAGCCTGCTGGCAGATGTGAGACCATTAGAGATGAGCCATCTCAGCTGAGCCTGTCCCAGGCCAGCAGCCCCCAGCTGACCCAGTAGCTGAACATAGACGCCCAAGTGAGCCCAGGTGAGACCTGAAGAGCCCCCACATTGAGCTCAGCCTAATTTGCCAACCCATGTTAACTAAAAGACTGCTGGTTTTTTTGTTTGTTTCAATAGAGGTGTATATTTCTCCTTCTGATTAGACATTTATTTTAGGAATACTCTGGTTTTGAAGTCTGATACAGTCCTGCTTTTCCTTCTTTCAGCAAAAGCCTCTGCACTCTAGTTCTCAAAAGGGCAATGGATAACCCTAACTTCAATTTTAAGTGTTTAATAAAGTGGAATTTACATATTTCCTAGTGAGGACATTGCAAATAGTTTAAAATTAGAAGGATACCTCCAAAAATTCCTGGAGGATAATTTCATTTTTGCACAAGCTGACGAAACTTCATGATAGTCTCATGGGAAATAAGAAATTTCTGGGTAAACTTAGGATGGTAAAAACTTTGAGATTAGGGACCATACATCTCTTTCTATCAGTACCCTCTCAAAACCCCAGAAACACTAGAGCTGGCCCCTTTAAGATTCGGCTGATCCACGCGATCTCATATATGAACTGCTAACCAGTGACAGCAGGTGACTGTCCACATGACCTTACCTTGCCTTGCCCAGCTCTGGCTTTGTCTTGCTAAGGATTCCATTCTACTCCGACCCACCATCTCAGGTGCATGGTCTGCCCATCCTGGCTTCTGTCTTTCCTTCCCACTTGACCCTCCTAGTAGCTACCTGCCTCCCAGCCTCTAGCCACAGTCCAGCAGCATTCCAGCCACCAGGCTGGTCTCATCCCAGAGTTTTCTAATTCTAGCATCTCTCTGTTCTTGATTAAGCTTAAATAACTTCCACAGTACCTAACAGTGTTTGGCACTTAAAAAGTTGCTTAAAAACACTTAATGAATTTAATTCAACTCTGGTAGAACCCTTCTCTTTACTAATAGTGAATAAAAGTAGGATCTCCCAAGTTATCCTATATGCGATATATTGAAAAGACTTCTCAATTATACCTGGAGTCAGAAGGCCTGGAGCCATTTATGCTACCTGTATCATGGCGCAAGGCAGGCTACAAGTGGGATTAATAATGTCTTACTCTATGGGTTGTTGTAAGACTCCTAATGAAATAAGGACAAAGAACAAAACACTTTTGCAAACTTTATTAAATCATAATGCACATCTAAATATCATCTGAAAAATGCATTTCTGTGGAACAGCCTGTTCCCGCGGGGCTGGATAAGTGAGATATCTCTGTGTTTGATTCTGTTTTACAAAGAACACAAACAATTTGGGACTTTTAAGAAAACCCTCAGGCTTCTCTAACAATGTTGAGACTGGCCACAAGCCACTCCTGCTGCGGACCAGAATACTAAAGCCCTCTGGATGGCAAATATTCTGTTTTGTAGCAGAAACCTACGCCAGGCCCCTGCATGGCAGTTCATTGTTGTTGCTGCTGCTGCTGCTGCTGGTTAACATAAAAGTTTCCCAAAAGGAATTGTTTGGGAACCTTCGCCTCTCTTCCCCTCAGATTCTTCACCCTCTCCTGCCTGCCTCTGCACCCCGTCAACAGGGATGTGTCACTCTAAGCATCCAATGAAGAAAGCAACATGGGTAAACATGGGTAGCCCTGAAAGAACAGGTTTGCCAACATGAAACAGAGAACTCAGACAGGAAAGCTTCCTCTTCATGAGTAAACTAAATGTTTGCCTGTTTTTCCAAGAACCAGAGGGAGCCATGGCTCTTCCAGGACAGATTTGCTCAGAAGACTTCGTGCTGTGACAGGCTGGTGCTTGTCTCCAGTGGGCACTACTAGTAGTCATGGGACTCCTTTCCCCCCAACATACCTATAAGTAACAGGTTGTCAAAATGAAACTATTTCAGTCTTAGTTTTACCTGTGGCCTCAAGAGAATAGACTCCAAGTCCTCCCACATCCCAGAGTAAGATTATCCAGACATGGTTCGCAAAGAAGGTGCCTAATTACAGGCTTTGATACCTTGGCCTGGCACCCACTTGAGAGCATAAAATAGGAGTGTAAAACCAAAAAGGACTTTTGAAAAGAGCTTTCGGTGTACTGTGTGTTCCATTCTTACCCCATCCCCATTGGTAATCCTTGGGAAAGGAACATTTTGGAGAGTTTGATATGTGTCCCCTTGTGCTCAGGATATATAGTGGCATCTGGCTCACATCTGGGAAATTTAAAAGACAGGAGACTGGGGCTGACTAGCTGGTCTGCCAGCAGAGCAGAGACATGGGGCATTGGGGGTGACCTGCAGTCCCAGGGTGTAACAGTGGGAGAGTGCATCATTCCCAAGAGTTACCAGAGAGAGAGAGAGAGAGAGATGCCACCTCGCACCACTGCTAGTCAAGGAAACTTCTTTTGCCCTCTTTCAGGGTACTGGGCAGAAGGAGGGAATGAAAACGGATTACCAGTCCTGCTGCAGGTGCTGAGACAATCTGGAATCAGAGGGTGGGAACCAGACTGAACTGTACAACTGACAGTAGACCACTACCACTGCAGGGGGATTGCAGGGGCCCCAAAGACCCCTTTCATTGGCTTGCTCTTCTTAGACATTTTAGGGTGGCATACTGCTTTGAGAATTTAATCAAAGTTTCAAGTCTTCTTCTTGTGTAACATTTGAAATAACAGTTCAGGGTGTGTCTAGACCTCTTGAAAGCTGTCCATGGACCATCGTTCACTCTTCTCTGCCACCCGTCCCACCAGGAGAAGAACCCCTGATTTAACCCATCCACCTCATGTAGCTTGTACCATTTCACAACAGGTTAATGGCATTCCATTAACCTGTTCATACTCTCCCCCTGAACCACTGGCCCTGGAATGCTAGTCTTGTGCTCCCACTTCCCAGCCTGGACCCCTTCGTCCTGGTATCTGATCTGGAATCTGATTTCTTCACATTTGTGTTGTTTCCCCTTTAGACTTGGTCTCCTGCTGTTTTCCTTCCTTGACTAGAATTCTACAGTTCCCCTGGTTAAACTTTAATAATCCCGCATCTGGGAACCCCATACTTCCCATCCAATGTCCAGGCATCTTTGTCCGGAGAACATCCCTTTGAAAATTTTTCTAAATCTTGCTTAGCTTAGGGATTGGATGCAGGTTAAAATAAAAAATGCCTGTAGGAGAAGTAACACTTAAACTCTTGTCTTTCATTTGCATTTCCGTGTTAATAGGTTTCAGATCTTTTCTTCAGTCAAGATTTTTTTGACGAGAGTTTGAGAGTTAAATAGCATTGAGAGAAGGAACTCTGGTACGAGAGGAAGGGGGAGTTTAGAGGGTGGAGTGTAAAATTATTAATTTTTCCTGTTCCTCATTTTTACTTTGGACCCACACTAAGCTAAATTCTAAAATTTAGTACAGAAAAAGCTTTCCTGACAGAAAACACTTGGGTTATTGCTGAGGGTGTTTGGGATGGTGTGGCACGCTGCCATGCTTTTGGCATCGACTACCAATAGCTAAAAATTGTGTGTTTATAGTGTTGATGTGTGCCTGATGAGCGAGAGACTAAACCACTTGCTCTACTCTGAGTGTGGCGCCTCTTAAAACAAAGCACGGATGTAACACACTCCCAAGGCTGCAGTTCCCAATGCGTCGGTAATAGACTTAGGTCAGCAAGCCGATCAGACCAGACAGCCTGACTTTTTCTTACCCAACAGAAACTTGAATTTATAAAATGTATTCATATCTCATCATTTAGGGATTTATGCCTGCAAGTCCACTATCATTAAAGAGTTATGTGCATACATTCTCCTTTCCATCGTGGGGATTACAAACCCCTAATGATAGTAAATTATTCTCTCCTGCGCCGTAGACTGCGATTACTCTGTGGAATTTTCTAGGCTGTTTTGTAAGGCACTCTAGCACTAATGAAGTGTTATTTATACTACACACTGATTTTCTGTTTTGTTTTTCTTGAAGTTTCTCCTTGTTCCATCTTTTTTGATTTATCATACATTTAGCAGGCCTAAGTATAAAAGCCATTTTTCTGTCAGTCTTCGAACTTTAAATGAACAAGACTTTTTATGAAGTGTAATTTTCAATAACAGCGAAATATTAGAAGCCCCTCTTGGAGTTCCTCGTTTCATTCCTGCCTGTGTTTTTTCTGTTTTTTTTTTTCCCTGGTTTCCCACCAGTACTGTCTAGGATTGCTATCGCCTCCAATACATGGAAAGAAGGATCCAGTGGAGGGTCAGGAAAGCTTCCTCTTACTCAATTATCCAATGTCAAGAAACAAAACATGGACAAGTGCACAGCAGGCTGTGCATACAAAAATTAATGAACTAATGACTTAGCTTAAGTTGGAGTTTTGAGAGGGTTGAAGGTGTGAAGAAGCTTTGGACTAGTTTTCCAGAAGAAGATAGCAGTTTTCCTTTGATATTGGTCTCCTTTATGCTTGTATCTAAAATGAATAACTTCCAATCATTCCCCTCTGTGAGCAAAAGGGCATGTACTTTCTAATCAATCAATTTTGATTCAAATCATCACTCTGCCATTTTCAGGCTGTGTGATTTGAGGGCCTTTACAGAGCTTCTAGAAAGTGGGTATAAGTAACGTAAGTACCATAGAAGAACACGTGGTGAAGTAGGTGAAAGAGGCTAACATAACTTGCATAATAAATGGTCAGTAAATGTTATCTTCTCTCCCCTCTTCTTTCCGCCCCTCCCTTCCCCACCTCGTCCTCTCCTTTGCTTTCCTTTCCTCTTCTCTCCTCCGTCAATTGTATTAGAACTAAAAATTACTTCCTAGAACAATGTTTGTTGTAGTATCTGTGGCAGACAAATTTGCTTTCCTTCCCAACTGCTGTCACCATTACCCCTCTCCCTGTGCACCCCTTCTGTCACTTGCTACGGGAAGTTGACCCTTATAACTGCCTCAGGCAGTGAGTCATGACTGATCTAAGCCAATCATAGCAATTCCATAATCTTGGAAGGTGGTTGGGTTTAGGCATGGACATGGAGCTTAATACCAGTCAATAGTACACACAGAGAAAACTACTGGGGGCATTGGAGGAAAGATTTTCTCTAATCTTTATAAAAAAGATTAATAAAAAAGAGATCTATGGAGGACATGACCCCTCCTCTTTTTAAGCAAACGTGGTCATGTCTTCCTGGGATGCCTGAACTGCTGCAGCTTTGCTCTCGAATGTGAGAAATCACCAACACACATGGCAGAGTAGACAGATGGAAACCTCAGTCCTTGAAGACATCACTGTACTGCTGATTGGCCCCCTCCAAAATCCCCACTATGTTAAACAACATAAGCCTTAGGATTTAAGGGACTTTGGGTCGGTATTCTCTTATCTGCAGTAGAAATCAGCTAACTGCCAAAGTGTTCCACAGACCCAAGTTGAAGTCCCAGCTTTCTTTGTGTGTGAGCTTGGGCAAGTTCTCGAAACCATAAGCCTCAGTTTCCTTTCTGTATAATGCAGACAGTCATTTTACCCACCCCATAGATTGACATGAGGATTCAGTAAATGCACATAGAATAATGCTTGACATGAAGTCCTCAGTACATGATAATTAAAATGATTTTAACAATTTTCCCCAATTCCCATGCAGAAAATTCTGATTATACCTCCGGATACAGACATGGCTCACTGTGGAGGATCTGTATAAAAATGCCACCAATCTCTAATACTAAATTCTGCTGCTCTGGGCAGCTAGATGGTTGTTCTCTTCCCTCTCCGTTCTCTGTGTGTCTGTCCCTGAAACTACAAGCCCAGAGAGAGTTTGGACACCCCATTACACACACTCACACATCAAAGGAAATATGAAAGGGCTTGGTATTCATGTGACCTGGTTAGCAATCTGTGGTCTTGCTGGAAAATATGAGGCATGACCATCCTTTTCACTTTTGTGGGGGAGGGATGCGGGAACTGGAACTTTTAATTTTCTTTTGAAATTTCTGACACAGTACCCCAAAGTCTCTTCCTTTGACGCCCTTTAAGCACTTCCTGTATCTAGCCCTATTGTTTCTATTATGATCACTAACTCAGAATCTCCTACATTATTAGATATTGATTCTCTGTTTTTTTCTTATTCCCCAATATTATATAAAGCTAGTCTTGTTTTCTTAACCCTCGTTAGGATCCTTTCCTAGACAGGTAATATTCGCGTTCGTGTTTTCTTTTCTTCCTCACTTTGCCTGACACTTGAATTTTTCCTTGATTCTTTCATAGTAACTGGAATCCCAGCCCCCTCGTCCTCTTGGTGCTTATTCTGTATCATCTCAGTTTCCCAGAAGTTGACACAGAAATACCCCAAACTTAAACCTGAATCTTTCCTTTCTGCACTGAAGGTGGCTTGTTGGCTCAGAATCCAGGCGCACCAGGCAGAACAGATAAAGTCAGCATCCCCATTTCCTAGATTTAAAGTGTATCTATCGCTTTGGATCACAAGGAAAGTCAGCATGGTTTCCAAAAGAAACCTTATGGGGTGATTATGGACATGTGTTACTTATTTATTTATTTTGGTTGCCCAGCAGCAGCATCTCCTCCTGTGATGGGGAATCTGGTATCATAGGTTTGGAGTGGCAAGGCCCCTAAAGGCCAGATACCTGGATTCCCTGGACCCTAACCACTCTGGGACAGCCATGCCCACAACACAGAACTACAGCCTTGTCATGAAGAAACAGGGACTGTATAGAATCTGCTCTGGTGGCCATGATGGCAGAATTCCATGTCCCCGACTGGGGGCCGTGGTGCCACACTAAGCAGGCTGTGCTTCCGGATACTCGGCTTCCCTTCGCAGACATTGCCCTCTGGCCATCCCGTCAGTGTGAGAGCTACCAGATGCCCTTCCAGTCATTTTCTTTTGGCTTAAGTTAGCCAATCTCTGTTTCTGCTGTCTGCAACCAAAAAACCCAGAGTGACACATTTTACTTCTCCTATTTCATGATGTCATGGAAATGGCAGGATCTTTACAGTGAGAGGGACATGGGATCAAATTCTCCCATTTACTTGCTGACAACCCTGGGCAGTTAAGTCAACATCTTTGAGCCTTAGCCTTCATCTCTGAAACATGGGGAAAAGAGTATTCATCTCACAGAATTATTGAAGGAATTAAGTGAAATTTCATGTGGAAAACTCTTGGCCTTTTTAAATTAAATCTTGGTTCTGCTTTCCAGGAACTTACAACTGGGTTGGGAAACTCTGGCGTGCACACATATTAGCAATGGGTCACATCTATGCTGATGCTTAACAATCATGCACCATTCTAAATAAACACACTGTTGCATTTATTAGCTCACTTAACCTTTGCAACAACTCTATAAAGTAGATATTGTTATTTATATTTTATAGATGAGGAAACTGAAGCTTCTAGAGAGGATAATAAGTAGTGAACTATCACACAGTTGGGATTCAAACCCAAAGCAAACGCAGGGACTCTTACACAGAGCCTGTGGTCTTAACTGGGTCACTCATATGAACAGCTATTCTGCTTTCTGAGGATAGCATGGAAGCACTGAAAGAGAGGTGAAGGGAACACATTCTGCTGAGTCACAGGACAGAAGAACACCATGGTTCAGAGAAGCAGGGGAAGGTTTTGTAGGAGAATGAGGCCACATTTCTAAGATGTCAGACTGCAGTGGTCCCAGAAACCTAGACTATTGGACATAATATTATCACAACATTTTCTTTTGTCATTTCCTTCCCATCCTCCTCGGCCTATCTAACTCTTATTTATTCTGAAAACTCAGCCAAGCATCATTCCCTCCAGGAAACCTTCTCTGACTCTTATTGACTGGGTCAGGCACCTCTTCAGTGTGCACCCATAACCTACATATGCCTGTACATTTGTCCTGTAAATATTGGCTCATCTGTCTGCTTGCAGTCACTAGTCTGTGGATGCCATGAATGCAGGGGCCATGTCTGTCTTTCTAACACAGTACCTGGCACACGGTAAGCTGTCAGTGTTTATTGAATGAATGTGGAATAAGCATCCCCAGCAGAGAAAATCACACAGAGACAAATCTGGCTGAAGAAAGAACATTTGGAGTAAAAATATTTTGCAACTTCATCGTCAAAATACCCTGGCCCCTTACAGAACTTGATTGCAAAAATATAGATGATCAAGATAATTACATTAGAAGAGAGGCCAAAGCAAACTTGCTGGGGGTTGTATACAAGAGATGTGAAAATGAAATTTTATGAGTATGTTTAATCTAAAAAAAAAGAAAACTACCACCCTACCTCTCTATGATCAAGACCAGTGATTTTGAATGGATAGTAATTATAAGCTCAGTACAAGTGTGTGTGCGTGTGTGCGTGTGTGTGTGCACGCATGTGGTTATGTGTATGTATATTCTTCAATGAAATTTTGTGATTAATCATTTCATAGACAATCAGAATTTCATGTGCACTGGTATTTTGTCCTAAGCTATCCTCCCGAAAGTCTCACACTGATAGAAGAATATTGGCTCTTTTTTCGACATAACGTTTTGATTACTCTGGCTCCAGCAAGTCTGGGGTTTGTGCTCTATCTGCGTGCTTTTTGAGGAAAAAGCTTTTGGTCATAACAGACCAATACATGCACCTGAAGCATTTTTTGAATAATCTAAGTGTTAGAATATGTGCCAAGAAGAAGGATACAGGAAGAGTTATAGGAGTCAAGACATGGCAGGGCAGGGTGAGCTGGAATTATTAGGGAAGTCCTCATGGGTAGGAGAATGGGGATCACAAGTGCCTTTGGGGAGCAATTTCAGTGAGACAGAGAACAATATGCTGAATATCATGGAGTAGGTAGAAGAAGCGGATGTGGATCACTTTTGGAAAGGATAGCAATATTGCAACAGAATGCAAGAACAAGGATAACATTTGACAACACAGAGAGCCTGGGAGGGTGCTGGCCCTAACCACTTTTTTTATTATTAGAATACAGTAAAATTAACTTTTTCATGTACAGTTCTATGAATTTTAACACATGTATAGATTCATGTCACCACCACCACAGTCAGGACACAGAACTGCTCCATCATCCCGAATAACTCCTTGTGATACCCCTCTGCAGCCACTCCTCTGCCCATTCCTAGCCCCTGGCAACCACTGAGCTATTGTTCATCACTATAGCTTTGTCCTTTCAAGAATATTATATTAGTAGGATCATACAGTATGTAACTTTTTGAGACTGGTTTCTTTCAATCAGCATAATGTCTTTGAAATTCATCCAACTAATGTATCAATAGTTAATTCCTTTTCATTGCTGAGTAGTATACCACTGTACAGATGTACCTCCGTTTTTTTATCCATTCAGCTGTTAAAGGACAATTGAGCTATTTCCAGTTTTTGTCAATTATGAATAGAGCTGCTATAAACTTTCATGTACAGGTTTTTGTGTGAACTTATGTTTTCATTTCTGTAAAGTAAATACCTAGGAGTGGAATTGCTGGGTCATATGTTAAGTGTATGTTTAACTTCATAATAACTGTCAAGTTGTTTTCCAGAGTGGATGTACCATTTTGCATCACCAGCAGCAAGGTTCAAGAGTTTCAGTTGTTTTACATCCTTTCCAGCTTATATAGTATTACCTCATCATAGTTTTAATTTGCATTAACCCAATGGCTAAGGATGTGGAACACTTTTTCATGTGTTTATTTGACATCAATACATCCTCTTTAATGAAGTGTCTGTTCAAATCATTTGCCCATTTTCAAATTGGGTCGTTTGTGTTTTGACTGTTCTTGTGTTTTGAGAGTTCTTTATATATTCTGAGAGTTCTTTATATATTTGAGAGTTCTTTATATATATATATAGTTCTATATATATTCTTTATATATATTATATAGTTGACAAGTCCTTTGTCAAATATGTGATTTGCAAATATTTTCTTCCAGTCTGTAGTTTGTCTTTTCATTCTCTTCATATGTCTTGTCTAGGGCAAATGTTTTAAATTTTGATGAAGCCCAATTTATCAATTTTTTTTCCTTTAGTGGATCATACATTTTGTGTAACATCTAAGAATTCTTAGCCTAATCCCAGGTCACAAAGATTTTCTTCTACATTTTATTCTGAAAGTTTTAAAGTTTTACCTTTTACATATAGATCTATGAACCAACTTGAGTCCATTTTTGTAAAAGGTGTGAGGTTAAAGTTGAAGTTCATTATTTTTTGCATATGAATGTCAATTGTACCATTTATTGAAAGACTATCCTGTCCTCCACTGAATTGCCCTTGCACCTGAGTCCAAAAGCAGAGAACCAGGAATGCCAATGTCCAAGGGCAAGAGAAGATGAATATCTCAGCTTAGAGAGAAAACAAATTCACCCTTCCTCCACTTTTTTTTATTTGGTTCCTTAAAAGATTGGATGATGCGAACCCACATTAGGGAGGGTCATCTGCTCTACTCAGTTCACCAATTCAAATGCTAATCTCTTCTGGAAACATTCTCACAGACATGCCCAGAAATACTTTCACCAGCTCTCTGGGCATCCCTTAACCCAGTCAAGTTCACACAAAAAGTTTTCTTCTGGTGCCATCAGTGCTTCCTAGGCTTTTGACAAAATTTCCTAAAAGCCCCAAGTTTCCAAAGTTCTGAGATGATCTGTGGCAAGTAAGGGAGCTGCTTTTCTTCTGTTTCCCTCTATCAGAGGAATCCCCAAAGCAGCTTTTTCTTGTGCCACAAAGTTCTATAAAGAATTTAGTAAACAGCTATTTCAGTTTTTATGCTTTACTTAGCTTTTGATCTAAAGTTCAATGGAGAATAGGTTGGGAGACAACTTCTACTGATGGACACCAAACTCTATTTAGAACTTTTCCTGATTTACAATAATTAAGTTTTTACTTTTTGATCAAATTTATTACCCCTGGATCCTTCTTCCCTGAGGATGAGTTTTCTTCCTGAAGGCTTCTCATTTCCCTGCAAAAAGACATATATTGAGGTCATCCCACCATTTCCCCAGACATGCCAGAAGATTCTGAAGTATCCACACAAGTAGGTTTCTGGTAAATCCTCCCCCCCCACCATCAGTTTGCCAATCATTTTGGACTTCCACTTCGACTCAAGCTGAGATATTCTTATCCCCAATACAATTTCATATAACATAATGCCTGAAGCATCTCTGGAAGGAAAATATTAATACTATCAGCTCTACAGGCAAGAAGGCTAAGACTCAAACTTATTAAGGAACTTACTGGAGGGGTTCCTAGATTTAGGATTTAGGATTTAAATACTGTTACTCTTTCCATCAAACCATAAACAAAGACTTAGAAATCATCCCCGTTGATCATCTGCCAACCTGTCTACTAATGCCAGTGCCTTCTGCCAATCCTTCAAGCTCCCTCTGTATGCTGACCTATGGGAGAGGTAGAGCAGGTTCTGAAGACAAGTCTGCTTGGCCACAGTATCAATGAACATTTTGCAAAGGAAAGAAATTAAGGCCAGAGACATTGTAGCCACAAAGAACCCTATTTGTATTCTAGCTCTTCCACTTACCTAGATACACTTCTTAAACTCTCTAAGCTTCACTTTCCTATGCACAAAATAGGAATAATAAGAACTACCCCATAGAATTGTTGAGTAGAAAAGGAGTCAGCATGTAGTTTTTAATTCTGTTCCTAAAATGTAACTCCTCCTCAAGAAATGGCAATTTTTATTGATTTATTAATTAATATTGTGTTTGGAACATATTAGGTAACCTATTAAGTATATATTTGAGCATATTATATAAATTGTATTCAACGTATCTTCTTTTATATGAGCAAGAATGCATTATAGTGGGTAATAAGTTTCCACAGTTCACGTGGTCTCCAGCATTTGCAATTAAATCAGTTTTGCAAACAGCACTCAGGATAGCACCAGATTGGACTGCAGAGGGTTCAGGAAATGAGACACAAAGAGGAAAGTTTCCTCAAAGAAATGAATTAAAATCTGGTTAGGATTGATGCTATTCAGAGTGTATTGAAAATGGTCGAGGATTAAATTTCAGCCTTCTTTACTCCAAAGAAATTGTATAGAGCAAAAGCTAATTTGAGATACGTTTTCATTTCAAGGAATTATTTTTAAAATTTAATTATTAGCATCCTCACTCTGTTTGCTGCTGGGAGGTAAAAGAAAACCATCAGCCTTGTCCCTCATAATCAGTTGATTATTCTCTTTTGGCAAATGCTATAAATGAAGGGTTTCCCCAAAGCATATTTTCTTCCTTTTCTATTTTTTGGAAAGAAAACAACAGATTAAGAAACTGGATACCTCTTTTCCCAATAGTCATATTTAAAGACTATAATCATTATATGAAGATAATGTTGAAAAATCAACCTGAAAAGAAATTATCAAGTGCACTTATTCTATGTTGAGCAATATGGTGAATTCAGATAAATATAATACAAAGCATTAATTGTCTAGTGAAGACAGGACTGAAACACACAAAGCAATAATAAGAAAAGCAGTTTCATAATTAAGCACTGAAGGTGATACATACATAAAAGTAACACAGAATGATGACATCAGATCTCCACAAAGCTAACTTGAAGAGACAGAACAATTCCCTGACCAAGTGTAACAAAACACACTCATCATGTTATGTTTCTAAAGGGAGAAGCTGTAAATCCAAAGGGACAGTCTGTCATATCATAGAAGTCTGAGAGGGAGTAATTGGTTGCATCACTTACGGATCAGGCAACAGTGTCAAATGGCTAACATCTCCAATGATCACATTTTATCATATTCATTTCTGTATCCCCAGTGCAAAGTTATTCATTATGCTCAGCTCTGTGTAGATGTTTGATCCAGATACTTTAGAGGTCTCTAAGGATATAGTGCTGAACATGAGAGATAAGTCCCAAACTTTCATGGAGCTTAAATGAATAAAGAATATACCAGATAGTGATGAAAGCTATTAAGGGCCATATTATAAAGAAAAACTGAGGGGAAGAGAATGATCAGGGTGCCTTCTCTGAGCAGGTGACAGACATTTCAGCTGAGACCTGAATAACAGAAGAAGCCAGCCAACTAAGGATCTGGACACGTGCTATAAGCAGAGGGAATGGCTAATGCAAAGGCCCTAACAGGAAACAAGTTTGGTGTGATGGTGGAACAGAAAGAAAGCCAGTGTGGATTTAGTAAAGAGAGCAAGGAGTAATAGAAAATAGTGTTAGAAACAGAGCAGGAACTGTGTCATCTACGCCCTTATAAATTGAAGTAAGTTATTCTAAGTGTGGTAAGGTATCGGGCATTGGGAAATGCCCTGATAGTATTAATATTTTTAAAAGATTACTCTGGCTGATGTGTGGAGAATGAATTATAGATGAGCAAAAGGAAAGGTAATTGCAGCTGTCAAAGGGAAAGTCGATGGTAACTTGGTCAAGGATGACAATTTGTTGGATTAATGAGTAATTAACATGTATTGGTACCCAGATACCTAACGGGGAGAAAAAAATCAAAGATAATGAGAAGATGTGGAACTTGGGTAACATGCATTTGAAAGATTCTGTGAAGGTTAGAGTCATGAAAATTAGAAGAGTGGGTACCATCAGGAAAGAAGGTAAATCCTGTTGGAGATGTATTAAGACAGAAGTGGTGATAGAATATATATTCCCAGGAATCTGAGGATGATATGAGATTGAAACTAATAAAAACTAAAAACAAAAACAAAAACAAAAACAAAACCGGAAGTGGTTGTTTGTAAATCATTCTAATAAATATGATGGTAAAATCAGAAGAGTGAAAAAGTATAAAGGGACAAGACAGAAAGTGAGATCTCCTTAAGAATACTTTTAGACCATTTAATAAAGAATGTTATCTTTCACTTAAAATTACAGTCTCATTTTTCTAGTAGGTGAGGGCTACAGCAGTGTAAGCCAGGGATGCCAAGCTGACCTTGAAAATGTGACCTGTCATTTGTTGCCTTGTCACTCCTTTACTCTAGTCTAAAAGGCAATAGGATCACATCACTCCCCAATTTACATCAGAGATGTCATGTGTCCAATCCCCCTCCATGAGACATTGTTTTTTCATGTCTAGATTTGTCTAAGATATATTTCATTTGTCTTTACATGCTCTGAATTTTCTGGCCCAGAGCCAGGCATATATTACCAAACAAGGAATATTTGTTGACTTAAATGGACACAGTCTATTTAAAACTTGTTTACTCATCTTTACATTACTAGCACATCTCTTTCTCCATATCACAGTAGAAGAAGACTGCATGTCTCTTATTTCCATGCTTCCCCAAAACAATTGCCGCTCTGTAATGGATAATTCTCACTCTGGTATTGTTGCAAACCTAGACTATTTTTAACCTGATTTTACATCACTAATGGGAATCCTATGAGGAAACATATGAGATTGTTATAGGAATCCTGACTAATTGAGCCTGGACAATATAGAAAAGGAATTAAAAGTCTGTCCTTCTAAAGGAAGATCCCAAGAGAAGGTAAGAAAAATATGGTAAACCAGGCAATACTGGTAAGCCAAGATTCGTATACAGAAGGAATCAAGACAAAGTGCTTGCAACAAATATAACAGTGGATGCAAAATCTGAGTGACTCTAAAGACTTGGGCTTGGACTTGTGACTAGGGCTTGTGACTAGTGCTAGAGACAA
Source organism: Tapirus indicus (assembly GCA_031878705.1). NCBI lineage: Eukaryota > Metazoa > Chordata > Mammalia > Perissodactyla > Tapiridae > Tapirus > Tapirus indicus. The sequence goes on from CM062922.1 coordinate 87,860,935, forward strand.
ATAAATCCAAGAAATGTTCAGAAATCTGTCCACTGCTGCTTAGGAGTGCCACCTGATAAGCAGATCTAAAAATAAGGTACTAACAAGAGACATCCAATATCCTCATGAAATTCAGAGATCAGGTGCTGAATGGAAGTGGCCACCAAATGTCAACCAAAAGCACAAGCAACCAAAAGCCTTAGGCATCACAGAAACTATTGTCTTCTGGATTCCTTCTACATTCACCCACATTCACTCCTAGCTTATGCCTCCCTTGAGGACCTTCCCATGATGAGGCAGAGAAGAGCCTACTTACTCCTCCCTCTTTACAGATGTGGACTCAGTCAGAGAGAATATTGTACAATTACCTTACTTTCTTTGAAACCCAATAATGCCCAAGGGTTCATGTGAAAACCAGCCCAACAGTAAATTTGGGTTTCATAATCACTGATCTGCCATTAGATGGTGTGTTAGACACCACACTCCTATCCTGTTATAAAATGTGTTTCACTCAGCTGGTATTTGACTTAACTGTCCCCATTTCTCCACTATAGCAGCAGTTTATCTCCCAAATAAAACAAATAACACTGTCAGAAAGTTTATCCTAATAATTAGCTTGAATTTATTGCTCTAAAAGCACTAAATCTTTCTTCTTCATAGGCATCAGGAACTTTAAAACATTCGTGCATCATTACCCACATCCCTCCTGAATTATGGTTTAACCAGGCAGAGGCAAATGTCTCATTATTTCCTTAGTCCTACTCCCAATCCTTCAAATCACTCCTGTTTTTCTATACATTCTCCATCAATCACCAGTATCTCTGTTGCGTTGAGTGAGGGCCCCAACATTTAAACCTCTTAGATGCAGTGCCTCATTGGAAGGCCCCTATTTCTTTTCTAAAACTCAACAATGCCCTTTTTGACATATCAAATGTTGACTTAATTTTCCATCTAATGTAATCCATGGATGGTTTCCATAACTCAAATTTCTTGCTGGATAACAGGATAAAGAGAAGTCTGCTATACTGTAATGCTTGAGAGAACCAACTACTTCTGATATACCGATCTGCCTCTTTTTCAATTCTGCTTTGTTCATTTATTCAGTGAGGTCCACATCTATTTGTATCTGTAGCTTTGAAACATTCCTAACACTCTTCCCTAAGCAATGCAATTGATTCACTTTATTGCTTTAATCCAGCTTTAGGCCGTGTCAATTGGCACAGCCAAGTTGAGCTTCATCTTCAAGACTAAGCCATAATAATTGGGACAGACACTTGACAGTTTATCAGTTCACTAGTATTCTTGGGACTCTACCAACTGTGACTTTTCCCACTTAAAACGTATCTTCTATTGCTCAGAGCTCAGTCAATTGATTGGCAATGCTCCCCACTGTGACATTATCCCTTAGCTTTGCTTTGCTTGGCAGAAGCTCTCACATTATTTGACACCATATAATCACTAATTTAAAAATTATACTTAGAGATGACACACAAGGATTTGAATTCTGTAATAGTAACTACAGTTATTAGCTTAGATCTTTGTTTCTCTTGGAATTTATCTAGTTCTAAATATTCGGACCATAAACTTAAAAATAAAGAAAAAATATTCTCTGTGGTCTTCTTTGCTTACCAACAGATAAGTGTTCATTTTAAGAGTGTAAGTTGAATAATAGCTACCAAGCCAACAGTGGAATGCGATCTAAACCCTCAAGGAAAATAAAATTTGAGTATGACTAGCTTGTTATTTGAGACTGTGAGAACCGAGGCTGTGCCAAATGTGAGATTCTTACTAACTCTTACCACATACCTGACATCAGAATAAGTCACTTAGAAAGGGTCTAGCCAACACCATGACTTTCTCTAAACATTTCCTCCAAGCTTCCTTTAGTAGAAGGTTAAATTTCACATCTTCAGGCTAAAATAAAATTCCTTAAATCTTTCCTTGCGTGACTTGTTTTGAAACACAATAAGCTTTCCCCTGATTGACCAAAATAATTATGCCTGCGTGCAGTTTCCAAGATTTAAATTGGGAATCAATCTTAGCAGGATAAAATGTCTGGCACTGGGTATAGAGAAGTGGGGGTGGAGAATGTGATCTTAGAAGATTTTAAAGGAAATTCAGTGTTTTGGACACTGACTGCCGCACTGCCTCCTGAATACCTCCCCCATCACCAACTCCAAATCACTGAGGCTTGAGCAACATCTGAGCATTCCTGTCCCTTAGCTAGCAGGGACACTTTATTGCTTTCATGCTTGAAAAGGCTTTTTCCATTCCCAGATATTTCCTATATTTTATTCTAAGTTTTTTTCTTATGATTCCTTTAAAAAAAGCAAAACATTAACTTTTCAATTCACCTAGCGTTTGTTTTGCTGTATGATGTAAAGTGAGAATCTAATTTTTTTCTTCTAAGTAGTCAGTTGCAACACCATCCTACCTCTAATTGAATAGTATTTTTATTTTATAGGTATAGAAGTTAAAAAAAATCAACAGTTGGGTAATCAGATTTCCAAGTGACCTACTAACATGCCAATAAAAGCCTTTACTAATAAAATAATCTAAACAACTACCTATTGGCACAAGGATGCTTGAAGAAATAGTCTCTTAAGCCCCTTGTAAAGTATAAAGTGTTACATTACTCTGAAATTGTTTTTAAAACAGATATTCATCCTCCTCTCTCCATTAAATAAATATACTTCTCATCCCCTACTCATATATCTACAACCCTAATCCTTCCACCCTCTGCTTTCCATAGCCTAAACTTCTCCTCAGACCTCCATTTTCATTGCCCTAAAGCTTTGTTTCCTGTTAAAATTCTCCAGGGAGGATGTTTATTTCATTTGTTCTAACTCTCTGTGATGGAAAGGAAAGAGACGGCTCTGGAGTTGGACAAACCCGGATTCAGATCCTGGCTTGATTACTTAGTCATTGGGTAAATTACATGGCCACTCTGGATCTCACTTTCCATATCTGTCCATTGGGAAATTTCTGAGATGAAAGAAAGTTAGCACTAATGTAAATATACTACTCTATAACAGAAAGCCACAATTATTTTTTGTCGTGAGATTTTGCTTGATCCATAGGCTGCAGACTCCTGAGATAGGTTGACAACAGAGTTAGAGAATGAACACATATTACTCAGAGAGCCTGGACTTGCAAATGGATGCAGTTTGAGGTTATTCATCTTTGGAGAGAAGAAGAATGTATTTTCATTGTGGAATATTTACATTATGTTAGGCCAAAACATTATTGAAAGCTTATGTATAGGAATAAAATTGTGGATATTTGGATAGCCAAAAGCATGGAGTATATGTAAATTTGTTGTTTTTTTCATGTGGCAACTACTCTCCATCCTTTTTTGACAACCTTCCTCCACAGTTTGATGGATCCATAGATGAGGATGCTCTGTGCTTCTCTGGCTGGAAGATAAGCAAAGAATCTAAATTGGTCTACTTAGATCTAAACTTTCTAAAATTTGAAACTTGAGCACATTGACAAAGGCTGAAAACTGAATATCATGTATTGAAGGGCCAAGATGCTTGACAAACCATCCACCCTTTTCTGCTATATGGATGTGTGGAGCTTCCCCAGTTTCTGCTCTTCCTAAGCCTGGTTCTGCAGCTTTCCCACTGATTCATGGACTGCCCCATATTCTCCCAATGAGTTCAAGTTAGCCAGAGTCACCTTCTATAACTTGCAACAATGAACCTGGACTAAGAGAATCCTCACTTGATAGAAGTGGAATCTGAAGCTTCAGAAGCTAAGTAACATGCGCAAAGTTTTCACAGGTAGCATGTGGTAGTACCAGGACATGAATCCAGAGAGTTTAACTTTAGAACTAACCTCCTTCTGCTCTGGCTCTTGCCACACATGCCATTTTTGATCTCCTGAGATCACTGGGCTGTAAGAAGCTCCCCCATCCTTCAAGGCAGTGTAGTGGTGCCAGGGTCGGAGAAACAACAACAACATCGACAACAAGCAAGGGAGCACATAACATTATTTAGAACATTCTGTCTAGCTGTCTGGTTACAGTACATATTTTTCGCATCTACATACTGTTTCCCATGCCCTTTGAGTTTGAGAAGTTTATGTTTGATTTTTAGCCTCAGCGAGTTCTTTTCTTCTGGTTTAAAACCTATTTCTGAAGCTTGAAGTAAAAAGCCACAAAGCCAAGCAAACTTACCAGTAGCTGCATCTGTTAACTCCACTTGCACACCTGTCTATGAGAAAAGGCTGCCTCCTCTCTGCTCCAACTTCTGCACGTTCCATCTCAGCTAATTCCTTCTCCTTCATTACTTAATCCGTTCATTCAGTGATTCCTGGGCACCGGCTCTTTGTGAGCCACCTTGCTGCTTATCCAATCACCATCTGCTTTCTCAGGGACACTCCTCTTTTCTCTGTCTCTCTCTCTACTGAATGCTTTTCTGAAGTTCAAGTTTCTCCTATCTTTAAAACCAAAAACAAATCCCTCAACTTAATGTTTTTCTCCAGCTAGTGACCTTTCTCTTTCTTCCCCTTCACAACATTTTTCAGCATTTGGGTTCTTACTCTATTTGGAATTGATTCTTGTGTATAGCTTGAGATAGGGCTATAATTTCATTTTTCTCTTATGTGAATTTTAACTATTCCAGCTCCATATTAAATAGTTTCTCCTTTCCTATATAATTTCTCATGCCACCTGCTATCGTATATCAAAATTCCATGTATGCATACCCTATTTTGTGAGCTGTCTAATTTGTTCTATCAATTAGTCCATCCCTATGCCATACTTTTAAGATATTAAAATAGCTTTTTAATTTTTACATTTAGAACCACAAGTCTTTTCTCCCTTTTCAGAAACAAATTGTCTTTGCCCTTTGCTGCTCTACATAAATTTTAGAATCAACTTGCCAAAAAACCCGGTTGAGATTAATTTTTCTCTTTGAGAATACAGAGATTGTTTATCTATTTTTATAATTGTTATAGACTTACATTATTTCATCAAAAACATTCTGATGAAATTTTTGCCACTATTTATTACTAATTCCTTAGAACAATTTTCTAGACAATAAAGTGTTTAGTAGAATATGTTCTCTCCTCCAGCAAACATTACATTATTAAAAATTTTAAATGTACAGGATAGGTTGAAAGAACAGTAAAATGCATTTCATGTATCAAACATCCAGATGAAACAACTGTTAACATTTTGTCATTCCAAAGTAAGATGCAGACATTGTAACACACCTAAAAAGTAAGATCTCTCTACATCTCTTAAAAATAAGGACATTTTTCTTTATAACCATAATACAATTACTGCCCTTGATAAAATTAACCATAAATCCCTAATATAACATACCAGTCCATATTTAAATATCCTCCAATTGTCCATAAAATATCTGAATTAGCTGTTTTTTTATGAACAAAAATCCAATTGAAGTTTACTCATCATATTTGGTTGCATGTCTTTTTAGTTCTCTCTTAACTGGGAACATTCCCAATACAGTTTTTCATTTTAATAACATTGAATTTTGAAGAGACTGGAAGAGTTGTCTTGTAGGACTCCTACAGTCTGAATTTGCCTGACTGATTGTCTCCATCTGGATGTCAATTATCTTGCTTCTTTTATCTCTTATATTCCTATCAACTGGAAGTTTGGCTTAAATGAATAAATGAATAATTAGCTTCAGGTTAAACATGTTCAATAAGAATACTTTATAGGGAATGCTGCGCACTTCATATTAAATTACATTAAGTGTCACATGAAATCAAAGTGTCTTACTATTAATGATGCCAACTTTGAGCACTTGATTAGCATGGTAGGAGTCAGATCTTTCCACTATAAAATTGTTTTTTTATTCTTACAATCAGAAAGTTAAATGTGGGGAGGTAGTTTGGTTTCATGCTAATATATCATTTTCTCAGCTTTTCTTTTTAGTCCAAACTGTCAATCTGGTTTTATCATTGGTGTGAGTCAGAGGGAGAAGGTGAGGAAGTGCCCACCAGCTCTCTCAGGCTCTGAGGAGGATTGCAGCCAGCCCCTAGATTCATGCTAAGTTAGAAGCCTGACCCCCAGGCAGCAGCTTTTAAGTTAGGCAGACTCCTTTCATGGGAAGACTGGAAGATGGGCATTTTTGTTTGCTCCCTCTGTGCTGAGCCCTGATGGGATAGCTGTGGTGAATTCTTGCACACCTGTTAAGAACTGCTTCTTTGTTTGCTTTAGTCTTGTGGGTCTTGTGGATGCAAGCCCCATTGGCTTTGAGAGCTAGGTGCTTTGGGGGTCCATCCTTTGGGTAGAAGTCTTAAAAGTTCAGGTGCTAGATGTGTGGTCTAAACCTTTCACTCCTCATGGGGAAGCTGAGAGTTGAAAGTTCCCTTCCAATTGTATGACGTTGTGCTGGGGGTGGGGGTTTATGGCAAGAGTCTGTCTCAATCTTTCATGTTCATTTCCATGTGGGTATTTTCTTATTCACCCAGTGTGTAGGGGTCACTCAGCCAGTTTCTGGATTTCCTTCAGAGTGAATTCTTCCATGTGTTGCTGTATGTTTGGTATGCCCATGGGAGGAAGGAAGTTCAAGAGCCTTGCCGTCTTGGTCCTCCCCTCTGAATATATCATTCTTAATTAACATGTCATCCAATTGTTTTATTGATGGTCATTAGCACAGTCAATTATTTCATTGTGGAGTTGCAAAGTGGTGGGCATTTTTTTCCAGTTATATTATTTTCTATGTTTATTAATTGATATTTTTCTATAAAGAAGTTTTATTTTATCAAATAGAAATAAACTACAGTTCCTCTTTAAAAACTGGATAAATATTTATTTTTCCCTTTATTTACCAATAATATCTTGATGTAATGATCACCTCTAGTGGTGATTTGGCTGATAGAAGCTCTTTAAAACAGACACATCCCAGGGCCAGCCCAGTGGCATAGTGGTTAAATTTATGTGCTCCACTTCAGTTGCCCAGGGTGTGCGGGTTCAGATCCTGGATGGGGACTTATGCACCACTTATCAAAGCCATGCTGTGGCAGGTGTCCCACATACAAAGTAGAGGAAGATGGGTGCAGATGTTAGCCCAGGCCCAGTCTTTCTCAGCAAAGTCTTCCTCTTATTCCCTTAAGAGAATTTCCAGGCCCCAATTCAGGAAGTGGGAGTCCACTGGGCTCCCTCCACAAGTTGAGAGGAAGAATCTGAAAATCCAGAAAGAATAAGACACTAGAGTTTTCAGGTCAGATTCCTGGGGAAGAGGGGCTGCACAGAAGGGGAACTTTGGGAATTCCCTTAAATACACAGCTGAGGGCATGCATGTAAGGTAACTACCTTAGGCTGGGTAAGATCCACCCAAAGGATTAACAATAACAGTACCTGGTACACACACAGGGCTGGAAATAGTGCCTATTCCCACCAGGCAGACTAGGAAATATCATGATTCAGGGGCATTGAATAAGATATTCAGAGGGGACTTTTTTTCAGTACTGAGGAATAATTAGCCTTTGACAGAGCAATTCTCCAGTCCAATCTAACAAGTCTGAAAAACAATACCCAAAAAGATCAAAATGTTTCCATGTAACTTAACTGCATGCTAGAATAAAGTTCAAGACTATCTATAGGAATTCAAGAACATCCAGCCCCCAACAAGTTAAAACTCACAATATCTGGAATATAATAATAATAATAAAGCTCCCAGGCATGTAAAGCAGCAACAAAATATGACCTCTAATGAAGAGAAACTTAAATCAACCAAAATGATACAGAACATAGACAAACCTTAAAATTTCAAAAAAGGACATTAAAATAGTTATAATAACTACATTTCATATATACAAAAAGTTAAGCAGAGATCTGGAAGATATAAAGAAAAATCAAACTTCTAGAAATGAAAACTATAAAAGTTAAAGAAATACACTGAATGGGATTAATGACAGATAAGACATCACAGAAGAAAAATTAGTAAACTTGGGGACATAACAATAGAAATTCTCCAAAATAAAACATAAACAGAAAGAAATAATTTAAAAAATTAAAAGACCATTAGTGCATTGTGGGACAACTTAAAGTTGTCCTTTTATAAGTATAGTTGAAGCCCTAAAAAGGAGAAGGGGTTACAGAAAAAATATATGAAGACATAATGGCCAAAGTATTTCCAAAGTTGATGAAAACTATAAATTCACAGATCTTAGAATCTCAAAAGAACTCTGGCACAAGAATCTTGATGAAAACTACACCAATGCACATCATAATCCAATTGCTTGAAACCAGTGAGCAAGAGAAAAGCCTAAATCATGTGTAAAACAAAGACACATTACAAATATAGGAACAAAGATAAGGATGGCTGCAGATTTATTGTCAGAAACAATGCAAGTGGGAAGACTATGGAGCAACATCTTTAAAGTACTGAAAGAAAATATCATCAACTTAGAATTCTATACCTAATGAAATCATCTGTCAAAAATGAAGGACATTTCTTCAAAAAAGAAAGATTCTCAGATGTTCAAAAGCTGAAAGACTGCCTCACCAGCAGACTCACACTACAAGAAATGTTAAAGGAGTTCCATCAGCCAAAAGGAAAATGACACCAGATGGAAGTATGGATCTACACAAAGGAATGAAAAGCACCAGAAATGGTAACCATGTGGGTAAATGTATAAGAATTTTTTCTTATTATTTAAATGTATTTAGAACATAACTTTAGTTTTAAACAAAATTATAAACGAAAATAATAGCAATGTAGTATGAGGTTTATATATCTGGGAAAGTAAAATATATTATAACAACAACATAAAGTCAGGAGCAGATAAAGAAAAGCATACTATTGTAAAGTTGTTATAGTATATATGAAGTGATATAATATTGCTTGAAGGTTGACTATGATACACTATAAACCCTAAAGCAACTATTAAAATAAGAAAACAAAAATTTATAGCTAATAAGCCAACAAAGAGATGAGTGGACTCATTAAAAAAATTAATTGAAAAGAAGATAAAAAAGGAGGAAAACTAGAACAAAAACAGAATAGGGACAAATAGAAAATAAATAGTAAGATGATTCCATTAAAACCCCTTAGCTTTAGATTCTTTATGTTTTACCTCTGCCCCCCAGCCTCCAAAAGTATCTCTAGCCCCCAAGATGTCTCTCTCCCTTCCAAAGCCTGTTTCTGCACACTTTCTAAGTCCTTTCTTTTTGACTCTCAAGAATCCAGTGCTTTGACTCATCAGATCTTCTAATCTGCCTCCAGTGTCTTCCAATCAGTGTGGGTCCCTCTCCTTCTAGGGTGGACCTCAGTTGACATCAACTGTATTCTACAACTGCAAGGTCCCCACTACCTTGTCTTCTCTTCTGCCCAGTCCCTGACAGACTTTGAGCTCTACTGTGAGCTCTGGAATGAACTCTACTAGTCTTGAGTATTCATTTCTCCATGTATGTGTTAATTGGACTTTTCATCTTCTCTGTTCCCAAATTATGCAGTAGGCATGGGCTATGGGTGATTTTATTTTCTCTCTTTTTTAATTTCCATTGTACTTAGTGGAATATATGGATATATTTCATTTTAGGCAGCTACCATTATCGACAGGAATCCTTCCTGTCTTCCTTCTCACTTTCCATTCATTTTTCAATGATATGTAAGGTGGCTTCTGATTCAATTGCAGCTTTCTTTCCAAGATCAGCAGTGGCCTTGTTGCAGGCTGTAATGGACATATCTCAGTCCTTACCTTACTTGATATGTTTGTACATTTAGACATTTTTGGCAACTCCTCATTTCTTGAAACATTCATTTTTTACATTCTTTGATATAATGCCCTCCTGATTTTCCTTCTACCTTCTTGCCTGCTTCTTGGTGTTGTAAACTCTTTTTCTTTATCTGCCTCTGTTTGACTCAGTGTTCTTTCCTAAATCCTAATCTCTTCTCACTCTAAACATATTCTGTTCCATTCATAGCTTTACTTTTTACCTCTATGTTAATGATTCTCAAAGAGTTTCGTAAACCAAGATCTCTTACCCAAATCTCAAACTATATGCCTAACTGCCTGTTCAATATTTATATTTTATGTTCTAAAGACACCTCAAACTCATCATGTCCTAAGTTAAATGTATTACTTTCTAAGCTTTCACTCTTCCCAGTCGTACTCATTCTTTTAAGGATTGCTATCAGTGATTTATCACCAACCGTACAATTCTCCAAGCCCAAAACCTGGTGATCATTCATGCCTCTTCTTCTCTCTCTTCCTCAATGTCCTGATGATTCTACCTCTTTGGTATTTATTGACTCAGTCCACTTATTACAATTACTATTGCCATTACCTTAGTTCAAGTCTTTATCATTTCTCATCTGGATTATATCACAGCCTCCTATTTTTCTGCCCACAAGAATTTTTCCCTTCCAATCCATTACTCATTGTGTAGTCAGAGTAAATTTTCTAAAGTATAACTTAATCATGTCCCTCAACTGCTTAAAATTTTAATGACTCAATATGCCCTCAGGATAAGGTCTAAAGTCCTTAACATGGCTTATAAAGTCGATAGTTTAGCCCCTTCTCATTCAGCCTCTTATCTCACTACTCTTCTACCTCACACTCTATATTCTAGTCATACTGAACCTTATGTGATTTTTATGAACAATTTCAGGACTTTCTTCATGCTTCCCCTCCTTTTTCACATAGTTAACTCCCCATGACCTTTTAGGTCTCATCTTAGATCTTCCTTCCTCTTTGAGGCCTTTCCTAATCCCCCACTGCTTTAAGAATGAATTAGAGGCACCTCTCTTTGATTCCATGTTACCTGGTACTTATCCCTCTCATAGATCATTTCATACCATAATTCTAACTTCTTGATTACAGGTCTCTACCTCTATTAGACGACGAGTTATTTGAGAGAAAAGATATCTTCATCGACTGATTGCCAGCGCCTAGCACAGAACCTGGTATATAGCAAGTACTCGATGAATAACTTAAATGAATAGATAAACGCATGCATATGTATACAAATGAATGACTTACATGTAAACGTTTATTCCCACTTGTTAAGCTATCTACTGATGCTTCCTTTTGTATATTAAAAAAGCATGAACATTATTCTCAGGTGGATATGACTTGTAAAACTCACAATGTCAGTAAAAATGAAGGTTATCTTTATCATTTTAGACTGAAATGTTTTCAAATCCCTCGAAATAGCAGGTACATATTATTTTCAAATGAAAGTGGAACTTTGCTAAGTTCTACTTTGTAGATGATAATAATAGGTAATACTTATTGAGCACTCACACTGTGTCAATCAGTGTTCTTAGCACTTTACATGTAATAAGTTACTGAATTCTCACAACAACCCAATGAGATTACTACTATCGCATTTTACAGATGATAACCTGAGGCATAGTTAGATTTAGCAACTTCCCCCAAATTACACAGCTACTGAACAGAGCTGGGATTTGAACCCAGGCAGTCCAGCTGAGAAATGCATTTGGTTGGAGAGCTTTATTATGTGAACGCTCTTGCCACCCTTTGATTTATCTTCCAAACTTTGTTATGTTTATGTAGGTAAATGTGGAATCTACTCCATTTAGACTTTACAAAACTAACTCAGAATTAACTTTAACCTTTAAAACCAAAAGCACAAAAAGCACAAAAGCACAAATACCTATTCTTATTATAAGGTAGAGTAATGCCTCCATGTGTGCATTCTTTTCCATAAATTTGACCAAACATGCATGTAGCACTAAATTTCCTTCCTAAGTCTCAGGATTGACTACATAATTTGCAGGGTCCAGTGCAAAATGAAAATGCAGGGACCCTTGTTAAAAAATTATTAAGAATTTCAAGGTGTCAACAGCAGAGCATTAAACCAAGCATGAGGCCCTTCTAAACACAGGGCAGTTTGCAACTGCACAGGAAGCACATCCATGAAGCCACTTCTGCTAAGTCTCCTTCCTAAGAGGCAATGGACAACCGATCCCTTGTCTACAGCTGACAATCACTTGACAACAATGCTGCTTAACTTTTTTGTATGTAAGACTAAAAATCATATCCTCAACTTTAAACACCTTTCAGTTGTTTTTAAGATAGCAATCCTCACTGCCATTATCACAGCACAGAGCTTTTATAATCAAATTGGGAATCTAGCACACATAAAATATCTATGCATTTTACCCACCAAAACACCTACTTCACAGTTCTACATGATAAAAATAAGTGTTTCTATTTTATGTGTGAATAAACAGAGCAAGAAAGATTAGGTAACATCTATAAGGTCACTTAGCTAGTAAATTTGAGGAGCTACTAGTTAAGCCCAGAGCCACTGCCTTCAAAGCCCACAGTTTTTCCATTATACCAGCTACTTCTTTTGTGGCAATGGAAAAAAGCACAATCAGCCATGGACTAAGAAGTTGGATTGTGAGACATGTAGTTTTTGCCCTAAGCAAATAAAACCTTACTCTTGTTTTCTCTGTTGATTCTAGGTTCTTCAATCATGGACATGTATGCACAAGATGATATATGATTTTTAAAGGGAACAAAGCTATCTTCTGAGGCTTGGTGAGATCCCTCCTGGGAGTGCTGTCATGGTCACTCTCAAATATCAGGGGCACATGCGGTCTATTAGGAGTTACAAGGCCAGCTGTTGTTTTATATCATTAGACTTTTGAAACCAACTGGGAAAATCCACTTCTGCCAAGAGGCATGTCTCCAGGCTCTGCAACAAATATCAGTTCCAATTTGGTTGAAGTTGCACAGGGTTAGTTTTTTTTTCTATGTTTCTCATGGTTCCAGAAGTGATTCTCTGCACATTGGTTGGAGCTTAACCTGATGTCATATTTTCCGTCTAGATTGATGAAGATGTGCATTTACTCATGCCCTCTAAAACAGAGCTGGGGCACACATTTTCCATCTAGATTGAAGAATATGTATGTTTATTCATGCCCTCCAAAACAGAGCTGGGCATAAAACTTGTTGGGACTTTGAGCTGAGAACAGTGCGTAATTTGCAGAACCAATCATCTTGCCTTACACAATGGAAAAAAGAATTATAATTTGTTATTTTCTCTTGTGAACAGTTATATTGTCCAGTCAAGGTTATTAACCATCCAGAAATTCACAAGTGGCTCTCCCTGGCAAAACCTGATTTTGAGTTTGACAGCAAGTCTGATGATTTCATAACATTTTAGAATCATGAAGTGTTAATATTGGAAAGGATCTTGGAGATCACATAATCTAAATACCTCATTTTACAGATGAAGGCATTGATGTTCAGAGATGTTTCAAGGTGGCTGAAGTCATAAAGCTAGCATATGAGCTGGTCCCGGAAATCAGAGCTTCTGATCCCAGTTTAATTCTCTTTCCATTACTCCACAGCTGCCTTGTTTTACTTGGTTGACATGTCAAACTCCATTTTCTCTTACTCTGCCAGCAGTTTCCAGTTCAGCAGGGAAGCTCTTTGAAATTGGAACACTTCAATGAATCAAGTTCTATTGAGCATATACTTATTATTTTTTTTAATATTCAATGCAACATTCAACATGGTGCTTTGTACATAGGGAGCCTTCATTGTTATATTTATTTATTCAGTCAACAAATATTTATTGTGCATAAAAAAATAATAGGTGCTTATGAGGATGGAATTCATTGTTCATTTCTACTAAGATAAATAAGACATGATCCTTGCCCTAAAGGAGCTTACAGTCAAGTGGGACAGATATGTAAACAATAACTGTTTAATTAATAATTATATGCATATATATTCAATAATAAAGACACAATAAAAACACTGCAGAAAGAAAGATGAACTTTGGTGGAAGGCTTTATTAGGTAGGTGACATAGGGAATCAAATAATGTTACCAATAGAGTCAGATGTGAGGAATAGCATGACAGACTAAGGAATAAGCATGAACAAGGGCACAGAAGCATGAAGGGTCGTGCAATATTCTGAAATCTTGGAGATTGGGCTGCACAGCAGGTGAGCAGTATATGGAGGTAGAAAGGCAAGATTACTTCAGATCTTGGAGGCTATTGAATATTAGGCAAAGGAACATAGATGTTGTCATGTAAACAATGGGAATATTAAGGTGAGGGAACTGAGATGATCCAATCTGTCTGTTTGGGGATAGTGTAAAAGTTGTACTGGAAAAGCACGAGAAGAGAGAGAGTCAGTAAATAATTACACATTTATCTCTACTCAGTGTAAATGAGATAATCCCACTGATTGTGTTTAATTATGTCACTTTCTTGTTTAGGATCATAAAATAGCTCTCTATTGTCAATCCCTTAAAATTTAAAATCTTCAGCCTTTCACCAAATTCCTGCCCTACGCCATGTAGCCATGAAAAAAAAACAAATGTAATGAAATCTGCATGTTTTTACACTGGTGAATTATTTACAAGCTACTTCCTGATACATTGTCCTATTTGATCCTCACAAGTGTCCTCTAAAGTAAGCAGGAAAAGGTTAATATCTTCTTTTTATAGATGATGAAATAAAGGCTCAGAAAGATTAAGATCAATTTATCGAGGGCCTATTTACCAGGTTATTCTAGCCGTCAGTTTCCCTAAATTCACACATCTAGTAAATGGCAATGACCTCTCAGGTCCCTGACTTCTTTCCTCCAATGATCATGTCCTCCCTGACCTCAGCCACACCCTCCCATGGTCATTCCTTGGACTTTGTTGCTACCAATAACTGCAACGTCTCCAATTTTTTTCATTCTTATTCTATTTTTCCCACTCCCTCCCATTGTCAATGCAACCCGATAATCCTTCATCTTCACCACAGTTAATAACCCCAGTACATTCTCACTGGATCTCACTCCTTTGATGTCCTTTTTCCCTTCCCTTACACACTTTAAATTTATGGCTAATCATTAGAATCACTCCATTGTGTATAGTCTCAATAACCTTGCCCTTTCTCATTTTGTCAAAGCCGCACCCCATGAACCCAACTATCTCCTCTATTCCATGCCTCCATGTATTCCATGCCTGCACTCATGCAGTTGAACACGGCTGGGAAAACCACACAGCCATGTTGTCTGCTCTGACCTTAATTTCATAACCACAGATCTCACGTAGGCCTCAATGCTGTCAGGAAATCAAGGTATCCACACCTAGTCCATTTACTCTCCTACTTTCTAGATGACTAACACCTTCTCTCTTCTCCTCAAATGTCCGACACATTCTCCCTCATCATCACTTTCAGCTGATGACCTTGCTTCCTACTTTACTGAGAAAATTGAAGCAAATAGTAGAGAATTTTTAGACTTCCATCATCACTTCAACTTACCTATCAGCATATGAGGGCACATAGTCTGCCTTCCTGCCCGTTATTAAACATAAACTCTCTCTATGCTCCTATGTAAGATCCACTTGCATAGAGCAGAGCCCATCACCTCTCACCTGCTCAAGGACATTACTTCAGGAGTTCTCCCCTCTCACTGCTATAACATCAATTTTTCCCTTGGTACTAGAAAATTCCAATCAGCATACAAATAGTTTGTTATCTCTTCCCCCTTAGCTCCAAAACCAAAAATATTTCTTCACCCATTAACACTAGCCCCATTCCTTTGCTTCTCTCTGCAACAAAGAGTTGTTTATACTTAGTGTTTCTGATTCCTCTCATTTCTTGTTTTTTCTCCTTTCTTTTTCTTATTGTGGTAACATTGGTTTATAACATTATATAAATTTCAGGTGTACATCATTATATTCTGATTTCTGTGTAGATTACATCATGTTCACCAACCAAAGACTAATTACAATCCATCACCATACACATGTGCCTAATCACCCCTTTCACCTTCCTCCCTCCCCCCTTCCCCTCTGGTAACCACCAATCCAACCTCTGTCTCTATGTGTTTGTTTGTTGTTGTTGTTATCTTCTATTTATG
This sequence comes from Tapirus indicus, assembly GCA_031878705.1. Lineage (NCBI taxonomy): Eukaryota > Metazoa > Chordata > Mammalia > Perissodactyla > Tapiridae > Tapirus > Tapirus indicus. The sequence goes on from CM062922.1 coordinate 87,876,746, forward strand.
AGTGAGATCACATGGTATTTGACTTTCTCCCTCTGACTTATTTCACTTAGCATCATACCATCAAGATCCATCCATGCTGTCACAAATGGCCAGATTTCATCCTTTTTTATGGCTGAGGAGTATTCCATTGTGTATATATACCACATCTTTTTTATCCATTCATCCCTTGACGGGCACCCAGGTGGCTTCCAAGTCCTGGCTATTGAGAATAATGCTGCAATGAACATAGGGGTGCATATATCTTTATGCGTTCATATTTTTATGTTCTTTGGATAAATACCCAGCAGTGGAATGGCAGGATCGTATGGTAGCTCTATTCTTAATTTTTGAGGAACATCCATACTCTTTTCCATAGTGGCTACATGAGTTTGCACTCCCACCAGCAGTGTATGAGAGTTCTCTTCTTTCCACATCCTCTCCAACACTAGTTATCTCCTGTCTTGTTAATTATAGCCATTCTGTCAGGTGTGAGGTGATATCTCATTGTAGCTTTGATTTGCATTTCCCTGATAGTTAGTGATGTTGAACATCTTTTCACGTGCCTGTTGGTCATCTGTATATCTTCTTAGGAGGAATGTCTGTTCAGATATTTTGCCCATATTTTAATTGGGTTGTTAGCTTTTTGTTGTTGAGATGTACGAGTTCTTTATATATTTTGGATATTAACCCCTTATCAGAGATATGGTTTACAGATATCTCACAATTGTTAGGTTGTCTTTCCATTTTGTTGATGGTTTCTTTTGCTGTGCAGAAGCTTTTTAGTTTGATGTAGTCCCAGTTTATTTCTTCTGCTGTTTACCTCGCCTGGTCAGTCATGGTACTTGAAAGTATGCTGCTAAGACTGATGTTGAAGAGTGTGCTGCCTATGTTTTCTTCTAGAAGTTTCATGGTTTTGGGTCTTACATTCAAGTCTTTAATCCATTTTGAGTTAATTTTTGTGTATGGTGCAAGATAATGGTCTACTTTCATTCTTTTGCATGTGGCTGTCCAGTGTTCCCAACACCATTTATTGAAGAGACTTTCCTTTCTCCATTGTATGTTCTTGGCTCCCTTGTCGAAAATTAGCTGTCCGTGGATGTGTGGGTTCAATTCTGGGTTCTTGATTCTATTCCATCGATCTGTGTGTACGTTTTTGTGCCAGGACCATGCTGTTTTGGTTACTACAGCTTTGTAGTATATTTTGAAGTCAGGGAGTGTGATTCCTCCAGCTTTGTTCTTTTTTCTCAGGATTCCTTTGGCTATTGGGTGTCTTTTGTTGTTCCATATAACTTTTAGGATTCTTTGTTCTATTTCTGTGAAAAATGTTGTTGGGACTTTGACAGGGATTGCATTGAATCTATAGATTGCTTTAGGAAGTATGGACATTTTAACTATGTTAATTCTTCCAACCCAAGAGCATGGAATATCTTTCCATTCGTTTGTGTCTTCGATTTCTTTCAACAATATTTTATAGTTTTCAGTGTACAAGTCTTTCACTTCTTTGGTTAAGTTTATTCCTAGATATTTTATTCTTTTTGTTGCAGTTGTAAATGGGATTGTATTCTTAATTTCTCTTTCTGCTACTTCATTGTTAGTGTATAGAAACGCAACTGATTTTTGTATGTTGATTTTGTATCCTTCAACTTTACTGTATTCAGTTACTATTTATGAAAGTTTTTTGGTGGATTCTTTAGGGTTTTCTATATATAAAATCATGTCATCTGTAAATAATGACAGTTTCACTTCTTCCTTTCCAATTTGGATCCCTTTTATTTCTTTTTCTTGTCTGATTGCTCTGGCTAGGACTTTCAATACTATGTTAAACAGGAGTGGTGAAAGTGGGAATCCTTGTCTGGTTCCTGTTCTTAGAGGGATAGCTTTCAGTTTTTCCCCATTGAGAATGATATTAACTATGTGTTTGTCATATATGTCCTTTATTATGTTGAGGTACTTTCCTTCTATACCAATTTTATCCAGAGTTTTTATCATAAATGGATGCGTATTGTGTCAAACACTTTCTGTGCATCTATTGAGATGACCACGTGATTTTTATTCTTCATTTTGTTAATGTGGTGTATCATGTTGATTGATTTACGATTTTGAACCATCCCTCTATCCCTGGAATAAATCCCACTTGATCATGGTGTATGATATTTTTTATGTGTTGTTGTATTTGATTTGCTAGTATTTTGTTGAGGATTTTTGCATCAATGTTCATCAGTGATATTGGTCTGTAATTTTCTTTTTTTGTGTGTTGTCCTTGTCTAGTTTTGGTATCAGGGTAATGTTGGCTTCATAACTTATAGAATGAGTTAGGAAGTTTCCTCTCCTCTTCAATTTTTTAGAAGAGTTTGAGAAGGATAGGTATTAAGTCTTCTTTTAATGTTTAGTAGAATTCACCAGGGAAGCCATCTGGTCCTGGATTTTTATTTTGAGGGATCTTTTTGATTACTGTTTCAATCTCCTTACTGGTGATTGGTCTATTCCAATTCTCTATTTCTCTTGACTCACTTTTGGGAGGTTGTATAATTCTAAGAATTTATCCATTTCTTCTAGATTATCCAATTTGTTGGCATATGGTTTTTCATAGTATTCTCTTATAATCTTTTGTATTTATGAGGTATCTATTGTAATTTCTCCTCTTTCATTTCTGATTTTATTTGTTTGAGGCTTCTCTCTTTTTTTCTCAGTGAATCTAGCTAAAGATTTGTCAATTTTGTTTATCTTTTCAAAGATCTAGCTCTTAGTTTCATTGATTTTTTCTATTGATTTTTTAGTCTCTATTTCATCTGTTTCTGCTCTGATTTTTATTTCCTTCCTTCTACTGATTTTGGGCTTTGTTCTTCTTTTTCCAGTTCCTTTATAGGCACTGCTAGATTGTTTATTTGAGATTTTTCTTATTTGCTGAGGTAGGCCTGTATTGCTATTAACTTCACTCTTAGAACCACTTTTGCTGTATCTCATAAACTTTGGCAGTCTGTATTTTCATTTTCACTTATCTCCAGGTATTTTTTGATTTCTCCTTTGATTTCTTTATTGACACAGTCATTGGTCAGTAGCATTTTGTTTAATCTCCACGTATTTGTGGCTTTTCTGATTTTCTTCCTGCAGTTGATTTCTAGTTTCATACCACTGTGGTCAGAAGAGATACTTGGTATTATTTCAACTTCTTAAATTTATTGAGACTTGTTTTGTGACCTAATAGGTGATCTACCCTGGAGAATGTTCCATGTGCATTTGAAAAGAATGTGTATTCTGTAGTTTTTGGATGGAATGTTCTGTATATATCTACTAAGTCCATCTGGTCTAATGTGTCATTTAAGGCCAATGTTTCCTTGTTGATCTTCTGTTTGGATGATCTATCCATTGGTGTAAGTGGAGTGTTAAAGTCCCCTACTATTATTGTGTTGCTGTCTATTTCTCCTTTTATGTCTGTTAATAATTGCTTTATATATTTAGGTGCTCCTACGTTGGGTGCATAGATATTTACAAGAGTTATATCCTCTTGTTGGATTGTTCCCTTCATCGTTATGTAATGCCCTTCTTTGTCTCTTGTTGCAGTTTTTGTTTTAAAGTCTATCTTGTCTGATATAAGTATTGCTACTCCAGCTTTCTTTTCATTGCCATTTGCATGGAGTATCTTTTTCGATCCCTTCACTTTCAGTTCATGAGTATATTTAGGTCTGAAGTGTGTCTCTTGTATGCAGCAAATATACAGGTCTTGTTTTTTTCTCTAATTGGCCACTGTATGCCTTTTGATTGGAGCATTTAGTCCATTGACATTTAAATAGCTTTTGGTAAGAATATACTTATTGCCATTTTGTTATTATTTTTTTCTTGGTGCTTTACTACTTCTTCTCTGTTCCTTTCTTCTTCTCTCGCTCTCTTCCCTTGTAGTTTGATGGCTTTCTTTCGTATTAGGTTTGGATTCCTTCCTCTTAATTTTTTGTGTATTTATTATAGGTTTCTGGTTTGTGATTACCATGAGGTTCATATATAATAACCTACATTTATAGCAATCTATATTAAGTTGATGGTGTCTTTAGTCTGACCTCTTGCTAAAAGCTCTACTCTTTTACTCCCCTCCTCCCACATTTTATGTTTTTGATAGCATATCTAACCTCTTTTTTTGGTACATGTGTATCTGTTACCTTCTTATCATGAAAATAGAGAATTTTAGTACTTTTGCCTCTTGACATTCATATTGGCTTCATAGGTGGTTAATCTGCTACCTTTACTGTACATTTGCTTTTACCAGTGATATTACTGTTTGTTTGTTTTATAATTTTCCTATTCCTATTTGTGGTCTTCTCTTTTCCACTTAATAAGTCCCTTTAGCATTTCTTGTAAAGCTGGTATCTTGGTGATAAACTCTTTTAGTTTTTTCTTGTCTGGAAAACTCTTTATCTCTCCTTCCATTCTGAATGATAACCCTGCCAGGTAGAGTATTCTTGGCTTTAGGTTTTTTCCTTTCAGTACTTTAAATATATCATACAACTCCCTTCCAGCCTGTAAGGTTTCTGCTGAGAAGTCAACTGATAGCATTATGGGGTTTCCTTTCTATGTAACTTGTTGCCTTTCTCTTACAGCTTTTAGGATTCTCTCCTTATCTTTAATTCTTGATGTTTTAACTATAATGTGTCTTGGTGTGGGCCTCTTTGGATTTATCTTGTTTGGTGCTCTCTGGTCTTCTTGTACCTGGATGTCTGTTTCCTCCCTTAGGCTAGGAAAGTTTTCAGCTATTATTTCTTCAAATAGATTCTCTGCCCCTTTGTCTCTCTTGTCTCCTTCTGGGACACCTATAATATGGATATTAGTGTGCTTGATGTTGTCCCTGACATCCCTTAGACTGTCCTCACTCTTTTAAATTCTTTTTTCTTTTATCTGTTCAGCTTGGGTGATTTCCTCTAGTCTTCTGTCCAGCTCACTGATCCATTCTTCTGTATCATCTACTCTGCTATTGAGTCCCTCTAGTGAATTTTTCATTTCCAGTATTGTATTCTTCATTTCTGATTTGTTCTTTTTTATATTTTCCAACTCTTTGTTGAAGTTCTCACTGAGTTCATTCACTCTTCTCCCAAGATTAGTGAGCATACTATGACTATTAGTTTATACTCTTTGTCAGGTTGATTGTTTATCTCTATTTCATTTTGTTCTTTTTCTGGGGTTTTGTCCTGTTCCCCTACTTGGAACATATTCCTTTATCTCCTCCTTTTGCCTCTTTCTCTGTGCTTGTATCTATGTATTAGATAGGTCAGCTACATCTCCCAATCTTGGAGAGGTGGCTTTATGTAAGACATGCCATATGAGGCCCAGCAGTGTATTTCTGTCATCACCAGTTCCAAATGTTCCAGAAGTGTCCCTTGTGGGGGCTATGTGTGTCCTTCTGTTGTGGCAGGGTTGCTCTTGCTGCAGGTGCCTGTAGAGGCTAGGCTGTCCCCCTAGCAGGCTGGTTGTAATGCTCAGCTGCATGTGGGTGCTATGGTCCCTTCAGTCACTTTATCAGACATGGGGGACCCCAGCACAGTTGCCTGCAAGGTCTAATAGCACATTCCTATTGGAGTTTTTCTCTTAAGTGAATAGACCCCCAGCATGACTGGTTGATAGGCTCAGGGGCTTATAATTGCTGTAGGCCTCTGGCCTGCAAGACTGTTGTCAGGTTTCTCAGGATTGCAGCTGGTGTGGGGCCAGTCCCAGGCATGGGAATACCCATTCGTTTCAGGCTTTGGAAGGTGGGGCCAATCCCCTATGTGGCTGTTTGAGAAGTACAAGTCTGCTGCAGCTGACAAGCCTCCCTGCCAGCAGGGCCACACACCCCGTCAACACAGTCCTGTCTCATGCACATGCCCCAACCCACTGAAGTGGACCCAGTCACCCTGCTGCAGAGGCCTCACACATTGCACCAGTGCAGGCCCACCCCTTGGGCACACCTTGCCCTGCAAAGGCAGACCCACTCACCTGGCTGCAGAGGTTCCATGCACCCACCTACATAAGCCCACAAGTTGCCCAAGGGCTTGCTATTGGGTGGGGCCAGTCCCTGAGGCAGGCTGCCTGCCCTGGCTGAGCTGGATTGAATTGGTGAGGTAGTGGGTGGGGCAGACCCCTGTGCTAACAGGCCAGAGAAAAACTCTAATGCTGTCTGCCAGCATCTGTGTTAGCATGCCTCCACTAAGTCACAATAATGGATGCTGCCAATATGTCAGTCCCTGGGAAGGGCTCACCTCTCACTGAGATGTGCCCAGAGCCTATCAAGGGAGTCTCTTTTCACCAAAGGACAGTGTGCTTTTCCTTCTGGTGATTTTAGGTTGCTTTCTGAAATGGCTGAATTTGTGTGTGGGCCATTTAAGAGCAGGTTTTTTTTCCTATATGTCTGACAGCTTTTCCAGGAGTACTCCCCATTGCTGTTAATAACCAGCAAAGCCAGATATTATGACACTTGACTTGGTTATGCTGAGTCCAAAAGCTGCTTATTGTGGTAACACTCCCCTGCTCAGATCCCCTACTCCTCCAGGGAAGGCTTCATACCTTAAGATTGCTCCTGGCCAGCTGTGAAGCATCGCAGCTAGTGAAGGTGGCTTTTTTCTCTCCAGAAAGGAATTTCTGCCTCTTCTGCCTCAGTCAGCACTGTCCCTTCTTGTGGGGTTTCTTTTTATCCAGTTTTTAGTTCTCTCTTAGGGGTAATTGTACCAAGAGTAGTTGTAAATTTGTTGTGTCTGTGGGAAGTGAGTTCAAAGTCCACCTATGCTGCCATCTTGACACTGGTGAGAAGCTCTCATTTCTTAAACTCATTTTTTAAAAAGTTTATATGATTTCCCCCCACCCCCCCAGGGAAGGATTTTCCCTGAGCTAACATCTGTTGCCAATATTTCCTCTTTTTTTGTTCATTCTCCCCAAAGTCCCAAGCATGGTTGTATATCCTAGTTGTAAGTCCTTCTAGTTCTTCTATGTGAGCTGCTGCTCACATGAACAGCATGGCAACTGACAGACAGGTGTTGTGGTTCTGTGACCAGGAAGTGAACCTGGGCCACTGGAGCAGTGAGAGCGCCGAACTTTAACCACTAGACCATCAGGGCTGGCTCACTTAAACTCATTTTAATCAAGCTATTACCTCCACCATAATCAAAACTGCTCTTGACAAGGCCACTAAGGGCTTCCCCATTGCTAAGCCCAATGGTCAATTCTCAGGCTTCATTTTACTTGAACCTTCAGCAATATTTGACGCTACTGATCACTTTTCCTTGACATATTTTCTTCATTTGGCTTTTACAACTTCAACTTTCTTGTATTTTTTCCTATTACTGCCCCTTCTCAACTTCCTTCTTTTGGTTTCTCCTGGTCGCCTCACCTCTCAGTGTTGCAGTGTTCCAGAGTTCAGTCCTTGGTCCTTTTTTCTTTCTCTAACTATACTCCCTTCTTTGATCATCTCACTCAGTTGCATGGCTTTAAATACAATTTGTATGCCATTGACTCTCACATTTATATCTTCAACCCAGAACTCTCCCCCAGACTGCAGATTTGTGTGTCTACTCCCCTATCTGACATTCTTACTTGAATGTCTACTAAGCTATCCCAAATTCAACCTGTCCCAGACTAAACTCTTGATTTTCTTTGTTGCTCTCCCCAAACCCGTTCCTCTCATGGCATTACATATCTCTGTTAATAGCAATTCCATCCTTCCAATTATACAGGCCAAAACTTTTGAGTCATTCTTGACTCTTCTCTTTTTCTCACATCCTGCATCCAAATCTTCAGTAATTATGTTTGTCTCTACCTTCAAAATCTATCCAGAATCCAAACACTGCTCATCATGTCTTCTGCTACCATCCTAGTCTGAGCCACCATGATCTCTAGGCTGGATTATTGCAGTAGCCTCTTAAGAGTTCTCCCTTTTTCTCTTCTTGCCCCTCAATAGTCTATCCAAGTGGCTCTCAACTGGGGGCAAATTTGTGCCCCTCAATTACATCTGGTAATATCTGGAGATATTTCTGATTGTCACAACTGGGGGAGGTGATGCTATTGGCAACTAGTGGGTAGAAGTCAGAGATGCTCTAAACACTATAAATACACAGGACAGCCCCCACAACAAAGAATCATCTGACTCAAAATGTCAGTGGTGCTGAGGTTGAGAAACCATTGTTTATCATCATCACAGCTGTTAGAGTGATCCTTTTTTAAAAATAAGGTTAAATCTGTGCATTCCTCTGTTAAAAACGCTTCAAAATTTCTCCATGTCACTTAAAATAAAATCGAAGTTTCCACAATGACCCATGAGGCCCTATATGATCCAGTCCCCCATTAACTCTCAGATGTCATCGTCTCCCACCCTCTATCATGCTTATTCTGCTCCAGTGGCACAACCTCCTTGCTATTCCTCAAACATGCTGATTATGCTGTCACTCCAGGCCTTTGCTCTAATAATTCACTCTGGCTGGGATGCTCTTCCCCTAGATACACATTTTGCTAAGTCCCTCTTCTTGTCTAAATCTCATCTACTCTTACTAGTTAGCATTACACCCTGCTTCCTCCCCTGCCATTTGTGGCTCTCCTTACTCTGTTTTCCATAGCAATTATTACCTTCTAACACATTATAAAATTTACTTTACAATGTACATTGTTTGCTGTCTGTCTCTGGAACATAAGCTCCATCAATGTACCCAAGAATCTAGAAGTGTACTTTCATACAGAAAGCACTCAATAAATATTTTTTGACTGAATGAAGAAGGTTGTTTGAAGGTAAGAAGCCCAACAAGAGAAAGCTGGATATGTTGGCCTAAGTAGATAGATCAAGTCATTATCACAACAATCTAAAAGAAAGACACTCTTAACCCTGTTCTCCAGGTGGGCAAGAAGTTTAAGTGACTTGCCCAAAGTCACATGGCTAGTAAATAGGGGAGCCAAGATCCAAACTCAAGTCCACCTGTCTCCAAATCCTCTGCTCTTTAAACAGTGTTAAGTGGAACCTCAGTAATCAATATGAGATTAACATAGGCTGGAGGAGGGGAATCTCATATGACTTTTATCACTCAACAAACTGAGCAAAATAAAGATGGCAAAAAAAAACCCAGAAAGATAAGCAAGGTTGGCAAAATTCTTATCTGAAAGAATAGAAGTAATGAGAGTAGAAGAAAGAAGAACAAAAAGAGAAAAGTGTGGGATTCTTAGAAAATCACAGAGCTGGCAGGAACTTAGAAGTTGTATAGTCCTCGTTTAATGGATGAGGAGGCTGAAGTTCAGGGGGCAGCATGATTTAATCTAGTTCAAACGTAGCTCTGACGTGGCAGAGTCAGAATGGAAACTTGGACATCCTACTTTAATCTAGTGCCTTTTTTTATCATGTCTCCTTCATCTTTTTGTACAAAATAGAGCCACTCTTCAAAATAAAATTGGCCTCTGTGAGAAGACATAGTAAAAACTTGAATAATTTGATTTGACACAAGATTGAGGGAGTTTACTACTGAGAATAATTAACTATTTTTTGACAGATTATCTTTACACTCAGGTGATAACAAAAATTGTTTAAAAGGTGTTAAATATTGATGCTTCAGTGGCCTATTTTAATTAGCATGCTATTGTTAATATGTATTGCTAACATAAAAATATGTTATATAAATACATAAATAATGTATTGTTAATATATAACTATTCTTTCTAAAGTAACTAAAAGCTGTTTTCTTTCTTAAATTCCAAAACATTTCCACAGGTTATGATCCACATCTCTAATCTAGCAGACAGGCATTTATTTATGTACATACATATATTATGTGTTTGTATTTATTTATCCCTTGTCTCTGAGCATGCCAGGAATGTGAACTTATTTACCAGATTATGACACTCTCCCACCCATGTGTATTTATAGCCAACAGATCTGTGTAGAAGATGGACGAGTTCTCTAAGCCTTGGCATGAAGCAGCTTTCCAGAGCATCGGATTCTCCTCTCTTCTCAGTGGCCAGCATCTCTCTGGCATTAGGAATTCCATTCTGGCTGGGTGACAGACAGCCATGACAGCTACAAACTGGAAATAAAGGAGGATGGGAACTGGATTCCAGAGGACCTGACCCTGTGGTCCAGTCTCTTGGGTTAAACTATAATAAACTACTAAGAAATATTAGCCTCTCTTCAATTAATTTTCTATATAGTAAGACAGAAAATGCTTTCTTCTGCTTAAATTAAATATTCTAATGCACTATAAAAAGTCACACTTATGTTACAGCTATAAGGAATGTTTCTTGACCTGAAAAGCAAGTCTACTAGAATATCTGCTTCCCTGGAATAGGAAATCTAGCCATTTATGTTATATACAACATGAATATTCTCAGGCTCACTTGGAATTATATACAGCCGTGCGTTGCTTAACAATGGGGATACGTCCTGAGAAATGCATCATTAGGTGATTTCAGCAGCATATGAACATCACGGAGTGTACTTACACAAACCTAGATGGTATAGCCTACTATACACCTAGGCTATATGGTACTAATCTTATGGGAACACCATAGTATATGCAGTCCGTAGCTGACTGAAATGTCATTATGTGGCACATGACTACAGTGATATAGTAATATAGTTGTATCATAATTATGTAGTGATACAACTTTCCTTTACTTTGCATCTACTTTCTCATGGGGGATCTCTGGCTTCCACAGTCTCTCCCCGTTATGTCTGAAAATCTCCAAGCAGTGACAGATATGCTCAGAAATCACTCTTTCTCCCACAGCCACCATAACGCATCTGCTGTGTTTTTCCTCCCTGACTCCTTTCTGTCCCCCTCCACTCCCCCATGAGTTAATGTCTCCTCACAAAGTCATGAGATAGTTCTCCTTAGCTGCTACCCCTGCTATCCATGGTGCCGTCACCTGATGCTCCTCAATCTGCCCATTTTCAGAGTTCCAGGGCTGTCTGTGTTCTAAGTAAACATGAGTAGATTGCCTTTCTCCTCCAACTGAGACTCTACCTAGCATATAAAAGTTTACTATCTTAATAGCTGGTACCAGATCTTCTCTTACAAAGAGAAATGACCTTGTTTAGGAAAATATTCTGATAAGCAACTGAGGTTGAAGGTAAGACCTTATAGGCCTGGGGGTTGTCTGGACAGAGGCCTGGGAAACAAAGATGTGACTAAATTCCTCTACATGAGACTGTTTTATTCTGGAGAAGGCAGGAGAAAGAAGGGAAGCATGAATGAGGAAGTTCTTAGGTGGTGTGAGGCTGGGGTTTATGTGGATCAAAGGGCCAGTGGAAGTTTCCTGGAGACATAGTCATTTTAAGAATGGGAAAGCCTAATTATTATTAATTATATAATTATATAATTAAATGTTTTGAAGTCTGCAGTGTAAAGCTCTCCTCTCTCTCAGTTACCTCCAGATACTCAAGTCTGCATACTGAACTCATGCATGCATGCATGCTCTGTGGGAATGGGAGCCCTGAGGGGGAAGGCCAACATATCTGGGTCAATGGGATATAAAACATAGTTTGAACAAAGGCAGAGGTAATCATTAGACTATCAGTCCAACTCCCTATTCCATCTCTGCCAAGAAATTTGCAGAAATCTTGGAGAGAGCTTTTGGACTTCCTTGGCCCATGGAATGAGTGGGGAAGGTTTAATAGTGGTTAAACTCAACCACTTTGGGGACAAAGCTGCATCGCTTGTGTAGCTGCCCCCTCCCCCATTGTGAACACCTCCAATGCAGTGTCTCATTAAACCTTCAGGAAAATTATCCTTCGACTTCTGCCTCTGGCCTTCTGTTTTACTCGAAAACTGGTCAAAAGAGCCTAGCAGGGAACAGATGCCACACTACACATCTGAGAAAAGGAAATACAAATAATATTACGGAGGCTTACTAGGTATTGAGAAATGAGATAATAAAGTAAAGAGGTGAGAGAATTAAATCAAATGATGGCCAAAATGCCCCTAGCGGGAGTAGAGTTAAAAGAAGGGATTCTTCTTAAACAGGGCTTTTCAACCTCAGCATGATTAACATTTGGGCCAAATAATTCTTTGTTGGGGAGGGTTGTCCTGTGCATTGTAAGATGTGTAGCAGCATCTTTGACTTCTACTTACTACATGCCAGTAACATTCGCCTCATTATGAGAACCATTTCTCCAGACATTGCCCAATGTCTCCTGGGGGAAAAATTGACCCCAGCTAAGGACAGCTGTCCTAGAAGAAGTTCAAAGAAAGGTGAATTATCATTAAAATGTAATTTGGGAAAGTCTATCTTTATTGTCCTAGAACTTTATCTGTAAGAAATGAGCACAGTGTAATACTGGTATATATTCTCTGGGCAACACAGCTCTTGCCTACTTCTCCAGAATCTTATCCTTCCACTGTACCACATATATCCTACAGGGCTATTTGCCTGGAATCATCTTCCTACCATTGATCTTGTCCATATTTAAGGTCCTACTTAAAGATCTACTCTCTGTATCAGTATCATTCCTTCATCAATTGCAGATAATAATCAAATGCCTACTCCTTTATCCACCCCAACCTAGTCACTCCATTCTAGGTTTTCCAAAAAACTTTTATACTGGCACTCACTTTTTCTTTTGGCACTCATCTGTCTATTTGTAAATTATGTTGCTTAGGTCTTCCTTTGCCAGTAGACAGTAGCGTCTTCCACAGAAGGATCTGTTTCTAATTAATCTTGTGTCCCTGATAATAGTAATAAGAGGAATAATTCTTAATTTGAGTACAACACTTCACAATTTTCAAAGAACTTTCATATACCTTGTCTCACTTTATTCTCACAACTTGGTGAACTACAAGTATTAGAAGTTGAGGTTCTAAGACCTTTAGGGAGACTCATTTGATAACATAAAACTAATAAACTGTGGCTCTGGATCTAGAACATAGAACTTTCATTCTTACCAATATGAAAACATAAAATTATAACAATAAGATTTTTAAAGGCCATGAAATTTAGTGATTGCAAAGTCACAGGATATGTTCAAGAGTATGTTTAGTTTCTGTAGCAGTGAGTAATAAACCAGCTTTGAAAGTTTGTAGTATGTTTTCTCAGTGAAGAAATGGAAGAAGAACATCATTAACTTGAGAATTTTGAAAGTAAAATGGAGAAAGATAAAAGATGATGTTGATGGAGTTGCAGGTCAAGGGAATATTTTTAAGTCATAAATCTATGAGCATACTGATATGTGTAGTAGAAGGAGAGATTGAAGAGACAGGCTAGAAAAGTTATATAAGCACAATACAAGGAGTATCTTCCCAAAGAGATGATATGAGAGAGGATCAAAAGAAAGGGTATAAAAAGAGAATTTTCTTTTAATACTTCCTTTTAAATTGCATTTTTGAAAAAATACTGCAGTCACAGGTTTCAGAATGAAAAATACAAGCAGATGTTCTACAGATGCATCTTACATTCATTTAACAAATATTGACTAAGTACCTGCTATACACTAGACACTGTTCATCCGTGAACTTACCTTCCTGGCAATGACTCTTTGAAGTAGTTATTTTGCTCCTCACTTTTCCAGTTAGGAAACTGTGTCTAATAAGTATGTAATTTTCCTAAGTTTACACAGTTAACCCTGGAACAGGTAGTATCTCCCAGGAGCTCTTTCCTCCAAACTAGCCTGCCTTCCAGAGATGGAAGACACAGCCCTGTCCTTGAGAGATTTACCACCTACTGGGTGAGAAAGACCAGTCAAGTGGACAATGACCCTACACAGGAGTACTGTGAGGCTCCCATCCACCTGGGGACTATCAGAGAAGCCTTCATTATATTAGAAAATATAATAGTTTAAAATATTTCTTTGAAGTACTTAAGAAGCTATTTCTGATATTCAGCAAATTTTCTATTTTTAACTGCACCTGTTTTTGTGAAAGTCTCACAATACCTCTGAGAAAGATGCTGCATGGGAGGAAAACCAGTTGTAGACATTTTGTCCTCTCAGTGCAGTTCTTTCTGGAGCCACCATGTGGTATTGCTGTGCAATTAAAATAATTGCTTCTTCTAGCAATCTGGCCTTTGCCTTGACTGGTTCTAATCTAAGGAGTATCTTTTCTAAATCTTATCTGTCAGTTCTGGAATAGGTGCTTATATCCTCCCCCTGAAGTAGGCCTGTTTAAATGTCTGCATTCTCAAATTTCCCCAGAAGCTGAAGGAAATGGCTGGCCAAATGTGTTTGTTCAGAAAAAGCCACTAGGGCACATGTGCCTATGTCACTGCTTCAGGGAAAAGGGACAATTCTATTTTTGTTGGCTGACCACCTTTTATGACAGCATCACATGGGATAGCAGTGCTTGGCCCACAGGCCCCCACCGGGAGAGACCTCAAGGTCTGAGCACAGGAGAGACCCACTAGGACCCACTGGCCTGAGCTGGTTCTTTGTTGCTCTCCATCCGGCTCTTCCTCATGAGAGCCACATAACAGCACATGCAAAATTAGGTCTCACTTTTTAACTCTCTAAGGGAGAATCATCCCTGGGGCAGGGCAGTACAGGAGAGGGAGCACACTGAGCTTTGGAATTTGCATCAGAACTCCTGGAATCTCCTTGGAAACTTCTGGAAAATTTCAGGCCTTGAATTTCTTATCTGTGCTTAAAAGCTTATCCTTGTTTTTCACCCATCACAGTCACCATCACTGCTGTTTACTAAGATTTTATTGACTTTTCATTATTTTGCTGTTGTATCTGGACACCCCAAAGGATAGTTGCTTAGACACCATCTAAGATTGTTTTTGAAGGGAGACAACACCTCAAATCAAATGGAAAGGTGCACTTAAGGCAAACAAGAATACAACCCCTAAGACTTTTGTATTACTTAGGAGTTTTTAAAGTGCTTTCTCATACATTATCTCACTCATCCTCACAGCAACTCTGGAAGGGAGGTATCACTAATTACAAATCAGGAAACCGAGCTTCTAGAGGTTAAATGATTTTCCTCAAATCTCTAACTGACAGAGGCAAGGTAGAACTCCAGCTTCTAATGCTCAGTACGTTGTGTTTCCACTGGACCTCAGCTACCCAAGCTGAGTGGCAGAATATACAAACAAATGCCTGCTCAATAAATGGAGTTGGGAATAAAGACAAGAACAAGGGCATAACAAAGGACAAGAAGTTGGGGAGACAGGATTTCCACGAAATGAGTCAGATTTTAATAATCAAAATGTAGTACATGCTTCGAACTCCCTTTAGGCAGAATTCTTATAAAATAGCTTGGTAGACAGCAGGAAAGTTGACTCCACCGCTTTAAAGAAAAAAACGCTCATCAGCTAATGTTTGTCATGATGTCTTTCATTTGAAAATGTGCTTTGCACATGTGAGGGCCTAATAAATGCTATTGCTAATGGCAATGAGGACTGATGAACTGAAATCACCTTTGGCACCGAACTTGCCAGCTTCACATGAGTGGCGTATGATGAAGAATGCTGCATCCCATTAACAGCTTGCTGAGCATTTGAGTCTCTAATAGTAACTTTTTGAACCCACTGTGGGGGGGGGGGGTACAAGGGCTGATAACATGAGGGCCATATACACACATTGCCAATCATTCTGATGAAAACTGAAAAATTCAGTCAATCATCTGGGGGTTTATCCACATGACACCAAACATCTGGATGACTGAGTGTTTCCAGTTTTCACCAGGATGGTGCCAAGTAGATGCTTATATCTACTCTTAGAGACTGTAATGCTCCAAGATAAATAAACTTTTACATAGCGTGGCACATCCAGGCCACAAGAGTATATTTCATTCATTCATTCCCTCAAATCACCATTTTGGTACAAGAGACCAAACACGCACAAAGTA
This sequence comes from Tapirus indicus, assembly GCA_031878705.1. NCBI lineage: Eukaryota > Metazoa > Chordata > Mammalia > Perissodactyla > Tapiridae > Tapirus > Tapirus indicus. Next base: position 87,892,492 of record CM062922.1, read on the forward strand.
CTCACAGTCTGATGAAGGAAGATAGTGATTAAAATGCAAGGTAACAAAGGCTACCATAGAGGCATAAACAAAACGTGTGGGGGATGCAAAGCAGAAATGAACTATCTGTGCCTGAGTGTTTGCAAAGCTTCAAAGGTGAGGTGGCATTTGAATAAGATCTTATGATACTTCGAGTAGGAGTGGGGGTGCTAGGTGCAAAAGAAAGGAAGAGAGTGACATATGCAAAGAAAAAGAGATGCTTAAAAACACTCTTTAGGGAAAAGGAGAAATTAGGAGGGGGTGGGTGGAACATAGGATATATTGGCTGCACCTGCCTGAGGTCCTCTCCGTTACTGGGCCAGGCTTCAGTCCTCCTCCAACTAACGTACCTTCCATGAAACAAGAAGTCCACAGGCAAGAGGACATGCTCACCCACAACCCATCCCCACCCCTTCCCCACCACCCCAGCCTTGCTCTTTGCAGACCTCACTCTGGTTTCCCAGGATCCATTCTCTGCCCAAATGGCCCCCAAACCTACGTGAAGGCCTGCACAGACCTTTTCCCCAAATCCATCCTCCCAAATGCAGATCATGCTGCTGATGTGAGCACCCCTACACTGAGGTGAGGCCAAAGGGCAGCCATTTGTGGGTGTGTGGATGAGCTTGGTTGTGTGAGCTGGAGTTCACGTGGTATGGGTGAGGCCCCTCACATTGTGGGCTGGAGTGGGATACAGTACCAGAAGGGGAGCAGGCTGCAACCTGGGACTGGGAGCCAGCTATCCCCACCCCACCCTGCTCAAGAGGGGAACACTCAGGAGTCCAGGAAACCTAAATGACACCCTAGCCTTCCAGATCGTTATGAAGCTAGGATAATCAACATAGGATGGTACAACAGGAATTGTCTAACAGTTTGTTACCTTGCTTTATAACTTTAAATATATAAATACAAGGTGTGTGAGCCTTCATTGATACTCTTGACCTCGGTTTTGTAAACTTTGGGTACAAGTCTGTATTTGGGGAAACTGAATAGAGAACAAGCTGGAGAGAAAGGTTGAGACGAGACTGTGAAGGGTTTTGCATGACAGCTTAGCATAGACATTTCTCAAAACAGATATGTGAGATGTTGAGTCTTTCCCTTTCACATCTTCTCCAACTGCTCCTTTCCTTAGAGATGCCTTTCTTTTCCAAACTACTATTATAGTTATTATCCACAACATACAATTTAGCTCTTAATTATGGAATATCTAATTGATTAATGAATATCATCTTAACTCCCCAACCTGACTATAAGCTGTAATATAAGATAATAGATATCCAATATTTCTTTTTTATCTTCCAGGATGTCTTGCATAATTTTAGGGTGGTAGTTTTTCTAATAACTACTTAATGATTCATTGCAAAAAAGTTGATGATGAAAAACAAATTTCAGGGTCACAACTGAGCCGTGTTCTGTTGCCAATCCTTTTATATTCCTCTATCCCTTCAAGACTGGCTATATAATTTGCAGCACCTGGTGCAAAATGAAAATGTTGGGCTTCTTGTTCAAAATGTATTAAGAATTTCAAGAAGGTGATAGCAGAGCATTAAACCAAGCACAGGGCCCTTCTGAGGATGGGGTCCTATGTGACCGCACACATCTGCTTCCCTTGACTCGTTTAAGACAAGATGCCTTTCCACAGGCTTTGTTAGTAAAGTCAGTGAAAATGGTCTTTATAAGTCTTTCCCAAAGTGTGGTCCAGTGGCAGACAAGATGATTTTAGATGGTACACAGATGGACATTTGTGTAATAGTTATGTACCAATGTGTCATGATATGTGTAATATTATGCAAATGTGCTTTAGGGAAATGTAATTTGCACATCAATCAATAATTTCATGTTTGTTATTGTTTGGGACAAGGCTAAGTTAAAAATGGACCAAATTAAAGAAAAATATTAATGAAATAAGAGTACGGATGGTATGCAGATGTTGTAGAAAGTAAAATATGGTACTTAAATGATTGAAGTTGGGAAACAGTGGAAAAACTGGATGGTTAAGATGTCCTAACGACCTTAAGTATTTGAGTAGCATTCTTGGGCCACATCTGACCTTTGATTTTCTGTTCTGGCTGATCCCTTTTTTGTTTTCCCGTTAGGCTGGTAACATTTTTTCCAGTATTGAAAAAGAAAGGTCACTGAATCTGGAGCCTGTTGGAGGCAGTCAGCAGAAATCTCCTGGATCTCAAAGGCCACCAGCCATTCACCACACCCTTTCCTGATCCTCTTTTGCAGATGGAGAAGACTCTTCACTAGGGGCAGAGTACTTGGAACCAGTCACAAATCTCTTTCCCAGTCAGCTCTCCACCTTAGTTTTTGCTCTTCCCAATTTTATACATAGGCATGCAAAATTTAGCAAATATTATTTGAGATAATTGCCTGAATTTATACCCCTTATTTATATAAAGTGTGTAAAACGGTACAAAGTGAGATTCCTAATCTTATTTGATCTTATCAACCGTCCGGTAAAATACCAGTATGTCCATATTGCTGGTGGCTTGCCCAAGGCTGTCTAGAGGGAGAGTCTCTGAAGGAAGGTTTATATCCAGCTCTTCCAATTCTCAAACCCAAAACATTTTCACTATTCTTTGCTAAGATACTGAACAACGAGGCCCCAGTATTTCATTCTAGAATGACATTTCTTCCTCAATTCAACTAGGACTAATGTTCCAAATTCCTAACAGGTATTAATCAGGGATTTGGGAACAAGAAATCAGAATTCCTGGGAATTCCCAAAGTCAGGAGTTATTCTTAAAATATTTCCAACATACTTTATTCTCTTTACTTATTATGGACACCTAAAAATGTTTGTTTAATAAATATATTATTATTAATTTATTATTGTTTGTTATTAACAAATAATAAATATTAAGCTTGGCAGTACTACAAAGAACTACAGCCTATAACAAACATTCAAACACCAGAAAACCTTATTGGGTAGTATTTAAATAATGTAACATTTAGATCTTCTAACAAGGTTAACAGCAGTACACAGAATCACATGTCAATATTATCAATTTAAGGACTTAATTTGCTTCCAAGACCTGTTATTCCTGGAAACACTACTCATAGAGTAGGTATAAAATATTCTTTGTGATTAAACTTACTAATATTTAGTTTATTTACAGGAATCACTATTAGCAACACACAGGCCATGAGCACACACTTGTACTGTGGTAACAGCTACAAGCAAGACCCACTAGATCGCAGTCTCTCCTATGGCTCCCGTCCTGGTATCGAGAATGCGGACCTTCGACTTCCCATCCACATGTCACCATTTCCTGAGATTCCTTTGACTCGGCAACTTCTCTGTGTTGTTTATCAAGTTGAATTCTCTCAGGAGAGAATACTTTTCATTGTCCCAATTTCTCAGCTGATTTTGCTTGAGATTCAGAATATAGAAAAGAATGTAAAGCTAAAGGAAATGCTGGGAAGAAATATCCACTTGGAAACACTACCTAGGACAGGCAGTGATCTGGGATCACAGCTTTGGGTGGAGCAGTCACATCAAATTATTTGTGTTCCAAGAAAGAGAAGGGCAACAACTAATAAGGTTTTTAACAGCACTTCCTCCTTTTGGAAATAAAGAGCCTTTTAAACCTTCTATTAGGTAACGAGTGTTCTACATGGATTTAAAATCCACTATCTTCCCAGGAAGAACTATTATTTAGGAGTTAATTGCTAGTTGCTTGTTTAGTCTTTCTGTGGCTGTCAGATTATTGCTTAGTGGGGGCCTCATAAACAAGAAGCTTCCTAGCATGTCCTCTCCAGACCAAATGGACATGTGTTTCCCATTTAAATATTTCATTGCCCCAACTGAAAACAAATCAGCTGTGTCTTTGGGATCTTAAGGAGAGAAGGTTGGGATTTATTCCTGGACAAGTCTGAGGAAAACATTACCCTAATGGATGAAATATGTTTGTACTAAAGACTTCTTAAAAGTGTTGAATTGGTCTTTCTCAACTTGATCTCCTCTTCCTTGAAAAGAGGGAAAATGCAGAGAAGTCCATCAGTATTATCCTAGTTTTGTCCTTAAATGAGGAGTAATGGATAAAACTTGCTTTGATTTAGATAAGCATCAAAAGAAGTAGTCAGTCTCTAGAGATTATTCACACACCTTTGACAATGTGGTCTAGAAGTCCCATTCTCTCTTGGCCGTATACAGCAATAGAAACCCACTTCCTGTTTTCTAAAGCCAAATTCCTCCTTCAGTTCAATTTTTCCCAAGAAGGCTCTCACAGATTTCTCAATGCTCAATGTGGTCAGCAAGAAAATTGGTTCTGGAAAAAATATTTGCCTTTCTGCATAGAAAATAATGGTCTCCTTAAGACTGCAAGCCCACTGTGGAGAAATTTTGGCTAATTTTATGTTTTGCACCCTGATGGAGCACAGGAAATAGGAAAATAGATTATTTTCCTTGGCAAAGCTGGGGTATGTTTGGTTTAGCAACTGGACAAGTTTTAGAGTTCAAGCTGGGCAGCACAACATGAAGCCACTCTCAAAACTGTGTGTCAGGGTCTGAAGCATAATTAGGAAAATTCATCAACACTAATGGTTTTATTCTGAAATCTATATGATAGGGCTGCCCAGCAAGCAAAATATGTTGTTTCTTTTCTTTTTTTTTTTTTTTTTTTTGAGTTTTATTTTGCTATAAAAGGTTTGGAAATTCAAAGAAACTTGAGAGCTGGCATACTCCACAGTGCACCCAAAGAATGGCTAGCTAACCAGAAGCTGGCATCTCGCTGGCATCTCACCCCTATTGGTGCCATGCCACTCAAGCTTTGAAAATACATCAAAATAGTGTAAAAAGTCTATTTAAAAATTATCCTTATATAGCTATCCAATTCAAATTTAGAATTAAATGTAGAAGTCACTTCTCCATCGGTCAAATTGGTGAGCCTCCATCTGGAGCGAGTACAATATATAACTCTCCTTGTTTTAGGCTTGCCCCTAGAACCAACCTGACTCTGTCTCTTAGCAGAGAAAATTTTAGCAGAATTATTAGGGGTCAGTCTGTAGTTTTATCTAAATTATCTTCTGGCTTTTGTATTCCATAGCATGATGTCTATCTTTTTGAATTTTAATTTTTTTATGTAAGATCCAAGGTTTTCTGTATAGTTGTCATTCTGTGATGTACGGTAAGACTTTACTTCACAAGATGATTCACATTCATGTGAAATGTAAGCACGTTATCTCATATTGAAAATCAGATTTGATTTGTATTTGGCACCAACATTATTGTCTTCCAATAGATTGTGCTTAAATTTCAGGAAATTTCAATGTGAACACACAGATATACTATCCACCAAGAGAGGTAAAAATATAATTTAAAATAGTAATTAAGATCATCATAATGATTATCATTCCTTGTTTGCACACCCTAGTCCTTTAGGCCTTGAGGGCAATTCTAAATATATAATATTCTCTGAAGTCATAGTGGGGATTTTGTTTTTGATATGTAGGCCTAATTAATGAACTAATCAACACATACCGAAAGCTTGTTCATTACTTTGCAGCTCGAGCCATTGATCAACAACTGTTCCTAGATCCTACTTCCTACAACTCAAACCCTTCATCACAGGGTAATTCACGGAGTTTCTGTTTCTACTACTACATACTTTATTGATGTCTCCAACTATTTCTTAGCGTTGTACAATCATACTATTTTTTAATCAACTTTACTGAAGCATAATTTATGTACAAGAAAATATACATGTTTTATGAGTGTGGTTTGATGAGCTTCAACAACTGTGTGTAGTCATCTAGTCATCACCCCAGTCAAGTCGGAGAACAGTTCCATCACATCAGAATGATCTTTTGTAACCTTTACAACCCACTGAACCTCTATTCCTCTGGATTAGAATTGTCTTTTCTAGAGTCTCATGTAATGGAATCAAATATATATACTCTTTTGTCTCTATCTTCAGGCACTCAACATAATGTTTTTGAGTGAATCCATGTTATTGTGTGAATCAATAGTTTGTTCCTTCTCGTTGCCGAGTAGTATTCAGTCGGATGAATATACAACACGTATGTTTATCATTCATCTGTTATGGGCGTTTAGGTTGTTTCCATTTGGGGCTATTATGAATAAAACGGCTATAAACATTTGTGTATAGGTCTTTGTATACACAAATGTTTTCTTTTCTCTTGGATAGATATCTAGGAGTGGAATTTCTTGGTAATATGGTAACTGTATTTTCAGCTTGATAAGAAATTGACCAGCTGTTCTCCAAAGTGATTATATCATTTTTTGTTTCCACCAGCAATGTATAAGATTTCTAGTTGCTTTACATCTTCACCAATGGTTGGTATTGACAATCTCTTTAATTTTAGTGATTCTAGCATGTGTGTAGTGGAAATTAGACTTGTGAAAGAACTTGCTTTACACAGGTTTTGTTTCTCTAGGAATTAGGAGCCCACTAACCTATTATCTAAAACATATATAAAATGAGGACCATCTTGAAATGAGTCCTGTGATTCAAGTGCATTAGCTATTCTTTCAAGCCTTGGGTTGTTTGCAATTTCAATAAGCACAAAATTTTTTACCTTTGTACAAATAATTGATTAAAATATTGAGCTAAAGTAGACCTACAATAAAGTCCTGAAATATATTAATGAAGAAAGATAATCTTTGGATGTGGGTATTCAGCCAGTCAAAAATTATATCCAACTGTACTATATCATTATCCATCTCAGATTTCTCTATTTTTTTTTCTGTTGAGAAATAAGAAACTTATTCAAAAATCCTCTTGGATATTTTCAACTTTCTAGCTACCAGTCTGAGGATAAAGCCATCAAGTAGAAGATTACAGAAGCCCTTCCATAATAAGTGTCTAAATTTTTAAAAGGCCTCCAAAAATGAAGACAAATATATATTCAATTTTATATAGAAATATAAAATTCTATATTTAGAATATCCTAACCTACCAGTTTACTAATCCTGCCAGTTTAAAGGAACATAATAAACACATCCTATCTTCTTGTGGCCGTATTCTCTCTTCTTCCATTTTCCCAAAAAGCATCCATTCACTAGTTTTCTGGGAAGCAAAGTCAAATAGGACTTAACAAATTTCACCAGGGAGTTGGATTGACCAAAAGATCAAACACAGATATAGCTTCATTAAATCAAGCTGGATTCTCTTTTCTAAAAGATCCTTAAGGAAGTTAGTGCTGTCAGGATACACAGCACATTTTCCAGGACAGATGCAAGGTCAAATTTCCACACCTTAAGATCCTGCACAGTAATGGACTATAATGTCTAAGTGAATGAGAGTAACATCAGCCCTCAGGAAGCCCAGTTGCTCTGCTCCCTCAGGCTCAGTCTTATATAGGCCAGAGCAGGCCTGAGCACAGGCTAGTCTGAATACATGCCTGAGATAAATATGATTATGCAATACACTATATTATTACCGGGTGCAGTTCAGTTTAGTACCTTCAGGAATCTCCCTCAGCTCCATAGGTTGACAAGAGTTCAGTCCAGGTATGTTGCTGAACTCAATATAGAGGGATAAGGACAAGGGTCAATTGCTCTGATGTCTCCGGGAGCCAGACCAACAGGGCCTTACACTGGCTGTGGGTCTGATCCCCTAGACACATATAGGTACAATACCTGTCATCTCCCTTCCTTAAAATGTGGAAATATCTTCCTGGACCTACTCTTCTGGAATATGTTCTGTTGTCTGTGGCTTTCAAACTTGGCCTATGATGTTTCCCTTATCATATTTCTTTTGTTAATGATATTGTATTTAATTAATTTACAATAAGAAGGTGGTCTATATGAGTTCTTTGATATTTAAAAAGTATTTTATATATTATCAATATTCATAAAGATCAAGCTTGTTAATTGTCTTGTTCAACTCTTCCATAAGCTTCCTAATTTTTAATCTTCTTTATCATTTACCAAGAGCAGTATGTTAAAATTTCCAGTTGTGATTGTGGATTTCTAAATTTCTTTTTGTGATTCTGTCAATTTATGCTTTATACATTTTAAAGCTGTCATTAAGTGTTATTTAAAATTGTTATAGCTTCATGCTGAATTGTTATTTTTACCATTATGAAGTGATCCTCCCTGTCCCTAAAAGTGCCCTTGGACTAAAAGTCTGTTATCTGTCATTAATATGGATAGACCAGGTTTCTTTGACATAGTATTTGTCTGATTTATATTTTCTTCAAAATCCCATCCTTGTGTTTCATGCGTCTTTTGTCAATAACATATTTGCAGGATATTTTTAATCCCATCTGACCATCAGCAATTTACTTGGTGTTGGGGTGAGATGGGGAAGGAGGTGCACTCTTACCCTGGGAGGGCAGGGGCAGAGTTAGGCACCTAGTGATAGAGACAGCAGAGGTATGTGGGAGCCACCCCAGACTTCAATTTTTTGAGGCTTGGTGGACAACTCCGTAATCTTTCGTAGAACTCCATGACAACTGCTTTTATCCTCACTGACGCAAAAGCAGTTAATTTTAAGAAGACTCTTTGAAAACTCACCTGGAGCCAGGAAGAGAGAGGCTGGGGGTCAGGAGAAATAGGGAGTGCTGTCCAGGCTGAGGGAGGTTCTCCATAGCTGACCGGCATCCAACACTCCATCCCTGACAATGAGGAGCATTGCATAGACCGGAAACAGTAGGGAGAATAGAAGCAAAGCACTTCTGGGGCTTTGTCTTCATTCAAAAATTAGCTCTGTGCTCTACTGCTTTGGGGCTGGGCTATTTTGTGTTCCTAAAGAGAAAAAAGAAATTCACTGGAACTCAGGCACTGTTCTGTAGAATTTCCATTGGGGTGGGGACAGGGGCTTCTAAACTTCTGAGTACCATTTTTGTATCCAAGCAAAAAAAAAAAAGAAGAAAAATCCTCAATTTTAAGAGTAGCTAGGCAACAAGAAAAACATCTTGTGTATACTTCTGGGAAGAGTAGGCCAGTCACACATTCTACACACGCCCTCTTTTCCTTTCTGCATTTTTCCTCCACCTCTCGCTGCCACACTTCACTCATCTTTGAATTCCTTCCGCTGTGATGCCAGACAGAGAGCCTGGGTCGCCTGACCTACATCCCTGACTCTTTAAGCTGTATCTGGGTTGTCCATTGATAGTATGGGGAAAAGGAAATCTACAGTGTGATTTAAGTAGTACATTAATGCTTTATGTATGTTGTCTCATTTAATCCCCCCACCAATCTATGGTGTAGGTATCATTTTACAAAAGAAGAAAAAAGACACATAGGGGATAAGCAATTTCCCAGGATTACACTGCAAATAAGTAACTAAGCAGGGACTAGAAACAAGGTCCATGCTTTTCCCATTACATCATGTTATCCCCTGAAATTCCCCTCCGTAGAGTTCCTGACAATGTTTGCTATTCTGCAACAGGACTCCCATACCCTACACGTGTACTTCTCTTTTGCCCCCATCTCATGCATCAAAACTATGTCCTATTCCTTCTAGACCATGCAGGAATGATAATGGCTAATAATTAGTTCAAAGTATGAGTTACCTCATACAGTGTAGATAATGCGAGACTCCTGGGAACCCATACAGTGGAGGCAGGAATTTAGGTACAGCAGTAAACCGAGGGAGATATTTTTGCAGAAATCTTTCAGACATTGCCTCTTCTATGGCTAGAAGTTTGATTAGGTGAGTTAAATTATATGCAGGATGTTTTTTTGTCTTTTTAAAAATGTGTGATAACATCCTTCCTCCCTGCTTGGCTAGAGCAAAGTCTAGGATTACACAAACACACCCTCTTCAATCTGGCATCTCCCCCTGCTGAGGTTGTAAGATATACACGCCCATTCTTTTTTTTCCACATTCAACAAATTTTGAAATATAATAAGCACAGAAAAGTACAGAGATCAATGTCATGGTCACGCCTTACTTATCACTCAGCTTTTGTCAAACATTAATGTTTGTCATATTTGTTTCTCATATTTTAAAAAAAATAAAATGTTTCAGCTGTATTTAAAGCATCCTATCCCCTACCTCCTTAACCAGAAATGGCTTTTTCTGAAATTGTTTTTCATTCCTATGCATCTTTTATACTTTTACCACATACACATATATTTACAAACAATATATGATTTTAGTGTGCTTTTTAAACTTTACAAGAAATAGTGTCGTGTATCCTTCTGCAACTTGTTTATTTTTTCCCATCAAAGTTATGTTTCTGAGAGATAACCAAGTGGATATGTGTAGCTATGATTTGTTCATTCATTTTTTATTTCTGAATAGTATTCCAATGTAGGAATCACAGTTTGTTTATCTTCCCATTGATGGACATTTTGTTTGTTTCCAATATTTTGTTATTGCAAACCATGCTGCAATGAACCTTTCTGTTCATGTCTTCCTGTGCACATGTGTGAGTTTCTCTAGCTGCCCAGGATTGCTGGCCTTATTTTACCTCTGCTTAACTGAGTGACACTGAGTAAATAAATATACGTCTCTAAGAAATAGTTTTCAGATGCCTTCAATTTGTAGATGACCTGGCTTTCTTCCTTTGAGGAATGCAGTGTTTTTTTAACTAGGATAACATTTTGAGAGATTTTTCCAGAAACTCCAGAGTGTCAGGCATTAATTTATTGAAAGTGTTATTTAGTGTGTTCATTTACTATAACATTCAATTGCTTAATTAGGTATAATCCAAAGGGCACAAGATGACACATAACTATGTATTGTAATATTCGAATGTCTAATGTGGAAGAATAGAATGTGTGGTCATTGAGACCTATAAGTCTATGGGGTACAAGGATCTTGAAATGCAGGTCCTATGGAAGGAAGGAAGGCAGGAAGGAAGGGGATAAGGAAGTAATGGAAGGGAAGGAAGGAAAGGTGGAAAAGAGAGAAGAAAGGGGAAGGAGGTATATTAGTTAGGTTGGGTTAAGCTGCAGTGAACAAATAGACCTTGTCATGTAATGGTTCAAAGAGTAGAACTTTCTCTGTCACATCACACTCCAAGATGGTTCCAGGTCAGTGAGGACTGCAGCTTTACTTCCTATAGTCACTTTTCAGGGTCCCAGGTTGACTGTTACTTTACCATCTAAAATGTGGCCCCAAAGTTGATTAGAGGTTGTCATAACAGTAAGACGGATGGAAAAAAGAGCACAAATGGCAGAGATGAGCCACGATTGAACTTGTTAATTACCACTTCTGCTCACATTCCATCATCTAGAAACTAGTCACAAGACCACATCTAATTATAAGAGATGCTGGGATTTCATGTGTGCACAGAAAGAAGAGTAAAGGGACTTTATTGAAATGCTAGTTCTGTCTTCCACAGGAAAAAGGAAAGGAGTTGATATGGTTTTAATTGAAGTATTTGCAGCAAATATTTGCCAACATTAGTGAGAAGAAATAGTGGATACCAAATGAGCTGGAAAGCAATTTACAGTCAAAAGTGCTTTCTGTCTTCTTCCTTGCTCTGGAGGATCTGTACTACCTTTGTCTACCTATATTTCATTTCCTTCTCCTTCTTCTGGTAACAAGAGGTCCCAACTACTCAATCCACATAGTTTTGGGGAGGATGACCCTGGCACAAAAGAATAGAGTCCTCCCCCCCAAAAGCATAATTGGAACCAATGGCTGACATGCAGGTAGTTTATTTGGAAAAAGATCCCAGGGAGCAGGAATGAGGGACTGAGGAAATAATATAGTAAAAAGGGAAAACCAACACAAGGATGCATTATCAAGCTGGCCACCACTGCTATGGGGACTGACCCTCAATGGTTATACACGTGCAGATGAAAGTGGAGAGCATTTATCCATTGGTTCAGTTGAGGTTCCGTCTACAGGACTCTGGAAATATCCTGGGGACTGAGTGCAGCAGTAATGACTAGAGCTAGAGGTGAGGACAGAGGAGCTGTATTGGTGCTCAAGTGGTGCCTGATGTAGGCAGGTGAGCCTGGTCTGGACACTCAGCACACCTCCATCCCAAGGGCACAGTGATTGGGTCACGGGTATGTACAAACAAAGCCAGGACATTGAAGTCCTCTCCCAGGATTTTTACAACAGGAGCTTGCTTCTCAGATATTTTTCCCAAGCTGAACAGATGTAAGTCTACATCTGCCAGTAGCCACTTTCCCTACTCTTTGGAAGAAACTTGCCTGTGGAGATGAGACAGACAGAGAATTCTGGTGATGTCAGGTCCTCAGTTTCAGTACCTGAGGTTCTCAGAGCCACCCTGATACCTATAGTTCCTCCTTTCATTCTGTGACATACCCCTCCACCTAATAAGTCCCCTAATTAAATCTTCTCAAGCTAATTTTAGTTGGATTCTTGCCACTTGCAACTGAAATGTACCCGATGATATAGAAATGGATAGGCAAAAGTAGAGTGTAATTTATTATCATCCTTCAAATCTAGAATGAGATGACCTGAGGTATTTTGTGGAACAGGGAGGATCTCAACCCAATGCCGATCTCCAAGATTCCTGAGGGTCAGACAATAGCACACACTGTGAAACGTAAAAGATCTCCCCCTTTTCAAGTAAAGTTAGGAAGTTTGGAACACAGTGGAAAGTGTTGGGGCTTAAGGGGAGCTAGAGAAATGACTGGAAGTCTCCTTTCTCGGCCCCTTCCTAAACCTCTCTTCTGTCCCTCTCCCCACAGGCCTGATAGAAGGTGTCAACCCCCATCCACTGTAAATTACGATATACTGAGATGCTGCCTGAAGGTAGGGGATGGGTCAACTCTGTTCAAAACTCTTCTGTCGCCCTGTCCCAAGGCAGAAGACTAGGCCTTTAAACTAAGGTCCCAGGTATGAGCAGAGCTCTGAGTCCTGTTTCTAAGAGAAAAAAAAAAGTGGGGCTGGGATGGATTCAGATTCAAGAATTAAGACTCAACAAGATTTCTGGCACTGGTTTCTGGTTAATGGAATCTGCAGAAATTGAATCAAAGGCAGCCATGCCAGGTCTTAAAGGATGTGTGTGTCGCTCATCCACTGGGATGCTGGTGCAGTGCCTGAGCAAAAGCACAAACGAAAGTCCACATATTTACGTTCATATATTTATGTTATAAATCAAGCTAATAGACTGTTAAACAAGTTATCTTCTACCCTCCTACCCTAATGAATACACCTTCATAATGACCTGAAAAGCCAGGTTTACATTTAGAATTCTCAGACTATTTGAAATTTCCCTCCAGAACAAGGCAGTGTGGGGATGGTGAGACCCTGCCCCCCAGCTTGTGGCCTGCCTGCTTCTCTTCTCATCCCAGCCCCATCCTGCACTAACAGTAGACTTGTGCGTACACAGGTGGCAACTGTATCCTGCAAATCCAAAAGTCATCTACACACCCCGAACCCCCACAAACGGTGGCCCCAGGAAAAGAGGCCTAGGTAGGCCCTGAAAGTGGGTTCCAGATCCTTTGGACAGGGAATTCCAAATCCCAAGTGCCCCAAGGATGGTCTACAATGAGGGGTGCAGGTTCTGGGTGGGCACATCCAGCTGGCCCCACAGACTCTTTGCCCAGGGAAGGGGCACAGTCAGAGGGGTGCTTGTGGGACACAGGGCAGGGTGTGTGGACCCTGCCTGGTCTAAAAGTATGGGTCTCAATCCACAGTCTGGGATCCCCAAAGCTGCTCTGGCTCTAGCTACTCTGGCTTCAGTGGGCAACCCTAGTGTCCTTTAAATAAAGTCCCTTGTAATTTGGACTAGTTTGATAGGTCTTTGCCACCTACAACTGAAAGAATCCTTATTAATAAGTTTTCAATGCAAAAACCTCAAGCAAGTGGTCTATAGCCATTGCTTCCATTATTTTAAAGCACTTATTCCTACCATAACTTGCTAAAATTTACCTTCTTCTTCCAGCAATCTAGTAACCTTTTTACTCTAGAAATTTACTAATCCAATGGCTGGTCGGCTCTACAGCATTTGAATATATGAAACATTCCTTTCTTTTTGAAATCTTCTCTTTTCTTAACCCTGAGATAACAAACCAGCTGATCCTCCTCCTATTTCTCAAACAGCTCTTTGTAAATTGCCTTTGGTAGCCCTCACCCCAACTGCAGATGTTCTTGAAAGTCCAATCTTCCTCGCTGGGCTGAAGCTACTTCTAAAAGCCATTTATCAGAACAATTATTTGAGCCACAATGATACTCTCTGTTCTCGAGGAACTCATTCTCTCTTGCACCTCAAGCAGTTGCCTTCTCAAACATGAATCCCAGACCGCTCTCTCCATCCTTGACCTTGGCTCCCAGTCCTACTTTCATATTTTCACTCGCTGGACCCTTACATTTTGGTTTTCAAATTTAGTAATACATGTAAAACTGCAATTATTGTTTCCCGTACTGGCTCTTTCCTATTTCCGTTGATTTTTGTCAGTTTTGTCAGTGATTCATTCTCCTAGTCCCCAGGTTTTGAACCAGTCTTGGCTGTGACTCCTTTCTCTTTTTCCTGCTGTGAAGGCCTATTGATTCTTTCCTTGCAAGATGCTCCCTATTCATCTTTTGTTTTTTGTTCCCCTTCTGTCTCTTCTTCTGCTTCCAGTTCTGATCTGGTCTAGTTTACCTTCATTCTTCTACCACAATAGTCCTGCTAAAGCAGTGCTTTTGGCGTGGCATTTTTTTTCTGCTTCATGACTTTCAATGGATCTCTGTGGCCTGAGGAAAAGTCCAAACTCCTCTGCATGACACACAATACCCTGCAAGCTGAAGGCTCAACTCCAATCTCCAGTGTTTTCTTTCACTCTGCTTCAAAATAAACTCTCATCCCATCTGGGCCCATCTTGCCACGGTCCCTGAACACAAATTCCTCATTCCTGTATCCCTGCCTTCATACCTTCTTCTCCACTCCCCCACTGGAAAGGCCATCACCTCCTCTTCTCCTGCCCAAATCCTGGCTGATGAAACTCAGTCCCAGTTCCCCCATGAAACCCTCTCCCATTCCAGCTCACAATCTTTTCTTTCTTCCTTTTCTGAACTCCTGTCTGCTCTATGTGTTTGACACATTCATTTATTGTCTTGAACTGCTGCATACCTTTGTTCATGTTAGAGTTGCCTTTTAAATCAGGTTTTAATTTTTATGAAAACAGAACCTGTGTCTCCAAATTTGGGTTTTCTACTCCTGCCCCCATTACCACACACCCAATGCTATGCACCATAGGTGCTCACAAAATCTTACTGTGTTACTTCTCTATTCTAAAATAAAAGGCTGTATTTTATGTGAAGTCTGCTTTGTCATATGCTACCTGGTATTGTGGATGCTAAAGATGTGGGTAAAAATAAAATAGCTAAACTCTCATGAAATTCCCATTCTATATTTATCCGTTATAATGATAAATGTCCTCTCTTCCTCCTACCATTGTCTTTACTTTTGAGGAACAGTAGATTATTTTCCTTTTTAGGAAATAATATTACACTCTGATAAAAGTTCTCTTGTTGGGGCCAGCCCCATGGCGTAGTGGTTAAGTTTGGCGTGTTTCGCTTCAGTGGCCTGGGTTCACTGGTTTGGATCCCGGGCACAGACGTACACCACTCATCAGCCACACTGTGGTGGCAACCCACATGTAAAGTAGAGGAAGACTGGCACAGATGTTAGCTCGGGGCTAATCTTCCTCAAGCAAAAAGCAAAAAAAAAAAACGAGGAAGATGGGCAACAGATGTCAGCTCAGGGTTAGTCTTCCTCAGCAAAAAGAAAAAAAGTTCTCTTGTTCATACATCCATCTTTCACTCTTTTCTGAATGTAATCTTAGATTCTAGCAGATCTGTTTACGAAATTCAAAGAGAAAAGAATCAGCAGGCTCAAATGTATACAACAAAAGACGACATAGTAGCATCCTTCTTTCTTTTTATTGAAAAGGAATCATTTCTATTCTAGCGCAAACAATGTATATTTTACATCATAAAGCAAGATATAATTTACATATTACATTTCTTATGAGATCTTTATACCCTAAATGTCATTCCCTTTTTATTCGGTCACCTCTTCTGTTTTGATTTAACCTGCCAAAGTATCCTACAATTCAGCATCTTGTCTGGGGAGGACTTGGGGGCACAGATAGTTTGTACATATTCATCTGTATCTGGGTACAGTGATAGTGAGGAGCAGGGGCATGCCTTTGTACTTTGTGGCCCTGAGGCCTTCTGTTGACACCTGGCTTAGGAGCCAGAAAGTGACTCCTCCAAATCACATATCAAACTTCTGTTTTTTTAAAATCAACAATAAATGAACAAAACTGAGTGCTTGTACCATGTGTATACTTCTTGATCGGGTGCTTAGATAATAGATGCTTGTGGTATTATTAACAGCAGTGAAAGTTCCTATGGCTGACCAGCGCTGGTTACTCTATGATGTTTCCAGATATCGCTTGTCCGGGCATTGGGTAAAACCGCCCAGTTTCACCCCCCCCGATTCGAGTTATGGGTTCAGGCCTCTCTGTTCACCACTGAAAACAGACGTCAGTACGAAAGCTTCAAATGACTTTGTTTCACATAACCCTCTATCTCTTTACTTCCTCTTCTAAGATTCCCCCTTTGTAGCAAAATCTTTTCATGTGTGATCTCTGTTCCCTCCACTATGACCCAAATCCTCCTTCAGCTGTTCTCCCCAAACTCCAAACTCTAATAGTTCACCAATTTCTTGGATTGCACTCATTTCACAAAGAATTTTTTAATCTGTTAGGATACACTGTTCCTTTGAAACTTGATAATCTGCAGCAGCTAGTGGGACAAAAGAATTAGTCGCGAGACTCTTTAGGAAGCAAGTAATGTGTGTTGTTCAGCCAGCCTACATGACCCATTCAGTAAGAAATGTTTTAATAGTATGTTAAAAGAAGAGGGAATCAGTTGATGAGAGCAAAATGCACAATATGGGTTCCTTCTTGTTATTAAAGGAAGTACAGAATCAACGTCTGAAATAACATTTTCAGTGGTTTCATTTCAGCTATTTGAAAAAAATACAACCATCAGCTCAATCTGATATGTCCAAGAAATAAAAAATGTGTGCTAAAAGTGCATCTTAAATCCCCAATTCCTTGTCTGTCACTCAAAGTTGGCATAGTTGGCCAAAATCAATCTAAAGCTTTTTAATCACTGATAACTAAAATTATTACCAAGCTGGTCAGGATGGAAATATGTCTACTCTGTGTATCTTAAATTATTCTTTGGTCAAATGATGTGACTTCTGAGAGGTCTGTAAATATAAACCCATTTCTCATTTTCAAATACAAGGTTATAAGTATATACAGCAAGGTAGCATTTCCTTGCTAGAAAACAAGGCTTCCAGGGACAATAGCCTTCCATTAACTTTCAGAGTCTCTTTCTTCCCATGGCTACAAAGTGCTGGACATACAGAGAACACAGGAAAGAGTGAAGGAGCAAATGAATAGAGCCTCACAACACCCCTGTGAGGTAGGTAAGTATTGTTAAACCCATTTTACAAAAAGGTAAACTGAGGCACAGCATGGTAATGTGGTTTGGTCAAGTTCACCTGACAAGTTATAAAAGCACAGCTGGAAACAAAGAGGAAGAAACAAAAGAAAGGTCAGTCCTGGCTCCCAGCCCTAGATATTAAATTTTATTTCAAAATATTAGAAAATAAAAATAGCCCACAATTGCCTTTTAAATTTTTGGAATTTGGGCAAACCTTTAAGTATTCCATTTAAACCTGGGTCTCTCAGAGTCCTATTAGTAGAGATGGGGCAGATGACTAAATGGCTTTCCCTCCTCTCTCAGTGTAATTCCCACGACAGATCAGGATGTACCGGCGTTCCACCAGAGCTGAGAGTCCACACTCAAGGACATTTTTACAGCCTCACTAGCTTCTGATTTATTTAAAGCCCCGATGTGAAAGTGAGAGCTGTTCTCAAACAGCTGCCCTATCAACTGCTCTATGGCCTTAATGAGAATTTTGTGTGGAGAAAGAAAGGAAACAGGATCCCTAATAAAACATCTCATCACTATAGAGATAAGGACAGTGGTGATGGTGTGAAACTTGCTTTCTGTAGTGTTTGAGAAACTGCAAACTCAAGCTTGCAAGAATATTTTATATATATATAATATATAAATATATACAGTATATATATAAGTGTGCATCTGACTACCCTTAAGGCACCAAAGAGATGTAGGCCATGCCTTTCACAACTCAGTCTTTGTTTTCCTAGAGAAATTTCTCTCCCTCTCTCAAGGGAAAAATATTTCTTCTATCAAATAGCCCATGACAGCAAATCATTCAAAACAACAAATATCTTTAACTTAAGATGGCTGATTGCTTGGATGGGGGTGAAGGGTGGTGGTGATGGTGATGTTGTCATCCACAGCTTACAGCTTACATCTAGAGGTTATATCTAGAGCTTAAATCTAGAGCTTAGAGCTTAGAATTAGCCAGACGCAGCCAATCACACTGGATCGGAGAGGCCAGTGACCAGATGTACACAATTGCTTTTTTTCTAGTAGCTGATGGAAAAACCTTACCATGACCAACAGAGATGGAGACAATGAGAAAAGGAATCATGTCTGGCACAGGCTCTTCAGAAAGACTGGCTTTTCAGAAGTTCCTAGAGCTTCTATATAGAGAATTGGGAAGGAGGATAGTGTAAGGCACTGAGGTTCAAACAGGTCACTGAGGAGACTATAGACGGTTGTTCTGAATATATATATGGTTTCTTTGGCCACTGTAGATTTTTCAAAACCCATACATCTTGGGGGTGGGCGGCCTGAACCTAACAGAAGAAGCTCGGAGTATATTAAGCAAAGCGCATGAATAGAAGGAAAAACAAAATTAACACACAGAAACGAGTGGTGGTGTATCCCAGAGGGAGGAAGAACACTTGTTAACTAATTTTCATTTTGCTCCTCTCCTGCTTTTCTCTGCCATGGTCCCAATATTTTAGTTCTGGTTTTTGTTTGTTTGTTTTTATTTTTTCCAGCAGATGAAGAAATGACAGAGCAGGATAGGTGTCTTATGGTTTTTTGATTTCTTCTTAGGCCTGTTTATTTATTTTTTTCCTCAGTTGACTGTTGGCACCTGGTTCCTCTGTAAACTATATTCCTTGGCCTTCAGTCTCAGGTTGGCAATGCTGTTGGCCATGTTGATGCCCTGTGCAGGGCTATTGTTGGCACATGTGGCAGAGTAAGTAGCCATGGCGCTGTAGGGACAAAGGAGAGAGCAGGGAGAATATCAGGCATTAGTTTCACAAAGCTGCAAGTCTGTGCCCCAGATGGGTGCAACTCTCAGGACGGGGGCGGGCAGGGGCAGGGAGCGGACTAGACGACCTCTGAGGTCCCTTACAGCTCCAGATTTCCATGAGTCTGAGGCCCTCGGAAAAGGGTGGCTGTGTTTCGAAGGGCAGGGGACAGCAGTGGAGTGGAACAAGGCAGGGGGAGAGGTATTTGCTGTGCTGGATACGGTGAGTAATGATTTATTTCTGGGATGAGAGAAGAAAGTTGCTCATGTTTAGTAGCAGGTGTTATATCAGCTGACCAATTAAAACGGTATTTCATCTCTCTTCCTACCTACATCACCAGCCTGTGGGAGCAATGAGGAAGAGAAGCAGGCATTTGAAAAGCAGTTAAAGAGCATTTTGCCTTCTTCACTCTAGGTAGCTGACTTTAATTCTAACACATTTTAGATAATCAATAAATACCATATTAAATAGAGTACTTGGAGAACCAGTTAAACAACCCAAGATAATTTCTCTGCCCTTCTTGATTCACTGGTTGATAGTACCAAGTATTGCTGAATCAAGAGGTTCCCTTCCCGATTGGCCTTGATTTTATAGCTTCTCCTCAAAAGTGCTTGAGTAGTTCACACTGCCTTTTGGGTCCGTTATTTAGGAAATGCTTAAATCTCTTGGATAAACTAGCAAAGTCTCCACTTTCACGATTCCTGACCTCAGAGGTAACTGTTTCTCACTGTCCTTATTGCTGAGAAAAACCTGAAGTTGTTTTTCATTGTCAGAGAGTGTAATTAAGACATAGGAATACCACTGGGCAGAAATTTGTAATTAGCAGTTTTTCATTAATTACTTCCATGAATTTCTTTTAAAGGAAAAACTAATGGTTTCTTAGACTTGGATGCAAATTATTCATTACTTTATAATAAATAGTTAAAAGGGAACTCATTTTAATTAAATGAAAATGTTTCTAGTTGTTTCTAAGATTAGCAAAACCCCTTTCAACTGAGGACTGGAATGAGATAGACTTAAAAATGGAATGACATGTGCTCTTCTGTTGCCTGCATTCCAATGCAATTTCGTCAGCCACACAGGAGTTTGTGGTTCTGGGGATCAAGTGACAGACCAGAAAGAGAGAAAACTAAAGCTACTCTACACATAGGGAGACTATATCATTAATACTTATTTGGGACATCAAATGTGAGTCTTACAGCCAAGACTTATAAGCAAGTCTTGTAGCCAAGACTCACGATCGCCTATTGCAGCTCAGTGACTACCAATTAACGCAGGAAAACTAGGTTAAAGAAATATAATTAGTCCCAGACCACTAGGTCTTTCCAGAAGTACACATCTGTATTTAAATTCATTTTAATTTAAAATCCTTATAGCACTGGCGTGCGTTATGTGTGTACGCCTTATGGCAGGAGGGGGAAGACCCAGAAGGGTTCCAAAAGAATCCTACATTCTTCCATTTCATTTTTGGTGGGTAGATGATCTTAACTGTCCACACAAAGTTAGGTTCTCCAATAGCACCTGTGATTTTCCTTTTGGCATTTATTTCAGTTCCTCTACCGCAAGCCCATAGATCAGACACCACATCCGCTTTGTTCACCACTGCAGCCCCAGGTAGAGTAAACACCATATCTAGCACGTATTTGGCATTTAAGAAAGGATTTAATGAATGGATAAATAACAGAAATAGATGCAGTATGATAAAACTGATTCCTGCTCAATGTCATTGATTTCTGTCATCCTGCTTTGAGTAATTATTCTAAAAATATTTTCCCAATATGCCTTTATTCTGAGGAACTGTTCCTTCCTGTTAATTTTGCTGTATTAATAGAATGAGCAAAATCAGAAGGGACATGACTAAAGCAGAGGCTGATGATTGCATATTCTTAGATATATCAAAAAATATCTGTTAGCAATAAAAAAAAGTGAACAAATACTAGTGCAGGTTAGACTTATAGAATAGACTATGATTTCTACCACCATCTACCAAAAGACAGAGGCAAAAGAAGAATCCCAAGTTAAGGTAGGTTTCAATTAGGAGTGAGGTAAATGATCAGAACAACACGTTAAAATGGGATGAGTTTTTTTTTATAATATACCAAGAAATTTCATTTATTTTCAGAACCCACATAGATATCATCATTTAATTCCTATATGAATGACATGCTTCCATTGAAGACTCTACCAGAAATATATGCAAATCCATAAATCCTATCCTCAAGAAATTTCTAGGATTTACTGAAATCTAAGATTTCAAAGAAATTGAAGATCTAAATAGCTAAAAAAAGAGAGATAATTGGATTTGAGAAATGTACCTAAGTTATAGATTATGGAATCAACCAAATCAGCCTTTCTCAACCAGGTTTCTGTGAGATAATTAAGCCCAATGATGGTACCTAGCACTATTTTAAATGCATGGGAGAGAAGCTGGAATTGTGAGTTATCTGTATTATTTGCTAAGTACTGAGAATAAAATTGAATGACTTCTGAAAATAGAAGGCTGAAACTTCATGAGAGAGCACAAAGAAAAAAGTTCTCTGGGCGCCAGCCAGGTGGTGCAGTGGTTTAGTTCGCTCTTTGGCAGCCTGGGATTCGCGGGTTCAGATCCCCAGCGCCCGCCGATGCACGGCTTGTCAGCCATGCTGTGGCGGTGTCCCATATAAAGTAGAGGAAGATGGGCACGGATGTTAGCCCAGGGCCAGTTTTCCTCAGCAAAAAAGAGGAGGGTTGGCGATGGATGTTAGCTCAGGGCTAATCTTCCTCACCAAAAAAAAAAAAAAAAATTCTCTGATGGCAAATTGTAGCTTGTCATGGAGTATTGTGTGTTTAAGTACTTGGCCTTCCGAGGGATATGTTTTTCATCCTTTGAGATTCTGGACCAGCAAAGTCCTATTTAATAGAAATTCTCTTCTTTTTTGATCATGAAAGGTAGGGTCCATCTTCCTTAGCAGACAAAGGGAATTGGAACCTTGGGAGATTATTTGAATTTACTAAAGATTCTGTTACTGTTTTCTAGAAATGTCTACTATGGTTGTGATTTCAATTTTATCTATTATATAACCATTTTTCTGTGGTTACTTCATAGTTTACTAACATCATCTGATATTCTAATCTGAAGACTTAGGATGGTAACACATTTCTTGGAAATACTGAGATTCTCTGTCTAATGCAGTCCAGATATTAATATCCCAAATGAGATGAATGTTGATCCACTTTCCATCTCAAAACCAAATTAATGGAAATTAGGGTTATATTTTGCACAGGAGATTGGATTTTCACTGAGATATTTTCCCTTAAATGGCAGCCTCTGTTTCCAGAGTTGAGAGCAGCTCCCTTGTCCAATTGTACTGTGGTGCATTTCTAAGGACACCACTGTGTTAGTGAGGCCATGGCAGTGTCTTGTAGGCAGCCTTCAAGTTAGTGGGGCGTGAGGATAAAAAAGCAGTTGAATTAATGAAGGAGTTTTGCAATTCCCTAGGAGCTTGATAAGAGACAACATTTTCACTTGATAAATGTTTAGGAACGTTATAAACTTTCACAAATTGACCTAATTTATTCCAGCATTGCATGGCGATAAGAAATAGGATAAAAGGACAGAGGCAGCCTTAATTCACAGCCTCTTAACAAACATTTAGAATATAGAACCCTACAAGTAGAGACTACAGTGATATTTTGTGCGCATACTAAAGAATTAGGAGTCTGTTTTCCCTCCAGTAGCCTGACATGGGTCTAGTTTCTCAACTTGAACTAAAAATGCTATTTAGGCAAGCAGTGAGCAGTCCTTTGACATACAAGTGACAAGCAAGACTTGTTACAGGTCAGAAAAGACAGAATTAATGAGTGGGTACTCTAAGAGCAGCTTAATCATGCTTTAAAAACAGCATTAGAAGTGAGATGGAGAGGACCCACTTCCCAAAGTGACAACAGATGCAAGAGAGCCTTGAGTGGCTGCCAATCTGAAAGATTGTTCATGACCACCTGTTTTCCATGTCATTGAAACTTCTACAGCTCTGTGTTTGGAAAAGAAAGAGAACCTTGAAATGTTTTCTCAAAGGATGTTTGTGAGAAATGTCTCACAAATGGGGGTAATTAGCTGTTTTCAACCCAATTTTATAGGGCCATCAAACCATGTAAAATGACCACTCATTCCTATACAGGATTAAGCTTCCTGTGATAAAAAAGTGAGATTAAAACTAAGTGATTTGTATAGATCAAGCACATGATGACACCAAGAGCCTGCTTACCAACACCACGAAGTCCTGCCCATTGGTCTTGTCTTCTGAGTAAGAACCACCTCTTCCTCTAACAGGATGCAGACATGAGCTGAGTTCTGGGACTGGGTTTATAGGGTTTGGCTAAAGCACCATTTCTATTTAGTTTTTAAGAATGTAAAGTTCTTTGTGTCTGTGACCAAGAAACTATTCTTTGTGTCTGTGACCAAGAAACTACATTTGCCGAATAAAGTACATCGAGGAATTAGAGACGAGAAAGAAATGCTTGTATCCCATCTGTTGATTCAGCAAATTTGCACTAGGACTTGTACAGAGCTGACACATTTAAGTAAGCCTGAAATTTTTCCATCTCCTTATTTGGAGATTCCTAACAGACGGAGCTCAGCCATCGACAGCAGAATGCTCACCACCAGCAGGGTTAGAGCTCTGTGTTCACTAGGGACAAATCATTTTTGATCATTTCAACCTACCCTGAAAGGTTGTCATGAGGAAGAATGTTTTAAAATGACTGCCAAACACCAAGGAAGTATGGAAAATACTATATAGGGTATGATTTTAAACCAGGAAACTTATGGACATCTGCCCATCTACTCTCCAGTCACCCACAGTTGAAGTCCACAAATCACAAAACAAGTGAGGAGAGCTGGGGGAAAAAATAATACCTGACTCAGTTTTCAACTCTAACTTTGTTTTCTATTTGGCCTTTTTGGACAAATGATGACAGGCTGTTGAAAATTTCATCCCAAAGACAAATCTGTCAGCCCAAGAGGTTTGTGTGTCTTCCTGAGATCCTAGGGTTTCACCAGCTCGGGATTTTTCCAAAGGCTGTAGAGCTCAAGATTTTCGCGACTCTGTCTGTGATGTGTAGAGGATGGAGACCATCTCTTTGGTTTGTTATTTGGTCAGCGTAAGAACAATGGAGGTATACTTGCTTCATCTAAGATTATTCAATACCAGTTTTCCTAGGGAAATTTACTTTTAAAGAGAGACCCCACAAATCCTTTTGGAAGTGATCTTTTGTGATTTAAATAATCATTTCTAACTTCTGGTTTTAAAATTCAGAAGTTGATTTTTTTTAATGTACATTTAGCACTTAAAGTGGACATACTTGGCCCATATTTCTTTGGTAAGCCTTCAGTTTGCACTACATGTCCAGTGATCCTTCTGCCATCTTTAACTTTTCTTTCTAGAAATGTTTCTACATATGAAGTCTTGCATCTTTCTATTGTCTCAAGGACTTTTTTGAAATGCACCTTGCTTACCCCTAGGTTCCAAACGCCCCTGTGAGACATGTAGTAGGGAAACTGCTGGTAGCTCAATCTTAGATACAAGGCTACATAAGAGACCATTGAGCCAACTGGCCCAAGGAGCAACAGGAGCCAGGACAAGAACATAGTTCCTCCGACCCTGCCCCGTATCCTACAGTCATCTAAAGCCTAACTATTCAAAGTGTGTACCAAGTGTCCAAAGCACCAGCATCACGTGGGAGCCTGTTAGAGATGCAGATCTCAGGTCCTGCTCCAGACCTACTGAATCCAAGTCTACGTTGTAACACAATCCCAGGTGATTCATGTGCTCAGTAATCTTTGAGGAGCTCTTCTCCAGACTATCAGACTACTCTTAACTTTATGAACACGTTTTCTTGCAGCTCTGATTTACAACAGTATTCCCCACTTGAGGACCTCACTGCTTACATTTCTAAAACTGCGAGCCCCGCTCTCTTGAACACAATTCCCATTTAAACCCTACCCCCAGCAGCCACCCTCTTCCCCCTCTGACAAGTTACCTTTTCAGTGTCTTCCGTTAGAATCCGTTATGAAGCCCCTCGTGTAAACAACATCTTGGGAGGGACGAGGATCTATTTTTGAAAGTGTGAAAGGGAGAAATGAGCCAAATGCGTTCAGCAGATGTCAGGCAGCACCGTGACCACGATCAAATGAGGGAGGAGGAGCAGGATGGGGGAGGGAAACTGTGGACAAGGGTAGCTGGCCTCTCTTTCACTTGTCATTAGTTTTCTTGGAAGCCCAGCCCTCCCTCTGGAAATGGCACTCCAGACCAATACTGCAGATCCAGGCCATTCTCTTTCTCTCTCTCATAGGAAAGGATGTCTCTGGGGAAAGGTTTCTTGACTACTTCATCTAAAACGAACTTTTGACTTCTGCTTCAGTCAAAAGTCCAGGACTCAGTTAATCACTGCTACCCAAGAGACAAAGCACCACAAGATTAGTGAGTCTAAATAACTCTGGTACTTGTGTGTGCTTTCCTGTGCTGAAGGAAAACAGCTCTGAGCTAAGCAGTGGGCGTGTGTGCCAAAAACAAACTTCCTTCAACTGGCAACGGGTAGATCAAGAAGACACCTGCCAGGAGACTAGTGTCTCTGTTAGGGAATGCTTTGCTCCTTCTGGTAACTCAGTTGCCTGCCTGACATCATCACCTCTAACATACTCAAGGGAATGAATGAGGTCATGACGTGCTGTAAATAGAGTGAACCATATGTCCCACTTTGCCAGGGACAATCCCGGTTTATGCCTGGTGTCCTAGTGTAATTATTAATAGCACTCCCATTTCACTCTCAAAAAGTGTCCTAATTTGGATGGCAAATTATACAGCCACCACTCTGGATATAAAAGACACCCAGAAAAAAATGTGTTGGCTATTTCCCATCCCATAATTCTGACCATATGCAAACAATTGCTTTGAATCTTGGTTTCCTCCTCTCTTTTTCCAGGGGAGAGCTGTGGAAGTCAGCAAACTGTCCTTTCTGGCAAAACTGCCTGCTCACTGTCCCTGGGTTGTGTTACCAAGCCACATCAGTTGTCCGAAGGGGATGCCCACACACCCCAGAATGTAGACCTCAGCTGTGGGCATGCTTCACTGATCTGAAACAGACTCTGAATCAAAAGGGTATGTTTACATAGTTTCCCAGTCTTGTACTTTTTACTACTTTCAATATAATGTAAGTTTTAATTTGAATGAAAATATGGTTATGTGGCCTAAGATGTTGGACAGAAACAGGGATCACGATTACTGAGTCTAATTCTGCTTGCTGAAGACTTCAACTGGGCAAATGTTCAGCCTCTTCTTTGGAACCAGAGCAGGGACAGAGCTACCACACAGGAGCGTTCCAAGGATTAACCAAGAGAAATGCCTTTTAATGAATGTCACATGTGAGATAACTAACTTGACATAACAGCACCAACAGAATTAGCAAGTTAATTTCCCATAACACAAAAGGTCTATCATTTCCTTTGCTTTTCATCCTTGTTTCTCTTTTATATTTCCTTAACAAAACTTATATTTCCTACCAAGCTTCAAAACGTGAAATCATAATGTATTTTGGTTCTAAACATAGCAGAAAAATCTCCAAATAACAGAATAGCTTTTTGCCACTTTTAGAAATTAATCAAAATATAAACACTCCAGTAAACATTGGGTCAAAAACATTATTATTGATAAAATTACTGCTGTAAACCATCATTTTTCTACTTATATATGGAGGTTAATTTATTCTTCGTACAGAATATGAACAATCAAATTCTAAGAAATTTTTAATTATTTTTTACAAACTCTGTATCTGAGAGAAACGATATAAAAGTATACCATGAAATGAGTAAAAAGTACTAAGTTATATGATTTTAAATGAAAAGAGCAGAATACAAAATTATATGTACATTAAGTCTACACTATGTAAAATACTGAACTCTAATTGCAAAAATAAAAAAACTAGTTATGTCAAGATGGTGGAATTATGAATGTTTTCTAAAAAATGTATCTAGTATTTCTACAGAATCTTTCAAATTAAAACAGAACATTTCCAAAAAAAGGCACACATAAATTGCATGTTAATGATTTCAATTAGATGCCCATAAACAAAACATATATGATGCAGGCACTGGGGTTTGAACTTTTGCTGAGGTTCAGGTAGTCTAACCCGATATTAATTCAGCAAGTATTTCATCCCCACTCATGCAGTGTACTGCCCTCAGCCTCGTACTGTTAGGACCACATAACAGCCATCTGGGTTGTTTACAACTGGTGTGAAAAGTTCCTAACTAGGACCCAGGCAGAAAAGGAGCAATTCTTCCTGGTTGTGACCAAATTCAAACCAGAGACCTTGAAACATCAAGCTTTGAACCACATCCATTTCCCAAGCCATGTAGTGAGTCTATGAACTATCAATATTTATCAGAGAAACAAAGCAGTCTTCCACTTATTTAAAATATTAAAGAATACATGATTTCCCAATGGTCTTCAAAATGTGTTTTTAGTAAATCCTATGGGAGAGGAGTCTAAAGTTTAAATAGGACACAGAGATATGATCAATCTTTTGAAATCAGCAAGGCATACTTTGTCTGAGAGCAATAGAAATTTCCAGTTGCGTATGCATGAGATTTCTATGTACTAAGACCAAAGTAATTCAGTCTAATTTCACAAAGAGGGATTTTAAAAAAATTTCCAAATTCATTTATGGTGTTTCTTTCAAGGAACTAGTTTGAAACAGAAAGAACATTTAGGTGAGGCCTTTTGCTATGATTCGCGTGATCAACTTTTGAAAAGTATTTGCATTTCACAAATGTGGCATTTCACATCAGGAGTTCAGCTTCAATTGGGAGATAATCCCCAATAATTAGCTTAAAACCTCTCCTTAAACCATTAGTTAACCTTAACAATAAAAAGGTAAACAAAAGCATAATAAACGAATTTGTGAATATTTCTTCCTCTACTGCAATTGGCCAGAGAGAACACATAGCCTTGATCTGATTTCTAAAGAGCACTCAGATTGAGGTTCAAAGAAAGGCACTTTGATGACAATGCGTTAGGCACTTGTGTCTCAACTTCCTTCTGGCATTAACCTATATTTTCTGAACAGCACAATAAATGGAAGTTAAATGACTCTCCAAGAGATTGAAATAGTACTCTGTTATTTGCCTCTTTAAAATTTTTCACCTTTTTAATATAAAACTTTAGTGTAAATTATACATTGTCCTTATATTTGAAAAAACTCACACAAACTGACTCCAAAGATCTTCAGATAAGTAGATAAGAATTAGCAATAGGATGGGAAGGCATTTTGGATCGGAAGACATCCCCGTCTACTAACAGAGAACTGTGACCGTGAAAGTGAACAGAATGATCTTGGATTTTCTTTCCTTCTCTGTCTCTGTCTCTCTTTCTCCTTCTGCCTTTCCTTCCTTCTTCCCCTCCCTCCTTCCTTCCTTTTCTTTTAATTGAAAACCAGTTTACTGTGAAGTTTGCCTTCGGTCCTAAACTTACAGCCTCACCTCTTAAATTCCTGCTTGAGCATTAGAAAACAAATCTATCTTAAATTTGGAAATGGAGTAAAGTTTTATTCCAGAATGGTTGTAAGAGAGACTCTGGGCACAGCTTAATGATCTTTTCTTTTAGATTCTTCCCCATCTTTGAAACCTTTGCAAGAGTTCCTGAGTCCAAGAGGAGATTGCTGATGACCTGCCCCTCTCTCTTCTGCCCCAAACCCTGCTCCTGGGGCAACTAGTAATCTCTTGTGAAAATCTGGGGGTGTCAACAAGTTGAATGTCTCTGAAGAGGTTAACCCAGTAAGAAATGTCAGCGAGCTGCACAAGCAGCTTTGAACGTGACCAACCGCTGAGAAACATGTGGAAGTGGAGCAAGGGAGGGTGGGCCAGTCATTCACCTGTATGGAGAGGCTGTCCCCCAGGAGAGATAATCGGTGGGTCTTGGAGCAGGACGAGGTACAATGGGCTGCTCCACAGCAGTCACGTCTCCTGAGTAGGATTTGAGGAGGGAAGCGTTTTTATTGGCCAGCATGGCTCTCTCATTCCTGCGGAATTTGGCTCTTCGGTTCTGAAACCACACCTGGAAGATTGTTGGGAGGAGAGAAGGGCATGAGGAAGAAGAGGAAAAACAAAGAAGAGATTACATGAATGAAGTACTGGTTGATTTTACTATATAACGCCTTCCCAGGGAAGATACAGGATAGGTATGGAATTCTTCCTAGAACGATAGAAAACTGCCACAATCCTTCCCTGGTGGGGCATCTTAGAAAGCTATTAAGGGTGCAGACTGTTCGAACAGGAACATGAGGTACTTCCGGTAATCAAGCTTCCAGAGAGGAGATCCATGACTAATATGAGATCCACGTGATAGCAAAATAGGGGTTATAATCCCTGTTGTAATTGTAATTGTAATTAATTATAATCCTCGTTGCAAGAAAAAGAAAAATCTCATTAGACTTCTGCCACAGATACAATGACATTTATAAAGTTTTTACAAAATTCTTCAAAATGTGAAAACTTCATCTTTCATAATACTTATTGATAATTGAAGAAAATTCTCCATCTTCCCAAAAGTAGACCCTGTGACAAGGATTTAAGAAGCAAATGGTTTATTTGGGAGGGGCAAGGGACACCAGTAGGAGGAAGTAACAAAAGAAAAGGAACACTCCAGAGTGTGCTACTAAACCAGTGGCCTCTGTGGTGGCTCGGTCCCTCAGGGGTCCTAAGGACTAACGCAGGACACATACTTCCCACCCAGGGGTGAGAAGATTGGGGATTTGTACGCTGGCTACTGTCAGTCATTGGTTATTAATGTTCCAGCACTCTGCCATGCTGAACACAGGCAGGGCAGTCTCCTGGAGTTCTAGAAAGAAGCTTGTGGTGCAGAAATGCAAATGCTAAAGGTTGGAAGTTGACTGGAGTACATTTAATTGCAGGGTTTGAGGAATATGGGCAGTGCTGACAGCATCGGCTACAGCTAATTGTAAACCTACCATTTATTAAGTGCTACTAGGACTTGGAACTTATATAAGCACATTACAAACATTATTTTTAGTTATCACGACAATCCCATACATTAGGTTTTATTATTTCTATTTCAACGCTGAGGAAACAGGTTTAATGAGATTAAGTAACATGTTGAAGTTCATGCAAATAATAAATGGCTGATTCAAGGACATCTGAATCATGATCATACAACTCTTCCAGACTGCCATGGAATTTTATTCATTCATTTACTAATTCAAGAAATCTTTATGGAGTGCCTGCTGCGTTCCAGACTCTGTGCTAACTGCTGGGAATAGAGAGATGCGACTTATGCTCTGCTCATAAGCAGCTCACAGTCTATTAAAAGAAGACAAGCATGAAAATTTGAAAAACTGCGAAACAAGTATATTAGGTGCAATTGTAGAAATATATAACAAGAAATGGGAGAAAGAGATTCTATGGTGTGGAATGGGTCAGTTGCACAGCTCTTGGGAGCAACATTCACATAAAATACCATGGGGGGCGTCCCAGTGGTGCAGCGGTTAAGTTCATGCATTCCGCTTTGGCCGCCCAGGGTTTGCCAGTTCAGATCCTGGGCACGGACCTAGTCACCACTCATCAAGCCATGCTGAGGTGGCGTCCCACATAGAAGAACTGGAAGGACCTACAACTAGGATGTGCAACTGTGTACTGAGGCTTTGGGGAGAAAAAAGAAAAAGAGGAAGATTGGCAACAGATGTTAGCTCAGGGCCAATCTTCCTAAAAAAAAAACCACCATAAAATACCATGGGATTGGTGCCCTGTGGAGTCATGCAGCTTGACTGGGTGGAAATCAGTAAAAGTAGAAACTAGACATCTCTTTCCTGGCTTTGCAGACTCCCAGCTCTTTTGTTTCTAGCATGCCCTTCACATTGCTATCAGAGTTATCATTTTAAATGCAAATAGAATTGTATTCATGCCATGCATTATATTATCCCCTGACTCCCATCATTCACAGAATAAAATCAAAACTTCTTACCATAGAACAAAGGCTGTTCAGGATTTAGCTCTTTGTCCACCAATCCAGCCACATTCTGCAACACTTGGACCTCATGCTCTGACCCTCCATCATTCCAACTCCCGCCCCAGGCTCAAGACTACCAAACATATTGAGTTCCTCCCTGCCTATGCATATTCACACCAAATGCTCCCTCTGCCTGTGATAGTCTTCCCTTCTTTGTCTAGGTGTCAAAAGACATACGTTTTTCAAGATTCGACTCTAACATCACCTCCTTTGTAAAATGTTGTAGTGGAAAGAACATGACTTTAAAGTCTAAGATAGTTAGATAAAAATACTGGCTCCACCACTTTAAAGATTTGTTGTTGGATAGTTAATTTCTCTCATCCTTCATCTTCTAATCAAATGGAAATAATAATACCTGCTCACAGGGTTGTTATGAGAGTTGGCACAGAATGGGTGCTTAATATATGTGCAATCTCATCCTTTTTCCACAGGCAGATTTGATCATTCCTCTCTGGTCTATCACTAATTCTTGTACATCCCTTTAGTGTAGGACTCATCTTGCTCCATCATGACAGTATGGTAAGCACATCTGTCTTCCCTGCCTCCAGTCTATAACATCCTTAAGGAGAGGGCCAGTGTCTTTTTCATCCACAGCAAACCAAAAACAGTTCCAAGAGTATAATAGGTGCTTGATAAATGTTTGAAGGGAATAAAAGGAGAGGAAAAAAATAAATCTTGCAAAGATGATAAGATATGGCTTCCATCCAAGAGGACTTCACAGTCTAGTTGGGGAAGTTGGCCCGCATACAACTGAATATAATACATGTCATTTTGTGATAAATGCCATAAATATAAAGAAGGCCAGAGTCAGAAGGGAGCGGGCCCGACTAGGAAAGCGTAAGACTTCATGGAGGAAGAATCAAGTCGTGGAGGGAGAATTCTGTCCACTCATACACAAAATGTCCATGGCTCTGAAGGCCATTGGAACACAGTAAGGTGGGAAAGGAGGAAGATGAAATAGTTTCCACATATAAGACAGGCATTTTCTGATTGTAATGGGGGCATGATAGCTCCCCAACCCACAAATTGCTCTTTCACATTAAAGAAAATTTTTTTCCAGCATTGCTCTGTCCAGTTTTCCTTATTTAAAATTCAGATTAACCATGGCAAAAATGGTATTTCAAGGTACTGTGGGTTACTGGTCTAAAATTATTTATTACACTACTGCAGGCCAAGCCTGGGGCATAAAAGACACAGGGATTTCTAAGCAGAGAGGAAGGGATTTAAGAGGAGACACAGAACAAGTTTAGAGAGCTGTGGTAAGCAGCATGCGGAAAGAGGATGTGGGAAGGCAAACCTCCAAGGTCTGCTTTGGAAGGCGGGATCGAAAGAGCAAAAGTGAGTTTTGCCCCTGGGGCTCACTCTCACTTGAGCCTTGAGGGATGGCCAAGCAGCAGTGAGTGCGTCCTCACACCTGCTTTCTTCTAACCTATGCTCAGTGGCACCACAACACCCAGGAGACCTTTCCCCTTTTGTCACTGACATTTTTTCTCTCCTGGGGAGCATTTCTAGGCAAGGTGCCTGTTTCCCATGGGGGAAACTCTAGCACACCTTCTCTTCAGGCTGAAGGGAGCTCCAGGACCCTCTCCCTCAACTCAGCAAATGTCTCTTACAGTATACGGTGCCTCCTGGCATAGACATAGTTCCTACCCTCAAGGCCCTTGGGGTCTAGCTCAAGCCCCTATTGGTGAACAGGCTTATCATCTGCATAAAGAAATCCCTGAAGCCCAGACTGAACACAGATATACAAACAATAATTTCCTCAGGAAGACAAGACAGATTTGGCCCACACCCCTTGTTAAAACGGCAGCCTACCAGTGGCAATGTGGAAGACAACGAGATCTCGACTCTCACCAGAGATGGCAAAGCACTACATGAAACAGCATTTAGCCAGAAGACTCTCATTGATTCAAAGTCTACTGTGGTGCTTAAAAGCATGAACTCTGGATCTATGTATCTGTGTTCAAATCCTAGTTCAGCCACTTCCTAGCTGTGTGATATTGGATAAAACACTTTAACCTCTCTATGCCTCAGTTTCCTCGCCTGCAAGATGAACAATACTATCCCCCTCATTGAACTGGTGTGAGGATTAAACAGATTAGTTTGTGTAAAGAACTTAGAACACTGCTTGGCCTATCAGGGCTCAGGTAGTGTTTAGTTATTATCATCATTATGATTACTAATCACAGGTTATGTTATTTCTAGATGTCTGACTTGTAGTTGATGTGTTGTGGCATTAATGTCAGAAAGAATCACTGTTCTTTCTCTACCCTGTCTAACATGCCCTTCCCTTCCTTCGCTTCACAGAAACACAGTCGTGTGCTTGAATGAGTTCTTAACACAGGTCCTAAGTGCAAGGTCTTTAACGTGTTCATTTCCCACTCCCACCAGTATCCATAATTGTGTGTATTTATAATAAGTTCCTTGAAGGTTTGTACATTCCCAGAGTCTGGGGAGGTAAACTGAGATGGGGGACAGAGAGTTCATCTCTTTGGCCCCCTAAAGCTCAGATTGAAAGCTGGGAAGTGTGGAGTCAAATGCTCAGATGGACGATGTTTATAACATGAATCTGGGAGGGTGGGAAAAAATGAGGACTGAGACCTGTAGGAAGGCATATTCCACCCCACCTAAAGGCATTCAATTTGATTTTTTTAAATACTATGCTGCCCAAAGATACACTGATTCTGTCCTCATGCTGCCCATTTGTAATCCTTATTAGTACCAGCTCCAGTCTGAAACCTATACCTTGTATTTTTAATCATCTTCTGAGATGTGCCTCTGAGGAGGGGAAGACTTTGGTTACCTGCACTCTGGCCTCGGTGAGGTTCACTCTGCGGGCCAGGTCTTCTCGCACAAACGCGTCTGGATAGTGTGTCCGCTCAAAGACACGCTCCAAAGCCTGCAGTTGGCTGCTGTTGAAGGTTGTCCTGTTCCTCCGCTGCTTTCGCTTCTTCTTTTCCTCTGAGTTCAGCTGATCGTCTGGGATAGAAGAAACTGATGATAAGGAGCTAAAGTCATGTTGGGGGCCCTAGTTTACACTTCTTGACTGTATATCTACAGTGACATGTTGTTTCATTTGCTCACATCCTTATCAAAGTGTTACAGCCAAATGCCACTTTCAGTGTGCAAATGTGGGCATTGGTGCCCTCAAGTTCATATGCCAAGAAGGCCCAGCAGTTCTGATGCTTACTTGTTGCTTCCAAATCTGGGACCAGACCCGAACTGTCAGAGGGATATTTCTTGCATGCTCTTTGAAGCCTGTTTTGTCAAGAGAGCTAAAGGAAAATCTTACTCCTGCCTCTGTTCTCTGGACTTCTCTAGAGAGGGCGGAAGACGGGTAGACTGCTTTGGACTTTATTTGTCTTAGACAATATTATGTTCATTCATATAGTTTCATAATGAAGGAGACCAACCATCCCCTGATTCCTTCTCCTCAACATACCCACATAAACACAAATGCAGAGTTAAAGAGGAAAAAGCATGTTCAAACTGATTAGAGGGATTTCTGTTTTACCATGCACTCTCCTGGAAACAGCAAGTAATTCCTCACTGCATGTGCTCAAGGCTCCATGCTCTTGCTAAGGCAGTTTTCAGGGGCCTTGGTCTAGATCAGGGCTAGAGCTTCAACACCACAAACCCAAGCTAACGTTGGCCTGGGACTGACGCTATGAGAACTCAAGAACAGGAAATAGTACTGAGAGATCTCTGAAAGAGTTTCACCCCAAAATTGAGTTCTAGGGCCTTGAGATCTTAGGAACCTTTGAAGAATCGTGACCTCAAGTTTTTATCTGTCAAGATCTCTCCTTGGTTTTCTCTGAGTTCCCCCAAAGGCACCTTGGCAAGCTGATCATCCAGCCCGCCCGCGGCAGTCAGTGAGTGTGCTCCTGCCCTGGAGCCCCCACTCAGCACAGGCAGGGATGACGGATGTGTGCAGCGGAGTGGAGTACCAGCTGTGCTAACACCAGCATCAAGCTATCACCCAGAGGCCCAAGCCACTTTAGAGCCTGCGTGGAGCTCAGAGATTTACAGCACCAAGCTGCTGAGGCCAGTCACACGCTCGGCTGGATGAACTGGACTTACACTTCCAACAGCTCTCCCCAAAGAAGTCCAGCCCAGAGAAAAATACGAAGAGTGAGAGAGGATGGAGAGAAAGGAGAGCTTGGCCACTTGCTCCACATTCAATAGAAAGTACCTCTCAGCCATTTTTTCCAACATGTGAAGTCTCCTGATCGTCTCTGACTATAAACACACAACATGGTCAAGAAAACTACTTGCAGGAATCATGATACCCTAAGAAAAGTGACTCCTCCCTGAGCTATAATATTATTCTTATTACAAACTGAGGGCATGTTCTGGATTTGGATGTGGATTGAAAGGATAGCTTAAATTCAGAAGCTCCTAGCCCAGATGTCTCGGTGCCTAACAACTGACGCCTACGTCTTTTTGATGAAAGACCCCTTCGTCGTGAGTGCTGCCGCACCAGGAATGTGCTTGGAGCCTAGAAGAGAAACCGTACATTTCCCCTTGATACTTAAAGCCCCAGATATAGGAAGTGCTTGTTGAATTTGTTTTCAGGGAAGATATGAAACTTTTCTTGTCTTAAGACAACTGTTTCTATAGAAAAAAAAAAAACCGTATCATCTCAACCACATTCCTCCAGCTAAGAAGCTGCTGACACCCATTCTCTCAGCTTCACAGTTGTGTTCATGGTTGGCCACTTCCCTGGGTTTTCACACTTGTGGTACTTCCACTAGGAGGCCTGCTTTGAAGGCACGCTGTGACACTCGCAACAAGAACATCCAATCAGTGGCATTTTGAGAATGAAGCCAATTTCATTATCAGGATTTCTGGGATCTATCAAGGCCTGGAATATTTCAGCTAACATCCCTGATTGTATCACTATTAGCAAAATTAGTTTACAATAATATCAACACAGAATTCGGACATCTAGAATCAAACACCTTTCAGCATTCACCTTGCTTTTGCGTTCTCCTTCCTATTTGAATATATGGAGGCATTTCTGGTGTTCCCATTCTGCTCCCCAATTCTTTTTGTCTACAGTTCTACATGTCTTGCACTTCAGGTCTCTCTAGGTCATCCAGGCCTTTGTGACAGCATCACGACCTGCATTTCAGGCTCCTATTAAACGGAAGTCTGCAAAAAATCCTTAGCTTTCTTACCTACCCCAGATGGAGACTAATTAGACAGACTCTAGGCTATTACTTCTGATCATATAAAGGAAATCCCTTATTAGCCAATCCCATGATTTACATTCTTCTCCTCAAAGAAAATGCTTTCTCAGGTATAACCACAACTTTTAAATGCTTTATGCTGTTTTGCAAGCCTGTTTCTTCTTGTCCTGCCCAACTGTGATTGAGAACAAGAATATTTTATGTTTTGTTCTTAGTGCTACAACCTGCTACATAATCTCTCAGTAGTTCTTTGAAATCTTCCACAGTTCACTCAAATTCCACTGACTGTCCACCATAAACCACCAACTCCCCTGACGTGGGAGTAAGGGAAATGGAGAATTACAGTTTATGACAGAGAATAAATAGCTATGATGACCTGAAACAATTCCAGTGAAAGTTTCCCAGTGAATGTTCTTGTTGTTTTTAACAAATGAAAACACCAGTCCAGATCATGTTGAAGGTGAGAAAAGACACACAAGTAACAGGGGTCCAAGGAGTCTGGATCTGGCAAATGTCCTTCAAAGTACGAGTCTAATAGGAACAGACAGTGAGGGGACAACAGAGACCGCTTGAGCAGCAACCCTTTGGCTCGTCTGTCTTTGCTCACGAGTCACAAACTGCGAGCTCCCTGTTTCCCTCCAAGAACACAGAGAATAGGACCCAGCACAGTCTCTTCAGCAGCACGAGAGGTAAAGTAAACATTGCAGAGGTTGACAAATGTGGGGCATCTGAAGGACCTGTGACAAGCACTTGTATCAGATTCTGGACTCTGGTTGAATAGAGGGTAGAGAAAGCAGTGAATTTTTACCATTGCCAGGAGCTCATCTTTCTCATACAAACAGCTACAGTAAAGGTTGATTTTGAAACATACTGTCCAAGGACACTGATATCCAACTGGACATCAGGAAGCATCTGATTCTTTGGAACTCTGAAGTAGGTAGGATTCCCCAAATTGCAGAATAACCAGAGGGTCCATGAACGCATTTTTATCAAAATCATGATGTTTCAAGTCCAAGGCATTTAGAGATTTTACGGATGATTATGTGTGCTATGGATGACTGAGTGAATTGCAAGTATGCAGTTATTGCCAGTCTTTCTAATAAAAGCAAGCAAAGTGACCTTATTAATAAGTGTTTTTTCACTTGGAATCATGAGTCATAAAAAATCAAAGGAAACCAGGCAAATTGTCTAGTTCAACCCTCTTATTTCACAGTTGAGGTAAACGAGGCCTAGAAGAAGGAAGCGACTTGCCCCAAATCACAATACAAGCTGTGACTGAGCAGAGCTAGAAGCCGGGGCTCCTAATTTCACTCCACTCTCAAGAGCAAATGACAACATACATGCTGTGCATGAGAGGAACAATGAAGCATCAGAGACAGAAATAAAAACCATTACCCCAAGGAAATTTTTATAGGAAAGACAGGTTTTTCCATGCTAGCTGTATAAAGAGGGTCTAAGAAAGAGGGTCCATGTGTATTCATGTTGTCATTTCTACCAGAATAGACATTAAAAAATGCAGCTATTCTCATCTAGAATAGCCTCTTTGATCCAAGTGTTCTTGAATTTTCCTTTTCAATGGCCTCCAGAAGTCCCTGCTTCATCAATTAAATATATGCAGGGTTATTTTAGCACATTAGTGCTCCCCCATCTTCCATCTTCTCCCCACATCCACATTAGCTCTTCTGTTTCTTTCGTTTTAGGACAGAGTTCAAAATCTCTGTTTCCTATGATGCATCTCAAATCTTACCTCCTGTATAAAATTTTGCTGATAACTCCAGTCCATATTGATCTCTCCATTCTCTAAATTCCTGTATATATTTTAGTATATAATCAAATACTTCTTTAAAATTATGGCTTAACTCTTTCTATGTAAATGTTTTGTCACCTCAATGCATTCAGATCTTCCTATAGAAAAGATATAGGGTCTCTTGATAAATTAAATTTAAATAAAATTTGAAAGATTTATAATAGTACTGTGGTATAGAAGCAGTCTCAGAAAATTAGAACCTTAGTGATTCACCTGAAGTTTTAAAGGGCTGAAGAGTTTCTGAATTCCAAGTATTCTTTTAATAGCGCATAGCAAATAATTAACTTAACATTATCTTTTGTCTCTGGATAATTTTACCTGCAGAGGAAAAACACCTTTTACTGGGTTTCTTTTTCAAATAGGTTAGTCATCAAATTTAGAGATGGGAGAAGCTGTGTGGTTCTGATTTGTTTGTAGACGCAGGAATTAGTCCTTCATTTTTATTTCTTACTAGAAAAGCAGCTCCAAGGTAAATGAATATTTCAACAAACAGAAACACACATGAGAAAGAGAAGCTAAAGAGAATGGTGTGTCCAATGGATCAGGATGTTAGAAAACATATGAAGCATTTCTCCAGCAAAGAAAGCCCTTAGTTCGAGGTAGGAGGCCCCTCGTGCATTCAAATGCAAGGTAAGAGCACAACAGCTCTGTCCTTGGCTCCAGTGTGAAATTCTCTCTGGACTCCAGATGTGGCTGCCAAAGTTGCACTGAAGGGAGAGCAGAGAAGACAGTGTGAAGTGCCATCCTCAGGCATGAGGACCAAGCAGCATGCTGTCATCCCTACTCACTAAGGCCCTGCACTCACCATGCAGACTTCAGTTAACTCCCAAAGACCCTGACCCTCTTCTGCTCTATATCTTGTGGGAGAAGCTTTGGAGATTCCAAGTCGGTCAGCCAAATGTAATTTAAAGGTACAGCAAAAACATATTTTAGGAATAAAATCTGAAGAAAAATGTCTTTCGTGTGCCTGAGTTACATCAATTTGGGAAGAAATCTGATGCAAGAAGATAAAACGCCAGCTTCAGTAGCAGAAACCAACAACCACATCAAAGCTTGTCATCTGCCTTTTGGTTGAAAACATGGCAGGCAAGCGGATCTAAAGAGCAGCCTGAAGATCGTTTTATGGGCATTGAAGAATGTTTTCAAAGGAACTTATATTGCACAACAACTACTTACTTTAATGGGATTTGTGTGGTTCAGGCCCTGTAACCTTTGGAAAATTGAAGGGAAGCATAATTGCAAAAGCCACTAAAAACTGTTTGGCTTTTATTGCAAGGCCTATGAAAAGCAGAGAGATATAGCTGTGGCATTCATTTGAGTTTCTTTGGTTACACCAAGCTCCAATTGCAATTAGGACAGCATCCTTTTAATATGTGCCCCGATCAATGGCACATGGGTCACTTAACTGGGATGACTGTTGCAGAGTAGATGGAGCTTAGCACATCACAATGACCCAAGCCAAGTATATCAGCACCTCCACACCTTCTCAACAGCATACCCGGCACCCTCCACCACTGAATCCCAGCAACAGTCAAGAGGGACGAGGTCTCTGCCAGTACAAATGCTCAATCGTGCAGCTATTGTTCACCTGAGGGTGCATTATCACATGACAGCTGCCAGACCCTGAACTTTGCATGATGGTCTTTGACGTGTATATTTTTTCCTTTACTGTCCACTTGGCATGGACGTGGTTTTATTTTCAGTCAACTATCAGTCTTAATCCTTAGAAAATAGCATTAAAACACCTTAAAAATAATTTGGGGGACATATGTTCTTTGGAGAATAAAATGCTCTGAAAAGTGTGAAATAATATTATTTTGGATGGTTTTGACCAAAAAGATGAGTCAGTGGCTCTGGTAAACCTACAGCAGTTTTATGTAGATACAACTCAAAGTTTAGCTCTCTTAGTATAGCCAACCCTCCTTTGAAACAGAAAACATGAGATATCAGAACGTAACTGGTACTGCTTTTGACTTCGTCTTCTCACATATTTCCTTTCACCCCTCTAGGAAAAACACATTTCCATGGAGCCAAAAATGTTAACAAGACCCACATCACCTTATCTGCTTTGAGTCTTAAGACATACTTCTGAAAGGACTCCTGATCAGAAGCCAGAGGATAGCCAACACAAAGCAAGCCTTCCCATGAGGTCCTAGCTGTCTTCTGGGACTATGTTGGTAATTTCGACCACGCTGGCATTTTCCGTGTGACTCTGAGTCTATTTTATACTGTAACTTCAGAGTACAAAGTTTATGTTTGTATATAATTGAAGCTCTCATCAATGCTCAGTAAATACAAATTAATAATCAGATATGAGATATTCATATATTTCAGTTATTATTACAGGATTTCAGTTACTGAGCAAAATGCCTACTCTTGGACAAAGACATAAAATTTT
This sequence comes from Tapirus indicus, assembly GCA_031878705.1. Classification (NCBI taxonomy): domain Eukaryota; kingdom Metazoa; phylum Chordata; class Mammalia; order Perissodactyla; family Tapiridae; genus Tapirus; species Tapirus indicus. Next base: position 87,933,068 of record CM062922.1, read on the forward strand.
GGCTTTAGATGTGTAACCCACTCCCATTTTCTCTATGGATGAATCACTTGTTTACTCATTTTTCAGTTCATTTCTGGATGTTGAAAAAAGTGGAACATAAGAATGTTTTAATCAGACCCAACTAAACTGTAATTGAGGAGGGGGCACAGTGGAATTGAGTGGAAAGTTAACCGGCTTGGACATCAGAACAACCTGGGTTCTCCTACAAGCCCTGCTATTTACTAGCTGTGTGGCCTTGGGCAAGACACTTCACTTCTCTGAGCCTCAGTGCTTGAAACAATAAAATGGATGTAAGACTACCTACTTTCCAGGGTCATTTTAAAACTTAATGAACACATAGTAGGCATTTAGTAAGTGGTGGGTTTTACGGCTACCACTGCTGCTGAAATTTCTCCTTGGAGATGGGCTAGTCAAAAACCGTTGCTGTTCCTTTTTTTCTTCTGTTCACTTAACTATTCAGTAAGATTTCTATCACAGCATAACTGGGGAGAAAGTGAGAAAACCATTCAAATATGCTGATATGGTTTAGCTAGTTTTGATGGAGACCATAATTGAGAAGTAGGGGGCTTAAAAAATAAATAAAGGCTTTAAAAAATCAAAAAGAACTGAGACATGGTGGAAGACCCAAAACTGTAAATTAAAATCATGCATAGAAGTTTGTCCAAAAAGCCCCATTTGGGACACTTTGCTGCTAGCCAACTCCTGACTTTCTAACAAAATAATTTTCCTTTCTCAATTCAAATTTTGAAGAAATATCCAGGAAGCAGACAGATTCTAGCACTCAAAGATAGGTCAGCAATTGGTGCCCTGAACAAGTAATCTCACTCGAAATAAGTTTAAAGAAAAAAAACAACAGGAAAAAGGAAGAAGTCCAACGGCTAAAACCAGGCTATGAAAATTCAATGATTTCCCAGCCTGCTTGCCTTGGGTTGACTAATTTGGTTGCCACATGTCTAAAAACACAAAAGTTGGGTCATATTACTCGATATTTATTCAGTAACTTTTTTTTCTAAATGTCTGAGTGCTTTGGTAAATTCCAAAGGGATAAAAGAAACCAAGGAAGGCAAAGTTCTGGGAAAAGAGAGAGTTCTAACTGAGATTTTAAAAGCTTTCTAAACTTGCAGCTTTCCAGGTGTGTGGTCCCCTTTGGAAGTGCCTGGTATTTGACTAGGATTACAAACAGAGCCCGAGATGAGCCATGGGCTCCTGCCTTCTTCTGGTAGTTCTTCCTTTGTAGTGAGACTGCTGTCATTTTGTAAAAGACACAACATCAATCTTGACATTTGCAGTAGAAATTGGTGTCTTCATGGGAGGCAACCACCATAAATCATTTTTTTAATGATTCATTTTTTTAGTAATAAATTTTAATGCTTTAAAGAAAAATTTGTTAAGAAAAGAGGTTTTCAGAAAAATACAACTGAAAGCAGTAGCAATGAAGGAGACGTACAAAACTAATGAGTAAACTCAATTCTTGGGAGGACAGTAGTGATGGAACAAGGCTCTGTTACTTGGATAAAAAGACAAGTATGAGACATTTGATCATTTGAGAATAAAAGCATGACTGGTACTTTCTTATACTTTCTCATCTCAAGTGAAAAGGAAATGATGCCTATAGCAGAGAAAGCCACAGGGAACAGAGAATTAGCTTTTCATCACAATAAGAGATGGAGCCCGTGATAATTCTGTAACACCATATAGAGTAAAGGAGGAGGGCTGGAGAAGAAATGAAAGCCCCCTAGAGTGTTACTCTGTCTTGACATCAAACTAATGTAAAGACTGAAATATGCTAAAACGGTCAACATAAGAAACTTGGTTTAAGTGAAAGGAAATTAAAATTCTCTTTCAAGAATAAGAAAAGCCAAAGTGTAAACAGTGGTTCAACACTTGACATTTTTACACCACACTGTCACATCTCTAGGTTTCAACTTCCTTGTCTGTAAAAATGGGTTGCTTTAAGGTGTGAACAATACATGTTTTTAAGATTGTAGCAACTAGGTGTACACATTTCCTTCTATTTTGCTTTAAATTCCATGTGGAGCAATTGTGGAAAGGGCTTTGGATTGGGGATCAGGAGGCTCACTGACCAACTCCGTGACGTTAGGTCTCAGTGTCCTTACTGGCGAAATTATAGGCTGGCCTGCGTGACTAAGATCTCTTTCAAATCCAGCACTGTGGGTTTGGAGGATTGTTCTTATATTTTCAGTAACTAGCCCAATAGAAAACTTTCAATAATTGTGTGTTTAAGGCAGTGACTGAATCACGTCCTTCTGATGTTGTTATGTTTTTGATTTTCCTTTATTTGTTTTTGTCTTTGTTTTAGAAAACCTTCGGCTAGAGGATATGTTGACTGAGAACTATTCTGCAATTACCTATGCCCAGTGAAAGCTCACCTAACAGGTGACTGACCTGTTCCTCCATGCCCAGAGCACACTGCAGAGTTAAGTCTCCAAATTGAAATTAATGTGAATCTTTATTTTAAAAGAAATTAGTTCACTTATAAACATAGTCTAGAGAAAGAGGAAACCTGAGAGGTTCTTAAGAGACAGTTATTCTAACCTTCAAATCTACTAAATATAAAGGAGAATAACTACTATTTCTTTTCTTTCTTCTATTAGCCATGACCTCCTAACCATGGTTGGGTGAGAGCAGCCTTGCTGTAAACACTGTCTATAACAGCCTTAGATTAATCCCCAAATGGGTGCCACTAACAATGATCACATTCAATCCTGACCTTCACAACCTCTCACTATTACCTTATTCATTCATTTGAACAAATATTTATTGAGCATCTACTACATGCCAGGCAAGTAGGTGCTCTGAGAAATACAGAGGAATAGTACATGTAGTCTGCCTCCAAAGGACTTGATAATTGGTTTGGGGAAAGAAGTTGCAAGCACTTGAAAAGTAAAGTAACAGTAGCAAAAAGATATTCCAGGAAAGCTGGTGACCATCAGAGCCAGCAATGGGCAAGGAAGGAGGACAGAGACACCAAAGCAGGTGGCAGGTCAGAAGACATAGTCAGCATGAGGCTTTCTCTGTCATTCTTGTAGTTCAGCATCCCTTTCTCAGCTGCACTGTGACTTGTCACTCCATTCAGCCTACTACAGTTGTGCTGCTGCTGCTGCTGGTGACAAAAACACATTTACATTCTTCTTTGACTTTGTCTCTCTTTGCCTAACAACACATCCTAGATCTTACCCTTGTCCATGGACTCTTCATATTGATGGCTCTTTCTTCTGCTCCAAGTCTCAGTTCATGTGTCAGCTCTTCATAGGGACCTTCTCTGATCATCACCCACAAGCAACCTTCCCCTCACTATTCTTCTTCCAGCATCTGAGCCATCTGCTTTATCACACTTACGACAATCTGTAATTATTGATGTTGATTGCCTCACACACTAGAATATGAGCTTCACGAGGGCAGGAGCCTTTTCTGACTCGTTCACTGTAGTATCCCAGCATCCAGCATTAGTGCCTGGTATATTTTAGGCACTTTCCTTAAAATGACTGAATGAATACGTTAACTGTGCTTGGTGAGAACGCCTACTCTGCACAACCTGGTCAATTCACACTCAGCCACCAAAGCTGACAGCCCTTGCAGGGATGAGTCTCTGTAACGTCTTGACACACAAATTTTCCTGACTTGAAGGCCTCCTGCATTCTCTGTAGGCATGTAAATTCCAGGAGCATATATTATCCAGGTCTTTCATGCACTTTCTTTGTGCATGACTTTGCATCAGTAATTGTCTCCCCAATTAGAAGGTAAGCCTTGAAGGCAGGTGAACAACGTGTGTAGAACAGAGCCCTACACTTCTTAGTAGCACTCAGTAAATGTTTGACTTTGATAATAACAACACGTATGAAATTATTGACCATTGTAGACATGACCTGGTACAGTTATTTCTGTTTTAAAAAATACAGGTTTAGCTTTAGGTTGTAATCTCTTCTAGTTAGTCATTTTTAGTCATTGTGTTTCCTACTCCCTTTAACTGGCAAAGGAGCTTGGGCAAAAGCCTAGCTAATTCATTTCCCAACATACAGCAACATTACTGTCTGTCAACCACACCTAAACCTTAATTATATGGTGATTTCCTCTCCAGGGATATGTGACTGTTTTAACTAGTAAGGAAGCTGATGCACTAAGGTCATATGAGAAAAAAGTTTTTGGACAAAACACCCAAAAATCCATGTGGAATAATCTTATTCCACTGAATCATGTCCCCTGCTGTTGAACAGCCCTAAAGAACTCCTTGTTAATAGGTGATTCTGTCTGCCTGGAGTGGAAACCTATGAGTAATCTATGTGTCACTGTGACTCATGTCATGAACACCACTTCCAACTCCCCATCATCTGAAAGTTGGCAAGAAGAACTCATACTGCTCAACTCATAACAGGAAGAAGCCGGGATGGAGGAAAGACCTAATAATCAGTTTTATTGATTAAAAAGAAGATGATGACTAGAAAAGAAAGACAACCAAGCGTAAGAACAATGCCTTTTTAGTCACCACCTAAATCATTCTTTGCCTTGACATCTGTTTCCAATGTGCCTTCAATGCCAATACAGGTGTTCTTCCTTCTACGTCCTTGGATCTTTTCTCAGATTTCCCCTATTTAAAATTTTTCCAACTTTTAAATTACTTTCAAGAAAAGACTTCGATAGCAATATGTTAAACCAAGAGGAAGGACAAACTGGGACAAGCTAGTGTTTAATTCTACTAAAAAACCATTCCCCAACCATTGATAGAACTTTCATTTGCCAGATTTCCTCTAACTTCTTCTCTATTCCTCTGCAATTCCGATTAAAATGGCACAGGATTTAACGACGTGGTTAACTTACTGGGAAGTCAGCACCTTTAAAATAAAGTATCTTAGGAATAAACTGGAAGGTTTTATGAACTCAGGGGACTCATAACAAATGTATACTGATTAGATGTCTAGGTGAGAGAAGAGATTTTTTGGAAAATCAGATTTTATAAACATAATGTCTACCATAAATTGGTTAAAGAAAGTTTGTGTATAGTAACTGATCTGGGCAAAAGTGGGGACATCCTAAGCTGCAGTTTTAAAATTTTTTATCTGGCCAAAAAGGGAGTTATTTACAAGGAAATCTGCCCCCTTCTTGCTCTTCAGATGTGTTTTGCAGACTCTTGCTGGGCTCCTTCACTTGGTTCCATTTGGTTATTTCTATGCTAACGTTTTCGAGGGGTAGTGGTCACATCTCCCTTGAAGCATCATTAAACTTCTTTCTTTACTACAGATCTGTTAGTTTGGGGGCAAAGTTCCTTGGCTAGAGGATTATTATGATTTTCTTCCCTAGAGACTTGCAGTTTTAGCACCAGTCCCAGCTCTTCCCAAGGCCAAGGGGGCACTAGCTTTGCTGGCCACTAAACCTAGGTGGTCACCAAGGGGTATCAGTAAAGTTAACTTCTTGAGTTGAAAGAGCCCATTTTTATTTCAAAAATTAATCTCTAATTCATCATAGCTCCAGATCAGATTTACACAATAGTGATTTTATTCCCTGCCCACATTTTCAGCAATCCAATATCTATTAAAAACTTTTCATAGAATTTTATCATACAGACTACTTTATATAATGGGGGGCAGGGAGGATCTCCAGTGGATTAGAAGTCAGACAACCTGGGTTCTCACCCTGTCTGGCCCTAAAAAAATCACGTGATTTTTTCCCCCAGTCATGTGATCTTAAGAATGTTACTTTGCCAATCTGGATTTCCATTTCTATTGCTATGAAATAGGGAAGAGTGTTAGACTGTTTCTAATATCTCTTCTGGATTTTAAATTCTAACTTTCTCTTCAAATACTTGACCAGTGGATAAATCTGTGCCTTCAAAGAGGCATATAGTAAAGAATAATGCATTTATTTACAAATTATCTCCAGTTTTGAAATCTATGAATTCAACAGTGGATTAACTAGATATTATGTAATTCCATGAATACGCATTTTGGTAGTCAAATCTGCAGTGTTCTTGATGTTTTAAATAACATTACTGGTGATCTTTGCTGATATCAGGGTTATTTCAACATTGCATGGATGCTTATTTCCTTTTAGATAATTTTTAAAGAAAATGTTCAGATTTAGCAGGTATTCAAACCATTGAGAAGAGAGCAGAGATGAAAAACTGATTTATAAAGTTCTGCAAATTTAAAATTATCTAACATTTAAAGATGGGGACACATTTCTTATGAAATATCTGTGTGCATGTGCATGGGTGTGTGTGTCTCACATACACATGAGTGTATGAGTGTATGTGTGACTCAGCTCAAAGAGTCCTCGGTTGAACCGTAACAGTGCTATAAACATAAGAGCCAGAAGCAGATCCAATTGCCCACAGCGGAAAGGACCAACCTGTGGCATTGTGTAAGATTTTAGTTGTTTGGGCTTTCTGTATAGCTCACTAAAACCGCCAAGACCTATCATCATTACGTAGTCTCATGCCAACTATATCTGGTAACTCACTTTGACATATTAGTTTCTAGGTGGGAGCTCCCAGACAATGGCTCATGTGATATAAGTGCCAGCTAGACTCAGCTGTAAACAACAAAAAAAGTTATTTTAAATAGAAATTTCAGATGTTTAAAATTTAAATAAACCAAGGCAGAGTGTGTAAGGTTCCAAGTGAAGTCAATTGCCAACTTGTGCTGGTTGGTACAACCAAGTACTATATCCACAGGATCTTAAATTGCTGCATAATGCACACAGGGAGGAGGAGAAGTGGCAAAAAATGGAGTGGGGGTGAATTAAAGATGAATCACTAAGGATACTCTTTCATTAAACTCTAAGAGTTTATGCACCAGGACCCAAGGAATATGTGAGGCTTTGGAACCATTTGCAGCATATGTTTCAAAGTCCAGACCAAAGCCACTAGGTAAGTTTTACGAGTCCCTCTAGAAAGCAGTTTCTTGTCAGGGCTGGAAAAATGATGTTACAAAGGGTCCAGTAATAACAGAATCTAGGCCTGTTAGTTAGATTCCAAGTTGATGCCTCTTAAAAGGAGAGCATCCAGAAAAACAATTTATTCCCCAGACCAAGAGAGAAAGTCTAACATTTAGGATTAAGAAAAGTTTAGTGTATAGTCTAGTATACATAGAGTGCAGACCTGCTGGGGCAAATCTGCCTACCATTTTATTTGTTTCAACAAAGACTATCATGAAGGCAAATTTCTCCAAGATCATCCCTTGCGGGGGCTCCGGACAGGAGACAGGAAGATGTATGTCACTGGCTTTCCAAAGTCTAGCTGGCTTCTAAAGGTTCCTTTAAGAATATAGTGCAGCTGAGAAGGCAAGTCAGCATACAGTCCTATACAATGACTGCACTGACCAATGGCCAATAAATCAATTACATCTTGTGTAACCTACTTAACCTTTGGATATGATGAATATTTGGAGTGTGTTTTTTGTGGTCTCAAGCCAAAAGTTAACCACAGCCTAGAGATTTTTGAACCTCAGGAAAAGAACTAGAAATCTACGTTCCCCACTTTATTCTCAGTGCAGTTGGCGAGAACAGAACTCCATTAGAGAGACAACATAATTGTGTTCATAACTTCTGAGGGTTAGGAGGTTGCAATTATATGGTGCCTTTCTTCCAAAGATCATAAAATACCTCACATATGCTATTTCATTTATAGTCCAAATGTCTTTACAGTATAAGAAAAGAGCACTTAACACAATTTTAACAAATAAAATATTAACTTTTTAATACAGTTTAGCAAAACTAAGCAAAGCAACATTTATCTAGTTTAATATACAGGGGAAACCCATATTTAGCAACATTCAGAATAAAAACAGTGGGTGAGGGCCGGCCCGGTGGCGCAGCGGTTTAGTCCGCGCTTGGCAGCCCGGGGTTCGCTGGTTCGGATCCCGGGCGCCCGCCGACGCACTGCCTGTCAGCCAGGCCATGGCGGCGTCCCATATAAAGTGGAGGAAGATGGGCACGGATGTTAGCCAGGGCCAGTCTTCCTCAGCAAAAAGAGGAGGATTAGCAACGGATGTTAGCTCAGGGCTGGTCTTCCTCACAAAAAAAAAAAAAAAACAAACAGTGGGTGAGTTCATTATTTTTACCTTTAATTAAAATTTTTATTTTTATTTTACTTTTCTCAGCTTCTCTAGATCACATTAATTTTTCTCTTTTCTTACCTCTAATTGCACTAAGTGTTTGATTCATACAATTTAGCACATGGTTATACGCTGCCATATTGTCTTCTTTGTTTTCTATGTGTTTTAGTCTCAATAGCTACTCAAAGGGAGAGACTGGTTTGTACTGGAAATGACACTAACTAGAAGGCAGGGACTTGACGGCCAGTGCTGTCTGTCCCTCAGTAACTTTCAGTGAACTCATTCATCCTTCCTAAGCTCCAGTTTCTATACTAGCAAATGAAGAAAAAAGTCCTAAATGTCTTAAAAGACTGTTGTGAGGTTCAAATAAAATGATTTTTCTAAAAATACTATGCATATAGGTAAAATATTATTATTGTAAACTCTGTGAAGGCAGAGACAATATTTTTTACCTTTCATATACATTTTCCGGATCTAATATGATGTTGGGTCAGTATGATTTTCCATTAAGTATTTAATAAATATTTTTACTAACAAACAATTACTCAGTACTGACTCTTTGCCAGGAACCATTGTTTTGTACTTCGTACGGAATATTTCATATTTCACTACCCTAGGAGGCCAGGCTATTATTATCCCCATATTGCAGATGAAGAAACTGAACCTGAGAGAGGTTGCACAGCCTGAGCAAGGGCATATAGCTGACGCTTGATTCCTGATAGCTTGGCTACAGAGCCCAAGTTCTGAAACACTTTGCTTTACCTGCCTTTCACAGAATCAGAGATCCTGAAAGAATGCAGAGGTCATGAAATTTCCTTCCTAAAACTAATAAAAAGTGGAAGAACTTTTAAGAAGTGGATAAGAATTTGTGGGAGTGTGTTGGGTATAATTTTAACCGAGAAATTGAAATAAATAGACAAACTTCTTGATACATTAGGGTTACAATCATATGATTTGTATAAAACGTGTTTAGTTCAGAGAAACGCTTCTGAGCATTTGATTTGGAAAAAATTGAGAATTGAAGTTACAGCCTGCAAGACATTTCTGTTCTCCTCCCGATCAACTAGCAACAATCTTTCCCAGAATCGTGGGAGCATAAATCCGATTGTGCACGAGGCCAGTGGGAACAAGATAATTGCATAGATCTAGGACCCATCCATTACACTCAGCGTCATAAATCACTGAACTGCCACAACCTCAGCTTTCTGGAATCCCCAAGTTGTTTAAAATACACTGCTATTGCCATTTATGGAAGAACCATATCATACCGTCTTTGCCTTAAGTGCTATCAAAATAAAATTAAAAATTCAATTGTTTACCCTTCAGAGGGTGCTCATGTGATAGAACAATGGAAAATAGGAGAAAAGAAATCAGAATTTGATATCTTCTAACATGAAAATGAGCAAGCATCTCAATCTAAGGAACAGGTTAGCCCCATTAAGAAATTAAGTTGAGTAGTTCTCTTTTTAGTCCTTTTGTAATGGAAATTACATTTGTTAGCAGAACTGTGGGTCTGCTTTTCCCTCACACACAAGCCAGCTCCATAGGAGGGAGTCTGACAAATGTGTAATTCTTGAACAAAGCAAGCAACGAGCTTGGCCTGAGTAGACATGGAACAATCAGATGCCTACAAATTAAACTGAGTTCATGGCCAAGGCTTATATGAGCATTTAAGCCATGGAATTAAAATTAAGTTACAATGATGAGTCAATTCAGATTTCCTATCTTGTGTTTTCCTTCTATTCAATGTAACATATGTTTATTGAAGACCTACTCATAGGTGGGTATGAAAGCTCACAGTTTAGTGAGAGAAACAAATAACTTCAAAAAAATGAGCTAAGTAAGATAATGGAAGCATACACTGTAAAGCTGCGGCACAAAGGAGGGATCAACCGTATCTTAATACATGAGAAAAGAGTCACAGAAAAGGAGGAACTAATTGAACTGGATTTTAAAAGAAAAACAAACATTTTGACCAGGGGAAGAAGATTGTTTGTAATGGATAGAGCGGAGTAATAGAAAGCAGTATTCCTCATTCCTCGTAGTGGATTTTCATCTCATTTATCCCTCACTGCAGCGCCTTGAGGAGCATGTCATTGTCCTCATTTTAGAGGTTCAGGAAAGTAGACACCCCAAGAATACAGGGCTGGTAAGTGATAGGACCTTGACTGTCCTCTGTTGCTGCACCTGAGCAGTTTGGAGCTTTGAGGAGGGAAGAAGATGGTGGAGGGCCTCTTACGTGCATGTGGACTTCATCCCTTAGTGCAGGAGAGTCAGTAATGGACTTCTCAGCGGGGCAGTGTGTGATGGGAGCAGTTTTAACCTTTCAGATAGCAGCCCAGTAATTGCATGGAGCTTGCTTTTGGCCAGGCATGAGGCAAACATCAACGCTTTAGATGTGGACGGTCAGTACTAAGACTGTGGCCCATCCAGCTAATTTTAATGATCAGGATGCTTGAGGCTTCTCTAATTCTTAAATTTCCACCATGACATCTCTGTCCATCATCTCCCCTGTCTGGGCCTGTTTTTAACTCTCCTGCCCATCTTTCTTTCAATCTATGAAGTATATGTGCATCCAAGTTAGTAAAGATGCCTAGGACAAATTCAGGATACAAAGAAGTATAATTTTTTAATGTCGGGGAGAGCTCTGAAGGACCTTCCAAATGGTCCAAATATATATCCCAAAAGTCCATGTACTCCTCTGTGAGGTACTTGCAGTAACACAACCCGTCAAAGGCTCTGTACTAGTCAGAAGTGCCTCTCGCCTCCACCATCCCACCTGGGACCTACTGAACTTCTCGGGCTCCTGAGGAGCCTCTCTTTAAGCAACTTGATTCATAAAATACGAAAATTTCCAAAAACATGATGTCAGATACAACAAAAAATTGACCTTAGGGTATTTTAAAATTGCTAGGTTCGCTGATACATTTAAAATATAATTACATATACATGAAAACCCCAGATAGGCATCCATTTATACTTTGAGTCAAACTGGTATTTCTCATCATATTTTCGCGTTGCTTTGTTTCACTTTTAAAAGCTGTCATCCCAATTCAGATCCAAGCAAGCCTATCTCCTTTTGAGCTCACAGGAACCTTTATTTCTCTCCTCTTTGCCATTCTCCAGCCCCTTTACTATCACTTTCCCCTCAGTCCTGCAGTGGGCAGACCCCTCGAGATCTTTTTCCCCGATCCTGTTGCTTATAACACAGTTTTCTGTGAACTGACAAGAGTCACCTTCTTGTCATTTATCTGGAGGAGCTATGTAAAAACCAGAGTTCTAGAATGGAATAGAGAAAGAAGTGAGACACATTTAAAAACTCAAAGTATCCCTCTCATCTCAAGGAAACAAACATTAACCTCTCTGAAAGAGTTTGTAAAAGAACAAAAATTTAAAGTAAAAAAAGGAAAATAAAAAACCTTATTAATGTTTGCTGGAGGAACAGAAAAGCTTTTTCCACAAGAAAAGTCCTTTCTGTACTGAAATTGGCAGCCAGATGGCCCGAGCATTTATCTCCTGCATAGAAAGTGCTCTGTCAGGCAAGCTGTGACTAACAATAAGCTGAAAAACACGCCACAGACTTCCACTGTATTTTATTTGGCAGAGAGGAATTATTCCTCAGCACAAACTATCTGCAACTGGCATCGGTTAAACAAGAAATTACAACCTTTAAAAGCCCTATTTATCATTAGCTGCAAAAGTGCAGGCTTCACCGTCAATTACTCTGACAAAGGATTACAGACCATCAGCACCGCACACAGGATAACAACACTCTTGGCCGCCAGCGGGGCTCTCCGAAGGAGGATTAGAAAGCTAACAGCCAGGAGCCCCTTCTCCGGAGACCCCTTCTCGATCCTTCCTTGCCTACCTCTTCCCCTCTACAGGCTGACTCTCCCATCTCTAGCACTGTCTCTCCCTTCGTCTCAGCTGGCACAGGCTGGAGACCAGCAAGCTTTCAGCAGAAAGCTGGGTGGTTGTGAAAGTCATTAAGAATCACTGGCCAGATCAAGTCTGCAGCAACTTTGCTCCAATTCTGCTCTGAATGTGCTCTGTTGGTAAAGACGGAAATTACAAGATTGACTTCTGAAAGCTAAAGAAATAATATGGTGTTATTCCTCTCAGCTACTTCATTTAGAGGCTAAATGGTCAGAAAAATGGTGGATTTTATAAGCAAAAGACCTCTACTGTGATTCTAAACACCCTCCCAACCCCGAATTGTGTCTATGTATTCTTGGAAGAAGCCCTTTTGCATTTCACTGAGGCATTAACCCATCTTTAAATGATTTCAATCCTTAGGAACAGAAAAACAAAGAGATGCTTTGTTTTCCAGACTTTAAAATTTTTTAAAATTTTATTCTCAAGTGCTTATGTAAGTGGTAAGAGATCTTTCTCAAGAAACATATGAATATACCCTTATTTAGCTTTAACTTTCCAAAGAAGTACGAGGTCATTATCAGTGTTACTATCAACTTGTTGCCAGTTAAATCAGTTTAATGGTCCTGGAGTTTCTCTCAGAGGCTTATATATTAATATTATTATTCTCTTCAATATTTTGTTTTTATTGACTATATTTTTCTCAGTATACTAACATCAATATTTCATGAGAATAAAGTAAAATAACATAATATATGTAAACCACTTATGTATGATTTGGAACATAGTGTTCAATAAATGATGATGATGTGGGTGATAATGTCAATAAAGATGAGAAGGAGGAGGGGGGAATATGCAGTATTAAAAGTTATGTTTATAAAGGTTTTTTAATGGTACGAAAGAACACTTGTGAATCCATACATCCATATACATATGAATGCAAGTTACATATATGGAACATTCTTAAATATACAAAACAATATTCAGTGAAAAAAGACTGGAAGAAAATCAATCAAAATGTTAAGAGTGTTCAGGGGGCCGGCCCCATGGCCTAGTGGTTAAGTTCGGTGCACTCTGCTTCAGTGGCCCAGGTTTGGCTCCCAGGCACAGATATACACCACTTGTCAGCGACCATGCTATGGTGGCGACCCACACACAAAATAGAGGAAGATCGTCACAGAAGTTAGCTCAGGGTGAATCTTCCTCAGCAAAAAAAAAAAGAGTGTTCCTCTCTGGGTGATGCAATAATGGATATTTTTCTCTTATTGTCTTTTCTATACTCTTTTCTACTTTTCTATGATGAGCTTGTCTTATGTTTATTATGAGAAAAAATAGAAAATGTATAGACAAGGAAAAAATCATGACTAAAATACTACTTTTGTAAGGTGATTGTGAAAGTATAAACTTTTTCACATTCAACATGCTAACCCTTCAAGTGAGACAATTGTTCCCATTTTACAATAAACTAACCGAGGTTCAAAGAGAATAAGTGATTTGCCCAATGGAAACCAGTGAGGTGCCACAGCCAAAACCAAGACGCAGCTTATTTTACGTCCAGACCTATGTGTGTCCCCTCATCCTTGCTGCCTCCTGGACTGATGTGTGTGCGTGTGTGCATGAGTGTGTGCGAGTGTGTGTGAGTGTGTGTACGAGTGTGTGCGGGTGTGTGTGTGCACTCACACTGGCACATTCACATTCCTTATCTTTTCCAGTTGATGTGTGTTTAAGGAGCGGGTCTGTTCATACAGGAGGCTCCTCACCTCTCCAGATTAGAGCGTCTTCCTTCACATTTGGTCTGCTGTGTGCGTACAAGCTATCATGGGGCTATCACTTGTGGAGGACCTCCAAAAATCACAGGAGTTTGGATAGCTTTATTTAGCTCTATTAGATTCAAGGAATGTGCCAGGCAGATTCTCTGTCCAAAAATAATCTCCTTTTATTGGTGCTCTATATTAACTCAAGGAGGAGTGAGCTGAGCTAAATTAAAGCTTTCATACGGCAAGGCCCAGGGAGTTTTACTGAGCGGTAAACGTTTTCTCTCTCTGTGAGAACTTTACTGTTTCCTTCCTCTGAGAGAGGCTGTGCTTAGATGCACAGAAAGTAGCTCAAAGCAGATCTTGGAGAATTCATTTTATTTGACAAAGACTCTTAGTTTAGGCCCCCAATGTGGAATATTTAAAATTTTAGAGGTTTTCCTAGCTTTTGAGGTAATTTGCATGTAAATAAAGAGATTCTAATCTCTAGCACAAAGGCAAAGAGTGTTCTTTGCCCTTTTTTAACTGGAAAATTGAATTCATAAGAGTCATTGGGTGAGGCATTTTTACTTATAAAGGACTTCAAATGGCTTGACAAATCTTAACCACATCCCTTCTGGGCTGCCAGCTGCACCTTATGTTATCTTTTCATAACTACTGGAGTACTGTGGTACAGTTCTCTCTAGAACTGCACTCTAGGGAACAGGCAATGTAAGACATAAAATATGATATTGAGATTCAAGGTTTCCTCTTTTTCTCTAATATAGACACGTCACTGCTGGTCATGGCTAATCATGCGTTTACCACCATTCCTGCAGTGCGGGAGCAACACCCACTGAGTTTTCAAATAGCCATAGACTAGCACGCCTTACGGCCGTACAGCCCTGACACTTTCCACGTGTCCCTCTCTCCTTTGCTCCTGCCTATCTTGCACCTTGAATGAGTGATCACTGCAGGTGTGAGGCACACATTGATCCTCTCTGTCTCTCTTTCATACTGGATTTTGGACGTGCACACTACTAGAGAGAGAGGAAAGTTAAGGGCCAAGCCTTTTATATTGAAGTCGAGAGGAAGGCATGTCTTCTTCCTCCACATTGAATATGTAGAAGGTCCCAGAAAAATCATCCTAAGTTGCTCTAAACCTGTGCCACTTCTTCAACTGAGGTTCCATCAAAGGTCCCAGAGAAGAGAGCAAAAAAGAGTATATCCAGGAAAAGAACTGAAGAGAGAAGACGGGGTCAGGATAGTTGAGGGAAAAGATGCAAATTCCTACCTTTTATAGATTTCCTGTTGACCAGAGAAGGAGTTTGAACTAATAGGAAGTGATTTGAACGAATAGAAAATTGACTGGGAGTTGATGTGTCCAAGTGAAAAGAACTCAAGGCTGGCAGTATAGAGGCTTTTGGTCCTGACTCTGAAGAAGAAGGTGTTCTCCTCTATCTAACTGTGGTCAAGAATCGCACATATGTATGTATTTCTGGCATGAAAAAATGACCTTTCCACCCAAGGACACATCCTCCTTCCACCAAGTGTACGTGAACAGACAGAAGACGTTACCATCAAACATGTTCCATAAAGGTTTTGCTAAAAGGGGAGGGGGGGCCAACTGATTGAATCGTTAGGTATGTAGTACTTAGCTAGCATCTTATTTTGCATGGTTTCAACCATAACGCAGCTATGGAAAAGCCATTGGTGGAATGTAATGGGCATTAAACAGGAGCTCAAGTTCCAGTCACAGTTCTGCAACTAACTAGCTGATCTTGTGCAAATCACCTCAATTTCCTCATTTTGCAAATAAGAAGTTTGGAAGGACACCCTTTCTAAACCCTTCTACCTCTAATAGTCCATTGGGTACAGTTATTGCATTCAGCCATTGTACTATCAGATATCTTCTAAGTCAGGCCTCCAAAGACATCCCAGTGGGTGAACTAGACCCTTCCATTGCAAGTTGTTGCAACTACATGCAAGGTCAGAGCACCTCGGCATCTTTCCCAGTGCACTGCGTTGTTAGGCTCTGCTAGTTTCCTAATTTATTGCATGAAGAGGCTGAATGACAAATTAGAAGAACTGATGACTTTAGCCAAATCTGAGTTTCTACCTCCATTGTTATTCTAACAACAAAAAATCCTGAGATGTTATCATACTTTTCATTTTTATCTATAGAAACACTTTGAGCACAGCTGTTACTCATTAGACTCCAGTGGCTGAAAGCACTTGGTTATTACAGGAAAAGGAAAGAAGAAAATCAGTAAAGTTTTATTTACAATCTGCTTTCATCATGAAATAGTAGAAGTCCCCGAATCAATAAAAAGATGTGCTTGGTACTAAAAGCATAGGATGCTTTCTTAAAACAGCGGTAAATACTGTGGGCACATTTCCCGAATTTTAAGTACTATTCCAATTCTCTTATTTTCACAATAAGTATGCTCACACTTCTTAGCCCATATGACTAGCTTTTGAATAAGAAAACGCAGTTACATAGGGAACATGCCTCTTTTAAATGGGCATACATAGTATATGGGCACACAGCCATACATACACAAAATTTTCATGTAAATTTTATAAAGATAATTTCCATCCTACAAGGGAAACAGCTGTTCTGTGAGATAGTGAACTCTCTATCTGTGAAAATCTTTAAGCGAGCCTTGATTCTGTCTGCCAGAAATACCAGAGAAGGAATTTCAGATCTCAGGTTAGTTTTGGTTTGATCAGTCACAAGCTCTCTTTCAATTCTGAATTCAAAAATTCCGTGTTTTATTTTTTCTTAAATTCATTTTAAAAATTGATCCAACCTTTCTACTGTGTTTCAAGCGTTGGCAAGTACAATAACAAGTACAACTGAGAAACTGAAACTTTGTGGTGCTGAAATTTAGATACATTTGCCACCGGGATTTTGGACACACTTGTACCTGGAAACCAAAGAATGTGGTAATAAAGTCCTTCATGGCAACAACCTTCTTCCAAGAAAACTGAAAAGTGCTTTAGAAAACTAAAACTATACTTGCCTCATGGAATCTGTGTAGTGAACAATACTGTTCCCATTTCTCAAGGCAGAAGACATGAAAATTAGAAAACAAATATTTGTAAATAAGGTGGAATTATTACTCCTAAACATTTGACTTTGTGGGCAAAAACTCACCTGAGTTTCATACTATGTAGACGTTGCTTTGCCACTACATCTCTCGTTCCTCGAACAAGATCAGATTTCTGAGAGAACGAATTTTCCTTGATCCCTTCTCTCATCTCTAAATTTAGTCCAATTCAAGATCTGAGCTTCTCATCTTTTTTATTCAATTTCCAAGAAATTTCAAGTAATAAATTGCCCCGTTAAACCATTACCCATCCTCCACATACTATCCAAGCTATCAAACCTCTTAATCCTAAAAGTTTTCCTTTTGAAGAGTCTAGCTGAGCAAGTTTTACCTAGCAACACAAATTTTCAAATTATTTATGATGGTGATTGTTGAGTTTGGGGGATGGGGAAGAGAGGGATCACAGCCCAGCAAGAAAGTCAACTGTTATTCTTCCCTGGTCCCCTTCGTAAGTAAGCAGTACTGCCATATCAAATATCCTGTTTCCTGAAAGCCTGCCTCTGAGATTGGTACATGCAGGAAATTACATCATTGCAGAATTCAGTCACACTGACCCTAAGTGCACCCATATTCCAGCATTTGCCCTCTGACCCCACCTCCTTAATCACATTTGCATGCTGTCTCCACTCTTTATAGTAATATTTAGAACCTTTCTACAGCATATTCTATTTTGCAAGTCATTTATCAATGCTAATTCATCTCTTCTCACCTTCATTCCTTTGAGGTAGAGCCCTGTGATTAGTAATAATAACAAAACCACAGTATTTGGCTTTTCTATAGCTTCTGTCTCCTGAGGACTCTACAAATATTAACAGCACACATATTGGTCTCCCGGAATGGCTTAGGTCACAGAAGGAGTGGGGAAGAATGCTGTGACTAGCCTAAGTGGAATAAATTAAAGGTTGGGTTGAAACTGAATCAAGATGCCGGTGTTAATATGCCCAACTATTTAGGAAAAGCTCCAGAATCACTAATGATGAAAAGCAATAAGGCTGTCAAAATTTGCCTGGAATATATATAGGATTAGGCCAGCTCCTAAAATTTCCCAAGGTACCTCAAGGTCAAGGACTTTCTGCAGAAGGTAAGCCTTTTTGATGATATAAAAATTCCAAAAGCCCCAGATGAAGAAAAATGTAAGAGGTGGGAGTGTGTGTGTATATGTGTAAGAGAGGGAGAGAGAAAGAGTTAGTTAATTAATTAGTTAGTTAGTTAGGAATTTCTTTCACTTATTTCCATGAAGGTTCTCTATTGCACCCGTTTTAATCCTCAATACTTTCTGTAGACTCATTTCTTATCTTGAAAAAAGTAATTCTACAACCAGAACAAATCTGACTCTTAAATTATAAGAGAATACTAGTGGCCTGAAATAAAAACAGCTTTAATTTTTCATTAAATAAATGTAATACAGCAACTTAATAATAATGTAAGATTATAATGCTTATAACTTTGTAGTGTAAGGTGAAACTTAATAATAATGTAAGGTTATCATCTAACCACATTCTAGAAAGTTAGCTACATTATAATATGTAACACAATAGTGAATCAAGGAAGGATATCCCAACAGGCTTACTAACCCCACTTTGGGGGATTTTTAAGGCTCCTCTTTTGAGTTAAACCTTTCAAATTAAGAATTTAATCAAAAGTGTTGAAACTATGGAAAAATAATAAATTAGATTTTTAACACATAAGGATTAATGTCAGCTATTAGGAAGGATTTTCTGGTCTTGGACAGTTGTTAACATGAATGCAAATTCCTTCCTGGAAATGTAAACCTGAATAGATCCTACTCTGATTTTGGACCACCAAGATAAAAATAACTCCTGTATCATATAATTTGTTCCTCTCTCACAGCATCACTTTCCACTTTATATTATATTTATTTGTGTGTATATCCAACCTAGAGTCTAAATTCTAGACCCATCAATCAACTCTTAAGTTTCTTGAAGGACAAGGCAATTTGCATCCCTCAGAGTGCTTAACACACTATCATGTACACACAATTGTGCATTAAATATTTCTTGAATAAATATTGCAATAAGGCAGGCTTTGTGTTGTAGTAAGGCACTGCTCCCTCCACCTCAACAGAAGGTCCCACAGTCACCTAAACCTGCTGTTGGAACTCGGTCAGCCATCCAGAGCACAAGGGTTAAAATTTTCACACTTTACCTTAAACCCTTGGGACTATGCTCTTTTATTTTATTTATTTTCAATATTATATTTGTTACTCACACAAGAATAGGGGAGGAAAAAGAGGGGGAAGGTGGAGGAGGAGGAAGGAGGAAGGGGAAGAGGAGAAAAGGATGGTGGGGGAGAAAAAGAAGAAGGGAGGGGGAAAAGAAAGGGAGAGAGGGAGGGAAGAAGGAAAGAAGGAAGGAAGGAGGGAGGGAAAGAGGAAAGAAGGAAGGGTGGAAGGAAGGAAAAAAGAAAGGAAGGGAGAGAGGGAGGGAGGAAGGAAGGCAATTTCTCCTCAATGATGTCAAAATCCATTTGAGTGGCAACTCTGTGAAAACAAGTTGGTTCTAATCACTTATGTAAGTTTGACCTGATTAAACCCATCAGTAGTCTCTAAGAGACGTTACTTCATATTTCACTCCTAGGTTGGCTAATAAACATTTTAACCCAATCTTTGCTTGCTTGCTGGCATCCAACCCATCTGCCTTATTTCGTTTATTTATTCAACAAATACTTTTTGACCAACAATTTTCCAGGTCTGTGATTGACACTGGAAAAACAGTGGTGAGCAAAACACATCTCTCCCTTGAAAGGCTTATCCTACTCTCTCCACAGCCACCGAGACCCAAATTAGTGCTATTATCCATCCTCAAATTTTGTCAAGCAAGCACCTTTTTATCACATCCTCTCTAGACTCTTATTGTTTGCCTAGACAAACCATTAGTACCTTCTCCCTGCAATCAAGCATTTTCCAATGGACCACTCTGATCAATCCATGCAGCCCCTTGTTCTGAGGCCAACGGCAGTGCCTGCAATAAGCCAACTTACTATTCTCTCTCTAGGCTCTTACAGTCTCTGAAATCTCCAACTCTCTGAATAGTTTCTAAATTTTATTTTATTTTATTCATCTTCTTCCCAGAATCACACTTCCAGCACCTCTCTGACATGTAATCCAGGTGGCCTACATTTAACCCATCCTGACTCAATATAAATTTGAATATGTAAAACCCAATTTATATTATAATTACATACTCTTATCACACAAATTCTCATATATGAGGGGTGGTGGGGAAGTCAAGTTTTGCCAAACGTGTACGCTCTCGAATTTTCAAATTCAAAAACTAGGCTACTAATGGTAACTACTGATGGTGCTTCTGAGTATGACTATGAATAAATAGACCCAACCAACTTTTCTCACACACTTGAACTGTTCATGGTGGCAAAATGAACTATTACAATAATTTCCCTCCCCCAGTCTATTCTAAGTGATGACCATCTATTCCTCTTTCACTCTTCAGCTCAGGGCTCATGTCTTCTGTGAAGCTCTTCCTTAGCCATTGGACTGATAATTCCATCCTTTGTGACTTTTCTTTATCCTGCCCTGATCCTCACCCCATTTGAGAATCCTTAACTCGTTGCTGATTTGGGGTTCACATGTCTGCCTCTTCTAAACTACGAGCTCCTAGTGGGCAGAGATCAGATCTTATATGACACAACATTTCTAGTGCTTACTCCAGCGCCTGGGACAGTATAGGTGTTCTATAAATGTTGAACGAATGGAAGGGAGAAGAGGAGGGAGAATCTCATATGTAATGAAATACGAACCAAAAGTGACTAGCAGGAGGTAGATACTTTTAGTAGCTCTTGAATTTTTCAAGTGAAATATTGTCTGGAATCTGGTGAGAAAAGTGTTTCATACAGACGGCGAATGCCAGGCTAGTCTTAGCCAAAAGGTAACCAAATCTTTAAAAAGGTTTTCCTTTTTTGATTTGTATTTCTGTCTCTCAAACACACTTACACACGCACACACAGTATTAAATCTGATCAGTTTGCTCTCCAGATCTCCACACGCTTCCTCTTTCACTGTGACGTTATCCATCCTCAGCGCCCCAAGCTCCCCACACCTCACCCCATATCGCCACCTGGTGTCCAAAAGCAAGAAAAATACCTAAGAAATGAAAAAGATTTTGTTATGCTGATAACCATCAGGACCCTGGAACCATATACTGAAAATTAAAATTAAAAAAAAAAAGAAAGACAAAACCATGTGCTTCTTGGCACAGACTTCTGGTCAAAACATAAAGATGAAATGCACAAACCTCCCTCAAAGCACAGCCTTCTTTCCACTCACATCTTCACCAAAAGTACGGATGCTCTCAATCTTTTCAGCTCCATGGACTGCCTTCCGCCCACGGATTCCAAGCTTTAAAACCTTTTCTACCAAATAAACTATATTTTGTCATTTGCATTAAGTAAACTCAAAACTGTCAGTCTATGATACCATTTAACCTGTGACAGTCAGGAATATCATCATTCATTCACACATTCATTCATCTCCGTAATGAGCCCCACTGTGTGCTAAGAACTGTACAAGGCTCCACAGAGTCACAGAAATCAATCCAATCAGAAAATCTTAAAGTTTTTTTGTCTGTAGAGAGTAAACATGTATTTTCATTAGGTGTTTTGAAATTACTGAGAATTAGGAAAGGTTTCCTATCACTGCCTCTAAGAAGCTGGGGAATCTTGAGACTGGTTACCAACGGATTAGGAAAAAGTATATCCTGATGGATTTGGTACAACTTCGAATCAAAAAATTTTGAAAAAAAAGCCTCAGATGTCTACTTTTAGTTCAGATTATCTTTCATCTGATTTTAAATGTGCAATTGGTTGTTAATGTATGTTGATGATAATTTTATTGTCACAGAACTAAGAACCAAAAGCTGCATAGCTAAAGAATACTATGAATTTTACTTGAACTCTGATCATCACAAAAGTATCAAATAAGTTTCAATAATGAAATCAGCAATTACACAGTGAAGATATAGGAAGAAAAATGTCTCAATCAAGGATTTCCAGTCAATAGTCCTCAGAACAAGGACAAAGTTTTCAAGGTTCCAACATAAAAGGGGGGAGGTAAGAAAAACAGTGAGTTCTTCACACAATAAATGCACGTGTTTGTTTTACTTTGAGATTACAGTCATTTTATTATTTTTGTGCTATAATGTTCTTTCTTTTCTGAAACAATATACTCAGAAAATGGTAGGAGGCTTATTTAAATGACCTTACTTGGCTAAATAAGTAAGGGTACCCAGACAGTTTTAAAATGAAATTTTACCAGTAAATAAATTTCTAAAGTCTAGATAATCCTGAGCATGAATCTGAAATTACTTCTGAAGGGCTAAAAGTTGGAAACCCTTGAAACATACCTGGCTTTATGTTTTCTTTAAGATCAAATTAAAAAATCCAATTGCTTTTTCAAATGACCTGGTTAAATAAAAGCAATTGTTAAGAAAAACAGAAAAAAATCAGATACTTTAATTTTTGCCATAAGTATAGCCCAATTCCAGCAATATCTATCAACACCATGTAACATTTCATTCTTCTGACCCACATTGTACCTTGAGGGTTAGCGCTTCCTTTAGTTATTTTATACTGCTTTCTGGGTCCAAAGTCAGTAGGGAGTTCTAGGCTTTATTTTGTCTCCCAAGATCTCTAAGTTAATAGATAAAATAATAATAATAATTTTGAGAGGTGTGACAAAAATTTAAAAGTCACTCAGCAAACAAGTGGATACATAGCCTCGATGCTTTGACTTCTAAATCATATAGTAAATCCAATGTTTCCTCTCAGTCCAAATATTCTTGATGCTTAGCTTTAAGCAAAATCTCTTTCTCTCCCACTTCTCTTTCTTTTTCCCTTTCTTTCACCACAGAGCTTTCTGGACTGAGTGGAAGTATTCGGTCACTTGCTCTTTGACCCTAGAGTCTCCTGAGACTATATATTCATTTTAAGAATGAGTCCCTTTAGTTACCTAAAGTGTCCTCAGACTAAATTGTTTCCAGATGTTTACAAATATTTCAAGGAAATATCCACACAGTTTTTATGGCTGAGTGATAAAGGACTCCACAGTGTCTGCTCAGTTGGAACATACAGATCAAGTACTTATTGTAAAAGAACTTCCATTCAGTAAGTATTTGCTACATGCCAGGCACAGTGCTAACCACGTTCAATACTTTATCTCATTGAATGCTCACAGCAACCCTGTATGGGAGGTACCATGATCCTCACTTTAGAGAAAAGGAAGGTAAGGCTCAGAGTATTGTCACGGGACAAGCAAATGAGGGAAGCTGCCTTGCCGCGCCAAGTCCACGTGCTCAGTCCGTGGGTCCTGCAGCTTGCTCAGAGCAAAACTCCTCTACTGTTGGCTCAGAACAGGAAAGAACAGAGAGAAGTCACAAAAGTTGTGGGCATCCTTGAGCATCCAAAGAAATGTCCTTGAAGAGGCTAAGAGGGGGGTTTGTAGACCAAGAGTCCTTGTTCAGTCTCAATGAGTACCTCAGACCGACTTGTTCACAGATGTGACCTCAACAGACTGTGAATGTGCCATGCCAAAATATTCTCATTATGTAATTAAAAACCAGCTTTCATATATGAGGTTTGAAAGTTGCCTGCTCAGTGTTTATATTGTTCTCTCACAACATTCTGACCTGTAAAAAAAAAATCCTAAGTGGTCAAGGTGACCTTTTTACAAAAAGCTCTTAACATCATAGAAATTGTGCTTTTTGTTCAACTTTGTGCTACTCTTAAAAGAGGCTACTATTAATAAGAAAACTTAAATGACTTGCATGTGGGGTAGGGATGAGGAAGTGTCCGATCAATTCTTGATTATTCTAACTAATGGAGAGAAGTAGGGCATGACCATTTACAAGGTACTCAATGAATGTTAGTTCCACGCCCCAAAACAAAAGGTACTCAAAAAGCTGTCTATATATATGCTTGGAAAATATTATATAGTTTCTTTGTCTTCAATTACTTAGGAGGTAGATATTTCTAACAAGTTTTGCCGAGGTTGTTTCTAGATGATTTTGGATCCTCAAAGTGTAGTCTCTCTGACAATGAAATGAAACAACTCTGGAGCGTGCAAGTTAGAGATGTCAACCGCAGATTTTAAAAGAATCCACCAAATGGGAAATCCACATGCAGGCAACTAAGAGGTGATGCTGTTTGTTCTGGAAATGTCTCTCATGGAATTGAGTGCACAAATTGCTGCAGCCACCTGTCTCCTACCAATGTTAAATGTCATCTATGCATGCCACCTCTTCCTCTGTTCTCATCAAATAGCTACCCGCCTAAGGCTAGAATTTTAATGAGTGTCAGAAATTGCTGACCTTGGCAAGTCACATTTTCCTTAGCCCTGCTCCCCAAGGCACCACAGAACTCTCAGACTTTTGACCTTGCTGAAAACCACGGGATTATTTGAATGAGAAATTCTTTTCTCCACTTCTCTTCCTTCCCCTTCTGCTTCCTCTCCCTCCCCCCATCCAGTGCTGCCATAGCTCCTTTTAAAGAAAAGCTGGGTTATAAAACGCAGAGCTGCCAGCTTTTGCCCTCTCAGGTTTTCGGTCCTCTAAGCCAGCACTTTTTCCAAACTGCCATTCTCCACTCACCAGACCATATGTTTAAAAAGTATCTGGAACACAAACAGCAACTTGTTTTTTGTACCCTTGACTAAAAGTCTACCAGGCTTTTTTTTTAATGTAATGTTGTTTCAAATCATTTTTAAGTGAGTTTAATGCTGGTGAAAGGTCCCAGACTGACAGCCTGGAGGCGGAGGGTCTATATTTTTAACTATAATCGAGTGGAGCCATGTCAGCTCCTGCTGAGGAAATTCACAGGCCTTGTCCTTCTGCTTGGAAGGGCTCTTGCGGAACTGAACAGGTACTGAACAGGAACTGAACCAACTGAAGCTGGTTGCATAGTGTTTATATTGTTCTTAACTCATAATATGCTGACTTGTAAAAAAATTCTACTACACTCAAGTCCCATTCAAACGCTGCCTCTTCCATGAAGTCTCTCCTCCTGTGTCTCTGCTAGATATGAAAAATCCACCCTCTGAAGCCCTAGCAGTTTATTACCCTCTTGTTATACTAGAGTTTTAGAGTAGTGTTGCTCAGACGTCATATACATCCTTTCTTCCACCTTGTGCCCCCTCAAGACTCTGCGACAAAAAAAAAACAAAATCAAGCAGGCATCATCGCTCCACTTTACAGATGCGTGATAGAGGCCAAGAGTGGTGCACACAGACAGAAATAGAGGCAGAACTGAAATCTAGATTTTCTGATTCCAAATTCCAAATTCTTTTTTTCTCCACCTACCAAAACAGATATTTTTTTAAACTCCCTGGTCTGTGAAAGCACTGTAATTCGCAAATCATCCTCCCTCTCAAGGTGTCATGCGGATTGCCTTCACAAATCCCCTGGCTTGGAGTTTGCCTTCCGAGGGCTGCTGAGTCGTTCCCTGGTCATCTGCTAGTCCAGACTTGAATCACCCTTTGACGGACTTCCCAGGCTGCAGGCTTTACCCACCTCACACTGTCGTCTCTGTCCCCTGCACCAGGAAACGTGCAGGGCTGGTGTGGTTCCAGCCATGACTGGTGTAGACTGGTTTATCCTGACTTATTTGTCTAATTACTTGAAATATCGTGAAAAGTGTTGGAAGGTTTAGAATGCTGAGAAGATGAGGTAGTGAGGCATTTCTTAACTTTCACAGTGCTGCAAGCTGCAGAAAGCTTAAAGTATTGGGGGTTCAAAATCTTCTTTAAAAGTAAGATGTATCTATTCCAAGTTTCTTCTTTTTTTCCAACTAGTGGTTTCTTACAGGCCTGAAATTCTTCCCACTGTCTGGAATCACCTACAGATCCTAGAAAGTTCCATCTGTAAGGAACTACAAGGACAGACCTGGTCAAGGCCCTGGGAGAGAAAATGTTTGCCCTGAGAAACAGGCACAAGGAGTGAAAGACAGGAAGGGGTTGGAGTTGCTGTTGAAACTGTGAGCTGGTCCCATCTGTGAGCTGAGGTACCACCGAGCGCCAGAGAAAAGAGGAGGAGTCGTCTGGAGGATGGGTGATCTCAGTACTGGACACGTTAAAAGTACGCTGACGGTGAGGCCCAGGGTTAGATTCATCTCACCAATTAGATGACTGGCTTTTTTGGCACGAGCTCAGGTCACGTGCTTCTTTAGCTTCCTCCAGAGTGCTTGGCACGGTGCTGAACGCAATAAATATCTGTTAGCTGAAGGACCAGTGGTAGGTGAAATGTTCTGACTTCAGCTCATCTGAACTATGCTTACTGTTTCACCGTTTGGAGAAAAGACCTGACTGCTTTCTGACCTTCGACTGCATGAATACATACACACGAAAGGGGAGGAACTCTGACCTAGGAAAAGCAAAGAACCTCTCAAGGCGTTTCAGTTCCACAAGTCTTCACATATCTGAATTGTAGTCGTTAGTAATGCTGCCGTCTGATGTCTTGCTAAATTACAAAGAGGCTACTTTTGCAGAACTTAAAACAGAACGCTTCCTTTCTGGGAAAATTATAGGCAGTACCTGAATTACAGGCTCTAAGTTTTCAAATAACAAACTCAAGAAAAAATTGCTCCCATTTCACACCCCGTTGCACCCGACCACTCCCTCTCCTTTGTCAACTGCTTCCAGGGACCCCGCCATGGAAAGGCTTGCAAGTTAGAGAGAAAACCTGGGTACAGAAACACAGAAAAGATGAGGCTAAGAAAAGTAAGTGCCCTGGGTCAGTTGTCCAGGCAAGGCTTCATTAATCTACTAAGCCAGCTGGCTCCCATCAGCCGCCTAAATCCCAACAGTAAGCATAGTCTGGGTGCCCACCACCGCTGCTCAGCTGCTCCTCCACACGGCGGGTTCAAAATACCATCGTCTCTCACCTGGCCCCTTGTGATAACCTCCTAACTGCTTCTCCTTCCTCCTCTAATACCCATTCTCCATATAGCAACCAGAGTGTTCTTTTAAGTACATACATCAGATTACAAAACTCCCCAGCTTAAATCTCTCCAATGACTTGCCATTGCCATCACACTTAGAATACAAGCCCAACTTCTCACTGTGACCTACGAGGTCCTTGTCACCTGGCCCCTATCTACCTCTCTGACCTCATTTACCAAACTCCCATCACTTGCTATCTTGCAATAACATTGACCTTCTTTCTGTTCCCTGGACACATCAAGTTTGTCGTTGCCTCGGGGCCTTTGCACTTGCTGTTCGTTCCCGCTGCCCAAGTTTCTACATGGTTAGCTCCTTCTTTTCATTCATATCCTTGCTCTAATGAGCCTGTTTCATTTCCTTTATAGAATTTATCATTATTTATAACTGAATTATTTATCTAGTTGTTTGTTTATTTACATGTGCATTGCCGCTCATTCCCAGGAGAATGGAAGCAATTTGAAGAGAAGAAGCAATTTGTCTGTTTCATTGCTGTCTCCTCAAAGCCGAGGCTAGTGACTGGCACACAGCAGGCACTCAATACACATTTGACAAATGTATGAGTAAATGAGTGAGAGAAAGAGAGACAGAGTAGAATGGGAGTCTGTTCTGCAATCATAACAGACTTAAACCTAGGCCTCCAACTTTGTTTTATCAACAAATCCCAGGAGACGAGGCCTTGGGTGCCCAGAGTCTATTGAGCGTTTGCCCAGATGATGACAATTCAGGGCAGTAGTTCCCATTCAGCTACTCTTCTGTGTGTTTATCTTGCTCACTGGGAACTCTCTGGAAGAGGGGTGAGTAGGATGATTGTGGCACCAAAACCAGGTTCCAGGACACAACACTCTGGCTGCCTCCACTGTCACTACAATTCTTCTATATCTTACACTTTATTAGTTTTATGGAGGCCTCCTGGAAACCTAATCACCACTTATAATGTTGCCTCTGGAAAAATGAATTCTCAGTTCCAAACAACCAAATCAGACTGTGTGAATCTTAGAAATAAAATCCTACCCCTAACTCAAAAAAAAAAAAAAAAAAATCCCATTCCCATAGCAGGAGAGAATTTAACCAGAAAGTTTGTAGCTGTCTTTTTGTTTTCAATATTTTAATCCAGTGTTAGACCTGACACAATTTATAAGCTTTGTACCACTTGTGAGCTAAGGTAAGGAAGATCCACATACACCTGATTTAATCTTCAACAGACTTGTCAAAAATATATTGCTATTCTTCCCATTTCTTAGATTGTAGTTCAGAAGGGTTGAGTGGCATGTTCAAGGTCAGAGCCACGACCAAAATCAACTCCTCATCTTCAGGAAAGCTCTCTGGCTCAGCTGGTTTCTTCTTCAGTACTATCTCCCAACTCACTCTTTCATTCAAGTTCACCGAGCCCCCTAATTAACCTCGGTTTTGCTGCTCAACTGTCATTGAAGAGTCCAGTGCCATCAGGGGGTTTTCTTTGCAAAGATACAATTTCCTGAAGGATTATTTGCATTTTTTATTTGTAATCCCAACACACAGCCCAGTACTACAGTTACAGGATCTCTGTGTTCCACTGAATAAATGTCACAGAAAAGCCATTCAACTTGACCATCTCCTTCCAATTTTCTAGCCACTGGAGGGCAATGAGAGGATAATGGAATATGGGGTACAGAAAGGTCAAAACAAGTTCTGGTTTTGTTGGGACTAACTTTGAGGCTTCAGGCAAGCTGCTAAGCCTCCTCTGAGTCTCAAAGCCTATTTGTAAACTGGAGGTGACAATATGTACCATTCAACCTTACTGTGAAAATGTGAACATCGGTGGTATAAATCACCCAGCAGAGTACCTGGTCGTGATGGTGCTCAATAAATCTTCACTTCTTTCCTTTAGCTCCCTTCCCTCACTGAAAGACCCAAAGGCACTAGATAAGTGGGGTCATTTGTGAGCTGCAGGGCCAAACACAAAGAAATATGGAGACTAATCCAAATTCCCTTTGCTAACCAAGAAACCTTCTTTGTTATCTCATTGATACATTTTACATCCTTGTGGGTTAACAGGAATAGAGCCACATTGTACGGTTACATTATAGAAGTCAATACCACATGGGAGATTATCTTTCTATGGAAGCATTATGCTTGCTACTCAGAACACTGACTATTTAAACCAGGAAGCCCAGCTATCTTTGGTAACAGTTCTCCCAAAAGGAAAACTCATTGAGAAGGTGAGTCAGCAGGGACAACTTTCAGGACAATCTCAACCAAGGCCAGCATCTGCAGGGCCTGAAATATGGGATGTTATGACACTTTGTGAATTACTTCTGACGTCCTTAATTATGCAACAACAAGATTTGCAGGAGCATAACCACATAGTTCCCCTGGGTATGCTGCCAGTGTGCTCCACAAATGATTAAATATAAAATAAACAACAGCTAACTGTGAATTATGAAGTTGTAATTCCACTAAGGGGTTTCCAGTGATGTCATAAACCACTAGAGCAAAGTTCATGTCACCAAAGGATCTCAGATGAGCTTAAAGGCCTGTAACTTAGCGGTGGTCTCTGCCACAGATACGGCTCCAGGAAAGCCTTTCCCCTCACTTTTTGCCCCTTCTCATCTCTGCAAGGGCCCTCCTTTCTTGTTCTCTTCCTCTGAGCTTTCTAAAATCACACTAACCCTGCTTTCCTAGATGTAGTTCTTTTTTAATTAGTTAAATGGTCTGTCATTTAAGAGGCTATCCCCAGGCCCCCATGCACTCTTTGGACAGAAATCCATGAATTATGTATACGTCATTAGAAAAAACAAAGCCCGATATTTATTGGAAAATCCATTTAGGACAAAGCCCTGGAGGGTACCTTAACAGGAGACATTTGAGATGTAATTTTAGGATGTGCCAACCCCAGTACTGTACTAATGGAATTAATTTGATTTTAAACATGGTAAACTTGGAAAAGTTATATTGAAATTTCAAATACGACCTTCTCACAGTCAGCATCTGAAAACAGGGTAAATTAAAACTTGGCTTTCTCGGACTGTGTAGAAGATAAGTAAACAAACTTGCATAAATTTTAGAAAAACTGTGCTTTACCAACCGTCAGAAAGAAAGACAGGGCTTCGTAAGAAAAGAAGATAAGAAATACTGAACTATAACTTCCTAAATGTGGCATACCTTCATCTAAATCCTTACTTAAAACTAAAATTAAATTGCAAATATTAGTATCTGTGTGATAGGCTGCCCCTTCTTTGATACATGCTTTTTCTTCTAGAATAAGAGCTGAGACGACAATCACCTAAAATTAGTTGTACTTGGGATTTTTACAAGCCCCAAAACTGGCCTCAAATTGTTTTTCTTTGTTTTATGTGAAGCACTTAGAACAGTGCCCGGCACCTAGTGAGAGCTTCATGCATGTTCTTCTTTTTTTCAATCTCCCAGTTGTTTGTTCACGCATTCATTTATGCAATAACTGTCTATTTCATGTTGTCATCTACAACATGAAGACCACCATGACAAGTGCCCCAAAGTATAAAAAATCTGCCTCTCTGCCCTCGCCTTCAAAAGTTTATACATCTGGTTGAAGGGAGAAGGCCAACACTTAGGGAGAGTTACTTAACAATGGGACGCACAAGGAAGGACAGCATTCAATGCCAATCATGAGGAGAGAACGTGGTCTACATCAGGGTTTTCAAACTCTGCAGTGTATAAAAATCATCTGGGATATTTAAAATGAACATGGTTTTGGAGATTCTGATTTACTGGGTATGGGTGGGCCCTGGAATCTGCATTTTAAGACACTTAGGTTCTTTCTGGTGCAGGTGAACCAGGCATCACACCTTGAGATATACAGGACTAGATGGTAAACGCGTTAGAGAAATCCCTTTTCTCTAAACCATTAGAAATGAACTGTATATGGGAGAGACATAGATAGAAGAAAGAAATGAAGAAAATAAGGACCAAAGAAAAGTATTCCTAGATGAGGAAGGACTCCCTGCTCTCTAAAGGAGAACAGTAACCCAGAGCTAACTACAGCCCCTACTTAGAGACTATTATCGTAAAGTACGCACAGCATTTTTAGCAAACACACAAACACTTTTCCACATGTCAGAGCTGATCCTCCCGACAGAGCTGTGCTCCTAATCTCTAACTAATATGCACTGAGCGTGTTTAGGGGATGATCTGGCTCTCTCCTGCATAAGGCACATGGTAAACTGCTTCTCTAAACCACTAGCACACCAGTCATGCAATAAACTGTTGTCAGTGCCTCACCCGCTGTGACCCGTTTTCTCTACACGGACCACAAGTGTTAGCCGTGCTGATCTATTACTGAAATGCCAGGGAGATTTAATTGTTAATTGCTTGGCAAAAAAATAAAGAGTCCTGGGTGCTTCATGATATAGAAACGCAGTCTGTATGTCTTCCAGGTTTATCAGATTTCAAAGCAATCCATATGAAAGCAGATCACATATCAAACTGAGGATGGAATGTTTATCTTACTCCACTGGTTAGGAAATCTAAGTTGGCAAAAGAATGGCAACTTTATGTATAATCACAGTCAACATGGTGAGTATTATTCACGTACAAAAAATTAAGTAAACCCCTCAGAAATCTCAGAGGAGTGGTAAGACAGTGCTATGTTAGAGACATTATACAAGAGAGAAAATTTAATATGGCTGGTCTCCTGGAAACCTACTGGCTGTGTTAGGTCTAGAATAAGAAGTCTTGACATCTGTTGTCCTAAGCATATGTCATATTTTCTCCATTAAATTCAGTGTCTAAATTGGGGGAGGGCATCTGTCTTCTCCAGTCACTGTAAAGTCCTTGGTGATGAATGAATCAAGTGGAAATATGAAAGGTCGGTGCCATGTCAAAGTTAAAAACGATTTCCATTACTGTTTCATGCTAGAGAGGGGAGGGGTGGTCTGGTCTGAAGGAGATGACCACGGTCAGGAACGTCTGAGCCAGACTCCTGGCTCTGCCAGGCACTTCCAGGGTGGCCTTACATATGTCACTAAAAATCATAAGGCATCGGTTCCCAGCTCTAGATCAAAAACGGATTTCTCTTTTGCCACTCAGTAAGTGACATGCTGTAAGAGTGTGACTTCTGGAGTATGAGAGTATTCCTAATTTCAGTGACATGAAATGGTCTCCAACATGGATTGGGAAATCACATTGAATATATATCCAGGCTGGAATAGTGATTCTTATTGGAGATGTTGTGGAAGTGGGGAGCAGGAAAAGAGCAAGCATTTATTTGAGTGCCTTCCATGGGAAGGGAAGTAGGGTATTGGGGTTTTTGTTTACATTATCCCCCTATTCCAAACAACAAACCTGTGTGATAAACATTAATGTGCCATTTTAGTAGATGAGGGAATTGAGACCCAGAGATTTGTCTAAAGCCAACCAGAAAGTATACTGTAGAACTGTAACTGAACACAGAATTTTCTGAATACAAAGTGAAACGCTTTGAAACTCCTAATGTCCCTAATTCTCAGTGAAAGATTCTCACTTTCTGAGAGCTGAGTACAAATTTATTGAAATGCATTCTTAGTTTTTGATCTTTACTTGATAATTTAGAAAAGTCTCCATTTGATTCCTTATGGTATAATAATGTACATAAGTTTAGCCTTTTACTTCTCAAATACTTCCACAAATGCAGTATCTTTTGGCCTGCTACATTCCCGTGAGGAAGCCAGGCATAGCAGTTACATGCCCACTTTATAATGAAGAATATGAACCAGAGGAATTAAAAGAGATTTGTGACATTTAGCAGTGTGTTGGGAAGTGTCATACTGGTCTCTCCATTCCTAACTCAGTATTGTTTCACTAGACGATTATGCGTCTAAAAGAATTTGGTTGACATCAAAGATGATAGGATTCAATGAAAAAATTTAAAATCAGATCAGGAGAGAAAGGTTCAAGTCACTCAATAGTAGCTCACTTAAGTTCTCCAAGCCACAGTTTTCTTATCTGTGAAGTGAAAATAATTATGCTATCCCTACCTGCTTCTTAGAACTGGCTTTATAAAACAGAATAGCATTGGTATATGCTCTTAGAGTGTGTGAAGCAGTTTCATATTTTATCTCACTTTAACGTTCATATTATTAATCCTTTAAGACAGAGTAAGTCACCAATTTATACAAGTAATCAGGTAAAAGAATTAAATACACCAACAGTCTGAGTATATTAAGTCAGTTAAAATGACTGCCCTTTGAGGCCTACCCAAACACAGCTGGAATTTCCTGGCTGTTCAAGGTAGCCCTGAATCTCCAAACCAAAAAATCCCAAACAGTACAGACAACAGATATTCTCACCACCCTGAGAAAGAGGAATGTTGGGGCAAAGAAAATAAAAGATAGAAATTTAAATAGTGCTCTGTACATTCCGAGTAAAAATGACCACACCGGAAAAATCTCCTCTTCCCTAAGGGAAGCTAAGAACAGGCCCATAACGTGCAATGATACTATTTTCTGTTTCTCTTGTCAGAAGGGATTCAGCCTTTGAAATATGTGTAGCAAAACTGCAGGTTTCAGTTTTGTGATTAATGAACTAAATTACGTTTTATTTCTTAAATGTGTTGAGGACTCATCCTGTGGTCTTCCCTCGAACTTGAGGATTACAGCTGCTGAACAGCACATCTGGTTATAGGCAAAACTCTCTGGGTGGTTCTCCTGCTTTCCCCCCTTAGAAATAAGCAATGTGGGAACTGCAGAAACTTTTATTGGGCAAGTGTGGTTTTTAATCCTCAAAAATGATGATTACTCTCTGTTCCCCCTTTCTCATGAGGAGAAAGATTATTAAGACACATCTAATTCATAATTTAAAAATGTTGTTCTACATGATTTCATATCACTTGTTAATACTTTCTCTAAAGAAAATATTTGCATTCGTCAGGCAAATGTTTTAACATCAACGTGCCTGGGAACGACTGTTAAATAGACTTCATAATAACGATTTATATTTTCTCAGTAATTATCAGTTTAAATAAGGACTGGGGTCTCGTGGACTTTCATATCTGGATAAATGAATTATCTTTGATTTTTATAAGTGCTTCTTCCTCTGTCAAAACACACTGCCATGTCCTGGAAGATGTCGCTATCCTACTTGATTGTCATTCTCCAAGGTGTGGAGAAATAAATATCATTTTCCTCTTCCTTTTCCTACAAAAGCATGTATGAGTCTTAAAACATTTAATGAAAGAACATTCAAGATCCAGGGGTCTATAACAACAGAAATTTTTCAGTCTCTTAAGATATTTTCTCCCTCACTCGTTTTGTGAAGCTCTTCCTTACTAAACTATGTAAAAATGAATTTTTTGAGCAATAGCTCTCCAACTGTGGTCTCGGAATGTGCTTTAGGTATTATGCAGGCTTTTCCAATTTCAAAAGGAGACATGTGCTCATGTCTAGGGAAGGTTCCCAGCTAGAACAAGCAGAAAAGAAAAAGAAACTGCTTCCTCGGAAGGTCTTTACTGCTGGAAATGTACCCACTGGAACCTGAGAATGCCGGGAAATAACCGTGACGTCACAATCCTTGGGGAGTTTTTGTTTGTTGTTTGTGTGTTTGCTGGCTTAATTTTTCTGATGACAGTGAGTGGGTTAAATGTTTGTGTATTTTCTTAATTTTGGGAAAACACAATCTTTGAAATGGGATTTAAAAGTCCTCCATTGATTAAAGAAAAATCAGTAATCAAGAATGTTAATAGAAAAATTATATAAAAAATAAAAAGGAAGTATTTTAACACCAAACTATTAACTGTGTCTACCTCAGGGTACTGATCTATAGGTGACTTTACTTTCCCATTTAAACTTTTTAAGGTAAAATAATATATTTCCCATGTATTGCACTTTGGTATTACTCTTATATTTAAAAAATTACTTGCAGCTAAGAGAAAGCAAAAACAGCAGAACCAGATTGTACCAAAAAAGTACCTATTTATTTGCTTACTGCAGCTTTGCTATATACACTGTGGAATATGCTCCCCACTCCCCAGAAAAGTCCCTAATCTTAAGAAAATTCTCAAGGTAAATTAACAATCACAAAACATTTAGAAAATAGTTAAGTAATACTTGTAGAGGCCTTATTTCCAGAGTAAGCATGGAGGAAGGGATTTGCCTGGCCTGAAATGAAGCAGTCAAGGAAAGTGTCATAAGGAGGTGTGTTGGGAGCAGAACCTTGAAAGGTAGCACGGGTGGGTTTGCAAAGAAAGGGCACAGGGCAAGGACATTTCAGGTCAGAAGTCAGAGAAGCAGAGCGGAGACTAGCACACAGAGGGAATGTCCTAGCCTAACTAGCGTCCCAGGGAAAAGGAAGGAAACAGTTTGGATCTGCATGTGTGTGAATGGGCAAGTTGTTAGGGCAGGAATGGAAATATAGACTATAAAGAGCAATTCAAAAAAAATGAGACAAAAATTGCGTCTTGATGTAGAAAAGAATGAAAAGCAAGTGTGAGTTCTAAAGAAGGGGAGACCCATGATTTTTTTAAAATGTGTTTGTAAAAGAATGCACTAGCATCTTCATTTATTCATTCAGCAAATATTCTTTAAGTCTCTATTATATCCATCTGTCCATCACCTACAGAGATGAAGACAAGCCAGGATGCAGGGAGACCCAATTAGTTAGGAGGCTGGTACAGCAGTGCAGCTGAGCTATCACAGAGATTTAAAAAGGAGATGGATTCAAGTGATTTTAGAAGGTAAACTTGTTGGGATTTGGAAATGGTTTGGACAGAGGCATAATGGAAGGAGTGAAGGATGAGTCTAAAATTTCTGGGGTTTGCACCCACTGTTGTGATCTAGGAAAATAGGGAAAGCTATAAGAGGATCAGGTGGGGGAAAGAGAACTCATTAGCGCCATGTTTTGCTGTTTTTGAGGCTGAAGCACTTTTGTGATGTTCAAATGGAAATGTCGAACAGGTAGCTGCATATATAGATCTGCAGCTCCAGGGGCACCTTGAAGCTGTAACCTGGGAGTAATTTGTATACAAATGGTTACTGAAATGGTGGCCTAGAGGAGATCTCCAAGCAAAGGGTACAGAGCGGGAAGGGGGGAGGAGGGGACCCAGTCCTTAGATTGGAAAGGTGATCCACTAAAATGGGGGCTCGTTCTATCATTTAATAAGCATTTACTGAGCACAAGCAGCAGGTAGGCACCTGTCCCAGTGGTCTGTGACTGCTGCAACCGAGACCGGTATTTAGAGATAGCATGACTATAAAATGAAATATCAGAGAGGAAAAATACATGAAAATACCTGGAACATTACATGTCACTGAGCTCAACAGCCCTCTCCTTTTCTGGGGATTCTAGAAAACAGTATTTAGGGGGCTTCTGTGGCCTCAAGGCACCAGTTTTCTCTGCAGCACACAGACCTTGGACAGCTAGTGGGGCACAGGGAATGCAAAGAAAAAAAGGATGGTGGACAAGGGCAGGAGGCTGTGACACTGACTCCCCTACCACCCACTGGGCCCGAGCCAATTCCACCGAGCCCTCCGCAGACTAGCATGAATTTGTGAGGACAAATACAATGGAAACTTGAGAAAACATGGTTCTCTGTATAGATCCGAAGTGCTGGCTAGGCCTTGCACTTTGCCCATAGTCAAGCTGATTGAACGTAGCATTTCCTGGCCCAAATTTTGATTGAGTTGAGCCCCTTGGCCTTTAAGTCATATATCTGAATCCTCTTTGAAAAGATTTGGCCTCCCCATACATATTTAAAGTACCGAGAGAGCACCTGTCTGTTTTTATGCTTATTTATAACTTCACCACCTTCCAGCACTGTGGGGTCCTTTAAAATATAATGACATGACTGATGATGAGAAATTAAGTAAATGGGGTGAATGTTCTTATTCTCAGACAAATGTTTGTGGGAAAGCAATTTCCCTTACAGTTCTGGCCTCGTGCTTCTGTTTCCAGCAAACAACCAAGCTCAGATTATCTTGGAAGGTATGCACTAACCGCCATCTGTGCTAAGACGAAATATTCATCCTGCCAGTTTGTTGTTCCCAGTGTTGCCTTGTCTTGTTGACCTCCAGTGTCTGGGTGTGGTAAGGAGAGAAGCAGAAAAATCCCAAGATTTACAGAGGGGAGTGACAAATTTATCTTCAAATGTCCTGTAAGTCCCTTCAAACTCTTGCCCAAAACGGGAGGATCAGCGGAGGCCAGGACTCAGATTTGGGGATTAGAAATGGCTGTGGGTGCCCTGATTGCAGGCACACACAAGACTTAGGGCAGCTATTGTTCGTCCTTTGAGGGAAAGAGGGTTACTCTAAAAAACCCCAGGGCCTAACTCTGAAGACTCCAGGTAGGATGAGGGTTTCGGTGGCAGTTCTGTAGCACCTCACTAATAGTGCCAGCTATCCAGCTCTCAAATCTGCTCCTTTCTTTAAACACCTAAAGTTCACATGCAGAAATGTCTCACTCACCTCCACAGGGACAAACCCTCTACTTCCCCAAGGAACCCAGGCCTGAGCCCTAGCACCCACCGACCCAGGGTCATCTAGTCCCACTCCTCTCCTGCCTCTTCCTGCTAACCCTGGAATCCTGACCACCCTCATTTCAAAGAGGGAGACTCGAAACCTACCAGCTGTCTCTATGTTTCCGTGAAAACGCATGTGTAGCATATATTCATGCAGTCTCTGGAGTGTCTTCATGCTACTGACATTTCCCATCTTTTGCTACTTGTGTAAAGAGGTCTTCCAGCATGTCTCCTTCTGCCCTGCGAAGTCCAAGGGTTTTTGGAGAGGCAGGATACGTCCCAGCCCAGGCCTGGGAGGAATGCGCCCCCTTTCGGGGGGAGAAGACAAGGAGAGGCGCGTCTGGCGAGGCTCGAGGCTGGCGGGCACACTCCACCGGCGGAGCGCCCTTGGCGCTTGGAGGACAGGGCGGAGGTGGGGTGGGGGTGTTTGCATCTTTGTCCGGCAGAGATGCAGAACATTAAAATCTAAGATACTGTGGGCTCTGTTTTAAAAGTTAAAATTCTTCACTGAATTAATTCTCCCTGGCCCTATTTACTCCCTCCCCCGCCTTCCACTCCCCACCCCTCCAAAAAAAGGTGAGACTCAAAGAGATCCTGCTGTTACCGCCGGGTGCGGTCACCATTCCGGCATGGAAGTTTCGGTATAGTCTCCCCTCGCCCGTCCACTAAGAAAATTTCCAATCGCTTGTAAATAACTCCATGAAAGCAGACAAAATAGGAAATAGAAGAACTGTCCTTGTCCTTTCTCATCGGATCTTGGGGATGCAAATTAATACACATTTTTCAAATGTATTCCTCATTTGGAGCTGAGTCTGGGGAAATCAATAATGGTAAAAATAAGCCCCAAATTTCTTGGGAATTAATGCTCCCTCATTACATGGTGCAGCGAAGGGACTGGAACATCCAGTGCCCGAAGACTGCATTCTATTCTGTTCATAACTCAGATCCTTCTTCCTATATTTGAGAACTTCTGGAAGAGCAGAATCTTTAAGATTCCGATAGTCCTAAGACTCTTTTGAGATGTCACTTGGGTATGTGATTGATATGTTCTGACATGTTTTCTTTTTCTTTCATAAAATTTCCTTAACCATCCACCATTTGTCTCTTTTTTCCCCTCCCTTCCCCTAAAGAGGCTATCGTCCCTGTAATCGGCTTTCCAGATATTTTCTCATCAAGAAAAGCGGTTCCAGGACAAGGGAAGTGTAGTGTGTTTTTAGTCTTAAAACTAAAATCGATAGCCCATAATTCTCTGTAGGACTACTTTCTTGAAACTGCCTCACTAAATTAGACAAACGGTGACGCCAAGAATCTACTAATATTCAGACCACTGTGGAGACTACTTATTCAAAGAGTTCCACACGTGGAAAACAAAACCGATGACTGTCCTTCCTCAGATGCCCCGGCAACTTATCGCCGCATTTATTGATTTAATAAGAAACAGCATTTAGAGAAAAGGAGGTATGGCAGTTTGTTGATATTATTGTTACCGTTTGAGATTTTTAGTTTTTAATTGTGTTGTCAGCCTGCTCACCAAACTATTTGATTTTACAAGAATCCAAATTCCTGTGGATAAATAATAATGCTGTTGACATATGCATCCTTTTCGTATTGTTGAAAAGGGAGTTAAAGGACAGCAAAACAATGGGAGTGATCCTCGGCCTTGCATCAAATTAAAACACAGAATTCGACAAAGAGCGCCCAATCGGATTACAATGGCGTGCACCCACAGGTAGTTCTGTAAATGTTTGGACACGAACTGGCCACAGGGAGTTGGCCCCTTATCCAAATATTTCCTGTATATGTCTAATCTTTAGATAGGAGGAATACTCTGAGGATTCTGTTGGTTGAATTTAGGAACTGCCTGGATGGAGGATGCCGAGCTCTCACGTTTTGCTTTTTCTTTTGAGGGGATTCTTCCCAAAAAACTCTTCCATCCCTTGCAAAAAAAAAAAATAAATAAGCAAAACGCAAGCCTTATCTCCCTCTCTACAAACACACTCCCCCGATTTCTAAAAGTTGTACCTCCTACGGCTTCTTCTGACTTTACCTTTCCTGAAGGGTAAAAAATAAACACATATTGTCGGAGCCCTTGCAAGTCAGCACCTCCAGGAGCAGAAAGCACGCAGGGGTCGCCGCGCACGCACAGACGCGCACGGATTTGCAATCTCCGTGTCCTCGCGGCCCTGGCGCCCCAGCGAAGAAGGAGGGTTCTCCCGGAGCTAAGGTCTGCTTTGATGGTATGCCTTGCTGAAGGAGGGAGCGGGTAAACAGGGTATAGGAAAGAAATTGTAAAAGAAACACATCTTTTAAAATAAAAATCGAATTGGTCTAGGGATCCTCTTAGTTGAAAATCTACAGATGCCATTTAGAAGTGAAAAAGGGTCCCGGAGGTTACTGCTGGCCCGGAGCGACCTTCAAAACTGGGATCTGAGCGGATCTGAGCCACTGGAGTAGGAAGGTATCGTTGGTTCTGAAGTTGCTGGGGTTTTTCTCAGAGGACGGGAGGTAGGGTGGCATCTTGTTGGTTTGGAGATGATTTATTCCCTCCTGTTGTAAAATCTAAAATGACGCCCCTGGGAAGACGAAGGAACTGCAGGGATCCATGTGACCCACCGCTGCCCGCTTGACGCCCCTACACTGACCTGAGCGTGCCGGGGGGAAAAGGTTAAGGTCGCCGAGCCAAAATACATGGCTGCTTGACGCCTAAGGTGCGGGAGAGGCGCTCCGGAGTCTTGGAAAGGGCTCCATCGGTGAAATGAACGGTGGAGGCAGTGACTCACTGTCTCCTAGAGTTGGGGAATCTGGAGCCCCAGGGAGTATTGGCAGTCTGGGGCCTCGGACTTTACAGGCCCAGCCCCCCGACACTTCTAACTCCAAGGGGCCCTACGCTCCAGAGCGGGTGTGAGTCACTAGACTGTCAATTGCTCCAAAATATTAAGAGGAGTCCATCCAGTCCCCTGCTCCCGCATGTAAGATATTAGGATTCTCCACCTCTTCTCTGGACTTGACGTTCGACTTTGGGGACTCAGTGAACTCCCTTGATCCTGGATTTCACTGCCTCTAAAGAGGAAGTTTTTTTCAGGCTACTCTTAAAACGATATGTTTCGCTGGCTCCCCCTTGAATTGAGATAATTGAGGCCCAGATTCAGCGTGCCAGCACCGGCTCCGGGGCCCCAGGGTGGTGCCGTATAAGGAAATTTCTGACGCCATAGTTGTTGCAAATGCTGAGACTCCACGAGAATTGATATTCTGGTGCGAATTCCAACTGGCGAGCGCCCTAGAGAATGTTCCCGCTCCCCTGCGCGTTTTTCAGGCGCAGAGGAATTGTCGGAGCTGGGAGCCGGGGAGTGTGGCGGGCGGGTTGGGCGGACATTCCTTCGCGCCGCGTTTACACCTCTCCCTTTGTGACAAATCGATTTCCCGCGCCGCTGTTCTGCATTTGCATCCCGCCGCGGCCCGAGGCCCAGCTGCACCCAGTGCACACTTATCACTGGCTTGTGAGTGTGTGCGTGTGCGCGTGTGTCTAATTGACTTTCCGTCTACCTTTTTATGACTACATGTGTTTCCAACAAAAGGTCTTATTAGGACAATCTGGTTTCACTAATTTAGAGTTTGGGGACGTGAAAGGCAGGCGCTGTTTTTTTTCTTCTTCTTCTTAGAGTTTGCAGAAGTTCAGATTAAGAAATGACAACGGGATGCACCGGGTCTGCCTATTTTTATGACCTGTTTCTCTTTCCTCTCCCTGACTACCCCTGTCCTACCACTACCTCTTTTCTCTCCACACTCACCCATTAGCCACTGGATTCCTAACAGTGTTTCAAAAAAAAAAAAAAAAAACCTCTTTCTTTAAACACTTAAGGTATTTGAACCCAGAAGGTTGAAATTTTTTACTGGGCTGGGAGAATCAGTAAAACGGGAAAGAAGTCGTTCCACAGAGAGGCAAGTGGAGTGACTGTCAGCCCGAGGGGAACAGGACTGCAGTGTGCAGTGCAGGAGGAGGAAGCCCTCACTTCTGACAGTACTTAGCTAAGGTTGGCCCAGGCTGCGTTTTGAAAATGATTAATATTAATGATCTAATATTGCAGGTGTAAATGGAGTCTGTTTTACTAATTTCAGCCAAAAAGAAAATTTCGGAAGGATCTGTTTCTGTAAATCGGATGAGTAAAAGATGTCTTCTAAATGTCCCCCCATCTTTCTGAAGGAGAGTTTGGTTTCCCGCTCTGGAGCAGACTCCCAGCAGGCTGCACAGAGCACCTGACTCTTGGTGCAGCCCTCTGTCCCCGCAGACTTTGAGCCCAGCTCTAGCCCTCCGCCTGGAGACCCCTCTCTACCCTGATTCACAGTCTCAGCCTCACGCCCACAGCAGGCTGTAGGCCCAGGCGGCCCCACCGGTCCTGACTTCCAAGTAGCTCACAACAGCTTCCCAGGCAACTCCTGGCGGGGGCCCAAGAACTAAGGACAGGGGTCCTCCTGGGCACTTGCTATCGCCCAATTAGCAGATCCTCCTATTCTCATCCCAGAGATGGAGAAGGAGGTTGAGGAAACAGTGCCTCTAAAAGCAATAGCTATTTGTTAGAAAAATAGGCCCCACCATCTCTAGAAAGCAAGGCCTGTGGTGGGTGGGTGTGTGCACGCTCGTGTGTATGTGTTTTCTTGGCTACTTTCCCAGCCCCAGGTGTCAGTCACATTTTCCTCATCGCCTTGCTCTGCATTCTTCCACCTTCCCTAACTGTCTGTCCACCGAGCTTCCTCAAGCATCCTCTCCCCGGCTGGCCTCTGAACCTCAGTTTCCTTTGGGGGTCCACTTCCCACTAAGCCTCATTACTTCTTGAAACTCCGAGATGGACTCAAGTATCAAGTGGGCAGGTTCCCAGAGGTCTCGTCCCCTTCCCTCTGGACACACGGTCCCCAACTCCACCCGCTGCCCTTTGCATGTCCGGGAGCCCTGGTGGATGCTACGTGCATGCGCAGTGCAGCCTCGCCAGGCCTGGGTCTCACAGGAGCCATCCCTGGGCTGCCTCCCCGCCACCGCAGGCCGCCTCTGCCTCAGCTTGGGGGCGCTTCCCAAATGGCCTTTTCGGCCTAGGCTGCTAGGTACCCGTTAGAAGGCCACCATGAACCCGAGCTTCCTTTTCTCAGTGTCCACTCGGAGCCAAACGACAGGAATGGTCAGCATCCCTCCAACCCTGTAGTATCCAGCACCCACAGCAACCAGTGTAGGCCCAGGGCTTGCCGTAGCCACTGGCCTTCGGCCTGCTTTTCACATCACTTCGCTTGCTCTTGGGGCAAAGAAACACTGGCTGGCCTCTCCCACCCCACCCTGATCTACGCAGCAGTTTCTTCACGACCCTATTTTCTGTTGCGGGTCCAGCCTCCAGTTCTCCCAACAGTGATAAGTGTTGCGATGAATAATTAGCCACGGGGAAACAAGAGCGGCAGAATGTGCAGAATTAGTGAAGCTAGGTGACAGGCACATGGAAATTCGGAATACTGTTCTCTTTCCTCTTTGCATGTTTAAATTTTCCCTGGTAAAACTTTTTAAAATAATCATATTATTTTGCAGTGCATTTTCTTGGAGCTAAAAATGTCCATGCAAACAATTAACCCCCGCTGTCTGCCCGGGCAGCACAGCAGCCCCCTCAAGCACCAATACCCTGTGCCTCGGTACCTAGCCATTACCCAAGACTTGAGGACACAGGGTCTTCATTCCTCAGAGTTGGCCATCTTTCTCTAGTGACAGATCAGGCCAGACTCCCCACCACCCTCTGCCTTTGCCAGTAGCAGGGTGGATCGGCCCTAGTTGGTTTTTGGGTAAAAAAACACTGAGAGAAGCCCAGGCCTGGCCCAAGGATGCAGGGCGAGGGGCAGGAGGCCTATGGGAGAAAGGGGCTCTCCCTCTGGCCTACTTTATCAGGGGCCCCCGTGGCTCCCACCACTTTACCCAGGCCTTGCTTCCAGCTGTTTCTGGGTCAGTTTGCTTTGTCTATCTATTTTCTGAGAGTCTAACATTGGCAATGTTTTTTGAAAATGACAGAATGTCTGCGGGCCCTCTGGTTCCACAGGTTCCAAATTTGAAGATAAAATAGCAGCCTGCAAATAATAGTATGGAAAGGAATCAGCCTCATTTTAAAACTTCCAGCCAAGTTCAGACTTCTGCAACTTTGAGCAGGAAATATCTGGTCCGATGTCACCTGGGATAAGCCAGGTGACAGGTCTGCTATAGATTCTGCTACACGTGGATACCCTTGGAGTCACATTTAAGGCACGGTTAATAAAGCGAGGTGAGGTTTCCATGAGGGCAAGGTATCAGTCGAGGAGGATGCGGACGGTGGACTGTGCGTGGACTTTTCTGGAGGTCTTGGGGCCAATAGGGAGAGCTCCTGGAATGTGACACCGGGCTCAGCGTTGGAGCCCGCGCTTCTCCAGCGCATCTCTTGTGCAGGATCATGCGGGGCAGGAGCTCGGGTTTCACCCCTAAGGTACACTCCCTTTGCTTCGCCTGAATCTTCCCGAGTAATTCAGGCCTTTGACTCTGCCGGGGATCTCCAACCCTTTTGCAGGTGGAGGCAACAGCAGAGGACAGAGAGCAGCTCCGGTGGCTCCGGCCTGGCGCGCCAGCGCGACCGCTCCCGCCCCGCCCGGCTTTTGGAGCCCGCGCGCTGTGCGCCGCCGGGGCAGCGCGGTCTCGCTCCCCGTGTTCGGTGCCCACCGCCCCTTCGGGCCGGTCTGCCCGCGACCCCGCACGCGCCACCTTGGAGAAGCCCTCCCGACCCGAGTCAGCATCTTTAACCCGCTGCCTTCCCAAACCGGGCGGGCTCCCCGAGTTTGCACCCCTCTGGGACCCTTTCCCAGCCCAGCCCCGTCGCCCGGCAGGCTGGAGGATCTGGCCGCCGTGCTCGCCCGGGACCGAGACGCAGCCCAGTGGCTTCAGCGCGAGTCCGCGGCGGGCGGGCAGAGTCCCTGACCCGGACGGCAGGGCCACGGAGCCTCCCTCCAGCGTCCGCCCTGGCTACTCCCTCGGCGGAGCCCTCCTTTTCTCATCCTTTTACCCGGCTGTGACCGGCCCTTTCTCCGGCCACTGCCACCACCTCTCCTGGTCCCCCGACTTTCTCCCCGCGGCCCCGGG
Organism: Tapirus indicus; assembly: GCA_031878705.1. Lineage (NCBI taxonomy): Eukaryota > Metazoa > Chordata > Mammalia > Perissodactyla > Tapiridae > Tapirus > Tapirus indicus. Next base: position 87,977,387 of record CM062922.1, read on the forward strand.
CGGGCTCCAGCCGCCCAGCCCGGGCCCCCGCCCTCGCTCCGGGACACACACCCCCGCGGGCATGCGCCCCTCACTCACTGTCCTGCTGCGGGGTGTCGCTGCCGCTGGTGAGTCCAGGCGACTCCAGTAGGCTCCGGCCCGCCTCACCCACGCTCTCATCCGCCTGCGCCGCCACCATGTCCCCGGCTTCCTCCAGGTCTAGCAGGTGACTGACGGAGAAGTTCTTTTTCGCCTGCAGGGTGTCGAGGTTGCCCGGGCTGTCCAAGCGGCCGCCCAGCGCCGGTTGCCGCTCCAGAACGTGCCCGTAGCTGGAGGTCATGGTCTCCCCCTCCGATCCCACCCACCCCCCTCTTCCCGCTCGAATCAACACCAAACGCTGTGGGCGCGAGGGGGGAGAGGAGCCGAGTGGGGAAGAGAGAGGGGGGAGTGGAGAGAGAGAGAGAGAGAAGGAGGGGAAGGACAAAAAAAAAAAAAAAGTGAAAAGAGGGCGGGGGACCCCCTTCTGCAAACCGGAGCGTTCTGCACCAGCAGCCTTCGACAGCCTCGGTTGCTTTCCTGAGGCCAAGTCCGGCGCGGTCCAAAGAGATAATCCACACCAAAAAATAAAATTAAAAAGTCACCCTATGTTCGAGTCAGGAGAAAAAAATTCCTTCCAGCTCTCCAAAAGCGTCCACACGCACACACTAAAAATAATAAGCGGGAGAGAGGAAAGGGGAGGCCAGCAGGGCGGGGGAGTTAGGCAAACAGAAGAAGAGAGAAGAAGGGGTGGGAGAGAAGAATCAATGTGGTTTTTTTAAGGTTAGAAAAGTTATTCCCAGGCAAGAGTTCAAGCACCAACAGAAGAGGCTTGTTCCAGCTTTAAAACATCTTCAAGAAAACGTGTTCCCCCTCTCTGCACTCCTGTGGATTCTCAGGAGTGACTAAAGTTTCAGGAGGAGAGGGTGATGTCTTGCAGATGTATTGGAGAGCAGGATTCTCACTTTACTTTTCGTAAGGAGGGGAAAAAAGAAAAAAAAAAAGGTCTTCAAGAGTCCGAAGGAGGGTGGTGGTGAGTTTGCCCCCTTTCCCTTCTCTCTCTCCCCCTCTTCTTGCTGAGCTCCTTTTTCCTTCTCAGTTGGATCAAGAAGCTCTCTGGCACTTCAAAAGGCACAAACTGGCATGCAGAGGAGGCTTTGTAGGGAATACAAGAAAATTGGAGACCCCTGGGAGGGCAGATCTCGACTTAATAGGAGCCTGTAATTACGTGGCAAAGCCTTTGTGCGGTGCCTGACGTTTTACAGACCCTCTTTCTCCATCACAATCTCCTTCTTCCTCCCTTCCCTCGGACCAAAAAACAGTCTGATTAAGAAAACCCCCTTTGCCAACATCTGAGCGAGAGGGAGGGAGCGCGAGAGGGAGAGAGGGAGGAGGGAGAGAAAAGGGAGGGAAGAGAAAGCGAGAGAGCCCCTCCGGATTTTTTAAGTAAAGGTCTAATTATCATTCTCCTGCAATAGTATCACGGAGAGAAAAGACGAACTTGAAACCCACAGTCACTTCAAACGGGCTGATTATTTTGCTTCGGCATTAACTCCTCCAGATTTGTTTAAGATCCTGTTGGAAAATCTCATTTGCATGTTTTGATAACAGCTGCGGGGAAACTTTTTGGAAAAAATCCACCACTATCTCAATCAAATTTTCTTCTCTCTCTGACCTTTTTTCTTTTTCTTTTTATAACATTTCCTGCTGTTCTAACAGTATTTGTGGTGGGGTGGGGGAGCGTCTGAGAACGAGGGAGAGACCAAGGATATTGAGGCTACATTTGGCTCTGTAGAGACAGCCTATTAAATAATGTAATAAAATAGCAGGCGCGATAATAATGGGAGGCTCTCCCACGCTTCTTCGGCGAACTAAAGGCAGGTTGGGGGAGACCTAGAAGGCGCCGAATCGATTCGAGTCTCTCCGCGCTGCTAAGACTCCCCCGGCCAGGGCAGTAGGAAATTTACATATTTATTTAGCTGGAAGAAAGGACTCTAGGAGAAAGTCATAATTGCTTCCCCCTCCCCCACCCTGGCCAATTTCGTAACCTCTTTGGTGCGGCCAAGGTCGCTTCCCCGGGCGACGACGCTAAGCCAAGAGGGTCGCGCTGCCCAGATGCGGAGGAGGCAGGGGCCCTCCCAGAGCCAGCGGCCGGCGAGGCTCCGGCGAGGTTCAGCGTCCAGCCAGGGGGCCCTGGGGGGTGGGGGAGGGGAGGAAGGACAGGGAGGGGTGGAGGAACCCCGATCTAAGTCCTAGGATAATGCTCGGTCATCCGTCTGCTGAGCCCTAACTTGACAGAGGACCGAGAGGTGCTGAGCGATTTTTTCATGACCTGTTGGAATTTGGTAACAGCTTTAATAGTCTCATTAGAAATGAGTTACTATATGACGAGTAAGTAAAATATTAAGTGCTTATTTGTGGCGTTTTAAGTTCTTTAAACACACACACAAATATATACATACTCCCTCACTCTCTTGATTACTAGGCTTTTTTCTTTTTTTTCTCCTCTAGCTGAGAGGCTCGACTGGAGAGAAAGAAGGGTCCGAGTGTTTGTAAATGGTTTCTGGGCTCCAAACGGCCATAGTTAGCCCAGAACTTCCAGCCCTGATCTGGGAAAAGAACATTTGATGCCATCAAAGGGCTACAGATTGAAACCAGATGTGCTCGCCTCGGTTCTTTCCATGCATTTAATTAAGGAGCCGAGATGGAGGAGACTTTTTCATCATTAGTCCACCCACTCCCCCCTCCTCTTTCCATCCTCTCGCCCTCCCCCCGGCCCGCTCGCACCCCCGACCGGGAGCCCAGAGCCCCGCCAGCGCCGCGCGGTGCGCCGCGCCTGTCGCTCCGTCTCCCCAGCGGTCGGGGCTCTAAGCAGTAAACGTCTGTCCGCGTCTGGGCCGGGGCGAGCGGCGCGGCGGGGCGAGGAGGATGCCGGTGGGAGGCGGACGGGCCCCCGGGTGGGCCCGCGCCGAGTGCGAGCGTCGGAGGGGGTGCCTTCCGCGTGGATTTCCACCCCGGCTGTCTCCCGGAGCCTAAACCGAGCGCCACACGTGTCAGTGCCACCAGCTCGAATGGACACGATGTAAAGGCGCAGAGAGGTTTTCATCCGGCGTCCTGCTGGACGAGCTTAGGGGAAAGGGCCGAGGGGCCGTTTCTCCCCTCCCTCCACGCCGCGCGAGGCACTGCTGGGTCAGGCCCGCGGCCGGGTCAGCCTCCTCGAATCTCCCCAGAACTGGAGCAGGCCTTAGCCTCTCCCGTCCTCCTCCACCCTCCTTTACACAGTTGTGTTTTAACATTTCTTTTCGTCCATCACGCCAGCCAAATTGCCCTTTTTGACAAAGGTCTGGGTAAGGGGCCAGGGGATTCCGACACCCCCGGGAAATGAGGCTTCCCCTGGAGACTCAGTGGTCTCCGACGGTTGAGGGGAGATCGCCCTTCAGGGGAAGTTGCCTTGTCCCGTCAGCCTGGTTGGCGACCGAGAGGGAAGAGAAATCACAGATGGGCAGCTGGAAACATAGTCGGACATCTCCGCTTCTATTCCGCCGCGTTCTCCGGAGGGATCGGGCTTTCCTCTTAGCATCATTCACTTGTCATTCCTGTAATATCATCCAATCGTACCAACACCAACTAGGACGCTAACGGTTTCAACAAAAACACTAAGACCTATTTTGCTTAACATCTGTCAACCAAATATGTATTTTCGGCCGTATGTATGTGTGTGTATATATACATATATATGTTATATTATAGTATATACGTTTCTATGCACAATATTTTCCCAAAATGTCTCCCGGACCGTACCGAGAGCTCAAACACCGGCAGACTGTGCCGGGCTGGTGCAGCCCCACAGCGCAGCTCCCGCTGCAACTCTAGGGGCCGGAGGCCTGGGAGGCCCGCTCCAGGAATTGGGGTGGCCTTTGAGGACTGCGGGGTTGGGGAGCAGAGTGTCCTCCAAGCCCAGAAGCTGGAACTCGAGGGCAGACTCCCAAGGTATCCAGTGAAAGGGAGACGCCAGTGTTGGGACCGGGGACTCGCGGCAGGCGGCAGGGCCCCCTCTTGTTGTCCCCGCGCGCTTTTTTCAGAATCCTGCAGAGGCCGCGGGGCGCGACAGGCTCCACAGGCTCTTCACTCCGGAGGGCGGCTCTTTCCCACGGTATTCTGTAGGGCTCCGCTGCGGGGACCAAGCCCCAGAGCCCTGCAGCCTCTGCCCCGAAATCACCGCAGGGAGTCGGGGCGGCAGTTGACTGCGGGGACGCGCTGGAAGGGCCCCCAAGAAAGCAAATCCTTGAGGCATAAACCCCGCAGAATTGATCCTCTTTTGTTCATTTTGCTTGTGTGGGTCTATGTGGTTTTTTTCTTTTCCTTTTTTTATTCCTACTAACAGTTACTAGTGAATTGGATCCTCCCCCTGATTATGTTTGCACACAACGTTTACAATTTGTTGAGATTCTGGATGGTAATTAAACACCATCGAGATGACCCTACAGGGAGAATCTCGGAGCAGAGAGCGCATTCACCCGGTGAATGGTGAAGGGAGTCGGCTCCAGCAGCGGGGTGGCGGTGGGGGGCGGGAAGCAGGCCCTCGGAGCCCTCAGCGCCGGCGCCGAGCCTCTAGCTGGGGCACACAGGGGCGGCCGGGGAGCTTCTTCTCAGAACGCCAAGGGTCGCCGCGCCTGGCCTCTCCTTGAGGTCCAGGCGCCAGGCCCTGCTCGCTAGCAGGGTGGAGGGAGGGGAAAATTGGTGGATCAAAGTTCTCTCGGCTCAGGTTGCAAGAACCGGGAGGGCCAAGCACCTCTAGAATTCGAGAATGACCATCTGGCAGAAAGATGTCAGCAGAGGAGAAGCTGTGGCTGGGAGCACATGCTCATCTCTCAAGCAGGCGGCCTGGCCTGGGAACTCAGAAGGCCCCAGAGAACGCTGTGGCCTGTTCAGCTCCTTAATCACTCCTTTCTTTCCCCATGTGACTTCCTTTTGGGAAGAGCTGGAAGGAGAGCATTTCTAACTCAAAATCTCTGAACATGTATAGATCTTTCCTTAGCTTTCGCTTCGACTTCCATCCACCAATTAATATTTATTAAACCCTCTTCCTTGTGACCCTTCCAGCATCTGAGAGTGGCTTTCCAACCTTCTTTCTGCCCTACCTTCTTTAAAATAACTCCTGTTTCAGGTATTCCTCCCCACCTAGGTGGGAGCAAAACTGGGACTAGCAAGGAAACTTGCCAAGAGATCAGACTAAGGTAGGAAGGAGGTTTGGTTCCCAGCCATGTGCCCTTGGGTGGTCCTATTTATAGTTAGGTTTGGTATTGATTACCGTCCAGGGTTTCCCTGGCACTGGAAGCTGGTAGAACTCTGTCTCATCTGGCTAGCAGAATGTCCCCACCCTAAGTAGTTCCCCCTCTGAGGTGGAGGCCAGGAGTTGCACTCCCTGACATGTTAATAATCTGACATGATAATCACATGTGACAAGTCATAGGTATCATGACACATAAACATGACAATGCTATCCTCATGCAAATGACATGCTGTGGGCGTGGAAACGCTTTCCTGCTCCTGGTTGACAATCTAGTATATACTCGTTAACAATGAAACAGGGAGAGAGTGAAATGCAAGATGGATTCTGCAGGGTTTCCGTATTTTAATGTTTCTGAGAAGGAGACTTTATGCCATACTTGAAAAAAAACTCTCCTTTGCCCTTCTAATTCTGGTTCTTGTAATCATAAGTTGCATTTCATGAACATTTCTCCTATACATGGGTGAATGCTCTCCACCCACCCCCACCTCCATCCAATAACTCTATTGAATTATTTTGAGGTTTTGCAATAATCAAAGGAAGTAGGACTAAAAACACATTTCCAAGTAGTGAACTGGAAATGGGTCCATTCTGTTACAGGCTGGGAGGCCCAGCATATTCGGAGGGACCTAGTGCAGTTTCACTGGGGCTGTCGATTCCTCAAATCACTGGACACTGACTTTGCATACATCATTGAGCCAGCTTTTGCTAAAAACACGAGTGACCTCTACATGGTCAAATGCAATGAATACTCTCAGATCTTATTTTGTGAAATGCCTCTGCTGTAATCAACAATATTGAACACTCTCTTTTTGGAATTTTTCAAATTTCTTCTTCTGCCTATATTTCTCTGACCACTTTTTCTTGGTCAGAGTATTCCTTTTCCTCAGCTCACTCCTTAAATATTGGTATTCTCCAGAATTCTGTCCTTCATCCTCACCGTCCTTTTTCCAATAAACAGGTGATTATTAGAAGATCTCATGAGTTGCATACCATCTGTGTGTCAATGAATCTAAAATCTAAATCTTAAGCTTTGCTACCTACTCACTGTCACCATAGGCAAACCAAGCAAATTACTTACCTCTGTAAGCCTCAGTTTACTCATCTTTCAGATAAGCCTAACTGTGACTCCTACCATGTATATTTGTGCGAATTAAATGAGAATGCAGGCAAGCAATTTAACACAATGCTTAGCATATAGTAAGCCCTGAAGAAAAATAGCTTATCTTCTTGCTGGACATGCACATTCATTGAAGAACCTTAAATTCAACATGTCCAAAACTAAATTCACCTACTCTCCCCATGCTCCTTCTCTTTTCTCAGTAGGAAACCTAGGAGTTACCCCAAATCCCCCCCTCTCTGACACCATCTACAGTTTATCCAGGTAATCACTAAGGTCAGCCTATTTTATCTAGCTAGCATCGATCCTGTCACTAAAAAGTCAATAAGTGCTTGTCGAATTAGAACTTGAGATTAAGCAATACTGGAGCAGATGAACAGGCAACATTGCATATGAGTATGTAGCTATGATATTATAGTGTGTTCACATTATTAAACATAATAACAATTAGTAGTCAGGATGCCTTGCCAAATACCCTCAGAGGAAATATGAATGTGTAAGTGCCGTACCTTCTCTGTCCTGAGGAATTCAAGCCTGATTCACCAGGAAGATTCAGATGTACCACAAATGGCTGATGGGAGGATTAAGAAAGAAACAAAAGAAAAATGCCTTAACCATAGTCATTATTCACCAAATGTTAATTCCCTTCCTCGGCTCTTTCCCTTACACTCAGATGGCCCAGGTTACAGGTTTCTCTGGGCTCCCTGGAAGAATAGGAAGGTAAATTCTCGCTCACTTCCTATTTTAGAAAAATCCTTTAAAGATGGGCATATGTATTTGGCTAAGAAGCTTTAAAACTGAGAGTGGTTCTAGGCAAGCAGCAGCACACAGAGCTGCCAGGGAAACCGTTGGTGACCCTTCAGTCCTGTCCTGGAAAAGCTCAAGCCTGGTGGATTGTTGTATCACACTGAGAAGCAGGGAGCCTGTGTGCTCACTGGGTTCTTGGACCTCCATTAGACATCTGAGCTGTGGTCCCAGGCTGGTTTTTTGCCTCTGCAATCTCCCCGACTTTGGGGCCCTGAAGCTCTGTTTCTAGGGCAGGCAAAAGCAGAGTCGTGTCTTACAGGATAGGTATAAAATGCTTTGGGCTGGGGTAAGTTGGGCCAATTTGAAACCCTTATGGTCCTTCAGCTGACTTTAGTGCTTATTTATAGCATGCCTAGTGGGCGTGCCACTTTGGATAACCTTCCTTGGCTTGCTGCTCTCATAAATCTGAAGCCAAGCGCAACCCATTCTCCACCTGCTTTTCTCGCCTGAGTCCTTCCATAAATCTCTAATTTTCTAATCAGGCCTTTTCTCTCTTCTCTTTTCTCTTTTCTTCTCTTCCCTTCCCTTCTCTTCTCCCAGTTCTCCACTTTCTGTGATTCTAGCTGCGGGGTAAACAACCAACCTGGTTGCACCTTCTACTGCCCAGTTACACTTGTTAGTTTAGGTGTATATTTTACCCGCCTTTTCCCTGCTTTTATCGTGTTAAACACACCCAGATCTGCCTTACCTCAAGTTTTGCTCCATGGCAAAGAGTAGTAACAAATTTCAGCGACAGTTTTCTCTTGCTTGCTGCAAAAAGGATGCTGTGAGATACCGTGTGTGGGGAGAACTTGAGTATAAAAGGCAGGACTGTAGAAGACCAGTTGCAGCTATCATTACCTCTGGTTGTCATATTTTCCTGCCATTCTTTTCTTGCTTTTCATCACTACAGATAATAAGGAGGAATTTACATAATGGGATTTAGAATCCTGATTTTTTTTAAAGTCTGAAATAATGTATTATTTCAACACTTTGCAGATCATGAACCTCTTACTTCAACACTTTGTTAAGTCACTATTCACCTCTTCTATACAATATATCTCTTTGCTTTTCATGGACCTGATGCCCAGTTCTGCATTTAAAGCACCAGAACCACCTCTCCCCAACATACATGCTTAAAAAGCAATAACTTCCTTTTGCCACTCACCTTTTTATCCTTTCGTCATTCTGGAATTATTCTTTTGAGCATCTTCTGCTCCTTTAAGCCAGAAGTCTGAATTATTTCCTTCAAAATTAGAAGGGTGAGATTTAGTGATCTCTCTAATTTTCATTACTGTTGGGTGTCTCAGTTTCTCGTTTAAAAGTTATTATACAGGATCTCAGATATCCAATTTTAGGTTATTTTGGACCAAATGACATAAAGTAGGAGTTCGCCATTAATCTTTAATCATTACCAGATAGTCTATTATGTCCCACTTTGAGCCTAGTATGATGAAAAGCATAGAGGCTTTAGAGGCCTTGGAAGTATATTCCTTGGTTCTGCCTCTTAAAAACTTTGAGCAAGTTACTTAGTCCCTCTGAGCCTCAACATTTCAAAGTACTGCTGAAAAAAAATGTAAGCTAACATAGGTAAGGATCTAACAGAGTGCCTGGCAAATAGTAAATCCTCAATAAAAGTTAGTTCAGAATTTCCACTTTTGGCTATGATGTAATAGTTTGTAGCAGACCAATGATGCTCCCTCCAAGAGCAACTAGAAAATCTGAAATATTTGTATCCTCTTCACCCCAAATATCAGGGAGCTTCCAAGGCAATCAGAACTCGAACAATCATGTTCCAGAGAAGGACATTCTTTGAGGTAAACCAAACTTTCTCCATTCCCCTTTATCCTTGGTTATTTGCCACATTTTGGCATAGAGAAAGAAATTTAAAAAGAGAAAGTACCTGCTGAGAAGCAGAGAATCCAGTAGAGCTTTGTGCAATTGTCTGGTTGTAGAGGAAGAAAAATTAGAGTTTGGGATTGCTGAAATTTCATAGAGAAGGGAGGCCAAGACAAATGAGACCAACATTCACACCAGCTTTCCCCCTCAAGATATTTGCCAATTAAGCTGCACAAGACAAAAGGCTAAGAAGCATAGCATAATGTGAACAAAAAGCAGATCAGAGATTTTGGCAACCTGACAGGGCCAGGAAGACCAAAATGGAAGTTCATGACATGCCAAGGAGGACAGTCCACAAGAAACATTTCAGGCTCTCTGTCAGGAGATCTGGAAAGCTACACACTCAGAATGCAAGCAAATTAGACGTAGACTGAATCTTACTAAGACTGAGTTCAGTCCCAGACTGAATTGAACTGATTTGCCTCTCTTTCTCTGTTGCCTTCCAAGATAGGTTTAATCTCTCTGGAGGAATATAACATTCAGTGACACATAATTGTTATACAAAATGTCCTGCATTTGATTAAAAAATACTGACATATTAAGAAACAAGACCAAGAGAAGCAATAAACAACAGAAATAGGTGGCCCAGATATTGGAGGTAGCAGACGTGGACTTAAAACTAGTAACAATTAATATAATCAAAGTAATACATGGTAAGATGAGAACTTCACCACTGAAACTATAAGAATCAAATAGAATTTCTAGAACTGAAAAACACAACAACTGAACTTAAGAACCCAGTAGATGGGTTTAACTGAATATTTGACATAGCCCAAGAGAGAATTGGTGAGCTGGAAAATAGATCAAAAGAAAATATGCAGAAGTATGGAGGTAAAATATGCTGAAGTATGGAGGTAAAAAATAATGGGAAGTAGAGTGGATTCTGGGAAGATGGAAGAGTAAGAAGTACCAGGAAACTGTCTGCCCGCCTGGACAACAATTGCACTGGCAGAATCTGCCTAATGTAGTTAATTTAAAACTCTGGAGTCTATTGAAGGCTTGCAACTTCCAGGGGAAGACTTGGATGGTAAATTGAGGTTAATTTCTGTCAATTTTAGGTCTTAACACAATAGCAGCTATCCATTCCCCCCCTCAGCCCTGCACACTGGCTGGCAGCTGTGCAAATGTTCCTGGACCAGCTGCACACAGCTTGTGGGAGCCAGGAGAGGCAAAAAGGACCCTACCCTCCACATATCAGGGATCTGTGCTCTAATTGCTGATTGCTGCTTCTAATCACAGAAGTGCAGACAAAGATGAGGGTGGTGATTGTTGTTGCAAGCCCCACCCTCAAGCTGAAGTGACTTTTGGGGGATTTACATGGCCAATATTAATTTAATTTAAATTTAAATTTCTATCCTCCCTTCATTTTTCTATTTTTTCCCCTGTTGGGAGACAGACATTAAAGACTAGGACATTCAAAAGCAACTGCATAGAAAAGAAAATTAGAAAGTGACCATGCACACCCAGGGAAAGGTGCAGGCTCAAAAAAGACCTGAAACAATCTTAAGTTTACACCTCAGGCTGATCTTTGGAACAGAGACAGCCTATAACAATCAAACAAAAAACAATAACAATACCCAGCAAACTCCAGGGAAGGTGGAGAACCTAATTTCCAGAATTACCACATTATTAAATTCCGAAGGCCAGTTTTCAACAAAAAAAAAAAATCACAAAGCATGCAAAGAAACAAGAAAGTATGGCCTATTCAAAGTAAAAAATAAACAGAAAATGTTCCTGAAAAAGACTTGATGGAAGATCAACTAGACATCGATGCTGCAACAACTGTCTTAAAGATACTCAAAGAACTAAAGGAAGATGTGGAGAAAGTCAAGAAAATGATGTGTGAACAAAATGGGAATATCAATAAAGAGATAGAAAACATAAAAAGAAACCAAAAAGAAATTATGGAGCTGAAAAATACAATAATGAAGTGAAAAATTCACTAAAGGGATTCAAAGGCAGATTTGAGCAGGCAGAAAAAGAATCAGTGAACTTGATCATAGGACAATGGAAATTACCAAGTGTGAGAAACAGAAAGAAAAAAGATTGAAGAAAACTGAACAGAGCCTAAGTGACCTGTGGGACACTATCAAGAAGACCATTTATGCACTGTGGAAGTCCTAGAAGAAGAAGAGAAAGAAAAAGGAGCAGGGAGAATATTTGAAGAAATAATGGCAGAAAACTTCCCCAAAGTGATGAAAAACATGAATATAAACATCCAAGAAGCTCAACGAACTCCAATAAGATGAACTCAAAGAGACCCACACCAACACACATTTATAATCAAACTTTCAAAAACCAAAGATAAAGAGGGAATCTTGAAAGCAACAAGAGAGAAGTGACTCATCACATACAAAGGATTCTCAATAAGATAATCATAGTTTTTCATCAGAAACTTTGGATGCCAGAAAGCAGTGGGCCTATATATTCAAAGTGCTCAAAGAAAAAAAAACCTGTCAACCAAGAACCCCATATCCAGCAAAACTGTCCTTCAAGAGTGAGGCGGAAATTGAAACATTCCCAGATAAGTAAAAGCTAAGGAAGTTCATTACCACTAGAACTTCCCTGCAAGAAATGCTCCAAGGAATCCTGCAGTGTAAAATGAAAGGAAATTAGATAGTAAATTGAAGCCGCATGAAAAAATATACGTTTCAATAAAGTTAAATACATGGGCAATTATAAAAGCTAGTGTTACTGTAACACTGGTCTGTAACTCCACTTTTTCTGTTCTACATGATTTAAGAGACTAATACATTTTAAAAAAATTATTGTCTAAAACCTAATATTATTGTAACTTTGATTTGTAACTCTACATGTTGTTTTATACATAATTTAAGAGACTAAAGCACTCAAAAGAATTATTAGCTTAGGGTTAGGGTTAGGTACAGTGTGCACACTGTAAAACATGTAATTTTATGACTTCAACAACTGGAAGAGGTAGTGACAGAGCTGTAAAGGAGCAGAGTTTTTGTATGTTGTTGAAGTTAAACTGGTATAAATTCAAATTAGAGTATTATAACTTTGGGATGTTAAATGTAATCCCCATGGTCATCAAAGAAATAGCTATGGAATATACACAAAAGGAAATGAGAAAGAAATTTAAATGTTTCACTACGAAAAATCAACTAAACACAAAAAAAGAGAGTAATGCAGGAAATGAGGAACAACAACAACAAAAAAACTAAGAAATATGGAAAACAAACATCAAAGTAACAGAAATAAGTTCCTCCTTATCAGTAATCAATTTAAATGTAAATGGATTAAACTCTCCAATCAATAGACAGAGATTGGCAGAAAGGATAAAAAATGCATAATCCAACTATATGCCATCTACAAGAGACTTACTTTAGATCCAAAGATACAAATAGATTGAAAGTGAAAGGATGGAAAAAGATATTCCATGCAAATTGTAACCAAAAGAGAGCATGGGTGGCTATACTAATATCAGACAAAATAGACCTTAAATCTAAATATGTTAAAAGAGACAAAGAAGAATGCTATATATTAATGTTTCAATACAACAAGAAAATATAACAATTATAAACATTTACACACTCAATTACAGACCAGCAATATATATGAAGCAAAAACTGACAGAATTGAAAGGAAAAACAGATAGCCCTACAATAATAGTAGGAGACTTCAATACCCTACTCTCAATAATAGACAGAACAACCACACAGAAGATAAGAAAGGAAATAGAGGACTTACAAGAAACCAACTAGATCTAACAGACATATTATAGAACACTCTACCCAACCACAATAGCATACACATTCCTGTCAAGTGCACATGGGGCATTTTCCAGGTTAGACCATATGTTAGCCACAAATTAAGTCTCAACAGATTTAAAAGATAGATATCATACACATTATCTTCTCTGAACACAACAGATGAAATTAGAAATCAACAACAGAAGTAAAACTGGAGAATTCACAAATGTGTGGAAATTAAGCAGCATACTCTTAAACAAACAGTGACTCAAAAAAGAAATCACAAGGGAAATAAGAGACTACTTAGAGATGAATGAAAATGAAAACACAACATACCAAAAGCCGGACAAAGACACTACAAGAAAAGAAAACTATAGACCAATATCTCTTATGAACATTGATGTAAAAATCCTCAACAAAATACTAGAAAACTGAATTCCACAGCATATAAAAAGGATTATACATGATGACCAAGTGCTATTTATTCCTGGAATGCAAGGATGGTTCAACATATAAAACATGTACTGAAAGAAATGTTAAAAAATATTATAACAGTACTATTTGTAACAGACTCAAACTGCAATAGCCCAAATATTCAACAACAATATTATGGATATTTAAACTGTGTTATATTTATAGAATTGAACACTATCTGCTGCTACATGCAGCAATATAGATGAGTCTCATAAAGATAATATTGATCAAAAAATACCAGACACAAAGAGCACATTTTGTTTGTCACATTCACTTAAAAAAAAAAAAGCTGGTTCCCTCCGTATTCCACTTCCCAAGCTGAGGACATCCCATATTATATTTTTCACAGAAACTATAATTCAAGAAGGAAATTGGAGGTCTAGTTCTTGCCATTTATCTACCATTTGTCTTCCACAGAGAATTTCTGTAAGGATGAGTAGGAGCATGTGGAAAAAATGCTTAAAACAGAATACTACTTGGTCTAACAAGCATCAAATATTTCCACAAATTGCCTTCTGATGTTTAGCAGCATCTTAATTATGCTTTTATGTGTTCAATTAAATGATAACTAAGTATATAGCACTGAAAACTGATGTCTGAAGTATATAAGGCCATGATAATTTTCTCCTCATTATATAGTTATTTACACTGACCTTCATTTCACAACTTTGTAACTGTAGCGATAGTAATAATTGCTATCATTTGATGAGTATTTACTATGTGCCAAATACTGTTCTAAGTGTTTTGTATCCATTATCTCATTTAATCTTCACAATAACCCCAGAAGGTAAGTTTTACTATCCCCTTTTACAGATAAGAAAACCAAGATTAACTCATTTTCCCAAGGGGTCACCCAGCCATGATTAGAATCTGATTCTCTCTGACGATCAGGCATGAACACTTAACTACCTTGCTAAATGGTGTGTCATGTTGGTGTGCATCAATGATTTAAAGAAATGCCAATTCAAAGTCTGAAACTGCAAATGCAAGGTTTAGTATAAATTTAGCTCCAAGAATCCCCCTGATTCTCTTCCCTTAACCTCTACTTTACCCTCAGTTGACCCTCTTGAGTCACCTTATGCTATAGTGGCAATTGAACAACTAGAGATATCATGAGGAAGAAGAGAACACTGATCCCTTTCTTATCTCACCAAAGAGTCCACGTCCCCAAATAGGGTTACCACTGAATGTTTTGGACCCTGTCTTTGCTGTCTTCTCCTGGGGAGGGAGTAAAGAGGGAAGTTGCACAGTAGCATTCAGACTTACTATTTTTCTTGGTAGAACAATGGAAAAGAAAGAATTATAAAATGTACACTTAGATATCCTATAAATCAGAAGATACTTGTATTTAGATTATTTTTTATCTTTACCTTTATATCCACCCCTTTTTTGAAAGGTTCCAGTTTTTTGTTTGTAAGGAAAGATTTCTTTGCCATGTCACATTGGGATGAATATTATCATCAGCTTGTTTCTCAGCTGCCAGGAGCCAGACTCCTGTTCTTAGACCATAGAGAAGACTTGTTATCATGACTCTGCCCTTGTATTGTGTTGGTGAAATATGTTCTTTCTGGAGATAACAGCCTCAACTGAAAAATAAATCTGTACTTACAAAGGTTGAGGAAGAATTTCAGCTCCTGCACCCTGCTGCAGCAAGAGGACTAATAAAAACCTTGAACCCATTACTCATGTATGAGAGCAAAGGGAGCTTTATTGAAGATCAAATGAAAAGTATAAATAGCCAGTCAGGCAGCACATGAAGTGAAGAGTCCCCCATTCTTTTTTACTCATACTGCTTTTAATGAAATTTGAGATTAAAGGTCAAATAGAATCCAACACTATGACCCTTGTAAAGCTTGATTTTCTGTATTTGCAGAGTCTAACTATTCACCTCTTCAACCCAGAACTTCACTTCTCAATAAGGTGACTGTCTTCATTTCATTTTTCATATCTGTTTATCAGGAATCCTAACCAGCAAAATGTGTACTTTTAAAACAACCCTCAGACCTTTCTGCATTAGATACTCATTCGTTCACTCATTGAACGTGTGTTGAGTACCTACCAACCCTGAGGATGTAAAAAAAACAGGTCTGCCCACAGTATGCTCACTAAGAGGGGAGATAAACAGACTGATGTTTAGAAAATGATTTGTGTGGCAGAGTTAATGATTGAACATATATTTTTCAAATTTAAAAAAAGTAACTTTTTAATTTCTAAAATTGATCTTTTCTCCTAGCCCTTCATCCAACAGGACCAAAAAAAAAGCTTAAATTCACTAATTAATGGCATCTCAGACTCCTGGGGATCAATAGCCTCTCAAAGATAACTCAAGCCCTTGGGGATGTCGATGCTCAGTCTTTCAGTTTGCTTTCCGTCCCCCTGGCTTTCCTCTAGGGCAGCATCTGAATATATCAGGGAGGGGTTTCAAGTCTCAAAGGGCTGGAGAGAGGGAGTCTGAGGTCCACAAATAAGATCCAAGATCCATGAATAAATCCTGTGTTGATTTCTAGGTCCTCTCCGCCAAGGCTTCTGGTTGGGACCAATTCCTGATCTCCCTTTTGCAGGTATTATTGATGAAGGTGTCCTTTTTTCTCTTAGCTGGTTAAGCCTTAATGGTCCACCCTGGCTGACTAAGCCCCAATTTGACTCTATCCAGAAGTGCATACTCCTCTCAGTTTCGGCCCACTGGGTTCAGCTTCCCAGTACTAGGATCCTTGCCACAGCAATACCATACAGGTCCAATGGCTCAACTCAATTACTTTCCTTACCACACCCCCCCACCTGCACTGTGGGGCATGCAAACTTCTGGATCTCTTCCGTATACTAGAGGAGATGAGGGAGTCTTTGGAGGGCTAACTCAGGCCTTATAAGCAAACCAAGCTTTTCTATCACTTTTTATTTTTATTTTTCGATAAGATAGCATGCTGTGAGGTCATCTCTTTCCAGAGTTCCAAACAGGCAGTAGGGGGAAAAGCTCTTGGAATAGGTGAGGGGTGGGGGGACCTTTGTGGGGAAAATGCCTGAGGAACTCAGTCTGACCATTTGCCTTCTCTTACGTCTTTTTCTTCTCACAACTCAGGCCACAAGGGGTGGGATTTTTCACTTTCCTATATGGAAAGGACGTCCGTCTTCTAGATTCTCTCTGTTCATGGAAATTTGATGTTCAGGTCAGCCTGTCCTTGTTCTTGATATTTTAAAAAGGACAGAAAAAATTAGAGATTTATTTTCACTCTCCACAATGCTTGGCTTCTAAAAATATTGTTATAAAAATGATTTAAAAATCCCATTTTTGGTAGTTAGTAGTTGAATATCAACTAGTTTTTTTCCATTCCTACTTGCCATCTCCAAAAGATGGATATTTCTAAATAACTAGAAAGTTACCTTCATGGAAATATAAAAGAAAAGTTTACATTTTAATATTTATTATATATTATGTATATTTATTATATCTTATATTTAAAATAGATTACACAGTTGTAATTTTATAACATATTATATAACATTTTAAAATATACTATCCCCATTTTAAACGAATAAGCTACAATGGAAACACCAAGAAGGAACATATAAGTGTACAGATAATTAGTGTAAAAGAACTAGAAACAGAATGGTTTAAATTGCTAGAATTTGCTTCCTTTTGGGAACCTGGAGCAAAAGATACAATCAATTTTCTTGCTATTATTATCTCAGAATTTTCACTGATAGAGCATGGGTTCTCCAAGGACAATGTCTAAAGCATAGAGTCTTTTCCAATAAGCCATTTAGACTGAAGGAAAATCAGATGGGGAAGTTAAATGCAATTTATTAATTAATGAAGTGCCTTTAAGGGCTATAGGACAAAGTTGCTTTATCATCCTTAAAATCAGTACAAATCAAATAGCACTACTAACATTGGATACTTAGGAATATGTTTGGAAGTGAGCACACGTGCGCACACACACACACACACACACACACACACATGCACAAAGGCCTAGGGAAGAAGAATTACAGACTGATATTCCAGGTAGAGCCTAGAGATCCACTCAGTCATTGATACCATGAACATATCACTCTATGCCCAGCTGACATTGTTTTCCGTTTTCCCATGTGAGCAGCAACTCAACTATACTATGCTGAAAGAAGTTTACTAATAAAGTTGGATGGTGAAACATGGTTGCATTAATAGAGCCAGGTTACAATTCTCAATTCTCTCTGATGCTCGTTATAAAACTTTGAGTATCCAAAAGACAGACATTATTGCAGAAACTTACAGACACTATGTGGGCAGACACAATGTTCCCCGATGTTATGTCTTTTGAGTTTAGTTGCCTCTGTATCTCAGGCAGGAGTGAACTAACTTGTTACTGAGTGTGTAACATTCTGTTAACAGAAGACAGATAAGTTTTAGACAGTCAAATAATATTCTATTGGCTTCTGTGATTGGTTGAACAAAGAAAAGTTGAACTGGTTGTGGTTAACACAACCAGATGTCATGTATCATTATAGTTTATGCCAAAAAGGAAGGCACAGAAAAGAAGAAATAAAACAGGTCTTTTCTGAAAATAAGACAAACTTAAAAATTACCCTTTGAAAAAGTTTGAAAATAACTACAACTAATGGAAAATTAAATTTAAAATTTGTAAAAATATATGAACTTAAGCATAATTAAAACTAGAATTACAAAATACTTTAAAAATTATATAGACTTCTGGTAAACATGGCAGGCTGAGTAGGCAAAGTCAAAACCTAGAAAAAGGAATCCCAAGAGTCAGAAAGGAGGACTTGAGGAAGTCCCATGAAAAATAACTTCCACTGAGTTTTCCCAGTTTTTTGATCCTCTTTGCCTTAAATTTTCTTAATTTCACTACTATTTGAATAAATGTGGGCTTGTTTTATGCATCTACTAAGGATTTGATATGTTCCTTTTCATGTCTTTTTTCAATTCTGGAAAATTCTTAGTTATTATCTCTACTGTAATTGTCTTTCCCCATTCTCTCTATGCCCTCTTTCTGGAATTTCTTTTAAACATATATTGGAACTGGGGGGATTGCATCCTTCATGTTTTCTAACTTCTCTGTCATATTCTGTCTCTTTATCTCTCTGTGTTGTGTTTTGAATGACTTCCTCAGATCTGTTTTCCAATTTATCAGTTTTCTCTTCAGCAGGATCTAGTCTATTATTCTACCTATCTATTGAGTTATTTTATTCAATGACTATCTACATTAATTGATTCTTTTTCACTCTCTCATGTTCTTGCCTAATGATTTCTATCATGTATTTATTTTTTTTAATACTTTGAACATATTTATTTAATCTCTTTCAGATTGCTTTGTTATCTATTTTTTAACGTAAAAATGTTCCCATTTATGCATCCAATGGCTTTCTCTCGAGTTGGTTTGTTCATTTTTGATGTTTGCAATTATTTTTATGCATAACTATAAAAATAATCACTAAACTGGTATAATTAAAAGTCAAGCTTGACCAAAAATCTAGACAAAAATGGCATGGAAAATAAGAGAGTGGAATTAAATCATTCCAAGGCTTTTGCATTGTTGGGAAGAAGATATAGCTAATGATTAATTTTAGACTTAGCTAAATTAAGTTAAATTAACGTTATATGTTACAAATTTGAGGTTGACCACTAAAAGAATATAAATAGAATGCATAATTTCAAAACCACTAGGGAAAAATAAAGAATTAAGAAAATTTAATAAAGCCAACAGAAAGCAGAAAACAAGAAAATATAGAGAAGCATAGTAGAGTAGTCCCTCCTTATTCACAGGAAATACATTCTGAGACCCCCCAGTAGATGCCTGAAACTGCAGAGTGTTGAACCCTTTATACTATTTTTTCATATGCACATAAACATACACACCTATGATAAAGTTTAATTTATAAATTAGGCACAGTAAGAGATTAACAGCAATAATTAATAATAAAATAGAATAATTATAACAAAATACTGTAATAAAAGTTCTGTGAATTTGGTCTATCTCAAAATATCTTATATTACAAACTTAGTGCCTTTTCCATCTTAACTCAGCACTTATCATGCATTGTGGCCTTAACTTTTGCAGTTTGAGGTGCAACAGCAAAACTAACACAAATTTCTTTCTCCTTCTTCACAATTTCGCAAATAGAAGATACATTCTTACAGCAGATCTTAGCAACCTCAGCATACGATTTTTTCTCCCTCCTTATTAAGTCAGAACTTTCACCTTTTCACTTAAAGGAAGCACTTTACAGCTTCTCTTTTGGGTATTTGAATCACCAGCCTCACTACTCTTGTGCTTTGGGGCCATTATTAAGTAAGATAAGGGTTACTTGAACACGAGTACTGGGACACTGTGACAGTCGAGCTGATAACCGAGATGGCTACTAAGTGACTAACGGGCAGGTGGCATATACAGTGTCCATACTCTGTCCAAATGTTCTGGCAGACTGGAACAGGATGGCTCATGATATCATCACACTACTCAGAATGACACACAATTTAAAACTTATGAATTGTTTATTTCTGGAATTTTCAATTGAATATTTTTGGACCTCAGATAACTGAAACTGTGGAAAGTGAAACTGCGGGTAAGGGAGACTACTCAAAACCAAGGTATATCAGTACTCACAATATTACAAGCAGATTAAACACATTTATTAAAAGTCAGAATTGGTCAGACAATATTTAAAGAAAAAATTCAGTGATATGATACCAACAAAAGACAAATTTAAAGTAAGTTACGCCAATAAGATAAATAAGTCCTGGGGATGTAATGTACAGAATAGTGACTAGAGTTACTAATACTGTACTTTGTGTTTGAAAGTTGCTAAGAGAGTAAATCGTAAAAGTTCTCATCCAAGGAAAAAAAATTGTAACTAAGTGTGGTGATGGATGTTAACTAAATTTATTGTGGTGATCATTTCACAATATATACATATATCAAATCATTATGTTGTATACCTAAAACTAATACAATGTTACATGTTTATTACATCTCAATTTAAAAAAAGTAAATTACACCTAAAGACTGAAAAATAAGAGGATGGAAATATTAATAAAGGAGGGGATTAAATAAACAACTCTGGTTAGGTCATACGACAGAATACCCTTCAGCAGCTAAAAAATGTGATCTCTCCATATCAATATGTATAAATATATCAATCTATAAGTCCATTAGCATAGTTTTTGAAAATACATTGAACATAAAAGATGCAGAAGTATACATCAGTATGGCAGTATTTATTTGCTTTGAAAAACATAACATGAATTTGTAGGTT
This sequence comes from Tapirus indicus, assembly GCA_031878705.1. Classification (NCBI taxonomy): domain Eukaryota; kingdom Metazoa; phylum Chordata; class Mammalia; order Perissodactyla; family Tapiridae; genus Tapirus; species Tapirus indicus. The sequence goes on from CM062922.1 coordinate 87,997,935, forward strand.
TGTAAAATTTAAAAGTGTAGATTTGACAGATTCATATCAAATTCATGATAGTGGTTGCTTCTATGGAAGGAAAGAGAAAAATTACCCTAGAGCAAGAAACAAAGATAACTTTAACTTTATAATATTTTTTGCTAAAAAGAAGAAAAAGTAAAGAATATAATAATAAATACACTAGTAAAGTAGTAATAATAATAGGCAGATTAAAGAACACATTACATGTGCCAGAAATATATATAGTAATTTAAATATATATAAACATATTCTATGTGTCAGATACATATATATATATATATATATGTATACACTAATTTAAATACATTTATCACTAAGCCAGGAAGAATGACAATCAATTGCTTACAAGTAGCTAGAAAAATGAAATCTAACACAACTAAGGAATACAAAAGGAAAGAGCTACAAAAACAAAAATTAGAACTTAATAGCTTAGAACGCAGAGAGAGTTAATACACAAATCCAAGAGTTAGTGTCTTTGAAGAATAAAAAGAAAATAGAGATAAAATACTAAGTAGCTTTGTTTAAAGAAAAAAAGAGAATAGAAAGGAGTTATAATTGTTGATAAGAGAATACATCCTATAATTCTATGTTAATAACTAGAAAATAAACAGGCAACGTTTCAGGAAATAAAAATAAAATATATTGACCCTAAAAGAGGTAGGAATATTTACTAGACCAAAATTCATGGAAGAAATAAGAAATTTATTAAATAATTGTCCCTTTAAAAGGCACTGGAGCCAAGTAATTTTATGTGTTCATTCATCCAAACATTCAGGGAACAGATAATTCTGGGCTATTTAAATTTTTCCAGAATACAGAGGAAGAGGGAATATTTCCAATTTCTTTATATGTGTATATACATATATATAGCTAACACAACCCTGATACCAAATCTTACAAAAGAGCACAAAAACCAAAGGGCTCACCAATTTTCTAAACAAAATACTAGCTAAACAGTCTAAAAATATTTATCAAAAGACTAAGCTACAATGATTAAGTAGGATTTGTTCTAGGAAGAAATGAGTGGTTTGATATTAGAATATGTATTACCATTATTCATCAAAGGAAAAGCATCAGAAGAGATACCAAAGAGATATTTAATCAAATTCAGCATCCATTTTCAATAAAACTTTTAAAAATAGGATTAGAGAGTGACTTTTTAACATGGTAAGATGCATAGCTTCAAATAATTGAACAATATCATGCCTCATGATGTAACCCTACATAAATTCCTATTAAGGTCAGGAAAATGAAAGGAGCCTATGATAACAAAGGTTGTATAAGACTATCCAGGAAATGCCAGCTAACACAATTAAATAAGAAAGCTATGTCAAAGTTTAATAATATTGGAAAAAGGAAGCAAATTTATCAAATGTTATAAAATGATATGATTGTCCACCTGAGTAACCTGAGAAAATCAACAGAAAAAAGACCCTAGAGCTAATGAGTTCAATAGTGTCTCTAGTTACAAATTAAATATTAAAAAATCCACAGTTTTTTTATATTTCATATATAGTCAGTTAGAATGTATACTGTTAAATAAAATACTCCAGTCATAATGGTAATAAAATGTCAAATACTTAAGGATCAAAATGAAAAAGAAATGTGTAGGGCTTACAAAAGGCCAACTACAAAGCACTACTGAAGGAAAATAAAGACTTGCTTTGAAGTGGGGAGACATAGCATGTCCCCAGATGAAAATACTCAATGTATTAAAAATGTCAATCAGCCCCAAATTATCTAGTAAATTTAATGTAGTCCCAACAAAAGTTCCTTTTTTTTGCAACTTGCCAAAATTGTTTTAGACTTCAGCTAGAAGAACAAAGGTAAAAGAAGAGTCCAATTTTCTAAAGGGTATTCTGGCAAACTGTATCAAAAGCAGTAAAAATAATTATGTTTTGATATAATAATCCAGCTTTTAGGAATATATATTCCTGAAACATAATTGGCCAGGAGCACAATAATCTATATACAAGAATATTCATAACAGCATTTTTTGTAATGCAAAAGTGTGGAAAGAACAAAATTATAGGATGATGATTAAATAAATTACAAATATAATTAAATACTAAGCAGCTATTAAAATAATGAAGTCATTGGAATATACTAGTTTGGAAAGATGTTTACAAGGTAGATGTTATGTGAAAAATTTGGCAAAAATATTTATAAATCACATATTTGCTCCCATAGAAATGAGACCAGAAGAATGCACACAAAATATTGAGCAGTCATCTTTCAGTGCTGGAATTTTTAGTGATTTAATTGTTTTATTTTTTGTTTGGAGGTTGTTTATTTATTCCAAAATTACATGCATTTCTTGTATTATAAACAATAAATAAAAGTCAATAAAGCACATAAAAAGAAATCACCCTATAGCTTTAGGAAATTAAGTCCTGTCAATTTTTCTTCCTTAGTATCACCTGCATCAATCCTTTCTCTACTGACTGGATCACTATAGCAATTTCCTAACTGGTTACTTTGTGGCCACCTCTCTGCTCTGCCAAGAAAGTGGATTTCCTAAAATGCAAATATGAACATTTGTCTCTTTTAACGTTATCCAGTGGTTCCTTATTGGGTATAAGAGAGAAAATAAACACCTTAGTGTAGTGATGAGAAACACTTCCTTTCATTAACTGGGTTAACCTTACCTCTCCTCCTCCTCTTCACATATCAGGACCTATGCCATTTACTTGTCTATGTTGGTCCCACCTACTTTGCTTAAGATTAGCTTTTGCTCATTCTTCAGGTGTCAGTTTCAAAGTTACCTCTCACAAGAGCACTTCTTGGACATTAAAGAAGATTTCTGTCCCTCTTCGTCTCCCTTTCTCTATTCTCCATCTTAGCCCTCAATTTTTTTTCCTTATAAGCACTTACAATTTGTAATTATCTTATGTATTTATTTACCTACTACTTTTAAAATTTGCCTCCATCACGATAAAGTAGTCTTCATGCAGGCATGGACTGAACACATCTTGTTCACTATTCTCAGGACTTCATTGAATAAATGAATATACGAATGAACCCTTACTGCAAATGGAGCTAGCTTCAGCTCTCTGAATGTGTTGAGTGGTTTCAACCTCTACCTTCACACGTTCAGTTTCCTCTGAAGCGCTGGTCCTTCTCTGGAAAGTCTGGTGAGTGCCTGGTCCTACTTCACGACTCAACTCAAATATTACTTCCTCTGGAAAGCCTGGTAGAGTTGACCACTCTTACCTTTGGGCCCTGCTGAGTAGTTCACCCTGTTATCATAGAATCTATCACATTCTATTGCTTTTATTAGTTCACATAACTATTTCCCCTCCTAGAATGTAAGCTTCTACCGGGCAAGGATTGGTCCTTATTTATCTCTATCCTCCCAGTGTTTGGCACAACAGATAACTGGCCCTCAGAGGTCAATCAGAGCTGGTTGGATGAATGAATAAATGCATTTATCTGAAATGCTTCATAGCACTTATGATTGATATCTTCATTTTATGCCAAATGATTCTTATTAAAAACCACCACAAGGTTATTTAGTTTACAGTAGGAAGAAAAGACAAGAGCTTGCCAGAGGAAACTTTGGAGGATACTCCATCTCTCTGTAATCAGTGGATTTTGTGAAAATAACATCCATGGTCCTTGATCAATACCGCCAATAACTTCAACAAGATGTAAGTCAGAATAAAGGTTAAGTTCATTGATATCACCAACCTCAGCCAAGCACTATACTGTATTGCAGCTGCATGACTCTTTGAATTTAAATTGGGCATGGTCTGGAATTCCCAAATATTTGGTTTATATTTCATTGGAAAAAAAAAACTGCACTGACTTAATCTCTGCTCACCACCTTTGAACTGGAGGCACTCTTGGCCTTGATGGGATGAAGCCCCAGGAAACTGGCTTTATCCCAGTGGGACTGGACACCTTCCTCTTTTGGTTTGGGGATCATCATTGTGCTTTCACCTCCTGGCCCACAGTAGTGATGTTACTTCCTCAGCTTCAAACTCACACAGTTATGCAAGGACAGCCTCTGGCGCACAAATGAGCAGAGAACGGCTCTCGCTGCAGGTGCAGAGATGCTTTTATAATGAATTACTGCCTCCTTACTGGGAGCCAGGAGAGACCTGCTGTGTTTGTCACTTTTTAGTTATTAGGCAATGTCTGCAGGCACTCAAGATTTCTGTTCCATACTCTGCTCCTTTTTCTGGAGCAGAAAGCAAGAGCTATAACAGCTGTGTGTGTATTTGTTTTCTTTGGGGCAGATAGAGGCCAAAGAAACCACAAAACAGTCTAAATCACAGCTCTTCCTTCACTTACACAAGGATTACAGAAGCAGGTGCACAGTGTTTGTTTCTTCTGGGTGTATGAAAAGGCCTCTGAGTTTTCAGGTTAATAATTTATAAGTAGCCTATCATTACCGTCACATGTATGATTTGAATGCTCCCTTAGCTATGCCATAGAACTTCTTTAAAAGACACGCTTGACGGGTGTCTCAGCCCTGTAGACCTGATTCACATCGGCATCGTTCTCCTTACTCTCATATTTGAGGACCCGCAAAGTGAAAAGTCACAGCGACATGGTGTGGGCAAGGTCTATGTTGAACTGAAACTCTCATTCTAAACATTCTAAAGAAAATACTTGCTGTTTTAGGCATATTTCTCACTCCACTCCATTCTACTCTTGATTGTTCACTGAGATGAAGAGCAGGCTGTTTCAGAAAGATCCACATCTTGAAGCACTTTAAGACTAAGACTGGCCTTTTTCCTGATCTTCAAATCCTCTAAGCTTGTATCTACCTTAAGGCCCATGTGGAATTGCTTGGTCATACATGATCATTACATTTTTAATTGTTACAGCTAATGCCAAATTGTGAAACAATTTCAGGAGGAGTTTCTCACACAGATTTTATGTAGAGATATGGATGATGTGGTAAACAATATCTTTAGCAACATTTGCTAGCAAATACAATAGTGAATTATGTGTTTTAAAAGAGATTAATCATCATTATTACTAGGAAATAGGCATAAAGCAAAAATGCTTTTGAAGTTCAAGATGTAGCTATCCAGTTTGCTTCTGATAAGTGGGAGTATAAGAAATACTGTTTTGCTTCTGTGTTTCATGGGGTGGGGGCATCTTGCATTTGGTTTCTGTGCTTGGAGCCAAGGAACAGTTATCAGAAGCAGCATCCTACAGTCAGATGAGGATCAGTATATTAGTTTGCTAGGGCTGCCATAATAAAGTACCACAAACTGGGTGGCTTAAACAACAGAAATTTGTCATCTCACTGTTCTGGAGGCTAGAAGTCTGAAATCAAGGTGTCAGCAGGGTCATTCTTTCTGAGGGCTGTGAAGAAAGGATCTGTTCCAGATCTCTCTCCTTGACTTATATAGCCATCTTCTCCCTTTATCTTTTCACATCATCTTCCTTCTGTACATTTCTGTCTCTGTGTTCAAATTTCCCCTTTTTATAGGGACACCAGTCGTAATGAACACGTCATTTTGACTTGATTACCTCTATAAAGACTCTGTCCCCAAGAAACGTTATAGTCTGAGGCACTGGGGATATGACTCCAACATATCTTGGGGAAGTCAGCAGCAGAGAGACACAGTTCAATGCATGACAATCAGGATGGTCTGAGGTTGGGTCACCAACAGATGAGAAATCCAAGATCCAAAGGCAAGGGAGACTGGAGATGTAAGAGAGCCAATTTGTGACAGATTTCAAAGAGTTCAGAATGATAAAAATCTTGGAATAATTCCTAAGCGAAATGTCAACGATTGCAGCAACTTTGTACATGATGCCCATAGCAGCCGTAATGTTCGGGTCAAGAGCATTTGAAGGGGCAGAAACATTGGCCAAGAGGAGGAACTGCAGTAGTAATGATACAAACAAGGCCAAGTTGTGACACTGTTCATAATTAGGAGGCCATAATACTGTTCAACATTAGCATGTTTGACTTCTGAGTTCCTTATTTGTTGTAATTTTGCTGTTTTTTCTTGTTCCTCTTGAGTTCCTACAGTTTTATGCTGATTTGATTTAGGTTGGATTTAATCCAAAGTGGTTTTTGCAGCAATAAAGTCTATTTTCCTGAAGACTTCTGTGTTCCATATTTATTAATTTTCTACAGATGGCAAATCCTATTAAAAGAGAGTTAAAGAAACAATTCTCCGAAATCATTTGAATGCTAGATATGTATCTTTTATTTTAAAGAAGAGGAGAAGAGGGATCTAATAAAAATGTGACTATGTCTACAAATTCAAGTCAAAAAGAAATGTTGCAACTTTTTTTTCCTCATCATAAATCAATTTAATTCATATTTTGATCCTTCAACCCATGAGGCTGAAAACATATGCATTTGTCTTTCCTGGACTTCTCCATCCTGGGTTATATCAGTTCATAGATTTTATATAGGGTGAAGATATTGGGTGAGGGGCATCTGGTCTTCAGTCTTTCTGCCGCATTGATAGTCATTGAAACATCTGCTGCCTGCCTGACCGTTTCAGTACCAACAGATACCCACCGCTTCCATACATATTTGGGGCACAGAATCCTTTCTTGGTGAGATTGCGTATGCTTCCATCTGCCTGAACGCCACTCGGCCATTTCTTCCTGGAGGTCTCAGCACATTCCCTGTGGTGCTACTGAGAAGCTGGACATAGGTCTCTTCTTCTCTAAGGGCTCACAAATCTCTGTCTTCTCTTTCTACCCCCTAGTTTGCAGGGGTGATTTTCACTTTGATGGAAATAATTTTCCATTTTGTCCATGCTATTGAATTTCCTTCTTTCTACCTCCTCAGCAAACTCCACAACCAATCAATTCTCCTAAAGCTTGGGCTTTTAGAAAACAACAGGCAAAATGACTTTTGCTATATTTTTGCTTCTTTCCCTGCCCCTGCATCATCTCCCCTGAGGTACAGAGAAGAGGACTAGCAACCCTGAATGTGCAGAAAGGAATGTGGAAAGTAGAAAGAGAAAATGGTTAGTTAACATTATAAAATATTATTCCAGGCACACAATTAAGGCACAGATGTTTGCAAACCAGTTACTTTGTCATACACATTGAGTGACAACCAAAACTAATACCAAAGCTAATATCAAGCAGGAAGACCAGATCCAGCGTTAGCCAATAGGTTCTTCATCATCTTGCTGGGGAAAGAACTGGTGAAGTCTGACCTAGTTAAAATTTATCAATAGCTATTTTTATCTTCTGAGAATAATATGAGTTAAACCCCTTCAGTTTAGAATCTGGTGCCTCTGTATTTCTCCAACGCTTCATTGAGATCTTGCTTTCTAGAATCCATATGCAGCTTGTATGTCACTGATATCACTGGTCATAGCATCAGCAAAGGAGGGAACAATGGAAGACACTTCATTCTATCAAAACATCAGATTTTCTGGTAAAAAGAGAAAAAGTAAATTGGAAATTTCAGTTGCTTTCCAGAGACCTGCACGTCTTAGTCTGCACTGCAGTCACCCTGTGCAAGATGTGCCTATTCAACAACAATTTTTTTTAAGGAAAGGATGCCAGCCTTCTAGGGACCACTCCATTTCCTCCATACTTTTCCCCACAAAAGGCAGACATTCCTGAGCTGCTTCACATCTAAAGTCATCCCATGGCATTTGACTCACCAGACTGAGAACTCTTTTTAGATTGGTAAGCAGCTGCTGATTTTAGAATCTCTGTTCTAACATCACAATAAATATAAGCACTGTTGCTAAAAGACAGTGCTCATCTGACATGGTGGAACTGAAATTTAAGTACGAAGTTACAGATGACATTGAAATATTATTTACTCACCTCTCAGAAGCAACGTTATCAAGGCACAGATGGACAAGTAAGGGCTCACTGTTATTTCAGGGGACCAGCAATTAGCCAACTGCAATAAGCACATATTTGTAATTTTATATATCACAAATTAGATTCTGGCCCAACATGCAAGGAGCTTGGAAATTATGACTTCCATTTTCACACCAAGAAGAAAGCTGAAAAAACTGAAAAACAACAACTCTTTTCAGATTTATGAGAAAATTGAGGTCACAGAGTAAACCACTGTCCCCTAAAATGGAGAAATCGGTGAAAACAGAAAATCACAGCTTACCAGAGCAGAAGACCGGGAGCATAAAACCTCTGTGAGAACAAGCACCAGGCTAAGAAATTTTAAACTGTGACTGACAAATTGCTGGAGCTCAGTGTAGCCAAGTTTGAGAGCTAAAAACTCCAGGGAATCACAATCTTAGGGAGGCCCCCATACTTTTTTGAGTTTTTTCTCCAGGAGGCCTACCAGGTGTGAAGATCCTACACAGTGAAGATCCAGTAAAAATCTCCTGTTTTTCCAGCCTTAAAATTCACCCAGAGTATTCTGTTCTTCTCAACAAGGCTTGCCCTCAAGAGAAACCATTTTACCAGAACCTAACTGACTGGGGTTTTATCAGAGCCTAACTGACCTGGGAGAAGGGAAATACCCAGCTCCACCCCCGTCTAGTCTTCCTGACTCATCCATGGAGGCACTGAATGAGAAACACTTATGAAGGTCACAGCCCAGGGATACAGGCTTCCGAAAAGTCTGAGACCTAATCACAGGACTATAGAACCCTTCCCCCCTCCCCACACCTTACCATTACACCAATCAGGCTCCTGTATAATAACCAGGGAATACAACTGAGAGAACTGTATGCCTCAGACATTGTTTAAGAAGAAATCTCTAAGGAAACCCAAAGATAACAGGGGAGATGAACACAAGGACACCAGGGGAAATTTTAGCCTCTGACACCTACAGCTACAGCAAACAGTAAACATAGCCTAACTCCTAGTAAGAGAAACATAAAACCTCACACAAAAGGCCTACTGACCTCGGTTCCTTTTACTCAGGATGCCATGTCTAGCTTTCAAAAAAAATTACTAGGCATACTAAAGGACAAAAAGCATAGTTTGAAGAGACAGAGCAAACATCAGAACCAGAGTCAGGTGTGGCAAGGATGTTGGAATTACTAGACTGGAAATTTAAAACAACTATTAATATGCTAAGAGCTCTCATGGAAAAGGTGGACAACATCAAGAGCAGATGGGTGATGTAAGCGGGGAGAAGGACATTCTAAGAAAGAATCAAAAGGAGATACTAGAAATCAAAAACACTGTGGCAGGAATGAAGAAAGCCTTTCATGGGCTCCTCAACAGACTGAACAAAACCGAGGAAAGAATCAGTGAGCTTGAAGAAATGTCAATAGAAATTTTTAAAACTGAAATGCAAAGAGAAAAAAGAATAAAAAAGACAACAGAATACCCAAGAAGTTTGGGGCAACTGCAACAGGTGTGACATATACATAATGGGAATACCAGAAGTAAAATAAGAAGAGAAAGGAACAGAAGAAATATTTGAAGCAATAAGACTGAGAATTTTCTAAAATTGATTATAGACACCAAATACAGATCCAGAAAGCTCATAAAACACCAAGCGGATAAAAACCAAAAATCTACACATAGGCATGTAATATTCAAACTGCAGAAAATCAAAGACAAAGAGAAAATCTTGAAAGAAACCAGAGGGAAAAAATGCCTTACTGACAGAGAAGCAAGGATGGGAATTACATCAGACTTCTTTTCAGAAGCCGTGCATGTAAGAAGACAGAGGAGTGAAATATTTAATACATTGGAAAAAACCCCCACCAATTTTACCCAGTGAAATTATCCTTCAAAAGTGAAAGAGAAATAAAGACTTTTTTCAAAGGAGACCTGCCTTGCAAGAAATATTAAGAGAAATTCTTCAGAAGAAGGAAAATGATACAGGTCAAAAACTGGGATCTACATAAAGTAAGGAAGAGCATTAGAAAAGGAATATAGGAAGGCAAAATATATCACAAACTATGAGATTCTTCAAAGGATGAGCTTACATACTTAAATCACTGAATGTGCAGAGCTGGAGTTTTTCTCAGCAGAGAGTCATAAATAATAATGGTGAGGTTTTCCTTTATTCAAAATATTATTACACTGTAAATAATATAGGTCATTCCTGGTGATTTGTATGTCTGTTCAATAAATAATTATTGAATGTATACTAAATACCAGACCCTGGTACTAGGGAATAGGAAAAAAGATAAAAGGAACTATTTTTGCCCAAAAGAAGTATACAATTTAATGAAGATAGAGAAATACTACTTAAAATTTAATAATACAGTAAGATAATAGCTACAAGTGGCATATGCAGAAAGTTAAGTGGCACTTTCAGAGAAGCATTTGACTTTATCTAGAGATGTCCAGCAAGGTTCATCAGAGGACACAGCATTAAAGCTGAGACTTAAGTGGTAACAGGAGTTTGCAAAGGAATGACAACAGTGTGTGCAAAGTCATAAAGAAGCATAGTATGTATAAGGAATGCAAAGTGATTTGGTATTACTAGAATTTAGAGTGAGGAGAAGAGTGGGAAATGAGGATAGACCAGTATGCAGAGTCAAAAAGACAAGGTAGTACATGCCTGCAAAGGGATTGTTTTATGTTGTGATATGTTTTTGTTTTTCTATAGGCCATGCAAGTTCATTGAAGAATACTGAGTTATAATAACCAAAATACTAGGTAACATTTATTGACTGTTACCATATCCCAGGCTCTGTTCTAAATGGTTTACATATATTAACTCATTTAAGCCCCACAACATCCCACTGTAAGGCATAGCATGGTTAAGTTGCTTGTCCAAGGTCAGGCAGCTCAGTGGCAGAGCTGGGTAGGAATATGACATAGTTGCACTTATGTTTAGAATTATTCCTCTGATAGCTATGTAGAAGTTAAAAGGGGTGATGAGGAAGTAGAGCAATGGTCATGGAGATGAGGAGGAAAGGCATATATTCAGAATGTAGAATTGACAGACTTGATGATCAATGGGGGATCCTAATGGTAAGGAAAAGGCAAAGATTTAGGCTGACTCTAAGGTTCTTGGCTTGGGAAAATGGAAGGAGATGATGACTCCATTCTGAAAACAAAAAATATTGGAAGGGAAACAGTTTTGAGAAAACTTCATTCATTCATCTATTTATTCATTCATCTACTCGGTCAATATTAACTGTCTATCCTGGATCAGGCATTCTGTTAAGTGCTGAATATACAATGTTGAGTAAATTAGAAAAAAATCCCATACAACTTACAGTCTAAAATCAAATTTAACTTTTGGAAATGTTGAGGCAATTATAGGTCGTCAAGGTAGATGGCTAGGAAGAAGATTTATACATAATTTTTTTCCCTTCTGATTTCCTAAAATTTATTGAAGACACAACCTCTTTCTGGAGCCCCTGTCCAGTCCAGAATCAGGTCCTGAAATGTGCCTTAGACTCTGTTCACCTTCACTGTGGTCTAGGCCAGTCCACACACACAGCCAGAGGTAGGCTGGACCCCAGGCTCTCGTCGCTGACCAATAAACCTGCAGCAAGCCACCCTCAGAAGAAAGGAGATTCTATCCCTAAGAGAATAGGCCCAGAAGCAGGATATGTATCTAGCTTAAAGAGAAATCTGAATTGGAGTTGTAGACATGTGAAGGTCATCAGCATATAGGAGATAGCTTAAGCCACTCATGTGAAAGACCTTGAGGACAACAGAAGGCTGAGGATGGTGCTTGGAGTAGGCATTAAGAAGAGGTGTCCCATAGGAGACTTAGAAGAAAAAGGCAGATGGATAGCAGAAAAGCCACCTAAAGAGTAGTGTCAGAGATTCCCAAGGAGGAGAGAGTAATGTATAGAATAAAATGTCCCTAAGAGATATTTAAAGCATTGCCTGACAGTGTCCCACAAGTCTTAGGGATCACTTATGGACAAACAAGAATATGTCCTGGCTATTGGTTCATTTATACTGACTCTTCATCCATTTCTATATTCAGAGTTTTTGCTAGGAAATTTGGTGTTGATAAACAATGGGTTTCTGTCATTACAATGAAGTCTTGGGCCTACATTATACAAGCTGTAGAGTCCTTTTGGCCTAGAGGGCATTGCCATGTTGGTCAACTTGATGAGGCGATTTTTTATTGTTTAAATCAGAAATCTTAGAAGCATACCTAGGTCTTCTGGAGTCTTCTACTTTTATCTTCCTCCTACACTTCCTGAAGTATGATAATAGCCAAAAAGTATAGAAAGTCATGTTTCTTCTTTTGTTAGTTGATCTATTAGAGTGGAGTTATAATTTGTGGCAAATCCAGATTGTCATCAGCTTCATGAGAAATCTTAATTTAAGATGCTGTTTATCTGGTCTACTCACTCTAGATACAAGAATCTTGACCTCAAGAATGAATTTGGCATCCCTCTTATCCAGGTAGCTTTTGACATTCAGTCAGACCACAGTGAATATGGCCAATCTCTGCTCTATGGCATATGTAGTCTCAGCTGGAGAGACTTAGATGACAAGGAATGACTTGAACATCTAGGGGACAGAATCATCTAGAGGGTTCTTACACGTCTAGAAATTGGTTTGGGATAATTTAAAGGCTGGATTCAGTTGGGGCTGTCACCTGGAGCTCCTACATGTGACCATGTGGCTTGGGTTTCCTCACAGCATGACAACTTCAGGGTGGTTGGACTTCTTACTTAATGATTCAGGATTCCATGAGCAAGTGTTCCAGTAGGCAAGGTGGAAATTGCCTGCCATTTTATCAACTAGCCTCAGAAGTTATGTAGCATCACAAGTTCACTCAAATCAAGGGGAGGAGACATAGATCTGACATCTTTATGGAAGAAGTACCAAAGAATTTGCAACCATGTTTTTAAAACTCTCACACTTATTAAAGGTGTTTGAGAATGAAATGATAACAAAGATGACTGACTAAGATTAACTAGCCATATATTGGGGTGTGAGACTGGTATATAGAACTTTAATTTGAAAGACTTGTGCTAGAATTAGGTTTCCAAAATTCAGAGGTCATGCCAAGAACATGTGGATTCACTCATTTTTTTTTATTCCAAAAATATTGAGAATACTGTGGTGAAAAGACAAAGTCCTTGATCTCATGAAGCTTACATTTTGGTGGAAGAATGGAGAGTAGCGAAACAGATAATAAAGAAGTGAAGGAATACGCGGACAAGATGATTTAGGATAGTCATGTATCTCTGAAGAAAGCAAATCAGGTTGATAAAGATTCAGCATTTGAAACGAAGTTCAATGCTAGACTAAAGGATCTAGTTTACCACAATGTTGAGAACATAGTACATTAGTTACATAAATCCAGAAAATCTACATAAGGAGGAAAAGAGCTAAGATGACAAAGGCTGAGTGCTGGGCAACATTTTCAGGGAGAATAGAATATCAAAACATCTTAGTTTGAATGTCAAGCAAAAGGTCAGAGTAGGGGCCAAAGAAAGGAAATGGAGCCCAGGGTTAGAGGCAAGTTATAACTGGAATTGAACAAAATGGAGTTGATAGGAAAGCAAAGCAAATTTGCTGTAATATTTCTCTTTGGTGGACGGGGCTGTCTTAAAGAACAGAGGTGGGGCACGCTAATATGTAAGCATTATGTACAGAAAGAGGTATAGTAGAGGGAAGTTATTTGCAAGGTATATAATTGTCAAAGAACTGATATCTAGAGTATACTAAGAACTCCTACAAATTAATTTCAGAAAGTCAAACAACCCAGTGGGAAAATGGGCAAAGGATATGAACAGGAAAATCATAGAACTCAGTCTCACTATAATCAAAGAAATGCAAAATAAGACAGTAAAATATAATGTACAACAAAAATGAAAAAAAATAATAGCGAACTGTCATTAAAAGGTATTCCCCTGCCCCTCTACATGCAAGTAGACCTAGCAACTTGGATAAATGTTTTGAACAATGTGGAGGAGTAACAGCAAATAGAAAAAAATGTAAACAACATTATACCATTTGGATAAAGTTTAAAAATATGCAAATGATACCACATAATGATTTTTGGCACATCCATATATAATAAAATATGAAAACGACAACAACAAAAAACTACACACCAATTTTGGGTTATTGCTGAGGAGCGAGGAGAAGGAACTGAATTGCAGGGGTGGGAGGTGTTCCATTGTGGGCTTCAAAAGTATCTGCTATGTCTTCTTTTTTTTATAAAAAAATAGATCTAAAGCACATGTGGCAAGATGCTAAGGTCTGTAAAATGTAGCTGATGATAGTATACCAATTTCTATATACTATTTGAAATATTTAACAATCAATTTTTTAAAATATTAGAAACAAACTATATGGAATATTAATATTTAATTTCTCTTTGCAAGATAATTGAGGAAAGCCACTTGTTCAGATCTGACTGAGGAAATGTGTCTGTCCTTGTCCAGTTTGGGTTATATTCTCCTTTAGTAGACTTGTTTTTGTATCCAATGAAGGTTTTGTCCTGTACCTTATGATTTAAATGTTTACTTCCATACATTGAATTTTAATATCAATTACAGAAAATTCTGTTTCTGCACTTTAAATATTTCAGAGTTCATACAGTAAGTGCAGCTTTTTTAAAATTGAAGTACCTGGCAACTGGTACTTTTCTGAAAAATACTGACTCTAAGGCTCTTTGTGTTTCTCTCATTTAAGTTTTCAGTCTTGCTGTCTTCTATGTTGTGGTGGGAGATGGATTTTTTTTTTACTAACTGACTCTTTGGTGGGAAAAGAACAGCTACCAGTTTGGGTAAGATCTCAAAAAAGGCTCATTCATCATTCAGATATTATAGATTTCATGATATTTCATTTCCAAAATTATTTCAACACCTAGTTCCTACTGCTAAGCAGTCTCCTAGGATAGAAGTGTTGGTCCATCCCATAGCCATGGTTCTGGACTATACCAGAACACACAGAGAGAGCCCATGGGAGACTCTCATGAAGGAGATACCACCCTTACATGAGTTAATGTAACGATTTTGCAAAGGGTAGGTTGTTAGCTAAGAGCAGATTTTGTAGCAATTTAAATGCCAACTCAAACGCTCCAGTATTAAAGGGCAGTTTATATTTTCCCTGTCTTAATCCCAATGCTCATAATAGTAACAGTAATTTTGGAAATTGCTTCCAATAAGATTTTGTTCAAGTTATTACTCCTAAAGTTTGATTTCTTCTTCTTGGTGACATCATGTCCGTATCAAACACTCATGTTTCTGAATAAGCTCTAAGCTTTGGCTGGGGCAACCTGAGCCTTGCTTTCTGCCAGGCACACTGGAATGTACAACTCACAATGGTTTCCAGATATATCAGCTCCCTGCCTGTCTAGGACATTGCATTGCCACATGACCTTTGCCAAGTCACTTCTTTCTGCTCTCCCATAACATAAGGTTGTAATTATGATGATGATCTCCCTCATAGAAACGTGATGAGAAGCTATTCATAACAAAGACTGTAAAAATTGCAAACATGATGAGAGGCAGATATTAAATTATGAAAAAGTTCTAAATTGAATATCCATTTCCTCCCTGGCTCGACGTGTCCTAAAAATTTATTTGTGAGACAACAGTAGCAAGAGTGCCTCATTAAGCTCTTCTGTTAATGCTATCTACTAAATATACATTTTTCTGACCCCAGATATGGGCTTGATTTTCAGATACATAGTCTTTTTGTGTGAGAGGTCTTTTTTCATTGTTCTCTCATCAGCCACATGGTCTTTCTTTTTCCTTTCCCAAGAAAACTGAGGTCATTTAGTTGGTTTTAAATTGACAATGTGATCTTGTTCAGTGCCAGACACATGACATCTTCTAGTAGCTGTCTGGACTTGGGTCTGGGATCATATTCCCTTCCATCCCCAATATATGTTCCAAACACTTGTGAGCGCGCCGGAGGGCAGAAGGCTTAAAGAGGTGAGATCAGGCCAGGCTGGCATCCACTCTGTAGGATTCAGGGACAGAGTCATACTTCAAAGTGGTGCAAGGGAGTGATTGACAATGCACCAGGGCTGCTCATGGTAGGTGGAAGGACAAGGCGAGAAAAATAAGCTGCCTTAGTACATTTTTTTCAAGTTTCTGTTTATCTTCCATCTGTAGACTCTTTAAGCTGCCTTCATATTTGGATGTGGACATTGAAGTATTGCTGACCAATGCCAGAGTCACAGGAACATCATGCTGTGCTTTTGATCTTCCCATATGACTGGATTTCCTGAATCATCATGTTGCTGTGTGTGTGCACATATGTGCGCACGTGAATCTTCTGGCAAATCTCCCAGAAGCGTTTGTCCGGGGACAAAGGGTCCATTGGTGCTTTCAGAATGTGATATTGATCACTTTGGCTTTCCTTGGCTCAGAGCCAGACACTGTCTTTCACTGCACAAGATGGCTGCCAACTCCATAGGCTTGTCTCGTTGTGAGAGGACTCCTCAGTGCTTCCTGAAGAGCAGAGTAATTTTTCAGAAGCTTTGAAAAAAGTTGTTTGAAAATGGAACTTTGTGTTTTGCCAGCTATGGGTAGTGCTTGGAATTTGGCTCTTGTCTTTTAACCCTTACAGTCTGTGGTACGTTCTATATTTAGTTACATTATACTTTCCAATATTCAGCTGAGCAGGAAAGTCGGTGAGACAGAATAACTCACTAGGTTTTTTTCCCCCTATGGTTTTGCACAATTTGCTGTCTAGTACCAGTCTTAGTCAAATCTATAATTTGGGCTTCAAACTTAATGATAGTTCAATGGCAAATTCGCAAGGATGAGGGAAAGAAATCTCCTCCAGAGTTTTCAAAGTGTACCTTTCATTTATAGGATTATGAAAATTATAAAAGCAAATGATTCAGAAAAGACTTTGATGTCAATTCTTGACATTTAAAATGACACAAATCATCAGTGACCACTAGAACAGAATAAAGAAATTGTGATTATCTTCAGGCAGACTTTCTTCAAATCAAGAACATGGCTACAAATTTCATACCCATTGCCAGCATCTATGTTACCCAGAGAAAAATACATCAGAATCTTATTTTCTCTTTTTCCCCCCCAAGTATTGGGTCTAAGATTTTATCTAAGCAGGAGATAAAACAGACAGAGCATTCTCTCATTTCTGGATTTCCATTCTTTTCAGCCCCACTGCCTTCCACATACCCAAAATATGTTAACTGTCTTTTCTCTTTTCTCATAAGAAGGTATATTTGATTAGTCACATAACACCTGAGTGTGAATTTATTTCATCTATAAATCTTTCCTATCTTCCAGAGGAATCAATTTTTAAAAAGAGGGCATAAGGAAGGAACACTCAGTAGACTTCCAGACATCATGGCATCTAGGAGAGGGAATGGCTGAGAAGAGAGCTTTCAATCCTGCCATGGGTTTTATTCCAATAGTGAGACCCTGTCCCTCTCTACTGTGGTGTGTTATGCTTTGTTAGGAGGTGAATCAGCCGTTTTCATTGGCCTCTATTTTATTTGACTCCTGAGAGATGCCACAGAGCATGTCTTTAATTCAGGCCAAAATAGAATTTAATCTGAATTCCAGACATTCCAGTTGTAATGGAAAGAGCACATGCTTTGAAATCAGGTAGACATGAGTCAATTTCCCTGTTCTGTCTGTCACTCATGAGCTGTGTGATCTTGGTGAAGGTATTTAACTTTTTCAAAACTTCAGTTGCTCATGTATAGAATAAAGATAATAATACTTAGTTAATGGGGTTATTATGAGGTTAAATGAGACAATGGATATGGAAGGCATACATAGTATTTGACACAGATGATTCTTTAATAAATTCCCTTAATTGTGTATCCTTTAATGTCAGTGGTCTCCATGGAGCTCACTTCTTAATGACAATTAATGTGATCTAAAAACTCAGCTGTGATATTTTTTAAAAATTATTTTCCATGGTTATGATATCACCAGTGTCAAATTTAAACTTGTGATGACAGCACAGCTGTGAACTCTTTGAGTGTCATATCCCTTGGAAGCTGGGCAATGTGACAGTCCTGGAGAAAATTGCCATGTTTGGCATTCTTTGGGTACACTTAGATTCCCAAATTCCCAGATGGAAGGGCCTGATTGAATCTCTTTCATTTACTCTGAATAGCACACCTCAAATCCTTTCTTGGAAAGTAGACAAATTATAAATAAATGTGTAGTATTATTACACACTTTATATTCCTATCATGTATAAGTGGACCCAATACTCTTTGAGGTTAATAATTGTCTGTTTTGAAACTCATGTTTCAGATTCTCTGAGAGAGAAACTTCATAAACAAAGAAATTTAAAATTAGAGAGTAAAATGAGATAGGCTCGGTGATAAGCCCAGGAGAGGCTGTCAACTCAATAGAATGATGTTTTTTTTTTCCCAGAATAACAGCAGCCTTGAAAGTCTAGACTTTAATATTTTGACCCAGGAAATCACTCTCTCTCTCCATGCTCTTCAGGGAACACTGTGTTTTGCCACAATTGTCACACAAATTGCCTGGTTCCATCTATTAATCCCACACATCTTGATGTCATCTAGGAACACCAAAAGCATGTTGTAATTAGGAATAGAGTTCAGGTTAATGCAGACAGCCCGACGATGAACAGACCATCATAGCCCAATCAAGGATTAAGTAGGTTTGCTCAAAACCTGGATTTGGGGACTTTCTCTCAAATTTTGAAATCATATTTGAGTTCTCATCTCAGCCAATCATTTCTTCAACAGTATGATATTCAGACTCCATGTTTGTAAAATATAGGACAATCATTTCATTCTTTTCCTTTGTCTACAAAAGTCTCTTAGAGAAGGATGGCAAATTAAAAAAAAATAAGAAAAGCCATTGTTCTGAAGGAGATAGATGATAATTAATAAATATTCAAATGCAGCCCCAAATACTTCCAGTATGTAAAATCATAATTTCTGAACTAAGCAATTCAGAAAATGAGATGATAGAATGGTTGGTCACCACTGAGACTCAAATTCGTGGACTGGAATACCAAATAAAAGTAGTACCTCAAAGCACAAAATATCTCAAAAATATGGAAATCACACACACACAGAGAACGAGGCTTGAAGGATAGAGCAGGAGCCCCACATGTGACTGATGGAATTTCTGGAAAAAGGAAGGCACAAAAAGAGGTGAAGCAGTAAATAGAAAATGGAAGATTTCCTTCAAGTTCAAATAAAGATTTGATCTGCAAATTAAAAGGATTGATGAGAAAAGACATAAACCCAATAGGTTTTTTAAAAGAAAAGAGAAATAGCAATATGATTAAATTCTCTCACAAAACTGCTAAAGGGAAATAGAGATAAAGCAAAAAAAAGATAATGATCAGGAATTTAAAAAGAGATATCATAGATTCATAAAAGATAAGAAGAATTATAAAAGAGTATTCCATACAACTTTTAACTACAAATGTGGAGAAGTCAAAAAAAAAAAAATAGGATTGGCCTAGGGCTGTAGTGGTTAAGTTTGCGTGCTCCACTTTGGCGGTCCGGTGTTCACAGCTTTGGATCCCGGGCGTGGACCTACACACTGCTCATCAAGCCATGCTGTGGTGGCATCCCACATAGAAAAATGGAGGAATATTGGCACAGATGTTAGCTCAGGGCCAATCTTCCTCACCAAAAAAAAAAAAGAAGAAGAATTTTCTAGCAAAATCAAACTACTAAAGATGATAAAGATGACCCAGAAAAACTGCAATGGATCAGAAGAGATTGTCAAATGATTAAAGATTTACCATCAAAAATAGTACCAGGAACAGACAGATTCATAATTGTTTTATCTAACTATTTAAAAACAGATAAGTCTAATGTTGGCTTTACTAGTCCAGGCCATAGAAAAAGATGGAAACATTGTTCAACTTAGTTTTCAAAGCCTGCATGGCTTTCAAATCAAAATCTAACAATAATAGTATGAAAGAGGAAAAGTAAAGGCCAATTTCATCTATAGATAATGATGCCAAAAAATCCATATAAAATAGAATCTTATGATATATGAAAAGAATAACAGTTGTTTTTACAGGTACAGTTCATTGCAGGGATGAAAGGATATTTTATTAATTACCAAGATAAACCATCATCAAAAATTAGAAGGTAAAAACCCCCATAATTATAACACTAGATGCTAAAAAGTCATTTTATAAATTCAGCAGTAATTCCTAATTTTTTTAAAATTTATTTATCCAAAACCAACAGTTAGTGTTATCTTAAATGACAAAACACTAAAGTAATCTCAATAAAAATCAAGGGAGTGTGTGCAAACCCTGTTATTATTGAACACTGTTGTAGAGGTAGGCTCTAGCAAGTAAATCACATAGAAGAAAACAATTAAATTCTTGGAGATAATTTTCTTAAAGACCTATGAAGAAAACATAAAATCTTTGAAGAAAGATATAAAGTAAAATCTTCACAAATGAAGTCTTTCCACGTTCTTTGATGAAAAGATCTGATATAATAAAAATGTCAGTTTGCCAAAAATTACTGTTTAAATTTAATATCATCTCAGTTTTAATCCTTACAGAGGTTTGAGGGAAGTGGATAAAAAGACTTCAAAATTTATAAGGAAGCAAACATTCCTGAGAATAGTGAAACAAATTTTGATAAAGATGAATACTGAATAGAGACTTGCCTTACTATCAGAATATACTATTATACAGTTGAAATTGAATTGATATGGTTATAGGCATAGGAAGAAACAAATAGATCAGTGTAACGGAATGGGGAATCACAGAAAATTACATGATTTCATATATTAAAAAAAGGGAAAATAATGGATTATTTATTATTAGTGCTGGCACAAAAAGTTACCCATCTGAAAAAAAATTGAAATTGAACCCTAGTTTATACAAAAGTTAATTTTATATGGATCAAAACCTTAAATAAATAAAAAGCAATAAAATATGGCAAGAAAATCTAGTACACAACAAGTACAATCCAGAGGCAGGAGATACCCAGCAGCACAAAAGCCATTTTGACAATATAACAATTAAACTTCTTGAATGAGAAAATATAGAGAAAATGTAAATGGTACCATACTAAGTTATTAACATGGTGTGGCAGAGTTAGTTAATAACTGTATCTCCCTTGTTTCTCCTAATTTCTTCTCTGTGTATCCCAACATTTCTCAAATACCTTTGCAGTTAGGTTGGGGCCATGTGACAAGGTCTGGCCAACAGACTGTGAGTAAAAATGAGGCAATTAAGAAATGATGTGCCTCTTGCACTTCTCTCTTCACTTGCCTTGGAAAACTTGGAGGCCAAATGTTCCAGATGGCATAGCTACAAGTTTGAGGAAGACTGTCAATCCACATTAAACTTTGCATGAGAAAAATTAAACTTATTTTGTTAAGCCTTTGAGATGTTGACATTTTTCTTTTATGGCAGCTACATTAATTATCCTAATCCAGAGATTAATATTTTGAAATGAGGTATTGCTGAAATTAAAAAGCTAAAATATATGCCTCATATTAGTGTGAAGCAGGCAGTGAGAAAATTGACATCAGAGGAAAGAAAGATAGAAATTGATGTTCAGTGGCCAAAGAAAAAAGAAAAGGTAAAACCATCACTTGTGGTAATGGGCATTAGGCCAGACCACATGCATAACAGAAGAGATTAGAAAAGACAACAATTAGAAGTGAATATTGGCTGTTGTTGATTACTTTTGTCAAAATATTATAAGAAAATGATGAACTCAGAAAAAAAGTATTGGCCAATTTGCAAGCAGAAATTAAAAGGATTACAGAAAGAAGAGAAATTTGGATTATGCAGCGTTGGAAAACCCGATTGTTTATCAACCTCAAAGAGTATGAGATAGTAACAACAGCAACAACATCAACAACAAATTTAAGGGTAAATGTCCCATAACATCTCCTTGTTGGCAAAAGTGGTCACATTCCAATTTCTCACTTTCAAGCCTGAAAGCCTCCAGGTGACTGCTATTAAGTTGACAAAGACAAGTGTGGAGATAAGAAAGCAAAGACATAAAGCAGATCTGAAAACTATGCCTCAGAAAGATTTAGGGTGTGGTTACTGGCACACAGAACTGAGTAAGTAGCCTACTACATTTTTTAAGTGCTAAGCCTACCAAGATTTTAAGGAACTACATTGCCAGAGAAACTAATAGCTTAAACCACTGTGAGACTCTTCGAGATATGGAGACTTCTACTTCCCATCAAAATGGATTACCATCCCACATAAAACAACTAAAAAACCACAGAAAACATGAAAAATTGCTTTTCAAGATGTCAGGCATGAGGCAATGCAGCAAAATGATCCTTGAGAGATGGGAGACAAATGAGGCGAGCCCTATAATTATTCCAGCTTAAAGCCCTGAGAAAGTTTCTAGCCAGGGCACAGTTGGAGAAATTCAGGTGGAGCACGGCAGTCTTCTTGAGTTGAGGAGACAGAACTGGGAGCCTGGGGAGCACAACATGCCTAGATTTTGTAGGGAGAGTACAAGAGAGGAAAGAGCCACACAGACAGAAAATTCTAGACATCTACAGAGGGTTCTTCTCAAGTATTCAGCTAAATACTGATCAGCACATGAATGCAATGAAATACCCAAGACTGAGGAATAAAGTACCTGAAAGGATTAGAGGGAAGAATCTCATCAGCCAGAGTGGAAAACCTCATAATGCATGGAGCTTTGATTAGAGTACTCAGAAGGCTTTTGTCTCAAGGTAAGGAAAAATTAGTCCCATTCTCAATGTTGCTATCCTCTAGTCTAACAAAGCTTAAAAGCAAGATCCAAAGGTTCAAATTCTTCCCAAATAATTTAACAATATCCTAGAAAAAAGCTCAAGAATATTTATAGGAAAATAAACAAACAAATAAGCAAAAAACTCCTTACCACCAACAAAATCAAATTCACTATGTCTGGCATCCAATCAAAAATTATCAAGCATAAAATCAACATTACTGATAATATGAAAAAATCTATTAAAATCAAATCATAAATGACATAGATGATAGAATTAATAGGCAAGGATATTAAAACAATTATAACTGCATTTTGTATGTTCAAGAAGCTAGAGGAAAGATTGAATATCCTAAGTAAATATATAAAAGAGAACCAAACTGAACTTCTAAAAATGAAAACTACAATGTCAAAATAAAAACTACACTGGACAGGATTAATGGCAGATTAGACATTGCTAAGGAAAAGATTAGTGAACTTGAAGACAAAGCAATTGAAACTATCCAAAATGAATCACAGAGAGGAAAACAAGGTGGGGGAAAAAGAACTAACAGAGCTTCAATTAGTTGTGGTATAACTTTAAAGGACCTAATATACATGTAATTCTAGTCCCCAAAGGAGAGGAGGGGAGGGACAGAAAGAATTTTTGAAGAAATAATGATGAAATAATGGTCAAAACAATGTCAAATTTGATGAAAACTATAAACCCATAGATCCAGGAGCTCAAAGAATCCAAAACAACAACAAAAACATGAAGATAATGACACCGAGGAACATCATAATTAAATTTTTAAAAAATAATAACAAAAAGAAAATTCTTACAAGCAGCCAAAGAAAACAGATCACAAACAGAGCAACAAAGATAACAATGATAGCAGATTTTTTATTGGAAATAATAAAAGTAAGAAGACAGTGGAGCAATATCTTTAAAGTACTGAAAGAAAAAAATCTACCAACCATAGAATTCTTTATTCAGGGAAAATATCTTTCAAATCAAAAGTGAAATAGAAACATTTTCAGATGTAAAAAACTGAAAAAATTTATCACCAGGATACCTGCACTTCAAAAAATTACTCCAGATAGAAATTTAGATCTACACAAAGCAATGAAGAAATGATGACTGGAAATGATGACTATGTAGGTAAATATAAAGATATTTTAAATATTTAAATTTCTTTAAAATATAATTGACTTCTGGCTGTGGCAAATCTTCTCCCAAAGAACAACTATAAAGCTGAACAAAACTGACAAAAACAATCATTTCAGTCTTGAAATCAATCAAAGGCATACAACAATCTGAGAAGTATTTATTCTTGAAAACAGCTGAAATTCAAGTAAAGACAGTGGGAATTTGTAACGTTCTGGACTGGGGATCTCCCAGTCTGCTGTCCCAACTCAGTTAGCATGGAAGTTTTGTCAGGGTCGGGCAAGCCACGATAACTGATACTTTTTCTGCCAATTTGGAGCAGTGGGTAATACCTGCTCTCAGTGGTGTTGTCAGTATAAGCGACTTTTTGGAGGTGAGAGCACTTACGCATTACCTTGGCTCTACTGGCCTAAAGTTGTGGTCATGGTTTGGGCAAACTTATTCCTAGCTGAAGCTGCATACTTGTGGAGGCTGGAGAGGGGCAAAGTTATTCATGCACTCCTGGCCAACTCTGAGGCTGCACACATGCACTCAGGAGACTGGAAAAGACTTGGTGGAAAGTAAAACCTGGATCAGACTTTAAAATGTACAGAACTTTGAATATGCTCTCCTACTCACACACAGATGCATCTGCAGAAGACAGAAGACTTACTGGCTTAAGACATTTGAGCACGACCTCTATCTAATCATTGGCTGAGGCTATGCAAGTGCAGGGACCACTGCTAGGAAGTCAGGCTTAAAAATCAAAATAGGAACAACAACAAAAAGTACCTACAATGGGTAAAGACATCAGTGACCACACACTAGAGGGGAGTGAGATTTCACAGATTTAGCCTAGGAAAGTTACTAAACAAAGAAAGGAACAAACAAAAACCAGCAGCAATCTTTGGAGGAAAAATATCAGGACCCAGAGTTTCTATTAAAAAATTACAAGACATGAAAAGAAACAGGAAAGTGTGGCCTACTCAGGAAAGATAAAAGTAGTCAATAGAAACTGTCTGTGAGTGTCAGCAGGCAATTTGAGTTTAGCAGGCAAAGACTTCGAGGGATCTATATTATAAATATGGTCAAAGAACCAAACTAAACCATCTATAAAGAATTAAAAGAAAACATGGCAACAACAAATCAATAAATAGAGATTCTCAATAAAGATATAGAAATTATTTTTTTTAAATAACTGAATGGAAAATTTGGAGCTAAAGAGTATAATAACTGAATAAAAAACTTCTTGAGAGGGGTTCAACAGCAGAATGGAGATAAAAGAAGAAAAAAACCAGTGAACTTGAAGATTGATCATCAGAATTCATCTAATCTGAAGAACAGAAAAGAAAAAGGTTAAAGAAGAATGTGCTGAGTCTCAGAGACATATGGGGTAACATCAAGCATGACAACATACGTGCAATGGAAGTCCAGCAGAACAGGAGAGAGAAAGGGTCCAGAAAATATATTTAAAGAAATGATGACCAGAAAATTCCAAAATTTCATGAAAAACATTAGAACTCAATGAACTCCATGTAGGATAAATTTCAAGAGATCCACATATAGACACAAACACTTGAAAGACAGAGACAAACAGGAAATCTTGAAAGCAACAAGAGAAAGTCCCTTGTCAGCACAGGACAACATCAATACAATTAAGAACTGATTTCTCATTATAAACACTGGAGGCCTGAAGTCAGTAGAACGATATATTGAAAGTGTAGAAAGAGATACAAACTATTAACCAAGAATTCTATATCCAGAAAAACTATTCTTTGAAAATGAAGGCAAAGTAAAAAAATTCTCAGGTAAACAAAGGCTGAAAGGATTTGGTGTTAACAGACCTGCTTTACAAAAAAGACTAAAGGAATTTTTTTATGCTGATAGGAAATGACATCAGAGAGTAACTCAAATCCACTGGAAAAAATGAAGAGTAACAGAAATGATAACTATGTGGGTTAATGTCAAAGACTCTCTCTCTACACACACACACACACACACACACACACACACACGCACACACATCATTTTCTTCTTAACTTAATTAAAATACATAAGATTGTATATAGCAATAATTATACTATTGTATTATTTTATTTATAACATATAGAGGTGTAACATCTATAACAATAGTAGAGCTGAGTATGGGGAGGGAATAGAGTTATAATGAAGCAAAGTGTCTATGTATTTTACTGAAATTAGATTAGTATTAATCTAAATTATGTTGTGATAAATTAAAATGCATATTTTAATCCCTAGAACAATAGAAGACTAGAATATAACTCAATTATATAATAAAAAGTCAACAGTAGAATTAAAATTATACACTAAAAGTATTTATTTAACAAAAAAGGAGGCAGCAAAGGAAGAACAGAGCAACAAAAAAAGACAAGAGAACATACAGAAAGAAAATAGGAAAATGGCAAACATATCAATAATTATATTAAATATCAATGATATAATAATCCATTCAAAAGGCAGAAACTGTCAGATTGCATAAAAAATTGTTGTCTAAAGGAGATATGCCTTAGATTCAAAGATACAAATAGGTTGACATTAAAAGATGGAAAAAATATATGATGCTAATGATAATTATAAGAGAGCAGGAGTGGTTATATTAATATTAGACAAATTAGACTTTGAGGCAAGAAATATTATTAGAAATAAAGAAAGATGTTTCATAATGTTGAAAGGTGCTAGAACACACAATTGAATATCCATATGTGTGCAGGGGAATAACTTCCATCCATATCTTGTATCATATACAAAAATTACTCAAAATGAATCAGAAATCCAAGTGTAATGCCTAAAACTGCAAAATTCTCAATGAAAACTATGCGTGAAATCTTTATGACCTTCAGTTAGGCAGAGATTGATTAGATATAACATCAAAATCATGGCCCACGAAAGAAAAAAAATTGATAAATTAAACTTCATCGAAATTAAGAATTTCTGCTCTTTGAAGGATACTATTAAGAACATGAAAAGATAAGCCTCTGGCTGGGCAAAAATGATTGAAAATCACACAGCTGATAAAGGATTTATATCCAGAATATAAGAAGAACTCTCAAAATTCAATAAGAAAACAAACAGCCCAATCAAAAAATGGGCAAAAGAGTATAACTGACACTTCCCCAAAGGAGATTGTCTGATGGCAAATAAGTACACATAAAGAAGTTTAAGGTCATTAGCCATTAGTGAAATGTAGGTCAAAACCACAATAAGATAATGCTACACACACATTAGAATGTTTGAAATTAGAAAGATCTACCATACTAAGTGTTGTTGATGTGAAGAAACTGAAACTCATATACTGCTGGTGGGAATGTAAAATGGTACAATTACTGTGGAAAACAGTTTGGTGGGATTTTAAAACTTAAAAATACAACCATATGACCTCACCATTCTACTCCTAGGTATTTAATCAAGATAAACGAATTCATATCCTCATACAAAGACTTGTTCATGACCGTCAAAGCAGCTCTATTGATAATATTTGAAGACTATAAACAACCCAAACATCTATTAACAGGTGAATAGATAAATTATGGCATATTCATATAATGAAATACTACTCAGCAATAAAAAGTAATGAGGTATTCATGCATGCTATACCATGGATGAATCTCAAAATAATCATGCTGAGTGAAAGAAGCCAGACCAAAAAGAAAGTGCATACTCTGTGAGCCCAAGTATAGAAAATTCTAGATAATACAAAGGAATCGTACTTATAGCAAGCAGATGAGTAGTTTCCTGAGGATGAGGAGAGCAGAAAGGGGAGGTAGGGAAGAATTATAAGGGGTTTGAGGAAATTTTTGTATATGATGAATGTGTTTATTATCTGAATATGATGGTTTATGGTGTATAAATATGCCAAAACCTATGAAATTATATTTTAAATATGAGCAACTTATTATATTTCAATAAATCTTTATTAAAAAAAAACACAACAGAACTTGCATCCTCAAACTTCTGCAAGCCGAAAGCGAACTGAGAAAGGTGTTCTAAGGACAGTATATTCCCTAAATGTCTTTTTCAGATGAGGACAAGGAATATGACCAAAAAAAAGAATTTACAGATGTGAAGCCAAAGGTTATTGAGGACAGTGGACAGAGAGGATTCATTCAGAGAGCAGAGTCAGGGACTAATCACGCACACATTTCCATGCCAGCTGGGAGGCCTTCATGTTGCCCGCCCAGAATTGGTATGGACCAGTGACTGATGTGTCTTCCACGCTCCCCTTTTGAACGGGAGTGTTTACTGTTTCACCACTGGTTACTGCTGTCTTTGGCAGGGGGTGGAGGTATGAAGATAAATTGTCTACTTAGTTTCAAGGTCTCCGGATTTGACGGAGACACTAATCTGCCTCCTGGGCTCTGATATGGAGATGGCACCCAGATAGAACTTTGGGTTGTCTCTTTTGGGAAGACATCGACGTATGGAAAGGAGGGAGAAAGGGGCTATTTGTCACCACATATTCCACGGACTGCCTTTAATTTCCCAGTCTCTTTCCCAGTTTATTTGGGGCTGTGTGACTAGTTCTGCTGATGGTCTGTGAGTAGAATTTGTGTGTTACTTTCAGGTCAAAATAGTTAAAAACTCTCTTTCTGTCCAGAGGTCTTGAAGGTCACGTATTCCAGACAGTATAGCTACAAGTTGGAAGAGAACCACCTTACTTTCATCAGATTTGAAATAAGTGACACATTTTTATTGTGCTAAGTCACTGGGTTTTTAATGGTGGATACTTATCTAGATTAGTGAGGTGCAGGTGGGGGAGAGGCAGAGGAAAAGTGAGGGAGAAGTCAAGAGAAAGAGAAAAATAATCAAAAAGACCACTTTAAAAATGCATAAATATAGTCAATTTATTAGTTGCTATAAATACACATGTATTTACATAAATTAAATGTCTTTTGAAAATAACGGAACTATAGAAATACTACAGAGAAAAATCCCAAATGTTTCTATACATGTAATTGCTTGTCACTGTGTACATATAGTAAATATGTTATTGTTTATTAGCATATTGTATATATCATATTGTATAGTAAACACTTAATAGGAATGCTATAGAAACTTTGGACAATTGAGGAAAAAAAAAAATCCTAAACCAATACTCTTGTTAAAGTAACTTTAAAAGTTTCTATGCATTAGTTCCTAACCTTTATTCATCTGCATATACATTTCTCCTAGGGTAATAATAGTGTAAGGACACTTGTGAAAATTTATTCACTTTATATTATCACTTTAAGTAGTCATAATAATATTTCACAGTGTGTAAG
This sequence comes from Tapirus indicus, assembly GCA_031878705.1. Classification (NCBI taxonomy): domain Eukaryota; kingdom Metazoa; phylum Chordata; class Mammalia; order Perissodactyla; family Tapiridae; genus Tapirus; species Tapirus indicus. The sequence continues at coordinate 88,026,865 of CM062922.1, forward strand.
TCAGCATTTAATTATTCATTTTCCCAATTTTGAATAGTTCCATTATTTTCAAAATTTTGCTATGTGAATATCTTCCTGCATATAGCTATTTCCTCATAAAATTTTTTTTTAGGCTAGATTGCCAGAAATGTGTTTACTGGGTCATTTTATATCTTAACTTCCTAGACTCTGGAACTCCGCCACCTTTTCTACTCACCATCACTTTGGATCAAACATATGAAGCCTGACTACTGCTTTTGACCCTCTCTCTTTCCCTGCTTCAATCTGAACCCCAACCTATTAGTATTTTGGTACATCTGGGACCCACTTTCCCATCTTAGAGCTTCTGTCTGAAGACATGGAACAAGTTTTATTTTATTTTTTTAACTGCTAAACTCTCCATTATTTAAAGAAAAAAGTATCACTTCCTTTAAGAAGACATACTCTATGTAATCAACTAAAATATATAGAATTTTAAAAAAAAATTAGATTCCACAAAGAAAAGGAGAGGTGAGAAATAGATTTATCAAGTGAAGAATAAACTAGTTTACTCAGGAAGTCTTCATGGAGAAAATAACCTTGAGTTGTGGCTTAATATATATATCCTGGATGTAACACACTGAGAAAAATAAATGAAGCAACCATGTGTACATTTGGTTATTGCCTGAGATCTTTTCTTTCTACGTACTCTGTTTTGGATTCGGCAAAGTTGATTAAGAGATGTTGGTTAAGGAGTGAACTAGAACCCAAAGGCAGAGCCTAGGGTCACATTGTATGGGATTAGATTCCTGACTCTATCACTTATTAGCAATGGGAACTTGGGCAATTATCTAACTTCTCTAAGCCCTAGTTTCCTCATCTACAAACTGGGAATAACTATATGTTCTTCATACAGTTGTAGTAAGAAGTAAAGTGTTTACATTTGTAACTTGCCAAGCCCAGTAGGTGTGCAATCAACAGCAAGGACAGCAGCATATCAAAGTCCTTCTCTCAGTGTAATGTGGGCTGCATATAAAAAAATAGTTGTTGAATGTCATTGGTTATCAGATTTATCATCCCCTATGAAGAATCTCTGAGTGAATTAAATTAGGTCAAGACTGAAATACACGAAGCATCACACCAATTCATTCTGGGTATTGACAAAGTCACCAGCTTCCATGAGCCATGTCTTTGAGGGAATGCTTGACTTTTGCTTAGTGACTACATGAAAAGGATAAACAGGTGAAAGGGGCCATTTCTGGTCTATAGTGGAGTTGAATTCATTGTTATATTGTATTCCTCTTTTTGAACAAGAGAGAATAATGCAGCAAATTTTCTAAGGGCTTAAAAAACACAGGAGCAAAGAAAATGATTCCAAGAGTAACTATCACAAATCACTTTTTAATCATCAGATGCTGATTAGTCATTAATGATTCACTTTGGGCCCCTGATTTTACCTTCTTAAGGATTCTAGCTAGTGTGAGAAGGACCCAAGCTGCAGACCACGGTAGTACTGAAAAAACTGACCAACAATTTGGGAGCCTGTCATTTGGACGTTAGGAATGTCAAGGGCTCCCAGCAAAGAGTCTGGATCTGATCCAGCTTCAGTGTCACTGAAATGGGGAGCTGACCAGTAGGAAAAGTGTGTATTCCTGCCTCTGTGGATCTCTATTGTAGTTGGCCCAGCAGCTGCGAGGGGCTAACTCTGTGAATCAGATCTTCATCTGGTTGTCCGAGAGGCAAAAGGTAGCACGTTATTTACAGAACTGAATAGATGGACTTCTCTTGGCAAACTTCCAGACTGCATCCTTGTACTCTGAACTGATCCAGCTGATTTATTTTCAGACTTTGCAAATGAAAATGAAATTTAAAACACTTTTTATTTCCAAATGCAAAATTGGATTTGATACACACACACAAACATTCAGTTTTAGGATCCGGGAAAACCCAGTGCTTGGGGGTTTTTGATTCCCAATGATACTATTCTCTTTTCAAAACTTGACTTCTCTGGCCTTTCCTACAAGCACTGCATGCCTTATCCTTGCTACAGAGGGATAAATCCAGGGAAGACTGTGGCTATTACAGATTTTGTCTCCCTTCGGCACCTGGCAGCCCAGGAAAATTAACAGCTAAACCTAACCTAACTCAGGTGTCTCCTAAGCCATGTAAATACAATAATTCGTATTTTTACTTCGATGTAGTAAATGCGTATACATATACAAAGGCTTCTAGATGCCTTGTGTTGCTTACAGAAGCTGACTAAATGTTTTCCTGGATCCATTTTAGGAGTATGCTGTTTTCAGAAATACCTGATGCTAACCTGTGTTAGTGACGCCATGCTTTCACCTTGCAAGATATTTCAGTGTTGTGACAGCATTTTAGGGAAAAAAAGAACAAAACACCAAAGGGTTTTAATTTTTTTCCCTCTTTCCTTATGTTTCTGCTTCTCCGTGTTCCACCTACACTGGTATTAAGTTGATTTTCTCCAGAACCCTTGTGAGGGTCTGTCTTCATTCTAAGTTGTTCCCTCCCCTCTGCCAGGCGGCTCCCTGGTATTGACAAAAGCTGTGTTCAAGCCCTCTCTGCCCTTCCTTGGTGTGCTTGTTTGTATTCTCCCTGCCTGAGGTTGGGCTGACTGTGGGGCTTTCCACAGAAGAGGCAAGAGTTTGGATAAGCCAGCAGTTTAAGCAGGTTTTATGACCAGCCAGTGTAATAAAATGCATTCAGGGGTCACCCGAGAAACTTTAATCAGCACCGGGGGTCACTGGATAGCACTTCTAGACAGGAGAGTCAGAAATGAGGAACAGAGATTCCAAAGAGGACCAGGAGTTGGGGGAGGGGGGTAGGGATCGAAGGTTCTCAAGTTATCAGAAATAACTTTGTAAAGAATCAATGTGTTTTGTAATCAGAAATGGTAAAAAGAGCCATAATTGCCCAGCGGAAACTAGAGATCTGCGGCAAATTTAGATGAGAATTTTACCCAAAGACTTAATTTTTTTCTCTTGTGAAGTTTTGCATGAAAGTTTGGCCTTATGATTGGTCTCGGGATGGATATCAAATATCTCACCCTGAAGGGAGAAACATTCCCACCAAATCCTTCTCTCCTGAAAGAAAAAATTTCTGCATCCAATAATCAGAGCCGGGGCAGACAAATTGGCACCACTATTTTTTGCTCTCCAGCCTCCCTTTTATTTTGTGCTAGAAATAAGGCTGCAGACTTGAGGCACAATTCACAAATATTTGGTAGTATTATGTTGCAAGGAACTGAGGGGAAAAAACCCAGAAGAAGGCAATTCTTAAAAGCTTTGCCTTCACTCATGCAAACAAACTTTATGCCTCTCAATAAATCTCCTGTTTTGTAAGTGGCCATTAAAATAACAGATCATTTGATTAAAATTCTGTTTTCTTTTCACAACGGTCATTTGGAATTTTGGGGAACCTCCAAATGTGGTCTTGGCCATGATGTCATTAGCATTTTATTAATGCATTCAAAAGGTTAAAAGCTCTTACTTTTTATAGGGCTTTTAAAAGCAAACATTTGATTGTCTCTTGCATAAACTGACTCTGAACCCATTAAAATGTGACAACAACTTCAGAACTGACCCTGTTTAAGGGTAAAAAATTGATCAAGGATTTGCCACATTTTTAATTGCTTTGAATGAAATGGAAACTGAAATGAGGCCAATATTTGGGAATGGAAAGAATTAAATCCAGTCCAACACCTTTCGATATAATAATGTTATTTTTTAAATTAGGGCTTTTCCCTTTTAGGGTTGAATGATTCTTTATGGCACAAAAATAGTTTATAGTTTGAAAAGTTTATTTTTTTCCCTCTCTAGTCCAGTCACAATGCAATCAGCTTGTCATTAAAAATAAGATGGAAATATTTTTTTAAAAATATGTTTCAGGTGTCCTAGCCTAAAAAAACTAAAAATGCTCAGGGCGACAACTGTAAATTTGCCTTTGTTTTTTATTTGGATGGAAAAGCAAGTGTGGCTGCGTAGATTTGGAATGATGTTACAAACTTTCAGACTCATGCTTTTAAATTAGTCACCTTGGGGAATAAATCCACAATAAAACAATAAAACCAGTGGTGCTGGGATCTATGTAGCCATTTATTGTTATTTTCCACTTTGTCTCATTCCCATCACACATATTTTTAAGTTGGAATACCTCATTCCATTGAATGATATTTTGTATACAAAAGAGAAAATTCCTGTCCCCCAACTTCTCCACTAAATGAAAATATACACACTCCATTCTAATTTTGTCTTATTCTTACATCGCTGATCGTGAAGAGTTTTCAACTTACCTTCATTGTTTTATTCATTTATTTTTTTAGTGACTGATCACATTTCTCACTCTAGTACATTCTGTATTTTCAGAGCACGTTAGATCTTTATTTTTTTACCCCTCACAAATGAACTACTGAAAAACCATCTCCCTGAGCCTCTTTTTTAATTGCTTCTGGGTTCTGAGGCGTTGGGGGAGCTCCATAACTAGCAGGAGCCGATCAGCAGATAAGCTTGCATAACATGCACTTAATTATACAAACAAGTCTTTCTGGAGAAAGTCTTCTGACAATTACCTTCCGAAATAAATATACCTTGGCGGCTGTCAATAGTAATAAAACCCGCGCAATCATTTCTTAAAGCTTTTATTGTTTGCCTGTAATTAGCATGTTGATGTGATTAAAGCTACATTTGACTTTTGATAAACCCCAGACTCCTATAGATAACGTTTCCAGCAGTTCAAAGCTGCTTTCATTAGAAGCGATATTTATCTGATTTGTAACCAATCAATTGGAAATAAAACTTTCCTGTGGCATGCCGTTAAAACAGCCAGCAGCAGCCCTGGTTTCCTCAAGTCCCTTTTCTCGTCGATGTCCTTGAATGAGATGGATTCCATATGGTTAGGCGCAGGAGAAAGGGCAGGGACTGGAAAGGTGGAGAATGCCGCTCTGCGCAGAGCCCCTCCAGACTTACTGCCTTATTTCTTATTCGAAGGCGCGGTAACTGCTGTAACCAATTTTCTCGAAAAATACACTTTTCTTGTGGCAGCAGAAAAGTCTGCAGAACTGGGGTTTGTTAAGGACATATTTGTGATGTTTACTCTGCTTTCATATTTTTAAGTTTATGTTTAATTCTTTTATCAGACTCTTTCAATTCTGATTTTAACTTTGTCCTCTTTGCTTTCCACCAAAGTTATTTCTCCATCTCCACACTGTTACTCTCACTTTACATCTCTTTTCTTTCTTCCTTCTTCCTTTCTGATTTTTGTTTTTTATTTGTTTGTTTTCTATAATATTATATGATTGGCAACCACTTTAAATTTCCTTATTCAAAATTACAAAGCTGTAAATTTTGAAGTTTTGACAAATACACAAATAATGATTTTTAAAAGTTTATCTGACCCAGTAAATAAGCTGTGGACTTTCCAAATGTCCATACGTGATAGAGGAACATGGAGACAATAGCATGTCTGCATTATCACTACAGTGACAGTGCATCCTATACCTCAATTTCTGCATAATTTCACCTCTGCACAAATCTATTTATTCTTGTTCTAAATAGGAAGAAAGAAAGAAAGAAACAGGTAGGAGGAAAGGAAGAGTAAGGAGAAAGGAAAGAAAGAAAGAAAGAGAGCCCACCTTCAGGATCTGTGTGTATTTATTCAAAGCACTTCTTCCCTCCACATTCTCCAAACATTTCATATTTTTAGAAATGAAATAGAGAAAGGAAAATATTTTCTATAATGGAACCAGTGTTGACATGCAAACCTTTATGGATTTCCAGCCACGGCTCATTAAAATCTGTCTAAATATATAGTAAACATGTGCATAAATACCATGCTTTTTAAGTTGAGTTTTAAAGTGAATGTACATAAGTTAAATATTTTATTGCTATTAACATGAAAACATGAATCTATGTCTGTGAAGCCATTTACACTAATCTGGACATGTTCAAAGGCTTTCCATTTTTATTTAATTATATGGTTTTTCAGTGCCCATTTCAAGTGTTTTCTCAAACACTATAATTTATAACTTTATAGATAATCTTATACAATTCCAACCTTATATAAGCGCATGGATGTCTTTGCACAGATAATTCAAGTGCCTTGTCTTGAAAACATTGATTCTTTCTCAGCTTTAAATGACCTCAGTTATAACATTTACTATCTTGGTAATGAATGCCATTTCATATATATATTGCCTGGAGGCAGTTGCATTTAAATATTGAGGAAATAAGGAGGAATTATTCCTATAAATGAACAACTAGGAAGATAGCAAGATTGGGTGTGACAAGTGTCTCTTTACTGATCTGGGGTTTGTGAATATGCCTTATAGCCAGGAGAATTTCTGGAGAATGCCAGGCTCAGGGAAAAGGTCACCAGTACACTAGGTGCCTCTTGAAAACAGCTTTTATCAAATAGTTGAAACATTTTCTTTTCCACTTATTTTAGAAAATATTTTTGAAATAGTTAAAAATCCATTTTAAATAAGTCAACTGTAAAGTAGTTCGTCACTTTAAATGCATTCCCTCATTTCTCCATCTCCTAATTAATATATATTAAGGTAAGTCTGTTGGCAAATGTATTATGCTGCCAAAACAAAACATTTGTTCTCACCATTTTGATTTCGGATCCCTTAACTTAAGATTATTAATCACGTGTTCTTTGGATAAAATTTTCATTTTATCCAAAGTATATTTTAGAAACTAAAGTTGGAATTTTTTTGCACGTAAATTATCTTGTATTTCAGTAACCATATGATCATTAAAATAACAGGGAGATTCAGAGCATTCTGGATTTGAGTAGTGCCTTTAAAATATGCTCTGCACATAACTTAAACCACAGTGACAATATTTCAAGTAATAGAAGAAAAAATGGTTTGCAGATTTACAAACAGAAATCATGTACTTCTGCAAAGTTTTATTCTCGTAGGAGTTGTCTGGCTTAAGGATCAGTAAGATTGAGATAATATCACATCAAATAACTAAAGATAGAGGGGAAATCTGGCTTAACTGGATTTTTTTAAATTGGTGCTTAACTGTGTGTTTGCTTGTGTGTGTATTTATGTGTTTGTGTATAATAAGGACACACAGATGACCATGGCACCGTGATTTAGCTGTCTATTTTGTGGATCTTCTCTATAATTTACTTCTCTTGAATTGCCTATCATATATATAACTTTTGGGGGGTTTTTGGTAGGAAAAACATACACTTATCTAGCTATTGACTATAGCTACACAATGACAAATATCAGAACTCAAACTGAAAAATCTGAATTGTTTCCCTTTATGATGCCGAAGAGCTGAGTGTCTGAAAATTATTGAGGCAATGGCCTAATGGTTTTGGTTTTGACCCAAGTGTTTGGCATCATGTGGATGTAGCCACAGGCTCTGTTCCCTCTTTGCTGAGGGTGCTTGTTATCTGTAGATACAGGATATTTCAAAAGTACTCAGCAGAGCAACTGCAGAAGTGATTGAAATGACATTCTCCAAGCTGCATACTTACAGAGGGGAAAGTTTGAGCATTTTTCTTGCAGCTAGCCAAGCCAAGCCATTCCAATTCACATCTCTCATCTTACACTTCAGATGATTTTCTCCCACCTCAGGCTTTGCATTTGTGCATGTTTATTCCTTTATTTTTGTTTCCTGAAGTTAACATGACTATTTTTAAAAATTCTATACGCAATGGAGATTTAAATTTTGTTCATAAATCCTATATACATCATCAACAAATGGCTCGTGTTTCTATGTCTCTTTGAAAAAAGCTCCTGATAGAGTGAGAGGGAATCTTCTTATTTCAAGTTTTACCTGAAGACAAAGTGCTTCATGCTTCACAGGTAAGTCTTTCAAAGATTCAGAATGTCCATGAACTTGGGCAGGGTCTAGACAGGAACAAATAGTCTGATTTCTATTGTCCCATTAGACTACAGGGCTAATTAAAGTTTAAGTAACTCCAATTTGTTAAAGGGATTAACTTTGCCTTTTTTTTTTTTCTTTTTACATTCCTGATCTGAAGCTCACTGATGAGTGTGTTCTGATGTTAACTGGCCTTTCCAAAGTCTGATCACACTTTGGAGGAAACAATAACACCAGCTAAATGCACTCTAGCTCCTCAAACAAAAAGAGTAAGGACAAAGATGTGCTCTGATAATGTTTCACTTTATACTGCGTGTTTTCATGATGCACTTTAAAACTTAGTCCATATTGATATAAAACTTGTTTGCTTAAACTTACATAAAAACAACCATCTTCTTTTCAAATCTATGTGTGGCTACATGGCTAAAGTGATTCTGTTTTTTGTTTTTCCACAACTTGAAACATATTGTGACAAAGTCAGTTAAAAAAGAGGTCCAATAATATGCAATGGAGTTCTGTAAATAAATGAATACAGTAACCTCTACTCTCTGGGTCTCAAAAAACTAGTTCTTCAAAGCAACTTGAAGGATTGTTCTGAAAGAAGTCCTTCACACAAAATGGCAGCATTGGGCAAGTCTGCCCACAAGGGAAGATTTTGGGGGGGCTGCAGACTCTCGCAGAGAAGTGGGTCACGGGCAGCGTGCATTTGCATTCGTGAGAGTGTCTTTGTGCCACTCCTTGAGCCTGCTCTCTACATGTTGTATGAAGGCCTGATGGAGCTGGACAGGGTGGGCTCCAAAGACGCGCCTCCTGTTTGCCCAGGTCTAGGCAATTTTCACAGTCACTGTAGAGCCCAGAAGAAAGAAGGCTGAAAAAGAAGTTTTAAATGGAAAGAAAAGAAAAAGACGGGGGCAGGGGGGAAGAAGAAAGAACAGGCACTCTCAGCTCCAACAGAAGCTATGCCAAGAAGCAACTAACTGAAAACAGAACAGAGACGAGAAATGAGGAAAGAATAAAATGGTTTGGAGTCAGGCTGAAAAATGCTCGAGAGAAAAATTCACATGGTTTCAGAGCAGTACTTGGCATCTGTCTCAGAAATCCGTGCGTGCAGTGTATGCATGTGTGTGTGTGTGTGTGTGTGTGTGTGTGTGTGTGTGGTTTTTCATTTTTGTTTCTGGAAGAATATTTTGCAACTTCTTTTTACTGACAAAGATGAGTTATCTTCCTTCTTTTAGAGTAGTGGAGACAACACCCCTATCTTCCCCACAAAAGTCTACCTCCTCTAACTTAGTGCAGTTTTAAAAAATGTTTTCTTGTGCTGGATCACCAGATGACTTCCTACTGTAACCAAATAGAGTTCTAAAACCCAAATGTGTGGCCCCACTATCTTTCAGCTAGTTTCCTAACACTCCCTTATGAGGAGATAGAGGACCATCGGCTTGTTTCAAAAGAAGGCAGGGTACCACTTGGGCCAACTTTGATTCTGCATTACTTTGAGTAGTCTAAGCAGGCCCAGGGCTGAGGTCTGCAAGTATGTGGCTTATTAGATCTAATCCACTGATGGCTTGTGTGGTAATGAATGTCTGAAATGCTTGTCTATGATTAGGAATTTTTAATGCTGTCCTCATGGGCTCTGCTGGCTTTCCTGCTTGTAAATGGAGGCTTAACACATTCAAATCATCCATGGGGCTGTGTGAGCTGGCAACACCCAGAAAGAAAACTTGCCATTGTGATGCTAATTTCCCTCTCACCTTTGACCAGGAGGGGTAACTATATATAATTTATAGAAACAGCTCTTCTGGAATGAGAAAACCTGAGGGAAACACAGAAGTTTGTTTAAATTAAATCAAATACCTTTTAGATGGGAAATACAAATGCAGTTTGGACTGGACTGTTCCTCTCTGTCCCATGATCAGAGCAGTGGGGAATTTTGACTGCTCTGAAAGCCAGGGCAACAGTGTGGACATTCTTATTGGGACCTCTCTCTGCAAGGCTACAATGACTGGACTTGATGAAGCAGCCTCTCAGAACAGCTGCCAGGGACTTTTGTTTTCTTCTATGACAGACGTATTCTAAAGGCGCTGATGGTGACTAACCATAAATGATTTTCCAAAAGCGTAGCATACAAATATCTATTTTCTGTGCTTCTCCCTTGCCACTCCACATCCCCATTCTCCTCCCCACTGATATTAACCAAGTTGTGTCAGGACAGACATACTTGGAAAGTCACTGGAGAAGAGTGTGGATGGCTCCCATCTCTAGAGTGGCTGCTGCTGTTGCCCTGAGAACATTTGTGTAGCATCCTCTGAGAGAAGTCTCTTGAAATATACGTTCTCTCTTACATGTCCCCATTTCCAGTATTCTTTACATCAGAGTGAGCTCCTCAAAGGGATGAATCTTTCAGGGACGCAGTAAGGAGACAAAGTCCACGCAGACTGATGTGGATAACGGTGATGATCCACGGGTACAGCACTTACCCCCTTTCTGGGGTAGATGGTGGCAGCTGGAGGACATGTATTTTAACCACAGTCAAACAAAGAGCCAGAATATTTTAGTATTGATTGAAATACTATTTCCATCAATGTCTACTATTGATTGAAAGTTCCGTAGAAGTGAAAGTCAAACCTAGTGACTCCCATGTAGTGGAAATAGCATGAAATTTAAAGTCAGACAGGTCTGGATTCACATAGTGACTATGCTACATGTTAACTGTGTGGCCCTTGACTTTCCTGATCCTCAATATCCTCACCCCAAAATGAACACCACCTTAAGGGATTTTGAAGATAAGATGCAGAAAGTGCTTCACACATTTAAAAAACAAACGAAAAATAGGAAAAAAAAAAATCTCAGCACTCAATGAAAGTTAGTTCTTTCTTCTAGCCTGAAAACAAAATGAAACAATTTTTGAAGTGAACCATTTTGTTGCAAATCATCCTAAAGTCTAGTTGTCAGCTCTCTTTAATAACTGATGACCTTGCTATACCATGACAGACGAGTGTAGTTGTAGAAGTTAAAGATGAGGTGAACAAAGTCTTAAATGTTGAATATTCTCTGTAATCTGCCTTCAGTACCAAATATCCACAGACAGTTTTCTTATGTTGCAATAATATCTTTTTGAACATTATGGTGAAAGCTATAGATATATTCTCTCATTTATTTCACAAAACAGTTTTATGAAGTAGTTATTCCTTTTTTACAAATGAGCAAATTGAGGCTCAAAACGGTAAAAATGTTTGCCTCTACACAAAGAGTGGAGATGAGATTCAAGCCCAGTTCTATCTGGCTCTAAAATCGCAAGCTCTTAACCACTGTGTGTACTGCCTTGTGCTGTTGGACTGCATAGTACAGAATTTCACCATGGGATCACTGCAGATAATCATTCAGACTCTGCTCAAATACTCTGATGACACGAAATTCACTTTTCCATCTAGGTAACTCATTCCACTTTTTGGTAGTTCTGTTTTTCTACAGTTCTTTTCTTTGTATCTGATGATCATCACTGTGAAGCCAAGAGGGACATTTTAACAATTGTATGAAAAGAAATGTGTTGTAATAGAGGGGACAAAAGGAGAAGAAGCTGCTGAATTCTCTACAAGTCTCCTGGCCATCATCCAGTTTCTAGTAACTTTCCCTAGGGTCATTAAGTGTTATGTTCTATTTGTTGGAACGTTTTCATGGCCCACATTTGTGCTTGCTACCTGTGGCTATTGAAATGTGGCTAGTCCAAATTGAGATGTGTTGTAAATGCAAAATATATACTGGATTTCAAAGGTTTTATATCAAAAATAAGTATAAAATTCCTCATGAATTAATTATACATTGAAGTGATAATGTTTTGGATGCACGTCAAATAAATACATTTTTAAAATTATTTTCACCTGTTTCTTTTTACCTTTTAAAATGTGGCTACTAGAAAATTTTAAATTACATATATATTGACTTACATTTGCAACTTGCATTATGTTTCTACCAGACAACATTGTATCCTCAAGAGAGGAATGTACCAGATGTTTGAAATGCATTGTATCCACACCTTGCCTCATACAGTCTCAGAGAACAATAAAAGCAAAAGCTTATTTATCTTCCACCCTCTGCTGCTTTACTGCTTTGAGGACAAGGTACATTTTATGCACAGAGAAATCGTTTATCTTTTTGGGTGTGGCTGGTGCTAGAGTGAATATCCCTTAATCATCCTTGTTTAAGGTTGACAAGAATTATTTATTTACACCAGAAAAATTGCTCTTTGTGTTATAGGGGAATGCCCGGCCTTAGCCCTTAAAAACCATGGAGTTACCATTGGAAAAATTCAGGCATTGGTCCTCAGTTTCCTGGGTGGGGGTAGGTGGGTATGGAGGGGAGATGTGGAGCAGAGGACAGATGGAGAACTATTAAACAGACTTCAGGTCTAAGGATGAGCACCCTGAGCATCCATGGTGAATATAAAAGTCTTTCCAAATCCTGAGTTCTCCATCTGAACACAACAGAACATTATCCAGAGTAACCAACCATGTTGAAGACCTGAGTCGTCTCTGATAACGGTTCTCTGAGAAATCAAATGGCGTTGCCAACCATCCCACCAAGATATGGTTTGTTCAGGTCACAGAGAGGAGGCTACAGCTGATTTCTATCTTGGAGGCAGGAATTGTTCCTGTCAGCCTGCCTGCCTCCCTCCCGCCTGCCTGCCTGGGATTGCAGCTGAGCCATATTTAGCCTCTAAAGCTAGATGTTTTAGTGCCTGGCTCTTTTTAACTGGCATATGTTAAGAGCTTTGAATTAACAGGTGCATAAAAACTGTCAAAAAACACTTAAATCTCAAGACAGACTGTCAGTTGTATTAAAAAATATGGTGTTACATAACCATGCACTCTCAACACATCCAGCGTGTAACAGCTTGGAAAGTCCTTTCTCCCTCCTAGCAACCCAGCAATGTTAATCCATCCCATGAAACAAAAGGCCATGGTCCTTTAACCTCCTGATGGAGGATGGGGGTTGTGTGTGTGTACACGCACGTGGGGTGGGGTGGGGGCTGGATCAGAATCATGGAGGGGAAAGTTTTCCCTTCTGCAACTGAATCTTCTTTCAGTTTCCAAGACCCCCATTTGTAAATTAGGCTAATTGAAGGGAAAAAACAACTCCCAGAGTTCCAGAAGTCACACTTGAAGTTGTCCCTTTTAAGGAAAATAAACAGTTCATCATGTAATATGGGGAAATTTAAATTAAAATTAGCACAAGACGGCAGAGAGAGAGAGAAAATGCGACGCTTAAAGCTGTGTGAATTACAACAGTTTCAGGTGAACATATGAAAGACACTACTTGGTTAAAATAAGTAGAATCAAGTATGATCCAGTTAAAGCAGAGGACGATGTTTTCTCCATGATATTAAGAGTTGCTTTATTTTATTTTTAAAGACAATAATTGTGCATCATTAACTCTAAAATTGGGATGAGAGAACCTAGCATTTCTGAGTTAAGTACTTTCTTGCACATTATATGGACCATAAAAGCATTTTAAATTTAACCAAATTAAAAGTTTGATATGGCCTTGGCTGTGTTTTATAGAGTGATGTCATGGATTAAGCACTGGGTCCTAATCTACCAAATAGCTGGGTGACCATGGCCAAGTCAGTTATTGTATCAAAGCCTCATTTATTTTTTAAATTGTAATATGAAAGTGGATGGGGATGGGATGGGAAAAACTCCTTAACATTGATTTTGGGTCTAAAAAGAGTAAAATCCTATGATATATGAAATTCTCCCTGGAATAAGAGTGTCATTTTTGGATATCCCTATGTAGAATACTAGAGCCACCATATTGAAATGATGAGGCAGGTTTTTTTTAACTTTTTGTTTTTTCTGTGTCCTGGCATTTAAATTGTTTTTGTTTTTGTTTTTTCATTTTAATGTGCATTCCAGAAGGTTGTCATAGGTCAGCCTTCCCAGAGAATAGACTGGAGATGTGTGTGCAAAAGTTTATTGGAAAGTATGTTTGAGGACAACAGCGCTAAGTGGGGCAAGGAAGTGGGACTGGGCAGAGAGAGAGGTTGGGTTGTGATGCAGCCAATCCCATGGGGAGTTCTAGCCCCCAGTTCTTCCCAATTGAGGCGAGGGGGCCAGGCCCTTGTAGCCCCACAACTATTAGTCTTTGGTTGCGGGCTGTTCGCAGGAAGGGGGCATAACCTTTGGCAAGCACTCTCTTTAGCCTAGGGCAACTTCTGGAGAGAGAATCACCAGTGAGCCATTCGCAGCCAACACTTCCCACAGCTAGAGGAAGGGGTGCCTCAGTCCTGAAGGGGTCATCTGGGTAGTGCATCGTGTATCCTTTACAAAGACAATTATAGCATCTGTTCTCATGGTTCTTATTGTAGTTTCTCACTTACTAGATGTACGATCTTAGACAAGGTATTTAATTTTTGTGCTTCTTAACCCATACTTTCCTTATTCTCAAATTGGGGATAATAACAGAACCAGGTAAAGTTATCAGGAAGACTAAAGCAATAGTATTTGTAAATCATCTAGCAGAGTGCCTGACATGTAATGGACTCTCTTTAAATGTAAGTTTTGCCTTCCTCTCTTATTAAACGATAATCCTTTTTCATGTCTGAGGATAGCTTCCAAAAAGAAGGAAGATCTAACAAATATTAGATTGTCCTTGAGGTTAGTCCGCAGATGAAAATGTTTTCCTGTTGTAAAAGGCCATGTTTTCCAAGGAGTGATGACATTTTGGATCTAGGTTGTGCTTTCAGCCCCCTGAACGATGTCACTCTTGTCAGAAAAAAACATGTTGAAATGATGTAATCTCCCCCTCCCCACCACCACCTCATCCCATCTCAACACCATCCCCAGCTCTAGCATTACTCAGCATAAACTATTAATACACTAGGGATTGAGATAGGAGATATCTTCCAGAAAGGCTCTTTCTGCCCCACTTATACATAATTTGAGGAGCTATCACTAAATATCCTACCAATTCCTCTGGCATCAGTTTATTAAGATGCATAGAGTTTAGATGGGATGGAAGGGAGGTAGACAGAAGCATTTAGTTATTATTCCAAATCCCTTTTTAAATATGAAACCAAGCCAAAAACAGATAGTATGCGCAGTTCCCAACACTGTTTTCTCATTGGAAGGTGTTAATATTATTGTTATTATTTTATCCTTATTGATTGGCAATGATGAGTTAGTTTCTGTACTGCGGATGGAGGAGAAAGAAATTTTGCCAAAAGGAATTACATTCTAAGAAAGATCAAAGAGTGGGCGTTTCATCTGATACACATTTGCTCTCTGTCTGGGTTCTGGGCCTTATGGCCTGTTTTGAAATTCCGATGTGCATGTCAAACAGTCAGCGCTTATTCCTCACTCTTGCTTCCTCTCTCCCTCCCTCCTCTGCTCACAGAGGTTTCCTTCTGGCTTCTCCCCTGCTCACATCAGCCAGTCTGATGTAACCATCGCAGCAGGCCAAAGAAGGAGATGCGATGTCATAAAACCAAACCCTGTTGGTAAATATTTTGATTTCAGAAAAGCTGAACAACAATCGTTATTTAGGAAGTTGGAGGGGCAAGTCCAGGAAGGAAATTCGTGAAAAGGGACCTGGCCCTGGCATTGGCAATTTCTAGAGCTGGGAGGTATTTTTATCTTTGAATATGGAACAGGAAGATCATTTTCTCCAAACATTAGAACGAAATGGAATCTTTACCAGCCTGCCAGCAACTTATAATAGAAAAGAAGAAAATACTTGAGCTCTAACCATGGAGAAGTTAAAACCACAACAATAAAACAAACTAAAAAGACCCAAACACAGAAAAACCACTTTTCATTCCACTGTGTGAGCTGAACAATCCCACCCCTCAGGGTGTGTCGCTTTTTACATTTAGTCATTTGCTTTGCCTCTCTGAGGTATCTTAGGGATAGAAATTAGTTTTACTAGGTTTTCATTGTGTCATCTTGATGATTATATAAGGTTTCAGGTACTTCTTTTTTTCATCTTTAAAGGAAGTACATAATGAGTCCCTAAGAAATATTATTCAGTTAAAACTCTCTTCATATTAGCCCTTCAGTTTTGCTGAAAAGAGTTGGTCAATGACCTCGTAACTGATTTATGCCTGACATGTTGTCAAAATTTAATGGACCGTGTTTATGTCACACAAACCTCAAAGTAAACTAAGTCTTGTGCTGAATTATGGAGTTCTAAGGGGGGTGCAATGCTCACAAGACTGTGGGGAAGAGTGGGATGGAGGTGTGAGGGGAGGGACTTGGAGGTGACCTGACACATTCTAATCATCCCTCAAGATTACCTTGGAGCCTCTCCCTTTCCCTCACTTGCCTTGCTTTGCCACAGCCTACCAACTCAGCCTGGCCTGGTGGCTCACGTGCTGCGGTGAGCAGTCTGCTGCTTTGCGAATGCCAAGTCCTACCCCCGGCTGCCCCTCATGCCTCCAGAATTTCTGTCTCCTCCTACCACTTTCAGACTTGGATAAAGCAGTATACCACAGGCATACTACACATGCTATACACACTATGGTATCTCACATCCCAACAGCCACCAAGATGATGTAATCCAGAAGAATGGGGAGCCTGGCCCCATGAGGCAAACTTCAACCAATGGGAAAGGGAAATAGGTGGGAGCTGGCCAGATAAATTTCCTCTTCTTCCTCAAGCCCATGGACTGCTCTGAAGCATCACTTCTTAATACAGCCTATATGCAGAAGTTCCTACTGGATAGGCCTGCTGTGTGACCAGCTATGTTTCTTTACAGTTGTGGGTTTTGCCAGTGTAATATTTCCTCCTGTTCTTTCTCTTCCACCCTTCCTTCTTCCTCACTCGATCTGAGTTCCCAAGCAAAACATCATCAGTTAACCCTTGCTCAGGATCTGCTTTCTGGGGGCTTGAGCTAAGACAGGAGGGCAGCTTGAAGTCTTCTGAGGAACTAGTCTTTTCAACAACCCTCACGGACTGCCCGCCGAATCTTAGAAAAAGGGTGTACAAGTAAGAAACCCCTCTGAGGAGCTGGGAATGCTAGACAGCCCCCCTTTAAAATCCTGGTAGCAGAGGGTGGCACAAAGACACATCTATGAGGGCAAGGGGAAGATTTGCCTTCTCAGAGCAGCAAATCTGCAGGACAATGTGGGCACAGGGTGGCCCTGAGGGACCATTGGGTGGCAACACCAGTAGCAGGGATTAGCCCAGCCTTAGTGGTTGTGATAAAGAATCTTCACAGGAAAATCACTAAAAAGAATTAGAGGAGGAGAGAGTATGGTGGATGGGACATGGTGTTTGAGAGAACTTCTGCAGAAGAACTTGTGAGGCCCCTCTTAGAAGCTTTAGAACTATTTGGAAATTTGGGAAAGGGGAGGATTGAGGGAAGGGTTAAAGTTCTGTAATACAAGTTGGACCAAAGCCAACTTTTATAATACAGTTGTTGAGTTAGAATGACTAAGGACATTGTACGTGAGCTACCACAGTGTGATAACTATTCGCTGTATACCCCGGCTATATTGCTGTGGGGTGTAGTGTGACAGTTGTGAGGCCCATTTACTGATGGGCTGTACCACGACTGGCTCTACTTTATTGTTTGTTTTCCTACATCCTAAGCCCAGTAATCAATACATGAGATATTCCATTTCCCTTAGAAATTACCATACCACACCATGACATCAAGCTTTCTTAAATAGTACTTTCCAGTTATATACTCAAAGCTAAATGCTTCTCAGATGACAGCTCTGGGTAAAGGGTGATAGAGAACTTGATACGTGAAAAGATAATATGTTCTAGAGGTAGGGCTCCTTAGTTTAACCCTCTATTTATGATGAAAGGCAGCTTCCAGATACTCTCAAATTATGCTTGAAAAATTATTAGTAATTATTAAGCTTGAGAAGAAAGTGACTACAGGAAAGAGCAAATAATACAACAGCTAAGTAGGACTGAGGGTGGAAGCAATGGCTTCTTCCCTTAAATCTTAAATTATCTGTGTCACAATTTCTAAGTCCAGGAAAAACTGAAGGGCCTGCCCAGTGTGTAACATAAGTGTCTGTACACCAAGGAGACCAACATAATATAACTGCAGTCATAAACATATTCTCCACAACCTAGACCATACCAGCTATGCTCATCAAATTCCTATTTTGAAATCTTATGATTTTCTTTTCCTCCTAACCTGTCTCTGATTATTTACAGGGACGACTATTATTTTAATTTAAACAAATAATGAATAAAAAACCAAAATTTCAGAATTATCACACATGACATAAGATTTAGGTTCAACATCCATCTTATTGTCAGTAGATCTATTACTACTGCTTTGTTCTAGCTGATATTCAACTGTGATACGTTTGTATATACATTATTATGTCTACGCAAAAATAACAAATGGATATTGTGCATTGCTGTCCATTTGCTATCACTCCCCTCAACCATCCCCTCCCCATCTGTCAATATACTTTTATTCAACCCAGGGATCAAATTTTGCTGATTTTCATTGATGTATCTCCAGTATCATAGTGCTTGACATATGGTAGATATTCAAGAAATGTATGTTCAAAGAATGAAATTTATTCAAGGAGATCACTCTAGTGGATTAAATCTCTTGAAAGCTTCCCCAATTCGAAAAATCTAGACAGGCTTTACTCTTAGGCTACACACTAAACTACATGAATCACATAATTTGAGACCTGATATTTATTCCTTTTTGTTCTTTTACCCTGAAGAGTATATCTCAGTTAATCAGGCAAAAAAGAGACCACATGTATAACCATAAGATGGGAGCAATTATATGATTTTTCATAGAAAAAATATGCACAGATTTGTATGTGTGTGTAACAGGGCATTATCTTCCTCATCATCAATGTGATTATCCCCGTCCTCATCATCTGCCGTGGGGTTGACAAACCCCACAGAGAGAAGTAGGGAAGGAGGAAAATGAGGTGCCCGGAAGGAAGCCTCAGGAGACAGGGGGATGTTCTCAGAAAAAAGCGCTGCAGGAGGAGTCAGGAGCCTGGGGTCTTGGATAAATTACTTAACCTCTTGATCCTCCATTTCCTCAGCTATAAAATAGAAATAGTCATAATTGTTTTGTCAATCTTAACTGGTTGTCAGGAATATCCAATAAAATGAGTACTTGTGAACTCTGAAGTCCTATATGGCTATAAAGTGTTATTATTCATGTAACAATCCATTTAGGGGCATTAGAATCAGACAGACTTGAGTTTAAATCCTGAGTTCCCTACACTAGAGCTATATGACCTTAGATGGGTTACTTAATTTTTCGGAACCTCTGTTCCTCATTTTAAAATGTGGCTAATCATAATGTGAGTGGATATAACAATAAAAGGCCATCATATTGCTGGACACAGCACTTGAATAACCTGCATATGTGAGTTTAGTTTTAAAACGTGATCATTTTAAATGAACAGATGTTTGTGGAGGGTTTTGGCTCAAGAGTTTGACAAATTGGACCTTGTCAATTATTTACTAAAATAAATGGAAAAACTTTGAGGCACTATATGAAATATATAATGCAAACTAACTCCTTGAAGATGAGGCCATAATCTGTTTTCTCACTGGTGATGAGATCCAGGAGAACTCAAGCAATTTGAACCAATTAGCAGAACCTTGGTCACATGATGCTCACAAACAGAATGATTATTTTCCATCAGATCTCAGAACTCAGTAACTAACTTAAGCAATAGTTGATATGAAACATTAAAATAGCATAAGTCAACTGAAAAAGTGAATCATCTGTGACGAGCGACAAATAAGAAGGTTTCCTCATAGAAATGTTTACAAATGGAAGAGGACATGATAAGAGCCAACAATTTAAATCAAGTTTTAAAAATAGATAAAAGACTGGAAACAGCTACATATACAGCTTTTTCCCAAGACCGCTGGATTTGCTGGACAAAAGGTTTCAAGCCTACATGACCAGTTTACAAGGTTCGCAAAAGCGCAAAATAACCCTGGTGTCTTTTTCAGCGTTAACTGTTCTGTTTCTGATAAGACTTGAAGAAGAAAGGCATTTACTTATGGAAATAAAGCAGTGATTCAAAAGTGAAAACGTTTTTCATGAGATAGCAATCAAGAATAACGCAATCATGAAGAAATATACTAAGGTCAAAACTCAAGGTTTGATAAGAAAACAACTATGAAGATTTTCCATGGATAAACAAGTGTCGCCTGAAAAGATGGGCACCTAGAATCTCCCGAACCAGAAGATTTATAGGTTAAAGAGTAAGAGAAGGAGAAAGGTGAGGCACATGCGAGTCATGGAGATTCCCGGGAGTGGAAGTGTGGAACGCCAGCTTGCCAGCTGATGCCAGCTCTTTCGGACATCAGGCCGAAATCCAGGACTTCCATTGCCTGATGTCTGATGAAAACCTCTCTTGTATCCACCATCAGATTCTGCCTGTTCCTGGCCTCCTTGCTAACACTGGTGCAGTCACCTTTGCTCTGTGCCCTGGACTTGGGTCATTCTGGACTCTTCTATTCTCTTTTGGGGCTGAGTGCAACATGTTTTTAAAAACCCTCATTGCTTTCTATTTTTCTGCTTAGAAAGAAAATGTGAGTAGAAGAGAAATAAGAACGGGTGGATAGTGATGAAGGGCAGTAGACTTGCTTGTAATCACAGGTGCCTCGTTAGGACTGATTTATGCTTAGCCAACTTAGAATATGTTTTTACCAAAACAATCCAGTCCTAATTCATAGAGCTATGTAGTCTTTCACCCTCAATCTGACTTAAACTACTAACATGATTTAAGCTCTGAAACGCACACATTGCCCAAGGCAAGGATTTAAAGCGAGAGTCAAGTTTGCAGTCTTTTACAAAGTATACTTTCTCACCCCCTGTCACTTCTCCAGTTACCAAATCTTTTCCAACCTGTCTGGACCTTCTGGGGCTCGGGCATAAATCAGGAGAAATGTGGTTGGAAATGGCTTCCTTTTCTTCAAAGCAACATGTACCCACCTCAATGGAGCATTAGAAATCCATAATGGTGCATGTGGTTTCCATTATGCCAAGGGAAAGCCTCTCCTAACTGCTCTGAACTGTCTCCCCAGTGTATGACATCACAGCCCAAGCTGATTTAAAAAGTGACGGAGAAGTTCCTGGGTTAAAGTCAGGAAGGGACTTCTAGGATCTCAGATCTAGTTTCTTATTCTGATAGACACGGAGAGATGAGGCTCATGTATGGTGGCTTGGCACAGTCTCTGAAGAAGAGACTCTGTTATGAGATTCTGAACTTTAAATACCACTATCCTTTTGGGATTTTCGAACTCCTCGGAGGCTGTTCCCAGCCTAAGCCAGAATGATCACGAGAGGCCTGGGAACACACAGAAGACACACAGTCTTGAGGCAACAGCAACATGTTCACAGCTTTTTTCCCTTCTTCCGTTTTTCTTCTTTTTTCCTCTCTCCCTCCATCTTCCTTCCTTCCCCTATTCCTCCCTCCTTCCCTCTCTCCTTCTCTTACTTTCTTCTTTCCTTTTTCAATATCTTTATTATTGATGGCTTGACTTTTACCTTTGAGTTTTATGGTATATTTCTCAGCATGCTGGGCAGGTGGAAAAGGTTAGTAAATGATACATATTTGTCAGATGCCTCTTTCTAGCTCCCTTGTTTTTCCTAAGATGATTATTATTTTTACTCTGCTACTGCTTCCATCAGTGAGAAGTAGCATTGAAGTTCATAGACAAATGGGTTAATTGCCACGGTAAATGAATCCTTATGTGCCATTGAGAGTTACCTAGTGAGTAGGGAGACCAAGGACTCATGAGAAGCACTCATCAAAGCCCCTCATGGTGAGTATGCCAAGAGATTCATGCATAAGCCCCATCCTCCAAAAATTACAGGCTAGTGGAGGAAAAAAACAGAAGAGAACCAATGTTTACTACACACTGAATATTCATTAATTCCTTTAATAAGCATTAATTGACTACCTACTCTGTGCTAGGAACTCTTCTAGGTGCCAAAGACAAGGCAGGGAACAAAAGAGACAAAGCTTTGTCTTACTTTGTAGTGTAAGGGACCAGGCACTTTGTATATATGTCTTTATTTGATGTTCCCAAGAACTCTGTAAGCCACATATTATTATTTCCAGTTGACACAAGAGAAAATGGAACTTTAGAGAGGTTAAATTACCACAGTTTGTTAGGGAAAGAGCCTGGATCTCCAACCAAGTCTATCTGATTCCAAAGCCTATATACTTTCTATCATCCAGCATGGACTTCAGAGACTAATGGAATCGTAAGAGATATCGCAGGGCAAGGTAGACTAGGCTAAGTGTCAATTGAGAGGAATCCAGATGAGAGAGACCTGGCAAAAACCATGAGGGTTTCATAGAGGCGCCTGGTCAGAAGGATAGGAAGACAGCGCTTAGACAAGGGAAGAGAGAGGAGACAGTGCATGAGGGCGCAGAGGCACATGTGTGCATGGCCCGGTTGGGAACAATGAGTAAAAATGGCTTAAATGAAAAGAAAGATTCTCATAGGAGAGAACTGAGAGACAGAGCCAAAGAGAGAGGTCTGGGACACGTTGTACTGCGTCTTAGGAGAGTAGAGAATGTGGAAAGTTGGACTTGGACATAATGACAGTATATGTCCTCCTGCTCTATTATTGCGAAAAGGTTTTTCGCCTTTTCAAAGTTATCATTTCCTTGTCAGTAAAATAGAGGACAATCATGGACATGTTTTTAGATGACTTCCAGAATGACCGACTAATAAGAACACTGGCAAATTGCTGAACAAAAGGGCTAGCGTATGATTAGATTTCCACCCTCGAGATATTTTTTTAAAACCCACTCAGATTCTCCTTTGGGCAGGCTTGGTGTTCCTACAACTGGATACGTGAGTATTTAGCCAATAAAACTGGTTGAAGAATGTGAGAAATTTATCTACTATATGAAGTCATTGTTTCATATTTGTGTGAAGCTCCCAGCGGACTCTGAACACCAGATTTTTGTTCCCCTCTGCTTTCCACATTGCTCTTTCCCATGAGGAGAGTCTTTTGATATCAGCATGGGGTATATGGAATTCTTTGGGGGTGAAAGGTGTTCTTTCTATTATAGTAACTTTTTGTTTAACCAGTTCATTTCCATGTAAAAGCTGCTATTGATGCAATAAAATTAGAAGGGGCATACCAGATTTGTTTTTTAATTTTCCTCTGGTGGGGCAAAGTTGCTGAGCAAATTTGTTGAGCAGCTGGAATTGTTAAGGTCACACTAACATTGAAAAAAGAAGGTCCTGACATCAACATACCCAAAGATCTGAATAATTCTGGGCTGCCTCCAATTTTGAAATCCATTTCTCCAGACTGTTCCTTTCCTCCTGTCTTTCTCCCACACTGGTTTCTGGCTTTTTCCCTTCTTCTAATGAATCCAATTCTATGTGAATGTTTTAATTTTGCCCGCTGTAATGCAAACAGTTCCTATGGTATAACCTTTAGGTCAATTCTATCAAGTATTATTTGCTCGGTCTGTTCAGGGGAAAAAAAATCACTTTCTTCTGCCCAGATCTTGTGTAATTGCACGAATTCTCTGATTTAGTTGGCTCTGCAAATCTATCCCAAGGTGCATTGACTGCAGAGATGGAAGGGAATTCATTATACATTCCCTGCTGAAATGGTGACCTGCAAATAATGATGGGGAAATCAACCTTGATCGCTGTGCTTTCCCTTTAGTCTAATTTCTTCTGAACTTTAGACTGTAACTTGTTTTTTGGCTGGATAGCCCCAGGACATACTGGAGTCTGACCGAGGGGGTGCCGAGACCTGGATTTTCACACCATGAAGCTGGTAACAGTTTTGACTTCAATGCCTTGAAAAGTAGGTGATTTCAATTGCCCTGTTTCCTTTCAGGGGAAAATGCTTTCTTTGCACCTAAACAATCTTCCGGTGCTTTTGACTGACAAGCATATTGTTATGATTATGACTGGACTTCTTGACTCCTGCAGGGATAGCATTTAAAACTGCCTGAGACTGGCACAAATCAAAATATTCATCAACTTAAACTATGTCAGCTAAAATGGAAAAGCCAAAATTGTAGTGTTTTATATCATGTCAGAAGTCCATGAACACCGTGCACAACTGCTTAACTCTTTCCCTGCCTGAAGAAAATTGCAGCACATAATAGAAGGTATCCAGATATTTTTTCGAAATAATACCTATCATATAAATGCCTTGTGTTTCTCCACTTATAGTATCCATTGATTATTTGGGCTTATTGATTCAGTTAACTATTTCCTTCATTCCTATTCATTGATTCATTTGATCCTTCAATGGATACTTTTGAATGTCTGTTATACGCAGGGTGCTGTGTTTGCCTTTGTGGGAAGAAAAATTAAGTTCTTGCCCACAGGTTGCTGGTAGTCCATTCGAAGAGAGACATATCCATAAATAGCTATAAAATAGCGGTACGATAAGTGCTACATGCTAGGTACAGATAAGCTGCCAAGATAGTTTAATAAAGGTGAAATCACTCCCACTCAGGGAACAGTAAACTAGACATCCAAGGGGTTGTCTGCCCAACCTCCACTTTTTCAAGAATTTTCCTTTCCTTTCTTGGTGGGGAGCACTTGGCAGCCTTTTTGTAAAATGAGATTCTGTCCCTCCCTACAAGCACTCCCTCAGCTACAGTTGCTTGATCATTGACAACGCTGACCTGGTCAGAATCCCTTCTGTTAGAATTCAGGTATCAGCAAGAGCGGTCAGCCTCAGCCTGGTAGTGAGAGGAGTTAGAATTTAGGCCCTGTCTACAGAGGGGTCAGAGAAAGCCAGAGAGTGAAAAAGAGCAGAAACCAAGGAAAGTATGGTTCTGATGGAAATTCAGGTTTTGGTGTCTTCATAAAGCATGATCCCGTTTCTGTCTCAGTCTCCAGCCCCTCCCACTCCTTCTCCCAGCACGTGCATTTCATTTTCAGGGAGAGGGTGGGCAAGAATGAGTTGATTTCTACTGCTTACATCCCCAAAACTCTGTCTAATGCAGAAGGCTCTATAAGAAAGGAGAAGGATGGATTCCTCTCCATATAACAAAGAATAAGAAAAAGAATAGAAATCCTAGTGTAGCAGGATGATATTTTGATGTATTAACAAATGTGTTTTTCCCCATGATTTCCTGTTACCCTTGACCCTCCCCCATCTGGGCAGCTAGACCATGAGTCATTCCTTGCCTCAAGGGAGGGTTGTCACAGCAGAACCAGAGAACAAAAGAGACAAATTCTTGGCTTTTGAGTTTAAAAAGCTGAGCTTCAGGCTTCAGACAAAAAAGATCTGGAAGACTATTTGATCAATTTGAGCCAATTTTTTCCTGCCCACGTAAAATAAAAATTCCCCTGGCTGGGAGACAAGAGGCTATTCTAAGGCGAAGCAATAGGGGGTGAGTCCTTGAAAGGAGCTTCTGCACTCTATTCTTGCCCCCTCTACAGGCTGAGCCCTGGCACGAGTAGGTTTTTCAGGTTTTGAGAACAAGGAGATCTGTGCCTTGTTTCCCGGTTGGAATCACGAAGATGGCAAGCCTCGGAGAAATCCCCTCTACCCAGCATGGTGTCAAAGAAGCTGCCAGGGCGCATCTATAGCAAAAGGGTATAGGTAGCCTCAGAGAGTTTTCCATGGTCCTAGAGTGATAAGGGAGGTGAGCCTAATATTTTCTGTGGCCCTGAGAGAGGCATAGAAGTGAACAGGTGAGAGCCAGACCTGGAGGAATCCCACAGACTGGTCCAAGGATTGATGAAGATGTAATCCACGTGAATTGAGCACGAGGGACCAGTGGTACCATATACAGCTTAGAGGATGCCAGCCTGGATAGAAGACCACCAAGAACCAGATCCTGAAACATGTGAGGGCAATTCTGGAAAAGCAGCTCCCTTTGGGTAGAAATCTGAGCTTGACTCACAATCCTCTGTGCTCTGCACTGAATACTTCCCCAAGTGCGGGCTCTGATTGGGTGGTTGAGGCATCATTTAGATATGGCATACACCTCCTAACATGGGACAGGGTTTCTGTTAATCACCCTAAGGATGGCTGACCTCCCTTATGGCCAGCCTGTATTTCATTGCCTGATGGAACATGCAAGAACTCCTGATTTGATCTACTGTGTCATATCAATTATCTATTGCTGCATAAAAAACCACCCCCCAAATTAATCTCTTAAAACAATAACCCCTTTATTTGCTTCTGATTCTGTGGATAGAACAGCAGAGGAACTGCCTATCTGATCCTAGTCCAAATTGTTGACCCACAGAAAAATGAGAAAATAAAATAGTTGTTTTAAGTTGCTGTTTTTCTTCAAAGTCTTATTTATTGAGGAGTGACTTAGAGTGAAATTTATCCTTTTTAGCTGTGTAGTTTTATATAAGCCATACTTGATTTAGATAATATTCAGATGAGACTTTGGATTTTAGACTTCAGATGCTGGAACGAGTTAAGACTTTTGGAGCTGTGCAATGGAATTTGTTACAGCAGTGTCCCACTTCTTAGTACCCAAATCTGTATTAGTCAGCTGGGGCTACCATAACAAGACACTACAGGCTAGATGGCTTAAACAACAGAAATTTATTTCTCACAGTTCTGGAGGCTGGAAAACTAAGATCAAAATTCCAGCTGATTCCGTTTCTGTTGAGAGCTCTCCTCCTGGCTTGCAGATGGCCACCTTCTTGCTGTGTCCTCATATTAAAGAGAGAAAGCAAGCTCTCTGTTGTTTCTCATAAGGACACTAATCCTATCGGATCAGGGCCCCACCCTTATGACTTCAGTTAACCTTAGTTACCTCCTTATAAGCCCTATCTCCAAATATAATCACATTGGAGGTTAGGGTTTCAACGTATATGTTTTGAGGGGGACACAATTCAGTCCATAGTTGGGGCATTGGGTCACAGCTCCCTTATACAAAGTCAAGAGGGTTTTCATAAAAAATTGTAAATGTGGCTTTGGAGTTACGAAAGAACCCCACTAAGATTCAAAGAAAACCTACAAAGTTTTAAGAGAGTTGAACTGACAAAAGCACCGCCAGTTTGAACTAAAAGAGACTGAGACTTTCCAAAATGAAAACAGACCTCTGGACCTTCAAGTTTATGTGGACAGGAGGCAGACTGAGAAAACAAATCAGTTGCAAACATGGGTCATTTCTTATGGAAAAGGAAAGATATCTCAGAGTGAGGAGCTGAGAATCGTGGAGAATGTTGAACTAGGCAGCCACTCCCACAGAGCAGAACGAGGCCCTAATTACATTCCCCGTCCCCAGAAGAGGGAGCCCTGACAACATATCCCAGGCTACATATCAGAATGCCTTCCATTTGCCTTGTGTACCTCTTCCTTTAAAAGAGAATGTCTACTGAAGCTATCTTGTCCTGCCTCACCACTCTAAGCTGAGGTGTGGTGAGGACAGGTAACTTTTCATTTTAGTTCACAGATCTTTAGATTAAGAGGAGCCTCATTCACATCTGGACTTGATCAGATGATGAGATCCTGGACTCCATGCCTGAAATCATAATGGGATGCGATTTTGTGGGGAGGAGGTGAGTGCATGTTGCACGTGGAATGGATGTGAATTATTGAGCAAGGGGATGCAGGTTGTGGTAAACTGTTTACAAAGATGACCATAACAATTCTTCCCATTCCTGTATGAATGTCCCTTTGCAACTTGATTTTCCTGCTCCTCCCATCAAGACATAAGAGTCCATTTCACCACCACTTGAGTCTGGGCTAGTCTTTGACTTGCCTTTATCAGTGGAATGCAATAGAAGTGATGTATGTGACTGCTGAGCCTGGGTCTCAAGAAGCCTCGCACCTTCCACTCTTGCCGTCTTGAAACCCTGGGACCTCCATGAATAGAAACGCAAACCAGCCCTCTTGAGGATGAGACTAAATGGGGGAAAAGGCCCAGCTGGCAGGCATCACCAACCGAGCGGGGCTTTATTAGACCAACTAGCCCCAGGAAAGCCACCAAATTACTTCAACCACCTAAGTGATCTCCAGCAATATCAGGAAATTTCCTGGCATAGCCTAGACCAAATTATTCACCCACAGAATCATGAGCAAATAAAAGCGATTGCTGATTTAAGACACTAAGTTATGGGATGGTTTACTCTGCAGCCATAAATGACTGATATATATGGCTAGAATTGGAAGACTTGGTTTCACTTCTCTAACAGCATGTTGCACTAGCAATAGGAAGTGGGGGGAGGACAGGTTGGGGTAGTTTTCCTCAAATGGGGATTATTATGACATGGGCAATAAAGGCTTCAGGGACTCATTTCTCCGCTCACGCAATAGGGTATGATTTCAGGATCTCCTCAAGTCCTCTCCAGGCAGCAGCACTACACCCCCGCCCCTCCCCTATTCTCACACCTGCTCTCTGATGCTTGAAATTCCTTTAGCTGGGGGTTAAGATTTCTACTACACGATTTAAAATACATTACTTAAAATACATTCCATTCCATTCCATTGCAGACACCTTTGGGAAAAGTAAATTACTGACAAAGTTTCCCCAAGATGTAAGAAACTGTCGTCTTAGTCTGTTTGAGCTGCTATAACAGAACAGTATAGGCTGGGTGACTTATAAACAACAGAAATTTATTTCTCACAGTTCTGGAGCCTGGGAAGTCCAAGATCGAGGTGCCAGCAGATTTGGTATTTGTTGAGGACTTGCTTCCTGGTTCATAGATGACTGTCTTCTTGCTGTGTCCTCACACAGTGGAAGGGGCAAGGGAGCTTTCTGGGGTCTCTTATAAGGGCACAGATCTCATTCAAGGGGTCCACTTTCATGACCTAATCACCTCCCAAAGGCCCCACCTCCTAATACCATCACATCTGGGGTTAGTTTCAATATGCATTTTGGAGGGATGCAAACATTCTGTCTACAGCAACTGTTTTCAGATCTTTCCTTAAGAGCAGATTTTGAGAGAAAGCACTGGTCACTTGAAAAAGGAGCCGGGCTGTCTAAAGTTATGGGATAAACCATTGTTTGCCCAGAATTTTGTCCAGGGTACAGCCCTGGTCTGTGCTATGGGAGACATTAAGGACCTCAAAAAAGCTTGTCCTCTGAGTTTGGTTCAGATTTTTAACTATCTTCTGAAATGATAAATAAGAATCATAGAAACATGGAGAGGAATCTGGCAATAAGACACCTGCCTCTATCTTCCGGGCTTTTCAGGGCCTCTGTCAGAGTTTGGAAATTTTTCACCCTACTTTATGGCTACTGGGTATTTCACTTCTCGTCCTGGCAAGAGGCCTGCCTCCACCGTAGTGTGGGGTTTAGTGGTCACTAGCTCCAGAATGCTCCCTCTCTCCCACTAGCAGCATAGTGACAGGAAAGGGAAAGCTCAGACCAGAAGGCTGGAGATGCTTCTAGACCTAAGTGACTCTGCAGCCACGTCTATCAGTAGTTTCTGAGGGAAATGCACATGAGGTAAATGAGCCAAAATAGTGAAAATGACTCAGTGTGGTTGCTTCAGCTATTTTTCAGTTATAAAAGTCAGGTCTAAGCAACTGTAATTATAATTCTACCAGACTGTAGTTCCATATATATGGCCGTGGACTTTCAAGTTTGTTTGTGTCTTAATTGCCTGGTTTCTGCTTGACTAAGAAAATGAGAAGATGGACAATTTTGCAGGGTTTTAAATTAAGTGAAGGCTCTGCTGTATACAGAGCTTCAGGATGCTGGATACAAATAATGGCCACATGTATTACACACATGGCAGTATTACTCAACAACTGAAATAATGGCTCATGAAATGACTCTTCTAGCTCCCATTATTCATTTCCTTCTCCTTCTCCAACAGCATGATACTATACATTGCAGGGTTCTTATTTTACTCCTCATGTGAACCTTTGGCCTAGCGACTTATCCCTTGAGGCATGCTATAATCACTGAGAAATGTGCTCCCTGTCACGTCTTATTGCTTAATTATGGCTCTATTTTAGGCTCCCAGAGTCATTTGGCTTGGAAAGATCTCTCTTATGTGTGATCTTTGAACACGCATCCATGTTGAGTTATCCTTGAGTTCATACCAGACTGTTCCATTTCCATCTTGTTTTGGCTTGGGCAGTTAACTATTGCCCCTTGGTTCAGCAACACCTTGAATTATTGTAATGAGCTCTTACATTTATGCTACTCTCCTCATAAGAAGATACTATCAACCTTTTGTCAGAAAGGCAAGTGCTTCAAGTTAATTTTTCCAATACTTGACAGGTTTTTTTCTTTTTTTGCACTTATAAATCCTAGTGACATGCAAACATCTCCCCTCTTTCCAATTCACTCTTGCTTTGGTGGCTACAATTCTTTTAACTCAAAGTGTGGACGCGTTGTCTGACAGAGGTTTTTCGTGGTGGCTGTTTTTGTTTTTCAGTTGTGTACGTAGTGCTCCCCAGTGCTAAAGGCAAACTGAAAGATATGGCAGGTCCTAGATACATTCATAGATTGCAAAACAACTGGATAGAATATTTAAAATTAGAAGTGTTCTAAAAATTGGGAACTTTTGGAGGATGCATCCATATCAGTGTTCCAACCGCTTATTTGCCTCCCATTAATAAGACATTATGTACCAGCCTTTGTGTTATGAATGTAAATCTTAGTCCTTCAAGTAGACTATAAGCTTCTTAAGGACAAAAGGCACAGATCATATATCTCTTACATAGCCCTGTCCATATATGTAGCTACATACAGTTGTTTGATCAGTTGCATAAAGAGATGATGTTGCATTTTCAAGACAGCTGTTTGAGATTAGGAGCTTGCAAAACCAGCCTGACCTTAAGGTAAAGGCAGACTGGAGAACAGTGTCCTGCTTCATCCCTCCAGAGAGTAGTTCAAGTCAGGCCTGGGGTAGCTCTATGCTGAGAAGGGCTATAATTACTCTGGTTCAGAGTGGCCCCAGGTCTTGTCTGGCAGACTGAATTATATCTATCAGGGCCTTTTAAAATGCTGACTTGGCTCCTTAGAAATACAAGACCGAAAACACCATTTATAAAGGTCACTGGGAATGGCCTGGGTCAGAATAACGTGAGTCCGTCTTGTGCCAATGCCTCGGAAGAGGAAGTTGCTGAAAACTTAGATGAAGCTTGTTGAGATTACTACGTTGCTAAATCCAAACAAAGAATGAGAGAGGTTTATAGCTGAGTTTTTACTCTATAATTCAAATGCCAATCCAGCAATGAAATACGTTCTAGGAATTCCAATCGGAGATTTTTATCATCTGACTTGGAAACCAGCTGTGCTCTCAGTTAAGTACAAAGATTTACCACCTGCAATTGCTATAATTCAGTAGAATTATGCAGAGGTGAAAAACAGTCTTTAAATGCAATGAGAACCATGCTTTAAGAAATTCTGCTTCTCTGAAACCTACAAAAATGGCTATAATTTAAAGAAAGCAGTAGGGAATAGAGGTATAAGAACTCTTAAATTCAAGAATTCAAGTTTACCCAAGTAAAAGTATGCTTTTTTAAGATAATAAGTGAAAATTACTACACCTTGGTAAAGACTATCTTTTAAATAGAACGAGTGAGATAACACAAAGTAGTTAACTCCTAAATTACATATCACATCATTAAGAGCCCTGACCAACCTTATGCTCTATTTGAGAAATGGACGCAAGAGGAGAGGAGTTGAACACCAGAGAGGAACAGCTCTACAAAATGCCCCAATAAACTCATGGCAGTGATTTCTAACCAATAATTTCCTTCACAGAAACTAACAATTATCGTGGATTTGTGAGTCTATATATCAGAAATCGTTTGAATGTATTTTATGATTTTAAAAGATACCAGGGCTATCCTGGAAAAGCCAGTGCATATGGTCCTCATACCAGTGAGCCCCCCGCTTCTCATTAATTTGCTCTTGTTCCTCTCACACATGGGATACAGCTGCCTTGTACCAAACTGATGCAATATAACTTTGTCACTTATATCATCACCTGAGCACTTGGGTACCACCCTGGGAAAGCCAAGCAAGGTAAGTTTTTCAAAATACTGGAATGGTTCTGGTGGACCTTTTACAGACATATTTGAAAGCATTTCACAAGCACAAACACAATCCCTGCATGGATTATAAAGCCAAATTTTCCAGTGGAGGGATGCAGTGAACTTCATGGCCGGATAGATGTAAGAAACACATCAAGAGTTTAGAACTGCAACTTTACTAGCACTTTAAGATTAAAATGAGCCAGCTGGCTAACATGCCATAAGTGAAATCTCTGGCTCTCAGATTCTACATCTGTAAAATAAGAGGATTAAGTCAGATGATCTCTGAGTTCCCATCCAATTCATTTACTTCATGGTTCTCATTTCTCCATACACCTCATAAGATTAAGTACTTAAAGTACTTAGTCTGAGAATCAGATTGTACCTACCTGTACCTGTATTTAGCCAATATTACAGAGCCTCATTTACTGATGAAGTTTCCCTAACAGAGGCTCATACAAAAGTAGATAACTGTCTCTACCACATGGAGATACAGAATGCATTATTGCCACAAACCGCTTAATACATACTAAACTGTTTGAAACTTTTTAAAAAGGCAAATGAAAGACCACATTATAATTGCATTAGACTCGTTTATTCCTTAGAAAAATGAGTGTATTGGACAATGAACCTTTCAATTTTTATGTATGTCATTCATAAATAAAAACACAACTATCTACACAAGAGCCTCTGTTTAGAGAAGTCAGTAATGGAAAGCTATCACCTCAACTCAAATGACATAATATAAAAATATAAAGCTCATCCACATCACTAGAAGATAATACCCTCAAACTCATTTAAAAATAAGATGTCCCCAACTTTTTCAGAAACTATTATGAATACAATATTACATTTGTCCTTATCCTCTTTTATAATAGTTCTTTTTTTAAGACTTAAAATGCAATATTTGTACTTTTGGAATTCCTGATAAATAGATCATAATTTAATGTAATATTCAGAATTTGTGACAAAAGTACCATATTTATTTACATATTCACATATAGCACAATGTAGTGGTCAAGTATTAGTGATGATAATAAACTATTATAAAGTAATAAGAAAATCATCATTTTAACAATTTAAATGCCTTATGACAGGATAATTTATATCCAACATATAAAACACATATTTACAATAACTTTATGAAAAAATATCAATTTTTTTGATAATCAAAAATGGCAATACGGTTTTCTGTATTATTTTCAGCCTCACTGTAGAAATATTTTCATTGTCTAAATTTAATCAATGTGCTGATTAAAGACAATATATTAACAGTAAAATAGCACGTGTGTTTGTGTGTGTGTGTATCAACTAACCTAAACTCAGGTTGTAAACTAAAGCCATTTAAAAGGCAAACTGAAGACAAAAGTAATGTTGGCTTAAGTTGCCTTGTTCTCTACATAAACTGCAATTTCCAAGTTGTGTTTTATAATTTTAGTAAGATCCAAATAGATAATTCAACCTACTACTTTTGTTAGTTATTTCTTATTCTGTCTCTTTTCCACATTAATTTTTGAGTCTCTTTAACTGATTACATAAAACAGGACTCTCATTCTCAACACTTCTCCCAGGAGAAGTTAAATGAGTTTGATTAGGTATTGAGTATCATTTTTCATTTTACTTTTCTAGGTTTCTCTCTCTAAAAACACTCTTAGCCACATAGTTTTTCTTAAGTTACTTGTTTATGTCAGTAATAAGGGTACACGGAAGGAAATGGACCAAAATCAAGGTGAACTATGCCCTTATTTGTAAAATTATCAGAATCTGAGACTTTACAATGGTCAAACATGTTATACTAAACTAATTATGGATTCAAAAATTAATGCTGTTTTAAAGAGGCATTTATCATCAGAGGTCATGGTATAATCTATGACAGAAAGTTTACTTTACAGAATACGTTATTAGGTTGAACAAACACTGGCACTTCACGTGGTCAGAGCAGCAGAAACGTCATTTACAGTAGTTTTAACTTCTTGGTTTGGGTGGTCTGGAGTAAGAATGGGAATGCTATTGGAATTTTCACATTGTTCATCTACCTTTAGGGAAGCATCTTGTTCTGGATGCTTTTTGTTCTCTTTAGCAAATCCTAATGTCGCACTTTCCCCAGAAGGCTGAACTGGCCTCTCTAAATGAACCACTTGTTTCCTTGCTTCTGCTTCTTGTTCATGCAGCAATCTCTCCACCTCCACCTCAAGCTTAAAAGTCTCCTCATCAGCTTGTACATCCAGTTGTTGCATCAACTCCTCCAACTTCTTGGCCTTGCGGAGCTCATTTTGCTGTATGATCGTACAAAGGTGTTCAGTGAGTTGCTCTTTAATCTCAGTCTTACGCTGTAAATCAAGCTTTGCTGTAACATACTCGGCTTCAGCCCTGTCAAACCGTTTCCTGTAGGGACAGGTACAAAGATTGGTCCATTAGTTTTCCATTGAGGAATATGTTCAAAGGAGGGCCTAGAAACAATAATTAAATTCCAAAATTGGGGAAAAAAGTATAATGAAGATATGGATATCAATACTTTATGAACACTTGTCTACACATTAGACAAACTAACTATTGCTGCTGAAACTTCCAAAACATCCCTATTTGAACTCTCCTAATATAACAACATTCTTCTGCATTCCTCTTTCCAAGGCTGTGCTTGAATAAAAGTGAGCTAGGAGGGTCAATTCAGTGGTGTGCTAGTTCCAGTAAGGGAGAGCCCTGATTTGTAGTGCTTGTCAATTTCTGTAACATAAATACCACCACCGTGACCGATTTCAAGCTATCAACGTGACATCAGCGAATGCGTAACTGGGAAGAGATACACAAAATCTGCTTTCAGGAAGCAGTGCAAGCCAGCTCCAGCACACAACTGGTTAAATTTATGAGAGGTAAAACAGTAAGAGATAGAGAAAATAGAAAATCTGTATCTCTTGATTAATGGATTAGGAAAAAAAGAAAAATTTTGGTGGAGAAGGATATAGACAGTGGTTGGGAGGTGAATATAAATGGCACAGAGAACACCAAGCAAAATGATACTGGGTGAGGGCAAGAAGTAAACATCACACAGAATAGAAAAATTCAGAATGGGCTGAGGAAGGATTTCTCAACCCTGGCACTACTGACAACTTGGGCCATAAAATTCTTTGTTGTGGGGAGCTGTCCTGTACATTGCAGGATGCCTAGCAGCATCACTGGCCCACTAGATACCAGTGGCACCCACTAGTTGTGATAACCAAAAATGTCTCCAGACGTTACTAATATCTCTTAAGGGGCAAAACTGTCCCCAGTTGAGAATCCCTGGGTTAAGCCATCTCACCCTCTCTACTCTGCAACAAAAGACTACTTTTAGACTTTTATTAGGACATTTTATATATTTAGGTACACATGAACTCCATAGACAGGTAATGCCATCTTATTCAAAGTAGAGTAACTCTAATGGGGAAGTCACCCTGTGATCTTCCTTTTTTTCCTTTTGTAATAGGATGATACAAAAAGAAAAGTGATCATATATTAGTTCATTGTCTTTTGCCTTTTCCATATAATTTGTTGCTTTTCTTTTGGCCAAGAAAAGAGGTTGATCCCCACTTTACCAACTAATTATCAAATTTAATTGCCACTAACAGTTGTGAGGCCATGCTGCCTTACCTGTAATGACCGCCTACATCAACTCAATAGTAATTCTAGTACTAGAGTTATAGCAAAAAAGAAACAGTATATCTCCTAATGAAAGGAAACAGAGTGAAGAAACAAAAGGCTTTGATTTAAGCGAACCTAGTGTTCAAAACCTGCCTTTGCCATCACTATGTGTATACCTGTTTTGGTCAAGGCTGTTTTTGGATGTAAACAGATACCCAGTCACACTAGCTCAGGTAAAAAGTTGGTTTTATTGTAGGACACAAGAGGCAATCTCACAGGCATGCCATCAGAATCAAAGCTTATTCTCTTCAATGCTCAGAGAGCACAGTTTCTCTCATTTTGGCTTGCCTACCATACCCACTGCCCAATATGGCCACCAGCTGTGGCTCTATCTCAAATTCACTCCCCTCAATCTCTCAGTGTTCCAATTCCAAAATTCCAGAGGGAGGACCTGGGTTGGCTTGGCTTGGCTCATATCAGTTTAAACAGAGCTCTTAGTGCCAGGCCACGCCATGAACCCCTGTTTAGCCTATGGATTAAATGTTCTGGAGTTGGTAGCCCATGTTCTGATAAGGTGTGCCCCAGGGTTAGCATCATGAGTACAAAACGCAGCCAGGTTCCTATGGAAGGGGCTGGAGAAGAGGCATGTAATGGCTGAAAATTCCAGTGCAGTGACTCCAGGTAGTTTCTTCAACTGACTTCTGGTTTATCTATAAAATGGTGATAATAACAACATTTCATAGGACTGTTGAGGATTACATAGTATAAAAAAGGCAAGTATCTAGCCCACTGCCTGGTAGGCACTCAAGAAACAGAACTTCCCCCTCAGAACACCCAAATCCAAAAGTACTGGTAGTATATCACTAAACATGCATCTAAAATGAGAATTATGTAAAACTTAAGAACCTGTGTTTATATTTGAAAACTCTCATTTACATAACATTAATTTATCACATTTCATATTTTTACATCATCTACTAAACATAAGAATGAGAAAACTAGCTGTTTTTCAATTACCTCCATGTTAAAAGAATTGTTCTCAAGGAGCTCTGTTGTATTCCTGGATCCCTTATTTCCATACTTATAACATAGCCTGTTTATGAATGTTCTTACATCAAGCTTCAGAGCTCTGACAACATTCTTTATAGGTGTATGAATACCTTGCCCCTTCCTCCCACTCAAACATCCTTTCTCTGCAAGTCTGTGGTCTCCCTCAGCCAGTCAAAGTCAGCTAGTAAAGATTTACTGACTGGGTTCATGAATGCTGAATTGAAATTAAAATTTCCAAATAGGTCCCTAGGCTTCCACTGATCTTTCACCCTGGATAAATCACTAAAGATTTTGCATTTTGTTTATTTATTTAAAAGTCTTTCTAGCCAAAAACATAGATATATTTTCTTGTACAGAGTGACTTATGTTTAAAATATTCATTAGTTTCACAAACTGTCCTATGAGCCTGGGGGTCAGGTGGATAATACCAAATCAGAATATGATAACATATTTTGGAATGCAATAATAAGACCATTCATTACATATAAAACAGTAAGATGAATTGAACTGGAAATGTAATCATAGAATCATTTTGTTATTTTAAAGTGAGAGTGAATGATTTAATCAATGTTATTGAAAGGATTCTAGAAACTATCTCTTGGTTTTGGTATCACTGAAATTTTTTAAAAACTCAATCATTAACCCTTGGCATGCCATTAGGTTCCATTGATCCACTTTAGTTTTCCAGTTCCTTTTCTGAGCAGTTCTAACTATTTGTAAGGATCAATATATCATGATTTTTATCCTTTCTTAGAAGTCTTCCAGAGAACAAAGAGAAAATTTACTTATACTTTTAAAAAATAGAATAATTATTTTGCAATTACTATATGGCTACACTGAACCTTTTTATAAATCTAAACTACATTTTAAAATTGTTGAGATATTATTTTTTCTATATCTTGAAACATTGTGCCATTTCATCACCCTAGGAATTACTTCCTCATTACTCACCAATTATTTGCATTTATGCTAAAAAAATTAAAATAATAAGAAAACAGAAAATGATGAAATGACCAAAAGGATGATGCCATAATGAAATAAATCATAGTTTAGTTTCCTTACTGTGTTGTTCAATGTATTACATCACCTTTCAAGAAGGTATAAAAGAAGACTGGAAACATCATATTTGTAATCTGCTCTCAGCTTTCACTGAACACAGTTGAAAATTAATATTTTTCATTTCCTGCCCATAATGGCAAAGTAAAGAAAACTGACAGATGAAGACATTTTGCAGCTATTGGACAAATCAAAAGATGAATGTTGCAGTAGGCTAAAAAATGACCCCCCAAAGACATTCACTTCCTAATCCCCAGAACCTATGAATATTACCTTATATGGCAAAAGATGTGATTAAGTTAAGATTTTGAGAGGGGGTTTATTTTGGATTATCCAGTTGAGACCTAAATGCAATCACATGTATCCTTTTAAGAAAGAGGCAGAGGAAGTTTTGAGAGAGAAGAGAAGGGAGCAATGTGTCTGTGGGGGAACAGAACTGAGTGGTGCGGCCACAAGCCAAGCAAAGCCCACAGCCTCCAGAAGCCAGAAGAGGCGAGGAAAGGATTCTTCCCTAGAGTCTCTGAAGGAAGAGTGACCTTGCCAACACCTTGATTTCAGACTTCTGGGTTCCAGAAATGTAAGAGAATACCACCCAGTTTGTGGTAACTTGTTATGGCAGCCCTAGGAAGTCAATACAAATGCGGAGACAGATAGTCTAGATTCTAGACAGTAAAACTAATCATATAAGTGAAATCTCAGAGTATGAGTCTTCAGAAAAAAATGCATCTTAGATGAATTTTCTCAAACTCAAGAATCAATAAGTGAAAAATCTATTTCTGAGGATAAAAAGGAAATATGTTCTTCTCATAGAGTTAATAATTTCAACCGGAAGAACTTAATCACACAATATTTTACAAGTACCTGGACCATCCTGTGTCCTTGTTATAATGTTTGGAGCCAAACATTACTTGATACAAAGAGGTTTGCTATGCTTACATTCTTTATTAAAAATTTTAAAGAAGTTGTTTTCCACAGTCTCTTTTATTCTTACTTATGTAAATTATTCATGACTTAAAATATTTATCTATATATGTGTACACATGCGTGTGTGTGCATGAGAGTGTCTATTAAACATAGATGGCAAATAGTGATAATTGTTTTTCCTGGTATACTGAGGGTTAAAGAAATGTTCTACATGCAGCCACTCAGTTTTACAAGCTGGTCTGCATAGCATATGGCAGCATCATAATCATAGCTGTGAATAGCAGCAACAACTTGCTCAAGCTGGCTCACTCAAAGTGCTGGTATCTCTCCTGAGAGGTGTCTACCCTGACACTGCTCTGGCCTCTTCAGTATCCAAGAACCTTTTGTGGACATAGCACTGTACCAGGCACTATAGAACTATGATATGATTTTTACTTAAAAAAAAATTAAGGAAATCTCCTACAGAAACCGACTGCCCTGGGGATTACCTTCCTGCAGAAATCTAGACCATAATATTATAGCATTAATCTATAATTTCACAATAACCACAGACATAAGTTTAGAAGATGCTGTCTTAATCTTATGCATGAACAAGATACATCCCTGGTTCTAGTCACAATTGTCTGTGGCTTCTCTTTGACTTAACTCAAGAGCTTACAGGTTTTTAAAAATAGCCTCACACATACAATATGGATATTCACATACAACTATATATCAATATCAGTACCAGGAGAAATTGTCATCTTTAGCTTGTTAAGAGAGATAAAAATTTACCACAGAAAGTTTTTTACTATGTAAAAATTTTCTAAAATTTCATTAAAAATATTTATATATTATGGATGTTTTCTCCTTTAACCAGTAATCCCACCTTCTTTGTGGTTCTCTGAAAGCTAAAACTATGACATTTCTTATATAATGTTTAACCTACAAAGGCATCCTTCCCCAGCCTTCTCTAGAACAGAAATAAAATATAATCAGATGATTTTTTTTTGGTGAGATATTTAGAAAATAATCCAAATTATTCATATAAAGGGGTAAAAGGCATAAAAATGTTTCTCTAGCAAACGTAAGTTACAGAGAATAGAATGTGCTAAAAATCTAGGCTTAGTTTAATCTTAATAAAATCTTGGTTACCTCCTTAATGACCTTATTAATAGAAATCTGGAACCTCCAGTTATCAGCTACTGAAGGCATTAATTTAGGCAGTTAATGAATAAAGGCAGCCCATTAAGTCGAACAGCATATGGTCAAACAACAATTACAAAAATCACAAGGACACCACAAACCTCTTTCTTAAACAATAAACAGTGAATTAAAAACCACAATCAAGAATTTCCGCTTTATTAAATTGTTACATAAACATTTTGATGCTGTGGTTTACCCTGGTCTAATGAGGCATTCTGATTGATTTCTAGGGTTACAGAGAAAGATGCAAAACTGAGTCATTAACACAGCATTCTCTTGTGAAAAAAGACAAACCAGGATGATTAAAGCAATGTTGAAAGGACTGAAAACCCTGAAATTGGACTTAATTTTTTGCCCTTTTATCTATTTGCAAAGTTCATGTAATTCTTTACATGTGTTAGTTCATTTAAAAAATACCCCATGATGATTTTTTCTCTTTAAAAAAATGCCAACGGTTGAAACCAAGGAAACACATGATAGCAAACCATTTTATACAGAGTATAATCAAAAAGAAAAGAAAAAGAGAAAAAACCTTCAAGCTTCCAAGACAGAGTGGTATTTTTTCTTTAAAATACTCATAGGCTTTTAAAAAATAAAGTAGACCATTTTTTGATGAAAACTGAAATGAGGAATAGGCTACTCCCTAGGGACCATCTTACATAATGAAAATTTCTTAACAGAAACAGCAGAGACTTGGTGTTGGAATAACAGAGTTTTTGAGGCAAGTCATTCAGACATTTAAAGAGTCCCAAACATTAAATATCTGATGGTTAAGCAAGAAAGACTAAAATATAAATAAGTAATGCAAGAAATGCTCTAATAGGAACACGAATATGGTTAACAGGTAGAGCAGAGTTAAGGAAGACTTCAAGAAGAGGAGACACTTGATTTAGTACAAAACAGGAATAAATACAGCACCTAACGGAGTTGTTACAAGGCTTAAATGATGATATACATTAAAGCTCCTGGCCCAGCTAGTAATAAACATTAATTAATTGGTCTACTTATTCAGAATTCAATTTCCCCAACTCACTGAGCATATGAATAGTCGAGGCTGGCCTGATCAATCCTGTTCCTGAGGATTCCAATGTCAGCTGATACCATGTCATCTAAAGCCTGTAATTCCTTCTGGATCCGCTTTAGTTTCATCGTCTCTGCCTGAGTTCTTTTAGATCTAGAAAATCAGGAATATGAGTGGAAAAATAAAAACATTTTAAGATCATGTATCCATACACAAAATAAATGAAAAAAGCAAGCTATTGCATATACAATATGATTATAATGTGTAATTTTTCAAAATTAGAAAAAACAGAAACATTGAAATAAATGTTGATAACATTTTGATATATCTCTAAGACTGCATTTGTGCTTTCTTCCCTTATTATCCCAAATTTTCTATTAGTATATATTATTTTCATACACAAGGTAAAAAGATTAAAAGAAACCAGTAACTAGTTCACTCATAGTCTACATTCATTCCATAAAGATGAGAATAAGCACTAAAAGAATGTAACTGTATTCTCTTCACACTGAAACACCCAACACAACTTTCCAAATTTCCAGCCTTAAATTCTTCTGGCTAAGCCCATTTTCATTTGATTAATACTCAGTAGACACCAAAACAAATGCCTGCACTAAACACCATTTGTTCACATGTCTGAAAACATCTATTTGGCTTTAACTTTCTCAGGACTCATTTCTCCAGACCTTTATTGCTTTCATTCCTGTTCTTTAGGGAAAACTACAGGTCCTCAAAATTCTTCTTTCTGGGACTCAAAACCAAACATTCTCTTTCTTCCTTGTTTAAAAGCACATCCAACCTCATCATCTCTCAGCCCTCACCAACCCCAAGTACATTATACAATCAAGAAACAGAATAAACAAATACAAAAGCCAACCTTTAACCATGATTTCACTCATTTCAAAATTTCACACATATTCTCACAGAAGAATAAAACTTCCACATAAAACCACTATATTGCAACTTCCATTGTCCTGATTTCTACTCCATTATGCATTTACCCTTGTTTTCTGCTTACAAAAGTTAATTTAACAGTATGATTCTTTCACTGCAAGCACTTCACTGTCCATTTACTAATAATCTAATCAGGTTATATTGCCTTACACTTCTGGCTATATCAATGCTTTCTGTCTTAAATCAAAAGCACAAAAGAACAAGCGCCGAGACTGTAAATCTTTTTGTAAAATCACCAGCAAATAGCCTCCCCAACCTCTTCCAAATTGAAGCCTACTAAAATGCTTTTCAACAATCACTTTTCAATAATCATATGTTGTTTTTTTTTTCCCCTTGAAACATAAGTTCAATAAGCCACATATTTCCCATGCTTCGTGAAAAGATCAAGCTATACTGGTAGGAGAAAAAAAATCATCATTTTCACATACATATACCCCTTTGGCAGATAAAATTCTGAATTGCTCTTATAGCCACCCGCCTTTCTTTCCTTCCCTATCCTTTCCTCTCCCCCTGACAAATACATCAGCTTCAATCAGTAATAGTTTTGCCAGAGTTTTTCTGGAGATCTAAAACGAAAATGCCACTGAATCTTGCTTGCATTTAGTTTTCACTATTCTCAATCATTGCTTTATTGACTAAGCTTAGTTTCTGAAGGCCACAGCACATTAGAAAATACAAACTAAAAAGGCAGAAAGAGTGGGTAAGGGATAGGAAAAGTGGCTCAAATGGGAATGTTGCTGTTTGAAGCCAGTACAATGCAGTAAGAGAAAAGGGCTTGCTGACCAAGTGACACTATGAGGCGAGAGAAAAACTGAATCGCAACCAGTATGGGAGAGTGCTCCTAACGGTAACACAGAGTCATTGGTAAAAGGTTAAACTACATCATGTATCTTCTGTTAGTGGGGGCAGGGCAAGTTATTTAAGCAAAATGTCCATAGGAAACACAACTAATATTAGTGGGAGTGCAAGTCACTTATGTGGGACATTCTCATTCCTCTACATGTCAGATGATTAAGGCCTCCCTACGTCAAAATTAAAACCTGCATTTGTTGCTAATTTACTTATATTGATAGCTATTTACTGCTCCTTTATGAATACACAGATGGTTAAAACTGAAAAAACTAATGCTGATCCTTAAGTTTTAATTGCACCTGTATTCATAAATTCGTTATGATATATGCTTAAAAAGTCCTCCTTAATAAATTAACACTGGAATTTCAGTATCATTTATAAAGCACAATTTGTTTAGCCTTAAAAGGAATGGTTGTAGAGAAAACGTCAGTTCATTAGAATGAGCATGGCAAAATAAATATAAAACATGACAGAGCTGATTGCAGGTTACAAATAAGCTCTCCTGGTTCAGGTGCCTCACCTTTCTGCAATAGCTTTAGCCAAAAGAGCTTTCTTACGTTTATTTTTCTCTTCCATTAGCCGTTGTTCTTGTTGAAGAACTTCCCAACGAGATTTTTCTTGCCTAGGGAGCAAAAAATGTATAAAAATCAGTTTCTGAAACACCATCCCACACCTTACTGGTCTCAGTTTCCTAAAGTATAAAATTTAATCAACCAGATTATGTACATTTTCTTTCAAAAGTCCTCTTAAAAGGAACCCATCTGCAGCTCATTATTTTGCTCTAATAGGAACAAAGACTAGGATTGGAAGTAAAGAAGGCTTACATAAATTGGCCCTTTGAAATCCATTATATATACATAATCTAGGAACCCACAAACTGGAAGCCAGAATACTGTGGCATTTTTTTAGGAGTACAAAGAAACTTGTGTA
The DNA here is from genome assembly GCA_031878705.1 of Tapirus indicus. Lineage (NCBI taxonomy): Eukaryota > Metazoa > Chordata > Mammalia > Perissodactyla > Tapiridae > Tapirus > Tapirus indicus. Next base: position 88,070,206 of record CM062922.1, read on the forward strand.
AATTAATTATGTACTATATGCAAAATGGAGAGCAAAATAAATTGGTCTGTAGCTAATCTCATGTTATAGCTTTTAGGATTTTCTATAATGAAAGTCTCTATCATGTAACACCTTTAGGACAACAACCAATGTTTACTTCATTATTTTCTTTCAATTTGCTCACTTCTTTCCAGTTCTTAAACATTCTTAAACAGAGTGGAACATTATGAGCTAAGAGCTGAATGCTGGGCTAACGAAAAACTTCAAAGATCTGAAAACATGAATTGTCTTCTAATCTAATTCTGAAAGAAGTATATTAAAATTTCCCATAAATTCAAGAACTTGATGTCAACTCAAATTAAACAAGGTAATGATAAAGCTATTTATTCCTACTATTGTCATTTCTTAGCTATTATACCAAAAATCTCTACTCCCAGACCTAGTAACAGCTTCCAAAATTATCCTTTTCCCTCCATTCCTAGAGCCTCCATCTTAGGGCTGGCATTGGTCCTTTCTCATTGTTACTATTACAGGCATCTCCTCACCAGATGCCTTAGATCCAGCGCACCAGCATCCTATCCGAAATGGTCTGCAACACTGACACCTGGATTTCCTCTAACCATTATCGTGATCAGTGCATTCCTCCTTCAGTGGCCTTGGTGGTTTACTGCTGCATCAGAGAACTCGCTGGGCAGGAATCCTCTGCTTCCAAGTCTTTCTTCACTTTCTTAATTCTCTACTATTCTCTGGCCTATCATCTGACTCTTCCAGAGAAGTGAGATGTCATCTCTGAGCATTCTCTAGGATACAGCTTTCCTTTCCCCTTCTTATAGTCTCAGAATTTCTCCTTTTCAACAACAATTCCTGAGATTACGTATCTTCTATGAAAATTTTCCCAAGCACCTAAAAAAAGAATAATTTTCCTGATGACATTCAATCTAAATTGTCCAGCTCAATTTAAACCCACCCCCCATTTGTCTCAGGCCTTTGCTGGTAAACTACACTTCAAGACACTTAAATGTATGCAGTTGTTGGATGTTGGTCTCATAATGTACGTGGCTTTATATCTCTCGTCAAAATGATTTCTTGGTTGTAAACCCCTGGAGGGCAGGGAACACTTTAAACTCTGTACAGAATCTGGATTGGCAGAGACTGAAAAAATATCTGAGATTAGAAAAAAACATACTTAGAAAAAGAAAGACTCAGAGAATGGAAAACAGAAACAAATGCCATCCTTTCTTCCCTATGAGTAATAAATCAGGAGGAACAAAAAGTAGATATTAAAAAAGCTATGCAATAAAAATTCTGATTGTAAGAATTCACAAGTCATAGAATGGCAATTTACACAAAATGTGACTAAATTCTGGCGGTGGTTTCTAATACAAACACATTAAACAAAGAATAAAAAAATCTAATGATATAGCTGAATTATTTAATTAGTGCCCTCAATTTCGTACACTCTTTCCTTTGACTATCCCTTCATGTCTCTTCACAAGTACCCTTTTCTGGGCCAATGGAGATGCAGTTTGGAAGCTGAAGAATGGGTTCAATTTGGGGAGGAGTAAGCATAAAGCACACAGACTTTGGATTCAGAAAGACTTGTGTGTGAACCCCAACTCTGCTACTTATTAGCTGTGTATTTGCTTTGGGAATATAATATCTCTTCTGAGTCCCAGATATCTCATCTGTAAAGTGAAAATAATGAACATGCACTGTGAGGCTGCTGGGAAGACTAAATGACATAAAAACATACAAAATGCCTAACACTGACAGGCTAAAATATATTTAGGTGGTAGGTACTTTTTAATAGTTTATTCATTACATTTCTAGATTAGAATACAAAACAGAAAATGTTAAAACTATTATTTCTTCAAAGCCCAATGTGGAAAAAAAGGTTAAATGGAAAAAAGTCTCACAATATATAGACTTACTAACAATTCCACTTTCTTTTTCTCCAATTTGCAATCTGGCTTTGGAAGTAGAACCTCAGCATTTTTGTGACCGTCATGGGAATTCTCGAGTTCCTGGTCCCTTGGTTGACTTGCAGTACCCTGTGGTCTTCCATCCCCAATAGGAGAGGTGAGTGTAAGAGGACTAGGAGGAGTAGGGGCAGAATGTGGTTTTTGAGTATAAAATTTCTGTTTTGGTGTAGAAAGCAGCTGCTCTGGAGGTAATGAAGTTGATCCATCTTGAAGTCCAAGTTTTTGGCTTTGCTCTTGAAGGGCTTTTTCTCGATGAAGTTGTTGTCGACTTTTCTTCACAGGAAGACGCCGCTGTGGTCCAAATGGATCTAATAAAAAAAAGAATGGAGGAAAATTCTTTGTGTAAGCAGCAAATAACTATAACTTCTCCAAGAAAATAACGCATTAACATTAAACTTTGATAATAATTCTAAAGAGTTTTCCCCGCTTCTCTATCTTTTAAAAGCCCAGGGGAAAAGAGCCATCTTCCTGTAGAGTTTCAACAGTTCTCTGATTATACTAATATATTTAACAAAAACTGTCCTAACTCTCAATTATCTTCAAGGAAGTCCATGTGTCTGTGAGTTAGGCCTTTAGGATACAAAGGAAGGTTTCTCAACTTGATTTGATAATTGTCAAAAGAATCAACTAATTTGACCAAACTAGGTAGACAAATGAATTCTTTGATATGTCTTAAATTTGATTTATGGTTCTGTCTCTCTCCTGAAATAAAATGGTGGCTGAGTTTTCAAATGGGCTTCACCTTTCTTAAATTTTAATAGATCTCAGGGCAATTTGATACATAGGTAGATGCTATACACAAAGTATAACTGAATGAAATCTATTATGTCTAGGAATGCTAGTTAACCCTAAATTGTTTTCTTTCATCTTCCAGAATAGTCCAAGGTTGTGTTCCTGAAGCCTAAGTTAGCCTTTAATCAATGTACACAAGGTGATTTTAATAGCAGCCAGAGCAAAGCAAGAGAAGAAGATAAACAACTGGGAGAAATTTTTTTAAAAAGCATTAAAAACTAAATAATAATTCTATTACACTCTTTGGCTTGTCCATGCCAGTGTTAAGCTTGTAAGGCAGACAACTGGAGAATCAGACTCATATTCACACTATATTTAATAAGATCTATAAATGGTATTCTTTACAAAATGCCTGGGAAATGAAATTGTGACAAGTCCTTGTAAATGAACTCAAATAGGGTTCTTAAATTCTGCATACTGACCTCCGAAGCAACACAAGCTTATTATTTAAATTTCCCAAAGGAGAATTAAAAGCTCTGGAGTCACAGTTCTGTGTTGCTTTTGTCCAGCTCAGTAACCTTAGGCAAGTCAATTAATTATTGACTACCTCAGTTTCCTCATCTGTCAAACTGGTTGAAAATTTACAGGCTCTACTTAACTCATGGAGTTGGTGTAAGGATTAAATGAGATACATAAAGAAAATATTTTTAAAAGATAGACATACTATCAAAAAAGTAAAATGTTACAGGCATACCTCATTGCATCTTTGCTTTGCCTTTGCAAGATAGTGTTTTTTACAAGATCCTCCACCAGCAAAGGTTATGACTCACTGAAGGCTCAGATGATGGTTAGCATTTTTTTTTTAGCAATAAAGTATTTTTAAATTAAGGTATGCATATTGTTTTTTTAGACATAATGCTATTGCACACTTAATAGACTACAGTATAATGTCAACGTAACTTTTATATGCACTGGGAAACCAAAAAATTCGTGTGACTCATTTGCTTTATTGCAGTGGTCTGGAACTGAATGCGCAATACCTCCAAGGTATGCCTGTATTATTGCTGACTTTAGCCAGAAACACAAAGTAGCCTCCTTTATCTTGCAACAGGAACTTATTCTTGGCTACTGATCTTTATTCACATCATCAGCAAATGTCATTGAGCCAGCTTACCTCCCAGCTACACTCATTAGCTGAATTAATAGTCCCTCTGTAATTTAGTAAGGTAAATTCCTTTTTTTTTTTTTGGTGAGGAAGTCTTGCCCTGAGCTAACGTCTATTGCCAATCTTGCTCTTTTTGATAAGAAAGACTGGCTCTGAGCTAATACCTGTGCCCATCTTCCTCCATTTTGTATGTGGGATGCTGCCATAGCACGTCTTGATGAGCGGTGTGTTAGTCCATGCCTGGGATTCAAACCTGAGAACCCCGGGCCACCAAAGTGGAGCACATGAACTTAACCACTATGCTACCGGGCCGGCCCCAAGTAATGCAACTTCCATTGTATTTTGCATTTTCACCAAACCTATCTATGAAATTAAAAATGCTAATTTTTTAAACTTCCAAATAAACCAATCAGGCCACTTAAAAATAGAACATATGACCAAAAAAACTCCTGGAACTAAGAAGCCATTATAGCAAGGCTGCAGAATACAAGACTAACATACAAAAGTCAATCCTATGTACCAGCAATGAAGAATTAGAATTTGGAATTAAAAGCACAATATCATTTACATTAGCAAAACCCGAGATACTTAGGTATAAATCTAACAAAATATGTACAAGATCTATATGAGGAAAACTACAAAACTGACTAATGAAATCAAGGAACTAAATAAATGGAGAAATATTCCATGTTCATGGATAGGAAGACTCAATATTGTCAAGATGTCAGTCTGTCCCAACTTGATCTACAGATTCACTGCAATCCCAATCAAAATCCCAGCAAGTTATTTTGTGGATATTGACAAACTGATTTTCAAGTTTATATGGAGAGGCAAAGACACAGAATAGCCAACACAGTACTGAAGAAGAACAAAGTTGGAGGACTGACATTATTTGACTTCAAGACTTACTATAAAGCTACAGTAATCAGGACAGTCGGTAATAGTGAAAGAATAGACAAATAGATCAATGGAACAGAAGAGAGAGCCCAGAGATAGCCAGCATAAATATAGTCAACTGATGTTTGACAAAGGAGCAAAGGCAAAAAAATGGAGCAAAGACAGCCGTCTTAACAAATGGTGCTGGAACAATGGGACATTTACACACACAAAAATAAATCTAGACACAGACTTTACATTCTTTACAAAAATTAACTCAAAATGGATCACAGACCTAAAGCAAAACCCAAAACTACAAAATGCCTAGAAGATAACACAGGAGAAAACCTAGATGACCTTGGGTATGGCAATGACTTCTCAGATACAACACCAAAGGCACCATCCATGAAAGAGATAATCGATAAGCTGGACTTCATTAAAATTAAAAATTTCTGCTCTGCAAAAGGCAATGTCAAAGGAATGAGAAGACAAGTCACAGACTGGGAGAAAATATTTCCAACAGACACACTGGATAAACGACTATCATCTAAAATATACAAAGAACTCTTAAAACTCAACAATAAGAAAACAGTCCAATTAAAAATTGGGCCAAGACCTTAACAGACACCTCATTGCCAAAGAAAATATACAAATAGCAAATATGCATACAAAATCATGTTTCAAATCATATGCCATCAGGAAAATACCAATTAAAAAAAACAAGATACCACTACACACCTATCAGAATGGCCAAAATCCGGAACACTGACAACACCAAATGCTAGTGAGGATGTGGAGCAACAGAACTCTCATTCCTTGACAGTGGAAATGCAAAGTGGTTCCGTCACTTTGGAAGACAGTTCGGCGGTTTCCCACAAAACTAAACACACTTTTACCATAAGATTCAGCAATTGCAATCCTTGGTATTTACTCAAAGAAGCTGAAAACTTACGTCTACACAAAAACCTGAACACAGATGTTCATGGCAGCTTTATTAATTGCCAAAATTTGAAAGCAACCAAGATGTTCTTCAGTAGGTCAATGGATAAGCTGTGGTACATACAATAGAAAAATTATTCAGTGCTAAAAAGATATGAGCTATCAAGCCATGAAGAAACATGGAAGAACCTTAACTGCATATTACTAAGTGAGAGAAGCCAATCTGAAAAGGCTACATACTGTGTGATTCCAAGTATCCGACATTCTGGAAAAGGCAAAACTATGGAGACAGTAAAAAGATCAGGGGTTACTAAGGATTGGGGATAGGGGAAGAGGGATGAATAGGCAGAGAAGAGAGGATGTTTAGGGCAGTGAAAATACTCTGTATGATACTATAATGATGAATACAGGTCATTATGCATTTGTCCAAACCCAAAGAATGTACACCACAAAGAGAGAACCCTAATGTAAACTATGGACTTGGGTGATAATGATGTGTCAATATGTAGGTTCATCAATTATAACAAACGTGCCACTCTGGTGGGGGATGCTGGTAATGGGGATGAATATATATGTGTGGGGGCAGGAGGTATATGGGAAATCTGTATCTTCTTTCAATTTTGCTGTGAACCTAAAACTGCATTAAAAAAATAAAGTCTTTAGGAAAAAAAACTGGAACATACTGTTTTTGATACTTATATTGGGGGCTGCGAGTATCAAGGAGACTGTGGTAAACCAGGGAGCACAAATCTAGCTTAAAGAGAGCAATCTGTAGCCACCTCTAGCCATTAAAAATGGCTTCTGTCATTTAAAAGTTTAGGCCAGTGTTATCAGATATTTTGATTTTTCACCATAAAAATTCAGATTTCTATGTAAAATATCCTTATTTTTAAATGTAGGGAATTGCATCAATCAAGAAAATCTAGATTATGCTGTAGGGGTCAAGAACTCTGGAATCTTTGTGGTTTTAACAAAACAAATGTTTATTTCTCATTAATGCTATGTGCCAACTGAAGTGCAGCAAAGGGGCCCTGCTAGTCAGTCTTTCAGGGCTCCAGCATGACTGTATAGCCACCATTTAGTGTCACTAGACCCCATGACGGGGGAGAAGAGAGAGCTCAAGAAGGCCAGTAGCGACATAACACTTCTGCTCACAGTTCAATGTGGAACTAGCACTTGGTCCTACCCCAAAACAAGAGCAATAGAAATATACTGGGAAGAGAAGTGAACTAGAAGTGTTTGGCAAATGGCACTAATGATTATCAGCACTAATAATTTAAAAAGAAATTTAAAGGTTAGATAATCCAAAAAAAGGAAAAAATTGAAAAGACAAACATTTTTGGGTGAAATGAAGACAACAGGCTATGAGTTTGTGATCTCTGCTCTATATCCTTTAAGCCCTGCCCTCTCCACCCAAGACAACCATCATTTGAATCATGTGTTGTTCATTCTGTTCCCTTGCATTTTATAAGTCATACCATGTCTACAAATATTTCTAAAAAATTTTATTTATTAAAAAATTTTTTTTTTGCTGAGGAAGATTCGCCCTAAGCTAACATCCATGACAATCTTCCTCTATTTTTTAGGATGTGGGCCACCAGCACAGCATGGCCACTAACAGAGCAGTGTAGGTCCACATCCGGGAACCAAATTCGGGCCGCCGAAGCAGAGCACAATGAACTTAACCACTAAGCCACCAGCCCTAAAAAATCTTACTTTTATTTAGTTGTTTTAACTTTATAAAAAGGGTATCATACTGTACATAATCTTTTTTTAACTTATTGGATCCCCAAACTTCTTGGATTCCCAAATAAGTTTAACTTATTGGATTGTCAATATTCATCCATATTGTTCATGTTGTTGTAGCCATTCAGTTCTAATGCTGTATAATATTCCATTGTGTGAATAAACCAGGGTCTATTGATCTTCTTCCACTGATGGACATATGTTGGTTCCAGGTTTTTGCTTCTGTGAATATTGCTGTTGTGTCTCCTCTTGTATAAGAATTTGCCTTGCATATTATCTAAGAACTGTTGGGTCATAAAGTAGAACTTTAGGAGAAACGTCAAATTGCTTTCCAAAGTCCATTCCCTCTAGCAATGTATAAGATCCTGTGGATGCACTTCCTCTTTAGTATATAATATTGTTAGACTTTAAAATTTCTGTATATCAAATGGGTATGAAGTAGTAGCTCACTGTGCTCTTGATTTGCAATTCTCTGCTCACTGTGGTGACAAGCACCTCTTCATACTTCCTTTTCTAAGAAATATCTGTTCATGTCTTCTGTAGATTTTTCTTTTGGCTTGTTTATATTTTTCATATACCAGCAGCAATTGGAAAACATAACTGAAGAGAAGATATTTCAATACCAGAAATTATCAAATACCTAGGAATAAATCTAAGAAAAGGGTGTTCAAAACCTCTATAGGAAATTTTATAAAATTTTATTAAAAGACATTAAAGAAGAGGCCAGCCTGGTGGCATAGTGGTTAAGTTCATGTGCTCTGCTTCTGTGGCCTGGGGTGCATGGGTTCAGATCCCAGGCATGGACCTACACCCTGCTCATCAAGCCATGCTGTGGTGGCATCCCACATACAAAATAGAGGAAGCCTGGCACAGATGCTAGCTCAGGGATAATCTTCCTCAAGCAAAAAGAGGAAGATTGGCAACAGATGTTAGCTCAGGGCCACTCTTCCTCACCAAAAAAAAAAAAAAAAAGACATTAAAGAAGACCTAAATAAATGGAGACATATACCATATTAGTGGTAGTGTTAATATGAAGACGTCATATCTCCCCAAATTGATCTAAAGATTCAATGCAATTCCAATCAAAATTCCAACTGAGTTTTCCATGAAATTTGGCACTTGGTTGGTTTCCAGCTTTTTAATACTATAAATAAGAGTGCTAAGAACATTCTTGACCTTCCCCAATGCACATATGGATCTCTCTTGAGTACTGGTGTCCTTATTTTTGCTAGAAACCAACTCCGTTTTCATAGATTAATTGTATTAAAAATTAACCTTAAAAAGGTTGGATGACAGCTGGAAGGAGCCTTAAAAATTAAAGATCCAACTCTTCTAGTTCTATATATGAGAAACCCAAAGAGAAAAGACTTAGAGGCAGAGCTGATAGATCTATATGCTAATCAGTGTGTTTGGCTATGAGTATACAAAGATGCTAAGGTGCTTTCTCTGTCCTCAAAGACTAGTGAGTTGGTGTCTACGCTCTAACATCTCATTATGAAATGACAGGCCTTGAAGTTAAGGTCCTTCTGCTCCCTCTCTCCCCCAAATTGCAGATATATTTAGAAAAGTACTTCTACATAATCTGTTGTTTAATTTAGACTTCTACATTAAGTCTTCTTTCCTCTGGCAAACTCACCTCTGCTAACATATAATCTCTGTGAAATCTTCCCAAGCTCCACCCAACCCCCAGCACAGTGAGGTTCCTGCTAGCTCTGCAGCAAGCTCTTGTACAAAACCTATCACATTATATAATACTTTGTCTCCTCCCTAGACCAAAAGCTCTTTGAAGGCAGGGATGATGCCTTGTTCATCTTAGCATCCCTAATGCAGAAGCTGATACCTGTAACTTCCGGTCAGACCAGAAGCAGGGGTACTTACACTCTGTACACCTCAATAAGTGAATGGATGTTGAAAACACAGAGCACAAGAATTTGAGAACATCAGGCTAGAGAGAGCCAGTTAATTACACACTAGTATAACTTTTATGATGATAGTTTTTAAAGGCCAGCCAGAATTTCCTCCATCTATATAATCTACACTGGCCCTATGTTACTAATTTACTTCCTTTTCCATTTGTCAGCCCCAGATTATTCTCACATCTATGCCAAACATACACAGGCACACCTTAGCAACACCCAATTTTCTCACAAACTCTAAAAGGCATGGCAGGGCTTATTTAATTTTCTCCCAAAGTGTGTAAGTTCTGGTACCAAGAGGGGTGTAAACTCACAGAAGTGGTGTGCACTACCAGGATCACCATACAGAATTTTATGAAATTTCAACCACAAAGCACAGTTTATATCACCAAGAGTTTCTCACCAAGTATCAACAAACTTAATTCCTTCATTAAAAGATAACAAAACAGTACAAGTCCATTTAATGATTATTCTATGAAACTGGCGGAGTAAGCACAAAACTTTAGCTTACAGGGAAGTCAGCAGATATATATACACACACACAGGTAGACACATAGATGGATACGTCACATCTAATCTCTCAAAGACCCTTTTGGTTTGCTGACTCTCAAGAGTTGGAAAGAACGCAAAAATCGTCTGGCAACCAGAAGTGAATGCAAGCCTCCAGAAGTATTGTGAAAAGCACCAACTTTTTGCGTTTACTCAGAATCCCTGTGTTCCCTTTCTCTCAATCATTGTCTGCTTCTACAAATTCATCATTCTAACAAGGTGTGTGCCTCTCCTCCTTCCTTTACCCTGACCCCCCACCCTCCACCCATTGATCTATGCAGCAATCCTCCTAGAAGAGACAGCCAGGCTGTAGGCTCACGTCCTCTCCCAAGTCCCATTCCCTCCACAGGAAAAAGTCAAGTCCCTGAAATGGATTCCGGAACTCTCTTTTCTAAAAGTAGAACCCAGTACCCTGGGTCCGTCCCTCCCGCGGTGGCTCCCGGCACATCCGCCGCCGGAGCCCCCTCAGTCCCGTCCTCCCACTTACAGCTCCTTCCCCTAACCCACACCAGCACCCTCTTCCCCGCCCCCTTCCCCCTCAAAAGCAGCAACCCCGCCCCTTCCCCTTAACAGACCCAAGAATTAAACATCCGCAGGCACGTACCGTTACCTTTAGTCTGCTTTAGTCGCCTCAACTCCTCCTCAGAAAAGCCAGCCCAACCCTGCGCCATCCGCCCCGGCTGCCGGCACCCCCAGGACACCCAAACCTCAGAGCCCCGACTGCCAACACAGCTACCCAGGCACATCCGGGTTCTTCCCTGGCCGCGGCCGAACAACCAATGAGCGCGTCGAGCTCTAGACACGAGGCCCCCTCTCCCGTGCAGCAGGGTCCGGCTCCCTTCTAGGCTGTCTCCGGCAGTGCCGGACAAACTACCTAAGGAAATCGGCCTCGCGGTCATTCATTTCCCCTGATCTGGCTCTGCTCTCTCTTCTTGTCTCCTAGTCTCGTTGGGTTAGTCGCTTCAAGAGATAGGGGATAAACAGCGATGGAGATAAGGGTGGAGATAAACAGGCAGTTGGGAAGTAGCTACGAGTCGGTGGCGGAAAAGGTCGGACACAACTGCTTGTTGGGGTCTTCTGAGAATTCACTGGGGCGGAGTCCTTTACCTGATGGTCCTGGAGGGGTTTGCTTATTGGCTTGAAGAGATTGTTGTCAAAACCGCGCTGGAATCGTCCTGCAGACTGACTCAAGAGAATAATCAGATTTAGGCTTTTAATTGGGAAGAAACATTTCAGAGGACTGGGGTATAGTGAATGGAAAAGGAACTGACAAATTTAACAGGGTTTCTTTGCGTAGCTAGGTCTGCCGCAGGCCGTAGCTTCTCCCAGGTTTCTGTTGATTGTGGGTTGTTTCCTTGATGTTTTGTGAATGGTTCTCGCTAATCTGTCACCTTTCTCCTAAGGGATGTCTAAGTTTGTCTCCCCTTAAAAATGATCTCTCATCGCTTTCTGTGTTTGGGGAAGAACAATGTAAAACGTCGGCGCTGGGGGATGGGAAAAGATTTCTTAGGCTTCCCCAGCCTGGAGTCCTCATTTCATTTTCTGGTTCTACCTAGAACACTTAACGTCACTGGGCTGCCATTTTCTTATCTTAAGCAAGATTTCGACGATTGAAAGATGCAAGTATTGTCAAAGTACATATAGATCAGGACAACTTAAAAGAGATAAGTTCATTTTTCAGGTCTCTTCTCTGTTTTGCATTTTTAAAAACTTTTATTTTGGCTTACATTTTAAAATCCCAGGTGTGACTTTTGGCTTTAGTCTGTCAATATTTTTGAATAAATTGAAGGAAAGAAGTAGACTGAAAGTAAGATACACTAAGAAAAGAATTGGAATGAGTATTTCAGGTTTAAATAGGTGATCAGAAGATGAAAGATGTTTGGGATGTTTTTTTAAATTTAAAAGTGATTTCTGAAATTTAGATGTGCTCAAGTGCTTCATTTTAAATATGGACTAATTTTTCCTAACATTTGAAAATGAAAGTGTCATCCAAAAGGATTGGAGGAGACAGATTCACGCAGTTTTTGAACACAGACTAAGTACGTAAAAGACATACATTATCTAGCTCCAAAACAGTAGATGGGGATCAGTAGTTGATTCAGTTTCGTATTTACAGGCACCAGCCATCCAGTTCCATCTAATAAAAATAAGCCACCTTGTATGCCCCGTGTTAAATTTTATACATAAACTTTCTTTAGCTCACTCTGGGTGAATTTCAAGAATTATCTTACAGATATGGAAATTAAGGTATTTTAAAAAGTTTTGCATTAGCCTCGAATGAGAAGCAAAGCATGAGCAAGATTATAGTAAAAAATAACATCTGTATAAAATCATAATTTCCACTTCGTAAGGTTCTAAATCTCCTGTTTGTTGTTACTCTTGGCCCTCCCTCGTGGTGACTGGTTTCTTCAAATAACGTAAAATATTTTATTGGGAGCTTATCTTCAAAGAAATTCTTTGTTTTGTGAGAGTCCTCTGTACCTTGGGTTGAGAGACTGTCTCTATAGATTGGTTTTATTGGACCCTAGAAGTTTCAATTTCTTTAAACCAGATTTAAGGTAATTTTTTTCAGCTTGTGATATAAATTTGGATCTCACCCCCATATGTGATACAGGCCTCAAGTATCAGTTTTGTGTAGGTGCCCTTTTAAATATATATATATATGTATATGTCTAACCTTACTCACAGGTAGCAGGCTTCCTTACTGCTTTTCCAGAACAGTAGGCTGAGTTTCTTCTAATTTTCTTATCGCATGGACCATCCTCTCCAGGCTCTGAACTTTATTTCAGTGATCTTGTCTTCAAATATGTGTAGGAATCTCAATCCCCAACACTTATATTCAGGTAGAGTCCCCATTGAATTTGCTTTCCACATCTCTTTTTGCTTCCTTTTAAGTTCTGGGATGTATTTTTTCTTTTAAATAAAAATGTGTGTATTATTCAGCATTTTTATGTGTTATGGCAAAAGGGGACCATCTCTGGGGACTTAAGACTATTATATTGTTTCCAGTTGATTCTCCACCATAGCAGCTAGAGTAATCTTTTAAAAAATAAAAATCTAATGCCTGTAGCCTGTTTAAAACTGTAAAATGGCCTCCTCTTGCGCTTTGAATAAAATCCTAGTTCCTACATGAGCATGCATGATCTGATCTCTGCCTACTCCTCTTACGTGATCTTTAGGTGCTCTTTTCATTTACTCCACACTTCCTATGCTCCAACCAAATTGGCTTTATTTGGGGTTTTAGAACATGCCAATCTCTCCCCCCCATCCCCTACTGCCTTACCCAGGGCTTTCACAAATGCTATTCTATTTGACTACAGTGTTCTTTCCCTTGTCTGGCTGGTTCTTTCTGCTTCAGGGTTTGACCTGAATGTCCACTTAGAGAGACTTTCAGTGACCACCCTATCCAAATAGCACCCCTCTTTTCTTCCCCATTTCTGTGTTCTTTATTACTTTCATAGCACTAATTACAACTACTGAATTATTTGCATTTGTTTGTTTACTTATTTCTTTTCTATTTCACTCTATTAAATAATAGCTTGACAAGATCAGAGGATGCATCTTTTATTCACTCAGTATCTAACAATGTTTGACACCTACTGAGCACTCAAATAAATATTGAATAAACCTTTCCAAGTTAAGTATTGAGTTGAAACATTTCCAAATTTCATGTATTCTATTTCTAGTATGAATTTCTATGATGGTGAATAACATTAACCCCATTTATTACTTATTTCTAGTTGCAGCCATGGACTCATTGGTTAGAAAATAACATTAAAGGGCCGGCCCGGTGGCGCAGCGGTTTAGTCCGCGCTTGGCAGCCCGGGGTTCGCTGGTTCGGATCCCCGGCGCCCGCCGACGCACTGCCTGTCAGCCATGCCGTGGCGGCGTCCCATATAAAGTGGAGGAAGATGGGCACGGATGTTAGCCCAGGGCCAGTCTTCCTCAGCAAAAAAGAGGAGGATTAGCAACGGATGTTAGCTCAGGGCTGGTCTTCCTCACCAAAAAAAAAAAAAAAAAAAGATAAAAAAAAAAAAAAAAAGAAAATAACATTAAAGATAGGTTGAGAAGAATCAACATGCCTTTTTTTTTTTTCCTGAGGAAGATTTGCCCTGAGCTAACATCTGTGCCAATCTTCCTCTATATTGTATGTGGGTCACTGCCACAGCATGGCTTGATGAGTGGTGTAGGTCTGCACCCAGGAACTGAACTCAGGCCACCAAAGTGGAGCACACTGAACTTAACCACTAGGCAATGGAGTCACCCCCCACCAGTTAATTTTTTTCCAAGGCCTTAAAATACTATTTCAGCAATATTCTGTAGTTTTCAGTGTATAGGTCTTACACATCTATCAGATTTATCCCTAAGAAGTTAGTAACGTGATGCTATTATAAACAGCATTTTTATTCAGTTTTCCATTTTTTGGTGTCTACTATATAGAAATAAAATTGATTTGTTTGTTGATCAACTGTGATAAACACACTTGTTAGTTGTAGCAGCATTTTTTAACGTAGATTCCATTGGATTTTCTACACGGATGATTGTGTTGTCTGCAAAGGATGGTTTTACTTCTTTCAATCTGCATGCCTTTTATTTCTTTTCTTGCCTTATTGCACTGGCTAGACCCACCAGTATAAAGTTGACTGGAAGAAGTGAGATTGGACACCCTGTCATATTTCTGATCTTAGGGGAAAAGCATAAAGTCTTTCACCATTAAGTATTATGTTAGCTTTAGGGGTTTTTTTGTAGATGCCCTTTATCAGGTTGATGAAATTCCTTTGTACTCCTAGTTTGCTGAGGGCTTTATCAGAAATAAATAATGGGTTTTCTTGCATGCTTTTTGTGGGGTCTGTTGAGATGATAGTATGATTTTTCTTTTTTAGATTTTTAATATCGTGAATTGCATTGACCAATTGGCCAATGTTACACCAATATTGCATTCCTGGGATAAACTCTACTTAGACATAATATATTGTGCTTTTTATATATTGTTGGATTTGATTGGCTAAAATTTTGTTTAGAATCTTTGCATACGTTCATGAGGGATATTGGTCTGTAGTTTTTATTTGTGTAATGTCTGCCTCATTTTTGAATCAGGGTAGTACTGGTCTCACCAAATGAGAAATATTTTCTTCTCTTCAGTTTTCTGGAATCCCTGTTTAACATTGGTATTAATCTTCCTTATATACTTGGAAGAATTTACTGGTGAAGCCATCTAGAGTTTTCTTTGTGGGAAACTTTGTAACTAAAAATTGAATTTTTTTGATAGATATAGGCCTATTCAGATGATTTCTCCTTGAGTGAATTTTGATAGTTTTTCTTTCAAGATATTTGTCTGTTTCAAGTTGTTGAATGTATTGGCATAAAGTTGCTCATAATATTTTCTTATTGTGCAGTAAAGGGATAACTCAGAGTGTTTGTGATGCTCAGACCCTGCACATTTCAAGGAAAGAACTGACGCTTCCTCGCTCCTGGGAGAAAACCTCTAAGCCCCTGGAATATCTTGTGTGATAAGATTGTCTTTATATACCATGGCCTTTGTGCTCATCAAATAGTTTATGCTAGTTATGTGATTTGTGGTGAATGCCTGTTTTTATTTACCTAAATTCCTAGGTCATGCTTATCAGTTTGATCTCTGGAGGGGCCGGAGACTGGGTAGCTCAAGTCAATCATGGGGTGCTCCATACCTGCATGACTGCCTCCCAATAAGAAACCTAGACAACAGGGTGTAGATGAGCTTCCCAGGTTGGCAATGCTTCATATGTGTTGTCACACATCATTGCTGGGAGAATTAATTGCTGTCTGTACAACTACACTGGGAGAGGACAACTGGGAGCTCATATCTGATTTCTGGACTCCTCTCTCTGTCTGCTTTGCCTTTACTGATTTTAATCTGTATCTGTTCACTGTAATAAACTGTTTTATACTCACAGCAATAAACTGTTGTGAGTATAAAAGCTTTTCTGAGTTCTTTGAGTCTTTCCAGTGCTAATTGTTAAAACTGAGGGTGGTGTGGGCACCCCCAACATTTTTATCCTTCATTATTATTATTTAAGATCTGTAGATTTTGTAGTAATATCACTTCTCTAATTCCTATTATTGGTAATTTGTATCTTGTCTCTTTTTTTCTGATCACTCTCCTTAGAGGTTTATCAATTGTGTTTTTCTCAAACAACAAGCTTTTGGTTTTATTGTATTTATTTATTAGTTTTCTACTTTGTTGCTTTCTGCCCTAATCTTCACTATTTTTTTTTCTTCTGCTTACTTTATTTGCTCTTCATTTCCTAGTTTCTTAAGGTGGAAATTGAAGTCATTGATTTAGAACTTTTCTTCTTTTCTAAATAGGTGTTAGTGCTATAGATTTTCTCCTAAGTACTGCTTTGGCAGAATCCCATGAATTTGGATATATTGTGTCTTGATTTTCATTCAATTCAAAATACTTTCTAATTTCTCTTTTGATTTTTTTCTTTGAGTCATCGATATATTTAAAATTCTGTTGTTTAGTTTCAAATATTTGGAGATTTCTGGAGGCCTCTCTTATGGAATCCTAATTTAATTCCATTGTGGTCAGAGAAGTAGTTTGTATAATTTGAATTCTTTTATATTTATTGAGATTTGTTTTATGGCCCAGAATGTAGTCTCTCATGGAAAATGTCCTGTGTGCAAATGAAATGAATATGTATTCTGCTATTGTTGGTTGGAGTGTTCCATTAGAGCCAATCAGGTCAATTTTGATTGTGTTTTTTAAGTCCCCCATATCCTTACTGGTTTTCTACCGACTTATTCTATTATTTGAGAGATGAGAATTGAAATCTCCTGCTTTAATTGTGGATTTCATTTCTTCTTGCAGTTCTTTCAGTTTTGCTTTATGTGTCTTAAAGCTGTGTTATTAGGTGCATAAACATTTAGAATTATATGTCTTCTTCATTATTTGACCCACTTATGATCATAAAATTTACACTCCTTTGTCTGGTAATATTAGTCTGAAATCTACTATGTCTGATATTAATATACCATTGTAACTTTCTTTTGATTAATGTTAGCATGGTATGTCTTTTTCTTTTCTTTTTTTTTTAACTTTTAACCTACTTGTACCCTTTTTTTAGGCAGTATATAGTTAGTCTTGCTTTTCTATCAAGTTTAACAATCTCTGTCTTTTAATTGGTGTGTTTATAACATTTACATTTTTAAAATTTTACTGAGGTCATATTGGCTTTTAACATTGTTTAAATTTCAGTTGTACATTATTATATTTCAGTTTCTGTATAGATTGTATTGTGTTCACCACCAATAGTCCAGTTTTTATGTCACCATATGCATGTGCCCCTTTACCCCTTTTGCCCTCCCCCACCCTCTTTTCCTCTGGTACCACTAATCTGTTCTTCTTATGTATTTGTTTATCTTCCACATATGAGTGATATCATACATACACTATTTACATTTAATGTGACTATTATGTTTAGGTCTTAAACCTCTAAGCTAAAATTTAAACCTTAAACCAAAACATTTCAGTCTTTGTGTTTCCTTTGTTTCATCTGTTATTGGTTCCCTTTCTCTATCTTCTTTTGTATTGATTTTTTTTTTGATAATTCTATTTCCTTTGGTAACTTATTAGCTATAACTCCTTGTTTTGTTATTTCAGTGGTTGCTTTAGTGTCATAGTCACATCTTTAACTTACCACAGTCAACCTTCAGGTAATATTGTACCACTTCACATATAGTATAAGAAACTCACAAATATGTATTTCCACTTGTTGCCTCCTGGCCTTTATGCTATTTTTTTTCATAAGTTTCACTTATACATATGTTTTAAACCTCACAATGCATTGTTATTGTTTTTGGTTAAACAGTTATCTTTTTAAAAGATTTAAAAAAGAAAGTCTTATATATTTACTTATGTAGATACAGTTTCCTGTGCTCTTCATTCCTTTTTGCAGATCCATATTTCCATCAGGTATAATTTTCCTTCTGCCTGAAGGACTTCTTTTAATATTTCTTGTTAAAGGCTGCTGTTGATGGATTCTTTTAGCTTTTATATGTATGAAAATTCTATTTTGCCTTTGATTTTGAAAGATATTTCACTGAATATAAAATTTTAATTTAACTTTTTCCCAGTACCTTACAGATGCTGCTCCATGTCTTGCATTGTTTGTGAAGAGAAATCTATTATCATCTTTGTTTCTTCACATGTATCTTTTTTTCTCTGTCTGCTTTTAAGATTTTCACTTTGTCAATCTTTTTGAGTAACTTGCATACAATGTTCCATGGTGTAGTTTTCTTTATATTTCTTGAATTTGAGGTTATTTGAGATTCTTGGATGTGTGGGCTTATGGTTTTCAGCAAATTTGAAAATATTCTGGCCATTATTTTTTCAAATATATTTTCTGTCCTCCCTGCTGTCTTCTTTTGGGGCTTCAATTATACATTTGTTAGCCACTTGAAGTTTTCCTATAGTTCGCTGATGCTCTTTTCATTTTTTAACATCTCCTATTCTCTTTTTGCTTCATTTTGTATAGTTTCTATTGCTGTGTCTTCAGGTTCACTAATGTTTTCTTCTCCAATATCTAATCTACTAATTCCATCCAGTGTATTTTTTCATCACAGACATTGTAGTTTTCATCTATAGATGTTCGATTTGGGTCTTTTTTATATCTTTGATATCTCTCCCTGACTTTTTGAGCATATGGAATACAATGATAAACATTAATGTCATTGTCTGATGAGTCTAACATCTGTGTTAGTTCTGGGTCAGTTTCAATTGATTAATTTTTTTCTGCATTATGATTCATACTTTACTGCTTTGCATGCTTGATAATCTTTGGTTTTATTCAAGACATTGTGAATTTTACCTTGTTGGGTGCTAGCTATTTTTGTTTGCCTATAAAGATTTTTGAGCTTTGTTCTGAGATGCAGCTAGGTTACTTGGCAATAGTTTTATCTTTTTGGAAATTGCTTATAAATTTTGTTAGACATGACCAGAGAATGTTTAGTTAAAACTAATTATTTCCTACTGCTGACACAAGAATATTCTGAATACTCTACCAAATGCTTTGTGAATTATAAGGTTTTCCATTCTGACTGGTGGCAATAGCCACTATTCTCGATCCTGTGTGAGTGCTGTGTACTGTACTCTGTTGCTTTTGGGTTCTTTCCCTGGCTGATCACTACTGTGTTGAATACTTGAGAGGACCCCCTGCTGTGCAGCTCCCTCCTTTCTGGTACTGTGTCTTGCAAATTCTCACCCCCTTGTTCTCCTAGTACTCTGAACTCCATCTCAACTTAGGGAGTGATGCAGGCTTTGCCTGGATTTCCCCCTCTCCTCTCCCATACTGTGGCCAGGGATCTCTCTCAAGGCAGTAAATTGGGGCAATCACAGGGCTTGTTTCATTTGTTTCCCATGTCTCAGGTATCACTGCCCTTCATTGCCTGATACCCTGCGTCTTGAAAATCATTGTTTAACATATTCTATTTGTTTGTTTGTTTTTGGTTGTTTCAGGAAGGAGCATAAATTCAGTCTCTGTTACTCTATTTTGGTCAAAAGTGCAAGTCCCAGCATTGTTTTAAGTGCTTTACATATATTAACTAATTTAAGCCTTTCAACAACCTTGTGGAGTAGTTTCAACTATTATTCCCATTTTGTAGATGAGGAAATTGAGGCACCAAGAAATTAAGCTTGTTGCCCAAAGTTGCACAGCTTGTTATTAGTAGAGGTAGGCTTCAAACTCAGGCAGTATAGCTCCAGTATCTATGATCTGAACAACTCTGCCATTCTGATTTTATAGTATTCCTCAGTTTACAAAGAACTGTGACAAACATTTTCTTAATTTTTATGTAGCTCATAGGAGCAGAATGTGAATGACTGACAGTCCTTCACCCCATACCCCCATTTTATTTGCATTTTCAAAAAAGCATGCTTATTCATCCAGAGGAATCTTTAGTAAGTGAAATATCATGTATTCTGACAAAGAGAAATGAGAAATACTTGTGAAGTGTAGCAGAAGCTGTTGTTAGTCACTAACTCTTCCAATTTCACTCTACCTTGGAATTTTCCGGTTTGGTTTCCCTAAGTTGTTCTTGACTTTTGCCAACTTCTCTTACTCTATTCTTTAGACTGTTATAGATGACCAAAAAGTTTCCCTCTTTTTAACCTTTGTATCCATGGCATCAAGTACTAGGAAAGATGTTGGCTATTTGTGTGCAAGAGTCTTTTAAAAATGAAGTGCTACAAGGAATTTAACAGCTTGAATTTTCCTTTTGAAAGCATTCAGAGCTCTTTCCATCAGCTTTTGGGTTCCAGTTTGTTACTTTGCATTACAACTTTTGTCTGTTTCCGAGTGCATAACCATTAGGCACCTAGGAGAGGTATTTGGGAAAATATTTTTGTTTATGGCTACATTACAAGTAACTAGAACAGTGCCTGAGGTGGTAGCTCAATATTGTTGAATGCATGGATGGATAGATGAATGAAGGTCTGTGGCAATTGGTGGCCAATTGGAGGAGCACCAAAGGAAGACTGGGCAGGGCAAAAGTATGCTACAGACAGCATATTCTCTGTCAAGTGAATACCTAACACACAGGCAATTGAGTCCTGACTGTATGATGTTCTGGCCTCGGGCTCTCTTTTCTACTTACATTGGAAGACAGTTGTGTTTTGATTTCAGAATTCATCATACTTAAAATAAGAAATCATACTGACTCTAAGAAGATACTGGAAAACTGAGTTTCTCCTTCCTTTTTCATATGCTATCTTCACCGGAATATTTTAAATATGTTCCTCAATGAAGAGGTAATTCCTTTTAATTGCATTAGTATTTCAAGCATTTTTAAAAAATGAAAATGCATTAAAAGTATTAACTAGAACTCCTAGGCAAAATAGCTCTTCTGTTTAACAGTTTCCATCAGTCCTCAGTTTAATTACTACGTTATTCTGCCAGCTTTCTCCAGAAATAATTAACTGAATGAAGTCATTTCATTGGATATTTACAAATACTAGACTTGTAAGGGGGGTGTCTGTCAATTCCCCTTTGGCTTGGAAATGGCTGAGGCTGACCTGGCAGTGCATAACTGCTATTTTGGGCTTCGCATATTTTCATAGTCACCAACTCAGGAAGATGATGGGGAGGAAACAGGAGGGTAAAATGTTTAGCCTTTACGCTCAGTCCTAGTTTTATAATTTGGGCTGTAAGTTTACTTGAAAAATGAGAGAGTAAAGCATTGATTTGGTCTAAGACACAAAGTGGTTGGATAGTGATTTGTGTGTGTGTGTGTGTGTGTGTGTGTGTGTGTGTGTGGTGGTTAGAATATCTAGTTAAATTATGAGTAGTCTGGAAGAAATTTACAAAGTTTTGAGTATCAATAGTCAAAGCTTAAACATTCGCTTATCAATCATGGTAAAAATGAATTACCAAAGTCAGTCTGTTATGTTATTGATTTAATATTCTGTAGTAAAGTGTTTTTGTTTGGGATTAAATAATAAGATTTGATTTTGAAGGCATAATGTCAAACTAGAGAGCAGACAAGATGAAGATTAGGCTGGAAAATATTTTATCTGAGACAGCTTACAGGAAATTCCAAAAGACAAGATCAATATAAATGAAGCTTTTAAAGAATTGAAGTGGAATGCCAAATTGCAGTACTGTAGATTCAAGTTTAAAGATGTCAGTCCCTACTCATGGAAAAAATTGGCGCAGAAACTTCAGATGGTCTTGAGAAGGAATTCCAACTGTGGTAATATTTACAATGTGATGATTTCAGTGTGGCTATTCATAGTCTTAAAATATTGAGAGGTGGGGAGAGAGGAAGTAAGACTGTTGGGTAAGGTGCTTATTTATTAAAAAACAGAATAGTAGAGGTGATAAATGTCTTAGGAAGAATTCTAAGAAGTGAGATGGTTGAAGCTAATGTAATTATGTAGAGAATAGAAAGAATGAATCTAGATTTAGTTCTTCTTTGGAGCTAAGTTTTAGCTACACAGAATGATGAATAACTCTCTCTCAAAGGTGACCCCAGAGTAATCCAAAGTGAATTTTATGTCATATCATCAATAATTTAAGTTCAACTTTTTCAAGCACAATTTAAATCTACAACAGTCTAAATACACACTTATTTGCAGGGATTTGAAAACCTCAAGTAAGTGAAAGGCCCTCAAGCTTGAGCTTTAGTAGCTTCAGGTCAATCTACTTCTAGTTAACAAATTTCATTTCATTTATATAGGATGAAAAGATTCATGTAAGTGAAGAGTAACTAGAATATCACTGTGGTGGAAAGAGGAGTGGAGTGGGATTTAAGACTGTGTTCTAGCCTAGGTTGATTCATACATTCTTTGTTCATTTACTGAGTGCAGCATTATAAAAGGCGTTATGGAATAGCCTGTGAATACAAAGACCTTGTACTTAGGGAATAAAGCATTCTATACTCAGTTTGAATTTGAGAAATAGTGTATACACTATCCTCTTAGTGAGACACAATAGACTTTGGCATATTGATAGCTCTAAGAGGTGTTACTGTTAAAACACACACACACACACACACACACACACACACACACACAAGGTTTAACTTCATTTATTCCAGTTTTTAGCTCTTTTCTTTTTCAATGTGTGTAACACATAGTAAAATCACCTGGAAGACATTTTGGGAAATGCTGCTATGAGGAATTATCTCTTTCAGCCTTCTTAACTGCTACGGGTGTTCGTAGGTTTTCCCCTTTGGCCAGATGGGAACTGTCATTCTTAAAGGAATCAACATTCCCAGCAGTGTATTTTTGACATACTTGCACACTTGGATTCAGTCGGCAGCTCTTATTAAATGCTACCACCCATCAAGCAGAGATTGGCAATGGGGTGTGGATAGGTGCTTAACTAGAATGGAAGGACTGGCCCTTCACACTCAGGACTCTTTTTTCATGATTCCTGAGAAGACTTTCCTTTAAGCATCCTTTGGCTTCTTAAATGAGCTCTCTGCTTTGGTAATGTTGCCTCTGGGCTTGTTTGTAAAGGTCACTACCCTTGAGTGTGAATACCACCCAAGCAGCCTATGCAGTAGTTGCAGGGCAAAGCAAGAATGAGATTCTGCCCCCTCTTCAGAGTATTTCTGAATGTAGAGGCCTGAAAGGAGGCTTCTTTGCCAAGTATGGCTTGGAATTCAAATGTAATGCCAAAGCCACCACACCTTTTTTAGGGTAATTACCACTTAACCAAACAATTCTGAGTTCCTTTTAAATTGGTCCCCTCAGTCACTTAATCATTTTAGTAACTCTTGTCTGAACTTGGTCCAAGTTTTTCGCAATTTTGGTTACAAGGTGCTCTGTAGGGAATGCAGTGTCCAGGTGCGGCAACCTTGCCTGGGTATTTGTTGTGGTGGGAGAGAGCAATAGAAAGATGACAACCACGCAGTATCCCTTCGGCTCTCATAAATGTATGGCGGCTTTCCGACAACTGGAGTTGAGTGCCCAGTAAATGTGGGCAAGTAAACTGGAAATTGCCCCTTCCTTGATTCAGAAGAAAAGCCAGTGGCCTGCAAGCAAGTAGTGAGTATGTGTGTGAAGTTGAAGAAATCCTTCACTTTAAATAACGTTATAGCCATGCTTCACAATAAGAAATCATTCTAAAGCAAAAGCTGAGAAGTTCTTAACAGGGATATTTCAAGGAAAGACAATGGCCTAACCTGAAAGTTATCATTGCTCTACCTTTTTTTCAGTATTTATACCATATTTGTATAAATAAGTTCATTAAAATAGCATCCATTATTTTTGTTTTCTGATTTTTTAATGGATCTGAAAGGAAACCTGATGAAATCTAGAAGTTACTTGCAGTTGAGTGACTTCTTCAGGGTCAAGCAAATGAGTAAATGGAAGAGTAAGAATATTACCCCAAGTATCTGTGTCTTCAAGCCCTGTACCTGTCACTTAACTCTAAACAAACAAGCAAATCCAACAAAAACACTCCCACCCCCATGTCCTATTTCTAACACTAATTCAGGAAGTAAGATGTTAACACTTACTGGCAGGTCTTTTGGCCTTTTAATTTAATTACTGTATCATTTGTGTCCATGTTTTTTAATCTTATAGTCACTAGTGTGCCTTTTTTTTTTTGATAACTCTCTTTTATACCAAAAATGAAATTCCAAAGACATCAGCATGTGGTACTAAGGTAAAGGTAAGTAATATCAAAGTTTGTTGGGGTTCTGGGAGACCCTAACAAGGATACCGGTGAAGGATTGTTAAGGTTTAAGTACAAAGTCAATAATAAATTCCTGAAAAATATGGAGTACTCTTATTTCTTGATATTTGGGACATTTAAACAAGTATTTAACAACCTGATTCTAAGGCTAATTAAACATACATATAATGGACCACCCTAAGAAATACATTAATAAGTTACTCATGCAGGAAACTGCATATCTCTGTGGCAACTAATGTTTGAACCATATTTAAAATGCATAAATACTGCTATAAAACAAAACTAGGCAAGGAGAGCCATACCAGAAGGGGTATAATATTTAATGGCAAATATACATATTATTATAGCATTTTAAAAATACTTTTTATAATCACGAGAGCTTAAGATTTCAACTGAAATGCTATTATTTCTCACAGCTCTGGAAGGTTGCTTTTAAGATTCTCAGTTCACTATTGCTGACATGAGGTCACATGCTATCAATATTGCAATTGGGCTTTTGTTCCAAGCTCCTTGCCCTATTGTGGATTTCTCCCTGACCATCGAAGGATGATTGTTTCATTAAGAAAACTACAATCAAGTGAGGATTTTAGGAGGCAGAATACTAATACAGAACCCAGAATTATTCCCTTTTCAGGTCTACCAACCCTATCCAGCTCTGGAGGCTGGGTTCTGCAGATCTTTGAACACAGCTGGACTCTCAGGTAGTTTGGTCTTTGGGGGCTGATATATCTAAAATAACTTTGAATAGTTAAATCTGACCACGTGTGAAATAGCAGTTGCCTTTTAATTTTAATGGAATATTTTAGAGCATTTTTATGGAAAACCTCTTAAAGTTCTTTTTTTCACTACCTTAATGAAAGGGGAAAATGTGTTGCTGTTACTGTTATTTTTTATAATAAATTTAAAGCAGTTCCTGCAAATTTTAACAAGTAGAATCAAATATTTAATGCTTTTGGCAAAATGCCTTTATAAAATTTCCAGAACAAAATAAAATATTCTGAATTTAAAATTCTTTGAATAAAACAGACTGAATTGCTAAGGGTACTTACACTATGTATTAATATTTCCAAGTTAATTTAGTATGTGGAAGCATCAAACCACATCATTACCACCATAGTTACTGTTGCATCTAAAAATATTTGTGCTCAGATTTTTAAACCAGAATAGAAAGCTAGATTCATGAATATGAATATTCCAGACAAACACACTTGTTTTGTTGTGTTTTTTTTTACACCATATTTCTTTTATATATGCAAATCATGATATCTTCTGAAATAAGATATAAGCTCTTGAGATAAGCTGTATTGTAAAAGATAATGTGGGTACTCTAACTCTGGGACTTCACAAAGGCTGGTTCTTTTGGACTGGAGGCAGTGATGTGCTGGTAATGTTTATCAAAAGGCTCTCTAGGAAAAAAAAAAAGCCAACAACTACCTTGATTTGCTGATTCCCATAGTGGAGCTATGAAATACGGAGTGAAGAAGGTATGTGTAAATCACCTCTTACCAATTGATGCCAGCCTGCTCCAGCAGATCACTGAAGAAGGATTCTTTTATATTTGTTAAACGTGCAGTATGGAAGCCATCAGTTATAAAGGCCTAAGTTTATAGGAGAAACTGGCTTAATTGGGTAAGATGGACTAGTATGGTTATTTTGGCCTACACCACCTGGGAAAGTTTTGACAGGATTTAGCCACCTTATCAGAAGGAGCATTCCGAGCAAATGCCTAGTTGTAAACTTTAGTAACTATTAATAAGTGGCTTGACAAAATGAATGGAAATAGCAAAAGCTGAAGCGATCACTTTTTATTTATTTGTTATTCATAAAGAATCTTTGACTCTTCTGCTCTGAATGAGCTTTGAACCGGATCTCTCAAAACAATCATCATTTGTATGATAGAATGCTAACATGGTTATGGGAAAGATGTCTTCTAGGAAAATATTTTATTAAAATAATTGTGGCTAACATTTATTGTAGTCTCCATTCTAAGAGTTTCTCATGTATTATATTACTTAATCCTCCCAACAACCTTATTACTCCTCACATTTTGCAGATGAGGAAACTGAAGGACAGAGTTTAAGTAACTTGTCCAAGTTGCCACACCTAGTAATTGGTGTTAACCTAGATAGTATGACTCAAGAATTTATGCTCTTAATCAGTGCACTCCTATGCCTCAAGTATTGGTTTGGTTTGGTTTTGTTTTAAAGAAACCTAATCATTACTGTATTTAGCCAATCACGTTGAATATTTTAAAGTTCTTCGTTTAGGTAATTGAACTTACATAAGATTCTTTCAACATATGTGGATAACAGATACGGTGAAGCTGTCATGAATATTCAGAAGAGTAAACAGTTTGTAAACCATTTTAAGGTTAGGACAATTCTGGGCCAAATAATCTTTGGATTATATTAATAAAGTGGAGATTAAATAGTAATGTAGCTAAACCATACTCTTGCCTTTAGTTAATTGAAATCATCTACCAAGAAACTATAAATCTGTACTCTTTATATCTCTGCCTAGGCCAGATATGTATATCTCACCTTAAATTCAACATATATATATACACACATACACACACATGTATGTGAAAATGTACATATATACACACACATGCAAATACATATATATTTTTTTTCCAAAGGAAGTAAGGAAATCTGAGGGAAAATAAGGGTAGGAAAAATAAAATGGAGCCAAGAATGAGGAGAGCACAGAAAAACCATGTTTCAAGGTCTTATATACTTTCTAGAGCTGCATCACAATTTTGGCTCTGAACCATTTTAGGGCCAAAGCAGAGGGGAAAATAATATGCAGTGTCCATGTTATGCTAATTTTAAAATAAATATTTTTATTTATACATTTATGGTAGCATACTGATATCAACTTTTCTATCAAAATCAAGAATTAATCAGAATCTATGAATTTCCTCTTATCTCCCAGAACACAAATCCTTGAGCACACTTTCTCTTTAACACTGCACCATCAACTTACATTTTAAGATCTTTTGGAATCCTTTTGATTGATTTGGGTGTATTTGCATCCTGTCTATCATTCTGTTCTTGATTCCTGATTCCTTAGGAATAATTTCTTCACAATTGAATTAACTTTAGAGTCAATTATCAATTTCTATTTGAACTTAACTACAGGCTCTAGCTTTGCTTACAATTTTTGTCTTATATTATCCTTTTTCTCAAATTCAGTGTTTAGTTTGTTATAGTACATTATTTTACATTTTTTCAAAAAGGTCATAGTTCAACTCTTAGACTTATTATATTATTATTTGCACTGGTTTTTAAATGATAGTTTAGCTTTGTATGTAAATTCTAATTGTCCCTTATTAATTTAAAGTATTGTTCCATTATCTTCTAGCATCCTTTGTTGCAGGTAAGAAGTCTGATGCTGTTTTAATTTTCCTTTCTATTTGGTTATACTCTTTATCTTTCATAGTTTATTAAAACTATTTGCTTATTGTTGGAGTTCATATATTTTAATAAAATGTATCTAGATGTTATTCTTGCACCTCTGTTAATGGAGTCTTTCAATATGAAGAGACTTTCTTTATCTGGGGAAAATTTTGTTTTTGCTGTTCTTTATTGTTTTTATTATTTATTTGATGTTTTCCCTCTGTTGTCCCCCCCCCCCCTTTTTTTTGGTGTGGAAGATTGGCCCTGAGCTAACATCTGTGCCAATCTTCCTTTATTTTTTTTTTTGTATGTGGGATGCTGCCATAGCATGGCTTGATGAGCAGTGCATAGGTCTGCGCCTGGGATCCAAACTGGCAAACCCTGGCTGCTGAAGCGGAGCGTGTGAACTTAAGCACTACGTCACTGGGCCAGCCCCCTTTTCCCTCTATTTTTAATTTTCTCTTTCTCGATCTCCTATTAGATGGATGGAAGAACTTTTAGATATATTCTACATATTTCATCTTTTCTCTCATTTAATCTCTCTGTCCTTTTCACTGAATTCTGATAGAATCTTTCAGTTTACCCTTCCAGCTCACTAATTTAATCTCAAGTTTCATTCATTCTGCAATTCAGCCCATATTTCAATAATCTTGATAAGTTTTGAAAAAACTGCTTGTTTTTCATAGCATCCTGTTTTGGTTGAAGTGTTTTTTTTTTTTATCTGACAGCTTTTTCTTTTGAAACTATCTGTAATTACTAATTGTAGTTTATGATTCTTTCCAATTTCCTATAATGTTCTTTCCTCAGGAATTAGTTCTTTTGGGGAATTTGGTGCTTCTTAAAACATTTGGTTGACCTTCTCGTATGTTTGATATTTGATTGCCCGTTCGTATTTGTAGATGAAGGTCTACATCAGAGATTCTCAACTGGAGGGCCACAGATCGATAGAGTCCCTGAATAGAATTCGGGGTGTCTATACATTTAGATGGGGAAAATTACATTTTTTTTACTGGCTTCAAGATGAAATTTAGCAATTCTTTCAATTATGAATGTAGGCAACAACCACAAGAGTATAAGCAGTATCTGTGACTTTGTCACTGGTTGAAGTCACAGATATTTCCACACCACATTAATTTGTAAGGGTGGATTATAATCATTGCTGCTTCAAAATTTTGGCAGTATTGCTGCTCGGTCTTGTCATTTTATGTGTTAATAAAGAAGCAAGTATATTTTTATATTACAATTTAAAATTATTTTGATAGTTTCATTTCAAAGTAATTGGCTTCCTTTTTAATCTTGTTTTTTTTTTTTAATATTATACATTTCAAAACATTATTCTGAGAAGAGGTCCATAGGCTTCACTGGGGCTCAAAAGAGGTCAAGAACCCCCAGGCTAGGTTGATCACTGTTGCTTATTAGCACGTATTTCATCAGCCTAGGTAATGACACTTGTCCCTTGCTAAGTACACGAGCCCTGGCTCTGTTGGTTGTGAAAGGAGAGGTATGACATGCTGCAGGGCAGGCTTGGGTATAGGAGAGACTTGTGTTCTTTTATGAGATCTCCCAGCCCTTACGATAGGTAGGGGCACATATTTCTCTCACAGCCCATTCTGTCTATTCTGGATTAGAACTGCCATTTTTATGGGAGACCGGTACTCATGCTTTCTGCTTGGGGTAATACCAAAGCAAGTGGCTCTGTGTGTGGAGATTGGCTCCGTGGTTCTGCTGCCCTTCATTACCTGCCCACTCTGGGCCCATTCCTCCCAGCCCCTGCTGCCTGTGATGCATGGGTTTAATCAAGGGTTCTACTAGGTGAACTCAAATTTTCAACAGAGTCTCTCCTTCATTTTTATGAGATTAAGGTTTGTGTGTTTGTGTGTGTGTGTGTGTGTGTATGTGTGTGTTTAGCTCTTTTGGAATTTGCAGTCAATCTGATCTCATTTGCAGAAAATTCTTTCTGTTTGTGGACACTGATGCTATCCTTCCCGACATTCCAGGCTTGCTGTGGATTTATTTTTGCTTTTATGCTTTCTCTGATTTTGGGGAGATGGAACGGATGGACAATGATGTTTACCTTGCCTTCTTGAACTAAAAATCTTATCTTCTTTATATCGGTTTAAGCAAGGATTTAGAGTGTATAGCAGTGGTTCTCAAACTTCCAGACCCATTTTAAAGAAAAACCAAAATTTTTGCAGGCTCTTAGAGGTCACTGACTTAGCCTGAGAAACAATGTTGTACCTAAAATCTCCATTGGGTTTGTACTTTTTTTTTTTTTTGACAAAAGCATTTGTAAATAGGGCAGTGATTATCCTACAGTTCTTTCCTTTGACCTAGCACACCTCTCCTTCAGATTTTTTTAGTGGTCTGTGTAATTATCATCATATTCTTTGGTGAGACACCTATCTTATATCAGGCATTTATAACTGTGCTTTGTTTGGTTGCTGATTGAAAATAAATTTAGTGAAGTCCCACGTGTGCTTTATCTGTCTGCCTACACTCTTTTGCCTGATATCCAGATAGTGCCTATATTGGAGCCTTATCAGTGTGGACCCAGGGTGAGTCATACTTGCAGGGACTGCCAACAATAGAATTCTGTACACTAGGTTTTCCCACTTCCAAAAAGTCCAACTGATTTGACATTGACATAAACATTTAGAGGTATTTTGGTTTGTACCAAATTAATTAATTTGTCATCACTCAAATTTGGAGATTGAAGACATGGTCCCTGCTTATATTTTTAACTTATTAAGTAAAGTTTTGCTTCTTAAAATTATTTAAATTTCATTTTAGAGTTAACTCATAGTAGAAATTCTTAATTTCAGTTTTTTAGTTATCTCAGAACTTTTTAAATAACAGAGAAGAATAATTTTGAGAGAAAGAAGATAGAGAATTGGAAAAACCATCCCACTTCTCTCAGTTTTAAGCATAAAATTCAAAATCTAAAAATCTTAGTTTCATTTCAGGTTATAAACAAAAGACTGTCAAGAGCTGGCTCCTTAAATATCACCAACACAATCTGTTGGTAAAATAGAGCTGAGTTTATTGCTTACTGTGGGAGGGTAATAGGTACCACCTTACCAAGCTTTGGCAGTGTCTTGAAGAGGGGAAGGGGGGAAAGGCAAGTTCAGAATTTATTGAGGATTGGAATTTTGTTTAAATCTGCTCTTTCAATGTGGGGACTTGATTAGGACTGGTTAAGAAGTCCAAGATCGGTAGAAAGAACAAGGGGAAGATTTTGAGGCAAGGGATTCAAAGAATCTGAGGACATACCTGTCTGTTGATGCTTTCCATTGAAGAGTTGTTGAGTCTTTTGGGAAATTCCTGTAATGGACAACCAAAGCGTTTGCTTGGGTAGGATAGTCTTGGAAGAGTGAAAAAAAAATGGTAATGAAGACAGTGGAATAGAAAATCATGTGAATGTAGACAGTGGTTTCCTTTCTTAGTGCCTAGGCTGGTGTATGGGTAGATGGTTTTACTTCTCAAGATTCTCAATAGTTATCTGGATTGTGTAACCCTGCAGTCAGATCTCACTGGGGTCCTCCTAATTCTCCACTAGTCCTCACTAGAAAGTGGTAGAATAAAATTTCACCTGGAGTGGGAATGCTGATGGTGTAACTGGCATATTCTGAAGTCTTTGGACCATGGTGTGGTTATCTGAAGCTCGCGTCTGGAAGACTGAAGCCCGAGAGCCAGGTCCTCTACTCCCCAATGTGGGCAGGAGCAAGACATGTGGGCTACCTACTTTAAGCATTGTGACTTCATAAGCAACAAGGGAGCTTCAGCCATGGAGAAACAAGGGCCTAGAGGTGATAACATCTAAGCAATTTGTTTCTAGAGTGACCAGTGAGATTATCAGGACGGGATTAAAAATAACAAATCTTCAAGGGTGGCTTTCAATTATCTTTTGAAACTGAGCTTTTTAGAAGCCTCCAGTTGGGCCCTAAAACAGCTGTCACAATGCAGGTAAGTTTGCCTGTGATAAACGTGTGCTATCCACTCTTCTCCCTCGAAATACATATCACTTTTCAACCTCCATATAAAAGATCCAAATTTCCATTTCATTAAAATTTGCACCAAGTCTCTCGTTAATGCACCATTTTCTATCATTAAGGTGCTTCAAAAGGGACATGATACCCAAAGTACCAGAGCAAACATCAAAATGTTCTGTGCCTATGTAATGAACTGGAAAAAAATTTTTTTCATAGAAAATGAAAAAAAAGAGGAGGAGGAGGAAGATGATGAGTAAGAGGAAAAAATAAACATTTCAAAATCTTATTTTGGTGATGCTCAAAGGCTCTCTTGCTCTCAGAAACTTCAGAACAAGATATGGCTCTTTCTTTTTTGTAGCTGGGAGCAACTTTCCTGTCAACTGCCTATCTAACCTCCGTCACTAGAAAGCTATGCACTGGCAAACTGGCCTCAGCAGTTCAAGGTTGGAGAACCCCAGCCAATGCCCGAGGGTGGGACAGAACCCAGGCGCCAAGCAGTATCCTCGGGCTGCTAATTTGCTGGACACACAGAGCCCTGTTCTGTAACCTCCCCCTAGGTTGTGGGTGAGTGGAACCCATTAACATTTAAAAATATTTGCAGAAATCAGAAGGGGGAAAAGGTATTTCTGGAGGGCCAGTACTCTGTGCACTTTCATGCGTGCCAAAGTTTGCTGGCATGGCTCAGGCTTTGATAGAGAACATCTGGGTGACTGCTGCTGCAGCATATAGATGGGGTGGAGGGCAGGGAACAAAGGGGGCTTGTGAGAGAATGTTCAAGTGGGGGAAATGCTCTCTGTGAAGGAGACCTTAATGCCTATCCCATGCTCAGCTGGGGGAGGAGAGTGAGGACAGGAATGGAAGGTTTTGCCTTCATGTTGCCTCAGCAATGAATGCTGGAAACAGGCAGCACAGTACTGGCTAGTGGGGCTGCAGAAAACTCTGTTTCCACTGCTAGACAGACATGTACCTAAGTGCAAAGATGCAGCCAACAGCAATTATCTCCAGCAGTGGCATCCTAATGCTCCTTCTTCTCTTGGAGCCACTGGTTGTGGGGCAAGGGAGCAGGAGATGGATTAGTGAGGAGGAAGGGTTGGTAGAACACTTTCTGTCGAGACAGATTTGTCATTGTTTCCCCCATTGCCAGTCCCATCCATATGGAAACAAGATAAAATGCATTGCATATCATGAATAGGTATATTTCAAACACAAAAATGCTTTTATTAACTGAAGGTTAAGGTCAGACTGTTGAAAATCTGTCATTTATGAGTAGAATTTTGTATTGGATTCTGATTTATGCATGCCACACCTTACCCAGCATGCATATATATGTATGTAAGAAAAAAAAAATCTATGTTTAGGCATTTATTAAATCACGGCTTGACTTGCTGATATATGATAGGAACGACTGTAGTTTTTTATAAGGATGAATAAACTACTACTCCTTTAACCAATCAGATACTGGTTGTAGATATAAGCTGATCTAGGTGTTACCATAAATATGTGTATACTTCATTTATAAAGTCCTCCCTCCCCTCTTCCCTGTGTTCCCCAGGTCACGCCACCTTCTGACTCAGTTCCGGAAAACTAGTCCTGCATTTTTAATATTGCTAAGAGCTCTCTTCCCTATGGATTCATCTCAGAACCCAGACATTAATACCTAAAAGTGCTACAGGTTTTATGATGTAGGGGAGCCAACATCAATTGGCCCAAGAGTGCCAAATTTCTGGGATCTTCAGACTCCATTCACTTAGTAAATATTTATCAAATGTCTACTGTGTAATGGGCTCTAGGGTTATGATATTCAACAAGATAATCCCTCCTTTCTAATGCTGAGAGCTCCAAATGATGTACTTAATATTTCAAATAGTGGATTCTGGCTTGCTTCAAAATACGTAGGTAACCTTTACTTCATTAAATACCCTTTATTGCTCTGATGACTTTTATTTTATCTTGGCTCTTAACCATTTCAGATTGTTCACAATATTTTAAAACTTATATTACTAAGATTGCCTGTTCTGCTGTTCAAAACTAGTAAAATAAGGCTACTCCATGGCTTTGAATTTTAGGTGATCTGGTATCCATGATTGATTCATCTATCTATCTATCTATCTATCTATCTATCTATCTATCTATCTATCTATCTATCTATCTATCTAATCTATCATCTTTAGGCTAAAATAGACCAATTGGTGTGTTAAGAGATTTGGCTTCGGCAAAAAGTAATTTAAAAACTCCTCTTAGTCCTGAGTTTGTTTAGAATTTGAGTTTACTTCAATTGTTTATGTTAAGAATTATATTTTGCTGCTTGTGTTTTCACATTTCTAATTGCTTTTTAATATTTTAAGACTTTTTTTTACTTTTAATTTTTTCTAAGACTTTCCCCTTTCCTTCTCCTCTGTTTCCCAAGCAATAAACCAAATCCATCTGAATGGCAGATTTATGGCCAAGAAAAACAGTTTTTCAAACTAAAATCACTAGAAGTTACTTCAGATCTTATCAGGTATTCTCTCTCTAAAGTATAATGATGATAAACTATCAGCTCCCCTATCTCAGAAATAATACACATCTGGTGCTGTGTAGAAATAAAAACTACAACTCAAACTATAAAACAATGATCCTGACCAAATTTTAGTTAGATGAAATCTGTGGCCCCCTTTTCCAGAAAAAATCTGTGTTAATGCCAGATTTGCCTTCGTCCTTGCATAATGATGTATCTGTTGGTAAGAAACTGTACCCCATGTGACCAGCTCCACTTCTTTTTGAGGTTAACTTACGTTTTTATGTGATTACTGTCCCAGGACAAAGGTCATTCCTTATTTACTGAGTATCAGTGCTTTGGATATAGTAGATACTCAAATGTTAAGTAGAACTTACATTCTTGAAATCGAGGCATTATGAGGATTGAGAAAACGAATACTAGTCTTACTCATATCAGTGACATAGAAGTTGACATTAAAATCCTGAAAATATGCTCAACTTTATCCAGCCCATATTGATTGAGACCAAAACAATATGTAGAATGTTTGCTTCTCTCATCTCCAAATTGTTGGGTCCCTTTTGTATTACATAGAGACTCAAATGCCAGAAATGATTAATTAGATTCCAAAGAAAATCTAGGAATTATCATTAAGCCCAAGAGTGCTTCTCTGAATTCACTATTCTGAAGCAAATAATTGAGTCTGGACTAAAGCCTTAGGATATTCTATTCCTGTTTTCTTTTCTTCACCAAGCTAACTGTAGTGAGTCCTTTGAAATTAATCCTCCATTTAAGAGTAGTGCTACTGGAAAAGGTCCGTGTCGTAATTTCTTCCCTAATCTGTATCCGGTCACCAATGGCATCTAGCACTTGATGTCTATTTCTTTTCTTCATCTACCAGAAAATTGGCTTGAAAGGCACTGAAATGACAAAAATATCCAGTGATCAGTCTTACAAATGCAATGGCCCATTCAAATTACCCACAGTTAGACAGTTGGTTTTCAAAAGAGGTTTTCTGAGTTTGATGTCAGGGACCTACTGCCAATGAAGCATCTCAGGTGTTAAGTCTGCCTTATGCCTAGTCCCAGACTGTCGATTGGGATAAACCATCTGCAGACAGCAAAAGAGTTTGGAGTTGCCCATCTGGGCACGAGGGGAAAATTGACCCAGCTGCTTTGACCCATGTGATCCAGAAGATTGACCCAGATGATCCAAAAGCTCTCTCTTTTCTTTGACTGATTTTAGAATCTATTTCAGCCCATCTCTGGATGAGCTCAACTATTTGGTCCAGCATGTTCTCTGCATGGCGGTCCTGCTCTGCAGTTTCAGGCTGTCCCAGCCTTGGCACTTAAACAGTGAGTCTTTATCAATGACAATAGACACTCTCTTTAAATATCTTTCACCCAGGGAGATGTAACATGTTTATTGAGCTGCATAGGCATTTCTCTTACATAACTTTATAAACAACCTCCACTGCTGTCAGAGATTCTGAGCTCTTTACTCACCATCTGCTTGACCGTGAGCCCATCCTTATTCTAACTGCATTATCAACCAGATCCTGAGCAAGAAGCAAAGTCCTTGTCACCATCTACTTAACAATCGCCCACAGCCTAGCACTGATGCAGTTCAATTGTCCAGAGCGTGTTCATTCCCTTTATGACATAAACACTGAAGTGGTTCCGTCAATGTCAGCTCAAGTATCAGCTGATGACTTTGACAATTTAAATTTGTACTTATAACTATGAACTGTAATTAATAACATAAACTTTCTTGAAACATTCAGGAATTTGGCAGCAGATGAGATATCAGAACTTGCCATTTCTATAGTTGTTCGGAGATGTGCAAATCATCTTGAACTGGTCATTATTGCCCAAAGAGGTGATTTTTTTCTTTTGTGTAAAATATTATTTCAATTAAAAAACATAATCTTAATGAGGAACTACATTCAAGAAATAGGGTTGAAAAAGACACTGAGCAGATATCTCAATGATCCAAGGAAATAAAAATCTAATGTAAGGTACTGAAGTAGCAGAAGGCAATTAGACTCTTAGTATAAGCCAAAATACTTTGCTCTTATAGAAAAATTGGGTATATTAGTGCAAGTCTCACTTACGTGAAAGGTCATTTTAAAAAGAGTAATATGTATTAAATTCACATAAAACTGATGAGTAATATTTATTTTTTCATTTTCCTTTTTAGATGAATGTAGGATTAGCAGTTGTGTAAGGAAGTGAATCCTCTTTCAGGGATCCTGTTCCGACTTAAAGTTATTCCTTCTAAGGGAACTAATAACAACAAAGGTCTGACACAGTCACTGCAATACAGTCTTTGCTGGAACCACCAGAGCTAGTATTCCAGTGTTTATAATCTGATTTTTTGGGCTCCATTTGCCACAGAGGAGATTTAAGGCTTCAATTCATCTCCTTCCTGAAGCATGCCTCCTGGGGAGAATATGTTGTCCCTAGTGATGTTTAAATAGTTCTCCAGCTGGTAGGTTTGTAAAGGTGTTTCTCAATCTTTTTATAACCTCTGCCCCTGTCTGATAAAGAAAAATCTCATGTTTCTCTGGAAATTATTTTATGCCCTGTCTGCAAATGGGGAAGACCAAGATGGGTGGGGGGGGGGGGGATGATTGCTCCATTTGTTTTCTGTTTTCTGAGTTCCTTCACCAGCCGAGATGACATCAAACTTTATTTTCTGCAGCTTTTGAAAAATCTTTTATTGTTTATTTGTTTCTCTATATTAAAAAATATAAACATGGAAAACATGTTTTATTCAAACTTTGTATGTTCCACTCTTAGGTTCTCTTACCCCCTTCTAGATATGTAAGACTAGAGCAGCTTGCCCTGATAAATGGAAATAGAAATGTTTCTCAAATGTTTAAACTAAATTTTTGGAGCACAGGATATTTTTTAGGCCCTTTGGGGATAAAAATATGGATTTGGCTTATATACACCTCCAAATTATAATATAGTTTTTAAACTATTGAACAAATGGTTTTGGGACAAAATGGGCAACAACTGACTTTAGAGGATAATGAAAAGACTATTGTGTCACTGTCTACTTAGCCAGACAAGTGAAGGAATTCTTAGGGGGTGTCTTGAAACTATTAGTGAATCACTAGCAAGTAATACCCTGAAGGCTATTGTGCTTTCAACTCTTTTCGTCTTCTTTAGTTGATAAAATTTTCCATTGTCTGATGAGAATATCTCTTGATATCCTGTATCCATGTAGTTCTTCAAATTATCTCCAATTATTAGTGAAATCTTTTTATTCTGGTTCTGAATTTGGTTTATGTGGTTAATAATGATCAATCATTTTACTGGGAAAACGAGAAGATTTAAATGAGGTTTCTGGACTTGTCATGCCCTCTCACTTGTAGTGATAACACACTGTTCCTCTCTGTTTAGTTCATGTAACCTTTTGTAAAACCTTTTGGTCACATCTCTGATCTCCTGAAGTAGCCTTTTTTTTCACCTCTTCCTGTGTGCCAGGCACTGTGTTAAGCATTCACATTCGTGTGCCCATCTGATCCCATAGCAGCCCACTGAGGTAGTCAGTGTTATCCCCACTTTCCTGATGAAGAAACTGAGGTTCAGAGAGATTAAGTAACTTTTGCAAGGTCAGTCAGCTAGTGAGTGGTGGAGCCAGAATTCAAACCCAGATCTGTCTGAGTCCAAAGCCCATCGTGTGCAGTGTGACCCCATATAACTTTCAGAGGTAATACTTGACCCTTCTTATAGCATTCTGTGAATCCTCACTGAACTACTTCTGGAGCCAATCATTTTACTTGATCTATTTTGTCTGGACTTTTGATAAAGACGTATCTCATACCACCCTGGACAATATGCAGGACACACGTTGATGCTCCCATTCTTCTGGTTTCCCCTTATCACCCTGACCTAGAGACTATTGCTAAACAAGTCCCTGTTGTTAAGAGTTTGCTTGGGCCAAGCTATATGGATGTGTTCTTTTATCCTGTAGAGTCCATTTTTTTTCTGTACAACTTCCTGTGAGTGAAATAGGAGTAAGTTTTTCTTAAACTTAAAAATTCAGGAAGCTGTGAATGGAAATTAAAATATCGCTGTCTGTGTGAGTTAGCAAAGTTCACTCGAGACTAGATTTTGGCACACCCAACTTCTTGTGTGAGAACTTTCCATGGCATCGCTGTCACAAGATGTGAGAATGGTGACCATGTCTCTGGGAGCACTTTTCCATCTCTGCAAATTGGAAGATTATAGTTGACAGGAATTTAAGAAACAAACAGGGTCTTGATGGCAGTGAAGGCTCTATATATTAAAATACACTCTCTGGAATTTCTTCAGTGAGGAAAATCAAATTTAAAAATCAACTTAATTTCTCTTACTATCTTATTTGCTTGGCAATAATAAGATAGTATTGGTAGAATTGGTAGAATCACTTGGTAGAATTGGGTCCTGGAACTTTATGGCGATGAAGATAACTAATGTTGCTATGTCCTAGAGCTGAGAGGAAAAATCAAGCGTAGCAATTTGGACCAATTATTTTCCTGATGATACTGGCAGAAAGCTAGTCAAATTTCACAAAATGTACTCGTTGAAATTCAGCCACTTCTGGACGTCACCCTGCTAGATGGCTTCCATGTTGTACACAATCTCAGGTTATTTTGAGTATTTCAGTTCATTTCATTGTCACTTACATAATGTCTATGCTAGAACCTGGGAAAGACACAAAGTTAATTCCCATCTCCAGCGTCCAAGAAGATACCATCTGGTAGGAATACTTTATTTTTGAAGAGTACTATTTGCCTTTTAGAATGAATGCTACATGCCACATCTTCATTTTATTCTAATAATTCTATGAAACAGGGCAGATGAGAAAATTGGGCATAGAGAGCTTGCAGAATCTCTTTAGTATACAATAGCTAGTTGGTATGGGAACAAGTACTAGATCCAGAGTCTTCTGATCCCTAAACCAGAGAACACCAGAAGTCTGAAAGATGAGCTCTAGTCGTGGTTGATCAGTTACTAGCTGTGAGCCTTGGGTCAATCACCACCTCTGAGCCCTCAGTTTCCTCAGCTGTATAATAATAATAGGATTGAGGCAGATGATCTCTAATATTCCTTCTAATTCTAAAGTTCCAAGATTATTTTCCCTAAGAAAGGTAATGTGATAACCTGGAAGAAAAACCATGCTACTTAGAGGCATGGTTTCCTCAGCTTTCTCTTCTTGGGTTAATCCTCCTCTGCTTCTTTCTGTGAATCAAGATAGAACTGAGTTTTTCCAAAGATATCTCTTTTCTCTTTTCCTAATTCACTTCAATATAGGTCAGTACTTTTGACATCTTCTTTAACACTTTACTGCTGTGGTTCCCATTTCTAGGACCTCTCTTTCAGAAGTATATTTGGCTCCTTTGAACATGTTAAAGCTCTTTGCCCTGGAAAACTCTCTGAATTCTCTTCAGCAGCAGCAACATTTGCTCTCTAAGGACTCATTGTGAGGATTTAATGTCACTTCCCCATCATCTTCCATGACCTCATTAAAACTATCCAGTTATACAAACCATGGAGCGTTGGGAATTCGAGGCATATCAAGTTCAGGACTAAGGAAATCAGGTCCACTCTCAGATTAGACTTCTTTCCACACACTGTTCATATCACTTCCCACCATCATTTTTCACTATTTTTCTTACCCGGTAGTAGAATTGTGCCAAAATCCCTGACACATGCCACCTTAGCCTCAGTATCATTGATGAGCTATAAAATGGATGTTACATCCAGTCCATCTTGGATACACAATCACTCCCTGCTTCAATGGCTGCTGTATGGATTTGTGCTGGGTGAAAGAAACTTAAAATTTAATGTTTGCTGCCAAAGACTCAAACTTTATTGAGTGACCAGGGGCAATGTTCAGGAGTAGCAATGCTTTCTTTGAAAGGTCATTATTCTCCCAATACTTATTAACAGCTAAGCAATAATCACAAGTCAACCACTTACTGAATGCCTCAAATAACTCCTGTTGTCCTGTTTGAATACCATAATACCAGCAAGTTTGATTTACTGTTAGCCCGTTAGTATTGGATAGTTTTCTGTGCGATGAACAAGCTGTAGTTTTAATTTTAAATTCCCTATTGAGTCTTCTCTAAGCAAGAGAGTGAAGTGGTCTGTGTGGCTATCTTAAAGCCAGACACGGTCTTTTTTTTTTTTATGTGCAATAAATATACAGGAAGGTATCTGTTTCCATGAGAGACTGGTTCTATCTACATTAAAAGCAAATCGCAAAGGACAGTCACCAGTTTCTATTTAAGAACTTGAGAAGTTCAGGAAGTTTCTCTACTGCTGCCTAGTCTGAATTTACTCCCCATCCTAAATTTTGGTGCTAGACAAGTGTCTGTAACACTGAAGTCAGTTAAATCAACCATGTCTAGCATTTAAAATTCCTTCAGTTGTACACTTATCATCACATAAACTGAGGACCTTGTATATTAATGATCAGAGGCAGTGAATGCAGTAGAAAGGGCACTGAGACAATCTGTCCAGGAATGACAATAGGATGTGGGTGGTAGTGGTGGTGGGGTGTGTATGTGTGTGTGCACATAGGTGGAGGGATTTAAGGGGGCACTTGTGAATCAAGCAAACAAAACCTTATAAAAAACCCACTGAAGATATTACTTATTGACTGGGGTGTGTCCCTGGCCTGGCT
The DNA here is from genome assembly GCA_031878705.1 of Tapirus indicus. Taxonomy (NCBI): domain Eukaryota; kingdom Metazoa; phylum Chordata; class Mammalia; order Perissodactyla; family Tapiridae; genus Tapirus; species Tapirus indicus. The sequence continues at coordinate 88,110,817 of CM062922.1, forward strand.
AGAACATACTATGCCCCAATGAGGAAGTCTTCTGGCTGCACTGAGTTCTTGGACTTCTTCTGGGAGACACTTTCTGCTAAGTCAGGTTGATTCCACCTTCACACCCCAGCTCAGAAGCCATCTCTTTGGTGAAGCCTTCCCTGGCATTTCCAAACTTCAGGCCAAACTAATAGCTTTCTTCTTTGTGCTTAGTGCATTTTACATACTTGTGAGAAACATTATGTGGGTGTTTACAAATCTCTCTCTCCAGCTATATTGTGACTTATTTGAGGGTAGCAATTCTGTTTTATATATACATATATATATATATATTTTTTTGATTGGCCCTGTGCTAATATCTGTTGCCAATCTTTGCTCTTTTTTCTCCCCAAAGCCCTGGTACATAGTTGTGTATCATAGTTGTAGAGTTGTAGCTCTTCTATATGGGATGCCACCTCAGCATAGCTTGAGCAGTGAATAGGATCCGAACTGGTGAACTCCGGGCCCTTGAAGCAGATCGTGTGAACTTAACTACTATGCCACTGCCACCAGGCCGGCCACTGTTTTATATTTTTAAATAGAGGCAGAGTAGCAAGTTAGGAAGAGTCTGAGCTTCCAAGCCAGACCTGGTGTCAAATCAATTTCACTACTGTGTTGTCTTGTATAAAGTATTCCAAGTTTAGCCTCTTTTACTTTGTATGGAAATGGGTCTAGTAATGTCTAATTCCATAAGGCTTTTTGAGAAATGCAAAAAGGCCCTCATATATTTAATTTCCTTTTATCTTACCTAAAGCCTAGTGCCTGTCTGAAACATAAGAAGCATTCAATATTCTCATGTCCTTTGACCTAGAATATCCTGGTAACCTAAAGTTCATTCCCCTTATTTCAAAAGAAATTGGCTCCTTCTTAATCATGGCAGCCCGACAAGGGCATGGGATACCTTGGTGACTGGCCAAGTTTTAACACTGAGGATATTCATAGAGACCACAGTTATGCAGTCAACTGTTCAGGAAGCTATAAAAAAGATGTCATCTCTATGTAGAAGGTTAATTCAGACAACCTCATTCATTCAACAGATAGTTTTTGAGTACTTGCTATATGCCTTCCAACTGTTCCAGATACTATAAAGATTACAATCTAGAGGATGGCAAAGATTTTTAAGTTAAGTAAATTAAACACTTGCAACTAAATAAGGTAAGTATTATGAAGGACAGAAATAAAAGCTGAGATCCTGAGTTCCTTTCCAAATCTAAACTACATGATTCAATCTCTAAATTTCCAAGAAAGTAGAAAGTTGATCCACAAATTAAGGATGGAAATTCCAAGGTCTGTTGTAAATTCGTTCAACCCTACTTATGTAATCTTGTGTTCTGTTTCTTCCTGACTGGCCCATCTAGTCAGTGTCTTCTCCTGGTGGCTCAGTCAGCATCCCTGTGTCTATGCAGATGTGGCTCCTTTTACCTGGGAAGATTTTTCATTCCACTACTTAAAATGCTGCTAATCATTCTGCCCAGTTTCCACAATTATAAAATGAGCTGGTGAGACTAAATGATCTTTAAGATTTCTTAGGTCTGAAATATTTTGATTCCTTTAACCCCACTAGTGAAGAAGGAAGGCAGATTGTGCTCCCTGCATTTTTACTCCTAAATTTTATTTTCTGTGCTTGGTTATTATGATGAACTGTTTTTAGCTTTTCCTGGTATTGGAGCTCCAAACAGAAGAAGCTGGAATGTAGGGCATGCATTATATGAAAAGTGAAATGTTTGGAAAGGGCTTTGAAGTGTTGAATAGGAATATTGTATTAAGAACATTCCACCAAATGAAAGAAGCCTGGAGACTGGACAAGCTGTGGATGTGCAGATGGTATTACTAACCATTAGTCAAGTAGAGAACACAGCCTATGTGCACAGATCGATATGTCATGTGTCTTTATACATTGGGATGTACCAAGAAGTTGTCAGCAGTTTTTATCTCTGTATGTATTGCCTCCAAGGAGAATAGTCAATTTGCCCATGTTACACAGCCTAGAAGTTCCAGTTTTGTCTGTATCAATATGAGTGAATCCATTTAAGATGTCTCATATGAGAGAGGATGTTTCCATAAATGCAAATTGACATAAAATAGAGATTTGTGAATGAGTTGGGGGGCAGGAGAGGTGCAGAAAGGAAGATCTTCTAGCTTTATATTACTTAAAAAAAATCTCCGTTATCCTAATGTCAGACATTTTGAAACTATAATAATCCAGCATGCTCCATACCACCCCACAACATTTTATAATAAGAATGTGGGCAAATCGCTCTGCCTCAGTCAACACTAATGTTAAAGGACAGCAGAGTCCTTTTGGTAGGTAAGATCATGAGTTAGTCAGCCATTTGGAGTGTTACAGAGAGGTGTTATTTCCCCGAGATAAGGAACAAAGAGGTCTTAATATCCGGCTCAGCCAGGGCAGGAAATTGCCTACTTCCTGAGCCAGAGTGGTAGAGGCTGCGGGATGGGGGCCAGATATTGGAGGGAGGAGCCAAGTGAGCACTGGAGGCCTCAGGATTTTATCGTCGGGCACATGGACTTTGTATCAGAATGTCAAGAACTCATTTTGTCTTTAGCACAGAAAGATGCTTGGCAAAGAATTAATTACACTAAAGCGTTCTTATTAATGTCATGGATAGACATTAATTTTCACAGATGCGTATTCATTCTCAGATGTTTATGCTTTTCATTCCTGAAACTTCCCAGTCTGTGCTATGTGACAACATTTTAATTTTAAAGACTATCTATTATCCTGTTAATTCTAAATTCCACTATAAAAGTGTAAAGTACCAGGTTGACCTTACATCCCTAGTCCTAATTAGATACATGTGTTTTTATAGACCTTCTCTCCAACCCCAATGACACTAACAAACTAGTTTGAAAAGCACTTGACCTCTCCAGCTTTCTTTCCTCATTTGTAAATCAAGAGTGTTGAACTAGATGATCTCAAAGGTTTGGGTTCTAAAGAAAACTGGCAGAAATCCCACAAGTACAAGGTTGTATGGTGGAAAAAGGAAATCTTTAGGATCCTAGATACCCGAGTCCAAACCTCTGCACGTCCAATGATTAGATGTGTGCCATTGGGAACATTCTCTAATCTCCTTAGCTAATTCCACCGTTTGTAACTGGAATAATACCTGAGTTATATGGTTGTTATAAAATTAAATGACATAGAGCATTAAAGTGTCTGGCAGACATGTAGTTAGTAGCTGTTCCTTTTCCCTTCCTTCTCTCCTTCCAGTCTTATGTTATGTAGACTTAATAGATTTTACTACTTCTTATTAGAAAAAAAACCCAGGTTCAGATGCTAATATTGAAAGAAAAGAAGAGAAAGATTAATTTACAGGAGGCTCTAACGATGGGTTGAATTTTGACAAGTAAAAATAAGGATGAAGGGCATTCTACAGAGGGAAGGCTCTAACAAAAGGGTGCATGTGGAGAATAAGTAGCCTGATGCTATTGAAATGTAGACTATAGTGGCCAGGGTTAAGATATATATTTTACATTTCTGTCTCTCAATCTGTCAATTAATTTTCACTCAAATGTTTGTTATATTACACACAATATTCTCTATCCTTTTTTTCTTTTAAAAACGTATCTTGGAGATTATCTCATATCTGAACGTAAAACTGTTTCTTTTTCTTTATTTACTAACTATAGTATACCATTATTTGTATACACTACAATTTATATAAGCAGTGCTCTATTGATGGATATTTAGGTGGTTACTGTATTTTGCTTTTATAAACAAGGTTGCAGTGAATAATCTTGTATACACATCATTTTACCACATGTGTGAGTAAATCTGTAGGATATAGTCCTAAATGTGGAATTGCTGGTTAAAGGGTGTGTGTATTTGTAATTTTCCTAAGTATAGTCAAAATGCCCTGCCAACAGGTTTTATTGATTTCAGTGCACATAGTCTGTGTATGAGAGTGTTTCTTTCCCTGAACTAGCCAATACAGAGTTGTCATACTTTCTGAATTTTTCCAATCTTCCAGATAAAAAAATGCAATATTAATGAACTTTATTTTTATTTTTTATGTACTTTAAAGTAGCATTTCTTGAACATCTTTTCATGTATTTAAGACCTGTCTGTATTTCCTTTCCTGTGATCTGTCTGGTCACAGTCTCTGCACGTTAGGCTACTGGGTTTTTTTTTTTTCTTATTGATTAGTAGAAATTCTTTATATATTAGAGAAATTAGCTTTGTTTTTCTGTTGGAAAGATTTTCTCTCAATTTTTTGTTTGATTTTGACTTGGATTATTGTGATTCTTGACATACAAAATGTTTTAAAAATTTTTGTATAGTCAAGTTTATCAATTTTTTATGGCTTCTGGATTTTATTTATACTTAGAATAACTTTTCTCACTTGGGAGAATAAAATTTTCTCATGGTTTCTTCTACTACTTTTATGATTGATTTCATTTCTTACACTTAAATCTTTGATCAATTTCAAATTTATTCTGGTGAGAGATGTGAATCCAAATTTATTTTTTTCAGGTGACTACCCAGCTTTCCCACCACAAATTATTATATAATCCATATTTTCAATGCCATTTTGAAATATTCCCTGTATCTTTACCATATAACTATATGTATTTGGATCTATTTCTGGATTTTCTTTTTTCGTGCATGTGCTTGTCTGTCTATTCATGTGCAAGTAGCAAATTTTTAATTTTTATAAGATTTATAATATTATCAAAATCTGGTAGAAATGGTTTCCTTCTCTTGCTTTAGTTTTTCCAAAATTTTCTGGCTATTTTTACTTGCTTATTTTTCTGGATGATCTTTAGAGTGAATTATTCTGGTTTCATACTAAAACAATTACATCAAGTTTATAAATTAACTTAGGTGATGTTGACTTTTTAATTATGTTTTGGATATTCCTTCCCAGGCACATTCTACACCTCTCTTTATGTTCAAGTGTGTATGTGTGTATGTATATGTAGGTGAATGTGTGTGTGTATTTTGTGATTCTCAAGAATTTTAAAATTTTCTTCATATTGATCTTATTTATTTCTGGTTAAGTGTATTCCTAGGTTTTGTTGTTGTTGTTGCTTTCGTAAATGGAATCTTTTCTCCTGGAGATCATCTACCTGGGTATTTTTTGTATGTATAAGGGCTGTTGTTGTACATTAATTTTTTTACCCAACCACCTTACAGAGTTCTTTTATTGATATAATGCTTTTTTAAATTGATTCCCTTATTTTTTCCCAGGTATACAGTCATATCATCTGCAAATGATGATAGTTTTACCTTCTTTCTTTTTCATATCCTAATTTATTTTTCCTATTGAATTCTGTTGGCTAATACCTCCAGGGCAATGTTAAATGAAAGTAGTGTTAATAAACATTTATGTCTCACCTATGTAGAAATTTTTTCCTGGAATGGTTTAAATATCATTGGAATTATCAATTTTTTTAAAGATTTGGTAGAAGTACCTGATTAAGTCAGATGATGATTGAGATGCATTCTATTCATTCATTGCATTATAAAATATAACTGTCATTTCCATTTATGAAGAGTTTTTAAAATCAAGAACATGTAAACGGAGAACAAAGGGAAGGAAATAGATCACGTAGTATAACATTTTTTATTAGAAGCAATAAAAACAGAAAGCATCACATGAATGACAGAATTAAGACCAAACAAGACTGACCTCCATAAATATGTAACTCGCCTATTAAAAAATTCATGTTTGATTGTAACAAAAAACCCAACTCTATGTTTTATATAAGAGTTATGCCTAAAATAGGTGTCTTGGAAGCATTGAAATGAATAAAAAAAGTCATCAGATCTCTTTTAAACAGATAAAAAGATGCTTTACCTGACCTATACAAAAGAAATATGCAGATTACAATATTAAGATACCCCTTTTCACCTACCAGATTGGCAAAAATCATAAAGTTTATTAGCATAGTGTATTGGTGAGGGTGAGTGAAACAGGCACTCATACATAATTAGTAAGCAGGTACATTGTTAAACCTCTCTGGAGGACAATATGATGATAGCTATCAAAATTATAAATGCATATAGCCTTTGTCTTCATGTTTCTCCTGGTAGGAATTTACCCTATGAGCACACGTAAATGTGTGTATTTATAAGGATATTTGTTTCAGTATCACCTATAATAGCAAGAGTTTTGAAACAGCCTAAATTTTTAATAGTATGGGCCTTATTAAATAAGTTATTCACACACATACAATAGAATAATGAATCCCTTAAAAGGAGTAAGGTATAGACATGGCATTATCTCTGAAATACGTTTTTAAGCTTAAAAAGCAAGGATAGCACATTTTAATTTAGTGTTTAAATATATGAAAATATTATGTATGTATACATATACACACACAGAGACTCGCACATGTAAATGTACACATGTGTGCATATATATGTACACATACCTGTAGATACATAGGTTGTTTCTGTAAGGACAACTAAGAACTATTCAGAGTGATTGCTTATGGGGAGGAGAACTGGATGCCCAGGTAGAGAAACAGGTGGAATGCATATCTACTTGTTCACAGTATATCCTTCTGTGCCTGTTGAATTTTCTGTCATTACTCGTTCAAAACAATTTTGAGTGAGTCTAAAATAAAGTTATCTCAAATATATAAAGTTTCAGAAATTTTATTGCCATCATACCTTTGCTGAAAGACATACTAAAAATATATTCCAGCAAGAAAAAAATAGTCAATGCTACTGAATATTACCATGTTCCAGGCACTATTTTTAGTGTTTTAAATGCCTGATCTAATTAACCTTCACAAAAATTTGATGAAGTAGGTCCCAGTGTTATCCCTATATTACAGATGAGAAATGGAAATTTTGAGAGGTGAGATAATCTGTTCAAGGTCACACAAACAGAAAAGTCAGAGTGTGGATTTGCATCTAGGTGGGCTAGCGGTGGAGCCTGGGTTCTCAGTCAGCTACTGTTCTAGTCTGCCTTTGCAGATGTCAAGAGTGGAATGCTGGAAGCAACTGTAAGCATATGAATCGGTAAAACACATTGATCATCCCAAGTGAATATTTTCTGTTACTGTCATTATTGAATTTTTTTTTGAATTAGGTCTAAATTCAGATAACACTAAAGAGTACTAATCTCATTGTCTTATTGGGAACAAATACAAATACCAATTCTTCCTTCCCTTTTTAAAGCAAAATATAAGTATTTAGGGTAAAATAAAAAAAATTAGAAGCCAGGGTAATGGCTAAAATAATAAAATATATAGTAAAAGTAAAGGAAACAGAGAAATGTGGTATAGCCCATGGACATCAGGAAAGGAGGAAAAAGAGAAAAATCTCATGATAAATAGATAAAACAAAATAAATTGGCATAAAAAAGTTCACCATATCTGTAACATAGAAACACAAAAAACAAATGTGTTCAATTCATCTAACAAAAAACTTTTAATAATGTGCTATTTAAAATAAAACCAAATGACATGTCTGAAAATTAAAAAAGATAAAGATACATGAGGCAAAATGTAACCAATTAATGGAGAACACAACTTTAACTGTACTTGTACAGACCAAAGAAAATTTAAAATGGCACATGTTCCACATTTTCTAGACTTCTAATAAATTATTCAATCTATCATCTATAAATTTATCTAAAGGCTCCTTAAACAACTTTTTATTTTTTAACCAGGGGTGTGTATTTGGAAAAGAATTTTTGTGTCCTTTTGTACTTCTAAAAAACAACAACAACACTTGAAAATGTTGATGTAGAAGCTAATTTTCTCACGTTAGCTGGGGATCCTGTATACCTTTAGTTATTTGTTTTTTGTATACTTAGGTCTTTACCATTTTTGTCTTCCCCTTTTGGATTAAGAAAAGAATCCTTGTCATTTTCTAAAAGCCATATTCATAGGGAAGCCTCTCTTCCCGTGCCTTTCCCGGGCAGCTGCTCCTCTTTTCCTACTGCCTGCTCGCACTTTGTTTTTTACTGAAAAACATTCACCCAGAATGTGAGGTGCAATGGCATGGAGGTTTCTCCTTTCAAGGTTAAGACAATATTTTCCGCTTCATTTCTGTTTTGTTTTTTGGTGATTTTCAGAATTAAATTGCCCTAATCTTAAGGAATTAGTCATCATTGATACCTAGGTTCTTCCTTTGGCTGGTGACAAATCTCTGGAACCCCGAATAAGAAGCAGTTAGGGATTCCCAATTTATGTAGATAACTTCAATTCAATTCCTAGTTTAAGTCCCTGTATTGAACTAGGCATTAGGAGATTCAGAGAAAACTAAAGTGTGATCCTTGCCTAAGAAAATCCTAAGCAAATCAGGCTCACTGACCGCTTAAAGGATTTGATACGTAGGGGAAGCAAAAAGGAAAATGGGGTGTCGCCCTTGTTCAAATTAATCCTGGACTTGTGTCCAGAAATGGAGACAATTCCCCCAGTGAAAGACAGTGATAGTTCATATCTTTTGCTCTTTGACTCTTTAGGTTTAAATGACCTAATGCTCAGAGGATTAAACCATGTCTCCAGCCCTCCTTTTCTGTCCTGCACTTGTTTAATAAAAAGAAATTTACCACTGAATTGAGGGCCAAACACTGTAAGCTCTTATTTTATTAATGTTTTCCAAATTTCTTATGCAATAACCCTGCCGTTAGCTATTGAGTTTCTGTCTGAGGAAAACCATCAAATGGAAACTGAAATAAAAATAGTCTGTGTAGAGGTTGTTGCTTTTTTCCTTCATTTTAAAAAGATGCAACCCTCAGCAAAGTGGAAATATGGGGCTTTCACTGTTATTTTCTCTTAGCTGACTAAATGCAAGAATGATTAGATGCTGCATTGATTTACAGCTGTTTGTGTTTGCATCTAAGAAAGTTAGTGTATTGTCTGGGGGAGGACTTTTTAGAAAAGGTAAGAGAATGCAAGCTCAGTAAGACCAGTGTAGCTTTAGATAACTGGGAATATGAACACAAAATTCCATTTAGAAAATACATGTATGCAGGTGTGAAGGGTAAGATGTTCTTGATATTTTGAGTTAGTACAGAGGATACCATTTTTCCTGACAAGTAAGTTACAGTGATTAAACCATTTTATTAGGTGAATTGTGTGAGAAACTTTTTAAAGATATTATCACATCTGAACTTCCCCAAAGCTGCACCACAAGATATAGGTGTACCAAGAATGGGTCACAGGTATGCTATGAGATGCTGATCCGCTCTGCCCTTGAGGATGCCTGGAGAGACACAGACAGCTCCCAACTGGCCCCCTCCACCCAAGGGAGCTTTTTGGAGGTCACTGGGTGATGAAATCATCTTGGTTTGTTTGGGACTTTCCTGGTTTTAGCACCAAATGTCCTCTGTCTAAGGAAGTCCCTCAGTCTCAGGCAAACTGGAACACTGTCATCCTACCCCAGAGAGGTCTGGGCACAGCAGGGTCTGTGGCGGGTCTCAAGGTCCCCATAGGCAGGAAGAACCTAAGCAGCAGCCTTCAGCTCTTGCAGCTCTATTGTGATGTACTGAGCAACGCATGACCAGGAAGGTACACTCACATCTGATCATAAGCTTTACTAAGCTGTGCCTTTAAAGGCCTTTGTCCATTTAACCTAAGTTGTCAAATTATTTGTGCAAAGCTGTTTCTAGTATTTCTCATTGTTTTAATGCTTGTAATGATTTCTCCCATTTTATCTTGATATTGGTCACTTGTTCTCTCTCTCTCCCCCTTTCCCTTTCCCCTCCCCTTCCAGCCCTCCCTCCCCCCTTCCCTCCTTCTTTCTCCCTCCTTCTCTCCTTTTGTTTTTTAAATCAAACTTGCTAGGGATTATTCAGGATTCTGTATTCTCATAAAGAATTGACCCTTTTAATATGATGAAATATCCCTCTTTCTCTCTCTTAATTCTCACCTTAAAGTCTACTTTGATATCAATATAGTCATGTCAACTCTCTTTTGGTTAAAGCTGGCTTGGTATGGCTTTTTTCCATTCTTTTACTTGTCAGCATTGTATATTTTTATATTTATGGTGTATTTCTTATAAGCAGTCATAATTGTATTCTTTTAAAAATTCAGTCTGAAAATCTTGTTAACTGAAGTGTTTTATTCATTTGTTTATAATGCAATTACTGATATAACTGGGATTAAGTCTACCACCTTGCTATTTGCTTTCTATTTTTTCCTTCTGTTTCTGCTTTTTTATTATTCCTTTCTTGCCTTCTTTTGTAATAATCAAAAAATTTTAATATTCCACTTTATGTCCTCTGTTAGACTTTTGTTATACTTTTTTAGTGTCCTTATTTTAGTGGTTACTCTAAAAATTACAAGACACATCCTAACTTATTATGATCTAACTTAAATTAATATATTACTGATTTTTCAACAATGCAAGACATTTAGAACAGTATACCTCTGTTATTCCTTACCCCACTCCTGCCATTTTTGCTATTGTCACAATAGCCCCACAAGACATTACCATTATTATTATTTTAAACGGTCAATATTCTTTTATATTTATCTACATATTTGCCCTTTCCAGAACCATTCATTGCCTCTTGCACGTCTACCTGTTGTTATTTTCCTTTGGCTCAGAATATGTTCTTTAGTATTTCTTATAGTAAAGGTCTGTTTGTTGTGATTTCTCTCGATGTTTGTGTGTGTATGTTTTCTTTTAACACATCAATGGTTTTATCTTCTATTAGTTATTTATCCATCAAACCTGTATTGAACATGTCTTGTTCAATCTAAGCTACTTTTCAGTAAGTTTATAAGTTTACTTAGAAAAATTTTCTATTGAACAACTGATGAATCCTGTCTGGCTATTTTTAGATTGATATAGTTGTTCATTGGTTTTCCTTCTTCCCTAGGCTCGATCTTGGGCGTTACTTCACAGGTGGGCAGAGAAGACGACTAAAGGAATGAATGAGACATAGGAAAGTACGGGGAAGACATAAATGCTATCCAAAGGCAAAGAGAGGTTATCGGGATCTCATCACTGCTAGAGATCTGTCTCTTTAAGATCCCAAACCCTTGTCAATCTCACTTTTTCAGTGCACAGTTTTCCTTCTAATGAGATTATAAACATTTATCAATGTTCATGTCTTGTCTCTTTTATTCTATATGATTCATTTGGTGATGTGGCAGTTTTTAAGTCTGAATTGGAAAGTAGCTTCTCCTGGCATTCTGTAGTTATGAATACCAAATTCAAAACATATGATTAGTGGAGTCACATCATATGCACACTTAACTCATAAAATTCAACCATACATGCTGCACCCACTTAAAATAAAGAAGAACACTCTGAATAGGGTGGAATATTTCACCCACAATGTCGCTCAGTGAGCACAAGAACCAGACAGAGTATGAATGGGGAGATGTGAATCTGATCTTTCTTTAGATGTTCACGAGGTGTGAGCATCTTACTTCCCTGACCTCAGAGCCTGACCCCCAACAGAGCACAATGCCATGGTTAGCTAGATGTTCTTTTAATTCCGAACATAAACATTTCAATTACCCAGTAGCATTTGCATGCCCAATCATTTGACTATCATAAATTTTCTCATAGAAGTGTGATTCAATCCAGAGGCTGTCTGCAACAATATGGAATGTATCCCTCAGACTTTATTAAATGCTTCCGATAGATAACTACCTTTTCTCTCACTGATTCTCATGAAGTAGGATCAAAGTCTAGCTAAGGAGATAGGTACAAAACACAATGGGCAATATATAATGCTCCATGAAAAGTGCTATAACAGAGACATGTACAAGTGCTTTAAGAAGAAGCAGACTTAGAGATAAGTGGGAAATAATAGGTTGGCAAATGAACTGGGGCAAAGCATTCAAACCAATAGGAATAGCATGGAAAAAGGGCCCAAAGCACAAAAGTATGCAACAGGTTTTTAAAAAGCAAGATGTCTGTAGTAGTTTAAAACCCAAGTGGATGTTGAGGATAAAAGAGGTTGGAAAGGAAGGCTCTGTTACAATTCAAATTAAAATGCTATTCTAAGAAATTTGGACTTGATCCTTTTTTTACAAAAAGCCATCATCTTACTCGGTCCTCAAATGTCCTTGTGAGAAACTGTGAACTGGGTAATTTTGGACTTCTGCACACATACCAGAGGTGGGATTTAAGCTCAGATGTCCCAATTCAAATTCAATGCTCTTTCAACTCCACCAGACTGCCTTTCACGGTAGAGTCCGAGCCACCTGTTATATCTACAGTTAGGCCAGTCTTGTTATTCGCTCACTACTGCTTTAGTCATGATCTGCCCTTCCCCATCTTTTGGGATGGCCCAACCCTGACAATGAGTCTGGGCCTTTCCTTTATTTGGAGTTTCAAGATGGTGGCAAATCTAAAGAGTTGTCAAAAGCAGACAGTTGGAATGTAGAATTACTGGGCTGTGAAATTTCTGTGGAAAATTCAAAACACCCTCACTTAACACAATGCCAGAGCTGATTATTGCAGTTTATTGCTAAGCCCCAAGGGGCACCTGCAGGCTTTTACCTTCAGTCTAGAACCCCTGGCCCGAGGGAAGGTGTAATGCCACGTTAGTTCCGCACTCTTTCTATTAGAGTTTACTCAAAGCTGCCGACACCAGATGTGTTACAAACGAACGTTAATTCTCCTCCAGCATCTGGATCGCATGTACAATGAGGGGCAAGATTTATGCCCTGCTGAAGCATTCCCCGGTTTTTAGCACAGAAGTGATTGAACTCCAGATGTTAACAAGATGCAGAGACCTTTTAGTATGATTCAAAACATGATTTCTTGTTTTGCTCATGACAAAAACCATTGGATTAACTTATTAGAAGTGGAGCTGCCGTCCTGCTCATTGGAAGCTGTGTCTACTTTAGCTATTGGAGCTTGTCGTCGAAGATTTTATGAAGAAAAAATGACTTACCAACTCCTAAAATCAAGGAGGCCTCTCAAAACCAGGTGTTACAGAAGTAGAAATTCTCTAAAAACTGTGATAAAGATTTCAATGAAAATGAATATCAACACAAGCATTTGCATGAATTAATCAAATTAGAATCTTCACCCTTTCAATAATTGTATTATCAAGAAACATGGAACCACAGCCTTAGAGCCTTAGAGCTAGAATGATCCTTCAAAGATCATCTGATCTGCTCTGCCCTTCCTCAGTCCTTCTCTTCCTCCACCTTAGAGGAAAGGAGAGAATGGTCTCCTTTTAGAGTCAGACAACTGAAAGCCAAATAGATCCACTGTTTTGATGCAGGTCTCAAAACCAGTAAACAATGAACTTGCTGAATTCAAATCTTCTGTTTTCAAAGTACAATATTTCCTCAATGATAAGATGCACTTTGCCCATAATTGACTTTTTCCGTAGTTGGAGTGCATCTCATATTCAATGTGAACATTCAGTAAATTTATCATTCTTGTGCCCAAAATTGTTATTGAATTAATGGTGCATATGATGGTCAATGGCATCTTAGGATCAAGGAAATATGGTAACCATTGATTTCACTAGACAGAAACCTTGAACTAATAAGCAATCATCTGGAATTTTTACTACTACCATAATCTAGGAATCTCTAAAATGTGTTGTTATGCTGATGACAAATGTTTTCCTGTGGAGATACTCATTTTATTGTGTTCTCAGCCTTACCTACTCAGGATAAAGGAAGAAATAAATTGATTTTAGTATAAAACTTTAAAATAGAAAATATGATCATGTTGAATAGTCTTCACTAATCTTAAGTTTAGCCTACTATTTCCAATATACCTTTCAAGAGTTTATGTACTTACTATCTGAATGGTTTATGAATTTTAAGACCTTAAGTCATCATTTACCTTTAGTGCCTTTGGTTATTTATTCTCTTCTAGTGTCTGCCATGGTAAAATTCATTTTCTTCTTATCTCTTGTGTGACTCTGAAGAGTATAATAAATACACCTATAATATGTGCAAGTTAAAAACAGTGTACTCATAATTATGAGTAGTGAATCATTCTTAACAATTTTGTGGCTAAGAACTGAAGAATCAGGAAGTGCCTTTTCTTAAATTTACAGTAGTTCTCCCTTATCCGCAAGGGGATATGTTCCAAGACCCTCAGTGGATGCCTGAAACTGAGGGGAGTACTGAACCCTCTATGTATATACTATGTTTTTTCCCATACATACATATTTGAGGTGCAGCAGCAAAACTAGCACGGATTTCTTTTTTCTTCCTCACAATTTCACAGATAGAAGATTCCTTCTTTCTGTAGATCTCAGCAACCTCAGTGTACAATTTTTTCCCTTTCCTTATTAAATTGAGAACTTTTACCTTTTCACCTAAAGGAAGCACTTTATAGATTCTCTTTGACATATCCTTATAAGACTCAACAAAGCAAAGTGTCCCAGCAAGAGAACCAACCTTCATGGGCATTTTGTAACTATCTTTTGTTAACTGTTCCTTGAGGTCTTGTCTCAATTCCCAAGAGGATGAATAATCAAAATGTATCTTCCAAACAAATCACTATCTTGAAATACGAATCACAGGCCAGGCTTGTTAATGTGGCTAAGCTTTTAAGTAGAATTCTTATAAGTCAAATTCCAGAAAAACAGAAGCTGCATATAAGTATCTTCCTCCTTTATCCTTTAATCTAACTCAATACTTCTTTAGAAATCTTTCCCAAAGAAATGATACAAATGTAGACAAAATTTTTGTGCAGAGGTGACTACTGGAATATTATTTATAAAAATGAAAACTTGAATATCTAAACTATAAGATAATTTTGTATTAAAATAATAAAGCAGAGATCATTAGCTATTTAATGTCTACAACTAATTATCATTGATATGGTAAATTGACTATAAGTGGTAGAGGTAGAGAAAATGGTATCAAAATAGTGCATAGAAAATCATCTCAACTTTGAATAGAAAGTTTGGAATAATTAGAAGTAATTATAACAAAATTGAGTGCTAGGTTTGTAGATGATTTTTATTCTTTTCTTTTAAAATTAAGGTTATTGAAATATAAACTACATAGAATAAGATTCACATATTTTAAGTGAACAATTAATAAGTATTGGCAAATATATAACCCCATGTAATCATCATTTGAATTAGGATACAGAATATTCCCATCACCCCAAAAAGCTCCCTCATGACCATTTGTTGTCAATCTCCCTCACCTTTACTCAGCCTCAACACCTACTGACCTGCTTTCTGTCACTATGGATTTGTTTTGCTTATTCTAGATTTCATATAATGGAATGTACAATAGTATAATGGAATGTACATACAATAGAAGAGTTTGTATTCTTTTGTTTCTGACTTTCTTTGGACAGCATAATGTTAGTGAAACTTCATGTTGTTGCATGTATCAGTAGTTCATTCCTCTTTTGTTTTTTGGCTGAGTAGTACTCGTAATCTTTTTATCCATTTACCTGTGAATGGACCTTTAGGTTGTTTCTAGTTTGGAGTCATTATGAATAAAGCTGTTATGAACATTTGAATGCAAGACTTTTTGTGGACATGTCTTTTCAGTTTTTATTTGTAAACACTTAGAAATGAAATTGTTGCATCAAATGGTAAGTGTACTTTAATTTAATACAAAATGCCAAACTGTTTTCCAAAGTGGTGTACCATTTTGGTACATTGATGGCCCCACCATCAATGTATGAGAGTTTCCATTGCTTTTCATCCATAAAAATAATGAATTTTTTTTTGTCATTCTAAATGCATGTATGCTAATGCTTCACTGTTGGTTTGATTTGTGTTTCCTTGATTACTGATGATATGGAACATCTTTTCTCCTATATATTGGCCATTTATATATTTTCTTTTGCAAAAGGTCCAAATTTTTTACCCATTTTTGAAAAATTGGGTTGTTTTCTTACTATGTAATTGTAAGAGTGATATATATATATTTATATATATATAAATAAAATCTGCTACAAGCCAAATATATGTATTACATATTATCTGATATAGTATTATCATATATATATTACAGACATTTTCCCCCCAGTCTGTGGCTTGCATTTTAATTTCCTAATGATGTCATTTGAAGAGCAGTTGATTTTTTAAAAAAATTTTTGATTAAGTCTAATTTGTCTTTTTTTTTTTTTTGGTGGGGAAGACCAGCCCTGAGCTAACATCCGTCGCCAATCCTCCCCTTTTTGCTGAGGAAGACTGGCCCTGGGCTAACATCGTGCCCATCTTCCTCCACTTTATATGAGACGCCGCCACGGCATGGCTGACAGGCAGTGCGTCGGCGGGCACCCGGGATCCGAACTCGCGAACCCCGGGCTGCCAAGCGCGGACTAAACCGCTGCGCCACCGGGCGGCCCCTAATTTGTCTTTTTTTTCTGTAATGGTTAGTGAAAATCTTTGTCTTCTTGATCAAACTAGCTAGGTATTCATAAATTTTATTGATCTTTTAAAAGTAGCTCTTATCTTTTTAATTTTTCTCTGTGTTACTGATTTTTGCTCTTGTCTTTATTTCCTTCTCTATACTTCTTTTATATTTAATAGCCTTATCTTTTTCTAGCTTCTTAAAATGAAAGCTCAGATCATTGATGGCAGACAGACATCCTTTTTTTCCAATACAAGCACTAAAGCTATAAATATATCTTCAGGCACTGCTTTAACTGCATCCCACAATGTTGATATGTTGTGTTTTCATTTTTATACAGTTGAAATATTATCTTATTTGCCTCACAATTTTCTTTTTTAATTCATTGGTTATTGAGAAATATGTTGTCTAATTTTCAAATATATTGGAATTTTTCATATATCTTGTGTTATTAATTTCTTATTTAATTTTGTTGAGGTCAGAGGGTGTATTCTGTATGACTTCAATACTTTTAATTTATCTAGACTTGTTTTATAGCCTAGCGTATGGTCTATGTAGGTAAATTTTCCATTTGTACTTGAGAAGAAAATCTATCCTGCCATTGTTGGTATATGTCAAATAGGTTTTAAGTTATAGTGTTGTTCAAACCTTTTAGATTGATCTTCTATTAACTTATTTTATTACTGGGAGAGATGTGTTTTTGAATCCAATTATAATTGTAGACTTTTTTATTTCTCCTTTAATTTTTATGAGGTTTTTATTTTTATGTATTTTTGAAACTCTGTTATTAACTTTATACACATTTAGGATTGTTATGTCTTTCTGATAAATTTATCATTATCATAATGAAGTGGCCTTTAAATCCCTGATAATATCTCTTGTTCTGAAGTATACTTTTTAATATAGCCACATCAGCTTTCTTATGGTTAGTGTTTACATGGCATATCTTTTTCCATTCTTTTATTTTAGCCTATGTATATCTTTATATTTAAAATGCATTTATTTTAAACAGTATAAAGTTTTGTCTTGCTTTTTATCCAATATGACAATTTCTGCCTTTTAATTGAGATGGCTAGATCATTTACATTTAATGTAATTATTATAATGGTTAGGTTTAATTCTTCCATCTTATTTGTTTACTATTTAAAATATTTCTTCCTTTTTCTTGTTTATATATCTTTACTTGTTTCTTGGCTTCTTTTGTTTTAATTGAGTGTATTTAAATATTTTACTTTATTTCCTTTTTGGCTTATTTGCTATATGTTTTTATTTTCTTTAGTGAGTACTCAAGGGTTTACAATATATATCTTTAACTTCTTAAAGTTTACCTTCAAATAAGATTATACCACTTCATGTACAATGTAAGATCCCTACTACAATGTACTTCCATTTGCCCCAATATTTGTGCTAATACTGTCATAGATTATATTTCTACATGTACTATAAGTCCCAAAATATATTGTTATGATTGTGCTAAAAGGTTGATTATTTTTTAAATGAAGTAAATGGCAAGTAAAGAAAGATGTTGCATATTTATTCACATATGCCATTTCCAGCACTTTTTATTTTTTCTTTTATGGATTCAAGTTTCAGTCTGGTATTCCCTTAGCCTGAAGAATGTCCTTTATGATTCTTTTAGTGCATATTTGCTACTGACAAATTTTCTCAGGTTTTGTTTGTATTTAAATGTTTTCAGTTCACTGCCATGCTTGAAAGGTATTTTTCTGTATATCAAATTCTAGGTCAACATTTTTTACATTCAGCAATTTAAAGGTACTGTTCTACTGTCTTACTTTTTGTTTCTGGTGAGAAGTCATTAATTCTTATATTTATTCCCTTGTATGTAATGTGTCTTTTTCTCTGGCTGCTTGATAATGATACAGTTTCCTGTGGTTTTCTTTGTGTTTATTTTGCTTCTTGACTGTGTGGGCTTCTTGGATATATGGGTTATAGTTTTTATCAAATTTGTAAAATTTTCTGCTTTTATATCTTCAAATAATTTTTCTACTGGGAGTCCATTTATATGTATATTAAACCACATGGTTTTGTCCCGCAAGTCTCTGAGTCTTGCCTTTTTTTTTAAGCCATTTTTCTCTGTGCTAAAGTTTGGATAGTTTCTCTTGATATGTCTTCAAGTTCACTGACCTTTTCTTCTGGAATACCTAATATGTGTTATTCCCATCTAGTGAACTTCTAGAGATGAATGTCTAGATGAAGATGACATTCATCTCTAGAAGTTTAATTTGATTCTTCTTCACAGTTTCCATGTCTCTTATTCCTATGTTCATGTTTTAGTTTAAATTCGTGGTCACATTTATAATAGCTGTTTTATCATCCTTGTCTGCTAATTCTACCATCTCTATCATTTCTGCATCTGTTTCTATTGTTTCATTTTTCTTTTGGTTATGGGCCATATTTCCAAGCTTCTTTACTTATCTATTGGTTGCTGGACATTGTGAATACTACATTGATGAGTTCCATGCATTTTGTTTTCTCCTTTAAAGAGTGTGGAATTTCGTTTTGAGCGCCAGTTAGATTAACTGAGATTCAGCTTAATTCTTTCTTAATTTCTAATTTCTTTCTTAATTTTTTAAGGCTTACTTTTAAGCTTTCTTAGAGGAGATCTAGAGTTGGTTTCCTCTATAGTTAGTTTAGTCTTACAACTAGGTGCAATCCTTCTCGAGTTTCTACTCCATGCTATGGGTGTTCAAAAAGGTCTCTCCACTCTGGATGATTGGAATTCAATTGTGATCTCAAAACTGTTTTCAGAAAGAAAGCTGAGGGATTGTAGAGCTCACTTCATTTTCTTTACTTCTTCTAGAGAGTATAGTCCTGTGTCTGAAAACAGTTGTTTGGTTTTTTGGTTTGTTTGGTTTTTGGTGAGGAGCATTGACCTTGAGCTAATACCTGTTGCCAGTCTTCCTCTTTGTGCTTGAGGAAGAGTGGTCCTGAGCCAACATCTGTGCCCTTCTTCCTCTGTTTTGTACGTGGGATGCCTCTACAGCATGGCTTGATGAGTGGTGTGTGTCTGCATCCGGGATCCAAACCCACGAACCTGGGCCGCCAATATGAAGTGCACTGAACCTAACCACTATGCAACCAGGCTGGCCTGAAAACAGTTGTTTTTCATATTTCTTATATTTTGACCAGTTTTCTAGTTGTTTATGACAGAATGGCAAGTCAAGTAACAGTTATCCTGTCATGAACAGAAAAGTAAGTTTGACCTTTATATTATTTAAAAAAATGTTTGTAGGGGCCAGCCCAGTGGCATAACAGTTAAGTTCGCATGCTCTGCTTTGGTGGTGGTAGTCTGGGATTCACAGGTTCGGATCCTGGGTGTGGACAGATGCACCACTTGTCAAGCCATGCTGTGGCAGCGTCCCGTATAAAGTGGAGGAGGATGGGCACGGATGTTAGCCCAGGGCCAGTCTTCCTCAGCAAAAAAGAGGAGGATTGGCAACGGATGTTAGCTCAGAGCTAGTCTTCCTCACACACACACACACACACACAAAAAATGTTTGAATAGTTTCTAAATTTTCCACAATGACCATATATTACTCAGAAAATATATGTAATTGTTATTGTATGAATTTCCTATTGCTTCTGTAACAAGTTACCACTAACGTAGTGGCTTTAAGAACACAAATTTATTATCTCACAGTTCTGTAAGTCAGAAGTTCAGCAAGAATATCACTGGGCTAATATCAAGGTGTTGACAGGGCTGCATTCCTTTTAGAGGCTCTAGGGGAGAATCTGTTTTTTTGCCCTTTCCAGCTTTTAGAGGTCGCCTGCATTCCTTGGCTCATGGCCACTTTCCATCTTCAAAGTCAGAAGCAAAACATCTTCAAATCTCCTTCTGACTCTGACTATCCTGCCCACCTCTTTCACTAAGAAAGGACCATGTCATTACATTGGGACCATCTGGATAATCCACGATAATCTCCCCATCTCAAGATTCTTAACTGTATCAGCTCGGCAAAGTCTCTTTTGCAATGTAAGGTAACATATTCATAGGTTCCAAGGATTTAGGACATACACATCTGTGGGGGACCATTATTCTGCCTACCATAATTATTAAGGTATTTGTCATCAGTTATTAAGGTAATAAATCATCATTCTTAGAATGTACTATAACAAAAGTTAATCTGTTGACATTTTCCACATACACTCTGAAAGACATTAGAGCACCTGGGTTTTGGTAACATCTAAGCAATCTTTGCTATTCATTTTTCTAAGGCCATCTAAAGTTGATATACTTATATCATAGTGGATGATGCCTTGTCTACAAGGTAGATAACATATTTAGAGACAACTGGGATTTTACAAATATGACCCTAAATTTTTTGGTTCCTAGTCTCTGATTTTGTCTAACCTACCCCTGATTTCTTGTGACATCTTTGAACATACCTGCCAATACTAGTTTCTAAGAACTGTACTGAAAATTTTATTCTCAAAAGTTACCAAAGCATTCTCCTTTTGATATCCTAGTTCCAGAAATGATACCATGTTTTTCTAAATTTAGACTTAAAACCACAGCCACTCTTGCCTAATTTTTATCCTAATCATTACTTTCTCCACCTAATCAGTTGTCAGATTTTTTTTTCAAGAAATCTCTCGAAAGATCTCTCACATACTTTGTTTCATTTTAGTTCCTACAACCATCACTGTATTTCAGGTTCTTGTTATTACATTTGAACTATCATAAGTATCTTCCATTGAATCTCCTTGCTTACATTCTCCCTCCAAACCCCTTTTGCTAGATGAGTCTTCCTAAAGATTTGTTTCTATGCAAAAAAATTTTAGATACTCCCCAGTGTCCACAAGCTAAATTTCTAACTCTTCAGTATAATCTAAAATCTCCCACTTCCATTTTAACAATTTAAATCCTTCATGTCTGCTCTCAAATCCAGCTTCCTTTTATTTTGCTTTCCTTGACTATTCAAGCTTTCAGCAGTCTCTCATCAACATGAATAATTTCTACAGCAATCTTCTTTAGAAATCTTTTAGTAACTTATCAAATTATGTCTTGATTTATCTTTATATAATTATATCCTTTTATGTATTACCCTCTAACTGAATTTTCCAAGTATGGAATCCATGTTTTGTAGGTCTTTGAATTCTTTGTAATATCCAATATCTAGTGGTTAATAAACATCTATTTGTGGTAAAGGAGTATGGGATTTAGGGCTACATTTTTCCAAGTTTTGGGGGTTTTGTTGGAGTGGGGGAAGTTGGTATGAGTAATCAATATTTCTTAATAAGTAAATTTCAAGAATACCTAGTGTGTATATATTATTTTTACTTTTTAAAAAACTTTTATTGTGTCCTTGTAACCATTCTGTAGGGTTAGATTAGATATCTCCATTTGAACAACTATGTGATTTCCATAAAGCAGTTCAATTACTGATGGACAAAGCCATGTCTCCTTATTCCTACTTCTATGTTCTTTCTATTCCATTCTCTGTCCTCTCAGAATTTGACTCAATATTTCTCATTTTATTAAAAAACTTTTAGGTCTCCATGCAACCACCTTGGTAACCACACAGACTATGTTAATCATTTTTGTCTAAAACTGACCTCACTCTTTTGGTTCTCTCTTGGCAGAATAATCTTCCTATAGTTCATGAATCAAATCTACTTTGTTTTTACAGCAGAACCTAAAAGACTCCTTATTTCCTTTACTACACTGCCTTGCATTCCATATTCCTCTGTTTCAGTTCACACATTTTTACAAAATAAGAAATGCAAAGTAAACTTGGATTGTTTTAAAATTGTCCCAGATATCTCTAGGGTTGACTCACTGTTAAACCTCATGGAAACCCTAGTTTGTTTGGCTGAACCCAGGACTGGGATTTGGGGAATTGTGATAATTATGGCTCATCTTATGAGCCCAGGCCAAGTATTTCATTTTTTTTCCTTTCGTTGCTCCATCAGCAAAAGGTAAAATCTATTGTGTATAACCAGGAGGTCGACCGCAAAGGACAGTAAAAGTTGCGTGCAGTTTGTGAGTGTAAGTCTATATATAAAAGCTAAATATAGTCATCCCAACTGCTGCCGGGGAGTAGAGCTCTCAGATCTTTCTCCCAGGGGGCCAGCAATGAATATATTTCCCAGCTCCGTTTTCCACACCAAATCACATAACACTTTTTAAAATGATAAATCTGAGGTATTTTATTATCTCAATAATATTAATGATGATGCTGACGGCAATGGCAGTTACCATTTGTTGAGCCTTAAGAGTGTACCAGATTCTGAATCAAACTTTACAAAGCTCCTGTGAGGTATGCCTTCTTATTTCCCTTTTGCAGAAAAGCAAAAATAACTGAAGCTCAGTCAGGATCAATGGCTTGTTTGAAGTCACAGAACTAGTGAGGGGCAAAATCTTCACCTCTCTGCCCCCATGCTTGAGCTCGTAACTGGCATGTCATATCACTTCCACTAAGCAAGGCACCAGGCACACAGCAGAGAGCTGTGAAGTGGGAACTGCTCTTGTTCTTTGTGACAATTTGACTCATTTTATAGTCACTAACTTGACTTGTTATGCTAAGGATATTTTAAGAAAAAATAAGATGGAAAATAGCTTCAAGTTTCAGCTTACTTACAATTTAAGTATATTACCCTGTGCTCTCTTTGTTGGTTTTATTTTCCATCCTCCCTTCCTTCCTTCCTCCCATTTCCCTCTTTTTTCCATCTTTCCTCCTCTCTTCCTCCTTCCTTCCTTTCATTCTAAAATTTAATGGCTTTGAACTTCAGTTCTAATATAAGAAGAATATATAAAATTGCTGTGTACTTCCAACACCTACCCACCAAGTCTTCTTTATATTGTAGCAATATTTTGGAAAGGTTCAGGGCAAACTTGGCTTTCTTGACAGGTCATATAATTTGAGATAATAACAGTAATATCTTATATTTACTGAGCAGTTTGTTACATTATGTAAATCTCCTCACCAAAAACAGATGAACAAAAGCAGTACCTTTTCTGATAGCTGTTCTGAACTTAGACATTTTTCTAACACTAACTACCTGAGTTGAGGGTAGTGGCATTTGAAAGGGGTTCTATGTAAGCAGAATGGGTCCTCTTTGGAGAGACACATGGAGTCAAAGTGCACAGGGACACTCCATGGTTAGGAGGATGGTTAGAATCTGTTTTACCTTAGCAAAATTTCTCAATTTTTCTGGGTCCAAGTGTCCTAATTTATGAAATTGGATATATTATACTCGACAGTGACTATACATCAGAATTGTGAAGGAGATTCTTAAAAACGCAGATTCCCAGTCCCCACTCAGAGATTCTGGTTTAGAAGGTCTGAGATTGGATTGGGAATCTCTGTATTTTAACCATCTCCCAGGTGATTCAGTTGCAGACTGTCTTTCAAAAGAGATTGTGTGGGAACTACATGTAATATTCTATGCTTCAATGCTTCAGTGGACTTTTGGTGTGACTCCATTAAACCTATATTTTCCCACTTAGGATCCTTGTCGCAAGGAGGGGAGGGCTAGCATCCCAGCTGCAAGCCTCTTATTCAAGGTCATGCTGCAGCCAGCAGTGTCCTTGGAGTCTAGTTCAAAGCTGGAGAGAGTGAACCGTGGAGCCTGGAGACATTGGTGGAGGGGCTGGCCTGAAGGAAGTGAAGTGTTTCAGCCAGAATGTACTGACGCACAACCAGGAAACCACAAGACTGGTGAAAACCTTTCCAAGCCTGAGCTCTGTGATCAAAAGGGGTACAGGAAACAGCTCTGCCAAGAGTCCTTTAGGCTGCTGGCTGGAACCCTGAGCTTCTGAGGCTTTCTGAGTCAACTCCCTGAGCAGATGCTGTCACCCAAGGGACCATTACTAAAGCATTTTTTTACTTTGGTCTGAGGTGGCCCCACTGGTGGTGGGAGTGAGTTGCTGTCTCTTTTTCTCTTTCTCGCTTCTTTCTTTCGGCAGAGGTTGCCATCTCAGGGCTCACGCTGATTTTTCAGAAGCCATAGATTACTGGCTTTTTATCCTTTGCCACCTGGCTATTGTTTGGTGCTCAGGGCCTACATACAAAAACCAAATCTTCAAACTCTTGCCAGTACCTGGATCACCTGATCAACAAATATCAATAGTCTGGACTTCAAAGAGAATGAACTTCCTCTATTTATTGCATCATAAGCATTACCATTTCTCCCAGGCTAGTCTTCCCTTTGTTCCTTATAAGAATAGGCTCAACCAGGAATTATATTCAGGTCCCTGTCACAGACATAGATCACGTCTGGATACAAGGTCAAAATAGTGTTCCCGTGAATTCTCTCTCTGTCCTTGGCAGAGTAACTGACAGTTGCCATGCAATAAATCACATCATCATATAGCAGATCCAATTAATAGCTGAGACTAGCAGGATAACCGAATCATGTCCTGAGAGCTAAACAATGGAGAAATTGGACTGACCGTGGAGCACTTGATTGCTTAGTAATGGGGTATTTTTCCTGGAAAGACAACAGACTAAGTCTGAACTATTGATTCTGTCATGGGTATAGGCTCCCGTGTAGAGGAAAATAAAGCAAGCATGATGAATTTTTCACTTGGCCTTCTCCCTGGCTTTCTTGCTTTTTGCCTTGCATTGTATGGCTCCATTTTTATTCTTTAAACTCTAACTAAGTGACCCAGCAATATTGCCCATGTGCCATAAAATCCACAATCTTAACCTGCTTGTTACCAAAATCTCAGCAAGCCCGAGTGGCTGTCAGCTTTTATGAGATGATACTCTGAGGCTTAGCTTAGGTTTCAGTCAGTTTAGGAAACATGAAAAATTCATTGGGGAGAGGCCATACATCCTCTGCAAAGATTTCAGAGGTCAAGATTTGGGAGACTGTATACACAAACTGAGCAGTAACAATTAAGTGTTTTCTGAATTATTCCTCCTCTGGGACTGTTATGTAAAGTAGAGACTTTGCAAACACATTGTGCTCCAGTGCATTTTGAGACATGCCCTTTTTTGGGAAGTGCTAACTTTGTACACTGCTGACACCAAACATTTGAAAATAAAACCTTTTTTTTCTCTCTCTTTCTCCTCCACTTTTAGCTCAGCTTATCCTACCAAAACACACTTCAAAGGACTTCTTTACAGAAAGAATGTTTCAAAAATATAATATTTCCATCTGTTATTTCAATAAGACATGCCCTGGGACTCTCTTTATGAACCATTTTCTTTTCTTTGCTCCCAGTTAGATGTATAAATATTTGATTCAAAAGCCCCGAGGAGTAGTCAGCCAATTAGGTCGCTGAATTGTGAACATTCCTAACCCTATAATTTTGTCTGCAGCAGGCACCTCCTGCTGGGGAACTAACTGCTAAGGGATTATAGCCATGTAATCCTTAGACTGGTCCATCTCAAGGTTACTCTGAAGTGGAGAGAAAGGAAGCAGTTTTAATTTTGATAAAATAAACTTTATTTTGTAACTTTATTATTTGTTTTTCTTTCTCCTTTCAACACTTTATAGTAGACATGTCTGGTAATTTGAAATCAGCCTCCCTGGTTGAGGTGCCCTGGGCCACCCCATATTCTTGTAGTTTTTTAAAGAGGTAGCTGCGCAGCATTTGGTTCTGTCATTTTAAAGTTCACAACCTGAGTTTTTTCTGCCTCCTGTGAACAGAACCAAGTATTTACTGACCCTTATTAAACATACTCAAGTGGTGCTCTCTCAACGAGCATCAACAGAAGATGCGTGATATGTTGCCAGCCAGATATGTTGGAAATTTCAAACCATGTGCAAAATTTTAAATACTTTTCTACTTGTTAGACTTTGCTCACCAGACGTCTACTTCAGCAATTATTGAAGCATTTAAGGGTACAATACAAATTTCACAGGAACCCCCTCTTTGATATAAACTCAAACATGTTGCTAGAAATAAAAGTTCTTTATGGATGAAATTTAATATATTTTGAATCAAGCTCAAAGAGATCTTTTGCTGTGTGTGAAGAATAAAGTAAAAATTCCCTTTGTAAAATTTTATGGCTGGATGGGTAGGAAAAAATATTTTCCAGAATAGAAATATTTTCGTTTCTTCTTAAATTAAAAAAAAAAATGAGGCTATAGATATGCACATAAAATTAAGCCAAATTGTCAGCATGTAAATAGCCAAACTTTTCTGGAGACAATAGGGCAAAAATGTGGCAGAGCTTTAAAAATGTCTACAACTTTGACCAAGAAATTATGCCTTTAGAAGTTTACTCAGGAAATAATGAGGAATTCATGACACAAAAGTATATATCCAAAGAAGTTTATTATTGCATTATTTAAAAGAGTGAAATATGTAAAGAGTTTAAATTTAAAAGAAAACATCCATTAGCAGTCTGAATAAGAAATCACATTGTTGCTTTAAAAAGATTTTTTCCTGAGTATTATTCTTACATTTTAATTTGAATCTTGTCATTCTATAGTGTTAATGAATTAAACAATATATTAAAAAGTGCTCACTTCAATCTAGATATGATAGACATTTAAAATGATAATCTCCAGAGGAGTGGTTAACTTTCATTTCCAGCTGTGACAGGTTAGCTTATATCTGACCAACACTCCAACAATGAACAACTTGAAAAGCTGGATAAATTAAAAACATAATTTTGGTGGCATTGGAGATCTACAAGGCAGCTGGAAATTGAGGGTTCAAGATCTTCAAAATAATAGAAGAACAAAAAGATGAGCATAATATTTGGTGTTGATTTTCCCATCAAGGTAGTTCTCAATTTAAAAGCAAGCAAGAAATTGAGAAACTGAAGGCAGCTTTTAGCAGTTATATATTGGAGTCTGTGAAGGTGTTAAGTGTCTGGTAAATAATCAGGCTTTCATTTGGACCCCTAAAGGGCTACAAACTAGGAGTAGGAATACAGAATCAGCCCTTACAGAGACAGAAAAAAACTTTAAAGTTAGTTTAATCCCAGATTAGAATAAAGTGTTTTGCCTAGGCTGATCGTTCACCAACGGCAAAGTAAATGTTCTGCGCAGGGAGATAACATTATTAAAAGCTTCAAACTGCCTTTAAAATATTTCATACTAAATGCTAGCATTTAATAAAATATTATTCCGACATTCCAGTAGGCAACTCCAAATGATCAAAAGTGAAGAGAAAAAACACTCAGCGAAAAAAAAATGAAAGAGACCTATAGGAAAAACATTTATTAGAGCTCTCAGACATGAGCTTTTAAATAACTATGATTAATATTTTCAAGAAAATATAGGATAAGGTGAAAAGTTTCAGCAGAGAACTGGAATGTAAAAATAATTGAATTGGAATTCTAAAATAAAAAATACAGTAACTAAATTTTAAAAATTAATAGATGGATTTAAGAGCAGACTAGACACAGCCAAAGTAGAATTAGTGAATTGGAAGATAGGTTAGTAAGAAAAGATCCAGAATAAAATATAGAGAGACAAAGGAAAGTACAGAGGATAAGAGACATATAGGACATAGAGTGAACAAAAAATGTGTAATTGTAGTCCCAGAAGAAGAAAGAGAGAGAGAATGAGGCAGAAGCAATATTTGAAAAGATAATGCCTGACAATTTTCCAAAACTGCTGAAAAATTTCAAGCCATAGATTCAAGAAGTGCTATGAATGCCAAGTAGAAAAATACGAAAAAAAATGACATCAAGGAAAATCATAATAAAGCCAGTGAAAACCAAAGAGAAGGAGAAAAATCTTAAAAGCAGCCAGATAAAAAAGAATTTGATTTCAGAGAAGAAACAAAAAAATTGCAAGTGATTTCTCAATTGAAATGATGGAAGCCAGTGAATAATGGAAATCGTATTCAAATAGCTGAAAGAAAAGAATTTCCTACCTCAAATTCTGTATCTGGTAAAATTATCTTCCAAAATTAAGGTAAAATAAAAACACTTTCAAGCAATCAAATATTGAGATTCTTCAACTGCAGCAGAACTTCACTAAGGTAATTCTAATTTCTTCTTCATAAAGAAGAAGAAAAATGATCCTAGATGGAAGGATGAGAACACAGGAAAAAATAAAGAGAACTTAAAATGAATAAAGAGAAATGAAAAGGACAAATATTTAAATAAATCTTAATAATAATAATAATGATTATGTCTTGTGGGGTTAAGGGATACATATAAATCAAAACACGTGACTTCAAAAGCACAAAGAAATAGATAGGGGTAGAGGAATTTACGTCCTAAGGTACTTGCATTTGTAAAAAAATGGTAAAAGTGCTAATTTATATCAGCCTTTTATAAGTCAAGGATGCATGTTTAATATCTAGAGTAACAACTAAAAACAGCAGAAGCATTTATAACTAACAAAAAAAGAGAAAATAAATAGTAAAATGATAGGTTTAAACTCAAATGTACCAGTAATTACATGAAATATAAATGGACTAAATACTCTATTTAGAGCACTAAAATTATCAGACTTGCATTAAAAACACACACACAACTGTATGCTGCTTAGAAGATATACACTTTAAGTATATAAAAGATTGAAAGTAAAAAGGTCCAAAGATATACATCATGTAAATTGCTTCACGTGTGTCTTTGAGTTCTCTCAAGAAACCAGAGGTGAAAATCATAGACCATATTTTGTGTGGTTTGTGGGTGTGGTTAATACAAGAGAGAAAATTTGAAATTCCATCCAGTAGATACTAATTCCCAATAAAGGCCTTTGTTCATAAAAAGATTGCAAAATGAATGAAATTTAAACTTTTGACTTAAAATGTACTGTAGTTTGTTAGGGCTGCCATAACAAAGGTAGTTTGTGGAGACAATGGATCTGTGATTTATGCAAGTATCTGTTTGCATCAACTAATATGAGTATAGACTTTTGCTTAGGAGGCAGAGAGAGGACTCATGTGGAAGAGGAAAAATCAGGGTGGACACGAATGGCCAGGAGAATGGCATGCTGTCTGCCTTCCCATCTGACCTCATGAACTGGTTTTTAGCCTTTTTTGTAGAGAGAGATTATAGACCAAAGCTGCAGGATATGTTTTCCAGAAAGATATTAAGGGACTCTGGGCACAAGCACAACTACTGTGTGGCCCAGTAACAAAATGCAACCAAGAATAGGAAAGAACTCTCTGTCCCTTGCCTTAAAATATAGGGCTTGCACTCTGAGGTTCGAAATGTCCACCGGCTTAGACTGCTTTGCCCACTAGAGCAGGGCACTGGCAAGACATGCAACTGCAGAATGCCTTGACAAGAGGCTGTCAAACACATGTAGGTGCTCACTTGTTCCTTGTACATGCAAAAGCCTCCCTTGGGGTCTTGCAGAGATAACTGGGAGAAATTGTGAGGCTTAAGGTACCCTGAAGCAGAAAGAGATAAGTTCTTGAGAAGCTGAGTTTTTAAACGTTAGATACTTTATTTATACCCAGGAACCTTGGGTTACAATAAGAAATTTTTTTCTGTAAGGTTCCAAGTTGTCTCCTTCATTTGTTTTCACTGTTGTGTGATGGAGAAATGTGACCTCGTAATTTGAGATATTTTCTTAAGAATTTTCTTGGAAAACCTTTTGTGTGTGTGTGTGTGTGGAAAGGATTTACAGTGGATGCTGTGCTGTGTGGCCCAGCCTCCACCTCCCCATCTCCCCTTTTAGGTGGGAGAAACTTATTTTTCTAGCTGATGAGAGTGCTGCTAGCTGAAAGCCTTTATCTGTCAGTTCTCTCTTGTAATCCCTTCACCCATGACCACATCCCCTTTCCAGGGCAGCCTTTGTCCAACGACTGGAGTTTATAAAGGCCCTGCCCCCAGCCCCAAGTTAAAGAGCTCTGAGTTCAGATGAGTCCTTTGTTGTGATGGCACTGCAGCTTAACGTCTCTATCTGCCATTTTGCTTCCTGTCCTTTTGCCACAAGTGTTAATCCCAAGAGCACACAAATCTCTACCTCAGACTCTCCTTCTTACGGAAATTGTAATAGGCTTGTTCACTAACTTTCATCTTTCTTTGTAGCTTTCCAGGATATCAGAAGGGACTTAGCTTATTGAGGGAGGCCACTGTGGCTCATTGCCATAGACCAACCTTCCAGAAGCCTGAGTGGCAAGATTTCCCAGGGCTTACCAGGGGGCATTATAGAATGTTCAGGAAATAGAGAAAAATGTTAACCCATTATTTTATCTCATCCTCGCCCTAATAAAATGCTTATATTTTTGTGTTTTTATCTCTAGCATTTGTTCAAATTTATATTAGCTATATGTGTTTAGATGAAGAAAGAAAACTATTCAAATAAGACAAAAAATAAGAAATGTTATAGAATGTAAGACTGACTCAGAGAATCCAAAGAAAACAAAACAACCAAAATTTAGTAATGTGGAGTGGGAGCAGTCCTGGGAACATCACTGATATTGAGAGAAGATAGAGGTTCTCCTTGACTTACAACTTCGGTTGGATGGTTTTGCCTCTAATCATGTATGTTTGGGTATGATCCCATTTCCTGCTCCATTTTCTGCCCAAGAAACTTGATTGTGGCAAAATCGGTGCCTTCCTATATGTTTTATGAATTTTGAGTGGAGATCTGCATTGGCTGGACCTGAGGTTACATTAAGTGACTCTAATATCTTGAGATGTAGAATCTCTGATGCTCAACTTGCTTTGCTCTTTGTGAGAGTCTGAGCTGCTTTCAGGTCAGGAAAAGACTCATAGTATGAAGATTTTTGTCATTTTGTGAAGCCTAGGAAGCCCTGGGATTTAAAGGCTCAGGTGCAGTTTTGAATATATTCCACACATCCTGAGAATTAGTTATGAATTTAACCATCATAGGTAGGAACTAGAGCTTAGAAGATCATCAAGAACCAATGATGACAGTTAAAATTAAGAGTTCTGTCCATCAAGAATTACCATTAAGAGAGTGAAAAGACAAGCCACAGAATGGAAAACCATACTGGAATACATACATCTGTCAAAGGACTCATACCCAGAATATATAAAGAATACCTACAAATCAATAAGAAAAAGACAGACAACCTAATTAAAAATGAGCAAAAGGCTTGAACAGGCATTTGTAAGAGGAGATTCAAATGGCCAATAAAGATATCAAAAGGTGCTCAACATCAATAGTTCTTCAGGGAAATTCAAACTATAACCTCAACATGAACCTACTACACAGTCATCAGAATGTATTGGCAAAGATGTTAAGCTAATGGAACTCTCATACAGTGAAGGTGAGAGTGTATGTTGCTGCAACAAAGTTAGAAAAACTGATACAGTATATTAAAGATGAACGTTAAGTACATCCTATCACATAGCAATTCTACCCTTAGGTATATACCAATAGAAGTACATATATCTGATGACCAAAAGACATGTACAAGAAAGTTTATAGTAGAAAAATTCAAGACAAAACTGAAAATAAACCAAACATCCACCAATAACAGAATGAATAAATAGTGTTCTATGTATATAATAAAGTACCAAATAGTAATGACAATAATCAAACTACAGTTACATGCATCAACATGGGTGAATCTCACACAATATTATGTTAAGTGAAAGAAGCAAGACACAAAAGTGTATATATTGGACAGGAATATAAATTTCAAAAACAGGCCAAAAATACATATGCTGTTAGAAGTCAGAACGTGGTTACTCGTGGTGGGGGGTATGGTAACTGGAAAAAAGCACAAGGGGACTTCTAGGGGTTATGAGGATTTTTTATTTTGGTCTGGCTCCCCATTACATGGCCATGTTCACCTTGAGAGCATGCATTAAATTGTACAATGATGATTCATGTAGACTTCAATAAAGGGAGGGGGAAAATGCTCCAGAGGGAGTTTTGTTCACATTATGGGAAAAATACTTTTTTTTTCTTTCAGTGAAGGAATGAGAAAGGAGTACAGAAATAGCTCATTTGAGTTTGAATTCCTTAAAAGGAATTTTAATAATTTGGAGGATACTCCATGGAATTTTGGGATTTTAAAAAAATCAAAGGCTATAACCCCTTTCAATCTTTCTATAATTAGTATTCAATCATAACTTCTGATTCTTGAGGTTGTTAGGCATGAATACTTTCTTAAATAAGACATTCCTTCCATTAATCTTGACTAATGAAGAAAAATGTTGTCCATTACATGCGGCCCATGGTAGACTGTGATTTAGAGCACTAGAGAGTCCCGAGGATGGATCATTGTTTGATAAATGGGATACTTATTTAACACTACATCTGCCTCATAATGCACAGACCCAGAAGGAAAAGATGCAGGTGGTAGGTAGACATTAAACTTTCTTAGAAACTAGGGGAGTCGAAAACTCTGAATAAAAATCTTGGGAACCTCTGAATGACTGTGAGAATAAAGGGGTTCAGGAAGATAAACTTCTGGAAGGAGACCCCAAATGGGGAAAGCTGAAATCCAAAGCAATTCATTCCTAGGAAACCCATTCAGATAAGAGTGAGTCCATAACAGACCATTTTTTCCCTTTTTTGCTTTGAACATGTGTATAAAAGTTAGGAAACTGTCTCAGCTGACAAACTGCTGCTTGTAGTATGGTTAAAGATGGAATGATTTAGTGTGAGCTAGAAGTTTCTATCCAAGAAGCCAAGAAGCAGAGTGACTGACAATGGAGCGGCTCTACTCTGTAGCTAGGGTACTTCTCCAAAGCAGAGAGTGGGTCTCCAATGGAATGCAAGACAAAACTTCTTAATTGTTTCTTCAGTGACATTTGTATATGCTTATAAACTAACATGGTCAAATGCTTATTTTTCAGATACAAATTACAGTGATGCACCTTGAATCTTTTAATGATCTCAACAATGGTCTTCAACCAGTTTGGCATTGTTTTTATCTTTGAAAAATAAATTTCACAGACAGAACTATTTTCATATTTTGGAAGCAATTTATACTTTCTCTAGAATTTTTGCCATCCTTTAATGTGATGGTGGCAAAAGAATTCCTTCAGGAAATGAGAACAAAGACAGACAAAACTGCTTTGGATTTACCTTTACACTTTCTCCAGTAGATATGAACTCAGTACGACAATTCAAAGGGAATGATGCCTCTGTGGTACTTGTTTCCTTAGTCCTTTTGGTGTGACCTGGGTGTCAGTCCCATAGGACTTCCAGCAGCTTCAAGGTATTAAATATATTTCTTTCTAGAGTCATCCTAATAACCACAGTTGTCAGGTATCACTAACAGAATTACCCCATCTTATTCCTTAATAGACTTAAATTCCAGGAGTTCACGATAACCTTGAGACTCACTTGGGTCACAGAATCTTGGAAAATTTGATAGCCCTCAGAATGGAAGTGACATTGAAAGTGAGCAATGCAATTCCCCAGCCTGGTTCAAAGGAGGGCATTTTGATACAGGCTTATGTAAGTAAAAACACTTCTTTCATTTTAACAAATTCACAATTCCCTTGCAATTTGGACTCTCTCAACCATCATTCAACAACACGTGCCACACTTACACTAGACTGTGAAGGTTATTTTTTTGTTGGAACAATAAGTTTTCTGTTTCTCCTCTACTGTTACAAATTTTGCCCCCTGGACACAGGATGGAAAGGTGGATATCTCAGGTCTATATCTCGTTGGTTACAGTGATTGGATGAAGGGTGGGCACATGATCTAAGAAAAGGCTATCATAATTTCTCCCTGGGGCTAGTATATTCTCTGAGGTTTCCAAGACAGGAGGCTATGAACCTGGGGCCGCTAGCAGATAGGTGGAGAGAATGTGCTTGCTGAATAAAGCCAAGTGGAAGCAATTGTCCTACAGAGACAGTAGAATCTTGTGGCTTTGAGTCTCTGGCTAAAGACCCCAAGGCTCTGATTCTTGTATGTCTTCTGTCTTCACTTGGACATCTAATAGGCATTTCTAACTTAATATGTCCAAAATGATCTCCTCTGAATTGCTCAAATATGCTCCACAGCTTTGTGAATGAAGGAATTCTCTTTTTGCACAAGCCAGTTAGAGTTGATTTTTGTCATTAGCAACAAAAACGTCCTAATGAATACAAGGACATTATCAAGAGTAACAGAAAGGCCAAGAACTGCCAATTGCCCCCAATTTGGAGCTATTTATTTCCAGCATCTTATCCAAATATACTCTCTTTTTTGTATGGGCCCTTGGTGATTGGACATTAAATACCTGCCGTTTATATTGTGATAATTTCCAAACAATCCAGGCACTCTATCTGGCTTTTCTCCAAGAGCAGTGTTTCTCAAATTTCAGCATGCTCTCAGGACTAAAGATTTGCTTTTTTTATATCAAATGTGACAAGATATCTACATTATGACTTTTATTGGCACAAAGAAAACAGTCACAGTATCTGCTATATTCTGGACACTGTGCTAGGCAGGAGAAGTCTAATGAATTTAAAAATGGTCTCAGATCTCAAGTTACCTTTAGCTAGAAGTTTCTTTATCTATAAAAATAATATCATATACTGCATTTATTATTAATTAAAGAAACAATGGTTGCTACAAACTGTGAGTATTTGGGAATTAAGAAGGAACAATCACTACGGGCTGGGAAAACTGAAAAGATGTGGAAGTTGAGCAGAGTGTCCCGAAGGACAGATAGGCTCAGGTTGTGCAGAAGGAGAAGGGATTTTCAGAGAGAAGAAACAGTGGGGCAAAAATTTGGAAAAGAAAGAATGTAGATGTGTGTGCCTGGAATGGAAGCTTGATGATGAAGAGGACATTCATCCTATTCCATTAACCATTTAATCCAGTTTGTTTCTTTACTGATCATCCTTTCCAATTGTGATTTCTTGATAGATTTTGATCTGGGGGTGAGAAGAGGGAGCTAACCACCCCATCTGGAGCTCTCCTTGACACATGGTCCCTAAAATCATTTTGTACACTTCTGTTTTCTGTGGCGTTCATGGGCTTCCCTTCTGATCATTCATCAAAGTAAGGGGCCATCTGCTCTGTGCTCCGCCTGCTCCGTGAACGAAATGAAGGCATGTGTTATGTGGCTCCATTCCAGCTTCCTCTTCTTTGCATCTGCTGTACCCTTTGAACAGCCCATGGGATATAACTGATGTCTCACCTTACTGCAAGGTGCACGACCCCTTTGCATCCAGTCCTATTTTACTTTGAAAAATACCTGCACCTCCTGCAGTTTAGGTGTTACCGTGGAAACATTTATCGTACACCAAATCACTAGTTGTTTAGATTTCTTTGGCAGTAACCCATTTCACCTATGAAGGGTATTAAAACCTTTCATTAAAGGAAATTTAACATTTCAACCAATTCTTCTATTACAGGAAGAATAACAACTTTCAATTTATATATCCTAATCCCTTTGAAGTACATTATTGACATTTGCTAACCAATCTCCTCTATATCCGTGGGCTCCTCACCTCACAGGAGCGGGTTTAAAGCTAGAACAACCTTGAAACTACAGAGTCTGAAATGAATGAAAATAGGCCTGGGAATGAAGTGACAGAACTAAAGAGAGTGTTGCAAAGGCCTTCCAAAATCTGTGTGTATGTAGCTAAATATGTAGTTGACAAATGCTCTTGTCTCCCAAACCAGAGAACCAGAGAAAGACCTGTAGATGACTAGGAGGATGAATTTTTTTAATTTTATATTTGTACAGAAAAATATCACTTTTCCAAGATTTTTTGTGTCCTAGATAAGTAAAGTTGGGCAAGTATTTAACCTCTTTTGTCCTCACTTTGCTAATCTGTAAATTGGTGATAATAAACACCTATATGAAAGAATTTTTATTAAGGACTACATATTGAGCATAGTGCCTAGTATGTTGTAGGCATGCAGATAATTATCATAGTGCTTAGAATGTATGGGAACTCAGTAATTATCCCTTGTTTGAAACAATAAATCAGTAAATGAAAATATATAGAAAGCTTTCTGTTTTCCAGGCACATAATTTGTATAATTTGGTGACTCTTATGATCCTAGAAAGAAATACTCCCACCATAATTTCTATAGTGATACATTTATAACTCCTTGCTTAGCTTGATATGAAAACTCTATGAAACATAAAATCTATACTATAGAAATAGTCTCAATCAATAGCTAGCTGTACTAGTAACATCTCTAAGGACTTTGTGAACCGGGGTCACTCTTTTTCAGAATTTCAAACAAAAAGTAAGTCTCTGAGAGAAATTAGGGAACAGAAAGCAAAGGTTTAATTAAGGATCAATTTGGGGCAGTGAAGAAGGAAGGTAAACAGAATTGGAAGAGATAGGTGATATTTTTTAACTGCTTTATTGAGATATAATTGACACACAATAAACTGCATAAATTTCAAATGTGCAATTTGGTAAGTTTTGACATATGTGTATATGCATGAAATCATCAACGTAGTCAGGAGAGTTTAATCACTCATATCAATCACCCACAAAAGTGTCCTCTTGCCCCTCTGTAGTCCCTCCCCCTCCCTCTGCCCCTTTCCGTGGCAACCCAGTGGTTTTTTTCCTATTACTGTAGATTAGTTTGGATTTTCCAGAGTTTTATATAAATAGAATTATACAGCACATGCTCTTCTTTTTGTCTGGCTTCTTTCATTCAGCATAGTTATTTAGAGATTCATTCTTATTGTTGCATTTATCAAGATCACATTCCTTTTTATTTCGGAATGGTATTCCATTGTATGGCTATAACACATGTGATTTGTCCATTCACCTGTTGATGGACATTTGGGTTGTTTCCTAGTTTTGACTATTACAGATAAAGCTGCTGTGAATATTTGTGTATAAGTTTCTGTACATATACATGCTTTCATTTCTACCTAGGAGTAGATATGGCTGGACAATGGTAGGTGTACGTTCAACTTTTTAAAAAGCTGTCAAACTATCTTCTAAAATAGTTCTGCATTTTCCATATCCACCAGCAGTTCCAGTTCCTCCACATCCTTACCAATACTTGGTATGGTCATTCTTTTTAGTTTTAGTCACTTTAGTGATACGATGTTAATTTGTGTTTCCTTAATGACTAATGATGTTGAGCATCTTTTCATGTGCTTGTTTGCCATATGTATATTCTGATGAAGTGTCTTTTCAAATCTTTTGCTCATTTTTTTATTGGGTTGTTTGTTTCCATGTTATTGAGTTTTCTGTGTACTTTATGGATTCTGGATACGAGTTCTTTATAAGCTTTATGATTTGCAATTATCTTCTTCTAGTCTGTGGCTTGTCTTTTCATGTTCTTGCCAGTGTCTTTCAAAGAGTAGAAGTATTTCATTCTAATGAAGTACAATTTATCAATTTTTTTTGTTTTTTTTTTTGATGGATCATGCTTTTGGTGTCCTAAGAAAATTTTTCTTCAGAGAATTCTATAGTTTTAGGATTTACATTTAGAACTATGATTCTTTTTGAGTTTATGCATATGGTAAAAGGTGTGGATCACATGCATGCTTCGCATTTGAGTATCCAATTGCTCTAGCACCAATTGTGGAACAGTGTCCTTTCCCCCGATAACTACCTTGGCATCTTTGTAGAAAATCAGCTGTCTATACATGTGTGGGTCTATTTCTGGACTCTATTCTTTTCCATTGATCTATTTTTCTATGTTCATGCCAATACCATGCAGTCATGATTAATATAGCCGTAAAATAAGTATTTGGTTTAAAGACTCTATTCTTCTCTTCCAAAAATGTATTAGTTATTTCATGTTCTTTGCAATTCCATATGAATTTTACAACCAGCTTGCCAATTTCTTTAAAAAAGAAATCTGCTGGGATTCTGAATCTATTGAATCTATAGACCAATTTGGGGAGAATTGAAATCTTAACTATATTGAGTAACTCGACCCACAAACCCAATATATCTCTTCATTTATTTGGGTCTTTTTCCATTTCTCTCAGCAACGTTTTGTAGTTTTTAGCAAACAGGTTTTGTAAATCTTTTGTCAGTTTTATCCTCAAGTAGTTTATATTTTCTTATGATATTATGAATTATATATTTTTAAAATTTCAATTTCTGATTTTTTGTTTCTAGTACATAGAAGTAAAATTGATTTTTGGTTATTGATCTTGTTTCCTGTAATTTTGCTAAACTCACTTATTAGTTCTAGTAGCTTTTTCATAGATTCCATTCGATTGTGTACATAGAGAACATGTTGTCTGTGAGAAGAAACAGTTTTACTTCTTTCTTTCCAATCTGGATGCCTTTTATTTATTTTTCTTAGTGTATTTTACTGGCTAGAACCTCCAGTATAATGATGAATAGGAGTGGTAGAGTAGGTATTTTTGTCTTATTCTTGGACTTAGGAGGAAGACATTTAGTCATTTACCATTAAGGATAATGTTAGCCATAGGTCTTTCATAGATGCCATTCATGAAGTTAAGGAATTTCTCTTCTATTACTAGTTCCCTGAGAGTTTTGATCAGGAATGGATGTGGATTTTCTCAAGTGCTTTTCCTGTGTCTATTGAGATGATCATACGGTTTTTCTTTTTATAGTTTAATATGGTGAATTACATTGATCTATTTTATATGTTAAACCAACCTTGCATTCATGGAAGAAACCCTACTTGTTAATGATAGATTATCCCATTTTTGTATTGTTTATAATCAATAAAATATTGTTTAGAATTTTTGTATTTTAGTTCATAAACGATGTTGGTCTATTATTCTTTTTTGCTTATAATGTCTTTTTCTGGTATGGTATTTCAGTAATACTGGAACCAAATAATAATTTGGGAGGTATTCTCTCCTCTTCAGTTTTCTGAAATAGTTTGTACACGATTGGTATTATTTCTTCCTTTAATGTTTGGTAGAATTCAACAGATCAGCAATTTAAATGAAATGGATTGATTCTTTCAAAGACTCAAACTATGAAAGCTTGCTCAAGAAGAAATAGATAATCTGAATAGCCCTAAATCTAATATAGACACTGAATTTGTAGTTAAAAATCTTTCCATAAAGATTATGATTGGACTTGGTGGATATAGTTTTCTTCATACTTATTATGCTTGGAATTAATTGAGCTTCTTGGATCTTTGTGTTTACAGTTTTCATCAAAATTTTAAAAATGACCATTATTTCTTCAAATACTTTTTCCGTTTCCACCCACATCTCTTTCCAATACCCCTATATTAGGCTGATTAAAGTTGGCCCACATCTCACTGATGGTATTTCATTTACTCTTTTAATTCTTTGTTCTCTTTGTGCCTTTTTTAGACAGGTTTTATTGCTTTATTTTCAGATTCACTTATCTTTCCTTCTGCAAGATCCTATCTGCTGTTAATCCCATCCAATGTGCTTTTCATCTTAGACTTTTTTGTTTTCATCACTAGAAGTTTGATTTGTTTTTTTAAAATTTCTTTTATGGTTCTACATAACTTTTGAACATATGGAATACAGTTACAGTAACCATTTTTATATCCTTGTCTGCTAATTCAAACATCTGTGTTAGTTCTGTGTCAATTTCAATAGATTGCATTCTTTCCTCATTATGAATTGTATTTTTCTGCTTCTTTGCATGCCTGCTACTTTTTGACTGGGGGCCAGACATTTTGAATTTTATATTTTGGGGTACTGGATATTTTTGCATTCCTATAAATATTCTTGTGCTTTCTTCTGGGATGCAGCTAAGTTACTTAGAAACAGCTTGATCTTTTGGGATACCACCTTTACGATTTGTTAGATGGGACCAGAGTATTTGATCTAGGACTAGTTTTTCCCCACTACTGAGGCAAGAACTTTCTGAACACTCTTCTCAATTCAGTGTAAATTATGAAGTTTTCTAGGGGTGATGAGAGCCCTATGTGGTTGGCAGGTACTGTTACCACTACTTTTCAGGTAGTTTTTTTCCCTGGCTCAAATGGAAACATGCTTGCATTGATCAGTACTCTTCTGAATACTCAAGGAGGACACTTTGCAAGTCTCTGGAGTTCTTTCTTTGTGCAGCTCTGTGCTCTCTGGTTCACTGTCTTGTGACCACCTGCTGCCTTGGTCACCCTGGACTCTCAGCTCTATCTCCTCAACTCAGGGGGTCTCCTTGACCCTACCTGGATTCCTTCTCCATGTGCTATGACCTGGCAACTCTCACAAGGCAGAAATCGGAGGTAATTGTAGGGCTCACCTTGTTCATTTTCTCTTTCTCCGGGATCATTGTCTTCTGTTGCCTAATAACCAGTACATTGAAAATTATTGTTTTATATATTTTGCCTGGTTATTTTGGTTGTTCCACTGGGGAGGGTAAATATTGTTGCCATTATCCCACTCATGTAGGAAGTGCAAATCTTAAGACAGTTCATATTTACAGCAATATAGCAGGTGCTGAGAGGATTTGAACAGTCCATATCGACTCTCAACCTTTTTTTCTATTCCAGCACGTATCCCAGATTTGACATTATCCCTTAAACACCGAGGCTTACTACAGCAATGACTTTCAAATAAAGCAAGTTATTCTCATTCAGCACCCTCATCCCCTGCAATGGAGTCAATGGAAAGGGGAAACTTGTGAAGTGGTGCTGGGAATTGTAGAACCCTCAGCCCCCCACCAAAAAAGTCAGGCCTCCATGCCTTTAGTTCGTATCATTTCTACAGAATTACAGAATATCCGTAACCTGATATTATGGCGTTGACTTGGATCCCAATTTTTATAACAGGAGTGCCTATCACCTCTGTTGCCCATTTATATATATATATACATATATATATATACACACACTCTTCAAGGTTCTCTGCCTCCCCACGTGGCAAAAGTCGCTGGCAAGCTCTGAGACTATTGGTTATTTTGAGCAACAGTAATTTTTAACCACAATCTCTCACTTGGGGCTGTAGCTTCCTTTACAACCCCCTAGAAAGGACCTTGATACTTCAGGCCTGGAACACCTGCTTTTTCTTTGATCACTTCCCTCAGCTTGGTTCTGTTCATAGTGTCTTCTTCTAGTCCTCTGCTGCCAACCCAAGGAATTGCCTGGTATCCAGTACAAAGGGACAGGATAAAAATGGCACAGGGCAGCCAAAGGGAACTGAATTGGAGGGACTAGGAGAACCTGATTAGGATGCTAAGTCAAAAATTATATCTATTTACAAAACTATAACTTTTATACCAAAATAATCATTAGCATTCTTGCCACCTAAACAGTTTTGTGTTGGCCTATTAGGGAATAAGAGAATAGGTGAGCGATAAAGAGAAAGGGCTGTTGTCTCATAGAGAACTGTGGAAGAGAATCACCTGATCCCAGGAGGAGGTAGTGGAAAAAAGGCAGGAAATCTTCCATTTGGGGGTGCCCTCGCCAGTTTAATCAATTACCTAATCATGTTTCCTATACCCTAAAATATGAAAAATGATTTTTATTCCCTATCCAAAGTAATTTTTTCTTTAAAATTATCCTCAGCCAAATTACTGCATTGCTAAAACCAACTGGTATTTATAGTACATTGGCAAGAAAGTCACATATATTTACCTTTATTTTTAATTGAATTTTCATAAATCCTTTTTTTACATACTAGTTACAAACATGGCATACCAGTTTCCCATTGCCACTGTAACAAATTATCAGAAACACAACAAGAGTTTGTTATTTTACAGTTCTAGAAGCGGGAAGTTTGTAATTAGTTTCATTGGACTAAAGTCAAGATGCCAGCAAGACTGGTTCTTTCTGGAGGCTCGAGGGAAAAGTCTGTTTCCTTGCCTTTTCCACCTTCTAGAGGCCATCTATATCCTTGGGCTCATGGCTGCCTTCCTATATCTTCAAAGCCAGCAGCATAGTATCTTCAAATCTTTCTCTCTACCCCTCTTCTGTCATTACGTTGCCTTCTAGTTCCCAGATCTGCCTCCCTCTTATAAGGACCCCTTGATTGCATTAGGACCACCTGGATAATCTAGGCTAATCTCTCCATCTCGAGATACTTAATTTAACCACACCTGCAAAGTCCCTTTTGCCATATAAAGTAATATTTAAAGACTTCAGGGATTAGGATGTGGGCATATTGAAGGACCATTATTTAGCCTACCACACGTGGTATTTGGAGAAGTGACAGAGATACTCAGGAGTATGCTGGCTCCATATATATCTTTATGTATCTCACTAGCTTTTCCCCACGACCTCATTCTTTGATCTGTTCCTAGATGCCTCGCCGAATCAACTCCAATCCCTCCCTCAAAGCAGAGCTTGTAGTACTGCCCGTTGCTAGTTTATACACTATTTACTTCATTTGCATGTGGTTTTGCTGCTTTTTAAAAATACATTTTCTCTATGGATTCTCACTTATTTATTTATTTATTTTTAAGTATTAAACATTTTTTATGGTCTGTTTACTGCATTAGATATAGGTAAACAAAAACATACAAAACATGGAATTTACTTTCAAGAGGCTTATTAGTGTAGAGGATGAAGTAGCCTTAAGGAATTTCGTTTTGCAGATGAGAAAATTGAGGCTCACAGGGGAGTTAGGTGGCCTATTCAAGGCTTCTCATCAAGCACATAGTAAAGCCTGGATCTAATTTCAGATTTGAGTCCAGAGAAATTTCTTATCTAGTAAATGTAACTATTCAGAATATTGCTGAGAAAAAGGTAGTAAGCATCACAGCTCTGAATTCAAACTCCAGGGACTGGTTTCTGATCTAGAATTCATGAATGTTTGTACAAAGAATCTGATTTCAACTTCTCAGACTTCTATTTACTTTCACACACAATTCTAAAAATTCATTTTCTCATTTGATGGCAGTCTGGAATCAGCAAGCAAGACTAAGCATTGTCGGGGATATGGGAGGAGGTGGGTGTAGAGAAGTGACATAAAAAAATACTAAAAATGGGGGCTGGCCCTGTGGCATAGTGGTTAAGTTTGATGTGCTCTGCTTTCCTGGCCTGGGTTTGCAATTTGAATCCTGGGCTTGGACCTACACCACTCGTCAGCCATGCTGTAGTGGCAACCTACATACAAAATAGAGGAAAATTGGCACAGATGTTAGCTCAGGGCTAATCTTCGTCAAACAAAGAAAGAGGAAGATTGGTGACAGATGTTAGCTCAGGGTGAATCTTCTTCAGAAAAAAAAAAAACCTAACAATGGAAGAATATAAACATCTAAAAGCTTAGCAATCAGTGAAATAGAAAACAAACAAACAAAAACAAGAATAGATTCTGGTGCCATTCAACGTAAGGTGAAGAATCCTTTATGATACGCCTTAACATATCTCCATCTTGAGACACTTTACTTAACCACACTTCACTTGCTTCCAAAAATTTTCTTTGAAACAATTCTATTAACTCACTATTCCCTGGAGACATTTTGAGCTTAGAGTATAGTAATTTGATGCTTATTGATCCTATCACTTTTTCACTGTCCCTCATCTCCTTCTTGTCCTTACTTTCCTCTTTAACCAACTTCATTTCTATGGTCAATTATTAATCATCCCCCTGGCAAACACTCTCAACTATCTTATCTATCAATTACTTCATCATACTTACCTAGATTTAACTTACAAATTTAAATCTTTCTGTCTACTCCTCACCTGCCCGCATGTACTTGAATCTGGTGGGAGAAAAATACACAACTATACTATTGGTCTCATTTCTTACTTATATTCCTGTTCACTGACTTGCTTCCTATTTTAATGCGGAAACAGATGTAATCAGAAGAGAAACTTCAAAGTCTGGCAATTTTACATTTATACACTGCTTGTGACTGCTATAAATTCAACCTACTCTCATATTTCTTTGGATATACTGTTTTCTTCTGGCTGCCCTCACAGTTTTTGCTGATTTCTCCTCATCTTCCTAATCCCTAAATATTGGAGTGCTCAGTCCCTGTATCTCTTCTCTTTTTGAGCTCTTTTCAGTCTCTAGATAATGTAATGTAACAAAGGTTTTTAAATAGCTGATGACTGACAAATTAATTTCTCTAATTTAGAGTGAACTCCAGACCAATATACTCAGCTGCCTATTTATATCTTCACTTGGATGTCTGCTAGGCATTTCTAACTTAATATGTTCAAAATGGGCTCCTGACATCTGCCCTTCCTCTCCGATACCTGCTAGTCCCACAGTCTTCCCCATTTCCACAAATGAAAACTCCATTCTTCA
The DNA here is from genome assembly GCA_031878705.1 of Tapirus indicus. NCBI lineage: Eukaryota > Metazoa > Chordata > Mammalia > Perissodactyla > Tapiridae > Tapirus > Tapirus indicus. Next base: position 88,154,984 of record CM062922.1, read on the forward strand.
GATTGCTCAAGCCAAAAACCCACCTCTGAACTATCAGCAAATCCTTTTGCCTCCACCTTCAAAATATATGTGGAACATGACCACTTCTTCCCACCTCTACTGTCACTGCTCTTATCCAAGCTGTGTCATTTCTCATCTAGGGTTTTGCATTAACTACCTACTTGTCTCCCTGTATCCATCTTTGCCTCTCTTCAGTCCATTCTCAACACAACTGTCAGAGCAACTTTGTTAAAATATGAGTCAGATAAGGTTGCTCCTCGTCTCAAAATCTTACAATGAACCCACAAGTCATTCAGGATAAAAACTCAAATCCTTACAATGACTTTTGGGAATCTGGCTTTTCATTACTTTTGTGGTTTTATCCTGTACTATTCTTTTCTTTCTACTTCCTCCAGCACATAATTCTTTTGTGTTCCTCAAATATGTCCGGCATGCTCCTACTTCAGAGTCTCTGAGCTTACTGTTCCCTCTGCCAAGATTTTTTCTCATCACCTTGTGTGGTTCACTTCTTTACTTTCTTCAGGCCTTACACAAATGCAACTTCTCAATGAAGCCTTCCTTGGGTATCTTACCTAAAACTGCAACCCCCATTCTACTTCAACAATTCCATCTACCTATTCTCCTTAGCATTTATCATTATCAAGCCTGCCATATATTTTGTTTATTTATCTAATTTATTTTTGGCTATCCTCATTACATATAAATGCCCTGAGGACACAGATTTTTATCTGTTTCTTACAGTTTTGTTCTCTGCTTTATCTCCAGCTCCTGGAAAAGTACTCAGTACATATTAGGTGCTCCATAAATGTAAATGTAAATAGCACTAAAGAAAAAAATTGATTCAAATATGTCCTATATACTATGCCTGAGGCCCAGAAGAATTTAATATATTTTAGAAATGTTTTTATGTAAAATGGTTAAAATCATCTTTTGAGAAGTTTAAGACCTAGTTTCAACTGTCCAAAATGTTCGTAGAATTCGAATGTTATCGGGACCCTGGAAGTCATGGTCACAGAGAATGGCTGAACAGGTAGCGTAGTATCAGCAAGCTCTGAGAGTATTTACTTCTGCTCCACGCCTAGGCAATGTTGTTTGACTTCCCTGAGCTTCGGTTTCCACATCTGTAAAATAAAAATGTTAGACTGCTTGACCTCTAAGATTCCTTCCTGTGCCAGAGAAGCTAATGTGTCTATGAAGTAAGTAATCTCCCTAGCCCAGTAGTTCTCAGGTGTGGTCCCTGGACCAGCAGCATCAGCATCATCTGGGAACATATCAGAAATGCAAATTCTCAGGTCCCAGCTCAGAGCTGCTGAATCAGACTCTGAGGGTGAGTCCCAGGAACCTGCATGTTAACAAGCCTCCCCAGGGTGGTTCTGATGCATGTCGAAGTTTGAAAACCACTGCTGTGGTCAATCATAGACATCACAGAGCAGAGACAAGACTTCAAGTGTCTTATGTACCCCTTGATGATACTGGCCAGAGAGCAGAATTATTCAGTGTCAAGGGATATGACTATTTCTATTTATGGCTCTTAACACTGCAATTTTACATATTCTGAGACCAAACACCCAATTTGTTTTCTATCTTCCTGCAGGGTAGAACAGAAGAAAAAAATCATAAATTGTGATAGGAAAGATTCAGAATAGCTGTAAAAAAAATCTTATACGTGCAAAAGATATAGTGAAATCTGTGTGTTTAGTATCTAAGCCATTCCAGAAAAGATGGATTATGTTTAATCTGGCAGGAAGGGGAGAGAATTTTTCCGAAGAACCTCAGATGTTTCTTCTTCGTGTAAAAAGTCATCTAGATTAGTGATTCTCAAACTTGGTTGAGCATCAGAATCACCAGACGACTCTTTAAAAACACCGATTCTTAGGCAGCACTTCCAGAAAGATTCTGTGCCCTGAAAAGCACCTTAGATCATTATAAGGTGCACTCAGATTTGGGAAACACGGTTCTTAATACAATTATATGAAATTTTAAATGCATGCTTTACCTACAACTAAGGTATTGGAATATAAATGATTATCAATAAACACTCGGTATCTTAGCTATAAGTTTTGGAATTTACAACACCATCTGTAAAAAAAAAAATTAGTACTTTAAGTGTAATACCACTTTCTAAAATTTTCTTATCTTAGTCCATGTCCCCTCCGAAAGCAGAATGTGTAATAAGAACTTGTGTACGGAATTTTACTCAAAAGGTGTTCCTAGGGAGCAAGGGTCAGACCAAGGAGAGCAAAACAAGGAAGGTGGAAAAGCCAAAACAAAGGAGTATTATCCAGCTGGTCACATCTGTGGGCAATAGGGCATGACCTCACCAGGCTCTTTTGAGAAGCACATAGAAAGACTCACATTTGTCCATTCAACAGCTGACAGCAGAAGGGTTTACATAGGTCTCTTATCTGACATTGTTGGAGGGTCACCTGCCAATTGGCACCATGCTGGCAACCCGCGCTGAGGTATCAGAGAAGCCCCAGGGCAGAAAGCAAAAGCAGGTCACATTTAAAGTGTGATGCTGTCAGCCAAAGCAAGTGGAAGCCTCCAGGGCTGGAATCTGGAGTGAGGCCGAAAAGATGTGAGGTGGGAACAATAGATATCTGATAACAGGTCATAATTTAAATAATAATATAATTGTAACACATCAGCACTAAGTTGTATATTGAAATGATTTGTGCATTGAAATTATCCAACTATAAAGTATTAGATCTTTAAAGGAGAATACTGTCCCAATTTCTGAACAAACTAGTTTAGCTGGAGTGATAACAATGCCCCACAGCAAACTAGATTATAGAATTTAATGCTTGAAATTATTTTCTGAAACTTTGAACTATATTAAGATATATTGTATGTGAAAAAAACGTTTTTAACCTTTTAGTATGAAAAATTTTAACATATGCAGAAAGTAGAAAGGCGAATACAACGAGCACCCACCCCCATTCCTGCCACACACACACTCAGTTTTAATCATTATCAACTCAGGTCATTTTTGTTTCATCTATTCCTCCACCTCTGCCATTCAATTATTGTGAAGCAAATCTTAGACATCGCATTGTCTCATACAAAAATATTTCATTAAGTATCTCTAAAAGATAAGAATCATTTTCAAAATTCATAAGTGAAATATCATTTTCATATCCAGGAAGGGTAAAAAAACAGTTCTTTAGTATAATCAAAACTTTAGTCATTGTTGAGATTTTTCTGATTATCTCGTACATATTTTCTTTTCTCTTTTTTACAATTCATTTGTCTGAATCAGAATCCAGGCAAAGTTCGTGTATTGGGTTTAATGGTCCTGTCTCTTATATCTGTTTTAAACTTTGGGTTCCTCTTTATTCTCCTTCTTATTTTTCTTGCCATTTATTTCTTGAAGAAACTTGGTGATTTGTCCTGTAGAATTGTCCATATTCTGGATTTTATTCAAAAACTTTATAAAGTATAAATAAAGTAATCAAACCTTCAGAAGAAAAAGTCTGGCAGAACAGATTAAGGAAATTAATTTAGGACCACAGTTTTTTTCTAGTCTTTGTCACTAAGAACCCCCTTTTGTAACAGATGGTTTATCCATTTCAGGGGTCATCAAAATTGGTGCTGACTTACAAGACCTAAGTGGTTAACATTGTTTGCAGATCCCAAATTCAGGAATGTATCCAGGCAAAAGCATAGCATATGAAAATAATAAAATACTGTATATGGATATGCACATGCACTGGCATATATATATATATATTTGTGTGTTATATGTACATATGTAGATGTGTTTATAAACGTGTTTAAATATGTGATTTTAAGGCTTGTTTTCATTTTTCTTATGATGTTTACTCAGTCAATAAATGAAAGCTTTGACTGAGCCTACATTTCTGCTAGTAAACAAGATAGAAACATAAGCAAACCCATACATTCCAAACATCTTTTCCTGCAAAAGGGATTTCTTTCAACCCTAAAATATACATTCATACTTTGCCCACATTACAACTATATTTGGATACAGCCCTAATTTCTCTGCTTGATTTATGACAAGTAAACATTTTTTCCCATCATAGCCATGTTATGATTATATTCAAAATAAATAATGTACGTTATTGGCAATTAACATATACATTTAAGTTATTCAGATCCATGGAGTCAAGACACAATCATTTCTGTACTAAGATAACAGCTTCCCAACTCATTTCCAGTTTCCATTCATCAGTGCCCCCACCTCACTCTTCACATGGCATACAATACGATCTTTTTGGTTTATTTTTGATTAACAATGTAAGCATTTTTTTTTACTTAGAAATAATTTTAGAAAGAAAAACAGCTAAAATGGTTGAAAGTAGTCCTTTGGAGTGGAAATCAGTGTGGGGATGATTTTTTTTCTTACTATTATAATTTCTACAAAACTATGTGGCATTTTGTACATGTATGAGAACTTTATTTGATAAAATAACTTTTTTCAAGACCCACAGTTGTAAATGGTTTATTCCTGAGGAGGATGGCTGCTGCCATTCTACCACCTCAATTTTGGGGCTGCTCTGGGGTGATCTTTCCCAAGGCCTGTTTCTTCAGTGTCCTTCAACTCTATAAACCTCTAAAATTTTGCCAAAAAATTCCTTTTTAGTTGGATTTCCGTTGCTTGCAACCAAAGGACTCTGACACATCTGCTGAAAAGCACCTCTTATCTCTTATTTACATCTTCCCAGTGAATCCCCATTGCCTACAGAGCAGTAGAAGGGCCTTGGCTGGCCATACAAGGGCCTCCATGACCAGGCCCTTCTCTTGCTTTCACAATTCTGTCACCATTCTTATTTATAGGGTTGCCTGTCTGCTGATAGTTGGCTGGAAACCATATAGGTTTGCTGGGCTCTTCCCTTCTCCTGAAGCACATCCCCTTCCTTTCTTCATTTGACCAATTGTTATTTACTTTCAATACTTAACTCGCGCATCATCTCCTCCAAAAAAACCCACTGAATCCTTCATTGTGCTTCTTTAGAGCCTTCTACATGCCTTTCCTTATTACTTACTATCAAAGATTGATATTATCTCATGTATCTGTCTTCTCCGTTAGACTATAAATTCATCAAGAGCACAGTCTTGTTTATTTTTATACCTCAATGCCTCACACATCGCCTCACATTCAAAACAATAAATATTTTGTAAATTGAAATGGATATTTCTGAATCATGAAAAGAGTTAAATTATATAACACACAATTGACTTAAGCATTCAAAAATTTGCAGGTTATGTTTTAAAAACTTTTATCCAAAAAGTTGCTTTTAACAATTAAGAATGCTAAACATTAACGTTCAAAAATCAAGACAACTATCCTATATATGATGGTTGCTCTCTAATGGTTGTATAAAGACGTATTGAGCTTCTTTTGGGGAACTCATCAAGATATCCTTGGTTTTGCTGCCATGACCAGATGGCGACATCAATATGATCTTTTTAAAGATGTTCAGAGATCATGCTTAAAGTCTTCCAGTATCTTCTCATTGCACTTAGACTAAAAGCTAAATGTCTAGGGCATCTGTCCCTGCCTGCATTAGTTTCCTAGGACAGCTATAACAAAGTACCACAAACTGAGTGGCTTAAGCAACAGACATTTATTGCCCTTGAGGCAATAATGTCTAGTCTCTTCTGGGGACTAGAAGTCTGAAATGAGGATGTCAGCAGGGTTGGTTCCTTCCGATGGCTGTGAGGGAGAATCTGTTCCAGGCCTCTCTCCTAACTTCTGGTGATTGCTGGCAATCTTTGGAGGTCCTCGCCTGTGGATGCATTACCCCAACCTCTGCCCTCATCTTCACATGGTGTTTTCCCTCTCTGTTTTCATGTCCAAATTTCCCTTTTATAAAGACACAGTCATACTGGATTAGAGTTCACCCTAATGACCTCATGTTGACTTAATCATCAGCAAAAACTCTATTTCCAAATAAGGTCCATTCACAGGCACCAGGAGTTAGGACGTCAACATCTTCTTAGGGAACACAATTCAACTCACAACAGTGTCTACTTTTCTGATATCAACTCTTGCCACTTTCTCGCTCTAGCCATACTGGCCTTCATTCTGTTCCTGGAACAGGTTGATGGCAGCCTCTCCTCAGAGATTTTGCACTTCCTCTCCTTTATGCTGAGAAAGCCCCTTCACCTGTCCACCATAATCTTCTCATTTAGATCTCAGTTCAAAGTCGGATAGTCTGGCCCCGACTACCCTGAGATCTGTTCCTCCACCCACCTGCTATTAGCCTATTTATTCCTGCATAACCCTTGCCACTATCTGAAATCGTCTTGTTCTTTTATGTGTTTGTTTGCTTCTCCTATTTTGAATGGAGACTCCAAGGGCGCAGAGATCCTGCCTGCTTTCTTAATTATGTATCCCCATCACCTAAAACAGTGCCTATCAAGTAGTAGGGGCTCAATAAAAATTATTACATTATAGTGAATTAAAGGTATTCAGGAGTAAGGTATAAAGAACAAAAAACACTGTCTTTCCCTTTCTATTTCCCATTTGTTTACCTGAGCCCTATGACAATAACAGAACTTTATTTGTAAAAGAAAATGTGAAAGAAAACTCCACACTTGAGAAGAGAGAATCAGAATCAAAAGGGTGTGCACATTGAACTGTGTTTTAATATAGGTTCTGCTTATCCTTGTTTGACATTTAGATGTTTATTGGCCCTCACATATTAAAACTCCTGTTGGGTTGAGAAAATCCTGCAGGAGCTGCGTTTTTTTTTCCTGGGCTTGAGAATTCACTCTAGCCTTGACTAGAATTGGGGTCTTGTCACTGTCTAGGCTGAGCAGTTGGTAGTTGGAGCATGGTCTCTAGCCAGGCCCAATACACTCCTTTTTCCTGCAGAAACAGTTTTTTAACCATACCAACATGAAAGGCCTCCCAACAGTCCTGACCAACCTTTGTCTTAATGGAGTCTGAAGTTCACTCTTCTGTTTATGATGTGTAACAATTGAAGTGGGAGATATAAAGTTTGCAGCTATTATGTAATCAAAACCATTTGTGTTTTCCCAAAGAGGAAGGAGGAGGCAAGAAAGGGATGGGGAGGCAGGGAGGAGGAAGAAAAATAAAAATTCCAGAATTGGAAGTTTAGAGCTTGTGCAGTGAGCAGGAAGTTGAAACTCATCCAGCTGTCACACAACAACAGAAGAAAATGCTTTATGTATTCAATCATTATTAAGTGTTCTGCATGTCTATTTCCCACGTTATTTGCCAGTATATATTGGTTTTCAAATCCTAGCATTTTAAGAGCAGAAGAAATATTTGCTTTTAAGATAAAATTGCTTCATTTTTGAAGGCCATAAAAACAGAAATTCCATGTGGTGAAAGAGAAAAAAAAATGTGATACTCTCACTTTCAAGCATTCTTTACCGAAACCAAAAAAGGGTCTATTGCCTTTAATTTTGAAAGGCATTTTCTAGATGAAGGACCACTCCAGGCTGAGCCACTAGTGTGCCAGTTCCACAAATATATTTTAGGAATAAAGTGTCCAATGTCCAATGATGGTGTAGAGGTAGACAAGACTTCAAATAAGAAGGTGACTGCCCAGTAAGCTGCCAGCACATGGCTCTCCTGTAGAGAGCAGGTACCTGCAAGCCAAACTGGGAGATGGAATGTTTGGGGAAGTAAAAATCTTTGTGGACATTTTTCCCTTTTAGATTCTAGAAAATGGTCTGAACAGGGAAACCTCAATTAGAATTGAATCATTGAATTTATGAATCTTAGCATTGTGGAATGTTAGAATTAGAAAATGTTGAAGAAAGCAGAGGTCTATCTCCTTATTTTACAGATGAGAAAATTGGAGCACAGAGAAATGGTGTGACTTCCCAAGGTCGTACAACTGTTCAGTGTCTGAGCCAAGCTTCACACCCAGTTATATAGTTGTTTGAAAATAAAAAATAAATGTAAATATTCTGATTAGGATTTAGTCATTTTTTCATCTTGGGTCATCTAAGAAGTGCCCCTTTGCTGTCCTTTAAAACCTTACAAAATGTTGTCTTCCTACTTCTGGAGGAAGAAGCTCACGTCTCTTTTGTCCATTTACTTCATTCCTATAAAAGACCACCTTGAGAACATGTTTTATACACTCCAGGTCCACATAAATATAAAATTGGATCCCTTATGAATAGAAATGTTTGTGGTGGATTCTTAAAGGGCAACAGGGTTCTGATGCAGCTTTCCCACAGGAAGAGTTCCCCAATCCCCTTTATTTATGCCCACTTCTTCTGGAATTAAGGTTTTGTTTACTTCACCTTACTCATTGTCTTTTTTTTTTGCACATTCACTCTACCTCCAGTCTAAGTCAAGTCCTTCTCTTTAGCTCTCTCTTTAGATATTTCGGTCTTGGCTCCATATCCAACACCTTTTTGACCTCAGATTGGAATTTCTCTCCAAGAAGCCTAAATAATCTTGACATTTTCATTGTCACCTTTTTACTGCCCTTGATCTCTGATTGGCATGTTTTTGTTTATCCAGTCCCTGTGCACAGCACCCTGCTAGATTCCCCTGACCTTGTCTTCTTTCTCTTAATACATCCTAAAGTCTGGACATTTTTTCTTCTCTTACTTTCTATATGTATTATATTTGAAATAAATTGATACAAAATTATGTCAGTCAACTTAGTTTATTTCTATAACTCTTGATTAGATGCATTGTGTGCAGTTTTAAAAAAATAATAATAATATTAGCACTTGTGTACACCATCAAGCTCAAGAAACACAATATTGTCAATATCTTTGAAGCCCCTGTAGGCTCCTCCTGATTGCATCTGCCTTCCTATTTCTTCAAAATATTTGTTATTCCTTTGTTTTTCTTTATGATTTTACCACTTATGGATATACCCCTAAGAGATGTCTAGTTTTGCTTTTGTTGAGGGTTACAAACATGACATCATATGTATCTAGTCTTCTGTGACTTGCTTTTCTGGCTTATTATTTTTTTAAAATTAATGCTTTTAATACACGGTGCTTAATTAATTTTTGTTGCTGTGAGGAATTGCATTATATAACTATACCACCATTTATTCATCTTTTCTAATTTTGATTGACAAATATTTGGTTTATTCCCCATTATTTGCCATTACAAAAATTGCTCTTATGAAGATATTTATGCATATCTTCTGGTTTATTTATTAAGGAGTTTCTGTATGTTGTAAAATTAAGAGAAAAATTACTAGGTCATAGGCTATGAGTACTTTCAATATAACTAGACAATGTCGAATTATTTCCTAAAATGGTTGTACCAATTTATATTCCCATTTGTTCCACATTCTCACCAGCCCTTGGATTTATCCAACTTTTTTTTTGTTGTTTTGCTGTTTGTGTGTGTGTGAAATTTCATCTCATTTATGGTGTTAGGAAATATGCATTTCCCTAGTTCTGAGTGAAATTGAAGATTTTTAAAATGGGCATACAGGCCATTTCTGTTTCCTCCTGATATATGCCAGTGCACGTATTTGCCTACTTTTAAAAATTTGATTGTCCTTTTCTTATTCATTTATAGGAGTTCTTTACATATTCTAGGTTTAAGCGTTTTGAGCGTAAGGTATTATAAACATCCCCTGCCAGTTTGTGACTAGTCTTTTTACTTTTCTAATGGTGTCTTTTGATGATCCTAATTTTTTTGATGATTTCTAATTTTAATGTAGTCAAATCTATTTTTCTCTGTCATTTGCATTTTTTTTGTATTTTGTTTAAGAAATACTTCGCTCCCCTGAATTCATAAATATATTCTGTTTTTTTCCTAAAATTCTAAAATTTTGCTCTTAAATCTCTATGGATTTTGTGTGAGTGTATAGTATGAAATGGAATCTTATTTCATTTTTTTCTTATGAATAACTAAATACCAGTTTCCATTTACTGGTAACTATGTCCTGAAAGACCAGTACCGTTTACTGAAAAGTCTAGTTTTTCCTCACTAATCTGCAAGGACAGCTCTGTTATATACCAGGTTTCCATATTTAAGTGGGTTTATTTTCGTCTCTCCACTTCATTCTGCTGGGCTGTATGTTTATCCCTGCACCAATATCATACTGTCTTAATTATTAGAGCTTTAATGTTGAGATAGATATCTGGTAGGATGATTCCTTTCAGCATAGTTTCTTCAAGAATGTACTGGCTACAATTCACCTCAAAAAATGAGTTGGGCATTTTTCCTTTTTTTTCTTCTCTGGAAAAGTTTTATTAAAGGTTGAAATTATCTGTTTCTTGAATGTTTGATGGACTTATCTGTAAAATGTCTTTACTTGGTCTTTACTCGTGGAAAGATTTTAACCATGGGTTCAATTTCTTTAATAGTAAAAGATTGTTCAAGATTTTTATTTTTTCTAAGTTACTTTTGTTAAGCTGTATTTTTCTATTAATGCATGCATCTCACCTAACTCCTCACATTTATGCTCATTTAGCTTTTAAATTTGTTGTCTTTTTTAAACTGAGATGCTTCTTTAGTTAAAGTCGCTCTGAGCTAACATCTGTTGCCAACCTTCCTCTTTTTGCTTGAGAAAGATTTGCCCTGAGTTAACATCTGTGCCGATCTTTCTCTGTTTGGTATTTGGGTCACTGCCACAGCATGGCCACTGACGAGTGGTGTAGTTCCACGCCTGGGAACCAAACTGGGCCACTGAAGCGGAGTGCCAAACTTAACCACTAGGCCAGGGGGCCAGCCCCCAATTTTCTATTCTCAATATTATTATTTTTGCCTTCTATTTTGGGGAGCACATCATGAGAAAGCAGGATTCTTTGGAAAAGACAATAATGCTGGGAAAGTAGAAGGCAGCAGGAAAAGAGGAAGACCAAATATGAGATGGATTGATGCCATAAAGAAAGCCATAGGCATGAGTCTACAGAATCTGAATAGGGTTGTTGAGGACAGGACAATTGTGGATGTCACTCATTCAAAGAGTTGTCGGGAGTTGGAGCTGACTTGATGGCATGTAACAACACATTTTTTTCCTTGACCAATCTTGCCAAAAGTGGATCAATTTTATTAGACTTTTAAAAAACAACTTTTTGACTTTTCTTGATCCTCTCTATCTGCATTTTTGCTTTTTCTTTTACTAACTAATCATTGACCATTCAATAGTACATTTCTTTCTGATAGTGACTTAACCCTTTAGAAAAGAACTTCATATGTGAGTACATGGTTTGCTGGTTTATCTTAAAGGGCTGAAGGTACAGAGTGGCAGGGTTGGGAAATTCTATCCCATTCATTCCTTGACTTTAGCAGAAATTGGCTATTGGCCAATTGGGCAAAAAACGGCTTTGGATTTCAGAAAGCAGTATGTGATATTAGGAATGTCTATAACCTCAGAGGAAGAGTCTGAAGAGGACACAGGTACATCCCTGGCAGCTCTAATCACATTTACCACACACTTGATATCAGGATTTTCCTCCTTGCTTCTTTAAACTGCATGCTGGTCAATTTCCAAACATGCTATTCTTCACCTGTGTGAGATCACCTTTTCCCACTGATTAAATATTTTGAGAGGGTGTGGTATTGGTGAGGAAAGACAAGGAGATAGAATTGCCGAGGATGGAATGGACCCTTGAAAAATGAACCCTTGACTATGAAATAAAGCAATAGAAAGGGGAAGAAATATTGGCAATCATTTACCATTTATATGATAATTTACTGTTTGCTTTCTAAAGCATCTTAATAAACAAAACCTTGTTGGATCTTCTAATAGCCCCAATCTCAGTAAAGTGGGCAGGGCAGGTATTCTGGAGAATACAGAGTAAGAAACAAATGCTTGGGGGTTGTTTCCTTGGAAAGGGAAGTCATCAGCTTGACTGAAGACAGCCTTTATAATGAAACAACTGATAATAGATTTTTAAAACTTTTCGTTGAATTCCTGTGATGCATACAATGTCTTGAAGAGATTTTGAGATGAACTTGATTAAGAGGCAAGTTGTTTCCATTGGTATGGACTTCCTGAGAGTCACTGTTTTTTACACTGGTTTCCTTCTCAGGACCCAAGATATAATATACATCTTTAATTTATCTCATCACTCTTGTGGGGCACTTTCCAGCATATGCTATCTAATTTGTTAAGTGAAAGCATATCTCTATTTTGTAATCCATGAAAGCTGGTATTAAAGACAAAATAAATACACTTCAGGAAAGATAACATTTTTCACAACAGATGTGAGAGCAAAGAAACTGCTGACATGTTTATTAGCAATGGATAAACTGAACGTTTCAGTTTGGCCCAGCACCCAGAAAATGCAGATGTGTATCCAGAGGCAAACCTCTAGAGTCTCAAAAGAAAATTTGTATTGGACAGTCTACAAGATTTCTGGCACTTCCTGCTTGACAAGAAGTACCCCTGAGAGCCACCTATCTCGTGATATTTTGGCAGATTTTTTTCCCCTGCTCTGGTAAGAGCCAAGAAGTGCAGCAGGGCACAGTATTTAAAAAAAGAAAAGAAAGAAAAAGTAGAAATGCGAAGTTTACTGAACTATTTTTAATCTTCAAGTTAGAATAAAAAAAGTGAGTCTGGCTTTAGAACATTGGATGCCGGGGTCATCTTTCTTCACCCTAGGTTGTTTTTACTGGTTGTGAATAAACTGAGTACTCTTTAGTTCTTGGAAACATTTGTTTAAATGTATAAAGCCTCAATTTAATTCTTTGATTGTCTTTTCCCTGGTGAGAAAGTACTTCACTAAAGTCTTAGCAAATCTCAGCATTTAGCGACATTTTTCACATATGAACAATCCATCCAGAAAGTCAGGCTCAGTATAGGAATCCATACTTTTGATAATATTTATTTAGAATAAAAAATACATTACGCTGTGTCCAAAAACTAAGAATTTGGCATTGTGCCCCTCGGGGGTGTATGGTCATTGATTCAATTAAATTTTGTGTGTGTGTGTGTGTGTGTGTGTGTGAAGAAGATTAACCCTGAGCTAACATCTGTTGCCAATCCTCCTCTTTTTGCTGAGGAAGACTGGCCCTGGGCTAATATCCGTGCCCATCTTCCTCTGTTTTATATGGGACGCCGCCACAGCATGGCTTGACAGTGGTGTGTCGGTCCCTGACCAGGATCCGAACCTGCAAACCCCGGGCTGCCGGAGCGGAGCAGGTGAACTTAATGGCTGTGCCCCTGTGCAGGCCCCTCAATTAAATTTTTGATTAAAGTATCTTCCTTATTATTTCATCAGTAAGATTTTTTTAAAAAAAATACCAATATTAATAGCTACTGTTTATTCAACCACACATGCCAAGTACTGTGCCAGTTGCTTTACATGATAATAGTAAAAATAACTAACATTTTGAGTACTTAATGTGTTACACATTATGCTGAAGTTTTTTACTTGAATTCTGTCATTTAATTCTTTCAGGAACTCCTTGAAGTCAATCTCACAATTATATATTATTTTACAGATGACAAAACTAAGGCTTAGAAAATTTAAGTGACTCTCAGTAAGGTTTTTTTAAGTTAATTTAGTTGGAGGAAAATCATTTTGAGATTTTTTTGATTATTTTTGTAGTGTGGAGATTGTTTTTATAAACTTGTTTAGAACACAAAAGCTCTTGAAGTTGCAATGACATTTAATCCATCAAGCTGACAAATCATATACTGACTTCCTAATGACTGGCCGTTGCTCCTCTCCTCAGAGCCAGGAAAATGTGAGTCTGTGGTGAGCTGGTCAAATAACTGAGCTTATTGAAGGCAGCAGGACTCAGAAACCAAGAACCTAGGTCAGAACCTGGGGTCAAAACAGAAATCGGGACAAAAAGTAGACATTTAAAATAATGGATTTATATCTGATCACAATAGGCCAGTGAAAGCATTATTCAAAAATTGAGAATGCAGTCCTCATGGGCCCCTTCCAGTCTGGCTTCTAACTCTCTTGATTTCATACTCTTAAAACTTGATCTGAAAACATCTGTGCTAAAAAGTCATCAACGTGGATGAAATTTGAGGCATCATGTTGAATTAATGTCCATGTGTACATGTTTCTGGTACAATAGCAACACATAAACGTGTTTTCAGGAATGTTTAGAAACAGAACATTTTGAATATTTGTTTCTACAGCCACATGTAATATTTTAACAGTTTTCATTACAAATAAATACAGTGATTGTGAAGATTATGCATAGGTTTTGTTAGACTTACTCATCTTTGTATTTCATGCAAACCACCCAAGAAAACTAGTTTAATTTGCTCATAATCACACCCTATTTAGGACCCCAACCGTATTACTCTGCTTGGTCATTTATTTCATTCACATGCTTCTAAACGGTTGTGACTTTTGCTAACTTTCAAAAGCCCTCTTTAAAGAAGTGCAGATTTGCAGCACTGAGTAGATGCCAAGAATGTTTTACAGGCCATTATGGAAACACAAAAGATGTAGTCACAAAAAACATTTAGACTGAGAAACAGCAATGTCGTTAGAATAAATATGTTGTTTCCTAAGGCAGCTACTTTCTTAAAATGTAAAGTGAGGGGTATTTCCTTTCAACAGGCCAAACTTTATACATTTAGAGTAGTTGTTCTCAAGTTTCAATGTACATAAAATAATTTAGGAATTTTATTAAAATAAATTTGCAGATACCCTAGGATCTAAATCCCAAATAATCCAATGGCTCTGCAATTGGGTTTAGGAATCTGCGTTTTAACAAGCTCTCCCAAGGGATTCTCATGCACGTGATCAACAGGCCATTTTCTACAACACACTCATCTGGACACGTTACTACGTAGCCACACGCTACACACCGGTGAGGGTAACATCGCTATGCCATTTGTCTTTCTTTAAACCATATTGACATAGCTTAATACCATGTTTGCACTTTCATGGTTATTTTTAGTTTCAAGTCAAGTACACCGGTTCAACTTTTTGCTAAAACCTTAAACTAGTAATTCTTACTGGAATACAAATGAAATCCCTCAGGCTCAGAGTTGTAATCTTTCCATAGTATCCAGGACTACAGGCTGATAGCTTTGTCTGTATCTGGGTTTTTTAAATAGCCCTTGGGAAGGAAGCATGGTTTCCTTAGCAAATCTCAGCATATAGTGATATTTAGTGACACCAAAGTATATAGGACAAGGTCCGAGCTTTGAGGGCACTTCTATTCTAGAGAGGGAGAAAAGGTGTGTATGTGAGTAACTGAAATTTGATGCAGCATGAGAGCCAAATGTATAGTTAAGTATCATTTCTTAAATCATGTTTGACACACCGTTCATGTCCTCTGAGACGTTAACAGGTGTTACAAGTAAAAAGGATTTCATGCCCAAAAGATCCAAGACATGCTGAACTAAACTTGGTTTTCTTTATTACGGGACTTATCAGAACTTTTAACATGCTAATGTGTATTATCACTCTGCATGAGGGTTACAATATAGAGTTTCCTGATCTTACTTGGTGCTGGAGATTTTCACAGACTGATAATAGAGTTCACATGGACACTAGTGTAATATGTATCACAACTTGGGGAATTATGGTGCAGGCAAGTGAGCAGGCGTTCCAAGGAAGGTGAGATCATTTCCAGACAGGGTGATCAGGGAAGATTCTATATAGATGTTGGCATTTGAGCTACGTCCAGTGATTACTAGCAATCCTTCCTCAGCGAAGACAAAATAGACATGAAAAAAAGGGGCTTAACATAGAATTATGTTATTAGTTATCATCCTTGATAAAGGATCCTATCATCAGAGAAAAAGCTTTGAATCTGACAACTTGGAGATCATTAACCTTTGAGACAGCAGGGACTGGAGAATTAGAGGAGTGGAAGTCTAATTTAACAAGATTGAGGATGAAGAGTAGTTAGGAAGTAGATTCTTAAATGAACATGTGTAAAAGAAGATGGTAACTTGGTGTGGGTGAAAAAGTAGAGCGAGGGAAAACATTTTTTAAAGTGGGGAGAGGTCTGAATATTTTATCTTATTTTAATGAGTAAACTTTTTAGAAGCATATTTAGAGGTTCTTTCTAAGTTGCAGGATTCTGACTCAAGATAATGTCAAGGCCATTCATGCAATCACCATTTTTTTTTGGTGGTGAAGACCAGCCCTGAGCTAACATCCGTTGCTAATCCTTCTCTTTTTGCTGAGGAAGACTGGCCCTGGGCTAACATCGTGCCCATCTTCCTCCACTTTATATGGGACGCCACCACGGCATGGCTGACAGGCAGTGCGTCGGCGGGCGCCCGGGATCCGAACCCGCGAACCCCGGGCTGCCAAGTGCGGACGAAACCGCTATGCCACCGGGCGGCCCGCAATCACTATTTATTGGGTACCTACTGTGCACCAGCTCTGTGTAAATTCTGTGTATAACTAAAGGATCTAACCACAGATTTAGAAAAATGAAAGTCATGCTTGTCTCTTCCTTTGCTTAGCTTATCAGATTCAGCTCAGTAAATCAAGTAAGACTAACAAAAAGGAATTTTCCACTCCAATTCATTTTCATTGTTATTAGGTAAAATTTAGTCTTAAGAGAAGTCTTTGACATATTTCTTCATTTATTAGACTAAAAGTTGACAAAATCATTGTGGGCCCTAATTGCTCACTTCTGCACTCATCTGCTACCAACAAATGTTTGTCTACTGTTGCACCTAACGCACTACTCCCTACACTTGGCAAGATTGCCACTTGGGGGAAGTAGTATAGGATTAAAATACAAGAGGGGGCCAAGACGACAAGACAATTTTGAAGAACAAGAATGTGGGAGGAACTTGCTTTACCATATGTCCAGATTTACTATAAAGACAGTAATTATGACAATGTGGTTTTGCACAGGGACAAACAAATAGACCAGTGAAACAGAAGAAAGAGGCCCAGTGACAGGCCCGCTCAGAGATTGGCACCTGATATATGACAAAGATGGCATTAGAGACTCATGGGGGAAATAATTTTCAGTAAATGATACTAGGTCAGTTGGATATCCATGAGGGAAATAAATGAAAATGGGCTCACATTAGAACATAGTTAAAAATAAATTCTGGCTGGAGTTAAAGCTGAAATTTGAAAATAAAAATTCTAAAGCTTTTAGGAACATAAACAAGAATAACTTCAAGTAAACAAAAATAACTTCAGGATAGGAAAGAAATTTTTTAAATAGCCATAAAGTAAAGGATCAATAAATGTGACTATGCTAAATTAAACAATTCTGTTCATCAAAAAAATATAGAAAGACTGAGAAGACAAAATATAGTGTGCTTTTAACACATACTTGCTACGTGTATAACTGGCAAAGAAACTGTATTCAGAATATGTGAAGTTTTTACATATCAGTAAGAAAAAAGACAACTGAATAGAAAAAATGGACATGCAGCTCATAAAAAGAAGTCTAAGTGGCCAATACACCTGTGAGAGGGACATAATCTTATTAGTAACCAGAGAAATGCAAAACCAAGCTATAATGAGATACATTTATACTCTACCAGATTGAAAACAGAAATCTGACAAAACCAAGTGTTGACGAGAATGTATATGAAGCAGTGGGAGAGGAAAAACATACGTCTTTATAAAACAGCTTGGCATTATCTATTAAATTTTAAGATACCTTATGTATACCTTATGACCCAGGGTGGTGGTTCTCAAACTTTTTGGTCTCAGAACTCCTTTATACTCTTAAAAATTATTGCAAGCTTTGTTTATGTGAGTGATATCAGTAGATATTTACTGTATTTGAAATCAAAACTAAGAAAAATTTAAAATGCATATTTATTAATTCATTTAAAAATAATTATATTAAAAATATTAAAAGTAAGTGTTAACCTAAATAACATATTTTTATAAAAATAATTACAATTTCCAAACAAAACAAATTTAGGGAGAAGAGCAGCTTCATTTTACATTTTGCAAATCTCTTTAATGTCTGGCTTGCTAGAAGAGAGCTGGATTTTCATTTCGGCTTCTGCTTTTGGTGTGGTGCAGTACCACACATGATGCAGCCTCTGGAAAATTCCACTCTACATTCACGATAGATTGAGAGTGGAAAGGAAAAATAAAACCTCAGTATTATCATGACAATCATTTTTCACACACAGACCCCCTGAAAGTGTCTTGGGGACCCCAGGCATCCCTGGATCACCCTTTGAAAACTGTTGCCATAGAGAAATTCCTGCGCGAGGATGCGAGTATAAAGATGTTCATAGCAGCATGTCCCTAACAGCAGTTGCTCATAGAAACAACCCAAATGTCCATTTAGAGTGGAATGGATACATCAACTGGATGTTCGCATGATGGATGGCTATGCAGCAGTGGAAATGAATGAACTAAAGCTGTGTGCACCAACATGGATGAGTATCACAAACATAAGTTCAGCAAATGAAGCAAGTCAGAAAAGAATGCATAGAATGACTCCATTCACAGAAAGCTCAAAACAGGCATGAATCATAATGTTTGAGAATGTATACATTAGTGGCAAAACTATAAGGAAAAGGTAAGCAATTCATGTCAGGAAAAACAAGGCAATGGTTTTCTATGGGGGGCCAGTTATGATGAAAGAAGAGCACACGGGGTGGGTTTGGGTGCTAGTAATGTTCTGTCTTGACCTGGGTAGTGGTTACATAGGTGTTTGCTTTACAATTCTTTGTTAATTATATTAAAATGTACAAGTAAGGTTTAGTTACTTTGTCTTACTTATTAAATATTCTATAATTAAAAAAAATAAAAAACACTGGGGCTGGCCTGGTGGCATAGTGGTTAAGTTCCTGCACTCTGCTTTGGTGGCCCAAGGTTCACAGGTTTGGATCCCGGTCGTGGACATACACACCGCTCATCAAGCCATGCTATGGCAGTGTCCCACATACAAAATAGAGGAAGATTGGCACAGATATTAGCTCAGGGACAATCTTCCTCAGCAAAAATAAATAAATAAAAGCAAAAATATAAGAGAGAAGTTGGGGAATTTCCCTGGATGTCATATACACAGACATGCACATGGTTGTTTCAGTTATCTATTACTGTTTAACACACCATTTACTCAAACTTAGCTTAAAACAACATTTGATTGTTCTTACAATTCTGTGGGTGGACCTTGTGGCTGGACAAGGGCTGAACTGTTAAGCAGCACTTCTTCACTCACATTGGGGCTTCTCCACGGGCGTGACTGTCACAGCTAGGGCTGACTCTGCGTCTTTCTCTCTCCAGGGGTCTCTCTGGCCGCACAGACCACTTTACACTGCGGCTCAGAGCTCCAACAGCAAACATTCCAAGATGATAAGCCCCAATGTGCAAGTGGTTATCAAGCCTCTGTTCGCATCATGCTTGATTATATCTTACTGAGCCCAGAGCCAGCGTGGGTGGGGCCTACACAAGGGCATGAATACAGGAAGGGGAGGCACGCTTCATTGGGAGCCACCACTGTAACTGTCTAGCACAATTGTTTATACATGCAGTACACACACACACACACACACACCATTGTAATTGTCTACCACAATTGTTTATACACACAATATACACATGCACAAACACGTACACGCAGATATATACACATATAAAATATGAGAAGATATGTGTATATGTATATATACATAGAGAGAGAAAGAGATACGTAGATATATGGTAAGGAGAAAAGTTTCCATCGTCGAAGGATGGCCCCTCTTGAAGGTAAGTGGATGGTTCAGATGATTCCTTTGTCCCACCCAAATTTAAGATTCTGATGCTCGTTATGTGAGTCACAAGTTTCTCTTTTGTGCGGTCACTGCCATCTCGATTCTCCTTAGTCCAAGTTAACTTGACTAAAGTAACTAGTAAACAAATTATGAGTTAAAAAAGAAGAAGAAGAAGAAAAACTAGTGCTGAAAATCTGCCACTCTGTCTGCACACTGATATGACTGTGGTCATCTGCAAATAATTAGAAAGAGCAATCATCAGTAATGCTGTGTTGGTTTCTAGGCTCAGTTAGAAGTTTATAGCAACTTCATTTGACTTTCTCCAGCCAGAAAATCCTTTATAATGGTAATGAAATATAACTTTACCAGCCTGGAAGATAACATAAATATCAGGTAAGAAGCACATCAGCTTTTGGCCCCACTCTGCAAGTGCACAGGTATGTCCTGTGAGTGGTGTCCTGGAGCACGTGGCTCCCGAGCGCGCCACTTGAGATTGGTGTAACACAAAGCAAGCAGGGAAGGATCCTTGAAAGGAAAGACTCTGCCAACAAGCATGCTGATCAAATAGCTTTTAGCGATTTGGCTGAGAGCCTGCTCTAGTTTAGCATTTCTTGTAAGCAATTATGTGGTAGTCCTTTTTCTATTGGGCCATAAGCTTTCAGGGGACAGGGACCAGATCATTTGCTTTCTTTGGAATTCCCCATAGAACCCCTGAACTAACTAGTACACTGTATCCAGTAGGTACTTAATCACTGTTGTTGATGGCCTGGCAGACCCAAATCTCAAAATCCAGAGGCATCAGGCAAAATATTTTTGGAGTTTGAAAAAGGTCTTGCTTTAAGTTTGAGGTTGAGGCCTAGCTACTTCTCCTTTATTCCAAATAGCCTTGTGTCTCCAACAGAAGTTTTGCATGGCACAATATATATTTACAAAGGATTCAGCTCAGCCAACTGTCTCTTGGCATATCACAGACTCTCATGCTCAGACTCGTTCTCCAAGAACTTGAGGACTGTCCACACCAAAGGAGAACGATTCAGTCCATCAATTTGATGCTGAGTTGCACCAAGCCTGCATAAGAAGCAGCTCCTGCATGGCTCCTGAAAAGTTCTAGAATGCAAAGAACAGAATTCTAGAGCGGATTTTTCTCTTGTTCTTTTCTTTTCTTCTTAAATGCATTGACTGAAACATGTATCCATATGTTTAAGGCCATCTAACGGGACTTCTAATTTCTCATCGTATTTTTTACATCATTCCTTTCTCTAATTAATTTTGCTTTAATTAATGACTTATGTCCAGACTTTTCCTTTGAAAATCCTATTTGAAATGTAATTAACGATCCATCAATAAATAAAACTGAAATATCTACTTGTTGAATGAATGCTGGCTGATTCACTTCAGAGAGATGGGCAATCATTTTCATGCCTTCCATGGGTCAGATACTATAGTTCTCAGTGTCTGAGAAGGCTACCTAGAATAGGATAATCTATCATTGTAAAACTGGTTATTTCCTGGCATATGACTGCCATTAAGTGCATCACGTTTTCCTATCTCCTTCTCTCTCCCTTTTCATTTTTTAAGAGTAATGGAGTGATGAGACTGAAAACCTTTGCCCTTTGTCTTATCTGCACTTAGAAACATTTTCAGGTTGGCTGACTCCTCTATGCCATGTACTCCCAGCTATACCTTTCCCCTGAACACTGAATTTTGTGTCAAGTATGTCAAAGTATAAGTCTCATATTAATGAGATTAATCTGTTACTACCTATTGTTCTGCCAGGAGTATTGCCATGGCAACCACACCAGATTTCCCATAGCCTTAATGCAGGGCATGGTGATAGCTCTCTAGGTAGTTACTGCTTTACATAATGTGAGCACAGTTGAATGACAGACTAAGTACTCTTGCTTACCAACATGACAGCTGTGGCCAGTTAGGAGAGGGAATGTTCTCTGTTCACATACTCTCAGAGGCGGGCTGCATGCTATTCGCCTGGTGAAGCATCACCAGAAAGATGCTTTCCAACCCTGTGTTCTCTTTTCAGAACACCTGGCTGGCCTGGGGACCACGTGCAGGGTCCTCTCTTTTCTTTCTTCATAGAGGCTTTTGCAAATGGCCAGAGTTAAACTGGATTCTACCTTCTCCAACATCAGAGCTGTCCTTCCTCAAAGTTTCTGCTAACCACCTTCATTTTCAAGTTTTTAAAAGCTGCTTCTTACTTTCCTTTCAGGATATTTGGATGTTTAAGAAAAGTTTGTTTCCAAAAATCTTACATTCAAAGCATGTACTAGTTTTAGGAAAATATTTCTTGGCTTAAACTGAGAAGATGTATGAATGGAAAGATAAGTAGCCTGAGTGTGATAACTCAGTGGTTAGCAATAGTAAGCTTATATTTCTTTCAAACTTCATATGTTTGCTAGTTTTCTTTTCAATTCTAAGAAATTATAACCTTCCATGCCCTCAAATTTTAATGTAAAACAAACCCCCAGTGTTTGAAGATGCACTAAAAACTTAAAAAATATCAGAAAAAAAATCAATTTACCTTAACCAATATAAAATCTAAATTAAATGGATTCCAGTTGCCCAAGATGCTCACTTCTCTCTAGATGCCTCAGTATTAACCAGTATTTGCCTAGGCTAAGAATGTGTTCCTGTTAGAGGTAAAAATAGACCCCCAAATATCCTATGTGAGTCTCACAAAATGCGCATTTGCCGTTCCTCAGCAGGGTCAAGCTGCACTTCACCCATCTCAGAAAAGCTATGAGGTTGAATTTCTTCTTCTAGAAAGCTACCCACTTAAATAGTGATGGTGTCAGGAGATTTTGAGCAACAGACCAGTGATTTCCAAAACACATCTAAAGATGCACGCTGAGCAAACACAGATCTTATTTCTATCTTTCTTAAATTTTGGAGGCTTTGAAAATCTTCACTAATGTAAAACCTTTCTCGATAGGGTTAGAAGAGAACGTTGAGATTTTATGCTTTAAAAAAATAAATGGTGTTTTGTTCCCCTTAATTCAAAGGCAAGTGAGAAAAAACCATTTTCCTTATGATAATCCAGACTGAGGGACAGAGAAAAAAGAAATCTTCAGGAAAAATAAAACACTTTTCCATGATCATTAGTCAATATTTTGTGCATTTTGA
Source organism: Tapirus indicus (assembly GCA_031878705.1). Taxonomy (NCBI): domain Eukaryota; kingdom Metazoa; phylum Chordata; class Mammalia; order Perissodactyla; family Tapiridae; genus Tapirus; species Tapirus indicus. The sequence continues at coordinate 88,177,675 of CM062922.1, forward strand.
TTTTCAGAAAAAGGAGATTTTGATTTGAGAATCATCCAGGGGAAAAAACATCCTGTGCATGCAAAGGAGCAGAGAAGTGTTTATGAATCTGCTCGAGGTTAGAGAAGAGGCAAGAGGAATGAGCTTTCATTTAGTTGGTAAGAGCATGAGGCTAGGAATTTGACAAATCTGGGTTCAAACCTAGCCTTCCCCATTGCAGATCTGTGAAACTTTGGGCAAATTATTTAACCTCTCTTCTTCCACTTCCTCATCTGTCACGTGTGTGTAGTAATATGAAATCTGTATCACTTTTAGAATTAAATGAGATCATGCATAAAGCACTTAATACAGTGCCTGGCAGACTTAATGCTGCTGTTAGACATTTTATTTTTCTCTTCTGGCAACAGATTTTTGTGGCTGTTTCGACAGTTTAACCCCATATCTCTACCAAGTTGCCAAAGGAGAATTTTCCATCCTTGCCCCTCTTCACCACACCCTGCTTTAATCATGAACCAGATTTCAACACTATCCCTGAAAGGTCACCACACACTACAGATTTTCTCTGCGTAGTTTTAAATTTCACTGGACCCATAAATGCTAAAAGCAATCTATCAGCCAAAGTGATTCTTAGCACCTCTTATTAAGAGACTATACTGTTATACTGTCACAGTATGCCACTATTATCTAGAAAGGAAAAACATGTAATTTAGACATGATGAGAGTGAGGGTATTCACAATGCCCTCAGTTCCAATGGCTTCAAGACAGTACTCCATGTTTTGGTCAAGGAAGGGAGTGTTCATACCTTATAAGGCCATCTCTCCAAGAGCTACAAATATCTGAATATCAGCATCACCCAACACCTCTAAGTAAGCTTCTATCTATCTGTCTACCTATCTATCTACCCATCTTTCTTACAACATAATCCCAATGATGGAACATGGTAGGTTTTTAAAAATTTATCTGCAAACTTAATTGATGTTTTATATTATTTTTATTTCAGATTTCAATTTTGCTTGTGAAACACACCACACCCGGTTTATAATATAATTATCCCCAGAACATTGGGAACTTTAATTTTGGAATAGATCTTGACGACTCAGTTATTCTCCATCTGTATCAGCTTCTTCTTGTGCAATGATGGAAAACTTAACTAAATTTGATTTAAGCCAAAAGATAAATAAATAAATAAAAGAGGGAGTGGAAGCTTTTTGGTTCTAATTACCAAACAGGGTAGGGGTAGAACCAGTTTTAGATCCAGGGACTCAATAGATGCCAATAGACCTTAACTGCTCTACTTCTTTCAGTTCTACTTAAGTTCCATGAGATGGCAAGCAGCTCTAAGCCTTGGCCCCAGGTTTATGTCCAACAGAAAAGACAGTTTCTTTTTCTCTCCCTCTCTCTTTCTCTCAGATCCTACTGAAAAACACATTGCATATGAGAATTCTGTGAACAAAAAAGTTTGAATGGATGTTAGGTGCAGAAGCAAGATATCTGGTAGACTGTCTCCTCAAGTGGCTTCACGCAAGAGTGAGATGGTTATTTAAAGTGGACTACGCTGAAACTCTCACAGTTTTATACCTGCTAGAATATTTGGAAATAATCCAGTCCTATATGGTCATCTCAAAGCGTCTCATCACATGCTAAACAGCTTCTCACTACATGTTAGGCAAGCTATAGGGTGTGTAGAAATAGACATCTGTACCACCAACTTTCATAATACCCACTTCTTCAGGTAAGTCATCAGACACTTCAGCCTAATGTTGAGGGGAAAATAACAAGGAGAAAATGAAAACTCTCCTGGGTTTTGTGTGTATATGCTTGTGTTGTGCATACACAGAGTTCAAAAAACAAAACAATCAAAAACAGAGAGTGACTCACATCTTTGAGATATATTAGATCCATAATGATCATTCTCTCTTAAGTCCAAACTTATCCAGACCCAGAGGACACAAAATGATTTGGGATGACATTACTGCTCCCTTTTATTGAAAAAGCTCAAAGAGTGTGGAATTGCCATTGATTGACCACTCAGTGGGTTCCTGGGAACGCTTCAGGTGACTTCAGGGAATCACACAGAACACAGAGATTTGCCTGAGACAGTTCATTTTGGAATCTGTGTTATCTTCAGCAAGGACTAATTCTTCCATTGTTTTAATCCAGGTGAATTGCTGCTATCATTTTTTTCTACTCTGATAGTCACTTGTAAAAACCCTAGATTATTGGCTCAAATTCTTAGTCCTCATGGGACTAAGAATTTGTTTGGTTTGGTTTGGTGTGGGACAGAGATGATAGCATCACTTAATCAGGTCTTCAATTCAAGCAAATATTGGAAGATATTTTAACTTTTGTAAAGTATGAACCTCAGATACTTTCCTCTCTGTTCTTGTATTGGGTGACCCACAGCCGAGGAGCTTCTCAAAGTCCCCACAATCAAGAAAAGACAGAATTGGAGTCCTTCCAGTTCCCATACATCTTATATCCACCTCTAGATACCTGTGGAGAGGATCTGGGCCAGTGAAACCTAGTCTGGACATTGAAATCACACCCTGTTTTTATTTTGGGCAAATAAATGGTTGCTTTCCGGATACCAGGAAAATTTCCTTCAAAAAGTCCTTATGAAGTGTGGTCATACTGCTTAACTCTCGCATAAGGCACACACAGTCCACGACTTTGATTTTTATAGACTGGACAGAGTTCCTCACCATAGTTCGGGACCTGTTATCATGGCTGGCAGAACAGGCTCCTCCATCAGCACGCATAGGTTAACTTTGAGGCTGCTTGTAGCATCTTTGTTTTTCCTAGACAATTCAGATTACAGGGAGGTAATCTGCCTATTGTCTTCCTGGTTTCTTCTTAGAAATTTAAAACAGTGCAGTAATTTTTTAGTTTAGTGACGTTTTGCCACATTGGAAACCAAAAGTTCCCATAAGGGGAGGTTATCATCTTCACAGAAGTGATCAAAAAAGCTTTTTCAAAAATCAGAATTTCAGACTTGTGGAGAGAACTCTTTATGCTATTTTTATTTATTTGTTAAAATTTTCGTAGAATTTAAGGCAAAAACCTTTAGATTCTGTGCATATGTGTGTGCCTGTGTGCACGTGCACGCATGCATGCATGTGTGTACGTGAGCAAGCTCACAGTGCTTACATTAACTGGAGAAGGTGACTTGAGTTATGGGGATTGGTTTGGGGAAGAAGCAATAAAGTCAAATTGACTAGATTATGGGATTAGATTAAGGGCAAGGTCAACTGAATTTTATACTTGTATCAGGACATTTGATTGAATAAAATTTGAAAAACTACATAACCCCTGACTATTTCTGGTAGTGTCTCATAAGAGTAAGACCTGTTTTAATTTGGACCTGCCTCTATGTAATGTTGTCATACTCTTCCTTCAAGATTTAACTCGCATTAAGGTTTCCACGGAAATATTCCTCAATCTTCAGGTAGAGTCAGTCACTTTTTCCTTTTCTGTAATGGTCATCTTTTTTTGTTTATCTACATAGGCAATATCCTCAGGAAAGGAAGCGACTTGGCTTGCTCATCGTCTAGTCCTCTCTTCTGGCTCAGTGGAATATGGTAAGTAGTAAACCAAGTACACCTTTAATTCCTCAAAAAAATGTCTGTGTTCTATATGAAAAGATGTCAAAACTCAGACATATCTCATTATGCAACTATTTATTGAGCAAATATTATGTTCCTGGCACTATTCGAGGTGATAGGGGTATAGCAGCGAAGAATCAAAGAATCTTGCCCTCTTTCAGCTTGTAGCCAAGTGTGGGAGACAAACAAGAAAAAAAAGTAAACTGTAGAGTATGTTAGATACAGATAAGTGTTGATAAGAAAAGTAACACTGGGAAGAGGGAGTAGGAGTGTCTAGGATAAGGAGGTTTTAAAATTTTAGATGAGGTGACCAGGGAAGGCTCCACTGAGGAGATGTTTAATGTAGGTTCCAGCTTTATATAGTCAAGGTATAAGACTTAATTGAAGTACATCGAGCACAATCATGATGGCTGCTATTGCAGGAAAAGTTAGAATGCCTTAATTATAATTGATGATTCGCTGGATAGGAACTTATATAGTTGAAGTTTCACGTCAGGGTGAGGAGGAAGAGCTTGTTAATTATGTTCTTGGCTTTTAAAAAGATTGTAGTAGAATTTTTAAGTAGTTTAAGTGAAAAACTTTTCCAAACAATTTACAGCTGCAATCTAAATATAAATATTTGGTATATATAATTAATCGCTTCCTGCATTCACTAAATAGATCCCCCGAGTGCCACTTTAGCAAGTAACATCTCCAATTTTTTTAAGTATAGAAAAGTTATAAAACCCCACTTCTAAAAAAATTTAATTCAGCTATTTCACTAATTCAAAGAAGGTTTCCTACCGAGATGAATTAGTGTTATCTCCCTGAGCATGTTTAAATTGGTACAAAACACACATTATAAAAGGTATATTTTTCTTGTGCTCCAAAGTCTGGCTGGCTACAGTTTTGTGGATCCAAGGGGGTAAGGGAACTTCACAAATTAGTCTTTTGCTATAAATCAAAATATTCATACCCTCAGCCCCCTGATGATGAGATTTGGGAAGTGTCTGAGGAACCAGAGCAATAAATCACTTTTCACCTTTGCTTCAACAAGACTGGAATGGGGCGTTTCAGTTTGTTTCTGCTTCTGAATAAGCACACCTCTTGGCTGTTTATCATTGTCTATTAAACCTTAGTGGCAATTGAATCTCCTTGGTAGATAAGTGTAATGTATATGTGATTTGAGAACCCCTCCTCTTTATTTCATTTTAATTAGTCATTTCTCACTAGGTAATTGAAAACCAAATCTCTCCATTGACCTAGTTTCTTCTTTGCTTTATTTCCTTGGCACTCTGTGATGTACTCAGTCTCTGGCCATCTCTTACGGCAGGACACAAAGTGTGATTTCCTGGATGCCTTCTCCTGAATATCTTCTTACCTCTGAAGGACACCAAATAACTGAGGTGTTGGCTTCATCAAACCCTGCTGGTCAGCAGGCTGTTAGGAGACCACCTATCCTTTGGGGTGAGGTTATGACAAGGATTTCTTCATCTGGTGGTGCTTTTTCTTTGTTACAGAGGGATTTGAACAAGTGTTGTGTGGAATGCAAACAACTTTTCCAAAGTAGGGCACATGTTCTCCCTCTAGACTGAACACAGGGCGCAAAGAGAATGGCAAGGACTATATGTTGCTGTTTAGAGAAAACTTTAGGCCTACTAACCCACACTGGATTTATTGATATTTTTGTTTCACTTTCATGGACAAGGATCCAATTCTCAATTTTTCAAAAGCAAATTTCCAAGTGAGTAGGTTTTCCTAGAAATTTATTTTTTTCTTTCTCACTTCTGTTGGACACTTTTGAACTTAAAGAGAAAACATTTATGTTCCTCTCTAAAAGACTGCATGGAAAATGGCAGAAATTTTACTGATAAAATGAAAATTTTGGATTATCAAAGGACATGAATTATCCATGCTTTCATTAGATTTAGTTAATTCAAATTACTAAGCTAATATGCTCTCTCTCTGTTTGATGTGTTCCTGGTTTTCATCCTCTTGTACTCTAACTACACCTGCTTCTGAAAAAAGCAGGATTTCTGGGAATCTCCAGAATTCACTATGACACTGAGCAGCCCAATCTCAAGTGGGCATATGTGAAGACTGAAGTCTAAAATAAAATTTGAAGGCATATTTATAATCACCAGCATTCCCCATTTAGCCTTATCCCTCCCCAGTTTTCACTGGCCTCCTTCTGGAAAGCTGTACGTCTTTTCAGGATTAGGATGACTCCTCAAGTTACACTCTATATGGGAGCTCTGGCAGTTACTTTGCTGGTTTTATATGAAGGTTTTATTAAGTCTGTGCCAAACGGCTTCCCGTCATTGGATCAGCTAAAGATGAAAGTTTTTTGCTCAAGTGACAACTTTGTATTAAAAGCAGTTTGTGTTGTATGTGTGTCAGAAGATGGAAATTGGCCCACGTCAGATACTGAGTTTTTATACTAACACACATCAAAGAAACAGCTTGCTTACCAACTGGTTCTCATGTTTTCTTCTAGTTGGCTTCTCATCAAGATGATTCAGAAAATGCTGCCGAACTGGGGTGCACAAAAAAGGACAGGGGTACTGGTGACTCCGACCTTGTCAAATAAGCTGAGGTTTGTCTGCAGAGCCCAGGGAGTGAGTGTCTACTTGAAAAGATTCCCTCCTATCAAGATGTGTAGAGAGAAACACCGAGAAGCCTGGGCATAAAAACTAAATGGAGATAGCGTTTGTTTGGAGGCTGTTCTTAAAATTGCTTTTAGCATCATGTCATGTGTATGGCAATTACTGGGGAGACTAAGACCCATGGTGGCAGCGTCATTATCTTCCCTTCTGTAGTGTGGTATTAATGGGCCCTAGAGGAGTGTCTTCTAAATTTTAGTAGAAATCAAAACTTTTAAATTGACAAGACATTTGGCTATGACTATAAACTCAGAGAAAAACATGTGATTATCGGCTTTCCAATCAGGTCTGAACATGTTTGTTTGTTTTTCAAAATTAGATCTGATTAAAAATATTTCTAGTTGATGGAAATTTGGGTTGTTTCCAGTTTGAGGCTGTTATAAATAAACATGCTATAAACAGCTGAGTACAAGTCTTTGGGTGGACTTAGTGTTTTTATTTCTCCTGAGTAAAAACAAAGAGTAGAATTGGTGGGATATTGGGAAGTATATATATGTTTAACCATGTAAGTTATTTGTATGGTAAGCATACAGAAGTGATTGTACAATTTTGCGTTTGCATCAGCAAGTATATAAGCTCTAGTTGCTCCATATCCTTGTTGACATTTGGTATACTCGGTTTTTAAAATATTTGCAGTTCTAGTGGATATGTATTAGTATCTTATTGTAGTATTATTCACATTGCCCTAATAACTACGGATCTTGAGCATCTTTTTCTGTGCTTATTTATCATCTACAGATTACTTTGGTGACATACCTATTAAAATATTTTGCTTAGCTTTTTATGTTGTTTGTCTTTTTGTTATTGAGATGTAAATGTTCTTTACGTATTTTGTATAGGTTCTTTGTCAGATACATCTTTTGGCAATAATTTCCCCTAGTCTGCGGCTTGCTTCTTCATTTTCTTAATACTGTTTTTTAATGAGGAAAGATTTTTAATTTTGATAGACTCCAATATATCGATTTTTTTTATCATTCATCATATATCATTTTTTTATCATTTTTTTGGTCCAATCTAAGATATCTTTGTTTAGCTGAAGGTCACAAAGATTTTCTCATAGGTTCTTCCTAAGAGTTTTAGTTTTAACTTACATTTAGGTCCACATCCCCTTGAGTTAATTTTTCTCTATGGTGAAAGTAAGGGTCAAGGTTTATCCTTTTAATCGTGAATATCTAATTGTTCCAGCACCATTTGTTGATGAAAATATCCTCTCCCCTTTGAAATACCTTGGCTCCTTTGTCATAAAACACTGTGTGTTTGTCTGCTTCTAGACTCTCAATTCTATCCCATTGATCTATATATCTATCCTTTTGACAACACCATTCTATCTTGATGAATGTAGCTTTATAGGCTTAAAAATAGGTAGTGTAAGTCCTCCAAGTGGATTTTTCTATTTCACTTTTTTTGGGGGGGGGCTATTTTAGGTCCTTTGAATATCCATATAAATTTTAGAATTAGCACTTCAATTTATACAAAAGAAAAAGCTATTTTGACTGGGTTTCCATTGACTCTATAGATCAATTTGGAAAGAATTGACATTTTAATAAAGTTTTTTTATTGAACTGTAGTTGATATACAATATTATATTAGTTTCAGGTGTACAACATACTCATTTGATATTTTTATGCATTACAAAATGATCACCGCAATTTGTCTGGTTACCATCTGTCATGATACAAAGTTGTTATAATATTATTGACTATATTCCCTATGCTGTATATTACATCCCCATGACTTTTTATTTTATGACTGGTAAGTTTGCACCCCTTAATCCCCTTCACCTATTTGTCCCATCCACCCTACCCCCTCCCCTCTGGCAACTACCAGTTTTTTCTTTGTATCTGTGAGTCTGTTTCTGTTTTGTTTTTTTAGATTCCACATATAAGTAAAATTATACTTTGCGTTTGTCTTTCTCTGTCTGATTTATTTCACTTAGCTAATACCCTCTAGGTTAATCCATGCTGTTGCAAATGGCAAGATTTCATTCTTTTTTACGGCTGAATAATATTCCATTGTATATATCTATACCACTTCTTCTTTATCCATTCATCTACTGATGGACACTTAGACTGTTTCCATATCTTGCCTATTGTAAATAATGCTGCAGGGAGCATAGGGGTGCATATATCTTTTTGAATTAGTATTTTCTTTTTTTTCAGATATATACCCAGAAGTGGAATTGTTGGATGGTATGGTAGCTCTATTTTTAATTTTTTGAGGAACCTCCATACTGTTTTCCATAGTGGCTGCACCAATTTACATTCCTACCCAACAGTGTACAAGGGTTTCCTTTTCTCTACATCCTCTCCAACACTTGTTATTTCTTGTCTTTTGATAATAGTCATTCTGACATATGTGATGTGATATCTCATTGTGGTTTTGATTTGCTTTTCCCTGATTATTAGTGATGTTGAGCATCTTTTCATGTGCCTGTTGGTCATCCACATGTCTTCTTAAGAAAAATTTTTATTCAGATCCTCTGCCCATTTCTTAATCAGATTATTGGCTTTTTTTTTTTTTAATATTGAGTTGTATGTGTTCCTTATATTTTTTGGATGTTAACCCCTTATTGGATGTATCATTTGCAAATATCTTCTCCCATTCAGTAGGTTGCCCTTTCATTTTGTTGATGGTTTTCTTCCCTGTGCAAAAGATTTTTAGTTTGCTGTAGTCCCATTTGCTTACTTTTGCTTTTGTTGCTCTTGCCTGAGGAAACTGATCCAAAGAAATATTGCTAAGATCTATGTCAAAGAGTTTACTAACCCATGTTTTCTTTTAGGAGTTGTATGGTTTCAGGTCTTACATTTAAGTCTTTGATCCACTTTGAGTTTATTTTTGTATATAGTGTAAGAAAGTGGTCTAGTTTCATTCTTTTGCATGTAGCTGTCCAGTTTTCCCAACACTATTTATTGAAGAGACTGTCTTTTCTTCATTGTACATTCTTGCCTCCTTTGTCATAAATTAATCCATCACATAAACATTGGATTATTTTTTGGCTTTCTATTCTGTTCCATTGACCTATGTGTCTGTTCTTGTGCCAGTAGCATACTGTTTTGATTACTATAGCTTTGTAGTATAGTTGGAAATCAGAGAGCGTGATATCTCCAGCTTTGTTCTTCTTTTTCAAGATTGCTTTGGCTATTCAGGGTCTTTTGTAGGTCCATACAAATTTCAGAATTATCTTTTATAAGTCTGTGAAAAATACTGTTGGTATTTTGATAGGGATTGTATTGAATCTGTAGGTCACTCTGGGTAGAACAGACATTTTAACAATATTAATTCTTCCAATCCATGAGCACAGGATATCTTTCCATTTATTTGTGTTATCTTCAATTTCTTTCATCAATGTCTTACAGTTTTCAGAGCACAGGTCCTTCACTTTCTTGGTTAAGTTTGTTCCTAGGTATTTTATTCTTTTTGATGCAATTGTAAATGGGATTGTTGTCTTATGTCTGTATCTGATATTTTGTTATGAGTGTATAGAAACACAACTGATTTCACTATATTACTTTTGTATCCTGCAAGTTTACTAAACTCATTTTTTAGTTCAGATAGTTTTTTGGTGGAGTCTTTATGATTTTCTATATATATGTAATATCACGTCATTTGCAAATAGTGAGAGTTTTACTTCTCTCTTTCCAATTTGAATGCCTTTTATTTCTTTTTCTTGCCTAACTGCTGTGGCTGGGACTTTCAATACTATGTTGAAGAAAATTGGTGAGAGTAGGCATCTCTGTCTTGTTCCTGATCTTAGAGGACTTTTCACCATTGAGTATGATGATCATTATTGTGTTGAGGTACAATTCTTCTATGCCCACTTTGTTGAGAGTTTTTATTATAAATGAATGTCACGTTTTGTCAAGTGCTTTTTGTGCATCTATTGAGGTGATCATATAATTTTTATCCTTTGTTTTGTTAATGTGGCATATCGTGTTGATTGATTTGAGGATGTTGAACCATTCTTGCATCCCTGAAAAAAATCCCACTTGATCATGGTGTATGATCCTTTTAATGTATTTTTGAATTTTATTTGCTAATATTTTGTTGAGGATTTTTGCATTTATGTTCATCAGGAATATTGGCCTGTAATTTTCTTTTTTTGTGGTGTCTTTTGTTTTGGTTTAGGATAAGGCTGGACATGTAAAATGAGTTTGGAAGCATTCTTTCCTCTTCAATTTTTTTGGAATAAATTGAAAAGGATTGGTATCAATTCTTCTTTAAATGTTTGGTAGAATTCACCTGTGAAGCTGTCTGGTCCTGGATTTTAGTTTTTTGGGAGTTTTTAAATGGATGATTCAATTTCATTTACTTGTCATTGGTCTATTCAGATTTTCTGTTTCTTCATGATTCAGTCTTGAAAGGTTGTGTGTTTCAAGGAATTTATCCATTTCTGCTAGGTTATCCAATTCGTTGGCACATAATTGTCCATAGTACTCTCTTATGATCCTTTGTATTTCTGTGGTATCAGTTGTAACTTCTCATCTTTCATTTCTGATTTTATTTTTTTGGGCTCTCTCTCTTTTTATCTTGATGAATCTAGCTAAAGGTTTATCAATTTTGTTTATCCTTCTTTCAATAATTTTATCGAGATCACAATGGTTTATAACATTGTGTAATTTCAGGTGTACATTATTATCTATCAATTTCTGAATAGACTTCACCGTGCTCACCACCAGTAGTCTAATTTTTGTCTGTCACTATACATATGTGACCCTTTACCCCTTTCACCCACCCCCAGCTCCTTTTCCCTCTGGTAATCACTAATCTGTTCTCTATATCCATGTATATGTTTATCTTCCACATATGAGTGAAATCATGCAGTATTTGTCTTTCTCTGTCTGGCTTATTTTGCTTAACATATTACCCTCAAGGACCATCCTTCTTGTTGCAAATCAAACAATTTTGTCTTTTTTATGGCTGAGTAGTATTCCATTATATATATATGTGTGTATATACACCACATTTTCTTTATCCATTCATCTGTAGAAGGGCACTTGGGTTGCTTCCACATCTTGGCTACTGTGAATAATGCTGCAATGAACATAGGGGTGCATAAATCTCTGGATCATTGATTTCAAGTTCTTTGGATAAATACCCAGTAGTAGAATAGCTGGATCATATGGTATTTCTATTTTTAATATTTTGAGAAATCTCCACACAGTTTTCCATAGTGGCTGCACCAATTTGCATTCCCACCAGCAGTATATGAGGGTTCCCTTTTCTCCACACCCTTTCCAACATTTGTTATTTTTTTTATCTTGGTAATTATAGCCATTCTGACCAGTATAAGATGATATCTCACTGCAGTTTGGATTTGCATTTCTCTAATAACTTGTGATGCTGAACATCATTGCATGTCTCTGTTGGCCATCTGAATATCTTCTTTGGAAAAATGTCTGTTCATATCCTCTGCCCATTTTTTGATTGGATTGTTTGCTTTTTTCTTGCTGAGTTGTATGAGTTCTTTATATATTTTGGAGATTAACCTCTTGTTGGATATATGATTTGCAATGTTTTCTTCCACTTGGTGGTTTGTCTTTTCATTTTGTTCACGGTTTCCTTTGCATTGCAGAAGATTTTTAGTATTATGTAGTCCCATTTGTTAATTTTTTCTTTTGTTTCCCTTGCCCAAGTAGACATGGTGTTCGAAAAGATGCTGCTAAGACCAATGTCAAATAGTGTACTGCCTATATTTTCTTCTAGGAATTTTATGGTTTTAGGTCTTACATCCAAGTCTTTAATCCATTTTGAGTTAATTTTTGTGTATGGTGCAAGATAATAGTCTACTTTCATTCTTTTGCTTATGGCTGTCCAATTTTCCCAACACCATTTATTGAAGAGACTTCCCTTTCTCCATTGTATGTTCTTGGCTTCTTTGTTGAAGATTAGCTGTCCATAGATGTGTGGTTTTGTTTCTGGGCTTTCAATTCTGTTCCATTGATCTGTGTGTCTGTTTTTGTGCCAATACCATGCTGTTTTGATCACTATAGCTTTGTAGTATATTTTGAAGTCAGGTATTGTGTTGCCTCCATCTTTGTTCTTTTTCCTCAGGATTGCTTTGGCTATTCAAGGTTTTTCATTGTTCCATATATATTTTAGGATTCTTTGTTCTATATCCGTGAAGAATGTCATTGGGATTCTGATTGGGATTGCATTGAATCTATGGATGGCTTTAGGTAGTATGGACATTTTAACTATGTGTATTCTTCCAACCCATGAGCGTAGAATATCTTTCCATTTCTTTATGTCTTCTTCAGTTTTTTTCAATAATGTCTTATGGTTTTCAGTGTATATGTCTTTCCCCTCTTTGGATAAGTTTATTCCTAGATATTTTATTCTTTTTGTTGCAATTGTAAATGGGATTGTATTCTTGATTTCTATTTCTGCTAGTTTGTTTTTAGTGTATAGGAATGCAACTAATTTTTCTAAGTTGATTTTGTATTCTGCCACTTTGTTGTAGTTGTTCATTATTTCTAATAGTTTTCCAATGGATTCTTTAGGGTTTTCTATATGTAAAATCATGTCATTTGCAAAAAGTGAGACTTTCACTTCTTCCTTTCCAATTTGGATTCCGTTTATTTCTTTTCCTTACCTCATTTCTCTGGCCAAAACCTCCTGTACTATGTTGAATAGGAGTGGTGAGAGTGGGCACCCTTGTCTTGTTCCTGTTCTCAGAGGGATGGCTTTCAGTTTTTCACCATTGAGTATGACATTGGCTGTGGGTTTGTCATATACAGCCTTTATCATGTTAAGGTACTTTCCTTCTATACCCATTTTATTGAGAATTTTTATCACAAATGGATGTTGGATCTTGTCAAATGCTTTCTCTACATCTATTGAGATGATCATGTGATTCTTATTCCTCATTTTGTTAATGTGGTGTATCACACTGGTTGATTTGTTGATGTTGAACCATCCCTGTGTCCCTGAATAAATCCCACTTGATCATGATGTATGATCTTTTTAATGTATTGCTATGTTGTGTTTGCCAGTATATTATTGAGGATTTTTGCATCTATGTTCATCAGTGATATTGGCCTGTAATTTTCCTTCTTTGTGTTGTCCTTGTCTGGTTTTGGTATCAGGGTAATGTTGGCCTCATAGAACGAGTTCAGAAGTGTTCCATCTTCTTCATCTTTTTGGAATAGTTTAACAGGGATAGGTATTAAATTTTCTTTGAACGTTTGGTAGAATTCCCCAGAGAAGTCATCTGGTCCTTGACTTTTGTTCTGGGGAATGTTTTTCATTACTGTTTCAATCTCTTGTGATTGGTCTATTCAGATTCTCTATTTCTTTTTTTTCTTTTTCTTTTTTTTTTTTTTGTGGGGAAGACCAGCCCTGAGCTAACATCTGTTGCCAATCCTCCCCTTTGTGCTGAGGAAGACTGGCCCTGGGCTAACATCCATGCCCATCTTCCTCCACTTTATATGGGATGCCGCCACGGCATGGCTGAGAAGCAGTGCGTCCGCGGGCGCCAGGGATCCGAACTTGCAAACCCAGTGCTTCCAAGCGTGAACTAAGCCTCTGTGCCACTGGGTGGCCCAGTCAGATTCTCTATTTCTTCTTGATTTAGTTTTGGGAGGTTGCATGAGTCTAAGAATTTATCCATTTCTTCTAGCTTATCCAATTTGTGGGCATATAATTTTTCATAGTAGTCTCTTATAATCCTTTGTATTTTTGCAGTATCTGTTGTAATTTCTCCTCTTTCATTTCTAATTTCTTTTATTTGAGCCTTCTCTCTTTCTTCCTTGATGAGTCTGGCTAAGGGTTTGTCAATTTTGTTTATCTTCTCAAAGAACCAAAGCTCTTAGTTTCATTAATCCTTTCTACTGTTTTTTTAGCCTCTATTTTACTTATTTCTGCACTAATTTGTATTATTTCTCTCCTTCTGCTGACTTTGGGGTTTGTTTGTTCTTCTTTCTCTAGTTCTCTTAGGTGCATTTTAAGATTTCTTATTTGAGATTTTTCTTGTTTGTTGAGGTGGGCCTGTATTGCTATGAGTTTACCTCTTATGACCACTTTTCCTGCATCCCATAAGAGTTGGTATGTTGTATTTTCATTTTCATATGTGTCCAGGTATTTTTTAGTTTCTCCTTTGATTTCTTCATTGATCCATTGGTTGCTCAGTAGCATGTTGTTCAGTCTCCACATATTTCTGACTATCCAAATTTTTTTTCTTGTAGTTGATTTCTAGTTTCATAGCATTGTGGTCAGAAAAGATGCTTGATATGATTTCAATTTTCTTAAATTTATTGAGACTTGCTTTGTTTCCCAACATACGGTCTATCTTTGAGAATGATCTGTGTGCACTTGAGAAGAATGTGTATTCTGCTGTTTTGGGATGGAAAGCTCTCTATATATCTAGTAAGTCCCTCCGATCAAGTATTTCATTTAAATCCACTATTTCCTTGTTGGTTTTTTGTCTGGCTGACCTGTCCATTGATGTAAGTGGGCTGTTGAGGTCCCCTACTTTTATTGTGTGGCTGTTAATTTCTCCCTTTAGGTCCGTTAATAGTTGCTTTATGTATTTTGGTGCCCTTGTGTTAGGTGCATATATATTCATAAGTGTTAAGTCCTCTTGATGGAATGTCCCTTTTATCATTATATAATGCCCCTCTTTGTTTCTCATTGTCTTTTGTAACTTGAAGTCTGCTTTGTCTGATATAAGTATGGCAACACATGTTTCTATTGTTTGCCATTGGCTTGGAGTATTGTCTTCCATCCTTTCACTCTTAGCCTATGTTTGTGTTTAGAGCTGAGATGTGTTTCCTGGAGGCAGCATATTGCTGGTTCCTGTTTTTTAATCCATCCAGCTACTCTGTGTCTTTTGATTAGAAAATTTAATCCATTCACATTTAGGGTGATTATATATTAGGGCTTAATACTGCCATTTTATCTCTCGTTGTCTGGTTGTTCTAAGTTTCCATTGTTTCTCTTCCTTTGTATTTCTGATGGCCATTTTTCATTTTTGTGGTTTTCTGAGGAGGTTTTCTCTCTTTTTATGAATTGCAGCTCTGCTCTGATTTTTTGTTTAGTGGTTACCATGAGGTTTGTATCAAAGATCTCATAGATGAAATAGTCCATTTTCTCATAGTCTCTTATCTCCATTAGCCTAAGCAGGGTCCATCCCTCTCCTCTTCCCCTTCTGAGTAATTGTTGTCACAATTATTCTGTTTTGTGTTATGTGAGTTTGTGACTAAAGTTGAAGTGTTTATTGTTACTTTTGATGCTTTCCTTTCCTGTATCTTTTAAGTTATAATTGAGTATTTGCTTTGCATCTCTATTCTGATAGAGAGCTGCAGTTTTATAATTTTGTCTGTCTATTTATCTCCTTGCTCAAAGCTTTGTAGACCTTTGCCTTTTTGTTTCTAGTGTGAGAGCATCTTTAATCATTTCTAGTAGGGAAGGTCTAGCAGTGATGAACTCCCTCAGCTTTTGTTTATCTGGGAAAACTTTTATTTCTCCATTGTATCTGAAGGAAAGTTTCACTGGATAGAATATTCTTGGCTGAAAGTTTTTGTCTTTTGTTATTTTGAATATATCATTTCTTTCTCTCCTAGCCTGTAAGGTTTCTGCCAAGAAATCCACTGAAAGCCTGATAGGGTTCCTTTAGGTTATTTTCTTCTGCCTTGCTGCTCTTAATATTTTTCCCTAATCATTGACTTTTGCCAGTTTTACTATTACATGCCTTGGAGAAGGTCTTTTAGCATTGAGGTAACTAGAACTTCTATTGGTTTCATGTATTTGTAAGTCCACTTCCTTCCCCAGGTTTGGGAAGTTCTCAGCTATTATTTCTTTGAAGAAGCTCTCTGCTCCTTTCTCCCTCTGGAATACCTATAATCCTTATGTTGCTTTTCCTAATTGAGTCAGATAGTTCTTGAAGGATTCCTTCATTTTTTAAAATCTTAGTTCTCTCTCCTCCTCCACCTGTAGCATTTCTATATTTCTATCGTCTAACTCACTAATTTTTTCCTCCATAACATCAGCTCTAATTTTTAAGAAATCTAGACTATTTTTTATTTCATTAATTGTGTTCCTCATATCCAGAATTTCTGCTTGGTTTTTCTTTATAGTTTCAATCTCTTTGGTGAAGTATTCCTTCTTCTCATTAATTTTATTCCTGAGCTCATTGAACTGTCTTTCTGAGTTTTCTTGTAACTGTTGAGTTTCTTTATGACAGCTATTTTGAATTCTCTGTTATTTAGATTGTAAATTTCTGTGACTTCAGGGTTGGTTTCTAGAGAATTGTCATTGTTTTCTTGTCTCAATTGTTGCTGTAGTTTCTCATGGTGTTTGCTGAACTAGTCTTTTGTTGGAGCATTTGTTGTAGTATCAGGTTGCAGATTCCACCTGCTACCTCTAGGGGGAAGCAGATGCTGAGTTTCTGATCCATCCCTGTCTGCTGGAAGTTGTGGGGGCACTGTGGGTGCTTCCATGGCCTACAGAGCATTTGAGCATGTGTGTAGACTGTGCTTGGTGGGCAGGGCTTCCTTGTGGGGACTGAGCCAGAGCCACTCCTTGGGGCCACAGAAGCATGGTGGGATTCCCTACCACTGGGAAAGTGATCATGAGCAGGCTAAGGGCTGCCACCTCCTCTACCTACAGTTGCCCCAGGGGATGTTCCCACTTTCAGGGTGCAGCAGTATTATAGGCACTCACTTGGGCCAGGAATGTGCTCACCACTGCATAGATCTGCCCCCACCTCTTCTTGCAGTCCCCCCAACCACTGTGCTTGGTGGGCAGGCTTCCTCTCAAGAACTGAGCCAAGGCCACTTCTTGGGGCTGCAGGGGCATGATGGGCTCCCCCACCACTGGGAATGCGATCACGAGTGGGCTAAGGGCTGCCACTACCTCTTCCTACAGTCGCCTCAGGGTGCTTTCCCACTTTCAGGGCACAATGGTACTTTGGGCACTCGTGCCAGGCTGGAAAGCATTTGTGCATGTGCACAGGGCTGCCAGGGAAAGGCAGGGCGTGCTCACCTATCTCCACCACTCCCCAGAGGGCCAGTCAATCTTGTAATTGATTTTTAGTTTCATACCACTGTGGTTGGAAAAGATGCTTGATATAATTTCAGTCTTCTTAAATTTATTGAAACTTTTTTTGTGGCCTCCTAATATGTGGTCTATCCTGGAGAATGTTCCATGTGCACTTGAAAATAATGTGTATTCTGCTGTTTTGGGGTGGAATATTCTGTATACACTTATTAAGTCCATCTGGTCTAATGTGTTGTTTTAGGTCAATATTTCCTTATTGATCTTTTGTCTGGATGATCTATCCATTGCTGTGAGTGGGGTGTTAAATGCCCCCACTATTATTTTATTGCTCTTAATTTCTCCCCTTAGGTTCATTAATATTTGTTTTATATGTTTTTGTGCTCCTATGTTGAGTGCATACATATTTATAAATATTAAATCTACTTGCCAGATTGACCCCTTTATCATTATGTAGTGCCCTTCTTTGTCTCTTATTGTTGTCTTTGTTTTAAAGTCTATATTGTCTGATATGAGTATAGCTACACCAGCTTTCTTTTCATTTCCATTTTCTTGGAATATCTTTTTCCACCCCTTCACTTTCAGTCTGTTTGTGTCCTTACTTCTAAAGTGTGTCTCTTGTAAGTGGCATATAAATGAGTCTTGTTTTTTTATCCATTCAGCCATTCTGTGTCTTCTGATTGGCAAATTTAAACCATTTACGTTTAAAATAACTATTGATAGCTATATACTTATTGCCATTTTGTTAATTGTTTTTTGGCTATTTTTGCAGTTCTTATCTATTCCTTTCCTCTTCTCTTTCCCTCCTCCCTTGTGGTTTGATGGGTTTATTTGGTGTTATGTTTAGATTCCTTTCTCACTTTCTTTTGTGCATTTACTATAAGATTTTTCTTTGTAGTTACCTTGAGGTTCACATATAACTTCCTATGTGTATAACAGTCTCTTTTATGTTGATAGGAACTTAAATTTGAATAAATTCCAAAGTTTAACATTTTTACTTCTCCCCACATACACTTTATGTTTTTGATGACATATTTTACATCTTTTTGTTTTATGTATCCCTTAACTAATTATTGTAATTTTAGTTAATTTTGCTACTTTTGTCTTTTTTTTTTTTGATGAGGAAGATTGTCCCTGAGCTAACATCTGTGCCAATCTTCCTCCGTCCTTTTATGTGGGATGCCACCACAGCATGGCTTAATGAGTGGTGTGTAGGTCACACCCAGGATCTGAACCTGCAAATCCTGGACTGCCAAAGCAGAGCATGCAAATTTAACCCTTATGCCACTGGGCTGGCCCCAACTGCTTTTGTGTTTTGACCTTCATACTTGCTCTATAAGTGATTGATTCATTACCTTTACTATAAATTTACCTTTTCCAGTGAGATTATTACTTTTGTATGCTTTCTCATTATTAATTAGTGTCTTTTCTTTTAGGCATAGAGAAGTCCCTTTAATATTTCTTGTAAGATCAGTTTAGTGGTGATGACCTCCTTTAACTTTTGCTTATCTGGGAAACTCTTTCTCTCTCCTTCAATTCTGAATGATAACCTTGCTAGGGAGAGAATTCTTGTTGGAAATTTTTTCCTTTTGGTACTTTGAATACTTCATGTCACTTTCTTCTGGCCTGTAAAGTTTCTGCTGAAAAATCTGCTGATAGCCATATGGGGTTTCTCTTCTGTGTAATAAGTTGTTTTTCTCCAGCTGCTTTTAAGATTCTCTCTTTATTCTTAACTTTTACCATTTTAATTATAATGGTAAATTATAGATCTCTTTGGGTTCATCTTATTTGAAGCTCTCAGGGGTTCCTGGACCTAATTATCTATTTCCTTTTCCAGATTAGGGAAGTTTTCAGCCACTATTTCTTCAAATACTTTTCCTGGCCCTTTCTGTCCCCATCTGGGACCCCTATAATGCAAATGTTAGTATGCTTGATGTTGTCCCAGAGGCCCCTTAAGGCATCCTCATTCTTTGAAATTCTTTTTCCATTTTGCTGCTCTGGCTGAGTGAGATCCATTGCTTTGTCTTCCAGTTCATTGAGTCATGCTTCTACTTCAACCATTCTGCTGTCCCCTCTACTGTGTTTTTCAGTTCAGTTATAATTTCTGATTAGTACTTTCTAATATTTTCTTTCTTTTTGTTAGCATTTTCTCTGTGTTCATCCATTCTTCTCCCAAGACCAGTGAGCATCTTTATGACCATTACTTTGCACTCTTTTTCAGGTAAGTTGCTTACCTCTGTTTCATTAAGGTCTTTTTCTGAGGATTTGTCTTATTCTTTGGTTTGGAACTTATTCCTGTCTCTTCATTTTGCCTGATTCCCTGTCTTTGTCTATACTCATTAGGCAAAACAGCTACCTCTCCCAGTCTTAAAGAAGTAGTCTTGTATAGGAGATGATTTGTGGGGCCCATAAGTGCAATCTCCCCTAGCCCCCAGAGCCAGGTGCTCAATGGTCATCCCTCATGCCGACTGCATGCCTTAGCCAGTGGACGGGGCTGTGGCTGCTGTGCAATGAGGGCAGGGCACCATGGTCTCACCTGATGTGGTTGTGGCTAGGCTGCCACATAGGGTGGGCTGTGCACAAGGTCCTCACCCAGACTGTTTACAGTGTGGCTGCTACACAGAGTGGGCTGGGCACAGGACGTTCACCCAGCCCAGTTGCAGTGCAACTATTGTACAGGGTGGGTGGGGATCAGGGTGATTGTCCAGCCACAGTGTGGCTGCTTCTCAAGAAGGGTGGGGCATGGTGAACTTGCCTGGCCTTGTTGTGTTGCAGGTACTGCAGTGAGGTGGGTGAGACTTGGGGGGCTTGCTCATCCCAGTTGCAGCACAGCTGCTGTTCAGGGTGGGCAGGGCACAGAGCATGCCTACAGGTGATAGCAGGCTAGAGGGAGGGCATCAAAAATGGCAACCCCCCACTCCATCACCAACAAGTTAGAATGAGATTGTAAAAATGGCACCTGCCAGTGTTTCTGTTCCTGGAGAAAGTCACTGCAGGTTCTTGCCTCTTCAGCAGCCACTTTAAGATTAGTAAGTCGGTCTCCCTCACTTATGGTCTAGGCACTTGTTAAACTGTTGCTTTTTCACTGGATGAGTAGGTCTGCATGCCAGCCCTTTAAGAGTGGATCCTCAGCTACTGTGTGGGTGGGTGAGGTGCAGAGCATGCTTACTGGTGCTAGCAGGCTAGAGGAAGGACACCAAAAATGATGCCTACCATTTTTGTGGCAGTGTTTCCATCCTTGGAGAAATTCACTGCAGGTTTCTGATTCTCCAGCAACCACTTAGGGTTAGGAAGTGGATCTGCGCATGATCCCTTAAAGAGTGGGTTTTTCATTCTGTACAGTTCTGTTTCCCTGGACTTAATTCCTATTGATTTTCAAAATGAGGCATTTTAGGGACTTGTCTTTCTGGTGCTGGACACAAGGGTTGAAATGCCTGATGTGTGGCACAGTCCCTTCACTCCTTGAGGGAAAGTTCTGTATTTTGGGGATCGCTTTTCAATTGTGGGACACCAAGTCCTGCCTCTCCTACCCTTCACAATGCATCTCTTTTATCGTTTGTTGTAGAGGCACAGTTCATTCAGTTCTCAGGTCCTTTATAGAGGAAAGTTATTATATTTGTAGCTGTAAATTTGTTGTATCTGTGAGAGGAGGTGAGTTCAGAGTCTTCCTACACCACCATCTTGAACTCAAAGAATTGACATCTTGAGTCTTCTGATCCATGAAAATGGTATATCTCTCCATTTGTTTAGGTCTTTTTAAATTTCTCTCCATAATGTGTTGTAGTTTCCAATGTACAGGTCTTGCACATATCTTGTTAAACTTATCCTTAAGTATTTCAGGATTTTTATGCTATTGTGATGGTAATTTTATTTATCACTTTTAAATTATTTATTGCTGGTATATAGAAATAAAATTGATTTCTGTATATTGATTTTGTACTCTACAACTTTGCTAAGCTCATTTACTATATCTTGTACTCCCTTTTTAGAGCACCCTTGGGATTTTCTTCATAGACAATAATGTGCTGGCTGCTAATAAAAATTTGACTTCTTTCTTTCCAACTTGCTTTCCAATTTTCTTTCTTTCCTTCTTTCTTTTTCTTTCTTTCTTTTCTTTTTTCTTTCTTTCCCCTTCCTTCCTTCCTTCCTTTCTTTCCTTGCCATATACACAGTCTCAAACAGTGAATCTTAAATGGGGGGGGGCTTACATCAATGGATAGATCATCCAGACAAAAAGTCAATAAGGAAATAATGGACTTAATAGATATATACAGAGGACTCCACCCAAAAAAAGCAGAGTACACATTCTTCTCAAGTGCACATGGAACATTCTCAAGGATAGACCATATATTAGGAAACAAGGCAAACCTCTATAAATTTAAGAAGATTGAAATCATTATAAGCATCTTTTCTGATCATAATGCTGTGAAACTAGAAATCAACTGCAAGGAAAAAACTAGGAAAGGGACAAAGATGTGGAGACTAAACAACATGCTACTGAACAACTAATGGGTCATTGATTAAATTAAAAGAGAAATCAAAAGCTATCTGGAGACAAATGAAAAGGAAAATACACCATACCAACTCATATGGGATGCAGCAAAAGTGGTCCTGAGAGGGAAATTCATAGCAATACAAGCTCACCTTAACAAACAAGAAAAATCCCAAATAAATAACCTTAAATTGCACCTAACAGTATTAGAAAAAGAAGAACAGACAAAACCCCAAATCAGCAGAAGGAGAGAAATAATAAAAATCAGAGCAGAAATAAATGAAATTGAAACCAAAACAATAGTAGAAAGGATCAATGAAACAAAGAGCTGGTTCTTTGAGAAGATAAATAAAATTGACAAACCCTTAGCCAGACTCACTAAGAAAAAAAGGGAGAAGACTCAAATAAATAAAATTAGAAATGAAAGAGGGGAAATTACAACAGATACCACAGAAATACAAGGGATTATTAGGGAATACTATGAAAAACTTTATGCCAACAAATTGGACAACCTAAAGGAAATGGACAAATTCTTGGAAGGTACAACCTCCCAAAACTGAATCAAGAAGAAACAGAGAATCTGAACAGACCAATCACAAGTAAAGAGATTGAAACAGTAATCAAATACCTCCCAAAAAATAAAAGCCCAGGACCAGATGGCTTCCCTGGAGAATTTTACCAAACATTCAAAGAAGATTTAGCACCTATCCTTCTCAAACTATTCCAAAAAATAGAGGAAGATGGAATACGTCCCAACACATTCTATGAGGCCAACATCATCCTGATACCAAAGCCAGACAAGGATAATACAAAGAAGGAAAACTACAGGCCAATATCACTGATGAACATAGACGCAAAAACCCTCAACGAAATATTGGCAAACAGAATACAGCAATACATCAAAAAGATCATACACCACGATCAAGTGGGATTTATACCAGGGACACAGGAATGGTTCAACATCCGCAAATCAATCAATGTAATACACCACATTAACAAAATGAAGAATAAAAACCACATGATCATCTCAATCAATGCAGAGAAGGCATTTGACAAGATCCAGCATCCATTTATGATAAAAACTCTCAACAAAATGGGTATAGAAGGAAAGTACCTCAACATAATAAGGGCCATATATGACAAACCTACAGCAAACATCCTACTCAATGGGAAAAAACTGAAAGCCATTCCTCTGAGGACAGGAACAAGACAAGGGTGCCCACTCTCACCGCTCTTATTCAACATAGTACTGGAAGTTCTGGCCAGAGCAATTAGGCAAGAAAAAGGAATAAAAGGACTCCAAATAGGCAATGAAGAAGTGAAACTCTCACTATTTGCAGATGACATGTTCTTATACATAGAAAACCCAAAAAATTCCATCAGAAAACTACTAGAAATAATCAACAACTACAGTAAAGTGGCATGGTATAAAATCAACTTACAAAAATCAACTGCATTTCTATACACTAATGATGAACCAACAGAAAGAGAGCTCAAAAAGACAATCCCATTTACAATTGCAACAAAAAGAATAAAATATCTGGGAATAAATTTAACCAAGGAGGTAAAAGACCTATACAATAAAAAGTATAAGACACTATTGAAAGAAATCGAGGAAGACATAAAGAAATGGAAAAATATTCCATGCACATGGATTGGAAGAATAAATATAGTTAAAATGTCCATTCTACCTAAAGCAATCTACAGATTCAATGCAATCCCAATCAGAATCCCAATGTCATTCTTCACGGTAATAGAACAAAAACTACTGAAATTTGTATGGGGCAACAAAAGATCCCGAATAGCTAAAGCAATTCTGAAAAAAAAAGAACAAAGCTGGAGGCATCACAATCCCTGATTTCAAAATATACTATAGAGCTATAGTAATCAAAACAGCATGGTACTGGTACAAGAAATGACACACAGATCAATGGAATAGAATTGAAAGCCCAGAAATAAAACCACACACCTATGGACAGCTAATCTTCGACAAAGGAGCAAAGAACATGCAATGGAGAGAGGGAAGTCTCTTCAATAAATGGTGCTGGGAAAATTGGACAGCAACATGCAAAAGAATGAAAGTAGACCATCTCCTATTGCCATATACAAAAATCAATTCAAAATGGATCAAGGACCTGAAAGTGAGACCTGAAACTATAAAACTCCTAGAAGAAAATATAGGCAGTACACTAATTGAGATTGGACATAAAGGGATCCTTTCAGATTCCATGTCTACTCAGACAAGGGAAACAAAAGAAAAAATAAACAAGTGGGACCTCATCAGACTAAAGAGCTTCTACAAGGCAAATGAAACCAGGATCAGAATGAATAAACAACCCACCAGCTGGGAGAAAATATTTGCAAATCGTTTGTCCGACAAGGGATTAATCTCAATAATATATAAAGATCTCATACAACTGAGCAACAAAAAAACAAACAACCCGATCAAAAAATGGGCAGAGGATATGAACAGACATTTTTCCAAGGAAGAGATACAGATGGCCAATAGACACATGAAAAGATGTTCAACATCACTAATCATCAGGGAAATGCAAATCAAAACTACACTAAGATATCACCTTACACCCATTAGAATGGCTATAATCACAAAGACAAATAACAACAAATGCTGGAGAGGTTGTGGAGAAACAGGGACCCTCATTCACTGCTGGTGGGAATGCAAACTGGTACAGCCTCTATGGAAAACAGTATGGAAAGTCCTCAAAAAATTAAAAATAGTAATACTGTATGATCCAGCAATCCCACTCTTGGGCATCTACCCAATGGACATGAAATCAACCATCACAAGAGGCGTATGCACACTTCATTGCAGCATTATTCACTATAGCCAAGAAGTGGAAGCAACCCAAGTGTCTCTCGACTGATGATTGGTTAAAGAAGATGTGGTATATACATACAATGGAATACTACTCAGCCATAAGAAAAGACACAATTGTCCCATTTGCAACAACATGGATGGACCTAGAGGGTATTATGTTAAGTGAAATAAGCCAGAGAGAGAAGGACAGACACTGCATGAATTCACTCATATATGGAATATAAATGAACATACAGACAGAGAGAACTGATTGGTGGTTACCAAGGGGAAGGGGGGTGGGGGGTGTGCACAAGGGGTGAAGGGTTACATCCACAAGGCGATGGACAAACAAAAATGTACAACTAAAACCCCACAATGTTATAAACTATTAAGACATCAATAAAAAAATGGTAAGAAAAAAAAATGAAGGGGGGGATTTTGTCTCCACTTCAGAGGACACTTGGCAATCCCTAGAGACATTTTTGGTTGACACAACTGGAGAACATGCTACTGGTATCTGTTGGGTAAGAGGCAAGGGATGCTGCTAAAGATCCTACAATGCACAGGATAGCCAACAAAGAGCTATTAGGCCCAAAATGTCAGTAGTGCTGATGTTGAGAAACCCTGATTTAGAACCTACAGTACAGTGTTGAAAGCAAGTGATGATTGCAGACATCCTTGTCCTGTTCCTGATCTTAGGGAAAAAGCATTCAAGTTTTTATCATTAAGTATGTTGTTAGCTGAAGGTTTTCCACAGCAAAACCTTATTATTTTAAGGACATTCTCTTCCATTCCTAGTTTGCTAAGAATTTTTATCAATAAAGATATTGAATTTTGACAAAAGTTCTCTGCATCAAGGGAGATAATTACTCACTTTTTTCATTTTTTCTGTTCATATGGTCAATTGCATTGATTAATATTTGAAGGTTGAATCAACCTTGAATTCCTGAGAAGAAACCATTTTAATCATGATGTGTTATTAATTTTATATATTATGGGATTCCATTTGTTACAATTTTCTCAAAGATTTTTACACCTACCTCATGAGGGATATTGATCTGTAGTTTTCTTGTTTTGAAATGTTTTTGTCTGGTTTTGATGTCAGGGTAATGCTGATTCATAAAATAAGTTGGGAAGTGTTCCTTCCTCTTCCATTTTTTTGAAGAATTTTTGTAGAATTTGTAATATTTCTTGCATAGATACTTGATAGAGTTCAATTGTAAAGCCATCTTTGCTTGAAGGCTTTGGGGGAAGGCTTTTAACTTCTAGTTCAATTACCTTAGTAGTTAGGCATTTCTGTCTTCTTTTTTTTTCGCCTTGATCAGTCCAGCTAGAAGTTTACTAATTTTATTAGTCTTTTCAAAGAGCAAGCTTTTGGTTTCATTAACTTTACTGTTTTTATCTTTTCAACTTCATTAATTTGTTCTTTTCTTAATTATGTCCTTTCTTCTATTTGCTTTGGGTTTTATTTGTTCTTCCTGTTTCTACTTTCTTATAGTGAAAGCATCGATTATTGATTTGAGACCTTTCTTCACTTCTAATGTAAACATTTATTACTATAATTTTTTTCCTTAAGCATTACTTTAGTTGAATTTCACAAAATTTTTAACAGTTTTATTTTGTTTTAATTGACCTACATTAAAATGTATATATTTAAATGTTTTAAAATATGTATGAACTATGAAACCATCACTACAGTCAAGATAATGAACATATCAATCACTACCAAGTATTTTCTTGTGTCCCTTCATAATTTCTCCCTATTATTCTTCCTCACTCCACCCCAGCTCCTGCAGATAATCATTGATCTTCTTTCCATCACTATAGTTTAGTTTACTTTCTATACCTTTAAATAAGTAGAATCATACAATATGTACTCTTTTTTGTCTGATTTCCTTCACTGAGTATAATTATTTTGAGATTCATTTGTATCAACAGTTCATTCATTTTTATTGTTTAGTACCATTCCTTTGCATGGATGTGCCACAATTTGTTTGTCCATTCACCTGTTGATGGACATTTGGGTTGTTGCTTGTTTTGAGTTATTACCTATAAAATTTCCTTTTTTCTTTTTTTGGTGAGGAAGACTAGCCCTGAGCTAACATCTGCTGCCAATCCTCCTCTTTTTGCTGAGGAATATTGGCCCTGGGCTAACATCTGTGCCTATCTTACTCTGCTTTGTATGTGGGACACAGCCAAAGCATGGCTTGATAAGTAGTGCATAGGTCTGCACATGGGATCTGAACCTGTGAACCCCAGGCCACCAAAGCAGAGTGCACGAACTAAATCGCTGTGCCACTGAGCTAGCCCCATATATAAAATTTCTATGAGTATTGGTGTACATATATTTCTGTGAATACGTGCTTTCATTTCTCTTGGATAGATACCTAGGAGTGGAAAGAGTGGGTTAAATGGTAGATGCATATTTAACTTTTTAAGAAACTGCAAACCTGTTATCCAAAGTGGTTGCACCACTTTACATTCCCACCTGAAGTATATGAGATTTCTGTTTGCCTTATTACTATATTATTCCTGAAATTCAACTGTTTGCCTTATTACTATATTATTCCTGAAATTCATATTTTATTTGAACATGTTAACTGAGAAAATCTCTCCCTTATATATTTTTAAATACTCAAGATTTCCATGTTGACATTTCATCTGTGGACTAAAACCCTTCAAAATGCAATCACTCTTAGGGGGACAATTGAGCATGATGTTGCATTTTTACTACAAATACAAAAATTTCTATTTGATTCAATTCTATTTTGGTGTCAAAGCTGAGATGTGAGCCTGAGAGCTGCAGCAGCTATGTTTAGAGCTATGGGAGAGAATGGGACTGGACTGCAGAGAAAGAAACAAGTAGAGAAAAGGATAGAATAAAAGGTGGAGAGGGAGAGATTGATAAAATTCAAACCCCTGGCTTTAGTGTTTGGTTACATGAGATAATATATTTCATTTTTTGCTTTTGTGTGCGTGTGTGTGTGAGAACACTAGTCCTGAGCTAACATCTATTGCCAATCCTCCTCTTTTTGCTGAGGAAGACTGGTCCTAGGCTAACATCTGTGCCCATCTTCCTCTACTTTACATGGGATGCCACCACAGCATGGCTTGACAAGTAATATGTTGGTCCGCGCCTGGGATCTGAACCTGCGAACCCTGGGCAGCCAAAGCAGAGCATGTGAACTTAACCACTACGCCACTGGGCCGGCCCCAATCATTTTCTGCTTTAAAAAGAGTATTATATGTAATCCCTCCCCACAAGCCACATATTCTAGTTGATGAGACCACATTAACACAGGAATAATCACTCACCATACAATAAAAGAGTAAGACAGAATATAACATACTACTACCTTTCTACTTTTACTATATTACTTCTCAAGCTAGGGCGTCTGCTCAATGTGACCAGTATTAGGCAGCCGTGAAGATGAGACTCCACTGTGAACCACTGGGGATGTAAAGAAGCTACATAGGCTTCTGTTGTTCTGAGACCCTCTGTTTAAAGAAAGTTCTGAGGCTCATACAGCTTTAGACATCCACCTGGTATCCTCTACCATCATCACCCCCTTTGTCTCTTGTGTTTCTACAGCATGAAGCTTGTCCTATTCCTTTACAAGAGGCTGCAGGAGCTTCTATGGGGAATATGTGTAGATGGATGACATTTAGGTAGTGATATGTCTGCTTGTAAAATATTTGTACAATTTTATAATTTTATGCCTCATTTACTTCTTTTAAAACCTTCACTTGGGTTTTGTCACCATTAATAAGTTCTCACATGTTTTTTGAGTTTTTAAGTTGAAAGGTGTTGTGTTAGATATGTTCATAGACCATTTTAAGTGTCTGAAAATTGTCCACAGATAAGACACGTGAAAACACTAAACCTTTCTCACACTGTGAATAAACAAACTGGTTCAAATAAATCTTTGTCTACCTGCAGCTATTCACTTATCCATGAGGGAACTAACAAGTGGTATGGTCAAGAATCTCTTATTAACAAGTCACTGTCATGCTATATACGAATGTAGGCTTAAAAATTCTATATGATTTGAAATCTGATTAACTCCAAAATTACCTCTGCTTATGCTTAGTCTTGACAAAAAAAGAAAAAAAAGAGACACTGAAGTCACACAACTTTTTGTTGACTAGGGACTAACACTTTTCTCTAAGGCACTTCATTCCATTCAAGGCCAGACAGGGTCCTAAATAAACATCATGGAATGCTGACAAGATCTGCATTTTGCAATCTGGAAACTCCTGGAAGATAGCCTCTTGACTATTTTTTTCCCTCTTGGGAAAGAATTTAGTCAGATGATTAACTATAAATGTATTTATAGTTCATGGATCTTGGGACCCACTGGTGTGATTTAATTTAATAAATATTCCACACAAAATCCAAGTAGCTAAGAAACTGACTAGCTAAGGTAGTGTGACTGATGGAAAACTAGGAGGGTTATTTTCAAGGTGATTAAACTTACAGAATGGATAAACTTCAACGTAGTAATAGAGAAACCATGCCTAGAAGAGCAATGCCTGGGCCTACTTCTATCCAACATGACCAAGGCAATCAAACCAGAGCTTTACCACATGCCTACAGATTCTGAATGAATTGGCAGCTACCCAGAACTTCAGGGAATGAGAAAGAGACTAGGGCATTTTTCGATAAAAACCCATCAGAGAATTCTATCCCAGCTGCATTATATCTCGTGCAAGGGAGACATCTTGTGTTCCACTAAGCCCAGAGGCTTTATTTTTAGTAAGGATAAATGGAAGCTTTTCCTCCATTATCCTAGGTGGTCGTTCAGAAGGCAAATTTATCCAGAAGAGCCAAACATAAGTCTATGCTCAGGCTACCGACGAGGCAATGTATGTTTTCACCTTGGAATTAAAACCCTTTAACCACTTTGGCTGTGGCTGAAATTCTTCACCCTCCTATTTTTAAAAGTTTCAGTCTTGAAAAACACAAAGAGTACCCCAAAATAGAAAAGCCTGTGTTAAAAGACCAAATTAAATCTAATGAGTTTATTAAGCTGATTTTAAATTCAATTCAACAAATACTTACTGAGAATCTGCTAAGTGCAAGAGGCAAGGCGCTGAGTGAATACTGTGGTCACTATTACTTTAGGAGAGTTTTAGTCTAGAGGAAAATGAAGATGTATTTTAAATGGGCTGTTTGGCACGATGAAAGTTAGAAGACAGCGCAACACATACTGCAGGAATATTTTACAGAGCAGATTTCTGAATTTCCCATGCTTTTTCAGTCTGCTTCAGTGGAATGTGTAAAGCCAATGCCTGCTGCTCTGAGGGCAGCTCTGAGCAAGAGTACGGAGGGTGTTCTCGCAGTATAGAAGTCACTCTCCCTCTCACTAATACCATGGAATGTGAAATGAAAAAGCAGCTTAGATCTCTATTGACAATTTAATTCAAAAGTGTTCTGGAAGAGAAAGCCAGTATATGGATCAGCATAAACACCCTAAAGGCTGAGAAGTGAAAAAGGCAGAAACACAACTGGAAAGTAATGGGCCCAAGGTTCCAGAAAGGGACCCCCAAGGACTGTCCAGCTCTAAATGGCAAGGGGAAATAAATGGCAATGGAATTTGATCAGAAACCTTTGGAGCTTACATTTTAAGCAAAATGTAGACCTTGAAGACAGAATTCTGCTTGCAGAAATCTTTTCTTGTGCTGAAGCACTGTGCTGGGCCCAGAAAGCTTTAACCAGTTACTGACATGCTAGGGAGACTTTCTGGCAGGGTGTGACAATTTAGAGGCAGCACTGAAAGCCCTGGTATGTTTATATAGTCATGTCCAGTTTACCTGTGTCAGACAACACTTTGACAGGCCTAGGAGAAGGAACTATGCAGGGTCGCCAGTTATCCATGCTGCTGGAAACGCCACTAGTCTGGCCAGCCAAAGAAAAACACATGTGCCTGCCAGAAGTAACAAGGTAATGGACTTTCCATGAAAGCTATCAGTTCTGGACGATTTGGTATTTTTAGAGAAAAGACTTATGTATAGTAGGTATCATGATCATTAAGACCTGAACTGATGTGGCTCATGTATTCAGGATGAGGGTGGGGGCTGCTAGTGAAGAAATGAAGCATCAGGGCTGAGGACTCGTGCTCTCAAAGGAGCAGTAAGGCACGAATATTGGGGAAATATATAATAACCTATACCTTAAAGCATAGAATGTCAAAGTCTAAGGATTCCTTATTGGCACCAACAACCTGGCATGAACGGATAGTTTGGAATGAAAAACAAGGGCTTAAGAAATGTAAATATGCTTTACCTACAATCTACATCTATACTTGTTGTGCCTTAGAAATAGAAAGACAAGACGTATAAAAGATTTTCACACACATTAACAATCCCTGAGGGTCCTTGGCTAAATAATCTTGAGCTGGGATCTATAGTTCACTGTGGCCCTATACATTTCCAGAAACTTTCTTAGGGCCAATTTAACACTTAGATCCTAGAGTTTCAGATTTTTATTAAAGTATTTTTTTTGCAGCTTATCAAATAAGATCATAAACTTTCTCAGGCATATGAGTAGACTCAATATTTTGAATATTACCTAGGGCTTAAAAACAAAGAAAACTTCCTTAAAAATGGTGAAAATCAGAACAAGGTGGTAAATATGAAACTTCATATTTCTCTAGACCTTAGCACAACATTTGCACAAAGTTATTACCTAGAAAAAACTTGTTGGACTGATAGAAAATAAAATTTTTCATTAATAAGTGAATTTTATAGAAAAGCCAGTATTCTTAGAAGTAAACTATTTTATTTCCCCTGGGACTAAAAGCATCACTTAATCTAAGAGTGCCAGATGTCATCATTCAATAAAGTATTCAGCACTCTATCTGAATATTCACGAACCCAGATGCCTAGGAAATGTCAGATTACCGATACTCCTGTAAAATTGTGTGAGCGGAAACTGTTCAATGTACATTTTTGGGAAAACTAGTTCCAGGCTTGAGTCTCTGACATTACTCAGTGTTTAGTTGCAGGTCCATTGCCATACTTAACACATAGTTTATTATTAACACTGGAAAGTTTGGGTTGGAATCTCAATTTGTTTCTCTCACATAAAACTGTTTATTTGGACCTAACAGCAGACCAAAAGAGGGATTACCTGCCCCTTTCTCAGCAAGACATCCTTTATAGCCTTCCCATCAGGGATAATGGACAAAGGTAAAATCTATCTCCAGAAACCATTTACTTGAGTTAATGTCCATTTTCTGCCAAAGTAGAATGGTAAATTATGAGAACTTATTAGGTTGGATATACCAAATGAAAGAACAGGTCCTTGCCATAAAAAGCTTGATATAAAGAGCCATTGGTGAATTATTTGCAATTCTATATACTTATGTTCAATCATATATACTTATAGTTCAATTTAGAAGTTGCCAAAGATTAGAATTTGAATCCCTAACATAGCTATCAAACTGTCAAATGCAAATTTAGGAGAATGGACTACCGAGTGGAAGTGAAGAATGTGGTTTTTGTGGCCATACTGTTCAAAAGCTTCTTATTGCATTTAGAATAAAATCTTAATTACTTACCATGGCCTACAGTCCTACATGGTATAGCTTCTGTTGGTTTCCCCAGCTTTCCCTGGTCTGCTCTCTATCCTCTTCATGAGGCTCCAGCCACATGGCCTCCTTTTGGACACATAGATCCTAAGCTTCTGCGTTAGGACTATCTCATGTAGCACTCCCTCTCCCTCCAAATGCTCTCTGTGATCCTCCTATCTCCCCTAGATCTTCCTGTGTCTGGCTCTATCGCATCTTTAAAATCTTAACTACATTTTCCTCCACCCTCCACTCAGGCCTCCACTAAGGGAGGCCTTTCCTGAACATCCAATTTAAGGGGCTTTCTAGCATCCCAGTCACTCTCTAGCATCTCTTCCTGTTTAATTCTTTTATTTTTCTTCAAAACACTTATTATGACCCAAAGTAACCTTGTTTATTTGTCAGCTTTCTGTTTCCACTAGCTGCACTCAAACCATGTTGAAGGCAGAGACCTTGTCTGTCTTGTTCATTGCTTATTTCTGGCACTTGATGCCTGGCAAACAGAAAATACTCAATAAATATCTGTAGACAAATAGAAACCAAAATGGATTGAAGAAAGCTCCATTGTGAGTAACTGGATTCTAATGTTGAGCTTGTGAAGATAGGGCTTCAGGAATCCAAGCAAAAATGGCCTACATTCGAGCCGTGGAGGGCACATTGCCCAGCTTTAATGTGCACAAGTAACCCTCTGACAAGTTCATAGAATCCAACATCTCTGCTTCTCTTGCCCCTATTTATCACTCATACCAAGCCTTTCATCTGGCCTCTCCTGTAATTCCTCTAGGATATTCTGTAATGACACATGGAAACATGGACTCTGTCCATAAGAACCAACACACAATTAACCACCCTTCCACCAAAGCTCCATTTAGTCTCCGGTGCATTTGGACTGGCTGTTTGTCAGGGTCCAGGGTATTGGTCACTCTCAGAACAGGAGTTTTGCATCCACTTGTTACAGCTGTCTTTGTCTCAATCAGTGGCTCTGTTTTAAGTGGTTGGAGCTGCATAGTGTTTGGCTTAAATCACAGGCATCCCTGGAAGTAAAATGGGAGGACAGAAGGTCAGTCAACCTGGTTGGAATTGAAATACCTAGGCCCAGTAAGGGCTGATGCAAACGAGGCTGTCATGGGGGCTGAGTATGCTGCTCCACTTAGGAACTGGAAGGGGGGGGTGCTTTGGAAACAATCAAGGAAAGAAGAGAAGTGTGCAGAATGGATGGGAGAAACAGGGATCCCCTGACTGAAAATCACATAACTTGCTGGATGTATGACTTCATTTTATTGGAAAATATTTTAAGGTAGGCAAGACTTGAATGAAGAATTGTTAATTTTTTATTCCCCTCAGTCAAAACATTTTGACAATATACTCACAAAGGCTGTGGACTCCGTGACCCCAGCTGCTGTGTATCACCAAGTGACAGAATCATAAATGTTACCCTTCACACTTCCACACATCTTTCAGAGTGAATATCAGCATGCAACTTGGTGATTCAGCTATGATGAGACAATGGAACAAAATAAGGTGGTTGGTTTTTGTTTGTTCTGAAGGTTTTTTTTTTTCTTTCTTTTCTCTTTCTTTAAGAGAATCTGATGATCTGAACTTCAAGTGTGCTTGTTCAATTATTGTGATGTGTTTATTTCTCCTAAGCAGGAGAGGAGAGTGTTAAGTGCCAGATATGCGAGGAAATTTTTGTTTTCCAGCACCCAAGTGGCTCTCTGCATTCTCCTCACTGTGTGCCGTGGTAATGGAAGATGAAAGCCATCTGTTCCCCATCCAATAAGCATGTCTTCTTGATCTGCCTCTTAAAATTACAGTTATTAGAGGCTCTGTCATCCATTTCCTGTTTGCCAAGACACCCGTCATATGAGCTTTGCATTAAGAATCAATAACTGCTAGTCTGTGGGAACCCACACAGCTTTTCTGGACCATTCTTAAAGCTAGAAGGTTAAGGAGTCAAAAGTGGTGGATTGTTATCTTGTCTTTGTCACTCATGTTCCATGATCTGTAAAATGGTAATATTATCATCTACCTTGTGGGGTTGTTGTGTGGCTCAGGTTAATTAATATGCATAAAGCTCTTGGGAGATAGTAAACAATAATGTGAATATAAGCAGGAATTAAAGAAGTTTCCAAGTGATATATGGGAGTGGTCTCTACAGAGCTTCCCAGAGGACCTCATATAGCCACATTTATTAATTAGGAAGCTTCTTCATTTGTTGGTAAATCACTTACACACGTTTTATATGGGCTATATAACCTATTCCTAGATCAAAATTTATACATTGCTTTTCTAACAAGTGTGAACTTTAATTCATAATACCAGGGTGCAATAAATAGCGCATACATTCGTTCCTCTAAATCTAATTTAATCTGCTCCAGTCAGGATGGTGGAAAATTAAAATCCAGGCATTTGCGATGTTGGTAGGGTAGCAAGAGAGGAAATATCCTGTCTCTCTAATATCATTCAAGAACTATGAGAATCTTAGGCAGTCCGGAACATTCAGAGTGCATTTTCATCATTGGTCAACATTGGTCTTCATCGATATGTTCATTGTCCAAACACACTTGTGTCCTTGAATTTGGGCATCCCTGCTACTTCCATGTCAGCCTTGGGTTCTAGGGTTTTTCTTGAAGCTGGGCACCTCCATATATCCCAAACCCACATATCTCAAACCCTCTTGTTAGGTATACCAGACAACCAACATCCTTTAAGTTACTGCCACCTCCTCAGGCCACTGGAAAGGAAGAGGCCACTGATTGTGGC
Source organism: Tapirus indicus (assembly GCA_031878705.1). Lineage (NCBI taxonomy): Eukaryota > Metazoa > Chordata > Mammalia > Perissodactyla > Tapiridae > Tapirus > Tapirus indicus. Next base: position 88,212,535 of record CM062922.1, read on the forward strand.
AACAGTTCTCTAAACTGAACCTAGAAAAATGGAAACCTTGTATTGGAATATGAAGTTGTACTAGTTCCTCCATTTCACAAATTTATTGAGCACTTTCCCAGGAGATAAAAGACAGTGTTGCTAGCCTTAATAATCTAGCAGATTTCAAATTCTTTCATGAAGTTCATCTAATTTAATCCTCGAGTCATGACCACTCTCTGTGGTGAAAGCACATGTGATGACATACTCCTGTTTGACAGCTGAACAAACTGAAGCTAGAAAGAGAAACTTGACTCACATAGTGTCATATCCAGTTAGAGGAAATGCTGGGAGTACGTCCAAAGATTTGATTTCAGTAATCTTTACATTTCTCCACTTTGATTCTAAGTCCCAGGGATTCCTTCAGCAAGGAACTTAGAATGGATTTGGTCTATCAGCCAGCAGGTGAGAATAGTTTGAGCTTTGGGGATCCTTCTCTAAAACGATACAATAAAAGGGGTCACCCAGCTTCACACCCTGTAAGTGTGGCGCTGCCTGGATCATTGTCTGAGAGGATGCAGTTGGTGATCATCTCCATCATCATGGCATGGAAGAGCTCATGCTCTGGGGTGGACACACCTTGATTAAAATACCAACCCCCAGTAGCTCAAATGTGACATTAATCTCCAGGTGCCTCCATTTTCTGAGAAGTTCTGATGACCTACCTTGTAGGACTGGTGGAAAGAGTGAGTTAGATAGCTCGTATAAATTGTATAGTCCTGTACCTGGCACTCTGACCCAGAAGAGGTGCTCCAAAAATGTTAATCTCCCCCCCCCCACCCACTCAACACACACACACTTTACTCAGTTTGTGCATTCAGTAAACAAACATTTATCAAGTACCTACTATGTGTGAGTCTCATTGCTGGAAAGTAGGGATACAAATATAAATAACGTCTAATCCCTGCCTCACAGAATTTACCTTCTATTGCACTTGGTAGGGAAGAAGACTTTGCTCCACCTACAGTCTTCCATTTGGAGGGAGAAAAGGAGGCTGGGAGATGGGGAATGGGAAGCAATCCTTCTCCACTGCCACTTCAGAAGGTGCAGAGGAAATGGAGCCAAATTCCTTTAGGATTTCACTCCCTCAGGCTGAGCAGTGGGTTTGTGTCAGGGAATGGGATTTTGCCTTCCTCTTCTTAGATGCCGCTGGGAGATCTGCATCCAAAGGGAACTCTTATTTCCTATGTTTTTTGTTCCCTGACATCTTCAATTTCCAACACAGGAGACTTTGCTAGTCATCTGCTTTGCCTTTATCCCAAAATTAATTTCCTGGGAAGGTGCAAGATGCCGTGAACATCTGGCCCAAACGCTCAGGACTGTCCTTCCCAATTGGGTGTTCCTCATGTGACGCAGTCGAATGGCAGCTCCATCTTTGCCCTGAGATACAGTGAGGCACAGGGCCCCGAAGTGGCCTATGTCTGTCCAGGTCCCTTGCTCCTTCTCTAAATATTGGGAGCATTTATACTTCACTTACCATTTTGATTTGAAATAAAAACTAACCAGACTTCCGGTAAAAGAAAGGTGCTGAGATTCAGTGGGGCACTTCTGTTCCTTTCCTCCAGAGAGTTAAGCAGGGAGTTCCAAATGGACCTCAGAAGGACTCTTTCCTATTCACTGCATCCCAAAGTTGTGACAGTAAAGTTTCAAAGAGTAAATACTGGTTAACGTGTGTGGATGTGTGTGTGTGTGTGTGTGCGAGAGAGAGAGAGTGAGAGAGAAAGAGAAAGACAGAGGCAGAGACAGAGAGACAGAGAATTAACAGCTATCACAATTGCCCTGTTTTGGAGTAGAGGCATTTCTACTGAAGAAATTTCAAAAAGTACTCCAAAATAAACACAAACACATACACTCTGAGCAACCAAAAGCATTTTCTCAGACTACATGTCTCCTGAGGAAAATGTGGAGCTTTTTCTTCTGGCCAGACTGGAGCCTGTCCCCAAGCCCACCTCACCCTGCCAAAGCTTTGATCCTAAAGAAACACTTGAGTATTTCAAACGCAAACCCACAATAGCAGACCTTGTGGTAGATATATTTCACATTCGTGATATTCCTAATTCACACCAACTCTCTCAAACCACACTCAGTACGACGTACATACCACACATCCATTCCCGTTTTCCCAACCACCAGCCCCAGCCCTGATCATGCACATCAAAAACTCTTAAAAAAAATCAGTCTTTCTCCTCATTCACCAATGCTTCAAGAGCTCCTAAAATTTCAAATCTCCTCCAAACCATTTCCCACTTAAACTGGAAGTAAGATGGAATTTTCTCCAGCTTCAGAGATCCAAGCTGAAACTCACACCTTTAACCACACTGCAAATGACAACAACTACAATATTTTGGTTGTAAGTGTTACCTTCTTTAGAGCTCAAGATATTTTTAAAGAGCATCATATTGTGTTGTCATAGCATTATACTAGAAAAAAAGAGGAAGGTATCGTTTTCTCATTTGACAAACAGCAAAATAGTACAAACAGTGGGCATTAACTGGCATAACTAAGATGGCTGAGCATGATCCAGGAGGAGGCATGTCAGGGAGAGAACCTGCTGATTCTCAGAAATAATGATCTATGTGTTCCAGACACACAGCTTCCTTGGACTCTACAGTGTCTCAGTTGTTATTGCTCCTTATGACCATGGATTTTTCTCTGTCCTTATTTTCAGATGGATGTTAAAATTATTTAAAAACACTCCCTCCTCCCAATCCTATATCCATTTCCCTCCCTCCAAACACATATATATTTCCACCACCAGACTGCTAGGACTGTGCCTCAAATTCTGAACATGAGCGTTAGAGGGGAGGGGGATTTTCTTGCTTTATCCTCCTCTGCCCTCATACTCTTCTCCTCGGAATGAAGGAGACTGATATTTATGAATTGTCTAGTGCACGATGTGTTTACTTTCATTTAATGTTTATAACAACCTCACTTTGGTGTTGTCTCCCCTCAGAAGGACTAAGTGCCTTCTCTCTATTCTCACAGTTTGCAAGATGCCTGGCTGAGCTGTAAACCCTAAGGTCCCGCCAATTCCAAAATCTATATATTGTTTCTGCATTTTTTATTTCAAGTTTGTTCCTGATATTAATTTTAAGCATATTTAGGCCATACTAATCTCTTTTGGAAAGCTCAAAAAACGGGATCAATGAGTGTCTTTATCCTTGTTATGGACACTGAGGTTTTAAAGTTTTGTTTTATTTTCTTTTTTGGTTTTCCTAAGCATTAAGTTGGCTGAGTTAACATTCTTATTCCAGAGGCTGGGAATAAGATGAAAGCCAAGGGTCTGACTTATTTCTTCAGGGATTCATTCAAATCACACAAAGCTATTTATTCACTTGGCCTTTCCCTCCCAAAGACCTTAATTTAGAGGGGCTTGATTCCTTTACTGGTGATTGAGAGAGTTTATTGCATAGAAACAAACTACACGATCCCTTGGATCACCAGCTGAGATGACCCATGACTAAAATGGGTGAAAAGCATTCTAGAGAGGAAGAATCTGTAAGAGAAATTATTTTTTGAGGAAAAAGATGATTGTTGGAGGTAATAACATATCTTAGGCTAGATATGTCATTTGTTCTCCTTAGTAGCTTCTGCAGGATGGAACTTAAAAATACATTTTGTTTTTCTCTCAATCTGACACACATAATCATTACAGAAAAAAAATATGTGTGGGGTAAAAAAATGAACAAAATAAATACACATAATTCCACTCACCCAGATAGAACTTTCAGCCTTTTTCTTTGCACATATAATTAAACAGAAACGGAATCGTGGCATAATATATCTTTGGAACTTCCTTTTTTGATTTAGTATTATAAATACCTATTGCTATCAATAGGGAAATATTTATAATAATTAAAGACGTTATAGTATGCTAGTGTGTGCTGTACCATAACTTACTTAACCTGTCCTTTAGGATTAGACAATGAGACTGTTCTCAATTTTTCATTTTTAAATAATGATACAATGACTGCCATACAAAAGCCTTTACATAAGGGAAAAAAATTGAAGTGGAATTGTTCATTCGATTAAAATATAAAACAATTTTAAGACTTTTGATAGATGTTCCCAAATTATTTTTTTGAAAATATAGTACTATACATAGCAGTATATGATGGTGTCCATTTCCCTAAACCCATAGAGTGTTAGAAATGAATGTCATTTCATCATTTTAATATGCTTTTCTTTGATTAGTCATAATGTCGAATAATTTTTTCTGTGCATATCGGCTCTGTGTAGTTCTTATTTTGTAAATTGCTGATCATTTTATTTGCCCACTATTTTCTATCTAGTACTAGTTATTCACTTACTGAATTGTACAACTCTTATTATTTTAAATATAGTAATATGTTATATATTGCTAATATTTTTTCCAGTTTGTCTTTTTTGCCTTTTAATTTTTCTTATGGTGTTTTATGTAACAAAATTGAAGTTTTACATTTCATGGTAGTCAAATCTATCAGCATTTCTTTATTTCCTTTTTCCCTTTGGTTTCAGGCTTACACCATCCTGAGGACTTTAAATTAACTTTGAAAAAGTCCAACTTATGATACATAAGCTCCCTAAAAACTCATTCAGAATTCCCATGCATCTCTACTTATGACACTGGTCCTCAAACTATGCTTCCATGGAACACTGTTTTTCCATGATTTCAGCCAAGGTGTTGTGCTATTAAATATGAATAATAGCAGTTTCTCTAATTTTTCAAAAAAATAAATTTGATGGAATAGCATTCAATTCTAAGGTTTCCCAGCGTATCTTTTCTTAAATGTTCAGTGCTACTACTTGCAGCCTTTATTACTATCTAATAAAACCTGGTGTCATATTATATTTTCTGTTATTTTAAATTTAATGTCAATATTAAATGGTGTTGTGCAAAGATCACTATTATTTCCAGATGTTCTGCTAACTGACAAGTTCAAGGATCCGTGTATGGTACATGTTTGCTACAGTTAGAAAGTAAAAGGGAGATAATGTTCACAACACATAAAAATTAGAAAACTGAAGACTAAGAATCCTGTTATAACTGCTAATCACATCTTACTTTCTTTAAAATCCCATGCCTTGATTACAAATGTCTCTGACAAATGCATTCAATGAATTTGATTGCCACATTCGTGAAATTATAATTTTCTGATGGGCTCAAATAACTTTCCTAAGGAAAGATACTTCTTTTAACCACAAAAATTATTCTTCTTGACATTAGAAGTATAAATAAGACGAGGAAATTTATTCCTTGTTTTTTAATGCTTCCAGAGGCAGTCTTTATTGCTGAACTGGGTCTGTGAAGAATACATACAAAGGCACGTCTCAACCGGCACTCACAAATAGAAGCTTTGAAAATATGCACCTATAAAATGCACGCATTTCCTGAACTGGTAGCTGCTTTATTCAACAGGCCATTAAAAGCCCATTTAGGGGGCCTCTCACAAGCTCATGTGTGCTACAGGTACTTAAAGCTGGTGAACCCAGCATAACAAGAAGTAAAACAAAAAAAGTTGGAGCAACATCTACTAAAATTTACAGAGGAAAAAAGTTTTCTCCCAAAACCTAAATTTCCTCCAACACTAACACTCTTATAAAGAACAGGTAATGTGACAAAATTGCCCCACTTCCAATCTCCCAGCCAAAATCCAACACCCCTTCTGCCCTCCAAGTATCAATCATCAGCCCAGGCAAGGCAAATGAACTTTTAATCAATAACAGCTACTGTTTCTTGTACCAGGACTGTTTATGATTTAAAAGGGGAAAAAATTAAATCAATCCTGATGTGAATGTTTTCCCTCTCAGAAAAAGCAACAGCCTGAGTCAAAGAGGGGGGTGTAGTTTCACATGTTTTTAAGATATTTTAAAATAAAGTAAATTTGAAAATGTTTTTACATTCATTAGCTATAGATGGAAAAGTCACTGCACAGCATGCTATGTATGGATGGGTGAATCATGTTAGACAAATGCCTTCAATCTTTGTCATCACACCATTGTATTTCCCGTTTACATGCATACATTGGTATAGATTAATAGAGCTCTAAGGGAATTTAGGGGACATCTGCCCAAAGATGGCTGCCTTGGGAGCCCTGTCCCTGGAGCTGTTTAGGCATCAGCAAGAGGACAAATCAACTGTGAGGTTGTAGAGGGAATTCAAACAGCAGAAGCGTCCTTAGATTAAATCGGTGGGTGAAACTGATTGTATATGGAAGCCTAATACATAGAACCTACAAAAGTAGGTCTGCTCTGGCTGCAGATTCTTGCCCTGTTCCCTATCCATATAGAAAAGTCAACCCTTGCCTGGAATCTCCAGGGTTTTGCTGAAAAGATTTGTAAACCCCAATATCAGACACTGTTAAGACCCCCTGGGTGTTCCAATTCTTCCTTCAATGTTCCTTCCATTTCTCTAGGTTACGTCCGTGTAGGTCCAGTTGAACACCATAAATCCTAATAATACTGGGGATCAGGTCTTCCTGCATCTTGAGTTTCCTTTCAGCCAGAGAGAAATCAAACTGGACTCTTTATGAAGCCTGCTGTGTTGTTTTGGCGTGTTTGTACAAACCAGAAGTAACTTCCCTAAAGATTAACTGAAACAAAATCATCTTTCACCTAATTGGGAAAGGCTACACAGGCTTTCACCCAATTTTAAAGAGTAACGTCATGGTGGGGGGAATGATGATGGGAATGATTTTTTGACTGTTTTCTTTTACAGTTTGTTGAAATGGAACAAATCAATCCTGTTTTGCTTATTTATAAAACCTTAACACCAATGGAGTGGGGAGAATTAATGAGACCAGGCACAAAGAATGTGGAAATTTTTGTTTCTAAACTGCTGGCACACAGACATGCATTCGTGTCGTGTAGCTTTTCAAGGGAACTGAAGAAATGGGTTTTCTGCCTCTTACAACTTTTGGTGGAGAACATGCATTTGCACATAATTACTCACCACTAAAACTGGCAACCAGGGGAAGGATCCAGCAAAGAAGCCCACATTTTTGGAGAACCAGGCTGCTATACCCTCACATGTACCCATAGAAGAACACAATGATGGCTGTTGGCCCTCAGAAAAGAATGACCACGTGACTAGGAACACAAAAGATGTAGCAGACTTACAGGGTGCATTTAATCTTCATACTACCTCTATGAAGTCAATATTTTCCACACATTACAGATGAGGAAACTGAGTCTCTAAAGGATCAAATGATCTGTTCAAAGAAGCATAACTCATAATCGAAAGAGCCAGGATTTGAATTCAGTTCTACGTCTAAATCCCATTCTTTTAATTTTTCTAAGAAATATTTCTCTGGAGAGTAGAGGAAGAAGTTTGATCTATATTAAGTACCATAGGAACTCAGTGTACAAATAAAAGATTTGATATCTATCAGCCACAGTAACTATGCTGCGTCTGCTGTGTTCTTCTGCTCTAGAACCCACTTATGAATAGCTGATATCCTCAAAACTCCTTCAAGACCCACCACTGTCATCTCTGCCAGTGTTCACCAAGAGGACACTGATACCTGTGCTGAGAGTACCAACTCCCAGTGCCTTCAAATCAGCCAAGCCTCAGGATGGAACTACAGCTCATGGATCCTCTCTGAAAAAGCCATGCTCTACTCCTCACCAAAGGAGGAGAATGAGCCTTTAACTGAATATATACTGCATTTTACCTCCTGTGCTCTAAAGCTACACTGCCTGAGTTTCCACATGTCACTGTCTCAGAAAAAAGGCCCTTTCAGCTTTTGTTGGCAGCTCCACTTCCCAGGGCTCAGACTGGTGTCTTGTATCTGGAACAAGGGATGTACCAGACTCCACACTCTTTTCCATGTCCCTCTTTGTCCTCTGGGGCTCCAGCTACCCAAACATCTCTAACTCCTGCCTATGGTCTTTGCTACTTGGCTGAAAGTTTATGTGCCATTCAGGTGGTAACAGCTCAGTGATTCTAATTTGGTTGAAGGCTTTTGATTTAGAGGAAGAAAGCCAACCGGCTCATTCAGCTTAATGATTCACAGGGCAAATAATTAAGCAATAGAGAAAAATATTAGAGTAACCTGGTCGGAAAATAGGAGTAAGAGCTCATATCTCTTTCCCTTAATCTGTTTGGAGACTTGGAAGGTAAACTTAAGTATGTATGTGCTCAGAGTTCTGTCATTAATGATAAGCTATTTGGAAATTCAACGATGGTATGTCAGACTCTAGGTAGGGAGGTGAAATTGTCCATTACCAAGGTCATTACTTATTATGTTTAGTGTCTTGGACACTGTGAATATTTATGACAAAGTGAGTGACAAAGTGAGTCCAGAGGAAGGGCATTTGAAGAAAAGAGAAATGCCTACTTCTAGTACCACCATTAGGCCTGGCAAGCAAGGGCTCCTTCCCTCAGCCCCATGTCTTATGGAACCCTGTGCTTTGGAGTGTCTTCCTCACCATTTTCTAGGCTCCTTCTGGTGCCTAGGAACAGGTGGGGCCCACAATGCCATCAAGGGAAGGCTTTCCACACCCAGACAGAGATCCACATGGACTATAGTCAACCTGTTATCCCTTGTGTGGAGTCAATCAAATATCTCCAGGAGCTCTGAGACTCCTGCCTATAGGGTCATCCTAGGGCCTCAAGAGGTTGACCTGGCAAGTAGATCACTCCCACTGGCTGGTGTGGAATTTCTTTGGTGGGACCACATGAGATCGGGCCTCCAGAATGGGGCTGACACAATTGGGGTGACTGATTTGGGGTGACTGATTTCAGGTGACTCAAATTGTTTATATAAATAGGGGCCCCACAAAATGAATTTTTCTAGAACTCCACATATCTTAGAGTGATCCTGCCTGCCTTCAGAGAGTGAACCATTCATAAAAATAGATTTCTCCTAGGTAGGATCTTAACCTGATGACTTGCAGTCCAGCATAACATTATTTTAAGCTCCCTGAAGATGGAAATCATGATTCTTACCCTCGTGGCTTCCCAGAGGCTGGCACAGGGCTAACCATATCATAGACATAAAAAACATACTTGCTGATATTGAGGTCTCTTCCATTTGTCCATCCATCCATCCCCTCAGTAATTATTTCTTCTAATATATCATTTCCTGCTTGCAGGATGGGTGGAATCCCAGAGTTTCCAAAGCACAATAGACTAGAGATCAATAACATTACTAAAAGCCCCCTCTCAGAAAGGCATGTGGACGAATAAGGGCTAATAATTAAGGAAGACTGCACTGGAGGAGGACTACAAAGTGAACTTCTCTAAGATTAAGACTTAACGTGTAGGGGGGAAATCTAATCTAAGCTTTAAATAAAACAACATTGTCATTTGCCTAGAATTATAAAAATAGAAAAGCAGAGCAAACAACTTTAATCTCCATAAGAAAAGCACACTTTGCTCGACAGAATGCCAAGAATATAAAGTGTGTCTAATTATCTTTTTATAATTGAGAAAGTGTAAAAAGTTATTATCCTGCTACAGCTTTATTTGAAAATGCAGTTGAGCATTTTTTCCTGATTATAATACATTAGGCTTTCTGGTATGGTTGTGTTGTTGTAGTTGTTTGCAAGAAACACATGAACCACCTTTAGGAACGACGGTTTATTATAAGGTACATATTTACTCTAATGGGCACTAGGAAATGATTAAAAATGGAGAATGGAGGAAGCTTTAGGGACCAACTGTTTCCCTCTCAATCTCTCTCTCTGTCTCTCCCTCCCTCCCTCTGTTCCCTCTCTCTCTTTCTCTCATCTCCCATCTCAAGGTTCAACAACCAACGTAAGGATGAGGTAAGGTCAGGTCAGGTTAGAGGTTCACTTGTGTCCAAAGAACAGCTGTTTGCTCCTAAGGTAATGTTGGATACTGCATCAGACATACCAACTATATATACAAATATTTAGAAAATAGAAGTATAAGGAAAATAGATCAAAAAACCCAGTAATTCTACCACCCAGAGATAACTGCTATAAATACTTAAATATATTTCATTCAAGTTTCCATATAGGCATGTATATTCTCAATATTTTTCACCAATTTTGGATAATGTGATTCTATTTTATAGCTTATCTTTTAGTTATATATATGTATATATATACATATATATCCACTAAAAAAAAATCAGTAAATATCCACTGAAATTCTGCTATTTAATGGCTGCATAAAATGGCTATCAAATGAATGCACTATAACTAACTTACTCAATCCTCTTTGACTGAATTTTATGATATTTCTTATTTTTTTTTTCTTTTTTAAACAAAGCTACATGAACAACTCTGTAGCTAAGACTTTGTGTGCATATGTGATTTCCTTAGAATACATTTCTGAACTGGAGCTCATATGTCAGAGGATGAACTTTTTTATTAAAGTTCTTGCAAATACTGCCGTTTTTACAGAAATAGTTATGCCAATTTAAGATCTTACACTCTAGGTATGAATTATCTCTTTCACCATACCCCATGAGCACCAGGTATTATGTCGTTCTCTTTATTTTTCATTTTTTGTTACAACTTACTATATTTCATGAATTATACATCTGAAATTTAAAAGGGAAGCTTGCTGCCATCAGTTTGGTTGATCCCTAAGGGATAAACATCTCCCTACAAATCAACCTCTTTCTTTTTTGAATATCAATTTTCTTTATTGAGGTTATATTGGCTTCTAACATTGTATCAATTTCAGGTGTACATTATTATATTTCAAGTTTTGCATAGATTGTATTGTGTTTACCACAAATAGTCTAGTTTTTATCCATCACCATATACATGCGCCCCTTTCCCTCTTTTGTCCTCCCTCCACCCCCTTTTCCTCTGGTGACCACCAATCTGTTCCCCCTACCTTTGTGTTTGTTTGTTTATCTAACTTCTTTTCAAGTTTCACTCAGATTACAGAGAGATAAGGCTCACGGGGTTCCTAATTTCTGATTGAAGAAATCTTCTGTTAGTTCTGATGTCTCAAATATTTGTGGGGGCCTGAGCGTTGGCTATTTCTGGTCTATTCAAAGATTAGGAGTTTATTAAGTGAATGGATTCTTTTTGCCATGGACAATTGTTCTACATAATAGCATGCATTTAACTTATGTTTTACTCTAACACAAAATGTGTAGAGGACTGTTTTGTTTGTTTGTTTGTTCGGTTGGTTGGTTGGTTGACTGGTGAGAGAAGAAAATCCATAATTTCTCAAGAGCATTCTTTTAATCAAACTATTAGATGACTGACTAATGCATGAGTAAAGTCAGTACTCTGTGTTGAAAGTCCTCTGGAGACATAAAAAAAATCTCTCCTGGTTAGAGAAAAGGCTGGGTGTTTCCTCTCTTTTCCTTAAATTTTTTGGTTGTTGTAGTTCATTATTTTTCTTGGATCAGATCTCTAAGGAAAGATGTGTCTGTTTAAGTAATTGCTTACTTCTGCACACTCCTCCAGGTTCAAGGGCAGAGCAATTCAATTGCACACTGTTTAACACTCTGCTCTAAATAAGCACTGTTCCCATCTGTACATTCCTTTCTTCTGGTCTTTGCCACAAAGAGATTTCCACACTAGAACCAGTCTCTGGATTCCTCTCTATCTGATCTCATTTGCTTCTTATTAAACCCAGAGCTCTTTTGAAAATACTTTAATAAGTACCTTTGATCCCTCCATGTTTTTCAAGGATTTCTCAGTTTCTTCCAAACACTCAGCTGACAGATTTCTGGGAGCCGCCAGTCCCACTTGGAGACACTTTAAGCTGATGATATCATCTGAACACCCAGAGAAAGGGCCTCTTGGGGGCCCCTTGTTAGCATGGGTGGCAGGGAGCCACACTGGTCCATTCTTCATTTTTCTGGAAGTGAGTTAGGGAAGACAAGACTTTCAGACCTACACTCCTCACTTCCCGCAGATGAAAATGTTCTCTCAGAAACAATGGATTTAATAAAAATAGCAACTTCAGGATGCCTGTTTTCCCTCAGTCCATGCTTTCCCAAGGTTGCTTTTTTCTTACTAGAGCAGACTTTTTGACTACTCTACAATTTTCTGGGTGAGCACCCCAAGCCATAGGACCTTTCTACTTCTGCAGAAGCACTGTTGACCTCTTTGTGGCTGAGAGTGAAGATTCAGACCCAAGCTAACACTCCCGTGGAGATATAACGGTTTCTCTGTAGGGGAGGGAGCTAAGCCTCGTGGCTTCTGAACCCAGCTCTGCCTTCAGCTTGCACTGGATCTTTGAGGACATCTTAAAGCATTTTTGGGTTCAGATTCTTCATTTGTAAAATGAAAGAATTAAAGTTATCAGGAATTTTCATATCTTCCTAACAATGAATTATGATTTTAACCAGGAGAGGTAGTACATTTAATTAAAAAAAAGTTTAACAAGGCAATATATTTTTGCATTTGGAAAATAACATTGGGAAACATTTGGGTATTTTTTTATAGTATAATCCATGCATGATAAAGTTTGGTAACATAATTTTGGTGGCGAGGTATAGTTTTTAAAAGGTTGAGCAATTACTAGCTAGCCGTGCTGCTGGAGTGTAATGGGTACAAGCACAGATCTGAAGTCTGAGGGAGCTGCATTAGCCCCTTGACTCTGCCTTCTGCTCCGTGATCTTAAGTAAACTCACCTTGCTCTTTTCAACGATAGATTCTTAATCCGAAAAAGAAAACAAAATAAAGCCCCAAGACAAAATAGTATCTCCTTCATATTGGGAACATCAAAGAAGTGGTATGTAAAGCGCTTTGCTTAGTAGCTGGCACAGAGCTGATCCTTGCTGACTACCATTCATATTGTTAGTGCCTGCAGATCTAAAAGTTATTATGTACACTGTTTGAACTCTCACTGTTTAATTTGATCAGTTTCTTCCTTCCTTTTGTAGGGATATATGCCAATGCCTTTCTCTTTGCAAGTTTATTTTAAATACATATATATTCAACATATTTCAGTATATAAATACATACAAAACTTCAAACACTAAAGTGCTTTTCAGTTCGATTCATCAAATATTTCGATTAAACATTTCTAACTGATTTTGAAAAAAATTCAATCCCAACTTACAGAAATTCTTATAAAAATGTTTATTTTCTTTGCAGGACACCTGGGTTGCTTTACAAAGTAGTTCTTCAAAAACTCAAACACTTTTTAAAGCTGATTTCAAACAGCAAAGAAAGAAAACACATACTGCCATGCCAAAGTATTTAATTAAAATTTAAACTCAGTTTTGGCACAAAATTTTGGAGTTCGGGTATTCTGAATATTTAAAAACATAGTTGTACAGTTTGATCACTAAGTTTCTATATCGATGGTAGAATATCACAATTTATTTGGACATAATTATGAAGTATGTATGCATCATATTCTATTTCAAGTGCATCTGTGTCCCATAAGCTTCTTAATTCATTAAGAACGTTATGTTTCGCCAAAATTTGTGCTGTATTACCATTGCAAAAACATAATTTTATCTTCAATGTCAAACATTTTAACTGAATTTACTATGTTCACAATAATGTTGGATGTTTTCCAACTGTCAAAAGAATGAATTTCCAAGTGGTTGGCATTGATTCCACGAAATTGATAAAAAAAAAGAAGCATAATTGGGATGAGCTAAGTTTTCACCTGGAATACTTGATGACACTGACACAAAATTCTCATTATTTAACTGTGAATTTCTTCTGCTGCTCATGGAGCCACACACTAACAGCTATCGCTTTATTTTGAATTCATACACAAAAAAATCTTGGAATAAAAGATGAGTGAAAGTGACTTAGAATAGTCATTTGATCTAAATGAAAACTTGTATCTCACAGAATGGTATGATGGGTACTTTCTGTGGCTATAAGTAGGGCACAGTCTTTGCTAACTTTTGAAGTAATTACTGGTGCTTCTCCCGCAAATTTGTGCCTTCTGGTTTTCATGTGGCCACTTATATCACTATGACCCCATGGTGGATAGTAAATGTCAAGAAACATTTTGTGCAGGTTACATGTTCATCATCAAATTTCTTGAGCAATCAAAATTCACTTCTTATTTTTCAACTAAACACACATTTCTTTTTTTTAAGCTTATTGCTGCTAAAAGTGTTTATTGAAAAATAAAAAAGCACTGTCATTACAGTTGTAGATTTTACACGGTACAATAAATGATAAAACAATACTCAAACTGTTTAAACTGCTGTCTTCCTGCTTCACAGACAGGACCGCTCTGCCTTTATTTCCTCCACTTATTTCACATGCACCTAAACTGTAATTTATCACATTTCTCGTTCATAGTCATCCTGCTACTGTGATCTGGTGGCTTCATGTGTTTTTCAGCCTTTGCCACTGGTCACAGTACAACTGATTGCTATATCATGTGGCCAGCAGTGGTAGAGTGTTGAATACTCCCAGAACTACCTGAGATTGGAAGGAGTCAGCTGTCCCTGGCCACTCATGTCTGGACACACTTCATTTTATCAGCAAGCTGCTTTTGAAAGAGAAGTATTAAGGATCAGGAAAGGGTCAGGCAAAGAGAGATGAGTTATTACTGTTCATCTTTCATATTTAGTCATATATGAGAATGAGAACCCTGTGCACTGCATGTATGTCTCACCCACTACTAGAAGAGTGCCTGCCCAACTATTTACAGCTTATTCTAAAACAACCATTGCAGTAAAATCTCATTATACAATGAAAAGTCTGGGACAGATACTAACCCAGAAGGGAAACTTGGGCAATACTCAAAAACTAGCATTGTCCTGGGCTTATGATCATACCACACAGTCATTTCAAAACTATCTGGACTTATTTTTTCTGGTTCAAGAAGAGAAAGTTATGACTGATAGGTGAAGATCACTGGAAGATGGATTTTAAATAAATACCAGGAAGAATTTCTCAAAATGGCACAGGCAGTAAAGAAATCTTCATTACTGGAAGTGCTAAATCTGAGCATGGATGTTATGGAGAAAACTGCAGTTGGACAAGATGAACACCAATGCCCCTTCTAAGGGTTTCACGATTTTTGATCAGCGTTTTAAGTATATAAGTAGATCTTATATACTTATATTGTTATAAGTAGATCTTAAAGGGGAAATAATCTTAGCCCTGAGAATTTTGGAATATTTTCAGCAGATGTCAAAAGAAAGAAAAAATTGTCTTTCATGGGTTCATATATTCTTCCAAAGACCTTTAATGGGTTCATATATATTGGGAGAATCTGATCATCCTTAGAGTATCCACAGAAAAGAATAGACTATTGATTGAAAGGGATCTTAAGAGGTCACCAAATCCAGAGTTTGCAGTTGGATGCAATGCTTGGCATGTAACTGAGGCACAAGAATCTTTTGGAACAATTAAGCTTTCTGAACATCATTTATATGATGGAGGTTGTAGTATCTGCTCAATTCCAGACAGACCAGCAATGTCCAACAGTAATAACAGAGAGAAGAGAATGTCAGTTACTCGTCTTCTTGTGAGACAACATAGAAGCTGTGTAATTAGTTGAAAGATGAATGGATGTGAAATAAAAGCCATTTTGTGTACTATGTCTAGAGACTTCTGATGCTGTTTTTGTATTCCACTTGTGATATGTTGCTTTCACTGATCTCCATTTTCTTGAAAGATAAACATCATAAAATATCTCCCAGTGTATGACTACATTCTTGTTCCTTGGCAGAGAAACTTTTATGTAAATTTCATGGAGCGACTGGTAAATGGCAATTGTTTTTAACCCAAATACTCCCCAGTCCTATTATTTTCCACAGTTCTTTTTGTCTACTTGTGAGAACCTAGGTAATAAGCAGTAGAATAGAATTCTTTTTCTATTTTTTATACTGGAGTTACCTATTCAGTTGAAACTGCACATGGTGAAATATGAGGCATTACTGCAACAAACAAGTTAGGCCATAGCTCATAGGAAAAACAGGCTCTGATATCAATCATAGCTCTGCGTTTACTAACTTTGTGACTTTAAACAAGTTATGTAAGTTTTTTGGACCTGTTTCTCCATTCATAACGTGGGAATAATAATAACTTGTTATTATTATTGGGGCTGTTGAGGACTAAGGGAGATAATGTATATAAAGTGCTTAGCAGGTCTTAAAGTACTCCACAGTGTTGTTTCCCTCCAACTAAAAGTCTTGGAAATGTTGGGGAAATTTTCACAGTGGAATAGGATTCAATTTCATCAGCTTGTTTAGAGTGTGCTTGATGCCCCAGCCTCTGCTACAGACACTGTGAGGAAGGGAAATTTTAAAAATGAATAGAAATTGATTCTTGCCCTCTGGAAAAGGAACGGTGAATAGCCCAGTATGGTTCTTTGACATATGCGTGTAGCAGTAGAGGAGGCTGGAATGTTCTAAGTATGAGGCTATGGCGTTGAGACTTCATGTACACTGGGAGTGGGGGTGAAATGTCAGCAATGCCATCTCTGAAACAAAAAATTATGGTAAATGAACAGCCAGTTAAATCTCAGGTAACACTCTTACAGGACAAAATTACAGGTTGCTAGTTTTAATCACTTGCTGCAATTCCAGAAGGCATGTCCCAGAACAATTTGCAGACTTCCGCCACAGAGCCTAAGTACAGGACTGAGCTAACAGGAAGTGAAGGGAGAATATCTTTTCTGTCGTAACTGAGCAGGAACAGGACAGCCCAGTGGGCCAAACACACGATTAGTTTCACACTCCTGAGTTGTCCTGGCTTCACTGTCACATTGCTTGGGGACATTTGGGAAGCTGCTCCATCTCCACATTTCACCATCTCTGAGATGGAGTTGTAATTTTACCCAACACACAGGGGAATTTAGGATATTACTACATTGTTTTGAGTTGGGGTTTTGAAGGAAGTGTGCTGTTTTTAGAAGCAAGAGACTATAAAATAACAAAAGAATTCATTTTTATTTTTCATGTACGGTTGATTCTTGTTATTCACTGATGCCGTATTTACAAATTTGGCCACTTGCTAAAATTTATTTGTAACTTCCGTGTAAATATTTGTGATGCTTTCATTTGCAGACATGCACAGAGTGGCAAAAAATTTGAGTAGCCAATGCACGCATTCCCAGGTGAGGTCAGAGAAGGCAATGCTCTGCCTTCTTGTTTAAGCTCTTTTCAGCATTTTATACTTTTTGTTGGTGATTTCATCTGTTTCAAATGGCCTCCAATGTAGTGCTGAAATGCTGTCTAGTATTCCTAAGCACAAGAAGGCTGTGATGTACCTTAAGGAGAAAAAATGCACATTAGATAAGTTTTGTTCAAGCATGAGTTGTAGTGCTGTTGGTCGTGAGCTCAGTGTTAATAAATCAGCAACATACATTAAATAAGTTCTCTTTAAACAGAAACATACATAAAACAAGGTAATTTGTTGATCAGTTGATGAAAATGTGCTCAGAGGCTTACAGGAACCCACCCCTCTATTTCCCCTAAGAGCAATGGTTCAGTATTTGCTAATTCAGTGTTGTGGCTACTTTATACAACATAACTACTACAGATAATGAGGATCAGATGTATTTATTATTGGTTATCTTGATTTTTTCTTAGAAAAATCATCTCTGAAGGTGAGTTTAGTGATCATTTAATCCAACTCTGTAATTTTACATTAGAGAAAATGGGAATGTAGAGATGTGACTTGTCTTGGTCCCTAAGTGAGAGTCAGGCAGAACCTGGACTAGAACTAGGTGCCTCAGCTCTCAAGCCCATCATTACACCGTCAGACCTCACTGGTTTTCATGTAAACCATGTAAACATGGGGGAAGTTTGGGAGATGCAGTTTAGTGGGGTGAGATAAGAGAATGGTTTCCCACATGTCTTGTGCTGCAGGCTTCGTGTCCAGCAGCGTCTGTTCCTCTGCTGATGTTACCATGGTGTACTGCATATCTAACGTACCTGCACTTGAAGAAACAGCTGATCTTGCACCATGTTTGTGGGCAGTGTTGTGCTGTGGTAAAAGATCTTGGTGACCCATATCAGGACTAACTGAGACCAACATTTATAGATAAAAAAATTTCTTTTAAAATCTTTTGTATTATTCTAGGCATGTTTTGCTTATGAGATTGTCGACTGATATCGGGAGCAGCTAACAAAGCTAACAAAGAATGCTTTGGTATCTTTTCTTCTATATTCCTGAAGACCAAGCAGAAGTCACTTACTTTAAACTAAGACCAGAGAGATTTGGCTAACACTTAAGCCAAACAAGGTAAGTGGAAGATGAGACACATCTCACAGGTAGAGAACTACCCAGAGATCTTGAAGAAGCGTAAAGGTGACCATGTGTCCTGAATGATGTCATTACATTCAATGAACACTTGAGGATCTACTAAATGTAAAGCTTATTGCTTTGTGCTTTACTATTCATCCCTTGAGGTTACATTATGGCAACACCGTTATAATCCCGAATTCATTTTGATTGCCAATCAGTTTGGGGATGATGAGATAACAACAATAAATAAGTATTATCTATTAAAAATCATAGTCTATTTTGTCTCTAATCTTTTTCTTGGCTTTTTTTCTCAGTATATGTTTGAAAATATCTTTCCTGGAAACACAAAGAGCCAATAAACCAAATAGTTTCTCAGTAGAAAATCAGTATCTGAGGGTGAGAGCCTGGAGTTCCGGTCTTTGGGCCAGATCTAGAGTCAGATCAACCTGCTTTGTCTCTTGGCACATGGACGCTTCCATTTAGAGCCCCAGGGTAATCATTATGTAATGCAGTTGTAAGTGGAAGGTAAAAATTAACCCAATTTGAAGGTGCACTGAAAAAGCGTGGGGTAAATTTAGAGCTGACATGCATTATTTTATCATCAAGTTTTCTTCTATTCAGTAATAATTTGTCAAACAGCATTAACTATCAAATGCCATTGGCATCACTTTGTCAACAGATTTCAATCTTCAGAGAGAAAAAAAGAGAATTACCACTGGGCACTTAGCATGTGCCACATATTGCTCTGGACTCTTCTAAATGTTATCTTACTTAATTCTGATAGAAAACAGTCCAGTTATGTGCTTTTATCTCCATTTTGTAGGTAAAGAAACTGAAACAAAGAGATTATGTAATTTTTCTAAGGGCACTAACTAATGGAGCCAGCATATATATTCAAGGATATCTTGATCCAAATACCATCATCCTCTTTTCACTGTCTCACATGTCCTCCCCCTTGTTCATCTGTTTTCCATGTAACACTTGGAGATTCCAGGCATTGTTCCTCACTGTGTGATCCATAGACCATTTATTAATGGTGCAAATTCCTGGACTCCTTCCTTGAATAATAGGTCAGAATTTCAATGGGTGAAGTCCCAGAACCTGCTCTGTTAAGCTTCCCAAGTGCTTTTTATGCACTCTGAAGTTTGAGAGACAATGGTCTATGTACTCATATACTTCAACGGGGTTGGAGTAATAGAGAATATGACAAAACCTTCACCAAAGACAGTGATGTTTATAGCAGGTGCTGTCAGTGCCCTGCCCATATCTCTTGGGCCTTAACCATGTCACTCAAGACCGCCGGCTTCAACTGAGACTGCATGACTTTCCTTTGGGGTTCCCCCCAAGCCTTGGATGGGGCTCCACTTGTGCACATGGTAGACAAGAAGTCCCAGAGGATTAACTACCGCTATTCCACCACCCCTCTGCCACAGTTCTTAACCAATGACTGGTCGGAGCTGGTATATAAATTCTCCGACACTCTGACTAGTTGGGTGCTTGATTCTGAGGCTTGTGGTCTGCAATTTTTTGTAGAGATCCCCCACAAGATTAAGTTCTGGTCATCCATGGTGGGAGCTAGCTTAATTAGTCAACATTTATTTTCTGCCTTCTCTTCCTTGTCTTACTCCCCCACTTTTCAACCAATATTTCCTGCTTGCCCTTTTATACTATTTACACTTGAATCCTTGTTTCTGGGGAAACCCCCAACCAGAAAATGTTTAGCTAAAGACCCAATTGTAGCATCTAGCCTCCATGTGTTAGGCTATCATTTTTCTCTCCCCATCATTTCACTCAGAAAGCTGTTAGCCTCTGAACTAATTTCAACTATCTAGGTGGGTGCATATTTAGAAGATATGTGCCAAAAGCTGTGTGGAAGTTGCTTTCTGGTTTCCTATTAGCCTATCAAATCCAGCCATCCCTCATCATGAGGTGAAAATTATAAGACTGTGATCTCAGTTGGATGTGGGTTCAAATTCTGACTCTTCTCTTTACTAGTTTTGTGACCATGGCAAGTTTCTAAGCATCTCTAGGCTTCCATGGTCTCATCTACAAGAAGAATAAATCTACCTCAGATACTTGGTGAGAGGATTAAATAAGAGAATAAATGTGAAGAGCCTGATGCATAGTAGGTCATCCGTGAATGTGTGTTCGTTTGCTCCCTTCCTTCTTCAGGGTTCCTATTTCCTGAAGGCGTGGTGACAACTCTAATCCCTGGTGATCTATTGCTCCTTTACCTGAACTTGATGGTTCTTATTGATCATCATGTTGACCATTCATGTTTATCTGCATGAAAAATTAACTAACAATAACTACCAAGAGCTAATGTCCAGTGTCTGCTCTACAACAAGATTGTAGATTCCTTGATTGAAATGGTATCTTAAATTCATTTACATACCTCTACTATTATGCCTTACATATAGGGGGTGCTTGATAAATATTTTTGTTGATTTTTTAATGCACCAGTGATAATTAGCAGCCTCAAACTTAATGATCCATATTGGATCTTTACATATGCTATATCAAGATCGTATAGTTGGCACCAGCCCTCAGCAGGGCTCAATTTCTTCTCTGGATCTGGCAGGGGGGAATGAAAATAAACATCTCATTCTCCCAAGGAGGGCTGGAATTCCCAGAAAGTTCAGGATGTGAAGGATGTAAAGTTTGGCAGGAGTGCTTTTCAGAGCTTCTTGCCAGACATGAAAGCCTGGAAGAACCAAGTCCTGGCTGGAATCTCCCCCCAAATGGATACGGTTTTTTGGAGGAGGCAAGGAGTTTTGAGAACTTGGTGGTCTCTGCAAACACTGTCACGGCTCCTCCCTATTCACTCTTGCTGTGGAATCTGGTCCAATGAATAATTGTTTACTTATTTTCCTGCTTCCACCCATCATGCCCAAACCCTGCATTATATTACTCATACTTATTACTACATCCTGGAAGGCAACCTTAAAGCTCCTTTTTATGTTGTTTTGTAAAAAACACATATGTTACCTTATTCTTTTTCAGTCAGACTTCTTTCTGCTTCCCCCAATAAATTATTTTTGCAAAATAATTTCCATGACTGCTATTTAAATTTCAAATGCTATTGCTTCCTTTTACAAAGTCAGGTCCATTTGCAACTTTCCAACTTTGTTTTATATTCTGTAATTTCTGGAGACACAACCAAACCACAAGTCTCCTTTGAATATATTGGAGCAATCAAGTATTTAAATTATCACCAATAATAATTACCAGTATTATGAAAGGATCTCTTTGATCCTGTCTCCCAGTGTGCCTCCACTTGAAGCTCAAGACTTTTAAAAATGTTATCTCTTTTCCCCACCATTCTCTTCTCCAGGCCTAAAAGTGCTTTTGTTCTTAGAACTGTTCCTACTGCCTGTCAATCAAGTTAACTTTGGAGGAAAGACCACAGTTAGTGATTGTTTTTCCTAGGAGGAAAAAAAGCTAGTGATCCATGTATAGACAGCCACACTCATTTCCCTTTAGCACTTGCACAGAGAGGTAAAAGCATCCTTCATTTGTTAGGACAACATATATCCCTGGTCCCACCCAGCTTTAGGATCTTCCTGCCGCAAAGCCACTGTGTGTGTTGTATTGTGTGGATTCTGAAGTAGGCAGAACTAGGTGAGCGGACTATTTGAGCAGACTTCTTGAGGGTCCCCCTAAATTGTACATGAGCCACTCATAGGTAACAAAGGATATCATTTTGCTTAAAGATCCAGGGAGCTTTTGACGGGGATGGAAGAACCCATCCATAGATTTGGCACCCAGCACCACCACGGAGGCTAAGTAATATGAAAAGGAGAGCTCTAAAGGAGATGGGCCTGGTTTCAATATCACCCTCTGGTCTCACAGTCCAGCAAAGTACAATAAGTTGAGGCTCAGGAAAATGAACTACAATCTGGGGAACATATGAAGAATGATCAGGGAGTGATTTATAACACTCTTCTTGGCAATGATAAAAGTGTTGGGTGAAGAGCAATATACAGAGGGAATCTATCTTGTCCTATTGTGCTCTGTAATTGTGTTCTTTTCTTGCAGCTTTTAGATACTAAACCCAGGTGTCAATTATAATGATGTTCACTTAAGTGAAGTTCCAGACCTTCCTGGGGTCACTTCATTCTAGAAGTTGTCTAGGCCAAAGAGTTTTGCCTAAATGAAGCTTACATTACTTTTCCGCTCTATAGTTGTAAAGGCTTTTTTACTCCCACCCAACTGGAGTTAAGATATTATTCAGCCACATTGTCTTGGAAGTATTCTCCATAAACAAACTAATGACACATTCTTGATAAATGAAACTCCAGAGAAGATGAGGTACACATTCCTTAAATATTAAACTTCACTTCTGTGCTCCCTAGAAGAAAGACATCTATATGAAACATTTTTTATCTCAATTGCTGGGAAGAATTCGGGTATTTTTAATTGGGTGTTTATTATTAAAAAGGATATTTATTATTAAATTTAATAATTAATTTTAATTGATGGAGGAAGGAATTTATAAAAATCAATTCTTCCTTTCCTTACAAATAATAGTTTAGACAAGGAGCAAAGGATTTTAAAAGCCAAAACCAAACTATCAATCTGTTTAAAATAATTAAATTTCCTGATCTTAGGGAAAGTGGAATTAATGCTCATTTCTTCCATTTCATAAGATTTCGGGTCATTTAACCCATTAGAGGAAAAGTTATATTTGTGTTACAATTTGACACATTTTCTCAAGTAATTTGGTACAATGATTAGATCCAAAAGGAAGGAGAATGAACACGATTCCCCTAAAAGAACTCCTGGTTCTTCATAGAAATATCTGTTTACAACTTGCTGAGGCTAGGTTGGATGAAAGTTATGGCTGTCTTAGACACTGATTCTTGGTGCCGTGAATTAGTTCCTTCCCAGCAGTCTTTGTGCTTCTTCCCTGTGTTGCTGCTTGAGACAACCTCAAAGAGTCACATCCCACCATCACAGAACAGTTTCCAGTCTCAGCCTCAGCTATCAGCTGATCATCATAATTTTGAAGAACACAGGGTAGTTTCAATCACTTTGTATGAGAACCCTGTGAGAAACTGTTCTGGATGAATTATATTCCAGTTTAAAGGGATTTCAGTACAAAGAGGGATTAAAGAGAGGCTGTCCATCATCTGTCTCAGATGGTTCATTTGAGAATTAAATAAGATAAGCTTGGGAAAATGTCTGCAATACAGTGAATTCTCAACAAATGTTGATTTCTTTACCTTTTCTCAGAGCTTTGGAGTCTTATTCAAAAGATGCCAAGGACACATGATGTTCAATGTTGTTATTTAAACCAAATTTCATGTGAGAACAGTAGTATTTAAGTGGAAAGAAATGTTAAAATAGCTTCTTTTTATCTGATTATAAAAGTAATACCATGTTCAGTGTACAATGTTTGGGAAATATAGGAAAGTGTAAAAATGTCACCAGAGACACTTTAGATGACACATTGTTGTTTAGGCTTTTTATTGCCCTTTTTAATCATTTTTTCTTTCTTTTTTTTTTTTTTAACAAAATTGAGGTCACAATGTTCTATACCTTGGTTTTTGTACTTACCAATACATCATAATTATTTTCAGGTCATTAAATATTCTTCTTATTTTTAACAATTGCATAGTCTACCAATTCATGAATATGTTATTCATTTAGCTATATTTTCCAATTTTTAAACATATAGGTTATTTCCAGTTTTTCTGATAAAAACTATTATTCATAAATCATTGCTGATTATTTAGTTAGAATAAATTCTTAGAAGTGGCATTTTGGGGTTAAAAGGTATGCATACTTTCAAGAGTCTTAATATACATAGGTAAAGTTATATGTATGTATGTGGATATGTGTTTGTTTATGATTAAGAGATCTCCAAAAATGTTGTACCAATTCATATTCCTACCTGCAGCATATGCAAACACTCATTTCCCAAGAGAAGAACATTTCAAAGCCAAATAAACAATAACTAGAGAGAATTCAATCCAGAAAATAAAAAAGTTGTAAATGCAAGTCAGTTTTCTTTTCCTACCACATATTCGAATGATTGGGGAGAATGCTGAAGGAAGGGAGGCCATGCAGACATCTTCTACACATATCAAATTCTGGACAAATTCTTGAGAGGAAAAAATAATGTGTTGAAGAGTTGTGCCTTAAGAAAGCTGGTAAAATGTAGTGGCACAAGAGATGATATGTGATTCTATGCATGCCATCACGTAGCTCCTTCCCTCCCTTTCACCCACAGAAAATGACAGGACTTGGACGGCTTACAACTCTGGATGTATGGGAATGATGTTCCCCACATGGCCGAAGGGAAATGTCTCAGACATGCATTTCTGAGGCCAGCTGAGTGGCTGGTGTTGGTGAATTCCTGTAAGTTTGAATCAAGGTAGCCACGGGGGTGGTGCTGCATAAGGTTAATTTGGAATTGTTCTTCTCCAGGTTTAGTATGCACAAGTAGTTTTTAGAAATTTAGAATTTTAAGAAAAATTGGTTTCCAGGCATATTGGCTATCTTTATATGTAGATTCGTCACATCATCTTTCTTCAAATAATATTTCTTCAGATTATTGAAAAGATACATGTTAGTTGTATTTTTAATTTTTGCTTAAAAATATAAACAAAGAAGAATATAAAAATCTCCCACGAGCTTATCACCTAGAGATAGGGTATCAATGTTTCCTTTATCATATATTTACTTCCAATCTTTCTTATGTACTTGTGTTTCTTTTACATAATTAAAGCCATACTGTGCACACAGTTTTATGTCTTACTTTTCACTTAAATACATCATTGTGAACATTTTTATATCATAAAACAGTCTTTAGAAACTTGTTTTTAATGAGTTTCTAATATTTCATTGTATCGATATGTGCTAAATTGTTTAAAATTCTCCCATTGTTGAACATTTAATTGCTTCCATTATTTTACTAATATGAGTAACACAATGATGAACATTTCCTAACAGAAATCTTTGCTGCATTTCCAATCATTTCCCTAAGGTACATTTTTCTAAAAATATATATTTATTATTTCTGAGAAAATGAAACTGAATGACTAAAGCTGGAGCCAAAAAGCTTATTTTTTTCTTTTTTCATTTGCTTTCTGCCTATGTGTTTAGGGCCATCATTTCTTTATATACTGTATTTTAAAATTTATTTACTTTAAAATAACGGGTGTCAATGACCTCTCCGCTTCTAGAAGATTCTTCTAGCTCAGCTGTCTCATCCCGACTGGTCATTATGTCAAACTCCCACACCCATTCGCTGTACACATAACTTTCCTCATGGACTGGGCTCATTTCGGGACAGACGTCTCTCTGATCCTCAAGTTTCTCCTGACTACTCCTGATGCCTCCTGCTTGGCCGCTGAGGCCACTTCCTGGAATGCAGGCTCTTCTCCCTCAGATCTCGGATTTGATCCCAGCTTGATTCACCTGCTTGTAATGGAAAACCAGAAGCGTGGTGCCCAGAGCCTTCACGACTGTGCTGCTTTCTAATTCTGCCCAGCACGAGACTCACACCTGCATCCCATTTACATTGAAGTCGAAAAGAAAAACACCCTGAACCATGTTCAGAGAGGCAGTGATTGGAAAAACCATGAAATTGGTTGAAATTTATGAATTATTACTCTTGAAAATGAAACCAAAGGGAAGCAGAGCTACTGTGCACTCCAAACCCATGTGCAGCGTAGTGAGCTTTACTGAAGTGAGTTTGAAGTTGAGCGTTAAGAGACTGAGGTTCTGAGGGGCCCGCCGGATGGAGTGGTGAAGTTCACGCACTCCGCTTCTGTGGCCCGGGGTTCGCAGGTTCAGATCCCGGGCACAGACAGACGCACCGAGTGTCAAGCCATGCTGTGGCGGCGTCCCATATAAAGTGGAGGAAGATGGGCACGGATGTTAGCCCAGGGCCAGTCTTCCTCAGCAAAAATAGGAGGATTGGCAACACATGTTAGCTCAGGGCTAGTCTTCCTCACCAAAAAAAAAAAAAAAAAAAAAAGAGAGAGAGAGAGAGAGAGAGACTGAGGTTCTGTTTCAATTGTATGACTCTATGAAAGCAGTTTTATTTTCTTGGGCTTCCTTCTCCCAACAGAAAATAGACATTTTTATTCCCCACTCCCTCACTATCACAATATAATCTGTGAAAATATAAAAACTCATACTCAGTGTTTTGTATTCCTCAGAGGAAAAGGAGTTAACAGATGGCCATTATTCCTAAAACTGGAACTCAAATAAATCTGGCATTGCATTTGGCACTGTTGCCTAAATACATGACAATAATTTATTGCTGGCCTAGAAGCTTCTTGATGACATGAGGCATGTCTAGAAGTGCCATCTCCTTTAAGATACATCCAGCTAGTGTACATCAAACACCTCCTGCTGCTTGGATAACTCGCTTTTCTTGCACATTCTTCAGTTTCTACTTTACTTTAGTTCCCCTGCCAGGGCTGCACAACATACTACTTCATTATTACTGAGGTCATGAGCATTGGTTATTCATTTCAATAAAGGTAGAAATCTTTGTCTCCAAGCTGAAGCTTGTATAATTAGAACAACTAGCATTTATTAAGGTCTTTCCGTGTGCAGTGAACGGAGCTAAGAGCTTTACAGGCACTATAACATATAATCCTCACAACCACTCCTTTGAAAAAGGCACAACTCTGTTTCTAGTTATACAGAAGCAGAAATTGAGGCATAAGGCGCAAGAAATATGCTAGAGCTGAGACGACAGAAACCCTGTGGAACTTTCGGCTTTGAGCTTTTTAGCATATTGCAATTACTACCTCCTGGAAGAAGCCATTTTGGTGTATAGTTTTTACTAGCCAGCTCACCTAAAAATTAAAAATATAGCAACTTTTAGTGAAGAAAGTATTCAATTCTAGGTTGTTATTATTTTCCTTTTCTCTGGGGGAAATTAAACTAGCTTAGGCTTGGTTGGGCTTGACAGCTTTTGTTTTGGCTTGTAAAACGCTGCACATTTGGTATGGAAATTACCCAGGGAGTATGACTCTTAACCCGGACATGCCGTTGATGCTGGAGTCAGGGTTTTGGAACTGTAACCTCTCTTTTCATGTTTCAGAATTGGTCTCTCCTTCTGTGGATTTTTTTTTCATTCACTACAAATGTGTTCTTTTACATTCCTCCGACATGGAACACGAACTCTGCCAGGTGAATTTAATTTATTACTCTGCTGACCACATCACAATTATGTCTTCCTTCCCTTTTATTTTTAAAAGGGTGGCATTTCCACTGAAATGTTGGTGTGTCGAGTCTTTATAGAAAAATAATCTTTCGTTTAATGGTGCTTTAAGAAATGTCCTTGAAAAAGAAACTAGTTGGTATAAAAATAAATCCGAAATATCTATGTATATGAT
Organism: Tapirus indicus; assembly: GCA_031878705.1. NCBI lineage: Eukaryota > Metazoa > Chordata > Mammalia > Perissodactyla > Tapiridae > Tapirus > Tapirus indicus. Next base: position 88,240,014 of record CM062922.1, read on the forward strand.
TCATGTGACTCAAGATTTTTTTTCTTTGCTAAAATGTTGAGGCCAAAGAGATTTATATCCCAATTAAAAATTATTGAAATATTTTTGGAAGTTGGGAGATATTTGTTTTCTTGTAGACTCCATCAATATAACTTGTCTCCGTGGAGCTTTGGGATGCTACTTAGAGGCAGGCACCCAGAGTGTGTGTATGTCTATGCTGCTGCTAAATCAGCTGAGACTAAGAATTCTCAGGAAATGTTCGGAGCTTGATGATGACTTGTGCCTAAATAGATGACTACTCCCACCTACCCAAGGAAATGGACTGAAGGAGCATCTGGGGCAAGGATAAGCCAAATGGGTAATTGAGGTCCAAAATTCCAAGCCAAAGAGCAAGACCAGAGTCTTTTTAACCTAAAATTATTAGCACTATTAGTATTTTTTCTTTCCATTACTTTTAAAAACTGGACACAAACAAATTGCTTTGATTGTCTTTCCATTTATTTATTTTATACATAGAAATTTGGTGCCCCTCGTAGAGTGGGCCTCAAACGCCAGTGTCCATGGGACTTACTTCAGCAGATTGTTAAAATACAAAATCCTGGGCCACTGCCAGTGATCTCGATCCATTTAGTTTGGGGAAGTATCCAAGAATCTTCCTTTTAACAAGATTTCAGGACTTTCTAATGCAGGTGGCCCTTTGGATACCCTTTGAGAAACAATTTTGTAACATATAAGGCATGAGACGAGGCCACAAACAGGGCTACAGGAATGGAAAAGGCCTGTTTTATTCCTCAGGAAGTTTCACATTGAAAACGAATATAGATTTAAACATTAATGATAAATGATAATAATAATAACTATTATATGCCAGGCATTATTCTAGATTATATTTATAGTTCAGGTCAATGAACCCTCACAATATTATTATTCCCATTTCACAGTTGAGGAGACTAAGGTTCATAAACATTAAGTAACATGTCCCAGGGCAGGAGCCCAGGACTGGCTCACTGCACGGCCCAGACCTTATTTCCTGTCCTGTACTATCTCACTACTTCTACATAAATCACACTATAAGGCAACACATGGTAAGTGTTGTGAGAATGACACACCCAAGCTGGTTTCATGGGTACAATGGAAAAGGAGCTTACATTTATTAAGTGCTTCCTCAATGTCACGATCCATATATTTTTAAAATTTAACCTATACCACCCAGTGAGATATAAAGTATCGTTCCATTTTACCTTCAGTTTCCTCATACATAAAGAAGACATAATAAAATGCCTTGTCCCACAGGGTTCTTAAGAGGATTGAATAAAATAGATAATGTAAAGTATTAAACATAGTAGTTGGCAGTAAACACTCAATAAACGTTAGCTACTGTTATTTTCACAATCACCATTTATGGTTGAGAAACTTGAGGCTCATGGAAGTTAGGGAGCTTGGTCAAGGTTACCAGCTGGCAAGATCTGGTCTTCAAACCCTTATCTTTCTGGCTCCCTTTCACATGCTCTGCAACTACACAGCCTCAGGGAGAGAATGCCCTCTTAGCTCTGATGACCTGGGAAAGCTTTGTGGATGAGACAGCACTAGAGTCAGGCCTTGCAGGATGAGTCGAGTTTCAAGGGCAGAATTGATGGGAAGGCACAACAATTTTTGCCTCAATATTTAACCTCACTGAAATTATATCTATAATTTAACAAAACCCAAATCTCTCAAGACGTCAGCCTTCAGAACTTCTGCCAGAACAAATTTCAGGCAGGTTAAAGAAAAATGTCCCTGGATTCCTTCAAGATACTCACGTGAAATGTGTGGAGAAAGCTTGTGTATTTAGATTAGAAATGAAGATTGGACCACAAGATTGCTGCAGCGGATGGAACACGGTGTCCTAAAGAGGCAGGCCACAGACATCCTCATGAGCTCTGAGTGTTCACGTGAGCCTGCAAAGGCCATACCCAGTGGACATGGCCCTGCTCCATGGGGTGGAATGGAGGAATTTCTGCTGCCACAAGCCTTTATGGAGGAAAATCATAGGCAAATAATGTAGCTCCTGAGCCCTCGGAGTTACACTCACAGAGTTGAAGTCTCCTATAAATGAATTGTTGCTTCCACCAATCCATCATGGAAGTCAGAGCCACAAAAGCCTGAGTTTCTCTGCCAGTAAAATCAGGGACTGAATGAGTGGAAAGGGCTTCCCCAAATTCACATAGCTAGAGGCAGAGGCAGGGCTGGAGCCTGCAGCCATGGCTCCAAGGCCAGTGTTCCTTCCCAGCCACAACTCTGTCAGGCCCAAGGTTTCTCTACAGAGGGGTGGCTGACAGAGAGCACCTCGACAGTCCTACCCCCAAGGGAACCCCAGAAAGAAAGGGGCTTTAAAAATTTCCTTTTCTGTCTCCTTAGAAATCCCATTACATTCTATTCCTCTGTAGGAAAGGCTCTTTAATTTTTTCATTGGTCTGATAGCTCTTTAATTTAACCAGTTCATTCATTCAACAAATATTTATGAAGCACCCATCATGCTCCAGGCACTGCTCTGGTTTCTGTGGAGACAACAGTGAAGAAAGGAGAAGACAACCTCTACCTATATTGAGCTTACATTTTAGAGTGTGGGGAGGGACAACCTATAACCAAGATACATTGGTTGAAAATATGGTACATTGGAAACAAGTGCTAAGGAGAAGATAAAGAGGAAGCGAGGTAAGAAGTTGACAGGAAGGGGGCATGCAATTTGGGGGAGGGTAGCCAGTGAGAGCCTCACTGAGAAGATGACATTTGGGAAGAGGTCACACAAGTACCGGGGGAAACATTGTTCCAGGGAAAAAGAGCAGCAGAGCAAGACCTGAGGCAGAATGTACCTGGAGCATTGGAGGAACAAAGGGGCAGAGTGGCCGAGAGGGGGATTGTGGTTTTTCTCTGAGTGAGAAGGGATGTTATTGGGGAGTTTTGAGCAGAAGAGTACCTTGGTGTTCCTTCAGTTTTAACAGGGTCACTCTGATCATTGTGTCGAGACGAGACTGAAGGGGACAGGGGTAGCAGCAGGAGGCCAGTCAGGAGACTGTTGTGATTATCCAGAGTTATTGAATCGACTGTGGCTAGCTGGTATTTGCTGTTGTTTTTGAGATCCCTAAACGCTAATGATTGTTCTCATAGCCTCTCTTTCCTATGCTCTATAAATTTTTCTCCCTCAGCATCATGTGCATGAAACATACCCCACTATATATTCCCACTGCTGCATGTCCCCCATCATTCTGAATAATGACAGCTCTCACACAAAGAACCACAGGTAAAACTGAGTTGACAGAGTGGCAAATACTTCATACTGGTTCTCTCAACACCCACTCCAGTCCCCTTCTCATGTGTCTTCCTGTACTTCAGAGGCTGGAAAATTGGAAAATAAAATGATATTTTCCAGACCTCCTTATAGCTACAGTTTCCAAGGTGATCTGAGTTCCACCAAGCAGATACACCACTGCAAGACTTGGAGGCAGAATGAGCATGGGGAAGTGGTGGGCTAGTGAGAAAGATAGGATCTTCTGGAAAGCATGGTGGGGGAAGCCACATATTCTTTGGTGTGAGCTACATTTTACTCACAGGTGTCAAGTGCTGAACAGTAAGGCAATGGCAGAGAGGTATGCCATCGTTTCTCTTGGATCCACTGTCCTTGGCTAGTGCCCTCAAGATTGGTTCCTCATCCCTCTTACAAATTCTGTAAGCTTCCAATACCCTGTAATAAATCCTTTCTGATTGAATGAGTCCAAGATGGCTGCAGAAGATCCAGCCATCTAATCTTAGTTTTAGACTTCAGGAATGAGGGGGAAGCAAGAGAGATTTCATCAGTATTCTGCCCCAATTCCAAGGAGACTTCCCGGAAATCCCTCACAAAAAATTTCATTAGTTATAAAAACTTACTGACATGGCCACACTCACTTTCAAAGAAGGCTGGGAAATGTAGAGATTTAGCTGGACACATTTCCATCTCAATCATAAAGGATTTTGTTAATAAAGAAAAGAAAAGGATGTTGGGGAATCAGCTTGCAGCCCTTGCCACAAAGAGTATGAATTCTTTCCAAGCTCTTCATATATATTGTTAAGTGGCTTTTCAGAAATGTTTACATTCTCATTGTCATAGAAAATGAAAAATATAACACAGGGAAGAAATTAAATGTACATGTCCATATGTTTAACTGTAGCCATAGAACAGTCTCTTTGTATTGATAAAATTTTTCAACAATTATTTGAGTCCCTAAAATATGCCAGTTCTAGAAACAAGGAAGGAAGCAGGGGACAAAACATGCAAAGATCCTTTCTCTCAAGAGAACCTGGCTACAAAATGTGTCACAAGAGGGACTGTGTTATCTTTTATATGGAGTTCTTAGTTCAATATTGATTGTTGACAAAAATTGTCATTTGGGTTTTGGAATGGTTGATCTGAAGCATTCCTTTTGACATAGATTGTTTAAATATAGAGTCTGTAGTCTGTTGAAGGCACTGAGAATGCGTGACAATAGTTACCTTGCCAGCATATGCTAGCGCATAGTAGAATAGTTATCTCACTGTTCTCCAACATGTGCATATGTTTGGGGATGGGGAAAGGAAGAGTCACAGTGAAACTATCTCATCTAAGAAAGTGATCCAGTTAATGAGGTACAAGAAGTTAAGTGTGTGGGATACATGTAGAGGAAGGCGGCAGCATGTCCAAAAGCAAGAAGATAGGAGAGCATGGAGGGAGTTGTGAGGGGCATGTGATGATGTAGAGGTGACTCAAAGGGTAACAGCAGCAGAAGGTAAATCATGGGAGGGAGGGACCCAATCATGACATTGTATAAGAGTTGCAACTTTATCCTGTTGGTAATGGGAATCATTAAAAACCTTGGAGCAGGGACATGATGTTATCAAAGAAAATAAAAGGGTAGAGGCAAAGCTGTTGGCCCAGAGCCTGGCACCCAACAAGCACATACTAAATTATTAACTATGATGGCAAATTGTTATTATTCCTTGATTACAAGTACCACTCTGGCAGCAGTGCGGAGGATGGGAAGAGGGGAACAAGATAATAAAGAGGACTTGGATAGTTGACAATTATTGTGAAAAGAAGAAGAGAAAAGAGATATTCAGGAGGAGACAATAGGACTTACTGAGAGAGAAGGTAGAAGGAGGAATCTGGGATTCCAACATGTGTGTCTGGGTGTATGGTGGGACCATTCACTGACAAAGAATATAGGGGTCAGAGAGGACATTTGCAGGGAAAGATGAGGTGCCTTGAGGATGTCCAGATAACCTTGTCCTCTTATGTCCCAATTTTCTATTCCAATCTAAAACACAGATGTCATACCATTTCAAGGGACCTACTGGATTCAGTATTTCTTTTGGAATGATATGGGGAACAAGATCACTTGCCATCTCACCCTTTTCTTGCAAACTGGGTATTATTTCTTACTGGCTTTGAAACCTCTTAGCTAATGTACTAGAGGAAGCAGGGCATTTGTTTGGGCTCCTTTCAAGGCTGGTTGTCACATGAAGATGCTCATCAAAACCAAGTTTATGGTTTCATTTTTCCTCTACTCTTATCAGGAACAGAAGGTGAGAGAGTGGACAGCAGCGAAGGGTCTTCCTTAGCCTCAGTGGTGGAGAGCAAGCTGCGCTGTAAGGAGCTCTGTGTGCTCACCTGGACCATTTAAAGTAAGAGACGAGAAAGGTGCCAGGTGCTCAAGGACAGCCTGCCTGTGTGACTAACTCAGAGAAGTTGTCTGACAGGAGCAGCTTCTCTGAGAAATAAAATCCTGGTGATATTCCTCCCTCGCTAAAACACAAAATTTATGTATATGTGAGCTAGGTATTTTGTCAAAGCAGCAGGGGATTTAGAAATTAAACACACATTATTAAATTCCATTTTACTTGCAGCCCATTTATTTTTAGGCCCAGCATAAGTACTTTCAGACCTTGAGCTTGCTGAATTGATGATTTATTTGGCTCTGCAGCATGACCTGTTCATTGAAACTCAACTCCAGGCCCAGGGATGACAGTAGGGATGCCTACTTTCCTCTAGCACCCGAGAGGGTCAAAAGCAGAGCCCACACCAGAGAGAAGGGAGATAAATGTTTTGGTTTCTCTCTGATTCTGGCCCTCATCCAGGCCACTTGATTATGTTAAACCCAATCCAATCCCCTTTCCCTGCCCCTACACTCAAGTAACAACTTTTAGTGTCCTTTAGCAATACCAGCGTGCTATGTCGTATAGTGAGTCATATCTGGATTGGAATCTCACTTTTGATCCTTGGGAGCTCCAAGTTGACTTGGTCCCTCTGAGCCTTCAGTTTCCTCACATGTAAAATGGGGCTAGTAGTAGGATTTCTCTCGTAGGGTTGTTGTAAGATTGAATAGTGTAACATGATGCATATAAAAGTCACAGCATACTACCCAGTATTCTATAACTGGTAGGGCAGCCTATCAATGGTACAGATGGTGAGACAGATGGATAGATCAAAAGTTCATGTTCAGTATGTATGGTCAGTGCATCTGGGACAGGATATACAAGTTTCCAACAATAAATAACTGAGTCTGAACTAAAAACTTTTAATCAGAGCCAATGTTCCAAACAAAGCAATGACTTTGGCCATCTCCAGTCTTTCTATGAGGGGAGAAACAAGACATAATTATTTTTACAGCAGTTTCCACTGATTACTTTTAAAATACATAAAATCTGATGTTCTCATAAGGCAAATAAGTTCATTCATTCTGGAGTCTTGTCTCCAGCAGCGACAATTAAATCTTTGCAAGAAACCAATGACCACTGCTGCTATCATTCCAGAACCTTCTTGTTCATGGGTTAATTCCTCCTTATTCCCTGAAGATTATACCTGTAAAAACTTTAGGACTTAACATAGGCGATTCAGTTACCTTTTTTATTATTCACTTATCTTATGTTCCCATGTTATTATACTAGAAGAATTTTAACCACCCAAACACCATCTAAAACCATGTAAATGTAATTTGCAAGAAAGATCCTCACAAGTCCCTGTGGGCCTATTTGATACAAGCTTAGTAACACAATGTATTTTAAGTGAGTCTATTTTTCTGGCTAAAATTTCACATTTTTCCGTGTTTATATAAGAATGTGTTTGCTCTCTCGCAGGGTCCAGACTTTGTCCTCCCTATTTCCTCTGGGGTGTAGCTCTATAAGGGGCTAGTGGTTTTGATGACTTTCCGAAGTTCTTCCTCACAGAACACATGATCTGGAGAGACTAAAGCAAGGGGCTAGAGGCAGAAGAATGCCTTGAGAGCACTGGTGTTTTCAATGCTAAGCCTCTAAGGAGTTGGGAGCAGCAGTACCAAGAGAGTTTCACCAGACCTAGGAAGAAATAGAAGTTAAATACCTCTTCTGATGAGCAAATGATGCTCTTCAGACTGACAGAGCATGTCACACACACAGGGAAGGGTCCAGTCTAGGGGAAACCTTTCTACTTCGTCTTTCACGCCACCACTAGACTTGCCCTTCTAAACACAGCTGTGATCAGGTCGGAACTCTATAGCATCCTTTAGACATTGTGATGAAGGCGTTAGCCTGGCACACAAGCCCTTGACATTGTGCCTTCCCAGCCTCATCGACCACTGCTGCTCCTCACACCCTGTACTCCACCCACACTGAACTTCTCCTTCCCCACACTCACCGTGATTTGCTCTCTCCCATGTCTTTGTGCTGGCTGTTTCTTTGGCCTGCTGAAATCCCACCTATTTGTCAAAGCCTAGCTTAAATTCAGTCTCCTCATGAAGGCTTCTGAATACCTAAAGCTGGCATAGTCACTTTCTTCCCTGTGTTCCTGGGCGCTTTGTAACAGGTCTCTATGATAGCACTGGATGCACTCACTTGTAATTATTTCACTGAATGTCCCTTTCCCCTGTTGTAAAGTCATGTGATACATAATAACATTTCAGTCAGTGAGGGACCATATATATGACAGTGATCCCATAAGATTAGTATTATATGGCCTAGGTGTGTAGTAGGCTATACCATCTAGGTTTGTGTAAGTGCACTCTATGATATTCACACAACGACAAAATCGCCTAACGATGCGTTTCTCAGATTGCATCCCGTCATTAAGTGACACATGACTGTATAGTGATATCTTCAAAGGGTAAGAAATATGTTTTATAAATTTTATGTGGCCCAGTGTTTCAAAAAATAGTGAATGAATTAAAGAACAAATGGCTGAACCAACCCAATACAAAGGTCCAATGATAGATCTGAGAGAAGATGGAATACTAAGGAGGGACCCACTGTTTTCCTCCACATTGTCTGGACTATTCTATTGACTGAGTTATTCTGTAGAGAGTTTACTGGGAGCAGATAAACAACAGATACCCAGGAAAAGGCCCTCTGTTCACAGAAATGCAGGTGACCCTTGATAGGTTGGAAGAGACCTTCCAGGTTGCCAACTTTCTCCATCATGGAAGACCAAAGAGAGGTAAGCATCACAAGGTATCCTCAATGAGAATGGAGAGGAACTGTGTAGGAGAAAACAGGGCACAGAGATTCCTTTGCAGAAAAATCACAGCTCTGTGGGCTGGAAAATTCTTCCACTTCAGTGTCATATGTTCTGGAATGTGCAAGGGGAAATAGTCTCAGTAGGGTCTTGACTCAGCAAGGCCTGGAATTGATGTTTGGGACTGTTCTGCAGGGACCTGGGGCATTTAGATTCACAGTGGTCTGAGCCCAGTTGCACACGCCGTGTGTATCAGTACGAGCCTTAAATCAGAACCACCCGTTCCACTCCCTCCCCTCTCCCTGGCTCTCAGTCCTCCCCCAACCTCCCCCTTCGCTGCAGGCTCATTAAGGCCTTTCCCAGTGCAGAAACACTGCATTTTGGGGACTGGTGGAGTGTTTGATATTTTCCACTCTGCGTGTCAAGGGCATTTACAGTCGGCGTCAGAATGTTATGTCGGTCTGAGGAGGCACTTTGAAGTGTTTGTGGTACAGGCCACATGTGCAGGCAAGATGTGCCTCCTCCCCATCCCTGAGGTTCCTGCCCAGCTCTTTCCCAGCATCATGTGACAACACTGAACAACACCACTTAACCCTTTACTTCTTGGTGTAGCTGGTTATGATTACTCTTATTATTATTACTTGAAAAGGTACTTTATCCTCCTCCTACATCTTGGCTTTGGAGATGTTTTGGAGGCCTCTCTCCTTGCCTTCTGGTCACCCTTTATTGGAACCTTTCTGTGGCTGTTTTTGCTACCACTCTGCATGAACTTATGTGTAGAAATATATTTCCAAAGAGTACACACAAAGCAAACCCAGAGCCAAGTCAGAGATGCTCAGCCACCTCCAACAGCAGGGAGCCCCCCAGTGGAGCCGTTCTTTTTTCACTTCACTAAATGATAATTCACAGGTGGCCCTTCAGAAGTCACTCAGCCTATTCCGTAAAAGTCTGGGGACCTGAAACCCTGAAAAAAAAAAACCTCATATAGGTCTTTGAGAGGAAATATTATCAGCTGACCTAAGTGTCTTACTTAGCTATTTGGTTTGGCACAGGCAACAGAGCAGGGCTGAGACTGATGACCTCTAAGTCTGCTTTCAACTCTGAGGCTCAGCAACGCTCAGCTCTCAGCTACCCTGACAGGTCTTGGATTTGGCAGGAAGGGCTGTTTGGAGACAGAGGGCTCCTCTCAGAGACAGTAGGCGTCAGTGTCTCTTGTGATCAGTTTGTATTCACAAAGCACTTGGCTATCCAGTGGGAACAAAAGAGTTTTTAATAAACATAAGTCACTTTCAGGCACTAAAAGTTTAAGACCTTTTGGCAAAGGTGTCTTGGGCTTTCCTCCATCACCCAGAAGGGTCTCTGGAGATATTTATTATATATGGAACTATCCCCTACAATAATAGCTGTGCTTCTTTATTTTAATTTAGGGATCTGAAGACAGAAACAGACATGCCTTAATATTAGACTATTAAAATACCGCCAACAGTTACAATGTGTCAGGCAATGTGCTAGGCAATAATATGCTAAGTAAAGCATTATCTTATTTAAAGCTCATAATAACCCTATGAGGTAAGTACTATTATCTGCATCTGAAACTCAGAGAGATTAATAATGTGCCCAAGGTCATATTAGAAAATGGAGTATCTGAGACACAGACCCCAAACTTCCTGACTCCAGTTAATATCTGTGTTGCTAACCTCTATAGCACAATTCTACCTATTTAAGATCGGAGTCAGTGACCTTTTCAACTCCTACAACTCCCAGAATGCCACCTGCCCTTAACCCACATTTTTCGTAGCTCTAAGTCGGGAGTGTTTCATAAATACCTGTTGCATGAAGGAATGAGTGAATGACACTTAACAAGACTGAGAAAGGCACTGAAGCCTAAGGCAATATCTCTTGATTTCTGTAATGAAAGCCTGCCCTGGGACATCCCCAACACAAAAGGGACACTTACCCAAAGCAGCCAGGGGACTCAAATCCTTTGGAGCCAAGAATCCTTGTTTTTCTACCCAGAAATCCCTCCCAGATAGCAAAAATGCGCAGGCTTCCTACACCTCTTTCTTCCTACGCCACAGACTCTAAGCTTTACTGGTCTGCCATCAATTAGGCACAAAGAAAGTGGACTGAAGAGGAAAACACTGACTTGCGTAGTTTGTTAGGATAACTTTGCTGTTTGCATTTGCTGTGCAAGGGGTTAAGGTCTTTCCTAATAAATAGGGCGTTTGCCCTCCTGTGAAGAACCTTACTGAAGTGAGAAGAATGAAGTGACCGAAAGGAGCGAGTTAGCAGTGTTCTGTTGCAAAGATGTCTTATCTTGTAAGTTGCTCCCAGGAGGGCTGCTAGCCATGGGTTTAGGGGAGGGTATGCCATGTGTTTTTTCACGTTGGTCGGAACGAGAAGTCTTTCCTGTTGCTATGTCCTGGAAATAAAATGTGTGATGTGGAACAGTGTCCAAGACATGTGACCCCTAAAAAGCCCACTTGGCCCAATGCTTGAAACATCTTTTCAATCAAGAATTGCTACCTTGAGTCCCCTCTATGCCTCTGACAGTGGAGATACCAATCCAGTCACCCCCTTATAGGGCTTCACCCTTTATATGGCTCTCTCTCCTTAACAGAGTGAATTTATTTTTTCTCCAATGTACCAGAAAGAGATCTGTTTTTCTGTTTCTGAATGGATTAATCCAAGTATTTTTATTTGTTTTTGAGCTGAGTTGGCAGCTGATTCTCACAGGAGAGGCGATTGGCAGCTAAATCAACTTTAAATTAGGCATTTGTCATGATTCAGCCTACTCATAAACCTAAAAAAAAATCCCCAAAACTTAAAGGTCAAAACTAACGACTAAGATCTGCTTGTTTTTTAAATTAATAAAAACAGTTGGTGGTCCTTTGCCTGCTAGTCTATATTACTACCAAGATATTTAACTTTGTCTTTACTTTTTTATTGTCCTCCATTTCCCTCTACACTTTTCTATTTGTCTTCTCTTTCTTCCTCTTGCTTCATATTTTCCCAGGCTCGCTGACTCATATCTTTCACCCTTTACATCGCCTCACTTTTTCCTCACTCAGTAACGTAGGCTTCAGATTTGAAGTGGGGTAGGAGACCAGTGGGAGACAATGCACTCTGGAAAGAGAATGTTTATGTCAAATCTGTCTATAGCCCTCTTCACTTGAGAGTCAGAAAACTCCCAGCAACTTCCCCCAAGCACTCACCTTTCCTTTGCTTTTTGTTTCCCTCTTCATCTTCATTGTTTTTCTCCTTTTTCTGCCTCTTTAATTTCCTCTGCTTCTTTTCCAGAGGGGATAAAAATAGCTATTATTCATTGAACGCTGAATATCTGCTAAATGTAACATTGAGCCCTTTAAATTGTGTCATTTAATCATAACTGGAATCCTACAAAGGAAGTGATTCTCTTACCATTGTACAGATTAAGGGATCGAGTGTCTTGCCTGAGTCAGTGAGTAGGTAGAATCAGGATTCCAGTCCCTTCTGCCCCAGTCCATGCTGGGGCAGACTGGACCTCCATTCTCCATTCTCCTGCCGACTCAGGCCCGAAGGTCTGAGGCCCCTGGTGGACTTGGGTTTTTCAGTTTAAGATCTGAATTCTTAGGGCTTGAGACCGCGATACTTGGGCTCAAGCTTCTTTTGGGTATGGTTTTGGCAAGCGTGTGCCAAGGTGGACGGGACAGTAAGGACAGGAAAGAATCCTTTAGTCTGTTTTATCAATTGCTATTCATTTAGATAATTTTTCTCTCTTCCTTTAAATGCAGTTTGTTTTTATCAAAGCATTTTTTTTTTTACCCTTTGGATGTAACTCACTAAAAATTAATATAAAAATACTTTTCTTTAGGAAAACATTCATTTAAAAAAAATAGCCCATGTGCAAAACATAACCATTACGATTATCTCCGAAAACCATTTTATTGATGCAAATTCAAATAAGGCAGTGTATGAGAACCAACTAGCATTTTATACCTTAAATAGATAAAAAATAATGATCAGTTCCAGTTTAAAGGCATTAGGTCAAACATTGTAGCAAAGAGGAAATCTTAGGTCTAGGAAATAGTTCAGGAATCTCCTTCATTTCCACCCTGAGGGTTTCAGGCAGAGATAAAAACATCTGAACAAAGAATTATCCACTCAACCTCCTTTTAGCAAAGTTGTGTTGATAATAGCTTTACTCACACAGATTTGGTGATGACTTTGCCTATTATAACGTGATATTTTGCAAAAACTAAATGATAGATTTAGTTTCCTTCCTAGCTTGAAGCAAGTTGTGTTCTATGATTTCAATGCTGATAAAGAGAACTAAATAGAAAAATGAAATTCAAGTTTTCTAAATGCATCTCAAATATTTATTATTTATTTTTTCTTTTATTATTTTGGTGGGTGCACTGAATGTGAGTGAAATAATGATAAATTTATTCCATAAACATGGAAAATATTAACTTATATATCTTAATTTGGCTCTGAATTTTTTTTGCTAGTTCCACCAAGGGCAGCTCAATCAAGGGTGATTCATTTTAGAGGTTCTAGTTAATGCAATATATATTTATTTGTGGCTTATGTTAGTTGAATTATCCCATGAGAATTCCCCTGACTATTTGGGGGAAACGCATATTCCCCTCTCCTGATATCCTCCCATATGAAGAGGTATGGATTAATGCAACACTTCTGGCCTCTCTTCATCCCCTTGTTCACTCCTGGGGGCAAGGTGGGGAGGGGGAAGGAAGTAGTGACTCACTTGATTGGTGGTCTTGAGGAGAATTAGAGAATCTTAGCCCTGCCTCTTCCTCTAGGTTCAGGAACAGCTATTTAAGTGTCAGGGCCCATTGAAATGTGAAAATATGGATCCTCTTATTCAAAAAACAGAAAAAAGTAAATCTTTTTTCTTTCTTCTGCCATTTCTCTCTCAACTTGTCATGCTGCTTTTTATTTTCTATTTAATGTCACTTTAAGTATCTTAAAATTTAAATTATTAGTATAAACTTTGCCATTCATCGTTATATTGTGCAATGGCAGTTTTAAATGCAAATAGTAGAGCATTTAAGTCCTATGCAAAATCACCAGAATTCTCAATTTGTATTTTGTGGCTTGTTCTTGGAGGCCACCTCAAGCTGGTTAGAAAAGATGAACACTCAATGACTAGCAGTAGAGAATACTTCTCAACCTGATAAAAGCCAGCTATGAAAAGCCCACAGCTAAGATCATTCTTAATGGTGATAGACTGAATACTTTCCCCTTAAGATCAGGAATAAGAAAAGGATGTCTGCTGTCCTCACTTCTATTCAACATTGTAATGGTGGTTCTAGCCGAGGCAATTATGCAAGAAAAAGAGAAAAGGTATATAGATTGGAAAGGAAGAAGTAAAATATCTCTATTTGCAGATGATATGATTTTATACATAGAAAATCCTAAGAAATTCACCAAAAACAATCAGAATTGATAAATGAGTTCAGCAGGGTTGCAGGATACATGATTAATACACAAAAATCAACTGTATTTCAGTAGCAATGAACAAACTAAAAATGAAATTAAGAAGGCAATTCTATTTCTAACAGCATAAAAAAGAATAAAACACTTAAGAATAAATTTAACAAAAAAAGTGGAAGACTTGTACCCTACATACATTGTTGAAAGAAATTAAAGAAGATCTAAATAAATGGAGAAACAAGGGGCTCTTGCACAATCACTTGAGCCTAATGTTTTCCCTTCCCACCAGCTGTTGGACTGATGCATTAGGCCTCAAACTGGAGGTGGGATGTGGGGAAATTGATCCGGGAACCTCCCCTTCCCATGGGCTTACTGTCCCAATTTGCAACAGATGGGTGAATCCTAAAGACCTTTACACCTCTGTACTAGGTCATGCTCAGTGCTTTCACTGATAGAGGGAGAGGGGAAGTGAGAATGTTATGAGGCTTGACTCAGCCAAGATGTGGCATCCCACCAGTCACCCACTATACACACCATGCTGCTGTCAACCCATAGTGGAAAAAGCCACCGTGAGGCCTCCCCCAGAAATGCCATCGATGCATGTGTTCATTCCTAACTTTTCTCAAGCCCACATCTAGGCCTGGGAAGAGAGTAGTAGTGGTCACAGAGTAGAGAGGTAGAAGCCAGGCAGGGTCAGAGGGCCAAAGAGAGAGAAGTCAGCTGAGAACTCAGTCTGGGGAGGAGGCAGGAGCAGGGACTGGGTGTGAGCCAAGGCTCCAAGCCCCTGGTGTATGGTTTGTTGTCACATTAAACTTCACTTGCAAAACACAAATTCAAAGACAAAATTGTTAAGAATTTCAGGAAAGTGACCACAGAACATAGTCCCAAGTGTGGGGCTCTTCTTAGCGTAGGACCCTATTATACTGTACTAACTGCATATCCACGAAGCCAGCCCTGTCTAGGTCTGACTATTAGGAAGTTCATTTGCCCATCAATGTAAGTTACTACTTTAATATTTGTTTCATCATTAATAGATGTGATAGTTTGGCTCCCATTTGACCTGCCATTTTGTCTTATTGCTCAATTGGTTCAGGTTTCTGGCAGAGATGGAGCCCCTCACAGACTATAACTTCACCTACCCAAATTTTGCTCTTAAAAGAAATACAGAGAAAGCAACATTTAGGTCATATGTATCTTGAGGTCAAGTTCTATGCTTATCAGATTGGAAGCAGTATTAACTAGTGTTAACTAGGCATTGGAGTCAAGCCAAATTTGGATTCAACTCCAAATTCTATCACTTTTAGTTAATGCCCCCTGGTAAGTTATCTCCCTCCTTCTGCCTTCTGTGTAAAATGTACATGATAGTAGTACCTCCTTCTAAGTATTGTTGTGAAGATTGAACTAGATAATGTTAGTAAAGCACTTGACACCATATCTGTCACACAGTAAGCACTCAATAAGTGCTTGTCTTATTATTTTATCTACAATATAAACTATATTCTAGCCAAATTGAAGGTCTTTTAAGACATACTGTCAAATAAATGCCACAGAAGTGTGATATTGACATGTAGGGGACACAACTCTAAAACATCTTAATGACACTAAATAGACAATATTTTGGATGGTCCCCTCAAAGTCCCAGGACAACCCCCTACAAATTTGTTATGGGACATCATGAAGCAGGAAATTCCTATATTTAACTAGAAGTGTTAATCATTAAATTCATTCATCAAAGATGATTTTTAAAATGTTCAAGGTTGTTGTCTACTTATGTTTAAACTTTTATTCAGTGTTCAAAAATAGATTAATGTTTAAAACGTTTCAATTATAATGACTTTTGTTAATCATTTTGTTTTGGTTTTCTTCATTTAAGCTGTCATCTAGAAGACTTTATTCCCAGAGAATGGTTTCCTTCTGGTTCTTCCCAGAAAGCTAAGAAACATGTGTTTTCAGGGAAGTATTATTATATACTGATATCATAGTCCAGTGGGCTCTGAAGTCAGAGAAGTCTGATATCAAAGCCCAGGACTACTTAATTATTCCGTGACATTAGGCATGGAATAATTTTCAATTTTCCTGAAATCATTTTCTTCATCTGTAAATGAAGATCATAATAATGCTTCACAGGGTTGTTGGGAAGAGTGAATGAAATTATAAATATATATAATATTTCATTATACATAGTGTTATATATATATTTATGTATTTTCATATATATATATGACATTTAATAAGGTAACTGGCACACAATAAACATTCAATAAGTAAATACTTAATGATAACTATTGTAATTATTCCTGTGCTTATTTTAACTAACTCCTCAAGATTTCTATAAATTTTAAAGAAACTGATGCCCACTAACACGAATCCATGCCCAAAATATATACATTGTTAGAGCAACAAGACTTGCAAAGTTGCTACCAAACTTCTGAAGGATTTGTCATAGAACTGAGACCTTACAACAGGGAAGCCAAGGTCTTTATATCTGCAACAAGTCTTTGCACTGAGTCTCTTGAGTGTTGAGTGGTTCCTTTTGTGGTCAGGGAAACAAGATTTGAACATGATCATTATCCTAATGTTCTTGATAGGGTAGTGATATTTTAAAATTGTATTAAGCCAAACTGTAGCTGCTACCATAGGAAATAATGAAAATAAGTACCATGTATTATACAATTTTTGTGTCTGAGACTATATTAGATGCTTTATATGCATTATAAAATGACCCTGTGAAGTAGATGTTATGATTCCCATTATAAAAGTGATAAAACTAAGGTTTAGTGAAACTACAGGAATTGGCTAATGTCTCATGCCTGATAAGTTGTAGAATTCAGGCTTGAACATACTTCTGTCTGCTTCCAAAGCATGTTACCTGCCCAATTCTCTTAGCCAGTATCTTTCAGTGTGAGCTTCTGATCTCTAGAATTTTCCATTATTACATCAGAATCCTGCTCCCTAGCATTGGAGATATGGTAAAATACATCAATGATCAGAGGTCAGCAAAGCATGTACTTGAAAAAACTTTAAGAATTCCTATATTTTAAAATATATTTGAGTATCCATATAAAAAAGGGAAAATTATGCCATCTCCTTTGGCAATAACATAAATATTGCTGGTACTTATCCCTGTGATAATATATTTCTATTAATTAAGAACTTCAAAATGTTTATAAATTGATTATAATTCAGTAATTCTACTTGAGAATCTCTTTCTTAATGATATAATCTCTAATACAGAAAAGGCTATATGCACAAAGGTAATTATAATAGTGTTATTTAAAATTTTAAAGTAAATATCCATGCCAAGAATGCAAGGTTGGTTTACAACTGAAATCAATGTAATACACCATAATAATAAAGAATTAACATCTCATGATCATTTCAATAGATGTGGAAAATGTATTTGACAAAATCCAAGAAACTTTAATGATAAAAACATTCAACAAGCTAGGAATAGATGAGAACTTTCTCAACTGGTAAGGGGTATCTACAAAGAACTTATAGCTAAAATCATACTTAATGGTAAAAGACAACGCTTTCCCCCTAAGATCAGGAACATGAACAGAATATCTCTCTCAACACTTCTATTCAACATTATAATAGAGGTTCTAGTCAAGGCAGTTAGACAAGAAAAAGAAATAAAAGATATGCAGATTAGAAAGGAAAGAGTAAAACTATATTTGCAAATGACATGATTTAGTATGTAGAAAATCATAAAGATTCCACAAAAAAACTTCGAGCAAATAAATCAGTTCAGCAATGTGGCAGAGTACAAGATTAATATACAGAAATCGATTTCATTTCTATACACTAGCAATGAACAATCTGAAAATGAAATTAATAAGACATTAATAATAGCAGCAATCACAATTGTTGGTGAGGATGTGGAAATATTAGAACCCTCATACACTGCTAGTAGGAATGTACAACAGTGTAGCCACTTTGGAAAATAGTTTGCAGTTCCTCAAAATGCTAAAGAGAGAGTTACCATTTGACCCAGCACTTTCACTCCTTGGTGTATACCCAAGAGAAATAAAAACTTATGTACACACAAAAACTTGTACCTGAATGTTTACAGCAGTATGACTTATAATAGCTAAAGAATGGAAACAACATAAATGTCCATCGCCCGATGAATAGATAAACAAAATGTGGTACATCCATACAATGGAATATTATTCAGCAGAAAAAACAAATGAAATACTAATACGTCCTACATCATTGATGAACCTTGAAAACATTATGCTGAGTGAAAGAAACCAATTAGAAAAGACCACATATTGCTTGGACATATTCATGAAAAATATTCAGACTAGGCAAATCCATTGAGGCAGAAAGTAGATTAGTGGTTGCCTGGGGCTGGGGTGGAGGAAGGGAGTGGGAGTGGGAAATTACTGCTATTGTATACGGATTTTTTTCTTGAGGTGTAGAAAATGTTCTAAAATTAGAACAGTGGTAATTGCCCAATTTTGTGAATATACTAAAAACCACTGACCTGAAAAAAATTTATTGAGGGTACTCTACTCTAAGCAAGTCACAGTGTTAGAGGTGCAAAAGTAAATATGACATGGTCTCTGCCCAAGAGAAAAAAAGAAAAAGAATAATTCATATATATCAATAGGAAAAAAATGCCAATGCACCAGTTTAATTAAACAGGCAAAAGTCGTGAACAAATAAGTCAGAAAAGAAGAAACGTATATAGGGAAATATTCACTTTTACTGTTAACCAAAGAGCTACAACTTAAAACAGCAATAAAGCACTTTCCTTTTTTAATAATTAACCAGAAAGTTGGAATTCTAACACTCCGTGCTGGCAAGGGTGTGGTGAAACTGGCAATCTTGCATGAAGCTGATGTAAGTTAAATTGGTACTCTTTTGAAAAGCAGTTTGGAAATATATATCAAGGGCTATGAAAATATTCATACCAGTTGACCTAATAATTCTACGTATGGTACTCTATCCTAAAGAAATAGTTTGAAGTATGGAAAAGCTATTTGAGAAAGTAGAGAAAAGGAATATTGGATTCTTAGGTGAAAACTTCCCTAACCTAAGGAAGGAAGCAGACATTCAGGTACTGGAAGCACTGAGAGCTCCAAACAAAATAAACCCAAAGAGGCCCGCACCAAGACACATCGTAATTAAAATGTCCAGAATTAAAGACAAAGAGAGAATCCTAAAAGCCGCAAGAGCAAGACAAGTTACATACAAAGGAAACCCCATAAGATTATCAGCTGACTTCTCTGCAGAAACTTTACAAGCTAGAGGAGAGTGGCACAACATATTTAAAGTGCTAAAAGGAAAAACCCTACAGCCTAGAATACTCTACCCAGCAAGGTTATCATTCAGAATGGAAGGAGAAATAAAGAGTTTCCCAGACAAGCAAAAATTAAAGGAGTTTATCACTAAGACACCAATCCTACTTGAAATACTAAAGGGACTTATTTAAGGGAGAAAGAGAACACCACAAATATGAAAAAATTATCTATTTCAATGATAAGAGGGTAATGGATACAAATGCACAAAAAAGATATGATATCAAAAACATAAAATGTGGGAGGAGAGGAGTAAAAGAGTAGAGCTTTCAGATAGATGTCAAAATAAAGAGACCATTAACTCAATATAGATTGCTATATACGTAGGTTATTATATTTGAACCTCATGGTAATCACAAACAAGAAAGCTATAATAAACACACAAAAAACTAAGCAAAAGGAACCCAAACATAATGCCAAAGAAACCCATCAAACTACAGGGGAAGAGAGCAAGAGAAAAAGAAAGGAACGGAGAAGAACTACTAAAACACCAAGAAAAAAGTAAAAATATGGCAGTAACTACATACATATCAATAGCTACTTTAAATGTCAGTGGACTAAATGTTCCAATCAAAAGGCATAGGGTGGCTGATTGGATAAAAAAATAAGACCCATATATATGCTGCATACAAGAGACACATTTCAGACCTAAAGACACTCACAAACTGAAAGTGAAGGGATGGAAAAAGATACTCCAAGCAAATGGCAGTGAAAAGAGAGCTGGGGTAGCAACACTCAAATCAGACAAAACAGACTTTAAAACAAAAACTGTAACAAGAAACAAAGAAGGGCACTACATAATGATCAAGGAAACAACCCAACAAGAAGATGTAACACTTGTAAATATCTATGCACCCAACATAGAAGCACCTAAATATATAAAGCACTTATTAACACACATAAAAGGAGAAATAGACAGTAACACAATAACAGTAGGGGACTTTAACAGTCCACTTACACCAATGGACAGATCATCCAAACAGAAGATCAATAAGGAGACAATGGCCTTAAACAACACATTAGAGCAGATGGACATAGTAGATATATACAGAATGTTCCATCCAAAAATCGAAGAATACACATCCTTTTCAAATCCACATGGAACACTCTCCAGGACTGGTCACATATTAGGCCACAAAGCAAGTCACCACAAATTTAAGATTGAAATAATACCAAGCATCTTTTCTGAACACAAAGGTATGAAACTAGAAATCAACTATAGGAAGAAAATCAGAAAAGCCACAAATATGTGGGTATTTATCCAAAGAACACAAAAACACCAATACATAAAGATACATGCACCCTGTGTTCATTTCAGCATTGTTCACAATAGCCAAGACTTGGAAGCAACCTAAGTGCCCACCAAGGGACGAATGGATAAAGAAGATGTGATATACATACACAATGGAATACTACTCAGCCATAGGAAATGATGAAATCCAGCCATTTGTGAAAACACGGATGGACATTGAGGGTATTATGCTAAGTGAAATAAATCAGAGGGAGAAGGTCAAAAACTGTATGATCTCACTCATAAGTAGAAGATAAAAATAACACCAAACACATAGATACAGAGATTGGATTGGTGGTTACCAGAGGGGAAGGGGGGAGGGAGGAGGGTGAAAGGGATGATTAGGCACATGTGTGTGGTGATGGGCTGTAATTAGTATTTGAGTGGTGAACATGATGTAATCTATGCAGAAATAGAAGTATAATGATGTACACCTGAAATTTATACAATGTTATAAACCAAGGTTACTGCAATAAAAAAATAAATTAAAATAAATAAATAAAAAGTTATTTAAAAGTTAATGTTCAAAAAACAATTGGAAAGATTATGAATGCTTCAAAAATTATGTTTACAAGGAGGGTATAATAAAGAAAAATGGTTGTTATAGTGTCAGGTGTAAAAAGCAATATGTAATACGCAATATTACTATAATTGCAAACAAAAATATAAAAACCAATGATAGATTTTAAAAAGTGAAAGGAAATATAATGAAATGTGAATGTGTTGGGATGTTAAGACTAACAGATACCTATTTTCTTCTACTTTTCTCTGTTTTCTGTAATTAGCATGTATTAACTTTTACTAACACATTTCATTGACATCACTTGTATGCTTTTTCTTGTATTTTTCTTTTTCCCTCTTAGGTTTCCTTTTCTTTTTACTGAAGTTTACCCTTTAACATTCTTTCAGTAAGGATCTGTGAGTGGCCAAACAGGTTTTACCTTTACATATCCAAACTTATCTTTATTTTCCTCTTCATTCAAGAATTAAATTCAGATAAACACATAATTTGGAAGATGATGGCTATCTTAATGCAGTACTTCAAAACTAGTACTCCTTTGCCATCTGCATCTATTGTTGTAAATGGGAAACTTATTAATAGATTTTCTTTCATGTCTGTACATAAACTGCCTTTTCTCTCTGTTAGATTTTTTTTTCATTTATTTTTTGATGGTCTGAAGTTTTACTATAGTATGTTTAGGAATGAATTTATTTCTCTTTATCTTATGTAGCATTTGATGTTCACTTTAAATCTGGGGACTCATGTTTTCTTTAAGACTGGAAAGTTCTCTACAAATATCGGTTTGAAGGTTGTTTCTCCATATTTCCTGATTCTCTTCTTTTGGAAATCCCATTAACAAAGCATTTAAATCTATCCTTTATTTCTCCTAACTTCTTTTTCAAATTTTGTCTCATAATATTCCTGTGCCACTTTCAGAGGATTTCCTTAGTACTAGCTTCCATTTCACTAATTTTCTTTTATACCCTATGCGATTCAGTCATTGTTTTGATATTTGTTCTAATTATTGTATTTTTAATTCCAAAAATTCAATTTTCTTCTTTTTTATATCGATCTGTCCTTGAGTCATATCTGTTGGTCTTTATTTCGTGATTAACTATTCTGTCTTATGAGTTTATTACTACTATTGCTATCTGAGAATCTTAAATATATTCTCAAAAGTCATTTTTAGATTGCTTTATTACACTCATTTAGTTGAGGATGAATTTATCACGTGATTACTGTTGACTGTTGAATGTTAGTTTTGCAATGTGCTTCAGAATTTTAGTTAAGTTCATCTTAGATGTAAATTAGCTTCTTATTTCTCAGAGTGGGCCTGGCTCTCATCCCTTGTGTGTGGGACACTTTACTCATTACCTCATAGGAGTCAAATATCTTTTGGATTGTTTCTAGTCCCAGAGTCTGGCAGGTCCTTGTTTTCTTCCCTTGGTTGTTGCTTTGCTTCTTATTACCTATCAGATGAGCAAATATATTTAACATTGTTTTAAGTATGGCTGTGCTTTTTAAATGTACACACATGCAAATCAATCAGCACTATGTCTTTGTAGTAGAGGAGAAGCGTAAAGTGTGACTTCAAAGCTCCATTTTGATTGGAAGTACATTTATTATTTTTTCTTATTTTGTTTTTAGTTTCTAATTATGAGATACTTAAGAAATACATAAAGGTTCAGAAAATACTGTATTTACCTTTATATCACCACAAAGATAAGATGTTAACTTTTTGCCATATTTGCCTCAGATCCTTTTTTCATTTTTTAAAAATGTAAACCATTTCAGATGATATTGAAATCCCCTCATCCTTTCCCCCTTTTCTTCCAAAGGTAACCATTATTTCACGCTTGATGTGTATATTTAAGATACACGTATGTAACGGACATTCCTATATGTAAACATATATGTCCCTGTATGTTTAACAAAGATATCCTGGTGTTCCTAGTGTTTCATGTTTAAAATTTTGCATGAACAAATCATTCTATAGAAATGTAAAACCCTTATTATAATTTGAGTTTTAAATTAAGTATCATATGTGAGTTTCAGGGCTCGCATTTCCCTAATACACAGCAGTTAGGTTGTGTTCACATTGTTGATGTTGCCAACTGAGCTAAAACAATCATCCCTGAGCATGTCTCTTTGCACACATGTGTGAGAGCTTCTCTAGGATAGACTTCGAGAAGTAGACTCGCTGAGTGTTGACATGTTTAACTTAAATAAATGTTGTGATTACTCCTCAAAGTAGTTGTGCCAAAGTAGAGTCCCATGGCATGTGCTGGAGTTCCCATTTTCCCGTAACTTCACCACCGTTTGGTGTTATCAGACATCAAATGTCGCCTTTCTGATGAACATTAAACATTATAAACTTATTTGTTGTTGGAATTTCCCTGATTTCCAGTCAGGTTGAGAATTTTTTCATAGGTTTAATGGCTATTTGGTTTTCTTCCTCTTGGGAAATGTTTTTTCATACTCTTTGCTCATTTTTCTGTTCAATTTTTATCTTTTCTTTTTTTTTTTTTCTTTTTTTTTTTTTGTGGGGAAGACCAGCCCTGAGCTAACATCCGTTGCTAATCCTCCTCTTTTTGCTGAGGAAGACTGGCCCTGGGCTAACATCCGTGCCCATCTTCCTCTACTTTATATGGGACGCCGGCACGGCATGGCTGACAGTCAGTGCGTCGGCGGGCGCCCGGGATCCGAACCAGCGAACCCCGGGCTGCCAAGCGCGGACTAAACTGCTGCGCCACCGGGCCGGCCCCATTATCTTTTCCTTTTTAATCTGTATTAGCTATTTATATATTCCGTCTACAAATCTTTGTCAGTGTTGTGCTGCTTACTGATATCCAGTTCTCCTCTCTTTCTGGGCACATGGGAAATTGAATTTCCTGGCCTCCTTGTGATTGGGTGGAACCATCGACTAGTTCTGCCAAATGAATTGTGAATGGAAGTAATATGGGTCATTGCTGTATTAAAGTATTTAACTGCCAGCGTGAACCTCCAGGACTTTCTCTCGCTATGGCACGGTTCTTGGCAGTGGTCAAGGTGCGGGTCCTCCATCAGCCTGCATCTCCGTGTAATTACAGTGAGGAGCACTCCCTGTTGGTGCACGGTGAATATGGAACATGACCAAGATATAAACCTTTATTATTTTAAAGCCACTGGAATTTTGGAGATATCAGAACCTAGCCTGTCCTAATATATGGAATTTATTATATGTGTTGCAAATAACTTCTCTTCATCTCTATCACACTGTATCTTTTAATTTTAATATAATCAAATTTATCATTCCTTTTCTTTATGATTTTTGCCTTTTAATGTCTTATCTTTTTAATTCTTTTCTCTATAAAAGTCATAGTTTTATCTGAAAGTTTTGAACTTTTCATGTTTTGAAATCTATTTTGGGGTATGCTATAAAGTAGGACATTAATTTAATTTAATTTTTATATATAGATGACCAATTTTATAAGCTTCATTGATGGATAGCTAAGCTTTCCCCACTGCTTTGTAAGGCCACCCTTGATCCATATCAAGTTTCCTTAAAGGCTTGGATATGTTCCTGAGCTACTCCATTCCCCATTTGTCAATTTGTCAATCGTGTACTCTTACCGCAATTAGACATTTTCTAGTGAAAGTCTCTGAATGATAAATTCTCTCTGTTTTTGACTGAAAATGTTTTATTTTGCCTTCACTCTTGAATGAATAATTTAGCTAGTATATACAATTTTAAGTAGGCAGTTATTTTCCACCAGCACTTTAAAAATATTATTGCATTTTCTTTTGACCTCCATTGGTGCTATTGAATAGTCTTTTCTCACTTCAGTGTCTACAGCTTGGTTGGTAATCTGTCTTTTCTGTCTGGTTCCTTCAAAGATTTGATCTTTGTCTCAAGTGTTCTTCAAATTCACTACAGTATGTGCAAGTGTGATTAACTTTTACTTATCTGTTGAAAGTTATTGTGAAGCATAGATAGGATTCATTTTATTTATTAATTTTAGAAAATGAAACACGGTCTTATATTTTCTCTCCATCATTCTCTCTCTCTCTCTTTTTTTTTGCTGGGAGAGATTTGTCTTGAGCTAACATCTGTTGCCAATCTTCCTCTCTCTCTCTTTTTTTGGTCTCCCCAAAGCCCTAGTACATTGTTGTATATTCTAGTTGTAGGTCCTTCTAGTTCTTCTATGTGAGCCGCTGCTACAGCATGGCTGCTGACAGACAAGTGGTGTGGTTTTGTGCCTGGGAACTGAACCCGGGAGGCTGAAGCAGAGCACACCAGACTTTAATGACTAGGCCATCAGGGCCGGCTCTGTCCACCATTCTCTTATTTTTTACTTCTAGCACTCCAGTCAAATAAATGCTGGGCCTTCTCATTCTGCCTTCCATGTCTCTTTACTTTTTCAGATATACAGTTTTTTTGTCTCATTAGTTATCAATCTGAGCTACATTTGGAAATATTCTTATTTCTCATGTTTACTAATTTCTCTTCAGTCACTTTTTATCTACTGTTTAAACTGTTCACTAAGTTTTTAATTTCAACAACTTTTTAAAAACATTTTTTGAAATGATCCATATTTTTTTAAATAGTTTCATTTCATAATTTTTAAAATTTATTTGACTTTTATTTATTTTTGTATGCTTTTAACATAATCATTTTATAATTCATATTGTTATCCAATTATCTCAAGTTCTTGGTGATTCCAAGCTTGTTGTTTGTCATATTTGCTGACTTTTGCTCATGGCAGATTGTTTCTTTGAATGTTTTGTAATTTTTAATAGGAATGTATCTTTAAATGGGTTAGTTTTTAGTTTTTTTTTTTTATGAGAATCTTTTGTACCTGTGGATAGAATTCCAGAGTAGTTTTATGTTTGCATCTGCCAAGTGACTCAGGAGTATCACCAGCCATGGACAAACTTTACTATTATTTTCTAGGCTTAGGGTTTTCTGGATCAAGTAGGTTATGCAATTTCAAATCTCAAACACCTGCCAGAGAGGGTACCATATTTATACGTTATCAGGAGAGACTCTATTCTCCTCCAAAAGCCCAGATAGTGGCATACAAGCTTGCTTGCCGTATCTGCATATCTATGGTAGATTTTTTCCCCCAGTCCATTCTTTAACTAAAGATACAATTCTCTGAGATCTTGGATCTGAGATCTTGGTCTTTGTTTTAACTTGTTGCCTTACATGGTCCCAAGGCATCATCATCTATCTCTGTAAGGCCAACAGAAACTATGTCCCTAGTTTAATTAGAGACACACTCCATGCACGCACAATCTACCACTTTTCTCTTCCCCACTGATTTTCAGTCTCCCCTCTGATTCTCACACCTGTGGATTGTTCATTCTTAGCTGTGACTTCAAAAGAACATTTGCTATATTTTATCTAGCATTTCTATATTTTTGTATGAGATGGGTTTACAGATTGTATAGTCCATCAACTTTCTAGAACTGAAAGTTTATTATTCAACACTTTAAAACATATAATTTGAGAAAAGAAGAGAAC
Organism: Tapirus indicus; assembly: GCA_031878705.1. Classification (NCBI taxonomy): domain Eukaryota; kingdom Metazoa; phylum Chordata; class Mammalia; order Perissodactyla; family Tapiridae; genus Tapirus; species Tapirus indicus. The sequence goes on from CM062922.1 coordinate 88,266,513, forward strand.
TGTGCATGAATTCCATTTTGTGTTTATTATTTAAAAAAGCAAAAGCATTAAACTTCCCCGGGCTGCTTGTTTCTGACCATATTATCTCTCATAAAAGTCAAGTAGACACAGCTAAGCCACTAGATTTCCCACCATTAAAAGTTTCCAAAGCTTTGAATTTACCAGTAGAAGGCACTTCCTAGAATATCAAAAAGTCACTGAATCTCACTCTATGTTGATACCCCAAGACTGCCTAGGCTGAATTTTAAGACCTTCCACTTAGAAGTTATGTAATCTTGGACAAGTAACTTAATATAGGAACAAAAATCATATTTATCCCAAAGGGCTGTTGAAAAAGATAAGTGAAATAGCAAAGTAATACACTTAGTTCAGTGCCTGGTCATAGTAAGCACTGAGTAAAAGTAAACGATGATAATAATAATAATAATAATATTGAAGTAGTATTTGGTCACCAAATTCCATGTGATCATGAAGCACTAACTATATTTGATCCTAGAACAGATCTTTTATGGCACCAAATTTTCTATATTTTTACAGAGATCTTGGCTGCCATGGTGAGGAATAAGAAGATCAAACTCCTTGCTTAGGCATTCTTTCTAAGGCTAAGTCAAAAGTCTAAATCATTATGGATGTAACTGTGGAATTTTTTTTTAGTATTTAAATTGATTAATATAAGGGGTAAACTGACAATGGCACCTGGCACTTTGTGGGCACATGTCAATTTCCTTCCTCTCTTTATCATTACATGTCTTGGCACAAATTTAGATTTGTTACCAGATTGGCCTGTATCTTCAATTAGGTATACAGAAGGAAGTTAGTAAATAAATTCAAGCTGCTCAAAACTAATCACTATAGGTTATTTGATCATAAAGAAGGCCTTTCATGGAGAAATTACGCAGATCCTCCGGAAACTGGTCACCACATTTTCTTGGCCATGCTACATATAGCACACTTGGGGATTGTTCACATGAAAGCCTTGGCAGGTAGCTTTGTCCAGTGGCCTGGAACTGATTCTGATATTGGAAGGATTATAAACCAATATTGTACATGCCAGGCTATTCAACATAACTCAGCAAATGCTCCTACTATTCCAAAGGCAAAAAAATCATGGCCAATAATAATCCATAATGATTTTTACATTTTATCTCATGGATGATATTGATTTCAGCAGAATTCATCTCAAAATACTTTGTAAAGTTCCCACTTTTATCTCACATATTTGTGCAACCAGAATATCTCACTGCCAATTTTTTTGCAATAGTGAATGCTAGATATCTTTGTGAAGGGAATAATGACAAGTCTAAAAATTGTGTTATGTCCAAAATTAAATCTCATCATTTTTGAAAAGAAAATAGGCTAAAAGAATGCTGTGTACAGTATGCAACTCAGATCCAAGAATAAATGTTTTAGAATTCTTCCTGTATGGAGTCTGGAAAAATCTATCATCCAAAAGTTTTAAGTATTTTTCTGCCTTTTGGAAAGTGGAAGCTTGACATAAAGTTTGAGGCAGTGCATCCCTTTGACCAGGGGTAACTTTCCTAAAAAAGATTTACTTAAGCAAATCCTTTCCTGGAATGGATGTGTTTGAGTCAACATGACTCTGAAGTCATGGGTCATGCAAATTTCAGAGCACAGAGAGGCTGGGTCTGAAGGAGTAAAAATGCTTTCCACAGTAATGAAAAAGGTTGGAATTAGTGGAGGCAACAATGTATTTCTGGAAATTGTTTCCTTTAAAGGGATATTTCTTTCCTAGGTAATTATGTAGATTACACAGCTTAGTCTTAGACTCATGGAAGTGTGTTTATGTTGTTGAATTGTCCTTCGAACATTGCTGGCCATGAGTGACCAAGCCTAAAACAAATTAATAAAAAAAACCAACTTACACTTTATTACCAGTAAGCTTTCTTGCTTTCTGGAGGAACTTAGCACGAGCAGCTCCTCCAACTATGTCAATTAATGCAGAATAAGATCCAATATATAACACCTTGTATTATAATCTTTACACCCTTTATTCCACCCTTCTATTTCTTAATGCCTCCCTTGACTCTTCCTCTTTTTAGTTAGGATAACATCAGCTTCTATAACTCCAAAAGTGATTGGTAGAAATTTACCACATAAAGTTTAAAAGAGGTTCTTAAGCACTGGCCAGTTCTTCAAGTTGTGATTCAAGGACCCAGGATCCTTTGGTCTTGTGGCTCTGCCATCTTCAACATGTGGCTTCCAAGTGACCATGTTCATCTGCATCAAGCTGTGTAAGGGAAAAATAACGGAGGTCGAGGAACAGAAAATGTTTATTGCCAGACACTGAGGTATATACATCACTTCTGCTCAGATTCCACTGGTTAAAGGATTGTCATAAGACATTGATTTAATGGAGAGTGGAAAGTGTACTCTAACTGCATGCCCAGGAAGAAAAGTAAATGGTTTGGCAAACAGCTGGACACTGTTAAGTCACACTAGCCTTGTTCCTTTATCAATCAACAATTTTTTAAATTGGAAGTTTACAGTTGTCCTTGGGAGACTACAGTTCTCCTCATTTCTATCTTATTGCAAGCTGACGGAGGTGGGGGATTTTCATATTCTAGAAGTCAGAGGAGTTAATTTGCATGCAGAAGTTCCTTATAGCTACATGTGTGTTCTAGTCTTTACAGTCACCCACTGTAGATCAGGAGCCAAGACCAAAGGACATAAAGAGAGAAGTAGAAGCATGATCCTCACCATATATTAGTGAAGAAATAAAGAAGGGAACCAGACTGGGGTTGCTAAAGACCAACCTTGATTTGGCTGTTGATCTCTAACACATGGTGTATGATAAGTAGATACAAAAACAGGGCCAGCTGAATCATTACCAACAAACCTCAATTATCTCCATATAGACTGAGATGACCACTTTTAATACTTATAAATTAATCAGAAACTTATTCCAGATCTCTGTATATATCTACTTTATTCTTGGTTAATTTTTTTTTCCTTCAAAAGTCAGTTTTCATAATGATATGGAGCTGGGTCAATGTGACTTCTCATCAATATAATTGAGTTAACTGAGGCTGGGTCATACAAATTTCAGAGCACAGATAGGCTAGTATGGCATCAGAGTGTTGAAGATTCAGAAGGCCGTTCTAACTGAGGGCTTGTCAGCTGCAGAGCCTGGAGGTGCATCCCATTGGTGCTGACACTGGCTTTTCGGCTGTACCTTCTGATGACTCTCAGGAGCTACAAAATGAAAGATACAATATGCCTTCATTTTTCTGCAAAGAAAGCACCTGGAATTTTCACACACCTTAATAACGCATAGGGCCAGATACTAAATACTTTAAAGGACTGAGAGAGGCTAATTTGCATATTTATGTAGTGACTTAATGCTTAGCTTCTTAAATTTAACAAAGTACTTTCACAGACACTGTGGAGAGGTGAAGGAGGAATAACAATAAGTAGCCTAAGTAACTTTAGTGGTATTGTGAGAGGAGATAAGAAATATATACATCTATTGGTCAAAGGGTACAAAGGTTCAGTTATGCAGAATGAATAAGTTCTGGAGATTTAATATACAGCATGACAACTATAGTTAATACTGCATGGTATACTTGAAATTTGGTGAGTGTTGATCTTAAGTGTTCTCATAAAAAAATTGTAATTATGTGAAGTGATGGATATGTTAATTAACTTGATTTTGATAATCATTTTACAATGCATACATATCAAAAAGTCACTTGTGTACCTTAAATACATACAATTTTTATTTGTCAATTACACTCAATAAAACTGGAGAAAAGAAATGTATACATCTAACTAAAACGTATAGCCTAGTAGTAGTGCTATTCTAGAAGCAGAAGTATAAACACGATATGTGTACTGGCAGTACAGAAGATGAATGGATTAATTCTAATTAGGTGGTATCCAAGAGGGCTCACAGAGGAAATGATATTTGAGTTGGGTCTTAAAGGAAGATTGGATTACAAATGGTGGAGATGATGCAAGAAAATTTATGTGAGCAAAGGTGCAGAAGTAAGCAAGTTCACATGTTTGGGGAGTAGAGAGCAATCTGATTTCATAGAAGCAATACAGTCATAATTCAATAAATATTTATTGAGTATCTATCATCTGTCGGATAATTATAGGCACTTGAGATACATCAATGAACAAAACAGAATAAAGCAAAACAAAACCCCTGAACTGAATCCCTTTTTAGGTGGGAGGAGCACAGAGAATGTAAGAGAAAGTGAGAAAATGAGTTTAAAATGTTGAGGCCACTATATTGAGAGCCTCAAGTTTAGAATATAGATATGGAAGTCCCTGGATGCATGTGAGAACAAAAGCCCTGGGGTGAATAGGTTTCCACAGAAAGAGAAGACCCAGGGAGAGAATTTTGAGGAATGTCAATATTAAGTGAGGAGCATAAGGGATGAGCTGGTGGAGTAGACTAAAAAGGAACTGTCAGAACACAAGTTTCCTGGAGAAAGGAACAGTCCCTGTCTTTTCACTACTGGATCTCCAGCATCTAGCACAGTGCTCTCAACATAGTACATGCACATTATTCTTTTAAATGAATGCATTATTGAAAGAAACCAGGAGACAGCATTACAGATCTCAAACCGCAGAAAGACTCAAAATGAGCAGAAAAATCTTCCCAAATGTTAAACCAATTAAGAAACTATGCTGGTTATTCTGTTTGTTTCCCCCACCCCCAAATCCATTGTCTACTCTTCTCTGCCCTGCTTTCTACCCTCCAGAAAACTGATCTCTACAAAGGGCATTACCTGGACTTTCTTGCCCTCTGTTAAGTTTGGGTTAACCAATAGACGACACCAGCAGGACACCAAAGGGTAATAGAAGACAGAAGTCAGGAATTTCTTCTCTCCCTCCTTCCCGACTAGTTGTTTTGGCAGAGGCTGATTTTCCTCTACTAAGGCCACAGCTCCTATCAGATTGCTACAGCTTTTGTTTGTTTCTGATAACACTCCTCTCACTCATTGCTTCAGGCCTTGCTTTCCTGCTCTGACTAGTCCTTGGATACCTCACCACCTCTGGCTGGCTCCCTTAACCTCCCCACAGGGTTACTTCACTTCAATAAAACTCACTTTATTAAAATTAAACTCTTTAATATGCTATTTCCTACTGTGACCATGATTGATGGGGTAATTAAAAATTTTAAAGAAATTATTCATGACACCAGAGGGACACTGTAGATGATTACAGTGGGAATCTGAATCCATGTAGGATAAGCCAATCACTTAGCAGTAAGGAAGTCAAAGCTGTGAGTAGAGACTTTTTCTCTTGAGTAGTATGAGGGTGAACAGAAGGAGAAATAGCATCATGTGAAGACAAGAGGGCAAGGGAAGGTTTTTGATTTTTTTTTTTAGGATAGAAAGAATTCAGCCTATAAACCTGTTCTGCAGAATGAACCAGTAGAAAAGGAGAAAATAGAAATGTAAGTCTCAAAGATGATAACTAATGAAGCACTATTCCAGAGAAATCAGACCTAGGAGGACTGGTTAAAACCTACTAAAGAAGTAGGGACTTATTCTTGGACAGGAAAGAAAAAGGTAAAGTTGAATTCGAGGCAGAAAAGATGGAAGTTGAGAAAGACTATATGTGAGGGCCCCTCTTTTCTGTACAACATATCATGTAGTAATATTTGCTAAGATGATCTTAGGAGACTAGTCAAGTGAGAGAAATGGAAAACAAGAATAAGTTAGAATGTTGTGGAATTTGATTTTTTTCTGTAAAATAGTGCTGGGTAAGAGATGATGAAAACTCTGCTTTTCTATCCCTGAGTAAGATGGATTAGCGAAGAAGAAAACCACCATATTAATGGAAATTGCAATAGTTTAGAGAAAGAGTTAATGGGGTTCTGACTGAGCAAAGTGAGTCTGAATGAAGATGCTGCAGAGAGTAGATTCATGCATTCATTGACTGCTCTGCACTTGACAATATAAAAGACACAATAGAGATTTCACAGAGTAGAAGATATACTTCCTATTTTCAAGGAGCACAGAAGCTAGCTGGGAAAGCATAGACATATGACAAAGACTGGAGTAAAGGAAAGACTCTTGAGCCAAGAGTCAGACCCAGATTCTAATCTCTGCATGCCACTAACTCAGTGTCAAATTCTGGGTAATTTATTTCCCCATTTGCATCTCAGCTTCCTTGTTTGACCAATGAAGGAGTTAAAAACTGATGGTCTCCTTCGTTTCTAAATACCATTCTTGAATAAAAGGAACAAGAGCTCCTTGGAGAAATACCTGATGCTAGAGCTGGAGCACGTAAAATAGAAGATGAACTGAGAGCATCTTGCAGTACCAAAATGGAAATGCTCAACAAACAAATAGATGGGGACATGTGAAAAGGACACAGAAGCCAACTTAAAGGAGCTCCCAATGGCTGAAGGTGGAGCAATTTGATCAACAAAATAAATAATATAGTACTAGATTATAACCAATAACCAAAATATAAAAAAATATACATACATTTATGTATATTTATATTTATTTATATTTATATCAATAGTACATATTGATATAAATAAATGATAGAATTAAAAAATGGGGGAAAAGAATCAAATCTTTCTTACAGAAGAAGTCCAAATAATACATATAGATACTCCTCCCTCCAAGCTGTGAAGCTTGACTCCCCTCCCTCCCCCTCAGACACACCCTGAAAATGGTCTAGGTTTAGTGACTTGCTTCCAAAGAATAGACTAGGCAAAAGGAAAATAGTAACTTTACCCTGGAGGAACCTGGAAAACACACCATTAATCAAGCGATGGAAGTCAATATGACAGTAATGTCATGTGGTTATCATGTACTCTCAATATGATGTGATAAGAAGAGCACTTCACCTCTGTGATCTTCTTCCCAAAAACTCATCAGCCCAGTCCACTTGTGAGAACAACATCAGACAAATTCAGATTGGAGAACATTCTACAGGATCCCTTGCCAGTACTCCTAAGGACTGTCAAGGTCATGAAACAAAAAGAAAGACTGAGAAACTGTCACAAATCAGAGGAGACTGAGGACACATGACAACTAAATGCAGTATACTATCCTGGACTGAATCCTGGAACAGAAAGAGGACCTTAATGGGAAAACAGATGAAATTCAAGTAAAGTCTGGAGTTCAGTTAATTAAAAAAAAAAATTGATGGTCTCTAAAGTCTCTTCCAGCTGGTAGCTATAAGAATAGCATTTATTATCTAATTGCTTCATAACTGGGCTCATATTGCTTACAAAGTGCCAAGAACACACGAGGTAAGGGAACCATTAAAGCAGGAAGGAAGGCTTTAATCAACTTTTTTTCTCTTCTGACTTCCTGTAGTTGTGTGTTTCAGTGATGTAGTGTGTGGTTAGCTCAAAGCAACTTTTGAGCGAATAAAGCAGTGTTTTGGTGAAAAGTCTCTTGTCTGTTCCGTTCCCAAATCAGTGCCCATCCCCTGCCGTAGTAAGGACAGCCTCCAGTGAACCAGAAGGTTTCCATCCGTTTGCAACCCTGAGCATTTGAGTCTCCTAGACTGCGCCATCACAAGGCAGCACGCTGTGAAACTGTTGCTATGGCGATGGTCATGGTGGCAGGGCTACCTTTGGCTCATTTGATTTTCCTGGACAGTTTCTTTGCTTAGAAAAAGTTTATGGAGCCCCCACGTGAAATCATGCTGGCTCTGATTCATGACATTTTCCTGAGACTTTATAATGTTTCTTTTTTCTAAATAAGCAATTTCAAGTCAGGTAAAAATGTGAGTAAATCATGCCTGGCTCTAGTTCCAGATGTATCAATTTCTGTTCATTCCCTTTTTTCCCTTTCATGGCTTTGGGACAATAAAAATAAGCAATGCCTCCACTCTGGAGCCCTTCTGAGTATGCAATACATAAACGGTATACCGTGTAGGGAGCAATATTTCCCTACCTTGGTCATTACTGATCTTAGCGTTTTCTCTGGCAATTATCTGAAACAGCAAGAACGTGGAGTAATGATTTTGGCACACTCAAGACCCTGGGAGGATCAAAGAGGCTGATGTGACAGTTCATGAAATGGGGAGGAAGCAAACCGTCCCCCACTGCCAACACTAACACAGCCCTGCGATTGAGAGTCTGGGAGAGTCCAGTTGCCAAGTGTCTGCCTGAATTTTCTTTGAGGGGGCCAGGCCCAGAGCAGGTCAGGAAAATTATGGCTTTTATCAAGCAGACACCGTGGCTCTCTTTGAGGATGGCCAAGGTCTCACTCACTACTGGTAACTGCAACACATGTGGTCTTTTCAAGAGATGGCATGAATATAACTGGGAAAGAAGGCACCCACAGGAGACCTCATTTATTTGGAATACTTAGGGCAAGGCTGAAAGGAGCAAGATGCTTGTAAAGAAATTACGAGTGAGGGCTCGGGAGACAGATTGCCTGGGTTTTAATCCTGGCCCTTTCACGTACCATCCTGTGTAACTTAATCAAATTCCCTAATCTCTCTGCCTGTTTCCCCATCAGTAAAATGAAAATAATAATAGTACCCAAGTCACAGGATTGCCCTGGCAATTAATATATTTACTTATAACACTGCCCGGCACATGTGAAGTCCTCAATAAATGTCACCTGCTATTATTATTTTCTTTTTAACTATCATTATTCAGGAAAGAAAGTAATTAGGTTGTGTGATGTCCCATGAGCTACCTTTTCAGACTGTTTATTCTTCGAATATTCACTGAGGGCTTAAAATGTAGGCATTCTGCTAAGCGGTATAAATAATTCAGGAACAAACAAGTTCAGTTCTTTGCCATCAAGAATTTATATTCTGGTGGAAGAGATTAGAAAAGTGTGCACAGAGGACTACACAACATGATAGAGTGTCTTCCCTCTGGGGTGGCACTGATTGGAAACTACTTTGGGATTTCAGGAAAAAGTGTATGGCCTAGTAAATGGGATGGGGTACCCTTATGGAGGAGGAAGCATTTGACCAGAACTTGAATAACGAGTGGAATTTTTTGTTTTAGTGATGGAGATTGGTGTGGGTGTGGGTGGCAGGCAGGTAGAAGGGAGGAGGTGGGGAGGACTCAAGGCAGATGAAATAGAGGGAAGATGCAGGAGGTACTTGAGAGACGGGAGAGTGATGTCCAAATCCAGGGCTTAAACCAGGGGTTCTTGGTGGAGAGATGTCCACAAAGGTAGAAAGGGCAGTTGATGGAGGGCCTTGAATAGACTTAGCCAAAGGAGTTTGCATTTTTATTTCATTTAGAAATTGGACCTTTTTAGGAATAAAGGGGTAGTGCTATGAATTTTGGATTAGAAGTACTCTAGAAACTGACTGAGAGAATATCCTGCCATATTGCTAACACTTTCCCAGACAACACAAAAAGATATTTCCATCATTTATCATTTTTCTAGCCCATAAGTACTAAAAAAAAATTTACAAAATATCTTAACGAAACACTATTTCTGCAAGGATTGTGCGTTGGGGGTTTTACAATTACAGAGTACTTTTACCAAAGGTTTTATAGAGCGTGTTACAACTCAGCTCAATAATTTTCATAACAAATGGGATTTGCCAACTGAGATTTCTCTTTTCAGAAGAGTCTCTTTCCCATAGTTCTATGTGCTTTATTAATGCAGTGCTGGTACTTGGATCCATGTCACTACATATAAAATATTTCAAAAGGCCAAGTTATTTCAATTATGCAAATGTATTAGAAGAAACCTCAACAAAAATAGGTTTTTCAAATATTCTCTGAAGTTGAATTCAAACTTCACTCCAAATATAAGTCATAAATTCTACAAATAGAATATTTTGAAGAGGCCCAAATATTGCATCTATGTTATCTTTGGGACACCAAGCAACTTGAATTTTGGGTCCATTCTTTTCTATTTAAAATGCTCTTCCCATCTTTCCACTCTCTCTCCTTCCTCCTATCAACAAACACTTAATGAGTACCTCTTCTCTGCTAGATACTGTATCAGATGCTTCCGTGTTATTTTTCATCAGTCCAGGTGTTTTTATTTGTTTGTTTGTTTTCCCTATTAAAGCTTCACTGTCAATGATGATGGAAAAGAGCCCTGAACCAAGCACCATGTTGGTTGGTTCATAAAGTTCTCTTATGAAAGCCCATTCTTTAACTAGAGAGGCACCAGAGCAAAGTTTTTCAGGGAATTCTCCAGGCATCCTTTGAGTCCCTCAAAATCTGTCTTTGCATTGCACACAGCACCCTCCAGGGGTCCACTCTGGGTAACAGTGACCTTGGACATCAATTAGGATTCGTAAGAACTGGATTCTGTTGTGATTCCTGTGCAGGGTAAGCCAGTAACTCAACCTATCTGACGTTTTGTTTCTTAAACTAATATTTTATTAATAATACTTGCTACATGCTGCAAAATAAAAAAGGCCTATATATGGGCAAAGCATTTAAAGCTCCTTAGATGAAAATGATTGTATGAATTATTAAATAAAAACAACAGAAATGGCAATAAAGCCAAGACGGACGAAAATTGTGCTGACCGAATTCACTTCTTCCTTGATGGAGTTTTTCCACATCCTTAAGGAGCTAAGAATGAATAATTTTTTTAAATGGACAAGTAAGTGACTGGCAAGTAGACCATTAAACAAGAGTGATACAATTCTGTGCACCCTATTAGTTAATTAGAGACAGCATTTCATAGCAGAAAAGTGACACCTAAAAATTATCAGGAGATAATGTGGTACAGTGGAGAGAAGTCTGACCTCCATGCACAGCTGTGAGACCTTGAGCTTCTTCGACCTCTGTTCACATCTACAAAACAAGAAAATTAGTCTACGAGACCTATGAGATCCTTCCCAATACAAAAAGTCTAGGATTCTTGAAACCTCTTAATGATAACTCCTAGCATAAATTTCCAACCACTAATTTGAAAGTTCTTAGAATTTAAAGTGGTCATCATTTTTGCTGTTCTTCTGCTCTAATCTACTCCAAAACTCACACCTTTTGATGGGTTAGCCAGAGAACATAGTGTTTTCCCAGGATTTTTTGTTCTGAGTAGAATTATGTGCCAGTTTGACTTCCTCTGGTTTACTTATTCCACATTTTACTGAAATTTGGCACCCAACTGCTCCATGAAACATTGCACCACAGTTGAAAGCTCCAGATTGTTTATTATCTAGGGTCCCCTCAAATTTATTTCCAGAGAATGAGATCTGAGAGCAGCTGAAAGAATACTACTAAACCTGAACTCTTCTTTCCAGAAGCAGCTGAACTCAAGTGTGGGAGTCTGGTCATCTTGTCTGTCATTAGAGGAGTGTATGGCCAGGGTCAAGTATACCATAGTTCTCAAATACCACCACAGTTGTATTTAGGCAAAATCAGGTTGAAATGAACAAAGGAGGCTGAATAATACTCATTTTCATAGGTTTGTTGTAAGGTTTTAAGATAATGCATGTAAAGCTCCTGATACGTGGGAGGTACATAGTAATTGGTAGTCATCAAGATCCCTTGATTTATCAGGCTCGACTCCCATCATACCCATCTCTCACTCTGAGCCCTTGCCGAGCAGAAACCTGCAGTTCCCCAATGTTACCATGCTTTTTCCTGCCGCTGGGCCATTGCATATGCTGTTTCCCTTGCCTGTTCCAATCCTGCATTCCACTCCCTTTAACTGACTAACTCCTATTCAACATTCTTAATCTCAAAATTTATTCATAAATTTAACAAATATTTACTGAGCACCTACTGTGTCCAAGACACTGCCTTTGGCGCTGTGAATATCAGGAAACAAATCAGACCAAAACCCAGTCATGTGTTCCCCTAACACCTCTTGTGATTACCAGCATGATCCTCTTTATCCCCACTTGACTGTTTGCTCTCTGGGAGTGAGGACTATGCCTTTCTTAAAAACGCAGCACCAAGCAAATATCTGGTGTAAAGCAGGTGCTCAATATTGAACAAATAAATTATTCAACAAATAAAATTAAGGAGAACTGACAATAAGGGGAAAGGGGAAAGGGACAATACTTCAGTAATGTTATTAGACCTTTAATTATAACAGTAGCAGGCCCTGATCAACTGAACTCTAGAAACCTTTCTGCTAGTCATTATGGATCTTATTCTCAAAAAATCACAATTCTCTGAAAGGAGAATTACACATCTGTTTGATTCTAGTCACAAGTTTAAATTTCCCCTGGATTTTCATGTTTTTCCCACAGGAAAAAACATTCTTTAAGATGTTTGCAAAGGAGCTAGTAGGGCCACAGAGAAGAAGGGATGGGACAGTCCCAAAGGAGCTGAGGTGCAGACTGACTGCCCTTCAAAAAGGATTTTGAAGAGACCAGAGAAGTGGATGGCACTCGTGGAAGAGGAACATGAAGAGAATATGATGGAAAGAGAAGGAAACTTAAAAAGCAGGAAGAGGGGCCAGCCCAATGGCATAGTGGTTAAGTTCACGTGCTCCGCTTTGGCAGCCTGGGGTTTTCAGGTTCAGATCCCAGGCATGGACCTACACGTGGCTTATGAAGCCATGCTGTGGCAGGTGTCCCACATATAAAGTAGAGGAAGATGGGCACAGATGTTAGCCCAGGGCCAATCTTCCTCGGCAAAAAGAGGAGGATTGGCAAGAGATGTTAGCTCAGGGCTAATCTTCCTCACCAAAAAAAAAAAAAAAAGCAGGAAGAAAAGAAGTTGTTAAAAGAGAAGCTCTATGGAGGAAAGACACTGACTGACATTTAAAGAATATGAAAACAGCAGAAACAATACAAGTAGTAAATATGAATACGGTAAGTTATTCATGAAATTGCTTTATTTGGTTTACTCAACAACTCTGCAGCTCTGGAGGCAGGTGTTATATTCTTCCCATTTCATAAATAAGGACACTAGGGCTCAGAGACTTGCTTGACAATCACACAGCCAGAAATCAAAGTTCTCTGCTTTATGGTCTAAGAATTTTCTCACAAGAAAGGGAAAGATGAGATTAAAAAAATCAAAAATAAGAACAAAAAGCAAGAAGTGCTCAATAAGTGTTTGTTGACTGCATGGGAAACAGACATAGAACAGGAAACATAGATTAGAGATACAAATTTTAACTTTAATAGAAACCATTTCTTAGACACTAAGCATTTTCAGGATGTTGGCCCCTGACACCCACAGTTATCAGTGTGGTGTAACTAAGCTGAAGAAATCCCTATTCTTAGCTTGTAAATTAAGAGATTAATGAATTGTAAGTAAATAATTTGAGCTCAGTATCAGTCAGGGTCCAGGTGGGAAACAGATGGCACACTCAAAAGATGAAGAGCATTTAATGAAGGGATTACTTGCAGAGTCGGAGGCTGGAAGAATAGCCCCTGGACTAGCCATGGTGGGAAGTGATTTCTACTCTAGGCCTGAAGGGCAATGGGAGGGAGCATGGAGCCCAGTGAGAGCTGCAGCCATGAGAGACAGCTGCTTGACAGGAGTTGAGGTCTTTGGGTCTCTGAGAGAAGAATGCAGTCATGGTGGAAATGGTGAGGAGAGGGGGGCTGTGCCGAATACCTTCTTCTCTAAAAAGATAAAAACAAGAAATAAGGATAAGAATAAGGGGAAGGGAAGAGAGACTGTACTATTTCTACAGGATATAAAATGGAAGAGAAAGCATTTTTTTAAGGGCATGTGACTTCAGGAAATCGAAAAAAGTACGCATGTATATATCCATATACACACACAAAAGCATGTATATGAATATATGTATATACATGTATGTCTTATGACTAAGATGGGCTCCTATAACAAAATGCCATAGATTGGGTATCTTAAACAACAGAACTTATTTCTCAAATTCTGGAGATCAGGAAGTCCAAGAGCAAGATGCATGCCAATTATGTTCTTGGTAAGGGCCTTCTTCCTGGTTGCTGTACGCTCACATGTTGGAGAGAGAGAGTGCTCTGATCTCTCTTCCTCTTCTTCTAAGGGCACTAATCCCATCATGAGGGGCTCCAATTCCATGACCTCATCGAAACCTAATTACCTCCTAAAGCCTTTGTCTGCAAATACCATCACATTAGGGTTAGGGCTTCAACATATGAATTTTGCGTGTGTACACACAAACACACACACATATAGTTTGTTTATCTTTTAAGTTTTCATCCATTCATTCTGCAACAGTGTAATGAGTCTACTGTGGTGGGCATTTAAAACTCTTGGGGTTAACGTGACAACAGTACAAAACTCCTCTCCGAAGGACATCACCGTCTACTGGGGAAGACGTGCAAGAGAACAACGTGAGCCACAACAGTAACAACGACAACAATATCGCATGTTATCAAAGAAGTACATTTCACGGCACAAAGATAGCAAGCACAACTTTGCCAGTGGGGAAGGGAGGGTTGGAGAAGGCTCGCAAATGAGGGCGACAGCTGAGCTGCATTTTGAAGTAGCAGTTTTGGAAGCAGACCAGTGAAGGAAGGCATTCCAAGAAAAGGGAGTGGCCCTTGCCCTGGGATAGAACTCAAAAGAGCCTCATGATCTGGAGAGCTGGAATAATCCAGCAATGCTTGAGTTCAGGTATGTGATATCACACTAAAGACCATTAACTTTATTCTACAGATGGTGGCAAGCCATTGGAGGTTTTAAAGCAATAAAGTGATGTGGTTAGATGTATAAACTAGAGAGACCATTATTGAGGTATTGCTTCCAATTTAGAGAAAGGAAAGGAAGTAATGAAAGGGGGAACAAGAAGTCAAGCTATTTTCACTAAATTTCTATTTTTGATTGGTCATGTTTTCACATGTTCATTGTATTTGTTTGACAAAGAAAGGTCATTTTGATCTGAGATAAGGAGAAGGGAAAGTCAGAGTGAAAGTGGAATTTATTTTCATGTTGGTGTCTCTGGCTTGCAGATATCTTGGAGCAGTACTGCAGGTGAAGGAGGTCTGCTCATGCACTGACCTGGGGAGGACCTTAACATTTAGGGCATTTCCCTTCTGTTTCCCTTCTCAATGTGGCCAGCCCCCTGCTAACCCACCAAGAAAGGGAAATGGGAAGGAAGCCTCATCCTGTGTGTAGTGCACCATTGGCAATACTAAGAAATGGAGCCAGGAACTTGAGAGGCAAGCCAGAGCCCTCTGCTTCTCTCCATTATTCCTGACAACAGATGGAAAAAAGGCAAACCCTCACCTCCTGTGGTCACTGCCGATACTCAGCTGGGAACCTCATTCTCAGTAGCTACAGATTTTCCTAATCATTCATCTTAACTTAACTTGACATCAGGTTCTATTACCTTTCATGAGAAAGGTCTAGGGAGGCTGTAAACCTATGTGGTTAGGAAAAGAATGTACTGCACTAAATGGGAAAGGAGAGGAGCTACATATTTCCAACTTTCACAGCTTGTCTGCCCGTGGAGAGTGTGCTGCAATATGCTCTTGAAATCATTTGGGTGGGCCTTGTTTCTGAGGAAATAAAGAGGCCCCAGAACCTCCCAAGTGAGTGAAAGAATGATTTCCAGATAGTCAAGTGGAGCAGCCTTCTGGCTACATGAGCTGGATGTGCTTGGCAGTCTTTCCATGTGCTGGCCAGTATCCTGAGTTTAGCAAAGCAGAAGGCAAATCTTTTGGGAGCTAAAAGACATGTGCACGTGCCAGTATTTTTGACAAATGCTCACTTAATTGTTTTCTATGATTCTTCTCCTGGGACACAAACTGTACACCAGGCACCAAGAACTCCCCCCTCCCACCATCCCAGACCCCAGGGAAAACTACATGATTACACACATTTGGACCAAGTGTCTACCCCACAGGAAATGGACAGATCAGCCCCTGGGATGAAAGAATGATTCAGGGCATGAGAAAGCAGAGAAATCTCCTGAGTGAGAAAGAAGGCAAACTCACACAAATAAAGCTAGAGAATTTATATACCAATATGAGAAACTCAGAATATTTTATAAGAATACCAAAGAAATAGTGGTCAGAAGAGGCTTGGGTAAATTAATGAGAAATTTGGATAATTCCATAACTGGTAAATAATTTAGAATTTGGAAATCTCAACATTCTAGGACAGAATTCAATTTGGGATTAGTTACTGGAAATCATGGCATGTGCAGTGGGTTCTAAAACAAATTGTGCATGTGTAGAGGTGAAACAGGGATCTAAATTACAAAATCCATGACCTTCATGACTATTTTCTTCCAGACCCAGCCCTTTTACAATTTTGCCTCTTTTTTCTGCCTACAGCTTTCTCTAGTTATGTTTAGCTCCTGCCATTTGTTCATCAAATATGTATAGTTGTGCACTGTGTAGGATGCTCTTGTTGAGTTAGAAAGGTTTAGAAGATGTATCTCCTATGAATGAATGTTGATTGGATCAGAATCTTGCCTGTGACACAGCAGTGTTGCTTATTCCAGCAATAAGACTAGGCAGGTCAAGAGCCCCAGTCCTACTACTGACACGTCTCTAGAGATTGGCTTCAGTGCAAGATAAGTCAACATTGATTTATTTTTGTCAAAGGTTTTGAATCAAGAGATTTACACATTAGGTATAAAATTTAACCCCTCTCTGTATTTTTAAGGTACTTCTCTGTGGCTTCCACTAAAGGTCGGTTTTATGAACAATGACAACAATAACACACTAAATCAATTTCACAACAAGATCTGCCATCTAAATAAGTTCCAATAAGAAAGCTAAGATGCTGAATTACTGATTTCAGGATTAGTCATTCATTCTCTTTGAATCCAAAACTCTCAAAGAAAACGGAAACTTCCTTGAAAAAAGTTGAATTTAAAAGGCATTGAAATAATAAAGATGAGAGAGATATGTAGTTGGGTAATGGATTGTAAATATTTAGGGAAATCTATAAACAAATGTCGACAAGATGTTAACTGAGTGAACAAGAACACACGAGAACAAAGTATTAACAATAAAAAAATGAATTAAACAAAAAATTTGTCATTAGGAAATAAATGAGTCAGACAGGAATTAGTATTGGTGAATTCAGATTTAAAAACTTGACCAAGACACTCAGTATAAGAGGTGGAATAAGTGTAATAAAGGCAAGGAAAAGAGTCTGAGAGGAAGGGGAGAAGAAGAGAGAAATTGGACTAATTTTTCCTTCACAAAAAAATAAAATAGGGGCCAGCCCGGTGGCATAGCAGTTAGGTTCACGCATTCCGCTTCAGGGGCCTGGGGTTTGCCAGTTCAGATCCTGGGCACGGACCTACTCACTGCTTACCACTCACCACTCATCAAGCCACGCTGAGGCGGCATCCCATATAGAAGAGTTACAACCCTACAACTATGATACACAACTATGTACTGGGGCTTTGGGGAGAAAAAAAGGAAGATTGGCAACGGATGTTAGCACAGGGCCCATCTTCCCCAAAAAGTAATAAAATAAAATATAACATCTTGAACAATCATATTAAATTCTTCTAGGGAAAAAAGGGGTTTTATTTTGTTTTTGTTTTTTTTTTACCAGGAGACTGCTGAGTCTGTCTGAGATAGAAATAGTGACCAGAAAGTTTTGTTAGATAAAAGACCCCAAACCAGCTCTGAAATTAGTACAAGGCTGTTTACTATAGAGTGTACTTTAAGAAGCAGTAGTAAAACACTCTGGTATGCTTTGTTTGAAAAAAAGCCCTCAATGAAGCCTCTTTCAGACATGTGTCATGGGCTTTTTGTTGCTGAACTCTCCCATATTAACAAAGTTGCTCTTCCTTTCATTCCTTTGGCCACAGGACAGACGAAATTCACCAACGTCTCTACCACAGACATTCTCAGATGGTGCTAATAAAAAGAAGAAACCCAAACCAGAATTGGTGGTCTACATTGTGAGAGTTGCTAAATATCATCACAAAGCAATAGTTATCCTACAGCTTGGTGGCTCAGCATCCTGAAATGCCAACGTCAAGAGCATATAGTCTTGACAATGTTGCTAATGGGAGCTCATGTTTTGTGTTGGGTGGTCTTGTGTTCTAGCTGGTGGTCTTGTTTCTGCCTGCTATGACAGCACTAATGGTTTCATGTAGTCCCCAATCCTACACAGTATTCACTTGTCTCTCTTCAGTAATGCACGACAAGTCATAAAAGACAGACTCCCCAGAAATGACACTGCAAGTATTCCAGACATTTTCTCTCTTGGTGGTGACAGTTCCAAATCAAGTTGGCTCAGTGTTTAAGTAAAAGCATTTTTCTAAGAGGTGGCTCAAAATGCAGCTTTAGATCTGGAAAAGCAAGCTGGGCTCTTCTTGCCTCTTCCATCATTGCTGTAATAAATATTCAACTGTTGGACCGCAGCTAGGAGCTTATGATAGATGATGCAGAACAGAATCCAATTCTCTCTTTCCCAGACGCAAAGAATTCATCCTTTGGTTAGAGAGGCTTCACTACCTTTTAATAAGCATGGGCAAATCATTTTACAGACTTTCTTGTCACATTCACTCAGGATTTACTTCCCAAGGTCCCACAAAAAGTAGGAAGGGAAGGTTCATAGCTGCACAAGATATCAATATAATCTCTGTTCAGAGGGTCAAAGTGTCACATGCCCAAAAATTAATACAGGCAGCTATCCCAGTTTTAACTCTAAAGAGGGTATCAGACCATTCTCCATCATAAACTGACCTACAACTCTCTGTTTATAGAACTATCAGACCAAGAACTTAATCTCAATAGAATTTTGAGGGTCATCAATTCGACTGGGTTTAGGAATTCAGTCCTATTCCCCATAAATCCCCCATTCCAAAGTAGTCTCCCTGCAAACTCCTTCAGGACTCCTGCCTCTGCCATTCACTGGCCATGTTACTGCATTTGGCCTTGTATTGTGGTTAAATTTTCATAGTCATTCCTTTGTTGAACAAATACAAATTAAGTCCCTATTAACCCTTTTTAAGATCTAGGAAAAGCTTCCAAAAGGAGTGATACTTGAGCTGGCCATTCTTGGTGCTTCCATCACATCCTGAAGGAATGCCTGGCATAGAACCTGCCACAATATATTGTAATTTTCCTTCTTTGTCTGTTTCTCCTCCTTTATTATAAGTTCCTTGAAATCAGATACTAGACATATTTATCTTCATACACCCAGTGCCTAGCACTGTGCCTGGTACATAGCAAAGGGTGCATACATTTTTTAATGAGTAGATTAAACTTGGCCCCGTTGGACTGGAGAAAGTGATTACAAAGATGAATCAGTCTTAGTCCGTCCCATCAAGGTCTTTCTAATTTAGCACATGGCTGGATACAGAGTAGATGCTTAATCAATGCTAGTCATTTAGTCAATTCTTAGTTACTTTTCATGAAGTGGGAAGACAAGGTTAGACAAGACAAGAAAGACAAGACAAATAAATGTACAAGAGCAAAGCCAATTGCTGTTTTATTTTACTCTTTCTGGTGATATGAAACCTTTTTTCCTCTCACTCAGGACCTCAAGTACCTAAGAACAAGAAGGGATCAAAGCATAGGAACACTTTACCACAACATCTGAAGCCAAAACTTGAACACATGTTCTTACACCAAAAGAGGATATTTGAAAATAGGACTATCCTCCATCATCCAGGGTGTTTGGTTCTTAGTACTTCTGATCTTCAAAAAAATCAGAACACATTCTATTTTTTAAGAATTTTTTATTATGTGAGAAAATAAATATGAATGCACTTTGAAATTGTATAACACACAATTCAAAGACAAGGGCTATAAACAGAATATGTATTTCTGCATTAAAAAATATATGAACCAATTTGGTGGGTATACACACAAGGGAATAGTGATTTGAGGCCTTCACTAATTTACATATTAATAGCCCCCTCTTATCCCCGGTTTCACTTTCTGCAGTTTCAGTTACTGGTGGGCTACCGCAGTCTGAAAATATTAAATGGAAAATTCCAGAAATAGACAATTCATAAGTTTTAAATTGTGTGCCGTTCTGAACAGCCTGATGAAATCTCACACCCTCCTGCTCCATCCCCACCTGGGATATGAATCATCACTTTGTCCAGCATATCTACGCTAGATAAAGGCATATCTTGGAGACGTTGTGGGTTTAGTTCTAGACCACCGCAGTAAGGCAAAAATCACAAAAAAAAGAGTCACATGAATTTTTTGGTTTCCCAGTGCATATAAAAGTTATGTTTACATTACACTGTAGTCTATTAAGTGTGCAATAGCATTGTGTCTAAAAAAACAATGTACAAATCTTATTAAAAAATATTTTATGGGGCTGGCCCCACGGCCTAGTGGTTAAGTTCAGTGCACTCCTCTTTAGCGGCCTGGTTTGATTCCCAGGCATGGACCTACATCACTTGTGGGCAGTCATGCTGTGGTGGCAACCCGCATACAAAAAAGAGGAAGATTGGCAACAGATGTTAGCTCAGGGCAAATCTTCCTCAGCAAAAAATAGAAAAAAAACCTGTATTGCTAAAAAATGCTAACCACCATCTGAGCTTTCAGTGAGTTGTCATCTTTTTGCTGGTGGGGGGTCTTGACTCTGTGTTGATGGCCACTGACTGATCAGAGTGGTGAAGGTTGAAGTGGCTGTGGCAATTTCTTAAAATAGACAACAGTGAAGTTTGCCACATCAATTGGCTTTTCTTTTCATGAATGATTTCTCTGTAGCATGCAATGCTGTTTGATAGCATTTTATCCACAGCAGAACTTCTTTCAAAATTGGAGTCAGTCCTCTTAAACCCTGTAACTGCTTTATCAGCTAAGTTTATAAAATATTCTAAATCCTGTGTTGCCATTTCAACAGTCTTCACAGCACCTTCACCAGAAGTAGTTTCCATCTCAAGAAATCACTTTCTTTGCTCATCCATCAGGCAACTCCTCATCCATTAAAGTTTTATCATGAGGTTGCAGCAATTCAGCCACACCTTCAGGCTCCACTTCTAAATCTAGTTCTGCTGCTATTTCTACTACATCTGCAGTTACTTCCTCCACTGAAGTCTTGAACACCTCAAAGTCATCCATGAGGATTGGAATCAACTTAATCCAAACTCTTGTTACTGTTGATATTTGACCTCATCTCATGAATCACATGTTCTTAATGGCCTCTAGAATGATGCATCCTTTCCAGAAGGTTTTCAATTTACTTTGCCCGGATCCATCAGAGGAATCCCTATCTATGGCAACTATAGCCTTACAACATGTATTTCTTAAAAAAATAAGACTTGAAAGTCAAAATTACTTCTTGATCCTTGGGCTACAGAATGGATGTTGTGTTAGCAGGCATGAAAACAACATTAATCTCATTGCACATCTCCATCAAAGCTCTTGGGTGACCAGATGCATTGTCAATGAGCAGTAATATTTTGAAAGGAATCGTTTTTTCTGAGTGGTGGGTCTCAACAGTGGGCTTAAAATATTCAGTAAACCATGTTGTAAACAGATGTGCTGTCATCCACCCATTGTTGTTCCATTTATAGAGCACAGGCAGAGTAGATTTTGCATAATTCTTGAGGTCCCTAGGATTTTTGTAAGGGTAAATGAACATTGGCTTCAACTTAAAGTCACGAGCTGCATGAGCACCACCTAACAAGAGAGTCAGCCTGTCCTTTGAAGGTTTGAAGCCAGGCATTGACTTCTCCTCTCTAGCTATGAAAGTCCTAGATGGCATCTTCCTCTAATAAAAGATTATTTATCTACATTGAAAATCTGCTGTTTAGTGCAGATGCCTTCATTAGTTATCATTAATTATTAGTTACTAGATCTTCCGAGTAACTTGCTGCAGCTTCTACATTAGCAGTTGCTGCTTTGCCTTGCACTTTTATGTTATGCAGATGGCTTCTTTCCTTAAATCTCATGAACCACCCTCTGCTAGCTTCAGAGTTAAGGCCTTGCTCTGGACTAGACTTTGGCTTAAGAGACTGTCGTGACTGGTTTGATCTTCTATCCAGACCACTATAACTTGCTCCATATTGGCCATAAAACTGTTTCACTTTTTTATCATTTGCAGGTTCACTGGAGTAGGACTTTTCCTTCAAGAACTTTTCCTTTGCATTCACAACTTGGCTAACTGCTTGGTGCAATAAACCTAGCTTTTAGCCTATTTCAACTTCTGACATGCTTTCCTCACTAAGCTTAATCATTTTTAGCTTTTGATTTAAAGTGAGAGATGTGAGACTCTTTCTTTCACTTGAACACTTAGAAGCCATTGTGAGATTATTAATTGGCCTAATTTCAGTATTGTTGTCTCTCAGGGAATAGGGAGGCCCAAGCAGAGGGAGAGAGACAGGGGAGTAGCCAGTTGGTGGAGCAGTCAGAACATACACAACATTTATCAAGTTCGCCCTCTTATATGGGTGCATCTTAAATGGTTGCCCCAAAACAATTATGACAGAACATCAATGATCACTGATCACAAATCACCATAACAAATATAATAATAATTTAAAACTTTGAAATATTGTGAGAATTCACAAATGTGACACAGAGACATGAAGTGTGCAAATGATGTCCGAGAAATGGCGCCAATAGACTTACTCAACACAAGTTTGCCATTCAATTTGTAAAAACACAATGTCTGTGAAGCACAATAAAGTGAAGTGCAATAAAACAAGGTATGCCTGTACTCTATCCACCCCTTAGTCACTTAATAGCCATCTCAGTTATCAGATCGACTGTCACAGTATCGCAGTGTTTGTGCTCAAGTAACCCTTATTTTACTTAATAATAGCCCCACAGTGCAAGATCAGTGATGCCGGCAATTCAAATATGCCAAAGAGAGGCCGTCAAGTGCTTCTTTTAAATGAAAATGTGAAAGTTCTCGACTTAATAAGGAAAGAAAAATAAAATCATATGCTGCGGTTGCTACAGTAACTTTCATTACAGTATATTATTATAGTTGTTCTATTTTATCATTAGTTATCGTTGTTAATCTCCTAGTGTGCCTAATTTATAAATTAAACTTTATCATAGGTATGTATGTATGTATGGGAAAAAACGTAGTACATATAGGGTTCAGTATTATCCGTGGTTTCAGGCATCCACTGGGGGTCTTGGAATTATCCCCCATGGATAAGGGGGGACTACTGTACATTCTTTACTGGATAACTTAAAGCATGAGATCTAATGTGAAGTCAAAGCCAAAAGGTACCAGAGAAGGAAACAAAGCAAATATCAGAAGAGTAGGGTGTCATAACAGAAAAAAGTTGCAAGGAGTCAGCATAGAACTACAGAGCCCAATAGAGAAAATTGGAACTTATTCAACATCTATTCAACAGATTCATAACTGGGTGCCTCTGAGGTGCCAGGCATGGAACTGAGAACTATGAGGGACACCAAGATGAATACAATCCAACCTGGTGAGGGAGAACTCATAGTCTAGGGGCAGTGTTGGTAGGGTGGCAGACAGAGAGAAAAAAGAACAACTACACGTATAAATATAACAGAAAGAAGTGATCATTGCTGGAAGAGAGATTCAGATAAAGTGTTGTGGGAATTTAGTGAAAGGAAATATCACTTCATTGAAGGATGCTTCAGGCTAATTTTATAAAGGAGATGATATTTAAGCTGAGCCTGAGAGAGAAGGAATTCAAGAGGTAGAAAAGGGATAAGGTTCACCCCAAATGGAATTAACAATATAAGAAAGGCATGGAAGCAGGAAATGCACTAGATCTGTTTAATGAGCATCAAGTATTTCATTTTGTCTAAAGTTTAAGGTATGCACAGGGACATTGTGAGAAGTGGGGCTGATGAGGTGGACTGTGACTAGACTATAGACAGCCTTGAATACTTAGCTAGGGATTCGGACTCTATTCAGAAGTCTTTGGGAGCTACTCAAGGTAAGATGAGATCAGAGCTGTATTTTCAGAAGCTGAATCTAAAAACAATACAAAGAGTAAGTTAAGTGAAGAAGACAGGGATTGGGAGATAAATTTGGATGTCATTAAAAAGAACAGCATAAAACTTACTTAATAAATATCTTCAGGAAGGAGGTGACTACTAGAACGTCATGATACTATTAAATGTGACAAATACTGCTGCCTGTTGTAGTCAATGTGGTAAATCGAGTCATCAAAGACTTGGATGGGAGGCTAGTATGAATTAGACTGAGGTAGGAAATGACACTCCCAGGACTTTAGTGTCAGGTGTGAACAAACAGGCAGAATCAAGATGACCAGTGTCTTTCATGGATAAGTCACATATAGGGTCTCATGACAGTTGGAGGAAGATGTGAGTAGAGGAAAATGTCAGAGAATGTGAGGCAGACTTTAGGGCTTGGGTCCCTTCCAGTGAGAGTTACTCTGACAAGAGACTTCGGGCAAATGTGGTCTTGTAGCTAACGTGATTCCAACCTTTCCTAGAAAATTCTGCCTTCAAGGTGGTCTTTCCAGGTATTAAAGAGCCCATGAGGGTCTTTCTTGATCCATCAAGTTAGTGACACAGATCATAGTTATAGAATATCTTCCTGAGGATGTGGTAACTCAACTTGAAAGATTCCCTCCTTTAGAGATTCTTTTTCTCAAATCACTATTTACCCATTCAGCATGTATGTATTTATTGAATAACTACTATTTGCCAAGACTTAGTCTAAGCGCTTGGGATATCTTTGTGAAAAGATTAAAAAAAATCACTACCCTCCTGGAGCTGACATTATAGTAGATAAAAACAAAGAAAATATTAAACATAATAATTGAGCAAATTGTATAGTATATTAGAAGGTGATAAGTCCTATTGAATAGATAAATAGATCAAAAAGACAAAAATAGAATAGAGTCAGGGGGATCACAAGGGTGGAGTTGAGTTTGAGGCAATTTACAGTTTTAAAATGTGGTCAGGGCAGGTCTGATTGAAAAGATATCAGTTGAGCAAAGCCTTGAGGGAGAAGAGTGAGTTACCCATGTGGGTATCTGGGAGAAGAAAGCCCCAGCTGAAACCACTAGCTCAAAGGCTTTGAGGCAGGAATGTTCTTGCTGTGTTCTACAAAAAATGAGACCAACGTGACTGGAGCAACAAGTGAGGGGGAAAATACTAAAGGTGAGATCAAAGATATAAGAGAGGGTAGACCTTGAATGGTCTTCAGGCCATTGTAAAGACTGGCTTTTCCAGCGAATGAAATGTGGAGCCATTGGAGGATGCTAGGTCCAGGACTGGCATGATCCGACTTAGATTTTAAAAGCATCAATCTGGCTGCTATACTGAGAATGAACTTTAGGCAGTCAAGTGTGGAATCAGGGAGATCATTTTGGTGGCAATTACAGTAATCCAAGTGAGAGAAGATCATGTCTTGGCTCAGATTCATAGTATAGAGGTAGTGTGAAGTGGTCTGATTCTAAATACACTTTGATAGTAGAGCCAACTGGATTTCATGGTGAGTAAAATAAGGAATGAGAGTAGAGAGGAGTCAAAGATGACTCAATATTGTTGATCTGAGCAACCAGAAAGATAGAGCTGCCAAAAATTGAGGTGGAGAAGATAACAGATGGAATAGGTTTGGGGAGAATGATTAGGAATTCAATTTTGTACATATTATGTACATATGGAAATGATACATAGGCATTTGAAATTTAGGAGAGATATAAATTTGGGAGTTTAGAATATTGATGGTACCTAAAATTATGAAACTGGATAAATTCACCAAGGGAATGAATGTCGACAGAGAGGAGAATCTGGGTTGTGAAAACATTAATAGTTCCAGAAGCAGAGGAGGAACCAGCAAAAGAGACCGAGACGGCATAATCAGGAGGGCAGGAGGAAAACCAAGACAGAGTGGTGTTCTGGAAGCCAAGTGAGTAGAGGGTATCGAGGAAGAGGGCCTATCAACTGTGTCAGATGTTGGTGCTATATTAAGTAAAATGAGCTCTGAGAATGACCACTGGATTTATCATCAATGTGGTCAGCGACCCTGATCAGAGTAATTTTGGTGGACTGGTGAAAGCAAAAAGCTGAATGGAATGGGGTTAAGAGAGAATGGGAGGGGAAAGTTTGGAGACAGTAAGTATATACAACTCTTTTCAGAAGTTTTTGTGTAAAGGTGAGCAGGAAATGAAGAGGTAGTAGGAGAGAGAAGTGAGGTAAAAAGAGGGTCTTGGGGTATTTTTGTTGCTATGGGCTTGTATTTTGAACTGAATCCTGTTACCCCCAAATTCATACGGTGAAGCTCTAACCTCCTGTAACTCAGAATGTGACTATACTTGGAGATAGGGCCCTTAAAGAGGCAATTAAGTTAAAATGAGGCTCTTAGGGTCAGCCTTAATCCAATCTGACTGTCCTTATAAGAAGAGGAAATTAGGACACACAGAGAGACAGGAGGGATGCACACACACAGAAGGAAGACCATGTGAGGACACAGTAGCCTTCTGCAAGCCGAGGAGACAGACTTCAGGAGAAACCAAACCTGCTAACTCCTTGATTTTGTACTTCTAGCCCCCACGATTGTGAAAAAATAAATTTCTTTTGTTCAAACCACCCAGTCTGAGGCATTTTGTTACAGCAGCCCTAGGAAACTAATATGGTTGTTTTTGTTTTGGGTTTTTTGTTTCTGTTTGGGGGGCTAGTTTTTAAGATGGAAGAACTAACAGCATGTTTATATGTTTTTAGGAAATATCCAGAGGGGGAAAATTATTATTTAGAAGGCAGAGGAGAAAATTGATAGAGAGATATTTGTTGAAAAGGGGAAAGTGGATGAGAGCTGGTCTTTGTTATTAATTTCCCAGAGCTCCTCTTAGCCTTAGCCCTCAGTCAAGGACCCTAAAATAAATCTTCTCTGCTTTCTTGATAGTTATTGTGCTCGAATCATTAAACTTAATAAGGGTGAGGAGGAGACTTTACCAAACCTGGATTTCTAGAAAAATTATGGATCTGTTAAGAGAAATAGATCCAAAAAGGAGAAATTGTTTTCAAGTGGAAGGAAAGAGATAAGGAGACAGAATCAAGGAGAGTCAAGAAAAAAGAAACAAGGTGAATTTAGCTGTGTCAAGGAGAAGTCTAAGTTTGGTAAGATATATAGGTGGAGATGTTCCTGTGGGTGCTGAAATTGTTGAGAAAAATTTAGCAAAATCCAGTGAAAGAGATGGAGTGAGTCTACAAGCAAATCTTCTCTTAAAGATTATATTTTCCATAAACAGTTTGTTTACTATGAAGAGTTCCTGCCACCACACCACCACCACTCCCTTTTTAAAAAAGGCATGCAGTAACTATCAAAATAAAGTCATTAAGGTGAAAAAGGTGGTTTGGTAAAGGGAAGGTGATTAAGAACAAGTTCAAGTTGGGGAGAGGAAAATGACTATTCAGTCTTGCCGTTTTATAGATGTTTAACTATGGGCCTGGGATAGCATATAAAGTAAAAGAAACAAACCCAGGATTATAGAGCTAGTATGAAGGAAAATGGATCATTTTATTATCAAGTCTCACAGCATTCCTGGAAATTAGGAAATCTACAAAGACTAGCCGCATTTTGCAATGGTGGAAGAATCTTGGCATAAAGAGGCTAAGAGATTGGATTCATAATAAATGTATTTTGAATTGGCCCAACATGTCACAAGGAGTCACGACCAAAATAAGGACTGGAACCCAGGACTCCTGGCTCCTAGCCAGGACTCTACCCATATAACTATATTTCCTGTGTTCTTATTTTTGATCTTGAGTTAACGCTCAACCTCTCTCCCGCTCTCTAGCTTTCTCTCCTTCCCTTTCTCTCTCACATACCATCGATGACCCTTGTACATGTCCAGCATAAATCACTCTCTAATGGAGCCCCTTTGTTGTTCTCTTCTCTAGGTACCCAAAGGAAGATTATGGCAGAGAACCAGAGCTCAACATTAAGGAAGATAACTGAAGGTCATTCAGCTGAAAATAATTCATATTTATCCGTGGCTTCCTTTACCAGAGCATCTGCTTTCTGTTAGCCAGCATGGTGTCCTCTGGTTCTGACTGTGGTGGCCTACAGTAACCACATTTTTGCTAAAAAGGAAAAGAGTGCTTCCTTACATCTGTTCCCGAGATGTTTTTAAACTCTTTCTGCACGGAGCAACGTTCTGTATTTCAACGAGCAAAGACTAAACTTCAAGGAGTGAGGGACTGGTGACTCTGAGCCTGCTCCCGGGCAGCTCCTCTGCTGCCTCTTTCCCCATCATAGAATTAAAGGTCAGGAAAGCTAAGGTCGACTAGTTCATCTTACTAACTCCTACCAGAACTTTGCAGTTCAAAGCAGGCTTGGATTTATTCTATTTGTAAAAAGATTTTTTTGTGCTTATCTCCATGGATGGAGAATATATTAACTCACTCACTAGGCTAGTAGAGGAATCTCGGGCATGGGCAGGTTTCAGCACACCTGCTTACAGTAGGCACCTCTTTTTATTTTTGCTTTTTTTGCCCATGACTTGTATTAGCAACAGAAATTCATACCTGCATTTAAGCCATAATCTCTTTCCACCTGTTTATTAATAAATTACCCTTTGGTATTACCTACCAGTTATCTTTTAGCATTACCTACTACTTATCTTTCAAGAAACTTGTTAGTTAGTTGAAAGGACAAAACATGAGAGACAAAAGTGAGAAATAAATATTTCTTATTGCAGGGTAACGTAGGAGAAAAACAATACATGTAAATATTAGAAAAACAGAACTCAGAAGTATAATCAATAGTGGGTGAATTTTGACCTTACTGTAAAATGAATGAGATTGCTACAATTAATAGTAATAGCTAAAACTTATCAAATGTCTTCCTGTACTATGCTTAATGCTTGGATCCACTATCTCATTTAATCATCACAACAAATCTATGAGTTAAGTAATATTCTTATACCCATTTTGCATTAAAAGAAATTCAGTCTCATAGATATATTTGTGGGGTCCCAGCAGGAAACAGATGGAACACTCAAAAATAGGTTAATTGAAGGAAGTTTTAGTAAAAGCACTATGTGCAAAGTGTAGGCAGGGTGTAATGAAATCATAAGGGATAACGAAGCACCCTGCTGCTAGTAATGTTGGAGCCATTACCATCCCAAACCTGCTAAAGGAATGATTACCAGAAGCCAGAAAGAAAGCTAAGTGGGGAGGACCATCTGACAGGATCCCCTTTGGTAGAGGGATGCAGCCAGTCTAAGGAAAAATCCAATGGAGGGAGTGGGGAAATAAACACTTCATCCTCATTCTCTTCCCATGCTCCAATTTAGCTAAAACCAACCAGAAACTCCAGACCAAGATCCTGTGGGTAAATCCACAGAGTTCAGACTACCAGGGAAGAGAGCAAGGTGCAGACCGTAGAGAGTGGATCTAGATGGGCACAGTCACTTTCTAAAGTCACAGTGACAGAGCAGGTCACTAAGTGAATCAAAGTCACTAAGTGATGGAGCAGTGGTGGAATTCAGATCATAGTTGTCTGACCTTAGAGCTCAGGTTCTCACTCATCATGCTGTACTGCTAGTGGCTTTGAAATGCCAAAGAGAAGGGAGGTTAATTCAGGCAGCATAGAGTATAAGGACAGGCAGAGAGGCAGGAACATGCAAAGCTATGACATTTGCCAGAAGTCGAACCTCTGACAACACTTTCCTGAGTCTGTTTTCTCACCTACAAAATATGTCTGTAACACAAATTACAGCTCTCTTCCCTCAATGCAGCTAATATCATCAATTTGATTATAATTGGTCTGACCCAACCTGGAACAGAAATGAACAACCCAACTTTATTCTCAGAGACCGTATCCCCGCTCCAGCAGAATTTACTACATTGTGAACAACTGCCTGCACTGTAAGCCACACACCCTTCACCTGGGTCAAAAAGAAAGTGGCCATGAAATTGTCTGTTAATTTTTCTTACTGTTTTTACCTCACGTATTAGGAATACCCACTCATTTCACCAAACCTGATTCAAGAAATTTTGTATCTATGGCAAAAGAAGAGTTAGATGTGATTTGATTTACAAAAGGGTTCTTCACTCTATAAAAGGAATCATTTTAACGCAAAAATCAGTGGCAACAACAATAATATATGGAATTCTTCATGCTATGATCAGCTGAGAATAAATTAATCTGACAGTAGCAGTGTTTACAGAAGTCCACATGGTGCCAAGCCCCACGGGATCTAAAGAGATATCTCATAGTCGCTTACGAAACATGGTTCAGGAATTTCCTGTGCCAAAAGCAAAGGTGAAAAATAGGACTACAAATCGGAAAGGAAACCAAGAGAGCAGGAGCCAAGCAGAAAATGCACAACAGGAGTGGTTTGGAAAGAAGTCCAGGGCCTGTAGTTTCCTTGACATATGATGTAAGAGAGTATCAGACTGAGTTAAAAATCAAATATCCAGAATAAAACTTCAATAGAATGCTAGGAAGATACCATCTAGTTTGTTTCCTGGAACTTGGAAGAAAAAGAAAAAGAAATGGAAAACATGGGAAAAGATAAGAGACTTAAGAGATGAACCCAGAAGATCCAATATCCAACTAAGAAGAGTTTTGAGAAGAGAGA
This sequence comes from Tapirus indicus, assembly GCA_031878705.1. Taxonomy (NCBI): domain Eukaryota; kingdom Metazoa; phylum Chordata; class Mammalia; order Perissodactyla; family Tapiridae; genus Tapirus; species Tapirus indicus. Next base: position 88,296,806 of record CM062922.1, read on the forward strand.
ACAGATAGAGAAAGAGTAAAAATAATCAGAATAAAACAAGAATTTTTTTTCCAAACTGAAGGGCGAATTCAAAATGGATGGTTCTACCAAATGCCAGGTAACGTAAATGAGAAAGGAACCATAATTAAGAAAATAATTGTAAAAACGTAAAACCTAAAACATAAAAAGAGCAGATCATAAATGCCTCCAGGGAAGTTTGTACCGTGGATGCTTTGATGGCTAATGTTATGGTGGTAATCATTTTGCAATATATACATGTGTTAAATCAACACCATGTACTCCTTAAACTTATGCCTTGTTATATGTTAATTATATCTCAGTAAAGCTGGGGGAAAAAAATCCTCCAGGGAGAAAAGCAGATTTCTGGTCAGTAAAACAATATGCTAGAGAACAGTATCTTCCAATTCAAAGACCAATTTTTTCAGCCTAGAATTTAATCTTTTAATTTACTTTTTTCATGACTGGATACATATACATTGCAAAATGGTTACCACAATAAGGTTAGTTAACACCTACATCCCCTCACATAATTCCCTTTGTGTGCGTTTGTGTGTGTGGTGATAACATTTAAGATCTACTCTCAACTTTAAAGCATGTAATACAGTATTGTTAATTATAGTCATCATGCTATATGTTAGACCCCCAGAACTTATTCACCCTATATTTGGGAGTTTGTACCTTTTGATCAACATCTCCCCATTTCTACTCCCACCCCCAGGCCCTGGCAACCACTATTCTACTCTCTGTTTCTATGAGTTTGGCTTGTTTAGATTCCACATATAAGTGAGAACACACAGTATTTGTCTTTCTCTGTCTGATTTATTTCACTTAGTATAATGCACTCAAGGTCCATCCATGTTGTCACAAAAGACAGGATTTCCTTCCATTTTATTGCTCAATAACATTGTATTGTATCTATATATACCACATTTTCTTTATCCATTCATCCATCGATGGACACATAGGTGACATGATTTTTGTCTAGAGGTATGGATCAGGGAAGACCTGGAGACAAGGAAACCAGTTAGGAAGCTATTTCTAGGTGAGAGATAATGATGATCTGATCCAAGGTCATGGCAGTGGGATGGAGATGAATGGGCAAACTTGAAATACTTAGGACTTAGAATAGACAAGTCAGGAAGTTGATATCAGAAAGGGAAGAATCAAGATAGACTCCATGGGTTTGGTTTAGAAATCTGGGCACAGTACCATTCACTGAGAGAGGAAACACTGAAGGAGAAGTAGGTTTGGAAAGTACAATGATAAGATCACCTGAGTCTGAGATGCTGAAGGGACATCCAAGTGAAAATGACCAATAGAAAGCTGGATATATGGTCTGGAGCTCTGGAGAACAGTCTGGTTTAACGTGTAGTATCTTAAGTAATGGGAGAGGGTGGGTTAATAGCTCATGACTGAGGGTTCCCTGGACTTAAAAATCAAAATATCAATTAACAAACTTCTAGGGAAAATCATTCAGAATAATAAGCAGTAAAATTGATGTGGAATCTTCCTAAAGCTATATTTCAGTTGTTTTGATCCATACACACGTTGAATTTAAAAGAATGCATTTTGTTCCATCCAACCAAAATAATTTCAGAATAACAAGTGTTTTACTTGTATTTCCTCTAGTTGATACACAGTCCTTCAAGATGTCTTCTTATTTTTCTCCCCAATCTGCTTCTCTCATAGACCACAGCTAATCTCCTTTAAAATCCCTACAAAAACTTACCCAGTTTTGGTGTCCTTGTACCTCTCCCCCCCACCCCCCACCTTTTCCCCTCAATCCTTCCATCACGAAATTCATCACAAAATTCCAAAAACTGTTTGAGCAAACAGGACCATGTTTTCAGAGTGGGGAAAAGAAACAGCCTGACATAGTCCAAGCTAGAGTCCTTTTCAGTGTCAGGGAAAGAGAGAGGTTGGAAATATGCATATACTGATAAGCTTTATCCCATTCTATGTGTATTGTTTCTAAATAAAGACCCAGCAGTATTAAATATAGTTAATAGCAAAGTGCTTTCCAGAGGAAGGCCAGTTTCCCATCCCCCAATAGACCTCACAGGTGATACAGTTCTGGATCTGGTCCTTACTTCTCAGTGTCTCTCCATTGTCATCAGTCCTGGGAAGCCTGTCTCAAACTAACCAAACTCACAGAAGAGTGAAGTTTATCGATCCAATTACTCTGCCCCTTTCTCCACTTATTTTGGGAGATATCCCTTCCAGGGTCTAGAATAGTGATATATCCCCATCCAGGGTACCAGCTTCTCATTAGCAGAACAGTTCATAATGAAAATACTACTTAGACCCAGCCCCGATGGCCTAGCAGTTAAAGTTCAGCGCACTCCTCTTCAGTGGCCCAGGTTCAGTTCCCGGGTGCAGAACCACACCACTTGTCTGTCAGTAGCCATGTTGTGGCGGCAGCTCACATAGAAGAACTAGAACTTACAACTAAAATATATAACTATGTTTTGGGGTTTGGGGGAGAAAAAAATGCTACTTAGCGAGCAGAGAATAAAAACAAATAGAAATAAATATGATCTTAAGGAAACTTTCATATTCATGCTAGAAGTAGGGCTGTGGGTGGAGAATCATTGCCCCAAACACCCTGCAGTGACTGAGCATTTGTGCCTCCTAATTTCCTGTCTCTAGACTGACCAGTGAGAGTTCCCTTTCTATTCATCCAGACTGAACCATCTTCTGTGCACTCAACTCTCTCTCCACATAAAGTACAGTGCAATTGGGTTTCAATTACTAAATTAAAATCACATTCTAGAACTGCCTGCTTGAAATTACACCCAGGTGACCTTAACTGGAGTTTTGTGTGTTCCCAAACTCTTCAAGCACATATTTACAGACATTCTCTAAGGTTTCTCCCACAGATGGCAAATCTTATTTCCCCTATTTCCAATTTAGTAGGAAGCATCTCACTGCTGTCCTGATTGTATTGCTGTCATTCAACAAAAGAATAAAAATCTATCAATAGTTCTCAGGCTTGTTGAGTCTCTCCCTGTCTTCTCTCTCCTCTCTCTCTCTCTCCCAAATATATCTCCTCTAGTTATCCAAAAGGCATGGAAATGTAAAAATAAAGAATTTTTCATTTTTAGGCATCAGAGTCATCAGTCAAAGGAGAAGATAGTTAAAATGTTAGGAGAGGGGTAAAGTCTGATGGGGTATTAGTAGGAGCTCTGCAATAGATGATTTTCATACATTTTTCTCCTCTTTATTTATTTTTGGTGAGGAAGATTGGCCCTGAGCTAACATCTGCTGCCAATCCTCCCCTTTTTGCTTGAGCAAGACTGTCCCTGAGAGGAAGATTGTCCCTGAGCTAACATCCATGCCATTCTTCCTCTATTTTGTATGTAGGACACCTCCACAGCATGGCTTGATGAGCAGTGTGTAGGTCTGTGCCTGGGATCCAAACCAGTGAACCCCAGGCTGCTAAAGTGGAGCATGCAAACTTAACCACTACACCACTGAGCTGGCCCCTCTCTTGATTTTTTTCATGAATTTTTCAGCTTGGCTAAAAATGTTGCAAATTTTACTTTAATATAGCACAAATGGAACTTACATTCCACAATTCACATAGGTGCTTTCATTGATTGTTTCATGTTCTACCATAATTTCCACTGTTATTTTATTTTTTATCTCCTCTAGGGTGTTAGTCTATCACTTGGGAACATTGGGGAAGGAGTGTGACTGAATCATAACACAGTACCTGGCATACAGTCGACGTGATGATTCAACGTGGCAGGGCAGGCATTGGCTTCCTGCAGCCTCTGTCTAGACATTTCTCCTGCCAGTCTTCTCCAGATCTCACAGCTCTCCCCCTCCTTCTTAGAGGCAAAAACACAGAAGTGTTTAGAGGCAGAAACATAAAAATAATCATTCAATCTGATGCCGTACAGGCAGAGTGAAAAATAATTCACCCGGACAGATAAGTGATGAGGTGGGGACGGGGAGGAGATAGTTTTAAGACAGGAAAGAGAAGAGGAAAAGGGAATAGAATGATTGTTCATTCCATTTTCTGGTTCTTCTACACCTCCTACTAAAGATATCAGTAGCAAATTTCATTTACACTTCTGACATCATTCTCACTTTGAGTCTTTGGCCCTCGATGGAAGTCTGGAAAAGCTATTTAGAAGCTAGCTCTTCCTTCAGCACTCCCATGTGCACATAGAGAAACCCATATACAGACACAACTAGCACACCCACAGAGAAGCCACATGTGCACCTAAGAACACATGGACCAGCAGACCATAAAAACACCCAGTGGTAGCAAGAACCACTCCAGCCACAGATGCTTTCTGCTGCAGACAGCACATGTGCTTGCATTCTCACACCCACACAGACACAAAGACCCACACACAGATGCCACAGTCACACCCACACCCACAGCTCTGACTTACTCAGCTGTGACTTTCCTCCTACATGCCCTATTTGAACACAGGACTGTCTCTAATTAGAATTTCCCAAGTCCATCTTTTCTTGACTAATCAAACTTCTCTCAGTGTAGTCTTATGAAAATTCAACTTCTGAAATGCTCAAAATAATTGAGAATGGAAGAGAAATAAAGTACAGCTCGCTAGACTCCCTGGTGAACTGAACTTTGGAAAGCTAGGTGGAAAGGCTGTCAAGCCTGGTAGTGTTCCAGCCCCCACCAGATGTGTCAGTAGATGGACACCTGGGTGATGTGGAAATGGTGACAATCCAGTATTACGAAGGAGATGGCCACTGATGCTAAATAGAGAAGAAATTATGACCTACTATGGAAAGAAAGTAAACTTTAGAACTAAACAGACTTAGATCCAAATCTAGCAATATCATTTACTTAACTGTAAACTTGGGCAAGTTATTTAATCTCTAAGTATCAATTTACTTAACAATAAAATCTACATTTCAGTGTTCTGGTGAGGATTAAGTATAATGACTCATGTAAAGTGGCTATTACAGTGTTTAACTTCATAAACATGTGTTTTATTTTCGTTATTGAAGTTGTTCCCAAAATATCCTGTGAGCTCTCCAGGCAAAAGACAATGGCTTTAGTTTTCAGACTCTCTGAGCCTAATTAGAATTCTTTCCTCAGAAACAGAGTGCCATTGGTAGGCAATATTTGATGAAGGAATAAATGAATGAGCAAGTAGATGAATGACTGAGTGAATGATAAGTGTATTGTACCTTGTTCTTCTTAAAATCACCAATATCTAACACTGAATCTAGCATATAGTCCTAGTGCTAGAATTTTCTCAGTTTAATGGGAAAGACAGCTAGAAAAAAATAATTCTAATAAAGTGAGCGAGGTATTGCAAGGTTTTATTTGAGCAGATGAAAAAAGTAACTCTACTGGGTCAAGGGGATGTTCCAGGAAAGTTCTTCAAAGTCATGATATGTAATCCAGATCTTGAAGAATAAATAAGAATTTATCGGGCAGAAAAATCTGATAAAGGCATTCCAAGAAGAAGAAGGAGCCTGGGCAAAGGTATAGAAACACAGAAGATCCTTACCTGGGACAAAATGAATAAGCTAAAGTGGCTAGAATGTTGGGGGCATGGGGTACCGGCCAAGTGATAGAGCTGGAGAGTTGGGAACGAGCTCATGCAGGACCTTGTATAAAGAGTATCTTTGCATAAGAAGACATTATCTTCAACACAGAAGGTGACAGGCAGGGTAGCAACATGGTCAGATTTGTATTTTAAAAAGATGCCTCTAACATTCAATCAGGAAGAGATTGAAGCCTAGAATATCCGTCAGTTTAAGTTTTCATCCTCATGCATCTGCATTATTGCAATAGTCTCCATAAGGCAGGAAAACATAATATATGAAGAAGAGGATATACTCAAAAAAATTTATGAGGTAGAATTGGCAGAATTAGAAAACTGATTAAATCCGAGGAGTGAGTGAGAAGGAAGAATCATGGATGACTGAGAATACAAGCTTATGTGATTAGTATATGATGTTTCATTAACCAAAATAGAGAACTACTCTAGTTATCTATTGCTACATAATGATTTACCCCAAAACTTAGTGGCTTAAAGTAACACAATCATCGTATTATCATCTCTTATGGTTTTGGAGGCTTATTGGGCTTAGGTATATGGTCCTTGCTCAAGGTCTCCCACATGTTATAGTCAGATGGTGACTGAGGCTGGAGTCATCTCAAAGGCTTCCTTGCTCAAACGCCTGGAGGTTCATACTGGCTGTCAACTGGAACCTTACTTGGAACTGTTGACCAGAGCACCTACATGTGGTCTCCCCAGGTGGCCTAGGTCTTCTCACAGCATGGCAGCTGGGTTCCAATAGCAAATGTGCCAAGAAAACTAGGTGGAAGTGGATGGAATTTTTATGACTCAGCCTTGGAAGTTACATAAAGTCACTTCTGCCAGTCACTTCACTGGTCAAAGTAGTCACAAAGGCCTAGCAGGTTCAGGGAGGGAATTTAGACCCCCGACTCTGGAAGGGAGGAGTTACAGTATCATATTACAATGTCACAATCAGATATGTGGTAGTCATCTTAGGAAAATACAATCTGCCACAAGAACATAGAAAGAAGAGCAAGTTTGAGTTCTGTTTTAGATGTATTGAGTTTCAAATGCTTGCAGGACACCTAGATGAAGAAAAGTGGAAAATAAATTTGGTTTTGGGGTTCAGATTTGAAAGGTGTCAGAAAATGTGTGGTAGTGGAAGTCATGGGAACAGATGTTATGGTTATCCAGGGAATAGGGAAGAAAAGAGAAAAGAAGGGATGAGAGGGTGGGAGGGGAGGGGAGGAAAGGCTTATTAGTTTCCTAGGGCTTCTGGAACAAAGTTCCCATAAACTAGGGCTATAAACAACAGAAATGTATTGTCTCATGGCTCTGGAAGCTAGAAGTCTAAAATCAAGGTGTTGGCAAGGCCATGAAGCCTCTTGTGGAGGACTCTTTCTTCCCTCTTCCAGTTTCTGGAGGCCCAGGTGTTCCTTGTCTCGTGGGAGCTCAACTCCAATCCCTGCCTCTGTCTTCACATGGTCACCTTTCCTCTGCATGTGCTGTGCCCAAATTTCCCCTTTCTTACAAGGACACCAGTCATATTGGATTCAGGGCCCACCCTATTCCAGTAAGACCTCATGTTGACTTAGCTAATTATATCTGCAATGACCCTATTTCCAAATAAGATTACATTCTGAGGTACTAGGGGGTTAGGACTTTAACTTACCTTTTTGGAGGGGACACGATTCAACCCATAATAGGAGAGAAGGTGAGAGAAGGGGAAAGGGTGACAGAATCAGAAGCCCAGGCATGCCACAATGTAAGGATGAGACAGAGGAAGAGGAACCAGTGGGGAAAAAAGAAAAAAGAGAAGGAACAATCAGAGAGAAAAACATAGAACAAGGATTTGAGGCTGGAAGAAAGAAAGATGTGGTCAAAAATATTCAGTTAACAAAAGAACTGGATGGTCTCCATTTGAGTCATGAACTGGGAGGTTATTAGAAACTTTTGTAGGGCCAGACTTAGTGGAGAGGTGGGGCAGGAGCTAATTTGTGGGATACTAATGAATGAAAGGAAGAGGAAGAAGTGGCCACAGTCAGTCTACAGCGTGGGGCTATAGAAATTTCATAGCAACTCTATGAAGTTTGCCCCAAAGTTACGTCTAGCAATGTCTTCTTCCTGTTAGCTAAATCCCATATACAAAACTAAAAGCAAAGCTTGAAAGTGAGAGGAGAGAAAAAGAATATAATTGTCCGGAGCGAGCTGGGACTGCCATTTTAGGGACTTTCTTGTGGTTTCCCATAACTGGAACAGTGGCTTTCTGGCATGATCTGGTCCAGGACAGATGCTTCACGGGGAGCACCCTGCGGCCATTCACAAGACCGAGAGCTGCAGATGCAGGGATGGGACATTGCAAAGGGAAAATGAGTGATTAACTTAAGGAATAATATCAAAGGTTTAGAGAATGGAGAGAGGATACAAATTCCAGGAGAAAGAGGATGTGGCCAGAGCTAGGCTTAATTGTTTATTTCCTCAATGCCTAAGGATCATCCAAGCAGAGAGGTAGTTCTGGGCAGCTCCTTTAAAACTGTAGTTTCCACAAGTGAGAGACTAGGGGAAGCAGACATTTTCTTCTCCAACACTCTTCAAACACTCATTCCACCCCCCTAGACCCCAGACCCCCTGATTTTCTCACTTTTCTCTGAATCCCCTGCTTCTCTTGCAAATTTTATTCTCATATTCTCTGCTCTTATCCTTTAAATACTTCTGACTTTTGCTTTTCTCTTGTTCTTTTTCTCCACCTCACAGTTGCCCTAATCATGGCACAGATAACTGGAGGGAGACTGTCTCGCTCCCCTTCTGAAACTTTTGTTCCATCTACAAAATTGCGCTCAGTGATCCTCATCTTTGTCCATATTTCCTAAATCACGAGGACAAGCAGAAAAAAGGAAAAATAACAATTGTATGGTTCCCCCAGAAGATGGAGTAAGATATACACACTCCTGAAATCCAGGCCATGAAATGGATAGTTATGGCAGAATTCAAGCTGGAGTTTTACAAGCTGAATGTGCAGTGGCTCCTAATCTGTCCCCAAAGGGCAGATGATCCTTTATTCTTAAGGCGGGTGAGGATTTTGGCTTAGGATTCTCTTCAGAGGGAGTTTTGTTCTAATTGTTCGAGGGCACAGTGGTACTAGTGATCCACCTCAGTTTGTTAGCTTACTTGGAGGAACGGGGTAAGGGAGGTTCATAAGTCCAATTATTCTAAAGCATATGGGATAAGTGGGAAAACATCTTTAAATATCCAGATAGAGGAATGAACAGGAAATGTGCAAAGAAATGTGGCTCAGCACAAGTTAACAAGCAATGTAACTATGCCCATTAGTCAAGGTCTCTGTGACTCAGTTGCCACAGCTATAAAGTGGGGATGATAATAATAATGGTATCAAATCCACAGAGTTAATAAGAGACTAAATGAGTTAATATAGATAAAGATTTTGGAACAGTATCTGGCGTGTTGTAATGCTATGTAAGTGTTACTTATTATTATGCAAGTTAACAGTTAACTAAGGTCCTAAAACTACAACAGCATCATTTTAAAATTCTAGCCTCCATGAATATATTTCACATAGTGCAATATATTTTACAGAGTACGTAGTACAATAGAACATTTTTAATTTGTGTCAGTTTTAAGCCATTTTTCTCATAAACACTTTAAATTTTTTAAACCTAAAATAAGTTTTTTGAATGTAGCATTTTGTAAATGCTGTTTTTTCTTTACTCAAATATCCAAAAATATAAACAGAATATATTTGGTTTTTATAAAGGGGAAGAAAATGAGGTTAACATTGAAAATTAAAAGCAGACTTCTTTTTAAACTTGGCTTTTGATAAATACACATGCTATTGTTTTCCACAATAAAATATAGCCAGCGTTTTGTGGAGACTGGTATCCTGAACATCAGATTTAATTAATGAAATCTAAAATACAGATCCCTAACCTCTCCCATGTTATAAGTGTGATCCAAAGAAACTGGCAATTCATCTCTGCTTTCACTTGGTGAAATCTAGGTGACACTGAACTGAGTAACTTTGGGTACAAGTAACAATATATCTTGCTACCATCACCTTTAAATCTCTGCTTGCCTAAATCACATGCACACACACACACACACACACACACACACACACACACACACACCTGTATCAGTTAGGAATGCTTTCAGTAACAGGCAACCTAACAGTGGCTTAAGTAAATATGGGATTGTTGTTTTCATATGACAAAATGTCTGCAGGTAAGTGACTTCTGGTATTGGTTCAGTAGCTCAAAAATGGAAAGGCTTTCTCTCGAGGTCGTAGAATGGCTACTTCATCACAAGCCATCACTTCAACATTCATGTCAGGAAGAAGGGGGTAATATACAGCACCACTGATGTCTGTCCTTATATCAGAAGAGCAGAAACTTCCCCAGAAGCTCCCCTCTGCCCTTCACACACACACAACTGACTTCCCTTTAGTTTCATCATCCAGATTTTGGTCACGTGACCACCTGTAGTTGCAAAGGAGGCTGGGAAAGTGGGGAATGGCTTACTTATAATTGTCTTAGACCAAACATGATTCACCAACTGGGCATAGGCATTACATCCAAACAAAATTAGGGCTTTGTTATCAAGGAAGAAGGGAATATCACTATTGGATAGATGACAAATAACGTCTGTTACAGTAACAGACCACTTACTGAGAGCCTGTATGTAGAAGGCACAGACCTAGTCACCTTACGTGCATTATGTCATTTAATCTTCACAGCACTGTGAAATAATTATTTGTAAATGTTGTTTGTTCTCTGTTCCTTATGAGGGAAGTGAGCCTCACTAAAATTGTAGGCACCTTGCCCAAGGTCACACAACTAGTAAGTGGCAGGCTGGGATTTGAGCTCAGGTCTGATTCCAAGTTCATGCTCTTTCTACAATATCATACTGCCCATAACCTTACTGTCTATTCCTTGGCCATCCCTAAGTCTATCTGGCTACCACATATACCCTGGGCTTCATACAGTCTTGACCACAAGCCTACCCCCAAAAAAGTCTAAGTCATTTGGAAGCTTGATTTAGAAGATTGCACATCTTCCTTATATTTGTCAAAATGCTGGGATTATAACAGTGAACAGAACAAACAGGTTCCTGATCTTTGAGCTTCCATTCTAGTCGGGAAGAAAGGCATTAAACATGTAAACAAAGATAATTTCAGATAGTGAGAGTGTTATGATGAAACTGAAACAAGATAATGTGATAAAAGGAATCTGCAAGCTACTTTTGATGAAATGCCTAGAAAGGACTGAGCCCTGATTGCTAGAAGGAGATGGTTTGGTCAAATTTGGGGGAAAGAGAACTCCAGGCTGTGGGCCTAGGAAGTGCAAAGGCCCTGAGGCAGGAATGTTTTATAGGTACAGAAAGTTAATCAGTGATGTTGGAGAATAATTATTGAGAAAGACATGATAAAAAATGAGATCTGAGAGAATCTATATTTTATTCAAAATGCAGTGGGTATTTTGACAAGTTTTAAAACTTTTTTTAAATCACCATGGTAACTGTGAGAGAGTTGACAAGGTGCATGAGGGAAAGTAAAGATTTCAGTGAGATGGATTGGCCAGAACAGTGCAGGTTAAAAACAGATGGTTCATAGATAAACATTGTGGCACAACTTATCTTTGGAGAAATTTGTTTTCTCATTCAGTCTCTTTTATCTTGGCTTTGCAATACCACTGTGCTTTGTCACATTCATATGAGTGCGCTCCGACAAATTGTGGCCCCTATTTTCTCCTTAAATGCTTTTATAATAAATGCCTTAACAGGTTGACAAAATTCAGCCAGATACTTCCCATTTCCTCCTTCTTGAATGGACTGTGTCTGCAAGGCAGCCTTGGAGCAGTCAGTTCATTCAGCCTCTGAATTCAGAGCCCCGCCGCATCCTTCCAGAAAAAAATAAATAGTGATCAGTCTCATATCTTTTTATAGATACAGCCTGTCAGAGGTTTAGCTCTGCATAATTTGCTATAATGAATTATAAGCTTCTCCCTTTTTCTCTGATTTCATGAAATTAGTCAGGATAATAGAAGTAAGATTCTCCCAGAAACTGTGTTCTGGGGTTAATCAGTGTGTTCCTAATTGGAATTATGAGTGGAGTAAGTGAGGAGAAACACATGTCACTTCTGGAAGCCTCCATTGTAAATTTACTATGGCTGAACACTAACTCCTTCTGGAAAAACCATCTTAATTTAATTGCAGGGGGAGCTGATAACAGTGCTGACGTTCCTCAGAGTGAAATTTAGACGCCTCTTACCCGGCCTGTCCTGTTCTGCTCTTTTGTTATCTAAGCCATGCAGTGAAGACTGGCCAGTCATCCTCGGAATGTGCCTTGTGTATCAAGTTTAAGCTTTTTAAATTAGGATGTAAAGGAGATATGTAGCACCAGAACGAATTCTGTGTAAATAATTTTCATTTTCATTTTCATTAGTTTGGGTAAAGATGACTTTATCCACAAAGCACATGAGGAAACCAGGGCCTGGCTGTTATCTGCGTAATTAAACCATGGAGAGAGCTAAACTGGATGACTGAGGCCAAAAGTACTTCAAGCAGGAAATGGGCTCATGGATCTTTATAGGCTTAAAGATCCTGCCTTTAGGACTTTTAAGAGGAAGGCATTTGGGAATGCATTTGGGAATCTTCAGAGGGTTGAAAACAGATCTCCAGGTGATCAGTGTAGACAGTGAACGTTTTCATTTACAATATCCAATTAAAACATTCTTGTACAATTAGGAAAGGAAAGAAACCAGAAGATATCTAATGCCTTTCAAATCCAGAGAAGTTTAACTGTAATAAAAACACATGCCACCTCCTTGACTTCCTGGCCTGTTAAGTCCCAGGTATGCTTGTGAGGCCTGATCCGAACTGCAGGAACAATGACCGGGAAGCCTGGGTGCAAGTGAAGGTTTCTGTGGGTCCCCTGTTCTGAGTCAGTCTCAGCGGCCCAAACAGTCATTTATAAAATGTTGGGAAAAATGGGTTTTTGCATCTAGGCTTTATATTAAGCATCTACTAGTTATTAGGCATTGCTAACCAGCATTTGGATTATCTACATCACCTCCTGTTAATTAAACAAACATAAAGAAATAAGAGAGCTGCTATTACTTATCATGTGTACTTTCAATAGCAACAGACTGTATTAGCTTCTGTTTATTACAGACTTCCCTAATCCAGGGGGTCTCATTCTGTGGCTTTTAGATCTTCTTATTGGTTTGATAAATATATCTGGAGCACTCAGAGTCTCAAATAACTGAAGATTTCATTCCGAACCCCATCTGACAATTGCTCATCTCACTCTTAATCATGCAACTCCTCCTTCCTCCCCACCCACACACAGCAATGCTGCTTATGGACTCGGTCGATCTGAAGGCAGTAACACTTGTGATCCAGCCATGCGACTTTCTCTTTTTGGCAAGCGAAACAAATCACTGCATATTTCTGGACTACTTTCTCCTTTCATCAGTGATTTGGGGGTAATCATCTCGGTTGCCTACTTTGTTTTCAGGGGTTTGGAGGGGACTGACAATTCATGGAACATTGTGAACAAGGAGGAAGCTGCTTCTAAGTGCCTTGAATTACTATTTTTACATGTCTCACTGCCATAACAAGAAGGAAAATCTTCACAATTTGGAAGGCTTTCTGAAAATTAGCCCCACTGCACCAAACCTTTGATCTTTTGGTCAAACTGTCAATCTCTTGAGAACTCAGCTCTCTTGTGAAATTTCCAGGCTGTTCCCAAAACAATTGGTTGCATAAGTTCTGAGAGCCAGACCCACAAAGCTTCTCTGTGTTTTGGAAAGTTCCCTAAATAGACTTAGGTAATGATGGCACCGGCACAGAGGCCAGGAGTGGCGCCGCCCTGTCCTTTCCAATCACACACAGCTCTCTGTTCTCTTTCTCTCGACATCTCTCTCTTTTTTTTTTCCTCCTATTCCCCTTCTTTCTTTATCCCCACTCCTCTCTCTTCTTTGTTTCTGTCTCCCTTTCCTTTCCCTTCCCCACACACACTTCCAAGTCTTGGACCAGGCTCTGACATCACCAGCTTTGCTCAGGCAAGTCTGCTGCTGGACCTAGGGATGAAAGACATTTAGCTAAAACCCAGGTGGGGTACCACATCGCACACACGGGGTGAAGTTCTGGTTGCTGAGTGCTCCAGGGACAGTTTTTTCTCATGGTGTTTCAGAACTTTTGCCACAGGGTGCTTCAAGAGGGAGTTAAAAATTTGGTTAAAAATGTGTAAGATCTCATGCCAAATAATTGAAAACAAATAGTTGGTTTACAGTAAGAGCTTGCTAGGTTTCACTTTTTTGAAGTGTAGAGTAAAAAGTCTGATTCCTTTCTGTTAATAGCAGGGTTTATTTGTTAAATTAAAATAAATATAAATTGAAAATAAATTGAATAAATAAACTAAAAAATGTATGATAGATTATAAATTTAAATTTATTATAAATTTATAATTTACTTTGCTGTAGACTCCCTCTCAATTTAGCAACATTAAAAGCCTTAAATAAAACTATGCATGCTATTCTGTATGTTTTTTCATATCAGAAAATAAGCTTCTGCTTGCCAGTTTTATATACAATTATAAGGTGTATAAAACTGACTTTTGACAGTATTTTTTGCACCATTTCCTGTCTGTTTTTATAAAGTCTTATTTAGATCTCGGTCCTAGTTGTATATTGTTTGTTCTCACTGCTTTTGTTGTTGCTGTAAAATGTTTCATGTGTGCCTTTACAAACATTAGACCTTTATTCTAACCTTTTTTGTAAAAGATATCTATTAATATCCATATGCAATAAACCTTTTTAAGAGAAAAAATAATAAAAACAAATAAATAATATTTTATTAATTTATACATTGTATTTATTTATTAAATACAAATTTAATAATATAAATAAAAATAAATTTATGAATTGAAAAAATAGATTGAAATATATAAATTGAAATAAATAAAATTATTGAGAATTTTTATCTATTTAAGGCTTTTGAAGTAAATCATGAACTAATTCCAGGAACAGTTTTAAGTGACATTCATCGATATAAATTAACCTAGTGCATCTTGTTTGGGAGTTTCCTCCATATATTCTTCTCTTATTTGTAAGTGATCATCTGTGACATTTCATAATTAGTAAGACCTCCCGTGTGAGCACAAATTTGGAGAAGCCACAGGGGCTGAGATTAGTAACTTTAGTTATCTCACTAAATTTAAATAGACATTTAAAAGGCACTTTTCAAAAAGCAGAGAATATTTGGCAACAGAAATCAAATGAAGTTTTGTTGTAATCAAAATATAATTGGATCAGAATTCCTAAAGATTCGAAACTTATCTAACAAGAGGCCCTCCCACTGTGCTCCTTCCCACTACAAAGGTCTCAAAGACAGTCTGGAATCGTTCCGCCGTTCGGCTTTCATCTCTTTCTGCACTCTTGTCTCTTACTACTCTGCGGGAAAACGTTCACCGACTATTTTACGAAATATGTAGAGTAGCTTTTTCAAATAGATATACTTACTCTTTGGAGTACACATAACTTTTCAGAAGATACCCACAGTCTTAAGGAAATCAATTTCCAGACACTCAACCTCTAAATCTCCTCCTTCCGAAAAGTAATCTGCCTAGGGAGCTGTCTTCAATGAAATCTTCATAGGCCTTCTCCTGCCCACTTCCCTTTGCCATAGCGTGTCTTTCACTTGGCACAAGAAAGGTCTACCTGTCCCGCATCCCTGCTGGTGCTGTGCATTGTTCTGAGGAGTGACAATCTCTGAGGTGTCAAACAAACGAACAATTCTAAATATTTGTGTCGCTTCATTTGATCAAAACACCGTAGACCTCCACCACCGATCACACTAAGACATGCATTCCGAATACAATTTTATTTTATTTTTTGTGAGGAAGACCAGCCCTGAGCTAACATCTGTTGCTAATCTTCCTCTTTTTGCTGAGGAAGACTGGCCCTGGGCTAACATCCGTTCCCATCTTCCTCTGCTTTATATGGGACACCGCCACGGCGTGGCTGACAGGCAGTGCGTCTGCGGGCGCCCAGGATCCGAACCGGCGAACCCCGGGCTGCCAAGCGCGGACTAAACCGCGCCACCGGGCCGGCCCCAATTTAATTTTTGATATGTAATAATTATAAAAATTATAATGTATGTTGTTTTTGATCATTTGCATATGAAAAATAACTGTAATGATAATACAGAAGAAACTTTTAGCTCTTAGATCTCTAAGGTTACAGAAAATGTATCTTCTCTTTTGCAACTTCTAGGCTGAGCTAAAATTGTAGCAAAAGGAATTTAGATTTAGACGTGAAGTTCTTGACTATGGAGATTATGAAAACAACAGAATGGAAAATTTTTTATTTTTGTTGCATAGGGATATGAAAGGATAATTAATAAAATATATTTACACATAAAAATTATTGCATTGGTATAATATTCTGAGGAGGAAGTGGTATGGAAATACAATTACAAGGAGAAAAGAAAATGATGAAAAATGTCTAATTGTTAAAGAGGTTTGTATGCCTTTAAAAAGAGATGATGGTGGGTATAATATTGCTATAGATACATTTAAAAGTGAGGTAACAGTTTGTTCTAAATTTAAATTTAAATGTGCCAGAAAATATATCCTTTGAAATAGTATAAATTTATGATTAAACATTTTAGTTATAAACTTTAAAATGTCCAAAGGGGAACCATAGTCTGTCAAAATTATCTTAAGGGGCATGAGAGAAACAAAGAAGGCCCCTGATAAGGAGAAAATGCTCTGTCTTGTGAAACTTATACTCCTAACTGAAAGAAGTCAGGCAGGTAGGGTAAGCACTATGTGGCATTTTTTGTTCCTGCAGGAAGTATGTCCTGTCCTTCCTCCTCCCACCTGGAGGCTCTCACCAAAAAAAACACAAAAATCCAAGTAGCCTATTTCCCTTCTGGTTGAAGTGAAGCTCAGTTTCTGAAATGGCAAGAAAATATAAATGGATTCCATAGGTTATACTATGTAAAGAAGAGCTTCCAGTATTTCCCAGTGACTGGATTAAGTTTGTGCTTTCCATATATTCAAGCAAGCACCAGTGGCCAACAAAATATTATGCCTAGGAGCAGGTACTAACATCCTATCTAAACGAAATCAGGTTAAAATATACATCACAGACAGACTTGAATGAGAAAGAAAAAATACAGAAAGTAGTTGAAAGGGTGCTCATGGAAGGAAGAGATTTAGATCCAGCTATGACAGTACAAAGATCTGGGAGCTGACAGGATGTGTTATCCAGGTGTGTGTGTGTGTGTGTGTGTGTGTGTGTGTGTGTGTGTGTGTGTGTGTGTGTGTGTGCTGGGGGGTACTTTTTCCCCTGCACTGCCTACCTATCTGCTATGGACCGAATGTTTGTCCCCCCAAAATTCATATGTTGAAGCACTAATCCCCAGTGTGATCATATTTGGAGATGGGGGCTTTGGGAGGTAATTAGGTCAGGAGGGTGGAGCCCTCATGATGGAATTTGAAAGATGAGATGATCTCTCTCTCTCTCTCTCTTTCTCTCTCTCTCTGTGCCATGTGAGGATACAGCAAGAAGGTAACCATTTGCAAGCCAGGAAGAGGGCTCTCACCAGAACCCAACCATGTTGGCACCCTGATCTCAGACTTCGCAGCTTCCAAAACTGTGAAAAATAAATGTTTGAGTCAGTCTACGGTATTTTGTTCCAGCAGCTGGGACTGACTAAAACACTACCTTAACCTCTGCACTGAAGCATGCCCCAAATCTCAGTACCCTAATCTACCCGATTTGTTCTTCCTTATCCCAGGTTTTTCTCCGTCTATCAGTAACATAAAACCAAGAACCAATTCTCTCAGAATGTGTTTCTGAACCAAAATCATTGCTAAGAAAACCTAATGCCTGAGAAGGGAACAGAAAACAACGAGGATGAAAGAAAAAACATGAAAAGAAAAAGATGCAAAGAAAAAAGATGAAATCTGGGGAAAAGTGGGAAAAATAAAAAAATGAAACCATGAGAGCATATTATCCAACCTCCATGAGAAGGAATTCTATCATTATTTGGATAGATATAAAGCAAGTGAATTTTACTCTTCCTATCATTATTTTAACTCAGTCATTTAGTACGCCCTAAAAATCACATTAGAAATGCCACCTATTGAGTTTCCTGAATAAATCACTGAAACAAAGTTAGGGACAGTGTCTGATTTCATTAGCTAACTGGAAGCATTACCAACTAAATTTCAGTGAAGAACTAGTTTTGAGTAGACTTAGCTCTTCCTAATGCTCTTGTAAAGATAGGGTGAGAGAGTAAAACCCTATTCTTATATTTCACCCCTGGAGGAAGATTTACAATGAAGTTAATGACACTTAAGCTTCTAGGTGGCTGTTCAGCTATGGGCTCTATCCAAGTCCCTGAAAGGCCACATATGTTTCTGTAAAATTTGCAAAAGTGAAATACTTTAACCATAATTGATTAAGACCACTGCCTCTTTCCACTCTGACTTTCTTTCCCATACACTTCGCCTCCAGTGGGGTGGCATTGGAGGGACAATGGGCATTTGGAGGATCCCGCCAAGAGGAAATTGAATTGAGGATGGATTTAGTTTGGGTTTAGTGGGTTCTCATTATGGGTTTTGCAGTCATTTCTATATGTACAAAGTTATTGCTAGCCATGCTGGTGTAGAAATAGCATCCAAGCTGACTCCTACTGTTACTTGTGCTTTCTTCCCAGTGTCATTACACAAAGGTGCAGGGACATAGGTTATATTGAAATGTGAACATATCCTATGGTCCCAGTATTGGGAGTACATGAGGAGTGGAACAGAAAGGAAGTGTGAAATGGATGAAGCCAGAAATCAATCTGAAGAAAATTCTCCCAACAACAGTCGTGTTCGGTTTCTCATCAATGATTTGCTTTTCATAGATGCCTGGTCAAGACGGACATTCTCTCCTGACCAGAATATAATGCAGCATGCACAGTTATAAACACATCGTACATTATTTCTTCCATTTTGATGGAAATTGTGAGAAATAGAATACTAGAATTATCAGAATTCCTGTGTAGAGCACAAACTGGAAGCAATAGTAAAAACAGTGAGTATGTCTGCATATTAAGCCACAATTGTATTCATTTAAACCAGGAGTAATAAAAACAAATTTCAATCAACTATCCTGAAAGAGAGACTGAGCTATCTTTCCATTCTCTATGTAGAAAATATTACAAAATCATTTTAATATGAAAAGGCAAAGAGTATGCAGTCAAAAATGTAGGAAGAAAGCATAGTAGTATGTCAAGCAGTCAATTAATGAATGTATTATGGTATTTTTCTTGATTTTGTGATGTTTGTAGTATTGGTCACATTTTTAAGTTATTTTTTAGGATTTCTTTTCTCTTACTAAATAAATTCTCAGTTGTTGCTTAATTCCTCCGATTGTAGAAGCTTCATGCTTTCGTAAACCCCATTTGCTCTGCTCCCTAAGTCCATGCCTCATCAGTAGGCACAAAGGATTCTGCCACCTCGTGTCTCCTGTTCAAAGTGACATCACGAGCTTGGCCTCCTGGGTATGAGGAGCAATTGTAGAATTGCTCTAATAATAAATAGGTAATAGTTATGAACATGCATTTCTTTTTCTTCAGAAGAGTTAAACAAGGGCTCACTCTCTGGATTTCCAGATGCACTTAAAATGAAATAATGTTGGGCTGGTCTTGCCCCACTTTAAATTAATCACTCCAGGAAGAGACATTAAACCTTTCAGACCACCAGTATGCACAAATGCTTTAGTGCCCCAGACCGTACACTCTCTCTTGATTATTTGGAACACAAGGAAAGGTAAGCTCAGTAAATGAGGCTGTTTTATGATCCATTTAAATAATCTGAAAAGGAAATTAATACTTTTATTACTTTCTATAAGTGAAAAGCTTCCTTTAAAATCTGCAAGAGTTCTTTATGTTATGGTGGTTAGGACTCCCCAAGCCAAAACATGGATCCAGAGAAATAATGGAAGGTTAGGGAATGGATGCATGGCCTCACATATCAAAATGGAATAAACAAGAAGACTGGAAAGTAATCTGGGGCTAAAGAAAATCACCTCTAATGGAGCCAAGAAAATTCACTTAATTAGAAATCAGGCTGTGACTTAAAAATAAAGTATTTCTTAGTCTTTCTGAATAATAAGAATTTTTGCTGGGGCTACTGCAAGGATGAGAAGGGAGCCTGGAGAAAATGTGGAGACGGTTTGTGACCCCCTCCTCCACGTTAGTACTCTCAGTACTTATTATGTGAGAAAAATTCTGTTTCAAACACTGTCTCAAACTTTAAGGGCTCACAGCAATCAAGTAGAGAAAGTAAAAATATCCTAATTGGGTAGAAAAGGAAACTAAGGTTACTTTTCTGATCTCATGTTTTACCTGTTTCTGCCTCAATCAGCCCCAGCCACGCTGGCTTTTGTTCTGTTTCTGAAACACCAAACACACTCCAGTCCCACAGCCTTTGAATTAGTTGTTCTTTCTGCCTAGGACACTCTCTCCTCGATTCTACACGGCTCACTCCTTTACTCTACTTAAATCTCTGTTCAAATGTCACCCTGTCTGAGAACCCCTACCCCATAACTCTTTGTCCCCATACCCTGTTTTATTTTTTTTCTTAGTATGTCACAGAGTTTTTGTTCCTACTAAATGTCCTCAAGAGCTAATGGACATTTGGGGATGGACCTTAATAGTTGCATAGTTGAAAAGGAACACAGCAATTCGCTTTGCTCTACAAATGTGTCATACAAATATTGGCTTCCAATCTGGTGCTTTGTACTATCTTACATG
Source organism: Tapirus indicus (assembly GCA_031878705.1). Lineage (NCBI taxonomy): Eukaryota > Metazoa > Chordata > Mammalia > Perissodactyla > Tapiridae > Tapirus > Tapirus indicus. The sequence goes on from CM062922.1 coordinate 88,317,151, forward strand.
AAAGATTTTCAAATGAAGTTCACGACAAGCTCTTAGCTGGTTATACCAGGTCAAATTCTTCTACTAGATGGGCATTATTCCAATACTTTATTCCCTTGTATAGTGGCATTTATATCTGTCAGGGTCCCAATAGGTATCCATTGGCATAATCAAATTAAGAAAACTTTCTGATTTTTTAAGTAAGGGACTATTTATATGGTGTATTAGGTTCCTAGGGCTGCTGTACAACAAACTAGGTGGCTTAAACAGAAGAAATTTATTGTCTCACAGTTCTTGAGGCCAAAAGTCCAAGAGAAATATGTTGGCAGGGTCGGTTCCTTCTGAGGCCTGTGAAGGAGAATCTGTTCCAGGCCTGTCTCCCAGCTTCTGGTGGTGTGCTGGCAATCTTTGGCATCCCCTGGCCTGTAGATGCATCACCCCAATCTCTACCTTCATTTTTACATGCGGTTCTTCCTGTGTGCATGTCTCTGTGTCCAAATTCTTCTTTCTAAGGACACAGTCATGGATTAGGGCTCATCCTAATAATCTCATGGTAACTTGATCATCTGCAAAGATCCTATTTCCAAATAAGGTCACATTCATAAGCATTGAAGGTTAGGACTTCAACATCTTTTCAGGGGATGTGATTCAACCCATAATACATGGTATAGTTGGGATTTGGGGAATTGCACTGTGTACTGCAGTATCTTGTAGTTAGGACAGCAGAGCTGTTACTGCCTCTAGGCCTCAAAGGATGAAGAGAGGGATTGGATACTAGAACAGGAAGGAGAAAGTTGTGTATAGCAGGCTGCCTCAAGAAGAGCAATGACCTTTGGTTGAGCAACAGAGCCAGCTTCAGATGACCCAGAGGGAGGGAGCTGAGGTGATAAACACGCTGACCTCATTCTTTTCCCTCTTTCCAATTTTCTGCCAAGGTTTCCCATTGGCCCAACCCAACCAGAAGTTAGACAGCAAGGAATCTTTTTGCTGTAATCATACAAATGGACATTTTAGAAAGGTAATCTTGTCGTTTTTAATTTCTGATCTTTTCCATTTGCAAGAAGAATTTACCTGGAGGATAGGTTAACATTAGCTCTGACAATTCCTGTTTTATTTTTCTTTTATCAGCGGAGAGAAAATGCAGGGTTTACGAGGAATAGCCAGATGGATAAAGAAGAGGTTTCTCTCCTCACTTGCACTGGCTTGCTCAGCATACCTGCCAGCAGGATCCTGCCTGGAGTCCCGGCTCCACCGTTTACTAGATGGTTGGAAATGGCACGCTTGCCCAGCACATTGACTCTTGTGTAAAATGAGGAAGACTGGAGGCAAAGCCAGGAAGTTAGTAATATTGTATGTGATGTGACTTCTACCTTAACCTCTCAGCTCTTCAACAAAACCACTAAACTAATGACGTATTTGGGGAAGGCGGACTGTGTGTTTGGATGATGCAGGATGAATCTAAAGCAAAGCAGAGAAAATGGTAAGGAAAGAAGCTATTAGAAATTCACAGAAATTGTAGAGATGGCTCTGAACTTACATAGGTACCAAACTAGAATTTTAAACCAAGTTGATCTAGGTATCTAAGGGATAGTAGGACCTCAGCTGACAGCTGGGATATGCCTAAAAATCTCCAGGGATTTTCATACTTAAAAATCTTCCATTCCATTTTTCCATAATCTTTATAGTCAAGAACTTCATATCTCAATTTAAATTCCTATTGCTGCAATTTCAGCTCAGCCCAGTCTTGTAGTAATAACCATAATGGTTGCCAGGGATGAGCAACGGAGTCAGACTGTTTAAGTTTAAATCTCAGCTACACTACTTACAAGCTCAAGCAAGCTACTTAAACTCTCTAAAATATAGTTTTTTCATCACAAAATAGAATCACAATGTCTACATCCACCAGAAGGCTGTAGTGAGTATCCAATGCATTAACATATGCAGAAAACTTAAGAGAGTACCTAGCACATAGTGGGTGCTCAAAAATGTTTGTTATGAATATCATTATCATATGTCAGGCATCGTGCTGTTTACATAAATCATCATATTTAATGCTCACAATAACCCTCAGAATTAACTGTTAATCATCTCCGTTTTACAGATAAGGAAATTAAGGTGCAGAAAGCTTAAATAATAAAGAATGGCTATTTCATACATGTTCTGGGATGCATTTATTATGAGATCAATGTAATCATGAATAAATAAATGTTTAATAAATAGATGAACGAATACATTTTTTTCCTCTGAGCTTTCACAGAACCCAGAGAAAGGAGAGAAATAATTTTGTCTCTTAATTCTGTCATTTTTTAGTGTTCACTAACACTCTCAAACTGAAGATTTAAGTGCCAATTTCATTAACGTTCCATTTTCTTTTTCTTCCACAGAAGTAGCAAAAATATTTGCAAGAAAGAGATATAAACCATATTGCTTCCCAAAGTCCAACACCTTGACTTTTTCCTTTCTTGGTTCTTCTACAAACAGCCTTTGGAATTTAATCTATGCCAATTGAAACTAACTTTCAAAATAAATTAAAAACATAATTTTGCAATTTCTGAACCAAATAGCCTATAAAAACACTAATAAAAAAATCCACTTTTCCTTTTCTCCCTAATATTATAAATATATTCTCTAAAAAAGTAGTCTAATCTTGGCACAATTTTTCGTACAAAAATCCATACTCTTTTTGGCTCATGATTTCCTTACTCTTTGGGTGTTTCCAATTTCTTTTTCTTAGAATGCATTTTGTTATTCTTTAAAAGTGACATTAAATTATCTAAATGGTACTGCCTAAGACCATTTTCTTTCTCTGTGTTGGAGCTGAATCTGTAATTTGAAGTTAGTTCTAAATTCCATCACAACAGTCTTGCTTAAGCCAGTCCTTCTTGTAGATACAGAGTGCTCTGCTGAGGTAGTCATTTGAACATAATGATCGTCAAATGTTCACATTTCCTATTTTTCACTTACTACTGATTGTTATCTTCTACTATTTTTGCAAGTAATTCTTAACTACCAAGTAATTCAAGTTCTTCTCTCATTTAATTCGAGGATGTAGTGAGTAGTAAGCCTGTGGTGGCCTCTCTGGGCCTCAAAGTATACTCTGCCAGCTCCTAGACCATTCTGCCCCTTTCCACTAACTTTCCATCCCATGTTAGCAAGAAGTAAAGTGTACAGTATAGTCTAGAGGGCACAGAATCTAAAAGATCAGGAATATAGACTTGACATTTATCTTCTAATACTGTGTACCATTTAATAAAAGATTAACTTCTTCAAAATTCAGTTTATTCAACTTTAAATGACAGTACTGTCTTTCTATTTTTTAGAGATCATAGGCAAGTAAAGAGCTTTAACTTCCTTAGGTAAAAGTTGCAAGTTGAAGTGACAGGAGAGCAATTATGCTCCTCTCCATAGACTGACCATTGGTCTCCCAGTTGAAGGCTTTTTGTTCGGCCTCTCTCTTTGCGTCCCTGTGACATTCAACACTAGTAGCCACTTTCTCTTCCTCAGATGCTCTCCTGCCTTAAAAAGAGAGTGTGCTCTTGGTTTTCTACCTATCTTTTGGATTTCTCCTTCTTCTCAAGTCTCCTCACCATGAGTATTACCTAACTTTTACACCTTTATTCCTACACTCAACAAATAGGGACAGAGGTGAGGAGACAGAGATGAGTGGCACCATCCTTGTCCTCAAGTGGCTTTTAGGCTGATAGACAGAGATGAACACATTAGACAAGTGAATTAATATGTTGTCAGTGACTCTGGCTTCCCTGAAGTATGGAATTATTTATCCTTCGGTCACTACTAAACTCTTTGAAAAAAAAAGTTGTATAGCTTTGGTTACAATATCTCATACCAATATTTATCTTCCTCTCTGCCCCGCATTGGGTTGGTTTCACAGAATCAGGGAATTTCAGAGCCAGCCTTCTTTTCACAGATAATTAAACTGAACCTAGAGAGATAAAGCAACTTGCCAATGGCCACCAGCTTGTAAGAGGCAAAGCTGCACCAGAACCAGACCTCCCAACCCCTACTGCTCCTATTGTCAGGCCTTGTAGAGATCTTTGCAGGCTGAATTTTCCATGTCAATCCATAAGGAACTCTGTACTCAATGAGGTAGTGATTTGGTACTTCCCTCCTGTTCCACAGAAGGTGACAGATGCCCTAACAGATCTGAAAAGGGACAAAAATCCATACCTCTCTTGACAGGACAAATAAATTCTTCAGGTTCCGTGTCAGTTTGTGGAAGATTCACTCTGAAATCCAGTGACCCCTGGCCCACAGGCTAGAGAAGTGGCTCTGAGTTCATTAAAATTCATGCTCAGGGTCTGACGGATCGTTTGGGAGCTGCTACAACAGAAATCGATCCTGAGGTCACACGGTGTGTTAACCCCCTTGCTCCTCATCACAGTGATGACGGCTCAGAGAAACACTCAGGGATTTCACGAATCCTCAGCTAGAGAGAAAAGTCTATCAGGGGAAAGGATAAACGATCTCCCCACAAGACTGCCCGATGCAGAAGACAGTAAGGGAGAGCAAATATCAACAGAAGCCTGGTAATATTGGCTTTTCCAATGGTAGAGACAATACCCAGACATTTTGTGTCCAAGTGGGGAACTGGAAGAAATAAAAGAAGAAGGGAAAAGAAGGGAAGAGAGGAAGGGAGGAAGGAAGGAAGAGAAGGAAAAAGGAAAGAAGAAAGAAAGAAAGAGAGAGAGGGAGAGAGAGAGAAAGAGAGAAGAAAGAAAGAGAGAAAGAAAAGAAAGTGGGAAAGAAAGAAAGAAAGAAAAGAAAAAGAAAGAAAGGAGAACATGGCAAGAAGGAAAACTGTTTCACCGAACTGACGCCTGTCAGATAAAAGAGGTTGGGGCCATAAATTCCTCTCAGCGTTTCTAATGGGATTTTAATACAGCATTTGGCCATCATCTTTTTTTCATTCCTCTAATGACATACATGCCCGAAGTGTAGCCATGGAGCCTCTGAACTCTGTATATTTCTGTAATACATAAAGAAAACAGCCGTCACATCCATTTTAAGGAACTTCTAAATACATTACGGTGAGGTCTACAGGCCCCGGATCCAAAGGGAACGGCACAAAGCCTGTCTGTACATCATCTGTGACGGACTTGAACTCCAGCCAAGGCAGATTTTTTTTAAATAATAAAATAAAATACTGTGTTTTTTAAAAGGAACATTATATTTTTAAACTGGAAATAATTGTATTTTGTATCTTATGTGGCATCTGAAAGTGATTTAGTTGAACAATGTGGTTTCTGATTGGTATTTGAATTGGTTCCAGAACATTTTTCATAATAACCATCTTAAAGATCCCAATTATCTGATCCTCTTTCCCCCCTTTACATGGTTTCATAGGAGGTTTCCAGAGAAAGAGAGAAACCTGCAGGGGCAGGCAAGCCAACTCACATCTAGCTACACAGTGTTGCCTGCTAGGCTCAAAGGAAAAAGCCTGCTTGTTATTCTGAGTTGTCCAGGATGCTTTTATGACTCAATAAAGGAGGCCTTGGCATTACCAGAATAATTACTTATTCAAACAAGCCTATAAAACATAAGGGTTGCCCCAACTTAAAGGCAAACAGGGAACTTTTTTCTTTCAGTGCTAACATGTAAATCTAGTAAAGTGTATTTAGATTTCTATAAAATCAGCTCTGGGTGCAAAATGGATGGTTGATTTACCAGAGGGGCAGCAGAATCAATTCCCCAGGGTTACAGAGGGGCTAAGGGAAAGCAGTCCTGTTAAACATGAAAGAACACCCATCCATAAATGATGGAGCCTCATTTGTAATGTGCAGAAATCATGGTGTGGTGGTTAAGAGAGCAGGCCCCGGAGTCAGCTGGATCTGATGCTGTCTCCACTACTATTGAATGGTGTCACCCAGGGCAGCGATCCAAACTCTCTGCGTTTCATCTGCAAAGTGGACATAATATAATACCTATTTCCCAGGATCTTTGGAAGAAATGAATAGAATAGTACATGTAAAGGGCTTAGAACAATACCTTGTATAGAACAGGACACAAAATAAATAGTAGCTATTATTATTACAAATAATAGAATCTTGTTGCAATAAATAGTAGCTTTTATTATTACATATATTAATAATGAGAATAACTATTTTTTTGCACTAAGTGTCTGCACATAATGCCTGATACTATGCTAAGCATTTCAAATATTATAACTCCTTTAATCCTTTCTAGGTAAAATTCCTATGTAAGGTGAAGAATCAGGTAAGGAACAGAACTAGAAATAGGGCTTCCAGATCCTATAAAAATATAGGATACCCAGCTAAATTTGAACTTCAGATAAACAAGAAATAATTTTTTAGACTAAGTATGTCCCAAATACTGCATGGGACATACTTATATATCTGGCAGCCTTAACTAGAAATCAAGCCATCAGATCTATTTTATCAAGCCCAGGCTCTTTTTTCTTCACCATGAAAAGCTTTATCTAGAATATAACTTTGTGTTCCTTGTATATTTCATTGTATAATTCCTTCCTTGTAGATTTCATTTAGCATTTTTTCCCCATCCAGAAGGTTCTTCAGTAAGAAACAATCTAGAAATTGTATGTGGTTAACAACTCTCAGGGAAAGTGAAATGCTTAAGGCAAATAAACCACAGGCCAGCTGGGTGGAGGGCTGGCACATCAAGAACTGGTACGTCACACCCTGTGTCTTCCTGAGATTATGATCTTACAGCATGCCAGCAATTATTAAAAGCACTTAGAAACAAAGGCACAAAATAACATTTCATATTGAAAAAATATGCATTTTTGCACCATAATTTGCAGCTATAAATTGTACTTAAAAATATTTTAAAATTTTTAACTTAATGGTTTGAATTAACAATCTGGTTCATTCATTTGATAAAAATTAATGATTGTCTTTATGTCAAGGCACTATGTAGATGCTGAATGAACAAAAACAGACACTGTCCCTGCCCTCATGGAATTTATACTCTAGCAAAGGAATATAAAGTAATTAAATAAGCACAAAAACAAAAAAAGTTATAATTACCACAAGATCTATGAAGGAAAAGTACACAGAGAGATGAGCCTATGATAGGGGAACTTGAATTCAGAAAGGGCTTCCATGAACTAGTAATACCTAAACTAAGAGCTGAAAGATGAACAGGATTTAACCAGAAATTGTTAATGGAAAGATTAATAGCATACACAAAGACCCCACGGGAGAAGGGAGCATGGCAGGTATGAGGAACTGAAAGATCTATTCAGCTGATGTAGACAAGTGAGGCATGGGCAGTATTGTGGGTAGGCAAGGCAGAAGATGTAACATATTAGTTACAATAGACTAGTCTAAAGCAACAAATAGATCCAAACATATAATGGCTCAAACAATAAATGTTTATTTCTCTCTCATATAACATTCAAAGGCAGTTCCAGATTAGGGGTGGCAACAGAAAATCCTGGGGAATCCACTGTCAGAAATTCATGCTGATACTACTCTGTCATCTTCAACATGTGGCTTTCAAAGTCATCATGAGTATCGCCATCCCAGTCACCTGGTAGGATCATGAGTAATGCACATCGGAGGGTTTTATGGGTCAGATCTGAAAGTAGCACAGTATCACTTTTGCTCACACTCTATTAGCTAAACTCAGTCACATGGTCACCCCTAACAGTAAGGGAGTCTGAGAAACATAAACCATCTATGCCACAGGAGAAGAGAAATGGGTGTTATTAGCAACTTGCAATCTCTACCATAAGCAGGTGGAGCCAGACGACACAGGGTCTTATAAGCCTTGTTAAAGAATGTTGGTTTTATCTCAAAACCAGTGGAAATCCATTAAAGAGATATAAGCAGAAGGGAGGTACCTGATCAGATTTGTATTTTGAAAAGATGACTCTGGCAACAAATTGGAGAACAGATTAGAACGGTATCAGAGTGGTTGTAGGGAGATCAATTAGGAGGATATTATAGCAATCCAAACAAGAAATCATGGTAGCGTGGAACAGAGCAGTTGGTGGTGCTAGAAATGGAGAGAAACGTATGGATGCAATGACGCCACGCAACGAAGCACTGACAGGGAACAGGCAAATATAGAATAAGTCCGTTTTCTTTGTTAAACTGTTTTCTACTTCTTGTTATCACTGTGGCTCTCCTTAGTTTCTTTTGCACCATTAGGCTCCCTGACCAGCATCAGTAACAATAAAAATAGAAGAATCGTCATAAGAATCATCCCCGAATTTGGAAAAAGTTATTAAGAGGGCTTTATGGGCCTCTAGACAAAGTCCCTAGGGTGTGAATTGGCTCAGCACAGGATGACTTTTTTTTTTTTTTAAACACTAGGCATGTAAAACAAAGTTAAAAAATAAAAGAACATTGGAATGTGCATAATACAGGGAGTCAGAAAACATAGGACTCTTGTGTTACGTTTTGATTGTTTTCTTAGACGTAAAATGAGGACAATAATACTTACACATCCTACCTCTTGGGATTTGGTTGTTGTGAGAATCAAATGCCACAGAGATCATTTATACCGAGGTGCACAGTGGTTCATATTAACAGGGCTGCCGGGCATTTGAAGTTTCTATAATTGCTTGCTCAAGCTATTTAAGGAGATATTCATCAAAGTGTTTGCACAAAAAATAAAGAATTGCATGTTCAAAAGCCTGTTCATTCTTTTCTTGTTTTTACTGCCAGCTAATATAACAGTAAGTGAAAGTTATTTGCCTGTATAGTGGGCTAAACATACACAAGATATATAAGCTTGTTATTCAGGGTACAGTTTAATTGGAGAATTGAGAGTTCCTTGGTTGTTTTTACTGGTGTAAAAGAGAGAGGCTGCTCAACGCTCTAGTTGAAAATAATCTTTCTCATGGCTACTGAACCTGGTTTCTCCCTTAGTCACCTAACAAGCTAAAAATAGTAATAAGTAACACTTATTAAATACCAAGCACTGTTCTAAGTAACATACGTGTGTGGATATAAATACATACACACATATGCACATACATATACATAAATATAAATACAAATATACCTCTCACCACAATCCTCTCTAGAGGATACTATTATCACCATCTCCATTTTACATGTGGGGAAACTGAAGCATTGAAAGGCTAAGAAACTTGCCCAGAGTCACAAAGCTAGTAAATAGCTGAGCCAAAATTCAAACTCGGGTACCCTAACTCCAGAATCCATGCTCTTAACCCCATTGTGCTGCCTCTTGTAACATGCTAAATGCTGAATAAAGTGCTATACTCTGCCCCCCGAAAAGATTATTGTAATTCTAGTTATTGCATTGTTTTCTCTAGAATAATTTTCACTGACAGCACTCTGACTAAATTACTCCAAGAATTACTACTCACTTGGCCCCACAGTTCTCAAAATGAGACTAGTAAAATAATCTCAGATGGGTGGGGGAGCTGGAAAATTCCACAACAAAGTTCAGCCAGTTAAAGTCTTGCCCAACAGGGAGCAGGTTGCTGCCACAAATTTGCTCCATCAGGCAATGAATTCAAGGGCCCACCAATGCGAAAAGATAAGGGAGAATTGTGGCCTTCCATTTCTAGTGTCCAGCATCTTGTTGGATGATTGTAGAGAATTAATTGAACTGAATCTTGGAAGTTGAATAGATGCTCATTGAATTGACAAAAGAGAAGTGATTCCAACTAGAGCAAAGGAGCCAAAAAATAACAGGGAGGAGAAAGCAAGGTGCAGCAAAGGTGGGGACAGCAGAGGCCAAGTAAGAGAGGAGGCTGACAGGAACCAGGTCATGGAATTTAGGAACTTTATTTCATGTGGCTCCAGGGAGCCACTCCAGGGTTTTAAGCAGATGGGTGATAAATTTAGAATATCAGAGAAGGTATCAGGTTTAAGGGAAAGATTATGATCTCAGCTTTGGACTTTCTGAGTTTGAGAAAGTCAAACTGAGGGAAAGCCAGGGAGATGTTCTGTGGACAAATGGACACAAATTCTATAATTTAAAAGAGAGTTGTGGGCTGGAAACAGATTTGGGAGACAACTCCGGTTAGTTAGCAGTTGAAGCCATGACCACAAATGAGATTTCCCAGGTGAATACGTACAAGGAGACAAAAAGAGGCTGGAGATTGGGACCCTGAGGTCCATACTGGAAGGTGGTGGACAGATGAAGGAGGAGCCTGAGGAGAGGAAACAGGTCAGAAGAATTACATGAGCAGGACATAAGCCAAGGGAGGAGGGAGCATTATTAAAAAGGGTGTGGGGAAAACTTCAGATGTCTCAGAGGGTCAAATGAGGTGAGGGCTGAAAAACTCCTCTTATTTCAATGGAGTGGCAGGGCCTAATGGCAGGAGATGAAAAGTGAAGATGAGGTTAGGAAATGAAAGGAGAGAGCAGGTGGAGAGGACTCTTCTGAGGAAGGAGAGACATAGGTAGCAACCTGGCGACCATTCTACACTCTGCTCCTCCATGGCCCAGTTTCTTCAAGAGCCTGGGAAGTGGCACAAAGTCACGCAGCCCTTGTTTCTCTGACAGCCTCTTAGAACAGATCTGGGTTACAGACACCCTCCCAGCTGGAGTTCGTTTGGGATTCCAGCAATCAATTTTTAAGATTATTTTCCAAATCCCTAAACTATGCAACATGACACATTGGACCCTCCTTTGGGACTCGCTTATCTAATATATAACGAGAGCACAATGCATGTCCCAAAATGTGGGTCTTAGGTGTGTCAGAGGCACACTGCCTGAACTGAGTCTTTCTATTGTTATAAAACCCAGGTGATTTCACAGGATGAAAGGAATTTTCACTGATTATTTTTATTTTCCTCTGGGATTTATTAGTAAGTTGTGTTCATAATAATCATGCAATCTCAGGAGTATTATTTAAGATGAAGCTGTTCAAAGGAACCCAGCTCTGTAAAGATTCCCCCACTCACCTTTCACCACGTTTAAAACTCCGTGCTTTGTTATCTTGACCGCCCCCCCCTCCTTACTTTCTGTGTGATCTCAACCATGTCACTTAACCTCTCAGGATCTCGGTGGCCTCATCTGTCTAAAAGGGGGACTGGACAAGATGCTCAATAGAACCATATCGTTCTATACCAGGGGTCAGCAAACTTTTTCTATAAAAAGCCAGATAACAAGCACTTTCGACTCTGCAGGCCCTGTTGCACACTCCTCAGCTCTGCTGTCATAACACGAAAGCAGCCACAGACAGGACACAAACAGATGAGCGTGGCTGTGTTCCAATAAGACTTTATTCACAAAAACAAACAGTGGGCAGGATTTGGCACGCAGGCTGTGGTTTGCCAACTCCTGTTCTAAACTTTAAAATAAGACCTTTGATTTATGAAACTAGACCTCTTAGAATCACCTATTAAAATATTTGTATCTCAGGAAAGGCAAAGTATTCAGCTACTGTCAGCCATTACGTGGTGAGAGTCACAAAATTTAACCCAGACACTGCAAATGAGAAGAGCAGAAATATAAGGTTTAATATTTCATTTAACAATCTGGTCTTCTTCAAAAGGTAGGTGAGAAAAATATACTAAAAATCCAGTCAAACTTAAAATTCAGTTTGATCCAATAACTTAAAGTCTATTTGAGAAGGATTTAACAACTTTTTGTTAAAAATTCCCAATCTCTTTGGAAGCCTTCCCTTCCCCTGCTTCAAGACAGTGATGCATGAACGAACGAGGAGGAGTATGACTTGTGGGACCTCAACGTCCAAAAGGGAAGAAGGGGTTCCTCAGGAGCAATGCCCCCTCCTCCTGTCTCTGGGACACTGTCCTTGTCAACATGGTGCCGTGTGCCCTCATTCAACATTCAAGAGATGAGGTCAGCGGTCAACGTAATTTGCCATCCTACCATCTTAGCTTGAGCTTAGCAGGGCTCAGCAGTGACCCTTGGCTGACTCGGCCTCACCTCCATTCCTGTTGATGTTAGAGACCCTTTTGAGGTCTGGCTGTGACTATCACTAGACATAGTTTGAGAGGTCTGCCTTGCAGCTCTTGCTAAAGAGCCTTTTCACCCCTCCAATACAGTGACACCCCCTCTACTCAGTTCCCTAGCCAGATTCTTGGCTCTTTCTGAAATCTGTCTATGCACATGGAACCAAGCATGGCTCAGGAAAATGTCCACCTCAGAGCCTTTCTCTGCCTGAGCTTGCTGCGTTATCAGGTCAGTGTGACTGTGACCCAGTTTGTTTAAGGCAGCCACTAAGGTGGACTCCTCCCCAATCCCAACCTCTTTCCTGGAGTTTCCTTCAACCTCCTTAATGGTAAACAAGGAGAGAGACGTCTGACCTCTTCACTGCTTTACCCTCTCCCTCTTCTCCTTCTCACAATCTCTGGAGCCAAAAGAGGAGCTGGCTTTTCTTTTCCTGCTCATGCATTTTACCCCTTTGCTGCTATGGAGCTGCCTCAATACAATAGCAGAAGAGCTATCTTTTCTATGCTAGATGAATAGTCTCAAAGCACAAGCCCTACAGGCTAACTTGTTCATATAATGAAGGGAGAAATGAGGGAACTTCCAGAAAAAGTTCTTAATAATGCCTGCGTTGCTCTCCACCCTATTGTTTTGTTCAAAATCTATTTCATATGTTAGAAGCTGACTGTTTCCCATCCTTCTTGTTGAATTCCTTATGCAACAAATTATAATCTTCCCCCAGGTTAATGGATAGATGAATGGAGCACTAAGATGAAGATCTTATATTCTAAGAGACAAAATGAGGAGTGCATATTTCCAAAGTATTATATCATTGCAATTAATTTCTAAATTTATTCAATAGTTTTTTCCATGAAGACAGCTGGATAAGGGGAGGTTTCTGGGAGAGCTAAGCTCAGGATTAGGTATTAATGCAGAAGAGCATGGAGAGGCAGCTGGTGGTACGTCAAGGGAGGCATGCTGGGTGTCCAAAGTTTAACATATGGCCATGTGGCAGAAGGAAGAGGAGGAAAGTTGTAGAAACACATTTCACAAATGTGTCCAGGACCAAATAGCCAAATATTACAGTGGGAGAAAAGAAGCTGAAGCATGAATCAATCACAATTCAGTAAAAGGTTTTGGGGAGAAGATTGAAGTAATGAGTTAGAGCAATGATTTTGCATTATCTGAGGACTGGAACATCAAGAGTCAATAGTTTTGGTAAAATGGTGCCAGAGGACATAGAACCTTGCTCAGAAATGGGGAAAATTTATTGGGTTGATTGTCCATGTGTGACTCCTTTGACTATGGGACCAGACTCAAAATGCAGGAGGTGCTAATGGTGAAGTGTCCAATAGAATGCCCCAGGGAGAATTAAAGAGAACAGCTCAAAAGAAACATGCATAAAAATATTTAGCACCTGGATAGAAAGTTTATTAAAAGACAGGTAATTGCTTATGGTCAGAAACTTATACCTACAATTTAAATGCCATCTTGCTACCTACAAAGCCATGGAAAATCCATAGGTAATTTACTCTTGACTTTGAAGTGTATTCCATAACTTTGGAACTGTATTTTTTTCCTAATTTTGTCACCCCATGGCTGCCATCAGCATTTCTTGAACGTGCACTGAGTAGGAAAGAGATGGAAGAAGAAGTTAGTAAAACCAGCCAACCTAGCATTACAATGCTCCTCAAGAGTGGAAGGTGTACTTCATTTATTGACTACACAGAGGATTCACAAAACAATCCCAGGCACTCGGGGATGCTGAATAAAGATTACACTGATTCCTATCCTCAAGGAGATTAGGGTCTAATGGGAGGGAAATAAAAATACATAAAATCAACATAAATACATACAGATGTGCACAGCAATTACAAGAGCGAGATGGTCATATGGAATCAAGAATTAGGCTGATTAGTTGGGGGATGATTAGGGTAACCTCAAAAAGATATATAAAGGAAATAGGGATGTAGTGTTCAAGGTTGTTATCAATGGAGTTTCACAGAACATTTTAGTTTCATGATACCCCTTAATGTTTAAGCCTGTAGCAAGCAATCTCCAGCATCTAAGAAACTTTATTTCTAGGACTTACTTATCACCTAGTACCAAATTAACTGCAGGGTTTAAGGGTCTGTTACCAACCCTCACAAATTGCTATTTCTCTAATAAAAACATCTATATTAAGTATGAGAGCTTGCTATAGTGTGACAGCAGATATCTGTATGAACATATATTTCAACAACTTGAACTTGTCAGGTACCCACGGTTGTGGTGTGGAGAACACAGGATATTCGCTGGGTGGGTTTTCTGCAGCCACAGGCCCAAAAATGTTTCCTTTGTCCCTGCCTCCCTTCACCATCATACAGTGTACATTCCAGTGAGTATATATTTGTGCACTAGGACAACTACAGAAAATAATATATTGTGACCTATTCTGAAGCCTGATATAAACAGGTTTCTAACTATCTCCTCAATGGGATTTCCTATTCTTCTCCTTCTCCAGGCCAGAGGAATCAGGAAGAGGATCGTCTGTGAGGAATGCTTAAGACATAGTATCCAAGAAAGGGAGGAATTAAAAGCAGAGGCAAATGAGAAATCTTTGTTCAAAAGGGAAACCAGAAAAGAAACCTCATTAGAGGAAAAAAAGAACCAGAAATTTAAAAACATCAATATAACAGAGTCTAGAAAGAGCTCAGAAGGGCTCTGGAATCCTACAGGCCGTTGTAGTCATTTGCCTTGCCAAAAACCCACGCAGCAGTTCTTTTAAAAAAAAAAAAAAGCCCATAGGGACTGAAAACATTGACTAATAATTCTTGAATCCATCTCCACAATATTATTCATCTCTGCCAAGGTCAGGTCTGGTCACTGCATGGCTGGAGGTCTGGGCATGCTGTTCCCAGTTTTATTTTTACAGTAGTTATGGAGCCCTTTATATTTTCAAGGGCCCTCCTGTCACTTATTACCCACCCGTCCAGACCACCCACCCATGCTCCCACACACAATACATCCAGAAACACCCACAAATATCCAGATTCTTTAAACCTTATGGTGATTCGGCTGCAGGAATATTGTTTGCTCCAAGTGACTTTGCTCTACATACTTGAAGTTTCCCAAAATAAATCTGTTTCCTTCTCTGGGGACCAATCTGTGGATCTTTCCACTCAGCAAACATTTACAGAGCACCTACTGTGTGTAGGGCACAGATGGATGTAGGAGCTGAAGGAAGCTTGCCAGGAGGCAAGAAGTACAAAGGTTCTCTTCTGTTGAGGAGGCTCTTTTTGTTTCTTTGTGACCAGGTGGGTGTATGGGGGAGGGGGAAAGGAAGGCCACATCTGAATGGACAGACCATTTCTTTCTCTCATACACATTTCCTCTTCCCTTCTTCCTTTTCCCTCCCTTCATTCTATTTTTTTCCCTCTACCTCTTCATCTTTTGTCTTTCTCCCTCCCACCTCTCCCACCTTCCCCTCTCTCTTTTTTCTATTAAGACTAAACCACCTCAGAGGTTCTGTCAGATTTGTGAGCTATCACTGTGCTTTTCCTGCCTCCTTAATAAACAAGTCATGAAAGTAGGCCCTGTGGCCATACAAACTCTAAAAACATAAAAGGAGGGGAAAATACTTGCCACCATAACTCAGAAAAACTGGCTTTGAAGAAACTGCATTCCCCACATCCTAACACTGGTGCCTGCATATCAGAGAGGCCAGGAGGGAGGTGCTGCTGCCGCCTCGCGCAGGGCTGACTGGAGTGTGGACTTTCAGCCTTCCCGAGCCTCCCAGACCCTGAGCCCTTAGGATAATTTATGAGGTGTCAGGATATTCTGACCACAAGGTCGGAATAGAATGGTTTTTACACTTCAGCTGCCATGAAAGAGAAACAATTTAATTCTGTTTCACTCTGGCACTGTCTGTTTTCACAATGAGCAGGGGCTTTGGGTCTCCTCAAGATTATTTGTCTAAGCACAGACCAAGACTGCTGCTGAGACTTGAGATGTCTGATTTTGACTCTGGCTTCCTTCTCCTTCCTTCCCAGCTAAGGAAGGAGGCACTCCCTTTCCTCTTGTACCAAAATGAGATCGGAATCCATTTCACCCAGGCAATTGTTGTGTGCTAGTGAATAAACCAGATTTCCTGGGTCACTCCGTCCTCCTCTAACTTTCAGTGGGAAAGAGTGGTTCGGGTAAGTAAGGGGTATGGGAGAGCCCTCTCCCAAATTCGGCAGGCCCCAGAGTCTCCGCCAAGCCGTGGTCTTGAGTCTGAAGCAGTGTTTCCCTTGGCCTGGAAGCACAGCCTTCTGGCTCCTCCTGAAGCTACAGAACCAAAGACATTCCGCTGAGTAGCCTGAAGCTCTGCCTGCCAGGAAAACCCAATGTCTCCTCAGAGAAATCTCAGAGCAGGAATGCAGTACGCCTTCACCGACAGAGCAGCCAAGAAGACAAACATGGAGCAAGACGCTTCCTCAGCATCCCACTCACTCTCTCCTCTAAGTCAGACTGGGAAGGTCATCAGAGAATCAGAATGTGACAGATAGCTACATTATAGAACAGTCACCCAGGAAGCTTACATGATGGACAGGCACTCCTGGATTCTTGGGCCTAAAAGCAGCAGGCCTTCCTGAACCAGTTCAATTGATCTGCTGTGTTAAACTCATCTCCTAGGATTTGGCCACATGATAGGCACTAGAAAGTCCGGAACAATAACAGGATGTAATAGAATATATTTCACCAATCTTTTAAAGTTTAAGGTTAATTAAAAAGAATGAGGCAAATATCTACATACTGATAGGTAATAAATCTTTAAGAAACATTAAATGAAAAAAGCAAGGGTATAATACTGTGAGAATAATATGCTATCATATATATAAAAAGAGGCAGTTGTATATTACTATCTGCTTAAATAGACATTGTATAGGAAAACAGAAGAAAATTATTTCAGAGTTTGTCTTTAGAAAAGAGAACTAGAAGCCTGACGGTCAGAATTCAGATGGAGATTTTCTTCTCACTACATATTCTTTTGTATTTAAAAAATTTTTTTGACCAAGAACTCATATTACCTTTACAGAACATTTTTTCATTTAAAAAATAAAGTAAAATCCCAGAGAATAGTAAAGCAAAAGGAGAATTAAGAAGAAAAGCAAATGATTCAAGTTTAGAATGCAGCTTAGTGTTGGGCCAGCCAATTCTCCAAAAAACCACTCCTAAATTAAAGCAATGAATTCTTGGTGGGAAGAGTAAAGGAGCTATTTGGTAAATGACCTCTTCAAGTTCCCTTAATAGTAGTATTTAACTGCTTATGGAAGAATTCCTTACTTTCATGTGGGTGAGAAGATTACTCCCCAAAAAAGGACTTCAGTCAATACAATGGAGCCTCCCACAATTTAGCATCCAACAAGCCTCAGTTTCAAGCAAAGTGCTGAGTCACACTGGTGTGCTCTCCCCTCTGCCCCAGTCAAACTTTCTGAAGTCCCTTCTCTATACTGCTTGTCCCAGTGATCACTATCATTTGCATTTCCAGAGAATGTCATTGATCTGAGCCAGATGAGTGTATGGAAAAGAGCATTGGCTCCTAGGTCACACAACATGTGTTACAGTACTGGCCGCCTCTGGGTTAATTTTGTAAATCGTTTAACCTCTCTGGGCCTTGGTTTTCTCATCGGTAAAGAGAAAGATTTGAATGAGATACAATACCTTCAAATGCCTTAATTGCTATAGGTCTCTGGTTCTATGATAACACAGTTACCAGGCTGCATACAAGTAGAGCCAGGGACCCATTGCAGGCCTGTCATGGACTTCCACGGTTCCATCTGACCTTCTGGCGGATGCATATATGAAAGTACTTTCTGACTTGCTTCTTCATTAATTAAGGATAATTGAATTGCTGTCCCAAAGATGCTGCTCACCACCAGACCATGAAAACAAGGTTCTGAAAGTACATTCTGGCCTGCCATATGACAAACAGAAGAAACCACTACATTGTGAACTAAGCCTCAAAGGTATCTTGGTATTTCCCCAAGACCTTGGATGGCTGGCCCACTGCCACATCCATCATCTGATAGGCAGATGCTGTCACCGAGGGCTACATCCCTGGTTAGACAAGAAATGCCACCAAAACGAAGGCCCCCTACCCATTCTCCATCCCATGGTAGGTGTCTGGGATAGCAGAAAGTACTTTCTCCATGTCAGGACAAGGTACCCTGGTAGAGCAGCCTAGAAGTGGTGCCATGGTTCACGTGAACCAGGGAGGCCAGAGAGTTGGTGAGAAAGAAAGAATAAAAGGCCTGCCAGGACAGCAGCCCCTGTCAACCCACTCTACTCTCCTCTCAGGTGGGAAACTTAAGAACTCAGTTGGTTAGCAGCCAACCTGAAACATGTCTGATTATTTCTATATAAATTTCTCCCCCTCCAACATGTTTCCATTCAAAATATAACTGATCCTCATTTATTTCCCCAAATATTCCAGTCATCATTGCCATGTGTGTCCTATTCTCCTCAACCCTATAACACAGTCTTGATTGGTCTTTCCCATTAGCTGTGCTTTTGAATGTATAACCTTGCCACAACTCAGTACTCTAACACAGTGGTTAAAAACACTAGATTCTAGAGAGATAAGACAGGGTAGGAGTTAAGAATGTGAACTCTGGAGCTAGAAACCCTGGTTTAAATGTTAGCTCTGGCCTTGACAAGATGGCAGCAGCTAAATGGACCATCAGTGGCCAGTAGTTTGGGACCTGCTGCTCATGGAGGAGCAGGAGCTTTTGGTCCAGGCCCGACTCTATCGCAAGAAGGTTGTTGGTCATTTAGAGAATTTCAGCAATGAACAATTCCTTGACAAGACATTCAAAAATGTTTGAACTAGATTGGTGAATGCTCCAGCTAGTAGTAATGTAATGAAATTATAGATTCAGGTGAATTAAAAGGGAAAACTTATGGCTGCCAGATTTAAAATATTTGACTGTGGTTCTGAAATTGATCCAAGCTCATTAGCCATTGATTAGGTTAAAGGAAAATGGTCTAAGAAGCCATGATTATCAAAAGCCATAGACATTGTCAAGGAATTGTGCCTTCCTCCCAAGAGGCTGCACTGCTCTGTGCTTACTAAAGATGCAATCACAGTGGCGCTGCTAGAGTATAAACTGAAAAAGAGGAGATGGAGAGGAAATGAGCCCTTGGATAAGCCTCCATTGGATCAAATCAGTTGTTTAACCACTCAGTGTAATTGCCTTAGATGTCAACAAGCCCATTACATTGTCATTAGGGAGCTATGAGATATGTACAATATTTTGCCATTCAAATGATTGCTCTAATACAAAAGAAATGCATAGATTAATTGTTCAGACACTTCGGTTTATTTCAGCCTGCCTGCTTTGCCTTAACCCAGTTGATGTTCATTTTGAATTATGTGATTGTGGCTAAGGCAGCTCCTTGACCAAATCAATAATGATTTCCAAAAGTGCTTATGTTTAAGAATGAAGTGCATAAATATCCAGATTTTCCTGAATCTATTTATTTTTGTGTGTGAGGAAGATTAGCCCTGAGCTAACATCTGTTGCCAATCCTCCTCTTTTTGCTGACGAAGATTAGCCCTGGGCTAAATCCGTGCCCATCTTCCTCTTCTTTATATGGGACGCCGCCACAGCATGGCTTGACAAGTGATGTGTTGGCCTGCACCTGGGATCCGAACCTGTGAACTCTGGGCCACCAGTGTGGAACAGACGAACTTAACCACTACGCCACTGGGCCAGCCCCCTTGAATCTATTTTTAAGGAAAGAGACGTTATTAGACTTCTTGATGCGATAATTTGAAAGAGCCAATCATTGCACATAAAACAGATGTGCATAAATAATATATTTGAAGAATTTAAGAAACCAACAGCAACAAAAAATCACAAGCCTGCCTTTTACTAGCTGTGTAAGCTTGGGAAAGTTCTTGATCTGTCTGTGCCACAGTTTCCTCATCTGAAAAATGAGAAAATAATGGACCCTTACTCACAGAGGAGTCACAGCAGTTAAATGACTTAACATAGGTAAAGTGCTAAGAATAGTGCCTGACATGCAGTGAGCTCTATATATTATTATTATTATTATTATTATTATTATTAGCTATCTGGGATATTAGATTATCCTTGAGGCCCTTGACACACTGTGCTGGGTTCACAGAAAAAAAAAAAAATGAAGGATGCTATCTCTGAATCTTTCAGGCCTTTCCAGTGTCCTTGATTACTTCACCCCTTTGTCATGACTGCAGTTACTCTGTTTCTTCATGTGCTGTGCCACATGGAAAGCTTCATCCATCTTTAGTGACACATGTTTACTTACTTACATACCTATCCCTCACTTGTCCATATCCTCTCAAAAAATAAAGCTTGTCTTGCTCTTTAATTTTGAATCATTCTCCTCCAGTTTCCTGCTCAAAGTTCTCCTGGTATTTAGGTTAGAATAATAACAGAATATCTGAAAGTTTGAAAGGAAGAGTCAAAGTACCTACAGTCTTTCATAGGATTCTGGCTTCCTCACCATCTTTGTTTCCTTAAGGCAAAAGATTCCATATGGGGTGTCTCTCAGTTGAGGGAGAGTAGGGAAGACATTTCTCCCTGTGAAATGGATAAGCAGGTATAGCAGACACTATTCATTGTCTACCCAACATCCATCTCCCCCTCTTACCTGCTAATTAAACTCCAAACATATTTAGGTAACTAATAAAAATTCCATAACTTTAAAGAAGTTTAGCCCTTTCTTTGGCCCTTCTTGCCATTCCATTCCCTTTTGCCAGTGATCAAAATGGGCTTATGGCCCAGATCTGGCTAATGAAATATAAGAGAAAGTCTGCTGGGGGGGGGGGGGATGGTGGGAGAAGCTTCTGGAATCTTCTTTCTTTCTTTAAAAAAGACAAAAATCTCAGGGCCAGCCCCATGGCCTAGTGGTTAAATTTGCCACACCCTGCTTGGGTGGCCCGGGTTTGGTTCTCAGGTGTGGACCTACACCACTCACTGGTGGCCATGCTGTGGCAGCAACCCACATACAAAATAGAAGATTGGCACAGATGTTAGCTCAGGGTGAATCTTCTTCAAGCAAAAAGAGGAAGATTGGCAACAGATATTATCTCAGAACGAATCTTCCTCAGCAAAAAAAAAGAAAAAAGAAAAACAAAAGACAAAATCTCACAAGGAAAAAAAATTTTCCTCTTTCCCTAAATGTAATGAGGTGAGAATGTGATGCTGGGAGCTGTGGAAGTCATTTTAGCATAATAAGGTACAAATCTAAGGACCCAAAGCCAACATGCTGACAATAGTAGAGTAAAAAAAGAGAAAGAATGGAGGACGCTGATGACAGAATTGAGCCACTGTGATGGCCTTGGAACAGTCCATCTCCAGACTTCTTTTAGTAAAGTGTAAAGCAACTGTAATTTGGTTTTCTGTTACTTGATAGCTGATCCTAACTAATACGAATGTGCATTTCACAAAGAATGTCATAATAACACATTCATTCATCCTTGAGAATCCCGTGAGATCTAATAAACAGTTATACTTATAAAGACCTTTCTACAATTTCAAAGTATTGTCATACCTCTAGGTTTTCTTCTTTATAGACTTTTCTGTTAAAAACTATTTACTTATCCTACAACATTATAATTTCCTACCACAACTAACACTAAATTTTCACTAGCACAAAATTATGGCTTTTTCTCTAAATTACAAATTTAAAATTTAATTATAATTTTATTTGATTGTTTCTGCCCCCTGTATTTATTACCCCTTCCTAGAGAGGATTTTACTAAAGGCATGGATTTGGAATCAGAGACTCAAAGTCACAGTTACTAGCTGTGAATGGGTAAATTCACATGTGAATGGGTAAATTACTTATTTTCCCTGATACTTAATTTTCTCATCTAAAAATAATATCTAGGGCTGTGGCCAAAATGAAATGAGATGACACAAGTAAAACGCTTCTTTAAATCTTGGCACAGAATGAAAACTCAAAACATTGTAGAGAAAAAAGAAAAGGAGGAAGCGAGGATGGGGAAGAAAAAAAGTGAAGGAGGAGGAAGAAGAGGAAAAGGAAAACATCAAGAGAAGAAGGAGAGGGGCAAAAGAAGAAAGGGAAAAGAAATGGAAGAAGAGGCAAGAAAAAGAAAAAGGGGAAGAAGGAGGTAGAAAGCAGAAGGAAGGAGAAGAGGGAAAATAGGAGGAAAAGACGAGGAAGAGGAACAAGATGAGAGGAAAAGTGATGATGATGATGATGATGACTATGATTTTAATCCAAAGAACACTGAGAAACAGAGAAGTTAAGATAAATTTCAGAGCCCAGACAAAACCTTGATCATCTACATCTTAGCACAGCGTGCTTTTTTTCCCCTAAAGCTTTGGTATTATATATGATTGACTCTCATGCAGTTTGAATCTAGTTACTCGAAATATCACTACAAAGAAAATTACAAAGGATTATAAACCTGGGGCAATAGTCCTCGTATTTCAAAGAAG
Source organism: Tapirus indicus (assembly GCA_031878705.1). NCBI lineage: Eukaryota > Metazoa > Chordata > Mammalia > Perissodactyla > Tapiridae > Tapirus > Tapirus indicus. Next base: position 88,339,484 of record CM062922.1, read on the forward strand.
TGGTTGATTCATTAAGATTCCAGTGCAATCAAAGAACTTGGAGAAGTCCCTGGAGTTTTTTTTTTTTTAGTCAAATGTGACGTACAGCTAAACGAAATGAGTAAAAAATTAAATGAGTGATTCATTGCGTTTCTTCTGTAATGACCAGGTGTCCTCCTTCTTTAGTGACGACAGGACAAGAGGAAAGACGCTTTTCTCCTGATATGAGAGAGGTCTTCTTGATAGTGAGGGCTGATAAAAGCCCTTTAGTTATCATCCCATTGGTTATAAGTCATTTCCTACAGAGAGTCTGAAAAAACTAGACTGATTTTATACAGTCAGGGTTAAGTGCAGTGCAAGCAAAGGTAGGTGGAGGACTGGAAAGATCTCTCAGAGGACTTTATAGACCCACACTTATATACTGCAGTTAGTTCTTATCTGTTTTCCATAATAGGCAATTGTGGAGGGGTCTCCTTTCACTTCTTTAGGTTTCTTTGTGAGCATCAGCTTTCTCCTTGTCTTCCTGTCTCTCTCAAATGCTGATGTGGGTGCTACATCTGCAGCCCTCTCCTTCCTGCTATGAGAAACACGTGCACCCTTCCCCTTTTGTCTGTTCCTCCTGCTCTACACCACTTACGTTTCCAGCTTTCAATGGTATGCACTTGAGCCTGAGAGCTTCTAACTTTCCCAAGTGCCATATTCCCACTAGATCCCCTTCCATTTCAGATTGTACTATCAATAGCAACCATTTCTCAGACACATCCATGAATATTATTGCTAGTTCTCATTCTCCCCTCTACAAACTGAGAGCTCAATCTAATGCTATCCTTCATCACCATCACCCTACCCCCCACCTTCTGGCCCTGATGCTGTTGTTACCTTCCACATTTAAGCTTTCACTTTGGAATCTTGTTACCTCGCATCACAATTCCAGTAGAGTGACTTCACCCAAGGAAGGAAACTCTTATGTTGTCCTGAATTAATAAAGGAGAAACGAGAGAAGTCTAATCTTTCCATTGCAGAGATGTGTGCATTGTTTGTTGTGAGTAGCCCTTGGGGAGGGAGAGATTTCAGTTCAGCATTTATGTGGCACATTTTTCAATTAGACAATATACTGTATGGCATTTCCCTTCCTCCCCCAAACCCGTCTCTTTTATTACCACATGACTTCATCTCCCGTGTGACTGACAGAGCCCACTGGGCTCAACACTGATAAAAAACATCTGGGGGAGAAAAATTGCAATTTAGAAAACAATTAAGTACATCAATTTCAATTCATTTAGTTGGCTAGAGAAAGAAAAGTTTTTTCAAAGAGGTAACTTGATCTACAGTGGTTATGGATTAAAGGGCATGCAGATCCGTTTTCTCCAGGTTGTAGTGTGGAGGAATGCGTCTTAGCTCAGAGATCTAAACAGACATAAACTCCTATGATGCAATTTTTAACAAAGAATAAGCGACTGAGAGTTTCCCTAATTTTCTCATTTCTTCTCGCTTTTAAGACATTCTTTTCCCATTCTTCCCAAATTCCCAAGAACTTAAGAGCTTCCTCAAAGGATGTGTATTTCTCTCTCTCAAATGTTCACCATATGCTCATTTGTTGTGGGAGCTCTGTAACTGAACCTTGGTTTACTGTTAAAGAAGCCATCTGAAGGGTTGAGGGGTATGGGTGTACATGTGTGTGTTTACTGACTTTCCCTTCCACTTTTCCTCACTAGCTCTGTGAGCATCCATGAGTCCATTACTTTAAGGTGCTCAGAACCTTTATGAATCATAGATAACTTTTCATTTGCAAAACCTTAAATAAAGAATTTTAATACCAACAAGTTTGACTCTGGGTGCCTCCTCCCTTGCCAGAAACATCTATCTGGACAAAAATTATAACCACTGCTCTCATTTATTGAGCACCTACTATTGAACAGTCACTGTAATTCACACCTTGATTATAATATCTAATTCACTTTTTACATCAATCCCATTAAGTAGGTATTATCATTCCCATATTTTACAGATGACAAATTGTTGATACTATTTTGAGACATTAATATTCTTATCACATAAGAGAGGAAAGACTCGAACCCAGATTTCTCAGCTTCCTAGGTTCATGCCCTAAATATTATATACAGAAAAATAACAACCTTGTAAAAAAAACTCTGGAGTGTAGGATCCAGTGATAACTCTGAACTTAAAGTCTCTAGCCATATTTAATCAAGAGAACATATTTAAAATAACTACTTAGTGCCTGGTCCGAAGTAGTTCCTCAATAAACAATAGCTATAATTATTACACAAAACCATCTCCACTTACTCCGCTATCCTTATTCTCAGTTTCCCTCAAACTTCATAGTACACTTGGGATTATGAAGTACACTGCTGAGGTTTTATTACAGTCCCACTGAAAATCATCACCCACGTGGTCTAAAGACCTAAAAGCAAGATTCAGAAGCGTGCATTTTATGTTATCTGATGGAGAAACATCAGCTAGCAGGAAATCCCATTCCAGGGAGGGGCCAACAGGTGGAAAAGATCCTAAAGGAGACCTCGCTCATTTTCTATTAAAGTCTGCCTTGGGAACTAGCTTAAAACATACCCACTTTCACAGCATGTGTTTCATTTTGCCTACTGTAGACAAGGAATGTAATTACAATAATATCATGAGGCCATATGGAACTGTGGGGTTAGGACATACCCATTTTGTAATGAGCCAGAGTTGGCTGACAGGATCACTCAACAAGTGGACCACATTGGCACTAGGAGGGCTGGAGGCTAGGAAACATGAACAAAGCGTGGGTTTGATGTTAGTGAATGGATGGTAAAGAGAAAAAGGATATGTGGACTAGAAGACATTTGAAAGGCAGAGGGAGTGGGCAGAGGAGCCACTGGTGGGGTTGCAGTTGAACAAAGGAGCCTAAAGGCTACTGAAATTCAAGGGTTTGGGTTCCTGTGTAGGAATCCAGGGGTAATCTTACAGCTCAGGAAAGTCAGAAGGTTCCTGGGGAGAGTTTATTTGACTTAATTGTAGAGGTAGAGGGATGGAAAAAAATACCCAATTCCAGCAGTTGAGTACTTAGGGCCCTGGAAAATCTCCGCTATAGTTGAGAGATGGGGAGATCACTGTGGATTGGTATGTTTAAGGTACGCCTACTAGACGAGGTCTCTTGGTAGGATTTGGGGAGATGAGAAGAAATCAGGATGGCTTGCTTGTTAGAGGTGAACAATTGAACAATAGCAAGAAGACAAAAGTGGGCATGGTGATGGCAAGAAAGAGACTCAACTGAAAATGTGTCTAAAGACTACTGTACCCCGCCCCACGCCTGCCCCACCATGAGTCTAATAAGCAAGCAATGAGAAAGTCTCCTGTTTGATTTCTTGACGGTAATAGGGACAGGACAGCTACCTTCTCCTGAGTCAGTTGTGCTTGCTGAGAAAAAGAAAAGTCTGCGATATGTTGGCTTCAGTTTTTGTTTTTATTTTTTGTTTGTTTTGGTTGGTTTGGTTTTTAACCTCCCCGGGTCAGCTCAGGATAATAAGGCAATTCAAATTCAAAGGTATTGCTGAACTTATCGGAGCCATTTGTCTTCTTTGACTTTAAAAACCAGGCAGAAAATGTCGCAAAATAAGATTTCCAGTCTTCCTGGCCTCTTTTCGTCCCAAGAATGCCCCACAACTGCCCTCTGAGAGGCAACAGCCCTTCAGATCATCAGGAAACCCTGGCGCTTGCTAATAAAAAGAAAATGATTTTCCATACAAAGTAAACAGATCCCTCCTGTACATCTAAAAGAACTTGGCTTCAGATGCGGGTGAAGGTTTGGAGTGGAGTTTTAATTTGTATATTGTAGAAGCTCTTTGTGAGCTTGAATTTTCATATGATTCTTCAAAGTACAACAGAACCCCCTGCCAGGAGATATACAGCAACTGCATTCTCGGAACAGCTGTAAACTAGCCTGCCTTTTCTTTTCTCTCTTGAACCTGAGGTTCCTTTCAGGGACCCAGCAGAAACCCTTTAGGAACCAGGAAGTGAAGTTTGGAAGACCTGCCCTCTTATCTAGAGTCATTGTTTCTGTGGAATCTAGTCTTCTCTAGTTTTCCCCTAAAACTGAAGCCTGCTCTTTAGCATCAACAATTCTGAACCAAAAGAATTGTCTTCGTGGATGGAATTGCTTTGTAATTGCACAGCTGAGCAGATTTGTACAATAAAATTCTCCATGTGAATTAAAAGAAAAAAAAGACAAAGAGAGAGTACTCTTTTCTCCAACGTCATCTTTTTATTTCTAAAGCACGTCTGAGCTTATTGGCAGAAAAGCACAATCTAATGTAACATACAGGGTGGTCCATCTAAAACAGTCCCCTTTAACACAGGATAGCTTTAAGCGTGGCCCATTGTAAGTGGGTCACCAGATGTATTTTTATGTCAGTCCTTCCTGGCATTGTAAAAATAGGGAAGGTTTTCAGGGGTTGGGAGTATATGTGGAAATGCAGGAAAGCTGGTTGAGCTTGAGAACTGTGAGAATAAAGGAATCCACAAGGAAGACTGATAACTGGAAAATAAAACACAAGCAAATAGGAAACATGTTTGGTCTTTGTGCTGGTATCTTTGTTCTCACAGGTAAGGTTTTGGTTTTTGGTTTTGTTTTGTTTTATTTTTTCTTGTTTTTGTTTACCATCCTGAAGATTGCATTTCATTTACTCATTCAGTAAATATTTATTGAGCTTTTACTATGTGACAGCACTCCACTGAATGCTGGGATATGATCACATACAAGCAAAGGCAATGCCATCCAGAGAGGAAAGATAAACAGATATATCCATGGTGTGTTGCTGACATAATGTCAGACACTGATAATGATTTGGAGAAAAATACAGAAAGTGAGGAGGAAAGGGAAGAATTGGGGAAGGCCCCTTTAATAAAGTAACCTTACAGCAGAATGAACCTTTTACAGAAGTGAAAGGTAAGCTCTGCGCACACCAAGCAGAGGAAACAGCAATTGCAAAGGCCCAGAGGCAAGAGTGTTCATGGTCGTTCCAGGAACAGAAAAGAGCATCCTTGTGGGACTCTAGCTTTACTCAAGCCTCCCTAAAGTTAGAGATAAGGGAGGGACAGAGAATCGGGTAGAACCGGGGTTACAGCTATTTAACTGAAAGTGGAAATTGAGGTAGAGAACAATTAACCTTCTCCCAATGATGTCCCTGAACCGTTACCGCACAAAAAGCACGATCTGCTCGCCGCGAGACAAAAGCCAATCATCAAGAGGCAAGATGGTGGAAAAAGAAAGGGCTTATCACAGTTTGCTGGCAAAAGGGAAGATGGCTGATTCATGTCCAAAAGAACCATCTTAAGGGGGCACAGAATCTTACAGCAGTCATATAGGCTGGTGGGTGCAGGGGCGGGGGTTAGGAATGTTGACCCTTGGGTGCTACAGACTGGGAGTCGCCACACCAGATTTTTCAGTTGTACTTGATGATGGCTGTTCAAGGGTCATCACATTCCTAAGCAACTCAAAAGAACAAAGTTTTCATCTTATCGCAACTGGGAGGTACATGCACAAGCAGGGGTCATAAAATCTAAAGAGCAGTTAGATCTCCTGGAGGGTGCAAATCCAGCTGGGTAGTTAGTTAGAGGTCATTCAAAGTTACAACAGGGTTTCTTTTCTACAGTATGGCTTCCCTCATGTCAACCTTGTGTTGAGCTGGTATCAGAACAAGTGATCACAGAGGGTGGTATATGGTTAGTGGGGACTTGAAAAGCGAGGGAAGAGAGGAGAGAACTCTCCCCACTAAAGCCGACGGAGCCAACCACTTTTCAACTGAAGACTAGGCAAGTATTGTGATGTCCGATACTAGTCAGTGGCCATTTCAGAGCCTGCACAATAACTCTGCTGACGTTAGTGTAAAATTTGGTATTATCAATGAGGTTGTCAAAGTTAAACTGGAATAAACTTTCTGTATCTTGGGAAGTTTGCTATCAAGGATGGAGAAGGGAAAAGGCATTTTATTCAGTGTTCTCTCTTCTTCTTCCCTCTCATCCTGCCCTAACCTGACTCATCGGCCTCTCCAGAGCTAGAGAGGTTTCCTTTCATTTTCAAAAGTAGTGCTGAAGAGAGCTGAAGGGGAGAGAGGGAGGTCTCAGCCCATAGGTGTGAGGCCTAGACCAATGCTACCAAGGCTGGAATGAAAGGCTTTACTGGAAGGGACCTATTGCCTCATCCTGAACTTTAGACCTCAATAATAAGATGATTCTTTTTCCTTCCAAAGTTCCTTCCAACTTTGATTTCTGTCTTCGGGATCTTTTTCTGGTATTGTCTACAAGTTCTTCCCATATTCTATAAGTCATACTCCAGTTTGGAATTTATGAGCTGAATCCAACTCTCTTAAGTTCTGTCTGCCTCTTTACTTCCAGCTTTGCCCTAATCAACACAAACAGAAACAGAGAAGCAGAGAAATATCAGCTTTTAAATTATTCACTTATTCAACCAACATTTATTGATCACCTATTACATGCTGTCCATTGTGCAAAAGTGCTGGAAATGAACTCGTGAACAATACAGATCTGGCTTACGTATGGTGTGGGAGAATGTACAGAAAGGAAGGAAATCTCTTCCCCTTTCAAATCTACTTTCATCCCCTGATTTTTATGGGGGCCCCATTCAGAGAATCTCATTACAGCTTTCATTTCATACATTCACTCCTGAGTGGAACCGCAAGGAGCCCAAGATTTTTTCATCAAGGAGAAAGGCCTTCCTAGACGCTCAAATATAAATTAGACATCCCCACCCCCATTATTCTCTTTCTTGTGTGTTTGCTTCATGGCATTTATCACAATTAAAATTATAGTTTATTTGATTTCATGTTCATTTCATGTCTGCCTTTCACCAAACTGAAAGTTGTTTAAACCTGTTTTGCTCCCCATTGTATCCCACATGCCTAGCATAAATCTTGGCACATATTAGGCACCAAATGTCAGCTTAGTGGGTGAGCAAACAGTTGAACAAATGAATCAAGTCCTTCTTATTCATTGACAGAGTTTGGAGAGTTAACACTAAAGATTAGAACTTATGTTTTTATAACCTTCTCCGAAGGAGAGAGCATGAAATCACATTCCAGATTAAAAGGAAGCTATCATAATTTCCCAGAGAAATTAAAATTTAAATATACCTATTGTACACTAAGTCACCTGGCCTCACCCTTCTTCCTGATCGTCATGGGTTGAACCAGCAAGGGAAAGAGTGACTTGAGCATCACACATTAAGAGTGCTCATTTTTCCTTAGCCAAGGGTCCAATACTCACTTTAGACAATCTGGGCTCCTGGATCCTTCAACCATTTATTCTGGAGCCAGGTCTTGCTGCCTCAGGATATACCCGCCTTCCAGAGAGGATTAGGATCACTAATTTCTGTCTGGACCCTGTCTTCAGGTTAGCAACCACTGAAATGTAACCCCTGTGATGAAGAATAAAAGGCCCGGCCCATAAGAAGTTTAGCCAATGGGGTGTTGCTTCTCTGAGACCAGTTGTCCCTGACTTCTCACCTCTCCCAGGCTTAGCACATTGACTCAGAGAAGCCATTACCAGGCTCTTACTACAGAGCAGTCATCCTTCACTCCAAAAGGTGCACAGAGGAGTCCTTGCTTCACAACTTGACAATCCCTCCCACATTTGGCACCAACAGAGGACAGTCTCCTAGAGTAGAGAAAGAGATTGCACTTAGGTTCTCTATAGCAGAGTTGAGACTCTTTTTCTCAGAAACAAAAGAGCAGTGTTTAGAAAGGATCTATTCTGTAACAATCTGTCTTATTTTATATTTTGTGCTCATTTATTTTTAGAACTTCCTATTGTGGGGTTTGAGGGTAGAGGTGAAAAGTGTTGTCCAGAGCAAAATATAGGAACCAGAAAGGATCCAGAGATAACTCCAGCTCTCAGAGAGTTGGTAAGGGCAGAGGTAACCTCTTCTAGATCATCTTTGGTACAGTACGCCTGCACTATTGCATGGTGCTGAAGAGCTCCATCACACTGCCCAGGTTCAACTTTAGCTGTGTAAACTTCAGCTGGGTTACTTACATCCTTTATGCCTCAGTTTACTGTTCCGTAACTGTAATGAGAATAAAGATGACACTGATCTCCTGGGAATATTATGAGGGCTAAGTGAGTTAATACATCTAAAGCATTTACAGGAGTGCTTAGTAAATAGCAATAAATATTTGCTATTATTATTTAACATCAAAAGTCTGAGTCAGATGTTGGATTTCTAAAGTCAGCTCCACCTCTAAGATTCAAGATTACGAGGATCCCTTCTGACATGCATGTCATTTAAAAAATGGGGGATCTGCTGAGGTGAATCCTAAGCTTGGAAAAGAAACTCGATCTAAATGGCATTAGTTTTACTACTGTAATAATTTGTACTAAAGCATTCTCTTGAACTGATACATATAATTATTTGTGTATTGTGTGTATATATATATATATATATATACCCAGGAAAAGAGTTTAGAACTTTCATCAAATTTCAAACTTCAAAAACAGGGAAAGCCAACTCTTCTGAAGGGTTTCCTGTAACTCAGTGTGCAGACCAAAAAACATTCTAAACCATAAGTTACTTGTGTGGTTAATTACCACATTTTTTTTCCTATAAACAAACAAACGAAAAATAAAAGAATTACTCCAGCAAAATTTTTGAAATGTCCTGAAATTAGTTAAATGGATTGTAAATACTTAAAAAATGATAAAAATTTATTAAATGCCTCCTGAATACAGATTTGGAGGAGTGAGCTAATAATACACCATAATAATAAAGAAGAGATAATAAATCTCATGAGGACAAGTAGAGAGAGTCAAAGACTAAGGACAAATCCAGGATTTGACCAGCAGAGGGTCAGCAGTTCATTTTGGACACTCATCTTGTATAGTGAGTGTTTGCCTGGGGCCTCTTCTAGAAGGCCTGAGGACTGGCCACTCTGGATTAGCCTTTCCGGTAGAGATCTAGTTCTTCAAATCAGGGGTCTGAGGGCAGTGGGGTCATCTCAGGAGCCAGCTCCAGGCACAGTCCTCTTCAGAGTGACCATTCCTCTTAGAAATAATCTGAAGAATCTTTTAACATTATGTGTGAGTGGGACAAGGATTTTGTGGGGGATGGAAGGAGACAGGCATTACTCTCATCTAGACACACTTGGGAAAATTACAAATCAAGTTTGTGAAGTTTACTTGCTAACTTACAACTTTTTCTCATACAGAATGAAACATCTGAATCCATCCATGTCTGAGAACAGAGTCATATAAATATATAATTATGGTAAACATAATATTTTCCTGTTCCCCAGACATCGTCAGTATCTCTATGGATTATTTCAACAGCTCAGACATCAAGCAGCTCTGGGTTCGGTCCATTAACGACCACATGATCTTAGGCAATTTTCTTAAACTCTCTAAGGCTTAGTTTCCATATTTGTAAAATGGGAACACCTATGTCACAGGGCTGTTGAAAGAATTAAATAAAATCATAGATGTAAAAAACTTAGTTAGCATTCCAAAGGGCTGAAGTGAGGAAGAGACAGAGAAAAGTTCTTCTCATGTCCCTTCTGAGCCAGGAAAAGGGCCAAAGGGCTAATATTCCAGAGATAGACTAACATTTCGTGTCAAGAAACAGTACTTTGACCCAGAACAACACCCAGAAAGGCCGAATGAATAGGACTCAAAATGTTGCTGGATAACCCATTTTTTGGTGAGCCTGGCTCTCATAATTTAAATTTCATTTTTAACAAAACGTATTTTCAGAGAACATCTGATAGTCACAGAGGGCCCGTCTGCCACATTCCTTTTTCCTTTTTGACAGATATTCTCAGAGGGGGTGAGAACCAGACATTGTTCTGTGACATCCTTTTGTTCTTCTCACAATAACCCGAATCCTTCCGCACACATATTTAATGCTGTGGTGCAGGAAAATTGCAGCCTTCTTATTCTTGTTAAAGTCCCTAGTGCAGGTGTTGGCTGCCTTCCCAAGACACTGTTTTTAAGAGTTCCTATCAAGAGACTGTGTAATTGCATCTCTTGTGCATAGCATGAACATATTACACGATTTTAAATTTTCTTATTATTTCCTGATCTCAGTCACTGAAGACACTCAGACACCGAAGACAATTTTGGAGTATCTTCCCAACTCTCCTCCTCCTTTAACTGTGCCCACAGCTGGAAGTGGAGAGGATGGGATACACACAGTCATATTGCACAGTTGACTAGACAAGAAGTGAGATTCTGACCTATGCTAGGTCAATTGGTGACCCTCTCCAGTGAAACGAGAATTGAGAGCAAGATTGAGGGCTACCAAGAAAAAGTCAGTCACTCCATCAGTCACCCCCTGTGGATGAATCCAGAACATGCAAACTGGGAAGCTGTGGTTGCCCAAGTTTTCTGTTATGTGGATTAGGGAGCACAGAATGTCACGCACAGGAAAGAGAAAAATGAAGCATATGTTCAGAGAGAAGCAAAAGCTTGAGATGGAGAGGGTCTATTTCCTGGGTTCCTAGTGGCTATCTAGTGGGTTCTCTAGTCCCATCCTGAGGCCCAGCTGCACTCTTGCCCTTGAGTTTTATAAGTCACCCTTGCATCCATGTACTAAACCTTCCGCTTTTCACCCAGGTAGACCGGGATCCAGTGTATTTCCTGAGTCCTCTATCTTCCATTTCCCTTAGTGGCCTGGCCTTGCATTTTGTACACAAGGTAGAGTATTCTTCTAGTTAGGGCCCACAGATGACTAGACTACCTTACCTGGATTTATACTTTCAGTTTGCCCATATCTAACATAGGCCCTGTCATCACTAGGGGAACATTTACTACTCCATTTCTCTATTTCCATAGAAAGGCATGGATTTCTGCTACACTTTCAGAAGAGATCAGTAAGGGAAGGAGGGAGCATTTCTGTCCCTTTTCCATCTCTTACTCACCCCTTCCCACAGAAGAAGCAATGACTTCTCTCATTGAGAATGGGAGAAGTGACTGGACTCACAGAGCAGGCATTGTCTTCCCTCTTGCTCTTGTTTCACTGTGGAAAGAAAGTGTAGAGGCCTGACAATCCTTTCCTGTCAGTCCTCCATCCTCCCTGGATCACGGGAGATTGCAGACCTTGTATCTGCCTTGGCATATGTCAAGAATTCAGACCTGACTCTCCTGGTTGGAGTGGGGGTGGGATGCAGTGGGCCAGTGGGGCAATCAAGTCCCAAGATCTAGACTGTGGAATGGGGGAAGACAGCGCATGTGAGGAAGCTTTATTTGGGCTGCAGATCCAAGATACATTCTCCAGCCTTGCTTTATACATAATAAATTAATATTTGATCCTTGATTCCTGAATCTATTCCTAAATTGGCTAAACCATTTAAAAGAAAGAATATGATTAGTCCCTGAAAATCTTCACCAGCCTTGAAGATACTTCAAGGCATATTGAGTTCCATGATAGAAATAAATATGTAACTGCAGAATAAGGTGTACTCATTAAGACTCTGTTGCATGTTTGCCTATTAAGAGATGTGTAATCTACCAAGCTGTTTTAGTTGTTCTCCTTTATGCTCTAAACTGGTAAAAGGTAACATATTCCACCCAGTGACTACAGTTGAAAATCTTCAAGTCTTCCTTGATTCCTTTCTTTCTCTCACCAACCACATCAAACAATCACCAGCTCCTGTTGATCTCACTTCCCAGCATTTCCTCCTCTCCTCTGGCCACTAAGTTCAGGCCCTCTTATTTGTCATTTTAATTACTGCTGTAGCTTTCTAGCTGTCTTCTTTGCCTCCAACCACTTTCCACATTTTATCAAGATTTACCTTTGTGAAATAAACCTGATGAGGTCAGTGCCCTGACTGAAAGGCAAGTTCTTTTTGTAGTAGTTCCTTTTGCTTATAGGAAACTCTGAATGTATAAGACCTATCACAATGTGACCCAACCTACAAATTTCAGAAACTTCATTTTCTTCCATCATGCTTTATCATGTCCCAGCATATCTACATCTACAGCCACCATGCCCCAACCTGATACCCTAGCCAGATTCATACACTTACCATTTCTTAAATTCTCTGTGTTGGTATGTGCTACTAAATGTCCAACCATTTCACTATGCCTGAAATATTCTTTTCCCTGCCTCTCTACCTCAAGAACAATCACTTATCCTTGGAGTCTCAGCTGAAAACTTAAATTATATGTGAAGTAAATACCCTCCATGCTCCTCATTGCTATTTCCAAACCATTCTCATTCTCTCTCTCTCTCCTCCCTAGATACTCCCGGGGTTGAATCTCATATAATTAAGCCATATTGCCCATTATCCCTCATTGTTGATGTCACTAACCAACTCCCGAGTAATACCCAGTTTTTTCCCACTGATTTTAGTTCCTGGTTCACTTTCACTCTGTCCAATACTGCTAATGTCTTAATTCCTGAAAGATTGCAATATACACAGTAGATGATTCAATCCAACACTCTAGCCTCTCAGTTTCTTGAACACCGCTCTTCCAGTGATCTGACCCTCCACACTACCTCAGCCATTCATTTATATGTTCATAATCCTAGACTTTCTCATTACCAATAATCCCTCCATAACCTCCTTAATTCATTCCATTCTCTAACCATAACTTCCATCTAGCTCTTAATTCCCTCTAGTGCCCCAATTCCAACTTCACCAGGATCACCAATCCATTGATCTTTCCATCTTTTCACTGTCTCTAACCTTCTTAATATCCTTTCTTTCCTTCTTCTTCATCTTAAATTCCATGATCAATCAATATGTTCACTTCTTTGTATACACCCTCAATTCCTTGTTGTACTCACTTGGCAAAAGCACAGTCCTGGATAAATCCATCTTTTAACCTAATTTGTGCCTTCATTCATGCAAAAGAATGAACTGAAGACAAATGTTCTTGATTATGAACCTCAAGTGAGCCCATATGCTGCTTGAAGATCATATTATAGTTTTCCAGTCCGTTCACTCTATTTCGTTCATTCTCCTCTCTCCTCAAACCCACAGTATACCACTTCAATCTACACTCTCAGATGATGATCTTCTTCCCTACTTCACCAAGAAAATTAAAGCAAACAACAAAGGACTTCCATAGCCTCCCATCACCATCAGCACCTTCCCATCAGAATCTACACACATGAACCTTCCCACCTGCTACCAGAGAGGATTTAGTCCAGAGAATTGGTTAAATCAATCCCTCCACTTGCAAACTAGATCCCATCTTGTCTCACTCAATGACATTGCTCTAGCACTTCTCCCATTTCCTTTCCCAAATCATGAATTTCTCTCTCTCTACCAAATCTTTCCCATCAATATACCAACAACCAAATTTCTCGCACCTTAAAAACAAAAACAAAAAATTCTTCTCCTTCCATACTCACTTATAACTACTCCAGTTCAGCTTTTGTTCCTACCTACTCTACCCAAACTGCATTGGTCAATTCTCAGTTCTCCTCTTACCTGATTTATTAGAAAGATGTGATGTAGTTAATCCCTCTGTCCTCCTGATATGCTCTCTTCACTCAGCTTCCAGCACGCTCCACTCTTGGTTTACTTTATTGGTCACTATTTAGTCTCCTTTGCTATCTTTTCTTTTTTTCCCCCAAACTCTTAATGTTTAAGTGCTCCTGGGCTCATCCTTTGTCCTATTCTCCATTTTTCATTCATTCTTTTGGTAATCTCATCCAGAATCACAACTCTGAACACCATCTCTGTGCTAATTTTCCATCTCCAGCCCAGAACTTCTCTCCTGAACTTTAGACTTGTGTATTCAATTGGCTCTTCAACATCTCACTTAGTATCATCTAACAACAACTCAAAAATGTTGAGTTTAAGCTGTTCTAATTCCTGATCTCTCACCATGAAAACTGTTTCACCACTGACTTTCCCTATCTCAAATGATAGAAACTATGTTCTTCTGGTGGCTCAAGCCAAAAACTTTAGACTTATCTTTGACTTCTCTCTTTACTCCACTCCCACACACCCAATCATTCAGCAAATCTAGTTGGCTTTAATTTCAAATATATCCAAAATCCAAACACTTCTTACAAACTTCAGTGCTACCACCCTGGTATGAGCCATCATCACTCCTCTCCCAAATTATTGCAATATTCTAACTTATGGTTTAGCAAAATTTTTTTGTGAAGGGTCATTTAGTAAACATTTTCTGCTTTGCAGGCCATATAGTCATTGTGCAACTACTCACATCTACTGTTGTAGTGCAAATGGACATAGCTGTGTTCCAATAAACATTTATTTACAAAAAAGCAACTAGTTGATTTTGGACCGTGAGCCATAGTTTACCACCTCCTGATCTAACCGGTCCCCTTCCTTCCATCCTTGCCTCATTGTCATCTTTTCTCAACACAGAGGAATCCTTTTAAAACTCAAGTCATATCACATCATTTCTCTGCTCAAAACTCAAAACTCTGCAGTGGCTCCCCTTCTCAATCAGAGCAAAAGAAAAATTCCGTTCCTAAACTACAACCCTACATGATCTGGCCCCAGTCATATCCATAAACCTCACATTTTACTATACTTTCTCCCTAATCTACTCTGCTACAGCTGCCATGACCCCCTTGCTGTTTCTCAAATAGGCCAGGCATACTCAAGACAGGACATTTGCACTTACTGTTCCCTCTTCCACTAGATATCCATATGGCCAACGCCTTCACCCTCTTCACTTCTTTGCTCAAAGGTCACCTCTTCAATGAAGCCAGTACTGACCACTATTTAAAATTACAATCTTCCTTCATGACTCTCAATCCCCTTACTCTACTCTATTTTTTCCCAAAAAAGTTAGCACTTTGTAACATAAAAAGTAATTTATCAATTTATATTAATTGCATCCCTATCTCTCCTAGAATACAAGCTACACAAAACCAGGGATCTTTGGGTTTTATTCCCTGATGTATCCTGAGAGCCTAGAGCAGTGCATGGCACATAGTAGGTATTCAAAAAATATGTGCTGAATGAATGAATCTGTGAAGCCTCCCTCAAATCTCAGAGATGTAGTGAATCACTCTGTTCTCTATATTACTTTAACTCTTTGTACATGCCAATCTTCTTGTCCTTTTTATCCTGATTTATTATTATTTATCTGTCTTTCTCATTACTGAGCCATGATTTTCTTGGACATTTTGTCTATGTTTATTTTCAGAAACTAATACAGCCTGTCATGTAGCAAAAGGTCAAATCATGCTAACTTAATGAAAGTACAAAGGTGCTGTATACGCATAGTTCTCTGACACTGAAGCACTAACTCTGAAAGTCAGTTATTATTTAAAAAGTCTCTCCTCAACCCCACTCTAGATACATGTATACACACACTCTGCTAATTGAGATCATTTAAAACTATTTTTCACATATTTGCTTAATTAGCTTGCAGTGACCTCTGCAAAAACACTGGCCTCTGATGATTATAAGAGGTAGTTTTCTGGCATGGACACCAAAGCATCAAAGAGTCAGCTGGAACTAAGAAAAGCAATAACACAACTGGTTTTAATTACTCATGACAGGCAGCTGAATATATCTGACACAGGTCTTCTCCCCAATACATCACTCAAAACAGGCCAGTTACAGGAAATGGTGGAGAGAACAAAAACAGAATGGGGCCAAAATGTGCCCATAATACAAAGCAGATCATCTTTCACAGGGATGACCTTATTCATTTTGTTTTATATTTTTGTGATAGTACTGAATCTATAAAATTGCTGACCCCTTGAGACTTGGCATGCTTCTATGCTGGTGCTTAGGAATGGTGGCTCAGATTCTCAGAAGAGGAAGTAGGTGAAGATTGCACCCATTCATGAATCACTGTATAAACCAAGGGGTCCTCCAAAGTTCATCTAGGATTGCAGGCATGTTTTCAATTCATTCATCTGTGAATACAGGTGAACACCTTCTACTTCTATTCAACATTCTCAGAAGGATTAACTTCATCTATAACCTGGTTGGTTCTTTGGACTTGTTGCTTAGCAGGAAACAGGTGAGGATTAGAAGTTGCTTTGTTATTACCTACTCGCAATTTTAATATATCTCTCTTATGAGGTACACCCTCTCATCTGATGAAACTATGGGCTTTGGGTTGGCCATATTCTTGGGTTGGCTCCTATTGAAAAAAGAGATTTCATAACTAGGCAGGATTTTATCTCAGGACCTAATTTTCTTGCTACAATCTCCTCCCAGAGGCTTGTCTGATCCCTAAGCTCTGATCCCTGCATTTCCTGGTTCTTGCCAGCTTGCATTGTTTGATCACTATTTTGATCAGTTTTGCACATCCCAGTGCTCATGGAACTTCAGAAGCCCCCGGATTTTCCTGCTGCTTTGCTCTGATTCCTGTTTGATGCCTCCAGAAGCTTAGACTGTCCCCTGAGTCCTTTTACTTATAACATTGCCTTCCATACTTTCAACAAAAGTTTGAGTTCCTGCAGCATACTTCGCCTATGTTAAAGATTGAAACTCTAACCACAAATGCTCCATTAAGGAGATCAGAATTTAATAGAGGAAATAGCAAGTAAGCAGGTGATTATAATGTCACACCATAAGTGCTGTGCTATGTTAAGCAGAGGATATGAGGGTAGCACGTAGTGGAAGCACCTGACTCAGCACCTGGGGAATGAGAGAAGCTTTCCTAGAGTCAGCAACATCTAAGCAGTCAGGGCCAGACAAAAAAAGAATGAGAGATGTCCTGCGCTAAGGAAGTAATATCTTATAAATGCCATGAGTCATAAATCATAGCTCCTTCAGGGAATTACAAATAGTTAAGTGTAGCTGCAGGGACTGTGGAAAAACTGAGGGTGAAGCCAGGGCTAGATCACAAAAGGCTTTATAAAGAAATGGGATTTCTACTGGTGATGGGGAGTCACTGAAAGTTTATACACAACATGGTCAGATTTATATTTTAGAAGGACTGGCATCAGTGTGGAGAATGGACTTCACTATCTAGCTATTTCCCTGAACCTGGCCCACACCCTTGTCTGCCCTACTTTATTCTTCTGTGACTCTGAAAAGCCCAGCTCCACACCCCTTTTCCCATCAGTATCCTCAAATAAAACTAATGATCAGATCTGTTTGAGATAAAAAATACAAATCATCTGAGCCCACTTCACAAACACTAGACTCTCACGCGGACAGAGACTGTGGATCTCTATTACATAAAAGCTTCCCAAATGTCTCTGAAGCAGTTGAACTACAGACAGAATTTGGTAACTAATGTAGCCTCTTACTTACACCACAACAGAGACATGTTGATAAATATCAGCAGTGTGTTTGGCTTACTGAATTAGATTGAAGATGACTCTTCACTCTAAATGTCTTCCTTCTATAGTATCTATGATTCTACTTACAAGACCAGAAAATTCAGTCCCTTACTTGCACCCTCAAGAATTTTCCCTTGTTCTTTGAATAACACATCCAAACCTTAACACGACCTATTAGGCAGCATGATCTTGCTCCAGTGGCCTCTCCTCTCAAGCCACCCTTCCCTTGACCGTGTATGTGTTATCACAGTATAGAGGGGGGATGTTGATACAGTTTACTCCCTGATGTCTACATTCTCAATTAAATCAAGGATAGATATGGAGTTAGGAAATTGCATAGAACAATAAAGATCTGGAAAATTTCTAAGGAGAATGGAAAGTGACTTGACTTAGGAAGAGAAAAAGGACTGCTGATCAATCTCTAAGACTCAACTGAGTTAAAAACCATATGTCCATATCCATAGGACAATTATGTCATCTACTCTATAAGCTCAGGAACCCAGGAGCAGAGAACATTGATAATTGTGTCAATCAGTGTCAGAGTATTGGCAAAGCAAAAGGTCAAGAGGTAAGAGAATTGAGGGTGCTGGTGTAAAAGAAATAGAAAATTCCTGGGATGGGCCTAAAAAGAAGATTCGGCTAATTTGCTGCAAGACACAGAGGATTAAAACATGAGAGCCTTTGTTTTGCCATGTTCAGTCTGTTTGGTAATGATTCACCATTTGATTTAGTTCTGGTCTCTGGCTTGTTCACCAACGGTTCTAACTCACATTCTGTTATGTTACCCTAAAGCATGGTGAGTAACATACAACAGCTAGAAGGTGTTGGGGCAGAGTAAGTAACAAATTTTCCAGGACATAAATGAAACTACCAAGGTAATGTTATAACAAGGTAGTAAATTCTTTATAATGATTTTTTTCCTCCTAAGTCAGAGCTATGACTTGCAAATATGATTTTTATTGTGATAGCATATCTATGCAACAGACTTTCTTTATTTAAATTGATTCTTTGCATTTCATAGAAGACTCAATATATATCAAAATACAAATATATATCAAAATATAAATATGTGCTTCAACATGAAGATATTGGAGTGTTTTAAAGATAATAGCAGTTATTTTTAAACATTCTGCTAATAATTAAATTACATTTCGTTTTTGAAAGATTTTAGATTATTTTTAATTAAACCAATGCCTTAAATTAATCCAGCTATTTCAATTTTCAGGTTTATCATTTCCCTCCTCTTTCCAATGTAGATTCATATCAATCAAGGAAACATGAGCAGCTGCAACGAAGCAAGCAGTGTTGGAAGCCAATGGCTAAAATTAGATTATCAATGACATTTACTTATATGTTCACAGCTGAAATTTCAAGGGTACAACACTTTTTCCTGAAAGGAGATACTTCCCCATCACTGAAATGCAGAATACTGTTATCAAATTACATCCATAGTACATCACTAGGTGGTGAAACTGACCCCAAATAGAAAGTGAAACCATACACTTTTTCTGTTAAGAGAAAGGCTAAAGACAAAATTAAGTAATGGACTTGTTTTCATAAGATTATTTTGACTGGTGCGTTTTTAATTAGGGGGAGATTTTTGTCTAAGAGAAGTAGTAGCCCCAAAGAGGAAGGAAGTATAACGAATCGAGCATGAGGGCAGAGGAAAGGGGTCTAGACTTTACCCCACCCATCCTGCAATACTCTATAATGCAAAACTTCAGGGACCAAGGCAGTTGAGAATTTGTGAGCGTTGCCCTCTCTTCTGTTTTTGTGTACCCTGTACAGTTTAGGTGTAAACAAGCAGTTTCTTAAAAAAATTTTCCTGATGTTTCACTCCATTTCTCTTTTGGAAAATCCTCAGCGTGTGTCCATGTACTTTTATAATTAGTTGAAACTTGTACATACTATATCAATTATTTCCAGACATGCATTGCATCCCTTCTCTCCATCCCTCCACGAGTTACAAGGGGCACTTCAGAGGACAGCACTTCTGTCCCAAAGCACCACGGTGCAGTCCAGTCGTTCATTCCCACCGCTGGTCGGGAGCGTCCGTGCTGTGCAGTGCAAACATCCACACCGGGATGCACTGCTCTGGAAAGCCGTCCTGCTTCTCCTGGCCCAGCACCACCAGCCCACTCTTCCTAATGAGGCTCTGGAGGATGTCCATGTCCCGAGTCACACTGCTGTCAGAGAGATCGAAGATACAGCCCTCCCGAGCCACATTGTCCTTCAGTATGATGACGCCGTTGTCTTTCAGGCCATCTCGGCACCGGGAAAGAAATGCAAGAAGGTCTTTATCGGTCAGATACCCTACAGGTGAGGCCAAGTAAATGTGGGAATAGGATAAAATGGTGGAAAGGGAGGGAGGTGAGTAGGAAAGAACACAAGGCTAAGAATCAGGAGACCATCTGTTCACTCATTTGTGAATTATTTAATGGCCTGAATTAAAATAGTTGCAGGAGGCTTTGAGAATTTACATAAGAGGACAGGCATCCTCTTTGAGGGGGCTCAGGGCCCTGTCTATAAAATAGATATTATACTACCTGGTCTATCTACCTCACAGGCACAAGATAAACCATTGCCCATCCCATGGGTCCCCTCCATGTCCTCCAGACAACCCAACTCTATCGTCACTCCTCTGTGTCTTCTACACACACACCCCCCAAAATCTAATTCACTGCTGTCTTATTTCCTGGGGATTTAAATCTAAGAAAGTCTAGTTTTGCCAATAAATGGGGATAAACTGTTTTTGGTCCGACTTTTTAAAGTTTTTCAAGTATTTAGGTTTCTTCTATGAATTACGTTGGTCCAAAGGTGCTCTATACCTAAGGATGGGAATTGTCAGGCTTGTACAGAGGATATTAAGGGAGAAATCTGGAGGACCAGAGCTTTTGGGGAGTTCGATGATACCTACGGCTAGCGAACTGCTCCAAGCACAACTACAGCTAGATCTCCCTTTATGTCCTTGCTTCCTCTCCACAAATCCTCAAATTAGCCCAGGTGTTGTCTTCTGTAGCTGGGAAGGGGAGAAAGGCAGATGCAATGCCATGCAGGACTAACCAGAGACCCATTGAATCCAGATGACATCGTATCTCCCCAATGGAGGTGTGAATTCCTGTAGGCTGTAGCAGTGGTAGCTTTCTACCTTGTCCCCTTTGACCTGCAGGTAGTTCTGGGCTTCGAGGAGGAACGATTCCATCATGTCCACCAGTTCCACACTGTTGAAAACTGGCAACAAGACATGCTTGCTGACCCTTCCTATCCCAGAGCCGCAATCCAAGGCGCAGTCCGTCCCAGCTCTCCCAGGCCCCTGCAGAAAGGTACCTTGTGGGGTACTTCCAGTACAACACCCACCCTGAGTCTTGGACACTCCAGCTAACTCTTTAAATTAACTATTTCTGTTGATTTCATACAATAAAATGCACTATTTTAAGTGTGCCATTCAATGAGTTTGAACAAATGAATACAGGTACGTACCCACTACCACAATCAAGTTATAGAAGTTATGTTCAATTCCCTTTTCTAAAAATTATCCAAACATTTCTAGTGTTTGCTTTCTTTATTTTATCTAAATATAGGTCTTTAAAATAATTTCAAAATAGGATTTTAGAAAACAATGCCTTAGGTTTAAAAATTTGGTAATTTCCCTAAAACATGAGTCATTGAAAGCCCTACGAAAATAGAATTTTGTTAACTCTAAATCTGGGTCAAACTCACAGTTAAATGGATCTGCACTGTAGCTTATTGCTTTGTAAAAAAAAAAGTGCAGAGCAATGAGAGCCTTTCTGAGTTTTAAAATTACTTTTAGAATTCACTCAAAGAACTCATTTCAATTCATATTAGAATGGTTGAAATTTTATTTTTTCCAAAACTGATTTTGGGGTCTCTGAATTACCTACTCTTCTTGTGCAGATGGTAATTTTTAGGACCCGAGCTGAGAGAATGCTAATTGTCCCATTCTCAGGCTGGGATTTTACCTCAGATTCAGCCCTGATGGCACACAGCACATTCACACGGACAAAAGGTGATCACAGCAAAGTCCCCTTGTCTCTTTTCATGCTAAAAATTGTTTCCTGCTCTTGTACCAAAAACTATATGATGATTGGGTGCAAAATCCCCTAAAATTGTTTTTTTTTTTTGTTGTTAAAGTAAGTGTGCATTAAATTAACTGAGAGTGAAGGATGGATAGATAGTGGAGGGAGTGGGAAATTAGCCAATGAAAACATTCTCAAGTTTGCTTCTCTAAAGTAATATATACATATGCATATATGTATGTGTATACGACCAGCTGAATCTTTGAGCTGGTATATATCCCAAAGATTCAGCTGGTCTAAATTATTTGATCATAATTGGGATGGCTGCTGAATAGGTTTTGTGCTAGAAGTTAGAGTAACAAGATACTTGAAGTTGCCAATCAAGATCTTAAGGAGATTTTTTCTCAATTCAAGATCTTTTTCTCGATTTCTCAGGAACTAAGGATTAAAAAAACATTTGGCTAAGAATCAAAAGGTGAAGTTTGAGCAGAAGGAAACATCAAAAATACTGCTTTCCAGTCCACCCAAAAGGCCTTTTTTACAGCAAGAAAGATACATGAAGAACAAAAAGTGAAGCAATTGTAGCTTCTTTTCAAATGGAATAATAATAACCATGATTTATTGAGTGCTTATACATAGCAAGCTCTTTGCATCTGTAATAATTGAAACAATCCCAAAGGTAATGATTAGTCTCACAATTTGGAGATGAGGAAACTTAGATTTCTAATACCACACAGCTAACGGCAGAACGAGAATTTGAATCCAAAGCCAGTTCTGCCTTAGGGTTGTCACCTCAGGTGCCAACTCTGAACACCTTTGTAATGTCTGTCTAATGCTATGTTGAAAAGAATTCTAAGGCTTCATTCAGACTCAGCAGGAAAGAGCTCTGTGATTGATTAGTGATGTCTGCCTTGAGTGTTAGAAGGACAAGTGGTAGAATATGTGCCATGTGTTTGCCATTCTTACTTACACAATGCCACCTCCCTCATTCAGATATTATAATTCAAACTAAACTAATTCAGAAAAAGGCCTAGGCTAAAGGTTTATGTTGTGATGGCCATAAAAGAAGCATCCTCTAAGTAAATTCATATCATAAACAAGATGGGGGAAAGTATAGGGAAATTATTTTAAGCTACTGAAAATGACTTTAGTAGAAATTTGCATGCTCAGTTAGAGATTGTCATTACAAATTCTTCCTATCATGACTTGGCCCTAAAGTCTCTATTGATCATATTGCTCACATTACTGTGGCAAGTGGTTTTAGAAGCAGAACCATGGAACAATAAAGCAAAGAGATCTCAGAGATCAATGCCACAGGATTTCGATGTTATAATAGGTGAACTTTTTCCCAATGAACAAACAAATATGAAGCTGCCCTGGTGAAAGGGGGGCAGGGCCTCACCCACTCAGCCTTCCTGTCAATCTCCCAATAAGCCCTTGAAGGATCTCAGCAAAACCCTAGAGTTTTTAAACCACTCGTGTCTACTTCCCCTGCTTTTTCAGACAAAGAAACTGAGGCCCAGAGAAGTGAAATACTTGGAATAGAACTCCCTTGAAAATTCTCATCCTCTGATTCACATTTTTCACCTATTTAGATGTGTTACATTTGACTACAGTTATTCTTGAAACAATGACTATTTATAAATACAAAGAGGTGTCTTTCACCCAAATCCTGTGCACCTTTAGCCTCTCGCCACTATTGCTAGTTCTCCTTGTTCCATTTTGCTCCGCGTGACGGGCTCTGTCTCCCACATCCTGGCTCCAAGTCTTTCTCTGTCTCTCATTCACACACAGCTCCTCTGAGGAGGGATATTCGAAGGCTGATCTCAGGGGCAACATCTCCTGCATCTTGGACATCACCGCCACCCAAAGCTGTGACTCTATTGAATCTGATGCCCTTCATGAATGTGACCAGAACTACACACAATGTATGATTTTAAAACAAGACGTTTTGTCATTTTCATTTATTATCCTATCTTCATACTTATGGATTCATATAAGACGGTAAAATATTCTTAGGAATTTTATTTTAGTTTTGATTCTGCCTATATATTTTGTTTTAAAGAACATTATTTTAAATTCACCCAGTAGAGTTTAAAACTAAAATGAATGGCTAAATGCCACTGTATAAAAACCGTGAAATATAGCAAGTTAGACCCAGAGTTTTCAGTCATCCAATCTCTGAGAAATGTCAAAAGATAAATGCCATCAAATACTGATTACTTTTTATAAATTGCTACTTGCCCCCAGTAGAAAGCTAAAACTGAGGAAAGTTATCAGCTATGCCATTGACATCATCTTAGTATCATTTGCTTATTTGCTAAAGTAAACACATTTCCAGCGAGTTTAAACACCTTTTCCCACTGTCCCATGTCGCTAAGTGTTGAAAGGAAAGCAAAACTTTAAATTGAATAATTTGCCTTTTCTCAGTTGACACAAGAATAAATCATGTCAGGTACTCGTATTCCCTAAGTTCTTGTATCTTGACCTGGATACTAATTTAGCAGATTATTAAGGTCAAAGTACTAAAATATCATTCCTTAAAAAAAGACTGTGTTTGTACTTAGAGGTCACAGCTTCACAATGAGCCTTGTCTACTAAGAAGGACTCCTTATATTTGTTTGAAAAGGGCAGGCTGCCCTTTTCCAATATAAATATGCAAGCACAAGGCTGTTTCCTTTCCCAGGTCCGTGGGTGTGTGTATGGGCTCTGTCTGACCAGCATCCCTGTGGTCAGCTTGGCATTCCACATGGAGTGACAAGACAGCTGGATTACTAACTAAGCTTCTGAAATGCACTGGGATCAAAGTCGGCCTCACCACGAGGCAAGCAGGAGTGATTGCTCTCGGCCAGAGTGAAGGAGAGTTGAGGTCTGTGGTCCACAAAAAAAAAAAAAAAAAACGGATTTTTCTGCTTCATGAGACAAATGGAAAAAACATGTCACAGTGAAGAGTGCGGAGTTTGGTGTCAGACAGACGTGGCTGGGCTTAAATCCCAGCTCTGTCTCTTACCAGCTGTGTAACCGTAACAACTTATTTAACCTCTCCAAGCCTCAGTTTCCACAACTGTAAAAACAAGGATAATGATAGTATTTACCTCATAGAATTGTGGGAAGAGTACATGACACAATGCTTCTAAAGGGCTTAGCAGAGTGACAGACCATCTCAGACAAAGCACTCAGTGAAATCAGCCAGGAGCACTGATTTAGAAATACTCCACAGTGACCTGACCTATAAACAGCCATGGCCATCGTCCTCACTCCATGGTCCTTTATGGCTGCAGCTGATGTCCAGACACTTCCACCCCAATGGGTTCTCCATCCTGATCCTGTTTTTTCTGCTCATGTACTCGGTGCTCCAGGGAGGTTGGATGTGAAGAGAACCTCACCTCAAGACTAGGGATATTCTTAATATTATGCTTTCAAGTAGGTTGACAACCTAACCCCAAATATTTATAATTTTTCCTTTATCAGAATAAAATGGGCTCCAAGTTTCAAACAAATGACTTCATAATGAATTGGAACAAAACCTGTTTGCTTGTTAGGACTTTGTGTTTTCAGGAGGACCAACAGCAGCTTTACTGTGTGGGTTAAATGTATTCTAACAACTAAATAAAGTTCCTTAAAATATAATGAATGCATTTTATGAAAGCCTTGTATTAGTAGTAGTAGTAATAAATTAGATTTATTGGCTAATAATTATGTGCACTAAAGCAAGCACTTGATATATATTATCTCATTTGATCTTCACATTATCCTATGAGGTAGGTACTACAGTCATGCCCTAGTCACAAGTAAGAAAACTGAAGCTTAGAGCATTTAAGGAACAAGCCCAAGGTTTCTTGTACAAGCAGTAAGTAGAACCATAATGACTCTAGAGCCCAAGATTTTGGCCCCTATACTATACTGTCTGTCTCCATATGACACATAAGTAAGGAAGTAGAGTTTCACCCAACACCCGGACTACAAATGGATTGCATTCTTTCAAGGCAATGTCTGAACTATGTATAAAATAATATAGAGTTTCTGCTATACTTATTTTTAAGCCAAACATAAGCATGCATTTCCTTACTACATCAAATTTTTATTACAGGGAATCAATATATCCTCCAAGATCCCAAAATGGCATGATCTCTCATCAATCATCTGGGTGTCAACTGTTTATCTATGAGACTCTAAAAGAGATATCTTCTTAATCCCGTATGTGTAATATTAGCCCTGCTAGTTCACCTTCCCCTGAAGCATGAGAGATTAGCTGGTGCTAGAAGGGTGAAATGCCAAGTGGGAGAAAACAATGGTTTGATGTGACCTGTCCTTTCTGAACATCTTAAAATAGGCTTTCAGGCTAAACTCTTGGCTGAGCCATATGGCTTTATTATGACTTAAGTGACAACAGGGAAACATGTGAGCTCAGTGTTTGCAAGGACTTTGCCTCCTTAGCAAGCTGCAGTTGAATAACTCACCCCAACAAATTTCCTAAGAAACTCCCGAGAGGCCTGGATATCTGGGTTGGACAGTTCAATGAAATTTCCCATCATGCCCTCTTCTGTAGCTGGTACTTCTTGGTAGAAAAGTTTAGCTCTGGCATAGAACTGCATCTCACCATTGATGACTTGACTTGTTAAAGCATACAGTTTCACTGCAAGTGAAATATTATTAATATTTATTAATTTTTATATGACACAAGTTCAATCTCATCATGTCTTGAGTTTTCTCTCAGAAGCCTGCAAATTTGTGCTGTGGAGGAAAGGGCTCTGGTTTGAAGTCAGAAGATCTGGGCTTGAGGTCTGGCTCAGTGACTTACTTGCTATGTAACCTTGAGAAAACTTCTTCACCCCTCTGATCTTCAGATATCTCATGTGTAAATTACAATCGTGGCACTTTCATGATTTAATAACCCTATAATTTAATAAAACTATAGCTTATCACTGTATTAAAGGAATTTTAACAGATTGCTACAGTAGAATAAAGAATGTCACAAGTTTCACAGTGAGGTTTATCTTTGAACTCCAAATGTTTTATGAGAATTTAATCATTAATCCTTACTTCTAATCAAAAGGTTGATTAGGGGTAGCTAATTTTTCATCTCTTTTTTAAGCAACTCATACCCAAATATCTCTTTGAACCAACATTACAGAAAATGTGCTTGAGCACTATCTTCTGAAAATAAAATAATAAAAAGAGACATAATATTTATTGAGCAACTCTTCTGTACCAGGTAGTGTGCTAGGCACTTCATTATTTCAGAAACCATATGAGGTATTACTTTAAGACATTTATTTTTAGAAAAACATGTGTTACACCTTCTGAGAGGTAAATGAGTATGTATTTAAATGTGTTTTGTAAACCAAAATGAACCTTGCAGATATAAAATATTTTCATTAGAGGACACTCAGGAGGAAAGGATAGAAAGTGGATGAAAGAGTGGAACTTCTAGTTCAAGATTGTAGGCTGAGTATATGCATTTGTTCCCCCTTCTTCCAAACACTCCCCAAGAATTGTTTTAATAAATTCAACCCATAACAGTGGAGAAAAATGAGAGGAGGTCATAGATGAATTCATACTTTCAACAAATTTCTGGAAGACAAAAAACAGATGGAACAAAGCTAAAGAATTTGCAGCCCGGGATAACTGCAAATGGAAGTAAGAGTTAATCAAAAACCTGTCTACAGATCAACCAGTAAGGGGACAAATGCACCCTCCCAAAGCAACAGGCAGCACAGCTGCAATCCTAGGGAAAAAAAAAAATATATATATATATATATATATATCTTCTCTAAAAAAAAAGAAAATGGAAAGAATTGCCTAAGGAGAACTAGACCAGTTAGTGTTGGGATCCTAAAACACTATCCATTTTGGCAGATGGAGGCCTCAAGGGCCTCACCTGCTCACACGCATCAGAGTCTGGCAGGATCTACCTGCACATGGAGAGCTTCTTGTCATTCTTTCTCTTCAGAGGAGAGGTACATAACAGAGGAAACCCTCTCTATTACCTAGAATCATTGACCCTGTCCTTTATTCCTAACCATGGATAAACAATGATTTCCAAACACGTCAGGGTGAAATGGCAGCCTGTGAGAAAAAAAATAGAGATAAACAATCAGAACTGACCCTGAAGGAAATAGAAATAATTCAGGAAATGGATGAGAATTTAAGCCAAATCTAAACAAAAACCTTCTTGGAGAGATATGAGAACTGGTGCACCAATAAATCAAAGATAAGATGCCAAGAAAATGATAATTCAAAGAAAAATAAAGAATTATTAGAAATTAAACTTTTGATCACCAAAAACTTTGGAATATAACATTGAGTAAATTTCTCAGGACATAAACAAAATGACAGATACAGAAAACAGAAGTAAAAAGATTAGAGCTATATAGACTTAGGAGGCCCAACTTCAAGCTAATTAGGATTCTTAAAAACAAAGAAAATGGAGGGAAGAAAATTAGTACAGAAATAATAGAAGAAAAATTCTCAGAGGTGAAAGAGACTGTAAAGTCCAACAAGTACTGAGCAGCATGGGTTAAAAAACAATAATAATTAAATAAAAAACACATTTACACATATCCTTAGGAAATTTCAAAACACAAAGAGTAATGAGAAGATCCTAAAGTTATTTAGAGGGAAAAAAGTGGTTGACCTTCAAGTAGGGTTGTCAGACTTAGCAAATAAAAATACAGGACACACAATTAGTTTTGAATGTCAGATGAACAATGAATAATTTATTAGTATAAATATGCTCGAAATTTTGCACATTGCATTGGACATACTTATACTAAAAATTATTTGTTTATTATCTTAAATTCAAATTTATCTGGCTTCTTATATTTTATCTGGCAACACTATATTCAAAGAATTAGAATCAGGCTTATAACACAGATGTCCCCAGAAACACTGGAAAACAATGGAGCAGTGCCATCAATATTCTGAGGGAAAATCATTTTGAAGCTAACATTTAATATCTAGTCAAACTGTCAAATAATATATTTATGTCCCATGGATTCATTCTTCAGAAGTTTCTTGAAGCTACCTTCCAGCCCAGTGAGGGTTAAAATCAAGAGAAGATATGTGACGAAAGATCATGAAATTAACCCAGGAATCCAATGAAAAGAAATCCCCAAATGACAGATATTTATCAGATCTAGAAAGAAATCAGTTTATATTACAACAGAAAACATAGGCTTCAAAAACAATACCTTCAAGAAGTAGAATGAACTGGATTCTGGACGATAGAGTAAAGCTAAGAAGCAAGGAGATATTCGTGATATTTTAAGGAAGACATATTTTTTTTTTTTTTTTTTTTTTGTGGGGAAGACCAGCCCTGAGCTAACATCCATTGCCAATCCTCCTCTTTTTGCTGAGGAAGACTGGCCCTGGGCTAACATCCGTGCCCATCTTCCTCTACTTTATATGGGATGCTATTTTTAATCTCAACCACCAAAGATGAAAGACAGTTGAAAGCTCCAAGCAAAATACACAAACGGTACAAAAATCTTACAATCAGTATATGAAGCAAACCAAACTATGACATAATTTTGAGTAGGAATATAAGAAAAGAGAATCTATTTAACTTTAACTAGAAACATTTTTCTTCAGACAACACCAAGATTGTGACATTGGACTAGTGCACTACTTGGCTCTGAATTGACAACAACTACATGGTCCCAAATTTCAATTCTAAAAGTTAAAAATCCAATAAACACAACTTATATTATGATGTTTCATCATAATATGTTCCATCTGTGGAGGAACATCAGTATTTTCCAACTTGAAGACATTGAAGCCAATGTTTGGACCAGTGAATGATCATGTATTTGCTGAAAGGGATGCAAGAATCAGTTCCCACATATATCATTTTCTAGAGAATCACAGTATTATATACTATATCACCCATATATATTAACTATTATACTCATTTTATTGTTATTTTAAAAATACAAATCTTTTAAAATTATTAATAAATATATAGATGCTTTTTTGCCATTTTATACACTAATTAGCTACTGATTGAGAAAATATAACATTAAAAGGAAAGTCCTCATGGTCCAAAGCATTGGGAACCACTGACCTACTCCACTCCTCCTTCCCTATCACTTGGTAAAGTGTTGGTAACAGCATGTGGCTCAATAAATGCTTATAAATTCAACAATGATGACAAAAATCAAGCATCACCACCCTAATAATATGACTGTTCCAAATTCTTCCATATGTCTCAGAAAACCAGGCTAGGAACTCACAGCTTACAGAGTCTTCCCAGAGTTGAATGCTGCCTAGGATCACAGGCAAGCCACAGTCCAGTGGTCTCCTTGATCTAACCACAGCAGCAAAACAGTCACACTAATCATCACTTGCTTAAGTCAACTCGTTGGTGGAGTCTATTAAAACCTTTAATCTGGAAATGGGAATGGTCCATTATGATAGCAACATTTAGACCACAAGTGAATGCCAAACTCGGCAGGGGTCAGACTCAATAGGTAGGTTTTTATGGTTATGAGCTTGAGTTCTCATTTTCACCTAATTGACAGGAGCATTTCACTAAAAAGATATATGAGGTGTCACGGCCAGCCCCAGGTTCTCCCCTCCTGATAGCTCCTCCAATGGTACAAGTTGACTCAGATAATCAGCCATCAGCCCGTGCCTTTGTATTATAGAAATACATCTAGTGGCTTATTCTTGTAAGGTTGCAATGTCTCTGTGAAACTTGGGGTAGTCTAAGACAGAGACTAGACACTCTATTAGTTCTTGTATAATATGGTACTTATTTCTTGACCTACATTATAAGCTGAACTCCCAAGGACCTTCCAGTGGTTTACTTATTACAAAAACAAAAATAGACTACAAGTTTATTTGCCCGGAAGAAGAATAAAAATCCTGTGAACTCTCCAAGAAAAATTCTAACAGCTAAGTGCTTATGTTTGCTGAGTATCTTCTTTTCTTTTTTTTTAATGCTTGGATATAGCTATTTTAGACTTTATTCTGGATGTTAGAACTGTTTGTCAACTGAAAATGGATCTGAGAGTCTCCAGAGGATGTGTAGGCTAGGTTTAGACAGTATGTTTGAAATGATTTGAGGCAGAATATTGGATCGAGTTAGCCTTTTATTTATGTGTGGAAAAAAAGCATAATTAGGAAATGCCCTTATGAAGGGTAAGACCTTCCATAAAAGAGATTTGCAGGTGATTACTTCCCAATTTAGCCATTAAAGAAGTAATGGTAAAAATGGAAGGAGAGAAGAAAGGAAGGGAGGAAGGAAAGGAAGGAAGAGGAGAGGAAGGAAGGAAGGGAAGGGAAGGAAGGGAGGAAGAGAGGAAGGAAGGAAAGACGCAAGGAAGGAAGGTAGGAAAGAAAGAAAGCCAAGAAAGGAAGGAAGGAAGGAAAGAAGACCAAGGAAGGAAGGAGGGAAGGAAGGAAGGAGAAAAAAGTATCTAGGTGCAATGGAATATTATTCAGCATAAAAAAGAAGGAAACCCTGCCAACTACATGGGTGGACCTTGAGGGCACTATGCTAAGTGAAATGAGTCAAAGACAGACAAATAATGTATGATCTCACTTACATGTGGAATCTACAAAAACTGGACTCATACCTATTTTTTCACCAACAGGGGAGTGTGGGAAGTGGGACTTGATCAATGTTTCTGGTGGGATCCACAGGCCTGGGTGCCAGAATGCTAGAACGTTGTCACGACCAGATCTCGGAATTGCCCCGAGAGGACCTTCAGTTTTATTTGTTCTGTGTATGCTTTAGGTGTCTGGTGTCTCTTTTCTCAGAAATAATGCACTGCCTACCCTGAAAGCTTTAGGGAGCTTTTTCCTTTTCATCTGAGGGCTAGTTCAGTGTTTCCTAAATTCTTTTCCAGGCTTCAACACAAATGAGGTAACCAAAGGTGGGGAGGGAGGAACAATACACTTTCCCCACTTGTGTAAGGATCTGCTCAAACTCCCACCGCACATCACATCCCCTACCCGCTCGGCTGAGTGTCTTCCTAATCTCTCTTTCTGCTTGAGTGTTCTACCTGACCTACTGTCAAATTTCAAAAGGCCAGAAGTCAGGCAGCGATACTGGGGCGGATTTTTTCATCGTGAGATTTTGCATCAGAAGAGTCAGAAGCTGCTCAGCAGTCGCCGTGCCTCCTCTAGCCCTGTGCAGCATCCCGTAGTGGTCTCCATCACTGTATTTCCGCATTCCACAAAAATTATCTGTGTGGGTCTCTCTCCCACACTAAACTCTTCAGGATATGGCTATATCTTATTCTTTTGCAACCCCAGCACTTACCATTATGCTTAACATATAGTAGGCCTCCTTTGAATGTTCATTGAATAAATGAATACCGTCTAGCTTTTTCTGTTCTTCGAATAATATATGGGTTCAACAAAATAGGGAGTGGCAATATGAAAACTGACATAAGCACAAACAAGTCACACTTTTCATGCAGTTTATGAAATATCTATCCTCCTACTTAAGCGTACCCAAATAATAAAGAAATAGTAACTATCATGGATCAAATACATATACATGCACTACATATGCTAAGCATTTATATCAAACGGAATATGTAAGACAGACGTCATTATCTACAGAAGAAAACAAGGCACCAAGACATTAACTAAATTGCCCCAGATGGAGTGGCTAGTGAGTGACACAACTCCGGTTTAAACCTAGGTCTACTGAAATCCCAAACCCATACCTCATCCATCTCACACTATGCGCCTGAAAATCTGCTAAAGAAGAAGGGAAATCATCCGGTTCTTCATCTCTTTAAAAAGAAAAATGATCTTGCAGCATTTGCACTGCAAAGGGAACAAAAACAAGTACTTGAGAGATGTATCATGTACAACGAGCTGTAGAGCGATGCCTGACGCAGGGATGAGATCAATTTGAAAAACGCCGATAGTTGTGTGCTGAGTTTCATTTGGAAGTTCCAAGAGTCTTATAGGAAATGTTTTTATTAATTCTGGCTTTTAATTGTGATGGCAAAGGGGTGACCATTGTTCTCAATTTCCCCCTCAGAGACTGATTCTTCTAAAAAAGGGCAAACTGAAAAGGGGGCCCTAACAATTAGTGGGTTCCTCCCATGTCCCAGGCATTATGCTAGGCGTTTTCATATCATCTCTTCACATTCTCTCTTTTAATCCTCACAATGATACTACAGAATGAGGGTTATAATTATCATTTGACAGATGAGTAATGAGAGAATCTGAAAGATCTGGTAACTTACTCAATATCACACAGAAACAAAGTGTTATAGCCAGATTGTAATCCACACCTATTTAAATGCAAAGCCTTTGTTCTTTCTGCTAAATCACACAGAATTTTGTTCTAAATGTGAAGCTAGACTAAGCCTTTAACAAGGTCCAGGAGTAATAGACTCTTGCTTAATATATAATTAATAAGTATTCATTGACTTCTATGTACTCAGAAATGTGCTGTGGATAGTGCTAGAAGAAATATTGAGGAGTTCACTTATTGAACATCTCTATTGGGCCATATACCGGCCCCTTTGATCACTGGTACACAAACTGGAGATTCATCTGGATTTTTTTCCTGTTCTACTTCCTATTTGTTCACAAAAAGCCGCCTTTGGAAAATTCATCACTCCAAGCCTCCAATGGAACTTGGGCTGGCAAAACTAGACTATATGAACGTACTCACTGGCCTGCCTATCTTGTTGATTATCTCAATAGAAAGTCCATGCTCTTCATAGACTATGTTTTATATTCCTGTCAAATAAAAAAAAAATGTGGTGAAACTAATATTGCTGCCCACATGAGTCAAGTTGCCATTTACATTGGGGGGCAGCATGATTTTGTGGTTAAAAAAGACAGACTCTGAAGTTAGACTGCCTGGGTTCTAATTCTGCCACTCTACTCACCACCGCATGATCTTTGGCAAGTTACTTAACTCCTCTGTGCATCAGTTCCTCAGCTATAAGTTGGTGGAAAATACAGCACCACCTAATAGGGATGTTGTAAGGATTAACTGAGATATATATGCAAAACAGAGAACAGTAACAGGTTTGTTCCCATTTCTTTCTGAAGGTCTGTTGTATTCAATGGCATAGCTAAGCCTTCCACCAGAGATTTTTAGTATGCATGCTCTTGCTTCCCCATGATCTCTGGAGCTAGCCAGGGATATTTCAGCCAGTGTCCCCATGACTGAATGTCACTGCATGGTGTGCTGGTGTGAGACTGGCTGCCTAATGCAGGCAGTTGGAGGAAGGAAGGAAAGAAGGAATCAGAGTCTGGTTCTTCCCGTAATTAGCCCAGACAACAAACTCTCTGTGCAGACCCTATGGTAGTGGTTCCCCAGCCTTTTAAAAGAAGGGCTTTATTTTAATTTCTATGAAGTCTTGAAATCATCAAGAGAAGGGGAAGCCAACTCTAAAACATCTCAGTGGAGCTGGGGAGGAAGCTTTTCCATTGGCTAACTTTTGCTTCCACACTGAAAGGCTTAATATCCACTGCAGCCTGAAAACTCACATAGTTTTCGTCTGATTTTCAGAAGAGATTGTTTTATTCTTAACTTTTCAATTGATCTTCAGCCACTTTCAGATATGAGTTCTTTTTCTCTCTAGGAATTTTTTTTTTAAAGTTTGGCAATCATCCGCCCCTTAGTGAGTCTCTTATCGGTTATTGTAATTGATCTCCTTCTCCAAGCTAATGCAACTAAAGCCACCAAGGTACTATTATTGAGGGGTGGCCCAGAGGGCATCTCCAGAATAGCAATGCTCTGACAATGTATAGAGCGACCAAAATGTCATCACCTTCCAAATGGCCTGTTCTATTTTTTCCGTTTGGATACAAATGAGACGGCTGTTATTTGTAAGTAAAAAGTAAATTAAAAAGTAAAAAGAATTACTTATGGGCAGTGTGATCTACCAGAAAGAGCCCTGGTCTTGGGTTCTTGCTTTGGTATCTAGATGATATCTCATTATCTTTGAATTTTCTTTTCCTCATTTGAAACAATAATATGGGGGGTGGGGGTGGGAAGGTGAGCGGAAAAAAATAATGATACTTGTCCTATCTATCCCATAGTATGGCTATGAGGATCAAAGAAAGTCACAAATGAGAAATTTTTTATAAGAAATATATATAAATATGAGATGAAAGTATTTGCATGTCTAGAATTAAAGATCTCCTCAAAAATTGATTTATAAAAAGAGACTTTGGTAGCTGCTAGCATACAGTTTCTTGCATGCGATACAAAGAATTGTGTAGCTCCTTCCACGTCTGGAAACCTTGGCCACATCAAGTGCACAATGGTGCTTTCAGACAACCTTAAGAAAACAGACTGGGGCTGATACATACTGCTCCTGCTTTCACTGGGGGAAAATATAAATCAAAAGGGGATACTTCACCCTTTAATCACAAGTTATTTCCTCTCCAGTTCTGTACGAGTGCACTGAAGTAACCACTTTCACAGAGGCTGAGAAAAGTAGTGTAGACAAACCAGATAAGCTTTTTATTGCCCTATTGTCTAATTCCCTGAAAACTAGAGGAAATAACTAAAATGGAGACACACCACTGCCCCAGTTTTTTTCTTAATATTCAAAAACCAAACTAAAATGTGCTCCTGTTAGGCTCTCCGACTATTATTGTGACTGAGGAAGGCCAGAAACAATTGTGTGGAGTGCGTTCTCATGTATACACACACACACACACACACAGAGAGAGAGAGAGAGAGAGAGAGAGAACAAGGACACCTTGATCTATTCCTGTTTAGTCTTTTAAACTCTTAGTTGATATACTACTGCATTAATACTCTCATCTTTGAGTTACCTAATTGCCTACCTCTAAATTTTTGCAAGTACTAAAAATGTCCTTTAAAACTCAAGAAATGAATTTCTATAAGCCTGATAATCAGGCAACCATTACCCAGAGAAGCAAATCACCATGCCTGAGGGTGCATGGAAGTCCCAAAATAGAGAACTGACCTGCCAGGTAGCACTTGATCTTTGCACCCTCCATGAAAGAATGCCATTGAAACATTTAAGCCCGCTGACATAGGTTGTGGGTTCTTCTAACTCCTCTTGCAGAAGTCCCACAACCTCACCCAGTCCCTTCAGTCATTTTTTGCTCCTTATCCGGTAGCTCTGACTCACTTACCCAGGGGAATTTTTTCCAGCAGGTAGAGATAGCTCTGAAAGAAGTCATTGCGAATGGCTCTGTGAAGGATAAAGGACATGCTATGTCGACAGAGTTCATCGTCGGTCTTCTGCCAGCGGGATCTAAAGGCAAAATGGGCTCCCAGGTGGGCCATGGTGAAGGGGGGTAATAATTATTCCTACAGAGAAAGGAAGCTTGCCTGGCTGTTTCTTTGAATTAGCCTTCTCTTCCTACACGAACTTGAGACTGTCATTTTAAACCAGTCCCCTGTCCATCTATATCAGGAGAGGTCGTCATGAGGCATGGGGGGAGGGGCAGCAGACATGGGAGGTCAGGCTCTTGGCACATACACAGTCTGATTGCCTGGGCGACACCACTCCAAGCCAGCAGGTGCTAAGTAAAGATGAAAACAGGCTGAGTGAGATCCTGCTTCATCCAGGAAAAAGCATGCCTCCCTCCTTTAGCTGTCACTTCAAACAGGCAGGAGCACAGCCGGCTAACACCCTGAATATTTGCTTTAATTTGATTCCTAAATTGAATAGCCTAATTTCCATTTGAAAGAGTTGTGAATATTTTGCAGGAGATCCTGTTCCCTGATTTCCATCACTCCTACTGGAACACTGAATCTTCAAGTTACAAGGACCCTTCAAAGTCATCTTAACCACCCACACTCCTGTTATCAGGACAATTTTTCCCAAATCCTTTCATAGAGATGGATATGTGTTTCCCATTTTAAGGATCTTCAAGAGACATAATTATATGAAAGCCTTTTTTGATGTTAAATATCCTTCTCTGTCAGCAAACTCTTCCATCTAGCTTGCTTTAAACAACACTTAGTCCTGTAAGCCTGTTTCTTCCTCTCTGCCTATTGTGGATATGATTTTCCTCATACATACTCATTTGGTTCCTGTACTGGTTATCTTCTGATTGTCCCTCTCCACTCTTCCCACATTACTGTGTGCCCCAGGAGACTTATCTGTACTGACAACATCAATGGACTCCTTTGCCTTCTGGCTTCTAGTTGGGTTCAGCCAATGGATAGTGCCACCAGGAGCCTGGAGGACAGTGAGTCAAGGTATTTATTCTACTGACACCTCCCTTATAGAGATGCCATAGGCTGACTGGTGGAAAGTCATAGCTCCTGTCCAGAACTCTTCTTATACAAATATCTTCTCTTAGTTCTGATAACTGCTTCCTCCTCTTACTGCTTCAGGCCTGGGGGTAGTGATGTGCCAGGCTGTCATAGGCCCAGGCGTAATGCACTATTCCTTATAATTTCCCTATACTTATCCATACCTTTATAAATAGTCTCATTATTATAGTCTCAAATTCTCAATTTGTAAATGCCATCTGTTTCCTGTAGGGACCATGCCTACCATTTTACTCCTCTAATGTTCCTAACAGGAAAAACCCATAAAAACCCAATACTCTATGGGCCCCATACCATGTGCAACCACTGACCACCTCCTGCCCCCAAACATACACATACACATACACACACACACAAAGGCACAAATGCACTCGTTAGGGTAGGCAGCTTCTAAGATGGCCCCTAAAGGTCCCCACCTCCTTCCTGATATTTGCACCTTTATGTAATCCTTTTTCCTGAGTGTGGATTAGACTTAATGACTCACTTCTAAGGAATAAAATGTGGCAGAAGTGATAAGGATATCACTGCCAAGATTAGGTTATAAAAAGACTGTTTTGGGCATCTTCTTTTGCTCTCTTGCTTGCTTGCTCTGTTGTAAGCTGTCCTATGGAGAGGGCTACATGGCAAGAAATTGCCTCAGTGCAATAGCCCAGGAGGAGCTAAATTCTACCAACAACCATGAGTGAGCTTGGAAGAAGATCTTCCCCAGCCAATCTGATAAAAGACCCTGAGTTAGCTGAGCCACACCCAGGTTACTGACCCACAAAAATAAATGTTTCTTATTTTAAGCAGCTAAATTTTGAAAAATCTGTTACAATGCAGCAGTGGATAGCTAATTCAAACATCATCAGTGGAATTTTTTTAAGATATGGAATCTAATCATGATCTTTCTTTAAGTTTAATTTGTGTGTTAATCTTTTACTGGGAAAGGAAGTAAGGATTCCATTTGTTTGACTCATTTTCCTATGCTTCTGTTTTCCCATTTCCCCTCTTCCAACCTCAAGAGGCAGCCATTCAATTTTGGTGGGATTGTCCCCATCCTTGGCTTCAGGAATTGCCCAGACTGCAATCCGAGTTATCCATTTTCTCCTCCCCACGGTGTGTGGTTCATGGATGGATACATCATCTCATCCTGAGCTAATCAATACTTGGTGTTCCCTCAGCCTCAGTTTTCATTTGAGAGTGGGCAGATTATCTAAATCTTTTATTGTTCACATCAGCCTAAGCTGGGTTTTCTGTGTTAGCAACATGGAGTCTCATCTAATACAAATACCATCCTGCCTCATTTCTCATGAGGATGGAGATAAAGTCGATAATAAACAGAACAGGGAAATGTCAAGAGAGAGTATTTCAGGGTGTTAAAAAGGAAGGCTCTTAACCATAATTAAACAGATTTGACTAAGTTAGAAACTCATTTTCACCACTTACATACTGAGCAAAGTTGACAAATTGTTAGTCTCTCTGAGCTTCATTTTCCTCTTCAGTAATATGAAGATAATGATAACAGTATATACCTCATATGATTGTTGTGAGGACTAAATAACTCCAGGTAAAACATCACAGTGCCTGACACATAGTACATGTTCAATAAGTGCTAGCTATTATCATTATAATCTTTGGAAGAAAGTTGATGATAAGTTATAGGTCCTGAAAATACTTTTTGTCTATCTGGCTCTTCTTGGGTTATATTCAATGTAAATTACCATAAAATTTCACCACATATTCTGGAGATTATTTGTACTTGATGCATTTAAGAGTTGAAAAGAAAAGAAATCTAAATGAAATGTGCTATTAGAGCTCATTCATCTATCCTTCAGAATTTTCTGTTGCTGTTGGGAAAACTAAGCAACAGAAGAAGAAAACTAAGGGATCCTCCTCTCTCATTTGTATTTGTTAATACATCTAAAATCTGGCAATGACTGACTCCAGATACTCAGTATTCTTTATTGGCAGTTGATATTGGCATGTTTCTCAGTTTTTACAGAACTAATTTTCTTTCACTATGAAATGGACATGACTTATGTTTGGAGAAGGATTATTAAGTGTCCTAAGATCTCTATATTTCAGACCCATAATTCCCTGGTGGAGATGAAAGACTGATTGATTACTACAAAATTCCTTTGTCAGCTTTTGTTTATCTCTGTGACTCACATTAGATTTTGTGACTATTTCTCATACTGGTATAGCTTGCACCAGTTTCTGGCTCACTGCATTTGTTTCCCTGTGCAAATAAGTTTTCTTTCACAGCTGAAATGGTATTGAGGTATTTGCTACCATCTCATACCACTCTCGACCATATTCACACTGCGTGAGTGAGGTTATGATATAGATCTCCAGTCTACCACAGGCATCCAATTTCCAGGCAGGAAAGGAAAACAATGATTGTAGAGGAAAGAAATATGACTGTAGCAAGAGAAGGTGGAAACTCTGGATTTATCCAGGCTGGTTTGCCTTCTCACAGGGGATCCTTTGGTGAGGAGTAAACCACTATTAAACAATAAATTAGCATGGACAGAGACTCAGAAGTAAGAAGTATAAATAAAGAAAAAAAAAGCCCTATAGAAAGTATATTCACTCAGTAGTGTGATAAGCTAAATATTTGGGAAAATCCACTCAAATAAAATACCTACCGAATTAAAATTCCATAATACTTTGAACTGAAAATTCAACAGAGAGGATAAAATAAAGATATTCTCAGACAAATATAGAATTTACCATTTACAGATGCTCACTAGAAGAATAACTTAAAAAAATCTACTTCAGAAACAAGGAAATTAAGACAGTGTGCTAGTCATAGAGGAATAGGTAAAAAGATTACTAAAACAAAATACAGAGCCCCTAAACAATTTATTTACATATGGTTGATATAAGACAGAGATAGTATTGCAGTAGAAAAAAGATATTTTCAATAAGAGTCCTGCTGTTGGCACAACTGGATCCCTACCTCACGTCCTACACAAACCAACTCCAGGTAGATTGAAGACTTAAATGTGGAAAGCACAATTCTAAAACTCTTTGAACAAGATATAGGAAAACATATTTATGATACCAGGGTAAAAAAGGATATCTTTTTTAAGACACAAAAAACAAAAACCATAAAGAAAAAGAGTTAATTAATTTCACTAAATTAATATTTAAATAACGAACTTCTGGTCACCAAAAGAAACCATAAGGAAAATGAAAAGTCAACTACAAATGGATAAGAAATATTTGGAGCATCAATAATCAATAAAAATGTGTGTACTAAATATGTGAATAGTTCCTACAAATAAATAAGAACAATACAAACAATCCTATAGAAAAACGGAGAATAATACGAATAATACATATATAGAACTGGTGGCTAAAACAAAGCTGAAATGAAAGTACCTGAATCAGGATTCCCAACTCCAGCCCAGGGAGGTAGATTTGGAAGGCTAAAATAATAGGCCAAAAACAGTGAAATTAAATTTAGGATAAAATCATCAATGTATATTTTTCTATACATTCTAATTTTAGTGAAAATTAAAGGTAAGAATACAGAAAGAGTAATTCTTGCTTGATAAACTCATTGTGCCTTTGTGCTAACATGGGCATTTAAGTAGACTTTAAGCTTAGAATGAGACAGCAGTATGAAAAATAGTGCAAACAGGCATCAATGAGTGACTCCTAAACAGACCACCAGGCCTCACTTGACCGTACACTGGTCCAACCTCATATGGAGTGTTTGCCTCTTTCTTTATCCTGTTTTGTTTAAGAAACAGGCACCCAACCAAGATTACCCCTGATTTTAACTTGGAAGTCATTAACAAAGCCCATTACCCTCATGTGTACTTGGACTGTACGGTACAAGGGGAAATTTAGATGACTATTTTCATCCACTGTAGTGCTTCTTGGAGTACAGAAAGGCTGTCCATTGTGTATATGAACCAATTTAGATTCAAGATCAGCAGTCAGGTTTCAACTTAACAGTCATTACTAAATAAAAATGGGGTTTGAAGTAAATGACCCTTTGCAGCTGAAGAAATATTTAAACCCATAATTTTCAAGTTAAATCATTCAATTTAACAGACAGAAAGGCTGGAGTGGCCCTTAAAGGACACTCTCCTCTCTTACTGAGAAGGAGAAGAATTCAACTGGGCTGATTAGTTCTCATTAGGGGGTTTGATTCCCCAAGCATTTATATTAAAAAAATACATTCACATCTCTAACAAGAAGAATGTCCCTGCCTAAAGCATCTGTTTGGAGGGGTGTGTGTGAGTGTGTACTTTTCTCATTTCCGTTATTTATGTTAATTTAAGAAATTATAAAACATTTAATTTCATATCAAACTATCATTTAAAATATAACAATGCTTATTTCACATAATTTCCATAAATTAATATTTCAATATGACTTTGGATAGGTAAAAGTTCATAGAATATTATCTAAGCAAATTAGTCTTTGCACATTTTCCCTAACCAAAAGATATTAAATAATTATTAATAAAAGAAAATGAAATTATACTTCTTTTTTTATCTTACTTAAAGAATTAAGAAATATGATGAAGTCTTGGGTTGACATCCTCATATTTCCATTTTCCCTTCAGTGTATCAACCCTTATTTCCCATTTTAGTAGGAAGGCAAGTTGAGGGTAAAAGTAGAAATATGGATTGGAATGTAAAGACAATCTGCCCTATCAGTGCTAATAGGTCTTTATAGTTGGGGGCAGGAGGTGGACAAGCAGGTGGGCTCTGGCCTTCCCACCCTCAAATTGGCCAGAGGAGCAGACTTTAATTTTTTATACATGAGAATTCTGCATAGATTTTCACTTGAAAACAGTGCTCTGCTCCCATTCCCTCCCTTCTCCCTGCTTCCCTTTTACCTGATATCCTGGCTCTCACTCACCTTGTCCCTGGCTTTTCACTCAACAATGTTTTCATAAGTATATGAGCCTCCATACTTGTTCCATTGTGCATTTAGCAAATGAGATTTGGGGTTAAGTATTCTATTTAAACTCGCTGAAACTGAACATATATCAAGACCAGATATAAACTTTTAGGAAACCTAAGTACTGAAAAATAAAATATTCTCTCTCTCTCTGTCTCTGTCTGTCTGTCTGTCTCTCTCTGTCTGGACTAAGGCTAGAAATATGGACTCAGGATGTCCTCTGGATAATCCAGCATTGAGGACAGTGTCTCTCAAAGCATGAACCTCACACAACCAGCATCAAAAACTTCTGGAGTGTTTATTTGTTCCGCCTAAAAGCTAGAAAATTAGAGGCTTTCTTCTCTGCCACAGTTATGTTTTTTATTTTCAAATTGACTGGATTTTGAAAATTATGAAATATTGCAGGCTTACAGAGATTTACAAAATAAGCATTCATGTCACCATCCAATGTTAACAAATGTAATATTATGCTGTCTAAGCTTCAAATTTTTTTTTCTTTTAAGAATTAAACAGTTACACAAATACAGTTGGGAACTCTCCCTGACCCTTATTGATCTGCTGTCTTCCTCAGAAAATACATACCAATTTGAGGGATGTGTCCTTCCTATATATGTTTTTGTATTTTTAGTATATATGTACTTATCCATAAATTATCTTATTAATTTTCTAAATGTACATAAGTTGGTATTCTGCGATTCACTTTACTCAGTCAACAATATGCTCTTGATACCTTATCCGTGTTGTTATATGTTCAGTGTACAGCAGGGAGAGGGTGAGAAACACACAATCATTCATTTTAACTATAATATAGTATTCCATTGTATAAGTATACCACTTCATATCTTTCCCTATTAATAAGCATTTAGGTTGTTTCCAACCTTTTACTGTTACCAACATCTTTCTAAAAGCCTCTGGTACACGTGTGAGAGTTATTCCAGGCACTGCTCTATGTACTTTGCATATAATAAATAAATTCACAGCACCTCTTTGAGAACTTACTTTTTAAAATCCCCACTCTGTAGATAAGGAAACTGAGACATAGAGAGGTTGTATAACGTGCCCAAGGTCACACAGTTAATAAGTTGTAGAGCTGGGAGTTTGAACCCACATAACTAGCTCGAGAGCCCATTCTCTTAGCCTCTGCACCATCCCACATAGGCCTAAGGAGTCGTTGCCTGTAAGTGTCAGGGCATTACTGACATTCATCCCTCAGTTACTAGGGTCTATATATTAATCAGCTAATCCCGTGGGATGCTGTGGTATCAGTTCCAACTTTTCCTTCTGGCTTTGAGTTCCCTTTTTATTTCTGGTGCCGAGAAATTTCCACATCATTTTTAAGCACAAGAAAGTATTTTAAAATTTTTAATTGTTTTCTTAGCTCAGACTGCTATAACAAAATGCCATAGCTTGGGTAGCTTGAACATAGACATCTATTTCTCACAATTCTGGAGGCTGGGAAGTCCAAGATTAAGGTGCTGGCACATTCACTTCTTGGTAGGAGCCTTCTTCCTGGCTTGCAGACAGTCTCAGTTCATCATCACATGATGGAGAGAGGAAGCTCTGGTGTCTTTTCCTCTTCTTCTAAGGGCACTGATCCCATCATGAGGGCTCCACCTTCATGACCTCCTCTAATTCTAATTACCTCCCAAATGTCCCAGCTCATATTGCCATCACATTGGGAGTTAGGGCTTCAACATGTGAATTTGGAAGTGTTGGGAGACACAAACATTCAGTCGGTAACAATTGTATTTTAATTTGAAATTATATTTTATCGGGCATTTCAGTTAGTTTGTAGTACAGGTGGTAGTGAAAGAGGAGGTTATGCTCCTGGTTCAGTTCAGTCCTCAATTTTTTTTGGACCTGTTTTATATTGAGGTCATAATAGTTTATAACATTGTGAAATTTCAGTTGTACATTATTATTTGTCAGTCACCACACACATGTGCCCCTTTACCTCTTATGCCTATCACCCAACCCCCTTCTCCTCTCGTAACCACTAATCTGTTCTCTTTGTCCATGTGTTTATCTTCCTCATATGAGTGAAATCATACG
Organism: Tapirus indicus; assembly: GCA_031878705.1. NCBI lineage: Eukaryota > Metazoa > Chordata > Mammalia > Perissodactyla > Tapiridae > Tapirus > Tapirus indicus. Next base: position 88,382,955 of record CM062922.1, read on the forward strand.
GTGTTTGTCTTCATATGGTGTTTGCCTGACTTATTTTGCTTAAAATAATACCCTTGAGGTCCATCCATGTTGTTGCAAATGGGATGATTTTGTCTTTTTTTTATGGCTGAGTAGTATTCCGTTGTATATGTATACCACATCTTCTTTATCCATTCGTCAGTTGATGGGCACTTGTGCTGCTTTCAGGTCTTGGCTATTGTGAATCATGCTGCAATGAACATAGGGGTACATAAGTCTTTGAATTGTTGATTTCAAGTTCTTTGGATAAATACCCAGTACTGGGAGAGGTCATATGCTATTTCTACTTTTAATTTTTTGAGAAATCTCCATACTGTTTTCCACACTGGCTGCAACAGTTTGCACTCCCACCACTGGTGTATGAGAGTTTCCCTTTCTCCACACCCTCTCCAACATTTGTTCTTTTTTGTCTTGGTGATTATAGCCACTCTAAAGGTTGTAAGGTGATATCTCAATGTAGATTTGATTTGCATTTCTCTGATAATTAGTGATGTTGACCATCTTTTCATGTGCCTATTTGCCATCTGTATCTCTTCTTTGGAAAACTGTCTGTTTGTGTCCTCTGCCCATTTTATTTTCTGGTAATTTTATTGAGATCATAGTTGTTTACAACATTGTATAATTTTGGTTGTACATTATTGTTTATCAGTTTCTGGATAGACTTCATCAAGCTAGTATCAGTCCACAATTTTGAAGGAAAAACATATTCACACTTGAACTTTAATCCCTTCTTTTGCTCTTACCTTTTGTTGAAATGCAAGACCATATGTAGTCATAATAATGAGACATAGTTTGGCTTCAACATCTGGGGAAAGCAAGACAAAATCTCAAGCCCATCTTACCCAAGAAAATCCTACAGGAAATGAGATTGAATGAGAAAAGGGAGGTGATCCAGGCCACGAGCAGCTGCCAGATGTGCAATCAGGTTTGGCCATGAAATGTGCCAGGTAGTAATGTTAGGGTGGGTTGTAAAGTAGCAAGGCTGTATTTGGCTCTTCCCTAAAGAGCAGTCAGGTTTCTGTAAAACCTTCAGGATGTGAGGACAGTGTTCTTGTTTCCAAACTCAGTTTGCCGATTTAAATTTAAATTCATTAAAATTGAATTAAATTTAAAATTCAGCTCCACAGTCACATTAGCCACATTTCAAGCACTCTGCAGCCACATGTGGCTAGTGGCTGTCTTATTGGACCTCACAGATACTGAATATTTTCTCTAACACAAAAAGTTCTGTTGGAGAGTGCTAATCTATGGATATGACTCTTAAATCACTTTCTGAGGAAGAATCTCAAGCTTGCTGACTAATTCCAGGGCCACAGAGAGACTGGTGCTCCTAAGATTTTATTAAGAAAAACCAGTTCCTGCTCTGGCTTTACAGAACTATGAGGCATCCATGGGAAGCAGAGAGGACCCTGTTCCAGTCAAAGCACGAGTCATTGTGGCTCATTATTTTCTCAATTATAAGCAATTTGAGAGCAATTTAATTCAATTCCACATTACCTGCAGAGTCTAAAATGGTGTTGCTTATATATTAGACACACCATACTGGTTTGTTTGAGTCAATGATCACTTAGATAATTATCTACAATTCCTTGCTAGACCTTAGAATCCTTTGGAAGCCATTCGCCTGTGCTCAGAAAAATTATATTTTAGCTGTGCTTTAGAGAGTGCAAACTAGTAAACGCATTCTTTATTTCCAATAGTATTCTGTCATTATTTAATCTATTCAGGAGAGTTACCTACGAAATGGCAAAAAAAAAAATACTGTCATATTATCAGTAAAGTAGCAAGAAAGTCTTACTGTTGCAGTTTTCCATCTCAAATTTTTTCGATAAGGTTCTTCTTATCAAAAGAAAGGGGAGGGGAAAAAAGTACCTTCAACTGTATAAGTCGCCCTGGGCCCTGGGAAACCAGACATGAAACGGTTGAGATGGCCAAAGGTTGTCACTGGGGACTAGGAATTAGAACCTGGTCAAAGCAGCAAATAAAAAAAATTTAAAAAGCTCTTAAAAGAGCCTGACAAGGGAAGCTTAAATCTTATTTAAAGGGCTGGGTTGTACTAAGCCTTGAAAAATTCAATCCTCTGGAGGACTATATCTCACTAAGAAAGCTCCATGTAAGTTTATCATGTATCCAACACCTAGACATTGGGCCTTGGAGAGCACTAGGATAATATTTCCTCTGGATTAGCACTGAAGCTTGGAAGTGACATTTGTATGAGGCATACTTTCAACTCTAGGGCTTTTCCTATTACAAAATGATAATTCTGAGGGGAAAAAAGTACTTACTGCAGAGAGAAGTTGCCATGATTTACATGTCTTGGACAATATTCCTTTTTCACACAGAGTAACTTAGACCAAGCATGTTTTTCTTTTCATTTTGTTTTTAACTAAAGTTGTCTTTTGATTGATATTAAGGGTAGAGCATATTTGTTTTAGTATGTTTTTATTTTTCCAGTTCCACTATGTCCAAAAGAATGACTGTATAAATCCTAGTTACAGGTGACATCAGCAATTAAATTGTACACATGATGCAGAAACATTACTGTGAAATGCCAAAGTTAGGCCAGCGTAACCTCTGAAGCTTTACTGACTGGTCCTTCTCTGCACAGACCCAGTGGGCCACTCTCCAACTGCTCTGGTCTCTGATGAAAGCCAGACAATAATGAAGTGAGGCTGAAAAGCTGTCCCTCCTTTACTCTTGGTCCATCTATCAAGATCTCTGGGATCACTGTGAAGTCTCCTATCATTTCAGTTATAAAAGGTACTTTAGATGAATTAAATATCTAGTGACAGCCAAAGTCATAAACTACTTGACTCCCTTGGGTCATTTTTCCAGGCTGATTTTAATATACTCTGGCCAGCATGTATGTGAACGTTGTGCAGTTGTGAACACTGATGGGTTTGGGGACATAATTTAAAATAGTGTATCTCTATATTTGCTTTTGTATGCACACATCCAGGGTATCTAGAGAATAAACAAGACAGACTTGCATTTGAAGCCAAATGAAGACAACTAACGTTTGTTTCACTTCACAGCTGCAGGCTGGATATCTAATTGACTCATCTCTTTTACAAATCTGTGGGACTGAACAACAGATCGTGGCTGAATTACAGCAAATCTATCACCTCTGGTAGAAAAACAACTCCTAGATTTACTGACTACGTCAGTAGAATGATCAGCGTAGAGAGAATTCTTCCCTCTCAAAACTAAAATGAATCTTGAAGCCAAATGTCACACGCCAAGTATCAGAAGACAATAAATTTTCTTACACTTCTACCTATTCTATAGAACAAGGATTAGAAACCTGGTATAAAAAAAATCCTGGCTTCAATTCGCTTCTCCACTCTGTCCTCACCTTGCTTTTTCTTTTCTTCATCACTCATTCCCTGTTCCTATCCTCATCTCCTACACTTCTTTTATCTGGACTCTGAAGCTTTTTATTGAGGCCTAAAAGTCACAGTCAGTTCTTGCCTTGTATGAAAGTTCTGCACACACTCAGAACTGTTTTACCAAATTTTACAAAAATTTAGGATGTACTTATTTTTAAGAAACAGTGAAAATTGGTGGTTCTTAAAGTTAGGCAACCCTAGGACCACATTTAAAATTAGCGTTAACCAAAGTGACACTAGAATAATACAGAATTAACATTCAAAAACAGTGATTGAAATCAAAATTCCAGATTTGAAGAGCCACACAAGGCAGTTATGAAGAACAAGGGGAAGACCAACAAAAGAGCAGGTATGCAGATCAGCTATGACTTTATAGAATTTAGCACATATCATCTGAGGGAGAGGGAGCAAACCCTAAAGTTTAGAATACTGACGTTTTGGGGAATCATGGAATGTTGGTGGTTGGATAAGATCTAATATAGAATGAAAGTTGATGTCTAAACAGACTATTTTACACCCATGCATTCATTTAAAATAGTTTTTTGATCACATACCACGATCCAGACACTGTACTAGACGCTAGCTAATAGTGAACAAAACTAATCTCAGCCCCTTATCCTCATGAAGCTTACAGTCTAGTGGGGACCATGGGAATTAGCCAGATGATCAGACTTGTGAAAGCATGTGTCTCTGTGATGAGCACTATGAAGGAGAGGCACACATGCCGTGAGAGTCTATCAAAGGAAAACAAGGTCTCGTCAGGGAACACCGCCCTGAGAAAGCCACCCTTGAGCTGAGACCTGAGGAACAAGCAGGAGTAACTAGAGGCACAATTGCAGGGAAAGAAGGCTGCTCCCAATTAAAGTTGACAGTGTTTCTGGTTTTTTTTGACATAACTCATCAACTTGATAGTTGTTAAGACTAGGATTAAAAGATATTAGAAGAAGCGGTGCGAATGCTTGGTAACTTTTTCTTTCCCCAAGCTTTATTGAGGTTTAATTGACCAATGAAAGTTGTATATATTTAAGGTGTATAATGTGATGTTTTGATACACATATACATTGTGAAATATTTACTAATTAACACATTCATCACCTCACATAGTTACTTTTTTTTCTTGGTGAGAACAGTTAAGATCTACTCTTTTCACAAATTTCAAGTATACAATACAGTATTATTAACTAGAGTCACGCTGCTATAATTAGATCTCCAGAATTTATCCATCCTACATATCCAAAACTTTGACATTTTACATGTTCACTCCCCAACAAATCAAAGGCACTTGCTCACACCCCTTGCCTGGTTCTATTTCCAGGCTCTGTCCCCCACTGGCTTTGATTCTGGAGCAAATTAAGCAAAGAAAGGGGGAAAGAGCATTCCAAGAAGAAACAGTTTATGTAAAAGGCCCTCTGACTTAAGCAAGAAGCAACCTATGCTTCCCAGAGCTTCACAGACTGTGGCAAGAATTTTGTCTTAATTCTAAAAACATAGGCAGCCATTAGGGGCATTTTAAGCAGAGGAGAAGGGTAGAGATGGGGCTGACATCGTGAGGTTTGCATTTGGAAAGATGATTCTATCTAGAATATGGAAAACAGATGGAAGGAGCAAAATGATGAAAAGTTTGATTGTGTATGTAACCTTTGCTTCAGAAATATTAATAAAATGAAGGGCCTCTGTCACATTATATGGAAGAAGGATATAATAATCACTCCCCCATTTATTCATTCAAATGAGATTTATTGTTCACCAACTATGTATGTATTGTGCACCAACTATGTACCAGAGAGCTAGACAAAGCTCTTTGCCCTCCTAGAGTTTACACACTAGACAAGATATGAAAGAAAGTAATACAGCTTGTTAGAACCCGATAAGTGCCATGAAAAAAGAAAAAAATAGAACAGGATAAGGGAGATTGGGAGTGAGAAGAAGAAAATGGCATATAGTTTTAAACAGGGTAATCAGGGTAGTCCTCTCTGAGAAGGTGTGTTTTAAGCACACCTTGCAGACGTCTAGGTGAAGCACCTTCCTGGCCGAGGAGCAGCCGGTGCAAAATCTCAAAGGTGTTAGCGTCTCTGGCATGTTTGTGGAACAGCTGGGAGGCCAGTGTGCCTGGAGCAGAGGAAACACAGGGGAGGAAAGTAGAGATGAGAACAGAGAAGTAACAGGGCCCAAAGCACTCAGGGACTCGAGAACTTTGGCAGTACTCTCAGTGAGGTGAAGAGTCATTGGAAGGTTTTGAGTAGAGGAGTCTCCTGATCTGACTTCTTCTTTAAAAGGATCACCATGCTGCTATGTTGTGAATGGACTATAGTGAAGCAGGGACCAGCTAGGAGGGTTCTGCGGTAAACCAGGTGAGAGAGGACGATGGTTCAGACCATCATCACTGGAATTCTGCATGGTAGCTGCAGCAGCTAGAAGACAATAATAGAAGATTTTCAAAATTCTGAGATAAAACTATTTCAATACTAAAATGCTAATACTCAGCCAAACTATCAATTGTGAAGTGTAGGAAGAATAATGACATTTTTTGACATAGAAGAAGGCACCAAAACCTACCTTCCATGCACCGTTTCACAGGAAGATATTAAGGAATGTGCGACATTAAAATGAGAGCGTAAACCAAGAGGAAGACGGGATTGTTCATTCTAAATGAGAAAAAAACCGTTACAACTTTTTTTGAATAAAGAACACAACAGAGTCATGGACTTTTTTTTAAATTTATAATCCTTTTCTAGCTTAACAAATAAACCTCAGAAGTATTTATAATTTTTCACCAAAAAAGGTATAAACATTTGAATATTATTGCAACAAATTGTAAAATTTGTTTTATAAAGGGCAACAAATTATTAAATAAGACAACCAGTCAGATTTTAAGATTTTACAAGTAATATATTATCTTTCATAGGACATAGCCACAAATTCTAATGTCTGGGTGTCTAAAAGTTTCCTTGGATGTACAGATAATACTTCCAAGGATGGTTTTAAACAAATAAATAATAGACAAATATGTTTTCACACAAACCTTAAGACTGGACAGGAATGCAAAACTGAGACTTCTGTAAACTTTTTCAAATCGTCATTTTATCAGGTGGGTTTTATGATGCAGAAGAGTATCCTGCTTTATGCAACTGTAAGGAAGGAGGGAACATTTTCTTCTTTCAATTTTTCTCATATTTCTTTCACCAGCTATTAGGAAGACCTGAAATTGTTAAGGCTAAGAACTGAAATTCTATTACTTAGAGCTGAGAAAAAGAATATGCTCAAAGTTCAAAGCTTACATTATGAAAAGCAAAGGGCAGAATGTGATTATTTAGAAAGGGACTACGGGACATGTAGTATTTTGAATCTACAGGATCTGGGAAAATAGGGAATCTATCATAAAAGAAGAAAAAAATTCCCAGTATGCTGGTGAAAAGAAACCTCCCTAATGGCAGGCATGCAGCAGTTGTAGAAAATCACTGATCCAGTTTAGAGCAAGAGGACGGAGGTCTCTAGGAGGAGCCAAATAGATTACCTGATGTGTTGGATACAGTGGGAAAAGATTAACAGAGTGTAAGGAGAAATTTGTTATAGGTACATAGAACTCTAAAGAACTAAAAAATGAGGTATTTATTGATTCCAGAGAAAACCAAAAGTTATAAAAGAATAAAAACATAAATAATTATGACTACATGGCACAGCTATGAATGTTATTCACATAATCATAATATTACAAATATTGAATGTGAATTTAACCAAAAGATTGTGATCTAATACCTTGAAAAAAATGGGAGGAGTAAAGTGGGAATAGAAGACAGGTGTGTAATAAATCTAAATCCTCATTTTCCACTACAAGGATGCCAATAGATAATACCTAAAACTGAAAAATATGAAGTAATAGTGGTAGAAGCATGTTATTTAGAAATAAGCTGGTAAAAACAGAAGAAACAGCTGAAAGAGTTGTCTTTGGAGAGCAGGAATCAGAAATGGGCGGTGGGGTTGGGGCAGGGGACCAACAGACCTTTGATGAGCACCACTGTCTCTACTGTCAGAATTTGTTGACTTTCAAAGTCTAAAATGGTGAAAGCAATTTAAAGGCTCTACAGGGAAGCTTTATGGTTCATCAATGCAACAGATACCAGGATTGGGAAGGAGACTAGTAGAGTAAGATGGGCAGGTACCTGATGGCCTTACTTCTATTTCCTTTCCATGAAGGTTCAAGGAAATAGGCAGGTTAGAAACAAGGCAGGATAAGAGACAGACAATACTACTTCCAGGTGTAGCCAAATATTTAAGGCTCTGAGGCATTCTTGGTCTTACTGGCAACTTCTTTGACTCTACGCATTCCTTTGACTAGAAACCTGAATCTATAGACTGTTTCATCCTCCCTGATGTTGACGTGTGGAGTTCCTGACCTCGACTTAACAATCTACCTCGGTTGTCCTGTTTTCTGATTTTGCTGTGGTTCTCTTCTTGCCTTAACAACTTGACTCTTATTGTTAATGTTCCTAACTTTGGCCTGGAAATCTGATCTTATTCTCTGCATTCTTGATTTTCTTCCAGTTTGTTGCACCTGTTAGTTCCTTCATGCTAATCTGCTTCTGAGGCCAACCTGACAACCTAACCTTACTCTTTGCTTGCCCCATTTGATTAAGGATTTGGTTTAGTACTCATGACACTATTTCTGATTAATGCTGCCATATGGCCCAAACCTTTTCTCCTGACAGTGGTGTTACTTTGCCAGTATTGGTTGGCTACTGCTTAAAAGTGGTAGTGGCCAAATCAAGTAATGCAGCTAAACCAGAGCACTGGACAGGTTAGATCAGATACTAATGGTAAAGAAATTCAAATGTGCTCCTGAGATGAAAAAATCACAATAGGAGACCCTAGGACCCTAGGATGTGCCTTGGCACAACTGTAAGAAGAGACAGCAGCAGCCCTGAGCCCACCTGCAAATGCTTTCATGGCTGGTGGGAGTACCCATCACACCCCCACAACTTTGAGCAGACAGGGTGGGATCAAAAACACAGCTCCTGCTTTCCCCCAGTGGTAGCAGGTGGAACCTGTGACCTGATACTACCACAAATGCACCAGCAAAGGGTTAGTTCATCAAACACCATGAGAAACTACAGCAACAATTCAGAGCAGAAGGAAAATGACAAGTCTCTAGAATCGAACCCTGAATTCACAGAAATTTATAATCTAAATGACAGAGAATTCAAAATAGCTGTAATAAGGAAACTCAGTGAGTTGCAAGGCAGTTCAATGAGCTCAAGAATAAAATTAATGAGAACAAGGAATACTTCACCAAAGAGATTGAAACTCTAAAAAGAAAACCAAGCAAAAATTCTGGATATAAAGAACACAATTAATGAGATAAAAAATCATCTAGAGTCCTTAAAAAGTAAAGCTGATGTTATGGAGGAAAGAAGTAGTGATTTAGAGGATAGAAATATAGAAATGCTTCAGGTGGAGGAGGAGAGAGAATTAAGATTTTTAAAAAATGAAGAAATTCTTCAAGAAACATCCAACTCAATTGTGAAAAGCAACACAAGGATTATGGTATTCCAGAGGGAGAAGAGAGGAGAAAGGAGCAAAGAGCTTCTTCAAAGAAATAATAGCTGAGAACTTACCAAACCTGGGGAAGGAACTGGACTTACAAATATATGAAGCCAATAAAACTCCTAATTACATCAATGCTAAAAGACCTTCTCCAAGGCATGTAATAGTAAAACCAGCAAAAGTCAATGACAAAAACAAAATATTAAGGGCAGGAAGGCAGAAGAAAATAACCTACAAAGGAACCCCTATCAGGCTTTCAGCAGATTTCTCGGCAGAAATCTTACAGGCTAGGAGAGAATGGAATGATATATTCAAAATACTGAAAGACAAAAACTTTCAGCCAAGAATATTCTATCCAGTGAAACTTTCCTTCAGATACGTTGGAGAAATAAAAGCTTTCCCAGATAAACAAAAGCTGAGGGAGTTCATTACCACTAGACCTTCCCAACAAAAAATGATTAAAGATGCCCTGATACCAGACACAAAAAGGCAAAGATCTATAAAGCTTTGAGCAAGGAGACAAATAGACAAAATTAGAAAACCACAGCTCTCTTTAAGAACAGGGTAGCAAATATTTCTTTATAACCTAAAAGATAAAGAGAAGGAAAGCGTCAAAAGTAACTATAAACACTTCAACTTTGTCACAAACTCACAACACAAAATACAATAATTTGTGACAATGATAACTTAGAAGGAGAAGAGGAAAGGGATGAAACCTGCTTAGGCTAATGGAGATAAAAGTCTATCAGAAAATGGACAATCTCATCTATGAGATCTTTTATACAAACCTCACAGTAACCACTAAACACAAAATCAGAGCAGAGCCACAATACATAAAAAAAGAGAAAACCACCACAGAAAACCACCAAAATTAAATGGCAGTCAGAAATACAAGGGAAAAGAAATGATGGAAATATAGAACAACCAGAAAACAAGAGATAAAATGGCAGTATTAAGCCCTCATATATCAATAATCACTGTAAATGTAAATGGTTTGAATTTTCTAACCAAAAGACACAGAGTAGTTGGATAGATTACAAAACAAGACCCAACAGTATGCTGCCTCCAGGAAACACATCTCAGCTCTAAAGACAAACACAGGCTCAGAGTGAAGGGATAGACGATGATACTCCAGGCAAAGGGCAACCAAAAGAAAGAAGGTGTTGCTATACTTATATCATACAAAGCAGACTTCAAGATAAAAAAAGACGATGAGAGACAACATTATATAATGATAAAAGGGACTTTCCACCAAGAAGACATAACACTTATGAATATATATGCACCTAACACAGGAGCACCAAAGTATATAAAGCAACTATTAACAGGCTGAAAGAGAGAAATTAACAACAACATAATAATAGTAGGGGACCTCAATACCCCATTTACATCAATGGATACATAATCCAGACAGAAAGCCAATGAGGAAATAGTGGATTTAAATGAAACACTTGATAAGATGGACTTAATAGACATACAGAAAGCATTCCATCAAGAAACAGAATACATTTTCTTCTCAAGTGCACATGGAACATTCTCAAAGATAGACCATATGTTGGGAAACAAGGCAAGCCTCAATAAATTGAAGAAGATTGAAATCATTTCAAGCATCTTTTCCAACCACAATGCTATGAAACTAGAAATCAACTACAAGAAAAAAGCTAGGAAAGTCACAAATATGTGGAGACTAAACAACATGTTACTGAACACCATCAGATCAATGAAGAAATCAAAGGGTAAATTTAAAATTACCTGGAGACAAATGAAAATGAAAACAACATATGAACTCTTATTGGATGCAGCAAAAGCAGTTGTGAGAGGGAAATACATAGCAATACAGGCCCACCTCAACAAAGAAGAAAAATCTCAAACAAGTAATCTTAAACTTCACATAATAGAAATAGAAAAAGAAGAACAAAACAAGCCCAAAGTCAGCAGAATGAGGAAAATAATAAAAATTAGAGCACAAATAAATGAAATACTTAAAAACAGTAGAAAGAATCAGTGAAACTAAGCGCTTGTTCTTTGAGAAGACAAATGAAACTGACAAATCCTCAGCCAGACTCACTAAGAAAAAAAGAGAGAAAGATTGAATAAATAAAATTAGAAATGAAAGAGGAGAAATTACAGTGGATATTGCAGAAATACAAAGGATTATATAAGAATACTATGAAAAAATATATGCCCACAAATTGGATAACCTAGAAGAAATAGATGAATTCTTAGACTCATAACAACCTCCCAAAACTGAATCAAGAAGAAATAGAGAATCAGAATAGACCAATCATAAGTAAAGAGATTGAAACAGTAATCAAAAACCTCCCAAAAAACAAAAATCCAGGACCAGATGGCTTCTCTGGAGAATTCTACCAAACATTCAAAGATTTAATACCTATCCTTCTCAAACTATTCCAAAAAACTGAAGAAGATGGAGTGGTTCCTAACTCATCCTATGAGGCCAACATTATCCTAATACCAAAACCAGGCAAGGACAGTACAAAGAAGGAAAATTAAAGGTCAATATCACTGAAGAACATAGATGCAAAAATCCTCAACAAAATATTGGTAAACCGAACACAGCAATACATCAAAAATATTGTACACCATGATCAAGTGGGATTTATACTAGGGATGCAGGGATAGTTCAACATCTACAAATCAATAAATGTGATACACCACATTAATAAAATGAGGAATGAAAATCACATGATCATCTCAATAGATGCAGAGAAAGCATCTGACAGGATCCAACATCCATTTATGATAAAAACTCTCAATAAAATGAGTATAGAAAGAAAGTACCTCAACATAATAAAGGCCACATATGACAAACTGACAGCCAACGTCATACTTAATGGTGAAAAACTGAAAGCCATCCCTCTGAGAACAAGAACAAGACATGGGTCACCACTTTCGCCACTCCTATGGAAACAGACATCCAAGTTCAGGAAGCACAGAGAGTCTTAAACAAGATGAACCCAAAGAGACCCATACCAAGACATATTATATTTAAAATGTCAAAAGTTAAAGACAGAATCTTAAAAGCAGCAAGAAAAAAAGAATTAGTTATGTAAAAGGGAACCCCCCATAAGAGTACCAGCTGACTTTTCAGCAGAAACTTTACAGGCCAGAAAGAAGAGGCATGATATATTCAAAGTGCTGAAAGGAAAAAACTTACATCCAAGAACACTCTACCCAGCAAGGTTATCATTTGGAATTAAAGAAGAGATAAAGAGTTTCCCAGATAAGCAAAAGCTAAACGACCACTAAACTGACTTTCAAAAAATGTTAAAGGGGCTTCTTTAAATGGAAAAGAAAAGGCCATAACTAGAAATAAGAAAATTATGAAAGAAAAAACCTTGTTTAATGGCAAACATATAGTAAAGGTAGTGGATCAACTATCTATATAGCAAGTTTGAAAGTTAAAAGACAAAAGTAGTAGAATCATCTATATTTATAATAATTAGTTAAGAGATACACAAAATAAAAAGATGTAAAATATAACATCAAAAACATAAAACATGGGAGGGGGGTAAAATGTAGTGCTTTTAGAACGTGTTCAAACTTAAGCAACCATCAATGTAAAATAGACTGTTATATATGTAGGTTGTTGTATCTGAATCTCATGGTAACCACAAACCAAAAACCTATAAAACATACACAAAAAATAAAGAGAAAGGAATACAAATGTAACCC